>OU342599.1:2879738-12879738 GCA_910589645.1 Tinea semifulvella
GAAAGAGGTATGTCGAGATCGTGACAAATGGCGCTGAATTGTCTCTGCCTACCCCGCAAGGGACCTGGCGTGAAGATATGTATGTATGTATTTATAGCTATTCTGTGTATAGCTTGGCGACAAATTTATTTCTTTCTTTTTGCTTTCTTTCTTTCTTTCTTTTCTTTATTTCTTCATTAGACTGCGTATTGGAAATTATTGTAACATTTATTTTGTATGAAAATAATATCTAATGTCGGCTCTATTTTATGTTTGAACTCTTTGCCTTAGATACATTCTAGATAACGTCACTGTGACGTTATACAGTAAAAGTTTTATGAGAGATCCCAAATCTAAGGCGCAGTGCACACATAAAGAAAAGTACTGGACTCAGACGTGACCCAGAATTTAAGAATAAGAAAGAAATAAAACTCAATTCACATAATATAATATTATTAACCTCGCTAACTCACCCGTATGAGAGTAAACCAAATTGTCCAAATACACGAGTGAAATGGATATCTTTAAGTGTAAATTTAAACAATAAATAAATAAATATTGTTTGTTTGATCATATGTTACTAAAATATGTATTATTATTATTATGTTATTATTATTTTTAGAAAGAAAGAAATACGTTTATTCATCGCATCGAACTCACACAATTATGATAGCACAAGCACAACGCGCCCCGACAGGTACCCAACAGTACTCCAGGATTTAGCCGTGCATAGGATATGTGGGGTGGCATGGACCATGAATTGATATTAAAGATATGGAATTGGAATATAAATACTATAAGTATATAGATTTTAGTTATATATTAAATATGTATGCCAAATTGTTATTCTTATGTTTAACTTTAGATCCTGATGTCTTTCTGTATTTTATTATTGATATTATTTACTGTATGCTATATACAAATGTTAGGTTGGTACTTTAGACTTATTCATATAATTGTATTTTGTTAAATGTTATTTATTTATTTATTTATTTACTATAGGTACACAAACAGATCACAATCACAATCAGTTCACATTTTCCAGCAATTTCTTAATTTCTAGATTGCAATCCAAAAGCAGTGTACACAGCATGCTTATTGTGATTTAGCCATGACATTGTCATTTCAATTTAATTATTTCATTTCAGTGAAATATGTCAAAAGGAAAATAATAATATTAATAAAAAAAATGGTATGTCAAAGAATAATAATAATAAATAAAATAATCAATAATAATAAATAAAAAAAAGCAATGAAAATTTAAAATAGAAATAATAATGTCATTTAATTAAAGAAATAATAATAAAATAATATAGCAATCATCAATATATAAAAAATAAAATCCAGAACAGACAGAACAAATATCAAGAAACAAACAAAACATCAGCATATTACATTAATTAAGAAGGTAGATAGACATTTTTTATTAGGTTTAGTTTATATTTATTTTAATTTTTACTTTTAAGTAGTTTTAATTTATATTGTAATTATTTTATACTGTTTCTATATTACTTCATTAAATAAATTCTCAGAAGGTAGATTATATGTTGTTTACAGTAGCACCAGCAAAATATGCGGTAACAGATCTCTTATACACTAAAAATCTGGCGTTGAATATGTCAATGGCCTTCCTCCTTTCGTCACTGTCTCCACTACAAACGATATCATTATAAGCGCGACACATTCTTACAACTGGGTTAAGGCACGATGTGTTCCACTTGCGAATATGCAAAGCAAATGTGTTAGGTGCTCATATTCTATAAGAAATATTGAAGTTTATGGATGAAAGTAGGCAAGGGGCGTCGATCGAAGAGTAAATTAGTTTATGCAAGCATAGAAGATCATAGCGCTTTCGACGACTCTCAAGGGTCATCACCCCAAATCGAGACACCCTGTCTGTATAAGCTCTCAGAGAACGACCCAAACCACATCTGTAAGAGATAACTTTTAAACATATACTCTGTATACTTTCAATTCTTTTTATATGGACGGCGTAGAAAGGTGACCAGATGGGACAGCAATACTCCAATATACTACGTACAAGGGCATTGAATAAGTAAATGACACTGCCATGTTTCTTAAAACCCTTACTTGTCCTTAGTACAAAACCCAGCAATCGATTTGCTCTATTAATAATATAGTCATAGTGGTCCCTAAAATTTAAGTGGTCATCAAACAGAATGCCTAGGTCCTTAACAACAGTCTGGCGGCTGAGTTTGGTCTCGTTGATGGTATAGTCATAGATAAATTTGTTTTTTTTAGTTGTGAAAGATACCACAAAACATTTGTCAGTGTTGAGCGACATCCTGTTACGCAGGCTCCAGGCAGTGATTATATCGAGGTCTTTTTGCAGTTGTACAGCGTCTTCTAAAGATGTTATTCTATTAAATACCTTTAAGTCATCGGCGTATAGGAGGCACTGGCAGGATATAACGTCAACCAAGTCATTGATGAAGACGAGAAAGAACAGGGGGCCTAGGTGTGAACCCTGTGGAACTCCAGACCGAATAGCGACTGGTGTTGACAAGCAACCTTTCAACGTCACAAGCTGATGTCTGTTGTTTAAATATGAAGTAACCCAGCGCAGCAGCGAACCATGTATTCCACAAGAAGCGATTTTTTCACAGAGCAATGTGTGATCCACAGTGTCGAAGGCTTTACTAAAATCTGTATACAAACTGTCCACCTGACAGTTGGAGGCAAAAGCTGAGCAAAGAAATTGCTTATACTCTAACAAATTACTTAGGGTGGAACGATGCTTTATGAATCCATGTTGTTTTTCAGATAGTATTGGTTTGAAGTGTGAGTACAATGTATCATAGATCAAGGACTCAAACAATTTAGCTAAACAGGAAAGAATACTGATAGGTCTATAATTTTCACACTTTGACTTGTCTCCTGATTTAAAGACCGGAACTATGTGTGCGGTTTTCCAAAGGGTAGGAAATGTGCCTTCACCTAATGATAAATTAAAGATAATTGATAATGGGGTACTTAATTCATTTGCACAGTTTTTAACAAAAAGTGGTGGAATTCCATCCGGGCCAGCACCCTTACTCGTATCCAATTTTTTTATTTTTGCAATAATTTTACATTTTTCTATTGCAACTGCACATAGGGTGTTAAGGACAATACTATTATTACTACTTGCAGGATCAGGGAATCCTGGTTGTAATCTCCGGAACACTGAACCAAAATGGTCTGAAAAGAGCTGAGATATTGACTGCGCGTCCGATGCACAATGGCTCCCCAGACTCATTGCCTCCGGAATGGAAACGGAACCCTTCTTACTGTTAATGAATTTCCAGTAATGTTTAACATTGGTCTTCAGTAAGTCTTCTACAGAGGACAGAAAGTCATTGTAACAGGTCTTTATAAGAGATTTACACCTTGCACGTAGTAGTGAAAATGTGTCATAATCTCTGGGGTTAGAGAATTTCTTGTACCGCCTGTGGTATTTCTCCTTTTCTTTAAGGCACTGTTTTAGGGCATTGTTGTACCATAGAGGAAATTTATGATTGCCGTTTGTAGTCAAAGGGGTGTGAGATTTTATTATTGAGTATATAATGTCATAGAATATTGTTAAACAAGTGTCAGTATTATTGGTTGAGAGTTCTTTCTCCCAGTCAATTAAACTTAGGTCATGCTTTATTTTAAGATAATCACTTTTATAAAAATTTAGTCTTTTACGGCTTACAGGTTTCAATGACTTCGAAAGGGGATTAAGGGTCAGAAGATATGCTAAATGATGCTTGTCGGTTTCACAGATTGGGTCTTCCTCCTTTACTGTTATGTTTTGAAAGTTAGAAAGAGCCAGGTCAAGAAAACGATTATTGTTATTGGTGTGGCCGACGGCTAACCTCTATGCTGCGATTTTTTAAATTCTTTTATTCAAGAATATATTTTATTATTTTTTGTATGACTTTGACATATTTACATTTTGACATTGGTCTAAAAATACAAGCAAGAAAAAGTCGTGATTGTGCATTTTCATTGAAGATTACCCTATTGCCTATCCCCAACTGTAGATATCGGTCACAGTAATTGGCGCCCAACGTGGGGCAAGAATTATATTATGAATACCCGAAAAAGTCGAAGGATTATGGAAAAATCCGCTACCATAGCAGCGACAGACACCGACCGACAAATGATGAGCGGCGGTGACGGACTAGGAGCTTTGGGCGATACGCGGAGACCAGAGGTAACCGACACGGATATTAGGGTAAACGCTCCCATAATTGACTTAGCCGGCGAAACAGAAAATAGGGTAGACACACCAATGTTAGACTTGACTACAGACACTGGCCGACCTACCGTGATAAGTCGGTCGGGTAGCACACGAAGCATGACCAGTACCATCAGACGACGAATGTTTATGGCTCAGGCTGCGACTAAAAGGGCTGTTTTAGAAGCTAAACGGATAGAAAATCAGGCTCGAATTGAAGGTGAAAGAATTATTTTAGAAGCACAGTTACAGGAGCAGGAGGCAGAACTTGATTGTGGGGCAACCTCGACCCAGGCGAGTGTACTTCGGTGGGTGGACGGAACGACTCACGCGGATATAGCCTGCGAACCGATTACCGAAGTACAACCTCCAGTGACATCCAATGTCAACTCTGCAACGACTGATATTTCTCAACTAGCTAAAGCCATTACGGACGCCTTGAAAACGACAGCTTCACCAGCCATTAGCAATGACAAGCTCATAGGACGCCTTTCTGCCAGAGATTTACCAATGTTTTCAGGAGATCCACTGGATTGGCTGAGATTTAAGAATTCATTCACGACGACCACCGAGATTGGACAGTACACCGACACCGAAAATATCGCGCGCTTGCAGAAATGCCTTCAAGGTGAAGCGTGGGAGGCGGTTGCTGCTCAACTCATGACGGTCACCTCAGCTAATCAAATAATTAAAACGTTGGAATTAAGGTTTGGCCGCCCTGATCTTATTTTAAACAAATTAATAGGAGATATGAAGAGGACACCAAGACTGACTGGGCCTCGCTGTGATTTGATCGTGCTAGCGACCAAAGTTGCCAACTGTGTGGCTGCAATTAATGCGACAAAGCAGCTCAGTTACCTTCATAGCCCGGAACTAGCACGGGAGATTATTGACAAATTTACAGAACCTCTAGTATATCGATGGCTTGATTATTTTGCAGACCTTGACGAAGCTCAGCCCAGATTACCAGCTTTATCGGATTACCTAATGAAGGAAGCTGAGCGGATGTGCAGAGCTGGTGCTGTAGAACTGCCACAGAGGTACACAAAGACACATTTTCCAAATAAACGACCACTACACTTACTGACTGAAGATGATCATGACCACAACGTTACTCTTGCTGTGAAACATTCCAAGCCGACTATATGTATGTTTTGTAAACAACCTGACCATAATGTTACAAAATGTTCTCAATTTATAAAAGAAGATGTTGAGAACCGCTGGAAATGGGTGTGCAAAAATAATCTATGTTTTAAATGTCTGAGGTCTAAGCATCGAGTGGAGACGTGTAGACTGAAAACAAGATGCAATAAGTGCAAAAGAAGACATAACACGCTATTGCACAAGGAAACGTTTACTACTCCGAGTAATAGTCAAGACGAAGTTAAAGAAGATACAGAGACTACGGCTAACATCATTACGAGAGACAAAAAAGTTTATTTAAAGGTTCTTCCAGTTACTATCGACGGACCGCGTGGTACTGTCTGTACATACGCATTGTTGGATGAGGGCTCTACTATTACCCTTCTAGAACGACAGATTGCTGATGAAATTGGTGCTGAAGGTCCTGCATCTGACCTCGTACTACAAGGAGCAATTGGCGATAGTAGTATTATACAGAGCCGCGACGTATCCCTTACCTTGCGGTCACCTGGTGGAACTTATAAACTCGACAAAGTCCGTACGATTAATAAACTTTCTCTTCCAGTTCATACACTCGATGAAGACACTCTCATAAACTATTCACATCTTAAGGACATACCAATTCATAATTTTACTGGACAACCAAAACTACTCATCGGACAAGATTTTTGGCATTTAATTGTTACCCGAGAAACTCGTGAGGGAGGAAAGAACGAGCCGGTGGCTTCGCGTACACGACTAGGGTGGGTTTTACACGGATTTGTTTCAACGTTGACTAAACCCTACCCCGAGTTCAACTTACATTTACGGGCAGACCGCGATGAGGCACTAGATAACTTAGTTCGGAACTTCTTCAAAATTGAAAGTATTGGAGTAGACAAGAAAGACAGAATACCTGCTAAAGATCAACGAGCTTTACAAATTTTGAATGACAAATCTAAAAGGATTAAAGGAAGATGGGAAACTGGATTGTTATGGAAACATGATAAGGTAGAATTTCCTAATAATAGAAGAAATGCTGAAATCAGATTATTGACAGTGGAGAGAAAAATGGATAAAGATGTTAAATACGCAAATGATTATATGAAACAGGTAAATAATATGTTGAAGAAAGATTATGCTGAAGAAATACATGGTAATGTCACAGGAGATTATGTATGGTATTTACCTCATTTTGGAGTTGTGAATCCAAATAAACCTGGAAAACTTCGTCTGGTATTTGACGCGAAAGCTGAAACTAGAGGAGTGTCTATGAACAGTGAGTTACTTACTGGACCTGATTTGCTAAATTCTTTGGTTGGAGTACTAATTAGATTTAGAGAACGAGCTGTTGCAGTTACGGGTGACATACGTGAAATGTTTCTTCAAATTAAAATTGTCAAAGAAGATCGCAATGCACAATGTTTCTTGTGGCGAGGCATGGATCGAACTAATAAACCACGTACTTACCAGATGAAATCGATGATATTTGGAGCTACTTCTTCCCCGTGTACTGCTACTTACATCTTACGACGTAATGCTGATGAATATGATGCATCTCATCCACGAGCTGTTATGGGCATAAAGAGACGACATTATGTAGATGATTACCTTGACAGCGTCGATACTGAGGAGGAGATGAAGCAGCTGATTTTAGATGTAGCGATGATTCACCTAGCTGGGGGATTTGAAATAAGAGGATGGGCTTCAAACAAACCTGGTGTACTCCCGCGACAGCAAGATAATGAAAATACTGTAAGCCTTCTGAAACAAAATGACAATGAAATTGAACGTACCTTAGGGTTAAACTGGAGTCCAACGAATGATTTTCTTGGTTTTGATTTGAGTTTAAAGAGAGTTGTTAAGGAAGTAGCTGATGGATCACGGCCGCCGACGAAACGTGAGATGCTAAAAGTTGTAATGTCAGTATTTGACCCTCTTGGATTTTTATGTCCGTTTCTTATTCGAGCTAAAATACTTATGCAAGATGTTTGGAGAAGTAAAGTTGAATGGGACCAACAAATTAATGAAGAACACACTCAAATTTGGTTTAAATGGCTGGGAGATTTATCAAAATGTAGACATTTCTTCATACCCAGATGTTACGGATTTAATCAATTTGACAATTTTGAACTGCATATATTTGTTGACGCATCCGAGCAGGCATATGCTGCTGTAGCATATATACGCCGTGAAGATCAAGTTGCCTTTGTTATGGCCAAATGCAGAGTCGCTCCAATTAAAGCTATGACAATACCACGACTTGAGCTACAGTCAGCACTTTTAGGAAGCCGCATTGGAAAAACAATAAGTGATGAACTGGATTTTAATATTAATAGACGTTACTTTTGGACTGATTCAACAACTGTATATCACTGGATTCAAAACAACCCCCGACGACATCAAGCGTTCATCTCACACCGATTACATGAAATTGACGAGTTGACTAAACCACAAGAATGGAGATGGCTGCCTGGAAAGATTAACGTTGCTGATGAAGCTACCAGATGTGGAACAAAAGACGAAAGTATTTCTAAGTGGATTAATGGACCAGCTTTTTTAAAACTTACTAAGAAACATTGGCCAAAGATTAAACCTGAAATAACTAAAGTACAAGACGAGACAGACTATACTATTTTAGTTATTACGACACATCCAAATTTAATTGAAGTTATACGATACTCTAACTGGCGACGCTTGGTGAGAAGTTTAGCACAAGCGCTATTGTTTATTGACAAATGCAGAAGGCTATGCACTGAGATGACACCTGAGTATGAAAGACGCGCTGAAATTATGATTTTTCGACAATCGCAACAAAATGATTTTAATGAAGATATAATTATGCTAAAACGAGAACAGAACCTGAAAAATAAAAGTAAATTAAGACTACTGAATCCTGAAATAGATAGCGACGGATTGTTACGATTAAAAGGAAGAATTGAAGCAACAAGATTAGTACCACATGATTTTAAATATCCAATAATTTTAGATGGCCATGATTATGCTGTAAAACTGATGATAGAGCATAAACATCGACGATTTGGACATCACAGCCACGAAACTTTGATAAATGAACTGCGACAACAATTTTACATTTTCCGTCTTCGAGCAACTGTCAAGACTATCATTAAAAATTGTATTATTTGTAAAGCCAGAAGAGCTCAATGTGAACAACCCATGATGGCAAGATTACCACCTGTACGACTTGAACACCATTGCAGGCCCTTTACTTACTGTGGGATAGATTTTTTCGGGCCGATGATTATAAAGATTGGTCGTAGAAGAGAGAAAAGGTGGGGTGTGATATTTACATGTCTTAATGTTCGCGCTGTACATATTGAATTGGCTGCATCATTATCAACTGACTCTACTATACTTGCCATTCGTCGCATGGCTGCTCGACGTGGGTTCCCAAAACAAATGTATTCGGATAATGGCACAAATTTTCACGGGGCTGATAAAGAACTTCGACGCGCTTTAAATGAAATTTACGAAGACGACGTTTTCAAGAATGAAATAATTACACAGGCGATCGATTGGCGTTTTAATCCCCCTGACGCTCCGCATATGGGAGGAGTATGGGAGAGACTAATAAGATCAATTAAAATAGCTTTAAATGCCACGTTAAAGTCTCACGAACCCAGAGAGGAGGTACTGATGACGTTATTAGCTGAGGCAGAAAATGTCGTGAACAGCCGTCCCTTAACTCATGTGACACTTGACCCGAACGAGGAGGAGGCCCTTACGCCTAATCATTTTTTACTGGGCTCCTCAAATGGACTGTCACGACCAGGTCAGTTCACTGATGACGAGATGTTTTTAAGGAAACAATGGCGGGTAACCCAGAAAATGGCGGACAATTTTTGGTCTCGCTGGGTTAAAGAGTATTTGCCATCTCTACATTTACGCAAAAAGTGGGCCAACGAGGGGGGGGCTAGTATACAATTGGGCGATCTTGTTTTGATTGCAGATTCGACAGCTCCTCGAAATATTTGGGCTCGGGGCAAAATCATTGCTACCACTCCTGGGCGCGATGGCAGAGTTCGAATCGTTGATGTCGCCACCAAGGGTGGGGTCCTACGCCGTCCGGCGTCCAAGATTGTCGTGCTGCTGAAATGTACCGATGGACGTCGGCCTCCACCTTCAGATGGGCGAAGCGAGGAGGAGATTGTGGCCGACGGCTAACCTCTATGCTGCGATTTTTTAAATTCTTTTATTCAAGAATATATTTTATTATTTTTTGTATGACTTTGACATATTTACATTTTGACATTGGTCTAAAAATACAAGCAAGAAAAAGTCGTGATTGTGCATTTTCATTGAAGATTACCCTATTGCCTATCCCCAACTGTAGATATCGGTCACAATTGGGTATTGTGATAAATTGATCAATGTTGCATATATCAGTTGTTTCATAGAGAAGGGAAGCTTTTTTGTCTTTAGGATGAAATGGGGCCAGTGAGAATTTCAAATTTGGTTTCCATGAAACATTGCCGGTGTTGAAATCCCCCAGTAGCAAGAATCTGTCATTATCTTTTGAGTTTAATATAATATTTTTACAATTGTCATAAAAGACAGACAAGTCAGTAAATGGCCGATCTGGAGGCAGGTAACAGAGACATATATTCAACACCAGTCCACTAGGTTCGCTCGGCATAATACTCAACCAAAGGTCCTCAACTCTACTATTCCAAGATGGTTGAGGAATTACATTAAGGGTTTTTTTACTAGCAATAAGGATACCACCACCTGAGCTCTTGGTTGAGCATGACATCCAGCGGTCACGCCTGTACACATTATATCGACTATCAATCACTTCACCGTCATATATACCCTCAGCAAAATTTGTTTCAACAAAGCAAATCAAGTCATAATCATTGTTTAGTATATTTAAGTGAATAACATTAGTTTTTGAACGAGCTCGGCCTAAATTCTGATAAAAAATGCTTGACATTTTTGCAACAAAATCTTGCATTAAATAAGAAAAAGGAAATTATTTTTATTATTGTTAGTAAACTGTTTTTTTGTTGTTTGCCCCATCGGTCGTCAGTTCTGCAAGCTTTGGTTCTCTAACATATTTAGAGAAATACCAAGATAGCTCTGAAGATAGCGGAAAGTGCGGCGGTTTCTGCTGAGAACCTCAAGGTGCGTAAATACGCCAACCTCAGTACAGGTTACGAATTTGCGCCGTTTGGGGTCGAGACGATGGGCCCATGGGGACACTCCTCCAAGCGTCTGGCCAAGGAGTTGTCCAAACGATTAACGGAAATGTCTGGAGACAGGAAAGCTGGCAATTATTTCTGCCAACGTATTACCTCAGCTATACAGAGGGGAAATGTTGCCAGTCTTCTTGGGACTATCACTGAAGGGTCGTCTCTAGAGGTAATTTTTACTTATAGTTTATTTTTATTAGGTTTAGTTTATATTTATTTTAATTTTTACTTTTAAGTAGTTTTAATTTATATTGTAATTCTTTTATACTGTTTGTATATTACTTCAATATAAATAAATAAAATATATTTAAAAAAAAGATAGCTCTCTCCATAGCTGGCTGAGCGTCCTTGAACTTGAACCAGATCCACTGTTAGTATTCACGTCTCGCTCCATAGTGACATTACGGGGAGGATGCACTGGTTGAAGACGTTTGTCCTTAAACATTGTAGTATGGACGATGAGACGATATGCTGAAGTTTCCCGAGTGCCGCCTATCTTAGCTGAATACATCTGTTAGCATCTTTGCTGAAGCTGAATATTCTGTCGCAGGTAGACGTATTCCTGCACAACTTTGAGAGTGGCATTTCCCACGGAGTTTGTCCAGGTTCATTCCAAGAACGACCTGCCACATTTAAGGCTATGTCATCCGCAAATCGGTAGTGTGAGATGTATTCTCCATTGATATTTATGCTGCATTAAATCCAGTCTTATTTTACAAAAATCATTCGCATGCCTTAGATATGTTCATTTAGTGTATTCCATCGATGTATATAGATAGGCCCTCACTGATATAAAAACGTTCCCGCAAAACTAATCGAAGTCATATAGCTGCACCAACAGTCGCGAGCTAGCAAGCTTTGAGAGCGCTTATACATTAATATTTATATCGAGTGAAACTAGTCTTTATAGCATGCATTGTGACAGAATTTCCGAAAAATTTCGCATGTGACATTCATTGCTTGAAAATTGGCCCCCAAAGTTGGTAGGGACACGTGGCAAGCGGCACGTTTTTAGAGTGCGTTTTGTATTGAATAGGACTATCCATATACATCAATGGTGTATTCTGACACTTGTATGTATTTATTTCTTATTGCGTAAATTGTTTGTACTCGTAAAATGTTATATTGTAGTTTGTATTCTAAAAATAATATCAAATAAATATAAAGTAATAATTACAAACTATTAAAATTAAATTAAATAACTATAAACTAAACCTAATAAAAAAATTAACTATAAATAAAAGACGTCAAGAGACGT
The DNA here is from genome assembly GCA_910589645.1 of Tinea semifulvella. Lineage (NCBI taxonomy): Eukaryota > Metazoa > Arthropoda > Insecta > Lepidoptera > Tineidae > Tinea > Tinea semifulvella. The sequence continues at coordinate 2,891,536 of OU342599.1, forward strand.
CCCATCGAAAATCGTCCCAAGAAGACTGGCAACATTTCCCCTCTGTATAGCGAGGCTAATGCGTTGGCAGAAATAATTGCCAGCCTTCCTATTTCTAGATTTCTCCATCAGCCGTTTGGACAACTCCTTGGCTGAGGGTCCCCATGGTCCCATCGTCTCGACCCCAAACAGCGCAAACTTGTAACCTGGTTGGCGTTTTTGCGCAGCTTGAGGTTCTCAGCCGAAACCACCGCACTCCCCGCGCTGACGAGGTTGCCTGGATGTGAGATAGGGCTAATGTGTCTACACATGTCGCATCCGACACCAGAGACTTGCCAAGTTTTCACGGTCCAGCGGTCATGACGTTGGGTCTCTTGCCATCGCTCCGCGCGATCCTAGAGGTTTTTAGGATAGTGGGTACTCCAGCAGTGACAAGAGCCCTACAAATATTATATATACAGATATATATAGTTTTATTTTTTAGCAAAATCGGCCCGCAGACCCTTTTTAGCTTTATTCGATGTTCCTCAAGTTTAGAAAGTAGACACGCCTACTTGAAAAATTCATCGTGAAATACCCTTAAATATATTTCGTTAGGCAACCCATCATTGACGCTTTTAACCGCGTAGTTTATTATATAAAACATAGATTTTATTCGGACCGTTAAATTATTAAACAAACCAGACAAATTAGGTATCATTAATGCGCTAATATCTCCGAAATATATGCGAAGTCCTAAATACAACATGATTTACGGAACTAATAAATCTAGCTTTCAACTTCTTACTACAAAATATTATTATCATAAAATACATTGAGTAAATGAAGAGACTTCTGATTCTATTGCGAGTGATGTCATTGTTATGGTCCCATCAGCGAACTTCGGGTCCATCCATTCCATCTGAACATTTATTTAGGAAAAATAAATATAAAACCTTTAACAGATCTCGCTAAGAACAAATAAGTTAATTAGGTTTAGGTTGAGCTGGTGCCACAGCGGAACAAGCGTAGATCAGCAAGCGTCGAAAATATGAAATTTGCAATTGCTACTTATTTTCGACGTTTGATATAGAAACGATGGACCCGTGGGGATCAGAACTAAAAGCGTTCTATAAAGAAATTGTTCCAAGGCTCATTGACGTCTCTGGTGACAATAGGGCTGGAAGTTTTTCTTTAAAAAATAAGTATCTTAATTCAGAGGGGAAATGCTGCCAATGTATTGGGCACCAAGCCACAAGACAGCGATTGTAACCTTTTTGTATTTGAATTTAGTTTTTATTGTAATATAGATCATTTAATTCATGTCATAAATCTATAAGAAAAGTGTATTTCTCTTTGGTTCTTGCTGGGGTTTGAAACTACCTTTTTAGGATCTCAATGAAATCGTTCTTATAACCAAGTCACCACCGCTTTCAAATACCGAATATTACGCTTTAAATAACAACAAAATTAACTGCGAAACCCAGTCTTGATGAGGATCTGTGACTGGACCATAACTTTTTAAACTACAGAAATATATTTGTTATTATCCTATAAGTAGTACAAAGGATATAAATAGTATTTAAACAGGTCAAATAAGCAAATAGGTAGCTACAGATAATTTTGATAAATTCCTTTGACCTTGCTGCTGGCTTCTGGCCTTTCTTCAAATGTTACGAAACTGCGAACCGTAATCTATCATGATAGACGAGTAAACCGATTGGAACAATTTATTGGAAAGTACAAACAGCGTTAAACACTCTTGCTCACATAATCCAATATTTTCAAAGATTTTTCAAGTCCGAGTCAAGTATTTAATTATTGTTTTAGACTAGACTAGACAAGTGACGTCCCATCCGATATAGTTCCAAGGAGACTGGTAAAATTTCCCCTCTGTATAGCGAGGCTAATACGTTGGCAGAAATTATTGTCAGCCTTCCTGTCTTTCCGTCAGCCGCTTTGACAACTCCTTGGCTAGGCGCATTGCTGAAGGTTCCCATGGGCCCATCGTCTTGACTTCAAACGGCGCAAATTCGTCACCAAGGTTGGCGTATTTTCGCAATTCCAGGTTCTCAGCAGAAGAAACCGCACTTCCCGTGCCTGGATGTGAGATGGAGCTAATGTATCTAGACCTGAGAGAGACCTGCCAAGTTTCCACGGCCCAACAGTCATTCCGTCGGGTCTCTTGTTATCGCTCCGCACAATGTCAGAGGGTTCTAAGATTGCGGGTACACCAGCAGTTTCAAGAGCCCGGATAATGTCGTTGAAAGCTGTTTGACGAGGAATGCCCGTGGTGTCCGAAGTACACTTACTTTTCTACATTCAGTCTTATAAATAGTTTGATAACATTGGACTTAAGACAAAAAAATACAATAAAGAATTTTTGAAGTTACACGAAATCTGGGAATGACCTAGTTTATTCTGAACCGCTTAATTGCATTTGTCTCGACACCCCATAACCTAGGGATACTTGTGCAAGGTACCATGCAGTTATGTATGTAGGATCCTTCAAGGGATGTCGTAGGTATCGGCTGGTAGTACACTTGTTAGTCAGCGCATGCGTGCTTTTTCCTAACTTTTAGTAAAGCGCCTGACGCCCCAGTAGGCGCACGCCTAAAAGCGCCACTGAGCGCTCGCGACCGCTAACACCTCAAAAATGGAATACGACTACAAATAACCGGCAATGTATGCAGTTAAACTTCTCCATGACTGAATGTTTCTAAATTTAAGTTGAGTGATTTTTTTTTCATTTGACGTGCTGTGATCGATTCGTTGAATTTTTAATGTAAACGACAAATGTTGGAATCGTCAGTGCCGCAGTGTTGGCGTGTGTGGTGGAAAATGTGAAGTTGCCATGAAAATTGGGCCGTTTCTACACTAAAACTGGTGCGTAAATTAAATAGCTAATATAGTTTTTTATGATTATTGTGCACGCTATGGTTAACATTCTTGTGTGTAAGAAAATTACGTCAAATTTCTGTCGCTACAAAGTAATAATCAAGAGGGATACCCTTCCGGGGTGGTAAGAAACCACTTTTTTTTTAAAAAGCGGATTACATTTAGCCAACTTTACTATAGGCCTCATGACATTGGCAAACTCATCAATGTCTCTAGCGAACTAAACTCAAGAAAAAATAATTTAATAAATTATTGTGACCGACCTAAAATTAAACCTTGGACCTCTGAATCTAAGTCTTAACTTAACTGCTAGACTATGGAGGCAATACAAAGTGTTGATGTTTTAATAACATTGATTGAATTATTAAGTGTATTATCTGTTTGATACGTGTTGGTCTAGCGATTAAGATTATCGTCATCGTCATCATTATAGCCCCTAGCACACAGAGTTCTAGACCTCCACTGTTGCAGATGGGCCTTCCAGAAAATCTGGAGAATTTTGGCCTATACTCGCCACGCTGGCCAGACGACAATTGAATGACAATTTCCAGTTTCCACAAGTTGATATTAGTGGAACCGGTACCGACGGCTTAACGCGCTCTCCGAGGCACGGGAAACAGTGGTGTTGTAAATAAATGAAAAATATACTTAAGAAAATTGTATTTCTCATTATGTACCAGGGTTCGAACTGATCTTTTTAGGTTTTTTTTTTAATTTTCAAGGAAAGCGTAAAAAACCCACCACTGCTTCATTATGATTAAAGTGAAGTGTAAAAACCTTCAGATGGCCCTAGCATCACATGTCCAAAGAACATGTCAGCCAAATTTTGTTAAAATTACAAATGATCGTGGAGTCACATAGCGTAGTTATACAATGGCGTATGACGATTGACGATTTGACAGCTCAGAAATAATACTTTACAAATAGAGTTTTGGCTCGTATTTACGAGTAACTACGGTCTTAACTCTAGACCACGGATGCAGTAAAATTTCTATTTAGTTTTAAATATATATTTTATTTATTTAAAAACTTAATTGGACTATATAACAAAAGCGGACTTAATGCCGTTAGACGTTATCTGACAGACAAACCTTTAGCACATTTTGACAGGATAGGTGGTAGGTGCAATATTATTAAATGTCAATTTGTAAGATATATGTAAGTATAGATATACATTACAACAAATACATACTAATCATTATATTCTAATACATATACAAGTACATGAATCTGTTATTTATAATGGATTTATTCGAAAAAATATTTTCAAAATATAAAATAAAATAAATATTAATACTAAGGATAGGGATATAAGTCCCGTCCGCGTGGAATGGTGTCAAGAACGCTGGCTGCATTTCCCCGCTGAATTGCAATACTGATTCTTTGGGCGAAGAAAGAGCCAGCCCTCTTGTCACCGGAGGAGACGACAAGACGCGGTGTTATGTCTTTTAAAAACTTTTTTGCGCTTGAACTTCATGGGCCCAGAGTTTCTACAGCAAACGGCACAAATATGTAATCTTTTAATATACTTACATACTTGCACCGAAGTGGCAATGGGCTGGACACATATGCCGCAGAACCGATGAACGATGGAGTAGACGGGTTCTGGAGTGGAGACCACGTACTGGAAAACGCAGAGTGGGACGACCCCCCGCCAGATGGACAGATGACCTGAGGAAGGTCGCTGTTGGGGGATGGATGAGGGTGGCAGTAGATCGTGTGAAGTGGCGAGCCTTGGAGGAGGCCTACATCCAGCAGTGGAGAGACACAGGCTGATGATGATGACTTGCGCCGCTTACTGGACTCCGCATTTTCCGCCGTGGCTCTCGTTTTATGTACGCACGTGAAATATAGTGGAAAAACCCTTTAGATGGCCGTAGGATCACATGTAATATTTAGATGTGAACGTAATGTCCAACCCCGGATTTTAAGCAACATGATTACCAAATTTCATTAAAATTGGCCAAGTAGTTTGGACGTTAAGGTGATTCTACTAGGCATGCAGATATATGGCGGTGTGGTCACACGAATTTCATCAAAGAACGACAGACAAACAGACAATGATTCTTTTTATTTTTTTAATATTAGTATGGATATGAATTAGTATGAAAATATAAATTTAAAATGACTACTAAGTTATTTATATGTATAAATGCCACCCCCAGGAATAATATTCTACCCCTTCTTTTAAAATTAATGAAACATTAATTCGTATCATTTGGTTTTTCCACATTTTCTATGCAATATAGAGTATAAAAAAGTAAAGTATCATCACGACCGTAGCCCCTCTGGGATAGTATAAACCATGCTGTAAAAAATCGGATTCACATTTAGACAACTTTACCATAAGTCAATCATGACAAGTAGCAAGCTCGTCGATGTCTCAAGCGCACCAGATTCTGAAAATACCACAAAGAAAATTCAAGATACACCGTATCTTAAATGTATTTAAAAATCTTCTAACCACATTATTTGTGAAGAACCAGAATGTATCTCTCTTGAAATAACAAAGTTGTTTGTCATTTAGGATAACTATTTATAATAATAATAATAATAATAAAGTTTATTAAAACAATTACATTTTTTTCTTCCTTATTTATACTGTATGCGTATATATATGTATGTATAGCATTGTATGTTTGATTTGTATATATATTTTGTGTATTTTTGTTTCTTCATCCTACCCATCACCTTTCATGATCCCAAAGAATGCTTTATGACGTTATAGCTCGCCTATGTACTATGTTTTTAAGTTTATTCATTACAGCCCCTAGAACACAGCGTCCTAGATCTCCACTGCTGGAGATGGGCCTTCCAGAACTGGAGGATATGGCCTACACTCGCCACGCTAGCTTGGCGAGGATATGATGACATTTTTTTTTATGACAATTTATTAACGATTCTACAAGTTGGCGTTAGTGGAACGGACAAAGACAAAGACAAAGACAAAAAATTTATTGTTCATGTGGTAAAAAAAATATAACATTTTCAGCACACGACCCAGTTCGGGCATTACAATAGTGTTTCTTAAAATCTAGGTGTTTTACATATGTTTCTTACTAGGAGATCAATTTACTAAAATTAGTTCTTATATTAATAATGAAATTAAAACAATTAGAATCTTACAAACTAAATAAGATAGAAATTCTAAAATATATATATATATATTTATTTTTTTACAATAGAAGTGTTTATACACACAGATACTCCTCTACGGAGTAGAAGCAGCTTTGCACCAGATATTGTCTTAGGGCCTTATTAAATTGTTTTTGGGTAGGTTTATTTGTTATGGATTTTGGAAGTTTATTGTATATTTTTATTGCCATGTAATATGGGCTTTGGTTTAGCATCTTTATTCTCGACTGTGGCAGGGTTAACTTATCTTTATTTCTGGTATCTATTGGGTGTGTGTCTTGTATCTTTGGGAACAGATTTATATTTTTATATACAAATATGCACATGTCGTATACACGCTTAAAGCCGTTCCGAGACGTGCATAAATTGTTTTGCCGTCACAAATGTCATTAATGTCATTATGTCGCGCGCCATTCCGAATAGGAAGTCAATAAAAAATGTCTGTAACACGACAAGTTATTTTAGAAGACTAAAATAAATTATTTAAATTAAACGTTACACATATAAAGCTGAAAAAGCCGAGAGAGGCGTGTTTGTTAGAATTTATACTCAAAGATGTAAAATCCACAATTAATGTTCTATACATTTAAAAAAAAAAACGATTATGGTATGAATAAAAATGTAATCCGCTTTGAGCATCCAAATCGTGATATTTGATTAGGAAGTACTGTCAGTATCATGATCATTCTATGCGCTCTAAGCATGATTCGGAACGAGCAGTTGTTCTGCCGCCATCCCTATATACAATCCGGCTATGCTCATGCCACACACGATAATGATTCAGAAAATAAATCGTTCATAATATTTGAAATTAACCTTTCAATCCGGTTACGTCACAACTGGCAATCAATAATAACCAGGGTTAAGAAAATCAGAAAATTTAATAGCGAATAAAAACGCTCGCTCCGATAAAGCTCGGAACATGCGTACTGCGATGATTAATGACTGGCAACCTTTACCACTGAGTAACACAATCTTACTTCCAATATGATTTTAAATGCTCTTTTGTATTTCTTTTGCGTGGGATTTTAGACCAACCCCTCTAGTGTATTAAAATATTTAGGGCCGGTAACTTGAGCCTTCCCTAATGGCACACCTTAAATTGACGCGTTCTCATACAAATTTCTATGTATAAGTGAGCCACTAAGAAAGGATACAATTTCGTCCAAAAACTGGGAATACTGAACAAGGTGAAACGTTTTTTCCTGCCCTCACTCAGACATATGCAAAAAAGTCCTATGAATGGAATGGCCATCGCTAAGTACCCTACAGGTGCTCTCAATGGCGACTCTACAGAGTCTACTCTCGACTTTCTGCAGCTTCTCCGAGATGTGGCCTCCCTGAGCGTGTTCTACAAGCTATACTACGGTGAATGTTCTGAAGAGCTCCACAACCTTATCCCTTCTCCTCTGTTCCTCAACTAAACCACTCTGTTCTGGATTTTATTTATTTATATATTTATTTTTGTTATATTATTTAATTATTATTATTTTAATTAAGTGACATTAATTTATATTTAAAATTTTCAATGCTTTTTTTGAAATTTTATTATTGATTTGCTACCTTATAATTTATCTTTGACAATTTTTTATTACTATTTTTTTGACATATTTCACTGAAATGAAATAATTTAATTGAAATGACAATGTCATGGCTAAATCACAAAAAGCATGCTGTGTACACTGCTTTTGGATTGCAATCTAGAACTTAAGAAATTGCTGTAAAATGTGAACTGTATAGATTGTGATCTGTTTGTGTACCTAAATCTAATACATACGCATCTAATTCTGTTGTGAGCATAATAACAAGAAGATACAATAAATTGTTTACAGATATCGACCCCTTCTGTCTGTCTAAACACCAATTCAGAGGAAGGATTCTGAGCAGGATGGAGGTGTAGTTCTTTGTAAATAATACATTAGATATCCACAATGCAATGAAATTTACACATTTTCACTCATTCACACTTACAATTTACACCTTCACACACCTACACTGTCAATACACATTCACATATAACACTTACATAATGATGCGTAGATGGATTTTTTTAATAATGTCTTTTATTTTTATTCTTATGTTTATTTTTTAATAGTTTAAAATGTTAATAATCCGTTCATGCTATATGTTTAGTGAAAATAATGTTATTCCGTAATTGGCTAGGTGTTCGGTAATCACTTGAATGTAAATATTTATTTGTAAAAGATAGCTGTGGAATAAGTAAATGAATAAATAAATAACACGCACAGGCCAAATGTGCCCTCACAACGTAGCCACTATCCCTACGTGAACATATACATTTGGTGACTTACATCTGTCGCACGCTGAAGATGTGGAATGCTCTCCCAGCCAGTGTGTTTCCCTATTCCTATAACCGAGGACTATAAAGGACTTCTAGGGAAGTGTGAAAAAGCATCTTGATATGCCGGCATAGTTGTAAGAACTGATATCGGCCGTCTCAGACTAGTGTAAGTTGCTCCCATTATTAGACCTCGCCCACCGATTACCATCAGGTAGGCGCAATGTCACAAGTCGTGATCAGACAAAAAAAAAACACACCGGCATTTAAGGGTTTGTTAAGATTTAAACCATCTCGCTCGCACAGTCCAACATTCTCAAAAATCTTTAAAATTGTAAATGTGTGCAAAAGTGAATCAAAGCTTAAGTATTTCGTACATGCATAGTTTAACAACGCCTAATTGTTTTTCTTCAGTGTTCACTTCTTGATCTACGTAAAATATATATAAAAAAAATGCTGTAAAAATTAAAAATGTCGATGGTGCTTCAATTTTATGATACAGAACGTCATAAAAAATTACCGAAGTGTAAATATTTGTACTATAAATTTTCTTCTCTATAGAATTATTTGTAACGAAAGAAAAACTCATAGACCTATATATTATAGGACGGTCATTATTCCAAAACCATTCTAAAGCACTAGTGCAAAAATATTTTTCTTTTTGTTTATATTTTTCTTATTGTTTATTTTATTATTATGACTTTTATATTATAAATTAATATTTTAGAGTTTAAGGTTCTTATTTTATATTGACAACGCCCATCAACAGCTGCTTTCTTTTAGTTATTCTTTATTATCATTGTTATTATTTTTGAAATTTAATTTGATTATTTATTTTGACATACACAATTTTGTAGTTTTTTTTTTCTTTATTAAAAAAATATTATTATTTTATTATATAATTTTAATATAGTTTATTTTCTAGATTTTAAGTAACAACGCCCTTGTACGTACAGCAGCATCTATGTAGGTATTGATTGTTTGTTTTGTAGTGTTAAGTGGTGAATAACGATGGCTGTTCTTTTCTATTAATGGTATACTTCTGCTATCCTGCCATGATTGGTAAACAATAATATGTATAAGTGACAAAACCGAGTGTACTTAATGTATCTTATGGTTAATAAATAATTTGAATTGAAATTGAATTGAATCAAAAGTCAACACGATATAAGTCATATATTAAAAGTGGATAAATGTTGAATTAAAATGGGTAATGTGGTGATTCTAGTGAAGTTCGCCTTTGTACATACTTTTAAGTAAAGTGCAATAAAGTATTTAATAATAATAATAAGTACTGGATATCCAAGGGAGTAAAAGGATTCGTATTCATTACTTTTTGGCGGACCTTGAACATATATTTTGCTCTTTAATTCATTACGTATGTATGTATTAACAGTTGGAGATGGGCTTTCCAGAAAATATATCTGGAGAATTTGGCTAACACTCGCTACGCTGGCCAGTCGGGTTGGCGAGGAAAAAAAAAAGTGAAATTGTTATAAATGATTTTACTATTTTTCTCTGTCTAAAATTAGATATATTATGAAAGTGAAAATATGTCCAAAATTTCCGTAATTTTATTTCCGAGAAAGTTCATAGAATACATTTCTCAAAATTATACTTCAGCTTAAATAATATTTAAAAAATCTACAAAAGAATACAAAAGCGTTTAACATTCTTAATAAAAAATATAAAACAGACTTAAAAAAAGGTTTAAATCCGATCTATTCGTAATTTAGTTTCTCTCATTTAAACACAGATAAAAACCATAGGATTGTTAGACCGGATCGAATATATGTCTACGTAATGCTATAAAAAAGAAAAGAGAAACATAGTGGGTGACCCAAAATTGTTGGGTTAGTCAAGTCGAAGCTACTATGTTTCGGCCAAGTTTTATTTTTACAACATATAAAGACATAAAAACCCGGTAACTTTACGGTTCAGATTATGCTCTATCGTGCCATAAAATCTGAACAAGTTTGTGGCCAAGATTTTTGTATGAAAGTTGCAATTTGTGCCAAACACAGGTGTTGAACTAATTACTTTGTCAGCTGCTGCTGGAAGAGGTAAGTGCTTCTGCTCCTTTCTTTGGACTTCACGGAGCTGGCTCGTCGTCGAACCCCCAAACCATATACCGTGCACTCATCTACCAACCATGTGAGGAAGTATAAACATTGATAGTAAACTGATGCAAGACTCATCAGAAGTTATTTTATTAGAAAAACTTTCAACCTGTTTTATCGTAGTATGAAGTGCTGTATTTGTCAACTCCGTTATCTAGTCCTACATTGGCGATACGGTGTCATATTTGTTATTGATATTAATTGTGATTTATGGAAAAATAAACTCTATTTTACGAGAACTGATAGTTCCCTCCCCCTTTCCCTTCGTTCTTTTCTTTCCATAGTGTAGGTGAAAATTGCAATGCAATAATAAAATTTAACTGCCTCGTAGTCTAGGGGTTAAGTCTGTGGATTTAGACTCGGAGGTACCGGGTTCGATTCCTGGTCGGGACACAATAATATTTATTAATTTAAATTCAATTAATATTTAATTTATTTGTGATATATCTTGAGTTTGGTACGCTGGAGACATCGACGAGCTTGCCACTTGTCATGATTGGCCTATAGTAAAGATGGCTAAATGTGAATCCGCTTCTTTATAAGCGTGGTTTTTGAACACCCCGAAAGGTTTACGGTCGTGATGATACTTTACTTTACAATAATAAAATTATATTACCTTTTCAGTATGTATTGTGTTATAGTTATTTATGTAGTTTATTGTGCGTATTAGTATAAACCCTTATTTTATAATATTTTTCATGATCTATAATTTATTTATATTTTGGCATTCACATTTTTTTAATTTTTTACTTAATCGACACCTTGACCCCGCCTGATGGTAAGTAGAGGTCCATGAATGTTAGCAACTGAAATCAGACACTCGTGACTGACATCAGTCCCTAACACTAGCCGGCTTGACTGACATGACGGCAATTTAAGCCTGATGCCGATACGTGTGGATACACTTTACTGGCATAATACAACTAATAACAAATAAATACATACGAGATAACAGCCAAGATTGGTGAGCGCGTCTGACACCAAATGATCAAGCGATCAATTGTTTGCTACGCATAGCTAAACACCGACAGGTACTACGAAATTGCGCTATACCAAGATGTGTAAGTGAATATTACAGCAGAAACTTCCACATAATGTGCATTAGAATATATAATAAAATTCCTAGAGAGATACGAGAGTTACCTATAAAACGTTTTACTATTGAGTTAAAGGAAATTCTTATTGACAAATGTTTGTACTCAATAAAATATTTTTTAGCATCCAAATTTTGACATTAACATTATTAAATATAAACTATATACAAATAAATATTGTAAATAAATATCTATCGACACAGGAATATTGTATGCCCATAATATGGGCACATTGCTTGATGATTGATCATCATGACATGTACATACAACTGTAATTAGAATAAGCAATCTATACAATAAATTATTTTGAATTTTAATTTGAATATAGTCATTTTGATGCCATTATACCTACATTGTTTACTAGAGACAATGAGCGACATCAAAACGTTATTTACACAATGGAGTATCTATGCGATGACGTCACTATCAGTTTGACTTTAGCTCTGCTCTACCATTGAGAATTAGCCCGCTGAATGTGCACTCAACGTGGGGTATAGTAAAAACCGTTTAGCACTGGCAGCTTTTGTTCACAAGCCGTAGATGAACCTTTGTTAGGGGTATCATTACCAACCATCGCTTAAACGACCAGAATTTAAACTACTTATAAACTACCACAGAGAGAAGCTGCAAAAATGCTTGGATCAAGTGAACTTTGAACCTTTGTTGCGTGAAATTTATAAAGTTAAGAAATTTGTTAAAAGTCTGGACACATCAGTAGCCAAATTATAAATATTATTTTTATACTGAGCACGACATGCGACATCGCGCCTACCTGATGGTAAGCTGTAAGCGAGGTCCAAGAATGGGAGCAACTGACGCCAGCCACTAACGACCGAGATCAGTCTCTACCACTATGCCGGCCTAGCAAGATGTTTTTTCACGCTTCGCTTAAAGGACTCCAGTTTATAGGAGAGGCACACAATGGCTGGGAGAGCTTTCCACATCTTCAGCGTTGGACAGATGTAAGAGTCTTAAAATTTATGAGTACGCGTATTGATATTGGCTTTGGTATGTGGATGTATATTTTAGAGTGTTCGTGGAGCTTCTCAGAACACTCACCGTGGTATAGCTTGTAGAACACCCTCATAGAGGCAACGTCACAGCGTAGAATTTTAGACACTGTGGTGTTGTCCACTATACGAATCCACCACCTCTGCAGGACATTGAGAGCACTATGTATTCCATCCATGACCTTATCTGTACTTTATACAGCAAGGAATCATTTAACGAACTGACAACGTGAATTTTATTTCGGGATCAAGCTGGAATTGCCCAGTCAAGTCCGCATAGTGTTAAGGACAGATTTCATGACTGTCTTCAAAATCTAAATCAATCATTTATTCATAAACTTTTGGTACATTAGGTACATAAGTCGGACTGACTATTTTGTTTATTTGAGAAATGAACGATAAGGTTTTTAAAAACATTTATTGAAGGCGCCCGTCTGATGATAAGCATGGCAAGACATATGTTGAACATGTCAAAATATAATCTGCCTTTCCGCAACCCACCGTATGTATCTTTTCTATAATTCGGCCCAATTTCCCGGTTACTATTTATATGCCAAGAAACAAACAGTTTGTCTTGGTATAAATATAACACACCTACATGCGATCCACAGAATGCTTCTGCATTTCTTCATTATAAATGTGCCTACGCATTACATAATACATGTATCTGAAAATGAATTTTTTATCACGGTTGAGATGACAGAAGAGTAGGTACTTTTGGATGTACAAAACGTAATAAATTATAATCAGACCAGGAATCTAAATCCACGAACTTGACTGCTAGACCACGGAGGCTATTATGCGATTATATGAACTTTATTTACAGAACATATATCTGGAGAATTTGGCCTACACTCGCCACGTTAGCCAGACGGGTTGGCGAGGATCTGATGTCAATTTTTAATGACAATTAATTGACGATTTCACAAGTTGGTATTAGTGGAACGTTAATATGTCAAATGACAAATGTACGTAAGAATCAAATACCTCAAAATATTCCTGAAGAAGGAATTCTGGCCGCTCGGTGTTGTGTACCGCAAATACATTCGTGCATTTGATTCACGCAGCACCAACGATGTTCCTGGGCCCCGCGCAGTACCTACTCCCTCTGCACCACCCCCAGCAAGGACGCCGGAACCGTCCACTGAAGCTTCTAGTACTCCTCAAAATGTGGTCACATTACCTGATGGGTACTTCTATGACCACAAGAAGATGAAGATTAATTAATTTTAAAGCTTTAGATTAATTAATTTTTATATGTATTTTAGTTGTAAGGCATTTATCTATGGGCCATCTGTTGCCTGATAATAAACAAATTATTATTATTAATATTATTATTAATAGTGTGTTTCTCATTAGTACATGCCGAAGGGGTTTGAACCGACCTTTGTAGGATTTTTAAGGAAAGCATTTGTATAACTGTAGGAGCAGATTATCACAATAAAATATTGTTTATATAACTTTTAATTCATTTAAACAGTTTGTCAAACATAATAATATATACGAGTACAATAATTATATCTAAAACATCAATCATTATAAATAGAGTATAAAATATCCAACCAGTATTATTAAAGCATCAACACACCATCTTAATATACATACATACGAGTATATTCATAACTATAATAACAATATAAAAACTAACTATAATACTAATATACAAAAAATAATTATTATATATATATATTACACATCAAAAAAATCTATCAGACCTAATCCATTTCTCAAAACTTTAAACTGTTTACCACCCAAAGCCTTAGTTAACTAATCAGCAATCATTTCTTTGGTAGGTATGTGATCAACAGTAACAAAACCTTTATTAATATCTTATCGAATGTAATGTTACCTTACGTCTATATGTTTTGTTCTGTTACTACAAACATGATTTCCTAATATCATAATGGCTGATCTATTATAGTTTAAAACTTTAATTGACGGACAATTTTTAAATAATTCTATAAATCATGCGAAAGTTGTCGGTAAAAGAGGCCCTGGCAGACCAAGACTCACTTAACACGATCAAATAAATAAAACAAAAGCTGAAGGTGCAATAAAAAGCCATCAATACAAAAGGGCAGAGGTTGATGAATGTCGAAGAAGCGAAAGAGGTATGGCGTGATTGTGACAAATGGCGCGCTCTCTGTCTACCCCGCAAGGGCCCTGGCGTAAAGATATGTATGTTTGCATGTCAATAAATAAATTCTTCTGAAACACAGCTTCTCTTGCTGCACATCTTAAAGCCTTACACTTATATTCCGTTTCAGTATTGCTAAGTGCAACTTTAGATTGTTTTTTAGTTTGCCAGCTTACTGCCCCACCACTAAAAACAAATATAAAACCTGCGAATAAATATATTTAAAAGCTCTTAGGATAAATGATAAAATAGCTTTGCGGTTTTTTCCATTTCATCGTCTAAAATTTTCATCAAACGCCAAATTACATAAATCAAAAATAAATATGACAAGCCAAACAAGATCAGAAATAAAATAAATATGTTAGAAAATATATTAGAAATAGCTAGGCAATATACATAGCAGGTAAGAATCAAACAAACTAGCCAATAACAAGGCCAAACATCAAAACGAACTAAAGATTTATAAAGTAAAAAAATCTACCACTCTGCAACGCTCAATAATGCGACACGGACAACAATGTTTATAAATAATGTGCCGTTTGCGACCAACATTGGAATTCATCCATCAGGTTTTATTGCATCTCATTTCATCTCCTAATCATCACCTGCCAAGTAAAGGCTCCGTATAATCCTCTGAAAGGGTCGCGTTCAGCAGTAGACATGTAAATTTTGTTTGGATTGGCATCGGTCGTTCTATTAAGACCATAAAATAATAAATAAGGAGTAATCCAAAAGTAATAAAAAAAATGTCTTGATCCTCCCAAAACTCATCAACCGTGGCCATCACTATCGTCTTCAAATTTCTTGCCCCTGATTTGTTAATTGAGCCGAGGAAAGAGGTAGAAGCCACTGGTAGCAGCTATCGCAACAGCGACTTTGTGTATCGGTGCGTTGTCTTGGTGAAAGAGGTGTGCTCGCAGTTTCCTCGTCATATTTATCTCTTAGCAATCTTCGCATTTGTTTACGTAATATAGTAGCTCCCTATACCAAATACTTCACCGTAATAATTCATTCAGTGTCCCAATAAACAGACGCCATAACCTTACCCGCCGGCCGAGTTAACACTTTGATTTTTTTGTTGTCGGTAAGGGACTTCCTTCCATGTCATCGACTGTTGTTTTGTTCCAGGATCAAAATATTGGCTCCAGAGTTCGTCCATAGTTACAAAATACAACACAAAAAATAGTCGGATAACATTCTTGGTACCTAGACCTTTTTCATCTGCATTTCGTTAGCAAGGATTCTTTGAATGCTGCTATATGAGATCCCTGTGACCTCAGCCACATGTCTGATGAACTTCGATTTGGAAACACAATATCTTTGACTTTTTATCGTTTTCTTCAGTGAAAGACGTTGACGGGCTTTCTTCGTGATGTTCATCCTTGGTGGATGTTCTGCGCAGCGTTTTCAGTCTAGTAATAGAAAATACAAACGCATCAATTCCTGCCCTATCTTCAGCTGTTATAGTCCATGTCTCTGATTTTTGTCTTCCTGGATATGTTGGTATCTCACCATATTTTGTCGAGCTGGGTCATTGCTGTTTTAGACATTCCAACTCGTCGACGAATCTCACCTTCGCAAACTCCCTTATTGCTGACAGTAGAGCCGAAGTAAAGGAAATCTTCCACGGTTTCATAGACATCAAGATCAGTTGGGCGAGTTATCCTGTGACTTCTGTGAGCAGACCTAGTGGATGTATAAGCAAGCCAAATTGGATTTTAATGTCAACTAAAAGTACCATTGTTATTAATCATTGTTATTCTATTTGAACGAATATTTATAATTCAGATTATGTTTAAAGAGTAGCAACGTGTTAAATTGTGGCCGCCAATGTTTACAATATTCGGTTTAGGGATTTTCTCGACGATTCTAAATATTTATCTTACAACTCCGCAATTTACTTCAGAAGGAAAGAACATTATTAGCTTCATTTTCCATTTAGAAGCTAAATAATTATAATATATGAAATAGAACATTTACTATCTTTAACGTTTGCAAATCCTTTGTAAAATTGCCTACTGTGGAGAAATAAACCAGCCTATTGTCGGTCTTAACCGTAGATTTAGACGCGGACGTAACCGGTTTGATTCCAGTATTTAATTTATTTGATTCTAGTACGATAAAGACAATTGTCATAATTAACTTTGGGAAAATGTGTTGTATAAAAATGCCTAGATTTTAGTTTTGTGTTTAGTAAAAAAACTTACTTTTTACAGTAGACTAACTTATTGTTTTAGAAACAGAGGGTAATTATCGAGTCCTACTTTTAAAAACTAGAGTAATATATTTAATAATAAAAAGTCAATAGGCTAAAATATAGGTTAAGTTGTCGGATCACCTATTGTGTATCAGTTCGATATATCTAAACGCACGGGGTTTACGGTTACCTACATAAATGGACCAACTTATGCAGAACGTAACCAGCGAATTATTTTTTATTGTTTTGTTTTATTATTCCTATCAGTGGGTTATAAAAGAAAAGTATCATGACGACCGTTTTCCTTGCGGGGTAGTCAGAAAACACGTATTTTTTATATTTTAGAGAAGCGGATTCAGATTTTTCCAACTTTATTTTATGCCCATCATGACAAGTGGCAAGCTCATTGATAACTCTAGCGTACCAAACTCGACAAACATCAGAAATAAATATAATTAATTATTGTGTTCCGACCAGGAATCTAACCCAGTACCACCGTGTCTAAATCCACAGACTTAACCGCTAAATATTAAAAAGTAAAGTGTCGTCACGGCTGTATCCCTTACAGGTTAGTCAGCAACCACGCTTTTTTTTAATGAAGCGGAATCACATCTTGCCAACTATACTTTAGGCCCATCATCACAAGTGGCGAACTCGTCGATGACTCTAGCGTACCAAACTTGAGAAACATCAGAAATAAATTAAATTCATTATTGTGTCCAGGAATCTAACCAGGTACCGCCGTGTCTAAATCCACGGACTTAATTGCTAGATATTAATATGGAACTTTGTTATTTAATGTCAAAATGAATATTATTGTACTGAAGCAAATTGAGAGAGTACAATAAATACGACCTTTTTCAATAAAATACCATAGAAAACCTTTATGCACTACATCTGTAAATATAAATATCGTTGGCTATTTTTTGCGTAATGTCGTCCAAATGTGATACGTTTCTGAGAGATAAAGGTAGGCAACGTAAATAAGGTCTCCACTTTGTTGTGCGTGCCCGAAAAAGCAATAGCATGGAAAATAATAGAATTTATTACGTGTGCCTTTATTTATCGGTCATTTAGTAATTAATATATTTTGGAACCTATCTATCAGTATCGCAGCTTTTAGAGCGCACTGTTCGGGAGGCGCAATTCACGTCACGAAACCTTCCAAATTTTATTTTCAGTTGAGACGCGAAGTGTTGAGTTTTTGATGTCAGCTGGTCTTTGAGGTTCCTTCTTCGAAACATCATCCCTCCCTCATCATCTGTTAGTGAACATCGGGGCCGTAGGTCGTAGCTGCGCCGGCGTGTCGGGCGATGACATCGGCTGGAGCGGAGTACCGTCCTTGACACTCGTGTCCGTGGGCTCAGCATTTTGAAAATTTTTTTTTGATCTCATTGCCTAATCTGTAAATTTAGGCGCAGGGTTCAATTCTTGGTCGAAAACACAAATAGATTACCAATTTAATATAACCGCTTCTTTGGACGCATGGTTTCCAAATAATCCACTAAGCATTGCGGTCGTGATGATACATTTTACTTTGCATATTATGCAAATATCCAAAATAGGTTTTTGTCGAAGAAAATCAACAATGCAAACAATAGAAATCGTTCCTTTATTGAAAGAACTCATGATGTAGGATAATAAGAAATGACACCCTGTGTTTTGAACTTTTTCCTATTGTCAGTTTTAGGGGGCGAACACATTATGGCTTTGCAGATGAGTTATTTTATTTATTCGGTTATATATAATATATCCTCTATATATATATATTTATATAACATCATATCGCCATCGCCAAGCCGTCAAGACAGCTTCTTTGATCTCCACTGTTGAAGTTGGACCTTCCAAAACATATGTATATCTGGAGAATTCGGCTTCCACTCGCCTAGCTAGCCAGACGGCTTGGCAAGGATCTGATGTAAATGTTTAATGATTTGTTTGCGACTTTACAAGTATATACCGGTATATAACCGGGACCGACGTCTTAACGTGCTCTCCGAGGCACGGGAACGGTGGTGTTGTAAATCTATGACAAATGTGCGTAAGAAAAGTGTTTGATGTTCTCATTGTTACATGCAGGGGGGGTTTGAACCGACTTTTGTAGGATTTTAAGGAAAGCGTTCTTACAACCGAGCCACCACCACTTCAATTATTGTTAACTATTGTATACTAATTGTTTAATAAATACTTAATAATAATAATAATAAAAACGTTTATTGACTTAAAAACCTAGATACATCAATCAGTAAATACGGGGATCCCTGTACTATGACCCAGAAGGTCTGTGATACAGGGAGCCCCACTCTTGCTTACAAAGGTATTCGTGATCAACATGCATAATCAATAAATTTGAAAACAGTTTAGACAAGTATAATAAAAATAAAAATAACACGATATAAAATCAAAAAACTACAGTATTTATAAAACTCATTGCATAAATCAAGTATGAATAAACAAATAAAATAGATAAAAATAAATAATCATATATATATGATATAAATACAATAGATAAAATACTTGTAAATATAGTTTAAGTGAATTTAATAGCATTACAAGCAGAGAACCTCAAGCGGCGGAAATACACTCAGCTTATTGGGAGATGTGTTTTTGCGCCGTTTGGAGTTGAAACTCTCGGGCCGTGGGGACCAAGTGCACACGAAATTTTCAAGGCGTTGTCAAAACAGCTAGTCAACACCTCGGGAGACAAAAGGGCTGGGCAATATTTGGGCCAAAGAATCAGTATTGCCATTCAACGTGGCAATGCTGCTAGTATTCTTGGCACTTTGCCCATTGGCAGCGATTTTTTATTTATATTAATTTTTATTTTGGGTTTTCTTCATTTTAGTTTTTAGTTATATTTTTATTTATTAATTAGGTTTATTATTATTAATAGTAATTTATGTTTTAAAATGTAAGTTATTAGTTTTTTTTATTTCCTTTGAATTATGATACTTATTTTTTTTTAACTCTTAAATGCGTTAAGGTGATGTTATATATTATTATAAATTATTAAAGATAAATATATATATTTATTCGAAGTACTTAGATGCAAAAATATTAAAATAAAATTGATTAAAAAACTAATTATAATAAAAACTAAAACTAAAAATACCTATGAAATTAAAACTATTCTACAAAATAAAATAATATATATAATTAAGTAAATAGATAAGGCCTTGACAGAGTACATTTAATTACATTTAAAAACACAGTCGATCTCCTCCACCACTAACACGTTATTCTTTTACACTATATTTACTAATTGTTAAGTTGTAGTCATTTTGAAATATTATTGTTTATTTATCTCATAACAGTGAAAATTTGTAAGGCTTTAAGATGACATTTTTTTATACAAAATTTTGTAAAGGCTGTAAACTAACCCAAGAATAAATAAACTGTTTTCATTTTTTTATGTTTGTTTTTTTAACATAAGCTTTGGTTTAGCTGGTGTGTGTGAGGGTTTATTTAAAGGAACGTTTTGAAAGCAAGTAAGAAATGTTATACTTTGATTCACTGTCAGTTATAACGCCGATTCTATTGTCTGCGTGACTCTATTGAAACAGAATGAAGTAACTTGCGTGTTGAGGAATTTTCGGTAGATGAAAAGTTTTTGTAATATTTTGGGTAGAATAAAATCATAACAAAGTACGTGGAGTAAGTCTTGTTTCCAGCGGTGTTATTTTTATATGAATATCACGATGGGAAGAGTACAATAGTTCTCATTGAATGTATAAATTGTCATTTGCCTCCTTGCGTCATGTTTCCTCATTGATGAGGGTCGTGATAAATTGGTGTGCGTCTTGATGATAGCACGCCACTCGTTCCTGTCTTCGGCGGCATGCACAGCATCATGGACGCTAGTGTTGGTGGTGGAGCAGATTTGGTCGGACCAACGTACCGGACTACGGCCTCTCGGTCTCTTTCCTTCCACCTTGCCAGTAACAAAAAGTTTCTCCAGGTTATCCCCTCCTTTTCTGGCAATGTGTCCGAAGTACTGGAGTATCCGACGAAGGCATATGGTGGATAGCCTAGTCGATATGTCTAGTTGGTTTAAAATCGATAAGTTAGTTCGATGCTCATTTGATATCATTACAAATGGCACATACTTTCAACGAGAACAACAAATAGGTGGTAGGCTGACTGATGGTGGTAATTTGTTAAGTCTGCCGGGGCGGGAAAGTATCCACCGTTCGTGCCAATAAACCCAGTAAAGTGTATCCACACGTTTCGGGATCAGGCTCGAATTGTCGTCATGCCCAGTCAAGTCGGTATAGTGTCAGGGACTGATGTCAGTCGTGAGTGTCTGATTCAAGTTGCTAACCATGGACCTCGCGTGCTACTTACCATTAAGCAAGTCATTACACATGTCGTGTTAAAAATATAAAAAAAAACAAGAGAATCAACAAATATATTTTTGTTTTCTGGACTTTAAAGTATGTAAAAGTATTTTTGTTACATGAATTAAAAGTTTTGGTATAAATAGTTTATTTTTGGCTTCAACTGCCTCCGTAGTCTAGCGGTTAATCCATGGATTTAAACTCAGAGGTACCGGGTTCGAATTTGAATTTTATTTATATTTAAATTATTTGTGATATTTCTCGAGTTTGGTACGCTAGAGACATCGACGAACTTGCGACTTATCATGATATAGTAAAGTTGGCTAAATGTGAATCCACTTCTTTACCGCCCCAAAATAAAAACGGTCATGATGATACTTAACTTTTTTTGGCTCCAAAAGTTATCAATTAACAGTTAGGGCTATTTGCCAGTTTAAAGACGAAATGCATTGTCAATTTAACCTTAAAATTATTCTTATTATTTTTGTTTCTCTTCTCCCTATGGCTGATGGATGAAGTGATAGGGAAGGCAAAGGTATCTAGCCCGTACAGCCATGTCTGTCGTAATATATTATTTGTTTTTTTAGGAGTTAATTTAAATCAAATTCGAGATGTTGCAGATTTTTTTTTTCTTTTCTTGGAGTCAATTGCGGCATTGTAACCCAAACACGTCGGGTATAATATGGGAGTTCACAGCACGGGAATACCGCAAAGAATTTACTGCAACTTGTGTCCAATATCCATAAAGTCCAATTTATCGTATTCCATAATTCTTCACATTGCAGCACTTTATTAAACACCACTTTTGACTAACATTATCCACAGTAAAGTATTTTACAAATCAAAAACTTGGAAATGACATGTCCGTGCATATTTTATACTAGCATGACATGTGACCTTGCTGCCACCAGATGGTAAGGGGCACGCAAGGTCCATGAATGTTAGCAACTGAAATTCATGACTGACATAAGTCCCCAACACTATGCCGGTTTAACTAGCTACCTTTTCACACTTCGCTTGAAGGACTCCAGCGGCCCTATTCTGTAACTTAAGCGCAAACGTTATATAATGGAATCCGTTAACTATATATATATATATCACGCTATTAAAGTTGATATTTGCACGGTAGCCAGCAAGGTTGAGCGTTTATAGAGTTGAGAATTGAATAATATTTTGTAATTTTGACTGGCATAAATAACGAAATCCACTAATAACGTTTGCGAGAGTAGGGCTGCAGGTTATATAAATTTATACGTACGCGAAGGGATGGTTGTACTACGATATGTGAATTCTTAGTCAGACCTGTGCTGCACTCGCCATAGTATAGCCGGTAGAATACGCTCAGAGGAGCTACATCTCGGCATATCCTAACCTAAGGCTAAAGAAAGTCGTGGATACAAAAAAAAAATAATAAAAAAAAATAGCCCTCCAAACTGTAACCTCAGTTTGTTGGCGGAGACAATTACTCTCGAAACTTAATATTAAATAATAAAAAAATATTGTAGGTACATAAAAAAGATGCGCGGGCGCGAACCACTCTCCCCCCGCGCGACCACCCGCCCGATTGAAACTAAACTCAATATGCAATAAACGAATGAACTGCAGAAGCCAAAGCGTCTTTGAAGTGGTAATAAAAATAGTTATAAATTTATGGTACCTATATATAAATAGGCCCAAATAAGTTAATCCACGTGTAGTTAGTTTACCTTCGGATTATACACCTGAATGGATTTTACGTAGAATTGGGTTATTACTTTGATCATTTAGGTAAATAGTCAAAGACGTAGGCACACTGGATGCGTATAACCAGGGAGTGGAAACTTAGAATTGCCAAATT
Organism: Tinea semifulvella; assembly: GCA_910589645.1. Classification (NCBI taxonomy): domain Eukaryota; kingdom Metazoa; phylum Arthropoda; class Insecta; order Lepidoptera; family Tineidae; genus Tinea; species Tinea semifulvella. The sequence goes on from OU342599.1 coordinate 2,914,558, forward strand.
GCAATTGACAAATTTCGGTTCTTATAGACAGTGGCGCCACCTAGTAGACGGTAGGGGTTACTAAAATTATTATTAATACAAAATTACTAATTATATTATATCTGTGGTTTGAACTCAAAACTCATTCAAAGGCACAATTAATGGATACTGTCATAGCATGTGGTGGTTGCCTGTAATTGGTGCAGTATCTGTTTTCTGTCTTAGTTGTAAGTAAAAATCGATGTATCTTTTGTTGCTGTCACTGTTGGCAACCCTAATAAATAAATAAAATAAAATGAAACATAATGAATTGTTATTCATTCACTAATTCAATCAATTCATTCAACATGCCGGCCATATTTATATAATCATCATTCACAGCCTCTAGAACACAATTGACTTTGACTTTGATTAGGTATCTACTGTTGGAGATAGGCCTAAAAGCACGCTCGCCAAAAAGATCCGCGAGGGTCTAATATTATTTAATTATTTATTTATTTTTAGAAATAATCACAGCTTACAACTAGGACATAAAGTTACAGTGTTATAGACTATTAGATCTCAAGCCAAAAATAATTTATATTCATCATCATCATCATCATCAGCCTGTATCTCTCCACTGCTCGATTTAGGCCACTTAACGCGATCTTTCGCTACCCTCATCCAACCCCCACCAGCGACCTTCTTTAGGTCATCTGTCCATCTGACGGGGGGTCTTATGGTGTCCTCGCCCTCTCGTCGGACTTCTGATAACCCCAGAACGTGCCATTTCAACCTGCTTAACTCCGATTCCAGCTCTTCCAAACTCTCCCACGTTCTCAGAGTCCGGGTATTATAGCTAGCCAAGTAAAGTTCGTTGGGATGGTGACCGGGTCTTCGCCGGGGATTCTTAGCACCCCCTGCCCCACTGAATCCTCGACCGCCACCGTAGTCAAGGGCGGCAGGGCTGCCGGGTACTGGGGGTTGTTTTGTGGTTGTGTTGTGCATTAGGGGGTAATTTATATTATTACAGTTTATTTCTCCAAAACAGTTAAATATTACAAATTTATAAAATATTAGTAATGAAAAATAATAATATCTATAGCATAATACATAATTATTTAATAGTTAGTATATAATATCAACGAGCGATGGTGGCTCGGTTGTAAGAACTAATTTCATAAAATCCTACAAAGGTCGGCTTCAACCCCCCGGCATGTACCATGAGAAATACACTTTTCTTACGTACATTTGTCATAGATTTACAACACCACCGTTCCCGTGCTTCGAAGAGCACGTTAAGCCGTCGGTCCCGGTTCCACCAATACCAACTTCTAATATCGTTAATAAATTTTAAGGAGATTTAAGAAGTAAAAGTAAAGTATCATCACGACCGTTTCCCTTTCAGGGTGGTCAGAAACCACGCTTATAAATAAGCGGATTCACATTTAACCAAGGATATTTAGATCCTTAAAATTCTATAAAGGTTGGTCAATCTGAAATACACTTTTACTTCATACAAAATAAATTTACAATTCTCGTACCACTGTTTCCGTGCCTCGGAGAGCACGTTAAACCATCGGTCCCGGTAATACGAACTTTTGTAATCGTTACCAAATTATCATTAAACATATGTGACGAGTGTAGGCCAAATATTTCAGGTATATGTGGAAAACCATCTATAACAGTGGATTGTGATGATGAAATGATAAAAACGAATTGTCGTTTGCACCAAAATAATTTGACTGACGCTCTTGTTTGGTCTAAACAGACCTTTATACAGCTTTTTAACAAAAATCTTGGGTTATATTAAAAAAGTATGAGTTTGTATAACATTTTTCCATTCACGAAGTAATTATTTTACCTTTGCAAATCAGTTTTATAGACTTCAGAAAACATCTTCTCTAATTTATCCAAGCATCTTCTACGGATTATTGACACCTCATTGGATTTTCTCTCAAAATTAATCTTCACCTAAAGCCTGTAAGGTTCAATTTGGTTTCAAAGATATCGTCCTATGATCCGATTAAATCTGATGAAACTGGGAATGGGATTTTCCGGGCATTTTATCCGACACACGGCTGAGAGGAAACCCGGGGAGGCATATTTACGGCTTTAAAACTATTTATGTACAGTACCTACCCCAAATAATTATTTTATGCATAAAATTTAAAAGCTAATTCTCTTCAGGGTTGATTTATGGACACATGATGTCATCATCATCAGCCTGTGTCTCTCCACTGCTGGATATAGGCCTCCCCCAAGGCTCGCCACTTCACACGATCTCCTGCCACCCTCATCCAACCCCCACCAGCGACCTTCCTCAGGTCATCCGTCCATCTAGCGGGGGGTCGACCCACTCTGCGTCCTCCCGTACGTGGTCTCCACTCTAGAACTCGTCTACTCCATCGTTCATCGGTTCTCCGACAGACATGTCCAGCCCATTGCCACTTCAGCTTACTAATTTTGAAGGCTATATCAGTAACTTTGGTTCTCCGACGGATTTCCTCGTTACGGACTTTATCCATCAGAGAAATACCGAGCATAGCTCTCTCCATAGCCCGCTGAGCGACCTTAAATTTGTGGACCAGACCCACTGTTAGTGTCCACGTTTCTGCTCCGTACGACAGCACTGGAAGAACGCACTGGTTGAAAACTCTCGTCTTCAAAGACTGGGGTATGTTTGATAGGAAGATGTGGCGCAGCTTCCCGAATGCCGCCCATCCTAGCTGAATGCGTCTGTCGGCTTCTTTGCTGAACACATGATGTATTTAGTTTAAAATACATACCCGCGATCCTAGACCCCTCTGAGATTGCAAGAGACCCTACGGCACGACCGTTGGGCCGTGGAAACTTTGCAGGTCTCTAGTGTAGAATGCGATATATGTAAACATATTTATTTATTTTCTCCGTAGTTCTCCAACAAAATTAACAATATTTTAATTTTTTAGTTCACATAAAATTAAATGAGAAGACAACCTGCTCATAATTACTATTAAGTATGAATTTAAAACTGCCTCCGTGGTCTAGCTAGGTCTAAGTTCGTGGATTTAGACTCAGAGGTACCGTATTAGACTATATAATAAATTACCAAAACCTGTAACAGAATTAGGAGAAACTAAATTTAAAAGTAGTATTAAGAAAATTCTAATTGCAAAAGCATATTATAAAATTAATGATTTTATTAATGACAAAGATGTGTGGAATATTGCCGCTCTGCAAAGATTAGAGAATCAGTTAATAGCACATTAGGTTCTTTTTTAATAATCTATTTTTATTTTTGATTAACTTTACAGTTATTATGTAGAAATATTTTGAATGTAACAATTAGTTACTAATACATTATTGACTAATTAGTAAATACTGTTTATTGTGATACAGTAATATTTTTTTTATTACCTTATTATTATAATATAATAATTTTTTATGTAACATTTAGTTACTATTATGTATTTATTATTTTATTAACTAATATATAAGTTTGTTAACGGAATTGCATGGCAACATTTGGGTACTTAGGAAGTAATTGTTATGTTGTGTGTGTCTCGAAAGTCATTCTTAGTGTTCAGGTTCTCATGGTGTGGCGTGTCCGGTGGTCGCCCCTTCCTTAGAAGGTCATTGCAGTGGTGGCACGTGTGTCGGGTCCCGGTCCGCACCCTAAGGGCCTGGTTGAGCGGGGGGATGGCTGGCACATGCGTTATGTCCGTGATCGGGTGCTGCTGTGGGGGCCTGGGACCTCTGCCGAACACGTTCAATTTATTGTTCTTAAATTAACAGAGGTTTTTGCGTTTTGTCGACTTTCGGGTTGCACATAGGCATGTAGTCTACCTAAATTCTGACTTGCCAGGTGGGTTACTGCTGTACCAGGTATTGTATTTTCATAGGTACTGTTAACTAAATTTAAAAGGTTAATAATTGATCGTTGTGGTGCAGTTCTGTATATGTTTTTATTTTGTAAATCTGATATAGCTGAGTTTTCCTTGCAGATTCCTTTCTCAGCCAGATTAAACATTAACAGGTCACTGGAATTTGCTAAGCTGCTGGTCTTCTGCTAACAGCTTACTTATTGGACCACTTTGCTGCTTAGTCTTCTACTAGCAGGAGTAGAATCATTCAAAATAATTAAATTAATGACGTTTCATAAATGCCTGTAATAGGTTTACGTGAATAAAGATATTTTGACTTTGACTTTGACTTTGACCGGTTCGATTTCTCAGGACACAATAAAGGTTGGTTGCTAGAGAATGCCTAGCGGCATTAAGCCCGCCTCTTGTACAAAGTGCAATAAAGCTTTTAAATAAATAAAAAATAAATAAATAAATAATATTTATTAATTTCAATAAATAAATTTAATTTATTTGTGATAACTTTCCGCGTGAATCCGCTTTTTTATAAGCGTGGTATCTGACCACCCCGCAAGGGAAACGGTCGTGATAATGCTTTACAGATGATTTTGAAATTAAAAACTAGGCATACAATAGATATAATACATTACATAAATTTATTATTATTATTCTTAAATGTCAGTAATATTACAAATATTATAATAATGGAAATTAAAAAATAAAGATTTAAATGAAAATTGCAAATTAAATAACAATAAACAAAATAAATTAATGCATTTTTAAATTTAAAAGCGCCACAAGAAAATGCGTCATAATCGTAAAACTTGTGCAAGTAATTATACTGTCGTTTCATCCGGTTAATATGCGAAAAGTATCCGAAGTTAGTCTTTGAAAAGTTAGTCACGAAAGGAGTCTATGTCTTCTTATGCTGGAGTAAAATGAGGCATTGCGAAGTATCTCAGGAGAATCTAATACACCTGTATTTATTTTGTAAAAAAACATGCCATCTAAGTCTGAGCGACGTTTTTTAAGGGGAACTCAATGGAAAGTGACTCAATCTGACATCGTAACTTGCAAATTTATTGGCTAGGTTGCAGCTAAACGATAGGTGTCATAAGATCTGTTATGGATTCTCTCAAGCTTCTTTCTATAAGCATTATATTAGCCCCATCTCACATCCAAGTAACCTCTTTCAGCGCGGAGAGTGCGGCGGTTAATGCTGTAAAACTCAACCTGCGCAAATACGCCACCCTCGGTAAAGGTTACGAATTCGTGTCGTTTGTTCCGTAGGGACCGTCAGCCAAACGTCTAGCCAAGAAGCTTTTCAAACGGCTGACAGTATCATGTTAGTTCCGGTGACACAAAACAAATCATGGTGCTCGCCCCGATTGCGGTAATTCGACCAATTTTGGACGGATAGGCGTTACTGTGATTCGTTAGTGAATAAACAGACGTCCTAATTTGTTACCCCTATACCCTTGTCCTGTCTCTTTCTCGCCTCTTCTTGCTTGCGCACTAAAGAGAGGCAGCGCCTATATAACCGGCCGCGGAGCGTGCTAGGAGAAATCGTCGAATCGAAACATGGTCGTTGTCCAACAGTCGTCATAGAAGACGCCGAAGAAATCGACGCGATCATTGTTATCACCCTTATCAGTGTAAGAACAATTTATAAGTGCTGGTGCTGAGGACATCATGTGAGTTTCTTTACCAGATTGCACCGATTCCCATAGTATCGTCTATGTATCTTATTTGAAGATCACCGTAACCAGCGCCACCACATGGCATTCATAATCGTAATAATAATTGAGACAAAAAACTCAATTCCTATTAAGAATGATACAGAAACAATAATTTAGCTACGCGTCTCCGTTACATAGAATTAGAAAAAAAAATACTTTCCCCATAAATGATTCCTTTTAATGTTATTAAAGAAAAACATCTGGTCCAAAATGGGAAGAGACGAAAGCAAAATGCTCAATAATGGACTTAGTACAGAATATGAATGGGAAAATAACCTCTTTCAGTGGCATCGGGGGTAATATTATTATGCTACCGGTTGTCCTATGTAAGCGAAACTTCTGCGGCAGAAAGACACGAATCAAAAAAATAAGTGAGCGAATAAATTGGCGAGGCAAAGGCTACAAAGGGCGGTTCAAGCTCCCAGCAAGTACCAAAAAGAAACGTTACATGATTTACAACACCACCGTTCTTGTGCCTTGGAGAGCCGTCGGTCCCGTTTCCACTAATACCAACTTGTGGAATCGTTAATAAATTGTCATCAGATCCTCGCCAACCAGTCGTGTTCTAGGGGTTGTAATGATAATGATGAACTATTGTAAACGCAGCAATAAGGCGACTAAATTATTTAAACCATCTATTTGAATCAACAAAGAGATCAACATCATTAAACACTTTGTTATATGTGTATGCAATATACACACATCAAAAAAGTCTAGGGATCAAGCATGTTTATGCGGATTTCTTGTGATTGAGATGTGGCTTTGTAATAAATTTATGATTTTATAAATTTATATGGATCCTTTTTGGTGCATTTCATAATTTAAAACAGGAACTGTCAATCAAATTCGAGTAAAAGATGAAAATCAGCTGTCAATATTTTCCCTATAAAAACATAAGACGCATTGAAGACATTATTAGTGCTACTGTTTCCCTACTACTGATTAAAACCAACGTTATTATGGAGCGGCGACGTCATTTAAGCAGGGAAGAAATGATCAGAGCCGTGGGAATGATAGAAGCTGGTTCCCGGCAACGTACTGTGGCTTTAGCTCTGAATACAAGTCAGAGTGTTATCAGTCGACTTTGGACACGTTACCTAACCACTGGTACCGTGGCTGAGCGCCATGGAGGACGGTATCGCTGCACCACACGGAGACAAGACCGATACATTCAAATCACAGCTCGAAGAACTCCAACAATAACCGCCATGATGTTAGCCGTGAGCCTTCATCGCTCTTCAGGGAACTTAATTAGCGACCAAACAGTCAGAAACCGCTTGCATGAAGTGAACCTTCATTCCCGAAGACCGCTACGGGTACCACCTATAGCAATGCACAATCGTAGGACTCGATATCAATGGGCTCTTGAACACAGAAATTGGACAGAAGAACAATGGCGTTTCGTGTGCTTTTCTGATGAGTCTCGTTTTGGTATGAGGCCGGATACAAGACGTATACGACACTGGAGAACCCCTGGACGCCAACAGCGATTAAAATCCTGCCAGGAAGTCCATCCTTATAGTGGTGGAACCATCATGGTATGGGCGGGTATTTCGATCGGCGGAAGAACTGAGTTGATTTGGATCAGAGGCAACCTCAACGCTCAAATTTATGCTGAGACGGTTGTATCAGACGTCATCGTTCCTCTACAAGTGCATATCGGTCCCTTATTTCAGTTAATGCATGATAATGCACGACCGCACACCGCAAGAGTTGTAAGACAGACTCTCGCCGCAGCTAACATCAATGTCCTGCCCTGGCCTGCTCAGTCGCCAGACTTGAACCCGATTGAGCATGCATGGGATATTCTTCAGAGAAGAGCTCTGCCGAATATGGAGGGTATCCAGTCGCAAGAAGACCTTTTTTTGTTGTTGCAACGAACATGGGCGGCCATTCCACAGCGTGATTTGGATGAACTCATTTTGAGTATGCCAAACCGATGTTCTTGTGTTGTTAGTGTTCGCGGTAGAAACACGGATTATTAATTGTTTAAGTTACCCAATAAAATTAAAAAAAAAACTGTTATTTCAGTCTTTTTTTCGAACTTTAATGTTAGTGGTTCAAATGTCAAAAATCCCTTTATTAGGAAAATGGCAATTTTTTTTACTAATGCAAAGGTGACTTGGTTTATCGTTACTGTAGACAAACGAAAACATTTTATTTGATCAATCCTTAAAGAAAATTTTAATGAATATCAATCAGGAGAAAAGTTATTGCAAAAATATATGTTGATCCCTAGACACTTTTGATGTGTGTAGTAATAGGTAAATAAGGTATTGACGTAAATAATTATCTGACATTAGTTCCTTTTGTATTCGTAATTTAATAATTAATGGATTTTTCCTGCCAATCAATTTATGCATTATTTATAAACTAAACATTACCACATAATAACTTACAAATTAATATAAGTAAGACTAGTTACATGCAATTTAGTAACAAAAACGGACATCCAAAAAGTATTAACATAAATTATAATAATGAACCTATACATGAATCTAATAGTTTTAAATTTTTAGGTATATATTTGGACAGTCAGCTATCGTGGAAGTCACACATAGATTATGTGTTTAAAAAAATCAATAAATTTGTGTATCCAATATATAGGCTTTCCAGAATATCTGATCAAAAAACTGCTTTAATTGCATATCATGCGTACGTTGCCTCTATAGTAAGATATGGAATTGTTCTCTGGGGAAATTCTGTTGACATAGATCGTGTATTCCTAGTCCAAAAAAGATGCATCAGGGCTATGTTTGGTGTAAGTTCCATTGAGTCGTGCAGACCCCTGTTTACGAAACTCAACATTTTGACACTAGTAGGTATATATATATTCGAATGTTGCAAATTTGTAAAGCTTAATTACAACTTGTTTACAAAAAATCATCAGATTTGTACTTTTAATACAAGATATCCAAATCGTTTGGTATTACCTTTTTGCAAAACAACAATGTGTTCTAGAAACAGTCATGCAATGTTAATTAAACTCTTTAATAACTTACCAGAAAATATCAAGGTATTACCGATTAACCGTTTCAAAAAGGATCTGTACAATTATTTAATAAAAAAATGATTTTATACAATTAAAGAATATCTAAGCAATAACTGATGCTAAAGTGTATATAGTCCGAGCGTAGCTTCAATTTACCTACTATTTTGCAATCTGACTTTTCTCATATTGTAATTGCCCAATATTTGCATGCCATTGAGGTGAAACATGTGAAGCGAATTTTATAGCTATAAGATCTTGCAATGTAACCATGTTTTCTAGCAAATAAATTATTTTGATTTTTGTTTTTTTTTTTTGACATTAAAATTTTGGTATGCTAGTAAGTATAGGGTAATCATGCTCAATATCAGCACGGGGTCACCTCTCGAAGTGTGCAGACACATTACTTACTTCACTCTATAGTACAGACGTATCTTCTTTCCACGACAGGTCGTTGCGGTTATCGCATAACGCTGTACTTGCTATATCATCTCACCACTCTAGTTTTATGTCCGACTCATTTGCAGTTGTTGCCGCAAATCTGTGGAACAACCTGCCCTTAAATATCTGACAAGCGCCCAACAGAATGCTAATTGCTTCTTGAACAGTTCCTAACAACTGTAAATAATATTGTATGTATGTATGTATTATTATTTATTTGCATTTAGTATTATTATATATATTTGTGTTTTATATTAGTATTAGATTTAGTAGAATTTTAATTATCTATTTTCCTGTTTAAATATTTGCACCTACCTCTACCATGTTCGTAATGTCCCTAAGGTTGACCGAGTAAGAATGTCTAGTGGCATTAGGTCCGCCTTTGTACATAGTGCAAAAAGTTTTTAAATAAATAAAAATAAAAATATGTACTTATATCACAATAAATACATTTGATTTAATTTGATATTGCGTCTTGTCGCGTTATGCTGCTGCATTCCCCGCTCACCTAGGATACCAGGTTATGAATACAAAGTATGTTTTCTCTGCCTTAAGATAGGCTAACCACAAAGAAAGGAAACAATAATTATCAACAAAGAAAACTAAAAGCAAGACAAATTAACTTTCCTTTGTGTTTGGAGGTATAAAGGAACCATTTACATAATCCGTTCTTTTTTTAACAGACGTGCTTTTAGTAACTAGATTTTTGTTTACGGCGACGTTAACGTTATCGTTAAATATGGCGTAATTTGTTTTTTTTTTTTCATTCATTACATCCTCTAGAACACAGCGTCCTAGACACTGTTGAAGATGAGCCTTTGAGAACATATTATCTGAAGAATTTAATCTACACTTGCCACGCTGGCCGTTTGGGTACTGGGGAGGAATTTAAAATATTAGTGTCTAATATGTTGTGCGCACATACTATATACAATATTCTGGAATTCAAAGACTTTTATTCTATCAGAATTATAGATTAATAAAAAATATTTATAACAGATAATTAATACTTTGAAATCTCTATCAACAATCATTAGCTAAGAAAAACTCTACTGTAAAAAATAGGCAATTACCATGTTCTTCCTTAAAATTATTCCCATTTGTTTTTTTTTTTTTGTAAAAGTGCCTACTTACATGAACAAAACTAGACTTCTACTACGTTTTTTAACAAAAGGAAAACTATATTTAAAACACAACAAATATATATACTTAAATATAAATAATAAACAATAAGATATATCAAAATAAACCCTTCAAAATATTTGAATGCAAAAACAGACAAAACAATAATAACTTAAGATTAACTAAAGGTCCAACGTAGACTATATAATAGTCCTGTCATTTAAAAAATGCGTAATAGCATTTCTCCAATAATCTTTTCTTAAATATTGTTTAATATACTTTTCTTTAAAAAAAAAAAAAAAAAAATTGCAACTGATAAATATTTTAACCGATACCGCTCGCTCTCCTAGCCCCGCGCTTAACATAACAACTGCGTGCCTCGTACCACGATACTTAGTACGCGCGGCGATAAGCGTCGCCCATCATATAGTTTGCGATAATTAAGCGACAGTCGCTATTCGAGAAGCTATCATAATATTTATTAAAGCTCGGCTTACGCACACATAGTAAGTCTACCCTCAAAGTTTTAATAGTATGATTATATATTTTTATGCATTATTATTTTAAGCTAATCAAACACTCAATCCATATATAAGTCAATAAATAAAATAAATGTCTCGGTTTCTTTTGTAATTTGTATTCCAGTTCGGTTTTCTAATCTGAATCTCTCCGCCCTCGAACATTAAATAATGTCTCTCAATATTTCAACAAGAAACGTTTTTATAATTGAATATTTTCTTTTGAAATAGCAATTTGATTAAATAAAAGGTCAGCCGAAAATATGGCTACAAGTAACACAATTAATTAATATTTACGTTTGCATGAACTGAGACGTTTGCTTTCATTGAGGTTTGTAAAGGATTTTAATTTTTTTTTGAGTTCTAGCGGAAGAACTGCGTCGCGGATCCAACTATGTAATTCGCGACACACGCTGAGCTTAGGGCCCGTTCATCGATGCAGGAATTACGGTGTGAATTGTAGCGCAGCGCACCTCGATGGCTGCCTGGTGGAGCTCAGGATGTGACAGTGGGGTGTGGGGGCGGCCAATTCCATATTATAATATCAATTCATGGTCCGTGCCACCCCATATCCTATGCACGGCTATATCCTGGAGTACCTGTCCGGCCGCGTTGTGCTGCATATCTTAATATCTTAATTGTGTAAGTTTTTTCGTTTTTGCGATGAATAAACGTATTTCTATCTTTCTTTCTAAATAGTACATTAAATCTGTCTCTCTCAGCTAAGGCAAAATTTACCATTTGACGTTAGCCAAATTAACTTATGTATATTTCAAATTAGAATTTGTAATTAGTGACATCACAAACAACGCCATTTCGAACTAGAAATAGTAATGAACTTTGTTGTGCAGTGTAAACTGGAGGCCTTTGAAACTTTGCGATTTTAGGTAGTGGTCATGCGATAAGCGAAAGCAGAAAGCGATATAAATAAAAAGGAAACAAATATTACTTCATCACAGAGTCATAGACCTCTTCTATTGGAGATGGGCCTTCCAAGAATTTTGCCTACACTCGCCACGTTGACCAAACGGGTTGGCGAGGGCTATTTAACATTTTGTTAAACGATTAACATATTATTTAGTCATTGGACATTAGGCATAAAAAGCTTACTAAAGAAATTGTACTTAACTTTAGCGTATTCCAACCCAGACGTTCAATATAACTGTAACCCTTGTACTTACTGATGGAAGTGAGGCTAACATTTGCATTATATTTTGTATCTATTCAAGTATCTGGGATTACATTTATGGGATATATTGAAATTATTAAAACCTCACTAAACGGTGTAAAACTATTTGAAGTTTTGTCCAATTTAATGGCTTTCTTCTGTTTTGGTATTAATAAATACTGTTTTAAAATAAAATAAATAATTAAATCAGTTTTTTATATGTCACAAAAATGATGGTTAATAGAAATATAAAATAAAGGTAAAAATAAAATGATATAAAATGATATAAAATGATATGACAAAAGGGTTCCAACATCTGTTATTATATCATAGGTAACATTTAAATTTAGTGGAACAGTAACAAATTAAAAAAACTAAGAAAATAAAAATCAGGATACTAGACGCGAGCTACCATCACGACCGTATCCCTTCCGGGGTGGTTTAGCCAATTTTACTATAGGCCCATCATGACAAGTTGCAAGCCCGTCGACGTCTCTAGCACACCAAACTCGAGTAATATCACAAATAACTTAAATATTTGTGTCCCGACAATAATAATAATATAATAATAATAATAAAAAGCGTTTATTCGTTAAATAAGTGGTACATCATAGATAAAAAGAACTCTTTTACATTAGGTACACTATCAATTGTTGGTTTGATTCACTGATACCTATACTAGTTAACTGTCATACTGATATCAGTGCTCTCCCCGTTACAGTAAAGACACATATTTAATATAAGTTTAGAGATTAAGATTAAGCTTTCAATTCCAGAAGAGCAAAAGGTGGTTGTAATTAAAGTATCAAAACGTTAGAGGAACTGGGTTGGAAGCAAAGATGCATTACAATATATTACATATAAAAAGATGCATAGGTAGTATTTTTTTATAAGATATAGCGATTCGCGCATCGCTTGTTCTGTAACACAAGCCTAAGTAAAACTTTATCATTTAATTTACACAGTTTCGGGACAAAAGTTCTATCTTTGATTTGCTCGATGGCTAGTTTGCAAGATCTAACTTAGTTACCACTATTAGTTGTTATTTTGTTAATCATGACATTAATTATTATAGAGAGCTATTCAGAGACGATTCTTTAAACAACGTTTAATGATAATAATAATAGAAGGGAAGACAAGATTCTAAGCATTCCATAGATTCACTGTATCTATCCTGTGTGAGTAAAAGATGTCTTCGGGCTTGCGACCGACAATAGACTGGTCTACAAAGTAGGTCCTATTTTATTTTATTGCGCAACACGACCCTCACCATTCACCATCCTGCTCCTATCCCTACCCAACCAAATACTGTATGATTCCGTTAATGCCGTCTTGAAAGCTCTTTCCATAAATGTATTGACAGAACTGCTTAGGGTCAATTCTTTTAGTAGGTGGGGCAAAAATTTTGCTGGAACTCCTCCCGCATGAACTTCCACTGCGTAAAGCCGAGTCGTGAATCCGTTCCTGATAATTTCTTCTTTGAGATCATAATACACACATCAAAAGTGTCTAGGGATCAACATATATTTTTGCAATAACTTTTCTCCTGATTGATATTCATTAAAATTTTCTTTAAGGATTGATCAAATAAAATGTTTTCGTTTGTCTACAGTAACGATAAACCAAGTCACCTTTGCATTAGTAAAAAAAATTGCCATTTTCCTAATAAAGGGATTTTTGACATTTGAACCACTAACATTAAAGTTCGAAAAAAAGACTGAAATAACAGTTTTTTTTTTAATTTTATTGGGTAACTTAAACAATTAATAATCCGTGTTTCTACCGCGAACACTAACAACACAAGAACATCGGTTTGGCATACTCAAAATGAGTTCATCCAAATCACGCTGTGGAATGGCCGCCCATGTTCGTTGCAACAACAAAAAAAGGTCTCCTTGCGACTGGATACCCTCCATATTCGGCAGAGCTCTTCTCTGAAGAATATCCCATGCATGCTCAATCGGGTTCAAGTCTGGCGACTGAGCAGGCCAGGGCAGGACATTGATGTTAGCTGCGGCGAGAGTCTGTCTTACAACTCTTGCGGTGTGCGGTCGTGCATTATCATGCATTAACTGAAATAAGGGACCGATATGCACTTGTAGAGGAACGATGACGTCTGATACAACCGTCTCAGCATAAATTTGAGCGTTGAGGTTGCCTCTGATCCAAATCAACTCAGTTCTTCCGCCGATCGAAATACCCGCCCATACCATGATGGTTCCACCACTATAAGGATGGACTTCCTGGCAGGATTTTAATCGCTGTTGGCGTCCAGGGGTTCTCCAGTGTCGTATACGTCTTGTATCCGGCCTCATACCAAAACGAGACTCATCAGAAAAGCACACGAAACGCCATTGTTCTTCTGTCCAATTTCTGTGTTCAAGAGCCCATTGATATCGAGTCCTACGATTGTGCATTGCTATAGGTGGTACCCGTAGCGGTCTTCGGGAATGAAGGTTCACTTCATGCAAGCGGTTTCTGACTGTTTGGTCGCTAATTAAGTTCCCTGAAGAGCGATGAAGGCTCACGGCTAACATCATGGCGGTTATTGTTGGAGTTCTTCGAGCTGTGATTTGAATGTATCGGTCTTGTCTCCGTGTGGTGCAGCGATACCGTCCTCCATGGCGCTCAGCCACGGTACCAGTGGTTCGGTAACGTGTCCAAAGTCGACTGATAACACTCTGACTTGTATTCAGAGCTAAAGCCACAGTACGTTGCCGGGAACCAGCTTCTATCATTCCCACGGCTCTGATCATTTCTTCCCTGCTTAAATGACGTCGCCGCTCCATAATAACGTTGGTTTTAATCAGTAGTAGGGAAACAGTAGCACTAATAATGTCTTCAATGCGTCTTATGTTTTTATAGGGAAAATATTGACAGCTGATTTTCATCTTTTACTCGAATTTGATTGACAGTTCCTGTTTTAAATTATGAAATGCACCAAAAAGGATCCATATAAATTTATAAAATCATAAATTTATTACAAAGCCACATCTCAATCACAAGAAATCCGCATAAACATGCTTGATCCCTAGACTTTTTTGATGTGTGTATTTGTTCAACATCATGTTGTGGTCTTATAAAACATTTGATTCCCACGGAACGCTAGTTTCAATAAAAAAGAATATATTTTTTTAAGTTCCGAGAAAACACTAAGATATCTGGCCTATAAGTTATCTCGAACATTTCAAACCATCAATATTTGAGTAGCTTATAATTTATTTAACAATGTGTTTTGTTTTCGTTTTTTTTTTTTTTTAAGGTACCAAATTTGTGCAATTTTTATGTTTCCTTATTAATTCTATTAAAAAAGAGAAAAATGTATAATTTTATTTTAGAAGTCATATTTTTATTTTGTAAATTTGATAGTTTTTGTAATTTTTTTTTTTTTTTGTTTTAACAGTAGTAAGTTTTTAATTGTTTTAACAGTAATAAGTTTTTAATTTCTTCTTCTTTTTATATTGGTGAATGCTGTGACACCTAATTGGTACATATATTAGATAAGCTAAAATTATACTATGTTATGTGTGTGATAATATATGTACTGCTGTGTGTACTAAATAAATAAATAAATAAACACAGCTAGTTCGTCTGGGATCATATAATGATGTTCAATTGTATCCATTAGAATTTTCCAGTCTGATGCGGCGCCAAGGATGGAGATGGACTTGCAATTAGTTTTCGTACTTTACCCTTCCTTTACAAATGTGTTCAAAATTTGTATTGTAGTCAGTCCCTTTCTGGCTCTTGCAATAGAAAGACTTACTGCTTTACGAACTTTATCATGTCGGCGCGAATAATAACCCTTTTCTAATAATACTAATAAATTGTACAAAACCAAAACAAACACATAACTTACGCTAGCTTAATGGCGTAAAGCCATGTGACTGGGATCTGTAATAAGCGGGTACAGAAGGTTGTGGGGATATTGTAGTATAGTCTTAAAAAGAGAACTGTCATTTATGTTACACTGATTGACACATTGTAATTATGTCATTAATTATAAACATGTATTTCTTTTAATGATATTTTATTTTGGTAATTTCCAAGTTATTTCAAATATTAGTAATTAATTAGTAGTGTGTGAAACATTTTTTTTTTACGGTCCATTTTTTTTTAGTTGACAATATTAAAATATTTGCTCGTGAAATATTTTAATATTAAAATAGTTTGTGATATTATATTTTATCCCTTAATTTTTTTTATATACTCACACGACGTGTGACCTTGCGCCCACCTAATGGTAAGTGTCGCGCTAGGTCCATGAATCTGGACACTGGAATCAGACACTCAAGACTCACATCAGTCCCTAACACTATTCCGGCTTGAGTGGGCATGACAGCAATTCGAGCCAGATCCCGAAAAGTCTGGATACACTTAAGTGGATTTATCGGTACGAACAGTGGATACTTCCACGCCCCGGCAGACTGGTCAAATTACCACCACCAGTCCGCCTCCCATCTATTTGTTTGAATTATGTGCCATTTGCAATGATGTCAAATGCCAATTTTTAACTTCAAGAGAACAAATATTGTAAGCTTTCCATGGTAAAATTTGTATAAAAATTACAATTGTAACAGGACTTACCTTTTAAATAATACTAGAGTGAGATTTATAAGTGCGTGAGATCGTAACTATTATTTAATAACTTCATATGCTATTGTAACCTTTATTCTCAAGCAATGAGGAACTAATTTCCTACCAAATCATCGGTTGACATACCAACCGACTTTATACAACCCAAGGTTGTACTATTTGTATAAAATCAATAATTGTAGTGTGGTACTAAAAATGGTTTTTAGGTTGGGCTGGCAATACTAATGTTGATTATTTAGATATAGGACATTATGGCACTACAAACAATAGTTATGGTAAAAAATATGGCCAAAAATTACAATCCATCCATTCATCATTACAGCCCCTAGAACACAGCGTCCTAGACCTCCACTGCTGGAGATGGGCCTTCTGGAGAATTTAGCTTACACTCGCCACGCCCGGCCAGATGGCTTGGTACAAGTTGATATTAGTGGAACCGGGACCGACGTGCTCTCCGAGGAACGGAAACAGTGGTGTTATAAATCTATGACAAATGTACATAAGAAAAGTGTATTTCTCATTGGTACATGGTTTGAACCGACCTTTGTGGGATTTAAGGAACGCGTTCTTACAACCGAGCCACCACGGCGACCATCCATACTAATATTTTAAGTTTTAATGAAGCTTTATCTGTGTGTCTCTATGATTGTCTCGCCCTAACATCTATATATCCTATGTTGTAGCAAAGCAAACCAAAGCGCGATCATTTTTACTGCATCTTAAAGTGAATGAAAATAGTAATAATAATAATAATTCTATTAATATTATATTATATTATATTTTTATCTATTGTATTTATATCATATATATATGTTTATTTATTTTTATCTATTTTATTTGTTTATTCATACTTGATTTATGCAATGAGTTATATAAATACTGTAGTTTTTTGATTTTATATCGTGTTATTTTTATTTTTATTATACTTGTCTAAACTGTTTTCAAATTTATTGTTTATGCATGTTGATCACGAATACCTTTGTAAGCAAGAGTGGGGCTCCCTGTATCACAGACCTTCTGGGTCATAGTACAGGGATCCCCGTATTTACTGATTGATGTATCTAGGTTTTTAAGTCAATAAACGTTTTTATTATTATTATTAATTCTTTATTTATACAGTAGAAATTAGTTACAATAATAAATACAATAGTGAAATATTTATATAATAAATTACACGATGTGAACAATATTGACGCTACATATTTCCAATTGTATTGCACGTTGGAACCCAAACCAAGAATTTTCGTCTTGTGTCTTGGGCTCCAGCTGCACTAGCTACCCTAGTATTCTACACAACATTACATTTAAAATTAATAATAATAATATTGATAAAACATAAAGCTAAAACTATTCTAATCTATTGTTAATGCATGCAAAAGCAATAAAAATATTAAATAAATAATAAATTACAATTAAATAAATAATAAATAAGATAAAATTGCCATCGCCACATGTTAAAATTACAATAAATAAATGGTATCAATATTGTGTTTTTTTTTTTTATACGGAGCACGACATGTGACACCGCGCCCACCTGATGGTGAGCGGTACGCGAGGTCCAAGAATGGGAGCAACTGACGCCAGCCTCGGACGACCGACATCAGTCCCTACCACTATGCCGGCCTATAAAGATGCTTTTTCACACTTCGTTTGAAGGACTCCAGGTTATAGGAGTGGGGAAATACACTGGCTGGGAGAGCGTTCCACATCTTCAGCGTGCGACAGATGTAAGAGTCTCCAAATTTGTATGTACGCGTAGGGATAGTGGCTACGGTATGTGGATGTATATTTTGGCCTGTGCGAGTGGTCCGGTTGCGGAATAGAGAAGAAGGGATAAGGTCGTGGAGCTCTTCAGAACATTCACCGTAGTATAGCTTGTAGAATACGCTCAGGGAGGCCACATCTCGGCGAAGCTGCAGCGATTCGAGAGTTTTGGACAATGTAGTATCGTCCACTATTCGAATAGCCCGCCTCTGTAGGACATTGAGAGCATCTGTTTTTTATTTATTTTTATTTTTATTTAAGCTTGCCTAAATCATATATTTAAAATATTTAAAAACTCGAACGCCTTTCAAAGCAAAATTAAGTAAAATAAAAATCACTTACAGCGCCATGTCGAACAAAGGTATAGTGAGCTAGCTGGTTTTGATTAAAATGTTCGGGGTTCGAACCAATAAGAAATACTTTTGTCAATTTGTAATAACGGTGTTGTAAGATGCAACACCACCGTTCCCGTGGTTAGGGGAGCTCGTTAAGCCGTCTCGGTCCCAGTTCCACTAACACCAACTCGTGGAATCGTTAATAAATTGTCATTAAAATTGACACCTGCCCCTCGCAAACCGGTCTGGCTAGCGTGGCGTGTGTAGGCCAAATTCTCCAGATATATGCTTCGGAAGGCCCATCTTCAGAAGTGGAGGACTCTGTGTTCTAGGGGCTGTGATGATCTCTCAGGTTTCCAAGGAACATAACAAGACTTGGTCTTTGTCTTGCATAAGAACTGCTGGTCTTGGTCTTGGTCCTGCACTTCTAATCTTGGCCTTGGTCTTGCGCAAGAGTCTCGCAAGACTTACGACATCACAAGGTGATAGGCAGGATGAAAAATAAGAAGTTTTAATCATACAGTTAATAAGTTACTTAACTAAATATAATATACTACACATTATACCTACACACAAAGACATACATACATACAAGTACATCGTATTTATTATAACATAAATTAGTACATAGCTAAGGAGCGACAAATCGATTCGATCGATAGTCATCTCAGAATCTTCCGGGGGAACACGAGAATTTGTAACGAGGTATTGGCCTCCTAACAAAAATAGCATTCGCTGCACGTGATTACGGGCAGGACGTGTGGAACCTTTATAATAGGTTAAAATTTAATACGAGCAGGCGCGGCTGAGCTCAGGCTATCAAATCGCGCGCCTTGCGCAGTGGAGCGTCGGGAGGTCTAGCGTGCAGAGGTGCCAAATTTCTCACCAGTGGGAAATTTGACCTCTCTGTCCGTGCGAACATTCCTTCGACTAGAGGACGCACGAACTTGTCCAGTATTTCCATCCACAAATCGCAGAGGATGACATCGTTTCTCACATAGCGCGTGGCGCGTAGCGTAAGGTTTTGTTGCGCATGTAGTCGACTACATTTGTCGATTCGTCGACTTGGACGTTAAGGCGTACCATGCTGTAAGGCGTACAATTGTTGTACAAAGCACAGATCAGATCATGTATAGAATACTGTTCTCACCTTTGGGATGGTTCCGCCAAGTACCTCACAGATGCTCTCAATGTCCTACAGAGGCGAGCTGTTCGAATTGTGGACGATGCCACTATATCTATAACTCTCGAATCCCTGCAGCTTCGCCGAGATGTGGCTTCTCTGAGCGTGTTCTACCGGCTAGAACTCGGTAACCTAATCCCTCCCTCTCTATTCCGCAACAGAACCACACGCACAGATCAGAATATGCACCCACATATCGTAGTCACCATCCCTTCGCGTCGTATAAATTTGGGGACTCATACATCTGTCGTACGATAAAGAAATTTATATTTTTTTGTATAGAGCCAATAAGGATATAAACACTGGACGCGGAATCGTTATCTTTAGTCGTACAGCTGAAGAGAGGAATCTGAGAGAGCTGTCTTCTTTCACATTTTAATATAGTATAAATATCAATACAACCAACAGCCATTATCCTAAAAGCTGTTATTAATATTATGTATTCTAATATTTAGTTCAAAGCACTCTCTTTCATTATGTAATACCTGAACCTGAATAAATTATTTTTGAATATCAAAGTAAAATTGTAACTAAGAGCCGAGCAAGTCTTACAGCTTTTAGTACACGAAGCAACAGTAAGTTAAATGGGTACAATAAGGGTAGGAAATTAGTTATACATAGTCTGGCCACCATATAATGTATTTACTTATTGTATTTTTTTTTTTACTACATACTAAGAGAATTTATTTAATGAAGTAATATACAAACAGTATAAAATAATTACAATATAAATTAAAACTACTTAAAAGTAAAAATTAAAATAAATATAAACTAAACCTAATAAAAAATAAACTATAAGTAAAAAATGTCCTCTAGAGACGACCCTTCAGTGATAGTCCCCAGAAGACTGGCAACATTTCCCCTCTGTATAGCTAAGCTAATACGTTGGCAGAAATAATTGCCAGCCTTCCTGTCTCCAGACTTTTCCGTTAGCCGTTTGGACAACTCCTTGGCCAGACGCTTGGCTGAGTGTCCCCATGGGCCCATCGTCTCGACCCCAAACGGCGCAAATTCGTAACCTGTACTGAGGTTGGCGTATTTGCGCAGCTTGAGGTTCTCAGCAGAAACTGCCGCACTTCCCGCGCTTGACGAGGTCGCCTGGATGTGTGATGGGGCTAATGTGTCTACACATGTCGCATCCCACACCAGGGACCTGCCAAGTTTCCACGGCCCAACGGTCATGCCGTCGGGTCTTTTGTATTATATTTATAACATTGTGTAGTTTTATTTTTATTATTGATATGTATTTATTATATCCTTTTCAGCACGACAAAATATATTTTATATAATGAAAGGTTTATTGATTACTTTGTGATCCTTGAGGTCTAAAATATCTCATATAAACGGTAAAAAAAATCACTTTTGTATGTTTTTTCTTAACTAGTCCCAATAATTACGAAGTAGCTAGATGAGAGCAGGAACTACTCGTATCGTGGCCGGTAAAACAGAATTTGGTGAGACGTCTAAACTATTTTTGTAATAACGCACGCTTGGTATGATTCGTGCTGAAAGGGATATAGTAATATATGTATGTTTATTAAAATTATATAATATATTACATATTGAATCCTAGGATTAATATAGTACTCGTAGATAAAATAAAAATTCAATATTATTATTTTTTACTATCTTTATGTGTCTACTACTGTCTCTAAAACTCTCTTATTTTCCATAAGGTTAACAGGCAGATAATGCCCTTTGTACTTCTGTACAATAAACTTTTAAAATAAAAATATATAAAAATACTAAACAAAATTTTTTAACAAATATATAATAATGTTCATGCCAGTTTAGATTCCGACAGCTTACAACTCCGTCCACACAAAAAAAAAAAAATAACAACATTACATTTAAATTTGGAACCTGTCATTTTCATATAAATATTAATTTTGTTTTCTCATTATTGCGCTAATATTTGTTAAATATTCTTGTGATTTTAAAATGGAGTGGGGTGATAAAGACAACCGAATTGCTATGTCACCATTACACAAAGTAGGTGTGAAAAGTGTCAAAGTAGTGAACCCAAATGGAATTTTTGAAACTCTCCATCCGCTTGGTTTTAGTCCATTTTAGTTCAGTTTATGTATCGGGCTATTGATGGGCATAATGAAACGTTATATATATATTTTATTATTTTTTATTATATATGTTTACATTTTCATGCATTGTCATCCATTTCTGAGCCCTAGCACATAACACGGTGATGACAGTTATTTTAGCAAAACGAAGAAAAAAAATTAATACGCAAAAATCATCTGCATTGCAAGTTTGTTAATAGAAAAGCTGAGCCAGGGAGTATTGGCTTCTTGTTTTCGAAGTTATTAAAAGTTAAATATGAAATTGTAAACTTTAAGTAAAATACGTGACTACCGAAACTAGCCTATTTTCCCGTAGATATATTATTCTGGTAGATAGTTAAATCTCCCTGTCTTTGGCTAATTTAAATATCCTACCAAGCGATTGGTACACAAATTAAAAAAAAAAAAAAAAGAAATCCGCACTATAACCAGCAGCACTCTGCCACCACGGCCTTTCCTACAGCAAGAGTACAGGTCGCATCCCGAGGCACGCCAGCCTCAATGACATCATTCGTCGGGCCCTTGTGTCTGTGGGTTCGCCAGCCATCTTAGAACCCAGTGGCATAGCCCGCGACAATGGCAAGCGGCCCGGTGGAATGAAGCTGGTTCCATAGAGAATAGGTTTGCCTTTAGTGTGAACACCCTGGCGCCTTTCCACCTGTCCATGACCTGTAAGAACTCAGGCCCTGCTTCATTACAAGGCTGGCCATATTTGGGCCAAAAGGTCATGTTTTTGAAAAGGTTTCGGTTGGATGCTTGGCGTAGACGAGTATTTACCGGCAGCTTATTCAACATGTTTATTTTATTTTTCTTTATTAGGGTCAACCGAATATTCCATATGTGTTAGTAACATTTTTTAAAGAAATCTTATAATATCTAGTGTTAGTAAAAATACAAAATTATAATATTTTTTTCTTTTCTGGGGCTCAGGTTACCTGCTGACATGCAGGCGTATCCAGAGCCCCAAGAACGGAGAGTCCCACCTATCAGCCCACACGGCCAGAATGCTGCTGGGGCTGCCCCTCACGCGGGCGAGGATTGAGGCACAGCGCTTCCTCATAATAGCATGGAATCCATCCACCAGCGCCTCTGCTAGCATCCCAGAGGCACTGCAACGACGGGGCAGCCCCATCAGCACCCTAAACGCGTTATTGTACTGGACATTTAACAATAATAAGATACATTAGATCATGCAATACCCACCACGTCAACAAACAATAAAAATAAACAAATGTTGATAAATGAAAGGAAAAAAAAAAAAACAAAATACTAAATAAAACAAAGGAGAAAAACATAATATAAATTAAAAAAATAAACAATAAGAACTAAAAGCTGTTCCTTTAAAACCTTAAGATAGGAGAACGCTTCCCAGAGTTAGTACGGCATGAGCTCACTGCGAATAATTGAAATGGGTTGCATTCTCGTTGGTTATGTTTGGGCGGTGCTCTATAGCATAATTTGTTGTTGAGGGCTATGGAATTATGACAAAGATCGTATAACATCATCACCTCCAACTGCTGTCGTCGTGAATACAAGTCCAGCATGTTATAATTCACCAGCAATTGAGAGTATTTTAATCTGTTGTGGTAGAATTCGTATTGGACAACACGTAGAAATTTCTTTTCCACCATCTCTATTGAGTCTATGTATTTGTTGTAATATTTTTGTTCATAAATCCAGAGTGGTGCGATGGAATAGAACAGAACATAGTTGTGTAAGGAGCGAAGAGATTTATCGTATAATAATAATCTTTATTGCAAAATAAATAAACATTACAATTTAGTTGTTACATAGGTTAGGGCATAAAATAAATTGTACATAGTAACAAAAGCAGTTTAGTTGTGACATCTGAAATAGTAGGTGGACGGTGTTTCAGATGTCATTGTAGGAATTAGTACTTACAACATTTTATTTCACTCTAGACAATATTTATTTATATTTGCTGAAGGCAAGACTTAAATAATTGTTTGTGTGTATGGTTGGTGTATATGCATGTTGGTGTGTGTGTGTTGGTGTACGTGGGTTTGAGTGAATGTATATAAGTATGCATGTGTTAGCAACAACCTATTTCTTATAATATTCTTTTATGATAATAAAGAATAAGCAAATTTATCCTTGAGGTATTTCGGTGTCGCAGGCTCGTTGAGAATAGAAAAAAGTGAGCAGAGAATTCTTTTTTTATAAATTTATTGCACTATGTACAAAGGGCGGGCTTAATGCCGCTAGGCATTCTCTAGCAGCCAACCTTTGGGACAATACAAAACATTACAGTCATGAGGCTAGGTGCAAAGATTGTAAGAAATGTTGCCAAATAAATTGAGTACAATACATATTAAAATATGTACACAATAATACATATACTACACACTATATTGGCTACTATATACTACATACAATATATACTTATATACGTTGTGAGGAGCTCTTTAGGTAATGAGAGTACACCGGTTTTTAGACAGCGGGTTTGCTGGGTTCTTGGCGAATTTCAACAGGTAAACTGTTCCAGAGATTTGTGGCCACTACTGCGAATGAGTTAGACTGAAAACTGAGAACATAATTGTGTGACGAACGAAGAGATCTGTCATGAATTGAGGAGAGATAGGTAAATTTGTCCTTGAGGTATTTCGGTGTGGCAGGCTCGTTTGGTATAGAATAGAGTAGGCAGAGGATTTATTTTATTTTTATTTTATTATACACAGGATTACAAACAATTGTACAGAGAGAGAATACACAATAAATTGGTTTTACAAACAATAATAATATCTGCACAACCAGCTTCAGTAATCCAAATGTTAAAAGAAGTAAATGTTGTTTTAAAACCACAATAATAAAAAAAAACAACCTGTTTGGTACAGTAATAGGTATCTACCGTTCCAATCCTTTTAGCACAACTACTAGATATATACCATTTTAATTGTCTCTTTCTTCTAAAGTTAACATTTGCAAGACCTGGTTTCTGTAAGAGACAGGCGACAATGCAAAGAGATCGACACAATGAATGGATTCTACGACGATCTATTCAGTGTGTCCAAGCCTTTATTATTGTTAGGCTACGGCCTCTCTTATTGCATTAATCACATTATTTCTTCATTCGGCCGTGTTGTTCGCTCAGTAATGGGCTAAAATATAAAACACGTAACCAACACGAGGCAAACCTAATAAGGGCAGTGGCGTGTTACTTTTAAAAATAAGGATAATCTCGTTCGCTTTAACGATGAAAAACCGGACTATTCTCGAAAACTAAAACGATATAAAGATGATTTGAATACGTTCAAATGAAACAGATTAAATTAATCTAAAATTATCTTTCTTCTTCTTACGGTGCCATTTCCTATCGGAGGTCGGCTATCATTAAGGCGATTTTGATTTTGTTGGCCGCTGTCCGGAACAAGGATCTGGTGCTCATCCCTAACCACTCCCTCAGGTTCTTCAGCCAGGAAGTGCGTCATCTCCCCGGTCTCTTCTGGAGCCTTGTATCTTGCTTTGCATGACGAGCTGCAGCAAGCTATACTTTTTATTGTGCATGATGTGTCCCAAGTACTACAACTTCCTTCGCTTTACCATTTTCAGTAGTTCAACGCCTTTGTTCATCCTCTGCAAGACAGTTTCGTTTCTTACTCTGTCCGTTCCGTTATATTATAGTTGAGGAAATTGGATGACGACGAATTTAAAAAAAAAAAAAAACAGAAAAAAATATATTAATAAATTAAGTATTTAATGTCCACAAATTTAAGGTCGCTGAGCGGGCTATGGAGAGAGCTATGCTCGGTAATTCTTTGATGGATAAAGTCTGAAACGATGAAATCCGTCGGAGAACCAAAGTTACCGATATAGCCTTCAAAATTAGTAAGCTGAAGTGGCAATGGACTGAACATGTCTGTCGTAGAACCGATGAACGATGGAGTAGAAGAGTTCTAGAGTAGAGACCACGTACGGGAAGACGCAGAGTGGGTCGACCCCCCGTTAGATAGACGGATGACCTGAGGAAGGTCGCTGGTGGGGGTCGCATGAGGGTGGCAGGATATCGTGTGAAGTGGCGAGCCTTGGGTGAGGCCTATATCCAGCAGTGAAGAGACACAGGC
Organism: Tinea semifulvella; assembly: GCA_910589645.1. Taxonomy (NCBI): domain Eukaryota; kingdom Metazoa; phylum Arthropoda; class Insecta; order Lepidoptera; family Tineidae; genus Tinea; species Tinea semifulvella. The sequence goes on from OU342599.1 coordinate 2,940,376, forward strand.
TGATGATAATGATGTATTTTTCATATTTTTTTCATTACAGCCCCTAGAACATAGCATCATAGACCTCCACTGCTGGAGATGGGCTTTCCAGAACTGGAGCATTTGGCCTATACTCGCCACGCTGGCCAGACGGCTTGGTTTTTTGACACACTGAACTAAATTAACCTGAACTTGGTTTTAAATGAAAATCCATGTATTCGTATGTATTGTTGCTTGCACTGCCGGCGATCCTAATAACTAAACTTATTATTCAACTATATTTTCATCACTTACGGCAAAAATGCTTTGAAGTCTTAGTAAAGTATCATCATGACCGTTTTCCTTTCGGGGTGATCAGAAACCACGCTTATAAGGGGATTCACATTTAGCCAACTTTACTATAAGCCAATCATAACAAGTGGCAAGCTCGTCGATGTCTCCAGCGTACCAAACTTGAGAAATATCACAAATAAATTAAATATTAATTAAATGTATTTATTTACATTAATAAATATTTTTGTGTCCCGACCAGAAATCGAACCCGGTACCTCCGAGTCTTAATCCACGGACTTAACTGCTAGACCACGGAGACAAGTCATGTAGTAAAAAAACAACATCAATTTAAAATTGAACAAGAATACATAATGGGTCATGCTTCTATGGACACAAAAAATATATGTTACAAAAGGCAAAATGTAATTTCATGCGAGTATATTACGAGTTTTTATTTTCAAAATAAATTATGAATTTATATTATTATTATTAATAACTCCGTTTGATTTATTTAAACATAAAATACAGCCTTAATTGTATTGTATGTAACACTAACTACTGTCAGTCAACACTATGACGACACTATATTTCAAACATTTTTTTTTATGATTATTGAAAAAAAAAAAACATTTATTCGAAAAAAATATTTACAAAATATAAAATAAAATTAATACTAAGGATAGGGATATAAGTCCCGTCCGCGTGGAATGGTGGCAAGAACGCTGGCTGCATTTCCCTGCTGAACGCTGGCTGCATTTCCCCGCTGAATAAATAAATAAATTGTTTCCAATTAATAGAAGTTGTTTATAGACATAATTATACAGGATGGACCATAAGTACGGTAACATTTCAAATGGTTATAAAATATACAAAAAGTGATATGAGAGAAAAATTAATTGTTACTTTATTTTAAAAGTACAAAAATCAGGGTTTTAGTTTTTAAAAATAACGTTGTCCAAATATGTCCCTTGTTTAGTTTGGCACTCCTGTAACATAGGGCGAAAATTTTCCATCACCGCCCGACAAGTGTTTGGAGAAATGTTCTAAATTTCCTCGCGTATATTTTCTTTGAATTAATCAATAGACTGAGGGTTGTTATTAAAAACTTTATCTTTGAGGTATCCGCAAAGGAAAAAGTACATTGGTGACAAATCCGGGCTGCGGGGTGGCCAGTTAATATCACCTCTTTTGGATATGACTTTTTGCCCGAAAATTTCACGAACCGCTGCTATTGAGCCATTGGAGGTATGACATGTTGTTGAAACTTGACAACGTTATTTAAAAAAAAAAAACCTGATTTTTGTACTTTTAAAATAAATAAACATTTTTTCAGAGAGATATGAGATCTCTTTTTGTATTTTTTATAACCATTTAAAATGTTACCGTACTTATGGTCCAACCTGTATAAGGTAAAAAAAGTAATAAATTAAGTCAAAGTCAAAATATCTTTATTCACGTAAACCTATTACAGGCATTTGTGACACGTCATAATTAAAATTATTTTGAATTATTCTACTCCTGTTAGTGGAAGACTTAACTTAGTGGTCTAAGGAGTAAGCTGTTAGCAGAAGACTAGCAGCTTAGCAATATCCAGTGACCTGTTAATGTTTAATCTGACTGAGAAAGGAATCTGCAACGAAAACTCAGCTTTAGCAGATTTACAAATACAGAATTACACTACAACAATAAATTATAATAATTTTTCTAAATACACACATCAAAAGTGTCTAGGGATCAACATATATTTTTGCAATAACTTTTCTCCTGATTGATATTCATTAAAATTTTCTTTAAGGATTGATCAAATAAAATGTTTTCGTTTGTCTACAGTAACGATAAACCAAGTCACCTTTGCATTAGTAAAAAAAATTGCCATTTTCCTAATAAAGGGATTTTTGACATTTGAACCACTAACATTATCGAAAAAAAGACTGATATAAAACAGTTTTTTTTAAAATTTTATTGGGTAACTTAAACAATTAATAATCCGTGTTTCTACCGCGAACACTAACAACACAAGAACATCGGTTTGGCATACTCAAAATGAGTTCATCCAAATCACGCTGTGGAATGGCCGCCCATGTTCGTTGCAACAACAAAAAAAGGTCTTCTTGCGACTGGATACCCTCCATATTCGGCAGAGCTCTTCTCTGAAGAATATCCCATGCATGCTCAATCGGGTTCAAGTCTGGCGACTGAGCAGGCCAGGGCAGGACATTGATGTTAGCTGCGGCGAGAGTCTGTCTTACAACTCTTGCGGTGTGCGGTCGTGCATTATCATGCATTAACTGAAATAAGGGACCGATATGCACTTGTAGAGGAACGATGACGTCTGATACAACCGTCTCAGCATAAATTTGAGCGTTGAGGTTGCCTCTGATCCAAATCAACTCAGTTCTTCCGCCGATCGAAATACCCGCCCATACCATGATGGTTCCACCACTATAAGGATGGACTTCCTGGCAGGATTTTAATCGCTGTTGGCGTCCAGGGGTTCTCCAGTGTCGTATACGTCTTGTATCCGGCCTCATACCAAAACGAGACTCATCAGAAAAGCACACGAAACGCCATTGTTCTTCTGTCCAATTTCTGTGTTCAAGAGCCCATTGATATCGAGTCCTACGATTGTGCATTGCTATAGGTGGTACCCGTAGCGGTCTTCGGGAATGAAGGTTCACTTCATGCAAGCGGTTTCTGACTGTTTGGTCGCTAATTAAGTTCCCTGAAGAGCGATGAAGGCTCACGGCTAACATCATGGCGGTTATTGTTGGAGTTCTTCGAGCTGTGATTTGAATGTATCGGTCTTGTCTCCGTGTGGTGCAGCGATACCGTCCTCCATGGCGCTCAGCCACGGTACCAGTGGTTCGGTAACGTGTCCAAAGTCGACTGATAACACTCTGACTTGTATTCAGAGCTAAAGCCACAGTACGTTGCCGGGAACCGGCTTCTATCATTCCCACGGCTCTGATCATTTCTTCCCTGCTTAAATGACGTCGCCGCTCCATAATAACGTTGGTTTTAATCAGTAGTAGGGAAACAGTAGCACTAATAATGTCTTCAATGCGTCTTATGTTTTTATAGGGAAAATATTGACAGCTGATTTTCATCTTTTACTCGAATTTGATTGACAGTTCCTGTTTTAAATTATGAAATGCACCAAAAAGGATCCATATAAATTTATAAAATCATAAATTTATTACAAAGCCACATCTCAATCACAAGAAATCCGCATAAACATGCTTGATCCCTAGACTTTTTTGATGTGTGTAGTTAGAATCTAAAGTTTAAAGGCCATCGTAAAATGTAAATATGTACTTAAAAAATTATTATTTTTTTATTTGTGTTCTCTTGTCTCGATGTATGTAAATGAGGTGATAGGGAAGGCGAATGGTCTAGCCCATACAGCCAAGTCAAAGGTTATCATCAAAATCCAGATGATGCAGAATTTAATGCTTTTCTTGGAGTCACTCGCGGCATTATAGCCCAAACACGTCGGGTATAATATGAGAGTTCACAGCCCGGAAAAATAAACTGCAACTTGTTCCCCATATTTAAAGTCCAATTTATTGTTTCCACAATTATTCACATTGTAGCACATTATTAAACAAAAAAACACCACTTTTGTCTAACAATATACACAGTAAATTAATTTACAAAAATAAAGCTTGTACTTGACATGTCCGCGCAAAATGGCGTGAAGGACCTCTAATAATATTTTTTTTTCTGTTTGATGATAAGCTAGAGTCAAAGTCCAGAAATGCTCTTACAGTCAACTCGATATAAACACGACTCGAGTTATGCCACTCGTGTAAACAAAAAGGATCCAGGCGCTGCTGCATTACAAGCAGAGAACTTCAAACGGCGAAAATACACTCAGCTTATTGGGAGATGTATTTTCGTGCCGTTTGGAGTTGAAACTTTCGGGCCGTGGGGACCAAGTGTACATGAAATTTTCAAGGCGTCGTCAAAACAGCTCGTCAACACCTCGGGAGACAAAAGGGCTGGGCAATATTTGGGCCAAAGGATTAGCATTGCCAGTCAACGTGGCAATGCTGCCAGTATCCTTGGCACTTCGCCCATTGGCAGCGATTTGGAGCAATTTTTTTATTTGTAATATTTTTTATTTTGTTTTTCTTTATTTTAGATTTTAGTTGTATTTTTATTTCTTAAGTAGGTTTATTTTTAATAATAGTAATTTATGTTTTGTTATTTATGTTAAATGTAAGTTTTTAGTTTTTGTTGTAATTATTTTAATTTAAGGTTTTGATTAAAATGTATAATAACTAAATTGAAAAGCTACTTATATTTACTTATAAATTGAGATTCTATTTAAGTATTTTGGTTAGGCTTTTTTATATTATTATTTAGTTACTCGTACCTACCTATTGCAGTCTCCAGGGACCTTGGTTTGTAGTAAATCACAAAGTAAACTTAAATCCTGTTAAAATTTAATTATCCGCAAAGTTAAGTGGCTTAATATCCTGCCATCTGGTTTACACGTAGACATATATATATAAACAAAACGGTTCACAAATTTATATCCATTTCATTATAGCCCCTAGAACACAGCGTCCTAGACCTTCACTGCTGGAGATGGGCCTTCCAGAACTTATATCTGGAGAATTTGGCCTACACTTGCCACGCTGGCCAGACGGCTTGGCAAAAATATGATGTCAATTTTTATGACATCTGTTTTTACTGAATAAAATATTTTTTAGCATGCAAATTTTGACATTAACATTGTATTCCAATAAATTGACAAGAACAATATTAAATGTTAACTATATACAAATAAATATTGTAAATAAATATCTATTGTATGCCCATAATATGGGCAGATTGCATCATCATGACATGTACATACAACTGTAATTAGAATAAGCAATCTATTTTCAATTTGAATAAAAAAATATTATCGATTCCACAAGTTGGTATTAGTGAAACCAGGAACGACAGCTTAAAATGCTCTCCGAGCCACGGGAACTATGTTGATTTGTGGTGTTGTAAATCTATGACAAATGTACCTAAGAAAAGTGCATTTCTCATTGGTACATGCCGGTTGGGTTTAAACCGACCTTTGTAGGATTTAAGAAACCCGCTCTTACAGCCGAGCCACCAGCGCGCCATATATCCATTTATTAAGTTTTATTTTTATTGTTTCATACTAGATGAGAGATGGTAAGTGGCGCGCGAGGTCCATGAATGTTCGCAACTGGAATTGGACACTCATGAATGACATGAATTCAAGCCTGATTCCGAAACGTGTAGATACACTTACTGGGTGTATCGGCACGAACGGTGGATACTTTCGCGCCCCAGCAGACTGGGCAAACTACCACCATTATTACGCCTACCACCTATATAAATTTTATTTAAGTTTATTGTTTGTGTTTTATCTCAACTAATATTAATACTAAAGAAAAGATTTCAAAAACTAGTTAATGATATATATATATATATTATTGCACACAAAATATAAAAAGATGTATATGGGCGAGTATAATACCATGAAGGTATTCTCTATCAGCTAACTTTTGGGAGAGTGACAGACAAATAGCATGAGTTCAGAGTAAGAAAAATGAATACGATTGGGGTATAATTAGTAAAATTTATAAATATATAGGTACATAAGAGTAGGTAAGTATATGTTTTAACATCTAAGATCATAATAAGTTTATACTTGTAATATATTATTATATAATAATACTGATGTTTTATTATGACCGCCTCCGTAGTCTAGTGGTAACAAACGTTGCCGTGAACTCGGGAGGTCGTGTGTTCGATTCCCACGCAAGTTTGTTCATTGTATAATTTGTCTCGGTCTGGGTGTTTATATGTATAATATGTATATATTTACAAAAAAAAAGTATAATATGTAGTTTATCAACCATCTAGTTTCCGTAACACAAGCCTCGTAGCTTACCACGGAAAATAGATGGCGCTGTGTGACCTGTCTGGAAATATTTATTTATTTATTATTTATTATTAAATATTTAGTTAATATAACATTAAATTATTACTACGGAAACTAATTCAAGTCCCGCTCACGTTGAATGATGGCAAAAACGCTGGCTACGTTTTTCTGCTGCTGCACACATGTATATGGATACGTACTTGCGCTGCTTGCCGATATTTAATAACTTAATCTTAAACTGCTTTCATCCATAGAAAACTACATTATCAGACACTTGACGGGTTGACGATGGATATTTTTCTGTACTTCAATTTTATTGAGACTTGTCGGAAAATATTACGTCTATGGATTTACTAATTAAACGTACTTCGTTAAAGTTTGAGGCAAAGAGTTCTGAAAGCTGCTAAATGATCGTGTTATTGACAGGGCAAAGTTATTGATAAATTAATATTAATTAATTCGATAATCGTATAAGACGCAACACCCGACTTAATCCAAAATCTATACTTAACCTATCTACAACACTGAAAATTATTATGTTGAAATAATCTAGCATACGAGTTTCATTTTAAAATAAAAATAAAAATAGATGATAAAACGATTGCGAGCCATGGAAAGAGCTATGCTTGGTATATCTCTAATGGACAGAATTCTGCTTGCTAATTTTAAAAATTACTGACATAGCTTTTAAAATTAGCAAGCTGAAGTGGCAATGGGCCGGACACATCTGCCGCAGAACCGACGAACGATGGGGCAAACGGGTTCTAGAGTGGAGACCACGTACGGGAAGACGCAGAGTGGGACGACCACCGGCAGATGGACAGATGACCTAAAGAGGGTCGCTGGTGGGGGTTGGATGAGGGTAGCGAAAGATTGCGTTAAGTGGCGAGCCTTGGGGGAGGCCTAAATCCAGCAGTGGAGAGATACAGGCTGATGATGAGATGATAAAAAGAAAAAACCGCCTATAGTACAAACCGATAATAGTAATATAGTCATAAATGAGATCACGTCGCTTGGAGCAGTGTTGGAAAGCGGATGTTCCCGTAACAAACAGTGTGACATTCCAGTAGTCTACCAGGCTTTGATAAAGTAAAACCTTAACAAGATTTCAAACTAAAAAATATTATTGTATACATATCAGTCCAAGATATAATCCGGCCATAATATAAACCAATAAATGAGATCACGTCGCTTGGAGCAGTATTGGAAAGCGGATGTTCCCGTAACAGACAGTGACATTTCAGAAGTCTATCGGGATATGATACAGTGAAATTGTAACAAGTTTGCAAACTAAAACATATTGTTGTTGATATATAAATCTAAGTTTTAAGACCGGCTATAGCTATTTATACTATTGTACATATGTACTAATGAGATCACGTCACATGAAGCAGTATTGATAAGCGAATGTTCCAGTAGGAGTCAGAGTGACTAATCGCAAGTCTACCGGGCTTTGATAAAGTGGTATTGTAATAATTGCAAACCTAAAAATATTATTGTTTGCATAAAAATCCAGGATACTCGTATAAACTGACTATAGTACAAACTAATCAATAATATCACGTTGCCTGAAGCAGTATTGAAAAGCGGATGTTCCCGTAACAGACAGTGCTCACAGATGCTCTCAATGTCCTCTACAAAGGCGAGCTGTTCGAATTGTGGACGATGCCACTATATCTGGAACTCTCGAATCCCTACAGCTTCGCCGAGATGTAGCTTCTCTGAGCGTGTTCTAGCGGCTATACTATGGTGAGTGCTCTGAAGAGCTCTATAACCTAATTCCTTCCTCTCCATTCCGCAACCGAACCACACGCACAGGTCAGAATATGCACCCACACACCGTAGTCACTATCCCTTCGCGTACCTATAAATTTGGTGGCTCATACATCTGTCGCACAATAAAGATGTGGAATGCTCTTCCAGCCTCTGTGTTTCCACTTTCCTATAACCTGGAGTACTTCAAGCGAAGTGTGAAAAGGCATCTAGTCAAGCCGGCATAGTGTTAGGGACTGATATCGGATATAAGGGTCTGATTCCAGTTGCTAACATTCATGGACCCTGCGCGCCACTTACCATCAGGTGGGCGCAGGTTCACATGTCGTGCTAGTATATAAAAAAAAAAAAGTGACATTTCGGAAGTCTACCGGACATTGATAAAGTGAATTTGTATCAAGATTGCCAACTAAAAGATATTATTGTTTAAATATTGTTCCGTGCTGGGTACCACGGGTCCAGCCATCGGTCAGGCGTTCTGCTACTTTATCTCGAAAATGAGTTACTAATGCAAATGGCAAGAATCTGCTAGAACCAACAAGTGGACAAGAAAAAAGGATATACCACGGGAAAAAAGGCTGGGTTTTTACTCTTCTCAAACTTCACGATTTCAAGCACGATTTAGAGTCGAACATAGCTTTCACACTAAAATCATCATCATCATGAGCCTATGTCTCTCCACTGCTGGATGTAGGAGTCCCCCAAGGCTCGCCATTTCACACGATCTTTTGCCACCCTCATCCAGCCCCCACCAGCGACCTTTTTCAGGTCATCCGTCCATCTGGCGGGGGGTATTCCCACTCTGCGTTTTCCTGTACGTGGTCTCCACTCTAGAACTCGTATACTCCATCGGTCATCGGTTCTGCGACAGACGTGTCCGGCCCATTGCCACTTCAACTTACTAATTTTGAAGGCTATGTCGGTAACTTTGGTTTTCTGACGGATGTCTACGTTTCAGACTCTACCCATCAAATATTTTTTTATTTTTTTATTTATTAAGGAAAACTATTGACATTAAATTCACAAGTACCTATAGATACAAAAATAGAAACAGAAAGTCATTTACAAGTTTTCACTAGTAGTGTTAGAATAATACATATTATGAACGATGAAAGCATCTACAAACTATCACTTCATGCAATAAACTAATAACTGTACAATAACAAAAACTATTATCGTTTAAAAAACATTAAGTTACACTGCAATCACTTTGTCATGAAAGATATTAACATCAGTTTCATCAACGAATGCATTAAGAGTATTACAAGCTCTAATTAAAATACCCAGCATAGCTCTCTCCATAGCTCGCTGAGCGACCTTAAACTTGTGGACCAGACCCACTGTCAGTGTCCACGTTTCTGCTCCGTACGACAATACTGGAAGAACGCATTGGTTGAAAACTTTCGTTTTTCGTTTCGTACCCACACTAAAAACGCGGTGATTTTCAATCCGCACGGGCCTAGCGTAGATTTTGTACTGGCGCCTCTGGTAGTAGATCACGAAACTACTATAGACAATTTTACCAGACTTGATGGTAGAAATTTTGGAATGAATGTGGATGGAATAAATTGGTGTAGGATCATGTTGGATGTCCTAGCACATATAAATCAATGATAAGAACCGGCTACTACAAACAAATAAATAAGATCACGTCCCTTAAAGCAGTATTGAAAAGCGGATGTTCCCGTGACCGGTAGAAGGACGGAAGTCTACAGATCTTGGATAAAGTTAAATAGTAATAAGCCTTTACAACTCCATGTCGTGTAGCACCTAAGTAATATTTTATCTAGTATGCTTTTGATATAATAAACTAAGCGTTAAAACCGTTGTTAAAACATTGTCCGCAACAATAAAACGCGAGTTTGAACCCGGCATGTATCAATGGGAAATACCGTTTATTAAGTAGATTAGTCCCATCCCATTTCACTAGTAAATATTCAGATTTACTGTGTCTACAGCTCACTAGTGGAAGAAACTGCCACTGGCTATGTGACACGCACCGTCAGTCCACGTCTTCAAATGCTTGGTTACTGCATCATTTTGAGACAAACAGAAATAAGCATCGGGGTGACATTAAATATTTGGCAGAAGAGAAGACAAATTTCTAAGCATTCCATGGATTCACCGTGCTGGTGCCGGGTCCATCGTGTGTGGGTAAGGGATGAGAAGAATGGTGTCTCGGGCTTGCGACCGACAATAGGCTGGTTTAAGAAAGGGAGGCCCCTTTCCAACCAAATACTGTATGATTCCGTTAATGCCGTCTTGGAAGCCATAAATGTATTGACGGCAGACCTGCTTAGGCCCAATTCTTTCAGTAAGTGATGCAAAGATTTTGCTGGAACTCCTCTTGCACCAACTTCTACTGCGTAAAGCTGAGTCTTGAACCCGTTTCTGATATACTTTTATAATATATATGTGTTTCTAAGGATGTAGTATATTGTATGTTATTTTATATTAACACTACCCATCATCTCATACTCTCCCGAAGGTTAGATGTTAGAAAATGCCTACTAGGCATTAATCTTCGACTTTGTACAATTTTTTCGTGTTATTAATTGGTCATAAATTTATAACACCACCATCCTGACAGCAGCAGAGAAGATGTTTAGCCATCTTCAATAGAAGTTCTCAAAAAAATTAGGACGTCTGACTCCCGCCAACCCGTCTGGCCAGCATGGCAAAAGTAGGTCATTCTTTTGAATGTCTGGTCTGTAATGATGCTAAAGAAAGTACCCATTGACTTCATGTTCTTTAAATTATATTACAGTTACAAATTAAATATAAATTTAAAGCTACTTAAAGTAGAGACGTCCCATCCGAGTCAGTCCCAAGGAGACTGGCCTATCTGTCTCCAGACCTTTTCGTCAGCCGCTGATAACTCCTAGGCCATGCGTTTCGCTGAGGGTCCTCATGAGCCCATTGTCTCTTGCAACTTGAGGTTCACAGCAGAGAAGATAGTTACTAGATCAAAGGGCTTGGTGATCGCAACAATTGTGAAAATATAACATTGAAAAAAAAACCTCGTACGGAAGGATAACAAATTGCCATCAACGTAATTCGAAGCGATCCTAAAACAACTTTGCTTGATTGTAAGTTAAACACGCACTACCCAATTACGAGTAACCTTTAATCTTATTTGCCGAAGTGATTCTGAGAACCCTATTCTTGGGCTTTGAAGAGATATCGATTTTACAAAGCGGTAGCTTTGATGCGCTTTTTAAGAGGGCTTAACGCTTTTGCAATTAATATTTTCAAAGATTTTTGAAGTGTGTGTGTACTTTTGAGAAATTTAGTCTATCATCTAAAAATTACAATTACGGACATATTTTCACTTTCATATACCCAATTAAACTGCCTCCATGTTTTAGCGGATAAGTCCGTGGATTTAGACGCTGATTTAGAGGTACCGGGTTCGATTCCTAGTCAGGACATAATAATTTATTTGTGGTAATTCTCGAGTTTGGTACGATAGAGACATCGACGAGCTTGCCACATGTCATGATGGGCATAGATTATTAAAAGAGAGGGGATATAGAAAACGATGTCGGAAGGTTACCGACGAATTATTGTGTTAAGGGATATAAATAAATTTGAAGAAAGAATCGCCCACTTTACGTTACCTTTTTTTTGTAAACTGAGAAGTTTGTAATATTAGGTCAAAGTTACAATAGTTTTCATGTCACCTAACGAGGTTTCGTATTCAAGAATAGGTGCCCCATTTCCCTTTGTTTCCTTCCTCGTTCCCATGACAACCGTTCCATCCAATACCTGACACCCAATCACTCCTCATATTACGGGTACGTAATCTGAATAACTATAAAGAAAATCTAAAGTTTTAAATATGAAATATTATAAATAATATACCGAATTGCACTGAAATTATTTTTAAGACGGGACAGTACGGGCTGGTACCTTAACCGTTAATAGGAAAACGTTCCTAATACCAGACCATCGTACGTAAAGTATCATCACGACCGTTTCCCTTACGGGGTGGTCAGAAACCACGCTTATAAATAAGCGGATTCACATTTAGCCAACTTTACTATAGGCCAATCATGACAAATGGCAAGATTGTCGATTTCTTCAGCGTACCAAACTCGAGAAATATCACAAATAAATTAAATAATAATTAAATGTATTTATTTACATTAATAAATATTTTTGTGTCCCGACCAGGAATCGAACCCGGTACCTCCGAGTCTAAATCCACGGACTTAACCGCTAGACCACGGAGGCAGTTATATATAATAATAATAATAATTGTATGCACACGTTTAGCCATCAGGCTCGAATTGCCGTCATGCCCAGTCAAGCAGGAATAGTGTTAGGGACTGATGTCAGTCATTAGTGTCTTGCTAACAGTGCGCGGTCACGTGTCGTGCTAGAATAAAATTTTAAAAAATAACCCATTGTTATTAAGAAATAAACTAATAATTAAAAAAAAACGGCTTGAGATTAAGTAATCTGTGATTTTTATGAAAATAAATCAAATAATAAAAATTACAATAAAATGCACCTATAGCTATTCAAAACACGTTGTGTAAATAATCTTTTGATAAATGGCCGGGAGGTAAACGAATGATTGACGAGGTTTTGATGTCTCCTGAAGAAACCACATCGATTCATCGTTTGGAAATATGTTACGAGTAAATTTATAAACGAAATTCATCTATTCCATTGTAATTTAGTACTTTATTTACAATACAAAAATATTCAATATATGTTGTGGTCGTTTGTGGACGCCTTACCCTGTCTAAACAATCACGCATTCTCAATTTGTTCGGACATGTGACGCAGCGTGAAGAAACATCTATCAAGCACTAGTAATTCAGGTAAAAGTCGGTGGCAAGAGGACGATGATAGTTCTCCTGTTAGATGAAAAAAAAAACACATAAGGTTGACATTGGCTCAAATTATTGCTCATTTGACAAAAGAGTCTGTCTAGTCGATCATAGGGCGATATTATAGTTGCATACAATTACAATGTTAAAATCCACCACTGCAGCTTAGGGGACAGAACATCACAGTGGACTGCGACCGTAATACCTGAGTTGCATCATTAACAGGACGTTAACATTGCGTGAAATGGCGCTACGCCGTCAATCAGGCGAAGGCGGCACGAGCCATGTTACGCGCTGTTATGAATTTCAGCTTGGCTCTCAGGTTGAAGGTCCGGATCTACAAGATGTTCATCTATTCCCAGTACACCTATGCTGCGTCAGCCTGGTACCACCTTCTGACCAAGACTAATAGGGACAAGATCCAAAGTCAGCAGAACATATCGCTCAGATTCGTCCCCCGAGCACCGTGGTTCGTGCGTAGTTCCGTCATAGCTCGAGATCTGAGATGCCTACTATTGAGGAATTTGTCGTCGGCCTGACTAGACGTGTGTTCTATCGGGCTGACAACGGACATTTTAATCATCTCTAGAATATCGCTGCGTCTTGCTCTCGGCCCCCTAACCGGAGACTACTTCCCAGTACAACAGTAACAGCGCCCTGCACCAAAAGATCATGAATTACCAGCGGGTTGTTACCCACTGAGATCCTGCTGGGAAAAACAGGGGAACGTCCTTATCCCCAACCCAGGCCCATAAGCCATCCAGACCTGGACGACCCCACTGTCTGTATGTATAATCTTAAAAACACTAACAATAATGTTGACATTGGCTCTATGCATTATTTGCAGTTACTGTTTTTTTGTAAACTGTTATTCATAAAAGTTAGAAGTTTTGCCAGTAGAGTTAAGTGACATAAAAAAAATGTATCTATTAAATATTTTCATTTAATAAATCTCTCTTCTCTTTTTAACCGCCAAAACGAATCTATCAAAACGTCAGTGTTTCTGACAATCAAGATTAAAGGAAGGGGAAAAAAGTTATTCAATGTAACACGACAAGCCAATTAACGCCTAGCTAAAATATTATTTTATTTTAATTACAAGTACGTGACAAGAATTTTTACTCGATTTTTTTTATTACTTTTATAAAAATGGCTCTGTAAAAGTGGTCTAAGATTTTAATTTCTGGTAGAGTAGGTAACACAAATAAATAACTAACTTGAAAGAAAGAAAGAAAAATATTTTATTTGCCACATATCAATTAACACAACTTAAACAAATAAAGCCTGGTAGTATACACAAGATGTGTAGTGACAAATAGGGAATCAGCTCAGCATGGAGCTGCGACTCTGGGCCACAGAGCTGATTTTCGGCTAATCCCTTGTTAGGAGAGGTGTTAATGGATAATATATACATATATATAGTGTGGTGTACACATAAAAGGATAACTAATACATTTAAAAAAAAAAAACAATATTATCGTAAAAAACAAACTATAAAATATTAGGAAGGTATGCTGCTACAGTTGCTGTTGGTATGTCAAAAGAGAGATTTAATTTTTATTTTTAAAAGCAACCGCCTACTTGTTTGACCTGGCGTTTCCCGTGTTTGACAAGAAAATAATTCAGTTGGCCGTATTGTCAATCCTATAGCAGAGATGTTTAAATCTATATACCTTATAACTATTAAATCACAAAAAAATGAAAAAAGTAAATTGTATGCTTTTTGGAGTCATTCGCGGCAATATCGCCCAAACACGCCGTAAATATGGAAGTTAAAGGCGCAGAAAACCGCAAAACATAAACTACAACTTCTGCCCCATATATAGAGTCAAATATATCGCTTTCCATAATTCTTCACATTGCTACAATTTTAAACAAAATAACACCACTTTTGGCTAACAATATCTTGCACCTGATAATTGCAAAAGCGCGGGAACTACTCGCCCCGGGGTTCTCATCTCATCTTAGGCTTCGCTTTTTCAGCGCGGTCACTCGAGCGGCCGTCTTCGGCTGAAAGGTCCTTTGCTATCAAACCAGTAGCCCTATACTTTTATTTAATCGCAAACGTTATTTCTGGATTTCGCTACAATATATTATTCAATTCTCAACTCTATAAGCGCTCGATCTTGACAGCGGCCGTGCAAATTTAAACTGTAATAGCGTGATATGTACATAGTTAACGGATTCCATTATATAAGATTTGCGACTAAGTAATAGAATATTACTGCAGCACTGACTACTCTCTCTTATTGCAGTTGTAGTACATTCGTACAAGAGAAGTCGACAGCAAGTCAAAGTCAAAAGTCAAAATATCTTTATTCACGTAAACCTATTACAGGCATTTATGAAACGTCATTAATTTAATTATTTTGAATGATTCTACTCCTGCTAGTAGAAGACTAAGCAGCAAAGTGGTCCAATAAGTAAGCTGTTAGCAGAAGACCAGCAGCTTAGCAAATTCCAGTGACCTGTTAATGTTTAATCTGACTGAGAAAGGAATCTGCAAGGAAAACTCAGCTATATCAGATTTACAAAATAAAACATATACAGAACTGCACCACAACGATCAATTAATAACCTTTTAAATTTAGTTATCAGTACCTATGAGAAAACAATACCTGGTACAGCAGTAACCCACCAGGCAAGTCAGAATTAAGGTAGACTACATGCCTATGTGCAACCCGAAAGTCGATAAAACGCAAAAACCTCTGTTAATTTAAGAACAATAAATTGAACGTGTTCGGCAGAGGTCCCAGGCCCCCACAGCAGCACCCGATCACGGACATAACGCATGTGCCAGCCATCCCCCCGCTCAACCAGGCCCTTAGGGTGCGGACCGGGACCCGACACACGTGCCACCACTGCAATGACCTTCTAAGGAAGGGGCGACCACCGGACACGCCACACCATGAGAACCTGAACACTAAGAATGACCTTCGAGACACACACAAGCTAAACATAACAATTACTTCCTAAGTACCCAAATGCTGCCGTGCAATTCCGTTAACAAACTTATATATTAGTTAATAAAATAATAAATACAAAATAGTAACTAAATGTTACATAAAAAATAATTATATTATAATAATAAGGTAATAAAAAATATTACTGTATCACAATAAACAGTATTTACTAATTAGTCAATAATGTATTAGTAACTAATTGTTACATTCAAAATATTTATAAATCAAAAATAAAAACAGATTATTAAAAAAGAACCTAATGTGCTATTAACTAATTCTCTAATCTTTGCAGAGCGGCAATATTCCACACATCTTTGTCATTAATAAAATCATTAATTTTATAATATGCTTTTGCAATTAGAATTTTCTTAATACTACTCTTAAATTTTGTTTCCCCTAATTCTGTTACAGGTTTTGGTAATTTATTATATAGTCTAATACTATTAATCACAAAACTTTTATTTG
The DNA here is from genome assembly GCA_910589645.1 of Tinea semifulvella. Classification (NCBI taxonomy): domain Eukaryota; kingdom Metazoa; phylum Arthropoda; class Insecta; order Lepidoptera; family Tineidae; genus Tinea; species Tinea semifulvella. The sequence continues at coordinate 2,956,584 of OU342599.1, forward strand.
TTTTTTGAAGCCTAAATTTAGGAATATAAAGCTTGTCAGCATTTCTTAATTTGCGAGACTGCATGTCTCCATTTTTTTTAAATAACTTTAAATTAGTCCTTACATATAGAATATTTTCAAATATATATTGTGAAGGCAATGTCATTATATCAATGTCAGGAAATATGCTTCTGAGCGAGTCTCGATATTTCAGGCCATAAATTGCTCGAATGGCTCTTTTCTGGAGAATAAAAATAGAGTCTAAATCTGCCGCTGAGCCCCACATTATGAGACCATAAGTCATAATGCTGTGGAAGTAGGCGAAGTATACTAGTCTTGCTGTTGCCACATCAGTCAGCTGCCTAATCTTTCTGACAGCATATGCAGCTGAGCTCAACCTATTGCATAAGGTATTAATGTGAGCTTCCCACTGCAGTTTGGGATCAACTGTGATGCCCAAGAATACAGTGGATTCAACAAATTCAAGAGCAGAACCGCCCAACATCACACTGCAGTCGATTTTTGGCACGTTAGGTAATGAAAACTTAAGGCATTTTGTCTTATTAGAATTCAAAACCAAATTATTAGCCGTAAACCATTCCGAGACCATCGCCAGAGTACGATTTACTGTTAACAACATATTATCTTTCCTATTAACTTTAAATAGAAGAGAAGTGTCGTCAGCAAACAACACTATTTCCGCATTTTCTTGTACCATGTGGGGCAGGTCATTGATATATGCTAGGAAAAGGAATGGACCTAGTATTGAGCCCTGCGGGACACCCATTCTAACAAGAGACCCTTTCGAGACACTGCCATTATTATTAACACATTGTGTTCTATTATACAAGTAGGACTGTACTAGATTAGAAGCTTGTCCACGAACACCGTAATAATCTAATTTACCAAGCAGAGTTTGATGATCTACACAATCGAATGCCTTTGACAGGTCACAGAATACCCCAATAAGATCCTCGGAGTTTTCCCAGGCATCAAATATTTCTCCAATCAATTTAGTACCAGCATTTGTTGTGTTTCTTCCTTTTGTAAACCCAAATTGTTGATTATGCAATATTTTATTTTCATTAAAGTGTTTTAGTAACTGGGATAGTATAATTTTTTCGAAAATTTTACTCAAAGCAGGTAATACGGACACCGGTCGATAATTGCTAGGGTCCGTCTTACAACCAGATTTAAATATTGGCGCTATCTTGCTATGTTTCATAAGGTCTGGGAAAATGCCCTTATCAACACAGCCATTAAATATATCAGCTAGGATGGGTGCAATGGTATGAATTATTGAGTCTATTGCTTTAACAGATAAGCCCCACAAGTATGCTGTACATTACCACATATTATGTTTTGAATTATTTTTTTTGTTTAAAAAGTAATAAGTTTCTAATTTCTTCTTTTTTATTATGGTGAATGCTGTGACACCTAATTGGTACATTTTTTTTTAAAATAAACTTAGGGCTTACCACCAGGGAGGGTACCTAAAACGCTCGCCGCATTTCCTCATTGCATTATAATCGAAATATTCTGTTTTAGGCAGTTATGGCATTTGGGATCGCCACACTCTTGAAAAATTCATTTACCCAGCTCTTTTATGAATTTGTACAGACAGACAGTGGGGTCGTCCAGGCCCGGATATCTAATGTGCCTGGGTTGGGGATGGGAGCATTCCCCCGTTCTCCCCGGCAGGATCTCAGCGAGTAATCACCCGCTGGTAATTCATGCACCTTTAGTGCTGGGCACCGTTACTGGTATAACAGCGCCCGTATGGCTCACGAGCCCAGGGGATCTGGGTTCGGCTACTTCAGGTCTCCCGTTGGGGGGCCGAGCGCAAGACGGAGCGATATTCTGGAGATGCTTGAAGTGACCGTTGTCGCCCCGATAGAACATACGTCAGGCCAACGAGAAACTCCTCAATACTAGGCATCTCCAGATCTCGAGCTATGACGGAATTACGCACATGAATTTGTGGGTATCAAGAAAATAGTTAGATAAGTTATAATTATACCATGTTATATGTGTGACAATATAAATTTGAATTACCTGGTCTTACTTATGAACAGCTTTGTATAAAATATCACGTTCTCCCTCTTTCGATCAGACGCGATGTAGCTGACCTGACTTTTCTAATTAAGATTGCCAGAGGTATCATTGACTGTTCAGAATTGTTAGATATGATTGGTCTTAGGACACCAGTCCGTTGCTTGCGTGCTTTAGACCTACTATGTGTACCTCATGCTCAAGCCATTATAGGCAGAATAGTTATATACATATAGCATTAATTTACTAAGTCACAGTTTAGACATTGACTTATTTTGTGATAGTATTTATTCCGTGAGGAGCAAAATAATTTCTAATTTTGTAACTTTAAATGTAGTTAACTAGTTTTTAGTTACTAATTGTATTCTCATAGGTACTGATAACTAAATTTAAAAGGTTATTAATTGATCGTTGTGGTGCAGTTCTGTATATGTTTTATTTTGTAAATCTGATATAGCTGAGTTTTCCTAGCAGATTCCTTTCTCAGTCAGATTAAACATTAACAGGTCACTGGAATTTGCTAAGCTGCTGGTCTTCTGCTAACAGCTTACTTATTGGACCACTTTGCTGCTTAGTCTTCTACTAGCAGGAGTAGAATCATTCAAAATAATTAAATTAATGACGTTTCATAAATGCATGTAATAGGTTTACGTGAATAAAGATATTTTGACTTCGACTTTTGACTTTGACTTAGTTTTAGTTTAGTTTTTATTACTTTCGGTTTTTCTTTTTTAAACTTGTATTTTTGTTATGTGTGGTAACTTTTAATTAGTCATTAACATTGTATTTAATTTATTGTATTAGCTGTAAGTTACCCAAATAAAATAAAATGAAATAATATATGTACTATATACAATGTACTGTACTATGTACAATGAAATAATAATATATAAATAAATAAATAAAGATGATGCTACCTCTTAAGCAATGGGTGACAGGAAAGTACACGAGAGTCAGTTGTCATAGGAAGGGCCCCTCAACTAACGAGCAACTTTCTTCTTTAAGACTTTACTTTGAGAAACTGACCTTGACATAGTGCACTTGGAACATTTCATAAATTTTCGCCAGTTACGTACGTACTTACGTACCTACAGCCTTCGTGGTCTAGGGGTCGATTCCTGGTCAGAACACAAAAATATTTATTAATGTAATTACATACATATCTTCACGCCAAATCCCTTGCGGGGTAGGCAGAGACAATTGAGCGTCACTTGCTTCTTCGACATTCATCAACCTTCTCATACATGCCCGTATGATTCGATGGCTCTTTAATGCACCTTCAACAATTGTTTTATTTATTTGATCGTGATAGGTAAGTCTGGGTCTGCCAGGACCTTTTTAACCCAAAACTTTCGCATTATAGTTCTGGTTCGTCAATCTCTCTTTATTCATTATTTCAACATGTCCGAACAACCGGAGCATGCCTTTCCTTATTTTTGTCACTATGAATGTAATTAAATACATTTAATTAATATTTAATTTATTTGTGATATATCTCGAGTTTGGTACGCTGGAGACATCGACGAGCTTGTCACTTGTCATGATTGGCCTATAGTAAAGTTGGCTAAATGTAAATCCGCTGATTCGTGTTTCTGACCACCCCGAAAGGGAAACGGTCGTGATGATACTTTACTTTTACCTACTTAAAAGTAGTAAAAAAACACACTGTCAAATGCCATTTGATTAGTTAATAATTTTGACCCTCGCGTGGCTGCAGCATAAAAAGGCAAGATAATGTAGATATTAATATTTCATATTGAGATTATTAATATTGTGGAGATAGTAATATTATAGCTATTGCCTTCGCTTAGGGGAGAGCGGGGCAGAAAGGGATGCGGGCGTTTTATGTTCGCACAATTTACTCTGGGTCAAGGTTACAGACATATAATTGTTTACTTTATCCCCTACAGGGTTATCTTAAGGACCTGACACATAACTGCGATAAAATATCATATAAAACGCTTCTTATTAAAATATATATGTATTTAAAAAATGTTAAATTATTTCCATACAAATATTTTTCACGCCATCTACTTCTCTTGTCGAAGAGAAACATGCAAATCGACATATTTACCTCGACATATTGACCGCCTCCGTGGTCTAGTGGTAACAAACGTTGCCGTGAAATCGGGAGGTCGTGGGTTCGATTCCCACCGGGGGCAAGTTGTACATTGTATAATTTGTCTCGGTCTGGGTGTTTATAGGTATAATATGTATATATTTACAAAAAAAAAAGTATAATATGTAGTTTATCAACCATCTAGTTTCCGTAACACAAGCCTCGTAGCTTACCACTGAAACTAGATGGCGCTGTGTGACCTGTCTGGAAATATTTATTTATTTATTTATTTATTATTTACAAAGATGCTCACTGTAAGTTGCAGTTGACGACTGATATAATTAGTAATTTAATCTGCCAGGTACTATTCTGGACCACAGCTCAAAATGTGAACATACGGCAAACAATAATATGATAATACTAGAATATACTTACTTAAAACTATGACTAAAAATAATAATGTAAACCATAAACACACAAAAAGCGAAAACAATAGTAATAATAATAATCATACGATTATAACTGACAAAACAGTACACTACAACCGATCTGACATCATTTTGATAAAAAAAGATAATAAAACAGCATTTTTAATAGACATAGCCGTACCTAACACTCATAACCTAGTAACTACACATACAGAAAAAAATACAAAATACAGAGACCTTGCATTAGAGCTTAAATCCCAACTCAAATTAGAAAAAGTAACAACCGTACCCATATTAGTATCTACGACCGGAGTAATACACAAAACATTACATCACAGCCTCAAAACTATTAACGTAGACCAGCACACATAAAGACAATTGCAAAATACGATAATAGCTACAATCCTTAATACTTGCCGTATATTCAGAAAGCCTTTTTTTGACCGAGGCCCGTGAACATCATTTGGTTAACCGGTTAAATACCGTGATTCTTTAAGAATACACATTACATAATAATAATAATAAATTATTTATTGTACAAAACCAAAACAAGTGCAGGTACATAGGCGAGCTTAATGCCGTAAATGCATTTTCTACCAACTAACCTTTGTGAATAAGATATGTAATAAACTGGTGCAGCAGAAGAAAAGTGATAATATAGTTATAGTATAGTATATATAGTACTAATAGGCATAGTTAACACCTAAATAATTATTTGACAGTTTACACTTTGGATTGGTTCTGAGGATATATAAATATATAAAGATTATTATATACAAATATAAAGATTTCCGTGAAACTACATAATCAATTGCACGTCGCGTGATATATAACCGGTAATGCACTGTCAAACACTCCTCCCTTCTGGCGTCGTATTTCTTCATTTTAATCGTGACCTCCCGATGAATTGGTGTGCGTCTTAATGATACTGCGCCACCCGTTCCTATCTTCAGCATCATGAACGTTAGTATTGGTGGTAGAGCGGATTTGGTCGGACCACCGTACCAGGCTTCGGCCTCTTTCCTTCTTATCCTCCTCCTTGCGTCGTTCTCCTCACTGCTGAGGGGGGATCATTTTGTCCCGGACGATGCTGCGCCATCCGGGTCTGTTCACGGCTGCATGTAGGGCATCGTGCATCTGGGTATTTAGTGAGGTGCGGATCTGGTCAGACCAGCGTATGGGGCTTCGGCCACGCGGTTTTTTGCCTTCGACTTTCCCTGTGATAACAAGCCTTTCCAGGTTACCAGGTGTTTTATGGGCTATATGGCCGAAATACTCAACGACTCGTTTCTCTTTCCTTACCTTACCAAGGAGTTTTTCTAGGTTATCTCCTCCCTTTCTGGCAATGTGTCCGAAGTATTGGAGTATCCTACGAGTATCCTATGGTGGTTAGCCTAGTCGATATTTGGAGTTGTTTTAGAATCGATGATCCGTCCATGAGAGGTCAGCGCTTTTTATAGTCCATGTCTCAGCACCATATAGGAATACAGAAAAAACCAGTAACCGAACAAGTCTGGACACACTAATTTAATTATTTATGATTGACTACTATTTAATCGTTTTTTTTTTAATAATAAATTTATTAATACGTTGAAACACTACGCTGTCTAAACGGTAAAATTGTCGGCAGATAGCAGCACAATTGGATATTGGATATTGAAAAATATAAATATAATTTTAACGCAAATGTATGATTAATCCTTAGTATCTGTTAAGCTAATTTTACACTGACATTGCGAATAATAATTGGAGAAATTTATGCAAATCGTCTTTCTCAAGGCGAGGGTAGGCCGCTGCTGCGTTGAAGAAATTGTGTCGACGTGGATTAATTGTTGACTTGGGTAATGATTGCTGTTTCTTAAACATCTATGTTAAATAATTTATGGTTAAAACGTACCTAAATTTGTTTTATTTTGTAACTAGCTGTTTGACCCGTTTTGAGCGGTCATTAAATCGTTAATAATTAAATTGTAATTAAAAATGCGACCCCAAATCCCATAACTACCTAAAACAGAATATTTCCATTATAATACAACGAGAAAATGCGGCGAGCGTTTTAGGTACCATCCCTGGTGATAAGCCCTTAGTTTATTTTGTAAACTAGTTATTGTAACGATCGTATTACATGCGGCCAAGGAATAAATATTGTTGGCTGCAATCGACATCCTTTGCCTTGCACATATTTAAGACGTCACCTGTCAGTGTAGATTTTGACACTTCACTTTTTTTAAAACTAACTGCGAGCAATGTGCTGCTTAATAAATTAATTTATTTGTTTAACAACCAAACTCAATAATTAAACTTAATTATTTATATATAAATTCATCCTACTGGATATTGTCGCCCCCGTAGCTTGGGTAAGTATTGAATTGAAAATAGTACGGGTCACTTCATGACCACGTGCAGTAAAGTCATTTTTATTTGTGCACCACCGCTGCGTTCTCACCAACTACATGGTATCTTGTCTTGATGAGGACTGGAGTGGTGGTGGATCTAGAGATGGAACGTAACGTGTGCTCCCCGTGCATTCCAGGGTTTTTCCAGTAGGACTATAGAGCTGGGGCCCAGCTTGAGAAGATGTCCCGCATAACGTGACATTATAATTTCATACGTATTTTTAGATTAGTTTTATTTATAATTCGTTTTTTAATCTATTTTATTTCAATATTTTTGTATCTACTTCGAAAAATAATTATATTAATAATTGCCATCATATCCTCGCCAAGCCGTCTGTCCAGCGTGGCGAGTGTAGGCCAAATTCTCCAGATATATATACAGAGGCCCATCTCCAACAGTGGAGGTCTAGCACGCTGTGATTTAGAGGTTGTAATGAATGATGAAATAATGAACCCACCGTGCTACTTATTAATTAAACACCGTAGCGTACGGCACTGCCAGTGCACCATTTCTAGCTGTCAGGTGTCTCTCAAACAGTTGGCTGGTGATTCCAAAGATCAATTTATTTTCGATACAATAAATTGCGACTTTAATTTATTTATTTAAATCTTAATTGCACAAAGACAAAGGCAGGCTTATAATGCCGCTAGACATTCTATCCTAGCCAATCATTGGTATAAGTTGAGCCCTTTGTTGAAAGATATTAATTTGTATTAAATTCTACGGTTTGACTATATAATTATACACTAATACACACATATACCCATACATATTATAACATACACTATTTATTGAAGTAATATACAAACAGTATAAAATAATTACAATATAAATTAAAACTACTTAAAAGTAAAAATTAAAATAAATATAAACTAAACCTAATAAAAAATAAACTATAAGTAAAAAATGTCCTCTAGAGACGACCCTTCACTTATAGTTAGACTGGCAACTGGCAATTATGTTTTAAGATCTGTATGTTTCCTGAATAAATAAAAAAAAAACATTTCCCCTCTGTAAAGCTAAGCTAATACGCTTGCAGAAATAATTGCCAGCTTTCCTGTCTCTAGACTTTTTCGTTAGCCGTTTGGACAACTCCTAGGCCAGACGCTTGGCTGAGTGTCTCCATGGGCGGCGCAAATTCGTAACCTGTATTGAGGTTGGAGTATTTGCGCAGCTTGAGGTTCTCAGCAGAAACCGCCGCACTTCCCGCGCTTGTCGAGGTCGCCTGGATGTGTGATGGGGCTAGTGTGTCTACACATGTTGCATCCCACACCAGGGACCTGCCAAGTTTCCACGGCCCAACGGTCATGCCGTCAGGTCTTTTGCCATCGCTCCGGCCAATCCCAGAGGGTTATAGGATCGTGGGTACTCAGCAGTGACAAAAGCCCTTCGAATGATGTCGTTCAAAGCAGCGTGACGAGGAATGCGGGCAGCTAGATATTATATAAAATATATTTATGTTGACGACTACATTTCTGGAAGTGTTGACCAAGATTCGTTACATATAATTTGAGGCCTTAGCAGCTTTGAAACTGGAAGTCTAATTTCATTCAATATTTATTAATTCTTAGTCGATTTTCAAGCCATATTGTTAATCATAACGTCGATTCTACTCAATTTGACCGTCTTTGACGATTCCGAAACATAAAGATTGCAATGGTGCTGTTATTTCTTTATAAATCAACTGTTGTAGGTAGAGGTACCGGGTTTGATTTCTGGTCAGGATACAAAAAAAAATATTAACGTAAATAAATATATTTCATTAATATTTAATTTATTTGTGATATTTCTCGAGTTTGGTACGCTAGAGACATCGACGAGCTTGCCACTTGTAATGATTGGCCTATAGTACTAATAATAAAGCCGTTTATTCCTTAATTAATTAACATATACAGTTTGTTTATATAATCGACACAATTAATAATTTTAAATTAAAATATAAACAAATAACAATAATTTTACATTTATACTAAAGCTATGTCTAAATTATAAATTAAATGTTTTTTTTTAATGGTAATGTCAAATCTAAATTCTAATAATATCTATAATAATGTTTTTTTTTCTAATTAAGGGGTCGTCGGGTAAAGCTTTTCTATCCATTTCTTTCTATCCTGTGCCTCGTCCATCCAGTGTTGTCCTGCTTCTTTTACTATCTCGTCCTCCCATCTTTCCTTAGGTCTTCCTTTATTTCTCCTATTTTAAGGTTGGGTAAATGTGTTTTCCCCGAAAGGGCTACGGTCGTCATGATACTTTTTTACTTAACAATGGAAAGCTTCTTAACTAAAACAAGTATTCACCTATAAAGTGTATAAGATTACACTAATAATAAATTGGCGGGACGTACAATGTTCGTGGGTTTATTTGTGTATTGTTTATTGTGCTTAATAAATCCGCTGTAAGTCCCTCCCTGATCTTTTTATTTACGAAATAAATATTAGCATGTAAAGTGATATTTTATAACGCTATATAAAAAGGCTCATAACTCCAAACATCACAACTGCTCCCAATTTCGATGGAGTGGCCAATAGGGATCACAACGTGTCGTGGAATCCACATTAAACTTACGAGTATACGACCAAATAAAACTGCGATTTTATCATCAGTCAAATATCAGAGTTCGCATTTTGACAGATATAATTATATGTAGAAGAGTTTTTATTCGAAGTAATATACAAACAATATAAAATAATTACAATATTAAATAATCTATATTACAACAAAATGTAACGTAATTTTTTTTTATAATATTACATAGAAAATAAAAACTAAACCAAATCGCTGTCTTGTGGCATGGTGCCCAATACACTAGCAGCATTTCCCCTTTGAATGATGATACTTAATTTTTGGGAGAAAAAACTGCCAGCCCTATTATCACTAGAGACGCCAATGAGCCTTGGAACAATTTCTTTGTTCAATTGATTGACCCAATCTCCAAGGAACTAATGTCATTTCGTCTGGACGCTTACCATCGTCTCGACTCAGACCGGTTGGTTCTAAAATAGATGGGATCGAGATAACTGCAAGCGTCCTACGAATGAGGTCGTTAATGGCGTTGTGACGGAAAAAGCGACCCGCACTTTTGACATGACGTCATTTACAATAATATGAATTTCTCTTTTCTGGCGTACAGTTAAAATATTTGTTATTTTTTTTATCAAAATGTCGAACTAAAAAAAACGTTTTTTTTTTAATGTTAAATAATAATATGCCTTGCCTTTTTAAGAAACATAACAAGTAATAAATATTTTATCTTTTCAGGTTTTGCAGTCGTAACCAGCAACGTTGGATACACAAATTGAGTAAGTGCAGTCTTGTATCTTTATTTTTAGCCGAGACTGCGGGACCAAAGAAGGGTAATGTGTTTATCAGTCTATGTATATTTGTTCCTTTGTGGCACACTGGAGACCAAATGCGTGGGCCAAATTTAATGATTCATATGTCAATCGATTAATCTTAATCATGCGAGTGTCACCGATGATATGATAATTATCAAATTTCAGTAAGGAGACAACCAGACGCGTTGTGGAATAAAAAAAAATAGTCGACGAACTATATCGAGTGGGGTATCATCGAATAGGTATTTGAAAATCATGTTGAGGTTATCTATTATTTTTAGAAACTGTAATGCTAAAATTTGTTTTGTGTGCCTACTTAATAAATAAATATCAACCCAATGAAATGTCAACTTTTCCAAAATGTCCATCATAAAACATACAGCGGTAACTAGAAAGCATAAAAAAGTATAAAAAATCGTACTGCGTAAAATATGAACTTCAAATGAAAATCCAATCTAAAAAAATAAAAACAAGTTCGAGAACCGCTGAACTACAACACCATTGAATTTATTTTATGAATTAATATGATAAATTCTAATGCGAAACATAGCGACTTTAACAGTTGTGACCCATTGTTGAGAAGATTTGAGCCGGTCTCAGTTTTTAACCTTTTTTTACATATTCATAGTCATAATCCCGCTCCATAGTTCCAGCAGATATTCAGATTCGTTCACTGTTCATATTTTTAAACGCTTACTTTTCACTTACTTTCTAAACAAGCAAAATAGTGTCATTTAAATCAATATTCCGTCGGGTCTCTTGCCATCACTCCGAGCAATCCCAGAGGTTCGAAAATTGCGGGTACACCAGCAGTGACAAGAGCCCTTCGGATGATGTCGTTGCGAGCCGCGTGACGAGCAATGCGGCCAGCACTTCTATATATTATTTATATCACTTTAATAATCATCCAACATATAAGTCGTAAATACTAAATCATATGTTTATTACTTAATATAACCAACCTACTCACCTCCTTTTAGTAGCTTTCGTGAAACAAATAAGTAAAAATTCTAGTTCACTTAATAAAAGCATTCTTTACTCGCAAAACATGACTTTCATCACTCACTGGATGAAGATAAAAATTATTCCTTTTCGTCTCGCATGAAACAAAAAGAGTTTTTTTTCGCTTTGATAAAATTCCTCCCACTAACACGTCGAATACGTACCTACATGACGTGTACATTTTGACCTGAATACCATGGCTTTTAAGTAGGTACAGTTATAAATAAATAACACACCACCGCTTCCTGGTACCGGGTTCGATTCCTGGTCGGGACACAAAAATATTTATTAATGTATATAAATACATTTAATTTATTATTTATTATATTTCTCGAGTTTGGTACGCTGGAGACATCGACGAGCTTGCCACTTCTCATGATTGGCCTATAGTGAAGTTGGCTAAATGTGATTTCGCTTATTTATAAGCGTGGTTTCTGACCACCCCGAAAGGTAAACGGTCGTGATGATACTTTACTTTACTTTTTTACACCACCGCTCTTTTATTTTATTTTTATTCTTAATATGTATAGTTTTAAAGGTTATATAGCGAGCCTCTGGGGAGGCCTATATCCAGCAGTGGAGAGACACAGGCTGATTGATGATGATGATGATTAGGATGTTGTAGTTGTATTTTTAAGTAGTTTTTCTTAAAATCGTACATAGGATCAAACCCCCCCGGCATGTACCAATGAGAAATACACTTTTCTTACGTACATTTGTCATAGATTAAGCCGCGTCGGTTCCGTTTCCACTAATACCAACTTGTAGAATCGTTAATAAATTGTCATTAAAATTGACATCAGATCCTCGCCAAGCCGTCTGGCCAGCGTGGCGAGTGTGGGCCAAATTCTCCAGATATATTATGTTCTGGAAGGCCCATCTCCAACAGTGGAGGTCTAGGACGCTGAATGAAAAATTTGAATGTTATTTTTTGTTTAGGGTTTTTTAATAAATTAAAACTAAATTAAACCTATAATATTTATTGGCTACTTTTAGTATTTCTCGGTTTGCTTACGTATTTAGAGTATTAGTTTAGTAAAGGTCAAAACTTAGAGGTCAAAATGGGACAAGCCCTAAAGAATATTGCTTCCAAGTTTATTAAAGTACGGAAGCAACAACTTACAGCCAAATAACTTTCCACCTGTGCCTTTCCCTTAAATATATTCCAAATAATGAACAACTTTATTCTGTTTTTATGTTGCCCGTGTAATATAGTGGTAAGCGAACAAAACCCTCAGATGGCATGCCATGTTTATTTTGCTAATGCTGCCTGACATTCTATACTGGTCAAACCTTTGAGACAACTGAAGCAGGTGCTATCAAATCTAATAGCGAATATTAGACGTCAATATATACTTATCACTAAGAGAATAATAAATTTTCAAGGCGTTTTCAAAACAACTCGTCAACATTTGCTATTCAACGTGGCAATACTGCCACGCAGAGCAAATTGGAGCATATTTTTTTTTTATTTTTTTTTTAGTTTTAGTATTTAGTTGTATTTTTTATTATTAATAGTAATTTATGAGTATATATTTTACAAGTTTAGTTTTTAGTTTTTTTTTAATAAATCTAAATCGTATTATAAAAAAAAACACACAACATCAAAAATATCACCCCACAGTGTCAAGCAATGAAAAAAAATTTGGTAGATCATAAGTAAGAAATTTACGAATACATTCGGGAGTGTGAAATAAGCAAGATGTGTGAATAAAATGCGAACACCTGCTACCACAAACCCACACAAGTACTTTGATAAATATTCCTCATAATCTTTATTTTGTCAGTCTACCTTTTTCCCCTAAGGATACACAAATATTCTAAACTCTTGTGAGAGAAGTTCTATGCTTATTGTTATTCCATTATTAATAAGGTTGTAGAGTTATATTTTTTTTACATAAAGTGGGTTCTACACGTACAGTTTTAACTGGCAGTTTTTACTGTGAAATTCCTTGTGCCTACAGACGTTCAGTTTCATCATCAGTTCTTCAGTTGGTATTGTGCTTGTTGGCTCGATCTCTTTAAGTGTCACTAACAACTTTTCATATACCACATCTTTTTTACTCGGTTGTGGTAGTCATCAGATTTTATTTTCCATTAGCATGGCTCCGAACGATATATTTCTATGAATCCTTTTAAGAATTCACGTTAATTTGAGATTTTTGACAATGAGCAACAGATAAATTTGGTATAAAACACGTGTTGACTCTCAGAAGTAAAATTGAACTGATAACTGCACATTTTTGCTACAGATGTTCAGTTTTAACTGAACAGTCCGAACTGTACAGATTTATCAAATGAATTTCGAATTTCGAGTCGTCAATTTTCACTACACACACAACGATTAAACTGCACACTTTAACTAAACAGTCAGTTAAAACTGTACGCGTAGAGCCCACTTTACCATTGAAATCATCGAAAACCCTAAATCTGTTGCGCGATAAAATAGGGAATGCTATGGCATTGCTAGGGAATGTTTCTAAATTATATCCCAAAACCTGCTTGAATCATCTCAAGAATTTTATTAATGAATTTGAAACTATTGGCTTCATTCAGGATGTTGTGGCCATCCTCGTACGGGTCGGTCGCTTACAAAAAAAATGGTCTATTCGCAATTCATTTCCCAACAATATTTGTAAGTATATTATTATTATGTATGTATGTGTAAGTTTATGTATTAGTATTTAGTTTATTATATATATGTGTGTATGTATATGTAGTTGTATGTATGTGGCTAGTTATTAAATAATACTTTTGATATTTATATTTAATATTTCAGCACCTACTTTCCAGTAAATTGTTTAAAGTAGTCCCAATGGTTGGCTATGATAAAATGTCTTACGGCATTAAAGCCCGCCTTTGTCTTTGTGCAATAAAGTATTAAATAAATAAACATTGCACCAGTTAAAGAAAGTGTACATGAACTCCCATCCATTTCCAATCGTCATCGATGTCAACAATTAAATATCTCCAGAAGCTCTATGAAGAATTTCGACCAAAGACCAGCATATGATTGAATTCTTTAGAAATATCTGGAATACCCATCTCCAACAGTGGAGGTCTAGGCCTCTGTGTTCTAGGGGGCTGTGACGATTAAGTGCAAGACATAATTGTCAGGGAAGTGTTTGCAGTTGAAAAATCAATCAAACTATGTCAATATGATTAGTCTTCAGCCATAGTTGTATTGCAGGAAGTGTTACTAAGTATGATTCTGGTGCCTACAGAGTATTATATATAAAAACTAAACCTCTTTAAATCTGGTAATAAAAATGTATGACATTCCTTCTTTTGTCAGTTGCAACTTGGAACATTCCATATGTTGCGGTGTCTGGTTTATTACCCAACATACGGGTATAAAAATGTTTCCTGGTAAAAGGATTTTCAGCGAAACCATTGCTTTTAATCTCAGTATTATTAACGTAATTTATTTTTATGTTAAGCGCCTGATGTATCATGAAGCGAGATTTAAAAGGATCGTCTTTATTATTACATTTTCTGACTACTTTATTATTTATTTTAATATTTTGCTGACGAATGATGTTACTGTAAAAAAATATAAAAACTTTTCATTACATTTTTTTATTTTAATAGGTGGTAGGCGGACTGATGGTGATAATTTGCCCAGTTTCGGGATCAGGCTCGAATTGCCGTCATGTCCAGTCAAGCCGGCATATTGTTAGGGATTGATGTCAGTGATGAGTGTCTGATTCCAGTTGCTACAGTGGACACCACAGGCTTTCTTGTGCTAGAAGTGCTGGCCGCATTCCTCGTCACACGGCTCTCAACGACATCATCCGAAGGGCTCTTGTCACTGCTGGGGTACCCGCAATATTAGAACCATCTGGGATTGTGCGGAGCGATGGCAAGAGACCCGACGGAATGACTGTTGGGCCGTGGAAACTTGGCAGGTCTCTGGTGTGGGATGCGACGTGTGTAGATACATTAGCTCCATCTCACATCCAGGCGACCTCGTCAGGCGCGGGAAGTGCGGCTTTTTCTGCGGAGAACCTCAAATTGCGCAAATACGCTAACCTTGGTATCGGTTACGAATTTGCGCCGTTTGGGGTCGAGACGATGGGCCCATGGGAACCGTCAGCGAGGCGCTTGGCCAGGGAGTTGTCAAAGCGGCTGACAGAAAGATCTGGAGACAGGAACGCTGGCAATTATTTCTGCCAACGTATTAGCCTCGCTATACAGAGGGGAAATGTTGCCAGTCTCCTTGGGACTATCTCAGATGGGACGTCTTTAGAGGACATTTTTTGTTTATAATTTAGTTTATTTTTAATTTTATTATTTAGGTAGCTATTAATTTATATTTAATGAACTATAATTAACTTCGAATAAAATTTTATATTATTATTAATATAATAAGTTGCTAACATTCATGGACCTTGCGCGCCACTTACGATTAGGTGAGCGTAGGGTCACATGTTGAACTAGTATAAAAAATAATAATATTGCTGACAAGATGGAAGGAAAAAGACTCTCGCCGATGACCAGTCCGTTGGTCCGATCAAATTCACTTCATCACCTCCAGAGTTATCTCGGCAGTAAGCGCGTTTAGGTCTCGTTTCGTCGCCGGGCAACGAGAGTGTACCCAGCGCCGTTTGAGAGCGCGCTTTCTTTGGAGCATCTTCCTGATGTGGTCTGGGAGCGCTGTTCGGCGTCTGGAGTGATCAGCAGGTAGGGTGGTAGTAGCGGTGGTTTGGGCGTCACTGATTGCCTTCATTAGTTTGTTCGCGGATTCCTCGACTTCGTCTGGCGTGGAGATGCAGCCAAGATGGTCGTAGACCTCCATTGCGGTCCTGAACGTGCCCCAGTTTGTCTTGGTCCGTCCTCGGCGCTTACTGCCGAGATAACTCTGGAGGTAGCGACCTTTCGCGGCCAGTCCTGGGAACGACTGTTGGCGGACATAACGGAGGAGGAGGGCAGCCATACGTCGCTGTACCGCCTCACCAGGCGGCTTACCAATACCCCCCTACCTATATACCCTCTCGTCGACGCCACCGGAGTGCGCCACTACGCCGCCCAGAATAGGGCGGACATTCTGGCGGCCCATCTAGAGAAGCAGTTCCAGCCCTTCCCGGTCGTCGACGAACCCTTCAATGACAGCACCGAGCGTAGAGTTCGGGAATTACTTGACGAAGAGATGGAACCACTGCCGGGCCACTACTTCGTCTCGCCGACAGAAGTTGAGCGCGCCGCGAGACGACTACACCCGAGGAAGGCCCCAGGTCCGGACGCCATCTCCAATATGGCCCTCAGCCAGTTGCCCCGCAAAGCACTCGTAGCGTACACAAAGCTCTGCAACGGGATACTTCGCACCGGCCACTTCCCCAGTGCCTGGAAGCTCGGGAAGGTCATCACTCTACCCAAGCCTGGTAAGGACCGCCGGGTCCCCTCCAGCTACAGACCCATCACCCTGCTGTCGCACCCCGCGAAGTTGTTTGAGAAGTTGCTTCTCCGACGAATCCGAGAGCCCCTGACCCCTAGGAAGGAGCAGTTCGGATTCCGCGGAGAGCACAGTACCACACTCCAGCTAACGCGGGTGCTGCACTATTTGGCGTCAGAGCTCAACAGGGGCCGGTGCTCTGTCGGCGTCTTTGTCGACATGGAGAAGGCGTTTGACAGAGTGTGGCACACCGGTCTCCTGTCCAAGCTCTTTGACGCTGATCTACCACACATGGCAGTCAGGCTACTATCATCATATCTGGGGGGAAGACGATTCTTCGTGCAGGTCGACGAAGCATCGTCCGCAGAGAAGACCATCTTAGCTGGCGTTCCGCAAGGGAGCTGCCTGTCTCCAGTGCTCTATGCCGCCTTTACAGATGACATCCCTACCCTCATCGGACACCTCAAAAAAGGGGAAAAGAACGTTGTCTTGGCGCTGTATGCCGACGACAGCGCATATTTCACCTCGGCCATAAAAGCCGACGACGCTGCAAGAAAGATGCAGAGACTGTTAGATTTGCTGCCGCCGTGGCTGGACAGATGGCGGATGTCGGCGAATGTGGACAAGACCGCCGCCATACTAACGTCTCGCCGGCGCCTGCCCGACCCGCTGCTGTTTCGTGGAAGGGAAGTGAGCTGGACGAACACTGTCACGTACTTGGGGTGCGTGATCGACCGCGGCCTGCGTATGGGCCCTATGGCACGCCACACAATCAACCGCGCGAAAGCCGCTCGGGCCCAACTGAGGCCGCTGCTGCATTCGTCGTTACCACCCAGGGTAAAACTAAACATCTATAAGACGTTCGTCCGCTCGCGCCTTACCTACGCCGGGCCGGCATGGCACCACCTGGTGTCGCCATCCATAGCGGCTAGAATCCAAGCACAGCAAAACATCTCCTTGCGCGCGACAGTCGGAGCTCCGTGGTTCGTGCGCAACACAGTCCTCCACGATGACCTGAAGATGGAGACAATCGAGCAGTTCGTGGCCAGGCTCTCGAAATCCATGTTCGATCGAGCCGACCACAGCCGCTTCGACCATCTTCGGGGCATCGCACCTCTCCACGCACGGCCACCGGAGGGCCGTCGCCTGCCCCGTGAGATCTTGGGGGCCGAGGCGTAACCAGCACAGACTGGCAAAGCTGTATACGGAGTTCTCAACAGAAACTGTCCTACAGGTGCCACAGATCCATCAGTGGCCCCCTCCCCAGCGGCTCTCGTAAAACAAGCAACCGGCGGGTTGTTGCCCGCCGTGATTGACGCACGCTGAATGGGGATCACCCCGGAGCGGTCCGCCCCAGGGCGAAGATAACAACTACTAACTACTACTTCATCACCAACACAAGTGTACATGAAACTGTGCACGTCGTATGTAGTGAAGACGATCGTACATAAATATAGGTAACAATTAGAATTGTCTGTATTAAACCAAAACTTTACACTGCTATACCTTATTATCTACACAATTTACTAAAAATTCTTTATAACGAACTCAAACTGCCACCGTACCAAGAACCTTGTGTGTCTAAATATGCGGTCGTAACCACTAGACCACGGAGGCAGTCCAGCAGCGCTATCTAATAGAATAAAACGTTATATAATAGAGGCCATAACCTATATACATATATATATCACGCTATTAAAGTTGATATTTGCACGGCCGTTTTCAAGGTCGAGCGCTTATAGAGTTGAGAATTGAATAATGTTTTGTAATCATGACGCAAGCTCCGACTAAGTAACGTAATAGGGCTACAAATAAAGTAGATTATAAAAATGATATTATCATAATGGTTTTTGAAATAATTGCACTATGTCGTGCAAAGTATAAAACTGCATGTGTCATGTGACAATGGCTTATTATTATTATTTTAATTGATGTTATTACTCGTTGAAGTATGTGCATTGTTATATGTATATTTTTAATGTAATTAAGTAGGTATTTATTCGCAGAAACATTACAAATTATTATTAATATAACCTAAAAAAATATCTAAAATAAAAAATACAACTAAATACTAAAACAATAAAAATAAATTAAGAAAAAACAGTGACAAAACAAACTTTGTTTATTTAATTTAGGTTTTCTTTTTATTTATTTAATATTGTAATTTTTTTATACTGTTTGTAGGTAAATTACTTAGAATATTTTATTGTAACCAGCTTTGTAAAAAAGTTAATTGGCATAAAACGTCAAAAATGAAACTAAATTATTCGTCTTATAAAATGTAGGTATTTAAAATTATTAAGTACCTAGGTAAAAAGGTAGGTAGGTAAGAAAACACTAAATAAAATAAAAATATTATAAATAAAAAACTTGCAGGCAAAGTTTCAAGGATACTGACAGCATTGCAACGTTGAATGCTGATTCTTGCGCCTTTGACATGCATGTCTGCTCAATTTGCTCGAACGAAACTGATAGTTTTCTATGGAGATCTGTCGATGTTCATTCGAATATTTCGTCTCTAAGGACATTTTTTTAGTTTATTCGACTTAAACTTAAACTTCGTACCGCCTAACCGTCATTGAATATTTGTAAACCTTATTTATCACGTAGATTAGATTATTAGTAAATTAATATACATTAAATATAAATTAAAAGCTACCTAAATAATAAAATTCGAAGTAGACACAAAAATATTAAAATAGATTTATTATCATTTGTTTTATATTGAAGAAGCTTGATATAAATTTCTGAACGCACCCATAAATATTTGACAACCAACATTTTTTGACAGGTACGAAAACAACAAACTTTTTGTATTGGTAAATGTTTTTTCTTTTATTTTACTTTTTTTTTTCAATTTTCCAATGTTATTTATAGCTATTCTGCTATTTGGGACGGAGACAAACCCAACAAAACAAAAACCCTGAAAATCTGTCCAGCCGTTCTCGAGTTATAAGTGTTCTAACAAACCCGACTTTGTTTTATATATTAAGATTTACTTATTATGCAATCTAATATGTCAGAAACCTTCCCTGATGTTCACACAACATATTCCCGAAGTTTCATCCCGATCGGTCAAGTAGTTTTGCAATACATAGGGAACACACACACAGACATTCACTTTTATATATATAGATTGTACAGAGCACAAGTAGTACAAAAATTGCCAAAAATGGATGATGTCCTTTATGATTAATACATTCCGGGGCATAAAGGACAACTAACAACTTTACCACCACCGCTCTACAATTTAGATTCCAAGGAATAATTATAGAAAAATACATATAATGGTTTAATAGAGAAAATAAAGTTAATAGGGGTCTAGGAACTGGATAAAATGGGTCGTCTATCGATTTAGGATTGAAACAAAGCTTAGACCGCTATAAAAGCTAATACAAATCCAGACTTATATTGTTATACATGTGAAATAAGCTTTATGTGTCTATTGGTTTGTCTGTTTATTTTACCTCAAATAATAAATAAAGTATTTAATTATAATTATATTATTCGAAGTAAATTAATATAAATTAAAAACAACTTAAATATTAAAAATAAAATAAAAACTAAACCTAGTAAAACATAAAACTATAAATATGTATGTCCTCTAGATACTTCTCCGTCCGCCTCCGTGGTCTAGTGGTAACAAACGTTGCCGTGAACTCAGGAGGTCGTGGGTTCGATTGTATAATTTGTCTCGGTCTGGGTGTTTATATGTATATATTTACAAAAATGTTGTTTATCAACCATCTAGTTTCCGTAACACAAGCCTCGTAGCTTACCATGGAAACTAGATGGCGCTGTATGATCTGTCTGGAAATATTTATTTTATTTATTTATTTACTTCTCATCGGAGATAGTCTTTAGGAGACTGGCAACATTTCCCCTTTGTATAGTGAGGCTAATCATTTCATTATCATTACATCCCCTAGAACACAGCGACCTAGACCTCCACTGTTGGAGATGGGCCTTCCAGAACTGAATCTGGAGAACTAGGCCTACACTCGCCACGCTGGCCAGACGGCTTGGCAAGGATTTAATGTCATTTTTGAATGACAATTTATTAACGATTCCACAAGTTTGTATTAGTGGAACCGGGACCGACGGCTTAACGTGCTCTCCGAGGCACGGGAACGGTGGTGCTGTAAATCTATGACAAATGTACGTAAGAAAAGTGTATTTCTCATTGGTACATGCCTAGTGGGTTTGAACCGACCTTTGTAGGATTTAAGGAACGCGTTCTTACAACTGAGCCACCACCGCGTGAGGCTAATACATTGGCAAAAATAATTGCAAGCCTAAATTCATCATAGTCATCAGCATGTGTCTTCCCCCTGCGGGATGTAGCCCTCCCCCAAGGCTTGCTATTGTACGCTGTCATCTGCAACTCTCATCCAAGCTCCGCCAGCGACCTTTTTCAGGTTAAGGAGAAATAAAAAGCATAGCTCCATCCATAGCTAGCTGAGCGACCTTAAATGTATGGACCAGGCCCACTGTCAGTGCCCACGTCTCTGCTCCGTATGACATTACTGGGAGTACCTTCGTCTTCGCCTAAATACTAGTAAAAAAAATATTTTAATAAAACTTGGTAGAAATTGATAGATAGATAGATAAATTATTTATTGCACAATAAACAAAAACACATTTAAATGTACATAGGCGAACTTAATGTCTAGTGACATTTTCTACCAGCTAACCTTTGCAATGATTGTGGGTGCATTAAATCACTAATTTAAAATCGGGATTAATAATAAAAAATTAAAAATCCTAAACTATATATATACACTAATATATAAATATATAATTACACAAGTATAAATACATAATAAATATAAACAAAATACATACAATATTATACCAATTTAGACTCCTCCGTGGTCTAGCGGTTAAGTCCGTGGATTTAGACTAGGAGGTACCGGGTTCGATTCAAAATATTTATTAATGTAAATAAATACAATTAATTATTATTTAATTTATTTGTGATATTTCTCGAGTTTGGTACGCTGGAGATATCGACGAGCTTGTCACTTGTCATGATTAGACTAGAGTAAAGTTGGCTAAATGTGAATCCCCTTATTTATAAGCGTGGTTTCTGACCACCCCGATAGGGAAACGGTCGTGATGATACTTTACTATTATACCAATTTAGAGAGGTTATGTCGACTCGTCTTGCTTTTTGTGAAGGTGTAAGGTAAGTATTTTTTATAACACTTAAGTGAGGGTGCGTTAAGTGGAAGCCGGTTCCACTGGCGGGCTGCTGATACTGTAAAAGAATTTCAACATCTGCTGGAAGAATGTGTCGAAATTTTTAATTGTTTGTTGGAAGAGGAACGAAACGCACAACTGTGTGTGTCGCATAGAAATTGAAAACGATCTTTCAGGTAAGGGGGCGCATTTGGTCATATTCATTTGATCGTGATAAGTGGCCGGACTGGAGATATATCTTTTTTTTTATCATACTAGCACGGCATGTGACCTTGGGCCCACCTGATGGTAAGTGGCGCGCAAGGTCCATGAATGTTAGCAACTGAAGTCAGACACTCATAACTGCCATCAGTCCCTAACACTATGCCGGCTTGACTAGATGCTTTTTCACACTTTGCTTGAAGGACACCAAGTTATAGGAAATCGGAAATACAGAGGCTGGAAGAGCATTCCACATCTCGCCAAATTTATACGTACGCGAAGGGATGGTGACTACGGTATAGGTTATAGAGTTCTTCGGAGCACTCACCATAGTATAGCCGGTAGAACACGCTCAGAGAAGCCACATTTCGTCGAAGCTGCAGGGATTCGAGAGTTCCAGATATAGTGGCATCGTCCTCAATTGGAACAGCTCGCCTCTGTAGGACATTGAGAGTATCTGTGAGGTACTTGGCGGAATCATCCCAAAGATATATGTAAGATTATTGCGATAGCCCACCAAGTTGAAGGCTCATATTGACCATCAACTATGCACGATACTACACGAGCGAAGACAGGTCAAACAGCTAGTCAACAATAAATTTAAACCATATTACTCATATGACACGGTTTCTTCGTACTAAATTTTATTACCTAAACTATTGCAATTCGACTGTTACAGCCAATTTTATGTATCTGTTTATTATCTGGTGCCAAAAGCTTACATTGAATTTGGTTCATGTTTATTTATAACATTTAACTATATTAGATTTGTACATGAAAGTTTAATTATAGATTGGGGTATTTATATAGTCTTGCATCTGTTTTTGGAAATTATTGTATCATCGATAAAACCTGGAATTCGTCAAAATAATTTAAAATACGTAGAAAACTGTTTTTCAATGTGTTATTTTATATTATTAGGTAAACCATACAGCACTTAACATTATAATTAACAGAATGGTAACAATTTGCCTTAACAGGTTCACACAAGTAGCATGCATTATGTTTTTATACAATTATGTAGCGAAAATAAAGAGAAACGCACTGCCGACAGACAACCCAAACCCATATGTACATATATATTGAGTTTGGGTTGCCTGTCGGCGAATTAATAATAAATAATAATAATAAATATTTCCAGACAGGTCACACAGCGCCATCTAGTTTCCGTGGTAAGCTACGAGGCTTGCGTTACGGAAACTTGATGGTTGATAAACTACATATTATACTTTTTTTTTGTAAATATATACATATTATACATATAAACACCCAGACTGAGACAAATTATACCTACAATGTACAACTTGCCCCCGGTGGGAATCGAACCCACGAACTCCCGAGTTCACGGCAACGTTTGTTACCACTAGACCACGGAGCGGAGGAATTGTTACCATTATGTTAATTGTAATGTTAATTATATTAAATGTATATATATATTCACACATTTAATACTAGGTAAACCATATAACACTTAACACATATATATATGTATATATTTACACCCATAAGTATTCGCCAGTATGCACGTGTTACAGTTTTTCATTTCCATCAAGACGAAGCTAAGTTAGACACAACTCTGCTGCTTCCTATTATAGATTATGCTGACGTCTGCTATCCTGATCTTACTGAAGAGTTACTAAATATACTGAATCGCCTTCTAAACTTATGTATCCGATTTATTTTCGGCTTGCAAGTATGACCACGTCTCCAATTTTCATACATAGTTAAATTGGCTCAATATCCGCTTTCAGCTTTCAGGTCAGCACATCTTTATACATTCTATACAATATTATTTACAAACATATAGCTCCCTGTTGTCTTAAAACACACTTTCAATTTCTTTGTGATTCGCACGACCGTCTTCTTATAACAACCAACTCAAAATCCAACCCCACACTTCCAGCAGATATTCAGATTCATTTACCGTATGGTCTGCTAGCCAATGGAACAAGCTTCCACTGACCATCAGACAAGCTCCTTCCATTCACAACTTTAAAAAACTACTTAGGTAACTTTGTTTTTAAACAAGCAGAACAATATATTTTAACTCCACAAATGTCTACTTCCTAATAATATATTATCTTCAGATATGTACATATCCACATCCTATATCTACTATAATAACTAGAAAAAAAATATTTACAAAATATAAAATAAATATTAACACTAAGTATAGGGATATAAGTCCCGTCCGCGTGGAATGGTGGCAAGAACGCTCCTGAACCTAATATACGTAAGATGATAAATTTTAATGTATCCAAAGCTAAAAATATATGTGAAATGGCATCTAGAGAAATTGCAAACTATACAAATACATATGTATATACAAATAGTGTAGGTGTATAATGAGAATAAACCAACGGAAGGCATTAAGATTAATGCTCCTGAACCAACATTCCAGTACCTAGGTTTTAGTAATTAAAACTTTTCACTCTAAAACTAAGTCAATTAAATTAAATGTGCCCCATCCAGGCGTCTCCTGGAGCCCATCAATTTAAGTCTTTAAGTTATTTAGTTTTTGAAGGGTACATTAGGTGCGATCGTTTTGGCGAAGATCGATGAGCGTCAATTGGTAAAATGTATCTAAAGGGCTTCTTGAGAGAATTCTAAAAATTAATATTACCATATAATTAACTTGGGGTTCGTCGCTACCGGGTAAAAAATAACACAGAGGTAGTAAAACATATTTTTATTTTTTACATAGTTTAGCCCCTTGCCGCTTTAAGTACCTTTTTGCGTAGAAACAATTTGGTAAATTTGTTAGTTTGTAAGAACATAGTGTCTTGTTATATTATCTCATCTCATTTTGCACCATTTATTTATACGCTGTTTGCTTACATTTAATTTACTTTTGGTGGTTTAAGCGGAGTCATTTAAAGTTGATGAATAAATCTATCAATTTACATCATTCGTAGGACGCTTGCAGTTGTCTCGATCCCATCTATTTTAGAACGAACCGGTCTGAGTCGAGACGATGGCAAGCGTCCAGACGGAATGACATTAGTTCCTTGGAGATTGGGTTAATCCCTGGTATGGGATTTTACCTGTTGGAATTCCCTAGCCCCTTCCCACCTTCAAGGAACTTCTGTTAGAGCTGGTGTTGCAGCGGAATAAGCGCAGATCAGCAAGCGTCGAAAATATGAAACGATTTGCAATAGTTACTTTTTTTCGACGTTTGCTGTAGAAACGATGGGCCCGTGGGGATTGAAACTGAAAGCATTTTATAAAGAAATTGTTCCAAGGCTCATTGACGTCTCTTCTGACAATAGGGTTGGCAGTTTGTTCTCACAAAAATTAAGTATCATAATTCAAAGGGGAAATGCTGCTAGTGTATTTATTGGGCACCATGCCACAAGACAGCGATTTGGAGGAGCAATTTTTTTTGTAAGTATTTAATTTTTATTTTCTATATTATTATTATTTTTTTAGGTTAAATTTAGATTTTGATGTGATATAGTTTATTTAATATAAGGTTTTATATGTTTATGTTAAAGTTACTATATAGTCAATTAGCACATTCCACACTAAAAAAAAAAAAGTCACTAGACTCAAGGGGCAGACTTAATGCCGCTAGACATTATCTGACAGCCAACCTTAGAGACAATGTAGACCATTTGAAATGTAAGGTAGGTGCAAATATTTATATATAATAATAATAAACAAATCTATATACATATAAATACAATTATATTACTAAATACATACTAATAACTATGATATATTAAATACTAATAATAATAATACATATGATACCATTACATAACTTATGAACCATTTAAATAATGCGATGACACCATTTTTAAAATCATTTTTCGGTTTAATAGTAGTTAGACTAATAGTGATAAAGTTGGTTTTTGAAATGAAAATAAAATTGCGATGCCTAAAGATGCCATTAAGTTTTGTCATCATTGTAAAGTTTGATGACATGTCGTTCCTAGTAAGGATCATAAAATAAAATCAGTGTTTTTATTCAAATATCTAAATTCC
Source organism: Tinea semifulvella (assembly GCA_910589645.1). Classification (NCBI taxonomy): domain Eukaryota; kingdom Metazoa; phylum Arthropoda; class Insecta; order Lepidoptera; family Tineidae; genus Tinea; species Tinea semifulvella. Next base: position 2,982,618 of record OU342599.1, read on the forward strand.
GAAGTTACCTAAATCTGTATTCCGAAGCTTCGTTCCTCGAAAGACACGATTACTTTCCGGAAACCTATTTAAACTTTCGGTAACAATGGTGGAGTTGGGAAAGGATTTTGGCGATACAGAACATCGACGTTCAACTTTTAAATTGTTATTGAATTACTCACCTGTCCTTCGCTAAAATAGATCAACAACCAATTTTGGACGAGATAACTAAATTTTGTTTAAGTAAAGATGCACTTTATAATTTGATCAATTTGATATCTATTCAACATGGATAAGATAATAAAATAAGATATAATTTATACCCAAGATTATAACATCACTTCAGAAGTGGGATTTGGTTAGAATAAACAGTTTTTTCACGAATTCTATCAACAGTGTCTCCCTTGAATCCTAAAAAACTCAAGTGACAAATAAGACAATTAACCAATGATTGATTAGGTTTTTAAAAAGTTCCACCTCGTTTTTGGTAGCGGTAAATTTTCGATGCGTAAATGTCATTAATCTTGTTTCGGGGAAAAGCAGGAAAAACGAAAAAGGCGAATTTATTGAGGGTTTGCGTCGCTATGACGTGAATTTCGCGCTTGATGATATATATAATGAAGTCATTTGTCTCCTGTCGTTGTCGTGTTTTGCATTTACTTCTCAGGAGTACATTGGACCAAACAATGGTTTTGAACAAGACTAGGCAAGTGACCTTTAATCAGTTTCATCGTTTTTTAACCTACTGAGCGACGCAAAGAAGGGATTTGTGTTTATCAGCATATGATAGTATGTTTGTGACACATTGGATACCAAACGCGCTGACCGATTTTGATGACTCTCACGTCAATCGATTTGTCTTCATCACGCGAGTGTCACTGAAGATATGACAGTAATCAAATTTTAATTAGGTGACAATAAGCGCCATATTGCGGAAAATAAAAATAAAACATGTCGACGAACTATATTGTGTGGTAATGTAAATTTTAATGCAAACTATTGAATTTATAAAACCACAATCCTAACTTTAACTTCAACGTACAGAAAAAGAAACAACAAGTGTATTTAAAAAAAAACAAGCTCCGTTCTGTTTCTCCAATGAATGAACAATTAAAGCAAATTATTGGCTCGCTGTGAGGTCCATTGATTGCTCTAATTGCTTCGATGCCACTTCAGCGGACGATTGCTCACTTAGAACAAAACGATCCAAACGTAACCAACGATGTACACCATTGTTGTATTCAAACTGCATACACACACACACACAACATTATACTCTTATACACATACACACTGTCATATGCGTATTCATACTACCCCTTTGTTCATTCTATATTTGCCTACGTTATAATATGGGGTAACGCCGCAGATATTCGAAAAGTGTTCATCACAGATATCTGTGGTGTTCATACAACAAAAGAGATCAATAAGAATATTGTTTTATTTAAAAGCCAGAACCACAGTACGAAATTATTTTGTTGATGCCAAGATTATGACGGTCACGTCTCTGTATAGTTGCTCACAGGAGTTCATGCGAAAGCTAATGAACTTCCAAAAATCTCTAGTTTGACTAAGTATAACCTAAGAAATAAAAATAAAATCTATTAGACGGAAAATTCGTTTAAATAGTTGTATAGTTTTGTGGTCTTATGCCTTCTACTGTATTGTGTTCCTAATGCTCCTTTGTCGACGATGCATGGTGTTAATAGCATTATTGTTATTATTCTAAAATTTGTTAACTGACATACCAAAATATAACGATTGTTATATAGGTGAAATAAACAAAAAATATACAAATATAACATAAACATGCATGCACCACACTCATACAGTTGCAGAAAGGTTGATTAAAATAATCAATGATCTACAGCTTGTCACTTTGGTTAATGACGTGCCACATTGGCGTACGTTAAACATTTCAAAAGCTAATCAGCCTTTCTGCTACTGGACGTTAGTGTAATCGGGACGAGGGTCGTTAATAACCCTAATAAAAAATAATTAAATAAAAATAATAAATGATATTATATATTATTGTGAAACAAAAAAATACTCGATTTTATTTACAAATACATACATGATTTACCTTACACCTTCACAAAAAGCAAGACGATTCAACATAACTTCTTCAAATAAGTTTAATATTGTATGTATTTTATATATGTATTTCTTATGTATTATATGTACTTGTGTATTTATATATATATATATATGTGTATTTGTATATATTTATATATTAGTTTTTTAGCTTGAGTTATTACTAATAGTTTTTTTTATTTGTTATTTAATGCACCCACAATTACTGCTTACTATCCCAAAGGTTACCGTTTTCCCTTCCGGGGTGGTTATATACCACGCTTACAAAGAAGCAGATTTATATTTAGCCTACTTTAAAATAGACCAATCATGACAAGTGGCAAGCTCGTCGATGACTCTAGCGTACCAAACTCGGGAAATATCACAACTAAATAAATTATTAATTTAATTTATTTGTTCAAATAAATATTATCGTGTCCCGACCAGGAATCGAACGGAATCCACGGACTTAACCGCTAGACCATTGTTTTATAAATTACTTTACTGTGGATTGTTAGTCAAAAGTGGAGTTGTTTTGTGTGCTACAATGTGAATAATTATGGAAAACAATAAATAGCATTGTATAGAAGAGGGACCAGTTGCAGTTAATTCTTTACGGTATTTCCGCGCTGAATCAAATCTTTTGCCACCAGGTGAGCGAGATGCCACATGCATTAAAAAAAATATTCTTTACTATTACCTAATGACTCTGACATACCTATATAGAAACTGAGAATTTATTTGACATCACAAAATAAATCTAATACTTACTTATATAATCTTTCATCAAGTGCATACCTACCGTCTTTCATAATTTACATTCTTGGGATTTAATTTATATGACTAATTATTTATTTATTTACTATAGTTATTCTTTATATTATATATAGTGTATTTATTAACCTTACATTAATATCTTCAATGTTTTTTATTTTTTTAATTATTGTATTTAGAATTTAATTTTTATTTTTAATTTTGATTTAATTTTTAATTTAATTTGAAGTTATGTAAATTATAGATTTAGTGTAATTGAGACCCCACAATACCGGCCTTCCTTCAATAGAAAACATGTACATAGGATTTTATTGGAAATAAACGATTTATTATTATTATTATATTATTATTATTATTGTTTAGTATAAAAAAACGAAAAAAAAATGGCAACCAAGCCCGCTCCTACCTATTTGATCTCTTTGACCTTATCAAAAATTACTATCAATGGGGTGTATCAGGCAAAGATTTTTCTAGATGTCGCTAGCGGCACTGGTATCTTGTTTACACCTATGACTTCCTTTTTTAAATTAATTTGTAGATTTTTATGTTTATAACAGAAAAAAATATTTTAACTTAACGTTACCTAACTTAAAATATGAATTAAGTAAGCAAACACCGTCTTTAAAAAAAAGGTTGAATTAATAGAACGGCAATTTTGAGATCACCATATCTTTGCTTTCGCTTGGAAATCTAGATTTGTACACTTAAAAGCTGCTCACTTCTTTATAATATCCAGAAAATAATAAATTTCGTAATAAAAATACAACATTTCTATGCAACTGACAGTTATATTAGGTACCGTCTATCATGGCGCCATCTGTCGTGATAAAAAGTTAGTGATTGTGCATACTACGATTCAGTTAAAGTAGACTTCATTTTGCAAGCAAAACGAAAACTAAATGCTGCATTCGAACGAGTACGAGGTATATTGACAGTTTCAATTATATCCTCCGCAGAAAATAAACGAAAAACCTTCCTAATCGGTTCTCTGTGCTTGTTTTTGCAATCACCATTTGTATTGAAGTTTGCAGAGTGGCTCGTCGATTGAGGCTTTAAAGCTTGTTCCCACGGTACTGATTCAAATATTTTAACTTATAGTATAGTGTACTTTCTTACTCTGCACCCATAATATTCTTCTCTCACTCTCCATAAGGTTAACTGGTAGAGAATACCTTTATGGTATTATGCTCGCCTCTGTACATGTTTTTATATTTTGTGTGCAACAAATAAATAATTTTATTATTATTATAGAGATGTGGTGTTGACGGAGAATGCTGGGCATATCATGGACGGAGTTCCGAACAAACAAATCCATACTTGAGGAACTGGGGATCAGACAGCGCCTTTCCTCGACTGTACAATTACGCATTCTCACTTTCTTCGGACACGTGTCACGACGTGGAGAAACATCCATCGAGCGCTTGGTAGTCCAGGGGAAAGTCGATGGCAAGAGGATGCGTGGTAGGTCTCCGATGAGATGGACCACCGACCGAGAAGAGTGGCGACGGCTTGTTAAGCGTGCCACTGGCACTCCAACGTCGATGCACGAGTGGGCCGTACATTTACAGTATTCCAATTTAAGAATAAACTTCGCATGGATTGCACATACAACTCTGATTATTAAATGAGAAGAATTGGAGCACAGGCAAGGTGAATGATTGTTGATTCGTTAAAAATATAAATGGAAAACTTCTTTGCCGTGTGAGCGTAGCTTTTTATGATTTTATTTACCTATGCAGACAAAGTTTGTCGTCAAATTGACAGGTTTGCGGTAACGTAAAAAGGTTTGAAAAACATTTTGTTGTTTATAAATACTCTTGACTAGGTAACTGACTAGATAGGATTTAGTATCGAGAGATGGAGTAGACGGGATCTAGAATTACTAGAATTCTAAATTAATTAAAAAAAAGGTTCCATCGGCAAAAAGTTTGATGGCCGCGATTGGAAAAAAAATATACAAGGCGACTTTAACAGTTGTGACCTATTGTTGGAAAGAATTGAGCCGGTCTCTTATTTTTTTTTTAAAGCGAAACTTGTATCGTTTATTGTATATGTATTATCCTTAAGAGCTTATGGGAACACTTGGATTCGTCAAATATTCATTTTTCTTATTTAATACCTATTAATATTAAGTCAATATACATAAAAATGGCTGAAATAGCTGGCTGTTGTTAGCAAGGAACAGTCTGCTAATAAGGGCATAGTGCCTGAGAATAACAAGCTTAATTCTAATAGTGGATAGCAGCTGTGGTTACGCCGATATATATTTATTCTTACTCTATCTCACTATTCATTTTCCTTTCGCTCCTACCTCTAACTCCTTTCCCAACGCCAGTTGGCATCGCAGTCGCTCAACCGGCCGCGCTTGGACGTGTCCGCAATCCTACCACGCCCCGCCGTTTAAAACGCAAAATCACGCTAAATCACGCCGCGAATTCTCCAAGTGCAGTGCCAAAATAATTACCACGCTATAAACAATATTCACTCTGAAATAAGTGGAGAAATCAAATAGTGAACCAGCCGAAGGACGCCAGGGGGAAGCCTTGATCGCCGCATCTACTAGTTAGTGGGTTTCCTCTCCTAATCTTACTATTTTCCACCAAGCTGTAAAGGGGCATTGGTCAAATTATACCTACTTAAATAGACTATTCGATTTGCGGATGACATAGTCATTATGGCCAGTTCACTCAAGGATCTTAGCGGAATGCTGAACGGCTTAAACGTAGCATCCCAGCGGGTTGGTCTCGAAATGAACTTAGACAAGACGAAAGTCATGTTCAATGATCATGTCAAGCCGAGGCCAATCTGCATAGGAAACGACACTCTCGAAGTTGTGCAAAATTACGTATACCTCGGGCAGACTATCCAATTAGGAGCAGCCAACTTCAGCAAAGAAGCCGACAGACGCATTCAGCTAGGATGGGCGGCATTCGGGAAACTCCGGCACATCCTCTCATCGTCTATACCACAATGTTTAAAGACTAAGGTCTTTAACCAGTGCGTCCTCCCGGTAATGTCGGGGGCAAACGGGTTCTAGAGTGGAGACCACGTACGGGAAGACGCAGAGTGGGACGACCCCCCGCCAGATGGACAGATGACCTAAAGAAGGTCGCTGGTGGGGGTTGGATGAGGGTAGCGAAAGATCGCGTTAAGTGGCGAGCCTTAGGGGGAGGCCTACATCCAGCAGTGGAGAGATACAGGCTGATGATGATGATGATGAAATAGACTATTATGAAAAATATTTATTGCAGCTGTATAGAGGCATTGTCCGAATTAATATTAATCCTCTTAATAATGTCCTAACTAATAACTAAAAATAATAATGTCCTAACTAACTATTGTAGGTATGTAAGTATTGGCGGTTAATAAAAATCTACCTATACCAAAATTTACATTATTTTTTTTGCATTAAGCGATTATATATACATTTTTACATCGGTAGGTGTCCTACTATAATATAATAATAATAATAATAAAATCATTTATTGTCACAAAAAGTATACAGATGTAAAATAGGTGAACAATGATGTGTTTGTGATACCTACACGAGGTTGCCCTGTAGTGCGGGATATCGGTGCTCTTCCGTGTTATAATGTTACAACAATAAATGATGTATGGACATCTCTATGTGTTCGTGATATATGTGTGTGTGTGTGTGTGTGTGAGAGGGTGTGTTTGAGATTTATATAGAATAACCATTTAAAACTATGCTCCTTAAATAGCAGATGCCACAGCGAAACTTATCAAAAAAAGTAAACTAATCCAAAATTACGTAGGTACATATTATCCCTTTATCCCCTACTTGTCCATTTGTATGGTACCCTGAACAATCCTCGTGCACCTCCTTACCTTAAAACTCGATTTGAGTTCTTGTGCGTACGCACAACCTCCCTCTTCGTTCTGCTTTCAACAATCAACTCAAAATCCCATGCCACTCCTCTAGCAGATATTCAGATTCCTTCACTGTGTCTGCAGCCCGCCAGTGGAACAAACTACCACGGGCACCATCTGTCAATGTTTTTAAACAATTAGTCTCTAACTTGTTTTTTGATAAGGGACACTGCATCTAGTACACATTAAATATTTGGCACGCAATATGTTTGTGTATGTTGATTTGTATATGTGTATATATGTATGTATATGTTTATAATACTTGCATGTAGTTTATGTAATTTCTTGGTATGTAGTGTATTTATAAATTAGACTAATATTATTAGATTGTTGCACTCTGCCCAAAATCTCTCACCATCCCAAAGGTTAGTTGTCAGAGAATGCCTAACAGGCATTAAACTCGCCTATGTACCTAATTTTAAGTTTTGGTGCAATAAAGAATTTATATATATATATATATATACAATTTATCTTGCGAGCTAAGCTATAGTGAAACCACGCAGTTTTGAAGTTTAATTTTAGTTATATGTTTGTTTACATTTACTAATCGTTGTGTGTAATAATAATAAAAAAATTATTGCTTGTCGACATTTTTATTAGAATATGCAATTTCTGATACTAATATTATTTATTGACTTTGAAGAGAAAAAAACAGATGTTACATTCCTGACACTATTATATATATCTATACTTCATCAGCTACGATAACCACCGGACATTGAGAGCATCACCAAAACAGCGTCCAAAAATCTTGTAATACTAAACAAATCGGAGAGGTTTTTCCTGCCTCCAATCAGCCTGTTGCTGTACCAAACACAGATCCCATAACGCGTGGAATACTGTTCTCACCTTTGGGACGGTTCTGCCAAGGACCTCACAGATGCTCTCAATGTCCTGTTCAGATTATGGACGATGCCACTATATCTGGAACTCTCGAATTCCTGCATCTAAGTAATAATTAATCCTTGAAATAAAACTGCGTCAACAAGGACTGTCAATGTTTTTAATTGTCTAGTTACGATATGTTTTCTCAATAAACAAGAGTTAACCGCATCAAAATTTGCAGAAGTCGATGTTAAGCCGGAATTGGGTGATAGGATTTCCAAAAAAATCTGAAAAATTTGGTTCGTGAGGGTTTGATGTTAATGACAATTTATGAATGATTCCACAAGTTGGTATTAGTAGAACCGGGACCAACGTCTTAACATGCTCTCCGAGGCACGGAAACGTGGTGTTGTAAATTAATGACAAATGTACGTAAGTGAAGTGTAATTCTCATGGGTACATTTATTTAAAACTTTATTGCACTATGTACAAGGGGCGAGCTTAATGCCGCTAGACATTCTCTGACATCCAATCTTTGGGACAATAAAAACTTAGATCGAGGAGTAGGTGCGAAGACGTATTTAAGACTGATCATTATTAAATAATGACTGTATATATATATACTATATACAATGACATTTATTAATTAGATCTCCAACAAGATGTACACAAATTCATTACAACATAATAAGAATAATATGGGGCTAAGTGCCACCTTAATTATAGGAGATTACAGCATTCACATTAGAGCAATAGTCTGAAATCACATCTGAAACACCGTCCACCGAATATTTCAGATGCCACAGCTAAACTGCTTTTGTTACTATGTACGATTTATTTTATGCCCTAACCTATGTAACAACTAAATTGTAATGTATTTTGCAATAAAGATTTTTATTATTATTACTAATAATACTTATATATATATATATATATATATATATATATATATATATATATATATATATATATATATACATAACTATACTATATACAATATCCACGCTATTGGGAGCTGTTTAAGTAATGTGAGTATACCAATCTTTTGAATATTATTCTATAGTTAAATATTTATTTGTTTATATAAGACATTTATTTATGTATAAGTACTATATGTTTGTAATTAATGTGTGTTTTATATAGTAATAAATAATTTCAAGTATCATTTTTCTTCTGCTGCACCCGCTTATTACATATCTCAGTCACAAAGGTTAGTTGGTAGAAAATGCATTTACGGCATTAAGCTGGCCTATGTACCTGCACTTGTTTTGGTTTTGTACAATAAAGAATTTATTATTATTATTATTGGATGCTTGTTCGAACTTTCAAACTCATCTTTATAATAATAAATTATTTATTGTACAAACCAAAAAAAGTGAAAACATAGGCGAGCTTAATACCGTAAACGCAATTTTTACCAACTAACCTTTACGTTACGAATGCATTTTAGGATCTTAAGGAACTCGTTCTTACAAGTACAACCGAGCCACAACCGCTTGTATACTCGTACATACATACACATACATACACATCTTCACGCCAGACGCTTGCGGGGTAGACAGAGACAATTGAGCGCCACTTGACACGATCACGACATACCTATTTTGCTTCGTTGACGTTCATTAACCTCTTCATTCATGCCCTTTTGTTACGAAGGCTTTTTAATGCACCTTCAGCCAGTGTTATATTTATTATTTGATCGTGATATGTGAGTTTCGGTATGCCAGGGCCTCTTTCACCCACAACTTTCGCATTATATATCTGGTTCGGCATACTTTCAACATGCCCGAACCATCGTAGCATCCCTTTCCTTATTTTTGTCCCTTGCTTACATACCAACCTTTTTCCGTATTTCGACGTTACGTATGCGGTTTTAACGCCGTATATCCGGCGCAACGACCTCATTAATACTGCATTAACCGTACATGTATACATTTTTTTGCTTTTTTGTAAAAGATGATCTTCATCGATAAGAATAATTAATAAAAGCTTTATGACGAAAAAGAAGCAAAAAAATAACGTCCAGCTGCGATATTCTAGAATCACCGTACGATGTCGAGAATGGCCAGCGGTCAATGCTAAAATGGTCATTTATCGTAGACCGTTTTTGTTGATCAAGGTCAGGAAACGTCAAGGTCATTTTGAATTCGAATTTTCTTAAATCCTTTAGCTACTTCTATAAACAAAATTTAGTAGGTGCTTTAGATTCGATCACGCACGCGGCGTTTCTTTGTGAATACAAAAACGCATTTGATATCCTACTTTACGCATAATAATTTCTTATTTCACGAAAATTGGCTAGGGGACGTGCGAAATCCCAAAGTTATAATAAAAATAAAAATATATTCAGTCGTTTACATTTTTCCTTCGGAACAAGTTTTTGAATATTCCTCAGAGCCTACTGGATTTATTCATTCATTTATTTGTAACTGAGATATCGGTAGCTCACGTATTTGATTTTGGTAGGTTTGTAATGAACAGAGACATCAAATATACATACACTGGCAATATAATACTAACAATAATAAATAAATCATTTATTACCAGGCAATTGATGACCCATAGATAGATACCTAACAACTAAACATATAAAAATAACATCAACTAAAAATCGTTCGTTGCCCATGTATATGGTAATTATGTCTAAGAGCTTGTTCACCACGGGCTGTCGTGTTCCAAAAGTACGGGCCGCTGTTTCCGTCATATTCGTAGGACGCTTGCAGTGGTCTCGATCCCATCTATTTTAGAACCAACCGGTCTGAGTCGAGACGATGGCAAGCGTCCAGACGGAATGACATTAGTTCTTAGGAGATTTGGCCAATCCCTGGTGTGTGATTTTACCTGTTGGGATTCCCTAGCCCCTTCCCACCTTCAATGCATTTCTGTTAGAGCTGGTGCTGCAGCGGAACAACCGCAGATCAGCAAGCGTCGAAAATATGAAACGATTTGCAATAGTTACTTATTTTCGACGTTTGCTGTAAAAACGATGGGGATCAAAACAGAAAGCTTCCTATAAAGAAATTGTTCCATGGTCATTGACGTCTCTGGTCTCTATAACTACTGCATGTAACATCATTGATTACATTTGGATTGTTTTGTTCTGCGAGAACAATCACAATAATTTCGCTTCAATTTCTTTCAATAGCTGGTCCTAAACACAAGAAGTATTTAATTTATTTGTGGCAAATTGAAGATCCTACTATATGTCAGTTTAATGTTGTGTCTTTATAAAAAAATATAAAACTTTATGCATTCAATAATTATATGTATGTCCGTTCTATCCCTTTCAGCACGGACAATACCAAGCGCGCGTTATTACAAAAATATGTAGCGGTCACCACATTCTGTTTTACCGCTCTGAAATAGCCTGGATCTTTAGTAAATTGTGAGTCCTAGTCCTTTTTAAAGAATAAAACATATTATAGTGATTTTTATTTCCATCATATTACCCAACGCACATTAGAAATCAACAACGCACGAATATGCGGAGGGGGCTTTGTGGAATTCGCTGGTGAAAGAATTTATTTATTATTTTTATGATATATTTTAGACTTTAAGTATTTCAAAGTTATCAACCTTTTAATGTCCAAAATTTGTCGTGCTGAAGGGGCTATAACGGTGTTAATTGTATAATTACCTGAACTATGTAAGCTATATTTGTATTGAATTATTATTGTACAATTGTTTGTTATTCCAAATAAATAAAATACATGTTATGATGGGCTTGTATGTTTCGATAATACAGCTTCAGTTAAGTATAGATCATTTTGTTCTAAGTGAACAATCGTCCGTTGAAGTGGCATCGACACAATTAGAGCAATTAATGGTCTCACAGCGAATCAATAATTTGATTAAATTTCTTTCGATTCCTGTTTAAAATGCAATAAAATAACAATTTCATTAATTCATTAATTACAGCGAATACGTCGTTCTAGGCCTCTGACCTAGACTGGTGGAGATGGATGCCTTCCAGAACATATATTATCTAGAAAATTTGTCCTACATTCGCCACGCTGGCTAAGCGGGTTGACGAGGATCTGATATCAATATGACAATTTATTAGCAATGCTGATCCTTGGGCCCAAATATTGCCCAGCCCTCTTGTCTTCCGAGGTGTTGACGAGCCGTTTTGACAACGCCTTGAAAATTAATAACAATTAATTTTAATTTGTTATGTTTAACTTGTTGTGTTTAACTCGTCTGGTACGGCCGCGCCGATAACATGTGGATACCATGATTCGCTTCGCGCCATTTTGCGTAAACATGTCAAGTGCAAGTTTTTGTCTTGTAAATTAATTTACTGTGGATATTATTGGTCAAAAGTGGTGTTGTTTTGTTTTATAATGTGCTACAATGTGAATAATTATGGAAAACCATTATTTGGACTTTAAATATAGGGCACAAGTTGCGGTTTATTTTTTGCGGTTATCCCGCGTTGTGGACTCCCATATTTTACCCGACGTGTTGCAATGTGTTAAGTGACTCCAAGAAAAGCATCAAATTCTGCAGCATCTGGAATTTGATGATGACCTCATAAACTCATAGAAAAGAAATATATATTACGTCAGACTTGGCTGTATGGGCTAGACCCTTTGCCTTCCCTATCACCTAATTCATCATCCATCGGGTGAAAAGATCAACCATGATGAACCACAGAAAAGTTGACTAAATGTGAACCCTGCTACCTAGCCATACAAGCAAATCGTAACTTTATTTTCTACCCAAAATAGACCTGAATAAAAAATATTTTTTCACCTTAACATATAAGTAAATTATCACCTACCCTCGCACATACGGTATTGACGATAAAATTTTATTGAGGCGCAAACATGGAGTGTCGACATGATGACGTCATAACCAAACAAATCCACCTTCTGATAACACCATCGATGTTTCTAAATCACCATTATACAAGTTATATCTAGAGTATTGCTATTTAAAATCGTGATTATGATACTTACATACCTGTATGCATTACGTAAGAAATTGACAGCCCGCAAAGTTATCGAATATTATTAATACGGTTTGTGTATACTTACAGTTTGTCATTTGATTATAGTATTGAAAAACAAATAATATATATAAAGGTATATAAGTAGTTATATAAAATGTTTAAGGCCTCCGTGGTCTAGCGGTTAAGTCCGTGGATTTAGACTTGGAGGTACCGGGTTCGATTCCTGGTCGGGACACAAAAATATTTATTAATGTAAATAAAAATACATTTAATTAATGTTTAATTTATTTGTGATATTTCTCGAGTTTGATACGCTGGAGACATCGACGAGCTTGCCACTTGTCATAATTGGCCTATAGTTGGCTAAATGTGAATTCGCTTATTCATAAGCGTGGTTTCTGACCACCCCGAAAGGGAAACGGTCGTGATGATACTTTACTTTACTCTATATAATATTTTTAAATTATCCTATAATTACATTATTATTACTGTCACTTTCATTGCATTTATATTTGTTCAAATCTGTCCCTAAGGTTAGCTAAACAAAAGAATGTCTACGGGCATTAAGTCCGCCTTTGTACTTTGTGCAATAAAGTTTTTAATTAAATAAAATAATATTATTGTCCATTGATATAATGTAATAAATTTTATTTATTTAGGGCCTTCGTCGCTAGGTCATTACGAACACAAACGTTAGCTACCGGGTAAAAATTACCACATTATTCATAGCTCCATATTTAAATATATGGATATTTATATATACTTTTTCATTATTATTTTGTTTGTTTGTACTGTAAACTATAAATAAAAATTATTATTTATAATAAAATATGTATTTATTAATATTTATGCACATATATTAATTACGTTATTTAAAAAAATGTGGGACGAAGAAACATATGTAAATAATTCGATTACTAAAATAACTATAATTACTCATTTATAGCACTCAATATACATATACACACACAATACACATATATTACTGGTACATACATACATAAACATACACTATAAATAAATAAAGAACAGAACAGAATATAGAACAGCATCGCGGATCCAACTATGTAATTCGCGACACATGATGAGCTTAGGGCCCGTTCTTCGCTGCAGGAATTACGGTGTAAATTGTAGTGCAGCGCGCCTCGATGGCTGCCTGCTGGTGCTCGGGATGTGGCAGTGGGTGTGGGGGCGGCCAATTCCATATTTTAATATCAATTCATGGTCCGTGCCACCCCATATCCTATGCACGGCTATACAGGGCCGATAAATAAACGTATTTCTTTTTTTTTTTTTTTAGAAATATTTATTTATAAAAATCTTTCTTTTAAATATCCAAAATGCCAAACAACTTTGTTACGTCGAGAGATATACATTCTGTTTCTCAAGAAATAATGTGGTTTCTAACCAAGGTTTTAAATACCTTGACGGAGGGTTGAGAGGCCTTATAGCCAGGGATAGCTTATTCCACTGACGAATGGTCAAGTAAACAAAAAAAGTTTTTGAGTCTGGTACGCTACAGACATGAACAAGCTTGCCATTTGTAATAATGGGCCTATAGTAAGTCAAAACATGGACGTTTAATAAAACGCGTGATTTCTGACTATCCTACAAGGATTTCTCTTGCAACCTGGCCAGTTTTAATTAATATTTAAAGCTTTAGTGGTAGCCTAATCCATAAAGGTAATTGGGTAAATCAATAACTAATATTTATTGAATTGTAATAAATATGAGCTTCCGATGTTAGCGACGCGACCCACAGTCGTAAACCGTAATAAATTAGATCGAATTAAATATTCGATTTTTTTCTTTAGGAATAATATACGGGGTCTTTGTATGATCTTACATTAAACTAATATGCAACTCTATTGATAGAAACGAAGATTTCTTATGCCTGATATATTTATTTATAACTTTATTGCACGTTACAAGGGGCGGACTTAATGCTAGATATTATCTGACAGCCAACCTTAGGCACAATGTAGACCATTTTAAATGTAAGGTAGGTGCAAATATATATGTATAATAATAATAAATAAATCTATATACATATAAATACAATTATATTACTAAATACATACTAATAACTATGATATGTTAAATACTAATAATACATATACTACATATGATACCATTACATAACTTATGAACCATTTATATAATGCGATGACACCATTTTTTTAAACATTTTTCGGTTGGATGCTTGTCGGATTTCTACCGGTAGTTCATTCCACAGATTTGCGGCGACAACAGCAAATGAGTTGGCCATAAATTCAGTATGTACATATGGATGATTATCTGATATGGTCCAACCATTATTACCAATTTGTTTAGTTAAAAATATTTGATTTGATTTAGGAAAATGTGTTTCTATCAATAGAATAACATAAGACATAGAACTAACGTAAGATCATCCAAAGTTACACGGTATATTATTTTAGATCAGTTTGTTGGACCATTAAGAACTTGGCAGTAGGCACATCGGAGTTAGATGTTATATTCCACACAGATACTATTGACAGAATTGTGAAGGTTTTATATAGAGCATTGTACATTGCAAGTAAACTGTGAGAACTATTAAGGTATTTTATCCATGTATACAGTATACAGGTTACGATCCGACTACGAAACAAAAGTCGCTTGTCGCTAACTTCAGAAGGCTACCTGTCATTTGAAATATAAATCATTCAAGAACTTTTCCTTGTCCGATAACCAAAAACAATTTATATAAATAAATCACAGACAATAAATCAATTTGAATTCCGAATGATATCTAAGCGACGTAAATTTCAAATTTGGAACACTGGTTGAAATTAATTAGTCGTAACCGATGAATCATCCACAAAAAGCTTCAATTGCAATATTTAACTGTTCGGAATCCTAATCGAATATTCTGAAAGCGAACTTGGTGAGTGTCGTAGACATGTACCTACTTCTATTAACAGTCCCACAAATTGAATTCAGCTCATAAACAAAACAGCTTAATCGTGGCTTTCCAGCAGGTTGGTCTCGGAATGAACCTGGATAAGACGAAAACAATGTTCAATCCAAGCCGATGCCAATCTGCGTGGGAAATGCCAATCTGGAAGTTCATTCATTGCATTCATCACGGGCGGCATTCGGGAAACTTCGGCTCACCGTCCATACCACAATGTTTAAAGACAAAAGTCTGTAATCACTGCAATCTCCCCGTGTTGTACGAAGCAGACACTGATAGTGGGTCTGATCCACAAATTCAAATCATCCTAGCGAGCTATAAAGAGAGCTATGCTTAGTATCTTTCTGATTGATGGGATTCGAAACGTTGATATTCGTCAATGAACCAGAGCTGGTGTGTAGACCACGTACGGAAAGACCTAGAGCCCCCGCCAGATGAACGGATGAGCTAAAGAATGAGGCTGGCGGGGCTGGAGAATAAAACACCGTGTGCAGTTACGAGCCTTGGGGGAGGCCTACTTCTAGTAATAGAGAGAAAGAGCTGATAATGATAAATAGCCCATAGAAATGAAGTACGCCACAGAAAACTTAGGCCAGTAAAACGTAGCTAAAAGTTACTGATAGTGTGTATTGTAACATACAAAGAAGGCCTCTTTATAAATCAGCCTATATCGGTCGCAAGCCCGAGACACAATTGTTTTTATCACTTACCCTCATACGATGGACCCGGCAACCGCACACCGCACGTTGAATCCTTAGAATGCTTAGAAATTTGACCTCTCTCTCTCTTTTAAATATACCCAATTTTAGACAGAGAATAATAGCAAAAACATTAATAATTATTTATTAATATATGTCTAAAATGTTCATAATTTTATTTCCTAGAAAGTTAATAGACTAGGTATATTTCTCAAGAGTACACTCAGATTTAAATTAACTTTGAACATATTTGATTGTGCGAGGCTCCCTCTACAAAGTTTACTAAGTGTACTTACGATTCCGTGACAGATTACCAGCCTTAAGTTTTTTAAGCTATTGCATAGCTTTTATCACGGGCTTTGAGCGCGGCGACCGAATCAAGGAATTCTGTAACGAAAATAAACCTAACACCCCCCACTCCGACCGGCACAGCGGTGCGGCGTTGAAAGCCGTGGATCGTCTAACGTCGTTTCAGTTCGGCAGACTTCGGCACGGTGTTTGTGTGCGTGCGATTAGACGTATGCGTGTAGACTAGCTGCTAATTACTCATAACTGATTCTATCTCTTTTAGACATAATGCTAGGTGAGACAGAGTGCTTTTTGGCCGCGTCCACGAGTAATATATAAAACTTGATATAATATCAAAGAAAAAAAAAATACTGCTTAAATAAAATAAATAAATAATTATAATTGCATAAGTTGATAAAACATACTATGCAATAGCTTTACCGCGGCAGTCCCCGAGTGCCACACGTATTTTTTTTATATAAATAGGTACCTACATCTTTTTTATAAATTAGGCTTCGTACCCTATGTTGACTATACGTCCACAATATCGAAATGTGGGAGGAGTCTCGCTGCAATATTTCATCTTTTCAGCTCGTAGACCTAAACTTGACCTTCTCCCAAAAGTGTCCACGAAGCACAATGCAAATCCAAAAAAAGGAATCGGACTGAATTACGTAGCAACTCCTTTCTTTTGCACTGACTTCGACCTATACAGCAATTTTACCCGAAACTGCCTTCGTGGTCTAGCGGTTAAGTCCGTGGATTTAGACTTAGAGGTACCGGGTTCGATTGCTGGTCGGGACACAAAAATATTTATTATTGTAAATAAATACATTTAATTAATATTTAATTTATTAGTGATATTTCTCGAGTTTGGTACGGTGGAGACATCGACGAGCTTGCCACTTGTCATGATTGGCCTATAGTAAAGTTGGCTAAATATGAATCCACTTATTTATAAGCGTGGTTTCTGACTACCCTGAAAGGGAATCGGTCGTGATAATACCTTTTATCCGATCTTATGGGACAGTTAGTCTGTCTCAAAATTTCTAATAATAAATCTCTGATCTAGTTTTGGGAGCGCTAAACAATATTTCTTACCATTACTATAGTATGTTTCCAACGCACACGGAAAAACGAACAATACCTTTGCACGTACCGCAGGTACAAACCTTTTTTTAGTAAGCTTCTTAAGATTTTTAACCAAAACTTAACCTATAAATTTATATAATAACTAGGTTTTTAACCCAGCGTTGTCCGTGTAATATATAATACAGTGGTCAGCGAAAAAACCCATTGACTGCCTGTGGTCTAGCGGTTAGGTCCGTGGATTTAGACTCGGAAGTACCGGGTTCGATTTCTGGTATTTTTTGAGTTTGGTACGCTAGAGACATCGACGAGCTTGCCACTTATCATGATAAGCCTATAGTAAAGTTGGCTAAGTTCACGCGGCGAACGAGTGCCTTCACTCCGTAGCCACGACTCAGACTTAGCTTTTAAGGCACGCAGGGCCAACAGTGAAGGAGAGACGGTTTATAGGGTTTTAGTCCGTAGGTGACTCCTTATGAGGCCTACGGCCATGCGACCTCCCGCGGTGGCCCTTTAGGCTGGGGTCGTATCGTCTGGCGGTTTTGCTAATTCCGTCCTAAAAAAAAAAGTTTGCCATATTCTGACTACCCCGGAAGGTATACAGTCATGATAAAACTTTTTCACGAAAAAACCTTTAGTATAGCATTATAAATATGACACGTCAACCACTTCTATCTTATAAATAATTAATAAATAAAATCGATTTCTAAATAAGTGTCAAATAACTTTTGACAATTAACAGTATAACATAATTATATAATTATAGGTAGTTTACGATACTAAACTAAAAAAATGCGTGAAACCAGCAGGTGATGCGAGTTAAGGTTTGTTTCTATGAATGTAGAGTCATGGTTACTATAGCGAAAACTAAATAAATTGACTTTGCCTCACCTTCGTCTCAATAAAACTAGTAAGTCTTTCTTCGGACTAGTATTTAATTATTCAGTAACAAAATCTTAAATTCAAATTCAATTCAAAATATTTATTTCCATATGGTTCACATGTAACACTCGGATATTGTCAATTTTTTACAATATTATTAAAATAATAAATAAAAAGATTAAATTAATTATGGATAGCACAAAATTTGGTCTTTCCATCAATAGAGCCAAAACAAAGCTGATGGTAGTCGACAGATCTCACAGGATAACGCGCACAACTGACCTTGATGACTATGAAACCGTGGAAGATTTCCTTTACCTCGGCTCTACTGTCAGCAATAAGGGAGGTTGCGAAAGTGAGATTCGTCGACGAATTGGAATGTCTAAAACAGCAATGACCCAGCTCGACAAAATATGGAGAGATACCAACATATCCAGGAAGACAAAAATCCACATTGTCAGAACGCTCGTATTGTCCATATTCTTGTACGGTTCAGAGACGTGGACTATAAAAGCCGCAGATAGGGCAAGAATTGATGCATTTGAGATGTGGTGCTGGCGTCGTTTGCTTAATATTCATTGGACCGCACGACGCACTAACGTTTCCGTGCTCGAAGAGCTCAAACTTGCTAAGTAAGGTACAGAGACTTTCTGCCGTCTGCTTTACCCGAATTCTGCAATATTTTGGCCACATTGCTAGAAGAGGCGCCGACAATCTGGAAAAACTCCTAGTAACGGGAAAGGTAGACGGTAAAAGAACAAGAGGAAGAAGCCCCAAACGATGGTCCAGTCAGGTGACTGACCACCTAAACATCCCAGTACACCAAGCCATCCACAGCGCCGAGGACCGCAACCACTGGAAACGGCTAGTGGATGGACTGCGACGGAGTCACGATCCCCAACAGTGGGATACCGACTAAGGAAAGGAGGAGGAGGAGGATGGATAGACCGAAATAAGTGGCATTGCTCTCATATTTTTTTTTTTTTTTTTTTCTCATCAGGAAATCCCTACCGGATACCCCCCCTTTAATTTAATGTCAAATTATAAAAAAAAATAAAAAATATTTTGTGGCTGTATAAAGGCTGTGTCAACTTATAATCTAAAATAATTATAATATAATGTCTAATTATAATGAAATTTAATTAATTTCGTGGCTGTACGTAAGTTACGGTGCAGAGAATTTCTCCTAAAAATATCGCCACTCATACAGAGCTTAATTAAGTAGGTAGCGAGAGGTCAACGATCGCGCGAACGTTGACTTACGTAATTCTTTCTCTCTCTATATGTCGTCTCTTGGCCGTGGGCGAGATCAATGACCCCTATGATCTATTAAATATTTAATAAATACTAAAAAACAAAATGTAATAAAAATTGCCTAATTATAAGTATACGAATTTATAATAAATTACCTAACAATTTTAAATTTTATTTTAATATTTTAAAATTAATATTAATGTTGATATACACACGTTAATGCACACTCACACAAAACACTATCACACTCACACCCACACTAAACTCATTTAAACCTTCTCTTTTTATATAATTTGTAATATTAAGTATTCAAACAAATAATTAATTAATAGTTTTTTTATCTGCAAGCGCCTAATGTTTTGTAATGTTGTTTGCGACCGGAAGTGTCCAGAGATCCAGGCGTCCCAGAGACCCTTGTTCAGGCCCCTGATTGAAACTCATGTATAACTGATTGAAAATAAAGATTATTTGATTTGATTTTATTGATATATTTGCTCGCCAATTTACTTGGACAATGTTGTTACGTTAACTTAGTTTAAACTGTTAGTCTAGTTTACCTGTAAATATTTATGCAAATAAAGTTTTTTTTTCTTATCTTATCTACATAATAATAACACTTTCCAACCTATAGGTATTATCACTATCATCCATCATTTTCAGACGCGGCCTTATTTACCATGCAGTAGAGTTTTGTTTTTCAGATAATGATTTTTAACTTTTAAAAAAATGACTTTTTTTTTTAAATAGAGGTTCTACCAATAACATCTGAAGCCTAAAAAAATGTTTGCTCTTTGGACAGCTACACATGGTATAAAATTTTATTAAAATTAGAGAGTCCTTCGCATCATTTTGCGCGGACATGTCAAGTGCAAGTTTTTGTTTTGAAAATTAATTTACTGTGAATATTGTTGGTCAAAAGTGGTGTTGTTTTGTTTAATAATGTTCTACAATGTGATTAGTTATGGAAAACGATAAATTGGACTTTGAATATGAGGCACAAGTTGCAGTTTATTTTTTACAGTTTTCCCGCGCTGTCGACTCCCATATTTTACACGACGTGTTTGAGCAATAATGCCGCGAATGACTGGAATCATCGGGAATTTGATGATGACCTCATTAACTCATAAAAAAGAATATTACGTCAGACTTGTCCGTATGGAGCTAGACCCTTTGCCTTCCCTATCACCTCATTCATCATCTATCTGGAGAAGAGAACACAACATTAAATTAAATTAAAATTAATACTACGGATGTCCCGTCTGCATGGAATGGTGGCAAGACAGCTAGCTGCATTTTCCCGCTGCATTGCAATACTGATCCTTTGTGCAAAGAAAGAGCCAGCCCTTTTGTGACGTTTTTTTTTAAATACATTATAAATACCTATCTCCATAGAAAGAAAGAAAGAAAGAACGAAAAATATTTTATTTGTCACATTAACAAACAAAAAAAGAAAAAAAAGTAAAGTGTGGTGACAAATAGGGAATCAGCTCAGCATTGAGCTTTTTTTTTTTTTTTTTTTTTTTTTTATACTAGCACGACATGTGACCCTGCGCCCACCTGATGGTAAGTGGCGCGCAGGGTCCATGAATGTTAGCAACTGGAATCAGACCCTTATGTCCGACATCAGTCCCTAACACTATGCCGGCTTGAAGTCACGCTTTGAGAGTCACAGCGCTGATTTTCAGCTAATCCCTTAATATACAAGCATAAATGTGTCGAGGCTCTAGTACAGAACTACAATAGTTAATAATATATAATTTATTATATATATTACACAAATAAATAATAAACAATCATAATAAATTGCATATTTATGAATGACACAATAACGTACCATAGCATAATATATATCATATATATATACACATAAATATACACACATACATACAAACGAATAGAACAAATCACATAAAACATAATTAACCATAAAATTTTGAGTAGATATGCTGCTACAGTAGCAGTTGAGATGCCAACAAATACATTTTATATTTCTTTTTAAAAGCCACCACCGACTATGGATTTACGAGTTTGTATTTTTTCCATTTCAATAAATAAAAGCCTCGCAATCAAAAAATGTACTCGACAGGAAATGATTTACGTGGCATTTTATCGGAAATGTTACATTTCACTTTTGCTACCAGAGAGTCTGATGTATTTGTAATATTTTTAAAATTAAAAATATTTAGTCGTATTTTTATTTAGCGTTTTACTTAATTACATTAGCAATTCATAACTGCAGAATATGTAATAAATGGCCAAGACGTCCCAAGAGTAGATAAGATCAAGGACTTGGGAGTAATTCACGACTCAAAACTAATTTTTGATAATCATATCGAATCAATAGTGACCAAAGCCTCCAAATCTCTTGGTTTTATACTCCGCTGCTCTTTGGAGCTCAAATCTGTTAAGGTGTCAAAAATCCTTTATTGGGCATATGTAAGAAGCATATTGGAATATGGCTCTCAGATCTGGAACCCGAGGTACTCAGTATATATAGCTAGGATTGAATCAATTCAGCGCCGTTTTATGCGTCATCTTTCTTTTAGATGCAAAACGTTTGACCCTGACTACGTTCTTCTATTTGTAAGTTATATAGTTGTATAAGATATTTGTGGAAACTTGTAATTGGCATCTAGTTTTTTATATAAGTAATCATTTGTTAGAAGCTGTAAGTTTTCCTTAAAGATAAATAAATAAATAAAATATTTTGTACGAAAAACAAAAAAAGTTTCATTACGTCACAGCGCTAAAAAGATGATAGGCGGACTGATGGTAGTAATTTGCCCAGTCTGCCGGGGCGGGGAAGTATCCACCGTTCGTGCCTATAAACCCAGTAAGTCTAGTCAAGCCGGCATAGTTTTAGAGACTGATTTCAGTCATAAGTGATTCAGAACCATAGAGTCCTAGACCTGATCGAGACGGACCTTCCAGAACATCATCATCACAGCCCCCAGAACAAGGAGTTCACTGTTGGAGATGGGACTTTCAAAAATTTCTGGAAATTTTGGCCTACACTCGCCACGCTGCTGGTCAGACGGGATCAGAGGATTATAGATTTTAACGACTTCACAAGTTGATAGTAGTGGAACCGGAACCGACAGCTTATCATGCTCTTGGCACTGGAGCGGTGGTGGAGAAGACAATTTTTTAAGCATTCCATAGATTGACTATTTTTTCCTATATATGTATAAATAATGCTGTAAAAATAACTAAATAAATAAATTGTGATAGACTTATTTCTGTAAAAAGTTAATAATATAAGATTATTTTATTTTTTTATTATTATTCAGTTTTGTTTTGTTTTATTGTATGTACCTAATACGTTTTAAAAATGAATAGTCGTATGTAGTTTGATGTGTAAAAGTGCTACTCGTGATTGTGTGCCTATTTGCTTAATAAACAAATTCGAATATGTAACGTCAAAAATATGACGTAATGAGAGTAGTTGGTAACAGTTAAAATGCTGTTAATCATAGTAACCCTAAAGTAGGGCGAGCGTACCCGATTGTGACCTGATTCGTGACACGTAAAACACTGGTCAATAACAGGGTGCGTGCTTAATCAATAACTTGGTTACCACGAAACTCTTTACTTCAACATGACAACACATTGGTATAAGCAAAAACTAAATAAGATTTTTTTTTTCACAAAGCAATAAGAAATAATTAAGTAGAGTTTTAAAAACTAAAACAAAATCATTCTATAATTTTAAACATTATTATGTGTAATTTTTACTAAATAAACTTATGTATTGTGAAATTTGTTCGTGAATCTCCGATTTGACTTATAAAAAACTTAAAGATAATGATTCATTAGCATATGATAATATTATTGTGGGGCAATGCAGTGGAAATAAATAGAATCTTTATTGGACAAAAACAATGCATTCGTGCTATTTGTAACACACCTCCTATGACTACCTGTCGTCCTTTATTTATAAAACTAAAATTACTGACTATTCCTTCTATTTATATACTTGAATGCTGTTTATTTGTAAAAAGCCACCCGAAACTGTTTAAAACTCTTGGGGATAATTGCAATTTTAAAACGCGTTATCCTAGTAGAATAATTATTCCAGCGCATAAAAGTACTCAATATAGCCGAAATTGTTATGCAATGGCAACAAAGATATCTAATAAGCTTGCAGTTACTATAAGGAGCTGCCACTAAAACTGTTCAAATTAAGAGTCAAACAAATGCTGGTTAATAAATGTTTTTATTCGACAAAAGAATACCTAGACACTAAGCTCGACAAAGTCATGTGACTAAATAAATTGTATGCTACAAATAGCGAATCATGTGATATAATTACATATAATAATTTATATCCCTGTACCTACCATGTTTCTGACAAATAAATTATTTCATTTCATTTAAGAAATAATTAAGTAGAGTTTTGAAAAAAAAATCCAATCGCTTGCATTATATTGGTATTTTTGAGCTTGTATAATATCCATACAAAGAAATATTATAATTGCAAAACAAGCGTTTCCTCTTTATTTATACGATTATATCTTCACAAACATATATATTTATTATCTTAATATATAAAACAAAGTCGGGTTTGTTAGAACACTTATAACTCAAGAACGGTTAGACATGGTTTATGATTTGTTGGATTTGCCTCCGTCCCGAATAACTATTAATACATTGGAAAATTGATGGAAAATAAATTAAAAGAACAAACATTTACCCATACAAAATGGTCGTGGGTTTCGTACCTGTCAAACAATGTTGGTTGTCAAATATCTATGGTTGCGTTCTGAAATTTTTATTTAGCTTATATAATGTAGAATAAATGACAAATAACCAAATGAATTAATTAAAAATAAAACAACAACTGTCAAATTGGTCTCACTTTTACGTTTCGAAGTTGTCTGTGATTTGTTTTGAAAATTGTTTTGTGTGAGTATTATTATTATTATTAATAATGACATTAATTGTCTGTCAGGAGGTACAAAGTTCGCTGGGTCAGCTAGTATTACAATAGATTCCAATAAATTGATGACTGCTGAAATGTTGAATTTTAACTATATACTGCTTTAGACAAATCTTCGGTCTAAAACGATCATGCAGCACTTCCGAAGCCAGAGTAAATACATTCGATGCTATTATGAGACAAAGAGTTGCGTCATTCCTTGGTCGTCTTCGCACTTCTGATAACAAGATCATACAAAATCTGTATGACATGTTGCTCCCGACGGCAATGTACAGGTATTGGATAGAACTGGGCGCATAGTGTATGTGAGTTGCTGCTGCTGCATATCTATATCTATGCTGTCGTTATGATAGGCTTTCACGCTGTGTATATACATATATTATAGTTAAATTTAAGCACCTTTATCAGTAAGTTATAATATTTTTTATATGAATCCTAGTGGTTTGAAATAAACGAATTTATTATTATTATTATATTGTAAATAAAAAATATCTATTGATATTTAATATTAGCATATTGTATGCCCAAAATATTGCACGATCATAACATCTTACATTGTACAACTGTTATTAGAATAAGCAATCTATACAATAAGGAATTTTGAGTTTTACGCAACCAGACCATTCCAAGTGTCGCGGCGCAGTTTTTATTAAGACTTTAGACCTCCTTCCTCAATGATATATGTAGAATTAAATTAGAAGATTTTATTGTCATTAATAAAAAAGTAAAAGTAAAGTATCATTACGACCGTTTTCCTTTCGGGTTGGTCAGAATATACACATTCACAAAATCATGGCCATGATTGGCCTATAGTAAAGTTGACTAAATGTGAATCCGCTTATTTATAAGCGTATATTCTGACCACCCCGAATGGGAAACGGTCGTAATGATACTTTACTTTTACTTTTTTATTAAAGACAATAAAATCTTCTGATTTAAACGTCGTTCTACATATATAATTCCTGGTCAGGACACAATAAATTATTTAATTTTCTTGTGATATTTCTCAAGTTTGGTACCCTAAAGACATGGCGGAGAGAGATTTCACTAGTACAATTGGAAACCTAAATATAAACCACCTAAATATATAAAACATATATTGTCAGAGTAAGAGTCTTGCAGAAGTCTCGCACTTCTTAAAAATCCTTCCTTTTTTCTTTTTAGGAAAGTGTAAAAGGCAGCTATGACCAGTGAGCCGGCCTCCAGTTTCAGTAAACGTGAGGATGACTACTTCACCGTGATGTGGAGGCGAGGCCAGAGCCGGGAGCCGTAGCTGCTAACACGATTTCTGTAGAGGAGGGAGGAGTTAGGGGATCAGTAAGTATCATAAAGAACCTTTAACAACCAACAATTGTCATTGAAAGACGGGAAGATATCCTGGCTCAGAATACTAATAATAATAATAATAAAACTATCATCTGAAGCGTTCATGGCCTACTACAAATACACTCCTGTTCTTGAAAACAAGACTCATAAGCTTTACTTTGACAGAGCCATTCTCACAGATAAAACAATACATTACAATAGACCAAATATTACATTAGTAGACAAAATTAACAAAACGACACACATAATTGATATTGCTATCCCTGATACACACAACTTGCAAAGTACAATAGCAGAAAAAATAAGAAAATATACCGATCTTAAAGACGAAATATCCCGCATGTGGCACATGTGCCACGTCACAATAGTACCAATAGTCCTCTCATCTACAGGTGTCATCCCCTAAAAACCTACAGCAATAAAAAAAAAAAAAAAAATTATTAAAAATAAGAGAACACTATTGTATTGGAAGTAAAATATACTATTTGAAAAGTGTTCGTGTTCTACGAGGTGTGACAATTAAGTAATGAGACTGATTATATTGCCGCGATTGTGGTAACCCTGCGACCTTGAAATTCCCTTTCCCTTCTCTCGGCATCCTTCCCCTCTCTATTGATATATTTGGCATCGCTTTAGCTTATTTAGTTGCCCATTTAGTAGCCATGATGACATCTGATAGATTTATAATATTCTACTGCTGAGTAAAGTTTGCTGAATAACCAGAGAGGTCGATCTATTTTTTCTGCACTGTCAAAAAAATATTATGATTGATTTTTATTCTTTCTATTTGCACCGTACTCAAAATTAAATGATCCCAATGTCCTAAAGGGTAACGGGCATTGCGATCGCCTTTTGTATTTTACAATATATACCCAAAATTGCTAAAAAAAATTACGGTTTAACCTACATCCTTAAACTTGAGGAAAAGACCCTTGATACTAAAAAAAGAAGAGTGCTTATTTTTCATCACTCATCGTCATAGCCTCCACTGCTGGAGATAGGCCTTGCAAAACATACTTCTGGAGAATTTAGGCCACGCCGGCCAGACGGGTAGGCGAGAGCTATTTGTTTTTTATTTATGTATTGACGAAATACGCAAAAGGGTAGGTATGAAAGAAAGCATAGGGACAAAAATAAGGAAAGGCACGCTCCGATGGTTCGGGCATGTCGAAAGGATGAGTGAAGAGAGGTTGACGAACCAGATAATAAAGTTGTGGGTAAAAGAGGCTCTGGCAGACTAAGACTTACATATTACGATCAAATAATTAAAACAATAGCTAAAAGTGCATTAAAAAGCAATCGAAACAAAAGGGCATTGTATGAAGAGGTTGATGAATGTCGAAGAAGCGAAAGACCGTGACAAGTGGCGCTCAATTGTCTATGCCTACCCCGCAATAGATTTGGCGTGAAGATATGTATGTACTTATTTATTTATATTTGGGCAACTTCCAGCTATAATACATTTTTGTGTTAATGTTTAAATTACAATAAAGGTAATTATTAGTTTCCTCGTTAGTTTTATCCTGAATGAAAAACTTCTCGCACCGCACAAACTAAAAATATCAAATTTATAACAAAAAAAAAACAAGATTTATAAGTAAAGTTTTTTTTTTCCGCAAAAAAAATAGTAATTCTTGATTTCATGTAAATACGAACATATATTTAATTGCAAAGGTCTATTACAATCATGGAATAGATAAACCAAGTTCATGACCTAAGCATTTCGTATAGCTTTACAAGCTATTCAGTCTACTCAGCAAAGGAACAGTAAACTGGTATACTCGTAACTAAATAAATCATTCTCTGATTTTTTCTCGGAAATTCTTTAATAGAATTGTCAAGCAAATGTACTGAGCATAGACTTAAAACTAAGAACATGGCACTCCATACATTATATTTGCCAGAAAACAGTCCCAAAAGGGTACCAACTTATTTAGGTGTAAATCTAGATTTAAACATTTAGTTTTATCTCTGTGTGATTGAGAGAGATTCCACTGTTTTAGCGAACCGTCTACTCGTATGTTATGTTATGTCGATTATTACAAATTAGATGAATATAAATTATAGGACCATTTCGGTTTAATAAAATCCATCCTTCACTTCAAGTGTTCCAAATATAACGCCAACTACTTATATGATCGTATATAAATTGATTGTTTGCATCAAAAAACCCAGTTTCGTTAAAAAAATACGTCTTTGATTTTGAGCATACCTTTGCTAAATGGAACAAACATTGTCACGGGTATTGTGGCAATGTGATGTTGACTTTCACATTTATTCGTGTTTGTATTTGATGTCGAAACGTTCCACTCTGTTATTCTTAACCTAAGAGCTTTTGTAGTCAAATTCGCGTGTATATTCTCTCAGCCAAAAATTGTGCTATTTTGTTTTGTAATAAAGATAAGAGAGGCCGTGGCCCAATGTCAGGTATCGTACCAATTGTGTTGCGTTATAAGTCTTTTGTTTGTAACGCGATATTATTTTTGTCCATTTTTTTTTTTTTTTATATTTCCAGACAGGTCACACAGCGCCATCTAGTTTCCGTGGTAAGCTACGAGGCTTGTGTTACGGAAACTAGATGGTTGATAAACTACATATTATTACATTTACATTTCCGTAACCTTTTATCCAAAATCTTTCAAGCTAAGTGTAAAAAAGCATTTTGTCAATCCAAGGGACTGATGTTGTTCATTGCGTAACGCTTACCAATAAGCGCAGGGTGTCGCTCAGTATTAAATATAAAAAAGTTAAATGGTTGTCACTAAACTTTAAAGTAAAAAGCCATAGTTAAATGAGATAAGAATGATGAGAGTAATAAACCTAAAGAAATTCCCACCTAAATCAACAGCCCTCACAAAGCCAGTGTGGTCTATTTTTTTTTATTCATTACAGCCCCTTGAACACAGCGTCCTAGACCTCCACTGCTGGAGATGGGCCTTCCAGAACTGAAGAATTTGGCCTACACTCGCTACGCTGGCCAGATGGCTTAGCGAGGATATGATGTCAATTTTTAATGACAATTTATTAACGATTCCACAAGTTGGTGTTAGTGGAACCGGGACCGACGGCTTAACGTGCTCTCCGAGGCACGGGAACGGTGGAAATCTATGACAAATGTACTTAATAAAAGTGCATTTCTCATTGGTACATGCCTGGTGGGTTTGCGGTTCAAACCCACCCTTTGTAGGATTTAAGGTACGCGTTCTTACAACCGAGCCACTGTGGTCTATAGCCTGACCCATTCTTATCATTTAGGTACATTCCGTTCATCGTGTATACCGCCTCCGTGGTCTAGTGGAAACAAACGTTGCCGTGAACTCGGGAGGTCGTGGGTTCGATTCCCACCGGGGGCAAGATGTACATTGTATAATTTGTCTCGGTCTGGGTGTTTATATGTATAATATGTATATATTTACAAAAAAAAAAGTATAATATGTAGTTTATCAACCATCTAGTTTCCGTAACACAAGCCTCGTAGCTTACCACGGAAATTAGATGGCGCTGTGTGACCTGTCTGGAAATATTATTATTATATTATTATTATAGTAAAACGTAGTTTCTAAAATAATAATCTAAAGGGTTATATAGAAAAACGTTACTTGGTAATTATACATTACAAGAAATAAATCAATATAATGAAAATATAACGGCTGAATTGTTTTTCATGCGGATGGAGTAGCATGTTAATTTTGTGGACGCAACGCATACATTTCTACCTAATTAGCTCATGTGTATACGGACAATGAACAATTACTTTAGTATTTGCAGATCACAGAAAATCTATATTAATACTTTCATCAGAAAGGTCACCCTTAATATGAATTGCTTTTGTAATTTTCAAAATATTATTAAGCAAGAAATAAATAAAATTAATTTCATCATCATTACAGCCTCCAGAACTCAGCGTCCTAGACCTTCACTGTTGGAGATGGGCCTTCCAGAACATATATCTGGAGAATTTGGCCAACACTCGTCACGCTGGCCAGATGGGTTGGCGAACATACAATATTATTATTTTTAATGACAATTTATTTACGATTCCACATATTGGTATTAGTGGAACCAAGACCTACAGCATAACGTGCTCTCTGAGGCACGAGAACGGTGGTGTTGTAAATTTATGACAAATGTACGTAAGAAAAGTGTATATCATTGGTACATGAGGAGGGGGTTTAAACAACACTTATTTAGGAAGACGAAATCTGCATTATATGACGGATACTTTTAATATGTACTTATCTCTTTTTCACCAGAAATGAACCTTCTAAACATGGACGCGGAAAACCGAGTTGTCCTGAACGTAGGGGGCATTCGACACGAGACGTACAAAGCTACCCTAAAGAAGATCCCAGCGACTCGTCTCTCTCGACTGACGGAGGCACTCGCAAACTACGACCCTGTGCTCAACGAGTACTTCTTCGACAGACATCCCGGGGTTTTCGCGCAGGTCCTTAACTATTACAGGTAAGATAATATCGATATGCATATTAACCCATTATATAGTATTTTTTTCTTGACCGTAAACTACTACCTTGATCTTAACGAGTACTTCTTTAAGATATATCCCGGGGTCTTCGCGAAAGTAAAGTATAGTATCATCACGACCGTTTCCCTTTCGGGGTGGTCAGAAACCACGCTTTAGAAGCGGATTCACATTTAGCCAACTTTACTATATTGTCTTCGCGAAAGTCAGATGAATTTATAAAAAAATATTTAATAAATATCCTATACGACCCTTTCTTTATGCGTCATGTGTTCTCTACTCGGACGTTGAATACCTACAAGTTAAACAATATTACTATCTACATCATCACTATTAACTCTTGACATAAAAGTATGTTTGATCAGGTCACGTAACAGCCTTTTGTCCTCGTTAAGTTCCGTAACTATAACAGTTAAAACATCATCGATATCTATATCGGCAAAATAATCAAATTATATTTATAGATTCTTAGTTTAAACAGGTTAAATACTAGTAGGTTAATTATAGTACTTACATAGGTGATAAAAACTTTGCCAGGTAGTTTATTAAAATATATATAATAAAGAATATTGTTTCTTATATCTTTTTACCCTACTGCGCGACGCAAAGTGTTATGTGTGTGTTTATCAGCCTATGTATTGTTCAGCATATGTTTGTTTCTTTTTATTAAAGACATTTTAAGTTTATCTAGCATGTCCTCAGCTAATATACTATTTATCTTTTCTTCAGAAAATATAGTAGAACTTCTTCTCAGTCTTTGTTTTTTTAACTTACAAAACGTTTATCGGGGCTGATAAACGATTTGCATGAACGCTAATATCCAGACTAGAATTATCTAGGTTAGTCATAACTATAATTATAATTTATCTATTGCATTGGTAAGTTAATAAGAATGCTTCATTCATCTTAGCCTAAACAGCTTAGCAAGAACAGTTTTGCCTATCTCTCTTCATTCTATGATAAATCTCTTCGATCCTCTCACAACTCTCTTCTTTCGATCCCTTCGCATAACTCTAGTTTCATTTCAAACTCATTTGTCGTTGTAGCGACAAATTTGTGGAACAATTTGGTCAACAACAAACAAAATGGTTTATTCGCATTTCATTTCCCAACAAAATTTGTAAGTATATTATTATGTATGTATGTATGTATGTGTTAGTTTATGTATTAGTATTTAGTTTATTATATATATATTTGTATGTGTATATGTATGTATATGTAGTTGTATGCATGTTGCTAGTTATTAAATAATACTTTTGATATTTATATTTAATATTTCAGCACCTACTTTCCAGTAAATTGTTTAAAGTTTTCGCATAGGTTGGCTATGATAAAAATTATTGCGGCATTAAAGCCCGCCTTTGTCTTTGTGCAATAAAGTATTAAATAAATAAATAAATCTATTCAGGAGACAACTGAAATATTTACTAAGCAATACATTAAAAGGTCGTCAGTTAGAATCCTTTAATGTTACATTGAGTAAGTAATGAGATGAAACACTTCGGCATTGGGAAAGATTTAGCTATTGATTTAATGCGTGGGGTTACGAGTATATAACAAAGTAAATTTTAGTTTCAATGCCATACTTCGTATTGCCATATTTCGTACCAATGAGAAATGGACTTATCTGCATTCCTAATTAATGTAATATGCTGATGTTTTGTTTGTTTCTTGATATTTGTTCTGTCTGTTCTGGATTTTATTTTTTATATATTGATGATTGTTATATTATTTTATTATTATTGCTTTAATTAAATGACATTATTATTTATATTTTAAATTTTCATTGCTTTTTTTAAAATTATTATTATTGATTTACTACCTTATTCTTTGACATACCATTTATTTTTTTTATTATTATTATTTTCCTTTTGACACATTTCACTGAAATGAAATAATTTAATTGAAATGACAATGTCATGGCTAAATCACAATAAGCATGCTGTGTACACTGCTTTTGGATTGCAATCTAGAAATTAAGAAATTGCTGGAAAATGTGAACTGATTGTGATTGTGATCTGTTTGTGTACCTATAGTAAATAAATAAATAAATTCATTTGTCAATTTACAACACCACCGCCTGGAAGAGCACGTAAAGCTGTTTGGTCCTAGTTTCATTAGATAAGGTTGTGTAGTTCATGAACGAACTAGTTCTAAAGAGCTCTCCTAGTTCCCTCTTTCCCAAATCTCTCGTTGGAGAGCTTCATGAAATCCATCTTTAAACCTTTAAATTTAAAAAAAAGTATCATCACGACCGTTTCCCTTCCGGGGTGGTCAGAAACCACGCTTATAAATAAGCGGATTCACATTTAGCCAACTTTAGTATAGGCCAATCATGACAAGTGGCAAGCTCGTCGATGTCTCCAGCGTACCAAACTCGAGAAATGTCACAAATAAATTAAATGTATTTATTTACATTATTAAATATTTTTGTGTCCCGACCTGGAATCGAACCCGGTACCTACTTAACCGCTACAATGCTATATGTGCGAGCGACAGGAAAGGAAAGCCGTTAAACAATATTAAGAAATATTGAATCAGTTAGAAGTATTCTCAATGTCCAAATACTATATCAATATCCCACTTCTGATTAAGCAAAATATTGTTTGGTTGTGTAGGAGAGTTCAAATAAAATAAATTGTATAACGTTTTTTAATGTTATTTGGCAGTTTCTGTTTTAAAGTCCCGCAGTTATATATTATAGGAAGAGCACCGGTCTGTCGGAGCCCGAGGAGTGAGACCATCTTTCCGTTCCTCCCACAGAATTGCCCGAACCGCTTGATGTAGATTTTACTTCACCCTCTCTTGTTACTGCTGGGTGTTCAGATAAAGATTCTTACATTTCGCACGCTGATGATGCTCTCCCAGCCAGTGTGTTTCCCCATTTCTACAACCTGGAGTCTTTCAAGCAAAGTGTAAAACTTGTTAGGCCAGAATAGTGGTACAGTTTGATGTAAGTCATTAGTGGCTGGCGTCAGTCGCTTCCATTCTTGGACTTCGCACACCGCTTACCTTTAGGTTATCGCGATGTAACATGTCGTGTTCAATTTTTTTCTTATAAACGACGTTATCTTGCAGTCGTTATCCTTGCCATTGAGCTGTCACAGTCGCTTATTAAAAAACGTAAATATTTTCCAAAAATCATGAGTGTTCTGAAGAGCTCCACAACCTTATCCCTTCCTCTCTATTAGCAACCGAAACACACGCACAGGCAGAAATATGCATCTCCATATTGAAGCTACTATCCCAACGCATACTCATACATTTAAAGACTTACGTGTCGCACGCTGAAAATGTGGAATACTCTCCCAGCCAACCAGTTCCCCATTCCTACAACCGTAGTTGTGCATATTGTTAGTCCGGCATGGTTGTAGAGTTATATATGTAGGTTAATAGTGGCTGGCATCAATTCATGGACCTTGCTTATAGCTTACAATAGGCGCAAAATAACACGTATTCAGCATAAAAAAGACAGTATCATGGCAGTCACAAATAATACAGTTTTTTTTTAAATACAGTAGCTGTAAACTTTGTACAAAGTTTTCCAAACCTGGTTCCGTAAGTAACACCGAAGAACCAAGTAATAAACTCCATATATTAGGTACTTCACATTTTAGGGCCCCTTTCGACACTTTGATAATGAAGGCAAATTGAAATAATAAATTCAATTTACCTAATGTATACTCCTGTAAAATTCCATGTACTAATGTATAGAGAGTCATTTAATCCACAGTAATAATGGGTGAATTTTTTCAAGAGCTTGATAAAATGAAATAATAATACAAGACAGAAATATTGTTAAATATTTTTTTATTATTATTATCTGGTAGATAATTTTATGGCATTTTTTTTAATGTACTTTTCGGCATATGTCGGTCGCAGCTACGAGTTACATAGTCCATTCGACTAGTCCAATTTTTCATCACTTAGCGACGATTTGATATTTTGGCGTCTTCTTAAATACTTCACGCTACAGCAGCAATGTTCTTTTCGGTACGCACATTTATTTGTCTGATGGTTTTGAATCGAGAAGAGTCAAATTAGTGCGAAAACGATTAATAACTTGCCGAATTTCTTGCTCCCTTGGCCGATTATGTTGACTGTAAAATGGACGAAGTGCTAGTCATGGATGAACTTCGCAACATATTTTTTTTAAATGTAACTTTCTACAATTTGGAAGCCTTGTTTAATTGGCAAACCTTACAGAACAGAAATATCGACATTGTCAATTGTCAAACCATAGACAATTTTTGTCTATTACTATTACTGGACCGATTTTGATGAAATTTAGCAGAATTGTTCCTTGAAATCCAGGGACGGAAGTCATACATAAGTCCAGCATAACAATGTCCCGAGTTGCTCAGCAAAATTGGTTTGTAGAAAGACCATTGTGCTTGGGCCGTTACTAAAAATATCTACAGTGCACAGCAACTACAGACTAAATTTTCCCAGACCTTATGAAACATAGCAAGATAGCGCCAATATTTAAATCTGGTTGTAAGACGGACCCTAGCAATTATCGACCGGTGTCCGTATTACCTGCTTTGAGTAAAATTTTCGAAAAAATTATACTATCCCAGTTACTAAAACACTTTAATGAAAATAAAATATTGCATAATCAACAATTTGGGTTTACAAAAGGAAGAAACACAACAAATGCTGGTACTAAATTGATTGGAGAAATATTTGATGCCTGGGAAAACTCCGAGGATCTTATTGGGGTATTCTGTGACCTGTCAAAGGCATTCGATTGTGTAGATCATCAAACTCTGCTTGGTAAATTAGATTATTACGGTGTTCGTGGACAAGCTTATAATCTATTACAGTCCTACTTGTATAATAGAACACAATGTGTTAATAATAATGGCAGTGTCTCGAAAGGGTCTCTTGTTAGAATGGGTGTCCCGCAGGGCTCAATACTAGGTCCATTCCTTTTCCTAGCATATATCAATGACCTGCCCCACATGGTACAAGAAAATGCGGAAATAGTGTTGTTTGCTGACGACACTTCTCTTCTATTTAAAGTTAATAGGAAAGATAATATGTTGTTAACAGTAAATCGTACTCTGGCGATGGTCTCGGAATGGTTTACGGCTAATAATTTGGTTTTGAATTCTAATAAGACAAAATGCCTTAAGTTTTCATTACCTAACGTGCCAAAAATCGACTGCAGTGTGATGTTGGGCGGTTCTGCTCTTGAATTTGTTGAATCCACTGTATTCTTGGGCATCACAGTTGATCCCAAACTGCAGTGGGGAGCTCACATTAATACCTTATGCAATAGGTTGAGCTCAGCTGCATATGCTGTCAGAAAGATTAGGCAGCTGACTGATGTGGCAACAGCAAGACTAGTATACTTCGCCTACTTCCACAGCATTATGACTTATGGTCTCATAATGTGGGGCTCAGCGGCAGATTTAGACTCTATTTTTATTCTCCAGAAAAGAGCCATTCGAGCAATTTATGGCCTGAAATATCGAGACTCGCTCAGAAGCATATTTCCTGACATTGATATAATGACATTGCCTTCACAATATATATTTGAAAATATTCTATATGTAAGGAATAATTTAAAGTTATTTAAAAAAAATGGAGACATGCAGTCTCGCAAATTAAGAAATGCTGACAAGCTTTATATTCCTAAATTTAGGCTTCAAAAAACAAATAAAAGTTTTGTGATTAATAGTATTAGACTATATAATAAATTACCAAAACCTGTAACAGAATTAGGGGAAACAAAATTTAAGAGTAGTATTAAGAAAATTCTAATTGCAAAAGCATATTATAAAATTAATGATTTTATTAATGACAAAGATGTGTGGAATATTGCCGCTCTGCAAAGATTAGAGAATTAGTTAATAGCACATTAGGTTCTTTTTTTAATAATCTGTTTTTATTTTTGATTTATTTTACAGTTATGTAGAAATATTTTGAATGTAACAATTAGTTATCTAATTAATTACATTATTGACTAATTAGTAAATACTGTTTATTGTGATACAGTAATATTTTTTATTACCTTATTATTATAATATAATTATTTTTTATGTAACATTTAGTTACTATTATGTATTTATTATTTTATTAACTAATATATAAGTTTGTTAACGGAATTGCACGGCAACATTTGGGTACTTAGGAAGTAATTGTTATGTTTAGCTTGTGTGTGTCTCGAAGGTCATTCTTAGTGTTTATTGACTAATTAGTAAATACTGTTTATTGTGATACAGTAATATTTTTTATTACCTTATTATTATAATATAATTATTTTTTATGTAACATTTAGTTACTATTATGTATTTATTATTTTATTAACTAATATATAAGTTTGTTAACGGAATTGCACGGCAACATTTGGGTACTTAGGAAGTAATTGTTATGTTTAGCTTGTGTGTGTCTCGAAGGTCATTCTTAGTGTTCAGGTTCTCATGGTGTGGCGTGTCCGGTGGTCGCCCCTTCCTTAGAAGGTCATTGCAGTGGTGGCACGTGTGTCGGGTCCCGGTCCGCACCCTAAGGGCCTGGTTGAGCGGGGGGATGGCTGGCACATGCGTTATGTCCGTGATCGGGTGCTGCTGTGGGGGCCTGGGACCTCTGCCGAACACGTTCAATTTATTGTTCTTAAATTAACAGAGGTTTTTGCGTTTTGTCGACTTTCGGGTTGCACATAGGCATGTAGTCTACCTTAATTCTGACTTGCCTGGTGGGTTACTGCTGTACCAGGTATTGTTTTCTCATAGGTACTGATAACTAAATTTAAAAGGTTATTAATTGATCGTTGTGGTGCAGTTCTGTATATGTTTTATTTTGTAAATCTGATATAGCTGAGTTTTCCTTGCAGATTCCTTTCTCAGTCAGATTAAACATTAACAGGTCACTGGAATTTGCTAAGCTGCTGGTCTTCTGCTAACAGCTTACTTATTGGACCACTTTGCTGCTTAGTCTTCTACTAGCAGGAGTAGAATCATTCAAAATAATTAAATTAATGACGTTTCATAAATACCTGTAATAGGTTTACGTGAATAAAGATATTTTGACTTTGACTTTGACTTTGACTAAATACATTTATTATTAGAACTAGTTGTATCAATAAGATGATTGGTGATGACAATATTGATATGTTTGCTATGAAGCCTCATGAAAGCCATATGAAACAGTAAGGCGTCTACTTTCTTCGCAATTCTTTATTTATTTATTTGTTAAAATTCTTTAATGCACTTAAAATAGTACTGAGGCGGGCTATAATGCCAGTAGGCAATCTTTACCAGCTAACATTGGGGATCGAGTAAGGTGATAGGCAGGATGAAAAAAAAAGAAATAATGATACAGTTAATAAGTTACTTAACTAATTATGTTATAATTACTACACATTATACCTTCACACATAAGCTATATATACAAGTACATAATATACATTATAACTTAAATCAATACACAGTTATTTAAATAGTGTTTTGTAAACGATTATTATTATTATTCTGTTTCTCCAGGAACGATGTGGTTATCCAACGTTTAAAGACGCTGATAGACGGTGCACGTCTATCAGCGTCAATGGCTAGGGTAGCTTATTCCACTGGCGAGCCGCAGAAACATTAACGGAATCAGTATCTGGTTGAGGAATGAGAAGGAATCTTAAGTTGGTTGTAAGAAGAGCAAAGGGCACAGTTGTGCGTATGACAAAGTAATTCGATTCTTTTCCCAATTTTTTTACCCACCGGCTCTTGTATTGTTTTAGGATTAGTTATTTTTATATTTTTGTCATTACATTAATGGGGTGTATCATGCAAAGCTTTTTGTAGATGTCGCTAGCGGCAATAGTACCTTATTTTACACCTATATCGCATCTTTTAAAAATGTTTTTGAAGTTTTTTTTATTTGTAAGTGACAAAGCTCGGCTCGCCATACACAATGCCATGTTGGTACCAACACTTATGTATGGAAGCGAGACGTGGATATGTCAGAATATGCATGAGAGTAGGGTTAATGCAGTAGAAATGAGGTCGCTGCGTCGGTTATGCGGCGTCACTTTGGCGGACCACATACATAACGTCGAAATACGAAAAATGGTAGGTATAAAAGAAAGCATAGGCACAAAAATAAGAAAAAGCATGCTACGATGGTTCGGGCATGTTGAAAGGATGAGCGAAGAAAGATTGACGAACCGTATATAATGCGAAAGTTGTGGGTAAAAGAGGCCCTGGCAGACCAAGATACACGTATCACGATCAAATAAATAAAACACTAGCTGAAGGAGAATTAAAAAGCCTTCGTAACAAAAGGGCATGTATGAAGAGGTCAATGAATGTGGATGAAGCGAAAGAGGTATGTCGTGATCGTATCAAGTGGCGCTCAATTGTCTCTGCCTGCCCCGTAAGGGATCTGGCGTGAAGATATGTATGTATGTATGTTTTATTTTTATAACAGAAAAATGTATTTTAAATTTACGTTACCTATCTAAAAGGACCAATTAAGAAAGCGCACACCGTCTTTAAAAAGAAAAAAGGTTTTATTAATAGAACGGCAGTTTTGAGATCACCATATCTATGATTTTGCTTAGAAATCTCGATTTGTACACTTAAAAGTTGCTCACTTCGGCATAATATCCAGAAAATAAAAAAATCGTAATTAAAATACAAGTTTTCTATGCAACTGACAGTTATATTAGGTACCATCTATCATGCGCCATCTATCGTGATAAAAAGTTAGTGATACACCCCATTACATCATTACATTATTTGGTTGCTATAGGCAAAAACTTTTAATAAGCATATATATATTTTTTGTATTTATCCATCTATATTTTTATCTAGCTGTAAGTTTTCCTGTATTAAATAAATAAAGAACAGTTAGTGTTTAAAAAATTATAATTTCTCAGGACGGGGAAACTTCACTACCCTACCGACGTGTGCGGTCCATTGTTTGAGGAGGAGCTGGAGTTCTGGGGTCTGGATGCCAACCAGGTGGAGCCGTGCTGCTGGATGACATATACACAGGTACACCTAGACCAATAAGA
This sequence comes from Tinea semifulvella, assembly GCA_910589645.1. Classification (NCBI taxonomy): domain Eukaryota; kingdom Metazoa; phylum Arthropoda; class Insecta; order Lepidoptera; family Tineidae; genus Tinea; species Tinea semifulvella. The sequence continues at coordinate 3,022,021 of OU342599.1, forward strand.
GCATTCCATAAATGTGTGGGAATGAGGGAAGAATAATGTTGACTATAAGCTGGTTTAGAAAATAAACTTGCCATCATCCACCATTCTGCTTCTCTCTCTACCCAACCAAATACTGTATTCAAATTTAAATTCAAATAATTTATTTACAATGTAAGGTTTTACAATATATGTTAACTATCGTGAAACATTATTACAGGATTTGCAATAGTATTTTGGTGATGGTCCCACACAAAGCAGTTAAGCCTGACATGTAGATCCCAATCTAACTTAGAGTTAAAAAAGTAGAAAAAATCATATAAAGTATATATATATACTTTGTATGATTTATATATATATATTATAAATATATATATATACTTCGCACTTTAGGGCCTCTTTCGACACTTTGATGATGAAGGTAAATTGAAATAATAAATTTAATTTACCTAATGTATACTCCTGTAAAATTCCATGTACTCGTACAGAGTGTTATGTAATCCATAATAATAATGGGTGATTTTTGCAAGAGCTTGATAAAATTAAATAATAATACAAGACAGAAATATTGTTCTAGATGGTCATATTATACTTTTTTTTTTGTAAATATATACCTACATATTATACATATAAACACCCAGACTGAGACAAATTATACAATGTACAACTTGCCCCCGGTGGGAATCGAACCCACGACCTCCCGAGTTCACGGCAACGTTTGTTACCACTAGACCACGGAGGCGGTCTATATAAAACTCCTATAATGTAATTTTATTAATAGATATTTATTATAAGCAATAAATAATATTCTATAGACGTATATTTTTAATATATTTAATTTTAATTGATATATTGCACCTACCTCACATAAATGTTCTCGTTGTCCCGAAGGTCTGACAGGCAGAGAATGTCAAGCGACATTATGTCACGCCTTTGTAATTTATGTGCAATAAAGTTTTAAATAAATAAAATAAATAAATAATGATATCGTCGCTATTATTAGAATTAAATTAGATCGAAATGAATAAGAAAACATGGTATTTCGTGGAAACTGCGAGGGTGTAGGTGTTTGGCAAACGGGACACGATTTTGGCAAACAAACGCAACATGCCGGCCAGCGATAACCTTTGCAAACACTCAAATGTCGCAAAAAAACTATGTCGCTGACCAAAATACCATATCTACTTCAGGCAGCCCGAACTTTTCCCATTACACGCTTTTTTGTACAGTATATGAACGTGCTTTTTTATAAAATGGGAATAACTAAAAAAATACTCTTATTTCAAAAACACAAACTCTCGGATAAAACTAATTATTATTAATATTATGATCATTCATTTTATACATTCCATTAGTAATAAAATATATTCTTTCAAATATACAAACAACAAACTATATAAAAATAAACAATCTACAAATAAAAAATGTCCTCCAGAGACGAAACATATTAGTTTAGCAAATTACAGTACAGCAACAACTATATCTGTAACAATACATATATTATATAATCCTAATAGTAAGATATATTATATTATAGTATCATCACGACCGTTTCCTTTTCGGGGTGATCAGAAACCACGCTTATAAATAAGCGGATTCACATTTAGCCAACTTTACTATAGGCCAATCTTGACAAGTGGCAAGCTCGTCGTTGTCTCCAGCGTACCAAACTCGAGAAATAGGTATCACAAATAAATTAAATATTTATTTACATTATTAAATATTTTTGTGTCCCGACCAGGAATCGAACCCGGTACCTCCGAGTCTAAATCCACGAACTTTACCGCTAGACTACGGAGGCACGGAGGCGTTTAAAACCGTAGCTTAAGCAGTCAATGGATTTTTTAAAAACATTTATACCCTTATTTGGTTAAAATTTGCAAATAAATATTTTCTATAGGCAAACAAGTGTAACGCAATGCAGCAGGTACGAGCAAACACACTTGACTTTTTACGACCCCCAACCAGTTGAAATTATTTTTTATTTCACGCGAGTTGTTATACTGAAGTTTTACATTGTGGTTTTGCGTAGCAAGCATATTTAAACAAAGTTATTTTTAATTTTAAAAACGTTACATTTAACATTATTAAAAAATATATATAAAATAATCACAGTTAGACGGTGAACACTTGGCAGGTGACTGGTGCAGGATGCGACATGTGTAGACAGATTAGCACCATCTCACATCCAGGCAACCTCGTCCAGCGCGGGGAGTTAGGCGATTTTTGCTGAGAACCTTGCGCAAATACGCCAACCTCGATACAGATTACGAGTTTGCACCGTTTTGGGTCGAGAAGATGGGACTATGGGGACCCTCAGCCAAGCGCCTGGTCAAGGAGTAGTCCAAACAGCTGACAGAGAATCTGGAGACAAGAAGGCTAGCAATTAATTCTGCCAACGCTATGCAGAGGGGAAATGTTGCCAGCCTTCTTGGGACTATCTCTGATGGGACGTCTCTGGAGGCGTTTTGTATTTACACAGGGTCTTCCAATAGGGACTTTAGAACTTTGACTTTTTTTTCAAATCACCATGGACGGATATAGCGTTTAACAGACAGTGGGGTCGTCCAGGCCCGGATGTCTAATGGGCCTGTGTTGGGGATGGGGACATTCCCCCGTTCTCTCCGGCAGGATATCAGCGAGTAATCACCCGCTGGTAATTCATGCACCTTTAGTGCTAAGCTCCGTTCCTGGTATAACAGCCCCCGTGTGGCTCACGAGCCCAGGGGATCTAGGTTCGGCTACTTCAGTTCTCCTCCAGGAGTACTTCTCTAGGAAGTGATTTCCCGTTGGGGGGCCGAGCGCAAGACGGAGCGATATTCTGAAGATGCTTGAACATACGTCTAGTCAGTCCGACGACAAACTCTTCAATAGTAGGCATCTCCAGATCTCGAGCTATGACGGAATTACGCACGAACCATGGCGCTCGGGAGACCACTCTGAGCGAGGATATAGCATTTAACAATATGTGTATATTGTTTTATCAAAATGGAGTTCTGTTCGGGCAACGTACCGTGTGCTTCGCCCATTTTACAGTCGCGATAATCGTTCTACCGAGACGTAGACCGTATTTCTATTTACCGAGAGGGCTATTCGCAATATGGTGGATAAATTTGAGTCCACTGCTCCAGTAAATGATCGACCTACACCCGTACGTCGACAAAACGCAAGATCTGTCGAAAACATCGCCGCTGCCTTAAGACTGTGCAGGAGAATCCGAGGCAGTCGATTTCGTGTAGTTCACAAGAAGCCTTTCGCCACTTATTTTTTTTATTATGTTTAGTTTATAGGTGGTAGGGGGACTGGTGGTGGTAATTGGTTGGAATTGCCGTCATGCCCAGTCAAGCCGGCATAGTGTTAGGGACTGATGTTAGTCATAAGTCCTAAGATGTCAGTCATAAAGCCATAAGACTTAATGCCCGTAGACATTCTCTGACAGCCAAACCTTAGGGACAAATTTGAACAAATATAGGTGCAATGAAAGTAGTGGTAAAAATATACAATTATAGAATGACTAATATATTATATTATATACGTACTTATATAGCTTTATATATATAAATATATTATCAATATACTAAATACTAATATACACATACGATATGTGAGAATAATAATTATTTCACTGATGTTTTAAAATTCATCAACATAAAGAATGAACCTAACCGCTACCGACAATGGAATTTCAAATTCAGCACTTAAATAAATTAAATATGATACGTTTTTCATTTAAGTGAAAGCTTTGTGGTTTAAGGCCGGAGCACAATGTCAACGTACGTATCCGAAGAATGTTTTTGACTCAACGACGTCAAACCATCATTCATATGAATTAAAAAAAACCCCTGAATGAAGAAGAAGTAAAGTATCATCATGGCCGTATCCACAAAAAGTAACGTCAGAAACCACGTTTATAAAGATTCATATTTCAGCAAATTTACTGTAGGCCAATCATGACAAGTGGCAAGCTCGTCGATATCTCTAGCGTACCAAATTCGAGAAACAAATAAGTATAATAATAATCAAATTTATTTACTTAAACTATTAAATATTGTTAAACCCGGTCTAAATTCACGGACTTAACCGCTAGACCACGGAGTCAGAATATATAATAAAAGAATTGGTTTTGCTATCGATGGCACACCGGCTGCTGATGCCGTAAATACTGTAAATCCTACAGGGCTACACCAAATCTCACTGTTACAGTGCAATTTTCTGTAGGTAGGGCTAATAAGACTTCTTTCAACGTCAAAATCTAAATATCTTGATATAATAGTAAATATAAACAACAAAACTGATTAAATATGCAGAAATATTATTCGTTACCTTAAAAAAAAAGAATTAATGGCAACCCTCGATATTTCCCAATACCGAAGTAAGCCCAATGCAAAGTATATTAACCTTTATATTCTGTGGAAATTATTAAATAAACAAAAATAATCTCCGTTAAACATTCACAGAGTTAACCCCTAGACCACGGAAGTTCTGAAACCTACATATAGTATAAATAAAATCCACTACCCAGAGAACTTTTTATTAAATAAATCCCCGTAGTTTATAAGTTTATGTGAATTGGATTTGTAAACATGTTGATTAGTAGTTTTAGTTTGTAAATTTATTCGAGAGTCTGTGGGAAGCGAGCTGTTCATAAATATTGTATGAAGAAACTGCTGTGTATGAAAAACATGATAATTAACATACATTCATAATATGCACACCAATGCACAGCCGCTGTGGTTAGTAATAGTAATAAATTCAAAATTTTGGTAGCACTAGTGTTGCCCAAAGCAAGACCAAGGGCAAGACTTGCAAAGTCTTTGTCAAATTTAAATTCAAAATCGTTTATTGCACAGAATACAGGTATATAGAATGGTACATTGTCAATAAAGTTTTGTCAATAAGAAGTGGTTATTTTAACTGTTTTGTCAGTAGTTGGTGATTTATTTTATTTATGTAGGTTATATGTATGCATTATTATGTAATTATTAATAAGTATGTATATGTTATCTGATTAAAACTCTTCAAGTTTATTTAGTATTGCACCTAACTTACGTGCTTACTGCTCTCGTTGTCCCGAATGTTTGACCGTCATAGAATGTCTAGCGGCTTTAGGTCCGCCTTTGTACTTTGTGCAATTAGGTTTAAATAAATAAAAAATATAAATATAAATATATATGTTATTGTAACAGTTTTGTCAGTAAGAGGTGGATATTTTAACAGTTTTGTCAGTAGTTGCTGGTTTATTGTAACAGTTTTCAAATTTGACAGTCCAGCTGTATCTTACCATCATCATCACAGCCCCTAGAACGCAAAGTTCCAGAACTCCACTGTTGGAGATAGGCGTTGCAGAAAATTCTGGAACAAATTCTCCACGTCCCAATTCTACTCACGTCATGCTGGCCAGACGGGTTGGCGTAAGCGTTGGTTGACAGATAAAAGACTGAATTTCAAATTGGCGGAATTGAAACTATGTAAATAATTAAGGCAAAAAAAAAGTTTTTGTCAATTGTCGTTATGCTAGGGTAAAATTAATAAAACTAATTACAGATTATGAAATCGCAATATATTAACTATAAAATAAAAAAGAAATCATTACGACACGAGAACATTTTTATGGGCCCATTTCTCTAAGAAAAAATTGTGTCTTCACCAACGATCATTACTTTTGCCGCCGGTTTATAAGTAAAATAAACTTATGCACTATCCACGTCACTGGCACGCTATCCCTTAAAGCAATAAAGTCAAAACCAACATTTCCTTTCAATAACTGAAAAAATCACAAAAAAAGGTCGAGAGAAAAATGTACACAAATACTGGAACTCTATAGATACGAGTATATCGTTGTAAAACGGCATTTTTAACGTGTGTTCGTCTTATGATACGAGTAGGGTTCACAAATAAATATTAGCGCTAACAGTGCATATAATTATTTTTTAACGTTGATTTCATCCGTGATTTAGGGGTTAAATAGTTCCTGGCCGGGACACAATAATTTATTTGTAATGTTTTTCGAGTTTGCTACGACTACGCTACTTGTCATGATGGCTATAGTAAAGTTGATTAAATGTGAATATGCTTCTTTATAGGCGTAGTTTCTGACTACCCCTGAAGGTATAAGGTAGTGATGATACTTTACTTAAACTTTTTACGTTTGGTGCCTTAAAACGACCTGACACAGTTTCCGATTTAAGAACGTACGTATTCGCATTTTGGACTGCAACATTAATTGTTGCCCTATTGTTGGGGATAGTAACTCTGTCGCAATCATAGCTTATGTACAAATCGTACTCAGTGGATGCCGTCCTTGGCGTAGTGGCTGGCCTAATATGTTGACGACTGGCCGGTGTTCCAATAGTTAATATTAGTTGAATGTTGAATAATAATAATACAATTCTTCATTGCACATAATTTACAAATGTAGTGTACATGGGCGAACTTAATGCCGAAGGCATTCTCTACCAGTTAACCTTTGTGATCATAAAAAGTGTGGTAATAGGGTGATTGAGATTGGAAATAATAATAGTATAGATCTATATTGTATGTGTGTATATATTTATGTATATATGTATGTATGGATAGTATGTATGTATGTGTGTGTGTGTATGTATGTGTATACTATAATATTTTTTTTATTTTATGTCATTATGTTAAAGTTGCACTTTTTGTTTATCTGTATAACACTTGATTATTTATAGTTTCTGTGGTGCGCAGAAGTTTTTAATTCTAAATGTGGAAACTGTTAATTGGCTTCATTGTAATTTAAACATTAACACATAAATGTATCATAGCTGTAAGTTACCCAAATATAAATAAATAAATAAATACAACATGAATAAAGATTAAATAATACTCAAGAGATTAAATATTAAATTACATGTGAAATTTATTTATAATAATGCAATCAAATACTTAAATATAAAAGTAAAGTAAAAAAGTACTCTCATGCGTATTCTGACGTATCCACGTCTCGCTTCCATACATCAGTGGTACAATTAATTACACATCGTATATACCTACTCGTATATCAGTACCGGTGGAACGTTTAAGTGCCCGTATGCGGTGACGTTTTTGAACGACATATCTTTACATGTCAGGCACACAAGTCGCAGTATATTTTCTGCATGGGGGTTGGTCATACACGCGATATACTCGTATACCTAGATACTATATATTACTACGGTTGCATTACTTTTATTAATTTCTCAGCTTTAACTTAAGCCATGATTGACAAACTTTGCGTGTTTGACAAACAATTTTATAGTATGTTTGACAAACATGTTTGAATGTGTACGGCGGTATTTGAAATGAAATGAAATGAAATGAAATTATTTATTTGCATTGAACATGGTAATAGTAAATATTAATAGTAAGTTAGTTCTGCACATTCAGTCATTTCTGGCACACAAATTTTGTTAAACATTATTTACAATGTTAAAATCTTATTATTATATTTATAATTTTCGTCACACTTATTACATACAGATTATTATTAAAACATATTGTACAGGTAATTGTTATAATACACATAAAAATACTTAAAATTTGTGGTTGTAATATTCACTTAGCGAATAGAAGCAACATTCTATCAATAGTTTCCTAATTTGGCCTTTAAACTGATTGTCAGGTAATCTTTTGAGAAACTCGGGTAACTTATTGTAAATTCGATTTATCAAACAAGGTCTCATTCGTTATCATGCGTTATATAGTACTAAACCAAGGAGAGTATTGTCTCGGCAGAGGACACTACTCATAGTAACAGCAGCAAATATCCTGAATGGGAAAGCGGATAGTTATTTAAACAATTATTTAAAATGTATTGTGCCAGCGAGAGGAATGCAAACGCGCTTTAGGTTTGTTGGCGAGAAAGGTAAGCTGAATAAGTTGTTCGCGCAACGAAGACTATTTTAGTCTAAAACTAAAAACGGTTTTTAAAAACGGTTAGTATTTGCAACGTGTAAAATAAAATAAAAATAAAAAATCATTTATTGTCACATAAAAACATCACACAGTCTTATTATCTTGAACAAATGTGACAAAAGGAATCAGGTGTCAGCTGTTGTCGTGCATTTGTACAAGTCCACCTGCACGATGCTGTTTTTCAACCTGTTCCCGTACTCACGTAGTGATTATAATTTTAAAATTACATGGTTTATATATAAATAAAAAACTAAATAAAAAACTAACAAAACTATACAAAACCATAAAAAAAAATCTAGGTAAACATTGCAGTGCATGGCAGAGTAGATGAATGAGACTCGCTTCGTTAAAAATATTACAATTGTTACAGGCCCTGTAATTTAGAGCAATTTGTGGAATCCCATCGTTCGAATCATGCAAACCACTTTTTGGATTGCTCGGTTTATTGCCACTTCCATCTCTTTATATTTTGGATGTTTGCTTATTTGTTAGAAAACACAGCGACATGTTTAGAAAGATTGGTGACTTCAGCGTTAGAAGTAGGAGAAACCCCTATGATCTTATTGTAGATATTAATCCTAAAAAAACAAAATGTAATAAAAATTGCCTTATTATGTGTATACGAACTTATAATAAATTACCCAACACATTAAAATCGTTGGGAAAAAATGTATTTAAAAATCAATTAACAATTTGGTTAAAACAAAATATGTTTTATAATTTAAAAGAATATTTTGACAATTGTAATACCTAAGTTTAAGCTGACAATATTGTATGAATACCTAGATGTAAGTTTTTGGACATATTTTATTTAAAAGTTTAATTTTTTCTTTTTATTAATGTTTGATATATTTGCTCGCCAATTTACTTGGCAAATGTTGTTACGTTAAGTTAGTTTACTATAAGATCTGTAAATTAGACTAACATTTATGCAAATAAAGAATTTTTATCTTTTTTTTTTATCTTATTATGTATTTTATAGGGCTAATAATTAAACTAAATAATATAAAAACAAAAAAAAACTAATAAACGTATAAATTAACATTAATAATAAACATATTAATAAATAAATAAAACAACATTATATTAAAGTAAAAGAATAGAAAAAAAAATACTATCCACACTTCTCTTTCTGGTCTTCTAAAAGTATTTTCCTTAGTAAGTAAACGAGTTATAATAAACTATAAGTTGCAGTAACACTGCCCTCCTTTAAATGTATATACTATATAATATTTTACCCCAGTTTCCGACTTCGCATGAACCTTACACCCTACTTTTAAATTCCTCTCCGCTTATTCAAGCTTCCATAATAAAAATGTTTAACTTTCAACGCCCGCGGTGATATTTGTACTATATATAGCCCATTTATTTTAACAAGCGAGCAACGTAACCTATTATTGAGCACTTCAAAATTGGCATCCATTATCGAGGTAATTCAAATGTAATGTTGGATAATCTTGGTCTTGCTTTTTCAAGACTTTTGCTACTTGTTGACTGTTTTCCCTTATTTTGCTTAAAATGTTTATATGTATATGGTGACTCCCGGCATGTACCAATGAGAAATACACTTTCCTTACGTACATGCCTCGGAGAGCATTTTAACCCGTCGGTCCTGGTTCCATTAATACCAACTTATAACAAGAGCAGACTATTAAACAAGGTGTGATGTTTTTTATCTTTACACTTGTAAATTTAGCATTTTTAGTAAATAGTAAAGTTTTGTATTAAAATTATTGACAATAATTTTGAAATACCTCGATGATAGGAACCCATTGTGAAGGGCTCGGTAAATAGGTGCAGTATTAGTCTTTTTTTTTATTTCACAAAGACAAAATTTTAAGAATACACAAGAATACTAATGTCTTTGTTATAGCCGTACATTTTTATTCGGCATAAATTGTCGCGTTCCATCGCTTTTCAAAAGATCGTGACGAAAAGCAATGAACCGACTCCAACGCAAATATTCAATAAATCGACCGGAAAACCTATTCAGTTTTTCCAACAATCCACTTAAATAAATTGTTTTCATCCATGCTTTTGGAGCGATGGTGGCTTTCCATATAATCCTAAAATGATTATGACAATGATAAATACACTTTTATTACGTACATATGTCATATATATATGTATACATATATGTCATTCATGAGTGTCTAATTTCAGTTGCTAACATTCATCTTACCTTGCGCACCACTTACCATCAGGTGCTAGTATAATATATATATATATATATGTATATCTATCAATAAATCCATAACACTATACCGGGCATGACGGCATTTCGATCCTGATCGGTGGATATTTCCCCGTCCCGGCACACTGGGCAAATTACCACCATCAGTCCGCCAACCACCTAGTGTTGTTCTCGTTGATTAATTTAAAAACAAAATTTTCGATTAATTTTCAACTTTATTTTGGAGTCCACGGGCTTTCTTGTATAAAAAGCGCTGGCAGATTTTCACGTCATGGGTCCCTAAATGAAAACCATAAAACGGGCTCTTGCCACCATTGAGGTTCCAGCTATTCTGGAACCCACTGGATTAGTCCGCGATGATGGTAAGAGACCCGAAGGTATGACGCTAATCCCCTGGGAGCGGGAACGAGCCTTAGTGTGGGATGCCACTTGTGACTTGATGCCACACTTTGGCTTAGTCACACGTTAGGGGAACATCGCTAAAAGCGGAAGCCGCAGCCGAAAGCGTAGAGTCTGGCAAGCGGCGCAAATACGTATCTATAATTGTTGTGCCATTTGCTGTAGAGACTTTAGGCCCGTGAGGTCCAAGCGCTAAAACATTTTTAAAAAACATAACCGCTTATCTGCTCTGGGGCATAGCGATTCAGCGAGGAAATGCGGCCAGCGTTGTTGCCACCATGCCGCGCGGATACGATTTATATTTAAATTAGGTTTTGTAAGTAGGTTTTTTTTGTTTTAGTTTATTTTTATATCATAATTAATTAAAATCTTTGTCAAGATAGTTACTTTATCTATATGATATATTTATCTACTTTGTGTTTAGTTTTCGGTCCTTCGTGCCGGATATCGCCAGAAACATTATTGCAGATTAAGTATCCCTCAGTATTTTATTTAAATGTAGGTCAATGAACTATTCCCAATTAGTAGTTCGACCACGACCCGTATGGAACCGCATTGTATTTCAATCAACAAATTGGTTTGCGGCAAGCACACGCATTGGTATTATAAAAGCCGCAATACTAATAGTCCATATAACTAAGGCTACCAGTAAATTACTATCGCATAAATAAATCAGAGTTAATTACAATTCTAACTCACTGGTTTAGGTAAGAATGATTCCAAAAATTAACGTTTCTCACAATGGTATCTCAGTATATATTACTAATAGAGAATATTATATAGATGCACAAGAATAAAAAACAATTTAAATTAATTGTGACTTTCATTCTCGCAACAAACACAATAATCACAAATATTAAAGTATTTATTATAATAAACTAAAATACAACAAAAACTAAATTTAACCTAACATAAAAAATAAATACAATAAAAATAGCTCCTCCAAATCGCTATCATGTGGCATGGTACCCAATACACCAGCAGCAATTCCATTCTGATCACAAATTAACGTCGTCTTACCATCGCCTCAGTAAAACTAGCATTTTATGGGACTTTGTGTTTTAACGAGTATGGAGATAAACTAAAAATTCATCTTAAACGTCAACTCATAGGCAAGGCCTATTATAAGATAAATTATTATATTAGTGACAATAATTATAGATGTGAAATGTATTTTATTTTATTTTTTAAAACCTTTATGTTTATATTTAGGTCAATTTATAATAAATAATTTAAACAATGTAAATTTTTAATTAAAATAAAATAAAAAAAGAAGAGAAGGCTTTATTATAATAAATAATTTCACTTTGATTTCGATATACATATGTAACGCGATTGGTAGACGTTATATCGCTTGCTTATGCCTTTATTAATCAATTCATCGAATAAGGCCAAATAGCTATTTTTACAAATTATAACCTTATTTTCTTGTTACAGCATCGCGATACCCAAGAAACACTGGCAGTTCTGGATCGGTTGGATTTAGACACAGAGAAACCGTCCGAGGAAGAAGTTGCTAGAAAATTTGGGTTCGAAGAGGATTATTACAACGGGACAGTGTCGTGGTGGCAATCACTAAAACCTCAAATGTGGTCTCTCTTCGATGAACCCTATAGTTCTAATGCTGCTAAGGTAATAGATGAAATATCATAGGTGTCCTAACAAAATACGTTTTTGAAGATATTTAGCCAACTTTACTGGGTCCATCATACCAGTAGTAGCGACCAGGAATCTAAACCATGAAAATTCTAGAGACGTAACCCTAAGTTAACCAAGCACTACATTTATTTATATTGAACAGATATGTTTGCAAAAACAGAAAAGTAATGTTTAGTTGGTACTTGTATGAATAAAATCTAATGCACTTTTTGTTTCAGATAATCGGCGTCATATCAGTATTTTTCATATGTGTGTCTATAATATCGTTCTGTCTAAAAACGCATCCAGACATGCGAGTGCCAGTGATTAGAAAGTATTCAGTGACAACCGCAAATCAGACTAAAAGTTGGGCGTTGGACAAAGTGCAAACAAACGCCCACGTAGCCTTTTTCTATATAGAATGTGTATGTAATGCGTGGTTTACGCTCGAAATCTTAGTTCGTTTCATATCATCACCTAATAAGTGCGAATTTATTAAGTCGTCAGTTAATATCATCGACTATATCGCGACAATGAGTTTCTACATCGACTTGATTCTCCAGAAGTACGCGTCACACGTCGAGAATGCTGATATTCTAGAGTTCTTTTCTATAATTAGGATAATGAGGCTCTTCAAACTCACGAGACATTCTTCTGGACTGAAGATCTTGATCCAGACATTCAGAGCGTCGGCAAAGGAGCTGACGCTCCTAGTTTTCTTCTTGGTGCTCGGTATCGTGATATTTGCTAGTCTGGTATATTACGCAGAGAGAATACAGACGAATCCCCATAATGACTTCAACAGTATACCATTGGGATTATGGTGGGCGCTGGTGACAATGACCACCGTGGGCTATGGTGATATGGCTCCGAAAACCTACGTTGGAATGTTCGTTGGTGCTCTATGCGCGTTGGCTGGTGTAAGTTTTTCTAATAATAGACAACATACTGTACATCGTAAAAACAAATATTTATTGTTTTTATTACCATTTTAGGTGTTGACGATAGCTCTACCCGTACCAGTCATAGTATCTAACTTTGCAATGTACTACTCACACACACAGGCACGGGCTAAGCTCCCTAAGAAAAGACGAAGAGTCGTCAACGTCGAGCCTACTAGACCACCAATACGTAAGGCCTTAGCACACATAGAATTATTAGTTAACGGTTCAGAATTATTTTTACTTTAGACAAAGTTTCTATTCACGCAGGTGCACCAGTACCTGGCGCCCCTGGTGGAGCTTTGCCACCAGGAATGGGAGGTCCTCAGGCAATAAATAGAAGAATGAATGCTATTAAAAGTAATCATCCAAAAGACATGATGGGACCTAACATGGGTAAGTTCAATGACATTTTCAAAATAAAACCGATTGGTTGTTAAAGTAGTTGCACAATATGAATGGAATCACGAGAATTACTAAATACAAATGATTTTTATGGTTTTGTAGATTCAATTAACAGTTTTAGCACAATATAAAAGAAGAAGGCTTTAAGGTCAAATATAATTAAGTCCAATGTAAAAATTATGTAAATAAAAAGCACTTGTTACATTAATTAATGAAAATTGTTATACCCGTAATGAACTAGTGAATCACCACTATTAATAATTGTTACAATAAAAGGGCGTAGTTATGAATATATTCAGTTCACTTTATACAAGAAATGTACAAATATAAGTAACAATTAACTGAATATATTTTTTCTTTTGATTTAGGTTAAAGATAAGATTCACCTTACTAATATAGGCTTATGCAATGTAATCCTCCACAGATGGCGATCGTAGTGAACTAGAGGCTATGATCCAAACTACACCAAACAACTGCAAACGAAAAAACTTAAACATGCTTTAGAGAACAAACGCAAAATCTGTTGGAAGACGATGTCTGTCTGTAGCTCGGATAAGACTTTCTGTTGCTGCACTCACGGGCTCGCTTCCAAGAAACTTCTAGAGCATTCACCTTTCTCACTTAACACTAACGTTTCGACATCTCGACCACCACCAACTGATTCGCTTTCAAATTTCCTGTCATCGTCATTAACGCACTAATTGGCAATAAAAAAACAAGGAGCACCAGCCAATCGCAGCAGCCATCGTCTAGGTCCCATGCTTCAATCAACGCTATGGGGAGAGGTTCGACTTAAAGTATACTATATTTTGTGTGATATGTGTCGTATACCTCCTGTTTTGTTTATAAATGTTCCTCTAGTGCTTAAGGCTTCATGTCTTTTTTAGATTTATGTTTCATAGAACCTATATGCGACGCATTTAGATTGCCATTTGTCCTTATTTAGTGTCCTCGAAGAGCAATAAACAATTCTAGTACTTTACAGACCAACATAATGCAACAAAGAATATAAACATTACGACAACCAGCCTCGGATGGCAACACAAATTAGACTCAGTGGTACACTTTTATACTTCCAATCTTCTTTTCATTTTGTTTACTTAACTGCACGTTTTCTTATTTTTTAAGAACAACGAATTTCTATTGAATTTAATTAATTGCCTAACACTTTTTATAACATTTTATCGCATTTGTCTATTTACAAGTACTAGTATACTCGTATTTAAGTGTTGTTTATTTGCAATCAATTTTACATAATATTTTCGAAAACTACCATTATTTCCTTTATTTGTTTGTTATAAAGCATGTCTGCATGAAATGTTAATTTAAAGTCAGTCGTCATTTAACAAACTTTATAGTTCATGAAGTGTTGTTACACTATCTTTTTCATTAGTCTTGTGTTCGTAATTTAATATTTTGATATTGTTTATCACAGTTGCCAGTTTAATGCCCGGAGTGGATTTGTCAGGTGCCACACGTCTGACGCCGAGCCCCCGCGACATGAGCCCGGCCCTCGCCATTGCCCTGCCCATGATGAAATCAGTAAACATAGTGCCAGCCCAGTGTTTTGACAACATAGCATTCCATAATGAAAAATCTGAAGACAAAAATATACTAGAAACTAAGGAAGCCGGAGACGACAATACATACGTTGCTTCGAGTAAAAATTCAAGTGAACGGGAATCGTTAGACAGCGACAATGACGATACGATAAGAGTTAATAATTATAAAAATGAAAGGTACATCAATAAAAATATGTCGGAAGAGAGGACTGATGCTCGAACTCCATTATTGCGAGGACATAAAATAGAGTCACTAGACGAGACGAAATTGCGTGAAAACAAAGCAGAAAAAAGAAAATCGTCAGCCTCTACGTAATATATCCAACATTTTACAAAACATAGATACGAGTAAATTTATAACCAGACCAATAGAGCTAATGTATCACTCATTGTACCATTGATATTCTTAGAAGTGAACTTATATTAATAAGAGATTTCAAGTGAATTAGTTTTTGCAAAGACAAAAAGTTTGCCTTTATTAACACTGTGCTATAAATTCTATAGTTATATTGTCTTGTTTAAGATCGATCATTCAAGGCCGTGATAGATTAAGGATAGGGTAATTTAGTGCTTAAAGCACTCTTATATCATTAACATTATACTTATTAGTCGCATATAACCATCACCAGCTTCAATTATATATAGGCTATTTTAATTTATATATCATGTTATATTTTATTACAATTATTTCAGTATTAAAAAATACTCAAACTTCAAAGAGATTTTAAGCCTATTAATGAAACGTGATAAAATTCAAATAGAAAAAAATATTAATTACTTTGCAGCTCAGAGGTTTTTAATTACAGTAATAAAATAACGCCTCTAGCCCTAAGCAAATTAATATCATAATTAAAGTTATTGAAATTTTATGTAAAAAATTGACTTCATTTTACTTTGTTAGCATTTCTTTTGAGAATCAAAATCAAAACCAATCTGAATGCTATTAGTATTTAAAAAAAACCATACGATACTTTATATTTATTATTAGTAAATTATTTTTTATTTTCTTTATTACAAGCTTAAAATCTTTAACATAATTTGAACATAATAATACCAATTATAAATAGTACATAATCAGGCAGAGAATGTCTAACGACAATATGTTAGCCCTTTGTACTTATGTGCAATATTTTTTTTTAATAAAATGAAAATAAATAATAATAAGGTTATATATGAATTACATAAAATTTACAAAATAAAACAAGAAGTTGATCATATATTTACTGAAAAAAGAAATACTCGTATAGCTAATGAAACAAATTTAAGGGCAAAAAAAATAACTAATAACAATAAAAAAACAATAAACCAAACCAATAAGAAGAAAGATTAACAATTTACAAAATATTAGCTCATTATGTATTTCATATTAATAAAAATGAAACAATTACATCCAGTTTTTTGGATAATTAGATAATATTAAATCAAATTATTCAAAAATAATTTCAAGTTTTTAAAAATATTATACTACCCATCGAGTGTACTTCACTATACACTATAACATATCATATGCACCTATTTCATTCTTGACGTTTCTCTATCACCTTTAGTATGTAAGTATATATATATATCTATTAGTTTAATCTATAGGTTATAATAAAATTTTGTATTTATACTCAATAAATATGATTTAAGATCGAGTCTTAATCTAAGCTTATTTTCTATTTATCTTAAACTTACAATATATTAAAAGTATCATCACAACCGTTTTCCCTTTCGGGGTAGTCAGAAACCATGTTTATAAATAAACGGATTCACGTTTAGCCATCTTTACTATAGGCCAATCATGACAAGTGGCAAGCTCGTCGATGCCTCCAGCGTACCAACCTCGAGAAATATCTTTACATTAATAAATATTTTTGTGTCTCGACCAGGAATCGAACCCGTCACCTCCGAGTCTAAATCCACGAACTTTACCGCTAGACTACGGAGGCAGTATATAAACCATTTAAATATACATATATATTTTTGTTACATAGCCATCAAAATTTGTAAGTTGAATTGGCAATGGGCCGGATACGTCCGTCGCAGAACTGAGAAATGGCAAGCCTTGGGGAGGCCTACATCTAGCAGTGGAGAGACATAGGCTGATGATGATGGTGATGATACATTTTTTGTTACTAAATATTTTTTAATAGGTATATTTCTTAAAATGTGAATACATCTGCTTATATTTTGAAATTCATTAATTTTTTTTTTTTTATAGATTATAATAAAATAAAATAAAAATTTAACGTTTTTATTTAAGCTGCAGATTTTTTTTATATTTTTTTCGTAGAAAGTATTTTTTGAAAGAAAATTAAAAATAGAGCTAAAAATTTAAGTACTATATTTATGTTTACATAGATATTGGGTAATGAAATGAATATATATAACTTAATTGGCAATAAATATTTTTTTTACTTTTTAATATGTTTATTTGTGTATGTCTTTTTTGTATAATTTTGCATAAAACCGTCACGAAAGTCTAGCTATGACCGTAAATGCGCAGAACTTAAAAATAACGTATCTTGTTCGCGCTGATTGACTATCCATCCAGTCGCACGTCATGCAAGTACATTACGTTCATAGCTAGACTACAAAAATTTATGAAAGTGTGAAAATAGTTCTAAGTTTATTATATCGATTGTTAATAGTTTCAAAAACAATTTTGTATACATTTTTTATGATTAATATCTTTATATTCTTAAGGCTATGTCCACATACATATAAGTGTCATAATATTAGGGACGTAAGGTAAACGTCCACTTATCGGTGCGCTCTGCATCGACCGATACCAATGATTGGGCATTTTTTGTTATCTAAAGGTTTATGATTGGGTGCGCTTTAACTAGATTGCGCCTGTTAAGTTTCCAGACGAAGTTTTTTTTTAATTATGTAATTTCAATGTCCATGTCCAATATTAGCATTTTTCTCCTCCTTGTGTCGTGATTCCTTATTACTAAGGTCGTCACCTCCCGAAGAATTGGTTTATGTATTGATAATAACACGCCACCCGTTCCTATCTTCGGCAGCATACACAGCATCATGGACGCTAGTTTTAATAGTGGAGCGATTTTAATCTGGACAGTGTAGCGGGCTGCAGTCTCTCGGTCTCTTTTCTTCTACCTTGCCAGTAAAAGAAATCATCCAGGTTATCTCTTCCTTTTCTGGCAATATGTCCGAAGTACTGGAGTATCCGGCAAAGACATAACCCTTTCAGCACGGACAGTACAAGCGTGCGTTTTTTTAATTTCGAGCGGTCGACAAATTCTGTTTGCCGCTCCAAATCAGCCTCGATAGATCATGCACTTATGTAGCTACTTAGTGATTATCTTTATTAAATTGTTAGGCTAGGCCATAGTCCTTTTTTAAGAAAAAAACATACAATAGTGCTTTTTTATTTCTAACATATTATTATTTTTTCACTATTTTTATTAGATACTTTATTAGAACTGAAGTATTTCATAGTTATTAATACCTTTTAATATTTTCTGTAGTGCTGAAAGGGATAATATGGTGGGTACACCTAGTCGATATGTCTAGTTTTAAAATCGACACAGTTAGTAGCATTTCTCTCTAACACCTCATCTCAAAAGCATCGAAAAGCATTCAGGCGGCGGTCTTTATGGTCCATGGTCTCAAGCGCGACATAGGAATATGAGAAAACTAGTGATTGCCATTTACTCGGAACTAAATGGTCAATTAATATATTTTGACAACTTAAATGATAATGGCAAGCTTTCGTCTAAGAAAGCGTCGCGAACCAATCATAAATCTTTTTTATTATCATTGATATCGTATATAATAATACTGAGGCATGTAGACGTGGACTGCATAATTTTATAATAAAAATGAACTACACTGCATGACGAATATGCAATAATTTAATGTAGATAGCACAAACAATTGTATATATTTAGTATCTAATAATTTTAAACGCGTTAAGTAAATATTATGTACCAATTAGGAAAATAAAATGTTTTTTTCATATGTTTTTCTAGATATTTTCTTTTTTACGTATTATATATTTTGTTGTGAATTGAATGTTATAGAAAAAAAATATTTTTTTATTTTTATTTACTGTAGAGTCGCAACCAACCCATCTAGCCAGCGTGGCGAAAGAATGCCAAATTCTCCCTCTATCTCCCTCTATCTCCAGAAATAGAGGCCTGCAGTCCTATTCTGTTACTTAAGCGCAAACGTTATTAGTGGATTTCGTTATTTGCATCAAAGCTTGCGTCATAATTACAAAATATTATTTAATACACAATTACTGCGGCATAAATGTCAATGGAGAATACATCTCACACCTCCGATTCGCGGATGACATAGTCATCATGGCCAACTCGCTCAAGGATCTTAGCAGAATGTTAAACGGCTTAAACGTGGTTTCTCAGTAGGTTGGCCTCGGAATGAACCTGGATAAGACTAAGGTTATGTTCAATGACCATGTCAAGCAGAGGCCAATCTGTGTGGGAAATGCTACTCTCGAAGTTGTGCAGGAATACGTCTACCTTGGATAGACTATTCAGCTAGGCGCTGCTAACTTCAGCAAAGAAGCCGACAGGCGCATCCAGCTAGGATCGGCGGCATTCGGGAAACTTCGACATATCTTCTCATCGTCCATACCACAGTGTTTGAAGACAAAAGTCTTCAACCAGTGCGTCCTCCCCGTAATGTCGTACGGAGCAGAGACTTGGACACTGACAGTGGGTCTGGTTCACAAATTCAAGGTCGCTCAGCGAGCTATGGAGAGAGCTATGCTTGGTATTTCTCTGATGGATAGAATTCGAAACGTTGAAATTCGTCAGAGAACCAAAGTTACTGACATAGCATTCAAAATTAGCAAGCTGAAGTGGCAGTGGGCCGGACACATCTGCCGCAGAACCGACGACCGATGGGGCAAACGGGTTCTGGAGTGGAGACCACGTACTGGACGACGCAGAGTGGGACGACCCCCCGCCAGATGGACGGATGACCTAAGGAGGGTCGCTGGTGGGGGTTGGATGAGGGTTGCAAAAGACCGCGTGCAGTGGCGAGCCTTGGGGGAGGCCTATATCCAGCAGTGGAGAGACACAGGCTGATGATGATGATGATGATGATGATGATTTAATTCTCAACTCTATAACCGCTCGACGTTGACACCGGCCGTGCAAATATCAACTTTAATAGCATGATATATACGAGTATTTTTCAGTTAACGTATTCCATTATTATAACGTTTGCGCTTAAGTAACAGAAGGCTCTGTATACTAAAGGTTGTAATTATGACAATGAATACTAAAACTATTTTTTATTTTTTATTATAATATTTATTATTTTAAAACTTTATATTTTATTATTAAAAAAAAAAAAAAAGTATGCCTATTGTATAGTTAAAAAAAAAATTTTTTTCTACAACATTCAATATTTTTTTATAGCTTCTTATATTATAAACCACAGACCAATAAAATAACGATATAAACCGAAGTTTAACCAGTATGGTTTCATTGTTATTATTAGGATAAAAACACGCCAAAGATCATCCATTGAGTAACTGGAAAGGGCATCGCGAAATACTTGTGTACTCATACGAGTTATGGTCCAGTCACAAAACGTCACTTTACTGAACCCAGACCCTGGTTGGCATCTTACTAAGATCATCATCTTTTTAAGTTAACTTTAGTTAATGACTGTTAATAGAAAGCATTGCTGATAGCTAAGTTAACACCATTATTAACCCCGGAAAAATAAACTTATTTTATAGAACTGAAAAAATAAACAGCGCCTGAGAGGCGCACAATTTTAAAATCAGATTTATTTTACAATTTTGATTAATTATTTTTAAAAGAAATAAAATTAAAACTAAACTAAAACCAAAAAATAACAACATTAGGTACTTATAAAATCTAATTTAAATATAAGTCATGACCGCGCGGCATGGTGGCAAGAACGTTGGCAGCATTTCTTTGCTGAATCGCTATGCTCATTCTCTGAACGAGGAACGAGCCAGCCCTCTTGTTACCAGAGCACACAATTAGACGAGAGTAGACTTTTTATTTTATTTTGATAACTTCAATGATGTCTTGATAAGTTTTAATAAATAAAACTCAAAATGTATATTATAAAATTTTACTAATACTTTAAAAAATAGGATTTTATAAATACTAAACGAAAAAAACAAAAATTTGAAGTCATGATTTACATGATTAGTTTTTTTTTAAATATATAACTATTATAGTATTTTGTCGTACTAACTAATGACTTAAGATATAATTAGTCTGAAATACCAAAAAGGAAAGAATATTTTGAGATGCAATAAACACGCGCCTTTCGAGCGCAACATGTCAGTATACCCATCGAAAGCAACAAAACTGTGATACGACTGCGGACCGACGCGACGACAGAGTCGGAAACACAAGTATGTACGAGCGTCGCCTCGTCGGTTAAGAAATGGATGCAACATATCTTAATCGCGGACGCCTCTGAGGCGCACCTTATCTTTTAACGTCACGTTAACCTTATTATAGTCATATAATACCACTTACAGACTTATTTAAAAGAGATCTTTGGTGTGTTTATGATGTACACTACACAATGTGGGTGTATAAAGTATTAGAATCCTTGATGTACCTAATCCTTACTTTGATTAATCCTTAAAATGAATAGAATAATTATATCACATAAAATGTTTGCCGCGATATTAATATGGCTTCTTAGCTCAATTTGCGGCACAATAATTATTTTTACCGATGCCACTCTTCCGCAAGGCGCCGCGCTTGACAACAACTGCGTGCCTCGTACCACGATACTAAGTAAGCGCGGCGATAAGCGACGTCCGTCATGCAGTTTGCGATAATTAAGCGACAGTCGCTATTCTAAACGTTATCACAATTAATATCAACTTTTGGCGCAAAGTAATAACATCAAAATATATTATTGACGATCGAATAAATACAAGGATATTGCAAAAATAAGTAAATATTAATACATGTTATATAATGAACCCTAAATATATTTTATATGGTCTTGAATGTTTAAATTTCTGTTTCATCCATAATATTCTTCTGTCACTCTCCCAAAGGCTAACTATGTTTCTATATTTTGTTTGCAATAAATATCATTATTAAGAATTAGTTTATACTCCAATGTCTATTAAATATTAGTTCAACTGATAACATCATAAGGTTTGGTATACATAAAAGATTCTAGTACATTTTAATTTAATATTTGCATATCTTTAATGGTATACCACTGAAAAATAAAAGTTATGAGTAGGGTGTAAGGCTTAAAGTGAATAAACAGGGCTTGTATCGTACTGTATAGCATATACATATACAATTTTAAAGATAAAAAACAAATAATTTGAAATATTGTTCATTAAACATGTGAAAGTATTTTATGTTCTTTCATTTTTACCCAACTAAAATAACCCCTAATTTTATGTAAAAAATTACAACAAGCAATAGGAAAAGTGAGGTTTTAAATACGTACGAGTTTTGAATACATGTGTGATACTCACAACCTTCCACTTCGTTCTTCACATAACAACGTGAATCTGTGTCTGCAACGCGCGATCCACGTTTTAAAGCGCTTGTTCACTGCTCTATTTCTAGACAAACAGGACTCGTCAACAGGCTAACAATATATATTTGGCATAATATCTATGTATATTTGCGTTTATTTATATGGACATGGAGATAGAGCGTAGAGCGTTGTCTGTTCGCTGCAACATGCTGGCCCGCAGATTCGCTCGCTGCACAAAACAGGTTAAGTTGACATTATTTACGGCATATTGCCAATCCTTCTACTCCTGCAGTCTGTGGGTCAACTATACACAGCGAGCATACAGCCCCCTACGAGTCCAGTATAATAAGGGTTTTTATTTATTGTTGGGGCTGCCGCATTATTGCAGTGCTTCCGGAATGTTTGCAGGGAATCATGTTGATAGTTTTTCTGCTATCATGCGTAAACTTCTTCATTCTTTTGTCAATAGAATTAGCGGCAGGCAGCACCAACAATATGCTAAAGGTCATATCGGATAAAGTGGACTGTCCAATACAGTGTCACTTTATTAAGATTCACTATAACCGACAAATTGACACGTGTACAAATAAGTATAAATAAGGCACTAACATAAAATTTTAGTTTACTAACTTTAATGTAAGCCATTGTTACTAACATAGTGATAGGTATACTAATAAAATGGATTGTAATTTGGTATTTCTTAAAATTATATATTTATTCGAAGTAGGTAATTCGATACAAAAATATTAAAATAAAATTGACTAAAAACTAATTATAAAGAAAACTAAAACTAAAAATACCTATGAAATTAAAGCTATTCTACAAAATAAACTAAGGGCTTACCACTAGGGAGGGTACCTAAAACGCTCGCCGCATTTCCTCGTTGAATTATTATGGACATATTCTGTTTTAGGTAGTTATGGCATTTGGGATCGCCACACTCTTGGAAAATTCGTTTACCCAGCTCTTTTATGAATTTGTGGGTATCAAGAGAATATACCCCCATTGTTTCAACCCCAAATGCTACAAAGTTATAATTTTGTTTAATGCTATTGTATTTGATGTGTTTTCTAAATTCGGCTGTATGAGCAGCCGAACCGGCCTTTTTTGATGTAGAGGAAATGTGGCAAGCGGCAAAGGTATCCACACAGGTGGCATCCCAAACAAGACATCTTCCCTCACTCCATGGTACAAGAGACATACCATCCGGCCTTTTACCATCACTACGTGAAAGTCCTGATGGTTCAAGGACGGACGGGATTTATTTATTGTAATTATCTATTAAATTGAATATATTATTATTAGTAAATAAATAATAAATATTTCTAGACAGGTCACACAGCGCCATCTAATTTCTGTGGTAAGCTACGAGGCTTGTGTTACGGAAACTAGATGGTTGATAAACTAAATATTATACTTTTTTTTTGTAAATATATACATATTATACATATAAACACCCAGACCGAGACAAATTATACAATGTACAACTTGCCCCCGGTGGGAATCGAACCCACGACCTCCCGAGTTCACTGCAACGTTTGTTACCACTAGACCACGGAGGCGGTAAATGTGTTATTTATGTAACAGCGTTAGTATCTATTAGTATGTAGAGTGTGTAGTACTACAAAGCTTTTGAAACTTACGATAAAAACTAAAATTTAACTAAAGTTAATATCCACGCAATAACGGGATATCTCTCCAGCTCGTGTATAATTAAAAGAGGCCTCTTTTAACTAACTACCCTCATTTTATAGAATTAACAATTACTTCATAAAACTGCCGGTAAGTGCTAGCAATAAACCCCTGACCCTTAGTTAATGTTTTGCATATTATACTAATATTATTATCCTATTTAGCATAATAATAAGTTCGTAATTACCATTATAAATAACAAAATTATTGTATGTGGTCATAAACTAGAACTGACCAATGATTATAATAATAATAATAACGTTTATTGAGCTGTCTTATTGGTACCTATATACAAAGTTGAGTAAACAATATATAAAATATTCCTTGAATTTACATACATTTTTGATTGAATGCAAACCACAAGGATAGGCAATTTTAAGATGGTCCCTGACTCCTAACCAAGATAACTTGTGTCCTAGGATGTCAGTCAGTTCCATATAGACTTATAGCCTCAGATAGCCAGCTCAAAAGGTATCATAAAACAAAATAAACAACGTAAATCAAAATACAAAAGAGGTTCCAACACAACACACCTGTAAAACGACACCAGCATAGATATTTTGTTATTATATATAATAACTATTGTCATCTTAAAGCCTTTCTGTTGTTGTAGGAAACCCATTTATAATTTATTAAATACTTTACCCACCACCAGGAAAAATGATAAATAAAAACAAGCAATAGTTTCTTTTAAAGTTCATTAAAATGTTTACTTATGAACTATAAAAGTATGATTACCAGTCGATCAGTTACTTAAATACTTATATATATGTATACTTAAACTGAAATAATAATAAACAACTATATTTTTACTTATTATAAATAAATAGATACTTGATAATAAATAATATTGAATAGTTCCTAACAACTGTAAGTAATATTGTATGTATGTATGTATGTATTATTATTAATTTGAATTTACTTATTATCATTATTATATTATATATATTATTTATAATTATATAGTATTAGTATTAGATTTAGTAGAATTTTAATTACCTATTTTCCTGTTTAAATATTTGCACCTACCTCCCACATACCATGTTCGTAATGTCCCTAAGGTTGACCGAGTAAGAATGTCTAGCGGCATTAGGTCCGCCTTTGTACATAGTGCAAAAAGTTTTAAATAAATAAATAAAAAAATAAAAATACATACCATATTTAATTTATGTCTGATTCACTAATTTACGCCATCCACAACACGTATATAATAATAATTCATTTATTTATTTCGGATTCGATCCATATATGTTAGTAACAATTTAACTTAGAACTATGTTAGTAGAAATACACATTAATCAAAAATTAAAACAATGTAAATATAAAAATTATTGTTTATTGTGTGTGACATTAAGTCACAGACCCATAACATTGGGTAACGCAAACGCTGTACAGATTTACACGTTCCCAGTTACAACTCCAATCCAGTGCTTTACAAAAGCCAAACACTTATTACCTTTGCTCTGCAACGGGTTTTTAAGATAACCAAATTCGCAATAGGACAGACACATCTTTTTTTTATGTTAGCACCACATGTGACCTTGCGCCCACCTAATGATAAGTGGCGTGCTAGTTCCATGATCCTGAAACGTGTGGATACACTTTACAAGGTTTATCGGCATGAACGGTGAATAATTTCCCGTCCTGGCAAACTGGGAAAATTACCACCATCAGTCCGTCTACCATCTATTAAATAGATACATCTGCTGAAGAACCGACGAACGTTGGGGCAAACGGGGTATAGAGTGGAGGCCACGTACGGAACGATGTAGAGTAGGACAACCCTCCGCCAGATGGACAGATGACCTGAAGAAGGTCGCTGGTGTGGGTTGGATGAGGGTGGCGAAAGATCGCAGTCAGTGGCGAGCCTTGGGGGAGGCCTACATCCAGCAGTGGAGAGATAGGTAGGCTGATGATAATGTTGAGATAACTGTTGAGACAGCTATCTGGGGTTACTATTTATGACTTTTGTCTATATTATCGAAAAAGTGTTGCCATTTAAAAAAAATACAACCGTTTTGGGAATAATTTATATTTATTTAAAATACTTTATTGCACTAAAAATGTATATAGGCGGGCTTAATAACTAAGCATTTTTTGACAACCAACCTTTGGAAGTGTAATAAGTATAACAAGCGATGCCTACACTTTACCCATACTTATTTACATTTACCCCAACTTACATACATTTTTATAGGTAGGTTTTGCGATAAACATTGAGAAAAATAATCCGCGCACGACAATAAAAGGGAAAGGTTGAAAAGTGCCTAAATAAATAAATATGACCCAAGAACGTTCGGAAACAAAGGGAAATCTAAACAATGCTAGCACCAGCTGGAGACCCATTCAAGCGAAGATAAACATGAATTGTTATGGAATTTGTGAAACGAATGTGATAATTTTGTTAAGAAAATGTACGAATATATTGGGATCCCTAATCGGAGTCAGCAATCTATCTACATTAAGCTAGCCTATATACTGTTTTATTTAAATTTATTTTATTTATTTATTTAAACTTAATTGCACAAAGTACAAATGCCGCTAGACATTCTATGACGGTCAAACCTTATTTATTTATTTTCAGAAAAATCACAGCTTATAACTAGGACATAAAAATTACAATATTATAAATTATTAGATCTTAAGCCAGGAAGATTTTATATTATTAGTACATTTCATTTCTCAAAAACAGTGGGTTAAATACTAAAAAAAAAAAAAATTACAAATTAATAATAATAAACATTAGTAAAATAAAAATTAAAATATTTACAAATAGCTATATATAAGTAGCATAGGATTATTATGAAATTAGTTAGTGAAAATCAGTTAATCATTATATTATATAGAAATAATAGGAAACTAAGGGAAGATATGCATAGCTTTAGATCGATAGATAATTCTATTCTATCTTCGGGACAACGAGAGCAGTGAGTACATAAGGTAGGTGCAACACTAAATAAACTTGAAGATTTTAATGCAGATAACATATATGTACATACTTATTAAGGAGGTCGACTGTCTTGGAGTTCATGGGCTCTCCTGTTCCAAAAGTGCGGGCAGATTTTCCCGCCACGGCTCCCTTAACGATACTATAAAAAGGGCTCTAGCCACCATCGAGGTTCCAGCTCTTCTAGAGCCTGTTGGAGTTATCCGAGATGATGGCAAGAGACCCGATGGTTGACGTTGGTCCCCTGGGAACGGGGACGTGCTCTAGTGTGGGACGCCACGTGCGTCGACACCCTTGCCGCGTCGCATCTCAGGGGGACAGCGCATAAAGCGGGAGCCGCGGCGGAAAATGCGGAGTCCAGCAAGCGGCGCAAGTATGTAAGTATATTAAAAGATTACATATTTGTGCCGTTTGCTGTAGAAACTCTGGGCCCATGGAGTCCAAGCGCAAAAAAGTTTTTAAAAGACATAACACCGCGTCTTGTTGTCTCCTCCGGTGACAAGAGGGCTGGCTCTTTCTTCGCCCAGAGAATTAGTATTGCAATTCAGCGGGGAAATGCAGCCAGCGTTCTTGCCACCATTCCACGCGGACGGGACTTATATCCCTATCCTTAATATTAATTTTATTTTATATGTTGTAAATATTTTTTCGAATAAATGTATATATAATTTTTTCACTTATTAATAATTACATACTAATACATACATATTTTCTGTGCAAAAAAGAATTTATACTGGCTTACTACATACTATAAAATTAATCCTTACTAATATTATATGTATTATTGTGTACATATTTGTATGTATGTATGTGTATTTATTTTAATATCTATGGTATGTAAGATTAAATGAATTTATTTAGCAACGTTTCTTAAAATCGTTTGCACCTAGCCCCATGACTGTAATGTTCTGTATTGTCCCAAAGGTTGGCTGCTAGAGAATGTTTAATGCGAAAAATTATTGTAAGGGGTTGCAATAGGGGATGAAAGCATGTATAGAAAACTAATCTTAATATTAAAGCTAGAAGCCTAAATATTTTTTTTTGGCTTTTGATTAGATACGCTACTTAGTGGGGGAAGAACAGCACTCTCAGTTCTGAAACAACCATTGAACTTAGCTCCTGAGAAAATGCCAGTATGTAACATTATCAAAAGCAGTGAGCGCGGATATTACAGCAGTGTAAGCTGTTGGTTTGGGATGAATGTACGTTGTCCCACAAAAGAACAATGGAATCACTAGATATATTATAAAAAAATATTTAAAAAAAAAACACATATCAAAGGCAACCAGAGTATCATACGTGGGATGGTGGTACTTTTAGCGGGTGATTTTAGACAGACCCTCCCGGTTATTACTAGGGGCACGCCGACAGATAAAATGAATGCCTGTTTAAAGGCCGACTAATGCTTTATTTTATTTATTTATTTAGTAAATCTTACAGCTAATTTATACATATATAGGAGAAAATAGTAATACGATAAAGCCAATAATAAGAGTTTGCTGACAGATACAATAAAAGTAAGCAAAGAAAACAATGATAATAAATTTAAAAATAAAAATGAATACAATAGTACAAGAATTACGAAGGAATAGGCATTACATCAATAACAGAATAACTACAACAGAAATAAACATACATATATACACACACACACATACACATAGGCATACATAAACTTGAAAATATAAAACTATTCTAATCCCTCGATTATTTACCAGTGGAACAAGCTACCACTCGCTATTAGACACGCATCTGTCCACGTTTTTAAGCGCTTGGTCACTGCTTTATTTCTAGACAAACAGGAGTCGTCATCAGGCTAAAATATATATTTGGCATAATATATATGTGTATATACGTTTATTTATAGGTATATGTGTAATTTATGTAATAGTGTAAGTATCTATTAGTATGTAGTGTGTGTAGTATATTCTATATTGTTCAACTTGATATCGGCACTATCCTTAATCTCACACTCTCCCAAAGGTTAGATGTTAGAAAATGCCTTGTAGGCATTAATCTTCGCCTTTGTACACTTATTTTGTGCAATAAAGAATTTAATAATAATAATAATTGACACACAAGATGATGTTCCAGTCTTATTATTTAAAAAAACTAGACGCGCCAAGGCTATATAATGTTACACGGCTACAATTTACACATCTGGGACACAGCATTATAAAAACTATAATTATGACTCGAAATGCTATAGGAAAAAATGTTTTCGATTGTCCATATTCCAATAAATTCGACTGATTTTCCATTTCAGTTTAGAGTGCCGTTTCCCCTGAAAGCAATATTTACAATTACAGATGCTTGGTTGCAGTTGTTCATTTAGCAAAAAAAAAGATTTGTGCAACTCTATGTGGCATGCTCACGTGTATCAAACCCGCAAAGTCTTTATGTTTTGTTATGCAAAAGATGGAAAATTAAAAACCTCGTATATAAAAATTAATTTAAATAAGCTATTTACAGTAAAATATGTACTATAAAAAAGCTATTTGCAGTAAAATACTGTAAATAAGCTATTTGCAGTAAAATACTGTAAATAAGCTATTTGCAGTAAAATACTGTAAATAAGCTATTTGCAGTAAAATACTGTGAATAAGCTATTTGCAGTAAAATACTGTTAATAAGCTATTTGCAGTAAAATACTGTAAATAAGCTATTTGCAGTAAAATACTGTTAATAAGCTATTTGCAGTAAAATACTGTAAATAAGCTATTTGCAGTAAAATACTGTTAATAAGCTATTTGCAGTCAAATACTGTAAATAAGCTATTTGCAGTAAAACACTATAAAAAAGCTATTTGCAGTAAAATACTGTTAATAAGCTATTTGCAGTCAATTACTGTAAATAAGCTATTTGCAGTAAAATACTGTAAATAAGCTATTTGCAGTAAAATACTGTTAATAAGCTATTTGCAGTCAAATACTGTAAATAAGCTATTTGCAGTCAAATACTGTAAATAAGCTATTTGCAGTAAAATACTGTTAATAAGCTATTTGCAGTCAAATACTGTAAATAAGCTATTTGCAGTCAAATACTGTAAATAAGCTATTTGCTAAATTAAAGAGATAAGAAGACAAATTTCTAAGCATTCCATTTACCGTGAGGGTGCCGGGTCCATCGTGTGTGGGTAAGAGATGAGAAGAATGGTGTCTCAGGCTTGCGACCGACAATAGTTTGGTTTATGAAAAGAAGGCCTCCCTTTTTTATTATATTGCGCGATAATACGCTCACCATCCACCATTCTACTTCTCTCCCTACCCAACCAAATACTGTATGATTCCGTTAATGCCGTCGTGGAAGCTCGTTCCATAAATGTATTGACGGCAGACCTGCTTAGGCCCAATTCAACTATTTGCAGTCAAATACTGTAAATAGCTTATTTTAATATATATATGTGTTTTATATGATGAAAATTGGCTTAAAAAAATAAAAATGCTGCCGAAAGTCACTATTCCACGCGGATGAAGTCGCGGTCACAGCAAGTAAATAATATACATAAATATGTATAATACATACAATAATAAGGATTCTGTAAAGTTATATAATATATAGTCAGAAACGTTGACATTCGTCAAAGAACCAAAGTTACCGATATAGCTTTTAAAATTAGCAAGCTGAAGTGGCAATGGGCTGGACACATATGCCGCAGAACCGATGAACGATGGAGTGGAGACCACGTACTGGAAGACGCAGAGTGGGACGACCCCCCGCCAGATGGCCTACATCCAGCAGTGGAGAGACACAGGCTGATGATGATGAAAGTTATATAAACTCGTTAAAATAAGTAATAATGTGTATTTATTTTATTTATTTTTTATTTTTTATTTATGTAGTGATTATTTAAAGTTAATCTCGTATTTACATGCCACACTAACACCAACTTACCTTACCTATAAAGTAACTTAAACAGAAGACTCCAGATTACATGTAGAAAATGTTCCAACAAATTTTCGAATTTCCTTAGACATGTCAGGCGTATACAAAATAGACTTGCTACGTCATTCATATTCCCCTAATGGAATTCGTCCGTGTGAGCAAATACCTTCCTACGTTGCTCCAAAACATCTGCACCCTTATTCTTGTTTTGGTGTATGTTTAAAAGCTTAAATTTCTGCAGAAATAACGGTGTGAATATGAAAAATCTACTTGACAGGTCGGCATAATAGTAGGAACTAATGTCGGTCGTCAGTGCTCAGAATAAAAAAAAAACAATGCGGAGTCCTTCGCACCATTTTGCGCAGACATGTCAAGTGCAATTTTTTGTTTTGTAAATTAATTTACTGTGAAAGAAAAAAGGGAAAGCGTTTTTTGATGTTCGCATTGTTAATGCTGACGCAACCTCATACGGAACCCGTACCTGGGGAAGCATCTTCCAAACCCATTCACACGAGAAACACCGTAAATACGACAGGGCAGCAGAAGATCTCAGAGCTTCATTTACGCCGTTGGTTATCTCGTGTGATGGCTCATTAGGTGCTGAGTACGCGGCTTTTGTCAAAAAGACCGCTTCACGGCTTTCTGAAAAATGGCAGAAGCCATTCTCACAAGTTGCAGGCTGGCTAAAAACAAAAATACAAATTTCTGTAATAAGGGCTATAAGCTTAAGGATCAGAGGAACCAGAAAGCGAGTGAGATGGATAGGATGTGAGGATGGAGCAGGTATGTTTGAAGGAACGAATGAATGATTGAATGTGAATGAATGTTAGATGATTTTATATATTTAGTTTTATGTTTTTTTTAGTTATTATTGTGATTTTGTTGAAATAAATTATATTATTACGACATCAAAAATTTACTGTGAATATTGTTGGTCAAAAGTGGTGTTGTTTTGTTTAATAATGTTCTACAATGTGAATAGTTATGGAAAATGATAAATTGGACTTTGAATATGGGGCAAAAGTTGCAGTTTATTTATTGCGGTTTTACCGCGATGTGGGATATATGGGAAACCATATTTTATCCGACGTGTATGAGCTATGAGCGAGTGACTCCAAGAAAAGCATCAAATTTCAGATGCTGCATGATTAACTCATAAAAAAGAAAGATATATTACGTCAGACTTGGCTGTATGGGCTAGACCCTTTACCTTCCCTATCACCTCATTCATCATCCATCGGGAGAAGAGAACCAAAAAAAAAAAACAATGCGTTGGCAGCCTCTTACGTCGCACCTCACACCCCCGCCAAACAGTTCCAAAAAAATACTACTATGCAGTAGATTAAAGGTCAGCCCATTAATTAAACCGTCGCGCGACTTGTAAGTTTTAGCTAAAAAAAGATAATTTAATCCTAGGCAAAAAAAATCGAGACTACGTTCTAAATTTAAAAAGTTCTAAACCAGCTCATCGCCATTTTTATTTAAAACGATATCGAACTTTTCATTGGTGATTCTAAAAGCTACATTTGTTAAATCTTGACTGTTACCGAAATAGCAATAAAATAATTCAAGAATATGCCAGTAATGCTGACTTGAGCAGTCCTAGAAACTTAAACCAAATTGCTGCAACATTTTCCTCTGACTACATTGTTTCACATGATTTGTATAGACCTGCTATAGCATAGGTACATTGATAAAATAAATAATGATAATGACTTTTATTTTTATTACCTATGTATATACAAAGTTGAGTAAACATATATGTATATGGAATGTATTAAGATTCCTGGTCGGAACACAAAAATATTTATTAATGTAAATAAATACATTTAATTAATATTTAATTTATTTGTGATATTTCTCGAGTTTGGTACGATAGAGACATCGATGAGCTTGCCACTTGTCTAGGGGCCTTTGTACTTGTTTCAATTCAATTCAAATATTTTTATTTCAGATATAATCCATATTTTTATATTAAACAGATTAATATTATTTTACATTATATTTGATATTGTAATTAATTATTATTATTATTATCTTCCTATCTCTCAATGCCTCAGAGCGCTGTGGTTCGTGCGAAATTCTGTAATTGCGAGAGATCTGGAGATGCCTACTATCGAGGCATTTGTTATCGGCCTAGCTAAACGTATGTTTTACCGGGCTGACAACGGATCCTACAAGCATCTTCAGGATATCGCTCCTACTTTCGCACGGCCCCCGGAGGGGAGGCCACTACCTAGGGAGGCGCTCTTGGAGAAGAACTAAAGTAGACAAATCTAGGAGACTAGATTCGTGAGCCACAAGGGCAGTGTTGTAGTACAGCGCTCAACACCAAAGGTGCGTTGAATCACCGGCGGGTAGTTAGCCGCCGAGATCCTGCCGGGGAAAACGGGAGTTTATCCCATCCCCAACCCAGGCCCATTGAACATCCGGGCCTGGATGACTCCGCTGTCTGTCTGTCTGTATCTCTCAATAAACTTAACCTAACTTTCCACCAGTACTGCCGTTCAGTGTTGCGCAATAATAATAATTTATTTATTTTATTTATTTTTATTTATTCAGGAAACATATAGATCTTAAATCATAATTACAACAATTCTAAAAGTTACACAATCCAGCAAAGTTTCCACTTAAATAATAGTAATAATAATAATAATTAGTTTATTATCAGGCAACAGATGGCCCATAGATACCTTACAACCAAAATACATATAAAAATATCATTAACTTAAGAGTAAAATTAATTAATCTAAAGCTTCCGTATCTTCATCTTCTTGTGGTCATAGAAGTACCCATCAGGTACTGTGACCACCTTCTGAGGAGTACGAGAAGCTTCAGCGGTCGGTGTCGGGTGCAATAGCCACACAGCCCGCAAGCTGACGCATCAATACAATTACAAGATGACACAGCCTCTTTAGAGCCACGAATTAATTATTAACTACCTAGTTTTAAGCAAGAACTTGTTTATGGTTTAGTCGAAGATGATGGTATAGCTGATATGATGGGTCCACCCATAGTAGCTGCTGGTTATTTTATAATCGAAATAATAGTTGTTCAGTTTTGATAGTTCAAATACTTTCGCGGCATTCTACACTGATATATAAACACATATTTATTTAGTTGTATTGTATTGCATTCCTTTCCGCTTCCTAAATTATTTTGCGGGTACCATTGGGTGGCCAACAAAAAATGGTCACGTACGCACGGGGTGCGCGCACCGGCAGAAGCGATCGAGGTCTCGCCGCGTGTGCGCGCAATTTTGTGGTGAAAAAACATTCTCGTACGACAAACTGTGACAAAGTGTGTGTGATTCTAATTTATGGACTGGGGTGAGCTTTCCCTATTTTTATCCTATTTTATATTTTTATGTACGTTTAATACTTGTCGGTTTACACGCAGCATTTTGCGTGGGACAGCTGAGCGTGGGTCTGAGTCAGCCGGTGCAGGCATCCTTTTTAAATACAGTCCACTCATAACATCTAAAACAGCACATTTCTTGGTCCATTCGACAACGGATGCCTTAGATGTACCTCAGTTGTTCGGCGTAATTTGTTTGCCTTTTTTTTCTTTGTTTAAAGTCACAGTTAACATCTTTCAAATTATCGGTATATTATTTTTATTTCCACATATTTATTATAAGTAAATACACATTTTAAGCATTTATGGTATGTCCTTCCCATCCATATTAGTTCTTTATGTATTTACACATTCATTCGGTTATAAATTGTATAGTTTTTGTTCTGTGGAAATTGAACATTCCGTTGTACGAGTAGTTTTTTAAATTCGGTTTTTTTCTTGTCGCGTTCACGGTTCACGCGGTATCGTGGCTTAGGCGTGACCTGGCGGTGTTAGTAGCGCGGTATCGTTACTTTAGCGGGCGGTCCAAGGTTCGATTCCGACCTAGGAAAATCATTTTTTTTTTGTTCACATTTTTGTTTTATTTTTAATTTGGAATACCCCATAATTTATTTCAACGGTTGTATTTATTTTTAAGTTTTGGATTTTTTTAGTTATTTTTTTTCTTTCGGTTTTTTTAATATAAATATGTCGTCGGCTTCCTCTAAACGTATTATTTTAGTAAAACTCCAATATGACATGGCTATATGTAATTTAAATGTTACTTATGATTTATTAAATAAAATTAAATCTGACCCGTCAGTTAGTAAAAACTTTCAAGTTAGGTATGCCGATTTGGAAAAGGTGTATCAGACTTTTATGGAGTTTCATTTAGAGTTGCAAGTCTTATCTGGGGAGGATTTTGATGCCGATGAACATAAGGATAGGTTTGCCACCTACACGGACATGTACTATGCCATTAAGGGTAGTCAAGCGGGTTCATTTGTGGACAACAAGGTTGGGCATAGCAAGATGGAACACTCGGAACATTCTAGTGCAGGTAGGGCATTGTTGCCAAAATTACAACTACCTACTTTTTCGGGTAAAATCGAGGAATATGCTTCATTTATCGATCTTTTTGAGTCTTTAGTGGGTAGTGACTCATCGTTGAGTGATACTCAAAAGATTTATTATTTAGTCGGTGTTTTAGACGGAGAACCTAAAACTTTAATTAGACATTTGTCTATTACGGGAGAAAATTATTCTATTGCATTGGACTTATTAAAATCTCGTTACGGTAATAAAAGATTGATGGCGGATAAACTTTTGTACAACTTGTTGTCTATTACGTCGGTGAATAAAAGTTTAAATAGTTTGCGGAATTTCTTAAATATTATTTTAGAAACTACCAAGGCATTGGAAAAATTAAAGTTCCCTGTAGCGGAGTGGTCATATTTATTATTATATATTAATTTAAATAAAATTGAGTTAACAATGAAAAAACACTTTGAAGCAAAGTTAGACGGTAAGGAGTTGCCCACTTTTCAAGATTTTATTAGTTTTTTGGAAAGTGAGGTGAGAATTTTGGAATGTACTTATCCAACTACTACTGCATCGATGGATCGCGGTAACAAGGCAGTAGGTAGGTTTTCGGGACCAACTAAAAGTCATGCGGCGTTTCAAACAACAAGTCAAAAGGCTGTTGCTTGTAACTATTGTAAGCGTAATTTTCATCATATTACCCGGTGCGATCGGTTTATCGCATTAAAACCACGTGTGCGGAAACAACATGCGGTTACCAATCGGTTATGTTTTAGGTGCCTTAATTCTCACTCCATCTATAAATGCGGTGCGTCTAACTGTTGTTCTTCTTGTCAGTCGGATAAACACCATTCTTTACTTCATTTTGATTATGCGGAACGTATCGGTACGGTTACAGGTCCTGCGGATGGACATATGGGTAGTCCTGCGGATTCTGCGGAACCAGAGGCGACCAGTTCTACTGCTCCTCTCCCCCAGCGAGCGCTACATGCGGTTGCCCCGTTGCGGTGTCATCGTACAGTGTTGCTGTCGACTGCGGTTGTGCAAATGATGGATGGTGGCGGTCATTATTATAATGTACGTGCTCTTCTGGATAGCGGTAGCCAGAGCACTTTTATCACAGAGCAGTGTGCTCGAAGATTCGGTTTGCGGTATTTTAAATCTGACATTGTTGCGGTTACAGGTTTAAGCGGTGCGGTTGTCAACAATTGTCGCGGTAGTGTAATGTTGAGTTTACGTCCCTGTCAGGTGACTCAACCTGTACTTATTACTAAAGCTTCTATTTTAGGCAAGATTACGGATAATCTTCCTAGTTTTTCACTTCCTCCTAATTTAAGGCAGGAACTCAGCGGTATAATTCTTGCGGATGAGAAATTTTATGAAAGTCGTCATGTAGACATTTTAATCGGTGCGGATTTACTTGGTAGTGTCATGATCGGAGGCGGTATTCTTCGATTTGGTGACAACTTACCTTGTGCGGTTAATACCATTTTTGGGTATGTATTAATGGGGCCTGTGTCATATAATGTGCCAGACCACTATGCGGATTGTGCGGTATCACAAACTTTTATGTCTACAGCGGATAATAATTTGGAGAAGTTTTGGGAAATTGAGGAGATCCCTCAGGATATTCGGGATCCTAGGGATGTAGAATGTGAGAAAATGTTTACTAAGTCACACGGACGTGACAGTAGCGGTAGGTATGTGGTACGTTTACCTTTTCTTTCGAAGCGGCCGAAGTTAGGCGGTTCGCGTCACATGGCCTTAAAGCGGTTTTATTCCATGGAGAAACGGCTTCAATCACAGCCAGAATTTCGGGATAAATATTTAAATTTTATGCGGGAATATTTAGACCTTGGTCACATGTT
The DNA here is from genome assembly GCA_910589645.1 of Tinea semifulvella. Taxonomy (NCBI): domain Eukaryota; kingdom Metazoa; phylum Arthropoda; class Insecta; order Lepidoptera; family Tineidae; genus Tinea; species Tinea semifulvella. The sequence continues at coordinate 3,059,304 of OU342599.1, forward strand.
ACCATGTAACTTATCAGATGGGGATTTGGCTCAATCTGAACATTATGTTATTCCGCATCACGGAATTTTCAAGTCGGGTTCGGATAAAATTCGAGTTGTATTTGATGCGAGTTGTCGGACAAATTCTGGTGTGTCCCTCAACGATTGTTTGCACGCGGGTCCAAAATTACAATTGGACATAATGCAAATCATTTGTAGGTTTCGGCTTTTCCAGGTAGTTTTTACTGCGGATATTCGGATGATGTTCCGGCAAATTGTCATTCATGCGGAAGATAGGAGGTACCAGCTGATCTATTGGCGTGACTCACCACATGACCCCTTGCGGTTTTATGCTCTCAACACGGTGACGTATGGGATGAAATCTAGCCCTTACCTGGCAATTCGAGTGTTGAAGCAATTAGCGGATGATGGTGAGGCTCAATATCCAGCGGCAGCGCGTCTCCTGCGGTCTGCGGTTTACATGGACGATATTTTAGGCGGAGCTGGTTCTCTGGAGGATGTTCAGCAGCTCAAAAGTGATCTCAGCGGGTTGTTGTTATCAGGCGGGTTCGAGTTGCGGAAGTGGACGTCTAATGACAGGCGGTTGCTGTCAGACATACCAGCGGAGCATCATGAGAAACCTCTTATTTTTGATAATGCGGATGACGCGGGATTTGTGAAGATACTTGGTGTTCAGTGGAATCCTTCTTCGGACATCTTCACTTACCACACAAATATTCCACAGGGAAATATTTGCACCAAGCGGACGATTTTGTCGACGTTGGCGAGGACATTTGACCCATTAGGATGGATTGGTCCGGTCGTGTTTCAAGGAAAGGTCCTGATGCAGCAGCTTTGGTTACTCGGTCTTGGTTGGGACGATGTCCCTCCCGAAGATCTCTGTCGGCAGTGGGCGTTGATTGTGGACGGTTTACCACATATTCAACAGGTAAGTTTAGGGCGATGTGTTTTACCAGCGGTGGTGGAGCATACCGCACTGCACGGGTTTGCGGATGCGTCGGAACTTGGGTACGCTGCGGTTGTGTATCTAAGGGTGGTGGATTCATGCGGTATCGTGAATTCATCACTAATCATGGCGAAGACTCGTGTTGCACCTGTTAAATGCAAGCTTACTGTACCAAAGCTGGAGCTTTCTGCGGCAACACTCTTAAGTAGGTTGGTCAAGTATGTCTACGATGCGGTTAAAGATCAGATTAGGATTGATGAGATTGTATGTTGGTCAGATAGTACCATCGTTCTTTCTTGGTTGCGTATATCACCTCACCTCTTACAAACTTTTGAAGCGAACCGTGTTTCGCAGATTAATATTGTCGGATTGGATATTGTTTGGCGGCACGTGCCGACCAATCTAAATCCAGCGGATGTAGCTAGCAGGGGTTGTAGTGCTAGCGAATTAGTAAACCATCACCTGTGGTGGGAACCACAGTGGCTTGCGGCTGATGCGGATCATTGGCCATCAAGTTTGGTAGGTTTGGCGGATATCGACCTACCAGCTTTGCGGAAGCCGAAGGTGTTGGTACACAGTGCGGTATTAGATATATCTATAATTGATCGTTATAGTTCTTTAACAAAGCTACAAGCGGTTGTAGCATATATTTTGCGGTTTGCATCTAATGCAAAAAATAAAGACAGTAAAAGTTGCGGAATAATTACTGTTGCGGAACGCAAACTGGCGTTGCTGCGGTTAATAAAGTTAGTCCAAGCGGTGGACTTTAGTCAGGATTTAGAGGCTTTAAAAACGAATAGACAGTGTTCGATGCGGTTGCGGCGGTTAATGCCCTTTCTTGATGGTGACGGTTTGATTCGGGTTGGCGGACGCTTGCGGAATGCGGATCTTCCATTTGGTTGCAAGCATCCTATATTACTGCCAAAATCAAATAGCTTAACCAAATTAGTAGTAAATCATTATCATGTTGCGCACTGCCATTTAGGTCCTACGGCTTTACAATCCGTTTTACAGCAACGTTATTGGATATTGTCGGCGAGGCAAGTCATTCGGGGTTGCATTTTTAAATGCATGCGGTGTTTTCGGCTTCGGGCAAAGCCAGCGGAGCCATTAATGGCTGACCTGCCTCGCGACAGGGTAAATGCGTGCGGATTGTTCCACACGGTACAGACGGACTTTGCGGGTCCTTTTATTATTAAAACATCGCGGTTGCGGAATTGTAAGACGATTAAAGCATATTTATGCGTTTTTGTGTGTTCTTCTTCCAAGGCGGTTCATTTGGAAGTTGTTAGTGACCTATCCACTGAAGGTTTTTTAGCGGCTTTGACTAGGTTCACGTCTAGACGCGGTCTTCCTAGCGTAATTCGTTCTGACTGCGGTACGAACTATGTTGGTACAAATCGACATCTTAACGAAGTCCAGCGGTATCTGGCGAATAAAGAGACGCAGTCAGATTTAAGTATAAAGGCGGCTCAACAAAATGTTACTTGGCGGTTTAACCCGCCTGCGGCTCCACATTTCGGTGGGTTATTTGAAGCGGCAGTCAAGTCAGCTAAGGGCTTGCTGAAGCGAGTTGTAGGTGAGCAAGTACTCACTTACGAGGAGCTCGCTACCTTGTTTACACGGATTGAGGCTGCTCTTAACAGTCGTCCACTTTGTGCGCTTTCTTCAGACCCTGCGGAATTTGAGGTCCTAACTCCTGCGCACCTACTAATTGGTCGACCTTTATCGGTAGTACCAGAGTACGATTGGGGCGATGTTGCCATGTCTCGGTTGTCACGGTTCCAAATGTTGCAACAAATGTCTCAACATTTTTGGAATAAATGGCGTGATGACTACTTAAAATCTTTACAACTGCGGTATAAGTGGACATCGAAAACGGACCCTCCCAAGGTAGGCGACTTGGTGTTAATAAAGGAGGAAGACGTTTCCCCTTTAAGGTGGAAGTTAGGGCGTATTAGCCAACTTCTTCCTGGGAAAGACAAGGTAGTCCGAGTAGTTGTTCTAACAACACCTTCGGGAACACTTACACGACCGGTCGTGAAGTTGTGTCGGCTACCTATCGAATAGTTTTTTTGTATTTATTTTTAGTTTAGTTTTTTTTTATTTTGCGGTTTTGCGGTTATTTTACGTTATGTTAGGTTTTTTTTTTTTTTTTTTTTTTTAATTTTTGCGGTTTCTTCTTTTTTTTTGCGGTTTTATTTATTTTAATTTTATTGCGGTTTGGGTTTATTCCATTGCGGTTTGATTTTATTACATTGCGGTTAATTTTACCTGGTTGCGGTTAGGATTGTTTTATGCGGATTACTTTTTGATAAAGGCTTAAGCCTTTCTCGGGCGGGGGAATGTTCAGTTTTGATAGTTCAAATACTTTCGCGGCATTCTACACTGATATATAAACACATATTTATTTAGTTGTATTGTATTGCATTCCTTTCCGCTTCCTAAATTATTTTGCGGGTACCATTGGGTGGCCAACAAAAAATGGTCACGTACGCACGGGGTGCGCGCACCGGCAGAAGCGATCGAGGTCTCGCCGCGTGTGCGCGCAATTTTGTGGTGAAAAAACATTCTCGTACGACAAACTGTGACAAAGTGTGTGTGATTCTAATTTATGGACTGGGGTGAGCTTTCCCTATTTTTATCCTATTTTATATTTTTATGTACGTTTAATACTTGTCGGTTTACACGCAGCATTTTGCGTGGGACAGCTGAGCGTGGGTCTGAGTCAGCCGGTGCAGGCATCCTTTTTAAATACAGTCCACTCATAACATCTAAAACAGCACAATAGTAAACTATAGAGAAAAAATGTATTGATCCAAGTGTTGTTGTGACAAGCAAAGGAAATAAATAATTTGATTTGATTTGAATATTAACTTTTATCCTTTAACAATACTTGCAAAGCGTTTACCAGAAGAAAAAAATACAGTTGAAGTATTCTATTCTATTAAAAACTCTTTGTAAATAAAAATAAATCCCAAGGAATATCAATAAATGAGGCGGTTTCTTTCAAGTCCCGACCACAAGTATGAAGTTTTGATTCGTTTTCCTTTGTGTAAACGCAACCGGCGCAAAGTGAAATCCAGTTGGTTTACGCCTGACTTTTCTTGCAAACCGCACCAAACATATTCTTTAAATTCTTTTCTGTCTAGATTTGTAACAAAAAATCACATCATCTATGCAACTTGTAAAACATAAGTTTTATTATTTCCATGTGGTTCACATTTTTGGACATTATTCTTTTGCCTACATTTTGTGATATATATCTTAGTTTGATATAAATTGTAAAACGCATGTTTAAGTTTGTTATACATACATACATATCTTCACGCCAGATCCCTTGCGGGGTAGGCAGAGACAATTGAGCGCCATTTGACACGATCACGACATACCTCTTTCGCTTCGTCGACATTCATTAACCTCTTCATACATGCCCTTTGGTTACGAAGACTTTTTAATGCACCTTCAGTCAGTGTTTTATTTATTTGATCGTGATATGTGAGTCTCGGTCTGCCAGGGCCTCTTTTACCCACAACTTTCGCATTATATATCTGGTTCGTCAATCTTTCATCGCTCATCCTTTCAACATGCCCGAACCATCGTAGCATGCCTTTCCTTATTTTTGTCCCTATGCTTTCCTTCATACCAACCCTTTTCCGTATTTCGACGTTACGTATGCGGTCCGCCAAAGTGACGCCACATATCCGCCGCAACGACCGCATTTCTACTGCATTAACCCTACTCTCATGCGTATTCTGACATATCCACGTTTCGCTTCCATACATCAGTGTTGGTACCAACATGGCATTGTGTATGGCGAGCCGAGCTTTGTCACTGACATTTCGACTGCCGATCAGTGACCCCAGGGCACCGTTAACACTATTTCCCGCGTTCACTCTTCTTTCAACGTCCCTATCGTACTTCCCATCCGCAGTGAAAACACTGCCCAGATATATAATTTCATTTACTTGTTCTAGAGTTTCATCATCAATCTTTATCGTCACGGTTGTCATCCTTCTTCTTTCAAACACTAGTACCTTGGTTTTTCTCGCATTCAAACGGAGTCCTTTTTCTGCACATCCCTCCTTCATTCTTGTGACTAGTGATTGCAGTTGTTGTTCGGACGATGCCATAAGAACAGCATCATCTGCATAAAGCAGGCAGTTCACCACTAGATCACTCATCTTTATCCCACAGTCACTCTCTCTCACTCTTTTTAGGCATTTGTCGAGATATAGAGTGAATAATCTAGGAGAAAGCACACAACCCTGTTTGACGCCCATTTGGGATTCAAAGCAAGGCGACATACCCCCCTCCACCCGCACACAAGCTTTGCAGCCCTTGTACAGGGACTGTATAGCCTGTAGCAGTTTGTCATTCACTCCATACTCCGGCAATATGTCCCAAAGCTTCTTTCTTACAACTCTATCAAAAGCCTTTTCCAAATCCACAAAAGCACAGAAAACCTTCTGGTTTAAGGCCAAAAACTTCTCTGTGATATTGCGGAGCGAAAAGACTTGGTCAGTGCATCCTCTTCCAGGTCTAAAGCCTTCTTGTGCCTCCCATAAAAGACCTTCAGTCTTCTCTTGCAAGCGTTTCGTGAGAATCTTGCCATACATCTTGCTCGCCAAACTGATCAAACTAATCGCTCGGTAGTTGGCACAGTCCAATCTAGATCCCTTACCTTTGTATAAAGGAACGATGACTGATTGCCGCCAGTCCTCTGGTACTCTTCCCTCCTGCCAGCAAAGGTTGCACAGTAGGTGGAAAGCTTTATGTTAAGTATAATTAAGTTTGTTATGATGGGTCTAATGTATATTAGTGCATGTATATATATTGTATTGTGTGTATGTATGTGTGTGTAGGGTTTTACACTCTTTTGTGATAAATGATACTCTTAGATTTTTGGGGCAAAAGTAATAACTGATAATGATAAATGATAATGAGCGCGCGCGACGGGAACCGCGTATGATGGTGCAATTGGTAGGCAAAACGTATTCACGCCGAAGGTGTTCTTCGTACAGTGTGTTTATTTATTTTATTTATTTATTTTCATTTATTTAGGCAACAAACAGTCAACATACGCAAACAATATCACAGATAAACAAAATTGTCACTCTGCAAGATACTAAAATTGAAAACTAATAAATAATATGAACCACTAAGGGGCCCCTTTAAAGGCTTTGCCGGCACGTGACAAGTTTAAACATCTGTGTAATAAATTAACAACAATAAGAAGACATTGAGAGCCAAAAATATTTTATACATAATAGAAGTTAAACACAAATACTATGGAAAGGAAAAAAAAAAAACTGGATATAAAAATAAAAACAAGGATAGAGTAATAACGCAAACATGATGTAAAAGATACTTAAATTAACAGATGCTGTAATAGTTATTTATAAATACATACTTATAATACTAATTACGGATACAACAAACTACCAACCATCAACAGCAACCCTTGTATAAACTTGAATTAGAAATAAGTGATTTTACTATTTATCAACAATGAGATTGTAGTAGGATAATATCTAGCCAACTGAAATATGCAATGATGAATGCATATTTATGTGTGTATATAAGTTATATATTGTTTATTGCTTACAATGTAATCGTTTAGTTATAATATATTTAATTTTTACTTGCACCTACCGTTCACTTTAAATGCTATCTTTTTTTTCTTTCCCTAAGGTTGACTGTCTGAGAATGTCTAGCGACATTAAGCCCGCCCCTTGTACATAGTGCAATAAAGTTTTAAATAAATAAATAATGTGTCTACACATGTCGCATCCCACACCAGGGACCTGCCAAGTTTCCACGGCCCAACGGTCATGCCGTCGGGTTTCTCGCCATCGCTCCGCGCAACCCCAGCGGGTTCTAGGATCGCAGGTACTCCAGCAGTGAATGAAAACGAGGAATGCGGCCAACACTTTAAGTTAAATATTCAGGAAACAAAATAATGGGAAAACCTCCGTAAAACGTCTGTGGCACCTGTCATGAATTTTAATCATTTATCTACATATTCGGTTTTAAGGCCCATTAAGAGTTAAAACGACGTTGTTATGTAAATTACTTGATATTGTCGGTTTAAGTAAGGCTTTAATTGAAGATGCCAATGATTATGTAATAGGCCTTTTATTGGTTTAGGAGGAAATTTAACAAAATAAAATTTAAAAAAATGGGATCACTTGGGATATATTGTTAAGCTGGGAACATATTATCGGACGTGATAATCAGCCGCGTCTAATAGTTATGTGCGAAGCATAGAGTATAGTTTATTTTTGGTCGCACACTCTTGGCAGAGTGGTCGTGGTCGTCAATTCAGTGTCAATGGCACGCTTAACAAGCTGCTGTCACTCCTCTCGAACCTAGAAGCCTTCCTGGTGCACTCATGTAGGGGACGATTCATTGCTGCTTTAACCTGGTCAGATCACCTCATCAGAGACCTACCACGCATTCTCTTGCCATCGACTCTTCCCTGAACTACCAGGCGCTCGAATGATGTATCACAAGAAGTTTAATGGCAGGCATAATTGGTAAACAATAATATTTATAACTGACAAAACCGAGTGTACGTAATGTATGTATGTATGTATGGTTAATAAATGAATTGAATTGAATTGAATCGAATTGAATCGAATCAAATCAAATCAAATCAAATCGAATCGAATTGAATTGGATTGAATTTAATTACACTTAACGCGTTTATCAAACAATATGATAGTGTGCGGCCTTGTTTGAAGTGTTTGTCAAACAATCTACGTGTTTGATGCGTTTGATGAAAGTCTGGATTGACGTCGTGTTTGACAAACACGTTTGAACGTGTACGGAATCCAGCCGGATTGCTGCGATGCTGCTCCATACATAGGCCTCACCCACTGAAGCACCTAATATTGTAATTATTTACAATTGAAAATGAGAGAGAATTGAATCTGTACCCTTTATGACAAGCTATTACACCCACCATTCATTTTAATAGCGATCGTAAAGCTAACGGGACCATTGTCGAAATTTTCTTTACAATAATCCCAGACTGCGATGTTTTATTTTACCACGTTCGCTTTCTTGATAGGTCCGCTCGTTATTATCCTTCACTATCCTTTTAGTACTACAAACATCACATTTTTTAGTACAGAAAGATAAACAGGCGCTTGAGAGCTTTTAAAGCCACTTTATTATAGGAATTTATATAATTATTCTTTATTTTTGTAACCAATAATGAAGTCTTATATTATTATTAAGTAAATAAAAAACAAATGTATTATATTATTCATTATAAAAAAGTAGTATTTTATAAAAAATAATAATAACTAAATTGCTTTATTGCACAAAAACCAAAATAACTTAAAATTAATCACAGGCGAGCTTTATGCCGTGAGGCATTATCCACCAACTAACATTAACAAGTAACAAAAAGACTTCTAGTCTTCTGTATTAAATAGTATTAAAAAAAAAATAAACATTATGGTATTTTCTTACTAAAAATAGCTTGTTGCAATAAATATGCTCCTCTTAAGCGTAACACGTCGCCATAACAACACAACTGATACTTACTGAAGAAAAGTGTCAAAGAAGTGTTGATCGAGGATTGAGTTGGTTCGTAAACAGTCTTGTAAGTGAGTGCATCAATAAAAAAATTACAGCTATATATCTTGCGGGCGCCTCTCACCGTATCTTTTCAGGGTTCATTGTAGGCAACGTTTCCGCAATTCGTTTTTTTTTTTTTTAAATACTCGTAAATTCCGTCGGCGTGTATTGATGGCTTTCTTTGAGCTAAGAAAGAGCTAGCCCTCTTGTCACCGCAGGAAACGACAATGGCAATTCGCAATATAGGCCACGAAGAATGTTGTTTTTTTTTTTTTTTTATACTGGACACGACATGTGACATCGCGCCCACCTGATGGTAAGCAGTACGCGAGGTCCAAGAATGGGAGCAACTGACGCCGGTCACCACGACCGACATCAGTCTCTACCACTATGCCGGCCTAACAAGATGCTTTTTCACACTTCGCTTGAAGGACTCCAGGTTATAAGAGTGGGGAAACACACTGGCTGGGAGAGCATTCCACATCGTCAGCGTGCGACAGATGTAAGAGTCTCCAAATTTATGAGTACGCGTAGGGATAGTGGGTAAGGTATGTGGATGCATATTTTGGCCTGTGCGTGTAGTTCGGTTGCGGAATAGAGAAGAAGGGATAAGGTTATGGAGCTCCTCAGAACACTCGCCGTGGTATAGCTTGTAGAACACGCTCAGAGAGGCAACGTCACGGCGAAGCTGCAGTGTTTCGAGAGTTTTAGAGACTGTGGTGTCGTCCACTATCCGAATTGCCCGCCTCTGCAGGACATTGAGAGCATCTGTAAGATCTGTTTATGTAAACATCATTGTTTTATCATTATTCTCTAAATGACATTGGTGAGCAGGTCCTACTACAACGACGTTTACTTTCTAATGCCATCACGCCTCGGATGAAGAACAAAAGGTGTTAAAATAAGTAGTCGATTGCTGAAACGATGTCATTTTGTAAATTGTGTCTTCACAAAATGTCACTTAAACATCCTTAAGTACGGCCGTATTGTAATGCTTTGGTATCACGTGAGGTGAAGGGGTTTCAAATGCCAGGGTTTCTCAAAGCGGGGTACCCGTACCACTGGGGGGAGAAAAAGGCAAAGGTAAAAAAAGGTAAAGCAAATACCTGATAGAATTACTAGATATAGAAAATTTAAGGAGGGAGAGATGGTGTATTGACGAGGTGATATTTATGTTAGGAAAACAGCTACTATACATATATAAAATTAAAGATTAAACACAATTAAGCTAATAACAAGTTTTCACATATAGGTAAACACAATTACATATATAAAAAAATAGAAAAATGGAGATAATAAAAATTAAACTAACAATGCTAAACAAATCAATAGTATTCTACCCGGATAAGCTGAACACACTTCCCTACCTGAAGTGCTCATTTGTCATTGCGCGTCTAATAGATACGATACTGTCATTAAACATCAACATCTGATATATGCATTAGCATAATTAAACAAAGATTTACCCGTATTAAAGGTTTTATTAAACAAGAAAGACAGTGACATTGACTAAACACACTTTACCCCTCTAATTATAAATAAGGCTTACACCACAACATCAATGCTCAGGTCGTTGAATAACTCACTTGCACTATTGAAAAACGCGTTACGTCTGTAATTGGTGTTGCAGCGAGGAACATGTAAGATCGTTATGATATACTAATAATGATAAGTGGATATCAAGTAAGATAACAAAAAAAGACGGAGTAATGCATTACTATGGAGACGATACGTTAAGATTAAAGCTGCAATGACGGGATTGCAGATTCACAACTGGAACCTTATTATTTTAATATAACCACATACACAGAGCACCTGATGAGGTTAACCTATAGTTTTAATTGGAGGGGGGGGGGAGACTGTTGGATATGCAACCTTTTTTTATAACTACCAATGTCTGTATGAAGATATATTTAAATCTAAATGTATAAATGTAAGCCAATTACTATATACCGAAACATACATACAGGTGTGGCGATAAATAGGTGGTCAGCTGAGCATATGCTAAAGTCGAGGCTGCAGCGGTGAATTTCAGCTGCCTTATGTTGGGTGAGTCACGGGTCGCAGAGATGTACCATTTACTAAATTGGAAGGAACACTAAATGTACAGTTTAACAAATGTTATTAAAATAAACATATAATGATAAATAATCTAATAATTGTAAATTAATAATAAGTAATAGTTAAGAGCAATAGTATATTATTTTTATCTATATATATAAAAATGATTGTATATATATATATGTTCCCTATGCATTTCAAAATTACTTGACCAATCGGGATGAAACTTTGGGAATATGTCCTACTGTTGTCCGATAGGTGGCGCGCATCAGCGCTTATTTGTGGGGCATACCGACTGAGGGTACCAAGCGGATGCCTAAATGCCCACTCTGCGCTTGACTGGTCGAATACAGAAATTAAGCCAAGTCAAACCATTTACCGCTCAACGGTTAACCGACCTCTCCCAGCATAACCGAGACACTAATTATTTTGTATTACCGGTGTACTTCTCAAATAAACGTATTTATTATTATTATTATTATTATAATTCTGGAAGAGTGGAGCTGCCCAGCCATCACATAGGCCTTCTATGTAGAGTTTATTAAGAAGATCCAATCGGCGATTAGCATTCCAAGTTCGCCAGTTTAGCTAGTTTATTTATAAACTTAATTACAAAGGGCTAAAAAAAGACATTCTCACCCTGTTAACCTTTAGGACAATAAGAGAGTTTTAAATGACAGAAGGGTGCACAAAATTAAAAAAAATACAATGATTAAAAAATGTACATTATTAACTATCTTAATACTAAGAAATAATATACTCGTAGACCTACATATGTAATATACCTATATAAATAATAAATAGAATAAGATTCGGTAAGTTGCTGTGAAGTTTTTTTGTAATACTAACATATAATGTATCATAATTGAATGTAGTTTGACATGTTGTGGTCACCTGTTACTGGGGTACCATTCACTTATGTTTTTTACTGTTTGCTTCTATTGATAGAATTGGATTTAATGTGTACTCTGTTGGTGATCCTAATTAAATAAATAAATATCGTCTGATATTCTGAAATCTGAAACCTGCTAAAGAATGATTCTTTCATATTTGTTAAATATGTTTTATACTTCCATCGTCGTTTTTTGGTTTCCATAAAAAAGGATGAACCGTACTCTGTTTAGATTTATGTGGCGGTTGGCGGGACTTATCGCGCTGTGTCAGAGCAATATCTTCAAAATATCGCCGCCCTACTTGGGTACATAGTATCATTGTGTAAACAATTTGTAGATAGGTCACAGGTAAACTCTTCGATTATGTATAAAAATAAAAAATGGAGGCCTCCTTTTCTTAAACCAGCTTATTGTAGGTCGCAAGCCCGAGACACTATTATTCTCATCTCTTACCCACACACGATGGACCCGGCACCCGCACGGTGAATCCATGGAATGTTTGGAAATTTGTCCTCTCTCTCACCACCGTTCCCGTGCCTCAAAGAGCACGTTAAGCCGTCTGTCCCGTTTCCACTAATACCAACTTGTGGAATTGTTAATAAATTGTCATAAAAAATTACATCAGATCCTCGCTAACCGTAGCGTAGGCCAAATTCTCCAGATATATGTTCTGGAAGGCCCATCTCCAGCAGTGGAGGTCTAGCACGCTATGTTCTAGGGGCTGGCTGTAATGATTAATATAAACTGCCCTAGTGTAGTCTAGCGGTTACGTCCGTGGATTTAGATCGATTCTTGGTCGGGACACAATAATTAATTTAATTTATTTGTCATATTTCTCGAGTTTGGTACGCTTGAACGACGAGCTTGTTACTTGTCATGATAGCCATATAGTAAAGTTGGCTCAATGTGAATCCGCTTCTTATATATGGTTTCTGACAACCCCAGAAGGGTTATTGTCGTGATGATAATTTTAACCTAATAAAAAATATGCTATAAGTATAAAAAAAAAAAACAAACTACAAGGTCCGCTATGTTTTAGGGGCTGTAATGATAAATATAAACCGCCTCCGTGGTCTAGTGGTAAAAAACGTTGCCGTGAACTCGGGAGGTCGTGGGTTCGATTCCCACCGGGGGCAAGTTGTACATTGTATAATCTGTCTCCGTCTGGGTGTTTATATGTATTATATGTATATATTTACAAAAAAAAAGTATAATATGTAGTTTATCAACCATCTAGTTTCCGTAACACAAGCCTCGTAGCTTACCACGGAAACTAGATGGCGCTGTGTGACCTGTCTGGAAATATTTATTATTTATTATATTTATAGGCTAATAAGCAGATAACTCTACTTTGCGTCGCGCAGTCGGGTATAATAATATCGGTTAATTCGTATTTAAACAGCTTATTTTTTCATGAAACCACGCATTTTCTTTATTTTTATTTTTATTATTAGGTAAACCATACAGCACTTAACATTATTATTGACAGAATGGTAACAATTTGCCTTTAGAGGTTCACACAAGTAGCATGCATTTAGTTTTTGTACAATTATGTAGCGAAAATAAAGAGAAACACACTGCCGACAGACAATCCAAACCCATAAATAAAAATACTAATATAACTGTATGTTTTTTTAAATATATTTTAAAAAACAAAATGAACCCTAATCTCGACATCTTGACATACCTAATAGTATTTATTATATTTATTTATATATGTATTAGAGAAGTAAAGTAAAGTATCATCACGACGGTTTCCCTTTCGGGGTGGTCAGAAACCACGCTTATAAATAAGCGGATTCACATTTAGCCAACTTTACTATAGGCCAATCGTGACAAGTGGCAACTCGTCGATGTCTCCAGCGTACCAAACTCGAGAAAATATCACAAATAAATTAAATATTAATTAAATGTATTTTTATCCATTAATAAATATTTTTGTGTCCCGACCAGAAATCGAACCCGGTACCTCCGAATCTAAATCCACGGACTTAACTGCTAGGCAGTTATTATATGGATTATATTTAGGTATATAAATATTTGTGTAGGTCGAATTTATGTAATATGTATTAAATAAAGTATTTATATTTTTATGTACTTAATTATTTAATTCTAATATATTTGCATTAACTTAAAAAATCTCAGACTCTGCACCCATCATAAAAATGCTCGCCTATGTACATATGTTTATTTTGTGTGCAATAAAGAATTGTATCATTATTATTATTATTATCCTTATCCTTAATTTAGTTTAACAAACGGCTAACGGAAAAGTCTGGAGACAAAAAAGCTGGCAATTATTTCTGCCAACGCCTTCTTGGGACTATCACTAGACTATCATAGTTTATTTGTTATTAGGTTTAGTTTTTTTTTTTTTTTTTTTTTTTTTTTATTAATTCAAACGACGTTCTGTATCTATTTATTAATTAAACTAAAAACTTACATCTTAAAACATAAATTACTATTAATAAAAATAAACCTAATTAATAAATAAAAATATAACTAAAAACTAAAATGAAGAAAAAACTAAATAAAAAATATTATAAATAATAAATTTGCTCCAAATCGCTGCCAATGGGCAAGGTGCCAAGGATACTGGCAGCATTGCCACGTTGAATGGCAATACTGATCCTTTGGCCCAAATATTGCCCAGCCCTTTTGTCTCCCGAGGTGTTGACGAGCTGTTTTGACAACGCCTTGAAAATTTCGTGTGCACTTGGTCCCCACGGCCCGAGAGTTTCAACTCCAAACGGCGCAAAAACACATCTCCCAATAAGCTGAGTGTATTTCCGCCGCTTGAGGTTCTCTGCTTTTAATGCAGCAGCGCCTGGGTCCTTAGAAGTCAAGGACAAGTGGGAAGGCGCCAGGGTGTCCACACAGGTGGCATCCCACACTAAAGGCAAACCTATCCTCCATGGAACCAACGTCATTCCGTCGGGCCGCTTCCCATCGTCGCGGGCCATGCCACTGGGTTCTAATATTGCTGGCGAACCCACAGACACAAGGGCCCGACGAATGACGTCATTGAGACAGGCGTGCCTTGGGATGCGACCTGTGCTCTTGCTGCAGGAAAGGCCGTGGTGGCCGAGTGCCCCGACGTTGTCTCCACATTGGCAGCGATGTGGAAAAGTGCAAGGAGCTCCTAGACGTAGGCTGGTTATGGTGCTGAAACATTTGTTGTCGAAAAGAGTTCCAACAAAAGATGAAGGGAGAGCCTGGAGCCACAGTCCCGATTCCCACTTCGACACCGCCAGAAGACGAGCACGCTCTGCCATATTGGTTGACGTATTTAAAAGTTGATCCCGTACCAATCGGCAAAGCGGTTCGTCCCACCGGCGCTGTGATGTAGTGAGAGTCGGGACGGACGTATTGGGGCAAGCAAGCTTCCACGCGCTTACAGATTCTGCCATATATGAAATATTATATGAGGTAAAGCATTTCACTAAAATTTTGTTTATAAGGCTTTCAGTGCTATGGACAGATGATAAGAAAGCCGGTAAAGCCACGCTAGAAATTTGTCGGACACCTATACCACCGAAACGGATTGGCAACGATGCCTGGCACCAGGATCTGTCTTCGAAAGAAATGTTTATTATGGATGAAAGGGTTTTTTTAACAATGTTGTCCAAAATAAGCAAAAGTCGGGGAACATTCCAAATGTGACAACATCTTAGAATATAGGTAAATTTTGGGACAAAAAGGCAATGACGGATGATGTAATAGGCCATATGGGAATTTATTTTTAATAAACGATCGGAGCAGAGATTAAATTTTGCAATTGTTTTATCTATGAAAGAAGGAAAAGAATTTTCGAACACCGGAGAGCCTAGTATGTGGAGCGACGTTTTGTCCAACACACTAATATTTGGGGCAATATTATTAAATTTTTCAATAGCTGATATTTTTAGTGTATCCGGGGCAGAGACGAAAATTTCGCATTTTGAGAAATTTAGACTAAGACCAATTTTTTTGAAGCTGTCGATTAGAGTGGAAAGGTCATCTAAAACAGTATGGATGTCTCCTCCCAGAGCTCCGTCGTCAAGGTACCAGACATTAAATTTAGACTTTAAATTTTGAATGATGGAATGGATCGCTAAACTGAAGATCGCTGGGCCGAGAGGGTCACCCTGTTGACAGCCAACTGAAGAAGAGATTAAATGATTTTTATATAGTAACTTAGACGGGGAGCTGTAGCATTGCCTTAGACGGGGAGCTGTAGCATTGCCATTGGTTTAGTTTATATTTATTTTAATTTTTACTTTTAAGTAGTTTTAATTTATATTGTAATTATTTTATACTGTTTGTATATTACTTCAATATAAAATAAAATAATAAATAAATAAATAATTTTGTTACCAAATTAAGTTATACTGTGATGTTCTTAGATAATAATAATAATAACGTTTATTTCCCAGATCGATTTTACACAGTTAAATACAATCCAATTAATAAAACTAATAGAAATCAGTAAAAACTAAAATTTAAGTATATATTTGTAAAATAAAATTAAAAAATAAATAAAACCAAAATCAAACATCCATACTGGAAGTATGATAAAGTATGATAAAGGCATTATGGCTTGAGGATGGTATAATAATAAAAAAATATCATAACAGGTTTTGCAGCAATATGGACAAAGTTTAAATCGAGTGCCTTGTTTTGAGCTGGGTCGCAGGTAAAGTTGGCAATTTTAATTAATCTTTAGGAAAGTTCGATGAGACGCCATTGTCAGTCGCTTCGATAATTTTGTTTGCTATATATCGTTTCGTATGTCTTTCTTTGTTCATCTGTCGAACTGGATGTATTGAGCTCTTGCAACACATTTCTCTATCACGGGAATTTTATCTTATTTATTCTACTGCCTCCGTGGTCTAGCGGTTAAGTCCGTGGATTTAGACTCGGAGGTACCGGGTTCGATTCCTGGTCGAGACACAAAAATATTTATTAGTGTAAATGTATTTATAATATTTAATTTATTTGTGATATTTCTCTGGAGACATCGACGAGCTTGCCTATAGTAAAGTTGGCTAAATGTGAATCCGCTTATTTATAAGCGCGGTTTCTGACCACCCCGAAAGGGAAACGGTCGTGATGATACTTTACTTTACTTTAAATGTTCTTAAGGTTTGGCTGTCAGAGAATGCCTAGCGGCATTAAGTCCGCCTTTGTACATAGTGGATGTGCAGAAAAAGGACTCCGTTTGAATGCGAGAAAAACCAAGGTACTCGTGTTTGAAAGAAGAAGGATGACAACCGTGACGATAAAGATTGATGATGAAACTCTAGAACAAGTAAATGAAATTATATATCTGGGCAGTGTTTTCACTGCGGATGGGAAGTACGATAGGGACGTTGAAAGAAGAGTGAACGCGGGAAATAGTGTTAACGGTGCCCTGGGGTCACTGATCGGCAGTCGAAATGTCAGTGACAAAGCTCGGCTTGCCATACACAATGCCATGTTGATACCAACACTGATGTATGGAAGCGAGACGTGGATACGTCAGAATACGCATGAGAGTAGGGTTAATGCAGTAGAAATGCGGTCGTTGCGGCGGATATGTGGCGTCACTTTGGCGGACCGCAAACGTAACGTCGAAATACGGAAAAGGGTTGGTATGAAGGAAAGCATAGGGACAAAAATAAGGAAAGGCATGCTACGATGGTTCGGGCATGTTGAAAGGATGAGCGATGAAAGATTGACGAACCAGATATATAATGCGAAAGTTGTAGGTAAAAGAGGCCCTGGCAGACCGAGACTCACATATCACGATCAAATAAATAAAACACTGACTGAAGGTGCATTAAAAAGTCTTCGTAACCAAAGGGCATGTATGAAGAGGTTAATGAATGTCGACGAAGCGAAAGAAGTATGTCGTGATCGTGTCAAATGGCGCTCAATTGTCTCTGCCTACCCCGCAAGGGATCTGGCGTGAAGATATGTATGTATGTATGTATGTATGTTGTACATAGTGCAATAAAGTTTTTAAATTAAATAAATAAATTTGTCCTGCTTGCAAAAAAATAATAAAAGTTAAATGCTATATTCATAAAGTGATCATTATAGACCTTAGGGTGGTAAACATTTTTAGACCTCGACTGTACTGGTTATTTGTGCTTATTGAAGAGTGATATTATTTTAAACAAGTAATCCCGAATGTCCACAAATATGAACGTAAAGGGTAACTGTATATTGCATATTGGACCACTCGAGTGAAGCCAGTCGTTCATGTATTTTCCACTTCGCAACACCCCAACGATGTCCAGTGACGTCACAAATTGCTTATTAACTCTGATATTAACTTCTATATTGACATTCAACCTTATTACTTACTAGCAGTGCCCGCGACCTCGACCGCGTGGAATAGTGAGTTTCGGCAGCATTTAAAATGTTTATTGCTACGAAAACATATATACGAGTATACATTAAAATAAGTTATTTACAGTAGTTTACTTAGCGCGGTGGTGGCTCGGTTGTAAGAACGCGATCCTTGTAACCTACAAAGGTCGGTTCAAACCCCCCCCCATCATCATCATCATCAGCCTGTGTCTCTCCACTGCTGGATATAGGCCTCCCCCAAGGCTCGCCATTTTACACGATCTTCTGCCACCCTCATCCATCCCCCACCAGCGACCTTCCTCAGGTCATCTGTCCATCTGGCGGGGGGTCGTCCCACACTGCGTCTTCCTACGGTCTCCACTGCAGGACTCGTTTACTCCATCGTTCATCGCTTCTGCGACAGACGTGTCCAGCCCATTGCCACTTCAACTTGCTAATTTTGAAAGCTATGTCGGTAACTTTGGTTCTTTGACGGATGTCAACGTTTCTGACTTTATAATTCAGAGAAATCCCGAGCATAGCTCTCTCCATGGCTCGCTGAGCGACCTTGAATTTATGTATCAGACCCACCGTCAGCGTCCACGTCTCTGCTCCATACGACATTACTGGAAACTGGTTGAAAACTTTTGTCTTTAAACATTGTGGTATGTTTGATAGGAAGATGTGTCGCAACTTCCCGAATGCTGCCCATCCTAGCTGAATGCGTCTGTCGGCTTCTTTACTGAAGTTAGCTATTCCTAATTGGAACAAACCCCCCCGGCATGTACCAATGATAAACGCACTTTTCTTACGTACATAGATTAAGAATACCACCGTTCCCGTGCCTCGGAAAGCACGTTAAGCCGCCGGTCCCGGTTCCACTAATACCAACTTGTGGAATCGTTAATAAATTGTCATCAAAAATTTACATCATATCCTCGCCAAGCCGTCTGGAAGGACCATCTCCAACAGTGGAGATCTAGGACACTGTGTTCTAGGGGCTGTATTGATGATGATGATGACTGGAAATAGTTTATTAAAGTACCTACATTTTTATAAACGACGTTTTTAGTTTTTCCACCTTTTGCCAAAAGACAAAGATTTTGAGGGTTTGTCCTAAACACATTATATATATATATATATATATATTTATATTTCCAGACAGGTCACACAACTCCATCTAGTTTCCGTGGTAAGCTACGAGGCTTGTGTTACGGAAACTGGATGGTTGATAAACTACATATTATACTTTTTTTTTGTAAATAAATAAATATTTCCAGACAGGTCACACAGCGCCATCTAGTTTCCGTGGTTAGCTACGAGGCTTGTGTTACGGAAACTGGATGGTTGATAAACTTTTTTGTAAATATATAATTATACATATAAACATCCAGACCGAGACAAATTATACAATTTATAACTTGCCCCCAGTGGGAATCGAACCCACGACCTCCCGTGTTCTCGGCAACGTTTGTTACCACTAGACCACGGAGGCGGTCAAAGTTTTTGAGCGTATCGCGAACAGTTTTTGCTTTTTCTTTGTTTTATAATATGAAGTGAAGTGATTTTTACTTTTTAAGTAGTGTTTTATGAATGAATCAGATGTAAACATTATTATTTTGTAATAATACCTACGTAGCACAAAGTATTACGTTAAAAATACTTGAATTTTTAAGATAAAAAGGGACGGACGAGTGGCTGTTTATTCAGGACTAAATTACATAGAAACAATATGGCGGTATCTTGCGCGACAGGACTAAATTAATTTTTTTTAACTGCCCAATAAAGTGCCGTAAAATTATTACGTACAAGATTGCGTTTAAAAATATTATGTATTATTTTTCTTCAACCCCTCTGGCCAGCGTGGCGAGTGAAGGCCTAATTCTCCAGATAGATGTTCTGGAAGGCCCATCTCCAGCAGTGGAGGTCTAGGACGCTGTGTTCTAGGGGCTGTAATGATGATATATAAATATAAAATATGTTTTTAATGTTTTTACTTTCCACATCCGTTGATGCGAACACATCAAAATTCTCATAGGACTGCACGATTTTGTTCAATAAAACGATTGCACGGGGAACGGGGTCACTCTGGAGTAGTCGTGTACGAGCACTCTCCTCAGCAAATAGTCGATGGCCGCGCGCGCGCAGGTACTTGTTAGGCACAAACAATGAAATTAATTTTAATATAGCAGGTAGATATATTTTACCTCTAAGAATATGAAACATTATCTTTATAATGTAAAATATAAAACATTGTCCCAAAGTACTTGAAGCCATATTAATTCGCACATCTAGTCACTTGTGTTTTAATTTTGTTATGAAATATGTATTGTTTAGACGTATAATCTGTTATGTACATTTTCATAGAAATAAATAAATAAATGATTCTTCTTCATAGTTTTTAAGATTAATTTAAGTAATGCGTAGCAGTGCAAGTGGGTCCGAGAGGAATTCCAGCAAAATCTTTGCACCATTTATAGTCTAAGATACGAGAAGCAATCTTCACATTCAAATCCGCTTTTTAATTATTTAATTATTTTTTTTAGTAATAAAATCTTAAGTTACGGTGCAGATAACTTTCCTAATAATATTGCCACCCATACTGAGCCTAATCATGTAGGTAGAGAGAGGTCGACGAGCGCGAATGTTGATACGTTAAAGGCATAGTGGTGGCTCGATTGTAAGAACGCGTTCCTTAAATCCTACCAAGGCCGGTTCAAACCCATCCGGCATGTACCAATGAGAAATACTCTTTTCTTACGTACATTAGTCATAGATTTACAACACCACCGTTCCCGTGTGAGGAGAGCACGTTAAGCCGTCCTGGTTCCACTAATATCGACTTGTGATTCCATTCGTTATTAAATTGTCATTTAAAATAAAATTGTCATCATATCCTCGCCAAGCCGTCTGGCCAGCGTGACGAGTGTAGGTCAAATTCTCCAGATATATGTTCTAGAAAGCCTATCTCAAGCTGTGGAGATCAAGAACGCTGTGTTCTAGGGGCTGTAATGATGAATGATGACGGCCGGTTGCAGAAAGCATGATTCAAATAATCTATCATCAACATTTCTGAAATATTCCACGTGATTGGTAGTAAGTTTGTCACTTTGGCTTTTTAAGGCAATTACGTGCTTCATAGGCATACATGTCATCATGTAATACATAAACATGTCAAAAGATAATCATCTCCCCAGCCTTTCGGTATTTATTTATCAAATACTTTATTGCACTTTACTTAAAAGTATGTACAAAGGCGAACTTAAAGCCATTTCGGCTTTTTCTACCAGCTAACCTTTGGGAGAGTGAGACAGTATAAATATGTGGGGTGCAATTCTTAGCAATAAACTACATAAATAGTATGAATACATAGACTACATAAATACTCATCAATATATAAGTATTATAGAAGATATACATATATGAGGATAATATATTATTAGGAAGTAGAAATTTGTGAAGTTAAAATATATTGTTATGCTTGTTTAAAAAGAAAGTATTAAGTAGTTTGTGATTTTCAGACGCTGCCCCATTTACCATACGTAGTGTTTTGTTTTTCGGATAATGAGTAACTGCCTCCGTGGTCTAGCGGTTAAGTCTGTGGGTTTAGACTCGGAGGTACCGGGTTCGATTCCTGGTCGGGACACAAATATATTTATCAATGTAAATAAATACATTTAATTATTATTTAATTTATTTGTGATATTTCTCGAGTTTGGTACGCTGGAGACATCGACGAGCTTGCCACTTGTCATGATTGGCTTATAGTAAATTTGGCTAAATGTGAATCCGCTTATTTATAAACGTGGTTTCTGACCACCCCGAAAGGGAAACGGTCGTGATGATACTTTATTTTTTCTATAATGAGTAAAATAAAATACTTTTGATTTTGGAAGGAAAATATAATTGATATTAAATTTTAAAAAATAGACATCTCACAAGTCAAAACATTCTAAATATAAAAAATCGTAATAAGAAAATAAATTATTATTTTTTAAGGCAAAGACCTTCAATTCGTAACATCGTCCCCCTTAATTGCGATTGTGCACAACAATTGCAATAGTTGCCTAAATAATAATTTAATATACCTATATATATATATATATTTTTTATAACACTCAAAGTACTTAAAACAGTAACTAAATTAACTAACTTTTTGATATTTATATTATTCGTCTAGATCTAATATTATTAGTTTATTTTTTTTAAAATAATTAACATTAAAAAAAAAAAACCAATGAAACCTGAAGCCTAAAAAAAATTTTAGCTCTTTTGACAATTACAATCGGTAATACCATCAGCTTAGATGTATCAGAATAGCTAGGGAGTTTTTTTTTAGATAACTACTGCGTAAAGAACACGTGAATTGAAAAATTCAATAATAACCAGTGACCTATTTCAGTTGAGGTATATCTTTAATCAGTCACGGAACGTAATGCTAAACACGCTAATGTAATTTTAATGACATTAATTATTATTATTGTTAAATAAATAAGCTGCCTCCGTGGTTTAGCGGTTAAGTCCGTGGAATTAGACTCGGAGGTACCGGGTTCGATTCCTGGTCGGGACACAATAATATTTTTAAAAGTATTATCGCGACAGTATCCCTTTCGAGGTGGTCAAAAACCACGATTTTTAAAGAAGCGGAATCATATTTAGCCAACTTTACTATATGCTCATTATGACAAGTGTCAAGCTTGTCGAAGTCTCTAACGTATACCAAACTCGAGAAATATTATTTAAGCTACCTCCGTGGTCTAGCGGTTAACTCCGTGGATTTAGACTCAGAGGTACTGGGTTCGATTCCTGGTCGGGACACAACAATATTTATTATTTTAAATAAAATATATTATTATTTTAAGTTTGGTACGCTGGAGATATCGACGAGCTTGCCACTTGTCGTGATGGGCGTATAGTTAAATTGGCTAAATGTGAATCCGCTTCTTTATAAGCGTGGTTTCTGACCACCCCGAAAAGAAACGGTCGTGATGATACTTTAGATTTAAAAAAAAAAGAAAAAAATATAAACCTAGACGGGAGAAAGTATTAAATCCTTTGTTCTCCTTCTAAAATCTACTCGTAATTGTCGTCGAAAAATGGACGCCCACGCGTACTCGCAGCCGGCTGTCCCGTTCGCGACCTCATTTGCCATTAAAAAAAAACGTTACACCAGCTGAAATTATACCGAGAATTATTAAAAACAATTGTACGAACACACAGGCTGTGATTAAGTTGTGTTTTTTTTTTGTGAAAAGAATCCGAGAAAAATCAACCGTGAACGAACAATGAAGTAGATGAATTTTACAGTAGTAGTTACTTTACAGTGTTTGATTGTCATAGGCCACACCAATAAGGAAATATTTTATATTATATATTTATATTATATATGTTATATTTAATATAGGTACCTATACTTTTGGTTATTGTGTTGATGTTCCTATGACACTACCAGTTCTGCTCTTTGTCTTCACATTGCACTCTCCAGGCAAGACAGATATTTTAGCGTTAAATATATATATTGTGTACAATTTTGTTTAAATTATATTGACTTAACCAAATTCCGGTGGGAATGTACGGTGATACACTAATAATATAAAGAATAAAAAAAAGAATTAGTAGTACAGTAAAGAATCAAGGTAGAGTCTGGCTAATGAAAGTAGATAATTAAATTATTTGGAAACTTTCATATGGGTGTTGCCATTCGTGTCTAAACAAATAAATGATTTGAATTTGAAATTTGTTTTGTCCTGCAGTGGCCCTGAAGGTAATTCCAGATAGTTTCTACCACTAGACAAAGTTAGTAGGTTTATTATAAAAGTAAAAGTAAATTACAACTAATCTTAAAACTACTGTGTGTGTAATATAATATAATATAATATAATATAATATAATATAATATAATATAATATAATATAATATAATATAATATAATATAATATAATATAATATAATATAATATAATATAATATAATATAATATAATATAATATAATATAATATAATATAATATAATATAATATAATATAATATAATATAAAATAATATAATATAAAATACAATGAGTCATTGATAAAATAATTTATTTATTTAGGGGCCAGTAACATCCTTTCATTTTCGTCGTAGTCTAGTTTTGATAAATATAATATATTTGATTAATACCTTTGGCCTCACGAGCCGGAGCATTAGCTAGGTCCATTGCCAGCATACCTCGTAGTATCGTATTTTTTAAATTTGAAATACACTATTGCACTAAAAATGTACGCAGGCAACATATTACTCTTTGCCGCTTACACCCGTATACTTGGACGTTTCCTCAACAGCTCCTCCACTCAATTATTCCTTACAGCTGTCAAACGGTTTTTCGCAAGGGATCCTTGAAATCGGTATTAAGTATACCGGTATAGAAAACTCTCCAAACCTTGAAAGGAATAAATGTTACCACTTTCAATATTTTCAATGAGTTTGATGCAACTTCAATCATTGTTTTTTATTCGAAGGAATTCGAAGTACAATGATTTTAAAAAATAATAAAATATTAATTAAACTAAAAACTTACATCTTAAAACATAAATTACTATTAATAAAAACAAACCTAATTAATAAATAAAAATATAACTAAAAACTAAAATGAAGAAAAAACAAAATAAAATTATTATAAATAAAAAATTTGCTCCAAATCGCTGCCAATGGGCAAAGTGCCAAGGATACTGGCAGCATTGCCACGTTGAATGGCAATACTGATCCTTTGGCCCAAATATTGCCCAGCCCTTTTGTCTCCCGAGGTGTTGACAATTTTCAATGAGTTAAGTTTTTTTATGTGGCAACATTGAAGATTTACTAAACGGCTTGGCGTCCGAACAAATAATAAAAAAACTTATCTCATTGAAAATAATTAAAATGGTAACATTTATTCCTTTCAAGGTTTGGAGGAGTTCTCCGCGCCATTTTGCATGGACATGTCCAAGTTTTTTTGTTTTGTAAATTAGTTTACTGTGGATATTGTCAGTCAAGAGTGGTGTTACTTTGTTTAATAATGTGCTACATGGTAAATAATTATGGAAAACGAAAAATTTGACTCTATACGACTATATGGGGCAGAAGTAACACTTTATTTTTTGCGGTTTTCCCGCGCTGTGAACTTCCGTATACCCTTAGTGTTTGGGTGATATTGACGTGAATTACTCCATGAAAAGCATCAAATTCTGCAAAACTTGGAATTTGATGATCCCCAACTCGGTTATGAACTCTGTTATGAACATATATTATGTAAATAAATTAAGTGTTTAGGACTGATGTATTCTGTACAATATCCTTTATAGACACTTAAAAAAAACAAGGTTCACAATACCGGTATTCTTAATAGAGATTTGAGGGAATCCTTGACAATCTAAAGTTATATGCTGGTCAGTGGTCATGCACGCGTTCAGGTTACGCTCAATAACTCAAATAATTTATTTTACTTAATTTTCCACAATATTAATTCCTAAGTTTAATTCAGAAGTGGCCATTAGGTGACAGTAATTTGATGCGTGAATTTAGTTGGGTGATCCTGGAGGTCGTTGTCGGGGGTCGCAGTTTGCAAATGTCGAAGTAATAACCCGCCCCGTCTGCCCCGTCGTTTGTGACCCCATTCTCTCGACCCTCACTGCGATGTGACAATTTAGTCTTTAATAATTTTAGAGTTTTATAATATTGATTGCCTATATCTCTAGCAGCCTAGATATTTGATAGCGCGCTATCTTAGCGATTTAATTCGGCCATTGACGAATTCATTTGTCAAATAAGCCATTTTCGCCAACTCTTTAGCGACGGAAATTGACAGCCCGCAATGTTATCGAATGTTGTCGATACTATTCACCGTTTAACAGCAGCATGTGGCAATTGCTTATGTTGTTGTATAGAAGACATAAATAAGACATAAGTTTGCTTCTATTTAATAAAAAAAAACAATTTATTTGTTTTTCCGAACAAATCTTCAAAGCAGGATTGAGTGGGTGAAATTCTTGAGGGAAACACAAGACTCAGTTATTCGAGAAAGCGAAGCCCTGGAACATATTTCCGTCGCACCCATCAATTTGTCATTCTGTTTCGGTTTTTCCCCGGGGGTTTTCTTTAGCAAGACAAATGATTGCGCCCTACCAAATCCAACTGCGTGTTCGCAACTGGACTACGTTGGTAATATTGACTTAGATATTAAAACCGGGCATATTTTATTTATGCAATGGAAGTGCTGGGACTCAAAACCTAATAGAATTTGAGGTCACTACAAAAAGTCACTATCGACTAGACTGTGTTAATCCGATATGATTTATGGGTTATTTAGTATACGTAATGTGCTTACAAGTCGTGTTTATTATATAGGACAATAACCACCATCAATAAAAATTGCACTTATAACGTTATTAAATAAAAAAAAATATATATATAATTTATTTCAGGCATCTAGAAACCACTAATTAATTTATAATAATAATTCTAATTTTACTAAACTATATTCTTAACAATAAAGGATAGTCTAAATATTTAGCACTTATTACAGTTTTATTTGAATATAATTTATTTTAATGACGAGATGACATTTTCTGACAACCAACCTTTACTTTTTAGTTTTTAGAAAATGCTTTTATACCGCACATTTTGCTTGCCTAAGTACATATTCGTACCTACTATAACTTTTTCAATAAAGATATAAATAAAAAGTAAAGTATCATCACGATCGTATATTTCGGGGTCTTCAAAAACTACGCTATAAAAAAAACGTATTCCCATTTAGCTTATTTTACTACATGACAAGTTGCAAGGTCGTCGATGTCTCTAGCGTACCAAACTCGAGAAATACCACAAATAAATTCCATTATTGTGTCTTGTTATTTAACCTGTGTGTACCTGACTTAACCACTAGACTACGAAGACAGTATAAATATTAATATTTAGGGGCCAAAAATACAATTCCTGCTTTTTCGCTAAATTCACTGAGAAAATGAAATTATAATTTGAATTTGAAAATCTCGGTTAAGTCGATTTTACCACAATAAGGTGCAGGCTTCAATTTTCTCTAGCTCCACTGAATGAACAAAAATAGATGATTAGATAAAAAACATGACAAATTCTTACATTATTGACTGAATTGAATGATGTGACTGAAATTACGTTGGTCCTAAACCACCAAAATAATCTATAATGATGACTGGTACTTGAAAATAGGTCTATATTAGAACTATTGTATATTTTTTTGAGAAAAAATGTTCTCGACACCGCGAGCGTGCTGAGTTATTTTTAGTCGCGATACTCTTATTTATTGTGTTTACTTATTTTAAGGTTAAACGTGTTTAAGAAAGAGTAACCATTGAGAAGTACAATTTAATTTCGTATATTTACCGTAGATTTACAACGTGCTTCCGTGCCTCACATCGTCTGAATTTATTTATTTCAGTATTTACGCAGCTTGAGGTTCTCAGCAAAAACGCCCTCCCCTAGACGAGTTCACCTGGATGTGGGATAGGGCTAATGTGTCTACACATGTCACATTCCATACCAGAGACCTACTAAGTTTCCACAGCCCAACGTTTATGCCGTCTTCGGGTCTCCTGCTATCGGTCCTCGCAATCCCAGAAGTTTTTAGGATCGCTCAGATGTATGTAAATTTAGCTTGACAGCTCAGAAGTAAAACTTAACGTAGTTTGTGCGTGCTGGAGCTACAGGATATAATCTTGTTTTGTCACTTTTGTCAATGCCTCTTTACAGCTGCCATCAATATCTTAAATGTACGAGTATATATATAGTATCTTTATAATATATATAGTTTATATTTTATTTTATATATATTTTTTATTATAATATAAAATACTCAGTGACATACAGCATTTAACATATTGTACTATGCCTCCAGCTTCAGGTTGGTCCTTGATCACTGCAGCTCCTCCTCCTCGGTACACCACTGTTGGGGATTGTGCGGTCCTCGGCGTGGATGGTTTGGCTAGAACATCGTTTGGAGCATCTTCCTCTTGTTCTTTTACTGTCTACTTTTCCTGTTACTAAGAGTTCCAGATTATCGGCACCTCTTCTAGCAATGTGACTCCATCCAGACATTATTTTTAATTTACTGTTCACCTAGATTTAAGTAAAAATTAAGACTGAGACAAATCCAAGTGTGTAATAAACTAGCCTTGGTATAGCGAAAAGTTTCTGAATAAAGATGTATCTGACGAACTAAATTATGATAATATTTGAACTTTGTTTGACATTTAAAAAACATATAAAATGGAACCACTTTTATACTCAATGAGTATAAAAATATATTTCAAAGGAAATATATTTCAATTTCACTGAAAATATAAACTGGAAATGAAATCCTCCGTCTTTATTCCATCAAAGACTGTCCAAGAGATAGTTTGGTCCCGACCTGTCATAGTTACGATTCGTCCGGTGTCACTTTTGTATTTACCAGCCCATGTATGTATGTTATCATAGATTTACAACACCACCGTTCCTGTGCCTCGAACAGTACATTAAGCCGTCGGTCCCGCTTCCACTAATACCAACTTGTGGAATCGTTACTAAATTGTCATTAAAAATTGACATCAGATCCTCGCCAACCCGTCTGGCCAGCGTGGCGAGTGTATGCCAAATTCTCCAGATATATGTTCTAAAACGCCCATCTCCAAGAGTGGAAGTCTAGGATGCTGTGTTCTAGGGGCTGTAATAAAAAATGTATGTATGTTTATTCCTTTGAAGCACACTTTAGACCAAATTCGTGTGCCAATTTTGATGATCCACACGTCAAGTAATTCGTCTTAATTATGCGAGGGTCACTGAATATATGACATTTATCAAATTTTAGTAAAGCGACAACCAGACGCCATATTGTGGATAAAAAACTCAAATATAAATATCATCAAATATATATTTGAAAATTTACATTAAACTCATCTCTCTAGCGTGGCAAGATGAAGTCATTTTTTATGAAATGATTAGCCTTAATTGGCTCATCTTTAACAGATCTAGAACTTTAAATCTAGGTGCTGTAAATATATTGATATAGTAGTATATTGTTACATCATATTTTTTCCAGCTCTAAGATATAAAGTACAAAAACTGGTTCCCTCTCCCTCGCCAGGGTCTGATGTCAATTTTAATAACAACTTTCTAACGTTTTCACAATTTGGTAATAGAGAAATCGAGACCGACAGCTTAACATGATTTCCGAGGCTCGGTGGTCTTGTAAATCTAGGTAAGAAAAGTGTATTTTTCATTGGTACATGCCGAGGTTCGAACCTTTTGATTCTTAAGCGTTCTCACAACCGAGCCACCACAGCTACTTGATATCATAATTTCTCTGTCTCTGTCTACAATTAGGTATATGAATGCAAATCGATATACAGGGTGTCCGTGGTTTTAAAACTATTAACACGATTCTCTGCAAACATTCCGGACTCACTGAAAAAATGTGGCAGCCCCAACAATACCCTGAAATCATTATTATACTGGACTCGTAGGTATGCTTGCTGCGTATAGTGACCCACAGACTGCAGGAGTAGAAGGATTGGCAATATGCCCTTTTATTTATTTATTTTATGGTCGGATGAAATATTTTGGACAAAATGGGACAACCCAAAAAAACTTGATGAAATAAGGAACCGTTTCTTTAGATGATGGACAATAAACGTATTTCTCAAATGATTGGATTCTATCTAGCGTTGCGAAATTACACCTTTTGTTGCTGATTTCTGTACCGACGAGATCACAGTCGCGATTTTCTCGTCTTATATTGATTCACAAGTACGCTCTATAAAAGGTCGGCTGAACGATTTAAAACCCTTGTATCTATCTACAAATAAGGAAACTTGCTCAAGAATGAAAGTTTTTTAATTCATTATATTATTTAAATTTTATTTACTTTATATTTCACTAATAAATTGCGCATGTTTGCACCACAAATCTCACACATAGCACTTTTCACACTTTACATGCTTATTTTTACTAGTGTTAGTTTTGATTTTATATATATACTCTGATCATTTTTTTATTATTTATCTATTTTTAATTCTATTTTACTTCTATATCGTTTGTATCCGAGCTGTATTCGTTTTATAATTGTGTTAATTCATGTTCTTTATTTATATTTGAAAATCTGTTTTGGCCTTTTACCTGTATTACTTTATCTGCTTAATTTTAATTATTAGCTGTAAGATTTTTTTTCAAAATAAATAAATAAAAGCTTTTACCAAATGTTCTAGATTTTGAAATTTCTCGACTAAAAGCGAAAGCACCTACAAAAATATATATACCTATATAGTTATAATAATATATAGTTTTTTTTAATTTGTTATGACTTTTTTCCAGCCAGTTAATTAAAATAAAAAGTTTTAAGTAAATGTATACCATACTTAAGAAATATTAGCAATAAGTAAAATAATTTTAGTGTCTCGACCAGCCATAGAACCCGTTACCTCCGCGTCTAAATCCACGGACTTAAACTATGAATGTTTTTGCTACGGTTAGCTATTACTGTCCCCCTAGCCTGGGACGTGATATACGTCTAAAAATCCGTTATATCAAGGTTGAAGTGTTAAAAAGTGTCTAATTTGGTTTGGGAGACAAAATAGTAAGCGATATACAATTATATATATAATTATTAAACTTTTTTAAATTTATTTGTTAGTCACAAATTATTTATTTTGTGAACATGGCAACCTTATATCTTTGACTTTCGGCAGACCCGTCAAAGAATATTATATCGTTCTGGTGGTAGTGAAAAAATGGTGTTATGTGGTGCACAATGCACATACATGGCGCTAGACTATCTCTGTGTTAAGTTCCATATATATTATATTTATATTATATAAATAACTTTTTTTTTAATTTACCCAATGGCATGGGATCAAAAAATATAAAATAAAACTAATTACTTGTTTATGGCAAAATATATTATGTCGCCGTAAAATTCAAAAAAGACAATGCTAGCCGGGCTTGTCCGTCTAAAAACAAGTCTTCAAATAATCAATCAGCATTTGATATTTTTCCCCCGTCTCCCGTGCAATCGTTTTGTTGAACAAGATCGCGCAGTCTAGTGAGAGCTTTGACGTTTTCGCATCATCAGATAGCAAACAGGTTATCTTAAAGTACTTGGAGCCATTATATGTTAATATATTTATAACTTGTCATGTAAAATCATCACTACATATTATAAAAGAAAGTCCTCCGCCGCGTCTGTCTGTTCGCGATAAACTCAAAAACTACTAAACCGATTTTTAAGCTGTTTTCACCCATGGATAAGGATAATGGTTGTCGATGAATTATTTAGTATATTATTTATAAAGTTTTTTGTATACATTAACGATATTTGTCGGAAAAAAAATTGAGATATAACAAAAACATGTATGGTAGAATTGTCTATCTTATTCTCGTATAGGTCTACAGAAAAGTCCGTGATGACATATGTCTATCTCTTAAGAATAACATACTATATCAATTTAAATACTTAAAAAAATGGGCAATTATAATGCGTAATTGGAAGCTATTTACACAAATACGGTATTAATCCTTATCATTTTAAATACCTTAGTTGATTTGAGTATTTCATTAAGATTATTTTTCCCTTTACACCATGCAAATTAAATGAATAATACCTTACGAGATATAGCAAAATCAAAATAATGCGTAAATAAATTAATTTAGTGTCGACGCACATACGAGTATTATATCAATCTAGGCGGCCAAAAGTCAAATTTGTAAAAACTACTTTAGAAAGTTAAAAGCGCTAGTTAGAGCAAGACAACAAATCTGGGAACAATAATCAACCCCTCCCGCCATTTTTTTGTGCACCCTGCGCGTTTCCCGTCAGTCGGAATCTGATCGTCTCACCCAGTGTACGTGTCTGTTCTCGGCGCTCTTAGTGGAAACAAATCTACTATACTAATCTACATTGACAACGATGGGTAAAGCAGGTAGTATGTATTATTACATACATACATACATATCTTCACGCCAAATCCATTGCGGGGTAGGCAGAGACAATTGAGCGCCACTTGTCACGATCACGACATACCTCTTTCGCTTCTTCGACATTCATCAACCTCTTCATACATGCCCTCTTGTTTCGATGGCTTTTTAATTCACCTTCAGCTAATGTTTTATTTATTTGATCATGATAGGCAAGTCTTGGTCTGCCAGGGCCTCTTTTACCCACAACTTTCGCATTATATATCTGGTTCGTCAATCTCTCTTCGCTCATCCTTTCGACATGCCCGAACCATCGGAGCATGCCTTTCTTTATTTTTGTACCTATGCTTTCTTTTATACCTATCCTTTTGCGTATTTCGTTATTACGTATACGGTCCATCAAAGTTACGCCGCATATCCGACGTAAAGACCTCATTTCTACTGCATTAACTCTACTCTCATGCGTATTCTGACATATCCACGTCTCGCTTCCATACATAAGTGTTGTATGTATTATTAGAATATAAATATTATTTAATAAAAAAATAATTATTTTTTACACTAACAGTTGCTAGGTTTTTGAATTGTACAGCCAAGGTGAATAGATGAAGACGATTTTTTTTTATGAAAAGATTACGAGCTCCTTCTTGGATCGTGACATTTTATTAAGCTGGTCTTTTATATAATGCAGTGGTTAAGTTTTAGATTTCTTGCGGTGTTTTAGTTCTGGAATCGTTCCAGTTAGCAAAGACGTTGTGTTCTATTAAATACATAGGTAATAAGTAATTATTTAAAAAAAAAACTTTATTGCACAAAGTACCTACAGAAGAGATTGCCCAAAACCAGGCCCCAACTTTGTTGCAGCGTGCCTCAACAAGATATAATTTAATAATCATAATAATCAATTGTATTATTTTTAAATTTAATTACATCTCAGATTACCCCAGCATTAAAATATAATTTAATTAAATAGTAAATTGGTTTAGATTTATGTATGAAACAGTTACAAAGCACTATTTATATGATTAGGTTCTTTATTATGATCAGGTACTTTATTATTATAGATAAAACACTGGACTTCAAATCGGCGCGATCGAAACTATGTAATTATTAAGGTGAGAAAAAGTTTTTGTCAATTGTCGTTATGCTAGGGTAAAATAAATAAAATTAATTACAGATTATGAAAACACAATATATATAAATTGAAGCTTAAAAATTTTATTGCCAAATATTTCGCTTCTCTTTGGAGTGGCGTCATCAGTGACTGAAGGTCTTTGTCATAAATTTTAACCTAGCTAGGTGATGATGATATTTTTCTAAAAAATAAATACAAAACTGTATAGTGCATTGCCTTTACCATTGCTAAAAGAAATAAAATTACTTTTTCAAAATTTATGACAAAGTCACTGTCACTGATGACGCCGCTCCAAAGAGAGGCGAAATATTTGGCAATAAAATTTTTAAGCTTCAATTTATATATTTTACCAAGTAAGAAACACATCTAACACACTTTATATGTTGCAGAAAACACAATATATTAACTATCAAATAAAAAAGAAATCATTATGACACGAGAACATTTTATTCGGTCCATTTCTCTAAGAAAAATGGATTTTCATTTGAACAAATTATATATTGAAAATATATAATGAAAGTAACAATAACAATAATATAAATATAGGATAATTTTAATATAATATTATAGCTACTTATATACCTAAGTTACAGTATAGGGCTGCTGAAGCTTAAAAAAATTTGCTCTATTGACAATTACACGCGGTATATGTAACTGGCCGCGTTCCGTATTTTCATTGTACATTGAATGTTTTATACCAAGCAGGTGTTTAGTTCAACAGGGTTTAACGCATTGCATCGCTCTCGCTCGCACAATACAACATTTTTCAAGACTGTTCAAGTATGAGTATACTTTGGAGAAATGTAGTCTATTAATTTACTAGGAAATAAAATTACGGACATTCGCGACATATTTACATACATTGTGACATATAACTGCTAGATTTAGACTACGTAGGTACCGGGTTCGATTCCTGGTCGGGACACAAAAATATTTATTAATGTAAATTAAAAAAATATTTGTGATATTTCCCGAGTTTGGTACGCTGGAGACATCGATGAGCTTGCCACTTGTCATGATTGGCCTATAGTAAGGCTGGCTAAATGTGAATCCGCTTATTCATAAGTGTGGTTTCTGACCACCCCGAAAGGGAAACGGTCGTGATGATACTTTTTTTTACTTATATACCTTTATATTGACATAAGTTATATTTTATTTCAGAAAAATCACAGCTAACTACTTAGTATATTATATATACTATATAATATACGTATAAGTAAGTTTATTATCTAAGTATTTATATCTAATTGATGTGTCACTTATACTTTCATTGCACCTACAGTTGTTCTAATTGAGGTTTGGCTGTCAGAAAATGTCTACGGGCATTAAGTCCGCCTTTTGTACTTTGTGCATTAAAGTTTTGAAATAAATAATACTATAGGACATACAGGTGAGGCGTTTTAGAGGTGGTAGGCCTATTAGCCATGCGGGCCTGGAGGACCCCACTGTCTATCTGTAAAAGTCGACGAACGAGTAGGTCATCATCATCAGCCTGTATCTCTCCACTGCTGGATGTAGGCCTCCCCTAAGGCTCGCCACTTAACGCGATCTTTCGCTACCCTCATCCAACCCCCACCAGCGACCTTCTTTAGGTCATCTGTCCATCTGGCGGGGGGTCGTCCCACTCTGCGTCTTCCTGTACGTGGTCTCCACTCTAGATCCTGTTTGCCCCATCGATCGTCGGTTCTGCGGCAGATGTGTCCGGCCCATTGCCACTTCAGCTTGCTAATTTTAAAAGCTATGTCAGTAACTTTAGTTCTCTGACGAATATCGACGTTTCGAATTCTATCCATCAGAGATATACCAAGCATAGCTCTCTCCATGGCTCGCTGAGCGACCTTGAATTTATGGACCAGACCCACTGTTAGTATCCAGTCTCTGCTTCGTACGACATTGTAAGACCTTAGTCTTTAAATATTGTGGTATAGACGATGAGAGGATGTGCCGGAGTTTCCCGAATGCCGCCCATCCTAGCTGAATGCGTCTGTCGGCTTCTTTGCTGAAGCTGGCTGCTCCTCATTAGATAGTCTGCGAGGAGAACGAGTAGGTGCCATTCTTGTATTTGTCTTTGGTAGTTGAATAAAAAGCCAGCTCTTTTCATAGTAAACCATCTCAAAGTTTATTGCAGTTCACGAACTCTTTTCATTTCGTTGGTAAAGTTTCAACATTCACAACTCCTTTGCGTTTTCCGTTTTAATATTTTTACATTAGCTGCAGCCAGAACAGTTTATTGCTGTACTTTCGCGTTTATTTTCGTCCACAACTAATAACGAAATAATTATTTACATAGGTGCATTCAATGTATGCGAATATACAGAGGCAAGCTGTTAGAATTGAGGACGATGCCACTATATCTGGAACTCTCGAATCCCTGCAGCTTTGCCGAGATGTAGCTTCTCTGAGCGTGTTCTACCGGCTATATTATGGTGAGTGCTCTGAAGAGCTCTATAACCTAATTCCTTCCTCTCCATTCCGCAACCGAATCACACGCACAGGTCAGAATATGCACCCACATACCGTAGTCACTATCCCTTCGCGTACCTATAAATTTGTTGACTCATACATCTGTCGCACAATAAAGATGTGAAATGCTCTTCCAGCCTCTGTGTTTGCACTTTCCTATAACCTGGAGTCCTTTAAGCGAAGTGTGAAAAGGCATCTAGTCAAGCCGGCATAGTGTTAGGGACTGATGTCGGACATAAGGGTCTGATTCCAGTTGCTAACATTCATGGACCCTGCGCGCCACTTACCATCAGGTGGGCACAGGGTCACATGTCGTGCTAGTATAAAAAAAAATACATTGAGAAAAATGGATATTATTTATTTATTAAAACTTTATTGCACAATATATACAAGAGGCGGACTTAATGTCGCCAGGCATTCTCTGACAGCCAACCCTAGGGACTGTAGAATATTAAAGACGCGGCGCGGTAGTGGCTGTAAGAACGCTTTTCTTAAAATCCTACAAAGGTCGGTTCAAACCCCCCCGGCATGTACCAATGAGAAATAAAATTTTCTTACGTACATTTTTACGTAGATTTGCCTCGGAGAGCACGCTAAGCCGTCGGTCCCGCTTCCACTAATACCAACTTATGGAATCGTTAATAAAAAGTATCATCACGACCGTTTCCCTTTCGGGGTGATCAGCAACCACGCTTGTAAATAAGCGGATTCACATTTAGCCTGTAGCCAATCATGACAAGTGGCAAGCTCGTCGATGTTTCCAGCGTACCAAACTCGAGAAATATCACATTAAATATCATTTAAACGTATTTATTTACATTAATAAATATTTTTGTGTCCCGACCAGGAATCGAACCTGGTACCTCCGAGTCTAAATCCACGGACTTAACCGCTAGACCACGGAGGACGAATCGTTAATAAATTTAAGTTAAAAAACCATTAGATCCTCGCCAACCAAAGGCCAAATTCTCCAGATATATGTTCATGTCCAACAGTGGAGGTCTAGGACGCTGTGTTCTAGGGGCCGTAATGATGAATGATGAAGGTCGGTGCAGTTAGAGAAATATGATTACGTAAAATAAATATATAAAATGTATTTGTTGGCATCTCAACTGCTACTGTAGCAGCATATCTACTTAAAATTTTATGGTTAATTATTTTTTATGTGATATGTTCTATTCATTTGTATGTATGTGTGTATATGTATATATTTATGTGTATATATATATGATATATATTATGTAATGCTACGTTCTTGTGTCATTCATAAATATGCATTTATTATGATTGTTTATTATTTATTTGTGTAATATATATATAATAAATTATATATTATTTACTGTTGTAGTTCTGTACCAAAGCCTCGACACATTTATGCTTGTACATTAAGGGATTAGCTGAAAATCAGCGCTGTGACTCTCAAAGCGTCGCAGCTCAATGCTGAGCTGATTCCCTATTTGTCACCACACACTTTTAATTTTAAGTTTACTTTTTTTTTTTTTTCTCGTTTGTTAATGTGACAAATAAAATATTTTTCTTTCTTTCTTTCTTTAATTAATGTGCAATATTATCTAATCTGTAGTATATGACTATAATAATAAATACTATTTTACGTTTACGTTTTGTCGACTTTCGGGTTGCACATAGGCATGTAGTCTACCTTAATTCTGACTTGCCTGGTGGGTTACTGCTGTACCAGGTATTGTTTTCTCATAGGTACTGATAACTAAATTTAAAAGGTTATTAATTGATCGTTGTGGTGCAGTTCTGTATATGTTTTATTTTGTAAATCTGATATAGCTGAGTTTTCCTTGCAGATTCCTTTTTCAGTCAGATTAAACATTAACAGGTCACTGGAATTTGCTAAGCTGCTGGTCTTCTGCTAACAGCTTACTTATTGGACCACTTCGCTGCTTAGTCTTCTACTAGCAGGGGAGTAGAATCATTCAAAATAATTAAATTAACGACGTTTCATAAATGCCTGTAATAGGTTTACGTGAATAAAGATATTTTGACTTTGACTTTATTAACTAATAATACATACACACAACATTTTATTAATACACTAGGTACTGCATGTAACGGGTACATGTAGGTTACAGAGTTTTATTTGCATTTTAAGAAAGAATAGTATTGTCAATATACGACAATGACAGGGTTGATGGGTTTTTGTTTTAAAGAAGAGAAAAAAAAGTAGATCGGGGGATCTCGGCCCGAGAGGTCGACAGAGCGAGTATTTTTATAAATATTAGGATTAAAATAATAATTAGTTAATGTCTACCGCGTAATAGTGTCCCACGTAGATAAGTGTTTAGTTTTTCTACATATGTAATTATATTTACAATATACCTAAACTATAAAAAAAGTTTTATGCATTTTCCATAAAAAAAGGCGATCCGTAGAATCCTCTCCGTAACAATTAAAAGCAACTACATCCAACCGCAGGCGTTGGATAATCTTGTAACTGCAAAGGGCAGGTTACAGTTCATACATTACATAACATTAATACATACACACCATATAATAATATACTTACTGAATGAACTAAATGAGAAAAGGTTTCGGTTGAATGCTTGGCGTATATTTACCGGCAGCTTGTTGCAGAGGTTTGCGGTAACAACAGCAAAAGAATCGTTCATAAATCCAGAGTGGTGCGATGGAATCGACAGAACAGAGTTGTGTAAGGAACGAAGAGACTTATCCTGAAATAAGGATAGGCAAATTTGTCCTTGAGGTATTTCGGTGGCGCGAGCTCGTTGAGAATATAAAAAAAAAGCAGAAGATTCTGAGATTCCTACGACAACGCATTGGTAGCCACATTCACTTCGTTCGGTACTCAGAGATGTGATCATATTTGCCAAGGGAAAAAGATGAACCGGATACAGCAGTTGAGTAACCGATCCATCTTGTTGAGCAACACCTCTGAGAGATCGAAACTACACATGCCACCATAGTCGAGAAGATTATATTATGTAATTAAAAACATGCGGTTAATCAATGTGGGCTAAATTATTTATTTATTTAATTAATTTCACAGCATTATTGACTTTCTTATATAGACAGTTAAACTTATATCTAAACACATAGCCATTTATGAAATTACCTTTTCCTTACTAAACTTATAAAAAACATTATTAAAAACAAAAGGCTCACTCTAAATATAAAATAAAAATGTACTGAGTTGGAATGATGTGTGTAGAAGTATGTTAGTGTATGAAAATGAATGTAGGCTATTGTAGTCCAATATTTTAGATTTAGGTTGTACTTTTGACAGATTGAATAAATCAACATGCGAAAACAACCTGTTGTATTTCTTTGGTATTCTCTTCGTCAGACAGTTAGACGCATAATTTGTGCGTGAGTTAGAAATAACGAACAGATCAGGATGTCTCGTATTGCGAACTGGCGTGGAGAGTCGCAGCACGCTAGCAACCAAGGGCGGACTGTCGATAGTTTCACTGCAAGTGTCGTGCAAGAACAGCATCTCTGTTAGTGTGCGTCTGCCCTTAAGAGTTTTCATCCTGTGTCTGTGCAAAGATGCGTCGTAGTCATTTAAAGAGATTTATATTCACAGTTATACATGCATTTTTAGATAAATTATTTTAACCTAAAAACCCTATAAACAGTATCTCTTTCCCTGTTGGCCCTGCATGCATCATGATAGTTTTAGTACTAAAGGACTACATATTAGAATGTTGAACATGAACTACATATTGTATAAATATGTCACATTTTGTTGCTTATCGTCTAGAATTCTAGTATGAGCATCCAAATGAAACAATATTGTCCTATTACATTAGCCTAGAAAAGGTCCCGGAAAGTATTCCATAAATTTCCCAATACTAGGGGGATGTCATAGACGTATAAATATTATATAAGAACAGAACCAATAATTGATACAAGTTTTTTTGTCCGCGTCTTGTCGTTTCATCCGGTGACAAGGTGGCTGGCTCTTTCTTTGCCCAAAGAATTAATATCAGCGAGGAAATGCAGGCAGCGTTCTTGCCACTATTCTACGCGGACGGGACTTATATCCCGTAGTATTAATATTAATTTTATATTTTGTAAATATTTTTTATTATTACTTTTTTTAGCGACGTATACTAAAATGCTAGTTTACGACAAGCCAGGTCTATTACAAAAGGTGATGACTTATTAAATTTTTATATTTTACAGCTCACATCACAACTCCTAGAATTCGAATGGCAATGCATGAGTACATGACGAATGAGAAATACACTTTTATTACGTATATTTTGTCATAGATTTACAACACCACTATTCCCGTGCCTCGGAGAGCACATTAAGCCGTTGTTCCCGGTTCCTTGTAGAATGGTTATTAAATTGTCATTAAAAAATTACATCAGATCCTCGTCAACCCGTCTGGCCAGCGTGGCGCGTATAAGCCAAATTCTCTAGAAACTTCTGGAAGGCTCATCTCTAACAGTGGAGTTCTAGGACTCTGTGATCTAGGGGCTGCGATAAATGAGGAAAGGCATGCTCCGATGGTTCGCCACGTTAAAAGAATGAGGAAAGAAAGATTAACAAATCCTATCATCAATATCAAATAAATATAACAATGGACTTAACTGCCTTTGTGGTCTAGCGGCTAAGTTCATGGATGTAGACCCTGAGGTACCGGGTTCGATTCCTCTTCGGAAAATGTATTTAATTTGTTGGTGGTATTTCTCCAGTTTAGTACGCTAGAGATATTCACGAGTTTACCACTTTTTATGATGGGCATATAGTAAAGTTGGCTAAATGTCAATCAGCTTCTTTAAAAAGCGTGGTGCGAAAGGGATACAGTCGTGATGATGGTTTTACTGGACAAAAGTGCAGTACAGACCTTAGAAATGAAGGGCTATGTATAAAAAGGTTGATATGTCGGGAACGTGACAAATGACGGTAGATTGTCTCTGCCTACCGCGCAAGGGAAGTAACAGTTTATTTTTACGTACTAAATATGTTTCCTTATGTATATTTATATTATTAAACTTACCGTTCCGTGAGAATCAAATATTACAAAAGGCCACAAGTCAAATAAATATTATGATCTCACAGAAGAAATGATCAGGAACGGGTTCAAGACTCAGCTTTACGCAGTGGAAGTTTGTGCGAAAGGAGTTCCAGCAAAATCTTTGCATCACTTACTGAAAGAATTGGGCCTAAGCAGGTCTGTCGTCAATACATTTATGGAACGAGCTTCCAAGACGGCATTAACGGAATCATACAGTATTTGGTTGGGTAAGGAGGCCTCCTTTTCTTAAATCAGCCTATTGTCGGTCCCAAGTCCGAGACACCATTCTTCTCATCTCCTACCCACACACGATGGACCCGGTACCTGCCCGGTGAATCCATGGAATGCTTAGAAATATGTCTTCTTCTCTCTTCTGTCGGTCCTAACTTGAACACACGTCTATGGGAAGGTAATTTGAAGATGCGAAGATCTCGCACGATACACAGCTCCGATAATGTTTACGACTGAGATCGACTGTAAATCAGTAGACTTTCCAAATGTGGCGGTATAGTACGCCATACACGTTCGGTTCTCAAACTTGAGTTTGCTTAATGGACTATTTGATAGTGTTGGCGGGAAATCGATTTATTGTCGATGGAGATATAAATGAGTTTTACACATAACTATTCTAACATATAACTATTGATTCAAAATTAACGATTCTTACAGCAACCTTCTTAGCATAAACAATTTGTATTTGTCAAAACTAACATATATATAGTTGCAATAATAATGTGTTAATCAAGCCAAACAAATCTATCCAATTTTCAGCCAGCTTACAGGAGACCCGACCCACATCAAGCTATGACGTTCTGGATTAAAAATTAATTTGCATTCAGTTTGTACACCAACACTATCTTAATTGTATTAAAATTGGGTTATCCATCCATTTGGGCTGCGAGTCGGGATAATCCTAGCAATTAACGTACGAACACGCGTTCCATTTTGACAAACAAATTATTGAAACTGTACTTCTATTTAATAAATGTGTAATCATTATCATTATATCTGTCCCTAGAACACTGAGTAGTAGACCGCCACCTTTGGAGATGGTCCGTCCAGAAATATCCACTCGCCCCGCTGGCCAGTTAAAATTATTATAATATAATTTATTAAATACTCCGACGTTCTCAAAAATATATTTATTGTAATAGAGACTACCTAAGAGGTATCGACGTCATTTATTAAATATTACAATTTACTAGAAGAAATATATCTCGTATAACACT
Source organism: Tinea semifulvella (assembly GCA_910589645.1). Classification (NCBI taxonomy): domain Eukaryota; kingdom Metazoa; phylum Arthropoda; class Insecta; order Lepidoptera; family Tineidae; genus Tinea; species Tinea semifulvella. The sequence goes on from OU342599.1 coordinate 3,100,893, forward strand.
GTCAACATTATTATTTTTTAGTTTTTTTTTAATACTGTTATTAAGTATTAATAAAAAAATAGATACTTTAAAACTTCTTCACTTTTTAAATTTTCAGTTTTACAATTTTGACAAAACAAAATGCAAAAAATCACAATCTATATTATGCAAACAACGTTTAATGTCTGCTTTCGCAGGTCTACACATCTTCTCGTCTTCCTTTACTCTGTACAGCTTTGTATTCGCAATTTTAATTCCTTTAACACTCGCATGACTGACCTCTCCGTTCTTCTCACAACAACTAGCTTAAAATCCCTTCCCACACATCTATCAGGTATTCAGATTCGTTCCCCGTATCTGCCGCTCGCCAATGGAACAGAATACCACTGACTATTAGACAGGCTTCTTCCGTTTATATCTTCAAACATTTACTTACCACATTCTCACTTCATAAAGAGAACAGTAATAGCTAAATCTATACTACTTTTTTATTTTATTCATTTATTATAAACTTTATTGCACAAAGTACAAAGGCGGACCTAATGCCGCTAGACATTCTATACTGGTCAAACCTTTGGGACAACTAAAGCAGTTACGACAAGATAAGGCAGGTGCTATCAAAACTAATAGAAAGTATTAGACTTCAATATATACTAGTGAATAAATACTTATTTACATACTAATACATACACAAAAAACTACATACATACGTTCTATGAATATACATAAATATAATATACCTACTATATGATGACTATAATGAAAGAAATAAATATAGCAGAAAGTAAATTAAGCTTATGGTGAATTTAAATAGTGCGCATAGACCAGTTTCTTAAATAGTGTTCTATTTGGAGCTTGACGGGTGTCCACCGGTAACTGGTTCCAAAGATGCACAGCCACCACCGCAAACGTATATCTGTTTGTATATAAATATTTTATGTAAGTGTACTATTTATTAAATAAAAAAAAAATTAAAAAAAACCTTTATTGAACATAAACACAATACACTGGAATGAAACATATTAATTTAGCAAATAACAGTACAACAACAATTATATGTGTAAAACAAAATATAAAGTACTAAGAACCCTAAACTAGGTGAACCTGAACTACAGGGGTCAGTCAATAATATCGTCATGATCGTAGAACAGTGACGGATCTGCTATATTTAAAATTTTCATGGCGGCCATTCAACTGTCATTTCGACTGTTTTTTTGTCACTTTTTAAGTCTCATAATAAGTGCAAACCTTCTAGATTTCATTTTGGAACCCTTTCTAATATTTGCATTATAAATTACAGACCACAAACAATATAAAACTATATATAAATATATATGCAAAATTATGGGTATTTTTTTAAATCCGACATTGTTCTACGATCATGACGATATGATGTGAGAAAGTTGCATGGAATTTAATGTAGTCACGCCCAGCGGGTGTCATCCTCTGCAGTATCCATCCTGCCAACAATTTTCATATTATGCAAACCTATGGTAAGATAAGAAATGATATGATAATATATACTAAAGTAAGATATGATATGACACATATATGATGTGATATGATAAGATATGTTATAATTAATAGATATGATATTATACTAGGTAAATAAACTTATAGCAAAATATATTTTATATCTTTATTCAATGAAAGATGATGTAATGTAATTTAAAATTAGTCATTTAATAGACACTACGGTAATATATATCTACTTTATTTATTAAATAAAATTGCACCCATAATTTTCACACTCCCAAAGGTTGGTTGTCAGGTAATGCTAAAGCAACATTATAATATATTTTAGTGAAAATGCAAACAAAATTGGTAATAGCTGTAACTCAAAATCAAAGGCTGTTAGAGTTATTCGAAAACGAACACTGAACTGAACTAGAAAGAAAATAAAAAATCAGGGACTTTAATTTACCGTGCGTAAGTTTCGATACAAAAGGAGCAGCAAATTAATCGAAATTGGTTTTAATAAAAACTAATTACTACGGGATTAATTAAGATAAAAGTTACAACATTTGAGTACGACATGTAATCCCAAGTCTGATTATCTGACAGTCTAAAATCATTTTTTGGTTTTACGAAGTTCACAGGTCTTCTAGTTCATAATATTATGTCCCAACTGCGTTTAAATATAGTTCAATAATACTATTTTAATGAGACTCGAGTCATACAATAGAAGGAATTTCCAATAGGACCGTAGAAGTCGGCAGCGATAAATGAATCTCCCGGGCAAAGACAAGTATACATTTTAAATGGCTGGGTCAAAATAAGCAATATTTTTGCCAACTCGCAAAAATATAACTAAGAAAAATTTAGATTCTATACATTTTTTTTTATCATCGTCATAAATTAAATGGGTTAGTAACAAATTGTCTTCTTAAATTAGTAGGTTAGCGCATATTATTGATGTTTTTTTTTTTTTACAAAAAAATAATAATCATTTAATTAATAAAATGTCAAGTAATATTTTTTTTACTTAGTTATTAACTTTTTATATATTGGTAGGGCAAGTGATTATATTTATATATTGTAGTAGCCATTACAAATATGTTTCATTAGTAAAATATTATATATGACTGTTAAAATAAAAATAAAATTAATAAATACAAAATATTTTTTAATTTAATTATTTTATTTTGTATTTATTAATTTTATTTTTATTTTATTTAGGATAAAAAGTCAGATCTAAAGTGTAGTATAATTTATTTTATTTTAGGTTTTCTCTTTGCAATTTATTAGAAGTTTATATTAAAATATTTATATATAAATATTCATTATAGAAAGCTTTTATATTTGTCGATTCCTGAAGAAGTGAACTACTCTTCAAACTCGTGTGTTTTTAACTTTAATCTTGTATGTCGTCGTCGAGTCTACATAGTGGTAACCACTGCTTGACACCTGCACCCATTAGTCGACCTAGTCACGACCTAGTCACTAGGCATTTTATGAGCATCATTGACTATTACGTTACCAGCAAGAAAAAAAAAATTTTAGGTGGCTTCTTTTTGTATGTATGTCTTGGGGACTCTGCATGCTTGTCCCGGAACTAAATTGCTCTCATTGTCACCCTACCCAAAGGACTATCTTGCTTATTTAATAACGCGGGGACTGCCTATTGTAGTGCTTTGTTCTACTGGTTGAACCTGTGTGATTAAAAAAATATTTTAATTACGAAAGTTGATAGTTTTGTCGGTGGTTTAGCTAGTTTTAAGCCGACTTGGATGACATTATACTACGGGGCAGACCGGAAAGTGTACAATATCTAAAGAATATTTGCTATATTTACGTTATTTCATTTTAGCAACACATTTTCGTAACAATAATTACAGGAAAGAGGATGTCATGCTCGCACTGTTTGCGGACGACAGTGCCTACTTCAACTCTTCTCCAAGCCAATATGAGGCTGCAGACAAAATGCAGGGCCTTCTGAATATGTTCCCTGCGTAGTTGGAAACGTAGCGTCCATCAATGTCGGCAAAACTATCGCATTGATGACATCCAGATGCGAGCTGCCTCCACCACTGCAGCTTTTGGGACAGAATATTGAGTGGACTTCGACCGTAAAATACTTGGGCTGCATCATTAACAGGACATTAACAATAGGTGAAATAGCCTGCGAATTCAATCAGGCAAAGGCGGCTCCAGCCATGTTACGTCCTATTATGACTTCCAGCTTGCCGCTTAGGTTGAAGTTCCGCATCTATAAGATGTTCATACGTTCCCGTCTTACTTACACAACAAATACATATATATATATATATATTCACAATATTAGTAAGTGTATATATGTATGTATTAGTATTTAGTATATGTAAGTGTATAATTAAGCTGTTAATTTTTCTTCCTAATTTTTTAATATTTCTTTCATTGCACCTATAATAGTTCAAATTTGTCCCCAAGGTTTGGCTGTCAGAAAATGTCTACGGGCATTAAGTCCGCCTTTGTACTTCGTGCAATAAAGTTTTAAATAAATAAATAAATATATATATATACGACGAGCTTGCCACTTGTAATGATGGGCTTACAGCTAAATTGACCAAATGTGATTTTATATCTTATGATACTTTCCTTTTTTACCCGACTGCGCGACGCAAAGAAGGGTTATGTGTTTATTAACCTATATATTTATGTATGTATGTTTGTTTGTTAACTTAAATTAGCAGAGGTTTTGCGTTTTGTCAGCTTTCGGGTTGCACACAAGCAAGTCCTAATTCTAACATACCTGGTGTGGTATCACTGTACCAGGTTTTATAATCTCATGGGTGAATTTGAAAGATATTTATTTATTGTTGTTGTGTAATTATATATCTGTTTCATTTGTAAATCTGCTATAGCTGAGTTTTCCTTGCAGATTCCTTTCTCAGTCAGATTAAACATTAACAGTATAGTATGCCTAGTGTGACAGTGAAGTTTCGTAAACGCAACTATAATAGTAGAGTTTTTTTATGAATGAATTTTCGATGTTCATTGCCTGTTATTATAGCCAAACTTGCAATAACACGCAATGTAAAATAAAAAAACGTCACTACAGCAGTTACGTTTTCCGAAACTTGTATTTTACACTAAGCACCCAGGTCACTGGAATTTGCTAAGCTGTTAGTCTTCTGCTAACAGCTTACTCCTTGGACCACTTCGCTGTTTAGTCTTCCACTAACAGGAGTAGAATAATTCTAAATAATTTAAATAATGACGTGTCACAAATGCCTGTAATAGGTTTACGTGAATAAAGATATTTTGACTTTGACTTTGACTTCCTTTGTGGCACACTGGAGACCAAACGCGTTGGCCGATTTTGATGACTCTCACGTCAATCGATTCGTCTACATCACGCGAGTGTCACTGAAGATATGGCATTAATTAAATTTCGATAAAGCGACAACCACACGCCTTGTTGTGGAAAATAATGTCGCAGAACTATATTGAGTGGGGTATCGTCGAATAGGTATTTGAAAATCATGTTAGGGTTTCTCTTAACATTTTTTAATTAAATGATTATAATAAATGGGATTGTATTTGTCTTCGTATTGTGCATAATTGTTAACTGCAAACAGGGCAATGAACAGAAATCGCTTTAGCTCCCACAACTTAGATTGCGAACTTAGGCAAAGTTAGCCAAGTTTGAAATTAACCTCATTGTTTATTTACTGGGAACGCTCGCGACCTAACAAACGGCTGTAGTTGTACCAACAAGCTTATAACAATGGATCGAGATAATCAATAAAATTATTTGGTCCACTATTGCCCGTGTAATAAGATAGTAGCCAACGCAAAAAAAAATCAGATGGTCGGTGAGTTTTGAGCGAGGGTAAGTTCCATCGTTACGTAAAGTGAAAGGCAAAATATCTTTATTCACGTAAACCGTACTAACTTAACGCCTCTGTGGTCTAACGCTTAAGTCCGTGGATTTAGACTCGGAGGTACCGGGTTCGATTCCTGGTCGGGACATAAAAATATTTAATATTGTAAATAAATACATTTAAATAATATTTAATTTATTTGTGATATTTCTCGAGTTTGGTACGCCTGGAGACATCGACGAGCTTGCCACTTGTCATGATTGGCCTATAGTAAAGTTGGCTAAATGTGAATCCGCTTATATTTATAAGGGTGGTTTCTGACCACCCCGAAAGGGAAACGGTCGTGATGATGATACGTAAACCGTAAGGCATTAGTGTTTCGTCATTAATTAAATTATTTTAAATGATTCTACTCTTGCTAGTGGAAGACTAATCAGCAAAGTTGTCCAAAGAATAAGCCGTTAGCAGAAGAGCAGCAACTTAGCAGAGTGACCTGTTAATGTTTAATCTGAATGAGAAAGAAATCTGCAAGGAAAACTCAGCTGTAGCAGATTTACAAATGAAACAAATACAGAATTACACAACAACAATAAACAAATTAATATCTAATCTAACTATTATTTCTGCCAACGTATTAGCTTAGCTATACAGAGGAAAAATATTGCCAGTCCTCTTGGGACTATCACTGAAGGGTCGTCTCTAGGGGACATTTTTGTATTTATGTTTTTATTTATTAACTTTATTGCACAAAGCACAAAGGTGGACTTAATGCCCGTAGACATTCTCTGACAGCCAAATCTTAGGGACTAATTTGAACAAATATAGGTGCAATGAAAGTAACAGTAATATACAATTATAGGATAATTCAACAAATATTATATACCTACTTATATATTCTTATATATGTATTATAATATCAATATACATACGCAAAATTGTACATAAACATACACAAATACAACTTAATAACGTGGTTTAGAGCTATTCATAAAGTGCGAATAGACCAGTTTTTTAAACGACAATCTGTTACTTGCCTGCCTTATGTTTACTGGAAGATCATTTCATAATTTTGTGGCAGCTACTACGAAGGAGTTGGAGACAAATCCAGAATGATGTGAGGGAACAGAAAGAAGAGAGTTGTGAGAAGAACGTAAAGATTTATCGTGGAAAGAAGAGAGATAGGCAAAATTGTCCTTGAGGTATTTCGGAGTCGCTTAATGTTTAAGTTTTATTAGGTTTGGTTTATATGTATTTTATTTTTACTTTTAAGTAGTTTTAACTAACTATGATTAATATATGATTTTGTTCTGGATAAAGACAGTTTAAGAATAGCAGTTTCTTTACGCCTTGGTTCAAAAATATGTCAACCTCACATATGCAAGTGTGGTTCTCAAGTTGATGAAATGGGTCTACACGGGCTTAGTTGTCAAAAGAGTGCAGGCAGATTCTCTAGACACCAAGCCCTAAATGAGTTTATAAAGAGAAGTTTGTGGTCTGCTAAAATCCCGTCCGTCCTTGAACCATAAGGACTTTCACGTAGTGATGGTAAAAGGCCGGATGGTATGTCTCTTGTACCATGGAGTGAGGGATGATGTCTTGTTTGGGATGCCACCTGTGTAGATACCTTTGCCGCTTGCCACATTTCCTCTACATCAAAAAAGGCCGGTTCGGCTGCTCATACAGCCGAATTTAGAAAGCACATCAAATACAATAGCATTAAACAAAATTATAACTTTGTGGCATTTGGGGTTGAAACAATGGGGGTATATTATCTTGATACCCACAAATTCATAAAAGAGCTGGGTAAACGAATTTTCCAAGAGTGTGGCGATCCCAAATGCCATAACTACCTAAAACAGAATATGTCCATAATAATTCAACGAGGAAATGCGGCGAGCGTTTTAGGTACCCTCCCCGGTGGTAAGCCCTTAGTTTATTTTGTAGAATAGCTTTAATTTCATAGGTATTTTTAGTTTTAGTTTTCTTTATAATTAGTTTTTAGTCATTTATAATTCAAAATTAATATGTTAAATTTAAATTTACCAGCAATAAAAAAACTATGATTAGAATTCGGTAAAGCATATTATTGTGTATATAAGTATATATTGCCCGTTTATATACTGTATGTATATAATTAGTTATGAAGTATATATAAGTATATAATTATTTATGTAGTTTAATTATTATTATTTTTATGATGTATATCATATATTTAACTTAACTAGTTATAGGTACCTATACCTGATAAGTATTTTAATTTATTTTTGTTCTTTATTTTGCCATGCCTAAACTTTGATTACTTGTCCCGAAGGTTGATGGTAAGAAAATTATATTTGTTTCGTGGCAATAAACCCCTTAAGAAAAAAGATCAATAAATCTAATCATCAAACAGACATCAATCATTGTCAAACTAAAACGTAGCTGAAATTAATTGAAATGACTTGAAAAGTGAGCGGTTGATTGATTTGGTACAATCAAAACTTTGATCAATAGTTTTGGCTAAGTTTAGGGGAAATCACCTGCACCCAGGAGGCGTAAAGTTAAATAATGAAGTAACGTTACACTTCATATTGTTAGTGAAACACCTAAATCAATTTCAAAGTGCACGTCGAAGTGGCAAGCTCGTCGATGTCTCTATTCTACCAAACTCGGATAATATCACAAATAATTGTACCTCCACTTCTAAATATATAGACTTAACCATTACCATTAAAAATAGCCTACAAGTACGATTGTTCGTTGGCTATATTTGCCCCTGCGTGGACCCACGAGGCGATCCCCAGCTCGTGTCCCCCCTCGCAAGCACTGGATCGGATCCCGGTGGACTCCCTCAACCGTTTCGACAACTTCCTCCTCCGAGACCGGGCCTTCTGGGCAACTCTCTGGCCTTACCTGAAGACCAGGCTGCCAACTGAACTGCCGTTCAAGACATCTTTCTGCAGAGGACAGGGTGTTAAGAAATGGCTGTATGGAGAGGTATTTACAACATACAAAAATACTAATGTAATAAAATATATATATTATTACACACTATGCCGGCTTGACTAGACGTCTTTTCACACTTTTTTTTTTTTTTTTTTTATACTGGACACGACATGTGACATCGCGCCCAACTGATGGTAAGCAGTACGCGAGGTCCAAGAATGGGAGCAACTGACGCCGGTCACCACGACCGACATCAGTCTCTACCACTATGCCGGCCTAACAAGATGTTTTTTCACACTTCGCTTGAAGGACTCCAGGTTATAAGAGTGGGGAAACACACTGGCTGGGAGAGCATTCCACATCTTCAGCGTGCGACAGATGTAAGAGTCTCCAAATTTATGAGTACGCGTAGGGATAGTGGGTAAGGTATGTGGATGCATATTTTGGCCTGTGCGTGTAGTTCGGTTGCGGAATAGAGAAGAAGGGATAAGGTTATGGAGCTCCTCAGAACACTCGCCGTGGTATAGCTTGTAGAACACGCTCAGAGAGGCAACGTCACGGCGAAGCTGCAGTGATTCGAGAGTTTTAGAGACTGTGGTGTCGTCCACTATCCGACTTGCCCGCCTCTGCAGGACATTGAGAGCATCTGTAAGATACTTAGCGGAGCCATCCCAGAGGTGAGAACAGTATTCCACGCATGACCTTATCTGTGCTTTATACAGCATAAGTCTTAGAGCAGGCGGGAAAAACCGCTTCACCTTGTTCAGTATCCCAAGTTTTTTCGACGCTGTTTTGGTGATGCTCTTAACACTTCGCTTGAAGGACTCCAGGTTATAGGAAAGTGGAAACACAGAGGCTGGAAGAGCATTCCATATCATTATTGTGCGACAGATGTATGAGTCCCCAAATTTATACGTACGCGAAGGGATAGTGACTACGGTATGTGGGTGCATATTCTGACGTGTGCGTGTGGTTCGATTGCGGAATGGAGAGGAAGGAATTAGGTTATAGAGCTCTTCAGAGCACTCACTATATAAACCATAAAACTCACAACTTCCTATAAACATATGTATATGAGCTCACGTTACACACGATTCCGTTATATTTAATACTAAGGGAAGCTAAGTCAACATGCGTAGCGTGTCCGTGCGCAGCAATGGTATAGCGCCTTAATTCCTTGTTATGAAGTTTCAACACTTTTACATTCTTTATTCTTTATTTTGTCACCGTACATTCCCACCGGAATTTGGTTAGGTCTATGATTAAGTACATAATTTTATTAGGTACGAGTGTTATGTTATATAATTTACTTACTACATACTTGTATATCTATCGTGCCTGGAAAGTGTTATATTTGAGCAAAGAACAGAACTGGCAATAGGAAACTTAAGATGAAGACACTTAAAATAACTTAAATGCGGCTGTAAAGAGGCCTTGTCAATTTTTATTAGTATACTAAAATTAACTTAAATAAGACTAGTTAAAATAGCTGCGGCTGTAAAAAGAAAAAATATCTCTCGCTCGCACATTCTAACATTTTTAAAGATTTATAACGAGGGTTTTGAGGAATGTAGTCTATTAACTTACAAAAATGTACTAGTATTCCCTATACTAGTACATTTTTTTGCTCTTGGTGTGCGACATTTTGTTTATTTATTTTTTTATATGACATGGGACCTTGCCCCCACCTGATGGTGAGTGGCGTGCGAGGTCAATAAATATTAGCAACTGGAATCAGAGACACACGACTGACATCAGTCCCCAACACTATGTCGGCTTGACTGGGCATGACAGCAATTCGATCCTGATCCCGAAACATGTGGCTGCGCTTAGACTAAGGTTCCTCCAGGCTGCGAGGACTCTTTTGGGAGGTCTGCAGGAACATAACGGGTCTCGGAGGAGACCGGAGGAGATCGGATGTCTCCGCAGAAGGAGTAAAGGTCACGCACAATTGTCCAATAGACACTAAGTGCGGAAAAGCCATCGTAATCAAATTTTACAGATATATTATTGATAGATTTGTTCTTAGTTGTTTGTCCTAGCTTTAATTATCATACGGTTTGGCTTCATATCCCATTATGTTATACATTTAATGTAATTGTGTCTAATACTAGGTATTCTGCAGTTACAAACAAGGACATGTAATTAACAATTACATTGTCTATATGTGTATCTGTTTCCTACGATGTCCTACAAAGGCACTAGGTACGTATAATTACGTACATGCTACACCCCTAATAGTCTGTTCACTTCACGACGACACACTAAAATATAAAGAGCATGGAATACAATTTACTACACCCTGATGCAATATATAATCTAAAACTTGTGCCAATGAAAAATCCGTCACACAATAAAAATATTACACAAAAAAGCCGACTGCGTAAAAATAAAATTAAATTAAAAACTGAAAAAAATAAATATAAAAACTAAAAAAAAAGCAAGCCCAAGGGTTTCGTCGCCATAAAGTTTGATAACCGCTTAACTATACCATTGAAATATTTTATTACATTGCAACTATAACAGTCGGAAACGACAAAACCATTGGGCTTGTTTTTTTCTTTTTAGTTTTTTTTTATTTATTTTCAGTATTTATTTAAAGTTATTTTTTGCGCAGTTAATATAGGCGAGTTTACGTAAGAAAAGTGTATATCCTATAATTACTTTTAAGATTTTAAGAAAGCATTCTTACAACTGAGCCACATTTAAAAGTAAAGTTAAATTATTTTTAATTCTCGTTCGTGCTATAGGTAGATGAAGACAAATTTCTAAGCTTATCATGGATTCACCGTGCGGGTGCCGGTACCGTTGTGTGTTGAAAAGTAGGAAAAAGAGAGGAGAAGAGTGGTGTCTCAGGCTTGCGACCGACTGTACGAGACCTCCTTTTTTTATTGCGAAACTAGTCGCTCACCATCCACCATTCTACTCGTCTCCCTACCCAACTAAATACTGTACGATTGAACCAGCCTATTGTCGGTAGCAAGTCCGAAATACCATTCTTCTCATATCTTAGCCACACGGCGCGGTGAATGCCTAGAAATTTGTCTTCTTTCTTTTTATGTGTTTGTGTAATCTAATCTGACTATACCTAGCACAGAGTAAAATCGGTTGTGCGCTGAACTGCGTGCGTTACTTCTTCCGAGTCATATCACACGAGAGTTTCAAGCCAGACCACAAATGAAACTAATCACTTTTGACTGAAAATTTCTTCTCTTTAAGGTATTGTATTTTTTCTTTTTTATTGTAGTAGCTCCTATAAAAAGTGAAGTGTTATCACGTCCGTATTGGTGGTGATCAAAAACCACGCGTTTTGAAGCGTTTTCACATTTAGCCAACTTTTCTATAGGCCGATTATGATAAGTGGCAAGCTCGTCGATGTCGATAGTTTGGTACCTTGAGAAATATCACAAATAATATAAATAAATTATTGTAACCTAACGAGAAATTTAACCCCTTTAAGTCTAAATCTACGGAGTCAATCGCTACACTACGAAGGCAGAGATATTTTTAAATCATAATAATAGTTTAGAATTGAGTTGCAAAAACTTAACTCTCCAAAATATTCGTAATTTTATTTCTTAGAAAGTTAATAGACAACATTTCTCAAAGTACACTCAGACTTGAAAAATCTTTGAATATATTGGATTGTGCGAGCGAGAGAGATGCGTTAAACCCTGATAATAAAACAAATGAAATATTTATTTCAATAGTTGTTCTAATTCGAGGCTCGCAATTTACAAGGTGAATTTATGAAAAGGCTACTTCTAATTGAAATTCTAAAATACTGTCCAATTAAAATGAATTTATTTCCAAATTTAATAATTCAATATCGTCTTCGGTAAAGGCGTAAAATTTAAGCTTTCGCCAGGCTCTTTGATAAATTTAGCATAGTACAGTCAGTCAGTTGAATCAGGGAGTGCAAACTTAAAACAAGCAATTGACAAATTTCGGTTCACATAGAAAGTGGCGCCATCTAGTAGACGGTACTAAATTTAATGTTCATTCTATTCTAGAGACATCGACGAGCTTGCCACTTGTCATGATAGGCCAAATGAGGTAGTAAAGTTGGCTAAATGTGAATCCGCTCATTTATAAGCGTGGTATCTGACCACCCCGAAAGGGAAACGGTCGTGATGATACTTTACTCAATCAATTTGTTCAATTCATTCAACATGTCGGCTATTGTTGTCAACAAGCGAACTATACAACCTTAGTAAAAAATAAATGTAAATGTATTAATTGGTTGCGGTCTCAAAAAATTAATTTCGGATATAATAATATTCATATATAGAAGCTAAGACATAATATGTATAGTGTCAAAAATAATTACCTTAGTCGGTACCCCACTGTTGGGGATCATGACTCGTCACTCGCCAACGTCGTCAAATATTAAATAAACAATACATACTAATACTACATATACAATACATATCACACATATAACAATACATATCTATAGTACAATACATTTAATTAAATATATGCAGGATTCGTGAAATAAAATAAATAACATACTAAAGAGATTAAGAGTGAAAGTAAAAAAAAAATATTAAAATGAATAATATTTTGTAATTATAACGCAACCTCTTCTCAACTCTATAAGCGCACGAACTTACCAGCGGCCTGAAAATATCAACTTTAATAGCGTGATCTATATATAGTATATAGTTAACAGATTCCATTATATAACGTTTGCGCTTTAGTAACAGAATATTTGACCGCCTCCTTGGTCTAGTGGAAACAGACGTTGCTGTGAACTCGGGAGGTCGTGGTTTCGATTCCCACCGGGGGCAAGTTGTACATTGTATAATTTGTCTCGGTCTGGGTGTTTATATGTATAATATGTATATATTTACAAAAAAAAAAAGTATAATATGTAGTTTATCAACCATCTAGTTTCCGTAACATAAGCCTCGTAGCTTACCACGTAAACTAGATGGCGCTGTGTGACCTGTCTGAAAATATTTATTATTATTATTTATTATTAATAGGGCTGCTGGAGTCATAATTACAGCAAAAACTTGCGTCCAAATATGTAGGTAGAAGATAAATTATTATTTTATTATTTATGTTTTTTTTTTTTTAACCTAGCATTATTTATTCAAGAGTCTGCGATAAACAAACAAATATTTTTCATTTTACATTTATTCAAAAGGACGCGAATCCAATATAAAATCTCATAAAGTCGTACCACGTTTGTAAACACTTTTATTTTAAAAATATTTCATGAAAAGTTCAAACCAATTTCACAAGGAATATTTAGGAGAACGTCGTGCCTAAGTAGGTCATATTCGAGCAAACATCTTTAAAAATGAAGACTTAATCTCACAATCTTGTTGAGAAGAGAGAAGAAAATCGCTTTTACAATATACAGTTTATTATTTATTGTTAAATTTATTTGAAAACTGCATAATAACTCATTCGCAGTAGTGGCTCTGAAACAGTTTAAGCATCGTCTGCGTTTTTTTTTTTTTTTTTTAAATGAACAAGGCTTTGTATACAATTTTAGCATCCTCTAACTCCCGAACTATTTGTGTGTGTTTCAGGAGTCAGTGTCTTCCATGAATTTGTACATAAATGCTTTTATTCAGACCTAATATATTTGCCAATATACTATTATTACAATAAAACCTTTGTCTATTTACTCATTCCAAAATACACATTATTATTCAACTACACACAAAAGACTTTCCAGATCATTATAATTTAATGTTTGTTCCCACCTTTAAGTTGCTGTACAAAGCACAGATCAGATCATGCCTGGAATACTGTTCTCACCTTTGGGATGGTTTCACCAAGTACAGATGCTCTCAATGTCCTACAGAGGCGAGCTGTTCGAATTGTTGACGGTGTGTCAGAGGCTCGACATACAAGTAGCTCTATGTAGATTTCTATTGATTTATAGAAATACTGAGCATTGTACGACTGGGATAAGCCCAGCTATGTTACTACAAGGTAGGTCGTTGCGTACGTCGACTGTATGAAGCCAGATAGAGACGCTCGTGTTCATGTATCTCAGCGCCGGCAAGTGCAGGCATCGGGCGGGGTGACGCGAGAGTTTGCTGTAGGTGATATTGTCTGGTACCGGCATTATCGCACGACTGATAAGTGGAATAAAGGCACCGTGATAGAACGTTTAGGTGACACGGATTATTTAATTAGGAACCGCGATGGAACTGAGGCACATCGTCATGTCGATCAGATAAAACCGCGGGTGACAGTACGTAGCGCAGTCTTAGGCAATTATGGGACAGGTTCGGCCGGCAGTGAACCATTGATGATCGCGCCCAGCTCGTCGGCGTCTCCGGGTGTCGAGGTAGTGCGGCCAAGGTTGCCTGGTTCTGCGACTGTGACAGTCCCATATCCCTCGTTTTTAGCATCAGCACCAGTAGTGGTGGGCGGTGCTGTGGGTGAGCGACGTTATCCGCTAAGGTTACGTCGCCCACCTTCACGTTTTATTGATGAATTTTAATTAAAGTGTTTGTGGGAGTAGAGATTTAAGGGGGGATAGAAGGTAAAATTTTAGTTGTATTTTTAATTGGAATTGTTTTAAATTCATTTGTGTTCTTAATTTATTATTTACTATTTTTAATAAGTGTGAAGGTGTAATGTCTATTACCGTTGCCCAGGGCAACCAGTCAATAAATAGTATTTGCAGAATATGTGTTGGCTCCTTATTATTTAAGTATATTACAGCCACTATATCTGGAACTCTCGAATCCCTGCAGCTTCGCCGAGATGTAGCTTCTCTGAGCATGTTTCAACCGGCTATACTATGGTGAGTGCTCTGAAGAGCTCTATACCCTAATCTCTTCCTTTCCATTCCGCAACCGAACCACATGCACAGGTCAGAATATGCACCCACATACCCTAGTCACCATCCCTTCGCGTACGTATAAATTGAGGGACTCATTTATTTTATTTATTTTTATACACTTTACATGGTATTACAGTATATACACCATGCAAGGAGGAGTCAGAAACACTTAATATTATTTACAAACATTCATAAAAATTAAAGAAAAAGCCACAAACTATATTAGGAATCAATTAAATACATTTCAATGTTGTCATCCCTAATTTAATCTATAATTTGTTGCCAAAGAAATGTATTATACAAAGTTAAATTTAGAATTAATAAAAAATATATGTTATTTTATCGATTCTCACAAAAGTTGTTGGTACTTTTGTGAGAATCGATTGCTGATCTTGCAAAGATCGTCTGCGAAAATGTCGATTCTGAAGTAGATGAATGTGTGATACATCTGTGAGCACAATAAAAATGTGGAATGCTCTTCCAGCCTCTGTGTTTCCACATTCCAATATTCTGGAGTGCTTCAAGCGAAGTGTGGAAAAGCATCTAGTCAAGCCGGCAAATTGATAGGGACTGATGTCCCATCAGGTGAAAGCAAGGTCACATGTCGTCCTAGAATAAATAAAAATGTCCGTAATTAACTTCCTGGAAGAACTATATTACTCAAAAGTACAATAAGATTTGTGTGTAAGAAGTTATGATTACGACATGATTACTTATTTTAGCAGTAGCTCAAACAGTGTCCAAACTTCAAAAAGTTAGATATAAAGTAGTCTTTCTCGAAGTAGTAGTGATGTATTCACAAAGTCAATGTCTTACAGTAAGGTTGTCCAAATTATCCGGTATTAAGTGCGAACATCTGCGGGCTCCTGGTATCGCCACGTCTTTATCGCTGTAATCCGTTCCATAGGGATGTCAAATATTACCATCGATATAATTGTTACCAATTTATTTCTTACTTTTTATAGACATTATTATTCATCGCTACAACCTTTGAACACAGCGTCCTAGAGTCTGTGAGTGTAGGCCGAATTCTCCAAATGTAGGGCTGTAATGATAAGGCCAAGGTAAGATGACCATGGATTTGATGTAGGTAATCGTGATTTAAAAAAAAAATGGATTAAACAAATCTATAAATTTTCCGTGATCTAGCGGTTAAGTCCGTGGATTTAGACTCAGAGGTACCGGGTTCGATTTCTGGTAGGGACACAAATATATTAATTAATGTAAATAAATACATTTAATTATTATTTTATTTATTGTGATATTTCCCGAGTTTGGTACGCTGGAGACATCGACGAGCTTGCTACTCGTCATGATTGGCCTATACTAAAGTTGGCTAAATGTGAATCCGCTTATTTATGACCACCCCGAAAGGGAAACGGTCGTGATGATACTTTACTTTATCTATAAATTTTATGTTTTGCGCTAAAAAGATTAGTCTTAATGAATACAATGCCGTTAAACCATCTTATATGTCACATAACTATACCGATACTATGGTAAAAAAGATCACAACAATTTACTATCTATGCATAAATTATTATTTCGGACGCCTAGCAGTTTTCTTAAAGAGTTATATGTCTAGCATTATATTAATGTATGAAACCTGGCTATGTGTTTGTCAATGTATTTATTATTTTTATCGATATACGATCAAAGTACAGCACTATTAAAAGCTCAACGCTTGTTCCATATTATTGGGTTCAGAGTCGCATTTAGAATGGTTACGGATCCCATTTAAGGCTTGAAATCTTTATTAAACTGAGATTTGACAGCGTGTTTAAGACAATTTATGCAAAATAGGCCCCTAAAAATGGCGAAAAATAACATTTAGTTTTGTGGAATTTATAGAACTTCGGATTTACTATTTACTATTATTATACTATTTTATAATTCTAATTAAGTAAAAATAATCCAATCGACATTGAGTTCATTTTGAGTTATAGGCCATTAAAGTTGAATTTGAGATTAGTCAGAAAATGTAATACATTAGAATAAGTCAAAAACGTAATACTTACCTGGATAGTTTATAATATTGATTATATAATTTTAAAGAACCGTTTGGCATTCATAATTCAATTTCGACAAAAATATGGATTCGATCTGTTTTGCGTAACTAAAAAAGATGGACAGTTCTCCTTGAAAGTAAAAACTATACTTATTTAGGATTTAGACTCGGAGGTACCGGGTTCGATTCCTGGTCGGGACACAAAAATATTTATTAATGTAAATAAATACATTTAATTAATATTAAATTTATTTGTGATATTTCTCCAGTTTGGTACGCTGGAGACATCGACGAGCTTGCCACTTGTCATGATTGGCCTATAGTAAAGTTTGGCTAAATATGAATCCGCTTTATAAGCGTGGTTTCTGACCACCCCGAAAGGGAAACGGTCGTGATGATGATGATACTAATGTAAATAAATTTTATTAACAGTAAACATTGTATTAACCTATTTTAGTTGTAAATGTTTTGTTATAAACATCTTAAGTCATAAAATAGTCTCAAAATTATTTAAATAATAACGTGGCACAAATGCTTGTAATAGGTTTACGCGAATAAAGATATTTTATTGTGACTTTAAATATATGATTATAGATTTTTAATTTAGTCAGGTAATAAAAGAAAATAACAGTGTACCTGGTCCTTTACATATAATTCAGCGGTTCGACATAAAATATAATGCAATCAGCTGAGCTCACGTGCTGGGAGCGTCTGCAAAGACACCCTTGTTAAAAGTTAATTACCTTTCCATTCTATTGGACGAGGTAATTTACATTGCAATCGATTCTTTCAGGATATTTTTGGGGGTTGAATGTACAGACAATTACTTTGGATTTTAGTTAAAAACTAAGCTAAATTTTATTGTAATACTATTGACCCGGCTTTGCCCGTGTAAAAGGCGACAGGAATTTAATTTCGTTACACAATATTTTGCTATATCTCCTAAGTAGTTTTTATAATTTTGACGTGTCTTTACGCGATTTACCTTAGAGACATATTTCTCCCGACGTTTCAGCCAAGTTGCATTGGCCGCGGTCACAGGTCGACTGAAGCTATGCGGTGTAGTCTCGTACATACTGGGCGGTAGATGTAAACCTACCCACTTATCACTTTTAAAAGTTTTTAGAAATCACGACACACGAAACTTACAATATCCTTGGCGACACCGGCCGATTTTTCCCGTCGTCGAAACCTATTGATTACTGGATTCCACGATGAAGATAGCTTATAACCCCCCTCTCGATTGAATTTTTTGTGTTTCTTTATTATTATATTACATATTACTTATTATATTACTTACATATTACACACCTACATTCATTTTCATACACCAACATACTTCTACACACATCATTCCAACTTAGTAATTTTTTTATTTTCTATTTAGAGTGAGCTTTTGTTTTTAATAATGTTTTTTATAAGTTTAGTTAAGAAAATGTAATTTCGTAAATAGCTATGTGTTTAGATATAAGTTTAACTGTTTATATAAGACAGTTAATAATGCTGTGAAATTGTATAAATAAATAAATAATTTTCATGAAATATGCTCAAGCCAACTAAAATCAAAATATCTTTATTTTCCAGAATACTGTACAAAATAATAATAATGCATAATTTTCGAAGCATTCTACCGCTAGCGGCATGAAAATATTAAATATGTATGTTATAAATCTAATATTACATATACATGCATACATATGTGCCTTAGACACTTTCTAGTTAAGTTTAAGATATCTCTTGAGAAATAATAAATTTATTTTTGTAAATATAATGTTATTTATTTACTTGACAAAATCAATAATGTCAAAGTATAAACAAAATTAAAGTATAAAAATATTTATAATAAAAAGGTAAAGAACTACAAAAGGTTAGGTCTTGCCACATACTCCGCCACCAGTGGAAACGTCGACATATCTAACAGGAGCTCTGATTTGACGTCCATACCTTGAAGTGGTGGGTAGGTGTGATGATGGTGGTGGTGGTGATGGCGGTAATGGTGATGCTGGTAATGGTAATGCTGGTAATGGTGATAGGGGTGATGATGATAGTGGTGGTGATGGCAATAATGATGATGTATCTTCGCTGTCGTAGTGAATTATTGCAGGTTTGAGACGATCGATCGAAACTGTTGAAGGTTTTCCTTTAATTAGTAACTTGAAATGTTTGGGCGATTTTTCTAGAACGAAGTAAGGACCGTCATAAGGAGGTTGTAAAGGTTTCCGAATGGTATCATTACGAACAAAAACATGTTGACTAGAATTTAGGTCTTTATGAACGAAATAGGCGTGAGGTCCATGATGTTTGGTCTGAACTGGTCTTAATGACCACATCATTGTTTTTAATTTCTGTACAAAATCGGCAGGTGAATCATGAGTGTCACTATTTCTATCTAACAACATTTCTCCAGGAAGTCGTGGGTTTTCGCCATATAAAAGTTCAGCAGGTGTTGCGCCGATATCATCTTTAAATGTTGATCTAAGACCTAGCAGAATAAATGGAATAATTTCTGTCCATTTATTTGTTTTGTGGCACATAATTGCTGTTTTAAATGTCCGATGCCAACGTTCTATCATTCCATTGGCTTGTGGATGGTATGCTGTTGTGTGAATGTGATCAGCTCCTAACATCTTAGTGAGTTCTTTAAAAAGTTCCGATTCGAATTGTTTGCCCTGATCGGTAGTTATAGTGTGAGGGCAGCCAAATCTTGCAACCCAGCCGGAGATAAAAGCTTTGGCAACTGTTTCAGCAGTTATATCGATAAGTGGAATAGCTTCTGGCCATCTTGTAAACCTATCAATAATTGTTAAACAATATCTAAAACCGTCAGAAAGGGGTAAAGGGCCTATAATGTCAAGGTTGATATGATGAAATCTTGTGCTAGGTACTGGAAAAGGTGCCAATGGTGCATGAATATGTCTTTGGACCTTAGATTTCTGGCATATAAGGCATGATCTTGTCAAAAACCTGATGTCTTTGTTCATGCAAGGCCATACGTAGCGTTCTGATATTAATTTTGTAGTAGCTCTCACTCCAGGGTGTGATAATGAATGTAATATGTCAAAAATTTGTTTGCGATAAATTTTCGGTACGTAAGGTCTAATATAATTAGTAGAAATATCACAATAACAACTTATATTTGGATCTTCTGTCCTGATTTTTGTGAGT
The DNA here is from genome assembly GCA_910589645.1 of Tinea semifulvella. Taxonomy (NCBI): domain Eukaryota; kingdom Metazoa; phylum Arthropoda; class Insecta; order Lepidoptera; family Tineidae; genus Tinea; species Tinea semifulvella. Next base: position 3,121,093 of record OU342599.1, read on the forward strand.
TTGAGGGATGTTGAAGTGGATGATAAAAGTTTTGTGAGTTGTTCATCAGATTCCTGAGCGGTCATAAAATTTTGATTGTTAATAAAATCTGGAAGTGTTATTGCATCAACGCGTGATAATGCATCTGCAACGATATTGTTAACGCCAGAGATATGTTGAATGTTCGTTGTAAACTGTGATAAATAATCTAAATGTCTTGATTGTCTTGGGGTAAATTTGTCTCCGGTTTTTTTAATGGCAAAGGTGAGTGGTTTATGGTCTGTGTATAAAATAAAATCTCTGCCTTCTAAAATATATTTAAAATGTTTTACTGCCGAGTATGCTGCCAAAAGTTCTCTGTCGAAAGCGCTGTATTTAATTTGTGCATCGTCTAATCTTTTAGAGAAAAATCCTAAAGGTCTCCAAGAATGATCTTCAAATTGTTGAACAACTCCTCCTATAGCTTTATCAGATGCATCGACCATGAGAGCTAATTGTGAATTTGGTTTGGGGTGAGCTAGAAGGGTCATTTTTTTAAGGTCATTTTTGATTGTCCTAAATGCAATGTCATCCTCGTTGGTCCAGTTTAATTTTTTATTATCATTCTTTTTCGCACCTTGTAGGTGTTTAGTTAAAACTGCTTGAATTTCCGCAGTGTTGGGTAAAAATCTTCTATAAAAATTTGTCATGGCTAGAAATCTACGAAGTTCTTGTACTGTACTGGGTGTACTGTAATTGTTAATGGCTTCGACTTTGGAAGGTAGCGGTGAAATTCCTTTTGAATTAACAAAGAATCCAGTATATTCTAAAGAATCGACCTCAAAAATACACTTAGCCACGTTGATCTTAACTCCATATTCTAAAAATCGTTCAAAAAGTTCGCGTAGGTGTTGTAAATGTTGATTTTTATTTGTGGAAGCGATAAGAACATCGTCGAGGTAGCAAAAACAAAAATCAAGACCGTTCGTTACTTCATTTATAAATCTTTGAAATGTCTGAGCGGCGTTACAAAGTCCGAAAGGCATACGATTGAATTCATATAAACCAAAAGGGGTGGTAACAGCTGTTTTGGAAATGTCTGACGGTTCGACTGGAATTTGGTTGTATGCTCGGACGAGATCAATTTTAGAAAATATTGTCTTTCCATGTAAAATGCTAGAAAAATCTTGAATGTTGGGAATAGGGTTTATCTGCTACAGTTATGCTGTTTAATTTACGGTAGTCTCCACATGGTCTCCATTCTCCCGACCTCTTAGGTACCATGTGAAGAGCGCTAGACCAACAACTTTTCGATGGGCGACATAATCCTGATTCTACCATAAAATTGAATTCTTTTTTTGCAATTTCTAATTTATCTACAGATAGTCGTCGAGGTTTACTGACTGCTGGAGGTCCTGTTGTGACAATATGGTGTGTTGTCGAATGTTTGACTTGTTGATGGCAATTAAAAGGTTGAGTAATCTCTATGAATTCGGAAAGTAATGGATGTTGTAAATTGTCTTTTTTTATTGTTGATATAGCTAAGCTCGGTCCTTGAACTACTGTTCCTCTTTTTGATAAAGAGGTTGTGTGATCTACTAACCGACTATGTTTTACGTCCACCATTAGGCCAAATTTCTTCAAAAAATCTGCGCCGAGGATGGGTTTTGATACAGCTGCGATAATGAATGTCCAAACGTATTGTTTCCCTAGGCCAAAATCTAATTTAATAGTTTGTTGTCCGTAGGTACTTATTTCCGTATTGTTGGCAGCATATAATTTAAAATCTGATTGAAGTTTATGTGACTTGTTGAGAGGTTTGGGTATAACTGAAATTTCGGCCCCGGTATCTACAAGAAAACATAGTCCGGTCGTGTTATCTGTAATAAAAAGGCGACAAGAATTAGAATGGTTACCGGTAACATTTGTCGCGTCAATGTTCCGGTTGTCTAGTTTTCCGATTGCTTACTAAAATTGCAGGGCGGTGTGCATTGTCTGGCCTTTTTACCAAAATTTTCGTGATACCAGCAATACGGTTTGTTTGATGATGAAGGAAAGGTTATAATCGGTTGCATGTTGGCGGATAAATGATTTGATGGTTGGGTTAGATTAGGGTTGTTTAATGATGTAGGGTGGGTTATGCTTTGTCGAGGAATATGAGTTCTGTTTGATGACAAAGGGTACGAGTATGGTGTGATGGGCTGAATGTTAGAAAATTGTTGATGTGATAATGGATGGAGTGCATTATTTGTAAAGCGAATAGGATGTAGTGCGTGATTGTATAATGGCAGGTTATGGGGATACACAAAGTTTGATGGTTGCCTCTGGTTTCTATTAAGAGCATCTAACTGGACTGACATTGCGTCAATCTTTTCACCCATGTGTTGTATCGCTGTGGTGGAAGTATTGTGGGAGATTGCTTCATTTTCGTATGTGTGAATGGAATGAATTTGGTCGGCTGCAACAGCTAACTCATCGAGGCTCTTGTCGGTTACCATGAGGATTGATTGGCTGGTCGTCGGAAGTTTTTGTAACCAGAGGGTCTTCACCACGTGCTCCGGAATTAGATCACCTGCTAGTTCTTTCATGTAACGTAGAAGTCGTGAAGGTCGCTTGTCGCCGAGGGTGAGAGATGTAGATGTTAACTCCTTGATGCGCTGATCTTCTGTTAATCCAAATATTTGCAAAATCCGCTTCTTAATAGCATCATATTTCAATGAGTCGGGTGGATATGTTACGATATCGCTGACCTGAGCTAAAATCTCACTTTCGACGTTTCCGACGACATAATGAAATTTCGTTTCATCCTTTGAAATTTTTGCCAGTTTAAATTGTGATTCGAGTTGAGTAAACCACAGGGCAGCGTTGTTCTTCCAGAACGGTGGTATTTTGGTACTTATTTTATTAAGATTGTCCATTTCATTATAGTCCTCAGATGTTGGCGTGTTCTGGGTCATCCTTGTGGAATGTAGGGGTCACCAATGTGCCTTAGACACTTTCTAGTTAAGTTTAAGATATCTCTTGAGAAATAATAAATTTATTTTTGTAAATATAATGTTATTTATTTACTTGACAAAATCAATAATGTCAAAGTATAAACAAAATTGAAGTATAAAAATATTTATAATAAAAAGGTAAAGAACTACAAAAGGTTAGGTCTTGCCACACATATATACACATATACATACACACACACATACATACACATATATTCATTAATAACAACTTTTTTTATTTTAAATGACCAAAAATACCGTATTTGTGTAAATAGGTTCCCAATTACCGCTTTATAATTGGCCATTTTAAGTATTATAATGGATACAGTATGTTATAATGGATACAGTATGTTATATCTTAAAGGTTTTAGGCTGTGTTTTCTTTGAAAGCTCCCAGACTTATTTTATTCTAACAAATATCGTTAATGTATACAAAAAATAGAAGGCCGGTTGTAAGAACGCGTTCCTCAAATCCTACAAAGGTCGGTTCAAATGCCCCCGACATGTACCAATGAGAAATACACTTTTCTTACGTACGTTATCACGCTTCGAGTACTTGTGCGACACACACAGCCTTACCCTTCGTTCTACTTGTAATAACCAACTTAAAATCCCTTCCCACTCCTCTAGCAGATATTCAGATTCCTTCACTGTGTCGGCGGCCCGCCAGTGGAACACGTTACCGCTGGCTATCAGACAAGCACCATCTGCCAATGTTTTTAAAAGTCAAGTAACGACATTATTTTTAAATAAACAGGAATAACCTCATCAAGATGATAATATAGATATTTTGGCATAATTATATTTTGTGTATGTAGTATATAATATTTAAAGTGTGTAGTATATGTAGTTCGTTTTATATGTAGTATATGTATGTACCAAATTAAGTAAGTATTGTGTATTATATTTATTTGCACCCTGCCCATGATTTCTCACTTTCCCAAAGGTCAGTTGTTAGAAAATGCCTAACCGGCATTAAACTCGCCTATGTACACTAATTTTAAGTTTTGTGCAATAAAGTATTTAAATAAATAAATAATCAAATACATACATGTCCGTGATCGGGTGCTGCTGTGGGGGCCTGGGACCTCTGCCGAACACGTTCAATTTATTGTTCTTAAATTAGCAGAGGTTTCGCGTTTTGTCGGCTTTCGGGTTGCCCATAGGCAAGTCCTAATCTAACATACGGTGGGGTACCACTGTATCAGGTATTATAATCTCATAGGTGAATTTGAAAGATATTTATTCATTGTTGTTGTGTAATTCTGTATTTGTTTCATTTGTAAATCTGCTATAGCTGAGTTTTTCTTGCAGATTCCTTTTTCAGTCAGATTAAACATTAACAGGTCACTGGAATTTGCTAAGCTGTTAGTCTTCTGTTAACAGCTTACTCCTTGGACCACTTCGCCGTTTAGTCTTCCACTAACAGGAGTAGCATCATTCTAAATAATTTAAATAATGAAGTGTCATAAATGCCTGTAATAGGTTTACGTGAATAAAGATATTTTGACTTTCGACTTATTTTTACTTTTACATTTGTCATAGATTTACAACACCACCGTTCCCGTGCCTCGGAGAGCTCGTTAAGCCGTCGGTCTCGGTTCCACTAATACCAACTTGTGGAATCGTCAATAAATTGTTATTAAAAATTGACATCATATCCTCGTTAAGCCGTCTGGCCAGCGTGGCGAGTGTAGGCCAAATTCTCGAGATATATGTTCTGGAAGGCCCATCTCCAGCAGTGGAGGTTTAGGACGCTGTGTTCTACGGGCTCTGATGTGATGTGTGATGTGAACTTAAACTTAACAAATTGTATACTAAAACCTTTCTCGTGAACCACTCTATTCATTGATGAAAACAGCATGAAAATCGGTGCAGTAGTTTTAAGTTTATCGCGAACAGACAGACAGACACGGCGGAGGACTTTGTTTTATAACATGTAGTGATAGTCATGATTTCCTTACGATCAGAATATCGCTACGTTTTGCGCGCAGTCCCCAGGAGAGATCTCTATCTAGAAAAGTGCTTCTAAAGGAGAGCTAAAGTAGTCCCTAGATCATCGTTTCGTTAGCATTTAGCGTTAGCGGGGTGATCGAGATTTGCGCTATTACAATAATAATATAATCATTATTTATTTCCAATCAAATATGGAGGAACCGAAACATTACGAAAGCTACCAAAATCCGGCTGGTCAGAGCTCTTGTGTTTCCCATTTTTCTGTATGCTGCAGTTTTTTGGGGGATTTTAATGCTCACCATTCACAATGGCTGGGTTCCCCTAAAACCGACCATGCGGGAAAAACTGCTCATGACTTTGCTCTGACATACGGTCTGACACAACTGGTAACCCAGAACACCAGGATTCCAGATGTAGCCGGACATACACCTTCCTTGCTTGACCTACTGCTGACGAGTCATGCTGCCGGGTATAATGTATCAGTTTTAGCCCCTCTCGGTGGCTCAGATCATTGCCTGGTAGCTACGACAGTGCCACGCGCTCCACCTCCTCCTCGGAAGGACTTTGAGCGTATCGTATGGCACTACTCGTCAGCAGACTGGGATGGACTGCGTGAGTACTACGCATCCATCCCTTGGAGACTCCGCTGCTTTAAGGACGATAACCCATCCAGATCTGCGGTTGCCGTTGCTGATGAGATACTTCTGGGGATGGAATATTATATTCCCTTCTCCAGACTCATCAGCAGCGGCAAAAGCAGACCTTGGTTTAACACCTATTGTGCCTCGGCTGTAGCAGCAAAAAATGCTGCATACCGGGCATGGGTGAGGGGTCGGGCTCACTCTGACCCCAATATCAGTTCCTTAAAGTCAGCTTACAACAAAGCTTCTAAGGCCTGCAGGAAGGTGTTTGTCAGAGCTCAGTCCCAGCGCGTCTCTCAGATTGGCCGAGACATAGCCGCGCAACCGAGAGGCAGTCGCACTTTCTGGCAGCTGGCAAAGTCTGTAGAGACCAACTTCTGTCGCTCCTCATTGCCACCTCTACGATATCCGGATGGATCATTAGCCCACACCGCTAAGGAGAAAGCCGATTATCTGGGCAAACTCTTTGCGGCTAACTCCCGACTCGACGACGGGAATGCGCAGCCCCCCACACTGCCTGATTGCGGCACTTCAATGCGTGATTTACGCATTCGGCAGTGTGATGTGCGGGCAGTGCTCCGATCGCTCGATGTTCGCAAGGCTAATGGTCCTGATGGTATCCCAGCCATAGTTCTAAAGAGGTGTGCACCTGAGTTGACTCCAGTCCTCACGCGCCTATTCCGTCAGTCATACTCCTCTGGTGTTGTGCCGGAAACCTGGAAGGTGGCCAATGTGCAGCCCGTCCCGAAGAAGGGAGATCGTTCAGACCCTTCCAACTACCGCCCCATTGCCGTAACCTCAGTACTGTGTAAAGCAATGGAACGAATTATTAACGCCCAACTCGTTAAATATCTAGAAGATCACTCCGTAATCCATGACCGCCAATATGGATTCCGTCCAAAGCGCTCAACGGGTGATCTTCTGGCATTCGTATACCATGTCTGGGTTGAGGCAATGGATAAATTTGGTGAATCATTGGCGGTCAGTCTGGACATCTCCAAGGCCTTCGATAGGGTTTGGCACAAGGCTTTGCTTTCCAAGTTGCCGGCATATGGTCTGCCCCCACGGCTGGTGGACTGGATAGCTGGCTTCCTGCATGAGCGCAGCATTCGTGTCCTTGTGGACGGGAATGCGTCTGATCTCATGTCAGTGAACGCTGGCGTACCGCAGGGCTCTGTGTTATCACCAACACTCTTTCTTCTGCATATCAATGATATGTTGTCTCTTGGCAACATTCATTGTTATGCAGACGACAGCACGGCCCACGGGAGGTATCTAAGTCCCCGAGCTTTGGGAGGTAGCCAACTAGAGGAATCACGGCGTATTATGACGGCAGAACTGGACGACACCCTTCACAAAATATATTTGTGGGGTGTCCAAAATCTTGTCCAGTTCAATGCCAACAAGACCCAGGCATGCGCGCTGACGGCCAAGAAGTCCCCCTTCTCTCCTCCCCCCACTCTTCAGGGCACCACGCTGGATCTACAGCCCAGCTTCAGCATCCTCGGGGTGGAAATACGCTCAGACCTTAACCACCGGAACTACATTGAGAGCATCACCAAAACAGCGTCAAAAAAGCTCGGAATACTGAACAAGGTGAAGCGGTTTTTCCCGCCATCAATCAGACTGTTGCTGTACAAAGCGCAGATCAGATCATGCGTGGAATACTGTTCACACCTTTGGGATGGTTCAGCCAAGTACCTCACAGATGCTCTCAATGTCCTACAAAGGCGAGCTGTTCGAATTGTGGACGATGCCACTATATCTGGAACTCTCGAATCCCTGCAGCTTCGCCGAGATGTAGCTTCTCTGAGCGTGTTCTACCGGCTATACTATGGTGAGTGCTCTGAAGAGCTCTATAACCTAATTCCTTCCTCCCCATTCCGCAACCGAACCACACGCACAGGTCAGAATATGCACCCACATACCGTAGTCACTATCCCTTCGCGTACCTATAAATTTGGTGACTCATACATCTGTCGCACAATAAAGATGTGGAATGCTCTTCCAGCCTCTGTGTTTCCACTTTCCTATAACCTGGAGTCCTTCAAGCGAAGTGTGAAAAGGCATCTAGTCAAGCCGGCATAGTGTTAGGGACTGATGTCGGATATAAGGGTCTGATTCCAGTTGCTAACATTCATGGACCCTGCGCGCCACTTACCATCAGGTGGGCGCAGGGTCACATGTCGTGCTAGTATAAAAAAAAAAAAAAAAAAAAAAAAAAAAAAAAAGACGTGGACCCTGCGCAAAACTGAAATAAAACGGATTAATGCTCTAGAAATGTGGTGTTGGCGGAGAATATTAGGCATATCGTGGACCAAATCCATCCTTGAGCAAATGGAGATAGGACAGCGCCTTTCCTCAATCGTGCAATCACGCATTCTCACTTTCTTTGGACACGTGTCGCGGCGTGGAGATACATCCATTGAGCGCCTTGTAGTTCAGGGAAAAGTCGATGGCAAGGATGCGTGGTAGGTCTCCGATGAGATGCACTGACCAGGTTAAAGCAGCAATGGATCACCCCCTACATGAGTGCTCCAGGAAGGCTGCAGTTCGAGACGAGTGGCGACGGCTTGTTAAGCGTGCCACTGACACTCAAGTGACGACCACGACCACTCTGCCAAGAGTGTAGCGACTAAGAAGAAGAAGAATTTCAAATAACTACCATGCGCATAGTTTTTTTTCAGTCCCTAACACTCTGCTTAACTGAGCATGACGGCATTTCAAGCCTGATCCCGAAACGTGTAGATACAGTTTACTGGGTTTATCGGCACGAACGGTGGATACTTCCCCGCCCCAGCAGACTAGGCAAATGATCACCATCAGTTCGCCTACCACCTATTTGTTGTTCCCGTTGAAAGTATGTTCCATTTGCAACGATGTCAAATGCCAATTTTTACATTCAATAAGATCTAATATTGTAAGCTTGCCATGGTGATATATATATAAAAATAACACCGCTTGAAACAAGAATTACCTAGTCAGTCACCTTACATAAATTCATCTTCTTACCTTATGTTTGACTTTGCGCTGTAAGCGTTTTTTTTTACTGAACTTCGCTTTGACAGTCGTTCGAGTAGTTTTTCCAAGCGCTTTAAGTTTTTAATAACGTTGAATAACTAAAGGCAAGGATGCCGGTTTCACAGGAATGACGACACCGATTTTTCTGCAAATGCTTTTTTTCGGGTAGTGTAATCGAAGCAAATTGTCCGTGTTCTAAAATGTTGCAGCCTTCGTTTAGATCGTGTGAAGTGGCGAGCCTTGAGGAAGGTCTATATCCAGCAGTGGATAAACATAGGCTGATGATGATGATTATAAGGTAATTAAACATGTTCGGCAGAGGTCCCAGACATCCACAGCAGTACCCGATCATGGACGTAACGAATGTGCCAGCTATCCAGGAATGTAATATATACACTTTAGGTGCGGTAGTAGCTCGGTTGTAGGAACCCTTTTGGAATCATATAAAGGTCGGTTCAAACCCCCCCGACATGTACCAATGAGAAATATACTTTTCTTACGTACATTTGTCATAGATTTACAACACCACCGTTCACAAATTTTCCAAATATATGTATTTTATTATGTTTATTACATAAGTATATTATGATTTTATCTATTTATCTAATCCTATAGTTTATTTATTATTATTATTTTTTTCTCTTATTTTTTTTTTAATATATCTTTTTTTTTCTGACTCTTCACCCATAATATTCATTATATTACTCTCCCAAAGGTTAGCTGGTAGAGAATACCTTTATGGTATTATGCTCGCCTATGTACATCTTTTTATTTTATTATATTTTATATTTTGTGTGCAATAAAGGATTTTATTATTATTATTATTATATGTTCTGGAAGGCCCATCTCCACCAGTAGAGGTCTAGGATACTATTTTCTTCTATAATAAAAAAATTATAATGAAGATACATGTTAAAGATATGACCCTAAAAAAGCTATCCAAGCTCCTGTAAGCTTCTCTTCAAGTGTGGCTTGTCAGGAACCAGCTGATTGTAATTTTAAATGAGGACTTAACTCGGGGCGCGGAACTCATGGCAAGTAGAGTATACATGTACACTTAGATACAAAATTAACTAGCTACTCATTGTGACAAAAAATAGCATAAATTTATGAAACTACGAGTATACTGAATAATAATGCATGAAATTAAAAAAAAATAGTTTGATATAATAACATAATATTTAATACATTTATTTCATCATTACAGCCCCTAGAAAACAGCGTCCTAGACCTCCACTGCTGGAGATGGGCCTTCCAGAACATATATCTAGAGAATTTGGCCTACACTCGCCACGCTGGCCAGACGGCTTGGCGAGGATATGATGACAATTTTTAGTGACAATTTATTAACGATTCCACAATTTGGTATTAGTGGAACCGGGACCGACGGCTTAACGTGCTCTCCGAGGCACGGGAACGGTGGTGTTGTAAATCTATGACAAATGTATTTGCGTAAGAAAAGTGTATTTTTCATTGGAACATGCCGGGGGGGTTTGAACCGTCCTTGGTAGGATATTAAGGAAAGTGTTCTTACAAGCGAGCCACCACCGCAAATACATTTATTTAATCGTGCATGAAGTATATTTCTTAAATTTCCACTTGCAAAATTTCAAATATTTAATATGTAATTGTTTTTTTTTAATACATATCAACTAAGTAATGGAAAAAGCTAATGTTAATTTTAAAATATAAGCCTATATATATGTTGGATACTAAATTTAATTCATCGGGCCTTTATATTTGTGTCTTATCTATGATTACCCGTTCGTAAGCTAGGGTCTCGCCATAAAAAAGCATAATTCATCATTATCATTACAGCCCCTAGAGCACAGAGTCATAGACCTCCTCTGTTGGAGATGGGCCTTCCAAAAAATTCTTTTTGAAAGAATTTGGCCTACACTCGCCACGCTGGCCAGACGGCAAGGGTCCGATGTCAATTTTATAACGACATTTTTAATAAAAAGTTGGTATAAGTGGAACCGGGACTGACGGCTTAACGAGCTCTCCGATGCACGAGAACGGTAATGTTGTAAATCTGTACAAATGTACGTAAGAAAAGTGTATTATTTCTCATTGGTACATGCCGGGGGGGTTTGAACCGACCTTTGTAGGATTTAAAGTGATCCTATAACTGAACCACCACCGCTCTTAAAAAAAGCTTCAGGGCTCCGATTCTCGCGCCTTCGTCATGCATGTCCGCTCGATTTGCTCGAATGAAACTGGCAGTGTTCTATGGGGATCTGTCGCTTTTCATTCAAACATTTCGAACCAACACGCAAGTCGAAAGCGCCAGAATTAGGCCCCAGGTGCACCATATTATGTGATGTACAGCTGACTGAAGCATATCATATATACTCGTGCCATATCATATATATATATATATATATATATATGTATACTAGCACGACATGTGACCTTGCGCCCACCTGATCGTAAGTGGCGCGCATGGTCCATGAATGTTAGCAACTGGTATCAGACCCTTATGTCCGACATCAGTCCCTAATACTATGCCGGCTTGACTAGATGCCTTTTCACACTTCGCTTGAAGGACTCCAGGTAATAGGAAAGTGGAAACACAGAGGCTGGAAGAGCATTCCACATCTTTATTGTGCGACAGATGTATGAGTTATCAAATTTATGGCTACGCGAAGGGATGGTGACTACAGTATACAGCACCCATATTCTGACCTGTGCGTGTGGTTCGGTTGCGGAATGGAGAGGGAGGGATTAGGTTATAAATCTCTTCAGAGCACTTACCATAGTATAGTGTAGTATAGTATAGATACAGTCTGATTGAAGGCGGGAAAAACCGCTTCACCTTGTTCATTCCGAGCCTTTTTGACGCTGTTTTGGTGATGCTCTCAATGTAGTTCCGGTGGGTAAGGTCTGAGCGTATTTCTACTTCGAGAATGCTGAAGCTGGGCTGTAAATCCAGCGTGGTGCCCTGAAGAGTGGGGGGAGGAGAGAAGGGGGACTTCTTGGCCGTCAGCGCGCATGCCTGGGTCTTGTTGGCATTAAACTGGACAAGATTTTGGAGACCCCACAAATATATTTTGTGAAGGGTATCGTCCAGTTCTGCCGTCATAATGCGCCGTGATTCCTCTAGTTGGCTACCTCCCAAAGTTCGGGGACTTAGATACCGCCCGTGGGCCGTGCTGTCGTCTGCATAACGAATGTTGCCCAGAGACAACATATCATTGATATGCATTTACCTGTATATATTTTTTTCACCTATAAAATCTGGATCCGTGAACTTGGCGCCGAGTGTATCTACTTTTGGCTTGTCGGTAACCGTACAAGAAGCGGAGATAACATTTATGGTAAGAAGGCTGAGTAGAACGTGCCTAATTTGGGTGCAGTGGTTTCAACTCGTAAATTCTCACTTTAATTGCTTAAATTTAGAACGTACTATTTAAGCCGGAATAGTGGTAGGGACTGATGTTGGTCATTATTACTAATTGTTAATAGCCTCAGCCCCTAAAATACAGAGTCCTAGACCTCCACTGTTCGAGATAGACCTTCCAGAAGTTAGCCTACACTCGCCACGCTTGCCGGGTGTATTTTATTTATTTATTTATATAGTACACACAGCAGTACATATATTATCACACACATAACATAGTATAATTATAACTTATCTAATATATGTATCAATTACGTGTCACAGCATTCACCAATATAAAAAGAAGAAGTAATTAGAAACTTATTACTGTTGAAACAAAAAAAAAAAATTGACAAAAACTAACAAATTTACAAAATATAACATAAAAATATGACTTCTAAAATAAAATTATACATTTTTTCTTTTTTAATAGAACTATAAAGGAAACATAAAAATTGCATAAATTTGGTACCTTAAAAAAACGAAAACAAAACACTTGTCCAATAAATTATGAGCTACTCATATATTGATGGTTTGAAATGTTCGAGAATATTTCTTCTAAATACATTGTAACGGTCATGAAATATGTCTATATGGTTGGCGAGGGTCTGATGTCATATTTTTATTTAATGATAATTTATTAACGATTTCGGATGATATTAGTGGAAACGGGACCGATGGCTTAACGAGCTCTCCGAGGCACGGGAACGGTGGTGTTGTACATCTATGACGTAAAAAAGTGTATTTCTCATTGGTGCATGCCGGGGTTTTAACCCACATTTTTAGGATGTTAAATCTTACAACCGAGCCTCCACTTTTCCTATTTGTGTTATTAACGTATTAATATATAATTTATTGCATCTCGTGGTCTAGCGGTTAAGTAGGTGGATTCAGATGCAGAGGTACCGGGTTGGATTCCTGGTCGGGACACAATAAATAAAAAATAAAAATAAAATTAGTTTTTATTTGTCACAAAAATAAGAGTTAATAAAAAAAAATACTTAGTTAAAAAATAAAAGAAAGATATTATGACAAAAGGGTATATGGTTCAGAAAATGGTGTTGGAAGCAGGTTCCAATAACCTCTGTTATTATACCATAGCCGACATTTAAATTTAGTGGAACAGTAATATTTAATAATAGCCGGTCCAAAAATATTTACAACATATAAAAACTTTAGCAGTGAAACGTGGGCATGCAGCCATCATACTTTATGAATGGTACTTTAAATCATGAAATTTTTGTTAGTATAATTTTTTATTTATTTTTATGTGTTATTAATATTTTTTATTAATAAATAATTAAAATTAAAATAGAACTATATAAAAAAAGTACTATAAATCAAAATAATTGTTACATAAATATATTCTTTGGTTTAAAATATCAACTATAAATTAAAATAAAAAAAAAAAACAAACATTTATTTACTTTACAATACATATAACTTATTAAATAGTCCGCCAAACTGTAACCACAGTTTGTTGGCGGAGACAATTACTCTCGAATCTTAATAATAATTATTTATAGTAGGTACATAAAAAAGATGCGCGGGCGCGAACCACTCTCCCCCCGCGCGACCACCCCGTCCGCCTACAGGTCCGCCTAATGGTCACTTAAAATGAAAAATGATTAGAGAAATCTCAATATAATTTTCAAATTCCTATTCGACGATACCGCACTGAAAATACGAGTAGGTCGTCGACATTCTTTTTTTTATTTTTCACAATATGGCCTCTCGTTGACGCCTTAACGGAATTTAATTAATGTCATATCTTCAGTGACACTCGCGTGATGAAGACGAATCGATTGACGTGATAATCATTAAAACGGCCAACGCGTTTGGTCTCCAGTCCACAAAGGAACAAACATACATACATAGGCTGATAAACACATATCCCTACTTTGCGTCGCGCAGTCCGGTAAAAAATGACAACTTGTCTTTATTTATTTATAAACTTTATTGCACAAAGTACAAAGGCGGACTTAATGCCCGAAGACATTCTCTGACAGCCAAACCTTGGGGACAAATTTGATCAAATGTAGGTGCAATCATAAAGATAATAAGAGAAAAAAATAACTATTTAAATTAACAGCAATTTAATATATTCTTACTTACAATATATATGGAATAAATATTATAATACCGATACACTAAATACTAATACATACATATTATTATACATAAACATACATATATACTACTTACTAACACTGTGTGGAGCTATTTAGAAAGTGTGAAAACACCAGTTTTTGAATAATGTTCTGGTAGTTGCTTGCCGTATGTTAACAGGTAAATTATTCCACAAATTAGTAGCAACAACTACAAAAGAGTTAGATACAAATAAAGAGTGAGAGGGGACAGATAGAAGAGAGTTGTTAGCAGAGCGAAGGAAATTGTCATGGAAAGAAGAGAGATAGGCGAAATTGTCCTTGAGGTATTTCGGTGTCGCAGGCTCATTCAAGACAGAAAAAAGGAGACAAAGGGCTCGAAGATTTCTGCGACAACGAATAGACAGTCACTTCAACTTAGCACGATATTCAGAGATGTGATCATATTTACGTAAACAATAGATAAACCGGTCTTTCAGTAACCGGTCCATCTTATTGAGCAACATGTCCGACATGTCAATGCTACACACGTCACCATAGTCGAGCAGAGGTAGGAGAAGGCTTTGAACAAGCATACAGCATAGCCAATATTTTATTGGCAAATTTCAGTGGAGTTCTGGAACTCGCGTGTTCTAGTAACTAATGATGATATTGGCGTATGTTAATGTATAAAATATAACTAACTGATTTTTTTATATCTTCCTATAGACTTATCCTAGCCTTAAATGAAAGGTCACCATAGCAGTATAGTAGGCAGGTTCGAGTATGTCAGGAATTCAGAATGTAAGAAAAAGAACCGTAATTATTGCCGGGGAGAATTTGTACGGAACGGCGAGTTTAAGGCCGTAGCACACCGTAGACACGCATACAATTTTATACTAAATGTTCAGACAAGCGGACACGGTACGAATTTCGTTTCAAAAACAGGCAACTGTTACCAAAATAAAATATTCAGAATGACGACTTCTCGACTCCAAACGGCGGAAATTCGTAACCTGTACTGAGGTTGGCGTATTTGCGCAGCTTGAGGTTCTCAGCAGAAACCGCCGCACTTCCCAAGCTTGACGAGGTCGCCTGGATGTGTGATGGGGCTAATGTGATAATAAATAAATAAATCTACACATGTCGCATCCCACACCAATGACCTACCAAGTTTCCACGGCCCAACGGTCATGACGTATATTTTTTTGCCTTTACTGATAGAAAAATTTTACTACAAATTAAATGAATTCATGGAAAATAAACTCTTATTATAAAAGTAGTAGATATTATGTTCAATTGTTCTCCGAAGTTATGTAGATTTGTTTTTAGTTTTTACCTTAAAAAAGATATCATTTTATTGTTTTTTTTTATATATTAATAATAACTTCATTGATCAAAAAAGGTACATATTATTACATAGTGTGGCTCTGGCTCCTAAAAGCGGCAAGCCAGTTCCTTCATTGATTTAAATTTAGTGTTTAGTCGAAAGTAAAAATAAAAATAATATTACTTATAAAATATAAAAAAGTAAACAAAAATACAAAAAAGTAATGTATGAATTTTCTGTTTCATTAAAGTTTAATCCATGTAGCCAATCTTTGACACAGTATCTACATATATTGTTGTTACTTCAAAAAGAGTGTTAGAAACCAAAATTTACGTCAGATAAATGAAACAATGTTAGTAATACCAGTATGTAAAAGTGAACTGTTTAGAAGGAACTGTTACTATATGTCGATTAAAATATTTAACAATATCCCAACAGAAATAAAACAAGTACCAGTAAAAATGTTTAAAAAGGAACTGTATAAATGGCTGGCAAAGGGCTGTTTCTATAATATTGGCGAGTTCTTCGAGCGGAATAATAACTAAAAAAAATTGTATGACATATTTTATTTTATATTTTGTTTGTTATTATTAACATAAAATTAATGTATGTATTGACCTAAATTATGTAATGATGACTTAATGATAAGAATATATTTAAACTAAACAATTTTTGCATGCCACAACAATGGCTAAATGTGCAGAGCCAATTTACTAACCATATTACTGTATGTACCACATTTAAAGCAAATAAACGATTTTGAATTTGAATTTGAATTTGAATATAATTATACTAATGTGAGTGTCCACGTCACGTACACTGTACGTTTTATCAATCTGGTACTTGTTGTGGCTTGGTACCTCCTAAGTCCTAATTGATTCCTAACCCTGTGTTGCATCGCTACCTCCACCTTCTGGCAAGAATGACAAGCATAAAAAAGTGACAGTTCGGAAACAACGGAAGCAACGGCCGCGCGTTTAGCCACATGCAGCAAATAACTAAATCGTAAATAAACTTTAATAATTAAAAATCTCGTTCACCTTGAACTGTGAATAGTGAAAAGTGTGGTGGTGCAATCCTGGTGAGTCCTGCTCCTTTGTATCTACTATTTCCGTATCGTTTATCCACCTGGAGATCCCAGCAGGTGGTAGCCTTCTACATCAATTGGAAGCCCATACTCGGCCTGAAATTGTAGGTTAATAGTATCTAGCATCTAAACTCAAAATATCTATCAAATCCTTAATAGAAGTAATAACTCCACTACTGAAGGTGAAACGGGTTAACGGATCTACATGTAAGTACGCATCCGGCATGCCTACGCCTTAAGCGAGGTCATGTGTTTGAATTCCACGTACGAAATTGTGGTCATTATTAACATTAAGGTTGAATTCCAAATCACGCGACAAAAATAAAACTAACCATGGCGGTGTGCCTTCGTCTCGGAGCCCGAACTGTCCACCCACGCCAGTGTCGGTGTGGAGAGCCCGTGGAACATCTCGGACACCATGGGCTTTCTTGCGCTAGAAGTGCTGGCCGCATTCCTCGTCACGCTGCTTTGAACGACATCATTCGAAGGGCTTTTGTCACTGCTGGAGTACCCGCGATCCTAGAACCCTCCGGGATTGCGCGGAGCGATGGCAAAAGACCCGACGGCATGACCGTTGGGCCGTGGAAACTTGGCAGGTCCCTGGTGTGGGATGCGACATGTGTAGACACATTAGCCCCATCACACATCCAGGCGACCTCGTCAAGCGCGGGAAGTGCGGCAGTTTCTGCTGAGAACCTCAAGCTGCGCAAATACGCCAACCTCAGTACAGGTTACGAATTTGCGCCGTTTGGGGTCGAGACGATGGGCCCAGGAGTTGTCCAAACGGCTAACGGAGAAGTCTGGAGACAGGAAGGCTGGTAATTATTTCTGCCAACGTATTAGCTTAGCTATACAGAAGGGAAATGTTGCTTTAATTAGTAGTTGTAATTTATATTGTAATTATTTTATACTGTTTGTAAATAAAAATATTATTTAAAAACAACTGCCATTTTCGTATAGCGGTTAAGTTCGTGTATTTATATGCATACAGGGTTTGATTTCTGGTCGGGCACATTCATTTATTCGTGATATTTCTCTAGTTTGGTACGTCTAAAAGACATCATCTAATGTTGTTTATTTAGTTATATAAAATATGCCTCCGTGGTCTAGCCGTTAAGTTCGTGGATTTAGACTCAGAGAAACCGGGTTCGATTCCTGGTCGGGACACAAACATATTTATTAATGTACTTAAATACATTTAATTATTATTTAATTTAATTTTATATTTCTGACCACCCTGAAAGAGAAAACAGTCGTGATGATACTTTACTTTTATTATGATTAGTAAAATAATTAATTTGTTAACTGACGAAACCGAGTGTACCAAATGTATGAAATGGTAAATAAATAAATAAAATGAAATGAAAATGAAATAATAAAATTATTTAAAAATGCATAAACTTGTAAATGTGAATATAAAGCCCAAATACCCATACAAGATGAATGATGTCTATTTATCAAAATGCATTACCACTATTAAAAAAGTTACAGCTTTAAAACTGAGCACTTATTCAAAGTTAGTGAGAAAAGGAACTGAAAACTGTTCGTCTTTTTTCCTCTCTTGTTTTTCTCTTCTTTGAGCATTGCAGCGAGCACAAAAGATTGACGTTTGAGAGGGTTTTCCTAAACGTTGACTTAAATTTAATTACTGGGCAATGACAACTTTATTTATAATTTAGGTAGGCATATGCTGACCGCCTCCGTGGTCTAGTGGTAACAAACGTTGCCGTAAACTCGGGAGGTCGTGGGTTCGATTCCCACCGGGGGCAAGTTGTACATTGTATAATTTGTCTCGGTCTGGGTGTTTATATGTATAATATGTATATATTTACAAAAAAAAAAAGTATAATTATGTAGTTTATCAACCATCTAGTTTCCGTAACACAAGCCTCGTAGCTTACCAAGGAAATTAGATGGCGCTGTGTGACCTGTCTGGATATATTTATTTATTTATTTATATTTATATATATCGGTGTATATATTGCGTAGATATATCGCTTAGGAGGCTTGTCGACATCTGTGAGGCATAATCTGATAATCACGGCGTAAAGTATAATGTCATTAAAACGGATTTTTTATATTTAAATATGACAAAGGGCCAGACATAATTCCAAAAATATTCCTATATGGCTCACAGCTGAAGATAGTCTCTAAGTTCAAATATCTCGGCCATATGATAGTGGATCGTCTGAGGGATGATGAGGATCTGGAGACACAAAGGACTCTCGCTGCCAAGAGCAATATGTTGGCTCTGTTTGTTGCGTGCTTTTAACAATATCCTCCTTCTTCCCATTATTGACTATGCAGATGTTTGCTACTCTGACATCACTGAAGAGCTACTGAATAAACTCGATCGTCTGCTCAACTTATGCATCCGGTATGTATTCGGATTGCGTAAGTATGACCATGTTTCCCAATATCGTATTCAGTTAAAGTGGCTTAATATCCGTTTTCGAAGATCTGCACATGTCCTTACTTCTCTTTACAACGTTCTCTACAATCCCCAAGCTCCTCCTATACCTTAAGACTCGTTTCCAATTTCTTGGAGACAGTCACAACCTTCCTCTTCGGTCTGCTTCTAACAATCAACTCAAAATTCCCCCTCACACTTCTAGCAGATATTCAGATTCTTTTACTGTTTTCGCTGCTCGAGAGTGGAACAAGCTTCCACTAGTCATTAGACGGGCGCCTTCAATAAATGTGTTTAAAAATCTACTTGTTGCTCACTTTTTAAATAAACAAAATAATTTGTCATGATAACTACAAGTACCTATGCATTATAATATTTATTTATTTTCTTAATTTTTATCGTGAATGATTGTACCTATGTAATATGATACAAGTACCTATCTATTAGTGTGTTTATATATTCATACATAATATATATTTATGTTTATTATATATATTATTTTAATTATATATCATGTAAGTATTTATGTAGTAGTATTTAATTATTCTTAAGTAATTATACACACATCAAAAGTGTCTAGGGATCAACATATATTTTTGCAATAACTTTTCTCCTGATTGATATTCATTAAAATTTTCTTTAAGGATTGACCAAATAAAATGTTTTCGTTTGTCTACAGTAACGATAAACCAAGTCACCTTTGCATTAGTAAAAAAAATTGCCATTTTCCTAATAAAGGGATTTTTGACATTTGAACCACTAACATTAAAGTTCGAAAAAAAGACTGAAATAACAGTTTTTTTTTTAATTTTATTGGGTAACTTAAACAATTAATAATCCGTGTTTCTACCGCGAACACTAACAACACAAGAACATCGGTTTGGCATACTCAAAATCAGTTCATCCAAATCACGCTGTGGAATGGCCGCCCATGTTCGTTGCAACAACAAAAAAAGGTCTTCTTGCGACTGGATACCCTCCATATTCGGCAGAGCTCTTCTCTGAAGAATATCCCATGCATGCTCAATCGGGTTCAAGTCTGGCGACTGAGCAGGCCAGGGCAGGACATTGATGTTAGCTGCGGCGAGAGTCTGTCTTACAACTCTTGCGGTGTGCGGTCGTGCATTATCATGCATTAACTGAAATAAGGGACCGATATGCACTTATAGAGGAACGATGACGTCTGATACAACCGTCTCAGCATAAATTTGAGCGTTGAGGTTGCCTCTGATCCAAATCAACTCAGTTCTTCCGCCGATCGAAATACCCGCCCATACCATGATGGTTCCACCACTATAAGGATGGACTTCCTGGCAGGATTTTAATCGCTGTTGGCGTCCAGGGGTTCTCCAGTGTCGTATACGTCTTGTATCCGGCCTCATACCAAAACGAGACTCATCAGAAAAGCACACGAAACGCCATTGTTCTTCTGTCCAATTTCTGTGTTCAAGAGCCCATTGATATCGAGTCCTACGATTGTGCATTGCTATAGGTGGTACCCGTAGCGGTCTTCGGGAATGAAGGTTCACTTCATGCAAGCGGTTTCTGACTGTTTGGTCGCTAATTAAGTTCCCTGAAGAGCGATGAAGGCTCACGGCTAACATCATGGCGGTTATTGTTGGAGTTCTTCGAGCTGTGATTTGAATGTATCGGTCTTGTCTCCGTGTGGTGCAGCGATACCGTCCTCCATGGCGCTCAGCCACGGTACCAGTGGTTCGGTAACGTGTCCAAAGTCGACTGATAACACTCTGACTTGTATTCAGAGCTAAAGCCACAGTACGTTGCCGGGAACCAGCTTCTATCATTCCCACGGCTCTGATCATTTCTTCCCTGCTTAAATGACGTCGCCGCTCCATAATAACGTTGGTTTTAATCAGTAGTAGGGAAACAGTAGCACTAATAATGTCTTCAATGCGTCTTATGTTTTTATAGGGAAAATATTGACAGCTGATTTTCATCTTTTACTCGAATTTGATTGACAGTTCCTGTTTTAAATTATGAAATGCACCAAAAAGGATCCATATAAATTTATAAAATCATAAATTTATTACAAAGCCACATCTCAATCACAAGAAATCCGCATAAACATGCTTGATCCCTAGACTTTTTTGATGTGTGTATTTATCTTAATGCACCCGCAATCCTCTGCCACACTCCCAAAGGTTAGCTGTTATAAAATGCCGGAAGGCATTAAGTTCGCCCTTGTACACTACTTTTTAAGTTATTTTGTGCAATAAAGAGTTTATAAATAAATAAATAAATATAATAATACATTTAGATGCCTACTAAAGTTACCCTAGAGGTATAGTGCGTCTGGTATGTTTGCTAAGAACAGCCCTAGAAAGATAAGGTGCGCCTCGGAGGCGCCTGCGAATCAGATATTTTTACCGAAGCGCGTACAAGCTTGAGTTTCCGAACTAACTCAGTCGTCGAAGAAGGAGACAAATTTCTAAGCATTCCATGGATTCACCGTGCGGGTGTCGGGTCCATCGTGTGTGGGTAATAGGTGAGAAGAATGGTGTCTAGGGCTTGCGACCGACAATAGGCTGGTTTTAAAAAAGGAGGCCTCCTTTTTTTATTTTATTGCGCGATAATACGCTCATCATCCACCATTCTACTCCTCTCCCTACTCAACCAAATACTGTATGATTCCGTTAATGCGGTCTCGGAAGCTCGTTCCATAAATGTATTAATGGCAGACCTGCTTAGGCCCAATTCTTTCAGCAAGATTTTGTTGGAACTCCTCTCGTACCAACTTCCACTGCGTAAAGCTGAGTCTTGAACCCGTTCCTGATCATTTCTTCTGTGAGATCATAATATTTATTCGACTTCATGTTGTGGTCTTGTGGAATATTTGATTCCCACGGAACGGTAAGTTCAATAAGGATAACTTTTTTCAAGTTCCGAGAAAACACTAAGATGCCTATACAGCTAGTTTATCTGGGATCCTATAATGATGTTCAAATGTATCCATGAGAATTTTTCAGTCTGATGCGGCGCCAAGGATCGAGGTGGGCTTCACTTCAACACTTCTGAAAGATGACCGCTTTTGTTTGGTAAGTACCACACTTTTGTTGCTTAGGCAACGTGTTTTTTGTATCAATAACTGATTATCATTGTAAGTATTTGTAAGTATTGGGTTCATGGTAATCTATACGAATACGGATTCGTCTCAACTGCGCCACCAAATTAAACCAGCTTGTAATCGGCGGACTGGCTTCCCTTGAGACCCGCGGATTATTTAATTGATGTACATTTTTCTGTGTTTTTAAATTAACACCGCAAATAGGACTGTATTCCTGAACCAACTCAGTCGTCAATCAACACTTCCGATAGATAATCGCTTTGGTTTAGTTAGTAGTTATGTTGCTATGACTACGTGATGCGCTCGGGAGGCGTGTTTATTTATTAAAATATATTTTTTTAAATTCGATTCTGATAATATCGTAATGCATTAGTTAGTAAGACAAAATACTATGGATTTATTAATAAAACTAAAATTACTACTGTTTCTTCTATCTATATACTTGAATGCTGTTTATTTGTAAAAAGCAACACGGAACTTTTTAAAAGTCTTGGGATAATTGCAATTTTAAAACGCGTTATCCTAGTAGAATAATTATTCCAGCTCATAAAAGTACTCAATATAACCGAAATTGTTATGTAATGGCAACAAAGATATTTAATAAGCTTCCAGTTACTATATACCGCCTCCGTGGTCTAGTGGTAACAAACGTTGCCGTGAACTCGGGAGGTCGTGGGTTCGATTCCCACCGGGGGCAAGTTGTACATCGTATAATTTGTCTCGGTCTGGGTGTTTATATGTATAATATGTATATATTTAGAAAAAAAAAAGTATAATATGTAGTTTATCAACCATCCAGTTTCCGTAACACAAGCCTCGTAGCTTAGCACGGAAATTAGATGGCGCTGTGTGATCTGTCTGGAAATATTTATTTATTTATTATTTATTTATAAGGGAGCTGCCACTAAAACTGTTCAAATTAAGAGTCAGACAAATGCTGGTTAATAAATGTTTTTATTCGACAAAAGAATACCTAAACACTAAGCTCGACAAAGTCATGTGACTAAATAAATATTTGTATGCTAGAAATAGCGAAGCATGTGATATAATTACATACAGTAATTTACATCCCTGTACCTGACAACTAAATTATTTCATTTCATTTCAAAATCCAAATATATTTGTTGTTATTTACTTAATAATAAAACACTTTATTGAATCTATAAAAATAAAGAAAAATTTATACAAGTTTGTAAAATAAATCAGTTTTAAAAGATATACAGATCGTCAAACAATGAGTTGTAATGTAGGTTTTTGAAACCATAATATACCTAAAAATCAGGGAAAATATGCATCTATTTATGTCAATCGCGTAAAGATCTGTTAAAGTTATTTAAAAAAAACTATAATAAAATTCTTTGCACGCAAAATAGCTATACATTGCTACGATTCAAGTGAGATTTATGTCACATGCGACGATACGAAAAGGTCCCTTTTCTCGTAGAATATTCACGCGAGTGTCTTATTCACTTTGGTAAAGTTTTTTTTTTCAGGTCAGGGTCGAGGCGTTGTAAAGTTAATCCTGAAATTTGGTTGAGTCCTGTTGAAAGATTTGCTAGTTATATACGAACATTTTATAATGTTTTAAGTATAAACTGGAGTAGCTTTTTGTCCATTATACTTAAGTTTACTTGTCAATAATACAAAACCATTAATTTTAAGAGATTAATTTATATTTAGTTTTAATTTTATTAAGTAATTTTTAATTATTTAAGTTTCTTTGTTGTTACGATTAGAGGCATTCGCCGCGTAGTCGTGGCAACGAGTGAAGGCATTCGATCGCCGCGTAGTCGTAGCTACGAGAAAAACAATCTTTCGCCGCGTAGTCGTGGATACGAGTGAAGACACTCGTTGGCCTCGTAGTCGTGGCTACGAGTGAAGACAATCGTTCGCCTCGTAGTCGTGGATACGAGTGAAAGCACTCGTTAGCCGCGTAGTCGTGGCTACGAGTGAAGGCACAACTGGAAGTCAAATTTCAAACCCCAGTATTCTATATCTATGAGAATTATTATACCTACATTTGTCATAGATTTACTATACCACCGTTCCCGTGAGGAGGAGAGCAAATTAAGTCGGTCCCGGTTTCATTCATATCAATTTGTGGAATTGTTATTAAATCGTCATCATTGACCCAATGCAGGCCAATTCTGGAAGGCCCATCTCCAGCAGTGAAAATCTAGGACTCTGTATTCTATATGCTGTGATGATGATGATGATCTAGGATTTTTTATAAACATTTTGTTTTATTGAATTAAATTAGTTGTCAAACTTGTATTATACTCGTTGTAGACACTTTTTGGTAGAAAATATATCGAAATAAAAAAACATAAGCTTTCAGCTTGATTCATTGCCAAATGTGCGTTTCTATTCGAAAAAATGCGAAACTCTGTTCTGAATAAAATAGCGGGTACTTATGAAAATAGCTTACATATTGTTCGGCCCAGTTATGTGATAACATTTGAAATATTATTATTTCCCCTTTTCTGTTATGTTGTAGGTAAATTGTAATGCATTTCGTGTTGAGCACAAATTTAAGTTTTTTTTTCAATCCATGATCGAATTAAAGAAAACAATAATTTAATAATCTAATAATAACTATTAAATTATTTATTGATATGTTTTTTTTTTGAAAAGAAAAGCTAAATTATTTTATTTTTGAACTGACCTGCGCGAGGACCTACGCTGATATTATCGATAATTGTGCTAAAAATTGTAGAAAAATTATAAAATAAATTTAGGTAATAAATGAAGAACACAGAATCAGATGGTTTAAAAGTTCATGACCTACCAATAATGTATGGAAAACAGGACTCACCCCAAAGCAATCCACGTATCCACGTGTGTGATGGCCATCCACCTCGATTAAACCCTAGATTTCTTGTCCAATTTTATAGTCTATGTACCACAAGCTTTATTAGACACGCACATATAGTTTAGATCACTAATATTCACCAAAAGCATTCGAATTATGATTTAAAATTAATTAAAACACACGCGAGGCATGAGTCGGTGCGGTTGAAAAATTGCAACTGATATGGCAACTTCATCGTCATTGGTCCATAGCTCGTGACGTCAGTTGCAACCGTTTTGGATGTGTTTTTAGTGAGGATTGAACCTGCTACCATGCGAAGCCGCAACAATTTTAAAAAAGTACCATCACGACCATATCACTTGGTCAGAGAACACGCCGTTTTTTTAAAAAAAAATCTGATTCGCCTATGCCTATCACGACAAGTTGCAAGCTCGTCGATGTCTCTAGCTTATCTACCAAACTCGGGTAATATCACAAAAAAAAGTATTTATTTACATTAATAAATATTTTTGTGTCCCGACCAGTAATCGAACCCGGTACCTCCAAGACTAAATCCACGGATTTATCCGCTAGACCACGGAGGCAGTTATCCCATGCAGTAGAGCT
Source organism: Tinea semifulvella (assembly GCA_910589645.1). Classification (NCBI taxonomy): domain Eukaryota; kingdom Metazoa; phylum Arthropoda; class Insecta; order Lepidoptera; family Tineidae; genus Tinea; species Tinea semifulvella. The sequence goes on from OU342599.1 coordinate 3,146,464, forward strand.
TACTATACAAAGTCCGATGGAAGGGGTTGGCGTCACTTCCATTAGTTAGTACAAGGGTTTCATGTAGGGTCTCTTGGACGTCGGGGTTGGAATAAGCTAAGGTCATATACAATTACCTCTAACTTGAAATTAGCACTATGTAGTGAAGAATTAGTGTATAACTTCTAATTAAAACTACCTCCGTGGTCTAGCGGTTAAGTCCGTGGATTTAGACTTGGAGATACCGGGTTCGATTCCTGGTCGGGACACAAAAATATTTATTAATGTAAATAAATACATTTAATTTATTTGTGATATGTTTTGAGTTTGGTACGCTGGAGACATCGACGAGCTTGTTACTTGTCATGATTGGCCTATAGTAAAGTTGGCTAAATGTGAATCCGCTTATTTATAAGCGTGGTTTCTGACCACCCCGAAAGGGAAACGGTCGTGATGATACTTTACTTTACTAATAAAATAATATACGCAAAAAAAAACGTTTTTCAAGAAGGTGAGAAAATATAAGTTTTTTGAATATATTTAGAGATTGTGCCTGTCGGATAGTCAATGGCAGCCTGTTCCATTGACGAGCTGCAGACACGGTGAGAGAATCTGAATGTCTGCTAGAGGAGTAAGGTATTTTCCTTTCCTTTAAAATACCCAGCCTACAGAACTAAACCACATATTTAGGAGAAACCCAATATAGGTATGATATCCACTCAAGAATAAGAGAGCATTTTTTGAAAACATGTCACGTTCTGAGATCCGATGAGAAGGAAATCATCAGGAGGTCTATTCTCAAACAACATTCTTAGCAATTTGTATATTTTTTTTTTGTTAAGATCTTTTTTTTAAAACGACGATTTAATATATTTAATCCTGTACATTTTTTTTTTCATTTCATATCTCTTAAAACAGTATTACGCGAATATATTATTGACTAAATCAAAACACCCTGTTCAAAGCCCTGGGCAAACAGATAGTTCGTTTGACTTCAAAACTTCATTATATAACATCTGTTGGATAGTTATTTTTTAAACTTAATACTACTTCTCCTGTATACACAGATTCACACTATTTTTTAACTTTTGCCTCAAACACCCGACAATTAACACATAATTGTGACGAAGCAGTACCGCTTATCCGTCCATCTGACATCGTGGCATCTGGTTTTGCGGCAGATGAGTCTTGTTTTAACTAACTTACTATAGATCCGGCTCGAAGGACCAGAAAATGTAGGCTATCTTCGGCGGTACCGCTTCGTCACAGGTAGGGACTTACGAGTACGTGGCAATTGAGCGTATCTAAATAAATTTTCGACATATTAATATAAACGAACTGTTGTACTGTTTAGTACATGTGTCTGTTGTACTGTTTAGCACATGTGTCTGTTGTACTGTTTAGCACATGTGTCTGTTTGTCCAGGTCTTAAACCTAGTCGTCAGTGAACATGAAATTATACAATTCGACATTTCAATAACATTTTTGTTAATTATAAGTTGTACACACAGAAGTGTGTTTGTTTAATAAAACATAAAAAAAATACAAGTAAACTGTGGTTATTACTTACTAATTATATATCGCCACACCTTGGGTTGTTAATTTTAGTTAATTACAGTTTAAACAATGATTAAATTGTTATATTAATAAATAAATAATTGTGCTCTATAATAACTGCCTCCGTGGTCTAGCGGTTAAGACTCGGAGGTACCGTGTTCGATTCCTGGTCGGGACGCAAAAATATTTAATGATTTAAATAAATACATTTAATTTAGTTGTGATATTTCTCGAGTTTGGTACGCTGGAAACCTTCAAATGCATTTTACATTATTATTAAATTAACGACCAAAGGTGCAGCGGATAATTTAAGTAGATATTAAGACGAAGAATTGGATTCTGAGAATATTTTGTAGAAAAAATACAGTTTTTTTTTGCCAGCTCTATTATGGGGAAGAAAAATAAAATAGAGCTTAAAAGGGGTTTAACGGATTTGCATTCCTCTCGCTTGCACAATCTAATAATTTCAAAGATTTTTCAAGTTTATCAACTTACTAGGATAAACTTAACATACCTATATTAAGAAAAAGGCATCTGGTCTTAGAGATGGAACCTTTTTAGGTGGTAGGCAGACTGATGGTGGTAATTTCCCCAGTCTGCCGGGGCGGGGAAGTATTTATTAATTTTTATTTATTTAATTAGAATCACCAACAGAGTACACATTGAATCCAATTCTATCAATAGAAGCAACAGTAAAAAAAAAACATTAGTGAATGGTACCCCAGTAACAGGTGACCACAACATGTCAAACTACATTCAATTATGATACATTATATGTTTAAGAAATTTAAATAATAATATTAACAATACTTAAAAACTAAAAAATAATGAGAACTATGACTAAAAGTAATACTTACAGTTACAGAGTTAAATGATAAAAGTATCTTATATACAAACTTCATTGAAAAGCAAAATAAACAACTGAGAAGAAGAATACGTAAAATATCCGAATAGAAAGGTATAGTATCCACCGTTCGTGCCGATAAACCCAGTAAAGTGTATCCACACGTTTTGGGATCAGGCTCGAATTGCCGTCATGCCGAGTTTTATTTAAAATATTTGCATTACTTACCGAAAGAATTGGAATTTGGGAAACCCCTAGTACATGAGTCCTAGACCTCCCTAGAGATGGGCCTTCCGAAACATATTTCTGGAAAATAGGACCAGAAACATATTTCTAACATCACTCCACTCTTATTCTGTTATTGCCGCCTTAAAAGTTTTATGCCAAAAATGACATAAAAGTAAACATTGATTCGATATTTTTTTTTACGTACACACGAATACGTGAGTGTTACAGAAATAGACCGCCAATTCGTCGAATGCCGCAATGGAACCGGTTCAGTGATCTATCAATAATTTGCTGAGAAATGCTCAATATTTTGGGTAAGTCAAGTCGCCACACAGTATTTGGCACACGTGTTGCTAATTATTAATTAAAAAAATAATTGATTTAAAAAAAATCTAAGCATTACTTAGCAGCAATATATGCAGGAGCTGGAAACTTAAAACAAGCAATTGTAATATATTGATTTATATAGCAAGTCTAGTAGTTGATAGGGAGAATTAAATTATTATTGTCTGTGGCTTAAACTTAATTGAGTTGTCATTCATTGAATTCATATAATTCTTATAGCTGTTGCAGAAAGACTGATTATCTTTTGACATGTGTAACGTATGTTTATGAGGCACGTCATTGGCCGAAATAACTAAAGTGATAAGCTAACTACTAATCACGCCACGTATATCATAATTTTGATCAGCGATTATTTTAATTGGTGCAAACAATCAATTGGTGCAATTCATTGAACAGGTCAGGCATTGTTGTTGTCAACAGATGAACCTAAAAAAAATGTATTGTGTAAGTTCCCAGTGCAATATCCCTTGTGTTTGACGTTTCGCTGGAGGCTCTTTTTTATTTTATTTCGCTTTGACTTAGTGTTGTACTATGGTTTTCATTCACTTTAAACAAAATTCAGTAAAAAAAGCGTTAAAAGCTTTGCTTTAAAGTGAAACACAGCTAGCGTATGGTAAAATAGTTTTAACAAATATTAGGTATTTAGGTGCACAGTTAATATGCTCAATACTTTTTCTATATAAAAGCTATACCTATATACGTATGTACATATATGTATTTAGGATCTTATAATTATTTATTTAAACAGTAACAAACTTGGTACACGCTGATCACACGTGTGCCAATTGCCGTGTGGCGACTTGATGACTTTTAGTAAATGTCAAACTCATAATTGAAACGACAGCGATAGATCCTTCTGACGGTCGACTGCTTTAATATGTTTAGATCAGAGTGGCAATATTTAGCGATGTAGAAACAAAAATATCTATTATATTTTAAGATATATGTTTTTGTTTATAAACATTAACCTACGGCCGGTTGCAGAAAGGGTGATTAAAACAATCCATCATCATTAATAAATACAATAAAAAAAACAATAAAAATAATTTATCTAAATATTTAATTATATTTTTATATAATATTAGATTTTAAATTTATATAATTATATATAATACTAACTAAAATACTAACTTACTAACATACTAACCTTAATAGAATTCTATTATTGTTTTTTGTAATTGATTTGATTGTTACTAGTAGCAGAGTGAGTGCCCAACAACATTAACTTTTTAAATATCTCAAGTAAGCCTTGACTTATACTATTATCGTTGAATAAACCTATGTGCCTAAATAAATAGTTCTTAAATAATATATATAAGTTAGTTGTGTAGACCGCACGATTTGTCAATTCCGCCTTGCCCTCAACTTTTAAAAAAAGTTGAGTATGACATAAGGTGAAATTAGACATGTATCTGAGATTGAACGACTCTGCTGCAAGACCGCTTTCTTTATATTGTGCCAACTAGCTGTCCCCTATAAGACCAGGGCAACCTTAGTATAGGGGACAGAAGTCGTCTATTAAATTAAGCATGTACAACAATGTAATTTTTATTTTTTTTGATCAATATGTATATTTTATTTTGTGTCAATAAACTATAATTATTATTCATCAAAACATTTTGATACTTGTATTTTTTTATTTTAGCCAACTTATACCGCGGAGAGGCTCCTCTCCGTGGTCGGTTAACTGATGTTAGGACATTTGGTCTTAACAATACGTGAACAAATTTTGGAAAGTGACCACGCGATTTGATCTTTCGGAAGGCCCCTGGCCAAGGTGATATGAATTTTTATATTGCACAAAGTGTGTACTATTGTTCACAGTGAGAAATTATCTGGTGGCGGGAATAATTGTTATTGCTTCTACTCTGTTGCTTCTGTTTTTTTATGTTCTTATATTACCTGTCTCTGTCTTTGAATAAATAAACCCTGGGTTGTAAAAGATCTTGTAAAGCTATGTTAATTGCGGCATTACGTCTCGCTACGTAATGCCTGGTACGCCAATTTCTCTAAGAGGGTTAAAATTAGATCTTTTATTAGCTGCGTCGGGTATCTAGATTAGATTTAGCAGACGAATTGTGACTTACTCAGTTTGCTCAATTCGACCGAAAAATTCATCCGATTTAAAAAACTCGTTTATTATCCTATCTCGTACTACTATTATAAATGCGAATGTTTAAGAGGATAGATTTTTCATTTGTTTCATTTATTTATTTATTACAAAAACCACAGCTATTGTGCGTATTTATCTTATCTTATGGATTTTAACCTGTTTGGCATTTAATAAACTGTGTATTATTTTATTATATGCATATATAATATTTAATATATACACATTTATTTATTTAAATAAATTAAGATTAAGCTAGTAAAATAATTAAAATTAAATTAAAACTAAACTATAAATTCCCCCGCTGCACAGCGATGCCGATTTGCTGCGCGAAAAAACTGCCAGTCCTCTTGTCACATACAGCATTAACCAGCCGCATAGACAGTTCTTAGCACTTGGCCCCCACGGTCCCATTGTCTCAAGGTGAAAAAGACCTGACAGATGTGACCAGGACATGAGACCAAGCAAGTAGCGTCCCACATCAATGCTCGACCCATGACGCCAAAGTCAATCCATCTGGTCTTTTACTATCACTGCGAGAGATCCCGGACGGTTTAAGAACCGAAGGGATCCCGGCAGTAACCAAAGGTGGATCACATTATTGACAAAACCGTGGCTGAAACAACGACCGGCACTTTTCTGACTAAGCTTTTTGGTGACCAAGCTGCTGGTCAACGGTGTTGCCACATGAACAGATATGTTGAAAACATATATTTTCCCCTAACCGAAGGAACATGGCGATTCTAATACAATTGTTGTCCAACAATGTACATAATTTTTTGCTGGGGATGGCATGTAGCATTTGACTCAAGTCAATATCCAAAACAGCGAGAAGCCAAGCTCGGTCGATGTCACTGGCAGAATCAAAAAATTATGAACACCCTGCACCATTGGAACATCCCACTGTTTTCGATACTGAGGTTCTAGGGAAATGTCTACATTGGTGCAAAAAGATTTCCAAACAATTAATATATTAATTAAACATTAATAAATACATATTTAAATCAGATTAAGATATAGTCGTAAATAATATTGTATCAATTGGCCAAATATTGTTAAGGGCAGGATGAATATTATACACAAGACGAAACTAAGCTTTTTCATTTCACATGATGAATTAGATCGATTTGAATCCGTCTAAACACTCAATAACTTTAGACACTTCCTACGCAATTTATTTGAATGCTAACAGAAAAGAACACTGGTTTATTTTAAGTTTAAAAACAGATTTAATATACTACGTGTAATCGCAAAAAGAGCAAATATTTTTTTAAGGTTTCATGTGTCATTGGTAGAACCCCTTTTTGTAATAAAAAAGTCACAAATATTATTATTTTATACATAAACTTAACAAATTATATACCGAAACCTTCCTCAAGAACCATTTTATCCATTGGTGAAATTGCATGAAAATCGGTCCAGTAGTTTTTGTTTTATAATATGATGATATAGTGATATGTCATTTCAAGGTAGACGTTTCCTGGTCACGTCTTGAAAATTTTTATAAAATAAATAACTGATTTTAATAGTATTATATTACCTGCTTTCAAAGTTTGTCAGTTTAAAAATAAAACAGAAACGATGCTTTTAAGTTAGTTTTAGCATCACGATTGACATCAGCTGTAAACGTGTCCGTCCAACTAGCTGCTAAATGGCAAAATGCAAAACGATTTATATGTTATTTTTCATTAAGATTCCTTCTCATTCCTCAACCAGATACACTGATTCCTTTACTGTATCTGCGGCTTGCCAGTGGAAGCACCCTTGGCCATTAGACGTGCACCGTCTACCGTCTTTAAACGTCTGATTACCACATCGTTCTTGGAGAAACAGAATAAACACATTCATTAACATCTTCATACATGCCCTTTGGTTACGAAGACTTTTAATGCACCTTCAGTCAGTGTTTTATTTATTTGATCGTGATATGTGAGTCTCGGTCTGCCAGGGCCTCTTTCACCCACAACTTTCGCATTATATATCTGGTTCGTCAATCTTTCTTCGCTCATTCTTTCAACATGCCTGAACCATCGTATTTATTTCCTTATTTTTTATGACTGCCTGCCCGCGCGTGGGAGGGGTAAGACGCGTAAACAGTGGCCCCCGTAAAAATATTTCTAAAAACCATATATTATAATTGTTTAATTAACTTATTAACTGTATTATTAAAAAAACTTATTTTTTCATCGTTTACTCGGTCCCCAAGGTTGGCTGGTAAAAAAAAATAGCCAACCATTCAAGTTACACATTGAATTTGTTAATCAGAGTCGGTAAGTATGATTAGAGATCATGTTTCGACACGATTAAAAACGTTAATAACTGTTAAAAGTTAATGTTTTTCCGCACAATCGGATACACAATAATTAATTAATTAAAAAGAAGAAGTAATTAAAAACTTATTACTGTCTAAACAAAAAAAAATTAACAAATTTACAAAATATAACATAAAAATATAACTTCTAAAATAAAATTATACATTTTTTCTTTTTTAATAGAACTATAAAGGAAACATAAAAATTGCATAAATTTGGTACCTTAAAACGAAAACAAAACTCTTGTTAAATAAATGATAAGCTATTTACGTAAGCAATAAATGAATAGTTTTATTTATTAAGTAAATTTATATTTATTCGACGTAAAACTACAAATTAAACTAAAACTAGAACCATCCGATGGGCGTAGTGTGCCGAGGAAACTTGCTGCGTTCCCCCGTTGAACGGCGAGGCTGACCCCTTGAGCAAAATATTCTATACTTAAAGCGTCACCCGTCGACAAGTAAAATATTAATGTTCTCCATTTTTTTTTACACAATATACTGAAAATTTATTCGAAGTAATATACAAACAATATAAAAGAATTAGAGTGGAGACCACGTACGGAAAGACACAGAGTGGGTCGACCCCCCCGCTAGATGGACAGATGACCTGAGGAAGGTCGCTGGTGGGGGTTGGATGAGAGTAGCAGGAGATCGTGTGAAGTGCGAGCCTTGGGGGAGGCCTATATCCAGCAGTGGAGAGACAGGCTGATGATAATAAAAAAATTACAATATTAAATAAACTATATTACAACAAAATTAAATTAAACCTAAAAAAAAAATATTAATAATAAATTCTCCATTTTGCCATTAAAGCACAATGTTAGTGCAAGTAAAACATATTACAGTCTGACCTTTAACAAAATGGCAACTTTAACCTTTTTACTATAGAACCTGAGACTTATTTTATATAGCACGACATGTGAGTCCGCGTCCATCTGGACTTGGGTTGTAAACATGAAATAATTGACATTAGATGAAGTGATAATAAGTGGACTGTCAAGAGTAAAATATAGGTTGTTTTTTTTATGAAGTCGTAGACCTTCAGTGCTGGAAATAAGCATTCAAGTACATAATCGGTGTCAAGGAAAAAGGGGATAAGTACAAAACTTGAACTTTTCACTAGAGGCAAATTAAGAAAACAACTCATTTTTATAATTAGAAAGTTGTAATTTACGTAATGTTCAATTTCATTAGTCGTATACTTTACATTTAGTCGTATACGAGTCGACTCATCTCACTATGCTTAACTGAATTATTGGCGGTAAAAGCGCGATACTGAGATAAATCAATTGAACTCTTTTTACTTCTTTATACATTTTAATGTTACGACTAGCCCCTTTATGTACGTAGGGGTGTAAAATAAACTGTACAGTTTATAGACTCATCTCCTTATTGCATTGACGCATACGAATGTTTTGAACCGTAAGGTGAAAAATTAAATTTTTAATTTTTTCGACTAATCTCCTTTTTCCTTGACACCACAGATATATTTGGAGAATTTGGCCTACACTCACCATGCTGGTCAGGTAGGTTGGTGAGTATCTGATGTGATTTATAAATGAAAATAATACTTACTTGAATGCTCCGTGGTCTAGCGGTTAAGTCCGTGGATTTAGACTCGGAGGTACCGGGTTCAATTGCTGGTCGGGACACAAAAATATTTAATAATGTAAATTTTCATTTAATTTATTTGTGATATTTCTCGAGTTTGGACGCTGGAGACATCGACGAGCTTGCCACTTGTCATGATGGGCCTGTAGTAAAGTTGGCTAAATGTGAATCCGCTTATTTATAAGCGTGGTTTCTGACCACCCAGGAAAGGAAACGGTCGTGATGATACTTTACTTTACTTACTTGAATTGATTATCACTATTACAACATATTATAAAACAATGTCCTCCGCCGCGTCTGTCTGTCTGTTCGCGATAAACTCAAAAATTACTCCACCAATTTTCATACTGTTTTTACCAATGGATAGAGTGGTTCTCGAGGATGGTTTTAGTGTATACTACACACATACATACACATCTTCACGCCAGATCCCTTGCGGGGTAGGCAGAGACAATTGAGCGCCACTTGACACGATCACGACATACCTCTTTCGCTTCATCGACGTTCATCAACCTCTTCATACATTCCCTTTTGTTACGAAGGCTTTTTAATGCACCTTCAGTCAGTGTTTTATTTATTTGATCGTGATATGTGAGTCTCGGTCTGCCAGGGCCTCTTTCACCCACAACAGTATATACTAGTACGTACGTATACGTATATAGTAGTAGTTACGTTTACATTAACGATATTTGTTGGAGGTGTCGGAAAAAAATAAGCCGTCTTGGAGCTTTAAACGAAAATTCTGCCTACACCCTTTGAGATATAACAAAAAAATGTATGGTGGAATTATGTATCTTACATTGGTCTACAGAAAAATGCGCTACGGCATATGTCTATCTCTTAAGGATAATAATAATATCCATTTTAATACTTTAAAAAATGAGAAATTATAAAGCGGTAATTGGTAAGCTATTTACACAAGTACAGTATTAATCCTTATAATTATTTACGTTAGTTGGCTTAATCATTTCATGAAGATATTTTTTTACCTTAACACCATGCAAATTAAATGAATACTTAGAAGATATATACGAAATTAATTTCGTGTCGCCGTTTACACGGGCAAAGCCGGGTAAAACAGCTAGTTCTTATTATAATAAAAAAAAAACAATATTTAATTACCTAAATAACTAGAATATCAAAACAGAACAATAATTACTCATATAACTTACGTGTGACGGACTCTAATCATAGTGGGAATAAAATACAGAACAGAAAACAACAACTACGACTAGAAAGTCCGTGAAATTAGACGCGAAAGTACGATAGGCGTATAGTAAATTTGGCTAAACGTAAAGCTGCTTCTTTAAGTACATGGTTTCTGAAGTTTACTTTTTTTAAATAATAATATAATAATTATAAATATTTCCAGACAGATCACACAGCGCCATCTAGTTTCCGTGGTAAGCTACAAGGCTTGTGTTACGGAAACTAGATGATTGATAAACTACATATCATACTTTTTTTTTTTGTAAATATTATACATATAAACACCCAGACCGAGACAAATTATACAATGTACAACTTGCCCCCGGTGGGAATCGAACCCACGACCTCCCGAGTTCACGGCAACGTTTGTTACCACTAGACCACGAAGGCGGTCAAATGTCTACCTACATCCCGTTTTATTATTATTACATGTAGTAAAAAAAATATATAAATAATAAACAATTTGAAGTTTAATTTCTCTTTTACGTAAACTAACATAGTTATTATACTTTTTTTCTGTTCTGTATGTGAGACAAAGTTCCAAAGACAAGAGAAGACAGGCGACTATAAAACCCTATTCACTATTGCTTATTGTTGGAAAACTTTCCACTGAATGTCCGTTTAAGGGCTTATCTACACTATGAAAGTTTCACGATTAATTAACTTAATAAATTATCTAGATGCATTTAACTTCTTCCATTAAATTATATAACAAACTTCCACTGGATATTAGGGAACTACCGACGAAATTATTTAAAATTAGGGTCAAAAATTTACTTACCTACAATTCATTAAATTACCTAAACTTTTTTTTTGCGTCAGGAAATCCCTACACCACTGTGGATTTCATACAAATATTTTCATTTCATTTCCCCTTATGATGCAAAAACTAAATTTAAAGAAAAAAAAAACAAAAAAATATATTTAAGTCTGACAACCCTGAACGGTTTTTCATAGGCAACCTAAAATTTCAAGAGTGTGGCGATCCCAAATTCCATAACTACCTAAAACAGAATATTTCGATTATAATTCAAGCGGCAAGCGTTTTATGTACCCTCCCTGGTTCCCTTAGTTTATTTTGTAGAATAGTTTTAATTTATATTTTAATTAATTTCATAGGTATTTTTAGTTTAGTTTTATTTATAATTAGTTTTTTAATCTATTTTATTTTAATATTTTTGTGTCTACTTCGAATAAATATAACCTAAAATTATATATCTTTTTATATATTATTATACATATTATATTAGTCTTAAACAAAAACACAGTATGTTTACATAATCTATAGCTATTTTATCATCGTCCAAAGAAAATGTCATAGTTGTTTTACTGGTTTATAAAACTAACTAGGTTGAGAAAATATATATATGAGAAAACTAGTGATTAAGTTATGTTTGATTTAAATGTTAATTTTAGGAATTACTTAAATTTACAACTAAAAAACTAAAACTACTTAAATATGTATTAATGTTTTACTTTTGAAGTATAATACTTGCTTTATATATGAAATATAACAAAAAGTTCCAACAACCGAAAGAACCGGGAAATACCGATAAATTCCCGGCTCTCAAAAACAGAAGCGGTTCCGGAAACCCTACCCCGGACCGTCCAAATAGGGTTGAGGTAGGTTTTTAGATATTTGACCTTGAAGATAAATAAATAAATAAATTTCGTTGTAGCCTGTCATGCAATAGGGTTGATGATATTCTCATACAGAAACCCAAACCTAACTTTTTTTTAACTTATATATATATAACTCTAATTTCTCATCAAATAGATTAACTTTAGCCTAACTTCCATAGACTTTTTGACAATTTCAGAAGTCAGATATTGGTTTTTTTTTTAAACTTAATTATTAGTGGAGATATTATCGGTTCTGAAGATACACAGATCTATAACGACATTCCCGAACATGTAGTTGCGGCCTTATAGAATCTTCCCCAGATGGCTCGTTAAACGAACGAGGTCGCGTGTAGGTAGCTTTTATTCTGTCACAAACGTAACAACTGACAACACACGCTCCCTCATTAGTAAACTATTATTGTACTAGTCTAGGCACCTCGAAATAATGCGCTACATCTGGCGACACAGTATTTAGTAAGTCTTGGTCCAAGCAGTGTTATTTTTATATAGATACCACCATGGCAAGCCCACAGTATTAGTTTTCATTGAAAGTAAAAGTTGGCATTTGACATCATTGCAAATGGCACATACTTTCAACGAGAACAACAAATAGGTGGTAGGCGGACTGGTGGTGGTAATTTGCCCAGTCTACCATGGCGGGGAAGTATCCACCGCTCGTGCCGATAAACCCAGTAAAGTGTATCCACACGTTTCGGGATCAGGGTCCCGATTCTCGTGCCTTCGAAATGCATGTCCGCTCGATTTGCTCGAATGGAACTGACAGTTTTCATTCAAATATTTCGAACCACACGCAAGTCGAAAGCAATTGCCGTCATGTCCAGTCAAGCCGGCATAGGGAGTGATGCCAGTCATGAGTGTATGATTTCAGCTGTTAACATTCATGGACCTCGCGCGACACTTACCATTAGGTGTGCGCAAGGTCATGTGATATCGTGCTAAAATAAAAAATTAGAAGAAATATAATAAATTATAAAATATATATAATTATCGGATCCTAGACTACAATATCTCTACTTTTATAAGCAATTTAAGGGCAAGACAATGTTATTTTAAACTATGTTAGATGAGAAACGATGTTAGAATTATAAGCAAGGCGGAACTACGTCTATACTATTATCTGGAAAAGGCTGGGGCGCTGCTGAGCTAATATTGTGACCACACTATCAAAATTTACCGTAAGTAGATATATTCGTAATGACAGGCCCAAGGGGCTCTACTCTAGAATAGAGTCCTAGATTTATACGTTAAGACGCCGATATAATTAAAATTAAATATATTTTATTTTAAACACATAATACCCATTTATTTATTTAAAAACTTTATTACACAAAAACGTGTTTTAAGTAATTGAGAGTTCTTAAATTACTTAACCTAAATAGGTAACTTAAAGCTGAAAGGTTTCCCCAGACCATTATCCAAGTTAGCCTAGTGTCTTTTTTAAAAAATAATATCCCAAATTAATTTAAAATGCGTGGTGTCTCGAAAGCCAACATTACCATGCTGAGAGTCGGTACAGATTACCGTGCAAATAACCGGGAAAAGAGCTACAATATTCCTAGGATATTCCCGGAAAAATCCTATACATTTTAATGTTTAACTTTTCTTTGTAGATTCAACGTGGCTACGTAAAGAACGTCGACGAAATGTACACTCTTTACTCGAGGATGCTTCAATATTACACTCTACTCTGTGACGTTAATAAATTGTATTTTATGATGTAGGTATATCAAACTAACAGAGCTTCAACGCAGCATTCATTGAAGTTTCTCGAACGTAGGCTGCCGCGAAGGTTCGCCACTACTCGCGGTCTTTCACAACCCTCCAACGCCAGATGTTATTGTTTTCATATCTTGTATGCCTAGATTTCAGAGCAAAGCCCTCAGGCTTATGCTTAACATTCCTTTATAATAATAATAATAATAATAATAAATTATTTATTGTACAGAACCAAAAATAGTGTGGGTACAAAGGCGAGCTTAATGCTATAAATGCATTTTCTACCAACTAACCTTTGTGAATGGGGAGCCATTATAAGCGGGTGCAGAAATAATATTGTGATCAACAATAATGAAATATAAATACATACTAATTAAATATACATATCCTACATATTAAATAAATATATACATAAATAATAAATACATATCTAAGTACATAGTAGAAAGTTATGGTAAGTTATTCTGTTTATGGTGTAAAAAATTGTATAACTTGTCTTTAAATATTTTGAGAGATGGAGCTTGTCTGATTACCAAAGGTAGTCTGTTCCACTGGCGAGCTGCAGATACTGAAAAGGAGTCTGAATATCTGCTGGAAGAGTGGGGAGGGATTTTAAGTAAATTGTTATGGGAAGAACGAAGTGAAAGACCGTGCGAGTCACAAAGAAATTCAAAACGAGCTTTTAGGTAAGGGGGTGCATTGGGATTATAGAGAATGCCGTAAAGAAAGGAGAGTGTATGTGCAGACCTGCGATTTCGGATATTGAGTCACTTTAACTCTTTGCTTCCTTTCTACATTAGAAACAAATATATTCACGAGGACCTACGGATTAAAACTATAAGAGAGGAAATAACCTCATAATAACAATAATAAAATACTTTATTGCACAATACTACAAAAATAGTGTACAAGGGCGAACGTAATGCCGTGGCCATTCTCTTACAGCTAACCTTTGTGATAGTGATCAACATTATATTTATGTCTCCACATTATATTTATGTGTCAACATTGTGTCTCCGCTGCTCGTGAGTGGAACAAACTTCCTCAGGTCATCAGACGGGCGCCGTCAATAAATATATTTAAAAATCTCCTCATTGCCCATTTCTTAAATAAACAAAATAATCCGACTACCTGATAACTATTTCTGTCTCTTTTTATTTGTTGTGTTTTTGTGATTATACGTATTCTTTCCTTCATTTTGTTATGTATTTCTTACATAAATTTAGTTAAATGTATAAATTATTATTATGTATGTTTAAGTATTTGTTTTTATTTCCGCAATTTTATGCACCCGCAATCGTCTACCACACTCCCAAAGGTTAGCTAGTATAAAATGCCGAGAGGCATTAAGTTCGCCCTTGTACCCAACTGTTAAGTTTTTAAGTGCAATAAAGAATTTATAAATAAATATAAAATAGTGATAAGTGAGGTTATATGGTGCTTATAAACGATAAGTCAATAGAACTAGATGTGAATATCGATACTTAACAATAACAATACAGCATACAGCCACGGGTATGAACTCACATCACACCCGAACGTGTTCGCCTCAAACGTGTTCGCCTCAAACCTGAGAGAATCCGGCAGCATCACACACCGCAGACTCAAGAGACTGAGGAAGGATCCAATGAGAGGAACCCCCTCCAATACAGAGATAGCAATATCAAACAAAAGAGTGGCTAAAATGTACCTGTAAGGATTGCCACGAATGCAGAAATCAAAGGAAAGAAAAATAACAAATAGTGAGCCTGCAGCCAGTGGTGCACAAAAATAAATATTCAACTACTGCATGTGGTCATAGAGTGTACTTTCTATTCAATTACCCAACTGTGGGGTGAATAATTTTAAACGTTTACTTCGAATATAATTACTCTAAGTATACGATTATTAAAATAATAAAAATAAGCATAATACAAGTATAAGAGCATCATATTATTATAATAAGGTCGAAAAACAAATTTACAAAATACAAAATAAAATTAATATAAGGATAGGGATATAAGTCCCGTCCGCGTGGAATGGTGGCAAGAACGCTGGCTGCATTTCCCCGATGCATTGCAATACTGATTAATTGGGCAAAGAAAGAGCCAGCGTCACGCGGTGTTGTCTTTCAAAAACTTTCATATATTAAACGTGAGTAGTCTATAAATGAAAGCTTAATTAATTTAAGCAATTTGGTTCAAAGTAGTTAGCTGTTGTAGCGAAAAAATACAAATGATGCTTGATAGTTGTTTTTTTTTAAATTGTGTGTAAAGAATATCAACTTTATTGCAATCAAAATAGTGCTGAATATAACTTTTTCCCGGAAAAAAATGCGGGTACATCGAAAAAATAAATCAGAAGGGATTTAAACAAACCACCAACTTTGTAACTGAGTCAGACAAAGAGATATCCTTCTTTGGAACTTTCCAAGTTTTTAAACCACTCTATATTGTGATCGATTCGATTTGCAGAAAATTTTGTCCGTTTGAATGCGAGAAAAACCAAAGTACTTGTGTTTGAAAGAAGAAGGATGACAACCATGACGATATAGATTGATGATGTAACTCTAGAACAGGTAAATAAAATTATATATGGGCAGTGTTTTAGATGGGAAGTGTGATAGGGATGTTGAAAGATGAGTGAACGCGGGAAATAGTATTACCCTATTCTGTTCCTTAGTCGCAAACGTTATTAGTGGATTTCGTTATTTAGATTAGAGATTGCGTCATTACAAAATATTATTTAATTCTCAACTCTATAAGCTTGAATTTTTTTTTTCGGAAAAGGCGAAGGTGTGCTGCAGAAGTCTTTTGTATAGATTGCTTCTTATAATTGTCTGTATAATTTATCTCGGTCTGGGTGTTTATATGTATAATATGTATATATTTACAAAAAAAAAAGTATAATATGTAGTTTATCAACCATCTAGTTTCCGTAACACAAGCCTCGTAGCTTACCACAAAAATTAGATGGCGCTGTGTGATCTGTCTGGAAATATTATTATTATTATTTTATTTTATCTCTAATTTGTTTGGCGGCGGTTTATTGGTCGGTAGGTAGTAAGATAGGGAATTCCATGGTGTCAATAACTCAAAAAATGTTTTTTGAGTTAATTCCCTTTAGATATAAAAGTATCATCACGACCGTTTCCCTTTCGGGGTGGTCAGAAACCACGCTTATAAATAAGCGGATTCACATTAAGCCACCTTTGCTATAGGCCAATCATGACAAGTGGCAAGCTTGTCGATGTCTCTAGCGTACCAAACTTGAGAAATATCACAAATTATTTATTTACATAAATACATATTTTTGTGTCCCGAACAGGAATCGAACCCGGTACCTCCGAGTCTAAATCCACAGACTTAACCGCTAGACCACGGAGGCAGTTCTTTAGATAAATTATAAATATTATGTGCAAATATTATGTAATATTAATATGTTTTGTTTACAAAGTGAAGAAATAATCATTGTCAATTGTCGATTACTTAAGCTATATGTGTTTAATAAAAGTTACTTGTTGATCTGAGCAACACAGAAAAGCGACCAATTCTTTTTGTTAGACCAAAGCGGCTGATATATACGTAGATATGTGCGTAGAAAGTTTTATCAGTGTGAAATTGAAAAAGTGTTTTGTCCCAACAGGTTAGTTTACCTTGGACCGTGAAATTCGTTCCCTTTTTTTTTACAAAGTACAGTTGAAGACTAAGGTCTTTAACCAGTGCGTCCTCCCGGTAATGTCGTACGGAGCAGAGACATGGACATACTAACAGTGGGTCTGGTCCATAAATTCAAAGTCGCTCAGCGAGCCATGGAGAGAGCTATGCTTGGTGTATCTCTGATGGATAGAATTCGAAACGTTGATATTCGTCAGAGAACGAAAGTTACTGACATAGCTTTTAAAATTAGCAAGCTGAAGTGGCAATGGGCCGGACACATCTGCCGCAGAACCGACGATCGATGGGGCAAACGGGTTCTAGAGTGGAGACCACGTACGCAGTGTGGGACGACCCCCCGCCAGATGGACAGATGACCTAAAGAAGGTCGCTGGTGGGGGTTGGATGGGGTAGCGAAAGATCGCGTTAAGTGGCGAGCCTTAGGGGAGGCCTACATCCAGCAGTGGAGAGATACAGGCTGATGATGATGATGATGAGTCATTAAAAAACAACTATTATAAAAACAGACCGTAAGGATTAAGACTTACAATAAAAATATAACTTTCAAAACCTTTTGCGTCCTGCAATACAGTTAAGAAAGTTATTTAAATAAGGAGCTGGTGACGCGCACGGTAGAACACGTGACTTCTTTGTTGCTAAGATCACTCAGCATTATAAAATAGGGTGTCACTGAAATTTCCCCTGTTTAACTTATTTGCTTGCAGGGAGACTGAGTTCAAGAAGACAACAAAAACTTTTTTAGGATATAGTTGGAATCAATATCTCTCTTGGCTATTATTGTGAATTACATTTAGGTATTTTTGTATGTCTATAAGAGATTGTATTAATCATATGTGAAAAATAATTACTAACAAATTAGCTTAGGCTGTTATGTTAGGTTTACATGTTTTTTAATATGTTAACAAATCATTACTTATCGAATTTCATTTACAACTAATATACAGTTGAAGTTAAAGGAAATGATTTGTCATCTCAAGGCATGAATTCTTTATAGCTTATAGAAACCCAGAAACATTTAAAAGTTTATTTAATGTCGAACTTCCTGTGAAATAAGGTCAAACGGGTACTTCTTTTCGAGAACGGGTCAAATTTAACTGTATCAAATAAGACAGATCCAGCAATTGCGTAACCCGTCCCCTTCTGTTTATTTATGAACCTATACTTTTGCGATAATAAAATTTATACACCGTGTAATTTTAGTATGTTACGAACGTCGGCTAATGGCTAAGTTGCTTATACGGGTTTTATTTATTTATTATCAGAAAAATTACAGATTATTACTAAGACATAAAATTACAATTTATTTATTTCCATATGTTTTACATTGTAACACTTGGATATTGTCAGCTGTATATATTTACAAATAAACTAGATTATTAATATAAATTATGGGTTATAACAATTATTTATATCTTAACCTAAGAATGTATAAATAAATAAATTCGTGGCTGTAAATGGGCCGTGTCAACTTATTATCTAAATAACAATGTCAAATAACATTTGAATAGTTAGGATATAATAGCAAACAAAAGAAAGCAAGCATAGCATTGGGTCAATTGACACAATGGGGTGTGTCACCAACTTTTTATCACGATAGGTGGCGCATGATAGATGGTACCTAAAATAACTGTCAGTTGCATAGAAAACTTGTATTTTTATTACGAAATTTATTATTTTCTGGATATTATGCAGAAGTGAGCAGCTTTTAAGTGTACAAATCGAGATTTCCAAGCGAAAGCAAAGATATGGTGATCTCAAAATTGCCGTTCTATTAATTCAACCTTTTTTTATTTTAAAAACTGTGTTCGCTTACCTAATTTATCTTTTAAGATAGGTAACGTTAAGTTGAAATACATACTTCTGTTATAAAAATCTAAAACTACAAATAAATTTAAAAAATGATCAGTTATAGGTGTAAACAAGGTACCATTGCCGCTAGCGACATCTACAAAAAGCTTTGCCTGAAACACCCCATTATATTATGAGATTAACATTATTATTATTATTATTATTATTTGATGACAGTAGGTAATGAATTAACAACTCAATTTCTAACATAGACCATTCATTAGATTCAACACTTAATTCAATTCATTTAGAAACAACCAATTCACTTAGTTCCCAATTAATAAGAACAGACCAGGATAATCGCATAAATAATAAATGCATAAATGGAACAAATAACAAACTACATAAAACTATCTATAAATAAAAAATGTCGTCAAGAGACGTCCCATCAGATATAGTCCCAAGAAGGCTGGCAACATTTTATTAGCAAGGCTAATACGTTGGCAGAAGTAATTGCCAACCTTCATGGCTCCAGATGTCAGCCGTTTGGCGTATTTGCGCAGCTTAAGATTCTTAGCAGAAATCGCCGCACTCCACGCTGGACGTGGTTGTCTGGATGTGAGATAGGGCTAATGTGTCGCATCCCACACCAGAGACCTGGCAAGTTTCTACGGCCATGCCATCGCACTTTGCAATCCCAGGGGGTTCTAGGATTGCGGGTACTCCAACAGTGACAAAGGCCCTACGGATAATATCGTTGAGAACTGTGGTGTGCGAGGTATTCCACTAGTTCCCCACACCGACACTTGTGTGTGTGGATAATTCGGGCTTCGAGACGAAGGCACACTACATGGTCAATGTGTTTCGGTCCAGGAGTGTGCGATGCTGAAGTAAAAACCTGCAACCAGAGACCCGACTCCCTAGTAGAGACGGCCGTGAAGCGAGACCATTCTTTTATGTTACTGGAAGATAAATATCTTCAAGGACCAGTTTGCAGAGTGGCTCGTCCCATAATTGTTTAATTTTAGGTGAATTTGGAACCTAATCAAAAGATATGAAATAAAACCAGTGAAAGGAAATATCAACGCATTTTGGCGTTATATGGTAAGTCTCACAATGTTCGCTTGATAGAGTGATACCTATATAAAAATCTTATTGTTTTGGGCCGGTCTATATAAAATTGTCTTTGATACGGACACACAAGTTTGGTATTCAAGGTTAAGTGCTGGGGAAAATTGACAAACTTAGTCGACGACGGTCCTCTTGGATTCACAACAGCTGTCTTTGTTTTGAAGACCCCTTGTTTTGCCAACATTTCTCCTAATTCGACCGTGCTGGTTTCTCCCGAAAGTTATTCACCTAAGCTAACCAAAGTGACCAAGTATCACGTACCATAAGTAAATGTGCATTACATATCAAATATACGAATTTTAACCTTTAAGATTATGACATATTGAAAATAAAACTGAAACTATATTTCTTAATGTATTTTTATTAACTATGAAAAACGTACGAATTAATAACTCGGTAAAGGTGAGGTTTTGAAATATGCCTATTTCAAGTCAGATTTTCACGTATTCTTTTAGTTTATTTTTTAATGAAATGGTCACCTAAAACTGGGGTACTATACTCTTATGATTTTTTCTAACAGTTATATAATTACATTTATGTAGGTTGGTAATCCCAATAAAATAAATAAAACAACCCAAAAAATCAAATTTTACGAATTCTTTCAGATTTTTCTGACGATTAGTCTAATTGATTAATTTAATATGTATTTGTTAAAATTCTTCTCCTTGCGTCATCGTTCTCCTCAATGCTGAGTGTGGTGATTCCCTTAGCCGATCACTTTGTCCCAGGCGATGCTTGCGGATCTGGTCAGAACAGCAACTAAAACTATAAATTAAAATAAAGTTTTTCGGGAGAAACGTGAAGGTTGAAGCAAAACTTTATATTGTGGTATATAAAATTATGTTTCGACCAAGATGGATATTCGACGGAACATGGTAAAGTTAGGTATTTCTGGCTTGTTCCGTCATGTCGCGTCTCACAATCGATTGTTTTATAAGTAACTTAGTTACTATTAATTATAGGCACTGGCTTCCTTATGCTGGGTGTCTGACGGAAGCAACAAAGTGGGGTTTTTCTCAAAATTCGTTTGTTTAGCAATATATTCTGGAATGTATGATCTTTAGCAGTCGAGCCGTTATAACCTTGTGGTTAAAAGGTTCTACAACCTACTCTGTGAGTGTTCTGAACAGCTCCACAACCTTATCCCTTCTTCTCTATTTCGCAACCGAACCACACGCACTGGCCAAATAAACATCCACATACCGTAGCCACTATCCCTATGTAAACATATACATTTGGAGACTCTTACATTTGTCACAGGCTGAAGATGTGAAATGCTCTCCCAGCCAGTGTATTTCCCCACTATAACCTGGAGTCCTTCAAACAAAGTGTGAAAAAGCATCTTAATAGGCGGGCATAGTGGTAGGGACTAATGTCGGTCGTCTGAGGCTGGCGCCGATTTTCATTAAATTTGGCAGAAATTATCCTTAAAACTCAGGAATAGATACGAGGTATACCCCTCTGGCCAGCATGGGGAGTGTAGGCCAAATTCTCCAGATACTCAAATATGTTCTGGTAGGGCCATCTTCAGCTATGAGGTCTAGGACACCGTGTTCTTGGGGTTGTATTGATAATAATAATAATTAAAGGCGAGCTTAATGCTCTTGATAATGATTTACTCTAATGATGATAAGACGTCAAAATTCAAAAATATGAGCCATCTGAAAGTTTTTGACGCTGACCACTATAATATGGAAATACGGAAAAGGGTTGGTATAAAAGAAAGCATAGGGACAAAAATAAGGAAAGGCATGCTACGATGGTTCGGGCATGTTGAAAGAATGAGCAAAGAAAGATTGACGAACCAGATATATTGTGCGAAAGTTGTGGGTGAAAGAGGCCCTGGCAGACCGAGACTCACATATCACGATCAAATAAATAAAACACTGACTGAAGGTGCATTAAAAAGTCTTTGTAATAAAAGGGCTTGTATGAAGAGGTTGATGAACGTCGATGAAGCGAAAGAGGTATGTCGTGATCGTGTCAAATGGCGCTCAATTGTCTTGCGGGGTAGCAAGGGATCTGGCGTGAAGATGTGTGTGTGTGTGACCACTATAATAAACAGAGTAATATATTAACTAAAGTAAAATAATCACTAAAGTTTAGATATTTGAAGGCACGTTATTATTATTATTATTAAAATACTTTATTGCACTTTAACCTTTAATGACGTGGTCTAGTGGTAACAAACGTTGCCCAAAACTCGGGAGGTTGTGGGTTCGATTCCCACCGGGGGTAAGTTGTACATTGTATTATTTGTCTCGTTCTGGGTGTTTATATGTATAATATGTATATATTTACAAAAAAAAAAGTATAATATGTAGTTTATCAACCATCTACTTTCCGTAACACAAGCCTCGTAGCTTACCACGGATACTAGATGGCGCTGTGTGACCTGTCTGGAAATATTTATTAACTTAAAAGTATGTACAAAGGCTAACTTAAAGCCATTTCGGCTTTTTCTACCTTAGGGAGAGTGAGACGGTATAATATGTGGGGTGCAATTTTTAACCTTATTTATATAGTTTATGTAATATTAGTATGTACGTGTATGTACCTATATTATTATATGTATGTGTATTGCCATATATATATATATATATATATATATTTCAGTTTTTAAATATTATTACGATTGATTATTCTATTTATTTGCACCGTACTCAATATTAAATGATCTCAATGTCCCAAAGGTTAACGGGCAGAGAATGCCTAGCGGCATTACGTTCGCCTTTTGTATTTTTTTTACAATAAAGTTTTAAAATAAATAAAATAAATAAATAAATAAATTTGAATAGTATGTATGCATAGTATTCGTTTTATCGACTTTCGGGTTGCACATAGGCATGTAGTCTACCTTAATTCTGACTTGCCTGGTGGGTTACTGCTGTACCAGGTATTGTATTCTCATAGGTACTGATAACTAAATTTAAAAGGTTATTAATTGATCGTTGTGGTGCAGTTCTGTATATGTTTTATTTTGTAAATCTGATATAGCTGAGTTTTCCTTGCAGATTCCTTTCTCAGTCAGATTAAACATTAACAGGTCACTGGAATTTGCTAAGCTGCTGGTCTTCTGCTAACAGCTTACTTATTGGACCATTTTGCTGCTTAGTCTTCTACTAGCAGGAGTAGAATCACTCAAAATAATTAAATTAATGACGTTTCATAAATGCCTGTAATAGGTTTACGTTGTTATCTTTTAATGTAACATAGTTATTATTACATTATTATCTCAGTGTTTAAACATAAGTTAAGAATGATTAGCGATATGGTTTTGTAAAGTAGGTGGCGTTGTGTTCGAACGTAGTCGTGTGCTGATTTCTGATTGGTTCAATAACGATGTTACGAGTCGCTTTAATGAATGGCGCGAATCATTCCCGTCTTCCCCCGGAAGGGGGGGGTCTGAGATGACTTAGTGACTTGATATCGCGCCAGATTACAAAAAAACAGCAGACGAGTCGGTCGTTGCGCGCCTTTAAAATAGTGAAGGATGTAAATAATTATTGGAAATGGAAATAAATCATACAACATTGAAGACTGGTTTAATTTGAGAAATTAGTCCTAACAACGTGAATAAAGATATTTTGACTTTGACTTTGAGGGTCCTCAGCAAAACGGTTTATGACGTCATCCGTGAAAGAAAGCATTATCAAATTTTCTATGTACACTAAGCGCCCGACTCATGTCAAGTCCTGTACAGCTTGTCGACCAAGTTAAAGATGCGGATCTATAAAATAATCCTAGCCAAAACCAAGAGAGACAAGATCCAAAATCGAGCAATAGGGCATCTTTGTCTAGCCGCCTTCCCTTTGAGAGGTAGACTCGATCTGGCAAAAATATATGTTTTTAACTAGTTTTGAAAATGTGATTGGGCGCCAATGTCGCGAACTCCCCGGTTAAGGACCGGGGCTCGACAAATAAAACAACAAATAACGGGTCGTAGATTTATTGTATATTCAGTTGAGGACACTTCCGCACATTTAAGAGTGTAGGTAATCTAGCTAATGCTTATCTCGTGTAGCAGCCGGGCGTGAAGAAGAGACGCTCGGCTGGTGGGGAGTTGGGCGACGGACGAGATGAGTCTCCGGAAGCCCGCGGAGCTTCTAACCCAAAACTGGTTCCCCAATTAGGGGATTACGCTCGCTTAGTGATTTTAAGGCACAATGTGTGCTTGAACAAGGTTACATTAAATTTCTATTATCGAAGCACCCGCAAAATGAACTTGCGCAGAAAAAGTTTTAAAATAAATGAGGAACGGCTGATTTCGACACATTGCGTACCGTCCCTGAGCGTTCTGTTTCTCCGAGTTCATCGCATAACGCATTAATGCGTTTCTATTAAAACAAATATAAACTGCCATGTTACAACGAGGGGAAATAATTAGTATGGCCTTTCGAACTGTTTTCGTTTTTTTTAGGGTACCAAATTTGTGCAATTTTTATGTTTCCTTATTAGTTCTATTAAAAAAAAGAAAAATGTATAATTTTATTTTAGAAGTCATATTTTTATTTTGTAAATTTGATAGTTTTGGTATTTTTTTTTTTTTTTAGAAGTCATATTTTTATTTTGTAAATTTGATAGTTTTGGTATTTTTTTTTTTTTGTTTTAACAGTAATAAGTTTTTAATTTCTTCTTCTTTTTATATTGGTGAATGCTGTGCCACCTAATTGGTACATATATGAGATAAGTTATGATTATACTATGTTATGTGTGTGATAATATATGTACTGCTGTGTGTACTAAATAAATAAACTGGTACGGGTACCGCGTAGCTCTATGTAAGTATATATAATTATGTTAATAAATAAATATAACATTTGCGGATAAAGAACGAGAATCCGGCTGCAGGTATATTAAATCCAAAGCTAAAAAATAGCTGGCACATTTTTTCGTTTAAATTCTATCCAACGTGTTCGTTTATACATAGTTCACTCTCAATTTACATGCAATACAATAGTACAGACCTGTTGAACTAAAACGGCATAAACTTTGTTAAAATGGGCAACTTTTACTGATGTATATAGTCTGGCCATAAAAACTGATACTTAAAAAAAAAACATTTGATCTGTCATTCTCATGTGAATAATAATTGTTTTATATACTTATGTATTAAGATATATATATATTATTTTTGTATTGTGTAACTCTGTATTTGTTTTATTTTGTAAATCGGATTTAGCAGAGATTTTCTTGCAAATTCCTTTCTCAGTCAGATTACCATTATACCGACAAACATTACCAGGTCATTGGAATCTGCTAAGCTACTGGTCTTCTGCTATCAGCTGACTCTTTGGACCGAATTACTTCTTAGTATTCCACTGCAGTCAATCGTTCATAATAATTTAAATAATGACGTGCTCGCTCGTCGCGAGAAAGAACTCGTCCATGGCATGCCAGTTAAGAAAATTAACTAGTTGAAATGTCGGCTGTGGACGGTTTATTTAAATAGGTCGACGATTTAACTTTAATCACACAGATAAACTTAAATTCTTTAAAAGGTTCTGGGTGATGGTTGCAAAATACCGTGGAGAGACAGACTAATGATGGAGATTGTAAGACCACGGTCTGATTTATTTTGACTTCTTTTTCTGACTTCTCTCAGTCGGTAGAGATGCAACGCGGTCTCCGTTTCCAGGGGACCAACGTCATACGATCGGGTCTCTTGCCATCATCTTGGATAACTCCAACAGGCTCTAGAAGAGCTGGAACCTCGATGGTGGCTAGAGCCCTTTTAATAATATCGTTAAGGGAGCTGCCCGCACTTTTGGGCTCCCATGAACTCCAAGACAGTCGACCTCCTTTCCACACGGACATCTATGTAAGACACACTAACCGAAGAATATTATATGACTTATTCAACCAATAATCCAACCGTTGCCACTTTAAAACGATAAATCTGTACAATTCGTAATTACATAGCCGTTGGCGTTCAATGGCCTGAACTGTATCCTTTTATTACGACGTTTTTTGTGGCTAAAAATGCAAACAATTTACTTTTCGTCCGATATATAACTTTATATGTGAATTTAATAATGTTTCAAATTTTTTAAATGGTCGATACTATTTACTGACATTTTTATTATTTAAAATGTGCGAGCTTAGCCGATTATACTATCAGTGTCTGATTCCAGTTGCTAACATTCATAGACCTCGCGCGCCACTTACCATCAGGTGGGAGCAAGGTCACATGTTATGTTAGTATATATAAAAAAAATATATATTGTAATTGTGATGTCAGCTTATAAGTCCTTAAAGAGCAAGACTCACATATTACGATTAAATAAATAAAACATTAGCTGAAGGTGCAAAAAGCCATCGAAACAAAAGGGCATGTATGAAGAGGTTGATGAATGTCGAAGAAGGAAAAGGGGTATGTCGTGACCGTGAAAAGTGGCGCTCAATTGGCTCTGCCTACCCCGCAAGGGATTTGGCTTAAAGATATGTACATATTTAACCGCCTCCGTGGTCTAGTGGTAACAAACGTTGCCGTGAACTCGGGAGGTCGTGGGTTCGATTCCCACCGGGGGCAAGTGGTACATTGTATAATTTGTCTCGGTCTGGGTGTTTATATGTATAACATGTATATATTTACAAAAAAAAAGTATAATATGTAGTTTATCAACCATCTACTTTCCGTAACACAAGCCTCGTAGCTTACCACGGAAACTAGATGGCGCTGTGTGACCTGTCTGGAAATATTTATTATTTATTATTACTATTTATATGTATGTACATATGTTAGCTTGGTTATAATCGACTAAAAGTGTATAACGCCCGTATCCTTTTCGAGATGGTCGAAAACCACGTCTTTAAAGATGTGGATTCACATTTAGCCAACTTTACTATAAGCCCATTATTGACAAGTGGCTAGCTTTCGAAACTCGTGAAATACAAAAAATAAATAAAATAATTTATTAAGTAATCAAACCTGGTACCTTCGCGTCTAAATTCACGGACTTAACCGCTAGGCCATGATAGTGTAGTAGTGTTATTTTTATATTACTATCAGCATGGCAATCTTACAATATTAGTTCTCCTTGAAAGTAAAAATTGGCATTTGACATCATTGCAAATGGCACAATATCAACGAGAACAACAAATAGATGGTAGGCGGACTAATGGTGGTAATTTGCCCAGTCTGCCGGGGCGGGGAAGTATCCACCGTTGGTATCGATAAACCCAGTAAAGTGTATCCATACGTTTCGGTATCAGGCACGAATTGCGTCATGCCCAGTCAAGTCCTATTTTAGGAACTGATGTCAGTCATGATTGTCTAATTCATTTTCACTAATTAATGCCAGGCGCGAGGTCAAATGTCGTATATATATATATATATATATATATATATTTGTCTTAGTAAAATACAGAAAAATCTGATAGTATTCACTGTCAAAAAATAGTTATATGAAAGTGAGAGAAGAAGACAAATTTCCTAGCATTCCATGGATTCACCTTGCGGGTGCCGAGTCCATCCTGTGTGGGTAAGAGATGAGAAGAATGGTGTCTCGGGCTTGCGACCGACAATAGGCTGGTTAAGAAAAGGAGGCCTCCCTTTTTTATTTTATTGCGCGATAATACGCTCACCATCCACCATTCTACTAATCTCCCTACCCAACCAAATACTGTATGATTTCGTTAATGCCGTCTTTCCAAGCGCCCTCTTGACTTTAATTTTTATTAAAAATATTGGATTGTGTAAATTTGGCTACTGAAAAACAAACATGATTCCAGTAATCACGAATAACTAGGTGTTTTGATTAACATCTCTTTCGTGCCGTAAGTTCCTCAAAACAAAAGCATAATTGTTTGAGAAACAAGTTCGGACCCACCCGTATGATGGAGGTCTATTCTTGCAATAATATTTCGAGCCTTTCCATTAAAAACAATATTTTCATCACAGCCACTAGAACACAGATTTCTAGACACAACAGTGGAGTTGGAACATATATGTGGAGAATTTGCCTTCACTTGAAACACTGGCCAGACCGGTTGGCAAGGCTCTGAAGTCAATTTTAATGCCAATTTCCTAACGATTCCACAAGTTGGTATTGTTGGAACTGTGTTGTAAATCTATGACAAATGTACGAAATTATTTCTCATTGGTACATGTCGGGGTTCGAGCGCACCTTTTTGGATGTTAAGGAAAGCGTTCTTACAAGCAAGCACCACCGCTCCTGTATTTAAATTACAAAATAATGCTTAAAATTAAAGCTGTTGTTAATAGGCATTGTCACACTATAAGCTAAGACGAACACAATTATGATAATAAAATGTCACTTAACATTATAGCTGATGTAGAAGGGCATTGTCATACTAAACTAAACTTGTCTATAAATAATAAATAAATAAATATTTCCAGACAGGTCACACAGCGCCATCTAATTTCCGTGGTAAGCTACGAGGCTTGTGTTACGGAAACTAGATATGGTTGATAACCACATATTATACTTTTTTTTTTGTAAATATATACATATTATACATATAAACACCCAGACCGAGACAAATTATACAATGTACAACTTGCCCTCGGTGGGAATCGAACCCACGACCTCCCGAGTTCACGGCAACGTTTGTTACCACTAGACCACGGAGGCGGTCTATATAAGGCGGGTTAACTAAATATATATATATATATATATAATTTATTTGAAAATATATATATTTACAATACTTATATTTAAATGAATATAATTAATAATACGGATACACAATATATGAGTCCCGTCCGGGCGTCCGCGTGGAATGGTGCGCTGGCTGCTTTTCCCCGCCGCTTTGCAATACTAGAAAGAGCCAGCCTCTTGTCACCGAAGAAGACGACAAGACGTGTTATGTCTTTTAAAAACTTTTTGGTGCTTGGACATGAATAGGCCTAGAGTTTCTACAGTAAAAGTGCCGCTAATACAAATTGTATAAATAAAGGTCCCTTGTTATTACTATCATTGTCAAACAGTTGCCTCTCTGAGCGTGTTCTACAAGCTATACCACGGCGAGTGTTCTGA
Organism: Tinea semifulvella; assembly: GCA_910589645.1. Taxonomy (NCBI): domain Eukaryota; kingdom Metazoa; phylum Arthropoda; class Insecta; order Lepidoptera; family Tineidae; genus Tinea; species Tinea semifulvella. Next base: position 3,175,601 of record OU342599.1, read on the forward strand.
GGAGCTCCATAACCTTATCCCTTCTTCTCTATTCCGCAACCGAACTACACGCACAGGCCAAAATATGCATCCACAAACCTTACCCACTATCCCTACGCGTACTCATAAATTTGGAGACTCTTACATCTGTCGCACGCTGAAGATGTGGAGTGCTCTCCCAGCCAGTGTGTTTCCCCACTCTTATAACCTGGAGTCCTTCAAGCGAAGTGTGAAAAAGCATCTTGTTAGGCCGGCATAGTGGTAGAGACTGATGTCGGTCGTGGTAACCGGCGTCAGTTGCTCCCATTCTTGGACCTCGCGTACTGCTTACCATCAGGTGGGCGCGATTTCACATGTCGTGTCCAGTATAAAAAAAAAAAAAAAAAAAAACGAGATATTTAAAAGCTATAATTTTATACCTAAGCATGTATACTGCTAGTACTACTACGAGTATCCCGTTACGGCTCCCGAACACCTAATCCATTATCGGCCAAACTATGCTCGGACGCCACTCGACCTATCAACCGCTGAGTCCGTAAAGTCACCATTGTACTACAGCGTAGAAGTGTTTATTGATTCATTTAAGTCAGTTTCGTTCGATGTCGGAAGCAGTATATTCAAGCGAAAGACCGGGACAGTCGTCCGAACAGCTCCGTTCAGAAATCGGCCGCGTTAGATACGCGCCTGTCCAGAATACAGGTGTGTCGGTAACAAGGGCCGCTCGGAAACTTGACAATGGGGCAACTTTGCCCATCATCGCGGGTTACGAGATTAGTTGCGGTTTCACAGACGCCTACTCTTCCCCCACCATGTGTTTTGATAAATTGAACTGTTTGTTGTTATGTTATGTTTTGTATTCTTAAAAAAAAAACGCCGCTTTATTTATATGTATAATATTATCTAGTCCCGAGCTTAATAAATTTGATTATGTATTATAGTATATTTTAGAGCCTGCTGTAAATGCCATGATAATTCCGAGTCTCTAAAACATTCAATAAAATTGGTAGTGGCGTATTTACCCATGGAGAAAGTGCGTGTTGGCGAATGTTCGCGTTAAGTGGCGAGCCTTGGGGGAAGCCTGCATCCAGCAGTGATGATATCATGATGATAAATAGTTCTTATTTTAAATAAAAAATAGTTTTCCTTGTAACAATATTTATGGCAAGACTAGGTATATCTTATTGATCCACACAGGAACCCAGCATAAGTTGTGCAATAACGTATAGTTCTGAATGTTTCGTAGTAGGTATAATTAATTTGCCATTAGCAATAGTAATTAATGTACGTACGGTTGTGTGTTCTCAAACCTGCCTGTCCAAACAATGTCGTTTAGTAATTAACCTTATATTATGTTTCAATTACATAGTTTATTATTTTTGTTTAAAGTACTCTACTCTACCGTTCGGCTACACTTTGCAATTTGGATGATCCAGTGGCCGGCTATTCCCACGGGTTCCACGCGTCACTTTTTGCCATTCACAGAGTGTTGATCGCATTCCCGCCATTCGGCTCGCATACTTTAACCTTCACTGGTTACCCCATGCTCCGCCCGTAGTTACGGAAAGTGAAAAATTATTGAAGGTCCCTGCACACCTATTCTGTTACTTAAGCGCAAACGTTATATAATGGAATCCGTTAACTATATATATATGTATATATATCACGCTATTAAAGTTGATATTTGCACGGCCACTGTCAAGGTCGAGCGCATATAGAGTTGAGAATTCAATAATATTTTGTTATTATGTCGCAAGCTCTGACGTAAATAACTATAATCTAAAGATATAAAAGAGCCATTTCCATAGACAAGTGCTGTATGTCTATATCGACATATCGTTTCTTAGGAAAAGTTATTTTTTTATATAAGAATCATACAAGTAAAACCTTATTAAGTCACACAGTATTTAATAGTAAATGATGTCCTTTAAATTAAAAACACAACATAAGTTCGCGCCATTTTGTACGGACATATCAAGTTTTTGTTTTGTAAAAAGTAATTTAATTTGGATATTGTTAGTAATGTTGTTTGTTACAATAATTTCCAATAGCAACACTTTTAACAGTTTTTAAAACACAATCTATTGTTACTTTATATATAATATATTATTGTGTAATAATTAAAAACTGTCTCCGTGGTCTAGCGGTTAAGTCCGTGAATTTAGACTCGGAGGTACCGGGTTCGATTCCTGGTCGGGACACAAAAATATGTATTAATAAATACATTTAATTAATATTTTATTTATTTGTGATATTTCTCGAGTTTGGTACGCTGGAGACATCGACGAGCTTGCCACTTGTCATGATTGGCCTATAGTAAAGTCGGCTAAATGTGAATCCGCTTATTTATAAATGTGGTTTCTGACCACCCCGGAAAGGAAAACTTCTTTCCGAAGTCGTGATGATACTTTACTAATTAATAAAATAAAATAAACTCCTTAAAACATTAAAAATAAATATAAACTAAAACTAATAAAAAAAAAAAAAAAAATCCTCTTGATACGACTCTTCGGAGATAGTCAGAAGTCGACTGGCAATATTTAACTTCTGTATATCGGGGTATACGTATAGGTATACGTTGGCAATTTCCAGCTCTCCTGTCTCCAGACTTTTCCGTTAGCCGCCGCTCAAATCTCGTCTGCGCAAATTCGTATCCTTGGTTGACGTATTTGCGTAGCATGAGGCCCTCAGCAGAAACCGCCGTACTTTCTACCCTTGACGAGGTCGCCTGGATGTGAGGTCGCCTAATGTGTCTACACGTGTCGCATCCTACACCAGTGACCTGCCAAGTTTCAACGGCTCAACAGTGTTATTTGTTTAATAATGTGCTACAATTCGCGTTTCTTTATGGTTTCATACAATTTGTTTTGTGTATAAAGATAAAGATAGATAAAGATAAAAATTTATTTTTGACTAAAAAAAAACTAATTTACAAGCGAAACATATTACAATGATCTCCACACTCGGCACTGCCAGTCATGTGGTGATCTTGTAACTACATAATAAAAATAGAAGAAAAGTTAATAAATAGTAATAGCAGGTGTACATATACATATATCACAGTACAATCTACATAAGTTTGATGTTTTCATAAGCTTGAGGTTGTGTAGTATTTTGAGATGTGTATTCTAAGTTTTATAGAAATTTGCTCAATAAATCATGTGAATAATTAAAAAATGAAAAAAAAAAACGTAAAATTGGACACTTTAATGGGACACAACCTCACCAACCCTTAAAGAGAAAGATACATTACGTCAAAATTGGTTGTATGGGCTAGACCTTTTTCCTTTCCCATCACCTCATTTATCATCCTTCAGGAGAAGACTACACAAACAACAAGAAAAACACAAAAAATAGTAAATTGAATTTAAATACGTTTTCTAAACTTAAAAACATGTTTTAGCTTTTGGTATTTTAAACGCACGTCACGTAAATTTGCTGTAAATGGTAATTTTGCATGCCATGTCGAAGGAAAAGTTTTGCCGCACATTCTTGTCGCGCCGGTGATAACTTTTTCAGCAGTCTATTACTTTAAGCGCAAATATACTTAAGATTGATTCCAGGTTTACACATATCAATTATAAACACATGGTACTTAAGGAAAGTAAAAAGGAAAAAAAAAGGAGTCACCTCGAATTCGCCTCCTTTGGAACCCTATGTATATGGTCTACGTTGGACATATTGAGACTATTCGAAATAGATTCATAAAACATCTAAAATATAGAGGACTGTGTTACATTACAACAAACCATCTTTTTTCATCTCCCTCGAAAATAGACGCATTGTAAGAGACAACCATTTCTTGTATAAGATAATAAATTGTAAGATTAGCTCGCCGTATTTATTAAGTAAAATAAACTTATATTGTAGTAGGAAGAGGAATAGATCCAAACTGTTATTTGCTATCAGATTTGCTGGAACAAAATACTTGAAAAACTCCGTTGTGATAAGATCATGCCTAAACTACAATGAAAATTTCGGTGATATTAATTTGTTCAGTGTTAGTATTGCTAGGTTAACAAAAGAAATTAAATATAAAATTATCTAAATGAATCATAATTGGAACAGACAGATAGACAGTGGGGTCGTCCAGGCCCGGATGCCTAATGGGCCTGGGTTGGGGATGGGGATATTCCCCCGTTTTCCCCGGCAGAATCTCAGCGGGTAACCACCCACCGGTAATTCATGCACTTTTAGTGCTGGGCGCCGTTAGCAGTTTAACAGCGCCCGTGTGGCTCACGAACCCAGAGGGCTAGATTCAACTGCTTCAGCTCTCCTCCAGTAGTACTTCCCTTGGAAGTGGTCTCCCGTTGGGGGGCCGTGCGCAAGACGGAGCGATATTCTGAAGATGGTTGAAGTGTCCGTTGTCGGCCCGATAGAACATACGTCTAGTCAGGCCAGTGACAAACTCCTCAATAGTAGGCATCTCCAAATCTCGAGCTATGACGGAATTACGCACGAACCACGGCGCTCGGGAAACCACTCTGAGCGATATGTTCTGCTGACTTTGGATCCTGTCCCTGTTGGTCTGGGCCAGAAGGTGGTGCCAGGCTGGCGCAGCATAGGTCAGACGGGAACGGATGAACATCTTGTAGATCCGGACCTTCAACCTGAGCGGCAAGCTGGAATTCATAACAGGACGTAACATGGCTCGGGCCGCCTTCGCCTGATTGACGGCGTGGCAGGCCATTTCACCCATTGTCAACGTTCTGTTAATGATGCAGCCCAGGTATTTGACGGTCGGAGTCCACTCGATGTTCTGTCCCCGAAGTTGCAGTGGTGGAGGCAGCCGGCATCTGGATGTCATCAATGCGGCAGTTTTGCCGACATTAATAGACATACGCCACTTGTCCAACCACGCAGGGAGAAGATCCAGGAGGTCCTGTATTTTATCAGCAGCCTCATATTGGCTTGGAGAAGAGCTTTGATTAGAGAACTTTATATTTATTTATTTATTGATTATTAATTTTATTTTATTTTTTATTTTCCATTATTTTATTTATGTATATTATTTAGTTGTATTTGTTATATAGATATTATTTTTAAGCTTATCGCTATTATTAAATATATATTTTTTTGAAAAATCTATGTTTAATATTTTAGTGGAAACTTTGCTGGATTGTGTAACTTTTAGAATTGTTGTAATTATGTTTTAACATCTGTATGTTTCCTGAATAAATAAATAAAAAAATAAAGTTTTTTTGTACTGAAATAAACTGAGAATAATTTTCCTTGAGAATCACAGCAGTCAAAAATATATATGTTTTGCAATATCTGTCGATACTGGTACTTCAACCACAGTTAGTCACATGGAGACTTTGGGTCCTTACAAGCAGCAAAATCGATATGCATGAAAACAAGCATTGGTAAAAATCGCCAACCCGTCTGGTCAGCATGGAGAGTGTAGGCCAAATTCTCCAGACATATGTTCTGGAAGGCCCATTTCCAACAGTGGAGGTCTAGGACGCTGTGTAAAAGGGTCTGTAATGATAATGATCAGAGGCTTCTGGTACTTCAAAATTGATCCCATACAAAAAACTAAATTTTTTTTTTTTAGTAAAACCATGATATTTCTTATGGCAGAACTCTGAAATCTCAAAAAAGCTAGGAAATCGTTGAGAAGCACAGCGGTCGACATTTTCATATAAAGAAAAATTATTTTTGTCCATACTGGTCCCATAGACACTTTGATTTCTTACAAGAAGCAGAATAATAATAATAAAAATGCTTTATTGCACAAAAATTATAATAACTTAAAATTAATGTGCACAGGCGAGCTTTATGCCGTGAGGCATTATCCACCAGCTAACCTTTGGGAGTTTCGAAAACATGTGACAGGCAGAGTGCCAGGTAAATATTAAATAAACAATACATACTAATGCTACATATACAATACATGTTATACATATATATACAGGATTCATTAAATAAAATACATACTAAAGATATTAGAGTGAAAGTTGCAACGAGAGTAAAAACATGGATCAATTTTAACACATAAGTAATTGTCAGTTATTTTGAGTAGATAACAAATAAGATGATTTTTAAAAGAAGCAGGAGTCGTTAAATTTTGAAGAGGTAGTGGAAAAGTGTTCAGAATCGATTGACATGAAAAAAGCAGTGGTAATAAATAATTTATTTTAGACTGGAAATAAAAAAATACGAAGATTTCATCGAAGTAGCTTGTCTTAAAAAAGAGAGTACAATAAATAAAAAAAGAAGAACCAATACACCAGAAACTGAACGAAAGATTGATACCGGATATACTCTTATCGTTTATTAGGCGCCTTTCTGGTACTTTAAAATCGATCACATACAAAAAAACTTTAAAAAATCGATTGGCATAAAAAAGTGGTTTTAGACACAAAATATTGAAAAAAGATAATTACGACGTTCGGACATGTGAACTAATCAGGTTGGGCCCTTCAGACATTGGTCCATATCAATCTCAAACTCAACATATGTATTTACATGAAATGGGTTAGTAACAATGGTCTTCTTAATTCTATATTAGAAGACAACGTTCTCCACGACTGCCCTAATGCCTAATGGCCTAAAAATCTTAATATTTAAAATAGTTTTTTTTTTAATTTAGACAATGTTAATTACAGATATATTTCTACAATAGAAAGATATTTTAGGTCTCTGTTGCGGCATTACCATTATTTTATTTTGTGTTATCCTTTGTTTTTTTTTCAATTACCTTAAAATATTGAATATTATCATTAATGATTTCTCGATTACGTCTAAAACAAGCAAAAAATTCAAGGCGAATTTATTAATTAATCTAGCGTAAGCATGGGTTAAGCATAATAGCTTAGTGGAATAGGCCCCTACATTATTTGCAGTTCCACGTACTTTAAATTACCAAGATATAGGCACAATAAATAGTTTTATCGCGACGGAGTGTCGTAAACGGATCGCGGCCTACACTCACGAGCCCTGATAAGGGATGGCGCACAAATCAACCCCAACATGGCGTGAGCATATTCAATTACCCGCTATTTAAAAGCTAACTTTACATATACAACGTAACACTTGTTTCAAGCTGTGTTATTTTTATAGATATAACTATGGCACACTAACAATAGTGGTTCTCCTTGAAAGTAAAAATTGGCATTTGACATCATTGCAAATGGGACATACTTTCCAACAATAAATAGGTACGTAATGATGGTGGTAATTTGCCCATTCTGCCGGGACGGGGAAGTATCCACCGTATAAACCCTGTAAAGTGTATCCACACGTTTCTGGATCAGGCGCGAATTGCCGTCATGCTCAGTCAAGCCGGCATTGTGTTAGGGACTGATGTCAGTCAAAAGTGTCTAAATCCAGTTGCTAACATTCATTAACCACTTACCATCAGGTGAGCTAGTATTAAAAGAAATAAGAGGGGAGATTTTTTTAGTCCCAGCGGGTGTTTTACGAAAACGAAAGTTTTCAACCAATGCGTTCTTCCAGTATTATCGTACGGAGAAGAAACGTGGACACTGACAGTGGGTCTGGTCCGCAAGTTTAAGGTCGCTCAGCGAGCTATGGAGAGAGCTATGCTCGGTATTTCTCTGATGGATAGAGTCCGAAACGTAGACATCGGTCAGAAAACCAAAGTTACCGACATAGTCTTCAAAATTAGTAAGTTGAAGTGGCAATGAGCCGGACACTTCTGTCGCAGAACTGATGACCGATGGAGTAGACGAGTTCTAGAGTGGAGACCACGTACAGGAAAACGCAGAGTGGGAAGACCCCCCGCCAGATGGACGGATGACCTGAAAAAGGTCACTGGTGGGGGCTGGATGAGGGTGGCAAAAGATCGTGTGAAATGGCGAGCCTTGGGGGAGGCCTACATCCAGCAGTGGAGAGACATAGGCTGATGATGATGATGGGTGTTCTACATAAATTGGAACATACTCGGCCTGATATTGTGAGATTTTGCGTCAACAGATTGCGTGCCAAATATTCAATGTGTACAGCAGCCCTATTCTGTTACTTGGTCGCAAACCTTATTAGTGGATTTCGTTATTTGCGTCAGAGATTACGTCATAATTACAAAATATTATTCAATTCTCAACTCTAAATGCGCTCGACCTTGACAGCGGCCGTGCAAATATCAACTTTAATAATATATATATGGTTAATGGATTCCATTATTTAACGTTTGCGCTTGGATGCAGTGTGCTCCTGCTTATCAAGAAACAAGTTAGTGTCTATTGTTTAAAAACATTGACAGATGGTGCCCATCTAATGGCCATCTATCAAATCCTTAACAAATATTTATTGTCTTTGGAAAATCCATCACATTGTTGAGAGTTTCAGACCTGTCAAAAGAAGTTTACGATGTAAACAGAGTGCACGTTTTCAGTGGGGAAATTATCGTTGTCAAATATAGTTAGGACATAATGTTGCTCATAAGTTAGATTGGATTTATTATGTGCATGGAAACGAAATGTTACGAGTTGAAAACTTTTAGTTTTCTATTGTAATATAAAATCGTTAAGGGCATACTATTGTTACGATTTATGAAACAAATCATCTGATAATAAAAAAAGTTTTATTACAGATAATGTAGACATATTATCACGTTCATATACTTAAATTTAGATGTAACTTAACTCTTGTTTCAAGCGGTAACTCTTGTTTCTAGCGGCAACTCTTGTTTCTAGCGGTAACTCTTGTTTCTAGCGGCAACTCTTGTTTCAAGCGGTAACTCTTGTTTCTAGCGGCAACTCTTGTTTCTAGCGGTTTTATTTTTATAGATATCACTATGGCAAGCTTACAATATTAGTTCTCCTTGAGAGTAAAAATTGGCATTTGACATAATTTGCAATGATCACATACTTTCTACGAGAACAATAAATAGATGGTAGGCGGACTGATAGTGGTAATTTGCCCAGTCTGCCGGGGCGGGGAAGTATTCACCGTTCTTGCCGATAAACCCAGTAAAGTGTATCCACACGTTTTGGGATCAGGTTAGAATTGCCGTCATACCCAGTCAAGCCGACATATTGTTAGGGACTGATGTCAGTCATGAGTCTCTGATTCTAGTTGCTAACATTCATGGACCTCGCACGCCACTTACCATCAGGTGGGCGCAAGGTCACATGTCGTGCTAATATTTAAAAAAAAAAAAAAAAAAAAAACCTTTATATTTCCCAAATGTCTGATTTTATTCATGGACTACATATCTCAAAAGTACACTCACAATTGAAAAATCTTTTAAAATATTTAATTGTGCGACCGAGAGGGATTCTCACAGCAATCCTGATAATTTTCGCTATCCACAAATCATTCCAATTTCCGAACGCGCCAAACAAAAATTACGCATCAAAAAAGTGGGTAGCACAACGCGCAGAAAAAGTCGCCTGTCTGTTCGCGGGTGCAAAGTGCGTGTGATAGATATTTTGACCAGAGAGAGATAGATATATAACGCATTCAAAAATAATATTGCTATAAACAAGAACTAATCAAGCAATCATTCTACAACTATTTTAAAACAGTGATTAAGTATGGAAGAAGACTGCCTCCGTGGTCTAGCGGTTAAGTCCGTGGATTTAGACTCGGAGGTACCGGTTTCGATTCCTGGTCGAAACACAAAAATATTTATTAATGTAAATAAATACATTTAATTTATTTGTGATATTTCTCGAGTTTGGTACGCTGGAGACATCGACGAGCTTGCCACTTGTCATGATTGGCCTATAGTAAAGTTGGCTAAATGTGAATCCGCTTATTTTGATTAAGTATGAAAGCAGACTAAATTTGGTGAGTACCATGATTTTCCTTAATTTTTCATGTGGCACTGAGGTAAGTAGGTTTTTAGCGACAGGATCCAGTTTCTATTCAACCTGAATTTAATATTGAGAGAGTATATTTTATAAATAAGGAAAATAACTAAATAACAAATAAAGAAAAACAAATATGAAAATCTGTTTAGAAATCCAGCAACATAATCAGACAGAGTGAATATTACAAAAACAGGTAAAGTACTGTCGAGGTATTTTGTACATTAATAATAATAATATTTTAGATTATGATTACTACATTTATTTTACATTGTTAATTTAAAAAGGTTTTAGATTACTTTGTAGATAAGCTTATGTAGATAATATTTTAAAACATACTTGCACTTAGCTGTTGGTAAGGGGTATATATAATAAATAAATAATAAATAAATAAATATTTCCAGACAGGTCACACAGCGCCATCTAGTTTCCGTGGTAAGCTACGAGGCTTGTGTTACGGAAACTAGATGGTTGAAAAACTACATAAGATACTTTTTTTTTTTTTGTAAATATATACATATTATACATATAAACACCCAAACCGAGACAAATTATACAATGTACAACCTGCCCCCGGTGGGAATCGAACCCACGACCTCCCGAGTTCACGGCAACGTTTGTTACCACTAGACCACGGAGGCGGTATATATTTATAGCTTTATTTATATTATTGTAAAGTCGTGATAACATAAAATTGTCGTCCCGCCAGAACTACCTCCGTGGTCTAGCGGTTAAGTCCGTGGATTTAGGTACCGGGTTCAAGTCCTGGTCGGGACACAAAAATAGTTAATAATGTAAATAAATACATTTAATTAATATCTAATTTATTTGTGATATTTATTGAGTTTGGTACGCTGGTCTCTAGTAAAGTTGGCTAAATGTGAATGCGCTTATTTATAAGCGTGGTTTCTGACCACTTTCGGGGCAAAGGGAAACGGTCGTGATGATACTTTACTGATGATGAGGATTAACATTTAACCAACTTTACCACAGGCCAATCATGACAATTGGCAAGCTCGTCGATGTATCTCAAACTCGAGAAATATCACAAATAAATTAAATAATATTTATTTATTTATAGCATTGTTGCCGAACAGTTAAATTTTTAAGTGGCTATATAGTTAAACAGTGTGGTATCTTATTGAACAATCCATGCAGCTGATGTCAACCTTATGGCTAGTGTTTTTAAGATTATAATTGTATGCAACTATAATACGAGCTATGTATGATAGAGTAGAGGCCAACTTCAAGAATGTTCTTGTATTTTAATAAAAAATAAACTGACACGATGTTCTTTTGTCGAAGAAGAACGTGAAGTGAATATTCAAATCATTGCATTGCTGCAAAGACGTTTACGTGCCAAACTCGTGTTTATAGTATATATCGACCTGCGCGTCCAGTATAATAATGCGTTTAGGATCCTGATGGGGCTGCCGAGGTTCTGCAGTGCCTCGGGTATGTTTGCTGATTCGAGGACTGACAGTTTTCAAACAATTATGCGCAAAAGATCTGCGTCTATGCAGTGCCGCATGGGAACCAGTACCAACAGGCTCCTAAACGTATTGGCAGATCGGTGGGACTCTCCGCTGCTGGAGCACTGAATACAGCTGCATACAGTCAAGTAGACAGCCTCCAGTAGCGGATAGTTTAAAATAAATTATTAGTTATACTAAATATAGATTAAGTAAAATTGTTACTAACAATTTATGGATGTAAAGTCCGAAATAAAAGTTTATTATTATTATTATAGTGGATAAGCCATGGACACAGCACGGTCGCCGTGTCATGTGAAAGCTGTATCTACGAGTATATACATTTCTACCGTATTTCTACCATAAAATGCCCTAACAGTGTTTAATTTTAATAAAAAGAGGCTAGACAATGTTAATGACTACATTGTTTTATTTCAATCATAGACAATTAAAATCGTTAACAAAGTCAAAAGGGCGAACCGAAATCTAGAATTTGAAAATACTTCACGTTAATTGGCCCCAATTAGGATTTTATTGTTTTATTGTAATAATATTTAAATTCTGTACTCATTTATTGTTGTAAAACGGCACGGCTTGCTTTGACTGGCTTAATTCCAGTAGTAGGAATAGCCATGAAGGGAAGACGAACAAATTGTCTTGGAACCACATGTCGTAGTCAGGTGATAACTTATTATAGCCTATGTCCGTATCCGGGTTCCTATCAGGCGTGAAAACGAAACAAACAAATATACATACAGAAACGAAAAAGCTTCTTTCACATTTAAAATATTGTTTTTTTGTTTTTATACACGCACGACTTTTGACCAGGGGCCTAATTCTAGCGCTTTCGACTTACGTGTTGGTTCGAAATATTCGAATGAAAAGAGACAGATCTCCATAGAAAACTGTCTGAAAGCGCGAGAATCGGAGCCCTGGCGCCCACCTGATGATAAGTGGAATGCGAGGTCCATGAATGTTAGCAACTGGAATCAGACACTCATAACTGACATTAGTCCCTAACACTATGCCGGCTTGACTGGACATGACGACAATTCGAGCCTGATCTCGGAACGTTTAAATAGATTTTACGAAGTTTATCGGTGGATACTTCCCCGCTCTGGCAGATTTAGCAAATTACCACCATCATTCCGCCTACCACCTATTTGTTGTTCTCGTTGAAAGTACGAGTATGTGTTGTTGTAATGATGTCAAATACCACTTTTTCCGTTCTAAGAGAACTAATACTGTAAGCTTGCCATGATGATATTTATATAAAAATAACACCGCTTAAAACAAGACTTACTGAATACATATTAGCCAGAAAATAGGTGCGCGGATATGGGTTTTTTGTCTTCATTATTTTACAGCTGAAGATGGGCTTTGTTTGCATATACAAATATGTTTTTACCGGTGCCATTTTAAAACGGTAGAGCTATAGCCGGCTCAATATGAAGATCTAATTTCCCACTAGGCCGGCACTAATGAATCTCTTCAAGAAAATAGCGCAGAAAATATTAAGTACCAAAACTAGGTATATTTATAATTATTTCTTTTTAGCGTAGAAAAGAAACATTCAAAGGAATATATTTCTTGAAATAGTATTTTCTTATTTGGCAAAATAAACCTTTTACTGTTAAACATAATTGATTAAAACGATTATATATAATATAAAATAGAGCGGGCAACGAGCACAATACATACAGACAGACAGTCGTCCAGGCCCGGATGGCAAATGGGCCTTGCTTGGCGATGGGGACGTTTCCCCGTTTCTCCCGGCAGGATCTCATCGGGTAACCACCTGCTGGTAATTCATGCACTTTTGGTACAGGGCGTCGTTACCAGTGTAAAAGCGCCTGTGTGGCTCAGGAATCCAGGGGGTCTAGTTTCTACAACTTTAGCTCTCCCCCGGGAGTACCTCTCTGAGAAGTGGCCTCCTGTTGGGGGGCGCAAGACGGAGCGATATTCTGGAGATTCTTGAAGTGTCCGTTGTCAACCCGATAGAACATACGTAGATCCGAACCTTTAACCTGATCTGGAATTCATAACAGGACGTAACATGGCTCGGGCCGCCTTCGCCTGATTGACGTGGCAGGCCATTTCACCCATTGTCAGCGTCCTGTTAATGATACAGCCCAGGTATTTGACGGTCGGAGTCCGGAAGTTGCAGTGGTGGAGGCAGCCGGCATCTGGATGTCATCAATGCGGCAGTTTTACCGACATTCACAGACGCTAGGATCCTTACTGTCATTTGGGACTATATAAGATTATAATTGTGTGCAACTATAATAACGCCATCTATGATCAAGAAGCGGAACTATTTCTTAATGACAACTTCTAGAATGATCCGTGTATTTTAATTGAAAACCTGACAAAATATTAGGTTAATAATAATAATAACAATATACATACGTTCATTTAAAGCAACTAGGCGCACTTGTTAGTTACAAAATCATGACAGCTAATGTTAGTACCAAAAATGAAAATAAAAGTAAGTAAAAAAATTATAATAAGAAAACGTATATGACCGTGCAGTAACCACTCCGTGCCCTCAAATCTGACAGAACGTACCTCACTCCTGCCGCACGAAGCAGCCAATGCAAGACAAATCATATCTTTCAGATATCATATTATAGCAGAAGTAGAATTAATAAATAAATAGTCTAGTGAATTTACTTTAAAAAATGCGAGAATATTAGAAATGAACGGGAAAGGGATGGCGGAAGGTCGCCGATATGTGTGCGCCGGCGCACAAAGGCGTTGACTCCGATATTCGACTCAAACGACACAAATAACAAAATATCTAATAACAAATGAATGTTAACTTTTTGACAGCTACCCACATTTTCCAACATTGATTGCTTTCATTAATAATATGTGTATAATGTATGAAACAATACATTTTGAGTCAAATAATGAAGTTAAATTATTCGTCTCCCTAATGGTGACTATTCACGGCTGATGTGATTAATTGAATTAAATATTCAGTCTCCTATCTGGAACTATTATCACAGCCAAGCGTTAGACGTTCACTTAAATATACTATTGCCAATTAATATACAAGGTCCTTATATATTGAAAAATTTCGATGACGGAAATCACAATAATAAAGGACTCGGCACGAATTTGGAAAGAATTTCGTATTATAGGTAACGCAATGCTACGTAATTTACGTCTAGAAAAAGCAATCGGATGACTCTTGGTATTTAAGTTTTAGGATTTAGGAGGCAATTTGGAAACTTTTTTGTAAAGTACCTATAACCCAAAAACGATTAAATAGGGGGGGAATGTTTAGCAACCGAATGGAAAGGTGGTAATTCATTCTGGTACGTGGTCTGGAAGTTTTTTGCAAAATCCAAAACTCTGTCGACTACTTACCCGCCACTACCGGAACTACAGAAATGGGTACTCACAAAAATGACGATGTGGAATAATGGGGAGCATTACGACATGAGGTGGGAGCAATATTAGCGGGACCAGTTGACGAATCTAGATTTGTGATCAATTTTAACCCTATCATTTGCATTATAAATAGCTGCGTTTTAATTTGATGTTGGTTGACTGTCTTATTATTTAAAAATATGCAACAAACATGAAAAAAAAATGTACGTATTTTTGGAACGTTGAAACTCATCGTCCATACCACAAAAGTCTTCAACCAGTGCGTCCTCCCTGTAATGTAGTACGTACGTTGACACTGACAATGGGTCTGGTCCACAAGTACAAGGTCAGCAAGCTGAAGTAGCAATGAGCCGGACAGATCTGCTGCAGAACCGACGACTAATGTAGCAAACGGGTCCTAGAGTGAAGACCCGTGCGGGACGACGCAGAGTGGGACGTGTTCCTGCCAGATGGACGGAGGACCTGAAGAGGGTCGCTATTCCGACCTAACAAGTTGCTTTTTCACACTTTGCTATAAAGATTTCAGGTTATCTTCTCTTTTTAGTCGCTAAATTCTTGGTAGAATGGTGGTGGTCGTCACTCCAGTGTTAGTGGCACGCTCAAGCCCTCGCCACTCCTATCGAACTGCAGTCTTTCTGGCGTACTCATGAAGGGGGGATTTATTGGTCCTTTGACCTGTTCAGTTCACCTCATTGAAGACCTACCACAAATCCTCTTACTATCAACTTTTGCCTGAACTACCAGGCGCTTATTGGATGTATCTCCACGCCGCGAATGATTCCGAAGAAAGTGAGAATACGTGATTGTACGATTGAGGAAAGGCGTTGCCTTGTTCCCAGTTTATCCAGGATGCACTTGTTGGTTCTGAACTCCGTCCATGATATGCCTAACATACTCCGCCAACACCACATCTCTAGAGCTCCAGGTTATCGAAACACCAAAAACCAAAGCATTCCACGTCTTAAGCTAATTTATGAAATCTCCACTGGTCCAGCTATTATATTAGTCATTTGCAAGCTGTGGTGGAATGACAGTCATTTTCTGGTCTTTGCAAAAACTCGTATGAAGAACACAGCTCCTTAAATCATAAATAAGTTATAGCCACAAAGCTCATACCTTTAATACCTATGAAAATATATGAAATCTATTGTAAAAATAAAAGTATCATCACTACCATATCCCTTCCGAGGCGGTCAGAAACCACGCTTTTAAAGAAGCAGATTCACATTTAGACAACTTTACTACAGGCCCATAATGACAAGTTTGCCACTCATCGTCGATGTCTCTAGCGTACCAAATCGAGAAAAATCTCTTTTTTTTTTTTGTATCTTGACTAGGAATCGAACCAGCGGGGTGAGGCGGAGTGTGCACATTTGTCCGTAAACGAATGGTCTAAGATCGATTACGTGTGTCAGAAATGTCAAAAGCTACGCTGGTACCTCCGCGTCTAAATCCATGGACTCAATTGCCAGACCGTGGCAGTTAAGTAAAGAAAAAAATACATTGGTCATCATTATATGTACTTTGTCGTCAGCTGTAATTTATAAAAAAGCGGTATTTTATTCGTTTCGTATTTTTTAAATATTTTTGTTTTTTATTGTTTGTCTTCCATATGATGGTTATCATGTACTGCTCCAGATACACCAATATGTACTGTAAAATGATATTGTATAATTGATAATATTGTAAAAATTTGACTTGTTAAATTATCTTTTTTTGTACTATGCCTACTTACGAAATTTAATATTTAAAAAAATTAAATTGTGATTTGATTTCGTAAATATGTATATATATAGCCTGATGCAGTCAGCTATTTGTCTAGAAATAGTGCAGTAACCAAGCGTATAAAAACGTAGACAGACGGCGCGTGGTGGCTTGTTCTACTAGCGGGCTGCAGACACAGTAAACAAATCCGAATATCTGCTTGAGAATTGGGATTGAATTTAAGGAGGTCTTTAACATAGGGGCCCTAATTGATCGCTGGGCCTTTTTTCCCATTGGGCAAATGGGAAAGAAGGGCTTGCTGTCAATTAATGATTATTGTTATTTAGATAATAAGTTGACACGGCCCTTTTCCATCTGGCGGAAGGTCGTCGCACTCTGCGTCTTCCCGTACGTGGTCCACTTCAGAAGCCGTCTAGTCCATCGGTTATCTGTTCTGCGACAGATAAAACAAAAACAACCTACTTACAAAATCTTATTTGTCGTATCCGCGCTGCATGGTGGCAAGAACGCTTGGCGCATTTCCTCGCTGAATCTCTATGCTGATTCTCTGGACGAGGAAAGGACCAGCCCTCTTGTCACCAGAGCAGACATAAAAAATAGTACAAAACATTAAATAGTATATAATACTAAGAATTTTTTATAAGTATGAGTCCGACTACTCGTTATCCATTAATATCTACCATTTTTTTCCCCAGTTTCTCAATAAACAGTTTTAATTTCATTAAAAAATATATTTCAGTAACTTTGGTTCTCTGATGGATGTCAGTGTTTCGGATATCCCATTCAATTTTATTAAAATTTATTTCGTATTTAATGTGGCGCTTTACGTCAAACGTCTGCATGTACGCATCTGCAGGGTGAGGCGTAGTGCACATTCCTCCGAAAACGAATCGTCCAAGATCGATTACGTCTGTCAGAAATGTCAAAAGGCTAGGCAAGATTCGTAATCGATCATAGACGATTTTTTTTCGGACGATTGTGCACTTCGCCTCACCCCGCTAGTGTTTCCAACATCGATGTATATAGATAGGCCCTCACTGATATAAAAACGTTCCCGTAAAACCAATCGAAGTCATGTAGCTGCACCAACAGTCGCGAGATAGCAAGCGTCGAGAGCGCCTGATATTAATATTTATATCGAGTAAAACTAGTCTTTTTGTATGCATTGTGATATAATTTCCGATGAATAAAGCATGTAGCAGTATTCTTGCTTGAGAATTTCCCCCCAAAGTTGGTAGGTACCCAAAGCAAGCGGCACGTTTTTAAGAGCGCGTTTTGTATTGAATAGGCTTATCTATATACATCGATGGTTTTCAAGCTTTTGTTTCTCTGTCTACTGTCAACAAGGTATTAGCTTATTAAAAGCTGCGTAAACCCGAGTCAGGAGCTCAGGGGATTATTCTTGGCACAATTTGCTGAATTGTTTCAAACACAAGTAGATAAATATACTTGTATATCTTATGGTCTTGCTTATATACACTTCGAAAGCTCCCCTAGCATATGCTCAGACTGTGCATACGTAAAATTCATTAGTAATTTTTTCCAAGTCATAATATTATATACTCACTTATTTCGGTCTCCTCACTTGATTCTGATTTGTTTTAAATTCTTTTGTTATTGTCGCCAAAAAAATATGGAGCGATCTCCCAGTAAACATAAGACAAGCAACTACCAGATCTTTGTTTAAAAAAACTCGTGTATCACACTACCTGAATAGTTCCTCACATTGTTAGGAAATGTATTAATGTATGTTTATGTATATATCATATTTTCTGAATATTCAAAAGGAGATATTAAAGGGAAAAAGTTCGTGATGATACTTTACTATACCTATTGATAGGTATATGTTTCCGTCCAAGAAAGATGACTTGTTTATATTTACCATTATATGTACTTCCTTAATACTTAACAAGACAAAACAAAACAAAAAAACAAAAACAAAAATATTTTATTTCTTTAAATACAAATTTAAATAGTACATTTTCTGGATCCCCCTTTAAGTTTAGTTAGACCTGTATTGGGGGACCCGCTTAAAGTTAAACATAATAGTATTTTACCAGAATGTGTTATTTAAATTTTATATGAAGGAAAATATGTATATTATGTGTTATAAGGGTTAGCTTTTTTTTTATTTTTTTCTGTATATAGGTAATACACACATCAAAAGTGTCTAGGGATCAACATATATTTTTGCAATAACTTTTCTCCTGATTGATATTCATTAAAATTTTCTTTAAGGATTGATCAAATAAAATGTTTTCGTTTGTCTACAGTAACGATAAACCAAGTCACCTTTGCATTAGTAAAAAAAATTGCCATTTTCCTAATAAAGGGATTTTTGACATTTGAACCACTAACATTAAAGTTCGAAAAAAAGACTGAAATAACAGTTTTTTTTTTTATTTTATTGGGTAACTTAAACAATTAATAATCCGTGTTTCTACCGCGAACACTAACAACACAAGAACATCGGTTTGGCATACTCAAAATGAGTTCATCCAAATCACGCTGTGGAATGGCCGCCCATGTTCGTTGCAACAACAAAAAAAGGTCTTCTTGCGACTGGATACCCTCCATATTCGGCAGAGCTCTTCTCTGAAGAATATCCCATGCATGCTCAATCGGGTTCAAGTCTGGCGACTGAGCAGGCCAGGGCAGGACATTGATGTTAGCTGCGGCGAGAGTCTGTCTTACAACTCTTGCGGTGTGCGGTCGTGCATTATCATGCATTAACTGAAATAAGGGACCGATATGCACTTGTAGAGGAACGATGACGTCTGATACAACCGTCTCAGCATAAATTTGAGCGTTGAGGTTGCCTCTGATCCAAATCAACTCAGTTCTTCCGCCGATCGAAATACCCGCCCATACCATGATGGTTCCACCACTATAAGGATGGACTTCCTGGCAGGATTTTAATCGCTGTTGGCGTCCAGGGGTTCTCCAGTGTCGTATACGTCTTGTATCCGGCCTCATACCAAAACGAGACTCATCAGAAAAGCACACGAAACGCCATTGTTCTTCTGTCCAATTTCTGTGTTCAAGAGCCCATTGATATCGAGTCCTACGATTGTGCATTGCTATAGGTGGTACCCGTAGCGGTCTTCGGGAATGAAGGTTCACTTCATGCAAGCGGTTTCTGACTGTTTGGTCGCTAATTAAGTTCCCTGAAGAGCGATGAAGGCTCACGGCTAACATCATGGCGGTTATTGTTGGAGTTCTTCGAGCTGTGATTTGAATGTATCGGTCTTGTCTCCGTGTGGTGCAGCGATACCGTCCTCCATGGCGCTCAGCCACGGTACCAGTGGTTCGGTAACGTGTCCAAAGTCGACTGATAACACTCTGACTTGTATTCAGAGCTAAAGCCACAGTACGTTGCCGGGAACCAGCTTCTATCATTCCCACGGCTCTGATCATTTCTTCCCTGCTTAAATGACGTCGCCGCTCCATAATAACGTTGGTTTTAATCAGTAGTAGGGAAACAGTAGCACTAATAATGTCTTCAATGCGTCTTATGTTTTTATAGGGAAAATATTGACAGCTGATTTTCATCTTTTACTCGAATTTGATTGACAGTTCCTGTTTTAAATTATGAAATGCACCAAAAAGGATCCATATAAATTTATAAAATCATAAATTTATTACAAAGCCACATCTCAATCACAAGAAATCCGCATAAACATGCTTGATCCCTAGACTTTTTTGATGTGTGTATATATATATATTTTATATATACATTTTTTTTATTATTATTAATGGTTTTTTAATTTTTATATGTAGTAAGTAATGTAGTCTGTTTTTTATCATATGTATTTTTTTTTTCTTATTTTTTTTTTTTTTTTTTATATAACTTATATTTTAGTATATGAATTTACAAGAAGATATATTGTTTTTTACTGATTTATAATTCCTACTTACTAGGTACGAGAACAGAAAATAGAAGTCAAATGTATATGAGAAGACTGCGTGAATAAGTTTTGTTTCATTATAATGTTATTTTTGGAATTACTTAAAAGTTACAATAAAATTCACATTAATACGGAAATATATACAGCAGGTATAAAAGAAAGCATAGGTACAAAAATAAGGAAAGGCATGCTACGATGGTTCGGGCATGTTGAATGAGCGAAGAAAGAAAACGAACCAGATATATAATGAAAAATTGTGAGTGAAAGAGGCCCTGGCAGACCGAGACTTACATATCACGATCAAATAAATAAAACACTGACTGACGGTGCATTAAAAAGCCTTCGTAACAAAAGGGCATGTATGAAGAGGTTAATGAATGTCAACGAAGCGAAAGAGGTATGTCGTGATCGTGTCAAGTGGCGTTCAAAAAAAGTAGATTATGATTAATTATGATATACGCCATCGCGCATACGCGGCGCGGTTGTGGCTCGGTTGTAAGAACGCGTTCCTTAAATCCTACAAAGGTCGGTTCAAACCTCCCCGGCATGTACCAATGAGGAATACACTTTTCTTACGTACATTTGTCATAGATTTACAAAACCACCGTTACCATGCCTTGGAGAGCACGTTAAGTCGTCGGTCCCGGTTTCACTAATACTAACTTGTGGAATCGTTAATAAATTGTCATTAAAAATTGACATCATATCCTCGCCAAGCCGTCTGGCCAGCGAGGCTAGTGTAGGTCAAATTCTCCAGATATATGTTCTGGAAGGCCCATCTCCAGCAGTGGAGGTCTGGGACGGTGTGTTCTAGGGGCTGTAATGAATGAAATGATACGCCATCTGTTTGGTAGCTAACTTGTCACTATGGTTATTTTAGCCAATGCGTGCCTCATTGTCATGTCAAAAGATTTTCAGCCTTTCTGCAACCGCATTAGAATTGGACAGCACAGCGGGTAGTTACAATTCCCGTTAATCTTTAAACTTAATTAACCATAATTATTAAAGTCTCGCGGCTTTAAGCACTGTTTGTTCAAATTAAAACGTCTATTAAAAACTTCGTGACAACAATGTTAACTACCTTTCCATTAAAAAGCCTTTGCTTTTGAAGTTAGTCTATTTAAATTACCTATTAAGTTTCACAGGTAACTAGATTGTTTTGAAAATGAACAAAGAAAGAAGAACGAAAATATATTGTTACATTATTTTTGCGTTATCTAACCTACACTTTTTTTAAATTGTAACTGTGCGGACTTCGCGCTTAGAAACTGGAATCAGACACTCATGACTGACATCAGCGCCTAATACTATGCCGGCTTGACTGGGCATGACTATATTTATGTAATATTGTTATGTATGTATTAATACTGTTTAACTACACACATCAAAAAAGTCTAGGGATCAAGCATGTTTATGCGGATTTCTTGTGATTGAGATGTGGCTTTGTAATAAATTTATGATTTTATAAATTTATATGGATCCTTTTTGGTGCAATTCATAATTTAAAACAGGAACTGTCAATCAAATTCGAGTAAAAGATGAAAATCAGCTGTCAATATTTTCCCTATAAAAACATAAGACGCATTGAAGACATTATTAGTGCTACTGTTTCCCTACTACTGATTAAAACCAACGTTATTATGGAGCGGCGACGTCATTTAAGCAGGGAAGAAATGATCAGAGCCGTGGGAATGATAGAAGCTGGTTCCCGGCAACGTACTGTGGCTTTAGCTCTGAATACAAGTCAGAGTGTTATCAGTCGACTTTGGGACACGTTACCGAACCACTGGTACCGTGGCTGAGCGCCATGGAGGACGGTATCGCTGCACCACACGGAGACAAGACCGATACATTCAAATCACAGCTCGAAGAACTCCAACAATAACCGCCATGATGTTAGCCGTGAGCCTTCATCGCTCTTCAGGGAACTTAATTAGCGACCAAACAGTCAGAAACCGCTTGCATGAAGTGAACCTTCATTCCCGAAGACCGCTACGGGTACCACCTATAGCAATGCACAATCGTAGGACTCGATATCAATGGGCTCTTGAACACAGAAATTGGACAGAAGAACAATGGCGTTTCGTGTGCTTTTCTGATGAGTCTCGTTTTGGTATGAGGCCGGATACAAGACGTATACGACACTGGAGAACCCCTGGACGCCAACAGCGATTAAAATCCTGCCAGGAAGTCCATCCTTATAGTGGTGGAACCATCATGGTATGGGCGGGTATTTCGATCGGCGGAAGAACTGAGTTGATTTGGATCAGAGGCAACCTCAACGCTCAAATTTATGCTGAGACGGTTGTATCAGACGTCATCGTTCCTCTACAAGTGCATATCGGTCCCTTATTTCAGTTAATGCATGATAATGCACGACCGCACACCGCAAGAGTTGTAAGACAGACTCTCGCCGCAGCTAACATCAATGTCCTGCCCTGGCCTGCTCAGTCGCCAGACTTGAACCCGATTGAGCATGCATGGGATATTCTTCAGAGAAGAGCTCTGCCGAATATGGAGGGTATCCAGTCGCAAGAAGACCTTTTTTTGTTGTTGCAACGAACATGGGCGGCCATTCCACAGCGTGATTTGGATGAACTCATTTTGAGTATGCCAAACCGATGTTCTTGTGTTGTTAGTGTTCGCGGTAGAAACACGGATTATTAATTGTTTATGTTACCCAATAAAATTAAAAAAAACTGTTATTTCAGTCTTTTTTTCGAACTTTAATGTTAGTGGTTCAAATGTCAAAAATCCCTTTATTAGGAAAATGGCAATTTTTTTTACTAATGCAAAGGTGACTTGGTTTATCGTTACTGTAGACAAACGAAAACATTTTATTTGATCAATCCTTAAAGAAAATTTTAATGAATATCAATCAGGAGAAAAGTTATTGCAAAAATATATGTTGATCCCTAGACACTTTTGATGTGTGTATATTAATGAACTATGTTTAACTATATCCTCGCCAAGCCGTCTGGCCAGCGTGGCGAGTGTAGGCCTAATTCTCCAGATATATGTTCTGGAAGGCCCATCAGCAGTGGAGGTCTAGGACGTTGTGTTCTAGGGGCTGTAATAATAATAAAAAACTATATTAATAATAATTAACTTAATTGATGATCGCACCTACCATCTATACTGTCTAAATGTCCTAAAGGTTTGGCTGTCAGAGAATGTCTAGCGGCATTAAATCCGCCTTTGTACATAGTGCAATTAAGTTTTTAAATAAATAAATAAACATTAACACATGTACATAGGCGAGCATAATACCATGAAGATATTAAAATAAAACCGAACTGCGTAAAGAATTTAAATAAAAAATGTAAAGAAAAAAACAAGCCCAAGGGTTTCGTCGCCAAAATGTTTGAGAACCGCTGAACTACATCACTGCCCAGCTTCAGCATCCTCGGGGTAGAAATACGCTCAGACCTTAACCACCGGAACTATATTGAGAGCATCACCAAAACAGCGTCAAAAAAGCTGCGGAATACTGAACAAGGTGAAGCGGTTTTTCCCGCCATCAATCAGACTGTTGCTGTACAAAGCACAGATCAGATCATGCGTGGAATACTGTTCACACCTTTGGGACGGTTCAGCCAAGTACCTCACAGATGCTCTCAATGTCCTACAGAGGCGAGCTGTACGAATTGTGGACGATGCCACTATATCTGGAACTCTCGAATCCCTGCAGCTTCGCCGAGATGTAGCTTCTCTGAGCGTGTTCTACCGGCTATACTATGGTGAGTGCTCTGAAGAGCTCTATAACCTAATTCCTTCCTCTCCATTCCGCAACACTAGAATATGCACCCACATACCGTAGTCACTATCCCTTCGCGTACCTATAAATTTGGTGACTCATACATCTATCGCACAATAAAGATGTGGAATGCTCTTCCAGCCTCTGTGTTTCCACTTTCCTATAACCTGGAGTCCTTCAAGCGAAGTGTGAAAAGGCATCTAGTCAAGCCGGCATAGTGTTAGGGACTGATGTCGGACATAAGGGTCTGATTCCAGTTGCTAACATTCATGGACCCTGCGCGCCACGCGCGCCACTTACCATCAGGTGGGCGTAGGGTCACATGTCGTGCTAGTAAAAAAATAATAATAAAAAAATAAAAAAAATGAGTGGTAGTTCTCTTTCGCCATTGGCGGAACTCTTCAAGTTTAACCATATTTAGCGGGCATTAATTTTGGCGGGCGTCGACCCGGTGGTTTCTTGTTTTACTCCGGCGTGGGCCGGGGAAGGGGCCACTGGTGGGTATGTAGCACCTGGGAGCAGTTCACTCTTTGTAGAGAGCAGGTTAGTTATGCCGACGACAGCGGGCTGCGCTTCGGGCCCCAGGATCTCCCGAGGCAGGCGGCGTCTATCCGGTGGCCGTGCGTGGAGAGGTGCGATGCCCCGTAGATGGTCGAAGCGGCTGCGGTCGGCTCGATCGCACATAGACTTCAAGAGCATAGTTCGAATTAAGTGTCGAAAAAAATAAATATAAAAAAAAAACCTATAAAGGAATACCTACAGCCTACCCTGTGTGGATAAACAGGTAATTGATAATATGTAAATCGTATCATGTTAAACCAATATTAACTATAACCCAGCTGTCGCGTAATTAATTTGCCCATTGAAGCCGTAATACTATCACGTATAAGTAATTAGCAATATTGAATTCAATTGAAATTGATATTATAGGTAAGTACATACGATACATATAGGTAAATATGTTGATTGTTTATTTATGACCGATTTAATTGGGTAATTCTGTAAATCCCCTATGTAATGATAACCTACAAATACTTAGGTGGTAGACGGACTGATGGTGGCAATTTATTTATTCAATTTATTTGGCGGGGAAGTATTTTTTTTTATACTAACACGACATGTGACCTTGGCAAGGTGCATGAGTGTTAGCAACTGAAGTCAGACACTATGACTGACATCACTATGCCGGCTTGGCTAAATGCTTTTTGACACTTTGTTTGAAGGACTCCAGGTTATAGGAGTGGGGAAACTGGCTAGGAGAGCATTCCACATCTTCAGCGTGCGACAGATGTTAGAGTCTCCAAATTTGTATGTACGCGTAGGGATAGTAGCTACGGTATGTGGATGCATATTTTGGCCTGTGCGAGTGGTCTGGCCAGCGTGGCGAGTGTAGGCCAAATTCTCCACTTCTGGAAGGCCCATCTCCAGCAAGCAAGGTCTAGGACGCTTTGTTCTAGGGGTGTAATGAAAAAATTCTTATGGCACACCTTTTAGTTTTAGTCTAGTGGTAACAAACGTTGCCGTGAACTCGGGAGGTCGTGGGTTCGATTCCCACCGGGGGCAAGTTATACATTGTATAATTTGTCTCGGTCTGGGTGTTTATATGTATATTATATTTACAAAAAAAAAAAGTATAATATGTAGTTTATCAACCATCTAGTTTTCGTAACACAAGCCTCGTAGCTTACCACGGAAACTAGATGGCGCTGTGTGACCTGTCTGGAAATATTTATTATTTATTTTATTTATAAATCTCTTGTAAAATTGCGAAATACAGAACGACAGCTGTAAAGTTAGAAAAAGCTTTTAAAACTTCTCCAGTTCACAGTATTTCGGGAGTCGATTTGAATAATTATAATATAATTTTGTCTTGTCGCTGCCCCTAGAATAAACGACTGAATTGTCCAAATCTCCTGTAAGATACTTAAAAAGTTAAGAAGACAGGAGAAAGTTGTGTAAGTCTATTTGCGCGGGTCGGTCTTCCACGAGATTTCGTCTTTATAAATACTTAAGTATTAGAAACAATTTTTTTTGAGATAAAATTGATTTATCTATAAATTAGATAACACCTTAAAATAATAACATAATTGAAAATTGCCCTCTAGTATAAAAAAAGAGGAGTTCTTCGCGCCATTTTGCGTGGACATGTCAAGTGCAAGTTTTTGTTTTATAAATTAATTTACTGTGGATATTATAGGTCAAAAGTGGTGTTGTTTTGTTTAATAATGTGTTACAATGTGAATAACTATGGAAAACGATAAATTGGACTTTAAATATGGGTCACAAGTTGCAGTACATTTTTTGCGGTTTTCCCGCGCTGTGCCGCGAGTGACTCCAAGAAAAGCATCAAATTCTGCAGCATCTAGAATTTGATGATGACCTCATTAACTTATTAAAAAGAAAGATATATTACGTCAGACTTGGCTGTATGGGTTAGACTTTTTGCCTTCCCTATCATCTCATCATCCATCGGGAGATGAGAACCAAAAAAAAAAAAACTTATGTATCCGTTTCGTTATCGTCTTGCGTAACCATGTCCTGACTAAACCTAACTTTCTTGGAAATAAAACATGTGATTTGACATTAGGAGTAGTTCGAATAATGTAAGAAGCGTAGGTACCTACACAATATAGACATGTTGACATAGCGACGGCTTCCGAGAATCTTGCATTATTTAATAGTAATCACAGTTTGTAGTGCGCCACGAACCCACAACCTCTGCTCTAATATTACTGCCAAATTGCATACAAGACACAATGTACCAGTGCTACCTTCTATCCATACATGCTGCCTTAGTATATTATCATTAAGTTTTTAAAAATGTGTTATACTATTTCATATTTTTTTTACTTTTTCATTAGTTTTTAAGTAACTTATAAAACATAAACTGCCTCCGTGGTTTAGCGGTTAAGTCCGTGGATTTAGACTCGAAGTTACCGGGTTCGATTCCTGGTCGGGACACAAAAATATTTATTAATGTAAATTTACAAACATTTAATTAATATTTTATTTATTTGTGATATTTCTCGAGTTTGGTACGCTGGAGACATCGACGAGCTTGCCACTTGTCATGATTGGCCTATAGTAAAGTTGGCTAAACGTGAATTCGCTTCATTATAACCGTGATTTCTGACCAAGCACGGGATACGTTCGTGATGATACTTTTTAATAATGAAAAAACAATAAAGAAAAAATGTCCACAAAAGACGACCCATCAGAGATAGTCTCAAAAAGACTGGCAACATTTTCCCTCTGTACAGCGAGGCTAATACGTTGACAGAAATAATTGCCAGTTTTCCTTGTTCAGATTTATCCGTCAGCCGCTTGGACAACTCCTTGGCCAACCGCTGGTCCCATCGTCTCGACCCCAAGCAACGCAAACTCGTAACTTGTACCAAGGTTGGCGTATTTGCGCAGCTTGAGGTTCTTCACAAAACAGCCGCACTCAAAATCTTAACTAAATGTTACATTACTGCGGAGTTAAGACGGCTCCAATTTCTCCGTTTCGCATAAAACACTCAAAATAAAAATAATTGAATGCAAGCCACGTTGTCACGTACATCGAGACGTGGCTAGAATGTTCGCGTAAAGACTTGATCAAAACGGCCACTAAATTAAATATTATCGCACGTTTTTTATGGTAAAATATTCTAATTCACCAGCAGCGATTTGTTAAGAATTACAGTTTGAAAACCGCTGAAGGTACAGTCAGTAATGTAATTTTAATTTTCCTGTACAATGTCTGTGTCTATGTATACTTATATATTACACATACATATATATTCTTTCACTAAACCCACCAAACTAAGAACACCAAAAAGATAAACAAATTATAATGGTTAAAACAATTCAATTAGATTTATTATAGGGTGTTTCATTATGCGCTTCCTATATTTTTAATCTATTCTATCTATTTAAATAAAACAATGAGTGTGTGAGATACAATCGTTTTTTTATTCGTTTAAATGACCTATTGATGCCATTATGTGTGGAATCGCTCAAATATCCGCCACGGCTTCTCTGGGTGGAGCGCAGGAATGTCCAATTTTCCACAACTCTGGCGCATAAATCAGACTGAATTTGACCGCTGTAGTCTGTGGCTTATTCGCATACACCTGCGACTTAAACACGTCGAATAAAACAACGACTTTCCAAAAATGGGTCCCGACTGTTATAGTTGCTATAATAATAATAATAAATATTTCCAGACAGGTCACACAGCGCCATCTAATTTCCGTGGTAAGCTACTAGGCTTGTGTTACGGAAACTAGATGGTTTATAAACTACATATTATACTTTTTTTTTGTAAATATATACATATTATACATATAAACACCCAGACCGAGACAAATTATACAATGTACAACTTGCCCCCGGTGGGAATCAAACCCACGACCTCCCGAGTTCGCGGCAACGTTTGTTACCACTAGACCACGGAGGCGGTCGTTTGGCATTAGAATTTATTTCGTTTATATTTATTTATTTTTAGTTTTTAATTAACGTCCTTTTTTATGCATTTGGCGTTTTTATTTTATGAATAAACTTTTTTATTTTAATTATCCTTTCTGCAACTGGCTGTACTTTTCTCAAAAGTAAACTTAGCGTGGGTTGCACCAAAATAAAACTCCATTTATTTTGAAGGTCAGCCGTCAGCTGGTGCAACTCAGGCTTGGACTTGAAAAATCTTTGATTGTGCAAGCGAGAGGGGTACAAAAGCTTTAAATAAAAGTATACGATAATTTATATTTTTTAAATGTAAATAATGTAAAATAAATTCTAACCCAGTAGTAGGTATTCCTTACCCGGTTATTTTCACGCCGCCGCATCATCCTGGGAAACGCATTTAGGAAAACGTGTGCGCGTTGCAAATGCACCCGGTTTCTCAGACAATTTTAGATGGACAGTTCAAAATCCCAACATCATTTTGGCAGAAGTTTGTAGAGTGCTAAATAAATAATTTTAATTAAATTAAATCCTAATTTTTAAATTAAGTTTTATTTAAAAAATGCTATTTTAAATTTAATAGCTTGTATGGAGTAGCAAAAAAAATGACAATATAGTTGTATATGCCAGGGGTGGCCAACAAAACTCGATTTGAGTTCTTGAGCGATACACACAACCTCCCTCTTCGTTCTGTTGTTCAGTTGTTTGTTTCTATTAATAGAATAACATGTTAGTCTAGAGTAAGACCATACAAAATCACCCTGTATAAAATAAATGTTATATCTACTTAAATTGTAATCTTACTAGAATAATTTATCTCAAAATGTATTTTTTTTCATTCATTACAGCCCCTAGAAGACAGCGTCCTAGACCTCCACTTGGATGGGCCTTCCAGAACATATGTATATCTGGATAATTTGGCCTGCATTCGCCACGCTGGCCAGACGGTTTGGCGAGGATCTGATATCAATTTTTAATGACAATTTATTTATTATTTAGTGGAGTAGTATTTAGTGTAACCGGGACCGACGGCTAAACGTGTTCTCCGAGGAGTATTATAAATCTATGACAAATGTACGTAAGAAAAGTGTATCTTTTATTGGTACATACCAGGGGATATTTGAACCGACCTAAGTAGGATTTTTAAAAGAAAGGGTTCTGACAAGAGAGCCACCACCGCGTCTATGCGTAGAATTTAGCCCAAATTCCCATACAAGATGGTGTCCTTTATCAAAATCGGTCTAGTTATATATTGGCGTAAAAGATAAACATACAGATAAAGATTTTCATATGATTTATTGTATTAGTACAGAATATGGAGTATGTGTGATGAGTTGGTCCCTATAAATTCGTCTATGGCATAATGCCACTATTCTTAATATCTGTCGTAATATGAAAATACCGGGTTTCTGACTCATAGTCAAGTTTGCACCGTTATTTTAAGTTAAATTAAAACTTATGACGTCATAATGCATTAGAATATTCTCTCCTCCTCCTTGTCGGTACCCCACTGTTTGTAGGATCGTGATTGTTTGGTTTGGTTTGGCTTGCTCTGGGAAGTGTTATTTTAATTTAAAACAGTAAAGTATCATCTCGACCGTTTCCCTTTTCCGGGGTGGACAGAAACCACGCTTATAAAGAAGAGGATTCACATTGTGACTACTTTACTATAGGCTAATCTTGACAAGTGGCAAGCTCGTCGATGTCTCTAGCGTACCAAACTCGAGAATATCATAAATAAATTTATTTATTTATTTTTGATATTCTCGATTTTTTTAGTTGTTTTTGGCGCGCAGTCGCAATGAGCGTAAGATTAAGATTTTGTTGCCGCGACAGCATGGCGCAAACATGGTTCGCTAAGTCGGTTCTAGCAATATCAGCTTACCGACTGTACCTCTATTACCTATAATATAAATTTCATCTTATATTTGTTCATATTCGTGTAATAAGATATATGCTCGTTCATCACAAGACGTCAACGGCTGACACAATTCGTGGCCCTCCAAATGGCACTATACTTAAGGCCAGACCACACTGGATGCGTGATATCCGTAGCAGATATTCAGATTCCTGAATTTTGGTGTGGTGTGGTTTGGTTTGGAAAGTGTTTCTAGAAAGATCACATTATTTTAATTTCAAAAAGTATCATCTGTTTCCCTTCCGGGGTGAACAGAAACCACGCTTATAAAGAAGCGGATTTACATTTTGGCAACTTTAATATAGGTCAATGCCATGACAAGTGGCAAGCTCGTCGATGTCTCTAGCGTACCAAACTCGAGAATATAAGAAATAAATTTATTTAAATTAATAAATATTATTATAACCCGACCAGGAATCGAAGCCGGTACTTCTGACCACGTTAGACCGCGGAGGCAGTTTCAGAGGCTTGGCCGTCACAAATGTTTAGTCGTCAAAGTACGGAACCGATGTGCCTGGGTCTTTAACGCGACACCCCTAGTGTCACGTACTAGACATCTCTGTCGCAAATTGCCTCGTATTTGCCAAAATAAAAGGGTTTTATTTGTATATTTTGATGTCTAATGGTTAACATGACAACATATTATTTATTATTATTATTATATACTTTCCCAGCCCTTTGGTTAAAAGTACCACGGACACTGGCTGCATTCCCACGTTGCACTGCTATAGATTTTTTGGTGTTTTAAATATTTTTTAGTCAATCTCCAGAAACTTCTATCAATTTTCACCTTGGCTAATTACTTTTTTTTATTATTACATGTGACATGAATGGGAGCAACTGACGACCAACATTATTATGCCAGCCTATCGAGATGCTATATCATACTGCGCTTAAAGAACTCCAGGTTATAGGAATGAGGAAACACTCGCTGGGAGAACATTTTACATCTTCAGCATGCGATGGATATAATAGTCTCCAAATTTACATATACGCGTAGCGGTAATAATAGTAATAAATTATTTATTGTACAAAACCAAAATAAGTGAGTACATAGACGAGCTTAATGCCGTAAATGCAAGAGGATGCGTGGTAGGTCTTCAATGAGGTGGACCGACCAGTTTAAAGCAACAATAGATCACCCCCTACATGAGTGCGCCAGGAGGGCTGGATTTCGAGAGGAGTGGCAACAGCTTGTTAAGCGTGCCACTGACACTCTGTCAAGAGTGTAGCGACTAAGGAGAAGATTATTACATAGATTGTATTTAGGTATATAAGTATTTGTGTAGGTCAAATTTATGTAATATGCATTAAATAAAGTATTTATATTTTTATGTACTTAATTATTGAATCCTAATATATTTACATTACGTTTCCTCGCCAACCCGTCTGGCTACCGTGGCGAGTGTAGGCCAAATTCTCCAGATATATGTTCTGGAAGGCCCATCTCCAGCAGTGGAGGTCTAGCACGCTGTGTTCTAAGAGCTGTAAATAATGATGATGATATTTACATTTACTTAAAAAATCTCATACACCCATCATATAAATCTCTCACTGTCCCAAAGGTTAGCTGGTAGAGAATACCTTCATGGTATTATGCTCGCCTATGTACATATTTTTATTTTGTATATTTTGTGTGCAATAAAGAATTTTATTATTATTATTATTAAGGGAAGAACGTAATTAAAGGCTGTGAGAGTATGATAGTGGCTACGGTATGGGGTGCATATTTTAGCCATAGGTATAGCTTGTAGAACACGCTCAGGGAGGTCACATCATGTCAAAGCTGTGCGATTCGAGAGTTTTAGACATTGTATTTTTGTGCACTATTCGAATCGCCCGCCTCTGCAGGCCATTGAGAGCATCTGTAAGGTACTTAGCTCAGCAATCACAGAGGTGAACAGTATTCCACGCATAATCTTATTTGTGCTTTATAAGGCTGAGTGAGGGCGGGAAAAGGCTATTTCGGAGATGTCCATCCGGTTTACGCAGTTAGTGGTTTTCAATAAAACAATTGAATAAACGTGTTAAATACTAATTTATTTGGAGATGTGCGAGCAGTTACTTATATAATGTGATTTTAAACTTTTTAAACTTTCGCGCATATTCATAATAGTTTTTATAATTTTAACGGGTCTTTACGCGATTTACCTTAGAGACATATTTCTCCCGACGTTTCAGCCAAGTTGCATTGGCCGTGGTCACAGGTCGACTGAAGCTATGCGGTGTAGTCTCGTACATACTGGGCGGTAGATGTAAAACTACCCACTTATCACTTTTAAAAGTTCTTAGAAATCACGACACACGACACTTGCAATATGCTTGGCGACACCGGGCGATTTTTCCCGGCGTCGAAACTTATTGATTACTGGATTCCACGATGAAGATAGCCCCCCTCTCGATTGAAATTTTTGTGTTTCTTTATTTATTTATTTATTTCGATCTAGAAACTTTTAAAAGTGATAAGTGGGTAGGTTTACATCTACCGCCCAGTATGTACGAGACTACACCGCATAGCTTCAGTCGACCCGTGACCACGGCCAATGCAACTTGGCTGAAACCTCGGGAGAAATATGTCTCTAAGGTAAATCGCGTAAAGACCCGTTAAAATTATAAAAACTAATGTGATTTTACTTACAATAATGGCACTATTTTTAAACAATTCGAATTTTAAAATATATAAGAAAATAATGGCTTAGTTACTGATCAACTTGTCTTAGTCTCAAGATCAAAGATTCAAGCTAACAGCTCTCAGGATTTTTGTTTTAGTGTTACATTTTTTAGATGCGGTTATAGGAATTGTTTCCTTGAAAATAAAAAAAAACCTAAAAACGTCGGTTCAAACCCCGGCATGTACCAATGAGCATTACACTTTTCTTAAGTACATTTGACATTTATTTACAACACCACTGTTTCCCGTGCCTCGGAGAACACGTTAAGCCAGTTCAACTTGTGAAATCTTTACTAAATTGTCATTTATATTTCACCACGCTTATAAAGAAGCGGATTCACATTCAGCCAACTTTACTTTAGGCCAATCATGACAAGTGTCAAGCTCGTCGATGTCTCTAGCGTACCGAGAAATATCACAAATAAATTGACTATTAATTAAATATTATTTTGTCCCGATCTGGAATCGAACCCGGTACCTCCGAGTCTAAATCCACGGACTTAACCGCTAGACCACGGAGGCAGTTACAAATGTAATAATAAATCTAATATAATTTTTAAATCAACATATATATTTTTTCCTTTAATAATAATCACTAACAATATTTAAGATACAATAGACAAAAAATAGATACTTTCATAATAATACATTGTTACAAGAAAGCGGTCTACAGTTCGCCGGAGGCGCTGAAAAATGATCCTTGGATATTCCAGCATATTTTTGCTAGCAGTATTATCCAATATTTACCTAAAATTTAAGCTCAGAACAAATTGTACAACTCATTGCTGTCGGCAGGTGTCGAACTTCCCTTAACTTAGAAAACAGCCGTTAATTAACGCTTCATAATCAATACTCTGTAGATTAGCCACTTTAAAATGTGTTTTAATTTTAATGTAAGTTATAAGTGACACATTACTGACATTAACACCATTCTAAAAGGTTTCCTCAATCATTCCTTTCATAATTTTCTCGTTGTAATTTCTTAAGTAACTTTTCGTCGCAAATCGCAAAAACCCTTTTTAACCCTAAAATGCACCCCATTCCACAATTTTGAGTGTTTTCGTGATGAAACATTTTTTTTTCTATAAAGTTCAACAACTGCCTCCGTGGTCTAGCGGTTAAGTCCGTGGATTTAAACTCGGAGGTACCGGGTTCAATTCCTGGTCGGGACACAAAAATATTTATTAATGTAAATAAATAAATTTAATTAATATTTAATTTATTTGTGATATTTCTCGAGTTTGGTATGCTGGAGACACCGACGAGCTTGCCACTTGTCATGATTGGCATATAGTAAAGTTGGCTAAATGTGTATCCGCTTATTAATAAGCGTAGTTTCTGACCACCCCGAAAGGTCGTGATGATACTTTTCAACAACATTTTCCACCTGGTGCCTGCCAGTTGTTTTTTTTACCCTTTCAAATTCGTTTTGTGTAAAGAAGTCCGAGATGTAAAATTTATCGTAAGTTCTGACGTTTCGAAGACGGAGCCGAAGCTCCGTAACATCCCTAGTACGCCACCCGACGTCTAAGTTTTTAAACTAGACAATGTTTATAGATATATTTATACTTTTCACTAGTCAAAAACTGCTTCAATATGTACGCCTACAAATTCAATTTAAGTTCTATGTAATTTACTTCAGACTTAATAATAGATTAGCACTTAGATAGGAAATATTATTCGAATTCTAAGAATTCTGTAGAACTATTTAGACGAAAATTCCGTTTGAAAGGGATTTGAGATCTATTTACAATAATTTACATTTGTTAAGTATTCTATCTTAATTAATAAATTATGTAAAATACCTAGTAGGTATATTATTTACATATTATTTATTTACATTTATCATCAATAAATACTTTAACATTTAATTTGATTTACGTAATCTAAATATTTAATACTATATCAAATTAAGCGGGTTTAACGAAGAAAGAAAATTACGGACATTTTTGACATATTATGTTTTCTAACCTATTGTCGGTCGCAAGCCCGAGGCACCAGTTTTAGTAGTATTATATATATATATATATATAAAATGTCCGAAATTTTATTTCCTAGAAAGTGAAAAGACTACCTACCATTTCTTAAAAGTCAGACTTAAAAAAACTTTTAAAAACATTGGATTGTGCGAGCGAGAGGGAAGCACAATCGTTAAATCCTCTTAAAGTTTTTTAAAAATATCTTTTAGGATCAAGGAGCATCCAGCTAGTCACAAGGCATTTGGGTATATTTAATACAAGCTCCAATATTATCATCTGCACTAGTCTTTTGGACGGGGGGACCGAAGTTGACGGAGACAGCGAAGGGCGACACCGAGGTCTCCACGTGACAGTCCTGGAACTTGAGACCGGGACAAAATGTGTTGCCGCAGTGGTGAGGGTCACATACTCCAGGACCGTATGCGGAGTTCTGAAAATAAATATGCTGGATTACATTTACTTATCATCATAACAACTCGTAGAACACACGAGTCTTAGATCGCCACTGCTGGAGAATGTTCTGGAATACCCGAACATTTTTGTGGAGATTTTGGCATAAATAGAAAACTAAAATTTTAGTCTTAATAAATATATGTTTTTTTTTTTATCGTATCATACTTATATTCGTACATGCAAACCCGTTCAACAAGTCTGTCTGGGTGTAATTTTGTTTTTTTTTTTTTTAGATACCAGCACGACATGTGACCTTCCCACCTGATGGTAAGTGGTTAGCGAGATCCATGAATGTTAGCAACTGTAATCAGACACTCATGACTGACATCAGTCCCTAATACTATGCCGGCTTAACTGGACATATCGGCAATTCGAGCCTGATCCCGAAATGTGTGGATACACTTTACTGGGTTTATCGGCACGAACGGTGGATACTTCCGCGCATCGCCGGACTGGGGAAATTACCACTATCAGTCTGCCTACCACCTATTAATTACCACTATCAGTCTGCCTACCACCTATTAATTACCACTATCAGTCTGCCTACCACCTATTAATTACCACTATCAGTCTGCCTACCACCTATTAATTACCACTATCAGTCTGCCTACCACCTATTAATTACCACTATCAGTCTGCCTACCACCTATTAATTACCACTATCAGTCTGCCTACCACCTATTAATTACCACTATCAGTCTGCCTACCACCTATTAATTACCACTATCAGTCTGCCTACCACCTATTAATTATCACTATCAGTCTGCCTACCACCTATTAATTACCACTATCAGTCTGCCTACCACCTATTAATTATCACTATCAGTCTGCCTACTACCTATTAATTACCACTATCAGGCTGCCTACCACCTATTAATTATCACTATCAGTCTGCCTACTACCTATTAATTACCACTATCAGTCTGCCTACCACCTATTAAAATGTATATATATGTAATTGATTTTAAACTAACTTTCCGATGAAGTAGAGACTTAAATTTTGACTTTAGCTCAGAAGTGGATGACAATACATGAAATCTGAAAATAAAAATATACATTTTTATTCTTTTCCTTAATTTCCCAATGATATTAATAGTTATTCTGTTATTCGGGACGGAGACAAATCCAACAATTCAAATACATGAAAATTATTATTAAAATTCTTGAGTTATAGGTATTCTAACAAACCCGATTTTGTTTTATATATTAAGATATATTAATGTATATTCTCATAACGAACTAAAAAGTATGAAATATTTTATCTAATCCTTATGAAGGATAAAACCACATACAGATTAAAGTATAACTTTTTGTAAATTTATTCTGGTAGCTTTTGGAAATGGAAAAAATGGGGCTATATGCAATACATAATAATAAAGGGTGTATAGAGAGTATAAATAAAATATCTTAAATATCTGCATGCGCCCCTTGTATTTCAATTTTACAATTACTATAAAATCTATATTTGGATCACAAGGATTAGATATATTGTTGAATACTTTTTAGTGTATAAAAAAATGAAACACAAAAAAAAAACATTTTTAAAGTAAATTAATTCTAGTAATTATATGTTAATGACCGCCTCCGTGGTCTAGTGGTAACAAACGTGCCGTGAACTCGGGAGGTCGTGGGTTCGATTCCCACCGGGGGCAAGTTGTACATTGTATAATTAGTCTCGGTCTGGGTGTTTATATGTATAGTATGTATATACAAAAAAAAAAGTATAATATGTAGTTTACGAGTATCAACCATCTAGTTTCCGTAACACAAGCTTTCGTAGCTTACCACGGAAAGTAGATGGCGCTGTGTGACCTGTCTGGAAATATTTATTATTTATTATTATTATTAATTGTTCTTCTACAATAAACAATACAGTCCACTAAAGCCATTGAAGACCTGTAGCAATGGCAGCCGACTTTACATTGTGTTAAGTCCTCTGATCTGATCAATTTCCATCTAGCGCAAGCAGTGTGGAGGCGGTAACAATTTAAAAATGACCTTATACTAGCACGACCTTGATATTAAGTGGCGCGCAAGGTCCATGAATCAGACACTCATGACTGACATCAGTCTCTAACACTATGCTGGCTTGACTGGGCATGCCGAACCTGATCCCGAAACGTGTGGATACAGTACTGGATTTATCGCCACGAACGGTGGATACTTTCCCGCCCCAGCAGACTGGGAAAATTACCACCATCAATCCGTCTACCACCTATTTATTGTTCCCGTTGAAAGTATGTGCCATTTGCAATGATGTAAATTCGGGGTGGTCAGAAACCACGCTTATAAATAAGCGGATTCACATTCAGCCAACTACTACTACCATAGGCCAATCATGACAAGTGGCAAGCTCGTCGATGTCTTCACCGTACCAAACTCGAGAAATATCACAAATAAATTAAATGTATTTATTTACATTAATAAATATTTTTTTTTGTGTCCCGACCAGGAATCAAATCCGGTACCTCCGAGTCTAAATCCACGGACTTAACCGCTAGACCACGGAGGCAGTTGCAATGATGTCAAATGCCAATTTTTACTTTCAAGGAGAACTAATAGTGTTAGATTGCCATGCTGATATTTATATTAAAAAAACACCGCTTGAAATAAGATTTACTAAAAGACTATTAAGAAAAATAAACCTAATTAATAAATAAAAATACAACTAAAAACTAAAATAAAGAAAAAACTAAATATTTTCTTTTTATAAATAAAAAAATTGCTCCAAATCGCTGCCAAAGGGCAAAGTGACAAGGATACTGGCAGCATTGCCACGTTGAATGGCAATGCTGATCCTTTGGCCCAAATATTGCCCAGCCCTTTTGTCTCCCGAGGTGTTGACGAGCAGTTTTGACAACGCCTTGAAAATTTCATGTGCACTTGGTCCCCACGGCCCGAGAGTTTTAACTCCAAACGGCGCAAAAACACATCTCCCAATAAGCTGAGTGTATTTTCGCCGCTTGAGGTTCTCTGCTTGTAAAGCAGCAGCGCCTGGGTCCTTAGAGGTTAAGGACAAGTGGGAAGGCGCCATTATTTACTTAATACATAAATAAAAATTTACTTACAGATATAAAATACTCGTTGTCACATGGAATAGTGATGCGATCTGTGCACCTCTGCCGTCCGTAACCCTTGAGGTTGAGTCCAAAATTGCCGTATCCATACAGTCTAAAGTTATCCGGTTCTTCTTTCTTCTCATAGTGCTGGTAGTATGGACTCCACCTCTTCCACGATCGGCCCTGTGACCCCCATAGCCAAGAAGGCCAAATATAGCTCCAAATCTATAGAATTTAGTGTTAGTTATGTTAAAGGGACTAACTACTGAAAAAAGGGGTTGATAGAAAGGTAAGTGGGCAATATATGTAAAAATATATATATTAACTTAAATATATATATTAGCGACTGATATCAATCGACAGTGTCCGACGACCCTTCAGGGATAGTCCCAAGGAGACTGGCAACATTTCTCCTCTGTATACGTTGGCAGAAATAATTGCCAGCTTTTGTGTCTCCAGACTTTTCCTTTTCGACAACTCATTGGTTCAACACGTCTGTCTCATATACCATAATTTAATGTACGGAAAATGAGAATACCTATTTTTTATAGAGAAATTGTTTATAATGATTTCTTTCTTATTTGATAGTGAATATAATGTGTTTTCATAATCTGTTTAATGTTTCATAATTTATTTTACCCTAGCCTTTTAACGACAATTGACAAAAACTTTTTTCACATTAATAATTCAATAGTTTCGATCCCGCCGATATAAATAAAAGAATTATTTCACTTTGAAATCCTGTGTTTTATCTATAATAAAGTACCTGATCATAATAAAGTACCTAATCATAACGCTCTTACTCAATACATAAATCTTAACCTATTGGAAGAGTCTTCCCGCCATTTTGCGTGGACATGTCAAGTGCAAGTTTTTGTTTTGTAAATTAATTTACTGTGGATATTATTGGTCAAAAGTGGTGATGTTTTGTTTAATAATGTGCTACAATGTGAATAATTATGGAAAAAGAATAAATTGGACTTTAAATATGGGGCACAAGTTGCAGTTTATTTTTTGCGGTTTTCCCGCGCTGCCAACTCTCATATTTTACCCGACGTGTTTGAGCAGTGGATGGTTTTGCGAGTGACTCCAAGAAAAGCATCAAATTCTGCAGCATCTGGAATTTGATGATGACCTCTTTAACTCATGAAAAAGAAAGATATATTACGTCAGACTTGGCTGTATGGGCTAGACCCTTTGCCTTCCCTATCACCTCATTCACCATCCATGAAGTAATTAAAATATTATTATTTACTTTTAGTTGAAGTATTTAAATATAGGCATAATTCTTTTTATAAAACGACTGTTTGTTTCCTGAATAAAATAAATAAATAGTAAATAAAGATAAAAAATATGTTTATTATTATATTTTTTTTATAAGTACCTAAATAAAGCTGCATAAGTTTAATTCTAATAAAAAATAAATATACAAAAACGTAATAATATAATTTCATAAACATGCGTGGTTTCGGGTATGGAATTAGAATGAGGTTGTAAAAACGAATGGAATTTTAAGCGGGGAAAGCAAAGTACCCAATTTCCCGTATTAAAAATAATATATTCATGAAACAAATCCAATGTTAATATTTAATCAAAATATACCCATTAATTAATAAATTAAATTGATTATTTTCGAAACCAAGTTACCACCCAATTCTATGCAAAAGTTTGGATATAAATTCTATAGATTGTTGAAAATATTAAATAATACACGAAGATTATTTATTAAATTATAACTAAAACTACTTAAAAAGTCAAAAATAAATTAAATATAAACTAAACATAATAAAAAGTAAACTATAAGTAAAAAAGCCTCCGTGGTCTAGCGGTTAAGTCCGTGGATTTAGACTCGGAGGTACCGGGTTCGATTCCTGGTCGGGACACAAAAATATGTATTAATGTAAATAAATACATTAGTAGTACGCTGGAGACATCGACGAGCCTGCCACTTATCATGATTGGCCTATAGTAAAGTTGGCTAAATGTGAATCCGATTATTTATAAAAGTGGTTTCTGACTACCCCAAAAGGAAAACAGTGATGATACTTTACTTTATAAGTAAAAATGTCCTCTTGAGACAACCCTTTAGGGATAGTTTCAAGGAGTCTGGCAACACTTCCCCTCTGTATAGCGAGGCTAATACGTTGGCAGAAATATTTGCCAGCTTTCCTGTCTCCAGACTTTTCCGTTGGCCGTTTGAAGAACTCGTTGGCCAGACGCTTGACTGATTGTCCCCATGGGCCCATCGTCTCGACCCCAAACGGCGCAAATTCGAAACCTGTACCGAGTTTTGCGTATTTGCGCAGCTTGCGGTTTTCAGCAGAAAAAGCACATGACGATTCCATGTCCATCGTGGGTCTTCCCAAAGGAGAATAATGGTATCTCGGGTATGCGACCGACTATAGGCTGGTTTTTAAAGGAGGTCTCTTTTTATTACGCAACAAGACGCTTACCATTTACTATTCTGCTCCTCTCCAACCAAATACTTTATGATTCCGTTAATGCTGTCTTGGAAGCTAAATCTATGACAAATGTACGTAATAAAATTCGGGAAATTTTAATTGGTGTAGGTCAGCCATTGTGGTGTGATCACTATACCACAATAATAAATCATAATTACCCTTGCAAGAAATGATTTCTGTGGGCCAGACTGTGCTGCAGGGGCTGATGCTGCTTCCCCATCTCCAGAACCTTGGAGCTCAACATCTTGAACTTGCTGGGCACCATTAACTGGCATAAACTCATCTTCTACTATAGGATCTATAAAAACAATATATACCTATATTACATTATCCTCAAAAAAATAAATTTAAATCATATCATAAATTTGTCTACAGACAAATCTGCTTGGTTAAGTCTTTGGCATATATTAAAAATTAATAAGGATCCAAAACCTTTTTACTAGATATTAAAGATCTAAGAGGAGTTAAACATAAACCAGAAATAATCTGTAAAGAGCTTAAATTACAAAGAATTGGTATATGGAGAATAAAATAAGAATTTAATACAAATATCTAAGTAATGTGCTTATGCGTTGTTATAAATAATCATTTGCATTGCATTATTTCGATATTTGTAAGAAATATAACAATTATGGTTAAACAAAACTACATTTTCTATTTTAGGGGGGCTACATGGTTCTACTTTATGTCGGTCCACATCTTTAACTAAAAAATCAGCTACAACCCTTATTGTAAATACATTTTCATACAGAATATTCTGATGACCCTTACGAATTCTTCACCAAATTATACAAAACCGAGTTACTAGCTATATTAATTTATAAGTAATAAATAAATTTGTCGCCAATAATGGGTTTATTTAGTTAGTCACTGACATTAATGGTAACATGTTTCCAAGATCAATATCCTTTGCACGAGACTATAAACATACATACATATACTCGTACATCTTTATTTAAATTGAATATTTATTAAGGGTATGAAAGAAAGCATAGGGACAAAAATAAGGAAAGGCATGCTCCGATGGTTCGGGCATGTTGAAAGGATGACTGAAGAGAGATTGACGAACCAGATATATAATGCGAAAGTTGTGGATGAAAGAAGCCCTGGCAGGCCAAGACTCACTTATCACGATCAAATAAATAAAACAATAGCTGAAGGTGCAATAAAAAGCCATTGAAACAAAAGGGCATGTATGAAGAGGTTGATGAATGTCGAAGAAGCGAAAGAGGTATGTCGAGATCGTGACAAATGGCGCTCAATTGTCTCTGCCTAAACAATGATCTAAATATTTTTTCACAATTAAGTTTCCTTACTCATGTAAAAATAATCACAATGTAGGACCGACATAATTAGGGGGTTCTACTAAATACAAAGATTTGAACCGTTTTCAGTGTCAACAACTTGCTGGTCGATTTGTATCGGTGCTGGAGTCACGGTTTCTTCGATAGTACCAGGTATAAAGGATCCATCTGGTCCGTAGAAACCGGTCCCTGAACCGACACCTACACCAGGTCCAGCTGATTCTTCAACATCTTCATCTAGTTTGTTAAGATCCTTATTAAATTAGACCTTACATATTCGAGTATCTAACGTAAACGGACTATAAAATAAGGCTTGTAATATGATCAAAAACAGTTGAATACTGAATAATCTTGCTAATGTTGTATTCTTATATCATTTCTTTATCATGATCATTGATTTTTTAACCACTTGTATTTAGTCACTGATTTTTTTATTTTTGTTTTAACAGTAATAAGTTTCTAATTTCTTCTTATTTTTATATTGGTGAATGCTGTGACACCTAATTGGTACATCAGAATTTTCATATTCAATTCAATTTAATATATGTATATTTGATAAGTTATAATTATACTATGTTATGTGTGTGATAATATATGTACTGCTATGTGTACTATATAAATAAATATGCAATTAATAAACACAACTATTAATAGTATATATTGAAATTAATTTTGTAGGAGAAACATCGTGCAAAAGCTGTTTATCATATTTACTGTTTTAAAAACATTGTTTATGTCTACAATACGGTCCAGTACCAGATTTACCTTTAAGCATTAATAAACAGCTGGTTTGCCAATGATCCTATATTACTTTGTTTAGATTTATAAAAAACATCATTATATGCCTCAGCTTTATTATAGCTTCTTTTAACATATTCATTTCTATCACCAGCATGACGTCATAAAACATATGTTAATCTTAACGATTTATTACTCTGAGTACAAAGCTCTTCATAGTAAAGTATCATCACGGCCGTTTCCCTTTCGGGGTGGTCAGAAACCACGCTTATAAATAAGCGGATTCACATTTAGCCAAACTTTACTATAGGCCAATCATGACAAGTGGCAAGCTCGTCGATGTCTCCAGCGTACCAAACTCGAGAAATATCACAAATAAATTTAATATTAATTAAATGTATTTATTTACATTAATAAATATTTTTGTGTCCCGACCAGAAATCGAACCCGGTACCTCCGAGTCTAAATCCACAGACTTAAGCGCTAGACCACGGAGGCAGCACAAAGCTCTTCATCCTGGTATTATTTAACATATCAAATTTATTTTTTTGTTTTGTTAAATATATTTATTTATATAATACCGATAGTTTACCATTTTCATTATTAAGCTGATTATATTCAATTAAACTTACTTATAGGTTCAGGACTTGCTGTTCCACTAGCTCCTCGCCCAATTCTAAAGGACCTGGTATCGCAAGGGGAATACTTCATTCCACAGAATCCGTTGTTACGTCTAACGCAAGCTCGGTAACTCTGTTGGGCTAGGTGACGACCACCTAAGCCATAGTTGAATGTTGATATTGTACCTAGAATATTGAAATTACTTAAAGGGAAACCTATGATAATAAAGCGATGTAAAGATAAAATTCAAATCACATTTTTCAGTTGTTCTTTATCAGCAACATCATACTCGTACATAAAAGCTACATGCCAACTATCTTAATGCCATTATTTATTTATTGCGTAGACAGCATCATCAGTCAATTCATTATGTTTCCCGT
Source organism: Tinea semifulvella (assembly GCA_910589645.1). Classification (NCBI taxonomy): domain Eukaryota; kingdom Metazoa; phylum Arthropoda; class Insecta; order Lepidoptera; family Tineidae; genus Tinea; species Tinea semifulvella. Next base: position 3,219,645 of record OU342599.1, read on the forward strand.
CAGTAGTGATATCTACATTATATTTTGCTGCTAGACTTGCTGGTAAACAAAGTATGACATATTCTTTCAGATCTCGTTTCCCAAAATCATCATGTCCAATGGCTCCCACATAATATTATTTATGTATGTAATTTCATTACAGCCCCTAGAACACAGCGTCCTAGACCTCCACTGCTGGAGTTGGGCCTTCCAGAACTGGAGAATTTGGCCTACACTCGCCACGCTGCCCAGACGGCTTGGCGAGGATATGATTTGTTTTTTGTATGACAATTTATTAACGATTCCACAAGTTGGTATTAATGGAACCGGGACCGACGGCTTAACGTGTTCTCCGAGGCACGGGAACGGTGGTGTTGTAAATCTATGACATGTATGACATAGTTATAAAAAATATGTATGTAATTATTTTAATCTTATTATTTACCATATTTGTATATAGTATTAATTTTAATTTAATTTATTTGTAATGTTTCTATTTTATTATTTGATAGTGTAAACTCTAAATGAATTATTAGGATGTTAAGGCATGTTTTTATTTTTATTTATTATTATTATTGTTATAGATTTTTTCATGTTTTTGCTTTACATTATTATTTTTTTAAGTTAAGTCTAGTATTATCATATTATTGTTTGCCGTAAGTTTACATTTTGAGCTGTGGTCTACAATAGTACCTAGCAGTTAATAGCAGACGTTGACTGCGACTTTGTTTACTTTTTTTTTTATACTAGCACGACATGTGACCTTGCGCCCACCTGATGGTAAGTGTCGCGCGAGGTCCATGAATGTTAGCAACTGGAATCAGACACTAATGACTGACATCATTCCCTAACACTATGTCAGCTTGACTGGACATGACGGCAATTCGAGCCTGATCCCGAAACGTGTGGATACACTTTACTGGGTTTATCGGCACGAACGGTGGATACTCCCCCGCCCCGGCAGACGGGGCAAATTACTACCATCAGTCTGCCTACCACCTAGACTTGTAGTAAGCATCTTTGTAAATAAATAAAAATAATAAATGAAGTACTGCAGACAGTTGTAAAGTGAGGTGGGCGCTACAGCAGTCTCATGAGTCATAGTTTGAGGTTTATAGGCGTTGCATATGAAGTAATATTATCCAATCGTAGTCGTCGCTACACTTTAGGCAGGGTGAATGGCTAACAAGCCGTCGTCATTCCTTGCAAACTGCAGCTTACCTGGTCCATTGCAGCAGCACTTACCATTATCTTGAGTGAAGTACTGCATACAGTTGTGAGGGGCTGAGTATGCGAGAGGGAGCTGCAGCAATCTCATGAGCCAAAGTCGGGGAGTGGAAGGTCCTCGCGGGCGAATGGAGAGGCGAGTCGCTTCACTCCCGACCAGGTCGTCTTCCAACTCCTTGGCCTCACTTGCTGTTGACATACTGTGATACACTAAAAAAGGAAATGTTCTAACTTTAGATTAAGATAATAATAGGTATAATTGGGTCAAACATTGACCGCCTCCGTGGTCTAGTGATAACAATCGTTGCCGTGAACTCGGGAGGTCGTGGGTTCGATTCCCACCGGGGGCAAGTTGTATATTGTATAATTTGTCTCATTCTGGGTGTTTATATGTATAATATGTATATATTTACAAAAAAAAGTATAATAGGTATGTAGTTTATCAACAATCAAGTTTCCGTAACACAAGCCTCGTAGCTTACCACGGAAACTAGATGGCGCTGTGTGACCTGTCTGGAAATATTTATTATTATTATTATTATAAATAATCCCATTCTGATGTTTTTTCTACTTAAATTGTAATTTTGTTATAATAATTTATCTAAAAATGCATATATAACTGTGAATTCAATTTAGCACAAACTGCCTTCGTGGTCTAGCGGTTAAGTCCGTGGATTTAGACTCGGAGGTACCGGGTTCGATTCCTGGTCGAGACACAAAAATATTTATTAATGTAAAGAAATACATTTAATTAATATTTAATTTATTTGGGATATTTCTCGAGTTTGGTACGCTGGAGACATCGACGAGCTTGCCACTTGTCATGATTGGCCTATAGTAGAAGTAAAGTTGGCTAAATGTGAATCCGCTTCTTTATAAGCGTGGTTTCTGACCACCCCGAAAGGGAAACGGTCGTGATGATGATAATAATAATAATAACCCATACAAGATGAATGATGTCATAAACAACAAATATATTAAAAATGTTTATTACTTTTTTTTATGTCATGATGATAGGGAGTAGTTGGCTTAATGTGACCTTGCTCCCAAAAGAAGAGTGGTTTCGCTAATGATTTCGGTCGTGATCACGGCCTCCGTAGACTAACGGTTAAGTCCGTGGATTTAGACTAGACGCAATAATTTATTTGTGATATTTCTCGAGTTTGTTAAGGTAAAGATATTGACGAGTGGCACTTGTCATGATAGTGAGGCCAAATGAGGAATTAACAACAAAACAATTCAAAGCAAATATTTGACAACAGCCATATTGAAAAATTGACACGGTCACAATAGTGTTGCCATTTGAAAGTTACCAAATAATTCAATTATTTACTTTCAATTCATATATAACTGTGAATACAATTTAGCACAAATACCCATACAAGATGAATGATGTCATAAACAACAAATATATTTAAAAATCCCTATTTTTTTTTTTTAAAACCCTTAGAAGTTTCGAACTCTGGCATGTTTAATAATAAACTTTTCTTACGTACATTTGTCATTTATTTACAACACCACTGTTTCCCGTGCCTCGGTGAGCACGTTAAGCCGTCGGTCGCAATTTCACTTATACCAACTTGTGAAATTGTTAATAAATTGTCATTAAAAGATGAAGACAGAACCTCGCCAAACGAGTTGGCGTGTGTAGTGCCAGTGTGGTGCCAGTGTAGGCCAAATTCTCCACAAATTTCTGGAAGCCCCAATTCCAAGAGTGGAGTTCTTAGACTCTGTCTTCTAGGAGGTAGAAAGTGACAGCTTTCGTGTGAATATCAACGAAAAGAATTTCTTTAAATTCGTTTGCGTATAACACGAGAATCCGGCTGCCTTCGCGGTCTAGCGGTTAAGTGCGTGGATTTAGGCTTGGAGGTACCGGGTTCGATTCCTGGTCGGGACACAACAATATTTAATAATGTAAATAAAAATACATTTAAATAATATTTAATTTATTTGTGATATTTCTCGAGTTTGGTACGCTGGAGACATCGACGAGCTTGCCACTTGTCATGATTGGCCTATAGTAAAGTTGACACTTGAAACTTTACGAGAATCCGGGTGCTGGTAAAGTAGCTGCCAACCCAAAACCCTACTAAGTAGGTAAATATCTAAATTACTCACTATGCTGCCCATGGTTTTGTCCACAAAGCTTGAAGGTGTCACCTCCGCTGTTCAACACCATGACATCTTCATCACACTCCCCAGTTGTTCTATTTGGTTGACCCTAAAATGTAACCAGTGCAAAGAGATCAAATAAAAGACAGAGCGGACATTGATTGCTATTTTTATACAAAATGTTTATCACATTTTTTTATGTCATGATGATAGGGAGTAGTTGGCTTAATGTGACCTTGGTCCCAAAAGAAGAGTGAGTTCGCTAATGATTTCGGTCGTGATCACTGCCTCTGTAGACTAGCGGTTAAGTAAAGTAAAGTATCATCACGACCGTTTCCCTTTCGGGGTGGTCAGAAACCACGCTTATAAATAAGCGGATTCACATTTAGCCAACTTTACTATAGGCCAATCATGACAAGTTGCAAGCTCGTCGATGTCTCCAGCGTACTCGAGAAATATCACAGATAAATTAAATGTTAATTAAATGTATTTATATGCATTAATTTATATTTTTGTGTCCCGACCAGGAATCGAACCCGGTACCTCCGAGTCTAAATCCACGTACTTAACCGCTAGACCACAGAGGCGGTTAAGTCCGTGGATTTAGACTAGACACAATAATTTATTTGTGATATTACTCGAGTTTGTTAAGGTATAGATATCGATGAGTGGCACTTGTCATGATTGTGGGGCTAAATGTGAATCCGCTTCTCTAAAAAGCGTGATTTCTGACTACATCAAAAGGGATACGTCGTACATATCGTACATTTTTCAAAGATTTTACAAAAATATTCCAAATGTCCAACAAATATTATGATTACATAGAATAAATGATCAGTTCAAGACTCGGCTTTACGCAGTGGAAGTTGGTGCGGGAGGAATTCCAGCAAAATATTTGTCCCATTTACTTAAAGAATTGATTTTAAGCAGGTCAGACTTATGGATGTCAAAAGTGCTAAAGCGTATATGTCATGACAAAATGAATATTTAGAATATAAGAACGAAATCTTTAATGTTGCCAGAAAAAAACTTATTTTATAATATTTAAGGTAGAGTCTAATGAAAGTAGATAACGAAATTGCGCGGCAAATTGAAAAATTTTAGAATGTCAGCCCTCAAAATTTCCTATCAAACAATCATCTATGTTCAGTCACACTTGTCACCTATACGGCAAAGAAATAGAAACAAAAGTGAAATTCACTGAAAAGATTATTTGTTGCAATTATCAAAACAATGTAATTACAATCACTATAATGTAACCTAAGCGCGGTGGTGGGTCGGTTGTAAAAACGCGTTAAATCTTACAAAGGTCGGTTCAAACCATAGATTTAGTATGTATATAGATTGGCAATAGAATGATTAGGGCGAGACCAAAAATGAAAAACTCCGGTGTGCGTGAAATGCGCATGTGTGCGAAACGGATAGTGATGTTCGCGACTGCCTTGACTTAGATTATCGATAAAGATTGCAACGTTTTCGTGTTGTCTGATTTGACACAGATCTAGTTACATATAAAGTTAATGTTTGTTTGAGGTAATAAAAATTAAACTACAAAACATGTTAGATTTTTTATTTTTTAAAAAGTAACAGCTTATTAGGTACATTAAACATATAAACAAAATAGCAATAGTGGAACACAAGCTAATATAGGTAAAAAAAACATCTATAACTTGTGCATGCCATTTTTCCATTTAACCAAAAATTTTCCGAGAAAATCTAAAAAAATGTATTCATTCGTTTTTTATATCTACAATTTTTTTTTTACATTTAGTGAAAATAACATTACTTCGAGAAAATTTGCCAGGAAATGCGAAAAACTGATTAAATTAATTTGGAAACCTAATATTTAATATTTGAAAAAATATTTTTTTGCAAACCCCAAATTTCAAAGATTTCTAATCACATATTTTGGTAATGTAACATTTTAATTTACATTATTTAAGGATTTCAACGTTAAATTTTCAATTAAACAATGAAAAAATTATACAATAATTGAAAAATATAGTTTTTTCAGTTGCGTTTCCTAGCAAATATTCTTCTATGTTTATTTATTTACACCATCTAAAAGTAAACGATTCTATGAAAAATAAAACCACTGTAGGTATATAAAAAAAGGTCAAAGTCAAAATATCTTTATTCACGTAAACCTATTAAAGACATTTGTGACACGTCATTATTTAAATTATTTTAAAAGATTCAACTCCTGCTAGTGGAAGACTAAGCAGCAAAGCAGATTCCAGTGACCTGTTAATGTCTGACTGAGAAAGGAATATGCAAGGAAAACTCAGCTATAGCAGATTTACAAATTAAAACAAATACAGAACTACACAACAACATAAAATAGATATCCTTTACTCCAAGATTGTCCTATAGGACAATCTTACTAACCCTACCAGGTAAGGCAAAACTGAAATAAATTACTTGCCCAAGCCCCTTGGGCAACCCGAAAGACGACAAAACGCAAAACGTCTGCTAATTTAAGAACAAAAAACGTGTTCGGCAGAGGTCCCAGGCCCCCACAGCAGCACCCGATCACGGACGTAACGCATGTGCCAGCCATCCCCCCGCTCAACCAGGCCCTTAGGGACGGACCAGGACCCGACACACGTGCCACCACTGCAGTGACCTTCTAAGAAAGGTTTTTGCCATTTATTCTTTACTAAAATATTTTGGGGAAATCTGAAACATTATAAAGTTTAAATTATTTTATAAAAATATTTATAATTTAGTTCAATTAATAGGAGTTGCGCCATTTAGCTACGAAACTCCAAAAATTAAAAAGTAAAATATATAAAAAACATTTTTAAGAATTTAACGAAAATTAATAAGGCTGTATAGGCATAATCCATAGATTATGCATGCTATGCTGCATACAAGGCACAATACCTTTGCCATTTAGCGACATATCGATAAGATGTTATCGTTATCGATATGTGTCAATCTCTACATAAGTGAGGTTAGAAATAGTAGAAATTCACGTATTTGATATTATCTTAAATTGAATTCCTATGCATTCAGAGTATTAATGTAATAAAAGGCGTTTATTTTTCCCATCTGTATGTGTATAAAACCTTAGTGGCAGATCTAAAACATTGTATTTAGGCACCTAAATATTTTAATCGTACTTACGTGTTAAATGAATAATTATGCGGGTTTTCTTTCTTAGATGAGTTACATCCAGGTACTACACAAGTAACCATGACTAATTACGTCTATTAACCTCAAATTTACACTATAAAACCTTAGATTATTACAAATATAAGCGGAATTTGTTTTGTTTACAATTACGCCAGCCGCTACAAGTCGCGAACGTGTCTGTGAATGGTCCTGTCTATCTGTCTCGCTCTAACATACGCAATACTGTGCTCTTTCTCTTTTGCATTGCCAATCTAAGTATCCTATATCTATTGTTCAAACCCACCTCGGCATGTACCAATGAGAACACTTTTCTTACGTACATTTGTCATAGATTTACAACACCACGCAGAGTACGTTAAGCCGTCGGTCCCGGTTCCACTGATACATCATATCCATCATATCCTCGCCAAGCCGTCTGGCCAGCGTGGCGAGTGTAGGCCAAATTCTCCAGATATATGTTCTAGAAGGCACATATCTAGCAGTGGAGGTGTAGGACGCTGTGTTCTAGAGGTTGTATTGAAATGTAACCTAGAAATTTAATACCACACGTAAACAATTATTGTTTTTGATTGAATACGCTTGTTTTTCTTGGAATTTGAACATCATGTAAAACAATATGTTTCGGACTACACTTTTAATAGTTTCATTCATATTTTACAACGCAAATCAGGAATTACCAACAAAACAATTCAAAGCAAATGTTTAACAACAGCCATATTGAAAATTTGACACGGTCACAATAGTGTTGCCATTTAAAAGTTACCAAATAATTCAATTATCCACTTTTATTAGCCAGACTCTATGGAGAGTTTAGAAAGAAAGAAAGAAAATATTTTATTTATCGCAACAATTACAATGGTTACAAATATATATATATATATATATATATATATATATATATATATGTATTATATTTGTATTATGTATTAATGTTGTCTATATGTTATGAATATGTGTATGTATTAATGTTATGTATATAGTATATGTATGTTTATATAGGAATTGCTTACGTTTATGATATTTATTGGAATAAAAATCATTTCTAAATATAATTTTCACTATCCTCAAACTAACAAAGAAATCTCATTTATCCCAACGGTCAACGGTCAAAAAATGCCTTACGGCATTATGTTCGCCGATTGTAAATTACAATAAAGATTTTAAATAAATAAATAAATATATATATATGCAAGGAATAAATCTAAATGTATAAATGTAAGCCTATTCTATATACCGAAACATACATATAAATGTATATGATGTACTTGTGTATGGTTTATGTGTGTAGGTATAATGTGTAGTATATTAAAATTAGTTAAGTAACTTATTAACTGTATCATAATTTTTTTAATTTTTTTCCTCCTGCCTATCACCTTACTCGATCCCCAAGGTTAGCTGGTAAAGAATGCCTACTGGCATTATAGCTCGTCTCTGTACTATTTTTAAGTGCATTAAAGAATTTAAATAAAATAAATACAGGTGTGGCGATAAATAGGTGGTCAGCTCAGTATATGTTAACAACTTAAATTAAATTTAAAAAGATGGTCTATTTGTATTTCTTAAATGGCTCCTAACAAGAGACCTACTTAGTGTATGTATATATATTGTATTGTATGTATTATTGTGTATATGTATGTATGTGTTTATGTGTGTATATAATTAACATATTGTTTATTGCTTACAATGTAATCGTTTAGTTATAATATATTGGATTTTTACTTGCACCTACCGTTCACTTTAAATGTTTTATCTGTCCCTAAGGTTGGCTGTCAGAGAATGTCTAGCGGCATTAAGCCCGCCTTTTGTACATAGTGCAATAAAGTTTTAAATAAATAAATAAAACTAAGAACCCATTTGACAGCAGGAAGGAAAAGTTGAGTGAAGTAACGTTGAGGAATCATGGTGATGATACTTACAATATTAAAATGTACAAAGTCGATTCTCATCTGCGTGATTCCAGCGTGGAACTTATCTATCTTTATATCACAGTCTTTTTCTCCATCCCAGAAGTCTGGAAACCCCGGAGACATGAAGTAGGTCACATTATGCTGGACCACGCCGCCGCATGTCACCTCGACTGGAACAAAAGATTCATGGATTCACCGTGCTTGTGGAGAAGCAGTCCACGGCAATATAGCAAGCCAAAATTTGATGTATATGCATTTTTTATTGCTTCTAATGACAGATTATACACTATATATGTATATATATATATAGATACATATAATACAAAACATAATTTGGTATTTATTCGAAGTTAAGTAATATAATTTAAATATAAATTAAAAGTCACCTAAATAATAACATTAATAATAAACTAAACTATAAATAAAAAATGTCCTGTAGAGATGTCCTATCCGAGTTAGTCCCAAGAAGACTGGCAACATTTCCCTTCTGTATAGCGAGGCTAATACGTTGGCAGAAATAATTGCCAGCCTTCCTGTCTCCACCAGAACTTTCTGTCAGCCGCTTTGACAACTTCTTGGCCAAGCGCCTCGCCGACGGTCCCCATGGGTCCATCCTCGACCCTAAACGGCGCAAATTCGTAACCGGCACCAAGGTTGGCATATTTGCGCAATTTGAGGTTCTCCGCAGAAAACGCCGCTCTCCCCGCGCCTGACGAGGTCGCCTGAATGTGAGATGGAGCTAATGTATCTACACACATCGCATCCCACACCAGAGACCTGCCAAGTTTCCACGGCCCAACAGTCATTTCGTCGGGTCCCTTGCCATCGCTCCGCACAATCCCAGATGGTTCTAAGATTGCGGGTACATATAATATAATACATTTATTTAGAGACTATATATTACATATATTATTATATATATATATATATGGATTTTTGAGTTGGGACAAAAGTTTTTGTATAAAATTACCAGTTTCTTGCTATTTAGAAGTAAATCTCGCTAACTGTACATTTTTTCCAAAATCTATGAATGCAGTTAAGAAATGTCCCATCTCAAAAATCCAACTTGTATAAAAGAGAGCCTAGAAATTTATAGTATCTTTGAAAGCAAGTTTTTATATTGTAAGAATTATATATTAATTAGAATATTAAAACATTAAAGGCAACCCATCACCGCCGCTTTTGTTGGTGTATTTTATTATATTTATATATATATATATATATGGATTTCATTCGGGTAGGTAGAAGGTATAAATCTCGGATCTAAAATCAAACCTGTTGCGTACGTGTGTAATTGCTCGAGCCGCCGTCAGATCACGGAGGTAGCTGTATCATTGCAAATAAAACAAACTAGTTTAGCAAAGAACGTGACAATCTAACCGATTTTTTTTTTTTCAAACTATCTACATTTTTGTAACATCATACGATTGACAGACTTTCTTTTTGTTTAATAATTAGGTATTTATTAAGATCTATATAACTTTCTATAATTGCTAACTTGTGATAGGCCTATGTACATACACATAGATTTAAGGCAATTTCCTTGCAGGGATACAATTCAATTCAAAATACGAGTACCTTATAATTATACCTACTGATTAGTATATAGTTTTGTATATTAAAATATTAGATTTAGTTTTTTTTTTGTACAGACTTAAATGCTTCCATTGCTTAATGCTATATTGCACCTCCAACTCCTCAACCTCACAAATGCTCCAAATAAATTGTCCCTAAGGTTGACTATAAAAATACCTAGCTACAATAAGTCCCGTGTACCTAGTGCATAAAGTTTTTAAATTAATATAAACCGCTTTTTCCGTCACAGCGCCATTAACGACCTCATTCGTAGGACGCTTGCAGTTGTCTCGATCCCATTTATTTTAGAACTAACCGGTCTGAGTCGAGACGATGGCAAGCGTCCAGACGGACTGTCATTAGTTCCTTGGAGGTTGGGTCAATTTCTGGAATGGGATTTTACCTGTTGGGATTCCCTAGCATTCAAGGAACTTCTGTTAGAGCTGGTTTTGCAGCGGAACAAGCGCAGATCAGCAAGCGTCGAAAATATGAAACTATTTGCAATAGTTACTTTTTTTCGAAGTTTGCTGTAGAAACGATGGGCCCGTGGGGATCGGAACTTAAAGCCTTTTATAAAGAAATTGTTCCAAGGCTCATTGACGTCTCTGGTGACAATAGGGCTGGCAGTTATTTCTTCCAAAAATTAAGTATCTTCAAAGGGGAAATGCTGCTTGTGTATTGGGCACCATGCCACAAGACAGCGATTTGGAGGAGCTATTTTTTGGATGTATTTTTATTTTCTATGTATTATTAATATTATTATTTTTTAGGTTAAATTAATAAATAAATAAATACGGATATATATAGGCATACGTCAAATGCCTACAAGTATTTAACATATAAAAAACAGCCATGAAGTCGTCAAGATCAAGTTCACCTTAAAATATTCGTTTACGTAACTATGTGAGCATCACGCGATATTTCTATAACTTTCTCCAAAACCATGAGATTAATCGTAATCTTACACAACATCTGACCTTGCTCTAAAACCGTTGGTATATATTGTTATTGACATCGATCTATGAAGATTGGCCTTTTTATAATCAATACAAAATTCAGGTAACAAATACTTTTCTAAAAACGTAGAAAAAATACATTTTTCTTATGTACATTTGTCATAGATTTACAACACTACCGTTGCCCTCAGAGAGCACGTTAAGCCGTCGGTCCCGGTTCCACTAATACTAACTTGTAGAATCGTTAATAAATGGTCATTAAAAAAATGACATCAGATTCTCGCCAACCCGTCTAGTCAGCGCGTGGCGAGTATAGGCCAAATTCTCCAGATATATGTTCTGGAAGGCCCATCTCCAGCAGTGGAGGTCTAGGACGCTGTGTTCTAGGGGCTGTAATTAATAATGAATGAAAACGTGTTAATGTTCATGACATGTAGGTACATACGATTTGGTGCGCGCGTTTGGTACTATTTTATTTGACAGGTTATTGAACTATGACAGACGACTTTTTTACTTCGATTTGACCAAGACGGAACAATAAGTATTTTTATTTAATTCACCCCTTTATTTACACTGAAGACGACGAACCTATTATGTACAAGACGGACGGTACAACTGTAATTAGAATAAGCAATAAGTATAATAACTACAATAAAGAATTTTGAATTTAAATCGACACAAAATGGATGTATGAAGCGGTTGATGAATGTCGAAGAAGCGAAAGAGGTATGTCGTAATTTGTTTTGTTTAAAAATTTAACTAATACTTAATAAGAAAAAAAAATAGAAGTATAAATAATTAACTACTGCTATCCTAGAACCCTCTTAAATAGCGTGGAGCGATGGCAAGTAACCCGACGGCATGACCGTTGGGCTGTGGAAACTTGGTACTTATGTCTCTGGTGTGGGGTGCGACATGTATAGACACATTAGTACGTCCAGGCAATCTCGTCAAGCGCTGGAAGTGCGGCGGTTTCTGCTGAGAACCTCAAGCTGCGCAAATACGCCAACCTCGGTACATTTTACGAGTTTGCGCCTGACAGAGAAATTTGGAGATAGGAAGGCTAGCAATTATTTCTGCCAACGTATTAGCCTAGCTATACAGAGGGGAAATGTTGCCAGTCTTCTTGGGACTATCTCCGATGGAACGTCTCTTGAGGATATTTTTTATTTATAGTTTATTTTTTTTAAGGTTTAGTTTATAGATTTTTTATTTTAGTAGTTTGTAATTTTATTTTATATTTTTCGAATACTATAATTTATATAATAATAAAAAAATGCTTCGGCATCCTTCCATTTTGAGAGCAGGACCCGTTGAGGAAATGTCTACGAGTGTGGGTTTATCAAAAAAAAAAAAAAAAAAGAAATATTTTAAGATGTAAGTATTTAAATAATGTTTACATCTAGTAAAGTAGCTCTCAGTTGTTCAAACATGTATCCTTAATTATAATGGTTTAAGAGAAAGCTATGTACTATGACCATACCATATTAACCACGTCACCATGGGTGCTTTCTCGGTAACTAGGTTGATACGGATACTACATAGTAAATTATTTTTACATTCAAACACATCCGCGCTGGCTCATCGGAGAAAGAAACCTTCGGTGGCCGAAAAGTAAAAAAAATATATTCAATATTGGATTTGGGCCAAATTGTATTCACAGATATACGAGTATATGCATTTTTAGATATATTATTCTAACAAGATTACAATTCAAGTAGAAAAAACCTTTTATTTTATATAGTTTAGTTATAGTTTGACCGCCTCCGTGGTCTAGTGGTAACAAACGTTGCCGCGAACTCGGGAGGTCGTGGGTTCGATTCCCACCGGGGGCAAGTTGTACATTGTATAATTTGTCTCGGTCTGGGTGTTTATATGTATAATGTGTATATATTTACAAAAAAAAAAAGTATAATATGTAGTTTATCAACCATCTAGTTTCCGTAACACAAGCCTAGCAGCTTACCACGGAAACTAGATGGCGCTGTGTGACCTGTCTGGAAATATTTATTATATTTATTAATATTTATTATAGTTATAGGTGTAAAAATGTTTAAAATATCATTATGGCAACTATAGTACTAAAGGGTATGATTAAATTGATACGAAAACTTCACATTTTATTTTCTAAATAACATTAGTCTTATCAATAAAAGTGTCAAAACTACTATTTATTTATTTTTTATCTTTGTCTATGTAAGATAAGATAAGTTTAAGGAGTATGATATTCTTACAGTGGCATCTCAGTATATTCTAGAGAATATTATGTATGTCCACAAGAATATAAAACAATTTAAAAGGAATTGTGACTTGCATTCTCGCAACACACGCAATAATCACAAATTAGCTTTGCCTCACCTACGCCTCAGTAAAACTAGTAAGTCTTTTTTGGGACTTGGTGTTCGTTTTTATAACACACTCCCAAAGGAACTAACTAGCTTGTAAAGTAAAGTATCATCACGACCGTTTCCCTTTCGGGGTAGTCAGAAACCACGCTTATAAATAAGCGGATTCACATTTAGCCAACTTTACTATAGGCCAATCATGACAAGTGGCAAGCTTGTGTTTAGATAAACTAAAAATTCATGTCAAACGTCGACTTATAGGCAAGGCCTATTATAAGATAAATGATTTTATTAGTGACAAAAATGTCTGGTAGATGTGCAAATGTATATTATTAATATATTTTGGACACCTATTTGGTAAACTGTTGGTGAGGTTTATATTTAGGTCAATTCAATTGTATTGTAATAAATTTAATATAATTTATTTAAATAATTATAACAATGTAATGTGACAATACGTCCGACAAGCCCGAGAAGGCCAAATTGTAATAAATGATTTGACTTTGACTTTACAAAACTAGTAGTACAAAAAATAGCCAAAAATGGATGAAGTCATTATCTTAGTCTAGAGAGGAGAAGAATGGTGTCTCGGGCTTGCGACCGACTATCATCAACATCATCATCACAGCTAGAACACCACCCAGTCCTAGACCTCTACAGTTATAGATGAATTTTCTGGTGACGCCTATACTAAGCGCCTAGCTGAATAGTCTGTCCACAGATTATCCTAATATATTATAACCATATTACAAGGCAAAGTCCCCGTTTTATAGATCTGACTGAGAAAGACCAGGTTTTACCATTCCAAATATATAATTTAAACCACAGAAAACAACTGTGGTTTTAAAATTTTACATGAACAATGTGTGATAATTCAGAGAGAACGGATGTCAGGTGTCAGCATTAATTTACGTGTGGTTCTTCACTTTACCGAGCAGAAATAAATCTACCAAAGGAAAGCGTATTATTATATGTAAGAAATTCTTATGTTTTAAAGCTATGTTGCCAGATAGAAGTAACTTGTTCATTTCAGAACATGCCTGGTTACTAAAAACTCTTCAGCATCACTGCTAACGTCATAGTCTTTATTGGCTTCTTAATCACTCGCTTAAAAAAGTATTTAAAAAAAATGGTTCATAAGTTATTTAATGGTATCATATGTAGTATATGTATTATTAGTAAATAATATATCATAGTTATTAGTATGTATTTAATAATATCATTGTATTTTTATGTATATAGATTTATTTATTATTATTATATATAAATATTTGCACCTACCTTACATTTGAAATGGTCCCCATTGTCCCTAAGGTTGGCTGTCAGATAATGTCTAGCGGCATTAAGTCCGCCCCTTGTATAACGTGCAATAAAGTTTTAAATAAATAAATAAATAAATAAACTATTGAATGGAAACAGAGAAATACTTAACTTGAGTATATTCACTTGAAGTATTACTTCTTATTACAATATTCACTGTGCGCCTCCCTGTACGTGGACTCTATGTTTTTAATAGAAATGTCTAATACAATTACTTGCTACTATAACGCAATATACGCCAAGTTCGTGTGCGAGTTGCCGGCGGCACGTCCGTCCCGTCATACGAGTTAAGACAGATAGACCTCCGTGAATTTGTACGTGGTCAGTAAAGCGCTCTATGTTACGTGTCAAGTTTGCACCCCATAACATTTGACAACGTTTGCTTATTTCATGCGATCTGTCCATCAGCTAACTTCTTCAGATCACCTGGAGGTCGAATGTCCTCAGACTCTGCGTCTCCCTATATGTGCGTATGTAGTCTCTTTTAAAGGTTTATGTATAATAATATTACTTACATACACAACATACGCCAAGTCCGTGAGCGCAGTCGCCGGCGGCACGTCCGTCCCGCTGCCGGCAGTCGTACGGGTTGAGACAGATGCCCCCGCGTGCCACCGTGCCCGGGTTAGGTTGACATTCCCTCTCGCCACCGACCGGCAAAAAGTTAAACACCTTGCCGATTGAAAATATTCCACCTGAAATAAAATTGATAAAAAAGAATAAGTAATAAATAAGGTAGCGGTTTCTAATATGACACATCAATGTTCGACAAAAACACGCACTTGGGTGGACACTGCTATAAAGTTCCGCACAAATTAGTACTGTACAGCCAGACCTTTAAGGTTAAGCCTACATAATGCTGTAGATTACTGCGAACAATATGTTTCATTAGTAATGCCTAATCCTTTGGGAAATTATTATCGTCAATAACTCAACTCTAACCGCCGCCGGACTCGTGTGGTGGATTAGGTCTGAATTTATGGCAAAAATCTGCCATTTTTTAATCAACATTTACTTGTTTTGAGTTACATTATTCTTAATTTAAAAAAATCTTTTCATTTTAGTTGTAGCACCATCATCACGACTGTAACCCCGTGCGGGGTAATGATAAACACAGTTAATGTGCCTCTGTGTCTATACACTCATATATAGACGTCATTCTAATTGTATTCGTTACGCGATAAAACATGAACGTGCGTCCATTAGGTGCCCTGATATATCGAGCGATGCGACAACGCAACTGCGCCATTTTAACAACTACCCGCCGGTGCTGGGCGCTGTTTGTAGTATAACAGCTTCCGTGTGCCTCACAAATTTAGTCTCCTAGATTTGTCTACATTAGTTCTTCTCCAAAAGCGCCTCCCTGAGTGGCCTCCCCTCCGGGGGCCGTGCGAAAGTAGAAGCGATATCCTGAAGATACTTGTAGGATCCGTTGTCATCCAGGTAAAACATACGTTTAGCTAGGCCAAAAACAAATGCCTCGATAGTAGGCATCTCCAGATTTATTGCAATAAATTCTGTACCAAGGTTAGCGTTGTAGGTATTTTCCAATTTTTTGTGTGTTCATTATTGGAAGACACTGTCGCCTTTTATAAAACATAAATCATGCAGGAGACGAACCACTATTATTTTGTGTTTATAAACTATTTGTATTTTCTCTAAGTTAATGACTATATTTCTAAAGCCCGAATTTAGTCAAAGTTAGTCATAAATAGAAATCGGTAATTACCATACATATAGTAAAAATATTACCAAAACATAAAGCCTCGAAGAAAGTTAACCTTTTCAAGTGTTTTTTATTTGTTTCTTCGTGTAACGGTAAACATAAACAGATTGTCGGCAACTCATCGCCACGAACGTACCGGCTTCTGCCAACCTGCTGTCAAATACTAGTCCGAGAGCCAGCAACATTTTTAGGCGAGAGATGCTCCCGTATTCAATACAGCCCCTAGAACTAGAGCTCCACTGCTGGAGATGAGCCTTCCAGAACATATATCTGAAGAATTGCTGGCCAGACGGCTTGGCGAGGATATGATGTCATTTTTTATGTCAATTAATTAACGATTCCATAAGTTGGAATTAGTGGAACCGGGACCGACGGCTCCGAGGCATGTGAACGGTGGTGTTGTAAATCTATGACAAATGCATGTAAGAAAAGTGTATTTCTCATCGGTACATGTCGGGTAGGTTTGAACCGACCTTTGTAGGATTTAACGAACGCGTTCTTACAACCGAGCCACCACTGCGCCCGTATATTATAATAAAATTCTAAAACCCTATTTATTGTTTTGATTGATTTGTTGTTAATAGTTGTATTATTCATAGCTGAGTATTCCTTGCAGAATTCTTTCTCAGTCAGGTTGACTATTAACAGGTCATTGGAATCTCATAAGCTTCTGGTCTTCTGCTTACTTTTTGAACTGCTATGCTGCTTAGTATTCCACTAGCAGGAATTCTAACCATTCAAACTAATTAAAATAATTTTATTTTTATTTATTCAGGAAACATACAGATCTTAAATCATAATTACAACAATTCTAAAAGTTACACAATCCAGCAAAGTTTCCACTTAAATATCAAACATAGATTTTGCAAAAAAATATTATAATAATAGGGATAAGCTTAAAAACAATACCTATAGAACAAACACAACTAAATAATATACATATAAGTATATAGTAAAATAATAGAAAATGAGAAAAAAAAAAGGTAATCAAAAAGAAATTAATTAAAAGTTCTACAAGCATAATCTTATATTAATTTCCTTTTTTAACCTAGCAACACTAACACTGAACAAATCAATATCACTGAAATTTTCATTGTAATTTAGGCATGATCTTAGCACAAATGAGTTTTTCAAGTATTTTGTTCCAGCAAATCTGATAGCAAATAACAGTTTGGATCTATTCCTTTTCCTACTACAATTCAAGTTTATTTTACTTAATAAATACGGCGAGCTAAATAAAATGCCTGTAATAGGTGTACGTGAATAAAAATATTTAGATTTTGACTTTCTTAAATAAAAGGACACTGTACGTACATATTGCACACACCTAAATAAAAACTCTTTAAGCCCAAAAAAAAAACGAAAAAATCAAAAGAAACTGATTTTGATTGATTGATGATACTGCCTCCGTGGTCTAGCGGTTAATTCCGTGGATTTAGACTCGGAGGTACCGGGTTCGATTCCTGGTCGGGACACAAAAATATTTATTAATGTAAATGAATTCATTTAATTAACATTTAATTTATTTGTGATATTTCTCGAGTTTGGTACGCTGGAGACATCGACAAGCTTGCCACTTGTCATGATTGGCCTATAGTAAAGTTGGCTAAATGTGAATCCGCTTCTATATAAGCGTGGTTTCTGACCACCCCAAAAGGGAAACGGTCGTGATGATACTTTACTTTTACTTTTTGATGATTATGCGGGTAAACGGCTCACGACAACTATTGGTAACATTTAAATTTTATTGCCGTATAGGTGTTCAAATTAGGAATCCAATAATGAGTCAAATCAGGAATCTCATCAGTTGAAACCGTTTTGATATTTTATCTTTCCACGAATTTATAGTCAGTTGATTTTTTTTTCTTTAGCTATAATTTAATAAATTCAGAAGGAAACTATTGTTTTTTTTTATGTGCAAGGAAGGCTAGGGCTTATGATATAATTCCCAGCATTTTATGAGTTATCGCTCGAGATGACATGATTGACGAAATTTGTACCTGACTCATGGACTATAAGTATACTTAATTTAGGGATGACCCACATAAACATACATATTATAACACTTTTGTTGTCTTAACACACGTTTTTATTATGTTTAACATTGACTGTCAAAAAAATACACGGTACCATTATAAACCGCATTTTAAATAAACAAAAAAGTGCCAGCCCTAATCGATCGCAGTTAGTTAAAATAAAAAAAAACACAGCTATCGAGTTCTTTCGTCTGTTTTTTTACCAGATCGTAACTCTTATTTAGAGCATTGCCAATGTCAGTCAATGTTTAGTCTTAGTTTATTTTTGCTTGCGGTTAAAAGTTTAAATCCACTTTCACTGATTTGTAATTGGACGTAGTTACGCAAAACTGATCCAATCCATATTAAATTTATTTTAAGTTATAGGCCATTGAAGTTTGAAGACTTTGATTAGTTTAACATAACATATTTAGAATATGTTTAAAACGGTATTTTTATCTGAATCGTTTTTGATATTTATTTTATCTAAGAAAATATTTTCATTTAAAATTAAAATTCTATAAATTTAGATTTTTTTGATTCATCATTACTGGCCCTAGAACACAAAGTCCTAGACCTCCACTGTTGGTGATGAGTCTTCCAGATAATTCTGAAGACTTTGGCCTACACACTTGCCACGCCGCCCAGACAGGTTAGCGAAGTTCTGATCACATTTCTAATGTATTTTTTTTAACGATTCCACAAGTTGGTATAATGGAACCGGGACCGACGGCCCAACGTGATCTACGAGGCACGGAAACGGGTGGTGTTGTAAATGACAAATGTACGTAAGAAACGTGTATTTCCCATACATGCCGGGGTTCAAACCGACCCATTTAGGTATTTTTATTTAATAAATATTAAATCTAAATATAAATTAAATATAAACTATAAGTAAAAGATGTTCTCTAGAGACCTTTAGGGATAATTCCAAGAGGACTGGCATCATTTCCCCTTTATATAGCGAGGCTAATGCAGAAATAATTGCCAGCTTTCCTGTATCAATTATTTTATAATATAATTGATAAATTTTCGTAGAATAAGTACTTAGTTTGGGTTGTACCAAATTGCGTCCCTGTAATACCTACGATCTAAGTTTAAAATGAAGTCGGAAGTACCAGCTAACGGCTTCACTTCAAAATAAAACTTGTACACATGACGCCATTGTAAATTCTAATCGTCAGATTATAGAGATTTAATTTTCGTTCAACCCAGCCTTAAAATGTTACTTGAAGGACTCCAGGTTATAGGAATGGGGATACAACTGGGTGGGAAAGCATTTCACATCTTCAGCATGCGACAGTCTCCAAATTTATATGTACACGTAGGAATTGTGGTTACGATATAAGGGTGCATTTTTGGTTTGGTTGAGGAATAAAAGGAATTATCACGATTGTTTTCCTTCCGGGGTGGTCAGAACTCAAGCTTATAAAGAAGCGGATTCACATTTAGCCAACTTTACTATAGGCCAATCAAGTGGCAAGCTCGTCCATGTCTCCATCGTATCAAACTCGAGAAATATCATAATTAAATTAAATAGTAATTGATTTATTTTATTTAATTAACGAACCCGGTACCTCCAATTCTACATCCACGGAATTAACCGCTAGACCACGGAGGTAATGTTAAGGAATAGAGACGAAAAGATTAGGTTGTGGAGCTCTTCAGAACACTCACCGTAGTATAATTTGTAGAACCCGCTCAGAGAGACCACGTTTTGGCAAATCTGCAGCGATTCGAGAGTTTTAGACACTGTGTGATATTTATCATTTGTCATCTAAACTGACAGTTTCAATATCAGTTTCCGATAATGAAAAAAAACTACGAATAAGTGAAATGTCCGATTAGTCATTGCAAAAAAATCGCTCGCTGCAGACGACTATAAATAATCTCTAACTTAATTGAAAGGTAACTGCAACTAAATAAAAACTTCCGGTGGCGTGAATCTGTTAAAACAATTTGACGGTGTACCAGATTACACTTAAGGAAAATACTATTATTTACAATATTACTTAAACAAGTAGGATATATTGTATTTATTTCATCACAGGCCCCTAGAACCCGCGTTCTAGACCTCCACTGTTGGAGATGGACTCTGCAGAACATATATCTGGAGAATTTGGCCTAAGGATCTGATGTCTTTTTTTTAATGACAATTTATTAACGATTCAACAAGTTGGTATTAGTGGAATCGGGACCGAAACAGCTTAGCGTGCTCTCCGAGGCTGTTGTAAATCTATAACAAATGTACGGACCGTTTCCCTTTCGTGGTGGTCAGAAACCACGCTTATAAATAAGCAGATTCACATTTAGCCAACTTTACTATTGGCCAATCATGACAAGTGGCAAGCTCGTCGATGTCTCCAGCGTACCAAACTCGAGATATATCACAAATCAATTCAATATCGAAGTAAGATACACAAATACAAACAATAAATATAAATTAAAAGCTACCTAAATAATAAAATTAAAAATAAACTAAACTAAACCTTAAATTAAATAAACTAAAAGATAAACCTAATTAATATAAAAACTAAATACTTACAAATATCTTGATTATAATCTACATGTCATCGAATCCAGGAGAAGATGAACCCAATGTTCCGAGGACTCCGGCGACGTTGCCTCGTTGGATGGCAACACTGATCCTTTGAATAAGATATTCCCTACTCAAAGGATCACCTGTTGACGCTCGGATGGCAACGCTTATGTCGCGTATTAACGATTTAGCGTCCTCAGACCAAGGGCCTATCGTCTCTACGGCAAACATCACAAAATGGTAACGATTCAATATTAATTAAATACATTTTTTTTTTTTTTGAGATTTATCTCGAGTTTGGTACGCTGGAGACATCGACAAGCTTGCCACTTATCATGATTGACCAATAGTAAAATTGGCTAAATGTGAATCTGCTTATTTATAAG
Organism: Tinea semifulvella; assembly: GCA_910589645.1. NCBI lineage: Eukaryota > Metazoa > Arthropoda > Insecta > Lepidoptera > Tineidae > Tinea > Tinea semifulvella. The sequence goes on from OU342599.1 coordinate 3,240,870, forward strand.
CGTGGTTTCTGACCACCCCGAAAGATAAACGATCGTGATAATACTTTACTTTACTATAAAGTTTCTCAGGAAATGTTGTATAGGAACATATCAAAGCCACGCCGTATATGAACAAAAATAAGTAACAAACAATAGTATATTAAAATATATATATATGTTTATAGTAATTTATATTAATCCGTATGCAAATTAACGTTGTAACAATATGTGTACTCTATTTAAGTATAAATAGTTACTTGTTTGATTTTTTAATCATATAAAACAGAAATCCTTACACAATAATGGAGAAATCATGTTCAATCCAATTGAAATTACAGTTTTCAGTAGAGTATAAAATGCCAAAGGCATTATTTGTATGCATATTCGAAAATGTTGAAAATTTTCAGTAACCCAGATGCTATAATAGTAAAAGGGATTGCCCAAAACCAGGCCCCAACTTTTTTGCAGCGTGCCTCAATTAATTATTATTTTTTTTGGTTCTCTTCTCCCGATGGCTTAGAATGAGATGATAGGGAAGGCAAAGGGTCTAGCCCATACAGCCAAGTCTGACGTAATATATCTTTCTTTTTAATGAGTTAATGAGGTTATCATCAAATTCCAGATGCTGCAGAATTTGATGCTTTTCTTGGAGTCACTCGCGGCACTATAGCTCAAACACGTCGGATAAAATATGGGAGTTGACAGCGCGGGAAAACCGCAAAAAATAAACTGCAACTTGTACCCCAAATTTATCGTTTTCCATAATTATTCACATTGTAGCACATTATTAAACAAAACAACACCACTTTTGACCAATAATATCCACAGTAAATTAATTTACAAAACAAAAACTTGCACTTGACATGTCCACGCAAAATGGCGCGAAGTACTCCGTGCCTCAATTAAATACAATTCAATAATCGTAACAATTATTTGTGTTTTTTTTTATTTAATTACAACATCTCTTTTACCCCAGCATTAAAATATAATTTTATTAAATAGTCAATTGGTTGAAATTTATTAATGAAATAGTTACAAAGCACTATTTATACGATTAGGTTCTTTATTATGACCAGGTACTTTATTATAGATAAAACACTGGATTCCAAATCGGCGGGATCGAAACTATGTAATTATTAACGTAAAAAAAGTTTTTGTCAATTGTGATTATGCTAGGGTAAAATATATAAAATTAATTACAGATTATGAAAACACACTGTATTAACTATCACAAAAAGAAATCATTTTGTCACGAGAACATTTTATTGGGCCCATTTCTCTAACAAAAATGGGCATTCTCATTTCAATGTCTTTATCTATTTAAGTTTTTAAGTCATTATTTGTCATTACAGTCCCTAAAATACGAAGTCTTAGACCGTTACTGCTGGAGATTGGCCCTCCAGAAATATCTGGAGAATTTGGCCTACACTCGCTAAGTTAGCCAGACGGGTTGGCGGAGATCTGATGTCATTTTTTAATGACAATTAATTAACGATTCCACAAGTTGGTATTAGTGGAACCGGGTACGACGGCTTAACGTTTTAACACTTACTGTACTATAGAAGAAGAAGAAGACAAATTTCTAAGCATTCCATGGATTCACCGTGCGGGTGCCGTGTCCATCGTGTGTGGGTAAGAGATGAGAAGAATGGTGTCTCAGGCTTGCGACTGACAATAGGCTGGTTTATTATTAGGTGTGCAAACAGATTCCAGTCAGTTGCAAATTTGAGTTCATTTAATTTATACATGGACTAGACTGGAATCCAAGCAGAAAAGGAGGCCTCCTTTTTTTTTATTGTGCGATAATACTCTAACCATCCACCATTCTAGTTCTCTCCCTACCCAACCAAATACTGTATAATTCCGTTAATGCCGTCTTGGAAGCTCGTTCCATAAATGTATTGACGGCAGACCTGCTTAGGCCCAATTCTTTCAGTATGTGATGCAAAGATTTTGCTGGACCTCCTCTCGCATCAACTTTCACTGCGTAAAGCTGAGTCTTGAACCCGAAAGTAATTTACTAGAAAGCGTTCTCAGTGATTGATCATTTTGTCTAAAAATATAAAATTGTCTTAACCGTAATTCATCAAATGCAATGATCAACACTTTTCTTTACTTTGTCGTAACGTAGCGGTGAGCTTATGACAATCATATACTTACGATTTTTTTGTGCTTCCGTAATTGCCTTACAAGGTCCATGAATAAAAGTGGAATCAGACACTCAAAACTGACATTAGTCCCTAACACTATGCCGGCTTGACGAGATGCTTTTTCACGCTTCGTTTGAAGGTTATTGGAAAGTGGAAACACAGAGGCTGGAAGAACATTCCATATATTTATTGTGCGACAGATGTATGAGTCCCCCAAATGTACGAAACCACACTTATAAAGAAGCGGATTCACATTTAGCCATCTTTACTATAGGCCTATCATGACAAGTGGCAAGCTCGTCGATGTCTCTAGCGTACCAAACTCGGGAAATAACACAAAATAAATAAACATAAATTTTATTTATTTATTTACGACCGCTTCCGTGGTCTAGTGGTAACAAACGTTGCCGTGAACTCGGGAGGTCGTGGGTTCGATCGCCACCGGGGGCAAGTTGTACATTGTATAATTTGTTTCGGTCTGGGTGCTTATATGTATAATATGTATATATTTACAAAAAACGCAAGCCTCGTAGCTTACCACGGAAACTAGATGGCGCTGTGTGACCTGTCTAGAAATATTTATTATTATTATTTATTGTACTATTTGCACCGTCCCAATGTTTCAAAGGTTAATGAGAAGAGAATATCTCGCGGGATCACGTTTACCTTTTGTATAGATTTACAATAAAGTATTTAAATAAAATAAATAAATAAAATGAGTGATGAAACACTCATTGAATTTAGTAGTGAACAATGCTTCAAAGCCGTGCAGCATACCAAAAACGACATCTTTTCGAGTCGAGGGTTAAATAAAAATATGGTAATTGATTTATTGATATTTATGCACAGTGCTTGAGAAAGTTAAAAGATGTATGCTTTCCAAGCACAATAAGTTTTAGTGGGCACATGCACATCAGTGACCCAAAAACCTACAAGGAAAAAGAAATCGTAAATGCTTCTTTAATATTCGATCCAGACAACTTTTTTACCAACGCAGGATGGTTCAGATCCCCATTACACAGCCTGAATCTTTTTTCAATTCAATTCGTTTATTTTGCAAGTAGGCATAGGACAAAAAGAGATGTATTCTGCACTTTTACACGTCAATTTTTACAATATTGATATAAAACAATATTATTTTATAGTACATATTGGTGTATCTGGAGCATACATGATAACCATCATTTGGGAAGAGAAACAATAAAATAATAAAAATAACAAAATTATAAATACAAAATAACACTTAACATTATAGGCATTGTCACACTATAAGCTAAGACAGACACAATTATAAAAATATACATAAATGTCAGTTAAGATAATAGCTGCTGTATATAGCTTATAGTATAGTATCATCACGACCGTTTTCCTTTCGAGGTGGTCAGAAACCACGCTTATAAATAAGCGGATTCACATTTAGCCAACTTTACTATAAGGCCAATCATGACAAGTGCAAGCTCGTCGATGTCTCCAGCGTACCAAACTCGAGAAATATCACAAATTAATTAAATGTAATTATTTACATTAATAAATATTTTTGTGTCCCGACCAGGAATCGAACCCGGTACCTCCGGTCCACGGACTTAATCGCTAAACCACGGAGGCAGTATTGTTATAGTATGACAATACTATAAGCTAGGACTTTTGAAATCCAACAATGCCCAGTATGTCTCTTAGCCTAATTTAACTAACTGTACTCATCTTTGCCGGAAATTAAAAAACACATTCTGTATTAAAGAAATTGTTCCAAGGCTCATTGACGTCTCTGGTGACAATAGGGCTGGCAGTTTTTTCTCCCAAAAATTAAGTATCATAATTCAAAGGGGAAATGCTGCTAGTGTATTGGGCAACATGCCACAAGACAGCGATGTGGAGGAGCAATTTTTTTTGTAAGTATTTAATTTTTATTTTCTATGTGTTATTACTATTATTTTTTTTTAGTTAAATTTAGATTTTGTTGTAATATTGTTTATATAATTTATTATTAGTTTTATTTTTAATTTAGTTTATACATTATTATTTTGTAGGTACTATGTTTAAAAAACAATATAAACACAACAATTCCACTTAGTAACTAAACTAATGTTAGGGATGAATTGCCGCTAACTGTACATATGTGTGTACACATAATTACCAAGTAATTAAACTTTAACCCCAGTAAAACTAAACTGTTTTTTTTTTTTTATTTAACCCGGTTGGTTCTTTTTTTACGTACATTTGTCACAGATTCGCTGCTTCAATACAAAAGTGACACAATGTAAAATATCACTTTTTTACATTAGAGCAGTGGTTGGGTTCGAACCCCGGCATGTACCAATGAGAAATGCACTTTTTGACGTTCATTTGTCATAGATTTATGATGATGAACGATCAGGATGAACGAATGATCAGGATCGGGTTCAAGACTTAGCTTTACGCTGTGGAAGTTGGTGCGAGAGGAGTTCCAGCAAAACTTTTGCATCACTTACTGGAAGAATTGGCGTCAATACATTTATGGAACGAGCTTCCAAGACGGCATTAACGGAATTATACAGTATTTGGTTGGGTAGGGAGAGGAGTAGAATGATGGATGGTGAGCGTATTATCGCGCAATAAAATAAAGGGAGGCCTCCTTTTCTTAAACCAGCCTATTGTCGGTCGCAAGCCCGAGACACCATTCTTCTTATCTCTTACCCACACACGATGGACCCGGCACCCGCACGGTGAATCCATGGAATACATAGAAATTTGTCTTCTCTTTCGAAGAGTACATTAAGCCGTCGGTGCCGTTTCCACTAATACTAACTTGTGGAATCGTTAATCAATTGTCACAAAACAATCATTAAAAATTGACATCAGATCTTCGCCAACCCGTCTGGCCAGCGCGGCGAGTGTAGGCAAATACTCCAGAAATTTCTAGAAGACCTATCTCCAACAAAGTGGTCTGGAACTCTGTGTTTTAGGGACTGTAATGTTATTGATCTAATGTCAGAGCAACAAATTTTAACATTTTGTTTTTGTCTATTGCTCTGTTATCTGTTAGCTGTGGGATAAAGATGAGTGATCTAGTGGTGAACTGCCTGCTTTATGCAGATGATGCTGTTCTTATGGCATCGTCCGAACAACAACTGCAATCACTAGTCACAAGAATGAAGGAGGGATGTGCAGAAAAAGGACTCCGTTTGAATGCGAGAAAAACCAAGGTACTAGTGTTTGAAAGAAGAAGGATGACAACCGTGACGATAAAGATTGATGATGAAACTCTAGAACAAGTAAATGAAATTATATATCTGGGCAGTGTTTTCACTGCGGATGGGAAGTACGATAGGGACGTTGAAAGAAGAGTGAACGCGGGAAATAGTGTTAACGGTGCCCTGGGGTCACTGATCGGCAGTCGAAATGTCAGTGACAAAGCTCGGCTCGCCATACACAATGCCATGTTGGTACCAACACTGATGTATGGAAGCGAAACGTGGATATGTCAGAATACGCATGAGAGTAGGGTTAATGCAGTAGAAATGCGGTCGTTGCGGCGGATATGTGGCGTCACTTTGGCGGACCGCATACGTAACGTCGAAATACGGAAAAGGGTTGGTATGAAGGAAAGCATAGGGACAAAAATAAGGAAAAGCATGCTACGATGGTTCGGGCATGTTGAAAGGATGAGCGATGAAAGATTGACGAACCAGATATATAATGCGAAAGTTGTGGGTAAAAGAGGCCCTGGCAGACCGAGACTCACATATCACGATCAAATAAATAAAACACTGACTGAAGGTGCATTAAAAAGTCTTCGTAACCAAAGGGCATGTATGAAGAGGTTAATGAATGTCGACGAAGCGAAAGAGGTATGTCGTGATCGTGTCAAATGGCGCTCAATTGTCTCTGCCTACCCCGCAAGGGATCTGGCGTGAAGATATGTATGTATGTATGTATCTGTTAGGATGAAATTAGGGGCTGTTACCCAAATGGAACATAACAGACCCATTGAAACTTAACCTAAATTAAGTAATATACAAACAGTATAAAATAATTACAATATAAATTAAAACACACTTAAAAGTAAAAATTAAAACGAATATAAACTAAACCTAATAAAAAAAAACTGTAAGTAAAAAATGTCCTCTAGAGACGACCCTTCAGTAATAGTCCCAAGAAGACTGGCAACATTTCCCCTCTGTATAGCTAAGCTAATACGCTGGCAGAAATATTGCCAGCTTTCCTGTCTCCAGACTTTTCCGTTAGCCGTTTGCACAACTGCTTGGCCAGACGCTTGGCTGAGTGTCCCCATGGGCCAATTAGCATTAAATAAATCAAATACAAGAAGTACTCGACTTCAAGCCGGTGCCTAATCACGACAGTCATCAGAAAATATTGTAAAAATCTTAGTCATGTATTTTTAAAACTATTTTACATTAATTTTTTTCGAGAAAACGTACACTCCGTTGTTATAAATTTTTACTTTTTTCCAATTTTTTTTTTTATAAATCCTAAATAGTGCTTAATTTCTCACTTTTTGCCGAACTATTCTAAATTAATATTTCGCCCCACATTAATATCTTTACTGAATAAAGATTGTATGAGTACTTCGTCAGTTTTGCAAGTAATTTTAAAAGTTGGTGCATTAAATAATAATTCTAAAATATTATAACACTTAACTACATTATTTCTTAGAATGGACAAAAAAAAGGATTAAAAAAAAAAACAGTTTTGAAAAAAAATTTTTTTTTTATTAGGTTTTGTTTTGCTATTTTTTTTTTTACTTTTTAAGTAGTATTTAATAAATTGGATATAAAATAAGAACTTGTACCCAAATCTTTAAGATTCTGTTTGTACCCCACAATGCACAGTCATACTAATTAATTCTGAAAGATTGTCCCAGCTTTAATTCTAATACCGATTGAATTCTTACTCCGTCTTGTTATATATTTCATAATTATCATCAGCCTATATCTCCACTGCTGGATATAATCTCCATTCCGCCCTCATCCATCCCCCGCCAGCGACCTTATTCAGGTCATCAGTCCATCTCTCGGGGGGTCGTCCCACGTCGCCTTCCAGTACGTGGTCTCCACTCCAGAATCCGTCTACTCCATCCGTCATCAGTTCTGTGACAGATGTATCCGGCCCATTGCCAATTCAGCTTGCTAATTTTGAAAGCTATGTAGGTAACTTTTATTTTCTGACGGATGTCCACGTTTCGGACCTTATCCTTCAGAGAAATACCTAGCATAGCTCTTTCTATGGCTCGTTGAGCGACCTTGAACTTATGGAACACGTTTCTGCTCCATACGACATTACTGGAAGAACCCACTGGTTGAAAACCTTTGTCTTCAAACACTGTGGTATATTCGATAGGAAGATGTGAAGCTTCCCGAATGTCGCTCATCCTAGCTGAATGGGTCTGTCGGCTTCTTTGCTGAAGTTGACCACACCTACATATATGTATATATATAAAGTCTCTCTATCTAAAAGTAAAATATCTAAGCCAAATTGTTATGTATAATGTAAATGTTAAACTTCAAACAAGATATAATGCTACAAAACCGGTTCAGCGACTTTCCTACCGTTCGCAATAACTTGAGAATTCGCAAAAAAACAGCAAAAAAAAACACTTGCGGCAATTGACACTGCCGTAAACGTGTGTGTACTAGCTTACCTCATTATTTAGTTTAGTTATGAATATATGGTTAAGAGGTGGTAGGCGGACTGATGGTGGTAATTTGCCCTGTCTGCTGGGGCAGGTAAAGTGTATCCACACGTTTCGGGATCAGCCTCGACTTGCCGTCATGCCCAGTCAAGCCGTTAGACTGATGTCAGTCATGAGTGTCTGATTGCAGTTGCTAACATTTATGGACCTTGCCCGCCACTTACCATCAGGTGGGGGCAGGGCCACATGTCGTGCTAGTATTTAAAAAATAAGTTATATTTTAGTTAATGTTTAATTTTGACCTTATTAGTTTTTGTTTCAGCCTAATTTAATATACATAATATACATTATATATTTAATGCAAACGAATTGTTGACATAGCTTTATCTCACAGGTAATGCATTTTACTTATATTAAATAAAAAAATTATACAAAATATAAAATAATAAATACAAACTACTAAAATAAAATTTTAAACTATAAATGAAAAATATCCTCAAAAGACGTCCCTTCGGAGATAGTCCCAAGAAGACTGGCAACATTTCCCCTCTGTATAGCGAGGCTAATACGTTGGCAAAAATAATTGCCAGCCTTCCTATCTCCAGATTTCCGTCAGCCGTTTGGACAACTCCTTGGCTAGACATCGTCTCGACCCCAAACGGCGCAACTCGTAACCTGTACAGAGGTTCGCGTATTTACGCAGCTTGAGGTTCTCAGCAGAAACCGCCGCACTCCCCGCGCTTGACGAGGTTGCCTGGATGTGTAGTGAGGCTAATGTCTCTACACATGTCTAATTAAATAATCGGAAACTCTTATGTTTCCATTAAATCAATTTCTCTAATTTGCAGCCGCGTCATCACGCTGTTAATTTATAATAATAATAATATTTCCAGACAGGTCACACAGCGCTATCTAATTTCCGTGGTAAGCTACGAGGCTTGTGTTACGGAAACTAGATGGTTGATAAACTACATATTATACTTTTTTTTTCGTAAATATATACATATTATACATATAAACACCCAGACCGAGACAAATTATACAATGTACAACTTGCCCCGGTGGGAATCGAACCCACGACCTCCCGAGTTCACGGCAACGTTTGCTACCACTAATTTCATCACACTCTCCTTGTAATAGCATGTGGTTTTCGCCTAAATAGTTGCAGCATCTAACTTTTGAATTAGTACATACATACATACATATCTTCACGCCAGATCCCTTGCGGGGTAGGCAGAGACAATTGAGCGCCACTTGACACGATCACGACATACCTCTTTCGCTTCGTCGACATTCATCATCCTCTTCACACAAGCCCTTTTGTTACGAAAGCTTTTTAATGTACCTTCAGCCAGTGTTTTATTTATTTGATCGTGATATGTGAGTCTCGGTCTGCCAGGGCCTCTTTCACCTACAACTTTCGCATTATATATCTGGTTCGTCAATCTTTCATCGCTCATCCTTTCAACATGCCCGAACCATCGTAGCATGCCTTTTCTTTTTTTTGTCCCTATGCTTTCTTTTATACCCACCATTTTCCGTATTTCGACGTTACGTATGCGGTCCGCCAAAGTGACGCCGCATATGCGACGCAACGACCTCATTTGAATTAGTTTTAAGTAGAAATACATTTGTTAGCACAGGCTATTAATAAATAAATAAATATGGGTTATTCTGACTTTTGAATGTTCTATATTTAAGAATGGGGTGTACAGATCCTATCTGTAACTTAACTATTTTTTTACTTGTTTTGTATTGCCGACGACGCGACGTCTACTTTTGTCCCGCTTCCTTCATGACATGAGTAGTTTTATTTTATATGTATTATTGTATATATACATATATGTATAATATATAACCTATTTACGTATTTGTATATGTAATAGTAAAAAAAAGGAGGCCTCCTGTTTTTAAACCAGCCTATTGTCGGTCGCAAGCCCGACACCATTCTTCTCATCTCTTACCCACACACGATGGACCCGGCACCCGCACGGTGAATCCATGGAATGCTTAGAAATTTGTCTTCTTATTATTTTTATGTATTTGTTATTTTATATATACTAGCGGCATTAAGTCTGCGTTTGTACATTTTTAAATAAATAAATAAATGTGGTTCGGTTGCGGAATGGAACGGAAGAGGTTTTAGAGTCTTTCTGAACACTCACGCAGTTATTACACAACATACGTGTATTTACATTATTGCTTAATTAAAAACAAACCCAATTAAACATTGATTAACGTTGAGGATCTTTATAAAGCCAGAAGCTTGTCGCTCCTAATCCCACGGCACATATAACCGGCGAACAGCATTCTTCTCAGCCACATATACACCTACAACTTGCTTATTCCTTCGTGATGACGCTAAAAATGGATATGCCATAGACGTAGTATTTAATGAACCGCCGTCATATTGTGAACGAAAAATTATTATCTTTTGTACTTTTCTCCCGATGGATGATGAATGAGGTGATAGGGAAGGCAAAGGGTCTAGCCCATACAGCCAAGTCTGACGTAATATATTTTTCATTTTTATAAGTTAATGAGGTCATCATCAAATCCCAGATGCTGCAGAATTTGATGCTTTTCTTGGAGTCACTCGCAGCATTATAGCTCAAACACGTGGGGTAAAATATGGGAGCGCAGGAAAACCGCATAAAATAAACTGCAACTTGAGCCACATTGTTAACCTTATTAATGTTAATTTTATTAACCGTATTCTTAATGTATGTCTGCGACTCAGCTAAACGTATAGCGAGAAGTGTGGTGACATGTTATTACTCGTACCTGTTCACCCCGTGAACCACTTGCGGGTAGATGATACCGGTTATCCGGTTCGAGGACATCTCTCCGCGGCGGGGTGTGTAATACATTCGTTGATTTATGTTAATACCCAGGATTTTAATCAGTGGTCTTAAATTGTTGAATGTATAGTCGATTTTTGAGGCGTAGAGTTTTGACGTCATAAATGTATTTTTCTCACATACAACTTTATTTGATTGTCTAGATGCTTTTTTACACTGCGCTTAAAATACTCCAATTTATAGGAAAGTCGAAACACAGAGGCTGCTCTTCCATTCCACATCTTTATCGTGCGATAGATGTATGATTGTATTGCACTATAATTGTTTAAATTTGTCCCCAAGGTTTGGCTGTCAGAGAATATCTTCGGGAATTAAGTCTGCATTTGTACTTTGTGCAATAAAGTTAAATAAAAAAAATATTATGAACGATTAGGAGCGAAGTGTCACTATCAGAATTATCCCCACTAAAATAATCATCATCACGACCGTTTCACTTATTATAAATAAGTCCGCTTATAAATAAGCGGATTCACATTTAGCCAACTTTACTATAGGCCAATCATGACAAGTGGCAAGCTCGTCGATGTCTCCAGGCGTACCAAACTCGAGAAATATCACAAATAAATTAAATGTATTTATTTACATTAATAAATATTTTTTTTGTGTCCCGACCAGGAATCGAACCCGGTACCTCCGAGTCTAAATCCACGGACTTAACCGCTAGACCACGGAGGCAGTTGCAATGATGTCAAATGCCAATTTTTACTTTCAAGGAGAACTATAAATATTTTTGTTATTTTGGACAATATATTTTATTTTAACACACGTTTTATAACATAACGTCATAAACATATTCTAAGCACGCGACGAATCCTACATTAACATCGCTTAGAACTCTTTAAGACTTAAACCGAGCTACATGAACACAGCCTATAATATAACAACCGTATCTAAGACTTTTTTTTAACCATTCCTTGAAACCTTCGAAATCAGTATTCTTTTCTACAAACCTCGAATTGCATACATTTTACCAATTTAATGTCGCACCAGTCATAAACCTACCTGAGCAGTTACATTTTTTTTGTACATGTACATTGTATCTTTTATGTCAATAAATAGTATTTTTTTCTGGCAACATTGAAGATTACGTTTCCGTATTCTTAATATTATCTGTGTCAGAATTACTACACGCACTTCCATGGATCTTTCATATTATGAATATTCATGTATCACAAAAAATATTTATATTTTTAACTTGGATCAAGTACGTGTAAAGTAATTCCCGCCAACTACGTAGCTACCTACTCGTATGTTTTAATCAGTTATGGTTGCTGTGATTTTGTAATGAGTTCTACTTTCGTTTAGTTTCATTGTCGTGGTCACGGGGCCGTGTCTTAAAAAGAAAACAAAACGCAACCTTGGTAATCTGTGCTTGATGCTGTTTTATAGTACAGCTGGGGCAATGTTAAAGAAAGAAATTCGCGCCATGTCACGTCACATGTCAAGTGCAAGTTTTTGTTTTGTAAATTACTTGAATGTGGATATTATTCAAAAGTGGTAAAGCAATAGATTGGACATTATAGGGCAATAATGCAGTAAATTTTCTGCGGTTTTTCCGAGCTGTGAACTCCCGTATTATATCCGACGTGTTTGGGCAACAATCTTGCGAGTGACTCCAAGAAATTCTACAACATCTAGAATTTAATGATAACCTCATTAACTCTTTAAAAGAAAGATATATTATTACGTCAGACTTGGCTGTATGGGCTAGACCCTATGCCTTCCCAATTATTTTATTTATCACCCATCAGAAGAGAATTTGTTTTATTGATTTTTTGTTACATTGAATTTTTGTATCTTTTGGTTATTTATTTCGTTTATACGTACATATTTACCGTACCTATATATTTCTTTTATTTTTTCTCCTTTTCTTTGACACCTAAGTATCAGTAATAAAGTATGTTTTCTAATTTGGCCAATTTATAAACTCAATTATATACTAACCTTTATATTATTTATGTGCTGTGGAAGTGAATGAATAAATAAATAAAGTCCTTCGCGCCATTTTGCGTGGACATGTCAAGTGCAAGTTTTTGTTTTGTAAATTAATTTACTGTGGATATTATTGGCCAAAAGTGGTGTTGTTTTGTTTAATAATGTGCTGCAATGTGAATAATTATGGAAAACAATAAATTTGACTTTAAATATGGGGCACAAGTTGCAGTTTATTTTTTGCTGTTTTCCCGCGCTGTCAACTCCCATATTTTACCCGACGTGTTTGGGCTATAATGCCGCGAGTGACTCCAAGTAAAGTATCAAATTCTGCAACATCTGGAATTTGATGATCCCCAACTCGGTTATGAACTTTGTTATGAACATATATTATGCAAATAAATTACGTGTTTAGGACTGATGTATTCTGTACAATGTCCTTTAAAGACAATAAAAAAAATAATAGAAAAATCTAAAATAAATAAAAAATGCAGATCTTTGCGCCATTTTATGTTATATGTCAAATGCAAGCTTTTGTATATACTTTACCGTGGATATTGTTCGTCGGAAGTGGTGTTGTTTTGTATAATAATGTTCTACAATGTGAATAATTATGAAAACGATAAATTGTACTTTGTATGTTGGACACACGTTGCATTTTATTTTTTTCGGTTTTCCCGCGCTGTGAACTCTGCTGTATGGGCCTTCGCCTTCCCTATAGGTAATCTCATTCACGCACCATTCAGGGAAAATAAAAACAAAAATAAAGAAAGAATATTATTATTTGTTTATTCATCGCGTATGTGTTTAAATGTCACACGACATTATGTCCGCCAGAGACATTACATAGTAAGAAAACGGGAGTTCTTCGCGCTATTTTGCACGGAAATCCCAAGTATTTTGTTTTGTAAATCAGTTTACTGTGGATATTGTTAGTCAAAAGTAGTGTTATTTTGTTTAATAATGTGCTACAATGTGAATAATTGTGGAAAACGATAAATTTCGACTCTTTGAAGCATCAAATTATGCAACACTTGGAATTTGATGATCCCCAACTCGGTTATAAACTCTGTTATGAGCAAATATTATTCTGTGTTTAGGACTGATGTATTCTGTCCTTTAAAAAAACGAAAAAAAAGAACAAAGTAGATAAAAAAGTAGAGTAAAAAAATTGTAACAAACATTTTGAATGAAAATGACAACCAATGCCCGCACTCTTATATTAAATATACTTTGGTATAGTAGGTACCTTTCTTTGGTTATATCACATTTTTATTAGCGGCATACTTGCTTAGTAGTAGAGTGCTTAGTGCGTAGTTAGTTGTATTGATAATAATGACCCCAATTATTATGATTACTGGCGTTAAACTAGATACTTAGTTAAAGGGGAAAACCGTACCGGAGAAGTTGGCAATAATTTTTATAGCCTTGCCCAGAATGTGTAGTACCGTTTTAAAACAATTTACAATAAAAAGCTTCAACCAACGACATATATCCAATATAAGTTTCGAATTTAATTGTTGACACGGTAGCCCTGGAAACTTTTTATTTGCACAGCTTTTTACGTAGGTATTAATCGGACCAGAGTAATCTGGTCAAGGAATAAGCTACGGAAAAAAACTGTACATTGTGTGGTACTGCCATAGGAACTGCCAGACACATACTCGTATTTGTACGTTACTCTTCCAGAAGAGGGCTATTATTCGCGCTGACATGACCAACTCCTTAAAACTATTATCCGTGTAGCAGTAACATTTATAGTATTTTCTAAATTGCTCTAAACAAAATTTGTAAGTTGTATATGTACCTATGCTTATTATAGTGTATGTATTAGTATTTAGTATATTTATATTTATAAGTATATTATATAACTGCATTCGTGGTCTAGCGGTTAAGTCCGTGACTTTAGACTCGGAGGTACCGGGTTCGATTCCTGGTCGGGACACAAAAATGTTTATTAATGTAAATGATTACATTTAATTAACATTTAATTTATTTGTGATATTTCTCGAGTTTGGTACGCTAGAGACATCGACGAGCTTCCCACTTGTCATGATTGGCCTATGGTAAAGTTGGCTAAATGTGAATCCGCTTATTTATAAGCGTGGTTTCTGACCACCCCGAAAGGGAAACGGTCGTGATGATACTTTACTTTACTTTTTTTTTTATATAAGTATTTATATCTAATTGATGTGTCACTTATACTTTCATTGCACCTACAGTTGTTCTAATTAGTCCCTAAGGTTTGGCTGTCAGAAAATGTCTACGGGCATTAAGTCCGCCTTTTGTACTTTGTGCATTAAAGTTTTGAAATAAAATAAATAACATTTAATTTAATTTATTGCAAGAGCCAGAAAGAGCTACCTACAAATAAAATTTTAGATATCACTGTTTTCGAATGTTCTTAGGGGCAAACAGTCCGGGAAAAGTATATTAGTGTCTATGGCCAGAGCGCCGACAGCTGTCTATTGGCGTGACTATTCCAGTTACTTTAAACTATCTCTAGTTAAGTAAAGTGCTTAGAAACCTGATAAGTATACGACGGATAAACTAGTCAGAAAGGTTATGGCGTGATATGTTCGCTTATTATTTAAAAATTATATACTAAACTCATCTTTACAGGGTAATCGATAAATGCATGTTTTATTTATTTATTTAAATCTTTATTGCACAAAGTACAAAGGCGGACTTAATGCCGCTAGGCATTCTATGACAGTCAAACCTTCGGGACAACAAGAGCAATTAAACAATGAAAGGTAGGTGCAATTACAGGCTTAATTAGACAATATAATGACATATATAAATTAATACATACTTACGAGTACATACACATAGACATACAAATAAATAATATTTACATATCTACATACTAATACTACATGCAAATACATACATATAAACTACACATATAAACAATAATAACATACATACATATAAAATTAAATGTAATACTATCTATAACCATATCAAATACAAGTATAATTATCAGCAACGCCAGAACTAAACTAAGTTTATTATGACTTCATGTAGTGTGCATATACAAGTTTTTTAAAGATAGCCCTGCTCTGGGCCTGCCGGATTTTTATAGGCAACTGATTCCAGAGGTTTACGGCTACAACTGCAAAGGACTTTGAGACAAAAGAAGAATGGTGAGTGGGAATGGACAGAGTAGAATTAGAGGAAGAACATGTTAACTAGTTTTACAAGTTTCGTGAGGCAACCTTGACAAGTGACAGATAAAGGATTATCAGGGTTAGACGAAATAGTGTTGTACCCAATATCAATATTATTATATTTCTTTAAAAAAAAAAACAACAATATATATTATAACAATATTATGTATAATAAATGTACAACAATATTATACATTAACGTTAAAAGTCAAAAGCAACCCTTTTACTCTTAAAATATATTTAAATAAAAACACTTTTTAGATACAGCCAGTTTCTCGAACGTATTTTTGGTACTTAAGTAAAAATTTACAGGTTTATTTTTACTCATGTAATAATTAAGTACCAAAAATACGTTCGAGAAACTGGCTGTATCTAAAAAGTGTTTTTATTTAATGTATTTTAAGAATAAAAGGGTTGCTTTTGACTTTTAACGTTAATGTATAATAAAATATGTTTTTCAATAACTTTGTAATATGATTTATTTATGTGGCATAGGTGTAAATTTTTATGGGTAATATTTGGTAATAATTGGTAACAAAAGCCGTTTTTTTAAATATCGATACGAACAGCACTGACTTTGGCAACATTTGTGCAAAATGAATTATCAACGGATTATTGTTTTAACAA
Organism: Tinea semifulvella; assembly: GCA_910589645.1. Lineage (NCBI taxonomy): Eukaryota > Metazoa > Arthropoda > Insecta > Lepidoptera > Tineidae > Tinea > Tinea semifulvella. Next base: position 3,257,221 of record OU342599.1, read on the forward strand.
ATAACTGTCTATTCTCGCTAAATGACAAGCCGGCAGCCGTCCGATGATTGCTTCTAGTCTTGGAATGCGTTTACCATGAGGCCAGAGCAGGATATCATGTTACGGAATAGAGAAGAAGGGATAAAGTTATGGAGCTCTTCAGAACACTCGCTGTGGTATAGCTTGTAAAACGCGCTTAGAGAGAAAAATATATATAGATCATCGTAGCAGTCGTATTAGAGATTGACAAAACCATAAAGGAGTCCTTTGTGAAGGACAAGTTTTTGTTTTGTAAACTAATTTACTGTGGATATTGTTGGTCAAAAGTGTGTTTTGTTTAATAATGTGCTACAATGTGAATAATTATGGAAAACTATAAATTGGACTTTAAATATGGGGCACAAGTTGCAGTTTATTTTTTGCGGTTTTTCCGCGCTGTGTACTCCCATATTTTACCCGACGTGTTGGAGCTATAATTCTGCGAGTGACTTCCAAGAAAAGCATCAAATTTTGTAACATATGGAATTTGATGATTACCTCATTAACCCATGAAAAATAAAGATATATCACGTCAGATTTGGCTGTATGGGCTAGATCCTTTGCCTTCCCTATCACCTCATTCATCATCCATCGGGAGAAGAGAACACGACAATAAAAACCATAAGAACAATCTTTAACAAATAATGCATGTTGCTTTAATATCTATTACAGAGCTCGGGCTATATTTTATGAACTATGATATCTCGTGATGATAAAAAGTAAAAAAAAAAAGTTACATACCTGTTGGAAAAAATCCTCTGCCTTCCCCGTTTGAAGCATTTCTCTTTCCACCATTCTGTAATCTTTTTGCCGTCACTTCACTCTTAGCGTCTAATTCCCGCTTGAACGTCCTTCCAAATCCTGAACTTTGTTGAATAAAAAATAAAACCAACGCAAAATAAAAAATCTTTATTCTAATAAACGATTTCGATTGCATTTTAAGTTTGTCATATTTGTATTTGTGTATTTAAATTAGTTTAAATAATCACTAAATCGACCGCTCGTTATACTTTCGCACGTAATTTTTTTCCCGCTTTTTTTCCGTCGGCCATGTTGCGGCGTCTCGGTTGAACGTTTAGCCACGACTGACCGGCGTACGCGCATACCAATTTACCCCGCGTAATCTCGAAAGCTTGATCTTGTTTTAAATAAGGAAAAAAGTTATTTTATACAATACTGCGCTTACAAAGTTTTCACTATGGCATACTTCAAGGCTTGTTTTAGGTCATCATCATCACAGCCCTAGAACTTTGTTGAGAACACCAACATTGTTGGAGATGGGCCTTCCAGAAAATTCTGGAGAATTTAACCTACACTCGCCACGCTGCTGGCCAGACGGGTTGGCGAGGTTCTGATCTCACTTTTCTAAAGACAATTTCTTGACAGTTCCACAAGTTGGTATAAGTGGAACCTGAACCGAGGTTGGTGTTGTAAATAAATGACAAATGTACGTAAGAAAAGTGTGTTTCTCATTGGTACATGCCGGAGTTCGAACTGGCCTATTTAGGTATTTATTTTTAATATTTTAAATTAAAGTGTTCTTACAACCAAGCCACCACCGTGTCTCTTGTTTAATAAAATATTAATTAAACTAAAAGCTTACATTTTAAAACATAAATGACTATTAATAAGAATAAACCTAATTAATAAATAAAAATACCACTAAAAACTAAAATGAAGAAAAAACAAAATAAAAATTATTATAAATAAAAAATTTGCTCCAAATCGCTGCCAATGGGCAAAGTGCCAAGGATACTGGCAGCATTGCCACGTTGAATGGCAATACTGATTCTTTGGCCCAAATATTGCCCAGCCCTTTTGTCTCCCGAGGTATTGACGAGCTGTTTTGACAACGCCTTAAAAATTTAATGTGCACTTGGTCCCCACGGCCCGAGAGTTTCAACTCCAAACGGCGCAACTTTTATTAAACTAAACTAATGTTTTTAAACTAACTTCTCGATGAGCTAGAGAATTGAAATTTAGACCATAGCTTCGAAGTGGATGACAATGAATGAAAATGTAAAAAAAAAAGTACCATGATTATATAACAGACTAAAATGTTATAATATCATTTCTGTAATCCTTATGAAGGTAAAACCACATACAGAATTATAACTTTTGGATAATGATCCTGACAATTCATACATGGGAGCTTTTGATAGCTATTAAAATACTTGTAAAATTGGAATTGAATAACAAAAAATATAAGACAGATATTAATGGTTTTTAACCCAGGGCCTATTTAAATAACTGGTTAACCAGGTTTCACTGTACCTATTACCTACAAAGTTGAACAATTGACAAGACAAATAGTTTATCTCGCTCATCCACCAGCCGTCACCAACGGTTTTAGCCCTCGACGTAGTGGATGGCCTAGTGTACAGGGGTACTCAGGTGGTCATTCACCTGACTGGACCATCGCTTCTTCGACTTGTTCTTTTACCGTCTACCTCGCGCGATATTAGAAGTTTTTCTAGATTATCGTCTCCTCTTCTTGCAATGGTCAAACTATTGACAAAATTTATGCGAAGCAGCCGGTAGAGTTCTTCGACAACAGAAATGTTAGTACGTCGTCACAGCACCACATCTCAAACGCATCAATCCTCCCTCTATCCGCGGCTTGTATGGTCCATGTCTCCGAACCGTACAGAAAAATGGAGAAGACAACGTTGTGATGATGTAAATTTTTGTCTTCTGGGCATGTTGCTGTCACTCCATTCTGTTAAGTTAGGCAATCTCGCTTTACTTCAAGTATACATATTTTTATCTGCAGTTAAAAGTAAAGGAAGGTTAGACCGCTTTCTCGTATAATTAGGTTGTCAGTAAATACGTGCCTAGTATGTAGGATAACTAATTACGGATGGCTAGAAATGCGTTTGCAGTCCAAAGCTGACATCTTTAAATCGATACAAGCTGCCTCTGTGGTGTAGCGATTAAGTTCGCGTGGATTTGATTCCTGGTCGGAGTACAATAATTTATTTAGTTTATTTGTTATATTTTTCGAGTTTGGTACGCTTGAGAAACCGACGAGCTTGCCACTTGTCATGATGGGTTCATTGACTAAATATGAATACACTTATTTAAAAAGCGTGGCTTGATTTTATTGTAACGTTGTCACTAGCAAGGGTGACAAAAACCGAGATCACCACCAGAGGGCGTAGGCATACTCTAAGTGATTTTACCGTTGTGGCATACGCTCCCGCGTTTATTTAGTAAGTTTGGTGATGGCCAATAGATGTGGAAAGAATCAAAGCATGATACCAAGCCACAACTCTAGTCGGCGATGTTCTCAGACCTGCATTCCAAATCAACACTGGGTTTAGTAGTATCATAATACAATGCGTGTTATTATTAAACTAAACATAAGACGCGATCTGCAAAGTCGTCGATGCGCCTGCTCAATTCCACATCTTAATTTTGTGTTTTTTGCACTAAACATAATGTCCGTTTTATTCTCTACGTTGATAAAAATATATATATATGTTCGAACTAGAAATAGCCTTAACATATGCCATATAGTACCACCAGTAAGTGTCGTGTGTCGTGATTTCTAAAAACTTTTAAAAGTGATAAATGGGTAGGTTTACATCTACCGCCCAGTATGAACGAGACTACACCGCATAGCTTCAGTCGACCCGTGACCACGGCCAATGCAACTTGGCTGAAACGTCGCGAGAAATATGTCTAAAAGGTAAATCGCGTAAAGACCCGTTAAAATTATAAAAACTATTATGAATATGCGCGAAAGTTTAAAAACTTTAATATGCCATATGTATTTTGACCATTAGGAAATTTCTGTTTATTTAATAACACGTTTTTCGTTGCACGGATTATACGAGGGGCGTTCAAAATATTCTCGGTATGTGGATAAAAACAAACAAGTACGAAAAGTTTGATATTTTTATTTTTCAATATACTCCCCCCCTATGTTCATACACTTATAAGATCGATCAATTATTTTTTTTAATCCCTCATAAAAATATTTTTTATCTTTGGTGTAAAAATGCTCCTCCACGGCCGTCTTCAACGCTTCATCGTCAGAAAATTTATTTCCACGCAGATCCTTTTTAAGATTGGGAAACAAAAAGAAGTCGCTTGGGGCTAAGTCCGGACTATAGGGTGGATGAGTAACAGTTTCAAACCCACATTCAACAATAGCTGCCTTGGCAATATGAGCAGTATGGACAGGGGCGTTGTCATGCAGAAGCAGAACACCTTTGGTTAACTTTCCTCGCCTCTTTTCTTTGATCGCATCTCTTAATTGACGTATAACGTTAGCGTAGTACTGCCCTGTGATATTTACACCTTTTTCTTTATAATCGATAAGCAAAACTCCTTCACAATCCCAAAATATTGTGGCCATGACCTTGCCAGCTGACGGGATTACCTTGAACTTCTTGGGATGAGCTGAACCCTTAATGTGCCACTGCATGGACTCCTGTTTGCTCTCTGGGTCATAATGATGAACCCAGGTTTCATCTCCAGTAACTATTTTTTGCAGCACCTCATCGGGATTTTCACCACACAGGTCGATAAAATCTGAACAGCAAGCCACACGCATATCCTTTTGAAGAAGCGTCAGCATTCGCGGAACCCATCTTGCACTTACTTTTGACATATTAAGATGGTCATGTATAATGTCATGTACGGTACCAATAGAGAGATTGGTTACTTGAGCTATAGATTTTACCTTCACTCGGCCGTCTTCCAATATAAGTTTTTCCACTTTATCAATATTTTCTTGTGAGGTAGCCACTACAGGCCGGCCAGGTCTAGGGTCATCTTCAATACTCTCCCTTCCACGCTTAAATTCGCTTGACCATTTTTGAATAGTAGATAAAGAAGGAGCAGACTCACGGTAAACACAATCCATTTCCTCTTTTATGGTTTTTTGATTTTTACCCTGTTTTGTCAAGAATTTTATGACGGATCGGTGCTCTAATTTCGTTAAAATTGTTAATTCGCTCATGGTGTTCATGTTTGTTCGGCAATTGCAGAAAAACAAAAGAACATCTCGGTTCCAATTTTACTTTTTTTTAATGTCAATGGATGAATCTTAGCGGCCAGTAACAAATATATATATAAAAGAGGTTGTAACGTATCAATACCGAGAATATTTTGAACGCCCCTCGTATATGCAATACATATGGAATGCGCAGCGACGAAGTGACAATAGTTAGTAGGATGTATTTCGCAGTTTCTAAACGACGCGTCAGATAAGGTTATATGGACTTCTATGCATATGCCGCTCATTACATCAAATCCGTAGCGTCACCGTATTGCTGTGAACGCAAGCTGTTCACGCGCGGACGGCAAGTGGACCATTCGGTGATAACTGGCTGCTAGCATCTTGAGTTTACTGCGCATTGGCAACGGGTGGACACCGCGTTGTCCACCAGAGAACCTAGCGTGGACATCCACTGAATCTCGCGTGGTCAACCACTAAACCTTTCGTCAACAAATGTATACCGCTTGATCCACGCATATGGCTGGGAATTTAGGGTGGGTGGGGAGCTGCGATTCGTTCATTCATTCGTCCTCGCGCGGGTTCAGTGGTTGGCCACGCGAGGTTCAGTGGTTGGCCACACGAGGCTTAGTGGTTGACCACACGAGGTTTAGTGGTTGACCACACGAGGTTTAGTGGTTGACCACACGAGGTTAAGTGGTTGACTACGTGGAGCCGGGTGGCTCTAACGAGCTGTGCCCATAAATGTATAATAACACGAAATAAAACATTAATTTATAATAGTTTGTATCATTTTATTGCTTCCTCGTAACTACAACCTAAATGAATGATTCGTTGAACATTGGGCATAGCATCGCTACAAATAACTACAAGTAATATCTCTAAATTAATATGTACATAGAACCATCTAGACATTAAATCTAAAATAAACTTTTAATGCTTACAACTAAATAAAAATAATACTAAAGACTAAAACACAATACAAGTAACATTTGTTTAACAAAATAATATTTTTTTAAAACAAGCATTATTCCGCCTTCATAAGCAGAAATGCTAAACTACCCTCCTCTTGAAGCAACATTAAATATTAAGTGTGTTCGCTCGCACAATCCAACATGTTCTAAGATGTTTCAAGTCTTTAAGAAATGTCAATCAAAATTCTGGAATTATTATTTTTTGTCATTTTAGACATACCTATTATAACTTTCATATACCTAATTTTAGACAGAGGGAAATAGCAAAAACAATTATAACAATTTTCCTCTATTTTACTATTATTTATTTATTCAATGAACTGTCAACAAAAGGTACATACTATTTATAATATTACTAGGCCACATGGTTATTGCCCTTTTTATTACAGACCATTACAGCATACAATAAACATAACGTCTTTTAAAACAAATCAATGATTAATATATCTTTAAATGAACAATTAATATTAATAAAAATATTTACAAATTATAAAACAAAATTGATATTAATACTAAGGATAAGGATATAAGCCCCGTCCGCGTGGAATGGTGGCAAGAACCCTGGCTCCATATCTCAGCTGAATTGCAATACTGATTCTTTGGGCGAAGAAAGAGCCAGCCCTCTTGTCACCGGAGGAAACGACAAGACGCGGTGTTATGTCTTATGCTTTGACTCCATGGGCCCAGAGTTAGAAATTCAAATCGCACAAATATGTAATCTTTTAATATACTTACATAAAATCTATAAATTGTCCGTGTTATATTTTTAGGAAGTTAATTGATATTTTTTAAAAGAAAAATCTTTCAAAATATTTTATTGTGCGAGCGAGAGGGAATTTTGCAAAAAGTGATATAATATCTTTCTCATAAAACATTTTGTGAACTTATTTGCTTCTGCGAAAATACTCTAGATATACAAATCAACATTATTTAATATAAAAACTGGGCCAATCAGTAAATAATGAATTGGCCCATAGTATTAAATGACAGTTGCCAGTTATGGTAGTGTTTGATGTGCACTTACGGACAATATGCCGACCTGGCCCATATTTTTATTAGAATATTGTTGTTGTATAATCTTAAAGACACTAATCATAAGGTTGACATTCACGTATCTTCGAGTTTGTTGATACTCATAACAGTGGAGTCAGCTGTATCTATTGCTCAGTAAATTTATTATTATTTAAAACCTCAACGATCAATGATTCCGTTTGATTTAATAGTCACATACAAAATTACTGCGAGAAACTGGCCGGACATCTACGTTCATCTTTTTCTCTTAATAATATAAGAAAAGGAAAGCAATCGGTCAGAAACATAAATGCTCTTATATTTATCACAAAATCAACCTTATTTCTTTAAATATAAGGTATAAATTGCCTTGACAATCCTTTTGCATTTTAACACGTCCTCACGTTAGCCGAGTTGAAACGTACTGTGGGAAATATCAGCACACGATTATTTTGTGCTGATATTTCCTCCGCCCTTTTCAGAGCTTTTACCTATAATCTAGTTAATTCTTGATCGGTGTTTAAAGTTTTGCTACCAACATGTTTTATGAGAACTCCCATCTTTATCTTATTTGACCTCGTTGGATATCGCATTTATGCTTACAAAGGCAGTATTATGTTTAAACATCAAATAAATACTGATAAAAATGTATTCTTTATAATTATTGTCAATTAATAAAAACATTTTATTTAATATAATAAATAATATCGACATATAGACAACTTAATAATATTTTTTTAAATAAATATAATATTTCACCCTACCCGCAAAAGGTTTTAAAAACACTAATCATCCTTAGGCGGCTGTACAATCAACAAAATAAAACCTATACAACATAGTAGGGTGGAGTGAATTTTTTCATTATATATATTCACTATAGCATACCCACAAAAAGCTGTGTGATAGGAACAATAGAGGTGACCCCGTTAAAACGTGAAATTTGTTAATGTTTGATAGTGCAAAAGAAAACGATAAACAATATGTCATTGAAATGATTAGGCATTGAAAATACGATTCCGATCGATTATTAATTTTTTCATACATTTGAATCCGGCTGTCAAATATTAACAATATTATACTTTTTTAATTTTTTATATAATATTAAATATAATTTATTTACTTATCCATAGGCAGTTTTTATCACTATGCTATTACAAAATATAAATATATATATATATATATATCTGCATACATTTTCACTCCACCCTAATGTGGTATACATATACATATTAACAATATATATAAAACGGTTAAAAAGTAATATAAGGGATTCATCGAGCCCTGACACAAAATGTAAACAAAAAAATCAGTGGTTCCCAAACTATAACAAACGAAGTACGTTACAAACTGTACAATGTACACCTAGTTCGCTTATGCCTTAGAAAAAGCAATTTTATAAAGGAAATGACAAAATTCGTAATTGTTGAGATAATGGCGCCAACAAGAAGATTCCTCTCAACCCTGCTATATAATATAATTCTACGTAAAATGGTTACATCGTTATCTGTCAGTATTATGATCTATTCAAAAGTTAATAACCAATGTGATTTTAGTTATTTTGTCTGTTTCAATTATTAAACGATGATAAAAGATTGCCCAAAACCAGGCCCCAACTTTGTTGAAGCGTGGCTTAACAAAATATAATTCAATAATAAATTTTCAACATCTGATTTACCCCAGCACGAAAAAATATTTTTACTAAATAGTCAATTGGCTAAGATTTACGAGTAAAAAATAGTTACAAAACACTTTTTATACGATTAGGTTCTTTATTATGAACAGGTACTTTATTACAGATAAAACACTGGATTCAAAAATGGGCGAGATCAAAACTATGTAATTATTAAGGTAAAAAAGTTTTTGACAATTGTCGTTATGCTAGGGTAAAATAAATAAAATTAATTACAGATAAAATCATAATATATGTATTAACTATGAAATAAAAAAAGAAATCATTATGACACAATAACATTTTTTGGGCCCATTTCTCTAAAAAAAAAAAATGGTGGCTGTCTGGTGTCTGGCTATTATACTTCATGCTTCGTGTAGTGTGCATGTACGTGAGATCTGAAACCAAACCTCAAAAAAAAAAGGGAGCCCTTCGCGCCATTTTGCGCGGACATGTCAAGTGCAAGTTTTTGTTTTGTAAATTAATTTACTGTGGATATTGTTAGTCAAAAGTAGTTTTGTTTTGTTTAATAATGTGCTACAATGTGAATAATTATGGAAAACGATAAATTGGACTTTAAATATTGAGCACAAGTTGGAGTTAATTTTTTTGCGGGTTTCCCGCTCTGTCAACGCCCACATTATACCCGACGTGGTTGGGCTATAATGCCGCGAGTGACTTTAAAGCATCAAATTTAGCAATATCTGGAATTTTATGATAACCTCATTAACTCATAAAAAAAGAAAGTTATATTCCGTCAGACTTGACTGTATGGGCCTTTTGCCTTCCCTATCACCTCATTCATCGGGAGAAGAGAACACAAACAAAAAAATATTTAGTTGATAATCGTGCCACCCTAACCTGTCATTCACATTTCAGTACGCCGCCATTACTGATTTATTTTTATTTTTTAATTTTAAAAAGTGATAAAGGAATGGGAAAACGGCGTCATAATGACATGGACGATCGACTATATATTGATCATAAAATTAGGAAGCTGGAAAGGAAGCTAAAACTACGGAAAAGACGGCGCAACCGCCAGGATTCGGGTGATGATTCAACGCTACCAATGCTCGATTCAAATCGTAATTCGCCGATAACCGTAGAAGGTAGGTGTTTAATAGTTTATTTACGAATAATAACTTAAGGATTTTAAGTTAAATAATGAAATTACTATAAAGTAAAGAAAAATCCCCATAACTCATCGCAATTCGATAAGCGAAATATTTGAACACAAGCCCGACAATGTACGAGCTGCGGGCACCTATGGGCTATCACTTCACTAATAAGAGTAGGTACTCGCGCGAGTATACACTTTGTGATTAGCCTACTCGTATATGAGGGAAGATGCGTGAAAGATTTGTGTTGCGAACAGCTCAAGGGGCTAGAGTCCGAGTCCAGGAACTAACACTTTACTAATGTACACGCAATTTATTATGTTTAGAACGGTTTTTGGATATGTCACAACCATTAAATAAAGATTACATGTCTTTAATTAAGTTGCTGATGGATACAGGGCGTTTGACAAGTGACTGCATAAACGGCAAATCCGTGGTGAGAAGAAATTTCGTCCTTAGCAATCTAAACAAAGAAACCCGGGACCAACTGCAAAAGGCCTCGGTAGACAATATGTTGTTTGGTAAGGATTTACCGGAGGCTTTGAAAATAGCGAAGTCTATTAAATATAAAACACCACAGCAGCCGTCAAAAACTAGTCCACCTCCGACGCCTTTAAACTGGATGACTCCTCCCCCGAGTCGTAGGCCCCGGGGGACTCAAAAAGGAGACAGGGAGCCTGCTCGGAGGAATCAGCCCTACAACTCCTCGAGGACGACGTCGAATCCTCGTTACAGGCGTCAATAAACACGGTAGCTGATGCTGGCCGATTATCATACTTTCAGGAATGGGAAAAGAGCACTAATGATCCCATGGTATTTTCTTGGATATATATACCCAGAGTAACATCTAAATCAGAAAGGATACATTACCAAGAATGTATTGAAGACCTTTTAGAAATTGGCGCTCTATCCCAATGTTCACCTTGTGAAGGCCAATTTATATCCAAAATTTGGTTAAAACAGAAACCAAATGGTAAATTACCTAAATTTAAACAGGTTCATATATACAAACCATTTCAAACTAGAAGATTTACGCACAACTTTAAAACTGGTTAGTATAGATGGTTTTATGTCTAATCTAGACTTGAAAAATGCATATTTTTTTTGTTCAGATACACAATGAGTCTAAAAAATACCTGCGATTTGAATGGAATGGAATTTGGTATATGGGATAACAAGGAACGGTTAATTCACATCAACTATTTGGAACTTCTAGCAGCATTTTTTGGTCTCAAGACTTTCGCTAAGATATTACGACAGCGATCTCATACATAAACCGCTTAGGAGGCATACACTTTCCTCACCTAACTTAAATCACCAAGGAGTTCTGGAAATGGTGGATAATGTGGCAGACGCAGAGTCTAGAAGAATACGAATAGGAACTCGCGGAGTACTCATTTTCAAAAATACCCAAAACATTTAGGGCTCCTGACATTGATATTTTTGCTAGCCGTATAAATAAAAAGTGTCAAAAATATATTTCTTTGCACAGGGATTCAGATGCATGTGCCCTTCTTCACGCCTTTACAATTTCATGGTCAGATTTTAATGTCTATGCTCACGGCCCCCTAAAGGGAGACCACTTCCCAGAGAAGTGCGCCTGGAGGAGAGCTTAAGTTGTCGAACCTAAACCTGTTCGAAATGTATTTGTTGACCGCAGCTTTAATTATATTGTTTTTTTATATTTTATTTTAAAACTTTATTGCACTATGTCCAAAGGCGGACTTAATGCCGCTAGGCATTCTCTGACTTTTAGTCTGGTTACCGACTAATCTTCAACATCATGTCTAATAGATGTACTAATTACCAAAACAGCAGTACCGCCCGTCCAAACCAAGACGGCGGTGAACACTACGATAGAGACGACCGTCCCAATCGTGGTGCACAAAAGGGTTCTCGCGGTGGCGGAAGATCAAAAGCCAATCGCGCAAGAGACCAACGTCGTCAGGATGAATTCCGACGCACTGACCCTCGGCAGGATGCCGCTGAGAAGGAGATAGCCGATAAGATAAACAAGGCTTTATTCTTATGAGTTAAAGGCTCAAGTTCAGCAAAACGTAGTTGTACAACCAACACCATCAATTATTCCTATAACTACTCGTTTCGCTGGGATCTACACACAATGGATCTTTAAACGGATCTTTGAGATGCATGGCAGGCAAGAAGGCCGCATTCCAGTGTGTACGCCATATCAATTTTACAGCTTTAATTATATTATATTATTTTTAAATTCACCTTGGCAGAATGGTAAAAGGGGTCCTCAGCCTCGGTGCCTTTATAACGATACGTTGGGAAGGTTTTTTTTAACACCTTACGAGTTTTGAGGAAGACAATACCAATTTAGTGCCGCGTGGTAGCCGCTTTTGGACTTGTGACCTAGGATTAACCATTCCCGTAGGAAAAGTGCTCATCCAGGTCGTAACACTCGTTTTGCTCATCACATACACACACTCAATTACACTGCTGGTTGAGCATAATCTGGTTGGATATGCGGTCATATCCCTGCCAAGGTGAGTATTATAATAATTTATTATTATTATTATTATAATCAATAAGTTTTCTACATTCTGTAGGCAAACTCCCCTAGACCCGCGTATCTTGCGGGCGTGGCGAGCGCAGGACCCTCTAATCGGAAGCGGGTAGTGAGATTGCATCGCCAACAAAATCCCAGCAACATCGGTATGTCACAACATATCCTTGGGTGCACACTATAGGGAAGGTGTGATGCTATTCCCTTTGGAAGAAACTCTCGTATAATTATGATAGAACTTCACTTCACAAAAGAATACCTAGACACTAAGCTCGACAAAGTCATGTGACTAAATAAATATTTGTATGCTAGATACATATAATAATTAACATCCATGTTTCTGACAAATAAATTATTTCATTTCATTTCATTACAGGCAAGTTCGTTTAATCTTCAATTATAGTGACACGAGCACATGCAAGACAATTGCCAAGATGTGGCCATGATTCTCAGCTTTATTTTTATTTTGTATTGTTATTAACACAGACAAATTTTAATTTTATTGTATAAAATATTTGCTAGCCAAAACCTGTACAAAATGTATAAAATTTTAAGTTTGTAAATGTGACATTTATGCATTTTTTTTTTTTCAAATATTTCTTGGTGTTGGCTATATTGCTGTTTTTATAATTGAGACCTTAAATACCGTTTTGGTGGTTTGTTTACAAATTCTCAGGTATCGATGAAGTATATCTTTAGAATCTTACGTAATAAATATTAAACAGGAGGGAGTGGTTCAGCCTATTCCTATATTTTCTTACTTCTGGGTATGAGAATTAAAAAAAAAAAAACAAAATTCGTTACGTAATAAACTAATGAGCCCTAATATAATTAATTTGCGCAAAATTATATTTACTATTTATATGTGCAAGTGAGTTATATAATTTATATAAAATTGTTTAACGTTATGCAACCCTCTCGCTCGCACAATCAAATATTTTAAAAGATTTTTCAAGTCTGAACTTATGAGAAATGTACTTTTTCTAGATAATAAAATTAGCGAGCTTCGAAGACGGAATTAACGGAATCATAAAGTTTTTAGTTAGTTTGGAAGAGGAGCAGAGTGGTGGATAGTGAGTTTTATTGCGCAATAAAATAAACCAGCCTATTAAGCCCGAGACACTATCCTTCTCCTCTCTCCCTACCACACACGATATACCCGGCACTCGCACGGTTAATCCGTGGAATGCTTAGAAAAAAACCAGGCCCAACTTTTTTGCAGCGTGCCTCAACTAAATACAATTCAATAATCATAACAATAAATTGCTGAGGTGCGACTGTTACCCTCCGATGGGCACAGAACTGGCTTTAACAACTTGAATAATCTTTGAATGATTGTGCGAGCGAGAGGGGTGCATTATTATTATTAGCATAAATACAATATATAAATTCTCTATGTGCTATATTTTGTGTGCTTAAAAAATTAAATGCTTAAAAAACATTATATGTTTTGAAATTATATACTAAATACAATATATTAATACATAGGACGTAAACATTACCCTCATAATAAAATCGTATAAACTTTGCTAGCTTGTTGATGTTTCAGACTATAACTATTGTCAAAGTTATATACAGTGTAAACTCCATGTAAAGTCACTCGATTTAACGACAAACTCCCTAAAGCTTCGAAAACAATTGGCTTTGGTTGGTTTAGCTTGTCTTCCAATTCCGATTTTTCTTTTATCCATTTAACTACAACCGTTTTGTGCCCCTACAAGAAGGACTAGATCTCGGTCGTTATTGGTCATACCACGTGCCAAAACGAATGCGGGCAAACGGGCGCCACTCGCCAGAATGTGTCGCGTCCACGACGACAGACTTGCCTCGGTCGACATGTTCACACAAAGCTGCAGCAGTTACAAGGCCAATATCACTAGGGTGCTTATTGATGATCAGCAAGATTGTTGATTGAATGGTTTATTAGTGCAACTGGTAAAATATATAACGATAATTAGGTCCGTGTTGTACTCAACCCATCAAACTATCTTCCTATATGTTCTTAGTGAGAAATATCAAAGGAAGTGATTCGAATGTAACTTATGATTTTTAAATAAATAAATAACTCTCTATAATAATAATAATATAAAAAAAAACACGCCATAAAATGCACAGTCATTTCAGTTATATAGAGTTTACACTGTATTATTAATTTTGTAATAGTCAAGACGAAGTAGGTTAATTTATTATTATTTACTTTTATGAGTACGTGGTGATTATCTTGTGCTATCAAAGCCTGATCACTCTCACCAAACATTTCATTTTTTTTTTTAATAATTAATATACGGGGTGACTTTGTATGCCTTTACTTCAGACTAATATGTTATTCTATTGATAGAAACAAAACAAGAAACCATATGTTGGAAAGTGTCATCTTTTTTTAAATTTAACAGTTTAATTTGTTACTTCCAACATATGTTTTTTTAGGTAAACGTTTTGTTTCTATCAATAGAGTAACATGTTAGTCTAGACAGACATTCTCAAACTTATTTCGTCTACAGCTCACTTTGTTTTTGATGACTAAATAATCGATGTTGTGTAATAGGTAGGTTTTAATTTCAGTGAATTTTAAGATATAAAGTCGCCCCCCCTAAACCATGCCAACGCCTCCCATTTGTTGTTGGGCCCCTTACCGCCCCCCTCTAGGCGTCCAGCGTCAACAAGGGGGCGTTATCGCCCACTTTGAGAAAAACTGAGTCTAGAGTAAGACCATACAGCATCACGCAGTCACACAACAATTATTATGTAATTCTAAACACTTATCTATTGCTAGTTTCCGAGATAATAAACTTTAAATTCAATCTATTAGAATATAATGTAATAAAATTGGCACTCACTACTATAGTATAGTACAGTATAGTATAGTATAGAAAAAGAAACATTTAAAAATCTTATTAGATCCAAAATAGTAAAATTTCTACATTTCTAAAATATATATTTATAAAAAGGCTACTTATATATTTAGTATAGTAATAAACATAAGTCAATAATTTGGCTTTAGGCTTCGATCTTATCATCGATGTATATATGCCTATTTAATGCAAAAACGCAGTCTAATGTACTACCTCGTACCAACATCGGTGGAGCAGCGCAGTACGAATCGACCAATCAGGTGGAGCAGCGGTACGAATCCACTAATCACATGCGACTCCGAATTTAAATTTTGCGTTTTTGTGGAAATGTTTTTATATCAGTTGGGCATACCTATGTTAGATCATATATTGACAAGAAAAAGCTATTTATACAAAATTATTGCAACTGTCCAATGAGACCTCTACACACATATTTATAGTTTTTAAATGGCATACAAATATAACTGTTCGGGTCGATTAGGTAAAATTCATGCGTCCTTATCCCTAATAAAAAAAAATCCTCGCCATATTTGGAAGTCTAGTAGGGATGAATGGACGCAAAATCTTCGCCTCGACCGGTTCGACGAAACAACAAGTGTCAAAACCATATAAAATTTGTTCAGCTGAAATTGCGCAGCCATACGAGCAAGAGAATAAAAAAGTGAATTGTATCTGGATCAGGCCTGCTCCAGAACTATCAAAGACTTCGGCAGTCCAGTCGATTGGACGACCTAATATTGGTGAGCACCTAAATCGGCTTCGGACATAACCCTCTGGCTACTACAATAACCTTATCCCTCAGTAGTGTTGTTTATATTTAGGCCAAATTATTTAATTTCATTCAAATGAGCTGCATTCAGGAAGTTCAGCCATATCCTGTTACCAAACATACCACACCACAAAATGAATGTTTTTAACCAATGCCTTCTACCAGTATGATTGTACAGAGCAGAAACGTAGACATTGACAGTGGGTTTGGTCCACAAGTTTAAGGTCGCTCAGCGAGCTATGAATAGAGCTATGTTCGGTATTTATTTGATGGATAGAGTCCAAAATGTTGACATCTGTCTGAAAATGAAGGTTACAACAATATCATCCATTAACTTTTAATCGCAAAAGCAAAGTAACAAACTTAATAAATTGCTGAGTTATGTATTTTATTTCCTAGAAAGCTAATAAATTACATTTCTTCAAATTCCACTCAGACTTGAAAAATCTTAGAAGATATAGGATTGTGCGAGTGAGAGGAGAGCCTAACCTCTGAACAACAAAATCATTTACAGCCATACAATGTCAAATGCAAAGTATTCGTCAGGGTTGGAAGACCATCGAGGAATTCAGATCAAAGTTAGAAAAAAAACACAGATAACATTCCAAGAAACACGCGATGCTTCTGTGGCGGCACATAGAACGGTACTTCCACCACAAGGGTCACGGGTTCGATGACGATGTGGTGGGGTACCATACGGGACCGACCCACTATTGTGTGGGCTAAGTTCAACGACCTGGGAAGTAGTGGAGATACCACACTGGTCTGACCTACTACTTCTCAATCCTAGTTTCTGGCTATAATTATGTGTTTGACATTAAATATTTATCAACTACCGATAAGCAGTTTTATTCTTGAGAACTCCCAAACTTCTAATTAAAAAAAAGGCCTATGCGTCAATTCTCTGAATTGTGACGACAATGGGGATGAAGTAATGCAATAGGTTTTCCACGAATTAGAGGGATATAGAGGTCCGTCAACTTACAACCATCAATTTACTGACGCCCATGGCCCATATTATTATCGTCAACCGATTACCGTCCTTAATGAAGGTAATAACAGAAGTTATAATTGTAAACAATATTGAGGCAATACAAGAAATATGCATTTTAATAATAACCAACCGAATGATTGCAAGCAGGGATCAAAAAGTTGCAAACCACTATCTGTATCTAACGTGAACGCAAAAGAGCTGAACAAGAACGAAATGACTCAAGAGTTATGAAATGAAATGAAATATTTATTTGCAGGAAACATGGTAACAAACAATATTAGGTCTTATTAATATTAAATGGGTCACATATTTCGCCATAAGCATGCAAAAATTTACAACAACTGTTATAGAAGTAAAGTTACTAAAAAACTCAGCGTTGCTTCTTTAGTAACTTTACTTCACAAAAACCTTTGTGTTGCTTAAAATACACATAGTATTCCTCCAAAGTATAGAAACATTCCTGAACTAGCCACGCATGCAGTACTGTACATAATCTTTTATAAGGCATCTCTGTCCATACCTTTGGCAAACAATTATATATTTTAGCGCTCATATAGGAGGCGTTTCGTCTAAAGATTTCTAATTTAGGTATAGGCATTACTAAGGATGTGTGTGTGATGTTAAGCTGGAAAGTGTTTATAATCGGAGAAAGGGCGGAGATGCTGTAATATCTGAGTACTTGAACGAGACATTCGTTAAGGAACCAGTTGAATGAAAAGATATAATAAAGCAGACCCTTAAGTAATTCTATATGGACAAAGTAGCCGTAGGCAGGAGTAGGCACCTCACTAACAGCAGAAGCAGTGCGTAACTTAACAGGATACATACTAGTCAATTCCATTAGCGTAAATGCTATAGACTGATATAAAAAGGAGTATACTTGAGTCTAAAACGAGTTAGTGTCCGAAAAATAATGAATTTAATGTCGTGTTTTGCTAAATTTTTATTACCCAATTGAAAAGGAAAGAAATACTTATTTACGTCAGTAATTCAGAAACACCATAAGACTTCGGTTGATTGATTACTCCTGTATCAACAAAAACATATTCCAAAGAGGAGATAATTGTGGCAGAGAACCTCAGATGCCCTAAAAAAATTGGATAATCATATATCAACGGCTGAAGTAAGCCAGATTTAATATCATCATAATTTGTGGATGCAAGTATGCGAAGAAATGGCATGAGTCCGCAATAATGATCAGTATTTTGTGTGGAAATTGGACTCGTTACCAATTATACTGAACGACTCTGCTGCAATACCGCTTTCATTAATCAGCGTCTATAAGACCAGGGCAACCTTAGTATAGGGTCAGAGGTCTTCAACTACATTAAGCATGCACAATACTTTAAAATATATTTTTTTGTTCATTATGTAATATTTTTTGTGTCAATACACAATTATTATTATTATATTTGTGCGTTGACTCGTAGTCTTAGATAAATTAAGATAAATTTTAAACCCACAGAAGAACCTATGGATGACTTGTATTAAACTTCCAATAATACTATGAACATGTGAAACAAATTGTATCTTAAAAGAAACCAGTTTTAAATGTCATAATATTTACTAGAACGTTAAGCTAAATAATGTAGATTTTTAGGTTTTTACTATAAAAAGGTGACGGTAATGCTTTTAGACACTTCCATTATTGTCAAATGAAAATAAGCAAAGGCATGCTTCGATGGTTCAAGCATGTTGAAAGGATGATAAAGCAGATATATAATGCAAACTATGTGGGTAAAAGAGGCCCGACAGATCAAGACTCACCTATTACGATCAAATAAATAAAACATTAGTTGTGCAGTAAAGAGTATACGAAACAATAGGACATGCATGAAAAGACTGATGAATGTTGACGAAGCGAAAAAGGTATGTGATGATAGTCTCGTGACACGTAAATTGTTACGATCGCGACATAACTTACATAAACGTAAAATCTTAAAATGAAATTGCTTTTTCTTGCTAATATAATTAAATTAGGTAATCAATGACAACTGGGATGACAACATTATTTACCCTTGCCCAGCTAGCATGGGTATTCTAGAACCTTGCAACAAATCTTGAACCTGCCAAAATCGCGAGCTTCGGGGAGCAAGATAAGATTATTATTATCTCGCAGCGACATAAAATGTTTTGCCATAGACAAGTAATTAGTTTCATTCTAGATTTTAGGTTCCCTTGCCTGGCAGAGTAAATAAAAAAATACTTATTGACAATATAAGAGATACGAAACTTGACACAGAGATGGTGTTGAATAAAATACACACATCAAAAAAGTCTAGGGATCAAGCATGTTTATGCGGATTTCTTGTGATTGAGATGTGGCTTTGTAATAAATTTATGATTTTATAAATTTATATGGATCCTTTTTGGTGCATTTCATAATTTAAAACAGGAACTGTCAATCAAATTCGAGTAAAAGATGAAAATCAGCTGTCAATATTTTCCCTATAAAAACATAAGACGCATTGAAGACATTATTAGTGCTACTGTTTCCCTACTACTGATTAAAACCAACGTTATTATGGAGCGGCGACGTCATTTAAGCAGGGAAGAAATGATCAGAGCCGTGGGAATGATAGAAGCTGGTTCCCGGCAACGTACTGTGGCTTTAGCTCTGAATACAAGTCAGAGTGTTATCAGTCGACTTTGGACACGTTACCGAACCACTGGTACCGTGGCTGAGCGCCATGGAGGACGGTATCGCTGCACCACACGGAGACAAGACCGATACATTCAAATCACAGCTCGAAGAACTCCAACAATAACCGCCATGATGTTAGCCGTGAGCCTTCATCGCTCTTCAGGGAACTTAATTAGCGACCAAACAGTCAGAAACCGCTTGCATGAAGTGAACCTTCATTCCCGAAGACCGCTACGGGTACCACCTATAGCAATGCACAATCGTAGGACTCGATATCAATGGGCTCTTGAACACAGAAATTGGACAGAAGAACAATGGCGTTTCGTGTGCTTTTCTGATGAGTCTCGTTTTGGTATGAGGCCGGATACAAGACGTATACGACACTGGAGAACCCCTGGACGCCAACAGCGATTAAAATCCTGCCAGGAAGTCCATCCTTATAGTGGTGGAACCATCATGGTATGGGCGGGTATTTCGATCGGCGGAAGAACTGAGTTGATTTGGATCAGAGGCAACCTCAACGCTCAAATTTATGCTGAGACGGTTGTATCAGACGTCATCGTTCCTCTACAAGTGCATATCGGTCCCTTATTTCAGTTAATGCATGATAATGCACGACCGCACACCGCAAGAGTTGTAAGACAGACTCTCGCCGCAGCTAACATCAATGTCCTGCCCTGGCCTGCTCAGTCGCCAGACTTGAACCCGATTGAGCATGCATGGGATATTCTTCAGAGAAGAGCTCTGCCGAATATGGAGGGTATCCAGTCGCAAGAAGACCTTTTTTTGTTGTTGCAACGAACATGGGCGGCCATTCCACAGCGTGATTTGGATGAACTCATTTTGAGTATGCCAAACCGATGTTCTTGTGTTGTTAGTGTTCGCGGTAGAAACACGGATTATTAATTGTTTAAGTTACCCAATAAAATTAAAAAAAAAACTGTTATTTCAGTCTTTTTTTCGAACTTTAATGTTAGTGGTTCAAATGTCAAAAATCCCTTTATTAGGAAAATGGCAATTTTTTTTACTAATGCAAAGGTGACTTGGTTTATCGTTACTGTAGACAAACGAAAACATTTTATTTGATCAATCCTTAAAGAAAATTTTAATGAATATCAATCAGGAGAAAAGTTATTGCAAAAATATATGTTGATCCCTAGACACTTTTGATGTGTGTATATAAAAAATACGCAAAAAAACAGACTTCTTCAACATTTTTTTTTAAATAGTTCGATAGACATCCGCATGATTTACATAGATTTTATTGTGTCCAAATGAATATTCTTGCAAAAAAACTTAAATAATTTAATACAAAAATAGTCCAGCGCCATCTAAGTGCATCACATATTTTTTTTTTATATCACCCCACACAGCACGATATAATATTTTTTGACGGGTCTGCCAAAGTCTAAGATATAAGGTTGCCATGTTATAACGGACTTTTTAGACCTATATCATGCCTCAAGGGGGCTGGGTATTTTATTTCTGAATTCAGACTAACCAGAGGTAAATGGTACTATTGTAAAATAACATTGGCTCAAGTCGCCCTTAGTTATTGATTCTATTTGAAGTCAAATTGTTGATTTGATATAAATGTGACAAAAATAAATATTTCTACTGTCTTAAAAATGTTACATTATCTAGACCTAGCAAAGACATTAAATATAAAACAAGATGGCCAAGAAGCCAAACGGTATGAGAATTAAAGCTAGGAGCTTCGTCTCAGAATGTAGTCTATGACAGTGCATTGCAAATTGTTTGTGTTTATTCTCTGTTACGTGAAACACTTTTTTCATAGACAAAATAACAACCAATGCCCGCTCCATGTTATATTTGATATCTTTCGAGTCCTGGGTAGTCTATAATTGAATCAATAAGATTTCCAAAGTCCCTTAATAGCTTTAAGTTTTGGTGATTTTTTCTTCGCCTCGAATTCTTGCTTAAAACTTGTAAGAAACTTGTCCCTCAGACTCAATCGTGGAGTCGCCGGTTTCAGGAGAAACTGTTTTAAATCATTCGTGAAACTTTTAGCTGTGTAATTCGGTTCGTCTTTTCTCGAATCGTCATTCGAATCCAAGAATGAAACCGATTTAATCGATTGAATCGAGTTTTTTCGTTCTCTTTTGTGCTGTTCCGATTTTGAGCGGGAGCTAATTTTTTTTGAGGGTAGACTGTAACTTCTTGAGGCCAGAGAATAGTCATTATCTGTCGAATGGATCGTATCGGTTGATCTATTGCATATTTTGCAGCATAATGGACAGTGTTCCATTTCGCTATGATATCTTCCATTGCAATAAATAAAGTTCTCTTGCAATCTACGCGTTCGTTTCTCCCGATGTTTAACTTTCTCCCGGCTCTGGCTCTCCCGTTTAGACCTGTGTTTGCATTTGAGACAGTTTCTTCTTGCAATCTTTCTTAGTTCTTTCAAAAATTGATAGTCGATTTCGAAGTATTTGGCGTCGGGTTCCGAGTAGTACCCTTGGTTGTTTGATTCTGGTTTTTGTTTGATGGTTTTTGTGTGTTTGGTTTCTGGTCGTCCTGGGTCGGAATAGTATCTGATGTCGTGATTTTTCGAGTGTTTTGTGTATTGACAATGTGTGCAGAATGTTACTGACTTGTGTTTGTGTGGAGGGGTAGGCAGGGGTCAGGCCTGCACAGAAGGTACCCATAGGGTCTTTCTTTGTTCCTCTTCTACTGCAGACTTAAGTTGAGTACACATGTGCGCGATATTCACACCAGCAGATATCGAAGCTAGAAAAAAAATACTAAATTAATAATAAGCCAATGTTCTTCACAAAAGCTGTTTTTGACTGTGTCTATCCCTTTCAGCACGGACAATACCAAGCGTGTTATATTACAAAAAAATCTAGCTGCCACCAAATTCTGTTTTGCCGCTCTAAAACGACTCTCAATACGACTAGTTCGTACATCCATCTACCTACTTAGTCAAAATGTATTATTCTTATCTCTATTAAATTTAAAATTTTATAGTACTAGTAAATTTAATTCATGTTCTAATTTAAATAACTATTTTCTTTTTTATAGTTATTATTATGATTTTTATTTTATGTTTATAAGTTGACACGGCCTTTACAGCCACGAATTTATATTTAGTTGACTCGGCCTCTTTACAGCCGTCGTCGTAAACGGTATCACATCATGTCTGCACAGAATTCTTCATTCGTCCTTAAACTCTCCGTCCTTACTGTCCTCGGTAAATATTAATACCGCTCATAGATCACGGTAACCAGTAACGTTTACTCTCGGCATGTATGCAAATAACACGTCCCACATTAACCCTATTGTGAGGATGTGTAGATATTACAATGAACTGACAAGCAAACACAACATCGACATGTTTGACAGAAGACTTTCGACACTGAAGTCGAGTTTGAAGGATATAATCTAACACCTGCTTTATTTTTATTTTTGAACTGATCTTCATTGATTTTACTTTTGGTCTCATTTTATTATTTTTTTGAAATAGTTTAATTCTCTCTCTTTTATTTGTAACACTTATTAACTTGTAACTTAAAAAAAAAAAACACGTTATACGTGATTGTTTATAATACATGGCTGATATTGTGTACACATGCTTTGAGTTTTAGCAATGTCTATACACTATATCCATTATTTTTAGAAACCGTAATGCTAAAATTTGTTTTGTGTGCGTACTTAATAAATAAAAAATATAAATTATTGTTAATGGTATTTAGAATATAAGATGACACGGCACTTTTACAGCCACGATCTTATATTAAGTAGTTATTAAGTTACAATTACTTATGACAATAATGCTATTATTACACACATAAATCTGGATTGTTTACCTGTTACGGTCCAACCATGATTACCTAACTGATGTTTGTTTATATTTTTTTTTATGTTTTTGTTTTATATTATTTTAGTGCTGACAATATCCAAGTTGTTACAAGATAACCTATGGAAATAAATATTTTGATTTGATTTGATTTGATAAAAAAAACATACATACGCACGATGGTGCGCTAGCAAATTATTAGACGCATGATTGTGCGAGGGGGTTTGTGGAATTCGCTAGGGGAGGATTTATATGAGATACTTTAGACCTCGAAGACCTCAAAGTTACCAATAAACCTTTCAATATCCAAAATATTTTTTATCGTGCTGAAAGGGCTATAATAGTAATAGAAAAACCCGTTAGTCGGTAAAGAAAATCATATCGATTCCTGTGGTTCTATTCTGTTACTAAGTCGCAAACATTATTAGTGGATTGCGTTATTTACATCAGAGATTGCGTCATAATTACAAAATATTATTCAATTCTCAACTCTATAAGCACTCGACCTTGACATCGGCCGTGCAAATATCAACTTTAATAGCGTGATATATGTATATATATAAAGTTCCTTTATATAACGTTTGCGCTTAAGTAACAGAATAGTGCTGGTGGTTGGGACACAATGATTTCTTTATTTATTTTATGACATTTTTCGAGTTTGGTACGCGTACGCGAGTTTGTCTCATCGACGAGTTTGCCACTTTTCATTATTATTTATTTATTTATTACAGGAAAACTTACAGCTAGATAACAATATAGATGAATAATATAATTAAAAATGAGCCAATTAAAAGTGTGTGCCTATAGCAACTAAATATAATAAGACCCTGACAAAATATAAAAAAAAAAAAAAAAAAAAACGAATTAATCTAAATACACATCAAAAAAGTCTAGGGATCAAGCATGTTTATGCGGATTTCTTGTGATTGAGATGTGGCTTTGTAATAAATTTATGATTTTATAAATTTATATAGATCCTTTTTGGTGCATTTCATAATTTAAAACAGGAACTGTCAATCAAATTCGAGTAAAAGATGAAAATCAGCTGTCAATATTTTCCCTATAAAAACATAAGACGCATTGAAGACATTATTAGTGCTACTGTTTCCCTACTACTGATTAAAACCAACGTTATTATGGAGCGGCGACGTCATTTAAGCAGGGAAGAAATGATCAGAGCCGTGGGAATGATAGAAGCTGGTTCCCGGCAACGTACTGTGGCTTTAGCTCTGAATACAAGTCAGAGTGTTATCAGTCGACTTTGGACACGTTACCGAACCACTGGTACCGTGGCTGAGCGCCATGGAGGACGGTATCGCTGCACCACACGGAGACAAGACCGATACATTCAAATCACAGCTCGAAGAACTCCAACAATAACCGCCATGATGTTAGCCGTGAGCCTTCATCGCTCTTCAGGGAACTTAATTAGCGACCAAACAGTCAGAAACCGCTTGCATGAAGTGAACCTTCATTCCCGAAGACCGCTACGGGTACCACCTATAGCAATGCACAATCGTAGGACTCGATATCAATGGGCTCTTGAACACAGAAATTGGACAGAAGAACAATGGCGTTTCGTGTGCTTTTCTGATGAGTCTCGTTTTGGTATGAGGCCGGATACAAGACGTATACGACACTGGAGAACCCCTGGACGCCAACAGCGATTAAAATCCTGCCAGGAAGTCCATCCTTATAGTGGTGGAACCATCATGGTATGGGCGGGTATTTCGATCGGCGGAAGAACTGAGTTGATTTGGATCAGAGGCAACCTCAACGCTCAAATTTATGCTGAGACGGTTGTATCAGACGTCATCGTTCCTCTACAAGTGCATATCGGTCCCTTATTTCAGTTAATGCATGATAATGCACGACCGCACACCGCAAGAGTTGTAAGACAGACTCTCGCCGCAGCTAACATCAATGTCCTGCCCTGGCCTGCTCAGTCGCCAGACTTGAACCCGATTGAGCATGCATGGGATATTCTTCAGAGAAGAGCTCTGCCGAATATGGAGGGTATCCAGTCGCAAGAAGACCTTTTTTTGTTGTTGCAACGAACATGGGCGGCCATTCCACAGCGTGATTTGGATGAACTCATTTTGAGTATGCCAAACCGATGTTCTTGTGTTGTTAGTGTTCGCGGTAGAAACACGGATTATTAATTGTTTAAGTTACCCAATAAAATTAAAAAAAAAACTGTTATTTCAGTCTTTTTTTCGAACTTTAATGTTAGTGGTTCAAATGTCAAAAATCCCTTTATTAGGAAAATGGCAATTTTTTTTACTAATGCAAAGGTGACTTGGTTTATCGTTACTGTAGACAAACGAAAACATTTTATTTGATCAATCCTTAAAGAAAATTTTAATGAATATCAATCAGGAGAAAAGTTATTGCAAAAATATATGTTGATCCCTAGACACTTTTGATATGTGTAGGTGTTCGCTTTCTATAGTGGATTATTTCTGGCCTTTGGGAAGGAGTAATTTGCTGTGTACGGCGAGCAAACTAAAACTAAATTAATATTAATGAACTATACTAACTGTGGGTATTCTATTGTTATTTTAATTTTTAAATATATGTAAATGTTTCATAATTGCATGCTGTGTGCACATGCTTTTGGAGATGGTACTGGAACTGTATTGTAAAGATTTGAAATTTAAAAAATGTTTTGTACCCATTTCTGTTGTGTGTACCTAATAAATATTTCCAGACAGGTCACACAGCGCCATCTAGTTTCCGTGGTAAGCTACGAGGCTTGTGTTACGGAAACTAGATGGTTGATAAACTACATATTATACTTTTTTTTTTGTAAATATATACATATAAACACCCAGTTTTGTCGACTTTCGGGTTGCACATGGGCATGTAGTCTACCTTAATTCTGACTTGCCCCAACAAGGGGTTACTGCTGTACCAGGTATTGTAATCTCATAGGTACTGATAACTAAATTTAAAAGGTTATTAATTGATCGTTGTGGTGTAGTTCTGTATATGTTTTATTTTGTAAATCTGATATAGCTGAGTTTTCTTTGCAGATTCCTTTCTCAGTCAGATTAAACATTAACAGGTCACTGGAATTTGCTAAGCTGCTGGTCTTCTGCTAACAGCTTACTTATTGGACCACTTTGCTGCTTAGTCTTCTACTAGCAGGAGTAGAATCATTCAAAATAATTAAATTAATGACGTTTCATAAATGCCTGTAATAGGTTTACGTGAATAAAGATATTTTGACTTTGACTTTGACCGAGACAAATTATACAATGTACAACTTGCCCCCGGTGGGAACCCGCCCGAGTTCACGTCAACGTTTGTTACCACTAGACCACGGAGGCGGTCAATAATAATAATAATAAACAAAAAGAACAAATCCTAAAAATGTACAGAAGCCGGAGGGTCAAAGAATTAGGAAGAAAATAGACGCCTTACTTCATATATAGTAAAGTTGGCCAAATATAAAGCTTACAAAAGCGCAATTTCTGAACGCGTTGCTACATAAATAAAAATAACAAACCTGATATATAATTCCTATATTCATTCTCCTGTTTAAGGGCGTGTTCAAACATTTCCTTAGCAGCTTTCCCCGATACCTTATCGGCGGGATATCGCGTGTCTTTAACCTCTTTGATTTGTTTAGTAGTTTTAAATTTTATCAACAACACAATTGGGTAGATTTGTTGCTTGTGAAGCTTTTCTATGGTCGTCACGCTGATATCTAGTATGCAGTGGATTCCCTGTTAGATAAATTAAAAATAATAATTAGATTTCTGACTTTCCCCATATTCGACTTGGAAGCAAATAAAGCAAAGCTTGATTTTTACCGAATTTTGTATGAAAACCAGATAGACAAATGTCAAGTCGAACGAGTTTCTAAGCGAAATAAAATTTAAAAAGTCGACAAATCGAACGAAGGTTTGTATGGTCTTGTGTTAGAGAAAGTAAAGTATCATCACGACCGTTTCCCTTTCGGGGTGGTCAGAAACCACGCTTATAAATAAGGAGCGGTATGCAGTAGTCCCGGTACCTCCTACAGTGTCTCACCTTCTCGCAGAGTTCCTTAATGGCCCGGAGCGGTATGCAGTAGTCCCGGTACCTCCTACAGTGTCTCACCTTCTCGCAAAGTTCCTTAATGGCCCGGAGCGGTATGCAGTAGTCCCGGTACCTCCTACAGTGTCTCACCTTCTCGCAAAGTTCCTTAATGGCCCGAAGCGGTATGCAGTAGTCCCGGTACCTCCTACAGTGTCTCACCTTCTCGCAAAGTTCCTTAATGGCCCGGAGCGGTATGCAGTAGTCCCGGTACCTCCTACAGTGTCTCACCTTCTCGCAAAGTTCCTTAATGGCCCGGAGCGGTATGCAGTAGTCCCGGTACCTCCTACAGTGTCTCACCTTCTCGCAAAGTTCCTTAATGGCCCGGAGCGGTATGCAGTAGTCCCGGTACCTCCTACAGTGTCTCACCTTCTCGCAAAGTTCCTTAATGGCCCGGAGCGGTATGCAGTAGTCCCGGTACCTCCTACAGTGTCTCACCTTCTCGCAAAGTTCCTTAATGGCCCGGAGCGGTATGCAGTAGTCCCGGTACCTCCTACAGTGTCTCATCTTTTCGCAGAGTTCCTTAATGGCCCGGAGCGGTATGCAGTAGTCCCGGTACCTCCTACAGTGTCTCACCTTCTCGCAAAGTTCCTTAATGGCCCGGAGCGGTATGCAGTAGTCCCGGTACCTCCTACAGTGTCTCACCTTTTCGCAGAGTTCCTTAATGGCCCGGAGCGGTATGCAGTAGTCCCGGTACCTCCTACAGTGTCTCACCTTTTCGCAGAGTTCCTTAATGGCCCGGAGCGGTATGCAGTAGTCCCGGTCGCCCCCGCGCCTCCTGGGCTCGAGATGTGTCCCTGAGAAGAGCGCTCTCTCGAGAGCCGCCTCCCCCAGAGTCTCCCACCTGACGGGGGCGAACATTCCGGGCCAGTCCGAGACCAACTTCTGGACCACAAACTCCCACATCGGACCTAGTACCACCACTGGACGATGGTTACCATCTGTAACAATAACAAATATGAACTGAGCCTTTAATTTCATGACAGTAACACATGGACAAAAACCATTGGTATCCAAAACCACATTTTTTAATATCGAGACGAACAGCGCTACCCTGATGGTATGAGTCTGAGTCAAACGAGGCCGTGTACAGGTTTGGGATGCCACATGTGTTGATACACTCTGTCCGTCACATGTGACATCCAGCCATAA
Source organism: Tinea semifulvella (assembly GCA_910589645.1). Taxonomy (NCBI): domain Eukaryota; kingdom Metazoa; phylum Arthropoda; class Insecta; order Lepidoptera; family Tineidae; genus Tinea; species Tinea semifulvella. Next base: position 3,285,821 of record OU342599.1, read on the forward strand.
GAAAGCCTTACTGAAAGGGCTACTGCAGAGTCAGCCGCATGCCTTAAAGGCAACAAGTACGCGGAGTTCATCATTAATCACTTCAACCTATTTGCAGTCGAAACGTTCGGTCCGTGATCTGAGAAGGCTCTGGCGTTCTCTCATAAGCTTGGGGAAAACTCCGCTTGGGGACGGGTGACCTGTTGAGTAGAGAATATTTTGCTCAAAGGGTCATCCTCACCGTTCAACGGGGGAACGCAGCGAATGTCCTCGGCACACTTGGTCCATCGGATTATAATGTTAGTTTTTATTTTTTTAGTTTTATTTGTAAGTGTAGTTTATTTATCATTTTGTGTTTAATTTTTATATTATGTATGTTTTTTCGAGAAGAGATTCTGACTGCAACACTCGAGCATAACGAATTGTCAAAGTTATCACTGGCATTACGTTTATGTAACTATAGGCAATAAAGAAAATACAGGGAATATACTCACAATGCAGTCTTTCGACCCGCTGATAAGACAGTAAGGGGAGGTCATCAGTGAGGGTCCCAGAGTCGCTCCACCAGCCGGAATCCGTGTTGGAGAAAGAGGCCAATTCTTTGGAGTCGCTGTGCTTTTTCCTCCTGAAGAAGGAACGACGTGCGGTTGTAGAACCGCGTCTTTGGGAATCTCCCCCTTCTAGAGAACCCATCGACCGACGAAGCAGTTCTTCTACTCTAAAATGTTTTAGAACAATGTATGAAAACAAATGAATTCGTGTGGGTTACAGTGGAAGTTACCATCATGCGAGTATATCATGTATTTTCATACAAAGAGAAGCTAATTTAACGTGCCTAGCTAGTCCGCGCGCAGCAATGGACTAGCCCCTTTATAAGGCAACAATATTTAAGCCAGTTAAAGTCCAATAAAATAATGTAAGATATATTAATATTCAAAAATTTGTAGACTTGACTACCAGGAAATCTCGCTCCGTTCTGGTAGTCAAATTTCTACGTATTCCATGGATTCACAGTGCGGGTGCCGGGTCCATTGCGTTTGGGAAAGAGAGATGAGAAGAATGGCTTGCGAACAACAATATGCTGCCATCGAGCCCCTACTCGCTACCCAACCACATACTGTATGATTTAGTTTTGGAAGCTCTTTTCATAAATGTATTGACGGCAGACCAGCTTTGGCCCAATTATTTCAGTAAGTGGTGCAAAGATTTTGCTGGAACACCTCTCGCACCAACTTTCACTGCGTAACGTTATTATTTTGATAATGCTTATTTACAGCTAATACTGACATATTTAATAATTTATATTTTTTTTTATATAGTTGACAAAGGCTTTTTTCAGCCGCTTTAACTAGAATTTGCTGTTAATTATTAATTACTCAAATGACATTTTAATTTAATTATTTAAGTAGGTATGTAATAATATATAATTTTACTGACAAAGCCCATATACAGCCGCAACAACAGCTTAATTTATTTACCTAAAGTAGGTAAATATTTATATTTAATATAGGTACCTAGGTATATTTTTGTTTATTTTTTGTTATTGTGTTGATGTTCCTATGACACTACCAGTTCTGCTCCTTGTCTCCACATTGCACTCTCCAGGCAAGACAGATATTTTAACGCTAAATATATATTGTGTACAATTTTGTTTAAATTATATTGACTTAACCAAATCCGGTGAGAATGTACAGTGATACACTAAGAATAAGAATAAGAATAAAGCTGAGAATTGAATCCGATCCCGATCATTATTCTTTTAATAAATCTCTAAAGTGTCCGTAATTTGATTTCCTAGAAAGTTGGCACACAGTAAATACACTCAAGACTTGAAAAATCTTTGCAAATATAAGATTGTGCGATCAGGGGATGCAAAATCGTTAAGCCCGGTTAATAAAAAACCGAAGAAATACTCACTTGAATTTGCTAGGTATAGTTCCCCATTGCAGTTTATTTCCTTTATAGTCTAATTGCCAAGCCCGCCATAATCCAGGCACGCCATTAAACAGAGTGTTGTCCACAAACAAGACCTCGTCTTTAGTGAACCATAGAGAATACGGGTCTATTGTGTCTACTCCTGCTGAAGTTATTTTATGACACCGATCGAAACCGGATCGAATGTAAAATGCATCTCCCGGTTTATCTTTCATATCGTTATATTGTTTTAAATCGTGACGAACTCGCACACTGACCTGTAATAATATTTACATAAAAACTTAATTGCACTATGTCTACTGCTACTATGGCAGACTGTGTGACATTATGCTTCCTGTGCTGGGGTTTTCTATTTATTTTTAATGAATCATAGAGAAGCACGTTTACTCAGAAAAACGTCCATCGAAGACGAGGCAAGGCTGAAGGGGGCGCGGGTGAAACGTCAGTTTAATAACGTTCGGAAACTATTGTTTCTGACAGCCAAACCTTTAGGACATTTAGACAGTATAGATGGTAGCAATCATCAATTGAGTTATACTTCTCTATTTAGTTCCCGCGACTTTAGGTAATCTCAAAAGTTAAATATTGCGAAAATAAAAATGTATCTTACCTTAGCAGCAGGTTTAGCTAGCTCCAAAGCAGCTTGTTCAGCCGTCGCATGTCTTAAATCCACATTATTATACTCCAAAATCTGATCTCCCGTCCTCAACCCAGCGTTATACGCCGGACTATCGATCTCAACACTATGGACAAATATACCCACAGCATTGCCTCCGACCAAACTAATTCCTAGATCAGAACAATTCCTCATTTCAATAGACAGAAATCTAGGCAACACTTTATTCGTTTGACTTTGTCTTAATGTAGCCGATTCAATAGGCGTCTCCATTCTTAACGACTGCTGAGGACCTGGAGAATTCCTCGGAGTAGGAGACCCCGATAAAGAAACCTCTTCATCGTGAGAACTTTCGCCAGAAGACGAACTTCCAGAACCTTCCAACTCATACTTGTACTTATCAGGACTATACTGCACTAGCATAGTAATCGAATTCCCGCATTGACGCAAAACATTTGCAGCTAAAGTGTAAGTCGCAGATCGCATGTTAATCCCGCAAACTTCGAGCAATTGATCACCAATTTGCAAACCGACCTGACTCGCTAAAGAATTCTCGTTGACAGTTGAAACGAATACGCCTCCAGTATCAGGAGGACAAGATATTTGTATTCCTAAGGGTTGCTGACTTTTATCAATATGAACCCTTCGTAATTCTCCAGGTAACGGTTTATTCCATCCCATTCCGCAATAGTCAGGCATTGAATTCCTCGTTCCTTTATTCAATTGCTTAGAACCACGTCCTGGACTTAAGACTTCTACGTGAAATGTCGGCATGGGAGAATTCCTTTCCGAGCTTCTTTCAATGGATCCTGTGCTTAATTTTCCAGCTGAGTTTTTTGATGTGACACTCGGGTTTGAGGGAATACGAAATCTTTGGTTTTCCTTCTTTCTGGGAAACGTTCCACCTTCATAGGTAGTGTGGTAAGATTCACCGCCGCGGTTGATTTTCGACACCGGGTGTAAATCGGACATGTTATGAGAATGGGTGAAAGTGGACACTTCGTAACTTGTTCCTATGCTTTCTCCTGATTGACTTTGAGGAATATTTGTTGGACTCGCTGGATGAGGGTATCTACTTGTTGAATTAACAAACGGTCCGCGATAATACTGAGCTTGTAAGCGAGATTGAGAAGGTAAAGTTCCACCTGTCATTCCCATATTTAATCCTGAAGATAGGCCACTGTTTAAGCTATCAGGACCAAAGCTATCACTATCGGATGGGTATTTATTGACTTTATTCGACTTTTTAGGCGAATAATACTGTCCAAGTATGTCTTTGGGGTGGTTTTTCATTGAATAATCCATGGAGCTATGTGCTTTTATAGTTGAGACAAAATCTAACGAGCTCGGGCCTTTGTTTGTATGTCCGATATAGTCCAGTGAATGTGGACTTTTAGTTATATTTCTGTTGACAGGTTGGTATTCTAAAGAGTCGTCTGAAGGATTAAGAGCTAGGCTAAGGCGATTTGTGTTCATGTCGTGTTCAGAATAATCTGCAATCATTTTGTCTTTTTCTAACGTTCGCATTTTATCGAAGTTTATAACATTTGGCGATCCGAATGGGTTATGTATGGATAGAGAGGCGGGTTTAGGGAAATGAGCATTTGCAGGACTGACTGATGATTCTATGGATTTGTATACAGAATGCCGGGCCGGTGTTGTCGATTGGGTTAAAGGTTGATGACCCAAAGGTATGGGGTTTGAATTCCTGTTGGTATTAGATCTCTGTGGTTCTGGTTGTAATTTGGTTGGGGGACTCAGAAGTATGGATAGCGGTGGTCTCTCTTTCCTAGAGCGCGGCTGTACGATGGTTCCTGTAGGATTTTCCTCGAGTATAAAGTTAGCTCGCGCTTTTGGCCAAGTCCCGCCATTGTTTTTAGCCGAATCAGAATTTGAATCTTTATTTTTTCGTTTAGAGCGTTTATGGACGCTACTCGTTTCTTTAACTGAAAAAAATAAATCAAATAAATAAGTTGTTATCTTACCGGTATTTATAATATATTATATAGGCTTTTTCTAGGAAATAAAATTACTGACATAAATAGCATAAATATTTATAACGATATTCCTCTATTTTACATACATATGTCGCACAATAAAGATGTGGAATGCTCTTCCAGCCTCTGTTTCCACTTTTCTATAACCTTGAGTCCTTCAAGCGAAGTATTTTTCATCTAGTCTAGCCGGCATGGGGACTGATATCTCAGTATATATATATATATATGATTTCTTAATATATGAGTATAATATCTCTAAATTGACCGTAATTTGATAGTCTACATCCTTAGCAATTTGATAGTCTACATCCTTAGCAATTTGATAGTCTACATACTTAGTAATTTGATAGTCTACATCCTAAGTAATTTGATAGTCTACATCCTTAGTAGTTTGATAGTCTACAGCCTTAGTAATTTGATAGTCTACATCCTTAGCAATTTGATAGTCTAAATCCTTAGTAATTTAATAGTCTACATCCTTAGCAATTTGATAGTCTAAATCCTTAGTAATTTAATAGTCTACATCCTTAGTAATTTGATAGTCTACATCCTTAGTAATTTGATAGTCTAGATCCTTAGTCATTTAATAAACATTTCCAAAAAATAAACTTAGAATTGAAATATCTTTGAAAATATAGGATTGTGTGAGAGGGAGAGTGTTAAACCCTCATAAGTAAACTGGACGTAATTTTAGAAAAAATGGCGACATATTAATTGTCACTAAAATAAGATGTTTTAGTAAAATCTAATTAAATAAAGTACTTACTGGTTTTTCCATGATAACTATCGATAACAGAGTCAAGTTCGGCGATTGCTGCTGATTCTGGAATCTGAAATTAATAAAAATATAACAGTTCCTTAAATAAGGGATCCCTACTCTGTAGAAAAGTTTTAACTAAAGTTGTTGATTCGAATTCAGCAAGCCATACGAAAATATTTTTCCTTTTTTGTGTTACGGCCTAGCACATCCCTGAATAGAGTAAGTCTTGTTTCAACCGGTGTTATTTTTATATAAATATCACCATGGCAAGCTTACAATATTAGTTCTTCTTGAAAGAAAAAAAATACATTTGACATCATTGCAAATGGCACATACCTTCAATGAGAACAATGAGGTAGGTGATACCATTCGTGATTCATCATCATCATCAGCCTGTTTTTCTCCATTGCTGGATATAGGCCTCCCCCAAGGCTCGCCATTTAACACGATATTCTGCTACCCTCATCCATCCCTCACCAGCGACCTTCCTCAGGTCATCTGTCCATCTGGCGGGGGGTCGTCCCACACTGCGTCTTCCAGTACGTGGTCTCCACTGCAGGACCCGTTTACTCCATCGTTCATCGCTTCTGCGACAGACGTGTCCAGCCCATTGCCACTTCAACTTGCTAATTTTGAAAGCTATGTCTGTAACTTTGGTTCTTTGACGGATGTCAACGTTTCTGACTTTATCCTTCAGAGAAATCCCGAGCATAGCTCTCTCCATAGCTCGCTGAGCGACCTTGAATTTATGTATCAGACCCACCGTCAGTGTCCACGTCTCTGCTCCATACGATTCGTGATTACCTGATGGTAATTGTCGCGCAAGGTCCACGAATGTTAGCAACTGGAATCAGACACTCATGACTGACATCAGTCCCTGTGAGCGGCTTGTCTGGGCATGACGACAATTCAAGCCTGATCCCGAATCGTGTGGATACACTTTACTGGGTTTATCGACACGAACGGTGGATACTTCCCCGCCACAGCAGACTGGACAAATTACCACCACCAGTCGCCTACCAGTCACCATTACAGCCCCTAATACACAAAGTCCTATACCACCACTGTTGTAGATAGCCCATCTTCATCATCTTTAAGAAAACCCTGAATAACTTGGCCTACACTCGTCACGCTGGCCAGACGAATTGTAAAATAATGTACCTACATACCTGTTTTTGCTTGTCCTTAGATTTACTTCTTCCGGTGACAGCATCGAATTTCCCTCGGATCATATCCCATGTGCCTGCAACAACAGTATCAACTAATACTGTATATAATTACACTTTAACAGGAACAAAACTCGAAAGATGTTATGTCTTGTTTATTTTAACAGTGACTTAATTTATTCAGTATAATTAAAAACTATTTTAAAAGTGTGGCGCGGTGGTGGCTCGGTTGTAAGAACGCGTTCCGTGAATCCTACAAAGGTCGGTTCAAACCCACCCGGCATGTACCAATGAGAAATACACTTTTCTAACGTACATTTGTCATAGATTTACAACACCGCCGTTCCCGTGCCTCGAAGAGCACGTTAAGCCGTCGGTCCCGGTTCCACTATTACCAAATTATGGAATCGTTAATTAATTGTCATTAAAAATTGACATCACATCTTCGCCAAGCCGTCTGGCCAGCGTGGCGAGTGTAGGCCAAATTCTCCAAATATATGTTCTGGAAGGCCCATCTCCAACAGTGGAGGTCTAAGACGCTTTGTACTAGGGGCTGTAATAAAATGAAATGAACTTAAAAAGTAAAAAATAAATAAAATATAAACCAAAAATAAAAACTGCCTCGTGGTCTAGCGGTTAAGTGGATTTAAACCTGAAGGTATCGGGTTCGATTCCTGGTTGGGACACAATATTTTAATTTATAAATTAAATTATTAATTTATTTATTTGTAATATTTCTTGAGTTTGGTACGCTAGAGACATCGACGAGCTTGCCACTTGTCATGATTGGCCTACAGTAAAATTGGCTATATGGAAAACCGGTTTATTAAAAAAAAAACAAGGGTGGTTTTTGATTACCCGGGAAGGGATACTGTCGTCATGATACTTTTTTTTAATGCTAATCATCATCATCAGCCTGTTTCTCTCCACTGCTGGATGTAGGCCTCCGCCAAGGCTCGCCCATTTCAACCGATCTTCCGCCACCCTCATCCAGCCCCCGCCATCGACCTTTTTCAGGTCACCCGTCCATCTAGCGGGAGGGGTCGTACCACTCTGCGTCTTCCGTACGTGGTCTCCACTCCAGAACCCCTCTACTCCAACGGCTAATGCAACTGTGCTAATCATTAAAAAATAAAAAAACACAAAATTGTAACTTGTATTCTTTTGCCTTCCGACTCCTCCTTTTTATCCAAACAAAAACAACAATCTAATCTCTAGATAAGGCTTGATATGACAGTTTTTACTTTCAATTGTAAACTGTTATTACTATTACTGTACCTTATTCACGATAGCAATAAATATTATGTAAACAAGAAATCAAGTGGTTCTCAAACTGTTTTCTTTATATACGGGGTGACTTTGTATGGCCCGGTCAAGCCGGCATAGTGTTAATGATGTTAATTATGTCAGTCATAAGTGCAAGATTCCAGTTGCTAACATTCATGGACCTCGAGAGCGAGAGCGCAAAGTCACGTGTCGTGCTAGTATAAAAAAAATGTGTCGTACCTTAGACTAATACGTTATTCTATTAATAGGACTTTTTAAATGACATTTTTTTTCGTCATTTCCGACATATGGTTTCTTAGAAAAAGTTGTTTGTTTCTATCAATGGGGTGTATCAGGCAAAGCTTTTTGTAGATGTCGCTAGCGGCAATGGTACCTTGTTTACATGTATGACGCATCATTGTTTAAATGTTTTTTGTTTTTATAACAGAAAAATGTAATTTAACTTAACGCTATATACCTTAAAAGACAAATTAAGATAGTGAACACAGTCGTTAATAAGAAAAAAAGGCTGAATTTAAAGAACAGCAATTTTGAGATCACCATATCTTTGATTTCGCTTGGAAATCTCAATTTGTACACTAAAATCTGCTCACTTCGGCAAAATTATCAGAAAAAAAAACGTAATAAAAATACAAAATTTCTATGCAACTGACAGTTATACTAGGTACCATCTATCATGCGCCATCTATAGTGATAAAAAGTTAGTGATACACCCCATTGAATAACATATTAGTCTAACGGATATTTTCGAGTTTGGTACGCTGGAGACATCGACGAGCTTGCCACTTGTCATGATTGGCCTATAGTAAAGTTGGCTAAAATAAGTTTTTTTTTGTTTTTTTTTTTTGTTTTTATATTATTTAGTTTAATTATTAGCCCTAGAAAATACATAATTAAAGGGCCTGTAACAATTGTAATATTTTTAACGAAGCGAGCCTCATTCATCTACTCTGCCATGCTTACCTAGCATAATGTTTACCTAGCTTTTTTTTATGGTTTTGTATAGTTTTTTATTTATATATATAAACCATGTAATTTTAAAATTATAATCACTATGTTTACCTAGCTTTTTTTTATGGTTTTGTATAGTTTTTTATTTATATATATAAACCATGTAATTTTAAAATTATAATCACTACGTGAGTACGGGAACAGGTTGAAAAACAGCGTCGTGCAGATGTACTTGTACAAATGCACGACAACAGCTGACACCTGATTCCTATTGTCACATTTGTTCAAGATAATAAGACTGTGTGATGTTTTTATGTGACAATAAATGATTTTTTATTTACTTATTTATTATCTAAACGTGAAGCCGATGCTTTATATGCGTGGTTCCTGATCACTCCGGAAAGGAAACGGTCGTGAGGATATTTTATTTTTTTTGACATCTTATTTACATTATTTTTTTTGCAATCACGAATATAGAGTAGGTTAATGTTAGGTAATGTATATTATCAACTTTTACCCGTATTTTTTTCTATGTAATAAAACGTCACGTTGCATTTACGATAAGCCAAGATAAGATCTTAACATTTATCGGTGTCCATTATTTTAGTTGTAACCGCAATATATTTTTTTTCAAAGAATTATTTATATATTTCCTAGTAAGTTGATAGACTATTTCTCAAAAATACAGACTAAAAAAGATATCATCATTGGTTGGGTAGACAGAGAAGTAGAATGGTGAATGGTGGGCGTATTATCGCGCAATAAAAAAAAGGAGGCCTCTTTTTCTTAAACCAGCCTATTGTCGGTCGTAAGCCCGAGATACCATTCTTGTCATCTCTTACCCACACACGATGGACCCGGCACCCGCACGGTGAATCCATGGAATGCTTAGAAATTTGTCTTCTCTATCGTATCCTTTCCGGTGTAGTCAGAAACCAAGCTTACTTTCTTCTTTTTTTAAGAAACGGATTCACATTTAGCCAACTTTACTATAGGCCAATCATGACAAGTGGCAAGCTCGTCGATGTGTCCAGCGTACCAAACTCGAGTCCCACAAATAAATTTAATTAATTATTGTGTCCCGATTCTCGCGCTTTCGACATGCATGCATTTTTAATGTCAATTTATTAACGATTCCATAAGTTGGTATTAGTGGGCTTAACGTGCTCTCCTCACACGGGAAAGGTTGTAAATCTATGACAAATGTACGTAAGAAAAGTATATTTTTCTATGGAACATGCCAAGGGTTTGAACCAACCTTTGTGAGGGACTGATGTCAGTCATGAGAATCTGTTTCCAGTTGCTAACATTCATGGACCTCGCGTGCCACTTACCATCAGGTGGGTGCAAGTTCACATGGCGTGCTGGTATAGATTTTTTTTTTATATTTTTCTTCATCCTACCCATCACCTTTCATAATCCCCAAGGTTAGCTGGTGAAGAATGCCTTAAGACGTTATAGCTCCTATATACTAGGTTCATAGTCAAAATCAATATATCTTTATTCATATACAGGCATTTATGAAACGTCATTAATTTAATTATTTTGAATGATTCTACTCCTGCTAGTGGAAGACTAAGCAGCAAAGTGGTCCAATAAGTAAGCTGTTAGCAGAAGACCAGCAGCTTAGCAAATTCCAGTGACCTGTTAATATTTAATCTGACTGAGAAAGGAATCTGCAAGAAAAACTCAGCTATATCAGATTTACAAAATAAAACATATACAGAACTGCACCACAACGATCAATTAATAACAAAACATAAATAAAAAGTAAAGTATCATCACGACCGTTTCCCTTTCGGGGTGGTCAGAAACCACGCTTATAAATAAGCGGATTCACATTTAGCCAACTTTACTATAGGCCAATCATGACAAGTGGCAAGCTCGTCGATGTCTCCAGCGTACCAAACTCGAGAAATATCACAAATAAATTTAATATTTTTTTTGTGTCCCGACCAGGAATCGAGACCTCCGAGTCTAAATCCACAGACTTAACCGCTAGACCACGGAGACAGTCTATGATTTAAAATAAAAAAACTAGTATAAATAGTTACCTCTTTCCTGGTGTATTTTTCCCTGACTGCCGGCCACGTGGTACACATACCGCCGGTCGTACTCCGGCATGCTGTGCTCGATGTGGGCCTACAAAATATTTAAAAGCAATGTTAAGCTTTGGGATGCACTCGCTCGCACAACCCAACATTATTTTAGGTCTAAGTGTACTTTCAAGAAATGTAGTCAATCCACTTACTAAGAAATAAAATTACGGACATTTTGAAGATGTGTAAAATCCATGTAACGTCACTCGATTTAACGACAAACAGCGACGAAATCAATTGGCTTTGGTTAGCACAACCGAATACTGTATGAGACGGCATTAACGGAATCATACAGTATTTGGTTGTGTAGGGAGAGAAGTGGAATGGTTTAGGTATATAGAATAGGTTAGAAGAGTAATTTTCATAAACGAGAACCAAATTTTAGGCAAAGAAAAAAAATACTAAAATTATGTTACAGACATTTTCTATCTAAAATAATGTTACAGACATTCTCTATCTAAAATAATGTTACAGACATTCTCTGTCTAAAATAATGTTACAGATATTCTCTGTCTAAAATAATGTTACAGACATTCTCTGTCTAAAATAATGTTACAGATATTCTCTGTCTAAAATAATGTTACAGACATTCTCTGTCTAAAATAATGTTACAGACATTCTCTATCTAAAATAATGTTACAGACATTCTCTGTCTAAAATAATGTTACAGACATTATCTGTCTAAAATAATGTTACAGACATTCTCTGTCTAAAATAATGTTACAGACATTCTCTGTCTAAAATAATGTTACAGACATTCTCTGTCTAAAATAATGTTACAGACATTCTCTATCTAAAATAATGTTACAGACATTCTCTGTCTAAAATAATGTTACAGACATTATCTGTCTAAAATAATGTTACAGACATTCTCTGTCTAAAATAATGTTACAGACATTCTCTGTCTAAAATAATGTTACAGACATTCTCTATCTAAAATTAGGTATAAGTATATATTTTTTCCTACAAAGATAATTGACCACATTTTAAAAGTACACAGACTAGATTTTTTTTTTAAAATGTCCGAGCAAGAGGTATGCTAAAACGGATACGGTCGTGATGATAATGAATTTGTGATAATCCTTACCTTAGGTTCTGCGGGCGCAGTAGTATGGTACTGGCACCACGGCTCCTCAGTTTGGGAACAACTGTTTACCATTTTTCCAGCGTGATAAGAATAGTAAACGCTTTTGTTGCATTCACGAAGCATTGGAAATCTTTGGAAGCAAAAAGAAAGGTTGATTAGGTTACTACTATTAATTTTATTGGAATTTATTTTCAAAATCTATGGCTTTTCATTACAGCCCCTACTACCCCTACACTCGCCACGCTGACCAGACGGGTTCGCGATGGCCTGATTTCATTTTCGATCCCACAAGTTGTTATTAGTGGAACCGGAAACGACGGCTCAACGTGCTCTCCGAGAGTAAAACTTATTAAAATAATGGGCACTGACCGTGTAGTACATTTTTTTTCAGACCACTCAATCTAAATTTGCTTGATTTGATAAAATAATAATAATATAAATAAATAAATATTTCCAGACAGGTCACACAGCGCCATCTTGTTTCCGTGGTAAGCTACGAGGCTTGTGTTACGGAAACTAGATGGTTGATAAACTACATATTATACTTTTTTTGTAAATATATACATATTATACATATAAACACCCAGACCGAGACAAATTATACAATGTACAACTTGCCCCCGGTGGGAACCGAACCCACGACCTCGTCACGGCAACGTTTGTTACCACTAGACCATGGAGGCGGTCAAAAACAAGGATTGATATTTCAGGTTTTTTTTATATTTTTATTTATGATTATTTAGAGTTTACATTAAAATAACGAAATTGTATGTGCTAGTGGTAGTATTTACCCGTATAACACAAAAAACAGACCTAAATAATAATGTCGTTTGTCGAAGTTACAGTCACATTAATTAAATGTTACTCAATTAATTACTAATATTTTTTAAAAATATATAATTTCAAAACCTATGGTTAAAAATGGTTATTTTTTTTACATGATAAGTTTTTTTTACCTGTACTATAGCCGCCTTAACGTTGGACCACTGTCTTTATATATGTATCTGCTTACCTGTTTATACATGTATATAAACTAAACATTACCTACCACATTTTAATTTTGGTATGTTTAGAAAGAATAGTGTAATCATGGTAATCATCTGCTGTGACCTAACCAGGTGTCTCACTGCTGGAGCTATAATCGAAGGCAGCGAACCAGCATCCTATTTTTAAAAACCGCATTATTGCCATACCAGCTTGGATAAAATGCCGAGAGGCATTAAGTTCGCCCTTGTACTTAGCTGTAAGTTTTTAAGTGCAATAATGAATTTATAAATAAATAAAATGCACAACTTCAGCACGGTTTCGCGTCGCACAGTGTGCAGGCACATTACTTCACTCTATCATTCAGAATTATTTAGTTTCTTATAAAAAATAATACTTATATCACAATCAAATCAAATCAAAATAATTTATTTATATTGGTTTTCTCAAAACAACTTGGATACAGTCAAACTAATAAAATCAATACAATTATCAAAACATATGTACTAATCAAAGTGGTAATAATGGTTTGACAGGCAATAATCCATATTTATGTATGTTACGCACAACATTATTGCTACAAGCAAGTAAAAACTAACTTAGAAACTACTTAAATAAGATAGTGGCTGTAAAGAGGCCGTGTCAGTTTACATTCTAAATACTTAATAATTATGATGTACAGAAATTATATACATATGTCAGATAATTTATAAATTTATAAAACAAAAAATAATAATAAATAAATCTTTAAAAAAGACGTGTCATCTTATAATCTAAATAATAATAATGATAAATATATTTAATTTGATTGAAGCTGTTTAAAATACTTATTCTTACCTATTAGGACCTTCTACGCCTCCCTTGGCGTACAAAGGTCTAAGAACTGTCAAAGTGACAGAGTCATATTGACAGTCGTTTAGCAACATCATGGCCTCTGACACACTCTTCATGCCTTCCAGAGATCGGTTGTTAACCTGAAAAAAAAATATATTCACGTATTAATAGGTTATAATTATATTAAGCATGATGGATTTTTGAGATGGGACGGTAAGGGCTGGCACTATAACCGATATAGTTACAGGGAAACATTCCTAGGAGACTCCTTGGCCATAACTTTTTGAGATAATAATAATAATAAATATTTATTGCACAAAGTTAAATAAACTGCTTCTTTGAAATGAAAAGAAATGAAAGAAAATTCAGTGGTCTAGCGGTTAAGTCCATGGTAACTGCTTCAGTGGTCTAGCGGTTAAGTCCGTGGAAACAGCTTCAGTGGTCTAGCGGTTAAGTCCATGGAAACTGCTTCAGTGGTCTAGCGGTTAAGTCCGTGGAAACTGCTTCAGTGGTCTAGCGGTTAAGTCCATGGAAACTGCTTCAGTGGTCTAGCGGTTAAGTCCATGGAAACTGCTTCAGTGGTCTAGCGGTTAAGTCCATGGAAACTGCTTCAGTGGTCTAGCGGTTAAGTCCGTGGAAACTGCTTCAATGGTCTAGCGGTTAAGTCCATGGAAACTGACTGCCTCAGTGGTCTAGCGGTTAAGTCCGTGGAAACTGACTCCCTCAGTGGTCTAGCGGTTAAGTCCGTGGAAACTGACTGCTTCAGTGGTCTAGGGGTTAAGTCCGTGGAAACTGACTGCTTTAGTGGTCTAGCGGTTAAGTCCGTGGAAACTGACTGCTTCAGTAGTCTAGCGGTTAAGTCCGTGGAAACTGACTGCTTCAGTGGTCTAAAATTTGTAAGTCTTCAAGTTACTACATTCCTGTCAAATTGTAACTTTGTAACCGTCGATATAATACTTACATTAACAATTCGATCTCCGACATAAAGGTTCTGTTCTCGGGAAGCGACGCAGCCGCTTGCTATTTTACTTATAAAAATACCTGCAATAAATATAAACTGTTAACAATGGGTGAAATAGCCGGCCATGCCGTCAATCAGGCGATGGCGGCCCGAGCCATGTCCTGTTATGAATTTCAGATTGTCGCTTAGATTGAAGGTCCGGATCTACAAGATGTTTATCCGTTCTCGTCTCACCTACGCTGCGCCAGCCTGGCACCACCTTCTGGCCAAGACCAATAGGGACAAGATCAAAAGTCAGCAGAACATATCGCTCAGAGTGGTCTCCCGAGCGCCGTGGTTCGTGCGTAATTCTGTCATAGCTCGAGATCTAGAGATGCCGACTATTGAAGAATTTGTCTTCGGCCTGACCAGTCGTATGTTCTATCAGGCATTTTAAGCATCTCCAGAATATCGCCCTGTCTTGCGTACGGCTCCCTAACAGGAGATCACTTCCTGGGGGAGTGAACATGTACCGTGTGGCCCGCGGTCTCTGTATCTCGCTCCCTGAGACTCACCGTGCTGCAGCGAGATCCCGGCGGCTGTGGGGAGTGTGACCATGTACCGTGTGGCCCGCGGTCTCTGTATCTCGCTCCCTGAGACTCACCGTGCTGCAGCGAGATCCCGGCGGCTGTGGGGAGTGTGACCATGTACCGTGTGGCCCGCGGTCTCTGTATCTCGCTCCCTGAGACTCACCGTGCTGCAGCGAGATCCCGGCGGCTGGGGGAGTGTGACCATGTACCGTTGGCCCGCGGTCTCTGTATCTCGCTCCCTGAGACTCACCGTGCTGCAGCAAGATCCCGGCGGCTGTGGGGAGTGTGACCATGTACCGTGTGGCCCTCGGTCTCTGTATCTCGCTTCCTGAGACTCACCGTGCTGCAGCGAGATCCCGGCGGCTGAGGGGAGTGTGACCATGTACCGTGTGGCCCGCGGTCTCTGTATCTCGCTCCCTGAGACTCACCGTGCTGCAGCGAGATCCCGGCGGCTGTGGGGAGTGTGACCATGTACCGTGTGGCCCGCGGTCTCTGTATCTCGCTCCCTGAGACTCACCGTGCTGCAGCGAGATCCCGGCGGCTGAGGGGAGTGTGACCATGTACCGTGTGGCCCGCGGTCTCTGTATCTCGCTCCCTGAGACTCACCGTGCTGCAGCGAGATCCCGGCGGCTGAGGGGAGTGTGACCATGTACCGTGTGGCCCGCGGTCTCTGCAGCCTGAGTCCCGCGTGCCCGTGCCCGAGTGCCGCCCGCAGAGCATTGAGTGCCGCCCGCCCGCTGGCCCACACAGATACGCCGCACGCCTCCGTCACGCGGTCCAAAACCCTAATAAAGAATAAGAAACACAAGCCGGAATAATATAAATGTTCGTCAAAAATTGATTGACAGTTCTATTCCTCGGGTTTTCTTTAACAGAAATGGTTGAGTGGAGGAATGGTTGAGTGGAGGAATGGTTGAGTGGAGGAGTCGTTGAGGAAACATCAAAGAGTTCTGGTACAAGTATACATTGATATTGAAATAACATAATTGTTTTAGTATATTAATATACTTACTTAATTTTCCCATCAGCTACCGAACCCTTTTGAACTGACGTCACATAGATGCTGTAGTCGTTAGGATAATAAGGGTCCTCTCGACCTCCGGACAGTTCGAACCCTAAATCTCCATCCTTGCCCAAACCATTTAATTCCACGTCTATTATGTCCCATTCAAAATCCTAAAAAAAGAAAAAGGTGTAAAGGTATCCTAAGCCTAAAATAAAATTAAAAAGTAAACTGTCAAAGTTCATTCGGGCTTGTCTTCATCGAATCGCAGTGCAGATAGTTTTACTCGTTTGTAAATCTATTCTTTAAGTCTGTATCATAAGATTGAATATTTAAAATTAGCAGAAAGGATAATTAAAATAATCCATGATCACCATATAGATTATACGCCGCGTGATTAGTAGTTAGCTTGTCACTTTAGTTATTTTAGCCAATGACGTGCCTCATTGCATTGTAGTTTTTTTCATGGGTCGACACTGGGTAAAAGAAAAACATGGGCAAACCGGAGTCGTACCTAATGAATCTGTATTGCATTAGCTGTTGTGTGCAAATATTTTCTCTCTTTTTTTCATTGGCCTAGCGAGCGGTGCATGTACAAGGATATTGTGAGTGTTGTGTGTTGCGATTTCTAAAAACTTTTAAACTAATAAGGGGGTAGGTTTACATCACCCGCCCATTATGTACGAGGCTACACCGTGAAGCGCCAGTCGACCAGTGACCACGGCCAATGCAACTTGGCCGAAACGTTGGGAGAAATATGTCTAAATAGCAAAAGTTTAATTTCTTACTTGTAAATCAGCATCTACTGACGAATCTCTGGACTTATTGTGGACTATAGTTGAGTGCCTCGATCTGTTAGAATTGGACGAATCCTTCTCTATCTCGGATTCTAGTTTCTCTTTCAATTCTTTAAGCTCTTTGGACGCTTCGTTTCTTTGCTTTTTGATGTCATCAGAATCTCGTAAAGCTTCAGCCAAATCACTTACAGCTCTGTCTCTCTCCTAGAAATAACAAATAATAAATATTTAGTTTTTTCTATCTCTGTTATTTTTTTGTAACCAGCTTATTTCAATGTGCATATTTTAATAAGGCAACACAGCTGACCGCATTTACTAATTATTACCTTTCTCAGTCTATCGCATAAAGTCCGTATGCTTTCTCTCTCTTGCACAATTTTATCTCTCTCAGAAAATGCCCAATCTCGTCTTCGCTTCGAGACCTGTAACAAAGTATAAAGAAAATGTAGTAGGTATGTATAAAAAATAGTCAAACAGGTTCCCTAAAGGATCCTCTTAATCGGTATTCTTAGTTCTAAACTCCCCAAACCTCGAAAGGCAAAATTGTTGCCATTTAAAATATTTCAGGGATAAGTTATTTTTCTGGCAACATTAAAGATGCGTTTACGTTTACCTAGACCTCCACTGTTGAATATGGGCCTTCCAGAACTTGTATCTGGAGAATTTGGCCTACACTCGCCACGCTGGCCAGTCGGGTTGGCAAGGATCTGATGTCAATTTTTATTGACAGTCACTGGAACGGTGGTGTTGTAAATCTATGACAAATGTACGTAAGGAAAATGTATTTCTCGTTAGTACATGCCAAAGGGGTCTTTGTAGGATTTTGAGGAAAGCATTCTTACAACCGCGCCACCACCGCACCATGATTTTGTTTATTATGCAATAAATACTTTATTTACTGCCTCCATGGTCTAGCTTAAGTCCGTGGATTTAGACTAAGACGGGTTCGATTGGTACGCTAGAGACATCGTCGAGATTGCCACTTGTCATAATTGGCCTATAGTAAAGTTAGCTAAATGTGAATTCGCTTATAATTGTTTTATAAGCGTGGTTTCTGACCACCCCGAAAAGGAAAACGGTCGTATGATACTTTACTTTACTTTTTAAAAATAATTTATCTTTCTAGCTAGACATCAGTATGTGTGTAAAATGTATGTGTACAAGTGTATGTATATAATTAGATGTTTGAGTGTGACTATTTAATTTACCTCGGCCTCCTGCTGAGCCTCAGCCAGTTCTGCCTGCAGTCGGTCCACATGTTTCCTCAGCCTCTCCAGTTCCTGGTTGGCCACCTCCAAATTCTCCACGCGCTCCTTTTCCACAACCACCATGCCAACTAAACCTGTAAATGAATATTGCTTGTTAATCCGGCTCGAAGGACCATTTTTATGTTGGATAATGTATAAGATATTTGGATGATCTAGAATGTATTTTTAAAGAGCTTTCACTGTAATTACTTTAACAAGCTCCGATTGACACTTTTTAAATATTATTTAAATACAGTGTAAACTCCATGTAACGTCACTCGATTTAACGACAAACTTCTTAAAGCGTCGAAATCAAAGGTTTGGTTGGTTTAGCTCGTCTTCCAATTCTGATTTTACTTCTCTCTATTACAAGCAACTAATAAATAAATAAATATAAATATTTCCAGACAGGTCACACAGCGCCATCTAATTTCTGTGGTAAGCTACGTGTTACGTGTTACGGAAACTAGATGGTTGATAAACTACATATTATACTTTTTTTGTAAATATATACATATTAACATATAAACACCCAGACCGAGACAAATTATACAATGTACAACTTGCCCCCGGTGGGAATCGAACCCACGACCTCCCAAGTTCACGGCAACGTTTGTTACCACTAGACCACGGAGGCGGTCTAAAACTACCTACTAAATTACTAATAATACGGCTAGAAACTTGGGAGTGACTCTGGACAGTCAGCTCCGCTATACGGATCATATTTATAACAAAGTTAGAAGCGCATTTTATAGGCTTAAAGTTTTATATGGGATTCGGAATAATCTTACAGTGGACGTGCGAGAGTTGTTGGTGGATTCATTAGTGTTATCACAATTTAACTATTGTGATGTCGTGTACGGACCAAGACTTTTCGAAAAGACAAAAAGACTCATACAGTGCTGTGCTCGCTTTTGCTATACCATCCCCAAATTTGAACATGTCTCTCCATTCTTATGTCTAAGAAACGTTTTAAGAATGGATGCCAGAAAAGAACTTCACTATACATGCTTCGTGCATAAAATTGTACAAAGACAGAAACCCATATACTTATATAGGAAGCTTTCTTGGTGGAACGATAAGCCCTATCGCGACACTAGATCTCAGGCGCGCCACGACCTAATAGTCCCAAAACATAAGTCGGCAGGCTTTAGAGGAGCCTTTAAACATAAGGCAGCTAAGGTATGGAACAATATACCACCACCAGATAAAAATAAATCTACCCGGACAGTGAAAAGGTTGTTGAAAAAAAAAATCTAAAAGGAGCAGAAAGAGAAGTGTAGATAATGCTATATTTATGTATGGGTATGTGTATGTATGTATTTATGTGTATATATATGTATATGTGTGTATGTATGTGTATATGTATATATATTATTTAATGTTGATTTATTTATATATTCATATAATTTATTTGTTTAATTGTTTTTCTTAATGCTATTTTTATACGATTATTAGTTTTTATTACTTAGCTTGTATCTTATTTAATTTTAATTATTAGCCCTAGAAAATGTATAATTAAAGGGCCTGCAACAATGTTGATATTCCTGACGAAGCGAGCCTCATTCATCTACTCTGCCATGCATGTATACCTAGCTTTTTAGTATAATTGTGTATCTATTAATTTATAAGTGTCTACCCTGTAATTAAAAAAATATATATATTACTACGTGAGAACAGGAACAGGTTGAAAAACAGCGTCGTGCAGGTGTAAGTACTTGTGCTGCTGCACGACAACAGCTGACACCTGATTCCTTTTGTCACATATTGTTCGAAACTGTAAAACTGTGTAATAATGTTATGTGACAATAAATGGATTTTTATTTTATTTATTTTTATTTTAATGTGTATTATTAGTATTTAATATATTGATAAAATGATATATATGAAGATATATCATGTAAGTATATATTAAATTACCTTTTATAATTATAGTATTATTATTATTTCTATGATTGCACCTATAATTGTTCAAATTTGTCCCTAAGGTTTGGCTGTCAGAGAATGTCTTCGGGCATTACGTCCGCCTTTGTACTTTGTCCAATGAAGATTTTTAAATAAATAAATATTACGACCAAATAAATAAAACAATAGCTGAAGTTGCGTTGAAAAGCCATCGAAACAAAAGGGCATGTATAAAGATGAAAAAGGTATGAAGATGAAAGAGGTATGAAGATGAAAGAGGTATGTCGTGACCGTGACAAGTGGCGCCTAATTGTCTCTGCCTACCCCGAAAGGGATTTGGCGTGAAGATATGTATGTGAAAGTCCGATCGTCGACCTTTCGCTATCTATTTGAATAGGCACTGTATGAGTGGCAATATTTTTAGAAAAACTTCTCTGAACTGTAACGATTTTATTAATAAAAAAAACGTATGTTCTAGAATATAAAGTAAAGTATCATCACGACCATTTCCCTTTCGGGGTGGTCAGAAATTAAGCTTTTAAATAAGCGGATTCACATTTAGCCAACTTTACTATAGGCCAATCATGACAAGTGGCAAGCTCGTCGATGTCTCCAGCGTACCAAACTCGAGAAATATCACAAATAAATTAAATATATGTCCCGACCAGGAATCGAACCCGGTACCTCCGAGTCTTAATCCACGGACTTAACCGCTAGACCACGGAGGCAGTTCTGGATTGTCTAGGTGCCCAGACTGACAAAAGAGGCATTGGCTAGAAGAAAAAAGAAAGTGACAAAGAGGTTATAAAATCCTTCCTCAGGAAAGATGAAGAGCATAAATACAGAGTGCACGCGATGACTCTAGAAGTTCAAAATGACTGGCTAACTTTGGGCGATTTTTGCATCCCTCCAGCCCTAAAGTGGCGCACTCTAATGTACGATTGGTCTCCGGCGTTGCTAAAGTTTAACGTTTTTCAAATGTCCCTCCCGGACCAGAGTAATCTGGTGAGGTGGGGAAAAGCTACGGAAAAGAACTGTACATTGTGTGGTGCTGCCATAGGAACTGCTAGACACACACTTGTAGGGTGCGTTACTCTTCTAGAAAAGAGCTATTACTCACGCCGACATGACAAAGTCCTAGGTGTTATCCGTGAAGCAGTAAGTCTTTCTATTGCAAGAGCCAGAAAGGGACTGACTACAAATAAAACTTTGACCACATTTGTAAAGGAAGGGCAAAGCACGAAAACTAAATGCAAGCCCACCTCGATCCTTGGCGCCGCATCAGACTGGAAAATTCTCATGTATACATTTGAACACCATTATAGGATCCCAGATGAACTAGCTGTATCAGCCTATAGGCCAGACATCTTAGTGTTTTCTCGGAACTTGAAAAAAGTTATCCTTATTGAACTTACCGTTCCGTGGGAATCAAATATTCCAAAAGACCACAACATGAAGTCGAATAAATATTATGATCTCACAGAAGAAATGATCAGGAACGGGTTCAAGACTCAGCTTTACGCAGTGGAAGTTGGTGCAAGAGGAGTTCCAGCAAAATCTTTGCATCACTTACTGAAAGAATTGGGCCTAAGCAGGTCTGCCGTCAATACATTTATGGAACGAGCTTCCAAGACGGCATTAACGGAATCATACAGTATTTGGTTGGGTAGGGAGAGAAGTAGAATGGTGGATGGTAAGCGTATTATCGCGCAATAGAAAAAAAGGAGGCCTCCTTTTCTTAAACCAGCCAATTGTCGGTCGCAAGCCCGAGACACCATTCTTCTCATCTCTTACCAACACACGATGGACCCGGCACCCGCACGGTGAATCCATGGAATGCTTAGAAATTTGTCTTCTAAAAATATTTGATCTTTAATAAATTCCACGCGGTATATTATTAACATCTGTTGACTTACTTTGCAGTTTATCGAGAGAAGAATCTGTAGAATGTTGCCCGTTGACAAATCCATCGTTACCCACTCCGCTGGACAGGCCCAGGTGGTAAGCCGAGTTGTCTTGTCTAAAAACAAATGCATAAACATTCTTATTGTATCATATAAATATATTCGGATAATAATAATAAAACATGAATAAATTCCATATTTGTTAGTAACAATTTTTAAAGAATCTTATAGTATTTATTTTATTTATTAAAAAAATTATTGCACGAAGTACAAAGGCGGACTTAATGCCCGTAGACATTTTCTGACAGCCAAACCTTGGAGACAAATTTGAACTATATATGTATATATATATATATATATATATATATATATATATAGGTGCAATGAAAGAAATATTAAAAAATTAGGAAAAAAAATTAACAGCTTAATTATACACTTGGATATTACATTGTTATATATACTATAATATCAATATACTAAATACTAATACATACATAATAATAAATAATAAATCTGGTCTGGGTGTTTATATGTATAATATGTATATATTTACAAAAAAAAAAGTATAATATGTAGTTTATCAACCATCTAGTTTCCGTAACACAAGCTTCGCAGCTTACCACTGAAACTAGGTGGCGCTGTGTGACCTGTCTGGAAATATTTATTATTATATTTATTATTATTATTATTATACATAATACTTACTATACATAAAGTATCTAGTGTTAGTAAAAATACAAAAATGTATTTATTTATTTATTGCCTTTTCTGAGGCTCGGGCTTACATGCAGGCGTATCCATCCGAATTAAATCAAATCAAATAATCTTTATTTTCAAACAGTTATACATGAGTTTCAATCAGGGGCCCTGGGACGCCTGAATCTCTGGACACCCTACATTTCCGGTCGCGAACAATATTGCAAAACAAGGCGCTTACAGATAGAAATACTTTTAACTAATTATTTATTTCAGTACCTACTTAATATTACAAATTATGTAAAAAGAGATGGTTTAAATGAGTTAGTGTGGGTGTGTGTATGAGTGCGTGTTTTGTGTGAGTGAGCATTAACGTGCGTTTTTTTTATTTTTTTATTATATATTTCTTATTACCTTAGAATCGTTCGTTAATATATAAATCGTTAATTAATATATATATATTTATTACTTACCTAGATTTACCCAGAGTGGATGTATTTTGTGGTGCTTTTAAATCTGAACACTCTTTAAGCGCTCTATCTCTATCTTGGAGGGCTGAAGCTATTTCACGGCGTAAAGTTTCTGCCTAAAAAACAAAATTTGCTTATAAAAAAATTTCTAATGGAAAATATTTATATTGTAATTTTCTTACGCTTATTTATAAGCGTTGTTTCTGACCACCCCGAAAGGGAAACGGTCGTGATGATACTTTACTCTATTTACATTAATAAATATTTTTAGGTCCAGACCAGGAATCGAACCCGGTACCTCCCGAATCTAAATCCACGGACTTAACCGCTAGACCATGGGGGCAGTTAAAGTTAGTAGACAAGGGCGTTGTCGAGACCGTGTCCCTTCCGGGGTGGTCAGAAACCACGCTTTAAATGACATCATCAATTTTGGGCTATTTACGTAGGTACTACTTGTGCTGTGTACAATAATAATAATAATAAAAAATAAAAATAATATAATATCTATACTTTATTGATAAGACTAATGTTATCACAGAAGATTTATGTATACAAATTAAATTAGATATTAGAAAACAGATTTGCAATAGCTGATCTGCAGATGCATGGCTTCGGATCACTAGTCCACCTACCCTACAGTCCAGACTTTCAGTAGTAAGTCTTGTTTCGAGCGGTGTTATTTTCATATAATTAATAAATTTTTATCCTTGTTTTATTTTATTTTATATATTTTTCTATTACTTATGTTGCATTTATGTTTCTTGTCCAAATTTGTAAAATTACTTGTTGTTACACTTAATTAATTTTATTATATTGTATAATTCTTAAGGTGTAAAACGGGATCAGTATACAAATGCAATTGTTATTTCATATCTCATTGTTATTGTACTGATTTTGTTTGTTCTTATTTTTATTATTTTTCATTATAGCTAACAGTGAATTTCTAAGGCTTTGAGATTAGATATTTTTTGTATACATAATATTGCAAAGGCTGTAAATTTTCCCACGAATAAATAAATATCACCTTGACATGCTTAGTGATAAAAAAAGGCAGTTATATAATACCTGTAAAGCAGTAGCTCTCTGTTCGTCTCTGGACGACTGCAAGGCGATTTCAAGTGCAGAATTTCTCTTCAAGGACGCTTGAAGGTCGTCTGATAGTTTCTCCATCTCCTTGTGGACTGTGTCCCTGTTAAATACCGTAAGATACACTATTACTGACTAAACTAAATAAATAAATAAATATTTCCAGACAGGTCACACAGCGCCATCTAGCTTCCGTGGTAAGCTACGACGCTTGTGTTACGGAAACTAGATGGTTGATAAACTACATATTATACTTTTTTTTGTAAATATATACATATAAACACCCAGACCGAGACAAATTATACAATGTACAACTTGCCCCCGGTGGGAATCGAACCCACGACCTCCCGAGTTCACGGCAACGTTTGTTACCACTAGACCACGGAGGCGGTCAAATAAAACTTGAAAAACCTTGAAACTGTGTGAGCGAGATTTTTTATTTATTTATTATTTATTTTAAGAGCACCTGAGAAACAGCTCACTTTTCGCTCATAACAAATCTATGATTAATATATACCCGTAATTTAATTTCCTAGGAAGTTAAGACTACAATTCTCAAAATGTACACTTAAACTTGAAAAATCTTGAAACTGTGTGAGCGACAAGGATGCAAAACCGTTAAACCCCTTTTAAGAGCACCTGAGAAACAGCTCACCTTTCACTCATAACAAAACTATGATTAATATGTACCCGTAATTTTATTTCCTCAAAAGTTAAGACTATAATTCTTAAAATGTACACTTAAACTTGAAAAACCTTGAAACTGTGCGAGCGAAAATGCTTCAAAAGCACAAACCCCTTTTAAGAGCACCTGAGAAACAGCTCACCTTTCACTCATAACAAAACTATGATTACTATATACTCGTAATTTTATTTCCTAGGAAGTTGGGACTACAATTCTCAAAATGTACACTTAAACTTGAAAAACCTTGAAACTGTGTGAGCGAGAAGGAAGCAAAACCGTTAAACCCCTTTTAAGAGCACCTGAGAAACAGCTCACCTTTCACTCATAACAAAACTATGATTAATATATACCCGTAATTTTATTTCCTAGAAAGTTGAGACTATATTTCCCAAAATGTACACTGTAACTTGAAAAACCTTGAAACTGTGTGAGAGGAAATGCTTCAAAAGCGTAAACCCCTTTTAAGAGCAGCTGAGAAACAGCTCACCTTTCACTCATAACAAAACTATGATTAATATATACCCGTAATTTTATTTCCTAGAAAGTTGAGACTATATTTCTCTTTAACTTGAAAAACCTTGAAACTGTGTGAGCAAGAATGCAAAACCCCTTTTAAGAGCACCTGAGAAACAGCTCACCTTTCACTCATAACAAAACTATGATTTATATATACTCGTAATTTTATTTCCTAGGAAGTTGGGACTACAATTCTCAAAATGTACACTTAAACTTGAAAAACCTTGAAACTGTGTAGCGAGAAGGAAGCAAAACCGTTAAACCCCTTTTAAGAGCACCTGAGAAACAGCTAGAAACTCACCTTTCGCTCATAATGAGTGTGTATTCGTGCATAGCAGCATTTCTCTCGTCTGTGAGTCTCTTCATGTCCGGCGGAGGGACGGCGGCGGGCGCGCGACTGCTCAGGGCAGCCCTTAGCTCCGCCCTTTCTCCCAAACCCGACTCCCATTGTCGTAATATACTTGTACATTGCTGTTTTGTGTTATTGCGCTCGCGGATCTAAAACGAAACAATGGGGTGTATCAGGCAAAGCTTTTTGTAGATGTCGCTAGCGGCACTGGTACCTTGTTTACACCTATGACTGATCATTTTTTTAATTTATTTGTAGTTTTACATTTTTATAACAGAAAAATGTATTTTAAATTAACGTTACCTACCTTAAAAGACAAAATAAGTAAGTGAACACCGTCTTTAAAATTTAAAAAAAGTTGAATTAATAGAATGGCAATTTTGAGATCACCATTATCTTTGCTTTCGCTTGGAAATCTCAATTTGTACACTTAAAAGCTGCTCACTTCTGCATAATATCCAGAAAATAATAAATTTCGTAATAAAAATACAAGTTTTCTATGAAACTGACACGTTATATTAGGTACCATCTATCATGCGCCATCTATAGTGATAAAAAGTTAGTGACACACCCCATTCGATGAGCAAATTCTTCCATCAATTTTAATATACGAGTATCAGTGTTATTACGACCGTTTCCCTTTCGGGGTGGTCAGAAACCTTTACTATAAGCTAATCATGACAAGTGGCAAGCTCGTCGATGTCTCCAGCGTACCAAACTCCGAAAATATCACAAATTAAATATTAATTCGGTTTATTTATTTAAATTAATAAATATTATTGTGTCCCGCGCGGTGGTGGCTCGGTTGTAAGAACGCGTTCCTTAAATTCTACAAAGGTCAGTTCAAACCCACCCGGCATGTACCAATGAGAAATACACTTTTCTTACGTACATTTGTCATAGATTTACAACACCATCGTTCCCGTGCCTCGGAGAGCACGTTAAGCCGTCGGTCCCGGTTCCACTAATACTAACTTGTCGAATCGTTAATGAATTGTCATCAAAAAAATACATCATATCCTCGCCAAACCGTCTGGCCACCGTGGCGAGTGTAGGCCAAATTCTCCAGATATATGTTCTGGAAGGCCCATCTCCAGCAGTGGAGGTCTAGGACGCTGTGTTTTAAGGGCTGTAATGAAAAAAAAATGAACTGTGTCCCGACCGGCAATCGAACCCGGTACCTCCGAGTCTAAATCCACGGACTTAACTGTTAGACCACGGAGGCAGTGATAAACTGTAGTAATAAAAATTCCGTCACCAAAAAGTTAGATAACCGCTTAAACTAGACTATTGAAATAATTTTATATATTTTATTACCTCACACTCAATATAATTTGTCATTATTGTATATTCAATAGTTATTGAAATTTGATTAATGTCATTTCTTCAGTGACACTCGCGTGACGGTAACGGATTGATTGACGTGAGAATCATCAAAATCGGACCACTCGTTTGGTCTCCAGTGTGCCACAAAGGAACAAACATACATAAATAAATATTTCCAGACAGGTCACACAGCGCCATCTAGTTTCCGTGGTGAGCTACGAGGCTTGTGTTACGGAAACTAGATGGTTGATAAACTACATGTTATACTTTTTTTTTGTAAATATTTACATATATTAACACCCAGACCGAGACAAATTATACAATGTACAACTTGCCCCCGGTGGGAATCGAACCCACGACCTCCCGAGTTCACGGCACGTTTGTTACCACTAGACCACGGAGGCGGTCCACATACATACATAGGCAGTCAAACACATAACGGGTAAAAAAACATGTCTACTTACAGCATTATTTCTTTCTTGTGTCAAATCATGACATTGTTTCTTGAGTCGACTATTCTCTTCCTGTATAATGGTCAATTTCTCAACTGTTGTGTTGTGATTAGTTACTAATTCTTCATATCTGAAATATTAAATATTTAATTAGAAGCAATTACGCAAAAACGATCCAATCCACAATTTTTCAGAAATTTTATTAGGAATTTTTATCAGTTCCTTAGGATAGATAGATAGATAGATAAATTCTTTATTGCACAGAAAATATTACATTTTACAGTACAGTTATGTAGACCCATCTTGCTTTTTGTGAAAGTGTTTAGTGAGCAAATTTTGAAAAGATATAAGTAAAGTAAAGTATTATCAAGACCGTTTCCCTTTCGGGGTGGTCAGAAACCACGCTTATAAAGAAGCGGGTTCACATTTAGCCAACTTTACTATAGACCAATCATGACAAGTGGCAAGCTCGTCGATGTCTCCAGCGTACCAAACTCGAGTAATATCACAAATAAATTAAATATATTTATTTACATTAACCAATATTTTTGTGTCCCGACCAGGAATCGAACCCAGTACCTCCGAGTCTAAATCCACGGACTTAACCGCTAGACCACGGAGGTAGTTATCTGCTGGACGAATGTGGCGGGATTTTTAATTAATTATTAAAAGGAAGAGCGAAGAGAACAACTCTGTGTATAGCACAGAAATTGGAAACAATCTTTTAGATAGGATATATATTATATTAAAAAATATAGATATAAAAATACCATTATTGACTTATTTTAAATATATTAAATGTTGAACTAATCCATTAATGTATCGTTGGACTTAAATTACAAATTTAATAACCTATAACTTAAAATTAACTTAATGTGGATTGAATCTTTTTGCGTGTAATTATATCTGAGTTGATGATCATCTAATTCTATCTGCAACAAATAAAGTGTGTTAGATGTGTTTCTTACTTGGTAAAATATATAAATTGAAGCTATAAAATTTTATTGCCAAATATTTCGCCTCTGTTTGGAGCGGCGTTATCAGTGACAGTGACTGAAGGTCTTTAACATAAATTTTGAAAAAGTAATTTTATTTCTTTTAGCAATGGTAAAGGCAATGCACTATACAGTTTAAGATTTATTTTTTAGAAAAATATCATCATCACCTAGCGCATCATGGAAAACATCATCAGCATGTTATGTCCATTGTTGGTTCGATATTAATAAATTTACAGCGCGGGAAATGCGCAAAAAATATTCTGCCGCATAAATAGTCAACTATATATTTTTTTCCCATAATTATTCACTTTGTAGCACATTATTAAACCCATCTTTCTTCGCTCACCCTTTCAACATTCCGAACCATTGTAGCATGCCTTTCCTTATTTTTTTCTCTCTAACAGCTTTTGTTTTTAAGTTTCGGCTATTGGCATTGTCACTTTTTTTTCTTTTCGATATAGCTATGTCAAAAAGACCACAAACCAGCGAAAGGGAGTGGCCATAAGCATTATTTATCCTCTGTCAAAACATAGGCACAAATTATGCCTATCCATTATCAAAACTAGTTGTCTACCTCTGAAAGGGAACGCGGCTAAGTAAAGATGCCATATTGCCCAGGTTTTTGTTACAAATAGTGGTCTACCACATCATACATACATACATATCTTCACGCCAGATCCCTTACGGTGTAGGCAGAGACAATTGAGCGCCACGTGACACGATCACGACATACCTCTTTCGATTCATCAACCTCTTCATACATGCCCCTTTTGTTACGAAGGCTTTTTAATTCTCCTTCAGCTAGTGTTTTATTTATTTGATCGTGATACGTATGTCTTGGTCTGCCAGGGCCTCTTTTACTACCATATCAAATTTTCAAAAGGATTTACAATGGCGTTTATTACAATCTGTCAACCGACCGACAGTTCTACACATTTACGTTCAAAAATTGGATGGGTCGACCAACTAATCAAACATTTTACCGCTCTGCTTAAAATCAGTGTTGTTTGTGTCGGATAAATAGTCATATATATACGGGCGATGTCTAGAGCATATTTTACAGTATAACACACATTATATTATTTATATTATATTATTTTTATTTTTCTAAATTATTGTGGTTTAAAATTATCATTTATGTTTCTTCTATTTGTAAGTTATTTAGTTGTATAAGATATTTGTGGAAACTTGTTATTAGCATCTAGTTTTTTTATATAAGTAATCATTTGTTAGAAGCTGTAAGTTTTCCTTAAAGATAAATAAATAAATAAAATAAAATATATATCAGAAACATAATTTAGGTAACTTACGGCCGAGGAACATATTTTGAACATATTTACCGTTTCTGAAAGCATTCATATTCTTCTTTGAGTGAGTCATACTTTCTTCTTGGAACCTGATGTTCTGAGCTGGACTCTGCGGGAGGACAGCTGTGTAAATGTTTCACCTCTCGCTCCAACCTATGGGAAAAAAGACGATCTATAGCATAGCGGGTGCCGAGAAGTGTATAGAAAATATATATATAGGCATGTAGTCTACCTTAATTCTGACTTGACTGGTGGGTTCCTGCTGTACCAGGTATTGTATTCTCATAGGTACTGATAACTAAATTTAAAAGGTTATTAATTGATCGTTGTGGTGCAGCATATATATGTTTTATTTTGTAAATCTGATATAGCTGAGTTTTCCTAGCAGATTCCTTTCTCAGTCAGATTAAACATTAACAGGTCACTGGAATTTGCTAAGCTGCTGGTCTTCTGCTAACAGCTTACTTATTGGACCACTTTGCTGCTTAGTCTTCTACTAGCAGGAGTAGAATCATTCAAAATAATTAAATTAATGACGTTTCATAAATGCCTGTAATAGGTTTACGTGAATAAAGATATTTTGACTTTGAATATTTTTGATTGTTATCTGACGCTTAGCCTGCTACCCTTAAACCTCTACAATTTTTTCTGTTTTATAGGGACGAGACAGTAATTCTTTACATTGCTTGTGCTTGCTTTATTTATTTCAAAACTTTAATGCACAAAGTACAAAAGGCGGACTTAATGCCCGGAGACATTCTCTGACAGCCAAACCTTTGGGACTAATTAGAACAACTGTAGGTGCAAGGAAAGTATAAGTGACACATCAATTAGATATAAATACTTAGATAATAAACTTACTTATAAATATACTAAATACTAATACATACACAATAATAAACATACATATAAAACTTACAAATTTTGTTGGGAGTTATTTAGAAAATGTGAGTGGACCAGCTTTTTAAATGATGATCTGGTAGATGCCTGCCTTATGGTTCCACAGATGTGTAGCAACAACCGCAAAGGAATTCAAAACAAATCCGGAATGATGAGATGGAACGGAAAGAACGACAATAAAGCTGGTGCTAGAGTGATATTTGAAATAGTGAATCTTTAACAAGCCTCAGCACAAGGATGTGCGACTAATAAATTTGCATTATTCACATTATATGGTGGTGGCTCAGGTGTAAGAAGGCTTTCCATCCTAAAAGGGTTGGTTCGAATCCCGGCATGTACCAATGAGAAATACACTTTTCTTACGTACATTTGTCATAGATTTTGGGAGAGGAGTATAATGGTGGATGGTGAGCGTATTATCGCGCAATAAAATAAAAAAAAGGAGTCCTCTTTTTTAAAACCAGCCTATTGTGGGTCGCAAGCCCGAGACACCATTCTTGTCATCTCTTACCCACACACGATGGACCCAGCACCTATGGAATACTTATAAATTTGTCTTCTTTATCGGAGAGCATGTTAAGCCATGTTAAGTGTGGCGTGGTAAGCGCGGTGGTGGCTCGGTTATAAGAACGCGTACCTTAAATCCTACAAAGGTCGGTTCAAACCCACCCAGCATGTACCAATGAGAAATACACTTCTCTTACGTACATTTGTCATAGATTTACAACACCACCGTTCCCATGCCTCGGAGAGCACGTGAAGCCGTCGGACCCGGTTCCACTAATGCCAACTTGTGGAATCAATAATAGAATGTCATAAAACATTGACATCATATCCTCACCAAGCCGTCTGGCCAGCGTGGCGAGTGTAGGGTAAATTCTCCAGTTCTGGAAGGCCCATTTCCAGCAGTGGAGGTCTAGAACGCTGTGTTCTAGGGGCTGTAATGAAATGTTAAGTAGTCGGTCCCGGTTCCACTACGACCAACTTGTGGAACCATTAATAAATTGTCATCAGACCCTGACCGATCCCTGAGGCTAGTGTGGCGAGTGAAGGCCAAATTCTCCAAAAAAATCTGGAAGGCCCATCTCCAACAGTGGAGGTCTAGGACTCTGTGTTTCATTTTGGTATGCGGGTTCTGTAAGTCTGGGTCTGAAAATACATTGGCAATTTACAAAGGTCAATCTCCTTTGCAAAATTGATAATAATAAAAAAAGAATGGTGGTCAGGGCTGAATTACCTTTGATTATCATTTAAAAGATCTCCGTATTTCCCTCTGAGGTTGTTGGCCTCCTGAGTGGACACCTCTAGCTGGTTCATGGCTACTCTGTGCTGGCCTCGGAAATATTCCAACTCCTGGAAAATTAACAGACACAATATTTTAAAAAAAATGTATTTTATTTATTTATTATGTAACTGTATTTGTGGTCTAACGCAGAGGGACCAGGGTCGATTCCTGGTCGGGACACAATAATTTATTTGCGATATTTGCGATAAGACTGGAGAGAACAGCTCCACATAAATTGATTATTTATTTTCCAATAACATTGACTTGCAATGCATTAATGTATCAATACGGTTGCATTAATGGAAGCAAACCATTCCAAGACCTATAGTATTACATACATATTGCCAATGTCTTGACTAGACAGATTGCAATACAAATGAAGATTTAAAAAATATATATATATTTCTTGAGTTTGCCCATGGCGTCACATATAGTAGTCAGACAATGACGTTACATAGTCTGCTGGGGCAGGGATGTATTCATCGATCGCGCCGATAAACCCAGTAAAGTGTATCCACACGTTTCGGGATCGGGCTCGAATTGCCCAGTCAAGTCGGCATAGTATTAGGGACTGATATCAGTAATAAGTGTCTGATTCCAGTTGCTAACATTCATGGACCTCGCGTGCCACTTACCATCAGGTGGGCGCAAGGTCACATGTCGTGCTAGTATAAAAAAAACACTGTCTATGTATAAAGTTTCATCAAAATCTGTTCAGTAGTTTTCGTGGTAACAAATATGTACATGCTCACAAAATTTATGATTATGGATAATATTGTACATATTTAGAAAATTAAGACTTTACCTTCATAGCATGTTCACAAATGCGTGACTTCTCCGAGTGTTGTCGTCTTAACTGGTTAAGTTCATGAAAGGCCTTGTCATACTGTTGTTTTAGCGTCTCGGTCTTCTGCTTATTCAACACCTCATATTGGCCCAAAGAGTCGTATGGACCACTCATGCCATGCCCTAAAATTATTTTCAAAATTTTAAAATAAAATAAAATAAAAAAATTAGGCACATTCTATACATGGTTTATTCATTAAAAAAATTGGCAAATTTTATACATGGTTTATTCGTAAAAATATTAGGCAAATTTTATACATGGTTTATTCGTAAAAATATAAGGCATATTTCAATACATTTATGGAACGTGCATCCAAGATTGCATTAACATAATCATACAGTATTTGGTAGGGTAGGGAGAGAAGTAGAATGGTGGATGGTGAGCGTATTATCGCGCAATAGAAAAAAAAGAAGGCCTCCTTTTCTTAAACCAGCCTATTGTCGGACGCAAGCCCGAGACACCATCCTTCTCATCTCTTACCCACACACGATGGACCCGGCACCCGCACGGTGAATCCATGGATTGCTTAGAAATTTGTCTCCTCTCTCTACATAGTTTTTAAAAATAATTTAGGCATATTCTATTCATAAAAATATTAGGCATACACAGGTTTAAGTTAAATGTGATTATCGATTAAAATATGGTTTTGTCTTTATAAATACCTTTAACATAGTTCTGTTTATCGTAACATTGGGTGGTTGTCAGTACTTCATAGTCAATGGGAATGGGTATGGTTGGCAATTGGCTAACCGTGTGACGTTCTGTGCTCACATAGTTGTGCGTTAGTGATTCTAAAATATACAAAATATCATAATTATAACAGCGCAGTCGTAAAAAAAAACATAAACATTACAGCCCCTAGAACACAAAGCATTATTTCACTATCATCGATTTAACAAGGAAATCTCATTTGTCCCAACAGTTCAGAGAATGTCTTACTGCATTATGTTTGCAGTGAAAATGCAGCAAAAAAATGTTCTCTAGACATGACCCTTCAGCATAGTCCCAAGAAGACAGACATTTCCCCTCTGTACAGCGAGGCTAATACGTTGGCAGTTTGACTATCATCGATTTAACAAAGAAATCTCATTTGTCCCAACAGTTCAGAGAATGCAGTTGCATTGAAAATGCAGCGAAAAAATATTCTCTAGACACGACCCTTCAGGGATAGTCCCAAGAAGACAGACATTTCCCCTCTGTAAAGCGAGGCTAATACGTTGACAGAGATAATTGCCAGCTTTCCTGTCTCCAAACTATTCTGTTAGCCATCTGGACTCCTTGACCATGGGCCCATTGTCTCGACCACAAACAATGTGGAATGGAAGTGGTACATGGCATGGTACATGACTTTAAGGAAACAATTCTTACAACTGAGCCACCACCACTCTTAGTTTAACCCAAGTAAGACAAAAATATATACTTTTTGATAACACTCCAGTATTCTAAATATAGAATCACCATCGCGTGGTATCTCTACAGATGTTAACTACTGGTTCTTGTGTTAGGTGCAGTTTTTATTTATAAACAAATATTGATTCCTTGTGAATTTGAGCTAAATTGAAATATTAATAACTACTACTGCCCCCATAGGCTAGTCGTTAAGTCCGTGGACTCGAGAGGTACCGGG
Organism: Tinea semifulvella; assembly: GCA_910589645.1. NCBI lineage: Eukaryota > Metazoa > Arthropoda > Insecta > Lepidoptera > Tineidae > Tinea > Tinea semifulvella. The sequence continues at coordinate 3,320,446 of OU342599.1, forward strand.
TTTGATTCCCGGTCGGGATACACTAATTTATTTGTGATATGTCCCGTGTGGTACGCTAGATACGACTATAGTAAAGTTGGCTAAATGTAAATTTGCTTCACAAAATAAAATAACTAAGTGTGGTTTCTGACTGAGTGGTGATGATACTTTTGAAAATTTTATCATTGTTTTATGTACATACCATTACTTCCAGTAGAAGATGTACCAGATGCCATTACTGTTGTAACTGGAATAAAAACAAGCTATTAACTACAGACCTAGGTTTTTTAAGTCTATTTAAAGGACATTGTACAGAATACATAAGTATTAAACGAATAATTTAATTACTAATTAATTTGATACTTTTTATGGAATAATTTGTGTCGATATAACCCAGACATTGGTGCACAACGTGGAAAACTGCAAAAAAACAACTGCAACTTGAATCAAATGAGAATGCCCATTTTTGTTAGAAAAATAGACCCAATAAAATGTTCTTGTGCCATAATGTTTTTTTTTTATTTGTTAGTTAATGTATTGTTTTTGTATTTTTATAATCTTATTTCACCCTAGCATAACGACAATTGACTTTTTTTTACGTTTATAATTACATAGTTTTGATCCCGCCAATTTGAAATCCAGTGTTTTAGCTGTAATAAAGTACCTGGTCATAATAAATAACCTTTTCATATAAACAGTGTTTTGTAACTATTTCATACATAAATTTTAACCAATTGACAATTTAATTGAATAATATTTTAATGCTGGGGTAAAAGAGAAGTAGTAAATAAATTTTAAAAAAACACAATTAATTATTATGATTATTGAATTGTATTTAGTTGAGGCACGCTGCAAAAAAGTTGGGGCCGGGTTTTGGGCAATCATTTTTATTGTTTTCCATAATAATTCACATTATTAAACAAAATAGTACCACTTTTAACTAACAATGTCCACAGTAATTTACAAGACAAAAACCTTAAGACTTGACATACCGTGTAAAAGGTCAGAACTCAACTTACAGACTTATGATAACTCACAGAGTTAAGGAAGCAGAGACAACATATTATTTAGTCGTATAACCATATAAGTTGCGCTTACTCATTCTCATCGCAAAGATCATATAGCTATCTCACTTCCTCAGTTCACATACACACTGCATAAACGAGCAACCGTGGCATTTTTTCATTGAAACCATAGACTACAAGGCAATTGACAGACAATAAAGTAACAACAGCGAACTCAACCATCTCGACTTATTATTGTGATTATTCATTATTTAACTAAAATTACATCTTGAAAATTTTACTAAATCATGGTCTAGTGTAGTGCTTATATGTGCGACAGTGCAAAACATAAAAAAGTGCTAGGAATAACCTTCCACAAGTAAGTTTTAAATGTTGACACCATGCATTCAAACACATAATTCAATAAAATTAGTGATTATTCTTGTAATTTCAAAATATGTGAGAGACAGAAGATATATTTCATTGTATTCTAACGAAATTAAAATAATAATCTTACAATTTTTGTTGCTTTATTAGAGAAAAACGTAAAAATTGTTGCAAAACAACAACATTGACAGTTCCATCAACACAGGGTCGGATTTGTAAAATTAATAATTTTTATATTATTTTTTTACCGTTTTATTGTTGTGACCGCCTCCGTGGTCTAGTGGTAAATCCTATGGAATTGTATCCACAGAGTGCCCGCAGTGCGTAGATTCGATTCGTACCCAAGGCCAAAAATATATTTACGTTTTTCGCTTAGGTTGTCTGGGTGTCCATACTAATATTATAAACGTGAAAAAAGCTTTTTATGTATGTGTGTATGTATGTATGTATGTTTGTCCGTCTTTCACGCCTCTATTTATCATCACAGCCCTTAGAATACAGAGACCTAGACCTCCACTATTGGAGATGGGTCTTCCAGAAATATTTCTGGAGAATTCGGCCTACACACGCCACGCTGGCCAGACGGATTGGCGAGGGTCTCATGTAAATTTTAATGACAATTTCTTAACGATTTCACAAGTTGGTATTAGTAGAACCGGGTTAATTAGTAAAAAAGGTTGTTTTTTTTTTTTTAATATTTCCAGACAAGTCACACAGCGCCATCTAATTTCCGTGGTAAGCTATGAGGCTTGTGTTACGGAAACTAGATGGTTGATAAACTACATATTATACTTTTTTTTTTTTTTTTGTAAATATATACATATAAACACCCAGACCGAGACAAATTATACAATGTACAACTTGCCCCCGGTGGGAATCGAACCCACGACCTCCCGAGTTCACGGCAACGTTTGTTACCACTAGACCACGGCTTAAAGTGCTCTCCAAGGCACGGGAACGGTGGTGTTGTAAATCTGACTAATGTATGCAAGAAAAGTGTATTTCTCATTGGTACATGCCGGGGTTCAAACCGACCTTTTTTGGATTTTAGGGAATGCATTCTATCAACCGAGCTACCTTTTTGGCCTTTTTGGTTTGGTTTCTGTCATTTCTAGTACTCAAACCTCAGTTGCTCCAGTAGAGACTTTTGATCCATATAAGAAACAGGATCGATCGGCATAAAAACAAAAGTTTTTACTGACTAGATTTTTCCAAAATCTGTGAATGAAGTTCAGAATATCTCAATAAGTTATGGATGGTCTCCTAGGAACGTTTTCCTGTAACTATAACGGTTAAGATATTTGCCCTTACTGTCCCGTCTCAAAACTCCACCTTGTATAGATACAATACTTAGATTTATTTCATACTTACAAAACATTTATGGAAGTTAAGTTATAAAACAATAATTATTATTTATTTTTCAGAATAATATGAGAGCGGTAAAAAAAAAGTACTTTTTTGGATAAAAGAAAAGAGACATGTTTGAAATTTTAAATAGGGTATAAACATTACAGAAAACTCCAAGCAACTTCAACCGCATTACCATCCGGTTGTCTCGTCATAATTTTTACGTTCCCCCCCCGACCATTTAGGGCCCATTCGGCCGGTACAGAGGGGTTCGGTATCTCTTCGAGACCCAGATACCACTCGCCATCCGGTCCAAAATTAGCGTGCCATTGCTTTGAATAATATATGTAAGAAAATATAAATAAACGATTTTATTATATTATGTTGTATTTTTTAAAAAACCATATAGCTAAAAATACTCATTTCATTATTTTAATCGTAGAACACAAAACCTATCTTCCGAAGTGGGCTTTATACACTGATTCAGGACGGATTTGTGAGCGATATGCATAATTATACTTATATAATAATATTTTGACATTTCGCAAATGAGTCCGGTCCTGTCTTCTGTATTAGTGTGCGAACATTACTTGTGTGTGAGAAATGCCACGCTTTGACCGCAGTTAGATCACCTCTGCTTCCCTATCTCTGTGTGATAACTAAACAAAACAAAGGAATAGTTACACAATACTTACCTTTAGCAGTCACTGCCCATTATTAATCTTCATATTCTGACACCTACAACAAAAATAAATTTAAATCTAATAATACCATCAAAGGAAATGAAAATGTAAGGGCGTAATTTACTTGACACAATTTCAACGCTCTGCCGATTATTGCAAAACTGAAAAGCCAGTAGGCGGAGTGCATGAATGCACGAATCACTGCAATCCAAATATAGGAATTTAGTACGCAAAATAACTACTACATCAGAATAACACCTCTTATAAAACCACCTCAATCACAACTCAAAACACCTCGCAATCGATATATTAACCCAAATCAGATCTATATTCAATAAGTATTTATAACAGTAGATTATTCACATAAGTCCAATTTTTACAATGTAAACAAGGTAAAATCGACAAATTTACTAAATCTTAATAAGCACTTTGGTCAAATCACGACACCTACACTATTTGCGGTCCAATTTAAATGCAAACTTACAGTAATAAATAATTAGTTCACCGCAAATTTGCCAACACTTGTATTTTCAGATCCTTTTTTAGCAAGTGCAAATGAAGTTGATGACGGACATTTTGGATGAATGTTACTATAGTAAAAAAATTGGGGCCTAAAAAGTAAAGTAGGTATACCTGCCGAAAGAAAATGTCTTTAGTTTATTATATATTATTATGTTCTTATACTTATATAACGTGATGATGCGATGTAAAATAAAACGATTTCTGTAAATAACTATTAAATTATTCGAATCTAAATCTCACAATACAATCCGATCGAATAATGGGAGCAGTACACACTCGGCGAGAGCCTAACAATACCTCGCACACCAAATAGCTAATCAATATTTACAAAATCAAGTTATTATTATTATAATGACGCATCATAGTCCTATTTGATTACGCCGTTCAACAGATTTACAAGTTATTTTTATAATTTATGCTTTTTAATAAATATCAGGAAGGGTCTGGCCATATATTCACTATGCGAGTCTTACGATGTTACCGTTTATGAAAGAATTACTTACAAGTACGTTAATTCATGGAGTATTCAAGAATGGTATATTACTTGTAATACATATACGAGTATTACTAAACTATATCAACGAACTTTGAAATTGCTTTTAAAGAATCCAGAATGAATAAGGATGAATCGAGAATCCCTTTGCCGATCGAACAGTCGGGAATCGTATTTAGAGTCAGCCGAAAAAGTTATGCGAAAAGGTTAACTACATTCGCTCTGTTATCACCCAACATCACACCTATTCCATAGCCAGCTGGCTACACAGGCCGGGGGAAAAGTAGAAGCCGGCGGTTTGTCGCCCGCCGAGACGGACTGTAGCCGCATGCTAGGAGTACCTTAAAATTTTTCGCAAGCGCGGACTTTTTCAATGTTCAACGACAACACCTGACAATGCGAGGATTCTTGATTTATTCTGGATTATTATATTTTATAATAAACTAATTCCAAGTTATTTTTGTACTGGATTCACAGATATATAATTTGCTAACGACTAATTAATTTTATCATCAGAACATATAGTTCTAGAAGACGAGAAAATAGGCTTTCTAGAACATACTCGTATTTCTGTAACTTATATAAGTCTCACCACGCTGGTGTCTCAGTTTCGTAATGGTGACGTTTTTGGATTTTAAAGAAAGCGTTTTTACAACTGGTCCATTATCACTAAGCATTTATTCATTAAATAGCACGTTTTATTCGACGGATTGTTCAAGAAGATTCGTCTCTTATCTCGTGACTCATCTCATGCAAATGAATAAATACATTATTTGCTATTTTTTTATAATTGTTTCTAAAATTAAAAAACATTATATTTTCTCTTTTATTCTTCTAAATCATCATAATTACATATTTTATTTTAGGATGTTTTCCTCAAATATTTAATATTTATGTTGTGGCCACGCGTGCTTCAGCGAGATTGTTAACCCAGCATGTATCTATGAAACCCAAAATATAAAAAGGAACGTCAAAATTATAAGAAAGCGAAATTATATAAAATGTCAAGCTCATTGATGGTTTTGATAAAAAGAAGAATATCTTAATAATAAAAGCCAGCATTGGATACATTAAATTCAAAAGAACCAGAGGAAATACATTGCTGCGCAAAGAACGCTGCGTTCCGCGTCTGTCTGATTTTTGCGCAGCGACGTACATCAAGAGCAAAATAAAATGGTGTTGTGGTGGGTGTAGTACTATTTCGTCGTAGAAAATAATAAATGACACGCAATAGTAAAGAACCAATAAAAAACGACGCGCAAATACAGCTGCAAACCCATAAGTGTCTTATTATGATACAAAATCAAGGAGAGATCCAGTTGTTTCATTAACTAAAATGTAATGTTTCATAACAGTGCAAAATAACAAGAAATACCGCATGTTTTGATGTCGTGCAAAGGCATGACATCCATGCCCTGCGTTACCTACGGAAGGGCGTGCGATTACGTTTACTATGAATGATTTTATCTCTTTCTAAAGTGAAGTGTTTGTGAATGACTGAGTGAAACGGAGTAAAGAAATAATAGATTGAATAGTGTTGTTGATGTGTTTTGATATTTTCACGGCGTAACGTGATTAGGATAAAATTACCATCGTCATTCCGTTATCTGTGGGAAAATCATTTATCTACCTCGCTCGGAGGACCGATGAGGGTTCAGCGTTCGTTGATTCCGCACGGTTTTCGATTTGTCTCGATCGGTGTCTCGGTCCTATTTACGCACATTTTCGAGAGATAAGCGTATTTTTAGTACCTGTCGAGGGTGTCTCGCGCGACGGAGGTGTAATCGGTGGCGTACGAAACTATTTGGGTGACTTGTAAACAACTTCAAGGTTATTGTTCGGCATGTGCATCGCAGAGTGATATCGTGTTGTGTTGCGGTGGCGGTGCGGTCGCGCGGTTTAGTTGCGGGCCGGGTCGGATGCGGGGCTCGCGCTAGCATGTCCCGCTCGGCCGGCGGCGGCGCGGGCAGCGTCGTGCGCCAGGGCCACCTTCGTAAACTGAAGACCATGAAGAGGAAATACTTTGTTCTTAGAGCAGAAACTGCTGAGAGCTCAGCGCACTTGGAGTACTATGAATCTGAGAAGAAGTTCAAGATTGGGGCAGCTCCTCGAAGAGTGATATCTTTAAAGAGCTGTTTCAATGTGACGAGGAGGTTGGATTTAAAGCAGCCTTATGTGATTGCGCTGTACTTGAAGGATGATTGCTTCTGTATAGTGATGGACAGAGATGATGATATGCGGTCTTGGTTGGCTGACCTGCTGAAATGTCACCGAGCCGATGACAGCAGTGAAGAATTGATACATCCAACACGTAAGTTCCTCTGTTTATCTTGTCTCTTAATTATGCTTATAGAGATAGGCTGATAGATTATTTTCAATGTAGTAATGGTGTAATCGGGTTGGCTTTTAGAATATTCAAAATACATGCTTTCCTTAAAACATTCAAGTATGGGATCAAGTGAGGTTGGTTCTTATCACAACCGCCACCATATTTGTTATGAGTTTTAGCACTTGTGACAAGTTTTTTTTTACCATAACAAAAAAAATACTTTTGACAAGAAAGCCAGTGGCGAATCTATCTTACAATTATTTTAAAATATATATAGTAATGTTGATATATATTGTTTTCATATTTACTTACTTTTAAGTACTTAAAATTACAGGCTTAATAAACTTTATTCAATAGAATATTTTTATAACAGACTAAAAAGTATAAATAATTAAAACTCTTAACAGTAAAATTAAAATAAATATAAACTAAACCTAATAAAAAATTAACTATAAGTAAAAAATGTCCTTTAGTGATAGTCGCAAGAGGACTGGCAACATTTCCCCTCTGTATAGCTAAGCTAATATGTTGGCAGAAATAAATGCAAAATTAAATATTGTATTAAAATATTTATAAATTAAAGTATGCCATGACGGCTGTTTGATGGCAAAATGTATTATTTCATAAAAAGTTTTTTATAAATAGTAAACAACTTAACAATGTACTTACTCCTAATTTCTCTAGGAATTAATAATATATTGAACGTTTACCCTTCTGACCAGGGTGTGGCGAGTGTAGGGCAAATTCTCCAAATAATCTGGAAGGCCCATCTCCAACAGTGGAGGTGTAGGACTGTGTCGTGTAGGGGCTGTATTGATTTTGGTGAACTTTTAACTTTTTGATTATAAGGTATTTACATGATTGGCTTAACTAATAAAGTGGCAAGTCTAATACCAATCACCTGACATACTTGTATATTATTGTCATAGATATACTTAACCCTTAATTACTTGCATCAAAATTAACCTAATAATGTGGGATTTAATTTACCCCACTCTTAGAACTGAAATAAATACTTTGTTTATTGGGATAAACTACATTTATTCATAAAAGAGTGCTCCCAACTTTTTTGCAGCGTGCCTCAACTAAATACAATTCAATAATCATAACAATTAATTGTGTTTTTTTAAATTTAATTACAACTTCTCTTTTACCCCAGCATTAAAATATAATATAATAAATAGTCAATTGGTTAAAATTTATGTATGAAATAGTTACAAAGCACTATTTATACAATTAGGTTCTTTATTATGACCAGGTACTTTATTATAGATAAAACACTGGATTTCAAATCGGCGGGATCGAAATTATGTAATTATTAACGTAAAAAAAGTTTTTGTCAAATGTCGTTATGCTAGGGTAAAATAAATAAAATTAATTACAGATTATGAAATCACAATATATTAACTATGAAATAAAAAAAGAAATTATGACACGAGAACATTTTATTAAAAAATATTAGAAGCATTTTAATGTTTTTTTTTTTAACATATCAATGTAAATATTAATAATAAATAAAAGGTATTTTAACTATGTGCGTTAAATCATTGACCCAAGTAAAACGTTTTATTTTTATGTTAGCTGTGTTTTTGAAGATTTTGGTTTAGGAATAGACAGATATTTACTGGGACAGGACTACAATTTTAAATTATAAAACACGCTTCTCGTAAATAGTCACACGAAAAATCTGCTCATAATACGCGATCTCTCGGCATAATTTACCCGTAGAGGTGATACCTAGTTAGGCAGCTACTACAAATGCGGTAGATGTGGATTTTAAATTCAAGATGTTACAAATGATTCAATATGGTATGGGGTAAATTATACCCCATCAAAGTTCTAGTATTCTAAAGAATATTTATATATATACGAGTATATGGAATATATTCCATATGATCAGTATTTTTTAAACTTTAGTTAGGACTTCATATTACGTTTTGCCATCCTGTAAAATAACTTAAGTTAAATTAGACTGTAAAAATAAGGCAATTTGTCCAATTAATTTCTTGATATGGAAAAATTTAAATACAACCAAAACATGATTGGTAAAAATAGCATCAAATTGCAGATAAATAATTTGTAAACATTGCTAAAAAAGTATTTTAACTATGTGCGGTAAATCATTGACCCCAATAAAACGATTTATTTTAGCTGTGTATTTGAAGATTTTGGTTTAGGAATAGACAGATTTTTAATGGGACAGGACTACAATTTTAAACCACTCATTTCTCAGTTAGAAGGTAAAATTCATTAAGGACTATAAATGGCTAAAGGAGTAATTAATAAGCTGATTAGTTATACTCTCGAATAATTATTTTTAATGTGGTCATCATCATCAGAGTCATCTCAGCCTGGGGAGACGGGAATCTGTAACGAGGTGTTGACCTCCTAACAGAAGTAGCATTCGCTGCACGTAACTACGGGCATGGCTTGTGGAACCTTTATTATAGGTTTAATTTAATACGAACAGGCTCGGCGGAGAGTCTCGGTCGGGAGGTCTGGCTGGGCATGCAGAGGTTCCAAATTTTACACGAGTAGGAAGTTTGACCTCTCTGCCCGTGCGAACATTCCTTCGGCCAGACGACGCTCGAATTCGTGGAAACACTTCCATCCGCAAATCGCGGAGGAAGACATCGTTTCTCTCATAACGCCGATCGTTTGACAGCTGGAAGGAAATGTTGACTGGAGGCGCCCGTTGAGAAAACGTCGTAGGAATCGGATGTAGACTCTCCAAAATAGTGGATACAGTATAGAGTTGTATATTTTAACTTGCTTTTTTGCAAGACCAACATGTTAGGGTTACCAACAAGGGTTAGTCTTGGTATGGGTCTTGCTCAGATTTTTGTTCCAATTTTGCAAAAAAATGTAATATAGTTTTTCGAAATGGTCATTTATTTTCGTGTCTGTCTTTTTTAGGGTTTAGAGTTGAAAATATGGAACCCTCTTATAGTAGATGACTTGAAATATCCTCAAAACTACCTCTGAATACATGTTGGTCAACAAGATCTATAACCATTTCAAGTTTTCAAGTAAATCAGACCAGTAGATACTAGTGCGGACACGCACAAAAGTTACACAAGGTTTTCTTACTACAATTGGAAACAAATATATTAGTCTTGCGAGACTCTAACGAAAGACCAAGACCAAGATTAGGAGTGCAAGAACAAGACCAGAACCGAGACCAGCTATTCTGATGTAAGACCAAGACTTCGCCAGTAAGCAGATTGGTCCTGGTCTTACTTTGGGCAACACTACTTCGGTTGCGGAATAGAGAGCAAGGGATAAGGTTGTGGAGCTGTTCAGAACACTCACCTATATTAAACTCGGGTAAATGTGCGGTGGTGGCTCGGTTGTAAGAGCGCGTACCTTAAATCCTGCAAAGGTCGGTTCAAACCCACCTGGCATGTACCAATGAGAAATACACTTTTCCTACGTACATTTGTCATAGATTTATAACACCACCGTTCCCGTGTCTCGGAGAGCACGTTAAGCCGTCGGTTCCGGTTCCACTAAGGCCAACTTGTGGAATCGTTAATAAATTGTCATAAAAAATGATATCCTCGCCAAGCGTCTGGCCAGAGCGTGGCGAGTGTAGGCCAAATTCTCCAGATATATGATCTGGAAGGCCCATCTCCAACACTGGAGGTCTAGGAGGCTGTGTTCTAGAGGCTGTAATGAAAAAAAAAATGAACTAGCTAGTGACGGTCGCGATAATACTTAAGGTGTACGTCTATGGGTATGGTTATGGTATTTTCTGCTATAAATAGTGATCTAGTTATCCTAGATATTGAGGTGTATTGAACTTGTTGAGTGAGTCATGGTGTACTTTATTTCGTACATCTAGGTAAATGTACTTAAGGTATTTGACACATTATTCGTCATTTTTTAAAAGCACATGTTCGTAATGTCTTAACCATGTGGTTGACCTTTATTCACTATAGCGTGACTGTTGTCTCTGCACAATGCTTCCAGGGCTAGGTGGTAGACGAGAATCAGTGCAGAGCTGATTTAGTTGCTATTAAGAGCCATGCTTTCTTGAGAGAATGCGAATATTAAAAAAGGATAATTAAAAAAAATAATCAATAAACCAAACTGATTAAAAAAATACTTTAATAAAAACTAAAAAAAAAAAACAATCCCATGGGTTTCGTCGGCAAAACTTTTGAGAACTGCTAAACTACGAGTACTACATTGAAATAATTTAATGATTAACACATACATGTGTCCCGACTAGGAATCGATCCCGTTACCTCCGAATATTAATCCACGAAGTTAACCGCTGGACCACGGAGGCTATTATGCGATTATATGAACTTTATCACATCTTTATTGTATGGTAGGTAGGTACGACTTTCGAAGAAAATGGTTGCTAACCAACTTTATCGCGTTATGGATCCTAAATGGTCACTCGAGGTGAAAAGTGATAAGAGAAACCTCAATTTGATTTTCAAATATAGTTCGTTGACTTTATTATTTTTCTTTCTCACAATATGGCGTCTGGTTGTCGCCTCACATACATACATATCTTCTCTCTCTTCTTTCCACGATAAATCTTTACGTTCTTCTCACAACTCCTTCTTTCTGTTCCCTCACATCATTCTGGATTTGTCTTGAAATTATGAAATGATCTTCCAGTAAACATAAGGCAGGCAACTAACAGATTTACGTTTAAAAAACTGGTCTATTCACACTTTATGAATAGCTCTAAACCACGTTAGTAAGTTGTATTTGTGTATGTTTATGTACAACATACGTATTTAGTATATTGATATTATAATACATATATAAGTAGGTATATAATATTTGTTAAATTATCCTATAATTGTATATTACTGTTACTTTCATTGCACCTATATTTGTTCAAATTTGTCCCTAAAGTTTGGCTGTCAGAGAATGTCTACGGGCATTAAGTCCGCCTTTGTGCTTTGTGCAATAAAGTTTTTAATTAAATAGTAGTGCATCGCTTAGTTACTAATTTTAAACTTTATACCCACTAGTTTTAAATAGTTTTATAGCTTAAAGAATGTTGCTTTAAAATGTGTTATAGTCATTGCAAGTGGTGCAATGATAGACATAATACTTAAGGACCAACCCAGACTACTTCACGGCATTCCTGGTCAAGACACAATAATTTATTTGTGATATTTTTTGCCACTTGTCATAATAGACATATAGTAATTACCGGCGCCGAGCCGTGTCCTAGCCCTCTCTTACCACAGACTAACTAGCCGGTGCATCGTACATAAGCAACCACAGATTACTAATATAATCATATCGAGACGTTAGGACAATCGAATACATGAACACCACAACCCGTATTCTAGACGTTTTCCCAACGGCTCATTCCCATTATATTTAATAATATTATGCCCATTGATGACTGTGTAAAACATGTCAAAAAAAGAATTTAAAGGAAAATTAAAGTTGCTTTTGCTAGGTAAATACAACAGTAATGTGATTTAATCTGAAATAACTTTGTGTTTTAAAAATATAGTGTAATAAAAAAAACTGTAAAAAAAGAGTGTACTATTCGCCAACAAACTGTTATGCAGTTTCGCGTATAATTTTAAAAATGTAAATAGTTTTAAGTTTTTATCTGAATAAACGAATTAAAAAAAAAAAAAGCATCATTATTCCTTCCAGCTGTCAAACGTTCAGATTACAAGGATATATGACAGTGTTCAAATGGAGATTTATGACCGTAGTGTCAGTTCAAAATTAGATATAATGCACTCGTTCGCCGCGTGTACAAATAGGCTGGCGCCTTTTTGTACTTATATACGTCTACAAAGTGGTACATTTATTTTAATAGCTGTTGTTGTTTTGATCGTTGTGACAACTCACAATTGATTACGACATCGGAATGATAGTCTGCTTGCAAAAACAATTCTATAAAGACTCGCTACTATACCTTATTTAAGATAGCAAAAAATATTATGTAAACAAGAAAACGAGTTTTTCTCAAACTGTTTTATTATACATAAGTAAGTACAGTTCTCCCAAAGTGATAATGCGCATAGAAATTTTCGTCACTGTTCGGCAACGGTCGTATTCCCCGAGCGTCGGAAGACGATATGTATATAGAGTGGTTAAGTGCATTTTCTTCATGCATAATTTAGTAGAATTATGTGTTTTGTGCTAGTTGTTAGTACGTTTTCCTATTTTACAAAATAAACTATTTAAAGTTGAATAAGATAATTAAAGTTGAAATTAAATTCACCTTTGAAAACAAAACCAAGAACGGTGTGTAATATCAGCTCTATATAATTCCACTCAGAGAGAACACATGCAGTCACCGACCGCCCGAATTGTTTTCGATTGTGTACACATGATATTGACTTCTATTTCTTTCGAACAAGGTGCAAAATGCAAGTGCAATGTTTAGGCTCTTACGATTCAATGATTCGGGTGTTTCCGGGAATACGACAATTAGCGAAGATCTGTATGTGCATTATTAATTTGGGAATACTGTAAGTAGTATTTTTTTGATCATTTATTTAATTAATTAAGCAAGTCAACAACAGATTTACAAAATTTTATACAATATATAATCGAGTAGGTATCTTATTAGTTTAGTAAACATGTTACTTACAGACCAGAATTGCATTCAATAGGCAGGTAACATCGTTTAAAAAACACAAAAACTAAGTACAATTAAAAAAATATATAGGCATGACAAAAACAATAAACTACAGAAAACAACAAAAATTAATATCGCAAGCACTTACAGATGCAAACAGTATAATCTAAACAAAAATAATTTAATTTAAAAAAAAAAGTAAAGTATCATCACGACCGTTTCCCTTTCGGGGTGGTCAGAAACCACGCTTATAAATAAGCGGATTCACATTTAGCCAACTTTACTATAGCCCAATCATGACAAGTGGCAAGCTCGTCGATGTCTCCAGGCGTACCAAACTCGGGAAAACAACAAATAAATTCAATATTAATTAAATGTTTACATTATTAAATATTTTTGTGTCCCGACCAGGAATCGAACCCGGTACCTCCGAGTCTAAATCCACGGACTTAACCGCTAGACCACGGAGGCATTTAATTGAATTAAATTAACAAAGCCACAACACAGTCACCAGCAGTTATAATGTAATTAACACTAGCCGTTTTACCCGGCTTTACTCGTGTAAACGGCGATACGAAATTAATTTCGTTGCAAATTATTTTTATTTTGCTTAATTGTAACTTCCATGGTGTAAAGGGAAAAAATAATCTTCATGAAATGCTTAAGCCAACTAACGTATTTAAAATGATAAGGATTAATACCGTATTTGTGTAAATAGCTCAAGGTTAAGGCAGTAATTTTGTTAAATGCCTCCCTTTCGGATAATTTTTTTCCGACACCTCCTACTAATGTCGTTAATATATACAAAAACTTACCTACCTCCGTAGTCTAGCGGTAAAGTTCGTGGATTTAGACTCGGAGGTACCGGGTTCGATTCACAAAAATATTTCTAATGTAAATAAATACTATTATTATTATTTAATATTTAATTTATTTGTGATATTTCTCGAGTTTGGTACGCTGGAGACATCGACGAGCTTGTCACTTGTCATGATTGGCTTATAGTAAAGTTAGCTAAATGTGAATCCGCTAATTTATAAGCGTGGTTTCTGACCACCCTGAAATGAAAACGGTCGTGATGATACTTTACTTTTTACTTTTTTTTATACAACAACTTAACAAATTATATACTAAAACTTTTCTTTAGAACCACTCTATCCATTGGTGAAAACAGAATGAAAATCGGTGCAACAGACAGACAGACAGACCTTGTTATATAATTATTAATTAATATTAAACTTTTTTTTTTTTAATCCACTACGGAGACTCCCTGACTTGCTGTTTTCTTTTAATTAAATAGTTCTTGGTATTGCTAGAGCCGCCGACACTTCAGATATGCACATCTTCATACGCATATATGATTTTGGATCGTTGCCTCACTTATGTTCTCATCGCTTCTTCGTGAACGTGGCTGCCTAGTTTGTTTTATATTCGATGTCGATCCTGTTTGATCCAAGCTTTGATTAAATTAACTTTGACACTAACTTTTTTTTTAAATTAACTTTCGTACAGTAACATAGGAATCGTTTCTACCCGAACTGCGCTACCCAAAGAAGAGTTATATGTTTATCAGCCTATGTATGTTTCTTTGTTCCTTTGTGGCACACTCCGTCTTTATCGTGTGAGTTTCAATTAAGTTATGACATTAATCAAATTTCAGTAAGACGACACTCAGATGTTGTATTGTGGTAAAGTAAAAAAAATAAGTTTACAAACTATATTGAGTGGAGGATCGTCAAATAGGTATTTGAAAATCATATTGAGTTTTTTTTATGATTTTTCATTTCGAGCACCTATTCTCATTTAAATTTTTAAAGTAGGTAAAATAACGATTTAATAAAGTTCATATAATCACACAAACATAACACGCCGAACTCGAAGACGAAGACAAAGTTCTTAGCATTCCAAGAATTCGCCGTGCGGGTGCCGGGTCCATCTTGTGTGGGAAAGAGAGATAAGAAGAATGATGTCTCGGGATTGCGTCCGACTATGACTGTTGGTTTATATAGAAGGCATCCTCTTTTTATTGCCACTCACTATTCTGCTCCTCTGTGTGTCCGTAGTAATAGTCCGTCTTGGAACCTCTTTCCATAAATGTATTGACGGTAGACCTCATCATTCATCATTACAGCCCTTAGAACACAGCGTCCTAGACCTCCACTGCTGGAGATGGGCCTTCCAGAACATATATACATACAGAATTTGGCCTACACTCGCCACGCTGGTCAGACTGTTTGGCGAGGATATGATGTCAATTTTTAATGACAATTTATAAACGATTCCACAAGTTGGTACTAGTGGAACCGTGACCGACGGCTTAACGTGCTCTCCGAGGCACGGGAACGGTGGTGTTGTAAATTTATGACAAATGTACGTAAGAAAAGTGTATTTCTCATTGGTACATGCCGGGGTGGTTTGAACTGACCTTGGTAGTGTATTAAGGAAAGTGTTCTTACAGCCGAGCCACCACCGCGCCACGGTAGACCTGCTTAGGACGAATTGGGCCTAAGCAGTAAGTGGTGCAAATATGTTGCTGGAATTCCTCTCGCACCAACTTCCACTGCGTGAAGCTGAGTCTTGAATTCGTTCCTGATCATTACTGCAGCATTTATACGTTACAGTTTCGATATAGAACCTGCCAGATTCCACGCTACTATCGCATCGGTAAATAAGGAAAAGGCCTGATATTTCAACCAAGCAAAAACGGCTGATGATGCTACAAATCCGTACTGAAAGAATTTTTGGCGTTTTATGTGTACTAAAATTTGGAAACCCCTTTATATTTTACTGCGTAGATCAGGGGTTCCCAAAGTGTGCGTCGCGACGCCCTGGTGCGTCGTAGAAAGTAATAAAAAGGACACTGTCCGCCATGCCATGCTCTGGGGATGTTAACTAAACTTGGGTATTCGCAAAATATGTTTAAAAACATTAAGCTCTCATTGATTAAGTTGCCATTATGTCAAATCTAAAAAGACTAGTGTGGGACCATTAACAAGACTCAGCATAAAGTCAAGTCAGTCATAAAGCTCGATCCACACATGCTAGGAACGGAAAGGAACGATTTGACTTCATCAGAGCTGAAGACTGGCCGTCATGTAGTCCAGATCTTAATCCACTTGATTATGAATTATAGTCTCTTTGAGAGACTATGGTTAAACGCCATGATAATTTGGAGTCTCAAAATTCCATAAGATTGGCAGTGACAAATATTTCCATAGAAAAAGTACGTATTTCAATCGATAACTGGCCACAACGTTTAAGGGAGTGTATTGAGGCCAATGGAGATTATTTAGAATGAGCTTCTTTTTTCAAAATGTTATTATATTAATGTATATACTAACTAACGCACACTGCAGTAATAAATGTTTTGTGTAATAGAAAAAAAAGTATATATTATGTTTAACCTCTCGCCTAGTTAAGCGCCGAACAGCGCTTATTTGATTTTAATTGATCAATTGACTTCTTTTGTAAAATTGTATGTATGTTTTATTGGTGGGAACTGCTGTGGGGGGCCTGGGACCTCTGCCGAACACGTTCAATTTATTGTTCTTAAATTAGCAGAGGTTTTTGCGTTTTGTCGACTTCCGGCTTGCACAGGGGCATGTAGTCTATCTTAATTCTGATTTTCCTGGTGGATTACCGCTGTACCAGGTATTGTAATCTCATAGGTACTCATAACTAAATTTAATAGGTTATTAATTGTTCGTTGTGATGTAGTTCTGTATATGTTTTATTGTGTAAATCTGATACAGCTGAGTTTTCCTTGCAGATTCCTTTCTCAGTCAGATTAAACATTAACAGGTCACTGGAATTTGCTAACAGCTTACTTATTGGACCACCTTGCTACTTAGTCTTCTACTAGCAGGAGTAGATAGTAATCATTAAAAATAATTAAATTAATAACGTTTTATAAATGCCTGTAATAGGTTTACGTGAATAAAGATATTTTGACTTTGACATTGTCCTTTCCTTTAAAAGGTATTGAAATAACAAATGATGCTCAGTCCATTATGGCGCGAAATTCAAAACTTTACGCACACATACAAACATGTTTACGCGCGTCGTGTTTGCCGGCTATACGAGAATAATTAAGACGCGTGCGGATTTGCCATGCCAGAGGTTAATATTTTATATATAGTATTTTAGCAATAGGCGCGGCGGTAGCTCGGTTATAAGTGTGCTTTCCTTAAAAGCCTACAAAGGGCGGTTCAAACAAATCAAATCAAATCAAAATAACTTATTTCCGTATGGTTAGTACGTAACACTTGGATATTGTCAATACATACAAGCTAAGAAATAAAAAAACAAATAAAAAATATTACCATTGACCATGGCTGGACCGAACCCAACATTAATACAATAATTATAACTAAAACATTGTTGCCATAAACGAGGAATTTGTTTTTACTTGCAGCTAGATACGTAAAAAGGCCATGTCAGCTTACAATCTAATAATAATTGTGTCCATAAATATAAATTCATGGCTGTAAAAAGGCCATGTCAGCTTACAATCTAAAAATAATGATATTCATGTACATAAATATTAATTCGTGGCCGTAAAAGCCGTGTCAGCTTACAACTACACAAGTATAACATTTATTACATTTGTAATAGATTTACAATTCCCGTTATATAGTTGGTTTTACAGTTCCCGTGCCTCGGAGAGCATGTTAAGCCGTCGGTCCCGGTTCCACTATTACCAACTTGTGGAATCGTTAATTAATTGTCATTAAAAATTGATATGAGATCCCCGCGAACCCGTCTGGCCAGCGTGGCGAGTGTAGGCCAAATTCTCCAGATATATGTTCTGGAAGGCCCATCTCCACCAGTGGCGGTCTAGGACGCTGTGTTCTGGAGCAATAAAAAATATAAAAAATAGCGATATTACTAGCTAGGGCGCCAAGAAAAAACTTAATCTGTAAGTGCGTCGCAAACTGAAAAAGTTTGGGAATCCCTGGCGTAGATAATAAAGCCAATCCCCCGGGGTACATTTAATGTTATTCAATATGTAGTGAAATCTGTTGCAGAGCACGTGTGGCAGGTTAATGTGCAGAAGAAAGGGCTTGGTGCCACGAACAATATTTTGGGCCTATACAACCTATGTCTTACGGATAAAACCCTAACATTGGTGAAGATCAGACCCAATAATAACATCAGCTACGATTACTGCATACAAGACCGCATAGAGTTCTCTTTGCGAAATATTAGAAGGTAATTATTTTTATTTTTATCTATATACAGCTTGTCCTATAATACAACTTTAAAGTATATTATGTAAGTATATATAATTAAGTTGTTAATTTTATTGTACTATTAATATTTCTATTTTCTAATTTATCCCCAAAGTTTGACTGTCAGAAAATGTCTACGGGCATAAAGTCCGCCTTTGTACTTTATGCAATTATTTTTTAAAATAAATAAACCGGGAATGGATGATATAATGGATGAAGGGTCATTAAAAATAAAATAAAAATTCTAAGTGATTGATGTACCGTTAAAATTATATTAAAAAAGAAAATTAAAATTATAGGTATTCAAAAATTAATTTAAAACAATTTAAACGTACATGGAGGGAATGAACTTGGACAAGACGAAAGTCCAAAGACGAAAACCACTCTTTCGAAGTTGTGCAGGAATACGTCTCTCTTAGACTATTCAGCTAGGTGCTGCCAATTTCAGCAAAGAAGCGGTTAGACGTTTTCAGCTAGGTTTGGTGGCGTTTGGAAAACATCGGCACATCCTTCAACCAGTGTGTCCTCCCCGTAATGTCGTACAGAGCAGAGCAAGCTTTGCTGATATTCCACAGAAAACCAAGGTTTCTGACATAGCTTTTAAAATTAGTAATCTGAAGTGGCAATAGGCCGGACACATCTGCCCAGAACCGATGGCTGATGAGGGTTTGCGGGTTCTAGAGTGGAGACCACGTACAGGATCGCTTGTAGGGGTTGACACAGGCTGATGATGATGGTACATGACAAATATTATATTATTTTTACTACTTTCACCAGGTACCTATTATCACGCCTTCTCGGTTTGACGTTAACTTAAGGGACATTCTGTATATAAAAAAAATCCATTGCCGTGTTAAGCAATTAAAGCGAGACGCTTCTCGAAAATGGCTCGATATATTTAAGTAATATTTCTTTTTTGTTCGATTTAGCTAAATAATTTAAGAAAATACAAAGGAACAGCCGAAATAATGTTTGGTAATTCAGTATGTGATAATGAGAAATACACTTTTCTTACGTACATTTGTCATAGATTTACAACACCACCTTTCCCGTGCCTAGGACAGCACGTTAAGCCGTGTCGGTCCCGGTTCCACTAATACCAACTTGTGGAATCGTAGATATATGTTCTGGAAGGCCCATCTCCAGCAGTCGATGTCTAGGACGCTGTGGTCTAGGGGCTGTAATGATGATGATGATGAATAAAATTTCAGATGCGGCGATTCGGAATGTTTTTTCTACATGGAAGTCGGTCGTCAAACGTCGACTGGTCCCGGCGAGTTGTGGATGCACACGGAAGATGCTAACATTGCCCAAAGCATGCACTCAACGATATACCAGTGAGTACTGTACTCATCTGTTTATCTATACTTTTTTAGTCTATCATTTTATAGAAATTCACTGATCAATAAAAATAAATATTCTTTATTGTGCTATCATATTATATGCTATACTATATTATGTTTCAGCTGAGGGATTAACAATAAATGAGAATGCCCATTTTTTTTAGAATAATATTATTTTTGTTTATTGGGAGGAATATAATTAGTAATTAGTAAAGTATCATCACGACCGTGTGTGTGAGAAATATCACAAATAAATTAAAAGTACTTGAGTTTAGTACGCTGGAGACATCGACGAGCTTGCACTTGTCATGATTATTGGCCTATAGTAAAGTTAGCTAAATGTGAATCCGCTTCTTTATAACCGTGATTTCGGAATACCCCGAAAGGGAAATGGTCGTGATGATACTTTACTCTTTATAATATATTCGAAGGAAGTAATGTACACTGATTAAAAAATAAATAAATTATTAAATAAAACAAAAACTTGAAACTTTTAAAACATAATAAATTACTACTAATAAAATAAAAACATTTTAATTAAAAATACAACTAAAAATCAAATAAAATAATGGAGAAACAAAATAAAATAAAAATTTAGCTCCAAATCACTGCCAATGGGCAAATGATACTGGCAGCATTGCCACGTTGAATGGCAATGCTGATCTTTTGGCCCAAATATTGCCCAGCCCTTTTGTCTCCCGAGGTGTTGATGAGCTGTTTTGACAACGCCCCGGCCCGACAGTTTGAACTTATGAAGCGCAAAAACACATCATTCAATAAGCAAAGTATTTCCGCCGTTTGAGGTTCTCTGCTTGTAATGCAGCAGCGCCTGGGTCCTTGGAGGTCAAGGACAGGTGGGAAGGCGCCAGGGTGTCCATCTCTACTAAAGGCAAACCTAACCTCCATGGAACCAGCGTCATTTCATCAGGCCGTTTGCTATCGTCGTGGGCCATTATTATTGTTATTTTATATTTTTACCTGAGCAATTACAATTTGTTGAAAACGTAAACCTTAATGCCAAAGAAACAATTGTTTTTAGCAAAATTAAGATAAAAATATCTAGGCAAGATTCTAGCGAGACTAAGGTAAGTCCTGGTATTGGTCTTGCAACCATATCAGTGGTCTTCATGACTAAGACAAAGAGTGGGCAACACTAATGTTGGTGTAACAAATATTGCAGTGCAATGACCAACTGCACCAAAGACAAGGACGACAAAGACCTTCTCCCTGCCAGTCGACTCCGCTCGGTGTCCGCGACAGAAGATCCTCGCTCTCACTCTATTACGGGAAGACGACAAACCTACTCCGAAGCTAAAAACCGATCCGGAATCACGTCATTTGGTAAGCATTCAACAATTTGTAGTACGCCTGTTTTTACTTGTAGATTAACGTCACATTTTTACAAATATTACCGCGTTTCAGTCATAGATATTACCAGCGGCGCTAATATAAAATGCTATCATTTTAGCTTAACTAATAAAACTGACATTTAATGATAAACATTAAGCGTTCTTAAAAAAAGAAAAAAAAAACGAATTCTTAGAATACGGGTTGAAGTGTTACTGGACACTCCTATTTGGGATTTACAGTATATTTCGTTTTTGCTTGTGGTAAAAAATATTTTAGATAAACATTTTAAAACTATTAGCAGAAAACAAAATATTGCCAGATAAAAAAAACATTTTTAGTGTTGCAAATGCCAAAATACATTATTAATAAAAATGTGGCGTTAATTTAAAGTAATAATTAATAAAACTATTTATTAATTTATATTAATACTAAGTAGATATAAATTAATTTAATTTATTTGTTATTTGATAAATGAGTCTTTAATTTAGTAAGTAAGTTTTTTAGTTACTAAAAGTCTCGTTATTTTAAGATGTTTCGATTAGTATGTTAAGTGACCAGTATAAATACTCCTGAAATATATATTTAAAAAAACGTATAATATTTTAATGTGTATTTTAAAATATTTTGTTTTTGCTTGGATTTTCTTACGTAGTGTAGTTTGTGTAGTTAGAATTTATATTTTTATGTGACTAACTTTTATAGTAGTTTTTTATTGCAAGTAGTTTAGTTATTATGTTTTTATACCCCTTTAGGTTCTTGATAATTGATTGTCATATAAAAAATACAAATATACCAATTCAAGACGATGTACAAAATTTAAGAGCATTTTTTGTGTTTGATATAGATATAATCCATAACATTTATTTAGTTTAATAAAAAATATAAAAAACTTAAAATAATTAAAACTTAAAAAAAGTTTTTTATTTTTAATTAAGTTTTTAATGTAGTATAGTTTTTTATTTAAATGTATATAGTCCAAATTGACATAAACATACTTAATTAATATTTAATTGTATATTGAAATCCATTTCAACACCATAAACAATAATAAACATATTTTCAAGTCAACATTTGTTCAATACTGTTTCAATATCTATATTAACATCGAATAGAGTTCTGATATTTATTAAATACCAATTTATTTTTTTAATTCAACATCGAAAATTCGTCCTTACCGTACATACTAATATTAAATTGTAATCTGAAATCCATTACAACAGCACGTAAAACAGAAATTCTAATTCAACTTTATGTTTAATTTTGTTTCTATACAACAAACAGGCACAAATTCTCTAACATAGATGTTAACACTGAATAGTGTTCAGATATTCGTTTGAAAGCAAATGTGATTTAAAAAAAAAACATCGAAATTTGTGCCTAAACCAATTATATCCTAATTGTATAAGAATATTAACATTAAAATGTGTTCAAATTATTCAACAAATCTTTATTGACACAAATATATCCTAAAGTTTTGTACATCTTCAACAAAAGTTATGATTTAGCTTCTCTGTATACCCTGTTCAATATTGCTTGTTTTGACAGATAGGACTTTTTAACTAAACAGACATATAATTATGTTTTCCCCCTCAAACAGTGTTAAGCTTAAAACCTTATGCATTATAGCTAGCTCAATGTATAAGTAGTTTTTTTTTCATTTTCTTTAACGGCATTGTACAAAATATATTAGTCCTTAACACGTAATTTAATTATAACATCGTTCATAATCGAGTTGGGGATCATCAAATTACAAGTGTTGCAAAATTTGATGCTTTTAATGGAGATTCGCATCCATACCGCGTGCGTATGTAAATGTAAATATTTCATTTTAGAATTCAGGTGTCTTTTATAGAAGCCAACAAAAAAAAATACTTTTTTAAAAGTAATAATGATTGTCAACTGCCTCCGTGGTCTAGCGGTTAAGTCCGTACCGTATTTAGACTCGGAGGTCGGTACCTCCTTCGATTCCTGGTCGGGAGACAAAAATATTGATTAATGTCAATAAATACATTTAATTAATATTTAATTTATATGTGCTATTTCTCGAGTTTGGTACGCTGGAGACATCGACGAGCTTGCCACTTGTCATGATTGGCCTATAGTAAAGTTGGCTAAATGTGAATCCGCTTATTTATAAGCGTGGTTTCTGACTACCCCGAAAGGGAAACGGTCGTGATGATACTTTACTTCTAATAATGATTGTCCGTAAAACTAAACATAATTAATGAAACTCACAGCTGTAATACGAAATAGAGAGAGAAACAATTACGTAAGTCAACGTTCGCGCGTCATCTTCGTCGACCTCTCGCTACCTACCTGATTAGGGTCAGTATGAGTGGCGATGTTTTTAGGATAAATTTTATGCGCCGTATCTTTAAATTTTATTACTGATTAATTAAAATAAAAAATGCGTAGTTCTTTAATTTTATTTTAGATTATAATATGAAAATATTTGCTCTTTAACAAATTCCACGCAGTATAGCACAAAACAAGTCAGGTTCACAGCGCAGGAAAACCGCAAAAAAAAAAAAACTGCTACTTACGCCCCGTATTATTGTTATATTTGTCGTTCTCTACAATTATTCGCAAAGTAAAACATTTTTAATAACAAAATCCACAGTAAATTAATACTTGGACTTGACATGTCCGTGCAAAAGGCTGGAATTCACTCCTTCAAGTAGAAAAAAACTAAATTATAAAACCGTCTGTCAAAAGAATCAATCTATATTGAACAGGAAATACTATTTTGATTCTGGTATTATTTTGGCATGGATATTTCTATGTGCAATATTCCATCGTATGAATGCTTGCTTAAACAATCTTATAATCTTAAATTTTTAACTATTATACAGGGTGAATTTGTATGGACTTACGTTAGACTAATATGTTTTTCTATAAATAGAAACAAACAACTCTCCTAAGAAACCATATAAATATAAATAAATAAATATTTCCAGACAGGTCACACAACGCCATCTAGTTTCCGTGGTAAGCTACGAGGCTTGTGTTACGGAAACTAGATGGTTGATAAATACTCTTACATATTATACTTTTTTTTTGTAAATATATACATATTATACATATAAACACCCAGACCGAGACAAATTATACAATGTACAACTTGCCCCCGGTGGGAATCGAACCCACGACCACCGAAGTTCACGGCAACGTTTGTTACACGACAAAAGATTTTGCCTTCTTCATACATACTGACTCCGTGGTTATCGGAGGTACCGATTTCGATTCCTGGTCGGGACACAATACATTATTTAATTTATTTGTGATATTTCTCGAGTTTGGTACGCTAGTCGACTTTAGGATTGCACATGGGCATGTAGTCTATCTTAATTCTGACTTGCCTGGTGGGTTCCTGCTGTACCAGGTATTGTAATCTCATAGGTACTGATAACTAAATTTAAAAGGCTAGTAATTGATCGTTGTGGTGTAGTTCTGTTTTCCTTGCAGATATTCCTTTCTCAGACAGATTAAAGGCATAAAGCTCGCCTGTGCACATTAATTTTAAGTTATTTTAGTTTTTGTGCAATAAAGCATTTTTATTATTATTATTAAACATTAACAGGTCATAGGAATTTGCTAAGCTGCTGGTCTTCTGCTAACAGCTTACTTATTGGACCATTTTGCTGCTTAGTCTTCCACTAGCAGGAGTAGAATCATTCAAAATAATTAAAATATTGACGTTACATAAATTCCTGTAATAGATATTTTGACTTTGACTTAGAGACACTTATCATGATTGGCCTATAGTAAAGTTGGCTAAATGTGAATCCGCTTCTTAATAGGCATGGTTTCAAACCACCCCGGAAGGGAAACGGTCGGGATGATACTTTATTTATACAAACCGTTAATTTTAAAATGGCCAATTCATATAGAGAAGCCAAAGTTTTGTTTCTATCAATAGAATCACATGTTAGTCTAACGTAGGACCATACAAAGTCACCCCGTATAATCTTAAATCTATTATAATATTTAGACGATTCAAGTATCTATAGTCGATATTTACAATTTGTTTTTTTTTTTGTAATAATTACCAATCGTTTTATGCGGTAATTATGTTTATAAAACGACAAATATCCATAGAAATCTCCTGTTTTAAAAAAATCTTCACAGTTAGGTTATTGTAAAATATTTTTTCTGTGCTAACATATATGACAAAATTTATTAGCTTACGCATTTATCTACGAAGTTCCAGATAATTAAAACGAAATTCCCTCTAAATTACATTGAATCTTAGTTCATAATGCTGAGATTTAATTCTTATCAAATGCTTAGCCAACTGTACATAGTATTTAAAATGAAATAGAAAGCATTAAATATTTAAATTAGAGTTCATTCGATGTTCTGCCACGGAAGCTGTAGTGGTGAAGGCAGTCGGCATCTGGATGTTATCAATGCGGCAGTTTTGCTGACATTGTAAGGGAATATGGACACGCAATTTGTCGCAGGGAGAAGATCCATGAGGTCCTTCCTTTTGGTCAGCAGCCTCATATTGGCTTGGAGAGGAGCTGAAACGGGCACTGTCGTCCGCAAACAGTGCGAGCATGACCTCCTCCCTGTTCTCCCCGTCCTCCTCCAGGACTTCAGAGAGGGTTAGGATATCATTAGTGTACTGATTTGAACTATAACTACACTAGCTCCATCTATTGCTTAGTAGACATATTATTTTTAAACCTGTTATTAAGACATTAGTGGCGAAAAATTAATGTAACAAACATTTTGTATGAAAGTTAAAAATTCGTCGTATCACTTTGGCTGAGCAATTGCTAAGTCCCGTCTATGAATTCCGTGGGGGTATCTTTCGCAGAAAAAGGGTTATGTGTCGGGGCCTGCATTAGACAGTGCGTCTGCGCCTCTGCCACGTATTCGATAGACGAGTCCGCAGCCGCAATCGCGCCATTGACACCAAAAAATGGTAAATTGGACATTATTGGAACTAAATGTACATCCCGGCTTAGTACAGGATTTTGGTGGACTTCTTATTGAATACAAAAATTATATACAATAAAAAACAAGTAAAATAATTTATTTCCATTGGTTAGCTATTGTCAATAATGGTTGGATATTGTCAATAAAAAAATACATACATACGGATACATAAATTAGATAATATTTTTTTGTACTGATTTTGTTGATATATTTTTATATTTAGGACATATTTTTTAATATATATATATATATTTTTTAATAGTACAGTATTATATTAACAGATAAAAAAAAACAGTATTCTAATTTTATTAATCAAAAAGTATTTGCTTAGATGTTAATATAGAACTACCTACATACCATTGAAAAAAATAAATAAAACTAAAATAAAAGAATAAAATATAATATTTTCTGATAACATTACATTCTTGTATGTTTACGTATAATATTAAAAGACATAATGTGTAATTTATATATATTTTTAATAAATTTAAGTTATAATTATCATTCAAACATTTTTATTAAGGTATTTTAATTTTATATATTTTTGCCACGTATAATCCTGTACTAAGCCTGATAAGGATCAAAAACGTCAAAATTTGATATGTGGAATGCAAGAATCCCACTCGCTTCATTGGTACTGGCGATCGATGGTGTTGGCTGATGTCGGCATACATGGCTCTGCTAAAACTACTTTGCTTAAAGCTAATCAATGTATTTCCTAAATAATTGTAAATATAACCTCTTTTCTGAGTTTTCTTTGGAATCTCTGACCTATGCATAATTTAGATTTTACGAATATATTCCTTTTTTACATACTTTTATCATTATGTATCTTTTATCATACTTGCTTGGTTGTATTGTTAGAATGGTTACTTGTAACTAAATATTTTATTAATTTAGTACAAATGATTTAGATACTTTTCCTGATTTTAAGACATACATATATTCTGTTACTTTTATAATTTTGCTCACAATATATTCAATTCATATTGTTTATTATTTAAAAATAATTATTGCTACTACAAAAAATATCCTATAAGAAATGTATACACATTCTTTTTTGTATAAAATGTATACTTTCCTATATATATTTTTATTAATTTCAAGAAAATGTATTATATATTTATATGCTTTAGTATTTTGTAGCTGGTCGTCATAACTTCTATTTAAAGAAAACTCAGAACATCTATAGTTTCGTGTTGAGCTTGTGGGTAATAAAATCCATCAATAATCACCCTTTTCGTTATACGTTTCATTAATATCTTCTCGAACAATTAAAAAATGTTATATAAAACATTAATATACATTCTATGCTATTAAAGTATAATCTTTTACTTTAACAAAAAAATAAATCTTTAAAAGATCCGGATCGAAGGACCAAGTAGCGTACTTAACTATTTATATATAATATATTATACTTTTTTAGTTATCACTAAAATAATACTTAACAAAACTTAACAATATACAGGTAAGTTTATATATCGTTGCTTCGAATGTTAAATGGGGTGTATTTTTAATATGGTATCATTATATTTGGTGTTGCCGGTAAAGTCTGATTTTTATAGCCAGTATTCATTTAAAATACTATTTTTTAATGATTTTAAATACTGATAATAATATATTATATAAGAAATAAAAACTACAATGATAAATACTACAAATAAATATCAGACCAAATAAATGTAATCGCTATGAATGCTTGCATTTTTATTATTAATTTATCCAAATACAATTTTTTCAGGAATAACTTTAACTTGATATTTTTTTATTTTAACATATTAATCTGATTTTTTATGTATTTTTAACAGAGCTATCGTACAACCAAAAAAACTAATATTTAATAAGTTCTTTAGATTAATTTATATGTTCAATGCTAATTAAATTTCAATTTATTACAATAAACAAGGCTTTTCATATCAACAGTTTTTATTGTACGATAGCCTGTCAAGTTAGACTGTGATTAAATATCTTTCACTATATTAACATTATGGTTTAATATCGTTACATAAGGTGTGGAATACACATATTGCGTCTCAACAAAAATGTTTTTTTTTTTTTAACCAATGTCATATCGTATATGTGTATACCACACCTGAAATCGGTACACATATTACTGGTAAATGTCATAATGGCATAATATTATGGGCTAATATAAGAATAACAAAATGATGGTTTCAAGTTATTTTTTAGAAGTTAAGAAATAGCAATGAAGCAATCTAAACAGTTTTGTCCTAGGAGAGCGATAAATACGACATTTTGCGACCTTGCATTTTCTATCATGCAAGCATAGTTATTTTTGTCCAACTAGCATTATCATAGTTTAGTCATTTTATGTCAATAAAGACAGATTTTTTCAAAGTGTAAACAAGCTTGTTTGATTTCTCTATAACAAAAATAATTAATACAAAATGGCACCTTGCAAACGATAAATCTTCAGCATTACAACATTATCCAAATCGAACCGCAAGGTGCGGTAAAAAGACAAGCTTGTAATTCCTAAATTGAAAACAATAGTCATGCAATAAAGTGTATTCTGTATGGCTGCAATAAACGCCAGAGCCTCCTCAGACCACGTTTCGATTGCAAATGGGATGAAGTAGTGATTAATGACACGATCTCCGCGTATTTGATGCGATTAAGGCGCGCGGCTGTCTGACGGACAGAGTGTGTCAACACATGTGGCATCCCAAACTAGTGCACAGCATCGTTTGTATGGAATCAACGACATCTCATCCGGACGCCTACCATCAGACCTAACTATACCCGATGATGGTTCGAGGATGTTATTTTGTTATGTTGAAGATTTAGGGTTTGCAAGGTATCATTTTGTGTTAATTATTTTTGTTATAGAGATATCAAACAAGCTTGTTTCCACTTGCCAACTGCTCTATTTAAAAAAAACTGGAATCTAAATCACGTCACTATGTCGTGTATATTGCTTACTTAAGACAATAGATTACAATATAATATAAATAATAATAACATAGTACGTTCATTTGTCAACCAATCAGATTGCTGTAATATTGCTCGTTATATTTAAGGTGATCTTATTGGTGTAATTATCACGAAGGTATTATAGTTTTCATAACCTATATATGCCTAAAAGTACGCCAACGACCCAAGTTTTTAGGTCACCCAACACAACTACCTTTATTACACATTAAAATTAAGTATAGTATAGCCAAAATGCATCCAGGACCTACGTCTATAATACCTAGACAGATACCGAGTTTGGTACGTTCTTGTTCGGCAGACCATCTCATAATTGTTGGCCATAGAAGACGTCGATGTGAGATTGCAACACTAAAACCACAAAGGCCTGTAAGACATGTGATGAAGGGTTATACAATAAATAAAACCCCTACTTGTGTTGTGTTTTTAAATAACTTAACATGGTCTTTTCTATGTATCTTAAGGTTAATATATCCAATTATGGCGGAAATAATTACGGGCATATACAGGTTAATATGGTGTGAGTTTTTTTCATAGAATTGTAACACTCTAATGGTGGAAGCGAATGATGTATTATTTACATTTTATAACTTAAAACAATGGTACTTTTTATATTTACATTTAAAGGATCATAGTTGTTTAGGCAATGAGTCTAAAATAACAGAAAATACATTATTATTATTAATCCTAAAAAGATCCGGGTCGAAGGACCAATTAGCGTGAGCAGTGAGTAAACTATTTACATATCATATATTATACTTTTTTAGTTATCATTGAAATAATAATTAACAGAACTTAACAATATTCAGGTTAGTTTCAATCTGTATTATTCTCTATGTTTCTTGTTTGCTTCTAAACGTGACACATTATAATATCAATACTGCCTCTATGGTCTAGCGGTTAAGTTAGGTACTGAGCGATGGGTACCGGGTAAAATTCAGTTCAGGTCGGAACACAATAATATTTATTAATTTAAATTTTTTATAGTAAAAAATAATAAATATTTATTTGTGTTAATTTTCGAGTTTGGTACGCTAGTTCGACTAGCTTGCCACTTGTAATGATTGGTCTATAGTAAATGTGAATCCGCTTCTTTATAAGCATTAAACCAACCCACAAGGGATACTGTTTAGATGATGATACGTACAGGGTTAGCCAGTGAAACGGGAAGATTGGAGATGGCCTTGACAGTTGGAATGTGAGTGGTGGGGGTAATAGTGGCCGGTTCCGTTCCACCTGCGCGTCCCGCCATTTAGTTGAGATGGATCGTTGGACGGGTGAACATCGCGGCTACGCGCGGTTAAAGCGTATTATACGAATTGTGAGAGTTTTGTGAAAACGCGACGTGCTTTTCGACGCCATTTCAAAATACCGCGCAACAGGCCTGTTCCTTCGGATAACGCAATTCGTTCGTGGATAAACAACCTTGAATAAACTGTATCAACGTCTAAAAAACGAGGTGGGAGTGCAAAAACCGTTCGAACCCCTCAAAACATCGCTACTGTTCAACAGGCAATGCTCAGGAGTCCACGACGATCTGCCAAACAACATGCTCTACGCTACTCAATGTTAAATAAATGCTAAACAAATGTTATATTAAAAAAATGATTTTTTCACTTATTGTACAGTAAATGGCAACCTTTTTTCTTTATATTTATAACCATTAAATAATAAAATTAATTTTCTTAAAGAATTAGTTACTTATTTAAATCTTCCCGTTTCACTGTCTAACCCTGTATAATATCAATCGATTGTCAATTTAACGCTCAATAGCAACTTGTTAACTAATCTCTGTATCGTCTCCACCTACATCCGTATTGTTAGGCATTTCTTCAATACTTTCTCTGCTCATACATTCCTTCCAGCTATCAAACGGGTCCCTTCAAGCGACCTTAAAATTAATATTCTTAGTTCTTAACTCTCCGGACTTTAAAAGTCAAATATCGCCTATAAGAATATGGGTGTTAGTTTGGGTTTTTGTTTGTTACAATACTAGGTTCTTTAGGTTGCAAAAAGTACCATTGCTATATACGTCGTTGTGTTTACTTACAGCACAGGTGGATGCGTGTTTTATGTGTTGCTTCTCATTGTTTATATTACAGCCGGAAACGAAAGCCAACAGAATAACCCACTAATACCCATCGACTCATCCACCAACCTGGGCAAAGAGAACATCAAACGAACCATTAAACATCATCGGACATTTTCATTGCCGACTGGATGCGCCCCCTTCACGGAACCCTTAAAAATATCTCACGAGCGAACTCGATCCGCGCCTCTGACCGGGGACGAAGTAGATCGAGCGATCGTTGAGAAGGTGCCGAGACATTCGTCCTACAAAGCGGTCAATGGATGCGAATTGTTTAGTAAGAAACAGCCATGGAACCGCCGAGATAGTACGGGGGCAAAGTTTCCAAAATCCTCACCTGGTCACTCGAAGAGTACGTATATGTGTCACATTCAACCTTCCTGCATGCTTCCTCTAATTGGCTCAATTTCAATCGGTTATAGTACATTTACACGGTTGATATATATTTTTAATCGTCCGTTTAAATGGCTATAAAAAAACAAAATTCTAACTAATCCCAAAAAAAAATATCTAACCTAGAATTAAGAACATAAAAACAGTTGCTGTCTATTTATATCCGACAAATGTCGAATCTATTCGCAAAAACAGTGTTTTTAACTTACCAAGACTACGGATTCTTGTGTATCATTCCCAAACTATCGATATTTTGTTAGTTCTATCAACTTGAGATTGGCATTAACAAAGTCTCGCAATGGATAGCTGTCAACAATAATTAAAAAGTACAAATAAAACATTGGGATGTAAAATGTACTTACAGATAACTTAGAATACTGACCAAAATGCTTTGTACAAACAGACTTGTGGAATTTATACGTCCATTTTAAATATACTGTTTTACCGACAGAGTAGATTTCGACGGGTGCATTGTAAAAAGAGATATCCTCAAAATAGTTACTTTACAGTAGAGCTAAAAGATTAAGTGTGATTTTTTTTATTAATTAATAATATTTTCGGTAAATTTCTTCAATACATGTTTACACTATTATTTGTTTATTTAATTAATTCTATTGGAAAACAAACAGTACTTAATAACTAATTACAAAATCAATCATATATCTACAGACCATTAGTATGTTTTCACATATAGAAAACTATGAAAGCAAGCTAATATTCAAATAATTAAAAAAGTAAGTTGTAAGGAAATAAATTAATTATGAATAACAGTTTAGGTAGTTTCGGAAACACTCAAAGCGACACACAGAATATTCTTAAAAGTAGCTGCAGTTGGTTAAAATAGACACAACTCGGAAAAGTCAACCAGTTTATTAACTTCATTAGCTGCACGTAGTGTTGCCCAATCTTGGTCTTTCTTTTTTGCAAGACTCTTGCACAGAAAAAAATCCTAATTTTGCTAAAAATGATTACTTTTTTTGGGGTTATTATTTATTTATTTATTAGATGCTCATAACAAGATGCAGTCATACCAAAATATAAACAGATACGTACAACTAACTAAGATCTGGACTTCATCTCAAAAATTTGAGCATACAGCTTGCTATTTTTACAACCATTCCAATGGTAGGTTAGGAGGTGGTTTCTTAATCATATTGCAGTATGAGGTTAGGTTTTTGTTTTCAATAAAATTTAATTGCGTCGTGTCCGTTAATTTTAATTATTTTTTTCCGAGGAAAAAAAAAAAAGTTTATGTATTTGTAACTTGGGAGAGCTCGTTCGCAAATAATAATAGTTTTTTTAGTAGTAACCAAATAAATATCTATTTTAAATTTCAAGTAAATCAGACCAGTAGTTGTCGAGAAGATACTCGTAGTAGTTTTCGGCGAGAGATATCCTTACTACAATTGGAAAATAAAATATAAGAGTCTTGCAGAAGTCTTGCGAGACTCTTGCGCAAGACCAAGACCGGCTAAGTCTTGGTGGCACTGATAAGCATGTTGGTCTTCTTAAGTGAACAAACATATATTAAGTTTGTTTTTAAAAGCGAAAAGTTTTTTATGTAATAAAATATGTCAATTTGTGATGTCTTATTTAATTAAAAAGATCAAAGTTAAAGTCAAAATATCTTTATTCACGTAAACCTATTACAGGCATTTATGAAACGTCATTAATTTAATTATTTTGAATGATTCTACTCCTGCTAGTAGAAGACTAAGCAGCAAAGTGGTCCAATAAGTAAGCTGTTAGCAGAAGACCAGCAGCTTAGCAGTAAGCTACTAGCTTAGTAAGATAGTACAATAAGCTAAAAAAAAATTTTTGTAGATAACTTTATTTACTTTGCACCCCTCGTGTTGTTCTGTCACTGTTCTGTCGATAAAACATTGTACTATATTTACTGTATATTGGGTTGGAAATTATTTTTCTGATATATAAATGAATTTAAAAACTAACCTATCGAATAGTGCAGTGTACAATTTTTAATCCCTTTTGTAATTGAGCCCTAAGACTTGCGTTCACACACAAGTAGATATCGAAAAGCCATGCTTTATCAACTTATAATATGCTTGTTTACTAACAAACTGACATCAAATTTTAAAAATGTAATATTTGCCGTAAGCTATTTTATACAGCTTTTACGAATCAGGAATAAGCTTATATGCTTTGGGGATATGCAGTTATACTTACATGGCTTTATCGCCTCAAATTAAAGCTACAACTTAACAGAGTGCAATTAGTTTTTTATCGTATTTCATGATTGCACGATGCTATAAAATGTGATTGTTGTTTGACCTTACCGAGCTATCTAGACGCTTGGGTGGATTGGAAATTGGAACGCGGCCTCTCCGCCCGCATACCGCCTCAGGTACTGCGTTGTACGGTTTGCGGCATCGACGCATTACGTTACAGTCGTAGCCACGATATAATTGTACGCCACTAACACTATTTATTTTGTTGTTGATTCTTCTGACTCTAAAAATATAAATATGTTATCGTTCGATGAAATGTATGTTTCTGACGATGCGAATAAAGACACCTGCCTGAACGTATCCAGAGAAGGGACAGTAAGGATTTATCCCCCCCCCCCCTCGAATAGAAAGTATCAGCAGTGGAATGTTACAATCACGCACATTATAATAATAATAATAATTCTTTATTTCGGTACAAAAACCATATCGTGTTAGTAACAATAATAACTTAAAGAAAACTATGTTAGTAATTAATCTAAAATGAACATACTAATTTATTTGTCCATAATTTTTGGAGCATAAAGCAATGCTCATGGATATTCTTTAAAATTATATTTTTAGTGTCCATTATGCATTTACGGAATTAATCACACCTTGGAATGCTATTAGATTTGTACAATAACTAATTTATTATTATTACCCAATTTTTTTTATTGGACTCTGTTAAGTTGTTCGGTTGAAATAATAATAAATTGCAATAATAAGCTAGGTGAACGTAAGTTAATTTAGGTAGGTTCCTTTCTACACATTGTTAACCTTCCCTTGCGTCGAACATCTTCGCCTGCGGTCTGCGATTCTGCAATTTAACGCGTCTAGTTTAAGAAAACGAATTAATGTTTACCTCACTCCCTCGAGATAAACAATTCAATTATGTAAAATCACTGCATAAGTTCGCTGTGGACTCGGAGACCGCGCGCGACTGATTGAAGTCTAAGTCGAAAAGAGGATTAGATATTTATTCCACTGTTTTTATTTAATTGGTTTGTTAGGCGCCGAACACACCGTTCTGCGGTCCGCTGTGAGACGTGCCTACACAGCGCGCGATCTAGAAATCTATTGACATGATCGAAAGAGACGGATATAGAACTATGCGTTCTGTTGAGGCAAAGGATATCACTCATCTCGTATAAGGATTTATGCATTTTCAGATTAATTATTCTAACAAGATTCCAAATTAAGTCGAAAAACCCTTTATTTTTATAAAGTTTCGGTGTGAAAAATGTTCAAAATATCATCATGACAGCTCTAGTACTAAATGTGTGTAGTAGACGAGACTATACTCAGAGTTTTAATCAAATGGTACAAAAAATTACTGTCAGTGTCAAATACTTACATCAGTCAAGCGCCTGCTGACATTCTTTATTTTTTACTAGCCCTTGATTGATACGAAAATTACATATATATATATATATATATTTTCCAAATAATTTAATTGCACAGTAATTTATAGTAAACATCAATAAAAGTATCAAATCTACTATTTTTAATTAATTTAACATCTGTTTTTATCACAGCATAAGTAGTACAAAAATAGCCCAAAATGGAATTAAAAATAGAAAATAGAGCTAAACAATGTCGTCGGAGATCTTGACCTTCTCGCACATTAAAAAAAACTGAATCTCTGACAGAAAGTATTTACGTCACTACATAGATTACAGGACCGCAGAACTCGACCGCAGACCGTCGCTCGGACAGTGTGTCCGGCCCCTTTATGTCCTGGTTTTAAAGATTAAGTTACAAAAAGAAAATGTTTCGCTAGTTATGAACAGAAATTATCTTATCGTTTTACAATTAATAGCATAATGAGCAAACACGTTTTTATTATAAAAAACGGACTTAGATTATTTCTACACTAAAGTTAAATTAAGAGTGAAATAAATGCAAGTATTATATATAATATTCAAGTAACATTTCCACTAACATTTTTTTATTTATAAAGGCAATATAGAAATTTGAAATAAAATAAAAAGTCTTTAATATCACTTGGATTATCTGCACAAACTAATCTGGTTAACAAGGAAGTCGAAATGTGACATAACAGTTTTAATATAATTGTTACATTACTTTTGTTCTTAACTAGCCATTTTCCAAGTTCTTATTTTAATTCTAATCCTTTTTTTGCTGAATTAATCAGAACTCGTTAAAGGGGCATTTCTTTGTGGCATTGTGAGAATTAATTTAAATTTGAGTTGTAACTATGCGGGATATTAAATAATATTTTTTAATGTCACACTCATTCAAATAATAGGGTACTATTATAAAAAACATGTTTTATGTTTTCACAAGATTTAGACACGGAGGTGCCGCGTTCGATTCCTGGTCGTGATACAATAATAACTTTAATTTATTTGTGATATTTCTCGAGTGTGGTACGCTAGAGACATCGACGAGCTTGCCACTTGTCATGATGGGCCTATAGGCGATTGAGACCTCTTAAAAAATTCAAATAATTTATCCGTAAGTAAATATAATAAGTTATGAAGATTTCGAATTTTGTATTGATAAAATTGAGTTTTTTAAATTAAGTTAACAACATTTATATTAATTAAACTAAGATTAAATATTTACATTAAACATAGTTTTATAACACACATCAGGTAATAAATGAAAAATATGGCAAATACTAGAAGTAATATATAATAGTTTTTTTTTAATGAACGCATCTTAATGTTATTTTGCTGTCATCTGTAGTGGAAACCTTTATACGAAAATACCAATTTTAATAGCGTTTTACACTGACAGTTCCGTTATTTAATGGATTCCACTATATAACGTTGGTGTTTAAGTAACAGAATAGGGCTACTGGTGACATTACAGTTACACGGAGTTCTTCGCGCCATTTTGCGCGGACATGTCAAGTGCAGTTTTTGTTTTGTAAATTAATTTACAGTGAATATTGTTGGTCAAAAGTGGTGTTGTTTTGTTTAATAATGTTCTACAATGTGAATAGTAAATAAATTGGACTTTGAATATGGGGCACAAGTTGCAGTATATTTTTAGCGGTTTTCCCGCGCTGTGGTCT
Source organism: Tinea semifulvella (assembly GCA_910589645.1). Classification (NCBI taxonomy): domain Eukaryota; kingdom Metazoa; phylum Arthropoda; class Insecta; order Lepidoptera; family Tineidae; genus Tinea; species Tinea semifulvella. The sequence goes on from OU342599.1 coordinate 3,357,343, forward strand.
CTCATATTTACCCGACGTGTTTGAGCTATAATGCCGCGAGTGACTCCAAGAAAAGCATCAAATTCTGCAGCATCTGGAGTTTGATGATGACCTCATTAACTCCTAAAAAAGAAAGATATATTACGTCAGACTTGGCTGTATGGGCTAGACCCTTTGCCTTCCCTATCACCTCATTCATCATCCATCAGGAGAAAACAAAAAAAAAAAATACAGTTACAACTCAAAGATAAATGAATCCTATTTTAGTCATATGTCGTAATGATCACAATGGAATGTCGCTTAAGTTAATCTTTATCATAGGTTGAGATCTATGAAGTGTGACATCCCCTCTCCCTCGCACAACCCAATATTTTCTAACACTTTATTAATCTCAGCCTTAGCATCAACATTTAAACCATGTACTTTATTAACTCGACTTTCAAAGCTTAATTAAATAAATATTACAAAATATTTTCTGCTACGTTTAATTAGGTTATGAATAATCGATCATAACATACCTGATATAGCTTAGCCAAGTAACACATTCTGCATGTTTTTTTTTTTATTAACATTGGCTGATTGCACCAAATTTTGGTTTTGAGTTATATTTATGCTAAATTTCAACATGTATTTTAACTGTCTAACAAAAATACGAAATTATAACCTAAAAATTAGTTTATCAATAATACTGTTTTACCGACCGAGAAGAATTGTTTATATTGCTTATACCGGGGAGCTGTATTTTTAAAGTACACTGCATGTTATTTCGGTTTAGCTATAACACGCAATGTATAATGAGAATTTGAATTACAATGCTAGTGTATAAAACCTGCTCTTATGGTAAAACAGATTTATACAATATACTTGAAAAAATATGGCAGTTATTTTGAGGGATTTTTACATATACCTACAATATTTTTGATATTAAAATTGAGTGCAATATAACCAAAGCATCTTGTCAGAATGAACTGTTTAAATCTAACAAATACAAAATTAATAGCAATTATAATTAAGTTATTGGAGAGGATTTATGATTAAATTACTAGTATGTATCTTAATTTTCTTTAAAAGGCTGTAACACATTTAAAAAGAATTTTCAGTACTTTTGAGAAATGTAGTACCAACTTACTAGGGAATAAAATCACTGACATAAAGATATATTAATCATATACATATTTGTTTTATTAAATAAAGTATTTTTTTTTAAACTTTCGCGCACATTCATAATAGTTTTTTTAATAATTTTAACTGGTCTTTACGCGATTTACCTTACAGACATATTTCTCCCCATGTTTCAGCCAAGTTGCATTGGCCGTGGTCACGGGTCGACCATTACGTCGTCGGGAGAAATATGTCTCTAGGATAAATCTCGTAAAGACCTGTTAAAATTATAAAAAAAACTATTAGAGTAAAATCGTTATGTATTTTGCTATTTTTTCGTTTATAATAATTTACATACATTTATAATAATCGTTAAAAATGTTGTATTGTGCGAGCGAGATAAAACCTCTTAATATAAAAAGAATCAATCTTTTTATAAGAAAAAAAAAAGGAAAGATACACTAGTAACTATTGTTACTTTTATTTTCACTAATTATTATTTATTTTTGTTGTTATGTATTATTTACGTATCATTTTTAATTTTATGCATTGTTAATTATGAATTCGTTTGCTTCGATACGCTATGCTTTATCCTTTATAAGTTAAGTTAAATTTATGCATCCAGATCATGCCCGTCATTTTCAAATCATGTTTGGCTTGAATGTGTTTATTCCACTCTTCTAATAGTGATACTGCTGGGTCTTGTAAGAAATTTATAACGGGTGTCTCAGAATATTTAAATAAAAACATCAGAATTAATTAAATAAATAAAAAATCAATTATGGATTTTTATTTGTGAAAACCAACCGTTTGCAAACGGCTACAATTGGAACACATTTTTCTAACAAGATGGATCCACTTCACATGTTATAAATGACTTGTTAGCTGCTCTTAACGAATTATTGATAGAGTGATAAGTCGTCGAGGAGACATTAACTGGCCACCGAGGAGCCCAGTCCTAACTCCTGCTGATTTTTTTCCTTTGGCGATACTTAAAGAGTAGTATTTAAGTTATAATGTACTTGTATGTATAATTGTATGTATGGTTTATGTATGTTTATGTGTGTAGGTATAATGTGTAGTATGTTAAAATTAGTTATGTAACTTATTAACTTTCATTAAAATTTCGTATTTTTTTCATCCTGCCTATCACCTTACTCGATCCCCAAGGTTAGCTGGTAAAGAATGCCTACTGGCATTATAGCTCGCCTCTGTACTATTTTTAAGTGCGTTAAAGAATTTAAATAAATAAATATCTACAACCCTTACCAACAAATTTGTATGCTAAAAAAAATCACAGACGAATTAAAGCTATTCCTAGGTCGATGCTCCAGGTGTGATTAAGCATTTTAGTTCTAGGTTAATGGTAAAGAAGAAGTTTTGTTTTTTACAATTCAAATTTACAAACTAATCTTTCATTTAGTATCAAATAAAACTAGTTGGAATTAATACTAATGTCTTTTAGTTAAATATCAAAAATTTATAATATTCTGAGACACCCTTTATTTATTAAATTATTTTTTGCATGATCGATATCTAATAAGACTCATACAAAGTCCGAGCTTGCTTCAACTGAAATGTATGGTTTTTCGTGTAAGCTATTGTTACTAATTAACGTGTTTTTAAAAATATTGGATCGCTTTGTTATTACGCTTTCAGCCGAAGCAAGGAGGCCATTTTTTTATTTTTTTATTACTTAGAACAAATAATTGTAAAATTCCGTGGATTTAGACTCGGATTATTTAATTTATTTGTGATATTACTCCAGTTTGTTACGCTAGAGACATCGACAAGCTTGCCACTTGTCATGATGGGCCTATAGTAAAGTAAAACAGCTTCTTTAAAAAATGCGTGATTTCTTACTACCCCGGAAGGGATACGGTCGTCATGATACTTTTTTCTGTCAATTCCATATTTTTTTACATACATAGTATTTTTTGTTTAATTATCTCATTGATCTTATTGGATACCTAATCATTTAAAGTTAAAAATAGCTGCTAGTAAATTTTTGTTAACTACCCACATTCCAAAACTTACATAATTATGTCTTAAGTCATATTGGCTAATTAGCTATTGAATTTAATCATTTATTTATTTGTTACTCAAACATGTTTTCAGATATTCCAACAATGCGTCATCGTTGTGAAAGTATGCCAAGTCGGACTTGTCCACCAATGGAAACTGATAGAACGCCTTCAAGACACCAAACTAATCATATTGATGGTAAACATATATTTTTTTTATTAAAAAAATACAGCGTTGTATGAAGTCCCTATTAATCAGATACTAACTCATTACAGCCCGTAGAACACAGAGTCCTACTGTTGGAGATGCTGGCCAGACGGGTTGGCGAGGATTTGATGTATTTTTTTTAATGACAATTTCTTAACGATTCTACAAGTTGGTTTTAGTGGAACCGGGACCGACGGCTTAACGTGCTCTCTGAAGCACGGGAACGATGTTGTAAATCTATGACAAATGTGCGTTAGCAATCAGATTAAATAGGTGGTAGGCGGACTGATGGTGGTTATTTACCCAGTCTCCACATTTCGTGCTAATAAACCCAGTAAAGTGTATCCACACGTTTCGGGATCATGCTCGAATTGCCGTTATGTCCAATCAAGCCGGAATAGGGTTAGGGACTTATGTCAGTCATGAGTGTCTAATTCCAGATGCTAACATTCATGGACCTCGCACGCAAGTTCACATGACGTGCTAGTAATAATTTGCTCTCCGAGGCACTGGAACGGTGGTGTTGTAAAATGTATTTCTCGTTGGTACATGCCGAAGTTCGTACATTTATTTTGAAGGTGTTAAAGCGATCTTACAACTGCGCCACCACCGCTCCGCATAAGGGTATAGCTTAACTTTTTTCAAGAGCTATTTATTCCATCTTTCTTCTTCTTAGCCTCTACACTCTTGGCAGAGTTGTCGTGGTTCCCGATTGAGTGCTAGTGGCATGGTTGACAAGGTCACTTACTCCTCTCGGACCGTAGATTTCCTTGTGCATTTATGATCCATTGTAGCCTACACCTGGTTCAGTCCATCTCATCGTAGTTTTTTTTAAATAACTGTCATCAGTCCCTAACACTATACCGTCTTGACTAGATGCTTTTTCACACTTCGTTTGAAGGACTCCCAAGTTATAGGAAAGTGGAAACACAGAGGCTGGAAGAGCATTCCACATCTTTATCGTACGACAGATGTATGAGTCGCCAAATTTATACGTACGCGAAGGGATGGTGACTACGGTATGTGGGTGCATATTCTGACCTACGCATCATCTTGCTATCGACTTTCCAGGCGAATGGATGTTTCTCCATTTATCCGAAGACAATAGATGCGTGATTGTACATCTTTCTAGCCTAGGGTTATCTTATCTACTTGCACTAGATGATGGATATAATGTATTGAATAATTTAAAATACACCTCAATTCTAGGAGAACCTCGAGACGAGCCTGACGCAGTAGAATGGCATCCCACTCCTGGTATACCCGAGGAACCAGATGAATCTTACTGCAAAATGACGCCCAAAGATATTAAGTAAGTACCAAAATCTATAAGAGGATATAACGCTTTTGCATTCGTCTCGCTCGCACAATCCAATATGTTTATATTATTCGCGTTCGCGGTACATTAACCAATTTTGGATGGTTAAGCGATATTGTGATCCGTCGGTGCATAAACAGACATTCCTTATTTGTTACCCTTATACCATGTCCTGTCTCTTTCTCGCCGCTTCCTTTTTATATTACCCATCCCTCTCACGCTAGTCCAAAGGCCGGCGCTTGTGCACTGAAGAGAAGCAGCACTACGAGTTAAAAAATAATTGTTGTATACAGTCGTCATAGAAGACGCTGATGAATTCGCCGCGATTGTTGCATTGGCAAAACCCGCAAAATTTGATATATAGAATAATTTCCAAGTGCTGGTGCCGAGGACATCAGGTGAATTCCTATAATAGTTTCATTTCTTTTTTGTTGATTGCACCGATTATTATAGTTGCTCGCGCCTATTTATTTTAAATGGGTTATTTGTCATTTTTTAGTTGGCACACTTTTAATATTCCCTCCGTTTCCGCTTCTCGTTAGCAGTGCACACTGCACGGCACTCTGCGTTTTGGTGTCTCCGCCGACGCGTGTCACCGCACCGCTGTTATATTTAAATTTCGTGATAAAACCGCAAAATACTTTGAGTGTACTTTTACCATCAGGACTATAATTCCTCGTGAAATTTGTGTTAGTGTCTATGGATCCACATCAGCCGAGAAGACGCCTGAAGGTTAGTGCATGCTTTCTTTTTCCTGGAGACAGATCATTTATCTAATTTCTCCGCACTGTCTCCACTTTCTCTTTTCCTACACCTTATTATTAGTGTGTCCCGCAGGTCCTTCGAATTTTTATATATTTAAAATTAACCGCAAAATTAAATTCGCATCAACCCAAATAGTTGCCGCACGCCACATGGGCTTGGCCATTTTGGCCACCCCACAGTTTGGTTCTTCGAACCGGATAAATTACCAGTATTTGTTATGTTAAAATCATTAGTTTATACATAATTATTAGTATAATCTATAGTTTGTCGGAATTGCTAAGAGACACGTTTTTTTTTTATTTTCGTTTTTTAAACCCGCACCGCTTCTCTAAATAGGTTCTTAGTAATTTATAATCATCTTTAGATCATACAGTACACGTAAATATCCTTACATTCATTTAATTCCATAATCTCAACAAGTTATCGAAGAAATAACGCGAGTAGGTAGGACTAAATTCGCCGCGACTACGCGACCCGCGCGCCGCGCCTTATTGTAGGTATTTATTTCGTCTCAGGTCATTGACTTATGTTTTTGTTCCGGTCATTTTTATAGTAGTAGATTTTGGTTACTTTTTTTATTTATTATTTCGCACTTAAAATCATTTTTCAATATTTACATTTTATTTAATATTTATCTTAATCAATTTCTTTCTTATTTTCATCACGTTTTTTATTTATTTATTAATTAAAAATGTCTTCGGAAGAATCTAAACTAGAAAATAAGTTAGTTCTTTTGCAGACCAAACGCAACGCAATATTTGCTAGATTAAATTCGATTTTCGATTTATCTAAACTAGCTCATACAAGTGATGAGAATGAGGAGAATTTTCTTGCTACAACCGAGACTTTGGATGAGTTGAGAGCAGACTTCCAAAGTCTTATGGATTCGTATTCTTCTGTTTCTTTGTTATTAAAACCTAACAAGATAGTTGATTATCAACCGTGGACGGTCTTTGAAGACCTTTATTGTCGTATTAAACGCGTTATTAATAAGCTAAATAGTTCTCATGCGCCCGCGCCGTCTACCCCGCGAGACTTGGATACCGTAATGAATAACAATGACTTATGTATATCTAGGTCCCGGCCTCGGTTACCGCCGATCGAGTTAATGTCTTTCGACGGTGATATACGTAAATGGCCATTATTTTATAGACAGTTTTTAGACGTCATACATAATAATAATTCTTTATCTGACAGTGAAAAGGTGCACTATTTAATAGGCAAGCTGTCAAATAGGGCTTTGTCTGTATGTGCCGGTATTCCTCCAACTGCCGAGAATTATTCTATTATGTGGTCAACGCTTATTGAGAAGTATGAGGATACCCGCTCGCTTGCCACGTCTTATCTAAATCAGCTGTTCGATTTCAAACCGCTCGCCTCTTCTAGTTCGTCTGGTCTTGATCTGTTTATTGAGAGATTCGCGTCAGCTGTGCGCGCTCTCAAACAATTAAACCTTAACGACTTGTTGGATTTTGTTTTGTTATATCTCGCGACAAAGAAAGTAGATCCAGAAACTACAAAATTGTTTGATATGTCTGTTCGTAAAGAAAACATACCAACATATGATAGTTTTATTTCCTTCATTAAGGAACAGTCAAAAATATTATGCCGTATAAATTGTGAATATTCCCCGCTCAATAAACCTACTACAAAACCGCATAGATCTATCCCCACTCCTAAAACTAATTCTTTTGTTTCATCGTCTAGTAGTAATAGCGATGTGTGTGTAGCTTGTAAAGGGCCTACACACGAGCACATGTATGTGTGTCCGTCATTCATTAAGATGACTCCGCGTGAACGATATGATTTTGTGAAAAAACATTATTTTTGTAATAATTGTTTAAGTACAAAACATAAGTTTTCTTTTTGTAAATCTAAACGCTTTTGTTCTCATTGTTCTCAACCGCACCATTCTTTACTTCATTTTAATAATAAAACTAATCGTGTTAATATAACGCACGGTAGTAATATTATTACAACCGCACCGCAATCCCATAACGAGTCAGTTATGGCGTCCAGTTCTTCTTCTAGTCCCGCACTCGAACCCGCTACCGCCGCCGTCCAGTGTGACTCTGTTGCTATGTGCAATATGTCTCGTGGTGACGTCAGCGCAACTGTAACGACTACACTGCTGGGTACAGCCAGAGTAGTTGTGCGCGACCGCTATGGTCAGCAGCATTACGTTCGCTGCTTGATTGATCCCGGCTCACAGTGTGACTATATTTCTATATCGTGTTGTAATAAACTTTCTCTTCCTATTTGTTTACAAAACCGTTATTCCGAAGTCCAGGGTATCGGTGGTACGTCACAGAAATTATTAGGCATTACATCGCTCAATTTCTCGTCCACCTATAACAGTAACGTTTATTCTATTCGCCCGCTCATTGTACCTCGCGTTACTGGTTTGTTACCCGACTCACAAGTAGATGTTTCGCTTCTCGATAAAATTAAAAACCTACCGCTGGCCGATAATCATTTTGACAAGCCCGGTGAGATTGACATTTTGTTGGGAGTAAATATTTTTAGTGAGATATTATTGTCGAATAAAATTACTGGTTCTATAAACTCACCATCCGCGCTTGAAACTACGTTAGGCTATATTGTATTAGGTGATGCGCCCAGTGTTTTATCTACGACACGTATAAGTACTACACAAAATAATCTTGCTGTAGTACAGGAACCGCTCAATAAGATTCTGGAAGAATTTTGTAAATTAGAGGAAATTCCCGCCAAAACTTTTCTCAGCCCTTTAGAACAGGACTGTGAAGACATATTTGTTACAACAACCACCCGCTCGTCTGATGGTCGTTACTCGGTTGATTTACCTTTTTGTCAATCTCCTAGCAATCTCGGTACTTCTTTCCAGCTCGCGAAAAAGCGTTTTCTTTCGCTTGAACGCAAGTTTGAGAAGTCGCCCGAGTTACGTAGGCTTTATAGTGACGTCATCCAAGAATATCTCGATAAGAAATATTTATCATTAGTCCCGCATGAACTTGCACTTTTACCCGGTTTTTACATACCGCACCACCCTGTCATTCGTAACGACAAGTCAACCACCAAGCTGCGCATTGTTCTGGACGCCAGCGCCAAGACTGATACAGGTTTGTCGTTAAATGATATACTTTTAACCGGACAGAATTTGCAAGCGAATATATTTAAAATATTACTTGATGTACGAGTCTTTCGTATCGCATTCTTTGCCGACGTTCGGCAGATGTACTTATGTATAGGAGTACATGAACCGCACCGCAAGTACCAGCGTGTATTATTTAGATTTTCAGCGTCCGACCCGCTTCAGACTTACGAGTTCAACCGCGTCGCCTTCGGCCTTCGTACGTCACCGTTTCTTGCTCTTCGTACTTTGCGACAATTAGCAAAGGACGAAAGAGACAAGTTTCCATTAGCTGCCGCAGTGTTAGAGAGAGATGTCTATATGGACGATCTTGCGTCCTCAGCGTCTGATTTGTCAGATGCTGTTAGGATTTCCAATCAGCTGATAGGACTCTTTAAGGCCGGTGGGTTCGACTTAGTGAAGTGGTCGAGTAACTCACTCGAGTTACTCGAACACATTCCCACTTCTCATCGTCAGTCTGAGAACATTTCTTTTGATAGTGACAATGAGTTTAAAATTTTGGGTCTAAATTGGATTCCCACTTCCGACAATTTTAAATTTATTGTTGCACCCCCGCAACGCTCTTGTACGAAACGAAATATTTTGTCCGCTACCGCTAGTTTGTACGATGTGTTAGGATTGGTCGGTCCAGTTATTTTGTTCGCTAAGCTCCTGATTAAGGAGTTATGGTTGCTCAAGGTGGACTGGGACGAAGAGCCGCCTTCTTATATTATACGTCTATGGGAATCTTATGTCACAGAGTTACCGCTTATTTCTAATCTTTCATTCCCGCGCCATTTCGGCATCGAAAAGATGTCCGAAGTGTCTCCGATAGCATTTGCCGACGCTAGTGAAAAGGCGTATGGCTGTGTTATTTATATTCATGTTGTCAATGGCAACAACCCGCTTATTGTTAAGTTAGTTTGTGCTAAATCCCGCGTCGCTCCTGTTAAGGTGGTAACACTCGCTCGTTTAGAGTTGTGTGCGATCGTCTTAATGTTATAACTATTTTAGATTTAGATGTCGCCGAGACTACCGTCTTGCGACATTTACAAAACTTTTCCTTTTATTTAGATATAGACAATCTTAACAATAATAAATTATGTTCCCCCGCTATCCGGAAATTATTTCCGTTTATTAAAAACGATATGCTAAGAGTTGGTGGCCGATTACGTAACGCCGACATTAGTTATTCGTATAAGTATCCAATACTTTTACCTAAATCCGGTCATGTTGTCGATTTGATAATAGATTATTATCATCGTACTAACCACCATGCCGGCCCGCAAATTCTTTTGTCAATTATCCGCCAACGGTATTGGATCTTATCAGCTCGACGTATCGTTAGAAGTCGCATTCATAAATGTAATATTTGTTTCAAGTCCGCGAGCAACGTTCCCGCCAATGGGCGACTTGCCTGCTTGCCGGCTGCAAGAGTGTAAAGCGTTTATGCATACTGGCGTCGACTACGCTGGGCCGCTTCACATAACACTCACACGCAAGCGAGGTGTACGCACACAAAAGGCGTACATATGTTTATTTGTTTGTCTCGTTACGCACGCAGTTCACATAGAACTTGCATCGGACTTAAGTACCGCAACATTTTTGGATGCTTTCAAGCGATTCGTATCGAGACGTGGTCCGTGTAAGTTTGTCTATAGCGACAACGGAACCAATTTTGTTGGTGCCAAATCCTATTTAGACGAACTTTACACGTTTGTTAGGTCTTCGGAGTATTATCGTACGTTTTCCGATGCTCTCGCTAGTCACAGGATAGTTTGGAGATTTAACCCTCCCAATGCACCTCATTTTGGGGGCATTTGGGTATCAAATGTTAAAAGTGTAAAAACACATTTGTTTCGCGTCATCGGTAAACAGATCTTGACTTACGAAGAGATGTTAACGGTTCTAAATCAAATAGAATCACTCCTTAATTCGCGACCACTTTATTTATTAAGTTCTGATCCATCAGAACCTTCCGCTTTAACACCTTCTCATTTTCTTACCACCGCACCGCTCGATTGTTTTCCAGCTGCTGACGTCAGCGCTGAAAACTCGAACTTACTTACTAGGTTTACTCTTTTAGATTCCCTCGTCCAGTCGTACTGGAAGAGATGGAAGTGCGAATACTTACATAACTTACAAGTTAGAGCTAAGTGGAACACGCCTAGTAATCCTATCGCTATAGGCACTGTAGTTATTATTTCTTCAGACAACGTCCCGCCCCTACAGTGGCCTTTAGGTATCGTTACGCGTCTTTTTCCCGGTAAGGATGGTATCGTGCGTGTAGCTCAAGTTAAGACTAAAACTAGTACGTACGAACGTCCGGTTGTCCGTCTGCCGACACAGTGATCAAGTCTCTTAGCAATACCTACAATTTAGCTATAGGATAGTAGTATTAAGTTATTTTATTTATTTTTTCTTTATCCGCATCTTTAGTTTATATTTTTTATTTTTGCTTAGAAGGGGTTCCTTCTAGGCCGGGGGGATGCTCGCGCCTATTTATTTTAAATGGGTTATTTGTCATTTTTTAGTTGGCACACTTTTAATATTCCCTCCGTTTCCGCTTCTCGTTAGCAGTGCACACTGCACGGCACTCTGCGTTTTGGTGTCTCCGCCGACGCGTGTCACCGCACCGCTGTTATATTTAAATTTCGTGATAAAACCGCAAAATACTTTGAGTGTACTTTTACCATCAGGACTATAATTCCTCGTGAAATTTGTGTTAGTGTCTATGGATCCACATCAGCCGAGAAGACGCCTGAAGGTTAGTGCATGCTTTCTTTTTCCTGGAGACAGATCATTTATCTAATTTCTCCGCACTGTCTCCACTTTCTCTTTTCCTACACCTTATTATTAGTGTGTCCCGCAGGTCCTTCGAATTTTTATATATTTAAAATTAACCGCAAAATTAAATTCGCATCAACCCAAATAGTTGCCGCACGCCACATGGGCTTGGCCATTTTGGCCACCCCAATAGTATAGTCCATGTAATTTAAAGATCACCCCGCGCCTTGATACAGCCCAGTAAACCCGCGTCGATATATATATATTTTTTATTTCTTTGTACTTTTAAGAAATGTACATGAAATTACAGACATTTAGACATATTTAAAAAGAATGGCAATGTACGAAAACTAAATGCAAGCCCGCCTCGATACTTGGCGCCGCATCAAACTGAAAAATTATCATGAATACATTTGAACACCATTATAGGATCCCAGATGAACTAGCTGTATCAGCCTATAGGCCAGACATCTTAGTGTTTTCTCAGAACTTTAAAAGTTATCTTTATTGAACTTACCGTTCCGTGGGAATCAAATATTCGAAAAGACCACAACATGAAGTTGAATTAATATTATGATCTCACGGAAGAAATGATCAGGAACGGGTTTAAGCCTTAGTTTCACGCAGTGAAAGTTGGTGCGAGGCGAGCTCCACCAAAATCTTTCCACCACTTTCTCTAAGTAGTGTTGCCCAATCTTGGTCTTGGTCTTGCAGTCTTGGAAGATAAGACTACTGATATGGTTGCAAGACTCGCAAGACTCTTGCACAGACTTTTTTTCCAAATTTTGCTAGTGTTTACTTTTTTTGGGGTTAAGTTTTCAATACATTTTAATTGAGCCGTGTCGGTAATTTTAAGGTTTTTTTTGTTCCTAAGGCAAAAAAAACGTTTAGGTATTTGGAACTTCAGAGAGCTTGTTTGCAAATAATTTTATTTTTGTATACCTAAATCTTACGTATACCTACTGCCTTCGAGGTCTAGCGGTTTATTCCGTGGATTTAAACTTGGAGATACAGGGTTTGAAAAATATTTAATTTATTTGTGATGTTTGGTACACTAAAGACATCGGGAGAGAGATTTCCTTAGTACAATTGGAAAATAAAATATATATTGAGTCAGAGTCTTGCAGAAGTCTTGCGAGACTCTTGCGCGAATAGGTATTCTGATGCAAGACCAAGACCAGCTAAGTCTTGCTTTGGGCAACACTAGGTCTAAGCTGGTCTGCCGGTAATACATTTATGAACAGAGCTTCCAAGACGGAATTAATATTAAATCATACAGTATTTGGTTGGGTAGGGAGAGAAGTAGAATCGTGGATGGTGAGCGTTTTATCGCGCCTAAAATAAAAAAGGAGGCCTCCTTTCCAAACCAGCCTAATGGAGTGCTTAGAAATTTGTCTTCTCTCTCTCTCTTTATATACTTACCTAATTTTAGACAGAGAAAAATTGCAACAACATTCATAACGATTTTCGAAAATGATCTTAATTTTATTCCTTATTAGAACTATGTTTCTCAAAAAAACACAAAGGCCGGGTTCGTTTTAAGAAATGTTAGCATGAAAATACCACTTTTTTAGCACAAGTAGTTCGTTTAATGAAAATTCTAACATTTGATGCTAATATCGTCAGTACCGTGTTGAAAGGAGGGTTATTGATGTTACTTTTTGACAGATGTCATTTAACATAAGAAATGGTTTGTTTAAATTGTTGTATACTTTATAGTTTATATTATATTTGTTTAAAATGTATTTTAAACGATTTTATGTAATAAATTCAAAGACCATAATACATTGTCAATTGATTTGTTATTATTTGTTACTTGTCATACTTGTAAAAAGTAGCCTCACCGCTCGTTTTTTAAAGAATTGTTGGCGTTGTTAAAAAAAGTGGTATTTAACAAAAACTACATTTCACGCTGGTTTATGAAGTTGCTACGAAATGTCTTTGAAATTATTTGATTGTGCAAGCGAGAGAGATGTAAAAGCGCTAAATACCATGTTAATATGTAAATCAATTGCCGTACATGTCATCACAGCCCCTAGATCACATAGACCACTGTTGGAGATGACCTTCCAGAAATTCCTGGAGAATTTGGCCTATACACTCGCCACCCTGGCCAGTTGGGTTACCGAGTGTCTGATGCAATCTACGCGTATTAACGATTGCACAGTGAACAGTGATGGCTCGGTTATAGGAATGCTTTCCTTAAAATCCTACAATGGTCTGTTCAAATCCCCTCCGTCATGTCCAATGAGAAATAGACTAGAAAGTTGGTATTAGTGGAACCGGGACCGACGGCTTAACGTGCTCTCCGAGGCACGGGAACGGTGCTGTTGTAAATCTATACAAATGTACGTAAGAAAAGTGTATTTCTCATGCCGGGTGGGTTTGAACCGACCTTTGTAGGATTTAATGTACGCGTTCTAACAACCGAGCCACCACCGCGCGTAATTTCCATTATTAATTAATAATAAAAATAAATTGATTGCCAACATGAAAATTCGGTACTTTTTGTACTCCATTGTTAACAGTTGTATTTTTTCATTAGCAAAAACAACACGAGTTCAGTCCAGCACTCTCGGACGTCTTCCCTTATAGAGGACCTCGTGTCTCCCGGACTCTGTTACGTCTCCATGACGTCAGGAGACTGCGGATATGTGGAGGTTAACAGGACACTGTCTCCTGCAGCCTCCAGTGGTTCTGTTTGCAGTGGCACACCTTCCACTGATCCTAGGTTTAGGTAAGTACTTATTCATTATCATCCTTACCCTGCGTCTCTCTACTGCTAGATATAGGCCTCCCCAAGATCCACTTCTGAACATCTTCTGCCACCATCATCCAACCCCCGCTAGCGACTTTTCTCACGTCACCCATCCATCTGTCGGAGGGGTCGTCTGCGTCTTCCAGTACGTGGTCTCCACTCCAGAACCCTTTCGGTTCTGCGACAGACGTGTCCAACCCATTGCCACTTCAGCTTGCTAATTTTGTATCGTCAATGTTTCTGACTTTATCCTTCAGAGACTTCTTGACCTCCTCCGTGGTCTAGTGGTAACAAACGTTGCCGTGAACTCGGGAAGTCGTGGGTTCGATTCCCACCGGGGGCAAGTTGTACATTGTATAATTTGTCTCGGTCTGGGTGTTTATATGTATAATATGTATATATTTACAAAAAAAAAAGTATAATGTAATTTATCAACCATCTAGTATCCGTAACACAAGCCTCGTAGCTTACCACGGAAACTAGATGGCGCTGTGTGACGTGTCTGGAAATATTTAATTTATTTATTTAGAGAAATTCCGAGTATAGTTCTCTCCATAGCTCGATGAGCGACCTTGAACTTGTAGAGCAGACCCACCGTCAAACTTATTCAAATAAACCCATTTTATTATATTAATATTTCTCCAACATGTCCGTATTTTTATTTCCTATAGAAAGTTGATAGACTACATTACCTACTTAAGTGTTCTCAGGCTAATCTTTGAAAATTCTTAGAGGTAAAATATATCTACCTGCTATATTAAAATTAATTTCATTGTTTGTACCTAACAAGTAGCTGCGCGCGCGCGGCCATCGACTATTTGCTGAGGAGGGTGCTCGTACACACCTACTCCAGAGTGACCCCGTTCCCCGTGCAATCGTTTTATTGAACAAAATCGTGCAGTCCGATGAGAATTTTGATGTGTTCGCATCAACGGATGTGGAAAGTAAAAACATTGTCCTAAAGTACTTGGAGCCATATTAATTCACACATATAGTCATTTGTGTTTTAATGTTGTTATGAAATATGTATTGTTTATACGTATAATCTGTATGTACATTTTCATGGAAATAAATAAATAAAATATTGGATTGTGCGAGCGAGACAAATGTTAAAGCGTTAAATCTTCTTGAGACGGTTAAGTGTATATAACTTGTTTTTTTTTTTTAATTTCCTATTCTGTTACTTGGTCGCAAACGTTATTAGTGGATTTCGTTATTTACATCAAGAGATTGCGTCATAATTACAAAATATTATTCAATTCTCAACTCTATAAGCGCTCGACGTTGACAGCGTCCGTGCAAATATTAACTTTAATAGCGTATATATATATAGTTAATGGATTTCACTATATAACGTTTGCGCTTAAGTAACAGAATAGGGCTATTGGTATATTAAAAAAAAACAACTTTAATAATATGGTATATATTTATTTATATATTATTATTTAGTATTATTATATATGTGTATGTTTTATATTAGTATTTAGATTTAGTAAAAATGTTATTATCTTCTTTTCCTATTCCAATATTGTTCGTAATAGGACATATAATAAAATAAGGTCAACCGAGTTAGAAAGTCTAGCAGCATTAGGTCCTCCTTTGTACATAGTGCAAAAAGTTTTAAATTAATAAATATGTTTTTGTTTTATAAATTCCCTCCGTGGTCTTGCGGTTAAGTCCGTGGATTTAAACCGAGTTTGATTTCTGCTCGGAACACAATAGTATTTATTAATTTAAATAAATAAATGAAACTAATATTTATTTGTGATATTTCCCGAGTTTGGTACGCTAGAGAAAAGTTGGCTAAATGTGAATCCGCTTCTTTATAAACGTGGTTTCTGACTACAAAAAAATGTGTTTTAGCGAGTATCAATTGGACCCCGTGACGTCTCACATCGACTACGGAATCCGCACGACTCGCACGTACAGTGTGGGCAGCAAGCCGGCCGCCCCGTCCGCGCCGCTCCGGGACCGCGCCTACAGTGTGGGCGCGCGCACTCGCGCCAGGGGACACGCACACACCTCCACCTCGGTGCCGCTACTGCCCAGGCACGATGATGACGACAGGATGGAGCTAGGTATGTAATAATACTAATAAATCAAAAAACAAAGGAAATCTAATAGCAAAATCACATATAACACTCGACATCACACAAGCAACACGATCACTACACAGAGTTAAATACAAAATCAGCTTGAAGACGATTTGTTTGAAGTTTGTAGTAGTGTAATCATCACAGGGACCACTGAGTCCCAGTCCTCCACTGTTGGAGATAGGTATTCCAGACCATATTTGGTATTAGTGGAACCGGGACTTTCGGCGTAATGTGCTCTCCGATACACTGGAACTTAATGTGCTTTCCGAGACATGGCAACTTAACATGCTCTTCGAAGCACGGGAACTTAATGTGCTCTTCGAGGCACTGCAACTTAATGTGCTCTCCGAGACACTGCAACTTAATGTGCTCTTCGAGACACTGCAACTTAATGTGCTCTCCGAGACACTGCAACTTAATGTGGTCTCCGAGACACTGCAACTTAATGTGCTCTCCGAGACACTGCAACTTAATGTGCTCTCCGAGACACTGCAACTTAATGTGCTCTCCGAGACACTGCAACTTAATGTGCTCTTCGAGACACTGCAACTTAATGTGCTCTCCGAGACACTGCAACTTAATGTGCTCTCCGAGACACTGCAACTTAATGTGCTCTCCGAGACACTGCAACTTAATGTGCTCTCCGAGACACTGCAACTTAATGTGCTCTCCGAGACACTGCAAGTTAATGTGCTCTCCGAGGCACTGCAACTTAATGTGCTTTCCGAGACACTGCAAGTTAATGTGCTCTCCGAGACACTGGAACTTAATGTCCTTGCCGAGGCACGGAAATTTAATGTGCTCACCGAGGCCCGGGAACTTAATGTCCTTGCCGAGGCACGGAAAGTTAATGTGCTCACCGAGGCCCGGGAACCTAAGGCGCTTTCTGAGGCACGGGAACTTAATGTGCTCTCCGAGACAGGCCCGAAACTTAATATGCTTTCTGAGGCGCGGGAACTTAATGTGCTCTCCGAGGCTCTGAAACTTAACGTGTTACACATTGCTACACGTCGGGGTTCGAATCGCAACTTTTTTTGGATGTTAAGGAAAGCGTTCTTACAACTGGAACCCCACAGCTCTTTAAATATTAGTACTAATTATATCTTAAACTTTTCAGATTTCTCCAAACCAAAAGTGATAGTTGCTCGCACTCCACCTTCAGCCGGATTCGCGACTCCTCGCTCCAATCCAACACGAACTCCATACAAACCGAAGGTTGACGAATACGTAGACATGTCACCCCGATCAGATTACCTCGAAATGAGACCTCTAGACGTAAATCTAGCCTCAAGTATAGCTCGATCACCACCCACCAGATTCTTGTCAAAATCTCCTCCCGTAGCTACAACGCCTGACGGGTATGTAGAAATGAATTATTCGTGCAAAAAAGATCGCCCAGCTTCTCGACCTATAACTATAACCGATAATCGAGAAAGACCAAGGTTCAATGAGTCCAAAACGACTCCAATTATAAGTCCACAAACACCGGCTGAAGATAGGAAGAAGAAGAACGGTCGGTCTAAAGATTTGACACCGTTGGGTTCTCAGACGCTGTTTCCTTTAAGTCTCGAAAGTCCGGCTTCTGACGAGAGACAGGAACCTGAAGTGGCTGATATTTTTGAAGAAGACAATCATCACCATCCTTTGACTACAGTTCGGGAAATCTCCGAAGAAGGCAAAGAGGGTAAAAAGAGTCCTGATTTAGGATCTCCGGCGCATTATGTAGCTTTAGCTCCGGGAGGTTGGACTGTAAGCCAGCCTATAACAGCTCCTTCTAAATCCACCGATCCCACTTCTGATGAGTTATCTTGTAACCCGACAGCTAACAAATGTTTACTAAGACCTGAGGATTCCAACCCTGGGACAGTTAGCGTGACTTTAGTTCGTGCCGGGGTCCTTTCGAACGCGGCTAGGTTTAACGTTGGGGACGATACAAGGAAGTCTCCTGGACCCGATGTAGGTTTAAACTATGCAGCTTTAGACTTAGAACCTCAGAAAGGTATTTCGACCCCCGCTGTAAGAACTTACACTCAAATTGACTTCGCTCGCAGTGAGAAACTTAACACGGCTGATGCCAACTAGTCTCAATCGGTCATCGTCGCCATTTTACTTTTGTGTTAAAAATATAAGTTTGATTATAACATATAAATTAATGATTAATTCACAAATATACATATATACCTATATTGCTCGCTTGTTGACAACAATGGCAGACATATTGAATGAATTGAACGAATTGATTGAATTAATGAATAAACATTAAATTTAGTACCACCTACCGACTACTAGGCAGCACCAAAATTTGTCTATTGCTTATTCTAAGTTTCCACCCCCTGGTCTAGCGGTTAGGTCCGTGGATTTAGACGCGGAGGTACCGGGTCCGATTCCTTGTTGGGACACAATAATAAATATTCCTCGTGTTTGGTACGCTAGACACATCGACGAGATTGCCGTTTGCATTGATGGCCTATAGTTCAATAGGCTAAATGTAAATCCGCTTGAAAGCGTGGTTTTTGGCCACCCGGGAACTTATTCTACAATATGTTACTTAACAGCATTTTACTCTACAACTCCTGATAGATATATTTAGGGATTAAACATTAATTTCTTTAAATTATTATTATTTATTTTTTTGATACAAAATAAGATGGTAGCTTCGATGGTCCTTAAGCTGTCGACTGGCGTAAATATTTTAACGTAATGTACGTTAAGAAACATCAGTCGCCAGCTTTACATAAGCTAAAGACATTTAAGCAAGGCTTGATGCGCTTTGCTGGAATAATGTGTTCTGTTTGCTGCTTATTGCAGAGTTTAGTACTTTTAAGTATCAAATTCTGCTAGTTTGTGCAGAATTAAATCTACCCTCTAGCAGTATTGTACTTGGAAGTACTTAAATGCGTGCAAAGTCGTTTAACCAAAATTATATTATAATTGTTATGTTTAAGTAATAGTCAACTGCCATTTAATGTAAGTAGAGGGGGCGATAGGTGCGTTAATATATCGCAAACACGTGGTCAATTAAATCGATAACTGTTGATTTAATCCGCGTGTCTGTTATAAGGGTTAGAACGTGATTTGGTACATTTGTTTATTATTACAAAAAAATATAATATTATTTTAATTAATCATTGGCGGTTCCAACAATACTATGGTATACCCTCTTTTTTTTGTAAAAGTATTCAAAAACCGCAAGTAAACGTTTTAATCCTCTTCATGTAACGCATCAGATATTTTGTACATATATTAGTGTGAAATAACACTAGAAGTGTTAGGTGTATTGTCAAATAAAAGGTAATGGTCATGCTCACTATCTTGAGCATGCCCATTCGCCGGACGAGGATGCTTTATGCATGGCTCTGAACATCAATAATGCATGCTTGGACTTATTTTCTTAAATCTTCTATTTTAAAAAATATGACGTTTAACAGTTTTAAATTATATTTCTTTATAATCCAATTTACAGAAATAAATTTAGCATAAATTTATTTACTATCAAATAAAAAATAAATCATTATGGCAATTTACAGAATATTAACCATATTTATTTGGCTCGAAGGACCAAAATATTTATGTAGGGGAAATACCTACTGGCTGACGGAGACAGTTTAGGGAAAGGAAAAGAAAGTAAGTGATCTATATCAGTGTAGTGAGTCCAGCTTTAAACTATCTTCTCCTTTGGAAGCTTTCAGATCGAATCCAGCAGTTGTGTGGACAGTATTCTTTCACATTGGGTTTGATTGTCTTTATTAGCACAGCACTTTCATGAAAGTTTAAATAGTTTTGGATATGAGCTGGCTAGCTAGCGCACACTCGTAAACTAGCGGTCGTAGACGTCCTGATGATGATCATCGACGGGAGACGTGGATACGACGCGGTATGATGTACGATGAGCTGATAAGATAATAAACGATTTGATTTTATTCGTTCTGAAGTAGGCCACTAGATGGCGCCACATTGGAAAATCAATGGAAAGAAACAAGGTTCCCTAAACAAGGATTTTATCAGCCAGTAGATAATTGCTAATTCCCGATGGAAAAATATAAATAAACTTAGATACTGATCAAAGTCAAAAATATGATTTATTTTTTCTTGTATTGTATATGCGAAAGAAAAGTCAAAACATGCTTTATTCAGCGTAAAACCGATTCACCAAAGCGCAACATGTGCTAAAGCCAATACAAGGTTGCAAGCCTAAATTTTGTTTATTCCATACCTAATGAAAATAACGACATCTTATTGGCTGTTGGCACGTCACTTTGGTGTATGATACGTGTTTAAGCTTTTACTGCTTTTTGGTTTAGTTTTTAAATTATATTAAAATTTCTGGAATAACTTTCCTAAAGCAATCCAGGTATTTTATAAAAATTGTTGGTTATTTTTTTAGGCTGTTCATTTTACATACATAATCATTTCTCACTGATTCTCGCTTTGGTCAGGAAAACATTTAAATGTTTTTGATATTCTCAAATCTACTTTCAGTATATTGATTGCTTTTATTAGAGTGAAAAAAAAAAAAAACAATTTAAACAATGGTTTATTTTTTTCTTCCTTTTTACGACTATTTTGCAGACTTTGATCCGCTCAGCGGTCAATATACTATAATTAATGTTGATTTGTGATTATCAGAGACATTTTCCTGTTTAATGCCTGGATAACACGTGCTAAATGGATGGACGAAACATCACCGAGTTAAAGTGCAAGATTGTGACGTACTCGCCCGGTATAAACCTGCGCTTGGTGTGTACTCGCCAGGTATAAACCTGCGCTTGGTGTGTACTCGCCAGGTATAAACCTGCGCTTGGTGTGTACTCGCCAGGTATAAACCTGCGCTTGGTGTGTACTCGCCACGTATAAACCTGCCCTTGGTGTGTACTCGCCAGGTGTAAACCTGCGCTTGGTGTGTACTCGCTAGGTATAAACCTGCGCTTGGTGTATACTCGCCAGGTGTAAACCTGCGCTTGGTGTGTACTCGCCAGGTATAAATCTGCGCTTGGTGCATACTCGTCAGGTATAAACCTGCGCTTGGTGCGTACTCGTCAGGTATAAGTGTACTCGTCACTTGGAGCACGCTACCATTTCTCACGTTTTTTGTGATTGCATTTCATCAAGTTTTAAAATACATATAAACACCTTGTTTACCCAGCTCTCTCGGCCTAGTATCATTTTAGTGTCTACCATAGCTGCTCGGTGGATCCAGGCATAAAGGTGAGAAATAATTTATTATAGAAAATGTATGGCCTTTTGATTGACATATTATGTTAAGGTGATTCTTTAATAGTGCTAATTGCTAAATACAGGCTTTAAAAGCTGAGTTCTGACATTATACAATGTTTTAGAGGAATTTTTAAATAAAATTTATTTAAAAAAAATACGCCTGTTAAAGTGTTAACACCTACGATCAAGGATTCAACTAGATTAATAGTCATATACAAAATTACTGCGAGAGACTGGCAAGCGGACTCTACTTACATGCTATTTCTTTTTTTCAATAATATACTCAGTCAAAGAGATGAGTCATAAATGCTATTAAATATTTATTACAAAATCAACCTAATTGATTTAAACATAAGTTATAAATTGCCTCGACAGATAGTGAGAGTTATCGTGATTTGGTACCCCTAACACGTCCTCAAATTGGCCGATTATTTTGTGCTGATATTTCTTTCGGCGTTTTTATAGCCGTCACATATAATCTAATTGTTTCTTGTTCGATGGTCAGTACTGTCAAGAAATATAATAAGGCTTACAACGCTAAACTAAAAACTGTCAAAAAAGTCTGCTGTTTACAATTATAAGATAATATGTTTTGACATAAAATTTGAAGGAATTAGTGTATTGATATAATTTGTAATTATTGTAATATTTATGACAGATTACAAAAAAAAACAATTACACACCTGATTATTGGATAAATGTTTATCATATCGGCTAATAAACTATTCAAATAGTAATTTGTATAAAAATATAGACACGATATAGAATAGTCAGTAAATATATATAAAGTATAAACTTAAACATAAAGCGTTAAAAATAATAATTTTATATTTAATACATGTTGCCTTTTAATTTACATAGTCAAAGTCGATTTTTTTTTTTAAAAACGACTATTATACTAAGGCACGTACTTTTAACAAATTCATCCTTTCTCTAAAATACTAACCCGTATTCTAAGACGTTTTCACAACGGCTCCAGCACTCGATTATTCCTTCCAGCTGTCAAACGCTCAGATTATAAGGATATACACAGTGTCAGTTCAATTCATTAAAAAAAGACAATAACTGGCTGTATGGGCTCGGCCTTTTGCCATCCAATTATGGATAAAATTTAAAAAAAAAACGTTTGTTTCTAATTTAAAACTGACACTAATTTATTTTTTATTTTTTTATTATTTATTCAGGAAACATACAGATCTTAAATCATAATTACAACAATTCTAAAAGTTACACAATCCAGCAAAGTTTCCACTTAAATATTAAACATAGATTTAGCAAAAAAAAATATAATAATAATAGTGATAAGCTTAAAAACAATACCAATATAATAAATACAACTAAAAATATACATATACCTATGAACACTCATCTATATCCTATACTAGCTGACCCGGCGAACTTTGTACCGCCTGACTGTCAATGAATGTACCCTCAGTCGGTATGCCCCACACGATGCGCGCCACCTATCGGACAACAGTATTACTATGTCAGAAACCTTCGCCGATGTTCACACAACATATTCCCAAAGTTTCATCCCGATCGGTCAAGTAGTTTTGAAGTGCATAGGGAACATACATACTCACATACATTCATTAAAATTTATATATGTATATATAGATAATCTGTGCGTTTGACAGCTGGAATTTATAATTGAATTAAAAAATTAGGCCGTTGCGAAAACGTATTAGAATGAGGGTGTAAGATATACCTAGTTATTTTTTAAGAAAATTTTACATATGTAATATTTTTTTTGTAAAGTATCTGATATTTTATTCTCCGTTATTAATAATTAAGTTTGTTTTTAATTTTTTGCTTAAGAATTTTAGTAATGACAATTGTTCGTAGTTTTCGCAAAAAGAATCCAATCTACATTAAGTTAATTTTAAGTTATAGGTCAATAAAGTTGGAATTTGTTTGGAATAGTCCAACATTTAATACATTTAGAATGTGTGAAAAATTTTACTTTTAATTGGATCGCTTC
The DNA here is from genome assembly GCA_910589645.1 of Tinea semifulvella. Taxonomy (NCBI): domain Eukaryota; kingdom Metazoa; phylum Arthropoda; class Insecta; order Lepidoptera; family Tineidae; genus Tinea; species Tinea semifulvella. Next base: position 3,380,686 of record OU342599.1, read on the forward strand.
TGATATATCATCGTAAGGACCTGATTCATTGTATTAGAATTTCTTATCAATTTAATAAAACTATTTAAAAACATATTAATAAAATTATCCTAAAAAACTAAAATCTAAACTATATATAAAATGACTTGATCACTCGCAGCATTCCCCCACTGCACAGCAATGCTGATTTGCTGCGCGAAAAAACTGCCAGCCCTGATTAAAATTCACACTTACAATGTACACCTTCACACACCTACACTGTCAATACACATTCACATATACATACACTTACATAATAATGCGTAGATGGAATTTTTTAATATTGTCTCTTTATTTTTATTCTTATGTTTATTTTTTAATAGTTTAAATTGTTAATAATCCGTTCATGCTATATGTTTAGTGAAAATAATGTTATTCCGTAATTGGCTAGGTCGGTAATCATTTTAATGTAAATATTTATTTGTAAAAGACTGGAATAAGTAAATAAATAAATAATTAAATTTCTGAAAAATTGTTGATTGGATACTTTTTGCTTAAATGTGTGTTTAGGAGTTTACTTAATAGTGTTGTTTTTTTTCTTTTACGTTTATTTTTTATAATGGATGTTTGGGTCGTAATCCAAGTAAAAGATATTTATGTTTAGTAATAATAGGTTTTTTTATTTTTTATTTACTCGTTAAATAGTTTTTGCGTCTCTCCCACTCCCAAAAAAACAATATATTCAAAGATTTTTTTCAGTCTGCACTTTAAAAAATGTAGATTATTTACTTACTAAGGAATAAAATGACGGACATATTTTTTTATTATTTATTTAGGTTTACAAACAGTAATACACATATATATATATATATATATATAATATTTAAATAAACAAATTGTTAACTATGTGACCAACGACGTAAACCACAGATTATATAAATAGGTAACGTCGGATAGTGAAGTTAAACAACAATAAGTAACTAAATATAAATAAATACACAAATAAGATATAACAACCACATTCGAGTGTTGCAAAACTAGGATCAAGAAACTACACCTTCCCTGATCAATGTGGTTTCTGTGCCTTGACAGAATTATCTAGTGCAGAAACCAGTGCACTTACTAACAGTTCTGTTAGCCTATCCTGCTCAATATATTATAAATAAATAAATGATATAATTTCCTAGTTTGTAATTTATGTATATAGGATGTTGAAAATTGGTGTCAACATTTTTTTTTTTTTTTATTAGTAAAAATCAATAACACATTATGGTTTTAGTATATCCAAAATAGACTTCCTCAAAGCACCGGCAGTCGAGGCAATGATGTCTATAAAAGTGAAATTTGTTATTGAATGTGTCAACCAGTCGAGTTTTAGATATATATAGTGTAAACTCTATATAACGACACTGAAGGGACTGCATTTTATGGCGTTATAGAGAGTTGTCGTTAAATGGAGAGAAGAATCAGAATTGGAAGACAAGCTAAACCAACCAAAGCCAATTGATTTCGTCGCTTTAGGGAGTTTGTCGTTAAATCGAATGACGTTACATGGAATTTACACTGTATTTATTTTAGTAAAATTGTTTGGCTATTTTTCTCTGTCTAAAATTAGGTATAAGTTTAATCATCCGTAATTTTATTTCCTAGAAAGATCATGGACTACATTTAATATGTTTTTTTTTTTGTAAATTTTGGATCGTGAACGAGAGGAATGTTATGTTAAATAAATTACGTAAAAGAAAAAAATAAGACCTAATTGTCATTACAATAATACATAAAACAAAAAAATGAAAAAAAGAAAAATAACATTTTATTTATTTAATAACAAATTAAATTATTAATAAATGAGTGAATTTAAGCTGCGGTTGTGAGTGGGGCCTAAAAGTAGTGACACCAGACAATTATGTTTCCTTAAAAATAGAAAAATACTGCCTATTGTGTTCTATAGGATACTGAAACGGTTTATCAGGAAATGGAATAAACTAAGCGTAGAATTAACCCTTAAAGCGGGTTTTACACGCTAGGTATACATCTACAGACTAACCTGAGCGTGTACAAGTGATAAACCACGTTAAATAAAGTCCCAATAAAGATACAAGTTCCAGAAAAATAGTATTTGAATTGGCTAAAAATATCGCGCCTTATTACAACTTACAGAATAAAGTATTAGTATTGGCTAAAAATATCGCGCCTTATTACAACGTACAGAAAAAAGGATTGTAATTGCTAAAAATATCGCGCCTTATTATAACATACAAAAAAAAAGGATTGTAATTGCTAAAAATATCGCGCCTTATTACAACGTACAGAAAAAAGGATTGTAATTGCTAAAAATATCGCGCCTTATTACAACATACAGTAAAAAGGATTGTAATTGCTAAAAATATCGCGCCTTATTACAACTTACAAAAAAAAAAGGATTGTAATTACTAAAAATGACGCGCCTTATTACAACATACTGAAAAAAGGATTGTAATTGCTAAAAATATCGCGCCTTATTACAACATACAGAAAAAAGGATTGTAATTGCTAAAAATATCGCGCCTTATTACAACGTACAGAAAAAAGGATTGTAATTGCTAAAAATATCGCGCCTTATTACAACATACAGAAAAAAGGATTGTAATTGCTAAAAATATCGCGCCTTATTACAACATACAGAAATGACATTGTACAGAGATATAAAACAACGATTAAATTAACCGAAAATATCGTTATTTTAGATATACTATACAATATACTATATGTTATCAAAACAGACTAACAGCCAGTTTCTCGAAAGTAATTTTGGTACATAATTAAGTATCAAAAATACGTTCGAGAAACTGGCTGATGACGCATATAAAATTTTCCATTTCTTGATAAACACGCAAATCTTATGTAAATTTTGTGCAATTTTACAATACATTGTATTTATTTGTACCACTGTTATTGTTATCTACGAGTATAAATTAAAACGAATATACTATAATCCAGTTAATTAAAAAAAAAAATATATATATAATGATTGCCTGTAAAAAAAAACTAAAAAATGTTGCCAACAAAGTTACAAGTTTTTTATCATACGAGGGTCAAACTGAAAGTTCTTAAAAAACCAAAAACTGGGCCAACTAGTAAGTTATTAGTTTTATTACATGACCGCCTCCGTGATCTAGTGGTAACAAACGTTGCCGTGAACTCGGGAGGTCGTGGGTTTGATTCCCACCGGGAGCAAGTTGTATATTGTATAATTTGTCTCGGTCTGGGTGTTTATATGTTGTTTATCAACCATCTAGTTTCCGTAACACAAGCCTCGTAGCTTACCACGGAAACTAGATGGCGCTGTGTGACCTGTCTGGAAATATTTATTTATTATTATATCTTTTCAAAAGAGAGTCCATACACATCAATACATCAACCACTGTCATAAAATTGTCACTGTCGAAAGTCATAAAAAATCATTCCACGAAAATTTTCTCGCGTTAAATTCTTGCTGACGCGACACAGACAACTCCGATCGTCAAATACCTGGGCTGTATCAGGACGTTAACAATGGGTAAAATGGTCTGCCATGCCGTCAATCAGGCGAAGGCTGACCGAGTTATGTTACGTCCTGTTATGTATTCTAGTTCAGGTTAAAAGTCCGGATCTATAAGATGTTCATCCGTTCTCGTCTCACTTATTCTGCAGACTCGCACCGCCTGTTGGCCAAGACCAACCGGGACAAGATCCAAAGTCAGCAGAACAGCTCAGAGTGGTCTCCCAAGCGCCGTGGTTCGTGCGTAATTCCGTCATAGCTCGAGATCTGGAGATGCCTACTATTGAGCAATTTGTTGACGGCCTGACTAGACATATGTTCTATCGGGATGACAACGGACACTTCAAGTATCCCCAGAACATCGCACCGTCTCGCTCACCGCTCCCTAACAGAAGATCACTTCCTAGAGAAGTGCTTCTTGGAGGAGAGCTAAAGTAATCGACCCTAAACCAAGTGTGTATTTAGTTGCTGGCGGGTGGTTGCCTGCTGAGATCCTGCCGGGGAAATCCCTATTCATCAACCGGGCCTGAACGACCCCGATTGTTGTTGACACAGACAATTTTGAATTTGGCGCCAAATCGTAAAACAAATGACAATATCGGCAAAGATTACAATTTTTGTAATTTAAACTTATTTATTTTATTGTATTATTTACAATTGGCCCGTTCCAAAAACTTTCAGTGTGACCCTCTTATAAATCATATTTAAAAAAAAATATCTTCACTTGAGATTGAAAATCCTTTTTTTTTAACATGGACTATAGTTATTTGTAAAAAGTGAAAATATAGATTACGGAAAAGTTATTTACCCATTAGGTGAAGCTAAATCATAACTGGGTGAGCTATTCTCATAATAATATCAACTTAAATATAAATTATTTTTATTTTATTGTATTTTTATCATTCAAAATATTTAATATTTTCTACAATTTTTATTTTTAAATAATAATAATATATTTATTGATATAAAAGATGCAATTTACAAAACAAGATTCTACAAATAAAATAAATATATTTTGAGTTGATATTAAACTTCTTAGAATAACGCCCATTAATGACGTCACAATCGTGTTATATATTATTTCCCCACTTTGGCACTGTTAATAATTATTGTATATTTTTTAAAAAGTTGTTATTTAAAGTCGTTATTCCTTGTTAGTTCAGGTTAGTGATTTATTGTCGACTACACTACGCGCCAAACAAAGGAATAGAAAACGTAAACAAGAACGCAAACTATTTTTGCTACTAAATAAAAAAAAATATGTCTAAAATGTCCGTAATAAAAAGTCAATAGACTACATTTCTCAAAGTACACTCAGACTTAAATAATCTTAATTTTTTTTTATACTAGCACAAAATGTGATCTGGCGCCCACATGATGGTAAGTCGCGAGGTCCATGTTAGCAACTGGAATCAGATACTCATGACTGACATCAGTATCCGGTTTGACTGGGCATGACGGCAATTCGAGCCTGATCCCGAAACGTGTGGTTACACTTTACTGGGTTTATCGGCACGAACGGTGGAACTTCCCCGCCCCGACAGACTTGAAAAATTACCACATTTTGCCTACCACCTATTTAGAATAATGCTGATTTGTGCTAGCGAGAGAAATTTAAAAGATATAAAAAGTGCGTCTATATTCGTAAGAGACGAACAAATATGTTTACTTTTTTTGTTTCGTGTTTGGTACGCAGTGTAGTTTCAAATTATACCATAAGTACGTAATCATGTGTTCCTTATTCTTGGTTTATGTTTATTCCGAAGTTTAGTTTCTTTAATTTGTTATTCGTTTTATTTTATTTACGCAGTTAGGCTGAAGGCTAAGCTGATGTGGTTTATATTAAATCTAATACACATATAATTGCGTGTTATTGTCAAAAGAGCAAATATTTTTTTTAGGCTTTAGGTGTCATTGGTAGAACCTCTATTTGAAATAAAAATGACACTTTTTTTTTAAAGATAAAAAATATTATTTTTAAAACAAACCACTACTGCATACAAAAGGTTGGGGGGCGTTATTAATGGGGTGTATCACTAACTTTTTATCACGATAGATGGCGCATGATAGACGGTACCCAATAGAACTGTCAGTTGCATATAAAACTTGTACTTTTATTAGGAAATTTATTATTTTCTGGTTATAATGCCGAAGTGAGCAGCTTTTAAGTGTACTAATCGAGATTTCCAAGCGAAATCGAAAATATTAATTAAACCTTTTTTCTTTTTAAAGACGGTGTTCGCTTTCCTAATTTGTCTTTTAAGGTAGGTAACGTTAAGTTAAAATTATTTTTTTTGTTTTAAAAATAAAAAAACTACAAAAACATTCAAAAAATGATCCGTCATAGCTGTAAACAAGTTACCAGTGCCGCTAGCGACATCTACAAAAAGCTTTGCCTGATACACCCCATTGATCTCGCCCACAGCCGAGAGACGAAATAGAGAGAAAAAGAATTACGAAGTCAACGTTCGCGCGATCGTCGACCTCTCGCTACCTACTTGATTAGTCTCACCCTTCGTTCCGATACGCGATAATAGTAACCTAAGCACGCTTAAAAGTATTCCGATACGCGCTTAAACTGTTTTGCTAAAGCTATGTGACGTCACAAATGACATCATTTCTCGCGCTTAGACTGCTCACGATATCGAGGTAGATCGCTCTGAGCGCTGTCACTTGTTTGTCATAATGTCCTGCGCCATTTTCAAGTTAATTTAATATTAGAGTTTCTTTTAAATTATTTAATATTGTAATTCGTTTATTCTAAAACAAATCTATAATTAATATTTAAGTAGGAAGTGAAAAAAAAATGTCTGTAACACAGCAAGTTATTTTAAATGACCAAAATAAGTTAATAATATTAAACTTTACACATATAAAGATAAATAAACTTTGAGATGTATATTTGTTAGTATTCATACTCAACGATGTGGAATCCGCAATTTATCTTCCATACATTAAAAAAAAAAAAACATTTTATGAATGAAAATGTGATTTAGACCGTTCCGAATTGATATCACGCTCTGAGCATCCAAATCACGTTTTTTGATTCGGAACAACGCGGTCATATTCGTTCTAAGCGCTCTGAGCGCGATTCGGAATGAGGGGTCAGTATGAGTGGCGATATTTTTAGGAAAACTTCTCTGCACCGTAACTTAAGATGTTATTATTGAATAATAAAAATAAAAAATACGTATTTCTTTATTTTTATTTTAGATTATATTATAAAAATAATTGCTCTTTAATAAATTCCACGCAGTATATATATATATATATATATATAAATAAATAATGGTTTTCCTAAATGAGCCAGTGCCGATTTATCTGACTGTCTTAAATTGAAGTTAAATTATGACACAGCAGTGTGTTGTATACCGTGTGACTTTATATGCTCTTACGTTAGAGTAATATGTTATTCTATTGATAGAAACACGTACGTTTTCTTAAGATATTTTTATCGGAAATGGCAAAAAAAAATGTTCTAATACAAACTGTTAATTGGATTAATTGGACGTAGATACGCGGTCCGTACTGGGTAACACGGGTCCAGCCATCGGCCAGGCGGTCTACTCTGCTACTTTGTCTAGAAACTGCTAGAACCAACAAGTGGACAAGAAAAAAGCATACCACGGGAAAAAAGCCAGGTTTTCACTGCGGGCACGCTTTCTTCTCACACTTCACTTTCTCGGAACTGTTTTAGGCACGATTTAGAGTCCAACCCGGCTTGGGAGCTTTCACACTAAAATAGCGGTGATTTTCGAACCGCACGGGCCGAGCGTAGATTTTGTACTGGCGCCAACTTGGGCGTCTCTAGTGGTACATCACGAAACTACTCGCGATCCATAGACGATTCTACCAGGCTTGGTGGTAGGAATTTTGGAATGAATGTGGATGGGATAAATTGGTGTAGGATCCTGTTGGATGTCTTAACAGTACGCAAAAAGGATTTAATTAATTTTAAGTTATAGGCCATTTATGTTGAAACTGGGATTAGTCCAACATTTAATACATTTAGAATAAGCCAAAAACTGAACTTTTTTATCTGAATCGTTAAGTATATTAATGATTTTATCCTCAATAATTGGCATTCCTATTTTTTTTTGTGTTCTCTTCTCCCGATGGATAATGTGATAGGGAAGGCAAAGGGTCTAGCCCATACAGCCAAGTCTGACGTAATATATCTTTCTTTTCTATGAGGTAATAACGAAATCATCAAATTCCAGATGTTGCAGAATTTGATGCTGTTCTTAGAGTCACTCGCGGCATTATAGCCCAAACACGTCGGGTAAAATATGGGAGTCCACAGCGCGCGGGAAAATCGCAAAAAATAAACTACATCTTGTGGCCCATATTTAAAGTCCAATTTATAGTTTTCCATAATTATTCACATTGTAAGCACATTATTAAACAAAACAACACCACTTTTGACCAATAATATTCACAGTAAGTTAATTTACAAAACAAAAACTTGCACTTGACATGTCCACGCAAAATTGCGCGAATAACTGTTGGCATTCCTAATTAAGTTTTTGCATAACTGCGTCCAATTTTAAAATGGTCAATTTCTATGGAGAAGACATAAAAAAATACATTTCTGACATATAAAAGAAGTTGGTTTCTATCAATAGAATCACATAATAGTCTACGTAAGACCATTTGGTCAAGTAAGAACTTTGGGCAACACTGTACAATTAATTACCAGGGACCGGATTATGCAAAACAAGTAACAGTTAAAAATAATAGAATTGTTACCAATATCCGAATATCGATAGCGAAAAAGTTGTAATATTTCAAGGATATAAAAAATATGTGACATTTACATTCAATGCTTCGTGTTTTAAATTGTTGCTGATGATAATACGTAAGCTATATATAATGGCTGTTTTAGGATGTTTTTCGTTTTTTATATTTTTATATACATCAGAATTAATTCTAATACGTAAACCTATTACAGACATTTATGAAACGTCATCAATTTAATTATTTTGAATGTTTCTACTCCTGCTAGTGGAAAAGTAAGCAGCAAAGTGGTCCAATAAGTAAGCTATTAGCAGAAGACCAGCAGCTTAGCAGATTCCAGTGACCTGTTAATGTTTAATCTGACTAAGAAAGGAATCTGCAAGGAAAACTCAGCTATATCAGATTTACACAATAAAACATATACAGAACTACACCACAACGATCAATTAATAACCTTTTAAATTTAGTTATGAGTACCTATGAGATTACAATACCTGGTACCAGGTTTATTTGATACTAAATAAAATAATAATAATTTTATTATTATTATTTTATTATTTGGAAAAACCAACCGTTTGTAAACGGTTGCAATTGTAATCACATTTTTTTAGCTGATCTTCACGAATTACTGACAGAGTGATAAGTCGTCGAGGAGACATTAGCTGGCCACCGAGGAGCCCAGACCTAACTCCTGCTGTTTTTTTTCTATGAGGCCACCCAATTTGATTGCTACTAAAAAACACAGACGAAATTAAAGCTATTCCCAGGTCGATGCTCCAGCGTGTGATTAAGAATTTTAGTTCTAGGTTAAGGTAAAATAAAAATAGTTTTTTACAAATAAAATTAAATTAAATAAAAACTCTTTTATTTACTATCAAATAAATCTAATTTAATTATAAATTCTAAATAATTGAAATTATTATTAAATATAAAATAAAACCTAATAATGTTTCTAGAGACGACCCTTTAGGGATAGTCCCAAGACTGGCAACATTTCCTCTCTGTATAACGAGGCTAATACTAATACAATATTTTTTTGAGTGCCTCCATGGGCGCATTGTCTCGACCCTAAACGGTGCAAATTCGTAACCTGTACTGAGGTTGGCGTGTTTGTGCAATTTGAGGTTCTCAGCAGAAACAGCCGCACTTGACGAAGTCGCTACACATGTCGCATCCCACACCAGAGACCTGACAAGTTTCCACGGCCCAACGGTCATACCGACGGATCTCTTGTCATCGCTCCGCGCAATCCCAGGAGGTACTTCAGCAGTGACAAAAGCCCTTCGAATGATGTCGTTGAAAGCATGCGTGAAGCGGAGCGTGACGAGAAATGCGGAATAAAACCAATGGGGTGTATCAGGCAAAGCTTTTTGTAGTTGTCGCTAGCGGCATTGGTAACTTGTTTACACCTATGACGAATTAGGAAAGCGAATACCGTCTTTAAAAAGAAAAAAAGTTAATAGAACGGCAATTTTGAGATTACATTATCTTTGATTTCGCTTGGAAATCTCGATTTGTACACTTAAAAGCTGCTCACTTCGGCATGATATCCAGAAAATCATAAATTTCGTAATAAAAATCTAGTTTTCTATGCAACTGACAGTTCTATTAGGTACCGTCTATCATGCGCCATCTATCGTGATAAAAAGTTTGTGATACACCATTAATACTGATATATTTTATTTAAATAGCAAAAACGAAAAACATCACTGAGACATGCTTTAGCTTCGGTCAAAAACCCAATACTCTAATTTTCTCTCTTAAATACTAACATCGAAGAGTCTAGCTTAAAAGAGGAGACGCGTTTTTTCGTAGAACCTGTGTCCGTTTTGGTAACTAGGACTTTAGCAATTTATTTTATACATACTGTTGAAGGTTTGTGAAGGTCACAAATTTTAAAATATTGTCCATTGAATTTATTGCATATTCTAGAAGAAGCCCTTGTCTACGAATAGAGTCTTGGATTGAAAATTTCGTACTGCGAGTATTTTCATTTCAAGATTAATGCCTTCTCGCTTGCACAATTTAACATTTCATAGGTTTTTTTGTTACATATATTGGAATAGAGTATAACTTTGATTACAAATTGAGATCCATAATATTATGTTTAAACATTTTAGAAACCTCCAATTCATGTACAAATGTCGGAAAAAAAGCTGTCTCACTGATTCTTAAGACAATATATAAGACTTGCTCTCCAGGGGCAGCTGTCTCGATATAGCGACCGCTAACTTTGAGATTTCATTTCATAGATTTTCGTTTGACGGACATTTTGAAATTTGCTTTTAGTGTTCCAAAAGAATAAATATTATAATTCACGTATCCACCACCCCGATCATTTGGAACTAACGATATTGATGAAATCAGCTTTTTAGATTTTGTAAGTGGCAACTTTGTTGCTGATTTGGTCAATATAATTAGTTCCACAGGGCCAGTAAGAACTTATGTCATCAAAAACTTGGGCAGCTCCATATTACCTCATTTTATGCTCATTTGTGTATTATATCAATGGACAATAATATTTATTCATTTGCAACACTAGAAGCAAATGTCAGCGGGCTGTCAAATTTCGTCGCTAAATAGTTAGCGAAAATCGCTAATCGCACGCCGTTTTAATCGAACTATTCAAATAGACGTGCGTACAATTATAAGACTGGTACACAATTATTGCATTCAGCGTTCGCCATTTTCATCAAGATTATCAAAACAATATACCAGTTCGACAATCATGAACATATTTTGAAAATGTCAATGGCCACCTTAAATCACTAAGTTAGCGATCGCTATCAAATGTCAAGACTTCTGCCCCTGCCCTGGGTTAGCTGACTTAATAAGTAAGATGTTTAGACTGCCATAGTATACTACTAAAACGAAATGTCAAATAAATAGTGAACTACATGACAAAAGGTAGACTTTTTAATTCATATACTAGTCCCATTGCAAGGTATCTGCAGATTTTGCATTAAATGTTCCTGTAACGGCGTAATAGCATTAATATTAAGGTTGTACAGAGATTGTTCATATTTGTGTGTAGGTTATAGAGAAGGCCTGGCCACATCGGATGCGTAGATGTAATCATTAACATGACGTAGAGCGTCTGAGTTATTATATGAACTCTATGACATACGTCATGTGGCGTACACGTCTCGTGGCGTGACGTCTGTCATGGGTCTTCGCTTCTATTGGATAATGAACGCTACATTCGCAACTAATGGTCAATCACGCGCCCTATTTCGTTCTTATCGCTACATCTGCAAACGAATGAACATCCGCATTAATTATGGCGTATGCAGATGTTCAATTCGATGCAGAAGCTCCGCAATAGGGAATATTGACGATTTTGTCGTTTTTTTTTCGAAAGTTTTCTATACAAAAAAATGTATTGATATTTTGCTATTTGTGATTACATTAAAAAATGGTACACTATGACGTCACAATACATTAAACAGGAGCTAGGTTTGTCTTATTGAAAACAATGTTACGATCAAGCAAACCCCCTTTTCCACCGGGAATATTCTGAAATCCTTCCACAATTATCAATAAAATATTCAAATTTTTAAAAAAAAAAACGGTTATAAGTCCCGGCCGCGTGGATTGGTAGCAAGAACGCTGGCTGCATTTCCCCGCTGAATTCCAATAATGATTTTTTGGGCGAAAAAGAGCCTATATAATTTTATATATTATCAGTGTTATTAATTAAAATATAAAAAGACTGAAAAATTTATGTGAAATTTGTTAGTGCGCTGTGTCGTCGCAATATTTTTAACCAATAGTAATGCGTTTATTAAAAATAAAATATAATTTATTACTGAAATTGAAAAGTAATAAACGAATTTGATAAATTTGTAATAAAATATCATCGATATACGTATATACATGTAATTGACAAAAAAGCAAATATATTTTTAGGCTTCAGGTGACATTGGTAGAACAATAGGCCTATCTATAGACGAGTATATCGATGTAAAATATGCACAATATATATACCAAAACTAGTATTCTTTTTACGTCAGATTCATATTTCCTATTGCAAATGAGAATGCGAATATTGCAACATTCCTGATAGAGATGCGCGCATGCATGTTTGCATGTAATCATCCGGTGTGCCCCGGTCTTATAGCATTTTTTTTTAATCTGGTCAAACAATATTGTCACAATATAAAAAAGACACAATTAAAAATAAAAAGTGATTAGGCTGTTTTATTTTGTCAGTTACGACGCCATTTTTATTTTGACATGCAAAACTGGGTTCCGGTATATTTTTATTTGTGTTTTTTTAGTTATTGCTTATACTAACTTTTAACCAGATTAAAAAAAACTGCTTTTAATTAATACATACTATTTACTTTTAAGTATAGTGAATGTAAACTGAACGCTAAAAAACGCGACACTGCCACATGGCCATCAACCAATGAGATGACGTAATTCCTTTGGTTCGAATAAAGTGATCTCATTGGTCGGCGTCTTAAGCCCTAAAGTTAGCTAGAGGCACCCACCAATAAGATCGCGTTGCATATCCTATGATTAAAATAAACTTATCACATTGGTAGGTTTTATTAGCATAAAATAAAGCAGTACATACCAATTGGATTTCCTATGATAATTTGAATTAGCTAATATCATTGGTCGGCATAGCCTAAAAAGTAAATCAGCCAATCACAACTAAGGTGATATAATTGTGACCAATAGGAGATCGTGTTCTTTCTCCTGATTATTTGAATAGGTTGATCTTATAGAAAACTCATTCGTGTACTCATTTTCAACAAATTATTATGAAAACAATAATATTCAGAGGGTTCAATGCTTTATCATCCCTCTCGCTCGCACAATTCGAAGATTTTTCAAGTCAGAGTACCTATACTTTTGAGAAATGTAGTCAATCAACTTTCTACTATTTTTTTAGTCTTAACTATTATTAATTAAAACTTTTTTTTAAATAAAAACATACAGATCGTAGTGTAATCAGCAGCAAGATATATTTTTTATAAAAGCGATTTACTGTAATTTTTGATAATATGTTGAAAGCTGTTTTGGTCAATATCATTAGTTCCAAAGGACGGTTATATTTTAATATGAGAACTTGTGTCATTAAAAACTCCATATTAAGTCATTTTTGACCTATAATTTTATTTTTTTTGTAGATTATTAATTTCAATTTATTCGGAGTAAAGTACAAAGATGAAAAAATAAAATTACGACTATTCGATGGGCGTAGTGTGCCGAGGACACTCGCTGCATTCCCCCGCTGAACAGCGAGACTGACCCTTTGAACAAGATATTCTCTACTCAAAGGGTCACCCGTCGCCAAGTGGAGTTTCTTACACAAGAGCCTCCTCGGACCATGGGCCCATCGTTTCAACTGCAAATGGAATGAAATGGCGATTGATGATGATCTCCGCGTACTTGTTGCGCTTAAGGCGTGCGGCTGATTCTGCAGCGGCACCAGGTTTCTTATGGCTGGATGTCACATGTGACTGGACAGTGTGTCAACACATGTGGCATCCCAAACCAGTGCGCGGCCTCTAGTATATGGAATTAATGACATCCCGTCCGGACGCCTACCATCATTTCTAACTATCCCCGATGGTTCGAGGATGCAGGGGATGTTAGCAGTTGTAAGCGCCCTTGACAGGATGTCATTAATAGCATGATGTCTTGAGATTCTGCCGGCACTTTTTTGGCAGCATAAGGCATGGCTATAATTTATATTATATCAATGGACAATAATATTTATTCCTTTGCAGCACTAAAAGCAAATGTCAGCTGGCTGCTGTCACGCGGTAAAACTGTATCGATAACTTTGCGGGCTTTCGTCGTTAAATAGTTTGCGAAAATCGCTAATTTGACATAAATTCGATACGATTCCGGCATTTTAAAATAAACTAAAGAACGTAGACGTTATTCAAGGGTTACGTGGGCGTCTCGTTTAAAAAAACAATACACGTTTTCGACAATGGGGAGTATCAGGCAAAGCTTTTTGTAGATGTCGCTAGCGGCACTGGTACCTTGTTTACACCTATAACTGATCATTTTTAAAATGTTTTTCATTTTTATAATACTGTAGGGGAAAATACCTACTGGCTGACGGAGACAGTTTAGGGAAAGGAAAAGAAAGGTTACTCACGTGGGTCCAGCTGTCACCTGTCTTCCTCCTGGAAGCCAGGTGACAAATCGAATCCAGCATCTGTCCGATGAACTGCTTATTTTTGTTGAGAAATCATTACCATACGCGAGGGCTGATCGTTGACGACTCACTGCTTCTAGAGGGTTTAAGCCTCAGCCATTGTTCTGAAGTAGGCCACTAGATGGCGTCACGTTAGGAATTTAATGGAAATATAGGGAACAAGGATTTTACCAGCCAGTATATAATTTCTAATTCCCTATCAAAAAATATTATAAATATAAACTAAACCTAGGTACCGAACAAACACATAAATTTTAACTTAACGTTACCTACCTTAAAAGACGAATTAGGAAAGCGAACACCAAACTTAAAAAGAAGAAAGGTTTAATTAATGCAACGGCAATTTTGAGATCACCAAATCTTTGATTTCGCTTGGAAATCTCAATTTGTACATTTAATAGCTGCTCACTTCGGCATAATATACAGAAAATAATAAATTTCGTAATAAAAATACAAGTTTTCTATGCAACTGACAGTTCTATTAGGTACCATCTATCATGCGCCATCTATCGTGATTAAAAGTTAGTGATACACCCCATTGTGAACATATTTCGCTCGTCAATGGCAACCTTAAATCGCTAAGTTAGCAATCGCTAAAATGTTATACATTTCTCAAAATACAGACTTGAACAATCTTTTAAAATGTTGTATTGTGCGAGCGAGAGAGAAGCACAAGCGTTAAATTTCTAACAATACAAGCTTGTTTTTTTTACAAAGGTGCTATCTATTTGTGTTTTAGTCAAATGAAGGCTTTTTGTCGGTAAATACTGCCATTTTCTAGTGTAGAGCGAACAGTAGCGGTTCTCTTACATTCATCATAGATGTCACCTAGATATATTCTTAGCTTTTGTAATGGTAAATTATATTTAAAAAAAACTTGTATGAAATATTGTTTAAATCACTTATTATTTTTATATAAAAATACGTGCCACATTTATAGAGAATAAAATCCAAAATTGCATTATTTAAAAAAAAAAAAAAAACAATTTTGGAAAGTTAAATTTTGTTTACTTTCATAATTATTATTGTAAATAAAACATAAAGCTTTGAATATTTGCTTTTTTATTTTGTGTCCTTCCTTTCCTACATGATTTGGATTAAACGCAACTCCATAGGAATTAAATCTTTGATATGACAACCTTTTGTCCTGTCATAGAGACTAAGGTACGATTAATAGTCGCTACTAAGATGCGAGCTAAGCAGATTTGAATATTAACACGTAAGTGGGATCTACTTGTTCCACAACAATAGCCGTTCGAAAATGCGTTCCCGAAATGCATTAATAGTACGTGAACATAGGGAAGGAAAAAGGGTCTAGCCTACATACAATCAAGGATCGAACTAGATTAATAGTCACATACAAACCTTGTATTCGACTTGTCGCTTTAAGCGCTTTATTTCGCTTTGAAAGTTGTTGGACTTGGCGTTTGTCAATGGTTTGCATACAAAATTGGGGAAAAAAGCAAACTGCTTTATAGCGGTCGAACATAGCAAAAATTACTGCAAAGCGGACCTCTACGTAGGTACATGCTATCTTTCTCTTAATAATATACGACAAAGCGATTAGTCAGAAATAAAATAAAATGCTTTTAAATATTTGTCACAAAATCAACCAAATTCATTTAAACATAAGTTACAAATTGCCTTGACAGAAAGTGACATATCATTGTAAGTTTGTGACGGACACCTCGTTTTTATAATTAAATTATAATAATGTAATTTTTTTGAAGATTGTCTTCAAGCTAAGTTTCTAGCTAAAAAAGTCACTAAATAAAAAAAAAATCGCTAAACCGAGCGTTACTTTGTTTTTTTTTAACAATGGTAGTTGGAACTATACAGCCAAATATGGAATAAAATCTTTTTGTACCTATCTCTATAAATATACAAACCGCTGTGTTTTAAATAAAATATTTTTGCATTTGATCTTTTAAAACGTTGAGAAACGTCCAAATAGCGGCCGGCAATGTTTTGCTAGAGCTGTTCTGTTAGAGCGAGCAGCAAAACTTTGCCGGCCGCTCCTTGAAACAGAACGGCAAGGCAATTTGCTCAAACAAGGTTGTCAAAATAATGACTACATTACATGCATTTTTAAGTAAATAGTATTTGATAAAACTTTAATTATTTATATTTATCCATTTACAGTCCATTATCGCCCACAATCATGGTTTGGAACCCAATAATCTTGAATACCTAACACTTTTTTTTCAAGAATTTGTCTTCAACAAGAAAAGATATAATAAAAATATATATGTAGACGCAGTTAAATGATAAGTCATCTGTTCCATTATCAAACATAATCTAATATAAATTTCAGGTATACCTACCTGTATATATATGGTGTCCCTTAAACTGCTCTCGTAGGCCTAAAGAATCGTTTTTTTTATACTCGTACGTCGTGTTCGACTCGAAACCAAAGCAAAACGCGCTTTTTTACTGAATTTGGCCTAAAGCAAATAAAAACTCTACTCGAAACAACTTTCAAAGCGAACATAAAACGCTTACATCGTCAAGTCGAACACAGAGGTAATAGGACATCTCGCGCATTTATCTCAGAATCGCCGTAATGGGGAAGGAATTTGCAAAATTATTGCCACATGACCTAAGGGGTTTCCTCGTCAAAATAAAACAACACATTTTATAATTTAATTATTTTAATTTTATTCAAAATACAAATTCAAGAATTATTTTAAAATTAATTTGGTAAAATTAACAATAGATTTAATTATTAAATAATAATAATTGAGTTACAAATGGGAATGTCTAGTGTAAAATGTCGTATTCTATCGCAATGGATAGTCAAATACTTTGGAGCTACAAACGTCCCAACGTCATTTGAGACTAGACAATCTATAACAAATAAACCACGATTTTTAAAAATCCTATGTTAATTATTCTCTTCGACGAAATAAAAGGGATCAAAAATATATGCTATGTTCGACTTGAAGGCAAAGCTTGCTTTTATTTTTACTGAATGCATTAGAATCATAGACAAAAGCCAAGTCGAAAGACAAAACGAAAAAAAGCGCTTAAAGTGACAAGTCACGGATAATACAGCAGGCATTGATTGTTGTTTTAATACAAAATATGTGTAGAACCGTAAAACATGGTGACTTTGCCCGGCTGTGCATTTTCTGGTTAACTAGAAAAAAATAGGGACAATAAGTTTTTTCTAATCCATCATAGATAAAAAAACGTAACAATATTTTCCCAAATTATTCCAGTTAACCGGAAAATACACAGCCGGGCAAAGTCGCCATGTTTTACACTTCCGTAGCATGCAGTCATATTTTCCTTTGTGAACAAAATAATTTGAAAGTACACGAACATAAGCGGCAACGTACTGTCATAGACTAACTAATTCCGAGACGATTGTCCTAGCTTGAATTCTGATACCGTTTGACTTCTTGCACCATAACGACCGTATCCCTTTAGGGGTAGTCAAAACACACTCTTTTTTTATGAAGCGGATGTACATTTAGCCAACTTTACTATAGACCAATCATGACAAGTGGCAAGCTCGTCGATGTCTCCAGCGTACCAACCTCGAGAAATATCACAAATAAATTAAACAATTTATTGTGTCTCTACCAGGAATTCCAGGTGTGTAAATCCACGGACTCAACCGCTAGACCACAGAGGCAGTTGCCCCATTTTTTTTATATATTTAATGTATCTGTAAGTACATATATAGTGCAATGATTGTATAAAAAAAAATGTCACATAGCCTATATAAAGGTAAAGTATCATCACGACCGTTTCCCTTTCGGGCTGGTCAGAAACCACGCTTATAAGCGGATTCACATTTAGCCAACTTTACTGTAGGCCAATCATGACAAGTGGCAAGCTCGTCGATGTCTCTAGCGTACCAAAGGAGAGAAATATCTCAAATTTATTTACATTAATAAACATTATTGTGTCTCGACCAGGAATGGAACCCGGTACCTCCGAGTCTAAATCCACGGTCTTAACCGCTAGACCACGGAGCCTATATAGTTAGATATACTTAAAAAAAATGATATTCTGAAAAACCGTGGTTTGTTCCTTAAGCTAATTGATACTTCTGGTATCCAAATGGTTGGCTGATTGAAATGAAACATATATTTTTGTATATTTATTGATATGTAGTTTAAGAGACCGGAGGAGATCTGCCATTAACAATAGCTGCACTATCCTTCCAGGACTTTTTCTTGGGTTTGTTAACTGTAACCCGTTTCCTAACGACTTTGGTAGTCACCTCTTGTACATCCATAAGTTTCCTCCGCCCACGCACCTTCTTCGAACTTTCAACAAACGAATCCTCAAAAATATCAACGCTAGAGTTTGCCGAATTTGTCACTTTCGATAGTCTCTTTTCGCCAAGTATTTCCGAAATCGGACTGTCGAAGGAAACTGAGCGCAAGTCCTTTTTCTCCACAGAAGTTTGTGTTGCTATGTTTGTGTGGTTTATTTTTGCGGGGGGAGTCGCTTTGGATTTTATTTTCTTTATTTTTGCCAAAGAAATCGGTTCTAGAGACTTTCTTTTAGCTACAACTTTCTTTCTTTTGTCTTGTTTCGGTTTCTTGGTTGGAGATTTACGGGTTTTTAATGTGTAGCTTTCGTCATCGCCATCACTTTGATTATCACTCTGTTCATCATCGCTTTCTTCTCTTTTTTTGGATTTTCCCGCGACATTTTGTTTTTTAAGAGGTGATTTTCGTACAAGCGGTACATTTTCATCGCCATCGCTTTCTTCATTATCGCTTGGCTCTTTTCTTTTATTCGTTTTGACATTTTGTCTCGGTTTTTTGACTGGTGCCTTTTTGAGAGGTACATTCTCATCGTCATCACTTCCTTCATCGTCGTTATCACTTTCATGAATGGTGACATTTTTCTTGCCGGTTTTCTTCGGTGCTGAGAAATCGAGTTTCGTGTTTTTGGTAACTCTTTCCGATTTTAAGTAACTTTCGAAGAACTTTTGGCATTTTCCGTAATCTGGCGTGTCTTTAGGTTTTAATGTGTTTATGTATTCAAAGAACTTAATGAGACCTTCTGTAATTAATAAAATAAAAATAAATTAATCCTGTGTAATAAATAAGTATATTAAAACCTTTTGCTTATTTAATTTTATTGTAAGAATTAACTTCAATATAAATTAAAACCACAATAATAAAAATAAAAAATGTCCTCTAGGGACGTCCCATCAGAGATATACTCAAGGAACCTCGTGACAATATTCCCATCTGTACCTCCACTGTTGGAGATTGACCTTCCAAAAATTTCTGGAGAACCTAGGCCACTACACTCACCACGCTGGCCAGACGAGTTGGTGAGGGTCTAATTTACTAACGATTTTAAAAGTTGGTATTAGCTCAACCGAGACCAATGGCTTTCGTTTTAGCGTTCTTATAACCGAGCCAGCACCAACCTTAAGGTTAACGAGGCTAAAACGTTGGCAGAAATAATTGCCAGCCGTCCTTTCTCTAGACGTCTCCATTAGTCACTCCGACAACTCCCATGGTCCCATCATAATTAACCATATTAATTGACAACTGTATAAATTTGTTTATGTAAATACGTCTACCTTGGGCAGACCATAGATATACAGATAGAGAAATTCTTTATTGCACAATAATCGAAAACACATTTAAGTGTACATAGGCGAGCTTAATATCAAGTGACATTTTCTAACAGCCAAACCAATGTTTTTACTATTTCATTCTGTTTAAAATAAGGTATATGAAAGTGATAATATGTCGAAAATGACAGTACATAATTCCATTCTCTACAAAACTGATTGATTTTCACTCAGACTCGAAACAACCATCTTAATATAGGCTGAAATCAATGTGGTGCTCGCCTATTAAATAATAATAAATTAAACTTACCAGGAACGGTTTTGTATTTAAGCAGATTGGTTCTGACTTGCTTCATGAACCCCTCTTTCAGATCCTGCACAGTTTTGGGTTGTTTGAGAGCCTTCTCCCATGGCAGCTCTCCTACGATCCACTGCAGCATGTTATACCCGAGGATCTCCAGGTCACCTCGCATTGTTGCAACTAAAATGCATAATGTTTTTATCATCTATTCGAAAACGACGCTACCTCTCGCTCGTATACTCAAAAATTTTAAATTTCAAGTTTGAGGGTAGTTTGAAAAATGTGTCGTTGATATACTTTCCATGAAATAAAGTTACGGACATTTTAGATAATTTTATAGGAATGGGTTCAAGACTCAGCTTTACGCAGTGGAAGTTGTTGCAAGAGGAGTTCCAGCGCAAATCTTTGCATCACTGAAAGAATTGGGCCAAAGCAGGTCTGTCGTCAGTTGGTGACTAATTGTTTTAAAATATTGACAGACGGTACCCTTCTAATGGCCAGTGGTAGCTTGTTCCACTGGCGAGCTGCAGACACAGTAAAATTATCTAAATATCTGCTAGAGGAATGGAAGGGGATTTCGAGTTTATTATATATATAAAATAAATTATTTAAAGCGGAGGTTAAAGAACTTAAATCTTGTGTAAGGCTTTAAAAGAAAATAATTGAGTCTAGTTTTTGAACGCATTGGGTTCCAGTATTGTCGTACAGAGCAGAGACGTGGGCACTGTCAGTGGGTCTGGTACACAAGTTGAAGGTCGCTCAGCGAGCTATGGAGAAAGCTATGCTCTGTATTTCTTTGATGGATAAGGTACGTGGACATGTTTCAGACAATGAAAGTTTTCTCTCTTTTTCTTTTTTCTTCTTCTTATTTTTATCAGGGCTTTGGACATAATAAAGTCCATGCCAGCCCTATTGTAAGATTCCGACAGCTTACAACTCACGGCACCGCGCGCCTCCTCCGTCCACACAGACAAACCTGTAGAGACGGAAGGGCCGCGCGAATCCGAACACAGCCGCAAGCTTCGAAACCTAAAGCTACTTAAATGCTAATACGACTTATATAAAATTAATTATCTCTACAAGCTAAATAAATATTTACAAAATTAAATAGCATTCTAGCTGAAGCAGACGTTGGTTCAGATAGAATGCTATTAAATGCACCGACCTCTTCCACTCTTAAACCAAGTTTCAACAACAATTTTTTTCTCTGAGCCTCGCATCGGCCACATTCCCACAACAAATGCATTACATCCTCGACCTGATCACACGTGTCACAATTAGGGGAGTCTACTTTCTTCATCATGAATGCAAATTTGTTGAAAGGAAAGTGGCCGGTCCGTAGCCTGAAAGCATTTACTAAATTCACTCTATCAAGCTTAGTTTGGGCAAACCACGGCACTCGAGGGGGCTCACCTTGAATAGTTTTGTACCAAATTCCTTTGTTTTTCGATCTCACATCAAAATATTGTTTCCATTCGTCGAAACAACTATTTTTATATTTCAATAGGACCTCAGAAAAGTTAGGTAAAACATTTACATTTTCCCCCTCTAATGCACCTAATTTCGCCAAAATATCGGCCTTCTCGTTGCCATGCAGGCCAATGTGGGAAGGAATCCATTGAAATTTCACTTCACAATGATTGGAAGTAAATTCCAATAATTTTCTTAATATATCGTACGCTATTGATACACCACCTCGACCCGAACCACAACGAAGAATATGTTGGAGTGCACTTTTACTGTCAGTAAATATAACTGCTTTATGGAAATGAATGTTATTTAAATATTTTAATGCGTTAAGAATGGCAAAAAGCTCGACTGACATAATAGAAAGAGTGTTGTTAATTTTAAAACATTTACCAAAACCACGTCTAGAGTCGTAAAATGCTGCTCCTGAGCCCGAAGAACTTATTGAACCGTCGGTATATATTTTGTACCATCCATCATATTCCTCGAGAAGCTCCTTTAACACATTATACTTGAGAGACAATATATTATAATTAATTTTTGCAATTTCTACACTTTTCAGATTAGCGCTAATAATGCTATCCAGACTAATACTTGATACCCATGTATCCAAACTAAACATCTCCAATTTTTGCGAAGCAAATATATTCTCTTCTTTCATATCATTGTACATAGTTATCAGCAAAGGTTTCTTTTTGTTCTCCCAATACCTATTTGCAAGACATAAAACGCTTAGAGTGCGACACAAATTAACAGTCGGACTATTACACAATGATATGCTTTTAAGAAAATATTTCCCAGCAAGATATCTCCTTCGTAAAATCAATGGAGGAATGCTAATCTCACTTTCCATAGAGTGGATTGGGGTACTTCTAATGAAACCCCCAACAATTCTTAAAGCTTGATTTTGGAGTTTATTTAATTTAGATACATGAGTATTGGCACTATTGTCGTACAAAATAGATCCATAATCTATACGACTTCTAATAAGAGCTATGTACAGTCTACGAAGGTGTTTAGGATGAATACCCCAGGCCGAGCCAGCAAGAACTTTCAGTAGAGTAAGAAATTTTTGGGTTTTTCGCATACTTTGTTAACATGACAACCCCAACGTAACGACCTGTCCAACCAAATACCTAAGTATTTAATTGTTTGAACTGATGAAAAATTTAAACCATTAACTTTGAGAACAACTTCAGCTTTTCTATGACCTCTGGTAAAATTACATAATTTACACTTATTAGCAGATAATTCCAGTCCCAATTGTTCTAAAAGCTTATAAACCTCAATTAATGCAGATTTAATTTTTGCTATATTTACTTGCAGATTACTTCCACTTACATATAACACGAAGTCATCAGCATATTGTAAAATATGAACATTTTGAATTTGATTACATATGGATGAGGACACAATGTTAAAAAGTAAAGGAGAAATTGGATCTCCCTGAGCCAGTCCTTTGTTAGTCCATCTTGCTAGCCCAAGAGTATTATCATGCTCGTTTTTAATCATTAAGTGTCGTTGACTAAGAAAACTCCACAAATATTTACAAATTTTGCTACCCACATCTAGCTTGTCCAAACACTCAACAACTTTACCAACTAAAACATTGTTATATGCACTTTCAATATCCAAGAAACAAGCCAGTGTTGAGTTATTTTCAGATAGACCTATCTGCACTTGAGTTACTAACCGAACTACGCAGTCTATACTAGACTGTCCCCTTCTAAAACCTATTGTATTGGGAGAAAGAATGTTATTTTTTTCCACAAACCATTCTAACCGTCTGGCTATAATAGTGTGAAAAATTTTGCACACACAAGATATTAATGAAATTGGTCTAAATTTATTGCCACCTTGTTTAGGAATTGGTAAAATTTGAATGTCTCGCCACTGATATGGAACATAACCTGAGGTAAAAATTAAATTAAATAGTTTAAGCAGATAGAGCTTTCCTACCTTTGGAAGATTGTAGATCATGGAAAATGAGATGTCATCTTGACCCGGAGCCGAATCTTTTCTTTTAATACAACTGTCCAGTTCGTGAATAGTAATAGATACTTCTAAGATGTTATTAGTGGAAGTAATTGTTGGCATCGCAGACAGTACTGAGTCAGGAGCCATAGTTTTTAACAAATCATCCTTGACCTCTGGAGAAGGATAAACTATGGAACGTTTTAGTCCTTTCATCCATCGCATCTTATTCCACATTTGTGATACTGAAGTAGTTTCGTTAATTGAATTACAAAATTGATTCCAACTTTCCCTTTTCTTCTGTCTAATCATTCTTTGTGCCTCGATTATTCTTTCTTCCAACACTTTAAGATTTTGAGGAGTAGGGTTACGCCTAAATAACTTCAAGGCAAGCCTACGCTGAGCAACGACCTGAGATAGTTCTGAGCACCAATATTCTTTCGGCTTAAACCTACTATCTGGATTTATATTAGTTTTAGACAAAGGAATACTTAAATTAGCAGCATGATTAATACAGCCCAAAAAATGGTTATATTTCTCTTGTATGTCATTGCCATGATATTCACATAAATTTAAGTACTCTTCAACTGATTTTTTGTATATTTGCCAATTAGCTTTCTTAAACATTCTTTTTTGAACGTATTTATTGTCATTTTGAAGGTTCATGCTTATTTTAATGACAATATGATCACTACCTAAACTTTCATTACAAACTTTCCAATCAAACTTTATCATAATATCCGTTGATATAAAAGTGATGTCAGGAGAAGTTTCACGAATAGTGTTATTAACTAATTTAATTCTGGTGGGATGACCATTATTCAGAGAAACATAACCATTTTCTAGAGCTGAATCCATCAGATGAATACCTCTGGTATCGTTCTTATAGGACCAATTAGAATGATGACCGTTAAAGTCTCCTGCTACCATTGACTTTTTGGAAGTGAACGAGAATACTTCATCCCAGTCTGATTGTGTAGTATGTACCGAAGATGGGCAATATATACCAAAAATATTTTCCAGATCTCCACAGTTAATTAGTCTAACATGTAAAATTTCGATACCAGAGTTATTTAAAACAGTAGGATAAACACTAGCTTTAATTGATTTATGTACAATAATTGCAACTCCACCATAAGAATCTAATCTATCTTTTCTAAAAATATTGTATGAACTAATCTTAATTAATGAGTCTAATTCTAACCACGTTTCACTCACTATTGCAATATGAATACTTTCTTGACTAAGAAGAGCTTCGAATTGATTTATCTTGGGCCTTAAACTTTGGGCGTTCCACTGAAATAGGTTGACTCTTAAATCTTTGCATTTACTCGCCATTGGACATATTTAATAAATTTAAAATGTTAAGAAAACCGTTTCCCCCTTTCCATAGTTCGATACAATACTGGGTAATTTCGCTCACTACTACACTTAACACTGCCGTAATTTTCTCTTCTATTTTCTTCTCAGATACAACTATTTTTTTCAACCTTTTAAATACTTTCGAAAAGTTGAAACTCTGTACTTTACTTTCGTTGCTTTCTTCTACTTGCTTTGTAGTTTGTTCGGTATTAATCTCTCTTTCACGTGACCTGGATATTTTTCGCTGTTTCTTCTTTTTCTTTTTCTTGATTTTCTGCATATCATTAGACGAAACTTCTTCCGAGCTGCTATCAGTGCTATCAACAGTTGCCTCATTAGTAGTATTCACTTTGTTAACCAGTACATCTCTATAGGACACGTGAGCTCGAGAAAAACTGGGTAAAGTATTTTCGTCCCTCTTACCTTCGTCTACTAAAATAGGGTTGTCCAATATTGTTTTGCTCTCATCAAGTATTACTAAAGCCCTTTTATATGTACAGCTTTCCGAGCACATTATAGACCGAATTTTTTTCTCCTTTAAAAATATAGGGCAGACCTTACTTAATGCCATATGTTGTCCTCCGCAGTTAATGCACTTAAAATTGACTATTTCACAGTTTGGATGGCCTTGTCCACACTTCGGGCACATAATCTTTTTTGATGGGCAGGTACGCCTGGTGTGACCGAATTTCCAGCAACCCGAACACTGCGTTACCGGAAACATAAAACGTTCTACCGCAAATCTGCATCCATATCCAACAATGTATTCTGGCAACACTGCGCTTTTGAAGCATACACGAATGGTCTCGCTGTCTACCCACTCTCCATCCTCTCCGCGCCTTTTAAGTCTTTTCATATTAAGAATCTCAAACTCGCAGGAGAATGCCTCTATCAGTTCTTTATCTTCCACATCTAAGTCAATTTTTTTAACTAGGCCGTAGGTCACTGAAATTTCTCCCGCCAATTGACAGCGATAACCCATGGACAGAAACTTCTGAGATTCCACCAGCCTTTTAGCGTCCCTCTGATATTCTAATTGAATGACCACCTTAAATGGGCTTTTATAAGCTATTTTCAAAATATTATTTATTTCTTCGGCTCTTAAAAGCTTTGCCAGCGCGACTTGTTTCGGCATTTTTTCTTTTAAAGAAGTGACAGAAACTTCAACAAATCCATCTTTATTCTCCTGAGTATCCCCTTCTAAGTCTGAAGAAACGGAATTGCTGGTGGATAGTGCTGATTTTCTGTTACGTTTGGTACCTCTTTTAATTGTTGTGAACCCGTCATTATCCGCTGCAGCGCTGCATCGTGGTAATGTATTCAACATTTCGAAGCCTCCTATACCCAAATTATCCCAAGTATAGTCCTCGTTCACCACTACTTCTACTGGTTGACACTCCATAACATTTTCTTCACTACTCGTGTGTGGCAAAGGTACCAACTCCGGATTAGCGGAGTTACTCATTAAAAAAAAAAAAACACACTATAAGTGGGTACTACAAAACACATCGGTAAAATGACGCGTGCGTTCGCATTGAGACCTAGCGCGCGACTGACAATGAAAGTTAATGACATAGCCTTCAAAATTAGTAAGCAAAAGTGGCAATGGGCTGGACACGTCTGTCGCAGAACCGATGTCCGTTGGAGTACCCGTCTACTCTGGAGTGGAGACCATGTATGGAGAAAGACGCAGAGTATATGTATGGGCGACAGATGGACGGAAGACCTTAAAAAAGTCGCTGGTGGGGAATGGATGAGGGTGGCAGAAGATCGTGTGAAATGGCGAGCCTTGGGGGAGGCCTACATCCAGCAGTAGAGACACAGACTGATAATGATGATAAAAATAAATATGTAATTAAAAAATGAGAGAGGGACGCGCATGGCATGACGTGTACGTTATATAACTTACCACCAAGATGGGCGTCTCTGCTAGTATATTCTATAGTTCCATTGTGTGCACACTTGGGGTCAGGTTTGAACTCCTTTTCGGAGACTCGGGTTGCGAGCCCAAAGTCCAGCAGGTAGGCTTGTTGTTCTGTGCCCTTCTTTAGGCCCAGCAGTATGTTGGCCCCCTTAATGTCTGCGTGAACATAGCCACGACTGTGAATATACTCTAGTACGTCTAGCTAAAAATTTTGGAAATTTTAAAGTTTGTTATGACTTTCCATCTCTCTCGCTCGCACAATGAGCTGTAATTCTATGATTATATTGACACCTTGAGGTCGTATAGACCATTTTAGAAAGGTCGTAGAATCTTGTTTTTTGTTAGTCCTTTAAAAGTAGGGTTTATGGTTTTATGACCTTTTTACCCCAAGGTAGCAATATTTATTGCTAGTCAACATCTGTTGGAGATGGGCCTTGCAGAATGTATGTATATCTAGAGGATTTGGCCTACACTGGCCATGCTGGCTAGACAGGTTGGAGTGGTGTGTCAGCTTTAATGACAATTTATTAACAATAGTGTAGTTGATTTTTTGTTTTATTATATCTTTATTTTATTATATGATATTTGACTTTTAAAAAAAGTGACCTGTTTTATATCAAATAGAGGTTCTACTAATGACATCTGAAGTCTAAAAAAATATTTGCTCTTTTGACAATTACATGCAGTGTAATACTTACCATCTGCAAACCGAGTTGAAATACTGTAGTTGTGGGGAATTTCCTGCCATTATCCTTAAAAATACTCCAAATATCCTTGTTATATCTCTCCAGGACCAGATATCTGTATTTCTCTCCCTTGAATTCATGGGAGCCATTTCCATAGAAGGATGGCATACCAAGGCTTGATAGCTTCTTCGATTTCATGAATTTTGTTACTGAAATATATATCGAATAATATAATTAACAAAAATTAAATGTTACCAACTAAGCTATTATAATATAAAAACACTAGCAAATAGCAATTTTATTTTCTGACTGCTGTTAAATGCATTACAGAAATGTTATCATGATGATTACAGCCCCTAGAACATAGTCCTAGACCTCAACTGCCTGTGATGGGCCTTCAAGAACATATTTCTGGAGAATTTCGCCTACACTCACCACACTGGCCAGACAGGTTGTTCTGATATCAATTTTAATAACAATTCCAAAAGTTCGTAACAGTGGAACTGGGAACAACGGCTTCTGTGTTCTAGAAGCTGTGATCAAGTGTAAATACACTCTTTAAAAAAGCATGGAGGAAAATATCTGTATACCTTGGGGCTGGTAATTGCTTCCAATTTAGTTGTGGAATAGATGCTATATAAATACAGTAAAAAAATATATTATAAAAATAAAATTATATTATGTACAATAAAGACATAGACAAGGTTACCACTTATCCTGATGGGCCTATAGTTAATTTGGATAAATGTGAATCAGCTTCATTAAAGCATAGTTTCTGACCACCCTGGAAAGGATATGGATGGATAACTTATCTTATGTTTGGTTATACAAGAAACATCAACAAGCTTGCTACTTGATAGCCATAAGTACATACATACTATAAATTACAGTTGGCTAAATGTGAACTAGCGTGTTAAAATAACACGGTTTCTGATCACCAGTGTAGTGATTAAAGTTGTGTTTTAATCTAAACTTGACTTACTGTCATCTTTGTTAGCGTTTCTCATGTAGAAGTTCTTCTCAACAAACAGAGGGCCATTCTCATGTGGTTCCTAAAATTTTCAATAAAGAATTAATTTGCTTACAAACTTATCTCATTTACTACTAATAATAATAAGGATCATTGACAAAATGTATAAGAGAGAAGACAATAATAGTGTCTCAGGCTTGCAACCAACTATAGGCTGGGATACAAAGGAGGCCTCCTTTTTTATTGCGCAACAATATATTCAACAACCACCATTTTGCTCCTCTCCCTACCCAACCAAATAGTGAATGATTCCCTTAATGCAGTCTTGAAAGCTCATTCCATAAATGTATTGACAGCAGACCAATGCTTAGGTCCAATTCCATGTATGTATGTCTTTTTATACAATTTTTACACATATAATACTGGACCAATTATAAAAAATTATAAGTTTGGCAGAAATATACCGCCTCCGTAGTCTAGTGGTAACAAACGTTGCCATGAACTCGGGAGGTCGTGGGTTCGATTCCCACCAGGGGCAAGTTGTACATTGTATAATTTGTCTCGGTCTGGGTGTTTATATGTATAATATGTATACATTTACAAAAAAAAAGTATAATATGTAGTTTATCAACCATCTAGTTTCCGTAACACAAGCCTCGTAGCTTACCACGGAAACTAGATGGCGCTGTGTGACCTGTCTGGAAATATTTATTATTATTATTATACATAGGCTATGATGTAATTATATAAGATCATGTGGCCCTGTGCCCATATAACTGTATGCCTGTTAGATACTCCGTTTTCTTGAAACCCATGGTTGTAGATGAACATCAACATCTAAACATGACATGTGACCCTATGTGACACCTGAAGGTTCTTTTCGCTGACCACTAGAAGACAAATTTTAAAAGCATTTCATGGATTCACTATGCGGGTGCCGGGTTCATTGTGTGTGGGTGAGTTGAGAAGAATGGTGTCTCAGGCTTGCGACCGACAATAGGCTGGTTTACAAAGGAGGCCTCCTTTTTTTTATGCGCAATAACAACAATTAACGTATGTGGTTAAAGAATACGGTGACTGCATTAAAGGAAAAGGCGTGTCTATTTTTTAAATGGTATTTAACCTTTATAGGTGGCTTTGACACGCATATGTTTAGTAATTAAACGTAAATAATATTGAAATCTGTATAGCTACGCATTAAATAAGTTAAAAGCACTACTGGACCGTTAAAAATACTTACAATTTTGATAACATAGGGATAACCCGCACCTTTCTTGGGCGAGTTTTCATGTTCACAAGCAGAATAAATCTCACCAAAACCACCGACCCCGATAGACGGGCCAATGCGCCATTTCTTCTTCATCAACGTATCCACAATCACTTCTCCTGAAGGAATAGGAGGAGGCATTTTATAGCCATTTGCTTTTTTCTTAGGCGCAGCCGCCTTTTTGCCTCTCCCAGTCATTTTAGACAAAGGATTAGCAGTAAAAAAAAACTAAGCACAACTATTAATAACTTAACGGATTCAGTATTTTAACAACGAGACACACAAAACTTAACTGAATAACAATTATTTTAACTGCCGCGAAAAAGAGTCGTTGTTGCCATGACAAACGCCGCCATCGTTAAAATTTTGACATTTGTATTAATTTTACTTTTTCCAACTTGTGGCATAGCTGTTGCCAGTGTTACTTTTGTAACAAAATATTTAAAATGTCACAA
This sequence comes from Tinea semifulvella, assembly GCA_910589645.1. Lineage (NCBI taxonomy): Eukaryota > Metazoa > Arthropoda > Insecta > Lepidoptera > Tineidae > Tinea > Tinea semifulvella. The sequence goes on from OU342599.1 coordinate 3,411,045, forward strand.
ATAATCAAATATTAGGAGCCGTATAACAAGAATAATTCACCTTGCTGGTCCCGATTACATTGTGGGTGGAAAAAAGAAGAAAACAATGGTGTCTCGGCCTTGCGACCGACTATTATTACTCTTCATAGTCTGTGTTGGTTGTTTTTTTACCATCCAACATAGTACCATGATCTATGATCTATTTACAGAACAAGTAATAATAGATTAAGTAATTTTTGAGGTTATAGGGAAGGCAAAGGGTCTAGCCCATACAGCCAAGTCTGACGTTTTATTTCTTTCTTTTTTATGAGTTCATGAGGTTATCATCAATTTCAGATGTTGCGGATTTTGATGCTTTTCTTGGAATCACTCGCGGCATTAATAACTGCGACTTGTGCCCTTATTTAGAGTCCAATTTATTGTTTTCCACAATTATTCACATTGTAGCACATTATTAAACAAAACAACACCACTTTTGACTAACAATATCCACAGTAAATTAATTTACAAATCAAAGACTTGCCCTTGACATGTCCGCGCAAAATGGCGCGAAGAACTCCGTGTACTTTTTTTTTATAAAACATTATTTTATTTTAGTAGGTAGTCATAATTTTAAGTTAAGTTATAATTATAACTATTATCTATCTTACTTAAGGATGTAAAAATATATGTACCTACTGCTGCGTGTACTATATAAATAACATCGATGTATATAGATAGGCCCTCACTGATATAAACGTTCCCGTAAAACCAATCGAAGTCATGTAGCTGCACCAACAGTCGCGAGATAGCAAGCGTCGAGAGCGCCTAATATTAATATTTATATCGAGTAAAACTAGTCTTTTTGTATGCATTGTGATATAATTTCCGATGAATAAAGCATGTGGCATTATCCTTGCTTGAGAATTGCCCCCCAAAGTTGGTAGGTACACAAAGCAAGCGGCACGTTTTTAAAAGTGCGTTTTGTATTGAATTGGCTTATCTATATATACATCGATGATAAATAATAAACCGTAACTGCTGTAGTTTATTAATTTATTTTGTGTAAGTATTATAACAAGCTTGTATATAATAAATTATTAAAGGAAAATGAAACAAAAATCTCACTAGCCTTAACTTTAATTAAACAATAATTAACTTTATAACAGTCAATAAAATAAAATAGATATAAAAATTATATCTTTTAAATAAATAACAATATAATAGTAAATATATATAATAGTAATAAATAGTAAACTACTTATTAACAAATCATTTTAGGTACTATTGTGTTATTTATTTTTTGATTAACAGTGTCTCTATCACTATAAATTATTTTAACACACGAATTTAATAAAATAACTTTTGGTGGGATTCGATGTCAATGTTTTCTCTTCATGAAAGTCATCCACAGATTTAGGCAGAGACTGAAAAAAGAAAAAAATAAAAATAAGTTTACTCTTTATGAATTCTAGATAAAAGTAAAGTATTATCTATTATCACGACCGTGTCCCTTCCAAGATAGTCAGAACCCACGCTTTTTTATGTTATTTGTGATATTTCTTGAGTTTGGTACGCTAGAGACTTCGACGAGCTTGCGTCATAATTGGCCTGTAGTAAAGTTGGCTAAATGTGAATCCGCTCTATATAAGCGTGGTTTCTGACATATATGTTCGTTATGATACTTTACTTTTTTTTGTACATAGTGCAATAAAGTTTTACATAAATAAATAGTTTACGTTTCATGTTATTTATAGTTTAGGAAATTCCTTACCTCAAAATTCGTCTTCTTCATCAATAGCGACATTGTACCAATCTCTGGCAACATCTTCGTAGATGGCTCTCCTCACATCTTCTCCATACTGAGGGCGCAGAATCCTCGGAGATCTGGCTCTGAACTCTAGAGGCACATCATAGCATTTGCAGACGCAGCAAGCAGGAAATTTAAACCAATCAGCAAATATCCCCCTGCATTCGTTGCGAGGGTCGTAAGCTAGTAGCCTGTGAAGACGGTATTGCTGTTCGCATCTGAAATAATTTGAAATGATATTAATAGGCGCGGTGGTGGCTCGGTTGTAAGAACGCGTTCCTTAAATCCTACAAATGTCGGTTCAAACCCACCCGGCATGCACCAATGAGAAATACACTTTTCTTAAGTACATTTGTCATAGATTTCGAACACCACCGTTCCCGTGCCTCGGAGAGCACGTTAAGTCGTCGGTCCCGGTTCCACTAATACCACTTGTGGAATCGTTAATAAATTGTCATAAAAATTGACATCAAATCCTCGCCAAGCCGTCTGGCCAGCGTGGCGAGTGTAGGCCAAATTCTCCAGATATATGTTCTGGAAGGCCCATCTCCAGCAGTGGTGGTCTAGGACGCTGTGTTCTAAGGGCTGTAATGATGAATGATGATAAATGATATTAATACTCTGTGGTAAGTAGGAAAGTATAATACAATAATGATAATCACGTGATGTTTTTTTTTTGCCTTTTTAACCCCCTCATACTACTACTACGTATACTCGTACAGCTAAACAAAACAAAGAATAAACATAACAAAAATATAATACTAACAATAGAAAAAAAAAAAAAAATCTTTTGCATAATTCATTCATCCTTCTTAACTTCAGCCCAGCTTCACTAATAACATAAACTATTATCGCTAAAATTATAATTTAAACATGATCTTGACACAAAAGAGTTTTTCAAGTACATTGTTTCAGCAAATAGAAAATCATCATCATCCCAGCAGGTTGGCCTCGGTATGAACTTGGACAAGACAAAAGTCATGTATAATGACCATGTCGTACCGAGATCAATCTGCATTGGTAATGCCACTCTAGAAGTTGTGCAAAATTACATCTACCTTGGACAGACTATACAATTAGGCGTAGCCAACTTCAGCAAAGAAGCCGACAGACGCATTCAGCTAGGATGGGCGGCATTCGGGAAGCTGCGCCACATCTTCCTATCAAACATACCCCAGTCTTTGAAGACGAGAGTTTTCAACCAGTGCGTTCTTCCAGTGCTGTCGTACGGAGCAGAAACGTGGACACTAACAGTGAGTCTGGTCCACAAATTTAAGGTCGCTCAGCGGGCTATGGAGAGAGCTATGCTCGGTATTTCTCTGATGAATAAAGTCCGAAACGAGGAAATCCGTCGGAGATCCAAAGTTACTGATATAGCCTTCAAAATTAGTAAGCTGAAGTGGCAATGGGCTGGACATGTCTGTCGTAGAACCGATGAACGATGGAGTAGACGAGTTCTAGAGTGGAGACCACGTACGGGAGGACGCAGAGTGGGTCGACCCCCCGCTAGATGGACGGATGACTTGAGGAAGGTCGCTGGTGGGGGTTGGATGAGGGTGGCAGGAGATCGTGTGAAGTGGCGAGCCTTGGGGGAGGCCTATATCCAGCAGTGGAGAGACACAATAGAAAATGAAGTAACGTAAATGGCAATCTTGTTTTTGGCAAGTCAGATTTAAGTTTGAAATTCTATCTAGGTATTTTAGATCGTATAATGTTTTGTGTATTATTAATATTATTACTAAAACTAAAAAGGTATTATTTATTATATGAAATAGAAGCACCTGCAACCTTCGCGGCAGTACATTTGTTTTTTTTCATTAACACATGTCTCCAAATGTATGTACTGCTCGAAAGGGTACATGTTCAGTAGTGCCAGGATTTCACCTCGGGTGCTGTTCGCCCAGAAAGGTGCAGTTATCTCTTCTTTTGATTCACACGCGTTTCTGGAAAGAAATAAGTCGTTAACTCCATGATGATGTATTGATTTACCATGTAGTGTAGTTTCGCTTGAAGGTAATAGAATGGGGAAACACATTGGCTGGGAAAGCATTTCACATCTTCAGCGTGCGATAGAAGTAAGAGTCTATTTATTTATGGAGTAGAAAACTATATTAGGTCTAAAAACATATTATTACAGTGATTAATAGTTATAAAATACAACCTAATACCTTAAGGATCACCCACTTAGATTATAGTCTCAAAATATATATGTAGAGATAGTGACTATTGTATCAGAGCATATTTTGGCTACCGAACCAGGTAGCGGAATAGTAATAGTGAAGCAGGTTATGGAAGCCTTTAAGAAACATCTACACTCTGAACATTACAGATGTAGCCCACTGTGTAGAAGATGCATGGCAGAGGAGGAGAAGGCTGCGCAGGTCTGCAGGACCTCGGAGTAAGGATGGCTCGCCGACGGAGTAAAGGCCACGAACAATGGTTTCATGGAGACGAAGTGCGGAGAAGCTACGGTCATCACAAGGTTATGGAGCTCTTCAGAACACTCGCCGTTATTTAGCTTGTAAATCTTGTGCAAGTGAAACCTGTGCAGCAAATGAAGTCACTATCTAAAGTGAGCCGTATTCATGTGCATAGAGTGAACAGCAATGGAATAGCGCGTTAAGGCTAAGATGAAACGTGCCTTTGCCTAATATACACTAAATAAGTTTAAATAATATTTAATTTAGATTATAATATACTCACGCTCCTTCAAGTTTGATAACTGATGGTCTTTGAAATTCCTGGTGATGAGGTTTCTGATGGAATTCGTCTTTCTTTTCAGAAACGTTAACTTCTGACTTTTCGTTCTTAATGAATTTTTCGTGCTCTGAAAACAGTAGAGTTGGCGGCATAGTTGGATTATCAGTACTTATTGGTTTCCATCCATCTTTTGTCGCTTCTGTAGCTGGTGTCTCGACTTTTGTGGTATTAATAGGAGCATCTGTAGAATTGCTTGTAATAGGTGGTGCAGTCGTCGTAGATGCATTTTTAGCTAGAGTCACATTTTTCCCTTCAGAAAGAAACTCACTTTTAGGACTAGGTGAATAATTTGGATAAATACTATTCGTTTCAATGCTCTGTTTTATTACGGCTTCTAAAGTTATTACGTCAGGATCTAGATTATTTATTTCAATGTTGGCAATGCTTTCTAGTCTAGTTTTGTATGATATTCCCTTATCATCATTTACGGTTTCGTTATTAGTAATTGAAGAGTTTGTTGTTTTGGTGTTATTGTTATTAAATTTGGTGGAGTTTCTTATAACTGTTAATGGTTTAACTTTGAGCGTTTCATTATCAAACTTTTTGTTTTTTTCGACACTTGAAGGTGTCGTTTGAATTGGTCTGAAATGTGGTTTAGTTTTCATGGCACGTTTACTTTTGCTGTATAAAAGTTTAGTTTTGAGTAAATCTTCTGCGTATTCTGCTGCCTTCTTCATGTCGTAGTCATCGTCATAATCGTCGATGTAGTTTTCTAACTCTGGTTTGAGTACAGCGATGTGTCGTTCTTCTCCGTACATCCGTCTCATTAGGCCTTGGTTTTCTCGAACAAAGCGTCTTATAGAGTGCCATGGATAGGTGGTTCCTGGAGTTGTGCAGAAGCTTTGTTTGCTGAGGTCGCAGGACGCGGAGGGGAGCGACTTCGCGCGGTTGGAGCGGTAGGGCCGAGTGCAGGCGGAGGCGTAGTCGTAACCCTGGGACCAGGCTACTGATATCCAAGTCACCTACTTAACAAAGAAAAAGCTGGTGTTAATATATTTTATCAGTTTCATAATTGTTTTATTATAATAATAATTCATTTTTTTTATTTACGTCAAAGCGTGATTGAAATATTTTGCTTTTTAAGAAAGTGACTGAAGACCAAGTTTTTAAGATGGAAATAGAAGGAGCTTGTCCGAGCAGCCGAGAGATTAGATTATTGTGCATTAAGATTGTTTTTTTTATATAGACCTTAGTACCACTAAAAACTTGTATGATTACTATTGGCATTTCAATCAGCTTTTGACTTAATATTAATGGAATAGGAGTGATGTTTTTAGTAAAGGAATTTAACTGTGTAAAAACAATCTCTATTTTCTGATCACTAAAGTTTCTAAAGTAATATTAAATATTTCATTGACCATGTTATCTTTATTCAATTTAGTATTATTAGGTTGATTGCTGTTATATCTATGAGCTTGCTTAGACTTTGCCAAGCATATTACCCACTTTCGTGCATCATTATCATCATTCTGTATCTCTCTGATGGATATATAGATTCGCCATTTCATACGATCTACCACCCTCAACCTATACCTCACCAGCAACCTTATTCAGGTCATCCGTCTATCAGGCTGGAGGTCGCCCCACTCTGCGTCTTCCACGTGGTCACCACTTCAGAAGCCGTCTACTCCATCGATTATCCGTTCTGTTACAGTTGTCTACACCACGTTAGATTGTTTATTTTTAAAAGCTATGTCATCCTTTCGGAATTTATCCATCAGACAAATACCAACTCAATAGCTCGGACTTGTGAACCAGACCCGCTGTCAGTGTCCTAGACCTCCACTGTTGGAGGTGGGCCTTCCAGAACATACTCAAATATGTGGAGAATTCGCCTACACTCGCCACGCTGTCGTTAGCGGTCACCGCCGCCGCGTTGCTCAAAGGTGGGAAAAAGATATGAGAATAATGGTATATTGGGCTTGCGGCCAACAATAGACTAGTTTATAAAGCAAGCCTGTATTTTTATTTAAAAAAAACTATTTTTTATAATAGAACTGGCGGAATATTCTTATTGGCCACATGGGAGGCAATATCGCCCACTCGCGCCCGCGACACTAATTGTCGACATAATAAGATCCTACTTCAGTTTCACTTTTAGCCAAACTTTCTACTCTCTCAATGCACCTACAACTTGCTTTTGCAACATTTACATGGTAATGTTTGCTTGAAGATGTTGAAATTTTAAAGAATAATTCAACTCATATCTATCAATCAGATTCGTTCCAGGGACCTTTTCTATATCGACACGCACGCACAGTGGCTGGTCTCCGCGTACCTGTAGACCGAATGTACGAGACATACAACTGGCAGTTATGGGGTGTATCACTAACTTTTTATCACGATAGATGGTACTTAACATAACTGTCAGTTGCATAGAAAACTTGTATTTTTATTACGAAATTTATTAATATCTGGATATTATGCCGAAATGAGCAGCTTTGAGAGAGATTATAATTGAAGTGTACATTTTCTAAGCAAAATCAAAGATATTATGGTGATCTTAAAATTTCCATTCAATTAACAAAACCTTTTTTCTTTTTAAAGACGGTGTGCGCTTTCTTAATTCATATTTTAAGATAGGTAACGTTAATTTAAAATATATTATTTTGTTATAAAAAATAAAACTACAAAAACTTTAAAAAAAATATGCGATATAGTTGTAAAATAAGGTACCATTGCCGCTAGCGACATCTACAAAAAGCTTTGCCTGACACACCCCATTGGATGTCGATATCTTAAACAATCCTCTGCAGTGCCAATAATGATATACCTAGACATATTTCATGAACGTTACAATGAGTTTAGAAAAAAAATTCTCTCACATTTCAAACCATCAATATAGGAGTAGCTTATAATTTATCCAACAAGTGTTTTGTTTTCGTTTTTAAGGTAGCAAATTTATGTAATTTTTATGTTTACTTTATAGTTATATATATAAATTTATTTTAGAAGTCGTATTTTTATGTTATATTTTGTAAATTTGTTATTATTTGTCAATTTTAATTTTAGTTTTAAAAGTAACATTTTTTTTAATTTCTCCTTTTTATTGGTAAATGCTGTGACACCCAATTGGTACATATATTAGATAAGTTTTAATTATACTCGTATAATGTTATGTGTGTAATAATATATGTACTGTAATAAATAAACACTTTCCGCGCCGGATTCAAAGACAAAGTTGTTGTTGTCGTTTAGCTCGTCGTGTGGGGTTTGCTTATTATATACGTGGCCAAGGTATACGAGTACATAGTACTAACATTTTTTAAAATACAAACACTGGGAAATATGTTGGTGGCGGTTCTAATAAATCTATAAATTCTAATTTAAAAAACTCCTATAGTATCGTTGCTTAATTGTTCTGATACTGCATGTCTATGTTCTTTATCTTCGAATAAATAAATAAATGCTGTTACCATCATTACCATCGTCAACTCATTGTATTGCTCAATGCTTAATAGTCGGATTCTAATAAAAAAACTCACAGGACCGACCCCAAGTGATTGCTAACTTCTTTAAGATTAGTCTCATGAACAACAGACTGTTGTTTTTTTGTCATATATTATTGAATATATTGTTCAAAAATCCTTTGCCTAAAAAAAAATAAAAAATATATTTCCTTGTCTATCACAGCTTTGACACCGCTCGCTGTTTCAACAAAAAAATATACATAAGTGTTGAGTTATCAGGCACAAATGCACAAAGTATGATAGGGACGTTACCAGATTTAAGTGTTAGTTTTAATCAAAACTTGCACAAGCTATTCGAGTGTACAGGAACGTGTCCACGCGTTACAAATCAGTTTGGAATAGATAGAGCCGCGTGCATACTAATGTACCGGATATGATGCAACAAGAAATGAAAAGTAAACAACACGGGCTTCCAAGTAGCCATTGGTCGTAGTGATAGGTTGTTGATTTAAAATGTACCGCCGCGGTAGACGCAATAAAATATAAAATGCAATCAGTCATTGGATTTAAGAGCAAACTGAAATCAATACTATAGCAAAGGATACTGGTCTACCTTCCCGAATTAGTCGTGACATACGTCTGTTGCGATCATAGATATAATGGTTGCGATACCAAAATAGCAACGCGTTTCGGGCGGACTATCTCCGACAGGAGCGTGCCGAATTAGTCGAACCAAAACCAGGGGGTGAAAACTTATGCTATGTTCGACTTGAAAACAAATAAAGCAAAACTTGCTATTTTTCCGAACGTTGTACAAAAACCATAGACAAACGCCAAGAACGACGAACAGCTTTAAAATACAAAGACAAGTCAAACACAGGTTTAAAACAAGCAATTGACAAATTTCGGTACACGTAAAAAGTGGCGCCCCCTAGTAGACGGTAGGTGGTACTAAATTTAACTAGTAACAAAATACACAATATTATTAAAATTAGCGCAGTTAATTGGTTGCGGGCTTAAAAATCTAATTTTGGATATAATACTATTCCTATATGCCGGGTGAACTTTTCAAGTGTGCCTTAAAGGCCAAATCCTAAATTACAAGGAATATCGAAAAATGCTCAAAGGAGTCACGTGGCCAATTTCAATAATCATTCGGATTTTGAAAAAAATATTCGCCTATTATTTATTTTATAAAAAATGGGCAGTGCTTTAGTTTGCCGTTTGAAGTTACTTACCAGAATTTGATTCTTATAAGCGACATTATTAGCTGGTGCAATAATATAGATTGAGTTTTTTTTTGGTTCGATTCCCGGCTATAAGATTTTTTTTTTAAATCTGTTTAAGCTACACCTATAATAGGTATGTATGTCACTTTAAGTATCGTACCATCCACCTGGCTACGCTAGTGAACGAGAGTATTTTGCGTTGCCTATCTTTTCCCAATTAGTTACCTACTATACGTTCGCGAGTAGGTATGTAACCTCGCCTCAGCCGGACGAACGTATTATTTTTATTTATTTATTTATCATACGATAAACCTTACAGCTATATACCCAATTTATTAAAAAAAAAACAAATTATAATTACTTCAGCCAATATAGGTTCCACTATTTACTTAAAAGTTTTGTATATTGAATTTAAACAGATATTAAGAAAAGAAAATAATAATAATAATAAACTACTACTAACTTATACATAAAAATTGCAATAAAAAAAATCCTAAACTAGAATTTGGGTAATAATATTGATCCAGTGAATACAAGTATGGAATCTAATTATTCATTTTTTTATGCAGCTGTATATGTTTGTGTTTTTTTTTTTTATGCATTTTATTTGTTTATTCATACTTTATTTATGCAATAATGAGTTTTTTTAACATTTTTAATATTTTTCCTACTGTTAGTTTTTTGATTTTATATTGTGTTATTATTTTTTATTTTTTTAAATTTGTCTATACTGTTTTTAAAATTATTGTTAATGCATGTTAATCACGAATGCCCTTGTAAGCAAGAGTGTCCCTGTATCACAGACCTTCTGGGACATAGTACAGGGATCCCCATATTTACTGATTGACGTATCTAGGTTTTTAATTCAATAAACGTTTTTATTATTATTATTATTATTATTAATTATTGTGCTCGTGTGCGTGTGTGAATATAAGTGTTGGTGTGAAAGTGTAGGTGTGTGTGTGGGGCATGCTTAGAAGTTGAAGTGAACGAATGCTGCAGCTAACCGGCTAATAATGCTGTGTACAAATATTAGGTTGGCAAACTTACTACTTATTTATATCACTGTATTTTGTCAAATGTTTTTGTACCTTAATAAATAAATAAAAAAATAAAAAAAAATAAAAAAATAAGCTGCCGCATCCGTGCCGTGCATCGCTGCCGCGCGTCTTTAACGTTTTTATTTAAATATGGCAACATTCCTTATTAAATTATTATTATTGTAAGTGCGTGTACATCTATTATTAACAGAAATTTGCGCGTATTTTGTATAAGTTTTAGTCTCCAGAAACAATAACGGACGACGAATACGCCTCACCGGTGCGCACAACTTCACACGTGCCACGAGTTGACGACAATCTATCCCATTATTAAGTACATTGTACAGAAACATGATGTGCCACTATTCGCCTGTCCTCCAGGGTCATGAAACCTTGTTGATGCCTTAATTTAACTTTATTCTGAGCTCTGCGATAGTACATTTTTAAAAACTTTTTTGTATTGATTCAATTCTATTTCTATGCACAGCAAACGATGATGACCAAATTGGGGAACGCGAATCTTAAAGGCTTCGGAAGAATTAGTTTTATTTTCGGTTGTGACGTGAAATGTTAAGTTTTTAGTATCATCGGGGTGATGCGGATTGCACAATTGTCCAAAAAGGAATCGTCTATGATTTATTTATTATTTATTTTAAACTTTATTGCAGTATGTACAAAGGGCGGGCTTAATGCCGCATTCTCTAGCAGCCAACCTTTGGTACAATACAGAACATTACAGTCATGAGGCTAGGTGCAAACGATTGTAAGAAACGTTGACAAATAAATTCATTTAATCTTACATACAATAGTTATTAAAATAAATACATATACATACAAATAGGTAAACAATAATACATATACTACTATATACTACATACAATACATACTTATATACGTTGTGAGGAGCTCTTTAGGTAATGAAAGTAAACCAGCTTTTTAAATAGCGGTTTGCTGGGTGCTTGGCGAATTTAGACAGGTAAACTGTTCCTGAGATTTGCGGCAACTACTGCGAATGAGTTAGACTGAAAGCTAGAGTGATGAGAAGGGATAGATAGAACAGAATTGTGTGACGAATGAAGAGATCTGTCATGAATTGAGGAGAGATAGGTAAATAAGATCGATTACGTCTGTCAGAAATGCCCAAGATTTTGATATTTATGACGTAATGGGGTGTATCAGGCAAAGTTTTTTGTAGATGTCGCTAGCGGCAATGGTACATTATTTCACACCTATACCTATCGCATCATTTTTGAAATGTTTTTGTGGTTTTTATTTTTATAACATAATAATGTATTTTAAATTACCGTTACCTACCTTAAAAGACGAATTACGAAAGCGCACACCGTCTTTAAAAAGAAAAAATGGTTTTATTAATAGAACGGCAATTTTGAGATCACCATATCTTTGATTTCGCTTAGAAATCTCGATTTGTACACTTAAAAGCTGCTCATTTCGGCATAATATCCAGAAAATAATAAATTTTCGTAATAAAAATACAAGTTTTCTATGCAACTGACAGTTATATTAGGTACCATCTATCATGCGCCATCTATCGTGATAAAAGTTAGTGATACACCCTATTGATCTTAAACGATACGTTTTCGGACGATTGTGCACTCCGCCAGCTGGTTTTTGAATTCCTTTTTTTTAAACGGTGTCTTGCGAGTTGCGACGAAAAACGCGAAAACGTGTAGGCATCTGTTAAACCGTTAAGTGTGAGTAAGGAAACCTTAAGCGCTAAAGCACATAAATTCTTACTCCTGTAATCGTCGAGGTGGCGGGGACAAACCGAACCTTGTTGTGTAATTGAAAGATTGTAAAGTACCCATACCTTATTCAAGAGAGCAATAAATATTATGTACACAAGAAAATTAGTGGTTCTCAAACTGTTTTGCAACTAATACATGAGAATAGAGTATGAACTGTGAAAATTTATTTTAACTTTATATGGTCAGTGGTCACACCTATTTTATAGCAATAAACAATGTCGTACAAGGCAGAGACGTGGACACTGACAGTGGGTCTGGTCATTCGTCAGAGAACCAAAGTTACTGACATAGCATTCAAAATTAGCAAGCTGAAGTGGCAATGGGCCGGACACGTCTGCCGCAGAACCGTCGACCGAATGAGGCAAACGGGTTCTTGAGTGGAGACCACGTACGTGATGACGCATCCTAAAACATCTATTTTTATATATATAGATGTTTTAAGATATATACGCGGTGACCTCGGTCGTCGTTTTCGCGGCAGACGTGTCCAGCCCACTACCAGCTTGCTAATTTTAAAAACTGAACGTTTCGAATTTGATCTATCAGGGAAATACCAAGCATGGCTCTCTCCAAAGCTCGCTGAGTGACCTTGAACTTATGGACCAGACCCACTGTCAGTGTCCACATCTCTGCTCCGTACGACATTTCATTTAGGTACTTATTAAATTCCTGAATTTAAACAGAAATGCGGTTAGTAATAAATACATTCTAACACAATATTTTTTTGTTAAGTCGTTAGTTCATAGGTACTTACCAGTTTTATGTACAAAGTTAATAATAACGAATCTTCAAATAAATGACTGACTCAACAATGGTATCTGCCTCCGTGATCTAGCGGTAAAGTTCGTGGATTTAGACTCGGAGGTACCGTGTAAATAAATATTTATTTATTATTTAATTTATTTGTGATATTTCTTGAGTTTGGTACGCTGTAGACATCGACGAGCTTGCCACTTTTCATGATTGGCTTATAGTAAAGTTGGCTAAATGTGAATCCGCTTATTTATAAGCGTGATTTCTGATCATCCCGAAAGAGAAACGGTCGTGATGATACTTCACTTTTTTTTAACAATGGTCCAACCATCATCATTGTTGTTGTATTTTTGGAAGAACATTAAATATATCAAAAAGAAGGCGTTAAAAGAATTAGGGTCAACAAGATATGATTTTGGTAGCACTTCTGTTTTGGTAACACAATTACAGAATCTTGTATGCCTACAATGTTAAAGGACATTCCAAACATACGATAAAAATAAATACAATATAACTACTATTTTTTTTGCTATTCGTAATAGCAAAAAAAATATGTAAACCATCGACGTATTTAAAAACCTAACCACATTATTTCTTGAGAAACAGAATGTTATGTCTCTCGAATTACCAAAGTTGTTTGACCATTTATTTATAATAACATTTCTTTCTATAAAAATATTAGTTAATCGAATATGTAAAATATATATTTAAATTATAAATTAGCTTCATCAGTATGATAAATACGATGGATATGATGCATGGATTCGCTGACAACCAGCCAACCAGCGAACACTGAATAGTTGGGTTACAGATGCTGTGTTTGAGTTGAAAGCAAACCTAAGCGTTCAACGCTTATTTTACCAAGTTTTGCTTAAATTGTATGAAAACCATAGAGCAATAAATAATGGTTGACACTTATGACAAAAAGTTTAAATTGACATCATCGCCTCCACGAGGAGTCCTTCGCGACATTTTGCGTAGACATGTCAAGTGCAAGTTTTTGGTTTGTAAATTAATTTACTGTGGATATTATTAGTCAAAAGTGGTTATTATAATTATGAAAAACGATAAATTGGACTTTAAATATGGGTTGCAGTTAATTTTTTGCGGTTTTTCCGCGCTGTCAACTCCCATATTTTACCCGACGTGTTTGAGCTATGGTGCCGCGAGTGACTCCAAGAAAAGCATCAAATTCTGCAGCATCTGGAATTTGATGATGACCTCATTAACTCATTAAAAATAAAGATATATTACGTCAGACTTGGCTGTATGGGCTAGACCCTTTGCCTTCCCTATCATCTCATTCATCATCCATCGGGAGAAGAGAATCATCGCCTCCACTGAGCCGCGTTCGTTTTTGTAACCCCGCGTAGGGTTCTAACCTCATCAGTGTAGTTACTCGACACCGACATTCACGAACGGTTTTCAAGTAAAATGTCACTGTCAAAATTCTCTTTTGAAATATTATCTCCACTAAAGACATACCTTTCGTATATTATTAGTATCTCAGAAAGTTTTGTTGCGTATTTTACAGATTATTAGCTACATACCTATGTTTATTAACTTATGGTACTTGTCACTTTAACATTGACAGGAACCCTGAGTTAACACCAGTGTTGGGACCCGGAACATTTTCTTACGGCCAGTGTCGCTACTCGGTGTTAAAAACCTTTCTCTGTGTTAGTTTGTCTTTTGTTTCAAAAGTCAGTTATTCTAAATAAAAGAATAATGCGTATGATATAACACGATTATTCAAAACATCAAACATATTGTGTTTAGATCGGGATCAACAACCGTGTGACGTCACTAAGTCACAACCTGTTTCCAAAACACCATCAGTCACTTTCACTCGGATGCCTGTCCGTCTGTCATAGGCGAAAGTTGATCATAATCTATTTTGTCTAGTCGCAAACGTCTTCGACCAATCAATTAATGAAAGCCAATAAAATGTTTAGTGTAATTTTCCATTTACACCGTTTTCTGAAATTGTTATTACCTTATTAAAACTATTCATGAACATTTCGCCCAATTTAACTCCCAACAAATACAAGTGTAATTGGAAGACTTGGGCAGACATTGTTATATAAAGAAATAACCCAGTCTGCCGGAGCCAGGAAAGTATCCTTAGCGAATAGTCGGCAAACCAGGCGCTTTTCAGGATCAGACTAAAATTGACATGCCCATCTCTGCTTGGTGTTATGGACTGGTTTCAGTTGCTCAAATTTTGAAAAAGAGCTTGTAATATTTTTGTACTTTTGTTTCAAAAACCTTGATAAAAAGATTCCAGACTTTAGGAGGTGATTTACCTATATCCTACGAATTGCTAAAGAGGAAACGCTCTAGAGACCGCTCGCAGCCATCCACGACTTCACACCAAGAAACTGCACTGTCTTTGGACATGTCCATAGCCTCTGCTATCTCTCTCACTTTAATTCGGCGATCGTCTAGCACCATTTCGTGAAGCTTAGCGATTTTATCGTCAGTAGTTGCAGTTTTTAGACGTCCCGAACGTTCATCGTCTCCCAAGCTCTTACGGCCACAAATTTCACTGTGGTAAATGATGGTGCAGAGTCCCCGTACACGGAGTCTAACTCATCTTTGATTTGCGTAGGCGTATTACCTTTCGAAAACAAATATTTTATGACGATTTTTTCCATTTTCACACAAAAATACTCACATTGACTCACTTACACGACTGTCACATAACAACTGCGCGTCCAAAATGACTGAAACTTTGGTAAGTACCTATCAGACGATGCACATCTACATTCTCTGACTTTTATTGGCGAGTGCTGCCATCTTCACGTTGAGGTCGGAAACTTTTCAGACCACCCTCGTATATTTGATGACTATACTAAAATTTTGAGTCTTTCAACAAAGACTATTGTGCAAGATTAATACCCAAAAGAACACCGAAAGAAGCTTTTCTGATGCAAGGCCATGACTTTGAGCAACACTAATCGGAACAAGTAACAGAAACAGGGACACCCAGCTAACACTAACGTTCACAAGCAACTGTAAATATTAATTGAAAATATTGTGGTTAACGATGACATGGCTTAAGTTTTGTTTTATTGCTAATTACACAGACGAAAATCAATAAAGCTCCAAGTTATAACAAGACACTAAAGAAGCTAGCTGGAAACAAAGGAATGACGGCAACGAGGTCAAATTTACACGTAGAATAAATTTACCCGTATTAAAACGTTTTCTCAACGCCTCCTCCACTCAACTTTTCCTTCCAGCTGTCGAACGAAAATGAAGTTTCTGTAATGGTTACGATTAAGGTTAAAAATAGAGCTGAGCTGACAGTTTTATTTTGAAGGTCAGTCGTAAGCTCGTACATTAGACGCCATTTTAAATTAATTTTAATCTTCTCAATGGGGTGTATCACGATAGATGGCGCATGATAGATGGTACCTAATATAACTGTCAGTTGCATAGAAAACTTGTATTTTAATTACGAAATTTATTATTTTCTGGATATTATGCCGAAGTGAATCTTAAAATTGCCGTTCTATTAATAAATCCATTTTTCTTTCTTTTTAAAGACGGGGTGTGCGCTTTTTAATATGTCTTTTAAGGTAGGTAACGTTAATTTAAAATACACTTATAAACATATAAAACTACGAAAACATTAAAAATATATATATGCGATATAGGTGTAAAATAAGGTACCATTGCCGCTAGCGACATCTACAAAAAGCTTTGCCTGATACACCCCATTACAGAAACTTAATTTTCGTTTGAAAGCTGGAAGAAAATGTTGAGTGGAGGAGCCGTTGATAAAATGACTTAGAATACGGGTGTTAGACGTTCGGCGTTCGATTACTGGTCGGACAAATTTCTAAGCATTCCATGAATTCACCTTACGGGTGCCGGGTCCATCGTGTGTGGGTGAGAGATTAGAAGAATGGTTATCAGACGGGCGCCGTCTATTAATATATTTAAAAATCTACTTATCGCTCACTTTCTAAACAAACAACATAGATCTTCATAGTACCTATATCTATCATACTATTTTTATTGTGTGTAAACAGTACTATATACCTAGTTTCGTATTTGTATATATAAATATATATTTATGTATTTAAGTAGTAGTATGTAACGATTATTATGTATTGTATGTAAATTGTATATTTATAATAATGCACCCCGCAAATCCTCTACCACAACCCCAAAGGTTAGCTGTTATAAAATGGCGAAAGGCATTAAGTTCGCCCTTGTACATTACTTTTGAGTTTTTTGTGCAATAAAGAGTTTATAAATAAATAAGAATGGTGTCTCGGGCTTGCGACTGATTTAAGAACCGTAGTAACACTAAAAATATTATTTTCAGTTTGTGCAAACCCAATTTCAGTAAAATTCAAAAGTAAACAACGCAGAACTACATTTATACTTAATTCGCGGAACGACAACAAACATTTTTAAAGACCTAACCTAACGAAACAACCTAAACGAACACTTACTTTTTCGTCTTGACATGTACAGAAAACACTGGTATGAAGGCAGCCGTCGCTGTTCAGTGGGGGGGGTCTTCCATCGACAAATCGTTGCTGATACAGTTCGCAAGCATGATTTAAATAGCTATCTTCATGGCCTACGCATAACATCATATCGTAATATTTGTTGGATTTTATATTATTATTTCCTTTCTAATGATAAGCACTTTTGCTTTTCCATTATCCTAGTTTTGTAATGTCAAAACTGTCTTTATATAATTAATAATAATATTCATAATTGGCTTGTCTAAAAATATGTATTTTATCTATGAAAATATTATTTGTTCTTCTTATTGTGGAAATACCTGCCTAACAAAAATATTCCGAGTAGAAAGCATCGTTATTTTGCAAAAAAATTTTCGAAATTTTTTTTCCAACTTGACATTTTTTGAAGCCAGTACTTGAGTATCTTTTTTGAACATCTTTGTAGTGTCGCTAACATTTATAAATGAAAAATAGAAAAACTATTAAAGTAGTCAATTATTATACCCGTTTTTCCCCCGAAGGGCAAAAAACGATTATTTGGGTTTCAGCCGAAAGGCTTGACCCACCAGAGATTAACTTCTTGAACATCAGCGCCATCTGGTAAATTTACGGGGAATCACATGCTTTTTCCCTGGCAACCCCGTGTCGATAATGAAATGGAGGGTAGGAAAGGTTATATAAGTCAGCGCTGCAGGTGTAAAATACTCGTAGGTACCTTTCTGTTAAATAATCTTTGTTCCTTGACATGACAGCTTACTAGGGTTGACAATATTTTTGGCTTAGATAATTAATTATATTTTTACGGGATATTTGTAACACGATGTATATTAATTAATTAAAAAAATATATATATATTATTTAATTTATTGTGATATTTCTCAAACTTTGTAAGCTAGAGACATCTACGATCATGATTGGCCTATAGTAAAGTTAGCTAAATGTGAATCCGTTTCTTTATAAGCGTGGTTTCTGATTGTCAAGATTCAGACTGGGTACACGTTGATTAAACTTGGTAACCGATTCACAAACTGCTGTCGTATTCAAAATTAAAAACGATATACCTAAGATATATTTCCCACGGCTTCATTTAACGTATGATATTGAATGTATCAATGGTATCGTCTTCCATCTGAACCTACAATTATATATAATTCCTCGCATAAAACTGAGCTTTAGGCACAAGTCATAAGTGTTGGTCGTACGACGCAAGAGTAAAGTAAATTGCAATTAAAGTAGGTGAACTCTCACGGGCCGCTTCACACGTGTCTACTGTGTTCTTACAACTGCCTGTATATTCTTTTATCTTTTTAAATCAAAATTTAATCCAAAATTCTTTAGTAGGTATTCTATATAAACTTTATACTGTATATATGTTACCGGCCAAACTCAATTTCCGGATAAACTAGTTTTGCCTAGGCTAAACTAGTAGTCCAAACTAATTTGTCCATAGCCCGATAGGATAAACAAGTTTAGGCTAGTCCAAACTAATTTGTCCATAGCCCGATAGGATAAACCAGTTTAGGCTAGTTCAAACTAATTTGTCCATAGCCCGATAGGATAAACCAGTTTCGGCTAGTCCAAACTAATTTGTCCATAGCCCGATAGGATAAACAAGTTTAGGCTAGTCCAAACTAATTTGTCCATAGCCCGATAGCATAAACCAGTTTAGGCTAGTCCAAACTAATTTGTCCTAAGCCCGATAGAATAAACCAGTTTAGGCTAGTCCAAACTAATTTGTCCATAGCCCGATAGGATAAACCAGTTTCGGCTAGTCCAAACTAATTTGTCCATAGCCCGATAGGATAAACAAGTTTAGGCTAGTCCAAACTAATTTGTCCATAGCCCGATAGGATAAACAAGTTTAGGCTAGTCCAAACTAATTTGTCCATAGCCCGATAGCATAAACCAGTTTAGGCTAGTCCAAACTAATTTGTCCTAAGCCCGATAGAATAAACCAGTTTAGGCTAGTCCAAACTAATTTGTCCATAGCCCGATAGGATAAACCAGTTTCGGCTAGTCCAAACTAATTTGTCCATAGCCCGATAGGATAAACAAGTTTAGGCTAGTCCAAACTAATTTGTCCATAGCCCGATAGGATAAACAAGTTTAGGCTAGTCCAAACTAATTTGTCCATAGCCCGATAGGATAAACCAGTTTAGGCTAGTCCAAACTAATTTGTCCATAGCCCGATAGGATAAACAAGTTTAGGCTAGTCCAAACTAATTTGTCCATAACCCGATAGGATAAGCCAGTTTCGGCTAGTCCAAACTAATTTGTCCTAGCCCGATAGAATAAACCAGTTTAGGCTAGTCCAAAATAATTTGTACATAGCCCGATAGCATAAACCAGTTTAGGCTAGTCCAAACTAATTTGTCCATAGCCCGACAGAATAAACCAGTTTAGGCTAGTCCAAACTAATTTGTCCATAGCCCGATAGGATAAACCAGTTTAGGCTAGTCCAAACTAATTTGTCCATAGCCCGATAGCATAAACCAGTTTAGGCTAGTCCAAACTAATTTGTCCTAAGCCCGATAGAATAAACCAGTTTAGGCTAGTCCAAACTAATTTGTCCATAGCCCGATAGGATAAACAAGTTTAGGCTAGTCCAAACTAATTTGTCCATAGCCCGATAGCATAAACCAGTTTAGGCTAGTCCAAACTAATTTGTCCTAAGCCCGATAGAATAAACCAGTTTAGGCTAGTCCAAACTAATTTGTCCATAGCCCGATAGGATAAACCAGTTTAGGCTAGTCCAAACTAATTTGTCCATAGCCCGATAGGATAAACAAGTTTAGGCTAGTCCAAACTAATTTGTCCATAGCCCGATAGGATAAACAAGTTTAGGCTAGTCCAAACTAATTTGTCCATAGCCCGATAGCATAAACCAGTTTAGGCTAGTCCAAACTAATTTGTCCTAAGCCCGATAGAATAAACCAGTTTAGGCTAGTCCAAACTAATTTGTCCATAGCCCGATAGGATAAACCAGTTTCGGCTAGTCCAAACTAATTTGTCCATAGCCCGATAGGATAAACAAGTTTAGGCTAGTCCAAACTAATTTGTCCATAGCCCGATAGGATAAACAAGTTTAGGCTAGTCCAAACTAATTTGTCCATAGCCCGATAGGATAAACAAGTTTAGGCTAGTCCAAACTAATTTGTCCATAGCCCGATAGGATAAACAAGTTTAGGCTAGTCCAAACTAATTTGTCCATAACCCGATAGGATAAGCCAGTTTCGGCTAGTCCAAACTAATTTGTCCTAGCCCGATAGAATAAACCAGTTTAGGCTAGTCCAAAATAATTTGTACATAGCCCGATAGCATAAACCAGTTTAGGCTAGTCCAAACTAATTTGTCCATAGCCCGACAGAATAAACCAGTTTAGGCTAGTCCAAACTAATTTGTCCATAGCCCGATAGGATAAACCAGTTTCGGCTAGTCCAAACTAATTTGTCCATAGCCCGATAGCATAAACCAGTTTAGGCTAGTCCAAACTAATTTGTCCATAGCCCGATAGCATAAACCAGTTTAGGCTAGTCCAAAATAATTTGTACATAGCCCGATAGCATAAACCAGTTTAGGCTAGTCCAAACTAATTTGTCCATAGCCCGACAGAATAAACCAGTTTAGGCTAGTCCAAACTAATTTGTCCATAGCCCGATAGGATAAACCAGTTTCGGCTAGTCCAAACTAATTTGTCCATAGCCCGATAGCATAAACCAGTTTAGGCTAGTCCAAACTGATTTGTCCATAGCCCGACAGAATAAACCAGTTTAGGCTAGTCCAAACTAATTTGTCCATAACCCGATAGGATAAGCCAGTTTCGGCTAGTCCAAACTAATTTGTCCTAGCCCGATAGAATAAACCAGTTTAGGCTAGTCCAAACTAATTTGTCCATAGCCCGATAGGATAAACAAGTTTAGGCTAGTCCAAACTAATTTGTCCATAACCCGATAGGATAAGCCAGTTTCGGCTAGTCCAAACTAATTTGTCCTAGCCCGATAGAATAAACCATTTTAGGCTAGTCCAAACTAATTTGTCCATAGCCCGATAGCATAAACCAGTTTAGGCTAGTCCAAACTAATTTGTCCATAGCCCGATAGCATAAACCAGTTTAGGCTAGTCCAAACTAATTTGTCCATAGCCCGATAGGATAAACCAGTTTAGGCTAGTCCAAACTAATTTGTCCATAGCCCGATAGGATAAACCAGTTTCGGCTAGTCCAAACTAATTTGTCCATAGCCCGATAGGATAAACCAGTTTAGGCTAGTCCAAACTAATTTGTCCATAGCCCGATAGCATAAACCAGTTTAGGCTAGTCCAAACTAATTTGTCCATAGCCCGATAGGATAAACCAGTTTAGGCTAGTCCAAACTAATTTGTCCATAGCCCGATAGCATAAACCAGTTTAGGCTAGTCCAAACTAATTTGTCCATAGCCCGATAGGATAAACCAGTTTCGGCTAGTCCAAACTAATTTGTCCATAGCCCGATAGGATAAACCAGTTTCGGCTAGTCCAAACTAATTTGTCCATAGCCCGATAGCATAAACCAGTTTAGGCTAGTCCAAACTAATTTGTCCTAAGCCCGATAGAATAAACCAGTTTCGGCTAGTCCAAACTAATTTGTCCTAAGCCCGATAGGATAAACCAGTTTCGGCTAGTCCAAACTAATTTGTCCATAGCCCGATAGGATAAACAAGTTTAGGCTAGTCCAAACTAATTTGTCCATAGCCCGATAGCATAAACCAGTTTAGGCTAGTCCAAACTAATTTGTCCATAGCCCGACAGAATAAATCAGTTTAGGCTAGTCCAAACTAATTTGTCCATAGCCCGATAGGATAAACCAGTTTCGGCTAGTCCAAACTAATTTGTCCATAGCCCGATAGGATAAACCAGTTTAGGCTAGTCCAAACTAATTTGTCCATAGCCCGATAGGATAAACCAGTTTCGGCTAGTCCAAACTAATTTGTCCATAGCCCGACAGAATAAACCAGTTTAGGCTAGTCCAAACTAATTTGTCCATAGCCCGACAGGATAAACCAGTTTAGGCTAGTCCAAACTAATTTGTCCTAAGCCCGACAGAATAAACCAGTTTAGGCTAGTCCAAACTAATTTGTCCTAGCCCGATAGGATAAACCAGTTTAGGCTAGTTCAAACTAATTTGTCCATAGCCCGATAGGATAAACCAGTTTCGGCTAGTCCAAACTAATTTGTCCATAGCCCGATAGGATAAACAAGTTTAGGCTAGTCCAAACTAATTTGTCCATAGCCCGATAGCATAAACCAGTTTAGGCTAGTCCAAACTAATTTGTCCTAAGCCCGATAGAATAAACCAGTTTAGGCTAGTCCAAACTAATTTGTCCATAGCCCGATAGGATAAACCAGTTTCGGCTAGTCCAAACTAATTTGTCCATAGCCCGATAGGATAAACAAGTTTAGGCTAGTCCAAACTAATTTGTCCATAGCCCGATAGGATAAACAAGTTTAGGCTAGTCCAAACTAATTTGTCCATAGCCCGATAGCATAAACCAGTTTAGGCTAGTCCAAACTAATTTGTCCTAAGCCCGATAGAATAAACCAGTTTAGGCTAGTCCAAACTAATTTGTCCATAGCCCGATAGGATAAACCAGTTTCGGCTAGTCCAAACTAATTTGTCCATAGCCCGATAGGATAAACCAGTTTAGGCTAGTCCAAACTAATTTGTCCATAGCCCGATAGGATAAACAAGTTTAGGCTAGTCCAAACTAATTTGTCCATAGCCCGATAGGATAAACAAGTTTAGGCTAGTCCAAACTAATTTGTCCATAGCCCGATAGGATAAACAAGTTTAGGCTAGTCCAAACTAATTTGTCCATAACCCGATAGGATAAGCCAGTTTCGGCTAGTCCAAACTAATTTGTCCTAGCCCGATAGAATAAACCAGTTTAGGCTAGTCCAAAATAATTTGTACATAGCCCGATAGCATAAACCAGTTTAGGCTAGTCCAAACTAATTTGTCCATAGCCCGACAGAATAAACCAGTTTAGGCTAGTCCAAACTAATTTGTCCATAGCCCGATAGGATAAACCAGTTTCGGCTAGTCCAAACTAATTTGTCCATAGCCCGATAGCATAAACCAGTTTAGGCTAGTCCAAACTAATTTGTCCTAAGCCCGATAGAATAAACCAGTTTAGGCTAGTCCAAACTAATTTGTCCATAGCCCGATAGGATAAACAAGTTTAGGCTAGTCCAAACTAATTTGTCCATAGCCCGATAGCATAAACCAGTTTAGGCTAGTCCAAACTAATTTGTCCTAAGCCCGATAGAATAAACCAGTTTAGGCTAGTCCAAACTAATTTGTCCATAGCCCGATAGGATAAACCAGTTTCGGCTAGTCCAAACTAATTTGTCCATAGCCCGATAGGATAAACAAGTTTAGGCTAGTCCAAACTAATTTGTCCATAGCCCGATAGGATAAACCAGTTTAGGCTAGTCCAAACTAATTTGTCCATAGCCCGATAGCATAAACCAGTTTAGGCTAGTCCAAACTAATTTGTCCTAAGCCCGATAGAATAAACCAGTTTAGGCTAGTCCAAACTAATTTGTCCATAGCCCGATAGGATAAACCAGTTTCGGCTAGTCCAAACTAATTTGTCCATAGCCCGATAGGATAAACAAGTTTAGGCTAGTCCAAACTAATTTGTCCATAGCCCGATAGGATAAACAAGTTTAGGCTAGTCCAAACTAATTTGTCCATAGCCCGATAGGATAAACAAGTTTAGGCTAGTCCAAACTAATTTGTCCATAGCCCGATAGGATAAACAAGTTTAGGCTAGTCCAAACTAATTTGTCCATAACCCGATAGGATAAGCCAGTTTCGGCTAGTCCAAACTAATTTGTCCTAGCCCGATAGAATAAACCAGTTTAGGCTAGTCCAAAATAATTTGTACATAGCCCGATAGCATAAACCAGTTTAGGCTAGTCCAAACTAATTTGTCCATAGCCCGACAGAATAAACCAGTTTAGGCTAGTCCAAACTAATTTGTCCATAGCCCGATAGGATAAACCAGTTTCGGCTAGTCCAAACTAATTTGTCCATAGCCCGATAGCATAAACCAGTTTAGGCTAGTCCAAACTAATTTGTCCATAGCCCGATAGCATAAACCAGTTTAGGCTAGTCCAAAATAATTTGTACATAGCCCGATAGCATAAACCAGTTTAGGCTAGTCCAAACTAATTTGTCCATAGCCCGACAGAATAAACCAGTTTAGGCTAGTCCAAACTAATTTGTCCATAGCCCGATAGGATAAACCAGTTTCGGCTAGTCCAAACTAATTTGTCCATAGCCCGATAGCATAAACCAGTTTAGGCTAGTCCAAACTGATTTGTCCATAGCCCGACAGAATAAACCAGTTTAGGCTAGTCCAAACTAATTTGTCCATAACCCGATAGGATAAGCCAGTTTCGGCTAGTCCAAACTAATTTGTCCTAGCCCGATAGAATAAACCAGTTTAGGCTAGTCCAAACTAATTTGTCCATAGCCCGATAGGATAAACAAGTTTAGGCTAGTCCAAACTAATTTGTCCATAACCCGATAGGATAAGCCAGTTTCGGCTAGTCCAAACTAATTTGTCCTAGCCCGATAGAATAAACCATTTTAGGCTAGTCCAAACTAATTTGTCCATAGCCCGATAGCATAAACCAGTTTAGGCTAGTCCAAACTAATTTGTCCATAGCCCGATAGCATAAACCAGTTTAGGCTAGTCCAAACTAATTTGTCCATAGCCCGATAGGATAAACCAGTTTAGGCTAGTCCAAACTAATTTGTCCATAGCCCGATAGCATAAACCAGTTTAGGCTAGTCCAAACTAATTTGTCCATAGCCCGATAGGATAAACCAGTTTAGGCTAGTCCAAACTAATTTGTCCATAGCCCGATAGCATAAACCAGTTTAGGCTAGTCCAAACTAATTTGTCCATAGCCCGATAGGATAAACCAGTTTAGGCTAGTCCAAACTAATTTGTCCATAGCCCGATAGCATAAACCAGTTTAGGCTAGTCCAAACTAATTTGTCCATAGCCCGATAGGATAAACCAGTTTCGGCTAGTCCAAACTAATTTGTCCATAGCCCGATAGGATAAACCAGTTTCGGCTAGTCCAAACTAATTTGTCCATAGCCCGATAGCATAAACCAGTTTAGGCTAGTCCAAACTAATTTGTCCTAAGCCCGATAGAATAAACCAGTTTCGGCTAGTCCAAACTAATTTGTCCTAAGCCCGATAGGATAAACCAGTTTCGGCTAGTCCAAACTAATTTGTCCATAGCCCGATAGGATAAACAAGTTTAGGCTAGTCCAAACTAATTTGTCCATAGCCCGATAGCATAAACCAGTTTAGGCTAGTCCAAACTAATTTGTCCATAGCCCGACAGAATAAATCAGTTTAGGCTAGTCCAAACTAATTTGTCCATAGCCCGATAGGATAAACCAGTTTCGGCTAGTCCAAACTAATTTGTCCATAGCCCGATAGGATAAACCAGTTTAGGCTAGTCCAAACTAATTTGTCCATAGCCCGATAGGATAAACCAGTTTCGGCTAGTCCAAACTAATTTGTCCATAGCCCGACAGAATAAACCAGTTTAGGCTAGTCCAAACTAATTTGTCCATAGCCCGACAGGATAAACCAGTTTAGGCTAGTCCAAACTAATTTGTCCTAAGCCCGACAGAATAAACCAGTTTAGGCTAGTCCAAACTAATTTGTCCTAGCCCGATAGAATAAACCAGTTTAGGCTAGTCCAAACTAATTTGTCCATAGCCCGATAGGATAAACAAGTTTAGGCTAGTCCAAACTAATTTGTCCATAGCCCGATAGGATAAACCAGTTTAGGCTAGTCCAAACTAATTTGTCCATAGCCCGATAGGATAAACAAGTTTAGGCTAGTACAAACTAATTTGTCCATAGCCCGATAGGATAAACAAGTTTAGGCTAGTCCAAACTAATTTGTCCATAGCCCGATAGGATAAACCAGTTTAGGCTAGTCCAAACTAATTTGTCCTAAGCCCGACAGAATAAACCAGTTTTGGCTAGTCCAAACTAATTTGTCCTAATATAAAAAAAACACACTGTAGGATAAACTGGTATGGCCTAGTCTCGGGCTTAGGACAAATTTATAATTATTATTATTATTATAAATATTTGCACCTACCTTACATTTGAAATGGTCCCCATTGTCCCTAAGGGTAATGTCTAGCGGCATTAAGTCCGCCCCTTGTATAACGTGCAATAAAGTTTTAAATAAATAAATAAAAATTAGTTTGGACTAGGCTATACTAGTTAATACTATTGTGTATAGGAAGAACTAGTTTAGTCTAGGCAAAACTAGTTTGTCCTGAAATCGGGTTTGGCAAAGTAGAAACAGTGGTGGCTCGGTTGTAAGAACGAAAGGACGGTTCAAAACCCCCCCCCCCCCCCCCCCCCCCCCCCGGCATGTTCATTCATTACAGCCCTTAGAACACAGCGTCCTAGACCTCCACTGCTGGAGATGGGCCTTCCAGAACATATATCTGGAGAATTTAGCCTACACTCGCCGCGCTAGCCAGACGGCTTGCGGAGGATATGATGTCAATTTTAAATGACAATTTTATTAACGATTCCACAAGTTGGTATTAGTGGAACCGGGACCGACGGCTTAACGTGCTCTCCGAGGCACGGGAACGGTGGTTTTGTAAATCTATGACTGCAGTACGTAAGAAAAGTGTATTTCTCATTGGTACATGCCGGGGGGGTTTGAACCGACCTTTGTAGGATTTTAAAGGAAAGCGTTCTGACAACCGAGCCACCACCGCGCCGCATTTTTGCTCTTATGAAAATATTATGCCCCCGGCATGTAACAACCAATGCGAAATACAATTTTCTTAATACATTTGTCATAGATTTACAACACGTAACGTGCTTCGTAGAGCACGTTTAGCCGTCGGTCCCAGTTCCAGTTAATTGTCATTGAAAGTTGTCATCAGAACCTCGCCAACCCATCTGGCCAGCGAGCGTGGCGAGTGTAGGCCTAATTCTCCATATACATTTATGTTCTGGAAGGCCCATTTCCAACAGTGGAGGTAAAGGATGCTGTGTTCTAGGGGCTGTAATGAATGATATAAAGTAAAGTCACGTCATCAGTCAAGTCATCACGACCGCATTCCTTTCAGAATGTAATAAACCAAATGAAGAACGCAACTAGATAAAAGTAGAATCAAGACAAAATCAAGAAATATGTGCCGACACCGGTCTTACCTACTGTGCATGCGGCTTATCCAAAAACTTCAAACATTATTTGTTTATTTGATTTAGGTTGTTGAAGTCAAGCTAACAATATACCTAACTGTAAAAATAATAATTGAGAAAATACAGCTACATGTAAGAGCAACTTGTAATAATCATCATTATAATTAGCCTTTATCTCTCAACTTCTGTCTTCCAATGGGACTGAGTATTCCCGTATGTGGTATATTTATTCATTTAAAAACTTTATTGTTAAATAAACAAAAGGCGGATATAATGCCTATAAATAAACAACAAATTAATTTGATCTTTAAAATTACTTGCATTAGTTTTAGATTGACTCGATAGTTTTTTAAATGCTAGTTTAAATGTCGTTGAAAATCCTTTAAGTTAGGCAAAGTTGAGGCAGTTGTCGGTACCTACCTCAAATGTATTTTTAACATGTTTGTTAGTTTTGTCATCAAGTTGAATGTCCGTTATTTACATTAGCTTATCAACTCAGTTCGTGTCCAGTGATTTACTAGAATGTTTGCTTTGGTTTTTTTTTTTTAACTTACCTCTGTTTATTATTTAACATTTCGCATTATTTAAAACATTTTCATTTTCAACTATGGTTGTAATATGTTTGTAATATGTTTATATGTTCATTAAAAGCATTAAAATAATTCTTTTATTGTCTGGAGACAGGAAAGCTGGCAATTATTTAGAGGTCATTTTTACTTATAGTTTATTTTTATTAGGTTTAGTTTATATTTTTTTTATTTTTTACTTTTAAGTAGTTTTAATTTATATTGTAATTCTTTTATACTGTGTGTATATTACTTCAATATAAATAAATAAATTTAAATAAGGTTTTACGTTATATTTTTTTATTGTTAAGTTTTTATCATATTTGCTCATACTTCTTAAAAAAGTCAAGGCTTTCGTTTCTAAATTACTTTGCAAGTAAATTATATTTAGGTTTTATACGATAGGCCGAATGTGGATTACGCCGAATACGAACTTCGGCCGAACATTCGGTATTGGACTGCCCCAAATTCGAACCTTGGCCGAAATTCGATATTTTTTTCATCAAATAACAGGACACAAATAATTTATGTACTTTATTTCTAAACAGTTTATCTGTGCACCCGCATATTATCTTTGCTCACTCTCCTAAAGGTTAACTAGTAGAAAATGCCTAAGGCCATCATCACAGCCCCTATTTTATATATTTTTTTATTATTATTATTTTTGCGGCAGGAAATCCCTACCGGATACCAATCCCCGCTGTGGAGGCAGCAGGGAAAGGTTATGTCGGGCTCGCATCGACTAAAACCTGACGACGTTCCTCCACGGCGCCTGAGTGTTCTAGACTTTTACTGTTGGAGATGGGCCTTCGAGTAATTATATAAGTATATACCACGTGTAATTCTCAAAAGAGCAAATATTTTTTTAAGCTTCAGGAGTCATAGGTAGAACCCCTTCTTGAAATAAATAAGGTATTTTTTAAAGATAAAAATCATTATCCTAAAAACAAGTGTCATTACGAGTATTTATTGATCACAGCCGAGAGACGACACAGAGAGAGAAACAATGACATAAGTCAACATTCGCGCGATCGTCGACCTTTCGCTACCTACTTGATTAGGCTCAGTATGAGTGGCGATATTGTTTTGAAATAAAAATAAGTATATCTCTTAACCCAACTACAGCGTGATGCAAGCCTTACCCACCTGTTATTTAGGAGAGAGCAGTCGAATATCAGGGTTGACGATAAAGATACTTGTACTAAGTCTATAGCAGACCTCCAACGAACAAGTTAATTAGTATTGGCTTGTAATGAAGATTCTTAAAGAAACATTACGATGTTGATGAATGAAGATGAGACGAATTAAACATGTGATGATCACGACAATTCGTCCTTTACATATCTAGCATCATTCTTATCTTAATTTCTAATTATAATTTGTTAGGCTTACTAGTATGATCCTTGAAGAGCAATGAGGCATTTTATTTTTATGTGTTTAATTTAAAAACAAAATAATCAAAGTAAAGAGGACTAGTAAATGTCTCATAAAGTCGGGGTTAAACAAATTTCACAATATAGATTAGCGAAAATACGCCAACCTCAGTACAGGTTACGAATTTGCGCCGTTTGGGGTCGAGACGATGGGCCCATGGGGACACTCAGCCAAGGAGTTGTCCAAACGGCTTACGGAAAAGTCTGGAGACAGGAAAGCTGGCAATTATTTCTGACAACGTATTAGCTTAGCTATACAGAGGGAAAATGTTGCCAGTCTCTAGAGGACATTTTTTACTTAAAGTTTATTTTTTATTAGGTTTAGTTTATATTTATATTAACAATTAGATTTAAACAATGTTATGACGATCCTCTCGATACAAATTCTATGTGAAGTGCTAAATGTAGAGAATAATTAAGTCGTGCACACTTCACACAATTTCTATTGTCACACTTTTTGGTAGGTACCTAAATCCCAACTAATCAAAATCGAATTAATTGCAATACAATTACTTACTGAATTAAATCAAATGGGAAAACACTAAATACTATTTTTATTTATGTGACAAATAAAATATCTTTATACCAATAGGGTGGGTATTAAAGAAAGCATGGGGACAAAAATTAGGAAGGGCATGCTTTGATGGTTCGGACATGTTGAAAGGATGAGTGAAGAGAGATTGACGAACCAGATATATAATACGAAAGTTGTGGGTAAAGAGGCCATGGAAGACCAAGACTTACCTATCATGAGGTTCATAAATGTCGAAGTTTGGCGTGAAGATATGTATGTATGTAGATATGTATAAAATATCTTTCTTGCATTCTTTCGTTATAATACTAAATTATTATATAGTATTAAATATAATAAATAAATATATTTATAATATAAAATAATAAATTATTATATTATATGATATTTCTCGAGTTTGGTTCATCGACGATTGTCACTTGTCATGATGGGTCTATAGTAAAGTTGGCTTAATGTGAACCTGCTTCTGTATAAGCGTGGTTTCTGACCACCCCGAAAGGGAAACCGTCGTGATGATACTTTACTTTTACTGATACTTTACTAAATATTAATTGTTAGCGATCCTCTATAAATAATGAAATACACCTACATACTTCACACTAGTTCTATTGTAAAACTTATTGACAATCAAATTCTGTCTTTAACCGAAAAATAACTGTTTCATTGTTATGGACACAAAACGAAATCGAATTTGCAAACAATCGAAAGAGATCAAGTTAATATTGGAACGGTTAAGTTGAAAGCATACGCGCTTGAAACACAGGTTTTCGAGGATTATAGCACTTGATTAAATCACTAATTGAACCAGAACTCACCACAAACAGAAAGGCGATCGTGTACCTCATTTCGCTGAGTTAAAAGCAACTTTCACTACACTTCGCCGCGGACGTAAACCATCGTACTGCCGCTGTTGGCGACCGATCGCGGCATACTGATGGACCGATGGCAACTTTCGCGACGCCACTGCCACGGTCAAGGACTATTCGATGCATTTATGCACCTGCTCTGCCAGTATATAGGTCATGGCTTAATTACTTCTCGCTTCTGAAACCTGGAAGGTCGTTCTACCATTTGTAAAAATTGGTTCTGTAAGTTAATTTGCAATTTTATTATATTTCGTCGTCGTATGCCACTAAAGCGCGGTGGTGGCTCGGTTCTAAGAACGCGTACCTTACACCCTACAAAGGTCGGTTCAAACCCACCCGGAATGTATCAATGAGAAATACACTTTTCTTACGTACATTTGTCATAGATTTACAACACCACCGTTCCCGTGCCTCGGAGAGCACGTTAAGCCGTTGGTCCCGTTTCCACTAATGCCAACTTGTGGAATCGCTAATAAATTGTCATTAAAAATTGACATCTAATCGATCGGCCAAGTCTGGCCAGCATGGCGAGTGTAGGCCAAATTCTCTAGTTCTGGAAGGCCCATCTC
Source organism: Tinea semifulvella (assembly GCA_910589645.1). NCBI lineage: Eukaryota > Metazoa > Arthropoda > Insecta > Lepidoptera > Tineidae > Tinea > Tinea semifulvella. The sequence goes on from OU342599.1 coordinate 3,442,481, forward strand.
CAGCAGTGGAGGTTTAGGACGCTGTGTTCTAGGGGCTGTATTGAAATGATTAACGAAAACTAGATGGATGATGGGAAACCCTTGTAATTAGTGATGGGCCGAATGTGGATTATGCCGTACACTTATTTTTATCGACAAAATAACAGAACACAAATAATTTATGTACATATTTATATCTAAACAGTTTATTTGTGCACATGCATATCTTTGCTCACTCGCCCAAAGGCTAACTGGTAGAAAATGCCTAAGACATTAATCTCGCCTATGTACATATATTTTGGGCAAAAAAGAATTTAAACAAACAAGGCACTAGATAATAGAGATAGACAGTAATTTCGTTATATACCTAACTCAGATAATAGTGATTCGATACACTTTCAAAATATAGAAAAGTTTATTACTAACTTACTTATTGTCACAATTTTAAGTTAATTTTGTCTCACTCAAATAATGAGTAAATAATAAAAGTGAATTAAACATCAGAAAATGTTTTTAATTAATTCACCTGTCTACACTTATATAATGACTTGTGGCATTTTATATACTTACTTGAAATTTAATAATTACTTCATTTTACATTTTTAATTTTAATTGAAAATATATATACATAATTATCTTTTATTATACATAATTATAATTTATATTTTATTCCGCGCGGATACGATTTATATTTAAATTAGGTTTTGTAAATAGGTTTTTTTTTGTTTTTGATTTTTTTTATATCATATTTAAAAGTAGAAGATTTTGATACATACAAGTTACACATATGTTACAGATATTATAATAACAGCGGTGGTGACATCACTGTCTCCCGTGCCTCGGAGAGCACGTTAAGCCGTCGCGTCGGTTCCGGTTCCACTAATATCAACTTCTGTGACCTTAGAACCTCGCCAACCCGTCTGGCCAGCTTGGCATGGTAGGCCAAATACTCCATAATATTCTAGAAAGCCCATCTCCAACAGTGGAGGTCTAGGAACTGTAATTAATGTGTTGAAGTAATATTTTTAAAGGAATAATGCAATTAAAGAAGTAAATTACAAAATTAAAATTCCTAACTGCTCAGATAACAAATACGAAGACATCAATTGCGTTAATTTTTCTAATTTCACGCCGCTAATTTGCGAGTAAATCGCGTTACATAGTAAATTCACACGATAGAAAATTAGGTTCATTGGAGTGTGCTCTTCAGTAGGTCAGTCGAGTAATAGTCTGCTAGCCGGTGTCTGCAGCTGTCTCTTTCACTTATACGCATTTTGTCTGTAGTTGGAAAGGGAGAGATATATTGCGCGTGCGCTTCACCGTTATCCAGCAGCGATATCTTGAATGAAGATGATGGTTTCTCTCGCGCCAAAACAATGGTTTTGTTAGGAAATCGAAAGGTGTCATTAAATAATCCTCAGATTTGTAAAGGATGATCAAATTAATCTATGTTTAATGTTATGATTAGTTGCACCAACAGCATAGATTTATTTATTTATTTAAACTTAATTGCACAAAGTACAAAGGCGGACCTAATGCCGCTAGACATTCTATGACGGTCAAACATTCGGGACAACGAGAGCAGTAAGTACATAAGGTAGGTGCAATACTAAATAAACTTAAAGAGTTTTAATGCAGATAACATATACATACTTATTATTAATTACATACTAATACATACATATAACCTACATAAATAAAATATTAACAATACAATATAATATATACACAATACTATACCTACTATAGATGTAATTGCTAAACATGTTAAGTGCTTGATAACTAAATGTGAGGCATAGATAATTTTGATTGGATTTTCAGAAAGATGCTATGTGAAGATATCTCAAATGAAAACCCATTATTACATTTTTTATTTTTTTAAGTTTTTGCACCAAAACTTAAACTTAGGTACTGTTAGTATTATTGTCTGACAACAATAATGTAACGTTATTATAATCATCCCTCGCAAACCCAGGCGTCAGTGTGGCAAGTAGTGATGACTTATACCCAGACTAACCCTAGTCTTGGTATTGGTCAACACTACTTGCCACACTGGCGCCTGGGCACCTTAACGTTTTGTCGACTTTCGGGTTGCACATAGGCATGTAGTCTACCTTAATTCTGACTTGCCTGGTGGGTTACTGCTGTACCAGGTATTGTATTCTCATAGGTACTGATAACTAAATTTAAAAGGTTATTAATTGATCGTTGTGGTGCAGTTCTGTATATGTTTTATTTTGTAAATCTGATATAGCTGAGTTTTCCTTGCAGATTCCTTTCTCAGTCAGATTAAACATTAACAGGTCACTGGAATTTGCTAAGCTGCTGGTTTTCTGCTAACAGCTTACTTATTGGACCACTTTGCTGCTTAGTCTTCTACTAGCAGGAGTAGAATCATTCAAAATAATTAAATTAATGACGTTTCATAAATGCCTGTAATAGGTTTACGTGAATAAATATATTTTGACTTTGACTAAACCCTACAAAGGTCGGTTCAAACCCATCCGGCATGTACCAATGAGAAATACACTTCCTTACGTACATTTGTCATAAATTTACAACACCACCGTTCCCGTGCCTCGGAGAGCACGTTAAGCCGTCGGTTCCGGTTCCACTAATACCAACTTGTGGAATAAATTAATTGTCATTCAAAATTGACATCAAATCCTCGTTAAGCCGTCTAGCCAGCGTGGCGAGTGTAGGCCAAGTTCTCCAGATTCAGTTCTGGAAGGCCCATCTCCAACAGTGGAAGGTCTAGGACGCTGTGTTGTAGGGGCTGTAATGAATGAATTATTTTTTGATAAATGTTGGTTACTATATACTCGTATATGTACTTTAACCATTTCTTTGTAGTACATCAGACCAGTAGATTTGAGATACTAGTTTGCGGACAGACACTAGAATCTCACAATGTTTCCTTACTACAATTAGATACAAATATATATTTTCAGTTAGAGCTGGAGTCTTTATTTTATTTATTTTAATAAATAAATAATAATAAATATTTCCAGACAGGTCACACAGAGCCATCTAATTTCCGTGGTAAGCTACGAGGCTTGTGTTACGGAAACTAGATGGTTGATAAACTACATATTATACTTTTTTTTTAAATATATACATATTATACATATAAACACCCAGACCGAGACAAATTATACAATGTACAACTTGCCCCCGGTGGGAATCGAACCCACGACCTCCCGCGTTCACGGCAACGTTTGTTACCACTAGACCACGGAGGCGGTCAAAATTTATTTATTTTATTTATTTTATATATTTTATTTATTAATAAAACATTACATGGCTTAACAGTAAAGCCCAATTTACCATGCAGTCAATCTTATAATTAATACATACATTTTCATTAAAAATGGATAGTCAATATACCTACCTATATATTTTTTAATTTTCTATAAAAATAATAATTTTTATAAAGCTTTCGAGTTAACGATAGTTATATACAGTATAAAATTAATATAAAAGAATAAATAATAATAATAAAATAAAATCAAAATTCAACACTAATAAAATCAATGAAATGAAAACAGCTAATACAAAACAATAAAAAAATAGAATAAAAAGTGAGTAAGTATATAAATAAATAAGTCTTGGGGGACTTTTATGGTAGACCTATACCAAGACTAAGATTAGGAGTGCAACAAGAAGACCAAGAACGAGGCCAGCGGTTATTTTTATATTTTATTTTATTGGAAAACAAACAGTACTTAATAACTAATTACAAAATCAAGTATATATCTACAGACCATTAATATGTTTTCACATATAGGTAACTATGAAAGCAAGGTTAAATTTAGATATCTAATAAAGAAAGTAAATAGTAAGGAAATAAATTAAGTGTGAATAACAGTTTAAGTAGTTTCGGAAACACTCAAAGAAACTCTGTCAAACCAATGTTTTGACAGAGTATTCTTAAAAGTAGCTGTAGTTGAATTAAATAGATCCAACTCGGAAAAGTCAACCAGTTTATGAAGCAAGACCAGGACCAACTGGTCAAGTCTTGCTTTAGACAACACTAGTGGCAAGCGGATGATGTCATTTAAAGCTTTAAAATAAAGAAATAAATAACTGCCTCAGTGGTCTAGCGGTAAAGTCTGTGGTTTTAACTCGGAGGTACCGGCTTCGATTCCTAGTCGAGACACAATAATATTTAGTAATTTAAATAAATACATTTTATAAATATTTAATCATTTGGTACGCTGCCTGGAGATATCGACGAGCTTGCCACTTGTCATGATTGGCTTATAGTAAAGTTGGCTAAATGTGAATCCGCTTCTTTGTAGGCGTTTCTGACCACCTCGGTAGCGAAACGGTCGTGATGATACTTTACTTTTATAAAGTAATACACAGTATAAACATTAAAAATAAAACGTTAGAAAATAAAAATTTAATACTTACAAAAAAAAGCTCCTCCAAATCGCTGTCCTGAATTAAGATACTTAATTTTTGAGAGAAAAAACTGCCAGCCCAATTTTACCAGAGACGTCAATGAGCCTTGGAACAATGTCTTCTTAGAACGCTTCATAATAAAAGTGTATTTTAGTTGTGAAAATGTCGGAATGATGCAGATATTCTATTTAGAAACCTAGTAACTACAAATCAAGAATTGTCTCAAGACTTATATCAACACAACGTATACAAGTATATATTGTATGTATTATTGTGTACATATTTGTATGTATGTGTATTTATTTTTATATTTATTGTATGTAAGATTAAATTAATGTATTTGGCACGTTTCTTACAATCGTTTGTACCTAGCCTCATGACTGTAATGTTTTGTATTGTCCCAAAGGTTGGCTGCTAGAGAATGCCTAGCGGCATTAAGCTCGCTCCTTGTACATTGCAATAAACTTTTAAATAAATAAATAATAAAATTTGTATTTTCTTGACAAGTTTCCAACTAAACGGTAATTCGATTCAGTTGCTAGGTGTTTATTGGACAGCCTAAGGATAGAACTTAATGTACAAAGCTACCGGGGAAAGCCCGGTTCGTATTCCAATATTTACAATGTATATAACTCTCTAAAACATTAAAATTTTATAGTTAAGTTATATGAAAGTTACTTGTTTACGTTTTATCTACAGTCTCGCCGGTGAATGCGTTCATGACAGCTGAGGATATCGACAGAATGTGAAGACAGATAACAAATGATCGGTGTTCAACCGTGTTTAATTATTTTTTACTTATTCATTTATTTATCTGGAACTCCAACAGCATAACCAAAAATATAATATTATCAAATTTTACACAATAAATAAGGCCATGAATGGGTTCACAAATTATACACAAAAATATAAATCCACTGTGAAGACAGATTAAGAAATCAACAAAAACAAATAGTGCATAAAATTTTGGAAATTTATAAAATACAACAAAAACGCAAAGAAAACAATAACATACAACAAGACGGAAGAAAATATGTATTTATTCCTACCCATCAGCCACAGACTGACAATACATTTCTCCCTCGCTGCGTCGCATCTCAGGGGGATAAAGTGGCGGATATTGTGGAGTCCGGCAAACGGCGCAAGTATGTCTACATACTAAAAGTGCCGTTAGCTGTAGAAACTCTGGGCCCATCGCATTAAAGCGCCAAAAAATTTTTCAAAGACGTAAATCCACGTCTTGTCATCTCCTCCCGTGACAAGAGGGTTGGCTCTTTCTTCGCTCAAAGAATCAGTATTGCAATTCAGCGGGGAAATGCAGACAGCGTTCTTGCCACCATTCCACGCGGACAGGACTCATTCGTACGTAATAGATTTTTTTTGAATATTTTGCATTTTTTTTTAAATATATACCGCCTCCGTGGTCTAGTGGTAACAAACGTTGCCGTGGACTCGGGAGGTCGTGGGTTCGATTCCCACCGGGGGCAAGTTGTACATTGTATAATTTGTCTCGGTCTGGGTGTTTATATGTATAATATGTATATATTTACAAAAAAAAAAGTATAATATGTAGTTTATCAACCATCTAGTTTCCGTAACACAAGCCTCGTAGCTTACCACGGAAACTAGATGGCGCTGTGTGACCTGTCTGGAAATATTTATTTATTATTATTATATTATACTAGCTGACCCGGTACCGCCTAATCGTCTTTGAATGATTTTTTTTATTTTTTCTTCAATTTTACATTTTTTTTGGGACGGAGACAAATCTAACAAATTAAAAACCCTGAAAATCTGTCCAGCCGTTCTCGAGTTATAAGTGTTCTAACAAACCCGACTTTGTTTTATTTATTAAGATTTACTTATTATGCAGTCTAATATGTCAGAAACCTTCCCCGATGTTCACACAACATATTCCCAAAGTTTCATCCCGATCAGTCTAGTAGTTTTGCAATGCATAGGGAACACACACACACGTTCACCTTTATATATATATGACTAGATTTTCACATAGGTAGGTACTATTTATGCATTTTAGCAACTTTAAAATATTGTTTTGTATGCCTTCATAATATATATAAAAAAACAAACAGTTTTTTTAAGTTTCTTTAAAGTACTCTTTACATAAAACTTCAGTCCTAAACACGTAATATATTGATAATATTTGTTAACAATACAAATACTTTTAACGACGCCAAAACACGTCCGGTATATAGGAGTTCACAGCGCGGGAAAACCGCAAAAAATAAACTGCAATTGTCCCGTATATAGAGTCAAATTTATATCATCATTGTAGCACATTATTAAACAAATTATTTTGACTAACAATATCCTCAGTACGAATACAGTAATTGACAAAACAAAAAACTTAGACTTGACATGTAAGTGCAAAAGCCTTACTAAAAACCTTTCTCACTGCAGCACCAATTACAGACGTAACGCGTTTTTCAATAGAGCAAGTGAGTTCTTCAACGACCTGAGCATTGATGTACCATATCTATTAGACGCGCAATGACAAATAAGCATTCGGGTAGGGAAGTGTGTTCAGCTTATCCGTGTACAGTCATTAGTCATTACAGCCCCTAGAACACAGCGTCCTAGACCTCCACTGCTGGAGATGAGCCATCCAGAACATATATCTGGAGAATTTGGCCTACACTCGCCACGCTAGCCAGACGGCTTGGCGAGGATAGAGAGACCGTGTAGAGTACTATTGATTTATTTAACATTGTTAGTCTGCCTCCGTGGTCTAGCGGTTAAGTCCGTGAATTTAGACTCGGAGGTACCGGGTTCGATTCCTGGTCGAGACACAAAAATATTTATCAATGTAAAATGTATTTATTTACATAATATTTAATTTATTTGTGATATATCTCGAGTTTGGTACGCTGGAGACATCGATAAGCTTACCACTTGTCATGATTGGCTTATAGTAAAGTTGGCTAAATGTGAATCCGCTTATTTATAAGCGGGTTTCTGGCCACCCCGAAAGGGAAACGGTCGTGATGATACTTTACTTTTTACTTCTGTTAGTTTAATTTTTATTATCTCAATTTTTCTAATTTTTTTATATATGTAATTGTGTTTACCTATATAGACACATTAGCTCCATCTCACATCTAGGCGACCTCGTCAGGCGCGGGGAGAGCGGTGTTTTCTGCGGAGAACCTCAAATTGCGCAAATATGCCAACCTTAGTGCCGGTTACGAATTTGCGCCGTTTGGGGTCGAGACGATGGGCCCATGGGGACCGTCGGCGAGGCGCTTGGCCAAGGAGTTGTCAAAGCGGCTGACAGAAAGGTCTGGAGACAGGAAGGCTGGCAATTATTTCTGCCAACGTATTAGCCTCGCTATACAGAGGGGAAATGTTGCCAGTCTCCTTGGGACTATCTCAGATGGGACGTCTCTAGAGGACATTTTTTATTTATAGTTTAGTTTATTTTTAATTTTATTACTTAGGTAGCTTTTAATTTATATTAATTAACTTTGTTTTTATTGTAATATAGTTTATTTAATTTTAGGTTTTCTGTTTACCTATAAGTGAAAACTTGTCATTGGCTTAATTGTGTTTAATCTTTAATTTTATATATGTATAGTAGCTGAAACTTTTATAAATGAATAAATAAAAAGGCGGGAAATTACTCCACACACAGATCTTAATCTAGGTTAAAATCGATATAATATTAACAATTAATTATAAAACAAATGCTTAAAATTAATAACTTAGATAAAAAAATAATTCACTAACTATAAATCATTTATCTATCCTTGGATAACAACTTTCTAAACTTAGTCCAAAATTCATCACTTTGACAGTTCCACTCCAAATATATTTTAGTCTTTAGCAAATATTTAAGTGTCGGTGTTAAATACTTTGGCTCGAGATCACCCACACGAACTAATACTAATGGATCACAACACGAACCATCTTCAAGAAAAAACCTGTGATATTCCGCCAACTGAGTCTCCCATCTACACCAATGTGACTTGGCAAAATTATTACTTATTATCAACACTACAAATTTACTATCATTTATACCAGACATGATAGAATCTGATATAAAAGAACCTATTTCAAAATCTCTTTCAAATATACAAAGTCTGAAATGAGGAGGCTTAGTTTCTAGTTCTGCAATTATTTCCAAAACCAATTCTCTGTCATCATTGCAGTAAGACACAAATGCATCGTACTTATGTTCTTTATGGATGCACATTCGCTTTTCACCTGACCACGGTCTCAAAGTCCGACCCAGAGCAATTTTAGCCAAAAATATCCAGTACCTTATGTAATATCTGTATTTGTATATCATAAATGAAGTGACTAGAATAGCTATAATAACGACAAATGAAGGTAAAGTCCATATTAATATCATAACGTTTGATATTCTCTCATATGCTGCGCACTGTAACGATTTAATAGAGGAGAAATACTCTACGACTCTACTATTTTTCCAAAGATCTGGTGTACTGCATTGGAAATCTGAATATTTGAAATATTCCTTTAAAGTTGTTGACCCATTAGTTTCTAGCCACATGTACGCTGTAAACATACTGCTGCAATCGCAAATGAAAACATTGTCTATCAAATCCATTTCCAATTTAGTTTCATTGCCCAGAAGATAATTAATGTCTCTCAACATTCCCACAGAAAAATGGGTTATTTTATTATTTCCCAAAAGCAATCTTTGTGGTTTTATTCCTGAAAGAAGGAATATCGGAGTCCACCATGCTATCAGTAAGTTACCACTCAAATCAAAAACTTTTAACTTTTTTAAAGGCTTTAACATATCATCTTCAATATTTGTAATTAAATTATTTTTGAGTGTTAAATGTGTGATGTTAGGCATCACATCAAACATGTTATTCGTGCTATACAGATGTCTTATACCACAATTACTCAAAATCAAAACTCTAAGTGCAGCCAAGCCCTTAAATTGGTCGCTAGTTAAATTCTCGCTTAATGTTATGGGATTGTTTGCCAAATTCAGTATTTCAAGTTTTTGTGTTGATAAAAAAGTTCCAGGTCCAATATTGAACAGTGTACCATTTTCCATGTTAAGCAATCTTAACTGATCAAGTCCTCGAAATGTATAATCCGAGATGGCCTTAATTCTGTTATAGGAAAGATTAAGGACTTGCAAATTTCCACTCTCGACGAATGTATTTTGAGCTATTTCAAAATACACAGGACTTGAAGGATTTCCAGAATTATACGAAATGTCTAATAATTTTAGTTGCGCTGATAAATGCTTCGAATGAATGCCGGGCAAATAATTTCCACTTAGATACAAAGCTTTTAAATTTGGGAACTTTTCAGGATCAAAAGCATTTGGTCCTACGGAAACAGCAAATACTCTTCTTAGGTCTAGCAATTCAATGTTCTCCATTCTTGGAAAACTACAATCCGAAATCATTTCAAATTTGTTTTGAGTTAATGTTAACTTCTTTATTTTCGATTCTGCTATGGCATCGAGTAACATTTTTGGTAGTATCTTCTTGAATCCCATAGATGAAATGTCCAAATGATTTAGACTAATTCTATTTTCTGTCATTTGTCTTAGAAAACTTTCAATAATGCTTGGATCTATATCGTTCTCTCCAATGTAGAGTTCCTTTAGTCTCTTTAAGGGTAAAAAGCTTTGCGGATCAACGTTTTCAATTTGACATAGATATATTTTTAAACTATTGAGTCTTGTTTGATTCATTATAGAAAAAGCATTATTAGGAATGGTTTCAAAGATATTTTCAGATAGATCAAGTCTTCTTAGCGATGGCAAATATTTGGGTTGTAACGAAACTGTTAAATCTAACAGGTTTGTGAATCCATTATTGACCATGGTCAGGTTTTTTAGCTTATTTAGTCCTATAAATAGATCTTCATCGATGCATTTTAGCTGTGTGTTGTAAGAAATTGAAAGTTGCTCTAAGTTTGTAAGGTTCTTGAATATTCCAGGTTTAAGGAAAGTCAGATGATGGTTGGCTTCTATTTCTAATGTTTTCAAGTAATATAAACTATCTAGTTCTTTGTCGTTGATGCTGGAGATTACAGTTGTTCTTACACGTAGAGCTTCACTTTTTCTCTTAACCTGAAATTAAATATTAAGTTAGGATTTAGTGGTAGATATCTTTTCTATTCCACAACCGATCCACACGTATAATATGTACCCACTATCCCCATGCGTACAATTATATTTTGAGACTGGAGCAATGCTTATGTGTTCCCACATTTCTTAAACCTGTAGTCCTTCAAGCAAAGATTATTATAGGATATTGTAAATGGTATAAATGGTATAGACTGATGTCGGTCGTCAGTACCACGATCAGGTGGGTGTGATGTCACATGTCGTGCTCAGTTTACAAATTTGACAGATTTATTGTCATAATAATATTTTAGGTAAGTTAAATTACGCAATAAAACTGTAAAGTCTGAGACGACGAGAACGTTATCTATCATGAAATTTTCGTAATTTTATTTGTGTTTGCACAATGGTAACTACGAAGATAAAATAAAAACCAAATAGCGGTAACGCCACAATGTTTACCAAAAGAGATTCGATTCTAGAATTTATTGCATGATCTTTTACTTTTTATCTTTAAAAGAAATATTTTTTTTAAGGATCTATTTTTTTTTCATACAACTCGGGCCAAAAGTTGTATCTCAGATATTGTTGATGATTATTAAAGAAAAAAATACCACCAATTTTTATTGATTAAAATCAATTAAGATGAATGTAACCTTGATACCTCATTAACAAGAAAGGGTTCGAACATCAGATATATCAAGGAAGGTTAATATAACATATCACGGATTTATTTATTTATTTAAATAACTTTATTGCACAAAGTACAAAGTCGGACTTAAGACCCGATGAAATTCTCTAACAGCCAAACCTTAGGGACAAATTTGAACAATTATATCATAGAATTAATAATAATACTATAATTATAAAAGTTAATTTAATAGGATTATATCTTACATCATATCATAATACTAAATACTAATAAATTTAGAAATGTCTTTCGTATGGGTATCCTTCTCTAACATATCAGCAGTCTTCATTAGTCAAAGTGAACCAAACTATTTAATTTTGTTGCTATTTTAGCATAGTTTCAGTTCTGATCCACACAAGCCCATCGTTTCTACAGCAAACGTCGAAAATGAGTAACTATTGAAAATCGTTTGCGAAAAACACAAATTTTACCTTAGGAAACTTTTTGCAGTTATACCCTCCGAAGCAGACGATGTGTTTCTGGTCCCGTGTTCCTCTGCAGGTGCATCCTGAGAACTTGTCGATGCCAAGTTCTACGGGCAGCTCCATGTCTCGTCTGGAGATGATGAAGGTGGAATAGACCTCGTATTCATCTACCAAGCTGGAGCGAGCGTACTGGGCGTAGCATAGTAGTAGCCAAATGTAACCCAAGTACGACATTGTGGTCTTGCAAAATTACCTGAAATATTTATTTATTTAAACTTAATTGCACAAAGTACAAAGGACCTAATGCCGCTAGACATTCTATGACGGTCAGACCTTCGGGACAACGAGAGCAGTAAGTACATAAGGTTAATTGCAGATAACATATACATACTTATTAATAAATACATAATTACATACTAATACATACATATAACCTACATAAATAAAATATTAACAATACAATATAATATATACACAATACTATACCTACTAATGATAAATCACAGTCTGATTAAGACTAAGCTAAAACAAAAGGAGGAACGTGGAAAATTACGAACCTCGGTCTTGCATGTAGTGAGCATACACTAGTTTTTTTAAAATACATCTATTCGGAGCTTGGCGAATTTTAACTGGCAGCTGATTCCAAAGGTTAGTAGCCACAACTGCGAACGATTTGGACACAAAGGTAGTATGGTGAGGGGGTATTGAGAGCGTATCATTAGAAGAAGATCGAAGAGTTCTCTCATGTGTGGCACCAAGATACGTAAAATAATGTTTCAAATAATTGGGTGTAGACGGCTCGTTAAGTATGGAATACAGCATGCACAGAACTCGGCGGTTGCTTCGGTAACGAATAGGCAACCATTTTAATTCGTTTCGAATATATAAATATTATAGCCCTTAGACCTCCACTGTTGAAGATGAGCCTTGCAGAATATATCTGGAGAATTTGGACTACACTCGCCACGACCGCGACGGCCAGATAGGTTGCAGGGGTCTGACATTAATTTTATTGACAATGGGGTGTATCACTAACTTTTTATCACGATAGATGGCGAATCATAGATGGTACCTAACATAACTGTCAGTTGCATAGAAAACTTGTATTTTTATTACGAAATTTATTATTTGGATATTATGCCGAAGTGAGCAGCTTTTAAGTTTACAAATCGAGATTTCTAATCTTAAAATTGCCGTTCTATTCATAAAACCTTTTTTATTTTTAAAGACGGTGTGCGCTTTTTTAATTCGTCTTTTAAGGTAGTAAACGTTAATTTAAAATACACTTTTCTGTTATAAACATATAAAAATACGAAAACATTTTAAAAAATGCGATATAGGTGTTTAAAAAGGTACCATTGCCGCTAGCGACATCTACAAAAAGCTTTGCCTTATACACCCCATTAATTAAAGATTTCTCAATTTAGTGGAATGTGGATGCTATGACAAGTGTACGACAAGTATTATATCTCAATGGTACATGCCGGGTTCGACACAACAGTATCCCTTTCGGGGTAGACCGAGAAGACCCCTTTTTGTGTTAAAGAAGTGGATTCACATTTAGCCAACTTTTCTTACTTTTATAGGCCGATCATGACTAGAGTTACCCAAAACAAGTTGGCCAAGTCTTGGTCTTGCACTCCTAATCTTGGTCTTACGAAAGAGTCTCTCAAGACTCGTGCTCTGACAATTTTTTTTTTTTTTTTTTTTATTTCAAAACTTTATGCACTAGGTACACATGCGGACTAATGCCGCTAGGCATTCTTACTAGTCAACCTTTATAATTGTAGTAAGAAAAACTCGAGCTACGAATGATAGTAAATAACGTTTGCGCTTAAGTAATGGAATCTCAAAATATTTAAAGACAAGTTATACAATTTTTTACACCAGACTAACTTACCATAACTTTCTACAATGGACTTAGATATGTATTTATTATTTATGTATATATTTATTTAATATGTATGATATGTATATTTAATAAGTATGTATTTATATTTCATTATTGTTGATCACGATAGTATATCTGCACCCGCTTTTAATGCCTCCCCATTCACAAAGGTTAGTTGGTAGAAAATGCATTTATAGCATTAAGCTCGCCTTTGTACCCACACTATTTTTGGTTCTGTACAAATAAGAATTTATTATTATTATTATTAATACGGCTGCAGGAATCTAACCCAGTACCTCCAAGTCTAAATCCACGGACTTGACAGCTAGACCACGAAGTTAATGCAGACAAAAAATCGTATATCATTGTTCTAGGAATCACATTTATAATTAGTATTTAACATTACGGCTAACAGATAACGTGATCCTAATGTCAATAAATGTAATCCTCCAAGAGAAAACAAATGACGACGTTGTTCCATTGTTTTAATTATTTATTAACACTAGAAATAGCAATAATAGCTCGCACATCTCGGCTGTATAATTTAAAAACAACCTTATAAAAAAAGACGTTCCATCAGAGTCGGTTGGTTTGGCTGAGGATCCCTATGGGCCCATCATCATGACCACAAACTCTTATCTGTACCGAAGTTGGCGTTATTGCACAGCTTGAAGTTCCCAGCAGAAACCGCTGCACTCCCCGCGCTGGACGCCTGGATGTGAGATGGGCCATGCCGTCGGGTCTCTTGGTATTGTTCCGCGCAATCCCAGAGGGTTCCACGATCGCAGTGACAAGAAACAATGGCCGGCACTTTTAGCAAAAGAGTTACAGCCACGATCTTATTTAAGTAGTTTTTAAGTTAGTTAGTTTTACTTGCTTGTAGCAGTAATGTTGTGCCTAACATACATAAATATGGATTATTACCTGTTTACGGTCCAACCATTATTACCACTTTGTTTAGTACATATGTTTTAATAATAGTATTGATTTTATTAGTTCTGACTGTATCCAAGTTGTTTTAAGCGAACCAAAGGAAATAAACTATTTTGATTTGATTTTTGAAACTGTCTCCGTGGTCTAGCGTGGTCGGGCACAAACATATTTATTAATGTAAATAGATATATAATTTATTTGTGATATTCCTCGAGTTTGGTACGCTGGAGATATCGACGAGCTTGCCACTTGTCATGATTGGCGTATAGTAAAGTTTTTTAGCCAATGTGAATCCGCTTATTTATAAGCGTGTTTCTGACCACCCCGTAAGGGATACGGTCGTGATGATACCTTACTTTCTGATTTGATTTTTTATTTGATTTGATTGGTTCTCCACACGAACACTTTCTGGACTCCGAGACAAGGACACATCCATGGGGCATATATTTCGGTCAAGGAATGTATGTATGTTATTGAAAATAATAATAATTTGAGTTACACTACCGAAAATCATTTACACTTTAGCTTTCGATGTTGCTCCACTGTTTTAACTATAACCATTAGTAATAACAATATTATATATAACCCATCTTGGCTGTCTAATTTAATAACATAGTATCTCATAACAATTTGAAAATTTATGAAACACTTTGGCTTTCGACATTGTTTTATTTATTTATTTAAAACTTTATTGCTTTATACGTAACAAGCTTAATGCCGCTAGACATTCTCTACGGCCAAACTCGGGACTAAAAAAAGCATAACTTAAATCGAGGAGTAGGTGAGAAGGCGTTAAATACTGATCACTATTGAATAGTGGATAATGTAAGCGCCAACTATGGTTTAAACATGAACATAAAGAAAACTAAGTTCATGGTCGTCGGACGGTCAAATGTCGACAATACTGCTGCGCTTTACATTAAAGACCAACCGCTCGATAGAGTTAAATCATACAAATATCTAGGCTCCATTGTGAATGAAGAAGCAGATCACAGTACCGAAATAAAATGCCGCATAGAACAAGCTAGAAACGCCTTTGTTAAAATGAGCCACCTTCTCTGCAATCGCAATCTTAAACTTCCTACAAGATGCCGACTCGTCCGATGCTACATATTTTCCATTCTCCTGTATGGTGTCGAATCATGGACCCTGACAAACACAATGTCAAAGAAGTTAGAAGCTTTTGAAATGTTATGTATAATGTAATGTATACAGGAGAATGTTTAAGATATCATGGAAGGACAGAGTAAGAAACGAAACTGTCTTGCAGAGAATGAACAAAGGCGTTGAACTATTGAAAATAGTAAAGCGAAGGAAGTTGGAGTATTTGGGACACATCATGCGCAATAAAAAGTATAGCTTGCTGCAGCTCGTCATGCAAGGCAAGATACAAGGCTCCAGAAGACCGGGGAGAAGACGCACTTCCTGGCTCAAGAACCTCAGGGAGTGGTTCGGGATGAGCACCAGATCCTTGTTCCGGACAGCGGCCAACAAAATCAAAATCGCCTTAATGATAGCCGACCTCCGATAGGAGATGGCACCGTAAGAAGAAGAAGATTGAATAGTGTAATAATATTGAATAGTGGAGTAGACGAGTTCTAGAGTGGAGACCACGTACAGGAGGACGCAGAGTGGGTCGACCCTCCGCTAGATGGACGGATGACCTGAGGAAGGTCGCTGGTAGGGGTTGGATGAGGGTGGCAGGAGATCGTCGGAGGCCTATATCCAGCAGTGGAGAGACACAGGCTGATAATGAGATAATGATTGAATAGTTGTAAGAACGCGTTCCTTAAATGCTACAAAGGTCGCGGTTCAAACCCAACCGGCATGTACCAATGAGAAATACATTTTCCTTACGTACATTTGTCATAGAATTACAACATCACCTTTCCCGTGCCTCGAAGAGCACGTTAAGCCGTCGGTCCCAGTTCCACTAATACTGACTTGTAAAATCGTTAATAAATTGTCATTAAAAAAAAAAGACATCATTTCCTCGCCAAGCCGTCTGGCCAGCGTGGCGAGTGTAGACCTAATTCTCCAGAAATATATGTTCTGGAAGGCCCATCTCCAGCAGTGGAGGTCTAGGACGCTGTGTTCTAGGGGCTGTAATGATGATAATGATGATTAAATAATAACTATTATATATTTACCTTACATAAACGTAAATTGTAATCCGTGAAAATAGCTACATTTCATCACCTCACATTATTGCACAAAAATATTTTATAGTACAAGATTTTTCCATTTGATAATATTTGTAACAGCAAACCATTTGTGGCGGCGAGACACTATCGGCAAACTAAACGCTAAAGTAAATTATCACTTTACATGACCAGCGGTTCTCAAACTTTGCGAAATTGTTTATTGTTACGGAAATAGATGATAAGTCTGATAAGAATATAGTATTGGAGTAGGGTTTTAGAACCACTGTACAATAACGCAGATTAATTTATTGATTAAACAACCAGTGGTGGCTTACTTAAAGACCAAGGCCCGTATTAATAAAAATATATCAAGATCGATGTCAAACTTGCCGCCCTTTTTATCAAATGTAAAATCAAGAAAGAATGAAAAAGACAACTTGATCTCAATATTGACATCAATCTAGAGATAGAGATGAGATTTATTTATAGTTTTTTTATTAGGTTTAGTTTAGAGTTATTTAATTTAATTAGTTTTATTTAGATAGTTTGCAATTATTATTATATCTTTTTTATATACCTATGATGACGTTCTTAGTAACTTTCCATTGACTTTCTTTAATGTCAGCTGCCTAGCTGCCTCTGTGGTCTAGCGGTTTAGTTCGTGGACTTAGACTCGTAGGTACCGAGTTCGATTCCTGGTCGGGACACAATAATATTTATTAATTTCAATAAATAAATTAAATAATTATTTAATTTATTTGTGATATTAATACCCTCCTCGCTAAGCCGTCTGGCCAGCGTGGCGAGTGTAGGCCAAATTCTCCAGATGTATGTTCTGGAAGGCCCATCAGTGGATGTCTAGGACGCTGTGTTCTAGAGGCTGTAAAGTAATCATTACAGCGATCTTCTTTATGTCATTAGTCAATCCATTGCGCGAGTCTCATACGTGTTACTCTTAAACCCATTAGCTTCACGAATTGTCACGTCGGCAATGCTGTAGATGTGACCGGCCTTTGACAAAGAAACAGTTGGTAAGTCCAGACCCGGATAACCAGGCCTAGGTCTGGGTTAGACCATTTCAGCTTTGCTTCAGGAGTACCGACAAACTCCTCAATAGTAGGCATCTCTCGAGCAATGACGAAATTACGCACGGCGCTCGCGAGACCACTCTAAGAGATAGGTTCTGCTGACTTTGGATCTTGTCCCTGTTGCACGTTGCAGCAATTTTATTTTTAATATATCAGCACGACACGTGACCCTGCGCTCACCTGATTCTTGTTTGATACGCTTGAGACATCGACGAGCTTGCCACTTGGCCACAATGGCCTATAGTAAATGTGAATCCGCTACTTTATAAGTGTTAAAGCCAGTTCTATGATGTGGGGAGAGTCGCACCTCAGCCTCGGTCGGCGTCGGACGTCAACAATTTGTGTTTCGGTGACGTCACACCGCGTGTGCTCAATTTTTCGGTGCTACAGCAGTGTCTGCTGAATAGCCACGCGAGTGTATTTATCGTTTGGAACTTAGATTATTAGTTTTATGTGAAAAGAGTTTTAGCATCAGAAGAGCTGGTCTTCTTCTGGAACCCTGAACGTTGTCAGCTGCTGCTGGAAGAGGTAAGTGCTTCTGCCCCTTTCTTTGGACTTCACGGAGCTGGCTCGTCATCAAACCCCCCAAACAATATACAGTCTACTCATCTACCACGGGTGAGGGAATTGGAAATCAACCCCACACAATAAGCGTGGTTTTTGACCGCCCCGAAAGGGAAAACGGTCGTGATGACTTTTGCTTCAATGTCGTTAGTCTACGATAACAATATTGTGCAAAGTTTGAGAACCTTCGAGCTGTTATATTATAGGTAGATGTGTTATGTTCTTGTAAACTTGCGGAGCTGTGTGTTGATTTAACTATAATATAAAATCAACAACGTTGATCTTTTATTGTACTAGTAAGTACTTTAAGTTAAATACTTAGTGCTAACCTGCCTCCGTATGTAAGCGGTTATAACCGTGAACGCGGAGGTATTGGATTCTATTCCTGTAGCCCTATACTTTATACTTACGGTCGCGTTCGTTTTAAGAAATGTTAGCATGAAAATACCACTTTTTTTAGCACAAGTCGTTCGTTTAATGAAAATTCTAACATTTGATGCTAATTTCGTATGTCAGTACCGTGTTGAAAAGAGGATTATTGATTTTTTTTTTTTTTTTTTTTTTTTTTTTTTACTTTTTGACTAAACAACATTAACATATAAAATGGTTTGTTTACATTGTTATTTTCTTTATAGTTTTCTATTATATTTGTTAAAAAGGTATTTTAAACGATTTTATGTAATAAATTCAAAGACCATAATAATATCATGTGTGTTGGATGCCATGGTATGATAAAACATGAACGAAAATACTTGTCAAAAGTAGCCTTATTTTAGCCTTAGCTCGTTTTATTTAAGAAATGTTATCATTGTTAAAAAAAGGGGTATTTCTTAACAAAAACGACATTTCGCACTGGTTTATGAAGTTGCTACGAGATGTTGGAAATGCTATAAAACAAACGCGGGGTTAAGCGCCAACGTTATATAGTCATCATCATCATCAGCCAGTGTCTCTCCACTGCTGGATGTAGGCCTCCCCCAAGGCTCGCCACTTCACACGATCTTCTGCCACCCTCATCCATCCCCCACCAGCGACCTTCCTCAGGTCATCTGTCCATCTGGCGGGGGGTCGTCCCACTCTGCGTCTTCCAGTACGTGGTCTCCACTCCAGAACCCGTCTACTCCATCGTTCATCGGTTCTGCGGCATATGTGTCCAGCCCATTGCCACTTCAGCTTGCTAATTTTAAAAGCTATATCGGTAACTTTGGTTCTTTGACGGATGTCAACGTTTCTGACTTTATCTTTTAGTGAAATCCCGAGCATAGCTCTCTCCATAGCTCGCTGAGCGACCTTGAACTTGTGGACCAGACCTACCGTCAGTGTCCACGTTTCTGCACCATACGACATTACTGGAAGAACGCACTGGTTGAAAACTTTTGTCTTCAAACACTGTGGTATGTTCGATAGGAAGATGTGACGTAGCTTCCCGAATGCTGCCCATCCTAGCTGAATGCGTCTATCGGCTTCTTTGCTGAAGTTGGCTACTCCTAGTTGGATGGTTTGTCCAAGGTAGACGTATTTTTGCACAACCTCGAGAGTAGCGTTTCCCACGCAGATTGGTCTCGCTATAACATGCTCGTTGAACATGACTTTCGTCTTGTCCAAGTTCATACCGAGACCAACCTGCTGGGATGCCACATTTAAACCGTTCAGCATTCTGCTAAGATCCTCCAGCGAGCTAGCCATTATGACTATGTCATCTGCGAATCGGAGGTGCGAGATGTATTCTCCGTTGACTTTAATGCCACAGGTTCTCCAGTCCAGCATTTTAAAGACATCTTCCAACGCGTTTGTAAACAGTTTCGGCGATATTACGTCGCCCTGTCGTACTCCTCTGCGCAGTTGGATCGGTCTTGTATGCTGGCCTTGTATCTGGACGGTCATCGTTGCTGCCTCATACAGACATCTCAACACCTCAACGTATCGCCAGTCAATCAGGCATCGCTGCATGGAGTTTAGAACAGCCCAGGTCTCGTTATATAGTGAAATCACTTAATAACGAAACTGTCAGTGTAAAACGCTATTAAAATTGGTATTCTCGTATAAAGGTTTCCACTACAGATGACAGCAAAATAACGTTACGATGCGTTCATTAAAAAAAAACTTTAATATATTTATTTTAGTATTTGCCATATTTTAGATTTATTACCGAACGTGTGTTATAAAACTATGTTTAATGTAAATATATAATCTTAGTTTAATTATTATAAATATTGTTAACTTTAATATAAATGCGCGACAATTTAGGTATTTAATTAACGTTTTCCCAATTATTTTGAAGTTGCAACCCCATTGGTGACCTTTGAAATATTAGTAGTTTTTCGCGCCATTTTGCGTGGGCATGTCAAGTGCAAGTTTTTGTTTTGTAAATTAATTTGCTGTGGATATTATTGGTCAAAAGTGGTGTTGTTTTGTTTAATAATGTGCTGCATTGTGAATAATTATGGAAAACGATAAATTGGACTTGGTAAATATAAGTTGCAGTTTATTTTATGCGGTTTTCTCGCGCTGTCAACTCTCATATTTTACCCGACGTGTTTGGGCTATAATGCCGCGAGTGACTCCAAGTAAAGCATTAAATTCTGCAGCATCTGGAATTTGATGATCCCCAACTCGGTTATGAACTTTGTTATGAACATATATTATGCAAATAAATTACGTGTTTAGGACTGATGTATTCTGTACAATGTCCATTAAAGACAATTAAAAAAAAAAATTAAATAATAAATGAAAACGGTCGTGATGATACTTTACTTTTACAATTAGCCCAAATCCCAATACAAGATAAGACAGACTCGAAATAGATGTGATGTGGTTTTTGAAACAGCCGCTTGATGTAGAGCGAAATAAGATTGCACCTGTTCATCAATGATACACAATAATTGACACGCGCAGGCTTGATGGATGGTGAAAGCTGCTCCAAAACTAGGTGAACCGAGGGAGGGTAAAAACTAACCGATTTTAAGGTATTTGTACTGGACAGTGCAATTTTGCAGCTATATTTATTTATTTTATTTAATACTTTATTGCACGTTATACAAGGAGTGGATTTAATGCCGCTAGACATTATCTGACAGCCTACCTTAGGGACAATGTGGACCATTTTAAATGTAACATATATGTACGAGTAAATAATACATATGATACGATTACATAACTTATAAACCATTGATAATATATATAATATATAAATAATGCAATGACACCATTTAATAATAGTAGTTTATGAAACTGTTGCATAATAAGGGGTATTATACACGAGTGTGTGTTTTAAAACCCAGCCGAGGTTTTTAATAGTATCACACGAGTGTTTTAATACCTAGTTATGTGCAGTTTCATACACTAATTTATCTACTCTCATACATTGGGATTGAACCTACTAAATAAAAGATAAAAGTTAAAAGAGTAAGAAAAATCACACGAAAGCTATACAACAAAATGTATTTAATGGCGCCGATTTTTATTGTTATTTTTTTAAATGACCATGGTACAGAATACATAAGTCCTAAACAATGAAATGGCGCCTAAACCTAGCTTATGACCGCGCTATGGTGGGCGCTGCCAGTAAAAATTAGAATCAAAACTTTTTTGTAATGGAACCTTTGCCTTAAAAAAAAATAATGTTAATATGTATGATTCTATTTTTAAAATTAATTATAACATTATTTTCTTAGAGAAAAAGTGTTATAATGTGATTCTATTTTTAAATTTCAGCAGTATGTTTATAAAGTATGTCAATATAAATTCGTTTTGAAGTTTGTAATTCGCATTTTACGATATGAGAGTAGATCAAACATTTTTCGGTTGAGGGATTTTTGAGACGGGACAGTAAGGGCAGCAGCCTTATTCCGTTCGCAAACGTTATTAATGGATTTCGTTATTTATATATAAGTTTAAAGTCTATGCCGCAGAGTCACATGTGATGTTTATATGGTTACGTCATGTCCAACTCTGGGTCAACATCTCTGCCAAATTTCATCAAAAAAGTTTGAAATTTCAACGGGTTTTTGCTTGATATTTGCTTTTACATCGCTAATTGAAGTGACTAAAAATAAAATAGATTCTCTCGGGGATTAAATATCACAATATATTTCACATTTACATATATTATACATGTGAAAGAAGCATTGTAATATTATATGTCCTGCGGCTGGGGTTTTCTATTTGGATGAATGATTGAAGCTCGATCTATTTAAGATAAAAATATTAAATACCAAAGATGGGAATGAAAATAAAATATTTAAATATCCGGTAAGATTAAAACATAAGTATGACCTAAGAGCCCCATAACCAAATTATAGTGGCTATCACAGGGGCTTAAATTATAATGCAATAAAGGTGTTTAACTGCTTGGGTACTGATATTAAAAGCAGTGATAATGTCAAGACTTTTTCACATTCACTAAAATCTTTTCTTCTGGTAAGACCCTTTTATAATTTAAAGGAGTACTACGACACGATGTACGAGTATGGCTGATTTTATATAGGGTACCCTTTATACAATGACATTTGGTATTTTATTTATAAGTAGGTATCTTTTTAATTTAGTGTCGTCCTGTTTTGTTATTGTTTTCGATGTTACAGGTATTTTCTGTTATTGTATTGCGGTTTATTTCTTTAATAATTTAATCTATTACTTTGTAGTTGTTGTAAACAAATTTGCACACAATTGATGTATTGTATTTTACAAGCAAAATAAACGTTCATTTTATTTCATTTCAAGCGCTAGATTAACTTTTTTTTTAATGTATTACAGAGGAGCACGTTTGCTCAGCAAACGTCCATCGAAGGAGAGGCAGGCTGAAGGGGCGCGGGTGAAACGTCAGTTTAATAACGTTCGGAAACTATTGAACATTATGTATGTTTGTTTGTCAGTCTATCACGCCTATATTACTAAACCAATTTTAATGAAATTTGGCAGAAATGTTCCTTGGAAACAAGGGTTGGACATCTATTATGACCTCATCATCTGACCACGACATGTAACAACTTTGGCATATATCTGGGAGTTAGATTTGATGAAATTTGGAAAAAATGTTCCATTCATGGATGAACATGGTATTCAAGTATATGACGTCAACGTGATTCACGAAAAAATATTTTAAGATAAAGAATTATAACAATTGTTTTTTAAATAAATAAAAACTAATTTTAACACATAGGTAAACTTTATTGGTCTAATTTACAATCTTCACAAGTTTTTACACACAAGTGTGGGTAGGTGCAAAATAGTCAATTATTACAATGGCGACGGTAAATAGGCCGAGAGCTGTTGTATGAGTTGGTCCATTTGAAAGAGGTTGATTTTAGCCTGGGCCTTCAGTTTTCCTTCGGGAAGTTCTGGCGGCTCGTGGCGAAGAAGACTGGCTGACTCCGAAAGAATTTTGCGTGCATCCTACAAAAAGAAAAAAATACATTTAATTTTAACATTCAAATTCCTCAGAGAACGAAAAGTACTGATATTTTTTCAGGAAGGCATAGTGTTGGCTGATGTCAGTCATAAATGTCTGATTCCAGTTCCTAACATGTATGGACCTGACGCGCCACTTAGAATCAAGTGGGCGCAGCGTCATGTCCCATTGCTGGGTCATCATCTATTCCTTAGCATGTGTTTCTCAAATGTAAGGCTACTGTACGCGGTCTATTGCAACCCTCATCCCACACCAGCGACCTTAGTTAGGTCATTAGTCCATCTGGCGAGGTCTTAGTCCCACCCTGCGTCGACCCGTACATGGTCTTCACTGTATAACTCGTTTGCACTATCGGTTGTCGGTTCTGCGGCAGATGTGTCCGGCCCATTGCCACTTCAGCTTGCTAATTTTGAATGCTACTCGTATGTCAGTAACTTAGGTTCTTTGACAAATATCAATGTTTCGAATTCTATTCATTAGAGAAATACCAGATCCACTGTCAGTGTCCACGTTTCTGCTTGTACGACATTACGTGGAGGACCCACTATTTAAAGACTTTTATTTCGACATTGCTGGGTGCAAGTTTTAAAACTTTAGGATAGGATTAGGACCTTTATATTTCTGGAAGTAAAATACGCGTTATTTCTATGACAACCGTTTGGCAGACAGTTTATAAAACAGTTTTCGGCAGGTGCAAGTTTTAATGAATTTGTGGCATATTAAAGAAACATTGATTAATTCATCGCTCTCTTAAGTGAACGAAGCCACTATAGTGTTTTTTTTACAGATTCTATATCATTTGTTCGAAGGAAATAAGGTACAATGATTAAAAAAAAAAACTATATTATTAATTAAAGTAAAAAATAATATAATTAAAAAAATATATATAAAACAAAAAACTATTTACTAAAAACTTTCTGTTAGGTATTATAGTATTATACATGTATATATTGTAAGTATTTGGGTATTTGGGTAGGGAGAGAAGTAGAATGGTGGATGGTGAGCGTATTATCGCGCAATAGAAAAAAAAGGAGGCCTCCTTTTCTTAAACTAGCCTATTGTCGGTCGCAAGCCCGAGACACCATTCTTCTCATCTCTTACCCACACACGATGGACCCGGCACCCGCACGGTGAATCCATGGAATGCTTAGAAATTTGTCTTCTTACATATTTTAACTCTGGTTTTTACTATATTATTTCCATATTCACACTCTGCACCCACACCCCATAATATTATTCTCTCACTCTCCCAAAGGTTAGCTGGTAGAGAATACCTTCATGGTATTATGCTCTCCTATGTACAACACTATGTATTGTATATTTTACGTGCAATAAAGAATTTTATTATTATTATTATTAGCTGCCTCCGTGGTCTAGCGGTTAAGTCCGTGGATTAGACTCGGAGGTACCGGGTTCGATTCCTGGTCGGGACACAAAAATATTTATTTATGTAAATGTATTCAATTACATATTATTTAATTTATTTGTGATATTTCTCGAGTTTGGTACGCTGGCTGGAGACATCGACGAGCTTGCCACTTGTCATGATTGGCCTATAGTAAAGTTGGCTAAATGTGAATCTGTTTATTTATAAGCGTGGTTTCTGACCACCCCGAAAGGGAAACGGTCGTGATGATACTTTACTTTTTACTTTATTATTATTAATAATAATTAACAATACGACTAATCAATAAAATAAAATAAAACACAATAAAATTATTATAAATAAAAAAATTGCTCCAAATCGCTGCCAATAGCCAAAGTGCCAAGGATATGGAGTAATTAATTACTGTCTATTGATAATATAAAACATTACTTTTGTTAGAAAGTGAAAAATTATAAATTAAAATTGTAGGTTTAACGGAAGCAGACCGAAAACTGAACTGAATGACTCGCAACCGTGACCCGCACTTTGCATAATTATTGTTAATCTCTCTTAAACTTTTATATATTTATTCGAAGTAGATACAAAAATATTAAAATAAATTGATTAAAAAACTAATTATAAATAAAACTAAACTAAAAATACCTATGAAATTAAAACTATTCTACAAAATTAACTAAGGGCTTACCACCAGAGAGGGTACCTAAAACGCTCGCCGCATTTCCTCGTTGAATTATAATCGAAATATTCTGTTTTAGGTAGTTATCTATCTCTCTTAAATATAATTCAGCTGCCAATTTTTACTTTCAAGGAGAACTAATATTGTAAGCTTGCCATTGTGATATTTATATAAAAATAACACTTAAAACAAGACTTACCCACTGAAAATATTATTGTACAATAAAGTTTTTTGGATAAAATATGTAGTTTTCGTATCAATCAAGTCCTTTTATTATTAGAGCCGTAATTATGATATTTTAAACATAAGAATATTGCCAGTCTTCTTGGGACTATCGCTGAAGGGTCGTCCCAAGAAGACTGGCAATTTAGCTCGCTGGGTGGGGTTTGTTTCGGAGTTCATTGATAGTTCCATAAATTCGAACACTGCAATTGTATTATCCATTATACCTGACCAAGGTTTACATATGTAGTACTAACGTATTTAAAAATATAATTGGTGCATTATTGTCCACAGTGGGAAATATTTTGGTGGCGGGTATAATTCTAATGACTCCTACTGTATTGTTTCTTAATTGTTCTTATACTGCCTGTCTCTGTTCTTTCTCTTCGAATAAATAAATAAGGAGAATGGCAACATTTCCCCTCTGTATAGCGAGGCAGAAATAATTACCAGCTTTCCTGTCTCCAGACTTTTCCGTTAACCGTTTGGACAACTCTGTGGCCAGACGTTTGGCTGAGTGTCCCATTGGGCCCACCCTCTCGACTCCAAACGGCGCAAATTCGTAACCAGTTTTTATGATACTTACAGAACAATATCCAAGCATGACATTAGGTCCGTCTGTCAGAGACTTCCTTCTACCAGTCTCGGTGATAGATGCGTGAAGCTCGAACAGCAATCCTCCACGTAACCTAGATTCAGCTATAAATAATACAAAGACAATTAAAATATTAATACTCTAAAATTTAAAGTAAAGTATCATTACGACCGTTTCCCTTTCGGAATGGTCAGAAACCACGCTTATAAATAAGCGGATTCACATTAACCAACTTAAGCCTATCATGACAAGAGGCAGACTTGTCGATGTCTCCAGCGTATCAAACTCGAGAATAAATTAATTAAATGTATAAATATAAATGTAAATAAACAAATAAATTAAATATTAATTAAATGTATTTTTATTTACATTAATAAATATTTTTGTGTCCCGACCAGGAATCGAACCCGGCACCTCCAAGTCTAAATCCACGGACTTGACCGCTAGACCACGGAGGCAGTAATTTAAAATAAGTGATAAAGCGCTTAAAAACGTGGACAGATGCGAGTGGTAGCTTGTTCCACTGGCGAGCTGCAGACACAGTATACGAATCTAGATATGCTAGAGGAGTGGGATGGGATAAATACACGAACAACTTACCTGGTGTCAATATCTCCAGTAAATCAGCTAGTTTCTTACACAGCTGGGTTTTAAGTAGCAGTCTGTCTTCGGTGACTCCAGCCAGGCCTAGCTCCTGTTCTTGACCAATCATCTGCGACAACGCGAGAGTCACGTCTGTCATGTAGTAGTGGTTAGGATGAAGGTAGTTGGCGCAATGTTCTATGAATCTAGAATACAAGAATCCTATTTATTTTTGAAGTGGAAATCAGCGCTAATCAGGCCATATCCTTGCACTAAATCCTGAAAGAATTTGGGATAGTAAGATAAACCGCGAGTATATTTTTAGAACGAATTTGGGAAACAGCCGTCATTAACAGAATCGAACAATATTTAATTGGAGAGAGAGAGGATAATTTTTGGTAAGATCATAATATATATATGTATGTATATGTATGCCTGATCCCGAAACGCGTGGATACAGTTTACTGGGTTTATCGGCACGAATGGTGAATACTTCCCCGCCTCGGCAGACTGGGCAAATTACGACCACCAGTCCGCACACCACCTATTTGTTGTTTCCTTTGAATGTATGTGCCATTTGCAATGATGTCAAATGCCAATTTTTACTTTCAAGGTGAACTTGCCATGGTGATATTTATATAAAATTAAAACCATTTGAAACACGACTTACTGACTAATAAACAATATAGTGCTTTTTCCCACAAAAAAACACCGCATAAAAATATCTTAAAGATCCGAAGAAACATTTACCAGGTAAAGTAACACAAGTAAATCATCATTGTTCCTTCTTTTAATATCCTTTATATCGATGTTTATAACCTCTACAGGAGAAAAAACCTTTAAAATATAAACAAATATATGTTAAGTCGATCCACCGATCATGTTTAATAACCTGACCCCTACTATTTATCATTCAGGAATCTTCAGCAGTGGTAAATTATATTTATTACTAAATCTTACCTCTCACAAGCATCTGCATCTTCCTTCGGCATAACACTGAGCTCCTTTCCAATATCCTGTATGAGTTGTTGTATGATTCCGTCAGTGACGCTGTCCTTACAAGCATTGCAGTTCCAGACTTTATCATCAAGATTGCGTTTCTCAGGGTCAGGAGATTTACTCTTGTGAAGAATGGGCACGATAAACGAAGCTGGTAAAAGGTAACCTTTGCAATCCCTGGAAATGAATTAGTTGCTTTAAATGAACTGTGTCATTTATTTGTTCAAAGAGAAAGAACAGAGGCAGGTTACATCAAAATCGTTTACGTTCAAACCCCCCCGGCATGTACCAATGAAAAATACACTTTTCTTACGTAAATTTATCATAGATTCACAACACCACCGTTCCCGTGCTTTGGAGAGCACGTTAAGCCGTCGATCCCGGTTCCACTAATACCAACTTGTGTAATCGTTAATAAAAAAGTGGAAGTGTAATTTTGTAAAAGGGCACGTGCAGTTGTAATATATTATTATTATTATTAAAATACTTTATTGCACTTTAACTTAAAAGTATGTACAAAGGCGAACTTAAAGCCATTTCGGATTTTTCTACCAGCTAACCTTTGGGAGAGTGAGACAGTATAATATGTGGGGTGCAATTTTAACCTTATTTTAAATTTGAATAAACTACATAAATAGTATGTATACATAGACTACTTAAATACTTATTAATATATTATATTATAGATATATATGAAGATAATATAAGTAATATTATTAAGAAGAAATATTTAAATTTAAAATATACTGTTCTGCTTGTTTAAAAAGAAAGTATTAAGTTGTTTTTTAAAGATGTGAATTGAAGGAGCTTTTCTGATGGTCAGTGGAAGCTTGTTCCACTGACGAGCAGCCGATACAGTAAATGAATCTGAATATCTGCTGGAAGTGTGGGGTGGGATTTTAAGTTGGTTGTTATGAGAAGAACGAAGAGGGCGGTCGTGCGAATCACAAAGAAATTCAAAGTTTGTTTTAAGATATGATGGAGCTATAGGGTTATAAATAATATTGTATAAAAAGTGAAGAAGATGAGCTGATCTGCGAAAGCGGATATTGAGCCAATTTAACTGCGTACGAAAATGGGAGATATGGTCATGCTTACGCAAGCCGAAAATAAATCGGATGCATAAGTTTAGAAGGCGATCCAGTTTATTTAGTAGCTCTTCAGTAAGGTCGGGATAGCAGACGTCAACATAATCTATAATGGGAAGCATCAGAGATCATACAGTAAATAATCGAATTTATTTTAATAGTAGTCTCTGTATAAACTATCAATAACAAAATTAATGTACTTACTTCTTCTTGCATTTAACAGCGCTATACATGGTCCCGAATTCTGTGACGTCAGTGCATCTCTTGCAGGTGCACTCGAAGTACTTGGAGTCAGCCAGGTAATGCCGACGAGCCTCGGTACCCCAAAGAGGGTCACAGTAACATACTGAGAGATGTGACCCTGCTACGATAGGTACACCAGCACTAACCAACTAAAAGGATCAAAATATCAATTAATTAAATTAAATATTTAAAAAAAAAGTAAGCTCTAAGATTGTCCAGTAGTTGATTATTATATCTCTGTCTGATCAAATTTGACCCGGACTGGTACATTTAAACTGCGAGCGCAAACGGAAACTGTATTCTTTTTTTCCTACATTGGTACAATCTTTGTTGATGTTCGTGTGAAGTTTGAGCGCCATATGTCAATTATTGTGTGTTTAACACCTATTTGTTTACGACGCAAAAAGTTAGTCTGGCGATTTTTTTTTAAGTTTATTTAAGGACAATGTACAGAATACATAAGTCCTACACAATCTGGCGGTTTTAACTACTATATACAAAAAAAAATAACAACTAGTTTGCTTGAAATTTTATGTTTTAATAATATAATAATAATAATAATAAATTATTTATTTCAGAATTAATTCCATAATTATTAGTAACATTCCAACTTAGAACTATGTTAGTGATTAAAAAGTCAAAAACAAACCGCAAAAATAATAATAATAATAACAATACCTAGCACTTAATTTAATTATATTTAAATGGAATTACGGCTACGGAATTGTTGAAAGTGTTTTGGTGAGTCTACATTATCGAGAAACCCAAGTATTACATTCAGTGAAGGTCGAGAAGTCGTCGAAGACTTGACTCATGCGAGTCGTCTATCTACCTCTGTTAAAGACGATAACATCGATAAAGTTAAGAAAATGGAGCTCGAATATCATGGTAGCACAGAGGCTTTTAAAATCTCTTATGGATCGACTCAACGCATTTTGATTGATGTTTTGGTTATGAAGCGTGTCAATGCTAGACTCGGACCAAAAGAACGGAATCTTTTGCAAAAACGACGTCGAGTATAAGTCGCAAAAGATATGCTTGACAACTTAGCTGAGGACCCAACATTTATCAAACGCATCATTACTGGTGACGAGACGTGGGTTTACGAATATGACGCGAAACTACACAACAATCTAGCAAATGTCGCTCCAAACATGAGCCGAAACCAAATAAAAACCACGTCGAAGTCAGCCGAAAATCAGGATCTCATCAATTTCTTCGATTACCGTAATGTGGTTCACCATGAATTCGTTCCAGAGGGTCAAACGGTCAATAAGGAATACTACTTATTTTTGTTTTGAGGCGTCTACGTCAAGCCATTCGTCGTAAACGACCGGAATTGTGGGCAGAGAATTAATGGATTTTTCAACACGATAATGCGCTGTCATATTCCAGCATGATTATGACTGATTTGTTGGTCAAACACGAAGCGAGAGTCATCGTTTAGCCACCGTATTCGTCAGATTTGGCTCCCTGTGACTTTTTTCTGTTTTCAAAACTCAAAAAACGCGCCATATGTAATTCGCTTTTAAAGGAACTGAAGGCCATCCCAGCCAAGGCATACCAAGTGTATGGAAAATTGGATTAAGCGTTGGCATGTTTGTATTGGCTCATAAGAATCCTATTTTGAAGGCGATAATAAAATTTTGTATTACAATACGTAAAAAAAATATATTTGACAGTCCGGCTCAAATAAGATGAGATTTATTGTCATAGGCATTACATGCGCTACCTTTAACTCAAATACAACTCCGTAACCTACATGTACCATCTACATTACTCACCACTTCGCCTTCAGAAGTAAAACTCTTATGACAATTGGCTCTGCAGTCGTGTTCAATCATAGAGACCCTGTCAAACATTGCTACGTAATCAGGCTCTGTTAGAGGAACCTCATGGCAATTAATCTGAAAAATAAATAAATTATAATAACTTGAATTTCATCATCATCAACAGCCCCTAGAATACAGAGTCCTAAATCTCCACTGTTGGAGATAGAGCTTTTTTTTTTTAAATACTTTATTGCACTAAAATTGTACATAGGCGAGCTTAATAGCCAGGCATTTTCTAACAACCAACCTTGAGGAGTGTAGAAAAACTATATATGGGTGCAAATTTATTATTATTTCAGAAAGTTCTGAAATATTTGGGCGGAACTCGCAGAAGAAGAGGAGACGCATGTGTTAATGGAGTGCTCCAGTGTGGCTACACTCAGGGTGACGTTCCTCTAGACTGTGAGGACTCTTTCGGAGGTCTGCATGGGGAGGAGATAGGATGACTCCATTAATGCTGAAAATCCCTGGCCGTAACAGTAACTATGCGACAAGTTGATATTAGTTAAGCCCGACCGATGGCTTAACCATTTACTCCTTCTTACGGTGATGGTGGTGTTGTACTCGTAAATCTATAAGAAATCTATGTCGGGGTTCGAAACGACCTTTTTAGGATTTTAGTTAGGAAGAACTTGGTAATAAAAAGAAGGAATCCAGAGCTCTAGCACACAAAAGTTTTTTTTACAAGTTACATGTCATTGTTAACATGTACGCCTTAATTTTTTATTTGCAACGCTGTTTAGGCGCGGTGGTGGCTCGGTTGTAAAAACGCATTCCTTAAATCCTACAAAGGTCAGTTCAAACCCACCAATGAGAAATACACTTTTCCTACGTACATTTGTCATAGATTTACAACACCACCGTTCCCACGAGAGCATGGAGTGGAGTCGTTAATAAATAATCATAAAAAATTAACATCATATCCTCGTCAGGCCGTCTGGCCAGCGTGGCGAGTGTTCGCCAAATTCAAAGGCCATCTCCAGCAGTGGAGGTCTAGGACGCTGTGTTCTAGGGGCTGTATTGATGAATAATGAACGCTGTATTTTGCCGTTCATAGAAAACAGGCGTTTTGTTTCCGATAACAACCATTTGTTGTATTTTATACTATAATTAAATATACTGTCCTACTTGAGCGAGTGCAGCGTAAGTTTCTTCGTACTGTACAATATAGAAGCTTTCGCTCCCGGCTCTCGTATGAACTGCTTTTGGATAAATATACTATGATGACTTTGGCAAATCGACGCATCCTGTTGGATGCCATGACACTTCATGGTTTATGCAATAATAAATATGACTGTATTGATCTTATAGATGTATTGATATTAAGACGTCTTGTGTGCTCATATAATAATATATTTTCTAATATAGACATATTTGCTTTATCTGCATCTAGGTATAAGAATAAGGTCAAAGAAACGTTAAAATTTATATAGGCTTTTTAATTATTATTATTATTTTCACATTTTTATTTTTTTCATAATGTTTAGTTTGTTATAACTTTGTACATTCTATAATTATATATCCTATCTGTGGATAACGGTGTTAATTGTATAATTACCTGTACTATGTAATCTATATTTGTATTGTATCCTTATTGTACAATTGTTATTCCAAATAAATAAAATAAAATAAAATAAAAATTATTGTGTATTTTTATTTGGTGACACATTCGCGATAGTACTTAACAATCATTGTCTTCACAGCCCCTAGAACACAGAGTCCTAGACCCCACTGCTGGAGACGGGCCTTCCATCATCATCAGCCTGTATCTCTCCACTGCTGGACGCTTCCCCAAGGCTCGCTACTTAACGCGATATTTTGCCACCCTTATCCATCCCCTATCAGCGACCTTCATCCATCCTTCTGGCGAGGGGGGGTCGTCCGACTCTGCGTCTTACCATAAGTGGTCTCCAGAACATGTTTCTAGAGAATTTGGCCTACACGCTGGCTAGGCTTCACGAGTTAACCAACCACACGTTTGTCGACTACCAATTAGTTAATTAATCAACCTAGAAAGCCAATTCATAATTTCTGAAATTCCGTAACATACGAGTGAATAAGTCATAAATATAGCTGTTATGTGAACTTAGTAGCGGGATTTAATGTGTTGACAATGTATATTATAATTGTTTAGGAAGCTTTGTTTGTATGTCTGTTTGTCCGTCTTTTACGTTTAAACTACTAGAGCGATTTTAAAGAACTTTAGCAAAAATGTTCCTTGAAAAACAGAGTCAGACATGTGCCGTATGTCGCCATCATGTGACCACGTAGCCATATATTTAGGGTGGATTCGCCTTCACGCCTAAATTACTTGACCGATTTTAATGGAATTTGACAGAGATGTTTCCTGGAACACAGTGTTGGGGATGACGTTATTACCTTAGGGTTTTTTTCGCTGATAAATTTATTATATAGTCAAGCCCGATCAAACAGTTTAATAAATTTACGTACCTGAATAACACCACAACACTTCATGATTTCATCTTCGCTGAACGTCTTTTCCAGCTTAAAAAAGCTCCAAATGAAATTGCATATCATTTTCTTATCAGTATTCCATTTGTCGGTATCCTTTCGATCCTCACAGTGAGATTGCATCGCCTGGATTTTGGCCCACAACTTCTGGTTGTGGTCCCTTTGGAAAAGGCATCGGAGAACTGTTATACATTGGTAGTTAGGGTGAGGAATTCCGAACGTGTTTATTGACACCTGTAATTTAAAAATTTATGAGCTGATTACAGCGGTGCTAATAAGAATGTTAGTATTCGCAATAACAGTGGAAAACATAGTTCACATTTAGTCTTTAGTTAATGTAAATGGGACTTGGAGACGTATCAAGTGGAAATTCAGAATACCTCACCCCAGCATGAAGGACATGCATAAAGCAGAGGCCGCAGCTGAAAATACGGAGTTAGGCAACCAATGGGGTGTATCACTAACTTTTTATCACGATAGATGGCGCATAATAGATGGTACTGTTGGTAATTATTTTTTGGATATTATGCCGATGTGAGCTGCTTTTAAGTGTACAAATCGAGATTTCGAAGAATCGAGAAATCAAAGATACGGTGATCTCAAAATTGCCGTTCTATTAAAAAAAAAAAGTTCTATAAAACCTTTTTTTTCTTTTTAAAGACGGTGTGCGCTTTCTTAATTCGTCTTTTAAGGTAGGTAACGTTAATTCAAAATACATTTTTCTGTTATAAACAAGTATCATCACGACCGTTTCCCTTTCGGGGTGGTCAGAAACCACGCTTATAAAGAAGTGGATTCACAATCAGTCAAACTTTACTATAGGCCAATCATGACAAGTGGCAAGCTCGTCGATGTCTCCAGCGTACCACTCTTTTTCAGTGAAGATGATTTTATTTATTTATTTATTTTTATTTATTCAGGAAACATACAGATCTTAAATCATAATTACAACAATTCTAAAAGTTACACAATCCAGCAAAGTTTCCACTTAAATATCAAACATAGATTTTGCAAAAAAATATTATAATAATAGGGATAAGCTTAAAAACAATACCTATAGAACAAACACAACTAAATAATATACATATAAGTATATAGTAAAATAATGGAAAATGAGAAAAAAAAAAAAAAAGTAATCAAAAAGAAATTAATTAAAAGTTCTACAAGCATAATCTTAAATTAATTTATTTTTTAACCTAGCAACACTAACACTGAACAAATCAATCATCACAAAGACCCTAGAACACAAAGTCCTAGGCCTTCACTGTTGGAGATGGGCCTTCCAGAAAATTCTGGATAATTAGGCCTCGCTGGCCAGACGGGTTGGCGAGGTTCTGATGTAACTTTTCTAATGACAATTTATTAACGATTTCAGAGAGTTCTTCGCGCCATTTTGCGTGGACATGTCAAGTGCAAGTTTTTGTTTTGTAAATTAATTTACTGTGGATATTATTGGTCAAAAGTGGTGTTGTTTTGTTTAATAATGTGCTGCAATGTGAATAATTATGGAAAACGATAAATTGGACTTTAAATATAGGGCACAAGTTGCAGTTTATTTTTTGCGGTTTTCCCGCGCTGTGGACTCCTATATTTTACCCGACGTGTTTGGGCTATAATGCCGCGAGTGACTCCAAGTAAAGCATCAAATTCTGCAGCATCTGGAATTTGATGATCCCAACTCGGTTATGAACTCTGTTATGAACATATATTATGCATATAAATTACGTGTTTAGGACTGATGTATTCTGTACAATGTCCTTTAAAGACAATTAAAAAAAATAACAAATCAATCATCACAAAGACCCTAGAACACAAAGTCCTAGGCCTCCACTGTTGGAGATGGGCCTTCCAGAAAATTCTGGATAATTAGGCCTCGCTGGCCAGACGGGTTGGCGAGGTTCTGATGTAACTTTTCTAATGACAATTTATTAACGATTTCACAAGTTGATATAAGTGGAACCGGGACCGAACGGCTTAATGTGCTCTCCGAGGCCCGGGTGTTGTAAATAAATGACAAATGTACGTAACAAAAATCTACATATTTCTAATTGGTAAATGTCGGGGTTTGGACCGACCTAATTAGGTTATTTTTTTTAAGGAAAGCAATCTAACAATTGAGCCATCACTGCTCTTGTCTCATCTTAATCTTAGTAAAGATCTGAACTCTATGAAATGAAATAATGTATTTGTCATAAACACGGTAGGTACAGGGATGTAAATTGTTATATGTAATTATATCACATGCCTCGCTATTTCTAGCATACAAATATTTATTTGGTCACATGACTTTGTCGTCCTTAGTGTCTAGGTATTCTTTTGTCCAATAAAAGCATTTATTAACCGGCATTTGTTTGGCAGTTCCCTTAAATTGAGGCTTATTAAAATATTTGTCGGCTATATGGGTAGTTTAATGCGCTGGAATAATTATTCTACTCTGATAATGCGTTTTAAATTTGCAATTATTCCCAAGAGTTCCGAGTGGCTTTTAGAAATAAACAGCATACATGTATGTAGATAGAAGGAACAGTCAGTAATTTTAGTTTTATAAATAAAGGACGACAGGAAGTCATAGGAGGTGTGTTACAAATAGCACGATTGGTTTTGATTTGTCCACTATAATATACCTTATATTTGACGCAACATATCCGTGCCGTTTTTGCATTAGCCATTTTAGTTAATGGCCACGAAGCGTGGACAAATCTATTTGTTGTTATATTTTGGCCACCAAAATGTTCTATATATAATAAGCTAAAAAAAAAACAAATATTTACTTTATGTCCTCTTTGTTGCGTATAATGGCACTCAGGGATATGATTACTGTTGCTCGAACATTCTGCGCTGCACATCGGCCATCCACATTTGTCACAATCCACGGTCTTCCCCTCTTCCAGAAGCTTGTAACATCCAAGGCATACTGGCGGCGTAACCTGTAAATTGGTTGAATAATAAATCAATACGCAAAACATTTTTTGACAGCCAAACTTTGGGGATAAATTAGAACATTTATAGGTGCAATGAAAGAAATGTTAATAATAGGACAAATTTAACATAATTATACATACTTACATAATATACTTTTATATTTGACCGCCTCCGTGGACTATGGTAACAAACGTTGCCGTGAACTCGGGAGGTCGTGGGTTCGATTCCCACCGGGAGCAAGTTGTACATTGTATAATTTGTCTCGGTCTGGGTGTTTATATGTATAATATGTAAGTATATATTTACAAAAAAAAAAAGTATAATATGTAGTTTATCAACCATCTAGTTTCCGTAACACAAGCCTCGTAGCTTACCACGGAAACTAGATGGCGCTGTGTGACCTGTCTGGAAATATTTATTATTTATTTATTATTATATATACTGTAATACCAATATACTAAATACTAATACATACACAAAAATATACATAATATACACTTATTAACATTGTTGGGAGCTATTTATAAGGTGTAGATAGACCATACATGTGGTATCATTCCTAACCATTGAATTTATACCTTAAAAAAGTAAAGTATCAACACAACCGTTTCCCTTCTGGAGTGGTCAGACACCACGCTTATAAAGAAGCGGATTCACGATTAACCAACTTTCCTATAGGCGAATCATGACAAGTGACAAGTCGATGTCTCTGCGTATCAAAATCAAGAATATCACAAATAAATTAAATATTAATTAAATTGACATTTTATTTATTTTATTTATTTTAACTGCCTCCGTGGTCTAGCGGTTACGTCCGTGGATTTAGACTCGGAAGTACCGGGTTCGATTCCTGGTCGGGACACAAAAATATTTATTAATGTAAATAATTACATTTAATTAATATTTAATTTATTTGTGATATTTCTCGAGTTTGGTACGCTGGAGACATCGACGAGCTTGCCACTTGTCATGATTGGCCTGTAGTAAAGTTGGCTAAATGTGAATCCGCTTATTTATAAGCGTGGTTTCTGACCACCCCGAAAGGGAGACGGTCGTGATGATACTTTACTTTTTTACTTTTTACTATTTATATATCTAGCTAGAAAAAAACGAATATAAACATTAAGATATAAATAGATAGATAAATTCTTTATTGCACAGAAAATAATACATTTTACAGTACATAGGCGAGCTTAATGTCTAAAAACATTTTCTAACAGCTAACCTTTGGGAAATGTGAGCAGGGATTGTAAGGTGCATGACCGCTAATATTTGAGATAAAGAGATTTATTGAGTTAAAAACTTATAACTAAAAAAAAAGAACGATATTAAATCTATAATATAAATACATACAATACATAGATAACACATACATATATTAGTTACATACTATATTTATATATATATACATACAATAATATACCGATTTAGTCAAGTTATGTAGACTCGTCTTGCTTTTTGTGAAAGTGTTTAGTGAGCAAATTTTTATAACATATCAGTGATGGTGCTTTACGAATATGAAGAGGGAGTCGGTTCCACTGGCGAGCTGCTGATACTGTATAAGAATCTGAACATCTGCTGGACGAATGTGGCGGGATTTTTAATTGATTATTAGAGGAAGAGCGAAGAGAACAACTGTGTGTATCGCACAGAAATTGGAAACGATCTTTTAGGTAAGGGGGTGCCATTGGATTAAATAGGACATTGTAAAGAAAGGTAAGTGAATGTGCAGACCTGCGATTTCGGATATTGAGCCACTTTAACTCTTTGCGAAATTGAGAAATATGATCATACTTACGCAAGCCGAATACATAGCGGATGCATAAGTTGAGAAGTCGATCGAGTTTATTTAGAAGCTCTTCGGTGAGGTCGGAGTAACAGACGTCTGCATAATCAATAATGGGAAGAAGCAACGAGCTGACTAACGTAAGCTTTGTCGAGGCTGGAATGAAATTCTGCGATCTCTTTAGAAAGTGCATTGAAGCGTAGATTTTTCTGCTAACTTCTGAAACGTGGTAGTCCCAGGACAAATCACTGCTTAAATAAAGACCAAGATTACGTACGTTTGAGCAAAACGGCAATGTGACGCCATCAAACTGTAAGGCTGGAATAGAATTGAAATCCAACCTACCCACTAATTGTTTCGAGCCTACGACCATCACCTGCGTTTTATTCGGATTAACCAAGAGTCCCAAATCTCGTGAGTATATGCGTATGTTCTCTAAGTCCAAATTAATTTTACTCAAGGCTTCATTTATGTCGCTAGGATAAAAGGATGTATAAAGTTGCAAGTCGTCGGCGTACAGATGGTAGGAACAGAAGTTAATTGAACGAGTGAGGTAGTTTATAAAAACTGAGAAGAGTAATGGAGATAATACGCCACCCTGCGGGACACCAGCAGTCACCGGACACCAGTCCGAGTAGACATTGTCCAGACGAATGCGTTGTTGGCGCCCGCGAAGATATGAATTAAACCACTGTAGCACAGTCGATGAGATGTTAAGAGAATGCAAAACAGCTAGGAGAATGTCATGATCTACGCTGTTAAAAGCGTTACTGAAATCGAGCAGGGTAAGAAGAGTAAGTTTTCTGTCATCCATAGCAAAGCGGATGTCGTCAGTGATTTTGACAAGTGCGGTGGCAGTGCTATGAGACGGACGGAAACCAGACTGGAAGACGTTAAAAAGATTATTACTGTTAAGATAATTAGCTAGTTGCCGATGGACAACCCGCTCCAGAACTTTAGAGAGAAAGGGGAGAATAGAAATTGGGCGATGATCACTGAAAATAGTAGGGACTGTTTTTTTTGGGATAGGCACTATATGTGCATGTTTCCACAGTTCTGGAAAAGAATTTGACGAAAGAGAAAAATTTACAATGTGGGTAATTGTAGGAAGTATTAGAGACATAATAGGAATAAGAAGACTACGACCCACATTATCATATCCAACAGCTTTACTAGTTATAGAGAAGATAATCTTTTTTATCTCATTACTGTGCACAGGGTGAAATTTAAATGATGAAGTATTTGGAAGTGGCATAGAACCAATTTGTGTTATTGTAGCGGCCTTTAACACAGGATCAATGGTGATAGGAGGTGATGAAAAATGCTGGTTAAGGCCGTCGATATCAATAGAAACATCTGTTGCTGTTTTGGTTTTACCAAATCCCAAAGAACGAAGAACTGTCCAAAGATTTTTAGAAGTAGAAGTTTCGATTGAGTTATGAATGTATTGGCGTTTTGCGTTCCTACACATCTGATTTACTCGATTCCTTGCAACCTTGAAGGCATTCCAACTATCTTCCGTGGGGGTCTTTTTGTGTTTGCGTTTTAGGGAATCCCTCCACTTCATAGCCTTTCGAATATGTTCGTCAAGCCAGGGTGCTGGGGGTCGTTTCATTCTGACAGGTCGTATCGGTGCGCGTTTGTCATAAAGGTGGAGCAGCAGGCGGTTGAATTCGGAGAGCTTGTCGTCGAGCGTGTCCTGTTGGGACACCACGTGCCAATCAGTGTTCGCAGCATCAGACAGCAGCAAATTGAGATTCATTCGGGCAAAGTTACGTTGAAGAATAATTTTAGGTTTAAATCTGGGTGTCTTAATTTTATAGGATGCAAAGAATATATAAAAAAAAAACCTACTTACAAAACCTAATTGAAATACCTATAAATCGTATCCGCGTCTTATGGTGGCAAGAACGCAGGCCGCATTTCCTCACTAAATATCTATGCTTATTCTCTGGGCGGGGAAAGAATCAGCCCTCTTGTCACCAGAGCAGACAATTAGAAGAGGGGTGATGTTTTTTAAAAATGTTTTAGAGCTAACGTCTCTACAGCAAACGGCACTTAACCGCTAGACCACGGAGGCAATTTATACATAAAATAAAAATTTACCTGAGCAGGGCCAACTATAAGCGGCTTTTCTTTTAGAATAACATCGCCAGGTTTAACATCCCTGGTGGCTTCTAGATAGCGTCCTAGATCTGGATGCTCCTTAACTTTGGCAGGTGTGCAGACATGACGATGGGTCTTCCAATGCTGCTTCTGGTGATCTCTTGAGCAGTAGTATACAGATTGGCAACCTGCGCACTTTTGAGCTGCTTTAGCTGTACATACTTCGCAAATACCTTCATCTGGATCCTGGAAAATATTGTCGTCTTCATTGACTTATAATACTCCTATACTATTACCCACAGCGGGACTTTCCTGAATTACAGCTATGGTTAGTACGGTACTAATATGCAAGTTTGTTAAACTATTAATAAATAGCTGTCTCTATTAATAAGTACTGTACTTTTATTTATTTATTTATCGCCATAGGATCCTATCGGAACAATCGGTTAATCAATTTTTTTTTAATAACAATCCTAAACAAAA
Source organism: Tinea semifulvella (assembly GCA_910589645.1). NCBI lineage: Eukaryota > Metazoa > Arthropoda > Insecta > Lepidoptera > Tineidae > Tinea > Tinea semifulvella. Next base: position 3,483,485 of record OU342599.1, read on the forward strand.
TACCTGGCCAGATAGGGTGATACAGTATGGCAAGGAACAGCCCCAATTTCCATTATTGTTATTTTATTATTATTATTACTATTACGGCTATATTATTACTATATTATTAAGTAAATACTGTAGTTACGTTTTACTATTTTAGATTATCGTAAAATACAGGCCATAATCTCCTATGCCCTATGCCTATGGCCATCATGACAAGTGGCAGGCAAATCGGGACGCAATAATTTATTTAATACATACATAATATTTGATATTTATATAGTCTGGTACGCTAGACACATCGACGAGCTTGTCACTTGTCATGATTGGCCTAAAGTAAAGTTGGCTAAATGTGAATCTGCTTATTTATAAGCGTGGTTTCTGACCACCCCGAAAGTGAAACGGTCGTGATGATACTTTCTTTCTTTTACCTGCCTGGAGAGTGTCATGGAACTAACACCAACACAAGACTATACAACTATACTATACAACTATACTTAAAATTAATAATAATAATTGCAGCTGTAAAAGGACCTCGTCAAAAATAATATAATTTAATAATTATTATATTAAGTCCATATAAGATGTCATAAGCCAGTCCTGTTACACGTGCAGCCTATGGGTGGACTATACTCAGAGAGCGTACAGCGACCTGCGCGTCCAGTATAATAATGCGTTCAGGATGGTGCTACCGAGGTTCTGCAGTGCCTCGGGTATGTTTGCTAATTTGAGGACTGACAGTTTTCAAACAATTATGCGCAAAAGATCCGCGTGAGAACCAGTACCAACAGGCTCCTAAACGTATTGGCCGATCGGTGGGACTCTCCGCTGCTGGAGCACTGGATACAGCTGCATACAGTCAAGTAGACAGCCTCCAGTAGCGGATTGTTTAAAATAAATTATTAGTTATACTAAATATAGATTAAGTAAAATTGTTACTAACAATTTATGGATCTAAAGTCTGAAATAAAAGTGTATTATTATTATTATGTATTTGTTAACTTTTATAAAACCTTAACAAAAAAAAAACAATAAATATAAAGGAATAATTACTAAACAATAGAAAGTCGTACGTACCTTACTCATATTTTCAATCTTCATCGAACTTTTTGATATTCAAATAGTTTATTTTCTTGTAGAACTCTCTAGATTAAGCCAGCATGAGGTGACCGGCTCGCGCGATCTGTCGGTCCGCTGTTTATAAATAACGTTTCGAGTACGCTAGGTATTGTAAAAACTAAAACTAAAAAGGTGAAACACGCTTTATTTTCAGCGTGCTAAAGTTGAATTTTGTAGCAAAAAGTAGATTACAGCGACAACATTGTACAGTCAGCTTCAAAACATTGTCTTTGCATTCTAAAACTTTCAGGAGCATTTTTTTTTATTGACTGCAATTTTTTTTTAACTAATTTTGCGCCATATATTAAATATATAACGAAACGGGGTAAGAAACAAAAGGTATAAGAATTAAAGCTAGACCATTCATTCATTACAGCCCTAGAGTCCTAGACCTTCACTGTTGGAGATGGGATTCCAGAAATTTCTGGAGAATTTGGCCAACACTAGCCAAGCTGGCGAGACGGGTTGGCGAGGGTCTGATGGCAATTTTTAATAACAATTTATTAACGATTCTACAAGTTGGTATTAGTGGGACCAGGACCGATGGCTTAACGTGCTCTCCGAGGCACGGGAACGGTGGTGTTGTAAATCTATGACAAATGTACGTAAGAAATAGTTCGAACCCGCCTCTTTAGGGTGTTAAACAAAGCGTTATTACAACCGAGCCACCACCGTTTACCAAGCTTAAGCTTAAACTTAAGAGCAATTCATAATTAATTAGTGTATGATAGTGCATTGCAGGTTATGGTCGTGTGCGATGTGCACAGTTGGTTTTGTTGCTGAAAATATGCCGACCTGCATGCTACGGAAGTGTTAAATCAATACCCACGCTATTTTATATTTGATCTATTTGGGTTTATCCTATGCTTTGTGACACCTATATATTTGCACAAAAACTTTATATTAAAAAAAAGTGCTGTGAAAAGCATAACTATTTGACTATCTATAAGAATAACACGGGTTGTTCAGTAACTGAGCTGTTATGGCTCAGTAAAACTTGCCTTATGTATCGTTATGTAATTTGTTTTTACACCTTGTTTTTCTAAGAACGAACTATTTTTGCGATAGTAGAAGATTTTTTTTTTTTTTATTTGTCACAATTTACTTATAGTGTAAGATCATTTACCGTTCCGAGGGAATCAAATATTAAAAATCAAAAGACGACAACATGAAGTCAAACAAATATTATGATCTCAGAAGAAATGTTTATATTCATCTTTACGCAGTGGATGTTGGTGCAAAAGGAATTCCAGTAAAATATTTGCAGGTCTGCCGTCAATATATTCATGGAACGACCTTCCCAGACGGCATTAACGAAATCATATATTTGGTTGGGTAGGGAGAGGAGCAGAATGGTTAGCGTCTTGTCGCTCAATAAAAAAAAAAGCCTCCTTTGTGAACTAGCCTATAGTCGGTTGCAAGCCCGAGACACAATTCTTCTTCTCTCTCTTTCCTACACACAATGGACCCGGCACTCGTACAGTGAATACATAGAATAAATTTGTACTCTTTACTTAAATATGCTGTTGACTGTACTTTGTTATTATTGGAATACTAACATTTTAATGAGGTTGTCTGGTTTAAAATAATGACAAGAAGGGAGAAACGTCCAGAATAGTAAAGCCGGGTTAATCAGTGTATACGTAGTTTGCGAGCAGAACGTTCTTTGCTCGCAGCGAGCCGATGACGGCCAGGTACCTACTCATTGCGTAACTGTAACCGTTGCACGTTACTGTAACCGTTGCACGTTACTGTAACCGTTGCACGTTACTGTAACCGTTGCACGTTACTGTAACCGTTGCACGTTACTGTAACCGTTGCACGTTACTGTAACCGTTGCACGTTACTGTAACCGTTGCACGTTACTGTAACCGTTGCACGTTACTGTAACCGTTGCACGTTACTGTAACCGTTGCACGTTACTGTAACCGTTGCACGTTACTGTAACCGTTGCACGTTACTGTAACCGTTGCACGTTACTGTAACCGTTGCACGTTACTGTAACCGTTGCACGTTACTGTAACCGTTGCATGTTACTGTAACCTAACAACATACCCTCCTTCCGAGACACGATAATATGTAGTAACCTAAGCACGCTTAAAGGTGTTCCGAGACGTGTATAAACTGTTTTGCCAAAGCTATGTGACGTCACAAATGACATTATTCCTCGCGCTTAGACTGCTCACGATATCGAGGTAGATCGCTCTGAGCGCTGTCAGTTTTATGTCATTATGTCGCGCGCCATTTTCAAGTTTATTTAATATTAGGTTTCCTTTTAAATTATTTAATATTGTAATTCGTTTATACTGTTAGAATATTACTTCTAAAACGAATCAATAAATAATATTTAAGTAGGAAGTGAAAAAAAAATGTCTGTAACACGGCAAGTTATTTTAAAAGACCAAAATAAGTTAATAATATTAAACTTTACACATATAAAGATGAATAAACCGAGAGATGTATGTTTGTTAGTATTCATACTCAAAGATGTGGAATCCGCAATTTATCTTCCATACATTTAAAAAAAAAACTATCATGTTATGAAAGAAAATGTGATTTAGACCGTTCCGAATTGATGTCACGCTCATCGTGAAATTTGATTCGGAACGACTGTTAGTATCATATTCATTCTAAGCGCTCTGAGCTTGATTCGGAGCGAAGGATAGTGTGTACGGCTCGCAGTGTGCCGACGATTGTCGGTATTTGCCGCAGTTCCAATCCCCCGGCATGTATCAATAAGAAATACACTTTTCTTTCCTACATTTGTCCTAGATTAACAACACCAACGTTCCCGTGCCTAGGAGAGAATGTTAAGCCGTCAGTCCCGTTTTAAAATTGACATCGGATACATATGTTCTGGAAGGCCCATCTCCAAAAGTGGAGGTCTAGGCAAGAGTGACAAGTGGCAAGCTCGTCGATGTCTCTAGCGTAACAAAAAGGAATCGACCCGGTAACTCCGAGTCTTAATTCATGGACCAAGGAGGCGGTAGTGTAAATAAATAAAACAATATTAAATTAAATTAAAAAATATTTTTTATTTCAAAATGTGTTTTTTTATTAAATAAATTAGTAATCCAAAAATATAATTCGCAAATGAGAAGATTGAAATGTCTTTTAGTAAAAGGAATGAATATTTTATATAATTATTATTTTTTTATAAATAGATAGTTAATAAAAATATCATAAATAATAAATTAAATTATTAGTAAATTAAAAAATACAAAACTACGTATAACATAAAATAAACGCTTTTTCAGTTTTTTTTTATTTTTTTATTTTTTGGCCTTACTAATCAAAGTACAGCAGCAGATTTTACCGTGGACATAAACATCATAGGTAAATCTTGTTTCTAGCAGTGTATTTTTTATATAAATATCACCATGGTTACAATTTTTTTTTTTTATTCCAGACAGGTCACAGTGCGCCATCTAGTTTCCGTGGTAAGCTACGAGGCTTGTGTTACGGAAACTACATGGTTGATAAATTACATATTATATTTTTTTTTTTTTGTAAATATATACATATTAGTACTCCTTGAAAGTAAAAATTGGCATTTTGACATCATTGCAAACTGATTCCCGGGCGGGGAAGTATTCACCGTTCGTGCCGATAAACCCAGTAAAGTGTATCCACACGTTTCGGGATCAGGCTCGAATTGCCGTCATGTCCAGTCAAGCCGGCATAGTGTTAGAGACTGACGTCAGTTATGAGTGTCTGATTCCAGTTGCTAACATACATAGACGTTGCGTGTCACTTACCATCAGGTGGGCGCAAGGTCACATGTCGTTCTAGTATATATAAAAAAAAACTTTAGCATTTTTAGGTGTTGTAACGCTCGTTTGGATAAAAAATCTACAGCACATAGTTCTTAACTGATACGAATGCAAGATATTTTGCATTCATTCATTGACTAGACCTTCACTGTTGGAGAGAGGCCTTCTAGAACATATATTTGGAGAATTTGGCCTAATCTCGCGCTCTGGCCAGTTTATTTTATAATATTTTTCCAATAATTTGCTCCCAAGTTTTAATTTTCTTCAGTGCGTCTCTCGCAGCTGACGCCATGAGACCTTCTGACGACTGAGCGGGTTCGAATCCAAGAATCTTCGCGGCTTCAGTCAAGTAGCTTACAATCTGCAAAAAACATATTAATAAAAAAATACTCAAGTGTTTTTAAGCCCAATGGGGTGTATCACTAACTTTTTATCACGGTAGATGGCGCATGATAGATGGCACCTAATATAACTGTCAGTTACATAGAAATCTTGTATTTTTAACACAAAATTTATTATTTTCTGGATAATATGCCGAAGTGAGCAGCTTTTAAGTGTACAAATTGAGATTTCTAAGCGAAATCAAAGATATGGCGATCTCAAAACTGCCGTTCTATTAATTCAACCTTTTTTCTTTTTAAAGACGGTGTGCGCTTTCCTAATTCGTATTTTAAGATAGGTAACGTTAAGATAAAATTCATTTTTCTGTTGTAAAAATAAAAAACTACAAAAACATTTATTAAATAATGCGTCATATGTTGTAAACAAGGTACCAGTGCCGCTAGCGACATCTACAAAAAGCTTTGCCTGATACACCCTATTAGAAAACACATAGTCTAATTCCGGTATAGCCCCGGGATCCCGGAATTACGCATCAAAAATACCGTAATCCCGAGATTGAAAAACATGTTTGGGATTGTATTCCCTATATGTAAAAAAAAAAAATTTAAAATTAATTTAATTCGGAGGGATAATGCTGCCATTGTATTGGGCACCTGCCACAGGACAGCGATTTGAAAGAGCTATCTCGTTTTATTTATTTATTTATTTAAAAACTTTATTGCACTATGTACAAAGGCGGACTTAATGCCGCTAGACATTCTCTGACAGCCAAACCTTTAGGACATTTAGACAGTATAGATGGTAGGCGCAATATTAAGTAAGTCCATATATATCAATATATACATACCAATATTTACTTACTATTACATAACACTTACATAAATACGTTTTGTAAGTATAAAATTTTTATTTATTAAGTTTTTGCCTCCGTGGTCTAGCGGTTAAGTCCGTGGATTTAGACTCGGAGGTACCGGGTTCGATTCCTGGTCGAGACACAAAAATATTTATTAATGTATATAAATACATTTAATTAATATTAAATTTATTTGTGATATTTCTCGAGTTTGGTACGCGTGGAGACATCGACGAGCTTGCCACTTATCATGATTGGCTAAATGTGAATCCGCTGATTTATAAACGTGGTTTCTGACCGCCCCGAAAGGTGATACTTTTATTTTAGTTTTTAATGCAATTTTATTTAATTAATTCATTTATTTTTAGGGAGCTAAAAGCGGAAGCCGCAGCCGAAAGCACAGAGTCTGGCAAGCGGCGCAAATACTTATCTATAATCATAGATAGATTACGTGTTTGTGCCGTTTGCTGTACAGACTTTAGGCCCGTGTAGTCCAAGAGCTAAAACATTTTTAAAAAAATACCACTCGTCTAATTGCCTGCTCTATGCCTAGTGTGACAGTGAAGTTTCGTAAACGCAACTATAGTAGTAGAGTTTTTTTACTGAATTTTCGATGTTCATTGCCTGTTATTATAGCCATAACACGCAATGTAAAATAAAAAAACGTTACTACAGCAGTTACGTTTTCCGAAACTTGCATTTTACACTAAGCACACGGTGACAAGAGGGCTGGTTCTTTCCTTGCCCAGAGAATAAACATAGCGATTTAGCGAGGAAATGCGGCCAGCAATTTTGCCACCATGCCGCGCGGATACGATTTATATTTAAATTAGATTTTGTAAGTAGGTTTTTTTTTTTTTTTTTATGTTTTCTTTTCAAGAAGTAAAATAGGTACCTCTTTAAGTCTGTTCCTAAGGTTTTCTTTGGATATTGCCTTTTTCTCAAAATCACGAGTCGTCAATATCATTAGTGGTGCGTGTAGTTCATATAATGTTACACCTGCAAAAAAAAATAACGTTTCATTCTGCAATCTTATTATTACTAAAAATTATTATTATTAAAACTGTTTCTACCATATAATTTACATTACAAACATGCAAAACTCAACTTTATCCTGCATGATATTAAGCTCACAATCAAAACTTGCTAACTATTTTTGCCCTTAGTGATAGGTGGGACTGGTGGTGGTAAAGTCTGTATCCACCGTTCGTGCCTATAAACCTTGTAGAGTGTATCCACACGTTTCAGGATCAGGCTGGAATTGCCGTCATGCCCAGTGAAGCCGGCATAGTGTTAGGGACTGATGTCAGTCATGATTGTCTGATTCTAGTTGATAACATGCAACATCATTGCACGCCACTTACCATCAGGTGGGCGCAAGGTCACATGTCGTGTTAGTATAAAATAAGTAAAAAAAATACTATATATTATTTATATAGTATTTTTTTTTCCTTACATAATGTAGTGGCAATAATCTTACCCTAATATTATTTTGCTTATTTAATATTCGATATTTCAACTGCCTCCATGGTGAAGTCGTGGATTTAAATAATCATTAGACGCAGAAGTACCAGGTTCGATTTCTGGAGTTTAGTACGCTGGAGACGTCGATGAGCTTGCCACTTGTCATGATGGGCATATACTAAAGTTGGGTAGTGAATCCGCTTCGTGAACGTGATTTCTGACCATCCCGAAAGTTTATTTTGTAAAATAGTTTTTTTATTGCCTAGGTAATTCAGTATTTTTGATATACTTAGTTTTTTTATTGCCTAGATAATTAGGTATTTTAGATATAGTTTTTTTATTGCCTAGGTAATTCAGTATTTTTGATATACTTAGTTTTTTTATTGCCTAGGTAATTAGGTATTTTAGATATAGTTTTTTTATTGCCTAGGCAATTAGGTATTTTTGATTTAGTATTATTTATAATTAGTTTTTAATAAAAAAAAACTACGATTAATTTTTTTACTAATAGTTATGTCAGTCCCCTGGACATCATCTTATCTCTCACTCTTTACTTACCTCTCAACCGTGAAAGTCCAGGTTCGATTATATCGAAGACTTTCATCAACTCCCGACAAATTTCGATCTTTCTGTTCAGCTCTGAATCTGGCATGTCTTGTATCATATAGTCTGAAACTTTGCCGTACAGCTGGCTGAGTGAATGCTTAGCACTGAGGCAGAGATAGTGACTAGAATGGACCACGTTTCTGTATTTGTGTAAAAAAGTTTCATAAGCTTTGACATCGTTCACATCAATTTGGTCGTATTCGTCAGTTAATCTGGAAAAAAATATATTTTAAGAACGTCGCCATATATACATATATAATATAAATTATATTATAGCTGTGTGTAAATAAACTTGAGTCGATCCTGGCGCTTGGGAGTGGGCGTGGGTAATCTACTCGATTCCTTCCGAGAGCTTGACTCGGTAGTGTTTGGCAAATATTTTATTTTGTTTTATAAAAAGTATCATCACGACCCTCCCTTTCGGGGTGGTCAGAAACCACGTTTATAAATAAGCGGATACACATTTAGCCAACTTTACTATAGGCCAATCATGACAAGTGGCAAGCTCGTCGATGTCTCCAGCGTACCAAACTCGAGAAATATCACAAATCAATAAAATATTAATTAAATGTATTTATTTACATTAATAAATATTTTTTTTGTGTCCCGACCAGGAATCGAACCCGCTACCTCCGAGTCTAAATCCACCGACTTAACCGCTAGACCACGGAGGCAGTTTTGTTTTATATGTATTTTTATATTTTATAATTGTAAGTTCATTTTAAAATTTATTTGATATGGATGCATACCTGAAATAAAACTTCATGACCGCCTCCGTGGTCTAGTGGTAACAAACGTTGCCGTGAACTCGGGAGGTCGTGGGTTCTATTCCCACCGGGGGCAAGTTGTACATTGTATAATTTGTCTCGGTCTGGGTGTTTATATGTATAATATGTATATTGTTACAAAAAAAAAGTATAATATGTAGTTTATCAACCATCTAGTTTCCGTAACACAAGCCTCGTAGCTTACCACGGATACTAGATGGCGCTGTGTGACCTGTCTGGAAATATTTATTTATTTATTTAGGTATTTTATTTATTTATAAATGCGCAAGTAACTTTGTCTGTCTGTGTGTTACGCAATACTAAATGTGTGTGTTTATTAAATGGGTTGTAATTAGTATATCTGTGTCCGTGACGTGCTTTCAATCCGTAAGGCGGGCGGCTGAAATATGTATTCCTAGGTTGTAGCGGACGCCGAGATGATCGCCTTTTTGTCACTATACATGTGTGGGTGGGCTATTTTTATTATGCTATGTGTATGGTTTGTCAATAACAATATTTATTTCTTTCTTAGAGAAGAGAAGAGAGGACGGGGTCCTTACAAAATCTCCCATAATCCTTTACGCAAAGGTGTCAAACAAGGTACCAGTGTCGCTAGCGACATCTACAAAAAGCTTTGCCTGATACACCCCATTGTCAACTACCCTCATCAAAATCGCTTCAATAATAGGCGTGACCAACAGACAAAGTTTGACCAACAGACAAAAGCTGTCACAGTATGAATTGAACTATACCTTTTTAAAAGCAAATGAATGGCTGACGCCTGCATAGTATAAGTGCATCCATTATCAACGCAACCCCAAACCGCCTGCTCATCCAGAGGTTGCCTCGATAATACCCGCCCACAACATTTAGGACACCTGAAGGCGCTGGCAAAGGACCCTAACTCCGTGGGGTCGACGCAACGAGGACAACTGCATTCGAAGAATTTGCTGTGTTTTATGTGTTCACGACGTTTGAGGGTACCCTGAAAAATATTTAATTATTAATAAATGGGACGTGCGTCGACACCCTCGCCGCGTCGCATCTCAGGGGGACAGCGCATAAAGCGGGAGCCGCGGCGGAAAATGCGGAGTCCAGCAAGCGGCGCAAATATGTAAGTATATTAAAAATTACATATTTATGCCGTTTGCTGTAAAAACGCTGGGCCCATGGAGTCCAAGTGCAAAAAAGTTTTTAAAAGACATAACACCGCGTCTTGTCGTCTCCTCCGGTGACAAGAGGGATCCCTATCCTTAGTATTAATATTAATTTTATTTTATATTTTGTAAATATTTTTTTCGAATAAATGCTTTTATATTATTAATATAAAAAACTGGTCTATTCACACTTTAAGAATAGCTTTAAACCACGTTAGTAACTTGTATTTGTGTGGGAAGTGATGTCATGATGGTAAGTGGCACGCGAGGGCCGTGAATGTTGGCAACTGGAATCAGACACTCATGACTGACGTCAGTCTCTAACACTATGCCGGCTTGACTGGGCATGACGGCAATTCGAGCCTGATCCCGAAACGTGTGAATACATTTTACTGGGTTTATCGGCACGAACGGTGGATACTTCCCTGCCTCGGCAGATTGGGAAAATTACCACCATCAGTTCATCTACCACCTGTTTGTTGTTCGTCATGTTCTTTATGACGTCAAATGCCAATTTTTAAGTTCAAGGAGAACATACTATATATAAAAAAATAACACCGCTTGAAACAAGATGTTTTTAGTGTATTGATATTTATTTATTCAAAATTTTATTGCACGTTTTACAAAGGGGCGGACTTATGCCATTATCTGACAGCTAACCTTAGGGACAATGTGGACCAAATGTAAGGTAAGTAATTGATAATATCAACTTATGGTAAATATTATAATCATCCTTACGGACCCTAGAATATGAATTGATGAACTACCTACTTATAAAATACTGAAAGGGCATAGATAATAATGGTATATACTTCGATTAATTATATATATATTTTCATATTTAAAAAAAAAAATACTGCCTCCGTGGTCTAGCGGTTAAGTCGGTACACAAAAATATTTATTATTGTAAATTAATATTATTTTTTTTTGTTATATTTTCCGAGTTTGGTACGCTGGAGACATCGACGAGCTTGCCACTCGTCGCCTATAGTCATCATCATCATCATCATCAGCCTGTGTCTCTCCACTGCTGGATATAGGCCTCCCCCAAGGCTCACCACTGCACGCGGTCTTTTGCAACCCTCATCCAACCCCCACCAGCGTCTCAGGTCATCCGTCCATCTGGCGGGGGGTCGTCCCACTCTGCGCCGTCCCGTACGTGGTCTCCACTCCAGAACCCTTTTGCCCCATCGGTCGTCGGTTCTGCGGAAGATGTGTCCGGCCCATTGTCACGTTAGCTTGCTAATTTTGAATGCTATGTCAGTAACTTAGGTTCTCTGACGAATTTCAACGTTTCGAATTCTATCCATCAGAGAAATACCAAGCATAGCTCTCTCCATAGCTCGCTGAGCGACCTTGAATTTGTGAACCAGACCCACTGTCAGTGTCCACGTCTCTGCTCCGTACGACATTACGGGAAGGACGCACTGGTTGAAGACTTTTGTCTTCAAACACTGTGGTATGGACGATGAGAAGATATGTCGAAGTTTCCCGAATGCCGCCCATCCTAGCTGAATGCGTCTGTCGGCTTCTTTGCTGAAGTTTGCAGCGCCTAGCTGAATAGTCTGTCCAAGGTAGACGTATTCCTGCACAACTTCGAGAGTATCATTTCCCACACAGATTGGCCTCGGCTTGACATCGTCATATAACATAACGCCTATAGTAAAGTTGGCTAAATGTGAATCCGCTTTATAATTTTTTTCGTTTCACTTTTTCCATATAAAACGACAATTTCATATGTAAGGGCCTAATATTATATTAAAGCTAAATAAATCCCACCCCTGGAACACAGTTACAAATTACTTACAAGGAATCAAATCATGGGTTATGGTGGTTAGGTTTCTTACCTGAAGTGTATAAGCGTAGCACAGAGTAATCATTTCCCCGGCACGGTGAGAAATAGCGGCGCGAATGGTGAGCGGTCTCCTAGCGACCACCTCCGCGTCAGTATGGGTGGTGGAAGGTGTGCAAGAGTGAGACAGAAGATAGGCCCGGTCGTATAGCGCCCTCGCACTCACTCCACTGCCACCTACCTCGAACGCATTTACCTGAAAAGTATATTTGTTTTTTTACTTATTAATCATCATCATTCATCAGTACAGCCCCTAGAACACACACTGCTGGAGATGGGTCTTCCAAAACATATATCTGGAGAATTTGGCCCACACTCGCCACGCTGGCTGGACTGCTTGGCGAGGATATGATGTCAATTTTTTATGACAATTTATTAACGATTCCACAAGTTGGTATTAGTAGAACCGGGACGGCTTAACGTGCTCTCCGAGGCACGGGAATGGTGGCGTTGTAAATCTATAACAAATGTACGTAAGAAAAGTGTATTTCTGTGGTTGTGGTGGGTTCAAAACCGAGCTTGGTAGGATTTAAGGAACGCGTTCTTACAACCGAGCCACCACCGCGCTTATGTATTAATACTTGTAACTTGTACAAGGTGAGGTCGTTGCGTCAGATATCGGCGTCACTTTGGCAAATCGCAAACGAACTTCGAAATACGGAAAATGGTAGGTATAAAAGAAAGCATAGGGACAAATAAATAAATAAATAATAAAAATAAAAAATGCTTTATTGCACAAAAACTAAAATAACTTAAAATTAATGTGCACAGGCGAGCTTTATGCCGTGAGGCATTATCCACCAGCTAACCTTTAGGAGTTTTGAAAACATGTGACAGGCAGAGTGCCAAGTAAATAATAAATAAACAATACATACTAATACTACATATACAATACATGTTATACATATAATAATACATATCTATAATACAATACATATAATTAAATATATACAGGATTCATGAAATAAATAAATAAAATAAAACACATACTAAAGATATTGGAGTGAAAGTTGCATCGAGAGTACAAACAAGGATAAATTTTAACACATAAATAATCGTCAGTTATTTTGAATAGATAACAAATAAGAATAGAGATGATTTTTAAAAGAAGCAGGAGTCGTTAAAGTTCGAAGAGATAGTGGAAGAGTGTTCCAGAGAGACGCTGCAGAAACAGTAAAAGAATTTGAATATCTTGTCGAAGAATGGGTAGGAATAGCAAGAAGATTGTTTTGAGTAGATCGCAGGTCACGGTCATGAGTCGAAGAACAATAAGGCATGATACGATGTCGAAAGGATGAGTGGTAAAAGATTGACGAACCAGGTATATAATGCGAAAGCGTCCCTGTCAGACCGATAGTCACATGTCACGATCAAATAAAAAAATAATGGCTGAAGGTGCATCAAACTTATAGCTTTCGTAACAAAAGGGCATGTATGAAGAGGTTGATGAATGTTGGCGAAGCGATTGTCGTGATCGTGATAATTTTCTCTGCCTACCCCGTAAGGGATCTGGCATGAAGATATATATGTATGATAAGTTCCCATAATGAACTATACTTTCTAATATTTACGCACTTAAAGATACCATTGCATATAAATTTGTTTCATATATTAGTAATATTTAGATCTTAAGTTGGACACGGCCTTTTTACAGCCACGAATTGGGTTTTGTTGACATTATTAATAATTGTAATTGTTTGTTTTAGATTATAAGCTGACACGGCTCTTTTACAGCCACGATTTGTTATTTATGGACATAAATATTGTTATTACTAGATTGTAAGCTGACACGGCCATTTTACAGCCACGAATCTATATTTATGGACATAAATATTATTATTACTAGATTGTAAGCAGACACGGCCATTTTACAGCCACGAATTTATATTTAAGGACATAAATGTTATTAGATCATAAGCTGACACGGCCTTTTTACAGCCACGAATTAAATTTTAAGTATCTAGTTATAAATAAGTACAAAATCCTCGCATGGCAACAATGTTTTATTTATTATAAATTGTATTGCTGTTAGACTCGGTCCAGCCAAGCTTATATTGTATTAAAATATATGTATTGACAATATCCAAATGTTGTGTACTAACCTAAGGAAATAAATGATTTGATTTGATATTATGTATATAAACTGAGAATTCTAAATAAATAAAAATCTAAATCGAAAAATAAACTCTATTAATAAATAAATAAGTCACAATTTCGTTTAAATCGATTATACTCGTATATTATAGGTGTAAAGTCAAGACAAAACATACAAACAGATGCAAAGCTTCTTTTACATTACCTCTAAAATCCCACAAATGGTATGGATCTCCTCGACATCGTAGTCGAAGCGCCATTTCTTCACAATTCTGTTGACCACGTGTTTCTCGTTGATCGGCCAGATATCACCTCGAACTCGACGCATTTCATTATGGGATTCCATGGCTGTTAGTGTCTGCCATTTATCTGGACTCGATTTTAACAGGAGACATCTGTAAATTTCAAGATGTTTAAGTTTCTTTAGTGTATGGCTATTGAGCATCACTTTTACTGGTGTGACTAAATGATTTATTTCATCATTATCAGCCTGTATCTCTTCACTGCTCGATGCTTATTCAGGTCATGCGTCCATCTAGCGTACGTGGTCCCCACTCTAGAACCCGTTTGCCACATCGTTCGTATATCAACATAATATCAACGTTGCCTCCGTGGTCTAGCGGTTAAGTCCGTGGATTTAGACTCGGAGGTACCGGGTTCGATTCCTGGTCGGGACATAAAAATATTTATGAAGTAGTTAAATAAATACATTTAATAAATATTTAATTTATTTTTAATATTTCTCGAATTTGTTACGCTGGAGACATCGACGAGCACTTGTAATGATTGGCCTATAGTAAAGTTGGCTAAATGTGAATCCGCTTATTTATAAGCGTGGTTTTTGACCACCCCGAAAGGGATACGGTCGTGATGATACGTTACCTTTTTTTATCAGCGTTTCGAATTCTATCCATTAGAGAAATACCAAGCATAGCTCGCTGAGCAACCTTGAATTTATACATCAAACCCACTGGTAGTATCCAGGTCCACGTCCGTACGACATTACTGGGAGCTCGCACTGGTTAAAGACCTTCTGTCAGCTTCTTTGCTAAAGTTGCTGCGCCTAGTTGATGATTTATTTATAAGAAAGAAAGCAAAATGTTTTATTTGCCACATATCAATAAACACAACTTAAACAAATAAAGCCTGGTAGTATACACAAGATGTGTGGTGACAATCAGGGCATCAGCTCAGCATGGAGCTGCGACTCTGGGCCACAGCGCTGATTTTCGGCTAATCCCTTGTTAGGAGATGCGTGCATGGATAATATATACATATATATAGTGTAGTGTATGTATGTACGCATAAAATAATAACTAATACATATAAAAAATAAAAATAAATGTAAAACAAAATTATAGTAAAAAAACAAACTATAAAGAATAAAGAAGGTATGCTGCTACAGTAGCTGTTGGTATGTCAAAAGAGATTTTATATATTTATTATTATTATTTGGCCCCTAAAACATAGAGCCTCCACTGTACAAGTTAAGCCGTGAGGGTCAAGGTACATGTCTCACACCTAGATCAAAAACGTGTTGACTCAATTTAAAAAAAAAAATTAGGAAAAAAAAAATGGAATAACGTAAGTGTTAAACGGTTATCCGGGTAAACCGACGTCTCATGACATCTATAGGAAGTCAGTGAAAATATAGGTTTTCTTGCCATATATTCGAATCAATCCAATAATGAGGTTATTTCGAAAATCGCAATTTAAAGTTGAACCAATGTTGATCTAGAGTTGAGATTTTGATCTTGGTCTTGCTTTGGTCAACACTAGTCTTAATGGGGTGTATCAGGCAAAACTTTTTGTAGATGTCGCTAGCGGCAATGGTACCTTATTTTACACCTATATCGCATCATTTTTAAAAATGTTTTCGTAATTTTATATGTTTATAACAGAAAAATGTATTTTAAATTAACGTTACCTACCTGAAAAGACGAATTAAAAAGCACACCCCCGTCTTTAAAAAGAAAAAAGGTTTTATTAATAGAACGGCAATTTTAAGATCACCATATCACTGATTTCGCTTAAAAATCTCGATTTATACACCTAAAAGCTGTTCACTTCGGCATAATATCCAGGAAATAATAAATTTCGTAATAAAAATACAAGTTTTCTATGCAACTGACAGTTATATTAGGTACTATCTATTATGCGCCATCTATCGTGATAAAAAGTTAGTGATACATCCCATTGGAATCAAGTGTGCGTATAGCAAAAATACTTAAATACACTCACCTCAAAGGCATTATGGCGTGGTAGGAGTCCTTTAAGTCGTCCAGGTCTGTGTAATTAGGTGGTACGGTCTTCAAAGCCTGACACTCCTGGGCTGAGTGTCCAGTGTACCTGCCTCGACCTATACACGATAAGCTGCATAGTGGCCATTTACAATCAGGGCATCTGAAATGTATGACAAATAATCTATACGATTTTGTTTGAATGCGAGAGAAATCAAGGTACTAGTGTTAGAAAGAAAAAGGATGACAAACACGACGATAATGACGATGATGAAACTCTGGACCTAGTAAATTTAATTAACCCTTTCAGCACGGAAGATACCAAGCGTCCGTTGTTACAAAAAAAAAACTAGTCGTGTCGCTAAATTCTGTTTTGCTGGCTACTTAGTAATTGTTAGGACTAGTAAAGAAAAAAATATACAAAAATGGTTCTTATATCCATTGTATTACACAACCTATGTTAGTAACGTATAGTAACGTTATAGTTAGAAAACGACAACGCACGAATATGCAGAGGGGATTTTGTAGAATTCCCTAGGGGAGGAAATTTTTCATCATCTATATGAGATATTTTAGACCTCAAGGATCTCAAAGTTATCAATGAACCTTTAAATATCAATATTTTTTGTCGTGCTGAAAGCGTTATATGGGTAATGTTTTCACTGCGGATGGGTAGTGTGATAGGGAAGTTGAAAGAAGAGTAAACGCAGGAAACAGTGTTAACGTTGCCCTGGGGTCACTGGTAGCCTGTCGAAATGTCAGTAATAAAGTTCAACTCGCCATACACATTGCCATGCTAGTACCAACACTTATGCATGGAAGAGAGACGTGGATATGTCAGAATACGCATGAGAGTAGAGTTAATGCAGTTGGAATGATGTCCTTATGTCAGATATGCGGCGTTACTTTGACGGATCGCATACGTAATGACGAAATAAGCAAAAGGGTAGATATGAAAGAAAGCATAGGGACAAAAATAAGGAAAGGCATGCTCCGATGGTTCGGACATGTTGAAAGGATGAGTGAAGAGAGATTGACGAACCAGATATATAATGCGAAAGTTGTGGGTAATAGAGGTCCTGGCAGATCAAGACTTACCTATCACCAAATAAATAAAACAATAGCTGAAGGTGCATTTAAAAGCCATTGAAACAAAGGGCATCTATGAAGAGGTTGATGAATGTCGAAGTAACGAAAGAGGTATGTCGTGATCGCAAGGGATTTGACGTCTGATTAACGTAACAAGAGGTCGCCAAATTCTCCAGTAGGCTTTATTTATTTATTTACAGCCTCTTTATGTTCTAGGCACAGAGTCCAGTCCTACACTGCTGGAGATGGGCCTTCTAGAACATAATTATTTCTGGAGAATTTGGCCTGCACCACCTACCAAGACCAAGATTAATTAACACTAAAGGTCAGCTATGCTGTAACTGTTTTTGATGAATTTCAAACATTTTTTTCTACTTGTATAATTTTGTCTATGACTTACTTTTGGATGACAGCTTCATCAAGTTCCCTGTAACAGCCTAGACAGATGATGGTACAACCAGAGCATGGTCCTACAGCCAACGCCGGCTCTTCGATGATCACCTCTCCAGGAGCAATGTCTCGACTGGCCACCAGGTACCTGAAAAAAAATCAGCCCAAAGCTTGATACGTTTCTTTCCCAAAAAATATCGGCATGTCCCAGTTCAATCAAGCGCTTTCAGACCAGCCCAGCCAAATAAAGTAGCAGTAAATTACGTTTTTTTTTTTGTATTAGCACAATATATGGTAAGTGGCGGGCAAGGTCCACGAATGAGCAAATGGATTCAGACACTTATGACTTATGAATTGATGATTTTCCACACTTCGCTTAAGGTTAACGGGTTAAGATTATGCCGTCTCTTGCCATCGCTCCGCGTAATCCCAAAAGGTTTTAGAATCACGGGTACTCCAGCAGTGTCAAAAGCCCTTATGATGTTTTTTTTATCCTATCACGTCATGTGATCTTGCGCCTACTGATGGTAAGTGGCGCGCGAGGTCCATGGATATTAGCAACTGGAATCAGACATCAGTCCCTAACACTATGCCGGCTTGATCTCAAAACGTTTACTGAGTTTATCGGCACGAACGGTGGATACTTCCCCGCGCCGGCAGACTGGGCAAATTACCACCATCAGTCCGCCTACCACCTATTTGTGGTTCTCGATGAAAGTAGCCACGACTCAGACTTAGCTACGCGGCGAACGAGTGCCTTCACTCCGTAGCCACGATTCAGACTTAGCTGTTAAGGCACGCAGGGCCAACAGTGGGAGAGAGACGGTTTATAGGGTTTTAGTCCGTAGGCGCCTTGGGGTCTCCTTAGGAGGCCTCACGGTGAGTCGGGCATGCGACCCCCACGCGTTGGCCCTTCAGGCAGGGGGCGTATCATTGATAATTTATCAATTCGAGGTCTTTAAATTAAAAAAAAAAAAATGTGCCTTTTGCAATGTTGTCAAATGCCAATTTTTACTTTCCAGGAGAACTAATATTGCTTGCCATGGTTACGACGAATGCGGCCAGCACTTCAGTACAAGAAGGACCGTGGTCCGGTTTAGTTCAGTTTACTTTAGATGTGTTTATAGCTCAATTGAAAGCTAATTCAGACCTGGAAAAACAGTACTAACCTGCCCATGATCTCTGAATTCTTAACCTCGTAACATTTCTTCTCATTGGCATCAGTCTTAGCTTCCACATCACACCCGTTCTCAAGGCTGGTGTCTGATGCATTGGATTCAGCCACATTCTCCTTATTTTTCCCATCACATTTGCCCCGCTTCCTCTGAAAATTAAAAAAACAACATTCTAAATCAAAAATTCTCGGAACATCCATAAAATTCAAAAATAGAACGAATCATAATTCATACGCGGAATATGCGACGAAGCATCCGGTTGCAGTTTACAAGAACAGACGGCGCGTGGCGTTCGGCAAAAGAGACATTTTTTATGATAAATGCTAAAGAAAAAAATATGAATGGGCAAGCGATTTGGCGAGGCGTCTAGTCCGTGACGTTTCGCTGGTGCCAATGATCGGCTTTAAAAAATCGTTTCATAACACTGACAATGATTTATCTGGCCGTGAAATGTACGGGTTAAGGTCGGCTTCCGTGAAAAGCTTTCAGTTTATACTATATATCTTTATGATTAACTAGCTCTTTGACCCGGCGTTGCTTCTGTAATATAATTCGTCAACAAAAACAAGTTTCAAAGAACCATTGAGTATAGCAGGTGGAATTTATTACAGATCAAATATTTTAATATTATAATCTAGAATAAAAATAAAGAACGTAAGTATTTTTTTTTTATATTTAGTAATAAAATCTTAAGTTACGATGCAGAGAAGTTTTCCTGAAAATATCGTCACTCATACCGAGCCTAATCGATAATAAAGGTCGAAGATCACGTGGACTTTGACTTACGTAAAAAAAGAGCCTTGAGATTCGAGCCAGGTTGCCGCCCCCGCGCCGCCCCGTCCGGCGTGTGACATTCGCACTTCCCAGCCTTTAAGTATGTATCACGATAGATATTGTGATTTTTAGACACGGCCTAATTCGAAAGAAAGAAATCCGTTAACTATATATATAGCACACTAATAAAGTTGATATTTGCACGGACGCTGTCAAGGTCAAGCGCTCATAGAGTTGAGAATTGAATAATATTTTGTAATTATGACGCAAGCTCTGACGTAAATAACGAAATCCACTAATAACGCTTTCGACTTAGTAACAGTAAGTCAGCCTTATTGGCTGCTAAATCCTAAAAAAAAAATGCACTTTTGACAATTACACGCGGTATAAAAACATACTAAAAAAGTAATAATAATAATACAAATATATATATATCCTTTTCTGGGGCCCAGGTCCCGTGCAGAACGGAGAGTCCCACCTATCAGCCCACATTGCCAGGATGCTGCTGTGGCTGCCCCTCACGCGGGCGAGGATTGAGGCACAGCACTTCCTCATAATAGCATGGAATCCGTCCACCCGCGCCTCCACCAGCATCCCAGAAGCACTGCAATGATGGGGCAGCCTCATCAGCACCTTGAACGCGTTATTGTACTGGACATGAAGGGACGCTGTATGCCTTCTGCGTATAATTGACCCACAGGCTGCATGTATAGAAGATTTGGCAAAAGGCTCTAAAACGAGTGACTTTTACCTCCCCTGCACAACAAGCAAGCCAAATCAACGAGTAATACTTACATACACTTAATGATTTCTACTTTCTTATGGAATCATGATGAGGATATTTTGTGTGGTTAGAAAGTGAAAATGAACATGATTTTTTAAGGAGACAGCAATTAAAAGAGTACGAAGAAGGAAGAGAGCGATGATCCAAGTAAAAAAATATATATACATATTTGTCTATTTGCAACAGAACCTAACAAAGAAACAGAATTTCGATGCGAGGCTTAATTATAAGATTTTATATTATAGAATATCAGAGAGCATGTGGTTTATTTAAAGATATTTAACATGATATTAACGTACTTGAAAATTGTTCTGCTAATGGTTTCAAATCAATTTATTGATAACAGCAATAAGGAAGGCGAATTAGTCTAAATGGGTATTGAGTTTTATTTGGTTGGTACTAGAGATGTTGTTTTAGTCATGGTGTTATATTTATAGGTATTATAGACTGAGAGCGTACAGCCAGGGGAAGGTATAACGTTTAAAGAGACACAGCAACAACAGGAGATATCAAATATCATTACAAACTTTTTCTTTAACTGATCAATACGCTCCAAAAGTATTTTAGGAAAACTAGAAGTTAGTAGAAGAACCGCCGAAAATTTAACCTATTTAAGCCGATATTTAACCAGTTGTTCTATTTATTTATTTATTTTAAAACTTTATTGCACTATGTACAAAGGCGGACTTAATGCCGCTAGACATTCTCTGACAGCCAAACCTTTAGGACATTTAGACAGGATAGGTGGTAGGTGCAATTAAAAATTAGGTGAAATTTAAATAAAACAGAAATATAATTATAATATAAATATCTACATACAATTTACATACTAATACATAAATAAGGCATACTATAGATATACTAATATAACATAAATCAAACTACTTACATAATGAGGAGAGTGTGATAAAATTAACAATGTGATGATGCTGCTGCTATTATTCTGATATTAAGGAAATTAATATAAGAGAAAAAAAGATGGCAAAGAAAGGTTTAGGTTAGGTATTCAATTAGTTAAAAAGTGTTTGTCTGATATCTAATGGTAAGTTATTCCAAATATTCGAAGCGACAACAGCAAATGAGTTCGAAATGTAGGAAGTGTAGTGAGAAGGTATAGAAATTGTGGAGTTGAAGGAGGAGTGAAGAATTCTATCATAAAATGAGCTTGGGAAACTGAAATTATCTTTAAGATACTTGGGTGAATTAGGTTCATTTAATAGACTGTATAACTATATATATATATTCTATAAGCGATTTCAGAAAATAGTTAAGTTTTTTTGCGTTGGATAAGACGTTTAATCCGTTTTAACATCCAGTCCGTTCATGAGTGCATTTTTTATATTTACCGACTAGGTTGTGTGATGTCGTTATTATTAGGTCCTTACACATGCAATTGTCTTTTTGTCGAACTTGCCACTTTGATCTTAAATATCTGGCGTTTGGCTAGGAATTCAAAATCCTAATTTATGTGATTATTTTGTTTTCACGACATTAGATTTTTCTTTGACATCGGTCTGTTCACAATATAAAACGAACCCGGGTTCCACCGTGGCACCAACGGCAGAAACAGCTCGAAGGATTTAATGATAGTATGGGGAAGCTACTGTAAAAAAAAACACGCAAAGTTTTCGTCCTAGTAATTTTGACCCCCTGAGACGCGAAACCGACGACCGGTGCCAAACGGATTCTAGAGTGGAAACCACGGGACGACGCAGTGTGACGACCCCCCGCCAGATGGACGGTTGACCTAAAGAAGGTCGCTGGATGGATGAGGGTTGCAAAAGACCGAATGCAGTGGCGAGCCTATATCCAGCAGTGGTGAGATACAGGCTAATAATGAGTGTTAAACAATTCAATATTGTAATGGAATTTAAATCGACATGCTTGACGTGTATTCGTATAGTATTAGGTTAACGATGGAGAGAACAAAAGAGTTTGTTTATTTTAGCTCCAATAATAAAGATGTAGGTAGTCGTGAACCAACGATATAAGCTTTATGATAGTCTTAAAAAAACAGAATAGAGATTTTATTCCATTCAATATACTGGCACATCGAGTAAATATCTATTGAGGTTATTGTGTATCTTATAAAACAAGAACCCAGTTGACCTAGACAGACAGTGAATTGGTCCAGGCCCGGATGGCTAATGGGACTAGGGTTGTGGATTTTTCCCCGGCAGAGACTAGGTCGGTTAACCATCTGCTGGTAATTTATGCACTTTTGGTGCTGGGTGCCGTAACTCGTATGACAACACTTAAAACCTCGATGACTTTAGCTCTACTTCAGGAACACTTACTTGTATTATGTGCCTTGTTTATCTAGAAAGGACTTCGTTAAGGGACCGAGCGCATTACGCACGAACCATTGTATCTCGTCCCTATTGGTTTCGGCCATAAGATGATGCCAGGCTGGCGCAGCATAGGTGTGACTAAAACCGATGAACATCTTGTAGATTCGGACCTTCAACCTGAGCGGAAAGAAATTCATAACAGCACGTAATGATTGACGGCGTGGCAGGCCATTTTAAGTTAACGTCCTGTTAATGATGCAGCCTAGGTGATTGACGGTCGGAGTCTACTCCATGTTCTATCCTGATGCTGCAGTGGTGGAGACAGTCGCATTTGTATGGCATAAATATGGCAGTTTTTAATAGACATACGCCACTTATTCAAACACACAGGGAGAAGATCCAGAAGGTCCTGCATTTCGTCAAATCTACCTTGTCAAATCGTGGACGCTAAATGCAGAGGGTCAAAGCTCTGAGCGAAATATATAAACCTAACAATATATAAATTATATAAGTGTAATACCCTAAGGCAGCGAGGGAATGGGGAAGATGGTATTCACGTCCAGGCGCGCAGGCCCACGCGACTGTGCCTAGAGGAGGCAGGCGGCTAAGTCAAAGTCAAAATATCTTTATTCACGTAAACCTATTACAGGCATTTATGAAACGTCATTAAGCTAGGAGTCTTGACCAACGTGATGGATCCAAACAGAGGTCGGGCAGGGATTCAAGGTGGTGGATACACGTTCGATCGAGCAGGCTCACAAGATCGTACCTAGAAGAGGTAGCACGCAAAGGTGTCTTGGGCAACGTGTGAGAAATGAGACCAACAACGTAATGTTGCAATCTGACAGCCTCATATTAACTTGGAGAAGAGCTGAAGTGGACACTGTCGTCCGCATCATGCCGTCGTCAGTGCGAGCATGACGACCTCCTCCCCATCTTCCTCCAGGACTCCAGAGAGGGTTATGGGATAGGATAAAATAGAATAGATTGGACTGTGCGAGCGAAAGGGATGCAAGAACGTTAAAGCCTCTTAAGACACTGTCAAATCCAATTTTTCAATTCAAATTCAATTCAATTCAAATATTTTATTAATAAAGAAAAAGCCTAATACAAAATAGCTTAAAAATAGAACCAGTTACATAAAATAACAAATAAAAAACAAAATACAAATAAAAATGAAACTTTTAAATAAAAATGAAGTAATGTAGGGAGCAGGCTGGTTTGACTAATAATGTGCCCTGGGCTCCAAAACATGGGATCTGTGCTATGGAGACCCATTGTATCCCCATCTTTAATGGTGTTATCATTTATTTTTTATTTTTATTATTATTTTTTTTCATCTATTTTATATGCATAAAAGCTTGTGCAAGAGGGAGAGGAGAAGGTATGAGAAGGAGAAGGGTTTCCTATAGGCAATGGGATACAAAATAGCCCTATCCTCGGTTTATTTATGTATAATGAAATTAAAATAATAAAGAGATTCAGGCCAGTATTAATAAATACCTACATCTTAAAAATAGAATCGTTCTTGCCTTACGTTTAGTAGATGTGATAGATCTTGAAATATTGATTTACCGTGCGGTAGATCGATTGCCAATTCCGAATAGTACCAACGTATGAAAATAGTCTTTCGGAAAAAGAAAAATTGTAATGTTGGTTATTTTAACCTGCCTCCGTGGTCAAACGACTACGATCAAGGATTCAACTTTTAGATCGATGTCTAACGACCATAGATTAAGGCTGAGTTGCACCACAATTAGGTATCTGTAATGTAACGATCAAGTTTTTTTGTTTTTTGTTTTAATAGCTAAGTCCGTGGATTTAGACTCAGAGGTACCGGGTTCGATTCCTGGTCGGGACACAAAAATATTTATTAATGTAAATGAATACATTTAATTAATATTTAATTTATTTGTGATATTTCTCGAGTTTGGTACGGCTGGAGATATCGACGAGCTTGCCACTTGTCATGATTGGCCTATAGTAAAGTTGGCTAAATGTGAATCTGCTTATTTATAAGCGTGGTTTCTGACCACCCCGAAAGGGAAAACGGTCGTGATGATACTTTTTTTACATAAAAAAAAACCTAGTCAATTTAATTACGATTGAGTACGTACGTCAGTCGTGAGTTGGTACAATCAACGCCCTTTATAACTTTAATCGATATAATTATATAGACATGGATTTGGCTAAGATGTGCCTTAGACGAAGAGGTACCAGGTTTGATTCTTGGTCGAGTTATTTTTTTATTGTGACATTAGCAGAAACAACAACAATTCGTTATGATCGTAGAACAGTGTTGGATTTAAAAAAATCTGATTTTATATAAGTATAGTTTTATATTGTTTGTGGTCTGTAATTTATAGTGCAAATATTAGAAAGGGCTCCAAAATGAAATCTAGAAGGTTTGCACTTATTATGAGACTAGTATTAACTTAAAAAAGAAGTGACAAAAAAACAGTTATTTAACTTTGAATGGCGGTCATGAAAATTTTAAATATAGCAGATCCGTCACTGTTCTACGATCATGACGATTGTTCCCATTCTTGGACCTCACAATTAAGTGGGAGCGATGTCACATTTCTAAGTCTAAAACAAAAGACTGGCAAAGCTGGATTAAACAGCTGTCAGGGTCATTAAGGGCAGGTACCTTAACTGTTATAGATCGTTATACAAAACAGGGCCCCGATTCTCGCACCTTCGAGTGTGTCCGCTCGATTAGCTCGAATGAAACTAACAGTTTTCTATGGAGATCTGTCACTTTTCATTCGAATGTTTCGAACCGACACGCAAGTCGGAAGCGCCAGAATTGGGCTCCAGGATCCATTGGCATCAAAAAAGACTACTTTTTTTTTACAAAATATGAGAATATAATTCAGAATATACAAAAAGTCATGGATAGTCTCCTAGGAACGTTTTGCCGTAACTATAACGGCTATGGTACCTGCCTTTACTGTCTTGTCTTAAAAATACATGTTGTATATAATTAGTCATTATTTTAGCATGACAGGTGGTGCTAATGGGAGCTTGTCAGCATGTTACAAGACAATCAGTTGACAGGCTGTTTGTCGGTCATTATGTCAAGCTTTAAGATAATTAGAATGCAATGACTTCTTGTCAGTGGGCGCCGGGCCCAATTTTTCGGACCCAATCTTTAAGGACGTTCACATTGTATTTGATTAAATTATTATCCGAAAAACAAAACACTACTGCATGGTGAATAAGGCTGCGTTTGAAAATAGCGATATCCATGGTGATAAATACCTAAAGTCTGGGAGTATTATTATTAAGTGATCTCTCCTACAGCCGAGAGACGAAATAGAGAGAAAAAGAATTACGTAAGTCAACGTGCGCGCGGTCGTCGACCTCTCGCTACCTACTATTAGGGTCGGTATGAGTGGCGATATTTTTAGGATAACTTCTGTGCACCGTAACTTTGTATTTTATTACCGAATTATAAAAATAAAACATACGTAGTTCTTTATTTTTATTCTAGATTATAATATAAAAATATTTGCTTTATAACACATTACACGCAGTATAACTGTGAATCCCAGATCCCAATTAAAGATGAATGATACCACAACAAAAAAAAACTTGTACAATACCAAAAAATCCTGGTAATAAACCCCACATATTTTATGAAAGTCGACATAAACAAAAAAAAATATATTAATTTAAAAACTTTATTGCACAAAGTACAAAGGCGGACTTAATGCCCGTAGACAGCCAAATCTTAGGGACAAATTTGAACAATTATAGGTGCAATAAAAGCAATGGTAAAAATATACAATTATAGAATGACTTAACATATATTATATACGTACTTATATAGTTTTATATGTGTAATATATAAATGTTTAATATTAAAAACTGGACGATGCTCTCAAAACTGATAGAGGGTGGAAACATTTCTTCCCATTATCCAAGTTCTATGTACGAGTACTTACGTTCTATTTCCAGATATGTATTTAAAAAAAAAACTATGCAAGTTACCTTCCAACTCGTCCAAAATCCAAAATAAGAATAAGAAAACACAATGACTAAATACCGAGCGACATAAAATTAGAACAACCTCGTTCTCGCTTGGGGTACACTCACTCACAGTTATGGCTTCCATTTCAGTTCCAAAATGAACTCTTTTGCAAAGAAATAAGATATTCGTATATAGCTTGTTATGAGTTGGATTGTACAAATCCTAGGCCCTTGAAACTGTACTACACATGAACTAGTACGTCCGTAATGGTAGCGTTACACTTTGCTAAATAAAACAGCTGCGAACATAATCGTATACCCCGCGTTTTTTTTACATAGAATAGGATATTAAATCTGCTTTAATTAGTTTGTAATAAATAATTTAATTCTATTGCCAATATTAATTATCCCTCTAGCTTTCAGAATAACTCATTCGCAGTAGTGGCCGCAAATCTCTAGAACAGAGTACCTGTTGAAATTCGCCAAGCACCCAGCAAACTGCTGTTTAAAAAGCTGGTGATCTCATTACCTAAAGAGCTCCTCACAACGTATTATATTATACACGAATGTATTATAATTTTGTATTTTTACTAACACTAGATATTATAAGATTCTTTAATCATTATTACTAACACATATAGAATTTGTTCTGAAATAAAGTTTATTATTATTATTGTTGTGGGTGCATACAATTGCTGCTTACTTGTCCTAAAGGTTAGCTGTTAGATTTTTTATTATTATTATTTTTTTAAACTTTATTGTAAAAATTAACGTAATGCCGCTAGGCATTCTTTGGGACATTGGGATTATTTAATATTGAGTACGGTGCAAATAAATAGAAAACTCAATCGTAATAATATATAAGTAAAAACTGATTAAATAGCAATACACATACATATATGTGTATGTAACTATAGTTATATATATGTGTATTGCTATTTAATCAGTTTTTATATATTATTACGATTGATTTTTCTATTTATTTGCACCGTAAATATATATATGTATATACATATTACGAGCATAATATAATTACTTATAACATAATATATAAATAATAATGACCTTCAAGAACAGCTGTCACGTTCCCGTAAACTGTTTACGATAAGAAATACAATAATAAAACAAAAAATATTGACTTTAAGCTCGCCTATGTAAAATGTTTTATTTGCTGTGCAAGGGATAACTACGTTCGTGATGATAGTTTATTTTTCTAATATGTTTGTATAAAAATTTGGTATGAATATAAAAATAATATACGAAATGTTCGCTTTTAATAAAAAATGAAAAAAATAGTGTAGAGGTACCATTAGGTACAATTTGGCAGAGAGTTTCTGGCACACAAACGTAAATATGCAGATTTTTTACGTTCATTAGCATTGTTCCCACATGGAAATATTGGACAAATTTTATATTAACATATAACCAGACAATATATTTCGGAAGCTGGTGCTTGCGACTATAATTTATCTCTTTTTTATACTAGCACGACCATAGATATAGAATACCAATTACCTGTGAAAAGTACACTTCTTTGCGTTATTCCGCGTCGTCACTTCGCAGTCAGTAAAGGAACAAGACACCATACTCGTATTTCACAATATATTCACTTTATTACTAGAAAATACTTAATAATCGCTAAAAATATGCGGAACGCTCGAGTGAACGGGTTGATATGGGGTGATGTCAAAAAAAATTTGGCGTATCGGTTGTTTTCATGCTCTCTCTTTCTAGCACACGCTATTGTGGTTATCCTCGAGGTCTCACTCGCACGCTTCGTTCGTCTTTAAGCGACGACGCGACGATCCTATGTCTATGAGCACGACACGCCTCTGTGGTCTAGCGGTTAAGTCCGTGGATTCAGACTCGGAGGTACCGAGTTCGATTCCTGGTCGTGACACTAGAATATTTATTAATTTAAATAAATAAATTTGATTAATATTTAATAAATTAATTTATTTATTTATTGATTAGGGTCGCCAACAGTGACAGCAACAAAACATACATTGATTTTTACTTACAACTAAGACAGAAAACAGATGCTGCACCAATTACAGGCAACCACCACATGCTATTACAGTATCCATTAATTGGGCCTTTGAGTAGCCAAAATAAAAACACAATACAATTACAACAATAACTAAGTAAATCTAAGCAAAAATTGCATCACAATACAACATGATGCAACCACAATCAAGCAACACAATTCCAAGGATCAAGACTATTATTTGTGATATTTCTCGAGTTTAGCACGCTGGAGACATCGACGATGACGACGCTTGCCACTTGCCTATAGTAAAGTTGGCTAAATGTGAATCCACTTCTTTGTAAGTGTAATTTCTGACCACCCCGAAAGGGAAACGTTAGTGATGAACTTTAAATGAAAAATATCTTTTAGGGACGCGCCATCAGAGATAGTCCCAAGAAAACTGGCAATACTTCCCCTCTGTATAGCTAGGCTATGACGAGTATATGACGTCGTCAGAACTAATTGCCAGTTTTCCCGTCTCCAAATTTCTTTGTCAATTAATATTGTTCATGATATAATATACTGATGGCTCGGTTGTAAAAACATCATTACCATTATTACAGCCCTAGAACACAGCGTCCTAGACCTCCATTGCTGGAGATGGGCCTTCCAGAACATATATCTGGAGAATTTGGCCTACTCGCCACGCTGGTCAGACGGGTTGGCGAGGAGTTCAAATCCCCAATTTACAACACAACTGTTCCCGTGCCTCGGAGAGGACGTTAAGCCGTCGGTCCCGGTTCCTATAATACCAACTTGTGGAATCGTTAAAAATTTACATCATATCTTTGCTCACTCGTCTGGCCAGTGTGGCGAGTGTAGGCCAAATTCTCCAGATATATATTCTGAAAGGCCCATTGTTCTAGGGGCTGTAATGAATAAATAATATTGTTGGTACTTACAATGAATTAGTTATTTAATCCTGTTATTTTTAACATCGAATGATTGTGTATTCGAGTCGGTTCTATTTTCGAATGAATTTTATTTGTCTCACATATTTTTATTATTGCATCTTGTCGCACGTCCCACAATCGGATGTTGGTTTGTGGGGTAATTCTGTAACTTATTACTATTTGAATTCGACAAAAAAGAGTGCTCAAAACCAGGCCCCAATAATCATATCTTTTTATTGTTTTTTAAAATTTACAAAATATAATAGTTACAAAACACTATTTATTTATACGATTAGGTTCTTTATTATGATCAGGTACTTTATTATAGATAAAACACTGAATTTCAAATTGGCGGGATAGAAACTATGTAATTATTAAATTAAAAAAAAGTTTTGTCAATTGTCGTTATGCTAGGGTAAAATAAATTAAAAGTATTTACAGATTATGAAAACACAATATATTAACTATGAAATAAATAAAAAATAATTATGGCACGAGAACAATTTTTTGGGTTCATTTCTCTAAGAAAAATGGGCATTCTCATTTTAGGAGGATTTAACGCTTTTGCATAGGTAGGTACTTGTTTTTTTTATGTCTGAGTATTTGTGAAATGTCTATAACATTTTTAGGGAATAAAATTACGGTCATTTCAGAGATATATTAATGATAGATTTGTTTTAGTAAAATAGTAGATATATAAAAAATATCTCTGTTTTAAATTAGGTATAAGAAAATGAAATTATGTCCCAAAGGTTCTTCGCGCCATTTTGCGTGGACATGTCAAGTGCAAGTTTTTGTTTTGTAAATTAATTTACTGTGGATATTATTGGTCAAAAGTGATGTTGTTTTGTTTAATAATGTGCTAGAATGTGAATAATTATGGAAAACGATAAATTGGACTTTAAATATGGGGCACAATTTGCAGTTTATTTTTTGCGGTTTTCCCGCGCTGTCAACTCCCATATTTTACCCGACGTGTTTGAGCAGTGGATGGTTCCGCGAGTGACTCCAAGAAAAGCAACAAATTCTGCAGCATCTGGAATTTGATGATGACCTCATTAATTCATGAAAAACAAAGATATATTACGTCAGAATTGGCTGTATGGGCTAGACCCTTTGCCTTCCCTATCATCTCATTCATCATCCATCGGGAGAAGAGAACCAAAGTGAAAAAAAAAAAATATGTCCCAAATATCCGTAATTTTATTTCCTAGAAACTTGACTACATTTTTTAAAGAATACACAAGAATGACAATCCCCCGCCAGATGGACTGAAGGAAGGTCGCTGGTGGGGGATGGATGAAGGCGGTAAAAGTTTGTGTAAAATGGCGAGCCATGAGGGAGGACTATATCCAGCAGTGGAGAGACAGGCTGATGATGATGAGATCCCTGAAACTCTGCATGTAGCAGTGGCAAGGCGTGTAGAAGGGAAAAGAAAATAATAATACAAATACAAAATAAGCTTTGGCATGTAAAATTTATAATCATAAACAAGCAATATGTTTAGTTTTTGAGTAAATTTATTATGAAATATGGAATAGTTATTGTGTGATGAAATATATTACTTGGCAACGGATTCTGGTTTTTTACAATTTTCTATTCAATATTTTTCTAAATAACTGTTTTTATGTTTAATCACTTAATTAATTATTGACTGTCGCCAAAAAACACCAACATAAGAGCTGGGTTGTAACAAATCGAAGCCTGTAAATGTAACTAAACAGCTGTAATCGACACCATTTTAAACTTTAATCGCAACACCACAGATACTTCACTTATATGCGGCGGTGGGTCGGTTGCAAGAACGCTAGATACGTAGTTACGTACTTAGGTACATTTGTCACAGATTTACAACACCACCGTTCCCATGCCTCGGAGAGTACGATAAGCCGTCAATCCCGGTTCCACATGTTGGTATTTATTGTGGTACCAGTCGGCTCAGAAACTCTGGGGTGCTCAGGAACCACACTTTTTATAGAAGCGGATTAAACAAGAAACAAGTGGCAAGCTCGTCGATGTCACTAGCGTACCAAACTCGAGAAATGTCACAATTAAATTAGATAGATTATTAAGTCCTAATCAGGAATCGAACCCGGTACCTCAACGTCTAAATCGCTAATCTATAAGACAGAAGATTCGCCCTTACATTAAAAATGACATAAACCGTTTTTTCTTGGTTGCCACATGTGAGAGGGGCCTAAATTAAAATATTGAAAGGTTGCCTATATACATTTTTTTTTGTGCAATAAATATTTTTAGAATTGAATGTATATGTCAAATCAAGGTGGTGCAACCGGCCCTTAGAATGTAAGATATAGAGAGGTCGCCCTCGTGTGACAGGCCGTGACAGACGTGTCTCGATCGCAACACGTTCATTAGGGAACCGAGCCAAACTTTATCGTACCATCCAGAATTGAATGAACAGTGTATTATATTCATATAGAAAGGAATGATAAGCAAAATAACACTAAGGTTAGCCTTTTTTTTTTTCTTTTCTTGTGGCGATTTTTTTATATCACCGTTTGATGTCACCAGTGAAAATAATATCACCGGTGACTAAAGTCGGGACCACCACTTAAATCCAAAAGCCGTGGCGCTGGTTTATTTTAAAATACTTAATACTCATGGCCTGACTAGACTAGACGTACATATGTATGTATCGGGCCGACAACGGACACTTCAACCATATCCAGAATACAGCTCCGTCTCGCGCTCAGCCCCCTAACGGGAGACCATTTCCTAGAGAGGTGTTCCTGGTCGGAGAGCTGAAGTTGTGGAACCTAGAACCCCTGGGTTCGTGAGCCACAAGAGCGTTGTTACGCCAGTAACAGCGCCCTGCACCAAAAGTGCATGAGTTATTTATTTATTTAAATATTCATGGGAAAATTTATAGCCTTTACAATATTATGTATACTAAGCCTTACAAATTTTGACTGTTAGCTATAATGCAAAAAAAAAAAAAAAAATCAGTACAATGAATGAATTACCGGCGAATAATTAAAAAAAGAATGTCCCCATCCCCAACCCAGGCTCATTAGCAATCTGGGCCTGGATGACCCTACTGTCTGTCTGTACCAATGGCATCTAATTTTTCCCCACATTGAACCAACATTATTTAATTCTACTTCCCCGTGTGGGGGAGATTTCCAACTCCCTCACGGGGGTGGTAGATCAGTGAACTGTATATGGTTGGGGGGTTTGATGACGAGCCAGCTCCGTGAAGTCCAAAGATAGTGGCAGAAGCGCTTACCACTTCCAGCAGCAGCTGACCACGTCTCAGTGGGGTTGACCGCCTTTTCACGCAAATGTCTAGAACACAGCGTCCTAGACCTCCACTGCTGGAGATGGGCCTTCCAGAATTGGAGAATTTGGCCTACACTCGCCACGCTGGCCAGGCGGCTTGGCGAGGATATGGTGTCATTTTTTTAAGACAATTTATTAACGATTCTACAAGTTGGCATTAGTGGAACCGGGACCGATAGCTTAACGTGCTCTCCGAGGCACAGGAATGAATGTCATGTCATGAACAGAATGTCACTGTACATAAAACTAATAATCCATGTAAAAGTTTCAGTACGTAACAGTGGGTGACTTTGTATTGTACGTTAGGCTAACATGTGATTCTATTGATAGAATAAACATTTTCTAAGAAATAATATGTCGCAAATGACAATTTGTTTTGGCTTCTCCATACAAATATTAAATTGTTAAATTAACAATTTGTATGGAGAGGCTACATTTGTTTGTCATTTCCGTCATATGGTTTCATAGATAAAGTAGTTTGTTTCTATCAATAGAATAAAATGTTAGTCTAACATAAGATCATACAAAATCACCCTGTATATACATTTAGTACTAAAGCTGTCATAATATTTTAAAGATGAAATAAAAGGTTTTTTCTGCCTCCGTGGTCTAGCGGTTAAGTCCGTGGATTTAGACTCAGAGGTACCGGGTTCGATTCCTGGTCGGCACACAAAAATATTTGTTAATTTATAGTATAGTATCATCACGACCGTTTCCCTTCCGGGGTGGTCAGAAACCACGCTTATGAATAAGCGGATTCATATTTAGCCAACTTTACAAGGCTAAATCATGACAAGTGACAAGCTCGTCGATGTCTCCAGCGTACCAAACTCGAGAAATGTCACAAATAAATTAAATATTAATTAAATTTATTTATTTTAATGAATAAATATTATTGTGTCCCGACCAGGAATCGAACCCGGTACCTCCGAGTCTAAATCCACGGACTTAACCGCTAGACCACGGAGGCAGTTTATTTGGGAGTTAATTTAAATAAATACATTTCATTAAAATTTAATTTATTTGTGATATTTTTCGACGAGCTTGCCACTTGTCATGATTGGCCTATAGTAAAGTTGGCTAAATGTGAATCTGCTTCTTTATAAGCGTGGTTTCTGACCATCCCGAAAGGGAACCGGTCGTGATGATACTTTACTTCTAATAAAGGGTTTTTTCAACTTTAATTGTGATTTTGTTAGAATAATTTTACTAACGAGCGATGTTCTAAATGAAATCAGTTGAACTAATTATCGTTCGTAAACTTTGATCAGTCGCATCCAATTTTGGCAGTAACACTTGGGTGTATCGCTTTCAATAATGTGGCATCTCGTCAAATCAATCGCTTCAGTTTGGCCCGCGCTGTGGCCTCGTCGGGCCCGTGTCGTGTCGGTGCCAAATACCACGCGCGGACGACATATTACAGCAAATTGCTTTGGTACTATAGGGATCATTGTTTTTTTTCGTGATCATTCAGTGTGCTAGACTTTAAGTCATATATTCATATAATATATCATATGGTGCAGCCATATGTTCTATATTTTTAACTTATAATTATTTAAAGGGTAATTATTAATAGGGTTTTTGGAAAGGGTCGTTAACGACCCGCGGGGCAAATCCTTCGCCGAAAATAGTAAATTAGAATTAAAACAACTTGCTTATTTATTATGTTTTATTTATTAGTTATGTTTAATTCATATTCTATACACCTTTCGTAAATAAAACCATAAATCGTAAGTAGCGGAAAAAAACTTATAACATTATAATAAGAAAAACAAAAAACAACTGCAATTAGATTTTAACTAATTATCTAAATTGACGCTTGCTTTGAAAAGCGGTTGCTTTTATAAAAAATATATATCATATAAATATATATCATACTCGTAGATCCCACTTAACTCTGTAGCGTTTTTATTAAAAAAAAAATAACTTAAAGGTTGTGTTGGGTCGTTGGCGACCCTTTGAGCATATATAGGTTAATGCCGCTAGACATTATCTGACAGCTGACCTTAGGGACAATGTTAAGCATTTTACATGAAAGTAGGTGTAATTAATTTATAATTATTTAACTAAATAATTGTCACTTTTGGAGAAATATTAAGTAATATTGGTGATTGTGATTGTGATTACGGTGGCTTTTCCGCACTTAGTCTCCATTGGACCATTGTGCGTGACCTTTACTCCTTCAGCGGAGCCATCCGATCTCCTCCAGGAAGGCCAGGAGACCCGTTACGTTCCTGCAGACCTCCGGAAGAGTCCTCGCAGTCTGGAGGAACCTTAGTCTAAGCGCAGCCACACTGTCGCACTCCATGAGCACATGCGCGGTCGTCTCCTCCTCCGCCATGCATCCTCTACACAGTGGGCTATCTGTAATGTTCAGAATATGGAGATGTTTGTTAAAGGCACAGTGTCCCGTCAAGACCCCCACCACTATTCGAAGCCTGGCTCTGTCAAGGCCCAGGAGATGTCGTGTGAGGCGCCTGTCTGGTTTGGGAAGGGCCTCCCTGGACTGTCTGCAGTCTGTGGTCGATGCCCACATCTGCTCGTGCAGTTTATCAGTTCTAGTAATATTAACCAAGTAATATTGGTTTAAGCAATGATAACTTGTGAGGTGTAGGTGTATAGATAAATACTTTTCATGTATACTATTAATTAGTTGTTAAACTTGTGATATTAATATATATTAAAAAAATATAATATATAAAAAATATATATATTACCTTTTTCTTGTGGGTTTTCTTGTTCATGTCTTAGGTGATTACAATCTGAAACAAAATATTGTGTTTGTAATTGAGAAACGACATCAAAGAAAATTTTAAATATACCGTGCAGCTGGCTGACAACCATCGAGAATTTTACGGCAAATGTACATGTAGACAAATCAAGCGTGATTCAGTTTCCAAACCTAGAAAATTTAAGAATATAGTAGGTATTTGGTACTATACAAATACTATAATAAATAAATTAAATTAAATAATATATACATCATAATACAAAGATATAAGCCAAAAAGAACAACTTGTGGGAATAAGCGTTTAATTTTGAACTTTTACCGCGCTGTCATTGACAGACAGACAGTAGGGTCATCCAGGCCCAGATGGCTAATGGGCCTGGGTTGGGGACATTCCCCCGTTTTCCCCGGCAGGATCTCAGCGGGTAACCACCCGCTGGTAATTCATGCACGTTTGGTGCTGGGCGCTGTTACTGGTATAAAAGCGCCCGTGTAGCTCACGAGCTGTCATTGATTGATAATAAAAAGTAAACACAGCGCCATCTAGTTTCCGTGGTAAGCAACGAGGCTTGTGTTACGGAAACTACTTAGATGGTTGATAAACTACATATTATACTTTTTTTTTGTTTATATATATAAACACCCAGACCGAGACAAATTATACAATGTACAACTTGCCCCCGGTGGGAATCGAACCCACGACCTCCCTTATTAAACATAGAAATCTGCCACAAGGGCAGCGTCATTAAAACTAAATAAGAAAAAAAGAAAATATAATAATAACCATTTATTAAAAGATAGACACATAACATCGTAAAAAAGTTTTATAAAAAAACAAAGAGTTCTTAAGATACAGAAGATGTTTTAAAGGAATCTATTTTAGTTTTTCCCCAACATCTGGCATTGTTCTAAGAGCCATTAAAATTACTGCTCCTAAATGTCAGTACAGAACAAAGAAGAAAAGTTCGAGCATAGAATAGAAAACACGAGTAGAAATCGTAAGTGAGCGTGAGTGAGTCAGCGTATAATTAGACAATAACATATTAATTTCCTATCCGAGATTTTTACTTGTAAAAAAAAACATTTATTACTATATTGTGTACATAAAAACTATTTTTTTTCGCGATTTTCTTGATTAACAATTAGTGAGACAATAACGTTGCAACCCCCAGCAGAATTCAGCCATCATAATGTCAATCCCATCGGCCTAGATAGCTCTTTTCCATAGCTTTTAGATTCTAGTGAAACCGCGATACATCCGATACAAAATTCTTAGGGAATTGATCAAGATGACTATGGAGTGAACTTTAATTAACATACTACAGCGCAAGTTTTCAAAGTTCTCTAGCATGTCGTTTACGATTCCAGAGTAGTTATTTGACTTATGGTTTCCGAGAAAGTAACTTCAACAAATGAATTCCATGCAGGTAGTTACAAATTATTAATTAAAATTAAATTAAATTAAATATATTTTATTTCAGGCATTTAAAGACCCATAATTAATTTAAACAATAATTCTAATTTTAATCTAAACTATAATCTAAATAAATTT
Source organism: Tinea semifulvella (assembly GCA_910589645.1). Lineage (NCBI taxonomy): Eukaryota > Metazoa > Arthropoda > Insecta > Lepidoptera > Tineidae > Tinea > Tinea semifulvella. The sequence continues at coordinate 3,520,717 of OU342599.1, forward strand.
ATAATTAACAAGGTCAAACGACCTTATGTCAAAAATAGCCTTAATTATGTCGTTATCAGATTGTCTCAGTCGGTTCACAAAAGAGGCGTGCCGCTTGCGGAGTATGGCAAAAAAGTCGTCGACTCTGTTCTCAGCAAACATACCAGACGCACTACACCTCCAGGGCAACTTTAGAATACATCTAAATGCATTATTATATTGTACACGAAGCGTGTTAAAGGCACGCCTCGTGTACAATTTCCAGAGATGACTGGTGTAGAACGGCTGGCAGTACGCAACAAACAGAGTGATTTTAACTTGTCTCGAGCAACGCGCAAACCTAAATTAAACATATGAAATCAGTATATTCTATTACATGTGGGCCATCAAAAATTTTCGTTTTTGTCTAATGTCAGTTAAAGGTAAAATCACATTTAGATCATTGAGATAACTTATACACAATGAAGGTTTTAAATCTTATTTTTTTTAACATCAATAAAGTATTTATTCGAGGTTAAATAATATAAATTAAATGCTACCTAAATAATAAAATTAAAAATAAACTAAACTATAAATAAAAAATGTCCTCTAGAGATGTCCCATCCGAGATAGTCCCAAGGAGACTCGCAACATTTCCCTTCTGTATAGTGAGACAATACGTTGGGAGAAATAATTGCCAGCCTTCCTGTCTCCAGACCTTTCTGTCAGCCGCTTTGACAACTCCTTGGCGAAGCGCCTCGCCGACGGTCCCCATGGGCCTATCAAATTTTATCTAGAGAACAAAAATCATATTATATATGTACCGATAATACTACAAACCGCGCACCCGAAAGTTCTGATTACTGCCAATATTCAAAACTTACTGTAGATTTAAAAGTACTAGTAGGAAAACAATAAAATATATATTTTTAGCGTTGCCGATGCACACGTAATGTAAAACCACTAGCAAAATGTATGTATGTTAGTTCAAACAAAACAATATTAACATTGCATTAGTATATTATTTATTACTTATTTCCGTTCTGTGATTTCGTTTGTATGCTAAATCAACTTCTTAAAAGTAGCCGATGTTAATTGGTATTTTTTTTAAATGAAACGTGGAGTAATACAAACAGAGGTGTGTACAAAATCAAAGACAAATATAGAACAAAATGGGACAAGAAGCCAAACGGTCGTAGAATTAAAGCTAGGACAATCGTCTCGTAAATAATTACAAAGGTTAGTTGGTAGAAAATGCATTTATAGCATTAAGCTCGCCTTTGTACCCACACTATTTTTGGTTCTGTACAATAAAGAATTGAGTATTTTAGCCAATTTTAGTATAGGCCAATCATGACAAGCAAGCTCGCGGATGTCTCTAGCGTACCTAACTTGAGAAATATCACAATTAAATTAAATATTAATTTTAATAATTTATTTAAATTATTAAATAATATTATGTCCCGACCAGGAATCGATCCTGTCTAAATCCACGGACTTAACCGCTAGACCACGGATGCAGTTAAACGTGTGTTAATTTAATTTGGAAACCGGCAGTAAGAATGCAATATAAATCAAAACTGATGCCGGAATCTGATGAGTATTATTTTATGCTAGACCGTTTGGTTATAACATAAATTAACATTTGCTTTGACTAGCTGCCAGTGCGCAAATAAACGGTGCATAATTAATGGAGACTTCAGAACAACAGTCCGTTTGGATTATGTCAAAATTGTTATCTATTTTAATAATAACTATATATAGCAACCGACAGACGCATTCAGCTAGGATGAGCGGCAATCGGGAAACTTCGGCACATCCTCTTATAGTCCAAACCAGTGTTTGAAGACAAAAGTCTACAACCAGTGCCTCCTCCCTGTCGTACGAAGCTGTGACGTAAACACTGACAGTGGCTTTGGTCCACTGGATAGAATTCGAAACGTTGATATTCGTCAGAGAAACATGGATACTGACATAGCATACAAAATTAACAAGCTGAAGTGGCAATGAGCCGGTCACATCTGCCGCAGAGCCGACGATCGATGGGGCAAATGGGTTCTCGAGTGGAGACGCAGAGTGGGACGACCCCAGGTGGATGGATGACCTAAGGAAGGGTTTGAATGAGGGTTGCGAAATACCGCGTGCAGTGGCGAGCCTTGGGGAGGCCTAGATCCAGAAATGGAAAGACACAGGCTGATGATAAAGATTGCAGTTCGACCCGGCTTCGCTCGTGTGGCATGCTGGTCATTATTAGGGTCTCGATTTGGTAAATATGGAAAATGACATAAAAATGTGCTTAACATGGTATACCTAGCCGGCTCAAGGGGTTTATAGACCTTTGGTAGTGCCATATGCCCGCACCAACTACCGTCAAAACTAATTTTTATAAATTATTGTGGTTTATTATTATTATTTATATGTTTTTGCTTAAGTTATTTTTTTGTTGTATAAGATATTTGTGGAAACTTTTAATTGTCATCTAGTTTTTTTTATATAAGTAATCATTTGTTAGAAGCTGTAAGTTTTCCTTGAAGATAAATAGTTAAATAAAAATAATATAAACTGAAATTTTTTTTTTTGATAGCTCGGTTTTAGGTTCGCTTTTCTTAAAAGTCTACAAAGGTCGGTTCTAACCTATTATATTATTACTATTATTATTATTACTCTTATTATTATTACAGTTGTCATTATTCTAAGGTTCAAACCCCGGCATGTACCAATGAGAAATACACGTCTCTTACGTACATTTGTCATAGATTTACAACACCACCGTTCCCGTACCTAGGAGAGCACGTTAAGACGTCGGTTCCGGTTCCACATATACCAACTTGTGGACTCGTTAATTATCATTGAAAATTGAGATCAGATCCTAGCCAGCTCGCTAGCGTGGCGAGTGTAGGCTAAATTTTCCAGATATACGAGAACGTTCTGGAAGGCCCATCTGCAAGGCTGCATTGGAACAGTGGAGGTCTAGGGCGCTGTGTTCTAGGGGCTGTAATAAAATCTTCTCTTAATAAAGTCGAATGCATGGGTATCTACTAAATCATAGGTCAGTAATTTTCGATACCACTCTTGAAACTCGATGTACTCAGCCTGATTAGAATGCTATGTTCGACTTCGTACTGTAAGTACTTTTTTTAGTTTATTTCGCTTCGAAAATCGTTCGAGTAGCATTTTTATTAGCTATAAGAGCGTTTAACATTTGTGCTTTCCTCTCACTCGCACAACACAGTATAATATCGCACACCCAGATCTAAAGGGAGTTAACACAAAAACAACATTTTCGAGTTATGCACATCATCGAATTCCTTATCTCACTATCTACGGACCAATAAAAGATATTTACATTTTCATTCATAACATGATAGTTTTTTTTTTAATGTTTGGAAGATAAATTGCGGATTCCACATCTTTGAGTATGAATACTAATACACAATATGAATACACCTCTCGGTTTATTCATCTTTATAACTGTAAAGTTTAATATTATTAACTTATTTTGGTAATTTAAAATAACTTGTCTGTAACATTTTTTTTTTTCACTTCCTACTTAAATATTAATTATAGATTTGTTTAAGAAGTAATATAGAAACAGTATAAAATAATTACAATATTAAATAATTTAAAAGAAAACCTAATATTAAATTAATTTGAAAATGGCGCGGGACATTATGACAAACAACTGACAGAGCTCAGAGCGATCTACCTCGATGTCGTGAGCAGTCTAAGCGCGAGAAATGATGTCATTTGTGACGTCACATAGCTTTGGCAAAACAGTTTAAGCGCGTCTCGGAACACCTTAAGCGTGTTTGGTTACTATTATCGTGTCTCGGAACGAAGTCAGTAAACGCGCTTTGGTTTGCTGAAAATCAAACACGAGAGAAAATGACTAAGCACCATTTTCCAAACTCAAAAATTTGCATCTAGCGCGTCAGGTCATGGTCGCTATAAGCAGCGTCTGTCACAAAACACAAATAGTTAAATTAAATATTATACGCGTACAGCTTTTTGTCGTTAAAATGGCAATAATTCATTATTTTGGATCTTATTATCTCTTTACTGTCTCCGTGGTTAAGTCTGTGGATTTAGTTGCGGAGGTGCCAAGTTCGAGTACGACTTGCCACTTGTCATAATGGGCCTATAGTGAGACTAAGTCTGAATCCGCTTCTTTAAAAGCGTGGTTTCTGACCACTCCAAAACGGATACGGTCGTGATGATGATACATAAAATACGATAGACTTTAAAGAGTGTCACCCGTGTCTAGTTTTAATCCATCACTGGCAATGCTTAAAGTAATAAATCTCAAGATGTGATCCAGTCACATCTCTTGGCACTTCTAGACATTTCGACTGATGCTCTTGTAAAATTACTAATAAACTAAAGAATACTAAATAAAGCACATGTGACTATACAGCGGACTGATGGTAAGCTGTTAATTTATTTAAATTAGTTTATTTTCTGTAATTATGGATAGGAAAAAAAAATGTATTTGTAAACACAAATTTATACTTTTTTTTTTTAATCTACCTTAGCATAAAACACTGGCATCCAAAAAACTGTAAACATCCACTAAACTTATTGTCTTTGCTATGAAAGTTAAAACTGTTTCATATTTGGCGGGAAAATGCGCGTCATACGATTTGACGTTATGCGCGCGCGGCCGAAGCTCCGACACTATGCAAACCGCACGATTGACACAATAAAAATCCCTCTCGGCTCAAAATTTCGTCACATCGTTCCGTTATTCTAATTATTAACTCCCAGTTTCCGAAAGGATGATCCACGTTTAAACATTTTACTCAGAAATTGTACTAATATCTCGCTATAATTCTCGCTTTTTTGTACTTTTTTTTGTATTGAAAGGATTGTTACTATAAGTGGGATCTCCTAAATCTACTATATGTTATGTAATGTGTATTTATGTGTAGTTGTCTTCCCAAAAGTTTATAAATAATAAGAACTTCTTAGGGACTTTCTCGTGTTCATGTAAAAACGTAAAAATCAAAGCGCGCTTTTTTTAACTGATTTTTTAAGTTTTTTTAAAGTAAATATTAATTCTACTCGAACACGATGTAGGTACTCGGACTAAACTTCCACTGGCGATCAGACAAGCTCCTTCTATCTAATCTGTAGAAACTTGGTCTTCAGTTACTTAAAAAATAAAATGTCTCAATCACGCTCTGACATAGTATTATTGTATTATTAGTTTAGTTTTAATTTAATTTATGATTTGACCTAATTTTATTCAATTTAATTTAATTTTATGTTAGGTTTGGCTCAAATTTAATCTAAGTGCTGTCTATAAAATAAAAATCATTTTGGCTAATGTATAACAAAATTCCTATCGTCAAATATGTATTAATTTAATGCTGTGATTTTGTAAAACCAATAAATAAATAAATAGTCATTATCTTGTTATTTTTCTTATTATCTGTAGCTCTCTTTACGCCATCACAAAGGTTAGCTATTAGAAAACGCCTACGGCATTAATCTCGCCTTTGTAAAATACTTTTATAAACAATGTGCAATAAAGAATTTCATTATTATAATATGATACAGCTCCTATCACCAATTAGACCATGAAGTTCCTTCAATTCAATCACTAACTTTTTATCACGATAGATGGCGCATGATAGATGGTACCTAATATAACTGTCAGTTTCATAGAAAACTTGTATTTTTATTACGATTTTTATTATTTTCTGGATATTATGCCGAAGTGAGCAGCTTTTAAGTGTACAAATCGAGATTTCAAAGCGAAATTAAAGATATGGTGATCTTAAAATTGCAATTCTATTAATAAAAACTTTTTTTCGTTTTAAAGGTGTGCGCATTTTAATTCTTGTTTTAAGGTAGGTAACGTTAATTTAAAATTCATGTTTCTGTTATAAATTACGAAAACATTTTTAAAATGATGCGATATAGGTGTAACATAAGGTACCATTGCCGCTAGCGACATCTACAAAAAGCTTTGCCTGATACACCCCATTAAAAAAGTTTTACTCCTCTGTTATACTCGTTGTAAATTGACTTTACGCGCGGTATTTTTTGCTAAGCGCAAAAAGTTTGTTAGATTCAGAATGCACTTTTAAACATAATTCCTATAAATGAGTTGCACATTTTCTTGCAGTTGATTTGGCAACGGTTCCATGCCAAATGACTACAGTATTTAATGGCGAGAAATGTATGTACATTTAGACTGACTGACTGAAATCATATTACAGTATTTATATATTTATATATTTATTGCTAACATATTCCGTTTAAAGATAAGTAGATTAAGTTGAGAAATTTGAGAATAAACTGACAATTTAGCCGGGAATCAGACTCGAAGATTTTGACAATAGGGTTCGATTCCTGCAAGTTAGACGTTTCGCAATACTTTCCAAAATTTGACTCTTATAAATAAATACACATAGCTGGGCACCGTTAATCAAATAGTTAACTTCGGTAATCGTTAATCCGTTACAAAAAAAGTTAGCTTCGTTAAACGTTACATTTCGGAAGAATTAACGGCAGTTAATGTTAATCGTTAATCCGTTAATATGTGTAAAATTGCATTTTTATATCGTTGCGTTAGTGAACTTATAAAACCTGTTGGTTTAGGGACCGCTGAAATCCGATTCCATGTCTTGCATGATATAGTTTTAATTACTACACTGCACAGTACACTTTTCTATCTAACTAATTACACTGCACTCTTCTTAACACGCAAATTATCACTGACAGTAATTTATAATAACAACAAACACAACACTCGTCACTCTAAGCACGGCGCTAGTACTTCGCAGTTTTCTTACTCGCACGCGCCGGCAAAATATATCTAGTTTTGTTTTTGTCTCACGCGCCGCCGCGCCCGGCACTTGTCGTTTCATACTTGTCTGAACCGGTTTTTCGCGCCACACCGCGGTGCCGTGCGGTAAATAGTGGCATTGGATTAACAATTAACGGACTTCTGCATATTAACGGAAGTTAATAACCGTTAACAATTTTTAAAGTTAACTTAAAAGTTAACCCGTTAATCAAAATGTTAACTTCGTTAATTACCGATTAACGGATTAACGAGTTAATGCCCAGCTATGTAAATACACTATCAGCTAGTGCAATAGGTACTACATAGCCTTAACCATATTTTGTTGGGCAAATTATCACCATTGATTTTCTCTGGGATATTCCGGAGCGACGGCAAGAGACCCGACGGAATGACTGTTGGGCCATGGAAACTTGGCAGGTCTCTGGTGTGGGATGCGACGTGTGTAGACGGTGTAGACACATTAGCTTCATTTCACATGTCGCAAGTGTGGCGTTTTCTGCTGAGAACCTCAAGTTACGCAAATACGCCAATCTTGTTGCGCCATTTAGGGTCGAGACGATGGGCCCATGGGGACCTTCAGGAAAGCGCCTAGCCAAGATGTCAAAGCGGCTGACGGAAACGTGAAAAGACAGGAAGGCTGGAAATTATTTTTGACATTATTATTAGCCTTAATATACAGAGGGGAAATGTTGCCAGTCTCCTTAGGACTATCTCGGATGGGACGTCTCTAGAGGATTCTTTTATTTTTAATTTATATTTACTGTCATCATCATCATCAGCCTGTGTCTCTCCACTGCTGGGTCTATACCCAATAGGCCTCCCCCAAATTCAAATTTCTTTATTGTATAGATTGCTTATTCTAATTACAGTTGTATGTACATGTCATGATGATGCAATCTGCCCATATATGCTTATGTCAATAGATATTTATTTACAATATTTATATGTATATAGTTTATATTTAATATTGTTCTTCCAAGGCTCGCCGCTGCACTCGCGCTTTCCGTACGTCGTCCCGTACGTGGACTCCACTCTAAAACCCGTTTGCCCCATAGTTCGTCGGGTCTGCGGCAGATGTGATCGGCCTATTGCGACTTCAGCTTGCTAATTTTAAAAGCTACGTCAGTAGCTTTGGTTCTTTAGAGAGATACGCTTGGTATTTCTATGATGGATACAATATTTAATGTAGGTACCTATATTAATTTACCTCAAATACAATTATATATACTTTAATGTCAGAGGCGCGGTGTTGGCTCAGTTGTAAGAACGGGTTCCTTAAATCCTACAAAGGTCTGTTTAATCCCACCCGGCTTAATACACTTTTCTTACGTACATTTGTCATAGATTTACAACACCACCGTTCCCGTGCCTCGGAGCCTGGTTCCACTAATACCAAATTAATATAACATTAAAAAAATTACATCATATCCTCGCCAAGCCGTCTGGCCAGCCAAATTCTCTAGATATATGTTCTGGAAGGCCAATCTCTAGCAGTGGAGCTGTGGTCTAAGGCTGACAGATGGTTATTTGGATAACAGATGAATGTCTATATTCTAAGTATCTTAAACTAATATAATCTAGAAAAAATTAAAACATTAAAACATTTTTTCACAAGATAACACGGGATTAATTCATTTTGGACGCGACAATGGCACAGCTGGCAGAGTCGCGGGTTCGAAATAGCCCAGATTTAATGACCAGCCTTTGTTTATTATTCTACATTAGACGCCACATATACGTTCTATTATAAACTTGTTGGGAACGCGCGGGTAATGAACAGTTTCTTTGGTCGCAAACAATTAATATACAAAGGAATCTTGTAACGAACGGACACCGCGTCCCTTAGCAACAATACCGGCGCAAGTGAAGAACAATGGCTAGATATTACCTGATAAAATTTTAAGCGTCTTAAAAGTTACTTACCTACCTACGAAATTATTTAAAACTAGGGTTAAAAATTTACTGGTCGAGAAATATTTTTACGCAACCAAGGACTACCTTAACTGCGACAAGCTCATATAAGAGCAAAATAGGTTGTTATCTTCGCCCTGGGGCGGACCGCTCCGGGGTGATTCCCATCAGCGTGAGTTAATCAAGGCGGGCAACAACCCGCCGGTTGCTTGTTTTACCTCGGCGGCAAGAGCCGCTGGGGAGGAGGCCTGTCTGTGGCACCTGTAGGACAGTTTCTGTTGAGAAACCTTTATACAGTTTTGCCAGTCTGTGCTGGTTACGCCTCGGCCCTCAAGATCTCACGGGGCAGGCGACGGCCCTCCGGTGGCCGTGCGTGGAGAGATGCGATGCCCCGAAGATGGTCGAAGCGGCTGTGGTCGGCTCGATCGAACATGGATTTCGAGAGCCTGGCCACGAACTGCTCGATGGTCTCCATCTTCAGGTCATCGTGGAGGACTGTGTTGCGCACGAACCACGGTCAAAATAAAAAGTCAAAATATCTTTATTCACGTAAACCTATTACAGGTATTTATGAAACGTCATTAATTTAATTATTTTGAATGATTCTACTCCTGCTAGTAGAAGACTAAGCAGCAAAGTGGTCCAATAAGTAAGCTGTTAGCAGAAGACCAGCAGCTTAGCAAATTCCAGTGACCTGTTAATGTTTAATCTGACTGAGAAAGGAATCTGCAAGGAAAACTCAGCTATATCAGATTTACAAAATAAAACGTATACAGAACTGCACCACAACGATCAATTAATAACCTTTTAAATTTAGTTATCAGTACCTATGAAAACACAATACCTGGTACAGCAGTAACCCACCTGGCAAGTCAGAATTATGTTAATTTAAGAACAATAAATTAAACGTGTTCGGCAGAGGTCCCAGGCCCCCACAGCAGCACCCGATCACGGACATAACGCATGTGTCAGCCATCCCCCCGCTCAACCAGGCCCTAAGTGCGGACCGGGACCCGACACACGTGCCACCACTGCAATGACCTTCTAAGGAAGGGGCGACCACCGGACACGCCACACCATGAGAACCTGAACACTAAGAATGACTTTCGAGACACACACAAGCATAAACATAACAATTACTTCCTAAGTACCCAAATGTTGCCGTGCAATTCCGTTAACAAACTTATATATTAGTTAATTAAATAATACATACATAATAGTAACTAAATGTTACATAAAAAATAATTATATTAAGGTAAAAAATGGAGCTCCGACTGTTATGCGCAAGGAGATGTTTTGCTGTGCTTGGATTCTAGCCGCTATGGATGGCGACACCAGGTGGTGCCATGCCGGCCCGGCGTAGGTAAGGCGCGAGTGGACGAACGTCTTATAGATGTTTAGTTTTACCCTGGGTGGTAACGACGAATGCAGCAGCGGCCTCATTTGGGCCCGAGCGGCTTTCGCGCGGTTGATTGTGTGGCATGCCATAGGGCCCATACGCAGGCCGCGGTCGATCCGCACCCCAAGTACGTGACAGTATTCGTCCAGCTAAGAGCAAAATAGACTTTTTGTTGTTTAATATTATTTGGGTTATTTTGTGTTCTATTTCTTTATTATGATTTCTTGTGTCTTATTTCTTTATTATTATTTTTTGTGTAATACTTTTTAGATATGTGTAGTTTTTAAACAAAAATTTTGTATGCCAGAAATGGCGAAATGTGTCGAGCCAAAACTTTCCAACCACCTGTATATTGACACCATATTTCATACAAATAAATATTTTCATTTCATTTACGAGCAAGAGGGTTCAACGCTTTGAGGGTGCAACCTCTCGCTCGTACAATCCAATATTTTAGTGTTTTCAAAAAATGTAATCTTATCAACTTCCTAGGAAATAAAATTTTAAAAATAATTTTGGACCTACAGGACCTAGTATTTTACTTCTATGTAGGTACCTAATATTAGTCGGAGAAAAATAGCAAACTTATTTATTAAAACTTTCCGCTATTTTACGAAAACAAATCTATGAAAGACAAATTTCAAAGCATTTCATGGTGTCTCAGGCTTTCGACAATAAGCTGGTTTATAAAGGAGGCCTCCTTATTTATTTGTGAGCTCTCACCATCCACGACTCTACTCCTCTCGCTACCCAACCAAGTCTTTCCATAAATGTATTGACGGCAGACCTGCTTAGGCCCAATTCTTTCAGTAAGTGATGCAAAGATTAATAATATAATATCCGTAATTTAATTTTCTAGAAGTAATTTAAGTGACTACATTTCTCAATAGTACAAACTTAAAACTTCTCTTAATCTAAATAGATTAAAAAGGGATTACACCAAGGACTACGAATTATTACGTATTTAAAGGTTAAGGAATCAGGCCACTATCAAAGTCAAAATATCTTTATTCACGTAAACCTATTACAGGCATTTAGTGACACGTCAAGTACTTCTGTTAGTGGAAGACTAAGCAGCGAAGTGGTCCAAGGAGTAAGCTGTTAGCAGAAGACTAACAGCTTAGCAAATTCCAGAGACCTGTTAATGTTTAATCTGACTGAGAACGGAATCTGCTAGGAAAACTCAGCTATAGCAGATTTACAAATGAAACATATAGAGAATTACACAACTACAATAAATATCTTTCAAATTCACCTATGAGATTATAATACCTGGTACAGTGGTACCCCACCAGGTATGTTAGAATTACGACTTGCCTGTGTGCAACCCGAAAGCCGACAAAACCTCTGCTAATTTAAGAACAATAAATTGAACGTGTTCGGTAGAGGTCCCAGGCCCCACAGCAGCACCCGATAACGCAGCCATCCCCCCGCTCAACCAGGCCCTTAGGTTGCGGACCGGGACCCGACACACGTGCCACCACTGCAATGACCTTCTAAGGAAGGGGCGACCACCGGACACGTCACAACATGAGAACCTGGACACTGACAACAACCTTCGAGACACACAAGCATCAACATAACAAATAGATCTTAGGAACCCACTTGTCGCTGTGCAATTCTGTTAAACGAATATCTCTGTTAGTAAATAAAGTTAAAAGTAATAAATACATAAAGTACCTAACTATGTTACATTTTAAAATAATCATATTATAATTATAAGTATAGTACTAAACAGTATTACTGAATCACAATAAATAATATTAACTAATTAGTTAATAATCCATTAGTAACTAAAAGTTAGTATAGTATAGTTAAAACTATATTTACATTGATTACAATAGTATTAAGGATGGTATAGGGTTTGGGGATTAGGGTTTAAGGCTTACTGAATACTGATTTTGTGATGAAAACATTAGGGATTTAAAAATTTAGGGAATCACATTATTGATTGATTTTATTCAGGTTTATGTTTAACATTAAGGTTAAATCAGATTAAATAATAAGGAATATAGATTACAAATGTTGGTTTTACAATACGTTGAAACGGTTATGGATTAATGATTAGGGACTTAAACATTCAAAGTTTTAGGGATCAGATTTAAGATTGGATAATAATGATTTTGTTCTCAACTAAATCTGTCTCTAATGAATTATATTTAAATTTAGGGATTATGCCTTAAGGATCAAGCTGTGATTTGAGAATAAAACTATTATACCCTAATCTTCAATCCTGAATCGTTATGCCCTAAAATTGTTATTTACTAAGCCTTAATATTTAATCCTTAATATAATTCCATCAATCTAATCCATAAAATATAGTAATTTGTTTCTTAATCTTTATCCCCAAATTTTAAAGAGTTGAAGGATTAGAGATTACGGATAAAGAACTAGTTCAGCCCAGTTTTAGTGACTGTCTGTATTACTAGTGTAACACAGTGTAGTATTGTCACGTTTATGATATTATTAGTGTACTACAAACGCAAAAACCTCTCCCAGCTGATTTATCTCGACACTCCGTGATAGGTGTTAATTTTGTAAATAAAACACAAGTTATAAAAATACATAATTTTTTTATTCAGAAACTAAACAGGCTAGTTTTCGTGGTTCTAAAGATCAACCACAAAGTTCTACTTAGGTTTGATAAAAATGTTCTGATCTCACATAACTTAAAATTTAAATAAGATTTTAAATATTAACTGTTTTTTTTTTTATACTAGCACGGCATGTGACTTTGCGCTCAAATGATAGTAAATGGCGCGCAAGGTTATCGCAACTGGAATCAGACACTCATGACTGACATCAGTCTCTTAACACTATGCCGGCTTGACTGGGCATGACGGCAATTCGAGCCTAATCCCGAAACGTGTGGACACACTTTACTGGGTTTATCGGCACGAACGGTGGATACTTCCCCGCGCCGGCAGACTTGGTAAATTACCACCATCAGGCCGCCTACCACCTATTAAAAGCCTTTTTAGAAAGTTAAGTATAAAAGAAAAAGGCCAAATGACGCAAATACGACTCTGTTGCTAATGATTGTGTGTTTGTGTCTATTGGCCTCGAGACATTGGGACCGTGGGGGCCAAGGGCCTAATAAATTATTTAAAGAAAAAGCGGTTGGTTATTGCTGTATGTGTCAAAAGGACGTCAACCTCCATCACGACCTCAGCATCAAGCCCATCTCCAAGTGGCTGCGGAAAGCGTTCCAACGCTACTTCTTCCAAGGCGAGTACCCACTCAAACCCTCATAGTTCTCACGATTCTTACGACCTGAAATACTTCTGGAAGAGGCGTCGCCCCAGAAGTGTCCTGCACAACACCGATGACTGATTGAGGCCTCCGCCAAGTCCTCTGGCCGCCAACCTAAGGACCCCCGACCCTACCACCACCGTTCCAGTCGGCGTACCAGCCGCCACTGTCTTCGTCCCCCATTTCCCCCTCGATGGCTCCACCGCAGACCCCTACCCCTCAGGTTGGGTCTGCTGCCATCAAGTAGACTTTTGCTTCGCATGCTTGCATACGCGGCGAACGAGTGCCTTCACTCCGTAGCCACGACTCAGACTTAGCTGTTAAGGCACGCAGGGTCGAGAGAGAGAGAGAGAGACGGTTTATAGGGTTTTAGTCCGTAGGGGCCTTGGGGTCGGGCATGCGTCCTCCCGCGGTCATCATTGATGATTTATCGATTCACCGTCTTTAAAAAAAAAAAAAATCGCGAATCAAATCGACATCGCTGTGCAGCGGGGGAATGCTGGGTTATGGGTGAATATTTTTATATAAAGTTTATGACATTATTAGCTATATTTTTATATTATATTATATTTGTTAAAAAGGTATTTTAAACGATTTTATGTAATAAATTTAAAGACCATACTAAAAACACATTGAAAGAAATACACTAATGCTAAAGTTATGGTTTAAAAATACAAAAAAATAGAAGAAATCGCAATTCACCGGCGGTCATACCAAACATTGTCAATTGATTTGTTATTATTTGTAACAATCGAAGTAGGTACTTAGATACAAAAAAAAAAAATTGATTAAAAAACTAATTATAAATAAAACTAAAACTAAAAATACCTATGAAATTAAAGTTATTCTACAAAATAAACTAAGGGCTTACCACCAGGGAGGGTACCTAAAACGCTCGCCGCATTTCCTCGTTGAATTATTATGGACATATTCTGTTTTAGGTAGTAATGGCATTTGGGATCGCCACACTCTTGGAAAATTCGTTTACCCAGCTCTTTTATGAATTTGTGGGTATCAAGAGAATATACCCCCATTGTTTCAACCCCAAATGCCACAAAGTTATAATTTTGTTTAATGTTATTGTATTTGATGTGCTTTCTAAATTCGGCTGTATGAGCAGCCGAACCGGCCTTTTTTGATGTAGAGGAAATGTGGCAAGCGGCAAAGGTATCCACACAGGTGGCATCCTAAACAAGACATCTTCCCTCACTCCATGGTACAAGAGACATACCATCCGGCCTTTTACCATCACTACGTGAAAGTCCTGATGGTTCAAATTTGTTACTTGTATTAAAAAAAAATAATGTATTTTCTGGTGCGGAAATGTTTTTCCAGTTTTACCAGGAGCATCTAAGTAAAAAAATCGCCAGTTCCATCATTTACTACTTTCATAATCATTTTTGTTGACATCCTTCTACGCTTGTTGACAGCATCGATACGTAGCTTGTGTGGATATCGAGATAATGTATTGGCAATGATTTGTAAGAAAAGAGTATTTCTCATTGGTACATGCCGGCGTTCAAACCGACCTTAGAATGTTTAAGAAAAGCATTCTTACAAGGTAGCCACCATTGCACCATTATCGACAGGCTCACCATCAACTATTGTGCTCCTCTCCTACCCAACCAAATATTCTATGATTCTAGCATACCGTCTTGGACGCTGGTTGCAAAAATGTACTGACAGTAATCTGCTTCGGCTAAATTCTTTCTTCATTTTCATTCTGACACTATAAGTCGTAATTAAAATAGTTATGCCTTCTTTCCAAGTCCCTTATTTCTACAATATCACTTTTAAGTCTCAGCTTGATAATTTCCCTCCAAATAACTTCTCGGTGCTCCCGGTTTGAGATCCCCAGCCTTATAAGTGTGTTTTCATTGAGCCGGAGTAACGCTCTGCCAGTTATGTCATGCTGGAAAAGTATAGTGCATTATTATTATTACGTTATTGTAAAAGGTACTACTACGAGCTTCCAAGACGGCATTAACGGAATCATACAGTATTTGGTTGGGTAGGGAGAAAAGTAGAATGGTGGATGGTGAGCTTATTATCACGCAATAAAATAAAAAAGGAAGGTTTCCTTTTCTTAAACCAGCCTATTGTAGGTCGCAAGCCCGAGACACCATTCTTCTCATCTCTTAGCCACACACAATGGTTAGGAACCATAACCTTTTTGTAAAGATCAAGTTCCATTTAGCTCTAATATTATAACAAATTGCAAGCTCGTTGATGTCTCTAGTGTATCAGACTCAAGAATAAAGAGCAAGTTCCATTTAGCTCTAATATTATAACAAATTGCAAGCTCGTTGATGTCTCTAGTGTATCAGACTCAAGAATAAAGAGCAAGTTCCATTTAGCTCTAATATTATAACAAATTGCAAGCTCGTTGATGTCTCTAGTGTATCAGACTCAAGAATAAAGAGCAAGTTCCATTTAGCTCTAATATTATAACAAACTGCAAGCTCGTTGATGTCTCTAGTGTATCAGACTCAAGAATAAAGAGCAAGTTCCATTTAGCTCTAATATTATAACAAATTGCAAGCTCGTTGATGTCTCTAGTGTATCAGACTCAAGAATAAAGAGCAAGTTCCATTTAGCTCTAATATTATAACAAATTGCAAGCTCGTTGATGTCTCTAGTGTATCAGACTCAAGAATAAAGAGCAAGTTCCATTTAGCTCTAATATTATAACAAACTGCAAGCTCGTTGATGTCTCTAGTGTATCAGACTCAAGAATAAAGAGCAAGTTCCATTTAGCTCTAATATTATAACAAATTGCAAGCTCGTTGATGTCTCTAGTGTATCAGGAATAAAGAGCAAGTTCCATTTAGCTCTAATATTATAACAAATTGCAAGCTCGTTGATGTCTCTAGTGTATCAAGAATAAAGAGCAAGTTCCATTTAGCTCTAATATTATAACAAATTGCAAGCTCGTTGATGTCTCTAGTGTATCAAGAATAAAGAGCAAGTTCCATTTAGCTCTAATATTATAACAAATTGCAAGCTCGTTGATGTCTCTAGTGTATCAGACTCAAGAATAAAGAGCAAGTTCCATTTAGCTCTAATATTATAACAAATTGCAAGCTCGTTGATGTCTCTAGTGTATCAGACTCAAGAATAAAGAGCAAGTTCCATTTAGCTCTAATATTATAACAAACTGCAAGCTCGTTGATGTCTCTAGTGTATCAGACTCAAGAATAAAGAGCAAGTTCCATTTAGCTCTAATATTATAACAAATTGCAAGCTCGTTGATGTATCTAGTGTATCAGACTCAAGAATAAAGAGCAAGTTCCATTTAGCTCTAATATTATAACAAATTGCAAGCTCGTTGATGTCTCTAGTGTATCAGACTCAAGAATAAAGAGCAAGTTCCATTTAGCTCTAATATTATAACAAACTGCAAGCTTGTTGATGTCTCTAGTGTATCAGACTCAAGAATAAAGAGCAAGTTCCATTTAGCTCTAATATTATAACAAATTGCAAGCTCGTTGATGTCTCTAGTGTATCAGGAATAAAGAGCAAGTTCCATTTAGCTCTAATATTATAACAAATTGCAAGCTCGTTGATGTCTCTAGTGTATCAGACTCAAGAATAAAGAGCAAGTTCCATTTAGCTCTAATATTATAACAAATTGCAAGCTCGTTGATGTCTCTAGTGTATCAGACTCGAGAATATAATCAGCTCAAAATAATATGGCCTTAACCACTAAAACACGGAGGAATTGGAATGTATTCATTGTGCGGGTGCCAGGCCTATTATGTGTGGAATGGAGAGATTAAAAGAATGGTGTCTTGGGCTTCCGACCAACCATAGGCTTGTTTACAAATTAATTTATTGCACAAAAAGACGCTCGCTATCCACTATTCTGCTCCTCTCTTATTTGATTCTAAATAAATTAAAAACTAAACTATAAAAACCTAGGATATAAAAACTATTCTACAAATTAAACTAAGGGCTTATAACTGGGAGGGTAGGTACCTAAAAAGCTTACTGCATTTCTTCGTTGAATAATGAGGAATATATTGGCATAGGGAATTGGGCCTAAGCAGGTCTGCCGTCAATACATTTATGGAACGAGCTTCCAAGATGGCATTAACGGAATCATACAGTATTTGGTTGGGTAGGGAGAGGAGTAGAATGGTGGATGGTGAGCGTATTATTGTGCAAAAAAATAAAAAAGGGAGGCCTCCTTTTCTTAAACCAGCCTATTGTCGGTCGCAAGCCCTAAACACCATTCTTCTCATCTCTTACCCACACACAATGGACCCGGCACCCGCACGGTGAATCCATGGATTGCTTAGAAATTTTCTTCTATTTTAGGTAGTTATAGCATTTGGGGTCACCACAAATTTGTTTACGCAGCCTATTAATTAAACCCCAAATGCCACAAAGTTGTAATGCTATTATATATTATGTGCTTTTTAGATTCGGCTATATAAGCAAAAGCAGCTAATACTTAGCTGTAATGCAATCCATTTTGTAACATTTTTACTATTAATTTAACTTTGTTACATTGTTTTTAATATTAGTGAAAATATGACAATTATTTTGAGCTGTATGTAAAAATGTTCTTAAACTATATTTACCTCATGAAATTTCTCTGAATAAGGTTCATAGTTGTCACCGCAGTGCCGTTGCATCCATTTGTGTACATCTGGCTCGGTCCATAGGTACACCGATCTTGGACGAGTTGCCTTTGCCTGTAAATATATCACATACACTTTTAGAAAAAGTGTAATGTAACTTCCATATGTAAAAGGAGATGTTTGTAGGCTTGTCTTGCCTTCACATCTATATTACTGAACCAATTTTCATAAAATTTGGCAGAAATTCATCTTGGATGCTAAAGCTGGGTTCTTTATAATTTATGGATTCACAGTGCGGGTGCAGAGTCAATTGTCCAGGGGACAGAGGAGAAGCAGTGTCTATGTTGAGCTTGTGACAAACACCATTAAAACACTTTTTTTTGCATAATGACACACTCACTATCTACTATTCTGCTTTTCTCTGTGTCCAACCAAATACTGTATGATTCTGCTAATGCCATCTTGGAAGCTTGTGCATAGTTGTACCGATGGCAGACTTGCTTAGGTCCAATTATTTAGATCCCATTGATGATGGTATGATGTCATTTCATGAATACTTCCAAGATGTCTTACCTACAAAAACAACCTTTGAGCCTTAAAATACAACTTGGACACTGTCAAAAACATCTATTCTATACACTACAGAAAGCTCACTGTGTAGAGGATGGATATGGATATATATACCTTTTTTTTGATTGAAGATAATAGTAATTTGGAACTAAATTATGCAGTAGCACTATGAAAGGGCAATGGTTGTGATGGATGACCTTGACAAACTC
Source organism: Tinea semifulvella (assembly GCA_910589645.1). Lineage (NCBI taxonomy): Eukaryota > Metazoa > Arthropoda > Insecta > Lepidoptera > Tineidae > Tinea > Tinea semifulvella. The sequence goes on from OU342599.1 coordinate 3,539,416, forward strand.
CTTTTGTCCACAAAATATACTAAAGACGTCTTTAGTTTACTATTGAAACTTGTTATTATAAAGTTATTAGTCGTTATTCTAAAAATAATAAAACCGATCATACCTTGCCTTCCTTCGGCTTGCAGGAATTTGTTCCTGATTCTTCTACCATTTTTACGATACTCAATTTTTCATTACTTATGCCTTTTATTTACGCAATGTTAACCTATTTCATGTTAACAGGGAGTTGTGATTTGCAAAATAAAATATTTACAACAAACCACAGACTATATATCTAACAATTTTTTTTTTTTTTTTGGTTCTCTTCTCCCGATGGATGATGAATGAGATGATAGGGAAGGCAAAAGGTCTAGCCCATACAGCCAAGTCTGACGTAATATATCTTTCTTTTTCATGAGTTAATGAGGTCATCATCAATTTCCAGATGCTGCAGAATTTGATGCTTTTCTTGGAGTCACTCGCGGAACCATCGACTGCTCAAACACGTCGGGTAAAATATGGGAGTTGACAGCGCGGGAAAACCGCAAAAAATAAACTGCAACTTGTGCCCCATATATAAAGTCCAATTTATCATTTTCCATAATTATTCACATTGTAGCACATTATTAAACAAAATAACACCACTTTTGACCAATAATATCCACAGTAAATTAATTTACAAAACAATAACTTGCACTTGACATCTCCGCGCAAAATGGCGCGAAAGACATATATAGCTAACAACAAATAAATCAACAAGTATTGTTTTTTTTTTTTTAATTGTCTTTAAAGGACATTGTACAGAATACATCAGTCCTAAACACTTAATTTAATTGCATAATAGATATAGGATACTTAAATCTATGAATTGCATAATATATGTTCATAACAAAGTTCATAACCGAGTTGGGGATCATCAAATTCCAGATGCTGCAGAATTTGATGCTTTACTTGGAGTCACTCGCGGCATTATAGCCCAAACACGTCGGGTAAAATATGAGAGTTGACAGCGCGGGAAAACCGCAAAAAATAAACTGCAACTTATGCCCCATATTTAAAGTCCAATTTATCGTTTTCCATAATTATTCACATTGCAGCACATTATTAAACAAAACAACACCACTTTTGACCAATAATATCCTCAGCAAATTAATTTACAAAACAAAAACTTGCACTTGACATGTCCACGCAAAATGGCGCGAAAAACCCCACAAGTATTGTTTAACTTTTATTTATTATTATGTTCAGGATCTTGGATTCATCTATGTAGTACATGTCACAGACTATAAAGGGTACAAGTGTACATGTTCATCTTTTTATAATCTGTGTAGTACATATTACTCACAGATATTACTTCTATATAATCTGTGGCCTGTGGATTCAACCATTAGAGGCACAGATTATATTAGAGGCCGTCAAATCTAGGAAAATAATACAAGTAGATAATGATGTTCGACTTAAAAGCAAAGCATTCAACGATTTTTGTACTGAATTTTGCTTAAAATGTATTAAAACCATAGAGTAACGCCAGGTCGAACGATTTTTAGAGCGCTCAAAGCATTTTTTAGTAAAGTACATGTTCATGTTAGACTTGTCGCTGTGAGAAAATACATCAGTCGTATGCTATGTTCGACTTGAAAGCATTTTTTTTTTTTTGGATGGTTGATGAATGAGGTGATAGGGAAGGCAAAGGGTCTAGCCCATACAGCCAAGTCTGACGTAATATATCTTTCTTTTGTCATGGGTTAATGAAGTCATCATCAAATTCCAGATGCTGCAGAATTTGATGCTTTTCTTGGAGTCACTCGCGGCACCATAGCGTCGAGGTAAAATATGGGAGTTGACAGCGCGGGAAAACCGCAAAAAATAAACTGCAACTTGTGCCCCAAATTTAAAGTCCAATTTATCGTTTTCCATAATTATTCACATTGTAGCATATTATTAAACAAAACAACACCACTTTTGACCAATAATATCTACAATAAAATTATTTTACAAAACAAAAACTTGCACTTAACATGTCCACGCAAAATGGCGCGAAGAACTGTCTGATAGCATATAAAGTAAAGCTTGTTTTTCTTAACGAAATTTGAAAAAAAAGGACAAACGGCAAGTCGAAAGACTTTCAAATCGGAATAAAATGAAAAAATAAAGCGTTTAAAGCGACAAATCGAACATAGGGGTAGAAACACGAAATTATTTATATTAAGTACATAACTGAGTTAAGAAATATTAAATTCCAAGTGTTACAAAATTTTATTCTTTTTTCTTGGAGTAATTCGCGAAGAACTTCTTGACGATTCTTTAAAAATCAATTAATCTACAGAGTCGCAAAATAATACAGATATAAATACAGTAATTGTTTGTTATCGTTATGTAACCCAGAACAAAACATACGAAATTTTGTTTTAAACTTTGCTCAAGACAATGTTTGTCAATTGCTTAAACCACTTACGAAAACAGAGGCGTCTCTAAGTATCTAGATTATTTAAATTTTCATTTTTAGACGCCTCGCTGTTTTGGTGATTCTATTAATGTAGTTGCGATAGTTAAAGTCTGATCACACCAAGAATGTTGAAGCTAGGCTGTAGGTCCAGCGTGGTGCTCTGATGAGTAGGGAGAGGAGAGAAGTGGGACTTCTTGGTCGTCAGCGCGCTCTTTTTGGCATTAAACTGGACAACTAATACGTGGTAGGTGGACTGATGGTGGTAATTTCTTAATAAACCGTTTCTGCCGATAAACCCAGTAAAGTGTATCCACACGTTTCGGGATCAGGCTCGAATTGCCGTCATGCCCAGTCAAGCCGACATAGTGTTAGGGACTGATGTCAGTCATGAGTCTTTTATTCCAGTTGCTAACATTCATGGACCTCGCACGCCACTTACCATCAGGTGGGTGCAAGGTCACATGTCATTCTAGAACGCAAATAGTAGAATACTGCTTTGTTTGACTTGAAAGGAAAGCAAAGCGTTCAAGCCTTTTTTTTTACCGATTTTTGCTTAAATTGTATGAAAACCATAAACTTTTAAAGCTAAATAAAAAATAAAAAAATAAAAATATTTAATGCGAAAGTTGTGGGTAAAAGAGGCCCTGGCCGACCGAGACTCACTTATCACGATCAAATAAATAAAACAATGGCTGAAGGTGCAATAAAAATCATCGAAACAAAAGGGCATGTATGAAAAGGTTGATGAATGTCGAAGAAGCGAAAGAGGTATGTCGAGATCGTGACAAATGGCGCTCAATGGGGTGTATCAGGCAAAGCTTTTTGTAGATGTCGCTAGCGGCAATGGTACCTTGTTTTACACCTATGTCGCATCATTTTTTTTATTTTTTTTGTAGTTTTTTATTTATATAACAGACAAATGTATTTTAAATTAGTGTTACCTACCTTAAAAGACGAATTAAAAAAGCGCACACCGTCTTTAAAAAGAAAAACGATTTTCGTAAAAGAACGGCAATTTTAAGATCTCGATTTCGCCTAGAAATCTCGATTTCTACACTTAAAAGCGAACAGCTTCGGCATAATATCCAGAAAATTATAAATTTCGTAATAAAAATACAAGTTTTCTATGCAACTGACAGTTATATTAGGTACCATCTATCATGCGCCATCTATAGTGATAAAAAGTTAGTGATACACCCCATTGTCTCTGCCTACCCCGCAAGGGACCTAGCGTGAAGATATGTATGTATGTATGTAATATAATAGTACAAAAAATATGTTTTATCTAATTGATTTATATGTTTTGATTAGGTGTCCTGGTTAGAGATGCCCCGTATCCAAGAAAATACTAACACAGGATTAAATTCAGGGCCAGATACGTGTGACGTCACAAAGGGGCTTAAATTAGTGAGGGAATTTGAACGCATTAGATATAAGAATTTATAGAGAGAAATTATAATCTCATATAAGCAAGAACGTGATGAAACAATGTGTATTATTTATTATGTAATTTAGTATCATTTTGGATAGGTACTGGAAATTGGTGTAATAAGTTTCTTTGCTTGACAATGGGGTGTATCAGGCAAAGCTTTTTGTAGATGTCTCTAGCGGCAATGGTACCTTATTTTACACCCATATCGCATCATTTTAAAATGTTTTCGTGGTTTTATACGTTTATAACAGAAAAGTGAATTTTAAATTAACGTTACCTACCTTAAAAGACGAATTAAAAAAGGCACACCCCGTCTTTAAAAAGAAAATAAATATATTGATAGAACGGCAATTTTAAGATCAACATATCTTTGATTTCGCTTAGAAATCTCGATTTGTACACTTAAAATCTGTTCACTTCGGCATAATATCCAGAAAATAATAAAAATCGTAATAAAAATATAAGTTTGTATCCTGCGCCATCTATCGTGATAAAAAGTTAGTGTCCCATTATTTCTGGGCTAACTGCCTCCGTGGTCTAGCGGTTAAGTCCGTAGCTTTAGACTCGGAGGTACCGAGTTCGATTCCTGGTCGGGACACAAAAATATTTATTAATGTAAATAAATACATTTAATTAATATTTAATTTATTTGTGATATTTCTCGAGTTTGGTACGCTGGAGACAACGACGAGCTTGCCACTTGTCATGATTGGCCTATAGTAAAGTTGGCTAAATATGAATCCGCTTATTTATAAGCGTGGTTTCTGACCACCCTGAAAGGGAAAGAGTGTCGTGATGATACTTTATGGTGTATTTTCTATGGGGGTGTGAAGGAGTGAGCAAAGAGGTACCTTCGATAGTCGTCTGTCAGGTCAGCGCGATGCAGCAGCTTCTTCCAGAGATCACTGATGGCCACTAGGCCTTCACAATACACCAAGTCTAACGCGGTAGCGGTTGAGAGAATTGCTTAAAACGCGAATTACGGAATAAAACGGTTTTAGCGCGGCGGGCGTGCGTCTGCGTGCACAGTGGACACAAGACTGTGCGTGCGGGGCGTGCGGTGGATCCTCTCGCTCAGGCGCAGGTGTGGGAAAGGGATGGATAATACATATAATTGGAAGTATATAAATGGACATACATACATAAATACATAGTGGCCAAGCCACTTTACTTTTTACTTTATTCTCATAATGTTGTGTTTGACTTGAGAGCAAAGCAAAACAAAGCCCCCTTTTTTACCAAATTTAGAGTAAACGCCAAGACTTAATTAAAGTGAAAAAAGCGCTTAAAGCGCCAAGTCGAACACAAGCCCATGTCAAGCCGGGACAATGTTAGAGACTGATGTCAGTCATGAGTGTCTGATTCCAGTTGCTTGATCATTCATGGACCTTGCGCGTCACTTACCATCAGGTAGAGGCAAGGTCACATGTCGTGCTAATATAAAAAAATACAAGGGTAGTGTGAGACAATTCTTGTTGAAAAATGATATGTTAATAAGTGTAGGTAGGTATCAAAATCGAGTCACAAATTTTTCGGGTGTGACATACATAAGAATGAACAATTTGACAAGAAATGATACCATAAGATATAGAAGGCCCATATCTAATTCCACCCTAAAAAAAACTATAAATGTGAAATAAGTGATCCAGAATGTGTACTTACTGCGAACTCAATATAAGATAGAGGGGCATTGATTGTTATTTTCATACAAAAGGTGTAAAAATATCATCTCGACCGTTTCCTTTTCCATCTATAGGCCAATCACGACAAGTGGCAAGCTCGTCGATGTCTCCAGCGTACAGGTGTGTTATATATTTTTTCTACAACATCAGTGCATTAACAAAATCAATTTGAAAGTGCACGTCGAAGACGACCATAATCGGCAATGCACTCTCATAGACTATTTAATCCTGAGACGATCGTCCTGGCTTTAATTCTTATACCGTTTGTCTTCTTGTCCCATCTTTAAATTTAATGTCTTTGATTTAGTGGAAGTACACTTACCTTTTACGAACATTTTAAAGGTAGATTGATTTTTATACGATTTTATGTCATTTTTCTAAGCCGCTGAGCTCTGAAATTAGGTAAAGTCGAATGGTATAAGTGAATAATATGGATCAATGAATTTTGTAGGTAAAATATAATCCATACTAATAATATAAATGTGATAGAAGACTTGTCTGTCTGCAAGCATCTATGTATGTATGTCTTTTCAATCTCGGGATTACGCGATTTTTGATGCAACGTTAATCCTCCATGCGTCGATCTACTCAATGCTAAAGGACGTGACCCCCTCTTTGTTGCGGACATGCACGGACGGCTTCATACACTTGGGTTTGAAGTGTGATGCAGATCTAGTCTGACAAGCGTGTCAGGCTCCGGCCACAGAGTCTCTTGCCTTCAATTTAGCCCGTGATTACCAACCTTACCAGGTTTTTCGGGCTATATGACCAAAATACTCCAGGACTCGTTGCAGGCAGATGGAAGATAACCTGGCAGTTACTTTGAGCTCCTTGAGTATTGAAATGTTTGTTCTTCGCGCTGTCCATGGAATGCACAGCATACGCCTCCAGCACCACATTTCGAAGACGTCGACGCAGGTTCGGTTAGGGAAAACGACACTGCGGACGAGTCTTGTTTTGGACCTGATAGTGATGTTTCGATCCTCCATACATATTCCATTCATCTATCATCACGCTATGATCCATAGCGTTCATGGCTATTTCTATTATTTTCACTTAAAGAGTTTTTATGAAAACAACAACACATTTTTATCAATAGTAGATATACTAAATAAAAAACAATTGTACAATTTTAAACTTTTTACTGGCAATGGCTTCTGCTCAACAGATCAGCAGCAGTCACTATCTCACTAGGTGGCCTAGATCACGTACTAAATAAAATAACGAATCCACAAGTTAACAAACATAGAATTAAAAAAAAAAAGAAAAAAAACAAGTAAAAAAAAATCTGTATTTGAATGTATGTACACAACTTCAGCGCGTTCCTTAAATCCTACAAAGGTCGGATCAAACCCACCCGGCATGTACCAATGAGAAATACACTTTTCTTACATACATTCGTCATAGATTTACAACACCACCGTTTCCGTGCCTCGGAGAGCACGTTAAGCCATCGGTCCCGGTACCACTAATACCAACTTAAATTGTCATTAAAAATTGACATCATATCCTCGCCAAGCCGTCTGGGCAGCTTGGCGAGTGTAGGCCAAATTCTCCAGATATATGTAATGGACAACGAAGATCTAGGACGCTGTGTTCTAGGGGCTGTAATCATGACACAGCTTCAAACAGACACATACATCTTGTGTTTGACTTGTCTTTGTATTTTATTACGTTATAAAAGTCGTTCGATTTTCGTTTTAATTCATTTAAGCAAAATTCAGTAAAAAAAAGCGAACTTTACTTTGCAACAGTAATCGAAAACGCGATTGATCAATCATTAAATTTATTATGTTGGTTTTTCTGAATATAGTCATAGGTATTTATAAAATTTAAATCGAATCAAAATTAAAATAGTTTATTTCCTTTGGTCCGCTTGAAACAACTTGGATACAGTCAGAACTAATAAAATCAATACAATTATTAAAACATATGTACTAAACAAAGTGGTAATAATGGTTGGACCGTAAACAGACAATAATCCATATCATGTATGTTAGGCACAACATTACTGCTATAAGCAAGTAAAACTAACTAACTTTGAAACTACTTAAATAAGGTCGTGGCTGTTAACTTATATTCTAAATACTTAATAATTATAATTTACAGAAATTACATACAGATGTCAGATAATTAATAAAATTATAATAAAAAACAAATAAAAAATAAATAAATAAGACATGTCATCTTATAATCTAAATAATAACAATGATGTGTCAATTAAACATAAATTCATAGCTGTAAAAGGGCCGTGTCATCTTATAATCTAAAATCTAAATAATAACAATGATGTGTCAATTAAACATAAATTCATAGCTGTAAAAGGGCCGTGTCATCTTATATTCTACGAGTACCAGCATTAATGTTAATTAATATTCGTGGCTGTAAAATTGTACCAAGTGTTCAATCACTGATGTTTAGATTGAACCGGGGTGGAAACGACGAATGAAGCAACGGCCTCAACTGGGCCGAGCGGCTTTCGGTTGATTTTCGTCCTATTTTGATATGCGGGTACCGGGTCTGGGCAGGGTGGTAGTCAAAGCAGAAAAATAGTATCTAGTACAAATAGTAGTATCTCACGCTTGCGACCGACTCAAGCTTAATTTAAAATGGGAGCCTTTGAATATTGTCAGTGTTGCCAACATTGAAACCTTTAGATGTACCCTACCCTAATCACAAAGAAGGATATCTCCTAATCCCCTGGCTTTGTTAGGATTCGGGGGCAAACAAAATTAAGTTACAATTAAGGAAAAACTAAAACAAAAAAGTAAAGTAAGCTTTTTATATTAAAACACATCGGTCTTTACCACTATGCCGGCCTAACAAGAGCCAGGGGCAGCAGTCATAACTTGTTAAAAGTCGAAAACGCCCAGATTTATGAACTATTGTGATAACGTCCCAAACACGTCAGGTAATATATGGGAGTTCACAGCGCGGGAAAACATCAAAAAATAAACTGCGACTTGTGCCCCATATTTAAAGTTCAATTTATTGTTTTCCATAATTATTCTCATTGTAGCACATTAATAAACAAAACAACACCACTTTTGTCTAACAATATCCACAGTAAATTAATTTACAAAACAAAAACTTGCACTTGACATGTCCGCGCAAAATGGCGCGAAGAACTCTTCATTTTTTTTGTTGTGTTTTCTTCTCCCGTTGGATGATGAATGAGTTAATAAGGTTATTATCAAATATTTTATGTTTTTCTTGTAGTCACTCGCGGCATTATAGCCCAAACACGTCGGGTATAATATAGGAGTTCACAGCGCGGGAAAACCGCAATAAAAATACTGGGACTTTCGCTTAATAGGGTGTATCAGGCAAAGCTTTTTGTAGATGTCGCTAGCGGCACTGGTACCTTGTACCTATGACTGAACATTTTCTAAATTTATTTGTAGTTTTACATTTTTATAACAGAAAAATGTATTTTAACTTAACGTTACCTACCTTAAAAGACGAATTAAGTAAGCGAACACCGTCTTTAAAATAAAAAAAAGGTTGAATTAAAAGAACGGCAATTTTGAGATCACCATATCTTTGCTTTCGCTTCGAAATCTCAATTTGTATACTTAAAAGCTGATCACTTCTGTATAATATCCAGAAAATAATAAATTTCTATTTTTATAATTTAATATTCTCGCCAACCCGTCTGGCCAGCGTGGCGAGTGTAGGCCAAATTCTCCTAACATATGTTCTGAAAGGCCCATCTCCAGCAGTGGAGGTCTAGGACGCTGTGTTCTAGGGGCTGTAGTGTGTGATGAATAAATTTCGTAATAAAAATACAAGTTGTCTATGCAACTGACAGTTATATTAGGTACCATCTATCATGCGCCATCTATCGTGATAAAAAGTTAGTGACACACCCCATTATCGCAAGCCCATTGACGAGCGTCGCTTATCGCCACGCGTATTGAGTATCGTGGTACGAGGCACGCAGTTTATGTCAAGCGCAACGCGGCCGGGGCAGCGGGCTAGCGAGCGCCAACGGTAATTACAATTAGCGGGCAATAAAATTGAATTAAGGTGAAATTTCATTAATTATTTGCAGCAACAACATCCTATTTCGCTTCCCTCGTCATGTAAGTAGTTTTATATTATTGTTTATTTATATAATATCGCGTATTTATGTGTGTGTAGTGTTGCCCAAAGCAAGCCCAAGACTTAGCCAGTCTTGGGATTGGTCTTGCATCAGAATAGGTGGTCCTGGTCTCGGTCTTGGTCTTCTGCAATACTCTTACTCTGACTCAATATATATTTTATTTTCAAATTGTACTAAGGAAATCTCTCTCCGCAATGTCTGTAGGGTACCAAACTTGAGAAATATCATAAATAAATAAATAATTTATTGTGTCCCGACCAGGAATCAAACCCTGTACCTCCAAGTCCAAATCCACGGAATTAACCGCTAGACCTCGGAGGCATTAGGTATAGGTAGGATTTAGGTATACTAAAAAAAAAATATTTGCAAACGAGCTCTCCCAACTGCAAGACCAATACCAAGATTGGGCAATACTATAAATAAATATTTCCAGACAGGTCACACAGCGCCATCTAGTTTCCGTGGTAAGCAACGAGGCTTGTGTTACGGAAACTAGATGGTTGATAAACTACATATTATACTTTTTTTTTGTAAATATATACATATTATACATATAAACACCCAGACCGAGACAAATTATACAATGTACAACTTGCCCCCCGTGGGAATCGAACCCACGACCTTCCGAGTTCACGGCAACGTTTGTTACCACTAGACCACGGAGGCGGTCAATACTACAACAACAAAACTATATGTAGGTATTAATATGTGATATTGTTATATAGGTATTAATACTGTTAAGGATAACTGAATTGAAAATTGCACCTACCATCTATAGCACTCTATACCACACTAGCACGAAAATGTGACGTCCACCTGATGGTGTACAAGGTCTATAAATGACTCTGTCTATAAAAACTGGAATAAGATACTCATGACTGACATCATAACACTATACCATCAGTCCGCCTATCATGAATTTGTTGTTCTCGTTGAAAGTATGTGCCATTTGCAACGATGTCATATGCCAATTTTCACTTTCAAGGGGAACTAATATTGTAAGTTTGTTATGGTGATATTTATAGAAAAATAACACCTCTTGAAACAAGACTTACTTCCTGGCGGCATTAAGTCTGCATTTGTACATAGTGCAATTAAGTTTTTAAATAAAATAAAATTCATATTAACGTTATATAAACCTACCTAATAGAATAGGTACCTAAGGGGTACTTGGAGTGACATTAATGAAGACAAAAGGCTCGGGATAATTGACATAACAAAGATTAATTAAAAATATTTCATAATCGAAACGTTCATTAAAAACTTTTAGCTTCAATATTATAAGTTTTGCACGAGTAATTTTCCTTAACGTCAAAAAACAAAAATAAACTTTAGATCGAGTTCTATTTTATTTTATTTTTTTATTTGTTCTCTTCTTCCGATGGATGATGAATGAGGTGATAGGGAAGGCAAAGGGTCTAGCCCATACTGCCAAGTCTGACGTACTATATTTCTTTTTTTTTATGAGTTAATGAGGTTATCATCAAATTCTAGATGTTGCAGAATTAAATACTTTTCTTGAGTCACTCGAGGCATTACAGCCCAAACTCGTCGGGTAAAATATGGGAGTTCACAGCGCGGGAAAATCGCAAAAAATAAACTGGGACTTGTGCCCCATATTTAAAGTCCAATTTATCGTTTTCCATAATTATTTACATTGTAGCACATTATTAAACCAAGCAACACCACTTTTGACCAATAATATCCACAGTAAATTAATTTACAAAACAAAAACTTGCACTTGACATGTCCACGCAAAATGGCGCGAAGGACTCCTGTTTTGTTTCTTCTCTTCTCCCGATGGATGATGAATGAGGTGATAGGGAACGCAAAGGGTCTAGCCCATACTGCCAAGTCTGACGTAATATATCTTTCTGTTTTATGAGTTCATGAGATTAATTAATTAATTCCAAATGGTGCAGAATTTGGGCATTATAGCCCAAACACGTCGGGTAAAATATGGGAGTTCACAGCGCGGGAAAATCGCAAAAAATAAACTGGGACTTGTGCCCCATATTTAAAGTCCAATTTATCGTTTTCCATAATTATTCTCATTGTAGCACATTATTAAACAAAACAATAACACTATTAACTAAAAATATCCACAGTAAATTAATTTACTGAACAGAAACTTGCACTTGACATGTCCGCGCGCAAAATGACGCGAAGGCCTCCATCATTTTTTTTCTTTTACATTAGTCCCTAGAACACAGAGTGCATTGTTGGCGATGGGTCTTCCCAAAGTTCTATTTTATTTCCACTTAGGTATAGAAATTGAATCGGTGGGTAAAAAACAAAACAAAACATTTTGACAGCATTTAATGTTAAAATTAAACAGAATGGAAATAAAACTATTAGTAGAACTGGGCTGCTGGCCAGCGTGACGAGTGTAGACCAATATCTCTAGGAAATTATTACTATTTAACTATAATTATTTAAGTGGAAACTTTGCTGGATTGTGTAACTTTTAGAATTGTTGTAATTATGTTTTCAGATCTGTATGTTTCTTAAATAAATAAAAATAAAATAAAATTCTGGAACAGTGGAGGTCTAGGAGTGTTCTAGGGGCTGTGATAATGACACTACAGCTCTCAGCATCATTATTATATTACCCATTGTGTACGGCGACCACCTTCTTATGAAATATGTTCTAGAAGGACCATCTCTAACAGTGCAGGTCTAGGAGTGTTCGAGGGGTTGTGATAACGATGATAATAACAAAGGAAATTAATAAACTTTGCCGCCATAAATTTTAAAGCAAAGTAAACTTTAATTAACATAATAATAAAGTATGTTCTTGCTAATTTAAAATAACTAGTTTAGTAATAAAAGTAGTATTAATAACTTAAGGTGTTAATTCATAATTAGGTAGGTATAGCGAGGAGCGGGCGTGAGTCATAAGTTAATTACTCAGGTCATAATGTCTTAAATTGTAGCATCTAATGGGGGTAAAAAGCTCAAAGGTCCTAAAGTAAAAACTTTCAAGTGACAAAAAGTAAATTATTTATTTCAGAATTAATTCCATTAGTTATATATAATAAATTTATTTAATGAAGTAATATACAAACAGTATAAAATAATTACAATATAAATAAATAATAAATAAATAAATATTTCCAGACAGGTCACACAGCGCCATCTAGTTTCCGTGGTAAGCTACGAGGCTTGTGTTACGGAAACTGGATGGTTGATAAACTACATATTATACTTTTTTTTGTAAATATATACATATTATACATATAAACACCCAGACCGAGACAAATTATACAATGTACAACTTGCCCCCGGTGGGAATCGAACCCACGACCTCCCGTGTTCACGGCAACGTTTGTTACCACTAGACCACGGAGGCGTAATATAAATTAAAACTACTTAAAAGTAAAAATTCAAATAAATATAAACTAAACCTAATAAAAGACGACCCTTCAGTGATAGTCCCCAGAAGACTGGCAACATTTCCCCTCTGTATAGCTTAGCTAATACGTTGGCAGAAATAATTGCCAGCCTTCCTGTCTCCAGACTTTTCCGTTAGCCGTTTGGACAACTCCTTGGCCAGACGCTTGGCTGAGTGTCCCCATGGGCCCATCGTCTCGACCCCAAACGGCGCAAATTCGTAACCTGTACTGAGGTTGGCGTATTTGCGCAGCTTGAGGTTCTCAGCAGAAACCGCCGCACTTCCCGCGCTTGACGAGGTCGCCTGGATGTGTGATGGGGCTAATGTGTCTACACATGTCTCATCCCACACCAGGGACCTGCCAAGTTTCCACGGCCCAACGGTCATGCCGTCGAAAAGAGTGTTATAATGAAATGTTTTTTTATTTCTTTTTTAGATTGCATTAGATCATGGGGTGTAGGTATAAATGACAATGTTATAATCTATTTCGTTCCTTTTTTGGTTCCATTCTCCCATGATAGATGATGAATGAGACGATTGGGAAGGCAAAGGGATATAGCCCATACAGCCATGTATATGTAACATATTCTTTGTTTTTCATGAGTTAATAAGGTTATCATCAAATTCTGGATGTTGCACAATTTGATACTTTTTTTGGAGTTACTCGCGGCATTACAAGACGAGTCGACATAACCTCTCAAAATTGGTATAATATTGTATGTATTTTATATATATTTATTATGTATTTATATGTACTTGTGTTATTATATATTTATATATTAGTGTATAAGTATTTTAGCGTTGCTAGTAATAGTTTAAGATTTTAATTTTTTAATATTAATCTCGATTTTAAATTAATGATTTAATGCACCCACAATCATTGCTCACTATCCCAAAGGTTAGCTGGTAGAAAATGTCACTAGACATTAAGTTCGCCTATGTACATTTAAATGTGTTTTTGTTTATTGTGCAATAAAGAATTTATCTATCTATCATTATCGCCCAAAGATGTCGGGAGTATACAGGGCGGGAAATCCGCAAAAAAATGCTGCATCTTTTGTCCCATATATATAGAGTTCAATTTATAGTTTTCCATAATTATTCTCATTGTAGCACAACAACAACACAACTAGCGCTACTTACTAACTTAGCGCTTGGACCCCACGGGCCTAAAGTCTGTACAGCAAACGGCACCAACATGTAGTCTTTGATTATAGATACGTATTTGCGCCGCTTGCCAGACTCTGCGCTTCTAAAAATTAAATACATTTTATTTGCAGAAACTAAACGCTTTTCAAAACCGCTTAACTCATTTGACGTGTTTCACTTGACTTTTTTTATCGAACCATAGAACAACGCCAGAGATGACTATCTACCGTTTTTGGATGAATCAATCAATTTTCTTTCGAAGTATAATATCATTTTTAAGGTATGTGAGTATAAAATCTATCTTTAAAAGCATTAAAAAGAAATCGTGCATATTTCCTATTGCCTATAACGGAAAATGGGACAACTGATAAGATAAAAACAATTAATCTTGCTATAAATAAAGGTAGATAAAATTTAATTGCTTCTTCGGATTAAGTTAGTAGCGTCGGTCATGGAATAGAGCAGGGGTAGAACTATATTAAAACGCAAAATGAACTTCCTAAATTAGTCACGTAGCTTTTTGTTTATGACTAGCGTCTAGCTTCAAATTCTAATACAAAATGCTTTAACGTTACTACTACTGGAATTAGATACTCATGACTGACATCTTCTTTCTTCGCCATCTTTCCTCGCCAAGCCGTCTGGCCAGCGTGGCGAGTGTAGGCCAAATTCTCCAGATATATGTTCTGGAAGGCCCATCTCCAACAGTGGAGGTCTAGGACGCTGTGTTCTAGGGGCTGTAATGATTACTGGGTTTATCGACACGAACGCTGGATTCTTCCCCGCCCCAGCAGACTGGGAAAATTACCACAATCAGTCCGCCCACCACCTATTTGTTGTTCTCGTTAAAAGTATGTGCCAAGGTTATATTTATATAAATCTAACACTGCTTAAAACCAAACTTACTCTTTTTAAAAAGTGACTATGAGCTTACAAATCAATGATTCATTAAACTTACTTATCTTATCTTACTCGGAATGAACTTGGATAAGACAAAAGTCATGTTTAACGACCATGTCGTACCTACCGAGATCAATCTGCGTGGGTATTGCCACTCTCGAAGTTGTGCAAAAATACGTCTACCTTGGACAGACTAAGCAATTAGGCGTAGCCAACTTCAGCAAAGAAGCCGACAGACGCATTCAGCTAGAATGGGCGGCATTCGGGAAGCTCCGCCACATCTTATCAAACATACCCCAGTGTTTGAAGATGAGAGTATTCAACCATTGCGTTCTTCCAGTATCGTCGCACGGAGCAGAGACGTGGACATTGACATTGGGTTTGGTTCCAAATTTAAAGTCGCTCAGCTCCACAGTAGCTCTCTCTGCATATTTCTCTGATGGATAGAGTCCGAAATATGGAAATCCGTTGGAAAACCAACGTTACCGATATAGCCTTCAAAATTAGTAAGCTGAAGTGGCATTAGGCCAGAGTGAAGTGGTGACCACATACGGGAAGAAGCAGAGTGGGACGACCCTCCGCAAGTTGGACGAATGACCTTAAGAAGGTCGCTGGTGTGGGTTGGATGAGGGTAGTAGGAGATCGTATGAAGTGGCGAGCCTTAGAGAGAGCCAGCAGTGGAGAGACACAGACTGATGATGATCATTTGTTACCTAGTAATGAGAAGTTGTGATATTTTCTCATAATATATCCTAAAAAAAAGTTGTAGGTTTTCTCAGTCTAGCTCTTTCCATAGTTCGCTGAGCGACCTTGAGTTAATGTTTTCATCATTAGTTTGTGTCTCTCCACTGCTGGATGTAGGCTTCTCTCAAGGCTCGCTACTTCACGCAATCGTTTGCAACCCTCATACAACCCCCGCCAGCGACCCTTTTTAGGTCATCCGTCCATCTGGCGGTAGACGTCCCACTCTGCGTCGTCCCGTACGTGGTCTCCAGTTTAGAACCCGTTAGCCCCGCTCCACCGATCTTTGTTTGATAAAAAGTTAATTTCGAGTTTCAAAAGTAACTGCTAGTGATGGGCTTCGTATAATCTTCGGACCACTAACGAAGACAGCGGATTTCTTCTCAAGGAAATTTTTAAATAATATATTTTTCTCTCATTTTCTGTAAATTACATTACCTTATTTCTGTGCAATCTGGGTAATTGCATTTTTTACTAAAGACATTTATCAATCGTGGTCGCCATTTGAGTGCTGGTGGCACGCTTAATAAGCCGTCGCCAGTCCTGTAGGGGATAATCAATTCCAGCCTTCACCTGATCAGTCCATCTCATCAGGGACCTACCACGCATCCTCTTGCTATCGACTTTGATGGATGTTGCTCCACGGCTGTGACAGAAGAAAGTGAGAATGCGTGATAGTCCAGTATGGATTTGTTGGTTCGGAACTCCGTCCATGATATGCCCAACATTCTCCGCCAACACCACATCTCTAGAGCAAGAATTTTTTTTTTTCTGTTTCGCGTAGGGTCCACGTCTCTGCAGCATAGAGAAAAATAGGGAGCACAAGGGCTCTAACGACCTGGTTTTCAGTGGCTTTGGCAACGTTTCTGTTCCTCTTCTTCAGCTTGTCCATAGCAGATCTTGCTTGATTTCATCCTCGCATCCAACGTTACTAGATATTAGCTGCTCCCAGATAAATGTAAGATCGGACCACATCGCAGTTTGCTATCCTTGTAATTTCTGGCCAGTTATTGTTGGCTCGGTCTACGAACATCACCTTTGTTTTGCTGCGGTTGATTTTAATATTAGCCGTGAGAGCTGCACACCTGAGAAATGGAAAAGCCACGTGAAGAGATTCAATCCCTATTGAGACCATCAACGCTTCGGGAGACTATGTCCTCAAGATGTTCCAAACCGTATGCAACTAAATATGGCATACAGGGAGGAATGGGCTCACACTGTTTTCGTTCCACTCTACAATTTGTTTTTTTTTTTTTTTTAAATTGTCTTTAAAGGACATTGCACAGAATACATCAGTCCTAAACACGTAATTTATTTGCATAATATATGTTCATAACAGAGTTCATAACCGAGTTGGGGATCATCAAATTCCAAATGCTGCAGAATTTGACTTTACTTGGAGTCACTCGCGGCATTATAGCCCAAACACGTCGGGTAAAATATGGGAGTTGACAGCGCGGGAAACCGCAAAAAATAAACTGCAACTTCGGCCCCATATTTAAAGTCCAATTTATCGTTTTCCATAATTATTTACATTGTAGCACATTATTAAACAAAACAACACCACTTTTGACCAATAATATCCACAGTAAATTAATTTACAAAACAAAAACTTGCACTTGACATGTCCACGCAAAATGGCGCGAAGAACTCCACAATTTGAATAATACCTTAGTAGGTTATACCCGTTGGGAAGAAGCTCCATATACACATAAATTATGTATATACCTATAGTGGAACTGGCGGCACTTATTTTTACGACCGGCAACACTGAGACTTATTAATAAAGCCTCTTAACTCCCAAATTCATAGACTGTATTTTTTATTAAACTATTTCTATTGGCTTTCCGAGTAATTTAAGTTTATGCCCATTAGTAAAAAAACCGAGCTGCCTCCGTGGTCTAAGGGTAAAGCCCGTGGATTTAGACTCGGAGGTACCGGGTTTGATTTCTGGTCGGACACAATTTTTTATTTGCGTTATTTTCGAGTTTGTTACGCTGGAGACATCGACTTGCCATCAATCAAAATCACAGTAGTTTAGTTAAGGTTTCCTACTACCAAGGCTGTGTTTGACTTGGAAAATTGTTGCTTCAAAGCGCTGTCGCTTTAAGCCAATCCAAACAGTTGTTCGAATTGGATAGAGCAAAGCAAAGCGAACTTTCTTATCTTTGTATTAAATTATGAATACAAATAATAATAATAATAAATCTTCATTGCACATTGTTTACAAAAGTATTGTACAAGGCGAGATTAATGCCGTAGGCATTTTCTAACAGCTAACCTTTGTGATGGCGATAAGAGAGCTACCGTGGTGCAGATGATAAGAAAAGTTACAAAATAGATAGATATATACAACAACAATTAAATAATCAATCAAAAATCAAAATATTTTATTTCCGTATGGTTAGCACGTAACACTTGGATATTGTCAATACATACAAGCCAATAAATAAAAAAAAAAAAAAAAAACAAATAAAAAATATTACCATTGACCATGGCTGGACCGAACCTAACATCAATACAGTAATTATAACTAAAACATTGTTGCCTGCTCACTGGAGGGTCTGCCTAGGCGGACAGCGCCGGCGGTTAGCGGACGTTTCCTAACGGACTCCCGCGAAGCCGCCACTAAGGCGCCGTGGAGGAACGCCGTCAGGTTTTAGTCGGTGCGAGTCCGACATAACCTTTCCCTGCTGCCTCCACAGCGGGGATTGGTATCCGTAGGGATTTCCTGACGAAAAAAAAAATACTTAGTATTTATAATATACATACATATATAAAATAATTACTATGTCAGAGCGTGATTGAGACATTTTGCTTTTAAAGGAACTGACTGAAGACCAAGTTTTTAAAGATGGAGATAGAAGGAGCTTGTCTGATCACCAGTAAAAGTTTATTAGAGCGCTTAAAAAGCTACCCTATCGCCTATCAAAGCGAAATAAAGCAAAAAAGCGCTTACAGCAACTAGTTAAACACAGGTTTTTTAACCACTTAGTGGAACGCGTACATGATGTTGACCTGTTTAACACCTCCCCGTTGATTCTTAGATAATTGATGACTACCCAGTACTGTGATGAGCATCTTGAGTAGGTTTCACAACGCAAATTACACTGTTTGCTTTATGTATCAGTTTTTTTTATTTAAAACTTTATTGCACATAAATATACAAAGGCGTGACATAATGTCGCTTGACATTCTCTGCCTGTCAGACCTTCGGGACAACGAGAACATTTATGTGAGGTAGGTGCAATATATCAATTAAAATTTAATATATTAAAAATATACGTCTATAGAATATTATTTATTGCTTATAATAAATATTTATTAATAAAATTACATACAAATTCATACACACACACATATATAAACAACATAAATAAGTTATACTATTTATATACTACATAAACATAAATTAGGTACTACGTACTATATAACCGATAATGTAAGATAATAATAAGCAATAATCAATGAAAATTTTATGAAAATTATGAAGCCAAAAAATATAGCTCTGTTTGGAGCATCTTTAACCTCCGTCGGTAGGTCATTCCAAAGCCTTGCAGCAACTGCAAACGACTTGGACATAAAAGCGGAGTGGTGAGAGGGGATAGCAAAAGTAGTATTAAAGGAAGAGCGAAGAATTCTGTCATGATGCGAACCAAGCTATATTTACTATATTTAACATCAAGTTTGAATAGGTCTACTTCACTAATGATTGTGTTTCGTTGGTTTTGTTGTCTTTGCGTCTTCAGGAATTATACAACCATATTTTTGATGTTATTTGTAAATTATATTATTATTATTATTTTTCTCGATATAATTGTTTGTTGTTGTTAATTGGTTCTACTAGCTTGTTCGTTTGATTGTATTGGTGGTGGCTTTGTATTTGAATTGTATTATTTAAATACGTTTTGTCTGTTGTGTTTACTACTAACTCAATGCTCATACTCAAACATAATATTTCACTTCCCTCATCATGTAAGTAGTTTTATTTTTATATTATTGTTTATTTATGATGTAATTAATGTTTATATTTATGTATTTGTATATGTATTACTATGTAATATTGTTATGTATGTATTAATACTGTTAAGAATAACTTAATTAATGATTGCACCTACCATCTGTACTGTCTAAATGTCCTAAAGGTTTGGCTGTCAGAGAATGCCTAGCGGCATTAAGTCCGCCTCTGTACATAGTGCAATAAAGTTTTTAAATAAATAAATAAATAAATGCTATCAGTGAGAATTTGTAAGGCTTTAAGTTACTATATTTCTATTGTATTATTGTATTGACTGTATTTTTTTCTAAAAATAAATAAAAAGTTGGACTGGGCTTTTAATAGTGCTCTTTATGGATGAGGGTCTTGAAATATGAAGTATAAGGAAACAGAATATCAACAGAACGACTAGTCGTTTTGTTACTTTGTTTTTCTGATATGGATTGCCTCCATTTGTATGTAGGTTCATTATGTGTTATTGATTTATTACCCAGTCATGTAAAATTATCCTTTACACTTTTACCTTATTTTATTTTTATTTAAAACTTTATTGCATGTACAAATCGCCATTTAGGCGTCTCTAGCATTCTAGGCATTCTCTAGCAACCAACCTTTGGGACAATACAGAACATTACAGTCATGAGACTAGGTGCAAACGATTGTAAGATACGTTGCCAAATAAATTAATTTAATCTTCCATACCATAGATATTAAAATAAATACACATACATACAGTTCTCCCAAAGTGATAATGCGCATAGAAATCTTCGTCACTGTTCGGCAACGATCGTATTCCCCGAGCGTCGGAAGACGATATGTATATAGAGTGCTTAAGTGCATTTTCTTTATGCATAATTTAGTAGAATTATGTGTTTTGTGCTAAAAGAGATAAATATTGATTTATCAGTAACAAAATTTGATTCGATAATTCCATGTAAGTAAATAGCGAGGAAAACCACACGAATATGCTACAATCTTTGTTGGATTGATTTACTTCGAAAATTTTATAGTACTGTAGTGACCTCCTTTAAATATAAAATCTCTGCCTGTGTCAGACAGACAAGCAATTGTCAAATAAACTATTTAAATAAGATAATTAAAGTTGAAATTAAATTCACCTTTGAAAACAAAACCAAGAAGGTTGTGTAATAGCAGCTCTATATAATTCCACACAGAGAGAACACGTGCAGTCACCGCCAAAAAAACAAAAACAAAAAAACACTGCCCGAATTGTTTTCGATTGTGTACTCATGATATTGACTTCTATTTCTTTCGCACAAGGTGCAAAATGCAAGTGCATTGTTTAGGGCTCTTACGATTCAATGATTCGGGTGTTTCCGGGAATACGACAATTAGCGAAGATCTGTATGTGCATTATTAATTTGGGAATACTGTACAAATATGTACACAATAATACATATACTACACACTATATTGGCTACTATATACTACATACAATACATACTTATATACGTTGAGAGGAGCTCTTTAGGTAATGAAAGTAAACCGGCTGTTGAAATAGCGGTTTGCTGGGTGCTTGGCGAATTTCAACAGGTAAACTGTTTTAGAGATTTACTTACCTTACCTACTTGTATAAATATAAAAGGGTTACTGACATGTTTATGCCAGTCCGTGTACTATAGGATCAGCGTTGCCGATTTGTGGGGAATTCCCCTTTTTGCGGGGAATTGGCGTATATAATAATAATAATAATAATAATAAAAGTTTATTTCAGAATAAATTCCATATGTGTTAGTAACAATTTTTAAAGCAATCTTATAATATCTAGTGTTAGTAAAAAAAAAAAAAAACAAAATTATAATACTTTTTTTTTTTTCTTCCTTTCTGGGGCCCAGGTCACCTGCTGACATGCAGGCGTATCCAGTGCCCCAAGAACGGAGAGTCACACCTATCAGCCCACACGGCCAGGATGCTGCTGGGGCTGCCCCTCACGCGGGCGAGGATTGAGGCACAGCGCTTCCTCATAATAGCATGGAATCCATCCACCCGCGCCTCTGCTAGCATCCCAGAGGCACTGCAACAACGGGGCAGCCCCATCAGCACCCTGAACGCGTTATTGTACTGGACACGAAGGGCGCTGTATGCTTTCTGCGTATAATTGACCCACAGGCTGCATGTATAGAAGGTTTGGCAAAAGGCTCTAAAGAGAGTGACTTTTACCTCCCCCGCACAACGAGCAAACCTGCGTGCCAACATATTGCATCTAACAGCCAGCGCCCTGCGTTCCCTTTCAACATCTTCCCCATCATTAAGATCGTATATGGGGGTCGAAAAAGGGTAATGAGAATAAAAGGGGAATTTATGCAATTGCTTGAATGAATAGTTCGTTCCGTTCTCGTTCACTTAAACTTGAATGAATGAATTGCGTCATTATTTAATTTATTGATACCTGTATAAAAAATAAGTTAAATAAAGTTTTCAATTTCAAAATATTTATTATTATTATTTTCCTACAAACGTAAACTTCGAGGGGAATTTTACTACAAAAAGGGGAATTTTTAAACATGACGCGGGGAATTTACAAAACTACCACTGGCAACACTGTATAGGATACTAGGTTTTTGGCACCCCACTCTGAAATTTTGCGGTGGGTGCCCTCCAGGGGCAGCAGTCTAGACATTTCATAACGATTGCTAACTTACTACTACTTTACGTTGCGCCGCCGGTAGTGACGACGTCTGCTTCATAATCTTGTTGAAAATGGCATAATAATAATAATAAAATTCTTTATTGCACACAAAATATACAAAATAAAAATATGTACATAGGCGAGCATAATACCATGAAGGTATTCTCTACCAGCTAACCTTTGGGAGAGTGAGAGATTTATAAGATGGGTGCAAAGTCAGAGAATTTTATGTAAAAGTAGGTAATACTTTACAAAAAAAATATGAATAAATAAAATATATATATATATATACATAATACAAGTAAAAAGTAAAGTATCATCACGACCGTTTCCCTTTCGGGGTGGTCAGAATCCACGCTTATAAAGAAGCGGATTCACATTTAGCCAAACTTTACTATAGGCCAATCATGACAAGTGGCAAGCTCGTCGATGTCTCCAGCGTACCAAACTCGAGAAATATCACAAATAAATTTAATAAGTATTAATTAAATGTATTTATTTACATTAATAAATATTTTTGTGTCCCGACCAGGAATCGAACCCGGTACCTCCGAGTCTAAATCCACGGACTTAACCGCTAGACCACGAAGGCAGTTATTTACATAATGAATACTTCTATAAATAAATACTTATATGAATAAATATACTAATATATTACATGTCAAGAAATGAGATTAGGTTTCATTTTGTTTTTTAAGTAAGTGTGTAAATAATAGATTTTTAAATATATATATATATAATATATATGTGCATGTTTGATGAATAGAGGCATCGCGAATGAATACGATAATCAAGCAACATCGGAATCGTATCGAATATCGCACTAGGAATGAACCCAAAAAAAAACAAGAAACGTAACATATATATATATATATTCGCCCTCCTTCCATAGATGTATAATACGTAGATACCTCTCTCGCACGAGATTTTCTCTCTCGGGCATGTAATTTCCGGCACCTTGCCAACTCACACAAACTTGTGTTTACAAATTACCTACAAGATTCAGCATAAAAGTTGCTCCCGAGAGATTGGGTCTCGATGTCATAGCTCGTAAAATAAAGGCAAATCACACACAGACAGTGGATATGTCAGAATATTTATTTATTTTTATTTATTTAAAACTTTATTGCACGAAGTACAAAGGCGGACTTAATGCCCGTAGACATTTTCTGACAGCCAAACCTTGGGGACAAATTTGACCTATTATAGGTGCAATGAAAGAAATATTAAAAAATTTGTAAGAAAAATTAACAGCTTAATTATACACTTACATATTATATTGTTATATATACTATAATATCAATATACTAAATACTAATACATACATAATACTATACATAAACATACATAGTGGTAACAAACGTTGCCGTGAACTCGGGAGGTCGTGGGTTCGATTCCCACCGGGGGCAAGTTGTACATTGTATAATTTATCTCGGTCTGGGTGTTTATATGTATAATATGTATATATTTACAAAAAAAAAAGTATAATATGTAGTTTATCAACCATATAGTTTCCGTAACACAAGCCTCGTAGCTTACCACGGAAACTAGATGGCGCTGTGTGACCTGTCTGGAAATATTTATTATTTATTTATTTATTATTATACATATATACACTTACTAATATTGTGAGGAGCTTTTCAGGTAGTGTAGATATACGAGTTTTTTAAACGAAGATCTGGTAGTTGCTTGTCTTATGTTTACATATGCATGAGAGTAGAGTTAATGCAGTTGAAATGAGGTCATTGCGTCAGATTATGCGGCGTAACTTCAACGAACCGCATACGTAATCATGAAATACGCAAAAAAAGTAGTTAAGAAAAAAGCATAGGGACAAAAATAAGGAAAGGCATGTCCGATGGTTTGGGCATGTAGAAAGGATAGGCGAAGAGAGATTAACGAACCAGATATGTAATGCGAAAGTTATGGGTAAAAAAGCCCTGGTAGACCAAGACTCACCTATTATGATCAGATAAATAAAACAATAGCTGAAGGTGCATTAAAAAGCCATCTAAACAAAAGGGCGTGTATGAAGAGGTTGATGAGTGTTGAAGAAGCGAAAGAGGTATGTCGTGATCGTGTGTGAAGATATACATATATGTATGTATTTATTTAAAACTTTTATTGTTAAATAAACAAAAGGCGGATATAATGCCTCTTTTCCAATCAACCTTTTTTTTTATACTAGCACGACATGTGGCCTTGCGCCCTCCTGATGTTAAGTAGCGCGCGAGGTCCATGAATGTTAGCAACTGGAATAAGACTCATGACTGACATCAGTTCCTAACACTATGCCGGCTTGACTGGGCATGATGGCAATTCGATCCCGAAACGTGTGGATACACTTTACTGGGTTTATCGGCTCGAACGGTGGATACTTCCCAGCCCTGGCAGACTAGGCGAATTACCATCATCAGTCCACCTGAGGTCTATGAGGTCTACCTTTGGGACATTGAAACATAAGAGGTAAGGTTAGGATAAATAAACAACAAATATTAAGGAAAAAATAATTACAATTAAAGTATTAAAATACATACATACATATATAAATTACATATACTACTACTAGTATTAAACTAGTATTAAGATTTGATATTTAGTATTATTGTTAGATTGTAAGCTGACTCGGCCCTTTTACAGCCACCAATTTATATTTAGTTGACACGGCCTATTTACAGCCACGATCTTATATTAAGTAGTTATTAAGTTACCTTATTATTATAATTACCTTGCTTATGACAATAATGCTATTAAAACACATATAATAATAATAAATAAATTATAAATATTTCCAGACAGGTCACACAGCGCCATCTAATTTCCGTGGTAAGCTACGAGCCTTGTGTTACGGAAACTAAATGGTTGATAAACTACATATTATACTTTTTTTTTTGTAAATATATACATATTATACATATAAACACCCAGACCGATACAAATTATACAATGTACAACTTGCCCCCGGTGGGAATCGAACCCACTACCTCCCGAGTTCACGGCGGTGGAAGAAATACTTACAACTAAAATATTAAAATACATATACATACATATATAAATTATTTTATTACTACTAGTATTAAACTAGTATTAAGATTTGATATTTATTATTATTGTTAGATTGTAAGCTGACTCGGCCCTTTTACAGCCACGAATTTATATTTAGTTGACACGGCCTATTTACAGCCACGACCTTATATAAAGTAGTTATTAAGTTACCTTATTATTATAATTACCTTGCTTATGACAATAATGCTATTATAACACACATAAATCAGTATTGTTTACCTGTTACGGTCCAACCATGATTATTCTTTATTTTATTCTTTATTCTTTATTTTGTCACCGTACATTTCCACCGGAATTTGGTTAGGTCTATGATTAAGTACATATGTTATATAATTAACTGACTGCATACTCGTATATCTATCGTGCCTGGAAAGTGTTATATTTGAGCAAAGAACAGAACTGGCAGTAGGAACCTTAAGATGAAGACACTTAAAATAACTTAAATGCGGCTGTAAAGGGGCCTTGTCAAACTTTATTATATTTGGCTGTAAAAAGGCTTTGTCATAAATTGTAAACATTAAATTAAATAATTATATTATTCTAAATTTTTTTTCATTTTATTACCTAACTGATGTTTGTTTAGTTATTTTTTATGTTTTTGTTTTATATTATTTGAGTGCTGACAATATCCAAGTTGTTACAAGATAACCTATGGAAATAAATATTTTGATTTGATTGATTTGATTTGATATACCCACAACATACATACGTATGTATGTACACTACATTACAACATCTTTAGACGATACAGACAAGGACTTCATTGGGATTTTAAAAGGTGAGTGTAAACCAGCTTTTTGAAGTTGGTCCTGACTTACGTAAATCCTTAATACGCGAAATAAATATTTTTTCCTCTTAAAGCAAACCGTTATCAAATAGGAACCCGAAATGTTATTGAATGACATGGGTTTAGCGAACGTCAGTATCACTTGACAAACGTTAAGACGGATTTAGGCTGTCTATCCACCAGAGATGAGCCTGAATATATCCTTATTGGAATAACAACGCCTGGAAACGAAGTACGCGCACTATAAGTAAGGCAAGTTTTACTAAGCCATTATAGCTCGGTTACTGAACAACCCGTCAGTCTTTCTGTATTTTTTATTTATTTATTATAAACTTTATTGCACAAAGTACAAAGGCGGACCGGACCTAATGCAGCTAGACATACTATACTGGTCAAACCTTTGTGACAACTGAAGCAGTTACGCCAAGATAAGGCAGGTGCTATCAAAACTAATAGACAAATATTAGACTTCAATATATACTAGTGAATAAATACTTATTTACATACTAATACATACAAATAAAACTACATACATACGTTCTATGAATATACATAAATATAATATAAATGTATATCCATGTAATTAATTTATTTTAATTTATTTATTCTATAAGTAGGCATATGCCAATAAATATAATGTATTCTGGGCTTTTACATGTTAAAAAAAATATTAATATAACGAAAAGCTTATTTACTGAGAAATAGCTTGTGTTTGGAGCAGCACATTGCAACCCAAATAGACATAATACAATATTAATCTTAAAATTATAGCTGCTGTAAATAGACATTGTCATATTACAAACTAAGACATACACAATTATAAAATAAATATAGTCAATATCATAGCTGCTGTAATGAGGCATTGTTATACTACAAAAAAACTAAAGTATCATCACGACCGTTTCCCTTTCGGGGTGATCAGAAACGACGCTTATAAATAAGCGGATTCACATTTAGCCAACTTCACTATAGGCCAATCATGACAAGTGGCAAGCTTGTCGATGTCTTCAGCGTACCAAACTCTTGAAATAATACAGATAAATTAAATATTAATTAAATGTAGTCGTATTTATTCACATTATTAAATATTTTTGTGTCCCGACCAGGAATTGAACCCGGTACCTTCGAGTCTAATCCACAGACTTAACCTAAAAAAAATCATACTTTTTAGTTTTATTTATTTTTCTTTTAGGCGAATTTTGCACTATAGGTATGTTATATTGGCGCTTACCATAATCTACCTATTTCCTACCTACAAAATTAACATTATATATTTATAGATTAATACATTTACACGGTAGGACCTAAATTTAAAGTGGTTGCTAACCAACTTTTAATTGTTATAGATCCTAAATGGTCACTCAAAATAAAAAATGATAAGAGTAACTTCAACATGGTTTTCAAATACCTATTCGACGATACCCCACTCAATATAGTTCGTCGACTTTCATTTTTTTCTTTTCCACAAAATGGCGTTTGATTGAGGCCTTGCTGAAATTTGATTATTGTCATTTCTTTAGTGACACTCGCGTGATTAAAAGGAATCGATTGACGTGAAAATAATCAAAATCTGACCATGCGTTTGGCAGTGTGTCACAAAGAAACAAACATACCCAGGCTGAAAAACACATAACCCTTCCATGCGTAGCGCAGTTAAAAATAGCATCAGTAAATTTTCATGATTAAATTTTTATATTGACATGAATAAGCCTTGTCGTAACATAATATTATTATTAAATACTTTATTGCACTTTACTTAAAAGTATGTACAAAGGCGAACTTGAAGCTTTTTCTACCAGCTAACCTTTGGGAGAGTGAGACAGTATAAATATGTGGGGTGCAATTCTTTTATTTTTATTATAGACGGTGAATCGATAAATCATCAATGATACGCCCCCTGCCTGAAGGGCCAATGAAGGGTCGCATGCCCGACTCATCCGTGAAGCTTCCTAGTGAAGCCCCAGGGCGCCTACGGACTAAAATCCTATAAACCGTCTCTATCTCACTGTTGGCCCTGTGTGCCTTTACAACTAAGAGTCGTGGCTACGGAGTGAAGGCACTCGTTCGCTGCGAGGGTGCAATTCTAACCAATAAACTACATAAATAGTATGTAGTACATAGACTACATAAAAACTCATCAATATATACTTATTATAGTAGATATACATATCTGAAGATAATATATTATTAGGAAGTAGAAATTTGTGGAGTTAAAATATATTGTTCTGCTTGTTTAAAAATAAAGTATTAAGTAGTTTTTTAAAGATTTGAATGGAAGGAGCTTGTCTGATGGTCGATGGTCTAATACCGAATTTGCAATTAAAATTTCTGCCTCCCAAACTTATAGTAAACATTTTGGGAATCCTTGGGAATTCTGACCAAAGGAACTTCCGCATTGTACGGCTAAACAGTTTAGTTGATGTGGTTCAAGTTTCCTTCTATACGTATACGGAACAAAGTATTATATTTAACCATCAAACCACAACAAAATATATAAATCTATTTCACGTTAATAATACATATTTAGATCTTAAGTTAGACACGGCCTTTATTTTATTTATTTTATTTTATTATGGCACATACAGTCATTACAAATGAAGTTATATAATTTAAAAATAATACATAAAAGAAGACCTTTAGGGCCAATAGTTAAACAAATTGTAAGCAGTTAATTATGAATATTGAATATTGAAATTAAGACAATATTTAAAAATTTAAAAGAAAGAAACAACAAGGTATGATATAGTAATAACAAGTAAGTAAGTTTATACAGCCACGAATTTGGTTAGATTAATATTAAGTACCTATTAATATTTATTATTTTAGATTATAAGCTGACACGGTCCTTTTACAGCCACAAATTTATATTTATGAACATAAATCCAATTATTATTACATTATAAGCTGATATGGTCCTGTTACAGCCACGAACTTATATTTATGAACATAAATATTATTATTATTAGATTATAAGCTGACACGGTCCTTTTATAGTCACGAATTTATATTTATGGACATAATTATTATTAGATTATAAGCTGACACGATGCTGTTATGGCCACGAATTTATATTTATGGCAATAAATATTATTATTAGATTGTAAGCTGACACGGCCTTATTACAGCCACGAATCAGTATTAAGTACCTAGTTGTAAGTTAAAATTAAATCCTCATTTAAGGCTACACTGTTTTGGTTATCATTATAGCTATTTAGAACAGTGTAATCGACATTATATTATACATATATCGGACTAAAAAGTATATATAAATAAAATTACTTAAAAGTAAAAAATATGTGTAATTATTGTATTACTTTTAGGTTTGGTTCAGCCATGACTATATTATTATTATGAATGTATGTGTATAGTTTATCTATTAGTCTTTAGTTAATTATATATTTATATTTATTATATACTGTTTAGAAAAGTGCTTATAATTTTACCTTATAGTTGGCTATGATAAAATGTCTTGCTGAATGGTTTTTTATATACTTATATATATTTTTTTGTGACAATATACTTGCGACATTTTTCTACTTGCAGCTGCAATATTTAACGTAAACCAACCCAACGCTAAAATAATAAATAGGCAAGATACCTTGAACCAGTTAAATATTCTAAGATTTCCCTGCAAAATACTCGACTACCACCGCTTCAGAGGTTCACTTTCGTTCAAATTATAAAAAAATCTAAGTTTTATGACAACCCTTTCAGTTTTCTTTCTACAACGCGACCGTTATGATAGCGATCGTATTTCATCTTTTCTGACTGATTTATTTCTCGGAGCAAGACCCCAACTCTGAACGTACGTTATAGATAACCTTGATATGTGCGTATGTGATATGGTACGCTGGAGACATCGACGAGCTTGCCACTTGTCATGATTGATATAGTAAAGTTGGCTAAATGTGAATCCGCTTATTTATAAGCGTGGTTTCTGACCACCCCGAAAGGGAAACGGTCGTGATGATACTTTACTATGTGCGTATATTACGTACAGGCAGGGGGTCAAAACTTAAAACAAGTAATTGATAAAATTCAGTTCTCATAGAAAGTGACGCCGTCTAGTAGACGGTAGGGGGTACTAAATTTAATGTCTAAATTAAATTGACTTTTTGTCGAGCTTGCCACTTTGATCTCAAATATCTGGCGTTTGGCTTGGAATACAAAATTCGAATTTCCTTAGTTTTCATGCCATTAGATTTTTCTTTGACATCGATCTGTTTAAATATGGAAAATTCAAAATATCGCGTTATTAAAAATACAAGTTCCACTGTGGCACCAACGCTGCAGAAACACCTCGAAGGATTAATGATGTGTACGGGGAAACTATTGTAAAAGAAAACACGTCAAAATTCGCTTTTTTTCAGATTTAATTTAGTAGTAAAATAAAATATAGATTATTTGGAGTAATATACAAACAGTATAAAAGACTTACATTATTAAATGTTAAAAAAAAAACAAACAATAAATAAATAAAATAAAAAAACTACATTACAAATAAAACTAAAAAATTAAAAACTAAAATTATAACAGTACAGTAGTGTGCCAAAGACACTCGCTGCATTGCATTCTCAACTTAAAGGGTCACCCGTCGCCAAGCGGAGTTCTTCCCCAAGCTCACGAGAGAACGCCAGAGCCTCCTCGGACCACGGACTCATCGTTTCGACTGCAAATGGGATGCAGTAGAGATTAATGATGTATTTGTTAAGGCGCGCGGCTGACTCTGCAGCAGGATTAGATTATTTTATTAAAGGTTTTTTTTTTAATAAACTAAAACAATTTGTTAAGGCTGGCAATTATTTCTGCTAACGTCTAGCCTCGCTATACAAAAGGAAAATGTTTGTCAGCCTCCTTGGGACTATCCCGAATGGGACGTCTCTAGGGGTCATTTTTTTGTTTATAGTTTAGTTTATTTTTAATTTGATTATTTAGGTAGCTTTAAAAAAGATTGTTCAAAACAGGCCCCAACTTTTTTGCAGTGTGCCTCAACTAAATAATAAATTAAATAACAATATCTCTTTTATCCCAGCATTAACATATAATTTAATTAAATACAGTGACAAAGCACTATTTATACGATTAAGTTCTTTATTGTGACCAGGTACTTTATTATAGATAAAACACTAGATTTCAAATCGGCGGGATCAAAACTATGTAATTATTGAGGAAAAAAAAAAATTTTGTCATTTGTCGTTATGCTAGGGTAAAATAAATAAAATTAATCATATATTATAAAAACATAATATATTAACTATCAAATAAAAAAGAAATCATAATGGCACGAGAACATTTTATTGGGCCCATTTCTTTAAGAAAAATTTCAAATCATTTATGTTTATTTATTAAGTAAGTCTAATATTTTTATTGATTATATACAAGTACGAGTAGATTTTATTAGTGCTGACTATATCCAAGTTGTTACAAGCGAAAAAAGGGAATAAGATATTTGATTTAATTATTTCCGTAATAGCATCGATGTATATAGATAGGCCCTTACTGCTGCACCCACAGTCGCGATAGCAAGCGTCGAGAGCGCCTAATAGTAATATTTATATCGAGTAAAACTAGTCTTTTTGTATGCATTGTGATATAATTGCCGATGAATAAAGCATGTGGCATTATCCTTGCTTGAGAATTGCCCCCCAAAGTTGGTAGGTACAACAAAGCAAGCGTAAGCGCAAATATATACATCGATGCGTAATAGGTATTTTTATGCGAATAATTCAAAATTGTAATTCGTTCCGATTGTATTGTCGTCTTATTATTTAGTAATTTCAGAGTAGAGACCCGGCCCCTTGAAATCCTTTCTTTGTGTGCGAAGGGTAACTCGTAAAAATTCCATAAATACCTACATAGTATGAAAATTTTCTTTGCCTGACAAAAGTGACCGGATATATTGTAATAAGGTGGATTCACATGTGCCTAAGTGACAGTAGAAAAAGACCTCTACTAATCGAGTTTTCTACACAAGAAAGGTTTTCTACGAGTCTAAAATCGTCCAAGAGTGATTCGTTATCCGAAACCCTTATATATGAAAAAATATGTTTAAAACAATTATTTATTGCAGCGGAACAAGCGCAAATCAGCAAGCGTCGAAAATATGAAACTATTTGCAATAGTTACTTTTTTTCGACGTTCACTGTAGAAACGTAGGGCCCGTGGGGATCGAAACTTACAGCCTTTTATAAAGAAATTGTTCATTGACGTCTCTGTTGACAATAGGGCTGGTAGTTATTTCTCCCAAAAATTAGGTATCCTTATTCAAAGGGGACATGCTGCTAGTGTATTGGGCACCATGCCACAAGGAGGAGCAATTTTTTTTGTAAGTATGTATTTTTTTTTTCTATGTATTATTATTATTTTTTAGGTTAAATTTAGATGTTTTAATATAGTTTATTTAATATTGTAATTCTTTTATATTGTTTGTATATTACTTCGAATAAAAAATATTTATTTATTTTATTTCTTACTAGCTGTTTTACCCGGCTTTGCCCGTGTAAACGGCGACACAATATTAATTTCGTTGCGCATTATTTTGATTTTACTATTTTTATTATTTTTTATTTATTTATTAAGGAAAACTATTGACGTTTAATTCACAAGTAAAAATAGAAACAGAAAGTCATTTACAAGTTTTCACTAGTAGTGTTAGAATAATACATATTATGAACGATGAAAGCATCTACAAACTATCACTTCATGCAATAATAACTAATAACTGTACAATAACAAAACTATTATCGTTTAAAGAACCTTAAGTTAAACGCATTTCTCACCACTATCATCTTGTCATGAAAGATCAACATCAGTTTCTTCAATGAATGTATTACAAGCTCTAATTAAAAATGTATTTTGTCTGTAGTTAGTGCTCGCCATTGGTATGCGAAAGGTTGGCTTGTACTGATTGGTCCGCACTGGTGTATTTATGTCCAGCCGGGATAGCAACGAAGGGCAGCCTACTACTCCCCCGATCAGTTTGACCAGGAATACCAAGTCAGAAACTTCACGACGCTTATATAATGGTAACAGATGTAAACGTTGTTGACACGAATGAATGTAGTCACGAGTCTGATTTAATACGGAAATTGATTTAGGCAACAAAGCGATTCTGAATTTGTCCTATATCTCCTAAGGTATTTATTTTAATTGCATGGTGTATTTTTGTATTTATTTCAAAACATTCATATGCGTCAATGCAATAAGGAGATGAGTCTATAAACGGTACAGTGTATATTACACCCCTACGTACATAAAGGGGATAGTCGTAACATTAATTGGCAGTAAATATCGTGCTAAGTTAAAGTGGCTACCAATTCGTTGTCGCAGAAATCTTAGAGTTCTCTGTCTCCTGTTCTCGGTTTTGAATGAGCCTGCGACACCGAAATACCTTAAGGACAATTTCGCCTATCTCTCTTCTTTCCATGACATATCTCTTCGCTCTTCTTACAACTCCCTTCTATCTGTTCCCTCACATCACACTGCATTTGTATCCAACTCTTTCGTAGTAGTTGCTACTAATTTATGGAACGATCTTCCTGTCATCATACGGCAAGCAACTACCAGGTCATCTTTTAAAAAACTGGTGTATTCACACTTCTTAAATAGCTCCTGACAGCGTTAGTAAGTAGTATATATGTATGTTTAGGTATAATAATGTGTATTATTAGTATGTAGTATATTGATATTATGATATATATGAAGATATATGATGTAAGTATATATCAATCCTATTAAATTAACCTTTATAATTATAGTATTATTATTATTTCTATGATTGCACCTATAATTGTTCAAATTTGTCCCTAATTTGGCTGTCAGAGAATGTCTTCGGGCATTAAGTCCGCCTTTGTACTTTGTGCAATAAAGTTTTTTAAATAAAAAATAAATAAATAAAAGCGCGATACTGAGATAACTCGATTGAACTTTTTACTTATTTATACATTATAAACACATAACACATACAGTTATGCATAGTGAGATGAGTCGACTCGTACCTAAAGTATGCGACTAATGAAATTAAACCTTAGGTAAATTACATATTTCTAATTAAAAAATAGTTGTTTTTTTTAATTTGCCTCTAGTGAAAAGTTCAAGTTATGTACTTATCCCCTTGACACCACAGATTTATAAGCGTGGTTTCTGACCATCTCGAAAGGGAAACGGTCGTGATGGTACTCTACTATGTAGGTACTAAGACGAGCTATGTTGTTTGTTGAGAAAGTGAGCTTTAGGGAGATTTTTAAATATATTAAGAAACGGCGCCCGTCCGATAAAAAGAAGAAGTTTATTTCACTCTTGAGCAGCGGAAACTGTGAAAGAATCTGAATACCTATCTGCTAGAAGAATGGATATGGATTTTGAGCTGATTATTATTAGCGAAGTGGAAGTTGATTTGAGTTTTATTGTGATACAAATTTTTATTCAACTTTCAGCTATGTGCAATAAAATATCTTATAGTGCATGCCCGGGTTTAGTAGGGAACATTTTGTTCATATACGGGTCATCAATAAAAATAAACTTACAAAACTTGTTCAAAGAAGTAAAGTTTATAGCTCTGATAGGGTTAGCATTGGGGTATTCGAATAATGGTCCTACATCTCTATCATTTTTTTTTAGTAAATTCACTTTTTTAAACTAAAAAGTTGTTTAAATAATTCTGCTTCTTCCAGTGATTAAATCGACTAAGTACTGTGACGTTTAGTTTCGAAGATAGTGGGTCTTAGAAGTATCATCACGACCGTTTCCCTTTCGGGGTGGTCAGAAACCACGCTTATAAATAAGCGGATTCACATTTAGCCAACTTTACTATAGGCCAATCATGACAAGTGGCAAGCTCGTCGATGTTCTCCAGCGTACCAAACTCGAGAAATATCACAAATAAATTAAATATTAATTAAATAAATAAATATTTCCAGACAGGTCACACAGCGCCATCTAGTTTCCGTAGTAAGCTACAAGGCTTGAGTTACGGAAACTAGATGGTTGATAAACTACATATTATACTTTTTTTTTGTAAATATATACATATTATACATATAAACACCCAGACCGAGACAAATTATACAATGTACAACTTGCCCCCGGTGGGAATCGAACCCACGACCTCCCGAGTTCACGGCAACGTTTGTTACCACTAGACCACGGAGGCGGTATTTATATACATTAATAAATATTTTTGTGTCCCGACCAGGAATCGAACCTAGTACCTCCGAGTCTAAATCCACGGACTTAAGGAAGTAATTAAATGTGCATAATATTTTGTGCAAAAATGGCTTACTATTTATCTTGGTATTTATCTAACACAGCGATATTTATTTATTTAATTAAGAATTTTTCCGTGCTTTATAAAATTATGTTGCAATAAACTATTGAAACATTTATATATCTATTTTTAGTTTTGTATAGTAGGCGCCGTTACTAGCATAACAGCGCCCGTATGGCTCACGAACCCACGGGGCTAGTTTCGACCATTTCAGCTCTTCCCACCTAGAAGTGTCAGTTTTTGGCCAGATATAACATACGTCTAGTCAGGCCAACGACAAACTCCTCAATAATAAATAAAAATCTCGAGCTATGACGGAATTACGCAAGAACCACGGCGCTCGGAAGACCAATCTGAGCGATATGTTTTGCTGACTTTGGATCTTGTCCCTTTTTTATATATATTTTTTATATACTAGCACGACATGTGACCTTGCCCCGACCTGATGGTAAGTGGAACGCGAGGTCCATGAATGTTAGCAACTGGAATAAGAAACTCATGACCGACATCAGTCCCTAACTATTGGAGATGGGGGCTTCTCAACATCAAAATAACTTGTTAAAATGTAAATAAAATTATATTAAAATAAAAATACATCTTTTGATATTGACTTTTGGAAATCAACAAGATCCGATTGTCAGAATGACACTCGCGATCTTTTTTACGACGGATACTTGAGGATTACTAAGAACCTTATTTCAACACTTCCCCTTACTCAAGTACCTGTGTAATAAAACAAAATATAAAGAATTCAAGAACTAAACCTAAATTAAACAAAACATACTACAATAAAATTATTAACATTAAATTAAATTAAGATTATCTATAAAATAAAAAAAAATATAATTACACTATGGTATCAGATAATCCTAATTCGTTAACAAAATAAATATGTTTAACTTTAGGTAAAGCTTTAGTTAAGACATCAGCAACTAATTCTTGACTTGCTTTATATTGAATATTAACTAAACCTTCATTTACAGCATCTCTTACAAAGTGATGGCAAATATCAATATGTTTAGTACGTCTATGCGTTTGTGAGTTTTTAATTATTTTATGGGCACTCTGATTGTCATTGTAAATTGTAATTGGAGTTTGTAGAACAGAAATCTCAGAAAGTAAATTAATAATAAATTTAGCTTCCTTAACCGCATTACCTAAACAATAATATTCAGCTTCGGTACTGGAACAAGCCACAACGCCTTGTTTACGCGATTCCCAATTAATAGTACAATCGCCGTATTTAACAACAATACCTGAATACGATTTTCTGTCAACAATATCGCCGGCCCAATCAGCATCAGCAAATATATCAAAATGACTATCTCCCTTTTTAAATAGTAAACCATAATTCATGGTCCCAGCTAAATATCTAAGCACATGTTTTGCAGCTACCCAGTGTGTTTTATCAAAACATGAATTAAACTGGCTTAATTTGCTACAAGCAAAAGATATATCCGGTCTGGTACAAACAGCTAAGTACATTAAACTGCCTATTAATTCCCTATACGGATATG
The DNA here is from genome assembly GCA_910589645.1 of Tinea semifulvella. NCBI lineage: Eukaryota > Metazoa > Arthropoda > Insecta > Lepidoptera > Tineidae > Tinea > Tinea semifulvella. Next base: position 3,576,526 of record OU342599.1, read on the forward strand.
TGTCGTCACATTGTGACGCTTTATTTAATTGAAGATTAACTTGCATTGGAGTGGATACTGGATTACATTGCGCCATCTCAAACTTATTTAATAAATTCCTAATATATTCAGTTTGTGAAAGCTTTAAAACACCAGTTTCAACATTTCTATCCACTTTAATACCTAAACAATGTTTAACAGGCCCAAGAAGTTGAATTTTAAAATTCCTCTTCAAAATATTGATTAATTCAGTTTTTAATAAAATGTCATTACAAAAAATAAAGAAATCATCAACATATAAAGCTATAATAATTTTCTTATCATTAATATTTTTGTAATAAACACATTTCTCACATTGTGATTGTTTAAAATAAATATTTATTAAAACATTATGTACCTTTAAATTCCAAGCACGACTGGCTTGCTTAAGGCCATAGATACTCTTTTTGAGTAAACAAACTTTATGCTTCCCCTCAACCTCAAAACCGGTAGGTTGCTCCATATAAATGGTTTCACATAAATCACCATTTAGGAAGGCGGTACTAACATCAACATGTTCAATATCCATGTCATGTTCTACTCCTAATGCAAACAATGTGCGTAAAGTAGAATGTCGAACTACAGGTGCAAATGTTTCATCGTAGTCGATACCATATTTTTGTGAATAACCTCTGGCAACAAGACGAGCTTTATATTTGCAAAAATTACCATCTGCATCAGTTTTCTCTTTGAAAACCCATTTGCATTTCACAATATTAGTATTTTTCGGACGATCTACTAATTCCCAAACCTTATGAGTTATCAGAGAATCGAACTCGACCTTCATGGCTTCCATCCATCCTTCACTATTAATTGAAGTGGTTACCTCTTTATAATTTCTAGGTAAGTTATCGGAATAGAAATTAAGTTCATAATCCTTTAGCCATGTGGGTAAACGTCGTTCCCTCTGTGGTCTCTGGGGTAGATTTGATGATGATGATTGCTCATCGTTGACAGGAGATGTAAGGTCATTGCTCTGCATGTCACCTTCATCAACTGATTCATTCATCTGTAAAATATCATCCTCATTATTTTGTACATTATCGCTATCAATAATTTGTACATTATCATTATTATTAGTTTCATTATTTTGTGTATCATGGTCAGGATTAACTAAAGAAGAAGATGGAATTACTGCACGATTAGAATTATTATTTACATTAGTATTTACATTAATAGAAATACTATCAGTAATAACATCATTATCATTAATATGTACAGGTTCAACATCCCTTTTATTTTCTATGAAAATAACAGATCTAGCTTTAATTAAACTGCCATCTGAAGGATCAGTTAATCGATAACCTTTAGTATTTTTACAATAACCTACCATTATATACAGTTTAGATTTAGGATCTAACTTCTTACGTTGTTGTCGTGGAGTCAAAGCATATGCTTTTGAACCAAAAACTTTTAAATGACTCAAGTCAATTTTTGATCCAGTCCAGACTTCCTCTGGAATAGAATCCACGATAGCAGCAGTAGGTGAAATATTTTTTAGATACACGGCGGTAGAAACAGCTTCCGCCCAATACTTTTTACCTAAACCAGCATCTTGAAGCATACAACGCGCCTTTTCCATAATTGTCCTATTCAGACGTTCAGCAACACCATTTTGCTGAGGCGTGTGTGGTACAGTTGTTTCATGGATTATACCATACTTCTTAAGAAAGTTACTGAAACTTTTATTGCAATACTCTGTACCGTTATCGCTTCTGATGCATTTAATTTTTAAATTAGTTTGATTTTCAACCAAATTTTTAAAATTAATAAAACATTTCAATACACTAACCTGATCTTTCCTATTAAGAAAATAAACAAATGTTTTTCTAGAAAAATCGTCAGTAAAAGTAATAAAATAACGCATATTTCCCCAACTGGTTTCGGACATAGGTCCACATAAATCCGAGTGGATTAATTGTAACTTTTCAGTTGCACGTTTGGCTTTGCCTTTGGGAAATACCTTATTTTGTTGTTTTCCTTCAATACAGGAAACACAAGGAGACAACGAACCGTTAGGAAACGAAATACCAGTACATAAACTGTCTCGTAGCATTAACATACCTTTCATGCTTAAATGTCCTAATCGTCGGTGCCATAGTTCGAGATCTGAAGATACCAAACCAGTATTATCACTGTCACTGCTACAATGTGCTGTGGGTTGCTCCAGTACGCTCGATTTTAAAACGTTTTTGAGATCTAATTTGTAAACGCCACCAGAGTTAGAGGCTGTGAACTGACAAGCCCCAATTACATTTACATCTGACTTATCATAAACGCTACATTTCTTGTCATCAAAAACTAAAATATAACCTAGTTTAGTCATTTTATTAACAGATAGTAAATTAGCGGTTAAATCCGGTACATATAAAACGTCAGAAATGGTTTTAGAAACATTGTTCTTAAGTGTGACTTTAATATCGCCTACACCTTGACTATATAACTTATTATTATTAGCTACAGTTATTTCGGCTTTATTATGAACACTAGAAAAAATATTAAACCAATCGTTACGATATGACATATGAGTCGTACAACCAGAGTCTATTAACCAAGAACTATTATTACCAAGAGTACTAACCAAACTATTGTGGGTTGTATAATTTAAATTGCTACCTTTCTTTTTAGAATGAGCACCTGAATTTTGCTTAGATGTAGAAGGAAGAGGTGAAGAATGACGTCTATGCTTATTCTTCTTGAACTTATTTTTATCCACTTTTAACTCTGGGCATAAAGGTTTAATATGACCTTCCCTGTTACAATGGTGACAGATAGGAACAAACTTATTAGCATTATTTGCATTCAGTGCTTTTCCATTGTCTCGTTCAATACAATCATTTCTTCTAACATCATTTTGTAATAGTCGCGACTTAACAAATTCACTCGTCAACTTTGTTTGAGATCCTTCAATCGCCATTACTAAAGCATCAAATTCATCAGGCAAACCAATGAGCATATACTCAGCCATTTCCTCATCATCGATGATACAGTCAATGTCGGCAAGTTCTTGACATAAAGATAAAATTGCCCCTAAATATAAATCCATGGAATTAAATTCATTATATTGGATATGTGAAAGTCGTTTCCTTAAATGCAAACGCCGGCTTAAACCAGGACTTTCATAGGCTTTTTGTAAATTTATCCAGGCTTCATGTGCAGTTTTACAATTCCTCACATGAGGGTAACACACCTTATGAACGCACAAACAAATCTTTGCGTAGGTTCTTTGGTCTCCCGTAACATCAAATAAATCGCCATATGACAGATCGATGTATTCCCATAAGCCGCTGTCTAATAGTACTATCTTCATTTGAAATTTCCAAGTACTATAGTTTTTGGCACCCTCCAATTTCTCAATATTAGCATGAGAATTGTTAATAATATAAGGAGAAGGAACGGACAAACCTGAATTGGGTGTTTCTGCCATTTCAAACAAAATTTGTAAAAATTGTAGAAATCATGAAATATTTTCCTGAAATATTATGCAGAATAGCATCGGCCCATAACCTATTGGAGATGGGGGCTTCTCAACATCAAAATAACTTGTTAAAATGTAAATAAAATTATATTAAAATAAAAATACATCTTTTGATATTGACTTTTGGAAATCAACAAGATCCGATTGTCAGAATGACACTCGCGATCTTTTTTACGACGGATACTTGAGGATTACTAAGAACCTTATTTCAACACTAACACTATGCCGGCTTGACTGGGCATGACGGCAATTCGTGCCTGATCCCAAAACGTGAATTCAGTCTTGTAGATCCGGACTTTCAACCAAGGCGGCAAGCTGGCCTTATTATGTAGTTTAGCAAGAATGTTACAGTGGTCGTGTTTGATTTGAAAAAAATATTCTAAAAAGATCTGTCGCTTAAGCCAATCCAACAGTCTCGCCTAGTTGTTCGACTTGCAGAATTTGATGCTTTTCATGGAGTTACTAGCGGCATTATCACCCAAACACGTCGGGTATAATGTGGGAATTGACAGCGCGGGAAAACCGCAAATAATTAACTGCAACTTGTGCCCCATAAATACGAGTTATAATATGTGGTAATGTAACAGTATTTATTGCCAGACTATGTAAAACTTATTCCCCAAAGACAAGGACCTCGCATATCTAAGGCCTCCCCTGTTATATAATATATGTATCGTATACAGGACAGAAAAAATACTGAAACAAATCCTCTCGGAGATCCGTCACATTTTTCTTTCAGATTTTTACGACCCCAGCAATTAATTATTTTTCCTTTATAGCTAAAGTACTTCGACCTTCGACGGCGAGCAAGCGAGTAGTGCTCGACAAATTGTTGCGCAAGAAAATGTCAGCTTTGTTCATACATTGTTCATGTTCGTTTGCTTATTGCTCAATGTTTCACTACGGTCAATAGTATATTTAAATATTAATCAATAAAGTTAAAAAAAAGAATAATAATAATTCACGTCAATCATTAATATATTTAAGTAATGTCCAAGAATAATCAAATAATTATAATTAAAAAAAAATTCATCAGTTAGAAATTCCTTATTTGAATAGTATACCTTAATTTTTTTGACCAATGGGATCCATTTTTTGCGGTGGTGGCTCGGTTGTAAGAACGCTATCCTTAAAATCCTAAACAGGTCGTTTCAAACCCACCCGGCATGTACCAATGAGAAATACACTTTTCTTACGTACATTCATCATAGATTTACAACGCCACCGTTCCCGTGCCTCGGAGAGCACGTTAAGCCGTCGGTCCCGGTTCCACTAATGCCAACTTGTGGAATCGTTAATAAACTGTCATAAACATTGACATCATATCCTCGCCATATCCGTCTGGCCAGCGTGGCGAGTGTAGACCAAATTCTCCAGTTCTGGAAGGCCCATCTCCAGCAGTAGAGGTCTAGGACGCTGTGTTCTAGGGGCTGTAATAAAAAAAAATATATAACCTATAATAATTTGTTTGAAAAGCTAGTGAAAACTGCTTGTTAGTGATTACTAGTTTATAGCTTATAGTTGGCAGTGCGATAAATGCCTAAAATGGGGCTGTTACAATAATTAAAAGCATCTCTCTAATCATTTTTGTGGAATATTAAAATGGCATTTACCCTGCATTGAATTCATTGCCTAATAATGCCAATTTAAAGCTTTGATGTTTTCAAAGTAACATCATCGCAATCTATTGGCCCGACCATTATCCATACTAGAGTCTGCCTATTTTTTTTATTTGCTGCACTTTTTCGTTATCTACTCTCATTAGACAGACTATAATATTATAGATGTGAAATAAGCTTTGTATGTATGACCTTCTCCTTGCGTCGTATGTTCCCAGGTTCCCCTTCTGATGAATTTGTGTGCGTCTTGATGATTGGTGGCGCCATCTGAGTAAAATTATCACCCTATTTTTTTGGCACGCTTGAATCCTGTTCCTTTTTTTTCCTTGCTCTACGCATAGGAAGCCGCAACGGCCGCACTGGCAAGTATCATTTTAACATTCTCGCCACCACGTACGTGTCAATATTTGATCACTCCACGCATCACTACGCTGACGCCTCAAGGAGCTGACGTCTTTCTATAAATAACAGACACCATTGTTACACACCTAAGTTGCATTTACCTTCGGCCAGACGACGCACAAATTCGTCCAGTGTATCCATTCGCAAATCACAGAAAATGGCGTCGTTTCTCACGTATCGCATTGCGCCGACTATGGTACGCGGCGTAAGATTTTGTTGCACTAGCAAACGACCTCAAAAAGCCTTTGACGTTAGGGCGTACCGAGCCTTACGGGGTACGTGAGACTAGAGAGGATATATGCCTTTTATATGCACCAGCTTGATGCTTAGGGTCATTGTAGCTGCAAGCACTGGACGAAGTTTGGCTCGGGCCAAACGTGCCATTTTCACGGTGACATTCACGTGGACGCACATGTTGTGGCATCTGTCTATCGTGAGTCTTAGGTACTCGAACTTCTGGACCCCCGCTATCTTTTCGCCAAGCAGCTGAAGTGGGTTGTCTATATTCACCGACAACCTCCACTTATATAACCTTTCGGGGAGAAGATCGAGGAAGCGCTGCATCTTCGTCACCGCGTACTTCTTACGTTACGTTCATTTCCAGGCAATATAGTAAAAATATATATATTATTAAAACAAAAACTGCAGGTTGGCTTTACGTACACGAGCTCAGATATTAATTAAGAGAAATGTTGATGAAAGAAAGTCAATTTCAATTTATTAATAAATGGATTGACAATCCCAAATGCTACCCAATCAATTTCATCAACAATATTTAAACCAAACAAGCCATTATGTACCTGCCTCAGTGACCAAGTTAATGCATATATGGATTTTTTTATTTCGTAACTAAGAATTGTAAACCTCCACTGCTAAATAAGTTTTCAGAACATAAATCGAGGGTAATTTAATAAACATTATTTTTATTTACATTATAAACATATTTTATTATTGAAAACCACTTTAATAACAGAAATAAAATTAATTATGAATAAATCTATAATTTAGTAATTAATTTTAATTTTAATTTTAATTTTAATTTTAATTTTAATTTTAATTTTAATTTTAATTTTAATTTTAATTTTAATTTTAATTTTAATTTTAATTTTAATTTTAATTTTAATTTTAATTTTAATTTTAATTTTAATTTTAATTTTAATTTTAATTTTAATTTTAATTTTAATTTTAATTTTAATTTTAATTTTAATTTTAATTTTAATTTTAATTTTAATTTTAATTTTAATTTTAATTTTAATTTTAATTTTAATTTTAATTTTAATTTTAATTTTAATTTTAATTTTAATTTTAATTTTAATTTTAATTTTAATTTTAATTTTAATTTTAATTTTAATTTTAATTTTAATTTTAATTTTAATTTTAATTTTAATTTTAATTTTAATTTTAATTTTAATTTTAATTTTAATTTTAATTTTAATTTTAATTTTAATTTTAATTTTAATTTTAATTTTAATTTTAATTTTAATTTTAATTTTAATTTTAATTTTAATTTTAATTTTAATTTTAATTTTAATTTTAATTTTAATTTTAATTTTAATTTTAATTTTAATTTTAATTTTAATTTTAATTTTAATTTTAATTTTAATTTTAATTTTAATTTTAATTTTAATTTTAATTTTAATTTTAATTTTAATTTTAATTTTGTTCTTAATTTATTTTATTTTTTAATCTTTGTACTTTACTCCGAATAAATAATTTTCTTTTTCCACTTGTGGAATCGTTTTAATAAATTGTCATTAAAAATTGACATGATATCCTCGCCAAGCCGTCTGGCCAGCGTGGCGAGTGTAGGCCAAATTCTCCAGATATATGTTCTGGAAGGCCCATCTCCAGCAGTGGAGATCTAGGACTCTGTGTTCTAGGGGCTGTAATGAATAAATGAAGTAACTTATTAACTGCATCATTTTTTTTTTAATCCTGTCTATCACCTTACTCGATCCCCAAGGTTAGCTGGTAAAGAATGCCTACTGGCATTATAGCTCGCCTCTGTACTATTTTAAGTGCATTAGAGAATTTAAATTAATAAATAGTAATATATAGATATTCTCAGAATATATTTAATTGGCTAACTAAAATAAAAATAACAGTTGCGAATAGAGAAACAGACTGGTTACTGCATGCATTTGTTAATTTCTTATAACTTATTTTAACACGTGTTAAATCAGAAATCAAGAAGTTTTCTTCCAAACATTACTTTCCAAAAATTTCATTTACCACAATCGTGTAAGTCGAAATTAATTGCCATCAATCAAAATGTCGTGAACAAAAGAGCTGTTTGTCCAGCGTTCAAAATATGGGAGACATAACGAGACGATATAGAAAAGCCGAAATGGCTTTAAGTTCGCCTTTGTACATACTTTTAAGTAAAGTGCAATAAAGTATTTAATAAATAAATAAATAGATCTCCTTATCGCTGACTTTTCTGTAGACCTATATAAGATACACGATTCCACCATACATTATTTTGTTATATCTCAAAGGGTTTAGGCAGCGTTTTCGTTAAAACCTCCCAGACATTTCCGACACCTCCAACAAATATCGTTAATGTATACATTTTTTTTTATCGCGAACAGACAGACAGACGCGGCGGAGAACTTTGTTTTGTATAGTGATTCAACGATATCTCTTTGTCAAGTTTCGTGTCTATGATATTGTTCATGACTTTTTTAATTGTCAAATTAATAAAATAAAATAAATTGTAATCATTTATTTATTTCCTATTACATATAACTTTTTAAATAGCCCGCCAAACTGTAACCTCAGTTTGTTGGCGGAGACAATTACTGTTCGAAGTTTAAATATTAATATTATTAGTAGGTAAATAAAAAAAGATGCGCTGGCGCGACTAATCTCCCTACGCGCGACCAACCCGTCCGCCTACAGATACTATTAATTTAAGTCTATGCAATTTTTATGTTTCCTTATTAGTTCTATTAAAAAAGAGAAAAATGTATAATTTTATTTTAGAAGTGATATAAGTTTTTTATTTTGTAAATTTGATAGTTTTTCGATTTTTTTTTTGTTTTAACAGTAATAAGTTTTTAATTTCTTCTTCCTTTTATATTGGTGAATGCTGTGACACCTAATTGATACATATATTCGATAAGTTATAATTTTACTATGTTATGTGTGTGATAATATATGTACTGCTGTGTGTACTAAATAAATAAATAAATAAAGTCTATCTCTTTCTTAGGATGAACACTCGTCTCTCCTGAAGATTATTTTAAATTAATTAATAGGCAATAAACGAACGACTGCAGGCACGTGGGAACAAATAAATAAATTACTTATTAATGGTGAGAGTAGGGTTAATGCAGTAGAAATGCGGTCGTTGCGGCGGATATGTGGCGTCACTTTGGCGGACCGCATACGTAACGTCGAAATACGGAAAAGGGTTGGTATGAAGGAAAGCATAGGGACAAAAATAAGGAAAAGCATGCTACGATGGTTCGGGCATGTTGAAAGGATGAGCGATGAAAGATTGACGAACCAGATATATAATGCGAAAGTTGTGGGTAAAAGAGGCCCTGGCAGACCGAGACTCACATATCACGATCAAATAAATAAAACACTGACTGAAGGTGCATTAAAAAGTCTTCGTAACCAAAGGGCATGTATGAAGAGGTTAATGAATGTCGACGAAGCGAAAGAGGTATGTCGTGATCGTGTCAAATGGCGCTCAATTGTCTCTGCCTACCCCGCAAGGGATCTGGCGTGAAGATATGTATGTATGTATGCAACGGTTTTGACGTTAAAAACTATATTTGAGAGCCCGTCAAGACAAGATTGAAAAAAGCCCATGCTAGCCGAGCTTGCCGAAAAACAAATTTTAGTTCCCTTGAAATTTAATTAATGTCTCGATCTTTTTGTTTGGTGGAAATATGCCTTAATGACCTAACCAATTTCTTTACAATTTATTTTTGAACTATATATTATGAATAGGTTTTAATGAGTGTTATGTAATTTAATCTACAAAACAATAACAAAATACACGAACACTACGTTGAAAAAATTATGTCTTTTCATAAACTATGTGTAAGTGCAAAAAGAGCAAATATTTTTTTAGGCTTCAAATGTAAAACCCCTTTATAAAAAAAATAGTAACTTTTTTTAAAGATTAAAATCATTATCCGAAAAACAAAACAATACTGCATGGTGAATTAGGCCGCGTCCTAAAATTACAATATCTATCGTAATAAATACCTAAAGACTGGGGAGTGTTATTATTAATTAATTGATTTAGATTGTAAGGTGTCACGGCCATTTTACAGCCACAAATATTAATTGACATTAATGCTATTAGAATATAAGATGACACGGCCCATTTACAGCTATGAATTTATGTTTAATTGACATATCATTATTAGTATTTAGATTATAAGATGACGTCTTTTTTATTATTATTATTTTTTTGTTTTATACATTTATAAATTTTCTATACATAATATAATTATTGAATATATTGAGTATATAATTTCTATACATCATAATTATTAAGTATTTATTAAGTAAACTGACACGGCCTCTTTACAGCCACGATCTTATTTAAGTAGTTTCTAAGTTAGTTAGTTTTACTTGCTTGTAGCAATAATGTTGTGCATAGCATACATAAATATGGATTATTGTCTGTTTACGGTCCAACCATTATTACCACTTTGATTAGTACATATGTTTTGAAAATTGTATTGATTTAATTAGTTCTGACAGTATCCAAGTTGTTTTGAGAGAACCAATGGAAATAAATTATTTTGATTTTGATTTTTGATTATGAATCTCGCCAACAGCCGAGAGACGAAATAGATAGAGAAATAATTACGTAATAATACTAATAATAAGTTATTTATTTTTATTCTAGATTATAATATAATTAATAAAATTCCACGCAGTATAATAAATAAAGACAATAAAATTATTCGAAGTTATACGAAGTTCACCGAAAATTGTATATATTTATATATGCGAGTGTATTCTTTAAAACCAGTAGTCCTGTCCTAGGGGCTGATACAGACAAAAGTTCTATATTATGGATATGTATTTTTGGATATGGATATGTATTTTGTTTAATGTATATTTCAATGTGTACACTATAACTTCTGCACAACAATAACTATTGACTTAACCGAATTCCGGTGGGATTAAATGGTTGTAACAGAATAAACAAAAAATGCCTTTCTTTGTGTTTTTGATCAGGAATTGAATCAGTGTCTAAATCTATGGTCGTAATGGCTAAACCAAGTCTGCTGATAAAAGCAGAAATTCTCAATAAGTGTGAAATAATGGCTCCCCCGGGAAAGCCCCAACGGAACCCGGGACAAAGGATATCGGAAATAAGGGAACATACCTACTATTTATCACTATTATGACATCACAAATATATGAACTGTTAAATTTGAGTGGACTTCTATTATTTATTTACGGAAAATTATCTATAGAAAGTAACAATTTCTAACACTCTCTTGTAGAATTGTTAAGAAATTATAATAAGAATCTTTCTCGCCAATCCAGAGTGGCGAGTGTGAAATTGGAGGCCCTATCTCCAGCAGTAGAGGTCTTGGCTGTGTTCTAGAGGCTATCATGTTGATAAGATTTTCGCCAACAAGTCAGGAAAGTTGTGGGTGAAAGAGGCCCTGGCAGACCGAGACTCACATATCACGATCAAATAAATAAAACACTGACTGAAGGTGCATTAAAAAGTCTTCGTAACCAAAGGGCATGTATGAAGAGGTTAATGAATGTCGACGAAGCGAAAGAAGTATGTCGTGATCGTGTCAAATGGCGCTCAATTGTCTCTGCCTACCCCGCAAGGGATCTGGCGTGAAGATATGTATGTATGTATGTAAGTCAGGCCAGCGTGGCCTCCATCTAGAAGAAACACTTTCAGCAGTGGACAACTAGAACTCCGTGTGCTATATATATGCTGTATGTATATATGTGCTGTATATATATACATATATTTGTTGTGTAATTCTGTATTTGTTTTATATTGTAAATCTGATATAGCTGAGTTTTCCTTGCAGATTCCTTTCTCATTCAGATTATTCATTAACAGGTTATTGGAATGTGATAAGCTGCTGGTCTTATACAAACAATAACCGTTGATCTTTGGACTTTTTACTGTTTAATCTTCCACCAGCAAGAGTAGAATAATACAAAATAATTTCTTTCTTACTCTTCTTTCTTTCTAAAGTCCTAACTCTCCACTGCTGCAGATGGGCCCGTTAAATCTACACTCGCCATTCTGGATTGGCGCGAAAGATTCCTATATTTTTGTTATTTTTTTAACGATTTTAAGATGGTAGGTATGTATTTGTAGAAACTATTTTACAACCAAATGCTACGTCTAAATGTAAAAAAAATGTTTTACAAAGCGAGCATGATTCTTCCACTTTTGCATGCACTATAATGTACCTACGGCGGGTATGATTTTAATTGCTTCTACTCTGCTTTATATATTTATTTATATAAATAAAACAAGATCAGATCAGATACCCTAAGGCTTGACTAACTATATATATTTGTTGTGTAATTATGTATTTGAAATATATAATAAAAGTATATTATAATTTTGCTTCTGCCTCTCTTTCATTCATTTTGTCTTAGGTAAATAATCATTAACCTATTGGTTTTTACTTCTTTGTTCAGTACTTAACACTGAATAAAACTACCATTGCTATAACACACCTTTAATGAAAGACAAATATTCAACCAAACACAAGAGTATATATACGGCGGTTTCGGCAAACTGCTTGCGAGATATAATTTTGCATACGCCATCTAGCGAAAATTACTGGTACTACCTTTAACTGTATTTCTAGTCGTGAACATACCGCCCACCAAGGACTTCATTCCTTAATTATTCCGCCCACTGTCTTGTATTCTGGACGTGAATGGATCTTACGTTGAGCATCAACCTTCATAGCGGTCACTTATGATAAGACTTTTCCTTGCAATGGACTGTAACTTTATACTTCTTGCTTATCATCACCAGGATACAACGCTATTATTCTCCTTAGTACCTTGGTAAGGGTCCTTCGTCCTTATGGACGACAACGACTTCATCCTTCATCCGCCGGGCTCCGCTGTTTATGTCGTGGTTGCATAGTGTGTAAGTACTCTTCCTTACACATTCGTTTCTTCATATTCCCTTGATTAATCTTCTACAGTAGGCCACAGTTCACAAATTGTTTTCTCAATTTCTTGTACATTAATACTATATTCTTACATCTAATACTGTGTGTGGAATTGACCTTTTAAACGTTTCTAATTTTCTTCTTCACCCAATCTATCCACAGTCTATTTACACCATATATCTGAATCCTTTAATTCACTGGCCTTTATTTCTCTTGAACCTAAATCTGTTGCATTGTCTGTTGAGATCACACGTCTACATCCTTTTTTTCTATTCTATCCACAACCTTTGATACTATTTTATCTTATTATTATTATTATTCTTTTACTTTTGCTAGTCACAGTTCAATTGCACTATTAATTTAAATCTAATAACTATATTTTACTCTTATTTCTGTTTTAATTGTATTGTCTAAATAATATAAAATCTCTTTGGCTTGTGTTCCACTATTGCTACTTTGTTTATATGTTTAATATAATAAGCTGTGATTAAAAAAAAAAAAAAAAAAAACTTTATTGGCCAAAAACTAAATTAACTTTAAAATAATGTGCACGGGCGAGCTTTATAAGGTAAGGCATTTTTCACCAGCTAACCTTTGGGAGTTTTAACGGATTACAGACAGAGTGCCAAGTATTTACTAACAAAAATAATAATTTTTACTAGTATTACATTAACGACATATCATACATATTAATACGAATATATATTATAGAGATACACGCGTAGGTGAGTCACGCGGCGAACGAGTGCCTTCACTCCGTAGCCACGATTTAGACTTAGCTGTAAAGGCACGCAGGGCCAACAGTGAGATAGAGACGGTTTATAGGGCTTTAGTCCGTAGGCGCCTTGGGGTCTCCTAAGGAGACCTCACGGTGAGTCGGGCATGCGACTCCCCTCCCGCGTTGGCCCTTCAGGCTGGGAGCGTATCATTGATGATTTATCGATTCACCGTCTTTAAAAAAAGTTTCAATTTACTTTACTTGATGCGGTATCCGTGGTTGTACGAGTAATATATCTTTGTAATACGCAGAACAATTAGACTTTAATTATTTTCCCAAAACATCAAGTGGTGTAGTGAATCAGTGAGTTGTTATCATTAATTACTATTCATACAATGTTGCCAAAAGACGGTGTTAGGTTACCCCTTTTGTATGAACTAATGAACTATTTAGGTGCTGAGATTTTACGTCTGTTATTCGGCTTTCTACTAGCACAATTAAAATTCACTTGCCTACGTAATTAATTTTGAATAATTAGGTCGTGGTAAAGAACCCACGGTGCGCGGTGGTGGCTCGGGTGTAAGTACGCTTTCCTTAAATCCTAGAAAGGTAGGTTCAAACCCACCCGGCATGTACCAATGAGAAATACACTTTTCTTACGTACATTTGTTATAGATTTACAACACCACCGTTCCCGTGTCTGGGAATTGAAAATTGACAAGAGATCCTCGCCAACACGTTTTGCGCATTTTATTTATATATATTTATTTATATATATAACGTAAGAAAAGTGTATTTCTCATTGGTACATGCCGGGTGGGTTTGAACCTACCTTTCTAGGATTATATATATATATATATATATATATATATCTATTTATTTATAGTGTATGTTTATGTATGTATATATTGTATAGTATTTATGTGTATTGTATTTTTTATATTGTGTACGTATATGTATTTTTAAGTGCTATACATGCGTAATTATGTTTATTTACTAATTTAAGCTATTTTAATATTTTTCTTTATCCAGCCCTTACCTTACATGATCCCCAAGGTTAGCTGGTGAAGAATGCCTTATGGCGTTATAGCTCTTCTATGTACTAGGTTTTTAAGTGCAATAAAGTATTTAAATAAATAAATAAATAACACGTCTGGCCAGCGTGGCGAGTGTAGGCCAAATTCTCCAGATATATGTTGTGGAAGGCCCATCTCCAGCAGTGGAGGTCTAGGACGCTGTGTTCTAGGGGCTGTAATGAAAAAACCCACTCTTTTAGAACAGTTTAAAATATATATCACAAGTAAATTACAATAATAAAAGACATTATTAAAAGAGTATGTCGAGAGAGGAAGATTAATGTTCCTAATGGAAGGTCGCAAATAAATCTCCGATAGATTCTTGTACGAGATTTAGGAAAAACCCAAATTACTACGGATCTAGAGGAATTGATGTATGTCCAACATGAATTATTTTAGTTGTTATTTTAAGAGGCAGTGCTCATGATTTAATCTGTAAAAAGGCATGCTCCGATGGTTCGGGCATGTTGAAAGGATGAGAGAAGAGAAATTGACGAACCAGATATATAATGCGAAAGTTGTGGGTAAAAGAGGCCCTGGCAGACAAAGACTTGCCTATCATGATCAAATAAATAAAACATTAGCTGAAGGTGAATTAAAAAGCCATCGAAACAAAAGGGCATGTATGAAGAGGTTGATGAATGTCGAAGAAGCGAAAGAGGTATGTCGTGATCGTGACAAGTGGCGCCTAATTGTCTCTGCCTACCCCGCAAGGGACCTGGCGTGAAGATATGTATGTAGTAAACAAATGTAAAATAGACCAAAAATAAAAATGGACCGTTTCACTTCCCAAAAACGTGGAATAATCGTGTTATTGTTTTTACAGAATAATTCATAAGTGATAAAAAGTTTTGTCGATTTGCCGTTTGCTAGACAGGTTAGATCTTACAGGCCAAGTGTAAGATCTAACCTGTCTAGACTACTACTTTAAGATGTTTTTTTTTTTTTTTTTTTAAATAGTAATACGACATGTGACTATGCCTCTACCTGATGGTAAGTGACGCGCGAGGTCAATGAATCTTAGTAACTGGAATTAGACACTCATGACTAACATCAGTCTCACACTATGCCGGCTTGGCATGACGGCAATTCGAGCCTGATTCCAAATAACAAAAAAAATAAAAATCTGTAATGTGCGAGCGAGTAGGATGCAAAAGCGTTAAACAAAGGAAAACATTAATCAAGAAATAAAAAAACATATCGCTGTGCTATTTATCATAAATTATTATTACCCTATAAAATATAGAATGTCATAAAAAAAATATTATTATTTTGCAGCTGTAGATGGGCATTGGATAATAGAAATAGGCTTATAAATGAAAATAATAATGTCTATGTAACTGAATGCATGCTATATCCTTATTTGTAAGATCTTTGGTTGCACTGCCACCGGTTGTCAGGTTCCATAACACGGAAACGTGTCGGAATGACATGGCCTAGCTTTTGCCAATTTCCTAAATATCAAATTTTAATTATAAACGAAAAATACTCTGATTTAACGTGATTCAAATAGCGACTTGTGTTAATATCCGGATGTTTCAACTGTTGGTAATATTTTTTTTTTTTTATTATTCAGGCAAAGTATCTTCACGAAGCGAATTCACATCTAGCCAACTTTACTATAGGTCGATCATGACAAGTGGCAAGCTCGTCGATGTCGTACCAACCTTGAGAAATATCACTAAAATAGTCACATAAATTGTAATGAAATTATTACCTCAGACCCTCCCCATCTGGTCCAAGCTCCAGAAATTTCTGAAATTTTCCGAGTTACTGGACTATCCTACCAAGACATATGTCTTGTGTATAGTCTTACATACAAGGCGTCATCAATTTAAAAGCTGCACAAGATTCTACACCACATTATAGCTTTTCCATACGATGCGATATCGGAGCAGGTTTGAAATATTTTGGTACCTGCCTTTCACATAGTCCGCTCCGACTCCGATATCCGATATCGGATCCGACACCGATATGTTGGCGGCACGATCGGACGCCCGTGAGCTTACCGATGATGTTTATATGTGTGCTATTTATTTATTTACTTCTTCAAGTTTGTTTAATAAAAACTGATATAATGCCAAATGGGAAAGAGTTCATCTAGATATGTGAAGATAACACGACATGGTATCGAATAACAGATGCATTAAAAAAAAAAAAACAAGAATTCTGTAAAAGTATCATCACGACCGTTTCCCTTTCGGGGTGGTCAGAAACCCGCTTATAAATAAGCGGCTTCACATTTAGCCAACTTTGCTATAAGCCAATCATGACAAGTGGCAAGCTCATCGATGTCTCCAGCGTACCAAACTCGAGATATATCACAAATAAATTAAATATTATGTAAATAAATACATTTACATTGATAAATATTTTTGTGTCTCGACCAGGAATCGAACCCGGTACCTCCGAGTCTAAATTCACGGACTTAACCGCTAGACCACGGAGGCAGTTTTAAGAATTCTGTACTAGGTGTTAAATTCTTTAAAAACGAACAAACTAATACTTCTTCCTTATCTTGGTAATGAAAAGTTGTGGTATTTTCTCACTGACAACACCTCATAATATTGTGATAGTAATGACATGATTTAGTTTAACAACTTCGTATTCGATGACATGATGTCCGATTCGCGGATGACATTATCATTATATCATATCGCTGACGGATCTTAGCAGAGCGTTAAACGCTTAAATGTGGCTTCTCAGGGTGTTTGTTTCGGAATGATCTTGGAAAAGACGAAAGTTATAGTCAATGATCATGTCAAGCCGAGGCCAATTTTAAAGAAACGCTACTTTTGAAGTTGTTACGTGTATTATAGTACGTGCATTATAGTATAGTCTTTATCCAATTAGGCACAGCCAACTTCAGCAAAGAAGTCGACAGACGCCTTCGGCTAGGATGTGCGGCATCTCATCGTCTATACCACAAGGTCTGGTGGGACGACTTGAAGCCAGATCGTCAGATGACCTGAAGAAGGTCGCTAGTGGGATGGATGAGGTTGGCGAGGGATCGCGTTAAATGGCGAGCCTTTGGGAAGGCCTACATCCAGCAGTGGAGATACAGGCTGATGATCATGATATATTCATGAAGACTCTTATGGGCGTAATCTTATGATTTTTAATTACATCAAATATCCATTAAATACCCAGTCTCCGATACCGATATCGTATCGGATAATCTGGAAACTCTCTTACCCATGACATCCAACATATTGCCTGTCGCTGTGTATTTTCCCGCGCAATAAGCCGCAGGATACAGTTTATCCCCATCTTATTACCACACCTCTACCACAACATGTCAACCCCATTTCGTAGGAAAACTTCAAAAGGAATAATATTAAGTTTTTGTATTAGAAGTTTCGGGATATTTTTTATTATAGACACCTGAAAACCTTTTTGGTGGGAAAATAAGTTTTCATTTTTGTAAATGTATTTTTTTTGGTAACATATCGTTGACTAGCTGTTTAATGCGTATGGCAATAAATAGGTTCAAAGTCATCTATTACAGCCATTTGTGACACGTCATTACTTAAATTATTTTGAATGATTCTACTCCTGTTAGTGGAAGACTAAGCAGCAGAGTGGTCCAAAAAGTAAGCTGTTAGCAAAAGACTGTTAGCAGCTTGGCAGATTCCAGTGACCTGTTTAATCTGACTGAGAAAGAAATCTGCAAAGAAAACTCATTAGCGGTTAGTCATGCAAGCAAGTTAAATCCCACCCATTTCACTTTTGTTTTTAAATACTTTTCTTATAGTAGATCAGCAGTAGCGCACGTAAAGTATTACTGCTTCATTTTCATCAAGGTTATCGCGATAATGCTGAGTCAGCGTTCAGCGAGCTTGTCAAGTCATTTTGATTTTTAATAAAACTTGAAGCAGATTTTAATCAATCTTGTAGCAGGACCCAAAATTAAAGAAAGGCTATAAACGTTTCCAGTTAACCAGGAAATACATATTTGTCACTTTTGTTTTATGTAGTAGAACAGCCTATTTAGCCACTTTAGTATTTGGTATAGTTAAGGTCAACTCTCCAGCTTACCTCTATAAAAAATTGGTATGGTCGCAATATCCCAAACGATATCCCACGCGATCTAGTCTCAGACTGCTATGTCTTCCCTGATGCAAGACCTCCGCGTTCCGCGGGAGTTTCAGGTATGCTGCTGCAAAGATATGGAACAACTTGCCACCACCACTGCACGACGTAATTACTCATTATTATATTCATTGTAGAATATTTTTGGTAGTTTTATATTTATTTATTATGTTATTTATATTTAGGTAATTCATTGTGAGCGATCAGCTAAAAATCAGCGCTGTGACCGAGTGTTGCAGCTTATTGCTGAGCTGATTTCCTACTGATTTGTCACCACACTATCTTGTTTGTTGTATTATTCTTATTTTACTGCTAAAATATTTATTAATGTATATTAATACATTTAATTAATATTAAAACCTTCATCGATAACCACTTTATCCATTAGTGTAAACAGCATGAAAATCGGTGCAGTAGTTTTTGAGTTTCGCGCGAACAGACAGACAGACGCGGCGGAGGACTTTTTTATAATAAACGCACACAATAAAAATAATAATAGATGTAGGTACTCCGTGGTCTAGCGGTTAAGTTCGTGGATTTAGACTCGGAGGTACCAGGTTCGATTCCTGGTCGGGACACAAAAATATTGATTGATGTAAATAAATAGATTTAATATTTAATTTATTTGTGATATTTCTCGAGTTTGGTACGCAGGAGACATCGACGTGCTCGCCACTTGTCATGATTGGCCTATAGTAAAGTTGGCTAAATGTGAATGCGCTTATTTATGAGCGTGGTATCTGACCACCCCGAAAGGGAAACGGTCGTGATGATACTTTACTTTTTTTTTCTGTAATACTACATACAGCTGTGTGTTATTTTTACAGTTTACGACTTAAGTGATGGTCCCGAATCTATATGATGTCTTGTATTGTATTATGATGACATTTTAAGGTAGACAAAACCTTCCTCTATTTTTGCGGTGTTCCACAGAAAACAAAGGCTTAAGTGGAAACATTTGGCACTGAGAACTAGTAGCGGGATTACTGTTTAACATTGACCTAATATACGTATAAATTTGGGGACTCATACATCTGTCGTACGATAAAGATGTGGAATGCTCTTCCAGCCTCTGTGTTTCCACTTTCCTATAACTTGGAGTCCTTCAAGCGAAGTGTGAAAAAGCATCTAGTCAAGCCGGCGTAGTGTTAGGGACTGATGGCAGTTACGAGTATCTGACTTCAGTTGCTAACATTCATGGACCTTGCGCGCCACTTACCATCAGATGGGCCCAAGGTCACATGTCGTGCTAGTATAAAAAATAATAATATATATATATATATCACTAGGAATTTAAAATTAGCGTTTTTTATAATTATATTTTATTATAGTTTCATAATAGTGAAAAATAGTTTATAAATAATGCAAGTAACATAGAGGAGAAGGCAAAATCCGAGACCAAACACAAAGTATTAGGTCCTTACATAATATGAAATTGACGTTTTGTCGAACTTGCCACTTTTATTTTATTTATTTATTTATTAAAACTTTATTGCACAATATATACAAGGGGCGGACTTAATGTCGCTAGACATTCTCTGACAGCCAACCTTAGGGACATTGTAGAACATTAAAGACGTAGGTAGGTGCAATTAGAGAAATACGATTACGTAATAAATATGCAATATTATCTAAACTACAATAATAAATACTATAATAAACTAAATACTAATAATACATACACATAACGTTTTATTATTACATAACATTAATACATACACTACATATAATAATATAATAAATAAACTAAAAGAGTTGTTATGAGCTATTTAAATAATATGAATATACCATTTTTTTGAAAATGCTTCGGTTGGATGCTTGTCGTATATTTACCGGCAGCTTGTTCCACAGGTTTGCGGCAACAACAGCAAAAGAATCGTTCATGAACCCAGAGTGGTGCGATGGAATAGACAGAACAGAGTTGTGTGAGGAGCGAAGAGACTTATCGTGAAATGAGAAAAGATAGGCAAATTTGTCCTTGAGGTATTTCGGTGTCGCAGGCTCGTTAAGAATAGAAAAAAGTAAGCAGAGGATTCTGAGATTCCTGCGACAGCGAATTGGTAGCCACTTTAACTTCGTTCGATACTCAGAGATGTGATCATATCTCAAATATCTGGCGTTTGGCTAGGAATTCCATATTCAAATTTATTTCAAATTTAGGCTTGTGTATTTATGTTTTGAATTAAGTGATTCATTCGTTTTTACCTCATTAGATTTTTATTTATTTATTTAGTACACACAGCAGTACATATATTATCACACACATAACATAGTATAATTATAGCTTATCTAATATACGAGTATGTACCAATTAGGTGTCACAGCATTCACCAATACAAAAAGAAGAAGAAGTTAAAAACTTATTACTGTTAAAACAATTAAAAACTTACTACTGTTAAAACAAAAAAAAAAAAAAAAAAAGAAAAAAAAAAAAAAAATTAACAAAAATTAACAAAAACTATAAAATTTTAAAATTTACAAAATAAAAATATGACTTCTAAAATAAAATTATACATTTTTCTCTTTTTTAAGAATTAATTAGGAAACATAAAAATTGCGCAAATTTGGTACCTTAAAAAAAAAAACGAAAACAAAACACTTGTTAAATAAATTATAAGCTACTCAAATATTGATGGTTTGAAATGTTCGAGAACATTTTTTCTGAATACATTGTAACGGTCATGAAATATGTCTATATCATTATTGGCACTGCAGAGACTACTGTAGGTGTTGCACATTCGGGATGTTGACGAATGTGAACCTACATTAGTTCTTGAGGGAGGACAGCACAGGATCTTGGTTATAGGGCGACGTGGAATATTATAGGGTACTGTCAGGGAAATGTGTTGCAAGAGTTCTATACATCCAGTCTGGCCATTGACAATTTTATGTAATAGTAAAAGGTCATGTATGGATCTACGTGATTTGAGAGCAGTCATTTTGAAGAAATCTAAACGTTGGTTGTACGGACATCGATGTGACATTGCTGGGGCTTTGTATGCTAAATACCTAGTAAAAGATCTCTGAATGCTTTCAACTTTTTGAGAATGTATTGCATATGAGGGATTCCATACTGAACATGCATATTCCAAGTGGCTACGTACTAATGAATTGTATAAATAAATTTTCGTTTTAATTGTAAACTCTTTTGTGTTACGTTTTAGAAATCCCATCATTTGTGCAGATTTTTTTACTTTAAGGTTAATGTGGTCAGTATATTTTAATTTATTGTCAATCATAACACCCAGATCTTTAATTTGTGTTACTTCAGCTAATGTTTCACTATTGAGTTGATAATTAAAAGCAAATGGAGACCTCTTCCTAGTAAACTTTATATGGAAACATTTTTTTGCATTTAGGAATTTTTCTTTAGGAAAAAATAAAATACCGCGTTATTTACGATCACGAGTTCCGTCGTGGCACCAACGCTGCAGAAACAGCTCGAAGGATTATTGATGTGTACACAAACCACAGTACGTTTTTGGTTTCAAAGTATTCATTCTGGTAATTTTGACTTACAAAACAAACCTCGTGGATGACCGGAGACCCTAGTTGATAATGAAAAATTTAAGGTGATCGTGGAAACAAATCCATCGCAAAGCACGTCAGAGTTACCGGCAGGCTTCGGTGTAGTGATAAAACAATTCTGATTCACTTAAAACAAATTGGGTACCGCATGAATTGAGTGAAGCACACCAACATACACGCATTGAGTACATTACTCAACCATCACAAAAACGAGGAAATAATTATTACTATTATTATTACATGTTTTATATTTCTATTTGTTTTTAAAATTAAATTAAAATGTTGTCCAAAAGAGATTGCCCAAAACCAGGCCCCAACTTTGTTGAACAGTGCCTCAACAAAATATAATTCAATAATCATATCTTTTTATTGTGTTTTTAAAATTTAATTTCAACATCTGATTTACCCCAGCATAAAAATATAATTTAATTAAATAGTCATTTGATAAAGGTTATTGTATGAAATAGTTACAAAACAATAGGTGGTAGGCGGACTGATGGTGGTAATTTGCCCAGTCTGCCGGGGCGGGGAAGTATCCACCGTTCTTGCCGATAAGCCCAGTAAAGTGTATCCACACGTCTCGGGATCAGGCTCGAATTGCCGTCATACCCAGTCAAGCCGACATAGTGTTAGGGACTGATGTCAGTCATGAGTCTCTGATTCTAGTTGCTAACATTCATGAACCTCGCACGCCACTTACCATCAGGTGGGCGCAAGGTCACATGTCGTGCTAGTATAAAAAATAATAATAAAAAAAAACACTATTTATACGATTAGGTTCTTTATTATGACCTGGTCACTTTATTACAGATAAAACATTGGATTTCAAATTGGCGGGAAACTATGTACTTATTTATAAAGTTAACTATAAGTTTTTATCAATTGTCGTTATGCTAGGGTAAAATAAATAAAATTAATTACAGATTATGAAATCACAATATATTAACTATGAAATAAAAAAGAAATTATTATGACACGAGAACATTTTTTTGGGCCCCGAATTTCTCTAAGAAAAATGGGCAATCTCATTTGTAGGCATACTAACCAGAAGTATATTGCACTTTTCATATAGGAGTTAGGGCTCCAACAACTTGTTAAAAAAAGAGAATAAACACATTCATGTCGTATTTATTTTTTTACGTCTAATATCGCATATCCTATATTTCTAGGATCATTTCTGAAAAATATCATCAAAAATTAAAGGCAAATAATATAGCTAATAAATCCTATGTCTGTTCCTAGATTCCAAGAAGTGTTTCAACCAATTTTCATTAAAATCGAATCAGTTATATAAGGTGTAAAAGACAGGCAAACAGACATACATTTAATTAATATTTTATTATGCCTAGCACTTTACATATAAGTCAAAGCCTTACAGCATTTGGCGTTAACAGCTTGCGAAAAAAGCTCTTCGGTAGCATTTTTTTTAACTGTTTAGGGAATATTTAACAGCATGATAAAGTTAGGTAATTTGTTGGTGTTCTGTTTACACGATTTGTATTTACGCCTCATTATGTAGGTACTTGTATATTTTCGCTTGTGCTTGATTTTAATTGGTACACTCCATGTAAAAAATCAAGTTATATTTGAGGGTCTACCGTGGACTAATCCAGTATAGTACCTGGGCGTCACGATAGATAAACGCATCAACATGAACCACTGTGAACTTGGCGCGGGTGGCGTTATTAAAGCCTACATCCGCAGTAGACTCACATATGCCTCGCTACCTGGTACGCTCTCACCTCAGATACGCTGAGAGCACGTTTACTAGAGCAACAAAACCTGACTCTCCGTACGATTGTCGGCGCCTCGCGTTACGTGAGGAACGATGTCATACAAAGAGATATGCGGATAAAAACACGGGACGAATTCGTACGACGTCTGGTGGCACGCGCAGATACGACAGATTTCCCACTTGTGAGAAACCTGGCCCCTCTGCACGCCCGTCCGTCGGACGCCATACAATGCTACGCTCGTCACCTGCTACCAATCACGGAGTCGGAATCACGTATACTTCAACAATGGTTCCCCCACGCCCTGTCCGTAGTTATGCAAAGCAAATGCAACCTCTGTAAGAAGGCAAATACCTTGACACAGATTCCCCACTCCCCCCTAAGTGGGATGTGAGAAGACTAGTTATATTTACTACTAACTGCATAGACGGCCAATATTGTAAACTAGCCGTGTTACCCATGTCATGAAATGACAGAATTTTCATCTCCACGACAGTAAACTGATCTTTGACCAGCACGTTGAAGGCATAGTCAAGAAGGCATCCAAGGCCCTAGGCTTTATTATGAGGCCCTCAAAGGATTTTAGGAACATAAAAACATTTAAAATACTTTATTGCGCTTATGTCCGTAGTCATCTTGACTATGCCTCCCAGGTGTGGAACCCACAATACAAGGTTTACACTGAGCGCATTGAAAGAATACAGCGACGTTTTATTAGGTTTCCTAATTTTAAAGCTAAAACTAGATTCGCTGATTATGCTGCTTCCTGTCGTCACTTCCACCTATTACCTCTAAACCATCGTCGCTATATAGCAGATATAACATTTCTATTTAAAATACTAAATAATCAAATTGATTGTCCTGAATTACTGGCCAAAATAAGGCTTGCAGTCCCTGCGCGCATCTCTAGGTTTAAACCCACGTTCCGTATTCCAGCGTCCAGCACCCTATACAGACGTAATTCATACCTAATCAGAGCATGCAACACATTCAATGAGCTTATAATTAAGTATGACACCGATATTTTCTTTTCAAGTATTAAGATGGTGAGGCATGTGCTAAGCAATCGTTTTTTTACTGAAAATGATTTTGATTAATTCTCAACTACTTATTATTGTTTAATTGTATTCATTAGTAGTACGTTGTGTAGTGTTTATGTGTATGTTTGTATGTTTCAGTATGTTTTTTTAATCTTTGTCATCTCATAGGATTTTTTGTTTTTTGTGTTTTTTACATTGTTAATATGTTTCTATTTGTGAAAACTTATAAATGACACTCTGTTGCTAACGTTTAGTTCTATTTGTTGTTGGATATTGTCAATAGTTTTCCTTAAATAAATAAATTGTTAGCCTAACAATTTCCTGTTAGAAAGGACTAGCTTTTTTAAGAAAACAACATACAATAGTGATTTTTATTTTCATCATATTAGTCAACGCAGAAAGGTGCACTAGCACATTAGAAAACAACAACTTTGTGGAATTCGCTAGTGAAGGATTTCTTTCACCATTTTTATTACATATTTTAGACCGTATAAGTAATTCAAAGTTATCTTATATATCCAAAATATATTTTGTCGTGCTAAAAGTGCTATAACGGTTATCAGACTCAAGAAATGTACAGCACAACTAGACTACGACGGCAGTTAGCGTGCCGTATTAAATGATAACACGAAAGTATTAGATAAGTGGCGATGTGTAGGCGGAGGCTGTTGACAGGGGATTAATCACGATCTCTGTCGACAGGGTGATTGATATTATTGTCTGTCCTTGATGAATAAACGCTGCTAAACGGTTTTTACCAAGAATTTGTATCGAATTTCGGATAGAGTGGGATCAAGTACGCCTAATATAATGTCGGGTTAAGCTACGGAATGAACAAAAAAACTTTTATTTATTTATTTATTCGAAGTAAGGTACAAATAACAGCTAATAAAGGTTTGTTAGCCTAAAAATAAATACTACTACTTTAAATATGGATAGACTGATTGTGTTAATTTGCTCTGTCTGCTGGGGCAGGGAAGTATCCACCGCGTTCGTGCGGTTAAACCCAGTGTATCCACACGTTTCGGGATCAGACTGCAATTGCCGTCATGCCCAGTCAAGACGGCGTAATGTTAGGGACTGATGTCAGTCATGGGTGTCTGATTCCAATTGCTAACATTCATAGACCTTGTGCGCCACTTACCAAAAGATGGGCGCAAGGTCAGAAAAAAAACATTTTAAAAAATACAAAAAACTTTTGACTAATAATAACAAAATTAGATAAAACATAAAACAAGCTATTTCTTCTTCTTTCCTGACCCATTTTTTCATTTATCATGACGGTGGTGGTGGCTCGGTTGTAAGAACGCTTACCTTCAAATCCTACCAAGGTTCAAACGGTATATAATTTAAATATATTCTTATCATGTAAGTATAGTCATCATTACATAATTAAATTTACGTCAATACATACAATAATTTATTGTTAATAATAACAAAAAAATATGTCATACAATTCTTTTAGTTTATATTCCGCTCAAAGATTTGGCCAATATTATAGATACAGCCCTTTGCCAGCCATTTATAATAATAATAAATAAATAATAAATATTTCCAGACAGGTCACACAGCGCCATCTAATTTCCGTGGTAAGCGGTAAGCTTGTGTTACGGAAACTAGATGGTTGATAAACTACATATTATACTTTTTTTTTTTTTGTAAATATATACATATTATACATATAAACACCCAGACCGAGACAAATTATACAATGTACAACTTGCCCCCGGTGGGAATCGAACGTTTGTTACCACTAGACCACGGAGGCGCCTATTTATACAGCTGCTTTTTAAACATTTTTACTGGTACTTGTTTTATTTCTGTTGAAATATTGTTAAATATTTTAATCGACATATAGTAACAGTTAAACTACTAAGCAAAATAACTAAACAGTTCACTTGTACATACTGGCATTACTAACATTGTTTCATTTATCTGACGTAAATTTTGTTTTCTTCTTTCTTCAAATTTTTTTGAAGTAGTCAGGGTTTTTAACAACAAATATACATATTTCGAGAATGTACATATTTTATTTATTTTATTTTAAAACTTTATTGTAAAAAAATACAAAAGGCGAACGTAATGCCGCTAGGCATTCTCTGCCTGTTAACCTTTGGGACATTGAGATCATTTAATATTGAGTACGGTGCAAATAAATAGAATAATCAATCGTAATAATATTAAAAAAAAAAAATATATATATATATGGCAATACACATACATACTAATATTACATAAACTATATATATATATATATATACATAATAAGAGTATAATTTAATTACTTATAACATAATACATTAATAATAATGATACCTTCAAAAACAACTACCACGTTCCCGTGAACCGATTACAGTAGGAAATCCAATACGCGTGACTGTGAGTAGATTTAATTTTCTAAACAGAGGTCTACATGAGTCTAGTGGGCCAGCTCCACAAATGACTAATACTTTTTTTTGTGCTATAAGTACCTTACCTACGAGTATATCAACAAACATACATACATACTTAGGCTGATAAACACAACCCTTATTTGCGTCGCGCAGTTGGGTAAAAATTCGGTTTGTTTTTGTTCAATTTGTTCCCCATTAGGTCGAAAGCACATTAAATACGTGACATATTTTTACTAATTAAAACGCTCTTAGCATTTCAAATGGAAGCCATTCACTACCAAGTCTATTGTACCGCGACACGTTCTTAAAATACCATCGACATACATCCGTAATAATGCTGCGTGGAATTTATTAAAGTGCAAATATATTTATATTATAATCTAGAATTAAAATAAAGAACTACGTATTTTTAATTTTTATTATTCAGTAATATAATCTTAAGTTACGGTGCAAAGAAGTTATCCTAAAAATATCGCTACTCGTACTGAGCCTAATCACGAAAGATGGACGATCGCGCAAACATTGAATTACGTAATTCTTTCTCTCTATTACGTCTCTCGGCTGTGGGCGATATCACTTAATAATAACACACGCGTTTTCTTATTCACCAAGCAGTAGTGTTTTGTTTTTCAAAAATGATTTTAATCTTTAAAAAAAAATGACCTTTTTTTATTTTAAAACTACTAATGACACCTGAAGCCTAAAAAAATATTTTCTAAAAATGTGAATAATTATGGAAAACGATAGATTGGACTTTAAATTGAGGCACAAGTTGCAGTTTATTTTTTTGTGGTTTTCCCGAGCTGTGAATTCCCATATTATACCCGACATTTTTGGGTGATAATGTCTCGAGTGACTCCAAGTAAAGCATCAATTTCTACAACATCTGGAATTTTATGATAACCTCATTAACTCATGAGACAGATCTATTTCTATATCAAGCAGTAGAGAAACACAGTGATGATGTTTGACATTGCTTGTTATGACAGGATTTATTTTGACAGTTACTTATTTTCAGCAAGGCATACTAATGTTATCGATAGAGTAGTTGGAGACAGCAATAGAACTTCAAATCTGAGTGTATTTTTGAGAAATTTAGTCTATTAACTTTTTAGAAAATTAAAAACGGCATTAACGGAATCATACAGTATTTGGTTGGGTAGGGAGAGAAAAGTAGAATGGTGGATGGTGAGCGTATTATCGCGCAATAAAATAAAAAAAGGAAGGCCTCCTTTTCTTATATCAGCCTATTGTCGGTCGCAAGCCTGAGACACCATTCTTCTCACCTTTTACCCACACACGATGGGCCCGGCACCCGCACGGTAAATCCATGGAATGCTTAGAATTTTTTCTTCTAATTTTAAATAAAGAAAAATAGTCAAATCATTTATAATGATTTTAATCTATTTTACTAAAACAGATCCATTAATAACATATCTCTAAAATTTCGATAATTTTATAATCCCTAGTCAGTTAATATTTAACATTTCTAAAAGTATACTCAGACTTAATTGATTAAAAAAAAAAATGTTGTATTGTGCGAGTGAGAGGGATACACAAGCATTAAACTTTCTTAATAATAATAAAATTCTTTATTGCACACAAAATAAAAATATGTACATAGGCGAGCATAATACCATGAAGGTATTCTCTACCAGCTAACCTTTGGGAGAGTGTATATATGATGGGTGTCTGAGATTTTTAAAGTATATGTAAATATATTAGAATTAAATAATTAAGTACATAAAAATATAAATACTTTATTTAATACATATTACATAAATTCGACCTACACAAATACTTATATACCTAAATACAATCCATATAATACTTATATAAATAAATATAATAAATATTAATATGTCAAGATGTCGAGATTTTCATTTTGTTTTTTAAGGAAGTGTGAAAATAATAGTTTTTTAAATATAGGGCACGTCCAATATAATTATATAAATATCTGTCTATGTAACAAGCATTTTGTTCTGTACAGACATACTTACTTGAGTTACACAATAGTCCCTCTCCTTTTGTAATAAGGCTCGTTGTAAAACTAAATTGTGTAGTCTAGAATTTTGGCTTAACGAGGACTTGCCAATTGTTTTACCTTGCTGTATATACTGCTTACAATTTATTTAAGAGAAAATTATTTTATATTATAATTTGGAATAAAAATAAAGAACTACGTATATTAAAAAAAAATATTTACTAATAAAATTATAATGGGGTGGTCACTAACTTTTTATCACGATAGATGGCGCATGATAGATGGTACCTAATATAACTGTCAGTTGCATAGAAAACTCGTATTTTTATTACGAAATTTATTATTTTCTGGATATTATGCAGAAGTGAGCAGCTTTTAAGCATACAAATCGAAATTTCCAAGCGAAAGCAAAGATATGGTGATCTCAAAATTGCCGTTCTATTAATTCAGCCTTTTTTTATTTTAAAGACGGTGTTCGCTTACTTAATTCGTCTTTTAAGGTAGGTAACGTTAAGTTAAAATACATTTTTCTGTTATAAAAATGTAAAACTACAAATAAATTTAAAAAATGATCAGTCATAGGTGTAAACAAGGTACCAGTGCCGCTAGCGACATCTACAAAAAGCTTTGTCTGATACACCCCATTTACGGTCCAGAGAAGTTTTCCTAAAAAAATCGCTGCTCATACAGAACCTAATCAAGTAGGTAGGAGAGGTCGACGATTGCGCGAACGTTGACTTACGTAATTCTTTCTCTATCTATTTTGTCTTTTGGCTTTGGGCAAGATAAACTAATAATAACATGCCCAGCCATTAGGTATTTATCACGATGTATTTAGCGATTTTTAGACGCGGCCTTAGTCACTATGCAGTAGTGTTTTGTTTTACGGATAATGATTTTTATCAGTGAAAAATTTGACCTTTTTCATTTTAAAATATTAGGCCGCGTCTGAAAATCGCGATATACATAGTGATAAACACCTAAAGGCTGGGGAGTGTTATTATTATTTGATCTCGCCCACAATCGAAAGACGAAATAGAGAGAGAGAAAGAATTACGAAGTCAACGTTCGCGCGATCGTCGACCTTTCGCTACCTACTTGATTAGGATCAGTATGAGTGGCGATATTTTTAGGAAAACTTCTCTGCACCGTAACTTAAGATTTTATTATTTAATAATTAATTTAAAAAATATGTAGTTCTTTATTTTTATTTTAGATTATAATATAAAAATATTTGCTTTTTAATAAATCCCACGCACCTACTATACCTATGTACTTCCCTTACACTAACATAGTAAAGTTCTAGTGCAATTCTTGGTCTTGGTTTTGCTTTGGGCAACACTAAGTAAATCAAAGGAATGTATAACAATGGAACTCTTAATCTTCAGCCTTGAGCAGAATAGCCCACCTTCGAATAATTCTTGTAAATTCTAACCACCAAAATATGCTCTTTGAGTCTTTATGTATTAATAATTAGATGCTGAAGTTTTCGACAAGACGCCTCAGATAAATTACTTAGGAGTTTCTTAAGAGTTACATGTATTTATTACATTATTAGGGTTGATATGTAATATACAAGTATTTTAAATGAAGTATCATTCTTTCGGACTCACTTACTCTTACGTTCTTTTCCGATCCCACATTTCTACTTACCTACAAAGTGAAACTAAAGTTGCATCGCAAAAGAATTATATGTCATTATTGTGGAAAAAATATTTTATGAGGCCCAGAAAATCTCCTTCTTCCTTCAAGCCTAAACCTTTTTAAAAACAGCAAATATATACTTATAACTATATAATCACATTATATATAAAGTCTAAGTCTAAATCTAAATCGAAATCTAAATCTAATCCGCTCGGCATTATAAATGGGTTGTCACTGAAATTTCCCTTCTTTGACTTTTTTGCTTGCACTGAGACTGAGTTTATAAAGGTGGCAAAAACTTTTTTTAATTGATATCTATCTTAATTATTATTGTTACTGCAAATTATTTAGGTATTTTTGTATAATTATTGTTTTAACCATATGTGAAGAACACTTACTAAAGAATTGGCTTAGGCTGATATGTTAGGTTTACGTGTTTGTAAATAAATAATAAATAAATAAATTTATGATATTTATTATTTATTAATAGGTACGCTAGAGACATCGACATGTTTGCCATCTGTCAAAGTAAAAGTCAGTCAAGGTCAAAGTCAAGGCCAAAGCTAGAGACAGAGCCAGAGACAGAGTCAGAGTCAGAGCAAGAGCAAGAGTCAGAGCCAGAGTCAGAGTCACAGTCTGAGTCTGAGCCTGAGTCTAAATCTAAACTAATAATAGGTGGGTGTTATCTCTCAACCCTAACTAGTTTATTTTACAAACAACAATTAAGGAAGTTTTAAGGTTTCATTACAAAATACGACTATAACATGAATTAGGCGAAATTAGCAATAAAACGTTTTGCATAAACGGACAGCTTTGTGTACTTACAATGTAACGTTTAGTGGCTTTCGTTGCTTTTTTTACGATCCTACTGAGTATTATTCTACACCATCATCCCGACCGTTTTTTTTTAAGAAGCGAATTCTCATACGTAGACATATTAGCCCCATCTCATATCCAGGCAACCTCGTCCAGCGCGGGGAGTGCAGTGGAGAACCTTAAGCTGCGCAAATAGGCCAAACGGAGAAATCTAGAGACTGGAAGGCTGGTAATTATTTCTGCCAACGTATTAGCCTCGCTATACAGAGGGAAATGTTGCCAGTCTCCTTAGGACTATTTCTGATCGGACGTCTCTCGAGGACATTTTTTATTTATAGGTTATTTTTTATTATATTTAGTTTATAGATGTTTCATTTAAATTTAATAAAAAGTATCAACACGACCGTATCCCTTACGGGGTGGTCAGAGACCACTCTTTTATAAAGAGCGAGTTCACATTTAACCAACTTGACTGGCCCATCATAAGAAGTGGCTAGCTTGTCGATGTCTCTAGCGTACCAAACTCGAGAAATATCCAAAATAAATAAATGAATTATTGTGTCCCGACCAGGAATCGAACCCGGTACCTTTTCGTCTAAAGTTACATAATCACGTAATAATGTTTCTTCGAATATATTTTTTACAAAATATAAAATAATAATACTGCCTCGGTAGTCTAGCGGTTAAGTCCGTGGATTTACACTCGGAGGTACCGGGTTCAATTCCTGGTCGGGACACAGTAAATTATTTAATTTGTATTATTTGTCGAGTTTGGTACGCTAGAGACATCGACGACCTTGCCACTTGTCATGCCTATAGTAAAGTTGGCTAAATGTGAATAAGTTTCATTAAAAAAAAAAACATCTAAAACAGTCAAGTGCATTTTTTTGTTTTGTAAATTAATTTACTGTGAATATTGTTGATCAAAAGTGCTGTTGTTTTGTTTAATAATGTTCTACAATGTTGAATATTTCAAGTTGCAGTTTATTTTATGCGGTTTTCCCGCGCTGTGTACTCCCATATTTTTCCCGACGTGTTTGAGCTATAATGCCGCGAGCGACTCCAAGAAAAGCATCAAATTCTGCAGCATCTGGAATTTGATGATGACCTCATTAACTCCTAAAAATAAAATATATATTACATCAGACTTGGCTGTATGGGCTTGACCCTTTGCCTTCCCTATCACCTCATTCATCATCCATCGGAAGAAGAGAACAAACAACAACAAAAAAAGCATGGTTTCTGACAGTCGTGATGATACTTTACTTTTTATAATAATTACTAACTACAGCCTCCGTGGTCTAGCGGTTAAGTCCGTGTATTTCATTATACATTTTTATAAAAGTTAAATTATTTTGAGACTCGTGTTAATTTGAGCAGTCCAGCTGAGGTGAAAGTTCAAATATACACCCATGTTCTGACTTCACCACAATATGCAATCGAGAAATGCAACTATAATAAGCAGTGTATAATAAAAATCAATGAGGTCAAATCCCATGTTCTGACTTCACCACAATATGCAATCAAGAAATGCAACTATAATAAGCAGTGTATAATAAAAATCAATGAGGTCAAATCCCATGTTCTGACTTCACCACAATATGCAATCGAGAAATGCAACTATAACAAGCAGTGTATAATAAAAATCAATGAGGTCAAATCCCATGTTCTGACTTCACCACAATATGCAATCGAGAAATGCAACTATAATAAACAGTGTATAATAAAAATCAATGAGGTCAAATATATAAATTTAGAAATAGAGATAAATGACAAAAATATTCAGTTGAATCAGCTAAATGCCTAGCTACAGTCTGTAGAATAAATATCTCCCAAAATTTGGGGTAATGTATGCAAATTACAGCTCATTCCCTACTTTTACGTGGAGGTTTGTAATTTTTTCTACCTTTTTTTCCTCAGGTTGACTTTTCGCCAAATGTCTTTTTCATATTTTATTTTCATTAAGGCTCATCTTACTGTTCATTATTTTGATATTCACATTCCATCTCAAATTCATTTTAAAATGGTTTCCATTAAACACTGTTTTTTTTTTTGTAAAAATCTTCATTACACTTGAGTTGATTTCAAACTAAAAAAATATCGAAATAGAGTGTATGTTTTTGGCATGCTTCAAAACGCCTAATAATTTTGAGTCTCTAAAATATTTCTTAAACTTGGTTGATTCTATTGCTTTCAGATTCTACGCTAACAGTATTTTCTTATATAAAAAGTGGATGTACTCGCTCTTTTAAGTATCTTAAACTGTAAACAGACTTACACGCAATTCGCTTTTTTTAGTTTGATATTTGTGTTCTCTTCTTCTGATGATGAATGAGGTGATAGGGAAGGCGAAGGGTCTAGCCCATACAGCCAAGTCTGACGTAATATATCTTTCTTTCTTATGAGTTAATGAGGTTATCATCAAATTCCAGATGTTGCAGAATTTAATGCTTTTCTTAAAATTACTCGCGGCATTATAGCCCAAACATAATATATATGGGAGTTCACAGCGCGGGAAAACCGCAAAAAATAAACTATACAATTTACACCGTAAGATGTTAGCACTATTGCCTTGTCAATCTGTTGTTGTGAGATGGTCAGTTCGTCATAGTGTGAACTGCTCCGCTAGTTGTTGTGTAATTATTTAATATTTCAAAAATAATTTAATTTAATTTCAACACCGTAGGCAATGCTGCCAATTCCCAAGGCAGGGGACAACTTTTCCATTTTCTTTTTGACTATGGTGAGGTGTGCAGTTGATATCAAAGCTTAACAAGATGGATTGGTTACTTAACCCATGTATCCGGTTCATCTATTGTTTATGTAAATAATGAGCACCCTTCGTTGTTACCTCTCCACACTCCCAAAGGTTGGTTGTTAGAAAATGCTTAGTCATTAAGCCTGCCTATGTACAATATTTTTTTAGTGCAATAAAGAATTTATGAATTCAATCATATCTCTGAGTATCGCGCTAAGTTGAAGTGGTCACCGTGTCGCAGGAATCTTAGAGTACTCTGCTTATCATTTTCTGTTCTGAATGAACCTGCGACACCGAAATACCTCAAGAACAACTGTGCCTATCCCTCTTCGTTCCATGATAAATGTTTTCGATTCTCTCACAACTCTCTTCTTTCGATCCCTTCGCATAACCTTGGAACAATTTGCCTCTTAACATCAGGCAAGTAACCACCAGATCGCTATTTAAAAAAATAGTCTATTCGCGTTTCATTTCCTAACAACATTTGTAAGTACATTATCATGTATGTATGTGTATAGTTTATGTATTAGTATTTAGTTTAATACATATATGTGTATGTATGTATATGTAGTTATATGTATGTGGTTAAATATTAAATAATACTTGAAATTCTTATATTTCAGCACCTACTTTCCAGTAAATTGTTTAAAGTTGTCTAAATTAAAAAAATAAATTTGGCTATGATACGAGTATAATCCATATATTTCATATATGGCAGAATCTGTAAGCGCGTGAAAGCTTGCTTGCCCCAATACGTCCGTCCCGACTCCTACTACATGACAGCGCCGCGCGCCGGTGGGACGAACCGCTTTGCCGATTGGTACGGGATCAACTTTTAAATACGTCAACCAATATGGCAGAGCGTGCTCGTCTTCTGGCGGTGTCGAAGTGGGAATCGGGACTGTGGCTCCAGGCTCTCCCTTCATCTTTTGTTGGAACTCTTTTCGACAACAAATGTTTCAGCACCATAACCAGCCTACGTCTAGGAGCTCCTTGCACTTTTCCACATCACTGCCAATGTGGAAACAACGTCGGGGCACTCGGCCACCACGGCCTTTCCTGCAGCAAGAGCACAGGTCGCATCCCAAGGCACGCCTGTCTCAATGACGTCATTCGTCGGGCCCTTGTGTCTGTGGGTTCGCCAGCAATATTAGAACCCAGTGGCATGGCCCGCGACGATGGCAAGCGGCCCGATGGAATGACGTTGGTTCCATGGAGTTTAGGTTTGCCTTTAGTGTGGGATGCCACCTGTGTGGACACCCTGGCGCCTTCCCACTTGTCCTTGACTTCTAAGGACCCAGGCGCTGCTGCATTAAAAGCAGAGAACCTCAAGCGGCGGAAATACACTCAGCTTATCGGAAGATGTGTTTTTGCGCCGTTTGGAGTTGAAACTCTCGGGCCGTGGGGACCAAGTGCACACGAAATTTTCAAGGCGTTGTCAAAACAGCTCGTCAACACTTCGGGAGATAAAAGGGCTGGGCAATATTTGGGCCAAAGGATCAGTATTGCCATTCAACGTGGCAATGCTGCCAGTATCCTTGGCACCTTGCCCATTGGCAGCGATTTGGAGCAAATTTATTATTTATAATATTTTTTATTTTGTTTTTTCTTCATTTTAGTTTTTAGTTATATTTTTATTTATTAATTAGGTTTATTTTTATTAATAGTAATTTATGTTTTAAGAAGTAAGTTTTTAGTTTAATTTTTTTTTAAAATCATTGTACCTTAAATAAAATATAATTTAGTTTATACCAATTGACTATTTAATTGAATTATATTTAAATGCTGGGGTAAAACAGATGTTATCTCTTGCGGCATTAAATAAATAAATGAGTAACAACTGACTTTCAGTACTGGCCCCATGAAAAGTGCGCCTTAAGAAGGCCAGAAGATCACAAAACCACGACTTGACGGAATAGCCACCAAAAAAATCATCAAAGAATATGACAACGCCATTTCCTCTCATATTAGACTTTAAAAATATATAATGATTTTTTAAAGTAAAAAGTTCTTCAAGTTTCCTCGAATTTAAAACTTTTGCGGCAGAATTAACTTTGTTCACGTTGTCATTATTTTAATAAGTATTTTCTAAGTCATATAATGGTGTCATTAATTGTCAGCCATTAACACCATGTTTAACTATTATTTAGTTAACGTTTGTGTAAAATAAAATAAAATGTTGACCGCCTCCGTGGTCTAGTGGTAACAAACGTTGCCGTGAACTCGGGAGGTCGTGGGTTCGATTCCCACCGGGGGCAAGTTGTACATTGTATAATTTGTCTCGGTCTGGGTGTTTATATGTATAATAATATATATGTTTATATGTATAATATATTTACCAAAAAAAAAAAAGTATAATATGTAGTTTATCAACCATCTAGTTTCCGAAACACAAGCCTCGTAGCTTATCACGGAAACTATATGGCGCTGTGTGACTTGTCTGGAAATATTTATTTATTTATTTATATTTAAATAAAAATACTTTAATGAGAAAAACATTATTCAAACAGGTTTTTTTTTTAATTCCATAATTATGTTTAGATCCTTATTTTCCAAAAAAGTTGTCTGTGTAACAGGAGATACTTACAGATGAATCAGATATCATCATCATCAATATTATTGCTTATATAATGTAATTTCAATTTCAATTTTAATTTATTCATCAAAAGGGTTAGTAAGTACAAAGTAAAAAAAAATAACATAATTAAGGTAAGTAAAAGGTGTTAGTAACAACAATAAATCTCTGGTCTGCACACTAGGACATCCTGTCATGTGAGGACTAGCTTTAGTAGGGGTGATTTTTAGTATTAATTATTAAACAACAAAAAACATGTTGGAAGTAAGAATACAAACCGGTTATTCAATAAATAATAAAGAGAGAAAAAAAAACATATAATATATACTAAGTGGAATTGTAAAACGAGCAAATATTTTTTTTAGGCTTCAGGTGTCATTGATAGAAGGGAGTTTTTCGCGCCATTTTGCGTGGACATGTCAAGTGCAAGTTTTTGTTTTGTAAAATAAATTTGCTGTGGATATTATTGGTCAAAAGTGGTGTTGTTTTGTTTAATAATGTGCTGCAATGTGAATAATTATGGAAAACGATAAATTGGACTTCAAATATGGGGCATAAGTTGCAGTTTATTTTTTGCGGTTTTCCCGCGCTGTCAACTTTCATATTTTACACGACGTGTTTGGGCTACAATGCCGCGAGTGACTCCAAGTAAAGCATCAAATTCTGCAGCATCTGGAATTTGATGATCCCCAACTCGGTTATGAACTTTGTTATAAACATATATTATGCAAATAAATTACGTGTTTAGGACTGATGTATTCTGTAAAATGTCCTTTAAAGACAATTAAAAAAAATATATCATTGATAGAACCCCTTTTTTAAGTAACTTTAAAGATAAAATTATTATCCGGAAAATAAAACACTACTGCATGGTGAATATCGCTCGAATCTCAAGGCTAGAATTTACGTAAGTCAAAGTCCGTGCGATCGTCGACCTTTCGCTACCTACTTGATTAGGCTTGATATGAGTGGCGATATTTTTAGGAAAACTTCTCTGCATTGTAAATTATGATTTAAATAAATATAATTAAAAAAAAATATACGTACGTTCTTAATTTTTATTCCAGATTATAATATTAAAATAGTTGATCTTTAATAATTCCACGTGGTATATTATACCATTATTATTAGATAAAAAAATAAACTAATAATACAATAATTATCCATTCCATATCGTGAGTGTGTATCCGTGTGTGGTTGTGTGTAAGTTTCTGTGTGTGTATGTGATATTATTTTATGATATGTGTGTAATCTTAATTGGGTGAATAATTGAGAAAAGAAGCGGGAAAGCGGCCGCAGGTTTGCAAAGAAACTACGCTCCGCATACTCGATCGCCTTGATCCTCGTCGATGGACAAGCAACATCCACTCTTTTGTAAAGGGCGAGTTCACATTATTATATGTATTTATTATTTTATAATGTGTAATGATAATATACTCGTATATTGTGTTCTCGACCAAGAATCGAACCCAGCACTTCTGCGTTTTAATCTACGGCCTACGGCCTAGTCTAAAGTAAAGTCGAGCAGTTTGTTAATAACTTGCTAGTAGATAAGAACTGCCTCCGTGGTCTAGCGGTTACGTCCGTGGTTTTAGATTCGGAGGTACCGGGTTCGATTCCTGGTCGGGACACAAACATATTTATTAATATACACAGTTGCCGAGAGGCTGGTTACAGTAAAACAATGTTTAATGAGGATGGGAATGCACTGTATTATTAATTTATGTAAGTACTCTTATAGTTTTATTGTGTCAATATAGGAAAACTGCCTTCTGGAGCTCAGAATTTCTTTCCAGAAGGCAGTGCTCACTAACTGAAATTATTTGATTATGATCCAATAAACGTTATTTTATTTTATTTTAATATAAATAAATAAATATATATATATAATAATAATAAATACATTTATTTGAGAAGTACACTGGTAATACAAAAAAAAATATATATATATATTTAATTTATTTGTTATATTCTCGAGTTTGGTACGCTAGAGACATCGACCAGCTTGCCACTTGCCTTGATTGGCCTATAGTAATTTTGGCATGTGTTCTTCCAGTAATGTCGTATGGGGCAGAGACGTGGACGCTGACGGTGGGTCTGATACATAAATTCAAGGTCGCTCAGCGAGCTATGGAGAGAGCTATGCTCGGGATTTCTCTGAAGGATAAAGTCAGAAACGTTGACATCCGTCAAAGAACCAAAGTTACCGACATAGCTTTCAAAATTAGCAAGCTGAAGTGGCAATGAGCTGGACACGTCTGTCGCAGAAGCGATGAACGATGGAGTAAACGGGTCCTGCAGTGGAGACCACGTACTGGAAGACGCAGTGTGGGACGACCCCCCGCCAGATGGACAGATGACCTGAGAAAGGTCGCTGGTGGGGGATGGATGAGGGTGGCAGAAGATCGTGTAAATTGGCGAGCCTTGGGGGAGGCCTATATCCAGCAGTGGAGAGATACAGGCTGATGATGATGATGAAATTTGGCTAAATGTGAATCCGCTTCTTTATAAGCGTGGTTTCTGACCACCCCGAAAGGGAAACGGTCGTGATGATACTTTTAGTAGATAGTAGACTTCTGTTTAATCAGGAAAACTTGGCGAATAATTAATCCAGACTGGCAACTTTATGCTTCATTGTAATTAAAATTCTTTAATAAACCAAAAGTATACACCTACATTCAGCTAGGATGGGCGGCATTCGGGAAACTTCGACATATCTTCTCATCGTCCATACCACAGTGTTTGAAGACAAAAGTCTTCCTCCGCGTAATGTCGTACGGAGCAGAGACGTGGACACTGACAGCGTGACTGGTTCACAAATTCAAGGTCGCTCAGCGAGCTATGTAGAGAGCTATGCTTGGTATTTCTCTGATGGATAGAATTCGAAACGTTGAAATTCGTCAGAGAGCCAAAGTTACTGACATAGCATTCAAAATTAGCAAGCTGAAGTGGCAATGGGCCGGACACATCTGCCGCAGAACCGATGACCGATGGGGCAAACGGGTTCTGGAGTGGAGACCACGTACGGGACGACGCAGAGTGGGACGACCCCCCGCCAGATGGACGAATGACCTAAGGAGGGTCGCTGGTGGGGGTTGGATGAGGGTTGCAAAAGACCGCGTGCAGTGGCGAGCCTTGGGGGAGGCCTATATCCAGCAGTGGAGACACACAGGCTGATGATGATGATGATACACCTACATATTTTATGTGACGTAAATAAGGGTTATGTGTTATGTGTTTATCATCACCAAAACAGCGTCCAAAAAACTAGGGATACTGAACAAGGTAAAAAGTTTTTTTCCGCCCTCACTCCGGCTTATGCTTTATAAAGCACAAATAAGGTCATGCGTGGAATACTGTTCTCACCTCTGGGATGGTTCCGCTAAGTACCTTACAGATGCTCTCAATGTCCTACAGAGGCGGGCTATTCGAATAGTGGACGATACTACAGTGTCTAAAACTCTCGAATCGCTGCAGCTTCGCCGAGATGTGGCCTCCCTGAGCGTGTTCTACAAGCTATACTACGCTGAATGTTCTGAAGAGAACCACTCGCACAGGCCAAAATATGCATCCACATACCGTAGCCACCATCCCTACGCCTACATACAAATTTGGAAACTCTTACATCTGTCGCACGCTGAAGATGTGGAATGCTCTCCCAGCCAGTGTGTTTCCCCATTCCTTTAACCTGGAGTCCTTCAAACGAAGTGTGAAAAACCATCTTTATAGGCCGGCATAGTGGTAGGGACTGATGTCGGTCGTCTGAGGCTGGCGTCAGTTGCTCCCATTCTTGGACCTCGCGTACTGTCAAAGTCGTATATGTCAAAGGTAAATGTTTTTCATATAAAACCGTGTCAAAATAAAAGAACGAATTAATTTTTATTTCGTTTAATTTAAAATTATATTTAACAAAGTGTTAGTAGATAGCAGTATATTGGTACAAAATATACATCATTAGGTATTCTAGTTTATGCTTTTTAATCAACATAGCGGCGGAAGTCTACAAGTAGGTACTTTAAGCGCGTAAAAATTACACTCAGATTTGAAAAATCTATGAAAATAATGGATTGTGCGAGCGAGATGGATTTAAAAGGTCCTTTTCAAATTTGAGTGTAATTTTGTGAAATGTAGTCTATAATATTCCGGCCTAGCCTTTGTGGTCTATTTATATATTATTATTTACTTTACTATAGGCCAATTATGACAAGTAGATCATGGCATGCTCGTCGTTGTCTCTAGCGTATAAAACTCGGGAAATATCACAAATAATAACTTAATAATAGCCAATCACGTGCATCATAATCAAAAAGTTGAAAGTCAAAAAAATAGTCACCCCCCCCCCCCCCCCCCACATGGAATCTATAAAGGTCTAGGACGCTGAGTTCTAGGGACTGTATTTATTATTTAATTTATTTGTGATATTTCCCGAGTTTGGTACGCTAGAGATATCGAAAAGCTTACCATGATCTACTTGACACGATTGGCCTATAGTAAAGTTGGCTAAATTTGAATGCGCTTCTTTATAAACGTGGTTTCTAATCACCCGAAAGGGTAACGGTCGTGATGATACTTTTACTTTGAAGCCACCAATCAAGTCACATTAAGTTCGTTTTATTAAACGGCTAATGCTTTTCTTAACAGTAACAATACAAAATAATAAAGCTTAGACCCGTGGCCATTGCTTGGCAAATGTCTGGAATGTATCACATCGGGCAAGTTTGCCAGGCATTCGCCAA
The DNA here is from genome assembly GCA_910589645.1 of Tinea semifulvella. Classification (NCBI taxonomy): domain Eukaryota; kingdom Metazoa; phylum Arthropoda; class Insecta; order Lepidoptera; family Tineidae; genus Tinea; species Tinea semifulvella. The sequence continues at coordinate 3,618,287 of OU342599.1, forward strand.
GCAACAGCCATGGATCCCCACTATTGCACATAGCGGGAGTCAACCCTATCAGCAATAACATTCAGGATACTGTTGGTACTGGAGCGCAACCTGCTGAGTAACTACTGAGACTATCAGGAAATATTACAAATAAATTATTATATCCAGACTAGGAATGGAACACGGTATCTCCGCCTCTAAATCCACGGACTTAACCGCTAGATCACGCAGACAGTGAGTGAGAGAGACAGCCTCGACTTTTCGAATGTTTGAGCAACATTTGTTAAAGAAACTTTGACTGCTTTAAAATAACAACTATTTAGATATTCTTATTTATTAAGTTACGTCATGACAACGTTTTAGTACCATTTCATAAAGATTATTTTATTCCTTTACACCATGCAAATTAAATGAAAACCTTAGGAGATATGGCAAAATCAAATTAATTTCGTGTCGCTGTTTACACGTTATAATTAATTTCAACTATCTATTTTATTAAGAGCGGTGATGGCTCGGTTGTAAGAACGCGTACCTTCAATCCTACAAAGGTCGGTTCAAACCCACCCGGCATGTACCAATGAGAAATACACTTTTCTTACGTACATTTGTCATAGATTTACAACACCACCGTTCCCGTGCCTCGGAGAGCACGTTAAGCCGTCGGTCCCGGTTCCATTAATGCCAACTTGTGGAATCGTTAATAAATTGACATAAAAAAATTTACATCATAACCTCGCCAAGCCGTCTGGCCAGCGTGGCGAGTGTAGGCCAAATTCTCCAGTTCTGGAAGGCCCATCTCCAGCAGTGGAGGTCTAGGACGCTGTGTTCTAGGGGCTGTAATGAAAAAAAAATGAAAATCTATTTTATTGTAACCTTCTGGACCTGCTTATTACAGATATTAGACACAAATATTAAATAAATAAATAAAAACATGCTTTATTGCACAAAAACTAAAATAACTTAAAATTAATGTGCACAGGCGAGCTTTATGCCGTGAGGCATTATCCACCAGGTTCGTGGTAAATGGATTTACGTCATTAGGCTCGCCTTTGTAACTGCACTTGACTTTCAAACTCTCAAATTGACCGGAACGGTATTGTTATGTAATTTTAAAACAGACACTGCATACAAAAAAATCAATGAATAAATAAAGACATTGAATCGTTCGCAAACAAACCAATCCAATCAATAACTTCAATTATTTTAGACATGATTTGTTTCGTTGTTTATTAATAATAAATAATAATTTAGTTAAAAATAAAAATAAAAATTTGGTATACCTATTGTAAGTACTTACATATTTACAATTACTTTTATAGGATGTTTGGCGCATGGATCGTCAGAAATGTTCAATATACTGTTGCTTGCAGCCTTTACACGCAGACAAAAATGTTTTTTTAAATGAGATGATAGGGAAGGCAAAGGGTCTAGCCCATACAGCCAAGTCTGACGTAATATATCTTTCTTTTTTATGAGGTAATGAGGTTATCATCAAATTCCAGATGCTGCAGAATTTCATGCTTTTTTTGGAGTCACTCGCGGCATTATAGCCCAAACAAGTCGGGTATAATATAGGGGTTCACAGCGCGGAAAAACCGCAAAAAATAAACTGCGACTTGTGCCCCATATTTAATGTCCAAATTATCGTGTTCCATAATTATTCACATTGTAGAACCTTATTAAACAAAACAACACCACTTTTGACTAACAATATCCACAGTAAATTAATTTATAAAACTAAATCTTGCACTTGACATGTCCGCGCAAAATGGCGCGAAGGACTCTTTTTTTTTTTTAATTACTCCAATAAAAAAATGTTTTTACAACCTTAACTAAAACAGATGAGGGTTTAAACGAGTACTTTGGAAAACAATTATAATTATCGTCAGCAGTAGGTATTCAAAAAAAAATTGACGGCACCATGCGCGGAACATCCTGTATTATAATCTATTATTTTAAGTTAAAATATAACAAAATATAAATTATTTTATTATACAAAAATAAATAAATCTCAAATACCTACTTACTATATTTTATACATATAAAATAAAACTAATTTTACATCTAACTTAACCTTTAAATAATTATTATTCTTACATTTTACAATTAATTACACGTGGAATAGGATTTCTATATATTATAATAAAACATAAACATAGCTTCAAATATACTGCGTGGAATTTGTGAAAGAGCAAATATTTTAATATTATAATCGAGGATAAAATCCAAGGACTACGTATTTTAATTTTAATTACTTAGTAATAAAATCCCAAGTTACGGCACAGAGTAGTTTTCCTAAAAATATCGCAACTCATACCGACCCTAATCAAGTAGGTAGCGAGAGGTCAACGATCGCGCGAACGTTGACTTACGTAATTGTTTCTCTCTTTATTTCGTCTTTCGGCTGTGAGTGAGATTAATTAATAATGTTTTGTTTTAGGACAATGATTTTTATTTTTATAAAGTTAATATTTGCTCTTTTGACAATTACAGGAGGTATATAAATATAGTATATTCTAGCAAGAAGGATCCACTTCACATGATATAAATGACTTGTTATGATAAGTATTATTACTATTGATTAATAGGCTTGCAGCGCATTGCTGATATGCCTATATCAAGCACTGGTGTAAAGTTTATTAAATTGTCAGTTATCACCATAGTCATTTCGATTGTCACTAGCCACTTGCCTAGTTTGTTTTTAAAAGTGTTTACAATTGAGGATTTTAATATGTCTTCTGGTATTTTGTTCCACATATTTACAACTCTGTTATTCATGAAGTGATATCCTATATTTGTATTGCTGGATTTTCTCATTAGCTTCATTCCGTGGTCACGACGGGGAAATATTATTGTGTTAAACCTAAACATTTTGGCTAGGTGGGGGCAGTTATACCTTCCTGTTAGAATTTTAAATGTCTCAATTATATCTCCCCTCATTCTGCGATCCGTAGTAGCTGAGGAGACATTAACCAAGGAGCCCAGACCTAACTACTGGTGTTTTTTTTCCTGTGCTTGAAGAGTCTACAACCCTTTACCAACCCAATTTGAATGCTACAAAAAATCACAGATGAAATTAAAGCTATTTCTAGGTCGATGATCCAGAGTGTGATTAAGAATTTTAGTTCAAGGTTAATCGAAAAAAAATAATGTAAAGAGAAGTTTTGTTATTTACAAATACAATTTACAAACTAATCTTTTATATAATATCAAATTTATTTATTTATTCAATGAACAGTCAACAAAAGGTACAATCATATTTATAATATTACTAGAACTAACACATGGTTATTGCCCTTTTCATTACAGACCATTACAGCAATCATAACGTCTTTAACGTTCTTAAAACTATAGAAAAAAAAAAGAAATTATATAAATGCAAATTAAGTTAAACCTAATAAGACTTAAAAACTAAAAGTACAGGAAAGAAAAAATAAATCTTAAATTAACAATAACACCTTAACCCTAACTAAACACAATTAACAATGACTAAGCAACAATTCTGTGGCCAGTGACTCGTCAGCAAACTGGACTGCTTAGCGACTTGAAGAGAAATAAAACTAATTGGAATTAATACTAATGTATTTTATTTAAATAACAACAACATTCTGAGACACCCTATTTATCTCTCATATTAACGTGTGCAATAAAAGCTTCAGGATATTGTTGGGGCAGCCACGCTACTGTGCGTCGGCAATGTTTGCGCTGGCCCATACAGATGAGTTTTTTGCTATAAGACGCAAGACCACTGCATCATTGCTTAACAGAGTGAGGACAAGCACTAACAGTATCCTGAAGATGATATGCTTCCTGCTGCCTGGAGGGAGTGAGGTGCATCCTGTCAGATTGGTGGGGGACGGAGTAGTTATATGGGTTTTATTATTAGTATTATATATTTTTTTACTTGCTTTTATTTCCTTTTTATGTTTTAACATAAAACGTAAATTATTATTATTATTAGTTTGTTTTAAATAAATTATATTATTTTAAATTCGTTATAAATATTTACATTATCGCATAATTGGGTTGTAGATTACAATAGATTACAATTAGACTTACAATAGGGCTGACATGGACCGGCGCGCGATGTCGTGGGTTGTACGTTGTCGGAATCAATAGGGCTGACATGGACCAGCGCGCGATGTCGTGGGTTGTACGTTGTCGGAATCAATAGGGCTGACATGGACCAGCGCGCGATGTCGTGGGTTGTACGTTGTCGGAATCAATAGGGCTGACATGGACCGGCGCGCGATGCCGTGGGTTGTACGTTGTCGGAATCAATAGGGCTGACATTGACCGGCGCGCTATGTCGTGGGTTGTACGTTGTCGGAATCAATAGGGCTGACATGGTCCGGCGCGCGATGTCGTGGGTTGTACGTTGTCGGAATCTAACAATGGGACTTACATGGACCGACGCGCGGTTGTTATTTCTTTTTTTCCATGGCAATACAACGGAACACAAATATGCGAGCTAATTTTTTCAGTTCGTAGCTCAGGGGATTGCGTAAAGTTGCTTTTAAGGAAATGACCCTTAGAAAATCGTATCTCAAACTAAAATCTAATGAAGCAGATTCAGTTCCGGATTTCTTTGATAGCCGTAGCCCTATATTAACATTAAATGGACTCATAATATTCTTGCCAATGCACTGGCTCAAAGAAAGCAATTACATTAAATAGTCATTTAGTTTAGAGTTTTATTCTTAAATTGTTTTTTTTTTTTATGTAACCATTCCAACCAAACTATATCATGGACGGAGTTCTGAACCAACAAATCTATACTGGATCAGATAATGCCTTTTCTCGATTGTACAATCATGCATTCTCACCCTTCTTTCTTCGGACACGTATCACAACGCGACGTGGAGAAACATCCATCAAGTGCCTGGTAGTCCAGGGGAAAGTCGATGGCAAGAGGCTGCCATCTCCTATGTCACTAGACATTAAGTTCGCCTATGTACATTTAAATGTGTTTTTGTTTATTGTGTCACGTTAAGCGGGACATTCAAATAAAACAAAGGAATTTAAGCAAATGAAGTTAATATATTACAAAAATGAAGTTAACAGAGAGCAATGGGAATCTACAATTATATAAAGGGAGGGTCGTAAGCCAAAACTTAGCCCTATCACTCTTTATGCATCCGTTGACCATACGTAGGGGTACCTTCCCTCGGAGAGCCTGAAGATGGGGACCCGGAGAGCGCTGCCGATCCCAAGCGGACAACGAGGCGTCACGGGGATCCTGGGCAGCGGGGTTATGTTCTCAAGCTGGGTCCCAGCTCTAAAGTCCAGACATAGAACCCTGGAACGCACGGGGAACACGCGTTACGTTCCATCTCCAAATCCACCACCACTTCAGTCTACACCAAGACAAGATACCAGATAGATGGTGAGACTGCAGCGGTGGTGCACAAAAATATTTTTCTGCACGTGGTCATGAAGTGACCGCGTACTATTTTCTATTTAATACTTACCCAAGCTGGGGGGTGTACAATATCTGGCAAATGATGAGTCGAATTGAATATTATTGAATATTGTATGTTAATATGAATATATATATCAATTAGAAAATTTCGAGCAGCTGTTGCAGCGGAGCAAAAAAAAACAAGTAACGTCTGACAGTTGTTTTCTTAAAAATGGTGTGAGGCAAAGGATGTCGTTCGCAGCCGAAAACGTTCATCCCTGGTCATTGTCGATAACAATCGCTACAATACCCCGCTCGCCGCTCGAGGATTTTGACCCTAAGGGTAAAATCCTATTACATAATGAATAATAATTAATGCTATTTAATAATGAAACTACGAAAATAAATGAAAAACAATAATATAAAAAAAAATGGAAATACAACGAATAAAAATATTGACTGATAAGTCTCGCCACCAATGCAAGAAAAAGAACATCACTATTTGCCAAAAAAAATGTAAACAAACTTTTAGGTTAGGTCTATTATATTATGGTCTGTGGATCTATTTAGCATCTTACATTCTTAAAATCTTTGATATGCCAGTCGCCCAAGTTTTTGCCACTCATGTCCTCTAGAGTGTAAACAAGTGGCGACTTTTTATAAATTATGCGACACTTAAGGAACTTTGGGGCTAACTTTTTACTGAAGTATTTGTCCTTGTCGCTTAAGTAATAAGTGCGTTTCCAGACAACGTCACCTACATGAAACTCGGCAAATTTTCTGCGCAAGTTATAACGCGAACAGTTTTTTATGTGAGCCTGATACAGAGATACTTGTACGTCATTGAATACGCGGGCAAGATGACCTATATTTTCCGCGTACGCTTCACGGGGCAAGAAAACTATTTCGTCGCCAAGCTCTGTGTCAGTGAAATGTGACCCACACGTGACGAGTTCCCTACCATGTACCAGGAATGCTGGAGTGTAACCGGTTGACTCATTGACCGAGCTATTGATGGCAAATTGAACCTTGCTTATATCAACATCCCATGATCGATGGTCATTGTTTATTAAAGTCGATACGCATGTAATAATTGTTTTGTTATACCTCTCCACTAAGTTTATTTGTGGAGTGTACTTTGGTGTAAAATAAACATTAGGTACTAAGTATTTTTTAAATAATGTGTTAAGGTTACTACTAATAAACTGGCTGCCATTGTCGAGAAGGATGGTTTGTGGTATCCCATGTACTAGAAACACAGAATTTTCCAAGGTTTTGCACACTATTTCAGCGGTAGCTCTCCTAATAGGAAATAGCAAGCAATACTTAGAAAAACAGCAAGTCACTACAAATAAGAATGTATTTTGTTTCCTGCTTACAGGTAAAGGACCAACAAGATCGATTGAGATCATTTGGAAAGGACGAGAACATTGTTTTGGTCGGCCCATTTCACCAAGTGTAGCATGAGTAGGAAGTTTGTATGATAAACAAACATCACATGAGGAAATAAATTTGACTACATCACTATGCATTTTAGGCCAATAGTAATTAAGTGCCAACCGACGATATGTTTTAAAAATACCTAAGTGAGCCGCAGTGGGCTCGGAATGATTTTTAGAAATTATATCATTCCGATGCTCAATTGGTACTACCTCCTTCCATGCAAATTCAGCATTAAGTGTACATTTTGACTTCATGAGTCTATATAAAGAATTATTTTTAATTATAAAATTAGGAAAACTATTTTGATTATTTAAACACCCATTGTATATGTCTAAGTACCATTTATCTTTAGTGGTTTTATAAGCATTGGATATAGAAGTAGCAAGGCAAGGGACAGCTCTAGATAAGGCATCAGGGATGACATTGTCGATACCACGACGGTGTTTAATAACAAAATTGAAGGAAGATAGGCGTACTCCCCATCTTGCCAATCTGCCTGTTGGATTAGACAGTGACAGGAACCATTTAAGGGCACTATGGTCAGTGAAGACCGTAAATGGTCTGCCATTGTCCAAGTAGCAACGCCAGTGCTCCACAGCATTAAGAACTGCCAGTGTCTCACGCTCAGTAATGCTGTAATTTTTCTCAGAGTGGCTGAGAGACCTACTCATGTAAGCAACTGGGTGTTCTTTTCCCTCTATTACTTGAGTTAACATCCCACCAATACCATAATTGCTTGCGTCAGTATGGACTTCAAACGGTAAGTCATAATTTGGACAAGAGAGGACTGGAGCAGATACCAAGAACTCTTTAAGTTTGCTGAAGGCAAGATCTGCTTCAGAGGTCCAGGCAAATGGAGGGGAATTCTTTTTGGTAGATGTTAATTTATTTAAGGGGCCGGCAATAGTGCTGAACTGAGGTACAAATCTTCGATACCAAGTAGCAGTTCCTAGAAATCGTTTTAGTTCTTTCCTAGACTTTGGTGTTGGAAAGTTGACTATTGCCTCAACCTTTTCCGGATCAGTCCGCAAACCCTGCGAGTCGACCACATAACCTAAATATTTAAGGTTTTCACGGAAGAATTTACTTTTATCTAAATTTATTGTTAAGTTAGCTAATTTAAGTTTATTTATAACACTTAATAACAAAGAAACATGTTCTTCAAAAGTATTACTTATGACTATGATGTCATCAAGGTAAGCAAAAACCTTTAAATTAAAATCAGGGCCAAATAATTGATCTACAAGTCTTTGTTGAGTAGCGGGTGCATTTGTCAGACCAAATGGAGTCCGTTTAAACCGGAATGAACCACGACCAGGAACATAAAAAGAAGTTTTATCCCTGTCTTCTTCCACTATAGGGATCTGCCAGAAAGCTTTGGACAGATCAATGCTTGTTAAATATTTTGCATCCCGAAGATTATCTAAAATTTCCGAGATATACGGCAAGCTATAGGAATCCCGCTTAGTTACAGAATTAAGCTTACGGCTGTCTAGACACAGCCTAGGCTCGCCGTTCTTCTTTTGTATAATTAATACAGGGGTAGACCACGCACTTTCACTCGGTTCAATGACATCCAATTCTAGCATCTCATCCACCTGGGAAGCCAGAATCCTCTGTTTCTCTGGAGCCATCCTATAATAGCGCTGACGAATGGGTTCAGAGTCACCTGTATTAATATGATGTTGGATAAGAGTGGTGTGGCCTAAGCCTTTATATTCATATGAAATATCTTTAAATTGATTAATTATATTATTTACTATAAATTTTTGGCTATTATCTAAATTATTGTATGAATAAATTAAATTTACTTTTTTATTAGTATTAATTGAAGAAGTTTTATTACTATTTGAAGAATTTTGAACAGTTCCCAAGTATTTTGGACATAAGCTAAATTTTCTCCAAAAATCTATGCCCAATAAGAGCGACTGCTCCACCTCAGGAATGACATAAGCCTTCACAATATGGAATGTATTTTCAAAATGAATAGGTAGATACATAAGTCCAATATTGTTATGTTTATGTCCTCCAGCATCAATAATCGACAGGTTCTCGTTAGTATGTAGCTTAAGTCCTAGTTGCTCTAACAGAACATGCGCATTATTTCCTATAATGGTTACTGCCGAACCAGAATCTAGCAGGCCACATGCTGAAATTTCATTAATTTTTAAATCTATATAAGGTCTATTATCAGTAGACGGTTTAGTAAACAGAATAGTATCCTTGTTGTAAGATTCAAAGAAGTTTTTAAGTGTTATTAACCAATTTTTCCAATCCTTTTCATTAAATTTTTTATTAGGTCTGATACTATTCTGCCTTATTAGTTTTTTTGAATTACGGTTATAATTATTTAAGCAATTACTGCAATCTGAGCGAAGCACATTAGGTGTGCCGCAACCAAAACAAAGAATATTTCTTTCAGTTTGACAGTTTCTTAAGTTATGTGTGTCCACCCGACACCGGGGACAAAATTTAGTATTATAGTTAATAGCGTTAAGTTTAGGGTAATTATCATTAAAATTTAAGTTATTATTTAAATGGTAGCCTTTATTGTTATTAAAGGTTGGTCTATAACTGTTTGTATTATTTCTGCGATTATAATTAGATGTAAAATGGTTTGTATTATTATTATTATTATAGTTATTAGATTTAGTATTAAGTTTAGGTTGGTAATAAGAAGTTTTAGAATATGCAAATTCTGGAGCTAAAGTATCAGAAGTAGCTTTACAAGGTTCGTGAAATTTGGATAATCTATTTTGTATGTTTTCATAATTTTTACAGAGCATACATAAGTCATCTATAGTATTAATTTTACTACTACTTGCTAGTGTACTAGCATATTTAGGCCTAATATTGTGTAATAATATTTCTAATTTATCCCATTCTGGAATTGTTTTATTTAACCTAGAAAATAATCCCTGCATTATTGACAAGTAAATTGTGATGTTCTCTTTCTCTCCCTGGGTACGAGATCTTATTTCGTCCATCAATCGGTAATCATAATCCGACTGACTAAAATCTTGTTTTAGAAGACTGATCAAGTCGTCCCAGCAAATTATATGGTCCCGGACACTACGGAACCAGTGTAGAGCATCTTCTACAAAGATTTCAGTGGCATACAGTAATATTTTAGAGAATGGGATTTCTCTTGCAACTGTAAACTCTTCCAAACGTTGTATGATAGCACGGACACATGTTTTACCATTATATTTGAGTTGTAGCAAGTCATTTGCATTGCTACATGTAGGTTTAGTATCATTTTGGTAAAGACTAATGTTGCTAGTTGCTTGGGATCTACTGCCCAAAGCAATAAACTTTTTATAAATACTATTAAATTCTGACCTAATCTCTTTAACCATAATCATGTCAGTTGATCTATCTGAATTTATCCTATTAAGTCGATGATAAACATGGTGCAGTAGGGTTTTAGTGCGGAGGTATTGATTATTATCAAAAACAACCGATAAGGATGTGACGTTTCCGGCTGCCTTCGCCATGCTCTCACTCACACCATTCAAGTCATCAACCGTCTCATAACTAGACTCCAAAATGTCCACAGCAGGCATGGAGTTTGATAATTTAATTATCTGCTTTCGCAGGTCGGCCACATTGTCAGTGGGAGTGCCTCCACGGATTAACACTTCATAAACTAATTCAGCTTTTTGTAATGAAAGATATTTAATTTCGAAAGACATGATTTAAAATAAAAAAAAATTTTAAAAAAAATAGATAAAAAAAAAAACCAGATATGGAACCAATTTGGGTAAATATTAATTAGGTTCCCTAATGAATGAATGAAAATGAATGAAATAATGAAATTTAAATTATAAAAAACTAAGCACATGCTTAAGATTTTCAGAAAATATATACTATATAACAAACTAAGTTATTTAAAACAAGCAGCAGGCAGTAATCAACTGTAGGCAAAAATAAATACTGAGAGAATTTACAGCTACTTGGCTAAAATACAGAAGGTTAATAAAAATTTACAACGTAGGTACTTTGAAGAAGTAAAAAAAAAAATTTTTTACACAATCCTGCAAACACGCATGCAATAATCACACAACTACTAGCTACGCAAGGCCAAAGAATGCAATAAAGTTAAGCGAAGATGACTAAAAAACACTGTTGGGCGCCAGATGTCACGTTAAGCGGGACATTCAAATAAAACAAAGGAATTTAAGCAAATGAAGTTAATATATTACAAAAATGAAGTTAACAGAGAGCAATGGGAATCTACAATTATATAAAGGGAGGGTCGTAAGCCAAAACTTAGCCCTATCACTCTTTATGCATCCGTTGACCATACGTAGGGGTACCTTCCCTCGGAGAGCCTGAAGATGGGGACCCGGAGAGCGCTGCCGATCCCAAGCGGACAACGAGGCGTCACGGGGATCCTGGGCAGCGGGGTTATGTTCTCAAGCTGGGTCCCAGCTCTAAAGTCCAGACATAGAACCCTGGAACGCACGGGGAACACGCGTTACGTTCCATCTCCAAATCCACCACCACTTCAGTCTACACCAAGACAAGATACCAGATAGATGGTGAGACTGCAGCGGTGGTGCACAAAAATATTTTTCTGCACGTGGTCATGAAGTGACCGCGTACTATTTTCTATTTAATACTTACCCAAGCTGGGGGGTGTACAATATCTGGCAAATGATGAGTCGAATTGAATATTATTGAATATTGTATGTTAATATGAATATATATATCAATTAGAAAATTTCGAGCAGCTGTTGCAGCGGAGCAAAAAAAAACAAGTAACGTCTGACAGTTGTTTTCTTAAAAATGGTGTGAGGCAAAGGATGTCGTTCGCAGCCGAAAACGTTCATCCCTGGTCATTGTCGATAACAATCGCTACAATTGTGCAATGAATAATTTATCTATCTATCTATCCTACATAAGTGCACCAGGATAGCTGGGGTCCGAGAGGAGTAGCGACGGCTTGTTAAGCATGCCACTAGCACTCAAATGGCGACCACAACCACTCTGCCAAAAGTGTAGCGACTAAGAAGAATTAACCATTACAAAATAAAGCAATGTTATTTTACATGTGTATTGAATTTAGATTTATTTAATACAGTGACAACACTACAGTTTGCTTTTTGAATCAATGTGGCAGTTCTAGTCGGAGAATATTCGTAATTTTCCATTGAACGTTTATTAATATAATAAATTCTTCTGAGGCCCTTCTAGATAATGTTAATATTATAAAAATGTAATCGCTTTTGGAATAGGTATTTTTTATAGTATCGGTTTAATACGCTCTAAATTTTATTAGGTATTCTCGCATTGTTGTTTTATAAATAGTTTGGCATGCTTCAATATATGTCTTTGGCATCCCATTGAATGATCCGTCGACCGTACTATCGAATAATATTCTTCCGCAATTTACTCCTCTATGCGGTCATTTAAAATCGTTTTTCTCCTTGTTTTCCGGTTCGCTGCATTTCCAATAAGAATGAGGGTTGAAATTCTGAAGGCTTTTCCAGGAAGTAAAAACATTGCCACTTTAAAAGCTAACTTCCTCCGTGGTCTAGCGGTTAAGTCCGTGGATTTAGACTCGGAGGTACCGGGTTCGATTCCTGGTCGGGACACAATAATATTTATTAATGTAAATAAATACATTTAATTAATATTTAATTTAATTGTAATATTTCTCGAGTTTGGTACGCTGGAGACATCGATGAGCTTGCCACTTGTCATGATTGGCCTATAGTAAAGTTGGCTAAATGTGAATCCGTTTATTTATAATCTTGGTTTCTGACCACCCCGAAAGGGAAGCGGTCGTAATGATACTTTAAAAGGTAATAAAAATACTGTTTTTGTATTTAAGCAGGTGGTGGCTCGGTTGTATGAACGCGAATTTAACATCCTATAAGGTGATTGCGAACCCCGGCATGTTCCAATGTTCCTTTTTTTACGTACTTTTCTCATAGATTTACAACATCACCGTTCGTGCCTCGGAGATCACATTAAGCCGTCGGTCCTGATTCCACTAATGCCAACTTGTGGAATCGTGAATCAACTCTAAAACTCTTGAATCGCTGCAGCTTCGCCGAGATGTGGCCTCCCTGAGCGTGTTCTACAAGGTGAATGTTCTGAAGAGAACCACTCGCACAGACCAAAATATGCATCCACATACCGTAGCCACTATCCCTACGCGTACATACAAATTTGGAGACTCTTGCATCTGTCGCACGCTGAAGATGTGGAATGCTCTTCCAGCCAGTGTGTTTCCCCATTCCTATAACCTGGAGTCCTTCAAACGAAGTGTGAAAGAGCATCTTTATAGGCCGGCATAGTGGTAGGGACTGATGTCGGTCGTCTGAGGCTGGTGTCAGTTGCTCCCATTCTTGGACTTCGCGTATCGCTTACCATCAGGTGGGTATAAAAAAAAAAACATCTCGCAGCGGCATACGATCGTGATGATAGTTGACTTTTTTATTTTATATTTTTACGCCTTCATTAACGAGAACAAAGGCGTTGAACTATTGAAAATGGTAAAGCGAAGGAGGTTGGAGTATTTGGGACACATCATGCGCAATAAAAAGTATAGCTTGCTGCAGCTCGTCATGCAAGGCAAGATACAAGGCTCCTGAAGACCGGGGAGAAGACGCACTTCCTGGCTCAAGAACCTCAAGGAGTGGTTTGGGATGAGCACCAGATCCTTGTTCCGGACAGCGGCCAACAAAATCAAAATCGCCTTAATGATAGCTGACCTCCGATAGGAGATGGCACCGTAAGAAGAAAAATATATATATATATCAAGGAGATAATCTAAAAGACCAAACGTTCACATTAACGTGCTTCTAATTAAAGTGGGAAATCAGTAATTGCTTTGGCTTCGGAAACCGAGTTGCGGTTGAGGAGTCATTCGTTAGTTTCATTTAACAAGGCTAAAGGTAACTTGGAGGCTTTCCTTAGTTAGGAACTTTGCTTACATCTTCGCAGAATAAAGGTAACCTATAGATTTATATTATTATATATATATAGATAATAGATTTATTTATATAAATTCAAAATTCTTTATTGTACAAATTGCTTATTCTAATTACAGTTGTATGTACATGTCATGATGATGCAATCTGCCCATATTATGGGCATACAATATGCTTATGTTAATAGATATTTATTTACAATATTTATTTGTATATAGTTTATATTTAATATTGTTAAAGTTAAAGAAAAAAGGTTTTATTAATATAACGGCAATTTTAAGATCACCATATCTTTGATTTCGCTTAGAAATCTCGATTTGTATATTTAAAAGCTGATCACTTCTGCATAATATCCAGAAAATAATAAATTTAGTAATAAAAATACAAGTTTTCTATGCAACTGACAGTTATATTAGGTATCATGCGCCATTTATCGTGATAAAAAGTTAGTTATACACCCCATTGAACCAATTAATGCAGATCTTTTACCAAAATTCGAACTCTTTGGTCAATAATTAAAGACTGGGCGAATTACCACCATCAGTCCGCCTGCCACCTATTAGTTGTTCACGTTGAAAGTATATGCCATTTGCAATGATGTCAAATGCCAAATTTTTACTTTCAATTAGAACTAATATTGTTAGCTTGCCATGGCGATATTTACATAAAATAATACCGCTTAAAACAAGACTTACTTAGTTTAGACAGTACACATTCAGGCGCACATTTTTTTTTTTTTATACTAGCACGACATGTGACCTTGGGCCCACCTGATGGTAAGTCGCGCGCAAGGTCTATGAATGTTAGCAACGGAAGTCAGACACTCATGACTGACATCAGTCCCTAACACTATGCCGGCTTGACTAGATGCTTTTTACACTTCGCTTGAAGGACTCCAAGTTATAGGAAAGTGGAAACACAGAGGCTGGAAGAGCATTCCACATCTTTATCGTGCGACAGATGTATGAGTCCCCAAATTTATACGTACGTGAAGCGATGGTGTCTACGGTATGTGGGTGCATATTCTGACCTGTGCGTGTGGTTCGGTTGCGGAATGGAGAGGGAGGGATTAGGTTATAGAGTTCTTCGGAGCACTCACCATAGTATAGCCGGTAGAACACGCTCAAAAAAGCCACATCTCGGCAAAGCTGCAGGGATTCGAGAGTTCCAGATATAGTGGCATCGTCCACAATTCGAACAGCTCGCCTCTGTAAGACATCGAGAGCATCTGTGAGGTACTTGGCGGAACCATTCCAAAGGTGAGAACAGTATTCTATACATAATCTGATCTGTACTTTGTACAGCAACAGTCTAATTGAACGCGGAAGAAACCGCTTCACCTTGTTCAGTATTCCGAGCTTTTTTGACGCTGTTTTGGTGATACTCTCAATGTAGTTCCGGTGGTTAAGGTCTGAGCGTATTTCCACCCTCTAAAGTGGGGGAAGGAGAGAAGGGGGACTTCTTGGCCGTCAGCGCGCATGCATTTGAATAAATCCTTGTATAGAACATCATTTCGTTAGCCAACTTATCACTACTGATTTTGTTAGCGATTTACAAAAAAGAAACATACAGTTGATTGAGAGCCTTCTTCTTCTTTTGAAGTCTGTTAAAAAGCGAATTTCATTCGGATAAATAGTGAAGGTTATGGACGTTCTTTTACGGATTACCTTGAACGGAGTATATTCCCGCCTCCGTAAACTTTTTTTTTTTTATTAATTTACTGTCGATATTTTAAGTCACAAGTGGTGATTTTTTGTTTAATTATTATTATGTGATTAATTATGGAAAACGATAAATTTTACTGTAAATATGGGGCAGAAGTTGTAGTTCTTTGCGGTTTTCCCGCGCTGTTAACTCCCATATACCCGACGTGTTTGAGCGATATTGACGCTAATTATTCTGTGAAAAGCAATAAATTCTTAGAATTTGATAATCCACAATTTCGTTATGAATAAATTTTATTATTAGGACTTATGCTTTATGTCTTTAAAAAAAAAAAAAAACTTTATCTTGAACGTCGAATATACGTTCCTTCACATGGCAACAAAAAGCTTTCCGTACTGCTTAAGTCCTTGTCTTTAACATCATCGCACTGACGTCGTATTTCATTCTCGCAGCATTTAGGAAAAGGTTTATCGCAATTTCTTAGATTAAGAGATTTGCTTCTGTAGTTTTCTTGTGTTGTTGTCTTTAAGTTGGCGGCGCTGGGAGTGCGCTGCCTTCGCGACGTTCCTCAGAGCTTCGTCGTGCCGTTGCTCGTTAGACGAATACTGCTTTCTCGACCCACACTCGTCCTGCACACAAATAATAAAATGTTATTTATTATAGTATAGTAAAGAATCATTACGATCGTTTCCTTTCCAGGGAGATCAGAAACTACGCTTATAAAGAAACAATTCACTTTTAGCCCACTTTACTAAAGGGCAATCATGACGCAGGCTCCGCGATGTCTCTAGCGTACCAGACTAGAAATATCATCATTTTTAAAAAGTGTAGTTTCTGACCACCCGAAAATGATGCGGATGTTTTTTTATTTTTATTTTTTTATTTTGTATATACTAGCACGACATGTGACCTTGCGCCCACCTGATGGTAAGTGGCGCGCATGGTCCATGAATGTTAGCAACTGGAATCAGACACTTATGTCCGACATCAGTCCCTAACACTATGCCGGCTTGACTAGATGCCTTTTCACACTTCGCTTGAAGGACTCCAGGTTATTGGAAAGTGGAAACACAGTGGCTGGAAGAGTATTCCACATCTTTATTGTGCGACAGATGTATGAGTCACCAAATTTATAGGTACGCGAAAGGATGGTGACTACGGTATGTGGCTGCATATTCTGATCTGTGCTTGTGGTTCGGTTGTGGAGTGGAGAGGAAGGAATTAGGTTAAAAAGCTCTTTATTATTATTATTATTAAATACTTTATTGCACTTTACTTAAAAGTATGTACAAAGGCGAACTTAAGCCATTTCGTTTTTTTTTACTTGCAAACCTTTGGGACAGTGAGACAGTATAAATATGTGGGGTGCAATTCTAACCAATAAACTACATAAATAGTATGAATACATAGACTACATAAATACTCATCAATATATACGTGTTATAGTAGATATACCTACATATATGAAGATAATATATTATTAGGAAGTAGAAATTATATTTTACTTCACTTTTTATTCAGCAAAAATATTTATAATCGTTGTGAGTCACGCGGAATTAGAACCAAAGTTCCGATGAACGATTAATCTAGTTTAGTTGGCCAAGTAAATAAATAATGTTATTCTTGAAACGAACTATATCCACCCAATGAGGAGTGATAAATGAGAGTTTAATTCGATAAGTATTACAAGGGTTTTCTTATGCTAGGGTTGTCAGCTACAATATTATTAGGTCTTTACATATAAAATTGACGTTTAGTCGAACTGGCCACTTTGATCTCAAATATCTGGCGTTTGTCAAAAAAATCCAAATTCAAATTTGTTTAAAATTTAGGCTTGTGTCAAATACTGTTTGTCTGTTTTGAATTTAGTGATTCATTTGCTTTCACGCCATTAGATTTTTCTATGACATCGGTCTGTTCATAATATAGAAAATTTAATAATCGCGTTGTTCACTCTCAACTGTAGTTTCCCAATTTTAAGGGAAACCTTTATATATCTGGCAACACTTAACTGTGTGTCAGTGCCATTATTTTACGAGTCGTAAATCTGAAGTCGTTGAAGAAAGTTCAACGCTGAACACTGTAGTCTGTAGATGTCACTGTAGACGTCCCCTCTGTATTGTGTCGTTTTATGCAAAACTGTAGCTCTTCAAGCCCCTACTGTAGCAAGTGTGAAGTGTGCTAGTGTCCTTCCTATTCCTGGTGTTGTGCAAAGTGTGTTCACATCAAGAAAGAAGAAGCGGCGCCGCTGTAGTCTTTGGGATAGGAAGTAAGAGGAATCCGAACCACCCTGCACGTGAGTCTTTCACCATCCTGTATTCCTTCCACCCCGCGTCCAGGCAACCAACTTAGGACCTGGATGCACCACGCGTTATTTACGAATATGAGTTCCGCTATGGCACCAAGGCTGCAGAAACAGCTCGAAAGATTAATGCTGTGTACGGGGAAGCTACTGTTAAAGCAAACACGGTACGTTTTTGGTTCCAACGTTTTCGTTCGGGTAATTTTGACCTAAAGATCAAACCTCGTGGACGACCAGAGACCCTAGTTGACAATGAAGAATTAAAGGTGATAGTGGAAGCAGATCCATTGCAAACCACATCAGTGTTAGCGGCAGGCTTCGGTGTAAGTGACAAAAGAATTTCGATTTACTTGAAATAAATTGGAGAAGTGAAAATGCTCGAGAAATGGGTACCGCATGAATTGAGTGAAGCACACCAACAAACACCCATTGAGTGCTGCCTTACATAACTTAACCGTCACAATAATAAGGGAATTTTGAATCGTATTGTTACTTGTGATAAAAAATGGAGCCTGTACGATAATCGTAAACGATTAGGTTGAACCAAAGAGAACCGGCTAAATCCTATTCCAAGCAAAAGTTGACTCAGAAAAAGGTACTTGTGAGTATTTATTACCATACTTTCCATCCGCAGTGAAAACACTGCTCAGATATATAATTTCATTTACTTGTTTTTCATCATTAATCTTTATCGTCACAGTTGTCATTCTTCTTCTTTCAAACACTAGTATCTTGGTTTTTCTCGTATTCAAACAGAGTATTGCAATTTAAAAAAATAAAAATTGTTTGTTTACATCTTAGTGACAACCCTAGCTAAATGTTTAGCTTCGGATTTTCTTACTCGCACTTCTAAGCATTAGTAAAACAGGGAGTAATATAAGGACTAATATATAATTCTCCACTTAGCTAAGGTTAAGGACCTCTTCATTACGCGTCTTGAATAATTTGGAGATAATTTTGTTGGAAAATAACGGCCCAATTAAGACCGTTGTTATGTCAAAAATCCAATTAAACCCATATATATGTACTCAATTTTATCAAAATTCAAAATTACATTTTAAACTGTGTATGTATATACTAAATGTTACGGCTTGGTATCCTATCCAGATTCCTCAAGTTGCTTATTCTTTCCCTACACCAAAAAGTGACACCCACTAACGTCACTGTTGTATCTGCGCGACCGCGATGCGAGCTAGTCGTGTCTAGCTGTGATAAACTGACGTTTCGCATGCCCGAGCTTGCATGGCGAAAATACGTGAATCCAACCAAAAGACTATATAATAATAATAATTGAAGTTTTGTGTAAAGTGCAGTGCTTGGCCAAGCTGGAAATAGTGTGCTTCTAGATCTGTGAGTACCTATCTTTTTTCCCCCAAGTCGTATGCCTTTGTCTACTTATTTCAGCACGTTCATCATCTCCTAGCTTAGATGTAAATCAGGCATAGCCCTAAACGTAAGCAACACAGAATTAGATGCAGTAAAACCACCGAGCTATTATAATTCTTCTTAATTAAAAATATACAGTCCACTCCTAGAAGCTCAACCACTAAATGATATATAAATAGGGCGTCACATAAACTAAATAAAACTTTCTTTTTAGCAATATACTCGTATATATATTAAATAAATAAATAATATTTCCAGACAGGTCACACAGCGCCATCTAGTTTCCGTGGTAAGCTACGAGGCTTGTGTTAGGGAAACTAGATAGTTGATAAACTACATATTATACTTTTTTTTTTTGTAAATATTATACATATAAACACCCAGACCGAGACAAATTATACAATGTACAACTTGCCCCCGGTGGGAATCGAACCCACGACCTCCCGAGTTCACGGCAACGTTTGTACGAAAGCGGTCAGATATTATTTATTTGTTAGTAGATAAGACTATAAAAAACAACATAAAAAATATATTGATAATAATAATAAAAATAAATACAAATTTTTTCCTTGCTCACATGACGCTAAATATTATAATACTGCATTTAATGATATTAACTGATATCCTTACTAAAATATTATATCGTTTTCAAAATTAAGATATATATAAATATCTCAGAATGTTTTTCGTTTTTGAATTGGCAATACCAATACGCGCCAACCGCGCAGGTAGCAGGGGGAGAGGAGTGGACTCAAACGCTTGGCCGGCTTGTTAAGTTTAGTAGCCATGAATCGTTTCACGGAACCACAGCGCGCGTATTGCGTGCGAGCGTTTTATAAAAACAACGATTCCTACACATTGTTCGTCATCTCTACAGGACACATTTTAATTTATTAAGCTTAAAACTTGTTAGTTATAGGTACTTGTACTTATAAGGTTGCGCAAATACGCCAACCTTGGTACAGGTTACGAATTTGTGCCGTTTGGTGTCCAGACGATAGGCCCATTTTAGTCTTCTTACAGCGCATTTACATTCCGCCGCAGCTTTTGATATTTCTGACAAACGTAATCGATCTAAGACTGTTTGTTTTCGGACGATAGTGCACTCCGCCTCACCCCGCAGGTGGTAAGCCTTTAGTTTATTTTGTAGAATAGTTTTTTATTTTTAGTTTAGTTTAATTTATAATTAGTTTTTTATCTATTTTTGTATCTTACTCTCCGCCTCACCCCGCTGGGAGGGTACCTAAAACGTTTGCGCATTTTCTCGTTGAACAATAATGGACATATTTTGTTTAAGGAAGTTATGTCATTTGGGGTTGCCACACTCCTGATAAATTCGTTTTTCCAGCTTATTTACGTAATATACTTACATTCTAGGCACCATGCTTATATTGGTTTTTCTGCTTGAAGTCAATCTCCGAGATGTGGATAACGACATCGACCCTCTGGTCCCGTGAGATGGACCGCCACGACATAGAAGGTATCTGCAAATTCAATAGCCTCTAAATCTACTAACATAAGTAACATATTCCTTTTTGTATAGCTATATCTGTGACTACGATTAAACTGCTGATCGCAAACAAATTAAGTTATATTAGTTTCAAGAGTTTAATTTCAAGTTATGCTTTTTGTATTCAAGATCGAATTGCAGCCCAGCCCTATTCTGTTACTTAAGCGCAAACGTTATATAGTGGAATCCGTTAACTATATATATATATTTATCACGCTATTAAAGTTGATATTTGCACAGACGACTACAGCGTTATTAGTGGATTTCGTTATTTACGTCAGAGATTGCGTCATAATTACAAAATATTACTCAATTCTCAACTCTATAAGCGCTTGACCTTGACAGCGGCCGTTCAAATATCAACTTTAATAGCGTGATATATATATATAATATAGTTAACGGATTCCACTATATAACGTTTGCGCTTAAGTAACAGAAAAGAAACAGAATTAACATTTATATATATCTTGCTTTGTGATAATGTCTCACTCAGTATGACTTGATGTCAGCACCATATATTATGAGTACATGAAAGAATTTATATAATGTCTAAACTTAAATCTGAATATGCTATACAATGTAAATATTTCATTTTAGTTTTTTTTATTTTAACGTAATATACATTTTTAAATTTAATTATAGGCAATTCTTGAAATATTTTATTGTACAATTTCATTGTCATATTGCACGAATTGTTGACGCTGTCGTCGAAAGCTTACCTATTGAAATGTTTTCTAAATATCCCGCTGGTACAATAGAGGGCTATAGGGTTGACACAGCTGTTGAGAAAGGACAGACAGAAGCCGACGATGCGCGTGGCGTGCCACCAGCCATTGTAGTCCTCCTGGGCCGTGGGGCTGGAACAATGCACTTTAAACAATACTCCAAAATGACAAATGCAAAGGTAATCAATTTATTATAAAATTACATCTGTAAGAGACACCGGATTAAAGGTCTGGACACACCGAATACTAAAGTCTGGCTAGTGAAAGTAGATAACAAAAAAGCGCGGCAAAAACAATAAAAATATTAGTATGGTATCCCTCCAAATTTCCTATCAACCAATTAATCATCTATATTCTTAATTATCTATATTATTACACTTGTTAACTGTACGGCAAAAAATGGAAACGAAAGTGAAATGCTTTCACCGAGAAGATTAGTTAATTTGCAAGTATAAAATAATAAATCATAGTAACCTAAGAAATTCAACAAAACAATTTTGTGTTTGGTTAAATTCAACTTCTTTATCTTGTTGTTTTACTTAGAATTTGGACATCATCTAAAACAATATCTTTCAGACTCCACTTTTATTAGTTTTATTAATATTTTAACAACGCAAATGAGGAATTAAAAACAAAACAATTCAAAGCAAATCTTAACATAAGCCAAAATTGACACTGTCACATAGTGTTGCCATGTGAAAGTTTCCAAATAATTCGATTATCTACTTTCATTAGCCAGACTCTATCATTATTATATTCCGTAGATTTAGACACAGAGGTTAGATTTTTGGGGCAGTTGTCTCGACATTTGACAACGAACGATATCCTAGCGATTTAGCTCGATAAGTCATTTAAAAAATCTAACTACAAAATCTAAAAAATTGATTAAATGACCGGTAATGTTTTAATATTATAAAAAAAGTTATCCTTATTAAACTTACCGTTCCGTGGAAATCAAATATTCCAAAGACCACAACATGAAGTCGAATAAATATTATGATCTCACAGAAGAAATGATCAGGAACGGGTTCAAGACTCAGCTTGACGCAGTGGAAGTTGGTGAGAGAGGAGTTCCAGCAAAATCTTTGCATCACTTACTGGAAGAATTGGGCCTAAGCAGGTCTGTCGTCAATACATTTATGGAACGAGCTTCCAAGACGGCATTAACGGAATCATACAGTATTTGGTTGGGTAGGGACAGGAGTAGAATGGTGGATGGTAAGCGTATTATCGCGATATAAAATAAAAAAGGGAGGCCTCCTTTTTTTTAAACCAGCCTTTTGTCGGTCGCAAGCCCGAGACACCACTCTTCTCATCTCTTCGATGGCTCTGGCACCCGTACGGTGTATCCATGGAATGCTTAGAAATTTGTTTCTATGTCATCAAAAATCTTTTGCAATAATCGCTAATTTGACAGATAAACTTGATACGATTCGGTCATTTTTATGACTAAAGACACAGACCATACTTTCAAACGGATGCCGTTTTCAACGAACCATCCGAATGGACGTGCGTCTCATTATTTAGCAGACCGATGATCAATTATCCACAGTTCGCGCAGCCAGTCAACAACATCGCTGACATCGTCACTGGCGGCGGTTTCCACCATTTGATCCTTATAAGCAACAGTATCAGCTGGTGATTAATAAAAAAAAGTTTTTTTTTTTTGCATTTTCAGGGGTTTTTTTTAAATATTATAGTTGGGTAGGGAGAGGAGTAGAATGGTGGATGGTGGGCGTATTATCGCGCAATAAAAAAAAATGGAGGATTCATTTTTTTTTAAACCAACCTATTGTTGGTCGCAAGCCCGAGACACCATTCTTCTCATCTCTTACCCACACACGATGGACCCGCACGGTGAATCCATGGAATGCTTAGAAATTTGTCTTATTTTTCTATTTATTTATAATTACTGGTAGTTTAGGAATTTATTTTAAAGGCATAATTCCGTACACATACAATATAATTACTTACCAATAGTAGAACCACATCATAAAGACGTGGAGAGGTAAGAAGCAGGCTGCGAAGACCAGCACAAAGGCTAGCACGGTCAGCGCAACCTTTCTTCTAGCACGCATCTGAAAGTATACATGCTATTAATACAATGCTTTATTATAAATTTTTGTTCTAAAATAAAATGCATTTTTTTATCAATACATTAATACCAAGGCCGACTTCCATAATGAAAGTAAATTCAAAAATTATCCGTAAGCCTTGTTTCAAATGGTGTCATTTTATATAAATATCACCATGGCAAACTTACATACAATATTAGTTCTCTATAAAATAAAAAAATGCCATTTGACACAATTGCAAATGGCACATACTTTCAAGAAGAACTACAAATAGGTGGTAGGCGGACTGATGGTGGTAATTTGCTCAGTCTGTTGGGACGGGGTGGTATCCAGCGTTCGTGCCGATAAACCCAGTAAAGTTAACACGTTTAACAGTGAATGACTGCGTGGCAGGCCATTTCACCCACTGTTTTTAAGATTACAGACAGTGGGGTCGTCTAGGCCCGGGTGCCTAATGGGCCTGGGTTGGGGGTGGGGACATTCCCCCTTTTTCCCTGGCAGGATCTCAGCGGGTAACCACCCTGGTTTGGTAATTCATGCACTTTTTGTACTTAAGGCTGTTACTGGTGTAACAGCGACCTTGTGGCTTACGAACCCAAGAGGTCTAGGTTCGACAACTTCAGCTCGCCTCCAGGAGCACCGATCTAGGAAGTGGTCTTCCGTTGGGGGGCTCAGCGCGATACAGCTCGTAGCGATATACTGGAGATGCTCGAAGTGCCCGAAAGAATATACGTATAGCCAGGCCGTCGACAAACTCTTCAAACTCAAACGCCATCTATGATCGACTATAGAAACTTTTTTGTTAGATGGTCAACTGAGCAATAATTAGAGCCAATCTGAACCTTGTTGCCAGTGTTTTTAATTGTAATTCATTTATTTAAAAACTTTATTGCACTATGTACAAGGGGCGGGCTTAATGCCGCTAGGCTCTCTAGCAGCCAACCTTTGGGACAATACAGAGAATTTTGATTATGAGGTAGGTGCAAAGGGCGTAAATATGAAACCGAATTTTAAAGAAAAATATAATAAACTTATGCTATGATATAATAATACATATTAATATACATACAAATATGTACGTTATAATACATATACACTATACATATAAATATACTACATACAATATATCTTACATACGCTGCATCTATAATGATCGTCTAAGATCGAGTAGCGAAACTATTTCTTAATGACGACTTCCAAAATGTTCCGTGTATTTTAATTTAAAACTTTAAAAAAAAATAGTTAATTAACTTTTACCTACGAAAATAATTGATTGGTCGTGTTATATGTATACTTAATGTCTCTGTAAAAGATTAATATTTAAAAAAAAAAACTTCCCACTAGAATATAGAAAAGTCCAGCAGTAACTCTAGACTAATATAAGTTTCAAGTTTATGTCAAAATCTGGCGAGACAAGTGCCCTCTCTCGCTAACTAAAAAATATAATATTTCATATTTTTTTAACCCGACTTCCCAATAAAGAGACAGGTGAAGAAGCTTGAAGGCGAAACCTTGGTCGTGTCTAATAAATAAGGAACGAATATTATATACTCGTATACTAGAAGAAGAAGAAGACACATTTCTAAGCATTCTATGGAGTCACCGTTCAGGTGTCGGGTCCATCGTGTGTAACATAAAAAGAATGGTGTCTATGTATATATAGGGGCTTGTTGCGCAATAATATAAAAAAGGAGCCCTCCTTTGTAAACCAGCCCAGCCCAGCCAGGTCGCAAGCCCTGGACACCATTCTTATATATATATATATTGTATTGTATGTATTTGTTTATGTGTGTATATAATTTACATATTGTTTATTGCTTACAATGTGATCGTTTAGTTATAACATAATTGATTTTTACTTGGACCCACCGTACACTTTAAATGCTTTATCTGTCCCTAAGGTTGGCTGTCAGAGAATGTCTAGCAGCATTAAGCCCGCCCCTTGTACATAAGTAAGTTCAAAAAGAAGAACTTTTTTCAAGTTCCGTGACAACACTAAGATGTCTGGCCTATAGGCTGATACAGCTAGTTCATCTGGAATCCTAAAATGAGAATGAGAATTTTCCATTGATGTGGCGCGCAACGCCAAGGATCGAGGTGGGCTTGCATTTGCCCTTCCTTTACAAATGTAATCAAAATTTTATTTGTTGTCAGTATTCTGGCTCTTGCCATAGTCAAGCTTCACGGATGACACCAAGGACTTTGTCATGTCGGTCCAAGTAATAGTCCTTTTCTAGAAGAGTAGCGCACAAAAAATATGATTAGCATACACTACAGTTTGCTAAAAGTAAATGCTGATTCTTTTATAAGAAGCGTTGTTTCTTTCAAACTTTACCTTTTACTTAAATAAAAATAATATTCACAATTGAGAAAAGGTTACCTAAATAGCAATATCATTATATTTTTTCTTGTTTAGTTCGTTTATATAAAAATATAATTTATTTATGTTTATATTTATTTTTATTTTTTTCACCTAATTATTGCTAATATTTTTTTATGAACATTCAAATAAAACTAAAATCTAAACTTTATATAAAACTATCCACACATGACTTGATCATGTGCGCCTGGCGGTGTGCCAAGAACACTCGCAGCATCCCCTCGCTGCACAGCTGATTGGCTGCGCGAAAAAAATGCCAGCCCTCTTGTCACATACAGCGTTAACCAGCCACTTAGACAGTTCTTTAAAGAACTTCTTAGCGCAAGGCCCCCACGGTCCCATTGTCTTAAGACCAAAAGGCAAACACGTAGTCATTAGCAACAGTATTTGCGACATTTTTCCTTTTCAGCCGAGTCTGCAGGCCCTGACCTTGACAAATGTGCACTGGACATGAGACTGAGCAAGGGTATCGAAATCCATCAGGCCTTTTACCATTACTGCGAGAGACCCCTGACGGTTTAAGAATCGAAGGAATCCCGGCTACTGCCTGGATTCCTTCGTTACCGTAACGTAACCAAAGCCCGGTAGATTACATTATTGACAGAACCGTGGCGGAAACGACCAGCACTTTTCTGACAAGACAGGCCGTGGTGAACAATGCTGCCACATGAACAAATATGTTGAAATAAAATGTTTAAATATATATTTTATTTTATTTTAGTAAATCGTATTATTTAAGTAAATTACCTTCGGGTGTATATTTACCTTGAGCCGCTATAGTCAGAAGCGTACCTACTTAAAAAAATGTGAGCCTATTCGTGTATGATTACTACGAAACATTTTAATTACTTTCGTAATTAAAGTATGTTTATTACAGTATTTTTTGCTTTGATATTAATTATACTTGTAAGTTTGTAATAACGTTTCTATTTATGATTAATAGAATAAATCTAATGAATGTATAAATATATTAGAAAAATAATTGTGATAGAACTTTGTTAAAGTCAATCTTTCCACAGCAATTTTACTAATAGTTTTATTTCCATTATATTTTATTTTAACGTTAAATGCTATCAATACAATTTTTTCGTAGTCTTGTTCTTTATTTGTCTACGAACGTTTCCACCGGAATTTGGTTAGGTCCATGATTACATCAATTTCTACATTACATACATACATATTTAAATTTAATTACCTTACTATATCGTGCCTGGAAAATGATATGTTAGAAGCGAAGAACAGAACTGGCAGTAACTTTTGTAGACATATAAATTGTGTTATTTAAACTTAAAATTAGATGCGACTGTAAAGGGGCGTTGTTAATTTTCGTTTTTTTAGGAAGTTTATTAACTAGATTAAGTTCAGGCGCCTCCGTGGTCTAGTGGTAACAAACGTTGCCGTGAACTCGGGAGGTCGTGGGTTCGATTCCCACCGGGGGCAAGTTGTACATTGTATAATTTGTCTCGGTCTGGGTGTTTATATGTATAATATGTATATATTTACAAAAAAATAAAAATTATATAATATGTAGTTTATCAACCATCTAGTTTCCGTAACACAAGCTTACCGCTTACCACGGAAATTAGATGGCGCTGTGTGACTTGTCTGAAATATTTATTATTAATTTAAGTGTACTTATATAAAATTAATTCAAATGTAATGGGACTATCTCGTGATCATGACAGCCCGTAACACATTCCATCTATTTTACCATACGTATGGTACTGAGAACTTACAGTTAATTGTACTTTAAGATTTTCATGCATTCACTACAGCCCATAGAACTCAGCGTCCTGGACCTCCACCGTTGTAAATGGGCGGAGAACATATATCTAGAGAATTTGGCCTACACTCGCCACGCTGGCCAGACGGGTTATGTCTGGTATGTCTATTTTAATTACAATTTATTAACCATTCCACAAGTTGAAACCGACGCGACGGCCTAACTTACTCTTCAAGGCACGGGAAAGGTGGTGTTGTAAATCTTGTAGGATTATCGAGAAAGCGTTCTTACAACCGAGCCACCTAAGGTTAGCGAGCTAAATTACCTTATTGAGTCGTGCAAGTGCTGAAATTCCTCTTGCACCAACGAACTACGTAAAGCTGAGTTTTGAATCTAGTCTCAATTATTTTTTGACTATTGAACGTTCACCATCATCATCACGACCGTTTCCCTTTCGGGGTGGTCAGAAACCACGCTTATACATAAGCGGATTCACATTTAGCCAACTTTACTATGGGCCAATCATGACAAGTGGCAAGCTCGTCGATGTCTCCAGCGTACCAAACTCGAGAAATATCACAAATAAATTAAATTTTAATTAAATGTAATTATTTACATTAATAAATATTTTTGTGTCCCGACCAGGAATCGAACCCGGTACCTCCGAGTCTAAGCCACTGTGGGCTGTAATAATAAATGATGATATTTAACGCATACTAATTATGTAAAGCCTAATTTTATAACAAGATTTGACTTGTGTGTTGCCGGCCTAAGTCCTAACTAATTTAGCGTTAAGTAACTTAGTCCAAGCTTGTCGGAGCTTCCTTGTGGGTTCAATTTAAAGCTAGGCTTGTGCCTTTGTTCATTAACAGCTCTCATGTAGGTTTACTCGTTACGTTGACCATGTTTACTGATCAGGCATTTCATTTTAAACAAAAAATCTTCACCAGGTGCCTTCAATAAATGTGTTTTCTAATTTAATCAACTTATTACTCACTCTTTAATTAAACTAAATAATTTGTCATGATAATAATACCTATCGCCGGCCTTTGGAGTAGCGTGAGCGAAATGGGTAATATAAAAATAAAGCGGCGAGAAAGAGACATGATAAGGTATAACGAGAACAAATAAGAAATATCTGTTTATACGAGGAAACAGACGAATCTAACTAAACCATCCAAATTTTGTCGATATACCGCAATTGGCGCAAATAACGACTGCCTCCGTTGTCTAGCAGTTAATTCCATGGATTTAAACTCGACGGTATTGAGTTCGATTCCTGGTTGGGACTCAATAAATTATTTAATTTATTTGAGATGTTTCTCGAGTTTGGTATGCAAGAGACATCGACGAGCTTGCCACTTGTCATGATGGGCCTATATTAAAGTTGGCTAAATGTAAATCCGCTTCTTAAAAAGAAGTGTGGACATGACTACGGTCGTGATGATACTTTACTTTAACTTATAAATAAACAAAAAAAATTGTCATGATAATAATAATATCTATCATCGCCGGCATTTAGACTAGCGTGAGCGGAATGGGTAATATAAAAAGAAAGCGGACGAGAAAGAGATAGGAGAAGGTATAGGGATGACAAATTAGAAATGTATGTTCATACACTAACAGTATGCCTAGTGTGACAGTGAAGTTTCGTAAACGCAACTATAGTAGTAGATTTTTTTACTGAATTTTCGATATTCATTGCCTGTTATTATAGCCAAACTTGTAATAACACGCAATGTAAAATAAAAAAACGTAACTACAGCAGTTACGTTTTCCGAAACTTGCATGTTACACTAAGCACACAGATCACAATATCGCCTAACCATCCAAAGTTGTTCGATATACCGTGAATGGCGCTAACAACAACTGCCTCAGTGGTCTAGCGTTAAGTGGAGGTACAGGATTCGATTTCAGTCGGGACACAATAATTTATTTGTGGTATTTTTCGAGTTTGGTAGAAACATCGACGAGATGACATTTGTCATGATGGGCCTATTTTCAAGGTGGCTAAATGAGAATCTATAAAATATTTCTTACCTGTCTTTGAGTGCCCTGCATTTCGCCCGGCACGTTTTGTGTGCTTAAAACTAAGTGCCTTGCCATCAATATGTAGAACATGGCTATCACGGCGAGTGGCATGGAGTAGTAGATCAGGAATCGAACTAGGACCATCAGACTTGGAAATCCTTCACCCCATTCTGGTGGGTATGGGTAACATACCAGGATCTGAGAACAAAATTATATACGTATCTATAGTATTTTTTTCTATAACCTAAATTATGAGAAAAAAACAAGTGGATGACATGCCTGTTTATATTTAAATCTAGTCTATGACAAAAGGTATTCATAGAGCCGACTAGTCAAGGTTTCAGCTTTGGTAACATGTAGTGAATTTTTATTATACTGCGTGGACCTTGTCAAAGGCATTTTTTTTTTAATAAATAGAATAAAATTTGTACCTATGTATATATGTATTGTATGTATTATTTATTTTAATTGTTCAGTAATAAAATATTAAGTTACGGTGCAGAGAAGTTTTCCTAAAATATCGCAACTCATACGGACCCTAAACGGTAGCGAAAGGTCGACGTTCGTGCGAACGTTGACTTACGTAATTGTTTTTTCTCTCTCTATTTCGTCAGATCAATTAATAATGTTTTGTTTTTCACACAATGATTTTTACATTAAAAAAAGTTAACTGGATTCTACCAATGACACCTTGAAGCCTAAGAAAATATTTGCTTTTTTGACAATAACACGTGGTATTTTATTACCGCAATCAGCAGTGTTATTTCGGACTTTTTTCTCCACAATGAAGGAATGTCCCCATCTCCAATGCTGGCTTCGACTACCCCACTGTCTGGCTGAACCTTAAAACACTAGGGATAAGGTCAACTTTAGCTCATCGTATGCATTGCTCAGTAGCCTCCTTTTTTAAAACTGTTAAATACCTATTCACACTTTCACAACAAGCTACTTCTACTCTTTGTCCCACTTCTTTCATCACATGAGTAGTTTTATTTTATATAAATATCATTTATTTATTTATAAACAAACAGTATAAAATAATTACAATATAAATTAAAACTAACTACTGAAAAGTAAAAATTAAAATAAATATTAACTAAACCTAATAAAAAATAAACTATAGGTAAAAAATGTCCTCTAGAGACGACCCTTCAGACTGGCAACATTTCCCCTCTGTATAGCTAAGCTAATACGTTGGCAGAAATAATTGCCAGCCTTCCTGTCTCCAGACTTTTCCGTTAGCCGTTTGGACAACTCCTTAGCCAGACGCTTGGCTGAGTGTCCCCATGGGCCCATCGTCTCGACCCCAAACGGCGCAAATTCGTAACCTGTACTGAGGTTGGCGTATTTGCGCAGCTTGAGGTTCTCAGCAGAAACCGCCGCACTTCCCGCGCTTGACGAGATTTTATTTTATATGTATTATTCTATATTGTATCCTACGTGGAATTTATTAAAGAGCAAATATTATTAATTTATAATCTACTACTACGTTTTTTTTTTAAATAGAATTTAATAAAAAAATAGTTTAGAGCTTTCCTAAAAATATCGCCACTCATACAGAGCCTAATCAAGTAGGTAGCAAGAGGTCGACGATCGCGCGAACGTTGACTTACGTAATTCTTTCTCTCTCTATTATTATTTCAAATATAGGTTCTACTAAGACTAAAAAATATTTGTTCTTTTGACAATTACACGCGTATATATATATATATATATAAATGTATAAAACTCGTATATATAACATATTTACGTATTTGTATATGTAATGTATGTGTTTTATAAATTGTCATTTTATATCTATTATTGCACCACTTACCATGAAAACTGTCCTAAAGTCCTAAAGGTTTGGCTATCAGAGAATGCCTAGCGGAATAAAGTCCGCCGTACATAGCATATAACCTAAAAGTATAAAGTTAGTGGTGGCGTAAAAAATATTTAAATATGTTGTTAAAAAAATAATATACCTAACAGTTCTATGTTATATTTGACCTTGTTGATTGTAATAAATGGTTTTAACCCTTTCAGTGCTGAAAGCAATGATGACAAACGTGCGTTTTAGAAAAAAAATCTAGACCTCTCCAAATTCTGTTTTACCGCTCCGAAATGGCTTCGATATGAGTAGTTCCTGCTCTCATCTAGCTACTTCGTAATGACGAGTATGTCTATTAAATTGTTAGGACTAGTTAAGAAAAAAACATACAAAAGTTATTTTTATTTTCATTGGGTTGCCCAACGCACGATAGTGCGCTAGCACATTAGAAAACGACAACGCTAGGGGAGGATTGTTTTGACTATTTATATAAGATATTTTAGATCTCAAAGTTATCAATAAACCTTTCATTATCTAAAATATATTTTGTAGTGCTGTGTCGCGTTTTTAATTATCTTAAGGATAAATAAAAGGCGAACAAAAGAAATATAAAATTTATTAAAAACTAATACACTAAATAAAAGTAATAAAAAAAAACTACAATAAAAAGACTAACCAAAAAAAGAGAAATAAAAGAATGCTGATAAAGCTAAATATACAAAAAAATAACAAACTAAACTAAAATATCCTAAATTAATAAAAAAAACAATATGCAGCCTATAGTTAAGCAGAAGACAGGTCAGGGTGTGAGTAATAAAGATCAGTTCTTTTTCAAGTTAAGTATATACGATACCAGTCCGTAATTTATATACTAGATTCCCGTTCAGGGGATAAGCTAGTGCGAGTAGCCGTGACGTCACGTAGCGCTAGGTGTAGGTGAGGCTTAGAAACCCGAACATGAAACCCCATTAGTTGGGGTTAATCACACACTATTTGTTACTTTCTATTAAGATTTAGGCAAAAGAAGAAAATAATTAAATAACTTGCTCTGAAAAAACGTTCACTCTCTCAAAAGTTTTTAAGGTAGGTAGGTGTGACGTATGTGTTCTTTAATACAATGCAAACTCGCAGCGCCTACGAAAAACTAAACAGCAATTATGGTTTGTATTTATTTATATTATTTATAATAAATAATAATAATAATAAATATTTCCAGACAGGTCACACAGCGCCATCTAGTTTCCGTGGTAACCTACGAGGCTTGTGTTACGGAAACTAGATAGTTGATAAACTACATATTATATATATTTTTTTTGTAAATATATACATATTATACATATAAACACCCAGACCGAGACAAATTATACAATGTACAACTTGCCCCCGGTGGGAATCGAACCCACGACCTCCCGAGTTCACGGCAACGTTTGTAACCACTAGACCACGGAGGCGGTGTATATTATTTACAATCATGATTATAAAAATAAGGCGTAAGGTTTGCAATGTTACAGCTAAAAGGGTTAAGATACAAGTCAACGTAATAAATCTAGCTAGTGTACCAGTAGTTCATTAGATTAAAGAGTAAAACACTCTGAAGTGTTTGTTTGCAAAGGAATTTGTTTTCGTTATCCACGTTTACGATTATGACCTACTTTAGTTATTGCTGGTCAATGCCGGTACGGATTTAAGGCTGGGTTCACAGCAGTAACCAAAGACTCTAGTAAATTGGGAAAAGAGTAGCAACTCACGCAAAAAACTCTTGTTCATCCGAACACTAGCGTAGCCAGGTGCTAGGTAGGATATTTAAGGTGCCATACATACCTATTATTTATTTATTTAAAACTTTATAGCACGTTATACAAGGGACGGAGTTAATGCCGCTAGACATTATCTGACAGACAACCTTAGGGACAATGTGGACCATTTTAAATGTAAGGTAGGTGCAAATTTTTGATACCGACTTATATATACATAACAATACTTGGATTCGTCAAATTTACATTTTTGTTATTTGATACCTACTGTACCGTATTCGTGTCTCTGTGCCGACCAGGCTGCCAAGGGTTGGCAAATATGACCTATTCATTCTACGACAATCTAAATCCAATTTGGGTTACCACTCATCACTAAACCGTACATGTCGTCAATACAACATATTTTCACGAAAAAATTATGACAGTGTAGACATATTTGCTAATTGTTTGCATGTTTTTAAGCGCAATGTATTGTCACTGCAGCGGATCCTGGCTGGGACTGTAAACTGAACTGCTGTTTAACCAAATTTGATCCTTGGAATTGTGTTGCTTGATTGTGGTTGTATCATGTTCTTTTGTTTTTGTTTTTGATTGGATTTACTTGGTTGTTGCTGTAATTGTATTGTATTTTTATTTTGGCTACTCAAAGGCCCAATTAATGAATACTGTAATAGCATGTGGTGGTTGCCTGTAATTGGTGCAGCATCTGTTTTCTGTCTTAGTTGTAAGTAAAAATCGATGTATATTTTGTTGCTGTCACTGTTGGCGACCCTAATAAATAAATAAAATACAATAAAAATATTAAATCAGTATAAAATAAAAATAGCTGAAATAGCTGGCTGTTGTTAGCAAGGAACAGTCTGCTAATAATAGCATATTTTATTATATAAAAAGTGGATTGCATTTGAATAACAGATCGGTGATAGTCGTTCTTCTACGTATCTCAGACTAATACATATTTTCATGCCAGTTCGCTTGCGGGGTAGTCAGAGAAAATTGAGCGCTATTTGCCACGATCACCACATACCTTTTCCAATTCTTCGACATTCGACTTTTTATATTCGTACATGCCATTGCCATTATATATATCTGGTTCGTCAATCTTTCTTCATGTTTGTACCATCAGTGCATGTATTTTTTTATTTTTGTCCATATACATTTTAGTGGTGGGCGTTGCAAAGACGAAACGTTTTTAAGTTTTTAGGTTTCGATTGAAACAGTCTTCATAACGGGTACTACCTATTCAGTCCGAATTCTCGCATATCTTTTCCGTTAATACGACCCACCATTAATACTTTCATTCATTTTTTTTTTATTTGAAATATTCGTGAACACAGGATACGTTAACGTTGTTAACGGTGCCCTGGGGTTATTGATCGGCAATCGAAATGTCAGTGACAAAGCTCGGCTCGCCATACATAATGCCATGTTGATACCAACACTGATGGCACCAATCGTGGATATGTCACAATACGCATGAATACTAATGCAGTAGAAATGACGTCGTTGCGACGGATCTGCAGAAGGGTAGGTATGAAAGAAAGCATAGCATCAAAAATAAAGAAAGGCATGCCACGATTGTTCGGTCATGTTGATGAATGTCGACGAAGCGAAAGAGGTATGTCGTGTTTGTGACAAGTGGCGTTCAATTGTCAAGGGATTTGGCATGAAAATATGTATGTACCTAAATTGGGTTTTTATGAATAAATATCCTGGAATAAACGTTTTATTTTTATTTATAGATGTCAAGGCCAAGGTTGGATCGTGAGGGCATATGAAATCAGATATTCGACCGTTGACCGTTCCGGCGATCACGTACGGTCAGATGAGTCAAAATATATTGCCACTTTGGAGTGCTATTCCATGTTCTACTCGTATTTTCTAGTTCTTTACTGGAGTTCCATGTTTAACATTTTATTAGGGAGAGTCGACAAAAAAAATTGTATCATTTATAAAAATAATAGCGTAATAAGTACCCTATGAGAAGGCTAAAAACAACTAAACGGGCATTTGTTTTTTTACTAAGCACGACATGTGACCAAGCATCAACCTTCAATTACGTTATTTAAGGTCTGATCCAAGGGCTACTTCTATACATTGCATTGGGAAATATCGGGGGTTGCCTTTTTTTTTTTAAGGTTAAGAATAATATGTCTGCGTATTTATCCAGTTTGCCTCTTGTTTATTTATTTATTTATTCGGAAAATCAACAGCTTTAAATACATATATTTTTTAAAGTAGTGATAATGAGTACAGCCAATTAAAGATTTCCACAAAAGATGAATGAATGTAACAAAAAAAAAACAGAAAAATGACCTTTATCAACAAATACATAACCAGATAATAAACTCGAAGCAAAGCAAAAAGAAAGTAACTGAATAGACATACTTAAATTTAGTATAAATATAAATTATATCACTATTTATTTATTTTATGATGAACTATTGTAAACGCAGCGATAAGGCGACCGAATGTTTAAACGATCTCTTTGAACCAACAAAGAGATCAATATCAGAAAAGATTTTGTTATATGTGTGTGCAATTCGGGTTAGAGGTGAGTTTTTCCCATAATTAGTGCGATGCCATGGTACGAGCAAAAGATCTGTAGAGCGGGTACGACGTTTCGATGCTCTGTACCCAATACCACTAACTAACTCCTCGCAGTCCAGCCGACCTCCAACCACATCGTGCAGAAACATCATATCAAGCAGAGCTCTTCGGTCCTTCAGTGTATTAATATTATAATGATGACAATTTTGCTTGTAATCTTGATAGTGTGTTTTGGTTTTGTAGTTTAAATACTTAATGAATCTACTTTGAATCCATTCCAAACGCTGGTCATACAAAATATATTGTGGCGACCATACGCAGCTGGCGTATTCCAGACCACTTCGAACATACGCGAAATAAATTGATTTCATACATTTTATATTTTTGAACTTTTGGCATGTCCTCATTAAAAATCCGAGATTTATATAGGCTTTAGCGGTAATTGCATCAACGTGGTTGTTCATGGTAAGTTTGGAATCCAGCTGAATACCTAAGTCACGTACATTAAATGTTTCATCCAAGAATGTGCCACCAATCTCATACCTGAACTTCACAGGGTTGACACTGCGTGTAAACGATATTTGTTGACATTTCCTGACATTAACTGAGATTCTGTTGTCCATATAGTATTGTGATAAACGCGCTAGATCTTCTTGTAATTTTATACAATCATCATTCCTGCCAATGTCAAGAAATATCTTTGTATCGTCAGCATACATTAAATAGCGTGAATGCTTAAAGCATGTGTAAACGTCAAACAGGTACGCGATATAGAAGAGAGGTCCCAGATGGGATCCCTGGGGAACACCAGACGGAATGTGCACAAAGCATGACCTATAGCCACCCACGACCACAGCCTGAGAGCGGTTGTGCAGATATGACTTTACCCATCTCAATAGATCGCCCTTTATACCAAGATGCTCAAGTTTGCGAGTAAGAATAACGTGATCCACACGGTCGAAATAAGTATCATGTAAAGTTGGCTAAATATGAATCCGCTTATTTATAAGCGTGGTTTCTGACCACCCCGAAAGAGAAACTGTCGTGATGATACTTTTTATCCAGTTTTATTTATTTTTATTTATTTAAAAACTTTATTGCACAAAGTACAAAGGCGGACTTAATGCCCGATATTATTATTTAATATATTCTCGATACTATTTAATATATAGTATCTCTATTTAAATTATTAAGATTGCTGTGTAGTTTTATACTCTGCGCTTTTTTTAGTCTTAAACGCTGCCAATGGGCAAAGTGCCAAGGATACTGGCAGCATTGCCATTCAACGTGGCCTTTGGCCTAAATCAGGGTTGCACAGACTTATTAATACTAGGGGCCACTCGGCCAAATCATGAACTGATAGCGGGCCGGCCGCCAGAAGTAGGTATAGGTAGTTAAAGACAATAAAGAATTGATAAAAATTTATTAAAATTAAAAAAGAAATTATTAATTTGAAGCGTGGCACTGCATAGTGCTTACAATCTTTTTTATATTTGGCTCAAATTTACTTGTAGCAACACGTAAAACTGCTTCCAAACTTTCATTTGCAAGGCGGTTTCGATTTTTTGTTTTATTATTATTTAGTATTGAAAAAGTTTGTTCACATATATAGGTAGAACCAAATAAGCTGGCACATTTCAGAGCGTTTATGCGCAACTCTTCGTACATATTTTTATCAATGCAGCGGTAAAAGTTCAGCAAGTCTCCTTCGTTGAATTTGTTGCGTAAATCTTGGTCATTTTGAATGTCGATAATTTCTAACTGCATTGACTCTGGCGCATTTTCAACTGAAATAGTGAAAGGATTGCTGAATATGTCCAACAGAGGTTTCACTTTTTTAAACTCCGAAAATCTGTCTTCAAAAGATTGAATCAAAATATCTAGCTTTTCTACATAACTGAAATTAATCGCAGTTTTGTTGAATTTTTCAGCCATTTTCTTATAATTCGGAAAATGATTATAATTTCCAGAATTCAATTGTGATCTGAAAAGTGTCAGCTTGCATTGAAAGGATGTTACATGAGCATAGAGCTGGGATATCAGTTGATTTTTGCCTTGAAGCCGTGTGTTCAAGACATTCAAATGATTTGTAATGTCAACTAAATAAGCTAAATCACACAACCAATCAGGATTTTTAAGTTCCGGGACATCCCTTTGCTTTTCCGCCAGAAATATTCCAATTTCTTCTATTAAATTTAGAAATCGTTCCAGTGTCAATCCACGACTTAGCCACCTTACTTCTGTATAATACAGTAAATCTCCGTATTCGCTTTCGATGTCATCAAGGAATTGTTTGAATTGTCTGTGATTGAGTCCTCGTGATTTTATGAAATTTACAGTCGAAACTACTACTTTCATTACATTTTGAAATTCATTTTTTTTAGAACAGAGGGCTTCCTGGTGTATAATGCAGTGAAACTGCATGAGATCTTCAGTGTTTATGTTTTTTTCTTGCAGGTGCTTTTTCAGCAAAGTAACTAGCCCGGAATTGATACCAATCATGGAAGGAGCACCGTCAGTCGCAACTCCCGATAACTTAGATAAGTCCAAATCAGTTTTTGAACACTCGTCCAAAAGTCCATTGAGTATATCAACTCCTTTGGTTTGACCTTTCAATGAACACATTCCTAATAACTCTTCGAAGACTTCAAAATCTTGAGTAACACCTCGTATGAATATGAGAAGTTGAGCTGTGGAACTAATATCAGTCGATTCGTCGAGTGCTAATGAAAAAAATTCCATGATCTTAGTTTTTTCAATGAATTGTTCCGCAATATTACCTGACAAGGACATAATTCGTCTTTGGATAGTCATACGATTCAGTTGAATTTTCTCAAACTTTTTTGCTGCTTCTGGACACATTTTCTTAGCGGCAATTTCCATGCATTCTTTTACAAAATCGCCATCATTGAAGGGGCGACTTCGCTTTGCTATCATTCGAGAAATTTCATAACTAACTTCTGTAGCCGTTTCTGAATCTTGAATGTGTTTTGTAAACATAGCTTGCTGACCAATAAGCTCCCGTTTTAAAGACAACATTTTTTGCTTTCTTAATTCGCCTGTAAACTTGGTAAAAGAAGGATGCTGCGTTTCATAGTGCCTTTTTACATTATAATCCTTTACAATCGCAACAGAATTCTTGCAAATTAAACAAACGACTTTGTTATGCGACCATACAAAAAAGTATTTCTCAGTCCAAATTTCTTGAAACTGCCGATTTTCATCTTTAACCTTACGTTTTTTACTAGGTCCTGGCTTCTCCATGTTGCGTTCTAATCCTGGCTAGGATTAACACGGCACCTAAAAACAATTACAGTACCCACTTAAATTACCTATCCTTTTTTAAATTATCAAAAATAATTGATTAAATATTATTTCTCAGAAATTTTAAGATTTTTATACAGATTTTATCTGAAATAATGACGTAATTATTACAGTTAGAGAAATTCTTATAAAAATAGTAATTTCTTTGTTTATTTTAATATTTAGCCAACATTAAAGCTAAATTTGATTAAAATTGATTAAATAGGTAGGGAAACACTTATTAATAACAGAGTTTTACTTACGTTTTCACAACACAATTATACACGGCACTTGACGGGTTAACACTGCAACAGGAAATCTACGTTGAATGTGGATCAAAATATATGACACCGGCTAGTCGAGTTAAAATCTACACTAGAACTATTGCCTCCCAAAAACACTAATAAACTGCACTTATTCTCAATCACTTATTACTTCGCTTTGTATTTTCGCGCTTATTTCTTTCTGTTGTTGACACTTCACTCAAATGAAAAGCGAACTGTTCGGCCGCTGCGGTTAACGTGATTTTTATACCGCGCAAACGACTCTGGAAGCTTCGTGTAGATACGCGAGCAATCGGGAATACGGGACTATATCTATCTCGCTTGCTCACCGCGCTAGAAAATTCTTGATTTCTATAGCGAGCGATGTTACTTGACTTAGCAATTTTGGGCGCTAGATTCAAATTGCGCGCGCGCGAGTTTCACATTACTTTTCGAACATATTTTTTTTTTGTTTTATTCTGGAATAGAATTCAATATTTTTCGAATGCACGAGAGTATTATTTTTGCTGTCGGCGGGCCACCAGTATTCGACCCACGGGCCGCATGCGGCCCGCGGGCCGCGGTCTGTGCATCCATGGCCTAAATATTGCCCAGTCCTCTTGTCCCCCGAGGTGTTGACGAGCTGTTTTGACAACGCTTTGCAAATTTCATGTGCACTTGGTCCCCACGGCCCGAGAGTTTCAACTCCAAAAAGTTTTTTTTTAAATAAAACAGTGGATTAATTCATCCCCAATAATAACAGATTTTAAATATGCAAATGAACAGTTTAATCTGCCACGTTTGTGATAAAAAAGTTGACGCCGAAATTAAATTATGTGTGGCGGGCGGGTTTCATTATCACAACAATGGCGTTCGTTTGAAGAAAAATTTAATAAAGTTGTAATTTATATTTATACGTTAATGATGAAACAAAACAGCCGATTTAAGGCTTTGTAGCTTAGCAAGCGTACTGTGTTGATATGAACATTTAATATTGTAATCATTAATTAATTACAGCGGCTAAAATGGGTAGTTTCTGATCCCCCGGAAAGCAATTACGGACGTCCTAGATTTTAGACTTTTAATATATTTTTATAAGAAGCATAAAAAAGAAGTAAGGTATATAACCACTCTGTATTTTTTTTTTTTTTTTTTTTTTTTTTTTTTTTTTTTTTTTTTTTTTTTTAACAGAGCATGACATGTGACTCCGCGCCCACCTGATGGTAAGCGGTTCGCGAATAGGAGCGACTGACGCCAGCCTCAGACGACCGACATCAGTTCCTACCACTATGCCGGCCTATAAAGATCTCAGACGACCGACATCAGTTCCTACCACTATGCCGGCCTATAAAGATGCTTTTTCACATTTCGTTTGAAGTACTCCAGGTTATAGGAATGGGGAAACACACTGGCTGGGAGAGCATTCTCAGTTCCTACCACTATGCCGGCCTATAAAGATGCTTTTTCACATTTCGTTTGAAGTACTCCAGGTTATAGGAATGGGGAAACACACTGGCTGGGAGAGCATTCTTCATCTTCAGCGTGCGACAGAAGTAACAGTCTCATAATTTATATGGGATAGTGGTTACGGTATGTGTATGCATATTATAGAAATATAGAAGAAGGGATAAGGTTGTGGAGCTCTTCAGAACATTCACTAGAACATCTGGAGTTCATCTGACTATTTTAATATTGCTCACACATTGACATATCATGTACTACCCCAGCCACTGCCCGGCGTAGCTTGACTCAGGACTACATTACTCCTTAAATCGATTTTGTTGTTTTGTCTTATCTTGCCTTATTACTATCTCACCATTATTTTTGTTGTCAGTGTTTAGTTTATATCTAGGTATGTTTCAATATCTATTTCTTTGCAAAACATGTTATTATTTCTTTCTTTATCTTTTTTTTATAGATAATAATAATCATTTATTTTCTTCACAATAATTGCCTTATAACTAGTTACATCAATGTATCTTAAGTGTTAACAGGATATGATATACAATATATTACAGGCAATTAACAAATTATTGTAACCCTAACCTCTGTATAGAAAGTATAATATACTTCTGGAACACCATATATTGTTTCCATACAAATTTGGACAACATTTTTTTTTAAATTTAAAATCAAATATAAATAAGCAAAATGGTTAGTAAATATAGTAAAATATTTAGGTATTGTTTGACTGTAAGTTTACTAATTGTTTATATAAAAAAAAATACTGAATCTGTCAAATTTGAGACAAAAATAGTTTATGTTTGCATTTGTTGCCTTACACTTTATATAAATAAATATTCTTTTATCTACTCTCATATCGTAAAATGCGAATTACAAACTTCAAAACGAATTTATATTGACATACTTTATAAACATACTGCTGAAATTTAAAAATAGAATCACATTGTAACACTTTTTCGGAGTCTTTCGCGCCATTTTGCGCGGAGATGTCAAGTGCAAGTTATTGTTTTGTAAATTAATTTACTGTGGATATTATTGGTCAAAAGTGGTGTTATTTTGTTTAATAATGTGCTACAATGTGAATAATTATGGAAAACCATAAATTGGACTTTAAATATGGGGCACAAGTTGAAGTTTATTTTTTGCGGTTTTCCCGCGCTGTGGACTCCCATATTTTACCCGACGTGTTTGGGCTATAATGCCGCGAGTGACTCCAAAAAAAGCATCAAATTCTGCAGCATCTGGAATTTGATGATCCCCAACTCGGTTATGAACTCTGTTATGAACATATATTATGCAAATAAATTACGTGTTTAGGACTGATGTATTCTGTACAATGTCCTTTAAAGACAATTAAAAAAATAATAATAACACTTTTTCTCTAACAAAATAATGTTATTTTTCATTTTAAAAATAGAATCAAATAAAACACTTATTTTTTTAAGGCAAAGGTTTCATTACAAAAAAGTTTTGATTCCAATTTTTACTTGTCTATGGCAGCGCCCGCCATAGCGCCTGCGCGGTCATAAGCTAGGTTTTGGCGCCATTTCATTGTTTAGGACTTATGTATTCTGTACCATGGTCATTTACAAAAAATAAAAATAAAAATTGGCGCCATTCAATACGTTTTGTTGTATAGCATTTCGTGTGATTGTTCTTACTCTTTTAACTTTTATCTTTTATTTAGTAGGTTCAATCCCAATGTATGAGAGTAGATAAATTAGTGTATGAAACTGCACATAACTAGGTATTAAACCACTCGTGTGATACTATTAAAAACCTCGGCTCGGTTTTAAAACACACACTCGTGTATAATACTCCTTATTATGCAACAGTTTCATAAACTGCCTCCGTGGTCTAGCGGTTAAGTCCGTGGATTTAGGCTCGGAGGTACCGGGTTCGATTCCTGGTCGGGACACAAAAATATTTATTAATGTAAATAAATAAATTTAATTAATATTTTTTTTTCTGGAGACATAGACGAGCTTGCCACTTGTCATGATTGGCTTATAGTAAAGTTGGCTAAATGTGAATCCGCTTATTTATAAGCGTGGTTTCTGACCACCCCGAAAGGGAAACGGTCGTGATGATACTTTTACTTTTTTAGTTTCATAAATTTTCGCACATACTCGTATTCTTAATAGTTTGTTTTATAATTTACGTGATTCACCTTAGAGACAATTTAATTTATAACCGAGGATATTGTGAGTATCATGTGTTGCGATTTCAAAAAACTAACACCCGGTACTTCCGCGTCTATATCCACGAACTTAACAGCTAGGTTATAAATTCTTTATTGTACTTATAAACTTAACATTTAAGTACAAGGGTGAACTTAATGCCTCTCGGAATTTATACTAGCTAACCTTTGGGAGTGTGGTAGACGATTGCGGGTGCATTAGAAATAAAAATAAATACTTAAACATACATACATAATAATTTACATACTACTACATAAATATCAATAAAAACATAATAATAATATAGATAGATAGATAAATTCTTTATTGCACAGAAAATAATAAATTTTACAGTACATAGGCGAGCTTAATGTCTAAAAACATTTTCTAACAGCTAACCTTTGGGAGATGTGAGCAGGGATTGTAAGGTGCATGACCGCTAATATTTGAGATAAAGAGATTTATTCAGTTAAAAACTTATAACTAAAAAAAAAAGAACGATATAAATCTATAATATGAATACAACAATACATAGATAACACATACATATACTGGTTACATACATATATATATATATATATATATATATATATTCTCCTCCGTGGTCTAGTAATAACAAACACTGCGGTGAACTCGGGAGGTCGTGGGTTCGATTCCCACCGGGGGCAAGTTGTACATTGTATAATTTGTCTCGGTCTGGGTGTTTATATGTATAATATGTACTTATATATTTACAAACAAAAAGTATAATATGTAGTTTATCAACCATCTAGTTTCCGTAACACAAGCCTCGTAGCTTACCACGGAAACTAGATGGCGCTGTGTGACCTGTCTGGAAATATTTATTATTTATATATATATACATACATACATACAATAATATACCGATTTAGTCTAGTTATGTAGACTCGTCTTGCTTTTTGTGAAAGTGTTTAGTGAGCAAATTTTTAATATGAACATTTAACTATATTTAAATAAAAATAGATAACATAAGACTTCCTTTATATACTAATAGAATAAGTAATAAAGCCTGTATGAACCAAATAACATCCGGGCTGACTTTATATCAATAAATGATTACTAAATAATACAGTATTCATGAAAACTGTTTACTTGCCAATTAATAATTATTGCCTGTATTTTTCGGAGTAACAGATATTGGAGGTTACATTAACGTTGTGTTAAGTAATTAATGCAGTTATCTTATTAAAACTTTTGTATAAGCTATTGCGAGCTACGGTATTTCTCTTGTAAGATAGAAAGATAGAAAAAAAAATGACACAAAAAAGTATATTTTTTAAAATATTTATGTTGCATTAGCTTATAGAATGACAACGCCTATTTCATCATCATCAGCCTGTGTCTCTCCACTGCTGGATATAGGCCTCCTCCAAGGCTCGCCACTTCACACGATCTCCTGCCACCCTCATCCAACCCCCACCAGCGACCTTCTACAAGTCATCCGTCCATCTAGCGGGGGGTCGACCCACTCTGCGTCCTCCCGTACGTGGTCTCCACTCTAGAACTCGTCTACTCCATCGTTCATCGGTTCTACGACAGACATGTCCAGCCCATTGCCACTTCAACTTACTAATTTTGAAGGCTATATCAGTAACTTTGGTTCTCCGTACGCCTATTTACAGCAGCTATAATCTTAAGTGTCATTTATATTTTTCATA
The DNA here is from genome assembly GCA_910589645.1 of Tinea semifulvella. NCBI lineage: Eukaryota > Metazoa > Arthropoda > Insecta > Lepidoptera > Tineidae > Tinea > Tinea semifulvella. The sequence goes on from OU342599.1 coordinate 3,662,854, forward strand.
GTTGTACATTATTTGATAAGATGACAATGCCTATAAATATAAAATGTCTTTGTTGGCATCTCAACTGCTACTGTAGCAGTATACCTACTCAATATTTTATGGTTTATTATTTTTATGTAATTTGTTGTATTCACTTATATATATATTATTCTATATTCGTCAATGTTATACATAAATATGCATTAATTTAATTTTATTAATTTTATTAACTTCGAATAAATATTTCAATAAAACAAAAAAATAAATAAAAAAATATGCATTTATTATGATTGTTTATTATTTATTATTGTATTTCTGTACCAGAGTCTCGACACATTTATACCCTTATATTAAGGGATTAGCTGCAAATCAGCTCTGTGACTCTTTAAGCGTCGCAGCTCAATGCTGAGCTGATTCCCTATTTGTCACCACACACTTTTAATTTTAAGTCTACTTTTTTATGTGTGTGACAAATAAAATATTTTTCTTTCTTTTTTATTTAAATAAAAATATAGTTTATTATATGTATTACACAAATAAATACTAAATGATAATAATAAATATGTTAATAATAGATATGGCGCGGTGGTGGGTCGGTTGTAAGAACGCGTTCCTTAAACTCTACAAAAGTCGGTTCAAATCCACCCGGCATGTACCCCGTGCCTCGGAGAGCACGTTAAGCCGTCGGTCCCGGTTCCACTAATACCAACTTGTGGAATCGTAAATAAATTGTCATTATAAATTGACATCATTTCCTCGCCAAGCCGTCTGGCTAGCGTGGCGAGTGTAGGCCAAATTCTCCAGATATATGTTCTGGAAGGCCCATCTCCAGCAGTGGAGGTCTAGGACATTGTGTTCTAGGGGCTGTAATTAATAATAAATACATATTCATATATGACAATAACGATATAGTATAACTTATGGTATCCATCAAAATTTTATAATTAAAATCATAGTCACTTTGAAAATGAGAAATACACTTTTTCAGGCTGAATTCGAGGAGTCCAAGGAGGTGGGCTTTCCAGAGATTTCTGGAGAATTTGGCTAATAAAAGCCACACGGGTTAGCGAGGGTTTGATGTTCATTTTTAATGACAATTTATTACAATTCCACATGTTTTTATAAGTGGAACCGACGGCTTAACGTACGCTCTTAGATCTTCTCTTGAGCGTAAATAACGACTGCAGCCACTCTGCCAAGAGTCTAGCAACCATGAACCTTACCTGAGTGGTAGCAGTGACGTCAAAGGGGCGTAAGTACGAGCCAATGTACGCTGGTGTTGCCAGCAATGCTGCTAATAGCCATATTCCTATTGCAGTAGCTACTGTCAGTCTGGTCGCGCGTTTGCTGCCACCTGTTAAAGAAAAAAAAAATTGAGTAACAGATTTGCAATTTTTATATACCACCCCTTCTGTCTTAAGTTATTACGTAATTAGCTTACCTAACAGTGTAACAATAGATTGACTTGGCTATCGCACTAAACAATCAAATTTTATATAATATGTATTACATGCGAGGTAAATTTTGTTTTCATGCGATGGCCAAGTCATTCTATTTATTTAAAATATAAAAGATTTTTAATATTTATTTATAATAGGGTAGCCAACAGTGCTAATATCACACACTTATTAGTACTTAACACTAAATGAGAAGTTAGATGATGCACCTATTATAGGCGGCCACCACATTACCACAGTAGCCTTTATTGCCTATAAGAAAAAACTAAATATTATTCGAAAAACTAAAGCTGAAACAATTTTTAAATATATATATATAATAAACATACAATTCCTTTTAGAAATAATAAAAAAATAAAATATTGATATGGTCACTATAAGATGTTGTTAGGTTAGCTAATTACGCAATATTAAATTAGCCAAATTATATAGCCATAGTTTTATGTATATTAGTTATTTATTTTAAAGACCAGTTTTTATTTATTATTACTTATTTTTTAATTTTAATGTAATTAGTTTGTTTTAATACAATAATCATTATTATATTCCTTGTAGAATATTTTTTGGTAGTTTTATATTTATTATGTTATTTATATATTATGTTTAATGTCTTATTGGGAGAAGAAGAGAGAGAAGAGGAGAGAATGTGTTGCAGGTTATTACTGAGCTGATTCCCTATTTGTCACCACACTATCTTGTTTTAAAATTTTAGTTTATATACCTAATAATTTAGTTTTTTTTTTAATCATTGTACCTTACTTCCTTCGAATAAAAAAGGAATTGGACTACTAGTCCTAATTTGCGGACAAATTCTGAGAATGCCTAACTCATGCCTATTTGTTTAAAATCCTCTAGCTTAAATTCTCATTATTTATGTCGTGTAATATTGATGAAAATTTGTAAGCACGTAGTGGATTTCCACGAATTCAACAGCTATAGTGAACAGAAGCAAGCGTCAAGGGATTTATCTGATATATAATTTGTAATTCATTTCCTAACAATTCCAAGAAAACTTAAATATACCTTTTAATGTTAAATCTTAAGAGAGTTTATCGCTTTATATGATCTCGCTCGCACAATCCAATATTTTCAAAGATGTTTCAAGTCTGTGTACTTTTAAGATATATTAATCATAGATCAATTGAGTTCTTTAACGACCTGAGCATTGATGTTGATATGTTTAATGACAGTATCATATCTATTAGACGCGCTATGACAAATTAACACTTCAGGTAGGGAAGTGTGTTCAGCTTATCCGTGTAGAGTACTATTGGTTTTTTATATATGTAATTGTGTTTAATCTTTAATTTTATATATGTATAGTAGCTGTAAGTTTTTCTAACATAAATAAATAAATATTTTTAGTAAAATACAGTATATTTTTACACGGTGGTTCAAATTCAAATTAAAAATATTTATTTCTATTTGGTTTATAGGTAACACTCGGATATTGTAAATTTTTACAAATAATATACAATATTATTAAAATAATAAAAAAAAACATTACAATCAATAAATAATCAATTAAAAGATATGGATGGACCGAAATAAGTAAGTGACATTGCTGCCATAAACAAGTACTGCAGCTTAACCTAAATTCGAAGCATTATAGCCGTGGCTCGGTTGTAAGAACGCTTTTTTTACAACCATACAAAGGTAGGTTCAAACCCCCGGCATTATTTAAATTAGAAATACACTTTTCCTACGTAGATACATTTGCCATAGATTTACAACACCACCGTTCCCGTGTGAGGAGAGCACGTTAAGCCGTCCACTAATAACAACTTGTGGAATCGTTGATTAATTGTCATTAAAAATTGACATCAGATCCTCCCGACTCCGTCTGGCCAGCATGGCTAGTATTGGCCAAATTCTCCAGAAGTCTCCTGAAAGGCCCATCTCCAGCAGTGGAGGTCTAGGACGTTGTGTTTTAGGGGCTGTAATGATTAATATTAAATTAAACTAAGTACAATATTTTATTATCTATTTTTCATTCGTGTTTTGTTTTGTTTATACTTTCCAATAAACTTTTTAATTAAAAAATTATAAAATAAATAAATAAAATAGGTAGTTTAATAATTAATCAAAAATACTTATTTATATGAGCGGTGGTGGCTCGGTTGTAAGAACGCGTACCTTAAATCCTACAAAGGTCGGTTCAAACCAACACGGCATGTACCTACCAATGAGAAATACAATTTTCTTACGTACATTTGTCGTAGATTTACTGACTACAAATAAAACTTTGACCACGTTTGTAAAGGAAGGGCAAAGCACGAAAACTAAATGCAAGCCCACCTCGATCCTTGGCGCCGCATCAGACTGGAAAATTCTCATGGATACATTTGAACACCATTATAGGATCCCAGATGAACTAGCTGTATCAGCCTATAGGCCAGACATCTTAGTGTTTTCTCGGAACTTGAAAAAAGTTATACTTATTGAACTTACCGTTCCGTGGGAATCAAATATTCCAAAAGACCACAACATGAAGTCGAATAAATATTATGATCTCACAGAAGAAATGATCAGGAACGGGTTCAAGAATCAGCTTTACGCAGTGGAAGTTGGCGAGAGGAGTTCCAGCAAAATCTTTGCATTACTTACTGAAAGAATTGGGCCTAAGCAGGTCTGCCGCCAATACATTTATGGAACGAGCTTGCAAGACGGCATTAACGGAATCATACAGTATTTGGTTGGGTAGGGAGAGAAGTAGAATAGTGGATGGTGACCGTATTATCGCGCAATAGAAAAAAAAGGAGGCCTCCTTTCTTAAACCAGCCTATTGTCAGTCGCAAGCCCGAGACACCATTCTTCTCATCTCTTACCCACACACGATGGACCCGGCACCCGCACGGTGAATCCATGGAATGCTTAGAAATTTGTCTTCACCACCGTTCCCGTGCCTCGGAGAGCACGTTAAGCCGTCGGTCCCGGTTCCACTAATACCAACTTGTGGAATCGTTAATAAATTGTCATAAAAAATGACATCATATCCTCGCCAAGCCGTCTGGCCAGCGTGGCGAGTATAGGCCAAATTCTCCAGATGTATGTTCTGGAACGCCCATCTCCATCAGTGGAGGTCTAGGACGCTGTGTTCTAGGGGCTGTAATGATGATGAATGACTTATTTATTATATTATTACTAGGGTTTCACAATAAATAATCCTACAAAAGATGTAGGTAGGCACTTTTACAAATAATATCTAAACTAGTAATCTTAGACAAATCGTCGTTCTCCCCTCTTGCTCATGCCATCGCTGGTACTAGGTATAGGCAGAACAGTTAGTGGTCTAGTGGTAGCAAACGTTGCCGTGAACTCGGGAGGTCGGGGGTTCGATTCCCACCGGGGGCAAGTTGTACATTGTATAATTTGTCTCGGTCTGGGTGTTTATATGTATAATATGTATATATTTACAAAAAAAAAAAAGTATAATATGTAGTTTATCAACCATATAGTTTCCGTAACACAAGCCTCCTTGCTTACCACGGAAACTAGATGGCGCTGTGTGACCTGTCTGAAAATATTTATTATTTATTTATTTATAATGTCCTAGTTTTTAAGTAAGTAATAATGTAACCGACCACTTGTCCTTTAATAAATAAATAAGTATGTTGGGTGAACGCGGATTGGTGCTGAATTGGAAGCTGTTCTGAATTCGCAGTAGGTATCTAATATTTATGATGCACGTACGCAAGCTTTCAAAACGTTTCAAGCTTCCATTAGTAATAGTAGTAGGTATACTTGTAGCTGTAAAGTGCAGTTGCACTTCACATAAGTGTTGCATGTTATCTGCGTGGTTAATGTTTTGTTTCGGATTATTATTGATAGAATCAACTGCATTCGTAGCGCTTGCACTGAGGTAGTATAAGAGGACCGGTCACTCTAGGAGCGGTCATTCTAGTTGTGGTCACCCTAGGAGCGGTCATTCTAGATGTGGTCACGCTAGGAGCGGGCACTCTAGGAGCGGTCACTCTAGTTGTGGTCACCCTAGAAGCGGTCACTCTAGGAGCGGTCATTCTAGTTGTGGTCACCCTAGAAGCGGTCACTCTAGGAGCGGTCATTCTAGTTGTGGTCACCCTAGAAGCGGTCACTCTAGGAGCGGTCATTCTAGTTGTGGTCACCCTAGAAGCGGTCATTCTAGTTGTGGTGACTCTAGGAGCGGGCACTCTAGGAGCGGTCCCTCTAGGAGCGGTCACTCTAGGAGCGGTCACTCTCTAGGCTCGGGCAGTGTTTGCTAAAAAATTGTAGATTGCCTTTAGATAAATCCGTAGACCTCGATATTTTTTTTTATTGTGAGGTAAGTCAATGTCAAAATATCTTTATTCACGTAAACCTATTACAGGCATTTGTGACACGTCATAATTTAAATTATTTAAAATAATTCTACTCCTGTTAGTGGAAGACTAAGCAGCGAAGTGGTCCAAGGAGCAAGCTGTTAGCAGAAGACTGACAGCTTAGCAAGAAGGTAGATTTATCTTATTTTGTAGAAGTCAACACATGCATACACTTCGATTTGTACAAACTTATCATTGTGGCTCTATACCTTTGTCCTGTCCTAAAAATGTCCATTTTTATTGTTGAAAGGAATAATCAGGAAATATTTATTATTAAAGTTAATAGCAAAGAAAGAACTATATCAGTAGATCGCCTTAAACCTGCTTTTATAAACATTGGTGAGGAATCTATTATTATTAAATTCAATTCTTTATTGCACGAAAAAAAAATATTTAGATAAATTATTCCAACAAGATTATAATTTTGCAGCCCTTTATTTTATATACTTTAGGTGTGCAAACTGTTTAAAATAGCATTATGACAGCCCTAGTACTAAAGTAAATAAAAAATAAAAAATTACACGTAGTATAGTAAAAATAAGATTAGTCAATCAACTAATTAATTTTTTTTATCATTGTACAGTAGTACAAAAATAACTCAATATGGATTATAACTTTAAAAGTATGTCAAGATGGTTTGGTACGTATGTCATTTGAAACTAGGATTTCTTGCTTAAAGCTATTATATAATTTTATTAAAAGTGATTTAATTATTTGTTAAAATATTTTTATAAATATTTAAAACTACTTAAAAGTAAAAATAAATATAAACTAAACCTAATATAAAAAAAGTCCTCTAGAGACGATCCTTCAGGGATAGTCCCAAGAAGACTGGAAATATTTTCCCTCTATATAGCGAGGCTAATACGTTGGCAGAAATAATTGCCTGTTTTCCTGTCTTCGGACTTTTCCGTTACTCGTTTAGACAACTGCTTGGATATACCTTAGCTGAGTATCCCCATGGACCCATCGTCTCGACCCCAATCAGCGCAAATTCGTAATCTGTAGCGAGGTTGGCGTATTTGCGCAGCTTGAGGTTCTCAGCAGAAACCGCTGCACTTTTCGAGCTTAAAAAGGTCGCCTGGATGTGTGATGAGGCTACTGTGTATACACATGTCGCATCCGAATGTCATGCTGTCGGGTCTCTTGCCATCGCTCCGCGCAATATGAAGGTCTACTAGGATCGTTGGTAATCCAGTAGTGACAAAAGTTCTTTGTGCAAAATATTTAATTATTTTACACCAATACAAAGTTGTTATTTATTAAAATTTAAGACGGTTTAAAACTATAGTGTGTGTCGTCGTCGAATCACCGGCGGGGGAGATTACCCATCCCCAACCCAGGCCCATTGAACATCCGGGCCTAAATAACTCCGCTGTCTGTTTGTCTGGTGTTATTAAACATAAAATAATGATTATTCGAATACCAAGAATTTAATTTTGACTAGATTTAATTAAAACGAGTAAATGCAGATCAAACAGCTAATTGTCTATATAATTATATTTACCTACGCTCTGTATTTACGTCAATCAAAATATAATAATAAATTACCCATTTTGTTGGCATTTAAGTTTTCTTTCAAAAGTATTTACATTTCTTACGTACAAAGTCAATAAAAGTCGATCCAGTTTTTCCAATTTATTTTTGTTGGCTTCATAACAAAGTTGTTTTATTAACGTTTTTCAATAAATTCTCAATTAATGCAGCAGAAGAGACTCGCAAAATAAAAGGGTTTAGGGTGCGAGGAAAAAAGGTATTTTAGACCTATATAAAAACGCAAGGACCAGGGACCCGATTCTCGCGCCTTAGACATGCCAGTCCGCTCGATTTGCTCGAATGAAACTAACAGTTTTCTATGTAGATCTGTCGATTTTCATTCGAATATTTCGAACCGTCATGCAAGTTGAAAGCGCCAGAATTAGGCCCTGGAGTGCATTTTTAAATGTTAGCGGATGACTAATGCTACGTTCGATTTGAAAGCAAAGCAAAGCGTACAGCACGTTTTTTTTTACCGAATTTTGCTTAAAATGTATGGAAATGGAGCAACGCGAAAGTCGAAAGACATTCGAAATAAATAAAAAAAAGCGCTTTTGCGACAAACCAAATGCTCAAATCAAAATCAGCTAATATTATGTTTCTGTTTTGATCACTAGTATCAAATTTAGTAAGGCGACAACCAGACGCCATATTGTGGAAAAGAAAAAAAATAAATCATGTTGACGTTTTTTTATCATTTTTATTAAATATCACTGAAACCTAATTTGTTTATTTATTTATTTACTAAAATAATAAAAATGATAAAAAAACGTCAACATGATTTAATTTTTTTCTTTTCCACAATATGGCGTGTGGTTGTCGCCTTACTAAATTGGAATAATGCCATATCTTCAAAATCAAAATCACATAATTTATTCAGTAAAAAGGCAATATTTTTAGCACTTTTACACGTCATAACAGTTTTATTACATTTTATGTTTAATTTTATAAAAGTATAGTGAAGTATCATCACGACAGTTTCCCTTTCGGGGTGGTCAGAAACCACGCTTATAAATAAGCGAATTCACATTTTTATAATTTACATAATCTATACATTATATTTATTTATTTATTTTTATTTATTTAAAAACTTTATTGCACAAAGTACAAAGGCGGACTTAATGCCCGTAGACATTCTCTGACAGCTAAACCTTAGGGACAAATTTGAACAAATATAGGTGCAATGAAAGTGAAAGTAACAATAATATAATAAGATAATTTAAAAATATTATATAACATACTTATATACCTTTATATATATTATAATATCAAAACACAATAATAAATGCACATATTTACACAATATTATACATAAACATACATATATAAAACTTACTACCGTGGTTTGGAGCTATCTATAAAATGCGAATACACTAGTTTTTTTAAAGGCGACCTGGTGTTAGCTTGCCTTATGTTGGTCGGGAGATTGTTCCAAAGGTTTGTTTCAGCGACTACGAAGGAACTAGAAACAAATCCAGTATGGTGTGAGGGGACAGAAAGAAGCGAGTTGTGAGAGGAGCGAAGAGATTTGTCGTGGAAGGAAGAGACTACTACTAGTGATCAAAACAGAAACATAGAATTAGCTGAACAACTCAATAATAGGTAATAAATCAATAAATTACCTACTTATAGCGTAATAATACTTTTTATTTATTTTTATTACTAGCACGACATATGACCCTGCGCCCACCTGATGGTAAGTGGCGTGCAGGGTCCATGAATGTTAGCAACTGGAATCAGACCCTTATGTCCGACATCAGTCCCTAACACTATGCCGGCTTGACTAGATGCCTTTTCACACTTCGCTTGAAGGACTCCATGTTATAGGAAAGTGGAAACACAGAGGCTGGTGTGGTGTGCATAGGTACGCGAAGGGATAGTGACTACGGTATGCGGTTGCGGAATGGAGAGGAAGGAATTAGGTTATAGAGCTCTTCAGAGCACTCACCATAGTATAGCCGGTAGATCACGCTCAGAGAAGCTACATCTCGGCGAAGCTGCAGGGATTCGAGAGTTCCAGATATAGTGGCATCGTCCACAATTCGAACAGCTCGCCTCTGTAGGACATTGAGAGCATCTGTGAGGTAACTTCAGCGACACTAGCATTATTAAGACGAATCGATTGATGTGAGAATTATCAAAGTCGGCGTACAGTGTACGTACATACCTACCTAGGCTGATAAACACTAATAGTGAAATCCATGACTAATTCTAAGCGAAGCTCGTGTTTAAGCTAAGCACAAGTCGGCGTACAAAGAACCGACTATTATAGTAAACACTGTCACTTTGACAGTCGGAAGCACGCCTTCGGCTTGGCTCGCGTCTTAGAACCGACTATTAATCCGAACCTAACTCTTCTTAAGTCGAGCAGTCGGGTTAAAATCAAACTACAGAGCAATACTGCGATACTCCACGTTTAAAACTGTTTTTCATTAAATTGGGTAAAAAATAATGTTTCGAATCGGGCATTGCATATAAGTCCATAGTAAAATTTCATTGAAATACTCTCTTCATATTGACCTGCCCAAATATTTCAAGGTCCCATACCGAGCTTTTTAGGGCAAAAAAATGAATGCTATTTATTTGCTGTAGGGACGAAAAAATATTTTACCTTTAAAATTTATGAAATGATTTGGATAATAAAATGGCAAAACTTTAAATAGAATCTCCCTAGTAAAAATTCACATAGACAAAGGCGGTCTTTAAATGCCGCAAGATATTTTATGGAACCATTGGAACATTGAAAGTATGTGCATTTTTTAAAATTCATTCATTACAGACCCTAGAACACAGCGTCCTAAACCCCCACTGCTGAAGATGGACCTTCCAGAACATATATCTGGAGAATTTAGCCTACACTCGCCACGCTAGCCGAACGAGGTGGTGAGGATCTGATGTCTATTTTAAATGACAATTTAATAACGAATAATAATAATAAATTCTTTATTGTACAAAACCAACCAACAAAAATTGTGCAGGTACATAGGCGAGCTTAATGCCGTAAATGCATTTTCTACCAACTAACCTTTGTGACTGTAATAAGCGGTTGCAGAATGTTACGAAGAAAATATATAGTTGAAATTATTTATTACTATATAAAACACAAATTAATTACATACACATAAGAACTATACTTATACATAAATAAATGTTATACGTAAACAAATAAATATATACCTAAATATAAAATACATATAAGTATATTCATATATCTAATATATACAATTTGGTGTTAGTGGAACCGGGACAGACGGCTTAATATGCTCTCAGAGACGACGAATGTACGTAAGAAAAGTGTATTTCTCATTGGTACATACCGGAGGGGTTTAATCCGACCTTGTAGGATTTAAGGAAAGCGTTCTTACAACAGAGCCACCACATCTTTTATAAAAAAAACAACACGGTTTATTTGAACGGTTGGTAGCGCTGATGTTAGAATGTGCTATTAGTGCAGCTAAGTCAAAGTCAAAGTCAAATCATTTATTACAATTTGGCCTTCTCGGGCTCTTTTGTATTGTCACGTTACATTGTTATAATTATTCAAATAATTTTATTAAATTTATTACAATACAATTGAATTGACCTAAATATAAACATACACCAACAGTAAAAGGTGTCCAAAATATATTAATAATATACATTTGCACATCTACCAGGCATTTTTGTCACTAATAAAATCATTTATCTTATAATAGGCCTTGCCTATAAGTCGACGTTTGACATGAATTTTTAGTTTGTGGACATACAGAACTGGAACGCAACCTTTGTATGAGACTATTTATATTACATGTCAAGTCCAAGTTTTTCGTTTTATAAATCAGTTTACTGAGGATATTGTTAGTCAAAAGTGGTGTTATTTTGTTTAATAATGTGCTACGTTGTGAATAATTATGGAAAACGACAAATTTCACTCAATACGAGTCTATGGGGCAGAAGTTACACTTTATTTTTTGCGGTTTTCCCGCGCTGTGAACTCCCGTATACCTTCGTGTTTGGGCGATATTGACGTGAATTACTTCATGATAGCATCAAATTCTGCAACACTTGGAATTTGATGACCCCAACTCGGTTATGAACTCTGTTATGAACATATATTATGTAAATAAATTACGTGTTTATGGCTGTACAATGTACTTTAAAAATACTTAAAAAAAAATAAACTATTTATCTACGAGTAGGTACCTATTCCTGATCAAATGCCGTATACTCTACACATATTCTGTATTCCCAAAAAATGTTATTCAGTTTCTCATTATTTGTTCTGTTAGCAAGGACGTGTTCTTTTATTGGGTATTGATTGTAACACATGTTATTTACGCCTTCAGTATTTTTCTTTTCGTGTTTGGAGAATCTTTGTATTCCTGCGTAGGTATAGACATTGAGTCTAGAGTTATTAGGAATTTATTTCGAAGCTTTTTTTTATAAGTTACTGGTTCATACCGCCTCAGAATAAGTGTTTTTTTAAACCTTAGTATTAGGTGAATTAAATTCTTGGTTATTAGTGAAAGCGTTCTGATAACTGAGCCACCACCACTCTATAACTCAGCCACCACCTCTCTACAACAGAGCTACAAACGCTCTATAACTGAGCCACCACCACTCTATAACTCTGCCACCACCGCTCTACAACAGAGCTGCAAACGCTCTACAACTGAGCCACTACCGCTCTATAACTTAGCCACCACCGCTCTACAACTGAGCCACTACCGCTCTATAACTCAGCCACCACCGCTCTATATCTCAGCCACCACAGCTCTACAACAGAGCTGCAAAAGCTCTACAACCGAGCCACCACTGCTGTACAACCGAGTCACCACCGCTAGTAGAAGTTAGCTGTTATTTTAAATGCTAAAATTAAGTTCGTCATTTTAAACAAAAAGTTACTTTGTGCAATAGAGAGTTGATATATATAAGTAAATTAAATAAAAATCACCTTCGTTTGAATGAACAATTAGGAAAACTTAATTGCACTATGTACAAAGGCGCCCTTAATGCCGTTAGATATTCTCTGACAGCCAAACCTTTAGGACATTTAGACAGTATCAATGCTGAGTAGGTGAATTATTATTAAATGACAATTTGTAAGACATCACGACCGTTTCTCTTCCGGGGTGGTCAGAAACCACGCTTATAAAGAAGCAGATTCACATTTAGCCAACTTTACTATAGGCCAATCATGACAAGTGGCAAGCTCGTCGATGTCTCCAGCGTACCAAACTTGAGAAATATAACAAATAAATTAAATATTAATTAAATTCGTCAATTTAAATTAATATGTATGTATTGTGTCCCGACCAGGAATCGAACCCGGTACCTTCGAGTCTAAATCCACGGACTTAACCGCTAGACCACGGAGGCAGTTATATGATCAATTTATAAAAAATTGCCTTGACTATATTCTGTTAGGCAACCCATCACTATTGCTTTGTTAGTGTAATTTATTATATATATATATATATATATATATAAAAGAAAGCCGACTGCGTAAAAAAAACTTCAGTTAAAAACTAAAAAAAATATTGGGTAAATTTGAGCTGGTCTCGGTTTTAGGGATAATAAAATATATAAAATAATTAACGGTGTAGTTAGGCGGTTATCAAACTTTTTGGAGACGGAACCCGTGGGTTTGTTTTTTTTTATTTTAAGTTAATTTATTTTCAGTTTTTGTTTTTTTTTTTTTTCGCAGTCGGTTTTTTATTATTAAATTAAAAAAAAAAACAAAGGCGTTTAATCTTCAGTGTGCCACAAATGAACAAACATCATAGGCTGATAAACACGACAGAAAGTGGATTTCATTCGGTGAAGGTCGCTCTTTGACTAATAAAAATAAGTTGTCAAAACTTCGCGGTGTAAGTGACAATCCTAAACAAACAGAACACAGACATACCAAGGTACATAGAATAAATATATCGAAATAGGACCCCTTGAACTTTGGCACAAGTTTATACAACAAGGATTTTCTCAGTTTGACTTGCAAACATTATTGAGATTTCCGCGTCTACCTGATGTTGTAGTTAAAGTACAAATATGTATTATAAACAAATGTACACCGTGGAGCTGTGGTCTCAATACACAAAAGCAACCTTGTCAACAATGCGTGTAGAGTACAATGATTGGCGAGCTGTGTTCCATCTCCCTCGCTGATGCAGTGCTAGCAGGCCGCGCTCCGGGCTGGGCCGCACTAATGCGACAGAGAACAGCGGGCGTCAGATCACACGTATTTAACTCAAGCAAGAAAATAATATCAGCTGTGCGTGACTGGCCAGGTAGTCCACCGTACCAAATATGGCGAGACTATCATTTATTAATTTTCGTTTTCTTTATTTATTAATTATATTTTATACTAGCTGACCCGACGAACTTCATACCGCCTAACAGTCATTGGTTAAGCTTGATATAAATTTTTGAACGTACCCATATATAATTGACAACCAACATTGTTTGACAGGTACGAAACCCACGACTTTTTGTATGGGAAAATATTTTTTTTAAAATTTTCCTATTTTATTTATAGTTATTCTGCTATTCGGGACGGAGACAAATCCAATAAATCAAAAACCGTGAAAATCTATCCAGCCGTTCTCGAGTTATAAGTGTTCTGATAAACCCGACTTTATTTTATATATTAAGATTTACTTATTATGCAATCTTATTAGATATTTGTCATAAACCTTCGCCGATGTTCACACAACATATTCCCAAAGTTTCATCCCGATCAGTGAGGTAGTTTTGAAATGCATAGGAAAACATACACACATACATTCATTTTTATATATATAGATACTTAGTTCTTAGTTTTACTGTTAATATTAGTTTTATTAATTGGATTGTATTTAACTATGTAAAATCGATCTCGAAAATAAACGTTATTATTATTATTATTGACGGATAGTATGTGTGGAACGGCCAGATTAATATAAATTAAACTAAGAAATAACTAGACATTTTAAATATTTCAAGAAGTAAACTTTAACAGTAACATAAGCTTGGAGACGTCAATCCTTATAAACCCGGTTGGAAAAATACAGAAAAGGTTTTCTTCCAAATAATAACAGGTAATCGGACATTTTGCATATGTATTGACATTTCTAGCCCAAGCTCAGATCAACAAAAAAGGAAAAAAAAAACTACCATGAAGTAAAATATATAGACTACTTTGCCGTATGGTTACGACATATGACTAGTACATTTTTTTTTTTTTAAATTTATTTATTTAGTCGAAGATATATTTTTATTTATAAAAAACTATCATCACTATCACTTCATTATCACTATCACTACCCTTCTTTGATTCGCGCAGTCGGGTAGCAACAAAGTCATCAGCCGCGTCTGTCTGTCAGTCTGTTCGTAATAAACTCAAAAACAACTGCAGCAATTTATTTATTCGTGGGAAAATTTACAGCCTTTACAATATTATGTATACAAAAAATATCTAATCTTAAAGCCTTACAAATTTTCACTGTTAGCTATAATGAAAAATAATAAAAATAAGAACCAACAAAATCAGTACAATAACAATGAGATATGATATAACAATTGCATTTGTATACTGATCCCGTTTTACAACTTAAGAATTATACAATATAATAAAAATAATTAAGTGTAACAACAAGTATTAGTAACAATAAGTAGGTACTCAAAAAACACTTTACAAATTTTGACAAGAAACATAAATGAAACATAAGTAATAGAAAAATATATAAAATGAAAAAAAAATAAAAACTAAAACAAGGATCAAATCAATAATTTAAAATAATAATAATGTAATATTTCAACATTTTAATGGACATCTACTCAATACAGGACTCCGTTTGAATGCGAGAAAAACCAAGTTACTAGTGTTTGAAAGAAAAAGGACGACAACCGTGACGATAAAGATTAATGATGAAACTCTAGAACAAGTAAATGAAATTATATATCTAGGCAGTGTTTTCACTGCGGATGGGAAGTATGATAGGGATGTTGAAAGAAGAGTGAACGCGGGAAATAGTGTTAACGGTGCCCTGGGGTCACTGATCGCTGGTCAAAATGTCAGTGACAAAGCCCGACTCGCCATACACAATGCCATGCTGGTACCAACACTTATGTATGGAAATGAGACGTGGATATGTCAGAACACGCATGAGAGTAGAGTTAATGCAGTGGAAGTGAGGTCGTTGCGTCGGATATGCGGTGTTATTTTAACGGACCGCATACGTAATGACGAAATACGCAAAAAGGTGGGTTTGAAAGAAAGCATAGGGACAAAAATAAGGAAAAATAAGGATGGTTCGGGCATGTTTAAAGGATGACTAAAGAGAGATTGACGAACCAGATATATAATGCGAAAGTTGTGGGTGAAAGAGGCCCTGGCAGACCAAGACTCACTTATCACGATCAAATAAATAAAACAATAGCTGACGGTGCAATAAAAAGCCATCGAAACAAAAGGGCATGTATGAAGAGGTTGATGAATGTCGAAGAAGCGAAAGAGGTATGTCGAGATCGTGACAAATGGCGCTCAATTGTCTCTGCCTACCCCGAAAGGGACCTGGCGTGAAGATATGTATGTATGTATCTACTCAATATGCTCATCACAGTACTCTGTAGTCAATAAATATAGTCAATTTCATGCTGTTTTCACCAATGGTTCTTGAGGATGGTTTAAGTATAAAAAATGTTAATATTTATATACATTAACGATATTTGTTGGGGGTGTTGGAAATTAATAAACCGTCTGGGAGCTTTTAACGACATAACAAAATAATGTATGGTGGAATTGTGTGTATAGGTCTACAGAAAAGTCCGCGATGTGTAAAATTGTGCAATTGTCTATCTCTGAAGGATAACATACTATATCCATTTTAATACTTCAAAAAAAAAAAGGGCAATTATAAAGCGGTAATTGGAAAGCTATTTACACAAATTAATTCTTATCACTTTACATACGTTAGTTTTATGAAGATTTTTTTTTAATACCTTAATAGATATAGCAAAATTTAAATAATGTGCAACGGAATAAATTTGTTGTCGCCGTTTACACAGGCATCTTTACACCAAATCCTATGCGGGGTAGACAGAGACAATTGAGCGCCACTTGTCACAATCCCGACATACCTCTTTAGCTTCTTCAACATTCATCAAACTCTTTATACATGCCCTTTTGATTCGATGGCTTTTTAATGCACCTTCAGCTATTGTTTTATTTATTTGATCGTGATAGGTGAGTCTTGGTCTGCCAGGGCCTCTTTTACCCACAACTTCCTGGTTACCCAATCCTGGAAAAGAAGCTGAATTCAACCAAAAACAAGATTGTTTACGTGTGGTGTTGGATTTCTTAGGTTAGTATGATTTATTATTTTGATACTTGCAATAAATAATATCATTAGTTAAAGCATTTCAATAAAAGCTAAAAGTATTCAAAACAATAACCAATAAATAAACAATGTATCAAGTAAATTTTATCCACATATATTAAACTTTGAGGGAAACCACACTTTATTTTTTTTTATTTGACGCTCTTTTTCGTTATCTACTTCTAACAAGAAGAGGAAATATGGAAGTCTAAACAAGAAAATTTATATAAAATCAATTGAATCAGCGTGTCTGGTTGAATTATGGACTTCATACAAATTGTTATTTGCTCTTTGAAGAAATGAACATTCAGTAATTGAATGTAAATCATAAATATTTTAAAATTTACGACTGTTATTTATTATCTAGTCGGGCGAAATTACAGCGGAGTTTTTTGGGCTTGTAATTAGGAAAATTGTTGACCTACATTCAAGACCGGGATACAACTGAATCTTAATACAGGAAAGCTGGCAATTATTTCTGCCAATGTATTAGCCTCGCTATACAGAGGGGAAATGATGCCAGTCTCCTTGGGACTATCTCGGATGGGACGTCTCTAGAGGACATTTTTCATTTATAGGTTAGTTTATTTTTAATTTTATTCTTTAGATAGCTTTTAATTTATATTTAATGTACTTGTAATGTTGACCGCCTCCGTGGTCTAGTGGTAACAAACGTTGCCGTGAACTCGGGAGGTCGTGGGTTCGATTTCCACCGGGGGCAAGTTGTACATTGTATAATTTGTCTCGGTCTGGGTGTTTATATGTATAATATGTATATATTTCCAAAAAAAAAAAGTATAATATGTAGTTTATAAACCATCTAGTTTCCGTAACACAAGCTTACCACGGAAATTAGATGGCGCTGTGTGACCTGTCTGGAAATATTTATTTATTTATTTAATGTAATTAACTTCGAATTAATTTTATTATTGTGTCACTTAATCTACGTGTAATTGAAAAAAGAGCAAAAATTTTTTTAAGCTTCAGTTCTCATTGGTAAAACCCCTTTTTGAAATAATTTTTTTTTTTTTTTAAAAGATAAATTTCATTATCCGGAAAACAAAACACTACTGTATGGTGAATAAGGCCGCCTCTGAAAATCACAATATCAATCGTGATAAATACCTAAAGATTGGAGAGTGTGACAAGGTCTCAAGACTCTTTTATTACGTATTTATATATTAGTGTATAAGTATTTTAGCTTTAGTTGCTAGTAATAGTTTAAAATTATTATTATTAATCCCGATTTTAAATTAGTGATTTAATGCACCCACAATCATTGCTGACTACCCAAAGGTTAGCTGGTAGAAAATGTCACTGAAATGAAATGAAAATACCTTTATTAAACAACATAAACACAATACACTGGAATTAAACATTAATTTAGCAAATAACAGTACAGCAACAATTACATATGTAAAACAAAATATAAAGTACTAAGACCCCTAAACTAGGTGAACCTGAACTACAGTGGACATTAAGTTCGCCTATGTACATTTAAATGTGTTTTTGTTTATTGTGCAATAAATAATTTATCTATCAATCTATCTAAGTCAAAGTCCGCGCGATCGTCAACCTTTCGCTACCTACTTGATAAGTGTCGCTATGAGTGGCGATATTTTTAGGAAAACTTCTCCGCACCGTAACTTCGGATTTAATTACTAAATATAAAAAATAAAAATACGTACGTTCATTATTTTTATTCTAGATTATAATATTAAAATATTTGATCTTTAATACGTTCCATATTGTATATTCAAAATGGAACAATATATTTTTGCAATACATTTACAATAACATCGTTCTCGTGACTCAGAGAGTAAGCTAGGCCGTCAGTTCCGGTTCCACTAATAATATTAATAACCCTTTATTTCTGAATAAATACCTTTGTATGTATTAGTAACAATATTTAAAAACCTTATAAAATCTTGTTTTAGTAAAAATATGTCATTAAGTACACATTTTATCCATTGTATCCAAGTGCCCCAAGAGCGTAGAGTCCACACGGCCACGATGCTGCTCCTCACGCAGGCGAAGATTACGATTAAGCAACCTCATAATAGCGTGATATCCGTCCACCTGCGTTTCCACCAGCATCTCAGAAGCACTGCAGTAATGCACTTACCAACGGGTAAAATCGTTAATAAATTGCTAAAGAAAAAATAATATTGTCACACCTTCGCCAAGACAGCGTGGTGAGATAATTTTTTTTGGGTATGTAATGATGACACTATATTTTATTGTTCTAATTTCCATGTTACATTTGAATCCTCGGAAATCCTAAAAAATATTTTTTGTCCAATTAGGTAACTCCGTGTAACTCTAGTTTTAAGTACTCCGAAATTATATATATTTATATATATATATCCGATGGATGAATGAATGAGGTGATAGGGAAGGCAAATATATAATATTTTTATGATTTAATGAGGTTATCATCAAATTCTAGATGTTGCAGAATTTGATTCTTTTCAAGGAGTCACTCGCGGCATTATAGCCCAAACACGTTGGGTATAATATGGGAGTTCACAGCGCGGGAAATCTGCAAAAAATAAACGGCAACTTGTGCCTTATATTTAATTCCAAATTTTTAGTTTTCCATAATTATTCATATTGAA
This sequence comes from Tinea semifulvella, assembly GCA_910589645.1. Classification (NCBI taxonomy): domain Eukaryota; kingdom Metazoa; phylum Arthropoda; class Insecta; order Lepidoptera; family Tineidae; genus Tinea; species Tinea semifulvella. The sequence goes on from OU342599.1 coordinate 3,682,116, forward strand.
GCACATTATTAAAGCAAACAACACCACTTTTGACTAACAATATCCATAGTAAATTAATTTACAAAACGAAAACTTGCATTTAACATGTCCGCACAAAATGGCGCACTCCTTTCCGGGGTTCTCATCTCAGGCCAAAATGGCGTTCCTTTGGCGCGATCGCTCAAGCGGCCAACGGCTACAGATGTTGAGGTTCGAGGCCATCATACCAGCACTTGTAGTACTCTCTCCTACTGAGGATGCATAGTAGATTTGAAGAAGTGCTCCGGTCATTGTATGTGTATAAGTCAATAAACAAAATAGGATGTTTTGTTTTCAGTTCAATGAACTTTGAAAGCGTATGGTGCAAGAAGTGTTTTTCATTCGAATCTTATTTCTATATTTAAATGAATTGGATATGCCGACATAAAAGAAAACCAGATTGTTGACTGAGAAGAAAGACACATTACTAAGAAATCACGCACCGATCATCGTATGTAGGAAGAGAGAAGAGCGGAACGATAAGTTGTAATTTCAGTAGTCACCTTGAGTTGGGGTAAATGTATTTATGGATAAAGTGTAAACATTGCTTATAACCCCTAAAATGGTAGTAATAGATGTGGAATGCTCTTCCAGCCTCTGTGATTCTACTTTCCTATAACTTGGAGTCCTTCAAGCGAAGTATAAAATTTTCTGGAATGACTTTTTAGTTGAAATTCGCTAAGCGCCCAACTGATGATGGTATGTATACCCTCATTTCTTAAAGAGCTCCTCATAGCGTATGTAAGCAAATATTGTAAATATACTCGTATGTATGTTTAAAGTATTTTATGTACAAATTCGTATGTTGTATTCGTGTATTTGTAATGAAATGAAACGAAACGAAACGATACGAAAAAAAAAAATATTTTATTAGCTAAAAAAAATGTAGTTATATGTATGTATTGTTGTATATTTGATCAATTTAATATAATTTGTTAAGTGTTTCTTATAGCAAGTTGTACCTACCTAAATAATATTCGTGCGCCCCGAAGGCGCCCGCGGGTAGATATATTGCTATCTTTTTTTTTACCGACGCGCGTACCGAACCAACTCAGTCAGCGATCAACATTTCCGAAAGATGACCGCTTTTATTCGGTAAGTACTACAGTTTTGTTGCGCTCGAGAGGCGCATGTTAAAAGCATCAATTTTATTACAACGAAACTATATTACAATTATGATTAATACCAACTTGTAGAATCGTTAATAAATTGTCATTAAAAATCCTCGTAACCCGTCTCGCCAGCGTGGCGAGCGTAGCCAAATTCTCCAGATATATGTTCTGGAAGGCCCATCTCCAACAGTGGAGGTCTAGGAGGTTCTAGGGGCTGTAATGAATATATTATGCATATTTAAAAAGACTTAGATTTTTGTTTAATATTTTTAATTTCCTAAATATATTTTAGAGTAACGAAATATTTGAAACAAACCACTTTTAAAGAATTGATAAAAGTATTAAAAAAAAACTTTCAAAAAGACATCCGAATCAATTTAATTATCGCAGCCCAATAACTTTTGGGCTAATAAATACCTCCAAAGATTTTATTTATTAAATTCAATATTAATTATTTTATACAAATATTCATTTTTTTTTACAATTACAGTTAATATAGTAACCTTTCCCAAAGATCGCCATTTCACACGATCTTCTGCCACCCTCATTCCAACCTTTGCCAACACACAACAAAGCGAAGTGTGAAAAAGCATCCAGTCAAGCCGGAATAGTGTTAACCAGTCATAAGTCATAATCTGATTCCAGTTCCCAATATTCATGGATGGACATGCCAAAATAAAATTAATTAAAAAATGTTGGTTAACCGACCATTTTTAAAAAACATCAAATATCCATTTTCCTTAGTCTTGCGACCATACTGCGGCCATATGCGAGTTGGATGACCAAACAAGATTATAATGTAAAGTAACTCGCAATATATTGTTCCTTGAACCACATTACACTGTCAAAGCACGTATTAAATTAATTCCAAATGCCATATCGTTTAATAGAGATTGCTATCAACATGTTTATCTCTCAACAATATTGACTAGCTGTAATAACTCGAATCTTTCAGATCTGGGCACACCGTAGACATTAATAGAAATATAATTTATTCAGTCTATAAGCTGACACGGCCTTTTTACAGCCACGAATTAATTTTAACTACCTAGTTTTAAGCAAAAACTTGTTTATGGCAACAGAAGATGATGGTATAGCTGATATGATGGGATATATTATATATCAAAATAATAGTAAACTGTGGAGAAAAAAAATATTGACAATATCCAAGTGTTGTTGTGACAACCAAAGGAAATAAATGATTTGATTAGATTGATATAGATTTTCTGCTGGAATATGAGGCTCTTGATGTTTTTTCTCCTTAGAAAGTTAGAATTCATGCATTCATTTTTTTTATTATAGCCCCTAGAACACAGCGTGCTAGACCTCCACTGTTGGATATGGGCCTTCCAGAACATATATCTGGAGAATTTGGCCTACATGCCACGCTGGCCAGACGGGTTGGCGTGGGAGTTAGAATAGAAAATTAGAATGCATGATTGTATTTTTTATTTTATTTTAAGTGGAGCGCAAGGTCCATGAATGCAACACTTCGCTTTTTTATTACATTAAATATAAATTAAAAGCTACATAAACAAGAAAATTAAAAATAAACTAACCTATAAATAAAAAATGTCCTCTAGAGACGTCCCATCCGAGATAGTCCTAAGGAGACTGACAACATTTCCCCTCTGTATAGCGAGCTCTAATAAATAATAATAATAATAACACTTCGCTTGAATGTCTCCAGGTTATAGAAAAGTGGAAACACAGAGGCTGGAAGAGCATTCCACATCTAAACTCTATCTACGATATGTCTAAGATTCGTTCCGTTAGGTCTGAAGAAGAAGAAGAATACTGTAATTTTATGTCCTAGTTATAAGCTGTGATTTTTCTGAAAATAAATAAATAAAGACAATGGAACCGTAGTGGTAAGAAGTTCTTTAGAGAACTGTTGGCGCGGCTGGTTAGTGCAGTGTGGTACAAGAGGGCTGAGAGATTTCACGCGCGGCACATCAGCATTGCTGTGCAAAGTTCTTGACATACTGTGACATGAACAAATAAAAGTAAACTATCATCACCACCGTGATGATGCACCGCGAGGTGGTCAGGTGCCACTGAACTTCACTATACAATTTTTTTTATTTTTTTATTTAGTACACACAGCAGTACATATATTATCACACACATAACATAGTATAATTATAACTTATCTAATATATATACCAATTAGGTGTCGCAGCAATATAAAAAGAAGAAGAAATTAAAAACTTATTATGTTGAAACAAAAAATATCAATTTAACAAAAACTATCAAATTTACAAAATAAAAATATGACTTCTAAAATAAAATTATACATTTTTCTCTTTCTCTTTTTTAATAGAACTAATAAGGAAACATAAAAATTGCACAAATTTGGTACCCTAAAAAAAAACGAAAACAAAACACTTGTTAGATAAATTATAAGCTACTCAAATATTGATGGTTTGAAATGTTCGAGAACATTTTTTCTGAATACATTGTAACGGTCATGAAACATGTCTATTTCATTATTGGCACTGCAGAGACTACTACTACGAGTATAAACGAAATAAGACAGCGGTGGTGGCTCGGTTGTAAGAACCCTTTCCTTAAAATTTTACAAAAGGTTGGTTCATTTCCCCGGCATGTACCAATAAGAAATACACTTCTCTTACGTACATTTGTCATAGATTTACAACACTATCGTTTCCGTGCCTCGGAGAGGACGTTAATTTTTCGGTACCGGTTCCACTAATACTAACTTGTGGAATCGTTAATGAATTGTCATTAAAATCGACATTGGACCCTCGCCAACTCAGCGTGGTGAGTGTAGGCCAAAATCTCCAGATTGGAAGCCTAGATCTCTGTCCCATCCCCTGTCCGTAGTTATGGAAAGCAAATGCAACATCTGTAAGAAGGCAAATACCTTGACACAGCTAGCGTTGGACGCGAGTTTCAAACGTACCAGACTCGAAAATAATCCCAAATAATTTAAATAAAATATTGTGTCCCGATCCAGGAATCGAACCATACCGGGTTTCTAATCCTCGTCTAAATCTACGGTCTTAGTCACTAGACCATAGAGGCAGTCATGAACTTAATGTAAAGTAAAAAGTATCATCACGATCGTTTCCCTTTCGGGGTGGTCAGAAACCACGCTTATAAATAAGCGGATTCACATTTAGCCAACTTTACTATAGGCCAATCATGACAAGTGGCCAGCTCGTCGATGTCTCCAGCGTACCAAACTCGAGAATTATCACAAATAAATTAAATATTATTTAAATGTATTTGTTTACATTAATAAATATTTTTGTGTCCCGACCAGGAATCGAACCCGGTACCTCCGAGTCTAAATCCACGGACTTAACAGCTAGACCACGGAGGCAGTTAACTTAATATAATTTAGAAAAAAGTAAGTAATTTGGGATTTATTTTTCATATTATTTCGTCATTTTTTTTTTAATTTTCAAAAGATTTATCGAGATGTTGTTATGTGTGCTGACCCTTCGCATTGGCTCTGTATCAAATTTGGCTTATCGTTGTTTGTTTCAAAGCTGCAGATGTTTGTACCGGCCGAGGAATCCGCAAATCTATTTTAAACATTTAATGTCGTTATTTATTGCAACTAAGTAAATATTGATGTTTGCTTCTTGGAAAATTTCTCGAATAAAATAAATCCAATCAGTTCGGTGATTGACTTATTGAATATTTACTACGCTCGTAGCTAGCTGTTTATCTGGTGTAATAAAATATAGACAATATCCCTACGGATACATATAATTTGTAGATATAATATATATTTGAAGATATATATAATAATTTGTAAGTATATTAAAAGATTACATATTTGTGCTGTTTGCTGTAGAAACTCTGGGCCCATGGAGTCCAAGCGCAAAAAAAGTTTTTAAAAGACATAACACCGCGTCTTGTTGTCTCCTCCGGCTGGCTCTTTCTTCGCCCAGAGAATCAGTATTGCAATTCAGCGGGGAAATGCAGCCAGCGTTCTTGCCACCATTCCACGCGGACGGGACTTATATCCCTATCCTTAATATAAATTTTATTTTATATGTTGTAAATATATTTTCGAATAAATGTATATTTATTTAAAAAAAAAATGTAGATTTATTATTATTCAATTCAACAAAACGTCATAAAATAAATCAATTAGGTCATAAATTATAAATAAAATATAAATAATAAAAAAAAACATTAGGTAGGTACTGTACTGCCTTTGCAGTCACAAGATTATTCAACGCCTGCGGTTGGATGTAGTTGCTTTTATTTGGTACGGAGAGGATGCTACAGAAGTCATTTTAATAAAAATGGATAAAACTTTTATACTTTTTATTTTCGATATAATTACAACTTTATATTAACTAAACACCTACGTGGGACACTATTACACGATTCTTTGACCAGAATTATTATTTGAATCCTAATTTTTATAAAAATACTCGCTCTGTGACCTCTCGGTCCGAGCTCCCGATTCTCTCTTCTTTTTTTTAAAAATAAAAACCCATCGTGGTCTAGCGGTTAAGTCCGTGGATTTAAACTCGGAGGTACCGGGTTCGATTCCTGGTCAAGAAACAAAAATATTTATTAATGTAAATAAATACATTTAATTAATATTTAATTTATTTGTGATATTTCTCGAGTTTGGTACGCTAGAGACATCGACGAACTTGCCACTTGTCATGATTAATGTGAATCCGTTTCTTTATAAGCGTGGTTGCTGACCACCCCGAATGGAAAACGGTCGTGATGATACTTTACCTTTTAGTTAGTTCATTTGGCAAAAAAATTAAAATATCCAAGTACCCCACTTCCCCAATAGGATTTAAAAACGAAAACATTATTGAGTTTATTACGTCAAGGGAATTAGGTGAAAATCCCTAAGTTTTATTGCCGCCATAATCTTGGCGTTAAATATTTTTTTATATAAAACAAAACAAACTTCTCTCAAAGTAAATATTATTACGAAAACTACTTTAAAAGAGATTTTGAGTGAGCGACGAGATATTATTAAATTGCTTCTATCCTTAGAGTACGTTTAGAGGACAGGCGTTTAACGTACATGCATTTTGCATTTTGCTTAACGTTGCGCCAGCGCTCGACTCTTGCCAACGCGCGGAATCATTGGGCAAACCAACAGTACAGTTTGTTCAGTTAAGCGCGCGCTTTGATACGTCAGACATGTTTTTAGAGATAGGTGGCGGTGGAGAATAGTAAGATTAGAAGAGGAAACCCACTAACCAGTAGATGCGGCGATCGAGGCTTCCTCCTGGCGTTCTTCGGCTGGTTCACTATTTGATTTCTCCACTGATTTCAGAGTGATTATTGTTTATTGCGTGGTAATAAACGATAGCGTATGTAAGACAGCGTATGTAAGATATATAGTATGTAGTATACTTATGTGTAAATATGTATAGTGTGTAGTATATGTATTATTGTGTACATATTTGTATGTATATTAATATGTATTATGATATCATAGAATAAGTTTATTTTATTTTTCCTTTAAATTAAGTTTCATATTTGAACCCTTTGAACCTACCTCTTAATCAAAATTCTCTGTATTGTCCCAAAGGTTGGCTGCTAGAGAATGCCTAGCGGCATTAAGCCCGCCCTTTGTACATAGTGCAATAAAGTTTTTAAATAAATAAATAAATAATTATTTGAGCACTGCACTTGGAGGATTCGCAGCGTGATTATGCGTGGTTTAGCGTTTTACGCGAGGTAGGTTTGCGGACACGCCCAAGCGCAGCGGTTGAGCGACTGCGATGCCAACTGGCGTTGGGCAATGGAGTTAGAGGTAGGAGCGGAAGGAAAATGAATAGTAAGATAGCTACATAAGAATCAATATATATCGGCGTAACGAGGTGGGTTGGATCGGTTAAGTTTTATTTTTTTATTTATTATAAACTTTATTGCACAAAGTACAAAGGCGGACCTAATGCCGCTAGACATTCTATACTGCTCAAACCTTTGGGACAACTAAAGCAGTTACGACAAGATAAGGCAGGTGCTGTCAAAACTAATAGAAAATATTAGACTTCAATATATACTAGTGAATAAATACTTATTTAAAATAATAAGTCAATTTATTCAGTTCTTGAAAGTAAAAAATGGCATTTGACATCATTGCAAATGGCACATACTTTCAACGAGAACAACAATTAGGTAGTAGGCGTAGATTGATGGTGGATATTTGCCCACTCTGCTGGGGCGTGGAAGTATCCACCGTTCATGCAGGTAAACCCAGTAAAGTGTTTTTGGCATTAACACGAATTGCCGGCATGTCCAATCAAGCCAGCCATAGTGTTAGAGACTGATGTCAGTCGTGAGTGTCTGATTACAATTGCTAATATTCATGGGCCCCGCGCGCCACTTACCATCAAGTGGGCGCAAGGTCACATGTCGTGCTAGTCTGAATGTAGGTACCTACTTTTAAGAATTATTTACTTTCTAGGAAATAAAATTACGGATATTTTGGAGATATATTACTGCTAGACACACACTTGTAGGGTGCGTTACTCTTCTAGAAAAGGGCTATTACTCACGCCGACATGACAAAGTCCTAGGTGTTATCCGTGAAGCAGTAAGTCTTTCTATTGCAAGAGCCAGAAAGGGACTGACTACAAATAAAACTTTGACCACATTTGTAAAGGAAGGGCAAAGCACGAAAACTAAATGCAAGCCCACCTCTATCCTTGGCGCCGCATCAGATTGGAAAAATCTCATGGATACATTTGAACACCATTATAGGATCCCAGATGAACTAGCTGTATCAGCCTATAGGCCAGACATCTCGGAACTTGAAAAAAAGTTATCCTTATTGAACTTACCGTTCCGTGGGAATCGAATATTCCAAAAGACCACAACATGAAGTCGAATAAATATTATGATCTCACAGAAGAAATGATCAGGAACGGGTTCAAGACTCAGCTTTACGCAGTGGAAGTTGGTGCAAGAGGAGTTCCAGCAAAATCTTTGCATCACTTACTGAAAGAATTGGGCCTAAGCAGGTCTGCCGTCAATACATTTATGGAACGAGCTTCCGAGACGGCATTAACGGAATCATACAGTATTTGGTTGGGTAGGGAAAGGAAGTAGAATGGTGGATGGTGAGCGTATTATCGCGCAATAGAAAAAAAAGAGGCCTCCTTTTCTTAAACCAGCCTATTGTCGGTGCAAGCCCGAGACACCATTCTTCTCATCTCTTACCCTTACATAATATCTTACATACCCACATACGATGGACCCGGCACCCGCACGGTGAATCCATGGAATGCTTAGAAATTTGTCTTCTTCTTCTATTAAGAAAAGATATACAACAACAACCAGATAGACATTTTGGAGGTCAATACAAGGAGGCCTCCTTTTGTGAACCAATCTATTGTCGGTCGCAAGCCCGAGACACCGTTCTTCCCAGACGGCTAAACCATGGAATGCCAAGAAATTTGTCTTCATATACACGTTAATATTTGTTTTAACAAAATAGAGAAAAATCGTTATAAATGTTTTTGCTATTTTTCTCTGTCTAAAATTAGGTATAAAAAAGAAAGAAGACAAATTTCTAAGCATTCCATGGATTCACCGTGCCGGTGCCGGGTCCATCGTGTGTGGGTAGGAGATGAGAAGAATGGTGTCTCGGGCTTGCGACCGACAATAGGCTGGTTTAAGAAAAGGAGGCCTTATTTTTTTTTTATTGCGCGATAATACGCTCACCATCCACCATTCTACTCCTGTCCCTACCCAACCAAATACTGTGTGATTCCGTTAATGCCATCTTGGAAGTGGTGCAAAGATTTTGCTGGAACTCCTCTCGCACCAACTTCCACTGCGTAAAGCTGAGTCTTGAACCCGTTCCTGATCATTTCTTCTGTGAAATATGTTCAAAATGTACGGACAATTTTATGTCCTAGAAAGTCGATAGACTATATTATCAAAAGTACCTACATTTGGACATAAAAAATCTTTGAAAATATAAAAATAATGCGAGCGAGAGAAATGCTAGTGTTAAATCCTCTTCAAACCCAATTCACGGCTTACCGCATTATAAAATTTTCGGGTTAGAATTGATTGGAATAGTAAATTAAACTTACACCAAAAACCTTTTAAATAAAGTCCTAAATTTTCTAACTACTCGTATTATTTGGAAACCACTTTAAAATGTAAACTTTTGGAGAGATGTTTAATTAAAAAAGTAAAAGTATTTTTGGTATGGCGCCTAAATTGTACAATACTCTGCCAGACGGTTTCAAGGACTTGCCTCTGCCATTAGTTTTAACTAAACTAAAGAAAGCTTTACTAGGAAAATGTTATTATACAATTGACGATTTTCTGACTGACGATGATCTCACATTTGACATACATTATAATTATTAAAATAGGACACTAATTATATATTTTCTTTTGTGTTTGTATACCAAAGTTATTGTTCGTTAATACGATTAACGATTTTTTTTAAATTTATATGCATTATTTAAACAAAAATTTTGACTTTGGCATTTAAATAAATAAATATAATTGTAATATGTATGTACCTATACTCAAGGATGAATAAATGATTTGATTTAATTTTGTAGTAGTTACTATTGATAAAGTACAGGATGTTTTTTTCGCTGATGAAAAGTTAAGATGGTTGTTTTTATAGTTTGACAGTTGAGAATGTCAAACTGTGTTGTTAAGTAAGGTTTGGCAATTCATTATGAAACGTTTGACACCAGAACAAAGCTTTCATATTGTAGAAATTTAATTCAGTATCATTACGACAATGTCCCTTCCGGGGTGGTCAAAGTTAAAGTCATTCATCAAGTTACAGCCATTTATGAAACGTCATTAATTTAATTCTTTTGAAAGATTCTACTCCTGCTAGTAGAAGACTAATATTATAATTGTGTATATTAGCAAGTAGACATTTTCAAATGCTTGTTTAAAAATAAAGTATTAAGTAGTTTTTTAAAGATGTAAATGGAAGAAGCTTGTCTGATGTTCAGTGGAAGCTTGTTCCACTGGCGAGCAGCCGATACAGTAAATGAATCTGAAGAACTGCTGGAAGTGTGAGATAGGATTTTGAGTTGGTTGTTATGAGAAGAACGAAGAGGGCGGTCGTGTGAAAGTTTTAAGATAAGAAGGAGCTATAGGGTTGTAAATAATATTGTATATAAATTAAAGAAGATGATCTACGAAAGCGGATATTAAGCCAATTTAACTGTGTACGAAAATGGAAGATATGGTGATACCTACGCAAGCTGAAAACAAATCGGATGCATAAGTTTAGAAGACGATCCAGTTTATTTACCTAGTTTCCAAAAGAGCGACGAACTGAACTGAGCGCTTTTGATCAGCAACTACTATGCGCGACTCTACCGTTCAAGCAAAAATGCAACATCAGAGCCTTGCCAAACCTTCTGTGGTCTAGGCATAGTGATAATGATACGAAATTCTTCCTTAATACATAAAATACACTTGACAAGGAAGGTCGCAATGAAATGGCACTCTATGTCACGTATAATGGAAAACGTGATCTCCAACTAGATGACAAATTTCACGAGTGTATTTTTCTAATTATCACTTTGGCGTGTTCTTATATTTCAGTTTCTTAACCCATTACTTCAAGATATGTTAAGATAATACTCAGTATTGATTTAGGAGCGGTGTGGTCGAGTTAGAACCTCTACTTAAATATAAAGGCCGCAGGTTCTTACCCCAATCCAATAAGAAATACACTTTTATTACGTAAATTTGTGCACTGTAAAGCCGGAGGTCCCGGTTCCACTATAGTAAATTCTTATACAGTTACAGTATCATCACGACCGTTTCCCTTTCGGGGTGGTCAGAAACCACGCTTATAAATAAGCGGATTCACATTTAGCCAACTTTACTAAACGCCAATCATGACAAGTGGCAAGCTCGTCGATGTCTCCAGCGTACCAAACTTGAGAAATATCACAAATAAATTAAATATTAATTAAAAGTATTTAATTAGATTAATAAATATTTTTGTGTCCCGACCAGGAATCGAACCCAGTACCTCCGAGTCTAAATCCACGAACTTAACCGTTAGACCACGGAGCAGTTTCATATAACCTCCTAAATATCAGTAAATTTATTTCCTAGAACGTTGATAAGACTAAATTTCTCAAAATAACATTCAGACTTTTAGGAAAATATTGGATTGTGCGAGCGAGAGAGGTGCAGAAGCGTTAAATTGTCTCAAGTGAGAGTAGAGTGCATGTTTGTATTTAATATGTATACACTGAGTTACTGGTAATGCGACGTATCTATCAGGAGCTGATAGGGGGGCCAAAATGCAAATATTTAAAACCTCCATATAATTTTCATCATTACAGCCCCTAGAACACAGCGTCCTAGACCTCCACTGCTGAAGATGGGCCTTCCAGAACATATATCTGGAGAATTTGGCCTACACTCGCCACGCTGGCCAGACGGATTGGCGAGAATATGATGTCAATTTTTAATGACAATTTATTAGCGATTCCACAAGATGGTATTAGTGGAACCAGGACCGACGGCTTAACGTGCTCTCCGAGGCACGGGAACGGTGTTGTTGTAAATCTATGACTGCAGTACGTAAGAAAATTGTATTTCTTATTGGTACATGCCAGGTGGGGTTAAACCGACCTTTGTAGGATTTAAGGAAACGTTTTCTTACAACCGAGCCTCCCTCACCCTCCATATGTGTGGCCAAATTCAATAGTTTGCGAAATATATGAATTTTAAGATTTTTTCGATATTAAAATAAAAAATGACGTTTAACTCTAAAACTCCGTGGTCTAGCGGTTAAGTCCGCAGATTAATTAATATTTAATTTATTTTGACATTTCTCGAGTTTGGTACGCTGGAGACATCGACGAGCTTGCCACTTTTCATGATTAGCCTATAGTAAAGTTGGCTAAATGTGAATCCGCTTATTTATAAGCGTGGTTTCTGACCACCCCGAAAGGGAAACAGTCGATTCGCTATAGGCCAAAGTCCGGTAAATAAATACTTATTATTATTATTAAAATTGTTATTTACTTTAGAAATATAAAATATAAATATTAAATATCTTTTTTTATACTAGGGCGACATGTCACCTGATGGTGAGTGGCACTCAAGGTTCATGAAAGTTAGCAACTGGAATCACACACTCATGATTGACATCAGTCTCCAACACTATGCCGGCTTTGGCGTGTGGATACAATTTACTGGGTTTATCGGCACGAATAGGGGATACTTTCTTATCCCGGCAGACAGGGAAAACTACCACCATCAGTCCGCTTACCATCTATTATTAAAATCTAATAGGTTGAAATTACGAAGAAGACCTACTTGAAAAAATGAAGCTAGATATAATTTATTTTGCATCTTAATAGCTTTACTAATTATCTCGAAGAAACAACACATTACCTAAAAACCAAGAAAACTTATAAATTAAATAAACCAAACTACAATTAATTAAATAAATAATATAAAAATGTAATACCTTTAAATTTAAAAAATATAATGTTTTTTTGAATTAATTGTATTATTTTAGATTGATTGCGGTTTTTTTTTACTTAAAGAGAACTTAACTGAATCGAATATAGTAATATAAAATTTTAGTGATTCGCAATAGGCCAAAGTCCGGTAAATAAATACTTATTATTATTATAAAAATTGTTATTTACTGCTATAAACAACACTGTTTATTTTTCAATTACAAATTAAATAAAACAGAGTTAACTTCCCAGAAGTATCAAATGGGACTTTGGAATAGACTCTAATTGATTACAAGGACGAAATTATCAAATTAAATGACATCAAACTCTCGCCTACCCATCTGGCCAGGCGTGAACAGAAGTCGTAAAAAATAGCCTTCATATTCATAATTTTTTTATTAGGTTAATTTTATATTTTATTATTAACTTAAATTATTATAAACTATCCATTATTCACGAAAGCAAATTACATAATGTAAACAAATAGCTGTAATATAAATTATCTATATATATATAAAAATGAATTGCTGTTTGTTAGTCTCGCTAAAACTCGAGAACGGCTGAACGGATTTATCTTGGTCTTGAAATGTTCGTGGAGGTATAGGGAAGGTTTAAAAGGTGAGAAAAAATAGAATAATTGCCGGAAAAACCGTAAAAACAGCCCTTTTCTATTTCCCATACAAACGTTTAAGAGTCAATTATAGATCTTATTACCGCTGCACAAAGTTCAAATTCAATCATATCTATCAAAATAGTATTTGCGTGCGCGTTGAAGGATCTAATGTCGCGTTCCGAAACTCAACAAAAGTGAATCGCGACCGCGACAAAATTGCAGTCACAAAATGTACATAGTCGGCATAACGAAAGAATGACTTTAGAAGCTCTCAAATACTCAAAGTAAGGGAATTGTATGTTAAAAAGACTATAGATTATTAGTACTATTGAGGCAGTATGAAGTCAAGGTCAGCTAGTATTATATAAAATAAAATAGGTTTTTTGATAAAGATCCAAAATGCATCAAAAATTTTAAAACATTCCTTTTAGAATTAAGCCTTTTTTTTGGAGGCCGTCGTTACGGTTGTCATCCTTCTTCTCTCAAACACTAGTACCTTTGTTTTCGTCTGTTTTATTATTTTAATCAATTATACATTGATTGTAAATAGATACATATACCATTTGAAATTTCTAAAAACTTACGTACATAGCTTTATTAAATAATTGTGACGATAACAAGACAGTAGATGGTTTGTGAATATTTTAAATACAAAATACATACCTGTAGCATGAAGTTTTCTCAATGGGTCGACGATCGCGAAGTATCTGTCAGCTGATAGGGCTGTTAAAGTGAACACGGACACTCCAATGCTAACATCCTTGGCCGCCTCTGATACTCGACAGACCGTTTCTCCCCATGGCCAAGATTCCACGGTATACACGATCGAAGTAAACGGCACGCATATGATTATTACTAGTAAATCAGCTAAGGCCAGCGACAGAATGTACCTGAAAGAAATTGTTAGGTTAGTGCTTGGGTTCATTAAGGTAAGAGCTAAAGCCAGCACAAGAGCATCCACATCCATCGTTTTATTTAGTATTAACGAGAACACCAAAATAATACAAACGAGAAAATTAGAACAACAAGAACTAGACATCCTGTGCATGCTCTATTTATGTTTAGATCACGCAAACGAGCGCTCCCTCGTCATTCGTCAACTAAAAAGCTTTTAAGATAAGAACGATCTAAGCAATCTATTGGCACGTCCATGCGCCGATTATTTCATCGAATCCTTGGGAGTAAAGGTAGAACAACGAAATAATGTTCTGTTCACACTAAAATATCTGTCACGACCTTTACATACCTCTTTGACTTATCCGTCATCATTCCATCAACATTTTTATACATGACCTTATGTTTCGTAAGCTCTACTACCCTTTACTGCCCTTTCAGCCACAACTTTCGCATAATACGAATATATCTGGTTCATCAATCTTTCATCTCTTATCCTTTTAACATGTCTTGGCTTATTTTTATGAACATGATGTCTTTTATACCTTTCTTCGTTATGTATGTGGTGCGGAAAAGTGATGCCGCATATCTGACTCCTTACTATCATACGTATGGTGTATCTATTTCTTGCTTCTATACATGAAAGTCAATACCAACATGGCATTGTGAATAGCGATCCGAGCTTTGTCACTTTTATTTCGACTGCCGATCAATGACTTCAAGACACAGTTAACACTACTCGTATTTCTCGCGTTCACTCTTCTTTCAACATCCCTGTCGTACTTTCCATTCTAGGCACACTGCCCAGATAAATAATTTCATTTATTAGTTCCAGAGTTTCATCATCAATCTTTTTTATACGTTTGCCATACTACCTCATTCAACTAATATACCTTAGTTTTTCTCGCATTGAAATTAAAACCTTTTTCTGCACACTCTCTCTTTTATTCCTGTGACTAGTGATTGCAGTTGTTCGAACGATACCATAAAAATCACTGATGACTATACTAGCATCATCTGCATAAAGTAAGCAGTTTATCACCCCAAATTCACCCCACAGTTACTATGATTAGGTACAGATCAGATAGACTGAGCATTCACAACAATAATACAAAAATTTTAACTTACGTATTAGGTACATTTCGCATAACTTTGTTCCGCACAAAGACGGCAACCAGAGTGCCATTGCCGACGACCCCTACTACGAAGATCAGGGCGAAGATAATAGGGACTATGTAGGTTTCAGGCCTTTGGTAGTAAGGCTGGTAAGATGCAGAGCCGTTGGCGTCCAAACTGATGTTGGAAGGTTCCAACTCATCCACATCCATGATTCACATTTCTCCTGTAACAAACAACGAAGCTCACATTAAATTCTAATAGAAATAAAGCAATTAATTTTCTTGATCTGTTATTTATTTATATTTATTTGCAATAAAACCTTATCTGACAGTCAATTAAACTAGCACGACATGTGACCTTGGGCCCACCTGATGGTAAGTGGCGCGCAAGGTCCATGAATGTTAGCAACTGAAGTCAGATACTCGTAACTGCCATCAGTCCCCAACACTATGCCGGCTTGACTAGATGCTTTTTCACACTTCGCTTGAAGGACTCCAAGTTATAGGAAAGTGGAAACACAGAGGCTGGAAGAGCATTCCACATCTTTATCGTACGACTAATGTATGAGTCCCCAAATTTATACGTACGCGAAGGGATGGTGACTACGGTATGTGGGTGCATATTCTGACCTGTGCGTGTGGTTCGGTTGCGGAATGGAGAGGGAGGGATTAGGTTATAGAGTTCTTCGGAGCACTCACCACAGTATAGCCGGTAGAACACGCTCAGAAAAGCCACATCTCGGCGAAGCTGCAGGGATTCGAGAGTTCCAGATGTAGTGGCATCGTCCACAATTTCAAACAATCTCTCAATAGAGAGAAAAATAATAATTCCATTCACGTGCGGGTGCCTAGTCCATCGTGTGTGAAATAGAGAGATAAGAAGAATGGTATCTCGGGCTTGCGATCGACTATAGGCTGGTTTATAAAGGAAGCCTTCTCTTATTTATTGCGCATCAAGACGCTCACCATCCATTCAGTTCCTCTCCTACCCAACCATTCCATAATTTCGCTAATACCGTATTGTAAGCTCGTTCCATAAATAGATTTCAGAGGTCTAGGGGTTAAGGCCTCGGATTTAGACGCGGAGTCACCAGGTTTAATGCCAGGTCAGGACACAATAATGTACTTGAGATTTCTCAAATCTAGTACCTTAGAGACATCACGAGCTCGCCATTTATCATGGTTATTTCACAGTTCACTTTGATTTTAGCGCACCAAACATGATAAATTTCACAAAAAAAATGTCCTGAC
This sequence comes from Tinea semifulvella, assembly GCA_910589645.1. Classification (NCBI taxonomy): domain Eukaryota; kingdom Metazoa; phylum Arthropoda; class Insecta; order Lepidoptera; family Tineidae; genus Tinea; species Tinea semifulvella. The sequence goes on from OU342599.1 coordinate 3,698,572, forward strand.
TAGAAATTGTACCCAGTACCTCCGCGTCCACGGAACGTTTAAGTACTTTCACTTATATTAATGTTTAATTACGATTGGTCCATTAGACCCACCACTACAGTTAAGGGTTAAAGTTTTTATTATTTCATACTTTGTATTTGGCCAAATGTGTTACAGAGAAAACATAAAGAGTTGATTAGGTCTGGGCTTGTGAAAAGAAGAAAAATTAGGTAAATAAAGAGTTACGAATAAAAAGATTGGATCTACATTGCAAATCACGACCTATTTTCTTTTTGCGCCAAAACACATTCTTCAACAGTATTAAAATTTTATACCTTTGAAAATTCTTTTGGGAACAAACATTTGGGAATTTTATTTAGGAATTCCAAAGATATTGATTCTGAAGAAATATTTTTTTGGTGATTATTTAATTTATAATAAAACCTTTTTGTATTTATTTAATTTATAAAAAAAAAAAATTGATATCAGTCGTGGCTCGGTTTAAAGTCACTTCACTAAATCACCAAAGGTTCCACTAATATCCACTAATATCAACTTGTGGAAATGTTAATAAATTGACATTTAAAAATGACATCAGACTATCGCCAACTCGTCTGGCCAGCGCGTGGCGATTGTAGGCCAAATTCTTCTGAAAATTCTGGAAGACCCATCTCCAACGGATGAGTTCTAAAACTCTTGAGTTCTAGGGGCTGTGATAAATATGATTTAAAATTTATTAACCCATTTTTGAATTTTAGCAAAACTCACGCACACAATTGATTTTTGTATAATATGATCCAGCGTAGTCGGTCTAATATGTTAGGCGACGAAACCTTGAGGTGGTTATAAAATCACATGTAACTTTTCTATATTAGCGTCATGGGTTGACTCTGTTTCAGTTTCCAAGTAACATTTGGCATGTTATTTAAAAAGGTGAAGTAAATTAACTGCCTTCATGGTCTAGCGGTTAAGTCCGTGGATTTAGACACGGAGGTACCGGGTTCGATTCCTGGTCGGGACACAAAACTATTTATTGATGTAAATAAAATCAACCCATGACGCTATCATACAAACGTTACATGTGATTTTATAGCCACCTCAAGGTTTCTTCGCTTAACATATTGAAACGATGGGCCTGTGGTCCGAGGAGGCTCTTGTGTTCTCCCGCGAGCTTGGTGAGAAACTCCACTTGACGACGGGTGACCCTTTTAGTAGAGAACATCTTGTTCAAAGGGTCAGCCTCGCTGTTCAACCGGGGAACGCAGCGAGTGTCCTCGGCACACTACGCCCATCGAATAGTCGTAATTTTAATTATTATTTTTTTGTTTTTAATTAGTTTTTATAATTTAGTTCTTAATTTATTTTATTTTTTAATCTTTGTACTTTACTTCGAATAAATAAAAGTCTTTTGAGTGTATAAAAAAAAGACAAGCATCTACTAGATTAGCATGTAAATAAATACATGTAATTAATATTTAATTCATTTGGTACGCTAGAGACATCGACAAGCTTGCCACTTGTCATGATTGGCCTATAGTAAAGTTGGCTAAATGTGAATCCGCTTATTTATAAGCGTGGTTTCTGACCACCCCGAAAGGGAAACGGTCGTATACTTTACTTTTTTTACTTTACTTTACTCAAGTATATATTTGTTATTTATTATTTATTTAAAAATATATATTTTATTTTATTGGGTACTAGCGGAAGAAGAGCGTCGCTGATCCAACTATGTGACTCGCGACACATGCTGAGCTTAGGGCCCGTTCATCGCTGCAGGAATTACGGTGTGAATTGTAGTGCAGCTCGCCTCGATGGTTGCCTGGTGGTGCTCGGGATGTGGCAGTGGATGTGGGGGCGGCCAATTTCATATTTTAATATTAATTCATGGTCCGTGCCACCCCATACCCTATGCGCGGCTATATCCTGGAGTACTGTTGGGTGCCTGTCGGGGCGCGTTGTGCTGCATATCTTAATCTTAATGGTGTAAATTGTATCTGTATTGCGATGAATAAACGTCTTTCTTTCTTTCTAAGTAAATTATGGCGTAAAAGCGAGTCTAACAGGCAGACATAAGGCCGTATCAAAGACTATCCAACTAGGCTTAGCCAACTTCAGCAAGGAAGCTGACAGGCGCATTTAACTAGGATAGGCTGCATTCGGGAAGTTAAGCCACATCCTGTTATCAAAAATACCACAGTGTTTAAAAACGAATTTTTTTAACCAATGCGTTCTTCCTGTAATGTTGTACGGAGCAGAAACGTGACCACTGACAGTGGGTCTGGTCCACAAATTTAAGGTCACTCAAAAAGCTATGGAGAGAGCTATGCAAGGTATTTTCTAATAGCTAGAGTCCGAAACGTAGACATCTGTCAGAAAATCAAAATTAGTAAGTTAAAGTGACAATGAGCCGGACACGTTTGTCGCAGAAGCGATGACCGATAGAGTAGACGGGTTTTGGAGTGGATACCACGTACGGGTAAACATAGTGGGAAGACTTTCCGCCAGGAGATAAAGGTCGCCTTGGGGGAGGCCCCTACATCCAATAAGTGAGAGACACATAGACTGATGAAGATGATGAAATGAAATGAAATAAATGGAATCAAGCGAGCTGTGAGGACGTGGTTGGTGAGGATGACGTACGAGTTCTTTTTGCTAATCAATATACGCCACAGTAGTTATTTATTTATATTAATATACTAATTAGACCATATTATTTATTTATTTTATTTATATAGGTACCTATAGGTATTATTTATTATTATTTATTGATATATATATGTATTTATAGTCGACCCCAATTAAGAGTACCTACAACGCCACAACCCGGCCTCCGTGACACTGGCTCGCCTACAGCGGAGGTCGGGACGTCACCATCTACAGCCTCATCATCATTTTTAAATAACACATTGTATAATGTGAAATTGTCAACCTCGGCTGCTTGTATAAACATAAAGATATCGACCCCTTCTGTCTGTCTAAACACCAATTCAGAGGAAGGATTCTGAGCAGGATGGAGGTGTAGTTCTATGTAAATAATACATTAGATATGCACAATGCAATGAAATCTACACATTTTCACTCACTCACACTTACAATGTACACCTTCACACACCTACACATTCACATATACATACACTCACATAATGATGCGTAGATGGATTTTTTAAATATTGTCTCTTTATTTTTATTCTTATGTTTATTTTTAATAGTTTAAATTGTTAATAATCCGTTCATGCTATATGTTTAGTGAAAATAATGTTATTCCGTAATTGGCAGGTGTTCGGTAATCATTTGAATGTAAATATTTATTTGTAAAATACAGCTGTGGAATAAGTAAATAATAAATAAATATTTTATAATAAAAATATTTTTTTCATTTTTATTTTTCAATGAATATAGGCGTGAAAGACAGACAAATATAAAGGGTCTTCAATTAAGTAACCATTTTTTTTTTAAATATAACAAAAACTGTAACAAGCTCGCAGTAAGAGTATACCTGTCGAAGTAAACTTCTTACCACTTCCGCTAATTGATATTAAAAAAGTTCTCATTCGCCGTTTAATCGAATCTATTTCCTTATATTTTTTCCTTAGAAAGTTGATTAACGAAAGAGAAAGAGCTACACGAATAACTTTTAAGAAATTAGTTAGGTAAAAAAGTAAAATAACTTCACAACTATAAAAATGTAGTTAATATTTGGTAACGTAATGAAACTGGCGATACGTTGAGGTGTTGAGATGTCTATATAGTGCTGCAACATGACCGTACAAATACAAGGCCAGCATACGAAACCAATCCAACTGCGCAGAGGTGTAAGACAGGGTGATGTCATATCGCCGAAACTGTTTTCCAACGCGTTGGAGGACGTTTTTAAAATGCTGGACTGGAGAAACTGCGGCATAAATGTCAACGGAGAATACATCTCACACCTCCGTTTTGCGGATGACATAGTCATAATAGCTAGCTCGCTGGAGGATCTTAGCGGAATGCTGAAGGGCTTAAACGTAGCGTCCCAGCAGGTTGGCCTCGGTATGAACTTAGACAAGACAAAAGTCATGTATAACGACCATGTTGTACCGAGATCAATCTGCGTGGGTAATGCCACTCTCGAAGTTGTACAAAAGTACGTCTACCTTGGACAGACTATGCAATTAGGCGTAGCCAACTTCAGCAAAGAAGCCGACAGACGCATTCAGCTAGGATGGGCCGCATTCGGGAAGCTGCGCCACATCTTCTTATCAAACATACCCCAGTGTTTGAAAACTTGAAAACGAGAGTTTTCATCCAATGCGTTCTACCAGTGCTGACGTACGGAACAGAAACATGGACACTGACAGTGGGTCTCGTCCAAAAATTTAAAGTCGCTCAGCGGGCTATGTAGAGAGCTATGCTTGGTATTTCTCTGATGGATAAAGTCAGAAACGAGGAAATCCGTCGGAGAACCAAAGTTACCGATATAGCCTTCAAAATTAGTAAGCTGAAGTGGCAATGGGCTGGACATGTATGTCGTAGAACTGATGAACGATGGAGTAGACGAGTTCTAGAGTGGACACCACGTACGGGAAGACGCAGAGTGGGTCTACCACCCGCTAGATGGACAAATGACCTGAGGAAGGTCGCTGGTGGGGGTTGGATGAGAGTGGCAGGAGATCGTGTGAAGTGGCGAGCCTTGGGGGAGGCCTATATCCAGCAGTGGAGAGACACAGGCTGATGATGATGATGATGATGAACGTAATGAAATGAAAGAAAGAAAAAAGTTTATTTATTGTAAGAAAAACAGAAGCAGTAAAAAAACAACAAGATAGTGTGGTGACAAATAGGGAATCACGACATCTAAAATTGAATCCGGGCCTTCAATTCGGTGCAAGCTGACCCTTGTTTCCAATCGGCTAGGTTATTATTATTATTACTGTTCCACTAAAATTTTGTGTCGGCGATGGTATAATAACAGAGGTTGTTGGAACACTGCTTCCAACTCCATTTTTTTTATTTTTTTATTTAATTCATTTACAAACTGGTTACATTATTAAAATTAACAAATAAATTTATACATAAGCATAAAATGAATGCAACCTATTAACAGTAAACCTAACTGATACTCAATTTAAATTCATAAAGACAATAAAATTAAACAAACATTAAATAAACCAAAAATTATCTAAATAAAAAAAAAACAACACAAAATTATTAAAATGAAGACAATAAATATTTAATTTTATACTATGACTATACTACCATCTAATATAAAAGCAAAACAAAATATAAACAAAATTAAAAAATAATAATTTTAGAACCATAAATCCTTTTATCATATACATTGTTTTATTTAATATTTTTATTAACCTTTATTTTTGTGACAACTAAATCTAAAAGTAAAGTATCATCACGACCGTATCCCTTTCGGGGTGGTCAGAAACCACGCTTATAAAGAACCAGATTCATATTTAGCCAGCTTTACTATAGACCAATCATGACAAGTGGCAAGCTCGTCGGTGTCTCTAGCGAACCAAGTTCGAGAAATATCACAAATAAAATCAAGTATTAATCAAATTTATTTATTTAAATTATTACATATTATTGTGTCTCGACCAGGAATCGAACCCGGAACCTCCGAGTCTAAATTCAGGGACTTAATCGCTAGACCACGGAGGCAGTACAAAAAACTATTTTAATTTTATGAAAATATATATTTATCTATGTTGATAATTATTTAAGAAGCGAGGGTAATAATATTTTTTTCTAACTTATTTTCGCCGCAAGCTCATACCAAGAGCGAATCATAATTTCTCGTATATTATTTAATATACTTTTACGACAATGTCTAGAAAAGTATTAGATCCAGTTATTAAATTTATAACGAACATATCTATGTTACTATGTCAGTTTGTTACGCTAGAGACATCGACAAGCTTGCCACTTGTCATTATGGGCTTAGTTCTTCTCATAACAACCAACTTAAAATCCCATCCCACACTTCCAGCAGATATTCAGATTTATTTACCGTATCGGCTGCTCGTCAGTGGAACAAGCTTCCACTGACCATCAGACAAGCTCCTACAATTCACATCTTTAAAAAACTACTTTATACAGCTTTTTAAACAACTACGAACTCGGAGGATAATTTTTTTTTATAATGTACACGACATGTGACATTTATTTATTTATTTAAAAACTTTATTGCACAAAGCACAAAGGCGGACTTAAAGCCCGTAGACATTCTCTGACAGCCAAACCTTAGGGACAAATTTGAACAAATATAGGTGCAATGAAAGTAACAGTATTATACAATTATAGGATAATTCAACAAATATTATATACCTACTTATATATTTTTATATATGTATTATAATATCAATATACTAAATACTAATACATACACAAACTTGTACATAAACATACACAAATATAACTTACTAACGTGGTTTAGAGCTATTCATGAAGTGTGAATAGACCAGTTTTTTAAACGACAATCTGTTACTTGCCTGCCTTATGTTTACTGGAAGATCATTCCATAATTTTGTGGCAGCTACTACGAAGGAGTTGGAGACAAATCCAGAATGATGTGAGGGAACAGAAAGAAGAGAGTTGTGAGAAGAACGTAAAGATTTATCGTGGAAAGAAGAGAGATAGGCAAAATTGTCCTTGAGGTATTTCGGAGTCGCAGGCTCGTTTAAAACAGAGAAAAGGAGACAGAGAACTCTAAGATTTCTGCGACAACGAATTGGCGACACCGTGCCCACCTGATGGTAAGCAGTACGCGAGGTCCAAGAATGAGAGCAACTGACGCCGGTCACCACGAGCGACATCAGTCTCTACCACTTGCCGGCTAACAAGATGCTTCGCTTGAAGGACTCCAGGTTATAAGCGTGGGGAAACACACTGGCTGGGAGAGCATTCCACATCTTCAGCGTGCGACAGATGTAAGAGTCTCCAAATTTATGAGTACGCATAGGGATAGTGGGTATGGTATGTGGATGCATATTTTGGCCTGTGCGCGTGGTTTGGTTGCGGAATAGAGAAGAAGGATTATGTCTCGAAAAATCGCGTAAGGATTGAGGTGCAGCGGCTGAATTGGCTGCAAACGGCAAACGTAATAAGTACATAGAGTTCGCAAATCGTTACAATTTTGTGCCGTTTGCCGTAGAGACGATGGGCCCTTGGTCTGATGACGTTAAATCGTTAATACGCGACATAAACATTGGGTTCAACTTCTCCTGGATTCGATGACACGTAGAGATTATAATCAAGTTATTTGACGGCTTGGCGAGGATATGATGTCAATTTTTTATGACAATTTATTAACGATTCCACAAGTTGGTATTAGTTGAACCGGGACCGACGGCTTAACGTGCTCTCCGAGGCACGGGAACGGTGGTGTTGTAAATCTATGACAATTGTACGTAACAAAAGTGTATTTCTCATTGGTACATGCCGGGTGGGTTTGAACCGACCTTTGTAGGATTTAAGGTACGCGTTCTTACAACCGAGCCACCACTGCGCCTTTTTTATATTAATTAGGTTTATTTATTTGTTGTATATTAACTTCTATAAATTAAAAACTACTATATTGTAAAAAAACGTAGATGTGCAAAAGATTATTAAATTATAATATGTTTGCATGCCAATGTTTGGTGAAATATGAGAAAATATGTAAGAGTGGAAATTTCACGCAATATTTTTTTCTTTTATCAAATATTATTAGTGTGAATGTGTTAATGTATGGGTGTCCGTGTGTGTGAGAGTTAAAAGCGTAGTAAACTATTAATGACGTTAATAACATAGTAATGGAGCTGTAAAGAGCTTTAATGGTCGTTTCCTTAGTTTATGTCCGTACTTTTGGACAAACAGAATCAAAGCTAAACTCTGTCTGAAGTATAGACTTCTGAAGTAGGTACTTATGATTTTATTTATTTGAAGTAAATTAATATAAATTAAAAGCTAGCTAAATAATAAAAATAAAATTAAAAATAAAACTAAGATATAAATAAAAAAAGTCCTATAGAGGCGTCCCATCCGAGATAGTCCCAAGGAGACTGGCAATTTTTCCTCTCTGTATAGCGAGACTAATAGGTTGACAGAAATAATTACCAGAGTTCCTGCCTCCAGATATTTTCGTCAGCGAAACGAACTAAAATGTGAAGAAACTGAATCTTTGCGTCGGATATGCGGCGTAATTTTGACGGACCGCATACGTAATGACAAAAATACATAAAAGGGTAGGTACTAAGGAAAGGGATACTCCGATGCTTCGAGCTTGTTGGAAGAATGAGCGAAGAGAGATTGACGAATTAGATAGTTGTGGGTAAAAGAGGCCCTGGCAGACCAAGACCTATCACCTATCACGATCAAATAAATAAAACAATAGCTGAAGGTGCATTAAAACTGTATATCCTATATATACCTGTATCCGGTTTATCTTTCGATTACGCAAGTATGATCACATCTCTGAGTATCGCGCTAAGTTAAAGTGGCTACCAATTCGTTGTCGCAGGAACCTCAGACTCCTCTGTTTGCTCTTCTCTATTCTCAATGAGCCTGCAACACCGAAGTACCTCAAGTACAAGTTTGCCTATCTCTCATCACTTCATAACAGGTCACTTCGCTCGGCCCACAATTCTGTTTTATCTATCCCATTTCATCACTCTAGCTTTCAGTCAAACTCCTTCGCAGTAGTGGCCGCCAATTTGCCAATTTTGAAATTCGCCAAGCACCCAATAGATCACTCTTTAAGAAAATGTATATTCCATTACTTAAACAGCTCCCAACAGCGTATGTAAGATATATAGTATGTAGTATATTTATGTGTAAATATGTATAGTGTGTAGTATATGTATTATTGTGTACATATTTGTATGTATATTAATATGTATTATGATATCATAGAATAAGTTTATTTTATTTTTCTTTTATATTAAGTTTCATATTTGAGCCCTTTGCACCTACCTCTTAATCAAAATTCTCTGTATTGTCCCAAAGGTTGGCTGCTAGAGAATGCCTAGCGGTATTAAGCCCGCCCTTTGTACATAGTGCAATAAAGTTTTTAAATAAATAAATAAAAAGCTATCGAAACAAAAGGGCATGTATGAAGAGGTTGCTGAATGTCGATAAATAAAAAAGGTAATCGTGAAGGTAGGCGCTCAATTGTTCAAGAGATTTGATGTAAAGATATGTATGTACGAGTACATACATATGTACAAACATACATATGTATAACTGCCTCCGTGGTCTAGCGGTTAAGTCCGTGGATTTAGACTCGGAGGTACCGGGTTCGATTCCTGGTCCAGACACAATTTTTTTTATTAATGTATATAAATATTTAATAATAATTATTTGTTATATTTCTCGAGTTCGGTACGCTGGAGACATCGACGAGCTTGCCACTTGTCATGATTGGCCTATAGTAAAGTTGGCTAAATGTGAATCCTCTTATTTATAAGCGTGGTTTCTGACCACTCCGAAAGGGAAACGGTCGTGATGATACTTTACTTTACTTTTTTTACATATGTATATACCTTGCTAAACTTGATATTCAACCTGTACAATTATAACAGTAAACAGCGGGCCAATAATATGTAGCTAATCGATAAGGTTTGTAGCGCTAACAATGTTTTCATAGACACATGTGTGCTTTATTGCGTTTCATTACGATGCGATGTGCTAATTATTCGAGACTGAAATTAATTGCGGTTTAGTACCCAGTCATTACGACTGCAAATAACATGTGCCTAGTTCATTATACACCGCGAATCTCTATCAATCAACTTACAAATGTACAAATACGGTTACTAAAATTTTACGAGTAATTGGTTCTTGTTAAAAATTATACTTTCAAATAAGTATCATCACGACCGTATCTCTTGCGGGTGGTCAGAAACTCCACTAATAAAGAAGCGGATTCACATTTAGCCAAACTTTCTTCTTCTTAGTCGCTACACTCTTGGCAGAGTGGTCGTGGTCGCCATTGGAGTGCTAGTGGCACGCTAAACTCATGTAGGGGATGATCCATTGCAACCTTCACCTGATCGGTCCATCTCATCGGAGACCTACCTCGCATCCTCTTGCCATCGACTTTCTCCTGGACTACCAAGCGCTCGATGGATGTTTCTCCACGCCGTGACACGTGTTCGAAGAAAGTGTGAATGCGTAATTGTACAGTCGAGTAAAGGCGCTGTCTGATTCCCAGTTCCTCCAGTATGGAAGCCAAACTTTACTATAGGCCAAAATAATCTAGACCACCCAACAACGCTGTATAGATTACGCTCGTAAAGATACACTAGTAAAAAAACAAAAGAACAATATTGGTATAAAATGTTTTTATGCTTTTGAAACTACTGCGTATAAAGTGCGAGATGTTGATAAATACACAAAAACAAACTACTTTACGATATCAGATGAAACGATCTTCAAACTAGTTAAAACTTCAAAGAAAACCTTTCAGTAAGTGCGAAATTAAACCCAACGTAAATTTATAGCTACTATAGCAATAGTCAAAATCATAAACCTCCATTTCCTCTATAATGCATGATTCATTTCATTACATCCCCTAGAACACAGCGTCCTAAACCTCCACTGTTGGGAGATGAACCTACACTCGCCACGCTGGCCAGACGAGTTGGCAAGGATCTTATGTCAATTTTTAATAGTTAAATCGGGACCGACGGCTTAACGTGCTCTTCGAGGCACGGGAAGGGTGGTATCGTAAATCTATGACAAATGTACGTTAGAAAACTTACATTTGTCATAGATTTACGATTATTATTATTATTACTTATTTATTTATTTAAAAACTTTATTGCACAAAGGCGGACTTAGATATTCTCTGACAGCCAAACCTTGGGGACAAATTAAACCATATAAAGGTGCAATCATAAAGATAATAAGTAAATAAATAATAAATAAATAAATATTTCCAGACAGGTCACACAGCGCCATCTAATTTCCGTGGTAAGCTGCGAGGCTTGTGTTACGGAAACTAGATCGTTGATAAACTACATATTATACTTTTTTTTTGCTGTAAATATATACATATTATACATATCAACACGCCTAATAATACCTTGCCCCTGGTGGGAATCGAACCCTCCCGAGTTCACGGCAACGTTTGTTACCACTAGACCTCAGAGGCGGTCTATAATTAATAATAATATAATTAATGAAAATTAACAGTAAATTAATATATACTTACATCATATACAATATTATAGTATCAATAAACTAAATACTAATACATACACATTATTATACATAAACATATATATATATATATATATATACTATATACTAACGCTATGTAGAGCCATTTAGAAAGTGTAAATACACCAGTGTTTTAAATAATGTCCTTGTGTTGCTTGCCGTATGTTGACAGGTAAATTATTCCACAAATTAGTAGCAACAACGACAAAAGAGTTAGAGACAAATGAAGAGTGATGAGAGGGGACAGATAAATAAATAATAATAAATAAATATTTCCAGACAGATCACACAGCGCCATCTAATTTCCGTGGTAAGCTACGAGGCTTGTGTTACGGAAACTAGATGGTTGATAAACTACATATTATACTTTTTTTTTTTTTTTTGGAAATATATACATATTATACATATAAACACCCAGACCGAGACAAATTATACAACTTGCCCCCAGTGGGAATCGAACCCACGTCCTCCCGAGTTCACAGCAACGTTTGTTACCACTAGACTAAGGAGGCGGAGATAAAAGGGAGTTGTTGGAAGAGCGAAGCGTTATTGCTACATGTCTTAGGATGTTAAGGAGTGTTCTTACAACCGATCCACCACCGGTTTTTACTCGCATAATAATCAATTTATATGTATATTAAAAAATGGATGCACGCCCTACGTTACGCCAACGCGAAAGTCTCTATGTACGCATCTGATGTGCCCAGACCTTCACGCGCGCGTAAACGATGTGCGAACGTGAGTTTTTTTTCATATGGATCCCGCACCAATTCATGTCACGCAAATTGTACATAAAAATTGAAGTGTGATCGTCTTTATATTATTGAAGCACAACTGTTGTCTAAATTAAAAACCTACCAAATGACATTAAAAAAATGCTGCTTATATCCCTTTCAGACCTGATTAAATAAGTAATCGTATAGGTGTTTTTTAAAGGATAATAATAGATTGACAATTGTAATTTAAAAATTGATTTTTTTGTGGATAATTGTTTTTTTTTTATTACTATGAAGTGTAAATGCATAGTAAACATAATAATAATTATTATGAATAAAAAAATACACATGAATCATAAGCCTAGTGCCATCAATACTTCGAAATTGATAGCTACTTCTACTTTTTCACGGTATTTAACGTACTTTATAAAGGATATTGTAAGTGTCGTGTGTCGTGATTTCTAAAAACTTTTAATAGTGATAAGTGGGTAGGTTTACATCTACCGCCCAGTATGTACGAGACTACACCGCATAGCTCCAGTCGACCCGTGACCACGGCCAATGCAACTTGGCTGAAACGTGCGTCGGGAGAAATATGTCTCTAAGGTAAATCGCCTAGTACTTTATTAGATTTTACTTTATAACATACTTACAAACTTCCTTAATTGTGGGCGCCAAGTCTGAATGGGATATTAAAGAATAGGCTAATTGATATATTTTTTAAATGTGTTTTAAATTGTTTATATTCACTTACGGATTCTTAAAAAATACTTTGGAATTTATAGAGTCTAATTTGCCTTTAAATCTACCTTTAAATATTGTGTTTGAAAAACGTTGTTGTTGCAAATGGCTGCCGGATGACTTCATGTAATAGTAAATAAACAACTTATTTACGACACTAAACATAACTATTTGCTTTTACAAATTTAATTACCAAGAAATGAATACAGATTAGTTTTATTGGTATATATAACAAGTTCCATATGTATTTTTTGTAAGGTAAACAACAAAAAATATAGTATAGTATATGTATTATTGTGTACATATTTGTATGTATATTAATATGTATTATAATATCATAGAATAAGTATTTTTTTGTTTTCCTTTAAATTAAGTTTCATATTTGAGCCCTTTGCACCTACCTCTTAATCAAAATTCTCTGTATTGTCCCAAAGGTTGGCTGCTAGAGAATGCCTAGCTGCATTAAGCCCGCCCTTTGTACATAGTGCAATAAAGTTTTTAAATAAATAAATTAAAAGCTATCGAAACAAAAGGGCATGTATGAAGAGGTTGATGAATGTCGATAAATAAAAAAGGTAATCGTGAAGGCTCAATTGTTCAAGAGATTTGATGTAAAGATATGTATGTACGAGTACATACTTGTACATACATATGTATTCCTGCCTCTGTGGTCCAGCAGTTAATTCCGTGGATTTAGACTCGTGGTTACCGGGTTCGATTCCTGGTCAGGACACAAAAATATTTATTAAGTTAAATAATGTACGCTAGAGTCATCGACGACCTTGCCACTTGTCATGATTGGTCTATAGTAAAATTGGCTAAATGTGAATCTGCTTCTTTATAAGCGTGGTTTCTGACCATCCCGCAAGAGAAACGGTCGTGTTGTTACTTTACTTTTTAAACAAAAAAACCATGTTATTAAATAAGCAAATAAAATTATTCTGAACGGTTAAAATAATATGGAATTTGTTAGCTTATTTCTAGCCCATACATCACAAAAAGGACTTTATCAACACATAGATAATAAAACGAAGATAAAATTTAGTGTAATAAATAAAAATATGCACGAGATGATATGATAAAAAATTTGGGTGTATTTTTCTCATTGCAGTTACTAGGTTTTGAATTTGAAAATCCGAGCAATAAGAGGCGTTCAAGTTAACATGATGAATATGACAGGTAAGGGATATTACGACGTTACGTAACCTCATTTTCCTCTAAATAAAAGTTCTATATATCTCTAATCCATTATATAGTTTTTTTTATTTATTATTCATTTGGAAAACTAACAGTTGACAATATTATAATAAATATTATACAGTAAATTCACTAACAACTATTAAAGGTTTTCACATATAAATTTAAAGTTAAGCAATAAAGAGCAAGAGAAGAAAACGTCACTGCGTTACCATTATTGTGAAAAAAGTATAGAGAATTTAAAGATATAACGAATGCTTACATTATTAAGCGATATTCTCAAGAAATATGTTTCAAAAGACTCTCGTTCAGCAATTGACGAGCTGTAACCTCCTCCTTAGTCGGTACCCCACTGTTGAGAATTATGACTCCGTCGCACATCATCAACCAATAGTTTCCAGTGATTGCGGTCCTCGGCGCAGTAGATGGCATGATATGTTCACAATATATATTAAATAGTATTGGCAAATAGACATCCTTGCCTAACTCCTCTTTCAAACTTAAGCTGGTCTGATATGGCATTTGCAACTTTGTCAGTTCCGTATCCTGTGTTGTATAAACCCCGAATGAGCTGAACTATGTGCGAAGGCACACTGGCCCCCATCAAAACTTCTAACAGTGCATGCCATCCTATGCGATCAAATGCTTTTTGATAGTCCACCTAGCAAATCATTACCGGGATGTTAAATGCAGCAAATCTAAGACTGTATAACAAAGAGATCGAATAAGATAGATCTGCTCAATGCGTATGCAGAGGCAGCAGAAGAACGTGTTTTACACTTGAATAGCACGCATTGTCCGTGAAACATTATAATAATAAATTTGAAAGTGCACGTCGACCACGACCATAACTGACAATGACTACACTAATTCACCGTACGGATAATGTAACGTAATTGGTCTAGCTTTAATTCATATACCTTTTTGTTTTCGTGCTGTGTCTTGGTATATATTTGTACGAGTATTTAAACATCATTCTAAGCACGCCGTTGTTTTTGAAGATCTTTCAAATTGCTTAGCTTGGCGTAAGGTCTTCTGCCTTTGTCGTAGCATCTTAACGGTGACATGATAATTATAGTTATCTAAATTAAGACAAAAGGTGCTTTCCACCGGATAATATTTTAGGGACTAGACACAATAGACATTCGTGTAAAGGTACCTAAACACAAGTTTCAGAGCTTAAATTTTAGTAAAGAAGGATGCCTGGTAATTTCGCAACGTATGACAAAGTGTTCATATTTGAATGTACACGTAGGGATAGTGGTAATGGTTTTGGGGGGGTATATTTTGGCCTGAAATAAAATAAATTAATTGTAAGAAGGATGTTAAATGTTATGTAATTATATCACATGCTTCGCTATTTCTAGCATACACATATGTATTTAGTCACATAACTTTGTCGAGCTTAGTGTCTAGGTATTTTTTTGTAGAATAAAAACATTTATTATCCAGCATTTGTTTAACTCCTAATTAAAACAGTTTTATTGGCAGCTTCCTTATAGTAACTGGAAACTTATTCAATATATGTATTTGTTGTCATTATATATTGGGTACTTTTATGCAGTGGAATAATTATTCTACACGGATAAATTAGCCGTTCTCCCCCAAAATTTATATTTGTTTGCTTTGTGGAAAAAACTCGAATTTTTATTTTATTAGCGATTAAGCCCACAGATTTAGATGCGAAAATACCGGGTTTAATTTCTGGACACAATGATTTTTTAAAATATAAATGTGATATTTCTCAAGTCTGGTACATTAGAGACATCGACGAGCTTGTTACTTGTAATGATTGAAAGTTAGCTAAATATGAATCGGCTTCTTTAAAAAATCGTGTTTTCGCAAGGGTTACGATTGTGATGATACTTTTTTTTTTATCACATTTTAAATAATAAAGTAAGTCAAAATATATTTATTCAAGTAAACCTATTATAGGCATGATTCTTTAAATCATTTGAAATGATTATACTCCTGCTAGTGGTAGTCTATGTAGCAAAGCGATCCAAAGTGTATGCTGTTAGCGAAAAACCAGCTGATTCCAATGACCTATTAATGTTTAAGCTGACTGACAAAGGAATCTTCAAGCATCTTGTGGGGCCTCATAGGGAGACCTCAAAGCGTCTACGGACTGTTGGTCCTGTGTGCCTTTCCAGCTAAGTCTGAGTCGTGGCTACAAGTGAAGGCACTTGTTCGGCGTGATAAGAAGCAAAGCAGTCTACTCGATGGCAGCAGACCAAACCTGAAGGGTAGGAGTTTCAGTTAAGTTTTCCTTGCAGATTTCTATCTCAGTCATATTAAACATTAAATCTGCTTACCTGCTGGTCTTCTGCTAACAGCTTAATCTTTGGACCACTTTGCTGCTTAGTCTTCCACTAGCAGGAGTAGAATCATTCAAAATAATGTAATTGTCTCAATAAATCTCTTTATCTCAAATATTAGCGGTCATGCCCCTTACAATCACTGCTCACATCTCCCAAAGGTTAGATGTTAGAAAATGATTTTAGACATTAAGCTCGCTTATGTACTGTAAAATGTATAATTTTCTGTGCAATAAAGAATTTATCTATCTATCTTTTGACGTGTCACAAATGCCTGTAATAGGTAAACGTGAATAAAGGTACTTTGACTTTGAAGGAGCCATCGATGGGGGAACTAGGAGATGGAGGCAGCGGCAACTGGATACGAGGGTAATGTGAACACTCATAACTGGTGCCGCTATGTATGTGTTGTTAATCATAAATTAAAGACTAGGCTACCTTATCCCTTACCGTAAACCCCCAAATGGCAAAACCGTGGTATAATTACCCATTACCGCGGAAGGCTGTCGTAAAAATATATAGGTGGAAAGGATGAGGGTACTCACCTCTGGTATTAAGAAAAACTGGCATTTTTTATCGACAATATAGTACCTATATATAGTATGTATATATATCGCCGGGTTACAACGAAAACCTACTAACTAATTTTGTTTTAGTAAATCATGACAAACTCGTCGATGTCTAGCGTATCAAACGGGAGATATATCTCAAATAATAAATAAATAATTATTAACCAGGATTCGAACCTCCAATCAAAACAAAATAGTAGGTATGTGACGCATCTATAATATAATAATTTCATAAGTTAAACTGCCTCCGTGGTCTGGCGGTTAAGTCCGTGGATTTAGACTCGGAGGTACCGGGTTTGATTCCTGGTCGGGACACAAAATATTTATTAATGTAAATAAATACATTTATTTAATATTTGTGATATTTCTCGAGTTTGGTACGCTGGAGACATCGACGAGCTTGCCACTTGTCATGATTGGCCTATAGTAAAGTTGGCTAAATGTGAATCCCCTTATTTATAAGCGTGGTTTCTGACCACCCCGAAAGGTCGTGGTTTTCCAGTCCCAAGTTTCCACGGCCCAACGGTCATGCCGTCGGATCGTTCGCCATCCCAGAGGGTTCTAGGATTGCGGGTACTCCAGCAGTGACAAAAGCCCTTCGAATGTTGTCGTTCAGAGCAGCGTGACGAGGAATGCGGCCAGCACTTCTAGCCCAAGAAAGCCCATGGTGTCCGAGATGTTCCACGGGCTCTCCACAACGACACTGGTGTGAGTGGACAGTCCGGGCTCCAAGACGAAGGCACACCGCCATGGTCAGTGTAATGTGTATTTGTTAGATAGTATTAAATTAGTAATCATTAAATGATTTGAAAATCCTAAAGTTATAGTTTGATTTCATCTGTCACAATTTAATTATGAAAACTACTACCTCTATAAAACAGTGATGAAACATCAAGAAACTCAATTTTCTCAGACGTCTGGAGATTTCTGAAAAAAAAGAGACAAAGGACGCAATATCGGTTTCGTTCTCATTTCATACACACTTACGTCGCAGTGTAGACGATCGTTTCACACTTTGCAATAATACCTACAGTGAAATGAAGAAATAAAAATGTAATAATAAACTTGACCGCCTCCGTGGTCTAGTGGTAACAAATGTTGCCGTGAACTCGGGAGGTCGTGGGTTCGATTCCCACCGGGGGCAAGTTGTACATTGTATAATTCGTCTCAGTCTGGGTGTTTATATGTATAATATGTATATATTTACAAAATAAAAAAAGTATAATATGTAGTTTATCAACCATCTAGTTTCCGTAACACAAGCTACGCTTACCACGGAAACTAGATGGCGCTGTGTAACCTGTCTGGAAATATTTTTTATTTATTTTATCCAATTTTATTATATAAAGCATATTTTATTTGGATATTGGAGGTATCGGGTTCGGTTATAGACAAAGCTCGTTCATTGGAGGTCATGTAACTATTTCAATTGTAACTGTTCGGAACTTAATTTGTTTAATACGAATCTAAAGTGAATTCTGTTATTTACTACCACATTTAGCCGAGTCTCTCCTAAAATAGCCGACCTTACGTCAAAATAGCGTTTTTCACTATTTCAAAGGTCACCCATGGGGTTGCAACTTCAAAATCATTGGGAAAACTCGAATTAAATACTTAAATTGTTCGCCGCGAATTTATATTAAAGATAACAACATTTATATTAATTAGACTAACTGCCCTTGGTCTGAGGACGCTAAATCGTTAATACACGACATAATGATTTCATGTTTAATGAGCTCAGTGTCGACATCGATCTCTTCAATACTAGTACGGCGATGATTAGGCGGGTGATGGCAGGTAAGTACTTCGAGGGATTAAAATAGTTTTATATTTTCAAGTTTATGTATGCCTATGTGTATGTGTGTGTGTATATATGTATGTTTATTTATGTTGTAGTTATTCTGTTATTGATGTAATGCCTATTCCTTCGTAATTCTTGTACTATTGTGTTCATTTTTATTTTTAAATTTATTATCATTGTTTTCTTTGCTTACTTTTATTGTATCTGTCAGCGAACTCTTATTATTGGCTTTATCGTATTACTATTTTCTCCTATATATGTATATATTAGCTGTAAGATTTCCTATATAAAAAAAATAATAATAAGCGTTGCCATCCGAGCGTCAACAGGTGATCCTTTGAGTAGGGAATATCTTATTCAGAGGATCAGTGTTGCCATCCAAAGAGGTAACGTCGCCGGAGTCCTCGGAACATTGGGTTCATCTTCTCCTGGATTCGATGACATGTAGATTATAATCAAGATATTTGTAAGTATTTAGTTTTTATATTAATTAGGTTTATCTTTTAGTTTATTTAATTTAAGGTTTTGTTTAGTTTATTTTTAATTTATAAATATACAATTGATTATTAGAACTCTAGGTCTAATTTTGGTTTAATTTGTTTCATGTACATATATTTACTTTGTGTGACTGTTTGATTCTAAAATAAAATAAATTAAAGTATAGCAATACCTACATATTAAAATGACCAAGCCTTTTCATCCTGATGATATTCATGAACTGTAGAGTATCCCATCCCCAACCCAGGCCTATTAAACATCCGGAACTGGATGACTCCGCTGTCTGTCTGTGAATGTTCTTAGTACGGATATAGTACTTTTTTTTTTTATATAGACGGTGAATCAATAAATCATCAATGATACGCCCCCTGCCTGTAGGGCCAACGCGGGTGGGGGTCGCATGCCCGACTCATCCGTGAAGCTTCCTAGTGAAACCCCAGGGCGCCTACGGACTAAAATCCTATAAACCGTCTCTATCTCACTGTTGGCCCTGTGTGCCTTTAAAGCTAAGTCTGAGTCGTGGCTACGGAGTGAAAGCACTCGTTCGCCCTCGTAAATTGTACTGTTATGAACGCATCTAATGTACCAATGCCCTTATCAATTTATCTATATCCAAAAAGCTTTCAATGCGAATTTTACTGCATATCTTTTAGTATAAGTTTTATGATTATTCTTATCCCATAGTGTTATAGACGGATAGTTATTACGTTTGGGATTTCCAATAAAATTTTATTAATGTTTGCGGCCAGATGCTGGTACTAGTAGATATGAACGTCTTTGAAAGGCCACTCTAAAATTTTCAAGATTAAATTCGGTTGGATGTCGATGAACCTAAAGAAAACTTTTTATTGTTTATTTATTATGCTTAGGAGCCTATAGGAACACTTGGATTCGTCAAATTTTCTTTTTTCTTTTTAGAATTAGCGGACTGTTCCTTGCTATCAACAGCCAGCTATTTCAGCCATTTTTATTTATATTGATTTAATATTAATAGGTATCAAATAAGAAAAATGAAAATTTGTCGAATCCAAGTGTTCCTATAGGCTCCTAAGGATAATAAATAAACATAATACAATACAATACAATATACAATAACAAACTTAATTCTGATAGTGGATAGCAGCTGTAATTATTACTAATATATTATACAGACTTATTATTAAATTAATTAAAGTTTGTAAACGGCGACACGAAATTAATTTCGTTGCGCATTTTATTGACTGTGCTATATCTCCTAATACGTCGTTTGCTTAATATTCATTGGACCGCACGACGCACTAACGTTTCCGTGCTCGAAGAGCTCAAACTTGCTAAGGTACAGAGACTTTCTGCCGTCTGCTTTACCCGAATTCTGCAATATTTTGGCCACATTGCTAGAAGAGGCGCCGACAATCTGGAAAAACTCTTAGTAACGGGAAAAGTAGACGGTAAAAGAACAAGAGGAAGAAGCCCCAAACGATGGTCCAGTCAGGTGACTGACCACCTAAACATCCCAGTACACCAAGCCATCCACTGCGCCGAGGACCGCAGCCACTGGAAACGCCTAGTGGATGGACTGCGACGGAGTCACGATCCCCAACAGCGGGGTACCGACTAAGGAGGAGGATATCTCCTAAGGTATTTATTTAATTTGTATGGTGTAAAGGGAAAAAATAGTCTTCATAAATCCTCAAGCCAACTAACGTATTTTATATGATAATAATTAATACCGTATTTGTGTAAATTGCTTTACAATTACCGCTTTATAATTGCCCATTTTTTTAGGTATTAAAATGGATTTAGTATGTTGTTCTTAGTATCATTACGACCGTATCTCTTTAGGGGTAGTCAAAAACCACGCTTTATAAAGAAGCGGATTCACATTTAGCCAACTTTACTATAGGCGAATTTATAAATGGCAAACTCGGGAAATATCACAAATAAATTAAATATTAATTTAATTTATTCATTTAAATTAATAAATATTATTGTGTCCCGACCAGGAATCGAACCAGGTACCTCCAGGTCTAAATCCACACCACAAGCAGTTAATAGATTGATATATACCATCCAGAACTTTTCTGTAGATACACAATTACACCGTACATTATTTTGGTATATCTCAAAGCCTTAACGGCAGCGTTTGTATTGAAAGCTTCCAGACGTCTTATTTTTTTCCGACAAATATCGTTAATATATATATATATTACCACTTAAAAAATATATACTAAAACCTTCATCGAGAACCACTCTATCCATTTATTTATTTATTTTAAATACTTTATTGCACTATAATTGTATATTAATACATAGGCGAAAATATAGAATAATATGAAAATCGGTGCAGTAGTTTTTGAGTTTATCGCGAACAGACAGATGCGGCGAAGGATTTTGTTTTATAATATTTAGTCGGTGTTTTGTTTTCGTTTTTAAAGTATCTAATTTATGTATTTATTATGTGCTCTCTTAGGCAAAGCTATGACAAATATACTGTGCGTGTATTTCTCATTCGAGCATAATGATAAAGGTAGAAAACTGACCTTCATTTTGGTGCAACTATGCCATAGATTTTATCAGTTTTAGAAGTAAATAAGAAAGGAAATTTATAAAATCGAGTAATCGCTTCAAGTTTCGTGATCCAAACGTTCAGAGTGGCTCTTCCTCTTGGGTTGGTATTTCAATTACGACTTGGGATTAAACTAAACCAAACTTTATCATGTGTTTACTTTGAACCCAAATGTATTCACTTAATTTGTTAATAAATAGGTATCATAAATTGTATTACAGTATAATGTCTTATCCGTTTGGCCAATGTGTGGAAAAGTGCCCTATTTTGTGCTGCTAACCTTGTAGGGATTCTGCTGCGAGCCTTCCATGGCTCAATTAAAGAGAATTTGACAGACTGTATGGTTTATTGTTGGATTAGAATGTTCAAATAATTACTTGTGTGAATTTACTGTAATTGCACTGCATTCTTTACCAGCTAACCTTTGATCTGGTTTGGTCTGGTTTGGTTTTTAATACGTTTCTTTTCGTTTTGTTTCGTTTCGTATTGTTAGGTTTGGTTTTATTTGTGCTGGTCTGGTTCGGTTTGGTATGGTTTTGTTACGTTTCGATTCGTTTCGTATATTTTCGTTTCATTTCACATAGTTTCGTTTCGTATAGTTTCTATTAGATTCGTTTTGTATCGAATCGTGTCGTATTATTAGGTTTGGTTTGGTCTGGTATGGTATGGTATGGTATGGTATGGTTTGGTTTGGTTTGGTTTCGGTTCGTTTCGTTTGGTTTCGTTTGGTTTCGTTTGGTTTCGTTTGGTTTCGTTTCGTTTCGTTTCGTTTCGTTTTTGGATTGGTTTGGTTTGTTTTAGTTCTTCTTTCGCCAGCACTCAAAACTAGCGACAATGTAATTGAAAAATGAATCCTAATATCAATAATAAACTACCTACATTAGAAATCGAATGTTGAACTTTCTTTTGTCAACTAAAAACTTGCTATGTTTGACAAACAGAAGCGGCAAACTTTCGTCAATCAAAACTTAGTTTGTGATAAATAAATATTGAAATACTGGCCTCTAAAGACTAAGGCTGTTTATCCACAAGAGATGTTGTAGAAAATAAACAGAGAGCAAGGATAGTATTCTAGTAATATTACAAGCATATGGAACCGAAGTCCGCGAACCAGACATTTGTGCCATGCTCTGATAGCAATCGGCAACAATTCATTCAGTCACTCGCCTACGTACTTCACAATCGCGCGCCGAATTAGTCCAAATTAAAAAGCCGCCTTGCGTGTTCATAACTCAAAAATAATCAACTTTTTTACCAATTGTGACCATGCCCCCACCTGATAATAGTAGCGCGCAAGGTCTAATATTCATAGCAACTCAAATCACTCATGACTGACATCAGTCTCTAAAACTAAGGCTTGACTAGACATGACGGCAATTCGCCTGATCCTAGAACGTGTGGATACACTTAACTCAGTTTATCGGCACGAACAGCAGTTTATCTACTACCCCGCTCCGGCAGACTGAGAAAAATACCACCATCAGTCAGCCGGCCACCTACTAGCGTGAATTTTTATTTATTTAAAAACTTAATTATACGACGGCAGACTTAATGCATTCACAGCCATTAAGACAGTATAGATAGTAGGGGCAATATTAATTATGTAACCAAATCAATATAGTATAATAGTAACCAATTATACGTGATAGAAGTAATAGTAATAATGATATTGTTGCAAATG
The DNA here is from genome assembly GCA_910589645.1 of Tinea semifulvella. Classification (NCBI taxonomy): domain Eukaryota; kingdom Metazoa; phylum Arthropoda; class Insecta; order Lepidoptera; family Tineidae; genus Tinea; species Tinea semifulvella. The sequence goes on from OU342599.1 coordinate 3,721,810, forward strand.
AAAATAGTAACAAAATAATAGAGAAGTTAAGAGAGTTAGGTTGACAATAAGTACTTACGTCTTACATACCAAATTTGTTAGGTGTAAGTCATTCAGCGTGATGGTGGCTCGGTTGTCAGAACGCGTTCCTTAAATCCTACAAAGGTCGGTTCAAACCCATCCGGCATGCACCAATGAGAAATACACTTTTCTTAAGTACATTTGTCTTAGATTTATAACACCATCGTTCCCGTGCCTCGGAGAACACGTTAAGCCGTCGGTCCCGGTTCCACTAATACTAACTTGTGGAATCATTAATAAATTGTCATTAAAAGTTGACATATATCTGGAATGACTTTATTATAGCCCCTAGAACAAAGCGTCCTAGACCTCCACTGTTGGATATGGGTCTTCCAGAACATCCGGAGAATTTGGCCTGGCCAGCGTGGCGAGTGTAGGTCAAGCAAAGGATTAAGGACGCTTACACTACTGGTGGATAAACAGCCTTAAATTGAGTTCAGTAGAAAATTTTAGCAATTTAGTAAACTTCTCTTCTGTATAAGGAACGTGATCGATCCCAAAATAGATTTTATTACGAAAAATATTACGTCTCAATTTGGCGTCCAATTTCCAGCGTCCATATTGTATTTCAACTGGGTTGAATAACTAAGACACCGATGTAAAGTTATAATTTTTTTTATTCGTTCATTTCGACTGCATTCAGTAGTTACGACCCAGACATATTAACCCTCTGCAGCTGATGTCGTGGTATCCTAGACACCGTTTTTCAGTTTTTCATTACCTACATTGTCAAATTGAAAACATTTCACCAACCAACTCATGTTATCATCACGACCGATTCCCTTTCGGGGTGGGCAGAAACCACGCTTATAAATAAGCGGATTCACATTTAGCCAACTTTACTATAGGCCAATCAAGTGGCAAGCTCGTCGATGTCTCCAGCGTACTAAACTCAAGAAATATCACATATAAATTAAATGTATTTATTTACATTAACAAATATCTTTGTGCCTCGACCAGGAATCGTACCCGGTATAAGGATTCGAAGTTTTATAAAATGATTTTTTACTCGTTTCAACAAAATTTTACGTTTTACTTGTACAAAACACTAAATAGCAATATTATTATTTATTATTATTATTACAGCCCCTAACAGCGTCCTAGACCTCCATTGTTGGAGATGGGCCTTCCAGAACATATATCTGAAGAATTTGGCCTACACTCACCACGCTGGCTTGGCAAGGATCTGAAGTCAATTTGTAATGACAATTTATTAACGATTCAACAAGTTGGTATTAGTGGAACCGGGACCGACGGCTTAACGTACTCTCCGAGGCACGGGAACGGTGGTGTTATAAATCTATGACAAATGTACTTAAGAAAAGTGTATTTCTCATTGGTACATGTCGGGTGGGTTTGAACCGACCTTTGTAAGTTTTAACGTCAAAAAATTTGATTGTCGCAAATACGAGTCTGTTGCGAATGACTACGTGTTTGTGCCTTTTGGTCTTGGGACAATGGGACCGTGGGGGCCAAGTGCTATCAAGTTCTTTAAAGAATTGTCTAAGCGGCTGGTTAACGCTGTGACAAGAGGGCTGGTAGTTTTTGCGTGCAGCAAATCAGCATCGCTGTGCAGCGGGGGAATGCTGCGAGTGTTCTTGGCACACTGCCACATAATCAAGTTATGGGTAAATATGTTTATATATAGTTTACATTTTAGTTTTTTAGGATAATTTTATTAATATGTTTTTAAATAGTTTTATTAAATTTACGTCAAACTGTAATAATCGCGTACTCCTGTACTGCTGCTTCAGGACAACGTCAGACCTCGCACTTCACGACAGACGGTCGGTAAATAAGAGGAGCTGGGATAAGAATGTCTGCAGCCTCCACCCACACCCCAGACCTTGCTCCAACAGATCTGGCAACAAAAAAAACCAATTCCGATGGAGCAGTCCAAAACGTCTTTCAAAACAAGAACAATATTAAATATAAACTATATACAAATAAATATTGTAAATAAATATCTATTGACATAAGCATATTTGTTTACGCCAATATGTTAACTTATATTTGTAATAGTTAAATCGGTTAATAATGAGCAATACAAAATTCCCTCCATTTCCAATAACCAAGTATGCCACCACAAGATGGCGCCACTTACTTCAAATTTGCAACATTTGAATATTTATTAATTATATTCGCAACGAGAACTACCCACTTGTGGACTTGCAGAAAATAGGTTTCTTTGTAAGCTTCATTGCTTGCAACGTCAGTCGCACGTCGCGCCCCGACCCAGCGAGAAGTCTATGATCTACCGTGATCCCGCTCTTCTGGAAGACGCGCCGTTGTGTTCTCCGCGGACGGCTGTGCTAAATAAATAACTATAATAATCGTGAAGTGATTGAGTTTGGCGAATATCCTGGCCAGGATAGGTGATAGTGAAGCTGTGAAAAGGTACGTGGCATACTTTCCTTATATAAGTGACCCGTCCTACTCTGTTTCCGATATCGTACCTCTGTGTCCGGATTGCTCGTTACCGGCCGTTTTGCTATTATAAAAATTCAAATACAGTCCACTTATAGAAGGCCTTTGTTCGCGTTTGGTCCGTGCTTTTGGCATAAGCATAGTTAGCTGGAAGGTTCTGGATCAGGCGCGAACATTTATTTGGCCCTAGCAACCGGGATTGAAAAGCGTTACCTTCTCTTTTTTAAATCTCTTTGTGCTTTTTTTTATTGTATTTTTTTTATTTGTTGTATCTTTAGTATCCGTTATGGAAAGTAAAGGTTTAAATGTTGAAATCGAACGGAAGTCCACGGTGCTTATGAATAAGCGTAATGCAATGTTCGCACGGCTTCAGCGTATCTTTGAATTGTCCCAGGACGCGTCAAATCAAGATTTGTTTCTCGCGTCTAGTGAAAATATAGATACGTTGCGTTCAGAATTTTCCGTATTAATCGACTCAATTAGTGAGTATGAATTAGTTATTAATCCTAAAGTAGAACCTAACTACCAGGCGTGGACCTCTTTTGAGGATTTATATTGCCGTATAAAACATGCCCAGCGCGTTCTTTTGTCCGTTAAGTCGGAAGCGTCATCACGTGGTACGTCACAAATTAAGGCGAGTACACCGCGATTGCCGCCTATTGAATTGTGTAGTTTTAATGGTGACCCCCAACAGTGGTTAGTGTTTTACGAAAATTTTAAGGCAAATGTTCATGACAACCTTAGTTTGACCGATTCCGAGAGGGTGCAATATTTAGTAGGAAAATTAACGGGTAAAGCGTTATCAGTTTGTGCTGGCTTACCCCCGATCTCACAAAATTACGAAACTATTTGGGAGAATTTAATATTAAGATATAACGACACACGGAACTTAGCGTCTACTTATTTTAATCAATTATTAAATTTAAAGACTGTGCCTTCCGCAAGTTCTCAAAATTTAGATACTTTTATTGAAAACTTTTCATGTTGTGTGTCGGCTTTGAAAAAACTTGTTCCCGATCAGTTAGACGACTTCATGTTGGTACATCTCGCTATTAACAAATTAGATCCCGTTACTCTTAGGGAATTCGAAATGTCTAATCGGGATAGTAAAATACCCACGTATGACTATTTAGTTAAGTTTGTCCGGGAGCAAGCTAAAATTCTCGAACGTTCCAATAACATTGTTTCTCGCGTCAAGCCCGATGTTAAGACATTGGGCCGCGCAACCCCTTATCAGCGCAATAATGCTGCGGGGGGAACGCGACCTACCCAATCGTGTGTCGGCTACATTGTCAAATAATAATTGTTCTTTGTGTAAATCCAGGCATGAATTCATGCACGAATGTGACGAATTCAATAAATTAAATCCGTATGCCAGATTTATTTTTATGAAAAAACATCCATATTGTACTTGTTGTTTAAGTCTTAATCATAAATATTTAACTTGTGTTTACAACAGCGTTTGTAGTTATTGCAATTTAAAGCATCATAGCCTGTTGCACTATGGTAAAAATAATGTAAATAATACCCGTACTTCTGCGTCGGGGGTTGAAAATATGAACGTTGATAACAGTGATAACAACGTGGCGGGCGAAGCGAGTGAGCCGCGCTGCTCGCCTGTGTCTCTCATGTCGGCGGCCGCGCTGCCCCGCTCCCCGCTTACTACGGTTCTTCTGGCGACTGCGTTATTGAATGTTATCGATAACTTAGGGCGCGTTCACACTATTCGCGCGCTTATCGATAACGCAAGTCAGGGAAACTTTTTAACTTTAAAATTTTGTAACAAACTTAAATTGAATATAAACTATATTTGTAATGAGACTTCTGTTAAGGGCATAGGAGGTTGTATTAAATCAACTAAGGGCCTATCCTCGATAACAATTCGTTCTCGATTCGATTCTAAAATTGAATTTAAAATTGATACTCTAATAGTTGATCGCATCACTGAAGAACTGCCTACTGTGGCCGTAGACATATCTAGGTTAGATTATCTGCACGGTTTACAGTTGGCAGATGAATCATTTTACAACCCGGGTGAAGTCGATTTATTAATCGGAGCTTCCTTATTTGCCGATATAATTATGACGCAGAAAATTAGGGAAGGTGCCGGCTATCCTATAGCAATGCAAACTTTATTCGGGTACATAGTGATGGGTAGTGCACCGGTATACCAAGCTAGTGATGTGACATTGTCTCACTGCATTCTCACCGAACCTTCAACTAATTTTATAATGGAGCGGTTTGAGCCGATAGAAGAAATTTCTGGCGATTCATGTCTTGACGAGGAAAGTAGACATCGTGAAAGTATATTTTCGCCTACTTTGTTTCGTGATTGTGATAGCAGTGATGTGGTAGGGTTGCCACTTAACCACGACTTTAGTTTTTTAGGTAATTCAGTTTATAAGATGGAACGGTGTTTTCTCGCGCTGAAGAAAAAATTTATGGCTTTGCCTTATCTCAGCGAGAGCCATAAAGGTCTCTTAAGGGATTACCTCATTAAGGGTTATTTTTCGTTGGTTCCTAACCCTAAGATCCATTATATTATGCCACAACACGCTTTAGTCAGGCATGACAAAACTACCGCGAAGGTTCGTGTAGTATTAGACGAGTCTATAAAGACTTCATTGATATTGTCGTTCAATGACTTAATATGGTCCGGTCATACATACATACATACATATCTTCACGCCAGGTCCCTTGCGGGGTAGGCAGAGACAATTGAGCGCCATTTGTCACGATCTCGACATACCTCTTTCGCTTCTTCGACATTCATCAACCTCTTCATACATGGTCCGGTCATAACTTACAAAATTATGGTTTAAAAATAAATTTTCATTTTTTACTTTATAAATGTTATATTTTCTATGCTGATTTAAAGCCAATATATTTGAAAATTAGTGTCATTAAAAATTACTGCAAATACCAACTTATCATGTACTATCGGTCTATTTCGAATGATATTTTTGGTATTTTCAAATTAGTACGCATTGTCTTGGCCTTAAGCTTTAGTCCGTCCCTAGCCATACGCTTCGTGCGGCACCTAGCAGCGGACGAGGAGCTCCGTTTCCCCCTGGTTACGGCCGCCATTCGGCGTGACACTTACATGAACGATGCATGTTCTAGTGTGACGTCAGAGGTGGAGGCTATAGAAATGTATAGCCAATTGGCTTCCATATTTATCGATTTCGAGATTGTGAAGTGGTCTTCCAACTCGAGTGTGCTATTATCACACGCGGTGTGCCACCGTCATACTCAGGTGATGAGTGTCGGTGATCACCGTTATTTAGAAATATTGGGTCTACCATGGTCGTTCATGACCGACCTAATTTCGTATAAAATAAGTTTTAATTTAAATGAGTGTTCCAAGCGACTAATATTGTCCACAATTGCCCTGTTATGTTTATTAGGGTTTGCAGCCCCGGTCAATGTTTTCACCAATCTTATTATCCGTGAGCTCTGGATATTGAAGCTAGACTGGGATGAAAGTCTTACTCCATATGTTGTTAGCCTGAGGCAAACATTCCAATCAGAGTTGTCGGTATTATCTAATTTGCAGATGTCCCGACACTTTGGAGTTTTGCAAATTTCTGTTATAACGTCATTGACGTTTGTAGTTGCTTCCGAGAAGGTATATGATGCAGTAGTGTATCCGCACGTTCTTCGTGATATAGGACCCCGGAGCGTCGAGTTGGTGTGCGCTAAGCCTAAGACAGCCCTTGTGCGGTCAGTTACAATTCCTCGGTTAGTAATGTGTGCGGTGGTCCTTATATCCAATCTTGTTCGTAACGTGCGTGCATTCTCGGACTCCATAGTAGCACTCTGCTGGATTTATTCCTCGTCACCAAAATGGCAAATGTTGATGTTGTACCTGGCAATATTAGTCCTAATGACTTATTGTCTAGGGAAACTACCCCAGCTCCACTTCTGGAGCATAAATTGTGGTTGCGTGGTCCGTCTTGGGCGTACTCGTCTAAACCTTGTGGGCCTTCACTCGATCCTCAACTGTCAGCAAACGTTCCCGATGTAGAATTGATGTCCATATCTGTTGCGTCGGTCGCTGAGACAAATATTCATTATGCCGCATTTTCATTAGGGGACATTTGTAGCGCGACTCTGTCGCTCGACACGAAATTCACGTGTCTCGCGCGATGTCGCCCGACGTCGTCCGACGTCGCTTGGGACATTTACGGGTCGCGCAACTTGTCGCTAGTCGATGGTCTGCGAGCGTCGACGCGCGCGACTTTCGTGTCCCTCGACAGTCGCCGGACAGGCTTTGAGTGGTGAAAACGTGTGTCGCTTTGTGTTGCGAAAATGGCAGTAGTGTGGTCCAACGAGAATATATTGACCCTGATCGAGATGTATCAAAATTCGCAATTATTGTGGGACACTTCACATCGTGATTATAAAAACAAAATTAAAAAAAATGATGCATGGGAATCTATCGCGACTACATTAGATATACCTAGAAAAGACGTCGAGGGAAAAATGCATAACTTAAGGTCTCAGTTTCTCAGGGAGAGAAAAAAAATTGCAAGCTCAAAATCCACTGGAAGTGGAAGTGGGGATGTTCACAAAAGTACCTGGTTTGCGTATGATTCGCTGCTTTTCCTAGTAAAAGGGTCGACAAGTTCAGGCAGTATGGACACTATGAATACTCAGGTAAGCTCCCGTTAATATTGTTTCTATTTTTTTTATTTTGTACCAGTTTACAAATCATTTTTTTTTGTGCATCACTGGATATTGAACTATAGTGTTATATATTTTTGGAATCTACTCATCATTTTCTAGTTGATGATAGTATACTTAATCTCATTTTCGAAAAATTTTTTCAACTTCAGTCTTTAATGCGGGACCATAGTCACCCCATCAATTTTTTTTTAATTTTACTAGCCTATGTAATAAGCTAAGGATTCTAACAATACCTCATTCATAAAAACCGTTCAGGCGTATAGAAGTTATGGTGGAATATAGGAACTCACATACATACATACATACTTGAACCCTGAAAACAATATACTCCTTTTTTCAAGCAGTCGTATAAAAATACAGCTTATATTCTATAGATAATCTTCCTTTGGTAATAAATGCACAATTAAAATCTCTGTAGTTTTTTATACAATTTATTTTTATTTCTTGTCTTTTGTTCTTCGCCTGCGAAACTGTGATTTAATGTTTGTTTTACACTGATTTTTTCCTTTTATAGTCATCCGAAAGTTCGGTGGCACTCGAAGAAATACCAGTGGCATCGCAAGTATTAACGCAACCACCAGAGGCATCAACGTCGCCGCCATTACCAACTCAACCAATACCGGTGCCGCTTCCAAATACTCAAAATAAAAGGAAAAAAGATGATCTGAGTGAGGTATATGAAATAATGAAGAGCGCAAAAGCCAGGATGGATCAACCAAAAGACGAATTTCAAGTTTACGCCGACTATGTAGCTTCTGAGTTAAGAAATATAAAGAATGAACATGCTGTGCTACAGGCGAAGTACTTTATTAATAATATCTTATTAGAGGCTAGGATGGGAAAATACAACTATGCAGAATACCAAACGGGAAGTAATTCAAGCCATACTCAAAGTTATGGATACCGTTCTGCTCCTCAACAGTCATCCTATTCGACAAATTCTGTTAATGATGATATAGTAACTGCTAATGCTTCTCATGTTAATAATGATAATGAAGCACCAACTGCACCAACTTTCACAGAATTACGACAAATTGAGAATATTGAAGAACTAGTTTCCCACTTTGAATCAGAAACGCAGAACAAAGAATAATTATAATACTTATAATAATACTAATAACGTTGATTTTCTGTCACTTAAACATAGATTTTTAAAAAATAATAGTTAATAAATACTTAAAAATAATGAAAACTTATTAGTTAGTAGTTTTTTTTATATGATGCTAAGTTTATTATCATTTATTCCTTGGTCTTTAGCCCAAAGCTATAAAAAACATCATTCAAATTTCTTGCAGCCTATGATTGAATAGTTTGCCATGGGACACTTCCTTGAGCACTGCAGAAATATTCAGCAAAGAGGTTTCTTATTGTCTGAGCGGATTGAGGAGGAGGTCTGCCTTGCCTACTTAAGTTCCTCATATTATTATTTGTCAACTCCCTTCGCCACGAACCTTCCACAACATTATGACCAGCGTCTTCAAAATCAAATGTGGTATTTGGTGTATACCTCGCGGTTGAAGTTGTATTACGTCTCAGGAAATTATGTAGGTACACGCAAGCCATTACAACTAATTCAGCATTTACTGGACGTAATGGGATAGCTTTACGAAATACGCGAAACACTACAGACATAATGCCAAAAACATTTTCAACAATTCTTCTTGCTCTTGACAGCCTGTAGTTGAAAATCCGCTTTAAGCTTCCCTTTTCATGAATGCCGGGGTAGGGCCTCATCATGTTTTCAGAAAGTGCAAATGCACTATCTCCCACTAGAACGTATGGTATTTTCGGACCACCTTGGACCAGTGGCTCAGGATCTGGTAAATTCAGTTGCTCTTCATTAAGTGCTTTATAAAATGTAGTCTCCTGGAATACTCCACTGTCAGACGACTTCCCTTTTGCACCACAATTAACATATACAAAGTTATACTCAGCATCCACAATTGCTAAGAGAACTAAGCTAAAATTCTCTTTGTAATTATAATAATCACTGCCAGAATTGGGTGGCGCTTCTAGTAACACATGCTTTCCATCTATCGCTCCGATGCAGTGAGGAAAATTCCATAATATTTCAAAATTACGAGATTTCTCTTTCCATTCATTTACATCGGTTGGCGTCTGAAATACAAGAATAATATTAATAAATTAACATACAATATTAAGTATCAATATAAAATTTAAAATACCAATATAGTTTACCGTAACCCTTACTTACGGTAAACGTTTATGGTATTATTACTGTAAGTAAGGGTACATGAGATTAAATAATATTAAATACTTACTTTAACAAAAGAATTTAATGCCTTTATCAATTCTTTGCAAACTTCTGGTATAGTATGACAAATTACTGATTTTGACACTCTAAAAGTATAGGACAATGAACCATAACTATCGCCAGTTGCCAAGTATCTCAATGTTATAGCGAGTCTGATGTGAGGGTCGATAGATTTCCGAAACTTTGTATCTTGCTTGACTACGGCCGGCCCAACCATATTTAAAAGTATCTCAAAATCGGTTCTAGACATTCTAGTAAAATTTTCGAAAGATCCATCGCGCATTCGAAGACTGGTTATTAAACTTGAACTTTCCCTTTGGAGCAAATATTCCCGGACCCACCACCTCTTTTTTTTACGTTTTGCTAATGTCTTCCGAATAATTATGTAAGCTGCACTGAACAACACTACTTCCTCGGGCGACATACTGATCACGACTGGCCAATGTGAACGAGTCATATGTCGCGGGACATTGTCCCACAACTTTTGCAGAGACAACTACGTGAATGTCGAGCGACAAGTATCTGCGACATGTCGCCTAGTGAAAATGCGCCTTTATGAATTGTCTCGACGTATGTTTTATTGGAACAAATTATGCGTCTTCGTCTACCTTTACCGTTTTATACGTAAGTTAAATCGTGGGGCTACAGGATCGGAATTAGAATTTGCCGAACATAAAATAATTAAAATAAATCAAATTATGAATATTTCGGATAACATTAATTGTCGTACAGTTACTTCGTGTAGTGCGTCCTTATTGAAGGCTCGCTCGACATCGGAGTACATTACAAGATCACAGGGCACATATACGCGTATGGTGGAGCGGTTATGTCCTCTCCCCTCTCAATAGAGAGTTAGAGGGAGATAGATATAAATGTTTATATTTATTATAATAATTTTATTTTTTCTTTCTTTATTTTCCATAAGATTTTTATTGTTTTTTTTTTTTTTATTATTATTATTAATTTGCATAATTTCTCAATAAGATTTGTTCTTGAGAGTTATGTTTTATATTGTTTAGTTTTGAAGAACTTAACCCTTCAAGCCCGGGGGGATGTTTACGCCAATATGTTAACTTATATTTGTAATAGTTAAATCGGTTAATAATGAGCAATACAAAATTCCCTCCATTTCCAATAACCAAGTATGCCACCACAAGATGGCGCCACTTACTTCAAATTTGCAACATTTGAATATTTATTAATTATATTCGCAACGAGAACTACCCACTTGTGGACTTGCAGAAAATAGGTTTCTTTGTAAGCTTCATTGCTTGCAACGTCAGTCGCACGTCGCGCCCCGACCCAGCGAGAAGTCTATGATCTACCGTGATCCCGCTCTTCTGGAAGACGCGCCGTTGTGTTCTCCGCGGACGGCTGTGCTAAATAAATAACTATAATAATCGTGAAGTGATTGAGTTTGGCGAATATCCTGGCCAGGATAGGTGATAGTGAAGCTGTGAAAAGGTACGTGGCATACTTTCCTTATATAAGTGACCCGTCCTACTCTGTTTCCGATATCGTACCTCTGTGTCCGGATTGCTCGTTACCGGCCGTTTTGCTATTATAAAAATTCAAATACAGTCCACTTTTTTGAAGGCCTTTGTTCGCGTTTGGTCCGTGCTTTTGGCATAAGCATAGTTAGCTGGAAGGTTCTGGATCATGCGCGAACAATATTGTATGCCCATAATATGGACAGAGTGCATCATCATGACATGTACATACAACTGTAATTAGAATAAGCAATCTATACAATAAAGAATTTTAAATTTCAATTTTAAAGATTGTATTTATTCTACTCCCTCATTTTTAGTAATGGAATCAACTGTCTATAAAATGGCGTAAGTTCATAGATAATAATTTCAATTTCAATTTATTTATTAACCATAAGATACATTAAGTACACTCGGTTTTGTCAGTTATACATATTCTTGTTTACCAATCATGGCAGGATAGCAGAAGTATGTCATTAATAGCAAAGAACAGCCATCGTCATTTACACTTAACAATACAAACAATCAATACCTACATAGATGCTGCTGTACAAGGGCGTTGTGACTTAAAATCTAGAAAATAAACTATATTAAAATTATATAATAAAATAATAATTATTATTTTAATAAAATAAAATATTAAAAAGTAATAATGGTATATACTTCGCTTGATTAAATATATATTTTCATTATTTTTCTCTTATGTTTTACTTTTTTCATATAAATCGTCAATTTCGTATGTTAATACATAATACAACGGTTAAGGTTAGGATAGTAAACGTGTCCTTACTGTCTCGTCTTAAAATTCCACCCTGTAATATGAGTAATAAAAGGGAGTTTAAAATAGGTTCATTATTTTATTTTTCCGACACATAAATTAAAACGCGTTTAAAGAGTGGATCTAAAAATAAAGTATGGTTTTCACTTAATACGTCCATTAAGGCTTTTATAAGCTTAATTGTAACATTGAGAGCTTTCACCATTCAGCAATGATATATTGTGAACTCATTAATCATTTTTATTGAGTACTTTACAGTTTTAAGAAATGAAGAATTATATTATACGATGGAGTATAAAATGGAGTCTAGTATGTGTCTTGAAGGTCGTTGTTGGTGTTTAGGTTCTCATAGTGTGGCGTGTCCGGTGGCCATCCCTTTCTTGGAAGGTCATTGTAGTGGTGGCATGTATGTTGAGCAGTGATATGGGTGGCACATGCGTTATCCCCGTGATCGGGTGCTGCTGTGGAGGCCTGGGACCCAGGAATTTATTATTGAACGGGCAAGCTTAATTCTGACATACCTGTTAGATCAGGGCAACCTTAGTATAGGGGACAGAAGTCGTCTACTATATTAAGCATGTACAACACTGTAATTTTTTTTTTGTTCAATATGTATATTTTCTTTTGTGTCAATAAACTATTATTATTATTATTACTGTAAAAGGTAAGTATTCTCATAGGTACTCATGGGTGAATTTATTTATTATTGTAATGTAATTCTGTTTGTATTTATTTTGTTAATCTGAAATAGCCGAGTTTTCTATGTATATTCTTTTCTTAGTCAGATTAAACATTAACAGGTCACTGGAATCTGATAAGCTGCTGGTCTTTTGCTAACAGCTCACTCTTTGAAACACTTTAAGTCTTCCTCTAGCAGAGAGTAGAATCATTTAAAATAATTTGAATAATGACGTGTGACAAATGCCAGTGAATTAATATATATTGACTTTGACTTTGATGTTCAGTACTTATTCCGTTACTTTGCTGCAAATGTTATTAGTGGATTTTGTTAGTTACGTCTGAGGTTGCGTCATAATTACAAAATATTATTCAATTCTCAACTCTATAAGCGCTCGACCTTGAATATATCAACATTAATAGCGTATATGTATATATAGTTTCCGGATTCCATTATATAACGTTTGCGCTTAAGCTTTCGCATTGGGTCGCTACGAGTGTGGGAGCAGATGTTTTCATAATGTAGCCTGCGCTACTGCGACATAAAATTTAATAAAGTACAATCGGTTACAATTAAATTAAAAATATATAAAAATGATAAAAAGAGTCTATTATATATAGAGGTTCACAAAATGGTATTGGAACAATTAAACGATCATGCCAACCTGTCTGGGCAGCGAGGTGAGTGTAAGCCAAATTCTCCAGAAATTCTTGGAAGACCCATCACCAACAGTGGAGGTCTAGGACTCTTAATTTAGTTCCCAAAAATATTATATAAATTAAAATAAATGTAACGTCGAAATACGGAAAAGGGTTGGTATAAAAGAAAGCAAGGAAAGGCATGCTACGATGGTTCGGGCATGTTGAAAGAATGAGCAAAGAAAGATTGACGAACCGGATATATAATGCGAAAGTTGTGGGTGAAAGAGGCCCTGGCAGACCGAGACTCACATATCACGATCAAATAAATAAAACACTGACTGAAGGTGCATTAAAAAGCCTTCGTAACAAAAGGGCATGTATGAAGAGGTTAATGAACGTCGACGAAGCGAAAGAGGTATGTCTTGATCGTGTCAAGTGGCGCTCAATTGTCTCTATCTACCCCGCAAGGGATCTGGCGTGAAGATGTGTATGTATGTAAAATAAACGTGTTATACTCGTAATCACTGTTTTGGATATTTTTTTCGGTCTTTTGTGAGATTTACACATATTCCAATAAAATTATCTTCTAAGGCTTTTCAGTTCACTGTGTTATTTACAAAGTATACATTGAGTAAGAAAAAATGGTGAAAACTGGAAAGCCTCCCGTAAAATGAAATTCAGCCGCTCGTGAGTAGCGCGTTTTCATTACGTCAATCAACTACGAATTCATGTGGACGTTAACACATATACGAGATTTTTTAAACAAAGAAAATGTAACTCAACGTTACGTACAGCTATACATTGCTTGCACATTTGGTAGTGTGACACATGTCATAGAGTTGCCCGTCCACTTCTGATGTGCTCGAGCCTTAAATGCTACGTTTAAAAAAGTAATGTAAAGTATCATCACGACCGTTTCCCTTTCGGGATGGTCAGAAACCACGCTTATAAATAAGCGGATTCACATTTAGCCAACTTTACTATAGGCCAATCATGACAAGTGGCAAGCTAGTCGATGTCTCCGACAGACAGACAGTGGGGTCGTCCAGGCCCGGATGCTTAATGGGCCTGGGTTGGGGATGGGGATATTTCCACCGGTAATTCATGCACTTTTAGTGCTGGGCGCCGTTAGCAGTTTAACAGCTCCCGTGTAGCTCACGAACCCAGGGGGCTAGATTCAACTGCTTCAGCTCTCCTCCAGTAGTACTTCCCTTGGAAGTGGTGTCCCGTTGGGAGGCCGTGCGCAAGACGGAGCGATATTCTGGAGATGGTTGAAGTGTCCGTTGTCGGCCCGATAGAACATACGTCTAGTCAGGCCAGTGACAAACTGCTCAATAGTAGGCATCTCCAGATCTCGAGCTATGACGGAATTACGCACGAACCACGGCGCTCGGGAAACTACTCTGAGCGATATGTTCTGCTGACTTTGGATCCTGTCCCTGTTGGTCTGGGCCAGAAGGTGGTGCCAGGCTGGCGCAGCATAGGTCAGACAGGAACGGATGAACATCTTGTAGATCCGGACCTTCAACCTGAGCGGCAAGCTGGAATTCATAACAGGACGTAACATGGCTCGGGCCGCCTTCGCCTGATTGACGGCGTGGCAGGCCATTTCACTCCAGCGTACTAAACTCGAGAAATATGACAAACTAATTAAATATTATTTGAATGTATTTATTTACATTAATAAATATTTTTGTCTCCCGACCAGAAATCTAACCCGGTACCTCCGAGTGTAAATCCATGGACTTAACCGCTAGACCACGGAGACAGTTTAAAAAGGTGATTCATTATAATTCTAGTACCTTCATAAATATACGCCCTTTCCCAATTTACCACCATAAAAGGTATTGTTGACGTAAAAAATAAATAATATTTTGACACAAAACAGTCACGACCGTAATACGCGTTCAGTGTTTATTTTAGACGATGTTTACTTTGGCCTATTTTTTTTGAAAATTTTACAAATTAAATAATAATGATAATCACTATTATGATATTCATTCCATGATAAGTCTCTTCGCTCTTCTCATAACTCTGTTCTCTCCATTCCCTCTCACCATACTGGATTTATGGCCAACTCATTTGCTGTTGTCGCCGCAAATCTGTGGAATGAACTACCGGTAGAGTTTAAATGTAAAGTTGCTATTATTATAAGAGTATGGCTATTATTATAAGAGTATGGCTATTATTATAAGAGTATGGCTATTATTATATATAACCATTTAAATTAAACTTTTATTATAACGGTATTAAAAGATTTTAATGTTAAATAATAAATAATCTCTTCTTTCCACGATAAATTCCTTCGCTCCTCTCACAACTCACTTCTTTCTGTCCGCTCTCATCATTCCGGATTTTGAGGTTGTCGTCACAATTTTATGGAATGATCCCCCTGTAAACACAAGACAAGTACTACCAGATCTTTGTTTAAAAAACTCTACACTACACTCAAAAGCTCCTCACAAGTAAGTGTATATATGTATGTTTATGTATAGTATTATGAATGTATTAGTATTTAGTATATTGATATTATAGTGTATATAACAGTATAAACTGTAACTGTATGATTAAGCTGTTAATTTTCTTCCTAACTTTAAAATATTTCTTTCATTGCACCTGTAATAGTTCAAATTTGTCCCCAAGGTTGGCTGTCAGAAAATATTACTACTACAATTATTATTATATTTTTTTCTTTTATTATATTAAACCCCGCTTTATTTGTGCTAAATATCACCTACTTATCATCTAGACTTTATAAAACAGCTGTGAGTGTTTTCTCCGCGCTGCTATAAGTGTAACTTCAAAATAGTGCTGTGAACTCGGTTTCGTGGAATGGACTTTGGCCTGCGACCTGCTGAACTGATGACTGGATCTCACCAGGTAAGTTGCATGCCTTCTTTCCTTAGAGACAGCAGTTCCACCATACTGTCTTCCGCGCTGTCTTATTTCTTCCATCCATTTCCCTTGTTTGACGGTGTGAGCGTGATCAGCATTTTGAACAGATACCGCTGTGGATTTAAATAATCCACTGGTCCTTCAGCCTTTCTTATTTTTCCACTTGCAGCTGCAATGTTCAACGCAAACCAACCCCCCGCAAAAATAATAAATAAGCAAGATACCTTGAACCAATAAATATTCTAAGATTTTCCCGCCAGAAAGTTTGGTATTACTACTACGGACATTAAGTAACTTCGTGCAATAAAGTCTTAAATAAAAATAAAATAAAATATGTCTATATGAGAGAGTTCATGTAGTAAGCGCATATACAAGTCCATATAAAGAATACTAAGCGCAAGAGACGAGGCGGTGTTCTAATGACCTATGTCCTTAATTAAGGCATAGTACCAACTCTTAATAAGTGAATTTTATAGCAAGGCCATACATCCCCACCACTTTTATATCAAAAGCGTCATGAGTGGCTATAATATGAAGATAAAAATTAAATACGTCATAAATTTAAGCTGCCATTTACACCTCTGTGCGACAAATTTTTATATGGATTTTAGAAAATATCTGCTGTCGAATAAAGCTTTAATTCTGTTGTTTACTGTCACTGTACCTTTAAATAATCTAGAGATGCCTACTATTAAGGAATTTGTTGACGGCCTGACTTGACGTATGTTCTTTCGGGCTGACAACGGACACTTCAAGCATCTCCAGAACATCGCACCTATATAATGAAAAAGTGAATATAATGAGCGGCGGTCTGAGAGAGCTTCGTGGTGGTCTTCCCGAGGAGACAAGGCACACCAACGTTCACAAGCTATAATCCGAAGCACACTAACGAAATATGACAAGCTCGGCTAAGTATAAGGGCTCTCTCATCCCCGGAAGTGTCGACCGTAGCGCCATCTAGCTAAATGATAGCGCATGGAATCAACAAACATAGGTAGTCTTGTAAATGGTTCTCACAAACAAGACTAGTAGGCGGTAGCTTTTGCTGCGGCGCGACCAGTTAGTAAGAATCATTTCAATTTCTTTAATGTTTCTTTTATATTTAATGTAATAACCTACACTAGTTGTTTCACTAGCTGATGGCAAATGTCCAAAATGTGTGGTTAGCATACAAGCATTGTTTGCTTATTTAGATCAGCATTAGTATAAGCAATATTAATCGCTCACTTCTGGTCTTAATAGCTCTTCAGTTATATTATCTTACATTAGCTGAATTGTATTTGAAAATGGTTATAAAATCGATATGTACCTCTACTTAGGTAACAGGCCGAAACAGGGACCGACGGCTTTACGTGCACTGAGAAAACTGAAAAGTCAATTATCTGACAAATACAATGCCGTTAAACTTTTTTTTCTTCTTTCTTTCGTTCTTTCTTTCTTTCTATATTATATTATTTAATTTCAATTTTTAAAGGCTGGCAATTATTTCTGCCAACGTATTAGCCTCGCTATACAGAGGGGAAATGTTGCCAGTCTCCTTGGGACTATCTCGGATGGGACGTCTCTAGAGGACATTTTTTATTTATAGTTTAGTTTATTTTTAATTTTATTATTTAGGTAGCTTTTAATTTATATTAAATGTACTATAATTAACTTCGAATAAATTATATAGGAATTAAATTTTACACACAATTTAAAAATTAATTAATTTTTAAATTCGATATGTCTCGTCTAAATAGAGGTCACACTAATAATAAAAATAATGAGGGCAAAAACAGTAGTCTCCTATAGTTCAGTCAACTTCGTGTAGGAGACAGAATACCACATCACTGGTTTGCCATTTCTTTGTTAAGGGTTGAGGGGCGTGGGCTAGTGTACCGGGGCCACTGCGCGGACTGGACATTATCTCCAAAGTTAAAAGGCAAATTAGATATGATCGTTGTACACTAGCACCTCAAGCAATCATTGTTTATAGTCACACACAAATTGTTAAAATATTTTTGATTAAATAAATTAATGTTCTATTTCTCTTTGTTTTAATAATAATAATAATTCTTTATTTCGGTACAAAAACCATATCGTGTTGGTAACAATAACTTAAAATAAACAATAACTTAAAGAAAACTATGTTAGTAATTAATATAAAATGAACATACTAATTTATTTGTCCATATTTTTTGGAGCATGAATATTCTTTAAAATTATATTTTTAGTGTCCATTATGCATTTCTAAATAAGGCCATACGATGTCGGATTACCGCGTCTAATACCGGCAGACGTGCCCCGGCGAACATGCTGGATGCACTACACCACCTGGGGAGCCGAAACAGAATTCTGAAGGCATCATTGTATTGAACCTTCAGTCTTCGGTACGACTCTTTTGTGTAGTTGCACCACAACTGCGGTGTGTACAGAGTTTTACCATCGCAGTAATAAAATAATTAATTACCATTTTTTTTATATTCCATGGATTCACCGTGCAGTGTCTCAGGCTTGTAACCGACTATAGACTAGTTTAAAAAGAGGGCACCCTCTTTTTATTGCGCAATAACACAAATTCAAAATAATTTATTGTCACAATTGTTTACAAGTAAAATTTCAGAAACATTATCTTCATATACATCAATGTTGAAACAATCTGCTCACATTAGTCATACAATATTTAATATTTTAACTAAACAAAATTATATTATTATTATTCCTTTCCGCCTTGCATTCAACTTTTTTAAAAATTGACGACTCTGCTGCAAGACCGCTTTTATTACATAGTGTCAACTAGCTGTCCCCTATAAGACCAGGGCAACCTTAGTATAGGGGACAGAAGTCTACTAAATTAAGCATGTACAACACTGTATTTTTTTTTTTTTTGTTCAATATGTATATTTTCTTTTTTGTCAATAAACTATTATTATTGTTATTTTAATAGAAATTAGTTTTAAATTTAATACCTATGTCAAAATAAATTAACGTATTATTAATATAATATAATGTACTATTAATATTATTATTACGTTATGTGTATGTATTATTAGTATTTAGTTTATTATAGTATCCATTATTGTAGTTTAGATAATATTGCATATTTATTACGTAATCATATTTCTCTAATTGCACCTACCTTACGTCTTTAATGTTCTACAATGTCCCTAAGGTTGGCTGTCAGAGAATGTCTAGCGACATTAAGTCCGCCCCTTGTATATATTGTGCAATAAAGTTTTAATAAATAATAAATAAATAAATATAATATATCCACTATTCTGTTCCTATTCCTATCTAACGAATATAAAAGTACACTTTTAAATTAAAACTGGAGTCATGATATATTCAGCTAACGCCAATATCAAAAGTTATTTTATTAAAAACAAAGTTTAAACTTAGATTAACCTTCGAAAGTTACCAATCGTTTTTGTCCTCAAAACTCTGACGTTGTTACATTGAATTACATATTTGATATTGACCGGTCATCTTTTTTTTATTAACGTATAGTTAATATTTTAGTTAATACTTTGTTAAAATGAGCTACCTTGACTGCAATCGCAATCTGAAACTTCCTTCAAGATGCCGACTCGTCCGATGCTACATATTTACCATTGACCCTGACAAACACAATGTCAAAGAAGTTAGAAGCTTTTGAAATGTGGATAGAAGTAAAAAGTAAACCGTTTCCCTTTCAGGGTGTTCAGAAACAACGCTTATAAATAAGCGGATTCACATTTAGCCAACTTTACTATAGGCCAATCATGACAAGTGGCAAGCTCGTCGATGTCTCCAACGTACCAAATTTGAGAAATATCACAAATAAATTAAATGTTAATTAAATGTATTCATTTACATTAATAAATATTTTTGTGTCCCGACCAGGTACCTCCGAGTCTAAATCCATTGACTTAACCGGTAGACAAGTATATAAATAAAATGTTTTTGAAGAACAATTGAAGAATTACCACTGTGTTAGAATCCACATTCTAAGTTTCTAAGCTGTTATATAATTTAATCGTTTAACATTTAACGTTTGGGAACTATTTGACGCATAATGTACTTAACCCGGCGAGGCTGTGGTGACAAAATGTTACATTGAATATGTGGTCAGAAATTCGATTTTCGATCCTGCAAACATTTAAATGCGCGCGAAAATTTTAAAATATTTATTAGTAGAGTTGCGCAAAATGTGTCACTAAAAAGAAAAGAGTGATACATATCAATTCAGCTCAGTGATATGTATCACTCCTTTATATCAGTAACTCATTACGGATGACGACTAACCAAGAGATATTTATTTCAGTTAGCTCAGAAGTGAGTTGAGATATTCTTCCTATTACATCTGTGGTTGAGACATTGTTTACGTTACGGGATCACAGATGATAGAACATTTTTCATTTTCAAGTAGGTATCATCAAAACGAAACAAACTGTGCTCTATCTATATCACAGTAAGGATTGCTTTTGATTGTCTACCGCTACATACTCAAAGCAACGCTAATAATTATATTACATCTCTCTCTGTCTTGTGCCGGTCTGTATATATCTAATCGCTTATTACTTTTTTACGACAGTCAAGTGTTTCATTTTTTTCATTTTACTCTGTCACACCGAATAGAATACAATTGATATAAATGAAAATTTGGTGAGTTAAAAAAAAAACACTCTCCTGTGCGGATATAACTCATTTGTATCTTTCACTCAATTCTTCCTATTACATCTGTGGTTGAGACATTGTTTACGTTACGAGATCACAGATGATAGAACATTTTTCATTTTCAAGTAGGTATCATCAAAACGAAAAAAACTGTGCTCTATCTATATCACAGTAAGGATTGCTTTTCATTGTCTACCGCTACTTACTCAAAGCAACGCTAATAATTATATTACATCTCTCTCTGTCTTGTGCCGGTCTGTATATATCTAATCGCTTATTACTTTTTTACGACAGTCAAGTGTTTAATTTCTTTCATTTTACTCCGTCACACCGAATAGAATACAACTGATATAAATAAAAATTTGGTGAGTTAAAAAAAATCACTCTCCTGTGCGGATATAACTCATTTGTATCTTTCACTCATAAGTTACACAACTCTAATTAATAGTTTACCATACGATGCAAAGGCAGGTACTAAAAGTTACACAATACATTTAAATTATTTTTTTACTAAGGTTGTATAGTTCGCTTGATGACAACAATGGTCGACATGTTGAATGAATTGAACGAATTGATTGAATTAATGAATGAACATTAAATTTAGTACCACCTACCGACTACTTTGTATGTGAACTAAGAGCAACTGAACCGTAATCTGTTATTTATTTATAAAAAACTTTATTGTTTGGCATTTTCTTATCATCAACCTTCGAGACAAGAAATCGAACTTTAGGCATGGCAAAAAAAAACACAAAAAAAACAAATCACTTATTAGTACTAGTTAAATTAAATATATGATAAACATCATAATAATAATAATACCTAAACTACATAAATAAATATATTCTTACATACACTACATAACTTAATTACTTGTTCAAGTTTCCACCCCCTGCGCTCCATTGTGACTAAAATCGCGCCCCTCTCGCTAACGTTTTTTGATAAATCCAGTGTTACTTTACAAAAATGATGTCCCATCTCGTCCATGATACGTAGAAGAGTTACCGTCACCGATTTATTCGAATGAAACTCACTTTTTATACAATATCACTATTTATGCTAACAAAAGCAGTCATTAAGACATCTTAGCAGTATCTGGTTGTGACACACTCAAAGATCCCTAATTACGCCAATCTAGCCCTGTTAAAACTTTTCACCCACCACTTATGCTTTTAGTCACATTGACTTAAAATGTTAACCAGGTATTAATTTTTAACCGAATTTATACGAAGGTTATACAATTCGACCCAGCGTGGCGAGTGTAGGCCAAATTCTCCAGATATATGTTCTGGAAGGCCCATCTCCAACAGTGGAGGTCTAGGACAATGTTTTCTAGGGGCTGTAATTTATTTATTTATTTATTATGTTTGAAAAACTTACAGCTATTTTACATTAGTTAACTTAAGATTAGATTATCAGTTTCCACTTATAGTTGCACCTTGAACAAAAATAAAAATAAAATACAAGAATTTATTTACAAAAAAAAAACATATAAAATAGTACAAATCAATACTGACATACTATGTAAACAACCTCTATTTGCCTGAAGTGCTCGTCGGTCATCGCGCGTCTTATAGACGTAGTAGTGGAATTAAAAAGATCAATATCGATATTGAGATCATTGAACAACTCACCTGCCCTAATAAAGAACGCTAATGTAACGTAATGAACGTAATGAATAATATATGTGTGGAATTGATTCAAGAGCAAATTTTTATTTTTTATTTTTTTTATCATGGCACAAACAGTCATTACAAATGAAGTTATATAATTTAAAAAGAACACATAAAAGAAGACCTTTAGTGCCAATAGTTAAACAAATTGTAAGCAGTTAATTATAAGGACAATATTAAAAAAATTAAGAGAAAGATAAACAACAAGGTATGATATAGTAATAACAATAGGTAGTTACAGTTTTAATTTTATTTTGGATAAGTCTCTTAAAGGTGGTTGGTGAGGTATTAAATATATCTATTTCAGAAAAATGGTCATTATACAATGTAAGAGAGCGAATTATAAACCTATTTCTATTGTAGTTATTTAGGGCTCGCGGTGGAACAAAAATATTAGAATAACTATGTTGAAGTTTCTTATTTCGTGGTGTACGAATAAGCAAACGTGAACGGGCTATGAATGGAATTCTTTTTAGGATATCAGGGCAATTAATTTTGTTATTGAGTATTTTATGTAAGAAACACATTTTCATATTATAATCTAGAATAAAAATAAAGAATTACGTATTTTTCATTTTAATTATTCACTAATCAAATCTTAAGTTACGGTGCAGAGAAGTTTTCCTAAAAATATTGCCACTCATGCTGATCCTAATCAAGTAGGTAGCGAAAGGTCGACGATCGCGCGAACGTTAACTTATATCATTGTAGTAGACCAAACGCGTAAACCGATTTTATTGATTCTTACGTTAATCGAATCGTCTTCATCACGCGAGTGTCACTGAAGATATGGCATTAATCAAACTTATTAAGGCGACAACCAAATTGGAGAAAATAAAAAAAAAATGTCGACGAACTACACACATCAAAAGTGTCTAGGGATCAACATATATTTTTGCAATAACTTTTCTCCTGATTGATATTCATTAAAATTTTCTTTAAGGATTGATCAAATAAAATGTTTTCGTTTGTCTACAGTAACGATAAACCAAGTCACTTTTGCATTAGTAAAAAAAATTGCCATTTTCCTAATAAAGGGATTTTTGACATTTGAACCACTAACATTAAAGTTCGAAAAAAAGACTGAAATAACAGTTTTTTTTTAAATTTTATTGGGTAACTTAAACAATTAATAATCCGTGTTTCTACCGCGAACACTAACAACACAAGAACATCGGTTTGGCATACTCAAAATGAGTTCATCCAAATCACGCTGTGGAATGGCCGCCCATGTTCGTTGCAACAACAAAAAAAGGTCTTCTTGCGACTGGATACCCTCCATATTCGGCAGAGCTCTTCTCTGAAGAATATCCCATGCATGCTCAATCGGGTTCAAGTCTGGCGACTGAGCAGGCCAGGGCAGGACATTGATGTTAGCTGCGGCGAGAGTCTGTCTTACAACTCTTGCGGTGTGCGGTCGTGCATTATCATGCATTAACTGAAATAAGGGACCGATATGCACTTGTAGAGGAACGATGACGTCTGATACAACCGTCTCAGCATAAATTTGAGCGTTGAGGTTGCCTCTGATCCAAATCAACTCAGTTCTTCCGCCGATCGAAATACCCGCCCATACCATGATGGTTCCACCACTATAAGGATGGACTTCCTGGCAGGATTTTAATCGCTGTTGGCGTCCAGGGGTTCTCCAGTGTCGTATACGTCTTGTATCCGGCCTCATACCAAAACGAGACTCATCAGAAAAGCACACGAAACGCCATTGTTCTTCTGTCCAATTTCTGTGTTCAAGAGCCCATTGATATCGAGTCCTACGATTGTGCATTGCTATAGGTGGTACCCGTAGCGGTCTTCGGGAATGAAGGTTCACTTCATGCAAGCGGTTTCTGACTGTTTGGTCGCTAATTAAGTTCCCTGAAGAGCGATGAAGGCTCACGGCTAACATCATGGCGGTTATTGTTGGAGTTCTTCGAGCTGTGATTTGAATGTATCGGTCTTGTCTCCGTGTGGTGCAGCGATACCGTCCTCCATGGCGCTCAGCCACGGTACCAGTGGTTCGGTAACGTGTCCAAAGTCGACTGATAACACTCTGACTTGTATTCAGAGCTAAAGCCACAGTACGTTGCCGGGAACCAGCTTCTATCATTCCCACGGCTCTGATCATTTCTTCCCTGCTTAAATGACGTCGCCGCTCCATAATAACGTTGGTTTTAATCAGTAGTAGGGAAACAGTAGCACTAATAATGTCTTCAATGCGTCTTATGTTTTTATAGGGAAAATATTGACAGCTGATTTTCATCTTTTACTCGAATTTGATTGACAGTTCCTGTTTTAAATTATGAAATGCACCAAAAAGGATCCATATAAATTTATAAAATCATAAATTTATTACAAAGCCACATCTCAATCACAAGAAATCCGCATAAACATGCTTGATCCCTAGACTTTTTTGATGTGTGTATATTGAGTAGGGTGTCAATGAATACATATTTAAAAATCATGTTGTGATTTCTCCTACAATTTTTCATTTAGAGTGTCCATTTAGGATGTATAACAATTTAAACTTGGTTAGCATCCATTATCATTTAAAATTTCAATACCTACCTACACCTTCCTACCTATGACATTGTTAATATTTTTAGTTTTTAAGTTTAAATTATGTGATTGACGAAGCCTTTACAGCGGATTTAATTTATAGCTTTTTTAGAAATTTGTGACATATTATATATTAATTATATTGACATTTTTTACACATATATATATATTTATTTTTAGTTATAGTTTTTTGACACATCTAAATTAGAATATAGTATTTTAAGTAATATTTATTAAAATACCCGACGAGGCACCTTTAGACCTACCAAACTAGACCTAAATTATTATATATTATAATAATTATTAGGCTTAGAAGTGGAAGAGATAGAGATAATAATAATAAAATAATAATAATGGAAATTGGGGCTGTTCCTTGCCATACTGTATCACCATATCTGGCCAGGTATTTTGTTTAGCGTTGTTATTTAGAAAAATTGACTTAACCGAGTGTTCCGATAGGATCCTATGGCGATAAATATATAAATATAAATAAAATAAAGTTCATATAAAAAAAAACAAATGTTTCATCACGACGATATGGCTTTCGAGGTATTCAGAAACTACGAAAGAAGTGGATTCATATTTAGCCAACTTTATTGTATAAGTCACAATGACTCCTTATTACAACTGCCTCCGTGGTCTAGCGGTTAAGTCCGTGCATTTAAACTCGGAGGTACCGGGTTCGATTCCCGGTCGGGACACAATTTGATTACTTTTTAATTTATTTGTGATATTTCTCGAGTTTGGTACGCTAGAGACATCGACAAGCTTGCCACTTGTCATGATTGGCCTATAGTAAAGTTGGCTAAATGTGAATCCGCTTATTTATAAGCGTGGTTTCTGATCACCCCAAAAGGGAAACGGTCGTGATGATACTGACTCCTTATTGAACCGATTAAAATTTAAATTTGACTGGCGATAAGTTATTCTACACAAAATTTGTAATCTACAAAATTACCGGAACCCGACCGCTTGTCACCGCTTGTGTTTGATCGATCAATCTAAAGCTGGGTTTACACTAATTACTTTTGCGTATGACATAAAACGATTTTGCTTATAGTTGAGGTTTTAACATAATTTGGGTGGCTTATAACAATTTCGTTTCTAATTTAGCGACGTGTTTCGATTTTTCAATAAGTAAGCTATAATTTTTAGGACAACGCCTTTCCTTAATCGTGCAATCACGCATTCTCACTTTCTTTGGACACGTGTCGCGGCGTGGAGATACATCCATTGAGCGCCTTGTAGTTCAGGGAAAAGTCGATGGCAAGAGAATGCGTGGTAGGTCTCCGATGAGATGGACTGACCAGGTTAAAGCAGCAATGGATCACCCCCTACATGAGTGCTCCAGGAAGGCTGCAGTTCGAGACGAGTGGCGACGGCTTGTTAAGCGTGCCACTGACACTCAAGCGACGACCACGACCACTCTGCCAAGAGTGTAGCGACTAAGAAGAAGAAGAAGAATATTATAGTATACTTATTGTAAATTTCACATGTAAAAGTGCAAAATACATTTTTTTGTCCTATGCCTAATTACAAAAAATAAACTAATTAAAAAAATATATATATAAATAAATATAATACATTCTTAACACTTTCTTTCGCTTTATGATTAGCGTAAGTAGCCCAATCGTGATACAGATATCAAAGACATACACGACGCAGTTACAATTGTAAAAAAAAAAACTTAAACCTTAAAAAAAATCTCCATTACAGAGACTTAATTATCGTTTGGCGCGGTGGTGCCTCGGTTGTAAGGACGCGTTCCTTAAATCCTACAAAGGTCGGTTCAAACCCACCCGGCATGTACCAATGAGAAATTAACTTTTCTTACGTACGTTCGTCATAGATTTACAACATCACCGTTCCCATGCCCGGTTTCACTAATACAAAATCGTTAATAAATTGTCATAAAAATTGACATTATATCCTCGCCAAGCCGTCTGGCTAGCGTGGCGAGTGTAGGCCGAATTCTCCACATATATGTTCCGGAAGGCCCATCTCCAACAGTCTAGGACGCTGAGTTCTAGGGGCTGTAATGAATGAATAAATTTTCTTTTGACAGCTGGAAAGAAATGTTGAGTGGAATATCTTATAATACGGATGTTATTGTAAATACTCCAAATCTCGAAAGGCATAATTACAAATAAATACAAATAGATACAACTGTTTACAATACAACTATACAACTCAAAGTACCCGTTCGTCATCGCTCGTCTAACTGTTGAAGTGCCGGCAACTGTTGAAGAGATCGACATGGTGAGCTCATTAAACATTATTTCCGCCCTACTTAGAAATGCATATATCTTGCCCATTTCTCAGACTGAGCTTAGAACGAGTAAATAAACAAAAGATCATTAATTTGGGCTTCGCTACTAAACCACTTTGTCTCGAAGTCACGAGGGCTTCAGCAAAAAGGTCCAATTATTCCTTGATAGTAAAAAAGCGATGAAAGCACTCAAGACGCGACAAAAAGTAAAAATAAAAGTTGCACTCAAATAGAAACAAAAGAGATTTTATGTTTAACCAGAGTGGCAGAACAAATGAAAACACAAGAAGACCTATTTTTAATAGTTAACAATGTATTTACCGTACGGGTGAAATGAAACGAAAAAGAGAGAAGACAAATGTCTATGCATTCCATGGATTCACCGTGCGGGTGCCGGGTCCATCGTGTGTGGGTAAGAGATGAGAAGAATGGTGTCTCGGGCTTGCGACCGACAATAGGCTGGTTTAAGAAAAGGAAACATACACACACACAAAAATACAAATCTTTCTGTAGATGTGTCTGACAACTGTACTGTACCGTGTGCTTTAGAATAGGCTGTAATATAGTTAGATCGTTCTGTTTTTGTATATACCAAAATATTATCAATTGTTACTTTCAAGTATGGCAATAATCTTTTACCCGCATTCCAAAGTCCACTAGTAGGTTTGTATAAAAATCTGCTTAAATATGACATTGCAAACGTAATGTCTGGACGTCTAACTGTAGATATATGTATATATAATAATGATCCAAACAATTATCTATACGGTACATTTACAACTTCATGAAGAGGTTTTATATATTATCAATAAAATTCTTGTATCAATTTAAACAATCTTTATTCTTCATTTCCAATTAACTTACATTACTCGATATCACAAAATTATTTTTTTTGCTGTCAAACCCAAGTTGTCAGCAGTGAAATAATACCAGTAAAAACACAAACACCAACTTCAATAGGTTTTATCTCAGCAGTGTAATATTCTGTGTACAAAATCACGTGTTAATTATAAAAATCCAACACAGAATAATTCTCGGAATCAAGGAATCAAATGATAAAAAACGAGGTAATTTGAATCCGACGTAAGTGCGAACAATATAATAACAATAAACATCGGTCATTTACAAAATTAATCCAATTAACACCCACGTGCTAATCAAATAGGCGCAGTAACATGCCATGCAAATATTTGGCAATAAGCAATAAGTTGTAACTACCCCAGATTTATGTCTTATTTAAAAAAAAAAAAACACCACTTTGACTAACAATATTTACAGTAAATAAATTTACAAAAAGAAATTGACTTGAGATGTCCACGCAATATGGCGCGAAGGAATTTTGCTTGTGGACATAAAAACATAATTTAACAAACATTTTATATAAAAATATGCTCTATCTTATATCAGGGTTTGGTAAAGAAAGTAGACGAATGGTTGATAATTAATATATATATATATCATAATTAATGGGAGTGTGTCATTGCGTAATCAAAAAAAGGGCCTTAAACCCAGATATCAGTCGCATTCCCAAAGACACACTATGGTGTCGGCTACATCGTGCCGGGGGGAGAGAGCACGGTAAATCCATACATAGCTAAGTGTTTTCTCTCTTACAACCCGCCCTTAAATGAACATAGAAAGTTTTTTTTTTTTTTTTTTTATAGACGGTGAATCAATAAATCATCAATGATACGCCCCCTGCCTGAAGGGCCAACGCGGGTGGGGGTCGCATGCCCGACTCATCCGTGAAGCTTCCTAGTGAAGCCCCAGGGCGCCTACGGACTAAAATCCTATAAACCGTCTCTATTTCACTGTTGGCCCTGTGTGCCTTTACAGCTAAGTCTGAGTCGTGGCTACGGAGTGAAGGCACTCGTTCGCCGCGTAACATAGAAAGTAAAATGTTTTTATATATAAGTCACACAAATATCATACAAAGTATGTTTTATTCCTAAGAAGTTTTATATTATTAGTATTTGGTTGACCTAAAATACTTGAAGTTGTTTTGTTGTTTTTTACTCCAAAATCAACCTTCTTTCTATCACTATAAGAGTCGTGTACTTTTATGATTTTACTGGGATCACATTATAGACATTTATATAAAACCTAAAAAAAATATTTTTTAGGGCCAACGTTAAATAAGTTTTATAGATTACATAATAATAATAAATTCAAATTTCGTTTCTCTTCCAACAATCAATTAAAAATTCCGCCAATAGAACCGGGTTCCACTTAACGTTTGAAAAGCCACATCACTTAAGTGTTTTTAAAAATTTACTAACCTTATACCTTCACAAAAAGCAAGACGAGTCTACATAAGTTCTTTAAATTGGTATAATATTCTATGTATTAAACAGAAACGTTGACATCCGTCAGAGAATTAAAGTTACATAGACATAGCTTTCAAAATTAGTAAGCTGAAGTGGCAATGGAGTGGACACTTAGTTCGCTGAACCGATGAAAGATGGAGTAGACGGGTGACGAGTGAAGACCACGAACGCAGAGTGGGACAACCCCCCGACAGGGGACCTGAGGAAGGTCGCTGGTGGGGGATGGATGAGGGTAAAAAAAAGATCGTGTGAAGTGGCGAGCCTTGGGGGAGGCCTATATCCAGCAGTGGAGAAACTGCTGATGATGATGATAGTTTTATATATATTTCTTATGTATTATATGAACTTTTGTGTTATTTTTAACTGTGTGTTAATGTACTCATGGACTGCTCGAGTGTAACGAAGGACTCTTCCAAAGGCATTCAGGAACGTAACGGGCCTCTTAGCCTTTCTGGAGGAGATAGTATAGTAGTTAGTCTTTGTTAACAGGATCCAGGTTACACCTATGGTCTCCCAGAAACTAAATGCGGAAAATGCCTTGTCTATTGTACGAGATATACGTCTATGTCCACATTGTTTGTATTCGGTATCGCTCGTCAGCGTATTATTTTATTTGTTCTGTATTTCAATCACTCCTATCTCTGGATTATGGGGTTCGGGAGAAATAACAATTCGAGTTGTTTTTTTTTTTATTACAACTACGGTTGATTTATCGGATTAGGTCACTACTGTGTCGTAGCACTTTGAAATTAAATATACATCCGACATACAGAAGCAGATTTGAATTAGTAAATGTGTTATTTGGTATATATTTTCTATATTGTCTCCAAAATATTATTAATGCATGTTAAAATCAAGAGTTTCTTTGGAACCATTGAGTTTCGTGACAGACCTTCTGATCCCTGTACATTGTACAATACATTTCCTATAATTACTTACTAATTATCAAATCGTAATTGTTTATTTTATTTATTTATTTAAAAACTTTATTGCACTATGTACAAAGGCGGACTTAATGCCGCTAGGCATTCTCTGACAGCCAAACCTTTAGGACATTTAGACAGTATAGATAGATGGTAGGTGCAATCATTAATTAAGTTATTCTTAACAGTATTAATACATACATAACAGTATTACACACTAATACATATACAAATACATAAATACGCAATATATAAATATATATAAACATAAAGTACATAATAAATAAACAATATTATAAAATAAAACTACTTACATGATGAGGGAAGTGAAATATGATGTTGCTGCAATTGAGGATAGTGAGGAAATGGAAAAGAGACATAAATTTAGGAAAGTATAGTTAGAAAGAAAGTGTTTGTTAACTGTATTTTTGAAGATGACTCGATTTGGAACTTGCCTAAAACCTATAGGTAGGTAATTCCAAAGATTTGCAGCTACAACAGCAAACGAATTAGAGACAAAAGAGGTGTGATGGAAAGGGATGGAAAGGGTGGAGTTAGAAGACGAGCGTTCGATCATGAATTGAGCCTAGAAAAGTAAAGCTGTCTTTCAGGTATTGCGGTGTGTCCGGTTCGTTAAGGATGCTGCTTATCACTTATCAACAAATATAACTAATGAAAAAAAAAAAACAGGATTCGAGTGCGGAATCTCGCAGGCTAGTAAGAGGAACGGGATTCAGCAGTATTGAAGGATCAAATTTTTCGGGACTGAAACCCTATCCG
The DNA here is from genome assembly GCA_910589645.1 of Tinea semifulvella. Lineage (NCBI taxonomy): Eukaryota > Metazoa > Arthropoda > Insecta > Lepidoptera > Tineidae > Tinea > Tinea semifulvella. Next base: position 3,752,904 of record OU342599.1, read on the forward strand.
TAATAACCATTCATCATTACAGCCCCTAGAATATACGAGCATATCTGGAGAATTTGGCCCCTACACTTGCCACACTGACCAGATGGGTTGGCGAGGATCTGATGACAATTTATTAACGATTCCACAATTTGGTATTAGTGAAACGACGGGTTAACGATAAAATCTATAACATATGGTTCGAACCACGACGTTATGGATTAAAGAAAAGCGTACCAACAACCGAGCCACCACCGCCCTAAATACCAGCAAAAAATTAATGTGGTTCGCTAACAAAAAGTCAAAACACAATTGAAATTACTGTAGATGAAAAATCACCAAATAATTTATGTGTAAAATACCAGTTTTCCAACTGATATTAAGATTGGACTTTGGTCTCTATTCAAAGATAACATTATTTTCCGGATCGAGATTGGCCTCAATTTTATATAATCGCAAACCTCAATCCAAATTGTATTCTCTAACACAATGGAGCACAAACGAAGTAATTGTTGTTATATGGGCTATTTTAGATCCATTGATTGGCATCCGTTCCTTAAACGTGCTTCCACAGCGGTATTACGAGTACTAAGGTTTAATATAATTTTGAACCCCGGAAGTTGTATTTTTTCGCACATCTTCAACAATCATCTAGGCGAAGCTCGAGAGTTTTAGACACTGTAGTGTAGTCCACTATTCGAATTGCCTGCCTCTACAGGACATTGAGAGCATCTGTAAGGTACTTAGCGGAACCATCCCAGAGGTGAGAACAGTATTCTATGCATGACCTTATTTGTGCTTTATAAAGCATAAAACGGAGAGAGGGCGAAAAAAACTTTTTAACCTTGTTCAGTATCTCCAGTTTTTTTGACACTGTCTTGGTGATGCTCTTAATGTAGTTTCGGTGGTTGAGATCTCAGCGTATTTTAACCCCAAGTATGTTGTGTAAGCTGGGTTGTGTTTCAACACGGTGTCCTGAAGAGTAGGAGGAGAAATATGGAGACTTCTTGGTCGTCAGCGCGCAAGCCTGGGTCTTATTGGCATTAATTAGTTGGATAGAGGATCATCATGATCAGCCTGTGTCTCTCCACTGCTGGATATAGGCCTCCCCCAAGGCTCGCCACTTCACACGATCTCCTGCCACTCTCATCCAACCCCCACCAGCGACTTTCCTTAGGTCATCTAGCGGGGAGTCGACCCACTCTGCGTCTTCCCGTACGTGGTCTCCACTCTACAACTCGTCTACTCCATCGTTCATCGGTTCTACGACAGACATGTCCAGCCCATTGCCACTTCAGCTTACTAATTTTGAAGGCTATATCGGTAACTTTGGTTCTCCGATGGATTTCTTCGTTTCTAACTTTATCCATCAGAGAAATACCAAGCATAGCTCTCTCCATAGCCCGCTGAGCGACCTTAAATTTGTGGACGAGACCCACTGTCAGTGTCCACGTTTCTGCTCCGTACGACAGCACTGGAAGAACGCACTGGTTGAAAACTCTCGTCTTCAAACACTGGGGTATGTTTGATAAGAAGATGTGGCGCAGCTTCCCGAATGCGGCCTATCCTAGCTGAATGCGTCTGTCGGCTTCTTTACTGAAGTTGGCTACGCCTAATTGCATAGTCTGTCCAAGGTAGACGATAATAGTATAGAGGATAATACTCATTATATTATAATTATAGAGAGAGAAGAGAGAGAGAGAGAGAAGAAGGCACATTTTTAAGCATTCCATGGATTCACCGTGCCAGGTCCATCGTATATGGGTAAGAGATGAGAGGAATGGTGTCTCGGGCTTTCGATCGACAATAGGCTAAGTTGAAAAGAAGGCCTCCTTCTTTACTTTATTGCGCAACAAGACGCTCACCATCCACCATTCCACTCCTCTCCCTACCCAATCAAATACTGTATGATTCCGTTAATTTTGTTTTGGCAGCTCTTTCCATAAATGTATTGACGGCAGACTTGCTTCGGCCAATTCTTTCAGTAAGTCTTGAGTCTTAAATCCGTTCCTGATCATTTCTGTGAGATCATAATATTTGTTCGACTTCATGTTGTGGTGTTTTGAAATATTTGATTTCCAGTGATTTGTAAGTTCAATAAGAAAATACCATGCTATGTTAAATAACCCGTATAATGTAACCAAATACCTTAAATCTACGATAACGGTTATGTGCGCTATAAATCCTCACTGCAGGGTTTAGTAGTTATAAAGGTCAATTTACTACCGCGTTGTAAATTAATTATTTGTCCTGAAAGAGTAGGTACTTGGTGATTTAAAAAAAAAACATTTCCATACGGCTTAAATCTTATGCTTTTTAAAATAACAGTATTAATTTAGGAGGTTTTTAATCATCCTTTTTTAAATCCGTCTCGCTCGCACAAGCCAACATTTATAAAGATTTTTCAAATATATAATTTTTATTATTAATTTACTCGTAGTAGGTACTAGGGAATAAAAATACGGACTATTTTAAAGATACATTATTCATGCATTTGTTTTAGTGAAATAGATTAAAATTGATAAAAATGATATTAATTACTATTTTTTTCTCTATCTAAAATTATTTATATGATAGTAAAAATATGTCCCAAATGTCTATAAAATTTGCAGGAAATAAAATTACAGACAATTTGGACATATTTTCACTATCATAACGGACTGATGGTGGTAATTTGCCCAGTCTGCCGGGGCGAGGAAGCCATTCCCTACCATTCGCGCCGATAAACCCAGTAAAGTGTATCCACACGTGTCAGGATCAGGCCGTCATGCCTTGTCAAGCCGGCATAGTGTTAGAGACTGATGTCAGTCATGAGTGTCTAATTCCAGTTATTGATGGATCTCGCGCTCCACTTACCATCAGGTAGGGGCAAGGTCGTGTCGTGCTTCTTCTTGTACCTACAAGGCGAATCTTTAAGTGGGCTCAGATGGTTACTTTCTAAACTATGGAAATCGAAAAATATTGTAAGGAGTTTCGAAGCCGATTTTGATAATTATATCATCCAGGTCGAGAATCGAATTCGAAAATACTGAAAAAAAATAAATTATAGCACTATATGCGATAGTGTCGCTTATAGGAATGACATTTTGAAAACCAATGTCAAACGTCGAACTTAGGAAACTGTGGGAATTTAATATTTTAGGAAGTAGCTATATCCATCCACGCTCACTTGAAGAAAATCATTCTGTATTTTTTTTTTCTTATTGTGGTAAATTATAGTAAGATATTTTCCCCTAAATTGTTGTAACCGATCCATTACTCATGTTTGGGGATGGAGCAGGAAAAACTATTTATGATGAAGGTGAAGTTTTATTTATTGTAGGTACTAGAGAAAAATAAACTGTTAATAAATAATTAACTGTTGGCGTGGGCATCTGTCCTCGGTCGAGCATGCAGTTCATCAGCCCTTGGTAGAATTCAAAGAAAAAAAATATATATAACGGACATATAAATAAAGAATAAATATTTTAATATTATAATCTAGAATAAAAATTAAAAACTACGTTGTTTTTTTAAAAAATATTTAGTAATATAATATTAAGTTACGATGCAAAGAAGTTTTCCTAAAAATATCGCCACTCATACTGAGCCTAATCAAGTAGGTAGCAAGAGGTCGACGATCGCGCGAATTTTGACTTACGTAATTCTTTCTCCCTCTAATTTGTCTCTCGTCTGTGAGCGAGATCAACTAATAATAACACTTTAGGTAATTACTACTAATTTCAGACGCGGCTTTATTCACCATGCAGTAGTGTTTTGTTTTTTAGATAATTAATAATAATAATAAATATTTCCAGACAGGTCACACAGCGCCATCTAATTTCCGTGGTAAGCTACGAGGCTTGTGTTACGGAAACTAGATTTTTTTGTAAATATATAGACCGAGACAAATTATACAATGTACAACTTGCCCCTGGTGGGAATCGAACCCACGACCTCCCAAGTTCACGGCAACGTTTGTTACGACTAGACTATGGAGGCGGTCGAATTACATTATAGTCTATGTTAATTTTTAATATTATTTATGTTTAATTTTATTATTTTATTTCTCTATTTGCACCGTACTCATATTTAAATGTCCCAATGTCCCAAAGGTTAACGGGAAGAGAATGTCTTGCGGCATTACGTTCGCCTTTTGTATAGATTTACAATAAAGTTTTTAAATATATAAAATAATGGTTTTTATATTTTTTAAATAGAAGTTCTACTAATGACACCTGAAGCCTTAAAAAAATATTTTCTCTTTTTGCTCAATTACACCGGGTAATAGAATAACTGTTCGCACGCTCGTCCAGTTTACATCAAGTGAGCGAGCATTCTTGGAATATTCCATAGAATCTTTGCGAGCAAACGTAGAACAACGAAAGAAAGCTCTGTCTGTCTATCTCTGTTTACACAAAGTTTGTGAGCATTTGCTCATTTCATGTAAACCAACCTTAAGGTTTCAAGTTATTAACTGACGTAATGCGAACCAGCCATTAGTTGAGTAAAATAAACAGAAAGGAACTTGATATGTAGCAGAAAATGCCAGTAATGACAAAAAGTGTAGATAAACAAATAAAAGAAGACACATTGCGTTACATACCAACGTCTGTCCTTTGTTATGTTCTTCGTAGCTTTATTTATAGAAAAACAGTCGTCATCAGGCTCAAAATATATATTTAGCATAATATCTATGTGTATATACGTTTATTTATAAGTCTTTGTGTAATCTATGTAACAGTGTAAGTATCTATTAGTATGTAGTATGTGTAGTATATTAGATATTGTTAAACTCGATATCGGCACTATCCTTAATCTCACACTCTCTCAAAGGTTAGATGTTAGAAAATGCTTTGAAGGCATTAATCTTCGCCTTTGTATACTTATTTTGTGCAATAAAGAATTTAACAATAATAATAATAATATTGGCCAAATCTTGGTCTTGGTATTCGTCTTGCTTTGGGCAACACGAGAGCGTAACATAGATAAAAATCTAGGTGGTGGAGAATAGTAAGATTAGGAGAGGAAACCCACTAACCAGTAGATGCGGCGATCGAGGCTTCCCCCTGGCGTCCTTCGGCTGGTTCACTAATTGATTTCTCCACTTATTACAGAGTGAATATTGTTTATAGCGTGGTAATTATTTTGGCACTGCACTTGGAGAATTCGCGGCGTGATTTTGCGTGATTTAGGGTTTTTACCGGCGGAGCGCGGTAGGTTTTCGGACACGTCCAAGCGCGGCGGTTGAGCGACTACGATGCCAACTGACGTTGGGCAAAGGAGTTAGAGGTAGGAGCGGTAGGAAAAATGAATAGTGAGATAGATACATAAGAATAAATATATATCGGCGTAACCACTAGGTAAAATTGGTCTAAAAACTACCGGCCTACAAACTAGCAACATCTGTTCTGCATGCCTCTATGTGCTTTTAATGAATTACAGACAAAGCTCGTTCTTTTGGAGGTCATACAACTATTTTAATTGTAACTGTTCGGAACTTGATTTGTCGAAGCCAACGTTTGCTCGCAGCTACTTGACCAGATTGTTCTGTTCTACTCATATGCCTTAGCTGTGTACCCACAGCTACTACTACTGTTGTTAATTGTTGTTATTTGTTTTTTGTAAGTATTCTTTACTTTATTTTATGTTTGTAGTCCATTTGCGGTAACTTCTTAATAAATAAATAGTTCCTAAACTATCTACTAAGGTTTACAATTATTACTCTTTATCTAGCGAAATAAAACTATATATATATCTTCAATGCCAATAGTTAGACGAATGATGACGAATCTAACTTCGAGTTTGTAGACCGACCTATTGTTTTTATGTATGTATTTTTATTATTTTATCGTATGTATTGTTTTTTTTTTCTTTATTTTTATCTTATTGTTGTTCCTGGATTTGTACTCAACTTTTTCAAAGTTTTTCTTGCATGCTTTCTATTGTGTTTATATGTGAAAGCCTTTGTAGTATTTTTGCTATGTTTGTATTTTAGCTGTAAGTTTTCCTAAATAAATCGACTTTCATAACCCTCTACTTGAAATAGCTTCGTAGCAATTAGTTGCGATCTCGTAACGGACAGAATGCGAAGCTTTGAGTTGCGTACGATCAAAATGAATAGGCGTTCGCCCGAGTGTGAGTTAAAAATTGTATAGAAGTGACCTTGACGTATAATTTTAAAGAATAATTATCCTTAGGTGTAGTATGCATAAGTTGGATAACGAAAAGGACCATAAATGTTAGCAACTGTAATGAGACACTCATGACTGACATCAGTCCCTAATACTATGCCGGCTTGACTGAGCATGACGGCAATTCCAGCCATATCCCTAAATGTGTGGATACATTTCACTGGGTTTATCGGCAAAAAACGGTGGATACTTCCCCGCCCTGGCAGACTGGCAGACTGGCTGCCTCCGTGCTCTAAGTCTGAGGATTTAGACTCGGAGGCACCGGGTTCGATTCCTGGTCGGGACACAAAAACGGGTCGGGTTGGACTCTAAATCGTGGCTAAAACAGTTCTGAGAAAGTGAAGTGTGAGAAGAAAGCGTGCCCGCAGTGAAAACCTGGCTTTTTTCTTGAGGTATGTCCTTTTTTCTTGTCCATTTGTTGGTTTTAGCAGATCCTTGCCATTTGCCTTAGTGACTTATTTTCTAGACAAAGTAGGAGAGTAGACCGCCTGACTGATGGCTGGACCCGTGTTACCCAGTGCGGACCAGTTACTATAACGAGATAACCTATATTTAAAATGCTACGAACACGCCAAGATGAAAATGGCGAAATTAAATATTTGGTTATGTGTCGTTTTCTGTTGCCAAAGACTTTTCCTACTTCCAGAAATATTATTCCAAAAGAACATTTTAATATTACGTCTCGAACCAACATCAAACAGGCTTCACAATAATGGAGTTCTCCAAAACATATAAAAGCAAAAATCTTATTAAACGGTAAAGAGTAAAGTAATCAAATTATCATCTACCGTTAAAGGCTTGGGTACACCGAATGCGAACAGTTGGCAAAGAAACGGTTTTGGAGATATTTTTATTTATACGATGGTAAGCGGCGCGCAAGGTTCATGACATGAGTCCCTAACACTATGCCAACTTGACTAGAGGCTTATTCACACTTCGCAAGGACTATCACGACCGTATCCTTTACGGGGTGGTCAGAAACCACGCTTTTTTATAAGGAGCGAGTACACATTTAGCCAACTTTACTATAGGCCATGCCATGCTTCGGATATGCTCTTTGTCGGGCCGCATGCGTAATGACGAAATACGCAATTTTTTTTTTTTTTTTTTTTATACGGAGCACGACATGTGACACCGCGCCCACCTGATGGTAAGCGGTACGCGAGGTCCATGAATGGGAGCAACTGACGCCAGCCTCAGACGACCGACATCAGTCCCTACCACTATGCCAGCCTATTAAATAGTAGGTAAAATTAAATAGTAGGTATTTAAGAAAGCATAGGGACAAAAATAAGAAAGGCATGTTTCAACGGTTCGGATAGGTTGAAAGGATGAGTGAAGAGAGATTGACGAACCAGAAATATAATGCGAAAGTTGTGGGTAAAAGAGGCCCTGGCAGACCATGACTTACCTAACACGATCAAATAAAAAGCCATCGAAACAAAAAGGCATGTATGAAGAGGTTGATGAAGGTCGAAGAAGCCAAATGTCGAGATCGTGACAAATGGCGCTCAATACCTACCTACCCCGCAAGGGACTTTGCGTGAAGATATATTGATGTTTATGATATGTATGTTTTTTAAATGATGATCTGCTTGATGGGTTGATGGAATTTAAACCTTATATTAATAGGTAGATTGTTCCACAAATTTGTAGGAACAAATCTGAAATGATGAAAGGAATTGTGAGAGAATCGGGGAGATTTATATTAGTATGACTTTTAACTCCAGCTTTCAGTTCAGGTATCTTTGACGAAACCTAAAAGTTGGTCTAACTTCAGAAAGGTTTTATTGACGATCCTTTCACTTAGCTTTCAAAAGTTAGCAAAAAAACAATTAAATCAGTTTTAGATACTTTGTAATCTACTTATTTATTTCAAATAAAGATAGGTTTACCTATTATTATTATTATTATTAATTAATAGGCGAGCAGCGCATTGCCTATATCAAGCACTGGTGTAGAGTTTATTAAATTGTCAGTTATCACCATAGTCTATTTCGATTGTCACTAGCCACTTGTCCAGTTTGTTTTTAAAAGTGTTTACAGTTGAGGACTTTAGGATGTCTTCTGGTATTTTGTTCCACATATTTACAACTCTGTTATTCATGAAGTGATATCCTATATTTGTATTGCTGGATTTTCTCATTAGCTTCATTCCGTGGTCACGACGGGGAAATATCATTGTGTTAAACCTAAACATTAACACAACATATTAGTAATGTATACGAGTATACGTCTTGTGTCAAGCGGTGTTATTTATATATAAATATCACTATTTATTTATTTATTATTATTATTAGGTACACAGAACAGAAATGAGTACAAAACATTTTTTAAATTTCAAATCTTTACAATACAGTTCCAGTACCATCTCCAAAAGCATGCAACTATGAAACATTTACATATATTTAAAAATAAAAATACAATACCCACAGTGAGTAGTTCATAAATATGAATTTAGTTTGCTCGCCGTCCACAGCAAATTACTCCTTGCCAAAAGCCAGAACCAATCCACTATAGAGAGTGAACACCCTATTTAGGATAATATTTTTTTTTTTTTTAATATGCAAGCTTACAATATGAGTTCTCCTTGAAAGTAAAAATTGGCATTTGACATCATGGCAAAAAAACTACAATAAAGAAAAAACAAAATGAATTTATTATAAATAAAAAAATGCTCCAAATCGTTGCCAATGGGCAAAGTGCCAAGGGCAGCATTGCCACATTGAATATCAATGCTGATCCTTTGGCCTCAATTATTGCCAAATATTGCGAAAGTATAAAGTAGTTTTTTTTTTTAAATATGAAGTGAAGGAGCTTGTCTGATGGCCAGTGGAAGCTAGTTCCACTGACGAGCAGCCGATACGATGAATGAATCTGAATATCTGCTGGAAGTGTGGGTTGGGATTTTAAGTTGGTTGTTATGTGAAGAACGAAATTTACCTCTTTTTATCAAAATAATATAACGACAGGCAGAAAATATACAACTGAAGAAGTGTCTGTTCATTTACATAATAGCTCTGTACCTTTCAGTAACAGTGGCATTTTTGTATAATAAACTTGTTTAAAACAAAATCATTTACAAAGACGACTAGAATGATCCTTACTTTTCGAGCGAAAAAATCTTTAATTTTTCTTAGATACTTTATAGGGGCTTATAAAACATTAGGTATCAAATTTTTAATGGTTTGGCTTTTTATATGAAAGAAACTGCCTCCGTGGTTCGATCTAAATGAATTAAAACACTTAATATTAACCTACGATTCGAGCTACGATCAACGATGCAAGAGACATCATTTTCTGCCACTTGAGACGCGTCGTAACATTGCAGACACAACTTACCTTGTTGATGTTGCGCGAGGGAATGTGGACTCGCCTGAGTTACTAAGCAAAATTCTTTTACGGATACCCACTAGGAACACCAGGCAAAGTCCACTACTGCTTATTCCCAGTTTCAGCACAAATTACAGGTGTAACGCGTTCTTTATTAGGGCAGGTGAGTTGTTCAATGATCTCAATATCGATATTGATATTTTTAATTTTACTACTACGTCTATAAGACGCGCGATGACCGACGAGCACTTCAGGCAAATAGAGGTTGTTTACATAGTATGTCAGTATTGATTTGTACTATTTTATATGTTTTTTTTTTTTGTAAATAAATTATTGTATTTTATTTTTTGTTCAAGGTGCAACTATAAGTGAAAACTGTTAATTTGGCTTACTAATGTAAAATAGCTGTAAGTTTTCCAAACATAATAAATAAATTACTACTATCATCATTACAGCCCCTAGAACACAGCGTCTTAGACCTCCACTGCTGGAGGTGGGCCTTCCAAAACATATATCTGGAGAATTTGCCCTACACTCGCCACGCTGTCCAGACTGCTTGGCAAGGATATGATATCATTTTTTTATGACAATTCATTGACGATTCCACAAATTGGTGTTAGTGGAACCGGGACCAAAGGCTTAGCGTGCTCTCCGAGCACAAAAATAAAAATAAACAAAAATGATTGAATTAAATGAACAAATTAACACAGCCACACCACAGTCACTCAGTGCACAATAACAACAATAAAAAAAAACTTAGACCGAGAGACGGTGACCCAAAATCACCTTTCGCGCAAGCTCAAAGTTGCATCACCAAGCGACAACTATCTCCTAAACCTCAGTTAGCTTACCACCCGGCAACATAGCGGGAGACCTTTCTCCTGAAACTTGATAACCTATCGTTAGTAATTCTAACTATTTTTTATATCTTAATAAATAAATAAATTTCTCGAGTTTGATGCGCTAAAGATATCGACGAGCTTGCCACTTGTGATACGGCCGTGATGATACTTTTCTTTTAATTTAGAAAACTTGTGCAATCTCACGCCAACTGGCGTTGTTCCCCGATCTAGTGCGCTGGGAAGGTGAATAGCTATTTTATCTTATTAGATAACCCGTATTATTGAAGTGATTGCATTACTCAAATGCTGGATTTGGGTTAAGATAGGTATCAGATTCGAATATCACAAATAAAAGAAATATTTTTATTCGTCCACAAATAGAACCCGGTACCTCCGCATCTTACTTCGGTCGTAATTATTAGACCACCCAGTCCATCAATCACTCTTTTGATTTTAAAAATTATTGGTTAACTATAATTTAGAAAAAAAAAACATATACCTGGCAGCATAAATCTGGCAGTGGAGTAAAGCAATCGCTTCACTAAATTGGATAATTTAAGAAGAAAAAAATGCTATCTATTTGTTGTAACTAACGATGCCGCTTCTACGTTCTAACTATAATAATAAATATTTCCAGACAGGTCACACAGCGCCATCTAATTTCCGTGGTAAGCTACGAGGCTTGTGTTACGGAAACTAGATGGTACTAACTACATATTATACTTTTTTTTTGTAAATATATACATATTATACATATAAACACCCAGACCGAGACTAATTATACAATGTACAACTTGCCCACGGTGGGAATCGAACCCACGAACTCCCGAGTTCACGGCAACGTTTGTTACCACTAGACCACGGAGGCGGTCTAACTATAACCTATCTATGTTCTACTACATTACAATCACATTTTATCATTATTCATTATTGCGACTGCTTCTCTGGTTCATCGGTTAGGATCGTAGATTTAAACGAAGAGGCACTGCCTTGATATCTGGGTTCCGATTCTCGAATAATATAAATTACGTCAGTACATCTTCAGTTATTAGCCATTAAAATATATACTACACCTACATATTTATATAACTGCCTCCGTGGTCTAACGGTTAAGTCCGTGGATTTAGACTCGGAGGTACCGGGTTCGATTCCTGGTCGCGAGGCAAAAATATTTATTGATATAAATAAATACATTTATTTAATATTTAATTTATTTGTGATATTTCTCGAGTTTGGTACGCTGGAGACATCGACGAGCTTGCCACTTGTCATGATTGGCCTATAGTAAAGTTGGCGTGAATCTGCTTATTTATAAGCGTGGTTTCTGACCACCCCGAAAGGTCGTGATGATTACTTTTACCTACATATTTACTTCAAATTTGCTATTTTGATTGTCGCCATAACAAAATTTTATTAATGTCATATATGACGAATCGATTGACGTGAGAACCAACAAAATCGGCCTACGCGTTTGTTTTTCAGTGTGCCACAAAGGAACGAACATACATACATATATATACATACATACATACACATTTATTATTAGCAGCTACAATTTTAAGATATTAATTATGTATATTTGGGTTGTAATGTGCTGCTCCAAATACAAGCTATTTCCCAGAAAATATTTTTTTAACATGTAAAAGCACAGAATACATTATATTTATTGTCCTATGCCTACTTACAAATAAATTGAAAATTGAAATATATACATACATAGGCTATCCAGAATCTGGTACTATTTAACCTGGTGCGTTGGTGGCTCAGTTGTTTCTTATGCGTTCCTTAAATCCTTCGAAGGTCGGTTCAAACCCACCCAGCATGAACCAAAGTAAAATACACTTTTCTTACGTACATTTTTTTTTACACAACACCACCTTTCCCGTGTCTCGGAGAGCACATTAAGCCGTTGGTCCCGGGTTTAGTAATACCAACCTGTGGAATCGTTATTGAATTGTCATAATAATTGACATCATATCCTCGCCAAGCCGTCTGACCATCTCCAGCAGTGGAGGTCTAGGACGCTGTGTTCTAGGATCTGTAATGATGATGATCCAGAATCTGTGTTCGTAGTCTTTAGTTAGTCAAATATAAAAATAACTTAAAATTACAGTCGTGAGTAGAAGTGTTTATACAGCCATTATATTTTTTAGCCACGGCCGCTTACATACTCATGAATTCTACTATTTATACTGTTGATAAAAGGGCGTATTTACCAATATCTCAATAGTAAATAATTATAGCTTATTTATTGGCTATATAATTAACTGGTCACGGTAAAGGAAAAAAACTTAGATATGCATATTTAATAATAATATTAATAATAGTACGTATTACAGAATTTAAAAAATCTGTTTTAAATCTTAATATATGAAAAACAAAATCGGGTTTATTAGAACACTTATAACTCGAGAACGGCTGGACCGATTTTCATGGAAAAAAATATTGACAACATATAAAATAAAATCAATATTAATATTAAGGATAGGGATATAAGTCCCGTCCGCGTGGAATGGTGGCAAGAACGCTGGCTGCATTTCCCCGCTGAATTGCAATACTGATTCTCTGGGAGAAGAAAGAGCCAGCCCTCTTGTCGCCGGAGGAGACGACAAGACGCGGTATTATGTCTTTTAAAAACTTTTTTGCGCTTAAACTCCATGGGCCCAGAGTTTCTAAAGCAAACGGCACAAATATGTAATCTTTTAATATACTTACATACATACTTGCGCCGCTTGCTGGACTCCGCATTTTCCGCCGCGGCTTCCGCTTTATGCGCATTTTCATGGTTTTTGATTTGTTGAATTTGTCTCAGTCCCGAATAGCAGAATAACTATTAAAATAATTGTAAAATTGACGAAAAAAATAAATATAAGTAAAAATATTTTCCCATACAAAATGATCGTGGGTTTCCTACCTGTCAAACAATTTTGGTTGTTAAATATTCATGCGTGTGTTCAGAAATTTATATCAAGCTTCTTACATATAGAACAAATGACAAAAATATTCATTGTATTACTTCCATAAAATCATAAATTTTGTTCAGCCAGTACTGTTAGACGGTACGAAATTCGCCGGGTCGGCTAGTCTTAAATAAAATAAATAACCAAAAAAAATTTTTGTTCAATGATATAAAACGAATATGTGAAAAAAAAAATTCAATTCAATTCAAAATTAAAAAAATATTCTCTACTCAAAGGGTCACCCATCACTAAGCAGAATTTTTCCCAAAGCTGGCGAGACAACGCCAGAGCCTCCTCGGACCACAGACTTATCGTTTATTTTTTTATCTAACCGCGTCTAAATTAACCACTAAACCACGCAGGCATTGTCATAGATCTCATAGATACCTTACTACGAGTATATATTTTTTGAAACTTATATAGAGCCTTTTAAAACTTTTTTTAAATAGCTCTAGCCACCATCGAGGTTCTAGTTCTTCTGGAGCCTGCTGGAGTTATCTGTGATGATGGCAAGAGACCATCGGGGTGTGATATTAATTAGTAATAAGGACGTGCTCTGGTGTGGAACCTACGTGCGTTCATACCCTCGCCGCCTCGGATCTCAGGGACTAATTATAAAATGCGGAGTATATTCAAAGATTATATGTGTGCCATTTGCTGTAGAAACTGTGGAGTACATGCCCCAAAAAGTTTGTAAAAGACATAACATCGCGTCTTGTCGTCTTTTCCGGCTGGGCTGGCTCTTTCTTCGCCCAAAGATTTCAGCGGGGAAATGCAGCCACCATTTCACGCGGACTGGACTTAATATATCCCTATCCGTAATAATAATATATATATTTATTTGAAGAATATATCTCGCACATTCGATTCGCGGACGATATAGTCATAATGGCTAGCTCGCTGGAAGATCTTAGCGGAATGCTGAACGGCCTAAATGTGGCATATCAGCGGGTTGGTCTCGGTATGAACTTGGACAAGACAAAAATCATGTCCAACGGCCACGTTATACCGATTCCAATCTACGTGGGAAATGCCACTATCGAAGTTGTACAAAAATACGTCTACCTTGGACAGACCATCCAATTAGGAATAGCCAACTTCGGTAAAGAAGCCGACAGACGCATTCAGCTAGGATGGGCAGCATTCTGGAAGTTGCGTCACATCTTCCTATTAAACAACAAACTTTTATCTTCAAACACTGTGGCAAACAGGAACGTTGACATCCGTCAAATAACCAAAGTTACCGAAATAGCTTTTAAAATTAGCAAGTTGAAGTGACAATGGGCTGGACACGTCTGTCGCAGAAGCAATGAACGATGGAGTAAATAAACGGGTCCTGCAGTGGAGACCACGTACTGGAAGACGCAGAGTGGGACGATCCCCGCCAGATGAACAGATGACCTGAGGAAGGTCGCTGGTGGGGGATGGATGAGGGTGGCAGATGATCGTGTAAAATGGCGAGCCTTGGGAGAGGCCTATATCCAGCAGTGGAGAGACACAGGCTGATGATGATATATATTTTATATATTGTATATATTTTTGTCGTTTAAATTTTCTTGTTTTATTTAATATAAATATCTAATATTAATTAATTCTATTAACAAAATATATGGTTGATAAGCCACAATAACACGTAATTTTCATTATAGGGTGGAATCTCTAAGAACTAATTAGAATGTTTTATGTGAGTAAAATTTTTATGATATGTCTTCCTTAATGTTTAGTAAATTAAACATTTTAATTAAAATCTCTTGTATTGTGCACTAGAAATATAATTGTTAATAATAATGTTCGTAGCCGAGTTGGGGATCATTAAATTCGAAGTGTTTCTGAACTTGATGCTTTTCCCTCAAACACGTCCGACATATTATGGGAATTTACAGCACGGGAAAACCGCAAATTCACTGCAACTTTTGTCCAATTTATCGTTTTCCATAACTATCCACATTGTAGCACATTATTAAACAAAAAAAAAACTATTTTGACTAATAATATACACAGTTAATAAATTTACAAAACAAAGAAGTTGGACTTGGCTTGTCTGTGCAAACGGCGGGAATTTTCTTGTATACTTTAAACTGTAAAGAATTTAATTAAGAATGTGGGAAAGGACGTTTTAAAACATTTTTTTTATTTATATATATATATATAATAAAATGAAATCACTTACAAATATTGTTCCAAAGAAAAACTATATCCCACAATTATTAATACACAACACAACACGAATCACTATTTTGCAATTAATACTAACTAAAATTAATTTTAAATTGATAAAGAAATTAAATTAGCGATAATTTATTTCTCACAATTTTTCACACGTGTAGGTATTTTTATAACACAAATTGAACACGTTATAATACGTTTGAAAATGGAACGTTGAAAAATCGCGCGAAAACTTTTCTCGGCTCCGACCGCCTACGTTTCCCGCCAAACGTTCACATCGGTCGCAAGCTTCAACTCAACTGTCTAAAGCGCACGGTTTAAATGACGAAGCTTCCGGCGAACGAAACTTTTGCTGTTCATCGACCGCTTCCAACGGTTAAACTAATTAATCGTTGTAGTTAAACGAGTAATGGAAAAACTGTTATTATTGTATGATAGTCAAATAGGAAAATTAGGCTGTAAAATTAAATAGATTTTATAACCACCTATTTTTTTTAAAAGTATTTATTATTAATATATTCAGTGTTTTAGTATTTTCTTTAGAAATTAAACACAGTTACGCAAAAAGGATCCATCATCATCATCATCATCAGCCTGTGTCTCTCCAATGGATAAAGGCCTCCCCCAAGGCTCGCCACTGCACGCGGTCTTTAGCAACCTTCATCCAACTCCCACCAGCGACCCTCCTTAGGTCATCCGTCCATCTGGCGGGGGGTCGTCCCACTCTGCGTCGTCCCGTACATGGTCTCCACTCCAGAACCCGTTTGCCCCATCGGTCGTCGGTTCTGCGGCAGATGTGTCCGGCCCATTGCCACTTCAGCTTGCTAATTTTGAATGCTACGTCAATAACTGTGGTTCTCGGACGAATTTCAACGTTTCGAATTCTATCCATCAGAGAAATACCAAACATAGCTCTCTCCATAGCTCGTTGAGCGACCTTGAATTTGTGAACCAGACTCACTGTCAGTGTCCACGTCTCTGCTCCGTACGACATTACGGGGAGGACGCACTGGTTGAAGACTTTTGTCTTCAAACACTGTGGTATGGACGATGAGAGGATATGCCGAAGTTTCCCGAATGCTGCCCATATTAGCTGAAAAAAAGGATCCAATCCATTATTATTATTTATTTTCAGAAATTTAATTTTGAATGTCTACAGGACTTTATTTCTCGATCTTTAATATCAAAAACGATCTAATAAAAAATACCTTTTTTTTTGACATATTCAACACTTGTATTAAACGTTGGACTAATTAATCTAAGTTCCAACTTCAATGGCCAATAACTTAAAAATAACTTAATGAGGATCCAGTCCATTTTGCGTAACTACGTCCAATTATTATTTTCAAAAAACCTGAGCGTCTTCTCAGAGTGTAATGAAGAGCTGCATAACCTACCAACTACACCTATACAGTCCACTATCTCTACGCCTACATACATTTATATTTTTACATCTGCCGCACGCTGAAGATGTGCTCTCCCAGTCTGTGTTTTCTCCCATTTTCCAAGCGAAGTTTGAAAAAACATAATAAAAAAATATAATAATATAAACTAAGAAGATTTATTTATTTATAAACTTTATTGCACAAAGTACAAAGGCGGACTTAATGCCCGAAGACATTCTCTGACAGCCAAACCTTGGGGACAAATTTGATCAAATGTACGAGTAGGTGCAATCATAAAGATAATAAGAGAAATAAATAACTATTTAAATTAACAGCAATTTAATATATTCTTACTTACAATATATATGGAATAAATGTTATAATATCGATACACTAAATACTAATACATACATATTATTATACATAAACATACATATATACTACTTATATATGCGAGCACTTTATTATTATTATTTTTTTATTACTACACATTTTTTCGGCGTTCATCCGATTTCTTATTTCCTGATCTATTGCGTCTCTCACATCGCTTTGACTGTCCTAGAATTAAAACAGCAGCCCTATTCTGTTAGGGCTGGCAGTTTTTTCTTCCAAAAATCAAGTATCATAATTCAAAGGGGAAATTCTGCTAGTGTATTGGGCACCATGCCACAAGACAGCGATTTGGAGGAGCTATTTTTTTGTATGCTTTTAATTTTTATTTTCTATGTATTATTATTATTATTTAGGTTAAATTTAGATTTTGTTGTAATATAGTTTATTTATTGTAAGGCTACGTATGAAATAAATAAATTTATACGTTTAAGAATACAAAATGTTCTGTTAGTTAGTCGTAAACGTTATTAGTGAATTCTCAACTCTGCGAGTATAAAAGCGCTCGACCTTGACAGCGTCCGTGCAAATATCAACTTTAATAGCGTGGTAACAGATTCCATTATATATCGTTTGCGCTTAAGTAACAGATTGGATTGGTTAGAGCTGTAAAAAACGTCAGTGGTGGATAACCGAAGTGTTACTTAAATAAAAATATGTCTAAATTGTCCGTAATTTTATTTCCTAATAAGTTAATAGGCCACATTTCTCAATACTACAGTCAGACTTGAATAATCTTTAAAATAAACAAATAAATTTTAACAGTAAGGTGGTAGACCGCTTTTTTGGTCGACTGTACGTGGAGCCTATGAGTTTTAGAATCCCTATATTACGCAATAGCCCGCTCTGTAAATCGATTTTGGTAAAACCCATACCTCAAAGGTATATTATTTTAGTACTAAGGTTCTGATGTGTACCTACTGCCTCCATAGTCTAGCGGTTAAGGCCGTAAATTTAGAGGGCTGGTTTCGATTACTGGGTTACAACATAAATATATTTAATTTATTTGTTATAATACTTGCATGTAGTTCATGTGATTGCTTGGTATGTAGTGTATTGTTGAATTGGAATTAGATCGTTGCACCCTGCCCATAATATCGCACCATCCCAAAGGTTAGTTGTCAGAAAATGCAAAAAAAATGCTCCAAATCGCTGCCAATGGGCAAAGTGCCAAGGATACTGGCAGCATTGTCACGTTGAATGGCAATGCATGATCCTTTGGCCCAAATTGTCCAGCCCTCTTGTCTCTCGAGGTGTTGACGAGCTGTTTTGACAACGCCTTGAATTTTTTTTTATTAATTAATTGTTTTATAATTATTTTAATGTGCAAAAATTTTTTTTTTCTTCACAATTCTCGTGTGTGGTACGCTAGAGATATCGATGCTACTTGTCACGATGGACCTACAGTTAGCTAAAAGTAAACTCGCTTCTGAAAAAACCGTGTTTTTTTACTATCCCGGTAAAGATTACGGTCGTAAAGATACTTTATATGTTGTAATTACATCATAAGATAAGCTTTATTGGACTTCCTATTCAAACTTTGAAACGTTAAATGCACATCAATTTATCGGCGCCTCAGTACTATATCAACATCTTCACCACAGCCTTTAGAACACAGAGTCCTATGACCTATGATAGTCTTGTATTTTTAGACGATTTATCCTCCACTTAACCATTCCTTCTAGCTGTCAAACAAAAATTAAGTATCTGTAATTGAGGCGCGGTGGTGGATCGGTTGTAAAAATGCGTTCCTTAAATTCTACAAAGGTCGGTTCAAACCCACCCGGCATGTACCAATGAGAAATACACTTTTGTTACGTACATTTGTCATAGGAACGGGTTCAAGACTCAGCTTTACGCAGTGGAAGTTGGTGCGAGAGGAGTTCCAGCTAAATCTTTGCATCACTTACTGAAATAATTGGGCCTAAGCAGGTCTGCCGTCAATACATTTATAGTACGAGCTTCCAAGACGGCATTAACGGTGAGCGTATTATCGCGCAATAAAAAAAAGGAAGCCTCCTTTTCTTAAACCAGCCTATTGTCGGTCGCAAGCCCGGGACACCATTCTTCTCATCTCTTACCCACACACGATGGACCCGGCACCCGCACGGTGAATCTATGGAATGCTTAGAAATTTGTCTTCTTTACCACCGTTCCCGTGCCTCGGAGAGCACGTTAAGCCATCGGTCCCGGTTCCACTAATACCAACTTGTGGAATCGTTAATAAATTGTCATTAAAAATTGACATCATATCGTCGTCAAGCCGTCTGGCCAGCGTGGCGAGTGTAGGCCAAATTCTCCAGATATATGTTCTGGAAGGCCCATCTCCAGCATTGGAGGTCTAGGACGCTGTGTTCTAGGGGCTAATAAAGAAAGAAAAAAAATGAAAAAAAAATGAGACGATTCAAATTAAAAATAGCTTCTAATGTACCAGCTTACGGCTTACCTAAGAAAAGTTGTTTGTTTCTATCATACATACATACATATCTTCACACCAAATCCCTTGCTAGGTAGGCAGAGACAATTGAGCGCCACTTGTCACGGTCACGACATACCTCTTTCGCTTTTCGACATTCATCAACCTCTTCATAAAAGCCGTTTTGTTTCGATGGCTGTTTCTATTAATAGAATAAAATGTTGTGTAAGTAAGTAGTCGCGATCACAGCGACATTATTGCCGCTCGGCCAATACCACCGTTGGATCATTGGCCAGCGCTCCGAGCGGCGCCCACGAGAGTGGAATCAATGCGCACCGAGCGGTCACACGTTTTTTCCCTCACAATTTTCATAGCCTTTTTAGTCAAGTAATTAAATGGAATTTCTACTTCTGCAAAACACTGTTTAATTGAGCCATCGAAAACCCGCAGCAGTATCCCTACGTAGCAGCACAGAATAGGGACTGACGAATTTACAGTAAGAGCATACAAAATGAGACATATACATCTGTTACCTGTCTTCCCTTATCTACGTGATAACCGAAAAAGCCTTCAATAAATAAATCAACCGAGAAATGAAGAAAATTGTATCCCAACCAATCTAAATTGTATTATTTATGATTTGACATGTGTCAGATAAAACCTCACAGTTTCGCTTCCCAAGAAACTAAATTAAACAAAATATTTTGGCACTTTTAGGGCTTTGAAACCAACAATGTTTTATTATATATAAAAATATTTAAAAACTGTAAAGGTTATTTGCAGGTTATAGCAAACTCGAGAAATATCACAAATTAAATATTAATTAAATTTATTTATTTACATAAATAAATATTTTTGTGTCACGACCGAATCGAACCCAGTACCTTAGAGTCTAAATCCACGAACGTAACCGCTAGACCACAGAGGGAGAGAGAGGCAGTGATGTGTACAAATCTACGAAAACGGATATTGAGCCAATCACACCAGAGAATGACAATACTGTCATATCATTTTTGAAATATAAAAATTCCGATGTCATGCATACAGTTAAGCGTTAAAACGTCCCTTCAAGCCTATACAAGTGGATAACGAAATTACCTAAGTCTCTACAGGGATAAATAAATTGGATTTGCACCGACCGTCGACCTTTAGAAAACCTATTTCAGAGCCTTTCATCTTTGCTGCTAGGTAAATATCTAGACCGCACCGCCATTAATAAAACTTTTTGAATACCATGATACTCATCTTCAGGAATGCTTTATATTTTTTTAATTAAAAGCTAAGCAAGGACAAGGATAATTAGACAAAATACAAGTTTAAAATATTTACATAAATATAAAAAAAAAAAAGTATCATCACGACCGTTTCCCTATCGGGGTGGTCAGAAACCACGCTTATAAATAAGCGGATTCGCATTTAGCCAACCTTACTATAGGCCAATCATGATAAGTGGCAAGCTCGTCGATGTCTCCAGCGTACCAAACTCGAGAAATATCACAAATAAATTAAATATTAATTAAATGTATTTATTTACATTAATAAATATTTTTGTGTCCCGACCAGGAATCGAACCCGGTACCACCGAGTCTAAATCCACAGACTTAACCGCTAGATCACAGAGGTAGTTAAATTACAAACAAAATAAATTAAATGAACTACATATATTACAATAAAATAAAAATAAAATAACTGAATTAAACAATAGTTTTATATTTTATTACGTCTTTACGCTATTTACCTTAGCTGTGTCGTGATTTCTAAAAACTTTTGAAGCGATAAGTGGGTAGGTTTACATCTACCGCCCAGTGTGTACGAGACTACACCACGCGGCTCCAGTCGACCCGTGACCACGGCCAATGCAACTTGGCTGAAACGCCGGGAGAAATACGAATGCCTTTAAGTTAAATCGCGTAGAGACCCGTTAAAAATAAAAACTATTATGAATGTGCCAGAAAGTTTAATTATTACAAATCATCATCATTTTTGATCGCCTCCGTGGTCTAGTGGTAACAAACGTTGCCGTGAACTCGGGAGGTCGTGGGTTCGATTCCCACCGGGGGCAAGTTGTACATTGTATAATTTGTCTTGGTCTGGGTGTTTATATGTATAATATGTATATATTTACAAAAAAAAAGTATAATATGTAGTTTATCAACCATCTAGTTTCCGTAACACAAGCCTCGTAGCTTACCACGGAAATTAGATGGCGCTGTGTGAATATTCATTTATTTATACATTATAGCCCCTAGAACACAGCGTCCTAGACCTCCACTGCCGGAGATGGGCCTTCCAAAACATATATCTGGAGAATTTGGCCTACACTCGCCACGCTGGCCAGACCAACCCGTAGTTGTCAAAATGTAGGCGAGGGTCTGATGTCATTTTTTTTAATGACAATTTCTCAACGATTCCACTTGTTGATATTAGTGGAACCGGACCTACGGCTTGACGTGCTCTCCGAGGCACAGTAACGGTGGTGTTGTAAATCTATGAAAAATGTACTTATGAAAAGTGTATTTCTCATTGGTATATGCTGGAATTCGAACCCACCTCTTTTGGATGTTAAGAAAAGCGTTCACACAAACAAGCCACTACTACTCATAAAATACAAAAAAAAAAACTACTCCAAATCGTTGTCCTGTTGTAATATATGAGAATGTGTTTATTCTATATAAATTAATATACATTATTATCGCAACCAAAACAAACCTGCAGAAAAACAACTGCAGAAGAAAAAATGACGGCTATTACCTAGTTAGATTAGGAAACGGATAATTGAAAAATAACTAGTTTATTCCAATCGCAGACTTCAGAAAAGACTGTAAAAATAACCCTATAGGTACAGGCTTGATATATTTTAATATATAAATAGTCGTGTTTGTTATATCACTTATATACTTATTCACTTTTTATTCTAATATTTATTGTTTTGTATTAATTATATTATTTAATTGATTTTATTATTGTTGAATTTTGATTTTGTTTTGTTTTTATTTTTTTTATTATTTTTTTCATTTATTATTCATTCACTGCCGATGAGCGATTCAACCTAACGAAGCGTCATTAGACATATATGATGCTTTGGAGTTAAACATTATTATTATTACTGTCTTTTCTTTTTATATATTTTTTTTTATTATATATAACTAAAATTATTATTTATATAGAAAATAACAATTGACAATCCATTTTTAATGAAAATATATGTATTAATTATAAGACTGACTGCATGGTAAATTGGGCTTTACTGGTAAGCCATGTACTTAATGTTTTATTAATAAATAATTAAAAAATTGAGAACGGCTAAACCGATTATCACAGTTTTTAATTTGCTGGATTTGCATCCGTCCAGAATAGCAGAATAACTATTAATAACATTGGATAATTGACGAAAAAATAAAATAAAAGACAAATGATTTTCCCATACAAAATGTTCGTGGGGTTCGTACCTGTGAAACGTTTAATGTTTATCCTGTCAATACGGTAAACCCTCCCCTCAAATTTAAGAACGTAAAAAAATGTCAAACCTATATCACAAGGTTCTTCAATGAAGAGAATTAAACTGATTGATATGGTATTTTTAATCTTTTTTGTGTTATTATATTAATGGGGTGTATCACTAACTTTTTATCACGATAGATGGCGCATGATAGACGGTACCCAATAGAACTGTCAGTTGCATATAAAACTTGTATTTTTATTACGAAATTTATTATTTATTGGTCAAATTGACGAAGTGAGCAGCTTTTAAGTGTACAAATCGAGATTTCCAAGCAAAATCAAAAATATGGTGATCTCAAAATTGCCGTTCTATTAATTATACCTTTTTTCTTTTTAAAGAAGGTGTTCGCTTTCCTAATTCGTCTTTTAAGGTAGGTAACGTTAAGTTAAAATTTTTTTTTTTTGTTGTAAAAATAAAATAACTACAAAAACATTTAAAAAATGATCCGTCATAGCTGTAAACAAGGTACCAGTGCCGCTAGCGACATCTACAAAAAGCTTTGCCTGATACACCCCATTAGGTACTGAAAGCATAAGTCTAAGTGAGGGCGGGATAAACCGTTTCACCTTATTCTGTATCCCAAGTTTTTTGATGCAGTTTTAATGATGCTCTCAATATATATAAAAAAGAACAAGATTACAAAGAATGAAATTAAGGTATCAAAATTTAACAAAGCTGCAAAGTCAACAGTCTTCATCATCATCACAACTCCTAGAACAGTCCTAGACCTTCACTACTGATAGGCTTTTCAGAACATATTTCTGGAGAATTTGGCCAAAACTCGCCACGCTCTGGCAAGATTATTGTTTTCTCGTTTGTAGCTATTTATCTACAAAAGGTTGAGCTTCCCCGAACATTTATCCTACCAATGCTAATGAATCAAATTAATGCAGTAGACAACTTTACGATGTTAATTTGGGTAAATAAAAAATAATTATCAAGTAATAAGTGTCGTAAATGTTTGGCATTGTAAAGGTTTAAAATCAACTAGGGCGTTAGAATTTGACCTCTTTTACATTTACCCATTTTTGGTAGGTCATTTTGACTTTGTTAATTTTAGACTATTTGTCGCCCCAGAGACAGACTAACACCCGTAACCTTGACGGCTCCTCCACTCAACATTTCCTTCCAGCTGTCAAACGTAAATATCATCTCTAAAGATTAAAGTTAAAAATTGAGCCAATTGTACCAGTTATATTTTGAAGGTCAGCCGTACAATAATATAATAAGCTGGTACATTGGAGGGTATTTTTAATTTTAATCGTCACAATTACAAAGACATCATTATTTTTTGACAGCTGGAAGGAAAGGTTGAGTGGAGGAGCTGTCTAAGAATACGGGTGAGAATGAACATCATTCATACATTGTACGGGGATTTGATCTCAATTGTATTCACAGTTATACATATATGTATTTTTAGTTAAATTATTATAACAAGATATATAAATGAATCAGATAAAAATCCGTTATTTTATATAGTTTAAGTAAGCAAAAAGGTTAAAAAATATCATCATGATTGCTTTTGTACTAAGATACTTGATTGATACGAAAATTATATATTTTATTTTCCAAGTAACTTATTTGCACAGTAATCTAAAAATTACATTTGTCTTATCAATAAAAGTATCGAAACTACTATTTACATTTATCACAAATTGCCCAAAATGGATTATGTTATTTAACTAATTTTAAGTCAAGTTTGGTGGCTCTTGTATGAACGCTTTCCTTAAAGTGCATAAAAGCTCGCGATTCGAATCCCGGCAGGTAACAAACTCTTTTGTAGTTGTTGCTGCGAATTTGTAAGACAACCTGCCCTTAAATTTAAGACAAGCATCAAATCGAGCTCAATTTAAAAAGGTCTATTTGGATTTCTTAAATGGCTCCTAACAAGGTACCTACTTAGTGTATATAGTGTATGTGTATGTATATATATTGTATTGTATTTATGTGTATATATAATTTATATATTGTTACAATGTGATAATATAATATATTTAATTTTTACTTGCACCTACCGTTCACTTCAAATGCTTTAAGGTTGGCTGTCAGAGAATGTCTAGCGGCATTAAGCCCGCCTCTTGTACATAGTGCAATAAAGTTTTAAATAAATTTTGTCAGAGATTTTCAACACATCGTTTTAGTGTCACTAAAAGCACGTTAAGCCGTCGGTCCCGGCTTCCCAGCTCTATAAATATCAACTTGTAATTTTGTAATAAATTGTCATCAGACCCTCGCTAACCCCTCTGCCCAGCGTGGTGTGATTTAGCCATATCTTCAAAATATGTTCTGGTAGGCCTTTCCAACAGTAGAGGTCTAGGACTCTGTGTTCTTGGGGCTGTAATAAAGTGATGATAAGGATCCCGATATGCGATGCCAAATGCCGGGTACTGTACTTTCTGTAATCTGTAAGGTCAAAAAAATAATGTAAAACAGGTACTAATCTTCAATTGACAGTCAATTAGCGGCGAACATGACATGCAAATCCGGTTACATGTGTCGAAGACCTGCGGTTGCGGTTGCTAATATCCGACACATCCGGGTTAAAGGTAGCCTCCGATATGTTGAAATAGTGTACGGCTTACCACGGTATACCGCGGTAGTATAGCGTTATTTTATCGACTTCATTTTTGTACACATACGTAATCGTACAAGCATTAAATTTAATTCTATAATTAAACAAACTCTATAAAAACTCGAAGTTCACTATGACTTGAAAAATCTTTGTAAATATTGGATTGTGCGAGAGGACTGCACGACTAGGTGTGGACATCGACCACAGACTGCAGACAGTCCGGCCCTTCGCAATCCAGACAAGCGCCTCACACGACGCCTCCTGGGCCTTGACAGACCCAGCCTTCGCACATTGTACCTTTAACAAACATTATGTAATGTTCTATACTCTGAACATTACAGATAGTCAAACTGATCGGGGGAGCAGTAGACTGCCCTTCGTTGCTATCCCGGCTGGACATAAATACACCAGTGCGGACCAATCGGTACAAGCCCACCTTTCGCATACCAATGGCGAGCACTAACTACAGACAAAATTCATTTTTAATTAGAGCTTGTAATACTACCTACTACCCTTTCAGCACGGACAGTACCAAGCGTGCGTTATTAAAAATTTCGAGCGGTCGACAAATTCTGTTTTGCCGCTCCAAATCAGCCTCGATAGATCATGCATAGGATCTAGCTACTTAGTGATTATCTTTATTAAATTGTTAGGCTAGTCCATAGTCCTTTTTTAAGAAAAAAACATACAATAGTGCTTTTTATTTCTAACATTTTATCCAACGCACGAAAGTGCGCAACACATTAGAAAACAACAACGCACGAATATGCGGAGGGGGCTTTGTGGAATTCGCTGGTGGGTTTCTTTTTTCACTATTTTTATTAGATACTTTATTAGAACTGAATTATGTCAAAGTTATCAATACCTTTTAATATTTTTTGTCGTGCTGAAAGAGTTAATGCATTCATTGATGAAACTGATGTTGATATCTTTCATGACAAGGTGATAGTGGTGAGAAATGCGTTTAACTTAAGGTTCTTTAAACAATAATAGTTTTTGTTATTGTACAGTTATTAGTTTATTGCATGAAGTGATAGTTTGTAGATGCTTGTATGAACGATATAATATGTATTATTCTAACACTACTAGTGAAAACTTGTAAATGACTTTCTGTTTCTATTTTTGTATCTATACTTGTGAATTAAATGTCAATAGTTTTCCTTAATAAATAAATAGCCCACTGTGTAAAGGATGGATGCCGGAGGAGATGACCGCGCATATGCTCTTGGAGTGCGATAGTGTGGCTGCGCTTAGGTTCCTCCAGACTGCGAGGACTCTTCCGGAGGTCTGCAGAAACGTGACGGGTCTCCTGGCCTTCCTGGAGGAGATCGGATGCCTCCGCTGAAGGAGCAAAAGGTCACGCACAATGGTCCAATAGAGACTAAGTGCGGAAAAGCCATCGTAATCACAATCACAATTGTGCGAGAGGAAAGCACAATCGTTATTCCCTCTTAAGCAATAAAGTTCTAAAATAACGGAGTTTTAAAAATACCAAAACAACGTCCATTATTTTGATAGCGATACTGTTAAAAATAACAAATAACACATTGTTTACGTGAAGATTTATTTGATCGTAAACGGAAGAATGTTGTGCGTAGATCAGTTTCATAGCTTCGACATCTGCAGGGCTATTGTGTAGCGTACGGCAGCTTGAACAGTTCCATTGCTTCTTTTTAATGAATCCTGAAATACCAACTAATACACAAGATGCAATGGATGAGTTCTCGAGGTTGGAGGTGAGCTTCGAAATTGTTTCTCAGTTTCATAGCTTCGACAATGTGGGGGAGATTTCCAACTCCCTCACCCGTGGTAGATGAGTGGACTGTATATTGTTTGGGGGGGTTTGATGACGAGCCAGCTCTGTGAAGTCCAAAGAAAGGGGCAGAAGCACTTACCTCTTCCAGCAGCAGCTGACAACGTCTCAGTGGAGTCGACCCCAGGGTTCCAGAAGAATACCAGCTCTTCTGATGCTAAAACTCTTTTCATATAAAACTAATAATCCAAGTTCCGATCTATAAATACACTCGCGTGGCTTTTCAGCAGACACTGCTGCAGCACCGAAAAATTGAGCACACACGGTGTGACGTCACCGATACACAAATTGTTGACGTCCGCCGCCGACCGAGGTTGAGGTGCGACTACTACCCACCGATGGGTCACAGAACTGGCTTTAACATCCCCCGCCCCAACCAAGGCAATGCCTTGGTTCCTATCCGAGCATAGGTAACCGACATAATTTAGATACTGGGCGGGTAAGGACACCAGTATTAGTCCGAACTTCCGCAACCCGAACAATGCCATCTTTACCGGGCATCAATTTTACAATCCGACCGCGTCTCCACTGCAAAGGTGGGAGATTATCATCTTTAATTATAACTAAGTCATCCGATTTAGGAGGTTCCGTTCTAGAGTTCCATTTAAGCCGCTGTTGAAGAGTGTGTAGATACTCTAGTCTCCACCGATTCCAAAAATGTTGCGAAAGCTTTTGTATTTGTTGATACCGAGATAACCGACCGATATTAACATCTTCATAGGGATATTCTGGCAGCGCTACTAGTGGCTGGCCAATAATGAAATGACCCGGCGTCAACACGTCAAGATCACCAGCATCCGTGCTGAGTGGACAAAGTGGACGCGAGTTCATTACCGCTTCAACCCGAGTAAAAAATGTACTGAGCTCTTCAAATGTGTAACGTTGCTCACCGATGACACGCCGCATATGTGTCTTTGCCGATTTAACCGCCGCTTCGAATAATCCGCCCATGTTAGGACTGGCTGGTGGATTAAACAGCCAAGTCACATTATCTTTAGTTAACCGCCGAGAAAGATCCGAGTGATTATTCCGTAAAAATATATAGACGTCTTTTAAGTACTTGTCCGTGCCGGTAAAGTTGGTTCCGCAGTCCGATCTAACCAACGATGGTAAGCCCCGCCGAGATATAAACCGAGTAAAGGTAGCAACAAAAGCTTCAACCGATAATTCCGAAACCACTTCCAAGTGGACAGCCTTTGTCGCTAAACAAACAAAGACGCATAGATAACATTTTAGAATTCTAGCGTTACGCAAACGACTAGACTTTATATAAAACGGTCCTGCAAAGTCCGTTCCGACACCGAGAAAAGGTCGCGCGCATCTGACGCGATCCGGGGGCAAATCCGACATGTAAGGTTGAACAATAGTAGGTTTAACCTTGAAGCATGATATACATTTTAGGACTATACTTCGAGTAATCCGCCGAACCGAGATTATCCAAAAGTTTCTCGAAAGTATAGCCGCTAAAGAATTAGCTCCGACATGACAATAAACCGTGTGATAATTTCTAACTAACAACTCCGTAAACCGATGTTTGTATGGTAACAAAATGGGATGTCTAGCATTGTAAGGTAATTCCGAATATTGAATGCGACCGCCGACTCGCACTATACCTTCATCGTCAATAAATAAGTTCAATTTCCGTAACGCGTTTCTTAAAGGACGCTTAAACCGAAGCAAAGACATCTCATTACCAAAATGTTCCGATTGTACTAATTTAATTAAGCATAAAAGCGCTTTCCGACGTTCCGATACCGATAAGTGCAAATTATTAGTTAGCAAGATTGACCGTTTACTAACTTGATTATAAAAACGTAAAATGTAGCCAGTGACATTAACTAATTTGTCATACGAGCTGTACCGATTAAATAAATTAAATTGTTCCGAAATAGCTATATTAACTTGAATATTTTTACGAAGTCCCGAAATAGAAGTGTCATACACAAAATGATCATGTGGCCAGGAGTCACGAGGCTCACACAGCCACGGAGGCCCCCACCACAGCCGATGTGTGACCAACTCTGCGGCCGAAGCTCCGCGAGAGGCCACGTCCGCACAATTTAGTTCGCTAGGCACATAACGCCAACTTATATTATTTACTGTATTATTAATTTGAGACACCCGATTACCTTGAAATACTTCTAACTTATGGACTGGTGTTCGCAACCATGCTAGCACAATAGAGCTATCACACCATCCTACAATCTCATCGAAGACAACCGTATTCATAGATAATACAGCATGATTGATGAGCCGAGCTAGAAGAGCAGCACCGTTCAATTCCAACTTTGGAATAGTCTGCTTAGTTCTCAGTGGCGCCACTCTGGACTTTGCCATGAGTAGACGCACCGAGACCGCACCGGAATCGTCTACTGAATATAAGTATAAAACCGCCGCATAACCGAGAGATGAACCGTCACTAAAACCATGTAGTGAATATTTAGTATTTCCGACCGAGTCTTTTAAACATCTCCTTATTGACACATCACGTAAATTGGGTAAATCCGCTAAAAACCGTTTCCACTGCTCCACGATATGCGCTGGAGCCGGGACATCCCAATCTAGCTTTCTATTAGTCTCGCTAAGTAGTGACTGGAGCAACAACTTAGCCCGAAAGACTACTGCGCTAATCCAACCGAGCGGATCATACAGCCGAGCTACCATGGATAAAATATTACGCCGAGTAATAATTTCGTCCGAGGGTAAAGTTATCCGATACGTAAAACTGTCAGATACCGGATCCCATTGTATTCCGAGTATACTAATGAACCCCGGACCGTCATCAGGATTAAACCGCCGTGGTTGTTCACAAAACTCACCCGGAAGGTCTGTTAACAAGGATGGTACATTACTAGACCACTTCCGAAGATCGTATCCCGCCGTACCCGTGAGCGCAATCAGCTCGTTCCGAATTTGCCGTGCTACCTGCAATGTATCTGCGCCGCCGTTCAAGTCATCAACATAGCTACGATTTCTTAAAATCTCAGCCGCCTGAGGGTACCGAATCCGCTCATCGTCAGCTAGTTGATACAAACACCGAATAGCAATAAAAGGACTAGATTTTAATCCGTACGTATTAGTTGTTAATTCATAAACAAGTAATGGATCCGTGGGCGCTTCTCGCCAATATACAAGTTGATACTTCCGGTCTTGCTTATGAATCCACGTTTGCCGAAACATCATTCTCACGTCAGCCGTAAACACAAATAAATGTAATCTAAAATTCATAATAATTGAAGTTATGTCATTTTGTAACCGTTCGCCCGAATGTAACGAATCGTTTAATGACACCCCGCTTGATGTCAAAACGCTGCCGTCAAACACAACCCGAATTTTATTTGTGTCACCAGACGCCTTAAATACCCCGTGGTGTGCGAGAAAATAATGTTCGTCGCCCGAACTAGCCTTAAAGTCCGAAACCGTCATATGACCGAGTCCGATATACTCGCGCATAAAATTAATATATTTTTCTTTAAATTCCGAATGCTTACTAAAACGACGTTCCAAACTTAAAAACCGTTTTAGTGCCGTTTGTTTAGAATCGCCCAACCGAACATGATCCGAGATAAAAGGAAGTCTGACCGTATACTTCCCGTCCGTACCGCGTGACGTAGTGCGTGAGAAAATTTCTTCACACTCAAGATCCGCGGGATCTTTAATTTTGGCCATAGGTGGCTCTTCCGACTTCCAAAAACGTTCAATCGCTTCAATAAGCGTGACTCCCGAATAATTTGTGACGTCACTAGAAGGCAATATTTCTCCGCCATTATTTGGCCCGAATATGGCCAAATCAAAAATCGTATTTAAGGCATATGGACCGCCTGGGCCTAAAGTAATTTTATTACCATCTAGAATTTCTCCGAGCACGTCACAACCAAAAATAATGTCTATCTGAGACATTCCGCTACACCCGTCATCTGAGATAACAATACTATTTATATTTTTAAACCGTTTTAAATTTTGAGCTAAATAAGTTGTAGGTGATTTTAATATAATTGCCGAAACAGTAAGTAAAGGTTGATTAATGCGTTCAGATTTGAATTGTAATACCGAGAAATAAAGACTGGATTCTGAACGCACTCCGCCGACCCCTGACAAAGGAGTATTACATCTATGTCGCTTTACGCCGAGCATGGAAATAATATTGCTACGTACTATAGATACTTGCGAGCCGAGATCCAATAAAGCACGTGCTTTTATAAAATAACCATGTACCGATTTAACATTTACAATAACCGTGGGTAAAATGACATTATCTAAAATCCGTGGTACCGAAGCGACATGAGACTGTAATTGCTATTGCGAGTTAGGACTTATGCGCCCTCCACTATCCCGGCGCCGAGTTACTACTACGGCTGGACTAGTGACGCGGCGAGAACCAGATTGCCGAGCCGACACCGATGAATGCTGAATTTCTACTCGCGAACCGCCTGGACTGTTCCTACGCACAGTCCCATTGTTATTATTATTCATTGGCCGAAAATTGTTATTTTGAGACCGAAAATTGTTATTGTTATTTACCGACCGCCGAGAATTGTTATTATGACTAGCCGACCGAAAATTGTTATCTGTCCGAGAATTGTTATAATTGTTGCTACGAACAACAATATGAGAAGTACGATTCCTATTATCCCCAGGAGAACCAGACCTGGAAGTAATTGTACAAATTAACTCATTATGACCGACATGACCGCACCGAGAACAAGGAATATTTTTATTGCAACTATTCGCGCGATGATCACCGAAACACCGATAGCATAAACCTTTAGAGGTGACCCATGACCTACGATCATCACGTGACAGCGTGTCAAACTTATAACACCGAGATAAGTTATGACCTGAACGCGTACAATATTTGCAATCGTTGTACGAGTATTTTACATTATGTACCGCCGAAGATTTAACCAAACTATTTTGCGATTCAACAAGATGAACATTTCTAGTTGACCGACGCTCTCGCTCAATATTGTTCGCACACATATCCGCATTGCCCGAAGTATCCAACAATCGACATTCCATCTGTAAAAAATCTAAAAATTCCGTAAATGTGGGTAGTTTGTTATTATTACCGCCGTATCTTTGTTCAAACCGAGTTTTTGTATCAATTGGTATCTTAGTTAAACTAATGTATAGTAAAATATAACTCCAATGTTCAATCTTAAAATCTAATTTTTTTAAAGCCCGAGTAGATTCTAACAAAGGGTTTAATATTTTACTCCGAAGCCCTAGTACTTTATTCAAGACAGGTAGATTCATAATTCGCGAAATATGCGAATCCGCCAACAGCCGTATATTTTCATACCTACTTTTTAATATTTCCAATCCCGAATCCAATGACTCATCAGTCATAGGCAAGTGCCGAATAAGCGATTTTGCCTCATTACCGACATGAGAATGCAAATAGTGGAATTTTTCAGTTTTAGAAATATCCGTCCGTGATAATACCAAAGATGTGAACAAGCTAATAAAACTTGTCCATCCAAAAATATCGCCGTCAAAAACCGGTAAATTAATACTAGGTAGCCGAGCAAAGGAAGAACTTTGTAGGGTTTTTGGGGTTCCGTCCGCTGTCCCAGAAAACCCCATAGCCGCCGAGTCCAATTTATTATAGTTAATAGTAGCCGTTTTAAACCGTTCATCGTACATCTTAATAAGTTCCTCATCCGTTATGAGGTTTAAGATACGTTCATAAGCATCTGACAAAATATTAAAATGTTCGTCTAACTTTCGAAACCGTGCCGATAATATTCCCGAAACCGATTCCGTTGACAAGAGAGTAACCGATTGCTCAAGCCAATCATAATGTATTTTAAATTTAATTTCAAAGCTTTCGACATTTTTTTTATTATTAATATTTAATAAATGTACGGAACCACCAAAATATTAAAATGATAAACGTTATCTGATAATCTCTTAACCAGGACTACCTTCAAATTGTAAGTTAAAACCGATGCCGTTAATAAAGATGGAATTTACTATAATATTTATAGCCCGAAACAAATAAACTAGATATACTCGTATGTATTACGAGTTACTAATAATAAAAGTTTACCGAATGATATTATGTAATTAAAAGAGTTTAACCGAAATTAAAGAGTATTACCGAAGAGTTTAAACCGAGGTGTATGAATTTAAATAAAAAAAAATACCGAACCGAGATAATAAAAAAAAAACTAACAAAAATTTTTTTTTTATAGATTTTTTTTTTTTATAATGAAATACTTTAACCGAATAAATAGGCCGCAGTTAGGCTCCGTAAGGGCCAAAAATCCGGCTCGAAGGACCAAAAAAAGTGTGGGGGAGATTTCCAACTCCCTCACCCGTGGTAGATGAGTGGACTGTATATTGTTTGGGGGGGTTTGATGACGAGCCAGCTCTGTGAAGTCCAAAGAAAGGGGCAGAAGCACTTACCTCTTCCAGCAGCAGCTGACAACGTCTCAGTGGAGTCGACCCCAGGGTTCCAGAAGAATACCAGCTCTTCTGATGCTAAAACTCTTTTCATATAAAACTAATAATCCAAGTTCCGATCTATAAATACACTCGCGTGGCTTTTCAGCAGACACTGCTGCAGCACCGAAAAATTGAGCACACACGGTGTGACGTCACCGATACACAAATTGTTGACGTCCGCCGCCGACCGAGGTTGAGGTGCGACTACTACCCACCGATGGGTCACAGAACTGGCTTTAACAGACAACGTCTTACACATCTGGTCATTAAAATACGGGTTATTCTTTAAAACATGTAAAAAAAGCTTGCCTATTTCTTTTTGATTCGTAGCTGGACTGAATTTTATAGAATACCACTCCCCTTAAAACTAAATACTAATAGATTCACATAAATAAAAAAATGCAATACTCGTATATTTGTGTAGGTATATTTATTTATTTAAAACTTTATTGCACTATGTACAAAAGGCAGGTTTAATGCCACCAACCTACCTTTAACAACAACCTACCTTCCTTTGGGGAGGATGTTGAAAGGGAACGCAGGGCGCTGGCTGTTAGATGCAATATGTTGGCACGCAGGTTTGCTCGTTGTGCGGGGGAGGTAAAAGTCACTCTCTTTAGAGCCTTTTTCCAAACCTTCTATACATGCAGCCTGTGGGTCAATTATACGCAGAAGGCATACAGCGCCCTTCGTGTCCAGTACAATAACGCGTTCAGGGTGCTGATGGGGCTGCCCCGTCGTTGCAGTGCCTCTGGAATGCTAGCAGAGAAGCGGGTGGATGGATTCCATGCTATTATGAGGAAGCGCTGTGCCTCAATCCTCGCCCGCGTGAGGGGCAGTCCCAGCAGCATCCTGGCCGTGTCGGCTGAT
The DNA here is from genome assembly GCA_910589645.1 of Tinea semifulvella. NCBI lineage: Eukaryota > Metazoa > Arthropoda > Insecta > Lepidoptera > Tineidae > Tinea > Tinea semifulvella. The sequence continues at coordinate 3,787,752 of OU342599.1, forward strand.
AGGTGGGACTCTCCGTTCTTGGGGCACTGGATACGCCTGCATGTCAGCAGGTGACCTGGGCCCCAGAAAAGGAAGAAATTTTTTTTTTGTATTATAATTTTGTTTATTTACTAACACTAGATATTATAAGATTTCTTTAAAAATTGTTACTAACAGATATGGAATTTATTCTGAAATAAAGTTTTATTATTATTATTATTATTTAAGATAATACAGAACATTATAGTCATGTGGTTAGGTGCAAATGATTGTAAGAATCGTTGCCAAATTAATTAATTTAATCTTATATACAAATATAAAATAATTACACACAGAGGGCGCTGTGCTCGCGCGGTGTCAACACGCAAATTAATGTGCTCCGTGTATTTTTAATTTAAATAATAAATATAAAGTGTTAATCTATCGAAAAACAGTAAATATAATAAAAATACAAAGTGAAGAAACTGAAATAATAGTGAAAGTGTTAAAGAATTAGTGCTTTAGTGCTTAAATTCAATAAGATCTTAAGTATAAGGAGTATCTACTACTCATTTATTCAAAAACATCATTGGCATCGCACAATTCTACGTGTATTAACTAAAATACCAGTGATAATGAGAAAGTGAAAGTTATTTAGTGCTTAAAATGACAAAAAAGTGAATGAAAGTGCGGGTAATTAATGGACTTGACCAAATTTGTTTAAATGCTTCGAGAATATTCGTACGCTGCTATCGATACCAAAGCATACGATATTTTCGCTGTTCAAACTATCGCTTTAACAGCTCAGCCCACAGAACGTCTGCCGCGGTAAACCTACGGGCGGTGGTTCAAATCCAGTCGGGTGTCGTGTTTTTTTCATTTATTTATCAATATTCATTGCTCCGAATATTTAAACAACGACATCTAGTGAGTGGACATAAAATCATATAAATAAAAATGAAATAAATTAAAAAAAAAAGTAGAAGTTTGTATAACGTCCGTGACGAGAGATATAATTTAAAGTAATAAAAATGAACAGCAAAGCCTCAAAAATTATTCCTACACGGACTCAAACTACAAAAAACTTGGAAAATAAACTATCAGAACAAGAATCGAAGATTATTAGCATGGAAAGTAGCATAAAAACATATGAATTACTAATATCAGATTTACACAGAAGACTAAGTGAAAAGGAGAAAAAATACAAGGCACTGTCAGAAGAACAAGAGCAAATGCATGCAGTCCAAGAAGAAAATAAAACTTTACGCGCAAAAATAGATGACTTAATGAATATAAATAACAAACCATATGACAAGAGAGTTGAAGAACCACGTAAAATTAAATATTCATTATACAAAAACAAAAAAATATGCAAGAAAAATTATAAACAGATTAGAAAAATAAAACGACTACAGAAGCAAAACTCACGAATATGTAAAGAAAACAATATACTGAGAAAGGAAAAAATCACATCAACAAAAGATAATAAAAGACAGGAAACAAACCAATCTAATATAAAAAATAAAGATAATGTGTGCAGCACTGCCAAGAAAAAAATAGTTATTTTTTCAGACAGGAATGGCAAAGGTTTAGGAGGATTTATAAACGATAGACAGTCGATGACCTATGACATTGTTAATATATGCAAACCTGGAGCTACAATTGATGAAATTTTACTATCATATGATCAATACACGAAAGATCTGAACAAAGACGACATTGTTATAATACTGATCAACACGTATTATTCTAGTTTTAGTGCTGCAAAGTATGATCAGATGTTAAGGAATTTATTAAGAAATGGATATGAATATAGAATTATAATTACAAACATAAATAACAATGGGTATAGAAACAATAATGTGGATAAAATTAACGAAGTAATATTAAATTTTGCAAAATACAATCATTCAATTAGACTTGTGAACCTTAAACCTACACTGGATAAATACAATATTATAGATAACTTTAATCTAATCAACTATTATATCACTAATCTGCTACCGACAACAAACCTAAAATTCATTAAATGTACCAGTCAAACTAATAATGCAATACAATGTAATCAGGTTTTTTGTCAGGGGCAGAAACATTTACAAATAACATAATTATAACTCACAGTAATGTACAAAGCATACGAAACAAAATTGAAGATCTAGAATTGTTAACTTATAAACACAACTGTGATGTACTCTGTTTAACTGAAACTTGGATTAAAGCTGCAAACATTAGCCATATAAACATAAGTAACTTTATGCTAGGGTCCTATTACTGTAGAGCTAACCATAATCATGGCGGTGTTGCCATATTTGTTAAAAATAACATAAAATTTAGAGTTCGCAATGATATTAATAAACATTCTCAAGAGTTATTGTGAAGTAACTGCTATTGAAATAAAAAAATCAAAATTAGTTATTGTATGTGTTTATCGCGCTAATTATGATATCAAAGTATTTTTGGACACTATGTCACAGGTATTAGCATCAGCGACTAACGATAACAAAAAAGTTATCATAGCTGGAGATTTTAACTTAGATCGTATCAAAAATAACAATAATGAACGTGACTTTCGAAATGTATTGTATAATTTTAATGCACGTTATTTGTTAAAAAAACCAACCAGAATATGTAACAATACAGCTACTTGTATTGACAACTTTATTGTCAACTTTAAGGATAAAGGCTTAAAAGCAGATGTGCTTAATTATAACATAGCAGATCACAAGGTTATACAACTGGAATTAAATTATACAAATACGAGTAGACAGGTCATAAAAGATGTTGTCAATAAAAACTTTAAATTTAAGGGAAGAATTCTAACAAAATCAAATATATCATATTTCCATTACCTAGTATGTACTGACAAAAACTTTATAAACGATGTTATGACTATTCAGGACGCTAATGACAAAGCAAATTTTTTTTTATCAGGTCTGAAACATTACTATAATATTGCTTTTCCAAAAAAAAGTATACAATATACCAATAAAAGCAACTGGATAAATATGGAAATATTACAACAAAAAGAAGCCATTAAAGATATAGAAATAATGCAAGAAATACAACCAACAGATGAAAGTAAAATAAAAATACGTAAATTAAAAAAACAATTAAGAAAACAAATGTTAATCGCAAAGAAAAATCACTACTCTAAAATAATCAATAAATCTACAAATAAAATAAAATCGTCATGGAAAATAATAAATAGTAACGTTAACAATAATAAAATAAAAAATGACATAGACTGTATAATAAATGATCATGGTGATATTATACATAACCCTAAATTTATCTCTGAACTGTTTAATAATTATTTTTGTGGCGTAGCAACTAAATTAACAGAAAAACTAAATATTAACATGCACTCCAGTCTTAATTATTTATTGCAAATAAAACAACCGCTGGATAAATTTAATTTCTCAAAAATTTCTTTCAATACACTATCCTTAATAATTAAAAGAATTAATAACAAAAAATCTTGTGACATTTATGACATGGATTACAGAATACTAAAATTAATTATGACTAATGATAAATTATGCAATCTTTTATTGGACATTCTAAATAAGTGTATTAAACAGGGAGTTTTCCCCGACAGTTTTAAAATCGGCAAGGTAATACCATTGTTTAAAAAAGGTGAAAAGGACAAACTAAATAATTACAGACCAATATGTATATTACCTGTATTATCAAAGATATTGGAGACTCATATGAAGAATGATATTATTAATTACTTTGAACGACATGAACTATTCTCAAATAAACAGTTTGGTTTTAGGTCAGGAAAAACCACAGCAATGGCTGTAAGAAATGTCGCAGATTTTGTGTTGGGGTCCTTGGATGAGTCACGGAAATGCGCGAGCATATTCTGTGATTTATCCAAGGCTTTCGATTGTTTGCGCCATGACATTCTCATCAGTAAACTACAATACTATGGTTTTGATAACAATAATCTTGATTTAATGAAAACATACCTGAAAAATAGATGTCAAAAGGTGTTAGTGAATGAAGTTCTTTCGGGTGATGCTGTCAATATCGTTGGCATTCCACAGGGTTCAATTTTAGGTCCAGTATTATTTCTAATCTACATTAACGACTTGCCTAGTAATATACCTGAACCCGCAGTTGTCAGCTTATTTGCTGATGATACTCACGTAGGATTAAATGGTGCCAATGAAGTTGAGTTGAATGGCAATATAATAGATACAACAGCTATTTTAGAATCATGGTTTGAGGCAAATGGCATACTACTTAATATAGAAAAAAATGTAATTGTTAAATATACTACCACAAATAGATATAATTGAAATAATATCGTTAAAAATACATTTCTAGGGTATACTATAGATAATACATTAAGTCATAAAGGTCATATAGAAAAAACCTGTAAAAAACTAGCATCTGCGAATTATGCCTTAAGTAAGCTAAAACATTTGGTTGATTTTGTCACCTTAAAAACAGCCTACTACGCCTTTGTTCATTCGATAATTGCTTACGTTATAACCATATGGGGTAACGCGGCAGATATTCGAAAAGTGTTCATACAACAAAAGAGATCAATTAGAATATTGTTTAATTTAAAAGCCAGAACCACAGTACGAAATTATTTTGTTGATGCCAAGATTATGACAGTCACGTCTCTGTATGTATATAGTTGCTTACAGGAGGTTCATGGGAAAGCTAATGAACTTCCAAAAATATCTAGTTTGACTAAGTATAACCTAAGAAACAAGAATGAAATCTATATAAGGCAAACCAGGTTAAGAAAAACGTTTAAACAAGGTTTGCAGTTGAAAATTACATTATACAATAAACTACCTGAGATTATAACTAGACTACAACCAAGTGAATTTAAAACAAAATTGAAAATCTTTTTCCAAAATAATGCTTTTTATAACCTGTCAGAATTTATTGACATGCCTTTGACGGAAAATTCTTTTAAATAGTTGTATAGTTTTGTGGTCTTATGCCTTCTACTGTATTGTGTTCCTATGCTCCTTTGTCTACGATGCATGGTGTTAATAGCATTACTGTTATCATTTTAATATTTGTTAACTGACATACCAAAATATAACGATTGTTATATAGGTGAAATATACAAATATACAAAAATATACAAATATACACATACATACAAATATGTACACAATAATGCATATACCACATATATTGGATACTATATACTACATACAATATACCGGCAGATAAAAAAAACAATTATTGGTTCCTAATGCTCCCGGTGGTTCCACCCCCTTAAAAAGTACAGACGCGAACACGTGTTTTATGGTCATGTTATAAATTTTGTAATTTGTTACATCTATTCGTTTTACGAGTAGTTCAAAACATGATTTTAGATAGAAATGACACTTTATACTGGACTAACCTTTGAAGTACATGAGAAAGTATATATCAACATCTTAAGTGGGTGGGTGGATTCTCCCGAACTCCTAGGTAAAATTGGTCTAAAAACTACCGGCCTACAAACTAGGAACATTCGTTCTGCATGCCTCTATGTGCTTTACTAATTATAGATAAAGCTCGTTCTTTTGTAGGTCATGCAACTATTTCAATTGTAACTGTTCGGAACTTGATTTGTTTCATACGAAGCCTGCTCGCAGCTTGACCAGATTGTTCTGTACTTCCCATATGCCTTAGCTACTTCTTGCTAATTGTTGTTAGTTGTTTTTTGTAAGTATAATCTATTTTATTTTAACCATTGTTTTATGTTTGTAGTCCATTTGTGGTAACATGGTTACATTGCTAGCTAGAAAATTACTGAAGTTTCCTTATGTTCGACGTTTGACATTACTTTCCAAAATTTTTACCTTATAAGCGACAGTTAGTGTTATAATACAGGATATTTAATTAATTTAAAATTTATAAAAAAAAAATACCCTGAACATTTTTTAAGCAATTCATCATCGTTGCCTTTGTTAGCCTTTACTCGGATAACTTATCGGTAAAGCTCGCTATTAGACACATACACACACACACACACTTCACGTCAGATCCCTTGCGGGGTAGGCAGAGACAATTGAGCGCCACTTGACACTATCACGACATACCTCTTTGGCTTCGTCGACGTTCATTAACCTCTTCATATATGCCCTTTTGTTACGAAGGCTTTTTAATGCACCTTCAGTCAGTGTTTTATTTATTTGATCGTGATATGTGAGTCTCGGTCTGCCAGGGCCTCTTTCACCCACAACTTTCGCATTATATACTGGTTCGTCAATCTTTCTTTGCTCATTCTTCCAACATGCCCGAACCATCGTAGCATGCCTTTCCTTATTTTTGTCCCTATGCTTTATTTTATACCAACCCTTTTCCGTATTTCTACGTTACGTATGCGGTCCGCCAATGTGACGCCGCATATCCGGCGCAACGACCTCTTTTCTACTGCATTAACCCTACTGTCATGCGTATTCTGACGTATCCACGTCTCGCTTTCATACATTAGCTCGCTATTAGACGTAACTTAATTTAGACATACGAAGCCCGAACACCCGTTTTGAACAAAACATAAAAAGGTGGTGACTTTTAGGAAGTTATTAGTTTTTTTTTTTGATGTTATTGCTCTCGATGGCCGTCTGGGGACACATTTTCTTTGGTAATACAACATGGAAAAACGAAAGAATATATATTAAAGATCTAATATTAAACTTATAACATATAAAAAACTGCCTTCTTGGTCTAGCGGTTAAGTCCGTAAGACTCGGAGGTACCGGATTCGATTCCTGGTCGGGACACAAAAATATTTATTAATGTATATAAAACATTTAATTAATATTTAATTTATTTGTGATATTTCTCGAATTTTGTACGCTGGAGACATCGACGAGCTTGCCACTTGTCATGATTGGCCTTTACTAAAGTTGGCTAAATGTTAATCCGCTTATTTATAAGCGTGGTTTCTGACCACCCCGAAAGGGAAAACGGTCGTGATGATACTTAACTTTTTAATATTAAACTTTTACTCATATGAGTACGGATATCTAAAAACCACCTAGTTCTACTTTTTTTAGGTATAAGATAGAGCTGGCATTAGTGTCATTTATTTACAGTGACCTAAAAAAAATTACATAAAGAAACATACATACAATACATAATGCATACTAAAACAAAATAACTTACATAAAATACCTCAAGAACAGCTTTGCCTATCTCTCTTCGTTCCATGATAAATTTCTTCGTTCCTCTCACAACTCTCTTCTCTCGATTTCTTCGCATAATTCTAGTTTCATTTCAAACTCGTTTGTCGTCGTAGCGACAAATTTGTGGAACAATTTGCCTCCTATCACCACGCAAGTAACCACCAGGTGGCTATTTAAAAAAATGGTCTATTCGCATTTCCTTTCCCAACAAAATTTGTAAGTATATTATTATGTATTAGTGGCGGTGGTGGCTCGGTTGTAAGAACGCGTACCTTAAATCCTACAAAGGTCGGTTCAAACCCACCCGGCATGTACCAATGAGAAATACACTTTTCTTACGTACATTTGTCATAGATTTACAACACCACCGTCGGTCCCGGTTCCACTAATACCAACTTGTGGAATCGTTAATAAATTGTCATACCAAAAATCATATCCTCGCCAAGCCGTCTGGCCAGCGTGGCGAGTGTAGGCCAAACTCTCCAGATATATCTGGAAGGCCCATCTCCAGCAGTGGACGTCTAGGACGCTGTGTTCTAGAGGCTGTAATGATGATGAAATGAATACAAGTATATATATATATATATATATGTATATGTAGTTATATGTATGTAGTAAGTTATTTTTTATTTTTTTTATTTATATATTTTATATATGAGCACCCTACTTTTCAGTAAATTGTTTAATGTTGTTCCAATGATTGGCTATGATAAAATGTCTTGCGGCATTAAAGCCCGCCTTTGTCTTTTTGCAATAAAGTATTAAATAAATAAATAAAATATATATACCTACTTAAATATTTTCTACTGCAATATGGAATAGTAATGAGATCATCTACCATTATTTTGTGTGGATCAAAAGAGAGAAGATTATTTTTATTGGAGACTGCAGTTCTCCTCTTCTAGAGGACAAAGGGAAAGGGGAAGGGAGTTACAGAGTGATCCTGCAGTATCTGTAAAATAATGCGAATATTTGGTTGAGGAATGGATAGGAATAGACAGGGTGTTCTTTACAGATCGCGATCATGATAGTATATGCTTATGTATGTGAAAACTAATATTAAGCCACTTTATAAAAGTAGAATACGAAATTGGGAGACATGATCATACTTACACAAGCCAAATACATAGCGTATGCATATGAAGTCATTAATTGGTCCTGTATCTACTTTAATAAGGTTCCAGTTGCTCACATTATCTTACGCGGCGAACGAGTGCCTTTACTCCGTAGCCACGACTCAGACTTAGCTGTAAAGGCACACAGGACCAATGAAAGAGGAGTTTATTTAGTCTGTAGGCGCTTGAAGTGAGGCTCCACGGTGATTCGGGTATGCGACCTCCCCGCGGTGGACTTCAGGCTGGGGTCTTTTTTTAAAAAAAAAAAAACAGTAAATCGATAAACCCGACTCACCGTGGGGGAGACCCCAAGGCGCCTACGGACTAATACCCTATAAACCGTCTCTCTCTCACTGTTGGCCCTGCGTACCTTAACAGCTAAGTCTGAGTCGTGGCTACGGAGTGAAGGTACTCGTTCACCGCGTAAAGGCTGGGGTCGTATTATTACTCGATTTTTCCAACTTTGTATTTAAAAAAAAACTCATATTCTTGTAGCTTAACCACATTAGATGGTCGCAAAGAATGATTACGATGCAAATGTATTTTGAGAATGTCTTACTGTTACATAAAAATAAAGGCGTCAAGGGTATCATAAAGCACTTTTTTCGTGCTCCTAAACGTAATAAATGGGAATACAGCAATGACTTTTATTAAAATACAGGCACAAAAAGAGATAAGATTTTTTTTGAAATTAATTAGTCCCACTTATATGTTCTTCACCTAGTTCTTAAAGCCTGTACTGTGATCCATTAGAGGGTACCAGTCGCACTTCAGCCTCGGTCGGCGGCAGACGTATACAATTTTGTGTTTCGTTGACATCACACCGCGTGTGCTTATTATTCCGTGCTGCAACAGTGTCTGCTGCGTAGCCACGCGCGTGTATCTATCGGTCGGAACTGTTACTTGAATGGTAGGTACTGTTGGAAGTGGTAAGTGCTTCTGCCTCTTTCTCTGAACTTCAAGGAGCTGGCTCGTCAAAATCACACCACTCATCTATCAACGTGAGGGAGTTGGAAATCTCCCCCAAACTAGTTATAGTTACATCATTATCATTGTCAGCGTGTATAGCCACCACTGCTGAATGTAGGCCACCTCCAGGGCTTGCCACATAACGCGATATTTTAGAACCCACATTCAAAAGCAATATTTTTTAGGTCAATTCAAATTTTGAAAGCTATGTCACTAAATTTTCAATATTTCGTATTCTATACATCAGAGAAATACCAATCATAGCTCTCTTCATAGCTCGCTGAGAGACCTTGACTTTATGGACCAGGCAAAGAGACCAAAACTTATGTTTGCTTATGCTTTGGTTATTATTTTCATACAAAATGTTTGTTACATTATTCGTAGTCACCAAGTCTTTGTTCAGTATAGACTCATGATCTTCACAGCCCCTAGAACACATAGTCCTAGACATAATACATTTCTAGAGAATTTTGCATACGTTCGCCATGCTGGGCAGACGGGTTGGCGAGGGTCTGATGTAAATTTTAATGACAATTTATTAACGATTCCACAAGCGTGGATCCGGGATTGACGACATAACGTGCTCTCCGAGGAACAAGAACGGGTGGTATTGTAAATTTACAAATATACGTAAGAAAAGTATTTCTCATTGGATGTACCAATGCCTGGGTTCGAACCGCGTACCTTTTCGATTTTAAGGAAAGCGTTCTAACAACCGAGCTACCACCGCACCAATTATTGTGTTCCGATCAGGAATCGAACCCAGTACCTCGAAGTCCTAATCCACAGACTAAACAGCTAGAAAACTTAGGAAGTTATAGAGGGCATATTTTCAAAATTAAATATTTTATTTATTTTTAAGTGAGATCACTTGACTTGGAAATGTGAAAAAAAATGTCTGGCTTGTATATGTGCACGACGTATTTAGTATCGTATAAAATAATTTATAAATAGTATTTAATAGATAGATAGTACATAGTTATTTTATTTAGAATATTTATTTATTTATTTATTTAAAACTTTATTGCACATAAATTACAAAGGCGTGACATAATGTCGCTTGACATTCTCTGCCTGTCAGACCTTCGGGACAACGAGAACATTTATGTGAGGTAGGTGCAATATATCAATTAAAATTAAATATATTAAAAATATACGTCTATAGAATATTATTTATTGCTTATAATAAATATTTATTAATAAAATTACATACGAATTCATACACACATACTCGTACATATATAAACTACATAAATAAGTTATACTATTTATATACTACATAAACATAAATTAGGTACTACGTACTTAATGATAACCGAAGATGTAGGATAATAATAAGCAACAATCAATGAAAATTTTATGAAAATTATGAACCCAAAAAGTGTCTGTAAACTAATCTTTTAAATATAGCTCTGTTTGGAGCATCTTTAACCTCCGTCGGTAGGTCATTCCAAAGCCTTGCAGCCACAACTGCAAACGACTTGGACATAAAAGCGGAGTGGTGAGAGGGGATAGCAAAGTAGTATTAAAGGAAGAGCGAAGAATTCTGTCATGATGCGAACCAAGCAAAGCGAAGCTGTCTTTAAGGTATTTGGGGGTCACAGGCTCGTATAATATGGAGTATAGTAAGCAGAGCACTCTGCTATTTCTCCTACTGCGAATATTTAACCACTTCAGCTTTTCGCGAAATGGGGAAACGTGATCGTATTTGCGAAGACAAAAAATGAATCTAATGCATGCATTGTGTAGTAAATATAACAATTGTAATTTATAAATAAAGATTGACTTCAGCGGATTATTATTATTATTACCGTCGGTAGAGCTTGGTTGGCCGATACTCGTCGCTGATTGGTCAAGCTCGTGCTCCTAACTTCGGTTAGTTGCGGTTTCGGTACGACAACTTACCTTTCGGCGGCTTGTTGGTCCGTGTGTCGACTTCGGTCAGCATCGGTTCTCGACTGCTGAGACTAAGTCGAGCTCGGCCCCGCACAGTATATATAATTCAACGGACCAAGGTTTTTTTTTATTTTACTACCCAGTCACCTATAAATTAATTACACCAGTGTGAATAAACAAAGAAAATGGTGAAATAGGAAGTTCCGGCCGTTAACATGATATTTTGGGTAATAAATATAAAATATTTTGTCTTTTAGTTGTATTTTTTTGCTGGCAGAGCCCCTGGGCCTTGAAGCATAATTATAATTTATAAACAAACAAGCTGTTTGACCTGGAATTGCTTGTAATGTAGTGGTCATCGAAAAATACTTCAGGTGGCTGTAGGGTCAGATGTCTTATAACCCATATATTTTTTCTCATTCATTACAGCCCCTAGAACACAGCGTCCTAGACCTCCACTGCTGGAGATGGGCCTTCCAGAACATATATCTGGAGAATTTGGCCTACACTCGCCACGCTGGCCAGACGGCTTGGCGAGGAAATGATGTCAATTTTTAAAGACAATTTATTTACGATTCCACAAACTGGTATTAGTGGAACCGGGACCGACGGCTAAACGTGATCTCCGAGGCACGGGAACGGTGGTGTTGTAAATCTTGACGAATGTACGTATTTCTTATTGGTACATGCCGGGTGGGTTTAAATGAATTGTTGGATGCAAAGTTATTGAAAAAAAAAAAAAAAACTAATAGCAATAAATAACTATGTCATTGTGTATTTTACTTACATAAGCATACATAAATAATAATATATATATAGTTTATTTAAAGAAAAATGCAATCTAAATAGGAATTACTAATAATATAAACAATAAAAGGTTGGTTGGCAGAAAATGCTTAGTCATTACAATTTTAGTACAATAAAGTATTTTAAATAAATTTAAATAAATAAAAAATAAAACTAAAATAAATATAAATAAAAACTAGCTACAAATTACTACCAATGGACAAAGTGACAAAACATGTTTTATTTATAGATTTTTTTTTAATGAGGTTTAGAAAAGTATCATTACGACCGTTTCCCTTTCCGGGTGGTCAGAAACCACGCTTATAAATAAGCGGATTCACATTAAGCCAACTTTACTATTAGCCAATCATGACAAGTGGCAAGCTCGTCGATGTCTCTAGCGTACCAAACTCGAGAAATATCATAAATCAATTATAAACAAAATAAAAAATTAAAAGCTATTTTAGCAAAAAATTAAAATACACGGAGTAATAATACATTGTTAGGTACACACAAGTGCAACCAATCTCGTTGCAAAACATGTCCCATAATAAATTCCGATATCAATATACAAACTCATCATAACCCTGTTGTCATCAAAATTCAAAATTTCGCACAATGTACTACTTCTCATTGCGTATATATGCTGGAGTGCAGATTTTGTAACAGTTTTTATGTGGGAGAGACTACGACACCCCTTCGTACTCGCATGAATGGACACAGACATTCAGTAGATTCTCAAATTAATAATATTTTACCTGTGCCCACCCATGCGCGTATACATAACACTACCTTTAACAATTGTTTCACAGTAAGAGTATTAAAGAGTTTTCCTAAAACTATTCGGTCTATTGATTTAAAAACATGGGAAAGCTCTTTTATATGGCAGCTTGGTGCATACTATAGCCCTGGTCTGAATGTAATGCATTAGGTTTTGTCTAACTTGTTTTGTAAATTTATCAATATCGAACCAACAATGGACATAACATACTGATGATGTTTTCCATGATGCGCGAGGTGATGATGATATTTTTCTAAAAAATAAATACAAAACTATATAGTGCATTGCCTTTACCATTGCTAAAAGAAATAAAATTACTTTTTTCAAAATTTATGACAAAGACCTTCAGTCACTGTCACTGATGACGCCGCTCCAAAGAGAGGCGAAATATTTGGCAAAAAATATTTTAAGCTTCAATTTATATATTTTACCAAGTAAGAAACACATCTAACACATTTTATTTGTTGCAGATCATAAATCAATTAAATAATATGTAAATAAATACATTTACATTCTTAAATATTTTTGTGTCCCGACCAGGAATCGAACCCGGTACCTCCGAGTCTAATCCATGGACTTAACCGCTAGACCACAGAGGCAGCTTAATTAATTAAGTTATTTTATTTTTTTCTATTTTACATATATATATTAATAAATATATAGATTTATATTCACGACTTCCAGGGTGGTCAGAAACCACACTTATTGGTATTATATAGAAGCGAATTCACATTTAGCCAACTTTAATATAGGTCCATCATGACAAGTGGCTAGCTTAATACCACAAATTGTTATTGATGGAACCGGGACCGTCAGCTTAACGTGCTCTCCGAGGCACGGGAACGGTACATGCCTTCCCCAATGCACGCCGGGGTTAGAACCAACTTTTTTAAGAATACAAGGATTTTTTTTATTTGTCATGATATACAGTCACATTATGCGGGACATTAATATAAAACAAAAGAATTTAAGCAAATAAGTTAATATATTAAGTAAAGTGAAGTTAACAGAGCAAGAGAATCTACAATTATACAAGGGAGGGTCGTAAGTCAAAACTTAGCCCTATCACTCTTTATGCATCCGTTAACCGTACGTAGGGGTCCTTCCCTCGGAGAGCCTGAAGATGGGAACTCGGAGAGCGCTGCCGAATCCCAAGCGGACAATGAGGCGTCACGGGGATCCTGGGCAGCGGGGTTATCTTCTCAAGCTGGGTCCCAACTCTAAAGTCCAGACATGGAAGGCCTACTAAACCCCAAGCTGAGGGGGCGACAATATCCAGTAGGTTTAGTAATATATATTATTATTAAGTAATATATGATTCTAGTAATTAAAATATTTTATATAAATTAAAGCAGCACATTGCTCGCAGTTGGTTGTGAAAAGTGAAGTGTGTCAAAATCTACACTGACAGGTGACGTCTTAAATATGTGCAAGGCGAAGAATGTCGATTGCAGCCAACAATATTTATTCCTTGGCCGCATGTAATACGATCGTTACAATACGACAACACTATTTTCGTTAAAGTAGTTCAAATTATAAATCAAGTAGAAATGTAACGTACAAAAATGTACGATTTCCTTTACATGCGACGGCGGCTTCTCTCTTCCGTAGATATAACTTGTCCTGTTTTTATTCATAACATAGCTGTTTCACTCGGCTTCGCGCGTGCACACTTTGCACACAGTATAATTTTGTGTATAAGTTAACCTACACACACAACACTTACTTACACTTCGAATCAACTAACATTTCCCTGTCTTTATTTATACGGGGTCTTAGTCTTTACAAAAACTAATCTTAACCTTTTCAATATTATTTTATTGTTTTCAATTACCTTGACTATGTACAGAAGAGATGATGACATGACATTTGTAAATACACTTATAAATAAAAATATACACAATTATCAACTCACTAGGCAACATTATAAATCCCAAACACACAAGCTTACCCTCCCTCTCCTCCCTTCCCCACTCCCTCCCCTATACATACACACACACAAACACACACTATTGCATATACAGACATTGCACCCACACTCGCATACTAAATATGTATTTTTTTTTTAATTCTATTTTTTTCTAAATTGTATGTTCATTATTGGAAGACACTGGCTCTTGTTATACAGCTCAGCTCATGCAGGAGACAGGGTTCACCATAACGAATAAATATTCTTATTATGCTAATAAACGATTTGTATTTGTATTGTAAAACCGAATATACTCTTTTAAACATAAAACAGTTCTTTTAAGTAAAAGTATTTTTGGTATAGCACCTAAATTATACAATACTCTGCCAGACGGTTTCAAGGACTTGCCTCTGCCGTTATTTAAGTCAATACTAAAGAAAGCTTCACTGGGAAAGTGTTATTATACAATTGACGATTTTCTGACTGAAGATGATCTCACATTTGACATACATTATAATTATTAAAATAGGACCCTAATTATATATTTTCTTCTAAAATTATCTTGCGTTAGTACGATTAACGGATTTTTTTTTTTTTTTAAATTTCAATGCATTATATAAACAAAACCCTGACTTTGGCATTTAAATAAATATATATGTAGCTTTATCCTTAAGGGTAAAGTATAGCTGAACGAACAAACTACTGAATACCAATTGTAATATGTATGTACCTATACTTAAGGATGAATAAATGATTTGATTTTAATTTCTTTGTGATTAATTTACTGTGGATATTATTGGTCAAAAGTGGTGTTGTTTTGTTTAATAATGTGCTACAATGAACGATAAATTGGACTTTAAAAATGGGGCACAAGTTGCAGTTTATTTTTTGCGGTTTTCCCGCTCTGTCAACACCCATATTTTACCCGACGTGTTTGAGCTATGATGCCGCGAGTGGCTCCAAGAAAAGCATCTGGAATTTGATGATGACCTCATTAACTCATTAAAAAGAAAGATATATTACGTCAGAGTTGGCTGTATAGGCTAGGCCCTTTGCCTTCCCTATCATCTCATTCATCATCCATCGGGAAAAGAGAACAAAAAAAGGATAATTGAGTGGAGTAGCCGTTGAGCAAACGTTCTAAGAATATGGGTGTTAGTCTGCAGGCTGTCAGACCCGTCAATGTCTACATAAAGCTGCTCGAAGACTTGCGGTTTAATGCAAGTTTAATGCTTCTAATGATACAAATACACCACAATGTAAATACTAAATATTAATTGATTCACTGCCTCTGAGGTCTAGGAGTTAAGCCTGTGTAATTAGGCTCGGAGAAACCGGGTTCGATTCCTGGTCGGGACACTATAATATTAATTTATTTAAATAAATTTAAAATACTTAACTTATGTGAGTTTTTTTTTTCTTTATCTAGAAAAGTTAGCAATTAACGAATAGGACGTATTGGCAGTTTGAAGATCATCCCTAATGAGAATATTTTTTCGTAATAATATACCTAATTAAAACCTTTTGTTTAACAATAAACACAGGATAACAATTTTCAAAACAAATAAACATCCTGTACATGACATGTCTGTGAAAATGTTCAGCAAACACACTTACACCGTGTTGCTGTTGACATATAGGTACAGTCAGACAAATCGTAACTAAACCATATTTTAATATTTTATTTTGTCATAGACGGAATTCAAAAATCTAATGATATGAACAATAGCCTACCGGGTTGCCTACAGACTAAAACCATTTTAAGCTAAGACTGAGTCGTGAAAAAATAAACCTAATCTGTTCGTCTGGGTGCTAAGGCAGGATGATTTTTTCAAGTGGGTTTAATTTTTTTCAAAAATGCTCAAAGATTTTCGAGACCGATTTTGATAAAAACTAAAAGTACGCCATCATATTTATAAATGTATTTCATGTAAATCAAGTATAAACTAAATCTAACACAAAATAAAAAATGTTATTTAGGTCTCTAAAAAATAAAATCAGGGATAGTCCCAAGAAGACTGGCAATATTTTCCCTCTGTATAGCAGTGCGAATACGTGGGGTGAAGTAACTTCCCTGGTTCCGGCCCATGGGGCTTTGTCCCCTCCCTCTTCTCCATGCGGACGGATAAAGTAGATTTTTCACTATGCATGAGGGGGCACAGTCCGGTGGTACTGGCGCCGGGGGGGTGGGTAGGTTCGACCCCGTGTACAGGACTGTGGCTCCAGTGTGCAGCTCTCTATGTTGCTTACATGTTATTTGTGTATTGTCCTTATGTGTAATAACCTAACGTGTTGTGTTGTTAAGTACCATACTAACCAAACCTTTTTTGTTCTAGCGTTTGTGATTCACCTTTTCCAGTTAAAATTAACTATTAAATTAATTCTGTCTATTAATCTAACAAACGTGATGTTGGCACAAATGCCTTAGTGGCGATTGCCATTACTAGTTTAAAAAAAAAAGAAGAAAAGAATACGCGGCAAAAATAATTGCCAGCTTTTCTGTCTCCAGACTTTTCCATTAGCCGTTTGGACAAATGTTTTCATTGGACAGACGCTTGGCTGAGGATGGGTCCCCATGGGCCCATCGTCTAGACACCAACCGGCGCAAAATCGTAACCTGTGCCGAGTTTGTCGTATTTGCGCTGCTTCAGGTTCTCAACAGAAACCGTCGCATTTCCGAAGTTTGTCGAGGTCTGTCTACACATTAGTTTTAATATATTTTTCCCATCCGAAATTTATACAGTTGATTAAAAAAAATAATGTTTTATGACTGTACACAGAAATTGTATTATAGCACTATTTTTCGAACAAAGCTATCCGTGACAGTTTATTTTAAAATTCATGAGATTTCCGAGCCGCGGCGTTTGGCGATGATACGAATAGGTAACGTCATACGAAGCCATTAAATACAAATACAAAATATTTTATTGTTCATAAAAGCACAATTAACAAATTGATTTACACACTGACTCCTAAACTAAGTCTAACTAAGTTAGACCTGTCATTTAGGATCCCAGTTACTTCCATTAGTCATACAAAAAAGATACAACACGTAGTGAAAACTGTTAACAATAAAAATATTTACTATAAATAAAGGTATTTTAATTAAAATAACAGGTGGGTAATATAATAAATAAATAATATTAATTATTTAATAAATTAATATAAATACTTATCAGTTATATAGTTATTATTATTATTATGGTTTCTTTATATTATTTTATCTATTTAATACATAAGAATAAATTTTCTGTTTCAGCATAATTCAGTTCTTGCAAGTATTTCTTAACTTTAATTTTATATGTTTTAAAATTAAGGGGATATATATTTGAGGCTTTGTTTATTAAATAAATATAGGTAGGTATATAAATAAAATCTTGAAACCTATCTATATATACAAAAGACCGTTGAAGGGGTTCAGGGAGGTCAGAAGCTACGCTAATAAATATTTTTGTGTCCCGACCAGGTATCGAACCCGGTACCTCCGAGTTTAAATCCACGGATTTAACCGCTAGACCACGGAGGCAGTATAACAATTTAAGTACCTACAATATAAATTTAAATAATAATAAAAATATTTCGAACTTAAACATAAAAATTACAATCAAATACTAAACTAAACTTGGGTAATAACATTTGTCCTGTGAATACAAATAAAAATATATAATTATTTTGCTCATGTACGTGAGTGAATATAAGTGTTGGTGTGTAAGTCATATTTACAAAATATAAATTAATATTAATACTAAGGATAGGGATATAAGTCCCGTCCGCGTGGAATGGTGGCAAGAACGCTGGCTGCATTTCCCCACTGAATTGCAATACTGATTCTTTGGGCGAAGAAACAGCCAGCCTTCTTGTCATTGGAGGAGACGACAAGACACGGTGTTATGTCTTTCAAAAACTTCTTTGCGCTTGTACTCCATGGGCCCAGAGTTTCTACAGCATAATTTCATACTTGCACCGCTTGCCGGACTCCGCATTATCCGCCACGGACCCCGGTTTATGCGCTGTCTCCCTGACATGCGACGCGGCGAGGGTGTCGACGCACGTGGAGTCCAACACCAGAGCACGTCCTCGTTCCCAGGAAAATTAGGTGAAAGTGTGTAAGTTGCCTGAAAAGCAAATTGGAATTGAAATTGGAAATTTACGCGGCGAACGAGTGACTTTACTCCTTAGCCACGACTCGGACTTGGCTGTAAAGGCACACAAGGCCAACAGTAAACATGTTGTTTTTTTTTTTAATTGTCTTTAAAGGACATTGTACAGAATACATCAGTCCTAAACACGTAATTTATTTGCATAATATATGTTTATAACAAAGTTCATAACCGAGTTGGGGATCATCAAATTCCAGATGCTGCAGAATTTGATGCTTTACTTGGAGTCACTCGCGGCATTATAGCCCAAACACGTCGTGTAAAATATGAGAGTTGACAGCGCGGGAAAACCGCAAAAAATAAACTGCAACTTATGCCCCATATTTGAAGTCCAATTTATCGTTTTCCATAATTATTCACATTGCAGCACATTATTAAACAAAACAACACCACTTTTGACCAATAATATCCACAGCAAATTAATTTTACAAAACAAAAACTTGCACTTGACATGTCCACGCAAAATGGCGCGAAAAACTCACAGTAAACATGTACTCTATACTTATGCCCGGTTTACATTGGTCAAGCGTTTAGCGAAGCGGCGAGTGCAAGTACAGTTACAAGTAGCTAGAGTCTGCGGGGTGAGGCAAAGTGCACAAAGTATCAAAACGTATCGTCTAAGATAGATTATGTCTATCAGAAATATCAAATGCTAGGCGGAATGCTCAAGCTGACAGACGTAATCGATCTTAGACGATACGATTGTGCACTCCGCCTCACCCCCCAGGACAGTCGACTGTTTACACTAAGGCTAGTCAAGTGAAAAAGAATTGTTGTACGAAATAAGCAAACCAAAACGAATTTAACGAACGAACACACGTCTTGCAGCCGCTCACTTATGCACTGCACTAAATTTTACTCCCTATAATAGTGGCAAGTCATGGGCGGCCGCACATGCTCAAAAAATTGAAGTTAGAATTTAGTATATTGTTATCATTGATATAATATTTAGTGTATGTAATAATATGTACGTGTTTTGCACCTACCTTTCAATATAATGCTCAAGTTGTCCCAATGGTTGGCTAGGATAGAATTTGTGCAATAAAGATTTAAATAAATAAATTAAATTAATAAGTTCTATTTAGATGCACTTGAAAGTCTTGAAATGCCTACGGCATTAATCTCGCCCTTGTACAATACTTTAGTGCCGTGTCTGTTGTTTCTATCTGTGACATTATTAATAATTGTAATTGTTTGTTTTAGATTATAAGCTAACACGGCCCTTTTACAGCCACGAATTTATATTTGAGGACATAAATGTTATTAGATTATAAGCTGACACGGCCTTTTTACAGCCACGAATTTATATTTGAGGACATAAATGTTATTAGATTATAAGCTGACACGGCCTTTTTACAGCCACGAATTTATATTTGAGGACATAAATGTTATTAGATTATAAGCTGACACGGCCTTTTTACAGCCACGAATTAAATATTAAGTATCTATTTATAAATAAGTACAAAATCCTCGCATGGCAACAATGTTTTATTTATTACAAATTGCATTGCTGTTAGACTCGGTCCAGCCAAGCGTATATTGTATAAAAATATATGTATTGACAATATCCAAGTGTTGTGTACTAACCTACGGAAATAAATGATTTGATTTGATTTGTGGAAACTTTTAAATGGTTTAAGTGTTTATATTTATGTCTAATTAAAATTGTGTAACCATAAGTTTTCCTAATAAAAATAAATAAACAATGTTCAATAAAAAAAATATATTATTATTAAAGTCAACTTGAAGGACAAATTGACTCGCTACTGTCCGATCGATTCATACTACACTTGTTCTTGCTCACTGTACTTGCCTATTTTGCTAAACTCTTGACCAATGTAAATCGGGCATAAGACTACACGACGATATTCATACATGGGCATATTCTGGTCATTAAACTTTTTGGTGAGGCATTGTTACATATTGAAACTGGCATTATCCTTTATGTCTTTATTTTATTAATATCTAATACTTTTTCTGTAGATATATTTCTTCTAAAGGTATCGTCGTTTTCCTAAATAAATATTTCATCCGATTTCTCTCAGCTCGCTTTTCCTAAAATCTTTTTGAATTTGCTAAATTGTCATAAAAGCTTTTTATAAAAATGAGGGTAGGTTTTCGCTTTTTAAATAATTTATTTTGTTTCCTTACACATAAAATACTCGTATATTATAATAAAATTAAAAGCATAAGTGGTATATCATCACCACCGTAATCTCATTTTTGTTCTCTCTGTACCTATTTCTAGAATTATGATAAAGATTTCATGATATTATATACGTAGGTATTTTATTATATTTTTTTCTTTATATCATTTATACACGGCATAAGAGATTAATGAATAATTATCATTCGTTCAACAAAATAATCAAATGTGGTGCATCACTAAAATCAGAATCCTTTGCTTGCTCTTTTCTATTCTTAATGAGCCTGCGACACCGAAATTCCTCAAGGACAAGTTTGCCTATCTCTCGTCACTTCATAGCAGGTCACTTCGCTCGGTTCACAATTCTGTTTTATCTATCCCATCTCATCACCCTAGCTTCAAGTCAACCTCTTTTGCAGTAGTGGCCGCGAATCTGTGGAACAATTTGCCAGTAGAAATTCGCCAAGCGCCCAATATTCACTCATTAAGAAAATGTTATATTCACATTACTTAAACAGCTTAAAACAGTGTGTGTAAGAAATATTTTATGTAGTATATATATACTATAGTAATAGTGTGTAGTATGTGTATTATTGCGTACATATTTGTATGTATTAGATGATAGAGAGTCTTTTGTCGTCGTAGCGTCATCTCTTTAGAACGATCTTCCGGTCTCCATCCGACATGCCACAACTAGACTAACCTTTAAGAGACAAGTTTATAAGTATTTTATGGAGCCAAAATAAGACCTCCACATAAAATTAAACATGTTGTTTTGCTTTTATTTATTTTATAAAATGTTAAAAGTTGCTTTTTGTCAGTATTGTGTACTTAGTTGTTTATATTTATTGTATCGCATTTATTACATTGTGTAGTTGTATTAGTATGTATTTATTATATAGTATTTGTATGTAGGTATATGTATGTTTCTTAAAATTAAGATAGTAAATAATGTACATTATTCAATCAGATTTTATTTTTTTATTTTGTGCACCTACTCCTGTCACTTAAAACTCTCTTATTGTCCTTAAGGTTAACAGGCAGAGAATGTCTAACGACATTAGGTTAGCCCTTTGTACTTATGTGCAATATTTTTTTTAAATAAAAATAAATAAATGCAAGTATTTTAATATGCATTGTTTTATCTTAGATTAAGTTTATTTAATATTTTTAATTAAGTTTTATATTTAAGCCCTTTGCACCTATGTTATAATCCTAATCATTGTCCCAAAGGTTGGCTGCTAGAGAATGCCTTACATACTATACTACTACCCAACACATACTACTATACTATACATATTCATTATTAACACAGAGTTCTAGACCTCCACCGGATATGGAAATATAAAAAACATTTTATTTAAAAATTTTAGCGCTATGTACAGTGGGCGAGCTTAATGCCGCTAGACATTCTCTGACAGCAACCTTAGGGACAGATAAAGCATTTAAAGTGGTAGGGGCAAGTAAACGTAAAATATATTATAACTAAACGAACACATTGTAAGCAATAAACAATATAAAAATATATAGGCATATTTTATTTATTTATTTATTTAATACCTTATTGTACAAAGACAAAGGCGGGCTTTAATGCCGCAAGACATTTTATCATAGCCAACCATTGGGAAAACTTTAAACACTTTACTGGAAAGTAGGTGCTGAAATATTAAATATAAATATCAAAAGTATTATTTAATAACTAGCCACATACATACAACTTCATATACATACATACAAATATACATATAATAAACTAAATACTAATACATAAACCTACACATACATACATACATAATAATATACTTACAAATTTTGTTGGGAAATGAAATGCGAATAGACCATTTTTTTAAATAGCGATCTAGTGGTTACTTGCCTGATGTTAGGAGGCAAATTGTTCCACAAATTTGTCGCTACAACGACAAATGAGTTTGAAATGAAACTAGAGTTATGCGAAGGGATCGAAAGAAGAGAGTTGTGAGAGGATCGAAGAGATTTATCATGGAACGAAGAGAGATATTCACAATAATACTTACAATACAAGTTGTTCTTAAGGTATTTCGGTGTCGCAGGCCACTTTAAATGCTTTATTTGTCCCTAAGGTTGCTGTCAGAGAATGTCTAGCGGCATTAAGCCCGCCCCTTGTACATAGTGCAATAAAGTTTTAAAATAAATAAACAAAAACTGCCTTCGTGGTCTAGCGGTCATGTCTGTGGATTTAGACGTGGAGGTATTTATTTTCTTCGGCACATCCTTTCCCGTCCATATTACAATGTTGTGTCTTTTTTAACGTGGGCCAAACGAGAAAAAATGACAGCGCTTCTAACAGTCGACCACTACCGCTTTTGGTAATTATTTGGAAAATGTAGCCCCTTCTAAATAATATTCAATAGATTTAAAGGTTGGTCGTTGCTGTCAACGAACAAACAAAACAAAAGGCACATACTAATGGGGATCCGAAATTCAGAACGGACAAGGGACTGAGGTTCATTGTCATCTTTGTCCATTTATTTAATTGTTCAGATTAAAATCAGTTCGGGTTGAATAAAACCCGAAGATGATTTAAATTTCTAAATAAATTTTATTCTTTTTTTTTGGTTCTCTTCTCCCGATGGATGATGAATGAGATGATAGGGAAGGCACAGGGTCTAGCCCATACAGCCAAGTCTGACGTAATATATCTTTCTTTTTCATGCATTAATGACGTCATCATCAAATTCCAGATGCTGCAGAATTTGATGCTTTTCTTGGAGTCACTCGCAGAACCATCCACTGCTCAAACACATCAGGTAAAATATGGGAGTTGACAGCGCGGGAAAACTGCAAAAAATAAACTGCAACTTGTGCCCCATATTTAAAGTCCAATTTATCGTTTTCCATAATTATTCACATTGTAGCACATTATTAAACAAAACAACATCACTTTTGACCAACAATATCCACAGTAAATTAATTTACAAAACATAAACTTGCACTTGACATGTTCACGCAAAATGTCGCGAAGAACTCCCCAGTTACTCGTACCTTTTGCAAAGTATCTATAGTGTATCTTGTTCCCGCAGCTTCCGGCTTTTATACAACACTTGGCGAACGGAACTCTAATCTTGGAGTAGTTTTGTTATCTAAGGAAACAGTCACTATATCTTATGGGTGTGACAGAGTGTATCTTCTAAGCTTTGCTATATATAAGTAGAGTGATTTCGGATGTTGATTAAGACGGAGTCATAGTTATTCATTATTATAGCATCTAGAATACAGTCCTAGTCTTCCACAGCTGGAGATACGAGTATGTCTATTTTCACTCCTTTTCTTATATTCTGTCCACGTGGAATTTTGTAATTAATTTTATTTATTTAATCTTTTAATCAAATAATATATTTATTCGAAGTTAATTAATATAAATTAAAAGCTACCTAAATAATAAAATTAAAAATAAACTAAACTATAAATAAAAAATGACATCTAGAGACGTCCCATCCGAGATAGTCCCAAGGAGACTGGTAACATTTCCCCTCTGTATAGCGAGGCTAATACGTTGGCAGAAATAATTGCCAGCCTTCCTGTCTCCAGACCTTTCTGTCAGCTGCTTTGACAACTCCTTGGCCAACCTCCTCGCCGACGGTCCCCATGGGCCCATCGTCTCGACCCCAAACGGCGCAAATTCGTAACCGGCACCAAGGTTGGCATATTTGCGCAATTTGAGGTTCTCCGCAGAAAACACCGCTCTCCCCGCGCCTGACGAGGTCGCCTGGATGTTTGATGGAGCTAATGTGTCTTTATTTAATTAATTTATTTTTATTATATTTAATTTGTTATTTAGATTTAGTTTATTTTTTAGGTTAATTATTATATTGTAATTCTTTTATATTGTTTGTATATTATTTATTTATTTATTAATCTGCCTCCGTCTAAGTCTAGCGGTTAAGTCCGTGGATTTAGACTCGGAGGTACCGGGTTCGATTCCTGGTCGGGACACAAATATATTTATTAATGTAAATAAATACATTTAATTAATATTCAATTTATTTGTGATATTTCTCGAGTTTGGTACGCTGGAGACATCGACGAGCTTGCCATTTGTCATACCTATAGTAAAGTTGGCTAAATGTGAATCCGCTTCTTTATAAGCGTGGTTTCTGACCACCCCGAAAGGGAAACTGTCGTGATGATACTTTTTTTTATATATACATATTTGTAATATAGTAATACAGTATTTTACACTTTTATAGTTTTGATGTTTAGATTTTAGTAATTTAAATAATTGTAGGAGGTAACAAATAAATTTAACCACATTGGCGACGAGTTCAACATATTGATGTAATTAACCCTGGCACCGGCTTCGGCCTATCGGGGTTGTTACCGCTCACCGTCACTCTTATGGAACATCGTCTTATTTGCGTTTTTTTTTTTTTGTAAATATGTATTTTTTAAACTAATAAATAAATGAGAAATAAATAAAAATCATGTTGAATTCTGTTATAGTTTTCACATAGATTTACTCAATTATTATCGTTATATATATTATTCTGTCCCGACCAGGAATCGAACCTACGAGTCTAAATCCACGGTAAATAAACTATATTACAACGAAAACAAAATTAAGTAGATAATAACAATATTTGTTTCAAAGGAAGTACATAATCAACTATTTTAAATATTAAAAACAATCAAAGTATAACAAGGAAAGAGAGGAGGATATCCGCTTAGGGGAGAGGATATACGTTCCCCATATTTGTTCCTGTGGCAGCAACGTTGATCAGCTTGGCCACCACGGCCTGTCTTGTCTCAAAACTGCCGGTCGTCGTTTCCGCCACGGTTCTGTTAACAATGTGATCCATCGGGCTTTGGTTACTGCCGGAATCCTATCGGTTCTCGAACCGTCTGGGATCTCTCGCAGTGACGGTAAAAGACCCGATGGATTGACCTTGGTGCCTTGGTCGATGGGACGAGTCGATTAGCAACGACTACGTGTTTGTGCCTTTTGGTCTTGAGACAATGGGTCCGTGGGGGCCAAGTGCAAAGAAGTTCTTTAAAGATTTGTCTAAGCGCCTGGTTAATGCTGTATGTGACAAGAGGGCTTGCAGTTTTCTCGCGCAGAAAATCAGCATTGCTGTGCAGCGGGGAAACGGTGCAAGTGTTCTTGGCACACTGCCACAGGAACAAATCATGGGTGAGTATTTTTATTTATAATTAGTTTTCTAATTTAGTTTTAATTTTTATTTTATAATTTAATTATTTTATATTGTTTGTATATTACTTCGAATAAATTTATTTTTACAAGGAAAGATAATCAAGATATGTCACAAAACGCGATGGATCAGTTGGAGCTCTCGAAAATATTCGATTACCGAAGAGATTAAAATTATTTAGGTCAGATGGAGATATATATATTTTTTACCGCAAGTTAAATGTAATTTTGCGACGCTCGTTATGTTTATTTGCCCGAGTAATAGATCAATGTTGAGAAGCCGTAAAATCACACAATAAATTGTTAGATTCTTAGCGACGAAAGGAAAATTTGCTGTGAGGAATATTCCACTGACTGGCTTTTACATGACTTTGCGTTGTATACCGATTTCGCATAGAAACTTACCCTTTTAAATCCAGCTTTAAAAATGTGCTATTAATAAACAGTTGTTGTCAATATTCAGAAAAATGTGGCGAGCAAGCTACACAAAGAATCATATAAACCACAGCAAGCAAAATGCTATTGTACGTGGCAGCAACTTGTGACTGAAATGCTTTGCATAGTTTGGCATAAGCAGAGCGGGTAGTTTAAGCGTTTTATTGTATTTTTATTTTACCAAAACAATATTAAATTGTAAATAATTATACACTAATAACAATACACTATATTCATCTTTAAAAATATTAAAATTAAAACTAAAACAAAAAAAAACTATTTAAAATATTAATCGTATCCGTGCGGCATGTTGGCAAGAAGGTGGCCGCATTTCCTCGCTGAATCGCTATGCTGATTCTCTGGCCAAGGAAAGAACCAGCCCTCTTATCCCCAGAGCAGACAATTAGACGAGAGGTGATGTTTTTTAAAAATGTTTTAGCGCCTAAAGTTTCTACAGCAAACGGCACAAATTCGTAGTCTTTGATTATACGATACGTATTTGCGCCGCTTGCCAGACTCGTATTGAATACGAAACATGATGATTGAGAAGACGATCGAATTTATTCAGTAGTTCCTCGCCTCCTTGCTGAAATCGGAATGCCAGATAATATTCTGCGATTGTCACTTGATAGTTGCAAAAACTAAAAAAAAAAAAAAAAAAAAAAAAAAAAAATATATATAATAATTAAATAATTTACATATCTCTAATAAATTAAAATGAGCCTGTTACGTTCAGCTAAAAGCAAGAATTACTCGGATCCCGATCTATCGAAAACGAGCAATGAAGAGGTAAGCGAGCCCAACACACTGCGAAGGAGAAAACCTCGCCCAGATGAGATTACATCGTTTAATGACCTGATGGAAAAGTTTACCGAGAACATTACCCACAAGATGAATACCTGGAAAACGGAATTAAGCGAGAGTATTTCCCATGTCAATGACAACTTAAAATTTATAATAGAAACAGAAGTATCAAGGATTTCGCAGGATATTCATAGCGAAATAGCAAAAATACAACAGGACGTTACTAAGGTCAACCAAGACATATCTATATTACAGGATCAGCAAATAAAAACTACAGCCGAAACAGCTGATCTTAGAGATGAACTGCAAATTTTGCGCAACGATATCAACATTCAACAACAGCGGGATCGTTTTCTTAATCTAGATATTGCAGGGGTTCCTGAACTAAAAAATGAAGAATTGCCCGATATCCTAATTAAGATCGCCAACCATGCCGGAGTTTTTCTTTCACCATCAGAGATTCTACACGTGAACAGAGTTAAGCCTCGCCAATACATTTCAGGTAGACCCAGGACGATTATCGCAAAATTAAAAACAAAGCTGCTGAAAGACTCCATATTATCTGGCCTGCGCAAAGCAAGGGGTATCACCAGCAAAGATATAAGCATTCTCGGCGATACTAGACGCATATATGTAAACGAGCATCTTACTGGATCGAACAAGGAACTGCTTAGGACCACAAAGGAAATGGCTAAACTGAAGTTGTATCAATTCGTATGGGTAAAAAACTGCCAGATAATAGTTCGAAAAAACGACAATTCTCCTCCAATTTTTGTAAGAACAAACAAAGATTTGGAAAAACTGGTTTAGGACTAATTTTGCACCTTTTCTTTATAAATAGATTAATACTATCTTACTTTTTATTTTTAAAGATAAGTAACTTTCTCTTAATTTTTTTATTATATAAAAAAATTACCTTAGCAAATAAATATGCATACCTTTTTAATTATTTTTGCTTTTGTCTATTTCATTTTGCTAAACTTAATCATTGTGCACTTTCATATAAACAAACAAAAAATAAAAACACTAATACCATTTACACAGTATACATTTATTGTCTCACAATCACAACAAATAATATACCACCCCAAAGTTTAACCTACCTCTATTGTCTAAGTTACTATTTAGGATTATTATATTTATTTTACACTCAATTTAATACCGTCTTTAAAAATAAATACCTTGTTAACTACTTTATCCTATATTATTTTTTTAAACTAAACCATTTTATGATCTCGCATAAACGAATTAAAAATAAAATTTATAACATTACTTACCACCTTATAAACATTTTATACAACTTATTTGTCCTTATTTCAATTTACTACATATTTTTAAAGTATTATTTATCATCATCAAATTCACTTTACACTGAAATGAATTGTATGTTGTTATTAATATATATTATATATACTGACATTAAATATCTCAATGACGAAGATAGAATATTTTTTAACTTTCAAAAACATATAAGGCAGCTAGTAATTAAAAAATTTATACATACATTAATTTATCATTGGATTTTTCATTCATCATTTACTATACATTTATTATTATTAAAAAATACATTTTATAAAACATTTAATATAATGAAAAAGCAATATACAAATGAGAATAAAACAATTTGTTACAACAAAAATCTATTTCAAACTGAATTCATTTACTGGTTTGTATACATATTTTTCTTCTCCTCTAATTTAATACAAATACTCGACTATGGTTATTGGAAATATTTGAAAGTTGAGCATTATAAAGTCATTGGGATAGTATCTGAATGCAATAAAATAGTATACAGGTCATTATTTCGAAAAACTAAAAATAAACACAATATTCATGACTCGATCATAACTACGAATACCTTTTTATCACCATTTAATGAAAGTCACATAATTTATTATTTGAGTCGTAACTCTGAGAAATGTCGGTCGTTTAATGTGTATTTTAATTGCAATATTGGCCCTTTAACGTTTTTTTTAACTTTAATTTTATATTTCGCCAATAAAGAATATATTTTATTCTTTATTATTATTTTTTTATTACAAAAAATCGAGTACATATGACATCTAATTTACAAATATATTATCAAAACGTTAGGGGCCTAAGAACAAAATGTTCCGATTTTTTCAGAAGTATTCAATCATGTGACTATGACTTGATCGTTTTGACCGAAACCTGGCTATGCGAAGGTATTTATGATGCCGAAGTATGTGACTCACGCTACGAAGTATTCAGAAACGACAGAAATCCTAAATCTACGGGTAAGAAGACTGGTGGTGGAGTCATGATTTGCGCGAAACGTGAACTTGGAGCTCAACACTGTTTCAACTTATGCACTAGCCCCTGTCTGTCCGAGCCACTTACCGAGATCATCTGGATAAAGATTTCAAAAGAACACATTCGTTCCTTGAAACAAGATTTGTGTGTTGGGGTGGTTTATATTCCAGGTACCATTCCTAATCAACCAAAAGACATTGAAAACGTTATAAAATCAATTAGACAAATTGATCCCAGCCATTACACTCTGCTTTTGGGGGACTTTAATCTATATTTTGTTAATTGGACTAAAAGTGGTCCTACGATTAAAAAACGGGGTTCAGTAGAAGCGCAGCTCGCAGGTCGAAATCTATTAAATGAAACTGCTCAACACAACCTAACACAATACAACACTTTCGAAAACGCCTATGGCAATATACTAGATCTCGTTTATTCTAACTTTCCTTTAGAAGTTAACAGATGTGATCACGCCTTGACACAGGAAGACAAGGCTCACCCTTCCTTAATAATTAATACCACTGATCTAGCTTTAAATTATCTCAAAGAAAAATACGTCACGAAAATAAATTTTATTAAAGGTGATTACAAAAAAATTAAAACATTTTTGGCAGAAATAGACTGGAGCCCAATTCAAGCTACTGACACGGTGGATAATGCAACCAAAATATTTTACGATACAATTTATAAAAGTATAGATGAACACATACCTAAA
Source organism: Tinea semifulvella (assembly GCA_910589645.1). NCBI lineage: Eukaryota > Metazoa > Arthropoda > Insecta > Lepidoptera > Tineidae > Tinea > Tinea semifulvella. Next base: position 3,818,036 of record OU342599.1, read on the forward strand.
AGTAAAATATCAACCAATTCGAGACGCTATCCTATCTGGTATAGCAAATCACTTATAAAAATACTAAAAGAAAAAATGAAATTACACAAAAAATGGAAAAAATATCATAATCCACGAGATTATGATGAATTTTCTTTTCTTCGCTCCAGATTTCACCGTGTAGAAAAAGAATGCTACAATAAATTTACTGTGAATGCTCAGGAATCCATTGTAAGCAATCCTAAAATGTTATGGTCTTATCTTAAATCAAAAAGAGGTGGTTCTGGATATCCATGTAAGCTAAGCTATCAGGACAACATTCTTTCTAAAGGAGAAGATATAGCTAATGGGTTTAACAAATTTTTCGAAAGCGTATTTTTAACATCACGTTTCAAAACATTAATCGATTTGAATCTCCCATCTCCACGTCAGGGAGACAACGGTTATGTTCACACCGTTACTGTTGAAGCTTCTGATGTTCTTGTAGCCTTGCGTGGAGTAAACATTAACAAAGGAGCCGGAAGCGACAAGCTCCATCCATACTATATCCGTGAATGTGCAGACCAATTGGCGAGACCACTGACCATTCTTATTAACCGTTCTATTAAGGAAGGAACCTTTCCAGCTGTTTGGAAAGAAGCGTTTATAGTTCCACTTCACAAAAAAGGATCTAAGTCAAAAGTGGAAAATTATAGACCTATATCTATACTAAATGTGCTCAGTAAAATAGTAGAGAAAATAGTTTATAACATTATATACCCAACAATTTCACATGAAATAGACGAACATCAGCACGGGTTCCTTAAGGGTCGATCTACAGTCACAAACTTGTCACAATTGATTTCCTTTACTCTTTGTCAAATGGAGAGAGGGAAGCAAGTAGACGTAATTTACACTGACTTCGAGAAGGCCTTTGATCGAGTGGATCACGTTATCTTGTTACATAAACTTTACACCCTCGGCATTCAAGGAGACTTATATAGATGGATAAAATCATACCTGTCAAATCGTTCACAAGCTGTTGTTATAGGTGGATACCGTTCTGATTTTACTAATATCCCATCAGGAGTACCTCAGGGTTCCCACCTGGGTCCCTTATTATATAACGCCTATTTATATGACATATATCAATGTTTCGCAAATACCAAATGCCTAATGTACGCTGACGACAAAAAAATATATTCTGCCATTAATTCGTCAGATGACTGCAAAGATATGCAGGCCGATCTAGAGAAGCTCAGCGCATACTACATTAAAAATAATATCAGTGTAAATATAAACAAATGTCAAATCATCACTTTTTCTCGAAAGAGAACTCCCATACTATTCACATATTCAATAAACAATATTCCGCTCGAACGTACCAGCCTAATTCGAGACCTGGGTGTCTATCTTGACAGTAAACTACTATTTGATGACCATATAGAAAAAATTGTAGATAAGGCCTATAAAAGTTTAGGTTTTTTAAAAAGGGTATGCAAGTCCTTCTCCAACACCACTTGTATTAAATCAATTTATTATGCCTATGTGAGAAGCGTTTTGGAATACGCAAGCAGTATCTGGTCACCTCAATATATAATGTATAAGGATCAAATAGAACATATACAGTTAAAATTTGTAAACTATCTAAATTACCAATTAAGAAGAAACTTTAAAACATACGACGAAAGCTGTACAAAACACAAATTACTAAAATTAGAACAAAGACGAATTCTACAGGATATGATGCTTCTATATGATATAGTCAAGAGTCGAGTTGATTGTCCGTCGATGGTGAGTACTGTGGGCTATTGTGCACCAAAGCGACACACTAGATATTCTTCATTACTTCAAGTAACCTTCCACCGAACGAATTATGGACAAAACTCAACATTTACCCGTTTAGCCAGAACATATAATAAACATTTTAGTCAAATCGATCTGTTTGCTTACAGCAAGCCCGTTTTCAGGAAGCAAATTAAGGATAAAGTAGCTACAATATAAGAAAATTATATATATATATATATATATATGTTATATGTGTTAAGTATTTAATACATTGTCAGAAGTCCAGTATAATCTTTCACTATTAAATTGACACCTATGCCTATTCTTTATATTTTATTATGCACGTATATTATATATTTATTAATGTCATACCTTTATAAGTATCTATAATATATATATTATAGGTACGGGTGGTTTGTAGTATTGATTGTTGTACTCGCGGATGCATTTTAGTGGACTGATGATGAATTGATTTATTATACGCAAGATTTAATTATCTTTGGTATGCATATTTGTTCTTGGTAGGTTTGTTCTGAATCCACTTTAGTTAATATCCTTATCTATAACTTTAAGTCAATAGTTTTTATTTCTTTTTACTTGTATGTAGTTTAGCATGATTTTATATATTTTTTTATTGCTTATTTATTTTATATTTTTAAATGTTTTTATAATTTTTTATTTATTTCTTTTACTTGTATGTACATAGTTTAGCAAAACTTTATTTATTTTATTTTTGTTAATTTTAGTTATTCTTATTTTAAGTTTTATATTTAACTAGTTTTTTTTTATATTTTTATTCTCATTTGCATGGGTAGGTTTTTATTTTGCCTTTATATTCCATATCCAATTGTATAAACCAATTGTTGGCTTTACTTATTATATAATATGTTAAAGTTGTACTCTTTGTTAAGCTGTGGTTTATCGAAATAAATAAATATAAATAAATAAATACTTTATTGCACAAAGACAAAGGCGGGCTTTAATGCCGCAAGACACATTGGAATAACTTTAAACACTTTATTCAAAAGTAGGTGCAAAAATAAAGGAAAATTAAAAATAATATTTAATAACTAAGTAGATAAAATAAATAAATAATACAAAATATTTAATGACACCAATTTTTAACATCCTATATACATAAATTACTAACTAGGAAGTTATCATTTATTTATTTATTTATAATACATTGAGCTAGGACAGGCTAACAGAACTGTTAGTAAGTGCACTGGTTTCTGCACTAGATAATTATGTCAAGGCACAGAAACCAGATGGATCAGGGAAGGTGTAGTTTCTTGATCCTAGTTTTGCAACACTCGAATGTGATTATTATATCTTATTTGTGTATTTAGTTACTTATATTTGTTTATTTATTTTGTTTATGCTGTGATTGTGTTTAATCTAATTTTATGTACCTACTTAATCTTATTTGAGATTAAGATGCATAAATATATAATATAAAACGTACTAATAACATACCTATTTTATCCCAAAATAACTCGTCTTGCTCCCAAATCTCATTCATTTTAACAGAAGCATCGAAGAAGATTACCGCTACTATCAATTTAACTTACCTTTGCGTTTGTTAGGCCACATCCTTATCAGAAAAGTGCCAAGAATTTTACAAACTATGTTGTTACCAAGTCTTCCCGTGAGCGGAAACTTTTCACGAACAAAATGCAACACTTGTAACTTGACTTACGAATATTTCAAGTCTTCTTATTTATTTCTCGTGTATATCTGTTTCCAATTTACAAGTATCATCACGATTGTGTTCAAAAATCACCAAGAGACTCAAGAAATATTACAATGAAAATTACATTTTTGTTTTCTTGATCAGAAATCAAACCTGATACCTCGCCGCGTCTAAATCTACGGACTTAACCGCTAGACTAAGAGACATCACTTTTTAAAGTCGGTTTTTTTTTTTCGGATTTCTTGCAGAGACACTGCCGTGGTCTAGCGGATTCTCTAGAGTCTGTGGATTTAGTCTCAGAGGTACCGGGTTCAATTACTGGTCGGGACACAATAATATTTATCTTTCTATTGTATATTGGTATTATTTCAAGAAAATAACAATAATAACTAAAAAATACAGAAAACTAAATATATAAAATCATCTAACATTCATTCACATTTAATCATTCATTCGTTCCTTCAAACATACCTGCTCCATCCTCACATCCTATCCATCTCACTCGCTTTCTTGTTCCTCTGATCCTTAAGCTTATAGCCCTTATTACAGAAATTAATATTTTAATTTTATGATGCCATTTTTCAGAAAGCCGTGAAGCGGTCTTTTTGACAAAAGCCGCGTACTCAGCACCCAATGAGCCATCACACGAGATAACCAACGGCGTAAATGAAGCTCTGAGATCTTCTGCTGCCCTGTCGTATTTACGGTGTTTCTCGTGTAAATGGGTTTGGGAGATGCTTCCCCAGGTACGGGTTCCGTACGAGGTTGCGTCAGCATTAACAATGCGAACATCAAAAAACGCTTTCCTCGCTGGTTTCCATACTCCGTGAAGCATTAAGTCTCCCACAAGTGCGGGCTGACTAAAAGTTGCATCTCGCATAATTCGCTCAATTGTTGCAATTTCCCAAGCAATATCCGCCCAACCCTTGTCGTGGCCCTGCTTCACCAGTCCGCCTTTGTTGCAGTTTAATGCATGGTTTAGATCAAAAATAATATTTATTAATTTAAATAAATAAAGGATGAATGAAGAGAGATTGACGAACCACATATATAATGCGAAAGTTGTGGGTAAAAGAGGCCCTGGCAGACCTAGACTCACATATTACGACCAAATTAATAAAACAATAGCTGAAGGTGCGTTGAAAAGCCATCGAAACAAAAGGGCATGTGTGAAGAGGTTGATGAATGTCGAAGAAGCGAAAGAGGTATGTCGTGACCGTGACAAGTGGCGCTCAATTGTCTCTGCCTACCCCGCAAGGGATTTGGCGTGAAGATATGTATGTATGTAAATAAATAAATTTAATTTATTTGTGATATTTCTCGAGTTTGGTAAGCTAGAGACATCGATGAGCTTGCTTGACATGATTGGCCTATAGTAAAGTTGGCCAAATGTAAATCCGCTTCTTTATAAGCGTGGCTTCTGACCTCCCCGAAAGGGAAACGGTCGTGATGATTTTTTTTTACTTTAATTGTAGAAAAAAAAACAAAATTTGCTGGTTAAGATTCATGAATATGCAATGTTTTTGCTGGCCGTTTAATTACGTCTCAAAATACGACGAGACAAAAATAAAACAAAACCTCATTGTCGCTATTGTCGTAAATTTCAGGAATTGAAAATTAATAAACTTAATTTCTTGTTTTTATTCATTTACTAGCTGTTGAATGTCCTGACCTGGTTCCAAAAATTATCCAGTTCCTGCTGTGGGGATGAGCTTACTGGTGCGTAAACCACGGCTATAAATAACTTTTTAAGCCCTATTTTTAGTCGAACCCAGAGCTGCTGCTTTCCAGGCAGTACTCGTACATACTGTCGGCCAAGCGGCCGGGTAGTAAGATGCCCACCCCCTGACTACCGCGATCGCTGTCTCCCACTCCCGACCAGAGCGCGATCCCCCCTTCCAGCAAGTCCTGCATCTCACTACCCCTCCGCTTGGTTTCGGTCACGCCAATCGCATCCAACTTCATTTCATCCATCTACATTTTAATTAATATTTAATTTATTTGTGATACTTCTCGAATTTGGTACGCTGGAGACATCGACGAGCTTGCCACTTATGATTGGCTTATAGTAAAGTTGGCTGAATGTAAATCCGCTTTCTGACCACCCCAAAAGGGTCGTGATGATACTATACTTTACTTTCATAATGAGTATAACCCTTTCAGCACGGCAAAAAATATTTTGGATATTAAAGGGTTTATTGGTTTATGGATATTGAAGGTCTAAAATATCTCATATAAATAGTGAAAAAAATCCTTCCGTAAGGAATTCTACAAAACCTCTCCGCATATTCGTGCGTTGTCGTTTTCTAATGTGCTAGCGCACTATTTTGTGCGTTGGGTAAAAGTGGAAATAAAAACCACTTTTGTATGTTCCTTTCTTTAATAGTCCTAACAATTTAATAGAGATAATTACTAAGTAGTTACATGAGTGCACGAACTCCTCGTGTCGAGGACGTTTCGGAGCGGCCAAACAGATTTAACGCAAGCTTGGCATAGTCCGTGCTGAAAGGGATAATATTCTATTGACAAAATTTGACCGATCCAGGACCAAATTTTGGCGCTTTACTACTAATTGTGTTAGCACTAATAAGTTTGTTTGTTACTAACCCATTAAATCTTGTTATTAAAAATTATTATTATTAAAAGAAAACAAAAAATATTTTAGATAATTTTAGTGTAAAAAGCCCAGTTTAATCTTGGTTTACCTTCATAAAGGTCGGGTTACGTAGCATGATGTTGGTAGAACGATCATAGAGGCGTCGTATCTTCTACTTAGGACCTCGTTTGGACCTCCCTCTATGTGATAGCATCAACTCCTCGGATGTACAATTTAAAAACATAGTATTTACATTTTGTCTATTTTTTTATTTTAACACAACTAGTGGTTAATGTTACCTATTTTGTAAATAACTTTACTGTGGATATTGTTAGTCAAAAGTGGTGTTGTTTTGTTCAATAATGTGCTACAATATGAATAATTATGGAAAACGATAAATTGGACTCTATATAAGGGGCACAAGATGCAGAATATCTTATATATATAATATACCCGACGTCTTTAGAAGATAATGCCGCAAGTGACTTCAAAAAAAGTATCAACTACTGCAACATCTGGAATTTGATGATAACCTCATTAACTCATTAAAAGAACGATATATAACATCAGTATTGTATTGTGTTATTCTTCATTTACTGTTAACCTAGATTTTCTTTAGAGTTACATTTAAGTAAATTATATCTAGCAGAAAAAATGTAACCGAGATAAATCCAAGTGTTCGACGAATGAAATGAAATGAATGCACCACCAGAAAGTTTAATGCCCAGAGAATGTATCGCCGTGTAGGCCTATAGTACGAATATTAACCCAAAAAGGAAAACTTGCTTTGTTTTTTAAACTTAGAAAATTTTCTTGTTATTAAAACTTTATTTTATTAAGACTTTAAAATAATATGAAACCATTTCCATAATTATTATAGAACTTTTGATACTTGAAGAGTTAGTGGGCGTGCTGGGACAATCTCTGGCATTGTCCTTTATAATATTATATTATTCTTCTCTGTTCCTCAACCGAACCACAAGCACAGGCCTAAATATGCATCCACGTAACGTAGCCACTATTCCTAAGCGTACATGTAAATTTAGAGACTCTTGCATCTGTCTCACGCTGAAGATGTGGAATGCTCTTCCAGACAGTGTGTTTCCCTATTCCTATAACCTAGAGTCCTTAAAGCGTAGTGTAAAAAAGCATCTAGATAGGCCGGATTAATGGTAGGGACTGATGTCGGCTGTCTGTGGCTGGCGGCGTCAGTTCTTCCCACTCTTGGGCCTTGTGTACCGCTAGATGGTCGCGATATCACATGTCGTGCTCAGTATTAAAAAAATAAAATCTAAATATGACCATTTTAGCCAGTTTTAAACATGATTAAAGGTCAACAGTTTTATAGCTTTGTCACTTGCTAGCTTTTTAAATTGAGCAGCCGTCCTTTGTCCAACAATTTCCTAAGGGACTTAGCGTCGACCTTCGTCTACAAACAGGCTAATGATGTCTATTTTGTCTTTGTAATGAATTTGAAAACCGCACTTGTTGGAAAATGTCGAAGCATCAAAATGTAAAATCCATACTAATATCATAGATGTGAAAGAAGCTGTGTCTGGTGTGTACGTGTGTATCTTTGTCTCGCCTTCACGCCTATATTACTAAACCGCTTTTAATAAAAATCATTAATAAGGGGATTTTTGATAAATTGTATTTATTTATTTTTTTATTTTACACCAGCACGACATGTGACCTTGCTCCCACCTGATGGTAAGTGGGTAGCGAGATCCATGAATGTTAGCAACTGGGATCAGACACTCATGACTGACATCAGTCCCTAACACTATGCCGAATTGACTGGGCATGAGGGCATTTACTGGGTTTATCAGTACGAACGGTGGATACTTCCCCGCCACAGCAAACTGGACAAATCACCACTATCAGTCTGCCTACCACCTGTTATAATTCATAGTTATTTATGCATTTTTAGGTAAATTATTTAATTAAAATTACAATTAAAGTAGGAAAAACCTTTATTTTATATATCTTAGGTGTGCAAAATATTTAAAATATCAACATGACAGCTCAGTAGTAAAGGACTTGATTCATACGAAAACTATTTAATTATTTATTTCTTTATCATCATGACACCACATATCAGAAATGGTTGCGGATTCACATTTAGCCAACTTTACTATAGGCCAATAATGAGAATTGACAAGCTCGTCGATGTCTCTAGCGTAGACTCGATAAAAATGACAAATAAATGAAATATTAATTAAATTTATTTATTTAAATTAATATTATTATTTTTTTACTCTACTAAATTATGTAACTCAATTAACTTTTGCTTCAATAAACGATTTTTACTTTTCTTTATGTCCAAACCAGGAATCGAACCCGGTACCTCCGAGTCTAATCCATGGACTTAATCGCTAGACCACGGAGGCAGTGGTACATATTTTATTTTCTAAATAATGTAATGGGGTGTATCAGGCAAAGCTTTCTGTAGATGTCGCTAGCGGCAATGGTACCTTATTTTGCACCTATGTCGCATCATTTTAAAATGTTTTAATTTTTATAACAGAATAATGTATTTTAAATTAACGTTACCTACCTTAAAAAAACGAATTAAGAAAGCGCACACCGTCTTTAAAAAGAAAAAAGATTGTATTAATATAGAACGGCAATTTTGAGATCGCTTTATCTTTGATCGCTTAGAAATCTCGATTTGTACACTTAAAAGCTGCTTACTTCGGCATAATATCCAGAAAATAATAAATTTCGTAATAAAAATACAAGTTTTCTATGCAACTGACAGTTATATTAGGTACCATCTATCATGCGCCATCTACCGTGATAAAAAGTTAGTGATACACCCCATTGTACGGTAATAAATAGTAAAAATATTATATTTACATTTTTTATGTAAAGGTCGCTGTTGAGGGTGGAAGAAAATCGTGTGAAGTGGCGAGCCTAGGGCGGCATATGTTTATTTAATTATTTATTTCAAAACTTTAATGCACAAAAGGCGGACTTAATGCCCGTAGACATTTTCTGACAGCCAAACCTTTGGGACTAATTAAAACAACTGTAGGTGCAATGAAAGTATTAAACATATACTAAGCTTGTATATAATTTACTTATGAATAAGAATACACTACTAATACCTACTTAATACTAAATATACATATATACAACTTACAAATTTAGTTTGGAGCTTATTACCTGCGTGAACGTTTCCAATTACTTCGTGACTCCCCGCACGTTCTCTTCGTTCTTCGCACAACAATCAACTTGCGATTTCTCTCCACTCTTCAAGCAGATATTCAGAATCAGAACAAACTTCCATTGTCAATCAGACTGGCACCTTCGTTGAACACATTTAGGCATCTACTAACTTCTTACTTTATTAAAAAGCAAAATGAGATATAATTTCTAAACTTAACATGGATTGTTATTTAATTTGAAATGAAATGAAATAATTTATTTGTCAGAAACATGGTAGGTACAGGGATGTAAATTATTATATGTAATTATATCACATGCTTCGCTATGTTTAGCATACAAATATTTATTTAGTCACATGACTTTGTCGAGCTTAGTGTCTAGGTATTCTTTTGTCGAATAAAAACATTTGTTAACCAGCATTTGTTTGACTCTTAATTTGAACAGTTTTAGTGGCAGCTCCCTTATAGTAACTGGAAGCTTATTAAATATCTTTGTTGCCATTGCATAACAATTTCGGCTATATTGAGTACTTTTATGCGCTGGAATAATTATTCTACTAGAATAACGCGATTTTTAATTGCAATTATCCCCAAAAGTTTTAAAAAGTTCCGGGTGGCTTTTTACAAATAAACAGCATTTAAGTATATAGATAGAAGTATTGTATTTAGGTATATTCATATTTATAATATTATTTATGTATTTATTGCTATTAGTTAATATACATTTTTCCTTTTAACTCTGCATCCCACAATATCTTTTGTTGTTCTCTCAAAGGTTAGATGTTAGAGAATACCTTAAAGGTATATATATATAGGCACGCCTATATATATATACCTTTAAGGTATATATATATAGGCACGCCTATATATGTACTATATTTTATTTTAGATATTTATTGTGCAATAAATATTTTTTTACTTTACTTTACTATTTAGAAAATGTGAGTAGACCAGTTTTTAAATGATCATCTGGTAGATGCCTGCCTTGTTTTAATAGGTAGGTTGTTCCACAGATTTGTCGCAACAACCGCAAAGGAATTCAAAACAAGCTGTGAAAGGATCGGAGAGATTTATCTAAAACAGAGTAAAAGAGACAGAGAACTCTAAGATTCCTGCGACAGCGAATTGGCAGCCACTTCAACCTAACACGATACTCAGAGATGTGATCGTATTTAGGTAATATATATTTATTCAGCAGTGGCCTAGGCAGTTCAAAGCCTAAAAAAATTACTCATCAGAAACTGTCATTATTCATTAAGCGAGTACTTTAATAAAACATTGACATGTAATCCGACCCTAACAGACATATTCTAATATTTTGAGGGTATGCGACTGTAGATAAGTATAAATAGTTTTTAGGACATTATAATAATATAAAATCTTGACATTATTTTTAATTTAGTTTTAGCTTTGACATATTATTAAATTTTATATTGGTATTGTTAAGAAGGAAGGAAAAGTTTGGCTCTGTATTATAATATTTATTATGATTATGTTAATTGGTGTGCTAAAATGTAATTTATTTGCAAGCCTAATATTTAGAAAAATTATTAATAGGTATTTTTTATTTTAATTAAATAGCACAATATTGTACGCCCTGTCCCGGGGTAAATTGTGAGACCTCTTTTGTAACCAACAATGTACAAACAACCACAATTTATAACAATAAATGTATTTTGAATTTTTGAATTTTGGAGAGACACAGGCAGATGATGATGAAGATGGCCAAGTTTTAAATACATGCATTCAGGCACTTAAGTTTTATTTCATCCAACTCGGTTCTGTTGAAAAGCTGCGTTCATTATTTACATATCAGTCCATCCATCACTTCACGCGTGATTCAACTGAATTGCAAATTTCAAAATAACCTTTGATAGTTATTTACAAGTCTTTTTATCACTTCTTTCAGTACTCAGTTTTTTATACTCATCACTTGTCTAAAATTATACTATGCAGAGAGATCAAATATAAGACAGAGCGGTCATTGATTGCTAGTAACATATTATTTTACAACATCTACTTTGTTCTGTAATGGATACGTCAGAATACGCATGAGAGTAGGGTTAATGCAGTAGAAATTAGGTCGTTGCGTCACTTTGGCGGACCGCATACGTAACGTCGAAATACGAAAAAGGGTTGGTACAAAGGAAAGTATAGGGACAAAAATAAAAAGGCATGCTACGATGGTTCGGGCATGTTGAAAGGATGAGCGAAGAAAGATTGACGAACCAGATATATAATGCGAAAGTTGTGGGTGAAAGAGGCCCTGGCAGACCGAGACTCAAATATCACAATCAAATAAATAAAACACTGACTGGTGAATTGAAAAGCCTTCGTAACAAAAGGGCATATAAAGAGGTTGAAGAAGCGAAAGAGGTATGTCGGGATCGTAACAAGTGGCGCTCAATTGTCTCTGTTATCCCGCAAGGGATTTGGTGTCAAGATATATGCCTGTGTAAATTAATTTTGTTGCGCATTATTTTAATTATGCTGTATCTCCTAATGTATACATTTAATTTGCATGGTGTAGTTTTATTATTTAGGTAGCTTTTAATTTATATTTAATGTATATTAATTTAAATTTTCCAAATTGACATATAAAAACAAAATTAAGAAAGAACTACTCGAGCAACTGAGTAGCAAAATTGATAGATTATTTGTGTAAAAAAAAAAAAAAAAGTGTGCGTTTGGAAAGATACAAGCTATATTATTTTTTTATTTATTTTTTATTTAGCAGTTAATAACCGAATCTATTATAGTTGTGTTTTATTTTATTTAATCTTTTATAAACTAAAGTGTGCTAATATAAGTATATAAAAGATTAAATGTTCATCCGTTCCCGTCTCACCTACGCTGCGCCAGCCTGGCACCACCTTCTGGCCAAAACAAATAGGGACAAGATCCAAAGTCAGCAGAACATATCGCTCAGAGTGGTCTCCCGAGCACCATGGTTCGTGCGTAATTCCGTCATAGCTCGAGATCTGGAGATGCCTAGTATTGAGGAGTTTGTCGTTGGCCTGACTAGACGTATGTTCTATCGGGCCGACAACGGACACTTCAAGCATCTCCAGAATATCGCTCCGTCTTGCGCTCGGCCCCCCAACGGGAGACCACTTCCTAGAGAAGTGCTCCTGGAGGAGAACTGAAGTAGCCGAACCCAGATCCCCTGGGCTCGTGAGCCATACGGGCGCTGTTATACCAGTAACGGTGCCCAGCACTTAAGGTGCATGAATTACCAACGGGTGATTACTCGCTGAGATCCTGCCGGGGAGAACGGGGGAATGTCCCCATCCCCAACCCAGGCCCATTAGACATCCGGGCCTGGACGACCCCACTGTCTGAATATAAGTATCATTGTAATGAGAGCTATCTGCCGATAAACTATTTTATAGTTTGGCAGAATAATGTTATATTTAAATGTTATGATATAAGGAAAAGTAATTTAAAAAAAAAAAAAAAGTTCAAATAAAGACATATTAAAAAAAAAATGAACATGACAGGTTCTAAATTCAAATGTAATATTAATGTTTTTATTAGTGCATAGATTCTAGATGTCCACTTATATATTAATGTTGTACGAGTACACTTATGTAGTACGAGGTCACATATCGTCGATGATTGGAGTTTTTTACCGTTTGGTTTATAACTGTTATATAACTTTATTGTTTAGGGTATGTCAATTACAGTACCTGGTTTTAGTCCCTGCGTAGACAAGACAGTTAGGTATTACTATGTAGATTGTATTATGATTGTTATCGGCATACACCTATTATTATTTATTTATTTTTCGTCTATTTTTTTATTATGTACAAGATCACCAGTGGCAGTGCCGAGTGTGGAGATCACTGTAATATGTTTCGCTTATAAATTAGTTTTTTTTGTCAATAAATATATTTTTTCTCTTCTTTCTTTTCTGGTTTCTTGTCAATTAATGTCTCTTGTTTATGTACCTACTTAATTTATATAATTAACATTATTTAACTTGCATCTGCTTAGTTGCTGGTCTTACTCTAGTTTCCTCTTTGGACTACTTCGCAGCTTAGGGCCGCTAACTGATTCCTTCCTCAGTCGAAATTCTTCACTTTTATTCACTTCAATAGCAGGAAGTAGAATCATTCAAAATTTCATTTAGGTCAACGAATGCTACCAAAGAGTGGATTTAGTTACCGGCCCTTTAAAGATTCCTAAATCAGGCCGACATGACAAATTCCTTGGTGTTATCCGTGAAACAGTAAGTCTTTATATTGCAAGAGCCAGAAAGGGACTGACTACAAATAAAACTTTGACCACATTTGTAAAGGAAAGGCACGAAAACTAAATGCAAGCCCACCTCGTTCCTTGGCGCCGCATCAGACTGGAAAATTGTCATGGATACATTTGAACACCATTATAGGATCCCAGATGAACTAGCTGTATCAGCCTATAGGTCAGACATCTTAGTGTTTTCTCGGAACCTGAAAAAAGTTATCCTTATTGAACTTACCGTTCCGTGGGAATCAAATATTCCAAAAGATCACAACATGAAGTCAAATAAATATTATGATCTCACAGAAGAAATGATCAGGAACGGGTTCAAGACCCAGCTTTACGCAGTGGAAGTTGGTGCAAGAGGAGTTCCAGCAAAATCTTTGCATCACTTACTGAAAGAATTGGGCCTAAGCAGGTCTGCCGTCAATACATTTATGGAACGAGCTTCCAAGACGGCATTAACGGAATCATACAGTATTTGGTTGGGTAGGGAGAGAAGTAGAATGGTGGATGGTGAGCGTATTATCGCGCAATAGAAAAAAAAGGAGGCCTCCTTTTCTTAAACCAGCCTATTGTCGGTCGCAAGCCCAAGACACGATTCTTATCATCTCTTACCCACACACGATGGACCCGGCACCCGCACGGTGAATCCATGGAATGCTTAGAAATTTGTCCTCTTCTTCTACCATTTTCAAGTAACATCTATTAAAACATTTTGGAATAGTTTCGTTGAGAAAATCAATACCACAAGAACGTAAATTTATTGACAGATACAGTTATAGGTTTCAATACGTGTCTATAAAACAGCAGCAATTTACGACACAATGATTTGTAGGTTGCGATTTAGAACCAAGGTTTATCGGATTAAAACGATTAAAAATGTATAAGAAAATCTTAATAGGTGGTAGGCGGACTGATGGTGGTAATTTTCCGTCTGCATGCCGGGGCGGGGAAGTATCCACCGTTCGTGCCTCGGAGAGCAGGTTAAGCCGTCGGTCCCGGTTCAAACTTGTGTTTAATACCAACTAGTGGAATCGTTAATAAATTGTCATTAAAAATTGACATCATATCCTTGCCAAGCCGTCTGGCCAAGCGTGGCGAGTGTAGGCCAAATTCTCCAGATATATGTTCTGGAAGGCCCATCTCCAGCAGTGGAGGTCTGGGACGCCGTGTTTTAGGGGCTGTAATGAAATGATGTAATAAACTTCTCTTTTGTTTTATTTGGCTAACTTACAAATAATACAGCTTCAATTCTTAGTCGAGAACAAAAAAAAAATTAAAATCAAATTATTAACGATTCCACAAGCTGATGTTAGTGGCACGGGAAAGGTGGCGCATTACAATTGTACTTAAGAAAAGTGTATTTCTCATTGGTACATGTCTGGCTGGGCTGAACCGACCCACCATACTTGTCATCGGGGGAGACGACAAGAAGCGGTGTTATGTCTTTAAAAAACTTTTTTGACTCCGCATTTTCCGCCGCGGCCCTTATTTTATGCGCTGTTCCCCTAAGATGATGACTGTCTCCGTAGTCTAGCAGTTAAGTCTGTGGATTTAGACTCGGAGGTACCGGGTTCGGTTCCTGATCGGGAAACAATAATATTTATTAATTTAAATAATAATTTATTTGTGAACATTCTCGAGTTTGATACGCTAGACATTCGACGAGCTTGCCACTTGTTATGATTAGCCAATAGTAAAGTTGAATCTGTGAATTGTGAAATGTGAATCTGCTACACACATCAAAAGTGTCTAGGGATCAACATATATTTTTGCAATAACTTTTCTCCTGATTGATATTCATTAAAATTTTCTTTAAGGATTGATCAAATAAAATGTTTTCGTTTGTCTACAGTAACGATAAACCAAGTCACCTTTGCATTAGTAAAAAAAATTGCCATTTTCCTAATAAAGGGATTTTTGACATTTGAACCACTAACATTAAAGTTCGAAAAAAAGACTGAAATAACAGTTTTTTTTTTAATTTTATTGGGTAACTTAAACAATTAATAATCCGTGTTTCTACCGCGAACACTAACAACACAAGAACATCGGTTTGGCATACTCAAAATGAGTTCATCCAAATCACGCTGTGGAATGGCCGCCCATGTTCGTTGCAACAACAAAAAAAGGTCTTCTTGCGACTGGATACCCTCCATATTCGGCAGAGCTCTTCTCTGAAGAATATCCCATGCATGCTCAATCGGGTTCAAGTCTGGCGACTGAGCAGGCCAGGGCAGGACATTGATGTTAGCTGCGGCGAGAGTCTGTCTTACAACAACGGTGTGCGGTCGTGCATTATCATGCATTAACTGAAATAAGGGACCGATATGCACTTGTAGAGGAACGATGACGTCTGATACAACTGTCTCAGCATAAATTTGAGCGTTGAGGTTGCCTCTGATCCAAATCAACTCAGTTCTTCCGCCGATCGAAATACCCGCCCATACCATGATGGTTCCACCACTATAAAGATGGACTTCCTGGCAGGATTTTAATCGCTGTTGGCGTCCAGGGGTTCTCCAGTGTCGTATACGTCTTGTATCCGGCCTCATACCAAAACGAGACTCATCAGAAAAGCACACGAAACGCCATTGTTCTTCTGTCCAATTTCTGTGTTTAAGAGCCCATTGATATCGAGTCCTACGATTGTGCATTGCTATAGGTGGTACCCGTAGCGGTCTTCGGGAATGAAGGTTCACTTCATGCAAGCGGTTTCTGACTGTTTGGTCGCTAATTAAGTTCCCTGAAGAGCGATGAAGGCTCACGGCTAACATCATGGCGGTTATTGTTGGAGTTCTTCGAGCTGTGATTTGAATGTATCGGTCTTGTCTCCGTGTGGTGCAGCGATACCGTCCTCCATGGCGCTCAGCCACGGTACCAGTGGTTCGGTAACGTGTCCAAAGTCGACTGATAACACTCTGACTTGTATTCAGAGCTAAAGCCACAGTACGTTGCCGGGAACCAGCTTCTATCATTCCCACGGCTCTGATCATTTCTTCCCTGCTTAAATGACGTCGCCGCTCCATAATAACGTTGGTTTTAATCAGTAGTAGGGAAACAGTAGCACTAATAATGTCTTCAATGCGTCTTATGTTTTTATAGGGAAAATATTGACAGCTGATTTTCATCTTTTACTCGAATTTGATTGACAGTTCCTGTTTTAAATTATGAAATGCACCAAAAAGGATCCATATAAATTTATAAAATCATAAATTTATTACAAAGCCACATCTCAATCACAAGAAATCCGCATAAACATGCTTGATCCCTAGACTTTTTTGATGTGTGTACTTTACAAGCGTCCCCGAACAGGGAAAACGGTCGTGATGATACTAAATGTTAGAGATGCGCCGAATAGTGGTTTCACCAAATAATATATAGATGCCGAATACTCCGAATATCAAACGAATATTCGGCGCATCTCTACTATATACTCGTATATATATATTTAGTAGAGATAATATATATATATATATATATATGGAAAGAGAGTCTTTTATTAAGAAAAATAGTATATTTATAACAGAGAATACAAAACAGATCAACACTTGTTGACTTGTCAGATGTGAGTGACAAGAGTGACTTTTAATAAATAAAATATTTTTATTTTAATCATGAATATTGATAATAAAATTGCCTGTCGATATCTCAATATTAAAGTTTGTTCCACCCTATTGGGTTCCTATCACATAGGTAGCTTAATCGAAAAAGTCCAAATTGAATCTCTCATTAAATTATTTCGCTTCGTCGGAAGCTAGCGGCATCTGGCTACAAATGGATATTGTAATAAGTAGTAATATTAAGCGGACCTTCTTAGGGTTGGTGAAAGAAAGTTAAATGATCTCACTCAGACTTATCACTATGTCTTCACTATCATCACTTCATTGTAACTATATCACTTCACTATCAATACATATTATAAAACAAAGTCCTTAGCCGCGTCTGTCTGTCTGTTCCCAATAAACTCAAAAACTACTGCATCGATTTTTATTCTGTTTTCACCAATGGATAGAGAGGTTTACGATAAAGGTTTTAGTATATAATTTGTTAAGTTTCTGTATACATTAAGAATATTTGTTGGAGGTTTTGGAAAAAAATAAGCCGTCTGGGAGCTTTTAATAAAAACGCTTTGAGATATAACAAAATAATGTCCACTATACATTATTTTTTATTTAATTGTGTATCTTATATAGGTCTACTGAAAAGTCCGCGATTATAAATACATTATATTATAATTATTTAGTTTATAAGTTGACACGGCTATAATGCCTCGAATTTAGGTTAAGCTACAGTACTTGCTTATGGCAGCAATGTCACTTACTTATTTCTGTCTATCCATAATTTAATTTAATCTTTTTATTTATTATTTTAATAATATTGTAAAAAAATGACAATATCCGAGTGTTACATGTGAACCATATGGAAATAAATATTTTGAATTGAATTGAATTGATGGCATATGTCTATCTATAGAATAACATAAATCTATTTTAATACTAAAAAAATGGGCAATTTTAACGCGGTATATGGAAAGCTATTTACAGAAATATGGTATGTATCCTTATCATTTTAAACACGTTAGTTGGCTTGATTATTTCATGAAGATATTTTTTCGAATATTTAATTAATTAAATAAATTCAATATAACGAACGAAATCCGTTTGTGGCAACCCTACCAGCAAGGTGGTGTTATTTAATATTTATTTTATGCGGGTTAATATTGTTATTATTAATTACGAAAGTTATAATTATTTTGGGAAATTTTATCTTCTTTTAAAGGTACCTTCTTATTAATTGTATACCTACCAGAAACCTACCTATCAGAAACCACGCGGTTAAGGAAGCAAGAAGTAGCCAGCGTGGCAGCATTGACTGCCGCGCTGCTAAACTCGCCTAAAGCTCATTAGAACCACCCAGCAACGCCTCGTGGTCATCCAGTGAACCACGCGTGGTCAATCTGAGAAACTCGCGTGGTCAACCTGTAAACGCTGCGCGGTGAACCTTTAACCTCGCGTGGTCAACCTGTAAAACCCGCGTGGTCAACCTTGGCGTGGCAACGTGGTGAGACTTTCGCGGTCAACCTGTAAATATCGCGTGGTCAACCTGTAAACCTTGCGCAGTGAATAAAGGTTGGGAATGAAGGGTGGGAGGGAAGCAGCGTTTTCGCGTAAATTAGTGGTGGGTCATTGTCGCATTTTATGAAAACGAAACGCAACCGCGATCCGAAGAACAAAAACTGGTTTCAGAAATGCTTCTTGTTGCCACGGTGCAGCGGCGGCAGTAAGAAAATAACGATGGAAACGGTTATAAAATATATGTATTTTTTTTAACTACAACTACTAAGTAGCGAACCGGTGCGAGTCTGATGGTTATAATAGATAAGATCGTTTCCAATTCCTATGTGACGCTCACAGCCTTTCACTTCGTTCTTCCCATAATAACCTACTTAAAATACCTCCCCACTCTTCCAGCAGATATTCAGATTCCTTTACAGTATCTGCAGCTCGCCAGTGGAACAGACTTACTTTAATTATCAGTCAGGCACCATCTCTTAAAATATTTAAAGATAAGCTATACACATACTTATTTCACAAGCAGAATAAGTCGCCATAACTCTCTTATTATATATATGCGTATATGTATGTATTTTATATTTAGTTATATATTTATTTGTTTATGTAGGACATTTATTTATGTATAAGTACTATATGTTTGTTTTTATTGTGTGTTTTATATAGTAATAAATAATTTCAATTATCATTTTTCTTCTGCTGCACCCGCTTACTACATATCTCAGTCACAAAGGTTAGTTGGTAGAAAATGCATTTACCTATGTACCTGCACTTGTTTTGATTTTGTACAATAAAGAATTTATTATTATTATTATAATAGACGCGCAAAAAAAAACCCTAAAGGTCCTCCACCCTTACTTGACAGTACCTAGAGATGAAGGTTGATTGTGTTTGGGGTAAAAGCCCTATTTACATACTATTTTGGTAGTCCGACCGCGTCGTCAGATAGCACTCCGTTCTGATTGTAGCCACTGATCTAGTTACGCGGTTACATGGTGCCCTAAATAACTTTACTTAAATGTATGTGCAAAGGCGAACTTAAAGCCATTTCGGCTTTTACTACCAGCTATTCTTTGGGAGAATAAGACAGTATAAATATGTGGGGTGCAATTTTAACCAATAAACTACATAAATACTTCACGGCTTTCTAAAAAATGGCAGAAGCCAATCTCACAAGCTGGCTAAAAATTTAAATACAAATTTCAGTAATAAGGGCTATAAGCTTAAGGATCAGAGGAACATGAAAGCGAGTGAGATGGATAGGATGTGAGGATGGAGGAGGAGGAGGTATGTTTGAAGGAATGAATGAATGATTAAATGTGAATGAATGTTAGATGATATTATATATTTAGTTTTCTGTATTTTGACGTGACAACGTCTTATAAATTGGTTTGCCGGGTGACACTTCAAGAAACTGCGTTACGCTCCGCTCACGTTATGCGCTCACAATGAGAGCGAGTGAGAGGCACGCGTCCCTTCCACTCGGGCATGGTTAGCCCGCCTAAGAGCGAGAGAGACAGACATAAAAAGTGAAAGACATTGACTTGACATTTTCTAGGCACATTACAGCAGAAACACTTCCTTTCATTTCATATTTCTCCTATCATCGCCCTATCCTCAACAAAATCACTCAGATAGGAACAAGTTAAGTTGTAGTAAACGCTGTTTCATTGTACGCAAATGTATTGCAAGTTATTGTATGTATATTTGTATATAAATACGTATGTATGTGTAAAGGTAAAAATAAAATTTTGTTAATATGAAATTCAGTGCGAGATTCTTTGTATAAATTAATGTTTTAAATATTATTCTTTGTATAAATAAATGTTTTAAATTGTTACTATTATTTCATCCTTCTTCCTACTATACGAATGAATATTCACATTAAAATTATTTTACCACTCAAAGTCGTTGTCACGTAAAACTTTCGCCCGTATACCGACTTTACAGGCAACCAATTTTTTTAGTTATTATTGTTATTTTGTTGAAATAAATAAATAAAACATAAATACTCGTAGCATGTATACACTATACTTAGACTACATAAATACTTGTAGCATGTATACACTATACATAGACTACATAAATACTTGTAGCATGTATACACTATACATAGACTACATAAATACTTGTAGTATGTATACACTATACATAGACTACATAAATACTTGTAGCATGTATACACTATACATAGACTACATAAATACTTGTAGCATGTATACACTATACATAGACTACATAAATACTTGTAGCATGTATACACTATACATAGACTACATAAATACTTGTAGCATGTATACACTATACATAGACTACATAAATACTTGTAGCATGTATACACTATACATAGACTACATAAATACTTGTAGCATGTATACACTATACATAGACTACATAAATACTTGTAGCATGTATACACTATACATAGACTACATAAATACTTGTAGCATGTATACACTATACATAGACTACATAAATACTTGTAGCATGTATACACTATACATAGACTACATAAATACTTGTAGCATGTATACACTATACATAGACTACATAAATACTCATCAATAAACGGTAAATCTGAATATCTGCTGGAAGTGTAGGGTGGGAATTTTGAGTAAGAATGTTATGTCTACGGTTGGACAGCAGTAACAGTTGAAAGCGGCGACACTAGGCAGTGTAGTCTCTTATTTATAACTTAGCTCTAAAATTAATATATTTTACAAAACCTATTAACTAGAAATTTAAAAATAATCTAACAAACATTTTGTATGTACGTGCTCTATGCAACACAATCTTATATTTGACCTCGTTGGCGAAAGCGTACTGGCTTTGTGTAAACAAGCCTTGTGTAAAAATGTGGTTTTTGTCTACAAGGAATTACGGTCGTGACGATACTTTTACAAATAAATATATACTCGCATCACTAAATTACATTTCGTCACTGTCGGATATACAAAAGCTTCAGCTATGCCTTTAACCTATTGTTGTAAAGTTTATTTTGCAACTAACCTGTCAAGTTTAATTTGTGGTCGGTTGTACGTTTTCAGTAATTTATTCACATAGTAATGGTGCGTATAGATTAGTGAATAACAACGATATTCCATGTTCGCGAACGGTTGCAGGTACTTACCAGTTACTTACGTGGGGGTGCTATTCAATAACGGGACTGGCACTGCAAAATATACTAAAATTTGTACTAAAAATATCGTATTACTAGCCTAGTATTATCGTATTCTTAGGCGAATTTTGCAAAAAACTCTTATTTTATTATTATTATTTTATAGGTTGTAAGAACGCTTTCCTTAAATCCTACAAAGGTCGGTTCAAATCCCCGGCACACACCAATGAGAAATATACTTTTCTTACGTACATTTGTCATAAATTTACAACACCACTGTGCCTCGGAAAGCACGTTAAGCCGTCGGTCCTGGTTCCACCAATACCAACTTGTGGAATCGTTAATAAATTGACATTTAAATTGACAATAATAAATAAAAATATTATGTCAATTTAACATATATTCATAGCTGCAAAAGGGCCGTGTTAAGACATACAGGATCCTACACCAATTTATCCCTTCCACATTCATTCCTATATTCCTACCACCAAGCCTGGTAGAATCGTCTATGGATCGCGAGTAGTTTCGTGATCTACCGCTAGAGGCGCCCAAGTTGGCGCCAGTACAAAATCTACGCTCGGCCCGTGCGGATCGAAAATCACCGCGATATTAGTGTGAAAGCTCCCAAGCCGGGTTGGACTCTCTGTCATCTTATTATATATATTCTAAATAACATTAACGTTAATTTAATGACGTGTCACAAATGCCTGTAATAGGTTTATTTTTATTTTATTTTGACAGCAAACAGTTATTTACATAATATTACAAACATAATTAAGTAACCTTGAGTGTCGAGACACGTTACACAAAATCCAATAAACGAAAACACAAGCAAGCATAGCAGATTAACAATTAAGCAAAAAAATAAAATTATTAACATCAAAATTGAATTGAAATACTAAGTTATATCATAGCAGAAACAATATTACTAATACTTCATATATAAACAGCTACACATTAGAAATGTTATATTACTTTAATTTAGAGAACATATGTAATTTGAGGTCGTTCTTAAATTTGTTAACTTATTTAAACTCTAGTTTAAATAAGTTAATAGATGAGACAATTCCTTTTCGTTATGTTTACGTGAGACTTTAACTATCTCATTTGTTAGCTTTGGTTAATAGGTTATTTAATAGAAATTCACGGTTGTCAACATGTACAGATTGCTTCAAAGTTCCTCCGAGCAGAACTAATCTCGGTCACACTTCCCCACTGATAAGAGCAATCAAATCATTTAATGTTATCTGGCGCAATAAGTGTGATCTGGATATATTTCACGATTCTAAAAATACTTTCTAACACAATATAAATAAATATATAAATATAAATATTTTCAGACAGGTCACACAGCGCCATCTAATTTCCGTGGTAAGCTACGAGGCTTGTGTTACGGAAACTAGATGGTTGATAAACTACATATTATACTTTTTTTTTGTTGTAAATATATACATATTATACATATAAACACCCAGACCGAGACAAATTATACAATGTACAACTTGCCCCCGGTGGAAATCGAACCCACGACCTCCCGAGTTCACGGCAACGTTTGTTACCACTAGACTACGGAGGCGGTCAACGTCTTACAACTTGTCAGTAACAGTAACAGTCTTGGAAATGTCCAAAATCTCACCGGAAACTAAAATAATATTCCATTCAAATAAATAGGTAAGCATTGCAATATGTCTGTAAAGTCCAAAATGTTAAAATATATGTATATATATTAGTTTTTTAATAATATAAATATAAATAATAAGTAAATTAAAATTATAAATACATATATAGTTATAAGTTTATTAGCTTAATTTTATTTGCTTCTTTTTTTTTATTATTTTTTGCTTTATTATTAGAACTTTAATTCGAAAAATACAAATTGACAAATGCTGTGCTCAACTGTAAAAAGTTTATGTACTAGATAAGTTTTCAAACTGTGTAATAATCTAATGTTAAGTATATATACTGTTGTTTGAGTCTTAATAAATAAATAAATAGGTTGCGCGTTGATTTCTGAGTCGCTGATCTATACACGCCTTTACAGAGTCAATGAAACTCGTAAATTTATCTTACAGTCGCGACCTTTTGTTAGCGTTGTACCTACCAGTTACAATTACTATAGAGATAGGATAACTTCGAATCAAGACTGAAAATGGCTTCCTTTTCTATTGAATTTATACAATTGCTTTACGAGTATAATTTAATTAAACCTATTATTTAATTTTAGTTTCAAATTACCATAACCTAAGGATGTGTATTTATGTACTCATTCCTAAGTCCACTGCTGCAGGGGGGGGGGGGGCTTCCAGAGTCCAAAACATGTAATGAGGTGTACCAGGCAAAGCTTTTTTATAGATGTCGCTAGCGGCAATGGTACCTTATTGCCTAAGTCGCAACATTTTTAGAATGATATTGTAAATTTTGATTTTTATAACAGAAAAATATATTCTAGATTAACGTTACCTACCTACCTTAGAAGACAAATTAAGAAAGCGAACACCGTCTTTAACAAGAAAAAAGGTTGAATTAATAGTACGGAAATTTTGAGATCACCAATCTTTGGTTTCGCTTGGAAATCTCGATTTGTACATTTAAAGGCTGCTTCGGCACTTCGGCATAATATCCAGAAAATAATAAATTTCGTAAACAAAATACAAGTTCTCTATGCAACTGACAGTTATATTAGGTACCATCTATCATGCGCCATCTATCGTGATAAAAAGTTAGTGATACACCCCATTGTGGGGTCCAGAGTTACAAGGAGAAAATAAATCCTTGCCAATAAAAAAAAATGCGTGGGAATGCAGCCAGTGTATTTTTAATCCTAATATTTTTTTTTGATAGAGATTTTATATATTTTTCTATCTGTTATAAATATTATGTAATATTTTTTTATTAACAGATAATGTTTAAATGTATTTGACCTACACGAAGGCATATAATTTGAGAACTAAATTACAAAGGAAACAGAAAGAGGTTAAGAAAAAAAAAAAGGTTCAAGTACTCAAAGGTAGATTCTCGAATATGGCTTTGAAATTTTGCGATATAATTCATCTGAACTGATCTACGTAAAGGTAAAGTGTAATTGTACGTGATTCTTCTCTAGGCTAGAGACAACCCTAGGAAATAATCGCAGTTAAATTTCAGCATCAAATCTATAAAACATAAAAACATTTATTTATTTATTGAAATTCTTTAATGCACTTAAATATAGTAAAGAGGCGAGCTATAATGCCAGTAGGCATTCTTTACGAGCTAACCTTGGGGATCGAGTAAGGTGATTGTCTATCATTGAAAAAAAAAAGAAATATTAATGATACAGTTAATAAGTTACTTAACCAATTATAATATACTACACATTATACCTACACACATAAACAATCTGCCCGTTGAAACTCGACAAGCGCCTAACAGAAAACTTTTTAAAAGAATGGTCTACTTGCATTACTACAACAGCTCCCTACAAAGTATATAAGTACTTATTATATGTAGTATGTGTATGTATTATATGTAGTGTGTATATATATATGTATATTGTGTGTAGTATATGTATTCTTGGATGTAGTTTAGTATGTAAGTATATCCTTTTATCTAGAGCCTAATTATTTCCATATTTATCATATCTATATTACATGTTGCACCTACCTCACACCTTGAACTTACTACATTATCCTAAAGGTTGGCTGTCAGAGAATGTCTAGCGGCATTAAGCCCGCCCCTTGTACATAGTGCAATAAAGATTTAAATAAATAAATAAAATAAATAAACTATACATAAAAACATGCCCGCCTTTTTTTCGCTGGTTCTCGTCTTTTAAGACCTATCACACGGGATGAGAATCCCTCAATTCCGCGAAATTTCGCTTCATTTATTGGTCTGCGAGATCCTGTACCTAAAAACGGCAAGTTTAAACGTCATTCAAGCAAATTTTAAATTAGGCGCCAAAACTTACCACCATAGGTTAAATTTACAGCCGGTTTCTCGAAAAACTACTTAATTATTTTCTAGCTAATGAATCATTATCTTTAAGATTTTTTTAAGTAAAATCGGGTTTCACGAACAAATTTATTAGAGTTTATTTAGTAAAAAAATGTGTTTAA
Organism: Tinea semifulvella; assembly: GCA_910589645.1. NCBI lineage: Eukaryota > Metazoa > Arthropoda > Insecta > Lepidoptera > Tineidae > Tinea > Tinea semifulvella. Next base: position 3,843,779 of record OU342599.1, read on the forward strand.
AATTATAGAATGTTATTATAGTACAGAAAACAGTTTTTAACTCTACTTAATTATTTCTTATTGATTTGTGAAACGCAAAATTGATAACTCATGCATTTGTGTAAATGACAAATTCCTTCTTAATTATTTTCTAAGATATGCTTATGAAACGGAAAACCTAGTTAAATTTTACTTAAGAAATAATTAAGAAAAATACCTTCTATAATCATTTTTTATGACATAAAATAGTTTTTAAAACTCGACTTAAAACGAAGAAACGAAAAACGAGAACGTATTTTTTACAATATTATGTGTATTTTTACTAAATAAACTTAAGTATTGTGATTGAAAAACTTAAATGATTCATTAGCTAGGTAATAATTAAGTAGAGCTTCGAGAAACCGGCTGTATGTAGCTTCAAATACGGTTACGTGTTGATTGTTAATTAAATATGGCAACAATGTTTGATTTGTTGAATAAAAACATTTTGTTATTCGATGATTCTAACATTTCGCTATTTCTAGATTTTTCCCTAGCCTTATTGTTAGCAACCACTCAATACGAGAACAATTCCTGAATTGAATGTGAATTAACTAAATCCAAGAGGGTACAATTAAATTCAATTATACCAGCAGATACGGGCCGCCACAAAGGGTTATAAATAACACGAGCTGAGTTTTATTTTTGTAATTTAAGCATTTAATTTGCAGGGCTATTGATTGAGGGCAGACGTTTTTCTCAGTCATTCTGAATGTCAAATCAAATCAAATCAAATATATTTATTGTGATATAAGTACATATTTTTATAACATGCTAAATAGCTCTGTACGATAGAGTGAAGTAAGTAATGTGTCTGCACACTTCGCGAGGTGACCCTGTGCTGAAGTTGAGCATGATTACCCTATTCTTACCAACATACCAAAATTTTAATGTGGTAATGTTTTGTTTATAAACAATGCGTAAATTACCAACTAAATACATATATAAATATATAAAACATAATACTTATATTGTAATAGTAAATAAAATAAATAAATATAAAATAAATGTTCTTATTAAATTATGATATCCCTCACCACAAAACGATTACACAACATGCAAATACACCCATCTACCTTTAAATCCATTTAGTTTAACTCTTATTGGATTTATTTTGGAACGTATTTTAGTAATATTTCTGATTTCGCCAGACCCAGGCCATTCATCCATTCCTTCAGACGTGATATTGAGAAGACAAATTTCCAAGCATTTCCACAGATTCACTGTGGAACCCATCATGTTTTTCGGGCTTGTGATGGACTGTTAGGCTGGTTTACAAAGAAGTCCTCCTTACTTTTATTGCGCAACAAGACGATCATCATCCACTGTTACTCCTATCCCTACCCAACCAAATACTGTTTGATTTCGTTAACGCCTTCTTGGAAGCTCGTTCCATAATTGTATTGACTCTGTTACTTGTCGGAAACGTTATTAGTGGATTCTGTTATTTACGTCAGAGATTGCGTCATAATTATAAAATATTATTCAATTCTCAACTTTATAAGCGCTCTACCTTGACAGCGGCCGTGCAAATATCAACTTTAATAGCGTGATAAATATATAGTTACCGGATTCCTTTACATTTAACGCTTAAGTAACAGAATAGCTTCTTCTTGAAACCTGAGGTCGACATCACTGAGACGTGGTCAGCTGCTGCTGGAAGTGTTAAGTGATTCTGCCTCTTTCTTTGGACTTCACGAAACTCGCATCAAACCCCCCTACCATATACAGTCCACAAATCTATCACCCCGTGAGGAAGTTGGAGATCTCTTGTACATTCTCGTATATGACAAAACGTCAATAAAATAAAAATCATTCTGGCTAATGTATAACAAAATCCCTATCGTCAAATGTATTAATTTAATGCTGTGATTTTGTAAAATGAAAAAACCGTAAGAAAAAAAATGAAAAATATTTGAATTGAGAACTACCTTTTTTGAAGTCGGTTAAAAAGTGTATCTGCAGGCTTTCGAACCGAACAACCAAGACACAACCGCTCTATAATTCAAACTCTGAACCAACAATAGTATTCGTCAATCTCAATTTTAGTCCGAGATGACCGGAATACGAAAGTACGATGTAACGAACGGAGACGAAGAAAAATCAGTCAAAATAAAATGTTTCCTTGTAGAGACAACTTTTAGACAAAATTGCCTTTGATGAATACCAAATTTGGTAAATGTCGAAACGAAACGTGTTACAATCATCGCATTGACGACTGAGATAGATTTTTGCAAAAACAATACTTAATATTATATAAGTAGCTGTTTGACCCTGTAATGTTGTGTCGTCGACAAAAAAAACATAGGCATGTCATATTTAGATTTTGACGTCTTACACCTATTACTTTTTATTAAATTATAGCTTACCCGCCGCGCGTTGCTGTGATTTTGAGAACAATATAATTTTAAGAAAACTCGATATAAGAAATTAAATTTGAATTAGTTTTATTGACAATTGACTATTCGACGACAGTGAAGTGCAGAGTGGGCTCGCGCAGGAGTATCAAGAGCAACGACTGAGTAACTATATATATAATATGAGCGCTAGGGAGTTTTAGGCCCCCGCTTGGTACCCTCGGTCGGTATGCCCCACAAATTTATTTATTTAGGAATTCTTACAGCTAATTTATACATATATAGCAGAAAATATTAATACGATAAAGCCAATAATAAGAGTTCGTTGACAGATACAATAAAAGTAAGCAAAGAAAACAATGAAAATAAATACCATAGTACAATAATTACGAAGGAATAAGCATTACATCAATACAACAGAAATAAACATACATATATATACACACATACACATAGGCATACATAAACTTAAAAATATAAAACTATTCTAATGCCTCATAAATATCAGCGCTGATGCGCGCCACCTATCGGACAACAGTAGTACTATGTCAGAAACCTTCGCCGATCGGTCAATTAGTTTTGAAATGCATATGGAGACATTCATTTATATATATATATATAGATTATACTTAATATATATACAAATATGTATATATTTATTTCCAGAAAGTAGAACAATAAGTGATTATTTTTTACAATAAACGTTCTTATATAGTATTTAATCAACTTGTTTGACATTTGTGCTGATTACTTGAAGCATATGTACGATGGTGAGTACTTAACTCAAAAGTACTTAACATAGGGGGGAATAAATAGGGCAGTGGCCTACCGAGATTTCTTGTATTTGTTATTGTCTTGTTGATCAACAAGATTGATGTCTGACAGTCCCTATCACATGCCGTCAAAGTATATAAACGAGCTTGCCACTTATGATTGGCCTATAGTAAAGTTGGCTAAATGTGAATCCGCTTCTTTATAAGCGTGGTTTCTGACCACCCCGAAAGGGAAACGGTCGTGATGATACTTGACAAAGTATATAAAAATATGCTTTGTCACACTTATTTGCTTGAAGGACTGAAATAACTATAACTTATTCCACTTATTTAGCGTGCGACATATGTAAGAAAGAGTCTTTAAATACCGTCTTTGTTCAAGCGCTGTTATTTTTATATTATAAATATCACCATGGCTATATTTAGTTCTGGAAATTATAAAATCATTGCAAATGGCACATACGAGTACAACAAACGAGAAGAGAAGAGAACAACAAATAGGTGGTTGGCGGACTGATGGTGGTAATTTGCCCAGTCTGCCGGGGCGGGGAAGTATCCACCGTTCGTGCCGATAAACCATCATCCCCAGTCAAGCCGGCATAGTGTTAGGGACTAATGTCAGTCATGAGTGTCTGATTCCAGTTGCTAACATGGACCTTGCGCGCCATGTACCATCACGTGGGCGCAAGGTCACATGCCGTACTAGTATATTAAAAAAAAAAACAAATCAGTAACAATGTCCGACATTAGTCCCTAACACATAACTATTTCACACTTTGCTTGAAGGACTGGAATAATTATAAAGACGAATAGAAGAACACAAGTTGAGGGAGCATTCCACATATTTAGCGTGCGACAGTTATAAGTCTCCAAAGGACATGTATTGACGGCAGACCTGCTTTTTTCTTTCAGTAAGTGGTGCAAAGATTTTGCTGGAATTCCTCTCGAACTTTCACACAGCGTAAAGCTGAGTCGTGAACCCGTTTCTGATCATTTCTTCCGTGAGATCATAATATTTGTTCAACTTCATGTAGTGGTTTTTTGAAATATTTAAATTAATCTATAACAAATGTACATAAGAAAGGTATATTTCTCATTGGTAAATGGACCTTATTCATTATAGTCCATAGAACACAGCGTCCTAGACTGTTGGAGATGAGTCTTCTAGATCATATATCTGGAGAATTTTGCCTACACTTGCCACGCTGGCCAGACCAATTGGCCCTTGCCAATGAAATTTTAAATGACAATTTATTAACGATTCTTCAAGTTGGTATTACTGGAAATAGGACCGACGACTTAACATGCTCTCTGAGGAATGGTTGTGTTGTGAATCTATGACAAATGAACCTGGCTGAAAATTATATTTTTGGATTTTATTGAAATTGTTCTTTAACTGATCCACCACCACTATTTAATGGTTTATAGTGTAAAATAAAACATGTTATTTATATAATAAAATATTTTACTAATAACAATTAATATAAACAAAATATTTTATACAGCATTAATGATAAGGCATTTCTGAAAACAATTTATTTGAATATTAAGCTAATTTATTTGAATATTATTAATTGCTTCCGTTGTCTAGCAGTTAAGACGTCAGGACGCAATATATATATATATACTATACACTATAAGCTTGCCACATTTCATGATGGGCCTATAGTAGAGTTGGCAAAATGTGATTGCTTCTTTAAAACCATGGTTTCTGACCCATGAAGGACATGACCCCGGAAGGATATGGTGGTGATGATACCATACTTTTTTTTGTTTACTATATTTCACAATTTAACATAACTTAGCATACATATGTCTCTACAGCTCTGCGACTATGACCGTCCAGTTGCAGGGTCAGCATACAAAGCCTATTCAACTGCGCAGAGGCGTGTAACAGGGGGATGTCATACCCCCGAAGCTGTTCACGAAGGCGTTGGAAGATGTTTTTAAAATGTTAGACTGGAATTACTGCGGCATAAACATCAATGGAGAATTCATCTCACACCTCCGATTTGCGGATGACTTAGTATGGCCAGTTCGCTCAAGGATCTTAGCGGAATGTTGAACGGCTTAAACGTAGCTTCCCAGCGGGTTGGTCTCGGAATGAACTTGGACAAGACGAAAGTCATGTTTAATGATCATGTCAAGCCGAGGCCAATCTACGTAGGAAACGCTACTCTCTAAGTTGTGCAGAATTACGTCTACCTCGGGCAGACTATCCAATTAACTTCAGCAAAGAAGCTGACAGACGCATTCAGCTAGGATAGGCGGCATTCGGGAAACTCTGGCACATCCTCTCAACGTCTATACAATGTTTAAAGACTTTAACCTGTGAGTCCTTCCGGTAATGTCGTACGGAGCAGAGACGTGGACACTAACAGTGGGTCTGGTCCATAAATTCAAGGTCGCTCAGCGAGCCATGGAAAGAGCTATGCTTGGTATATCTCTAATGGATAGAATTCCAACCGTTGATATTCGTCAGAGAACGAAAGTTACTGACATAGCTTTTAAAATTAGCAAGCTGAAGTGGCAATGGGCCAGACACATCTGCCGCAGAACCGACGAATGGGGCAAACGGGTTATAGAGTAGAGACCACGACCCCCCGCCAGATGGACAGATGACCTAAAGAAGGTCGCTGGTGGGGGTTGGATGAGGGTAGCGACAGATCGCGTTAAGTGACGAGCCTTGGGGGAGGCCTACATCCAGCAGTGGAGAGATACAGGCTGATGATGATGATGATAGCATACATATCTACGAGTATTGTATACCTTTAACTAATACTAAACTAATAAAAAAATATGGAAGTCAAAATTCATAAGTTTGTCGATTTAAAAAAAATAGTTTTCATTGCGTTAAGAATAGATAGTCGAAGAGTATAGTAAGTAATTGGGAAAAAAATGGCAACTATTACAAAAAAGTGACCGTCACCCTTGTGTCATGTACGAGTATAGGTTCCTTTCTCAGTCAGATTAAACATTACCTGGTCACTGGAATCTGCTAAGCTGCTTGTCTTCTGCTATTAGCTTACTCTTTAGACCCCTTTGCTGCTTGGTCCTCAACTGCAGGAGTAGAATCATTCAAAATAATTTAAATACGCATCATTGTCACAAATGCCTGTAAAAGGTTTACGTGAATAAAGATACTTTGACTGGGTATAGTTTCATTAGAATTTCGATGTCTCTATTTTTTAACTATTTTAGCATACAATATGGTACTAAGAAATTACACAAGATATATAGAATTTTTTTTTAGATTCGCCTGTTGACAGCAATGGCTGACCTGTTGAATTTAATTTTATTTTCATTACAGCCCCTAGAACAAAGCGTCCTAGACCTCCACTGCTGGAGATGGGCCTTTCAGAACTGGAGAATTTGGCCTACACTCGCCACGCCGGCCAGACAGCTTGGCGAGGATATGATGAGAAATTTATTAACGATTTCACAAGTTGGTATTAGTGGAACTGGGACCGAAGGCTTAACGTGCTCTCCGAGGCACGGGAACGGTGTTATTATAAATCTATGATAAATGTATATAAGAAAAGTGTATTTCTCATTGGTACATGCCGGGTGGGTTTGAACCGACCTTTGTAGGATTGAAGGTACGCATTAAGGACAACCGAGCCACCACCGCACCTGTTGAATGAATTATATTCAAACCAGAGAGAAGTTAGATCTCCTAAGCAGCTACTAGGCCGTGCCACTCTCTATATAAAACAAGATTGTACAATGGGGTGTATCACTAACTTTTTATCACGATAGATGGCGCATGTTAGATGGTACCTAATATAACTGTCAGTTGCATAGAAAACTTGTATTTTTATTACAAAATTTATTATTTTCTGGATATTATGCCGAAGTGAGCAGCTTTTAAGTGTACAAATTGAGATTTCTAAGCGAAATCAAAGATATGATGATCTCCAAATTGCTGTTCTATTAATAAAACCTTTTTTTTTTATAGACTGTGTGCGCTTTCTTAAATAGTCGTTTAAGGTAGGTAACGTTAATTTAAAATACATTTTCTGTTTTAAAAATAAAAAAAAACTACAAAAACATTTTTAAAATGATGCGATATAGGTGTAAAACAAGGTACCATTGCCGCTAGCGACATCTACAAAAAGCTTTGCCTGATACACCCCATTGCTTGTACTAAGTTTCCACCCCCTGAAAGTAGCCTAAATAATCAATTGATGACTGCCCGAGATTGGTTCATTCATTCAGTGATTCAATTAGGTCTAAACTCGTAAAGAATATTACTGAAAACTGTGTTTAAAGTTGTTATTTGGTTTGGATATTGATCCACCTTAAGACACAAGCAGTTTTATAACAAACATGGATCCACATTTTAAACACACAAAGGGTTAATGGCTAACTATTTCAAAACTGCCCATTCGTATATAACTCAATTTTATTTAATTTGATTCTTATGCCAAATCTTTTTAATCATTCAATACAGACAAGGCCATTTCTTTACTAATACCTGATATTTCACTGCCATCCAGCTCAGTATCATCATTCACAACAGTTCCATCATCCACATCAGTTTCATCACTCGACCACCAACTTTCATCCTCATCCCCAATGAAACAGAGAAACAAATCATCTTCATAAGTCGGAAAATAATACTCCGGTTGATCCCATTTACTCTTATCGAGAACCAAATGCTTTGACTCTTTCATATGCTTAACCAAATTTTGTCCTTCTGCAAACTTTGTATCACAATTTAAGCACTGTTTTAAATGAATTTGACGCCTTATATAGTTAACAATCTTGATTTTATGGTAAAAGTCCAAATTTTTTGATGAATTTGTAAAGGAGAACTCGTGTTGATATTCCATGTGTTCGAGGATTTTGTCGTATTCTGTTTCTCCATGATTGCAAAGTAGACAAGTAATTAGTGGACCATTTTCTTCAGTCCATTCCGACCACTCCGGATCACTATCATCAGAATCTGCTTTACATTCAACTTTTGGCGTATAAGGTTTGGTATGCATTTTTTTTTGCGTCCTAGATTTAAGTTCTTTCTCACCTAAATAATTGACTAAGAAGTATTTGTCATAATCCTTATTGTCAGGATTAATACGTTTGTGACCTTTCTTCCTCATATGCTCCTTTAAAATGAGTCTATTTTTGAATAACTTCTCGCAGTAAATGCATTGAAGTTTCTCTAACTTTACTTCTAAAAATTTTACTAATTCATCTATAAATATTAGATTTTCCGGCTTTGCTATATGAAAGTTGTGTTTTTCGTATAAATGTTTTAAATATGTAGATCTTGTGTCTTTAGAAGTGTGTCGGCAAAATAGGCATTCCTTTTCAAAATTCTTGTCTTCTCGTTCAAATTGATGGTGTTTTAATAGTTTTTCTAGGCGAGTCTGTTGTAAATTTGTCCGTAGTTCCTTGTCTTCAGGTAATACATCACTTAGTAGGTAATGTTCGTTGTTTACAGTCTCCGTTCCATCAGGCTTACCATCTAAAAGCATTGTTGTGCAGAAATATGGCAGACATTCATCTGAAAATTAGTAAGAAATATTTAAATAAAAAATACAAAAAACTACTAAAATTAAGTAATTACTATTGTAATGTTGTTGATTGTATACATGTATAGAATTGTATGTATAGAACCCTTTAAATAGTCATGTTATTGTTTGTCTGTACACTTCAATGTCAACCTACTTAAATATTGCGAAGGCGAATTCTTCAATCCTATAACAATCTGTTTCATTGTGTCGATCTCTTTGCATTGTCGCCTGTCTCTTACAGAAACCAGGTTTTGCAAATGTTAACCTTAGAAAAAAGAGATAATTAAAATGGTATATATCTAGTAGTTGTGCTAAAAGGATTGGAACGGTAGATATTACTGTACCAAACAGGTAGTTTTTTTATTATAGTTTTAAAACAACTCATGGGTTACATTTACTTCTTTTAACATTTGGATTACTGAAGCAGGTTGTGCAGATATTAATATTGTTTGTAATCCTGTGTAAAATAAAATAAAATAAAATTAAAATAAAATACTTGTAATTTGCGATTTATGCAATAAATGTATTCTGTGTATAATTGATAATTACTGTCTCAAATAATAACAGTGGCAACGAGAAAAATATATGCAGTGGAAGTTGGTGCAAGAGGAGTTCCAGCAAAATCTTTGCATCGCTTACTGAAAGAATTGGGCATCAATACATTTATGGAACGAGCTTCCAAGATGGCATTAACGGAATCATACAGCATTTGGTTGGGTAGGGAGAGAAGTAGAATGGTAGATGGTGAGCGTATTGTCGCATAATAAAATAAAAAAGAGAGGCCTCCTTTATTTAAACCAGCCTATTGTCGGTCTCAAGCCCAAGACACCATTCTTCTCATCTGTTACCCACACACGATGGACCCGGCACCCGCACGGTGAATCCATGGAATGCTTAGAAATTTGTCTTCTCTGAGTGAGGAGGCCTCCTTTTCTTAAACCAGCCTATTGTCGGTTGCAAGCCCGAGATACCATTCTTCTCATCTCTTACCCACACAATGGACCCGGCACCCGCACGGTGAATTAAAATATTGGTGTATTAATCGATAATAATAATAAAAATAAATTTCTTTGCCATTGGAAACTGCGAGGAGCCATTCAAGTTTGGTGATGCTCTCAAAGTATTGATGGTTGAGGATTTTAACTCCTAGTATGTTGTAGCTTCTGTCACATGTTATTACCATAATCACTAGCGCGATGGTCAGTAACCATGCTTTTTCAGACGCGAGTTCACATTTAGCCAACTATAGGCCCTTCATTACAAGTGGCAAGTCTTGAGAAATGTAACAATTTTTGTGTGCTCTCGACCAGGAATCAAAACCTCCGCGTTCTAAATTACGGCCTTAACTAGTAGACCACGGATGTAGTCAAATTATAATTTTTTTACCTGTTTAACACAAGGTTTATGGTTAAAAACTAAACCTATTAAACATAATAAAAAAAAAACAAATATTCTTACCTTTAAACCTCATTCTCCAATACCGTAAGTATTCTTTCAAATCAGCAATATCATTTACATCAGAAATTACAAGTTTATGCTTGGAAAATAAGTGCATAAGTAGATTCTGTTTGTCGTCTGGCAAAGTAAAGTTATTTTCACATAAAACACAAGCACACTCCTGTGGTTTGTCCAAATCAAACATGATTATATCACATTTTTTTTGTAAATTTAATGGTCCGAAGAATTCTTTCTCCGACATTATTATACGTACTTATTGACGAATTCACAAAATGTTACCTAAATATTTATTTATTTTATAACCTCTGTCCCATCACTCCCATCTGTCAAACAGGGTCGGTGTTGCTACGAAATAAAATTTATTTCCCCAAACTAAGAGATTAATAATCGTAGTAAATATTACTATATAGGTAATCTGTGTTTATAATCCAATTGAAATCGAAATTTACTCGTAGCTATGTTCACTCGGCTATGGCAGGCATTAAAAAGATTTAATTTGTTTTTAATATTTTATTTATTAAGTATATTGTTGTAGATAATTAACAAATGATTTACTTCCACTGAAGGGTAAATAATAAACAAATCATAAATAAAATTAATGTGTAGTCCTGAAAGTGATGAAACGAGTCAGTTTCTAAGTGACAGTCCTAATATAATTGGCGTTGTCGGTACACGCCTCCTACCTACTGTTAAGTCCTAATAGCATTTCAATTAGTTTATACGTATAAGAAGTGCAAGTTTATTGTTTATGTAACTTCATTTATTTCGGTTTAGAACACAGAGTTAAAGAGATAGGTCTTCCAGAATATATTTCTGGAGATTTTTAGCCTAGATACGCTACGCTGGCTAGATGGGTTCAGAATGATGTAAATTTTAATATCAATTTCACAAGTTGATTATAGTCGAACCGGTTCCGACGGTGTTACGTGCTCTCGGAGGTGCGGAAAAGGCGGATTTGTAGATCTATCACCAATGTAATAAAAGTGTTATTACGTATTGGCGACTTTTTTTGAATTTTAGAGTTTCAACAACCGGGCCACCAGTGCTATTCAAAATACTCTCTGACTCTCTCTTTAAATATCTTCAACTTTACTTAGCTTTTTATTAATCAAACATGTACGTGAATGTGCTAAAATAGTAAATAATCATAAGAAATAAGTAGTAGATATGTCTCTCTACTTTGACTTTGTATGGTCTTACGTTAGGCTAATATGTATGTAATTATATTGATAGAAACAAACAACTTTTCCTAAAAAACTATATGTCGAAAATGAAAAAAACATTAAATATACATTTATTTTATAATAATATTTTACAGAAACAAACCATAGATATAGTCTATGGAAACAACAATATCATTAGATTTTTTTTTATTACACATCTTATCAATTGCTTAAAATTGGGAAATAGTTTATTAACTGGTCAACCTATTTTTTTTTTTATTTGGCTTACAAATAGTAAACCATTCGGCATGATTATAATAATAGAGCAATGCCTAAATAAGTAAAACAAAACCGAATTCTTATTTTAAATTATTAGTTCCGTTGTCATTGTTCACGCGAACGGGCGTAACGACAACAAAGTTAAACAACAACTTTTTTTTTCACTGTCTCCTTAAAAACAATGGCAAACAACTCTCCCGGTTGTCACTGTTCTCATATTAGCTATTTGTTCTGTGATTCTCATACAAACCCATAGACTTGATGTGAGAGTCAATGTAGTTTGGAAGTAGTTGCTAGCTGACGAGACTTTTACTCCTTTCTCACTGTTCTTCGTGCGTTCCGTTAGTTATTTAACCCGTCAGATAATTAATATATTCTCTAAATACTTAACTGATTAAATTATTTACTACCAACTTAATGCCAAGAGTTAGAGTACCTTCATAATAGGTATAAAAAAAACAGGAAAATAAATAATACTCATTTTTTTGATAATTTATAACAAAGATATATAATACCACTGATACACTGTGATACGTAAATTAATATAATTTATGTTACTGACTGTACCTCGTAAGCCACCTGCAGGTATTTTATGTCATGCAAATAACACTATTATTGTGTCTGGAACAAAGTTTATCGCTAATTTCTCTCGTATGATGTTTTGTTTACTCACAGCTTAGATAAGATAGTTCGCTTTCAGACGCGGTTAATTTGTGTGTTTTATTCGATATCCAGTCGGTGAGAACGATTAACGTGTCAAATAAAGATGGATTTCACAGACAAAGTGGTGCTATTGACTGGAACTAACTCCGGCATCGGTGCCACATGTGCAGTGCATTTTGCCAGACTCTCTGCAAAATTAGCCATCGTCGGTGACAATGCTGATGAGATGAGAAATATCGCTGCAAAAATTGTATCAATTAAAGACGTACAACCGCTTGTTATTGTTGCTGATGTTACTGTAGATGCCGAAGCAAAAAAGGTCGTCGACGACACCCTGGACGCGTATGGAAGAATCGATATTCTAATAAACAATGCTGGGACAGGACTGTCGGCTAGTCTCACTGATGGAGTCTCAAACTACGATGTCATAATGAATAGCTCGCTTCGAAGTTTATATGTATTGACAAACTACGCGATTCCACACTTAATCATGGCTACAGGTACTATTGTTAATATTTCAAGTGTTGCTTCAACATTGCCTGAACCAGAGTTCTTACCGTATTGTATGGCTAAAGCAGCATTAGACATGTTCACAAAATGCCTTGCTAAAGAATTTGGAATAGATGGAATAAGAGTGAACTCTGTTAATCCAGGACCTATGAAAATGGTTAACGATTTTGGTGTTAAAGAAGATGAAATTGGCACTTATCACAAGAAGCTCGTGAAAAAATGTCCTCTGGGTAAGATAGCTACTAATAATGATGTGGCCGATCTTGTTACGTTTCTGGCAAGTGATAAGTCTAAAAGCATTACCGGAGGCGTGCATTTTGTTGAAAACGGACTACTTTTGGGATCGTTGCAATAAATGAACAGTAAAACGATATCTAGTTATTATATTATTATTTTATTTTGACGTAAACTGCAAATATGTACATTTAATAGGAACGTATGAAGTAAAGCTTACAACGAATAAATGCCTCTTTTTCAATATAACTAAAATAGGAACCTAGACCATAGCCTTATGATTGGTTCGCGACGCTTCGCTAGGTGGAGACTAGCCATAAAAATTAGCTGTTAAAACTAAAGCAATCATTTCGTAATTTTTGTTTTCAGTCAAATGAAAATATTTGTCGTGGCTTGACAGGCGCCATCTATTTAAAGCGCAGGGATAATCAATCATAAATCTATGACCTAACAAACATAGTCAAGGTATAATTTGTAAATATTCTAACACCACACTTAATTGTAAATTATAAGAAAGATCATGTATTTACAAACTAACTTACTTAATAAATTAAATAAGTATCACATAATAAACTTATTTTACTGTCGACAAATTAGAGTAATACTTTTTATTTCAATAGAGATCCTTCTATCTAACCAACATTTATTTTAAATTATGTACCTACGTACGAAAGTTTATATGGTTCTGTAGAAATAACAAGTCTAAACAAGTTTTACCCGATCCTTTGCTTATTACACAATGAGGCTATTGTCAGAATTCATTTCTAATACGACATAATCGCTTAGATCTGTTAGATGGTTTGTGAATATAATGTTATCTAAATCACTATTTTTATTAAAAATGTTTTCTTACAAGACCATTTAAGTAGCTATAGCATTCAGTTTATTTAAGAATGTATGTTTATCTTTTTTGATTAGTATTTGGCTCGTCATTTTGTGACTTGGGCCAATAACGTGTCTTATAATTAAAAAGATAAACGCTAGTGATATAGAATTTCATTCCTTATTATTACAAATGTTGGTATCAGCGAATAAAGTATTGTAAGGTACCCCATTTCCTTTTATCGAAGCCGTAACTTGAATAGCGTACTTTCGATCAGCTCTGAGTCCGTTGATTCTGTGTACAACGACTTTGGCCCTGAAATTTACATTAAAAATATAATCTACGCATTTTATATACTAGCTGTATGACCCAGCTTCGTCATTGTCAGTCCTCATTGGTACAGTAGTATAGGCGTGAAACAAAACAAAGAAAGTGACACATAGCCGTAGAGTCACATATCGTGGTCAGATTATGAAATCATATCCCCAAAGTCCGTTCCTAAATTTTAAGAGTAATTTCATCAAAATCAGTTAAGTAATTTAGGCGTAAAGTGGCATTTGACCGCCTTCGTGGTCTAGTGGTAACAAACGTTGCTGTGAACTCGGGAGGTCGTGGGTTCGAGTCCCACCGGGGGCAAGTTGTACATTGTATAATTTGTCTCGGTCTGGGTGTTTATATGTATATATTTACAAAAAAAAAAGTATAATATGTAGTTTATAAACCATCTAGTTTCCGTAACACAAGCCTCGTAGCTTACCACGGAAATTAGATGGCGCTGTGTGACCTGTCTGAAATATTTATTTATTTATTTATTGCAAGCCAAACAGATATGTCCGTGACGTCACATATCGTGATTACATGTTGACATTATATACGATATGTCTGCCTCTGGATTTTATGAATATATCTGCCAAGGGCTCGTCTCCAACAGTGGAAATCTAGAACCCTGTATTTTAGGGGCTGTGATGATGATCTGCCAAATGTCATCAAAACCGGTTCATTAATTTAGGCGCTAAGGCCAATTGCGAGTCAGATATGGAGCTAAGGTCAAATATATTATAAGTGGATTCTAAGAGTATATTTGTAAAATTTCATGAAAATCGTTTCAATTCAATTGTGAAGGCAAGACAGAAATAGATTCATAGTATGACTATATTTTTTAATATATTTTCTTGTTTAATTTCCACATGGTTCAATATTTACTTACGTCGACCTCTGTATGTGGCTAACGCACTGTGTCTTCAAGGTGTTTCGTTTGGTTCTTGTACAAAATGACTGATCATTGTTCGACGGCAGAATTTCTCGAGCAGTTATGCAATATCTGAAGGGGCAATAAATCTTTAATATCATCAACAAATATTTTTATAATGTTATCTTTTTCGGCTTAATTAATTGCTTTATCTTAATTGCTTCAATGATATAATAGTTACGGTTTCTTAATCTCGCAGTTTAATTCCTAAGGCATAAACAGCGCAATAATTAAAGATGTAAGTAATGCTATCTTTATTACCACTCACATGAGTACTGTGAACTTGAATTTCAATACATACTTTATTGGAGTATATGAGACTGAACTAAGAGTATTTTTAAATTTGATTAAAATATTCTATACTTTATTAGAGACCATGCGGGTGCTGAGTCCAAGGTGTGTGGGTAAGAGAGAGAAAAATAGTAGTTCGAGATTGCAACCGACTATAGGCTGGCGGTGGCTCGGTTGTCAGAGAATGCCTAGCGGGATTAAGTCCGCCTTTGTACATAGTGCGATTAGGTTTTAAAATAATTACGGTCGGCTCAAACCCCCCGGCATGTACCAATGAAAAAACAAATTTTCTTAAGTTTATTCATAGATTTACAACACCACCGGTCCCGTGCCTCGGAGAGCACGTTAAAAGCCGCCGGTCCAAAAATCTGGTCATAATTTACTACTTTATATTAACAAAAAAGTCCCCAACATATTATGATACGTTGGAAATAATTTCCATCCTTCCTGACTCATTTTACTATGATGATTATTATCAAATACTATTTATATTAACCTTATAGCATTGGCACTTTCATGTATAGCAGGTAGAAAAGCTATGTCAATAGAATGACATGATCTCCTTGGTCGTAACTCCCGCACTAAAGCCCCATCATGAGGAGCTAGTTCTGGTATATTGACACCCCATCTTTTGGAGGATGCCACAATCTGAAAGTAATAGTTTTATAAGTCAAAGGGGTTGTTAATAGTTAAAGATATATATTTTCTCTCTCTACTAGGAAATTAATGTATGTATACTACAATAGACAACTAGAAACAGAAATAAAATTACTTTAGCATTGCCAAAAACATTTTAATACTCAATATCTGATCACTTATTAGAAAATTTTCATTTCATTAATTATAAAAATTACACCTTATCAATTATTAAAGTCAGTTATAATATTTACTGTGCAATGAATAATTT
Source organism: Tinea semifulvella (assembly GCA_910589645.1). Classification (NCBI taxonomy): domain Eukaryota; kingdom Metazoa; phylum Arthropoda; class Insecta; order Lepidoptera; family Tineidae; genus Tinea; species Tinea semifulvella. The sequence continues at coordinate 3,860,023 of OU342599.1, forward strand.
ATCGAATTTTAGCGGTCCTAGTGCTATGCATTTTTCATCATTATCAATATGGCTTACTACCTCAGTGATTATGAAATTTTCAAAACTAACTTTTTGTTAATTAACTAAGTATTATTAAAAGCAAAACTTGCCTCAACATCAATGCTATTATCTTCTTCTTTACGACTCGGTGTAACTTTGATGACATAACGAAGCTTTGTTTCCTCTGAGCTGCTCGAATCAAATTGTATGGAACTTTCGTCGCTTTCTTGAGTCGAGGACATCCACACTGGAGCTGGCACGTAGAGCTTTAAATGTTGATCTAAAATTATTAAAAAACCTTTAAAATATTGACTGACAAAGAAAATTATTTACTGACAAATTGAAGTTGATAAGTGGGGAATATACAACTAACAATAAACAACAATAAACAATTGGATGTTATAAATTATGTAAGTCTTTAAGCTGACAAATTTCGTTATATGTCGTGATATCTGCCTAGGAATCGCTGAACATGCTGAATGACTTTCCTTTGTTCATGATAAGACAGGTCAATTACCTACAATAGTAATTAAAAACAAAACACTATCGCCTTCTTTACAATGTCCAATATATACATATATTTATTTATTTTATTTTAAATTCTTTATTGCACCAAAACTTAAAATTAGGTACATAGGCGAGTTTAATGCCTGTTAGGCATTCTCTGACAACTAACCTTTGAGATGGTGAGAGATTATGGGCAGGGTGCAACAATCCAATAATATTAGTCTAATTTATAAATACACTACATACCACGAAATTACATAAACTACATGCAAGTATTATAAACATATATATACACATATACAAATAAACATACACAAACATATTGCGTGCCAAATATTTAATGTGTACTAGATGCAGTGTGCTCCTGCTTATCAAGAAACAAGTTAGTGACCAATTGTTTAAAAACATTGACAGATGGTGCCGGTCTAATTAATGGCCAGTGGTAGTTTGTTCACTCGTATAAATAAAAAAATCTTCGTAATAAAAGAAGACACGCCCAGGCCAAAATATGTATATACTGGTATACTCATACACGAAATTTCTGAATAATTGCGTTCTCCATCAGTTTGTTTTGACAATAATCAGGGTTAACAAGGTTTTTACTGTTTACTGAACAGTGACTATAGGTAATTTTATCAAATAAAACATACCAATATTCCTAACGAACGTCAGTCGTTGTCCTCGAGCTAAAACTTCCACATCCACAGATTCCCCACACGCAGTCACTGCTAACCAAATCCCATTGCCAGCTGAGAGTGTAGTCTATAATGATATAATATAAATTAATAATATTTCATTCTTATACTGATTTCGATCACAGATACTGTAGATAATTTATAATTGATTGATTGATTGATTAAGGTTCACTATTTAGATACAGATTATTACAACACACTTAATAAAACACTTATTAAAGACATAAAATATATCATTTGTATGTACAAAAGGTAGTAATTTGGAAGTAATTTACTACTAGACAGGATAGAATTTGGAATCAGACTACAATTGCAAAAATCATTACCCTCATCCAGCTAGCATGTTAGTGTCTACGAAATCAAGTAATTTTTAGTTTCGACCATTCCAAAATAACACTTTAGATATAATATAATATAATACCTTATAATAAAAAGTCGCTTTGCTTCCTCGAAGTTCAGTCTTTACCGGTACATTTTCTCGAATTCTTTTAGCTGTCGATGTTCTTGGACGTACGCTCCCAGCCGCCAACAATGTTCCTGCTCTTCTGTCATTGCCAATTCCAAATATACTTATATAATACATCTGAAATAAAATTAATAATTTAGCTTAAAAAATATTCCAAGACTCATTGACGTCTGGTGACAATAGGGCTGGCAGTTTTTCTCCCAAAAATTAGGTAGGGGAAATGCTGCTAGTGTATTGGGCACCATGCCACAAGACAGCGATTTGGAGGAGCTATTTGTTTTGTAAGTATTTAATTTTTATTTTCTATGTATTATTATTATTTTAGGTTAAATTTAGATTTTTTGTAATATAGTTTATTTAATATTGTAATTCTTTTTTATTGTTTGTATATTACTTCGAATAAACTAAATTTAGCTTAATCAGTTTAGCAAACAAAGCTAACATTAGCTAGAACTAAACCTATAATACTTTTATCCTAATCATCATATCATCGTAGCCCCTAGAACACAGAGTCTCACATCAACTGCTGACGATGGATCTTCCATAGCATATTTGGCCTTCTGTCTCCACACTAGCCAGGTGAGGGTCTGACGCATATTTTTGTCAATTTCCTAACGATTCCACAAATGTTATATTATCAGAGCCGGGATCGATGACTTAATTTTTCTCTCCGAAATATTATTTTATACTTTACATTTATTGACCATCGAACTTAAAACCAAAAAAAGATGTATGTTAAATCTTGATGTCAGATATCACACGAAATCTCAGTTATATAAAATGCATAAGGGGGTTGTTAAGCTTTGCATTCCAATTGCTCTGCAATATAGTCAATTAACTCTCTAGGAAATAAAATTACAAACATATATATAAATTAAACTACAAAAATTACGCAATTAAAAACCGGTCTTTCAATGACCCCCGCAACTTTTGAAAAAACTAAAACAAGCGCCATCAACTTAGGGTTAATATTAAATTTAGTATACGAGTATTTCTTACCTTGGTAGGATTAAGGTTTTCAATAAGATGGTGTGTTCTATCGCCGACACAGGTCACCATAGGATCTTCGTCCGTTACTTTAGTACTTCTACCTGCAACATTAATTTTATTAAACTATATTCTCCAATATGTTTCTGCTTTGCCTATACAAGGAACACATAGTCTATGATCGTTCAGATCGTCCACAATAACCAAGAGTGTTTGCAGTACTGAGGCCCTGCCAAAGCGTCTGTAAAGTCCCAAATCATTGTCAGATTGATCCATTAGTAAAGTAGGTCATCGGACGATGAAATGGTAGGAGGCATCTTCCTTAGCAATCTATGAAACTGCGGTTGGGTCAGCCGAAAAAAGCAAGAAGTGGACTTGTAACCAAAATGCTAGAAGACCCTTCTCTAATGATCATCTGCTGATATAGTGAGTATATCATAATTATTTTATACAGCCCCTAGAACCCAGTCCTGGACATCTACACCTGAAATTTCCTAAATATATTTTGTAAAATTTGGTCTTAGACACGTTGAACAGGGTCTAGGGAGAGACCTAGTAAGTATACTCGAATATATTTGAAAGGCTAGTTGAATTTTAACCAACTTAAATCAAAAAACTTACTAAACTTTCTTCTTTTATAGAAATTCTTAAAGTTCCCTTCATAAGAATTAAAAGACAAATGCTCTCCCGTAAAATCGTTGTCAATAGCATTATCCACTTCGGTCCGATCTTTAAAATTGTTGATATTGTCTTGACGATGATCTGACTTTTCTTGTTTGGATTCCAAAAGGTTGGGCTTATTTTGTCTATTAACTTTTAGATCATGTTGAGCAGAACATAATGAGGTGTAGTTTCTTTTATGTGATGCCACGACGCAATATAAAGTTGCGTGAGGATCTATTGGGCTGTAAATAAAAAAAATATATATAAATAAATAATTGACTTTTAGATATAATAATAATAATAACCATATAAAAAAAAACAATTGCAAATATAGTTATAATACGAGTATACCAAAGATAAATAAAATTTTACACAGTGGCTAATTAAAAAACGTTATTATAGTATAAGCAAATATTTAAATATCAAGAATAATCCATGAAAAATGAATAATACTTAATTATACTTTTACACAACTAATAATAATAATAAAATATTTATTGATATAAAAGATGTGCATTACAAAAAAAATGTGGCACTGGCCCCTGGGGTAGGTTTTTGGCCGGTGCGACAGGTGCCAGTTTCCAGTCAACCTGAATATAACATTAAGAGAGTACATTTTATAAATAAGGAAAATAACAAAACAAAGGAAATCAAATAATCGAATCAGTTTACACTACTACACTGCATGCAATTTGCATTTATGTACCACATTTAACATCTTGTACTTGTTTTTATGAACCTATTCTGGAAAATAAAGATTTAAGATTTTATGACGATAATTTAATTTTAGGATAAACTTGTGCACATGTACTTGGCTTCAGTGTCAAGCTTTTGGAGAAAATTGAATGAAACAGACACGCCCACTCCCTAAATTTACATTCGATTAGAATTTAAAAACAAAATTATTGTTTTATTATTTTAGTTTAGAGATTAGCATTCCTTCAAATACAAAATGTATTGTACATCTCAATATGTATCAGCTGTAAAATGGTTTGACAGCTACCTGTCCGGTAGATCGCAGTATGTGGAGGTAAAGGACCGAGTTGGTGGCTCATCCAGATCTTCACGATCCTTTCTAAATCGCGGTGTCCCTCAGGGGTCAATATTGGCCCCTTTACTTTTTGTTCTGTACTGTGCCGACATTGGGGTTTGCGTGAAGAATTGCTCCTATCACCTATATGCAGATGATCTTCAAATATATACATCTTTTGATCCACGCGACACAACCGCAAGTGTAAATAAAATCAACCAAGACCTGGACAGGATTGTCAGCTGGGCAAATGACAACTGTTTAGTTCTAAACCCTTCTAAGTCAAAGTTTATGATTTTAGGAACCAGACAAGCTATCAAAAAGGTTAATTTATTTCCTATCGCAGTGCTTTTATCAAGTGAACCAATAATATGCGTCACGGAGGCTAGAAACTTGGGTCTTCTGGTGGATGCAGAGTTGCGCTTCGAAAAACATATTGCGGAAGTTGTACGTAATTGTTTTTACCGACTCAAAGTCCTCTACAAGGTCCGCGGCTATGCCAGTGTCTGCGTGCGGGAAAAGCTTTGCGAGGCCGTTGTTTTATCTAAATTTAACTATTGTGACACCGTATATGGACCCTGTTTACTGGCAAGGACAGAACGCCTGATTCAAAGAGTTCAAAATGCTTGCGCGCGATACTGCTATCCTGTCCCGCGCTGGTCTCACGTCACACCTTACCTTAATCAGCATAGATGTTTAAAAATGAGTGCACGGAGAAACTTACACCTGGCTTCTTTACTGTTTGGTGTGATAAAAAAATTGACTCCGAGATATCTTTACGACAAGCTTATATGGCCGCGCCGACCAAGACCCTTTTATACGCGTGGTAGCCTGAAACTCCTGTGCTTTCCGCGATGCAAAGCATCGGCATTCCGTGGTAGTTTTAGGTATGCAGCTGCAAAAATTTGGAACGACTTACCCCCACCACTTCGCGATTTGCAATCAGTAACTGGGTTTAAGTCTAAGCTTAAGATGATTCTTCTATCTTCGCAGCTGCAGGCCTGAACTATATATTTTTATTTTTATTTTCAACCATAAATTCCTGAGTTATACCCGTCTATCTCTTACTCATTGTTTACTATATTGGTAATTAGAAAAATAAAGCTAAAAAATTAAATTACAAATATTTTTTTACTTTATTATAGGTATATTTGTTAATATTCTGTTTTTTTTTTTTTTGACTTTACTCACACATATACATATATTTATTATTTATCCATTATATATTTCAATTTATTTTATTTTGGTTCCATGTTTCTTTATTATAATACTCAGAGTTACACTTATTGAATTTTTATTTTATTTTTTGGTTTTGTTAAAGGGTTCAGTGAAAATCAGCGCTGCAGCATCTACTGTTGCAGCCTTTGCTGACCTGAACACCTATTTGTCATAGCAGCTCATTTTCTTTTCTTTTTTTTACCAAGTTTATATTATTTTAAGTTTTTTTACTATTACTTTTTTTTTTCTCTTTTGTAATTGTTATGTCCAAGCTGTTTTTTGATAAATAAATGTTTTCTTTCTTTCTTTTCTTTCTTTCTTTCAATATTTAATTGTTTTACATCAAGTTGTACATCTTCTGGAAATTTGTAGTCGTTTTAATTAACATCGTTTATACAGTTATCTTTCATTTATTATTCTACTACCAGACTGCTATCATTGGTGTGTGTATTTGTAAAATAACTTATACCTTTCTATTCTGATATTTTACGTATTCTTCTTCTCAGTTGTTTATTTTGCTTTTCAATGAAGTTTGTATATAAGATACTTTTATCATTTAACTCTGTAACTGTAAGTATTACTTTTAGTCATAGTTCCCATTATTTTTTAGTTTTTAAATATTGTTAATATTATTATTTAAATTTCTTAAACATATAATGTATCATAATTGAATGTAGTTTGACATGTTGTGGTCACCTGTTACTGGGGTACCATTCACTAATGTTTTTTTTTTTACTGTTTGCTTCTATTGATAGAATTGGATTCAATGTGTACTCTGTTGGTGATCCTAATTAAATAAATAAATTTGCAGTATCATTTTTGTTTATTGTTCTATATGGTACTTCTTTTTTTGTTGTGAACTGGACTGAATATTTTTCTCACAATACATTGTATAAAGGAGCTAAGTAGCAACAATTGTCATACCAACTAGTTGCAGTGTTGATTGTTACGGCAGGTATTCTAGTCATTTAGTCGTTTAAATCATTAAGAAGTTCGCTGTGAAAACTGCTATTAAGCCTCATACATGCGTTAATTACTTTAATTATGTGTAGTGATACTCTTTTAAAATTATAGTTAGCTTAATTACTAAATTCTCGAGGTACGACATTACTTTTTGCAAATTATTTTATAGTTCCGACATGAAAGTCGATGCCGCATACAAAACTGGAATTTGCCTAGATCGCGTGTAAATTAAGCCAAGTTTAATTTAAGGAAGGCTTTATTTAAACCACTTTTTGTAAGACATACCACTGATACGCATACTAGTCGTTATTATGCGTACGTTTAAATACGAATCTATCTTTTAATATCATGTTTTAAAGCTTAAAATCGATCGATTATTTGTTAACCTAGGGTGTCAGCAGAATATCTCGATTGAACACTCTTATTATGTCTTTTAACGTCTTAATAAATTAGGTTTAAATTGGAATGAAAGTCGGTAGCATTCCTCTATCTAGACTTATCTTAGTTGATAGCAATTAATCATTGGATGCGTGTTTATCTAGGAAATACTTTATAAGTATAATTAAGATCGCAATTGTTTTTTTTTAAAGTAATTATGGAGATACCTTGACGGGATCTGTCTTGGACAAAGCATACCTCCGAGTCGACTTGAAGGCAGATAAACCTACTTTTTAAATTAATTACTGCGGTTCTTTTTGCAAAGCAAATAGTTTAGCATCGATTTATTAAGTCTGCTAGGGCGCCAGTACATTTTTTGTATTGTTTATCAACTTGTGTTCTTCACCGATAAGAGCTCCTTTTAATTCCTAACCAATAAAAATGTTACTTACTATATTATATTTATTAATTATCTTTTTTAACGTACCAAATTTATTTTAGAAGTTATATTTTTATGTTATAATTTGTAAATATGTTAGTTTTTGTTAAATTATTTTTTTGTTTTAACAGTAATAAGTTTCTAATTTTTATATTGATACATATATTAGATAAGTTATAATTATACTATGTTATGTGTGTGATAATATATGTACTGCTGTGTGTACTATATAAATAAATTAATTAATACACCCAAAATAATATCTAGACAGGTACCAAGTACGGATGGCATCCCAAACCAGTACTTTGTATGGAAAATTTGAATCAACGACATCCAATCATTTTCTTTTCATCACATTTTTTTTTTTGTTAAATATGACTGTGGTTGACGTGGGGTGGATATGTTGAATTGCATGATGATATGTTATATTGCTGTAATGTATCTTATTATTGTTAACTGATAAAAGTCTGTGCAATGCTATTTGTTGACTCTAATAAAGAAAATTAAAATAGTTTCTATAAAAAATAATAAGACAAATTTCAGTTGAAAAAATATTACCTTTAGAAATGTGGGATTCTATGCTAAGAAACGTTTCTACCGCTATTCTTGTCGTTACAAAGTGGCATGTCATAAATATCATCAAATGTTTTCTTGTGAGTATGGTCAGACAAGTCGAGATTTATACCTTAGGCTTATGGATAACGGTGTTAGGATATGTGACGAGTTTTTACCAACCTAATGCTAATGTACGCGGGAATGAGGTTGGAAAAGCTACCGGTATTCCATACAATACGGTAGCGGCAACTATTGTTGCTCCTTGCAAAATGGACCCCTATGTATTTAAAAATACGTTTTTTCATTCATTTATTCGTTTGTTTGATATCGATTTTCATCTTGATATCCATCTTTTTAAAGCTATTACTGTCGTCTTTAAGATCAAAAAATAAATCAATCAATTGTATTTTCCAGTTAAGTTCAGTTGTCTTTTTTTTCTATTTGATTTGTATTATAATTTTTACAAATTAAAACTATTTAAAGGGCTCTAGCCACTATTGAGGTTCCAGCTCTTCAGGAGCCTCCTAGAGTTATCCGAAATGATAGCATGAGATCAGATGGTATGACGTTGGTCCCCTGGAAACGAGGACATGCACTGGTGTGGGACGCCAGGGACAGGGGACAGCGCATAGAGCGGGGGCCGTGGTGGAAAATGACCGGCAAGTATATTAAAAGATTACATGTTAGAGCCGTTTGCTGTAGAAACTCTAAGCCCATGGAGTCCAAGCTCAAAAGTGATTTTTAAAGACATAACACCATGTCTTGTCGTCTCCTCCGGTGATAAGAGGGCTGGCACTTTCTTCGCCCAAAGATTGTAATTCAGCGGGGAAATGCAGCAAGCGTTCTTGCCACTATTCTACGCGGACTGGACTTACGAGTATATCCCTATCCGTACTATTAATATTAATTTTATTTTATATATTATAATTATTTTTTGATGAATAAATGAATTGCATTTTTAGTAATTTTTATTTGTTTAATTTTTGTATGTCCGGTTAGTATTGCATGCTGTGGTCGCCGGGTATTAATTAGGGAGCTTAAATCAAAACTATCACGCATGGTATAATAATGTAATAATGAATGTATACCCTGTTGGTGATCAAAATAATACGCAATGAAATAGATTTCGTGTCTTCGTTTAAAGTAATGTAAAAAAAAATACGTGTGGCACTCGGGGACTGCCGCGGTAAAGCTATTGCATAGCATTTTTTGTCGCGGGCTCGAACTCACTCGTGGATGCTGCCAAAAAGCACGCTGTCTCACCTAGCATTATGTCTAAATAAGATAGAATCAGTTATGAGCAGTTAGCAGCTAGTCTACACGCATACGTCTAGTCGCACGCACACAAACTCCGTGCCGAAGTATGCTGAACTGAAACGACACGTTAGACGATGCACGGCTTTCAACGCCGCACCGCTGTGCCGGTCGGAGTGGGGGGTGTTAGGTTTATTTTCGTTACGGAATTTCTTGATTCGGTCGCCGCGCTCAAAGCCCGCGATAAAAGCTATGCAATAGCTTAATATTTATTGCACAATTAATATCTATGACAAAATAACGTACATTAAAAAAGCACCTTAAAAGTATTCTCTAACAGCTAACCTTTGGGAGAATGACAAAAGAACTTGTGGGATGCAGAGTTAAAGTAAAAAAATAATTATAATTAATAGCAATAAATAACAATGTCAATGGGTATTTTAAGTAAGTAATATTATAAAGTTCGTAATAAATATTATACTTAAACGGGCAAAACCGGGTAAAACAGCTAGTTATTAATAAAAAGGTGTCTCTTTTGAAGCGGTCGATGTTAGGCGTCGTTACCTTACTTAGGTGCTTGAAGTTTTATAGAGAAATCATTAGATAGTTCAATTGATACATTATCTTCTGGTTATTGAAGCCTGTTTTTACTTTATGTGGTGTAATTTATTTCTCCTAAATGTTTTTTTTAACACTTCTTGTGGAGAAATATATATATAAATAAATATTTCCAGACAGGTCACACAGCGCCATCTAGTTTCCGTGGTAAGCTACAAAGCTTGTGTTACGGAAACTAGATGGTTGATACATATTATACTTATTTTTTGTAAATATATACATATTATACATATAAACACCCAGACCGAGACAAATTATACAATGTACAACTTGCCCCCGGTGGGAATCCAACCCACGACCTCCCGAGTTCACGGCAACGTTTGTTACCACTAGACCACGGAAGCGGTGATGAAGAAGATTTAATAAAGTAGAGATAAATAAAAAGGTTCCAGAAAAGGTTCGCGGTTCGAATTGTGCAACTTACTAATGAGAAATACTATTCTTACGTAGGTATATTTGTGTTAGATTACCAACACCACCGTTACCGAGTTCCGAAGAGCATTTTAAGCAGACGGGTTCCAGTATTAGCAACTTGTGGAACCATTAGTATAATAGAAATAGAATAACTTAATTAATGATTGCACCTACTATCTATACTGTCTAAATGTCCTAAAGGTTAGGCTGTCAGAGAATGCCTAGCGGTATTAAGTCCGCCTTTGTACATAGTGCAATAAAGTTTTTAAATAAAATAAATTGTCATTAAAAAAAAAACTTCAGACCCACACAACCCGTCTGACCAAACGTGGCGGCTAAAAAGTAAAGTAAAGTATGATCACGACCGTTTTCCTTTCGGGGTGGTCAGAAACCACGCTTTTTTTTTACGCAGATTCACATTTAGCCAACTTTGCTGTAGGCCCATCAAGACAAGTGGCAACCTCGTCGATGTCTCTAGCGTACTGAACTCAGGAAATATCATAAATAAATTACTATGTCCCGACCAGGAATCGAACCTGGTACCTCAGCGTCTATATCCACGAACTTAACCGCTAGACCACGGAGGCAGTGAATAATGATGTAAGCCATATATATATACTTTACATTAAGTCTAGACTATGTCCTCTAGAGAAGACCCTTCAGGGAACAAGGAGACTGGCAACATTATCTATGTATATATAGCAAGGCTAATAAGTTGGCAGAAAAAATGATAGTTTTCCTGTCTCCAGACTTTTCCGTTTGGACAACTCCTTGGCAGTCAATCCTATACAGTCGTGATGACACATTATTGTTCAACGAGGAAATGCGGCGAGCGTTTTAGGTACCCTCCCTGGTGGTAAGCCCTTAGTTTATTTTGTAGAATTCATTTTATATTTTCAGTTTAGTTTTATTTATCTAGTTTCTGTAACACAAGCCTCGTAGCTTACCACGGAAACTAGATGGCGCTGTGTTACCTGTCTGGAAATATTTATAAAAAATAAAAATATATATATTTTTATAAATTTATAATTGGGTTTTAATCTATTTGATTGTACTTTTTTTTCTATCTTTAAATAAATATCATATAATTGTATAGCCATTCCAGGAAAAATAAATGATTTTTCGATTACCAACCATATCCGGTTTCCTAGCAGTAGTCTGAATATTAGAGCAACACTTGCGTCAGAATTTGCAATGGGCTATTTGACAATGCGAAAAATAAAGTGTCAATTACTGTTATCAGTATACATTAAGAGTTTAAAAATGGGTATTTATTAATTATAGTTGAAATTAATGATTAATTTATTTAAAAATCCGTAATTAAAAATGCATTTTTTAAATGTTTGTCACGTGACACAAAACGCTCCTGGTTGGTCGAGTTTATGATGACGTCACCTGCTTGTAAACACAGATTCCACGTCTTGTAAACCGCATAGATAATACACTATTACACGCATAAATAATACTTTGTGTGATTTATTTTCAATATTTTACAAATTCTGTCAAGCACTTTTACCATGGACAAAGATTTTGTAAAAGCAGACAGCAGAAACCTGCCCCAAGTCGACGCAATCATAGTCGGATTATTTTTCAAAAATGATTCCGACTTTTATGCCTCGGAGCTAAAAAATGTGAAGACAGCAAAGTAAGTATAGTAACACTTTAGTGGTAACTTAAATTATATCATGAGAAAGTGAAATAATGATGAACTTCCACAACAAGCAAGGACTTTTATAGGTTATAAATGTTAAGTTAGTTTGGCGCAGTTTCGTGAACATAAACGATAATTTGTTTACTTTTGCAGGTCTGCAAGGGAAACATATGGAGATGATGCCATTGGAAATGTGCAGCTGCGTCGCGAGCCAGATCTTTGCACATTAAACTGTAAGATTTGTCCTAAGCACAAGGTGAGGAGCAGCTCTTACAATGTCACTATGGTGATAGACGAGAATAAGGGTGAAATTGTTAGCTGTCAGTGCTTGGACTGTGCAGCTTCAGCTGGTGGCTGTAAACATGCAGTGGCATTCCTCATGTGGACCCATCGTCGCACAGAGGAACCTTCTTGCACTGAGGTGGAATGTTTCTGGAAAAAACTAAGGCTCTCAAGAGTAGGTACAACCTTGAAATATGTGACTGTGGAACAGTTGTGTAAGCAAGCTCCTCAATGTGAAACCAATAATAGCCTCTAGGATCTTTAGTAGAGATCATGGGAGCAAAAGCCCCAGAGATGCCTGCCATGAAAAGAGGCCGAAGATTAGAATCCTCAGTGATAAAAACCGTGCAAAATATACTGAAAAAGAGAGTGAAGCGCTGCGGAAGTGAAAGTACCAAAAATAATTACATTTGTATGGCAACATTTCAGAAAAGTACCAAGCTCAAATTCAACTGCAAATGTTTGTTACCAAAATGAGGAAAGGTTACTTTTGTGTGGCTCACCCTGACTGAAGATTCAAAAAAAGTGGATGTGATTGTAGTTGACTATGACAATGAATATGTGAGTAATTTGTTAATAAATGTTGCATCTTTTTGGAAAGCAAATATTTTTCCACTGTTAATTCGTAGTGTTACAGTACCTAATTAAAAATATTTTAGGTAGTAATATAATAAAATAAATTTATTCTTATGTTATTAAAAACTTAAAAATATCAATAAGTGCTTATTATGGCTATGTTTATCCTCAATTACCATATAGTATAATATTCAGGGGTAATAGTGTAAATATTCAAACTACCTTTATGTTACAGAAAAAATGTATAAGAACAATTTATAATAAATACACTACTATGTCCCTCCGTAATACATTCAGAGATGAAAAGTTTCTCACTGTAATTTGTATATACATATTAGAATGTTATCTGTTTGTAATGAAACAAAGATAATTTTATAGAGAGGGACAATGTTGTTAGCTATGGCTTCACCGTACTGGTTGGAAGGCAGGGGATTGAACTGCAGTGTTAAATGTTACATCAAAAAACATGAATTAGTAATAAATATAAATATGATCTCTGTATACCTCAAATAAATAATACAATGTACCAAAAAAGTACATATATAATTGCAATAAAAATGTTTAATCATTTGTCATTAAGGTTAAAAACCCTAAATGGTAATACATTTAAGTACACATTAAAAACCTGGCTTTTATCTAAGCTATATTATAATTTAAGTGAATATTATAGTGATTACTAGTGTAATATTATGTGTGTTCATGTTATATAAAGTTCAAAAAGTAATCTTTGAGTTATTATTCTGTTTTTAAATAGTTTGTAGACCCACAAACTATTCAAAAACAGACCAATAATAATATAACCTTGTCTACCTACAAGCTATTTAAAAGCAGATTACCTACTCAAATTATTGTATGTTCGAAAAGGATAGCTGTTGTAAGGTTTACTACTACCACAATGTAACCAAAAACTGTGGACATTGAATAATATACACAGTTTTGACAATAAAATATATTTTATTCTATTAATTGTAGCTACATTAATAAAATATATTTTATTGTCAAAACTAATAACGAAGGAAAAATAAAATTTATACTAAAGGTTTTCAAATGTTTTATTTAATAAATTATAAAAATTCCAATATAAACAGAATGCGTAACTAAGTGATTGGATACATATATGACATCCCAGAAAGGTGTGGCAAAAATGCATTTCAGAAGCATTGACTGCTATTTTTTAATTCATTTAATCCATAAGCACACCCACATACCAAATGAACATATATTAATGTGTTTGAAAAAAAATAAATTAGTTTTTCTGAACTTAAAGATAATGACAGTATCATATAACAGTAAATTATTCTTGAAAAATATTCCAATTATAGCTAGCTTTTTACGCCTTTTTATTGTTAACTTAAATAAACAATCTATCAGAAAGACTTTGCCGATTTCATTTCGACACAACTATCACAATGTAAGTTGTATTATTGATTGCCTGGAAATTGACATACAAAAGCCTTCCAAAGCCCTTTTTCAAGCATTAACTTGGTCAGATTATAAGAAAGGTAATACTGTAAAGTATTTGATGTCATGTACGCCTAATGGTCTCATCAATTATATTTCTCCTGGTTTTGGGGGAAGAGCAAGTGATGTCTCTATTGTGGAAAATTGCAACTTTCTAGATTATCTAGATCCAGGTACTGTCATATTAGCTGATAAAGGATTCAAGCATGTGGAACAAACATTAAGTAAAAAAGGAATCAAACTGTTAAGGCCTCCTAGTGTAGCCTCTGGGTCAAAGTTATCTAAAGAAGAAGTACGGCAAACAAAAATTATTGCCAGTTTAAGGATTCATGTGGAAAGAGTCATAAGGCGTATAAGAGAGTTTAAAATGTTAAAGCAACACTGTCATTAATAAAAATTTCTTAAGAGTTGTAGGTTGTTGAATGTCTTCACATTGTTTAACAAGTTCCATTCTTCGGCGTTTGACAAATGTAGATCGTAAAGGACCAGCATCACACATTCTTTTAATGCGATCTGGCTGGCAATGAAATTTAGAAGGCCAAACTTTATCTTTCAAAATTAATTTCTGGCTGAAACCCATTTTGTACTGTAAGTAATTTGCCGTCATTTTCCATCTGTAACAAACAAACAAGTGGGGATCTTTTAGTATAATGCTTATTGAAATCATAAGACTCTGTAGCTACAATTTTTAACTAATATTATGGAAAACATCGGAAGTATTTGAAGTGAGTTGTAATAGACATTCTGTTAAAAACATTAGAGGTATTATTATAACCTCAAATCAATAACGAAAACATTTACATTCTTAATATCTTTACTTACATTGAAATGGTCTTCACAGAAGAAAATATTTGTACTATTCGCTATGTCATTAGGATCCCTCCGAGAAAGTTGCAACCACTTTCGCCGCACTTTGACATTCTTTGGAACACTACAAATAGTTTTTCCGGATTTTTCAACGACGTATTTGTACATTTTGGAACTGCACACCATTTGTAACTCATTTTATTACATAAATCACTGATAAAATGTAAATCCAATCGCACTTTTGTTTTTTGTTTACGACAAATGTATGCGGATGACATGTGCCACACAGGCAAGTGACGTCACAGACCCGATTGAGGCGCCATATTGTCAAAGTAGCGTTTGGCATGCTTTTTAAATATTGTTTTTTCAATTTGATATTTTTCAGCAAATATGTCCCAGAATTAAAAAAAAAAACTTTTACTGGGTTCCTTAAACTCTACTGCATAATATAAAATGGATTTTGAAAACCTGTCAAATAGCCTATTGTGAATAGAATTTAAATATGATAAATCGCATGCGACGTTTTTACACATATTTGGGTTAAAACGTTGTTTATCATTGTCGACTTGCTTACACATATCATGTTGTTTTTGTTTTGCTTGTATTGTGTTCCCATTTTCATTTTTGCCTGCAAGTCAATTATTTTATTAATTTATAAGTTTAGTTCTAGAATTATAATGCCAATCTACAGCTGCAATATAATCATAATTATTGTTTATTTATTATCCTTAGGAGCCTATTGGAACACTTGAATTCGTCAAATTTTATGTTTTCTTATACCTATTAATATTAAATCAATATAAATAAAAATGGCTGAAATAGCTGGCTGTTGTTAGCAAGGAACAGTCTGCTAATAAGGGCATAGTGCCTGAGAATAATAAGTTTAATCCTAATAGTGGATAGCAGCTGTAAACTCTTATTTACCTACACTAAAATAAAGCTAAATATTAAATGCCTTTTTCACTTAATTACTTATTACACTATATAGTTATACTTAACATAATGCAGATAATCCCGTCGTTCCGAGACACGATAGAAGTTACCTAAGCACGCTTAAAGCAGTTCCGAAACGTGCATAAACTGTTTTGCCAAAGCTTTGTGATATCATATTCATTCATGATTCGGAATGAGGGGGACATTGTACAGAGGAGCGCTGATGAATTGATGCGCGCTACGGCTACGTTGCGCTGACATAAATCGTCATTCCAACTCGTTGGTCTGGCGATCCAATCACATACATTTACAAATTTAGCATGACTTGACTTCGTACATAAAGAAGTAGCCCCTAAGGTAAGAAGTACATCCTAATTACCTGGGATCCCAGTTAGCAGCCAGTCTCCGTTTGGATCGTACTCGAAGCCGCAAACGCACAGTCTTCGGGGATTCCCCTCGCGTACTTACAGCAGCAGAGCCACCTCTTAGTGAAGATAACTAGAAAATCAGAATATATTTAAAATAACAATGTGTAAGTAATCACAATATTATTAGAATACAAATTGACTAAGGGTTGATTTCCCAATTGCCAATGCAAAGGCGCCCTCCACCAACCCGCTCTGAGAAGTGGTAGAATAATTATATTTTCTCCATTGCATTGTTTAACATTAACGACCTTGGCTATCGACTTCCATACATTGCACTGGTTCCCGCATTGGGAAATATCGAGGGTTGCCATTTAAAATTTGCCGCCAATTCTAGTTCAGTGGGAACCCGTAGTAGCGCTACTAAATCTGGAACACTTTTTTGTATGGAGCTACGTAACATGTAACTGCGTCGTATACGAGTATGTCTTTTCTCCAAAATTGTTTAGATATGGAAGAAACAAGAAAGAGTTTTTTTCACTCTATCATGTTCTTCGTATTGATGAATTAAACATATTGTAAAGCATTATTAAATTTAAATAAAATATTTTACTTTAGATAATGACTATTATACATACATACATCATTGCGTATTTTTAATATCGCGTGTTATGGGGTGTATCACTAACTTTTTATCACGATAGATGGCGTATGATAGATGGTACCTAATATAACTGTCACTTGCATATAAATCTTGTATTTTTATTAGGAAATTTGTTATTTTTAACTGCCTCCGTGGTCTAGCGGTTAAGTCCGTGGATTTAGACTCGGAGGTACCGGGTTTGATTCCTGGTCGGGACACAAAAATATTTATTAATGTAAATGAATACATTTAATTAATATTTAATTTATTTGTGATATTTCTCGAGTTTGGTACGCTGGAGTCATCGTCGAGCTTGCCACTTGTCATGATTGGCCTATAGTAAAGTTGGCTAAATGTGAACCCGTTTATCGTGGTTTCTGACCACCCCGAAAGAGAAACGGTCGTGGTGATACTTTACTTTTTTTATAATTTGTTATTTTCTGGATATTATGCCGAAGTGAGCGGCTTTTAAGTGTATTTCCAAGCGAAATCAAAGAGTATTTTCTTTAAGACGGTGTTCGCTTTATTAATTCGTCTTTTAAGATAGTTTTCAAGTTAAAATTAATTTTTTTGTTATAAAAATAAAAAAAAAAACATTTTAAAAAATATGCGTCATAGGTGTAAACAAGGTACCAGTGCCGCTAGCGACATCTACAAAAAGCTTTGCCTGATACACCCCATTGTTAAAACAGCAAATAATTTTTTTCAGGTTCTGCAGCCATATTCCGTTCCTTAGTCTCAAACGATATTAGTGGATTTCGTTATTTACGTCAGAGCTTTCGTCATAATTACAAAATATTATTTAATTCTCAACTCTATAAGCGCTCGACCTTGACAGTGACCGTGCAAATATTAACTTTAATAGCGTGATATACATACATATATTCACGCCAAATCCCTTGCGGGGTAGGCAGAGATAATTGAGCGCCACTTGTCACGATCACGACATACTTCTTCTTCGACATTCATCAACCTTCTCATACATGCCCGTTTGTTTCGATAGATTTTAATGCACCTTCAGCTATTGTTTTATTTATTTGATCATGATAGGTAAGTCTTGGTCTGCCAGGGCCTCCTTTACCCACGACTTTCGCATTATATATCTGGTTCGTCAATCTCTCTTTACTCATCCTTTCAACATGTCCAACCATCGGAGCATGCCTTTCCTTATTTTTGTCACTATGCTTTCTTTAATACCTACTCTTTTGCGTATTTCGTCATTACGTATGCGGTCCGTCAAGGTGACGCCGCATATCCGACGCAACGACCTTATCTCTACTACATTAACTCTACTCTCATGCGTATTCTGACATATCCACGTTTCGCTTCCATACATATAGCGTGATATATTGTATATATACTTAACGGATTCCATTATATAACGTAACTTAAGTAACAGAATAGGGCTGCTGTAGTTTTTAAGATAGTAGTTTTCGTACATACATAGAGTCTCACAAGGTATGCTTGAAATATTTTTTTTTGTTAGAGCAAGACCATGACCAACTGTTTTGGCAACACTAGTGTTATGTGAGAGAAATAAAATTTGTTCGTATGATTTGGTATATACAAAAAACAAATATTAATTACCTGCAGTACATATCGATCATGCTTCGAGACCGTTGTGGAAAACACATTGAAGTCATGGTAGTCTTTTACCAGCCGCATGGAATCGGTCCCCGTGTTGGCATGATATATCTCCCACGTGACGTCTTGTGTACACGGGCTGATTGTCATGTATACTGGCGTTTTGTTTATTGACGATATGTTTAGTTCTAACCTGAAAAAAAATATGGCTTATTTAGGCAGGAAGCTTTATATGATCTAAATAGATAAATGTAGGCAAATGCAAAGCAAAGTCCTAAAAAAGTAAAGTATCATCACGACCGGGGTGGTCAGAAATCACACTTATAAATAAGCGGATTCACATTTAGCCAACTTCACTATAGGCCAATCATGACAAGTGGCAAGCTCGTCGATGTCTCGCAGCGTATCAAACTCGAGAAATATCACAAATAAATTATATATTTATTAGATGTATTTATTTACATTAATAAATATTTTTGTTCTCCGACCAGGAATCGACCCGGTACCTCCGAGTATAAATCCACGGACTTAAGCGCTAGACCACGGAGGCAGTCTCTCCTAAATCTACTTAATAGAACACTGAACTTTTTAAAAAAAAATGTGCAAAGATTTTGCTAGTATTTCTCTCGCACCAACTTCCATTGGGTAAAGCTAAATCTTGAACTTGTTCCTGATCATTTCTTTCGTAAGATCATAATATTTTTTCGACTTTATGTAATGTTCTTTTGGATTTTATAAATATTATTAGGCAAATTAATTACGTACACTCTAAAAGAAAGACCTTTGCGGAATATCACAAGTCCCAAAACCTTCCATCGGTCTGTTAACATTTTTATTGTTTTTGGGAATCCATTCCACGACTACTGTTGGCATGATTCTGGTCATCAATACTGATGGAGACCCCAGACCAACACCTGCTACGTGAATATCCAGAATTATCGTAACCAACCTTCTTATTTCTCCTTCCTTCAGTCTGTAAACAGTCTGATTGTCTTTTGGCAGCCATTCCACGACTGTTGTTGGCATGCTTCTGGTCACCAATACTGACGGAGACGCCAGACCAGCACCGGCCACGTGGATGACCAGAAATGTCGTTAGTCTTACTGCTGCAGCTGATTTTAGAGGTCTGAAACAACAAAATAGAGATTTAAATATTTTTATTCTTAGAGTCGGCGAGAGTAGGGTACATTATCCAGTACCTGTAGTGTGAAATGTATGTTTCGAAAACTGCTGTAGATTTTTTGTTCTGCTTTGCGTATTATTATAACAAGCTAAATCAAATCTTTGTAAAATCTAATTTAAAAAAAAAATAGACACATCACACCCCTAGAACACAAGAGCCCTAGACCTCAACTGTTGGAGATAGGCATTCCAGAATTCGGACTGAACTGGAGAATTTAACCTACACTCGCCATGCTCGCCGGACGGGTTGGTGAGGGTCTGAGTATTTATTTTCTGATAAATTATTAACGATTCCACAAGTTGGTAGTAGTAGAAACGGGACCTAGTAATAAGATCATTACGTCGGAAATGCGGTGACACTTTGACTGACAACATACGTAAATAACAAGGGTAGATATAAAAAAAAGCATAGGCACAAGAACAAGGAAAGGAATGGAATTATTTGATAAGATGACAATGTTAACTATTAACGCTAACTATTTACAGCAGCTATAATTATAAGTGTAGTTTTGTGTGGAATTATTATTGTGTGTATAAATCCTGTAGGTTTTTTTTAATGTTATTTTATGTTTGTATTGTAACGCACTGCTCTACATTTAAGTGAGGTTGTGTAGTTTCATGGCGTTCTACCTGGTAGAATGCTGTGAAATTATGTAGCCTAATATTAAAGTATACTTATTGTAAATTTGACATGTACTAGTAAAAGTGCAAAATACATTTTTTTTTGTCCTATGCCTAATTACAGAAAATAAACGAATTGAAATGCTCCGATAGTTCGGACCTGTTGAAAGGATAATAAAACACGTTAAAGGTGAAATTTAAAGCCTCGAAATAAAAGAGCATGTATGACAAGGTTGATAAAAGTCGACAAAGCAAAAGAGGTATGTATAGATCGTGACAATTGGCGCTGAGTTCTCAATAAAAAAAAAATTCTGCTGGTAAATATTTTCAGTAACCACTACAAAGAGATTTATGTGTGCGGTGGTCGTTTCATATACAGGAGTCTTGTGATTTTGCCAGTAAAGTTAGCTAAAAGTCACTTCGCTATTTTAAAATAATAAATATTTGACTCTTTATAATCAGCGGGTTTAAGAAAACGGAAGATATAAACTGAGAAATATATAGTTTTCATTTTAAAAAAAAGTAGGTATTTAATGTCAAGAGTGAATGAAGAATGAGTTAAGACATCGTAACAAATAGGCCACATCTGCAGGTTACCTACAATTGCTAGGTTTAGCTGTTTATAGACATTTTACGAGAGCACTCAGCTTTTTTATGATTAATAAATAAATTGTTAGCGTCATATAAATCCTATTTTAATCGATAATAGTAAATCTTCGAATGTTACGATTGTTTAAATTACCAATTTTTTAAACCATTCATCGTCCTTAACACGAATCGATGTAACTAAATTTAGTTTAGCTAACTGCCTCCGTGGTCTGGGCGGTTCAGTTCGTGAATTTACACTGGGCGTTACCGGATTCGATTCGTGGCCAGGACACAATTATTTCGGGACATGTCATCCCAAGATGTTCTCGGACACATACGGAACTGAGGGGAGATCGACTCTGTCGCTGCTAATGACAAGCTTCTTTTTGGGATGACTCCAAATTCAAGGCCTTAAGGATTCGTGTGCGGTCGAAGCACCTCAAAATATTTCTAAAAGTAAAGTAGTAAAGTATCATCACGACCATTTCCCTTTCGGGGTGGTCAGAAATCACGCTTATAAATAAGCGGATTCACATTTAGCCAACTTTGCTATAGGCCAATCATGACAAGTGGCAAGCTCGTCGATGTCTCCAAGGAGCTCTTTAAGATGTGAGACTATACTATCTTTTTAAATGTTGTTAAGAGACACCGACGATCTTTCCATTTGAACTTCGGCCTATAAAAATTGAAAAACTACTGCGTAATAATTATTAAAAAAAAAATAAAAAAAATATGTATTTGAGGGTTATATAAACTGTTAAATAAATCAGCCTACCTCAAGTCCAGCCAACTTAATGTTTGGAAGGAGTGTGCCTAAAACGTAAACAAAAGTTGATTCTTAAAACGCATTTAGCTTTAATCTCAATGTTAAATACGGATCCTTGTATTTACATTCTGTAACAGAACCGGCGAAACCATTATTGAGATTTACACATATTTATGTCAATATTTACTTTAAACGAAAAAGGCATAAATATAGTATGTTAAGTACTAAAGTATCATCACGACCGTTTCCCTTTCGGGGTCATCAGAAACCACGCTTATAAATAAGCGGATTCACATTTAGCCAACTTTACTATAGGCCAGTCATGACAAGTGGCAAGCTCGTCGATGTCTCTAGCGTACCAAACTCGAGAAATATCACAAATAAATTAAATATTAATGAAATGTAAATACATTTATAAATATTTATGTGTCCCGACCAGGAATCGAACCCGGTACCTCTGAGTCTAAATCCACGGACTTAACCGCTAGACCGCGGAGGCAGTTACAGACGAGTTAAAGTACTAGTTACGTTTAAAACTGACATTTACATTTATATTTTTATAATGGGGTGTGTCACTAACTTTTTATCACGATAGATGGCGCATGATAGATGGTACCTTATATAACTGTCAGTTGCATAGAAAACTTGTATTTTTATTACGAAATTTATTATTTTCTGGATATTATGCCGAAGTGAGCAGCTTTTAAGTGTACAAATCGAGATTTCCAAGCGAAAGCAAGGTGATCTCAAAATTGCCGTTCTATTAATTCTACCTTTTTTATTTTAAAGACGGTGTTCGCTTACTTAATTCATCTTTTAAGGTAGGTAACGTTAAGTTAAAATATTTTTTTTTGTTATAAAACAGTAAAATTACAAATAAATTAAAAAAATGATAAAAAAATAGGTGTAAACAAGGTACCAGTGCCGTTAGCGACATCTACAAAAAGCTTTGCCTGATACACCCCATTGTGTCTGTCTTAGCTTATAGTATGACAATGCCTATATACAGCAGCTATTATTTTAACTGACATTGACATTTATATTCTTATAATTGTGTCTGCCTTAGCTTATAGTGTGACAATGCCTATCTACAGCAGCTCGAGTATAGCTGTTTAGCGTTCTGTATTTATAATTTTGTTATTTTATTGTTTCTCTTTCCAAATGATGGTTATCATGTACTGCTCCAGATTCATCAATATGTACTATAAAATTATATCGTTTTATATCAATATTGTAAAAAATTACGTGTAAAAGTGCAGAATACATTTTTTTTGTCCTATGCCTACTTGCAAAAATAAACGAATTGAATTGAATAAATTATTTTTAATTGGAATGTATTATCATGATTATTATCCTGTGTCTCTTATAGTCTCACTGCTGGATATAAGAATAATAAATTCTTTATTTTAGAATTCATTATTTAATAGTTAGTAATAGTTTGAGCCAGAAAGGGACTGACTACAAATAACATCACACAAGCACACATTACACTTTCATTTTTTTTTTTGGTTCTCTTCTCTCGATGGATGATGAATGAGATGATAGGGAAGGCAAAGGGTCTAGTCCATACAGCCAAGTCTGACGTAATATATCTTTATTTTTAATGAGTTAATCATCAAATTCCAGATGCTGCAGAATTTGATGCTTTTCTTGGAGTCACTCTCGGCATTATAGCCCAAACACGTCGGGTAAAATATGGGAGTCCACAGCGCGGGAAAACCGCAAAAAATAAACTGCAACTTGTGCCCCATATTTAAAGTCCAATTTATCGCTTTTCATAATTATTCACATTGTACCACATTATTAAACAAAACAACACCACTTTTGACCAATAATATCCACAGTAAATTAATTTACAAAACAAAAACTTGCACTTGACATGTCCACGCAAAATGGCGCGAAGGACCCAATTCTTACTTACTTCCAATATGTTTATCACCCCTACTAAAGCTAGTCCTTACAGGATGTCCTAGTATGCAGACCAGAGATTTCTGGTTGTTACTAACACATTTTACTTACCTTAATTATGTTTTTTTTTTTACTTTGTACTTACTAACCCTTTCGATAAATAAATTAATTTGAATTTAATATTGTAAAGGGTATAATTGTGTCTACTTTAGTTCCATTTTTTCATTTCATTTATTTATTTACCATTTCATACATTTGGTACTCTCGGTTTCGTCAGATTACAAATTAATTCTTTTACTAATCATGATAGCGAATGAATAACAGCAAAGAACAGCCTTCGTCGTTACCAGATAAGTACTATCTACACCAATAGATGCTGCTGTAAAAGGGCGTTGTCAGTGTAACAATAATATGGTAAAATAACTAAACTAAAATTAAAATGTTCCTCCATATTTATTTATTTATTTATTTAAAACTTTATTGCACGTTATACAAGGGGCGGACTTAATGCCGCTAGACATTATCTGACAGCCAACCTTAGGGACAATGGAGACCATTTCAAATGTAAGGTAGGTGCAAATATTTATATATAATAATAATAAATAAATCTATATACATAAAAATACAATGATATTACTAAATACATAATAATAACTATGATATATTAAATACTAATAATACATATACTACATATGATACCATTAAATAACTTATGAACCATTTAAATAATACGATGACACCATATATACACACATATACATATATATACATACATACACACATACATATATATAAGGAAATTTTAATACCCAAACTTAAGCTTACTTAACAAATACCTAGTGTTGCTATTGTTTTTCTTACATTGCATATTTCTGTCTTTTCTCTTCATATGAATAAATCATCAGCATAACTTTAATTAAGTTATCAGAATACAATCTAAGAACCGTAAATTTTTATAATCGATTCGTTGTACAGCGAAAGGCGTCCAGAGTAGGCGCTCAGTTACTTAGAATTTCATACAAATTGAAAATGGTAATCGGGAAGTTAATCTGAAGGTAATTTTGTGGTTTTCTGTTCGTAATTTTACTCCGTAAAATTCTCCGAGACGGTTACGTAGAATAAGCCTTGTCTAAAGATAGACAATCATCATGAAACTTCTTTTTTTTTTAAAAGACGGTAGTAATCTCCTAACTGCTAACCCCAGCGTGAAGGTCTCATGCCCGCATCACCGTGGGGCCTTATAAAGAGGCATCAAGGACTAAAATCCTATAAACAGTCTCTCTTTCACTGTTGACCCTGTGTGCCTTTACAGCTAAGTATCAGTGCTACTAAGTGACGAACGTGCAGCATACATGCAAAGCAAAAGTCTATTCGATGGCAGCAGACCAAAAATGGGGCCTGGATCGGCGAGAGGGTCCTTACCAGAGGGCCAGAGGATTGGAAGCCTCAATCAGAAGAAGCCTCGTCGTGAATGGGCCGCCGGAGTCTTGGAGGACACTTTTGGGGCGACGCGACGCCTCTTTCAAATGGATTTGATGCAAGCTTTTTTATACTGAACTTATGACATCGCGCATTATAATTTAAAAGGTTGTGGTGTAGTTCTATATATGTTTAATTTTGTAAATCTGATATAGCTGAGATTTCCTAGCAGATTCTCTCAGTCAGATTAAACATTAACAGGTCACTGAAATCTGCTAAGCTGCTGGTCTTCTGCTAACAGCTTACTCTTTGGACTACTTTGCTGCTTAGTCTTCTACGGAGGAGTAGAATCCTTCAAAATAATTTAATTAATGACGTTTCATAAAAGCCTGTAATAGGTTTAAGTGAATAAAGATTTTGACTTTGAAGCCTGTATTTTTCTTTTTAGTTTTTTTTGGTGACTTTTTTTTTTTTTTTTTTTTTTAATACTACACGACACGTGACCTTGCGCCCACCTGATGGTAAGTGGTGTGCGAAGTCCATGAATGTTAGTAACTAGAATCAGAGACTCATGACTAACATCAGTCCCTAACACTATGTCGGCTTGACTGGGTATGACGGCAATTCGAGCCTGATCCCGAAACGTTGTTGTATACACTCTACTCGTCTACCAGAAGTTTAGACGAACTACGAGGGGCGTTCAAAATATTCTCGGTATTGATACGTTACAACCTCTTTTATATATATATTTGTTACTGGCCGCTAAGATTCATCCATTGACATTAAAAAAAAGTAAAATTGGAACCGAGATGTTCTTTTGTTTTTCTGCAATTGCCGAACAAACATGAACACCATGAGCGAATTAACAATTTTAACGAAATTAGAGCACCGATCCGTCATAAAATTCTTGACAAAACAGGGTAAAAATCAAAAAACCATAAAAGAGGAAATGGATTGTGTTTACCGTCAGTCTGCTCCTTCTTTATCTACTATTCAAAAATGGTCAAGCGAATTTAAGCGTGGAAGGGAGAGTATTGAAGATGACCCTAGACCTGGCCGGCCTGTAGTGGCTACCTCACAAGAAAATATTGATAAAGTGGAAAAACTTATATTGGAAGACGGCCGAGTGAAGGTAAAATCTATAGCTCAAGTAACCAATCTCTCTATTGGTACCGTACATGACATTATACATGACCATCTTAATATGTCAAAAGTAAGTGCAAGATGGGTTCCGCGAATGCTGACGCTTCTTCAAAAGGATATGCGTGTGGCTTGCTGTTCAGATTTTATCGACCTGTGTGGTGAAAATCCCGATGAGGTGCTGCAAAAAATAGTTACTGGAGATGAAACCTGGGTTCATCATTATGACCCAGAGAGCAAACAGGAGTCCATGCAGTGGCACATTAAGGGTTCAGCTCATCCCAAGAAGTTCAAGGTAATCCCGTCAGCTGGCAAGGTCATGGCCACAATATTTTGGGATTGTGAAGGAGTTTTGCTTATCGATTATAAAGAAAAAAGTGTAAATATCACAGGGCAGTACTACGCTAACGTTATACGTCAATTAAGAGATGCGATCAAAGAAAAGAGGCGAGGAAAGTTAACCAAAGGTGTTCTGCTTCTGCATGACAACGCCCCTGTCCATACTGCTCATATTGCCAAGGCAGCTATTGTTGAATGTGGGTTTGAAACTGTTACTCATCCACCCTATAGTCCGGACTTAGCCCCGAGCGACTTCTTTTTGTTTCCCAATCTTAAAAAGGATCTGCGTGGAAATAAATTTTCTGACGATGAAGCGTTGAAGACGGCCGTGGAGGAGCATTTTTACACCAAAGATAAAAAATATTTTTATGAGGGATTAAAAAAAATAATTGATCGATCTTATAAGTGTATGAACATAGGGGGGGAGTATATTGAAAAATAAAAATATCAAACTTTTCGTACTTGTTTGTTTTTATCCACATACCGAGAATATTTTGAACGCCCCTCGTACATATTTTATTTTAAAATTGCACAGTCATATTAGTAAAAATAACATTATTCTTATTATTAAAAATATACATTCTACTATTTACAATTATTTAATCATTGTACAATACTATTATATATATATATTATAAGTAAAACTGCCTCCGTGGTCTAGCGGTTAAGTCCGTGGATTCAGACTCAGAGGTACCGGGTTCGATTCCTGGTCGGGACACAAAAATATTTATTAATGTAAAATAAATACATTCAATTTATATTAAATTTATTTGTGATATTTCTCGAGTTTGGTACGCTGGAGACATCGACGAGCTTGCCACTTGTCATGATTGGCCTATAGTATAGTAGTTGGCTAAATGTGAATCCGCTTATTTATAAGCGTGGTTTTTGACCACCCCGTAAGGGAAACGGTCGTGATGATACTTTACTTTTATTATAAGTAGTACAAAAATAGCTTAAATTGGATGATGTATTTCCAATTACTTATTACTGTTGTTTTTTATTATCAAATTCGAATAACAATACTTAATAAAAATAAAAAAAACTAGAATAGAATTCATAATTTTAAAACAGTACGGGTGAAAAAAACTTTGTCGTGATCCAGCTTTTGCCGTACATACGATATTCGTACTATAAACAAAAACTTGTATTACATTTATAGATTTAACACGACCATAAAGGTAAAGTAGTGTAATTTCTAAAAATAGGTTTTTCATATGATAATGACCATAACACCTTCATCATTTTACACTTGGGTGCAAAATTTATTTATAAAACAGTGTTGAACTCTGACTCACTTTAATGAGCTTGAAACGGAACTTAGGGATTTTTGGTGGCTTTTGTTATAGATTTGTGACGGCCCGATGAGATACGTAGTACCTCGCTTCATAGATAGATAGATAAATTCTTTATTGCACAGAAAATAATACATTTTACAGTACATAGGCGAGCTTAATGTCCAAAAACATTTTCTAACGGCTAACCTTTGGGAGATGTGAGCAGGGATTGCAAGGTGCATGACCGCTAATATTTGAGATAAAGAGATTTATTGAGTTAAAAACTTATAACTAAAAAAAAGAACGATATTAAATCTATAATATAAATACATACAATACAATAGATAACACATACATATATTGGTTATATATATATATATATACCGATTTAGTCAAGTTATGTAGACTCGTCTTGCTTTTTGTGAAAGTGTTTAGTGAGCAAATTTTTATAACATATCAGTGATGGTGCTTTACGAATATGAAGAGGGAGTCGGTTCCACCGGCGAGCAGCTGATACTGTATAAGAATCTGAACATCTGCTGGACGAATGTGGCGGGATTTTTAATTGATTATTAGAGGAAGAGCGAAGAGAACAACTGTATCGCACAGAAATTGGAAACGATCTTTTAGGTACTATATAACACATGCAAAATAGGCAGGGTGCTAGTGGCAATTCGATTAAACAATTCGCTCGTCCCTGACGGTTAATAATAATAATATATTATGTTGTTTGGTATACACTTGCGAACGCTAGACCGTGACCAAATTGTCTATCTCTATTCTGTGTTCAAGGAACAGTGATGACTGATGATGTCGATGATTAAGTTATCTACTATGTGGGTTAGGTTGAAAGCTCGATGCTTGCCGGGTAAATGCTCATGTCTGTGCTTACTTGAGTGTCATGAGTTATTGATTGTATTTATTCAACATTACAAGCTCAATTTACCATGCAGTCAGTCTTATAATTATGACATTTTCAGTTATGTCACTAATGAACCTCACGTTCCGCTCTTACCTTCAAGAGGGCAATAAAAACAGCATACTACCTCTGTATTCTAGCGGTTAAAGACGTAGATTTATAACGGAAGTGATTGGTTCATTTCCTGGTCGAGAACACAAAATATATATTTAATTTATTCGTGACATTTTTCGAGTCTGATAAACGCTAGATACATCGACAATCTTGCCACTTGCAATAATGATATAGTAAAGTTAGCTAAATGTTAACTCGCTCGTAAGGGATACGGTAATGATGATACTTTACTTTACTATTATATATGTATATATATGGAAAGCGGAAGCTTTTGGTTCTTTATTTATTCTTATAGAGTTGTAATTATGCTTATAAATAATACTTGGATGATGCTGTGGGTGTCTGGTACCTGACATACCTAGTAGGGTGCACTGTAACATGTATTGTATTCCCATAGGTAAACTTAAAATATAATTATTTATTGTTGTTGTGTATTTATGTATCTTATTCATTTGTAAATCTGATATAGCTGAGTTTACCTTGCAGAGAGTTCTCAGTCACATTAAATATTAACATACTTGAATCTGTTAAGCTGCTGGTCTTCTGCTAAGAGTCTAACTAGCAGGACTAGAATCTGTAGCGACATTAAGATGCATGTTTCCGCAATTAAATATAGTTTTAATCTTAGCTAATGCTTCCATCTACGTCACAGGACACACGGCACCAAAAATCTACTTAATGGAACGTTGCCTTTCGGTTACTAAACGTGACCTTAAATATCGTCCCTCACTGGTTGAAACTGTCGACTGAAGTGGTTTATGACAACGGACAGCCACAATTCCTGGAATGTAAGTCAGTCTTCCCGTAACCTACTGACAGTCACTATGTGGTTTCCCCACTAGATGATAAAGCGCTAAATTAATTTAGTAGCTTTTTTTACATATCTTTACAAGTTAACTATTATTTTTATAGATATACCCTAATAGTACCCAACAGGGCATTTATTTAAATCAATTAAAAATACAATTTATTTATTTAAATCATTCTAAATATTTTAAATAATGACGGGTCATAAATGCCTGTAATAGGTTAACATGAATAAAGATATATTGATTTTGATATTGAACAGCGTAGACGACGCGAGCGAATGAAATAATTTTAAGTACCGCCAGATCCTCAGCTACAATGAATTACCTACTTTCTGCCAATATTAAGTTATTTGATACTTTGGGGTTGGGGACAGTTGGAGTGAATTGTTTTTTACACTACTAACCCTCTGTAACATGATTACACGAAGCCGGATAACGATAAATAAGTATCAAATATCAATCAATATTATAAATTAGATTTTTTACAGGAAATACATTTTTTCGGAATTAGTGACATTAAATATATACCTATATAACCCAATCAGTCTGGCCAGCGTCTTGTATTATGTTCCTTGCGTCTGGCCAGCGTGGCAAATGTAGGCCAATTTATCCAGAAATTTCTAGTAGGTCCATCTCCCAACAGTTGAGGTCTAGGACTCTTTGTTCTCTGATTCTACTCACGTTAGTGAAAGACTAAACAGCAAAGCTTTCCAAAGAGTAAGCTCTTAGCAGAAGACCAGCAGCTTTTCAGAATCCAGTAACCTGTTAATGTTTAATCTGTCTGAGATTGCATTGCATTTGATCTGCTTGCAGATGCATCCGATTTACAATTTAAAACAAATATAGGATTACACAATAAATAAATACATACATATCTTCACGCCAAATCCCTTGCGGGGTAGGCAGAGACCATTGAGCGCCACTTGTCACAATCACGACATACCTCTTTTGCTTCTTCGACATTCATACATGCCCTTTTGTTTCGATGGCTTTTTAATTCACATTCAGCTAATGTTTTATTTATTTGATCTTGATAGGCAAGTCTTGGTCTGCCAGGGCCTCTTTTACCCACAACTTTCGCATTAAATATCTGGTTCGTCAATCTCTCTTCGGTCATCCTTTCAACATGCCCGAATCAAAAATAAGGAAAGGGAGCATGCCTATTTTTGTACCTATGCTTTCTTTTATACCTTTTGCGTATTTCGATACTATGTATACGGTCCATCAAAGTTACGCCGCATATACGACACAAAGACCTCATTTCTACTGCATTTACTCTACTCTCATGCGTATTCTGACATATTCACGACTCGCTTCCATACATAAGTGTTGGTACTAGCATGGCATTATTTATGGCAAGTCGAGCAACAATAAATAAATATAATCTTAAATGAATAGCGTAAAACATGCTTTTACAGTATCCGACATTATTTACGTTATTTCTACAAATGTTTGTATATAATACATTAATAAAAATATACAATATGTATATTTGCTATTTCCATAATTTCCTTTATAACACCTTTTATTTAACACCAAAAATCATCATTTGTTAATATTCTGTTTTAGGGCTAGATGGATACCATATACTTAAGTATCAATTGCGTCCGCCGTTTCACTTCACTATTATAGTAACAAATTTAAAAATGTAGAGATAGTTGTCTTGCATTTTTATCCTTACAATCTATAAATAGAACGGAATGTAGCCTGTGCCTACATAGCTACTTAGCCTGGGTCCTAATATAGACCTGCTTCCTAAGCACAATTTTAAATAACTTTATCAATGTAACAAATTACGATTGCTACAGCCTATTTTAGTAACAATTTCAAATGACACCAAGAAAGCATTCCTTTTTTAACGCGATTTTTTGATATGCGATTTCATCAGAGCGAGACAAAGAGAGAGAGAGAAAGAGAGAGAGAGAGAGAGAAAACCAAAGTTACCGACATAGCCTTTAAAATTAGTAAGCTGAAGTGGCAATGGGCCGGACACGTCTGTAGCAGACAGATGCCCGTTGGAGTAGACGGGTTCTGAAGTGGAGACCACGTATGGGAGGACGCAGAGTAGGATGATCTAGAAATAGCGAGCCTTAGGGGAGGCCTATAACCAGTAGTGGAGAGACACAGATGATGATGTCATCAGTCCTTATTATTATGCCGGCCAATTAAAATGTTTATTCACTATTCGCTTGGAGGACTTCGGGTTATGGGCGGGTTATATAACATACTGACTGAAGAGCATTCCACATCTTCAGCGTGCGATAGAAGTAAGAATCTCCAAATTTATATGTATGTATAGGGATAGTGGCTACTGTACGTGTTTTTTTAGTTCCTAACATTTTTTAGTTCTATGGATTCTAAGCATTTTGAGTCAGATACGCAAGGTAAGACTTCCTGCTCTTTGCTGGGGGTAGTTCAAAAGTCGTCGCTACAAGTTGTTCTTTTAAAATCTCTACCTGCTGCTGTATAGGTATTAAGGTGTCATTATCGGATAAATCGATGATATAGAATTAATTTGTGCTAGTTTTATAGTTTTCATGGAAATTATCCGAGAAATCTGCAATGAAATGTCGTTTAGATTTTTTTATTTTATGTTAGTTTTTTTATTTTATTATTTTTCTTGTTTATAAGTTACTTTGAGTAAATATTTATTTAAAGTAAAGTTTTAACACGACTGACTGTATCTCTTCCGGAGTAGTCAGACACCAAGTTTTTTTTTAATGAAGCGGATTCACATTTAGCCAACTTTACACATGTGACATTTTAATTAACCTTCGACAGACCATCCAATTAGGAATAGCTAACTTCAGTAAAGAAGCCGACAGACGCATTCAGCTAGGTTCAGCATTCGGGAAGTTGCGACACATCTTCCTATCGAACAGTGTCTGAAGACAAAAGTTTTCAACCAGTGTGTTCTTCCAGTAATGTCGTATGGAGCAGAGACGAGGACACTGACGGTGGGTCTGATACATAAATTCAAGGTGGCTCAGCGAGCAATGGAGCTATGCTCGGGATTTCTCTGAAGGATAAAGTCAGAAAGGTTGACATCCGTCAATGAACCAAAGTTACCGACATAGCTTTCAAAATTAGCAAGTTGAAGTGGCAATGGGCTGGACACGTCTGTCGCAGAAGCGATGAACGATAGAGTAAACGGGTCCTGCAGTGGAGACCACGTACTGGAAAACGCAGTGTGGGACGACCCCCCGCCAGATAGACAGATGACCTGAGGAAGGTTGCTGGTGGGGGATGGATGAGGGTGGTAGAAGATCGTGTAAAATGGCGAGCCTTGGGGGAGGCCTATATCCAGCAGTGGAAAGACAGGCTGATGATGAAGTAGTTTTTAATTGTTTGTTGACAGAAATATTTTCCGTTGAAATAATTGCTATAAAAAAAATACTTACCCCATTCCAATATTATTGGACATTGCTTCATTGAATAGAAATCCCGAATCGCACAATAAACTCAACGTCCAGTTACACCATTCAAAATAAAATAGAAACACAAATAAGACACAGCCACTATATAAGGTGGAGCTATTTGAAATTCAATGTGATCAAGAAAAATCGATTCGGTTTTTTCAATTCGAAATCAATCGATGACGCTTATATATTTGCAGTATCTAATACTGACGCATAATCGACCTACAATCTTTATTTGAAGTTTAAGTATATTTTAAATAAATAGAAATTGTATAAATATCCCAATTTTTTTAACCATGTGACTCCATATAATAAAGGCTGAAACACACTTGCCGACTATAAAAATAAAATAATATTTTAGTCAAAATATTTAATATCCAGAAAAAAATAATATAAATTATTTTAGAGCCATGATTTGAATTTATTTGTTTTTTTTTATACTTATAATTTTAAAATAAATAAATATGAAATTATTTACTTTATTCTGGTTAAAAAAAGTTGGGATTCAACAACGGAATTTTATTTCTTTTTATTTTATATTTGTAATATACTCGTATATTTGAGAAACGAGAAAGTATAAAAATATCTTCTTGTTCACGGTTTTGCACGAAAATATTATTATTATTTTTATCTTTTAAAATATTTAAAATCAAATTTTATTCACAGTTCGCGGATTATTACCGTAGTATTTATTTAGCACTAACGACATACAAAAGCAATATTGTAATTGCGATAGAAAAATCCTTGCTTAGAAAAATATTTTTGCATACTTTTTTATTATTATTATTTGTAAATAAAGATCATGTCATAGTTCGCGTTTTGGTTCCGTAATAATTATTTATATATATTTTAGCGTCAGTCACAAACAAAAGTTCATGGCTCAAATATTTTTTTATTGTTTATAAATAAAGGTTATGTCACAGTTCGCGTTTCAGTACCGGTGGTATATGATTTAGCGACACGTTGGTCAGTGGAGGCGCGCGTCGACTGGCATGCGTGTGCAGCGCTCGCCCGATGCACCGCCAGAGCTATCAATAAACAAAAACTGCAAAAGGGTGCGAGTTATTTGTGGGCCGGTTTCTCAACGGGTTGGTTATCTAGTCCTGATTATAGTTATCCCAATCATAATGCTGTCTAATATTTGCGCGCACATTATTAAAACACACAATGCGTAAATATTCAGGTTGGAACTGGCGCGAGTATGGTTACAAAGCCTACGAAACGTCTCGGCTTATAGTTCATAAAATATAGCTTGGCCTCTGTGACAGTTGTCAACGAAATACGACTATCAAGTTTTAAAACCGTCATACTTATTGCACGAATACGCATATATACGTGAAGCTGTCGTACACACAATGAACAATGGATTTTAATAAAATAAGCCCAATTTTGTTGCTTTGATAGACACCACAGACGGACAGATAGGCAAAAAGAAAGAAAAAACCGCAGACAAACAGACACCACAGACAGAAAGACAGACAAACAGATACACATACAAACAAACAAATAGTCATTCGAACAAACAGAAAGAAAAACAAACAGACAGATAAATAGCAAGAGATACAGACAAGCAGACAGACAGACGACAGACAAACTGACAGAAAGTCAAACAAACAAACAGAAAAACATACAGACAGACAGACAAACATACATATAGACATACAGACAGGCAAAGATGCAAATAGACAAACAAACAGGCAGGCAAATAGGCAGACAGACAGAGAAACAGACAGACAAACAAACTGACAGATAGACGAACAGTCAAACGAACAGACAGACGAACAGACAAACAAACAAATAGATAGAAAGTCGGGGAGTATCCTTGATTTAGATCGCTGACGGACTACCCATTGTCACTGGTCTATATTTAAAACAGACTGCATTCCCTACTGGGACTCGTTTATTTTTCCCGCAACACCGACGACGCGACGTTCGATTAATCGCCACGATAATTTTATTGCCGATTTATAAATTTTAATTCGAATGTACAATTTATGATCCAATAAAATCTGTTTATATTATGGTAATAGGCGTATACCTATAGCCATGAGTTTTAAGGCTGGTGTTAGTAGATCATATTATTATTTGTTATTACTTAAACTACCTTCATCATAGCTACCATATCACTAATCCTACGGAAAAACACGAAAGTGAAAGGAGATGTGCTAAATATGCCCTAGGCACAGAGCAAAAAAAGTCCAAGTTTTTTTATTTTTATACTTGCACGACAAGTGACCTTGCGTCGACCTGATGGTAAGTAGCGCGCAAGGTCCATGAATGTTATCAACTGGAATAAGACACTCATGACTGATATATACGGATTCTGGAGTGGAGACCATGTACTGGAAAACGCAGAGTGGGACGACCCCCCGCCAGATGGACAGATGACCTGAGGAAGGGGATGGTGGGGGATGGATGAGGGTGGTAAAAGATCGTGTAAAGTGGCGAGCCTTGGGGGAGGCCTACATCCAGCAGTGGAGAAACACAGGCTAAAGATGATTATGATGACTAATATCAGTCCCTAACACTATGCCGGCTTAACTGGGCATGACGGTAATTCGAGCCTGATCCTGAAACGTGTATATACACTTTACTGGGTTTATCAGCACGAATGGTGGATACTTCCCGCCCCGGCAGACTGGGTAAATTACCACCATCAGTCCGCCTACCACCTATTAGAAATGTTCTCTAGGCATCCCGTATTCCATGTCATCTAAACCAACCTTGATTTTAAAACTATTTAGTTAGATGATATTATAATTAGGTGGTCTAGCAGTTAATTCGAGAATTTAGACAACGACGTCGACGATTGCCACTTGACACGATGGGCTTATAGTTAAGTTGGTTAAATATGAATCCGCTTTTTTAAAAGCGTAGTTTCTGATCACCAAGGATAAGTTGTCATGATCATATAAAGCCTCGCTAGATCGTAAAAATACACTTTTAAAAAAATATTGTTTTTTTTTTTTTTTTTGTTTTTGTACAGTGTTAGTGCATAAAGGTCATATAAAACAGAACAACACCTTTCATAATATCTGAGGCGATCGAACAGTGATGATTATTTTAAATCGTTAATCCTGCGCCATAAGTGGCAAGCTTTTTAACCATTGACTCAAAATTAAAGACGGGTCATTTAGTTCATTTATTATATCCCCTAGATTCTAGGGGATGTTCTAGGGCCTAGAACATTGTCCTAGGTATTCACAGCTGAAATATACTAATTGTCATTTTTAAAGGTTTTTAACCTTATTTTATTGTAAATTTTTTATTTAAAAAATATAGTATAACATATTTATAACAGATAAAAAGATCTTTAAATCTTAACCAACGAGATTTTTTAAATGTGAGTTTAAATGAAATGTCAGTGACAAAGCTCGGCTCGCCATACACAATGCCATGTTGGTACCAACACTGATGTATGGAAGCGAAACGTGGATATGTCAGAATACGCATGAGAGTAGGGTTAATGCAGTAGAAATGCGGTCGTTGCGGCGGATATGTGGCGTCACTTTGGCGGACCGCATACGTAACGTCGAAATACGGAAAAGGGTTGGTATGAAGGAAAGCATAGGGACAAAAATAAGGAAAAGCATGCTACGATGGTTCGGGCATGTTGAAAGGATGAGCGATGAAAGATTGACGAGCCAGATATATAATGCGAAAGTTGTGGGTAAAAGAGGCCCTGGCAGACCGAGACTCACATATCACGATCAAATAAATAAAACACTGACTGAAGGTGCATTAAAAAGTCTTCGTAACCAAAGGGCATGTATGAAGAGGTTAATGAATGTCGACGAAGCGAAAGAGGTATGTCGTGATCGTGTCAAATGGCGCTCAATTGTCTCTGCCTACCCCGCAAGGGATCTGGCGTGAAGATATGTATGTATGTATGTATGAGATTTTTTAAATTAAAAGTACCAAGTCCAGAAACTTCTTTTTTTATTAATCTCGTATCTCTTGCCGGTCAGAAACCACACTCATAAAGAAGCGGATTCACATTTAGCCAACTTTACTATAGGCCAATCATGATAAGTGGCAAGCTCGTCGAATTCTCTAGCGTACCAACCTTGAGTGCTATCACAAATAAATTAAATGTATTTATTTAAATTAATAAATATTATTGTTTCCCACCTCTCCTCGCCAACCCGTCCGGACAGCAGCGTGGCGAGTGTAGGCCAATGTCTCCAGAAATATCTGGAAGGCCTATCTCCAATAGTTGAGGTTTAGGACTCTGTGTTCTAGGGGCTGTGATGATGATAATGATTGTGTCCCGACCAGGAATCGAACCCGGTACCTACTTAACCGCTAGACCATGGAGGTAGTTTTTTTTTGTTTACGATTTTTAAAGTCTTGCACAAGGTAATTCTATCTTTAATTTGAAACAAATCAGGAGCGCTTTTTGCGTACGATCTTTGCTATTTTCGTCCAACCACCACAAGCAACCATCTTTATTTCATCCGTCTATCTGATGGCACTCTGCGTGCTCTTCACTCTAGAACCAGTTTACCTCCTCGTTCGTCGATTCTGCTGCCTAAGTGTCCGGCGCAGACAACTTTAGTTACCTGACGGAAATTAACGTTTCGATTCTATCCATCGCAGAAATAACAAGCATAAATTATCTAAGTCATCATCATTCAGAGTCTCTCCACGGTGTTCTAAACGGCTCCACAACCTTATCCCTTCTTCTCTCTCGTTTATACAATAAACGAATACTTAAATGTTTAAAACATATTCATATTATGTAAATTCTATTGTAGTGCTCTTTTTTTTGTTTTTTTTTTTTGTAAAAAAAAAGTAAAGTATCATCACGACCGATTCCCTTCCGGGGTGGTCAGAAACCACGCTTATAAATAAACGGGTTCACATTTAGCCAACTTTACTATAGGCCAATCATGACAAGCTCGTCGATGACTCCAGCGTACCAAACTCGAGAAATATCGCAAATAAATTAAATATTAATTAAATGTATTCATTTACATTAATAAATATTTTTGTGTCTCGACCAGGAATCGAACCCGGTACCTTCGAGTCTAAATCCACGGACTTAACCGCTAGACCACGGAGGCAGTTTTTTTTTTTTGTTTTCTATATTATTGTTTAACTAAGTATATTTTGAAAATATTTTATAAACACAAACAAACAGTGTTGTTGCACAAATTCTAAAGCATTTTTTTTCTTTCTTTCTATCTTTCTCTATTCCGCAACCAAACCACATGCACGGCCATAAAAAGAAAAATAAAAAAAAAACGTCTATCATTCATCGTCTTTACGATGTATTAAGTCAAGGATTTAACCGAAACGATTAATATTATTTAAGCATCCTTTTCGCACATCCAATTTAAAGTTTGACGTCTTAAACAGTATTAAATTACGCATGATATTATTTCATTAGCGGGCGGCGCCTATGGGCTAATCAGAATGGAATCGGGCTTTTTGGCACAGCCAGCCTTACAATCAGTTAAACAAATCATCAAAAACTTTACTCCAAACTTTAAACTCTAAGAATGAACTGACAGATGTTATAATTGAGCAAAATGCATTGTTAGTTTAGTCTAAGTTAGGTTGAGTGTGTGTACGAAATGTGCAATTAACGCGTCAGTGCAACCACGCCCTTATTGCCTCAAGTTAATAGGGAAACGCTGATATCTATCTGTTCGTGCCAAATACGTATTTTATGGATGCACTTTGAATAACTACAACTGGATCGAAGAAAAAATCAATGCATTGTTTTTTTTTCTCTTACCTCAATCAGCTAAAGATTCCTTCTTGTCACTGGTACAAGCTACCCCTGGCTATACAGCGCGAACCGTCCGTCAATGTATTTAAAAACATTCTAACCTCATTATTTTATGAGAAACAGAATGCATGCCTCTTTTTTTATACTGAACACGACATGTACATCACACCCACCTGATGGAAAGCGGTACGCGAGGTCCAAGAAGAAGTCACTAACGACCGGCATCAGTCTTTACCACTATGCCAGCCTAACAAGATGATTTTTCACACTTGAAGGACTCCAGGTTATAGGAATGGGGAAACACACTGGCTGGGAGAGCATTCCACATCTTCAGCGTCCGACAGATGTAAGAGTCTACAAATTTATGAGTACGCGTAGGGATAGTGGGTTTGGTATGTGGATGCATATTTTGTCCTGTGCGTGTGGTTCGGTTGCGGAATAGAGAAGAAGTGATAAGGTTATGGAGCTCTCAGAACACTCACAGTGGTATAGCTTGTAGAACGTAACAAAGTTGTTT
Organism: Tinea semifulvella; assembly: GCA_910589645.1. Taxonomy (NCBI): domain Eukaryota; kingdom Metazoa; phylum Arthropoda; class Insecta; order Lepidoptera; family Tineidae; genus Tinea; species Tinea semifulvella. Next base: position 3,899,288 of record OU342599.1, read on the forward strand.
GGCATTTTAAATATCTATTTATTTGTAATGTATGGTATGCACATGTTTTTTTTTTTTTTTTTTTTTTTTTTTTTTTTTTTTTTTTTTTTTTTTAGCACGACATGTGACCTTGCCCCCACCTGATGGTAAGTAGCGCGCATGGTCCATGAATGTTAGCAACTAGAATCAGACACTATGTCCGACATCAGTCCCTAACACTATGCCGGCTTGCCTAGATCCCTTTCCACACTTCACTTGAAGGACTCCAGGTTATAGGAAAGTGGAAACATAGAGGCTGGAAGAGCATTCCACATCTTTATTGTGCGACAAATGTATGAGTAACCAAATTTATAGGTATGCGAAGGGATGGTGACTACGGTATGTGGGTGCATATTCTGACCTGTGCGTGTGGTTCTGTTGCGGAATGGAGAGGAAGGAGTTAGGTTATAGAGCTCTTCAAAGCACTCACCAGAGTATAGCCGGTAGAATACGTTCAGAGAAGCTACATCTCGGCGAAGTTGCAGGGATTCGAGAGTTCCAGATATAGTGGCATCGTCAACAATTTGAACAGTTCGCCTCTGTAGGACATTGAGAGCATCTGTGAGGTACTTGGCTGAACCATCCCAAAGGTGTGAACAGTATTCCACGCATGATCTGATCTGTGCTTTGTACAGTAACATGTGTGTGTATTGTTGTTATATTATGTATGTATATGAATGCTATAAATGCGTAATTATGGTTATTTTAGTAATTTAATTTATTTTTAATTTTTCTTCATCCTGTCCATCACCTTTCCTCATCCCCACGGTTAGCTGGTCAAAAATGCCTTATGACGTTATAGCTCGCTTATGTACTAGGTTTTTAAGTGCAATTAAGTATTAAAATAAATAAATAAATATTTTTAATTATTGTAAGCTTTATTCTGCGTGGAATTTATTAAAGATCAAATATGTTAATATTATATTCTAGAATAAAAATAAAGTTCTAGGTATTTTTTTTTTTTCAGTAATAAAATCATAAGTTACGGTGCAATGATATCATAAGTTTCCTAAAAATATTGCCACTTATTCTGATCCTAATCAAGTAGGTAGTGAGAGGTCGATGATCGCGCGAACGTTGACTGACGTACTTCTTTCTCTCTCTCTATTTCGTCTCTCGGCTGTGGGCGAGATCTTCAGAGGAGTCCTTCACGCATTTTGCGCGGAGATATCAATGTATAACAATTTATGTTTTAATAATAAATACCATAAGCTTAGATCAAAAAACATCTTTTCGGCATCAAAACAGTTTTATCTAAAAAGAGATACACATTGCAGTTAAAAAAAAATCCCAGAACCACAAAAAAAAAAAAAAAAAATAGGAAAAAAATAGATAAATAAAAAAGACCAATACCAAGACTAGGGTTTCCTGCAAGACCAAAATCAAGATTGGGCTTACTATCTGCAGTCATAACCACTAAAATATATATGTAACATTTATTTATCTGATTACAATTTTAACCCTATACTATAATATTAATAAAAATTGCAAAAGTTTTGTCTATTCTGTAATATTTACTAATCTTTGCCAACTAGCGAGGCTTAATTTGCTACTTTTGTATGGCGCCGTCTCGCGTCTGTTGTAAGCGCCTATACGATAGAGCGTTTAGTTTTGACCAAATCAAAAGATCAGAGCCACATAAATGCTGAACATTTAGCTCGTTATAGTAAACTCTGTCTCCAGTATGAGTTGGCCCAATCTTGGTCATTGTTATGCTTTTCTGCAAGACCAAGATCAATACCAAGACTAACTCTAGCAAAACTATTGCTCAAATTTTTTTTTTAATTAAAAATGGTCATATTATAAATAATAAATAAATATAATAAATAAATATTTCCAGACAGGTCACACAGCGCCATCTAGTTTCCGTGGTAAGCTACGAGGCTTGTGTTACGGAAACTAGATGATTGATAAACTACATATTATACTTTTTTTTTTGTAAATATATACATATAAACACCCAGACCGAGACAAATTATACAATGTACAACTTGCCCCCGGTGGGAATCGAACCCACGACCTCCCGAGTTCACGGCAACGTTTGTTACCACTATACCACGGAGGCGGTCAAATTAATATTATATCATTTTGGGCTTACAATTTTTTTTTCAAATCGTAGGTTAGTTGTGTCTGATTTAATTAGAGGAAAAATATCGAACAATTTTATAGTAAATTCTCTATAAAATATGTACAAAACAATATGTTGCTAAACAAGATCTATAACCAAATTCCAAGTGAGTCAGACCAGTACTTCTCGAAGTAGTAGTGTGCGGACAAACACTAAAGACTCTCTTACTACAATTAAAAACAAATATATATTTTCAATCAGAGCAAGAGTCTTGCGAGACTCTTGCGCAAGACCAATACTTGGCTAGTCTTGGTCTTAATTTGGTCTTAACAACACTAAGCATAAGTTATGGTGATTTACAGGAGACAACGGATACTATAATCAAATCAAATCAAATTATTTATTTCCTTTGGTTATCTTGTAACAACTTGGATATTGTCAGCACTAAAATAAAACAAACACAAGTTAGGTAATCATGGTTGGACTGTACATACATACATATCTTCACGCCAGATCCTTTGCGGGGTAGGCAGAGACAATTGAGCGCCATTTGACACGATCACGACATACTTCTTTCGCTTCGTCGACATTCATTCATGCACCTCTTCATACATGCCCTTTGGTTACGAAGACTTTTTAATGCACCTTCAGTCAGTGTTTTATTTATTTGATCGTGATATGTGAGTCTTGGTCTGCCAGGGCCTCTTTCACCCACAACTTTCGCATTATATATCTGGTTCGTAATCTTTCATCGCTCATCCTTTCAACATGCCCGAACCATCGTAACATGCCTTTCCTTATTTTTTTCCGTATTTCGATGGGTGGACCGTAACAAGTAATAATCCAGATCTATGTGTGTTATAATAGCATTATTGTCATAAGCAAGGTAATTGTAACTTAATAACTACTTAATATAAGATGGTGGCTGTAAATAGGCCGTGTCAACTAAATATAAATTCGTGGCTGTAAAAGGGCCGAATCAGCTTACAATCTAACAATAATAATAAATATCAAATCTTAATACTAGTTCCTGGCTGTAAACGGGCCGTGTCACCTAATATAATATAATTAAATACAAAAAAATTGAACATAAGTTAACAAAAACGTGTGGCGAAGAGAGGGGACGGAAAGGCGAGGGCGAGTAGGGTGTACATTTGTGTGGTGGGGATTTCAAAGGTTACATATTTTTATTTACTTATTATTAATGTAACACTTCATTAAGATTATAAAAATAATTAACACTTATTTCAATTTGTAAAATTAATATTACATTTGCAGCATGCCCTGGCTGCACAGCTATGCTGATTTGCTCCGCAAAAAAACTGCTAGCCCTCTTGTCACATACAGAATTAAACAACAGCTTAGACAGTTCTTTGAAGTACTTCTTAGCTTGTGGGCCCATTGTCTCAAGACCAAAATGGCACAAACGTGGGTCATTCATCAGTGAGTTCAACAGACTCGTATTTGCAAGATTTGGCCTTTTCAGCAGAGTCCGCTGCAGCCCCAGTCCTGACAAATGTGTCCTGGAAATGAGACCGAGTAAGGACCACGGCACCAAAGTTAATCAGGTCTTTTACCTTCACTGCAAGAGATCCCAGGCGGTTCAAGAGCCGATGGGATCCCGGCAGTAACCAAAGCCCAATGGATCACCTGTCCGAAACGACGACCAGCAATTTTCTGAGAAGTTAGGCCGTGGTGACCAAGCTGATCAACGCTGCTGCCACACAAATAGAATAGTGACATTATTATTGTAGACAAAGAATTTGGAAAGTAATTACGACGAAAATAGTTTTTATTTGGAAACTAGCTGAATCCTATCCATTAATCCTTATTCAATCCAACCCAAACCACGATAACGCGGCGACGCCGTCTAACGGTGTCGCCCTGAACTAAAAAGTGACAGACCAAAAATTATGAAGAATCAGAGCGCACTCTATATTTATCAATTTAAATTAGTTAAAAACAAGAAATAAGTGTAAAAGGTGTTATAATCCTGTGCTCTGTGAACCCCTTAATATCCGTAAGCACCTGGATGTTATCCACAGCTAGTGAAATCTACAAACCGGCTAAATTTATTTTATGTACTATTCTATACACTCCTCTTCCTCTTCGTTCTTCTCATAACAACCAACTCAAAATCCCACCCCACACTTCCAGCAGATATTCAGATTCATTTACCATATCGTCTGCTCGCCAGTGGAACAAACTTCCACTGACCATCAGACAAGCTCCTTCCATTCACATCTTTAAAAAACTACCTAATACTTTCTTTTTAAACAAGCAGAACAATATATTTTAACTTCACAAATTTCTACTTCCTAATAATATATTATCTTCATATATGTATATAATACGTATATATTGATGAGTATTTATGTAGTATATGTAGTAGTATATGTGAATATTTATGTAGTTTATTGGTTATATGTGGGGTGCACCCACATATTTATACTGTCTCACTCTCCCAAAGGTTAGCTGGTAGAAAACGCCGAAATGGCTTTAAGTTCGCCTTTGTACATACTTTTAAGTAAAGTGCAATAAAGTATTTAATAAATAAATAAATACATTGTTGATGTTTACTTTTGTTGGACTTTTAGTTCGTTTAAACTATAGGTAACATTGTGATTTGAATGTGCGTGTCTGTTCAAAACCGCTAACTGAATGAGCATGCGTGTTTCCGTAATCTACGTCCTATCTGTAAAACCTCTCATGCAACCGCTAATTGAATTGTGTTCGCCTTTTAATTTGAAAAAATACGGTAATTTTCACAGTAAAAAAAATAATTAAATGTTGCCATTCTTACTATCATTTCTACCATCGATTAAGCCTATTCAATACAAAACGCACTCTTAAAAACGTGCCGCTTGCTTTGTGTACCTACCAACTTTGGGGTGCAATTCTCAAGCAAGGATAATGCCATATGCTTTATTCATCGGAAATTATATCACAATGCATACAAAAAGACTAGTTTTACTTGATATAAATATTAATATTAGGCGCTCTCGACGCTTGCTATCTCGCGACTGTTGGTGCAGCTACATAACTACGATTGGTTTTACGGGAACGTTTTTATATCAGTGAGGGCCTATTTATATACATCGATGCTGTTAACCCTATAAAAAAAAATTAAGAACACGATAAATAATGAAAATACCATAGTGATAAACCGTTTTTGGCATGTAAAAATACTACGTGGAAGCCATGGAATGCTTAGAAATTTGTCTTCCTCTCTCTCTTGAATGTATATGATAAGAAAAATAAATAAAATTATATAACTAGATAAAAGACAATTTTCTAAGCATTCCATGGATTAACCGTGTGGGTGCCGGGTCCATCGTGTGTGGGTAAGAGATCAGAAGAATGGTGTCTCGGGCTTGCGACCGACAATAGGCTGGTTTAAGAAAAGGAGGCCTCCCTTTTTTATTTTATTGCGCGATAATACGCTCACCATCCACCATTCTACTCCTCTCCCTACCCAACCAAATACTGTATGATTCCGTTAATGCCGTCTTGGAAGCTCGTTCCATAAATGTATTGACGGCAGACCTGCTTAGGCCCAATTCTTTCAGTAAGTGATGCAAAGATTTTGCTGGAACTTCTCTCGCACCAACTTCCACGGCGTAAAGCTGAGTCTTGAACCCGTTCCTGATCATTTCTTCTGTGAGATGATAATATTTATTTATAAGTAAAGCTAATAAAAACTTGAACTATAGATAAAAAATGTCCACAAGAGACCTCCCATCAGGTATAGTGGCAACATTTCCCCACTCTATAGCGAGCCTAATACCTCCCTGTATTTGTTATTAGTTGTTAATCAGTTGCCTATAAAAATCCGGCAGGCCCTGAGTTGGACTATCTTTAAAAAACTTGTATATGCATACTTCATGAAGTCATGATAAACTTGTTTGTTTATGGCGTTGTTGATAATTATACTTATATTTGATATGGTTATAGATAGTATTACATTTTATTTTATATGTATGTATTTGCATGTAGTATTAGTATGTAGATATTATTTATTTAGGTATCTAAGTATGTATTAATTTATATATTGTCTTCAAATATAGCCTTCAAAATTAGTAAGCTGAAGTGGCAATGGGCTGGACATGTCTGTCGTAGAACCGATGAACGATGGAGTAGACGAGTTCTAGAGTGGAGACCACGTACGGGAAGACGCAGAGTGGGTCGACCCCCCGCTAGATGGACGGATGACCTAAGGAAGGTTGCTGGAGGGGGTTGGATGAGAGTGGCAGGAGATCGTGTGAAGTGGCGAGCCTTGGGGCCTATATCCAGCAGTGGAGAGAACAGGCTGATGATGATGATGATTATATTGTCTAATTAAGCCTGTAATTGCACCTACCTTTCATTGTTTAATTGCTTTTGTTGTCCCGAAGGTTGTGACTGTCATAGAATGCCTAGCGGCATTAAGTCCACCAAGTCATTTTGCTCCACCTAATCGCTGTCCTGTGACATGGTGCACAATAAAATGTGCTATAGCTTAATAAGGTCATAAACCTGGTTAACAAGATCAAAATTGCTAGAGAACTAATTACGGCACACTAATAAATAATCAAATCATTATTGGGTAAACAATTAAATTGAGTATAATAATAATATAATGAATAGATATAAATATATATATATATATATATAACCTATCGTATATATATATACATTTTTCAAACATTTATTCATTCACCTGTTTAGATTACTGTAAATGACTTGTCTATATTAACGTTTTAGCCATGTTCTGCTCTGATACATCTAGCTAATCACCGGGGGCAGTATCAAGACAACTCTTATCCCGGACTAACTTTACAAATACACTTCGCTTGCTAATATACGAATACTACTATACACGTATATATAGTATAATTTTGCTTCTGCCTCTCATTCATTCATTTTGTCTTAGGTAAATAATCATTATCCTATTGGTTTTCACTTATTTATTATTATTCTTTTACTTCTGCTAGTCACAATTCAATTGCACTATTAATTTAAATCTAATAACTATATTTTACTCTTATTTCTGTTTTAATTGTATTGTCTAAATAATATAAAATCTCTTTGGCTTGTGTTCCACTATTGCTACTCTGTCTATATGTTTAATTTTTTTCTAAAATAAATAAATAAATAAATAAAGTCCGCCTTTGTACTTTGTGCAATAAAGATTTAAATAAATAAATAAATTATACCAATACAATAATGAATAAATCATAATTCATAATATCGTACGGTAACATCTGTGCGTGTTGGACAAAAAAACGCAACGAAGTTTTAGGTTTTTAAAAAATTACAAAGCGTTAAATCTGTAAATATCAAGCCAAATTAAGTTTTTTCTTAAGCCTTCCTAATATTTTCATACTTAACATAATTATGACATTAAAAATCCCAAAAAAGGGAGCTTTGAAACAATGTTGTTAATGATATAGTTTACCCCAATATACATTAACATTATGCAAAATCGGGTTATAAAATCCTACACTTATAGGCACGGGCACACCAATTGCGTACATGTTAACGTGATAGACCAAATCAAAACCAAGATCATGACTTAGTCAGTGTTGGTCTTGCACTCCTAATCTTGGTCTTGGTCTTGCGCACGAGATTCGCAAGACTCTTGCTCTGACTCAATATATATTTTTTTCCAATTATACTAAGTATATCTTGTGAGTATCCCGACGGCACGAACGGTGGATACTTCATCGCCCCGGCCGTCTGGGAAAATTACCACCGCCTACCACCTATTTGTTGTTCTCGTAAAAAGTATGTGCCATTTGCAAAGATGTCATATGCCAATTTTTACGTTTAAGGAGAACTAATATTGTAAGCTTTGTATAAAAATAAACACCGCTTAGACGACTTACCTAAGTTATTTTATAGGATACCTTTTTTTAATTTGAAAAAAATAGGCGCTTCGAAACAGTATCACTGACTTTTTTAAATTTTGTATGTAAAAAGTAAATTATTATCAAGACTGTATTTCTAGGAACGACAGTTTTTAAAGAAGCGGATTTACATTTAGCCAACTTTACTATAGGCCTATCATGACAAGTGGCAAGCACGTCGATGTCTCTAGCGTACCAAACTCGAGACATATCGTGTCGACTTTCGACCTAACCGCTAGACCACGGAGGCATGATGAGGTTTTGAATGTTTGATGACGTCATAAATATATTCTAAGCAGGCTGCGAATTCTACCTTAACAGCGTACACTTTAAGGCTTAAAGCAAGCTCGTGAATACAGCCATTGTACTTTTACTATATGATTAACTTCTTTAGTTTCTTTTTATAATTTTGTTTGGCAATCATGCGTAGTACAGCGCTGTGTATAAGATGCAACGTGCTTGTGCAAGTTTACATGCATCTGGTGTGCCCTGGCCTTTATTAAGGCCCATATAAAATTTTCTAGTCAACCTTTTTTCAGCTAGCCAGGTGGCTGACAAACCAATCCAGTCACGATTCATTATAAGCAAATTACCGTAAAATCTTACACCTTCCGCGATTTAGCTCTATTATTTTATAATTCATATATTATAGCAATAACGATGAAAATATACATCCGTCGTCGCTTCGCCTTAAATATTAAGTAAAAGCGTTTAAAATAATTACAGAATAATTTGTTTATATCGCGGTTCAGCTAACGCGTTTTTATATTGTAAAAAAAATGCTACAATATTCGTCTAGGACTATGTGCAATTCAGGTCTTTGGTTGCAGGCTTTTCCCTCAGCATCGGTTGGCACACTCCTTGATCGAAATACTCTGTCCATGACTGCCTTCGTCTCTGAGCCCTGACTGTCCACCCGCACCCGTGTCGATCATCTCAGACAGCACAGGCTTTCTTGTGCTAGAAGTGCTGGCCGCATTCCTCGTCACGCGGCTCTTAACAACATCATCCGAAGGGCTCTTGTCACTGCTGGTGTGCCCGGAATCTTAGAACCCTCTGGGATTTTGCGGAGCGATGGCAAGAGACCCGACGGAATGACTGTTGGGCCGTGGAAACTTGGCAGGTCATCTCCTCCATCTCATATCCAGGCGACCACGTTGGGCCCGGGAAGTGGGGCGTTTTCTGTTAAGAACCTCAAGTTGCGCAAATGGCTTGTTTTTTTACTGTTTATTTAGTTCTTTTCAGATTTTAATTCACGATATTTTTAAGTCTGTTTAAACTAGTGATAATGCATATTTTTTCGCTATATGTGTTGTAAACTTTAAATATTACGAGGGCAGGCTCAAGCTCGATGTCGTTTCTCACTTATAGATTAACAATTATTAAGAAAACGATTTTAAACGGAAAATTATGAGATCCTTGTAATTGAATGCAGGGTGGAAGGAAAGAGACCGAGAGGCCGAAGTCCGGTACGCTGGTCCGACCAAATACGCTCCACCACCAACACTAGCGTCCATGATGCTGTGCATGCCGCTGAAGACAGGCATGGGTGGCGTGCTATCATCAAGACGCACACCAATTCATCGGGAGGTCACGACCCTCATCAATGAGGAAACACGACACAAGGAGGTGTAATTGAATATTTATTGAGAAAATTATACTTTCTTTCATTGCCATTCAACGTGGCAATGCTGCCAGTATCCTTGGCACTATGACCTTTGGTAGCGATTTGGAGCAAATATTTTATAATATATTTTTTATATAGTTTTTCCTTTATTTTATTTTACATTTGTTTTAGTGTTTAATTAATAAGAAGGTTTTTTTAATAATGGTAATTTATATATTTAAAAAGATTAGTTTTATTTTACTTAATATCTGTTGGAAAATGTTTTTAGTATTTTGGTAGAATTTACTGTAAAGTATTATATATTTTCGATAATATTAAATTTATTTCTAGTTAAAATTGGTTCGATTTATTTCGTTTTTCGATTAGAAGCTTCGACGAATAGAATGCTAAACGCAATATTGAAACCGCGTGTTAAGTGTTATAGATCCGCCCATGTTAAGGCGATGATCACATGGGGCGCAAAAATTGCTCGCGAGTTGGACCGATCGACTAACTGTCGTTAAATTTTATGACCTATTTAAGAAGCGGCCAAACAGCACACACGCTTCGTGCACTTTTTTGTTCTAGCATCCACTAGGAGCTATGCTATAGAAAACTATAGCTTTTAATATTGTTACTGTTAAAAGTAAAGTAACATAACGACCTTGCGGTATGGTCAGAAACCACGCTTTTCAAGATTTACTATATAACATTATGACAAGTTGCAAGCTCGCTGATGTCTTTATTATTAAATTATTTATTGCACAAAATAAGTGTACAAAGGCGAAGAATAATACAAGGCATTTTCTAACATCTAACCTTTGGGAGAGTATAAGGGTAGTGCCGATATCAAGTTTAACAATATCCGTACTAACATCGAGAAAATATCACAAATAAATTATTGTGTCTTGACCAGGATTCTACTAGGACAGTTTACTACCACGGAAGCAGTCTACAATATTTTTAATAAGTATCCATAGAATGTAATTTCCAGTATACGTAAACGTATAAGTTCAGTGCTGTGACACTGTAAATTTTCATACATCCGATCTGCTTGTTTGCGCCTTATCATATTGAAAAACAACTTTAAGGTTGTCTATTTATTGTCTATTAATTTGTATATCGCCATACCTATCCTTTATCCCTCTCATACGCACTAGCGGAAGGGTGTGCCTATCTCGTTCTAAAACCTGCGAGATCTTTCCGAACGCACCTTGCGCATGGGAAGAAAGTGAACATTATTGAACGCGACCCAGCTGTCAGAAGCGTCAGTGAAAATGTGCCAAGGTCATTGCTTGCACAGAATTTGAAGAAGAGACATCAACCGCTCGCAATTTCGAAATTGCGAGAAAAGAAGCCTGCCCGCGGCCAGCAGCAACCTGGCGACCCAAGGAAAGCCCAAGACCACCTGCAGCGAATACAAGTAAGTGCGTGTGAGCGTCCAGCCCCTTCATACAGTCCACTATTATAATTTATTAATTTTTTGCTCTTTTTCACGCCCGTCCATTTGGTCCTTCGAGCCGGATTTCCTATCAATTCCTGCCTATTTCCTATCCTTATAGGTATATGTGTAGTCTATTGTATTTATATGATAATTCCTGTAAATTTTATACGATATTTCGTAAACCCGCGCCGCAAAACTTTACATTTCTTGTCAAACTTTTGTGTTACAGGAATCAATCTTGCATTTAGGTCATTTGGGTATTGGGTTATTTGGCTTACTATTGTTATTAGGTACAAATATATATAAAAAAGGGAAAAACCATTTTTTTGTGAAAAAAGTTTTGGTACCCACCTGTTATAAACCCGCTTACTGTTAGCTTAATTGTTGTTTTATAGGTCTGAATAGTTATTTGTATGTTGTAATACTCACCCGCACAGCTTATAAACACATAAAAGTTACAATATTTTATAAAATAATAGGATAATTTGTACCAAGATGTCTGACAATGAAATTAAACTACAAGTTGCATTGTCTAAGCGTAATTCATTGTTTTCTCGCATTCAATCAATATATAATCATTCAAAGAATGTTGATGACGAAGCGTCGAGGGAAGTATTTGTTTCCTCATGTGTAAATTTGGATGAAATCCGCACAGAGTTCCACAAGGTTGTAGATGAATTTAATTTATTGTCGCTTAAAATAAAACCGGGTGCGCTTATTGATGACCAGTCATGGTCATCATTTGAAGAGCTGTTTTGCCGTATTAAATATAGATATACATCATTGTTGTCCTCGCAATCATCGGTAAAAAGTGAAAAACATGGAGATTTTTCCCGGCAACAAACCAGACTACCCCCAATTGAACTTTTATCATTTGATGGTGATATTAAAACATGGCCAATATTTTATGCCAGCTTTAAGGCTACGGTTCATGATAATGCATCACTCAACGATTCAGAAAAGTTGTATTATTTGATGGGAAAGCTCTCGAGTAAAGCGCAACTCGCATTTGCTGGAACCCTGCCTTCTGCAGAAAACTACCTATTAATATTAAAAAGTCTTACGGATAAGTATGAAGATAAACGGCTACTTGCCGCTTCATATTTAAATCAAATATTTGAACAAAAACCTTTTACTTCACCGTCAATAGCGAATTTTGAATCTTTTTTGAATAAATATGTAGCATCGGTTAACTCTCTTAAAAAACTAGATATACGGGAACTAGAAGACTTTATATTTTTGAGCATCGCTCTTAAATTACTAGATTCTGACACCACTCGGGCATTTGAAATGAGTCAGAGAACTGTTCAGATACCCTCATTTAGTGATTTAGTTTATTTTGTCAAGGATCAGATGCGAATATTACAAAATACTATGTCTAGTTCTCAGCATTATGTCGCTAAGAAAGGTGTTCGTCCGTATAATGATAAACCGCTCAAAATACCGCAACAACAAACATTTGTCTCCGTCTCCAAACCACATAAATGTTTGTGCGACAATATTGTGCATGAACATTTGTATTTGTGTCCTGCGTTTACAGAACTAAAACCCGTTGATCGATACAATCACGTTAAGGATTTAAAGGGATGTATTAATTGCCTAAGTATTAAACATAAAACTTTTACCTGTCATTCTAAACAAATTTGTAAAACGTGCAAAGGCAAACATCACTCCTTACTACATTTTAATAAGGAACCAGCGGGTCCTGATAATTTAGTAAACGCTGCCACTTTGCCTAAGGCTATGGAGCCAACCCCTTCTACCTCGACTGATCCTGCTGCCAGCTGTTCCAGGTCCGAGTCAGCGAACATTTCATTTTGTGCAACGTCCATTGCTCGTTCTTGTGCTAACGCTGCCCAATCTCACATACAAAACCCGCAATGTAAAGTGCCCACTACTATTTTATTAGCTACTGCCGTTGTTTTGGTTAGAGATTCTAACGGAACGGAACATAAGGTACGGTGCCTTTTGGATAGTGCATCTCAGGGCAATTTTATAACTTATAGTTGTTGTGTTCGATTGGGGCTTAACAAGTTAATCAGTTCAAATAATTTAAAGGTAAAGGGTATCGGGGGAACAGAGAAAATGGTTCAGGGTTCTATATCCTACCAATTTTCTTCAAGATTTAATACTAAAGTAAAATATAATATTGTGTCATTAGTAGTTGATAAAATTACTGAAAATTTACCTACCACATTAGTGGATATATCCGCTTTACCCTTCTTAGAAGGATTACCGCTCGCAGATGAATCGTATGGTGTACCCGGTCCAATTGATGCCCTCATTGGAGCCGCTTTGTTTCCGCATTTACTACTCCCAGGTGTTATTGGGAATAATAATATATCCGCACCTCCCGCTATACAAACTGTTTTGGGTTATGTTATAATGGGTTCAGTTCCTGTTCTTCAAGATCGTCAAGGATCAGCTTCGACTCAATGTTTTGCGACTCAAGCTGATGACGCTTCGCTAGACCCTATCAATACGTTGCTCAAACGGTTTTGGGAAATTGATGAATCGCCAGTCTCCGCAGCTCAGGAACACTCAGTCGGCGAGATTGAGTGTGAGCACCATTACCGCACGACCACCGTTCGAGATAAAGACAGTGGTCGGTATACGGTTGCATTACCGTTTTGTTCAGATAAATTTTTACTTGGCGATTCTTATGACATTGCTTATAAGCGTTTTTTATGTTTGGAGAAGAAATTAGAGTCAGTACCGACGTTCCGCGCCGCTTATAATGATGTCATCAATGATTATATTACTAAAGGTTTTTTAAGTCCTGTACCGCTTTCAGAATTGAATGATAATAATCCCGCTTATATTATACCGCATCATGCCGTTTTTCGCTTAGACAAAACTACAACAAAGTTTCGCTCAGTTTTAGACGCTAGCTGTAAAACCACATCAGGGGTTTCACTAAATGACATTCTTCATAGTGGCCCTAATTTACAAGGTGATTTATTTACAATAATTTTAAATTTTCGATTATTTCAATTTGTATTGACAGCTGATTGTAAGCAAATGTTTTTACAAATCAACGTTCAGAATAGCGACCGTCGCTTTCAACGTATTTTGTACAGATTTAAAATTGATGATCCAATAAAGGTTTACCAGTTTAAAACCGTGTGTTTTGGAGTAAGGTCTAGTCCATACCATGCCTTACGCACAGTCCAACAATTAATTAAGGACGATGGCGATATGTTTCCAAACGCACGCGACGTGGCAAGTAGCTTCTTGTATATGGATGATATAGCGTGTAGCATTGAATCCGAGTCTCTAGCTTCTCAAACTGCTCGCGAACTGATAGAATTGTTTAAGCGCGGACAATTCGATCTCTTGAAATGGTCGAGTAATTCACCGTCAATATTAAAGGACGTACCCGCATCGCATAAATTCGAACAATTCGAGTTTGATAAGTCCATAGATCATAAAGTATTAGGTCTATTATGGTCAAAGTCAAGCGATTATTTTGAATTATGTATCAAAGCCCCTCCTAGCGATAAAGGCAGTAAAAGGATAATATTATCCACTGTCGCGCGCTTATGGGATCTGATGGGATTCGTTGCTCCAGTTATTTTATATGCAAAGCTTCTTATCAAGGAATTGTGGATGTTAAAAATAGACTGGGACGATGCCCCCCCGCATAGTATACGTAAATTATGGAGCCAATTTTGTTTGGAGTTACCGCAATTAAATAAATTTATAATACCGCGTTTTTTAGGTGTACAGCAAAACTGTACCGTTCGTTTGCTAGGATTCTCCGACGCGAGCGAGCGAGCGTACGGAGCTGTCGTCTATATGCATGTCACGATTGACAGTAACGTATTAGTAACATTGGTATGTGCAAAGTCAAAGGTTTCGCCCGTCAAGTCTGTGTCTATCGCTAGGCTAGAGCTTTGTGCTGCTGAACTAATGTCAAAGCTATTACGCCGTGTTCATGATACTTTTATTTCTCGATATAGTATTACCGCACTTTATGCGTTTACCGATTCTAAGGTAACGCTTTGCTGGCTTAATACCGAGCCAAATAGATGGCAAACATTTGTCGCTAACAGAGTAGTGACAGTGAAGACTGCAACCGGGATGCTAGTGCGCCCTGTTGTGCGGCTTTGCCCGTTGCCGACCCAATAGGTGTTGGTCAGTCTTTAAATAATCACTTATTAGTTTTATTATTATTATTTTACTTTTCGATCTAATGTTAAGATTTTATTTGTGCTTATACTTACTATTTTGTTACACTTAATGTTAGGTTGAATATTTGTTTTTCTTTCCTATTGCTATTAGGTAGCTAGGTACACTTAAGGGGTATGGTCAGGTGACTATATGCAAGATTGATTTTAGGAAGCCATCAGTTTCTAATTGCGTAATTTTCACCATTTATTTTTAAAGGCGACCCTTTAAGGCCGGGGGGATGTTTGCGCCTTATCATATTGAAAAACAACTTTAAGGTTGTCTATTTATTGTCTATTAATTTGTATATCGCCATACCTATCCTTTATCCCTCTCATACGCACTAGCGGAAGGGTGTGCCTATCTCGTTCTAAAACCTGCGAGATCTTTCCGAACGCACCTTGCGCATGGGAAGAAAGTGAACATTATTGAACGCGACCCAGCTGTCAGAAGCGTCAGTGAAAATGTGCCAAGGTCATTGCTTGCACAGAATTTGAAGAAGAGACATCAACCGCTCGCAATTTCGAAATTGCGAGAAAAGAAGCCTGCCCGCGGCCAGCAGCAACCTGGCGACCCAAGGAAAGCCCAAGACCACCTGCAGCGAATACAAGTAAGTGCGTGTGAGCGTCCAGCCCCTTCATACAGTCCACTATTATAATTTATTAATTTTTTGCTCTTTTTCACGCCCGTCCACTGCTAATTCGTAGTTGCATTACGTCGCACCTCATAGCTCTGTCTAAAATACTTTGTTTTAGGTACTTAACACATTTATTAAGATCGTGGGAGAAAATAGACGTCTGTGCATAGTTCTGTAGCACGCACAAACTTTGTTATCGAATCGAGAACATAAAGTATGGGATTTGAGACAGCGCACGTGCACCTAACAAACTTTAAATGGGCAACTTCGATGTATGGACTTTTACAGTTTTATCACAACTCCTAGAACAGAGAGACCTACTTCATTACCATTACATACCATTGCATAGAAATCTCTTTGTCGATTTAGTTAGTCGAGTTTTAGGGCATCTGATCGGATTATTTTATATTATATATGACAATGCCACTTTACAGCAGCTATAATCTTAGTGACATCCTCATATATATATTTTTTTATTGTTATTATTATATTATAAATTGATTTATTCGGAGTAATTGTTTTCGTCTTAGCTTGTAGTATGACAATCCTCATTACAGCAGCTATAATCCTTGATGTATTTATTTTATAATTGTGTATGTCTTAGTTTGTAATATGACAATGCCTATTTACCGCAGCTATAATTTTAGGATTATAATTATGTATATTTGGGTTGCAATGTGCTGCTCCAAATACAAGCTATTTCTCAGAAAATAATCTTTTCGTTAAATTAATTGATTTTTTGACATGTAAAAGCGCAGAATATATTATATTTATTGTCCTAATCCTACTTACAAAAAAAATATATAAAAAAATATGTAAAATGCTACCTATATTATCCCTCGCCAACAAAATAATGTGTGGGATTATGTTAAACTTGAATCTATGAAGACTTCTTTAGCTTTCACTGGAGAAATGCCCTAACATTTCATAAGTAAGCAATCGTTTTTTTCTCACCGTAACTTGGGTTAAGATGTGAGAACCCACGTGTAATTTGAGATCTAGTACAGTTTGCCACACAACCGGTTATCCACCCTTATTCCATTGTCATAAAACCTACTTAAAAACTGCAACGCATATAGCCAGATATGTTGCCTACTGTACAAACACGTGGTATTTTCGCATAAATTGAGTTATACTTTGTGCAAATTGACAAATTAATTATTGTAAACAATCGAAATTTTTACCCATTATTTGTATGCTAAGAAGACTGGCAGCATTCCCTCACTTCACAGCAATGCTGATTTGCTTCCACTGCCAACGCTAACCAACAAAACCAGCGTTGCAGAAAGTTAGTAAACTCAACCCATAAATATTTCAGGAAGTGTTTAGTAGCTTGAAATACGTAGGACCTGTAACACGCACGGTGAATCGATGGATTGCTAAAAATATTGTCTTCTAACATACGATTTTCATAGTTTTAATTCGTAATTTATCTTAAAAACAAAATATATTTAAACAGGACTTATTAAACTGGAAATCCTGACATAGTGTACTCCAATTAAGTACTGCAAAATTATGTCGTCTAAAACATATTAGGAAGCCATTTAGGCTTTACAATTTTATCAGGTATAGTGGTAAAGTGTCACATTTTAGTTGTCAATGCTTGCGAGGACTCACGTACTTTACATAATAAAATAGATATAACATGCGCGATACGACCACAGCTTGAAGGGTCATAGCCCGCGACCATGCCCGAATCACCGTGGGGCCTCATGAGGAGACCTTAAGGCACTTACAGACTAAAAGCCTATAATAAACAATAAGTCTATAAACTGTCACTCTTTCACTGTTGGCCCTGTGTTCCTTTACAGATAAGTCGTGGCTACGGAGTGAAGGCACTCGTTCGTATTGTAGCGTGTTTTTTTGCGCCATTTGCAGTTGAAATTTCAATTTTTTGGCAATAAAATGAAACAGCTCGTCAACACCCCATGAGACAAGAGGACTGGGCAATATTTCGGCCAATTAGCATTGTCATAAACACAATAACAACTATGCCTATTGGTAGCAAGATTTTTTTTTACAGTATTTTTCCAAGTTAATTTTATTTAATTCTAAATGTATATAAGATATTACCTACCCAAAAATATTGTTTACTTTCTTTGTTATTACTGTTGATACAGACTATACAAGCTGTGCGTTCATAACTTTTGTGATGCATGCCTCAATATAACGTAAACACAACATAATATATAGCAAAAGTTCAACAAGTCCATATTTTAAAGGTACAAATGTACGTATTATATACACTTTATGAATGAAATGATTTACGTCAGTGACGAACAAAACAAACAGTCACGCATATTATAAATGACATGAAAACGACACTATAGTGTCTAAAACTGTCGAATCGCTGCATATTCGCCGAGACGTGGCCTCCCTGAGCGTGTTTTACAAGCTATACTACAGTGAATATTCTGAAGAGTTCCACAACCTTGTCCCTTCTTCTCTATTCCGCAACGGAACCACAAGCACATGCCAAAATATGCACCCACATACTGTAGGCACTTTTCTTGGGCGTACATATAAATTTGGAGACTTACATCTGTCGCACGATGAAGATGTGGAATGCTCTCCCAGCCAGTGTAATTCCTTATTCCTATAACCTGGAGTCCTTTATGCAAAGTGTGAAAAAGCATCTTGATAGGCAAATTGTTAGGGACTGATGTCGGACGTCTATGCCTGGCGTCAGTTGCTCCCATTATTGGACCTCACGTACCATCAGGTAGCCGCGATGTCAAATGTACTGACTATAAAAAAAATAAGACAAGCTGAGATCTAGGAAGCTTTATCATCGTCATCATCAGCATGTGCCTCTCTACTGTTGAATTGATAGTTTTTGTTAATTTAGTTTTTAATTTCTTCTTCTTTTTATATTGGTGAATGCTGTAACACCTAATTGGTACATATATTAGATAAGTTATAATTATACTATATTATGTGTGTGATAATATATGTACTGCTGTGTGTACTATATAAATAAATAACTAAATAAATAAAGGCCTCCCCCCAAGGGGAGCCACTTCACGCTTCATCTCCTGCCACCCTCATTCAGCCCCCCAGCGTTCTTCAGGTCATCCATCTATCTGGCGAAGGATCGCCCCACTCTATGTCTTCCCGTACTCTGCTCCAACGTTCATCGGTCGGTGACAGATGTGTCACTTCAGCTTAGTAATTTTGAAGGCTATATCGCTAACTTTGGTTCTCCGACAGATTTCCTCGTTTCGGACTTTATCCATCAGAGAAATACTGTGCATAGTTCTCTCCATAGCCCGCTGGGCGACTTAAAATTTGTGGACCAGACAGTGGGTCTGTGGTCAGTGTCCACGTATCGGCTCCGTACGAAAGTACTGGAAGAACACACTGGTTGAAAACCTTCGACTTCAAATATTGGGGTTTGCTTGGTATAAATTATTAATGACTATTTAGTTATTTATTTATTTAAGGAAAACTATTGACAATATTCAACAACAAATAGAACTAAACATTAGCAACAGAATGTCATTTATAAGTTTTCACAAATAGAAATATATTGACAGTGTAAAAAGCACAAAACACAAAAAAGCCTATGCCATGATAAAGATTAAAAAAAACATTCTGGAACATACAGAGTAACATATAAACACTACACAACAAACTACTAATGAATATTTTTATTCACAAACAAATACAATTAAACAATAATAAGTAGTTGAGGATTAATCAAAATCATTTTCAGTAAAAAAACGATTGCTTAGCACATGCCTCACCATCTTAACACTTGAAAAGAAAATAGAAGTATCATCACGACCGTTTCCCTTTCGGGGTGGTCAGAAACAACGCTGATAAATATGCGGATTCACATCTAGCCAACTTTACTATTGGCCAATCATGACAAGTGGCAAGCTCGTCGATGGCTCCTGCGTGCCAAACTCGAGAAATATCACAAATAAATTAAATATAAATTAAATGTATTTATTTACATTAATAAATATTATTGTGTCCAGGAATCGAACCCGGTGCCTCCGAGTCTAAACCCTCGGACTTAACCGCTAGACCACGGATGCAGAAAAGAAAATATCGGTGTCATACTTAATTATAAAAATGTAGTACAAAATCCAGTGAAAATTATAAATCAGTGTCAAATCAAACCACTTTTCATCGATTCTTAACTGTAAATCGTGACGTCATAAGCAGTATACATATTCTATTAGGCCTCATTGCAATGAATGAGAAGACGTTCGAACAAGTGTTGTTTGAGGAGAAGTCATCAATAACTCAATCTAGATCCATCTAATTTGCATTGCCACATTGTCCATTGACACGACAAGCATTTGAAACTTGCTTGATTTCTGAGATATACAGCAAGCGAGGTTCAAAAAATGGGAGTTGACACAGCCGCTAACGACCAACATCAATCCACCACTATCCCCCCATTCCGAATCGTGCTCAGAGCGCTTAGAACGAATATGGCACTGACCGTCGCGTCGTTCCGAAACAAATATCGCGATTTGGATGCTCAGAGCGTGATATCAATTCGGAACGGTCTAAATCACATTTTCATTCATAAAATATTAGTTTTTTTTTATGTATGGAAGATAAATTGCGGATTCCACATCTTTGAGTATGGAGTATTGAAGTATACAAATATACATCTTTCGGTTTTTTCATCTTTATATGTGTAAAGTTCAATATTATGAAATTATTTTGGTCTTTTAAAATAACTTGCCGTGTTACATACATTTTTATTTCACTTCCTACTTAAATATTACTTATAGATTTGTTTTAAAAGTAATATACAAACAGTATAAACAATATTAAATAATTTAAAAGAAAACCTAATATTAGATAAACTTGAAAATGGCGCGCATAATCACAAAAAACTGACAGCGCTCAGAGCGATCTACCTCGATAACGTGAGCAGTTTAAGCGCGCGGAGTAATGTTATTTGTGACGTCACATAGCTTTGGCAAAACAGTTTAAGCGCGTCTCGGAACACCTTTAAGCGTGCTTAGGTTACTATTATCGTGTCTCGGAACCAAGGTATAACTTATTTCAACAATTAATTATAAACAATTACTATCCGTTGTCTATTGTCTCTGCCTCGACTACATTACATAAGCACACTGCCATGCCACTTACATGTAATTCGAAAAAGAAAACTTAGACGCGGCGAGCTGCTTGCTGCCTCGATTCATAAATCACTTAACTACTCGCATATTTTTTTTTCTTTTTTTAATAATGTAACAATTTATTCACAAAACCTTAAATTAAATAAACTACATTACGACAAAATCTAAATTAAACCTAAAAAAAAATATAATAATACATCATCATCATCATCATCATGAAGCCTGTGTCTCTCCACTGCTGGATATAGGCCTCCCCCAAGGCTCGCCACTGCACGCGGTCTTTTGCAACCCTCATCCAACCCCCAACAGCGACCCTCCTTAGGTCATCCGTCCATCTGGCGGGGGGTCGTGCCACTCTGCGTCGTCCCGTACGTGGTCTCCACTCCAGAACCCGTTTGCCCCATCGGAAGTCGGTTCTGCTGTTGAAGACTTTTGTCTTCAAACACTGTGGTATGGACGATGAGAGGATATGTCGAAGTTTCCCGAATGCCGCCCATCCTAGTTTGCAGCGCCTAGCTGAATAGTACATAGAAATAAAATTAAAAAATATACTTACAAAAAAAATAGCTCCTCCAAATCGCTGTCCTGTGGCACGGTGCCCAATACACTATAGCAGCATTTCCCCTTAGAATTATAATACTTAATCGTTGGGAGAAAAAACTGCCTGCCCTATTGTCCCCAGAGACGTCGATGAGCCTTGGAAAAATTTCTTTATAAAAGGCTTTAAGTTCCGATCCGAAAGTTAGTTACTTCTTTTTGCTATGTAAAAATAGATTTATTTCTTTTATGTAATTTTCTACCACTAATTCGCTATAGACTTTTTACCATTTAAATCGAAAACGAATCCTTTAAATCTATTTTATATGTAGAAGTATATTTGAATAGTAATTCGTTATTTGAATTCGAATACATACAAAGAGGTATCGACAAAAATCCTTGGATTCATTCGAAGTCCTCTAAGGCAGGTTTTTATAATCCATTCTAATTTCATAAATTTGAAAGAATTTTTGTCTGTCTGAGTGAATGTCTGTTTGGGCACGTTTTACGCCTATATTACTGTAACGATATTGATGAAATTTGGCAAATATACATATATGTTTTTCAGAACCCTGAGACGGATACAAATTGCGAAGCAGAATGGTCATGGTCAAATAATAAAACGAAAAGAATACCATCCAAGGATATTTGTATACCAGCCTTGTCAGTCACAATCCCGAAACACCATTCTTCTCCTCGCGGCAGTACCCGGCACCCGCACGGTGAATTCATGGAATGCTTAGAAATTTGTCTTCTCTGTATATCGATGGCAAGAGTATGCGTGGTAGGTATCCGATGAGATGGACTGAGGTTAAAGCAGCAATGGATCACCCCCTACATGAGTGCTCCAGGAAGGCTGCAGTTCGAGACGAGTGGCGACGGCTTGTTAAGCGTGCCACTGACACTCAAGTGACGACCACGACCACTCTGCCAAGAGTGTAGCGACCAAGAAGAAGGTTTTTAATAATATATCCGATTATGGCTGAAATCCATAATCCAATAAATAATTACGGACATATAATAGGTTAAGGCAACCCATTTGACAGCTGGAAGAAATAGTTGGTAGCAGGAGTCCTTGAGATAACGACTTTCAATACGGGTGTTCCATAACGTCACAGCTACGACTATGAAGGAATTTGAAGGAACAGTAAAGAGTTATACGGTCCAAGCTGGGTCAAACAGCTAGATTTTCAATAAAACATGTGTTCCTTATAAGCATTTACAAAACAGTGCTCGTTTTTCACAAGATTTATTCAGAATAAAGCGTTCAAAAACAGGTTGATTTTGGCGGAATCGCGCATTTTTTGCGTCCGAATGGCGAATTTAAAATTGTAATATTTAACAAACGTATTTCTTAGGCTGCTTATCCACGAGATATGTAATATGATTAGCATGCAAGGAAAATATCTACCAATAGATCAACAAGCTATAAATCCAATATTTATTTATTTATTTATTTATTTATTTATTTATTTATTTATTATTAAGGAAAACTATTGACATTAAATTCACAAGTATAGATACAAAAATAGAAACAGAAAGTCATTTACAAGTTTTCACTAGTAGTGTTAGAATAATACATATTGTGAACGATGAAATCATCTACAAACTATCACTTCATGCAATAAACTAATAACTGTACATTAACCAAAAAAAAAAAAAAAAAACTTTTATCGTTTAAAGAACATTAAATTAAATGCATTTCTCACTGCCATCACTTTGTCATGAAAGATATCAACATCAGTTTCATCAATGAATGCATTAAGAGTATTACAAGCTCTAATTAAAAATGTATTTTGTCTGTAGTTAGTGCTTGCCATTGGTATGCGAAAAGTGGGCTTGTACCGATTGGTCCGCACTGGTGTATTTATGTCCAGCCGGGACAGCAACGAAGGGCAGTCTACTACTCCCCCGATCAGTTTGACCAGGAATACCAAGTCAGCAACCTCACGACGCTTATATAATGGTAGCAGATGTAAACGTTGACAATATGATTTGACGTGGTGCCTGTAGTTAGCGTGATTATAACGTTAACCACCGCAGAGTTGAAAATAGACAGCTCAGTTTTCCTTGCAGAATACTCTCTCAGTCAGATTAAACTTTAATAGGTCACTGGAATCGGATAAGCTATTGGCCTTCTGCTAACAGCTTACCATTTGGACCACTTTGCTGCGTAGTCAAACTGTATCATGATCATGAAATCATTCAAAATAATTTAAATAATGACGTGCTTGTAATAGGGGTGTATAACTAACTTTTTATCACGATAGATGGCGAATGATAGATGGTACCTAATATAACTGTCAGTTGCATAGAAAACTTGTTTTTTTATTACGAAATTTAATATTTTCTGGATATTATGCCGAAGTGAGCAGCTTAGAAGTTGAATCAAGATTTCCAAGCAAAATCAAAGATATGGTGATCTCAAAATTGCCGTTCTATTTATTCAACCTTTTTTCTATTAAAAGATGGTCGCTTTCTTATTTTGTCTTTTAAGGTAGGTAACGTTAAGTTAAAATTATTTTTTCTGATATAAAAAAAAAAAAAACTACAAAAACATTTAAAATATGATGCGTCATAGGTGTAAACAAGGTACCATTGCCGCTAGCGACATCTACAAAAAGCTTTGCCTGATACACCCCATAGGTTTACGTGTAACGTTAGATTATGAAAGAGGTGCATTCCTTTATTCACTGATGGTTTTATGTATGTATGCATAATAAACCTTGAATTATGGCTAATATAAACACTGTACAGATATAACCAGGTTCCGACTTGCAAGTTTAACCATTCACATGAGCCAATACCAACTCAAGTCGGCGCGGGAATGAATTGTATACATGTGGAGGCCATCCCTACTCATCGCCAATACAATATCACGTCAAGTGTTGCCAGTGTAAAAATATAAAATACCTGGCAACTATCAAATCACATTAAAATATATGATAATATTTAAATAACATCTCATACATATTTAATTTAATATTTAGTTTCACGTTTGTAATTTACTAGATATAAAATAATAACAGTATAAACTAGTTACAAATTAAAAAAAAAAACAAAATTAAATATAATATAATAAAACTACACTACAAATAAAACTAAAATTATAACCGTGTGATGGGCGTAGTGTGCCGAGGACACTCGCTGCGTTCCTGCGTTGAACAGCGAGGCTGACCCTTTGAGCAAAATATTCTCAACTTAAGGGTCACCCGTCGCCAAGCAAGGTTTTACCCCAAGCTCACCAGAGAACGCCAGAGGCTCCTCGGACCACGGACGGACCCATGACTTCTTTTTTTAATTTGTGTTATTTTATTTGTATATATTGGCGACAAAAAAAATATATTTATGTCTTTCAATATTACAAATGTAAAAGAAGCTTTGTATGTGTGTTTTTCTCGCCTTATTATTATCACAGCCCCTAGAACACAGATTTTTTTTCAATATATATATTTTTTCTAGCATAGGTGGATAAGCAGTGATAAACGGGACGAAGATCCATCAATGTAACCGGCAGCACAAAATGATGCCCCGTTGACAAAAGTGTATTTTTTGTTCCACATCGGCTTTTGTAGGCTACAAAGAACAAATCATTTAATTTCTGTTAAACGTAACTGTGTAATTTTTGCAAGAAATATTCAATTATTGACCAAAAAAACAACCGTGGTCACATTTGTTATAAGGTTCGTATTCCTCTCGCTTTTCAACAATATTATCAGAGATTTTTCAATCAATGTAATCTTTTTTTGATTTCATGATTTTTAGTAAATAAAATTACGGACATTTTAGACATATATTAATAATAATAATTTCGTCATCATCATCATCAGCCTGTGTCTCTGTATTGCTGGATGTAGGCTCCCCCAGGGCTCGCCACTGCACGCGGTCTTTCTCAATTCTCATCCAACCTCTGCCAGCGACCTTCTTCAGGTCATGCGTCTATCTGGCGGAGGTCGTCCCACTCTTCGTCGTTCTGTACGTGATCTCCACTCTAGAACCCGCTTACTATGCTCTAGTGCTGAATGTAGGCCTCCCCTAAGGCTCGCCACTGCACGCGGTCTTTCTTAACTCTCATCCAACCTCTGCCAGCGACCTTCTTCAGGTCATGCGTCTATCTGGCGGGGGTCGTCCCACTCTTCGTCGTTCTGTACGTGATCTCCACTCTAGAACCCGCTTACTATGCTGTAGTGCTGAATGTAGGCCTCCCCTAAGGCTCGCCACTGCACGCGGTCTTTCTTAACTCTCATCCAACCTCTGCCAGCGACCTTCTTTAGGTCATGCGTCTATCTGGCGGGGGTCGTCCCACTCTTCGTCGTTCTGTACGTGATCTCCACTCTAGAACCCGCTTACTATGCTGTAGTGCTGGATGTTGGTCTCCCCTAAGGCTCGCCACTGCACGCGGTCTTTTGTAACACTCATTCAACCCTACTTTTCCCTAATTCCATATTTCCTACATCTAGTAATGGAGATACACAGGCTGATGATGGTGATGATGGTAAACAAATGCATTAGATAACGTAGCTTGATTAATGTATGCAAGGCACAAAATAAATTTAATGTCTATTCTAATATTTCCTCGTAATTTAACCTCCATCGAGGAGACCTCCAGAGGTCAGTATTGGATTATTTTTCTTCTAATGTTGTTGCTTTTAGAACGGATACTTTTTTTAAATCAAATCGAATAAGCTTTATTTTCGAAAAGTTATATATGAGTTTTTGATCAAATGCCTGAACAATATTGCAAAACATTAGGCGCTTGCTAGTAAGAAGATTATGAACTAAGTATTTATTTAAATATAATAGGTTAAAATGTGTTTAGTTTGTGTATTATTGTATTAAATTTATTTGTGATATTTCTCGAGTTTGGTACGCTGGAGACATCGACAAGCTTGCCACTTGTCATGATTGGCCTATAGTAAAGTTGGCTAAATGTGAATCCGCTTATAAGCGTGGTTTCTGACCACCCCGAAAGGGAAACGGTCGTGATGATACTTTACTATGTTTTATTATTATAATACTTCTTCTAATATATATTTTTAATACGAATTTGCGCCGTTTGGGGTCGAGACGATGGGTCCATGGGGACCGTCAGCGAGGCGCTTGGCCAAGGAGTTGTCAAAGCGGCTGTCAGAAAGGTCTCGAGACAGGAAGGCTGGCAATTATTTCTGCCAACGTATTAGCCTCGCTATACAGAGAGGAAGTGTTGCCAGTCTCCTTGGGACTATCTCGGATAGGACGTTTCTAGAGGACATTTTATAGTTTAATTTATTTTTAATTTTAATATTTAGGTAGCTTTTATAATTAACCCGTATATATGTATATTTATTCCACGTATGTATAACTGCGATTGGCGACTTTGTATATGTTTTTGTATATGTAAAATGTAGCTCAATCACATCCGCCTCCGTGGTCTAGTGGAAAAAACGTTGCCGTGAACTCGGGAGGTCGTGGGTTCAATTCCCACCGGGGGCAAGTTGTACATTGTATAATTTGTCTCAGTCATAGTATAATACATCTTATACTTTTTTTTTGTAAATATATACATATTATACATATAAACACCCAGACCGAGACAAATTATACAATGTACAACTTTATACAAGTTTATCAACCATCTAGTTACAGTAGTTACACAAGCCACGCTGTCTGGAAATATTTATTGTTATTATTACTATTATAACTATTATTATTATTACTATTATTATTATTATCTACCTTCAGTGCTATATCAATTACTAATTACTAGCTGACCCGGCAAACTTCGTACCGCCTCATAGTCAATAAATGTACTCTCGGTCGGTATCCCCCAGAAATCAGCGCTGATGCGCACCACCTATCGGACAACAGTAGTACTATGTCAGAAACCTTCGCCGATGTTCACACAACATATTCCCAAAGTTTCATCCCGATCGCTCAAGTAGTTCTGAAATGTATTGGGAACATACATACACACAGACATCAATTTTTATATATACAGATTAACAACTTACAGTTAGATACAAAATAATGCTAGCATAATAAGGTTCGTAAGTATCTCCTGATACACAATCAACTTTTTCGGGAGATAAGGATTAAAACAAATGTCAATTTTTATTTGTAAATCTTTTTTTTTTTAAATAATGTTTTTATCAATAAAGTATTTTTATTTATAACTTAGATACCTAATACAAAAAATTGCTTAAAAGAAAAAAAAAACCGGTATTTTTTGCGGTTTTCCCGCGCTGTGGACTCCCATATTTTACCCGACGTGTTTGGGCTATAGTGCCGCGAGTGACTCCAAGAAAAGCATCAAATTCTGCAGCATCTGGAATTTGATGATGACATCATTAACTCATAGAAAAGAAAGATATATTACGTAAGACTTGGCTGTATGGGCTAGACCGTTTGCCTTCCCTATCACCTCATTCATCATCCATCGGGAGAATAGAACCAAAAAAAAAAAACGGTATTGTAGACATTATTATAATTAGGTGACCGAATTATTGTAAGTACTTAGCTATACCTAAGGTCAATCATTGTTTTTTTTTACATAAACTTTTTTTTATGTTTTATGACGACAATAAAATGTTTTTTTTTACTTTCTTTTAACTTGTTTAAACCGGCTACAAAAACAGTTTTAAAAATCTATGTTTAAATAGGTCTAAAAAATTCCACATACGAAAAGCATTTTGAATCCTTAGCCTTCTGATATCAATGCATGCAGGCCATCGGAACTGCATACAAAGTATTACATTGTCAAGCTCTTGGCTTTGACCTACTAACCCACAGATTCACTTTACCCATAACGTGCTGAGATTCAATTCTATATGTTTGACTCTGTTTAGCAATAGGGAATATGCATGTAACCTAAAAAAAAATTTTGTTATATGTAATATGCATTTTTTCATTTTTTTTTTTTAATTTGACAATTCTTAATATAATCCTAGTAATCTAGGGTTTCACAATAAAATAATCCTTCAAGAGATGTAGGTAGTTTTTACAAAAAATATAAAAACTAATAGCCTTTCATCTACTGTAAAATATAGCAAGCAGAAATTTATCAAAAATGTTGCTTTCTATTTGAATAGGATTAAAATTGTATAATTTCAAAATTAAAATAACATTTTTTTTCGCAGAAACTAAACGCTGTTCAAAAACGCTTTGTTAAAAATATTGTGACATCACAGCGCACAAAACAAACTTTCATGTGCCTTTTTGGTGTTTTTATATTCTAATTAATTAATAATTAAGAAATAACTTTTAAATATTCCCAGTTCGCATTGTCTACACAAAATTAATTTTAAACAATACACAAAAAACCTACGCGCTTGTTTATTATGTTGTGATGTCACAGAGATGGCGTTCAATCCATTTTTTGTATAGAAAACAGTTTTCTTTCGAAAGTTTAAAAGTAATGAAATATTGTGCATTTTCCCTATTGCTAAACAATGGTTTGGCCTGACAATCCTTAGGCTTCTTGGTACTGTAACGGGTACATGTAGGTTACAGAGTTTTATTGGCATTTTAAGAAAGAATAGTATTGTCAATATACGACAATGACAGGGTTGGTGGGTTTTTGTTTTAAAGAAGAAAAGAAAAGAAGATCGAGGGAGCTCGGACCGAGAGGTCGACAGAGCGAGTATTTTTATAAAGATTAGAATTAAAATAATAATTAGTTAAAGTCTACCGCGTAATAGTGTCCCACGTAGAGTGTTTAGTTTTCTACATATGTAATTATTTCTAAAATATAAAGTATAAAAAAGTTTTATGCATTTTCAATAAAAAAAAGGAGTTCCGTAGAATCCTCTCCGTAACAATTAAAAGCAACTACATCCAACCGCAGGCGTTGGATAATTCAAGTAACTGCAAAGGGCAGGTTACAGTACAGTAACTGCTACATGTAGGTTACGTTTTTTTTTAATCATATTGTATTAGGGGAAAGGTTAGTTGTATTTGAATTTTAATGGAGAATAATATTATCATGAATACGACAATGACATAGTCAAGGGATTTTGTTTTGTACACAGACAGACAGCGGAATCATCCAAGCTCGGATGTTCAATGGGCCTGGGTTGGGGATGGGATTATCTCCCGTTTTCCCCGGCAGGATCTCGGCGGCTAACTACCCGCCGGTGATTCAACGCACCTTTGGTGCTGGGCGCTGTTCCTACTACAACATTGCCCTTGTGGCTCACGAATCTAGTCTCCTAGATTTGTCTACTTTAGTTCTTCTCCAAGAGCGCCTCCCTAGGTAGTGGCCGTTCGTTTTAATACAAAGGAGTTCCGTATCATCCTCTCCGTACCAAATAAAAGCAACTACATTCAACCGCAAGCGTTGGATAATCCTTGTGACCGCCAAGGCAGGTTACAGTACTGAATCATCAGCTTTGTTTATGTTTTCCTTGAACATTCCTATCGTCAACCTATGTCTATTTAAGTGATTTTAATTTATTAGCACATAATCAGTACGGTTTTAGAACTGGTATTTCAACTGAAGATGCAGTTTTAGGGCTATCAAATGTAATAGTTCGCCATCTTGACAAAAAACAAAAATGTATTGGCGTGTTTCTAGACCTTAAAAAAGCTTTTGACACCGTCTCCGTCCCCACCCTCCTGAGTAAGATTGAAAGATTAGGCATTAGAGGGATCCAACTTGAGCTCATGACAGACTACTTGAGGGGCCGTCAACAACAAGTCAAAGTCGGAGATTATCTTAGTGATTCCGTGTCGATAACTTACGGTGTCCCTCAAGGAAGCGTCTTAGGGCCAACTCTATTCTTAATTTATATAAATGACTTGTGCGCCCTTTCGATTCCCAAATGTGATATTTTCACCTATGCGGATGATACAGCACTTATTTTCCACGGAGACACATGGGATGATACTCGTCTGATATCGGAACACGGCTTGAATATTGTTACGTCCTGGCTCAAAACTAACATTCTGACTTTAAACATTTCAAAAACCTTATTTGTCCCTTTTGCAATAAATAAAAGTACTTGCCCTCCGCCTAACTATACAATTAGAGCCCATACCGACTATAATTACTGTAACGCAGACTGCACTTGCGAAAGTATTCCAAGATCTGAAAAAGTGAAGTATTTGGGAGTTACACTTGATTCAAATTTAAGTTGGCACGATCATATTATGCATATATCGGATAGAACGCGTAAATTAATATGGATATTTAAAAAGCTTAGGCACGCTGCCAACATAAAACTTTTGATATCAACGTATAAAGCCCTTGCGCAATGTGTAGTCACTTACTGTATCTCAGTGTGGGGTGGTGCGTGCAAAACTAAGTTAATTTTACTTGAACGGTCTCAAAGAGCTCTAATTAAAGTTATGTTATTTAAGAAATTTCGTTTCTCCACTTTTCCATTATATAACACTAATCGCTTACTAACAGTTAGACAACTTTACCTTCTTAACCTTATTTTAAGAACTCATAAAATAATTCCTTTTAAAAAGATAAATATAGTTAAAAAACGTAAAGGACGCAAAGATATGGTATGTAGTAAACCTAAGTGTAGAACTGCTTTTGCTAAAAGACAATTCCCGAATCAATCGGCGTACTTGTATAACAAAATTAACTCAAATCTCGAGATTCATACAATGATGCTACGAGATGTAAGAAATGCAGTGACTAATTGGCTGTTTCTTCTTGACTACGATAGTACTGAAAAACTGCTTCTAAGGTAAAAAAAAAAAAAAAAAAAAAAAAAAAAAAACATACACGTTAATGCCCACTTACACAAAACACGCACTCATGCATACATACACAAAACACTACCACACTCATACACACACCCACACTAAAACACTACCACACTCATACACACACCCACACTAACTCATTTAAACCTTCTCTTTTTATATAATTTGTAATATTAAGTAGGTATTCAAATAAATATTAGTTAAAATTATTTCTATCTGCAAGCGCCTTGTTTTGCAATATTGTTTGCGACCGGAAGTGCAGGGTGTCCAGAGATCCAGGCGTCCCAGAGACCCTTGTTCAGGCCCCTGATTGAAATTGATGTATTAACTGTTTGTAAATAAAGATTATTTGATTTGATTTGATTTGATTTGATTTGATTTGATGTCTCCACTGCTGGATGTGGGCCTCCCACAAGGATCCCCACTACACGCGGTCTTTTGCAAATTGCCAGCAACCTTCTTTACGTCATTCATTAATCTAGCGTCTTACTCTGCGTCGTCCCTACATCGTCTCACCTGTAGAACCCGTTTTCCCCATCAGAGGTATGCGGCAGATATGTCAGACTCATTGCCATTTCAGATTGCAAATTTTATAAGCCATTAAATTTGGTTATCTCGAATGGTGAACTCGAATTTGTAGACCCACTGTCAGTGTCCACATCTCTGCTCTGTATGATGTACGAAGGTCAAATCAGTTTAAAAAAATCACTATACTTCCAATTAAAAAAGTACTTTTACTTGTAGATAACAACTGGTATTACAAAACAAGGATCAAGGTCTATTGAAATTTCCCAACTATTCCAAAGAATAGAGCGATGCGGGCTAGATGCCTGGAGGTATTCTAAAACAAAAGACAAGGACCTTCCTAATAGTAAACATTGATTCTCTACAAATACAGTTAACGACTAATCTTTGTGTAGTCCGTGGTTGGTGCACAACGTTAACCTCAATCACGACTTCAAGATAGAACCCGTCATCAAATGTCTCAGAAGGACGTTCCAACGCTACCTAAACAAGGTAAACTCCAACTTCTCCAACCTTAATCCCCTGCAGGGCCTGCAGGCGAAGACCCAGAAGTGTCCTCCAGGACACCGACGTCCCCTTTACGAATCAGCTCAATGGGTCAATTGAGCCAAATCCATAGGTTACAAGCCCAAGAACCCTCCGGTCCAGTTGTCGCTGTCTCCAACTCAGGCTTCATGCGACAATCGGGAAATTTTCTCACTCCTATACGTCTAAACTCCACTACATCCGATACGACCTAACAATATGGATGCGCGTTGCAGCGCGCGCCCTCGCTTCGACTGCGCCTTGACTACATTAGATGATATGCCAAAGAAAACCCAGATGTTAACCTTGTGCGGGCACCCCGATTAGAGCTATTAATAAAATAAAGCAGGAAATAAATAAGTTTTGTCACTTCTCTTTCATGTCAAAACGGTCTTTTGCAACCCTCATCCAACCCCAGCCACCGACTTTCTTTAGGCCATCCATCCGTCTGAGGGAGGTCGTCCGGCTTTGCGCCGACCTGAACGTGGTCTCCACTGTAGAACCAGTGATTTTACTACTAGACGAGCTGACTGTAATATATGTAAAATAGAATATAATAAAAATAAGACGAGAAGTCGTAGTTAAATTTTATCGAGACGCATTTTTATTGTTTTTGTAACTTTGACACAACCCTAGATAGAAATTATTGACTTAGGCTCACAAATATAAAATAGCAATGTAAACTATAATTTTAGATTTCTAAACAAACGCGTAGTTCTATTAGTAGGCGCCAATGACTGTCATATACTGGCGGGATTTACGGGTCTAGCCCTACTGGCATGTTGAGTACTGAATCAAAAAATAGACGACCGGCTATTCAGATCCAGTGCTAGAGACTAGATGCCGTATTGGATTGAAATGTGTATTTAGATTACCAATCCAGCAGCTAGATTTACTGTCACTAGGTCAATGAATGAATATTAGGCTTACAATTAGGATTATTTAGGATTCAGAGAGGTGTAGAATAAGAAACGATTCAAGAGTTATAATTTTAATGTATCAACATTTATGTAGTAGTAAGTACAAGTTTATTCTAGTCTTCGTAGAGAGCGCTCCGTTCAATGCAACTTTTATAGCCTCTGTAACGCCACTATTCGATGTTCGCTGGTTGGCTGGTTGTCAGCCAATCGTAAGTCATCGTTTGTAATTAAAATAACAACAATTCGCAAGTACTGGAGATTGAAAATAACTTTACATTATCTACAAATTATTGTTAAGCTTAAATTAATTTTCAATGTTCTAAAACCTTAAAATCACACGATGGCTTACATTTAAATTACTTACTTAATGTCGCATTCCAATAAGTCGTATCAGATAAATATTTTACTACTCGCTCTAGCACTTTTGATAACCATGAGACTGTCTCTTTCTTAAAGTGAATATTTATCTGACAAGCAAACAGTTTCAATTGTGTAACGCGATCTTAGCAACCTATAAATAGCGATGATATTGTATACAACAGTATCATTCGTAAAATAGTACTTTCTTTAACTCGGTAACCTCAGTCTTAGAATTATTACATACATAATTATCTATATAGACACAATACTCTGTATTACATTTTATTTTAATTTATCATACTCGATACTAATCGCTTTGTTATTTTAACGATTATGTAGAGAATGTCTGCCTTTGTTAGTAATCGAATTTTCGCCCGTATGAGTAACAGTTTCCGCTATTTAATTCCGTATTCAGCGGTTATCTATTTATAGACCAACCATTTTGGTATTGTTTTGTTTTACTGATAAGATGTCATTGAATTTCCGGATTAGGTATATTTGTTTTAGTTTTAAAATTATTTATCAATGTTTACATTATTATATGTAAGGTGACACGGCCATTTTACAGCCACGAATGTATGTTTAATTCTTTTAATTTAATTTCTTCGAGTCCAGTACATTAACGCGTTCAGAGTGCTGATGGGGCTGCCCCGTCTTTGCAATGCCTCTGGGATGCTAGCAGAGGCGCGGGTGGACGGATTATGAGGAAGCGCTGTGCCTCAATCCTCGCCCGCGTGAGGGGCATCCTGGCACTGTATACAACTGCATGTTAGCATTATTATTATTATAATTTTGTATTTTTACTAACACTAGATATTATAAGATTCTTTAAAAATTGTTACTAGCACATATGGAATTTATTCTGAAATAAAGTTTTATTATTATTAGTAATTGACATTCATTTATTCATTACAGCCCTTAGAACATAGCGTCCTACACCTCCACTATTGCAGATGGGCTTTCCAGAACATATATCTGGAGAATTTGACCTACACTCGCCACGCTGGCCAGACGGATTTGCGAGCATCTGATACCATTTTTAAAGTTGGTATTAGTGGAACCGGAACCGACGGCTTAACGTGCTCTCCGAGGCACGGAAACGATGGTGTTGTAAATATATGACAAATGTACTAAAGAAAAGTGTATTTCTCATTGGTACATGCCGGGTGGGTTTGAACAGCGTTCTTGCCACCATTCCGCGCGGACACGATTTATATAAATAAATAAATATTTCCAGACAGGTCACACAGCGCCATCTAGTTTCCGTGGTAAGCTACGAGGCTTGTGTTACGAAAACTAGATGGTTGATAAACTACATATTATACTTCTTTTTTTTTGTAAATATATACATATTATACATTTAAACACCCAGGCCGAGACAAATTATACAATGTACAACTTGCCCCCGGTGGGAATCGAACCCACGACCTCCCGAGTTCACGGCAACGTTTGTTACCACTAGACCACGGAGGCGGTCAAAATTTATTTAAATTAGGTTTCGTGAGTAGGTTTTTTATTTTAGTTCATTTCAAATTTTATTTTATATTTGTTGTAATAATTTAGTTATTAAAATGTAATTATAAAGTATTATAATTAAAAATTATAACACCACCGTTCCCGTGCCTCGGAGAGCACATTAAGCCTGTCCCGGTTCCACTAATACCAACTTGTGAAATCGTTAATAAATTATCATTAAAATTGACACCAGATCCTCGCCAACCCGTCTGGCCAGCGTGGTGAGTGTTGGCCATATTCTCCAGATATATGTTCTGGATGGCCCATCTCAAACAGTGGAGGTCTAGGACGCTGCGTTCTAGGGGATGTAATGAAATAATACATATAAAATAAAACCAGTCAATTGATGAATTGATTGCCTTAAATCTAAATAATAACGTCATTTAAATATTTGATGTTAATGAATTGATTAGCAATTCCAATTGGCACGCAGCTAGCAATTAACAAATAACTTTGACAATGACATAGGGTACAATTAACGTGGCACAGTAACTGTTATTTAGATCACTCGAACTTGGCCTAAATACAGATAAAGAGATATAAATACAGATATTTAGGCATAAGTTTAGAACGATGGCGTTATTAGACCGACGGTAAAACTAGAAAAAAAAAACTATTTTTGGAATATCATCACATTAGTTCAGTCCCTAGAACACAGTCCTAGACCTCCATCGTTGGAGATGGGCTTTCCAGAATACATTGCTGGAGAATTTGGCCTACACTCTAATGCCAATTTATTATGTATATTTATATTTTTTATTTGCAGCTGCTTATCTTACATAATGTAATATTTATTAATATATTTTTTGACATTTACTGACATCTAATTAAATAACGTAGGTTTATGTAGTTGACAACGCCATTTTTCGAGCGTAACAAAACGAGTGTAATATTCTAGACGTGATTTTTCTGATAATCCTTCTTCATCAAGCCGTTGTTGTAACACTCTGCTAAATTTCTTATACCTGGGTCTGATATGACTCCTGCCAGCAGTGGCATTGTTCATTCTAAAAAAAATATTCACGGCGATTTATAAATCGTAAATACCCTGGGACACATTAGATCCATCTCACATCTAGGCAACCTCGTCAGGCGTGGGGAGTGCGACGTTTACTGATAACCTCGAGTTTCACAAATACGCTAACCTTGGGGACCTTCAGCAAGTGTCTGGCCAAGGAGTTGTCAAAGCGGCTGACGGAAAGGTCTGGAGACAGGAAGGCTGTCAATTATTCAGATTTCCTTTACAGTATCTGCAGCTCGCCAGTAGAACAGACTTCCTTTAATTATCAGACAGGCACCATCTCTTATAATATTTAAAGATAAGCTATACACATACTTATTTCACAAGCAGAATAAGTCGCTATAACTCACTTATTATATATGCGTATATATATGTATTTTATATATAGTTATATATTTATTTGTTTATGTAGGACATTTATTTATGTATAAGTACTATATGTTTGTAATTAATGTGTGTCTTATACAGTAATAAATAATTTCAACTATCATTTTTCTTCTGCTGCACCCGCTTATTACATAGTCACAAAGGTTAGTTGGTAAAAAATGCATTTACGGCATTAAGCTCGCCAATGCACCTGTTTATTATTATTATTAATTATTTCTGCCAACATATTAGCCTCGCTATACAGAGGGTAAATGTTGCCAGTCTCCTTGGGACTCAACAAACTTTCACTGACCATCAGACAAGCTCCTTCTATTCACATCTTTAAAAAAATATTTTATACTTTCTTTTTAAACAAGCATAACAATATATTTCAACTCCACAAATTCCTACTTCCTAATAATATATTATCTTCATATATGTATATCTACTATAATAAGTATATATTAATGAGTTTTTATGTAGTCTATGTATATATACTATGTAGTTTATTGGTTAGAATGGCACCCCACATATGTATACTGTTTCACTCTCCCAAAGGTTAGCTGGTAGAAAAAGCCGAAATGGCTTTAAGTTCGCCTTTGTACATACTTTTAAGTAAAGTACAATAAAGTATTTAATAATTCATTAATAACAATCTGGGAAGGTTAGAAGACATTTTTTATTTATAGTTTAGTTTATTTTTATTGCAATTCAGCGGGGAAATGCAGCCAGTGTTCTTGCCACCATTCCACGCGGACGGGACTTATATCCCTATCCTTAGTATTAATATTAATTTTATTTTATATTTTGTAAATATTTTTTTCGAATAAATGCTTTTAATATAAAATGTTTATTTTTAATTTCATTATTTATGTAGCTTTTAAATAATTTATTTATTTATTAGGCGTGACATAATGTCGCTTGACATTCTCTGCCTGTCAGACCTTCGGGACAACGAGAACATTTATGTGATATAGGAGCAATATATCAATTAAAATCAAATATATTAAAAATATAAGTCTATAGCATTTATTATTATTATTTATTGATTAAAATAAATAATTATTAATAAAATTACATAGGAATACATACACACATACATATATAAACTACATAAATAAGTTATACTATTTATATACTACATAAACGTAAATTTAGGTACTACGTACTATATGATAACAGATGATGTAGGATAACAATAAGCAACAATCAATTAATTATATTTAATGTAAATTAATTTAAAACATTATATTATATACTGCAATAATAATTCCGTACCTTATATTCGACATAGCAATTTTAAACAATCTTGAAAATGCATTGCATTGCATTTATCGCTATTTGCACATACCACACGGATATAATTGACGAGTTGTTCCGCGAACTTATCTAATGCTATCTTATCACGTAGAGGCCGCAGTTCGAACCTGACAATGAAACCTTAATAGTGATGTGTTACTAGTTATCGATTTTGTAAGTATCGATAAATAGAAGACTCTTTAATTGGGTATTAAAAAGTATGACGAAAAGACAATGATTAGGCTGATGAACTGATGTAAATTTTTCATCGTTCTGTTAAATATACGAGTATATTAATCTTGTTTAATGTTTTACAGCAAATAAGGTTTTTAAAGTTTTTATTGCAAAAGAGAAGAGCTATCTTTTTAAAATAATAATTATATATTTTTATCTTAGGCAACTACGAGATCCATAGATATCTACGTTATTCTAAAATACCTACTAAAGTAGTACCTAAAAAGTATCATCACGACCGTTTCCCTTTCAGGGTGGTCAGAAACCACGCTTATAAATAAGCGGATTCACATTTAGTCAACTTTACTATAGGCCAATCATGATAAGTGGCAATCTCGTCGATGTCCAGCGTACCAAACTCGAGAAATATCACAAATAAATGAAATAATAATTAAATGTATTTATTTAAATTATTAAATATTTTTGTGTCCTACAAAATCCCTACTATTTTTTTTAATGTAACCTAAAATTTATAAATAAATCAAAATTAAGTTTTTTTTACACATTAAAGCTATTACGGCTTCCGTATCTTCATATTGTTGTAGTCACAAAAATACCCTAATGGTATCGGGATGACCTTCGGCGGTTTATCTAATATTATGTAGTAAATTTTGTTACTTAAAGTGCTATCCTTAGACCTAGCTGAAAGATAGACAAATTGTTATATGGAATTAATCGATATAAAAGACAATTCTGATGCTTGTACTTGTATGAGAATCAATTATCGATATTTACATATCAATTAGTTTTCGCAACACTAAAACTTCGTGACATAGGGGTCAGACCTTCAGAATAAGGAGGAGGGGCATTTCAGAGTAATTTGTTATCCATTTAAATGTTTTATGAAAAACTAATTCCTTGTAGTCCGATACATCGTTTCGAGCGATGCATCTGACATAGAGACAACTCTATATATTTTTATTTTAAATATATTATTTATATGTATTATTTATATATAGATAAGCTATTTATTTAAGTAATATGTGTCGTGTCAGATTAATACAAATTTTAATAATAATAGGAAATTTGCAGTTTTTCTTATGTTTTGTGAATTGTGAGTTTGTGTTTGTTAATATGTAAAAAATGTACATTTACGAGTATTATCAAAATACATATACGTAAAATAAAAATTAATAATGTTAAACAACAAAAAAAATAGCGATTTACGTCATCGTTACGAAAAAAAAAAACATTTTCGTCAACTTCAAAATAAAATAATACATTTGAAAAATTATACTTTTTTTAGCTTATAGTTCGCTTAACTCTAATTCTACTATAAGTTTTGCCATGTTAAAACTATGAAAAAAAAATTGTTGTGGGTAGTCGTAAAAAGACACCATTTATGTTTTATACAATTTTGTATAAAAGAATAATTTTAATATTAAATTAACATTAATTTAAACTACTTAACAATTAATAGAAAAGAAATATATGTATTAGAGTTCTTCGCGCCATTTTGCACGGACATGTCAACGTTTTTGGGCGAAAATGCCGCGATTGCTCCAAGAAAAGCATCAATTTCTGCAACATCTGAAATTTTATGAAAGATTTATATTACGTCAGACTTGGCTGTATGAACTAGACCCTTTGACTTCCCAATCATGTCATTCATCACCCATCGGAAGGAGAAAAATATCATATTTTTAAATTGCTTCAAATTCGCTACCAATGGGTCAAGTGCCAAGGATACTGGCAGCATTGCCACGTTAAATGGCAATGCTGATCGTTTGGCCCAAATATTGCCCAGCTCTATTGTCTCCCGAGGTGTTGACGCCTTGAAAATTTCCTGTGCACTTGGCCCCCACAAACCGAGAGTTTCAACTACAAACGGCGCAAGAAGAAATCTTCCAATAAGCTGGATGTTCTTTATGTGATGCCACCTGTGCTTTTTCTGCAGGAGAGGTCGTGGTGGCGGTGTACCTAGACGTCACTTTAATTTTGTTAATTTAAAACGACTATGGTGTATTACAGTGGCTAACACAGAATGTGGCGTAGATCTGACACGACAAGCCCGGATCGTTGGTGGATCTGATAGTCTACCTTCAGAATTCCCCTGGACAGCCAGCGTCTGGAGACAAGGGGCCCATCAGTGCGGAGCGACGGTAGTTACAGATCGATGGCTCATGACTGCTGGACATTGTATATGCAGGTTTGGTTGTTTATTTATTGTATTTTATTTATTATTATGGAAAACTATTGACATTACCTACACACGTATAGAAACAGTAAATCATTTACAAGTTTGTCATTTTTTTTATAAAGAAAAAAATAAAGTGAAATCTATTGGTCCTCACTTTTACGTCGCGAAATTGTCTATGATTTGTTTTGTGTTAGTATTATTATTATTAGTAATGGCATTCATTGACTGTCAGGAGGTACGAAGTTCGCTGGGTCAGCTAGTGAGGATATAACATTAATATAAACTACTTAATAATTAAAAATACAACTAAAAACAAATAAATATTAGGGTTCTTCGCGCCATTTTGCTCGGACATGTCTCGTGGTCTCGCGATTAAGTCCGTGGATTTAGACCCGGCACGGGTTCGATTCCTGGTCGGGACAAATATTTATTAATGTAAATAAATGCATTTAATTAATATTTATTTTATTTGTGATATTTCTCGAGTTTGGTACGCTGGAGACATCGACGAGCTTGCCACTTGTCATGATTGGCCTATAGTAAAGTTGACTAAATGTGAATCCGCTTATTTATAAGCGTGGTTTCTGACCACCCCGAAAGGGAAACGGTCGTGATGATACCTTTTTTTTAAATGCATTTTAATACATAGGAGTTCCGCTCCGTAGAATCCTCTCCGTAACAAATAGAAGCAACTACATCCAACCGCAGGCGTTGGATGCAAAGGCAGGTTACAGTACTTACATTATTATTGTTTTTTTTTTTATACCTAACTGCTTTTGGTACCTAGTAGGGTACCACTGTACCAGGTATTTTACAATTTAGCCGTTGTTGTGTAATTTTGTATTTGTATCTTTTAGTATATCTGATCTATGTGAGTCTTCCTTGAAGTAAATTTCCCAGTCAGATTAAACATTAACAGTTCACTGGTATCTGCCAAGCTTTTTTGCGGCTTAGTCTTCCACTAGCAGGATTAGAATCATTCAAAATAATTTGAATAAAGATGTGTCACAAATGTCTGTAATAGTTTAACGCGAATAAAGATTTATTGACTTTAACCTATGCGATTTACGCCACGATATGCGATGTAACAGAACTAAAAAAATGGTAAAATTGGCCAGAGGGGTGATTACGTATTTTATCGTAATTCATCAAAAACTAGAAAAAAAATAATTTTATTTCAGTGTATTTCACGAGTTCTACAAATCCAAGCAGCTTACAGTTGTAGTTGGCTACACTGATATATCGGATAAAGATGATAGTGAAGCTCTTTTACGATTATTACCGCATCCAGATTACAGGTAAGTAGATAAAATAATATAGAACTATACATAGTCTTGCCATAAATATTGCTACAAGAAAAACATTGTTTTGTTTCTATTACATAAAACATTTATTACTGCAGTGTACATTAGTATATACATAAATTAATTAAATAATAAATAAATATTTCAGACGGGTTGTGACCCGTGTGCAGCGCCATCTAATTTCCGTGGTAAGCGGTAAGCTTGTGTTACGGAAACTAGATGGTTGATAAACTACATATTATTATTATTATTATTATTTGTAAATATATACATATTATACATATAAACACCCAGACCGAGACAA
Source organism: Tinea semifulvella (assembly GCA_910589645.1). Taxonomy (NCBI): domain Eukaryota; kingdom Metazoa; phylum Arthropoda; class Insecta; order Lepidoptera; family Tineidae; genus Tinea; species Tinea semifulvella. Next base: position 3,940,973 of record OU342599.1, read on the forward strand.
ATTATACAATGTACAACTTGCATTTTAAAAAACTGAAGCTTATTCAAAATGATCTTAATATTGGCGTCAATAGACTCATTGTGTACGTTGTGGCCAGTTATTTATTGAAAACTGCCAATCTTATTGAATGTGTTAGAGACTACATATTATTATGGCTTTTAGAGCATGTCATACTCTCTAAAATAAACCATAAATTATTGTTGTTGGCTTTATAGTATTATATATTTATCCTATATTTGTATTTTCGCTGTAAACTTACCTAAATAAATAAATAATAGTATAGTAAAAAGAGTAGGTCGTTCAACCTAATAAAATCAAATTAAATAGTAAATAAAAATCAGGGGCTATTACAATCTGAAATTAATGTTGATCGTAAAATTGACACAAGCGACCATAAAACCATTCTCGGAATCGTGCGAAATGTTACGCATGTCGTATGTCATGCAACAATGTTGCAAATAGTAGTGCGGTCATTATTTCAGTGATCAGATTCTGTTTTCTTAACCGCAAAGCGTAAATTGACAAAATAGTTAATTTATTTACCTGTATTTACTACATGTATGTATTAACAAACACATATACCTGCTAGTTCTATAAATGTATTGACGGCTTTGGCCCAAGTGGTGCAAATATTTTGCTGGAATACCTCTTGCACTAACTTCCACTGCGTAAGGTTGAATTTTGATCCTGGTCCTGATCATTATTTTTGTGAGATCATAATATTTGTTAGACTTATTTTTGTTTTACGATGACTTCATATTTGATTCCCACGAAACGGTAGGTTCAATAAGAATATAAAGAAATATGCTCAAGGAGTTAATTAACCTAATACACGTATTGAAAAGATAAACCTATTCGATTGAACCTTTGTTATATTTACACAGCACACATCCCTGTAGTAAATGATTGACACAATGCTTTAAAAAGCGTGTTCTTTGCTGGTACTGTACAACGAGAATACTCATGGTTGTGTTGCTTCTGATTGCTTTATTGGTGGCACATAATTCGAAGACTTACCTCTCGCCGTGAATATCAAGAACATAACGTTTACGTCTAAAGAAACAGATTTTGGCTACAGTCAACTTGTCATTATAAATCTTAATGCTGGATGCTTTTTTGATCTTAAGCTAGTTGTTTTGAACGCTTGCTAAAATAAAACCATCAGAGAAATAATATATACAACCCAGTGGAGCTTAATTGCTTTGATATTAAATATAATATTAGTCAGAGAATCAAAGTTACTGCCATAGCATAAAATAAAAAAAGAGGCCTGCATTTTTAAACCAGCTTATTGTCGGTGGCAAGCCCAAGACACGATTCTTCTCATCTCTTACCCACACACGATGGACCCGGCACCCTCATGAATCCATAGAATTCTTAGAAATTCGTTCATTCGACACATCTACAGCCGATTGGGATAGGATTCGATCCGATCCGACGAATGGGTGCAAACGGGTCCTAGAGTGGAGACCACGTACAGGACGACGCCCGGCCAGATGGACGGGTAACCTGAAAAGGTCGCTGGCGGGGGTTGGATGAGGGTTGCAAAAGTGCTGTGGCGAGCCTACATCCAGCCGTGGAAAGAGAGAGAGAAAGAAAGAGAGATGATGATGATGACATATATAACAATCTACGTGATGCAACAACCAGATTTGTGGGTACTCAATTCATGGATTTTTTACCACGATAATGCCCCGTCACATTTTAGATGTTTTGTCAAACACGAGAATTATCGCTCAGCCACCGTTTTCTTCCTGTCCTGTTTTCAACACTCAAAAATCCGCTTCGGGGAACGCGCCATGAGTCCATTGAAGCCATAAAACGTAATTCGCTTGTTTATTTGGACACATCGGCTCCAATTTGATCAGATGTATAACCAGAATCCGGCGGTATTAATATAAGTAATCCTAATCTGTTATACTAATTTAATGTCTTCCGCAGATGTAATAAAAAGAGCAACGATGTAGCTTTACTAATGACAGTTCGTCATCTCAAATGGACCAAAGACTTAAAGCCAGCCTGTCTGCCTCAACCTCTTGCTCAAGACTTCAGTGGGTCGCTAGCTACTGTCACTGGTTGGGGATTTACTAACGAAGATAGAGGCAAAGGTATTTTTATGTTTATTACCCATTATAACCATCCCTATTAAAACCTAACCTTTTTTTTTTTTTATATATCTATTTTTAGTAAAAATTCAAAATTGTATCAACCCACTTACTAGAGCTATTTTAGTATATTTCCATGTTTATTTTCTTATTATACGGCAAAATTTTACACTGTGACTATGCCATAATTAGTACGAAAATATAATTTCCACTTGGCATTTCCTTATTCAGATTTCATACATCTCTCAAAGCAGCTTTATTAGCGACATTATCTGCGTAATCAAAGCAAATTACTATGATTCATAATCTTTATTACCTTACCTAGAACTTTGCTCTACATACGCGAGAGTGTTATTACCATAATTATTTAGTTATACAGCTAGCAGTACCTATATTAATTCTTCGAATTAGATATAATTCAAATATAAATGATTTATTAGCAATGTAAGTTTTTACAATTTATGTTAACAAACAATATCGTGGAACAGCTCGTAGAATGATTAGCAATAATATTTTGGTGATGGTCCCACACAAGGCAGTTAAGCCTGACATGCAGGTCCCAATCTAGGGTTACCAACTAAGAGATAAAAATGTAGCAAAATATATACAAATTAAATAAATTTATATATATGATATATAAACAACGGGTTGTGGATAGAGAAATAAATTCTATATAAAGTGAGCATACTAAGCGATAGGTCTCGTAAATTATTCAGTTTCGTAGTAGTTCCAGTTTAGTAGGAGCTTTGCAACTCTGATCCGTGCCTCTTTCAATGATCAGTGCAGAATATCACATTTCATTATTATTCTGTGAAATAAAAACGAATTAAGGAAGAAACTAAAACGGCCTGCAAATGCAGTTCTAATACAAATATTGTCCACTGCGGAAACACGCTTATCGAGCCATTTTATAAAAGAGCAATCTTATGGAAGTACGATAACATGTGCAGTGGACGCAAGGATAAACAATCTTCGAACGCTTAGCTCAGCCTGCTCATATAGCGATAATGTGGGATGTCTAAACGGTTTCCTAAGCATTACCTTAAGAATAGACATTTGGACTCTTTCCGCCCCAATCATATTAATATGCGAATTTATAACAAGATTTATTTTAATTTTAAATTTGGAAAACCAACAGTTGACAATTGTATATAGATAGGTTTTCACATATAAGCCTAAAATTCAATAAACAAGCAAATGAAGAAAACAAAAATATTAATAATATAGGTGAAACACAAGTTACTAAAACTACTAAACAAACATTTTAATAACAATTAATGCCTTTGACAAATTGACAGATTCAACATACCGAAGCGCTAACTCACGTCTAATGCCTACATCCCTGGAAGAACAAATTAATATCCAGCTCTTAATAAATAACTGTTCTGCCTATACGCAGTACTAGCGTATGGCACGGACTTGCAGTACTATACCAGCCAACAACTATCGACTGTATAATGGTAACTGAGGGAAGAAGCGAAACTGAAAAGGAACCCGGATGTTTCAGGGTATATAAGAGCCATGTACCTCATAAACTCATAGCGAGTCTATTTCAGTTCTCCAGCACGTCCCTTAGAAGTTACCAATAGCTGTGTGCAAGACATTATTCTACTACATTCTTAGTGTCTTAAAATATAAACAACTTTCACGGAGTCAAAGATTTCATTTTAATTTCAGGCTCCAGACCGAATGTATTACAAAAGACGGAAGTGTTGGTGGTAGCAAACGATGAATGTAATACGTGGTACAAGTCACAAGGCAGCAAGGTCAAGATCACGGACACTCAACTGTGTGCTGGCTTTGAAAATGGAGGAAAAGACTCGTGTTGGGTATGTGTGTTGATTACACAATCATTTTTATGACTAATAGGGGAAGGGCATATCTAGAAAAGTTTTGTTAATTATACTTGAAGATATTCATGAGAAATGAAAGGCAGATTAGATACACTATTGAATAGGTATGTTTGTAAAGCATCTAACACTTAAAGTAAAGGAAAACATAGCACGCCAATCGGCGTTACTCACCAATCCAATCACTAGAACAGCAGGGAATATTATGGCCTAACATCCACGTTACGTAGAACCTATACTGATATATTGTGGACTGATAATGTTTATTACTTTTTTATGCAAATAAATATAATTGTACTTACCTAGTTTTTAATGATCATTAGGCTTGATCTGGACATGTACACAGTTTTTTTAACTCAATTTCAATTATACCATGTAACCACAGCACCTAGAACACTTCCACTGTTGAAGATGTGCCTTCCAGATATTTCTGGGTAATTTAATCTACACTCCATCTAGGCTAGACGCGTTGGCAAGTATCTGATGTTAATTTTCGCGACGGCTTAACATGCTCTCCGAGGCACGGGAACGGTGGTGTTGGTAATCAACGACAATTAATGTAGGTAAGAAAAGTAATGAACCGCCAACCTTTTCGAGTTGGAAGAATTCTTACAACCGAGCCACCACCGCTTTTAATAAACTAGTTTTAAATAATTTCTGATGCTATTTATCTAATCTTAAATATATAGCATTCGTTTCACCTTAATCGGAATACGTAAAAAATTTTTTACTGAAAATTAATCAATTAAATAAAATAAAATAATAAAATCCTAATTATTTTATTGAAACTGATATTATTATTGCACGAAAAAAAATGTATAAAGGCGAAGATTAAGGCATTTTCTAATATCTAACCTTTGGGAGAGTATGAGATGAATAATAATAAGCTATTTAAAATAAAGTAAAAGTTTAAAATAAATACGTGCCAGCCATTAACACCACTTAATCTAGAACTATAACGTAAGCATACCAATAAGAAGAGTTAATTATTAACTTATTTTATCGTGGTGGTTCTGCCTAGAAAAAATACTTAAGATTTCACAGCTAAAAATGAAAAGTGAAAAACGTAGGAATGTACTTACTAAACCAATTAAGATCATTGTTTCTTGTACACAAGCGGTGCATTAAAGGCATATCTTGCTTCACTCTTTCATAATTTCATAACAAACCTTAAAACATTCATACATATCGTCCATACAGTTAAATCAGTGAATGCTTGATTGATTACAAATGATAATGGTTTGGATGTAAAAACATCGAAAGCCTTACTAAGGTATTCTCTAACAAAGAAACAGTGGGGCTCATCATTTGGACGTTTTCTACTTCTTCTCCCATCTGTGCTATAAACATGTTTACTTGAGAATTTGAAATTTCTACTGTATTACCTTCCTAAAATTCTAAATATAACTCGTAGTGTCAGGACAATGAACTGTACATTTTATTTGTTAACAGGCTGATAGCGGAGGCCCCCTTCTAATACGTGAGAATACTGGTAGAGCGTTAGTCGTTGGTGTAGTCTCTACTGGAAGTGGATGTGCAAGACCAAAAATGCCTGGAATTTATACCAGGGTGTCTCAATATATAGACTGGATTCGAGCCACTGTACGCGAAAGTGAACCTGCTAGGATTGTTAGTCAAAGATCCAATTGGTATCCTAAATCAGGGTAATAAGATAATAAGTCGGTTTCGAAAATCTATTCTTCCGAAGAATAATGAAGTAGAAAATAATGAATAAGGACTTAACGCCAATTTTCGAAATTATAATTAATTTAACACACGTTTAACATTTTATTATAATTCGACGTGCCTTTAAATAATAAAGAGGCAAACAAACTACCAATCACGTAGCGTATTTAATGTTAAACATGAAGTATTTTAATCAGTGTTAGAAAGATTTTCATTTCCGAACCCGACTTGAGAATGGTAATAGTAAAAAAATATCTGTGATATTATTATTAGGAATTTAATTTAATAAACAAAAGTACAAAATACAAACTTAAAATTACAACAATTGTTTTTCTTTGCAAAACTCTTCGAACTCGGCCTCACTTTTCTTGATTAGAGGATAAAGTTTTTGACCTGAAGATTCTTCCATTTCGTCTTTTAAAGCTTGTAGAGCTTCAAAAATAGCTACTTTGGCCTCTTGAAGTAGTGTTTTAATTTCCTTTCCTGTTTTGGCTTTACCGCTGGGATTTGATGTTTTAACTTTAGTAAGTAAAGCGGAATGTAGCTCATGCTGAAGAACTGCACTATACAAACTCAATCTCGCATTACCCGGATCCAGAACTTTGGTTACTGCTATTAAATCCTTGCACATTTTAATTTTCCGATCAAGAATATCTTGGGACATGTAGTTAGGCTGTCGTCCATAAAGTTGAATCAATGAATGCTTGATTGAATACAAATGATAATGGTTTGGATGTAAAAACATCGAAAGCCTTACTAAGGTATTCTCTAGCAAAGGAACAGTGGGGCTCATCATTTGGACGTTTTCTACTTCTTCTCCCATCTGCGCTATTAACATGTTTACTTGAGAATTTGAAATTTTTACTGTACATTGACTGCATGCCCAATCAGTTTCATCGTCCAATGGATCTTCAGGTAGATGTATGCCATCACAAGGTGACTGTCCATCTCCTAAACATTTCATAGCACTTAAGTACGTCCCTAGTTCTGTAGGATCGCGGCACCTTATACATTTACACGAAAAGTATTTGGTATCTCTAAGATGCTGTCTTCTCGCTTGCGTACCCCACAAAGCATGACTATACATTGTGGTAATATGATTATTTTTCAATACTGGTACGACCACTTTAAGCGTGATTTTATACAGATTTTCTTTATCATTGCGAGCTAAAGCAAAACTATGTCTGGTATTAGGAATGCAACTGTGTTCCATTGTGCATGTATTAGTAAATAGGGCGAGCAGTTCTGTTCCTTCTGACAAACGAACTTCTAAAGCATTAGTGTCTATGATGCCGCAGATTTTGTGAACGAGTTCGACTGATGCTTCTGGAAAGATTTTTGCATATTGTGCTTTATCGAAAGCTTTGAAATCGTTAAGAAAGTGCACGAAGAGATACTGCACCACGAACTCGTTTGCTTCACTGAAATGAAATGAGAATATTAAAAAAAAGAATACATATTTAAAATGAATGTATTTTTAAATAAACTTACTCGTAAACTTCCGTTCCAGGAGTACGACATTCCATGTGGGATTGTAAATTTACGAGGAGCTTCCATTTTGCAGGATCAGTTTTTTGCAATAAAAGACATCTTAGTGGCAGTAAAGCATCATGTCTAAAAATAAAATAAATAAACAGTATAATCAAATGTGTGAGTTTAAGTGCACTACGTGTCATATTATCATGATCACCCAAGTAATAGACCTCTACTTCTAAATTTAGGCCTTTCAGAACATATTTCTGATATTTATATTACCCAAGATTTTGCTTTAAAAGTGTGTTAGATGTGATCTCTTGAAATGCCTGTCCGAATTAGACCTGATTTCACCAATATTTATGCTATGTTATGAAACTGACGCTTACTCCAACAAATAGGTACAAGATGATGCGTATACTTTCCTATTGATTATGATTTCTTAAGTTCTACCGTCTCTATTAGTGTTATTAGAGAAGAATGAGTGCCGTCACTAGTAACTACGAATCTGAGCTATATGTAAAGGCACGCAAGGTCTACAGTAAAATGTGCCGGTATATGGTATTTGATGATTTTTCCGACTCTTCTATAAAAAACCCACTCTCTCAATACTCTATATTCTGCTACCAGACAAAGATATTATGAATACCTGTAATAGTCTCCCATATTGTTAAGTACGCAGTTAGGTCGCATACTTAAAATAGGACACTCAGCACCGTGATGTCGAGGATCTTTTAAACCAGGACAGTTCCCAGAGCATACTGGCCAGCCGCAGCTAAAAACAAAAAAGATAAACTTGAATGATTACTTTCAAAGTGAGGTAGAATATTAATTGTTAGTGTACGTTTCAAATAATGATACCACAATGCTCTAACATTCAGTATCATCATCATCAGCCTATGTCTCTCCACTGCTGGATGTAGGCCTCCCCCAAGGCTCGCCATTTCACACGATCTTTTGCCACCCTCATCCAGCCCCCACCAGCTTTTGCTTTGCGTTTTCCTGTACGTCTTCACTCCAGAACTAGTCTACTCCATCGGTCATGCCACTTCAACTTACTAAGGCTATGTCGGTAACTTTGGTTTTCTGACGGATGTCTACGTTTCGGACTCTATCTATCAGAAAAATACCGAGCATAGCTCTCTCCATAGCTCGCTGAGCGACCTTAAACTTGTGGATCAGACCCACTTTATACTATACATTCAGTATGTACGAGACTAATTTTGGAATTATTACTGAAATTTAATAAAATAAAGCCAAAAGTCAAAGGCATTAAATAATAACTAGATTGGTGAATCCACACGGTATGAGAATTAAAGCTGGGATAATCGTCTGACAAATAATTAGTCTACGACAGAGCATTGCCACGTGTCGTGTTCAATTGCAATTTCTAATTAATATAAGTAGAACCGATTGCCTTGATTGATCACGAACAAGTGAGTACGAGCCTTTTTTTTTTTTTTTATATAGACGGTGAATCAATAAATCATCAATGATACGCCCCCTGCCTGAAGGGCCAACGCGGGTGGGGGTCGCATGCCCGACTCATCCGTGAAGCTTCCTAGTGAAGCCCCAGGGCGCCTACGGACTAAAATCCTATAAACCGTCTCTATCTCACTTTTGGCCCTGTGTGCCTTTACAGCTAAGTCTGAGTCGTGGCTACGGAGTGAAGGCACTCGTTCGCCGCGTGGTGAGTACGCGCCAAGCGCGCACCTCCTTTTATACTTCCCCTACACTAGCGCCCTCTTCCCAACGGCTACGCCGCGCATATTTCTATGTTAGCTATCGATGATCTTGGCTAATATTGCTCGTCGCTTTGTGAGCGACAACATAATTGATTTTCACTCACAATATCCCAATCTGCGTGCTACGGAAGTGTAAAGCAACTTCTTCGACAAGATCTCCTAGTTTTAGTTAGTTTTCGTAAGTAAATGTAGATTAAGCTAATATTTTTAAGTTTTCAATTAAAATACACAAAATATTCCAGAGGTTGTCATTAAGAAATAGTTTTTCTACTAGATTATAGATAGCGCTATTATAAATGCACACAAATATAATCTTGTAATCGTGAGCTTAATTACCAGCAGGTAATTCAACAGGTTACCCGCTCAGATTATTCCGGGAAAAATTGGGGAATGTCAAGTTATCTATAAAAGCTAGTAGACGTTAGGTGGAGTGAAAAACAACGTAACGAATATTTTGTAAAGTATCATCACGACTGATTCCCTTTCGGGGTGGTCAGAAACCACGCGGATAAATAAGCGGATTTACATTTACCCAACTTTACTATTTACTATTCGATAAATATTTGTTTGGAATAAGTGTAGATTGTATTTTGTAGGTATATTGGTATTACACATATTATTATTATTATTTATTCTTATACTACATATACCCATACATATTATTACATACACTAAATATTATATATCAATGATAACAATATACTAAATTGTAATAAATAAGTTATAGTAATTACATACACATACATAGATAATGACTTACTTTTATTGTGATAGGAAGTGTGAATACACCATTTTTTTAAATAGAGTTCTGGTGGTTCCTTGCCTTATGCTAAGAGGCAAGTCTAATTGTCTTAGAATAACAATTACCTTGAACATCTTTCGCCAACATCGGTGGACACTGGCCTGTAGCAGCCGACACACGGCATAGTAGCTTCTGGATCAGCTGTTGCCTTGGGACCGAAGACCAGGGGCTTTTCAGTGAGGACCAGGTCTCCAGGAGCCAGATCTCTGGTCGCTACCAGGTACCGACCAAGTTCTTCTGAAGTTTTCACCTGGAAATTGAAATAAATATATTAGCAGACATAAAGAACAATGGCGAGCACCTATACATGAATATACTTTTACCTCTGTGTTCCAGAAGTATATTATACTTTCTATACAGAGGTTATGTATTTTACTTTCTATAGGGTTCCAATAATTTGTTAATTGCCTGTAATATATTGTAGATCATATCCTGTTAACACTTAAGATACATTGATGTAACTAGTTATAAGGCAATGTTATTGAAGAAAATAAATGATTATTATTATTATACCCGAAATAAATTTGCAACGCCTTCACTTTAAAAAATATTAAAAAGACTCGGGAACAACTGCGGAATATGTTTTTTTATTATATAACTTCATTTATAATGACTATTTATAACCATAATAAAAAAATATATAAAAAAAATATATCATACGACCGTTTGTCTTTCGGGGTGGTCAGAACCACGCTTATAAATAAGCGGATTCACATTTAGCCAACTTTACTATAGGCCAATCATGACAAGTGAAAAGCTCGTCGATGTCTCGAGAAATATCACAAATAAATTGAATATTAATTAAATGTATTTATTTACATTAATACATATTTTTGTGTCCCGACCAGGAATCGAACCCGGTACCTCCGAGTCTAAATCCACGGACTTAACCGCTAGACCACGGAGGCAGTTTAATAACAATAAAATAATTTTAAAAAAATAAAGGAAAAACCGTACTAAATATTATTTTATCTATCTATTGAGTTTTCCGCGTAAATTAGTTACGAATTCTTAAAATTTATTTCCGCTTTTCTGCATTTTTCTATATTTCTCGTAGTTTAGATAGTAGCTATTCACGTCCACTTGAAATATTTGGCAATGGAATAGCGCCTTATAACCAAATACCTAGTCTATAAGTAAAACTGTTTTAAATTTATATCCACAACTAAATAATAACTAAAGACACAACAATTAGTCAAGCGAAAGTTTTGGCAAACGTACAAGATGCATTTAATTCTAGAATTGGCATTTAACTGTATAGGTACATATGTATATAGGTACATATAAATGTAACCACATGGGCTTATGTAATGTATTTAAAATTATAAAACTTTAGGCCCGTGGGGTCCAAACGCTAAAACATTTTTAAAAAACATCACCCCTCGTCTAATGGGGTGTATCACTAACTTTTTATCACGATAGATGGCGCATGATAGATGGTACCTAATATAACTGTAAAACTTGTATTTTTATTAGGAAATTTGTTATTTTCTGGATATTATTCCGGAGTGAGCAGCTTTTTAGTGTACAAGTCGATATTTCAAAGCGAAATCAAAGATGTGGCGATCTCAAAATTGCCGTTCTATTAATTCAACCTTGTTTCCTTTTAAAGACGGTGTGCGCTTTCTTAATTCGTATTTTAAGGTAGGTAACGATAATTTATAATACATTTTTCTGTTATAAACATAAAAACTACAAAAACATTTAAAAAATGATGCGTCAAAGGTGTAAACAAGGTACCAGTGCCGCTAGCGACATCTACAAAGAGCTTTGCCTGACACACCCCATTGTCTGCTCTGGCTCATTGGCAGAGATTTGGGTTTTATTAATTTATAATAATTTTATTTTAGTTTTTAGTTTTGTATTTATAGCTACAACGCCTTTCCTCAATTGTGCAATCACGCATTCTCACTTTCTTTGGACACGTATCACGGCGTGGAGATACATCCATTGAGCGCCTTGTAGTTCAGGGAAAAGTCGATGGCAAGAGAATGCGTGGTAGGTCTCCGATGAGATGGACTGACCAGGTTAAACCAGCAATGGATCACCCCCTACATGAGTGCTCCAGGAAGGCTGCAGTTCGAGACGAGTGGCGACGACTTGTTAAGCGTGCCACTGACACTCAAGTGACGACCACGACCACTCTGCCAAGAGTGTAGCGACTAAGAAGAAGAAGAAGAAGATTTATAGCTAATTATACTGTATCTGTTATTCTTAGGTATTATCAAGTATTTCTGTCAAGGAATATAATAGGTACCAATCCTATTCTATTAATTATTTAAAAATGAGTATTTATTATTTTTTTTTTTTTTATTAGTTACACTATATATTCTGAGTAAAGTACAAAGATTAAAAAATATAATAAATTAAGAACTAAATTATAAAATAGTAGTATAGTATCATCACGACCGTTTCCCTTTCGGGGTGGTCAGAAACCACGCTTATGAATAAGCGGATTCACATTTAGCCAACTTTACTATAGGCCAATCATAAGTGGCAAGCTCGTCGATGTCTCCAGCGTACCAAACTCGAGAAATATCACAAATAAATTAAATGTTAAATATTATTAAATTTTTATATTTTTTTAATAATATTAATTTATTAAAATTAGCTTTTAGTTTAATTAATAATTTAGTTTTTATTAAATCATTGTACCTACCTTAATTCCTTTAAATGGTATAATTGTATACCTATTTAACATACATAATGTTAAGGTATAAAATATTTTTGATATTTGTCGGTACAGACAGGATCAATGATAAATCATTTTCTTACAAACAAATAATTGAAAGTATGGATATTATATAAGGCTGCAATTTATTAAGTTACCTCGTGATATAGGTAGATACATTCATGCTGACATTAGGTATAGGTATAAGAATTGGTTAAGATAACTACAAAATACATACATGTAACATATTATTGTCCTTTTGAATTTAAATCCTAATTGATGCTTCATAACCTCCTTTCAACCGCAAGAACTTTGCAACTTTTACAACTTTTTTGAAAATAAGTTTTGCACAGCCATCTATGGTTTTACGCTAGCACCAAGATGTTACAAAGCTTACGATGTTGAGGTAATAGTTCATCAACCATTTACTAGATGGCGCTGTGTATTTTTTTTTAAGAAAATTCTGGAATTATCAGGTTTTTAAGACGGGGAGGACATGGAGGAGCATGTCATGCTTGCACTGTTTGCGGACGACAATGCCTACGTCAGCTCTTCTCCAAGCCAAAATGCAGGATCTTCCTGCGTGGTTGAACAAGTGGCGTATGTCCATCAATGTCGGAAAAACTGCCGCATTAATGACGCCCAGATACAGCCAGTACGGCTGCCTCCACTTCAGGCTTCAGGGACAGAACATCGAATGGACTCAGACAGTCAAATACCTGCGCTACATCATTAACTGTACGTTAACAATTGGTGAAAAGGCGGCCCGAGCCATGAATTTACTTTCTGCTCAGGTTAAAGGTCCGGATCTACAAGAAGTTTATCCGTTTTCGTTACCACCTATGCTGCGTGAGCCTGGCCCTACTTTCTGGCCAAGACCAACAGGTATCGCTTAGTGGTCTCCTGAGCGCCATCGCGCCAGAGCCTCGACCACTCCCTAGAGAAGTACTCCTGGAAGAGATCCGAAGTAGAACCTAGACTCCCTGGGTTCGTGAGCCGCGGGCGCTGTTATACCAGTAAAGGAGCGGAGTAAATATATTTTTTATTGCAGACATGACTTATTTAACTTGTTTGGGCTGTATTTTTTATAAATTTTTATCTTAGTAAAATGAGTAGGTACTTACCTTATACGGCGTGTCCCCATCACTGTTCTTTTCATTATATTTGATACCCATGTCTGAAAATAATAATAATTATTATTATTATTTATTTATACAGAAATTACTTACAATAATAAATACAATAGTGAAATATTTATATAATAAATTACTTGATGTAAACAAAATTGACACTACATATTTCCAATTGTATTGCACGTTGGAGCCAAACCAGGAATTTTCGTCTTGTGTTTTGGGCTCCAGCTGCACTAGCTACCCTATTATTCTACAGTTATTTATTTCACCTGAATTTTACAATTAACGCATTATATCATTCGTGAAATATAAAACACAAATTTAAAAAATCTTTATACCTATATATTTTTTAGAATTTAAAATAATAATAATAATTTTGATAAAACTTTAAGCTAAAACTATTCTAATCTATTGTTAATGCATGCAAAAGCAATAAAAATAATAATAACAATAAAATAAATAATAAATAAGATAAAATTGCCGTCGGCACATGTTAAAATTATCAATATTGTAATTTTATTTTTATTTAAGCTTGCCTAAATCATAATATTTAAAATATTTTCAGTTTTATCATATAAATATAAATAAAATATACATCGTTTTCTTGCTTATTAGTTGAATTAAATGTTTTTCAGTGCAATGTACTGTCATTACAGTTGATCCTGGCTGAGACTGTAAAGTTACTCCTGATTGACCAAATGAAATGTGCTCCCTGGTATCAAAGTCCTTGTTATATTGTATGTTGTGTTTATTGGTCGTGTTTGTATCATGTTGTATTGTTTCAACATAGTTTTTTTTATTTATTTATTCTATGGAAAACTATTAAATTCTACTCTCCGTTGCCTCGTGCACTTCATGCACTTGGAAATTTGCTCGAGTCAACACCACATCTTGACATCTTTGCTGACGATCTGTCCAAACTCAGTAAAGCATGTTGGAAATTTTGTGAGTAAATTAAATTGATTAAGATTTTAAGTATTATCTTTTGTTATTATTATTATTATTCTTGGACCAACAACGTTTATTTAATGTAAAATACATATACGAGGGGCGTTCAAAATATTCTCGGTATTGATACGTTACAACCTCTTTTATATATATATTTGTTACTGGCCGCTAAGATTCATCCATTGACATTAAAAAAAAGTAAAATTGGAACCGAGATGTTCTTTTGTTTTTCTGCAATTGCCGAACAAACATGAACACCATGAGCGAATTAACAATTTTAACGAAATTAGAGCACCGATCCGTCATAAAATTCTTGACAAAACAGGGTAAAAATCAAAAAACCATAAAAGAGGAAATGGATTGTGTTTACCGTGAGTCTGCTCCTTCTTTATCTACTATTCAAAAATGGTCAAGCGAATTTAAGCGTGGAAGGGAGAGTATTGAAGATGACCCTAGACCTGGCCGGCCTGTAGTGGCTACCTCACAAGAAAATATTGATAAAGTGGAAAAACTTATATTGGAAGACGGCCGAGTGAAGGTAAAATCTATAGCTCAAGTAACCAATCTCTCTATTGGTACCGTACATGACATTATACATGACCATCTTAATATGTCAAAAGTAAGTGCAAGATGGGTTCCGCGAATGCTGACGCTTCTTCAAAAGGATATGCGTGTGGCTTGCTGTTCAGATTTTATCGACCTGTGTGGTGAAAATCCCGATGAGGTGCTGCAAAAAATAGTTACTGGAGATGAAACCTGGGTTCATCATTATGACCCAGAGAGCAAACAGGAGTCCATGCAGTGGCACATTAAGGGTTCAGCTCATCCCAAGAAGTTCAAGGTAATCCCGTCAGCTGGCAAGGTCATGGCCACAATATTTTGGGATTGTGAAGGAGTTTTGCTTATCGATTATAAAGAAAAAGGTGTAAATATCACAGGGCAGTACTACGCTAACGTTATACGTCAATTAAGAGATGCGATCAAAGAAAAGAGGCGAGGAAAGTTAACCAAAGGTGTTCTGCTTCTGCATGACAACGCCCCTGTCCATACTGCTCATATTGCCAAGGCAGCTATTGTTGAATGTGGGTTTGAAACTGTTACTCATCCACCCTATAGTCCGGACTTAGCCCCAAGCGACTTCTTTTTGTTTCCCAATCTTAAAAAGGATTTGCGTGGAAATAAATTTTCTGACGATGAAGCGTTGAAGACGGCCGTGGAGGAGCATTTTTACACCAAAGATAAAAAATATTTTTATGAGGGATTAAAAAAAATAATTGATCGATCTTATAAGTGTATGAACATAGGGGGGGAGTATATTGAAAAATAAAAATATCAAACTTTTCGTACTTGTTTGTTTTTATCCACATACCGAGAATATTTTGAACGCCCCTCGTATGACAAAAATGGTGAAAGATCTGCGAAAACATTCGCCAATTACGTGAAGTTTTCAGTCGCAACAGTTACAAATTATTGTTTAAAGCTCCAAGTAGATACTGTAATACCATGTGGTGGTTGATTATGATAATTTGTGCAGCATCTAGGGTCTGTCTTAGTTTTAGGTGAATATTCATGTGTGTATTGTTGCTAGCACTGTTGAAGACCTAAATAAATAAATATTAATTTATAGCTGTATTTTCAAAATACATCCTTAAATAAAAAAAAGTAAAGTATCATCACGACCGTTTCCTTTTCGGGGTGGTCAGTAGCCACGCTTATAAAGAAGCGGATTCACATTTAGCCAACTGTATATAGGCCAATCATGACAAGTGGAAAGCTCGTCGATGTCTCCAGCGTACCAAACTCGATAAATATCACAAATAAATTAAATATTAATTAAATGTATTGTACGACCAGGAATCGAACCCGGTACCTCCTTAAATAAAAGAAGTATAATCGGCATTAAGCTTAAAAAAGTAGTTATTTTCTATGTTTTTTTATTCATAATGTTGCCACTGCATGCCACGCCTGAAGCACCAGGTCTGCCAACATATAAATAATAATAAATATTTATCAGTTTAGTTTTAAATTAAACCTAATTACAAAATGGTATATGGGTCGATACAAGTTACAATGTGGAGAGTAAAATGTGGTGCCGGCATTTTAATGGTTACATTGGCATTGCATCGTCTGACTAGATGTCAATCGGGCACTTTCTAGAAACCACTTCCTAGAAAAGTGCTATGAAGCACTTCGTGTACATACTCGTAGATCTCCTAAGTTCGTAAGCCACAAGAATAATGTTATCTATGTATACTATCGAGGACCAGAACAACATTGAAATAATTAGCAGTGGGAAATACACAAACAGAGCGATGGTGTTCCAACTTTCTTTAAATCCAAAAGTTTGTTGAACCCAGAAGAGATTTACAACAACACCGTTCCCTACCGTCCTGGTAACAACTAATGACATACACTAATAACAACACACGGAATCGTTAATAAGTGAAAAAAGAGAGGCCAGACTTTCGCAACCCGTCTGGTCGAAGCCCAAATTCTCCAGAAATATATTCCCAGAGGATTCCCAGACCTCCACTATATATATCTGGAGGATTCGGCCTACAATCGCCACGCTGCAGCGCGCTGGCCAGACGGGTTTTCGAGGATCTGATGACAGTTTATTATCGTTTCCACAAGTTGAAATCAGCGGAACCAGGACTGATGGCTTAACGTACTCTCCGAGGCACGGGAGCAGTGGTGTTGTAAATCTATGATAAATGTAGAAAAATATATTGTGTCCAAACAGCGACCTTTTGGAGTACTTACAATCTAGCGACCACCGCTTATTGAAAATTCCAAGTCATTACATTATTATTACTTTGTTGATACATCTAAATATTTGACTTAACAAATTTACATGCCTCAAAGATGTATACACATGGTAAGGTAAGTATCATATATTTTTTAAATAAAGGACGACAAGAATCAGTCCACTTTAGACCTCCAATAGCACGAATACACTTTTTCTGTGCTATGAACAAGCTCATTATATCTACTGAATTACCCCAGATTATAATGCCGTAACGTAAAAGTGAGCAGACATAGCTGTGATAGACCATGATGGCTGTGTCTGTAGATGTCACTGATTTTATAGTTTTAAGAGCGTATACACAGCTATTTATTCTCTTCCGAACCGTCTCAACTTGGTCTTTCCAGTTGCAATGTTCATCTATAATTAATCCCAATAAGTAATAATGAGTGGTCATCATTTAAAGTTTATCTTTCATATTTATATACCATACTTCTTCCAACTCGCCTTATATTATTAAATTACACTCTTATAAAATTACTTACTGCAATAACCTGACACTGTACAAATCGCCACCGAAATCACTTCACACGGATTTTTTTTATTCAGACTGAAAGGTGTACTGTTTTCATAAATGCGCGATGAAATATGCTACTGGGAACTTTCTAGATGGCGGCGAAAATTGGCACGACGCCATAGCTAACCGCTCGGTTATAATTATGTAAAACACTATCCCTACGCGTACATACTCATATATATGTATAAATTGGGAGACTCTTACATTTGTCGTACGCTGAAGATGTGAAATGCTCTCCCAACCTGTGTGTTCAAGTTAAAGTCGATTTATTCACGTAAAACATTATAAATCCCTCCGTTCCTCTCATAATTCTCTTCTGTCTATTCTCTCACATAATTCTAGTTTCGTTTCGACCTCGTTTGTAGTTGTTGCCACAAACCTGTGGAACAATTTTTCTTTTAGCATAAGGCAAGTAACCACCAGAACTCTATTTAAAAAAATGGTGTATTCACACTTCCTATCACAACAAAAGTAAGTGTATTATCTATGTATGTGTATGTAGTTACTATAATTTATTTATTATAATTTAGTATATTGTTATCATTGATATATAATATTTAGTGTGTGTAATAATATGTATGGGTATATATATATATGTATTGGTGTATAATAATATAGGTAAACCGTAGAATTTAATATAATTTTGCACCTACCTTTCAATATAATGCTCAAGTTGTCCCAATGGTTGGCTAGGATAGAATGTCTAGCGGCATTATACGCCCGCCTTTGTCTTTGTGCAATAAAGATTTAAATAAAATAAACCTTATTTCAGTCATTACAACCCTTAGAACACAGCGTCCTAGACCGGTGTTGGAGATGGGCGTTCAAAACATATATCTGAAAAAATTTGCTTACACTCGCCACGGTCGGTGTCCAGACGGGTTGGCGCGGCGTAAACTTTTAACAGGCATTTTTGACACGTCATTTTTTAAATTATTTTGAATGATTTTACTTCTGTTAGTGGAAGCAGCAGAGCGGTCCAAAGAGTAGATAAGACCAACAGCTTAGCAGATTCGAATGACCTGATAATGTTTAATCTGACTGACAAAGGAAAACTCAGCTATATGAGATTTACAAAATAAAACAGTGTTACCCCATTAGATATTAAAATACATAAATATGTATGAAACGCGGTCATTACTACTGGACGATCGATTTATATATATAAAAGAATATATATATATATATAACAATAAAATATTTTAGTATTTAGTAGTAGCCTGCACACAAATAAAAACTGACTCCGTGGCCTCGCGGTTAAGTCCGTGGATTAAGACTCGGAGGTACCGGGTTCGATTCCTGGTCGGGACACAAAAATATTCATTAATGTAAATTATTATTTAATTTATTTGTGATATTTCTCGAGTTTCATACGCTGGAGACATCGACGAGCTTGCCACTTGTCATGATTGGCCTATAACAACTGTGAATCCGCTTTTTTATAAGCGTGGTTTCTGACTACCCTGAAAGGGAAACGGTCGTGATAATACTTATATTTATATATCATAAATATGAAAAATCACAAAAATAAAAAGTATATATTGATTTAAACGACATTATTTTGCTTGTTTAGAAAGTGTTAAGTGTTTAAATATATGAACAGATCCCGCCTGTCTGATCATCATTGGGTGTTTGTTCCACTGGGAAGCGGATGACACGGTGAACGAATCTGAATATGTGCTGGAACTATGGGCCGGATAATGAGTTGATTATTCCTAGAAGAACGGAGGAGAGGGAAGTCGTTAAAGTTCACTCGCAGTTCCTACGTGATCACACTATTCAAGAGAATGGAGAATAAAGAATAGGTGGTATGGAAAATAATAACTGAGGATAGAGGAATGGCTAATGGATTAGGTAATTAAAAAAACAACTATGACAAAAATTTGGGACAACCTGTGTAAAAACCTATTACCGTTATCAATTTTATTGACTATTTAATGCAGTGGCTTTGCTATTGAACTTGCTGATAGCAGCTGAAAGCCACGGCCGAATTATTATGTTATCTTTAATAGATTACAGGGAAATCTAACATGCAAATTAGAACTTCTATTCCTTTGACATAACATCATCATCAGCCACTGCTGGATATTGGCCACCCCCAATGCTTGCAATTTTAAGCGATCTGCGACTATTTTTGGGTCATTTCTACTGAGAAACCAGTTAACATCATCGTTTATCGGTTCTGCAGTCATTACAGCCCCTAGAACACAGCGTCCTAGACCTCCACTGCTGGAGATGGGCCGTCCAGAACATATGTCTGGAGAATTTGGCCTACAGTTTGGTAGTTTTGGTTCTGCAGTATTATCACTGAATTCCTAGAGAATTTAGCCTACACTCGCCACGCTGGCCAGACGGATTGGCGAGGGTCTGATGTCTGATTTTTAATGACCATTTTTATTAACGATTCTACAAGTTGGTGTTAATGCAACCGGGACTGTCGGCTTAGCCTGCTCTCTGGGGCACGAAAACAGTGGTCTTGTAAATCTATGACAAAGTAGACATATTCGCGCTATCTGCAGATTCCTATAAGAGACACATATCTGATCTCCTTAACACTTTAGATCTGACACACTAAGGGCGATTGTTAAATGCATTGTCAAACTTTTCTTTTTTTTCTATATACATTATGTTTAATTTTACTTATTTTTTGCTTTTTCTATATTTTGTTTTTGTTAGCTTATAAATGTTGATTGCATAAAAAATGTGAATAATGTCGTTGGATAATACTGTTGCTTACCTTAATTAGTTATTATTTAGTTAGTAATCTTTACTGTATGTCTGTTTTTTATCCTAAATAAAATAAAATAAAAAATAAAAATAAATGTACACAAGAAAAGTGTTTGCGTTATATCTGTAACTTATTATAACAACGGATCCAACATTAAAATGTCACTGGATTCTCTTAAGCTGCTGGTCTTTTGCTAACAGTTTACTATTAAGAACACTCTCCTACTTATTCTATCAGCAGACACATTCAAAAATAATTTTAATGACATAATCGATATCACGATAGATCTTTACGCTCCTCTCATAACTCTCTTCTTTCTATCCCTTCGCATAATTCTAGTTTCATTTCAAACTAGTTTGTCGTTGTCGCCACTAATTTGTGGAACAATTTGCCTCTTAGCAGGTAATCACCAGATCACCATCATCATCACCACATTAAATATATATATATATATATCTTAATAAAGCTAGTATATTATTATGTATGAATGTAGGTTTATACGAGTGTATAAGTATGTATTAGTACGTATTAATAATTAGATTTTTAATCAATTTTACTTTAATATTTTTGTATCTAAGTACCTACTTCGAATAAAGCATTTAAGGATTTTATTATCTATTAGTACGTAGTATATTATATATTTATACATCTAGTTAGTTATTAAATATTATTTTTTATTATCCTTTATTTTTGCACCTACTTTTCAGTGAAGTGTTTAAAGTTATCCCAATGGTTGGCTATGATAAAATGTTTTGCGGCATTAAAGCCCACCTTTGTGTGCAATAAAGTATTAAATAAAATAAATAAATAAAATAATAGGTTTACGTGAATAAATACGTTTTGTCTTTGACTTTGATGAAAATTTCTTAACAAAGTGACATCAGGACAAGGGAGCACAACTCCCCTGTATATGAAACGAATACCGCATACATAGACGACTTTGTAGTGGTTGCTAAAATAAAAATTACCAGCCTAAAACTTTCCGTACATATACCAGTTTGTGCACCAGGACCGAACGGCTTAACGTGCTCACCGAGAAACAGGAACGGTGGTGTTGTAACTGGCACACACAACGAAGATTTGTAACCGGACCATAACTCCGATTGCAGAAACAGTAAAAATGTCATTTCCAGTGAGTCAATGAGACGTGTCAATGATATTGTGTCCAAAAATACACATCATTCGAGAAGTGGTTCGATGTTCAATGAGACGACATAATATATTTCTTGTATCGCAACAGCTTCGTTCTGGCTTGATTGAAGCAGCCATTGCAATTGCCAACGGTTATTTTTATGCTTATTGTAAATATTTGAGTCGTTACTCATGGTGATTTAGTTTATTGTTTATTTTTATTTAAAACACAACATATGGTTACCATCTACCATAATTCAACATCACGAGATCTATAAAATGAAAGCCATTTAATTTATAAATTATAAAAAACAAAATTGCCCCCGTAGTCTAGCGGTTAAGGCCGTGGATGTAGACGCAGAGGTACCAGGTTCGATTCCGAGTCGGGACACAATAATGTATTTAATTTGTTTGTGATATTTCTCGAGTTTGGCGTCTAGAGACATCGACTAGCTTGCCACTTGTAATGAAGGGCCTATATTAAGTAAAGTAAAGTATCATCACGACCGTTTCCCTTTTGGGGTGGTCAGAAACCACGCTTATAAATAGGCGGATTCACATTCAGCTATAGGCCAATCATGACAAGTGGCAAGCTCGTCGATGTCTCCAGTGTACCAAGCTCGAGAAATATCACAAATAAATTAAATGTATTTATTTACATTAATAAATATTTTTGTGTCCCGATCAGGAATCGAACCCGGTACCTCCGAGTCTAAATCCACGGACGTAACCGCTTAAGTTGGCTAAATGTGAATCCGCTTCTTTAAAAAGCATGGTTTCTTACCACCTTTAAAGTGGTTACGGTCATTCTGGAGGGACCTTTGGTTTTCAGACTCACTGTAGTATACGAATATTTTTTTAATAGCGAAAGGTTGTATTGTTGATTTATAAGTGTTTGTGTAATTAGTAGATGCAATTGTTAATCAAATTATTATAAGATCACAACAGCTGTTAAACTCTGCTTCATAAAGATTAATTCACGGCTGTATTTTGGCAGACATGCCAAGTTGTTGACCAGTGTTAAATATATCTATCTATTTAAGCCGAGTATTGTGTTGGGTATCGCCTGAGGCAGTCGCGTGTTATTTCTATGCTCATGGTTCATTCGACGCGTAAATATGGACTTTTTAAATCGCGAAGCACCGTTGTGTGATGTGTGCCAAAAACCAGCCAACCAAACATGTGGGGGTTGCAAACTAGTTTACTATTGCACAAAAGGTCACCAAAAGCTAGGATGGAGAGAGGGACACAAATTTAAATGCTGTGCGTTCAAGGTCCAGTTTTCTGATACACTAGGAAGACACATGGTGGCTACAAGAGATATCAAGCAAGGAGAGATGATCCTAAAAGAAAAGCCAGCCGTTTTTGGACCAAGAATGGCATCAATTGCACATTGTTTAAGCTGTAATAAGAAATTGGAACCAATTAAAACTATTACTGATAAACTGGACTTCTATAAATGTACATCGTGCCGATGGCCTGTATGTGGTCCCAGTTGTGAAAAATCCGAGATTCACAAAGCTGAATGCAATATAATGACACAAAGAAAATATAAATGCAGTATCTCATATGAAACACCGGGTAAACAAGAAGCTGCATACTGTGTGATTGCGCCTTTAAGAATGTTATTAATGAAAGAAGCTAATCCTCTACAATTTGAAAATCTTATTAATCTTGAGTCACACTTGGAAGAAAGGATCAGCACTCCCTTATATACAGTCCTAAAAGCTAATCTTGTTACATTTATAGTTCAAGTTCTTGGAATGTCGTTTAATGAGGAAACTATACTGAAAGTTGCGTCGATTTTCGATACAAACTCTTTTGATGTTAGATCTCCAGATGGTTTACAAAGATTTAGAGCTATTTATGTGACTGCATCAATGATGAACCACGACTGCAGACCTAATACGAGGCATTTTTATATTGGAGATGAATTCCACTTGGCGTTAATCGCAACGGTTCCAATTGCTAAAGGCGAACTCATAACAGCAACTTATACACAAACGCTTTGGGGTACTTTGGACAGAAGGCGACATCTGAGAACAACAAAATGTTTTGAATGTAAATGTGAAAGATGCGTTGATCCGACAGAATTGGGAACACATATTGGAAACATTTATTGCTCGGTGTGTAATGGTCCAGGCAGTGAACACTGTTTGTCTAAAGGTGCGATGTTAATATCGAATAACCCATTAGATGAAGGTGCTGATTGGAAATGTGAAAAATGTGATCACAGCATATTAAGCAAACAGATGTTTTGGGGAAATAATGCCTTGAAGCAAGATTTAATGAAGCTGAGTAAGACAAATCCCCGTGACTATGAGGATTTTTTAACCAAATATAAACAAACATTGCATCCCAATAATCATTTAGTTATACAAGCGAAATTGTCTTTGGTACAAATGTATGGAAATTACAAAGGATACTATTTATCAGGTAATCAATAATTAATATTTAAAAGTACGTTATTTACTACTTACTTTTATTTAATTCTAATTATTGCATTTCAGATCTTACAGACGATCTTCTGAAGAGAAAAATAGACCTCTGTCATGAATTGTTAGAAATCGCAGACGTCTTAGAACCAGGATGGTCCAGATTTCGAGGAACATTGCTTTTAGAGTTGCAAGGGGCTATGGCTGTACAAATAAAAAAGGAATACGAGGATGAAAAACTGACTAAAGCGAATGCACAGGTATAAATAAAAAATAAAAATAAGTCTGAAAAAATAACTACTTGATCATTAATTTATAAATGTCATGTAGAGATGTCCCATCTGTGATAGTCCCAAGAAGACTCCTATTGTCTGGACCCTAAATAATCAATAATATTTACTTTAAAGCAAATGAAAATTAAAAGTGAACTAAGCCTAGTGTAGGAACATTAATTATCACAATAAATCAATCATGTCAAACTCAATGTTGGTCTCAATACACTTTGCTCAAAGTGACAAGGCTCAAACTATAGTAATTTATTTATTATTAATAGTCAGTGTCTTATGCATGAACACTTTTCTGGCAACTCGCCATTTAGGACACATAAACACACCCATAGATGCATAGCTCGTAGCACATGGATAGATAACTTTTAAGACCTGATGAAACATGATAGTACAAGAGAAATGAATAATTTACACAATATTTTCATATAGAAGCAGTTACATGTATTTGGTAACATTTGTATTATCTAGTATTTACATTTTTAAACGTCGAAAAGACATACGTATAAACAAAAATTGAAACGATAGAATATTTAATCAACCTGAACACATCGAAAACTGATTAATACCGAAACCATTTTTATGACTACTGTTTGTAAATAAAAAACAGCTTAACATTAGATTAAATGTTTTTTTCTATTTCTATTTACTAACACAATACAATTTTTCTATTTCAGGATCAACTTTTAGAAACAATGGTGTTGTTAGAAGAAGCTACAAGTATTTTAAAAGTGGAGCCACATATGAGAGATACTCTTGAAGCTAAAATTAGAAATCTAAGTTCACAGCTAGATGACGACCCGTCCGCTGACGATACATCACCTACTACTACAGATTTTATGGACGTAGATTAAATATTAAAAAATAATCCTGCTCAGACTTTAATAAACAATGGTATAATTTAAATAATCGTTATGGTATTAGTATAAGTCTTAAAATGAAATGAAGTAAGGTGGGTTGGGGTAAGTGTGGCCATATAAATACGAGAGTTATTTTTTTAATGATGACCACTAATTGTTACTTATTGTAACGA
Organism: Tinea semifulvella; assembly: GCA_910589645.1. Classification (NCBI taxonomy): domain Eukaryota; kingdom Metazoa; phylum Arthropoda; class Insecta; order Lepidoptera; family Tineidae; genus Tinea; species Tinea semifulvella. The sequence continues at coordinate 3,966,320 of OU342599.1, forward strand.
GTTATAATTTCCATAATTTTATGTCGTATTCTGCCTCCGTGGTCTAGAGGTTAAGTCCGTGGAATTAGACTCGGAGGAACCGGGTTTGATTCCTGGTCGGGACACAAAAATATTTATTAATGTAAATGTATTTATTTACATAATATTTAATTTATTTGTGATATTTCTCGAGTTTGGTACGCTGGAGACATCGACGAGCTTGCCACTTGTCATGATTTGCTTATAGTAAAGTTGGCTTAATGTGAATGCGCTTATTTATAAGTGTGGTTTCTGACCTTTACTTTTACTTTTTTTATGCGATATTTCGATAACTCTTTGAATTTATGGGTGATGCTTAAGAATATAGATAAATACCACATATGGTGTGTATACTTCGCCTAATCAGACTTCCCGCATAGTTGGAGTAAAAACAGAAAAACAATAATTTTAGTAGACAATTGATTAAAGAGAGCCATCTACAGTTTATCAGACTTTTATCTATATATTATCGAAAGTGTTGCCAATTTGAAAAATATTGAAAGTAACGAGTATAAGCAATGTCGTCACTTATATATATATTAACCCCAACTCACCTTATAAAATCAATGTGTTTGTTATTGGTAGACTTTAACGGACTAAAATAAATCAATAATTTAGCGTAAGCACTTGCTATTAAAAGGTTAAGCTGACTTCATAGAACTCAGCTTATACCACGTATTGAACTTTGAATATGTAGGTCTTGAATTATCAATCAGATTGCAAAAATTAAACAATGGTTTTAATTTTTAAATATTGTTTATTACCTACATTAAGTTTCCACTCAACTTGAAGTTAAACATTTTCAGTTTTTAAAGGTGTTACTTTTGTAGGTTTATTTGTAAGATCATCTCTTGGTATACTTAATTCTATTGTGTCTTTATTGATATGGAAAATATTTTTGATGACACGGGATAGCTTTTTATTGGGTTTCGGCGAATCTTCAATTACAAATATTCTCTCTGTCTTTACTGATATTTTATCAGATTTATTGTTACACTGAAATATAAAATAAAAAAATACTTTACTAAAAAACAGATTATTACCTGCACATTTTAAATATAATTTAATACTCGTATATCGCATATCTATAAATAAATAAATAATAATAAATATTTCCAGACAGGTCACACAGCGCCATCTAATTTCCGTGGTAAGCTACGAGGCTTGTGTTACGGAAACTAGATAAACTACATATTATACTTTTTTTTTTGTAAATATATACATATTATACATATAAACACCCAGACCGAGACAAATTATACAATGTACAACTTGCCCCCGGTGGGAATCGAACCCACGACCTCCCGAGTTCCCGGCAACGTTTGTTACCACTAGACCACGGAGGCGCCTTTAACTTAATATTTGTGTATATAGCTATAATTTATTAAAATAAATAAAAATACTGTAGAAAGTTGTAATTTATAAAGTGTCTTAATGATTTCTTTAAATACAATAATGTCAAAAATAATAATAAAATAAATTAAAATTAACTTATTGTTAATTTTTCCAAAATAGCTATTACTAATTAAATACAAGATAGTGTTTAGTCCCTCTTCAGTTAAATATCAAGGATTGAGGATGTTGATGAAGACATAACTTAACAAAAAATATGTTTAATTTACCGGAGTACAAACACAACACCAGGATCCAAATCTGAAGCAGGAAATCCCCGAAGTCCGATCCATTGCACGTCTAAACCGTTCATTGGTAAACCCATAGATGAGAGGATTTAATGCACAATTCAGGTACATGAGATAGTTAGCAGCAAACCAGAACCTATCGAAACTACCATCGACCTGGAAATATATGATAAAATAAATGAAAGATACAATTTAATCTAAAATTAATTCCAAATCTTGTATTAGTAGATGTTTAAAGAAACGACCATATATTTTCGTAAGATAATTTAGAACTTTTCCTTCACTATTTTCCATGGAAATTAAGTCAAAGTCAAAAGCACAGTTGTACTTACATTACATTTTACATTACAGCCCCTAGAACACAGCGTCCTAGACCTCCACTACTTGAGATGGGCCTTCCAGAACATATATCTGGAGAATTTGGCTACACTTGCCACGCTGGCCAGACGGCTTGGTGAGGATATGATGTAAATTGTTTTATGACAATTTATTAACGATTCCACAAGTTGGTATTAGTGGAACCGGGACCGACGGCTTAACGTGCTCTCCTAGGCACGGGAACGGTGGAGTTGTATATCTATGACAATTATACGTAAGAAAAGTGCATTTCTCATTTGTATATGCCGTGGGTTGAACCGACCTTTGTAGGATTTAAGGAACGCGTTCTTACAACCGAGCCATCAACCGCGCCCAGTTGTACTTACCAGAACTAAATTTAAAGTGCTAAATTATATGTAGATGTAAGAAGTACTAGACAACGGGAGTAAAGTATACTTTAGCACTAGTTGAAAGTTTATATATATAGGAATACCTAAAAATACTAACTCACAGCATTAATTTCTGTTCTCTGATATAGATCATACATCCAATATACAAGTCCAGTGTAAGGTAGTCTACAAACTGCTGCTGTGACAAGCACACACGCCGTGACTTTCATGGCACGTCTACGAGCTCTGGCTATAGAAGATCCTGCACCTCTTGATGCTAAGTCCTTAGAACTCTTTTCCAAACGCCAAAGAATAGCCCCGTACTAAAAGAATACGACATTAATCATATTGATTTATCATTGTATTTTTATTACAATATTTTTCTGCTAATTAATCAGGAAAGCTGTAGTCCTAGAGGATCGCAATTAAGCGTGTTGTTCAAGAGTGTAGCGTTGTTGTTCAAACCAAGTTCAATACCAGGTTCGGCAACTTCCACACAATGTTCCCCTTCTCCGTAGAAGTGATAACAATTAAATTATTAAATATTGATCTATGAAAGAAAATCAACTAGGTATATGAAAGATGTAAACTTCATTGGTCGACATTGGGTTTTTATTTAGTATTACCTTTTTCATACCATTTGGCCAAGGATGTTCTTTGCTTAAACAAAAATATGACTAATAAACTATCTACCGTCAATATCATTAATCCAAGAGGCACCCACACTAAAATTGTAATTATTACATGCCAGTATACTCCAAGGAAATGTCTATCTTCAGCACAAAATGTCTCCAAAAAATCCAACCATTGACGTTCCTGCAATTCAAATGCAATTTAAAATCAAAAATAAAACAATAGTTAATTATGATAAGATAAAATCGCAAATCTATGATTGAAACACAAGATATATAATGCGAAAGTTGTGGGTGAAAAAGGCCCTGGCAGACCATCACTCACTTATCACGATCAAATAAATAAAACAATAGCTGAAGGTACAATAAAAAGCCATCGAAATAAAAGGACATGTATGAAGAGGTTGATGAATGTCGAAGAAGCGAAAGAGGTATGTCGAGATCGTGACAAATGGCGCTTAATTGTCTATGCCTACCCCGCAAGAAACCTGGAGTGAAGATATGTATGTATGTTTGTATGATTGAAACCGCACACTCTTATTACTAAATTTGCACTTGTCTGGTACTAACGTCGCAAGTGTAGAATAAACTTTAGCAGTGTAGGTCTAGGACTTTGTGTTTTAAAGGCTGTAATGATAAATGTTTTTTTTTTAGGTAAGACAAATTTCTTAGCAATCTATATACTTATTTAAAATGCGGGTGCAGTACTGATCGTGGGAGAGGCAGATTCATTTACATAAGAAATAGACAACGAATACCTGATAACTCCTAAAAATAATCCAAGGTACAGATAGAAGAGCAGCGCAAATCCACGAAAGCGTGATTAGTTTCGGAGCTGCTTTCTTGGTGACTCTTGCATCGGTAGTCAAAGTTGCTGCAGCTAAACGATCGTATGATACTAGCATAATTGCTCCTACTGCTGCTAATAGACATGTCCCTTAAAAAACAGTATTATTAATATTAAGATAACCTTCTTGTCAGTGTGATGAAAGGAAGGACTATCATTTAGCAATGGAGGTCTACAAATCTGTTTTAGGGATTTCATGTAATGAAGAAATTTGATATCTTTTCAGAAATTTTCGTAAAGCAGAAGCTAGATATACAAAATTACGTCTACCTCGGGCAGATTATCCAATTAGGAGCAGCCAACTTCAGCAAAGAAGCCGACAGACGCATTCAGCTAGGATGGGCGGCATGCGGGAAACTCCGGCACATCCTCTCATCGTCTATACCACAATGTTTAAAGACTAGGGTCTTTAACCAGTGCGTCCTCCCGGTAATGTCGTACGGAGCAGAGACGTTGACACTAACAGTGGGTCTGGTCCATAAATTCAAGGTCGCTCAGCGAGCCATGGAGAGAGCTATGCTTAGTGTATCTCTGATGGATAGAATTCGAAACGTTGATATTCATCAGAGAACGAAAGTTACTGACATAGCTTTTAAAATTAGCAAGCTGAAGAGGCAATGGGCCGGACACATCTGCCGCAGAACCGACGATCGATGGGGCAAACGGGTTCTAGAGTGGAGACCACGTACGGGAAGACGCAGAGTGGGACGACCCCCCGCCAGATGGACAGATGACCTAAAGAAGGTCGCTGGTGGGGGTTGGATGAGGGTAGCGAAAGATCGCGTTAAGTGGCGAGCCTTAGGGGAGGCCTACTTCCAGCAGTGGAAAGATACAGGCTGATGATGATGATGATGAAGCTAGATATTGTGATCAGTCATAATTTAAATTGATTCTACATCTGCTAGTAAAAGAAAAAGTAGCAGCAGAGCCGTCAAAAAGTAAACTGCTAAAAAGAGAAAGATAGCTAAGATGATTCCAGTTTGTATTTAAATAAGAGAAGACATAGCATAGACTATAATGCATTCAATAAAACCAGCGTTTAGTAAATTGTTACTTTTTAACAATTTCTAAGTGTTAAGCTTGTCCCTTCTATTTACAACACACATAGGTACACACGTGCACATGCGTACACTAAAACCAGAAAGCCGTTAACTAAGTTAAAAAGTGAAACAAGTAATTTCTTAGTTTTACTAATAAATTGTAAAGGAAATTAAAGTCAAATAATTACAAACCTTGTAAGAAAGCTTCGAATCTGCAACCAAAGCTTCCCATGACGAAGTTTTGATAGAAATCTCTAACCAGCATCAACCAAGGGCAAAATAATAAAGTCACAAAGTCGACAAAGGCCAGATTGCCAATGAGAATATTACTTGGACTCCACAACCATCTGTTTTTGTATAACATCATGAGGATAACGTAGTTAAGAAATAAACCACCTATTCCTAAAGGAAGCATGATTGTGGTTTTGACAGCTATTTCCAATGGAGATCTGACTATCCATAGATCGTTGGGAAATTCATGTTCTGATGTGTTTAACTGGAAAAAAATAGAATATTTCAGCAGAAACTTAAAGGATCATCAGCTGAGTTGCATAATTATTTATGACAACCAAAACATAAAACATATATTTTAAAATATTTTGTTATTGAATTGAATTTAGTACAATATTGAGTAGTTGAATGACAAATAAAACTTTAATAGTAGTGAGAAAAATAATTTTGAAAAAAAATGGTGTTGTGTCCAATAGCCAAATTCTTCAGAATTGTGTTATGGCATCTCTAGCAGTAAGCAAAAGTATACAATTAGACAACTTTAGCAGTGTGGTCTAGCGGTTAAGACTGTAGATTTAGACGTGGAGGGGTAGACGAAGTTCGATTCCTGATCGGGACACAATAATTTATTTGTGATATATTTCGAGTCTGATGCGCTAGAAGCATTGCCGAGCTTGCCACTTGTCTTGGTGGGTCTATAGCAAAGTTGGCCAAATATAAATAAAAAATAATAATAAAAATAAAAAATAGTATTTATTTTCTCCCTTCTATCTAAGCGTTTCTGACCACTATCAATGATACATTACTTACTTTATTATAGGTCCTAATATATTTATTTATCTATTAAATAATAACGTAAGTTTATTCGAAGGAAGTGACAATGATTATTAAAAAACTTAATTATTAAATAAACTAATAAATTAAACTTTAAAAACATTTAAATTACTATTAATAATAATTAAAAATACAACAGAAATCAACAAAAAAAAAAAAGGAAAAACAAAATGATATAAAATATTATAAATAAAAAATCTAAAAAACTTTATTGCACTATGTGCAAAGGCGGACTTAATGCCGCTAGGCATTCTTTGACAGCCAAACCTTTAGGTGCGATTAAGAAATTACGTAAATAAAAACAAAACAACAATATATAATATATCCATAAATACATACCAATATGTACATACAATTAATACATAAATAAATCACTTTTTTATTTATTTTTTTAATCACATTTTATTAGCGGCTCAAATTATTAGTTTTCCATCGGCCTATTCTTATTATCAATATATAAAAAAATAGATACTAACCTAGCCGATTGGGAAAATAAGTCATACTATAGATATACTAATATACATATATATACATAAAAAATATAAATAATACCAAACAATATGTTAATGTTCTCCATCAGGAATTAAAAATAATAACATTTACAAAACTTACGTTAGGTAAATCTTCTTCAGAAACATTATAAAGATTAGGCAAAATAAAATTTAGAAACGCATCCATTTTGTCCAATTTGTTTCAGGACTTCACACATTCTTAATAGCCCAAATATATCGAACGACTGAATTATGATTAAAAATATTAAACAAGTTATAAACCATATTAAAATTAGACGCTACGTTTTTCGAAATGAATTTTTCGCTAACACGTAAACACTTGACGCTATTGCAAATAACTAAAAGTAATAAAAACATATATCTATGTATTTTTAGAATGATATAGATATTACTAGAAAGGACATATCTATTTAATTATTATTATTAAAATAGTTTGTTGCACTTTACTTAAAAGTATGTATAAAGGTATCATATGTAGTATATGTATTATTATTTGTATTTGTATATATTTATATGTATTTACATATTATTGTTATATATAAATATTTGCACCTACCTTACATTTGAAATGGTCCTCATTGTTCCTAAGGTTGGCTGTCAGATAATGTCTAGAGGCATTAAGTCCGCCCCTTGCATAACGTGAAATAAAGTTTTAAATAAATAATAATAATAAAGGCGAACTTATAACTATTACACCTTTTTCTACCTATACACTCTTATTGGCTATAAGCTAATAAGAGCTTCGAAGACGGCATTAACGGAATCATACAGAATTTGGTTGAATAGGGAAAAAAGTAAAGTATCATCACGACCGATTCCGCTTTGGTGGTCAGAAACCAAGCTTATAAATAAGCGGATTCACATGTAGCCAACTTTACTATAGGCCAATCATGATAAGTGGCAAGCTCGTCGATGTCTCCAGCGTACCAAACTCGAGAAATATCACAAATAAATTAAATAATAATTAAATGTATTTATTTGTTTATTTATAATAGGGTAGCCAACAGTGCTAACATCACACACTTATTTGTACTTAACACTAAATCAGAAGTTAGATGTTGCACCTATTATAGGCGACCACCACATTACCACAGTAGCCTTTATTGCCTATAAGAAATAACAAAATTATACAATTTTCAATAAGTAAGTATACAAAAATTAAATATTATTCGAAAAACTAAAGCTAAAACAATTTTAAAAATATATTTATATACATACAATTCCTTTTAGAAAAAAAAAAGTAACGAAAATAACTAAAATATTACCTACTTCAAGTAATAAAGTAAAATAAAATAAATTATTTTTATAAAATTATTTATTTACATTAATAAATATTTTTGTGTCCCGACCAGAAATCAAACCCGGTACCTCCGAGTCTAAATTCACGGACTTAACCGCTAGACAACGGAGGCAGTTGAGTAGGGAGAGGAGTAGAATTGTGGATGGTGAGCGTATTATCGCGCAATAAAACTAAAAAGGAGGCCTTTTTTAACCAGCCTTTTGTCGGTTGCAAGCCTGAGATAACATTCTTTTCATCTCTTAACCACACACGATGGACCAGGCACCCGCACGGTGAATCCATGGAATGCTTAAAGATTTTTCTTCGCTTTGACATCCAAAGCTTGACGACTTTGATAAAAATAAATAAAATAAAATATAAAGCGTTTATTTCGGAATAGTATCCATAGGGGTTAGTAACATAGTGTTTGCTTATTCTATATTAGTAAAAAAGAGGACATTTACTTTTTATATTTGCCTTGCCCTCCTGAGGCACTGGGCAACTAAATAAATAAACTACACAAGTAGGGGCAACGAAAGTACACAAAAAATTTATCAATGCCCTATTAAATTAAATATATATATTTTATAATGTAAGTATTTAGGTACATATAATTGTCACGCTGCCTGGCCAGACAAGTTGGCTAGGATCTGATGTCCACCATTAATGACAACTTATTAACAATTCCATAAGTTGGTATTAGTAAAACCGGGACCGACGGCTTAACGTGCTCTGTAAATGTGTACTTAAGATTTCCACCTAACCTCCACTGTTGGGGATGGGCCTTCCAGAACATATATCTGGAGATTTTCGCAAACACTCGCCACGCTGGCCAGACGGGTTGGCGAGGATCTGGTGTCAATTTTTAATGACAATTCATTAACGATTCCACAAGTTGGTATTAGTGGGACCCGGTCCGATGACTTAACGTACTCTCCGATGCACGGGAACGGTGGTGTTGTAAATCTATGACAAATGTACGTAAGAATGTATTTCTCATTGGAACATGCCGGGGAGGTTTGAACCGACCTTTGTAGGATTTTAAGGAAAATGTTCTTACAATCGAACCACCACCGCGCTTTACGCCTTTCAACTGCACCACTCTTGTTGGTCGAGTCCTGTCTAAAACTTGCATGACTCTATGGACCAGTCCACTTGATGATATCGGCTATCACCGCTTTGCAAACGGTAGTCCATTTGTATGAAAGCTTTTTTATCTGTCATATTATGCCATGACGGATAAAACGACACTAATATTTTCAAACTACGAGATAAGAAATTCAAGGTCAACCTAAGGTGAAAATGAATTACCTACAACATGAAAACATATGTATGTCTATTTTAGGTCTCATACATAATTATTGTTATTAATTCAATTTATTTATTTATGTAGGGGTCCGCGGGGAAGGAAAGCCTATTTGCTGAATACCTACAAGCTTAGATACAAGATAGGTGGTAGGCGGACTGATGATGGTAATTTTCCCAGTCTGCCGGGGCGGGGAAGTATCCACCGTTCGTGCCGATAAACCCAGTAAAGTGTATCCACTCGTTTTTGGATTAGGCTCGAATTCCGTCATGCCCAGTCAAGCCGGCATAGTGTTAAGGACTGATGTCAGTCTTGAGTGTCTGATTCCAGTTGCTAACATTCAAGGACCTTGAGCGCCACTTAACATCAGGTGGGCGCAAGGTCACATATCGTGCTTGTATTAAAAAAAAAATAAGTCAGCATAATTTCGTGGTCCAGTTGAGATAAATCCCTATTCCACGATCGAATATTTTCAAGGATTTTTCAACTCTGACAAACTAAAACAAAAATATTATTAACTAGCTGTTTTACTCGGCTTTGCCGGTGTAAGCTTGACGACAGACCGTCAGGCCGACGACAAATTCCTTAATAGTAGGCATCTCCAGATCTAGAGCTATAACGGAATTGTGCCAGCGTTGGTATTCGTAAGTAGTAAAAGCGCCATCTACCGATACGCTTTTGAAACGAGATAACGGAAATAAATTTGAAATAGCACCTCTCTCCGCGTACAAGTGATTCCGCCAACAATACACAGATGTCTCTTTCAACAGTTTTGAATTAATTATTTAATTAATACTTAGATAAAAAATAAACCTTAAAAACAAAATAAATTCTAATCTCAACATTTTGACATAGATTAGTTTATTTTATTTATTATTATATTTTATAAACTGCCTCCGTGGTCTAGCTATTAAGTCCGTGGATGTAGACGAGGTAACGGGGATCGATTCCTGGTCGGGACACAAACATATTTATTAATGTAAATAAATATATTAAATTCATATTTAATTTGTGATATTTTTCGAGTTTGGTACGCTGGAGACATCGACGAGCTTGCCACTTGTCATGATTGGCATATAGTAAAGTTGGCTAAATGTGAATCCGCGTATTTATAAGCATGGTTTCTGACCACCCCGAAACGGAAACGGTCGTGATGATACTACTTTATTTATTATTATTATTAAGAAAGGTACATTTATTTATTCATTTACTTAATTCTCTAATTTAAGTAGTTACATTTATTTAACAAATCTCATACTCTGCACCCATTATATAAATCTATCACTCTCCCAAAGGTTAGCTGGTAGATAATACTTTCATTGTATTATGCTCGCCTATGTACCAACTGTAACTGTCACGAGGATTATCCGGCGGTTGGATGTAGTTGTTTTTATTTGGTAAGGAGAGGATTCTACAGAACTCCTTTGTATAAAAAATGCATAAAACTTTTTATATTTTCTATACGAATTACACATTTACAAAAAAACTAAATACTTTCCTAAGCACAGGGACACTTACGCGATTTACTCTAACTGGTATTATATTTGTAATTCTAATACTTATAAAAACACTCTCTGTCGACCTCTCGATTCTCTACTTTTTACAAAACAACATCCCTCAACTATGCCATTGTCATATTCGTGACAATACATTCTCCATTAAAATTCAAATAAAACTCCGTAACCTACATGTACCCGTTACATTACCTACTTACATGATTTTATTTTGTATATTAATTTTATGTGCAATAAAGTATTTCATTATTATATATAGTGATATAGACATAGGATGTTGGAACTGCAGCTTTGAGGCGCCTCCTCATTGGTCGGTACCTACCTCACTGATGGGAATCGTGACTTCGTCGCAATCGCAACACATCCGCCGGCCTGGTGTACAGGGATGTTTAGATGGTCAGTCACCTGACTGGACCATCGCTTGGGGCTTCTTCCTCTTGTTCTTTTACCTTCTACCTTGCCCGCAATTAGAAGTTTTTCTAGATTATCGTCTTCTCTTCTTGCAATGTGGCCTAAGTATTGCAGAATTCGGGCAAAGTAGACGGTAGAGTCGTTGCTCCCTGGTCAGCTTAAGCTCTTCGAGCACAGAAATGTTTGTACGTCGTGCGGTCCAAGGGATTCTGAGGAAACGAGACAGCACCACATCTCAAACGCACCCATCGCAATTCCTCGATTATTATTATCGGGCCTCCTTTTTCGCTTCTCCAGTCACGAACTCTTCTGAATCCATCTTCTGCCCGGAGTAGTAGTTATCTTCCCCTGCGGCGGACCGCTCCGGCTCGATCCCCATTCAGCGTACGTTAATCACAGCGGGCGACAACCCGCCGGTTGCTTGTTTTAGACAGCCGCCGGGGAGGGGACCACTAAAGGATCTGTGTCACCTGTGGGACAGTTTCTGTTAAGAAATCTTCATATAGTTTAGCCAGTCCGTGCTGGCTACGCCTCGGCCCTCAGGATCTCACGGGGCAGGCGACTGTCTTCCGTTGGCCGGTCGTGGAGAGTTGCGATGCCCCGAAGATGGTCGTAGCGCCTGCGGTCGGCTCGATCGAATATGGATTTCCAAAAGCCTGGCCACGAACTAATCGATGGTCTCCATCTTTAGGTCATCGTGGAGGACTGTGTTGCGCACGAACCACGGAGCTCCGACTGTTGCGCGCACGGAGATGTTTTGCTGCGCTTGGATTTTGGATTCTAACCGCTATGGATGGCACCACCAGGTGGTGTCTTCCCGGATCTGACGGTTAAGGAAGAAGATACTTACATATCCATTACATTATACCCGCAATATATTCTCATCGGGTCACGCGATCTGAAGCTCATTGCATATTACTCAAAAGACCTATCATAGAAGCACATTATTTTAATATCTCTGAGAACATGTAGCTAAGGCAACAATAGTATTGTATTCATTAAAAAGTGCTTATGCATCAAAATTTCGTACAATATTTACCATAAATGCAGTTGTAATGTTTGCAATTACCTATCTCAAGATATGTGGACTGTGGACGGAATCTAAATAATGAGTGTAAAAAATGACGCGTAAGTAGGCAGTAGCAATTTTTACCTACATTTATTTAAAAGCGTATTTCTTTATTAGAGATACACCAACAGATCACAAATCAAATCAAATCATTTATTCATCCTTAAGTGTAGGTATATACTCGTACAATTGGTATTTAGTAAAAGAAGAAAAAGAAAGAAAAAATATTTATTGACAACAAACCTAATTTACAAGCGAAACATATTACAGTGATCTCCACACTCGGCACTGCCAGATATGTGGTGATCTCGTAACTACATAATAAAAAATAAAAAAAACAAAAAAATAAAAATAGCACGCTTTACCTCCGAGTTCTCAAGCTGTAAATGTTCGTACATTCAAATCAAATCAAATCAAAATAATTTATTTACGTATGGTTATCACGTAACACTTGGATATTGTCAATACATACAAGCCAATAAATAAAAAAATAATTAAAAAAAAAAAACAAATAAAAAATATTACCATTGACCATGGCTGGACCGAACCTAACATCAATACAATAATTATAACTAAAACATTGTTGCCATAAACGAGGAATTTGTTTTTACTTACAGCTAGATAACTACCAATTACCAAACTACCAATTTCTAAAATCCCATACTTCATCCGTTCTTGTCTCACCTATGCTGCACCAGCCTGGCACCACCTTCTGGCCAAGACCAACAGGGACGGGAAAGTCAGCAGAACATTTCGCTCAGAGTGGTTTCCCGAGCACCATGGTTCGTGCGTAATTCCGTCTTAGCTCGAGATTTGGAGATGCCTACTATTGAGGAGTTTGTCGTCGGCCTGACTAGACGTATGTTCTATCGGGCCGACAACGGACACTTCAAGCATCTCCAGAATATCGCTCCGTCTCGTGCACGGCCACTCCAACGGGAGACCACTTCCTAGAGAAGCAGTCGAACCTAGCCCCCTGGGTTCGTGAGCCACACGGGCACTGTTATACTAGTAACGGCGCCCAGCACTAAACGTGCAAGAATTACCCGCTGAGATCCTGCCAGGGAAAACGAGGGAATGTCCCCATCCCCAACCCAGGCCCATTAGGCATCAAGGCCTGGACAACCCCACTGTCTGTCCGTTATCGATGTAGGTATCTAAGATTTTTTTTTTATTTTGCGTGCTCACAGAAAGAGGCCACAGCGTCACACGACGCTTCGCTCGCTACCATCGATTTTACTACCGATGGTAGCGAGAGATCGCGTCCCACCTGATTGACGAGGACACTGCGGAGCAATGCTCTAGAACATGTTGCGCAGTGTCCTCGACGTTGTCTCTACATGACCGACATGTGGCAGTCGTGAGAGCGACCCGTGCCGCCTGTCCACCCACCGTTTAAGAACGGGTCGGACTGCCTCGACAGTCCTGCTTCCAGCCGTGGCATATCTCAGCCTTCTTCTCCACCGCTGCAGCAGGAGCTTAAATACTACTAACTGCATTTTTTTCCTAACATTATATATTGTACAAACACAAAATGTATATATATATATATATATATTTTTTAAGCACTTATAGTATTTATATTAATTTATTAAATAATTAATATTATTTATTTATTATATTACCCTCCTGTTGTTTTAATTAAAATACCTTTATTTATAGTAAATATTTTTATTGTTAACAGTTTTCACTACGTGTTGTATCTTTTTTGTATGACTAATGGAAGTAACTGGGATCCTAAATGACAGGTCTAACTTAGTTAGACTTAGTTTAGGAGTCAGTGTGTAAATCAATTTGTTAATTGTACCTTTATGAACAATAAAATATTTTGTATTTGTATCGATTCGATAATGAAGTTTGTGTGAGCGAGTAATTAAGTATTGCTACATATTTATACATGTTTTAAATAAGTTTTTAATCTCAACTTAATTATAATTGTAAAAAATCAGCATCTTCTGTTTTTGGAGCGTCGTTATTCATAGGTGCTTTTTCTTCCTCTTGAATAAGATCAAATGCTTCCTTATGTAAAATTGAATTTACAATTTTCGATAGTTTATTAACAGGTTTGGGAGAATCTTCAATTACATAAACTTTTTCCGTTCTTGCTGTATCATCGAGGCTCTCGGTGTGCTGAAATCGGATATGAAATTAATTTCTACTTCCTTGGTATTTAGGACTTAGTACTTTATTAGGAGCCCGGACTGTCCACCCACACCAGTGTCGGTGTGGAGAGCCCGTAGAACATCTCGGACACCATGGGCTTTCTTGCGCTAGAAGTGCTGGCCGCATTCCTCGTCACGCTGCTTTGAACGACATCATTCGAAGGGCTTTTGTCACTGCTGGAGTACCCGCGATCCTCTGGGATTGCGCGGAGCGATGGCAAAAGTCCCGACGGCATGACCGTTGGGTCGTGGAAACTTGGCAGGTCCCAGGTGTGGGATGCGACATGTGTAGACACATTAGCCCCATCACACATCCAGGCTACCTCGTCAAGCGCGGGAAGCGGCGGTTTCTGCTGAGAACCTCAAGCTGCGCAAATACGCCAACCTGTTTGGGGTACGCCGTTTGGGGTCGAGACAATGGGCCCATAGGGACACTCAGCCAAGCGTCTGGCCAGAGGAGTTGTCCAAACGGCTAACGGAGAAGTCTGGAGACAGGAAGGCCGGCAATTATTTCTGCCAACGTATTAGCTTAGCTATACAGAGGGGAAATGATGCCAGTCTTCTTGGGACTATCACTGAAGGTTCGTCTCTAGAGGACATTTTTTACTTATAGTTTATTTTTATTAGGTTTAGTTTATATTTATTTTAATTTTAAGTAGTTTTAATTTATATTGTAATTATTTTATACTGTTTGTATATTACTTCATTAAATAAATATATGTCAATCTATTGGTATTTAGGTGAATCTATTTTTTATTTATTTTTGTTTTATATTCTTTAATTTATGTTTTCATCATCACAGCTCCCAGGACATAGAATGCTACAACTCCACTGTTGGATATGGTGGATTGGATACTGTAATGAACGAATTCAGCTTAGATTAAGAAATTAGGAGGAGATGTCATTTCTTCTCTTAATATTATGTTATATGTAATTCCTTATACTTTAGATAATTTGCTTCTGTTTACGATGTTGATGGTGGTACATACCGAAGTACAAACACAGCACCAAGAGCCGAATCTGAATCTCCATATGAAGCACGTCCTGTCCATTGCTCGTTTAAACCTCTCGTTTGTAAACCCATAGATGAGGGGGTTGAAGGCGCAGTCCAGATACATTAAAGTATTTACTAAGAACCAGAACCCATCGCAATTGGAGTCCTAAAATAGTAATTAGATTTTCAAAACCTATATGACGTTGGTGGTGTTTGGATAGAAAGAGATAAATTATTTGCACATCCATAATATCAATGTTCCAATTTGGGACACTTATTTAACTAATAATAATATTAAATATTTTAAAATATTGCAAGGAATGCTCTGATACCACCTTTACACATTCTGTGCTGTCTGTCGTCACGTGACAGCCTCCGTGGTCTAGAGGTTAAGTCCGCGGATTTAGACTAGGAGGTACTGGGTTCCATTCCTGCAGCCCTATTATGTTACTTAAGCGCAAACGTTATATAATGGAATCCGTTAACTATATATATATCATGCTATTAAAGTTCATATTTGCACGGCCACTGTCAAGGTCGAGCGCTTATAGAGTTAAGAATTGAGTAATATTTTGTAATTATGACATAATCTCTGACGTAAGTTACGAAATACACTAATAACGTTTGCGACTATGTAATAAGTAATACTAATGTAATACTAGTAATACTATGTAATATGTACTCCTAAGCCTTAGGAGAGAGGACCTAAGGTATTCATTTAATTTAAAAAATAAAATTATATGAACGTATTTAAAAGGATAAGGATTTATACAATATTTGTGTAAATAGCTTTCCAATCACCGCTTTATAATTGCCCATTTTTTAAAGTATTAAAATGGATATAGTATGTTATCCTTAAAAGATAGACATATGGCAGCGCGGACACCTATATAAGATACACAATTCAACAATACATTATTTTGTTTAAGTGCCTAAACCGTTTTCGTGGAATATGTAATACTATGTACTGGTCGGATTACTATAATATTTAATAATTTAAATAAATTATTATTTAATTTATTTGTGATATTCTCGAGTTTGGCACGCTAAAGACAGCGATGAGCTTGCCACTTGTCATGATGGGCTTCCTTAAAAAGCGTGGTTGCTGATTACTGGAAACGGTCGTGATGATATACATGCATGCTATGCTAGAGTCATCAACGAACTTGCCACTTGTCATAATAGGCCTATAGTAAAAGAAAGGGTTCTGACCACCCCAATAATATTTAAAACTTAATGCTTTTAAGTAAATAACGGTACCTTATTCAGCTCCCCCATCCTGTAAAGACGATTTCTAAACAGCACCAGGATCGTATATGGTAGTCTACATAGAGTAGCTGCCAGTAGAACACACGCCGTAATTCTCATTGCCCTGGTCCTGGCTCTAGCTATGGACCTTCCACAACCCCGAGAAGCAAAGAACTTTTTACTTCTGTTTAAACTCCATAGAATTGTTCCATACTGTAAAAGAGCTTTAATTTTATCAGCCTTGTGGACGAGGCCACTACATCTGGAACTCTCGAATCCCTGCAGCTTCGCCGAGATGTGGCTTCTCTGAGCGTGTTCTACCGGCTATACTATGGTGAGTGCTCCGAAGAACTCTATAACCTAATCTCTCCCTCTCCATTCCGCAACCGAACCACACGCACAGGTCAGAATATGCACCCACATACCGTAGTCACCATCCCTTCGCGTCGTATAAATTTGGGGACTCATACATCTGACGCACGATAAAGATGTGGAATGCTCTTCCAGCCTCTGTGTTTCCACTTTCCTATAACTTGGAGTCCTTCAAGCGAAGTGTGAAAAAGCATCTAGTCAAGCCAGCATAGTGTTAGGGAATGATGGCAGTTACGAGTATCTGACTTCAGTTGCTAACATTCATGAACCTTGCGCGCCACTTACCATCAGGTGGGCCCAAGGTCACATGTCGTGTTAGTATAAAAAAAAGGCTGTAATCATTGGCACCCCTCAATCGGGTCATATTGATACCAGAAGTATCAATTAGTATTATTTTTACAGTATCTAGAACACAGCGTCCTAAACTATCTACTCCTCTCCCAAAGATACAAAGAGAAGAAAGACGAAATATGATTCGAGTAACGTTGGAACGGTGTAGGTAAACGATATACTTCACTTTGCTTTGTTTTATCAAATCAAATCAAATAATCTTTATTTTCAATCAGTTATACATGAGTTTCAATCAGGGGCCTGAACAAGGGTCTCTAGGACGCCTGGATCTCTGGACACTCTGCACTTCCGATTACAAACAGTATTGCAAAACATTAGGCGCTTGCAGATAAAAGCGACTCTTTGGATTGGCTTAATACGCCCACGCTTTGAGGTAATTATTTTCCAAGTCAAATACTGCATTTGTCACAAATTCAGCGATAGAAAGTGATGCCGCGGCATCAAAGTATAGCGCACATCCTGTTCGCGTTGTCGGTACTAGTAATATCAGTTAGACGCATTACAATAACAAATATTAACAAAGGTCTTACCGTAATAATGAGAAGTATAAGAGGAATCCATACAAAGACGATAACAATAAAATGCCAATAAATTCCCAGAATTTCCAAATTTATCAAGCACATTGTTTCCAAATAGTCCAGCCATTCAATTTGCTGAAAATAGTCATTATGGCTATTATATATATATTGCGTGGAATTTATTAAAGAGCAAATATTTTTATATTATAATCTAGAATAAAAATAAAGAACTACGTATTTTTTTATTTATTTCTTTATTAATAAAATATTTAGTTATGGTGCAGAGAAGTTTTCCTAAAAATATCGCCACTCATACTGAACCTAATCAAGTAGGTAGCGCATGGTCGACGATCACGCGAACGTTGAGAACTTTGGGTATTTAGGGCAATGGCGTGCTTCAGTAGTAGTTCTTCTTCGCCATTGGCAGAACGCTTGAGGGTTAACCCTATTTAGCGGGTATTAATCTCGGCGTCGACCCGCTGGTTTCTTGTTTTACCCCGGATTGATGCGGGGGAGAGGAGTAATTATGACGACGACTGCGGGTTACGCCTCGGGCCCCAAGATCTCCCGGGGCAGGCGGCGTCCATCCGGTGGCCTTACGTGGAGAGGTGCGATGTCCCAAGATGATCAAATGGGTTCATAGGCATACGTTAAACATGTCAAAAGATAATAGTAGTGTTATATTTATCGGATAATGTTTTTTTATCTTTTAGACAAAAGTAACCTTTTTTTTCAAAAAAGTGACACAAAGTCTAAAATAATATTTCCTCTTTTGCGCGACAATTACGCGCGATAATAACTGCCTCCGTGGTCTAGCGGTTAGGTTCGTAGATTTAGATGTGGGGTACCTCCGGGCTTGATTCCTGGTCGGGAAGCAATAATTTAATTTATTTGAAATATTTCTCGAGCTTCGTACGCTAGAGACATCGACGAGCTTGCCACTTGTCATGATGGGCTTATAGTAAAGTTGGCTAAATGTTAACTCGCTTTTACATTAATTAAACCTTCTGCTAACCCCAAAAGGGATACTGTATTAATTATTTCAAATTGCTTTTTTTTTTTTTCAATTTCCAAATTTACATATTCCATAACGAACAAACATGATTTTCCTTAAGTTTGTTTACTTCAAAACTTACCAAATATTCTCTAAATATAATCCAGGGAGTCGATAATAAGATAGCAGCGAACCAGGAAGCTCCAATAAGTTTGGGTGCAGACTTCTTTGTGATTCTGGCGTCGGCTGTCAAAGCTACCAAAGCCAGTCTATCGTACGATACTAGCATCACCGCGCTTACACCAGCCAAAATACATATTGCTGTAAAGATACAGATTTTAGTAACTTAATTAAAAACCTTGTCTGGATAAAGGTCGGGGCGCTCCTCCGCCTTTCACTCTAGGCACGGAGCGAGCCTCTACGCACAACGCGAGCTGCCAGGGTGCAGGACTCGCGGTGCTCCTATCTGCCCTGCAGCCAAATCCCAGTGGCTATCAGGACTCCCGACCGTCCCTCTGGCACGTAGCCTAGGACGCCGGGTGGCTCTTTAGCCCTACGCCGCGGGCATCCGAGCCTCTCCTCTCGCACACCGCGAGTTGCCTGGGTACAACTTAATTGGCGGTGTGCTCCTCCTCGTGTGTCGACGGCCCTTATTTTATAAAAATCGGGCGGTCGGCACTCCTCGCTCTTCGGCAGCCAGACTGGGACTAGGCCGCCGAAGACTCCCGACGCCCCTTGAACTGGGTTCCATCAAGCAGGCGTCGGGGAGCTCATTCGCCCGAACTATCAACGGCATCGGAGCTGGCCCACTGCCCGACTGACAGGATCCGTTCCTTACTCTTACAGGATCCCTTGATCTTGGGCACACGGGAGTGGTGATATTCTAGAAGCCGTCCACCACACAGCGAGCGCAAAGCAACACCAAGATCAAGAATGGCCAAGTCTTGGTCTTGGTCTTGCACTCCTGATCTTGGTCTTCCGCAAGGCTCTTACTCTGACTGGAAATATAATATATATTTGTTTCTAATTGTAGTAAGGTAAACTTAAGACTTTAATGTCTGTCTAAAAACTAGGCTTAACTGAACTAAATTATATTAAATAAAAGCTCACCATGTATAAATCCTTCGAATCTGCACCCGACGTTTCCCAAAACAAAATTCTGGTGAAAGTCTTTGACCAAAGTGAACCAGGGACAAAACAGCAACGTAAGAAAATCAGCAAAAGCCAAATTTGCTATCAAAAAGTTGCTCGAACTCCATAGACATTTGTTTTTAAAAATAACAGTTAAAATTACAAGGTTTAGGAAAATGCCGATTATGCCTATTGGAACCATAATGCTGGTTTTTATAGCGATTTCCAAAGGCGATTTTATGTGCCAAATTTCATACGGATATGGTATTTGCGATGTGTCTTTCTGAAAAAAAAAAAAAATAATAATAAAATATATACCTACATATTATAAACCTATAAATAAAAAGATAGATAATTATCAACTTACTAGGCAAAATTATAAATCCCAAACACACAAGCTTACCCTCCCTCTCCTCCCTTCCCCACTTATACATACACACACACACACATACATATACAAACATTGCACCCACACTCACATACTAAATTTGTAACTTTTTTAAATCTATTTTCTTCTAAATTGTATGTTCATTATTGGTAGACACTGGCTCCTGTTATACAGCTCAGCTCATGCAGGAGACAGGGTTTACCATAACGAATCAATATTCTTATTGTGCTAATAAACGATTTGTATTTGTATATGTGGAGCTGTGGTGGCGGTTGAAAGAACAACTTCCTTAACATCTTAATAAGGCCGGTTCGAACCTCGGTTTATTCCAATGAGAAATAGACTTTTGTCACGTAAATTTGCAATAACATTCCCGTAGCTCCGAGAACATGTTAGGTTGTCGGCCCCGATTCCACTAATACCAACAAATTGGCATTAAAAAAATATAACAGACTGTCTAGCCAGCGTCGCGAGTGTAGGCATAATTCTCCAGATATTTCTGGAAGACCCAACTCCAACAGTGGAGTTCTAGGACTCTGTTATCTAGGGGCTGTGGTGTGATGGTTTAATAATCCTATACAATACTTTTTTCTTCTTCTAATTAGTCGCTACACTCTTGGCAGAGTGGTCATGGTCGCTATTTTGAGTGCTAAGGGCACGCTTAACAAGCGTTGCCACTTCTCTTGGACCGCAGCTTTCCTGGTGCACTCATGTAGGGGATAATTCATGGCAGCCTTCACCTGGTCAGTCCATTTCATCAAAGACTTATCATGCATTCTCTTGCTATCACCTTTCTTTGGGCTACCAGGCGCCTCTATGGATGTTTCTTTACGCGTGACACGTTCCCGAAAAAAGTGAGAATGCGTGATTGTACAGTCAAGGAAAGGCGTTGTCTGATCCCCAGTTCCTCCAATCTGGATTTTTTGGTTCGAAACTTCGTCCATGATATGCCCACCATTCTCCGCTAATACCACATCTCTAGAGCTTTAAATAGTTTTTTTTCTGTTTTGCGAGAGTCCACGTATCTGCAGCATACAGGTAAATAGGGAACACAAAATAAAATAAATAAATAAATTCATTAAAAGGGCTCTAGCCACTATCAAGGTTCCAGCTCTTCTGGAGCCTGCTGGAGTTATACGAGATGATGGCAAGACACCCGATGATATGACGTTGTTCTCCTGGGAACGAGGACGTGCTCTGGTGTGGGACGCCACGTGTCACATCTCAGTGGGACAGCGCATAAAGTCGGGGCGGCGGCGGAAAATGCGGAGTCCGTCAAGCGGCGAAAGTATGTAAGTATGTTAAACGATTACATAGTTGTGCCGTTTGCTGGAGAAACTCTGGGCCAATGGAGTAAAAGCGTAAGTTATTAAAAAAACCGTCTGGCCAGCGTGGCAAGTGTAGGCCAAATTATCCAGATATATATGCTCTGGAAGGCCCATCTCCAGCAGTGGAGGTCTAGGACGCTGTGTTCTAGGGACTGTAATGATGAATATATTTATTTACTTACATTATACCAATACGATTGCAACAATATAGACAAAATCGAAGTCATATTTTTTTAAATTAACTTTTTATGTTCACAGATTTATTATTACTTATTTTAAACATTAACTTATAAAACTTAATTTTCTTTCAACCGTAACTGAGTTGTTAACTGTAATAATGAGCACAAATTAGCAAAACATAGACATCTACATTTAGAGCCTGGGCATTTATCAAAGATCACATAAAAGATAGAGTGGATAGGGACCGCAGTTCCGCACAAAGGGATCTCTCAATCCCGCGGAATTCTGCTCCACTAATTTATTTATTTATTATTAATTAAAACTTTATTGCACAATATATTACAAGAGGCGGACTTAATGTCGCAAGACATTCTCTAACAGCTAACCTTAGAAACACTGTAGAACATTAAAGATGTAAGGAAAAAAATATCAATATTATCTAAAACATATATTACAAAAATAAATACTATAATAAACTACATACTAATTGGAGGAGAGGAAAAGGGATGTACCTGGATTACCAAAACCGTTCAGTCGGCGGGCACACCCGTCCTTCCTCCGGGGAGTTCCCAACAGAGGAGCGTCGAAGCGGAGCGTTGCTGGGAACCGGAGCGGTAGCGGGAGCGGAGCGGAGAGTTAGTCACTTTCACTTCACTTTATTGTTTTTGCGGTTAAAGTTTTTAAGAGGGTTGCAGCGCAGGTTATTCTTTTCAGATGGCACGTGTCCACTGAGAGGCATGAGAGCACACACTATGGAATGCGCGCGGGCGGATATCCGTAGTGCCGGGGTTGCGGGGTGAGGTAAAAGGAAGGATAGGAGGGAAAGGATCACGTGTTGTGCGTATACATTTGAGTTTGTGTAAATAAAACATATGCATTTGGCCAATACACTAATAATACATAAACAGAACGTTTTATTAATACACTACATACATTACATCACATTAATATATGCACTACATATAGCAATATACTGAATAAACTAAATAAACTTATTGGCCTGCAAGATCGTGCACATCTAAACGCGAAACCGCAGATACTGCAACTATACAAAATAGAGACCCAAGTAGACTGGCAACATTTCTAGAGAGGCTAATACGTTGGCAGAAATAATTGCCAGCATTGCTATTCCAATCTTGTTTTATATTTATTGTACACCCTCGCCAACCCATCTGGCCAGCGTGGTGAATGTATTTCTCAAGAAAAAATCTGGAAGGCCCATCACCAACAGTGGTGTAGACTGTATAGGTATAGGACTCTGTGTTCTATAACCGGCAAGGCAATGTACTAGCTGTCATACACAAATTCGTTCTAAGAGTATTGACCGAGCTTTAATTCCCATACCGTTTGGCTTCTTGCCCTGTTTTTGTTATATATTGAATGTCACTGGTTAAAACCACTATCTGAAGAGTAATCTAGAGAGTCCCAACGCTACCTCAATAAGGCGAATTCTGAATCAAACCCACATAAAATAACTCATAGTGAGGCTCGCTCCTACGGTCCCAAGTCCTATTGGAAGAGGCGTAGACCGAAAAGTGTTCTCCAGGACACCGATGACCACTTCTTGATCAGTCTCAATTCAGTTGCCGCTGCCTTCGTCTCCCAGCTCCCCCTCGATGGCTCCACCGCAAGCCTCTACCCTTCAGGTTGGGTCAGCTGCCATAAAGTCGACTGCTTTAAATTCTTGCACGTTACTATTAACGCGGCAAACCATTGCCTTCACTTGTAGCTACGATTCAGGCTTAGCTGTAAAGACACACAGAGCCAACAGTAAAGTACGGTTATAGGATTTTAGTCTCCTTACGAGACCTCACAGTGAGTCGGGCATGTACCATATCCCGGGTCGGGCCATATCATTTGATGATTTTGTAAGTTAACTATAGCTTGTCTTCTATGAAATTCAATGACCGGAGCTTTTTTATCAGTCAAGTATTCGCAGATTTGTATGATAAGACTGCTGATAGGCGTGATATTGTCATATCAATCAAGGTTAATTTGTCATGCTTTTGTTCGAACTTTTTGATATGGTACCATTATCGATCTAATTGTTATTTTTACTTAGCAGTGAT
Source organism: Tinea semifulvella (assembly GCA_910589645.1). NCBI lineage: Eukaryota > Metazoa > Arthropoda > Insecta > Lepidoptera > Tineidae > Tinea > Tinea semifulvella. Next base: position 3,990,095 of record OU342599.1, read on the forward strand.
TTAATATTTTGCGACAAAGTAAGCTCTTTTTTCCAGTAAATTGCGCATAAGGAAAATACTTTAACGAGTTGTGTTTATACCAAGTTCATCATGCGCCATCGATCCCAACTGATGTTAGCTAAGCAGAACGAATAGCTAGAAAAAATCCCAAAATCAACCACAAGATATCAGTCTATGTACCTCACAATCGTTGAGAATAATATAGATCAGTTTTTAATATGAATTCCGCGCCCTCTTAAAAACGACTAGACGTCTGAAACAATATTATCCGTATTATTTTCTTGGTGAGTATCATCAGCATCAAGACCGTATCCCTTGCGGGTTGAGCAAAGCAAGAATCCAAACGGTAACAGAATTAAATTTAGAGACTGTAGGTGAAACCGTAAATTTCCTAAGAACTGTTAAATAAAGCAGTGATAACTCCAGAAAAATGGTTAAACCTGTGCTAAGAGTTAATATAAGAGAGTAGGTATAAAAGAATGCATAGGCACAAAAATAAGGAAAAGCATGCTACGATGGTTCGGGCATGTTGAAAGGATGAGCGAAGAAAGATTGACGAACCAGGTATATAGTGCGAAAGTTGTGGGAAAAAGAGGCCCTGGCAGACCAAGACACACGTATCACGATCAAATAAATAAAACACTAGCTGAAGGAGAATTAAAAAGCCTTCGTAACAAAAGGGCATGTATGAAGAGGTTGATGAATGTCGATGTAGCGAAAGAGGTATGTCGTGATCGTGTCAAGTGGCGCTCAATTGTCTCTGCCTACCCCGTAAGGGATCTGGCGTGAAGATATGTATGTAAGAGTTAATGATTTCGATCACCACATTGATAAAAGTTAGTCAACATATCTGCTATTAACATTAATATAAGCCAACATATTCTGTGATTCAAAATCCATTCACCCGAATCCCTCCATCGGTTCCTATTATACAACTCGCTCTTCATTCCCCGAGGAATATCTAGCGCGTGTCTCCAAGAATCGTAACAAAGCAAAGATGATGTCTACAGGGTGACTATGCGTTTTATTTTATTATATTAATAAATTTGTTTATTACAAATCACTAGGGATTATATTTAAATACTAGTATTTATAAATACAGAAGGTTTATTTATTAATTTATTTATTTGAAGAGAAAGGACAGAGGCAGGCAACTATAAGAACAAAGAAAATAGCAACAGAGATGAAGCAATTAAAATTATACCCACCACCAGAATATTCTTTACTGTCAACAATACTTTGTGCTGTATATTCGTAAAATATCACCTTGGCCAGGTATAAAGGAAAACAACTGGATTGTATGTGTTTTATGTAACACTTTGCGAGCTAAACCGAAAGTAGCATCTTCTTAATTTTGGCTTTGAGGGAGGCGCTGGAGTTACTGAATATATATACGTGCTATAAACGCCTGTTATACATGTCGCACATCCGACGTACAGTTGCGTGCATGTCAGATATTGTAAGTACACGGCAGACATGGAACAGATCGCAGGAGTCACGAGGAGGCATTATAATAAATACCTTCTGTCAGGTTTGGACAACTAAGTAGGCCTCGACAAATACAGTAGTCATGTCAGTTGTAAGGGTACGATTTGAGAGTGCCGTCAGTCTGTAATGTGTACATACATAGTCGTATAGGACAGATATCTGGTTCCGTATCTGCGATTAAGTCCTTAAGAATTTCTTTTGCACCATCTCAACGTTTTCTTTGTACACATGAAAGTATGTACATAGTAGTACATATGTACATAGGATGCATAGTCCAGCTGCGACCTGACGAGTGCACAAAGAGGATGCTGCATGTGGATACTTTTTGACGTGCGGGGTAGTCGGAGGCAATTGAGCATCACTTGACATGATCACGACATACTTTTGCTTCGTCGACATTCATCAACCTCTTCATACATGCCATTTTGTTACGAAAGCTTTTTTATGTACCTTCAGCCAGTGTTTAATTTATATTTATTTGATCGTGATATGTAAGTCTCGGTCTGCCAGGGCCTCTTTTACCGTCAACTTTCGCATTATCTATCTGGTTCGTCAATCTTTCTTTTTAACATGTATGAAATATCGTTAACAAATTCAAGCCTTGGTTACCCTACGCATCACACATTATCGGTACGAACTAGCTAGCTCCATACCTACGTACCGTCAGCAGAAAGACAAGTACACCACGGAACAGAGAAAGACGGTCGCTAAGTCTGTCTGCGAATATAATAAAAGGTTCATTGAACATTAATGCTTTCCCGTTTTATATGAATATTTCAAATATGCTTGATGTACGCGATAATATGTTGGAATATTTGCTGATTGTACGGTTAGCAAGAAAATTAGACTACACGATTTTTTTCTTTCAAAGTTTGTAAGCCATTACTACATTTAGTTAAATGTATATATTATTATTATATATTTTTATTGGTATTTGTGTATTAGTATGTAAATTATTGTTATGTATGTTTAAGTATTTGTTTTTATTTCTAATGCACCCGCAATCGTCTACCACACTCCCAAAGATTAGCTAGTATAAACAGCCGAGAGGCATTAAGTTCGCCCTTGTACTCAACTGTTAAGTTTTTAAGTGCAATAAAGAATTTATAAATAAATAAATAAATTACTATACCTATTATTATAATTATTTTTAATGTAACATTTAGTTAGGTACTTATAAAAAAAAATGTGTGTCTGATCCTGGTCTGCACCCTAAGGACCTGGTTGAGCGGAGAAATAGCTGGCACATGCGTTATGTCCGTGATCGGGTGCTGCTGTGGGGGCCTGGATCCTCTGACGAACACGTTTAATTTATTGTTCTTAAATCTGCAGATGTTTTGCGTTTTGTCGGCTTTCGGGTTGCACACGGGCAAATAGGCTTTCTTAATTCTGATAATATCTGGTAGGATACCACTGTACCAGGTATTTCAATTGCTAATAGGTAAACTTGAAAGATATTTATTTATTGTTGTTGTGTAATTCTGTATTTGTTTCATTTGTAAATCTGCTATTTTCCTTACAGATTCCTTTCCAAAAGTCCACCTTTGTACTTTGTGCAATAAAGATTTTCTTTTTTATTGTTCGCTTTTGTACTTGGTTTTTAAGTGCAATAAAGTATTAAAATAAATAAAATAGAGATTAAACTAGCTCTAGTTTAAAGTTAGAAAAAATATTAGTAAAAATAATGCAAGTTTTCTTTGCTGATGGTACTTTGGACGTCGCAGTATGATAAGAAGTGCACACATTAAATTGTCGATGCAAATTGTGGAGCAGTCTGCAGTACCAACACGTTTTCTTATACTTCTATATATTTATTCAGCCATACTTCTAATTCATTTAACCTCAGTTTATTTGGTTCATCTGATATTGATTTTTGGTAAGTGGTCATTCATTTGCTACGTAAGATATTGTTTTCAGTATTTTACGCTCACCTTATATAAGAAAAATTAAGAATAGACGAACCCCGTTTATTTATTTAAACCTTTATTGCACGAAGTACAAAGGCGGACTTAATAATAATAATAAATATTTCCAGACAGGTCACACAGCGCCATCTAATTTCCGTGGTAAGCTACGAGGCTTGTGTTACGGAAACTAGATGGTTGATAAACAACATAATATACTTTTTTTTCGGAAATATATACATATTATACATATAAACACCCAGACCGAGACAATTAATGCCCGTAGACATTTTCTGACAGTCAAACCTTGGGGACAAATTTGAACTATTATAGGTGCAATGAAAGAATTATTAAAAGTTAACGGCTTAATCATCTTACATATAATACTGTTATATATACTATAACATCAATATACTAAATACTAACACATACATAATCATCATTACAGCCCCTAGAACACAGCGTCCCAGACCTCCACTGCTGGAGATGGGCCTTCCAGAACACATATATACACTCGCCACGCCGGCCAGACGGCTTGGCGAGGATATGATGTCAATTTTTAATGACAATTTATTAACGATTCCACAAGTTAGTATTAGTGGAACCGGGACCAACGGCTTAACGTGCTCTCCGAGGCACGGGAACGGTGGTTTTGTACGTAAGAAAAGTGTATTTCTCATTGGTACATGCCGGGGGGGTTTGAACCGACCTTTGTAGGATTTAAGGAACGCGTTCTGACAACCGAGCCACCACCGCGCTATACATAATACTAATATTTATTACGTAAGAATCTAAAGTATGTAATTTTTTTGTCAAAAAACTGGTGTATTGACACTTCTTAAATAGCTCCGTTAGTAAGTAGTAAATACGAGTATGTATGTTTATGTATAATAATGTGTATTATTAGTATATTGATATTATGATATATACTTATTATTATTAACTGCCTCCGTGGTCTAGCGGTTAAGTCCGTGGATTTAGACTCGGGGGTACCGGGTTCGGTTCCTGGTCGGGACACAAAAATATTTATTAATGTAAATAAATACATTTAATTAATATAAAATTTATTTGTGATATTTCTCGAGTTTGGTACGCTGGAGACATCGACGAGTTTGCCACTTGTCATGATTGGCCTATAGTAAAGTTGGCTAAATGTGAATCCGCTTCTTTATAAGCGTGGTTTCTGACTACTCCGGAAGGGAAACGGTCGAGATGATACTTTACTTATGATACATGCGGAATTAATTAAATGCCTTTTTTTATATATGTTATTCTATGGATTAAAACAAACAACGTTTATCTAAGGAACCATATGTCGGAAGTGACAACATTTTTGACTTCTCGATACAAATTGGCTAATAAACTAGACTATTTTTTTTGTCACTTCTGACATATGGTTTCTTAGGAAAAATTGTTTGTTTTTATCAATAGAATAACATATTAAAAGTACAAGCCCAACAAGTTTAATGACATCCTGGCAGCTACCTGGCCTGGACGTCGCGTCGGCGTCAACATGTCGCGCTCACGATTCAAATTAAGACGCGTGGGCTAACCTCATTCGTGCCAAATTGCAGGCGTTGCGGTTTGTCTTTGATGAATGTATTCTGAGCTTCACTGTACTCTTCCAACCATTGTGAGGGTTATTCTTATTTGTCAACTGTGTTACAACGTGTTTTGATTATGAAATAGTGAATTTTGCAAGTGTGCGCCGATACAGCTTGTAAAGTGTATCCACACGTTTCGGGATCAGGCACGAATTGCCTTCATGCTAAGTCATAGCATAGTGTTGGGGATTGCTTTCAGTCATGAAAATAAAAATAATTCCAGTTGCTTATTCATGGCGCAAGGTCACATGTCGTGCTAGTATGAAAAATAATAGTCTTAGATGTATTGACGCTAATCGAACACGCGTCGGATTGCGGCGTTACTTTGGCGGACCGCATACTTAACGTCAACACGGAAAAGGGTAGGTATAAAAGAAAGCATAGGGACAAAAATAATGAAAGGCATATTGAAAGAATTAGCAAAGAAAGATTGACGAACCAGGTATATATACAAAAGTTGTGGGTAAAAGAGACCCTAGCAGACCGACACTCATATATAATAATAATAAATATTTCCAGACAGGTCACACAGCGCCATCTAGTTTCCGTGGTAAGCTACGAGGCTTGTGTTACGGAAACTAGATGGTTAATAAATTACATATTATACTTTTTTTTGTAAATATATACATATTATACATATAAACATCCAGACCGAGACAAATTATACAATGTACAACTTGCCCCCGGTGGGAATCAAACCCACGACCTCCCGAGTTCACGGCAACGTTTGTTACCACTAGACCACGGAGGAGGTCACACATATCACGATATCAAATAAATAAAACACTGGCTGAAGCTGCATTAAAAAGCCTTCGTAACAAAATGGCATGTATGAAGAGGTTGATGAATGTCGAAGAAGCGGTGGTCGCATGCTGCCTTTACAGCTAAGTCTGAGTCGTGGCTACTGAGTGAAGGCACTCGTTCGCCGCGCGGGTTTTCGACTGACTATAGGCTGCCTGGTTTAAAAAGTTGACACTATTCTGCTCCTTTCCATATTATTTTCTTTCCAGTTAGTTCGTTGCGCGCAACCGTCGAGAATGTGCCTGTGTGTGTGTGTGTGAATTCGTCATACAACAATTTAAAGACTTGCCTTTTAGCTTTTAGTCCACTTACTCGTACACTCCAGATGTTTTTTCTTAATTATGATGCAAGCTTTTCCGAATCTTTGGATTCCATAACGATAGCCACACTATGCAGGTATCATAGCACTGATGTCGTGGTGTAGAATGACGGGAAATAGAGTGACGACGTGGAAGGAAGCGACCGTGTGTGTCGATAAAAAATGGACGTAAAATATTACACGCGTAGTGACTGAAGTGGAATGCTCGTCTAGGCCTAGCTTAAGAGATGACCTTTAACAACAAAATTAACACACAAACCATTTAACCCATTTAAAATGTAAGATAACATTGCAACGAACGAATGCATGACCATTTTACAGAATAGTGCCTTTTCTTACTCGAGAAATGAATGAAAAAATGAATAAGCGAATAGAATTAACACTATAAATAGTTAGACGTCGGCGGTCGTGTGAGATTGTATGTCTGTACATTTCAATTAACTTTACTACTAAATGTACTGACTATGTATTATGATAAGTCTTCTTTAAGCCTTGGTCCGATTGTTTACCATTACAACTAACATAAGGATATCTATAAATGGTTTTTCCCATTGTTGGTAAGATTTGAGCTGGTTTAGGTTTCGCATTATATTTTTTTATTTTTATTTATTTAAATACTTTATTGCAAAAAATGTATATAGGCGGGCTTAATGACTAAGCCATTTCTGACAACCAACCTTTGGGAGTGTGGAAAGTTATGTATGGGCGCAATTTTATTTATTATTATACCATACATTAAAAAAATACATAAAAGATTTACATATAGACGCATCTATAGGTATTTTTAAATAAAATAATAACACACAAATAGAAATAAGTAAAATTAAAAGGAGAATAGATTTAGTTATTACTGTTCTGTTTCTGAAGAAAGTATGTGGTAAGTAAATGTTTGAAGATATGAACGGAAGGATAGTATGTAGTAATAGTCAGAGGTAGTTAGTTCCATTGGCTAGCGAGGGATACGGTAAACGAATCTGAATATACTAAGAGGGCGGTTGTTGCGAGTTTTATGATTGATACACACACACAAAGGATTTATGTCTGTATCAATCATAAAATTATTTCAATGGTGTAGTTTAGCGGTTCTCAAATTCTTTGTTTTTTTTTTCATCTAGCAATCGGATAAAAAAACCAATAATATGTAAATATGAAATAAACCTTCAAAATTTATTGATTAGGTGTTTGAAACCAAGGCTTATTTGCAATAGAAGTTACGGAGTGTACTCACATTCGCTTTCCTTAGAGAAAGTCCTGCAATTATTTACGTTTATGATGAATAAGGACGATAAAATAATTTGAGGGCTTCCCGGAGCGACATTTTCAAATTGCAAGGTAGAGTGGTTTTTTGTTTTTACATCATAATTTTACTATTAATTTTTGGCTTAATTATCCTTTAAAGGATACAAATCCTTGTTAAAACCGGTTATTTGGGAAAACAGTATTTTTTTAGGAATTAATAGAATCAATATTTACTTTACTTTACTATAGGCCCATCATGAATGGCAGACTCGTCAACGTCTCTAGCGTACTTAAGTCGAGAAATATGAAGAAAAGAAAAATCGAACCCGGTACTTTTGTATCTAAATCAACGGTTTGAACCGCTACACCACGGACCACTAAATAATTAAATACTTTTTTTTATACTAGCACGAGATATGACCTTGCGACTTGGTAAGTGGCGCGCGAGGTCCAATAATGTTAGTAACTGGAATCAGACACTCATGACTGACATCAGTCCCTAACACTATGCAAGCTTGACTAGGCATGACGGCAATTCGAGCCTGATTTCGAAACGTGTCGATACACTTTACTGGATTTATCGGCACGTATGGTGGATACTTGCCTACCACTTGCTGTTCTCGGTGACAGTATGTGCCATTTGCAATTTGTAGATAATTATTTTATTTTATTCTATTATGATTTTTTATTCGAAGGAAATATTTACAAAATATAAAATAAAATTAATATTAATACTAAGGATAGGGATATAAGTCCTATCCGCGTGGAATGGTGGCAAGAACGCTGGCTGCATGTCCCCGCTGAATACAGATTCTTTGGGCGAAGAAAGAGCCAGCCCTCTTGTCACCGGAGGAGACGACAAGACGCGGTGTTATGTCTTTTAAATTATGAATTGTGTTTTATTTCAATTTTAATGTTTTATAATGTAAATTCTTTATTCGAAGTACTTAGATACAAAAATATTAAAATAAAATTGATTGAAAAACTAATTATAAATAAAACTAAACTAAAAATACCTATGAAATTAAAACTATTCTACAAAATAAACTAAGGGCTTACCACCAGGCAGGGTACCTAAAACGCTCGCCGCATTTCCTCGTTGAATTATAATCGACATATTCTGTTTTAGGTAGTTATGGCATTTGGGATCGCCACACTCTTGAAAAATTCCTCACCGCGTTACAGTTTAAGATTATTGAAGTTATTAGTAATGTTGCAAATAAATTCTAACTCGTGATTTGCAAGGTGGGGAAAATGTTGTGAAACAATGTGTTGACCTACGTTTTATATTTTAATCTTGGTCTCTATGACACTAGGTTGTCAATATGTAGCCACTTTTCGGAAAATGTTGTATATTTATTATATTTATTTTACCACAGTTCAATATGTTATTTCGGCCTTTATTTCTTCATACTGAAACGAAACATACCACAAATTAGTTTTAGTTTTTATAATAGTTTTCAAATATTAGTTTTTCTTATTTTCTTTCAGCACGACAAAAAATATTTTAGATATTAAAATGTATATATCTCGTAAAAATTGTGAAAAAAATCATCCACTAGCAAATTTCACAAAGCCCCGTCCGCATATTAGTGCTTAACTCGTATTGTTTTCTAATGTGCTGCGCACCTTCGTTCGTTTGGTACTCGTAACATAATGGCAATAAAAATCACCATTGTATGTTTTTTTTCTAATAAAAGAACTAGGACTAAGGACTAGCCTAACAATTTAATAAAGATAATCGCTAGGAAGCTAGATGAGCGACGATCTATCGAGGCTGTTTCGGAACGGCAATACAGAATTTGCCGACCGAAGGATATTTTTTTTGTAATAACGCACGCCTGGTATTGTCTGTGCTAAAAGAGATATATGCCTACGTCCTATCTAAAGAAGAATTATCTTGTCATAATCATACATTCCACACAACCAATCCTTCTCATAAACCCTAATATTCATATATCCCGCGAATCCCTCCAAGTCGCTAAATCCTCGCATTTCGGGAGCGCGTGGAATGCTAAATAATGGTTTTGCGATACATTCATTAAGGCGCCTTTTGTTTCCAAAACAAATGTGTTCTTGAGCAAAAATTATAAGAACAGTACGCTCTATTGTGATAAAGGGGCCTTAGGGGGAATGGGATGGGTGACACGGAATAAGTGGCAAAATATGCGGTTCCGTGCTAATAGGGTTGGCAATCACTGTTTAAAAACATTACTACTAACTAGATTACACTAAAATGCTGCATCGTAAATTATTATTAAAATTTTCAAAAACAAATATTTATATATTATAATAAAACTTAAATCTCTCCACTCAAATTACAATACCTAACGAATTAATTTTAAAACATTATTTACTTATTTAAAAAAAATATTACACTATGTACAAAAGGCGGGTTTCAAGCCGCTATGCATTCTCTAGACAATACAGATAATTTTTATTATTAGTTAGATGCTAAAATATTAAACTTAATAAAAATATCAAATAAACATTTTCTGCAATAATACATATTAATATACACATTAATCCAAGTATATACAAATTTGTACACAATAATACATATAGTATACTTGTTTAAGTAATGTAAATATAATATTTTCTTAAAGAGTGATCTACTGAGCGCATGGTGAATATCTACCGGCTAATAAAATTGCTCTAGAGATTCGTAGCTACTACTACAACAATAAGAGTTTGATTGAGAGCTCGAGTCTCGATCAAGGGCTCGATCTTATCGATAACACAGAATGGGGTGTATCACTAACTTTTTATCACGATAGATGGCGCGTGATAGATGGTACCTAATATAACTGTCAGTTGCATAGAAAATATGTATTTTTATTACGAAATTTATTATTTTCTGGATATTATGCCGAAGTGAGCAGCTTTTAAGTGTACAAATCGATATTTCCAAGCGAAATCAAAGATATGGAGATCTCAAAATTGCCATTCTATTAATTGAACCTTTTTTCTTTTTAACGACAGTGTTCGATTTTTTAATTCATCTTCTAAGGTAGAAAACGTTAAGTTAAAATACATTTACCTGTTATAAAAATAAAAACTACAAAAACATTTAAAAAATGATGCGTGTAACGTGTAACCAAGGTACCATTGCCGCTAGCGACATCTACAAAAAGCTTTGCCTGATACACCCCAAATGAAGTGACCTGTCATGAAGAGACGAGAGATAAGCAAACTTGTCCTTTAGGTAACATTACATGACAGCCTCAAAACCATTAACTTATAAGTACATTTTTACATACTTTTTTACAAACAATTACAAAAAGTTTCAATTCTTAGTGACGTGGACTCCATGGACAAACATTGGCTATATGACCACTACATCTGGAACTCTCGAATCCCTGCAGCTTCGCCGAGATGTGGCTTCTCTGAGCGTGTTCTACCGGCTATACTATGGTGAGTGCTCCGAAGAACTCTATAACCTAATCCCTCCCTCTCCATTCCGCAACCGAACCACACGCACAGGTCAGAATATGCACCCACATACCGTAGTCACCATCCCTTCGCGTACATATAAATTTGGGGACTCATACATCTGTCGTACGATAAAGATGTGGAATGCTCTTCCAGCCTCTGTGTTTCCACTTTCCTATAATTTCGAGTCCTTCAAGCGAAGTGTGAAAAAGCATCTAGTCAAGCCGGCATAGTGTTAGGGACTGATGGCAGTTACGAGTATCTGACTTCAGTTGCTAACATTCATGGACCTTGCGCGCCACTTACCATCAGGTGGGCCCAAGGTCACATGTCGTGCTAGTATAAAAAAAAAAAAAAAAAAAAAAAAAAAATGACGTCATTGTCTGAGCACGACTTGTGGCAACAACGTTTTTATGCCGACCACCATGTAAGTAATACGTGCAAGCCAGGATAAAATTATATATTATTTAAATTCATTTAATCGTCAAGCGAAGGTACCCGTGTGTAATAGTGTTTCTAATGCATTACGAATGACAACAACTCTTACAATTTACTTCGATGATACACTGCAATCCCTACCATTTTTTTATAAATACAAAATATCTACGAGTATGTGACAACCCTGGCACCTCGTACGTGGGTGTTTGGATTCGTAGCACCTACTCTTGGCTAATGCAAAGAAAATACTCCATCTACGGGGTGCTTTAAATTTATTTCAATTCACTAGCTCTAACCATTTCCATGTGGCCTGGTAATGAAGACTTATGCCAGCAATGTCTGTGCCAAGTAAACTCTTTTAAATTTCCCGTTTTAAAAATAGAACTAATTTTATTTTGTTGTTGTCTTGTTTTATTTTGGTCTTTATATAATTACATTTTAACACTGTTTAATTTTTATTATCATATAATATATTTATTATAAAGTGCACTGTTTTTTACAATTAACATACGAGTTATTTGGTACCCACCTGGTGACGGTTTGATAAAAAGTAGTTAATTGATTATTTATATTACAAAATAATATCATAATTTAAGTAGAAAAAAGTTTTTCATACATACATACATACACATACATATCTTCACGCCAAATCCCTTGCGGGGTAGGCAGAGACAATTGAGCGCCACTTGTCACGGTCACGACATACCTCTTTCGCTTTTTCGACATTCATCAACCTCTTCATACATGCCCTTTTGTTTCGATGGCTTTTCAACGCACCTTCAGCTATTGTTTTATTAATTTGGTCGTAATATGTGAGTCTAGGTCTGCCAGGGCCTCTTTTACCCACGACTTTCGCATTATATATCTGGTTCGTCAATCTCTCTGCATTCATCCTTTCAACATGCCCGAACCATCGTAGCATGCCTTTCCTTATTTTTGTCCCTATGCTTTCTTTCATACCTACCCTTTTTCGTATTTCGTCATTACGTATGCGGTCCGTCAAAGTGACGCCGCATATCCGACGCAACGATCTCATTTCTACTGCATTAACTCTACTCTCATGCGTATTCTGACATATCCACGTCTCGCTTCCATACATAAGTGTTGGTACCAGCATGGCATTGTGTATGGCGAGTCGAGCTTTGTCACTGACATTCCGACTGGCTATCAGTGACCCCAGGGCACCGTTGACACTATTTCCCGCGTTCACTCTTCTTTCAACATCCCTATCATACTTCCCATCCGCAGTGAAAACACTGCCCAGATATATAATTTCATTTACTTGTTCTAGAGTTTCATCATCAATCTTTATCGTCACGGTTGTCATCCTTCTTCTTTCAAACACTAGTACCTTGGTTTTTCTCGCATTCAAACGGAGTCCTTTTTCTGCACATCCCTCTTTCATTTCTGTGACTAGTGATTGCAGTTGTTGTTCGGACGATGCCATGAGAACAGCATCATCTGCATAAAGCAGGCAGTTCACCACTAAATCACTCATCTTTATCCCACAGTTACTCTCTCTCACTCTTTTTAGACATTTGTCGAGATATAGGGTAAATAATCTGGCGGAAAGCACACAGCCCTGTTTGACGCCCATTTGGGATTCAAAGCAAGGAGACATACCTCCCTCCACCCGCACACAAGCTTTACAGTCCTTGTACAGGGACTGTATAGCTTGTAGCAGTTTGTCATCAACTCCATACTCCGGCAAAATGTCCCAAAGCTTCTTTCTTACAACTCTATCAAAAGCCTTCTCCAAATCCACAAAAGCACAGAAAACCCTCTGGTTTAAGGCCAAAAACTTCTCTGTGATATTGCGGAGCGAAAAGACTTGGTCAGTGCATCCTCTTCCAGGTCTAAAGCCTCCTTGTGCCTCCCATAAAAGACCTTCAGTCTTCTCTTGCAGGCGTTTCGTGAGAATCTTGCCATACATCTTGCTCGCCAAACTGATCAAACTAATTGCTCGGTAGTTGGCACAGTCCAATCTAGATCCTTTACCTTTGTATAAAGGAACGATGACTGATTGCTGCCAGTCCTCCGGTACTCTTCCCTCCTGCCAGCAAAGGTTGCACAGCAGGTGGAAAGCGTTCCAGACTGGTATACCTCCGTATTTGATCATTTCAGCGAGCACTCGATCTTTTCCCGCTGCTTTGCCACATTTCAGGCTTCTAATTGCCGATTGCAATTCTTGCACACTTATTTCCTCCTTAAATGTGGACGTTGTATTTGTGGGTAGCTCTGGAGGTAAAGTACCCGTCGTAACGTCGTTAGGAGTACCACTAGCATACATCTCGCTAAAATATTCACTCCATCGCTCCAACACCTCATTTGTGTTTGCAAGAATGTTGCCGCTCTTTGATCTCACTCTATTCATTCGACAAGATGACAAGCCACCTTTGGCCTTCCTAACTTCCCTCCAGAAAAGTTTGGAGTTCTCCTTAAAGTTGCTCGTCATCCTGTTTTCACCTATTTCTTTACATCTTTCACGCTTCTCCTTAACCAAAGATTTTGTTTCATTCTTGCAGCGATGATACATCTTCTTCTTTTCTCTTATCATACTTTCATTCATATTTAGCGAACCAACATAATCTATCCAAGCTTTCTTCTTTCTTTCTACCGAATCTTTGACCTCTTCATCCCACCACGCGTCACCTTTGATTGTTCGCTTTTTTGCTATTCCACATACTTCTTTTGCCGATTCTACCATACCATTTTTAAGGTACTTCCAACATTCTTCTACATCTTTGCTCACATCTTTCAAATTGATAAGTTTATCTTTGACGCGTTTCATATACTCCTCTTTCACACTATCATCTTGTAACTTTTCACTCTTTATTCTTTCTACTGCTGACACATTGCCACCTGATCGTCGGTGGCGCCATTTTGTGAACAGACCACTAATCCTTGTAATTACTAGGTAGTGGTCTGTTCCCAATTCCGGCCCACGATATGCCCTAGTATCCAAAACCTGTGTTCGCAGTCTTTCATCAACTACTATTAAATCAATCATACTCTTTTCACTATTCATCGTTCTCGTATACATGTGAATATCTTTGTGAGCGAACATTGTGTTGGACACAAAAATATTCTTTTCTAAGCACACGTCAAGAATAAGCTTACCTGCATCATTTACTCTCCTATCTCCAAAATCACCTAGGACCGTTTCGTAATCTGCACGGCGTGTCCCCACCCATCCATTCATGTCGCCACATAAAATTATATTTTCATTCCCAACTGCCAAATCTAGAACTGACCTGACCTGGTTCCAAAAATTCTCCAGTTCCTGCTGTGGGGCTGAGCTTACTGGTGCGTAAACCACGGCTATAAATATTTTTTTAAGCCCTATTTTCAGTCGAACCCAGAGCATTCTTGGGCTTTCCAGGCAGTACTCGTACATACTGTCGGCCAAGCGGCCGGATAGTAAGATGCCCACCCCCTGACTACCGCGATCGCTGTCTCCCACTCCCGACCAGAGCGCGATCCCCCCTCCCGGCAAGTCCTGCATCTCACTACCCCTCCGCTTGGTCTCGGTCACGCCAATCGCATCCAACTTCATTTCATCCATCATATCTAGGAGTTCATTCATCTTATCTTTCATCCCTCCCCGGACATTCCAGGTGCCAAGTCGGCACTCATCTGTCCTCGATCCGCGTTTTTGGGCCATGCGTGATGGGTTGCGGACCCCATCGCCGCTCCGGCTCATGCTACTGCCTACCCCGCATTACATTTTTCTGTGGCTGAATTATTATTACAGTTTGCATATAAAAAACCCTATAACATTCAGGGTTTAACATTATAATTTACAATAATTGGCTATCCCCGAAACAAACACAAAATTATAATTATGTCAAAAGTTAAATTAAATGTCAAAAATAAAATGTCGATTATAAAATGTCAAATAATTAATGTTAATAAATGTAATTCTGAATAATTAAAATTACAAATTAAATGTCAATTATTGAACGTCTTAAAAGCTATATTTTCGTAGCGCCATCTGGTGAAGCGACTTGTAATCAAACTCCGAGACTTGGTTCTTTCACTCGTTCATAGGTGTCGCTGATACTCGCGTATTTTATAGAACCGCCGCGAGTAGGTTATTAGGTAGTTTTATTCACTTTATTGGCTAGTTTATGATGTCGACGCTCAATTTAAAATTTAAAACAAAGATAATGTGAATATTCGTGTGGGCTGGAACTGGGCACCGAAGTCGAAGTCGGGTCGGGTGTTTTAGCGACCGAGCTACCACGATATATAGTTGTGTTGTGAAAACAATGGCCACATGCAGCAAGATAGAAGGTTCACGAAACGGCCGAGCTTTGTTGTGACAGTTTTGCAAATTCATTTCACTATTCACATGGCGCAATTTTGTATTATTGTTTTTCTTTATAAAATCACTGCGTTACAAATTAATTTAGTTATTATATGAACACGTTTGTTTCACAGATTATTTCAGTTTATAATTAAAACGTTAAAAACACTTAATAATCACTTTTTAAAACATTTTTGTGGGAGCCAACGTTAGCACGTCATACCCCTCCCGTGAAAAAGTTTTTCAAAGTAAGAAAAGAGAGTTTTTCGCGCCATTTTGCACACGGACATAGTTATATATTTAAAGTGTGTAGTATATGTAGTTGGCTTATATGTAGTATATGAACTGCCTCCGTGGTCTAGCGTTTAAATCCGTGGATTTAGACTCGGAGGTACAATTTTTATTAATATAAATAAATAAATTTAATTAATATTTAATTTATTTGTGAAATTTCTCGAGTTTGGTACGCTGGAGTCATCGACGAGCTTGCCACTTGTTGAATGATTGGCCTATAGTAAAGTTGGCTAAATGTGAATCCGCTTCTTTATAAGCGTGGTTTCTGCCAACCCCGAATGAAATAAAAGTATGTTTTATATTTATTTGCCCATGATTTCTCACTATCCCAAAGGTTAGTTGTTAGAAAATGCCTAACTGGCATTAAACTCCTATGTACACTAATTTTAAGTTTTTGTGCAATAAAGTATTTAAATAAATAAATATTTGCAACTAATCAGAATGGTTGTCTAAATTCTCCTGACAATAATAGATTGTCAAAATTGTCAGAATCCACTATTACTGGATTCTGTTAGTTTTAGCGAAGTATCATACGAATATTAAGTCTAATAGCGTTTGACACTGACAGTGTCTGAACGAATCATAAATCTAATTGTCAGTGTCAGTTTTTCTGTTAGTAAAGTCACTTTTTCTCTATTACGTCACACCGTTTGCGTGATGTACACGTCTGTTATAGATATGCCCGTGTAAATCTACTTGTACGTAACGGTGTTCCTCCAGACTCTTCCGTGATTCTGCAAGAACGTATGAGTTAAGGTTACGCACAATGGAGACTTAATCCGGAGAAGCTATAGTAATCACAATCCCAGAACGGTGTGTTATTCTAATTAAAACAATTTAAAAAAATTAAAACATCACCCTGTAAAGGATTTTCAGCAGCCCAAATTCAGCCGCAGATTTTGATTCGTATTTAAAACGGGTGAGTACGCAAATTAACACAATGTAGCCATGCACGCACGGGGCTTCTGTGTTGCGTGTCTCTGTGTGCTGGCCACAATGTTACTATAGCCATGATTTGTTCACAGTTAGAAATATTCTGGTGTAGGGTATAAATTTAATTACTTCTCCTCTATTGCTTTATTCATTTAATATTGTCTGTCTCTATCATTTTTCTTTGAATAAAAAAAATAATGATTGTAAAAAAAATGGGATAAAATTTAAAAAAAAAAATATATATATACGAATTGAATTTCTATGCCCTTAATCTAGCTAGACTAATATGTTATTCTATTAATAGAAACAAACTACTTTTCTCAAAGAACCATATGTCGGAAGTGACAACTAC
Organism: Tinea semifulvella; assembly: GCA_910589645.1. NCBI lineage: Eukaryota > Metazoa > Arthropoda > Insecta > Lepidoptera > Tineidae > Tinea > Tinea semifulvella. The sequence goes on from OU342599.1 coordinate 4,007,208, forward strand.
TTTTTGACTTACAAACTTTTATTTTTTTATTTTTTATTTTTTTATCATCACGATCGTTTCCCTTTCGGGCTGGTCAGAAACCACGCTTATAAAGAAGCGGATTCACATTTAGTCAACTTCGCTATAGGCCAATCATGACAAGTGGCAAGCTCGGCGATGTCTCCAGCGTACCAAACTCGAGAAATGTCACAAATAAATTAAATATTAATTAAATATATTTATTTATATTAATACATATTTATGTGTCCCGGCCAGGAATCGAACCCGGTACCCCCGAGTCTAAATCCACGGACTTAACCGCTAGACCACGGAGGCAGTCTTACAAACTGTTCAATTTTAAATTTCCAATTTGTATGGAGAAAACAAGATTTTTTCTTACTTCCGACACATGTAAATATAACATTAACTAGTGTAAGTAACTTGTAATTTGATTAATTGGCGCTTGGATTTTTTTTCCCACCAAATTGTTCCACAGATTGAGTATGACATAAGGCGTGTGAAATTGGACTCGTTGCCGATTATACTGAAAGACTCTGTTGCAGGACCGCTTTCATTACTCAGTGTCAACTAGCTATCCCTTATAAGACCAGGACAACCTTAGTATAGGGGACAGAGGTCTTCTACAAAATTAAGCATGTACAATTCTGTATATTTTTTATTGTTCAGTATGTATATTTTGTGTGTCAATAAACTATTATTATAACAGATTCGCGGCCACTACTGCGACTTGAAGCTAGAGTGATGAGATGGAATAGAAAAAACAGAATTGTGGGCCGAGCGAAGTGACCTGTTACGAAGTGACGAGAGATAGGCAAATTTGTCCTTGAGGTATTTGGGTGTCGCAGGGTGATAGCGTACACTTTTGCAATCCATTTGTAATCTAGTTAGAAATATGTATATTCGAACAAAATTAATATTTCCTGAATTTAAATATACATAGTCACCCTATTTTTCTTCAATTCACACACGTTCTGCGTAAATGTGTGTGCAATCTTGGAGATAAGAAGCGGAGTGTTTCTGAAAGGAGACTGAAGAAGTTTTCGTCCAAATTGAATTGTTATGTGTTGAATGTGTGTACGGTACGTTTGATTAAATCTCTTAATTGTTTGTTAGCTACTTCTCCCGTTTTGCAAATTGTGTGTACGTAATTGAGTTATGATTACGCGTATACATTACTTTCATCATTTACAACTTTTTGTTATGAATGTGTTTTTTTCTCGCTTTAATTAATTAAAGTAAATAATCGGCGCGGTGGTGGCTCGGTTGTAAGAACGCGTTCCTTAAATCCTACAAAGGTCGGTTCAAACCCCCCCGGCATGTGCCAATGAGAAATACACTTTTCTTACGTACATTTGTCGTAGATTTACAACACCACCGTTCCCGTGCCTCGGAGAGCACGTTAAGCCGTTGGTCCCGGTTCCACTAATACCAACTTGTGGAATCGTTAATTTTGTCATAAAAAAATGACATAAAACCTCGCCAAGCCGTCTGGCCAGCGTGGCGAGTGTAGGCTAAATTCTCCAGATATATGTTGTGGAAGGCCCATCTCCAGCAGTGGAGGTCTAAGGACGCTGTGTTCTAGGGGCTGTAATGATGATGATGATGAAATAATCACGATCGTATCAGGGTGTTCAGAAACCACGCCTTTTAAATAATCATATTCACATTTAGCGACTTTACTATAGACCCATAATGACAAGTGGCAAGTTCGTCGACGTTTCTAACATGCCAGCTTTTCTCACTGCTGAAGTATCCGCGGTCCAGGAGCAAGCAAACAAGTCCCTGTGTGGGATGCGACATAGATAGATAGATAGATAAATTCTTTATTGCACAGAAAATAAAACATTTTACAGTACATAGGCGAGCTTAATGTCTAAAACATTATCTAACAGCTAACCTTTAGAAGAAGTGAGCAGGTATGTGGGTGCATGACCACTAATTTATGACAAATGCTTATGCTCACAGATGCTCTCAATGTCCTACAGAGGCGAGCTGTTCGAATTGTGGACGATGCCACTATATCTGGAACTCTCGAATCCCTGCAGCTTCGCCGAGATGTAGCTTCTCTGAGCGTGTTCTACCGGCTATACTATGGTGAGTGCTCTGAAGAGCTCTATAACCTAATTCCTTCCTCTCCATTCCGCAACCGAACCACACGCACAGGTCAGAATATGCACCCACATACCGTAGTCACTATCCCTTCGCGTACCTATAAATTTGGTGACTCATACATCTGTCGCACAATAAAGATGGAATGGATGGGTGGAATGCTCTTCCAGCCTCTGTGTTTCCACTTTCCTATAACCTGGAGTCCTTCAAGCGAAGTGTGAAAAGGCATCTAGTCAAGCCGGCATAGTGTTAGGGACTGATTTTGGGCATAAGGGTCTGATTCCAGTTGCTAACATTCATGGACCCTGCGCGCCACTTACCATCAGGTGGGCGCAGGGTCACATGTCGTGCTAGTATAAAAAAAAAAAAAAAAACAATGAGTTTTTTTGAGAAATTGAGAAAAATTTACTTATAACTAAAAGAAATATATAGATAAATATATATATAAATACGACATGTGTAAACATATTAGTACCATCACACATCTAGGCGACCTCGTCAACCGCGGGAAGTGCGGTTACTGCTGAGAACCTCAAGGTGCGCAAATACGCCAACCTAGGTCAGGTTACGAATTTGCACCGTTTGGGGTCGAGACAATGGCCCCATGGGGACCCTGAGCCAAGCGTCTGGCCAAGGATATGTCCAAACGGCTCTGGGATCACGAAAAATCTATGGAATAATTAGAATTTGTCTTTTTTTAGAGTGTGCGCTAAAATTCTATTTACGAGTAATTACTTATTTCAAACTATTTTAGTATATCACTAGTGTGGGACGTCACATGTGTAGACAAGCTAGCAACTTCCCATCTTCAAGGAACTACTGTCAGAGCTGGTGCGGCGGCAGAACAAGCTCAAAACGTCAAGCGCCGCAAATATATAAACATTTGCAATGATTATATATTTGTGGCCTTTGCCGTTGAAACCATGAGACCGTGGGGCCTCGAGGCATAAACTTTATTTAAAGAAATTTCAAAAAAACTACCGCCGTCTCTGGTGACCCACGGGCTGGCAACTTCCTCGCTGAGAAGATTAGTATCGAAATTCAATGGGGAAATGCTGCCAGTGTTTAGGGCACCATGCCACTGGACAATGGCCTGGAGGAAATTTTTATATAAGGTTTTGTATAAGGTTTGAGACATTAGGATGCTTAAATTTTTATTATATTTAATTTGTTATTTAGATTTAGTTTATTTTTCTAGGTTAATTAATAATATTGTAATTCTTTTATATTGTTTGTATATTACTTCGAATAAATAATTTTAGTATAATGCATCGTATTTTTTTCAATCGTGTTTAAATGTTATTATCACAAATAGAACACAACCAGTATCCATCACAATAATATGGTTTAAACCTAATGTATATAGTTTCGCTACTCACCAACAGATGGCGTTAGTCGTCTTTGATGTCAAGATCCAAAGTCAGCAGAATGTATCGCTCTGAGTATTCTCCCGAGCGCCATGGTTCATACGTAATTTGGTCATAGCTCTAGATCTGAAGATGTCTACGTATATTCTATTCAGCCGACAACGGACATTTACAATGGCACCTCTAGAATATCATAAAAGTTATTAGAGAATTAATTCGAAAGGTTTTTTAGCTTTTCTTTTTTTTAAACAGTAAAGTTTTATCTTACAGTAATCCAACTATTACTATAACCCTTTCAGCACGGACAATTCCTAACGTGCGTTATTACAAAAAAAAAATCTAGTGGTCGTCAAATACTATTTTTCAGCTCCGGAACAGCCTCGATAGGTCGTGCAATCATCTAGCTACTTAGTAATTATCGTTATTAAATTGTTAGGCTAGTTCTTAGTCCTAGTCCTTTTTGAAGAAAAAAAAACATAGTGATTTTTATTTCCATGTTATTACAACAACGCACGAATATGCGGAGGGGGCTTTGTGGAATTCGCTAGTGGAGGAATTCTTTCACTATTTTGATTTAATATTATTTAAAAGTTATACATATTTATTTATAAAGTAATATTTTTTTATTCAAAGTAAAAGAATTACAATATTAAATAAACTATATTAAAACAAAATCTTAATTTAACCTAAAAAATAATTATTATTAATACATAGAAAATAAAAATACATACTTACAAAAAAATGGCTCCTCCAAATCGCTGTCTTGTGGCATGGTGCTCAATACACTAGCAGCATTTCCCCTTTGAATTAGGATACTTAATTTTTGGGAGAAAAAACTGCCAGCCCTATTGTCACCAGAGACGTCAATGAGCCTTGGAACAATTTCTTTATAAAAGGCTTTAAGTTCCGATCCCCACGGGCCCATCATCGTATTTATTTCATAAATATTTTAATATCCAAATTATTTTTTGTCGTGCTGACAGGGATAAGGGAACTACAAATAGTCCTGTGATATGATAGTCGTGTGCTACTGGCACGCTTAACAAGCCGTCGCAACTCGTCTCGGACCACAGCTTTCCTGATGCACTCATTTAGGAGATGAGCCATTATAGCCTTCACCTGGTCAGTCTATCTCATCGTAAACCTACCACACATCCTCTTGCCATCGACAATCCCCTGGACTATTGGTGATTGTACAGTCCAGGCATTGTCTGATCCCCAGTTCCTCATGTATATTTTTTTGTTGGTTTGGAATCTATATTTTCAAAGGTCTAGCATATTAAGTCTATGGATTTGGGGGTGGGAGGTACCAGGTTTAATTTCTGGTCGGGACACAATCATTTAATATATTTCTTGAGATTGGTACGCTAGAGACATTGACGTGCTTGTCCATTGGCATGATGGGCCTATAGTAAAGTATACAATCCGCTGTTTCTGACCACCCTGGATCGTTATGATATATGCTAAATAAAAAATACAAATAATAACTTATATAACTTCCTTCGTGGTCAAGCGGCTAAGTCCGCGGATTTAGATTTGGAGGTACCGGGTTCGATTCGTGGTCGGCACAAAAATATTTATTAATGTAAATAAATACATTTATTTAATATTAAAATTTATTTGTGATATTTCTTTGACGAGCTTGCCACTTGTCCATGATTGGCCTATAGTAACGTTTGGCTAAATGTGAATCCGCTTCTTTATAAGCGTGGTTTCTGACCACCCCGAATGGAAAACGGTCATGATGATACTTTACTTTACTTTTTTTTATTTATCTTTTAAAATTATTATTTTTATTTTTGTATGTACCAACAAAGTAAAGAAAAAAACAGTTTTTAGATATAAAATATCATTAAATCTCATATTCCACAATAATGCGCGTGGGTTTTATTTCCATGTCAAAATTGCATTTAAAAAAAATGTTAATCGTAAGAAACTTCAAAACAAGTGAAGATGTATCATAAAACCTCATTAAGCGATTAATCTGATATAGTAATGATACCTGTTAATATGTTAGATGGTTAACAACAATCAAAGAAAAGTGCAGACTCATAGTCTACTAATCATAGCTTTGTTCGAGACTTACTTCAAGCCTGGGAAGAGTTGCTGATGTTTGCATTTACGTAATGTGACCTTTGGAGCGGTATAGTATCATCATCACGACCGTTTCCCTTCCGAGGTGGTCAAAAAACCACGCTTATGAATAAACGGATTCACATTTAGCCAACTTTTTTACTATAGGCTAATCATGACGAGTGGCAAGCTCCGCAAGATGTGTTCGGCCCATTGCCACTTCAGCTTGCTAATTTTAAAAGCTATGTCAGGAACTTTCGTTTCGACTGCAATGGCAACAAAGATATTTAATAAGCTTCCAGTTACTATAAGGGAGCTGCCACTAAAACTGTTCAAATTAAGACTCAAACAAATGCTGGTTAATAAATGTTTTTATTCGACAAAAGAATACCTAGACACCTAAGCTCGACAAAGTCATGTGACTAAATAAATATTTGTATTATTATTATTATTATTATATAATAATTTACATCCCTGTACCTACCATGTTACTGACAAATAAATTATTTCATTTCAATTCAAATAAATACTTAATGTTTTATTTTTGGATTTGAAAAAAGTGTGGATACACCTTTACGTATCATCACGACTATTATCCTTTGCGGCTGATAGCCGATGAGATATGTGATAGGGTCACAGATGTACCATCACGTTATAAAGACAATGAGTCGATAATTATATTTTGAAATCTTGACGTCTTATTAAGTTTTTGGATCAAAGATAACACACTGGCTCTTCACTCTGCTTGGATTTCTATTTATATTACTAGCTGTTTGACACAGCTTCGCCTGTATAGTGAGATTATTTATTTATTTTTTATTTAAAAATATTATTTCATATAAGTACAAAGGGCTAACATAACATTATCTGCCTGTTAATCTTAAGGACAATAAGAGTTTTAAGTGACAGGAGTAGGTGCGAAAATATAAAAAATAAAGATTATTGGAAAATGTACATTATTTATTAGGTATCTTAATTCTAAGAAATAATATAGACCTACATATTTAATATACCTATATAAGTGTAATAAACATACATATACTATATAATAAATACATGCTAATAAAACTACACAATGTAATAAATACGATACAATAAATTAAAACAACTACACAATACTGACAAAAAGTGTATTTTATCATTTTATAAAACATGTTTAATTATTATACGGTTATTAGTTTTTTTTGAATTTTTTGGTTTTTATATTATTTAGTTTAATTATTAGCCCTAGAAAATACATAATTAAAGGGCCTGTAACAATTATAATATTTTTAACGAAGCGAGCCTCATTCATCTACTCTGCCATGCACTGCAATATTTACCTAGCTTTTTGTATGGTTTTGTTAGTTTTTTATTTATATATATAAACCTTGTAATTTTAAAAAATATAATCACTACACGACAACAGCTGACACCTGATTCCTTTTGTCATATTTGTTCAAGATAATAAGACTGTGTGATGTTTTATGTGACAATAAATGATTTTTTATTTTATTTTATTTTTATTTTTAATTTAGAGACCCGATAGTATCACGTTGGTCCCCTGGGAACGAGCCAGCCTTTGTAATCACTTATTTTGGTTTTATACAATAAATAATGTATTAATACTATTATACGTCATACGTAAGTAAATAGACACACCTAGTTGTAAATTTAAATTTAAATTAAATGTGAACGAGTGGAAGCCGAAGTGATGTATTGATTTCATTAAATCTAGTTTCTTGCTAGTATCTAGTTAAGTATTTTATGGCAAAGTCAAGTTAGACCATATATCAGACAACATCATATCAGAAAGCCATTTATAAACAAGCCGGAGAACCGGTGTAACCAATACAATTCAAATCGATTCAATATCAACCAACATAAAACATATGGGCGTAGGCCACCCTGTATATCACATATGCATTCCTTTATCACTACTACTATAGATTGTAAGGTAATTTAGTTAATAAATTTTAATAATAATAAATAATAATTTGGTAGTAAATTCCCCAAAACCAGGTCTCAACTTTATTGCAGCGTGCCTCTACAAAATATATAATATTTATATATATATATATAATTTAATAATCATACAGCATTAAAAGATTAATTAAATAGTCAATTGCTTATGATTTATATAGTTATTATATAAAAAGAAAAGTGTCATCACGACCGTCTCCCTTTTGGGGTGGTCAGAAACCACGCTTATAAATAAGCGGATTCACATTTAGCCAACTTTACCAGCCAATCATGACAAGTGGCAAGCTCGTCGATGTCTCCAGCGTACCAAACTCGAGAAATATCACAAATAAATTAAATATTAATTAAATTCGTAATAACTCGTCAAATATAGCTGAAAAATTCATCGTAATAGGAACCGGCATCGTGTGGGGCAAGTACAGGTTGATTTATAATGCGATATTGAAAAGATTGGGATCAATAGGCACACCTTAAAATCGAACCAATCACTTATACTGGAACTTAAACCACGCCTTCCTTAGATGACAATAATTATAGGTGCATATAGGGATTTATTAGTTTTAAGGTTATGCTTTGGAATTAATTTAATTTTAATGTTTTATTGTATAATGCCGATCTTGATTTTAGCTCAAAAGAGAAGCTTGAAACAAGCGTACCTATGTTTATATTGCAAACACTCTAAAGCTACTCCTGTTTCGATTTGATTTGAAAGGTTCCTATGGACAATTAATAAACAACAAAAACAATAGTCATGCTAGTGAATCTAAAAAAATGGAGTACTATTTAGGCCAGCGCGTTGGTTTAAGATATGACCGGCTCAGCAGCACTAATTTTGTATCGATTAAACTTAAGTTACGTTCTTTTCCGATCCCACATTAGTTATTGTGTATTCTACTTACCTACAAAGTGAAACTAAAGTTGAATTGAATTGTGAAAAAAATATTTTATGAGGCCCAGACAATCTCCCATATGTTACAGATAATTTTAAAGCGTAAATCTTTTTTATTTTTTTTAAATTTTTATACTAGTATGACATATGACCTTGGGCCCACCTGATGGTAAGTGGCGCGCAAGGTCCATGAATGTTAGCAACTGAAGTCAGATACTCATAACTGCCATCAGTCCCTAACACTATGCCGGCTTGACTAGATGCTTTTTCACACTTCGCTTGAAGGACTCCAAGTTATAGGAAAGTAGAAACACAGGGGCTGGAAGAGCATTCCACATCTTTATCGTACGACAGATGTAGGAAACCCCAAATTTATACGTACGCGAAGGGATGGTGACTACGGTATTGGGTGCATATTCTGACCTGTGCGTGTGGTTCGGTTGCGGAATGGAGAGGGAGGGATTAGGTTTTAGAGTTCTTCGGAGCACTCACCATAGTATAGCCGGTAGAACACGCTCAGAGAAGCCACATCTCGGCGAAGCTGCAGGGATTCGAGAGTTCCAGATATAGTGACATCGTCCACAATTCGTACAGCTCGCCTCTGCAGGACATTGAGAGCATCTGTGAGGTACTTGGCGGAACCATCCCAAAGGTGAGAACAGTATTCTATACATGATCTGATCTGTGCTTTGTTTAGCAATAGTCTAATTGAGGGCGGAAAAAACCGCTTCACCTTGTTCAGTATTCCGAGCTTTCTTGACGCTGTTTTGGTGATGCTCTTAATGTAGTTCTGGTGGCTAAGGTCTAAGCGAGTTTTTAAAACTATACTTTTAACTTTTATACTTAAATTTAATTTAAACTGTTTATAAGTATAATAAAAAAATATAATACAAATATCTAATTAAATCGTATTTTTTACATAAAATATTACACGGAACTGTTTCAATAATATAATAACTAATAAGTATAACCAAGTTAAAATCAATAACGACGATATTAAAACGCTCGCCACATCACCAGTTTTATTTTGAAACTATTACAAAAAGAAAATAACTAAAATGCAGCGCTATAACAGAAGTGCTGGCCGCATTCCTCGTCACGCTGCTTTGAACGACATCATTCGAAGGGCTTTTGTCACTGCTGGAGTACCCGCGATCCTAGAACCCTCTTGGATTGCGCGAAACGATGGCAAAAGACCCGATGCAGACATGTGTAGACACATTAGCCCCATCACACATCCAGGCGACGTCGTCAAGCGCGGGAAGTGCGGCGGTTTCTGCTGAGAACCTCAAGCTGCGCAAATACGCCAACCTCAGTACAGGTTACGAATTTGCGCCGTTTGGGGTCGAAACGATGGGCCCATAGGGACACTCAGCCAAGCTTACTACATATTACTGCTTAATGGTACTGTACAACGTAATCATCATCATTACAGCCCCTAGAATACAGCCCCTAGAACACAGCGTCCTAGACTTCCACTGCTGGAGATGGGCCTTCCAGAACATATATCTGGAGAATTTGGCCTTCACTCGCCACGCAGGCCAGACGGCTTGGCAAGGATATGATTAAACTTTTTAAACTTTCGCGCACATTCATAATAAATTTTTATAATTTTAACGGGTCTTTACGCGATTTACCTTAGAGACATATTTCTCCCGACGTTTCAGCCAAGTTGCATTGGCCGTGGTCACGGGTCGACTGCAGAAACGTCGGGAGAAATATGTCTCTAAGGTAAATCGCATAAAGACCCGTTAAAATTATAAAAATCTAGTTTATTTTTTATGACAATTTTTTAACGATTCCACAAGTTGGTATTAGTGGAACCGGGATCGACTGCTTAACGTGCTCTCCGAGGCACTGGAACGGTGGTGTTTTTACAATGTAATAAGTGTATATATGTATATTTTTGTGTATGTATTAGTATTTAGTATATTGTTATTTCATTATATATAAATTATGTTGAATTTATCCTACTATTAATATTTATTTCATTGCACATTAAATATATAAATGTTCTAATTTGTCCCCAAGGTTTGGCTGTCAAAAAATGTCTACGGGCATTAAGACCGCCTTTGTACTTTGTGCAATATTTTTTTAAATAAATAAATAAATAATAGTATCAGTGAATGATGTACCTACTTAACTTTATAATAAACATTAAACTGATTGGGTGACGTTCATACGAGGGGCGTTCAAAATATTCTCGGTATTGATACGTTACAACCTCTTTTATATATATAATTGTTACTGGCCGCTAAGATTCATCCATTGACATTAAAAAAAAGTAAAATTGGAACCGAGATGTTCTTTTGTTTTTCTGCAATTGCCGAACAAACATGAACACCATGAGCGAATTAACAATTTTAACGAAATTAGAGCACCGATCCGTCATAAAATTCTTGACAAAACAGGGTAAAAATCAAAAAACCATAAAAGAGGAAATGGATTGTGTTTACCGTGAGTCTGCTCCTTCTTTATCTACTATTCAAAAATGGTCAAGCGAATTTAAGCGTGGAAGGGAGAGTATTGAAGATGACCCTAGACCTGGCCGGCCTGTAGTGGCTACCTCACAAGAAAATATTGATAAAGTGGAAAAACTTATATTGGAAGACGGCCGAGTGAAGGTAAAATCTATAGCTCAAGTAACCAATCTCTCTATTGGTACCGTACATGACATTATACATGACCATCTTAATATGTCAAAAGTAAGTGCAAGATGGGTTCCGCGAATGCTGACGCTTCTTCAAAAGGATATGCGTGTGGCTTGCTGTTCAGATTTTATCGACCTGTGTGGTGAAAATCCCGATGAGGTGCTGCAAAAAATAGTTACTGGAGATGAAACCTGGGTTCATCATTATGACCCAGAGAGCAAACAGGAGTCCATGCAGTGGCACATTAAGGGTTCAGCTCATCCCAAGAAGTTCAAGGTAATCCCGTCAGCTGGCAAGGTCATGGCCACAATATTTTGGGATTGTGAAGGAGTTTTGCTTATCGATTATAAAGAAAAAGGTGTAAATATCACAGGGCAGTACTACGCTAACGTTATACGTCAATTAAGAGATGCGATCAAAGAAAAGAGGCGAGGAAAGTTAACCAAAGGTGTTCTGCTTCTGCATGACAACGCCCCTGTCCATACTGCTCATATTGCCAAGGCAGCTATTGTTGAATGTGGGTTTGAAACTGTTACTCATCCACCCTATAGTCCGGACTTAGCCCCAAGCGACTTCTTTTTGTTTCCCAATCCTAAAAAGGATCTGCGTGGAAATAAATTTTCTGACGATGAAGCGTTGAAGACGGCCGTGGAGGAGCATTTTTACACCAAAGATAAAAAATATTTTTATGAGGGATTAAAAAAAATAATTGATCGATCTTATAAGTGTATGAACATAGGGGGGGAGTATATTGAAAAATAAAAATATCAAACTTTTCGTACTTGTTTGTTTTTATCCACATACCGAGAATATTTTGAACGCCCCTCGTACATCCACATGTAGGTATACAATGTTTTTACGAACGCAATAATTAAAAAATTCTCAAGTCATGTTAAAATAAGGCAAATACCTAAAAGGACAAAGCCTATAAAACATGTAAAGCATAACCGTAAACAAAAGGTCGTGGTAAAATAAAAAGAAGACGAACCAGCACGTTCTAAAACTGCAATTATTCTAGACCAAAGTAAACGTGCATACGATTAACCCTTTAACTGCGAACGCTCTTTCCTCTATGCTGGACGGGCGTTTAGCATTAAATATATGTTTTAGCACGTTATAAAGATTGCGCCTGAGATTTGCCTGGAGCATCCAGCACGAACCAGTTGTATCGCCTACGACAGTTGTATGCACTTTTATAATACAGGCGATGGTGGCTGCTAAATATACGTCAATATTTGATCAACATTTATTTGGTTTTTCCGGTCATCTATGTATAATATTTTAGTGAAAAAAAAAAAAGATGATTTTGACAATCCACATTATGGGGTTCCAAATTTGGAAAAAATTCAACGACTGTGGTATGAGCCCCTCTGGAACCTGATACTTACCTTTTATCTTCCCACACACATTCGTTTTTGTTTTATAGGGTTTTCGAAGCATCAACATTTTCTGCACTATTTCTGCACCCGCTTATAATGCTCCCCATTAACAAAGGTTAGTTGGAAGAAAATAAATTTATAGCATTAAGCTCGCCTTTGTATCCACACTATTTTTGGTTCTATACAAGAACGAATTTATTATTATTAATAACAACAAAAATGTAGAAATGAAAATGCAGTGTAATATCGTGTTGCAGATGTTTTGCTACCTAAATGGTTTCGCAGAGATTCGTTGCAGTATATAATTTTAAAAAAAACATGTCTACCGAGCAATGCATGGAGCTAATGTCAATCTTATAGCTAGTGTTTTAAGGATTTTAATAGCGCCATCTATGATCGACTAGAGGAACTATTTTGTCTAATGATCAATTGAGCAATAATTAAAGCCATGTCTTCTATATGAATAGTGTTTTCGAGGCTATAAATGTGTGCATCTATAATACCGCCATGTATAATCGAGTAGCGGAACTACTTCCTAATGATAACTTGTAGAATGTTTCGTGTATTTATTTGAAATCTTAAAAGCAAGCGTCGAAAATATGAAACGATTTGCAATAGTTACTTTTTTTCGACCTTTGCTGTAGAAACAATAGGCCCTTGGGGATCAGAACTGAAAGCTTTCTATAAATAAATTGTTCCAAGGCTCATTGACGTCTCTGGTGACAATAAGCCTGGCAGTTTTTTCTCACAAAAATTAAGTATCTTAATTCAAACGTGAAATGCTGCTAGTGTATTGGGTAGTGATTTGGAGGAGCTATTTTTTTTGTAAGTATTTAATTTTTATTTTCTATGATTTTTTTTAGGTTAAATTTAGTTTTTGTTGTAATATAGTTTTCTTTGAAATAAAGTTAAAAGTTTTAAAAATATAATGTTTAATTAACATTTACTTACGAAAATAAACTAACACTAGGTTCGCTTGTCGAAGAAGAAGAACTTCTTTTACACTTTTTTAGCATGCAGGTTGTCTGTCACATTGTCCGTGAAACAGCAAAAAAGTATTTTTTTAAATTGCACTTCGAACACGATCATAATGTCATCATTATCATAGCCCCAAGAACACAGAGTTCTAGACGTCCACTGTTGGAGATAGGCCTTCCAGAAATTTCTAGAAAATTTGACCTAGATCCACCACGCTAACAAGACGGGTTCAGTATCATACACAAATTATTCTGTATCAGTTGGTCTAACTTTGCCCTGTCTTGTTATATATTTAATGTCTCTGGATCGCTGTACTAACAGCGTTAATGCTTATTTCACACTCCATAGTAAAATTACACTTTTTATTATTACCGCTATCTCTCAGACTAAGTGCAAGGTGTGCAAGATGCACACGTGATGGTGTGTGTGTGGTGCCCGCGGCTGCCATGTGTGTATGTGATGAGCACCCCGGCCTTCGTGACTACAACTAAGAATGTTTATTGACGGGCCAGTATCACCATTCTTGTTAACCTTAGTTACAATTAATTTATTATTAACCTGTCTCTCACCATTGCTGAATATAGATTTCCTCCAAGGCTTATCATTTCACATGATTCCTCCCTCATTCATCCCCCACCAGCAACCTTCTTCAGGGCATCTGTAAAAGAGATGGGGGGCGTTTCACTCATCGTCTTCCAATACGTGGCTTTTCCCGTTTATATTTACCTACCACATACTTTTTCATAAGCAGATCTGATTTTTTTGAAATACTGAACACGACATGTGACATCGGCCAATCTGATGGTACACGGTAAGCGAGGTCCAAGAACACCACTAACGATCGGCATCTGTCTCTACCACTATGCTTGCCTAACAAGATGCTTTTACACACTTCGCTTAAAGGAGTCCAGGTTATAGGAGTGGGGAAACAAAAACTGGCTGGGAGAGCATTCCACATCTTCAGCGTGCGACAGATGTAACAGTCTCTAAATTTATTAGTACGCAGGGATAGTGGCTACAGTATCGAGATGCATATTTGTGCCAATTTAACAAATTAGTCAGTATAGTAAATCTGAAATATATTTATTCGAAAAGGTATGTACATAATATAAAATTAAACAACTATAAATAACTAACTGTGAATAAACTACACAAAATTACAAATTATAACCGTTCGATGGGCGTAATGTGATACGAGGACACTCGCTGTGTTTTCTCCTTGAACGGACATGCTGACCCTTTGAACAAAATCTTCTCTGCTAAAGTTTAAAAAAAAAAATCTTTAACTCTAGTTAAAAGTAAATTTGAAATACCGGGCCCCTCAGCATACTGTGATAGATCCATCCCTAACCCTAGCGGTCGGTTTAACACTTTAATGCGCGGCACACACAATCAGATATTTGTTTTAAATTATGGTAATAAAATGTCGGTCCAAGTCACGAGCTTTTGAGCGAGCACCTCTCGCGTGCTGTGCCGTGTCCCAGAGCAACAACGCAAATTGGACTTAAGGATATGGCCATGGGAACTCATCTTTATCTTTTCTTACATCATGCATTTATTATGGACTGCAGTACTTTTTCATCAAAGTTTGAATAAAAAGTAAAAATAGGTATGTATATTTATATACATTCCTGTTCTTTCCTTCCGTCTCATCATATCAGATTTGTTTCCAATTCCTTTGCGAAACAATCTACCTATTAGCATAAGGAAGCATCTCTCAACTCACATTTTCTAAATAGCTATATGTTGTGGCCAACATGCGTATACGTCGCGGGGCAGCAAGTTGGCATCAGACCAGTGGCGAACTCAAGGTCGGCGCGCTAGTTCTAGTCCGGGACAAATCGCAGCCCCCTCTCCTATGGCTGCTGGGCCGCATTAAGACCCTGCACCCGGGCGCCGACGGTCTCGCGCGGGTGGCTGACATCGTAACCAGGAAGGGGACCATCCGACGCAGCTACACTAGCATCTGCCCCCTGCCTGTTCCTGCTTCTTGATCTTGAGCCAGGTCAACGCGGGGGAGTATGTTGTGGCCAACATGCGTATACGTCGCGGGGCAGCGCGGCAGGGGCGCGACCTCGGACCGCGGCCGTCACTCCATTCCACGACGGCACGGTGGAGCAACGCTGCTTATAATCGAAACCGCGACCCATACAAATAAATGATACAGTCCACAAACCTGAGTTTTATTGAAGGCCATACCCAACACTATATAATAATAATAATATATTCAATTTAACAGATAATTGCAATCCATTTTTGTTAGTATACCTATCACTATGTTAGTAACAATGGCTTACATTAAAGTTAGTAAACTAAAATTTTATGTTAGTGCCTTATTTATACTTATTTGTACACGTGTCAATTTGTGTGAATCTTAATAAAGTGACACTGTATTGGACAGTCCACTTTATCCGATATGACCTTAAGCATATTGTTGGTGCTGCCTCTAATTCTATTGACTAGAGATACAGTGCGTTTACGCATGATAGCAGAAAAACTATCAACACGATTCATAAACATAATTTTCATGTTATGTTTATGTATAGTTAATGGGTAATTCATACATAAATATAGTTAAATTTAAAAGCATTTATCCAAAAAAAATATTTACAAATATAAAATAAAATTAATATTAATACTAAGGATAGGGATATAAGTCCCGTTCGCGTGGAATGGTGGCAAGAACGCTGGCTGCATTTCCCCGCTGAATTGCAAAACTGATTCTTTGGGCGAAGAAAGTGCCAGCCCTCTTGTCACCGGAGAAGACGACAAGACGCAGTGTTATGTCTTTTAAAAACTTTTTTGCACTTGGTCTCCATGGGCCCAGAGTTTCTACAGCAAACGGCATAAATATGTAATCTTTTAATAAAATTTAATAATAATTATACATTTTAATAATATTTGTGGTAACTTTTAATTGACCTTTTATGTTTCCATTTTTTTTTGTCTTTATGTGTTTATTAGTCGTTAGTTATCCTGTAATGAATAAATAAATAAGTTAAATGCATATATTAATATATTTTTTTCTTTTTGGTATTTGTATGTAAATTATATATATATATATATATATATATATATATATATATATATGATAGTAGTATGGGTACGATATCTAAAAGGTTTGTAAATACCATAAAACATTGTAACTGTTGATATATTTAATGTAATTATATAATATAATAATTATGTATACTGCGTGGAATTTGCTAAACAGTAAAAATGTTTATATTATAATCTAGAATACAAATAAAAAACTACGTATTTTTTATTTTAATTATTCAGTAAATAAATCTTAAGTTACGGTGCAGAGAAGTTGTCCTAAAAATATCGCCACTCATCATTTTTATAGTCTATTCATATAGTCTACTCATACAGAGCCTAGTCAAGAAGGTAGCGAGAGATCGACGATTAGAGATCACGATTGGATATCGCGATTTTCAGACGCGGCCTTATTTACCATGCAGTAGTGTTATGTTTTTCCGATAATTATTATTTTTTAAAGTGACCTTTTTTAGTTCAAATAGAGGATCATTGACACCTAAAGCCTTAAAAGAAATATTTGCTCTTTCGACAATTACTACCTACAAATATGACCCAATCAAAATGAATAATAATAATAATAATAATAAATATTTCCAGACAGGTCACACAGTGCCATCTACTAGATGGTTGATAAACTAAATATTATACTTTTTTTTGTAAATATATACATATTATATATACATATAAACACCCAGACCGAGATTATACAATGTACAACTTGCCCCCGGTGGGAATCGAACCCACGACCTCCCGAGTTCACGGCAACGTTTGTTACCACTACACCACGGAGGCGGCGCATATACTATTTATTTATTTATTTATTTCAAAACTTTAATGCACAAAGTACAAAAGGCGGACTTAATGCCCGTAGACATTCTCTGACAGCCAAACCTTTGGGACTAATTAGAACAACTGTAGGTGCAAGGAAAGTATAAGTGACACATCAATTAGATATAAATACTTAGATAATAAACTTACTTATATATAATCTACTTATAAATATACTAAATACTAATACATACACAGTAATAAACATACATATAAAACTTACAAATTTTGTTGGGAGTTATTTAGAAAATGTGAGTAGACCAGCTTTTTAAATGATGATCTGGTAGATGCCTGCCTTATGGTAATAGGTAGATTGTTCCACAGATTTGTAGCAACAACCGCAAAGGAATTCGAAACAAATCCGGAATGATGAGATGGAACGGAAAGAAGTGAGTTGTGAGAAGATCGGAGAGATTTATCATGAAAAGAAGAGAGATAGGCGAATTTGTCCTTGAGGTATTTCGGTGTCGCAGGCTCATTTAAAACAGAGTAAAGGAGACAGAGGACTCTAAGATTCCTGCGACAGCGAATTGGCAGCCACTTCAACCTAGCACGATACTCGGAGATGTGATCATATTTACGTAAGCAATAGATGAACCGGATACATGCATTTAGTAAACGGTCCATTTTGTTGAGCAACATCTCCGACATATCAATGCTGCACACGTCACCATAGTCGAGGAGAGGAAGAAGAAGGCTTTGGACAAGGGTTATTTTAGCTTTTAACGGCAGAAAGTTTTTAAGTTTATTTAGAGAGTGCAAAGAAGAAAATATTTTACCACTGGTTCTGGTGACTTGGTTTGTCCAGCTTAGATTAGAATCTAGGTAAACACCTAGATTCTTCACCTCACTGCAATACGCAATTGGGACGTTGTCAAACCGAACAAGGTCAATACTGCTAGTATCAACTTTGCTCAACAGCCGCGAGCTTCCTATTATGATCGACTGACATTTGCTCGGATTGACAACAACCCCAAAGCGTCTTGACCAAGAGTATATATTACAAAGATCCGAGTTTAGCCAAGCTATTGCACTATTGACAGTGTTGATATCTGACCGCACATAGAGCTGCAAATCATCCGCATACAGGTGGTAGTCACAATGAAGTTGAGAGGTGATGGCATTAATGAAAACTGAAAACAACAAAGGGGAGAGAATGCCACCTTGTGGGACGCCCGTGTCCAAGTCCCCCCACTCTGATGACACCTGATCAACTCGAACCTGCTGCTGCCGACCGTGTAGATATTGAGAAAACCACGCCAGGGCCTCCGACGATATACCAAGACGAGACAGTGTAGCGATTAGCAAATCAGGATCTACTGTGTTAAAGGCATTCGTGAAATCAATTAGTACAAGTACTGTGACTTTGGTTTCATCCATGCCTCCTCGGATATCTTCAGTTACTTTAAGTAAAGCTGAAGTTGTGCTATGACCAGGACGAAAACCGGACTGGTAAGGATTTAAAAGATCATTACAACTTAGGAAAAGGGACAACTGCTTGTGCACAATGTACTAAATATGTATAAAAATTGCAGAGTCCAATTTTCTACCCCCTGAGACTTGGTACCCGCTGAGACACGTCCGAGCATTGCGACGATTCGACTTGGAATGACGCATACTTCGTGAGGCCCGTAATATTCGCAGTAGGAAATGCAGAGTGAGAGATAAGCCGGATCGAGAGCGGACTTTGTGATGTCTAGTGTCCGCGCGTCTCCGCTGACGATGGTCATAGTATGGATATGACGACTTAACAAATATTTATTTAAAAAACTTTTTCTGTCAAAGTACAAAGGCGGACTTAATGCTAGATTTACCGCTAATATTTAAAATTACACTTTTGTCAGAGCGTGGACGCTAAATGCAGAAGGCCTAACACCTAAGTCTACCGGTGTAATACCCTAAGGCAGCAAGGGAATGGGGAAGATGGTATTCAAGTCCAGGCGCGCAGGGTCACGCGACTGTGCCTAGAAGAAGCAGGCGGCTAG
Organism: Tinea semifulvella; assembly: GCA_910589645.1. Lineage (NCBI taxonomy): Eukaryota > Metazoa > Arthropoda > Insecta > Lepidoptera > Tineidae > Tinea > Tinea semifulvella. The sequence continues at coordinate 4,026,471 of OU342599.1, forward strand.
GTGTCTTAACCAACGTGATGGACGAGGCATGCTAAACACACTAACAAAAAACACTTTCGTTTTAAAATACAAGCTTTGGCCTGAATTTAGACAGCCGTGAATTCGCGCGTAATATTCGAAAGTCGCTCAAGGAGCAAGTCATACTTCTGTTTTAAAATTAACTTCATACAAAAATTACATTAAAATCTCTTAGTATTTCCGGTCTCAACGACGCGATTCTTTCAGACCGATCACAACAAAGTATTCAAATTTGGAACACTCGATCGTAAACCATCAAAGCTTGGAGCGATTAATTGCCCAATCGAGAGATAGTCACGTGATAATCTTTTCCGACTACTACCGGGGTTGGTCGACAAGCGCGGCGCGTTTCTTAGGGCACTTGGGAAGTGACTTAAACGGATGTGTCGCTAGTGATAAAAATTAATAAGGGGAAGACAAACGGAGACGACAAGGCGTCACCGCAGCGGGCGTGCTCGCTAATTCTCACACCAAGAAGTAAAAACTCCGACATATATACTACATACTTACTAATGCTGTCAGGAGCTATTTAAGAAGTGTGAATACACCAGTTTTTTTGAAAAATTACCTTGTAGTTGCTTGCCGTGCATTGACAGGTTCCGTAAATTAGTAGCTACTACTACGAAAGAATTATAGACAAATACATGATGTAAGAATAATACGAGCTTAAATAGTACGACACCTTTAGAATTGTGCCAAGTGAAAGACGTTTCATAAGAATCACTGCTTCTAGAACACAGAGTCCTAGATCTCCACTGTTGGACACGGAGATGTAGGCCTGTTCGTTACAACATTTTTAATAATCCTAATACTCCGTCATATCTTAAATCCCGCTACGAATTCCTCTGTAACACGCACAACTGTGCCCTTCGCTCCTCTTACAACAACTAACTTAAGATTCCTTCTCTCTCATCAACCAGATACACTGATTCCTTTACTGTATCTGCTGTTCGATAGTGGAATAAGCTACCCGTGACCATTAGACGTGCACCTTTCAACGTCTTTAAACATACCACATCGTTCCTGGAGAAACAGAATTAAACACTATCTAAATAACTGTGTATGATGTACTCATGTATATATGTGTGTAGATGTAATGTGTAGTATATTATTATTATTTATTTAGGTTTATAAACAGTAACACACATATATATAATAACATTTAAATAAACAAATTGTTAAGTATGTTACCACCGACGTAAATCACAGATTATATAAATAGGTAACGTTAGATAGTGAAATTGAACAACAATTAGTAAAAAAAGAAAAAAATATGAGTAAGAAGAAGAAAAAAATAGGTAAACAACAATAACACATTATGGTTTTAGTATATCCAAAATAGACTTCCTAAAAGCACCGGCAGTCGAGGCAATGATGTCTATAAAGTGAAATTTGTTATTGAAAGTTAATTTTAATTATTTAGGTAACTTATTACCGTATGATTAAAATTTCTTATCAAAATAATTTGAATATTTGAACAGAGAGTTAATTGGAACATCCATATGTTTCTAATGATCACAACACGAGCTGCAAATCAGAGCAGTCGCCAACCGCATTGTTGGGCCGATTTAGAACGCACCAGACATCTCCAAACTAACTCGATCCAGTCTCACGTATTATTAATATATTCGATATTATTCTGCGTTATTCGTTGAATCGAATCTCTAAGTCAGACAGGTGGATTATTGAGTTGCCAATTCTTTGGACGAGTAGTTAGGTAACTGCACCTAATATCCGACCCCCACAATGTGTGCCCATTTAAGTTTAACTAACATTTAGGAATAAATTAGTGGATGAGCTGTTGAGGAAACGTCTAAGAATGTTGTTAAAATATATTTATTTACTTTGATAGTTAATAATTAGTGTTTTCGAAAAATATTAACAATATAAATATAAAATTAATATACAAAGTCCAGCGTTGAAAGTCGCGTGGAATGGAGGCAAGAACGCTGGGTGCATTTCCCGTCTGAATTGCAATACTGATTTTTTGGACGAAGAAAGTGCCAACCCTCTTGTTACAGGAGAAGACGTCAAGACGTGGTGTTATGTCTTTTAAAAGCTTTTTAGAATAATATTGTATAAAAAGATTGTTTCAGAAATTTGTAAAAATAATGGCATGGCATATATGACGTTATCTTGTTATCACGCCTATTTTAAATATTCATTCATTCATTACAGCCCCTAGAACACAGCGTCCTAGAGCTCCACTGCTGGAGATGGGTCTTCCAGAACTGGAGAATTTGGCCTACACTCGCCACGCTGGCCAGACGGCTTGGCGAGGATATGATGTCATTTCTTTATGACAATTTATTAACGATTCCACAAGTTGGCATTAGTGGAACCGGGACCGACGGCTTAACGTGCTCTCCGAGGCACGGGAACGGTGGTGTTATAAATATATGACAAATGTACGTAAGAAAACTGTATTTCTCATTGGTACATGTCGGGTGGGTTTGAACCAACCTTTGTAGGATTTAAGGTACGCGTTCTTACAACCGAGCCACCACCGCGCTTTAAATATATTTATATATAATATACTCCTTATTAATTCATGTTAAATTTAAATATATAATCTTATTTTAATAAATATAAATTTTGTTCATACAATATTCGCTTTACGTTTTCCCAATGATTATCAAGTTGCAACACCATGGATACTTTTAAAATGGTTAAAAGCGTTTTCACGTGAGCTCGGCTATGATCGGTAAAACTCGAGCTAAAAGGGACAGTAACAATCTAACATTTATGCTTAAGTATTGGATTACCCTACTTATGAGAATACAGCAAGAACTATATATATAGTTCTTGCTGTATTCTGTCGAGCGTTATGCAAAGGCAAAGTTAAAGTAAATAGAGGTTAATGCGGCTGTAAAGGGGCTGTGTTAATAACTTAAAAGTACCTAACAAATAAATGATAAAAAAATATGTCAATTAAGTTTGTAGGAGCGGTGGTGGCTCGGTTGTAAGAACGCGTTCCTTAAATCCTACAAAGGTCGGTTTAAACCCGGCATCTACCAATGAGAAATACACTTTTCTTACGTACATTTGTCATAAATTTACAATACCATCGTTCCCGTGCCTCGGAGAGCACGTTAAGCCGTCGGTCCAGGTTCCACTAATACCAACTTGTGGAATCGTTAATAAATTGTCATAAAAAATCTCTTATTTATATATATATATATATATATATAGTTCTTGCTGTATTCTCATTTGTAATATATATTGTTAAATAAAAAAAGGCTGATATACTTAATGCCTATAGGCACTCTCTTCCAATCAACTTTCGGTACATTTATTTATTTATTTAGTACACACAGCAGTACATATATTATCACACACATAACATAGTATAATTATAACTTATCTAATATATGTACCAATTAGGTGTCACAGCATTCACCAATATAAAAAGAAGAAGAAATTAAAAACACATTACTATTAAAACAAAAAAAAAAAATAACAAAAACTATCAAATTTACAAATTAAAAATATGACTGTAATGTTTTAGCTTATAGTATGACAACGCCACTTTACAGCAGCTATAATCCTTGATGTATTAATTTTATAATTGTGTATGTCTTAGTTTATAATATGACAATGCCTATTTACAGCAGCTATAATTTTAAGATTATAATTATGTATATTTGGGTTGTAATGTGCTGCTCCAAATACCTACAAGCTATTTCCCAGAAAATAAGCTTTTCGTTATATTAATTAACTTTTTGACATGTAAAAGCGCAGAATACATTATATTTATTGTCCTGTGCCTACTTACAATAAAATAAACTAAACTAAACTACTAATGACAAATTATAGTGAATTAACCGAACAGCATATTCAAAAATATCTAGGTTGTACAAGTGTCCAATTCAAGAGGGGTCAATAGTAGACGCCGTTACCTACTTTAAAGATTTTGTTCAAGATTCAAGATTTTGGAAGATTAGGTAAACGGAATCTAGGTTCTGAAGAAGTTCTTGCGAATTAGAATTTAACTCCTTTTAAGTATCTTAAGCTTAGCTTACCTGTTTTCTAAGAATAATTATTATACGCTAATATAATTATCCTACTAATGATCCATCAGCGTTCTGTCGCCCGTGGTAGCAGTTTTTTCGTCAACCAGTTTATAACATATAATCAATTCTTACATCTACCCTCTCTTTCTTTTTAATTAATAATTCTTTCCCGTGCCTCGGAGAGTATGTTAAGCCGTCAGTCCCGGTTTCACTAATACCAACTTATGGAATAGTTAATAAATTGTCATAATAAATTGACATCATATCCTGGCCAAGCCATCTGGCCAGCGTGGCGAGTGTAGGCCAAATTCTCCAGATATATGTTCTGGAAGGCCCATCTCCAGCAGTGGAGGTCTAGGACGCTGTGTTCTAGGGGCTGTAATGATAATGAATTTGTTTCTACTTTTTTCTAAATTTTTGTTACCTCGGGTTACATTATTAAACTTGGTAATGATATAGCATTATCTATTAAAGAAAGCCGATTTTTAGTATATCCATTACAAAAGAAATATATATCCCTTTATAATATTAGTTTAGATATACTACTTCTATTAATACAATAGATTGTTTAATACAGCAGCAATAATTATAAGTGACATTTAATTTTTATTTTTTATATTTGTGTTGCATTAGCTTCTAGAATGACAATGCCTCTTTACAGCAGCTATAATCTTAAGTGACATTTATATTTTTTATAGTTGTATATTATTTGATAAGATGACAATGCCAATTTACAGCAGCTATAATTTTGTGTGTATAAATCACGTAGGTTTTTTTCAAATGTTATTTTATGTTTGCATTGTAACGCACTGCTCTACATTTAGGTAAGGTTGTGTAGTTTTATGGAGTTCTACCTGGTAGAATGCTGTGAAATTATGTAGCCTAATATTATAGTATACTTATTGTATTTATGCCCTCCAAGATCACGTACGGCGTTAATGTATAAAAGTATAATCTGTATGGGACCAAAAATATTTAATATTATTAACGACGACATTAAACTTTTACCACATGGTCTGTTTAAAAAGACGTTGATTAAGTTCTAATTGAAAAATCACATTATTCTGTGCAAGAATTTTTAAATGACCCAAATTGACATCTAAATATTCATTTTAATTTGACCACGACCAGAATTAGATTCAATTTTTTTTTTACTGTGAATTAACATTTTATTTTATTTTTTTGTGTTGTGTAATAATATGTATGTATCTTTACAATATACATATATATACAATATTTGTACGCCTCATGGCAGAACACAGCTGCACGTTTATAAACTAGGTTAATATATTAGCTAGATTACCTGTGTTGAAACAAATGATTTGATTTGATTTGTAAATTTGACATGTACGAGTAAAAGTGCAAAATACATTTTTTTATCCTATGCCTAATTACAGAAAATAAACGAATTGAATTGAATTATACCTAGGAAATAACTCAACCAAACTCATTACCCGATTCCGGTGAGGAAATAGAAGGAGGCTTAAAGAGGATACTTGTTATTGTAATAAATTTAACACTGTCTGATCGTCCGGCACCTCTGTTCAGATAATGTATTTCAGTTCAGCACGAATGTTACTTTGGCAATTTGGGAGAACCTTTGTACCCGCCGGCCCTTCCTTTAAGATATGGTAGACCATTGTACCGGACTATCCTTTTGTTTGAGGACATATTGAGAGCTGCATCTGCTGTGACAGTCATTGTTCTGGTATGATTTCAGTTTATTTAATTTAATTTAAAATACAATACTTTATTGCACAAAGTACAAAGGCGGACATTATGCCCGAAAACATTCTCTGACAGCCAAACCTTGGAGACAAATTTGATTAAATATTGGTGCAATCATACAAATAAAAATAATACTACAATTATAAAAGGTATTTTAATATAATTAATATATACTTACATCATATATATCATAATATCAATATACTAAATACTAATAATACACATTATTATACATAAACATACATATATACTACTTATTAAAACGCAGGAGCAATTTAAGAAGTGTGGATACACCAGTTTTTTAAAAAGATGCCCTGGTAGTTGCTTGCCGTATGATGACAGGAAGATCGTTCCATTAATAGCAATTAATACGAAAGAGTTAGAGACTTATATTATTGTAAAAATAATATTATTAATAATTTTATTTATTTATTTATTGAAAAGTTTATTGCACGTTATACAAGGGGCGGACTTAATGCCGCTAGACATTATCTGACAGCCAACCTTAGGGACAATGTGGACCATTTCAAGTGTAAGGTAGGTGCAAATATTTATATATAATAATAATAAATAAATTATATACATATAAATACAATTATATTACTAAAATACATATCAATAACTATGATATATTAAATACTAATAATACATATACTACATATGATACCATTACATAACTTATGAACCATTTAAATAATGCGATGACACCATTTTTTTAAAATATTTTTCGGTTGGATGCTTGTCGGATTTCTACCGGTAGTTCATTCCATAGGTTTGCGGCGACAACAGCAAATGAGTTGGCCATAAATCCAGTATGGTGAGAAGGAATGGAGAAAACAGAGTTATGAGAAGAGCAAAGAGACTTATCATGGAATGAAGAGTGATGGGCAAATTTACTCATGAGGTATTTCGGTATCACAGGCTTGTTGAGTATAGAAAATTGTAAGCAGAGAATTCGGAGATTCCTGCGACAGCGAATTGGTAGCCAATTTAATTTTGTTCGACCTTCATTATAGAATTAATAAATACGACTGACAGGTCTGGTCCACAAAAAAAAAAGATATTGTAGGTACATAAACAGCTCTCAATAATTCTCAATTGAAATTCGGTAGGCCTGTGATATATCCTCGTCTTGGAGAAAGGCCTAAGGTCGCCGCTGTCCGGACCGATTTACAAATCACAAATACTGACCAACGGGGTGGCTTCCCCTTTACAACAATTATAAACAACCCATAGTCTCACCTTCGTTCAAACTTGGAATGTGAAATTTATGTTCCGGGAAATTTGAATAACTTCGCCTATTCAAATGGTAATATTAAGAGAAACTATGATTTACCTATAATTTTGTAAATATATTAGTTATTTAGTATATATGTATTACAGTATATATAAATGTTGTTGAATTTATCCTACTAATTAATATTTCTCTATTGAAATACTTGCACCTCTAATTGTTTTAATTTGTCCCCAAGGTTTCACTGTCGGAAATATTATATGGGCATTAAATCCACTTTGAATAATAAAGGAAAAAAAGAAAAATATATTACGAGGGAAACCCTGAAAGTTTTAAGAACTGGCCACTTGTAAACAATATAATAAATAAAAAAGTATTAATTAAAAAATACAACTCTTGGCCAGTATTATTGAGTATGTATTTCATTCATTTGTCATTTGTTTTACGATTTGTTTAACGAGTTTAAGCGTGGTCGCACTAATCTTACTAGTTTTTAAAACTTTTAGTATTGCTCTTAAACGTATTTTGACTAAATAGTATATCGTCGCTAATGGTACTTCCGCTATAAGAATCCATTTGACACTCTGTTTTTACACTCGCCAAAGTTCAAAATTTGGATACGCTATGTGCTTCTATATGTTTAGAAATAGCTTATAGAATACTACCTATAGTAAACATAATAGAAATCATGAGAACAATAACGTAGAAGGGTTAAACCTTATCGCGTTAGAATAACTATCGCCAAGTTAATTCTTGAGATCATATTGTCGGCACTGGCGACCGTTTCCACCGGAAGCCCAACTCCAACTATTCAAACTGACCGGAAGAGGGCGGACGTCGACACACATTTCAAATTTCGAACACTAATAGCAATATCAAATCAATTGTTCGTTCGAAATAATCTACGAGGAATTTGGTCGATTATTAACACTTCAATTTGAAGAGTTAGAATTTTATACACACGTGTTGTATAAGGTACAAACGACACCTTTTAAAACTGACGACATATCGCACACCTAGATCTAAAGAGAGTTAACTCTAAAAACATTTTTTTTGAGTTATGCACACTATCAAACCCCTTATCTCACTACGTACCGACCAATAAAAGAGATCTACAATATTTTAAATGCGGGTGCCTGCCGCAAACAAATTGGAGACAACATAAAAGCATAGATCTATACAGAAAACTTCTGCAGTACACAGGGATACAGAAAACACGTTCGCCTTTTCCGAAAAAAGTGTTTTTTTTTATTAGTGCTGTTTAGATCTAGCGATATGACGTATAACACGATGCTTTTTTCACACTTTACTGAAATTAAATATAAAAGACCCAATGGATTAACTTCAGTGCCATGGTTCATTAATGGGGGACGCTACGTCCGTCGACACGTTTGATCAGTCTCATGTCCAGGGCTGCGGCTGCTGCGGACTTGAGTAAATGTCGCATATACGACTACGCTGGTAATGACTACGTGTTGGTGCCGCCAAATCTTGAGACAATGCTAAATGTTCTTTAAATAACTGTCTAAGCGGCTGGTTAATGCTGTATGTGACAAGAGGGCTAGCAGTTTTCAAAAATCAGCATAGGTGTGCAGCGGGGGAATAGTGCAAGTATACTTATTCTGACACGTAATCTAGTCATTGGTGATTATATTTAAATTAATTTAAAATTTTGTTTATTATTTTATAAAAGTCTTATGTCGCTAATTAATAAATATCTGCGAGGAATTTGAAATAATTATCTTCAACAAATACGAGTGTTTCAACGTAGTTTGTTTTGATTTAATATTAATATTTAATTAATTTCCGTATCATAACCCTCTCGGACGAACGAACACGATCGTTTCTCAACACCTATCCAATTAAATCTTACTAATTAGAAGGGTCAACTTGACCAGAACTTGAGTTTTGCTGGGTTGTTCAACCTTGAATATACGAGTATGACGCGATATTTTGAGAATAACTTAGTTTAAAGTCACATTCCCTTTCCAAATTTATTTTGCATTTGTCGTGCGCTGAAGATGTGGAATGCCTAAAAAGTGAGTGAAATTTTAAAAAAACACAGATAGTAGTAGGTACATAGAGTAACGCGACATCCGTAGCTGCCCGGAGGAACATTACACTGCCATACACATTATTTCCCCTTTGTCAACAGATACAAATGTTATTATTTGATTATTTTTGTTTTACTGTAAAATCCTTACTTGATCACTACGACCTATGAAAAATATTAACATTTACGTAGCCCTAATATCCCTTGACATCCACTACTACATGTAAATGTAAGTTTTTACGATATTTGAACACGATTTACTTATTTGATTGTTAACTATGTTGATGTGTGTATAATAAGTGTTTTTCTTATCGCTAATTGGCAGATATATTGGTGTGCGCGTTGTACCTCTCCCGCAAAAAATGACAGACTCTTTTGTACTAAATAAACCGCCAGTGGAACAAGCTACCACTCGCTATTAGACACGCGCCGCCGTCTGTCAACGTTTTTAAGCGCTTGGTCACTGCTATATTTCTAGACAAATAGGAGTCGTCATCAGGCTACAAATATATATTTGGCATACTATCTATGTATATATGCGTTTATTTATAAGTATATGTGTAATCTATGTAAGAGTGTAAGCATATATTAGTATGTGTAGTATATTCTATATTGTTAAACTTGATATCGGCACTACCCTTAATCTCACACTCTCCGAAAGGTTAGATGTTAGAAAATGCCTTGTAGGCATTAATCTTCGCCTTTGTACACTTATTTTGTGCAATAAAGAATTTCATAATAATAATAAAAGCGCTATGGTGTTTCCCCTTGTTGTCGCGTTGCTCTAAGAGCCAGCATCATAGTCTAACTCCCGCGTTCTAAGACGTGTCCTCAACTCCGCCTCCACTTAACATTTCCTTCCAGCTGTCAAACGAAAATGAAGTTTCTCTCATAGTTACGATTAAAGTTAAAAATAGAGCCGAGCGACAGTTTTATTTTTTTATTAGACGCCATTTATAATTTTAATCGTCTCAATTACAGAGATTAATTTTGTTTAACAGCTGGATGGAAATGTCGAGTGGAGAAGCCGTTGACGAAATGTTTTAGAATATTTATTTATTTATGTTAGGGTAACTTACAGCTACTATACATTTATAAAATTAAAGATTAAACACAATTAAGCTAATAACAAGTTTTCACATATAGGTAAACACAATTACATATATAAAAAAATAGAAAAATGGAGACAATAAAAAAATAAACTTACAATACTAAATAAACCAATAGTACTCTACACGGATAAGCTGAACACACTTCCCTACCTGAATTGCTCATTTGTCATTGCAAGTCTAATAGATATGGTACTGTCATTAAACATATCAACATTAATGCTCAGGTCGTTGAAGAACTAAATACGGAAATACGGTTGTAAGATGTGTGTTGTGAGGATGTTTTATAAGATATGTTTTTTTAAATGGAAACTTAAAAAATAGGCCAGTTGCAGAAAGGTAATTAAAATAATAAATATTTTGATATAAGCCACGTGATTGGTAATTAGCTTGTCACTTTGGTTATTTCGGCCAATGACGTAGTATAAGTTAATAATAATAATAAGTCGTTTATTTCGGATTCGATCCATATATGTTAGTAACAATTTAACTTAGAACTAGGTTAGTAGAAATACACATTAATTAAAATTAAAACAATGTAAATATAAAAATTATTGTTCATTTTCATTGTGTGTGACATTAAGTCACAGCTCCATAACATTGGTAACGCAAATCCTACGCATCGAACGCAGTTAAACATGTCGAAAGATAATTAGCATTATTTCAACTGGCCGTCCGTCTAAAAAGCTACAATTAGTTCAGTTTTTACTTAGGTAAACAATTTACTAATTTGCCCTCGTTTTAAGTTATAAGTTAGTTGTAAGCATTCGTGACGAAGGTAGTGGAGGAGGCATAAGATATGCTAGAATTAATATTCATACGATACGCCGGACCAGGTGGACGTCACAATCTGAAAAGGGTGGCATTAAGGGCTGCCCAGTTGTGCTGACGGTTAAACGATAGAACAACCAATCAACACTTTGATGCCTAACCCTCTGAGAGGTTACTTAAATTTAATTATTTTGTTCATTGTTTTCGCTTGTCTTGACAAACAAATAAGTCAACGACGATTCTCAGCTACAAGTATAAAATAATAATAATAATAATTCAATATTTCTCCACTTAATATAGTTGGAAGATTTTTTTTTTATAAAATGCCCTTTGCGGGGTGACGCGGAGTGCACAATCGTCCGAAAACGTATCGTCTGAGATCGATTACTACTGGCAGAAAAGTCAAAATCATGGGCATTCTGAGAGTTCTTCGCGCCATTTTGCGTGGACATGGTGCAAGTTTTTGTTTTGTAAATTAATTTACTGTGGATATTATTTGTCAAAAGTGTCAAAATTTGTTTTGTTTAATAATGTGCAACAATGTGAATAATTATGGAAAACGATAAATTGGACTTTAAATATGGTTTTATATGCCTACCCACATTTAAAATATAAAAAAATCAATAAAAAATACTTACTACTTAAATTCTTTAAAAAAATATAATAATATATTTTTCGATTGACATTATTTTCCAGAATGCGATCATTATAAGAAAAAAAATTGGTTGTTGCAAAACAACAACACGCGTGTTCTTTTTAACTTAACTAAATTGACGTTTTTTACCTATTCATCTTCATCATCAGCCTGTGTCCCCAGCGATCGCTTGCAAGTCATCCGTTCATCTGGGAGGTTCGTCCTACTCTGCGTCTTCCCGCACGTGGTCTCCACTTTAAAACTCGTATAGCTTACTAATTCAGAAGGCTATGTCGATAACTTTGGTTCTCTGACGGATGTCCAAGTTTCGGACTTTACGGATCAAAGAAATACCGCCATTACTCGCTGAACGACCATAAACTTGCGGACAAGACCTACTGTCAGTGTCCACGTTTCTGCTCTGTAATGGAAAAACGCATTGGTTGAAAACTTTTGTCTCCAAACACTGTGGTATGTCCGATAAGAAGATGTAACGCAACTTCCTGAATGCTGCCCATCCTAGCCGAATGTAGCTGACTTGTTACAAAAAAAAAAATCAAATTAATATTTGATTGGTAGTTTTGGTTTAAGAGCTAAATTTAGAAATTCACACCGGATTTTGGGTATTTAATTGGGTATATTTACACCATGTCAAATTTTGTTATTATCAAAATCAAAATCAAATAATATATTTCCGTATGGTTAGCACGTAACACTTGGATATTGTCAATAAATACAAGCCAATAAATAAAAAATAATAATAAAAACAAATAAAAAATATTACCATTGACCATGGCTGGACCGAACCCAACATCAATACAATAATTATAATTAAAACATTTTTGCCATAAGCGAGGAATTTGTTTTTACTTACAGCTAGATACTTATTATTAAATTCGTGGCTGTAAAAAGGCCATGTCACCTTACAATCTAAAAATAATGATATTTATGTCCATAAATATTAATTCGTGGCTGTAAAAGCCGTGTCAGCTTACAACTACACAAGTATAATATTAATGTCAAATAAATTAATAAATAACATCTCCGCTTACAATCTAAAAAATAATTGCTATGTTCAAATTAAACATATAATATATCAATTATATTTTCCTCACTAAAAAGCAAAAGTATTTCATTTTATAGAGTCCTGTCACGGTAGCCACTATAAAATGAAATACTTCTGCTTTTTAGTGAGGAAAATATAATTGATAATAAAATTACAAAATTTTGACAATACTACAAGTCAATTCTGAACATTCTAAATATAAAAAATCGTAATAAGAAAATAAATTATTATTTTTCAAGGCAAAGACTTTCAATTCGTAACATCGGATATTACGATGTCTTATCTGCGTATTTAGTTAGCAGTTACTCTTTGTCGAGCGGGTGGAGTTGTTAACAAGAACACTGGGAGGACAAGAATACGGGCAGTGCGCCCACTGTCTTATCTCTGCCCACGCCTCAGGTCTCCGCAGAGCTGATGGATTAACTTCATTGTTCTACCGTCTTCCTTCACATTTATAATTATGTATCTATGTGCTGTGTTTTGTCGCACAGTGTTTTGAAGCGACTCATCCTGCGGATATTTTATTTCTTTATTTTTTTCTTCTATGTTAATAAATATAATCATTGAAAATATCTTCTTTGTATAATCTGATGTTTTGAAGGAATGTTCTTTCTTAGACTAGAAATATGTATTTGGCCATTTTATTGGTAAATGAAGGTACCTAGTTCAAATATTTCTTGTAAATAATTAATCAGCTTAAAATCTAAATTATTTAGACGCAATTTTTCTTATATTAATATTTTATTTACCTCAGTGGTTTGATTTAGACGAGAAGGTAGGTACCGGCTTTGAACACAAAACCGAAACAAAATAATATAAATTATTCATGATATTCACGCTTATAAATATTACTGGATCGATTTTGATGAAATTTGGCAAAAATGGAACCTAGAAACTGACATAGGCAATATGACGTCATCATCTGACCACGACATGTGATGCTACAGCCATGTATGTGTTTGTCTGTTTCATTTACCTACACGCATTTTTACGCATTCATTATAGAGCCGCCTCCGTGGTCTAGTGGTAACAAACGTTGCCGTGAACTCAGGACGTCGTGGGTTCAATTCCCACCGGGGGCAAATTGTACATTGTATAATGTACAAGATGATCTGGTCTGGTGGACCGAGATGGTCTGGGTGTTTATATGTATAATTTTACAAAAAAAAAAAGTATAATATGTAGTTTATCAACCATCTAGTTTCCGTAACACAAGCCTCGTAGCTTACCACGGAAACTAGATGGCGCTGTGTGACCTGTCTGGAAATATTTATTTATTTATTATTTATTTATTTTATTTATAGTACTGACCCTAAAACATGCAGCTTCCCAGACCTCTACATTTCTGGAGAATTTGGCCTACATAGGTTGTTGTTGGCCACGCTGGCCAGATAGGTTGGTTAGAGTTTGATGTCAATTTCAAGGACAATTTTTTAACGATTTCACAAGTTATTAGTGGAACCGAGTCCGACGGCTTAACGTGCTCTCCGAGGAACGGTAGTGTTGTAAATCTATAACAAATGGACATAAGAAAAGTGTAGGTATTTCTGATTGGTTTGAACCCACCATTTTAGGATTTGGGGAAAAACGTTCTTATAACCTAGCCATCCCACTCTTAATAACATTTCTGGCAAATTTCGTCAAAATCAAAAAGTAATAGCTAATGTTGCCTAATCTTGGTCTTGCAATCTTATTGGTCTTGCTTTTTTGCAATATTGACGAGCTTACCACTAGTCATGATTGGCCTATCGTTAAGTTGGCTAAATGTGAATTCTTTGTATGCGCGGTTTCTGACCACCCCGGAAGTGAACGGTCGTGATGATACTTGACTTTTACCAAGACCAAGAGCAAGACCACCCTAAAGAGTCTCGCAAATCTCTTGATTAGACATTTCTTCTTAATTTTGATCAAATCAATTCAAAATAGTTTATTTCCTTTGGTTCGCTTAAAAGAACTTTGATACAGTCAGAACTAATAAAAACAATACAATTATTAAAACATATGTACTAAACAAAGTGGTAATAATGGTTGGATCGTAAACAGGCAATAATCCATATTTATGTATGTTAGGCACACCATTACTGCTACAAGCAAGTAAAACTAACTAACTTAGAAACTACTTAAATAAGATCGTGGCTGTAAAGAGGCTGTGTCAGTTTACATTCTGAATACTTAATAATTATGATGTACAGAAATCATATACAGATGTCAGATAAAAAAAAATATTAAACATAAAATCATAATAATAATAATAAAAAAGTCGTGTCATCTTATAATCTAAATAGTAATAATGATATGTCAATTAAACATAAATTCATAGCTTTTATAAATTCATCTTATATTCTAATACTCGTAGCATTAATGTTAATTAATATTCGTGGCTGTAAAATGGCCATGTCACCTAATGCTAAATATTGTATTTTTTTTCACTTTCTTTATAGTAGATGAATTAAAATATCTTCAAAACTACCTACTGTTTCGATGTTAAACTGACGATTTATTTGCACTGACAAAGTTGTACGTAACATTGATAAATAAAACATCGTTATAGTATACATAGATTTTGTTACAAAATCTGTATACATTATATTTATTTATTAGGGTCGCCAACAGTGTCAAAGTCAAAATCAAAGTCAAAATATCTTTATTCACGTAAACCTATTACAGGCATTTATGAAACGTCATTAATTTAATTATTTTGAATGATTCTACTCCTGCTAGTAGAAGACTAAGCAGCAAAGTGGTTCAATAAGTAAGCTGTTAGCAGAAGACCAGCAGCTTAGCAAATTCCAGTGACCTGTGTCAGCAACAATACATACATGGATTTTTACTTACAACTAAGACAGAAACCAGATGCTGCACCAATTCCAGGCAACCACCACATGCTATTACATGGGCCTTTGAGTAGCCAAAATAAAAACACAATTACAAAAGCAATAATAATTGAGTAAATCTAAGCAAAAATTACAACACGAGGCAATACTGTGGCGCAAATACAACAGTGAGGTTAGTAGATGTCACTTTTTGGTGTAGGGAAAGAATAAGCAACTTGAGGAATCTGGATAGGATACCAAGCCGTAACAATAGCATTAAAGGCATAAACAAAGACAAAGATTCTGTCACATTTATAACATTAGCATAGATTTATCATTTAACCACTTCGGCGATAAAAAGGTCTACAATAAAAGTCTATTTCGTAAATTACTTTGTTATTCATATATACTGTTTTATTTAATTTTATATTTGCCACATTTTCCTTATCTTTATTTAATTTTATATTTGCCACATTTTCCTTATCTTTATTTAATTTTGAAGATTCAATTACATTTAATCGTTTCCAAGCAATTGTGTTTATTTTTCGGTTTTATTTTTCACTTTGCGATATTAATTTTAAAGGAAGATTAAGGCTACCTTGTTATTTTTCTTTATTTCAATTCACTCTATTGTGGTCTAGCGGTTAAGTTCGTGGATTTAGACTCGGATGTACCGGGTTTGATTCCTGGTCGGGACACAAACATATTTATTATTGTAAATAAATACATTTAATTTATTTGTCATATTTCTCGAGTTTGGTACGCTGGAGACATCGACGAGATTGCCACTTGCCATGATTGGCCTATAGTAAAGTTGGCTAAATGTGAATCCGATTATTTATAGGCGTGGTTTCTGACCACCCCGAAAAGGAAACAGTCGAAATGATACTACTATACTATACTACATACAATATCCACTTATACAGCTGTTTAAATAATGTGAGTATAACAAATACTAATTTTGCAAAAAATATTGACCGGCAAATTGTTTCTTTCTGCAATTATCAGTCAGAATTGAAAAAAGAAAAATATTTGATTGTGCAAGCTAAAGACATTCAAAAACGTTATACCCTCCAAATTCATTAATGTACCTACATTTGAACTCATCAATAAGCTCGGACTGCCCCCACCTGAAAATCCCTGAAGTATGCATAAGTTTGAGCTGACCCTTTTCAACGAGCAAACTAAATTACCCGTTCGAAACATCTTGACTGTTCTTGACCAAGTTATCTATTGTTCTTGCGCCATTGGAGCGTACCTAATCTTAAAAACAAACGTTACGAAGGTAGTTCGAGGCTGGACGTATGCAAATATACTGGTGAACCAATTAAATTGGGGTGTAGGCTCGCCCAAGACGGTCGCGTGTCTTCGTTGTGGGGAGAAAGATGACCGCTCGCTTTGTACTACGACTCCAGCTTCTTGATACAATAATTGATTATTTTCTCATTAAATTAAAACCTATTATCCGTATAAAATAATTATTCCAAGGCTTTATGCACCCAATACAGCCGAAATTGTTATGCAAGCATTCGGTTACTATAAGGGAGCTGCCACTAAAACTGTTTAAATCAAATAGTCAAACAAATGCTGGTTAATAAATGTTTTTATTTGACAAAAGAATAAGCTCTACAAAGTTATGTGACTAAATAAATATTAGTATGCTAGAAATACAATACACATCCCTGTACCTGCCATATTTCTGACAAATAAAACTATTTGATTTCATAGCGGATAAGTCCGTGGATATAGATGCGGAGGTACCGAATTAGATTCCTGGTCGGCACACAATAATGAATTTAATTTATTTGTGATATTTCTCGAGTTTGGTATGCTAGAGATTGACGAGCTTGCCAAATGTCGTAATGGGCCTATAGTACAGGCTAAATGTCAATTCGCTTCGTTAAAAGCGTGGTTTCTGACCACCCCGGAAGGGATGCAGTCGTAATGATGATCATAAAGTCGTTGGTGCCTTGTTGTAATGGCATGTCATATGGGGCAAGTATTAAATGGGGCTTGTCAAGTTACACAGGCAGTTTTTGTATAAGATTTTCGATTTTCAAGCTTTTTGCAAAGAAAAATTTGTGTTTCAATAACTTAATAAACATATTAACATTTATTCAAAAAAATATTTACATAATATATAATTAATATTAATACTAAGGATAAGGATATAAGTCCGTCCGCGTGGAATGGTGGCAAGAATGCTGGCTGTATTTCTCCGCTGAATAGCAATACTGATTCTTAGGGCGAAGAAAGAGCCAGCCCTCTTGTCACCGGAGGACACGACAAGACGCGGTGTTATGTCTTTTAAAAACTTGTAATTTTATTTGTATTGTCTAAATAATATTTAATCTTTTATTTATATGTTTTATGTAATAAGCCTTTTTTTTTAAATACATAAATAAAGGCAATGTCAAAACAGCTCGTCAACACCTCGGGGGACAATAGGGCTGGGCAATATTTGGACCAAAGGATCAGCATTGCCATTCAACGTGGCATTGCTACCATTATCCTTGTCACTTTATCCCAAATGGGCGTCAAACAGGGCTGTGTGCTTTCGGCCAGATTATTCACTCTATATCTCGACAAATGCCTAAAAAGAGTGAGAGAGAGTAACTGTGGGGTGAATATGAGTGATCTAGTGGTAAACTGCCGATGATGCCGTTCTTATGGCATCGTCCGAACAACAACTGCAATCACTAGTCACAGAAATCAAAGAAGGATGTGCAGAAAAAGGACTCCGTTTGAATGCGAGAAAAACTAAGGTACTAGTGTTTGAAAAAAGAAGGATGACAAACTTGACGATAAAGATTGATGATGAAATTCTAGAACAAGTAAATGAAATTTTATATCTGGGCAGTGTTTTCACTGCGGATGGTAAGTATGATAGGGATGTTGAAAGAAGAGTGAACGCGGGAAATAGTGTTAACGGTGCCCTGGGGTCACTGATCGGCAGTCGAAATGTCAGTGACAAAGCTCGGCTCGCCATACACAATACAATGTTAGTACCAACACTGATGTATGGAAGCGAGACATGGATATGTCAGAATACGCATGAGAGTAGGGTTAATGCAGTAGAAATGAGGTCGTTGCGTCGCATATGCGGCGTCACTTTGGCGGACCGCATACGTAACGTCGAAATACGGAAAATGGTGGGTATAAAAGAAAGCATAGGTACAAAAATAAGGAAAGGCATGCTACGATGGTTCGGGCATGTTGAAAGGATGAGCGATGAAAGATTGACGAACCAGATATATAATGAGAAAGTTGTAGGTGAAAGAGGCCCCGGCAGACCGAGACTCACATATCACGATCAAATAAATAAAACACTGGCTGAAGGTATATTAAAAAGCTTTCGTAACAAAAGGGCATGTATGAAGAGGATGATGAATGTCGACGAAGCGAAAGAGGTATGTCGTGATCGTGTCAAGTGGCGCTCAATTGTCTCTGCCTACCCCGCAAGGGATCTGGCGTGAAGATATGTATGTATGTATGTACTTTGCCCATTGGCAGCGATTTGAAGCATTTTTTTAATTTATAATTATTTTATTTTGTTTTGTTCTTTATTTTAGTTTTTGGTTGTATTTTTTATTATTAAGTAGTTTATTTTAATTTTTAATTAATTGTAATAAATAACTTAACTATAGTAATGTAATTTAAAATTAAATTTATATTTTAAAGCATCAAGACTATTGCATCTTAGATGACAGCGAGGGTAGTTCATCATTGAGACAGCACAACCCAGTGGTCTTAGCCAAATAAGTCCGGTTAGGAATGGACATTAATGGTACTATATATGTGGCTGGAAGGTGTTTAAAGAAGCCATCGGATAATTAATCACGCTTGGGGATTTTGTGTGCAGAAGATTTAACAGATATTTACTAGATATTTTATGGGAAAATATATAGGCGAATCTAACAGACATAAAGCTATATGTATATATTGTATTAAGTACCTATTTTATTAATTATATTATTATTACATACAAAAAATATAAATGTGGCACTCGGGGACCACCGCGGTAAAGCATAGCATTTTTTATCAACTTATGAAATTATAATTATTTATTTATATTATTTATTCAGTATTTTTTTTTTTCTTTAGCCTTGTGTCTAAAAGAGATAGAATCAGTTGTGAGCAGTTAGCAGCTAGTCTACACGCATACACGCCGAAGTCTGCGAACTGAAACAACGTTAGACGATGCACGGCTTTCAACGGCCGCACCGCTGTGCCGGTCGGAGTGGGGGTGTTAGGTTTATTTTCGTTACGGAATATCTTGATTCGGTCGCCGCGCTCAAAGCCCGCTATAAAAGCTATGTAATAGCTTAAAAAAGTATTTCACAATATTTGATATAAGATTTTGGCTTTGGTGTGTCTAAATTGATTTTATTTATTTTTACCCGACGTGCCATGGAAACAAGAATATGCCTCGTCCAGGGAAGTGCTTCAGTTTCTGCTGAGAACCTCAAGCTATGCAAATACGCCAACCTCGGTTAAGGTTACGAATTTGCGCCGTTTGGGGTAGAGACTATGGGCCCATGGAGTTGTCTAAAAAAAGCTGATGATAGGGAATTATTTCTGACAACGTATTAGCCTCGCTATACAGAGCGGAAAAGTTGCCAGTCTCCTTGGGACGATTCCTGATAGGTCATCTCTAGAAGATATTTATTTATTTATAGTATTATTTTTTACTATTTAAGTAGTTCAAATTATATTAATTAATAAATTAATTATGTACAATTAAAACAAAAACACAAAATCAATTTAAAAGTTCGAACATGAACATAACCGGCAATGCACAGTTAATTCACTATGCACTAATTAATTCTGAGACGATTGTCCTAGCTTTAATTCCCATACTGTCTGGCTTCTTGCCGCATCTTGTTATACAAGGTATATTTGTCTTTGATGATGCACGTAAACAATCAATTACGTCGTAAAATAAAAGAAAGAAGATCAGCCGTCAAGCACACACTTCAACTAAATGTCTGCAATTTCCTCCTATAACTGTAAGCACTATGGCCCTTAGTCTGTTTCTTTCACCGCACACGTTAATAAACATAATAATAATAACGAAGTGCCAGCCGTAATCCTCGTCACGCAGGTCTCAACGACATCATCCGTAGGGCTCTTGTCACTGCTGGAGTACCCGCTATCCTAGAACCCTCTGGGGTAGCGCGGAACAATGGCAAGAGACCCGACGGCGTGACCGTTGGGCCGTAGAAACTTGGTGTATATGCGACATGTGTGGACCTGTGCATATGGTTCTTTTGTGGAATGGAGAGGAAAGCATAAATAAAGGGCTCTATAACCCCTTCAGGGCATTCACCATAGTAGAACACGCTTAAAGAAGCAAGATCTTGGCAAAGCTGTTGGGGTTCGAGTTTCAAATATAGTGGCAACGCCCACAATTCGAACTGATTCCTCTGCAGGACATTGAGAGTATCTGTAAGGAACTTGACAGAACCATACAAACGGTGAGAACTCAGTATTCCGTCTGCCAAGCGTGGCGAGTGTAAGCAAAATTCTCCAGAAATATGTTCTGGTAGGTCCATCTGTGCTCTAGTGGCTGTAATGATAATGACATTGACGTGTTTATTCGTTAAAGGATTACAAAATATCGTTTGCGCTTAAAAACACAGAATTTGGACACTGTAAGTCGTCACACATGTCGAGCGGATTCCACCCTTATTTCAAGGCTATAAGACTTCGGAATTTAGCTCAAAGGGTAGGGTGTGCTCAGGCATAAATGATCACTCGGGTCAGAGTGACGAAGATAAATGACATTCGATGTCGAAGTTACAAGTAGATAAGGTAGGCTTCTCAAATTAGGTGCGTTAAAGAAATTTTCCACCAGACAAGAATTGAAAGACAAAATTATAGATTGACAAATATTTATTGCACATAAAATAAAACTTTTTATATATAAAGACGACCTTAATGTCTAAAAACATTATTTAACACTGAGAAAAATGGATATTTAGTAGAATGGAAAATTTTCTGTAAACTGAAAAAATAATAAAAAATACGCCAATTAGATTAGTATTTGCAAGGTGCTGACAGTGCAATAATAATGCATCATTTTTTTTTTTGTAGTTTGGTTATAACATACGATGTCGAAGTTAGTAGATAAGGTCGGCTTCTCAATTTAGTTTCATAGTTATTGCTGAGCAAAACTGCAAAACAATATTTGTTTTTTCTGAAACTGCAATTTCTGACATTACGAATATAAAGTGATACTTTCATTGCTAATAAAAATACTTATTCTTTTTTTTGTTCTTTACGTTCCCACGGGATTTTAATTAAGTCCATGATTAGATCAATTAATATGTTATATATTATAATATTAAATTAAGACAGTAAGGCTGGCAATTATTTCTGCCAACGTATTAGCCTAGCTATAGAAAGGGGACATGTTGCCAGTTTTCTTGGGATTATCTCGGTTCGGACGTCATAAAGTACTATTTTTCTTTATAGTTTAGTTTATGTATGGAAGCGAAACGTGGATATGTCAGAATACGCATGAGAGTAGAGTTAATGCAGTAGAAATGAGGTCTTTGCGTCGGATATGCGGCGTCACTTTGACGGACCGCATACGTAATGACGAAATACGCAAAAGGGTAGGTATTAAAGAAAGCATAGGGACAAAAATAAGGAAAGGTATGCTCCGATGGTTCGGACATGTTGAAAGAATGAGTGAAGAGAGATTGACGAACCAGATATATAATGCGAAAGTTGTGGGTAAAAGAGGCCCTGGCAGACCAAGACTTACCTATCACGATCAAATAAATAAAACAATAGCTGAAGGTGCATTAAAAAGCCACCAAAATAAAAGGGCATGTATGAAGAGGTTGATGAATGTCGAAGAAGCGAAAGAGGTATGTCGTGATCGTGTCAAGTGGCGCTCAATTGTGTATGTAGTTTAGTTTATATTAATTTATTTTTTTATTATTTAGGCAGCTTTTAATTTTTATTCAATGTATATTAATTTATTCATTTACATTTATAAATTTAATTAACTACGATTATTTCGTGCATATTAACAGGAGGCAAATCTTCCAATCAACCTTCGGGACAATGAAAACGTAAGAGGTAAGGTTAGCAAAAGTTTATATCTATTTATATTAAAAACAAAGAACAGAACTGGCAGCCTTGTGATGTAGACACATTAAATAATATTATGTAAATTTACTAGTAAATGCGGCTGTAAATTTATTTAAAAAAAAAACTAAAACTAAACTTAAATAGATAAAATTAATTATAAACATTCAGATTCGATGCGGTGGATAAACACCTTTGGACTGATGATATATTTTTCACTGTCCAGCTGTATTGCTTTGAAGTTTACATTGCCTGAAAATATTCGTCTGATTTTAGCACCCTGTTTATCAAAAGACAATGTAAATAACTTTAAGGTTAGCATACGCCTATATATATCTACTGAATTATATTTATTTATTTATTGGTTTTACAAAATCACTGCCTCCGTGGTATAGCAGTTAAGTCCGTGGATTTAGACTCGGAATTACCAGTTTTTAAAACTCTACTCATTCATCCCTTATTGCTTTGTGAAACGGAAAATTCATAACTCCCCATACATTTATTTAATACAGTTCCCTTCTTAATTATTTCCTAAGATATATTTGTCAAACGCATTGTTTTTGAATTAACCTAGTTAATTTTTGTTTAAGAAATAATTAAGTTTCTACCAAAAATACGTTCGAGAAACTGGCTGTTAAGATATTTTTTATTTATAGTTTATTGTTTTATTAGATTAAGTTTTAAATTGATTTTAGTAAAGTGAAGTATCATTTCTGTTTCGGGGTGGTCAGAAACCACGCTTGTAAATAAGCCGATTCACATTTAGCCAACTACTATAGGCCAATCATGACAAGTGGCATAATTATTAATTAAATGTATTTATTTACATTAATAAATATTTTTGTGTCCCGACCAGGAATCGAACCCGGTACCTCCAAGTCTAAATCCACGGTCTTAACCGCTAGACCACGGAGGAAGTTAATAATAATAAATATAAAATTAATTTTATATTTATTATTTAAGTAGTTTTAAATTTATATACCTACTCGTATTGTTTACAGATTATAATTATATGCATTTATTTAAACGAAACTATCGATCTAGATGGTATTATTCTAAGGTCAGAAGCTTCTAGTAGTTGGTTTACTCCAACACAAGGAGTTGGATCGCATAAGTCGAGAGACGTCGTGTTTTCCAATTTGAGATGGGCGAGTCGAGTGACCACTACCATAGAGCGAAGAAATATGCGACAAGAATTAACAATTAAATTAATTAGGGTATAGTTACCCTTAAAAATAAAAAAAGAGCTGGAAACTGCGCAGGAATCGAATTTTCCTGACGATCCACCCTCTTCAACACATGTGTTTTGGCCTTAAGTTTATTTATAAACTCTTTATTGCACAAAAAACTTAAAAGTAATGTACAAGTGCGAACTTAGGGTCTTAAAGGCATTTTATTACAGCCAACCTTTGGAAAGGTGGTATTTTGGTATTTCAGGGTCAATAAAAATAATATTACATATAAATAGATTACATACTATTACGTAGATACTTAAATAATCCATAGTTCATATATTGTGTATAAAGGTATGTATTTCTTAGTTATACATGTTTATGTAATGAAATGATTTATATTGTTAAACTTATTCGTTTTGGTTCGAAACTTATTTTTGATGATTTTAGATATGAAATAATATAAGGTAAATATAATGAATAAGCTGTAATTCATTAGTTATAAAAATGTAATCAATGCTTAAAACAGTGTTATTTTATTTCATAATAGTAATAATACATCAATTATATTAGGTATTAAAAAACTTATCATGATACTCGTAAAGTCAAAGATGCTCAATATTCCGTCCACAGCTATCCAGCGCTCATTTTACCTGCAGGTACCTATAATTGATGTCACAACTATAATAATAATAAATAATAATAAACTATTGTTTTAATAAGTCTGCCAATATACTATATTTACAATAAAACTTTTGTCTATTTACTGATTTTCAACCATTTACTCATCCCAAAATACACATTATTATTCAACTACACACAAAGGATTTTCCAGATCTTTATAACTTTATGTTTGTAACCAGCTGAACTCCACCTTTTTGCAATTGGTTTTATTAAGAGGATATATATATTTTTTATTTTATTATATAAAAGATTAAATATAAATTTATAGAATTTACAGAGGGAAGTTTTAATATTGTAATAATTATGGAGGATAAAAATACGTTATAAGTTTTAATTATATTTAGTTTCTGCATGTTGTTTTAACACAATTTGGAATACCAGCAATGCTCTGACTGTTAGCACTTGACATGACTCATAAAGGAGACTTCTATTTTTTTTCAAACTTTTTTTAATTTGACTATACAGCTTGCAACAACTGGGTTAATTTATTTATTACGTCTCACACAGGCATAGTTTTCCAAAAACTTTAACAAAACGTTAATTGAAAAATAAACTGTGACGTAATTAATATTTTTTACTTAAGAAAACTTAAGCTTATAGCATTTTTTTTTTGTTTTCTAGTCAGTTTGATTCTTGTTTAATAGTTAGGTTAGTAGATGGCTATTTAAGTGAAGAAAAGCCACTAAGGAAGGATTCTGTTACCGGATTGATTCTAAGGTATTTACTCACAAATTAAATTAACCCATTTCACATAAACTGCCATGATTATTCTTCCTAAATAATTTAATAACTATTTTAATATACATAATTAATTAAACGAAGATTGCCAAGTCTACAAATTTTTAGTTCTATATGACACTCGGACGAGTGCCTTGGCTGTGTTCCTTAAATCTTAGTCGAGCGGCCGCACCTTCGCCAGACACCCCTTTACGAAAACAATGTAAGGAAAATATTTTAAAATTAGTCAAATATCAGAGATAGCGTTGTATGCGGTTTTTGTGTGCTTTACCAATGTGCGAGAAAAAGAAGAAAAAAATAAAAAAAACATGAGTTAGATATTTATTTAATAAAAACAAAATGTATTTTTTTCTGATAAATAGTGAATAACTATGAATGTTTTAAGAGTGAATCTTAATAGGTTCGGTTCGAAATACACGTTTATTACACATGTATATTCGTCATTTATTTACAACACCACCGTTATATATATAAAAATTGTCATTAGAAAAGTGACATCAGAACCTTGGTAACCCGCCTGGGCAGTATGGCGAGTGTAGGCCAAATTCGCCAGAGTTTGCTGCAACTGCAACAGTGGATGTCTACAACTTTGTGTTCTAGGGGCAGTGATGATAATGATAATGATGAATGTTAGGGCGGAAACAAATCCAACAGATCAAAGTTCATAACAAAATAGTTCAGCATTTTTTGAGTTATAAGTGGCGTAACTAACCTGACTTTGTTTTATAATGAAGAATGATTCTACTCCTGTTCGTGAGAGATTAGGCTGCAGCGGTCCAACTATTATAAACTTGTGGAATTGTTTATTAATTATCAAAAATGTACTTTAGGCGCACTGGCCAAAATATGCACCCTCATACCGTAGCAATCATCACGCGTACATTTACATATATTTAAAGACTCTTACACATATTTCGCACGCCGAAGATGTGGAATGCTCTTTCAGCTAGTGTAAAATACCCAGTTCTATAACCTGGAGTCATTCATACAAAGTGTGAAAAATCATCTTAATTATGACGGATAATTGTAATGGGTTACGGATAACGCTCATCTATACAAGTTAAGTCTGTGTTTAATAAATTGTGTGATTTTTTTAAAAATAAAACCATCAAAATATAATTTTACGCAAATAATATTCATTTACGTCACTGCCAAATCGTAGCAACCCTTTCACCCTGACTGACCACCCCCTTTGAGGTCAAGGGGTGTCGAAAAGGGAGAAAGGGGCCTAGGAGGCTCATCCCGACGACCAATACATTTCATATTCCGTTGACAGAGGCACAATAATAACTGACTTTACCTTGTAATAGATTATTTACACTCTTGCGTGAAGCGAGACAAGTCACAAGACAAGGCATCAGGCAAGTGTGTTATAATTGCTGTACACTCGCGATCAAATCCTCTTACTATTGATTTGTGAAGACGGCCGAGAGCTAGAAGAGTACATCAAGATAACCTGAGGCTTAGCGAGCGCTACTATATAGGTATACACTCGTACTCGCTCTGTCCGGAGTGTCACGGCAGGACACTTAGCGAGTCAAACTATATCTAATCAAACCAAATCATTTATTTCCTTTGGTTATCTTGTAACAACTTGGATTTTGTCAGCACTAAAATAATATAAAACGAAAACATAAAAAATATTACCAAACACAAGTTAGGTAATCATGGTTGAACCGTAACAGGTAATAATCCAGATTTACACGTACATACATATCTTCACGCCAGATCCCTTGCGGGGTAGGCAGAGACAATTGAGCGCCATTTGACACGATCACGACATACCTCTTTCGCTTCGTCGACATTCATTAACCTCTTCATACATGCCCTTTGGTTACGAAGACTTTTTAATGCACCTTCAGTCAGTGTTTTATTTATTTGATCGTGATATGTAAGTCTCGGTCTGCCAGGGCCTCTTTTACCCACAACTTTCGCATTATATATCTGGTTCGTCAATCTTTCATCGCTCATCCTTTCAACATGCCCGAACCATCGTAGCATGCTTTTCCTTATTTTTGTCCCTATGCTTTCCTTCATACCAACCCTTTTCCGTATTTCGACGTTACGTATGCGGTCCGCCAAAGTGACGCCACATATCCGCCGCAACGACCGCATTTCTACTGCATTAACCCTACTCTCATGCGTATTCTGACATATCCACGTTTCGCTTCCATACATCAGTGTTGGTACCAACATGGCATTGTGTATGGCGAGCCGAGCTTTGTCACTGACATTTCGACTGCCGATCAGTGACCCCAGGGCACCGTTAACACTATTTCCCGCGTTCACTCTTCTTTCAACGTCCCTATCGTACTTCCCATCCGCAGTGAAAACACTGCCCAGATATATAATTTCATTTACTTGTTCTAGAGTTTCATCATCAATCTTTATCGTCACGGTTGTCATCCTTCTTCTTTCAAACACTAGTACCTTGGTTTTTCTCGCATTCAAACGGAGTCCTTTTTCTGCACATCCCTCCTTCATTCTTGTGACTAGTGATTGCAGTTGTTGTTCGGACGATGCCATAAGAACAGCATCATCTGCATAAAGCAGGCAGTTCACCACTAGATCACTCATCTTTATCCCACAGTCACTCTCTCTCACTCTTTTTAGGCATTTGTCGAGATATAGAGTGAATAATCTAGGAGAAAGCACACAACCCTGTTTGACGCCCATTTGGGATTCAAAGCAAGGCGACATACCCCCCTCCACCCGCACACAAGCTTTGCAGCCCTTGTACAGGGACTGTATAGCCTGTAGCAGTTTGTCATTTACTCCATACTCCGGCAATATGTCCCAAAGCTTCTTTCTTACAACTCTATCAAAGGCCTTTTCCAAATCCACAAAAGCACAGAAAACCTTCTGGTTTAAGGCCAAAAACTTCTCTGTGATATTGCGGAGCGAAAAGACTTGGTCAGTGCATCCTCTTCCAGGTCTAAAGCCTCCTTGTGCCTCCCATAAAAGACCTTCAGTCTTCTCTTGCAAGCGTTTCGTGAGAATCTTGCCATACATCTTGCTCGCCAAACTGATCAAACTAATCGCTCGGTAGTTGGCACAGTCCAATCTAGATCCCTTACCTTTGTATAAAGGAACGATGACTGATTGCCGCCAAGATTTACACGTGTTATAATAAATAGCATTATTGTCATAAGCAAGGTAATTGTAACTTAATAACTACTTAATATAAGTTCGTGGCTGTAAACGGGCCGTGTCACCTTACAGTGTAAATAATAATAATATGTCAATTAAACATATATTCGTAGCTGTAAAAGTGCCGTGTCATCTTATATTCTAAATACCATTAACAATAATTTATATTCGTGGCTGTAAAGAGGCCGAGTGAACTAAATATAAATTCGTGGCTGTAAAAAGGCCGTGTCAACTAATACACAATGTATACATTTGCTCTCGTTTTGTCTCCAAGTGTCTCAGCGGGGAACTTAGCGAACGCTGTTAGCAGGCAAGCTGTGAGTTAAGTTGAAAGTGTAAATGGGCTATAAGAGTTAGAAATAGTTAGCGAAGCTTGGTCAAGAAGGGGCCCAATTTATTGATGTGCTATATTCGTAGTTGGAACACGTTTAGGTTATAATGTACTTAGGCAGGTCCAATGATTGCTGTTATAGGATTTTAATCATTGATTTTAGTAAAGATGCATAACGTAACAAAAAAATAGATTTTACTTCATAACTGCTTTTATTAATATTGTTATTTAATAGAATAATTGATTTTGGGGTGACCAAAGTGGCCAAGCCCATGTGGCGTGCGGCAACCATTTGGGTTGTTGCGAATTAAATTTTGTGGTATATTGCAATTTAAAAAAAACTTGAATGACCTTCGGGGTACACTAATAATAATAATAAAATTCTTTATTGCACACAAAATATACAATATAAAGTCTTGTACATAGGCGAGCATAATACCATGAAGGTATTCTCTACCAGCTAACCTTTGGGAGAGTGAGAGATTAATATTATGGGTGCAGAGTGTGAAAATGGAAATAATATAGTAAAAACCAGAATTAAAATATGTAAATAAATACAATATATACATTTATAATACTATAATACCTAACAGAAAAATAATAATACATAATTAAGATAAATAATTATATATACATATATAGGTACTAATAATATGTCAGGTGATTAGGATTCGTTTTGCTTTTTAAGGAAATAAGAGAGAATAATAAGGTGTAGGAAAAGAGAAAAGGGGAGACAGTAGGAAGAAATTAGAAAAATGATCTGTCTCCAGGAAAAGCATGCACTAACCTTCAGGCGTCTTCTCGGCTGATGTGATTTAAATATAACAGCGGTGATATTATATAATATATATATTTAAATATAATGCTAGGTATTTCTCTGAAGGATAAAATCTGAAACATGGACATCCGTCAGAGAACAAAAGTTACCGACATAGCTTTCAAAATTAGCAAGATGGACACATCTGTCGCAGAACCGACGAACGATGAAGTAGATGAGTTCTGGAGTGAAGGCCACGTACTGGAAGACGCAGAGTAAGATGACCCTCCGCCAGATGTACAGATGACTTGAGGAAGGTCACTGGTGGAGGATGGATGAGGGCTTTATAATTTGTGGCTGACGCGAATTCAAGCTTTCGATAACAAATGAGTATTTTTAATATATTTCTCTTTTTTACTTCTTAGTTTATTATTTCTGATTAAATTATTTTATTCTTTATTTTTATTTATTTGTTTAAGTCTTCATAGCATAAAGTACAAAGGCTTACCAGCAGGGAGGGTACCTAAAACGCTCGCCGCATTTCCTATTTCATATACTATCTATGTGTGTTTGTGGTTTTAGACTCGGAGGTACCGGGCTCGATTCCTGGTCGGGACACTAAAATATGTAATAATGTAAATAAATACATTTAATTTATTTGTGATATTTCTCGAGTTTGGTACGCTGGAGACATCGACGAGCTTGCCACTTGTCATGATTGGCCTATAGTAAAGTTGGCTAAATGTGAATCCGCTTATTTATAACCGTGGTTTCAGACCACCCCGAAAGGGAAACGTTTGTGATGATACTTTACTTTACTATATACTATCTATAACCATATCAGATGCAGATAATACGTACTTATTAATAGTTATTTATTATTGTTATTTTTGTATTAATTTATCATAATGTAGAATTAATTAATTTATTTATATACCTACTTACTCACTTTTTATTCTAATTTTTATTGTCTTGTGTTAACTTTATTATTATTTCATTGATTTTATTAGTGTTGAATTTTGATTTATTATATTATTATTATTTATTTGTCTTTTCTTTCTTTTTATATTAATTTTATACTGTATATAACTATTGTTAATTTTAAAGCTTCAATAATATTAATATTTGTATATTAAATTTAAAAAAATATAGGTATATTGACAATCCATTTTTAATTAAAATGTATGTATTAATTATAAGATTGACTGCATGGTAAATTGGGCTTTACTGTTAAGCCATGTAATGTTGTATTAATAAATATTAATATTAATATTAATAATATTAAAGTTCATCATGACTTCATGAAGTGTGCATATACAAGTTTTTAAAGATAGCCCTGCTCGGGGCCTGCCGGATTTTTACGGGTAACAAATTCCAGAGGCTTACAGTTACAACTGCAAACGACTTGGAGACAAAAGAATTATGAGTGAGATTTTTACATTTAGCTATTAAAATATATAAATTGATAAGCCTTATGGTCCACTTAATAATTATAATTTGGGATTGAAATCACATATATCAAAGCTTGCTAAAATTCTATTGTCCGAACCCGGGGGGATGAAGTCCAAAGGGGTGGTGTAACTTGCAAGAAAGGGTGGATTCTGCATGAATGATGTAATTAGGTTATGAATCCAAGACGCATGGGCTAACTTTTGGATAATAATCGATTTTGGGAAATTTATACAATTGCTTTGATAAGAGAAATCTTACCATCTATTTGGATTGTAATTATTATTATTCAAAAACCGTTTTATTATATTATTCTTTTTTAAATTTAGTTATTTATTATTTAAGGTACACTAACAGGTTACAATTAATACATATCAAGCACAAATTTACAATAATTTATAAGGCCGGAATTGCAACCCAAGGGCAGTGTACACATAGCTACTTGGATGATTAGAGTCAACTTAGTCTCAAGTTTTTCCCTCTGCATAGTGAGGCTAATACGTTGGCAAAAATAATTGCCAGCCTTCCTGTCTCCAGACCTTTCCGTCAGCCGCTTTGTCAACATACCACTTTATTTTTGTAACACTTATAGTATTTTGTCTTACTAAGTATTTAATTAAGATATTATAATCAGTCTTAAATACAACAAAAAAAAATACTAAAAATAAACAATATATAAAAAAGTCATTGTAATCAACATAGACCGAAGGTTATGAATTTCAATTAGAACTAATTTGATACAAGAAATACATTACTACACTGAGGAAGTTACCTTACAAGCTCAAAGATCGGCTAAATGATTCAACCCGCTCACTCTTTAAATCCCATTTGCAAATCTCAACGTCTTTAGCTCAAGGAATATGCACAGATAGATTTATTAATAACCACGACTGAATGTGGCGAGGTGGGGTCAAAGTGGGGTCCACTAGGCCCGAGGGGGTTTAGGGTGGCAAAACTTGGCAAACGTAAGCCCCTGTTCTGGACAGGAGTGGTCATAGCGAAGATATTTTGACCGCCCCCATTCTGTTTCTTGGAGGTACCGGCGTAAGTTTACATAGGCACCTGACAAAGGGTGTTCAAAAGTTATTGTTTGGGTGGATTAATGATTTTCAAACCGTATTTGCTATTGTTGAATGTTTCGTGTTGTAGAATAATTTGTTATAACGTGAAAATTAATTTAATAGCTAATACATAATTTTGTAATCAAAAACTGCCTTATATTACGTAATAATTGAAACCGTTGCCGTTTCTTTAGAGTTTCTATAAAAAAAAAGAAGATTAGTATCATCACCTCTCAGGGTGGTCAGAAACCACGCTTATAAATAAGCGGATTTACATTTAGCCAACTTTACTATAGGACAATCATGACCGCTAGACCACGGAGGCAGTTGGATTTAGTTCCTATAGTATAGATAAAAAAAAAATAGCATTACATCGGTGAGCTTAATGTTTGAAACATTATCTAACAGCTAACCTTTTCAATCTTGGTCAGTTTTTTTTTTTTATATTTTTTTTAGTCTTGTTATTTTACTTTTAAATACATTTATAAATTAGGTTAGGTTATAATTTTAGGTTAGGTATTAAATTAATTTGATTTTTAATTTTATATTTTTTTTTATATTATCAATTATTATTTCATCAGGATTCACATTTAGCCAACTTTACTATAGGCCAATCATGACAAGTGGCGAGCTCGTCGATGTCTCCAGCGTACCAAACTCGAGAAATATCACAAATAAATTAAATGTTAAATAAATGTATTTATTTACATTAATAAAAATTATTGTGTCACAACAATTGGAAAAATATATGTATACGAGTATATGTACATGGTAAATAGTGGTCCAACGTTAAGGCAGCTATAGTACAGGTCATCTATCACATAAAAAAATATCCATATTTAACCATAGGTATTGGAATTATATATATTTTTTAAATATTAGTAAAAAATCGAAAAACATTTTATTAATTTGACTGTAACTTCTACAAATGGCATTATTATTTAGGTCTGTTTTTTGTGTTTTACGGGTAAATACTAGCGCTAGCACATACAAATAAAAAAAAAACTAATTTGCAAATGAGGAATGCGGCCGGCGCTTCTAGCGCAAGAAAGCCCGTGGACAGTCCGGGCTTCGAGACTAAGGCACACCTCCATGGTAAATGTAGTTCGGTCAAGGAAGCAAACAATATAATTTGCATTGTCGAAGCTACTCAAAATGGTCATCACAGTACTGGGTTGTCATCAATCATCTGAGAGTCAACAGGGATGTGTGAAACAGGTCAATATCCTGTACACGTTCCACTAAATGGTTAAAAATAAGAAAAGAAAAAAGAAAAATATATTTATTGACACAAAAAAACTAATTTACTAGGGAAACATATTACAGTGATCTCCACACTCGGCACTGCCAGACATGTGGTGATCTCGTAACTACATAGTAAAAAATAAAAGAAAAAAAATAATTAAATAATAAAAGCAGGTGTATGCCGATCACAGTACAATCTACATAGTAATACCTAACTGTCTTGTCTACGCAGGGACTAAAACCAGGATTTCAGTATTTTTTATTATTATTTTTATTAAAAACTTTATTGCACAATATATACAAGGGGCGGACTTAATGTCGCTAGACATTCTCTGACAGCCAACCTTAGGGACACTGTAGATCATTAAAGACGTAAGGTAGGTGCAATTGGAGAAATATGATTACGTAATAAATATGCAATATTATCTTTACTACAATAAACTAAATACTAATAATACATACACATAACGTTTTATTAATACATTAGGTACATACATTACATAACATTAATACATACACTACATATAATAAATAAACTAAATGAGTTGTTATGAGCTAAATGTTACTAATTGACACACACCAAACAATCGCTTCTTAATTAAAGTTAAAACTTTTGAATGCAAATGTTAAAGTCTAAAATCATCGCCCTGTATTTCCTCTGAAGCATTTGAAAGTCCGTCGTTCCGAATATGATTGTAGTTAGGAACGTTTGTGTATGGGCGCCGCTATATTAAATTCCAAGTGACCAGAGCGATATATTGTAGCTCTAACAAGATATTCGACTCATCTGCCCGTGAATTTTAGTTGGCTGGATTAAACAGATTTCTAAGATACAGAAATCTCAAGGGATTCCAGTTACTGTGTGTTTCTGCATGCCTTCGAGGCAATCAAACGTTGTGGATTAATTCCACTATAAGGTGTTCAAAATCTATGTTTTCAATATCTTTGCGACTCGTAGTAGTCTAAAACATTCTCATAAATCATAAGTCAAATAACTATACATAAAAACATTCATTTCAAATTAACCTCACTAAATTGTTTGTCGGTAGGTATGCATAATAAATTGTGGAACGGGTTAGGAAGGAAAAAGTGATTTTGTTTCATGCTATTATCTCATTTTGTTATTATTATGTTTACTTTTATAATCTTATTAGTTATTACTTTTAGTTTTTATAGGTTTTACTTTTAATTGCATTTTTTATATATTATTTTTTACTATCACCTTTTATTTTATATTATTACGATTTTTTGTATTATTCAATGTTGTGTACATTTTTTTTAGGCTGGCAAACCCGACAGGATTATTTGTCTATGATTTCAATAATTGTTTTGTTTGTTAGCTGTTATTTGTACCTTACTTCGAATCAATAAATAAACTACTCTGAAGTCTTAAATTCGTAAGAAAAGACCAAGGGCATACATATCTACACGACAGATCCCTTGCGAGGTAGGCAGAGACAATTGAGCGCCATTTGACACGATCCCCTCTTTCGCTTCGTCGACATTCATCAACCTCTTCATAAATGCCCTTTTGTTACGAAGGCTTTTTAATGTACCTTCAGACAGTGTTTTATTTATTTGATCGTAATATGTGAGTCTCGGTCTGCCAGGGCCTCTTTCACATTATATATCTGGTTCGTCAATCTTTCTTCGCTCATCCTTTCAACATTTTTTTTTTTTTTTTTTTTTTTTTTTTTTTTTTTTTTTTTTTTTTTTACATCAGGAAATCCCTACCGGATACCCCCCCCCGAGTCGGGGGACAGGGGGGAGGTTATGTCGGGCTCGCACCGACTAAAACCTGATGGTGTTCCTCGAGACGCCTTGTGTTGATGGCGGACGGCGGGGAGCAATATGCAAACGACCACCGCCCGCCGGCGTCGCCCGCTAGTGTGCGGGCGCCTTCATGGCGAGGAGGGAGAGAGAGAGCGAGTCTCCTCCCTCGCCTTCGGAGAGGCGCGCGGGAACAACCGCGCGCGCCGTCTCGTGAGGCCCTATGTGAGCGATGTCACCCCCGTGACACCGCTCGGGCCCCTTAGGTGGGCAGGAGGGCAGCGTACTGCCGCCTCCTGCGCTGTCTTCTCCTCTGGCGGAAGGGAGGGGCGTTCGGGTCTTCTTCCCGCTCCCGTTCCGCCGCCTCCTTCTGGAGCATGGCGTGCTCACAGAAGGAGGCCACAGCGTCCCAAGACGCTTCGCTCGCTACCATCGATTTGACTACCGATGGTAGCGAGAGATCGCTTCCCACCTGATTGACGAGGACACTGCGGAGCATGCTCATCGCGGAGCAATGCTCTAGGACATGTTGCGCAGTGTCCTCGACGTTATCCCGACATGATAAACATGTGGTGGTCGGCTCTCGTCCGATGCGACACAGATATCTGCCGAAGCAACCATGCCCCGACAGTATCTGCGTCGTTCGGTAGGAGAGCGACCCGTGCCGCCTGTCCACCCAACTTTTAAGGTTGGGTCGGACTGCCTCGACAGTCCTGCTTCCAGCCGTGGCATATCTCAGCCTTCTTCTCCACCGCTGCAGCAGGAGCTGTCGGGCGAGGAGCTTCCGCGCGCGCGGCGGATGGTCTGTGCGCCTGTGGTAGGCCTCAGCCCAGACCACCGCCTCTAGGTCCCACGGGGGGGACGCCGCCAGCAGGCAGGCCGCATCATGGGAGATGGTGCGGTAACCTCGTATCACCCTGACGGCCATAATCCGCTGCGGTCTACGCAGCAAAGCGGAATTATGGCGCGCCAGGGTGTCAGCCCATATCGGGGCCCCATAGAGGGCCATGGACTTGACCACTCCCAGATACAGCCTGCGGCATCCCACATCTGGTCCGCGGATGTTGGGCAGCAACCGCCCGAGGGCAAAAGCCGCGCCGACCAGCCTAGGGACCAACTGCGCAAAGTGCGCGCGGAAGTTCCAGCGGCCATCGAGGACGAGTCCCAAGTACTTCATAGAGGACCCGACCTCGATGCGGGCGTCGTCAACCGTGATGCCGGCACCCGAAGGCGGCGCGCGCCGGGGGCCGTGAAAACACAAAGCCTCCGACTTGTGCAGCGCGACCTTCAGGCCCAGCATCCGTATCCGACCGACCACCATCGTTGTACCAACTGCTGCCAGTAGGGCAGACTCGTTGTAATCCTCCGCCCGGGCCAGGATCAGTGTGTCGTCTGCGTAGCAGGTCACACTGATGCCCGGGAGGAGTGCACCCCGCAGCACCCAATCGTACCCGATGTTCCACAGGAGCGGGCCAAGAACCGATCCCTGTTGAACACCGCGTTTCATCTCCCTCCTCACGATGTTCCCGCATCGCCCCTCGAAGACAATATGTCTGTCACTC
Organism: Tinea semifulvella; assembly: GCA_910589645.1. NCBI lineage: Eukaryota > Metazoa > Arthropoda > Insecta > Lepidoptera > Tineidae > Tinea > Tinea semifulvella. Next base: position 4,062,930 of record OU342599.1, read on the forward strand.
AGGTAGGACCCGATAACCTCTTGCAGATAGAGAGGCACTCCATGGTATCGGAGCGCCTCTTTAATGCAGCCCCAGGGCAAGGAGTTGAAGGCGTTGGCGATATCGAGCGATACCGCCACCGCTACTCCGCCCCGGGCAACCGTCTCTTCCGAGAGGGCCTTTACTCGACCAATGGCATCTATAGTCGACCGGCCCGCCCGGAATCCGAACTGCACTTCGCTCAGGTCGGGTCCCACCGACGTCATGTGCTCGACGAGTCGACGAGCAATTATTCTTTCGAATAACTTGCCGATCTCGTCGAGCAGCACGATGGGGCGATACGCAGAGGGAGAGTCTGCGGGGCGCCCTGCCTTCTGCAGGAGCACGAGTCTGCCCACTTTCCACTGAAGGGGAAACCTTCCCGACTCGAGACACTGTTGATACAGTCTCCCGAGCCATGGGTCGCTGTCCAGAGTCGCCAGCAGTTCGTCTCGGGCCTGAGTCTTGGCCTTGCTGATGGTCAGCTGCAGCTCCTTCCTGAGCTCTCTGTAGGAGTCGTACAGCTGAGCCTCGATCGTGGGGTCGCGATGGCGACGCCTTCGGTGCCTGGTGAACCGACGACGAGCCGCGGCACACAGCACTCGCTGCGCGGCGATCTCGTCGTTCCACCAGTACACTTGCCTCTTCGGAGGTCGGAGTCGAACTCGCGGCATGGACGCGTCGCACACTTGCGTCATGGCGTCCCTAAACCATTCGGCTCCTTCCTCGACGTCTTGTGGCTCGCCACCGGCCACCCACGACCGCACGATCGAGGCTTCCACCAGCAGGTCTCTATCGAGACGCTTTAAAGCCCATCGGGGAAAGGCAGGGGTGTGCCCTCCCGGACGGCGAGGACTCGAGGCTGTCGGCGAGGTGGAGACGTCGAATCTGATGTAGCGATGATCCGACAACGTCTCCACCCCGTCCAAGACCCTCCAGCCGCGAGTCCAGCGTGCGACAGACGGGGACGCGAACGTCACATCCACGATTGACCCGCCCTGCTGTCGCACACATGTGTTGACCGATCCGCGGTTCAGTACACCCAGACCGGCCATCGCCGTCCATTCCTCCAGAGCCTCGCCGCGAGGGGTAGTCCTGGGGGATCCCCACGCCTTCGATTTGGCGTTGAGATCTCCCAAGACGAGCACGTTTCCGGACGAGAATCGACCGATAACTCGGTCGATCTCGTCGAGAAACGCCTCGAAGTCGGCGAGGGTTCTGTTAGGAGAGAAGTACACCCCTACCACAAGGGATTCCCCCCACAACGCCGCCACGAAACCTCGGCCCCTCACTTTGGATACGAGGGGCAGGGAGTCCGCGACCTGACGCTTTATAAGGACCACCGAGTCCACACGGTCCCCCAGCCAGTCGGTGGATCCAGGAGGGACAAAATAGGGCTCGGCGGCCACGGCCAGCTCGATTGACCACTGCGCCATGCTTTGGATCAAGAGATCCTGGGCACTGGCGCAGTGGTTGAGGTTCGACTGGAGGAGGCGATGATAACCTATACTGACGACACTATTACCATCGCCTCCTCAGCCTGGGCCGGTTGGGCTGGTGGGGCTGCCGCCGCGGGTGGAGCTACCACGGACATGGCGACTGCCGCCTGAGTGGTGGCGACCGTCCCCGTGCCTCTGATTTTCTTGATCTGAGGGCACCCTTGGGCCCCCAGAACATGCTCCGCCTTCTTGCCCTCCGCGGCGCACAGAACGCAGCGGGGTGCAGCCGTACAGACCGCCCTCTTGTGCCCCGGCTGTCCGCAGCGGAAGCAGTCCGCTGTGCGGTCCACTGCGGAGGGACAACGGGCAGCAGCATGCCCCACCATGCGACACCTGAAGCATCGCATGGGTTTCGGCTCAATCGGCACTACCCTCGCCGAAACCCAGCCCACCTTGATGCGGCCCGCCGCAACAACCCGATTGGCGGCAGCCACTGGACACCTGACGTGCGCCGAAGAGGACCCGTAGTCCGCGACGCGGACCTGACTGACTTTGACGTCAGCTTCCGCGCACTCCCCGGCGCCCGCGACGGCCGCCGCCACTTCCTCCGGTTCGACCGAGTCGTCCAGGCCGACGACGCGAAACTCCGCGCATTTCATCGGCCTGGTCACACGGACGAACCCGTTCAGCGGGAAGACCCCTCTGATCTTCTCAGCAAGGGCGTCAGCCTTGCCACCGCTGGATGCCCCCGCGATCTCCAACATCCGCCCCCCCGAGACGGCCTGCCGGAACTTGACCGAAGGGATGCCGAGCTCCTCGAGGTCGACACCCCTCTTGGCCTGGTCCAAGACGGCCTTGTAGGTCGCGCCCTTGGCCAGACCTTCCGGTGTGATCGTAATGATCACAGCCGTTGTACCGGGGGGGCGCAGGCGCCGCTCCCTGGCTTTCTTCGGGGGCGCTGGTGCTGGAGCAGCCGCTGGTGCTTGAGCAGCCGCTGGCGCCGAAGGGGCTGCCGCGGACCGCGCCGCCCGCCGCCTCCTTTTCCTTCTCGTGTTCCGAGACACCACCTCGGACCACGTCTCCGGACCGGTCTCTCGGAGCCTTCCGGCCGGAACACTCGCCCGCGATGCGGGCACTGGAGCCGACGAGCTCGCCGGAGCCGGCGGGCCAACGTCCTGTCGACCCAGAGGAGGGCGGACAGGCCTCATCGGGGAGACAGCGCCCAGATCCTTTTTGAGAGAATCCACGCTGGCCTCAATTTTCTTCCCGATGAAGACGGTCAACGTCCTCTCCAGGGACATGGCCATCTCATCAAACCGGGAGGAGATATTGAATATCTCCGGCTCGTTCACACTTCTCCCGGGTCGCGTTGACGTCGACGGCGGCAAGGGCACATCTACAGGGCGGGGTCGAGGAGAGGAAGGAGGAGGAATCACCGCATTCCTCAACTCCCTCAACTCATCCTTCAACACCGCCATCTCCTTGCGGAGCTCCTCGTGTTCGACGGTTAGCTGAGCTTTCTCCGCCCGAAGCCTTTCGACTTCGTCGGAGACTGTCCGTCCCCGCAGATCATCGAAGATCTCCGTCATGGAGATCATCGCCTCGTTGAGGGCCCTAACATACGTGCCCTTTAAATGCTTGCTAGTCCTGGCCACGGTTTCCACGGACTCGACGTCCGTGCGAAACCGCTCCAGGAGAGCACTGGGGTCCTCCCTCATAAGGGACACCGGCTTCCGGGCCCTCAACACACGAGCGCTTTTGGTCATGTTGGAGACCACCTCCTCGGCCTCCAACTGTAGTTGCTCTCGTTTTTGCTTGAGGTAGACCTCCTTGGCACGGGCAAGGCCAACGTACTCCCCGGTGGTAGGGGGTCGGCCTCTCCCGCGCTTCGCCACGCTCAAGCTCCTCCGTGAGAACGGGTTCTCACTATCATCCGCCGATGTGGATGACAGGTTGTCAGCCATCGAGCGCTTGGTAGGGCGGCGGACTGGTGTGTCCTGCCAGAGCCTCCCGCTCGAACCCTCCTGCGCTGTGGTGGCGACCTCCATCTGACCGTCAGTCACATCCACCAAGTCCTCCTCGCTGCTGCTGCTGCAGCCGGCCGGTGCGCGTGCAGACGCGGCCACGCTCTTTGTCTCCTTTTGTTTCTCGTTCTGGGTTTTTTTTTTTTTAGGTTTCATTTTTGTTCCCACGAGTAAAAACTTTATTTATTGACTCAAGTACCGAGTCCAGCTAATGACAGGTCTACCTCCCTGCCGTAGAAACCCCCTCGCGGCTGCACAACACACTTGGGGCTGAGGGATTTTTTATAGTGGTTTTTAAGTCACTTCCACTTGGGCCAGGCCCGTCGTTTCCCTGCTGGGGCTGTGCGAAATCGTAAGACGTGACTACGCTTCCGCACAGCCGCAACAGGGAGCTACGACCAACGGTGGCCGGAAAGGTAACACCTTCCCGAACCTGTCCGACTGCGCAACGCACAGCCGGACCCGCTGCTATTCCCCCGCTAGCAGGGGCGCTTCGTGAGGGTCGCTGCGACCCTCCGGATTGTTCCGCGGAGGCCGAAAGGTGCAATGCCCCTTTCGCCAGTCCGACTGCATAGCGGCACAGCCAGACCCGCTCTCGCCCAAAGGCGGACGGAAGGACACATCAGTGTCCCCCGTATTTCCCACAAACGACGGGAAGGCTAGGCCTTGCCCGTCCGCCTGACTGCGCAACCATCCACACAACATCAATATATAACAAGTATAATAATTGAGTTGTGCTATGGCTGCGCAGCCAGACCCGCGTCCCTCCCCAAGATCTGGAGAGACTACACCAGTCCTTGAGATCTACACAGAATACAAAATACAAGCCGAAAATACTTATTTTTAATTTTGTTGGCGGAGCGCATAGTTCCGCCACTATCCCCCATCTGCGGCAACACACACCTGCTAGATCAGGTGGGCCCGCAGAGGGGTGATTGCAATTCTGTGTAGATTTCAAGGCATGTGCGTGCTTACTCCCAGTAAGTAGTTACAGAGAGAAGCACGCACATTCCCTCTTCCGTGGTCGAGACCACCCAACCGACCGGTGCGGCCCATTCGCCTCTCTGACTCGAGGGCATCGGGGCCGGCACCGAGCTCATTCGCCCCCCTAAGGACTCTGGGGGCATCGGAGCTGCTCTCCGCACCAACTGCCAGACTGGAACTTGGCAGTTGGTGCTCGTCTTCGTACCGATGGCCTGACTGTTTACTAGGCGATCGGTACTCCCCTCTCTTCGGCAGCCAGATTGGGACTAGGCCGCCGAAGACTCCGGACGCCCCTTGGACTGGTTTCCACCAAGCAGGCGCCGGGGAGCTCATTCGCCCGAACTATCAACGGCATCGGAGCTGACCCACTGCCACTGGCAGAATCCATTCCTGACTCTTACAGGATCCCTGGATTTTGGGCCTACGGGAGTGGTGGTACCGAACCATAGTTAAAGCTTAAGTTTTTCTTTTTATTATTATTGCAAGGATTTAATTAGTTTAGTTTATTTGAATATACCTAATGATTTATGGAAATAATTATGTAACTTTTAAAAATGTTGTGCCCCGGAAAGAGACCTGCTAGCTATATTTAACAGTAGTTGAAAGGCTATTAGTTTAGCTAGCAGCGACACATTTGTCTAATATTAATAGTTTAGATATTATTTGTAAAAGTGCCTACCTACATCCTTTGTAGGATTATTTTATTGTGAAACCCTAGTAATAAGTATTTTTGATTAATAAACTATTTAAATTTGAATAGTAGCATAGGAAAGGCATCCTTATCGTTATGATCGTAGAAAAAAAATCTGATTTTATATAAGTATAGTTTTATATTGTTTGTGGTCTGTAATTTATAGTGCAAATGTTAGAAAGGGCTCCAAAATGAAATCTAGAAGGTTTGCACTTATTATGAGACTAGTATTAACTTAAAAATGAAGTGACAAAATAACAGTTATTTAACTTTGAATGGCCGTCATGAAAATTTTAAATATAGCAGATCCGTCATTGTTCTACGATCATGACGTATTTTTGTCCCTATGCTTTCTTTTATACCTACCATTTTCCGTATTTCGTATTATTATAGTTACGTATGCGGTCGACCAAAGTGACGCCGCATATCCCACGCAACGACCCCATTCTACTGCATTAACCCTACTCTACCTAAAAACTATGGAAAAGCTACCAAGGCCATGAAGATTGACATTATGGTGGCTGAATTCTCCTTGGAGATGCAATGTAATTGTCCCACTAAACGTTAATCAAGAAAGTAGTAAAAAAAAAGTTTTTATGTACATAATAGCTATATAATAACTCACAAACCTAGAACCTAAACCCCCTAGGTTTGTGAGCCACACAGGCACTGTTACTCGAGTCCACTACCATGTCACCACGGACTCCTTTACCAGCTTAGTGGATCACATTGTTATGAGTCTCAAGAAATTCAATTAATTAAACCCAACCGCCGCGACACCAATACCCTTGTGACAAATAAAAAAAAAAGAGTTACATAGGTGTGTGGAAGCGTGAGCGTCAGCGAGACTACCGAAAACTGTCAGTAGCACCTTCTAACGCACATACCTATGATCTCGGACTTGGATGTTGTATAAAATAGCAACATCAAGTGCTGAAATCCTACAGACAAAGAAAGGTAGAAGAGAAGAGACGAGCAGCCTCATAAAGTGAACAAAATAAATAAATAAATAATAAATAAATATTTCTAGACAGGTCACACAGCGCCATCTAATTTCCGTGGTAAGCTACGAGGCTTGTGTTACGGAAACTAGATGGTTGATAAACTACATATTATACTTTTTTTTTTGTAAATATATACATATTATACATATAAACACCCAGACCGAGACAAATTATACAATGTACAACTTGCCCCCTGTGGGAATCGAACCCACGACCTCCTGAGTTCACGGCAACGTTTGTTACCACTAGACCACGGAGCCGGTCAAAAAAAAAAGGAATTGTAAAAAAAAAAAAAACTACTAACGGCGCATTGCACCAAGTGTGTATTAAGTTGCCGGCGGGTGGTTGCCCGCTGAGTTCCTGCCGGGGAAAACGGGGGAATATCCCCATCTACAACCCAGGCCCATTCATCATCCGGGCCTGGACGACCCTGATTGTTGTCGTTGTAAATTCTTAACCAACATTTACTTACGAAAATAGACTGACACGAGGATCTTGTCGAAAAAGAGAAGTTCTAGCATTGATTCTATAACCGTTTGGTTTCTTGCCCTGTCTTGTAATACATTGAACGTCTCTAAGTAGAATGTTATGGGTCGTATTTGAAATTAATTAAGACAAATAAATAGACTTTAACCCAAAGTTTATACAAACTATTGTACAAAATTATACAAACATATATCTAGAGCTTAATTGCAGATGTTCAAAGGCCTCTTAAACTAAACGATATAGCCCTTAAGTGAGGGACACTTGAGTGATCGATCTGGCAACTTAACCTTAAATTAAGTAATTTGTTCACTTAACTACAGTTTGGAGATTCTTACTTACACCGTTGTGAGTTGCTTGCACGCAATCGGGCTTTGGAACTTTTAGAGTGGACATATGAATAATTATATTTTTAAAGCCATATAAGTTCTAGCTAGCCGTAGATTAAAACGGGTGTCGCGAAGTATCGCGAATTATGATTATTAATAATGTTAAATAAATATGTTTGATTATAGTACATAATTTACTATTATTTATTACCAAACCAAGCAACCCTAGTACAGGTTTTGAGATATTTTTAACGCTGACAACACCACTTCAACTCGAGATAAAAAAGAGAAAAAAGGGCGCGCATTCGCCAGTAAAAAACATGTCGTTAAAGAGCTAATAAATTATTTCATTTATGTAAGTCAGTACTTGAGTAGTAAAGTGTTATCAGTGTTCAAATAATATAAAATTATAGTATTGTATAGAGTATAGCCATAAAATAATAAGAGATCGCTGAAAACATGTCAGAAGGCTCGACCATAAGTATTTACATATGTGCCAATGGGAACAACCCACTTTGATGAAGATGAAGTTCTGTCTCCATGAACACCATGGAAATTGTGGTAAGTTCTATCTCCATGAACAACATGGAAATGGTCGTGAGATCTGTCTCCATGAACAACATGGAAATTGTGGTGAGTTCTGTCTCCATGAACTACATGGAAATTGTGATGAGTTCTGTCTCCATGAACAACATGGAAATTGTGATGAGATCTGTCTCCATGAACAACATGGAAATTGTGATGAGTTCTTTCTCCATGAACAACATGGAAATTGTGATAAGTTCTTTCTCCATGAACAACATGGAAATTGTGGTGAGTTCTGTCTCCATGAACAACATGGAAATTGTGATGAGTTCTGTCTCCATGAACACTAAAAATGAGGTTCTGCTCGTGACATAAGTCTAACCGAATTGGGAAGAAAATTACCAATAGAAGGTGGCTCCGAGGTAGATTCATGGGGCCATAAGCGGTTCTCAGGATAGTTAACAATCCATTGGTCTTGGGAAACAAGCCCAGTCTCCAGTAGGCTATACTATATCCAAATACCAAGTAGCTCCAGAAGAGGGTGCTTCTGGAGCAGGCCAGGGTCGCACACAAGCAATTGTGTGTGACCCTGGCGCAGTTCTTTTAAGGTGCGAAGCAGATCAATATAATAAAATCAAACCAGTGATATAACAGTGAAACTATAAAATTAATAAATCAAAGATGGGAACAGATGCACAGATAGATTAGATGAGAAGAACGCTGGGTAAGTATTTTACCAGGTTTCTATTTTGTGGTTGTATAAATCTGTAAATTCAGAACGCGACCACAACGGGGGTAGTGCTGGGTTCAATTATTGGTCAAAAACACGCAAAGCAAAAATGTGTCTTTCATGATGAGCCTATAGTAAAGTTGGCTAATGTAAACTAGCTCACAAAGGCGTGGTTTCTGACACCGCAAGGAATACGCTCGTGATGATACTTTACTTTAATTATCTATGGTACATTAAATGTTAAACCCAAGTTTCTATGGTTGGATGTGGAGAGGAGCACAATGGTGGATGGTGATCGTCTTATTGCGCTATAAAAAGAGGAGTTCTCATTTATAAATCAGCTCATAATCACAATTCTTCTCCTCTCTTCCCCACACAATGGATGGTAAAAGAATAAAGGTGTTTACGAGCTGCTTCGATAACCTGTTAAATAAGGTCATTATTTATTCCCTCACGATTATAATAATTATTATTAAAACGGCCGTGACCGAAAACTTTCAGTTGGCTAAATGTAAACCCGTTTCTTTAAAAAGACTTTGACCCATTGCACGTTACTAAAATGATGATTTAAATAATCTACGAGTATGATTAACATTTCTTCATCTTGCTACTTTGGTAATGCTAATGACGTGCTTCAAGGCATATAGGTTAGTGGCAAACATATCACGAATAAATAAATAAACTATTGTGTAAAGGGCTCTAGCCACCATAGAAGTTCCAGCTCTTCTAGAGCCTGCTGAAGTTATTCAAGATGATAGCAATAAACCCGATGGTATTACGTAAGTCCCTTGGGAAGGAGGACGTGCGTCTACACCCTCGAATATCAGGGGCAAGAGTCCGGCAAACAATATTAACAGATTACAAATATGTGCCGTTTGCTATAGAAACTCTGGGCCCATGGAGTCCAAGCGCAAAAAAGTTTTTAAAAGACATCAACTTCATATTCGCTCAAAGAATCAGTAACGCAATTCAGCAGGGAAATACAGCCAGCATGCTTGCCATCATTCTACGCGGAAGACGGGTCTTATATGTGTATCCATATTTATTACCATTAATTTTATTATATATTTAGTTAAAAAACAGAATAAATTATTTATTACACAAAAAAAAATGTGGTACGACCATGACAAGTGGCAAGCTCGTCGATGTCTCCAGCGTACCAAACTCGAGAAATATCACAAATGAATTAAATATTAATTAAATGTATTTATTTACAGTAATAAATATTTTTGTGTCCCGACCAGGAATCGTATTAATAGTTATATAGGTAATGATCAATAATCAGAATGCCCACTCTAATTTAAACACCTGTTACAAGGTCTATGGGTTAGTCGATTTTAGGAAGACGAATGGTGTTGGAGGCCTAAACGAGAACGCAAGTGAGAGTGTAAGTTTGTCTAATGACTTTCTCTAGTCTAAAGTATAATTTGGAAGGACTAAGGGTATCCTTAACTTGGGCACAGCGTGCTTGAACCATTCCTTGAAAGTAATTGTGATAGAAAAGGTTATATTATTATCGACAACCAGTACAAGAAAACAAATACAACTTTACAAGAAGAACGCATCACATTTTTTTTTTTTTTTAATATATACCAGCATATGTACCTACCCAATGGTAAGTGGCGCGCCAGGTCCATGAATGTTAGTAACTGGAATCAGACACTCATGACTGACATCAGTCCCTAACACTATGCAAGCTTGACTAGGCATGAGGGCAATTCGAGCCTGATCCCGAAACGTGTCGATACACTTTACTGTGATTACTTGGGAAATTACCACCATCAGTCCGCCTACCACCTATTTGTTGTTCTCGTTGAAAGAATGTGCCATTTGCAACGATGTCAAATGCCAATTTGCAAAGGTGATATTTATATAAAAATAACGTCGCTTGAAACAAGAATTATCTTAAATAATACTGTTACTTATTTTATATTATTATAAATAAAAAATAAATAAATATATATCAACTAGGAACCTGTCATTCAAATATAACTTCTTAGCCGGTACGGTACGCAATGGGATGTATCATCACGACAGTTTCCCTTTCGGGGTGGTCAGAAACCGCGCTTATAAATGAGCGGATTCACATTTAGCCAACTTTACTACCACGGAGGCGGTAAAAAGCTTCTCTAGAGCTATGAGCACAAATTTGTCATTCTGCTTATTATTCCAGGTTGAAACATCAACTATTAACGCAATGCGTTTTTCAGTAGGGCGGCAATAATGTTTAACGATCTCAGCATAGATGTCGATCACTTCAATGCCAGCATTGCAATCGTTAGACGAGTGGTGACGAATGGACACTTCGACTTTGAAGATTGAACTATAGATTTTATTTGTTATTTTTCTTCTTTTTTCAGTTGTATCTAATTATTTATTATTTATGTATTTTATCAAATCTATTGTTTTTTCTTTTCTTTATTTTATCTTATTGTTGTTCCGGTATTTGTACTGAACTTTTCAATTTTTTTCTTGCAGGCTTTCTATTGTATCTATCTGTGAATTCTAGTTATCGACTTTATAGTATTGTTAGTTTTCCTATATTTATATTTTAATTGTAAGATATCCTAAAAAAATAAATTACTATCGAGAGTAAACATTTTCTCGTCATTCAATATTTTATTTCTATGACCTCTACATCGACGAGCTTGCCACTTGTCATGATCGGCCTATAGTAAAGTTGGCTAATTGTGTATCCGCTTATTTATAAGCGTGGTAGGAAACCCTGGAAGGGAAACGGTCGTGATGATACTAGACTAGACAAGAATTCAGTTCTTCCTACCAACTACTAGGCGGTACCATTTTGTATATGAACAAAAATTTTACATTTGCTTGTTCTAATTTTCCACCCCTCTGGTTTTATTTATTTATTTATTTACTAACAGATCACAATCACAATCAGTTCACATTTTCCAGCAATTTCTTAAGTTCTAGATTGTAAACCAAAAGCAGTGTACACAGCATGCTTATTGTGATTTAGCCATGACATTGTCATTTCAATTAAATTATTTCATTTCAGTGAAATATGTCAAAAGGAAAATAATAATAATAAAATAAATGGTATGTCAAAGAATAAGGTAGTAAATCAATAATAATAATTAAAAAAAAGCAATGAAAATTTAAGATTATATTTTGTTTACAGCAGTACCAGCAAAATATGCGGTACCAGATCTCTTATACACTAAAAATCTGGCGTTGAATATGTCAATGGCCTTCCTCCTTTCGTCACTGTCTCCACTATAAACGATATTATTATAAGCGCGACACATTCTTACAACTGGGTTAAGGCACGATGTGTTCCACTTGCGAATATGCAAAGCAAAACGATGTGGTTTAAAACGAATGAGGTACTTCGTTGTCCAAACTACGATTTTTATTAACTCCATCACAACAATGTAAGGCTAAAACAAAGCACACAGAGATAGTAGGTCCGCGCTAAATTGCAGGCACGAGTGAGTCGAGCAGATAATTTATTTATTGTTGTTCTAATTCACGCAAAATCGTGTTGTTTCGACTCGTTACCAAGAGTAAGGCCTGCATGTGGCCCCTTACAGTAAACTCCCGTTAAAATGAATTCAGAAAAAATGTTCTCGAACATTTCAAACCATCAATGAGTAGCTTATAATTTATTTAACAAGTGTTTTTTTTTTTTTTTTTAAGGTACCAAATTTATGCAATTTTTATAGTTCTATTAAAAAAGAAAATGTATAATTTTATTTTAGAAGTCATGTTTTTATGTTATATTGTAAATTTGTTAGTTTTTGTTATTTTTCTTTTGTTTTAACAGTAATAAGTTTTTAATTTCTTCTTCACTTTATATATATTGGTGAATGCTGTGACACCCAATTGGTGGATAGATAAGTTATAATTATACTATGTTATGTGTGTGATAATATATGTACACACACTATATTTATTTATTAATACAACATTACATGGCTTAACAGTAAAGCCCAATTTCCCATGCAGTCAATCTTATAATTAATACATACATTTTATTTAAAAATGGATTGTCAATATACCTATATTTTTTAATTTACTATACAAATATTGATATTAATAAAGCTTTAAAATTAACAATAGTAAAGAAAAGACAAATAATAATAATAAATAAATAAACTTCCTATTACTGTAAAAACTCCGTTATAGGAAATTAAACAATCTCATTATTTATTTATAAACTCTCAGAATATATAAATATTATTACATTAGATAAAATTTAATAACATTTATTGTATCATAATCTAATAACGTCAGTTAGTGATCACCTCTGTGGGGGAGATTTCCAACTCCCTCACCCGTGGTAGATGAATGGACTGTATATGGTTTGGGGTGTTTGATGACGAGCCAGCTACGTGAAGTCCAAAGAAAGTGTCAGAAGCACGAACCTCTTCCAGCAGCAGCTGACAACGTCTCAGTGGAGTCGACCCCAGGGTTCCAGAAGAAGACCAGCTCTTCTGATGCTAAAACTCTTTTCACATAAATGTCATATCACATAAAACTAATAATCCAAGTAACAGTTCCGACCGATAAATACACTCACGTGGCTATTCAACAGACACTGCTGCAGCACCGAAAATTGAGCATACGCGGTGTGACATCACCGAAACACAAATCGTTGACGTCCGGCGCCGACCGAGGGACCGAGGCTAAGGTCGACTCTCTCCACCGATGGGTCACAGAACTGGTTTTAACAACCTCCTTCTGGAAAATAAATTCTTGATTCAAGAAGGTAATTTCCCTATATTTTACACATTAAAACTATACTTACATAAATTATTAATACAGTGCATTCCCATCCTCATTAAACATTGTTTTACTGTAACTAGCCTCTCGGCAACTCTGTGGTGCAGTAGCAACTATTAACACCATTCGTTTTCATGTCTCGGTAAATATTGTTACAAAAACTATCTGGCTATATAATATAATGGTATAATAGATATTTTATTTTTGATTATAGATAAAATCGGGAAATCATCAATGATGTGGACCACAGCCTGAAGGACCTGTCCACATGCCTGACTCACTGTGTGGCCTCATAAGCATACCTCAAAGGCATTTGGACTAAAACCCTATAACCGTCTTATTTCTCTGTTGGCCGTGTGCCTTTACATCCAGATTACATCAGATAGAAACAGAATAAAATAAAATAAAAGAAATTAACAAGCAATACAAAATAATACATAAATAAATATAATATTATGGATGTTGTTTCCACTCTATTCCTTGCATCGATTTCCTTAATACTGAGAGTCATGAGTCCCTGACGGATCACTTTGTCCTAACAAGAACAGGGGTGTTGAGTGTGATGCTGATCTGGTCAGACCACCTTATCTAGCTTCGTTCACAGGGTCTCTTACCTTCAATTTAGTTATGATTATCAGCCTTTCCAGATTAGCCAAACTTTTCCGTGCTTTATAACTAAAATAGTCAAGGAGAGTCTGATATCTGAGTCTGACTTAAAATGACAATGTAAATTTACAGCTACATATTTTATTATCATTATTGATAAAAGATATTTAATGACTTTAAATTGTATTGACATTGTTTAGGTTATTTTAGAAGGTATATATATACATATATATTGTATTTGACATTTTCTTTCTATTATTATTATTTATGTTTGTTTTAGTATATAGTATGACAACGCCAATTTACAGCTGCAATATTATATTATTAAATAAAATTCTTTGACATTGTTATTATTATTATTTTAATATTTTTTTTTTTTTTTTAATATTATTATAACTATGCCATTAGAGTTTAGACGTTTTGATTTATATGTATTTTGTAAATACATTAGTATTGAGTTGTTCAGTTTATATCATGTTTAATTTTTATATAGCTTCATATAATTGTGTGTGTAAAAGTGCTTGTAATATTGCCAATTTACTGAATAAATGAATTTGAATTTGATAGTGACTTTAAGCTCTAAGCAGTTGAAGCTGTTTCTACTAAATAACTAAAAAACCTTGAATAGTATATATATGTATATATATACGTTATTCGATGATTCAACTTGGTGCTGTCCTTAGAATAATTTATAGTAAAGCGTAGCTCACGAACTGGGAGTAGAAAAGTTATGACGTAAAAATGGAATGTTTATGATAAACGAGGCATAAAATCCTTCAGTAGTATAAAAAGTTGAATAGTTATAAAAGGAAGTACCCATCTACGTGGATCCCACTGTATCGTTATTGTGACGAGCGCATCGCGGGAACCAACACATCTTCTGGTGCACGAGAAAACTGAATTCATAGACAAGCAATTAGGAATTGAAAATAAATAATTATCAACATTCATCATTACAGCCCCTAGAACACAGGAGGTCCACTGTTGGAGATGGGCCTTTCAGACGGGTTGGCGAGGATCTGATGTCAATTATTTAATGTATGTATGTTTCGGTATATAGAAATAGGCTTACATTTATACATTTAGATTTATTCCTTGCATACAGATATATATTTTTGTAACCATTGTAATTGTTGCGATAAATAAAATATTTCTTTCTTTTCTTTCTTTCTTAATGACAATTTATTAACTATGGAATGTTGATATACAAATATTAATGAAAGTTGGTATTAGTGGAACACGGGAACGGTGGTGTTGTAAATTTATGACAAATGTACGTAAGAAAAGTGTAATTCAAAAAATGTATAAAAATAAATAAACTAAAACCTGTAGACACATCTCATCTGAGATAGTCCCAAGTAGATAGGCAACATTTTCTGTATAGCGAGGCTAATACGTTGGCAGAAATTTTTGCCAGTCTTCCCGTCTCCAGACAGACAGGCGCTTTGACAACTCTTTTGGACAGGCGCTTGGCTAAGGGTCTTTTTGGTACTGTAGTCTCGACCCCAAAAAGCGCAAACTCGTAGAAATTTCGTTTTTGTAGTTTTCTATAGATGCGGTGCAGGTTCTTATGAACGCCTTTTTAGTAGCTCAATGTCAGAGATTTAAAAGCGCAAACACGAATTTCACAATGTTTATGTTTTTAGATGCTATTTAATAGGTGTCTGCTAAAATTATAGCAATGCATTACTACCATTATTTTGATCTACAACTTAAGTACTACTACTGGCCTCACTTCTTGTACTTTTACGATGGTTTTATTTTATACCTACTGGAATTTGTTACTTATATTTTAGATATCCGTAAGTCTTGTTTTAAGCGATGTTATCTATATATGTATATATTTGTGTAAAGTCGTCAGTCCTAATTCTGTGCTGTAGGGATACTGCTGCGGGTCTTCGATGGCTCAATTAAAGTTTAGAGGACTGTATAGGTTTATTGCAGAAGTAGAAATTTCAATTAATTACTTTAGTAAAAGGCTATGAAAATTGTGAGAGAAAAAACGTGTGACCGCTCGGTGCGCGTATCGATTTCACTCTCGTGGGCGCCGCTCGGAGCGCTGGCCAACGATCCAACGGTGGTATTGGCCGAGCGGCAATAATGTCGCTGTGATCGCGACTAATATTAAAATGGGAATATGTTGTGTGAACATCGGCGAAGGTTTCTGTCATAGTAAGATGTTGTCCGATAGGTGGCGCGCATCAGCGCTGATTTGTGGGACATACCGACCGAGGGTACCGAGCGGGAGCCTAAAACTCCCTAACCCTTTTATTATATATAAAGTTACTCAGTCGTTGCTCTTAAGACTCCTGCCCGAGCTCACTCTGCGCTTGACTGTCGTTGAATACAGAAATAAAGCCAAGTCAAATCATTTACCACTCAACGGTTAATCGACCTCTCCCAGCATAACCGAGACACTAATAGCTGCCCAGCCCATAGGCTCACATAGGCCTTCTATGTAGAGTTTTATTGAGAAGATCCAATCCGTGATTAGCATTGCGTATAAGTATTTGATATTGTGGATTTCTACGTGCTAACTAAGGTTTACAAACATTCAATGACTGTTAGGCGGTTCGAAGTTCGCAGGGTCAGCTAGTTTTTTATAAATATCACTATGGCAAGCTTATAACATTAGTTCTACTTGAAATTAAAAATTGACATTTGACATCATTGCAAATAGCACATACTTTCAACGAGAACAACAAATAGGTGGTGGAGCGAAATGATGATGGTAATTTGACCAGTTTGCTGGGTCGGGGAGGTATTTGCTGTTTGTGTCGATAAATCCAGTAAAGTGTATCCCCACGTTTCGGGATCAGGCTCGAATTGCCGTCATGCCTAGTCAAGACCGCATAGTGTTAGAAACTGATGTCAGTCATGAGTGTCTGATTCCAGTTGCTAACATTCATGGAACAATATAAAGCAATATCTAAAAAATATATTAGAAAAATAATGCTTTTTTGCGCCAATATAAACGAATATCTCAACTAACGGAAACTGCTATGATCATCAAATTCGATAGGGCTATGGACGTAAAGGCAAATTAAAATCAGTGCAGTTAGCAGTAGGCGTAAAGGCAAAACATACAGACAAATACACATACAAACAGGGAGACAAATCTTATTTAACATCTACTCGCATATCTATAGAAATTAACTGCAATTAACTTAAAATTAATAGATTTTACTCCAAATAGTTTTTCAAACCTTGTGTCCTTGATTGTGGACGTCAGGTCTGAATGACCTTTTTAACCCTTAATGAAGCGGATTCATATTTAGCCAACTTTACTATATCATCAGAAGTGTTTAAAAAGTGTTTGATTCCTGGATACCGAGACACAATAATTTATTTTAATATTTAATTTATTTGTGGTTTTTCTCCGAGTTTGGTACGCTAGAGACATCGAGAGCTTGCCACTAATCATTACGGGCCTATAGTAAAGTTTGCTAAACGTGAGTCCGCTTCATTAAATAAAACAATAAAATAAACTTTACTTTTATACGGAGACTTTGACATTGATATGTGTTTTCGCTGACCACTATTTTGCACGGCTAAATAGCTAGTTTATAATACTAAGGATTGGGTTTGGCCGTAAGACCATACTTCGCTTTGGATTACTGTCGATGATGCACATAACACAATCTTGATGGTTAATCTATTTATGTTTACACATTGCATCCATCACAACCACTCCACTTTATTACTAGTAAATATACCGACAGATCATTTTACAATCTAAGTACAGTTTACACCTGATTACGATAGCTCCTCACACAAACGAAAGAGAGTATGCAGAGTGATAGCATTCGAATCCGTATTTGTAAGCAGATTTTATTATAATCTCGGCTCCCGTTGATATAATAAAATTATATATATATTATTATATTTATTGTATGTATGAATTGAGCGCCATTTGTCACGATCACGGCATATCTATTTCGCTTCGTCGACATTAATCAACCTCTTCATACATGCCCTTTTATTACGAAAGCATTTTAATACACCTTCATCCAGTGTTTTATTTATTTGGTTGATTCACAACTTTCGCATTATAAACCTAGTTCGTCATTCTTTCTTCTCTCATCTTTTCAACATGTCCCTATGCTTTCTTATTATACCCACCATTTTCCGTATTTCGACATTACTTTTGCGGTCCGCCAAAGTGACGCCGCATATACGACGCAACGACCTCATTTGTACTGCATATTCTACTTTCATGCGTATTCTGACATATCCACGTCTCATATTATTATTATTATTAAATTCTTTATTGCACGAAAAAAATGAATGAAGATTAATGCCTACAAGGCATTGTCTAACATCTAACCTTTGGGAGAGTATCAGATGAAGGGTAGTGCTGATCTAAAAACATACATCAGTGTTGGTACCAAAATGGCATTGTGTATGGCGAGCCGAGCTTTGTCATTGACAATTCGACTGGCGATCAGTGCTAGCAGATTTTATTATAACCTCGGCTCCCGTATGTATCCTCCTCCTTAGTCGGTACCCCACTGTTGGGGATCGTGACTCCGTCGCAGTCCATCCACTAGCCGTTTCCAGTGGCTGCGGTCCTCGGCGCAGTGGATGGCTTGGTGTACTGGGATGTTTTTGGTGGTCAGTCACCTGACTAGACCATCGTTTGGGGCTTCTTCCTCTTGTTCTTTTACCGTCTACTTTTCCCGTAACTAAGTACAACAGGCGTTTATCGGACGTGGATATATTTAGTAACTTCCGCGCCGCCTTTAAAGCCAAAATCAAGAAGCTGCTACTTTCGGTTTAGCTCGCAAAGTGTGTCAGTTTGCTTCGGAGTTAGCAAACAGTTTTAATGTATTCAAACTCATACAATGCAGTTGTTTGGTTTTATTCACCTGGCCAAAGTGATATTTTACGAATTTTGTATTGCATAAAGAGTGCACTATTGTTTACAGTGAGAAATATTCTGGTGGCGGGTATAATTTTAATTGCTTCTACTCTGATGCTATCTTCTATGTTCTTATGTTGCCTGTTTCTCTTCGAATAAACAAATAAGAGTTTTTTCAGATTGTCGGCGCCTCTTCTAGCAATGTGGCCAAAATATTGCATTATTCGGGTAAACCAGACGGCAGAAAGTCTCTGACCCTTTGCAAGTGTGAGCTCTTCGAGCACCGAAACGTTAGTGCGTAGTGCGGTCCAATGAATTTTGAGCAAACGACGCCAGCACCACATCTCAAACGAATCAATTCTTGCCCATCTGCGGCTTCTATATACATTATAAAGTAATAATAATAATAATAATAAATATTTCCAGACAGGTCACACAGCGCCATCTAATTTCCGTGGTAAGCTACGAGGCTTGTGTTACGGAAACTAGATGGTTGATAAACTACATATTATACTTTTTTTTTTGTAAATATATACATATAATACATATAAACACCCAGACCGAGACAAATTATACAATGTACAACTTGCCCCCGGTGGGAATCGAACCCACGACCTCCAGAGTTCACTGCAACGCTTGTTACCACTAGACCACGGAGGCGGTCAACAAAGTTAATATTAAATTATTTAATTATTACGTATGCTTCTCCACGCTCCGACAGAGAGAGAGAATGCATGATTGTATGTGGAAAGGCGATGTCCAAACCCCATTAATTGCTTCGCACTTTTTTGTCTGCAAATGGAAGAACTTCTCCAGGTTTATTCCACCTATAAAGTCAAAGAGTCTGTTAAATAATACCATACATTGTCTTACTCAATGTCTGATATTGTGTAAATGGACTGCTATTTCTTGAGCATTGCTCTAAATCATGGCAAATGGGCTTACTCGTATCAAGATCGCGCGGTCAATGTTCTAAGTATTCTCGTAAAATATATGTCCAGTTATTTGTAGCGCTTGGAATTTTAGCACATTTTTTTATATTAACCCATTTGGACCCAAATACAAAATACTAGCGATATTTTGAAAAAAACTTTAATTATATATTTATTGATGAAAAACAAAATATTTTCTTACAAAAAACTTTTAAAAAAACTTTCCTATATATATAAAAAAACACCGTCCTCAAATGGGGCCAATGGGTTTATGTGTGGTACTTTTCGAAACATCCTTTCTTGATGCACAATGTTTTTTTTTTTTTTTTACATTGCCAACGTTCTGTTCTCTCATATGGCAAACGACGCATCGTATCTGGCTTGGCAGTTTCCGAGTGTCCAACACCATCTTGACTCATACCTGGCACTATTGAAGAAGGTTTACGACGCCTTCCGTCGGATCTTTCAATACCTAAATTCTTCAAATATGGTCGAGCGATACTTCGATGAAATTGGAGCTGGTCTAATTTGTCTTCAGCAGTCATGCCATGAAGACGCCAAGTATTAGCTACAGCCAAATCTAGCATGTAGGTAAATAGAACACACCACCATTTTTTGCCACGTATAGCCGGTCTATACACTGCGATGGACATATACCCAAATCTCGCAGCAACTCGCAAATCTGTTCTTTGACATTGCTTTAGTTACAATGGTTACATTACAGTCTTCATTGAGACCAGTACAATCGTTCTCGTGGAAGTGAGTGATATCCAGTCAAGAGTAGAATGCCACAAAATAATTTGAGTTCTTCAACAATTGTTTGGAAGACATGATTGTTTCGTTGTGCAGCATATAACGTTGTGTTCAAAACGATCGTGTCAAAGACCTCCTCATCATTTTTTTTTAAATATAAAGTGGGTTTGATCTTTCAGCTCGGCTATAATGTTATCCCTTCGCTTCTGATCATTATTCACAGTTGAAGGCAACATATGAACCGTCACACTTCCGCCAACGCGATTCCTGGATTTTAAGTCTCCTGTATCTTTGTAAAGGTCATCATCGCTGCTATCCCAATCATCGTTATTTCTCGATTCAAACACTTCAACTCTACCTGGGATATCATACAGGAGAATGTTTTGTTGAAAATCGTCTTCATTACCCTCTTCGTTATCCGTGAAAACACTTGGGTCGGGCGGGATGGCTACTATATCATAACTTACAGAATCTTCTTCGTCGTTTGAAATGCTTTCGATAGCTTCACCAAGTACTCGATAGTCGTTGGCAACATTGAATGATCGCTTAGTCATTGTGCACGTCAAAACTAAACCTGCGAATAATAAACAAAAATTTTAGCAATTAGCCCATTGGACCCATTCGGGGACACCATACTAAAATACCTCCCATTATGATTCAGTCTTTCAAAATATCCAACAGAATAGCAATATTTACTAGTAGATAGTATAGCCAACTAAAAAATATAAAAACATGTAGTAAATAGTGGTGTGAATATAAAAAAAAAAGACTTACCCTTGGTCGAATACCCATTTGCTCAATGAAGTATATAAAGTCACTTGTTTTATTAAATTAATCCAGTAAAATACAAAACCATACGTCGTATCATAAAGCTACACTCTTTAACAGTGCAAATTCACCACTAAACAAAAGTTAACTAAAATATAACAGAAAATGTGAGTAGTTCAATACATGTCCCCAAACGAGTACAGCGGGCGTAAATGGGTTAAAACATATTGTGGTGACACTATAAGCATGAAAAAATGAGGTGATTTCGAATAACATTTTATGCATTGAATAAACATTTATACATACATTAGTTTCATTATTATGATGATTAATTATCAAAATAAAGGAAGAGATAAAAAAAAGGTAAGGTCTAGTTTTTTGCGCCATTTTTAACAGACATGTTAAATACAAGTTTTTGTTTTTTAAATAACTTCACTGTGGATATTGTTAGTCAAAAGTGGTGTTGTTTTGTTTAATAATGTGCTACAATGTAAATAATTATGGAAAACGATAAATTGGACTTTAAATATGGGGCACAAGTTGCAGATAATTTTTTACGGTTATCCCGCCGTTATAATGCCGCAAGTAACTCAAAGAAAAGCATCAAATTCTGCAACATCTGGAACTTGATGATTATTTATTTTGATTTTTATTTATTCGGAAAATCAACAGCTTTAAAAACATATATTTTTTAAAAGTAGTGATAATGAGTACAGCCAATTAAATATTTCCACAAATGATGAATGAATGTAACAAAAAAAAAACAGAAAAAAGACCTTTATACTATATAACCTTATTAGCTTAAAAGAAAGAAATATATATTACATCAGACTTAGCTGCATGGGCTAGACCATTTGCCTTCCCTATCACCTCATTAATCATTCATCCAGAGAAGAGAACACAGACAATAAAAAAAGTAATTGACATTAAAATAATACACAAGAAATTAGATCTTTAACTGTAAACATAAAACACCAACAATTTAACATCGACAAATGTATACCAACAAGTAAACAACAACGTTAGAGGATAGAGGCATAATTTGTAAAAAGAACAGTAACAATATTCCATAAAACATTGTTTTATCCGAGCGAACTAATTCAATTCCTTGGTATAACAAACAAGAGACTATATAATCACATTCCTGGCCGACCTTATAACCCTCTAAACAACCTAGCGTAGGTACCAGAGAATGTAAACTGCTCTTCCTAAGGCGCCATCTATAATTTTCTAAACCAACGATACACGCGGAGATCGATCCACGGATATTGCATATTTATCAACCTTTGACACGGGATCAGCTGCAGCTAATTTAACTCATGAAGGCAGGTCGCTTGTAAACCTAAATTTAGACCCGAATAAACGGTAGTTAGCTTAACACGAGCTAATAGTATAGTTCTAAAAACCGTAATTTCAAAAAAAAAAAAAAAATTTTTAAATAATTTTATATATATAAGTGCCTTCGTAGTCTAGCGGTTAAGTCCGTGGATTTAGACTCGGAAAAATATTTAATAATTTATAATAAAACATTTAATTTATTTGTGATATTTCTCGAGTTTGGTACGCTGGAGACATCGACGAGCTTACCACTTGTCATGATTGGCTTATAGAAAGTTGGCTAAATGTGAATCAGCTTATTTATAAACATGGTTTCTGACCATCCCTTAAAGGAAACGGTCGTGATGATACTATACTATACTATACTATACTATACTATACTATACTATACTATACTATACTATACTATACTATACTATACTATACTATACTATACTATACTATACTATACTATACTATACTATACTATACTATACTATACTATACTATACTATACTATACTATACTATACTATACTATACTATACTATACTATACTATACTATACTATACTATACTATACTATACTATACTATACTATACTATACTGTACTATACTATACTATACTATATTTCATAAAAAGAAAAAAAAATAATATAAACTAAACATAATTTAAAAAAAAAGTAAATAGTGACGACCTTTCTTGGGACTACCCAACGAGACTGGCAATATTTTCCCTCTGTATAGCGAAATAATTGCCAGATTTCCTGTCTCCAGACTTTTCCGTCAGCTGTTTGGACAACTCCTTGGCCAGACGCTTGGCTGAGCTAAACGGCCCAAATTTGTAACCTGTACCGACGTTTGCGTATTTGCGCAGCTTGAGGTATCAAAAAATATATTATTTAGTGTTAAAGGAAACATTTTCTTTTGCAGCGATGCACAATCGAATATTTTCAAGTCTAAATGTAATTTAGAGAAATGTAGACTATCAACTTACTAGGAAATATAATTTTGGACGTATTTCACTTTAATATACCAAATTTTAGGTAAATAAAATAAAATATATGTATATAAATAATAATATAAAGTTACCGATATAGCCTTCAAAATTATTAAGCTGAAGTGGCAATGGGCTGGACATGTCTGTCGTAGAACCGATGAACGATGGAGTAGACGAGTTCTAGAGTGGAGACCACGTACGGGAAGACCCGAGGAAGGTCGCTGGTGAGGGTTGGATGAGGGTGGCAGGAGATCTTGTGAAGTGGCGAGCCTTGAGGGAGGCCTATATCCAGCAGTGGAGAGACACAGGCTGATGATGACATATATATATATCCTCGCCAAGCCGTCTGGCCAGCGCGGCGAGTGTAGGCTAAATTCTCCAGATATATGTTCTGGAAGGCCCATATCCAGCAGTGGAGGTCTAGGACGCTGTGTTCTGGGGGCTGTAATGATGAATGATATATATTTATTTGCAAATTCCCTAATTAGTAAATAATATAGAAATAATAATAATTAGAGAATTTGCTAAAACATTTATAACGATTTTCCTCAATTTTACTTTAAAAAATATATGCTTAGTATATCTTTAAAATAACCGTAATTTTATTAAGATAATCAAGCCTACCTACTCGTATGCGATGTAATTTTTTTGTTTGAATTAAGTACGTGTGGAGCGATGGTGACTCAGTTGTAAGAAGGCTTTCTTTAAAATCCTAAAAGTGTCGGTTAAAAATCCTATATGTACCAATGAGAAATACACTTTTCTTACGTGCATTTGCCATAGATACATAGACAACACAACAGTTCCCGAGCGTTGGAGAGCACGTTTAGCCATCCGTCCCGGTTCCACTAATATCAACTTGTGGAATCATTAATAAATTGTCATAAGACCGTCGCCAACCCGTCTGGCCAGCGTGGCGAGTGTAGGCCAAAGTTTCTTACTGCAATGCCCTGTTTTTTTTTTTTTAATATTAGCACGACATGTGACCATGTGCCCACCTGATGATAAGTGGCGCGCGAGGTCCATGAATGTTAGCAACTGAAATCAGACACTTATGACTGACATCAGTCCCTAACGCTGTGCCGACTTGAATTTGAGCCTGATATGAATACACTTTACTGGGTTTATCGTCAGGAACTGTGGATACTTCCCCGCCCCGTCAGACTGGGGAAATTACCACCATCAGTCTGCCTACCAGTGGAGGTCTAGGATAATGATGTGTCAAGCATTACAAGTTCAAATTGCCCGCCTTCGTAAGTTAAAAAGTCCGTAACATCTTTATATCGGAAAAAGAACAAAACATTAGGTTCAACGATCGTGTTTGCAATGGGAAATGTGTGAGCGATCGTGTGGATAATTTGAGACCCATTTGAAGCTGTTTTCTGTCTATTACAATAACACTTTAAAACATATTTCTGTAATTTTAGCTCTTTTCGATTATAATAATTCATAATCTTGTTGAAAATGGCATCCCGAACGCTAAATGCGATAATTGATCAACAGTCTGCTAAATAATTGGACGCATATATAATATGTTAATAGTTTCAGTTATAATAGTTTGATTTAAACGGCGTCCGTTTGGATGTACAAGTATTTTTTATTTTTGTTTGTTCTCTTCTCCCGATGGATGATAATTAAAATAAAGGGAAGGCAAAGGGTCTAGCCCATACAGCCAAGTCGGAAGTAATATCTTTCTTTTCCATGAGTTAAGTCCGCCTTTGTATTTAGTGCAATAAAGTTTTCAAAAAATAAATCAATATCGGGTTCGATAACTACGATTATAATATGTATGTACGTACGAACAAATAATTCCATCAAAACGACAATGACATCTGCCCTGGAGCACTTCTTCGATTAGCAAGACCGCAATATCTTGATACGTGGTATTAATAGAGACAGGTCGCGATGGCTATCGAAGTTCAGTGTGGCCGTGGTTTGCGATGTGAAATATTGGCTGTATGTGGATTCAGCTGATAGTACATTAGGCCATAGTACAATTTAAAAAGTATGTCATCTACAATGGAATCCTTCAAACAAAGCATCTTTATAGTACCAGCATAGTGGTAGGGAGTGATGTCGCGCGTACCGCTTACCATCAGGTGGGCGTGATGTCACATGTCGTGCTCTGTATTATAGAAAAAATAATACAGTTTTAATATTTCCAATTGTTTATATTAGTTTCGACATATCCTTAACCTATACATAAATAGAGTCTGTAACATTGCATTGCCGATCATAAATAATACTCAATCATAAAGTCTATCGCATTAGAACATCACTAATTGATTACTACTCATGCTGTGAGAGCAAAATAAAGGAATAGAAATTGTATAATAATAAATAATGTTTGCTTACTGAAGTTATTTTACTGTGGTCTTCTGGTGCGCAATGCCCGCCGCGCCGTCCGTCGTGTCGTGACACGCTCGGGCGTCGTATAACTCGACGTGATTGATTGTGTGATCTTGATACTTTAGGAATTACAAGCTCGATAATACAATAGTATTAAGTCTAGGATTTCGACATTAACTATTTATTTAGTGTTAACCAATCAGGGTCAATCAAATGACAATAACATAAAATTTATTCGAAGTTAATTAATATATGTACATTAAATATAAATTAAAAGCTAAATAAACTATAAATAAAAAATGTCCTCTAGATACGTCCCATCCGAGATAGTCCCAAGGAGACTGGCAACATTTCCCCTCTGTATAGCGAGGCTAATACGTTGGCAGAAATAGTTGAAAAAATATATATCCGATGGGGCAGTCCACCGCCGCCTTCTCACTCTCACAATTTATTCAGCAATTAAATCAATGAACTACCTACAAATTTGCGAAGGTGCATAGATAATAATGGCACATACTTCAAATCATCTATATATATATATATAAAAATAATTTCTGTGTGTATGTATGTTCCCTATGTATTTCAAAACTACTTGACCGATCGGGATGAAACTTTGGGAATATGTTGTGTAAACATCGGCGAAGGTTTCTGTCATAGTACTACTGTTGTCCGATAGGTGGTGCGCATCAGCGCTAATTTGTGGGGCATACCGACCGAGGGTACCGAGCGGGAGCCTAAACGCAACGGGTAATATAGAATAACCAAAAGATTTAATTAAAAAAAAAACAACAACTGTCAATTCGATTGATCTTACTTTTACGTCGCATATTGTCTGTGATTTGTTTTGAAAATTGTTTAGTGTGAGTAATATTATTATTTATAATGACATTTTTTTAATATCAATTCATGGTCCGTGTTACCCCATATCCTATGCACGGCTATATCCTGGAGTACTTGGGTGCCTGTCGGGGCGCGTTGTGCTGCATATCTTAATATCTTAATTGTGTAAGTTGTATCTGTTTTGCGATGAATAAACGTATTTCTTTCTTTCTTTCTTTCTATTCATTGACTGTCAGGCGGTTCATTTATTTTTTTCGTTTTACTTTACCATATAAAACATCGATTTCATAAGGACCTAATATTAGTAATAAAGTATCAATATTAGAGGATTATTGATGCTACAATTTGTCGGGTCGCTGTCACGATGGATGTATCAGTAAAACCATTTTGTGTTAACAAGAGGTAATCCCTTCGATAAACGTCAAACTAACATCAATACTCTGGTTAGTCTGAATTTTAGAATATTTTTTATTTATTTATTTAAAACTTTATTGCACTATGTACAAGGGGCGGGCTTAATGCCGCTAGACATTCTCTGACAGCCAACGATCACATTGTAAGCAATAAACAATATGTTAATTATATACGCACATAAACACATACGTACATACACACAATAATACATACAATACAATATATATACATATATACATACAATACAATATATATACATACACTAAGTAGGTCTCTTGTTAGGAGCCATTTAAGAAATGCAAATAGACCATCTTTTTAAATTGAGCTCGATTTGGTGCGTGTCTTATATTTAAATTTAAATGACAACTATGAATTTAAAATCTTCAAACCATGAAAATCAGTCCAACCGTTCTCGAGTTATACGTGTTCTAACAAACCCGACTTTGTTTTATGTATTAAGAATACATACAAACACTGCCACCGTGGTCTAGCTTTTTATAGGTGGTAGGCGGACTGATGGTGGTAATTTGCCCAGTCTACCGGAGCGGGGAAGTATCCGCCGTTCGTGCTTATACTCGTAAACCCAGCAAACTGTATCCACATGTTTTTCGGGATTAAGTTCAAAATGCCGCCATGCCCAGATAAGCCGGCATAGTGTTAGGGACTGATGTCAGTCATGAGTGTCTGATTCCAGTTGCTAACATTCATTGACCTAGCGTGTCTTACTTACCATCAGGTGGGCGCAAGGTCACATGTCGTGTAAGAATAAAAAAAATATATAAAAAGATGTTAATATATAATAATATAAAGTGGATTTACACTCGGAGGTACCGTTCAATTCCTGGTCGAGACACAATAAATTGTTTTTTTTTTAAATGAAATTTCTCGAATTTGCCACTTATGATGGGCTTGTAGTAATATTGGTTAAATATAAATCCGCACATTTAATCATAATATTAAAAAAATACAAAAATAGAGCCTGGTTTCAGCCCCCAGAAGGGATATAATCGTGATACATTTATAGCATCAGCCTGTATCTCTTCACTACTAAGCGAAGGCCAAGGCTCGCCACTTAAGGCGATCTTTCGCCACCCTCATTCAACCATCACCAGCGACCTTCTTCAGGTCATCCGTCCATCTGGCGGGGGTTCGTCCCACTCTGCGTCTTCCCATGATGGTCTCCACTCTAGAACCCGTTTGCCCCGTTCGTCGGTTCTGCGGCAGATGTGTCCAGCCCATTGCCACTTCAGTTTGCTAATTTTAAAAGCTATGACAGTAACTTTCGTTCTCTGACGAATAGCAACGTTTGAAATTTTATCCAATAGAGAAATATTAAGCATAGCTCTTTTCATAGCTCGCTGGGCGACCTTGAATTTGTGGACCAAATCCACTGTCAGTGTCCACGTCTCTGATTCGTACGACATTACCGGGAGGACGCACTAATCAAAGACGTGGTAACATACAGTCGTGTTTTGTTTTTGGGATAATGATGTAGATATCTTTTAAAAAAATACGTTAAGTTTTTTTTTAAATGGGTTTTAACAATGACATCTGAAGCCTAAAAAAAATATTTCCTCTTTTGACAGTTATATGTGGTATAAATGTATCAAGATTTTGTCACTTATAGATCTTATAGCGAAATATTTGACTATTTTAAAAACTTTATTTATATTTTCATATAATTATACTTTAGGTAGGTGAAAAGAATACCTACATCTATATAGTCCTAATATTGTATAATAATTACATTGAGATTTATAAATTTTCAAATCGTGTAGTCAGAAAATTATGGAAGAATTATGCAAAATAGTAAAGAATATAAAACTAGATGCTAGTTATACGACAGATTGGCCCAAACCGTGAACTACCTAGGACCTTAATACGAAAAGGCTATAAGTCCTTTTTTAATTTAATCTTTAAGAATAGACAATCAATATTAACCGTGTACCTATTATGATATTGTTATATTTATTTATTTATTTATTTATTTAGTACACACAGCAGTACATATATTATCACACACATAACATAGTATAATTATAGCTTATCTAATATATGTACCAATTAGGTGTCACAGCATTCACCAATATAAAAAGAAGAAATTAAGAACTTATTACTGTTAAAACAAAAAAATAAAAAAATAACAAAAACTATCAAATTTACAAAATAAAAATATGACTTCTAAAATAAAATTATACATTTTTCTCTTTTTTAATAGAATTGTTTAAACCAAATTACATATGTATTATGAATTTGAAAAATAATCAAATAAATAAATAATGTGTCATCCAGCGGTTTCCAATGAGAACCTCAAGCTACGCAAATACGCCAGTAGAGGTTACAAATTTGCGCCGTTTGGATTTAAAACGATGGGCCCATGGGGACACTCAGCTGAACGGAAAAGTCTGAAGATAGGAAAGCTGCCAACTATTTCTGCCAACGTATTAGCCTCGCTATACAGAGGGGAAATGTTGCCAGTCTTCTTGGCAAAATTAATTATAGGTTTCTAAATGCCTGAAATAAAATATATTTAATTTCAATTAAGGCCATACGTCCATCTGACGGAGGGTCATTCCAATTCTATATTCTGTGTTTTTTTTTTTCAATTTCAATACGAGCGACGGACTGAAACTTAAGTTTTTTTATTTTATATAGGTATTTGTCTTTTTAATATTGTTTGACCTATGTTTGTTTGTCTATCGTCTCATCACAACGTATCATGCATTGGCCGCTAGTTAGGTTGCCCAACGTTCTCTAGTTGATATTCGCAAGCGTGACATGGCCGTTCCCGACCGGCCAATTTACGATAATCACACTACACCGATTACGAATACACTGATTCGATTATTCTTCTGGGAACTCGAATGTTTTAGAGCCGATTGCATAATTATTGGAAGGCTCTATTGTTGCGGGCGTATGTTTGTTTATGTGCACGATGTGTAGATTTGTACAGATTTAACCCTCAGATTCTAACCTACTTTAATTTAATAATCGGATCGGAACTTAAAGCCTTTTATAAAGAAATTG
This sequence comes from Tinea semifulvella, assembly GCA_910589645.1. Taxonomy (NCBI): domain Eukaryota; kingdom Metazoa; phylum Arthropoda; class Insecta; order Lepidoptera; family Tineidae; genus Tinea; species Tinea semifulvella. The sequence goes on from OU342599.1 coordinate 4,092,770, forward strand.
TTCCAGCGCTCATTGACGTCTCTGGTGACAATAGGGCTGGCAGTTATTTCTCCCAAAAATTAGGTATCCTAATTCAAAGGGGAAATGCTGCTAGTGTATTGGGCACCATGCCACAAGACAGCGATTTGGAGGAGCTATTTTTTTTTTGTAAGTATGTATTTTAATTTTCTATGTATTATTATTATTTTTAGGTTAAATTTAGATTTTGTTTTAATATAGTTTATTTAATATTGTAAGTAATTATTTTATATTGTTTGTATATTACTTCGAATTAAAATAATTTAATAATTAATAAATCCCGAATATTATCAAATAACTTTGAGTTGGCTGAAGACAGTCTGTCGAATTTTGATGTTTCCAGCCGAAACCAATCTGCGGGGATACGCCACTCTCGAAGTTTAGCGCAGCCAACTTCAGCAAGCTGCATGACAGATGCATAAAGATAGGTTGTCGGCATTCGAAAAACTCCGGCACATCCTCTCATAGTCTTTACCACAATGTCTGAAGATAAAAGTCTTCAACCAGTGCCTCCTCCTTGTAGTGTCTATTAAGCAGAGACAAGTGTACACTGACAATGAGTCTGCTCTATAAGTTTAAGGTCTTATGAAAAAGAAGTCACATACATTATTACAGCCCCTAGAACACAGCGTCCACTGCTGGAGATGGGCCTTCCAGAACATTTATCTGGAGAATTTGGCCTACACTCGCCACGCTTGCCACTGCCTCCGTGGTCTAGAGGTTAAGTCAGTGGATTTAGACTCGGACGTACCGGGTTCGATTCCTGGTCGGGACACAAAAAATATTTATTAATGTAAATACATGCATTAATTTAATATTTAATGTATTTGTGATATTTCTCGAGTTTGGTACGCTGGAGACATCGACGAGCTTGCCACTTGTCATGATTGGCCTATAGTAAAGTTGGCTAAATGTGAATCCGCTTATTTATAAACGTGGTTTCTGACCACCCCAAAGGGAAACGATCGTGATACTTTACATACTTTTTTTTTATTAACGATTCCACAAGTTGGTATTAGTGGAAATGGAATCGACGGCTTAACGTGCTCTCCGAAGAAAAGTGTATTTCTCTTTGGTACATACCGGGTGAGTTCGAACCGACCTTTGTAGCATTTTGTAGGAACGCGTTCTTACAACCGAGCCACTACCGCGCTTATACAATTAGCAAGCTGACGTGGCACTGGGCCGGACACATCTGTCGTAGAACTGACCACTGATGGGGCAAACGAGTTCTAGACTAGAGAATACATACGTGACAACCCCCTGTGAGATGGACGGATGACCTAAATGAGATCGCTGGTGAGGGATGGTGTTGCCGAACAAGTAGATTCGTAAAGTCTCTATGACAAGGTTGTCAAGGAATCATACAATATTTGGTTGAGTAGAGAGAGGAGTAGAATGATGGATGGTGAGCGTCTTGTTGTGCAATAAAATAAAAAAGGTGGCTCTTAGTAAACCAGCCTATTACCGGTCGCAAGCTTGATAATTCTTCTCATCTCTTACGCACACACGGTTTATCCATGGAATTGCCTTGTGAAAAATGTATATAAGACCCTCGCCAACCCGCCTACATCAACAAACAACATCTCAAACAAAAGGTTGTCATAGAGACAAAGATTGTAAGGAGAGAAGACAAATTTCTAAGCATTCCATGGATTCACCGTGCGGGTGCCGGGTCCATCGTGTGTGGGTAAGAGATGAGAAGAATGGTGTCTCGGGCTTGCGACCGACAATTGGCTGGTTTAAGAAAAGGAGGCCTCCTTTTTTTTCTATTTCGCGATAATACGCTCACCATCCACCATTCTACTTCTCTCCCTACCCAACCAAATACTGTATGATTCCGTTAGTGCCGTCTTGGAAGCTCGATCCATAAATGTATTGACGGCAGACCTGCTTAGGCCCAATTCTTTCAGTAAGTGATGCAAAGATTTTGCTGGAACTCCTCTTGCACCAACTTCCACTGCGTAAAGCTGAGTCTTGAACCCGTTCCTAATCATTTCTTCTGTGAGATCATAATATTTATTCGACTTCATGTTGTGGTCTTTTGGAATATTTGATTCCCACGGAACGGTAAGTTCAATAAGGATAACTTTTTTCAAGTTCCGAGAAAACACTAAGATGTCTGGCCTATAGGCTGATACAGCTAGTTCATCTGGGATCCTATAATGGTGTTCAAATGTATCCATGAGAATTTTCCAGTCTGATGCGGCGCCAAGGATCGAGGTGGGCTTGCATTTAGTTTTCGTGCTTTGCCCTTCCTTTACAAATGTGGTCAAAGTTTTATTTGTAGTCAGTCCCTTTCTGGCTCTTGCAATAGAAAGACTTACTGCTTCACGGATAACACCTAGGACTTTGTCATGTCGGCGTCAGTAATAGCCCTTTTCTAGGAGAGTAACGCACCCTACAAGTGTGTGTCTAGCAGTTCCTATGGCAGCACCACACAATGTACAGTTCTTTTCCGTAGCTTTTCCCCACCTTACCAGATTACTCTGGTCCGGGAGGGACATTTGAAAAGCGTTTAGGTAGAACTTTAGCAACGCCGGAGACCAATCGTACATTAGTGTGCGCCACTTTAGGGCTGGAGGGATGCAAAAATCGCCCAAAGTTAGCCAGTCATTTTGAACTTCTAGAGTCATCGCGTGCACTCTGTATTCATGCTCTTCATCTTTCCTGAGGAAGGATTTTATAACCTCTTTGTCACTTTCTTTTTTCTTCCAGCCAATGCCTCTTTTGTCAGTCTGGGCACCTGTCATGAATTTCTTGAAGAATAGTAGTCTCGGTTCCATATCTGAGACCAGAGGGTCTTTTGGAAGGGATGAAATTGTAATATCCTGGGAGCTGGTTAGAATTTGATATTTGCTTATACGTAGATGTTTGTATAATTCAGATGGTCTTTTCAGATCCATTCCGAAGTTCCTCCGTCCTCTAAAGAATGTTGAGGAGTCAGCACCCTGGGCTAATCCAAGCCAAGACTTCAATGTTCTTATGACGTCCGCGTCCAGACTTGATAGTAGGCTTTTGTTGAAATCATATACTAGGAAAGGCCAAGTGAGGCGAGATGCTAAGTAGTTGTCATATATCCAAGCTTTTTTGACATTGCTTATAGGCTGTTGAGTAACCCTATTCATGTCGTCAGTGAATTGTTTTACAACTACTTCTAGGGATGGTGTTTTTCCCTGAAAATTGATCCTTCTGCCAAGAAATTTAAAGGGCATGGTTTCATTTACCGGAGCTATTCTCTGCCCTGCTATACTCAGTCCAGGATCATAAGACGTAAATGTAGTGTTTCGCCTAGCCAGACATAGGCTGAAGCATTTTGATGGTTTCGTTCTCATTCCCTTTGTCCATGAGCAGAAATCATCCACTATTTTCAGCAAGCCCTGGCATTGCTTGGGATTTCTTGTTAGCACCGCCAAGTCGTCTGCAAAAGCTAAGACGGATTCCGTATAGATGTTGTTTTGTTTGAATCTATATCCCCACTTCTTCTCACGAGATTTAAGTTTGTCGATTAGGATATTGATAATTATATTAAAAGCTACAGGTGATAGGCAGCAGCCTTGGAACAGGCCCACATTGTATTTTAGTGTGTCTGTGTAGCCGTCCTTGTTTGTTACGACAAATCTCAAGTTCTTGTAATAATTGGCAATTATATCTCTGATTAGTGTTGGAAAGTTATACCATTTTAGCGCAGTTTGCAGCAATTCATGTTGCACCGACCCAAATGCGTTTTCCAAGTCGATCCAACAGACGCTTAGTTGCCGCTCCTGTTTCCTGGCATCCTTCAAACACTCAGCGAGTAAGGTGTTGTGTTCTAAGCAGCCAGAAACTCCCGGCAAAAAACCTTTCTGGTGCTGGCGTGAGAAGTACTCGTTCTTGATCATAAATCGGGACATTCTTGCTTGTACTATGGAGAAGAAGATTTTGGACATTGTATTCGTCAAAGCGATCGGTCTTGCATCTTTGGGATCATTTACCTCAGTTTTCTTTGGTATGAGAACGAAGACTGCCTCGCCAAATGCCTTTGGAACTTGATTAGTAGACCAGATTATTCGATATATATTATATAAATGCTTACGGGTGTGAGGACATTTTTTATATACAATGTACGGAATGCCATCTGGGCCTGGTGCCGATTTGGAACTTTTTCTTTTGATTTGTTCCTCCATTTCTTCCATGCTTGGTGGAAGGCATCGGAAGTCCTCTAAAGGTCTGGCGGGTCGAGGCGAGGGTGGGTCCAGATATTGTTCCTCTTTTTGTATTTCTGTGTATGTCTCTTTGTAATATTTATATATTTGATCTCTGGTCAGCGATAGTAGACCACTTTTTTCGATGAATATCTTTCTGGCATAGACGAAGGGGTTTTTGTCAAAGAGGACTTCGTGTCTGGCTCTATTGTATAGATTGGAGTTATCTTTAATTTGGAGCGATATTCCTTGGATCAATTTGAGAATTGATCTAAGTGCTCTAGCCACTTGATGGCACTGCTGTTTATCTCCAATGTTTTTGGCGCATCTAAGTCTCTTTCTTAGCTCCCTCTTCTTTCGCCTCAATTTCAGCTTAAAAGTGTTTTCCTTATTGGTGTGAGCATGAGTGGTCGTTGGTGGATAGTGCTCACTGAAGTAGTCATAGACAGTATTTTGTATTTGTATGTAAGCTTTCGGAAAATGTCGTAATTTATGTTGTGTATTTTGTTATATTTATTCACCACATTTCAGTGTTTATTTCGGCCTTTATTTCTCCACAAAGTGGGGAGGATAGATAAGGTAAGGTATTGTTATCAGTAGATAATTATTTCGAATGAGTTGTGTTTATTATTTTTTTAATTTTAAGACTCTACTTTTTAATTTTTCCTCACCGAGCTATAATCATAATAATTTATGTTGCAAATGTTATATAATCGGGAAGGTGGGAAATATGTTTTGTACAAAGATTGTAAACATGTAGCTTTTCGGAAAATGTCCTAATTTGTGTTGTGTATTTTTATTATATTTATTCACCACAGTCAGTGTTTATTTTGGCCTTTATTTCTCCACAGATGGATGAGGGTTGCAAAAGACAGCGTTCCATGAGCCTTGGGGAAGGCCTATATCCAGCAGTGGAGATACACAGGCTGATGATGATATAAGAATAAAACAATATTTTTAACCTAACCACTGATACGATAATGACGCATACTTAGGCCTCGTAGTAGCGCCAGTAAAGGCGCTTTATTGAATAAAATCGTTTATTTTACCATTTACAATTAAGGCCCAAGCCCACTGTAGATGTAGATGTACGTTTTACTCACGGCCTCTGTTTTTGAGAGCATATTATTTTATATATTTTTAATTATCCATTATTACCTACCACTTGTATTTTGTGCATGTTGTGGCACCTAAAGGTGGTGACCGACCACTGGTTGTCCTTAAATAAATAAATAAATAAATTATATGTTAGTGATTGGTAGTTGGGCTTGTCATTTTAATGGTTCAAAGTCAAAATAACACGTAAATTCAGGCATTTGTGACAAGTCATTATTTAAATTAAATTTGAGCCAGTGCCTTATTATGTAAAAGTTAAACCGTCAATGGTATGTAAATCAATCTATTAAAAACTGAGGATTAAGATAAGATTAGTGACATGTCACTCCACGGCCATTTATCTGAGATTTAGTTACCTACTTTTCGCCTATACTACTGGAGTTATTCCTTGATATTTAGGGATGAACGAAGGATATATGATACAGGCGTAGCCGGGTCAAACACGGGTTGACCGCCTCCGTGGTCTAGTGATAACAAAACGTTGCCGTGAACTCGGGAGGTCGTGTGTTCGATTCCCACCGGGGGCAAGTTGTACATTGTATAATTTGACTCGGTCTGGGTGTTTATATGTATAATATGTATATATTTAGAAAGAAAAAAGTATAATATGTAGTTTATCAACCATCTAGTTTCCGTAACACTAGCCTCGTAGCTTACCACGGAAACTAGATAGCGCTGTGTGACCTGTCTGAAAAAAAAAAAAACAGGTAGTATATAATTGGAAAATTTGGCCTTCTTTTGCCACGTTACTGGCCAGACGGGTTAGTAAGGGTGTTTTGTCAAATTCTTAATCAATTGGTATTAGTGGAACCGGGAGCGGTCGTGGCTCGATTGTAAAGATGCTTTCTTGCTAAAAATACCAATGAGAAATACATTTCTTTAACGTATATCCGCTTATAATGTGAATGGGGTCACAAAGGTTAGTTGGTAGAAAATGCATTTATAGCATTAAGCTTGCCTTTGTACCCACACTATTTTCAGTTCTGTACAATAAGTAAATTATTACTATTTTTTTTTTTTTTTTGTCATAGATTTACAACACCACTGTTTCCGAGCCTCGGAGAGCACGTTAAGCCGTCCACTAATACCAACTTGTGGAATCGTTAATAAATTGTCATAAAACAATTACATCATATCCTCGCCAAGCCGTCTGGCCAGCTTGGCGAGTGTAGGCTAAATTATCCACATATATGTTCTGGAAGGCCCATCTCGAACAGTGGAGGTCTAGGACGCGGTGTTCTAGGGGCTGTAATGAGAATGATGAGAGATATATGCTTGATTTTGTAATTTAAAAAATAAATAAACACATTCAATCTTACACAAACATGCACCATACTCTAAGTGTAATAGGTACCTAGTAATTTTAATATTATTATTTATGTTTTAATCGTTAATAAATAATCATTAAAAATTGATATCAGTTCCTCGCCAACCCGTCTGGCCAGCGTGGCGAGTGTAGGCCAAATTCTTCAGAATCTTCTGAAAGGCCCATCAGTGGAGGTCTAGGACTCTTCCTTCTAGGGGCTGTGAATATAATAAAGATAGTGAAACAACAAATAACACTCTCTCCTAAACACTAAATTTAGTGTATACCTACTGATTAGTATATAGTTTTGTATATACTATATTAGATTTAGTATTTAAGTATTATTTATTTTGTTTTTTTTTTCACTGGCTCCGTGGTCTAGCGGTTAAGTCCGTGGATTTAGACTCGTAAGTACCGGGTTCGATTTCTGGTCGGGACACAAACCACCACCACCAACCTGACCACCCCGAAAGGGAAACGGTCGTGATGATACTTTTTTTTTTTCACAGACCTATTATATTTAGCACCTGCCTCACATAACAAATGCTCTAAATTGTCCCTAAAGTTAACTAGTGAGAATGCTTAGCGGCATTAAGTCTGCCTGTGTACCTAGTGCATAAAGTTTTAAATTTAAAAAAATAAAATAGGGTATTATACCTATGCCTCGAATGCGCTCTAGCCTTAAATGATGTAAGAAATCATACATTATACGAACAAATATACCTACCACATGCATCGAAATCGCCTCGTTAGGATCATCAAAAACTTCTTATACTAAGATTATTATGACACAGGGTAGTGTATGAACAGAGAAAGTAAAATTTTTTTTACATTTTAATAACAATACTTTATTCGAAGGAATTAAGGTACAATTGATTTTAAAAAATAATAATAAAATATTAATAAACTAAAAACTTACATTTTAAAACATAAATGACTATTAATAAAAATAAACCTAATTAATAAATAAAAATACAACTAAAAACTAAAATGAAGAAAAAACAAAATATTTTCTTTTTATAAATAAAAAAATTGCTAATCGCTGCCAAAGGGCAAAGTGCGAAGGATACTGGCAGCATCGCCACGTTGAATGGCAATGCTGATCCTTTGGCCCAAATATTGCCCAGCCCATTTGTCTCCCGAGGTGTTGACGAGCTGTTTTGACAACGCCTTGAAAATTTCATGTTCTCTTGGTCCCCACGGCCCGAGTTTCAACTCCAAACGGCGCAAAAACACATTAATTATTTATCTTAATTTAAGAGAGTGGAGAGTGTTAATAGGTATGCAATATCGTTTAAAATTCTGTCATAGTAGTTGTGATTTTACAGACATGCAAAATTACCGCGCGTTTTTCGTGTAGTCGGAAATTTACGTATTCAATATATCTTAACTCCATTACATCACTCGATTTAAAGACAAACTCCCTAAAGCGTCGAAATCAATTGGCTTTGGTCGGTTAAGCTTGTCTTCCAATTCTGATGTATCTTATCTCCATTTAACGACAACTCTCTATAACGCCATAAAATGCACGGACCTGAAGACGAAGAAGCTTGCAGTTTGGGTCTCAAGGGAAGCCAGTCCGCCGATTGCAAGCTGGTTTAATTTGGTGGCGCAGTTGAGACGAATCCGTATTCGTATAGATTATCATGAACCCAACCCAACCCAATACTAAATTAGCATCCGTTTCATTAAAAAAAAAGCGTAGTTAAAAGGCAATCTAGTGTAAGTATTCGTGTTAACGAGTTTGTATAGCTTAGTTTAAAGGCAATGTCTCTGATTTTTATCACTCTACCATGATTGTAACCTGGATAACTCTTTTGTTTGTAGTAGATTGCTGTTGCTGCGATTTTATTACCATTAAACAGTCATCATCATTTCATATCTGACCCCTTGGATGTGGACAATTGGTCTAAATGCCCCATTGTCGGACCCATACGGTTGGTTAATAAAAAACATGCATACATTAATATAATGATAGTAATGTAATTTATACAAAGTTTTTGGTACGATTACCGTGGTCTAGCGGTTAAGACCATAGATTTAGACGCAAAAGGTACCGGGCTCGAATTCTGTTCAAAAACACAATAAATATATATTTAATAAGCACTGTAAATGAGTATCTGTAATTGTAAAAGTTTGAAATGGAGTTGTATGTTAGCTGACGGCTAACCTTCAAAATAAATCTGGTATATTTAACGTCATTTAAAATTTAATTTAATTTAATTAATTTATTATTTTATTTAAAAACTTTATGGTAAATCTATACAAAGGCGAACGTAATGCCGCAAGACATTCTCTTCCCGTTAACCTTTGGGACATTGGGACATTTAAAATTAGTACGGTGCAAATTGAGAAATAAAATATTAAAATTAAACATAAATAATATTAAAAATTAACATACATAGACAACTATAATAAACGCACTGCATCTCTAGTCAATAGAATTAGAGGCAGCACCAACAATATGCTTAAGGTCATATCGGATAAAGTGGACTGTCCAATACAGTATCACTTTATTAAGATTCACAGAAATTGACACGTGTACAAATAAGTATAAATAAGGCACTAACATAAAATTTTAGTTTACTAACTTTCATGTAAGCCATTGTTACTAACATAGTGATAGGTATACTAACAAAAATGGATTGTAATTATCTGTTAAATTAAATATATTATTATTATTATTATTATATATATTATACTAAAACATAATTATAATACAATAAAATTATATAATAATACATAAATACCTAAATATTAATAATAACTACCTACAAGAGATTTTTGTTTAGATTTAGATATTTTTAGAACCAGTCGACCCGTGACCACGTCCAATGCAACTTGGCTGAAACGTCGGGAGAAATATGTCTCTAAGGTAAATCGTGTAAAGACCCGTTAAAATTATAAAAACTATTATGAATATGCGCGAAAGTTTAATAAAAATCATTATCCGAATAACAAAACACTACTGTATGGTGCCGCGTCTTAAAATCACGATATACCTAAAGGCTGGGGAGTTATACGGCTGGTTGCAAAAATGGTGATTATCCTTTGACATGTTTAACATATGCCTATGATGTACGTCATTGCCTGAAATACCCGAAGTGACAAACTAACTACCAATTACGTGGAATATATCAAAATGTTGATCATAGATTGTTTTAATTATGCTTTCTGCAACCGGCAAAAGTGTTTTTGATTTAATTATTCTCGCTCACAGCCGAGAGACGAAATAGAGAGAGAGAAACAATTACGTAATCCAATGTTTGCGTGATCATCGATCCTTCGCTACCTTCTTGATTAGGCTCAGTATGAGTGGCGATATTTTTAGGAAAACTTCTCTGCACCATAACTTAGGATTTTATCACTGAATAATAAAAATAAAAAATACGTTATTTCTTATTTTTATTCTAGATAATAATATAAAAATATTTGCTATTTAATAAATTACACGCAGTATATATAAATATATATTTTATTTATTTATTTAAACATCTAAACTAACTCATATAGAAAGAGAAAAAAGTTTTTAATACATACCTACATTAATAGACCAAACAATAGTATAGGTACATTTTCACATAAGCTAAGTACAGGCTTCCGTGTTCTGATAAATATCTTAAGTATCTGATAAAGATCGTTCACACACACACGATATATGTTAATTCGGCGTAGAAGGGAACTCCCAAAACTTTAGATTGATGATCGCTGATTAAACGTAAACTAACAATAGTAATTTGTAACTGATTACGGTGAAGTTTTATTTCGTATTGTTTTGGCATTTAATTAAGTTTAGGTTAAGAGCTATAGATGCGTTTACCTCATCGATGTATATAGATAAGCCTATTCAAGACAAAACGCACTCTTAAAAACGTGCCGCTTGCTTTGTGTACCTACCAACTTTGGGGGGAAATTCTCAAGCAAGGATAATGCCACATGCTTTATTCATCGGAAATTATATCACAATGCATACAAAAAGACTATTTTTACTCGATATAAATATTAATATTAGGCGCTCTCGACGCTTGCTATCTCGCGACTGTTGGTGCAGCTACATGACTTCGATTGGTTTTACGGGAACGTTTTTATATCAGTGAGGGCCTATCTATATACATCGATGGTTTACCTATTCTTTATTGCTGGGCACGGACATGTTAACTTAGCTTAGCCAAGTGCAAAACCAAAGAAATTGCGATTTAATTATTTATTTTAAATTTATTTGCACTATGTACAAGAGGTGGACTTAATGCCGCTAAGCATTCTCTAGTTGACAACTTTTGGGATAATACAGAGCATTTAAGTCATAAATGTAAAGTATAATTAAAGAGAAACATTAAAAAAGAAGTTGTTTATTTCTTTATTTATTTATTCATTCTTTTCCTTTTATTATTATTAATCTCGATTTTAAATTAATGATTAAATGCACCCACAATCATTGCTCACTATCCCAAAGGTTAGCTGCTAGAAAATGTCACTAGACATTAAGTTCGCCTATGTACATTTAAATGTGTTTTTGTTTATTGTGCAATAAAGAATTTATCTATCTATCTATCTATTTTCACAGCACATTACAGAACATAAAGGTTAGTATAGAATTAAGTTTATACATTGTTGGTCTGGCGATTAAGTGGACTGTATTAGGATGGCTGGCTGGCCACCAGAATTGAATAAATAATGTCTTCTAGAGCCAACTCTTGCATACACGATTCCCTATGACAATAAATAATATCTATAAAGCGGAGCGAGAGAAAGTATCCAAGAAAGGAGGAAGAGAAAGGTACTCACGGCGATGACGATGTACAGACGCGAGAGCAGTCCAGAAGTCTCGGGGTTTTTCGGCTCAATGAGCCGGGAAACCGATAGTTTAAACTGCTAGGAAGACAAACACAGACCCAGGGCACGAGTCCCCACAATTATAATAGTTTATTAGCGTTTTTATTAAATTATCCAAACTTGTCGATTCAGCGAATCGATGAACACTAATGGCGGTCTTCGGCGGCTCTCGGTCGTCTTCGTGAGTATGAGGGAAAAGGGTATAGCGGAACGGATAGGAGAAAGAGCGAGAAGGGAATAGGGAAATGGAACATTCTAGATTATTATTATTACCAAATTGGTAAGCGTGTGTGCAAGTGACACTTCGAATGCATTAAGGCGGCGTGGAGAAACATCCATCGAGCGCCTGGTAGTCCAGGGGAAAGTCGATGGCAAGATATGCGTGATAAATCTCCGATGAGATGGTTGTATAGGCTGCAATAGATCATCCCCTACATGAGTGCATCAGGAATGCTGCGTTCCGATAGGAGTGGCGACGGCTTGTTGGGCGAGCCACTAGAACTCAAATGGCGTACACGACCACTCTGCCAAGAGTGTAGCGACTAAGAAGAAGAAGAATATACAATAATACATATACTATATACATATATACAATATTTACATACTCTATGAGGAGCTCTTAAAGAAATTTGAATATAATTTTGATTCACGTGCGTCAAAATTAATAAGTTAACGTGACATTGGGCCGGGCACATCTGTCGAAGAACCCATGACCGATGGAGTCGACGGGTTTTAGACTGGAGATCACGTACGCCAAAATCAGAGTGGGACAAACCTCCGACAGATTGGTGGGAGACCTACAAGAGGATCATGCAGAAGATCCCCCCCCCCTATAAGTCTGATTGTATCAAATCAAATCAAATCAAATCATTTATTTGTTTCAACACAGGTAATCTAGTTAATATATTAACCTAGTTTATAAAAGTGCAGCTGTGTTCTGCCATGAGGCGTACAAATATTGTTTATATATGTATATTGTAAAGATACATATAACTACATTATTACACAACACAAAAAATAAAATAAAATGTTAATTCACAGTAAAAAAAAAAAATTGTATCTAATTCTGGTTGTGGTCAAATTAAAATTAATATTTAGATGTCAATTTGGGTCATTTAAAAATTCTTGCACAGAATAATGTGATTTTTCAATTAGAACTTTAGTCAACGTCTTTTTAAACAGACTATGCGGTAAAAGTTTAATGTCGTCGTTAATAATATTAAATATTTTTGGTCCCATACAGATTATACTTTTATACATTAACGCCGTACGTGATCTTGGAGGGCATAATTTATTTCCATATCTTAGTACTCTATTACGTTTATCTTTGCTCAGTGGAAAAAGTTCTAGATTAGATTTTACGAAATTAGCAACTTCTAAAATATAAAGACTATTAAAAGACCTAAAAAAATAGGTAAGCAAAGTTATTTTTCTATTCAACTATTTTATTTTTATTTTTTTACAGTTAATATTCAATATATCGGTTGGTAATCGCCAGGGATTATGGTGACCTTCGATCGCAAGGTCCTGGGCACTTGCCCAGAGTACCCAATGGGAAACAGGGCCTGTGTACGTGCGTGGACGTCAGCTCATATCATATTGATTACCGGTAAAGCGAATGGCGTATCCGTGTGGAGCTAAAAAATATCGCCGTTAATTGTCTCTACCTACCCCGCAAGGCATCTCCCGTGAAGATATATATATGTATAAGATTTAAATTTACTTCTAGAGTTTTTTTTTAATATACTAGTACGACATGTGATCTTGCGTCCACCTGATGGTAAGTGGCGCGCGAGGTCCATGAATGTCAGCAACCGGAATCAGACAGTCATGACTAACATCACCAAAATGACATCTAATTTCCACATCTTGACATAGATAATTATTATATTAGAATTTATTTTATTTTATTATTTATTATATCGTATGACATATTTATATATTGGTATGTTATTTATACTTACTATGGTATATTTATGATTGATTTTAACTATTATTATTATTCTTATTTAGTACTTTGCACCCATTATAATAATTTCTCACTCTCCCAAAAGGTAGCTGGTAGAGAATACCATACGGTATTAAGAATTATATTATTATTATTATCAGTCCCTAACACTATGCCGGCTTGACTTGGCATGATGGCAATTCAAGCCTGATCCCGAAACGTTTGGACACACTTTACTGGCTTTATCGACGCGTACGTTGGATACTTTCCCGCCCCGGCAGACTGGCCAAATTGCCAGCATCAGTCCGCCTACCACCAATTGAAACCTAAGTTTAGGCTAGCTAAGCTACGAGTATACTCACCAAGCTGGTCATGCGAGTTGGCAGATCTGCATTGTTTTACGGTAAATCCAATAAAGAACACTATTTAAATCAGTTATTGCATTTACCGATAAACGTAGATAATTACACTTAAAACCGTGGGGGTAAGCTCGGCAGGGTAAAGGGAGGGAGGTTGCTGCATTTTTACAAATTGATACAAATTATTTGAGCGAGCTTCGCTTTGTTCCAACGATGCTTGTTACGACTGTGGAACGGCATTTTATTATTTTCCTAAGCTTGTCGCACACAAGTGATTATCCTTACTAATATCAGAAACTTGAATGAAGCTTTGTCTGTCCAGCTTATATATTTTATTTTTATTTTATTGGAAAACAAACAGTACTTAATAACTAATTACAAAATCAAGCATATATCTACAGACCATTAATATGTTTTCACATATAGGAAACTATGAAAGCAAGCTAAAATTTAGAGCTCCACAACCTTATCCCTTTTTCTCTATTCCGCAACCGAACCACTCGCACAGAAATATAAATATGCATCCACATACCGTAGCCACTATCCCTACGCGTACATACAAATTTAGAGACTCTTACATCTGTCGCACGCTGAAGATGTGGAATGCTCTCCCAGCCAGTGTGTTTCCCCACTCCTATAACCTGGAGTCCTTCAAACGAAGTGTGAAAGAGCATCTTTATAGGCCGGCATAGTGGTACGGACTGATGTCGGTCGTCTGAGGCTGGCGTCAGTTGCTCCCATTCTTGGACCTCGCGTACCGCTCACCATCAGGTGGGCGCGGTGTCACATATCGTGCTCAGTATAAAAATAATAATAATAATAATAAAGAAAGTAAGTAGTAAGGAAATAAATTAAGTATGAATAACAGTTTAGCTAGTTTCGGAAACACTCAAAGAAATTCTGTCAAACCAATGTTTTGAGAGAGTATTCTTAAAAGTAGCTGTAGTTGAATTAAATAGATCCAACTCCGAAAAGTCAACAAGTTTATTAAATTCATTAGCTGCACGGCAGCAAAACGAACTACCTAGATGGCACTGATAAGCATATTGGCTTTCTTAAGGGTTTAACTGTTATTATATCCGATTATGTTAACATTTAGCAGATATATATTTCTGGCAGCTCACGGACGGACACGTCGATCGATCGTTGTAGTGTAATTCTATATATTTTATATTTTAAATCTAATATATCTGTGTTTTCCTTGCAGATTCCTTTCTCAGTTAGATTAGAAAGAAAGAAAATACTTTATTTATCGCAACAATTACAATGGTTACAAAAAAATTTATGCAAGGAATAAATCTAAATGTATAAATGTTAGCCTATTCTTTATGCCAAAACATATACATACAGGTGTGGCGATAAATAGGTGGTCAGCTCAGCATATGCTACAGCCGAGGCTTGTGTCTACCAGTTAAATTTGCATTTATGCTTATACTACTGGGTCTATTTTGAATAAATTTACCAAAAATGGTATTTAAAATTTAGGGATGGGAGAGTGTATGACTGCATCATCTTAGCACGACATGTTGTTTAAATATAGGCAAGTATATATTGTATTTTGAGTAAAAAGTATCACAAAAAGATCATTAAATAGTATTTCATTGTTTTAGTACAAAATGTGAATACGTGTGATCACACCATGTAGTCGTACACACTCTCGCATCTGCTACTCACACATAAGCTGCTGGTAATTTTTTTTAAATACGACTAGTGACGTATCACAAATGCCCATAATAGGCTCATGTGAATAAAATTATTTTGACGTTCACATCACCTTTTTTAACGCAAATAAACGTTTATATATTTCGTTGGCACTCATATTCGCAAGAAGAACCTGCTGTTCTTCAAAAGTAGCAATATCACACTCATGAAGCATGGATGTTATCAAGGAATATTAAAGTTTTAACCAATTTAAAGCGTTTTTATTAGGACGACAATACGGCAATAATAATAATGTCAATTGGTATAAAAATATATATTGCTGACATCGCCTATTTTTTTTTTATCGGCACGAACGGTAGATACTTCCCCGCCCCAGCAGACTGGGTAAATTACTGCCATCAGTCCGCCTACCATCTATTTTTTGTTCTCGTTGAATATTTTATTATTTTATTTTATTTTATTGGAAAACAAACAGTACTTAATAACTAATTACAAAATCAAGTATATATCTACAGACCATTAATATGTTTTCACATATAGGAAACTATGAAAGCAAGCTAAAATTTAGATATCTAATAAAGAAAGTAAATAGTAAGGAAATAAAGTATGAATAACAGTTTAAGTAGTTTCGGAAACACTCAAAGAAACTCTGTCAAACCAATGTTTTGACAGAGTATTCTTAAAAGTAGCTGTAGTTGAATTAAATAGATCCAACTCGGAAAAGTCAACCAGTTTATTAAATTCATTAGCTGCACGGCAGCAAAACGAATAATATAAAACGAATTACCTCTATACCTAGATGCACTAGCTGTGCGTGTGTGTGTGTGTGTATATGTGCCATTTGCAATGATGTCAAATGCCAAAGGAGAACTAATATTGTAAGCTTCCTGTGGTGATGTTTATTTAAAAATAACATCGCTTGAAACAAGACTTACTAATTACTCAATGTCTGTCTTTATTATTTATTTTATTGTTAATGAGCGGCAAGCCTAACCTCTCATTCTTCAGACAAAGTCCGAAACATCTTATTCGCGCCCTCATAAAAGTAACTGCTTTGCCTCGTTTTTATTTCTACGTCTTCCTACCTGTACGGCCACAGTATTTTAATAAACCCCCTATTTTTATATGCGAAAATATTCTTTAAAATTACAGCTCTAAGGGTGGGAATAGCGTGTTGAAATATTGCAATACGTGCCTTCTGCAAATCATGCCCACTTGTATCTAGGACAGACGATTCTTATAAGGACACGAGGAATTCAAATAACTTTATTAGTAAAAGATTTAATATTACTGTTTGAAAAATGTACGAGGAACGGTTTATGAAGAATCTTGAAATTATCTTTCTTTTGTTTTGAATATTTTATTACTGGCTACTTGACCCGGCTTTGTGTGTTTAGTTTTAATAATAATAATAATAATAAAAAGTTTATTGAACCAAAGAAATAAATTAGCGTACAGGTAATGTTGGTGGTCCCACACCAGGCCTTTTAGGCTCGACATATGGGAGCCATGCTGTCATTTGCGTTAAAAATTAAGCCAAGTTACCTTAGAAACTTAACTAATGTATATAATGTGTAGTAAATGATAATACAACGTAAATATATAATAAGGATATATAGGATAGGTAATTATAAATAAATAAAATAGTGTAAATATTAAATATAAATAAAATAACGGTAAGTATTGTTTCAAGCAGTGTTATTTTTAACACCATGATATTAGTTTTCCTTATTAGTAAAAATTAGTGTTTGACCTAACTATGTTAAAGATTTATTTAGTTTTTTGAGCTTACATCACGTAAGAACCCTTCGTTCCTCTTCCAACTCCACTGTTTTCATTCCCTCTCATCACAACTCTTTCGTCTCTAATCGTTTGCTGTCGTCGTCGCAAATATATGGAATGAATTACCTCAGGATATTAGATAAGCTTCGTCGAGCTATATTCAAGAATATACAAACACTATCTACAACTTAAACTGATTTTTTACTATTATCGTATTGCCACTCTCTTTATTCACACTTTCACGACAAGCGATGACGCGATGTCTACTTTTTGTCCCACTTCATTCATCACATGAGTAGTTTTTTTTTATATGTATTATTGTATTTATACTCATTACAGCCCCTAGAACACAGCGTCCTAGACCTCCACTGCTGAAGATGAGCCTTCCAGAACATATATCTGGAGAATTTGGCCTACACTCGCCACGCTGGCCAGACGGCTTGGCGAGGAATATATATATGTATAATACATAACCTATTTACGTATTTGTATATGTAATAGTAAGTATTATTTTTATGTATTTGTTTTATACATTGGAATTTTATATCTATCATTGCACCTACTTACTATGATAACAGTTATCATAGTAATAACCTAATATGCCCTAAAGGTTTGGTTGTCAGAGAATGCCTAGCGGCATTAAGTCAGTCTTTGTGCATAGTGCAATTAAGTTTTTAAATAAATAAATATTTTCAACAAGAACAACAAATAGGTGGTAGGCGGACTGGTCGTGGTAAATTACCCAGTCTGCCGGGGCGGTGCCATCATGCCCAGTCATGCCGGCGTAGTGTTAGGGACTGATGTTTGTAATGAGTGTCTAATTCCCGTTGATACCATTTAATTATTATTAAAATTTCGCGTCACTTACCATCAGGCAGGCGCAAGGTGACATATCGTACTAGTATAAAAAGCCACCACTTTCAAGTCTTTAGTTTATTTTGTTGAAAAAATATTTCATAGGTATTTTAGTTTAGTTTTATTTATAATTAGTTTTAAATTTATTTTACATAAGTTTTTGGAATAGCGTATTAAATAGTTGGTTTTCGTTAATTTAGCTATTCCACATTTATATTCCATATTCCATACTTCTAATGTTTACCAATGAATGAAAATTCATCTGCTGAGCCATACCAAAGTCCGGTGTAAACACGACCTCAATCTAAATTAATTTAACAATATTTACACGTCTAAAGATGTTTTAGGACAAGATATTAAACACTCAAAGAGAAAACTTCACCTTACAACCGAAAGTTTATCGTAAATACAAAGTTTTGTTGTGATTTCCAATTCGTTGTATCGATTAATTTCGAAAAGGATTGCGTGGGAAGTTCTGGTTGGTATATTTGCGCAAATTAGAACCTATTTTATTTTTTTTATGGTCAGAAAGCTAAAGCACTTAATTAAAAACATATATAACTAAATAAAGTATCATTACGACCGTATAGATTTACAGTTAGCCAACTACACTTTCTTTTATCCATCAGAGAAATAACAACCATAGCTTTCTTCATAGCTCGCTGAGCGATCTTTAATTTGTGGACCAGATCCACTGTCCACGAATCTGCTTCGTTCGACATTACAGGGAGGACATTGGTTGAAGACTTTTGTCTTTAAACATTGTAGTACGGACTATGCGAGGATGTGCCCGAGTTCCCCGAATGCAGCCCGTTCTAGCTGAATAGTTCATGCTCTATATGTGGCCTTTATGGTATGTGTGTATGGTCTATGTATTTCCTGTATGTATGTGTATAGATATGTATGTATGTTTATGTATATATATAGTTAACCTTCCTATGCATTGTAGCTTATTTTATATCTACTTGACCTATTGTCCTTACCTATCCTTCCCTTTAATAGTTTGATTGCCCTAAAAATAAATAAAAAAAATTGAATGTACTTCTTTAGAAATGTAATAATATGTGCTTACTTTAATAATAAATTCTTAATTATGTTAAAATGTATGCTTAAATTCTATTTATATTATTAGTTTAATAAATTTTGTTATATTGTACCCGTAGCGCAGGTGTTTTCTATAAAGCATCTCGGGGTTCAGAGCGCCATAAAATGCATGTTGTGTTCTTTTATTTCAAATAAATTTATTATTGTTATTTATAGACCATGTTTTCAAACCGTACAAAAATATAGAGCTGACAGGTTTTCAGTGGATTTTCGTCACCCTGGATAAGTTGTCTTAATCAACGGCAGTACTCGTAAAATAGGTGCGTAAAAAAACGAAAATAATGGCGTATAATTAGAAATTCAAGAAAAAGGGATCAATACTTTGTCACCGAGATTTAGAGCCTCAAATTACTCACTGAAATTACATGGCAACTCGTTAAGGAATCCGGATTAAAGAGTTAACGTGGAAGAAAAATGTCACAAGTCCGAGCCGCAAAATTCTAAAGCGGCATCCCGGGGAAATGGGATGATTACTTCATCAAAACACACTTTAAACGCGTTACGTAAATCTAGTGCCGACCTCCCCCGCATTCCCCTTTTTCTCTCGGCGAGAGGGCGGAGTGGGGGTAAGACGATATGGGCGAACGTGAGCGCCGTCAAGAAAACCTTGATTGCTTTTTTAATTAGTTTTTTTACTCCCCCCTTTTCGCATCCCGGCTATCGCGAGGAAATATGTATTCGCATTTATGTATCCTGTGTTGTGTGTAGCATTTTCGAGCGCATGTTTTTCGCTTTTCCGTCTTCGGCTGTCTTTTATATCGTTTTCTTAATGACTTTTCGTAGTCGTTTCTTTATGTTGTAAAAGTTAGATTTATTGTCGGGGATGGTGCGTTTTTTGCGATATCTTATACCCACCACTATATAATTTATTTTATTTGCCTTTTGACCCGACTTTGCCTGTGTGGGTTCACATGACCGCCTCCGTGGTCTAGTGGTAACAAACGTTGCCGTGAACTCGGGAGGTCGTGGGTTCGATTCCCACTGGGGGCAAGGTGTACATTGTATAATTTGTCTCGGTCTGGGTGTTTATATGTATAATATGTATATATTTACAAAAAAAAAGTATAATATGTAGTTTATCAACCATCTAGTTTCCGTAACACAAGCCTCGTAGCTTACCACGGAAACTAGATGGCGCTGTGTGACCTGTCTGGAAATATATATATATATATAATGTCATGCATAATTAAAAATCTCATCTCCATTTCAACTTCAGTTCAACCTCGGGCTTCAAAGAATATATCTACTAAAGTTTATTACAGTATAGACTTGAAGACGAATTAATAATCATAATAATAACAAAAAATAGTGTGGGTACAAAGGCGAGCTTAATGCTATAAATGCATTTTCTACCATTGTGAATAATATCTATGACAAATGTACGTAAGAAAAGTGTATTTCTCATTAGTACATGCCGGGTTGGTTTGAACCGACCTTTGTAGGATTTAAGGAACGCGTTCTTACAACCGAGCCACCACCGCGTCTAGTAGGTACACTAGGTGTTTAACTTTAAAATCAACAGAGACTATCAAAAGACCATATAGTAAGCTGGGTCTTACTGCTGAATGTTGCATGGTGCAATTAACCTTACTCCTCTATAGTAAACCTATTTTGTATCAATTTTTGTATTTATTTATTTGTATTTCTTTATTTATATGTACCTCTCAGATAAACGTATTTATTATTATTATTATAATGGCGACCCCAAATGCCATAACTACCTAAAACAGAATATGTCCATAATAATTCAACGAGGAAATGCGGCGAGCGTTTTAGCCCTGGTGGTAAGCCCTTAGTTTATTTTGTAGAATAGTTTTAATTTCATAGGTATTTTTAGTTTTAGTTCTATTTATAATTAGTTTTTTAATCAATTTTATTTTAATATTTTTGTATCTAAGTACCTACTTCGAATAAATTATTATATATACCTGTATACATCTAGATTTTTTTTTTTTTTTTTTTTTTTATACTGGACTCGACATGTGACATCGCGCCCACCTGATGGTAAGCAGTACGCGAGGTCCAAGAATGGGAGCAACTGACGCCGGTCACTATGACCGACATCAGTCTCTACCACTATGCCGGCCTAACAAGATGCTTTTTCACACTTCGCTTGAAGGACTCCAGGTTATAAGAGTGGGGAAATACACTGGCTGGGAGAGCATTCCACATCTTCAGCGTGCGACAGATGTAAGAGTCTCCAAATTTATGAGTACGCGTAGGGATAGTGGGTAAGGTATGTGGATGCATATTTTGGCCTGTGCGTGTAGTTCGGTTGCGGAATAGAGAAGAAGGGATAAGGTTATGGAGCTCCTCAGAACACTCGCCGTGGTATAGCTTGTAGAACACGCTCAGAGAGGCAACGTCACGGCGAAGCTGCAGTGATTCGAGAGTTTTAGAGACTGTGGTGTCGTCCACTATCCGAATTGCCCGCCTCTGCAGGACATTGAGAGCATCTGTAAGATACTTAGCGGAGCCATCCCAGAGGTGAGAACAGTATTCCATGCATGACCTTATCTGAGCTTTATACAGCATAAGTCTTAGAGCAGGCGGGAAAAACCGCTTCACCTTGTTCAGTATCCCAAGTTTTTTCGACGCTGTTTTGGTAATGCTCTCAATGTAGTTTCTGTGGTTTAGATCTGAGCGTATTTCGACTCCGAGTATGTTAAAGCTGGGTTGAAGTTCCAGCACGGTGTTCTGAAGAGTAGGAATAGGAGAGTAGGGAGACTTCTTGACCGTCAACACGCATGCCTGAGTCTTACTGGCATTAAACTGGACTAGGTTTTGGGCACCCCACGCAGAAATTTTGCGAAGGGTGCCGTCCAGTTCCGTCGTCAGGGAACGGCGCAACTCCTCTACTTTGGCGGCTCCCACAGCTCGCGGACTAAGGTATCGCCCATGAACCGTGCTGTCATCTGCATAGCAATGAATGTTTCCAAGGGCAACATGTCATTGATATGCAGAAGAAACAGTGTTGGGGACAATACAGAGCCCTGCGGCACACCGGCATTCACTGACATGAGCCCAGACGCATTCCCATCCACAAGGACCCGAATGCTGCGCTCATGTAAGAAGCCGGTTATCCAGCCCATCAGCTGCGGGGGCAGACCATATGCCGGCAACTTGGATAGTAGTGCCTTGTGCCATACCCTATCGAAGGCTTTGGAGATGTCCAGACTGACCGCCAGAGATTCGCCATACTTATCCATTGCCTCACCCCAGACGTGGTAGACGAATGCTAGAAGATCACCCGTTGACCGCTTAGGACGGAAGCCATATTGGCGGTCATGAAGTATGGAGTGATCCTCTAGATATCGAACAAGTTGGACGTTGATAATTCGTTCTAGCACTTTGCACAGAACTGAGGTTACGGCAATAGGGCGGTAGTTATAGTAGATGTATAATATGTCGTGGTCGTATGATATATTATCTAATGAAATTTGATCCAGGCTTCCCCAAAAAAACAAACCTTTTTAACGTATACAAATCTTTAATATTTCTCTCAAATTAGGCTCCTTTTAAGCCAATATAGGCATGTCAATGCCTAATCAAACTAATTAATAGTGAATCACACCACGGTGATCAAAGAAAACTATGAGCATCACCTTTTTTCGACCGTCTTTGACGTAGTATTTTTTTGTTTCGGCTCATTTTTGGAAGCGCCATTCGCTTGATTGTCAGTTTCGACGTCATATTTGTAAACCCACGTCTCGTCACCCGTAATGATGGGTTTGTAAACTTGCTGCCAAACATATACTAATTGACATATGGCTCCCAAACTTCGTGTGAAGTTTCACAACATCATCAACAAATTTATACCAATCTAGAAATAAATATAATTCACGCATTCATATACGCTTGCTCGCGTTTAACTATATCAGTCCGGGTCAAATATTAATCGTAAAGTTTGCTAAAGATGAATCCACTTCTAAAATAAAAAAAAACATACATTTCTGACCACCCCGCAAGAGATTACGGTCGTGATTACGTAACTAAAGAAAGAGACAAAGTTGTTAAGTTGTAAAAACTGCAATTAAAATGATACAAAGTATTACAAGATGGAAGATTTAAGTGCATCCAACGATAAATCTGTGCCCAATAACTCAATAATATGTAAATTAAAAGTATAGGAGCGCTCATAATGTCCCTCTTACATCATGGATAACGCCCATTGGCGTGGGGTTACTCCACGCTCGATGTGCGACTTTGTGAATGTTTCCAAACTATACATGAAGTATTCTCGGCTCGGTTGTAGGAACGCTTTTCTTTAAATGCTACGAAGGTCGCTTCAAACCCCCTGTACCAATGAGAAACATACTTTTCTTACGTACATATTGACCGCCTCCATGGTATAGTGGTAACAAACGTTGCCATGAACTCGGGAGGTCGTGGGTTCGATTCCCACCGGGGGCAAGTTGTACATTGTATAATTTGTCTTGGTCTGGGTGTTTATATGTATAATATGTATATATTAAAAAAAAGAAAAAAAAAAAGTATAATATGTAGTTTATTAACCATCTAGTTTCCGTAACACAAGCCTCGTAGCTTACCACGGACATTAGATGGCGCTGTGTGACCTGTCTGGAAATATTTATTTATATGATTTACAACTCCACATTTCCAATGCCTCGGAGAGCACGTTAAGTCCTGGTTCCACTAATACCAATTTGTGAATCGTTAATAAATGGACATCAAACCCTCGCCAACCCGTCTGGCCAGCGTGGCGAGTGTAGGCCAAATTCTCCAGATATATGTTTAGAGGAAGTAACTGTGTGTTCAAGGGGCCCTGTAATGATGATTATGACGTCACACTAAAAGTTTTTTCAAATTCAAAGTCAAAATATCTTTATTCACGTAAACCTATTATAGGCATTAATGAAACGTCATTAATTTAATTATTTTGAATGATTCTACTCCTGCTAGTAGAAGACTAAGCAGCAAAGTGGTCCAATAAGTAAGCTGTTAGTAGAAGACCAGCAGCTTAGCAAATTCCAGTGACCTGTTAATGTTTAATCTGACTGAGAAAGGAATCTGCAAGGAAAACTCAGCTATATCAGATTTACAAAATAAAACATATACAGAACTGCACCACAACGATCAATTAATAATAATTTTAATCTAATCATCTGTACCTACTCAAAAGAAATATGTTTTATTTTCTGTTTCAAGGCAAGTTCTATAATTAAATTATTGGGCTGTTAAAATCCTGAATGTTTTTAATTCGTCCGAAAAGGCCAGCATTCCATAATGAGGGGTCGGGTTTAAATCTGGGAGACTATTGCCATTCTGACACGTACGCACGATTGGAGCGACTTCTATTTTAAATGATTTTCACATTCCTACAAGATCTAATTAAGCTTTTTCTCAGTATTAACTGTAATCACAAACAAGCTGGTTTTATTTTTCTTAAAAGTTTTATTGCACAAAAGTACAATGGGCTAACATAATGTCATTAGATATTCTCTGTCTGCTAACTTCAAGGACAATAAGAGAGTTTAAAATGATGATTAAAATTATACTTTTTTAATCTTAAGAACATTCTGTCCGTCACATGTGACTTCCAGCCATAAGAAACCCAGGGCCGCTAGTCATAGTCAGCCGCGCGCCTTAAACGCAACAAGTACGTGGAGATCATCGTAAATCACCAACCACTTCAACCCATTTGCAGTCGAAATGATGGTTCCGTGGTCCGAAGAGGCACTGGCGTTCTCTCGTGAGCTTGGAAAAACTCCTCTTGGTAAGTAGTATTGACTATTTTGCACAATGGGTCAGCCAGCCGTTCAACAGGGGAACACAGAACAGCGATATAATTAATGTACTATAATTAACTTCGAATAAATTATAATGTTAATACAAAAAAAAATGTTATAAAAAAATTATTAAACAATATTCATTCAATGTACGTACGTACATATACGAGTACGTATGTATGGTCGGAGCTATACGATATCAAAAGCGGGCCCGTTCGTCCCCACTAATTTATACGTTCTTTCGCTTTCATTATAATTATTATTCTTAGTAATTTATTTTCGCACACGGGGGCAGCGTCTCCCCGGTGGGGGCAGGGTGGGGACTTCTTACAAATTCTCGTTTTTCGGCGGAACTTAACGCACCCTTTCCTTGGCCCTTTTTGTTTTTCATTACATTAACTTTTGAGTTGGGGCTAATATGTTGCGCGTGTGTGCGTGTAATTTGTGTGTGTGTGTGTTAATTTACGTTTGTGTCGCTATTGTTTAAGTCTATTGTTGTCTTTCTTTTCGACTTCTAACTTCATATTCATCACAGCCCCTAGAACACAGAGTCCTAGACCTCCACTGCTGGAGATCGGCCTTCCAGATTTTTTCTGGAGAACTCGGCCTACGCGAGGGTCTGATGTATTTTTTTTTATGACAATTTATTAACGATTCCACAAGTTGGTATAAGTGTAATCAGGACCGACGGCTTAACGTGCTCTCCGACGTATAGGATCAACGGTGAAGACAAATTTCTAAGGATTCCATGGATTCATTGTGCGGATGCCGTGTCCATCGTGTGTGGGTAAGAGATGAGAAGTATGCTTAAGTGTGTCTCGGGCTTGTGGCTAAGAGTGTCTCGGGCTTGCGACCGACAATAGGCTGCTTTAAGAAAAGGAGGCCTCCCTTTTTTTATTTTATTGCGCGATAATATGCTCACCATCCACCATTCTACTCCTCTCCCTACCCAACCAAATATGGTATGATTCCGTTAATGGCGTCTTGGAAGCTCGTTCCATAAATGTATTTACGGCAGACCTTCCTAGGCCCAATTATTTTAGTAAGTGATGCAAACATTTTGCTGGAACTCCTCTCGCACCTTACACTGCGTAAAGCTGAGTCTTAAACCCGTTCCTGATCATTTCTTCTGTGAGATCATAATATTTATTCGACTTTAAGTTGTGGTCTTTCCCTGCTTTAACAGATTACTCTGGTCCGGGAGGGACATTTAAAAAGCGTTTAGGTAGAATTTTAGCAACGCTGAAGACCAATCGTACCTTAGTGTGCGCCACTTTAGGGCTGGAGGGATGTAAATGTATGACAAATGTACGTAAGAAAAGTGTATTTATCATTGGTACGTGCCGAGTTTTCGAGAATCGACCTTTAAATAATAAATAATCTTCTGCGCTAATTTAAACGTGGTCTTCCTGAAACCACAGGATGGAAGCAATTTAATTTAAATTCTAATAAAAAGTTTGGATATTCTAAAGGATATCATTCATCGTGTATGGGGATTTGAGCTAAATTGTATTATACAGTTTGTAATCGTCAAAAGAGCAAATATTTTTTTTAGGCTTCAGATGTCATTGCAGCCTCTTTACAGCCACGATCTTATTTAAGTAGTTTCTAAGTTAGTTAGTTTTACTTGCTTGTAGCAATAATGTTGTGCATAGCATACATAAATATGGATTATTGCCTGTTTACGGTCCAACCATTATTACCACTTTGATTAGTACATATGTTTTGATAATTGTATTGATTTAATTAGTTCTGACTGTATCCAAGTTGTTTTGAGAGAACCAATGGAACTAAATTATTTTGATTTGATTAAATAAATAAATAAATATTTCCAGACAGGTCACACAGCGCCATCTAGTTTCCGTGGTAAGCAACGAGGCTTGTGTTACGGAAACTAGATGGTTGATAAACTACATATTATATATTTTTTTTTTTTGTAAATATATACATATTATACATATAAACACCCAGACCGAGACAAATTATACAATGTACAACTTGCCCCCGGTGGAAATCGAACCCACGACCTCCCGAGTTCACGGCAACGTTTGTTACCACTAGACCACGGATTTGATTAGTAGAATCTCTATTTGAAATGAAGAGATCTTTTAAAAAAAATATAACATCATTATCCGAAAAAAAACACTACTGCTTGGTGAATAAGGTCGCGTATGCAAATTGCGATATCCATCGTGATAAATACCTAAAGGCTAGGGAGTATTATTATTAATTGATCTCGAGAGACAAATAGACAGAGAAAGAATTACGTAATTCAACGTTTGCGCGATCGTCGACCTTTCGCTATCTACTTGATTAGGCTCTGTATAAATCGCGATATTTTTAGGAAAACTTCTCTGCATCGTAACTTAATATTTTATTACTGAATAATTAAAATAAAAAATACGTAGTTCTTTATTTTTATTCTAGATTATAATATGAAAATATTTGTTCTTTAATAAATTCCACGTAGTATACGTATGCATTGTTAGATAAATTATTCTAACAAGATAATGATTGATTATTTTCCAAATAACTTAATTGAAATATACGTAAGTATGCATGTGTAAGCAACAACAACGAAATGGCAAGCTCGTCGACAAACTCGAGAAATATCACAAATAATTTAAATTTTAATTAATTTTATTATTATTTTTACATATTATTGTGTCCTGATCAGAAATCGAAACCGGTACCTCCGAGTCAGAGACAAAACTGTACAGTTTGTTTAATAATTTATTGAATAATCATAAAAGGATATAAGTCCATTATTACTACATGAATATGTGTTTGTATTTTTAAACAATGCATTCCAAACATCGATGTATATAGATAGGCCCTCACTGATATAAAAACGTTCCCGCAAAACTAATCGAAGTCATGTAGCTGCACCAACAGTCGCGAGCTAGCAAGCTTTGAGAGCGCTTATATATTAATATTTATATCGAGTGAAACTAGTCTTTATAGCATGCATTGTGACAGAATTTCCGACAAATATCGCATGTGACATTCATTGCCTGAAAATTGGCCCCCAAAGTTGGTAGAGATACGTGGCACGTTTTTAGAGTGCGTTTTGTATTGAATATTATCTATATACATCAATGATACCAAAGAAATTTGTGAAAACGTAAAAAACATAATTATTTATTTAAAAAACTTTATTGCACAAAGTACAAAGGCGGACTTAATGCCCGAATACATTCTCTGACAGCCAAACCTTAGGGACAAATTTGAACAATTATAGGTGCAATCATAGAAATAATAATAATACTATAATTATAAAAGTTAATTTAATAGGATTAATATATACTTACATCATATATCTTCATATATATCATAATATCAATATACTTAATACTAATAATACACATCATTATACATAAACTTACATATATGCTACTTACTAACGCTGTCAGGATATATCGGGAAAACAATTAAAATTTTATACGTAAAAGTTGACTATCGTAAACCTAAGTTAAAGTCAGGACTGCAGAAGTCTCGTATGAAACACCATATTTAACTGTCTTACTTCACAATTTAAAGTTAAAACTTGAAGGTACACAATTCAAGGCAGTTACGCTCACATGCAGAAGGAGCGCCGACCAAGTTTCACGAAACAAAAGCGATTACGACAGACTTCGACTACTCGAAAACAAAACGCAATTTTCTCTTAAGAAAATGAGGGAACTCTTTCTCCCCATTGAAAAATCATCAACACCCACCGCGTATGTACCTACCACCCAAGAAACTGGGGAAAATAGGGGGAAAGATCTACGCCGCCGACTTGCGTACGCTTTAATTAAAAATAAAACATAAGAACGATGTAACTGGATGAGCCGAGGAGCGAAGGAAAAATGAAAGAGAAAGCCGACCGTCTCCCTCACCCTGGTGGGTGGTGGGGGCAGCTCGGCAGTCAGTCGTCTTGAGTACGTCGGGGGGAGCGCACCACCCTGCGGCCGCACGTTGTTGCGTTACGACTGAATGACACCACTTTTCTTGTCGCTAATGAAGAGAACTTCTTAGATGTTGGCATTTTACTTCCGAAAGACCTTTACGCTATAATAGACCTCGACTCTTAAGACCAGAGAAACGATGAAATAACACAGATTTACCCTAATTACCATTTACGTTGATTTCATTTCATAAATTGATTTTAAACTAATGAATCACTAGAAAATACAAAGTTAATGGAAATGTCGAACAAGTGTTGGAATCGATGTAAGACATCGCTACAGTAAATCTTCTCCCCAGTCTAGACATTTTAATTTTTCTCTCGGTGTCTCGGTTGAGTATCGACGACGACTGTTCCCGTCTTTTCATTACTTGAGCCGCTCACATGTGAACGGAAACCTTTGACGTGAAAACGGTAATGAAGCGAGACTCGATAAGCGCATTATGCGGTTAAAGAAGTCTGACATTCTGATACTTTGATAAGAATTCCTTCTTGTTCGATTCGAGTAAATTTTCCTTCATTATTTTCATTTCGAAATGTTTTTAACAGTATAAATTTATAAAGTCTTCAGTATTCTGCAAAATTAAGTTCTTTAATTTCATTGATAGGTTCTATATAAATTATAATTACCTCAGTTTACCTTCCTACTAGTAATGTAAGGGTCTGTTAGACCGACAAAACATAAATCCTACCATATTTTTCTGAGTCTTGCGTTTAAGTTTTCTAAAGTTTTAAATTATAGAAAACAGTTTAGTTTCGTCCAGAACATATTTACCAACATTTTAAATAGTTATGAATACTTGCCGTAATACCGATTAAGTCCGTGAATCTAGACGTGGAGGTACCGGGTTCGATTCCTGCTTGGAACACAATAATTTATTTAATTTATTTCTCTAGTACGCTAGAGACATCGACAAGCTTGCCACTTGTCATGATTGTCTTATAGTAAATTTGGTTAAATGTAAATCTGCTTATGACCAGCCCAGCAAGAGATACCGTCGTAATGGTACATTTTCATTACATATATATTATTGCCAGTAGTAAAAATAATACTAAGAAATTTAAATCAGGAAATAAATACAACTATTAACTAAACACTTATTTATACATATACCTAGTACATACAACGAGTAGCTGTAAACTACGACTAAAGAAATTTAATTAGGGAATCTCACGACAAACCATAAAGAATAAGAACATATCTTAAAGAAAATAAGAAGAATTGTAAAAGGAAGCAGACGTCTACAAATACAAATCAGAAGACGAAGCAGACGCATAATTTGCTAAAACTCACTTCTCCGCATACACTCGTACACTTATTTAAACATAACCAGGTTGCGGGCACACGTTTATTGAATTTTCTAACCCATTTACGTCTCAGACGAACTGCCGGTGGAAAAAAACGAATAAATCGGCGCCCGGGAACCGTAGATTTTCCACGGGATAATTTCATAAGCAGTGGCTGCTATGAACGTGTGTTTTTTCTGCTCTTTTTCCCCTTTTGAATTGATTAGGTCGGGTTTGTATCGTGGCATGAATGTAGTTTGATAATCGAACGTCCTATTTTACTGTTCGCTTTCTCCATGTTCGTAGTCGATATGAATTCTGAAGATTTATTTGCCGTTTTACCTCACTTCAGATATGCTGTTTTGGTCTGTGCGTAAACATATTACATCCAACTTTTTAAAAATGGTTTCAGTAGTATAAGTTGTTTAATGGATTAATAATAATTAGGCTATTATAGCATATGCTTGGAGTTCATTAACTATCACAATAGTTTTTTTTTTAGATTTCATTATAGCCCCTAGAACACAGCGTCCTAGACCTCCACTGCTGGAGATGGAACTTCCACAACTGGAGAATTTGGCCTACACTCGCCACGCTGGCCAGACGGCTTAGCGAGGATATAATATATTTTTTATGACAATTCATTAACGATTCAACAAGTTAGCATTAGTGGAACCGGGACCGACGGCTTAACGTGCTCTCCGAGACACGGGAACGGTGGTGTTGTAAATATGTGACAAATGTACGTAAGAAAAGTGTATTTCTGATTGGTACATGCCGGGTGGGTTTGAACCGACTTTTGTAGGATTTAAGGTACGCGTTCTTACAACCAAGCCACCACCGCGGCACCGCGCCAAACTACATACACAACATACAATATGGGAACAATAATTCAACAATAAGATTTTATATAATAGCTAATATAGTAGACACCCCTTCACTTCTTAATAATGATAACTTTAGTGTACTCTAACGGGTATAAATAATAGTATTGTCATTAATACGACAATGTTTTTTTTTTTTTGTAAAAAACAAAAAAAGAATCGGGGGCTCGGACCGAGAGGTCGACAGAGAGAGTATTTTTATAAATATTAGAATTAAAACAATAATTCCGGTTAAAGTCAATCGCGTAATTGGAAAGTGTTTAGTTTTTGTAAATTTGTAATTATATCGAAAATATAAAAAGTTGTATGCATTGTTAATAAAAAGGTTATAAAACAAAAACCCATCGACTATGTCATTGTCGTATTAATGCCAATACTATTCTTGGTTAAAATTAAAATAAAACTAAGTAACCTACATACATACTACTAGGATAACGCGTAGTAGGGATTTGTTGTCAGTCTGATTTGATCTAAAACAAAATATACTCGAATTTTTTTACTTTAAATAACTTATATATGCAGTTTTTAAAATTTGTCTACGCAACATAATAATAATAAAAATGCTTTAATGCACAAAAACCAAAATAACTTAAAATTAATGTACAGTACTGTGTGGCATTATCCACCAGCTAACCTTAGGAAGTTTTGAAAACATGTGACAGGCAGAGTGCCAAATAAATATTAAATAAACAATACATACTTATACTACATCATCATCATCAGCCTGTATCTCTCCACTGCTGGATGTAGGCCTCCCCTAAGGCTCGCCACTTAACGCGATCTTTCGCTACCCTCATCCAACCCCCACCAGCGACCTTCTTTAGGTCATCTGTCCATCTGGCGGGAGGTCGTCCCACTCTGCGGTCTACACTCTAGAACCCGTTTGCCCCATCGATCGTCGGTTCTGCGGCAGATGTGTCCGGCCCATTGCCACTTCAGCTTGCTAATTTTAAAAGCTATGTCAGTAACTTTCGTTCTCTGACGAATATCAACGTTTCGAATTCTATCCATCAGAGATACACCAAGCATAGCTCTCTCCATGGCTCGCTGAGCGACCCTGAATTTATGGTCTACATATACAATACATATTGTAGCTATTGTTTTTATACTATTAATTATTACTTGATATACATTTTTTTTTCCTATAATTCATTATATCGCTTTCGTATCTTCTTCATCCCTAATATCACTATCGTACTTGTTTTATATATATATATATATATATATATATTGATATGGTTTGGTGGAATATGTTTAATTTATATCATGTATATTTACATTACTATTTGTTTTAAAAGTGAAATAAATTGTAATGCCATTGTAAATTGGTCGAGCATTTTTACACGATGCTTGACGTCTATTTTTTTTCGAATTGTTTCGTAAGGCAATTGTTTAGTTCAGTTTAAATGCCTATAACGGGTTGATAATGTGAAGAAGAACAAGTTAATATCAAGCAACGCTGTTTTTAGCAATATTGTTACAAAATTCATATCTCGTTCGCAACCATTAAAACCAGCATTAATAACCTGTTTATTTAAGCAACAAAATGTTTGCCTATAAAAAATGTTTACTTGTAATAAAGGGATGGGCCAATAAAGCCAGCAACACACGTAAACAAAAAGCCATTATTATTCATCTGTGGCCTGACGTGGCAAAGTCAATGTCTATCTTATTTCTTTTATAATTATTCACGGTAAGCCACCCTACCCCTCTCTGGTCTCCGCGGGGTTCGGGCGTGGGTCGAGCGTCTTCGGTTTTTGCGGCGTTTGTCTCAACTTTTTTAGGGGGAAAACCCTTTCCTGTACATGACAGGAATTGGATCATTAAGCAAGCAGGCTAGCTAAGCCTAATACCCATTCCGGGCCTGCCGGGTTCGCTTAAGTAGCGTTTTAGACATACTTAAATTTGGGGTCCCGATATGCATACAAATTTTCATTCCGTTTCTTTAATTGCCTATTTGTCTAAGTTATTTTGATTTTACTCTCTTGAGCTTTGCCCTGCGCAGTACAATTGAAGGTTTTATGGCTTTAAATGTTTCGTTTAAAATGGGGAAAATTACCCCCGTTACCAAGATTTTAGTTGGCGATCAAATAAAGTATAATTTGCTTTTTATTTACACTGTTACATTACTTTTGCCAAGATTAGCCAACGTGGCGAAAGTAGGCTAAATTCTTCAAAAGTTTTAGGGGCCTGTAATTAATGATGATGGTTACTATAGTGACTTAAAATGTGAATGATCGTAGTCCAAAGGGCACAACTTTTTGTCGTCTAACTCACACTAGACATGTAGTAGTATATGACTCTAGACAGGGTTTATGACAGCTGAGGACAAAATCCCTCCTCACACTTCCAGCAGATATTCAGATTCCTTCACTGTTTCCGCTGCTCGCAAAGCAAACGATGGAACAAACTTCCGCTTGTCATCAGATGGGCGCCTAGCTAAGGAGGCCACATTTTGGTGAAGCTGCAGCGATTTGAAAGTTTTAGACACTGTGGTCCACGATCCCGATCGTCTGCAAAATAGACAAAAAAATCTTAGTAGTTACTTACTTATTATTTTTTTTAAGCACTTCTTAGCTCATTTCTGTAGAAATACTGTGGCTTGTACATGGTAATAATATGTTTAGCTAAGTACAAGTTTTTATCCGTCACATTTCCTAGCTGACATTTTCACATAATCAATTTAGTTAACTATGCTCGCCAGCTCTCGAGATTCACCTCAGCAATCTCTCTGCCACTCCACCTTACAGTGGACAGTGGTGCATTTTACGAAATATCTCAGCCAAAATAAACAATTATATAAGTATATGGGAATAGCAGCACACACAGGGTTTTTAAAAACAATGACGTCAGCTACACTGCTAACGTTCTGATGTTTATTGAATTATATTTTTCATAAAAATTGTAAACATTTATCAAAGTCGTCATTATAAGATGTTTAATTTATTCCTGTTATTATCTCAAAGTATCATTTTATTCTGTTTCTCTAATTTTGACACTATTATAAATAAAAAAATGCATTAAATTACAAAAGTAGTGTCTTGTACACTTGAACTCAACGCTGTAGACATTGTCTTATTTACTAACTTTTGTATTATGTTAGCCCTTTGTGCTTATGTGCAATAAATTTTTTAAACAAAAACTAGTAATTTAAGTTATAGGGTGCACGTTTATATAAAAACGAATATTACACCAACAATAAATTCAAATTCCTTAATTTTGCAAATAGACATAGTAATTTCTTTTGTAAGTTTTATAATAAATATTACAAAAATAAATAAATATTTAACATAGAAAAATGTAACCAAAACTGTATGTTTTGCCAAAAAATCTTAAATCAAACATTGTGTAACATATAAATAATTTTAATTTAATATTAATATAGAAAATACAATCCTTGTGTCGTAATAAATTTAATATTAAAAAAAAACAAATATTAAATTAAAGACTATAAATAATTAATGATATCAATAATAAAAGTAAAAAATATAATTACAAAATAAATATTAAAGTAAATAATGTCGGTTAGATAAATAAATATATTATTATAGAATAAAAATAGCATCTATACATTGTGTTTGCATAATGTTTCATTATACAAAATAAAAAATGTATATGACGTCATAAATAGCAGTTCAGAACGTAAAAAGTTTGGTTCCCGAGTGCAGCGTTTGTAGCACTGTGCATCAGATACGACCGTATAAAATAAAGTTAGCGAGATCGAAATTACTTTTTATGTTCTGTTCTGTATTGCACTATTTATTACGATGGAACGTACAAAATTTATGCTTCTACGGATTTCGAACATTTAATTGTATCTTCTATTTTGTTAGTTTTATTTAAAGTAATAACCACGCTTTCGTTTAATCCAAAAGGTCGCGGTTCATACCAATGAGAAATACACTTTTCTTCCGTACATTTACGCCTATTGTCATAAGAACATTGTTTTGGCTTGGATTAACCCAGGGTGCTGACTCCTCAACATACTTCAAAGGACGGAGAAATTTCGGAATGGATCTGAAAAGACCATCTAAATTATACAAACATCTACGTATAAGCAAATATCAAATTCAAATCAGCTCCTAGGATAATACAATTTCATCCCTTCCAAAAGATCCTCTGGTATCAGAGATGGAACCCAGACTGACAAAAGAGGCATTGGCTGGAAGATAAAAGAAAGTGGCAAAGAGGTTATAAAATTCCTTCCTCAGGAAAGATGAAGAGCATGAATACAGAGTGCACGCGATGGCTCTAGAAGTTCAAAATGACTGGCTAACTTTGGGCGATATTGGAATCCCTCCAGCCTTGTGCCGAGTGGCGCACACAAATGTACGATTGGTCTCCGGCGTTGCTAAAATTCTACCTAAACGCTTTTCAAATGTCCCTCCCGGAGTGTAATCTGGTAAGGTGGGGAAAAGCTACGGAAAAGAATTGTACATTGTGTGGTGCTGTCATAGGAACTGCTAGACACACACTTGTAGGGTGCGTTACTCTTCTAGAAAAGGGATATTACTCACGCCGACATGACAAAGTCCTTGGTGTTTTCCGTGAAGCCTTTCTATTGCAAGAGCCAGAAAGAGACTGACTACAAATAAAACTTTGACCACATTTGTAAAGGAAGGGCAAAGCACGAAAACTAAATGCAGGTCCACCTCGATCCTTGGCGCCGTATCAGACTGTAAAATTCTCATGGATACATTTGAACATCATTATAGGATCCCAGATGAACTAGCTGTATCAGCCTTATAGGCCAGACATCTTAGTGTTTCCTCGGAACTTGAAAAAAGTTATCCTTATTGAACTTACAGTTCAGTGGGAATCAAATATTCCAAAAGACCACTACATAAAGTCGAATAAATATTATAATCTCACAGAAGAAATGATAAGGAACGGGTTCAAGACTCATCTTTACGCAGTGGAAATTGGTGCGAGAGGAGTTCCAGCAAAATCTTTGCATCACTTACTAAAAGAATTGGGCCTAAGCAGGTCTGCCGTCAATACATTTATGGTACGAGCATCCAAGACGGCATTAACGGAATCATACAGTATTTGGTTGGGTAGGGAGAGGAGTAGAATGGTGGATGGTGAGCGTATTATCGCGCAATAAAATAAAATTTTCTTAAACCAGCCTATTGTTGGTCGCAAGCCCGAGACATCATTCTTCTCATCTCTTACCCACACACCATGGACCCGGCACTCGCACGGTGAATCCATGGAATGCTTAAAAATTTGTCTTCATCGTTTTATTAAATGGTCCGAAAGCATCACTAGATGGTGCTATTAAACTTACACACTAAATTTCGAAATTCATTATTTTGTTAAATAATAGAAGTAGAATGCATATTTGAGGTGGCTATCTAGGCGTAACAACTTTAGTAAGTCTTGTTTCAAACAGTGTTATTTTTATATAAATATCACTATGACATTTGACGTCATTGCAAATGGCACATACTTTCAACGAGAAGAACATATAGGTGGTAGGCGGACTAAATTGCCCAGTGTGCTAGGACGGAGAATTATCCACCGTTCGTGCCGATAAAGCCAGTAAATTGGAGCCTCACGTTTCGGGATCAGGCTCGAATTGCCCAGTCAAGCCGGCATAGTGTTAGGGACTGATGGACCCCAGTTGCTAACATTCAAGTGGACACAAGGTTGTGACCTGTTACAAGGTTTGTGTTGTGCTAGTATAAAAAAAAAGACTCACATTAATAAATGTTTTATCTGTTTTTTTAAGTATTAAACAAATTAAACAATAATAATAATTGTATTTTATAGACCGTCTATTAATACATATATACTACGTGTAATTGCAAGAAGAGCATTTTTTTAAATGTTCATGTGTCATTTATAGAACCCCTTTTTTTAAATAAAAAAGATAACTTTATTTTTAAAGATGAAAATAATTATCCGAAAAACAAAACACTACTGTATGGTGAATAAGGCCGCGTCTGAAAATCACAATATTTATCGTGATAAATACCTAAAGGTAACAAAGTCACACGCCGGCTGAGTGGCGCGGGGCGGCAACCTCGCTCGAATCTCAAGGTTCTTTTTTTACTTAAGTCAAAGTCCGCGCGATCGTCGACCTTTCGCTACCTACTTGATTAGGCTCGGTATGAGTGGCGATATTTTTAGGAAAACTTCTTTGCACCGTAACTCAAGGTTTTATTACAATTATTTTTTAAAAATACGTAGGTACGTTTTTTATTTTTATTCTAGAATATAATATAAAAAGATTAGATTTTTAATAAATTCCACGTGGTATATAACTTCTACCAATTTGAACAAATAAAACTGTGATATGTTGCGAGTTTCTGCTGAAATATGCAAAATATACACAGATACGATCCACTTGAAGCAGTAATTTAAAGCCCAAAAGTATTTGCATTTTGTTTTTGGACAAAAAGCAAACTTCTCGTAAATCCAGTTTCACATGCACGGAATATTACAAAGTGTAATTAAAGAGTGAAAGATGAATATTAAAATGTGATGAGGAGGTCCTCGAGCTGTCACAATGACGTTTGGGGGTGCCCAAATCTAGATATGTATTTTTGGAAGTGAACATTTCGTTGCGTTTACACTGGGTTGAAATGCGTTGTCCCTGCAATAAATAGTATAGGTATGCTAGACAGTTTTTTTTAAATAGCAACACACTGTCACCACGCGCGTATCTTAGGCGTATTAAGAGGTGTTAACGTTTCTGCATCCCTCTCGCTCTGACAGTTCACATTTTTTAAAGATTTTTCCGGACAGTGTGTACTTTTAAACGTACCTACCTAATTTTAGACAGAAAAATAGCAAACACGTTTATTACGAATTTTCTCTATTTCACCAAAATATTATCACAACCTGATATATAAACATTCTTAAGCGAGATTAAAATTTTGAGGATTAGTCATAACATAAACCATCTCAAAAAGAAAGCATGTACGCAAATCAAACTGCTTAAAACTATTTATTTGTTTACTAATCGCTTCCCGGCAATAAAAGTGTCATAAGGTTTTCAAAAAGGATCTGTACAATTTTTTTTTTTTTTTTTATACAATTAAAGAATATCTAAGCAATAACTAATGCTAAAGTGTATATAGTCCGAGCGAAGCCTCAACAATCAACTATTTTACAGTCTGACTTTTCTCATATTGTAATTGCCCAATATTTGCATGCCATTAATAATCATAATAAAGTTTATTGAAACAATTCCATTTTTTTTCTTCCTTATAAATATGGACTTAACTTAGGGAACAGTTTTACAAAACAAATAGTTAAAACCCTGACTCCAAGACTAGTTGGACTGTGTCCTAGAAGTCAGTGCTCTTCCTAGGAACTACAAAAATAAATTCACAACATTGGTAAGTAAAATATACAAAATTAAAAAAAGAGAAAAATTGAATCAGTTAATGGTGAAAAAATAAAAACAGTAGCAAAATTACTTATAAATAAATAAGGTTAGTAAAGCAAAATTATACAATATATTAAAAAGTAAAATACATAAAACACCTAAGTACCTGTGTAGAATATGCCACTTAAATTACTTTTGGAAAACGAAAAGATTTTCAGTTTCCTGGTAAGTTAACTGTTGTAACCAGTCATTCACTCGCATCTTGACCTCTTTCTTAGTTAAGAAGAAAATATCAAACGTTTTGCTGATCTTGTCTTTGACCATTGAGGTGAAACATGTGAAGCGAATTTTATAGCTATAACATCTTGCAATGTAACCATGTTTTCTAGCAAATAAATTATTTTGATTTTCATTTTGATAAGACAATAACAGCAGTTTTGATGTAATACCACTTTTAT
This sequence comes from Tinea semifulvella, assembly GCA_910589645.1. Taxonomy (NCBI): domain Eukaryota; kingdom Metazoa; phylum Arthropoda; class Insecta; order Lepidoptera; family Tineidae; genus Tinea; species Tinea semifulvella. Next base: position 4,131,604 of record OU342599.1, read on the forward strand.
ATTTTTTTTATTATTTTTGTTTAATCCGACAATGGTTTCTTGGAAAAAATAATAATAATACTTATATTAATCTAAAGTAAGAGCATACAAAGTTATTCGGTATAAATGCCACAGGACAGAAATTTGGGCTATTTTTTTTGTAAGCATAAACATTTTTATTTTATGTCTTTTTATTGTTCAATTTAGTTTAAAAAATAATGTAATTTATTTAATTTTAGGTTCTACTATTTGCAATTTATTTTAAGTCTTTCTGATTTTTAGTTAATAGAAGTATCATCCTGACCGTTTCCCATTCAGAGTGGGCAGAAACCACGCTTATAAAGAAGTAGTGAATACATTTAGACAACTTTACTATAGGCCAATCGAGACAAGTGGCAAGCTCGTCGATGTCTCTAGCGTACCAAACTCGAATTAAAAATAAATAAATTTATTTATTTAAATTAATAAATATTATTGTGGAAATCGAACCCGGTACCTCCGAGTATAATATGTAATATTTTTTACAGTGAAATATTATGACGATAAATACCCAATGTAAACGTCTCGACAAGGAACGAGAGCGGAACAAGTCAAAGATACATGTCACTGCAGGAACCGTTTGCCAAAAATTATAATTTTAATTGCGGCTCCCGAACTCCCATCCACCCCCTTTTTTCAGGAAAATCCTGTTTCCCACCCCTTTCCAGTAGTCAGCATTATAAAAATAACATTTTTCGAAGGGGTTGAATTGGATTAAATCATGAGTTTTCGTTTTCAACTTTTTTGATAATTTGATTATTAATTCCAAGTTCCAAATTTTAATCATTTGTTGTTTTTGTCTTTTTAATTGCATTAATCATTAATATACATAAACTCTTTCTAGTACGTTTTAAAAGTAGAATATTGTTATAGATGTTACTATAAAATATATATATATTTGTGTTTGTGATCAAATCAATCAAATCAAATCAAATAATCTTTATTTTCAAACAGTTATACATGAGTTTCAATCAGGGGCCTGAACAAGGGTCTCTGGGACGCCTGGATCTCTGGACACCCTGCACTTCCGGTCGCAAACAATATTGCAAAACAAGGCGCTTGCAGATAGAAATACTTTTAACTAATTATTTATTTGAATACCTACTTAATATTACAAATTATATAAAAAGAGAAGGTTAAAATGAGTAAGTGTGATCATTAAACTAAACCAAGAGCTGTGGTGGAGTCTTGCGAGACCCTTGCGCAAGGACAAGACCAAGACAAGGACTAACCATTCTCTCAAGACTTGGCTTATCTTGGTTTTTGTCTTAATTTGGGCAACACTAGGTCCGGTTAAGCGTCATGAGCCTATGAACTAAAACCCTATAACAATCTCATTTTACTGTTGGCCCTGTGCGCCTTGAGGGCTACAGATGAAGGCACTCGTTCGTCACTTTTTATTTTTTTGACATTTCACATAGTAGGTAGTAAATTGTTTTCAGTTTTACCAATATTTGGGTTAATAAAATATATTCCGGCATTAATGCCCGCGTTTATCTTCGTCCAATGAAGTGTTAAATAAATGATTATATAACATAAAACATCTGACACGTTTTAACCGATAATATTTTTTTTATCGGTAAACAGGGCACTCATTACGTCATAACAAAACCTTTAATTAATAAAACAATAAAGCCATACAGCAAAAGCTTGTTTATTTAGAAAATAATGACGGAACTTTAAACAAAAACACACATGCCAAAATAAAACAAACAATGGCGCCGAAATTTAACCAACAAAAATATACGCGAAAATCGCTAACAATTTCCTTAGTCATTATCTCTAACTGCATTTTGCATACAAATGATTTTTCCGGTAAATTTCGACAGTGTAGTCAAACTAGATCACCCAAATATTCTAGAGGTGGCATTGAAAGCCATAAAATATCGATATTTTTTTAATGCTAATAAAGTTTCATCTTTATTATTAGACATTTCCTCAACGGCTTTTCCACTCTCTTCCTTCCAGCCGTCAAACGGAGAAACATGGCACACGCTCGAGGAGTACTGTTAAACTCAAGGTATAACGCAACGTACCTTAAAATATCCTTGTTTTTTGTTATTTTTGACTAATATTTATATTATTATATTAATTACTTAAATTACTTATTTTAGTTAAACAACATATTTATAAATAAAATAAATTTACAAAATATATTTAAAAAAAAAAATTTCGCTAATAAAATTACCTGAATTTGTAAACAAAACAAATTGTCAATCTCATTAAAATCAGATTTCATTCTAATATTATTTAAAAAAATCGTTAAATTTGAATATTCATAATATGAAAGAGACGGACTGATGGATGTCATAAATTCTGACAAAATAAATATTTAGAATACGAAAACGCAATCGTGAATGTTGCTAGAAATAAACATATGTAAATAGTAACATTTATGATGTACGAAGTTTGGAGAGTTAATAACCAACATACCGATTTTAAGGATCCCTTGAAGAACCCCATCCTGGAGGGACGGTTTATTGGTGGAGCCGTTGAGGAATTGTCTTAGTATACGGGTTAGACTTAATTACGTCCTAGGTTCAGAAATTAAATGCGAAAGTAACGGGTTCAATTCGTGATAAAGAACATTAAATATCTAATTTATGTGTGGATATTTCTTGAAGTCGAATTCTCTATTGCATCGAGTAGAAATAACCCCATCCTGGAAGGGACGGTTTATTGGTGGAGCCGTTGAGGAATTGTCTTAGTATACGGGTTAGACTTAATTACGTCCTAGGTTTAGAAATTAAATGCGAAAGTAACGGGTTCAATTCGTGATAAAGAACATTAAATATCTAATTTATGTGTGATATTTCTTGAAGTCGAATTCTCTATTGCATCAAGTAGATAAACGCATGCATCGACGCTGCACGCACGGCTACACTTACAAAAAAATATCGTTGTTGTGTTTGTAGTCGTATGTGCAACTAAATGCGAATGATTTGAACGCATCCACTCTAGCACTGATTGTGCGGAGGTTTTATAGAAGTGTATAAAAATTTACCCTCGTTAGTGGCTGCGCTCGGTGGCCCGCGCCCTTAGTGTCTTTGTGTGTTAATCGGACTACAGTCAAAGTCAACGAGGCATGCTTGGATGGAGTAGGTACGCATACATTGGTGAGTTGGCGGGGTAACCAGATAATGTGTTCCGTGTCTGGGATTTATTTGTTCTGTAACATTTCTCTCTTTCGTCTCGACAAAATTGAATAAAAATGTCTTTAAATTACTTCAATAAACCTATTCCGTTATACCTAATATATATCCTGTTTTGGGTAACAGAATCGGCGTTTAATTTCGTATATATTTTTTTATATTTTTTTTTTATTTCCAGAGAGGTCACACAGCGCCATCTAATTTCCGTGGTAAGCTACGAGGCTTGTGTTACGGAAACTAGATGGTTGATAAACTACATATTATACTTTTTTTTTTGTAAATATATACATATTATACATATAAACACCCAGACCGAGACAAATTATACAATGTACAACTTGCCCCCGGTGGGAATCGAACCCACGACCTCCCGAGTTCACGGAAACGTTTGTTACCACTAGACCACGGAGGCGGTCCTAATTGTAACTATATATAAAAAAAAAGTTTTCTACATGTGCGTTCTTCCAGTAATGTCGTATGGAGCAGCATGCTATGGAGAGAGCTATGCTCGGGATTTCTCTGAAGGATAAAGTCAGAAACGTTGACATCCGACAAAGAACCAAAGCTACTGCCATAGCTTTTCAAATTAGCAAGCTGAAGTGGCTGGACACGTCTGTCGCAGAACCGATAAACGATGGAGTAACTGGTTCTAAAGTGAAGACCATCTACTGAACAACGCAGTTTAAGACGACTCATAGCCAGATGGACGGATGGCCTGAGAAAGGTCGTTGGTGGGGGATGGATGAGGTTCTCATGGTGTGGCGTGTCCGGTGGTCGCCCCTTTCTTAGAAGGTCATTGCAGTGGTGGCACGTGTGTCGGGTCCCGGTCCGCACCCTAAGGGCCTGGTTGAGCGGGGTGATGGCTGGCACATGCGTTATGTCCGTGATCGGGTGCTGCTGTGGGGGCCTGGGACCTCTGCCGAACACGTTCAATTTATTGTTCTTAAATTAACAGAGGTTTTTGCGTTTTGTCGACTTTCGGGTTGCACATAGGCATGTAGTCTACCTTAATTCTGACTTGCCTGGTGGGTTACTGCTGTACCAGGTATTGTTTTCTCATAGGTACTGATAACTAAATTTAAAAGGTTATTAATTGATCGTTGTGGTGCAGTTCTGTATATGTTTTATTTTGTAAATCTGATATAGCTGAGTTTTCCTTGCAGATTCCTTTCTCAGTCAGATTAAACATTAACAGGTCACTGGAATTTGCTAAGCTGCTGGTCTTCTGCTAACAGCTTACTTATTGGACCACTTTGCTGCTTAGTCTTCTACTAGCAGGAGTAGAATCATTCAAAATAATTAAATTAATGACGTTTCATAAATGCCTGTAATAGGTTTACGTGAATAAAGATATTTTGACTTTGACTTTGACTTTGAGGGTGGAATGAGATCGTGTAAAGTGGCGAGCCTTGGGGAAGGCCTATAACCAGCAGTGCAGAGACACAGGCTGATAATGATGTATAATCAACAAAGTTGTATACCTACGTCCGAATTTTTACTATTGCATAGTAGAAATACTATTGACCAAAACGCGCACCCCCATACCCATATAGAAATCTATACAATGCAGTTTGGTGTTTCAGTTATGCAATAATAAAGAAAAGGAAAAAAAACCCGCGGCATCAACATCATTACCACTTGCCCTACCAACTACGAAATCAATAACCTGCAAATTTAGTTCTCACTTTTGCGGTACACCCGCGACGCACCCGTTTTTTTATTTGGATTAGCCTCTATATGTATTTTTATCTCAATTCTGCAGTCATATTTTATTCTCCTCTGTCTTAGCTCTTACTTCTTATGACTTCATTTTACTCAAGTCAAGATTTTTCCAAGAGTATTCCAGCCTCCCTCGCCTGCTCCCTTATTATATTTAGTGGTTGCATCTCTCGATATTTATAGTTTTTTTATTTTGTATTTTTGAGATTTACTCCGTATTTATTCCGTTCTCGTAATGACATTTGAAATTGGATGCGTAAAGTTTTATAGAATGATACGTTTTTTTACGCACTCAGTGTTAAATGTTTTGTTCTTAAATCAAAATCTAAATTGAGAGAACTATAAGTAAATAATTTTAATCAAGAATGTATAAAACTAAATTAAAAATAAAACTACTGAGCAATTAAGTTATAAAAAAAAAACATTTAAAAAAAAAAAACCTACTTACAAAACCTAATTTAAATATAAATCGTATCCGCGCGGCAAGGTGGCAAGAATGCTGGCCGCATTTCTTCGCTGAATCGCTATGCTTGTTCTCTGGGCAAGGAAAGAACCAGCTCTCTTGTCACCAGAGCAGGCAATTAGACGAGAGGTGATGTTTTTTTAAAATGTTTTAGCGCTTAGACCCCACGGGCCTAAAGTCTCTACAGCAAACGGTTGGTGATGTTGGTTTTTTTTTAATTCTCTAAAATATTGGTTTTGTGGCTTGTTAGATTTTTGGAATAAAAAAATGTTACAAAGTTAATTACTAATATAAATTATAAATTTACCTACATTTATTAAATAAAGTTAATGCTTAGTTCGCAGAGGTTTAAAAAAATATCTTTGGCAATTATGTCTTAAAAAAGTAATATTTAAAAAGAATTCAAAGAGAAGATCAAAATTGAACATTATTTGATACGTTTTATAGTAACATACAATATTATTAACAATTTAATGTGTGTACGATCGCTGCGAACCTACAGTGTTTTATTCAGAGCAATGTTTTTTTTAAAAACATTCTAATTTGGTCCGCCTATGTAAACACCACGTTAAATACTGGCATTGGTTCGGAACAAAATAGCTAATCAATCGATCGTAATAATTTTATATTCAAATTTTGGCTTAAGTTTTCAGAGCGTCACTTCATAGCTAACCTCCTAGATGGAAGCGAATAATTTATATTTTCATTTATTTATATAGTACACACAGCAGTACATATATTATCACACACATAACATAGTATAATTATAACTTATCTAATATATGTACCAATTAAGTGTCACAGCATTCACCAATATAAAAAAGATATATTTTTTTATATTATTATTAAATTTACGCCGTTTGGGGTCAAGAAAATGGGCCCATGGGGGCCTTCAGCAGGGCGCCTGGCCAAGGAGTTGTCAAAGCCGCCAACGAAAAGGTCTGGAGACAGGAAGGCTGGCAATTATTTCTGCCAACGTATTAGCTTCGCTATATAGAGGGGAAATGTAGCCTGTCTCCTTTGAGACGTCTCTAAAGGACATTTTTTATTTGTAATTTGTTTATGTTTAATATATATTAATTTACTTAAAATATAACTTTATAATTTATTATTTATTTTATCGATAAATCTTTAGTTAGTACATCACTATGGTCCATTACTGCAGTCACATCTTATCGTAGCATTCCGTCTTCAAACAGAGTCCGCATCTAATCGCAGATATTTATTATATATTATAATATATACGAGTAAGGAACCCGGTCATCATCATCATCATCATCATCATCACGACTGTTTCCCTTCCGGTGTGGTCAGAAACCACGCTTATAAAGAAGCGGAAATACATTATGCACTGTACAAGTATTATCTATCTAAATAATTAAGACAAATTAGCTCTATCTCACATTCAGTCGACCTCGTCAGGTGCAGGGAGAGCGGCTTTTTCTGCGGAGAACCTCAAATTGCGCAAATATGCCAACCTTGGTTCCGGTTACGAGTTTGCGCCGTTTGGAGTCGAGACGATGGGCCCATGGGGACCGTCAGCGAGGCGCTTGGCCAAGGAGTTGTCAAAGCGGCTGACAGAAAGGTCTGGAGACAGGAAGGCTGGCAATTATTTCTGCCAACGTATTAGCTTCGCTATACAGAGGGGAAATGTTGCCAGTCCCTTGGGACTATCTCGGATGGGACATCTCTAGAGGATATTTTTTATTTATAGTTTAGTTTATTTTTAATTTTATTATTTAGGTAGCTTTTATATTGTAATTCTTTTATACTTGTTGTATATTACTTCGAATAAAATATGCTCTACATAACATTATAATTAGGACATGTTTATACTTGTATGTACATGATATTGCAATATCAATAAGATAAGATAAGATAAAAATTCTTTATTTGCATAAATGTTAGTCTAATTTACAGATCTTATAGTAAACTAATTTAACGTAACAACATTTGCCAAGTAAATTGGCGAGCAAATATATCAAACATTAATAAAAAGAAAAAATTAAACTTTTAAATAAAATATGTCCAAAAACTTACATCTAGGTATTCATACAATATTGTCAGCTTAAACTTAGGTATTACAATTGTCAAAATATTCTTTTAAATTATAAAACATATTTTGTTTTAACCAAATTGTTAATTGATTTTTAAATACATTTTTTCCCAACGATTTTAATGTGTTGGGTAATTTATTATAAGTTCGTATACACATAATAAGGCAATTTTTATTACATTTTGTTTTTTTAGGATTAATATCTACAATAAGATCATAGGGGTTTCTCCTACTTCTAACGCTGAAATCACCAATCTTTCTAAACATGTCGCTGTGTTTTCTAACAAATAAGCAAACATCCAAAATATAAAGAGATGGAAGTGGCAATAAACCGAGCAATCCAAAAAGTGGTTTGCATGATTCGAACGATGGGATTCCACAAATTGCTCTAATACACTTTTTTTGCCCAATAAACGCTCTATTCATGTCAGTACCATTACCCCATACAATGAGTCCATAGCTAAGTACTATATGTATGTAAATAATTTTTCATTCTATGAACCGAGTAAGTACAAGAACACTTAATTCCCCATGAAAACGTAAAAGCAAACCAAAAATAAGAAAGGAAATAAGAGTGAACGCATAACTCTAAGAAAATGTGGGGCTAAACAAAAAACTCGGGGTTAGCGCGCCATACATCGTGTCATTGTAGCCATACAATTCGTCACTGACATAGCATAAAGCCGTATAACAATATTTTTCTCTTTAAAGACAGTAGTTGGACACGGCCTTTTTATAGCCACGAATTTGGTTTGGTTAACATTATAATTATTGTTTTAGATTATAAGCTTATACGGCCCTTTTACAACCACGAATACAATATGATAAAATTGACATAACAGTTATAGTTATTATTATTTAATTTGTAAAATGACACGGTTTTTACAGCCACGAATTTATAGGGATGAACATAAATATTATTATTACTAGATTGTAAGCTGACACAGCCTTTTTACAAACACGAATTTATAATATGTCAGAGATGACATTTTTGTTTACTTTTCCATACAAACTCTTAATAAATAATAAAAATAAAATAGCCGTGTATTTATTATTTATATACTTCTGTAGCATCCAGGTCAGCATATTGTCCGGTAAACAACAAAATCAAATTGAAAGTGTCCGTGGAACACGACCACAACCTGCAATGCACTGTCATAAACTAATTATTTCAGAGACCATTGTCCTAACTTTGATATACCTACTCATACCGTTTGGATTCGTGTAGCATTATTGATTGCAGTCAACATTCATATACATAGGCCCGCATTAATAAATAGATCTTAAGTTTGATGTCAAATTTGAGATCAAGTTACAAATACAAATACAAATACAAAATATTTTATTGTTCATAAAAGTACAATTAACAAATTGATTTACACACTGACTCCTAAACTAAGTCTAACTAAGTTAGACCTGTCATTTAGGATCCCAGTTACTTCCATTAGATATACAAAAAAGATACAATACGTAGTGAAAACTGTTAACAATAAAAATATTTACTTTAAATAAAGGTATTTTAATTAAAACTTAATTTAAGGTGGGTAATATAATAAATAAATAATATTAATTATTTAATAAATTAATATAAATACTATAAGTGCTTAAAAAATAAATAAATAAATAATATATACATATTGTGTTTGTACAATATATAATGTTAGGTTAGCAGCAGAAAATGCAGCCACTTAGTTGTATATTGAGTTTAATAATCAGTATTTAGGTTTACATATTTCATTCTTAGATACCTACATAAGTATTTAAATGTTTCAGTTTATTATCATTATGGTTTCTTTACATTAATTCATCTATTTAATACATAAGAATAAATTTTCTGTTTCAGCATAACTCAGTTCTTGCAAGTATTTCTTGACTTTAATTTTACATGTTTTAAAATTAAGGGGATATATATTTAGGGCTTTGTTTATTAAATTATACAATCTAGGACCAGCAACAAAAGAATGACGCTGAGCAAGTTTGGTTCTAGGTTTGACGGTACGACAAACACGGTCTCTCCTGCGTATCGAACCACTGACATTGTGATCAAACTTTGTAGATCTATGAGTATTGAGTACAGTTTGGAAAGCAAAGAGCTGTCTCACAGTTAGCACCTTACTGTCTTTGTATAAAAGAGCTGTAGAATATCGGTAAGGTTTTTTTAACATAGTTTTAAGTACTGCTCTTTGAGCTCTTTCCAGGCGCAGCAAAGATGTCATGTGGGCACCTCCCCAAACGGCAACACAATAACTTATAATGGACTGTGATAGTGCAAAATAAACAGTTTTAAGAGTACAAACATCTGAAGAGGTGCGGAGTTTTCTAAATACATAGATTAGCTTTCTTACTCGCGGAATAAGGCTATTCAGATGGTTGTTCCAACTAAGGATGCAATCAATGTGGACCCCAAGATATTTAACACAATCAGTTCGTTCAATATTAAGACAATTGCACAGCTTTCCAGAAGCCATATTACAGGTGTGTGCTTTAATTAGGAAATTACTTGGCAGAGATGATTTATTGGGTGCAAAAGTTATGAAATTAGATTTCGCCAAGTTTAGTGTGAGCAGATTATAGTCAAGGTATTTCATTATAACACTAAGGGCACGTTCAGCATGCATACGTACAATGTCCCAGCTAATACCTCGGATAAGAAGTGCGGTATCATCGGCATAGGAAAAGATGCTGCAGTTTTTGAGGTTTAGTTTACATATTTCGTCTATATATATAAGAAAGAGGGTAGGTCCGAGGACACTACCCTGAGGCACACCGAACACCATGCTTTCCTCCTGACTAGTAACAGAACCTATTCTGACACACTGTTTACGATTTGTAAGGTAGTCGCGAAAGATACTAAGAACGATTCCTCTTACTCCTATAGCCTCCATTTTATCTAAGAGCAGGGGAACTGAGACCGTGTCAAATGCTTTAGTTAGGTCTAGTGTAACTATTGCTACCTTCTGTCTTTCCTCTAGATGTTGAATTATTGATTCTGTGATTTTAAGTACAGCATGCTCAGTCGACTTACCCTTTCTAAAGCCGAACTGATTGTTAGCAAGGACATGGTATTGTTCAAGAAAGTTCATAAGTCTAATATTTAGTAACTTCTCAAGTACTTTGGAAAGGGAAGTAAGTACGGAGATAGGCCTATAGTTATTTACCATGTCTCTGTTACCATTCTTAAAAATAGGACGAACAATTGCTTTCTTAAATACATCAGGAAAGGTGCCCGTCGATAGACAAAGGTTAAATACATGTTTCAGGACCGGTATGAGGCAGTGACGAGCACTCTTGAGAACTAGAGAAGAGATACCATCCCATCCTATTGCACTATTGCTCCGGAGACCCATAATAACAGTATTCAACTCTGCTTCATCAACTTCAAGCAAGGCCATTGAATTGCCTTTCTGAGCGTTGGCAGAACAGTTTTTGTATAAGGATTGCCTACTATAATTGGGCTTCATTAGGATATCAGTGGCTAAAGTTTTACCTACATTGGCAAAAAACTTGTTTACATGGTTAACAGACTCCTTTGGATCTTTAGCTGGGTTTAATAGTTCTTCTGGTGAAGCTGTCTCTCGTTTAAAATTAGTAATTTTGTTTATAGCTTTCCAGGTTGCCTTGGGATTTCCACTTGCCATTAAAAGCTCGTTTCTCTCATAATTATGTTTAAGTGACCTTAGTAATTTATTGCAATAGTTGCGATACCGTGTGTAGGTCGTTGATAAAATCATGTTATCTGGTGACTTTTTCGATTTTTTATGAAGTTTGTCACGGTTATTTATACACCTCAGTAGACCAGGCGTAATCCATGGTTTTATGATTCGTTTACTACGAGGCACGTGAACAACACTAGTGTGAGCCAACACGGTTTTTGAAATAGTTGACACCAAGAGGGTAGCGGCAAGGTTAGAATCATGTATTTCATAGATTGGGGAGAAATTGATGTTTGTTAAATTTTTAATAACACCCGGTAGGTTAGTTGTTTCAATTGTTTTCCTCGGTTTAATTACTCTGTTAAGTTCAAGGTTTAAGATGGCTGGAGCATGATCTGTAATACGAGTATTGAGGACTAGAGACGTTGCAATTTTATTACTTTTAAGTAGGATATGGTCAAGGCACCTATCTTCACGGGTTGGATAGGTGTGTGCAGGAATCAGTCCATGGAATGCTGAAACATTCAGATATGCATCAACACGATGGTCCTGATGAGACAAAATATCAATATTCATATCTCCAATCACGGCAACGTTCTCATAACCAGAAATTGACGATAAAACATTATTAAGACTCTCAAAAAAGTTATCAAAATTACTATAAGACGGCGAGCGATATATAGCAGCCACTGCTAACTTTGTACCCAATTTAAGAACTATGCAATTTGCATCAAGAAATTTGGGTTCAAACACTTTACATTTTAAATCAGAACGAAAATACACTATAACGCCATCATTTTGGTTTTTGAATTTGGATTGATAAGACGAATAACCATCAAGGATAGGAATGTTGCTTATTTTACTCAACCAGCATTCTGATAATATTAAAATGTCAAGCTGAACTTTTATTCTAGCTATAAGTATATTAAGTTCATCAAAATTGCAGTTTATGCTTCGAATATTGACATGAAATATTGATACAGATTTTTTATTTAAGTTTATATAGTTGACACACTGCTCAGGGGAACAGATAAATGAGGTTGAGTCTTGTAATAAATCAAAATCCCTATTAAGACATTTATTCATGTTTATTATTAAAAGTAAATAGTGTGCAATTTACTACAGCATACGAGTACTGTAACAGTCAGTAAAAATAAAGTAAATAGGTTCGTTTTATAAAAAAAGATAACTATTTTATAACAGCAAGAATTTGCAAATAAGTTGTATAATGGTCGTAATATGGATATAATAAAGTTCAAGAAATATTTAATTTTTATGTTTAATTCCAAAGGTAAGTTATTATTAAAAAATAGATTATAATATATGTGTAATGTTCTATTATAATAAAATGAGTTTAAGTATACTTGTAAGCATTGTGTAATGATATTACATAAATAATTATAAAAATAGATATATAAATTAGCATTTAATATAATTATGAAATTAGGATAAGGGGAATAGGTACATAATAATATTAAAATTAGTCATTTAGCAATTTTTTCTAGATCTTGTTGAGACATAACTCGTAGTGCCGTGGATCCTTCTTTTCTGCGTAGATACACCACTCCATGTGAGGTCCAGCAGTAGGAGTATGCATTAGCTTTTGCAAATTCCCTGGCTAGATAAAAAAGTTTTTTTGTACTGTAGGTAAGGTTTTCAGATATGAAAACTGGTACAGTTGGGCCATTAGCATTAAGATGTTTAGAGTTTAGCCTGCTGCTGTTATTCCTGTTAAACTTTTTAATGGCACTAATCGTGTCCTCTTTGGTAGAAACTCTTAGGAAGTCCACTACAATTGGTTTGTTATTAGGTATCTTTGTGTTGTATCTATAGATGTCTTTTATATCCATTGGGTGAATAGGTACCTGAAGAGTATTTCCAGCATTTACTATGAAAGATGTCAGCTGCTCCTTGGTCTCCTGGTTTTGGACGGGGACGTTCCTAATTTCCAAACTAGTGGATTTATGACTGCGTTCCAGGTTTTCGACCTTTGTTTTCATCTGTTGGATGTAGGAAAGGTTAAGCTTACGTTCTTGTTCCAGAGAAATGATTTTATTTTGCATCTCGTCGAATTTTGTAGACATAAAATCTATTGAAGAACGTATGTTATTGTTTTGTTCTTTAATTTCTTTTAGAATAAGGTCATATTTTTTATCCTGCTTTGATGACCAATCGACAAACATAGACTTCATTTCTTCCATAAAACAGTCGACAGTCTTATTTTCATCTCCCGTTTGTCTACGTTTACGTTTAGGACGATCTTTGGAACAGTTGGTATCCATAGATAAAGAAGTAAGGTTAGGTTCCGAGTCGCAGTGTTGGATGTTGGCGGTTTTCCGAGGCGAGTGCATCATTCTGCCAAAGTATCTTCAATAGGCTCGGACAATAGGTTAACTTATATTATTTCTATAAATCGAGCACGGTTTTACGGAGTATAATCAGTAGTCATTATAGTTGCCAAATATCAAATCAAGAAAGAATGAAAGAGATAATTAGATCTAAAATTTGACATTTAGTCTTAAGATGTATTTAGTAATACAGGGCTTAATATTTGCATGCTCGTCTAAATGGTTATAATATATGTAGATACGTATGTATGTATCGACAGCGATGATTTAATATTTTTACTCATTTTTGGTAATGTAAGATACGTCTTTATGCCACGTTACGTCCCATACAATTCATACATTACCACGCTACATACAAAAGTACAATACTTGCCATCTATTGTCGCAGTTGCCTACAACGTGAACGTTTGCCATTGTGCTCTGAGACGCACTTTTCACGGATCTCGGCAATTTTTTAAGAATAAATTTAGGGTTTCGTTGGCATAAATTTATTCAGTAACAAACAATATTGAATATTATAAAACGTAGTGGAATTAAATTATGCCAACGAAACCCTAAGTTTATTCTTAAAATTAGCAATAAATATATAACAGCAAATGTGCGTGTTGAACATGAAATGACAGAGGATGTCGTAATAAGTCGTGGAGTAAGACAGGGCTGCATACTTTCCCCACTGCTGTTTAATATTTATGCTGAAGAGATATTCTCTGAAGCTCTTGAAGACACTAGCATAGGAATTGTTGTCAATGGGAGACCTCTTAACAACATCCGATATGCAGATGATACAATTCTTCTGGCAGATACTTAGATTTACAGATTCTGCTAAATAGAGTGGATAATGTAAGCGCTAACTATGGTTTATACATGAACATAAAGAAAACTATGTTCATGGTCGTCGGACGGACAAATGTCGACAATACTGCTGCGCTTTACATTAAAGACCAACCGGCTCGGTAGAGTTAAATCATACAAATATCTAGGCTCCATTGTGAACGAAGAAGCAGATCACAGTACTGAAATAAAATGCCGCATAGAACAAGCTAGAAACGCCTTTGTTAAAATGAGCATTCTCTGCAATCGCATTCTTAAACTTCCTACAAGATGCCGACTCGTCCGATGCTACATATTTTCCATTTCTCCTGTATGGTGTCGAATCATGGACCCTGACAAACACAATGTCGAAGAAGTTAGAAGCTTTTGAAATGTGGATATACAGGAGAATGTTGAAGATATCATGGTAGGACAGAGTAAGAAACGAAACTGTCTTGCAGAGAATGAACAAAGGCGTTGAACTACTGAAAACAGTAAAGCGAAGGAAGTTGGAGTATTTGGGACACATCATGCGCAATAAAAAGTATAGCTTGCTGCAACTCGTCATGCAAGGCAAGATACAAGGCTCCAGAAGACCGGGGAGAAGACGCACTTCCTCGCTCAAGAACCTCAGGGAGTGGTTCGGGATGAGCACCAGATCCTTGTTCCGGACAGCGGCCAACAGAATAAAATCGCCTTAATGATAGCCGACCTCTGATAGGAGATGGCACCGTAAGAAGAAGAAGTGCAGGTGCCGTGTCCATCTTGTGAGGGAAAGAGAGAAGAAGAATAGTGTGTGTATTTTTTTTGAAATATAATAATTATGCTCGATATTTATTTAATTATAATTATAACTGCCTCCGTAGTCTAGCGGTTAAGTAAATAAATACATTTAACTAATATTTAATTTATTTGTGATATTTCTCGAGTTTGGTACGCTGGAGACATCGACGAGCTTGCCACTTGTCATGATTGGCCTATAGTAAAGTTGGCTAAATGTAAATCCGCTTATTTATAAGCGTGGTTTCTGACCACCCCGAAAGGGAAATGATCGTGATGATACTTTATTTATTTATTTAATGGATAAGGTCCGAAACGTGGACATCCGTTAGAGATTCAAAGTTACCGACCTTCAAAATTAGTAAGCTGAAGTGGCAATGGGCCAGACGGTCATCGTTGAAGTAAACGGGTTCTGGAGTGGAGACCACGTATGTGTGGCGGAAGATCGTGTAAAATGGCGATGTCCAGAAGTGGAGAGACACAGGCTGATGATGAAATGTATGACAATATTAAGTAAAAAAACTACAGAACCTTGTAAACACAGTAATCCACTTGGTGCAAATTTTATCCACATTTTATTTTCCAAACATGGTTCGTGTCATGACTTTTGTAAACATAGTTATATGCTGCTTTGTTCGCGTGTTTTTCTTTTTAATTTAAACAAATGGGTACAGTGTGGTTTCGTTTCGAAGGACGCGTGTTTCGCATTTCGAGCGGAAAGCGGTTTTTCTCAATGTGAGATATACTTTAAGAAATTGATATTGAAAAGCTTTGGTATGTGTTCACGGTTTTTATAGGAACATGTTTTACGAGAAAACCTTAGCAACTTTATTTTCATTGTTGTTAGATATATGTTTTTTTTAACTGATTTTGAAACGGAAAACGACATTTAAACTTGTCAACTATTGTACCTTGTAAAATCTCGCCCACAGCCGCGAGACGAAATAGAGAGAGAAAGAATTACCTACGTGATTAAGCTCAGTATGAGTGGCGATATTTTTAGGAAATTTTCTCTGCTCCATAACATAAATTAAAAAAAATATAAAATGAAGTATTATTTCAGGTATACATACACCCATATCAAATACAATTTATAGTGAAAGTATTACAATTATAAAAATACATTAAAAAAAAAACAAAATAAAATATTTGCCAAACATCGACTAAAGTTCATTTGCGGGCTCTGCTGAACAGACAGCCAATGTGAGTGTATTATACTGGGGATCCCGTCGCAAACCGCTCTCAGAATGCGATTTGTTGAAGAGCGTAGCCGCTCCCAGAAAGACGTGACACGGTTTCGGAGCACTGCGAAGAAATCTGGTACCCTCGCCTCAGCGAACATGCCCGATGCACTGCAGTACCTCGGTCGGCGCATGAGGATACGAAACGCATCATTGTACTGTACCCTCATGGCACTGTATGATTTCCTATGACATTATGTTTTAAACAGCATCAGCTTAACATCTTTACTACACTTGCCACTCTCCTCTCCCTCTCGATGTCCATGTCATCTTTTAGGTTGGGTGTCATCATAACTTAAGATGCTATTACTGAATAATTAAAATAAAAAATAGGTAGTTCTTTATTTTTATTCTCGATTATAATACAAAAATATGTGTTTTTTAATAAATTCCACGCAAGAATATTTATTATTTGTAAATTATTTAAATAATTTTAATTAACAATAATAAACTTTTTAGGCGTAAATTAGGTACGAATTGTTATAAAAATGTCAATATAGACAGTTAAGTGCGTATTAATATTGTGAGGAAACATTGTGGCAGCACGCGACCTATGAGAAGTTATTTGAACAAAGGCGTGCATAGGGCCTTTTGATTACTTTTTTAAATTTTATTTAAAGACAAAATTCGCAAAATAGTCTAACGATACGACAACAGTCTGAAAAAAAAATTACCTTCCAGTACATAGCCCATACATTAAATAGCCCGCCAAAATGTAATCACATTTTGTTGCCAGAGACAATTCATTCATTTTCATTCATTACAGCCCCTAGAACACAGCGTCCTAGACCTCCACTGCTGGAGATGGGCCTTCCAGAACTGGAGATTTTGGCCTACACTTACCACGCTGGCCAGACGGCTTGGCGAGAATATAATGTTATTTTTTAAGACAATTTATGAACGATTCCACAAGTTAGCATTAGTGGAACCGGGACCGACGGCTTAACGTGCTCTCTGAGGCACGGGAACGGTGGCATTGTAAATCTATGACAAATGTACGTAAGAAAAGTGTATTTCTTATTGGTACATGCCGGGTGGGTTTGAACCGACCTT
Organism: Tinea semifulvella; assembly: GCA_910589645.1. NCBI lineage: Eukaryota > Metazoa > Arthropoda > Insecta > Lepidoptera > Tineidae > Tinea > Tinea semifulvella. The sequence goes on from OU342599.1 coordinate 4,148,897, forward strand.
TGCAGGATTAAAGGTAAGCGTTCTTACGACCGAGCCACCACCACGCCGTAGCCACCACCGCGCGGGAGACAATTACTCTTGATTAAATAATAAATGTTTCTAGTAGGTATATGAAAAAGACTTGCCCCCGAGTTCCCGTCCGCCTACAGATACCATTAATTTCTAATTAACCAAAAATAACTCCTAGAGCACGATAAGCCCCGACGCTCTCCGGGTTCAGAATTCCTCGTTCAGGATTTTTTTTAGGTTCTCTGACCGCATACGAATCCTAAAGGCCTTGAATCCAGTGTCATCCCAATCCCAAAAATAGCTTGTCAATAAAATTTGATCTTACGGTATACGACAACATTTGTTTTTTTACTACATAATTTTAACAATTATTGCGATATTGCTGTTACCATAATAATTACTCTAATTAATAAATAATAAAAAATCGGGTGCGTCGCGGGACTGCAAAAGTGAGAACTTGCAGGTTATTGATGTCGTAGTTGGTAAGAATATGGAGGTTAAATGAATGCATGGAATGATGGTATGGTATGATAAATGTAAATGATTTTAAATTGTATAAATGTAATGTATCTCTTCCCCTTCCCCGCCGCGCTGTTTTCCCATGAGCGCTATTCTGACGTACGGACGTACGTTCAACGAAATAGGTCCCCAACCAAGCGCGCGCAATAAAGTTCTCACTTTATAAACCTTTTCGGTGGTACGATTACATTTTGTCCCAAAGCTTGATGAATGGGGTATGGGCACGCCACTGTTGTAAAAGGCGCGGCGGCTTCCATTATGGCATAACTAATATTGACAGGTACGGTTATGGAAACATGGCATGACCTGTCAATGAGGGTTTGTTTTAGAACAACAATACATAGCACATTCTGATCAGCGTATTAATGTCTTGAGAGCGGCACAAGTTATGAGCGTATTTGTAAATTAAAATTAGGATGTTTTTTTTTAAACTATTCTGCACTTCCGTGGCAAAAGATATAATGAAAATGTATAAGTAGACTGCCTCCGTGGTCTAGCGGTTAAATCCGTGGCTTTAGACTCGGAGATACCGGGTTTGATTCCTGATCGGGACACAAAAATATTTATTTATGTGCATAAATACATTTAATTAATATTTAATTTATTGGTGATGTTCTTTGAGTTTGGTGCGCTGGAGACATCGACGAGCTTACCACTTGTCATGATTGGCCTATAGTAAAGTTGGCTAAATGTGAATCCGCTTATTTATAAGCTACTTATATAAGTATATACGAATTTGATTCATTGATCCTTTGCAGATGTGGAAGAAATACTTTAACATACACAATATCCAAAATTAAAAATAACTCAAAACGAAAAGGGAAATCAAAACTAAACAATAATGTATAATTATCGTAGTAATTTAAATCTTAGTAAATTTAATTGTTATTATTGCTCTAAGATGTTTTAAAAATCGTCGGCAAGGAGTAAAGTCTGGCCACTCCAGGATTTCATAAAGACAAGGGCGAGTCTCAAGTACTCCAGTAGACTTATTCTGCGGACTTGAGAATTTTCTTACGTTTTGCTTGAGTACAACTAATTAATACTTAACTATTAATGTTTATATTATCTTATTTATTTATTTAAGAAAAACTATTGACAATATCCAACAACAAATAGAACTAAACGTTAGCAACAGAGTGTCATTTATAAGTTTTCACAAATATAAATATTTATTTATTAAAACTTTATTGCACAATATATATAGAAGATCGGACTTAATGTCGCTGGACATTCTCTGACAGCCAACCTTAGGGACACTGTAGAACATTAAAGACGTAAGGTAGGTGCAATTAGAGAAATATGATTACGTAATAAATATGCAATATTATCTAAACTACAATAATATAAATATATATTAACAATGTAAAAAAACACAAAAATCAAAAAAGCCTAGGCGATGACAAAGATTAAAAAAACATACAGAGTAACATATAAACACTACACAACAAACTACTAATGAATATTTGTATCCACAAACAAATACAATTAAACAATAATAAGTATTTATTTATTTATTAAAGGATAACTAACGACTAATAACAAATTTGGAAAAAATAAATGAAAACATAAAGGGTCAATTAGAAGTTACCGCAAATGGACTACAAACATAAATTAAAATAAAGAATACTTACAAAAAATTAACAACAACAATTAATAAAAACAGCTGTGGGTACACAGCTAAGGCATATGGGTTGTACAGTAGCTAAGATTTACTTAGTTGTTGCTGTAATTGTATTGTGTTTTTATTTTGGCTACTCAGAGGCCCAATTATTGGATACTGTAATAGCATGTGGTGGTTGCCTGTAATTGGTGCAGCATCTTTTTCTGTCTTAGTTGTAAGTAAAAATCGATGTATCTTTTGTTGCTGTCACTGTTGGCGACCCTAATAAACAAATAAAAATAAAAAATAAATTAATTAATTAAAATCTTGCGTAAGTATGATCATGTCTCTCATTTTCGCACTCAGTTAAAATGGCTCAGTATTCGCTTTCGCAGATCTGTTCATGTCCTGGTTTTCCTGTATGGTATCCTAAACAATCCTAAAACTCCTCTATTTCTAAAATCATGCTTCGAGTACTTCTGCGACACACACAGCCTTACCCTTCGTTCTACTTTTAATAACCAACTCAAAATCCCTCCCCACTCCTCTAGCAGATATTCAGATTCCTTCACTGTGTCGGCGGCCCGCTGGTGGAACACGTTACCGCTGGCTATCAGACAAGCACCATCTGCCAATGTTTTTAAAAGTCAAGTAACGACATTATTTTTAAATAAACAGGAAATAACCTCATCAAGATGATAATATAGATATTTTGGCATAATTATATTTTGTGTATGTAGTATATAATAAGTTACATATTTAAAGTGTGTAGTATATGTAGTTCGTTTTATATGTAGTATATGTATGTACCAAATTAAGTAAGTATCGTGTATTATATTTATTTGCACCCTGCCCATGATTTCTCACTTTCCCAAAGGTCAGTTGTTAGAAAATGCCTAACCGGCATTAAACTCGCCTATGTACACTAATTTTAAGTTTTTGTGCAATAAAGTATTTAAATAAAATAAATAAAATAAAATCTTAATATAATATAAACATTAAAATATCAGGTCAGAATATGCACCCGCATACCAGTAGTCACCATCCCTTCGCGTTCGTATAAATTTGGGGACTCATACATCTGTCGCACGATAAAGATGTGGAATGCTCTTCCAGCCTCTGTGTTTCCACTTTCCCATAACTTAGAGTCCTTTAAGCGAAGTGTAAAAAAGCATCCAGTCAAGCCGGCATAGTGTGTCTGACTTCAGTTGCTAACATTCATGGACCTTGCGCGCCACTTACCATCAGGTGGGCCCAGGGTCACATGTCGTGCTAGTATAAAAAAAATGTCCATAATATTCGGTTATTTTTTATATATTTTTATTTGTGATATTTCTCGAGTTTGGTACGCTAGAGATATCGAACTAAATGTGAATCCGTAAAAATGGTTTCTGACTACCCCGGAAGGGATACACAGTCGTGATGATATTTTACGAACTTGTAAAATCGATAATAAATTGTCATTAACATTTACATCAGACACTCGCCAACCCGTCTGGCCAAGGCATGGTGAGTGTAGGCCAAATTCAACAAAAATGTGTTCTGGAAGGCCCATCTCCAACAGTGGAATTCTAGGACTTCTTTGGGCTGTAATGAAGTATACAGTAAAAACAATATAAATATTTTAAAAAAAAAGCATCTGCTAACCGTATATAAACTACTCTTTGCGTCGTGTTTCCTCATTGATGAGGGTCGTGACCTCCAGATGAATTGGTGTGCGTCACGCCACCCGTTCCTGTCTTCGGCGGCATGCACAGCATCATGGACGCTAGTGTTGGTGATGGAGCGGAGTTGGCCAGACCAGCGTACCGGACTTCGGCCTCTCGGTCTCTTTCCTTCCACCTTGCCAGTAACAAAAAGTTTCTCCAGGTTATCCCCTCCTTTTCGGGCAATGTGTCCGAAGTATTTGAGTATCCGAATAAGACATATGGTGGATATAAGTGAAAATTATACACTACTACAGACACAAAAACGTCTGTAAGCTGATTTATCTGTAATAAAGAGTTAAGTGGTAATTCCCCGTGTAACATGGCAGTTTATATTTGTTTTAATAGAAACGCATTAATGCGTTATGCGATGAACTCGGAGAAACAGAACGCTCAGGGACGGCACGCAATGTGTCAAAATCAGCCGTTCCTCATTCATTTTAAAACTTTATCTGCGCAAGTTCATTTTGCGGGTGCTTCGATAATAGAAATTTAATGTAACCTTGTTCAAGCACACATTGTACCTTAAAATCACTAAGTGACCGTAATCCCCTAATTGGGTAAGTGCTAACAATTAGTTTTAGATTGTAGAATGGCTAAATGTCTGGTGTGATATATTGCGTCTTTGTGTGTTTTATGTCTAGTGCTGTCGGCGGTGGGTATGCAGTTCCACATATTCCACGATCACCAAACGACACCTCACATATCCATTATCATGCCACTAATCATTAGTCATCTCATTAATTGTTAATTGTCATTTCACTTAGGTCATTTTTCATAATTGTGATCACCTTCTCTGATTGCTGCAAAGCACTGCACGCTACTGCTAGATGTAGATAATACTACCTAGATGCAAGGCTCATTAGCAGTCAGAAGATGTGATCCATACTTAGACGCTGCGAATGTTAATTCCAGGGAACCAGTTTTGGGTTAGAAGCTCCGCGGGCTTCCGGAGACTCATCTCGTCGGTCGCCCAACTACCCACCAGCCGAGCGTCTCTTCTTCACGCCCGGCTGCTACACGAGATAAGCATTAGCTAGATTACCTACACTCTTAAATGTGCGGAAGTGTCCTCAACTGAATATACAATAAATCTACGACCCGTTATTTGTTGTTTTATTTGTCGAGCCCCGGTCCTTAACCGGGGAGTTCGCGACACCCGATACATTTGATTTTCGATTTTGAAATGACGTCACGTCACGTTTGGGGTGAGCCAGACAGACACCGGAAATTCGCGTTCGTAATTTGAAATGCAAGGGTGTGACGTCATACGTGGAATAATAGGGTTCGATATCACGTGTCGTATTGATTAAAAACTTTACAAGACATAATCAAAGTTGAAGTTTAGTTCTCACTTTTGCGGTGCGTCCTGCGACGAACGCGTTTTTTTTATTATACAATTATCTTATGTCGAGTATATTGATTATTATATTTAATACTATTTGGGGGTTTTTGTTAATGATATCTTTGTTAATTATTTTACAAAGAGAAGAAAGACGAAATATAATAAATAATAAATAAAAATTCTTTATTGCACAAAAACTAAATAACTTAAAATTAATGTGCACAGGCGAGCTTTATGCCGTAAGGCATTTTCCACCAGCTAACCTTTGGGAGTTTTAAAGGATTACAGGCAGAGTGCCAAGTATTTACTAACAAAAACAATAATTTTACTAATACTACATATCATACATATTATAATATATACAAGTATATCTATAATACAATACATATAATTACATATCGTTCGAGTAACGTTGAAAAGCTGTAAACGCTTAACTGTGGAACGATTGCATCGACTGTTTGATTGGCTTATAGCGTCCACGCTTTGAGGTAGCAATTTTCCAAGTAAACACGGCCATAGAATATTTATTTATTTAAACTTAATTGCACAAAGAACAAAGGCGGACCTAATACCGCTAGACATTCTATGACGGTCAAACCTTCAGGACAACGAGAGCAGTAAGTAGGTAGGTGTAACGTTTCGCCAGTGGTTCTCATCAATAGTATTATATTTACATATATTGTAAATTTATTGTTTAGTTTATTTCATTTTTATTATTTTAAATTTTATTGTTTTTATTTATATTATCTATGTATAATTGTTTTTATTTAATTTTTTGTTCTATGTTATGTAGTTTATTGTTCTTAATTTTACTTTAGGTTTCGTGTTGTTATTGCAGCGAGCACCATCTAATTATGTAATTTTAGCTATCGGTGGCAACTTGTCAATAGCCATACACTACCCATATGTATATATTTTATCTATCTAGCTGTAAGTTGTCCTTAAGCATTAAATAAATAAAAAACTAAATAAACTTGAAGAGTTTTAATGCAGATAACATATACATTCTTATTAATAATTACATACTAATACATATAATAACCTACATAAATAAGATATAAACAATACAATATAATATATACACAATACTATACCTACTAATGATAAATCACTGATTAAGACATAAGCTAAAACAAAAGGAGGATGGAAAATTACGAACCTCGGTCCTAATAATACTACTCGTGGCGGGTAGGTAGGCACTTATTTGATAAGAAAAAAATATAAAAATTACAAGAAGAAACTTGTACGTTCATTAGAAGTCCTTGCAAAATATCTCATCAATTCGTTTCTAGACTGGCTCACATATCATTAGGGCATATTCATTAATTCTCGTCGTAATTGAAGATTTCATTCAGTGACGTCATTAGTCCTGCAACCTTACTACGTCATTAGTATGTGAAAACTAGATCAATGCTTCCCATACTTGATTACTGTGTGTGAAAATATAGACAAATAAAAACAAGTAAAAATAATAATTAATTTATTTATTTATTTATTCGGAAAATCAACAGCTTTAAATACATATATTTTTTAAAGTAGTGATAATGAGTACAGCCAATTAAAGATTTCCACAAAAGATGAATGAATGTAACAAAAAAAAAAACAGAAAAATGACCTTTATCAACAAATACATAACCAGATAATAAACTCAAAGCAAAGCAAAAAGAAAGTAACTGAATAGACATACTTAAATTTAGTATAAATATAAATTATATCACTATTTATTTATTTTATGATGAACTATTGCAAACGCAGCGATAAGGCGACCGAATGTTTAAACGATCTCTTTGAACCAACAAAGAGATCAATATCAGAAAAGATTTTGTTATATGTGTATGCAATTCGGGTTAGAGGTGAGTTTTTCCCATAATTAGTGCGATGCCATGGTACGAGCAAAAGATCTGTAGAGCGGGTACGACGTTTCGATGCTCTGTACCCAATACCACCAAATAACTCCTCGCAGTCCATATAGTATCGCAGTAATAATAATAAAAATCTTTATTGCACACAATATAAAGTGTAGGCGCGGTGGTGGCTCGGTTGTAAGAACGCGTTCCTTAAATCCTACAAAGGTCGGTTCAAACCCAGCCGGCATGTACCAATGAGAAATAAACTTGTCTTAAGTACATTTGTCATAAATTTAAAACACCATCGTTCCCGTGCCTCAGAGAGCACGTTAAGCCATCGGTCCCGGTTCCACTAATACCAACTTGTGGAATCGTTAATAAATTGTCAGTAAAAATTGACATCATATCCTTGCCAAGCCGTCTGGCCAGCGTCGCGAGTGTAGGCCAAATACTCCAGATATATGTTCTGGAAGGCCCATCTCCAACAGTGGAGGTCTAGGACTCTGTTCTAGGGGCTGTAATGAATGAAAAAAAACATAGGCGAGCATAATACCATAAAGGTATTCTCTACCAGCTAACCTTTGGGAGAGTGAGAGATTAATATTATGGGTGCAGAGTGTGAAAATGGAAATAATATAGTAGAAAACCAGAGTTAAAATATGTAAATAAATACAATATATACATTTATAATGCTATAATACCTAACAGAAAAATAATATTCATAATTAGAATAAATAATTATATACATATATAGGTAGACTGCCTCCCTGGTCTAGCGGTTAAGTCCGTGGATTTAGACTCGGAGGTACCGGGTCGAACCCTTCTTCCTGGTCGGGACACAAAAATATTTATTAATGTAAATACATACATTTAATTTATTTGTGATATTTCCCAAATTTGGTACGCTGGAGACATCGACGAGCTTGCCACTTGTCATGATTGGCCTATAGTAAAGTTGGCTAAATGTGAATGAAGGGAACGGTCGTGATGATACTTTAACTTTTAGAAAAATATTAATACATAATATAAATAAATACATAAATAATTATATATACATGTATAGGTACTAATAATATGTCAGGTGAATGGGATTCGTTTTGCTTTTTAAGGAAATAAGAGAAGAAGTTTTTTGAATATATTTAAAGACAAAATAGATAGTGTTAGTTAATTTAAAGAATGGAAATTCTTACAGACTCAAGATCTAAAGTTGCAGGAAAGCTGGCAATTATTTCTGCCATATTATTGTTGCCAGTCTTCTTGGGACTTCTAAAGGGTCGTCTCTAGAGGACATTTTTAAATGAATGAGTTCAATTGGTCCACGGCATACTAAATACATTTTTATTCATTACAGCCCCTAGAACACAGCGTCCTAGACCTCCACTGCTGGAGATGGGCCTTCCAGAACAGGAGAATTTGGCCTACACTCGCCACGCTGGCCAGACAGCTTGGCGAGGATATGATGTAATTTTTTATGACAATTTATTAACAACAAGTTGGCATTAGTGGAACTGGGACCGACGGCTTAACGTGCTCTCCGAGGCACGGGAACGTTGGTGTTGTAAATCTATGACAAATGTACGTAAGAAAAGTGTATTTCTCATTGGTACATGCTGGGTGGGTTTGAACCGACCTTTGTAGAATTTAAGGTACGCGTTCTTTACAACCGTGCCACCACCGCGCACCTAAATACATACTAAAATAAATTCACTAATATTACAACTCCAATAATTGAATAAAGCCTTTACCTATAACATCATTTACAATAGCTTACAAGTCATCTCAAAGTCGCAAGTACAGTCTGCAACTAATTTATCTTACGCATATTGATAAAATTGTAAGAATATAGAATAAATTTATAAATATCTGGATTATCGATTGAATAGTTTTTAAAGTTATGAAAAAGAGCCTTCATACGTAATTGTATGCCATTGCAAAGAGATATAACCGATGTTATTTATATATATATGTATATATATATATATATAAGTCAATCGATACATGGATCGATGGATTAGTCCAGCATTGTGTACTTATATATATATATATATATATATATATATATATATATATATCATCCATATAATCCATCAATGTATCGATTGACTAATCTAAATTCCAACTTTAAATTAACATAATATGGATTGGATGCAAAAATGTTGCGTAACTACGTCCAATTAATACAAGCTCTAATGGGGTGTATCAGGCAAAGCTTTTTTATAGATGTCGCTAGCGGCACTGGTACCTTGTTTACCTATGTCGGATCATTTTTAAAATGTTTTTGTAGTTTTTTTTTATTTTTATATCAGAAATACGGATAATATATATATATATATATATATATCGTTTTTTATATAAGATATATGTAAACAAACAAAATCGGTAGTTTTTGTTAATTTTAGCTTTTAGAATGTAATTTTGTTTGTAAATTTTTCTTAAAACTGATATATTTTATTTATTATTATAATATTTGTAACATTTATTTAGGTAATTAGGTAGGTATTAGTTTTATTAATTATAATTTAATTTAATAGATTTAACTGTTAGGTAGGTAAATAATTTGTTTATGTAATGTATAATATCTATTGCATGCCTAGTTTTAAATTTATTCTCAATGGTAAGTAATTATGAGCAGGCCGTCTTTAAATCACATTTACTATGTTAATTATGTATGCATGTACTCAGAAATTGAAATATTGTTGATTTTGTTGGAGAACTTATAAATAAATAAATATGTGAGTCTTGATCTGTCAGTGCCACTTTTACCCACAACTTTCGCATGAATTTTACAATGTTATTAATAGTTATTCTGCTATTCGGGGCGGAAAAAAATTGAACAATTAAAAAACCATGAAAATCAGTCCAGCCGTTCTCGAGTTAAATAATAAATAAATAAATATTTTCAGACAGGTCACACAGCGCCATCTAGTTTCCATGGTAAGCTACGAGGCTTGTGTTACGGAAATTAGATGGTTGATAAACTACATATTATACTTTTTTTTTTGTAAATATATACATATTATACATATAAACACCCAGACCGAGACAAATTATACAATGTACAACTTGCCCCCGGTGGGAATCGAACCCTCGACCTCCCGAGTTCACGGCAACGTTTGTTACCACTAGACCACGGAGGCGGTCAATAGTTAAAAGTGTTCTAACAAATCCGACTTTGTTTTATACATATATTAAGATAGTTTTCAAATATATTTTTTTTGTTCTACCCATTATTGTACTTTTTTGTTTTAATGTATGTACATATTATAAATTGTTGAAACTGCTGTAGCCCTAATCTGTTACAAACGTTTTATAATGGAATTCGTATATATATATATCACGTTCTTAAAGTTGATATTTGCACGGCCGCTGTCAAGGTCGAGCGCTTATAGAGTTGAGAATTGAATAGTATTTTGTAATTATGACGCAAGCTCTGACTTAAATAATGAAATCCACTAATAACGTTTGCGACTTAGTAGTGCTGCAGGTCTATTACTATGGTTAAATGTTTATGTCACCGTCGGTTTTCAAATAAATAAATTAATTTAAAAAAAAAATGACTGGATAATAGTTACTGTAGGTAAGTTACATGATATTTAAATGGTCAATAATCAAAAATCAAAAGTTCAAAGGCGTGAACTCGATGCAAAGATAGCAGCTCAATATTAAATTGTGTAATGGAATTGTATTTATAAATTGAATCAGCAGGTATCAAGAAAGTTGTCGATGCCGGAAGGTCACCTCTTATCATAGTTTGTAAATCTATCAAATGTAGTCAATCAACTTTCTAAGAAATAAAATTACAGATTTTTGAAAATATAAGTAAAAACTGCAGAAACGTGGACACAGACGGTAGGTCTGGTCCACAATTTCAAGGTCGCTTAGCGAGCTATGGAGAGAGCTAAGCTCGGGATTTCACTAAAAGATAAAGTCAGAAACGTTGACATCCTTCAAAGAACCAAAGTTACCGATATAGCTTTTAAAATTAGCATGCTGAAGTGGAATGGGCTGGACACATATGCCGCAGAACCGATGAACGATGGAGTAGACGGGTTCTGGAGTGGATACCACGTACTGGAAGACGCAGAGTGGGACGAGCCCCCGCCAGATGGATAGATGACCTGAGGAAGGTCGCTGGTGGGGGATGGTTGAGGGTGGCAGAAGATCGTGTAAAGTGGCGAGCCTTGGGGGAGGCCTACATCCAGCAGTGGAGAGACTCAGGCTGATGATGATGAAGTAAAAACTACTTAAATAGTAAATAAAATAATAACTATGAACACAGAGTCCTAGACCCCCACTGTTGAAGATGGGTCTTCCAGAAATTATTGGAGAATTAGGCCTACGCTCGCCACGCTGGTCTGGTCTCATGTCAATTTCGAATGACATCACAAGCCATTTCGGCTTTTTTTACCAGCTAACCTTTGGGAGAGTAAGACAGTATAAATATGTGGAGTGCGATTCTAACCAATAAACTACATAAATAGTATGTATACATAGACTACATAAATACTCATCAATATTTACTTATTATAGTATATATACATATATGAAGATAATATATTATTAGGAAGTAGGAATTTGTGGAGTTAAAATATATTGTGCTAAGATGAACCGGATTTATACATATATATATATTTATTTATTTATTAAGAAACCAACAACGTTACAATATGCTTAATAATAGTATGGTACAATTTATGGAGTAAGGTCAATTACAGGTTTCGCTATATAAACATAGTACGTAGTGGAGTTTAACTACTTACTATACAAAATAGGTACATAAATGTTTTAATAGTTTATTACAACATAATTTTATAAAGCACGGAAAATTTCCAAAAAATAATTAAAATATATATATAGAAGAAGTATGATAATAATAAAACATGCCTATAATTTGGTAACATCATTAAATGTGCATATGAGAAAGTCGAAAACAACATTAATCCATCCACTCAATCTGCGAAACAAATCCAACCAGGAACGCTGTCACCTGTTTATTCATATAAACAAACAAGAAAGGAAGGCTAATACAAATGCAATAAATGAAATGAAATAAAATAAATTAATATTTATTTGTATGTAATATGGTAAATAGGTACGTAATTTTTAAATAGCTCACACACGCCGACATTTCTGACACACACATTTATACAGTAATTATTTTATACAAAATTTATACAATTTCATTAATTTATATGATAAATAAAATGACGTGAATTAAGTTGGCATATGTCAATTTTTACAAGAAGATATACTCATGCGAGAATTTGATTAAACAAAATTTAATAAGAGCTACTATCCTCGCCATGCCGTATGTAGTGATGGCGAGTGTAGGTTAAATTCTCCAGATATGTATGTGTTCTGGAAGGCCCATCTCCAGCAGACTACTCTAAGACGCTGTGTTCAAGGCGATGTAATTATGAAAAGCGACTATATTGCATAACGGCAAAGAACCTATTTAAAAATAATACAAGTAAATGGTAAATAAATAAATGATGACAATTCGGCGTACGTTAACATGTAATTTTCGTATAAAGTCTGTGGTTTTCTTTAATTCTATGCAATTTGTGAGTGATTCATTAAAGAGCATGTCCTCACATGGGGGAACGTTTCAGCGATACATTATGAAAAGACTAGGCTTGCGTGCGAATCGCGGGAAACGACAAGTGTATTTGCTACCTAAGACATTGTAGTATGGACATAGCTTGTTATTTTTATTTTTTTTCTAATTTAGTTTTAATTTTTATTTCATATTTATTTTATGTACTAATTTACTTCGAATAAAATACCTACATTGTCCGACTTGACGTGGGCAATAAATGTCAGTGAAATAATATTCCTTATCAATATATGGTTTTATTTTATATACCACGTGACTTCGAATTTATACGGGGTGACTATATATTATGGTCTTACCTTAGACTAATATGTAATTCTATTGATAGAAACAAACAACTTTTTCTAAGACACCATATGTCGGAAAAGACAAAAAAAAAAAACACTTCTCTATACATTAATTTTAAAATAGCAATTTTTTATGAAGTAGCTAAAAAAAATGTCCTCATTTCCGACATAAGGTTGTAAGGCAAACAAGCAAAATGTTAATAATATTTTTATTAAATTCTTTATTATAAATACAAGTGAATAGTCTGTTGCATATGTCAACTTATACAAACAAGCAAAATGTTACCAATATTTTTATTAATTTTCTATTATAAATACAAGTGAATAGTCTGTTGCATATGTCAATTTATACAAACAAGCAAAATGTTACTAATATTTTTATTAAATTCTTTATATAAATACAAGTGAATAGTCTGTTGCATATGTCAATTTATACAAACAAGCAAAATGTTACTAATATTTTTATTAAATTCTTTATATAAATACAAGTGAATAGTCTGTTGCATATGTCAATTTATACAAACAAGCAAAATGTTACTAATATTTTTATTAAATTCTTTATATAAATACAAGTGAATAGTCTGTTGCATATGTCAATTTATACAAACAAGCAAAATGTTACTAATATTTTTATATTTTTTTTGTTATAAATACAAGTAAATAGTCTGTTACATATGTCAACTTATACAAACTAGCAAAATGTTACTAATATGCAATAAAAATATTTATTACTATTCTTATCTATACATTTTTTTCGTATAAATGTATGATGGATAGCAACAGTGTAGTTCCGTGCACACTCATAATCCATTCATAGACTTGTCGCATTCTGAGTTATTGCCGCCTTTTAATCAATTCTAGGAATATCATAATATTACTACATGCGTGTAGATATATTTAAATTTTAACCAGATTCAGTAAATTAAAGCCTATTTGTTACCTACTCATAAATGAGAAAATAAAATATTTTTTAAAATTTATTTAATTAATTTATTGCGCTTAATAACCTAGTACATAGGTGAGCTATAACGCCATAAGGCATTTTTCACCAGCTAACCTTGGGTATCACGAAAGGTGATGGGCAGATTGAAGAAAAATAGTAAAATAATAAAATTACTAAAATAAACATAATTACGCATTCATAGCAGTCAAAAATACATATACGTACTCAATATAAAAACAATACACATACATACTATATAATGTATACATACACTATATATATATATATATAAATAAAATGTCAAACAACTTCGTTAATTTGAGAGACATACATTCTGTTTCTCAAGAATGGTACAGAAGAATGTATAAATATGAAAATAATATTAAAATATCATTAACGATTTGCTCAAAATATCATTAACGATTTGCTCAAAATGTCATTAACGATTTGCTCAAAATGGACACTTATTACCGACGTATTTCTGAATAAAAAAATCTTGTAGATACATAGATCCGATCTGTAATCCGAATAAAATCTAAACTACGAGGAATATCTGAAAATGCTGTAAGGACTGATCCGGGCTGATTTTGTTACAGAATAAAACTAAATTAAAAAAAAAAACTCAAATCGGGGATTCAGACAATCAGATTTTTACAATAGGGCTCGATTCCTGTAGTTTCCTTAAGCTTGACTTTCGACATTCTTCCCAAAATTTGACCCTTATAAGCGACACTATCAGCTAGTGGAATAATACAGGTGTTTTTATTGTTTTTGTTATTATATAAAAGGTGGATTTCATTCGAATAACAATTCGGTGAAGGCTATTTCTTCTACGTATTTATTTTAAATATGTAAAAATGCAATAGCACTAAATTATGGCCTATAGTAAATTTGGCAAAATGTGAATCCGCTTCTTTATAAGCGTGGTTTTTGATACTTTACATTTTACTTTTAGAACTTTAAAATATTTTGTAACATATGAGAGATTGTCTGGGCCTCCTAATTTTTTTTTCCACAATTATTCTATTTAATTTGTTTTGTGAACTTTCGATTTCGATCGGAAACGAACGTAACTTAAGTTTAATCGACTCAAAATTAGTAGGATTGAGCTGCAGTCCCACACTGCGATATTTTTTTTAATGTGTGGAGCTCCTCTTATGCAGACTGTACCTACATTGCCCAGAGTACAGTCGCGAACATAATTTTCCGCGAAAGTTAATTAATGTAGCCACTGTGGTGCTCCCAGTCGATGAGTGGGCGCGGCTTGCTAACTGTACTTGCACTGTACTCTGAACAAACGAAATTTAAGCTCAAGCCAATCATAATAGGCAAATCCGTATATATTGCGACGGTTTTTATAATTTTACGTGTCTTTACGCGATTTACCTTAGAGACATATTTCTCCCGACGTTTCAGCCAAGTTGCATTGGCCGTGGTCACGGGTCGACTGGTGCTATGTGGTGTAGTCTCGTACATACTTGGCGGTAGATGTAAACCTACCCACTTATCACTTTTAAAAGTTTTTAGAAATCACGACACACGACACTTACAATATTCTTGACGATACCGAGCGATTTTTCCCGGCGTCGAAACCTATTGATTACTGGATTCCACGATGAAGATAGCTTATAACCCCCTCGATTGAATTTTTTGTGTTTCTTTATATATTGCGACGGTGTTATAAAAGTGAGTGGTTGTTACGTGAACATTGTCCTGCAAAAATTGTCCTGCTTTTGGAAACACTGCAGCTTCGCCGAGATGTTGACTCTCTGAGCGTGTTCTACAAGCTATAAAACGGTGAGTGTTCTGAGAAGCTCAATAACTGTATACCTTCTTTTATATTCCGCAACCGAACCAAAGGCGAAAATATACATTCACATTACTACTGATTCACATTGATATGCGTTTTAGCGCGATTAGAGCGATTAGGCTCATACCTTCGACATATCCTCTCATCGTCCATACCTCAGTGTTTGAAGACAAAAGTCTTCAACCAGTGCGTCCTCCCCGTAATGTCGTATGGAGCAGAGACGTGGACACTGACAATGGGTCTGGTTCACAAATTCAAGGTCGCTCAGCGAGCTATGGAGAGAGCTATGCTTGGTATTTCTCTGATGGATAGAATTCGAAACGTTGAAATTCGTCGAAGAACCAAAGTTACTGACATAGCATTCAAAATTAGCAAGCTGAAGTGGCAATGGGCCGGACACATCTGCCGCAGAACCGACGACCGATGGGGCAAACGGGTTCTGGAATAGAGACCATGTACGGGACGACCCCCCGCCAGATGGACGGATGACCTAAGGAGGGTCGCTAATGGGGGTTGGATGAGAGTTGCAAAAGACCGCGTGCAGTGGTGGGCCTTGGGGGAGGCGTATATCCAGCAGCGGAGAGACACAGGATGATGATGCGGCTCATATTTCGTAGGTATATGTAAAAAAATAGATGTTTTTATAAATCAATATTTTAAAGAAATACAAAAGTCGTTAGAGTTAGAAAATAAGTAATTGTAAATATTATTTTTGTTTGATTTAGTTACGAGATGTTAGTAATATTACGCTATTTTAATAATTGATCCACTACTTATAATTGCAGCCCCTAGAACACAGAATTCCAGACCTCCACTGTTGGAGATGGGACTTCGAGAAATTTCTGGAGAATTTAGCCTACATTTGTTTATTTTATTTAGTCCCTAGGGTGCAGCTGTAGCGCTGCTAAAACTAGTATATGTTTTTACTAAATTCTATTTTTATTCTTCTTCCTTGGTATTATGTATGTACTGCAGACACAGTATACGAAACTAAATATCTGCTAAAGGAGTAAAATTTTTAATATTTAAAAGTTTATTATTTATAGAGTAGACCCCCTGGCTATTAATAAGACAATCTGTTCCACGCCATTGCGCATACGTCGTTTCTTTGATGTGAATAGGATACCGCCTATACGGTGTACGTAGAATTAGATTCCCTAGATAGAGTCTAAAATTGAATTAATTATAACATTACATACTAACTTTACATCCAGGATATTAACATGCTGATTATACACTAATGAAAATCATCATTACCACGCACGTATTGCTTCCGGGTTGGTCAAAAACCAAACCTTTCAAGAATTTAGAAATTCTAAGATTTACATTTAGATTGAATCCACTTTTTATACTACCAAGTTTCCACGGCCTAACGGTCGTTCCGTCCGGTCTCTTGGTCCCAAAGAGCTCTAGGATAGCGAGTACTCCAGCAGTGACAAGAGCCCTACAGATGATGTCATTTTGCCGCGTGACAAGGAATGCGAATACAAGAGAACAATACTATCCCAATTAGGATAGTGTGTATTTATCATTAATTATTTATTGTTCATTATGTAATAAAACTAATTTATTTTTAATTATTGGTCCAGCTACCTTGACGTTCTAATAATAATAGCCAAAGGGAGTTAGGCTTAGCGCACACATGAACAGGAGGTTCCTAATTTGGCATGGTTGATGGTAGATTAAGGCGTGCGCACACGACTCGGTTATTAAGACACAGTTATAAGCGGTAGCAGAGCTTGAACAAGTATATTGTATATAAATAATCACTCTTACGTTCAGTTGACATATGAAATTTATTTTGTCCAAATTATAATTTAAATAGATCGTTTGAAAATTCAATTGCCAGTAATTCATAATAAAATAACTAAATATCTACATATATATTAAGCAATATTGGCTGTATTTATTCATTATCATATATTCATATCGTCGATCTCCAATGTTAGAGAAGGGCCTCTCAGAACATATATCTGGAGAATTTGGCCTACACTTGTCAAGCTGGCCAGACGGGTCGGCGAGGATCTGATGGCAATTTTTTAACGGTTTCACAAGTTGGTATTAGTGGCTTTGGGACCGACGGCTTAACGTAATCTTCGAGGCACGGGAACGGTGGTGTTGTAAATTTATGTCAAATGTACGTAAGAAAAGTGTATTTCTCATTGGTACATTCCCCAGCAAGTTTGAACCGATCTTGTAGGATTTAAGGTAAGCGTTCTTACAACCGAGCCACCATCGCGCTGAAATATAGGTATTCGTTACTACATTCATAACAAGGAAGCGGTATAGGATGATACTGCCTTAGTAAGTTCCGGGAAAAAAATCCGGAAATCCCGGAAACAAAGAGTCTAGATAAAACTGCACATTTCGAGCTCTTACTGCGATTTTACGTTTATTATTTTTATTGTTATACAACAGTGAGTGTTCTCAAGATCTCCATATCCCTTCTTCTCTATTACGCAACCGAAACACCCGCACAGACCATAATATGCATCCACATACCATAGCCACTATCCCTACGCGTACATAAATAATTGAAGACTTTTACATCTGTCACACGCTGATGATGTGGAATGCTCTGCCAGGGAGTACGTTTCCCCATTCCTATAAACTGGAGTCGTCTTCGTGAGAAATGTGAAAAAGCTATCAGGTAGGCGTGATGGCAAATGTCGTGCTCAGTATAAAAAAAACTAGAGTTTAGTTAAATTACATAACAGCCTCCGTGGTCTAGCGGTTAAGTCCGTGGATTTAGATTCGGAGGTACCGGGTTCGATTCCTGGTCGAGACACAAAAATATTTATTAATGTAAATAAATACATTTAATTAATATACCTATAATTTAATTGTGATATTTCTCGAGTTTGGTACGCTGGAGACATCGACGAGCTTGCCACTTGTCATGATTGGCCTAAAGTAAAGTTGGCTAAATGTGAATCCGCTTATTTATAAGCGTGGTTTCTGACCACCCCGAAAGGGAAACGGTCGTGATGATACTTTACATAATGTTTTAGCGTTGTGTTAAGATGCGACACGTTTTTTGTTCCAAATAGTCTTTCTATACATATCTCTATGTCAACGCGTTAATTTTTCTCCTTACAATTAGTGTCGCGGTGGTTACTGATGTAATTTTTCTCCAAGTTTTAATTCTTGAATGAAAATTTACATGGAATTAAATATTAACACCCAGAGCGACGCAACTACTTCTTTAACATTGTTTTTTTTTATTTAGAAGTGAGCTTTAGAAAGGCATATTATCATCATCTTAGAAACATCACAACTCTTAGAATACGAGTACAGATAGACCTCCACTGTTAGTTGTTTCAGAAGAATTTAGCCTACACGCCCCACTGACCGACGGGTTGGCGAGGGTCATCTGTGTCAATTTTAATGACAATTTATTAACGATTTTACAAATTGGTATTAGGGGGACGGCTTATCGTGCTGTCCGAGGCACTTGTGTTGTAAATCTAAGACAAGAAGGCATATAATCATCCGTATTTGGTTGTCATTAAAATAGTTATATACAATAATTTGAATCCAGAATCTATTAAACAAGAAGGAATCCATTATACTTTTATAGTAAAGTATCATCACGACCGTTTTTCCTTCGGGGTGGTCAGAAACCACGCTTATAAATAAGCGGATTCACATTTAGCCAACTTTACTATAAGCCAATCATGACAAGTGGCAAGCTCGTCGATCCAGCGTACCAAACTCGAGAAATATCACAAATAAAATAAATTAAATATTAAATGTATTTATTTACATTAATCAATATTTTTGTGTCCCGACCAGGAATCGAACCCGGTACCTTCGAGTCTAAATCCACTGACTTAACCGCTAGACCACGGAGGCAGTATATAATACCTTTATAAATAATCTAAAGGATATATTACTGGAAAAATGTTACTACACATTCAATGAATTCTACTTTAAAAATGCCAAGTTTTTATTTGAATTAATATACAAACAGTATAAAATGATTAAAAAATAAATGATTAATAAGAAAACCTAACATTAAATTAACAAAAATAAAAACAAACTACAAATAAACAAAAAAAATCTTTTTCTTTTTTTTATACTAGCATGAGCTTTACGCCCACCTAATGGTAAGTGGCGCGCGAGGTCCATGAATGTTAACAACTGGAGTCAGAGACTCACGACTGACATCTTACACTATGCCGGCTTGACTGGGCATGACGTCAATTGGCGCCTGATCCCGAAACTTGTGGATACACTTTACTGGGTTTATCGGCACAAACGGTACTTCCTCGCCCAGACTGAACTACCATCGTTACTAAATAGATTACCCGGGTATAAATCTAGATATTAATACAATTTAATATCAGCTTCTTGAGAATAAATTTACTTATCATAATTTAGATCTGAACCACACCGTTCAGCGTTCATTACTTGATATGTGCATCGCCTATAAGGGTTTTAATAATTACGTGTGTATAAGTGGCAGGACCAATCCAACTATTTTTTTTATTAATATCAACTGGTGAAATTGTTATATATTTATAAATATTTATATGAATAATACATAATTTCCTGGATAACTGGCCAGTGCTTTTGTGTATTTCTGCGGACTGATGCTGCTAATTTACCTAGTCTGCCGGTGCGGGGAAGTATCCACCGTTCGTGCTGATAAACCCAGTAAAGTGTATTCACACGTCTCGGGATTAAGCTTGAATTGCCGTCATGCCCAGTCTAGCCGACAGGGTGTTAGGGCAGTCCCTATCATATGTATCATCATACGTGACATCAGTATGTCACTCATAAGTGTCTGATTCTTATTGCGAACATTCATGGACCTCGCATGCCACTTAACATCAGGTGGGTGCAAGGTCACATGTCTTGCTAGTATAAAAAGTAAATAAAAAAAACATGATTAGGGCTTAGCTGCATATGATATCAATTGGAGTGATGTACTTCTCTAATTTATTAATTATTGAGAATTCAACACAGCGTTTTAACTAAATTTGGTACTTGCAAATTAATAATTTTAGGCCATTAACAGGATTCCACATATATCATTACCCTATAAAGCGTCTCTTATTCACTGTTGGCCCTGTGTGCCTTTACAGCTAAGTCTGAGTCGTGGCTAAGGAGTGAAGGCACTCGTTCTCCGCGTTAAAACTGACGTGCAGCATGCATGCATAGGAAAAAGTCTACTCGATGGTAGCAGACCCAACCTGAGGGTTAGGGGTCTGCGTTGGAGCCATCAATGCGGAATTGGGTTCTTAGGTTGGCGGCCTGAGGACTTGGAGGCCTCAATCAGAAGATTAAGCCACGTCGTGAATGGGTCGTCTGTGTCTTGGAGGACACTTCTGGGGCGACGCATCTTACGAAAGGGATCTGAGGGCGCATGCCAGGGTTAGAACCGTGAACGTTTTGTATTTTAAGAAAAGTGTTCTTACAACCGAGCTGCCACCGACCGTGAGCGACTTGCCCAAGCTGAATTGTTTTTAATATTACGATAAGGCATAAACTAACATTTCAATTAGGCATTTCAAATTCAGACAACTTTACTGTCCCATCATGACAAGTGGCAAGCTCTTCGATGTCTCAGGCGTACCAGACTTGAGTAAAGCCACAAACTTCCGAGCAAAAAGACATGCCACAACAAAAATAAAATTCCTATCAAAAAACAAGGAAAACAACTAACTGTGCTGTGCAATTTAAAAACTTAGTAACTGCAAGTAACGAAATTGATTAGATGTAATGCTTTCGTTCAAAGCGAAATTTAACGGACTCGAGCACGCGGTACAAATGTGTTTACGGCTGCTTGCTGTGCGCATCGGGGATGTTTTTTTTATATCAACACGACATGTGAACCTACTCCCACCTGATTGTAATTGGAGCGTAAGTTTCATGAATGTTGACTGGGCATGACAGCAATTCGAGCCTGATCTCGAAACGTTTGGATACTTTACTGGATTTATCGGCACGAACGGTGGTTACTTCCCCGTCCCGGCAGACTGAACAATTGAGCAACATCAGTTCGCCTACCACCTATTTGTATGTATCGCGGCCTACCAGGGTGCTTGCCAGGCTACGTGGGTGCGCGTGTAAACTCACCATTACACAACAAAATATAATTATTTGACAAAACCTTAACCATAAAACTTGAATTGACTTGAAACTATAAGATAATAATAACTTCACAAAATAATTTATCATCATGCATAATGCTGCAGATAAAAACAAGATTGCAGCCGAACTAAGCCTATATACCGCGTGATTTTATATGCGCTTACGTTATTAATAATAATAATAATAATTTATTCAATGTAAAAAACAAACTGTTAATTCGAAAAAAGACAGTAAAGAAGTTTATAGAGATGCCATAATTTCGTCACCTTCGACATATAGTCTCTTAGGACAAGTTGTTTGTTTCTATCAATAGAACAATATATAAGTACGTAAGGAAATACAAAGACATTCCGTATATGGTCTGTCCGTCCGCATTCAACGTTTAAATTCTAAAGATAACATATATTAACTTAAGGCCCATCTCTAACAGTGGTCTAGGACTCTGTTAACGGTAAGTGTCATCATCATCATCATCAGCCTGTATCTCTCCACTGCTGGATGTAGGCCTCCCCTAAGGCTCGCCAATTAACGCGATCTTTCGCTACTCTCATCCAACCCCCACCAGCGACCTTCTTTAGGTCATCTGTCCATCTGGCGGGGGGTCGTCCCACTCTGCGTCTTCCCGTACGTGGTCTCCACTCTAAAACCCGTTTGCCCCATCGATCGTCGGTTCTGCGGCAGATGTGTTCGGCCCATTGCCACTTCAGCTTGCAAATTTTAAAAGCTATGTCTGTAACTTTCGTTCTCTGACGAATATCAACGTTTCGATCCATCAGAGATACACCAAGCATAGCTCTCTCCATGGCTCGCTGAGCGACCTTGAATTTATGGACCAGATCCACTGTTAGTGTCCACGTCTCTGCTCCGTATACCTCGGGCAGACTATCCAATTAGGAGCAGCCAACTTCAGCAAAGAAGCCGACAGACGCATTCAGCTAAGATGGGCGGCATTCGGGAAACTCCGGCACATCCTCTCATCGTCTATACCACAATGTTTAAAGACTAAGGTCTTTAACCAGTGCGTCCACCCGGTAATGTCGTACGGTAAGTGTAAACAAATATAATCTTTCAATTTTTTAAATTAAATTAGATATTTTAGTTTCTAGGTTTTTAATTTAGCCAGCCGAATAGTAGTCAAATTCCGTCTTTTTAGGCGAAAGTCTAACCTTGTCTCAGTAATGGAATTAGACGTGTAAAACTAATAATAATAATAATATACGTTTATTTAAAGCAACTAGGCTCACTTGTTAGTTACAAAATCCTTACAACTAATGTTAACCGTCGACCGCCTCCGTGGTCTAGTGGTAACAAACGTTGCCGTGAACTCGGGAGGTCGTGGTTTCGATTCCCACTGGGGGCAAGTTATACATTGTATAATTTGTCTCGGTCTGGGTGTTTATATGTATAATATGTACTTATATATTTACAAAAAAAAAAAGTATAATATGTAGTTTATCAACCATCTAGTTTCCGTAACACAAGCCTTGTAGCTTACCACGGAAACTAGATGGCGCTGTGTGACCTGTCTGGAAATATTTATTATTATTATTATTAATATAAAAATGAAAATAAAATATGATAATATTAAAACAATATGACCATGCAGTAACCACTCCGCCCCCCACCAGTCTGACAGGATGGACCTCACTCCCGCCAGACCAGCAGCCGCATGAAGCAGCCAATGCACGGCGAACCATATCTTTCAGATATCATCTTCAGGATACTGTTAGTGCTTGTCCTCACTCTGTTAAGCAATGATGCAGTGGTTTTGTAATTTTATTTTTTATTTATTTATTTATTTATTGAGAATTCAACAGCGTTTCAACTTTAATAAATAAAGTACTTACAAGTTAACAATTTTAGGCCACTAACAGGATTCCACATATAATATTAAAAACTGTGATAAGTGATACAAAAAAAAAGAAAAGTTAAAAATACATATTTAAGAATTTAAGATGTAAAATTGATTGCATAAAATTTGAAAAAATTAAAACTAAATCCTAAATTTCAGTTGAACAGATATAATAATGTAATGTATAATTTTTTTTTTTTTTTTTAATTATGGTGCATGCATGTTTGTGTAAGTATGAGAGTGTATGAAAGTGTTTGTATAAATGAGTGTGTGTGTGTGTGTGCGTGTGTGTTTTAGTATGTTTATTTATTTATTTATTTAATGTTTAATGTTTATTTGCAATTATCTCCTTCTTTAATTTATATTTAGATATATTAAAAATGTCAATTTCCGAGTACTCCAAGTTATACATATGAAATTTTGATAATTAGACTATGTTACTGCGTCGCACTTGTACATTATAGCATTACGATCATCTTTTGTACAGATTTACATATTTTTTTTTAATAAATAAAAAATATATGTACTATAAAAGATACGTGACTTATATCCCTATCCGTATTATTATTATTATTTTATATTATCTGCCTCCGTGGTCTAGCGGTTAAGTCCGTGGATTTAGACTCGGAGGTACCGGGTTCGATTCCTGGTCGGGACACAATAATATTTATTAATGTAAATAAATACATTTATTTTATATTTAATTTATTTGTGATATTTCTCGAGTTTGGTACGCTGAAGACATCGACGAGCTTACCACTTGTCATGATTGGCCTATAGTGAAGTTGGCTAAATGTGAATCCGCTTATTTATAAGCGTGGTTTTATATTTTTTAATATATTTTTTACGAAAAAAAAATATATACTTATATTTAAGAAAAAAAAAATAGTTATATCAATTTTGTAAAAAAAATACTCGTAAAAGCGCAGAATACTACTTTTTTGTACTATGCTAACTTGTAAAAAATTAAATAATTGTATTGCTTTTATTAGCGTATTTTATTATGTAAAATGAGGATTTAATTCGGGTAACAGATCGGTGAGCGTCGCTCTTAGACTAAACATAAAAATGACAGAAAATATCGGAATCTATTTTGTCAATTTAACAGCGGGTATAAAAACAGAATAGGGGCACTGGTACTGTAAGCTACCGGTCGGTAAACCGTAGAACAATTTTTCATTTTTTCGCAGTTTTGAGTTATGAATTTTTAATGAGATCGCTGGAGATATTAACAGTCAGAAAGTCATTTCCCGGTAACGGAGAGAAGTAAAAAAAGGATTGAGCCGAGTCCTGGGTCTGTTACACTCAACAGTCCGAGACACTCTGCAAAACTTTGCAATCTAGTTGAAAACTTTTCGATTTCACAAATCTATCGCTAAATACATTTACCATTTTTATAATGGGTGATTTTGTAAGAGCTTTAAATAATAATACAAGACAGAAATATTGTTGAAAATATTTTTTATTTATATAATCTGGCAGATAATTTCATGGCATTTAAAATTATTGCAGCGTAATCATACAATATTTATTTATTTATTTAAATTCTTTAATGCACTTAATATAAAAAGCTAAAATTACCCTTGCTCAAAGTCTTCTCCTTCCTCTCCTCGACTATGGTGACGTGTGTAGCATTGATATGTCAGAGATGCTGCTCATTAGATGGACCGGTTACTCAACGCAGGTATCCGGTTTATATATTGTTTACGCAAATACGATCACATCTCTGAATATCGTGCTAGAATTTGGCGACCGATACATATGTACTCGTATATTGTTTGTAATAACCATCGATGTATATAGATAGGCCCTCACTGATATAAAACGTTCCCGCAAAACTAATCGAAGTCATGTAGCTTCACCAACAGTCGCGAGCTAGCAAGCGTTGAGAGCGCTTCATATTAATATTTATATCGAGTGAAACTAGTCTTTACAGTATGCATTGTGACAGAATTTCCGATAAATATCGCATGTGACATTCATTGCTTGAGAATTGCCCCTCAAAGTTGGTAGGGACACGTGGCAAGCGGCACGTTTTTAAAGTGCGTTTTGTATTGAATAGGCCTATCTATATACATCAATGATAATAACGCACGCTTGGTATAGTCGGTGCTGAAGGGGTTACAACCGTGCCAACCAAAATCAAATAATTTCGGCTTTTTAGATTCTTTGTCGTTAAATCGTGAGGTTAACTGTAGTTAAAGAGTTTCCATTGTTATTTTTTGGTTGAATTTCTAGAATGTGTTTGGCAAATTTGGAACAGCCCGTCTCGTTGTTTGAGTGTAATCCAGAATTAGGGTTGTGTGCTGTAAGCTGGTTTAGTGTACATTTTTATTTAATCAGTTGCAAATTTGAGTTCGTTTAATTTATACATGGACTAGACTGGAATCCAAGCAGCACACACAACATGCAAATTATAATAATTATTATTAAAATTAGGCAACAAATTACACAAATTAAATTCAATCGTAATTACAATTCAATAATATCAATTAAATAATTCATTACACAAATACAATTTTCAACAAGATATACATGCAAACAATACAGGTAACATAATAATAATTTAACAAAAGATAAAAGTCAATATGAGTCAAATAAGGCAGAGGAGGTCTGTGGTAATGGACTTTTTATACGCTGCAAAACCACTGTCAAAAACATCAATATCAGGCCGCAAGCTAACCACTCTATTGTAGATGCGACACATTCTCACCAACGGGTTAAAGAATGATGTGTTGTTTACATAGGTACATAGAGAGAATGTATTCGGGCATCTTGTTCTGTAACGAATATTAATATTAATCGACGACAGCACGTATTTAGAGGAAATGGAAGAGTGCAGGATTTTGTGTAAGCACAAAAGGTCATATCTTATGCGACGGTTCTTAAGAGATAGAACCCCAAACTTGGATAATCAAGCGGAGTAGTCCCCTATGGAACGGCTGTACCCGCACCTATAAGAAAGCGTCCTAAGGCATCGTCTCTGCAAACCCTCGATCTTGTTACAATGAACCACATAAAACGAAGCCCAGATAGGACAGCAATATTCTATGACACTGCGGACGAGGCTGTTAAAGAGAAGGATAGCTGTGTTATGGTTTTTAAATTCCCTAGTTGATCTCAAGACAAATCCCAAAAGTCGGTTTGATCACTTTACGATGTAATCATAATGCTGGCGAAATGTCACTAATAGTTACGATGTTAATTTAGCATCTTCGGATTAAACACGTCTAAAAAGCACTACTCGGTTTTAAAATAGGGCAGCGGAATAGTGATCATATAATGTTATTTAGCACATTCCGTGTTTGTTGTTTGTCCCGGTATTTGCGCGTGCGTGGGCGCGTGTCTGCGATGCGTGGCATAAGATTAAATGCATTAGTGCACATAAATATAACACTGCTGGACTAGGCATTGCGTTAATATACCAGCAGCCCTATTCTGTTATCTAAGCGCAAACGTTAAATAATGGAATCCGTTCACTGTTATAGGTATATCACGCTATTAAAGTTGATATTTGCACGGCCGCTATCAAGGTCGAGCGCTGAAATAAATAACTAAATCCATTATTAACGTTTGCGGCTGCAGTATTATTTGTCTTAGCACTGCATAGCTCTCAAAGCTGCGATATGACATGTCATCTCAAGATGTCCTCAATCACATACATGAACGAGGATAGATCAATTACGTCGCAGCTATTATTATTATTAAAAAACTTTATTGCACTTTGGCAAAATTAAAGCCATTTCGGCTTTTTCTACCAGCTAACCATTGAGAGAGTGAGACAGTATTTTATATGTGGGGTATTATATGCAATTTTGACGTTATTTGAAATTTCAATAAACAACAATACTATCTATTGTATGCTACTATTAACATATAGTAGATATATATGAACATAAAATAATATTAGGAAGTATTAAGTGGTTTTTAAAAAGTGTGAATAACTATATAAGTACGTATATAATATATGTTAAGTCATTCTATAATTGTATATTTTTACCATTGTTCACCTATATTTGTTCAAATTTGTCCCTAAGGTTTGGCTGTCAGAGAATGTCTACCCGTTAAGTCCGCGTTTGTACTTTGTGCAATAAAGGTTTAAATAAATAAATAAAATTAATAATAATAATAATAAAATACTTTATTGCACAAAATTACAAAAGTAGTGTACAAGGAATTGAAAGAGCTTGTCTGATGGTCAGTGGAAGCTTGTTCTAGTGATGAGCAGCCGATACAGGAAATGAATCTAAATATCTGCTGGAAGTGTGGGATGGAATTTTGAGTTGGTTAAGAGAAGAACGAAGCTATCGAAGAGCAACCTTCTCATTAGGATGACACAGGGCAGATTCAAGGCCTTTAGGATTCGTGTGCGGTCAAAACACCTCAAGATATATAACACAAGTATATATATATAAGTATATATATATAAATATATATATATATATATATATATATATACTTATGTTATTATATATTTATATATTAGTGTATAAGTACGTGCTTTAGTTCTTAAAAATACGCTCGATTTAAATAGTTTTTGAGTTATATATTTTAAATTAGTTATTTAATGCATCTACAATCCCTGCTCACTATCAAAAAGGTTATCTTCCCCAGTAAGTTGATAGACTACATGTCTCAAAAGCACACTCAGACCTGAGAAATCTTTTAAAATATCGGATTGTGCGAGTGAGAAGGGTGCAAAAGCGTTAAAAACGAAAACATAGTAAACTTATCTATGCTAAGATTATCGTGTTCAAAACCACATACGTGTTGCGAAATCGAGGCTCAGTGTCGACGACATGACGACGTGACGCTGCGACGACGTTACGGGCTCATTTATTTGAATTAACACATCGTTACCTCGGCCAACATCACGCGGAAATAGTGGCCATTTTAGGATTTGGGATTGCACCCTTAAAATTTGACCTTTAGAGTACCCGTTTGACCGTAGACTAAGTCCTAGACACAGTCCTCCACAGTTAGATAGCCCTTCCAGATTTTTTTTCTGAAGAATTCATCTACACTCGTCACGCTGGCCAGACGGATTGGCGAGGGTCTGATGTCATTTTTAATGACAATTAATTAACGATTCCACAAATTGGTATTAGTGGAACTGAGACCGACACCTTACCGTACTCTCCGAGGCACGGAAAGTTCGGTGTTGTGAATCTATGACAAATGTACGTAAGAAAAGTTGTTGAACCTTTATAGGATTTTAAGAAATGGGTTCTTACAACCGTATCCAGTATCTCCAAATTGAACTAAAAATTACACACTAATCAGTAGTCCTAATTTGTACAAATACCTACCATAAACAGACAAATTTAAACGTATTTAAAACATTGTCAATATTTAAGCGTAGGATGATTATATTGTTATTTCACACCAGTGACTTTTTATGGTAATGTCAGTCCTAGAATTCTACTGCTAAAAATGAGCACTCCATAACACAATTCTAGTAA
Source organism: Tinea semifulvella (assembly GCA_910589645.1). Classification (NCBI taxonomy): domain Eukaryota; kingdom Metazoa; phylum Arthropoda; class Insecta; order Lepidoptera; family Tineidae; genus Tinea; species Tinea semifulvella. Next base: position 4,177,993 of record OU342599.1, read on the forward strand.
TTTAGTCCTACTTCTTCTGGCATACTATTTTATACTAATAAATATTTTTTTTAGCCAGTCTACGTTTGGGCTCACTGATAATCGTATAGGAAGATCCATAACTATATATATCTAGCTGTTTGTTTAACCCGGCCTCGTCCGTGTGGTAAACTATTCGTCAATAGGGGCTTGATTTGATAGATTTGGAAAATGGTATAATACTGTGTATTTTAGCTCAAATTACGTTTTACGAATGCCCTGGTTCTCTGTATTCACTCCTAAGAATAGCTTAAACATGTAGAAGAAACTTAAATATTATTATTTAAATAAAAAACTTCCTAGTCACTACACTCTTGGCAGAGTGGTTGTGGTCGCCATTGAGTGCTAGTGGCACGTCTAACAAGCCGTCGCCACTCCTCTCGGATCGCAGCTCTCCTGGTTTCCTACATTGAAATGGCCGGTAACATTTTAATACCGCATACCCCGGACGCTATACGGCGCCGGTTGCTAAGCGGATCATATGGCCACTTATTATTCTTTAATTGTACTTTCATGGCGCCTTTTTTGAGATAATAGTGCAATTTTTCGCCTTGCCTTCTGCACCAGAACTTTTAGGAGTTTTTTGATCCCAAGGCTCTATCTAACCGCTTCCAATTGGTTACCCGACAGGGTTTTGAGTTATACCGCCATGGCTCGGTTGCCAGAGCTTTGTCCGTTGTCAAACAGGGAGCATTTTAATTTAATTTTAATTTATTTTAATTAATAAAAAATAAGGGTCAAATTATGTAGGTTATCATGGAACTCGACGCCCCGCGTCGGTGTGAATGCGCTTAAATGTTATAAGCATGGTCGTGCCTTAGCTTTTATGGGATAAGGGATTATTTAAATAAGTACGTGAATTTAATGTAGATCGCTCGTGTTCGGTTCGAGTGTGAACGTTTTACAATATATTATAATCGAGTATACCTCGCCAACCCGTCTGGCCAGCGTGGCGAGTGTAGGCCAAATTCTTTAGAATTTTCTGGAAGGCCCATCTCTAACAGTGGAGTTCTAGGACTATGCGTTCTAAGGGCTGTGATGACATACGAGTATGTTATGTCGTAATTTTGAGGGAAATTTAGTTTTTTTTTCTGATTTTCAACATGTCTTTCCTTGGCGTTCGCAATGTTTTAATAGAAAAAAACATCTATCTTATCATTTTATGGATTTATTGGCGCCGGATTCATCGTGTGTGGGAAAGAGAGAAGAGAATAAATAAATCGGGCTTGCGACAGATTTTAAACTGATTTACATCCACTATTCTGTTCGTCTCCCTACCGTACCAATTACTGTATGAAAAATCGTTCCATAAATTTATTGACTGCAGACCTACTTATACCCAATTCTTCCAGTAAGTGGTACAGAGGTTATACTTTCTTCAAGCCGAGTCTTAAATCCGTTCCATTCCATTTGTTCTATGAGATCATAATATTTGTTTGACTTCATGTTGTGGTCTTTTGAAATATCTTTGATTTTTTTTTTAAGTTTTAAGAAAACATCAGACATCTGGGCGTATCAGCTGTTACAGCTATAGAATAAATCATTGCTATCAATAAACATAATAGATTTAAAATTTAAATATTGGTAGTTTTTTGGTACGCTAGACTCATCGACGAGTTTGTCACTTATTATAAATGTCCTGTAAAGCGTGGTTTCTGACCACCTCGGGAGGGAAATGGTCGTGATGATGTTATTTGAAAGTATACGTCAAACACGACCATATTTTATATACCTATTTAACATCTCCGAGTGTAGTTTTCTAGTTTACTAGGAACTTTTGGGATTTAACATTGCACCTACAGATGTACGTCAAAAGACCTATAAACCGACTTTTACGAAGTCATCAACCCTGAAAAGTCGGTCGATTCATACCGCAATCCCTCATTCTAAGGGGAATACATTTACAATTTAATTTAAATCGAGACGTCTGATCAGATACGTGAAGCTTCAGATATTATTGCATAGGTATTGAAAACGTTGACGTTCATCTAAGTCCTGGGCATTTTCAAATTCACATCGTTTATTTCACACTAAGAAAAAAACCAAATGCTAATTGATATTTTTTTTATGCCGTTGAGATTGTCAAAATATTAGACTGTTATTTAGTATCACTTTTAGCCCAAGATTTTTCGATCAAAGCCGGACACAAAATAACGTTACCCACTATTTTATAAGTTAGTCATTGGATTGGAACTTCAAAATAATCAAAAAAACGTAAAATAAATACACCCCGCCAGATGGACGAATGACCTGAAGAAGGTCGTTGGTGGGGGATGGATGAGGGTGACGAAAGATCGCGTTAAGTAGTGAGCCTTGGGGAAGGCCTACATCCAGCAGTGGAGAGATACAGGCTGATGATGATGATGAAAGTAAATATATTAATTCGGGACATTTATAATCATTTTGACAACATTAATATTCATTAAAATAAGATTATATTCATTAATTACAGCCCCTAGACCAGCAACACAGCGTCCTAGACCTCTACTGTTGGAGATGGGCCTTCCAGAACATATATAACAATTGTTATATCATGGTATGTCAGTTAACAAATTTCAATATAATAACAATGATACTTAGCATTGTAGACAAAGGAGCATTAGGATCACAATACAGCAGAAGGCATAAGAGCACAAAACTATACAACTATTTAAATGAATTCTCCGACAAAAGCATTAGAAAGCATTATTTTGGAAAAAATATTTAATTTTCTTTTAAATTCACTTGGTTGTAGTCTAGTTATATTGTCAGGTGTATAATGCAATTTTCAACGGCAAACCTTGCTTAAACGTTTTGGCAGTAATAAATTGTATTGATGGCCCGGTCCCGTGTATCTAAGTCAATAATTGAGACAGATTAGACTTCACAAACTTTGCTGTCTGCAAACTATGTCTGTCATATTGTTCGGATTTCGGACACATTATCAACAAATTGTATGCTGGACCATCTAACATGTTGGCTTTAATTTACGGTATTCTGGAAATTAAATGTTTTGAGTAGGTATTTATTTATTTATTTAGTTCACATAATGTAAACTGAATAAATCAATAAATACTCAAAACATTTATTTTAAAGAATACCGATGTATATATATATGTATCAATTAGGTATCACAGCATTATGTCATATTATAATCCTTTTCCTCCTCCTCTTCGTCGTAGATCGTGACTCCGTCGCAATCGCAGCTCATCCACCAGCCGCCTCTAACAGTTTAGGTCCTCGGCGTAGTGAAGGTGGTCAGTCACCTGACTGAACATCGCTTGGGGCTTCTTCCTCTTGTTCTTTTATCGTCTACCTTGCCCGCGATCTTTCGCCACCCTCATCCATCCCCCACCAACGACCTTCTTCAGGTCATCCGTCCATCTGGCGGGGGGTCGTCCCACTCTGTGTATTTATTTTATGTTTTTCAAATATTTTGAAGTTCCAATCCAATGGATAACTTCTAACGTAACGTTACTTTGTGTTCGGCTATGATCGGAAAAAGTGACACTAAATAAAATAATATTTAACTAACAGAATATTTTGACAATCTTAACGCCATATAAATCAAATTTATCAATTAACATGTATTTTGTCTTGTGTGAATTATTTATTTATTTATACAATTTCACAGCATTATTAACTTTCTTATATAAACGGTTAAACTTATATCTAAACACATAGCCATTTATGATTTTTTTTTAACTAAACTTATAAAAAAAAAACATTTTTAAAAACAATTATGTGTGTAGAAGTATGTTCTAATGAAGCTTTTTCAGATTATCGTCTCCTCTTCTTGCAATCTGGCCAAAGTATTTGGGCAAAGCAGACGGTAGAAAGTCTTTGTCACCTGGTAAGGTTAAGCTCTTCGAGCACAAAAATGTTAGTACGTCGTGCGCTCCAAGGGATTCTGAGCAAACGACTTTTATTATAATAATACAGATAGTATCAAATATATAGTTGAATAATTGTATTTAATTATGTTAAAATATCACATTGCAACACGTTATAAAAACCCTAATCATCTCGTACTTACGTCGAGTTTAATTGAATTCAACAACATTCAAAATTCAATTAACTAAATGGTCGATACGATCATATATGCGAATACTCCTTTAGTTGGGACCACACTATCGGAATTTGGCGAATGTTCGCCAATATCGGAGCGGTTGGTTAATATTCGAACATTAAACTTTGTTTATAGTGCCGAGTTTAAAAGCTATACCTAAGTACTCTCGCAAGTACAAACCAATATGTTTAAGATTTCTGTACAAATGTAATGTCTACGAGCATTATGTCCGCCTTTGCATTTTGTGCAATAAAGATTTAAATAAAATAAATGTAGTAATATATGCAATAATATATTTTACTTCCCGTGCCTCGGAGAGCACGTTAAGCCGTCGGTCTCGGTTCCACTAATACCAACTTGTAGAATCGTTGAAGAAATGATTAAAAATTGACATCACATCCTTGCCAACCCGTCTGGCTAGCGCGGCGAACTACTATCCAAAATCTTCTGGAAAGTTCATTTCCGACGACGACTTTGTTTTAGGGGCTGTAATGATGATGAGAAGAATTGAGAATTTTGGATAGACAAGAATGTGAATAGCACAGTCTGTCAATGTATGTAAAAACCTTATTACCACATTATTTCTTGAGAAACAGAATGTATGTCTAGACGTAACAAAGTTGTTTGCTGTTATGAATATATATTATTGTGGGCTATAAATAAGTGTGGGTTATTTTTGTAATTTAAGTAATTTTCATATTATTCCCCACGGTTAGCTGGTGAAGAATGCCTTATAACTCGCCTATATATTAGGTTTTTAAGTGCATTAAAATATTTAATTGAATTCAACAACATTCAAAATACATATATATAATCAAAGACTACGTGTTTGTGCCGTTTGCTGTAGACTTTAGGCCCGTGGGGTCCAAGCGCTAAAACATTTTTAGAGAACATCACCTTTCGCCTAATTGTCTGTTCTGGTGACAAGAGGACTGGTTCTTTCCTCGCCCACAGAATCACGATAGCGATTCACCGAGGAAATGCGGCCAGCGTTCTTGCCACCATGCCGCGCCGATAGGATTTATATTTATATTAGGTTCCTTTTTTTTTTGTTTTACTTTATTTTTTATTAAAATAATATATTTAAATAACACGAAGTTTGTCGCGAATGTTCGTACGTATAATGTGTTCGCGGCTTTAGAAACACGTCTCAAGATTATTAACACGGATATGAATATCGCTTCCTTGCCGCGGGCAGAGCGTGATATCTTGAGATTTATCTGCGAATCCATTTGCCGATGTATTGAATTTCGATTATGCGTCCATGTTGTGATATGTTGTGGTGTGGATTTCGCGCCTTCAGGCTGAGGCTTTTTATTAACTTTTGTTGCGCTTACCAATAGTATCGATAACATTGTCCACTTTTTAGGGTTGAGTTTTTTTCCTATTAATTTAGTTTTAGATGTAATATTTTTCAGATATTTTTATCACATCTACTTTTAATATTATTTACGTCATTGCTTGTTCGTGAATTTCTTTACAAAACCATTAGGTCCTTAGTGTTTAGAATCAAAAATTTTCATTGTGAAACTAGGAAAAAAAATGTAGAAGTTTTAAAAATAGTTATAATTAATAATAATAATTCTTTATTTATACAGTAGAAATTAGTTACAATATTAAATACAATAGTGATATATTTATATAATAAATTACACGATGTGAACAATATTGACGCTACATATTTCCAATTGTATTGCACGTTGGAGCCCAAACCAAGAATTTTCGTCTTGTGTCTTGGGCTCCAGCTGCACTAGCTACCCTAGTATTCTACATAACATTACATTAAAAATTAATAATAATAATTTTGATATAACTTTAAGCTAAAACTATTCTAATCTATTGTCAATGCATTCAAAAGCAATAAAAATATTAAATAAATAATAAATTACAATAAAATAAATAAGATAAAAATTGCCATCGCCACATGTTAAAATTACAATAAATAAATGGTATCAATATTGTGAGTTGGGCTTAATATTTAAATATAAATAAAAATAATTTATTTTAGAAATTTGTCCATAGTGTTAGTAACAATCCAATGACTTAAAACTATATTAGTAACAGAACAACATAATAGTAATAAATTTTAAATCCTAGACCCATGTCAACTGCTTGGCAAATGTCTAGCATGTGCCACTTCGGGCAAGTGTCAGTATAATTGCCAGACATTCGCTAAGCAACAGCAATGGATCCCTATAAAAATACAAATAATAATACACATAGAGTCAACCCTATCAGCAATAACATTCAGGAGACTATCATGGCATGAAAGCCATCCACATGAGCATCAGCAAACATGCCCGATGCACTGCAGGAGCGCGGCAGCCCCAACAGCAACCTGAATGCATTGTTATAATGGACTTGCAGGGCGCTGAATTTTTGGGTGTAGTAAGTCCATAGCATGTCTACAATGATCTGAATAGTGTAATTTTGACTTGTGCTGTACATCTTTTAAACCTATAATAATAATAATAATTTATTCGATGTAAAAATACAGTAACATAAAAAGAGTATACATGGGTTTCTATTTTAAATCTACCACAGTGCAACGTGAGCATGCTGACAGTATTCTTGGTACTATCAATTAAGATTTTTTTCCGATTTTAAAGAATTTAATTATCTGTTATTTTTTTTGTTGTACGATTTTATATCATTAAATGTATTAACCCATTTCAAAAGCGAGTTTTTTATTGTCACGTACTGCATGTACCTTATACTCGTAACTGATACATTTGAAAAGCAAATGCCAGCCATTGGAATAAATTTTCGCTCCAAACATTCGAAAACTTTTGCCACAAACATTTAGATTCCCAAATTTGGTATTAAACCGATGCTGCCTAATGCGTTCGGAACCCGTGTCCGCGCGTGTGATATGGAAATGTATGATAATATCTACGAGCCATTTCCACAACTACTGTTGTACCGAATTGCCCTTTATTTGTGTCCCACAAGAGCCCGTACGACCCAAAAAATGCCATATCTTTATTAGTTAAATAGTAAAAGTAGGTATAAATAGTACAAAAAACGATTGATTATTTCATCTTTATATCGCCCGTTATTAACAGCAAGGCTCGCTACCCTTACAACTTTGCTGAACCTCGTCACTTCTTTGAGTGATTCGTCCATCAGACGGACATTCTCCCACTCTGTGATGCGTTTTTAAAGCTATCTATTTTTATTCCTTTTATAGTAAAGGTGGACAAATGTGAATCCGTTTCTTTATAAGCGTGGTTTCTGACCACCCCAGAAGGGAAACGGTCGTGATGATGATGATGATGATACTATTTTTATTTTTACTGACGATCTTTTTAAATTCTCACAATCAGTGAGTACGCTGTCTAATGCAGTCATTGATTGTGGGTCATAAAAAACAGCTAAAATGGAACGCAATCCCCACAACTTATGACCTCCGACCGGTGTGCGTGGTTCGACATCGTGGGTCTTCGTAAAGTTAGTTCTGTTTGGGTATTCCACAAACTTACGGCATTCGAATATTTGCTAATCGTATACCTATGTAAATTATGTCTCTAATATTCCGAAGGGATGTAGAGTTTATACAAGGGTTAGAATTTTATTTATGTTAAATTAATGTCTATTTTATTTCGAACCAACAAATTTATACTGGAGGAACTGGGGATTAGACAACGTCTTTTATTGACGTTTTATTGTAATCACGCATTTTTCGGACACGTGTCACGGCGTGGAGAAACATCAAGCGCCTGTAGGGAAAAGTCGATGGCAACGCGTGGTAGGTCTCCGATGAAATGGACTGACCAGGTGAAGGCTGCAATGGTGGACATGAGTGCGGTCCGAGATGAGTGGAGACGGCTTGGTAAGCTCCCCTAGCGCTCAAATGGCGATCACGACCATTCTGCCAAGAGAGTAGCGCGACTAAGAAGAATGCCTATTACACTGAAGCCCCTCGTCAACGCGTCTGGTCTGCGTGGCGAAAGTAGGCAAAATCATCCAGAAAATTTCCCGGAAGACTCATCTTTGGCAATGTCGATATAGACTGTGTTACAACTTTTTCTCATCACTTGAGTATTGATTTATGATTAGAGATTTAGTATCATCATCACGACCGTATCCCTTTCGAGGTGGTCAAAAATCACGCTTTTAATTTAGTTAACTTTACAATTGACCTAAATAGCTCGTCTAAAATAGATGTCTCTAGCGTACCAAACTCGAGAAATATCATATATAAATTAAATTTGTCTCGACCTGGAATTGAACCCGGTACCTCGGCCTCTACATCTATAGATTCAACAACTAGACCAAAGATGCAGTTATATATAGTATATCATAATTCTCATTTTAATTATTTATTAAAAACTTTATTGTTTAATACAAAAGGCGTATGTAATTCCGCTTGGAATTTTCTTACCATCAACCTTCGGGACAAGAAATCGAAGTTTAGGCATGGCAAAATAAAAAAACAAAAAAAAAAAAATTATTAGAACCAGTTAAATTAAATATACAATAAACATCATAAAAATAATAATACTTAAACTACATAAATAATTATATACTTACATACACGGGAAATATATGTGTATGTACTTATATACACAATAATATGCGAACTACAAGGTAACCTAACTAGAAAGCCAGCTGATAGTTTTCTCGCACAGCCAATCAGCGTTGCTGTACATCGAAGAAATGCTTTACGTCTCCTTGGCACAATACCAAATAAACAATGCCTATGATTTTTTTTAAATTGTAGGTTGATTTTAAAATCATTGTTTCTTTTCGATCATATCCATTTTTATTAACAAAATTTGTTATTTAATGATGATGTGCTAATTTTAGTAAACATAAATTCTTAGTTAGTACACGAAACAAATTATTACAATTCCCAATTATTACTAACACGTACCAGTATTTGTTTTGATTGTACTAATTCCCAAATATACACAAACTCAAACCGCAGTCTGATGTTGTATGTTTTCAAAGTATAGTCTGTTCACCTCAATACAACTGTCTCCGTGGTCTACGGTTAAGTCCGTGGATTAAGACTCGACTCTGGATTAAGAGTTTCAAGAATAGGAAAAACGACATCAGTATCTTTTTGGTGGGAAATTTAGCAGGCTTTACAAGATTTGGGCACAGCAATGCTAGTTTCGTATGGCATCGACCGATAAATAAAATAAAAACAAAATATAATTATATCTTGAAAACTGCGTTGGGGTTGCGACAGACTAGGGTGTTGGAGTTCAATAAAACCAGCATTTAGATCTTTAATATTGCAGAGCTTATTATTGCAAAGCCCGGAAGATGTTTATTGTCCTGATGGGTTTAGGTAAACGACTAGCCTGGTAGTCTTCGGCTTCTCCCGCCACACCTTGCACCCCTTCACCCAACTTCTTTGGCGTGGAGTAGTGGTGGTCTCTGGAGCGTTTCCTTCTCTGCAGATCGTACTATTTGTAGCGAGCCCTTCTATTAAGATTTAGAATTAATTAATACGACTAGCGATGTTCTTTCTTATATGGCAGATCAAGCCGACTTATTGTACCTACAGTTTATCGAATACGAAAGCGTTACATGGCCCTGATTAATAATAGTGGGTTATAAAAAATATTTACAATAAATTCTATTTATTTATTTATTTATTAAGAAAATCCAAAACAGCAATACATTTTACAAAGCAATACAATTAAAAATTTACATGCCAAACCAAAGGATTTCACCGTTTAAAATACATTTATAATCTGATCTACAATTAAAATACATTTATAATCTGATCTACAATTAAAATACATTTATAATCTGATCTACAATTAAAATACATTTTGAATCGAATTTAACATTAAAATAAATACAAACATAAATAACAAATTATTAAACATAAACTGAAATAAAAATTACGTCCAAAAAATATATAATAATAATAATGAAACAAAACTAATAAATAATCAAAATGTCACAAATTGCCATAAACACATCAAGTACTATATGAAATAATATGAATGAGTGTGTAAAGTGTATAGTGTGTATGTGAATGTATTACATTAACATTATATATTTATCATCAATAAAAAATAAAAATAAAAGATTTAATATTAAATAATAATAAATAAGAAAAAAGGAAAAAAAGAAAGAGGAAATAAGGAGATATGACACCATTTGCATTATGCAAGTTCAAGTTCCCTAACTGACCCCCTGTCCTCACATAAAATACTTTGTATTGAGGTAAAAGTAAAAAAGTAAAGTATCATCACGACCGTTTTCCCTTTCAGGGTGGTCAGAAACCACGCTTATAAATAAGCGGATTCACATTTAGCCAACTTTACTATAGGCCAATCATGACAAGTGGCAAGCTCGTCGATGTCTCCAGCGTACCAAACTCGAGAAATATAACAAATCAATTAAATATTAATTTAATGTATTTATATACATTGATAAACATTTTTGTTTCCCGACCAGAAATCGAACCCGGTACAGTAATCTATTAAATGAATAAATAAAATAAACGGCAGCATCGTTATATACTAGACAGACTATAACTGGTATTAAAGGGATTCCAAATCAGGTGAGCGTGTGTGTCGTGTGTTTATTGAGATTTACAACGAGGTATTTAGTGATTAGTTAGTACGTGAGTAATACCAAATTTTGACGGCGAACCCTTGTTTTGATAATCTAGGTTTAATTTTAAATCTGTGCGTCTGTAGGGTTTAATAAACGACGCAATTTAGTGTTGTTGAGAAATAAAAGTTAATTACGTTATTCATGGTTACTCAGTCTCTCTATTACTTAAATTAGGACTTGTCTTGAGGTTGCCAAGCTTTGCATTCCTCGATTGAACACAATACGTGGTATTCGGACTGATAGTGGTAAATTGTCCAGTCTACCAGGGCGGGGAAGTATCCATCGTTCGTGCCGATAAACCCAGTAAAGTGTATCCACACGTTTCGGGATGAGGCTCGAATTGCCGTCATGACCAGTCAAGTCGGTATAGTGTTAGGGATTGATGTCAGTCATAAGAATCCAGTTGATCAGGTAGAAGCTAAGTGCTAGTATTTAAAAAAATATACTTAATAAATATCTTATTAATAAATATAATCAATGTCTAGTTGAGAAATTACATCTCATTCTGCTTTTTAAGAAAGTACAAAGATATATGCCTAAATATGTTAAACGATGGTGGCTGTCTGATTGACAATTGTTTGTTCCATTGGTTTCTGTAGCAGAAACTGTGAGAGAATCTGAATATCTGCTGAAAGAGTGTAGAGGAATTGCAAGTTAATTGTTGTGCAAAGAGCGGAGTCTACGGGCGTGGGAGTCACGAAGAAATTGGAAACTACACTTAAATATATATATATATATATAGCGAATTGGCAGATAGGAAGTGATTTCTCGAGCAGCAAAGAAGCCGATAGACGCTATGATGGGCAGCATTCGGGAAGGTACGTCACATCTTCCTATCGAACATACCACAGTGTTTGAAGACAAAAGTTTTCAACCAGTGCGTTCTTCCAGTAATGTCGTATGGTGCAGAAACGTGGACACTGACGGTAGGTCTGGTCGACAAGTTCAAGGTCGCTCAGCGAGCTATGGAGAGAGCTTTCCTCGGGATTTCACTAAAAGACAAAGTCAGAAACGTTGACATCCGTCAAAGAACCAAAGTTACCGATATAGCTTTTAAAATAAGCAAGCTGAAGTGGCAATGGGCTGGACACATATGCCGCAGAACCGATGAACGATGGAGTAGACGGGTTCTGGAGTGGAGACACGGGACGACCCCCAGCCAGATGGACAGATAACCTGAGGAAGATCACTGGTGGGGGATGGATGAGGGTGGCAGATCGTGTGAAGTGGCGAGCCTTGGGGGAGGCTTACATCCAGCAGTGAGGAGACACAGGCTGATGATGAAGTGATTTCTCAATCAATATTAGGGATTTGAAATTTGTTGTAAAAAATCAGAGAATAAGATACTGCGTGGAATTTGTTAAAGAACATATATTTTTATATTATAATACTGTAATAAATCCAAAGTTAAGGCGCAGAGAAGTTATCCTAAAAATATTGCCACTCATACCAACCCTAAACAAGTAGGGAGCGAGAGGTCCTTTATAGCGCGAACGTTGACTTACGTAATTGTTTCTCTCTCTAATTCGTCTTTAGGCTGTGAGCTAGATCAATTAATAATGTTTTGTTTTTCAGACAATGATTTTTACTTTGAAAATGTTAACTTTTTTTATTTAAAAAAGGGGTTAAACCAATGACACCTAAAGCATAAAAAATATTTGCTCTTTTATTTATTTATTTAATTTTATTTTATTACGAAATCTTATGGTTACAGAATTTTAATTAGACATAAATATAAACACTTAAACCACTAAAAAGTTTCCACAGATAGAAACAACAGACACGGCACTAAAGTATTTTCTTTAAGAAACAGTCTATACTATAGAAACACATTTTCAAAAATGTTATAAAACAATAAACATAACAATAAAGCAATCATTCACAGTCATGTAGTTACAGCAAAATGATAATAATAGAAAGTCAAGGTAGCGACATATTAAAGTACTTTGTACTTTTAACAATCACACGCGGTTTATTATATATATATATATATATATATATATATATAATAATCGTAGGTACATGAAGAAGATGCGCAACAAAACAAAGGCTCAAGAGAGGAGACAAGAAGTAGCTAAGGACCAATTAATCAGGAGCCGGTCTAATGAGCGCATATTTCATTGTCCAACCCGTTCGCGATATGAGAAGGCACAAAGGGGTGCCACTAGCACAAAAATACTAGTAAGTATAAACCAAGAAACATTCTAATATCTTCATTGTTTAGGACAAACTTTATATTGTCAACCAGGAACCTTTGCGCCAAATGGCGGCCATACATACTACGGTCTACTGGAGACGTCTGGCTGTGCAGGTATGCCTGTCCGTCCGGAGCGTATGTGGGAATAGACCTGTGTTTTTGAACCTGCGCAGGCGACCGGCGATGACACCATACATATGTGTGCAAGTACTCCGGTCACCTGTGCAAGTCGCGTCAGTTTTTTTAGTGTCTGTCCATTCTGACATATTTTTTAAAATCATCAGGTTCGAATTTTAATTCATTTAATAAGTTAACATGACTATTTTTTTTTCCTTTTTAACCCACCTTTTTGCACCACTTTTTTCGTTTCTATCTATATTTTGCGCGTCTTCGTCCTCAAGCGATGCCATCGCAAAAATAACTGAAGACCGCTCCAGAACACCGGAACTTCCCCACGTGTACAGGTAAATTCTCCGATAGACCGTAGCGCGCATGGTTTACATAGATCAGTAACTAGGCATAATTACATTCACGTCATTATGCATCACACAATTCATTTTTTTACACAAAGTACATTTAAGTAAAAATATTACATCACATTGAAAGATATGCATTCTTTATATTATAAATAACAATAGTAGTCCAAAATGGATCCATAATTCGATCGATTTATGCACACTTGCTACTACTACCTATTTGCATTGTCATCAGTATTACAGCCCCTAGAACACAGCGTCCTAGACCCCCACTGTTGAAGATGGGCCTTCCAGAACTTATATCTGGAGAATTTGGCCTACACTTGCTACGGGTGGGCAGACGGCTTGGCGAGTATCTGATGTAATTTTTAATGATAATTTATTAACGATTCCAAATCTTTGTATTAGTGAAACCAGGACCGACGCGACAGGTTAACGTCCTCTCCAAACGGGAACGGTGGTATTGTAAATCTATGAAAAATTTACGTAAGAAAAGTGTATTTCTCATTGGTACATGCTCTCGGGGGTTGATCCGACCTTTGTAGGATTTTAAGGAAAGCGATCTTACAACCGAGCCACCACCGCGCATTGACATACTAAGAACTACGCGTATATTAATAATATCTACGATTATTAGAGCTCAGCTATAAATTCTTTTAGACATACCTACCTATAAAACCCTATATAACACCCTCAGGGGTCCACAATGCCCGTCTAATTTGTACCGTCCATCCCTTCCGAATAATTTAAATAATAACCTTCAATATTCAGATATTAATAATTCCAACTCACATACGACAACTCCACACTTGCATATTATATTGGGACAACCCTAAGATAGTCGTAATCTTGAGACGAATAGTCTAGGAGACAGTGGTTTATTTATTTAATACTTGGTATAGTTTTGGTGTTTTGCATTGAAATATTTATTTATATTGCCATTATTTGAGTAGGTATTCTATTGGCATAATTATTTTGGTTAACTGGTAAAATGGTTGTAATTCCAGAGAGTATATTTTAAAATTAATATTTTTAGTCATATTTATATGTCAATTTCATATTTCCAGCTCATTTTCCGCTGCTTTTTGCAATTGTCAGGTGTTGTATCTGGAATTCATTTTAAAACTTGAGCGCCAATTTCACTGACATTACTTTTACGGATTGGACGTAAAAAATCATCGTCACCTAATTTTCATTTGATGTTTGCAGCCTAATTATCTTTTGACATGTAAAATTGTCTATGAGGTTTGTCATTACCAAAATAACCAACAAGCTAACTAAACATTTTAATTATCTGTCGCTACTGCAAAGACGAACAGAGCATGTGAGTGAGAGGATTAAGCATAATAGCATGTGCTAGAAAGAGGAAGCACGAAATAAAGTGTCAACGTCAAATGTCAACTTTTTTGGTAGTATCCACATATCACCCCGCTCTGATACTATAATTATGTGTAACTGTGTTTAGCTCTAATATTTTCAGTATATATATATTAAATGAATCATAGTCAAATACAACATATACGAGAAATATATATATATAGACCACAAGATTATCAATTCCAAGTTTAGTTAGCTAGTAGTAACTGCAGTTAACAATGGATATATATCCATTTGTGGTATTGGAATTGTTAATCTTGTGGTATTTTTGTCTATATATTTTTTTTTCTCGTAAATGTTGTATTTGACTATGATTCATTTAATAAGAATCCAAGACATTAGTTGTTAATTTTATGAATCAATCTCATAGACTAGAAGGGTTGTCTTAATCGAAATATGTCTGCCGCAATGAAGGATATTCAAGCCATATGCTGGGCTCGTTCTAGCGACAACAGTCACATGGTTCACTTGATAATAACCCGTAGACAAAACATTCTCTCCGCAGACGCAGATTGGCTCAAGGTATGTGAGACCCGCGTCTCGCTTTAACGGGTTAAAGCTAGATCCTATTGTTTTGATAGATTCAATTTGGATTTGTTATTTTAAGACAATGGTTTTTTATACTTACACCATAAACGACAATGATTTTTAGGACATAAATTATAATGTATTTTAGTTGTTTTTTTTTTAAATATTTTACTTTATTAATTAAGGTGAAGTTAGTTTAGTACTAAGTATATAGATTTCTTTATTTACGTAAATATTATTAGTATAAATATTTATTGTGGATTTTACGGTAATAAATTTATATATAAAAAAAGAATTCTTTATATTTGTATTCTTTATATTGTTATTTCTAGTTTTTAGTTTTAGTTTAGTTTAGTTTTATTTCCACAAATAAGTACTATTTATATAAAGTAAAGCCATGTATGGCCAATGTGTTACTTATAAGGTATACCTGTATTTATTTCTGTAATGAGCTGTGGTTTTTGTAATAAATAAATAAATAAATATTTTCTGCTCCCGCTTATTGCAGTTCTCAAAGTCACAAATTAATGGGTAGGAAATGTATTTACAACATTATATAGATATAGATATACTTATAGGCGAGTTTAATCCCGTATATATATATATATATCTTACAAATATTGATTGTAAAAAAAAATACTTATTAATATATACGTTGTACCAAATAGGTATATACCTAATACTTTTTAATAAATAAAATTAAACATAAACATATTATAACCTGTATATTTATATTATATTACATACTTTTTATTATATATCTGTATTATGTATGTTATTTTATTTACTCCTTTAAATATTAAACGTATATTTATTATACTATTAAATAAAAATAAATTAAATTAATTTCTTTTAATTATATAAAGTCTAGAAGTAGGTGCGGGGCTGCATGAGCGCGGGTCCTAACCGGCCTTGTACGAGAGCATCGATGTTAATTTTGTTAGAACCATTTTTTTTATAAACAAAAATATAAAAACAATAATAACCATACTTTCATTTAACAATATACTCAAAAAATCTAATTTTATATATTAAGATCGTTTTATCTAGCTATAATAATGACCATTGATAGAAGGACGTACAAATCTACATATTGGGGTGCGGACCGGTGCGGGCATTTCTTGCATCCCTGCCTGAGATATGTGTCTTAAACCCCCCGTGTCCGAGCCAAGGGGTGGCAAGGAAAGACACAGGGACGAATTCCAAATGTTAATTAAATCAGTTCATTTTGTGTTATATTATCCAACCGAACCAGATGCACCGGTCAGAAGAAACAGCCACCACCCCTGAGCTTACGTATAAATATTTTATTCAATCTTTACACCACTTAGTGAAAGAATTGAGTCTAAGCAGGTCTGCCGTCAATACAATTCTGGAACAAGCTTCCAAGACGGCATTAGCAGAATCATACAGTATTTGAGTATTTGGTTGGGTAGGAAGAGGAGCAATAGTCGTTGGTGAGCGTCTTGATGACCAATTAAAAAGAATCCTACTTTGTAAACCAGCCTACGGTAGGTCGGCTCATGTCTTTTATCCACACAGGATGGACCCGGCACAATTTGTTTCCTTCTTCTCTGTCGGGTAATAATGATCAGAATTGCTCTTCCAGTCTCTGTGGTTCCACTTTCCTATAACATGGAGTCCTTTAAACAAAATGTGAAAAAGAATCTAGTCAAGTCGGTATAGTGTTAATTAAAGTCAGTAAACGTCTGATTGCAGTTGCTAACGTCGTGATAGTCTTTCATTTTACTCTTGTTACAAATCAAATTTAAATTTTTAAAAATCTAGCTGGATAAGGTGCCAAGGATATTGGAAGCATTGCCTGCTAAATAACAAAGCTGATCCTTTTAAACAATCTTGTCTCCTAAGCCGTTGTTATTTTGATTGACATAGACTAAACTATGTTATTTTTAAATACCATATCTTCACGCCAAATCCCTTGCGGGGTAGGCAAAGTCAATTAACCGCCGCTTGTCACGATCACGACATACCTCTTTCGCTTCTTCAACATTCATCAACCTCTTTATACATGCCCTTTTGTTTCGATGGCTTTTTAATGCATCTTCAGCTATTGTTTTATTTATCTGACCGTGATAGGTGAGTCTTGGCCTGCCAGGGTATCTTTTACCCACAAATTTCACATTCTGGTCCGTCAATCTCTCTTTGCTCATCCTTTCAACATGCCCGAACAATTGAAGCATGTCTTTTTCTTTATTTTTGTCCCTATGCTTTCTTTCATTTCCTTTTTAAGTATTTCATCATTTCGTATGCGGTCCGTTAAAGTTAGGCCGCATATCCGACGCAACGACCTTATTTCTACTGCATTAACTCTAGTCTCATGTATATTCTGACATATCCACGTCTCGCTTCCATACATAAGTGTTGGTACCAGTATGGCATGTTGTATGTTTTTAAATACCATAAAGTACCAACTCCACAATATATTTAATTATTATCCAGAGACGGTCAACAGTATATCAAAATTTAGGTTGCAGTTTAAGTTCGTCCCAGACCTATAAATGTTTAAGATATGCAGATGCCAGGGCCACTGTGATAAGTTAATTCCTGCTGGCCGAATACGGGCCGTAACTTCACTACCCACATCAAAATTATAGTTCACTATTAGAATATGTTTCCGTGATTCTACTAATATTAAATGGGTTATGGGGAAAAGGTAAGGGTAAAGGTAGTCATGGCTTACGATGCATATATTTAAGTTTTAGATAAACATAATATTTATTATTATTGAGTGATGATTAGATTTATCTGTTTATCTATATCTATTATTTGGTGCTGTCTGTCGGAGTGCATACCTATCAACATTGATTTATTTAAAAACTTTATTGTTAAATAAACAAGTACAAGTACAACTCCTGTGAGGCGCTGTTTTTGGCATTGTCCTAGCATGGCAAAAGAATTTTAGACATCACATGAACATGAACATTATACTCACCACAATAACATCACACACATATAGATTTACACACGTCTACGCACCGCCATACACACCCTCATAAACACACTCACACACAAACTGTTATGATTTTAAATTTAATATATTATTTTAGATTTTAATTTTGTAGTTTTAAATAATTTTAATTAGCACCTTACAATACTTACAACTGCCTCCGTGGTCTAGCGGTTAAGTCCGTGGATTTAGACTCGGAGGTACCGGGTTCGATTCCTGGTCGGGACACAAAAATATTTACTAATATAAATAAATACATTTAATTAATGTTTAATTTATTTGTTATATTTCTCGAGTTTGGTAGCTGGCTGGAGACATCGACGAGCTTGCCACTTGTCATGATTGGCCTATAGTAAAGTTGGCTAAATGTGAATCCGCTTATTTATAAGCGTGGTTTCTGACCACCCCGAAAGGGAAACGGTCGTGATGATACGTTACTTACCTTACAATACATATCTTTATTTGAATTGACAATCAGCACACCCCCCGACCGCTGCGACACATCACTTTAGTGCAGTGGCTGGGACGTAAACCAAAGTCCAATCCTTAGTAGGTACACTGGGTGTTTAACTTTGAAATCAACAGAGACGATCGAAAGACTATATAGTAAGCTGGGTCTTACTGCTAAATGTTGAATCATGCAAACTAACCTTACTCCTCTATAGACTAACCTATTTTGTATCAATTTTGTATTTTTTCATTTTTGTATTACCAGTGTACTTCTCAAATAAACGTATTTATTATTATTATTAAACCTATAGGCACTCTCTTCCAATCAACCTTTCCCGAGACATTGAAAAAAAAAAACATTTGCAGTTAATGATGTCATTCCTTTCAAATTACGGTGGAGTGGAATATTATATATTCACGCCAAATCCCTTGCGGGGTAGGCAGAGACAATTAACCGTCGCTTGTCACGACCACGACATACCTCTTTCTCTTCTTCAACATTCATCAACCTTATCATACATAATACTCATTGTTTTATTTATCTGATCGTGATAGGTAAGTCTTGGTCTGCCAGGGCCTCTTTTACCCACAACTTTCACACTCTGGTTCGTCAATCTCTCTTTGCTCATCCTTTCAACATGCCCGAACCATTGAAACATATTTTTCTTTATTTTTGTCCCTATGCTTTCTTTCATTTGACCCTAAAACAATAACACTTAAATAAACACATTCGTAATTACAGAATCGATTCATCGTTAAGGACACCATAAAGGACACCACTGCGCGCCTTAAGGAAAGCGTATCGAATGGAATCAGCGGACGCGTTGGCAGACTTTCGCGCACCCACGCGTCTTACGCCTACGACTGGACGTTTAGTGTGCCTATATAGCAAAAGCGGAGCGGGGAGCTAATTGTTTAGATATATATTTTTTATTTAATCGTCTTGTTTGTTTCAAATATCACAAAAATAAAAATTATGTTTAAAAGTTAAATCTACTTTTCAAAGAGGTTTGGCGTTCTCATCGTTAAAGTGATGCATTTTTTTTTTGTTTCAGATTTTATGATTCAAATTATTTGGTCTACGAGTATGTATCAAAATTTGGGCCTAATTTATACGAGTGATGTATTGTTGATAGTTAGTTAAATTCTTTCTTGCGCTATAAAAAAACACATTTAAATATACATAAGGAAAGGCATGCTACGATGGTTCGGGCATGTTGAAAGGATGAGCGATGAAAGATTGACGAACCAGATATATAATGCAAAAGTTGTAGGTAAAAGAGGCCCTGGCAGACCGAGACTCACATATCACGATCAAATAAATAAAACACTGACTGAAGGTGCATTAAAAAGTCTTCGTAACCAAAGGGCATGTATGAAGAGGTTAATGAATGTCGACGAAGCGAAAGAAGTATGTCGTGATCGTGTCAAATGGCGCTCAATTGTCTCTGCCTACCCCGCAAGGGATCTGGCGTGATATATGTATGTATGGATGTAAATATACATATGCGAGCCTTATTGCTAGTGACTTTTTCTAATTTCATTTTACGGGTTTTTATTATCTTTATTTTTTTCCAAGTTGCATTATTTTTTTATTTTCTATCAGGGTTATTTCTTTTCTTAATATCTAACCGATTTTGAGTTGGAGGTGTCATGCATTTCCCCCGCTATACGCTAAAAAGTAATTTATGTAAATTCGCTGTTAATGTCAACCAACCCTTATGTGGACTCACTCATGTTTACAGTCGAAAAGGTCATAGGAAACCAAGAAAATCATATTTCGTAACATAACTGCACACAATATTATGGCGTCAGTTAATGTATAACCATTTATTGACTTGGCGTAAATTTAATTTCTATGATATAAATGTGGAATAGGTTTAAAGGAGATTGACAAAAAATCTATGGAAGTTAGGCTAAACTTTGCTTCTAGACGAAATTGTCGACAAAATAAATTATTATTATTATAAAAAAAAAAAAAAATATATATACCTACAAAACTAAAACCTATGATTTCAGCTATGCTCAGCGATGCAAAATACACCATTTGCTGCCACTAGGGACGAGTCGCAATATTGCAGACATAACCTACCTGGTTGGTGTTGCGCGTGGAATTGTAAGTTAGTTAATAAGATATCCTTAAAATACCCTTGTAAATATACATATATTGTCTCAAATTATGAAATCAAAATCGCTGGCAAATAAACATGTTTTTTTTTTAACTCATTTTTAATTTCAACTTTCAATTGCCTCCCCAAGCGAACAATAGGAAATTAAAAGTTTTTCGAGTGTTCACAAAAATTGGCTTAAAATCTAAATAAATGCATTTCGTGCGTTGTATTGGAACGACTCGTTTGAAAATATGTTTTTGAACTATATTTCCTTAAGACAAAATACAGTACGAGTAAAATTTAAATAAAGTGAAATAAAGTAAAGTATCATCACGACCGTTTCCCTTTCGGGGTAGTATGAAACGACAAAAAACAAAAGAATTTAAGCAATGGAAGTTAATACAATAAAAAAATAAAGTTAAAAAAACAAGAGCAAAGAGTTTACAGTTATATAAAGGAGGGTCGTAAGCCAAAACTTAGTCCTATCACTCTTTATGCATCCGTTGACCGTACGTGGGGGTACCTTCTCTCGGAGAGCCTGAAGATGGGAACCCGGAGAGCGCTGCCGATCCCAAGCGGACAACGAGGTGTCACGGGGATCCTGGGCAGCGGGGGTCTTCTCAAGCTGGGTCCCAGCTCTAAAGTCCAGACATAGAACCCTGGAACGCACAGGGAACACGCGTTACGTTCCATCTCCAAATCTACCACCACTTCAGTCTACAACATGACAAGATACCAGATAGATGGTGAGACTGCAGCAGTGGTGCACAAAATAAATTACTGCACGTGGTCATGAAGTGACCGCATACTATTTTCTATTTATTACTTACCCAAGCTCAGGGGGTGACAATATCTGGTAGAAGAGAAAATTGATGATATAAATATATCTTAAATTAAAGCTGATAGTAATTATTAAGCATAGCTAGTGCGAGGCAGCTGTTGCAGCGAAAAGGAGAAAAAGTTAATACCTCTAACAGTCGTTTTTAAAAGATAGCGTGAGGCAAAGGAAGTCGATTGCAGCCGAAAACGTTAATCCTTGGCAATTGTCGATTATAATCGCTACAATTATGAACCCAAAAAGAAACTAATCTGTTAAATATGGCTCTATTTGGAGCATCTTTAAACTCCACATCCTTCAATAAGGCCGCTCTAATATAACGCACATATTTCCCGATTCGTAGGTTCGCGTAAAATTGTCGCCCTAAAATTTTAATTTATCGAATAACAGCATACGTAAATGAAATCGAGAGGAGTTAAAAAAGTTGTTGAGAGATTGCAAACAATTGTGAAATTTGCCAATTAGAACCTATACGACTATACATCCTTGTAGTTAGTTGTTAATCAAGCTACTTTTACTTGCAATTTTTTGTAGCTTACATCCGTTATAGACGTTTACTTAACGGCTCCTCCAATATTATTACTTCCAGCCGCCAAACTGAGGCACGACTCGGCACGTCACTCGCTCAAGGAATAGAACTGTTAAACTGCCACCTTCTTTTTTGTATTTCTTATTATTTAAAACACATTTAAAGCTCGGCTTTGACGTTCAGTTTTTCGCGTCACACGCTTACATCCACAGTTTTATGCCAACTATATTTCCCCACTCACTGGCGTCAAATCGGCTCTTCAGTTTTCGACTGGCCGACTGTTTTAAGGACGTGTACTACCTATTGGTGTCGAGAAAAAAAATAAGCGGGAAGTTTTAACTTCTTATTGGCAGGACTTATATATATTTTTTTACTTTTTACTAATTAGACGATTTTTAATAATTGATCAATTTATTTATTGCGATAGTAACTATGAAAACAATCCATATAGCGGGCGCTGCGAGCGAACTGACGCGATTGGATTGCAGATCACACACTCACGGTCAGTCTGGATGTAGGTTTGGTTGGATGTGGGTGGGGATTACGGTAGTCACAGAAAATTTCGTGGCGCGTCGTCATTTAAAACTCTGGAGTTGGGTTTCGACACTCACGATCAAATTTTGGATGTAATCCACACTTTTACGTCTGGTTTGACGCTAAACTGACCGTCAATGTCCTACTTTAAACATCAATTGTCAATGTAATTATTTTAATTTTAGTTTTTTTTATTCTAGCACGACATGTGACCTTGCGCCCACCTGATGGTAAGTGGGGAGCGAGATCCATGAATGTTAGCAACTGTAATCAGACACTTATGACTGACATCAGTCTCTAACACTATGCCGGCTTGGCTGGACATGACGGCAATTCGAGCCTGATCCCGAACTGTGTGGATACACTTTACTGGGTTTATCGGCACGAACGGTGGACACTTCCCCGCCTCGGCAGACTGGACAAATTACCACCATCAGTCTGCCTACCACCTATTAAAATCATATTTAGTTCCAAAATTATTACTATCACTACATATTATACACATAGCTCGCCTATGTACTAGGTTTTTAAGTGCAATAAAGTATTTAAATAAATAAATATTCTATGTGTCTGTTCGCGATAATCTCAAAAACTACTTCACTGATTTTCATGCTGTTTTCATCAATGGATAGAGTGGTTCTCGATAATTATTGTAAGTGTCGAAAAAAAATAAGCCGTAAGGAAGCTTTTAACGAAAACGCTGCCTAAATCCTTAAAGATATAACAAAATGATGTATGGTGGAATTGTGTATCTCATATTATTCTCACAATCGTTTATTAGCACAATAATAATATTGGTTCGTTATGGTGACCCCTTTCTCCTGCATGAGTTGAGCTATATAACATTAGTTAAATCATAAAATACCTGATGTTAAGCTACACGAAAACATAGCAAAACATTCTCAAAAGAAGCAAACATTTTTTTTCCTCGTCAATTCCAGTTGATGTTGAAGAGTTGAAGACCGTGTGTAAAAATAAGTATTTTTTTCCGCACAACACCGATTACGGGAATTGTGAAAGAATACAAAACTGTTGGATATCAAAATATACGTGTAAATATGTTTCAGCGTTTGCATGTGATACGGAAGTAACAATCTTGATATTTTAATATTACGACACTTTTAAATTTGTACAGCCGCCAATTTTTTTTTTTAATCCATTTTTTTCTTCTTTTTTATAAGTAACCGTATTTTATCCGAGGTAATCTACAAACAGTATAAAATAATAACAAAATTAAATAATTAAAAAGAAAACCTAACATTAAGTAACCAAAAAATAAAATAAAATACACTACAAATAAATGACTGCCTCTGTGGTCTAGCGGTTAAGTCCGTGGATTTAGACTCGGACGTACCGGGTTCTATTCCTAGTCGGAACACAATAATATTTATAAATTTAAATAAATAAATTTTATATAAATTTAAATATATAAATATTTACTTTATCGTAGACAAAGCAAAGTCAATTTAAGTCATAATATGTCCTGCTATTTGTCTAAAATCAACATGACAACAATTCTAGCCAAGCAGACTCGAGCAAAGTCATGAATGTCAGCTAAATGCAAGTAGGTACTTAGCTAGGTATTAGTTTTATGAATTTTAATTTCATTCAATCGATTCAACTTTTAGGTAGGTAATTTTTAAGTGTATATAATGTATACCTAATATCTTATTGCATGCCTAGTTTTAAATTTATACTCAATGGTAATTATGATCAGGTCGTATTCTCCATTAATTAAAATCACATATACCCTGTTAATTATGTTTGCGAGTACTCAGAAATGAAAATATTTTTGATTTTGTTGGAGAACTAATACATAAACCATTGTTGTTATAATTAGCTGTTAACAAATTAAAATTAGGCGAATAAAATTATATAAACTAAATAAAAATTTAAACTTGAAACTAAACTACATATAAACATATTCACCCATGACCTGATCATGTGGAAGTGTGCCAAGAACACTTACAGTATTTCCCCGCTATACAGCGATGCTGATTTGAGGCGTAAAATAACTACCAGCCCTCATGTCACATACAGCATTAACCAGCCGCTTAGAAAGTTCTTTAAATAACTTCTTAGCACATGACCCATTGTCTCCAAGCAAAAGGCACAAACACAAATAAATAAATAAAGTATCAATATATTTTTCTCCAACTAAGCAATACTTTCCAAATTGAGATCAACAAATAAAAATGTTGTGGCCTACTCGACCGGAGAGGCTGTGTGATTCGCAAATAACCCGAGTGCGTGAAATAATCGGGAAAAAATCGACTCAGCGTTTTTCTGTTGACGGTACCGAGTTGGGTTTTGGCGGTACTTGATGTTATTTTTTGCAGACCGTATTTTGTAAACGTATCGCTGTTTTGTTTGTTGTAACTTTATTGGAAATGTTAACAAGTTTGTTTTGCACGTTGCAATAGGTAGAGTCCACAAAAAAAATTGGACAGCAATTTAATTAAAAGTTCTATATTTTCACTGGTTAATAAACCAGTTATTTTATTATAGTTAACAGCCTCCGTGGTTCAGCGGTTAAGTCCGTAGATTTAGATTCTGAGGTACCTACCGGTTTCGATTCCTGGTCGAGACACAATAATATTTATCAATTTAAATATTTAAAATTTAATTAATATTTAATTTATTTGTGATATTTCTCGAATTTGGTACGCTAGAGGCGACGAGCTTGCCACTTGTCATGATTGGCCTGTAGTAAAGTTGGCTAAATGTGAATCCGCTTCTTTACAAGCGTGGTTTCTGACCACCCGTAACGGAAATAGTCGTGATGATACTTTTCTTTTCTTTCACTTTATTTTAGTATACTGATGTATGAACTCAATCGCAAAAAAACTCTGCCCACTAGAGATTAGCTTAGACTCCGTGGTCTAGTGATAAAGTGGATTTAGACGCAGAGATAACTTGTTTGATTCCTGGTCAAGACACAATAATTTGTTTATGATATTTTTTGAGTACGCTAGAGACATCGACGAGCTTGGTCGTACGACGATGACATATAGTAAAGTTGGCTAAATGTAAATCCGCTTCTATAAAAGCGTGACCACCCCAAAAGGGAGACGGTCGTGATGATGATACTTTTACATATTAAGATCCGTCGGCACCATCTGCACTAATCAAGAGAACAGAAACTAAACTAGCATTAAGATTAAGTAAGGGACAAGAAAGTAGAATTACTTGGCAATTACAGACTGATAAATGTCGGGTATTAGCAACACATGTGACCAAAACTCCATTCGACCCAACCCGCAGCCTACCACCCTAGAAATTATATGTAGACATAATAAAGGGCCATCCCTTTTCGATGACTTAATCTTCAAGTACCGACATGTCATATTCCTTATATAAGTAACGACCCATGGTCTGACAGAGCATTCAATTATTTATTTTATTTGAATACTTTATTGCATTTAACACCTAGCACATAGGCGAGCTATACGCCATAAGGCATTTTTCATCAGCTAACGTTGGGGATCAGATTTATTTATTAAAAATTATTTAAAATACTAATACAACTAAAGTCTGGGTGTGCATTACACCACAGTGCTGACTCCTCAACATTCTTCAGAAGACGAAGAAATAGATCTGAATCATACAAACATCAGGAAAATACAATTTCATCCGTTCCAAAAGACCCTCTGGTCTTAGAAATGGAACCGAGACTACTATTCTTCAAGAA
Source organism: Tinea semifulvella (assembly GCA_910589645.1). NCBI lineage: Eukaryota > Metazoa > Arthropoda > Insecta > Lepidoptera > Tineidae > Tinea > Tinea semifulvella. The sequence continues at coordinate 4,204,343 of OU342599.1, forward strand.
ATTCATGACAGGCTCCCAGACTGACTAAAGAGGCATTGGCTAGAAAAAAAAGAAAGTGACAAAAAGGTTACAAAATACTTCCTCAGAAAAGATGAAGAGCATGAATACAGAGAACACGCGATGTCTATAGAAGCTAAAAATGACTTGCTAACTTTGGACGATTTCTGCATCCCTCCAGTCCTGAAGTGGTGCATACTAGTATACGATTGGTCTCCGGAGTTGCTGATATTCGACATATACGTGTCAAATGTCTCTCCCGGACCAGAGTAATCTGGTAAGGTGGGGTAAAGCTACGGAAAAGAACTGTACATTGTGTGGTGCTGTCATTGGAACTGCTAGACACACACTTGTAGGGTGCGTTACTAATAGGGCTATTACTCATGCTGACGCGACATAACAAAGTCTTTAATCCATGACACAGTAAGTCTTTTTATTACAAGAGCCAGAAAGGGACAAGGGATGTATGTGTAGTCACAAATAAAATTTTAACCACATTTGTAAAGGAAGGGCAATGTATGAAAATTCAATCCAAGCCTACTGTGATCCTTGGCGCCGTATCAGACTGGAAAATTGTCATGGATACATTTGAACATAATTATAAAATCGTGCCTTGAAATGATCCAAGGCGCCGGTGATGACTCGGTTGTAAAAACGCATTCCTTAAATCCTACCAAGGTCGGTTCAAACGCACCCGTCATGTACCAATGAGAAATACGCTTTTCTTACGTACATTTGTCATACATTTACAACACCACCGTTCCCGTGCCTCGGAGAGCACATTAAGCCGTCGGTCCCGGTTCCACTAATTCCAACTTGTGGAATTGTTAATAAATTGTCATTTTAATGACATCATATCCTCGCCAAGCCGTCTGGCCAACTCTCCAGATATATGTTCTGGAAGGCTCATCTCCAGCAGGGGCTGTAATGATAATGACGATATGATCCCAGATGAACTAGCTGTATCACCCCATAGGCAGGACATCTTAATGTATTGTCGGAATTTCGTGGGAATCAAAAGACCATAGGCTTGCATTATTTATGGAGGGGATATGCCAGTCTTCTTCGGACTATCTCTAATGGGACGTCTCTCGAGGACGTTTTTTATTAGGTGTTTAATTATATTTATATTGTTTAATAATTGATAATTATTATTTTAGCTTTGTAATTTTTGTTTGGGACAAATTATTACATGAGTTAAAAAAATATCAGATATAAAGTCTAACAAATATTATGATATTCCAGAAGAAGAGATCAGGGTTTAAGACTTACCTTTACACAGTAGAAGTTGGTGCGAGAGGAATTCCAGCAAAATATTTGCACCACTCACTGCAGAACCCCTAACCAGCACAAATATTGATAATTTTATGAACTACTAAACTTGTATAAGGGCTTAGATATTAGGGGAGTTAAGACCAACACATTAGGTACAACTTTATATCTTTATAAAACTTCTTTCTTACATGTAAATCAGTGACAAAAACACATTACGTAGGCGGTCTTTATTAGAATAAAAGAAGTGAACGAACCATAAGATATTATAGAAAATTACACACTGGCACGTGGCATCCATTACTATTGGAAACCCGCTCGATACTAAATTGAAACCACAGACATAAATAATTTTATAAGGACCCACCATATTACCATCAGGTGTAAAATGACTTTCCTGAATAAGGACACGCTACAATTCATTATCCTCTAGTGTAGTATATCTATTGACATAAAAACTAGTCAACAAACTTCTGAGTGGCGCCTTCCGACTGAGCCGAAACCCAAAAAACCACGTCAAAGTCGACCAAAAATCAAAGTCATGTTGACTGTTTTCTTTGATTAGCACGGTGTTGTGCACTCGGAATTCTTACCGGAAGGTCAAGCGGTAAATAAAAAATATTATTTGAGCGATATGTGGCATTTCATGTAAATTCGACGAAAAAAGCCTTCGCTCAAGGCCATCATTGTGAATGAATTTTTGTGAATGAAAAAATCTCGACAAATATCATCGAGCAACAACCTTATTCACGAGATATGGCTCCAGTCGACTTCTATATTTTTCCTAAACTCAAATTACGACTTCGTTGTACCCGTTTTCATTCGGTAGAAGACATACTCGTACAGGAGAATTCGTGGCGAAAACTGAACTCAATACCGAAAAAAACGTATAAAAAATGTTTTAATGATTGGATTATTCGTTGGCGTATGTGTATCGTTTCTGAAGGTGTCTTCGTTTCTGCGTCTTTGCAGGTGGTAAAATAAATTTGGATGAACTAATATATTAAATAATAAAACTAAATACAATAAAACACTCACACTCATAAACACAACAATACAATTATAAAACAAATAATGTGGACGAAGACTTCAAATATGTGCAAGCGAGCAACGGTTGTCATTTTGATAAAATAAATGTTTAATTATTTAATTTATGTGCGATATTTCTGAGATTGGTAAGCTAGAGACATCGACGAGCTTGCCACTTATAGTGATGTTGCCTAAATGTGAATGTATTTTTTAAGAAAATGATTTCTCACTGAAAGGGATAGGATCGTAATGATTCTATACTGCAAGTTCAACAACACATAAATTACCTATTTTACGTATGATTTCCTCGTTTTTAGGGCCAAAATATTTACAATAATTAATTGCGCAGTCCGTCACCATATTATAGTAATGTTGCCTAAATGTGAATGTATTTTTTAAGAGAATGATTTCTCACTGAAAGGGATAGGATCGTAATGATTCTATACTGCAAGTTCAACAACACATAAATTACCTATTTTACGTATGATTTCCTCGTTTTTTAGGGCCAAAATATTTACAATAATTAATTGCGCAGTCCGTCACCATATTATAGGTCTACGCTCAAACAATATTTTATTCACAAACAAAACCTTAATGCTTTGTAGTAGAGTGCATGACATTTTGGAATAGACTTGATCAAACTTAATTATAAGAATTAAGTTAAACACATGTTGGGCTGATAGCTCCGTCTTCGACATTATTACCGCTATCATTATAGATCAGCGAGGTTGGAAAACAGATAGGCCAATTTTATACTAGGCATATTTTGTAGACGGGCCTTTTTTCTGCATTAACTGTTGTTACGAGATTTTTTTAAAATCTAAATAAAAACTATATTCGCATTTTTTGAGACAGATATTTAGATGAAGGCAAGAATGCACCTGTGGTGCGGTGGTGGCTCGGTTGTAAGAACGCTTTCCTGGACAAAGGTTTGTTCAAACCCCTCCGGCATGCACCAATGAGAATGTCAATTTAAAATGTCAATTCATTAACGATTTTACAAATTATATTCTATTAATTTGTATCAGTGAAACCGGAATGGTTTAACATGCTTTCCGAGGCACGAAGACTGTTGTAAACTATGATAAATGTACGTAAGAAAACTGTATTCTCATTAGTACATGCCGGGTTTCGAGCCGATATTTTTAGGATTTAAAGGAAACCGCTCTTAAAACCGAGCCACCACTGCTCACTTAATAGATCGCGCGGGGGGAGAGTGGTTTGCGTCTGTGCAATTTTTCTCAAACACCACATCTTCGTCTAACATCATCTATATACCTCCGTAGTCTAGCGGTTAAATGCGTGGACTTAGACTGGGGGGTACCGGGTTCAATTCCTGGTCGGGACACAATTTATTTGTGATCTTTCCCAAGTTTGGTACGCTAGAGACATCGACGAATGTGAACTCGCTCCTTATAAAAGAAGCGTGGTTTCTGACCACTTTGTAAGGGATACGGTCGTGATGATACTTTTACCACATCTCGAAGGCGACCATGCGCTTTCGATGAGAGCTATATATGCTCCATAAATTTAACTTACTAATCTATGACAAAATAAGTACAGTTGAGTTGATAAAGTCAGTGTATCAAATATACATGACTCTAAAATAATAGTAATATTAGGACAATATCAAAACTGTACCGCTTTCTATTATTACCTGATTCATATACAATTATTTTAGTAAAGTATACTATCACAGCTGAACATCATAGGATTTGCGCTAGCTGTAATCTCATCTCCGAAGGAACCGCCGAGTTCTGTGCATGCTGTATTCCATGTCTAACGAGCTGTCTACACCCAATTAATTAAAGGATTATTTTACGTATCTTGGTGCCAAACATAGACTCTTCGATATTCTTCTAATGATACCCTCTCTATTCCCATTTACCATACTACCTTTGTGTCCAAATCGTTCGCAGTTGTGGCTGCTAAACTTTGGAATCAGCTGCCAGTTAAAATCCGCTAAGCTCCGAATAGAGGTATTTAAAAAAAACTAGTGTATGCTCACTACAAGCAAGACCGAGGTTCGTAATTTTCCATGTTCCTCCTTTTGTCTTCGCTAAGTCTTAATCAGATTGTGATTTATCATTAGTGGGTATAGTCATTATCATTCATTACAGACCCTAGAACACAGTGTCCTAGACCTCCACTGCTGGAGATGGGCCTTCCAGAATATATATCTAGAGAATTTCGCCTACACTCGCCACGCTGGCGAGGATATGATGTCAATTGTTATTGACAATTTATTAACGATTTCACAAGTTGGTATTGATGAAAGAAAGATACAAGGGTCCAGAAGACTGGTGAGAAGACGCACCTCCTGGCTCAAGAGCCTTAGGGAGTACTTCAGTCCTTATTTTATTTTATTTTGGAAACATACAGTCACATAAAGTGCAAATACATGAAACAGATTAAACCAAAATTAGACCTAGAGTTCCAATAATTAACAATTTTGCTAACACATCGTCTCCACCAAACCATTAGAAATATATATATATATATATATATATATTGATAGTAAGGATGGAGAAGATACGAAAGCGATATTATAAATAATAATGACAGATTTAAAAGAAAAACAGTTTTAATAGGTAAATAAGTAAAATTACCACAACTAAAATATCAAGTAATAATATACAGTTACAATAAATGTATCAGAAGTCGTTTCTTAAAGACTGCATATGAATTACTGAACAAATCGATATCAAACAACTTGCTATTATAAAGTGTACATGCACGACGCAGAAAAATATTTTGAGCATACCTTGTTTTAGAGCGAGGTACAGAAAACAAATCCCTATTACGTGTTGTCCTCGCAGGAACCCTAAAGTAAACACTGTCAAGTAGTATTCCGGACAACGGCCAACAAACTTAGAATTATTAATAGCTGACCTCCGAGAGGGGATGGCACTTAAAGAAGAAGATGAAATAACTAGTGGCTAAACTATATATAGTTATGCTGTAACCTATAGCATTGGCAATGATGAGACGTCTAATACCGTTACACCTACGAATTTTGGGAGTTCCTAATCAATCGGGTTCAAATGTTAGGAGCAGGGCTCTCTGAAGTAAGCGCCGCTGATGTTATCTTTAGGTATTTATATCGTTAATAGAATCGACTCATTTGGGCATGACTTGCAGAATCATTCCGCATGTGGGGTCTGGGGAAATAGAACGTAACGTTGTTTAGCAAAAAATTGAGGCAAAGATTGTGACGGAATTGGCTTAGGCTGGGTTCTACGTAAACCAAATCGTCGGTTGTACAGCTGACCTTCAAAATAAAACTGCTACATTCTAGCACAGGCTGTGACATGAGGTTACAAAAATTTCTGTTTTTTAAGGGTATTTTAGTCAGGTCAAACGTCACTCGAGATGATAGCCTTTTGACATTAATTTCCAAAATTTTGAAATTTTCAGCGACACAGCTATGTATATATTATGCTCCAAGAGGTTAGCTATTATAAAATGCCAAAATGCATTAAAAAGTTTATAAATAAATAAATATACCATTTTTCAAAATTGTTGGTTTTCCATCCCGGCTAGGATAACAAAATTAACAAAAATAAAATGATGCAGTTTAGAATTTACTTGTTCTACATTAAAATACTTTTAACATCGGTAGTCCTTCGTGCCATTTTTCACGGACATGTCAAGTGCAAGTTTTTGTTTTGTAAATTAATTTACTGTGGATATTGTTAGTCAAAATTGGTGTTGTTTTGTTTAATAATGTGCTACAATATGAATAATTATGCAAAACGATAAATTCGATTTCATATATGAGGTTCAAGTTGCAGTTTATTTTTTGCGTTTTCCCGCGCTGTGGATTCCAATATTATTACCGACGTGTTTGTGCTATAATGCCGCGAGTAACTCCAAGAAAATCATCAAAATCTACCATCTGGATCCATCTAATGATAATCTCATTTACTCATAAGAAAAAAAGATATACTACGTCAGACTTGGCTGCATGGGCTAGACCCTTTGCCTTCCCTATCACGTCATTCATCATCCATCGGGAGAAGAGAACACACAAAAAAACATGGCGAATGTCGTGATTAAAAACCACGCTTATAAAAAAGCGAATTTACATTCATCCAACTTTACTATAGACTCATTATGGCGTGCGAAAAGCTAGTTGATATTTCTAGCATACCAGACTCGGGAAATATCACAAAAAAAAAATATGTTCCGACCAGGAATTGAACCCGGTACCTCCGCGTCTAAATCTACGGTCTCAACAGCTAGAACACGAAAGCAGTCAGGCAGTATTTTTGCGAACCACAACAATTTATGTTCTATAGTTATTCATAGCCACTTAATAGAAGACTGGCTCGATGGGAAAATACATTTGTTCCTCACGTGGAAGCCCAGCTATCTTTCTTTGTGGTCTAATTTAATAATTTTTGAATGTACAGAATCAATTACAGTTGAAATGTAGACATTAAAATTTACTTTATCATTTTTTATCTTGATAAACACTATAATAGCTTTATTTATAAATACATAGTCTGTATAATTACAATGTTACATTAAAAAAAAAACAACTCGCGCAAAGGACATTTGAAGTGCAAACTGTTGTTTTGTAAATTACTTTTCTGTGGATATTGTCAGTCAAAAGTGGTGTTGTTTTGTTTAATAATGTGAATAATTATGGAAAACGTTAAACTGTACTGTTTTCCCGCGCTTTGAACTACCATATTATACGCGACGTGTTTGGTCTATAACACCGCGAGTTTAACAACAACATCTGGAATTTGATGATATCCTCATTAACTCTTAAGAGAAAAAGATATATTATGCCAGACTTGGCTGTATGGGCCCTTTGCCCTTTGGGAGAATAAAACAAAAAAGACAACAATAATTTAAATGAATTTAAATTTGGAAACTGTCATTCTCATATGCATAATAATTGTGTTGTCTTATTATCGCGCCAATCTTTGTTGAATATTTTTGTGATGGAAAATGGAATATTAAATTAAGTTAATTAAATTACACAAAGTACGCCTAATGCAATTGTTGAAACTCTCCATCCGCTTGGTATTAGTCGAATGTTGTTATGTCGTAGCCTATAGTATTTAAAAGAACAAGGGTGACTACCGTGACGATAAAGATTGATGATGAAACTCTAGAACAAGTAAATGAAATTATATATCTGGGCAGTGTTTTCACTGCGGATGGGAAGTATGATAGGGATGTTGAAAGAAGAGTGAATGCGGGAAATAGTGTTAACGGTGCCCTGGGGTCACTGATCGGCAGTCAAAATGTCAGTGACAAAGCTCGGCTCGCCATACACAATGCCATGTTGGTACCAACACTGATGTATGGAAGCGATACGTGAATATGTCAGAAAACGGATGAGAGTAGGGTTAATGCAGTAGAAATGAGATCGTTACGTCGGATATGCGATGCGACATACGTCGAAATACGAAAAAGGGTAGGTATAGAAGAAAGTATAGGGACAAAAATAAGGAAAGGCATGCTACGATGGTTCGCGCATGTTGAAAGAATGAGCGAATAAAGATTGACGAACTAGATATATAATGCGATAGTTGTGGGTGAAACAGGCCCTGGCAGACCGATACTTACATATCACGATCAAATAAATAAAACACTGGCTGAAGGTAAAAAGCCTTCGTAACAAAAGGGCATGTATGAAGAGATTAATGAATGTCGACGAAGCGAAAGAGGTATGTCGTGTCGTGATCGTGTCAAGTGGCGCTCATTTGTCTCAGCCTACCCCGCAAGGGATCTGGTGTGATGATATGTATGTAGTATTTGCCATTCTAATGTTTTCATATATAAGACGGGACAATTCAATTTATTGTAAAGTTTACAGAATGACATACTATTACTAACTAAACACAACAATAACATAACTCTGTAACCGATTAGCGAAAGGAAAGAGCCATCGAAATCACATATCACGTTATGGAGGTCGTGATCACTGCTAATTGCCTGGAAGAGTATCATTCAGACACAGGTCGGGTCCGATCACGACGCACCAACCAATACATTAATCATAGGCGTATTGATAAACAATTGCCCTACCTTAAATGAGGGGTCATAACCATTGAATTAGGTACTAGACAATACATCCCGACGACTTCTTTATGAACAAAAATTTTTGTTTTTTAGGTTTTTTTTTGTCTTGTTTTATTTTCATAATCAATTGCCCTACTTTAAATAAGGAGTCATAGCCATTGAGTTATGTACTAGACAATATATCCCTAACACTTCTTTATAAACCAAAAAAATCATTTTTCAAGAATTATATTTTGTTTTGTTTCTTAAACTGTAAAATAGTTTTTTTAACTTTTTTCTTCTTCTCTTATCGAAGAAGGGTTGTTTTTACAGGTGGTAGGCGGACTGATCGTGGTAATTTGCCCAGTCTGCCGGGGCTGGGAAGTATCCACCGTTCATGCCGATAAACCCAGTAAAGTGTATCCACACGTTTCGGGATCTGGCTCGAATTGCCGTCATGCCCAGTCAAGCCGGCTTAGTGTTAGGAACTAATGTCAGTTAGTCATGAGTGTCTGATTCCAGTTGCTAACATTCATGGACCTCGCGCGCCACTTAACATCAGGTGGGCGCAATTTCACATGTCGTATTGTATAAAAAAAAGGAAGGTCGGTATATTGCTAGTGAAACAACGAAATTTGAAAAAGCACACCGAATATGTAGTGTATTTAAAAGGTTATTTGATATTTGCACCCGATCTATAATTATTATTACTATAACTATTAACCTAATTAAGTACAAAAAATACGTTCGAGAAACTAGGTATATTAAGTTATCATCAAACGTCGCCACATTGCCAAGTCAAGATTTGTGACCGGACCATATCTCGTCCGACGACATAAACAGTTCAGTACATCTTCTCCAGTAACCGAATGGTCACTATTTGTGACTCACATAGAGCCTTCTGAACACAAAATAAAACCACCAATAACGACCTAAGACTTCTTCCTAGCAAGCAGTAATAACACCTATTCTCTTCTACAACATGTATAAAAATCGCTTGCATTTGTTTTTAGCTTACGACGTTTTGGATTTAAAAAATACATATTTTTCGACCAACAACGATTAGATATAATTGTAATACGTAAAATCGTAAGAATAAGGTTGATAGTTGTTTAATTATTAGATTTATATTTGAACAATAGGAGGGGGCATGCTGTCGGCAAATGCTTTGTCGCCAACCGACAAAGGATGCACGTGGGAATGTGCGCGTGCGCAGCTAAGCTTTCCCTATCCAATAATATAAGAATTATATAATAATGATTGGTATTAATAATTAATCAAATATTATGACAAATTTGTAAAGAAAGCGACACAAGTTTCGTTGAACCGACAAACGAAAGTGAAGACCATATATATATATATTTATATAAAGTGGCGCGCGAGGTTCATGATAGCAACTGCAATCAGACACTCATGACTGATTAACTATATGACTATGCTGGCTTGACTGGGCATAATGACAATTCGGAACTGATCCTGAAACGTGTGGATACATTGAGTTTATCGGCACGGATGGTGGATACTTCCCCGCCCCAGCAGACTGGGTAAATTACTACCATCAGTCCGCCTACTATATATTTGTATTCGTTGAAAGTATGTGCTATTTGCAATGATGTCAAATGGCAATTTTTACTTTCAAGGAGAACTAATATTGTAAGCTAGCCATGGTGATATTTACACGTAGGTATCTAAAAATATCACCGAGAAAAATATCAAATAAGACTTAACTACCTAAAATGCTTACTTTGTTTTTTTTTTTTATTGATTATTGTTTATTAATTATCCGTAGGAACCTTGTTTCTGGGAACACTTGAATTTGTCAAAGTTTACACTTTTGTATATGCAATGTAATTAATACAATGACACAGAAAAATAGCCGGATACGAGAAAGCAAGGAACAGTCTGCTACTATATATGTATGTGTTTATGTGTGTATATAATTAAGATATTGTTTATTGCTTACAATGTGATCGTTTAGTTATAATATATTGGATTTTTACTTGCACCTACCGTTCACTTTAAATGCTTTATCTGTCCCTAAGGTTGGCTGTCAGAGAATGTCTAGCGGCATTAAGCCCGCCCCTTGTACATAGTGCAATAAAGTTTTAAATAAATAAATACATAAATAAATATAGTCGTATATTGGTTATATAAATGGGATGCAGCTGTAAAGGGGCGTTGTACTTATCAAATACATTGTCTTATGTCAAATAATAATAATGATGTATAATAATTATTCAATAATTTTAATGTCAAATATAATTGTAAAGGGGCGTTGTCACTTATGAACTAAAATTAAAACTAAGAGTATTATATATACCTAATTAATATTATATGTCAATATATATATAAAACAATATAAAATATATATCTTGTTATTTTTGTATAATAAAACATAATATCTATAACATAAACATTACTAATTTTGAAAGCTTTATCAGTAATTTTGGTTTAATGAGGATGTCAACGTTTCGGACTATCCTTCACAGAAATTCCTAACATCTTGAGCGACATTGAACTGCAGATTATGACAGTATTCATTATCATCATTACTAGAACACAACGTCATAGATCATCACTGTTGGAGAACATATTCTTCCCGAACATATATCTGGAGAATTTGGCCTACACTCGACAAGCTGGCGAGGATATGATGTCAATTATGAAAGACAATTAATTACGATTCCACAAGTTGGTATTATTGACGGCTTAATGTGCTCTCTGAGGCACGGGAACAGTGGTATTGTAAATCTTTGACAAATGTACGTAAGAAAAGTGTATTTCTCATTGGTACATGCCGGGTGGGTTTGAACCGACCTTTGTAGGATTTAAGGAACGCGTTCTTACAACCGAGCCACCACCGCATGACAGTATTATCCTTGTGCAATTGCCATATAAGTTCTTTAGTTGAAATAAAGTTTTTTTTTAAGTTATATAAAAGCCATTTTCAATATCTGTTGCAATATCAATTAAAAATGTCTAATATTTAGTCGTGGGTATTTATAACGAGCGACAAGACACGACCACGTGTTGAACATCGTATATCGAGCAAATGACGCCGTTACTAAGAGATACTATCGCCAAATCAGATACAGCGCTCGGAGTAAATGATTTTAATACTTTGGCAAAACAATTTTTGATTTTATGATTCAGCTATCATGTTAAATCTATGCCACAATTTTTTACTAAAATACGCTATAAAATTCGAATGAAAATCTAGCTTTCTAAAGACCCAGCTGACACTGCCCCTTTAGAGCCACGAATTAATTTTAGGTACCAGTAAGGTACGTTGTAAGTTTTATATGTATGTTTATTATTGTGTATGTATTAGTATTTAGTATATTTATAAGTAGATTATATATAAGTAAGTTTATTATCTAAGTATTTATATCTAATTGATGTGTCACTTATACTTTCCTTGCACCTACAGTTGTTCTAATTAGTCCCAAAGGTTTGGTTGTCAGACAATGTCTCCGGGCATTAAGTCCGCCTTTTGTACTTTGTGCATTAAAGTTTTGAAATAAAATAAATAAAAAAATAAGCAAAAGTGTTTTAGTTAATAATTACAGTAAATAATATATATGGGTTAATAATTGTACAATATAAAATTAAAAACGTATTAACAATATCCAATGACAAGGAAATAATTAATTTGATTTGAAGGTCAAATAATAGAGGCAATTATTATTTCTGACCCGAATAATGTGTAGTTTTGGAGGACTTATGTTAACATCATCATTCCAACTCAGTACATTTTTATTTCATATTTAGATTGAGCTACATTTTGTTATTAATAATGTTTTTTATAAGTTTAGTTAAGGAAATGTCATTTCATAAATGGCTATGTGTTTAGATATAAGTTTAACTGTTTATATCAGAAAGTTAATAATGCTGTGAAATTGTATAAATAAATAAACAAATTACCTCAAAACTACCTCCTTGGCCTATCGGTAAAGTCCGTGGATTTAAAGGTACGAGTAACTTTTGCAAAACTTCAGCAGACAGTGGTTCATGATCAGAATTCTCGGGGTATAATTAAATTTGAGTCACACCACCATTCGTCAGGTTCACCAATGAATTGGAGATGAGAAAGATCTGCGCGAAAATGGTTCAAAAAACCTTTCGCAGAAACAAAAGGACATCAGGACGGAAAGGTGCCTTGACTTTCAAGAATCGATTGAAAGTGACTTGAGTCGTGCTTTAGCCTCTTCCATAAATTTAAAATTCAACAGAAGGGACGTTATTTTAAGACACTTAAAAATATTAAAACGGCTGTAACCGACCAGCTGAAGGCTATCCCACTATCTGAGTTCCAGCATTCCTAAGAAGAGTGGACATAGGTCCATAAATTTAAATCAAAATTTGTAAGTTGTATATGTATGTTTATTATTGTGTATGTATTAGTATTTAATAATAATAAAAATATAATTCTTTATTCCACACAAAATATAAAATATAAAATAATGGACATAGGCGAGCATAATACCGTATGGTATTCTCTACCAGCTAACCTTTGGAAGAGTGAGAAATTATTAAAATGGGTGCAGAGTACGAAATAAGAATAATAATAATAGTTAAAATCAATCATAAATATACCATAGTAAGTATAAATAACATACCAATATATAAATATGTCATACGATATAATAAATACTTAAATTAAATAAATACTAATATAATAATTGTCTATGTCAAGATGTGGAAATTAAGTATGTAATTAATAAATGTTTGAATATATTTAAAGACGGAGCCTGTCTAATAGATAAAGGTAGCCTGTTCCATTGGCGGGCTGCAGAAATAGTAAGAGAATCTGAATATCTGCTAGAAGAATGAAGTATATATATTATATATTTAGTATATTTAAATTTATTAGTAGATTATATATAAGTAAGTTTATTATATAAATATTTATATCCAATTGATGTGTCATTATGCTTTCATTGCACCTACAGTTGTTCTAATTAGTCCCAAAGGTTTGGCTGTCGAAAAATGTCTACGGGCATTAAGTCCGTCTTTAGTACTTTGTGCATTGAAGTTGTGAAATAAATTAATTAAATAAATAAATAATAATTTGTAATTTTATTCAAATTAAATATTATCTTCACTTAAGTGCATTAGAGTATATAATAAAATTCCTAGAGAGATACGAGAGTTACCTATAAAATGTTTTACTATTGAGTTAAAGAAAAATCTTATTGACAACTGTTTTTACTCAATAAAGGAATTTTTAGCATGCAAACTTTGACATTAACATTGTATTCCAATAAATTGACAAGAACAATATTAAATATAAACTATATACAAATAAATATTGTAAATAAATATCTATTGACATAAACATATTGTATGCCCACAATATGGGCAGATTGCATCATCACGACATTGACATACAACTGTAATTAGAATAAGCAATCTATACAATAAATAATTTTGAATTTGAATTTTGAATTAACTTCCACACCTCGTATATTAAAACTAATTGTAAGCATCAAGACTTTTTTATCTTGCTATAGTATAATCTCACCAACGATGTCAGGCTAAACATTACGTGTGAGATACTGTGGTATTGTACTTAAGAAACACACGATTTAACAATGTATTAAGTAAAATTATGATATGTACATAGAATTGGGACGAGCTTTCCCACTATTTAACGCCAACGCATACAAAGTTGAGGCTTAGGAATTATATCTCGTTATCTTATTTTATAGGTACCTAAGCATTTATACAATTTTTATGTATAGTTAGATTGTAAGCTGACACAGCCTCTTTAGAGCTACGAATTAATTTATTAACCTAACATGTGTAATTTATTTTAGTCTATAAGCTGACACGGCCTTTTTACAGCCACGAATTAATTTTAACTACCTAGTTTTAAGCAAAAACTTGTTTATGGCAACAGTGTTTTAGTCGAAGATGATGGTATAGCTGATATGATGGGTCCACCCATAGTAGCTGCTGGTTATTTTATAATCTACATGATAATAAACTATGGAGAAAAAAATAATTGACAGTTGTTGTGACAACCAAAGAAAATAAATGATTTGATTTGATTTGATTTATAGTTTACTAGATGTCAGATCATGGAGTTATCAGTACAGTCTAGATAATTAGGCACACACTCGCCACTCCTACCAGCCGGGTAGGCGAGGATTTTTTTTTAATATCCCAGTAGTTTGTTTAGTGGAACTGGGAGCGACAGCTTAACGTGCTTTCTGTACTCATATGTATGCTAAGAGTGGTGTTGTAAATCTATGAACCACACGCACAGGCCAAAATACGCATCCACATACCTTACCCACTATCCCTACGCGTCCTCATAAATTTGGAGACTCTTACATCTGTCGCACGCTGAAGATGTGGAATGCTCTCCCAGCCAGTGTGTTTCCCCACTCTTATAACCTAGAGTCGTTCAAGCGAAGTCTGAAAAAGCATCTTGTTGGGCCGGCATAGTGGTAGAGACTGATGTCGGTCGTGGTGACCGGCGTCAGTTGCGTCAGGTGGGCGCGATGTCACATGTCGTGTTCAGTATATTAAAAAAAATGGTATTGAATAAGCTTAAGTTCTTCTAGCACAGAAATTTTAGTACGTCGCTTTTATGGTCCTTGTATCCGGACCATACAGAAAAATAAAGAAGACAAGTGTTTTAAAGATGTGCGATGTGAATTTTTGTCTTTCTAGATATGTTACTGTCGTTCCATATTGTATTAAGTTGGGTCATGGCAGTTTTGGACATTTCGACCAATTTCACCTTCGCAGCCTTATTGCTGACAGTGGAGCCGAGGTAAAGAAAATTTTTATTTATTTATTTATAAACTTTTGGGAAGACCAACAACACAAAAATACACATTGTATAATATATATATAAGATTTAGGAGGTTAATTAAAGGTCTCCACTGATAGAAATAGTATGACTTAAAAGAAACACAAAAAAATAATAGAAAGAAAGAAGTAACTAGAATTTAACAAAATTTGAATATAATTATAAAACAAAAATAAAAAAACAGTGATGATAACTTACTACGAGTACAATAAATAATCCTAAATAACACTGACAAGCATTTATGGTGGTTTGTCGAAAAAATTCGCACTTAACAATCTCCTGACTACCGGAATCGAATGATGGAAAATGTCGATAAATAATACAAGATTGTTGGTCTACATTTGTCAAAAGTACACTCAAACTAGAAAATCTTTGAAAATATTGGATTGTGCGAGCGAGAGGGAATCAAAAACCTTAAACACTCGAATTTAAATTTATGTAAAAAAGAGAAGTAAAGTATCATCACGACCGTTTCCCTTTCGTGGTGGTCAGAAACCACACTAATAAATAAGCGGATTCACATTTAGCCAATCTATAGGTCAATCATGGCAAGTGGCAAGCTCGTCGATGAGCGTACCAGACACAAGATATACCATATCTTTTTATTTTTTTGTGTGTTCAACCAGGAATTAAATTTCGTTTATATATACGGCTTTAACCGCTAGTCCACGAAGGCAGTCAATAATACAAAATTAGTGAGGACATAAAGGAGGTGCCGAAAAATTGATGTGCCCAAATGCTTGCGTGTATTAAATATCATGTAATGGTAACTTGTCTCCAGGGTACCAAACTTGAGAAATATCACAAATAAATTAAATAATAATTAAATGTATTTATTTACATTAATAAATATTTTAAGAATCGAACCCGGTACCTCCGAGTCTAAATCCACGGACTTAATCGCTAGACCACGGAGGCAGTTAATTTATATTAAGGGCTATATATCTTTATTCATGTTGTATCTATACTATTATTATTCCAATCTCAATCACCCTATTAATAATAATAATAATAAATTTCTTTATTGCACACAAAATATACAAAATAAAAATATGTACATAGGCGAGCATAATACCATGAAGGTATTCTCTACCAGCTAACCTTTGGGAGAGTGATAGATTTATATGATGGGTGTATGAGATTTTTTAAGTAAATGTAAATATATTAGAATTAAATAATTAAGTACGTAAAAATATAAATACTTTATTTAATACATATTACATAAATTCGACCTACACAAATACTTATATACCTAAATGTGTTTGTGTTGTTATTTAATTTAACAATTTAATGAAGTAATATACAAACAGTATAAAATAATTACAATATAAATTAAAACTACTTAAAAGTAAAAATTAAAATAAATATAAACTAAACCTAATAAAAAATAAACTATAAGTAAAAAATGTCCTCTAGAGACGACCCTTCAGTGATAGTCCCCAGAAGACTGGCAACATTTCCCCTCTGTATAGCTAAGCTAATACGTTGGCAGAAATAATTGCCAGCCTTCCTGTCTCCAGACTTTTCCGTTAGCCGTTTGGACAACTCCTTGGCCAGACGCTTGGCTGAGTGTCCCCATGGGCCCATCGTCTCGACCCCAAATTTCTAAATGACCAGTTTGTTATCAGATTAAGGGTTGTATTTGGAGCACTCTCTTTTGTGTAATGTTCGAAATATTTGAGAAGGCAATTCTGATGATTTTGATATCGCATTCATACATATATATATCATCAACCTTTCAATACAATACAAATACAAATCGTTTATTAACACAAAATAATGTTGTTTCGTTATGGTGAACCCTGTCTCCTGCATAACAGGAGACAGTGTCTTCTAATAATGATCATACAAAAAGAATGGAAAAAGAGGTTACACAAATAGCAAGTAAAGTATTGTATGTGTTTGTGTGAGCGTGTGTGTGTGTGTGTGTGTGTGCGTGTGTGTATAAAAAGGTGGGGAAGGGTGGAGAAGCAATAGAGAGTGTAAGATTGTTAATTATACTCGTATATTCGTATTTTCCTTATACCTAAATACAATCTATATAATTCTTATATTAATAAATATAATAAATACTAATATGTCAAGATGTCGAGATTAGGGTTCATTTTGATTTTTAAGGAAGTGTGAAAATAATAGTTTTTTAAATATATTTAAAGACGTATTACCTCACTTTTTATCATCACAAAGGTTAACTAATAGAAAATACCTTCGGCATTAAGTTTGCCCATGTACACTACATTTGTAAATTATGTGCAATAAAGAATTTTATTATTATTAAGAGCATTTTATTTTGTCAAAAGGTAATTTTTTTTTGCAGATCTGAGTTGACAACGAGTTACACAATCGCCTCTATAAATGTGTAAAATGAGTCATCTAAGCGATAATAGTTTCCAAGTTAAATAATATTTCGTCGTAAACGTTACATTAATTTCAAAATTGTTAACGAAATATTTCAGCTTGTCCATTTGCGAGAAATAGTTATGCTATAAATTTCTAAATGACCAGTTTGTTATCAGATTAAGGGTTGTATTTGGAGCACTCTCTTTTGTGTAATGTTCGAAATATTTGAGAAGGCAATTCTGATGATTTTGATATCGCATTCATACATATATATATCATCAACCTTTCAATACAATACAAATACAAATCGTTTATTAACACAAAATAATGTTGTTTCGTTATGGTGAACCCTGTCTCCTGCATAACAGGAGACAGTGTCTTCTAATAATGATCATACAAAAAGAATGGAAAAAGAGGTTACACAAATAGCAAGTAAAGTATTGTATGTGTTTGTGTGAGCGTGTGTGTGTGTGTGTGTGTGTGCGTGTGTGTATAAAAAGGTGGGGAAGGGTGGAGAAGCAATAGAGAGTGTAAGATTGTTAATTATACTCGTATATTCGTATTTTCCTTTTGTTCACTAGTTTACATTTTTTGATTGTAAACGATTGTCCTAGCTTTAATTCTCATTCCGTTTGGTTTCTTATCTTATCTTGTTATATATTTATTGTCTTTGACTGCTAAATAAGGTGCACGCGGTCTTCTGTAATCCTCATTAATTTCCAACAAGCTCATCCGTATATCTGGCGAGGGGACGTCCTGGTCAATTGTCTAATCGGTCGTCGTTTCTACGGTCATTTGGTTTGGTAACTTTGATTCTCTGACGAATACGAGTATCAACGTTTCGAATTTCGTCCATCAGACAAATATCGAGCATGGATTTGTGGACCAGACCCACTATCAGTGTCCCCGTCCCTGCTCCGTACAACGTTATGAGAAGGTTGCACTGGTTAAAGACTTTTGTTCAGGTATTGTGGTATGGACGATAAGGGGACATGCCTGAGTTTCCCGACTGTCAGCCATCCGAATTGAATATCGGCTTTTAGCTTCTTTGCTGTCTGGCTGCGCCTAAATGATTGTATTGTCTTAGGTAGACGTTTTTTGCACAACTTTGAGGTGGCATTTCCCACAAAGAAGATAAGGCCTGTGTCCACCGCAGAACACTTTAGCTACTTACATTTAATCAAAACCAGCAGACTTAAGGTCAACGAGTAACTAGTTCGACTCAGCATTGCCAGCGCAAAAACCTTTAAGTAGAGCAAAGATTTTACAAGCATTTTTCAAAGTCAAAGTTAAAATATCTTTATTCACGTAAACCTATTACAGGCATTTATGAAACGTCATTAATTTAATTATTTTGAATGATTCTACTCCTGCTAGTAGAAGACTAAGCAGGAAAGTGGTCCAATAAGTAAGCTGTTAGCAGAAGACCAGCACCTTAGCAGATTCCAGTGACCTGTTAATGTTTAATCTGACTGAGAAAGGAATCTGCAAGGAAAACTCAGCTATATCAGATTTACAAAATAAAACATATACAGAACTGCACCACAACGATTAATTAATAACCTTTTAAATTTAGTTATCAGTACCTATGAGATTACAATACCTGGTACAGCAGTAACCCATCAGGCAAGTCTCTCTCGTACAAACTTGTACTGCAGAACCATAGTCTTGACTTGTCTAACACTTTTAAAAAACATATTCCCGAAATACTGGACGACTTAAACTTAAAAAGTGGTAAAAAGCTAAAGGGGAATAAGATTGATTTTATACGTCTCAAGAATTGGCTCCCTGGTAGTGTTGCTATCTTAATCGCTAATGTACCCGCAAATCATGTGAGCAAACATTACTGGAAACAGTGCATTGTGAAACTTGGTACAGTCATCGACAAAACATTCTGCATATGACAGGGTCTGCAGCCAGATTCTGTTTATAAAGGAATGTCGACATTACTGTCAACGTTAAGCGCTATTAGAGTTAAAATTTGTAATTTCTCAGCCCCTAGAAGATAGTCCACGACCGTATCCTTTGCTGGGTGGTCAGAAACCACGCTTTTGTAAGGAGCGAATTCACATTTAGCCAACTTTACTTTAAGCCCAACATGACAAGTAGCAAGCGACCAGATACAAGATATACCATTTTATTTTATATTTTTTTGTGTGCTCAACCAGGAATTAAATTTCGTTTATATCTGCGGCCTTAACCGCTAGTCCACGGAGGCAGTCAATAATACAATATTAGTGAGGACATAAAGAAATTGCCCAAAAAAATATGTGCCCAAATTCTTGCGTGTATTAAATATTATGTAATGGTAATACTTATAAATCTTACAATAATATTACTAAACTTATAATTTATTGCACCGACATACGAGTACAAGCGATTTTAAATGGACCATCAAACAACAGTTTTCAAAGAATATGCACTAGAAGTTTATGTATCGTAAAATATTTATTGCGCAGTAGAAGGTACACATATGATATACTACCTACTCTTATCACGCAACTGAATGGAATATACATGGAAAAGTTTTTAAGTGCAGCGGCAGTCTATTGCCATAAACGCAACCGTTTAATTGTCAAAATAGTGGATTTCTCTATTACTATTAGTTTTAGCGCGAGTTTAACTGAGTATAGCCGAGATTATGTTAATATTGACATAATATTATATAAATATCGACGTACTAGACACACATCGTTGCTTGCTGTGAATTTCGTAAAGACCAACTATGCATATTACTCCGTACTGCACAGCGCCGCACGTACGTATAACTCTGAGTATACGAAAATTGACCTAATCAATATATCAAAAAAATACATTATAGATTTTAAACGGTTTGCCAGTGCAGAAAATTAAACCAAGAACACTGAAGACCCTCCTATAAATTGTTTCATAGTGGGGTCTGAACCATAAAGTAGAACTACACCCGGGTATTATATTCGCTTCACAAGAAAGGGGTTTCGTCAATCCTGTAAACATAGCCAATCTTGGTCTTTTGGAGGAAGGATATACACTGACATTTGTTGATGTTTAAGGACATCAAGATATCGAGACACCAAGTGCTGACGATGTTCAAATCCCATTGCAAGAGTAAACAGTCCTGGGTGTTGTTAATGATTTGAAATATTATTAGGTCATCGGCATAAGCCGGGTATTCACAGTTGATGAAATAAAGAAAGCGATTAATAAACAAAATAAATAGCAACGGCCCCAATATTGAGCCCTGGGGCACACCAGATAGAGCTTGAAATGGAACCGAGTCAAACCCATAGACATACCCATAGACATAGTTACCAAATGAGATCTGTTTGTAAGTAGAACTGCAACCAACGTCGTCGTTTGTTGCTGTTTATCCTAAACTTGTAGATATTATGGATTACTAGCTCATGGTTAACCCGATCAAAAGCTTTGGCAAAATCTGTATACACAAAATATACCTAAAGTCTAGTTTAAACGCGTTACACGGATACTGGGTGTAGACTGGTAGAGCGACCTTTAACAAAGTTGGCATTATCACCGAACGGCTTAACGTACTCTTCGAGGCACGGGGACGGCGGTATTGTAAACCTATGACAAATGTACGTAAAACCATTTTGTGATTGGTACATAACGAGGTTCGAACCGCAAATCTTATCTTTGGAAAATCGTTCTTAAAACCGAGCCACCACCGCCATAACAACGCTATCGTGCTACAACGCTGTAGACAAATGAAGCCATGCATCTAATTCAGGGTCATTTGGCATGAAGGTTTTTTGCTCAAAAATGACTTAGGCGCTTGCTATTTTTGTCAACCATGGCGAAAATGGACCAATATAAATCCTCCATAAAGTGGACTGAATACATAGATGCGTCAATGGAATAGCGTCTTTAGATTTTTAATGTTGTAAAACCTAAGGAAGCCAAAAATAATAGAACATTATGTATTTATTGTCGCTTATACCTAAGTGATATTATTGGATAATATTTTCCTCGCACATCGCTCATACCCGTCTCTGCTGGATAAGCAGATTAAAGCTCACAAAACTTTTAGACACAAGTAAAAGTTTACACAACTACATTACACATTTTACTTGCAAAGAGACATGCCTACATGAACCAATTCAGCTCACAACTATGTATAGCTATCTCTTTTGCACACATTACCAAATGCAAGAATAAGAAAGAGACGAAAGAGTTCGTGTGCAATTAGAGGCGTGGGAACACCGGATTCTATGAATAATACTTGGACTATTTGCTTTTGCTTCATCATGACAGGCCCAAGAACACAGAGTCCTAGAATGCTTAAGATGGGCCATACAAAACATATTTCTGAATAGTTTGGCCTACACTTGCCAAGCTACCGCGCTGGCCAGATAAGGTGACGAGGATCTGATATAAATTTTAATGACAGGTTAATAACGATTTCACATCAGGTATTAATGGAACCGGGATCGACTACTGAACCTACCCTTCAGGTACGGTAATGTTGTAAATCTATGACAAAGGTACATAAAAAAGTATATTTCTCATTGGAACATGCGGCGAGTTCGAACTGTAACCTGATTGAATAATTAGGAAAGCGTCCTTACTATCGGGCCACTACATCTTTGAATGCCTTACATTGAAGTCTACCTACGTACCGAACGAGGATGTACTGGTGGAAGAATTTAGTCTTTAAACATGGTATAGACGATAAGAAGTTTCCCTAATGCGGCACATTTTAGATTCGTCTGCCAGCTTTTTTGCTGAAGCATCGCCTAGCTTAATAGTCCGTCCAAGGTAGACGCATTTATGCACAACTTTGATAGTGGCATTGATTGACATAGTCATATCACATGATTTCGAGACCAACCTGCTGCTGAAAAGCCACGTTTACCATTTCGTTAAAATCCTTAAACACAAAAACCAAAATCTAAACTATATATAAAAATATTCACCCATAACTTGATCACGTGGCAGTGTGCCAAGCACACTCGCAGCATTCTCCCGCTGCACAGGGATGCTGATTTGCTGCGCGAAAAAACAGCCAGCCCTCACTAAAATTTACATACTTGTATAATATTTTTTTGACAATTTTTTACAAATCTACAAGTTAGTATTAAAGGAACCAGGATCGGACGGACTTAACCTACTCTCCGACTAACGTTGGTGTTGTAAATTTATGTCAAATGTACGCAAGAAGACTATTTCTCATTCGTACATGGCGAGGTAGCCGCGTAATGCTTTTACTGCAGTACTTAGTTTTTCATAAGCGTTGTACAATCGCCAACAGCACTCCGTTGACTCCTAAAGCTCCATTATTATTGTATGGAAATAAAAAGTAGTAATAAAGAAAAGTACTTTAAATGGAAACGGTGTTACCTTCTGTTCTGGTTTTATAAAAACAAGAAATTACATCAGGATAACTATTATTTTAGTAAAAAGGTTTTTAAAAAAAAAAAAAAAGTCAAACTAACTTCACTCCCCCGGTTCGTGAGGCTATTTGTTTTTTTTTTTTTTTTTTTAAACTGGTTTGATAAAAAATAAATTATGATACTTTATACTCGTGAGATGTATTCTCGGTGTGTGCTAGCCTTTATTTTGTTCCAGTCAGTCGACACTACCGTATCGAGTTACTGATTTAGCATACAAGGCAGGTTAACATCGTACATAGTGCCTGAACAAGCTTAAAATGTTACTCGTTTAGGTCCCTTTATAAAGTTGAATTTTGACCTTAAATAAATTGAGGGTCAAAACATGTTAATAATTTTCAAGTGGGCGTGGATGGCTTCTGTCTAAACTACGAGGAATATCGTACAATGCTGAAAGGACTGTCCGAGCCGATTTTATTAAAGAATAAAACTGCTTTAAAAAAAAAATACGGTCTCTACCGCTATACCACGGAGTCGAATAAAATGTCTTCTTCAAATAAGTAGTCCAGAGCAAATCCATGGCATAACATTGATGTGAGGGATAACAGTTCACCATACCACACCACCACCACAGCCCCATTATCACAGAGTTCTAGACATCCACTGTTGTAGATGATCCTTCCAGAAATTTCTGTAGAATTTGGCCTACACTTGCCCTGGCCAGACGGGTAGGCGAGCGTCTGATGACAATTTATTAACGATTCCACAAGTTGGTATTAGTCGAACCAGGACCGACGGCTACACGTGCTCTCCGATGTACGGGAACGGTGTTGTTGTCAATCAAATTTATTTAAATACTTTATGGCACTTAAAAATCCAGTACATAGGCGAGCTTTAACACCATAAGGCATTCTTCACCAGCTAACCTTAAAAGATCATCAAGGTGGTGGGCAGTACGAATAATAATATAAAAATGTAAACCAGTGGAATTTAAGTAAGTTTCTTTTTTATTTTATTGCGCACCATCCACCATTCTTCTCCTCTCCCTACCAAATACCGTATGATTCAGTTAATCCCGTCTTGGAAGCTCTTTTCATAAATTTGGTGCTAAGATTTTGCTGGAACTCCTCTCGCACTAACTTCCACTGCGTAAAGCTGAGTCTTAAACCCGTTCCTGATCATTTCTTCTGTAAGATCATCATCACGACCGTTTCCTTTTCGGGATGATCAGAAACCACGCTTATGAATAAGCGGATTTAAGTTTAGGCAACTTTACTATAGGCCAATCATGACAAGTGGCAAGCTCGTCGATGTCTCCAGCGTACCAACCTCGAGAAATGTCACAAATAAATGAAATATTAATTTAAATATATTATTAAATGATTAAATATTATTGTGTGCCGACCAGGAATCGAACCCGGTAACTCCGAGAATAAATCCACGGACTTAGCCGCTAGACCACCGAGGCAGTCACTGAGGACCATATTATGTGTTTTATGTAAAAAAACGTGGTCTTTTGTAAATCTATGAAAAATGTACGTAAGATATACATACGAGTATTTATCTGTTAATAAATAAAGACGATTATATATACACACATCAAAAGTGTCTAGGGATCAACATATATATTTGCAATAACTTTTCTCCTGATTGATATTCATTAAAATTTTCTTTAAGGATTGATCAAATAAAATGTTTTCGTTTGTCTACAGTAACGATAAACCAAGTCACCTTTGCATTAGTAAAAAAAATTGCCATTTTCCTAATAAAGGGATTTTTGACATTTGAACCACTAACATTAAAGTTCGAAAAAAAGACTGAAATAACAGTTTTTTATTTTATTTTATTGGGTAACTTAAACAATTAATAATCCGTGTTTCTACCGCGAACACTAACAACACAAGAACATCGGTTTGGCATACTCAAAATGAGTTCATCCAAATCACGCTGTGGAATGGCCGCCCATGTTCGTTGCAACAACAAAAAAAGGTCTTCTTGCGACTGGATACCCTCCATATTCGGCAGAGCTCTTCTCTGAAGAATATCCCATGCATGCTCAATCGGGTTCAAGTCTGGCGACTGAGCAGGCCAGGGCAGGACATTGATGTTAGCTGCGGCGAGAGTCTGTCTTACAACTCTTGCGGTGTTCGGTCGTGCATTATCATGCATTAACTGAAATAAGGGACCGATATGCACTTGTAGAGGAACGATGACGTCTGATACAACCGTCTCAGCATAAATTTGAGCGTTGAGGTTGCCTCTGATCCAAATCAACTCAGTTCTTCCGCCGATCGAAATACCCGCCCATACCATGATGGTTCCACCACTATAAGGATGGACTTCCTGGCAGGATTTTAATCGCTGTTGGCGTCCAGGGGTTCTCCAGTGTCGTATACGTCTTGTATCCGGCCTCATACCAAAACGAGACTCATCAGAAAAGCACACGAAACGCCATTGTTCCTTTGTCCAATTTCTGTGTTCAAGAGCCCATTGATATCGAGTCCTACGATTGTGCATTGCTATAGGTGGTACCCGTAGCGGTCTTCGGGAATGAAGGTTCACTTCATGCAAGCGGTTTCTGACTGTTTGGTCGCTAATTAAGTTCCCTGAAGAGCGATGAAGGCTCACGGCTAACATCATGGCGGTTATTGTTGGAGTTCTTTGAGCTGTGATTTGAATGTATCGGTCTTGTCTCCGTGTGGTGCAGCGATACCGTCCTCCATGGCGCTCAGCCACGGTACCAGTGGTTCGGTAACGTGTCCAAAGTCGACTGATAACACTCTGACTTGTATTCAGAGCTAAAGCCACAGTACGTTGCCGGGAACCAGCTTCTATCATTCCCACGGCTCTGATCATTTCTTCCCTGCTTAAATGACCTCGCCGCTCCATAATAACGTTGGTTTTAATCAGTAGTAGGGAAACAGTAGCACTAATAATGTCTTCAATGCGTCTTATGTTTTTATAGGGAAAATATTGACAGCTGATTTTCATCTTTTACTCCAATTTGATTGACAGTTCCTGTTTTAAATTATGAAATGCACCAAAAAGGATCCATATAAATTTATAAAATCATAAATTTATTACAAAGCCACATCTCAATCACAAGAAATCCGCATAAACATGCTTGATCCCTAGACTTTTTTGATGTGTGTATTTCATTTCATGTAAGCATAAATTCAGAACAAATTTATTCATGAAAACATACTTGTAAAAGAAAAACAATGGCACTCAAGCCGTCACATGTACGCCCATACATCTAGAGTGCGCAGTTTTTCTTAAGTTTTCCCCACTTGCCGTCCTCGCCGGGAGTAATTGTCGTGAATCTATTATATTAGAAGATGAGCGTCATAGCAGCAGGAGCTACACAACTTTGAACTATTTAAACCTTCGCGTACAATGATAATACACGTAGTTTTTATAATTTTAACGGGTCTTTAGGCGATTTATTTCGGATACGTATTTCTCCCGACGTTTCAGCCAAGTTGCATTGGCCGTGGTCACGAGTCGACTGGAGATGCGCGGTGTAGCCTTCGTACATAATGGGCGGTAGATGTAAACCTACCCACTTATCACACTAAAAAAATCCAGGCTATTTATCCCGGCGTGAAACGAATTATTACTGAATTCCACGATGAAGATTCCCCCTCTCGATTGACACAAAGGTTTCTTTATTTCGATCGCAGCACGTACTATTCTATGGTAAAAGTGACGATCGGTGTATAGTATCTACGGGTCATGCAGCTCACGGCCAATGCAGCTTTGCTGAAACGTCGGGAGAAATATGTTTCGAAGGTAAATCGCGTATTTAAACATTTTCCTTCTTACGTAGTTCTTCTATTATCTATATTATATTTATGGATCATTTTGCCCTTGTCGATGCTGCACCATCCGGACCTGCTTACGGCGGCGTGCAGGGATTCGTATGATTGCGTTTGAAGTGTGGTGCAGAGCTGGTCGGACCAGCGTATCGGGCTCCGGTTACTGCCTTGGCTCTTGCCTTCAATTTTGCCCACCGGACTATCCGGTTGGCAGATTTTTTTTTGAGATATATGAACTTAATACTCAAGGACTTCTCTTTTTGAGAGCTCCTTGAGTATTGTACGTTGGTTCTCCGCGGTGTCCAAGGAATCCAAGGAAGGTATTAAACACCAACAACCTAAAATAACGACCTTGCACTAGAGATTACAATCGTAGATTTGAAAGAGCATGCACCTATCCTAACACAATCTTGGTACTAAGCCTAGAAAAATTAGCTAAACAAACACAACTCAGCCTACCAGGCATTACAGTCGTTACAACTAACATCAATTATTTGCAAATTGAAGCGCAAAAAATATTGAGTATGTTAAAAGTGTGACCGTTTAGAAATATATTTTTTTACATAATAAATAATATTGAGTGTGACATAATTTTTATCTATACCATTTTGTTTTGTATGTTTAGTTCTGTGATCCCACTTTTATCCAGAAGCACTGCATACGTCGTACCTGAAGAGTAGGTATTTGTGCTAAGAATCCATTAAATCGATCGCCCGCTGTACGCCACAATGTTATAAGCTTTAAAAAATTGTCAGAAATCCAAATAGTCCCTGATCCCACTAACAGCACGGTCACATTAGAAGCACTGCATACGTCGCACCTGAAGGGTACTTGTGCTAAGAACCCATTACATCGCCATTACGACCGACGTTCAACCACAGTTTCACATAACGAGTAGTTGGCCAGCACTATGAAAATTCTACTTTCAATTTTCACTCAAATTGTCTTTAGTATGGAATAAAGTTTTACTCAGTCTACTAAAAAGAGTAGTAATTTCCACCTTACCACGAGCATTTTTTATAGTAAAGTCTTTTCAATTTATTTATATATTTATTATAACTATTGACAAGGCGGTGGTGGCTCGGTTGTAGAACGGGTTCATTAAATCCTACAAAGGTCGGTTCAAACCCCCCCGGCATGTACCAATGAGAAATACACTTTTCTTACGTACATTTGTTATAGATTTACAACACCATCGTTACCGTGCCTCGGAGAGCACGTTAAGCCGTCGGTCCAGGTTCTACTAATACCAACTTGTAAAATCGTTAATTAATTGTCATAAAAAATTGACATCATATCCTCGCCAAGCCGTCTGGCCAGCGTGGCGAGTGTAGGCCAAAATCTCTAGATATATGTTCTGGAAGGCCTATCTCCAGCAGTGGAGGTCTAGCACGTTGTGTTCTAGGGGCTGTAATGATGACAACATCCTATATCCTTCGAACATGCAGAGGTTTTAATGACTTGTTATAACGTTTGGATGTCGACCTGTTCGTAGATTCACCCTAAGATGTTCATTGACTACAGAGTACTGTAGTAGATGCCCTTTAAGATAGTATAAACTCTATATAACGACACTGAAGGGACTGTACATTTTATAGCGTTATAGAGAGTTGTCGTTAAATGGAGAGAAAAAAAAACAGAATTGGAAGACAAGCTAAACCAACCAAAGCCAATTGACTTCGACGCTTTATGGAGTTTGTCGTTAAATCGAGTGACGTTACACGGAGTTTACACTGTGTATATATATATATATATATATATATAATAAATTGGCCTCGGTGGGCTAGCGGTGAAGTCGTGAATTTAGACTCGGAGGTACCGGGTTCGATTCCTGGTCGAGACACAAAAGTGAAATTTCTCCAGTTTGGTACGCTGGAGACATCGACGAGCTTGCCACTTGTCATGATTATTATAGTAAAGTTGGCTAAATGTGAATCCGCTTATTTATAGGTGTGGTGGAATACGGTCGTAATGATACTCTACAATAATTTTTACTTTTTGAACAGACTAACGATTTAAGTAGATCAAAATAAAATCACATCATTTAAAAGCGTAGAAATAAAACTGCACAGTGGTCTATTGCAACTGTTTCTGAACCAAGTATTCAAGTTTTCTTGTCTCATTCAGTGTCTATAATAACCATGTCATTAGACATGTCATTAGTGCTGAAGTGTTCGAAGTAAATGCAGCATCCGTTTCATAAAACGATGCGTTCAAAATGTTCCAAGCTAAATTCTTTAGCGGGTTTTACCTGAATATGTTCATAAAAACACTTGGCATCGTTCTGGATGAATGCCTTAATGCAATGTGGACGCATTATGTTGTTTCATGAATTAAGTTTTCTTTCAGTTGGTTTTTTAATAAGGTTACGGGTTTTGTAAGAAATGTTTAAGATATAACAATTTATACTTTAATATTTATACATTGACTGCCTACACGGACTGCCTTCGTCGTCTAGCTTCTGTGGATTTAGACGCAAAGATACCAGGTTCGATTCCTGGTCGAAACATAATAATGTATTTTATTTATTTGTGGTATTTCTCCAGTTTGCTACGCTAGAGACAGACAGTGGGGTCGTCCAGGCCCGGATGCCTAATGGGCCTGGGTTGGGGATGGGGATATTCCCCCGTTTTCCCCGGCAGAATCTCAGCGGGTAACCACCCACCGGTAATTCATGCACTTTTAGTGCTGGGCGCCGTTAGCAGTTTAACAGCGCCCGTGTGGCTCACGAACCCAGAGGGCTAGATTCAACTGCTTCAGCTCTCCTCCAGTAGTACTTCCCTTGGAAGTGGTCTCCCGTTGGGGGGCCGTGCGCAAGACGGAGCGATATTCTGGAGATGGTTGAAGTGTCCGTTGTCGGCCTGATAGAACATACGTCTAGTCAGGCCAGTGACAAACTCCTCAATAGTAGGCATCTCCAAATCTCGAGCTATGACGGAATTACGCACGAACCACGGCGCTCGGGAAACCACTCTGAGCGATATGTTCTGCTGACTTTGGATGCCGATGACCGCTAGAGACATCGTCGAGCTTGCCACTTGAGGACCGCCAGTAAAGTTGTCTAAGTGCAAACTACGTAATTTTTATTTCAATTAATCAGCAATAAAATGTTAAGTTACGGTGCAGAGTTTTGCTAAAAATATCGCCACTCATACAGAATCTAATCAAGTATGCAGCGAGAGGTCGACAATCGCGCGAACGTTTACTTAGTAATTCTTTCTCTCTCTATTTTGTCTCTCGGCTGTGGGCGAGATCAATAAATAATAACACTCCCTCAGCCTTTAGGTATTTATCTAACCGGCCTTATTCATCATGCTGTAGTTTTTTGTTTTTCATAATAATAATAATATAATGATTTTTATCTTTGAAAAAAAGAGTGACCTTGATTATTTCAAATAGAAGTTCTACAAATGACTCGTGAAGCCTATTAAAAAAATTTGCTCTTTTGACAATTAAACACGGTATAATGTTTATGTAATTTTACCCTCACAACTAATCATCATCATAGCCATCACCTTCTAAAACATAGTTCTGGAGAAATTGGCCTACATTCGCATTGCTGGCCATGGATTCACTGTACGGGTGCCGGGTCCATCGTAAATCTATAACAAATGTACGTAAAATAGGTGAAGGCTTTAACATTACTTCTTCTACTTACGGTGCCATCTCCTATCGGAGGTCGGCTATTATTAAGGCGATTTTGATTTTGTTGGCCGCTGTCCGGAACAAGGATCTGGTGCTCATCCCGAACCACTCCCTGAGGTTCTTGAGCCAAGAAGTGCGTCTTCTCCCCGGTCTTCTGGAGCCTTGTATCTTGCCTTGCATGACGAGCTGCAGCAAGCTATACTTTTAATTGCGCATGATGTGTGCCAAATACTCCAACTTCCTTCGCTTTACCGTTTTCAGTAGTTCAACACCTCTGTTCATTATCTGCAAGACAGTTTCGTTTCTTACTCTGTCCTTCCATGATATCTTCAACATTCTCCTGTATATCCACATTTCAAAAGCTTCTAACTTCTTCGACATTGTGTTTGTCAGGGTCCATGATTCGACACCATACAGGAGAATGGAAAATATGTAACATCGGACGAGTCGGCATCTTGTAGGAAGTTTAAGATTGCGATTGCAGAGAAGGTTGCTCATTTTAACAAAGGCGTTTCTAGCTTGTTCTATGCTATCTATATTTTACATTACACGGGGTACGAACTCTTTTTAGATTTAAAGGTAACCATTCTTACAACCGGGCCATCACCAGTTGTAACAATATGTCAATAACAATTTAATAGTATACATAAAAAAATGTAGAATTACCTAAGTACCTATATCACGACCGTTATTTATGCATTTCACGGTCACTAAGTAATAGATAAAAAATCTCGTTACAGTTATTATAGACGATAATTGTTGCTATTTATTCACAATAATTCGTCTATTATTTGTCATTAACACTTGCATCTTGTTTTTTTTTTGGCCAATCATATTTTGTTTTGCTCCACTGGGCGTAACAAGGTTGTATCAAATCAAGCATAATACATATACTTGCAATAAATAATATAATAATAAAAAAAACAACTTTGTTGATGTCCAAATCTTACCTTGGCTGTATTTATTTTAGGTTGGTACTTTTTTTTTTTATGTTTTGTGACCTTGCGCTTACATGATGGCAAGTGGCACGCGAGGTCCATGAATGTTAGCAACTGGAATCAGACACTAATCACTGACACCAGCCCCTGACACTATGCCGGCTTGACTGGGCATGACGGCAATTCGAGCCTAATCCCGAAACGTGTGGATACAAAGTAAAGTATCATCAAGATCGTATCCCTTTCAGGGTGGAGGGTGAATTTAAAGAAGCAGATTGATGTTTAGCCGCATTTACTATAGGCCCATCATGACAACTCAATCTCGTCGAAGCTAGCTTACCAACCTCGAGCAATACCATAAATAAATTATTATTGTGTCCAGGAATCGAACCTGCTTAACCAATTGACCACAGGCAGGACAAAGTAGATGGCGTAATAAATAATGTAATAAACAATGGATACGCAGACACATTTCGAAGGCTCAACGCGGCTACGATAATTAGCTCTAAGAGTCCAGTAGCCCTATTCTGGTACTTAAGCGCAAACGTTATATAATGGAATCCGTTAACTATATATATCACGCTATTAAAGTTCATATTCGCACGGCCGCATCAAGGTCGAGCGCTTATAGAGTTGAGAATTGAATAATATTTTGTAATTATGACGCAATCTCTGACGTAAAAAAACGACATCCACTAATACTGTTTGCGGCTAAGTAACAGTATAGGGCTACAAATTATAGCAGCATAAAAAAGATATAGAGAATGACGGCTTCGGACAAGTCTTGTTTGGGGTCCTGAATGTGATATTTCGATCCTTCCATATTCCTTTTAATTGACTGGTGGCATTTTTAGCTACGTCTATTCTTCTGCGAACTTCTGTCTCGAAGCCAACCATTAAACAACAGCCAATGTCAAAACAGTAACCGTGCGATAATCGTTAAAGCACTAACCAGAGAGATTAGACAATAAAATGTCTCCCTTAAGGTAGGGTCAGTATACAAGTTGGCAAATTATTTAAATTCTTATAATATAAATTAAATAATAAAAATAAACTAAACTATAAATAAAAAATGTCCTCTAGAGATGTCCCATCCGAGATAGTCCCAAGGAGACTGGCAACATTTCCCCTCTGTATAGCGAGGCTAATACGTTGGCAGAAATAATTGCCAGCCTTATTGTCTCCAGACCTCTCTGTCAGCCGCTTTGACAACTCCTTGGCCAAGCATGGGCCCATCGTCTCGACCCCAAACGGCGCAAATTCGTAACTAAATTAAAAATATATTTAGCTATATTTATTTATTATAAAATAAAAAAAATTATATATCAATTATAAATGACACTTAACTATACTATACAATAAGTATAAAATACATATGTATGTATATCCTATCTCATTCTTACCTAATTTATGTGAATCGTTAAATCGATACAAAACATATTTCAAATAAACTTAACAAAACTCTGATAGATAAATTATACTGTGGTTTACTTACCATTGGGAAGAAGTTGGAAGATTGGCTAGCTCAGGATTAGTTACAACAGTCAGCAGAACATGAGGTCAGTCAACTTAATTTACTTAATTTTAATCTCATTACTTAGACTAAATAAAAGCTTACTTAAGGAAGTAATGTTGAAAAATGACTTCATATTTTCGTTACAACGGATTATATCCACAGTCCAGTCACGGTAAAGAATTAAATATACAATAATATTTGGAGAAGAAAACTCGCAAATTCAATGGTTAAAAGACATCTAATTCAGTATAAACAAATCTATCTAAAATAACAAACTTTTTTATTAGACAAAATACAAAATTAAATTAACAAATTTTTTTCAACAGTATGAATTGTTGGGTCATTTTTTTTATATTAAAAATTATTGATTTTTTTTATACTTTTTGAAAAATATCTCGTCTCCAGTGCATTTTGGCCTCATGTTTTTTAGGCCACTTATATTTGTATTAAAAGGTTGGAAGCCGCTACGTGCTTTTGTTTACTGATAAATTTGTATTTAAAGTGGAAAACTAATATGTTTGCAAAAATAAATATTTCTGAAGAAAAAAAATATCTAGAGGATCAAAATTTTTAGACCGTATTTTGTCTTTTTAAAAGTACTGTAAATTTCAGCGACATCGGTTTTAAATTTAGCGCATAATTAACGATATTTTTTTTTTCTTTTTTAGTTGCATTTAATGCTCTACATTTTTTTCAAACATTAAATCCTAATTAAACTAATAGGGAAAATTCAAAAAGTTTTTTTTTTTTTTAATGCGAATAATTTGCGAACCGTACATAAAATCTCACATACTGAGGTAAGGAGCGGTAGTGTAATGAACAATTCATGTAAGTTTAATCCCATTTGTTGAGCATTTAAGTGAGGCTGCGTATGCGCCGATATCTATATCAATAATATACTGTGTCGTGCGCCGCTCGGCCACCGTGAAATACGACATTGATAACCTTACCTTCAATATCTATATAGAGCGAATATATTGTATTGTTCTTATTCAATAATACTGGTTTTCTTAATTTATTTTTTTAGAATAAAAGACAGACATTTGATAGTACGAGTACATAGTATAAAGAAGATTAAATTGATAAGCTTAGCCTAATTCCATTTGCACAATAAAAAGTATAGCTTGATGCAGCTCGTCAACGCTCAAGAAGAGAAGACAAGGAAGGATTTCGAAAAAATAAAACATAGCAAGTATGGATTTTGGAAAGAGTCGTTAACGACCCGCTGGGCAAATCCTTTACCAAATATGGTGAATTAAAATTAAAACAACTTGATTCTTGCTCATTTATCGTAATGCTATAATTCATCTATAAATCTACTACTAATCACGTCTTTTTTTTTGCTTTTGAAAAGTTAAAAGGTCTTTTTTTATTTTTTCATAGCTTTTTTATTGTTTATTTATGTTTGATTAAGTAAAGATTCATCACCATAATCTTTTGCGGTGTCACATACGACGTTCTTTGTATCTGTCGTACCAGACTCGAGAAATGTCACAAATAAATGCAACACCAAGTCTTGAC
This sequence comes from Tinea semifulvella, assembly GCA_910589645.1. Classification (NCBI taxonomy): domain Eukaryota; kingdom Metazoa; phylum Arthropoda; class Insecta; order Lepidoptera; family Tineidae; genus Tinea; species Tinea semifulvella. The sequence continues at coordinate 4,238,590 of OU342599.1, forward strand.
GATAGATTTCTCTCCGTTATCGAATCGAGATTTAATCAATAAAAAAACATACAATTGAGCAGTTTTTTTTATATATTAGCACGAGATGTGACCTTACGCCCACCTGATGGTAAGTGGCGCGCGTCCATGAATGTTAGCAACTGGTATCAGACGCTCATGACTGACAGTAGTCCCTAACACTATGACGTCTTGACTGAGCATGACGGCAATACGAGCCTGACTCCAAAACGCGTGGATACTTCCCTGCCTCGTCAGACTGGGCAAATTACCATCATCAGTCTGCCTACCACCTAATTAATTAGTAGTTTTGTCACGTCGCGCCTGACGTCGCTTTCTAAAATACCATACTTTATGTTTTACACTTTTAAATCATTCAATTTTACTAAAGACGCCGATCTTACAAACACGGCTTTTAACAACAAAAAAACATTCAATTTGAATAATTTGTCATACCTACTCTGGCCATCGTCTTATATTATTTTAACCGCTCTAGAAGATACATACCTACTAGCTAGATTCTGTTCGATTTATAGCAATCGGGAAGTAGGTTCCATTTAAAATTATTATGATTAAACAAAGCGGCAAAGATAGTTTTCATAAATGGCCTAAATTAATTGAGCCTGCACGCACCTTTACCAGTTTACTGTCAACCACATTTCGATTAAATTACATTTTTTTACAAAAAAAAAACTTTTTTAATGTTTTATTTCGTTATCCTTCTGAATTAGTATAGTAAGAGATCCATAGAAGAGTGACCTTCACCGATCGGTTGCCCAAATGAAATTATTTTTTTTTACATAATAATACGTTTATTATTATTTTTAGTATTAAAAAAAAATATATAATGCAGATTTATTCTTTATCAAAATCGGCCCAGATACTTCTTTTAGCATTTATCGATATTTCTCGTAGTTTAGGCAGTGGCCATCTACGCGCATATTTCGTTAAGCAACGTTACCTTTGTAAGCGTATTTTAATAATACGTAGATTTCATTCGGATAACCGATCGGTGAAGGTCGTATCTGAGTCTATATAATTCGATATCGAGTCGGATCACTTCACGTTTTTGACCTTTTTTTAAATGTAAATACACCTTTAATAAACCTAATTGTAATTCACTATAATTATATAAGGCGGTGGTGGCTCGGTTGTAAGAACGCGTTCCTTAAATCCTACAAAGGTCGGTTCAAATCCCCTCGGCATGTACCAATGAGAAATACACTTTTCTTACGTACATTATAGATTAACAACACCACTGTAGCCCTTCTGTTACTTAGCCGCAAACGTTGTTTTATATATTATAATGCATTTCATTTTTTATGTCAAAGATTGCGTCATAATTACAAAGTATCACATATCACGATCAAATAAATAAAACACTGACTGAAGGTGCATTAAAAAGTCTTCGTGACCAAAGGGCATGTATGAAGAGGTTAATGAATGTCGACGAAGCGAAAGAGGTATGTCGTGATCGTGTCAAATGGCGCTCAATTGTCTCTGCCTACCCCGCAAGGGATCTGGCGTGAAGATATGTATGTATGTATTATTTAATTCTCAACTCTATAATAATAATAATTCCCGACCTTGACAGCGGCCGTGCAAATATCAACTTTAATAGAGTGATATAAGTGTATATAGTTAACGGATTCCATTATGTAACGTTTGCGACTAACTAACAGAATAGGGCTGCTGTTCCCGTACCTCGGAGAGCACGTTAAGCCGCCGGTCCCGGTTCCACTAATAACACCTTTTGGAATCGTTATTAAAATGTCATTATAAAATTGACATCAGACCCTCGCCAACCCGTCTGGCAAGCGTGGCGAATGTAGGTCAAATTATAAATTATCAATTATAAATTTCACTAGGGCTCTGTGTTCTAGGGGCGTATATATCGTAATCTTAGTCAAATGTGAAACCGCTTCCTTGATCACCCCACAAGGGATAAAGTCGTGATGATCCTTTAATTATTATAATCTAATCTAATCTTAGCTTTCTCACCACTTTGTTGATATTCATTAGCATATCCCCACATATCGACTTTTTAATTTTAATTGGATCTTGATACGATCTATGTTTTACCTACTAGGGTAGCTGTATTAGTTATAGGCCGTTAATCGACAGTTACCTGTAATTGCCCATAAACCAGTTTTAATTATTCACTAGTTATTCACATGCAAGTTTTCATTTAAATATAGTTTTTAAGTTAAACGGGACAGAAAGGGCCGCTTGTTATTGCAAGGTTTAACCTACGTGTTAATAAAATGCATATTAAATTAATTAATAATTAAAAAATATATATTTAATTTATAATAGATCGAGGATAGGTTTTGCTTTTTTATCGTGGATTACCACTATTGGAAATGGACATTCTAGACATTTTAGCATAATTTAGCTTACTCTTTGGGGAAGTCTGTGTCTTTTTTTAATAACTATTTATTAGCGATTTTAAGCACAGTGGTGTTGTAAATATATTTCATGTATTTATAAACTTTTTTTTTTCTCAAAAAACTTAAAAATTATTATGATCTCACAGAAGAAATAATCAGGAACAGGTTCAAGACTCAGCTTTACGCAGTGGAAGTTGGTGCGAGAGGAGTTACAGCAAAATCTTTGCATCACATACTGAAAGAATTGGGCCTAAGCAGGTCTGCCGTCAATACATTTATGGAACGGCTTCCAAGGCGGCATTAACGGCATAATACAGTATTTGGTTGGGTTTATTTTTATTATCGCGCAATAAAATAAAAAAGGGAGGCCTCCTTTTCTTAAACCAGCCTATTGTCAGTCGCAAGCCTGAGACACCAAACCAAAAGAAGTTTGTTCCACTCTGGAGCAGCGGAAACTGTGAAAAAATCTGCATATTTGCTGAAAGAATAAATAATAAATAAATAAATAAATAAATATTTCAGACAGGTCACACAGCGCCATCTAATTTCCGTGGTAAGCGGTAAGCTTGTGTTACGGAAACTAGATGGTTGATAAACTACATATTATACTTTTTTTTTTTTTTGTAAATATATACATATTATACATATAAACACCCAGACCGAGACAAATTATACAATGTACAACTTGCCCCCGGTGGGAATCGAACCCACGACCTCCCGAGTTCACGGCAACGTTTGTTACCACTAGACCACGGAGGCGCCAGGAAGGAGGAATGGGTAGGGATTTTAAGCTGATTGTTATTAGCAGAGCGAAGACGAAAATTATGACTGTCTCCAAGGAACTGGAAACGAGCCATAAGGTATGAAGGAGTTTGGGGATTGTAAAGAATGCCGTAAAGTCAAGAGATGTGCAGATTTGCGGAAACAGATATTGAGCCACTTTAATTAAATACGATATTGCGAAACGATACTGATGTCAGATGTAGTGCTCAGCATAAAAATAATAATAACTAAACATAAACATTAATTGTCGAGTAAGCAGAACATTCTCAAAGTTTTAAAAGCCATAATGTAAAGTTAAAAGCACACATATTAAGTTGCCAAAAACAAGTGGTTTCAAGTTATTTACGTGAAATTTATCGCCTCCGTAACTCCCCTAGGCTCGAAATGTTCACACCTCGTCGTCACTAGTAAGGGTGTCACATTTAGCACGATTACCTCAATTACGTTAACATGATGTGTTACTGTTACTTTACATGCGTTGTTGTTTCATCATCATCAGCCTGTGTCTCTCCAATGGTGGAATAGACCACCCTTATCCACCCCCCCACCAGCGACTTTTCACAGGTCATCTATCTATCTGACAAGGAGTCGTCCCAGCCTGCGTCTTCCTGTACGTGGTCTCCACGATATATACATAATGTACTGGTAAATTCCCGAATGCTGCCCATCCTAGCTGAATACATCTGTCGGCTTCTTTGCTGAAGTCAAATTTTTGCACAGCTTCGATAGTGGCGTTTCCCACGCAGATTGGTTGATTTTTCATTACAGCCCCTAGAACACAGCGTCCCAGACCTCCACTGCTCGAGATGGGCCTTCCAGAACATATATCTGGAGAATTTTGCCTACACTCGCCACGGTGGCCAGACGGCTTGGCGAGGATATGATGTCAATTTTTAATGACAATTTATTAACGATTACCCAAGTTGGTAGGTATTAGTGGAACCGGGACCGACGGCTTAACGTGCTCACCAATGCACGGGAACGGTGGTTTTGTAAATCTATGACAAATGTACGTAAGAAAAGTGTATTTCTCATTGGTACATGCCGGGTCGGTTTGAACCGACCTTTGTAAGATTTAAGGAACGCGTTCTTACAACCGAGCCACCACCGCGCCACACACAGATTGGTTACGGCATGACTTTTGTTTTGTCCAAGTTTATACCGGGATCTTCCCGCTGGGATGCCACATTTAGCGAAGCCGTTTAACATTCTGCTTAGATCCTCCAGCGATTTAGCCATTAGCACTATGTCGTCCGCGAATTGGAGGTGTGAGATGATGATGATAGCTATCGAACCGTAAGTCTGTCTTGCTCGTGTACCGCTGTACTCGTAAGTTTGTCTTGCTCGTGTGCCACTGTACTTGTAAGTCTGTCTTGCTCGTGTACCGCTGTACTTGTAAGTCTGTCTTGCTCGTGTACCGCTGTACTCGTAAGTTTGTCTTGCTCGTGTGCCGCTGTACGCGTAAGTCTGTCTTGTTTGTGTACCGCTGTACTCGTAAGTATGTCTTGCTCGTGTACCAATCATGACAAGTGGCAAACTCAATGTACCAAACTCGAAAATTATCACAAATAAATTAAATAATAATTAAATGTATTTATTTACATTAATAAATATTTTTGTGTTCCGACCAGGAATCGAACCCACGGACTTAACCGCTAGACCACGGAGGCAGTTAATAATAATAATAATAAAACATACCATTAATAATACTCATAATTTGGTAACAACAATTATTCAACTCAATCTGCGAAACATATCCAACCAGGATTGCACGTGATAATATTATTCTCAATAAACTAAATACCAGACAATCTTACCCCAATACAAAAAGCAATTTAATTTACTCTCCTATCAAACTTCGAGAGAGCAACGGCAAAGTTTGTGGATACAAAAACATGTAACATTCAATATTAAATACAACCCCGATACATCGTAAGTGGCTTCGAAGCCGAACTCGTAAAATAAAAAGCTCGACATAAATTTCTCGACATCGGTAACCCTGGCACGCATTAGCCGCGCCAGAATTTCCACCATATGAGAAAAACATTTCCTTGCAGTTGATCGGAATTTTTGATAACGTAAGATGCTCCAATTCGTTTTTATTTTTGCGAGTCTTCTTTCTTGTCTGCCTTGTAGCGGTTAAGTCTGTGGATTTAGACTCGGAGGTACCGGGTTCGATTCCTGGTCGGGACACAAACATATTAATTAATGTTAATGTTTAATTTATTTATGATATTTCTCGAGTTTGTTACGCTGGAGACATCGACGAGCTTGCCCCTTGTCATGATTGGCCTATAGTAAAGTTGGTTAAATGTGAATCCGCTTATTTATAAGCGTGGTTTCTGACCACCCCTAAAGGGAAACGGTCGTGATGGGCCCGGTTAAATTTGTTAATAATTAATCCGCTTCTTTTGAACTGATTACTGATGACCTATCATGAGATTTCGTAATGATACTATTAATTTGGATTCCCGGGTTTGTTTATCAACATAACTCATTTTTACTTATTTAGGAAATTATACATATTACATAGGAGAAAGTTTACGCGAATTTAAATAAAAAAATATTCTGACTACTCAATTAGTGATTACGGCCATTATAATAATGGGATAATTGTGGTATAGTCCGACAAAGAAAATTGTTATTTAGGTTATTATAATATAGATTGACACATAAATTTTGACAATAATTATATAGTATGTACATTGTATTTAAATAATATTTAATTGGTGCGGTGGTGGCTCGGTTCTAAGAACGCGTTCCTTAAACCCACCCGGCATGTACTTGTGAGAAATACACTTTTCCTACGTACATTTGTCATAGATTTACAACACCACCGTTCCCGTGCCTCGGAGAGCACCTAAAGCCGTCGGTCCCGGTTCCAACTAATACCAACTTGTGGAATCGGTAATAAATTGTCATTAAAATACATCATATCCTCGCCAAGTCGTCTGGCCAACGCACCGTGGCGATTGTAGACCATATTCTCCAGAATATGTTCTGAAAGGCCCATCTCCAATAGTGGAGGTCTAGCACGCTGTGTTCGAGGGGCTGTAATGAATGAAAAAAAAAATTTAGTAATATCCAAATTATTTAAAATGGCGTTAATTTTAGCAAAGTTATAATTATGCAGAAGTGCATATAAATAGAAAAAGTCATTACTTATGGAGAAATTTGCTGGAAGTATCGGTAAAGTGCCGATTTACAAAGTAAATAAGAACAATAATATGTATAGATAATTTGTATATACCTTTTTAAAAGTATTTTCATTATTGAACCAATATACAGATTAAGCCTATGTAAGTATATTAAAAGATTACATATTTGTCCCGTTTGCTGTAGAAACTCTGGGCCCATGGAGTCCAAGCTCAAAAAAGGTTTTTTAAAACATAACACCGCGTTTTGAAGTCTCCTCCGGTGATAAGAGGGCTGGCTCTTTTTCAAATATCAATCATCAGTATTGCAATTCAGCAGGAAAATGCAGCCAGCGTTCTTGCCACCGTACCACGCGGACGGAACTTTTTTTTTATACTTGCTCGACATCTGACCCTGCGCCCACCTGATGGTTAGTGGCGTGCGAGGTCTATGAATGTGATTTGGAATCAGACACTCGTGAATGACATCAGTCTCTAACATTATGCCGGCAAACGGTGAATACTTCCGGACCCGGCAGATTGGGAAAATTACCACCATCAGGTGGTAATTACCATGCCTACCATCTACTTTTTTAAATATTATTTTTAGAATAAATGAATTATAAACTTGACAATAAGTAATTTAAGTTGTCCTAACAATTGTATTGGTTAATAGCGCGCTTTGGTTAATAATTTGGTAATAAAATATTGAAGTAAAGCACACAACAATCCAGCTTGTCTGTACCGTTTAACCCTACAGGGGTGGGGCACCTGTTGCTTGCTACGACACACGAGTAGGTACATGCCTACCTACCAATATGTAGTCGCCTGTATGTGACGGGAGCATTCCCCAACGGGCCGAAGAAAATTGCGGAAAATATATTGCGGGCTTGCAAAAAGGAAAATCTCACATGTTTAGCGCATTTTTATAGTAAGTTTGCTTGCTTTTCATAGATAAATCTTACTGCTACTAAGGTTTTATTATAACACGTTCTTGTAAAGAGTTTTAAAAATCTTTTTTGATATAGTTTCAGATGTATTACAGCAAGGTTTTGCGAAAACTAAGGTACGAAAACTAAATGCAAGCCCACCTCAATCCTTGGCGCCACAGACTGGAATAATTCCATTGATACATTTGAACATTGTTAAAGGATCTCAGATGAACTAGGTGTATCAGCTTTTAGACATCTTAGTATTTCTTCGGAACTTAGCGTTCTGTGGGAATCAAATATTCCAGAAGACCACAACATGATGTTAAACAAATGTTATGGTCTCAAAGAAGAAATCATCAGAAACGGGTTCAAGACTCAGCTTTACGCAGTGGAAGTTGGTGCGAGAAAGAAGAGTTCCAGTAAAATCTTTGCATCACTTACTGAAAGAATTCGGCCTAAGCAGGTCTGCCGTCAATACATTTATGGAACGAGCTTCCAAGACGGCATCAACGGAATCATACAGTATTTGGTTGGGTAGGGAGAGGAGTAGAATGGTGAATGGTGAGCGTATTATCGCGCAATAAAATAACAAAGGGAGGCCTCCTTTTCTTTAACCAGCCTATTGTCGGTCGCAAGCCCGAAACACAATTCATCTCATCTCTTACCCACACACGATGGACCCGGCACCCGCACGGTGAATCCATGGAATGCTTAGAAATTTGTCTTCTTTCATATATCGAACATAAGGATAACTTTTTTCAAGTTCCGAGAAAACACTAAGATGTCTGGCCTATAGGCTGATACAGCTAGATTATCTGGGATCCTATAATGATGTTCAAATGTATCTAAACATATCTAAAATGTTCTCAAAGGTACACTAGGCTTAAATAATGCTATGCTATATAAACCCTTGTAAGGAATTGCAGTCGAGATAATGTATTTTTTTATTTAACTATAACATAGTGCCTCCGTGTTTTAGCGGTTAAGTCCGTGGATATAGACTCGGTGGTACCGGGTTCGATTCCTGGTCGGGATACAAAAAAAATAATATTAATGTAAATACATTTATTTGTGATATTTCTCGAGTTTGGTACGATGGAGACATCGACAAGCTTGCCACTTGTCATGATTGGCCTATAGTAAAATTGGCTAAATGTGAATCCGCTTATTTATAAGCGTGGTTTCTGACCACCCCAAAAGGGAAACGGTCGTGATGATACTTTCTATAACATAGTCGTAATATGAACATTAAGGCCTCCACACACGAACCGTCGCCGTGTCGTGCTGGGCCCCACGACCGCACACGACGTATTCGGCCAGGCTAATTCTAATGACGTTATTATGAGAAATGTGATTATAGGGATTATATTATGTATGTCAACCGCATAATGTATGAGAGTTAACTTTCGAGATGTGTATGCGTATGCGTGTATTTGATCTTGATACTTGCATTTAATTTTATTATTAAACATTATTTTTTTTAAATACCTGTTTTGCGGCTTTCATCGACTTGATCCGTCCGTCTTGTCACTGCTGGAGTACCGTGATCTTAAAACCCTCAAGGATTGAGCAGAGCGATGGCAACAGAGCCGACGGCATGACCGTTGGAAACTTAACAGGTCTCTCGTGTGGAATGCGATATGCATTTAGTGGAATCGTTAAAAAAAATGACAATCTGTCTGGCCAGCGTGGTGAGAGCAGGCCAATATCTGCAGATATATGTTCTGGAGGCAGTGGAGGTCTAGAATGCTGTGTTACAGGGGTTATAAATAAAAAATAAAATAAATAAGATGCGAAACTTGATTTTTTTTACAAGTTATGTTTTTGATAGCATTAATTTTGTATTAATTTCGTCACCCTAGAAATATTTTAAAGTTTCAAGAATTATGAGTCGACGCATACAGCGATAGCATCGCGACTCATACGGAGCACGCTCTACTTTAACTAAGATCCAACTTAAATGTAACTTACTGTCACCGACCATCTTAACATTCCCACAATCGATCATCACCTACTTGTTCCAACTAAAAGCATTATCTTCGATGAGCTGTTTATCTCAAACATTAATAGGTTTTTATTAGGTTTTTTTGTAGGTACCTTTTGTTTTCTCGGTTCCGGGTTGATGGCCTTTTCTGTTAGGACGTGGTCAGCTCGGTCCGTTTACTATATTATGTTTTTAATATTATCGCAGTTTTTTTTACGATTTAAACCCGTTTGTTGGTAAAAGCGGTGGTGGCTCAGTTGTAAAATAACCTAAATAGGTCGGTTCGAACCCCGGCATGTACCAATAATAAAATAAAATAATAATAAAAAAGTTATTTATTTTCTCCCACAGAGCTTAAAATTAGTAATAATTCCACTTTGTATAATTTTCTTATGTATTTCTTACATAAATTTAGTTAAATGTATATATTATTATTATATATTTTTATAGGTATTTGTGTATTAGTATGTAAATTATTGTTATGTATGTTTAAGTATTTGTTTTTATTTCTAATGCACCCGCAATCGTCTACCACACTCCCAAAGATTAGCTAGTATAAAATGCCGAGAGGCATTAAGTTCGCCCTTGTACTCAACTGTTAAGTTTTTAAGTGCAATAAAGAATTTATAAATAAATAATATTTTTAAAACATTTATGTAAGACACTGGAGGCAAAAATAAACTAAGCGAAAGCTGACTTAAACTTAATAATAAATACATCTATAGTGTAATGTAGTGTAGTGTGATGGAGTGTAATGTAATGTAGTGTATATATAATTACGTGAGATATATTATTTTATTTAATATAGAAAAACCAATGAGAAATACACTTTTCTTAAATTGGCTAATTAGTTAATACTACTTCTTGTGATACAGTAATATTTTTTATTATCTTATTATTATAATATAATTATTTTTTATGTAACATTTAGTTACTACTATATATATATATATATATATATATATATATTTTATATTAAATAATACACATAAGTTTGTTAACGGAATTGCACGGCAACATTTATGTACTTAGGAAGTAATTGTTTTGTTGATGCTTGTGTGTGTCTCAAAGGTCATTGTCAGTGTTCAGCTTCTCATGTTGTGGCGTGTCCGGTGGTCTTCGTGGTGGCACGTGTGTCAGGTCCCGGTCCGCACCCTAAGGGCCTGGTTGAGCGGGGGGATGGCTGCACATGCGTTACGTCGGTAATCGGGTGCTGCTGTGGGATATAGCTGGATATTCCTTGCAGACTCCTTTCTTAGTCAGATTAAACATTAGCAGGTCACTGGAATCTGCTAAGCTGCTGGTCTTTTGCTAACAGCTTACTTATTGGACCACTTTGCTGCTTAGTCTTCCACTAGCAAGAGTAGAATCATAAAAAAAAATTAATGACGTTTCATAAATGGCTGTAATAGGTTTACGTGAATAAATATATTTTGACTTGTTTTTTTTTTATAATACATTGCCGCAGAGAGCACGTTAAGCCGATGCCGCGGTCCCGGTTCCACTTATAGTTAATAAATTGTTACTAGAAAAGTGATATCAGAACCTTGCCAACTCGTCTTGCCAGCGTGGCGAGTGTAGGCTAAATTCTCCAGAATCTTCTGAAAGGCCCATCTCAATTACTGGAGGTCTAGGACTTTGTGTCCTACGAGCTGTAATGATGATGAATAAATTTAAGGTTTTGTTTATATCAGTTCCTTCGAATATAATTAATTCCACCATCATGTGAGCTAGGGTTCACATATCCATAGATATATGTTTTTTCTTTAAACTTGTTCTTGATAAACCTTGTTCCCACCGCATTAAAACAATCGTAATCACAATGACAGATAATTTGCTTTAAACCAAATTAAATAACTAAACAAAAACTTATACCAACTCACTAATCTAGTTTATTTTCAAATGCCTAGACATCTTCGAAGCACACAATTTTCGCTCTATTTACTGCCAACAAAATACTGTGATTTTCTTAGAACTAAACGGTAATCAACAAAACCACCAAATGTAGCTTTTTTACCAATTTAGTACGAACGAGTCTCAATTTTTTCTTTTTCTTCGAATAGCGACTAATAAAAACCCGGTTAGATAGGTGAGTATTGTTTTTTTTATAAGCTAAATTAAATGACTATTTTTAATTTAATGACCATGGGGTCAGGCAATTGCCTAGCCAGGAGTTACTCCAAACGTTTGACGGAGAAATCTGGATACAGGAACGCTGGCAATTATTTCATGTATTGACGTCGCTATATAAAGGAGAAATGTTGGGAAATAGACTATATTTGTTAGTCTAAAGGTCACAGAGGCCATTTTTTTTCTAGATATTTTTTCAAAATTAGGATTAGTTTAAAGACAATTTTATTTATTTGTTTTATTAAAAATAGCTGGCAATTATTACTGCTTCCGTGGTCTAGCGGTTAAATTCGTGGATTTGATTTCTGGTCGGGCCGCAAACATATTTATTAATGTAAATAAAAAAAATAATTATTATTTAATTGTGTTGTGATATTTCTAGAGTTTGGTACGCTAAAGAAATCGACGAGCTTGCCACTTGTCATGATTGGCCTATAGTAAAGTTGGCTAAATGTGAATCCGCTTATAAGCCACTCCGAAAGGGAAACGGTCGTGATGATACTTTACTTTTTTTGTTTAATGAAAGTAGTTTGTAATTATTATTTTTATATTCAAATTAAAATTCTTTATTGCATAAAAACATCTTATCCTAATATGTTACAATAGTAATAAATTAATATTATCATTTTTATATACATATATAATATAGGCTTTGTGATAATGTCTTACTGAGCTTCAGCATGCAATGTAGGTATGACTTGATGTCAGCACTATATAAAAGTACCCTTTAGTACTTATGTCAGAGGATTTATGTAAAGTCAAAACTTAAATTTAAATAGCTATACAATGTCAATATTTTATTTTACTTTTTTATTTAATAAGTCATTTGTAGAATATAAATAAATAAAATATTAATTAATTTATTTATTTCTATAGTACACACAGCAGTACATATATTATCACACACATAACATAGTATAATTATAACTTATCTAATATATGTACCAATTAGGTGTCACAGCATTCACCAATATAAAAAGAAGAAGAAATTAGAAACATATTACTGTTAAAACAAAAAAATAAATTTAACAAAAACTATTTACAATTTACTTTTAATAGAACTATAAAGGAAACATAAAAATTGCATAAATTTGGTACCTTAAAAAACTGATGGTTTGAAATGTTTGAGAACATTTTTTCTGAATACATTGTAACGGTCATGAAATATGTCTATATCATTATTTATTTGTGATTAAATAAAAAAACAGAGTGTAAAACCGCTTGCCACGAACCAAGATTGGAAGCGCTGTACGAATCCACCAATCGACTAAGAAGTAATTGGAATTTAGATTTGTTTAGTGGGAGCGATTTTATATCATTCATTACAGCCCCTAGAACACAGCGTCCTAGACCCCCACTGTTGGAGACGGGCCTTCCAGAACATATGTATATTTGGAGAATTTGGCCTACACTAGCCCCACGCTGGCCAGACGGGTTGGCGAGGATGTGTTGTCATTTTTTAAATGACACTTTATTAACGATTCCATAAGTTGATATTAGTGGAACAGGTTCCGACGGCCTAACGTGCTCCCCGAGGCACGGGAACGGTGGCGTTGTAAATCTATGACAAATGTACTTAAGAAAAGTGTATTTCTCATTGGTACATGCCGGGGGGGTTTGAACCGACCTTTGTAGGATTTTAAGGCTATGTTCTTACAACCGAGCCATCACCGTGTTTTTACAATAGTTATGGCCTATATTTATATCCAACAATGTTTAAAGACAAAGGTTTATAACCAGTGCGTCCTCCCAGTATTGTCGTATGGAATTGAGACGTGTACAGTTTTTTTTTTTTTTTTTTTTTTTTTTTTTATCTAGCACGACAGGTGACCCTGCGCCCACCTGATGGTAAGTGGCGCGCAGGGTCCATGAATGTTAGCAACTGGAATCAGACCCTCATGTCCGACATCAGTCCCTAACACTATGCCGGCTTGACTAGATGCCTTTTCACACTTCGCTTGAAGGACTCCAGGTTATAGGAAAGTGGAAACACAAAGGCTGGAAGAGCATTCCACATCTTTATTGTGCGACAGATGTATGAGTCACCAAATTTATAGGTACGCGAAGGGATAGTGACTACGGTATGTGGGTGCATATTCTGACCTGTGCGTGTGGTTCTCGGATGGATATAATTCTAAACGTTGATTATCGTCAGAAAACTAAAGTTACTGATAGCCTTCAAAATTAGCAAAATGTAGTGGTTCGGCACATCTGCCACAGAAGCGACGAGCGATGTTGCAAACAGGTTTTGAAATGGTGACCAAGTAAATTGTTAAGCCAATAAAAGTAGGTGGTGGCAAAAGATCGCGAGAAGTGGCGTGCTTTGGGGTCTAATCCAGCAGTGGAGAGCAGATGATGATGAAATAATAATTTAAAAAAAAGTAACCAAAGTGACCTAACAATATTGACCTTTGGACAAAGAGGTAGCAATGAACAAACAAATAGTTAAAGTGGGGTATTAATTATAGTGATCAGAGTAGACATATATTCTTCGGCCTGTCCAAACACAATGATACTATTTAGGTAGTTTGTGTTATTATTTTTTGCATGTTTATTATACCTATTTAATTTAATTAGTTATTCCATTTGCAGTCGAAACGATAGGTCTGTAGTCCGAGGAGGCTCTGGTGTTCTCTCGTGAGCTTAGGGAAAAACTCCTCTTAGTGACCGGTGGCCCTTTAAGTAGAGAATATTTAGCTCAAAGGTTCAGCCTCGCCGTTCAACGGAGGGCCGCTGGAACGCCCATCGGACGGTTATAATTTTAGTTTTTTATTTTTATTTATTTATTTATTTAAAAACTTTATTGCACAAAGCACAAAGTCGGACTTAATGCCCGTAGACATTCTCTGACAGCCAAACCTTTGGGACAAATTTGAACAAATATAGGTGCAATGCAAAATTTTATTTGTAGTTAATTTTATTTAATTTATAATTGAGTGTTAAATTTTAAATTATGTAAATATTTTTTTCGAATTAGATATAAGTACTTGCAATAATTGTTTTAATTTATTTGTGTATTTTATCTAGCCATACCTAAACTTTTAAGTTCTTGTCTCGAAAGTTGAGGGTAAAAAAATCCAAGTGACATTACAAATCGTATTAAACACTATAGATTAATATAAAAAAATTATGTTCAATATCAGATACCAAAGAACTAGGGTCCTCTGTCACCATGATGATTCTTTTAAGTTATTCGCAAAGTAATTTTGTCATACAGTTAAGAATAACTAAATAACTATTACTGTCACTTTGGCCATTATTGTGTTTTTTTATTTTTTTGCGCCATTTTGCCCCGACATGTTAAGTGCAAGTTTTTGTTTTGTAAATTACTTTACTTTGGATATTGTTAGTCGAAAGTGCTGTTGATTTGTTTAATAATGAGCCACAATGTGAATAATTATGGAAAACGATAAATTGGACAGTAAATATGGGGCACAAGTTGCATTTATTTTTGCGGTATTTCCGAACCGTAAACCCCAATAGTTAACCGACGTATTCGGGCGATAATGCCGCGAGATACTCTATGAAAAGCAACAAATTCTGTGACATTTGGAATTTGATGATAACCTTATTATTATATAAAATATAAATTATTGTTTTAATTTATTTTTTGGTTCGGTTTATATTTATTTTTATTATTTGAGTAGTTTGTATCATTCCTTTAATGAAATATATATTTTGACTTTGTCGTGTCCATATTTATTATGTCAATGGGTGAGAGTTTTGGAAGCTGTCGCTGTCGACTTGACATGACGCGTCGTGAGATTTAGATAGAGAGGTGAGATACATTAGCTTCACTGTCACAACTATAGGGGGTGTTCAAAAAATATATAAATACGAGTAGGTACATTTATTGTTTTTAAATTTCATATTTTGTCTAGTAAATTAGAATCAGGAAACAAAATCACTGGTCTCTCTACAAAAATAGCATACAGTTTAAGTGCGAAATTATATTAACAAAATCACCTAATTGGGGGTAACGTTTAGCTACCGATATTCGTCAGGTATATTAGGATAAGACATGTTTCTATGGTTTTATATTTGCAAGGATCAGCAAATGTCCACAAAGCGAACGATTTAAATTCAAATTATTTATTTCCATTTGGATCACAGGTAACTCTCGGATATTGTAATTTTTTACAAATAAAATACATTATTATTAAAATTAATTAAAATTAAATTATGGATGGACCAAAATAAGTAAGTGACATTGGTGCCATAAACAAGTACTGCATCTTAACCTAAATTTGTGGCTTTATAAGGGCCGTGTTAACTTATAATCTAAATAAAGATAATTTTATGTCAAATTATAAAAGAAAATACAATAACAATTTAGTGGCTGTATAAGGGCCGTGTTAACTTATAATTTAAAATAATTATAATATAATCTTTAATTATAATAAAATCAAATTAACTTAAATTTATTTCGTGGCTGTACAGTGGCCGAGTCAAAGTAAAATTAAAATCATAATAATATGAATGTCATAATATTATTTATGTGGTAATTTGTTGTTGTTAATTAATTGCCCTCAATTGTATCTGCCTATCATGCAGAGTTGAAGTATGAAATCTTCGCGCTGTAATCAAGTAGCGACACGATTTTGTTTGGAATAACCTGTCTATACGTAGTTGTAAAGTCGTCAATCCCTTTTCTGTGCTGCTAACCACGTGGGGATACTGTTGCGGGTCTTCGATGGCTCAATTTATTGCAGAAGTATAAATTCCAATTAATTACTTGAGTAAAAAGGCTATTAAAATTGTGAGAGAAAAAAACGTGTGACCGCTCGGATTCATTTCACTCTCGTGGGCGCCGTTCGGAGCGCTGGCCAAGGATCCAACGGTGGTATTGGCCGAGCGACAATAATGTCGCTGTGATCGCGACTAGTAGTACTTATAAGTCAATGATAGGTAAGTATACTTCAGCAAAAAATACTCCACTTGTCTGCTCTGAACAATGACCCAGAGTAGGTTCCAAGTTGCATTTTAGTTATCAATAAATATGCAAACTAAATTATTTTGATCAACCTGTATATAAGGGATCCGTTAATCCGGTGTGGTAGGATGCGCCGGAGTTGGCCATTGTCTCTACTTACATGATATCAACGAATTAATGATGATTTATCTTTGTGTGTGGCTAATAGTCTATTTTTGGTCATAGATTTTTTTAAATAGAAAGCATTTAATGATACCGTTGCATATCATCCAGGTAAACAGTTAATGTATCAAAATTAAAACGGATTTTGCTTTTTGGTAAGACCTTTTTTTTTGGAAGTACTATTTAATTTCAATTTTATCTTCGTCATGTCTCTCTTTTTTAGGGTTTAGGTTTAGGGAACAATATCTAACCCTAATAGAAGACTCTGGTGTCTGTATGTCCAAATGAAATATGTCCAAAAGTACCTACTGATTCAATTTATTTTTTTCGATCTGACGTAGTTGTTCGTATTGATAAAGCTTTATTTACATATAGAGTTTTTTGTTACAATAATAATAATAATAAATATTTCCAGACAGGTCACACAGCGCCATCTAGTTTCCGTGGTAAGCTACGAGGCTTGTGTTACGGAAACTAGATGGTTGATAAACTACATATTATACTTTTTTTTTTTGTAAATATATACATATTATACATATAAAATACCCAGAGTTCACGGCAATGTTTGTTACCACTAGACCACGGAGGCGGTCTGTATACATTTAGGTACATGTTGGTCAAGAAGATCTATAGCTGTTAGAAATTTCAAGTAAATCAGTAGTTACCAAGGTTAAAGTGGTTTTCTCATTGGTACATGCCGGGTTTGATTTAAGGAAAGCGTTGTTACAAGGGCGCGGTGGTGGCTCGGTTGTAAGAACGCGTTCCTTAAATCCTACAAAGGTCGGTTCAAACCCACCCGGCATGTACCAATCAGAAATACACTTTTTACTAAAACCCGGTTTCACTAATAACAACTATAAGATGACACTTCTTTTTTATTTTTATTATTAATATATTTTTTTTGTTTTATAAATTTATTCATTATCTGACATATGTTTAAAATTTCTGTACATCATAATCATATAACGATCTTATTTAAGTAGTTTCTAAGTTAGTTTTACTTGCTTGTAGCAGTAATTAATGTTGTGCCTAACATACATATATATGGATTATTGCCTATTTAGGGTCCAACCATTATTACCACTTTGATTAGTACATATGTTTTAATAATTGTGTTGATTTTATTAATTCTGACTGTATCCAAGTTGTTTTAAGCGAACCAATGGAAATAAACTATTTTGATTTTGATTGATTTTTTAAATATTTTTTGCATAAAATCGAACAGAGTTCTTCAACACTGTTATTATCTACCATCGGAGACAAATTTCTTAGCATTCCATGGATTCACCGTGCGGGTGCCGGGTCCATCGTGTGTGGGTAAGAGATGAGAAGAATGGTGTCTCGGGCTTGCGACTGACAATAGGCTGGTTTAAGAAAAGGAGGCCTCCTTTTTTATTTCATTACGCGATAATACGCTCACCATCCACCATTCTACTTCTCTCCCTACCCAACCAAATACTGTATGATTCCGTTAATGCCGTCTTGGAAGCTCGTTCCATAAATGTATTGACGGCAGACCTGCTTAGGCCCAATTCTTTCAGTAAGTGATGCAAAGATTTTGCTGGAACTCCTCTCGCACCAACTTCCACTGCGTAAAGCTGAGTCTTGAACCCGTTTCTGATCATTTCTTCTGTGAGATCATAATATTTATTCGACTTCATGTTGTGGTATTTTGGAATATTTACTACTACAAACGTTGTCTTTAAATAATCTAGCAACGATTTGTTTGTATGTTGATACCTGTAGGTATATCTAGCACCTTGAACGGTGTTGTAACAAACAATAATTTAAACAAAGCAACCACGGAACAAGTAAAGAGTAAATAACTTAACCGTTCGAAAACTTCAAGCATTAATTACATTTACAAAGGCACCCGATCTAATGATAATTACCACACGTAACCAGTTTTGCAACCACATTGTAATCACAAAAATTAATTACACTCACATTTCTATAAGACTGATGATAAGCAGGCTTCAAGCCTACGCATACGAGCACGTATACGCCACGCATGTTGTTATGCCTCTTGTTATAAATAATATATTTATTTCTTCAGATGAATACAATCCAACTTATAACCCAATGATAAGCTGTTGGTTTTCTGCTATCAGCTTACTCTTTGGACCAATATGCTGTAAGTTTTTTTTCTTCTTGTAATATTATTTATCTACGAATTTATAAATTTATTTATTTTATAAGTATTTATATTATACAAGTGACATATTTATTCGAAGTAGATAAATAAATAAATATTTCAAAATAAATAATAAATATTTCCAGGAAAGACACACAGCGCCATCTAGTTTCCGTGGTAAGCTACGAGGCTTGTGTTACGGAAACTAGATGGTTAATAAACTACATATTATACTTTTCTTTTGTAAATATATACATATTATACATATAAACACCCAGACCGAGACAAATTATACAATGTACAACTTGCCCCCGGTGGGAATCGAACCCACGACCTCCCTAATTCGTGGCAACGTTTGTTACCACTAGACCACGGAGGCGGTCTACAGATAAAAAAATATTAAAATAAAATAGATTAAAAAACTAATTATAAATAAAACTAAACCAAAAATACCTATGAAATTAAAACTATTCTACAAAATAAACTAAGGGTGTACCCCTAAAACGCTCGCCGCATTTTTTCGTTGAATAATAGTCGAAATATTCTGTTTTAGGTAGTTATGGCATATGGGATCGCCACACTCTTGAAAAATTCGTTTACCCAGCTCTTTTATGAAGTTATAATTTTGTTTAATGATTTGATGTGCCATCTAAATTAATACAAGTTACAAAAAAATCCAAGAATTCGCTAGTGGTCCTATATTGTTTTTTTGAACGAATAACAGCCCTAAGTTAGGGAAATGAGCATGACAAAGTGGTATTACACCAGAGATATTGTGCGCGTGGCATAAACCGTCCGCGTATTTGTTGGACATTGGTGAGTTATGGCAGACACTTTCTTATGGGCTACCATTAATCGACCTTATGTTCTATACGTAGAATATTTTTGTACGGTTTATAAAGTGTTTCTAGGGCAGGGGTTTTTTTTTATCACAGATTATAATTATTTTGACTACATTTATTTATATTAAAAGTTTCATTTTTTTTATCATTTATTTATTCTTTTTATTCGAAGCAAATAAGGTAAAAGATTTAAAAAAAAAAAACTAAAAACTTACATCTTATAACATAAATTACTATTATTAAAAAGCTTCAAATCGCTGCCAATGGGCAAAGTGCCAAGGATACTGGCAGCATTGCCACGTTGAATGGCAATACTGATTCTTTGGCCCAAATATTGCCCAGCCCTTTTGTCTCCCGAGGTGTTGACGAGCTGTTTTGACAACGCCTTGAAAATTTCGTTTGCACTTGGTCCCCACGGCCCGAGAGTTTCAACTCCAAACGGCGCAAAACACATCTCCCAATAAGCTGAGTGTATTTCCGCCGCTTGAGGTTCTCTGCTTGTAATGCAGCAGCGTCTGGGTCCTTAGAGGTCAAGGACAAGTGGGAAGGCGCCAGGGTGTCCACACAGGTGGCATCCCACACTAAAGGCAAACGTATCCTCCATGAAACCAACGTCATTCCATCGGGCCGCTTGCCATCGTCGCGGGCCATGCCACTGGGTTCTAATATTGCTGGCGAACCCACAGACACAAGGGCCCGACGAATGACGTCATTGAGACAGGCGTGCCTTGGGATGCGACCTGTGCTCTTGCTGCAGGAAAGGCCGTGGTGGCCGAGTGCCCCGACGCATAGGACGCATAGCATATTTAGTTATTCTAGCTGGCCAAAAACATTTGTTTGGGTTTTTGGGTTGGTAATGACGGGAATAAAACAAGCGTAATATAAACAGTAATAAAAAATGTTTATTTTGTATAATTTCCATAAAAAGAGAAAAAAAAAACTACAAAAAAAATGTGATTCGGTCACATGTCAACACTAAGATTACATAGAATGATTATGACATTGGTCTGTCTGACATGACCCATGTTTTATCTACCATTGTCATCACAAATTGAGAATGCACCAAAAACTTTGCTCCGTTAATGTCCACCTCAGTCGCAACTAAATTGGTCGTTTCTGGAGGAGGATAACATTTCTTTTTGGGTTCTTGAATTAAGCTATAACACGGAAAAAACTTCTTGTTCGTGTTTCTTATAACTTCATACTGTCCTCGTGTTAAGTCTGCATCTATAAACATTTTTAAAGCTTCCATGGGGGTTAGACGTGATGATTTTTCACACGTCAAAAGCTTTTTTGTACTTCGTTGCACGGGTCGGAGAGCTTGTTATATCTTGGAGTACGCGGGAAGCATCACGTTTTCCCGATTTTCTTAATTCAACTTGAGCTGCGTGATTCTAGAAGATTGGAGCGGATCTCTTCAGTTTTTCTTCTTTTGCTCCTTTCACTAGATTCACCAAATGATTTTCGAGGGCGACCTTGACGATTTGTAGTTGTGACTGGAATTTCGAAAGTACCTTCCAGCCAAAGATGGTTGTTTTTTAAGAAAACCATTTCTTTTTTGTGCGATTTAATCCACCTTTGCTTCATTTCTGATTTGAAATGTGCAAAATTGTGTTTCAGTTTATTTAACTGACTTTCAGTAAGGTTGTCTTGAGTGAAAAGCTGGTCTCTCAAAAAACATAGCTTTTCTTCTAAATTACGTAAATTTTCATTCTTCATCTTATCGAAGAGTGATTTACGAGTCACTATTCTCACTCCAGAGGTACCCCCTAAACCTAAAAGAAAATTTAAGCATACATTAATATTTCACTAATTTCGATCGTAAAAGATCAAAGTACTCTACTTTAGTGTATCCGCGCTACTCCGCGACTAAATTATATAGCATTCGTTACTTAAGAGTCTATATTTTAAATCTCAATGACAAAAAAAGCCGGATCTACCCCGATACTAAAACAAATACATCTTTAAAGATAAATTTCTTTGAAAAAATCTTCTCATTTTAGACATTATTTCTCGATCACTAAAAATATATTAAACGGAATCAAATTTTATTTACATTTAGTTTGCCACATACCTGTAGTCTCCGAATCCATTGCTTCTTTGCACTAGGTTAACACAGAAAACTGCAGTTTAGCTCACAATGTTAACGCTTTCTAAAAATTGCCGATAACTGACACGTACACAAAACTCGATGATCAAGTACCGACTGGGTTTGCTGGGTAATGGGTAACGGGAGAGGGGCGGGAACGGCGGCCTAATATTCGTTGGAGTGTCCCCTGCCTCAGCTAGTCGAATGCAGTAGCATTTCTTTAACTTTGTTATTTTGCCTTATGGCCGCGTAGATAATTAAAATACCCGTATGTGCGACGTTGTATAAGT
The DNA here is from genome assembly GCA_910589645.1 of Tinea semifulvella. NCBI lineage: Eukaryota > Metazoa > Arthropoda > Insecta > Lepidoptera > Tineidae > Tinea > Tinea semifulvella. The sequence goes on from OU342599.1 coordinate 4,260,390, forward strand.
TACATTATTATTTAATATATTATTATAAATTAGCTGACCCGGCAAACTTCGTACCGCCTAACAATCATTGAATATTTGTTAACCTTAGTTAGCACGTAGAAATCCACAGTGTCAAATGCCTATACGCAATGCTAATCGCCGATTGGATCTTCTCAATAAACTCTACATAGAAGGCCTATGTGTTGCCTGGGCAGCTTCACTCTTCCAGGATTAGCGTGTAGGTTATGCTGGGAGAGGTTGATTAACCGTTGAGCGGTAAATGGTTTGTCTTGGCTTTATTTCTGTATTCGACGACAGTCAAGCGCAGAGTGAGCTCGCGCAGGAGTCTCAAGAGCAACGACTGAGTAACTATATATATAATCAGAGCGCTAGGGAGTTTTAGTCTCCCGCTCGGTACCCTCGGTCGGTATCCCCACAAATCAGCGCTGATGCGCGCCACCTATCGGACAACAGTAGTACTATGTTAGAAACCTTAGCTGATGTTCACACAACATATTCCCAAAGTTTCATCCCGATCGGTCAAGTAGTTTTAACATGCATAGGGAATATTCATACACATAGACAATTTTGATTTAGTTATTTTAATTTGATTATAATGACTTCTATATTTAAGTCTTATCCTTAACCATCCTTAGCTATCCTCCATCGGGGGTAGTTAGGTCTGATGGTAGGCGTCCGGATGGAATGTCGTTGATTCCATACAAACGAGGCCGTGCACTGGCTTGAAATGCGACATATATTGACACACTCTGTCCGTCACATGTGACATCCAGCCATTACAAATCCGGGGCTGCTGCAGAGTTAATAATAATAATTATTATTATTATTTAGTGTCAAATGTTACTGAACCATTATGCACTACATCTGTACATTGTTTGAATATGACGTCACAGTTTGGTTTGTTTGTGCTTGAATGTATAATTCCAGTCATAGAGAAGCAATAAACAGCGATATTGGTCTAGTGCAAATTATTGCGCCCCTATTTACTTGGAACACACGACATTATCAAGGGGTGTAAATCTATTATGTCGTTCGCAGACAATATCAATAAGGTTATTTTCTATCGCTTTGCGGTATTATTAGAAATACGTTTATAATAGTAAAGTATATGTATATACTGGTGTATATCGTCGATCGAATCACTAATAGATTATAATTATATATACATAGGTACATTATACACTAATAGATTATATTATATACTACTATCAAAACACTTAGTAACATCCGATTAAAAAAACAGGTTTAGGTTTAGGTAACTTTAGCTCTCCCCAGGAGTTCTTCTCTAAAAAGTGGTCTCCCGTTGTGGTGGGGGGGGGGGGGGGGGATTATTATTTGAAGACCATTCTTTTAAAAAGCATTTTGTTGGGCGCTTGTCGGATATCTAAGGGCAGGTTGTTTCACAGATTTGCGGCAACAACTGCAAATGAGTCGGACACAAAACTAGAGTCATGAAATGGTATAGCTAGTACAGCGTTATGCGATGACCGCAACGACCTGTCGTGGAAAGAAGAGAGGAATGAGAATTTGTTATTGGGGTATTTCGGTATCGCAGGTTCATTTAATACAGAAAAAAGCAGACAAGGTTTTTTCGACAACGAATTGGTAGCCACTTCAACTTAGCTCGATACTCAGAGAGTATATTAAGCAACACCTCTCCAACGCTACACACGTCACCATAGTCGAGGAGGGGAAGGAGAAGGCCTTGGGCAAGGGTTATTTTAGCTTTTAACGGTAAAAAGTTTTTAAGTTTATTGAGAGAGTGCAGGAAGAAATAAATTTACGACTTGTGTTAGTAACCTTGCGGTTCATCTTAGTTTGGAATCCAGATGTACACCTAGATTCTTCATTCAAATATTTCTTTATAGGTATTTTATAAGATGGTACAATGGTTATAAATTGGGTACACTATGTTTAGCCCATTGGCGTATAAAGATTAAATAATTAAGTATAGTAGACATGTAAACTAAAGGGAGGTATAATCATTTAATTGAATTGAAATGACAAATAGGATTAATTAATTAATGTCAAGGAAAGAAATTAATGTTGTTCATTCAATCTTCTAGAAAATCTTGCACAGAGTTTTTTTAAATCGTTATATAGGTAGTAACTTCGAGACAGACTCGCTCCTGCGATCTCTTCCATGTCTGCCGCGTACGTACAATATCTGGCATGCGCGCACCTATACGTCGGATGTGCGACACGTACAACAGGCGTGTATCGGACGTGGATATATTCAGTAACTCCCGCGCCGCCTTCAAAGCCAAAATCAAGAAGCTGCTACTTTCGGTTTAGCTCGCAAAGTGTGGGCAGTTTGCTTCGGAGTTCGCCTAACAGTTTTAATGCATTCAAACACAATGCAGTTGTTTTCTTTATACCTGGCCAAGGTGATATTTTCCGAATTTTGTATCGCACAAAGAGTGCACTATTGTTCACAGTGAGAAATATTCTGGTGGCGGGTATAATTTTAATTGCTTCTACTCTGTTGCTATCTTTTATGTTCTTATGTTGCCTGTCTCTGTCCTTTCTCTTCGTATAAATAAATAAATAAACTTAATGTAATCATTTATTTTATTGTAGATTTTTGGAGCCATACAGTTTCGCTGTGTATGTGTTTCTTAACCCCTAAAATGAACTAGCAGGTGTACTATTCGTGATACAAAGGTATTTTGTTACAAATATGAATTTGTAATATGCATTAAGGCCACAGTATTAAATGATCTGGTTCGGTACAAAATGCCAAACCGCTTAGCATATCACTAAGGTAAAATCTTATATTACGTTATATTGAACCCAAAGTACAGTACAAAGAGATTGTCTATTATAAAATATGTATTTAAGAGCTAGTTCTATATGTATCTCAAAATTATGCTAGGTTGTAAGCAGTTAGCTTACTTGCGGTCCCATTTATTTATTTGAAATACTTTATTGCACTAAAATGTACATAGACGGGCTTAATGACTAGGCATTTTTTGACAACCAACCTTTGGGAGTGTGGAAAGTTATGTATGCACTAATTTTTTGCATCTGCATCAAATTTTATTCTATAATATACACTTACATAATAATATTACATAAAAGATTTACATATATACACATATACCTATATATGTTTGAAATAAAGTAATAACTTACAAATATAAATGTTACATAAGAAATAAGTAAAATATAAAATTTTATAAATTTAATATATTGTTTTCTTTGCTTACTTTTATTGTATCTGTCAGCGAACTCTTATTATTGGCTTTATTGTATTACTATTTTCTCCTATATATGTATAAATTAGCTGTAAGAATTCCTAAATAAATAAATAAATATGGATTTAGTTATTACTGTTCTGTTTCTGAAGGAAGTATTTTTTATTTATTTTAAATACTTTTTTGCACTAAAATTGTACATAGGCGGGCTTAATGGCCAAGCATTTTCTAACAACCAACCTTTAGTGGTAAGTAAATATTTGAAGTATGAACGGAAGGAACCTATCTGATAGTCAATGGTAGTCTGTTCCACTGGCGAGCGGCAGGTACGGTATAAGAATCATAATATCTGCTGCTGCTCTGGGGAGGGATTATAAGCTGGTTGTTATAAGAAGAACGGAGAGAGCCTGTTACAGTTATAAATTTAATTGCCATTCTCGATCTTATATTATTATTATTTTTATACTAGCAAGACATGTGACCTTGGACCTGCCTGATGGTAAATGGCGCGCGAGGTCCATGAATGTTAGTAACTGGAATCAGACACTCATTAGTGACATCAGTAATAACCTAACACTATACCGGCGTGACTGGGCATGATGGCAATTCGAGCCTGATCCCGAATTATATTTTTTTTTATGTATGTATATATATATATATATAGTACGTAGATATGTAAATACTGATATATAAATTATAAAAAAGCGCAAAAAAGTTTTTAAAAGACATAACACCGCGTCTTGTCGTCTCCTCCGGTAACAAGAAAGGCTCTTTCTTCGCCCAAAGAACCAGTATTGCAATTTAGCAGAGAAATGCAGCCAGCGTTCTGGTCACTTTTCTAGCGGGCGGGACTTATATATTCTTAGTAATAATATTTAGTTTTTTATTTTTTATTTTGTAAATAATGTTTTTCGAATAAATGTTTTTTTTATATTTATATATTATTTTTTAAATAAGTCATTATATTTTATAATTAGAGCCTGTAATTGCACCTACCGTACATTGTAACTGTTTTTGTTTTCTCAAAGGTTTGACTGTCATAGAATATTTAAAAGAATATATATATTTAAGATTTAAATACATATATATGCCAGTCTCCTTGGGACTATCTCGGATGGGACGTCTCCAGAGGACATTTTTTATTTATAGTTTAGTTTATTTTTAATTTTATTATTTAGGTAGCTTTTAATTTATATTATTTAACTTCGAATAAATATCTAAGTATAAAAAAATACATATATAATTCACAAGAATAAAAAAAAAATATCCAAGATTATTTCCTAATAATTGACAAAAATAATCGTGATATCGTCATTTAACAGAAATGGCAGGAAAATCGAATAGGTCAATTTAAACTAGACAATGTAGTGTTGTGTTCCAATAAAAAAAATGAATTAACCTCTCCGGTAGGTAGTGTGGAATCGAAAGGTCACATCATTATAATCTCTTGTATACGTGACCAACTGAGTAGCGGCAGGCGGCCGTACTACGAGCAAGGTAACAGCACCTAATGTCGACGACCTAAATATGGGCACCTAATATCGAGGTATTTGAAAATATACGAATCCAGAGATGACCTTGATGGAAATCGACCATGTCGACTGTAGTTTGCAACCAAATTTCGAAAGAATGTTTGATCGTTCCGGTCAAAGTCACCTCTGTCAAACTCTTGTCCACAACTGTGTAAAAGACGCTTTAATTAAGGCCTCATTAATTGCAGGAATGACATATATATATGCGTATCCATTCCTTAATTGTATTTACGAGTATTTCCTATCTGTGAATAACTGTGTTAAATGTAAAATTACCTGTTAAAATCTATATTAGTATTCTACAAAAAGTTTTATAAAATCAAGAAAAAAAAAACTAATCATTGCAGCTGCTAGCAATAATACGACTGGAGAGCGATCTTTACCGAATGTTTTGTTAATATATTTTATTATATTTGATATTATTCGGATAACAGATCAGCTAAGATCTCTCTTCTACGAATCTTAGACTATAGAACACAGAAAAAAATTGTCTTACTTTCTTTTTTTTTTGATCAATTCTTAACGAATCCACAAATGGAACTGGGACCATTTTATGCTCTCCGAGAGACACGAGAACAGTGGTGTAGCAAAAGGTACGTATAAAAAGACATGTATCAAATTCTGAAGTTTGAAATAACACCGAATTAGGTGCCCATTTAAAGGAGGTCGATAATGGGTGCCGATACCTTAATCTCTTTGTTCGTAATTTAAAATTTCTATTCTCTTGTCGTAATAAAATCATGCGCGCACGCATACGATGCCGGTACGATTGTGATTCTAAATTTGAAATGGGGTACTTCATATTTACGACGTGTCTCGTTTTTTTTTTTCATCTCCCTGCTGGCTGTTGTAATCTAGACTAGAAATAAATAAAAAATGATAATAGTTAATTTGTATAATTCAGTGAGCACGATATTTGAACTTGTAAGTGGCGCGCAATGTTTATGAATGTTATTGAAATCAGACACTCATAACATCAGTCCTCAACACTATGCCGGCTTGACTAGATGCTTTTTCACACTTCGCTTGAAGGACTCCAGGAAAGTGGTAACACAGAGGCTGGAAGAACATTCCACATCTTTATTGTGCGACAGATATTTGATTCCCCAAATTTATACGTACGCGAAGGGATGGTGACTACGGTATGTGTGTGTGCATATTCTGACCCGTGCGTGATCCTCTAAAGGTTTAGAACACACGAATAAAGAGCTGGAGCCAGAACAAGAGTGTCGGTCGTTTTTTTTAGGTGTATATGATAACTCGTTTTTTATCTTTAACTTGCACATGCTGGATATTTGTTTAGTAATTTAGTACTGTATTCTTATTCGTCAACTAGAATAAATGCTTTGAAGAAACCGCTTGTTTATAAGACAACAACTAGAAATTGTTACTAAGTTTTACTGTGAACTGACATGTAATTTTTTTGTGTTGTATTATTTATTAATGTCAAGCCGAGGCCAATCTGCGAAGGAAACGCTACTCTTGAAGTTGTGCAAAATTACGTCTACCTCGGGCAGACTATCCAATTAGGAGCAGCCAACTTCAGCAAAGAAGCCGACAGACGCATTCATCCTCTCATCGTCTATACCACAATTTCTAAAGACGAAGGTCTTTAACCAGTGCGTCCTCCCGGTAATGTCGTACGGAGCAGAGACGTGGACACTAACAGTGGGTCTGGTCCATAAATTCAAGGTCGCTCAGCGAGCCATGGAAAGAGCTATGCTTGGTATATCTCTAATGGATAGAATTCGAAACGTTGATATTCATCAGAGAACGAAAGTTACTGACATATCTTTTAAAATTAGCAAGCTAAAGTGGCAATGGGCCAGACAGATCTTCCGCAGAACTGACGAACGATGGGGCAAACGGGTTTTGGAGTGGAGACCACGTACGGGAAGACGCAGAGTGGGACGACCCCCCGCCAGATGGACAGATGACCTAAAGAAGGTCGCTGGTGGGGGTTGGATGAGAGTAGCCCCTTGGGGAAGGCCTACATCCAGCAGTGGAGAGATACAGGCTGATGATGATGTATATATTGTACGGCTCACGGCAGAGCACAACTGCACTATTGTAAACCAAGTCAAATAGGTTAATAATAATCTGTGTTGAGGCAAATAATTTTTTAATTTGATTTACATAGGATTCACATTTCAATATCAGAATGGTAGATTCAAGTAAAAATTGTCGCTGTTTTAAAATATACCTAATTAATGTTATCCAAAACCACGAGCAAATACATACTTTTTAGCAAAGGTTGTAGCCATACATTTATTTTTATTTATTTTTTTAAAAACTTTATTGTTTAATACAAAAGGCGCATGTAATTAAAAAAAATCCTAGAGAGATACAAGAGTTACCTATAACACGTTTTACTATTGAGTTAAAGAAAATTCTTATTGACAACTGTTTTTACTCAATAAAAAAATTTTAGCATGCAAATTTTGACATTAACATTGTATTCCAATAAATTGACAAAAACAATATTAAATATAAACTATATACAAATAAATATTGTAAATAAATATCTATTGACATAAGCATATTGTATGCCCATAATATGGGCAGATTGCATCATCATGACATGTGTATGTACTGTAATTAGAATAAGCAATCTATACAATAAAGAATTTTGAATTTGAATTTTGGCATTTTCTTACCACCAACCTTCGGGACAAGAAATCGAAGTTTAGGAATGGCAAAATAAAAAAACATTGCGTTCATTACAGTCCCTAGACCACAGAGTCCTCCACTGTCTGGAACATATTTCTGGAGAATGTGACCTTGTAACGCCTCAAAAACTGTGGCGCTACTTAGGACTTAGGGACGTCATCCCCAACGTCTCAGCTTCTAATTAAATACAAAACGTCAGTCTGACATTTTACGATATTGGGCAAGATTTTGCATCGGGAAGGAAGTAGTGATTTTTTTTTTTAATTCTTTCAATTTTAACTCGTGGGTAGCGACATAGAAAGTTGCCTATAAAAGGTAACAGCTCAGCTCGCAATTCTCTTTACTTAAATTAATTAAATTATATTATTTTAAATTCATAATTTTTTTTTAATGTTATAATTTCTATTATTCTTGTTATAATTTGTTATAATTGGCGCCCACGTGGGGCTATAAGAATAAAAAAAAAAATGACTACTTCCTTCCTGATGCAAAATCTTGCCCAATATCGTAAAATGTCAGACTGACGTTTTGTATTTAATTAGAAGCTGAGACGTTGGGGATGACGTCCCTAAGTCCTAAGTAGCGCCATAGTTTTTGAGGCGTTACAACCTTACCAAACTTAACTCGCCTAACGATTCCACAAGTTGTTATTAGTGACCGATGGCTTAACGACAAGGCACGGGAACAGTGGTGTTGGTAAACAAAGAAAGAAAAGAAAGAAAGCGTTCTTACAACCGAGCTACCACCGTATACATTGCGTATTACACTGCTATTAATTTTCAAAGCTTTGACTAGAGATCTTAAGATATTGGGTATTACTAATTTTGTATCTAAAACTAGTTCACCAGCATGTAGGGGAACACTACGGAACATTGCTGCTGTTAATTAGTAATACCTATTGCCAATTAGACCTCACACCTTCGATTGCACGATAACACATACGTCGTTACACATTTTACTTAGCAAAGTGACCCCTTAACAACAATTAGGCTGCTTTTCCACTCTGCGAGAAAGCCGAGCGCTTTGAAATACATACCGACGTTGTGAAATGGTGTGTCTGTGTTGAAAAGCAGTGCGAGAATGTGTAGCGAAATTGTGAAATGTCTATGCACTCTTATACACATAAAAGCGGTGTGAGGATTCGTAGAGAAGTTGTAAAACGGTGTGTCTGTGTAGAAAAGCAGTGCGAGAATGTGTAGCGAAGTTGTGAAATGTCTATGCACTCTTATACACATAAAAGCGGTGTGAGGATTCGTAGAGAAGTTGTAAAACGGTGTGTCTGTGTAGAAAAGCAGTGCAAGAATGTGTAGCGAAGTTGTGAAATGTCTATGCACTCTTATACACATAAAAGCGGTGTGAGGATGCGTGTAGAAGTGGTGAAACGGTGTGTCTGTGTAGAAAAACAGTGCAAGGATGCGCCAAGAAGTTGTAAAACAGTGTGGCTGTTGATTGTCAGAAAATGCTTAGTCATTAAGCCGGCCTATGTACATTTTAAGAAAAATAAATTATTTTTAATAACTAAATAAATAGAAATACGATACGAGTGTGAAACAGTATGTCTTTGTAGAATATATAGATATAATAGAGCTTGCACGAAAGTTGATTTTGGGTCAACGAATCTCGGTCTAAGTTTTTTTTTTTGTGTTTTTTTTTTGTTGTTATTGTGCACTGCTGGTAACTGTGGTGTCGCTGTGTTGATTTGTTAATTCAATTATTTTTGTTTAGATTATACTGTATTTGCGATATTCATTTTTTGTTGTTTTCTGTAGTTTATTGTTTTTGTCATTCCTATATATTTTTTTAATTACCTACTTAGTTTTTGTGTTTTAGTAAACGATGTTACCTACCTGTTGAATGCAATGCTGGTCTGTAAGTAACATGTTTACTAAACTAAAAAGATACCTTTTAGATTGTATATTGTATAAGATTTTGTAAACATGTTGTGGACTTGCTTAATTAAATAAATACGAGTAAATAGTGTTTCAAGCATGCATAGCGAATCTGTGAAACAGTATGTAGAAGAGGTGCGATAAATCAAATCAAATCAAATCATTTATTTGTTTCAACACAGGTAATCTAGTTAATATATAAACCTAGTTTATAAAAGTGCAGCTGTGTTCTGCCATGAGGCGTGCAAATATTGTTTTATATATGTATATTGTAAAGATACATATAACTACATTATTACACAACACAAAAAAAAAAAAAAAATGTTAATTCACAGTAAAAAAATTGTATCTAATTCTGGTTGTGGTCAAATTAAAATTAATATTTAGATGTCAATTTTGGGTCATTTAAAAATTCTTGCACAGAATAATGTGATTTCTCAATTAGAACTTTAGTCAACGTCTTTTTAAAGCGTAGCATACTCTTCTCACATATGCACACCGTAATATACCACGCTCGTGTAATTCGCACACGTTAACGTCTTATATAATGACGTGTCACAAATGCCTGTAATAGGTTTAGGTAAATAAAGAAAAATACATACATACATACATATCTTCACGCCAAATCCCTTGCGGGGTAGGCAGAGACAATTGAGCGCCACTTGTCACGGTCACGACATACCTCTTTCGCTTCTTTGACATTCATCAACCTCTTCATACATGCCCTTTTGTTTCGATGGCTTTTCAACGCACCTTCAGCTATTGTTTTATTAATTTGGTCGTAATATGTGAGTCTAGGTCTGCCAGGGCCTCTTTTACTCACGACATTCGCATCCTTTCAACATGCCCGAACCATCGTAGCATGCCTTTCCTTATGTTTGTCCCTATGCTTTCTTTCATACCTACCCTTTTTCGTATTTCGTCATTACGTATGCGGTCCGTCAATAAAATTTCGTTGATAAAGAAAAATATTTATTAATAATAATAAAAAATGTACATAAAATTCTTTATCAACGAAATTTTACACTGTACACTGACTGCATTACCTCGTTGCACTTCTATAGATTATTTTGGTTTGAAATATTCTTTAGAACGATTATCTCCAGAAACTTCTATAATTTTTCCCCCAATTTCTCAATTTTTTTTTTATTATTAACACCCAATGTTAATAAAGATAAAAAAAAAATTGTCTTTGACTTTTGACCACTCGGCTTTCTTACATACATCTGGTAGAAAAGCTGCCTTAGTACTAAGCCACAGTTGGATATAACCAGAAGTATTGCACTTAATGTCAAATAACGTACTGGAACCTTTAATTAGTGTAATCTATTTTGATCTAAGGACAATGAGAAATCGAAAGCGTCTATTGTTCTGAAAGGAAAAGTTAGTAAGTACCCACGTGTGGCGTACATAGTAGGCGTAATGGGCCCTATATGGAACACATTTCATTGGTGCAATATCAATAATTGGGCAATAACACTTATCTATATTATTGTATTTAAATGGAGTCCTTCGCATCATTTGGCACGGACATCTCAAGTGCAAGTTTTTGTTTTGTAATTACTACGGATATTGTTGGTCAAAAGTGGTGTTGTTTTGTTTAATAATGTGCTAAAATCCTAAATTCATATCCATCCGTCAAGCATATCCATCCCCGACCAGCGACCTTTTTCAGGTCATCCTTCCAGTACGTGGTCTCCACTGCAGGACCCGTCTACTCCATCGACAGACTTGTCCACCTTCATCTTCCTAAATTTTAAAGCTGTGCCGGTAACTTTGGTACTTTGACGGATGTCAACGTTTCTGACTTTATTCTTTAGAGAAATCCCGAGCATCGCTTTCCTTATAGCTCGCTTGTGCATTAAACGCACTGTCAGTGTCCACGTCTCGGTTAAATCCGTGGATTTGGATGCGGTTTCCGTTCCTGGTCGGGATACGGTCATTTAATTTATATGTAATTGGGAGAATATAAAATTATGCGTCTAACTGTCTGACGAAGAGGATACCAAATAAATACAACAGGTTGTTTTCGCATGTTGATTTATTTAATCTGTCCAAAATACAACTTAAATCTAAAATATTGGACTCTATACAATAGTGCACATACATACCTACATTAATTTTCATACACCAACATACTTCTACACACATCATTCCAACTCAGTACATTTTTATTTTATATTTAGAGTGAGTCTTTTGTTTTTAATAATGTTTTTTATAAGATACACAATGCCATGTTGGTACCAACACTGATGTATGGAAGCGAGACGTGGATACGTCAGAATACGCATGAGAGTAGGGTTAATGCAGTAGAAATGCGGTCGTTGCGGCGGATATGTGGCGTCACTTTGGCGGACCGCATACGTAACGTCGAAATACGGAAAAGGGTTGGTATGAAGGAAAGCATAGGGACAAAAATAAGGAAAGGCATGCTACGATGGTTCGGGCATGTTGAAAGGATGAGCGATGAAAGATTGACGAACCAGATATATAATGCGAAAGTTGTGGGTAAAAGAGGCCTTGGCAGACCGAGACTCACATATCACGATCAAATAAATAAAACACTGACTGAAGGTGCATTAAAAAGTCTTCGTAACCAAAGGGCATGTATGAAGAAGTTAATGAATGTCGACGAAGCGAAAGAAGTATGTCGTGATCGTGTCAAATGGCGCTCAATTGTCTCTGCCTACCCCGCAAGGGATCTGACGTGAAGATATGTATATGTATGTTTAGTTAAGAAAATGTAATTTCATAAATGGCTATGAGTTTAGATATAAGTTTAACTGTTTATATAAGAAAGTCAATAATGCTGTGAAATGAAATAAATAGATAAATAACAACAACAACAGTAACATCAGGCTCGATTTTGCCTTATCTCTGAAACCTTGCATTTTCCGAAGACGTGAAGTAATTCTTACTGTAAATCTATTGCATAGTATAGAAATATTTAGACTTGAAGATTTTATATAAAGAGACAAAAGCAAGCATTACTTGAATAATAGGTTATTATGCACCGGACGAGTTATCTGATCCATATTATTTATCTGTTGTAGCCATGTGCATGACAATTTTATGGATTATTCTATAGTCATGTGCCTCTAGGATATGCAAAACTTGCAGATAAGTACAAAATATTATTTAAAAGGAAAAAAAAAGTAAAAAAATATATTTATTAATTCAAAGCAAGAGCCTATATATTTTTTTGTTATGCACCCAATAAGTATTTGTTTTATTCGAAGTAAGATACAAAAATATTGAAATAAAATAGATTAAAAACTAATTATAAATAAAACTACAAAAAATACCTAAGAAATTAAAACTATTCTACAAAATAAACTAATATGTATTAAGGTTATTTTTCTTTCGCTGGCACTGACTGGCAAAAATAACTGTTTATAAAAATTAAATAGATTTTTAAGTATCAATAATTTTGAAGATTGGCCATTAAGGCCATTAAGGTATGAAGTAATTAAATATTATTTTTTTACTTTAAGTTTGTATATTTATATTAGATTATAGGTATAGTTTTGAAGTCGTTTTTTTTTTCTTTTAATTAAATTTATTTTATTTATTATTGAAGTTATTTAAAAGATTATAACGTGTAAAGACCAATACGTTTCCTAAATAGCTCCCAGTAACTGTAAGTATTATATAAATATATAAGTATATGATATTGTAGTATATAAATATGTACTTATGTATTATTATTTATATGTCACTATGTATTCTATTTATATATAATGATAGTATGTAGTCTATTTAGTGTCTACTGATTAGTATATAGTTTTGTATATAGTATATTAGATTAAGTATTGAAGTTTTATTTATTTTGTTTTTTTTTCACAGACCTAAATGCTCCTATTATATTTTGAATCTGTGAAAAAAATATATAACACTTAATTTTTTTCTTTTACTAGCACGACATGTGACCTTGCGCCCACCTGATTGTAAGTGGCGCCCGAGGTCCATGATTGTTAAAAACTGGAATCAGACACTCATGACTGCCATCAGTCCCTAACACTATGCTGGTTTGACTGTAATTCGAGCCTGAAATGTGTGGGTACACTTTACTAGGTTTATCGGCACAAACAGTGGATATTTCTCCGCCCCGACAGACTGTAAAAAAATTACCACCATCAGTAAAATGAATAGATATTCAAAATCAAATAAATATCTTCGATCTGACCATATTCTGTGGCAAGCAATAAGCGTTGAGAGCGGCTGATCTTTGTCTTTTGTCTGCGCATGTGCGGTACGGTGCATATTGTCGTACTGCGCCTGATCATTTCCTACTAAACTTATATAACAAACTAGCTTGTTGACCTGGCTTCACCCATGCTTGAGTTGGTCATCATGAGACACAAGGAACGTATTAGGAAAATTGAATTAAATTCAGTCAGAGAATCTAAGAGGCAATCAGATATGGATGAACAATCACATGTTGTTATCAGATTGCATGTCATATACCATCCCTGGGTTACATAAAATATATATTGATAGGTAAGTCTTGGTCTGCCAGGGCCTCTTTTACCCACAACGTTCGCATTATATATCTGGTTCGTCAATCTCTTTTCGCTCATCCTTTCAACATGCCCGAACCATCGGAGCATGCCTTTCCTTATTTTTGTCCCTATGCTTTCTTTCATACCTACCTTTTTGTATTTTCATTACGTAGACGTTAAAGTTTTCCTTTATATTATTTATAGAGTATCATCACGACCGTTTCCCTTTCGGGATGGTCAGAAACCACGCTTATAAATAAGCGGATTCACATTTAGCCAAGTTTACTATAGGCCAATCATGACAAGTGGCAAGCTCGTCGATGTCTCCAGCGTACCAAACTCGAGAAATATCACAAATAAATTAAATGTATTTATTTACATTAATAAATATTTTTGTGTCCCGACCAGGAATCGAACCCGGTACCTCCGAGTCTAAATCCACGGACTTAACCGCTAGACCACGGAGGCAGTTATATTATTTATACGCTAAACATACATTCAGACAGACAAAGCGTCTTACAGATTAATATTATTAGCATGGATTATTGTCGGAACTTTAATATAGCACACGACGTTTACATATTCAATAAACAATTATTCGATTACAAATTGTTTGGTTTCTGTTTATTGATGAAGGGTTTTGTTTGACCCAATACTTACATACATACATACATACATATCTTCACGCCAAATCCCTTGCGGGGTAGGCAGAGACAATTGAGCGCCACTTGTCACGGTCACGACATACCTCTTTCGCTTCTTCGACATTCATCAACCTCTTCATACATGCCCTTTTGTTTCGATGGCTTAATAAAAAGAATACTTAATTGTTTATATACTACGCCGTGACTAATGTCAACGTTTATTTTTAATTTAATGAAAAATAATAATAAAAAATATATTTTTCTATCAACTAGGTGTCCCAAAATTGGTATAATACTTTACCGCACAAATGGCGGCACATTCGTAATTTTAGTTTTATAAGAGTAAGTATTCAGTTTCATCCATTTTTGTTAAATGCAGTGACACCTAATACAAAAAAGACTGTCTGGAGCCCGGACTGTCCACCCGCACCAGTGTCGATGCGGAGAACCAGTCGATCATCTCGGACACCACGGGCTTTCTTGTGCTAGAAGTGCTGGCCGCATTCCTCGTCACGCGGCTCTCAACAACATCATCCGAAGGGCTCTTGTCACTGCTGGTGTACCCGCAATCTTAGAACCATCTGGGATTGTGCGGAGCGATGGCAAGAGACCCGACGGAATGACTGTTGGGCCGTGGAAACTTGGCAAATCTCTGGTGTGGGATGCGACGTGTGTAGACACATTAGCTCCATCTCACATCCAGGCGACCTCGTCAGGCGCGGAGAAAGCGGCGTTTTCTGCGGAGAACCTCAAATTGCGCAAATACGCCAACCTTGGTATCGGTTACGAATTTGTGCCGTTTGGGGTCGAGACGATGGGCCCATGGGGACCGTCAGCGAGGCGCTTGGCCAAGGAGTTGTCAAGGCGGCTGACAGAAAGGTCTGGAGACAGGAAGGCTGGCAATTATTTTTGCCAACGTATTAGCCTCGCTATACAGAGGGGAAATGTTGCCAGTCTCCTTGGGACTATCTCGGATGGGACGTCTCTAGAGGACATTTTTTATTTATAGGTTAGTTTATTTTTAATTTTATTATTTAGGTAGTTTTTAATTTATATTTAATGTACTTTTAATTTTATTAACTTCGAATAAAAAAAATATATTGACTTACAAACCTAGATACAATCAGTAAATACGGGGATCCCTGTACTATGTTCCACGTAATTTATTTATACGTATATATTACACGTAGCAGTACTTCTATTATGACACACATAACATAATACAATTATAACTATAATATATGTACCAATTATTTACATTTTTTTTTTAATTGTTTCGTATCCTAACTTTCTCCAAATTTTTTAATGCATGGTTATCACGAATACCTTTGTAAGCAAGAGTGGTGTTCCCTGTATCACAGACCTTCTGGGACATAGTACAGGGATCCCCGTATTTACTGATTGTATCTAGGTTTGTAAGTCATTATATATATATTATATATATATATACGACATTATATATATATATACGAGTATAAGGAATGCGTTTAATTTGTATTTTCATGGATTTAGAATTTTTCTTTTCGATTTTTTTATATGTATTTTGTTTAAATATCTTTGACGCTTAAGCCGGCATAATGGAAAAAGGACCCAAAAAAACAATTTATATCTCTTTTCAAAATAATTTTGTGATAAAACCCGGCCTAGTAATAAATTAAATACATTAAACTGTTGAGCGGTTGTAAGAATACTGTCATTAAAATCCTACCAAGGTCGGTTCAAATCCCCGGCATGTACCAATAAGTCATACACTTTTTTTACGTACATTTGTCATAGATCAACTAAATTCATGGGTCACATTTATGGAACGAGCTTCCAAGACGGCATTAACGGAATCATACAGTATTTGGTTGGAAAGAAGTAGAATGGTGGATGGTGAGCGTATTATCGCGCAATAAAATAAAAAAGGAGGCCTCCTTTTCTTAAACCAGCCTATTGTCCGTCGCAAGCCCGAGACACCATTCTTCTCATCTTTTACCCACACACGATGGACCCGGCACCCGCACGGTGAATCCATGGAATGCTTAGAAATTTGTCTTCACCACCGTTCCAGTGCCTCGGAGAGAACGTTAAGCCGTTTGGTCCAGCTTCCACTAATATCAACTTGATTAATTGTTAATAAAATGTCATGATAATAAAATTGATATCGGACATGAATCTTTGATGAATCACCAACCCGGTAGCCAGCGTGGCGTAGACTAAATTCTCCAGAAATTCTCCAGAAGTTGGAGATTGGCTCCAACAGTAGAGGTCTAGTACTCTATGTTTTAGGGGCCGTGATGTGAAACTGTCTCAATGGTCTAGCAGTTAAGTCCGTTTAGATGCGAAGGTACGTTTTGGTTCCTGGTCGGGACACAATTTTTTTTAAAATTCATTTTAGAAAACCAACGGTCGACAATAATATAATAAACGTTATACAATAAATTCATTAAGAACTATTAAAGGTTTTCACATATAAATTTAAAGTTAAGCAATAAAGAGCAATAGAAGAAAACGTTACTGCATTACAATAATTAATATATATATGTGAATGTGAAATGAATTTCGATTGAATAATAATGAAACAGACGAAATACGACGCATGTTGTGTTTCGTAAAAAAAATATAAATAAAGGAGCAATATTTTAGATAAAGTGAACAATAAAATATCATATTAATCTATGACTTTTACCAGTGAGTGCGAAGTAAACATCGCAGTTTGCGTTGGCCCGGAGATATGATCGCGTCGTTAGGGGAGGGTCAAACACTAGAGGTGAGCGTTGTGTCTAATCACGGCCGAGAGCATGCTGCTACAAATTAATCTAATATCAGTTAGCATGCGGTTACATTGGAACCTGTCGTCCTATAACGACTTAAACCAAAGGTCGGTTTGGACCAATATATTAATATTAAATTCTTTATTGCACAAAATAAGTGTACAAAGGCGAAGATTAAAGCCTATAAGGAATTTTCTAACATCTAACCTTTGGGAGAGTGTGAGATTAAGGGTAGTGCCGATATCAAGTTTAACAATATAGAATATACTACACACACTACATACTAAAAGATACTTACACTATTACATAAATTACACATATACTCATAAATAAACGTATAGTATATACATAGATATTATGCCAAATATATATTAAACTGGTGTATTCACACTTCTTAAATAGCTCCTGACAGCGTTAGTAAGTAGTATATATGTATAATAATGTGTATTATTAGTATTTAGTATATTGCTATTATGAAGATATATGATGTAATTATACTCATACATTAATCCTATTAAATTACCTTTTATAATTATAGTATTATTATTATTTCTATGATTGCACATATAATTGTTCAAATTTGTCCCTAAGGTTTGGCTGTCAGAGAATGTCTTCGGGCATTAAGTCCGCCTTTGTACTTTGTGGAATAAAGTTTTTTAAATAAATAAATATTTAAGATATCATAGGTGTAGATATAGAAAGAATATGTAAAACTAATTAAAAATTGTAAAACAAAGGAAGTTGATGTATTTAGGACACATCAAGCGCTATAAATAGTATAGCTTGATGCAGCTCTTTATGCAAGGAAAGATATAAGGCTCTAAAAGACCGGCGAGAAGACGCACGTCTTGGCTTAAGAACGTCAGGGGGTGGTTCGCGATGAGCACCCGATCCTTGTTCCATACAGCGGCCACCAAAATTAACATCGACTTAATGATAGCCGACCTCCTCTAGGGGTGGTACTTTTAGAAGAAGAAGTAGTCTTCCGACACTCTTGCGCTAGACCAATACTAAAAACAAGATTGTCAGTGCAAGACAGATACAGCTGTGTATAGGTATTTCTCTGGGTAACACTCTGGTACTAGCGGAAGAACAGCGTCTCGGATCCAACTATGTGACTCGCGACACATGCTAAGCTTAGGGTCTGTTCATCGCTGCAGGAATTACGGTGTGAATTGTAGTGCAGCGCGCCTTGATGGCTGCCTGGTGGTGCTCAGGATGTGGCAGTGGATGTGGGGGCCCCATATCCTATGCACGGCTATATATCCTGGAGTACTTGGGTGCCTGTCGGGGCGCGTTGTGCTACATATCTTAATTGTGTAAGTTGTATCTGTTTTGCGATGAATAAACGTATCTTTCTTCTTTCTTAATCCTAATTTATTAGGCTACATACGATTATGTCGAAATGTCCAATGTAAACACAGTCTAATGCAGTCAATACGTCACAGTCCATGTGATATGTGAATTCGTATTACAATACTAATGCGGACGAGACGGGGCCGCGCGTGCGTCGCACCAGCGGGGCTCCATGTTTCGCTTATTGCCGCGTGTTACTGCTTAATCGAACTTTAAAATTAACTGCCGCCTCGGTTAAGAGAAATTATGCCTATGTTATCGACATATACAAATATAGACTGGTTCTAATTAATATTTATTTTAGTTGGTACGTGCTAGTTTAGGGCCAATATTTTACGACAACGCTATGTTTATTTGGACTAATACAGCCCGTCTCTTTTAAAACTAGTCTTGATGGGATCTCAAATTTTGTTTTTTACGTGAAACCTGTTGAAATCGCGAGCATCTAAGTCAATGAGATTACTATCTCGAATCGACTAGTTATTCGTTTTTTTGTGTTAATAAGAGTAAATAAAATACAGACATCCTAATTATGTTACCCTACACCTTGTCCTGTCTCTTTCTCGCCACTTTCTTTCTACATTACTCATCTCCATTACGCTGGTCCAAAGGCCGGTGCTTGCGCACTGAAGAGAAGCAGCGTCCATGTATAACCGGCCTTGGAACAGCCGAGTCGAAAAACAGTCATTGTCCTAAAGTTGTCATAGAAGGAGAAGCATCCGCAAAACCCACAAAATTATTGATATAGAACAAAATTCCAAGTGCTAGTGGCAAAGACATTAGATCTAATTTGTTATGTTTTCATAAACTAACACAGTTTCAATATAATATAATACATGATACCTAGTGGGTATCGTCCTTAAATTATAAAAAACAAATTAAGCTTGTCTAGCCTACATTATGTCGATGGGTAAAGTGTTAACAATTTCGCCGTTCCCATGAACTGATGTTAATTCGAAAAGACCTGAACAAGTTCTACAATGTACAATTTATATCTATCGAAGATTCGCTGTACAACTTGTGTTTTAATTTGTTAGTATGTTACTTTCTATTAAATGTGACGTAGTTATAATCTCACTCTTCAACGTGTTCCACTGGCAGGCCGCCGACACAGTGATGAAATCTGAATATCTGCTAGAGGGATGGGAAGAGATTTTAAGTTGGTTATTAAAAGTAGAACGAACGGTAAGATTGTGTTTAACGCACAAGAACTTAAAGCGGGATTAACGATATAAAGGACTGTTTAGGATACCATACAGGAAAAGCAGGACATGATCAGATCTGAGAAAGCGGGTACTGAGCCATTTTAACCTAGTGCGAAAATTAGAGACATGATCATGCTTACGCAACCCGAAAATGTAGCGGATGCATAAGTTGAGCAGACGATCGGGTTAGTTCAGCAGCTTTACAGTGACGTCAGAATAGCAAATATCTGCATCGTTTATGATGGGAAGAAGCAGCGTACTGACTAACGTAAGTTTTGTGTGGAATGAAGTACTGTAAACGGTTTAGCGAATACATGCTGCCATGTAATTTGTCTTGGGGGAGGCCTACATCCAGCAGTGGAGAGACACAGGCTGATGATGATGAGTCTACAATAACACATAATCACCCAACCAGCGACTTAAGGTCGTAATAAATATGTACATGTAAAATTTACACTACCAAATAATATACAAGTAATAAATGAAAAAATAAATGTCCATATAAATTTGTAGAGTACATGTTTTCCTTAACTCGAGGGCGGCTTATCAACGTTATCGTCCAAATAGGCAATAATGTAGACCATTCAATCACCCAATAATACACGCAATACACTGTGTCACAAAGTTACCAGACTTCCCCTAACCTAACAATTTTAGAAATACAAAAATGTCTCTTATCTGTCATTAGAATAGATTTACGTGAAATTAAATTAAATTGTTGTGTGTAGAAATATATTTTTGTGATAAATTTTAGCAAAAAACAGCAGTTAAAGTAAATTTTGCTTGAAGAATATTGGTACTTGTTACGTTTTGGTTTTGTCCAAGACCGAGAAAAGGGGAGAGTAGGGCAAACAGCGTAATATTAAGTGAGCACATGAGAGGGAAACGCAAAAATGTGTGGAAAAAGCGGATAGAGACGTTTATCGGTGGGATTTTTCGAATGATTTACTCTTGACAAATCCGAGGGTAGTCGGTAATACGCTGTTGACATAAGGGCATGTCGATTTATGTCGACCTCGGATAAGGGGATGTTTCTATTTTCTTTGACATACATTTACCAAATATTGCCCTTTTATATGATTTCATTGTGGTACAATAAATGTTATGGGGTGCTAAACAACTTTTGCAAAAGTTGATCCGAAGTGGGATCCGATTGTGAATTAATTCTATCTGCTCTTTTATATTACTTGGTGTTTTTAATAATAATAAACATAAAAGTTATCTAATTAATATATACCTACTGGTATTTGCAACGGCTGAAATATATAATTTGTTTTTAATTTTATAACTATCAAATTTATAAGCTTTATTTTTTAAATTTATTTATTATTTAATTTAATTATCTTTTAACATTTTGTTTTTATAAGTGAAGTATATCACGACCGTTTCCTCTTTTGGGTGGTCAGAAACCACGCTTATAAATAAGCGGAATCACATTTAGCCAACTTTACTATAGGCCAATCATGACAAGTGGCAAGCTCGTCAATGTCTTCAGCGCACCAAACTCAAGAAATATCACAAATAAATTAAATATTAATTAAATGTATTTATTTACATTAATATTTTACTATAGGCCAATCATGACAAGTGGCAAGCTCGTCGAAGTCTTCACCGTACCAAACTCAATAAATATCACAAATAAATTAAATGTATTTATTTACATAAATAAATATTTTTGTGGCCCGACCAGGAATCGAACCCGGTACCTCCGAGTCTAAATCCACGGACTTAACCGCTAGACCACGGAGGCACTTTTTTCAATTTTATAATCCTTTTATACTGCAAAATCTTCTGCATCTGAGCTGCGGTCCAATGTTGTCTCCTGATGATGATGATGAGATCAGGCCTCTAAGGCGTCATTTTTCTAATTGAACACTAATACGCGATCGTCGGAGGTTTCCCATAACATACCACAACATCGCGAGAACAGTAATTGGGATCGCCCCACGTGGACAAAGCTCTCGCAAAATTGCAATCACCGCGTATTCTCGTTCAAATATTACGAGGTTAAATAATTCTTCATATTCAGTGTGAGATATAGTATGTCCAAATTTGTATGAACGAGTAGGAATAGTGTTTGTTTATATTTAATGTTTACTTGATTGATACAAGCTATACATGAATATTAAGCGAATGTAGGGTTGTACCAATACATAAATTAGTATATTGAATAACTGAATATCACGGCCTCTCACGAGCACATTGGTCCCAAGGTGGTCCTTCGTATTGCCCAATCAATGAAACCATATTAAATGCAATTTAGATTTTATTGCTAGTGCATATGCAATTAATACTACAGTATCCTATTGTTTACTGTTATGAGATAAACCTTCAGGCGTTCTGTGTTTGTACGGTGTGCAAAACAAGTCAGGATATACAACAAAAAACAATATGTTTATCACCTGCAATATTTTTCAATTTAGTCGCTACTTGATTACTCTTGGCATACTCTATGATGCTCAAACATAGACATACATTAACGCTTTCGAGAGGGTGATGTTGGCGAAAAATCTTGGACTGAATATTAAACTAAATGTGTCGATTTTTAAGCAACTTAAAATATGCCTCAACTGCCTCCGTGGCCTAGCGGTTAAGTTCGTGGATTTAGACTCGGAGGTACCGGGTTCGATTCCTGGTCGGGTCACAAAAATATTTAATAATGTAAATAAATACATTTAATTATTATTTAATTTATTTGTAATATTTCTCGAGTTTGGTAAGCTGGAGACATCGACGAGCCTTGCCACTTGTCATGATTGGCCTATAGTAAAGTTGGCTAAATGTGAATCCGCTTATATATAAGCGTGGTTTCTGACCACCCCGAGAGGAAAACGGTCGTGAAGATACTTTACTTTTTTTTAAATATCGACTAGGCTATACTTGATTGTGTGAGACAGAAATTCGAAGACGCATCGGAATTGCTAAGAACGCCATATCTCAGCTACATAAAATTTGGACGGACAGGACTATCTCTATAAGAACGAAATCCAGACTCGTTCGGTCACTGGTTTTCTTCATATTCCTGTACGATGCTGAGACATGGACCATAAAGAGCGCTGACCGATAGCGCATCGACTGACATGTGGTGTTGGCGGAAAATGCTAGAGATCTCATGGACATAACATCGAACCAACGTGTCAATATTAAAGCAAATCAAAATATCGACTAGGTTATCTACCATGTCTTCTTAGGATACTTTAGTGCTAATCTAGGAAAACTCTTCGTTGCTGGCACGACGGAAAGAATGAAACCGAGAGGCCGAAGCCTGGTGGGGTGTCAAACACAGCATTCATGATGCTGTACATGCTGCGGAAAATAGAAACGGATGGCGCAGTATCATCAAGACGCACACCAATTCATCGTTAGGTCACGACCCTCAGTCATGAGGAAACATGACTTAAGCTCTTGGCAGAGTTGTCTTGGTCGTCATTTAAGTATTAGTGGCACGCATAACAAGCCGTCGCCACTCCGCAGCTTTGGTAATGTACGGGTTGGTCCATTCCAGCCTTAACCTGGTCACTCTGGTCAGTGGATTTCATCGAAGACCTACCACGCATCCTCTTGTCATCGACTTTCCCTTTGGATCACCAGAAGTTGGATAGATGTTTCTTTATGTCGCGGCATGTATGTATTATGTTTGATAAAGTTTTATTATTATTATTATTTTTATACTACAAATCCCTGCTCACTTCTCCGCATTGTTTTTAGTTATTAAGCTCGCATATGTACTAAACAATGTATTATTTCCTGTTTAAAATATATCTATGTCCTAAGAAAGTAAGAAAAATATAGTAGGATTTGTACAGTGAAGGATTTGTTGATTCGAAACTCCGACCATGATATGTCCGTCACTCTCCGCTAAATAATCATATATCGAGAGCATTAATTCGTTGTTTTTTCTGTGCCGCGTTGGGTCCACGTCTCTGCAATATTACCTAACTTAAAAGCAGTTAACATAGTTATTAAATTAACTAATTTTAAATTAATTTACACGTCAAACAGGAGCTTATTAAAGAAATTTATGAAATTACTAACAGCGTATTAAAGCGTGTCAGCAGGTAAGTAATCACATACTCAATCTTCATCATAAACATCGGCTGTCCAACTTAAAAATATTGCAACTACATATTTTTTTTGTATTAATAAAGTATTTTTTTACAAGTGAAATAGTTTAGTAAAGAAGAAGATAACGTATACACAATAATGATGTTTATTTAAATTTTAGTAGTTATATATAATAAATGGATTATTTTATAATACAATACCTATATAAATATAAAAGTAAACAGTTTTATTTATTTAAAAATGTCAGCTGCTAGGTCTTTAAATTGGTCAGCCGACACGAGTATAATCATGTGTTTTGTGGACTGTACTAATAGCTCCTTGGGCATTTAAGCACGGTTAATATCGGTATAATGACCGGTAACATAGGCCATTATGGGCCCCAGTTACCGGTCAAGTAGGGCTCGAAAGTTGACTATCATGTAAGCACCAAGTCTTTTGTTTATATATTAATCAATCAGTCTATTATTATTATTAAATTCTTTATTGCACAAAATAAGTGTACAAAGGCGAAGATTAATGCCTACAAGGCATTTTCAAACATCTAACCTTTGGAAGAGTGTGAGATTAAGGGTAGTGCCGATATCAAGTTTAACAATATAGAATATACTACACACAATACATACTAATAGATACTTACACTGTTACATAAATTACACATATACCTATAAATAAACGTATATACACATATATATTATGCCAAATTTATATTTTTAGCCTGATGACGACTCCTGTTTGTCTAGAAATAAAGCAGTGACCAAGCGCTTAAAAACGTGGACAGACGGCGCGTGTCTAATAGCGAGTGGTAGCTTGTTCCACTGGCGGGCTGCAGACACAGTATACGAATCTGAATATCTGCTAGAGGAGTGGGATGGGATTTTAAGTTTATGTCTCTGTACTGTTGCTTGTAGGCCTCTCCTAAGGCTCGCCATATCACGCGATCTTCTGCCACCCTCATCCAACTCCCAATATAAGAAATACAATTTTCTAACATACATTTGTCATAGATTTACAACACCACGGATCCCGTGCCTCGGCGAGCACTTTAACATGTCGTGTCCCGGTTCCACTAATACTAACTTGTGGAGTCGTTAATAAATTGTCATAAAAAAAATATATTAGACCCTCGCTAACCGGTCTGGCCTCTAGCCACGCAGGCCAAGCAAAATTATTTAGAATAATCTGGAAGGACCATCTACAATCCATAACTGCCTCCGTGGTCTAGCGGTTAAGTCCGTGGATTAAGACTCGGAGGTACCAGGTTCGATTCTTGGTCGGGACACAAAAATATTTATTAATGTAAATAAATACATTTAATTAATATTTAATTTATTTGTGATATTTCTCGAGTTTGGTACGCTGGAGACATCGACGAGCTTGCCACTTGTCATGATTGGCCTATAGTAAAGTTGGCTAAATGTGAATCCGCTTATTTATAAGCGTGGTTTCTGACAACCCCGAAAGGGACACGGTCGTGATGATACTTTACTTTACTTCTATATTTAATCTTTATTTTGGGCATATAATATTATTTTGTTATAATACTTAAATTTAGTTTTTATTTTAGTTTATAAGTGACAACGTCCCTTAGCATTGTCATACTAACTATACCTAATAATGGTATCAAACTAAATTTAAATATACACTTAGGAATAGTATATTTAAGTTTAGAATGCTCAAGCCTAACATTAGGTCAATGGACACAAAAGACAAATGGGTACTGCTTACCACTCACTGGGTATCATATATCATGTATCGCCGGCTAATTGTGGCCCGGAACGGTTTCGAACCGGGTGTCGTCGTTATTCCTATTGTCCTATTAGCAAACCCCCAAGCTGTTGGTAAATGAATTTGCGATATGACACGTTTGGTAGATTTATTTGCATTCCAATGCCCTCTGCTAAGTACTTAAAAATATATACCATGTGACTTTGAATGGTCTTACGTTAGACTAATATAAATAAATAAAAAAAATAAAATTCTAATATGTAAAAAACCCCCAATATAAGAAAACTGGTACCAACACTTATGTATGGAAGTGAGACGTGGATATGTCAGAGCACGCATGAGAGTAGAGTTAATGCAGTGGAAATGAGGTCGTTGCGTCGGATATGCGGTGTTACTTTAACAGACCGCATACGTAATGACGAAATACGCAAAAAGGTGGGTATGAAAGAAAGCATAGGGACAAAAATAAGGAAAGGCATGCTCCGATGGTTCGGGCATGTTGAAAGGATGACTGAGGAGAGATTGACGAACCAGATATATAATGCGAAAGTTGTGGGTGAAAGAGGCCCTGGCAGACCAAGACTCACTTATCACGATCAAATAAATAAAACAATAGCTGCCGGTGCAATAAAAAGCCATCGAAACAAAAGGGCATGTATGAAGAGGTTGATGAATGTCGAAGAAACGAAAGAGGTATGTCGAGATCGTGACAAATGGCGCTCAATTGTCTCTGCCTACCCCGCAAGGGACCTGGCGTGAAGATATGTATGTATGTATAATTTTATAACATACATTTGTCATAGATTTCAACCTGTCGTGTCCCGGTTCCACTACTAATAACTTGTGGAGTCGTTAATAAATTGTCATTAAAAATTTAAATCAGACCCTAGCTAACCGGTCTGGCCTGCGTGGCAAGTGTAAGCAAAATTATTTAGAATAATCTGGAAGGACCTCTGCCTCCGTGTGGTCTAGCGGTTAAGTCCGTGGATTAAGTCTCGGAGGTACCAGGTTCGATTCTTGGTCGGGACACAAAAATATTTATTAATGTAAATAAATACATTTAATTAATATTTAATTTATTTGTGATATTTCTCGAGTTTGGTACGCTCGAGAGATTGGCCTATAGTAAAGTTGGCTAAATGTTAATCCGCTCCTTTATAAGCGTGGTTTCTAACCACACCGGAAGGCAAACGGTCGTGATGATACAAACATTACAAAAGTTTTTTCTACTCGGATAACAGATCGTCGAAGGTTCTGCGTATACTATCTACTATCCACATTTTACGCTTTAAGTTCATTTTTACGATGTTAAATCTCATACCACTGACATTGAGAATGCTGTTGTACAGTCAGATAATTTAGTGCTAGCTCATTTGTATTTACTTCTAAGAAAATAATACTAAAACTGTATGCAAAGCGATAGGTTAAAATCCTTCTAAATGTACATATAGTTTTTAAAGCAAATAAAGTATAATATTAATAATCCTTAATACAGACTGAAAGTATATAAATTTACAATTTTATTTTAAATTTATATATGCTATACATAATGCCATGGTGGTACTAACACTGATGTATGGCAGCGACACGTGGATATGTCAGAATATGCAAAAATAAATAAAAAAATAAAATATGCATTTCGGAATATCCAGAAACCACGGATATGAATAAGCGGATTCACATTTAGCCAACTTTACTATAGGCCAATCATGACAAGTGGTCTCGTCCTTGTCTCCAGGGTACCAAACTCGAGAAATGTCACAAATAAATTAAATATTAATTAAATTTATTTATTTAAATTAATAAATATTATTGTGTCCCGACCAGGAATCGAACCCGGTACCTCCGAGTCTAAATCCACTAACTTAACCCCTAGACCACGGAGAGTAAAATTAATGCAGTAGAAATGAGATCGTTGCTGCTGATAGTATATTTATTATACCTTTTTTTCTCTTATTTTGTATAAAGATATACGTATTGACAATATCCAAATGTTTTGTACTAAACTAGGGAAATAAATGATTTGATTTGATTTTCTATAGATTTCCAATATTTCCAAAATATAACCTCACGCATTTTTTAAAATGATTTTGGGTTGTGGATCGAATAAATATATTTAATTATTATGTTTAGGTATTTAAAAATACGTTTTGAAAAATTTTGAAAGTGTTATAATTTTTTTTTTTTCGTAAGGTACAAGGTAGTTTTTACTGACTGTACAACCGACATGCAAAGTGTAGTGGCCATCAATCGTCCCCATCTGCATGTGCATACATTATGCACTAGCATTCTTACATGCAAAATACTCAAGGAAACTCGATAGGTATTTTGCAATAGGATCTTTGTATCGAAGGTCCATAGACTTAAAAAATATAGAACAAATATATTTATTTTCAACATTATTGCACTTTAAAGATGGAACAGAATTATGTGACAGTTAACCTTAGGTGCCCCTATTAAGAGCTTTAATATTATAACTCCTTCTCCTCCTAGCGTCGTTCTCCTCACTGCTGAGGGTCGTGACTCCACGGATCACTTTGTCCCGGACGATGCCGCGCCATCCGTTTCTCTTTACGGCTGCATGTATCGTGCACTTGGGTATTTAGGTTGGTGCGGATCTGGTCAGACCAGCGTATGGGGCTTTTGCCTTTAAATTTCCCTGAGATGTGAGCTCCTTGAGTATTGACACATTAGTTGTTCGCGCTGTCCAAGGCATGCGTAACATACGCATTCAGCACCACATCTCAAAGACATCGATGCCGCTACGATCACCATGAAAGACTAGTTGGCGAGTGTTTGATGTATTTTTTTAAATCAATTTCACAAGTTGATATTAGTGTAACTAATGATAAGCCGTGACTCGAAGCTGCGACTATTGCACTAAGGTGAGCATTCTTAACTACTTTTAATTATCGATTTTCCGTTAATTATGTACATGTCCATATATGGCGTGGTAGACAAGTGGGAATAAAAGAAAATATTTTTTTGAAGATTTCACTAAGTAATGGGAAAATGTTTCGAATTGTGGTATTTAAAATTTTCTGAACACTATACTTAAAAATCTTTCTTTCCAACAGCCAGAATTATATTAAAAATATTTATATATTTAGAGAGCAAAATTAAAGCAAAAAATAAATAACAATTTAATTTACTATCATTTAGAAAATCTATTCCTAGTTGTAACCCTTTTGTGACAATAATTAAATAATACCTTATAAAATAAACTATTTTATTGCTCTTAAGAATTAAAAGTAAAGTATCATCTCGACCGTTTCCCTTTCGGGGTGGTCAGAAACCACGCTTATAAATAAGCGGATTCACATTTAGCCAACTTTACTATAGGCCAATCATGACAAATGGCAAGCTCGTCGATGTCTCCAGCGTACCAAACTCGAGAAATATCACAAATAAATTAAATATATTTATTTACATTAATAAATATTTTTGTGTCCCGACCAGGAATCGAACCCGGTACCTCCGAGTTTAATTTCTGCTTTACTCGTAAAGTTTGTAATAAAGTTGAGGTGTCATTTCCAGGCACTTAAATTGTCAAGTCTAATAGCTTCATAGTCCTGTGGCATTGTCACTTGTCCAGGCTATTAGCCTTACTTTGTTCAGATTAACTGTTATGATCCAGATTAAGTGGTATACGATAATGCGATATGTGCCCACAAAGTTATTTGTTACAGCCGCACTAAAATCACTTACATTTTAATAGCCAGTTTGCTTAGAATGTGTAGGCACAAAAGAAAATATAACTTAGGAGTTAGCCGCGCCTTCAGTTTGTGATTTATACTTAATTCGAGATACAACAATAATGACACTCAGCCAAGCGTCTGGCCAAGGAGTTGTCCAAACGGCTAACGGAAAAGTCTGGAGACAGGAAAGCTGGCAATTATTTCTGCCAACTATTAGCTTAGCTATACAGAGGAAGAATGTTGCCAGTCTTCTTGGGACTATCACTGAAGGGTCGTCTCTAGAGGTCATTTTTTACTTATAGTTTATTTTTTATTAGGTTTAGTTTATATTTATTTGAATTTTTACTTTTAACTAGTTTTAATTTATATTGTAATTCTTTTATACTGTTTGTATAAACATCAAATAAACAATTGACTTATTAATGTTACAACAAAAAAAAGATACAATAATAGACGACCGCCTCCGTGGTCTAGTGGTAACAAACGTTGACGAGAACTCGGGAGGTCGTGGGTTCGATTCCCACCGGGGGCAAGTTGTACATTGTATAATTTGTCTCGTGTAAAAAAAAGTATAATATGTAGTTTATCAACCATCTAGTTTCCGTAACACAAGCCTCGTAGCTTACCACGGAAATTAGATGGCGCTGTGTGCCTGTCTGGAAATATTTATATTTATTTATTTATTTATATAATAAATGATAATATAAATAATATAATAAACCTTCTATGACTTCCTGTCGTCCTTTATTTATAAAACTAAAATTACTGACTGTTCCTTCTATCTTTATACTTGAATGCTGTTTATTTGTAAAAAGCCACCCGTAACTTTTTAAAACTCTTGGGGATAATTGCAATTTTGAAACGCGTTATCCTAGTAGAAATAAATTCCAGCGCATAAAAGTACTCAATATAGCCGAAATTGTTATGCAATGGCAACAAAGATATTTAATAAGCTTCCAGTTACTATAAGGGAGCTGCCGCTAAAACTGTTCAAATTAAGAGTCAAACAAATGCTGGTTAATAAATGTTTTTATTCGACAAAAGAATACCTAGACACTAAGCTCGACAAAGTCATGTGACTATATAAATATTTGTATGCTAGAAATAGCGAAGCATGTGATATAATTACATATAATAATTTACATACCTGTACCTACCATGTTTCTGACAAAGAAATTATTTCATTTCATTTCTTGTGCTAGAAGTGCTGGCCGCATTCCTCGTCACGCGGCTCTCAACGACATCATCCAAAGGGCTCTTGTCACTGCTGGTGTACCCGCAATCTTAGAACCATCTGGGATTGTGCGGAGCGATGGCAAGAGACCCGACGGAATGACTGTTGGGCCGTGGAAACTTAGCAGATCTCTGGTGTGGGATGCGACGTGTGTAGACACATTAGCTCCATCTCACATCCAGGCGACCTCGTCAGGTGCGGGGAGAGCAGCTATTTCTGCGGAGAACCTCAAATTGCGCAAATATGCCAACCTTGGTTCCGGTTACGAGTTTGCGCCGTTTGGGGTCGAGACGATGGGCCCATAGGGACCGTCAGCGAGGCGCTTGGCTAAGGAGTTGTCAAAGCGGCTGACAGAAAGGTCTGGAGACAGGAAGGCTGGCAATTATTTCAGCCAACGTATTAGCCTCGCTATACAGAGGGGAAATGTTATCAGTCTCCTTGGAACTATCTCGGATGGGACATCTCTAGAGGACATTTTTTATTTTTAGTTTAGTTTATTTTTAATTTTATTATTTAGGTAGCTTTTATATTGTAATTATTTTATACTGGTTGTATATTACTTCGAATATTTTTTTATTATTTCAAATATACATAAACACATTAAATAAAAATAAAATAAATAAAAAATAAAAAACATTTATTGTCACATAATAGTATCACATAGTTTTACAATTTCGAACAATATGTGACAAAAGGAATCAGGTGTCAGCTGTTGTCGTGCAGCAGTACAAGTAATTACACCTGCACGACGCTGTTTTTTAACCTGTTCCTGTTCTCACATAGTAATATAAGTATATATATTTAATTACAGGGTAGACACTTATAAATTAAAAGATACACAATTGTACTAAAAAGCTAGGTATACATGCATGGCAGAGTAGATGAATGAGGCTCGCTTTGTCATTAACCCTTATTTGCGTCGCGAGTTTTATTTATTTGTTTATTTAAAAACGTTATTGCAACTTAACTGCCTCCGTAGTCTAGCGGTAAAGTTCGTGGATTTAGACTCGGAGGTACCGGGTTCGATTCCTGGTCGAGACACAAAAATATTAATTAATGTAAATAATTCAATTAATATTTAATTTATTTGTGATATTTCTCGAGTTTGGTACGCTGGAGACATCGACGAGCTTGCCACTTGTCATGATTGGCCTATAGTAAAGTTGGCTAAACGTGAATCCGTTTATTTATAAACGTGGTTTCTGACCACCCCGAAAAGGAAAACGGTCGTGATGATACTTTACTTTGTTACTTTTATTGCACAAAGGCGGACTTAATGCCCGTAGATATTTTCTGACAGCCAAACCTTGTGGACAAATTAGAACATTTATAGGTGCACTGAAATAAATATTAATAGTAGGATTACATTACAGCCCCTTGAACACAGCGTCCTAGACCTCCACTGCTGGATATGGGCCTTCCAGAACATATATCTGAAGAATTTGGCCTACACTCACCACGCTGGCAAGACGGTTTGGCAAGGATATGATGTAAATTGTTAAATCACAATTTATTAACGATTTCACAAGTTAGTATTAGTGGGACCGGGACCGGCGGCTTAACGTGCTCTCCGAGGCACGGGAACGGTGGTGTTGTAGATCTATGACAAATGTACGTAAGTAAAGTGCATTTATCATTGGTACATGCCGTGTGGGTTTGAACCGACCTTTGTAGGATTTAAGGAACGCGTTCTTACAACCGAGCCATCACCGCGCCATAGTAGGATTAATTCAACATGATTATACATATATACTTACATAATATACTTTTATATATACTGTAATATACCTATATACTAAATACTACGACTTCGGGTAAAAATAATATTAGTCTTATCAATAAACTACTATATTTTTTTGATCATTGTACAGAGCACTAGTACAAAACAAGCCCGAAATGAATTATGTGTTTTGCCCTTGAGGTGTTTTGCTGTCGCAGGCTCAGTATAGAAAAAAATGATAATTAACCGATAGATATTTAGCGATCAAGTAATAGGGTAAGCTGTATATGTATAGACCGCCGGACAATCAGACAGGGTCGGAGTGCACGGCACATGTCCGTCTCAGGAAGAATTACCGGTAACAATGTTCGACAGTACACGACGTCTAGTGATGTTACTCACAAGATATCGATTGATACATTATTTATGTGACTTTGTCACACCTTAGGGAACAGCGCTAAAAGCGAGAGCCGCAGCTGACAGCGCAGAGTCTGGCAAGCTGCGCAAATACGTATCTATAATCAAAGACTACGTGCCGTTTGCTGTTGTTGAAGATGGGCCCTCCAGAATATCTGGAGAATTTGTCCTACACTTGCCACGGTGGCAAAAAGGGTTAGAAAAGATTTGATTAAAAGTATCATCACGACCGTTTCCCTTTCGAGGTGAACATAAACCACGATTATAAATAAGCGTATTCACATTTAGCCAACTTTACTATAGGCCAATCTTGGCAAGTGGCAAGTTCGTCGATGTCTCCAGCGTACCAAACTAGAGAAATATCACAATTAAATTAAATATTACTTAAATGTATGTACGGTTTGGCAAGGATATGATGTAAATTGTTAAATCACAATTTATTAACGATTTCACAAGTTAGTATTAGTGGGACCGGGACCGGCGGCTTAACGTGCTCTCCAAGGCACAGGAACAGTGGTGTTGTAAATCTATGACAAATGTATTTCTCATTGGTACATTTCGATTGCCAGGGTTGGATCCGCAACCTATTGGATTAAAAATTAGCGTTCTTACAACCGAGCCACCACTTCTCATAAAGTTATATTAAAAATTTAATGAAATATTATAATTTCAACTTTCCAAAAAGCTTAAAATTGACGACGAGGACAAACGCACTCGAAACGAATTTCGCCTATCTCATTAGCACCGAGCAATGCATTTAACAGACTCCTTAACTGAACAAGTTTTAAAAGTACAACGTTTTTTGCTTGTCGGGGAAAATTGAAAAACGTCGTCCCTACTTCCAAAGCAAGTTAAGCGTGGTACGTTTAAATCTCATCTCCTAGGGCTCGCTGGAGGTAATTATCTGGCGCAACTCCAAGTGTCGCGTTCATTTCAATTAGCTCTCTTAAATATTCAATGTCTTTAAAATAGGCTGCGAGCTTTGACTTGCATTGAGCTGGGCTTTTATACAATTGCTTCATAAGATACAACATAATGTCCAGGGATAGTTATAGTACATAAGTTGATCCTCACTTACTCAATCACTTTTCTTTTCTTTTTTTTTGTATTGTAAGGCATCATTGTAGTTAATTATTATTATTATTGGATTGTTGCACCCTGCCCATAATCTCTAACCACCCCAAAGGTTAGTTGAATGCCTAATTAAACTCACCTATGTACCTAATTTTAGGTTTTGGTACAATAAAGAATTTAAAATAAATTAATCAAAGTTTTCTGTATATTCTCTTTATCTCTTATTATTATTATAATACATATCTGTGTATATCTTGAATGTAATTAATTATATGTAAGTATATACTGTAACCTCGCCAACCCGTCTGGTGAGTGTAGGCCCAATTCTCCACATTTTCTGGAAGGCCCATCTCCAACAGTAGGGGTCTAGGACTCTGTATTCTAGGGGCTGTAATGATGATGATGATATATATGATATAGTGTATTTATTTTATTTATTTAAACTTAATTGTACAAAGTACAAAGGCGGACCTAATGCCGCTAGACATTCTATGACGGTCAAACCTTCGGGACAACGAGAGCAACAAGTACAAAAGGTAGGTGCAATACTAAATTAACTAAGAGTTTTAATGCAGATAGCATATACATACCTATTAATAATTACATACTAATACATACATATGAGCTACATAAATAAAATATTATCAATACAATATAATATATACACAATACTATACCTACTAAAGATAAATCACAGTCTGATTAAGACTAAGCTAAAGCAAAAGGAGGAACTCAACTAAAAGTTTCCGCAAATGGAAGAAAATCAAAACTGGTGAAACAGTATAAGAATTTAAACATTAAGACTACAATTGTATTAAAGACCCAGTTGTATGCATAGGTCTTTGTTACGAGGATTCACGTCTCGGGTAGGTTAGTTTGGAAGTTTCATTACATCCTGGGGTTAATTGTTGACTCCAGTCCGAGACTACGGCCGTAAGATTTCATTTTTATGATCGCGAAAGCTTTTACGGAATTCCAGTTTTGTTTTCTTGAAATATTTATTATTTACGATGAGTGTGATTCTATATTATGATAATAAATACATACTCAGCATTTATACTTCGTTAGACTGATTTCCAATAATGAGTATGATGATGCGTTTACGTTTCTCCGCGTTGTAACTCTTTTGAGGGCTGTATACATTGGGCCAAGGTGTTGGGCTAACATGTGGAGCCATCTAGTATGCCGCTTTCCTCGGCACAAATGCACTTTTCTTACGTACATTTGCCATAGATTAACAACACCATTATTTCTCAGAGAGCACGTTAAGCCGTTAGTCCTGGTTCCACTAATACCAATATGTGTGGTATCGTTAATAAAATGTCATTATAAAAACATCGGACACTCGCCAACCCGTCTGGCCAGCGTAGGCTGAATTCTCCAGAAATATCTGGAAGGCTCATGTTCAACAGTGGAAGTCTAGAGCTATGTGTTCTAGAGGCAGTAATGATCATGATGATTATTTAGATATGTGTTTAGTTTAATAACCGTTATTTTCTTTCGGCATCCATCTTAAAACCAGTTGCAACGAGAACTGTTTCCGCAACTAGTTTCGTTCTTAGGAAAACGGTTCATTCATTTTTTTTTTCATTACAGCCCCTAGAACACAGCGTCCTCACCAGAGTTTGGCCTACACTCGCCACGCTGACATGACAATTTATTAACGATTCCACAAGTTGGTATTAGTGGAACCGGGACCGACGGCTTAACGTGCTTTCCGAGGCACGGGAACGGTGGTGTTGTAAATCTATGACAAATGTACGTAAGAAAAGTGTATTTCTCATTGGTACATGCCGGGTGGGTTTGAACCGGCCTTTGTAGAATTTAAGGTACGCGTTCTTACAACCGAGCCACCACTTTGGAGAACGGTTGCTTTTCGTTTTCTTAAATATACCCATCAAGACAAGTGAGGTACAGACTCGAGAAATGTCACAAATATTTTCTGTACGTACATTACGTTTAATTATTACGTAACTGTGCAGAAAAATAAATAGCGTACAAGAAATAAGCGAA
The DNA here is from genome assembly GCA_910589645.1 of Tinea semifulvella. Classification (NCBI taxonomy): domain Eukaryota; kingdom Metazoa; phylum Arthropoda; class Insecta; order Lepidoptera; family Tineidae; genus Tinea; species Tinea semifulvella. Next base: position 4,296,087 of record OU342599.1, read on the forward strand.
GATTTTAAACTTAAATCTTAACAGTTAACATCAAACTGAATAAAATACCAACGTGTGGACACTGTTACCAGCATAACGCCTAGTAGGTCTCTATTACTACGCCTTGGCACAATGTATGCTTATGACAAACGGCACATTAAACTATTATTATTATTCTTATTTCGTACTCTGCACCCATTATAATAATGTCTCACTCTCCCAAAGGTTAGCTGGTAGAGAATACCATACGGTATTATGCTCGCCTATGTACATTATTTTATATGTTATATTTTGTGTGCAATAAAGAATTATATTATTATTATTAAATAATTGACGGAAGGCTTGTGATCTGGCCAGCGTAGGCCAAATTCTCCAGAAATATCTGGAAGGCCCATATCCAACAGTGAAGGTCTAGGGCTGTGTGTTCTACGGGTAGTAATGATTATGGTGATTATGTAAATATGTGTTTATTTATTTATTTGGGTCGCCAACAGTGACAGCAACAAAACATACATTGATTTTTACTTACAACTAAAGCAGAAAACAGATGCTGCACCAATTACAGGCAACCATCACATGCTATTACAGTATCCATTAATTGGGCCTTTGATTAGCCAAAATAAAAAACACAATACAATTACAGCACAACTAAGTAAATCTAAGCAAAAATTACAACACAATACAACATGAATTTGATATGAATTAGTTTGATAACCTACGTTATTTTCTTAAGGCCGCCATCTTTAAAACAGTTGCAACGATAACCGTTTCCGCAACTAGTTTCGTTCTCTAGAAAACGGGTGCTTTTCGTTTTCTCAATGTATACTTATGACAAACGGCACATCAAATAATTGCCGGAAGGCTTCAACAATCAGATTCAACATTTGGGCCGAAATATATATCGATATAAAAAAGTCGATAGAACTAAAGCTAACAAAGAATGCATACCGCGACGCACACGGACTGATGATCATTGGCCGCGCATGCGCTCTATAAATAATATGTTGTAAAACGATTTTCGATAGATTAATCTGAATCGTGCGCAGGGTCGTGCGCCGCCGGCTCAGGGAGAAGGATCTATTGTAGATCGATATAGATTGATATATTTTTAGAACTGACAAAATTTAATGCAATGTTAAAATTAAAAATAGTGTTTGTCCTTATTAATATTTTTAAAACATTGTCTATTATTGTCTATTAATTTTATATATCGCCATACCTATCCTTTATCCCTCTTAAATACTGAACTGATGTTTGATCAAATTTGATCTTGAAAATTAATTTGGTATAGAGAAATAAAGGCTGAAAGAACACATAACCGTGGTAAAATAATATATAATAAATAAACAACACAAATTAGGACATTTTACCGAAAGATTTATATTTACTCATTGACAGCCTTCTGTTCTTATTCCGCAACACTTGGAATTGTGTTCCTTGAATGTGGTTGCATCATGTTGTATTGTGTTATAGTTTTTACTTAGATTTAGCTAGTTATTATTGTAATTGTATTGTCTTTATTTTGGTTACTCAAAGGCCCACTTAATAGATATTGTAATAGCATGTAGTGGTAGCCTGCAATTGGTGCAACATCTAGTTTCTGTATTAGTCATAAGTGAAAATATATGTATGAATTGTTGCTGGAACTGTTACACCTTAATACATAAATAAATAAAGTAAATAAATACGCACTAGGAGAAGAGAGTGTGCCTGTCTCTCTCTAAAATTTGCCAAACCTTTCCGAACGCACCTTGGGCATGGGAAGAAAGCATGTGAACGCGACTCAGCTGTCAAAAGCGTTAGAAAAGTGCCAAGGTCCTCATCCGCTCGCAATAGAAGTTTTTTCGCGGCCAGCAGCATGCTGGCAACCCAAGAAAGTGCAGTAGCTACAAGTAAGTGCGTGTGAGCATCCAGCCTCTCCCTCTCCAGTGTTTGAGTCCACTTTTATAATTTATTAATTTTGCTCTTTTTCCAGACCCGTCCAAATAGCTAAATTATTTGTTCAGATACCACATTAGTGGTACACGTTAAACACTTTTTGGGTTATATTTTATTTTATTATTAAAATAATGTTAACATAACTCGATTATTCTTTGACAACTAGAAGTTCTATTGAGAAGCGTTTCGCTAAACCAGGGTTGGTTAAATATTTCTTTTAACGCCTAAATGTGCTACATTTAGATCCTAGTTTAGGATGAATTTGCCAAACCAGATGTTATGGTTTTGTAAGAAATTATTTACATTTTTTTAAATTCTATACAAAAAAAATAGTTATCCAGTAAAACGACTAACGGAAAAATTCGAGACTGACAATTATTTCTGTTACATTTGATGTGGGAAATAATTTATTACTATTAAATATACACTATTATACATACATACTTGTAATCGTATCCTACCAAGAAATTGATACATTAATATAAATCGCCCTATCTAAATGTAATTAGATCTATGTTGCTCTGGCCACGCGTGCTCGTACGTAGTAAATGATAGCCGGCCAGCTTGTGGGAATGTCCAGAGATGGGCCTATTTGTTCCCTCACATTATTTACCTTATTGCGTTACTTGCTATTGTTATTTTGATCATAGAATATAATAAAAGTCAACATGCCATCTGTGTTTAGTTTATTCTTGTCATTATCATTACCCTTTGTGTTTCTCCACTGCTGGATGTAGACCTTCTCCAATTACTGCAACTGCACATTGTCTTTTGCACCGTCCCCCAGGAGCGACATTCTCGATGGGTTTGATTGATTGATTCCTTTCTTTATAACATTATTTTTAATCCTAATGCACCGCCTTACCTAAAAGATCGTTTCCAATTCCTATGTGACTCTCACAGCCTGTCACTTCGTTCTTCTCATAATACCTACTTAAAATACCTCCCCACTCTTCCAGCAGATATTCAGATTCCTTTACTGTATCTGCAGCTCGCCAGTGGAACAGACTTCCTTCAATTATCAGACAGGCACCATCTCTTAAAATATTTAAAGATAAGCTATACACATACTTATTTCACAAGCAGAATAAGTCGCCATAACTCACTTATTATATATGCGTATATATATGTATTTGATATTTAGTTGTTTATGTAGGACATTTATTAATTATATATAAGTACTATATGTTTGTAATGAATGTGTGTTTTATATAGTGATAAATAATTTCAACTATCATTTTTCTCTTGCCGCACCCGCTTATTACATATCTCAGTCACAAAGGTTAGTTGGTAAAAAATGCATTTACGTCATTAAGCTCGCACTTGTTTTGGTTTTGTACAACAAAGAATTTATTATTGTTATTCCTGATCTGGACACAATAATTTATTTGTGAATGTCCACTCCAATCCATTTCCTAAAAAGCGTGGTTTCCCACGAATCCGCAAGAGATACAGTCGTATTGGAGCAGCTAATGCAGCGGGAGACTAATGTCAATATTTTAAATCTAACGATTCCACAAGTTAGTATTAGTGGAAACGGTACCAAGCGACGACGTTTTAGCGTGCTCCCCAAGCTACTTGAACTATGCTATAATACATTATATACATTTGAGGAGAGCAATAAAAACAAGTCAAGTACCTCACAGATGCTCTCAATGTCCTACAGAGGCGAGCTGTTCGAATTGTGGACGATGCCACTATATCTGGAACTCTCGAATCCCTGCAGCTTCGCCGAGATGTAGCTTCTCTGAGCGTGTTCTAACGGCTATACTATAGTGAGTGCTCTGAAGAGCTCTATAACCTAATTCCTTCCTCTCCATTCCGCAACCGAACCACACGCACAGGTCAGAATATGCACCCACATACCGTAGTCACTATCCCTTCGCGTACCTATAAATTTGGTGACTCATACATCTGTCGCACAATAAAGATGTGGAATGCTCTTCCAGCCTCTGTGTTTCCACTTTCCTATAACCTGGAGTCCTTCAAGCGAAGTGTGAAAAGGCATCTAGTCAAGCCGGCATAGTGTTAGGGACTGATGTCGGACATAAGGGTCTGATTCCAGTTGCTAACATTCATGGACCCTGCGCGCCACTTACCATCAGGTGGGCGCAGGGTCACATGTCGTTCTAGTATTAAAAAAAAAAAAAAAAAAAAAAAAAAGTCACCTAAGCGCATTATCATCACTTTATTACAGCCCCTAGAATAAAGATTAGAATTAATATTAGAACATTAGGTTTAAAATACATTTAAAAAAGATATTATTGGATAAGGCAATTATATAGAAATTTGGTTGGACATTAATTTTTAAATATATATTATGTAGGTATTTTAGTTAAAAATAAGACTATCTAGAGTTTTAAGAATCTTTTAAGTTTTATTATTATGTTTATAACAAATTAGATGTGAAGGGCTCGGGCGGTGCATGGGGGTAATTTTGAAAGAGAAAATCTTTTGAATTTCGTTTGAAAAAGAATTTGTTTGACATATTTTTATTTTGTTTTTTTTTGTCTGTTATTAATAAAATGTATTGACCTAAATTTTATTATATAATGATGACTAGACTTACCAGATAAGAATATATTTAAATAAAAATATTTTTTGCATGCCACAACAATGGCTAAATGTGCAGAGCCAACTTACTAACCATATTACTGTATGTACCACATTTAAAGCAAATAAACGATTTTTAATTTGAATTTGAAAAACTTTTGGCGATAGGCGTTTTAGAACATATTTCTGAAGAATTGTTTTTTTTAGGGTAACTTTATTATATACTATTATAGTTTTCCAAAATGTCTGATTTAAAGTTTCTACTTTGTTTAAAATAATTATATTTTGTTTAATTTACTTTCATAATATTTATTTTAAAACTTTATTGCACACAGTACAAAGGAGGACTTAATTTTTTTTTTTTTAATTAATGTTTAAGGACAACTTACAGCTAGATACATAAAATATATATAGAGTACATATGGATAGGGTATGGCTATTGACAAGTTGCCACCGATAGGTAAAATTACATAATTAGGTGGTGCTCGCTGCAATAACAACACAAGTAAAATTAACCTAAACTTAAAACAATAAACTACATAACATAGAACAAAAAAAAAACAAAAAAATAATTAAAAACAATTATACATAGATACCTAATAAAAACAATAAAATGGAAAATGAAATAAACTAAACAATAAAGGACACTGGGCAAATATGACCCGCTTAGCGAAAAGTGGCGGACATTAACCAAAATGGTTTTAAATTATAGAAAATAATGTGGCCTTTCATTATATGTGTACATTTTTTTTTTAATCGATGGGAGAATAAAGTTATGATGTTTTTATTAAAATAACAAAAATACACTACTAAACGAATATTTTCTCTGGTGGCATATATATACAGTGTAAACTTCATTTAACACCGCACGATTTATCGACAAACACCCTAAAACGTCAAAATTACTTGACTTGGGTTAGTTTACCTTATTGTCCATAGTGTTAATAATAGGTACACTCTTATGTAGCATTACAAACCCTCTAAATAACGACAACAATACGTCATCATTTATGTAGTTTATGTATAAATACTAGTAATAAATGTAGTGTATTGGTTAGAATTGTACCACACATATTTATACTGTTTCTTTCTCCCAAAAGTTAGCAGGTAGAAATATCCAAAAGGGCTATATTTCGCCTTTGTACTACTTGTGCCAATATATGCCAAGTTCCAACTACTCCACAGTAACAATTTGTATATACTGGAACATGCTCGAGTTTGCCATGGTCATTAAGTGCATAATGATTGGGAAGAACTAGTTAATGTCCCGTTAATATATGAAAACTTTAATAGTGCTCGTATACTCGATATTTACGATATCTTTATAAATGGGGACTAGAAAGAAAATCTCAAATAGATTTTGAAAACATGGAAACAATAGATGACAACGAATTTCATTATTGGACAGCGCTAACTAAAAGTCAGTATATTACTATTTTAGAGAACAGACACCATCTCTTTATAACAGACCTGATCACCCTGCATCCATTTTAGGAATGTATATAATAAAAATAAGGACTGGTGAATCTGATGAGCGTTTGGCTACGAAATTCAAAATATCTAGAAGAACATTAGAAAGAAAGTTAAGAATAGCGAGAGAGTGCTTATCTGAAGATTTTGTTCAACGTCACTTGGGGTTAAATCATATAACCAGAGAAGAAGTGGTGACAAGAAATCTAAGAATCCCCGCTCTTATTTTTGGTGGAAACCAAAATGAGCAGCAGGCCATCCTTGTTTTTGCAGGAACATATATTTACCTTCAGAAGATTTAGAATTTCCTTTTTTAAAGAAAAACCTTCACAAATTCCGCAATTTGATAAAGACTTTTTAAATTGTGTGTACAGACGGTTATATAATAGACACTATAGGACCATATTCAGCGACTACTTCGGATGCTACAATAATGCGCAACCTGATGCAAGAAGATTCTGCTTGGGTTTGGTATCTCAGACCTAACGACGTGCTTATATTGGACCGAGGCTTCCGAGATGCGATCCCTGCTATTGAGCAATGTGGATATAATCCTCATATGCCTCCAACTAGACATAGAGGAGAACAGTTAACAACGTCTGAGACAAATAAATCCCGACTAATTACGATGTGCTGATAGGTGGTCGAAACAATTCATTTAAGAAAGATTTTAAAATATTCCGACATACCTATTTTAACGTTGCATTGCTTCGGCAATCATGTCTGATGGCATATTCGTATGATGACTGATTTTAAAATAAGAGCGGCAATTATTAATGCTACTCGTCAGCAATACGAAGATAATATGTACGCCGAGCAGTTTATAAATATTATTAATTATAATATTAATAGAGAAAATGAGTTGGCAGAATACGTTATAACAAATAATTTAAACAGACAAAGAGTAGCATTCGAGCCCCGAGATGGAAACAATCCTGATTTTGTAGATTTTCCACAGCTTAAGATCGAATCGAAGATTTAATACTTTTCACGTTGGGATCAAATCACCTGAAACTCGCCAGGTCATATTGTCACGAGCACATGCAACCAAACGGTGGCTACACTATAGAAATAAATCGACACCAATAAGTAATTAATAATAATATATTGACGAGAGGACGAATCCAGTCACGACATATCCGCCTGAAACAATATTATACATATATTATGATAAACCCAACACAAAACGGAAAACAAAGTATCGAAGCATACTACTGCTCATGTATACACGGCCGCCGCACTGTCGTCAGTTGTGCACATATTGCAAGCATTGTTTATTTTCTGTCTTGGGCCAGACATCAAGAAGCAATAGACACGCCTGCTTTATTCTTAGATAATGTTATTATAGAAGTTGAATAATTCATGTATATAATGGTATAAATAATAATTTACTTTTTTTTTATTTTATTTATTTTCTCTTTATAATTTTTAGTGTTATAATAGTGCTTTTAAAGTTGTTATCTGACAAAAATGCTACAAAATGTCGGAAAATTAATGATTTTTGTATCAATATATTTTTTTATTTTTTACAAGATTCCCGTAACCCACAATAATGCGACTAAGTGCATAGTAAATCAGGGTCATATACTAACACATTATGCTATATTTTGTTCGTGTCCGCCGTGGGTATGGTTTCCATACTGAAGTGATGTAAATATAATACTATTGATGAGAACCACTGGCGAAACGTTTTGTAAGAATGCGTCGTGTAGCTGTCGGAGATATAAATGGATCCAAGGATATAATGCCCGTAGACATTTTCTGACAGCCAAACCTTAGGGACTAATTAGAATATTTATAGGTGCAATGAAAGAAATATTAATAAAAGGATAAATTCAACAACATAATTATAAATACTTACATACACAAAAATATACATACATACATTTATTATCATTGTGTATATATTTAGAAATATCTATTTAGAAAATCTGCCTCTGTGGTCTAGCGGTTAAGTCCGTGGATTTAAACTCGAAGGTACCGGATTCGATTCCTGGTCGGGACACAATAATATTTATTAATTTTAATAAATAAATGTAATTAATATTTTAATTATTTGTGACATTTCTCGAGTTTGGTACGGTGGAGACATCGACGAGCTTGCCACTTACGATTGGCTTATAGTAAAGTTGCCTAAATTTCAATCCGCTTATTCATAAGCGTGGTTTCTGGCCACCCCGGAAGGGACACGATCGTGGTGATACTTTTATTTAGAAAGTGTAGATAGACTTTTTTGAACGAAGATCTGATAGACGCTTGCCCTATGTTTACAGGGAGATTGTTCCATAACTTTGAGGCAACAACTGCAATTGACTTTGAAACAAATTCAGAAAGAAGTGAGTTGTGAGAGGAACTAAGGGATGCTGCCTGCTTTACTCTCGATTGATTGTCCCGAGTTGCTCAGGAAAATTAGTTAGCAAGAGTGGTAAAATTAAATCCTGCGAGAATAATAGGAGAATCTGGCAAGTGTGAAGTATTCATAGAAGTAAACGCTTATCATAAAACCTATATAAAAAGCCCCTAGCGAAAGATAAAGTCCCGTGCACATTGAATTATATATAGGACCGGTAATACAAGAAAAGAGAAGTGACTCGATTGCAAGAACGCTTTTCTTAAAATTTTACAAAGGTCGGTTCAAACCAATGAGAAATACACATTTCTTACATACATTTGTCATAGATTTATAACACCATCGATCACGTGTCTCAAAGAGCACGTTAAGCCGTCGGTTCCGGTTCCACTAATACCAACTTAATAAATTCCCATTGTAAATTGACATCAGACTTTTTAGTTTAGGCTAAATTCTGCAGAAACTAAACCAATAAAAAAAACTCTAAATAAAAAATGTCCTAAAGAGACTTCCCATCAGAGATAGTCTTATAAAGACTGGCAACATTTCCCCTCTGTATAGCGGGGCTAACTCGGTGGCAGAAATAATTGCCAGCCTTCCTGTACGCAGCTTCAGGTTCTCAGCAGAAACTGCCGTAATATCCGCGCTGGACGAGGTTACCTGGATATGAGATAGGAGAATGTGCCTATACATGTCGCATCCCAAATCAGAGACCTGCCAAATTTCCACGGATTATCGTTCATGCACTTGCCATCGCCAAGCCTAATCCCAGAGGGTTCTGGAATAGCGGGTACTCCATACGTGACAAGGAATGCGGCCCAAGAAAGACCGTAGTGTCCGAGATGTTCCACTGGTTTCCCACACCGACACTTGTATGGGTGAAAAGTCCGGGCTCCGAGACGAAGGCACACTGTCATGGTGAATGTATTTCGGTCAAGAAGTGTCCCATCTGTGTTACCTAACCTAACCTAATAGGTAGCTTTCAGCTAACTGGAAGATATCATCAGAACCAATTTGCAGAGCAGCTCGTCCCATAGCCGTTGTTTTTTCATTCATTACAGCCCCTAGAACACAGTGTCCTAGACCTCCACTGTTGAAGATGGGCCTTCCAGAATATATATCTGGAGAAATTGGCCTACACTCGCTACGCTGGCCAGACGGCCGTTGTAATTTTGGTCAATTTGGGATCGAAACATCTGTATTGTAAATTCAGTTCATATTAGGTCAATGGTAATGCACACTTGGCACAAACTGAGCTGTTTATGGTTATATTCTGCAACACTGGATGCATTTTACGCCTCCTTAGTATCGGAGAGAGCGTTAAAGTTATGTGGAGCATGCTTCAAAAGTTTTATGACTCTTAAAGTCTTAAACAAGAAAGTTAGCGCTAAAAAGATGAATGTTATTAAAAATCTTCTATCGTCTATAGTCGTCTACTTTGTGTTGGAGAATTAAAAGTTGCTTGCACTTTTAAAGAGGGTAGGGTATATTGTGCAGTGAAAACGGATACTGTAGAAGATTTGTGGTACATTTTATTATGCTGTAACAGAATTATATTTATCCGTTCGTGACCACCGAGATACAAATGTTGGAGGGATATCAGTTTATGAATTGGAGTATTTATTTATTTATAAACTTTGTTGCACAAAGTACAAAGGCGGACTTAATGCCGGTAGATATTTTCTGACAGCCAAACCTTGAGGAGAAATTAGAACATTTATCAGTCATTTATAGAAGAAATATTAATAGTAGGATAAATTCAACAACATAGTTATAACTACTAACATAATATATACACTAACTACTAATACAAACACAAAAATATACATAAATACTAATTTATATTTTTGGGAGCTATTTATTTATTTATTTATTTAGAAGAAATTACAGACAATAGGTTGATAGTACATAGTATAAATATGATTAAATTAATAAGCTTAACCGAATTCCATTTACATTTCTTACTGAGATATAATACACAAAAATATAGAATCGACATCTTGACATATTAGTATTTATTATATTTATTTATATAAGTATTATATAGATTGTATTTAGGTATATAAGTATTTGTGTAGGTCGAATTTATGTAATATGTATTAAATAAAGTATTTATATTTTTACGTACTTAATTATTTAATTCTAATATATTTACATTTACTTAAAAAATCTCATACACCCATCATATAAATCTATCACTCTCCCAAAGGTTAACTGGTAGAGAATACCTTCATGGTATTATGCTCGCCTATGTACCTATTTTTATTTTGTATATTTTGTGTGCAATAAATTTATTATTATTATAGAACAAATTACAAAAAGAAATAATAAAATTATATTAAAAGAAGAACGGATAAATATAAAACTAACATGAAGTAATAGGAATATAATTATTGGAAAAAATGCAAACATTACGGTGTTATGAAATAGGTTTACCCGCTTAATTAGATACACACACATCGGATTACTCGCACTTATAATAAATAATAGTAATAATAATAACTATTATTTTCTATTGCTCTCAGCGATTGCGTCAATCAGGCAAGATTTAAAAACTGCTTGCGAAGATGTAGATAGACGAGTTTATTGACGCTTATACTATATGACGTCTTACATATACTATATGACTGTGTAAAAATGACAAAAAAAGAATTTAAAGGAAAATTAAAGTTGCTTTTGCTAAGTAAATACTAACTACTAACAGTAATCTGATTTAATGTTAAATAACTTGTAAAAAAAAACTGTAAAAAAAGAGTGTACAGTACTATTCGCCAACAAACTGCCATGCAGTTTGGCGTATAATTTTAAAAATGTATATAGTTTTAAGTATGTATCCGAATAAACGATTTAATAATAATAATTATGTTAACAGGGAGATTGTTCCATAAATTGGTAGCGTAAACTGTAAAAGAATTTGAAACAAATCAAGAATGATGCAAGGGGACAAAAAGAAGTGAGTTATGAGAAGGAGGAAACGAAGAAAGATAAATAGGTGGTAGGCGGACTGATGGTGGTAATTTTCCCAGTCTACTGGGGCGGGGAAGTATCCACCCTTTATGCCGATAAATCTTGTAAAGTGTATCCACGCGTTTCGGGATCAGGCTCGAATTGGCCGTCATCCCCAGTCAAGCCGGCATAGTGTTAGGGACTAAAGTCAGTCATGAGTGTCAGATTCCAGTTGCTAACATTCATGGACCTCGCTCGCCACTTACTATCAGGTGGGCGCAAGGTCACATGTCGTTTTTTTATATATGAAAAAAGAAAAAAAAAAGAAAAATATGGTAGGATATATGTTGTTGTCAAACAAACTGCTAAAAGTATATTATAATATTATTTAAAATACTCTATTCCAGAGGCAAAACACAATGCCATTTTTTGACAGTCTACGTTGAAAACGAAAGAAACATAAAAATCAAAAGAGACAGTTGTTTGTTGCTATATCTAAAGCGCCCTCTAAACTATCAAATATGTTTGACAAACGTGTTTGTCAAACTTCACGTTAATATCAAAAAATAGCGTAAACGATCAAACCAACAATCAACAAACTTTGGTAGATTTTAATTTGTTATTTTCACGCCAATATATTTTTTTTTACGACCTCCGTAATGTTTTCTCGAAATCTCTTCTCTCATTAGTAATTTATATTATGCTTCTTGATTTAGTACTATACAACGTCGGTGCAAGACAACGAATGAGATCTTGTTTGTCTTGACTTGTACGGCCACGTTCAAACATGTTTGTCAAACACGACGACAATCCAGATGTTCATGAAACGCATCAAACAAGTCCAACAAGGCCGCACACTATCAAATTGTTTGATCAAACTCATGATCAATATCAAATCGTTTACAGGGGGGTTAACACTTAACCTGATATCAAATACATAGACTATTTAATATACACTATATGTTGCGTACTTAAGTGTGTAGAACTGTACACGTTCACGTATACGCATCTGATGTGTCCAAGCCTTCAAATCCTGTTTATCGTAACATTAATCAAAGTTCCTAATCACTTAAAAAATACTGGAACATTTTCCAATCATTTCCTTCTTCGTTCGGAAAGAGAAGTAAGAAAATCTTGTTATCGAACGGCATCTGGGCCCCTTCAAAGGCTCAATATGTCTGGAGCCGATCAATGTGACAAAGTTCTAACTCAACAGACTTATTCTTGACTCTACAATTTATAAACGGTTTTTTTTTTAGTTAAGTTCAAGAATAGAGGCTAACGGAAAAGTCTGGAGACAGGAAAGCTGGCAATTATTTCTGCCAACGTATTAGCTTAGCTATACAGAGGAGAAATGTTGCCAGTCTTATTGGGACTATCACTGAAGGGTCTCTCTAGAGGACATTTTTTACTTATGGTTTATTTTTTATTAGGTTTAGTTTATATTTATTTTATTTTTTACCTTTGAGTAGTTTTAATTTATATTGTAATTATTTTATACTGTTTGTATTCAATATAATTAAATATACATTAACTGTTGTTGAAATAAAAAAAAAAAAAAAGAATAGAAGCATGTTTGATTTTATAAGAAAAAAAAACAAATTTATTTAAAAATACATTCTAGCTGTTTACCCCGGCGTTGCGTGTTGGGGTTAAAATAATCTCTGATCTCAACCACCGAAACAACATTATAGACTAACCCTTGTCTAGTTACAAACATACGTGGTCTACGCACCAATCTCGACGTCTTTCATCATCACAATGTTTTTTTTTTGACGGAGACTCAGATACTTAAGCTCGCGGACACATCATACCTACACTACCCCGGATACTGGAAGAGTACTTCCATGCGAAGGCTGGGGGTATGCCTATATGTCCGCGTTGATGTCTGTTGTTCTTGCGCAAGAGTCTTGCAAGAATCTTGCACAGACATTTTATCCAAATTTTGCTAAAATTCGTAAAAAAACAATGTTTTTTTTTCAACTTAATTTTTTTTGTGTCTGTCTATTTTACACATCAACATAGGAAGTCATCATGTTAAGCGTATAGCATACCTACAGAGTTTTGTTACAATCTCTGTTAACATTTTTGGATACATGCTGATCAACAAGATGTGTAACCATTCCAGATTCCAGTAGTTTGCGGACAAACACTAAAGTCTCCGACTACAAGAGAAACAATTATATATATTCTGTCAGAGGAAAAGTCTTGCGTGACTTAATATCACGACCAAGATTTGGAGTGCAAGAACTACACCAAGTCCAAAACCAGCTGTTCTGATGCAAGACCAAGACTTGGCCAGTCAGACCAACACTACTTTGTACTTTGAGCAATAAAGTTTTTAAATAAATAAAAAAGTAATAATAAAATAATATTAAAATTAAACAATAATAACAAAACAATAAATATTGGAACAAAATAACAGTCAAAATATTTAAACCCATTTATTATATTAAATAATTATTTACAAAATGTATTCGAAGTAGACACAAAAATAATAAAATAAAATAGATTAAAAATTAAATTATAAATAACACTAAACTAAAAATACCTATGCAATTAAAACTATTCTACAAAATAAACTAAGGGCTTACCACCAGGGAGGGTACCTAAAACGCTCGCCGCATTTCCTCATTGAATTATAAGTGAAATATTATGTTTAGGTAGTTATAGCATTTACAAAATTGAAAGTAAGTCTTGCACAAAATATGCGAATGATTGGAAAAATAATGTAACCAGTGTGTAAACTCGTAAAAAAAAAATGTTATGACGTTCAAATGATTTCTGCCAGAATTGATACGTTTTAGCACAACCCAGCCTTACAAATCAAATTTATGTTTTTTTTTTAATATGTCATTATGGTATAACTTGTTTTGACTTTCATCGGCAGACCTTATAAAAAAATCATGTAGACCAATCGTACGGTCGCCAGGAGAGGAAAGCACGTATTTGACGCGGTTCTTCAGAAAAAACCTTATTTCATTCATAAAATAAGTTGCATTGAGAAGTCTCGTATTGGTTTTTTTTTTGGAATGTCCGACGGAAAAAGTTCCCGGCAAAGGAACGTGTCCGATTTACCTTTGAAATAAAACCTTAGTTTAAAAAAAAATGTATTGTATCATGATCACGACCGCATCCCTTTTGGGGTGATCAGAAACCACGCCTATTTTTAAATAAACGAATTCAAATTTAGCCAACTTTACTATAGGTCATGACAAGTAACAATGCCAAACTCGATAAACATCACAAGTAAATTAAATAAATGATTGTGACCCAACCAGAAATCGAACCCGGTACCTCAGCGTTTAATTCCACCAACTTAATCGCTACTCACCATGGATGCAGTGTTAAAACAACATGAACCTTTTATACAGATATAAGTAATCAAATAATTTGCTAATTTCGTTTTTAAATAAAAAAAATATATATATTGTCGTCTATCTATACACTTTCTAAATAGTTCCCAACAATGTCAAAAAGTGTATATATGTATGTTTATGTATATCTTTGTATTTAGTATATTGATATATGAAGGTATATTATGTATTTATAATTATGTTGAATTTATCCAACTTTGATATTTATTTAATAGTACCTATAAATGTTCTATTTTGTCCCCGAGGTTTGGCTGTCAGAAAATGTCTACGGCCATTAAGTCCGCCTTTGTACTTTGGGCAATAAAGCGCAGCGCTGTCAGAAATAATGCACATAATACACAAATTTTAGAGTATTTTACAATATAATTCCGGCTCCGTGGTCTAGTGGTAACAAACGTTGCCGTGAACTCGGGAGGTCGTGGATTCGATTCCCACCGGGGGCAAGTTGTACATTGTATAATTTGTCTCGGTCTGGGTGTTTATATGTATAATATGTATACATTTACAAAAAAAGTGTAATATGTAGTTTATCAACCATCTAGTTTCCGTAACACAAGCCTCGTAGCTTACCACGGAAACTAGATGGCGCTGTGGGACCTGTGTGTCTATCTGGTCTGGCTATAGGCTTGACGTACGAGTACGTGTATAACAAATAATATTATTTATAGACATACGTCAAGCCTGTTCACGGTCTTTTTGCATCATGCATGAATTTGGCGGGCTGTATATCAAGATTAGTGTTGCTCATTTTTTGTCTTGCAGTCTTGGTCTTGGTCTTGCATTTTTTCAATACCAAGACTAACCTTAGTCTAATGCTTATTTTTTAAAATTGTAAGTGCAACGTGTATGTCTTGCAAGACTCTTGCGCAAGACCAAGATTAGGAGTGTAAGATCAAGACGGAGACCAGATGTTTTGATGCGATACCAAACCAAGACTGGCCATATCATGGTCTTGGTTTTGCTTCGGGCAATACTAAGCAAGATGGATGGAAAAGGAAATACGGGGCTTTACGTGAGAGACAAAAAAACAAACAATGGGGTAAAAAGGAAACAAAGAGGTCAAATTATAAAGGTCTAACAGGGACTTTCTTTCTGGTAAGTTCTTTCGTCGTAGAGTTGATCGACGTGAAATTATGTTTTTTTTTAACATTAAACACACTGTTTACACTCGAACGATTCCGTCACGGGACTGGGTTTCGGAAGCTAGAAGCCTTAATAGTAAGTCAAGGATATAATTTCTAATAATAATAATAATAGTGTATAATGTATTATTTATATATACCGTAGCTATATACGAGTATATAATAGCTAGGGCCATTCTGGGTTAGGTATGATTTCTAAATAGACGGATAAAAAAAAAAAAAGGAAGCTTCTTTTACATATATAATATTGGTATAAATAATTTTATTTTATTTTTTATTTATTTATTAGGTACACACAACAGAAATGGGTACAAAACATTTTTTAAATTTCAAATCCTTACAATACAGTTCCAGTACCATCTCCAAAAGCATGTGCACACAGCATGCAATTATGAAACATTTACATATATTTAAAAATTAAAACAACAATACAATACCCGCAGTGAGTATAGTTCATAAATATTAATTTAGTTTCAGTCTGCTCGCCGTCCACAGCAAATTACTCCTTCCCAAAGGCCAGAAATAATCCACTGTAGAAAGCGAACACCTAGTTAGAATAATTCATTTTTTTTTTTTTTTTTTTTTATTTTTTTTTATTCCTAATATCTTGCACAAGTTAATTTTATAAATATCAGTTGAAATAATATAATAATAATAATATATTTTTATTTATTTATATATATAATTTGTATTTATTGTATTTTAATTTATATCACATTTTAAAAGTAATGTTGGATCAACTAAAAAATAATAATAATAATTGTTTTTAATAGCTTTTATTTATTATAATTGACATTTTCTCTTTATTATTATTTAAAATAATTATTATTTAAAAAAAACTAACCTTATAATGTATCATAAGCAAATGTAGTTTGACATGTTGTGGTCACCTATTACTGAGGTACCATTCGCTTATGTTTTTTTTTACTGTTTTGCTTCTATTAATATAATTTAATTGAATATTTACTCTGTTGGTGTACCTAATTAAATAAATAAATAAATCCTTAGAAATGCAGTCCATCAACCGTCCATGAAACAAAACAAAATCACATATACTTTCACTTTCATATATTTATTTATTTATTTGATTTATTATAAACTTTATTGCACAAAGTACAAAGGCGGACCCCTAATGCAGTTACGACAAGAAAAGTCAGGTGCTATCAAAACTAATATAAAAATATTAGACTTCAATATATATATATGGTCTAGTGGTAACAAACGTTGCCGTGAAATCGGGAGGTCGTGGGTTCGATTCCCACCGGGGGCAAGTTGTACATTGTATAATTTGTCTCGGTCTGGGTGTTTATATGTATAATATGTATATATTTACAAAAAAAAAGTATAATATGTAGTTTATCAACCATCTAGTTTCCGTAACACAAGCCTCGTAGCTTACCACTGAAACTAGATGGCGCTGTGTGACCTGTCTGGAAATATTTATTTATTTATTATTTATTTATTTATTATATACTAGTGAATAAATACCTATTTACATACTAATACATACACAAATACATACAAATAAAACTACATACATACGTTCTATGAATATACATAAATATAATATACCTACTATATGATGACTATAATGAGAGAAATAAATATAGCAGAGAGTGTATTAAGCTTATGGTGAATTTAAATAGTGCGCATAGACCAGTTTCTTAAATAGTGTTCTATTTGGAGCTTGACGGATACCTAATTCAAGACAAAGAGATTTTGGACAATAAGGGTTAGTAGGAACCTTAACTATTCATAACCCCCGAAACTAGTCTAGTGAAGATTGGTGGATATATATCTATACCTACTTGTTTTACAACAAATTTAGCAACTGGGAAGGCTCAGATTTCTTATCTTTGAATTTAGCACGCATGACGACTCAGTTGCCATAATATTTTGGCTACAAAGCGGTTTTTATTGCGACAAATATATTATTTCAGCCGGAACGAGGCTTTAGTCAGAGAGCTGCAACACTTTTTTTTCCATTTATTACACCTATTAGAACACAGCTTCCTAGACCTAACTGCCTCCGTGGTCTAGCGGTTAAGTCCGTGGATTTAGACTCAGAGGTACCGGGTTCGATTCCTGGTCGGGACGCAAAAATATTTATTAATGTAAATAAATACTCGAGTTTGGTACACTGGAGACATCGACGAGCTTGCCACTTGTCATGATTGGCCTATAGTAAAGTAAAACGGTCGTGATGATACTATACTTCCTAGACCTCCACTGTTCCAGAACATATATCTGTAAAATTTGGCCTACACTCTGCCAGACGGGTTGGCGAGGATCTGATGTCAATTTTTAATGACAATTTATTAACGATTCCACAAGTTAGTATTGGTTAAACCTGGACCGATGTCTTAATGTGCTCACCAAGGCACGGGAACGGTGGTGTTGTAAATCAATGACAAATGTACGTAAGAAAGGTGTATTTTTCATTGGTACATTCCAGGGGGGCTTGAACTGACCTTTGTGGGATATTAAGGAAAGCGTTTTTACAACCCACCGCCGCGCCAGATGTCACGTTATGAGGGACATTAAAATAAAACTAAAGACTTTAAGAAATAGAAGTTAATGTATTAAAAAAAATTAAGTTAACAATACAAAAGATTCTACCATTAAACAAAGGAGGGTCGTAAGCCAAAACTGTACGTAGTGGTACCTTCCCTCGGAGAGTCTGAAGACGGGGGCCCGGAAAGAGCTGCCGATCTTAAGCGGACAACGGGGTGTCACGGGGATCCTAGGCAGCGGGGTAATCTTCTCAAGCTGGGTCCCAGCTCTATAGTCCAGACATAGAACCCCAAGCTGGAGGTGAACAATATCTGGCAAATGAGTGAGGTGAATTTGTAATAATAATTCAAATAAAACGAAACAAAGCTGAACTAATTTAAGTAGAATTAAACCGATGAGGAGTAGCTGTTGTGGCGAAGAAAAAAAGGCAAGTGCAGTGTCTGACAGTTGTTTTCTTAAAAAAAAACACGTTTTCAATTAATTATTCATAACATTTTTATTAAATAATAATAAATTATTTTGTGTTACTTTCTTGTCGTTTATGTTAATGAAGAATAGAACTTATATTGTTTTAACCATTAACCAGCGCATTTCGTTTTGCAAAAAAATATATTATTTGCCTATGTTTCTCAACTGCTTAAGTCTTGTTTTAAGCGGTGTACTCGTATTTTTGTAAATAAAAGTGAAAACTGGATTTTGACATCAATGCAAATAGCACATACTTTGAACGAGAACAACATATAGGTGGTAAGTGGATGGTGGTAATTTGCCCAGTCTACCGGGGCGGGGAAGTATCCACCGTTCGTGCCGATAAACTCAGTAAAGTGTATTCACACGTTTCGAGATCATGCTCGAATTGCCGTCATACCCAGTAAAATAATAAATTAAAGATATTGCTATAAAAGAGTTCTCCAACGATTTAAAGAAGACGAAAATAGTAAGTTCAGCTCCTAGACTAACTCGAAACTCTATTTGGTAATAGCACAAAAAGTCACACTTGGCGTAAATTGAACGATTGGGCACGAATTTGTGACATTCTATCAAACACGATTACTTCAGTGTTGCGATAGGAATCACTTCTGATGAAAGATTTAAAAACTTAAAGAACAAAATAAATAGCAATAAATAACTGTGAATTTAATTTAGCCCAAATCCCAATACAAGATGGATGATGCCCTTTTAATAACTGTTAAATATTGTTTTCAGTCTGTGGTTTATTTTAATCAGAGTCGAAAGATTATCAACCTGTGGCAACCTCTTTGGCTCCTTGGCCGTAGTAAACCAACATTGTCAAAACTTTTAAATTTAGAATTAAGGAAATATCAATGAAATATTTCGTCAATAATGAGAGATAAAGTATATCTCTAAAAACCGTTCAATAGTCACCATCAAAATGCCATAACAGTAATGACGTACATTGCTATTTCAATTCCAATATATATTGTATAGCTAAATATAAAAACGCAATGTACCTTCTCTGTTAATTAATATCGGGAAAAAATCGCAAGCTATAAATATATTTTTTTTTTATTTATTTAAAACTTGTGCAATAGATATGTACAAGGGGCGGGCTTAATGCCGCTAGATATTAGTTAGCCTTTGGGACAATGTGTAAAAGTGTAAGGTAGGTCCAACACATATAATCGCAACGCAGAGGCTGGAAGAGCATTCCACATCTTTATTGTGCGACAGATGTATGAGACCCCAAATTTATACGACGCGAAGAGATGGTGACTACGGTATGTGGGTGCATATTCTGACCTGTCCTTGTGAAAGGAATTAGGTTATAGAGCTCTTCGGAACACTCACCATGGTACCTATAGCCGGTAGAAAACGCTCAGAGATGCTACATCTCGGCGAAGCTGCAGGCATTCGAGAGTTCCAGATATAGTGGAATCGTCACAATTCAAACAGCTCGCCTATGTAGGACAATGAGAGCATCTGTGAGGGACTTGACCAACCATCCCATCCCACCCCTTTCAGCAACTGTATGCAGCAGTAACAATTATTAACCTGATTCTATTATATCCAAACACAGCACACCTTTCCTGGTTGGTAAATATTGAAACAAAATCTATACAAAAGTTATTCTTCTTCTTCTTAAGGTGCCTATCGGAAGTCTGCTATCATTAAGGCGATTTTAATTTTGTTGGCCGCTGTCCGGAACAAGGTTCGGGTGCTCCCCAAAGGACTCCCTGAGGTTCTTGAGTCAGAAAGTGCATTGTATATATAAGCGAATTGTATTTTGCACTTTTACATGTCAAATTTACAAGAAGTATACTATAATATTAGGCTACATAATTTCACAGCATTCTACCAGGTAGAACGCCATGAAACTACACAACCTTACTTAAATGTAGAGCAGTGCGATACAATACAAACAAAAAAATAACATTAAAAAAAAAACCTACGTGATTTATACACACAATAATAATTCCACACAAAACTACAGTTTTAATTATAGCTGCTGTAAATAGGCATTGTCATCTTATCAAATAATATACAACTATAAAAAATATAAATGTCACTTAAAATTATAGCTGCTGTAAAGAGGCATTGTCATTCTAGAAGCTAATTCAACACAAATATAAAAAATTAAATGTTCTACCCGGTCTTCTGGATCCTTATTAAAACTTATTGTGTAATGGTAACTGTTATTGCTAATCATGATATAAACGCCAATTCACCTCGTTAGGAAGCCAATTTTCACCAACTCATTAACGAACAGAACTGTTTGTAATTATTTTGGACAAAAAGTTCGTACGGCGGCGATGTTGATTGCTTTCACAAACCGACCACAATGGACCATGAAATGAGCTCGGCCACTGCCACCGAGTTACGCATTATCCGTGTCTTTGACAGGTCATTCTCCGAACGTAGCTTAAGAATCAGTAGCATCTGTACTATGTATCTTTAATATTTTTTAAGTATCAAACGTTATAATAGAAAAATCAGATTTTGAGGTACTAAAATTTTACTCAAGGTAAGTTACAATAATTTAAAAATAAAATTGTATAAATTATATGTTTGGTGAAATATGCAAAACTATGTACGAGTACCTAGTATAAGATCTTTTCAATTTAATTTCATTTAGTTTTGTTTCGTTTCGTTTTGTTTCGATTCAATTAAAATCTTAATTTTGGTTCAGGCATGTACATTTTTGAGATCGTTACATTTATTAGGATACATAGTAATTTATTTACTTTCCATAAAGATGTATTTAAAAGTAGTCGACATCCAAATACTCTTGCCTATACAAAAACACCAAAAAGCAGAGCTTTTGATAAAAATTCATATATTATGTGCATTCGAATTTACAATAAGTTACCCGAGTTTCTCAAAAAATTACCTGACAATCAGTTTAAAGGCCAAATTAGGAAACTATTGATAGAATGTTGCTTCTATTCGCTAAGTGAATATTACAACCACAAATTTTAAGTATTTTTATGTGTATTATAACAATTACCTGTACAATATGTTTTTAATAATAATCTGTATGTAATAAGTGTGACTAAAATTATAAATATAATAATAAGAATTTAACATTGTAAATAATGTTTAACAAAATTTGTGTGCCAGAAATGGCTGAATGTGCAGAACTAACTTACTATTAATATTTACTATTACCATGTTCAATGCAAATAAATAATTTCATTTCATTTCAATTTAAGCACCTCTCTCTCATCTTTGTAATATGAATCCCAGTGGTTTGAAATAAACGAATTTATTATTATTATTAATAATAATATTTAGATATGAATTGTTAATGTAGTAGTGTACCAAGAACATTCGCAGCATTCCCCTGCTGTACAGCAATGCTGAAATGGCTAATAATGTACTGACGAGCTAAAGTATGTTTATATGGCAAGCGGACTGTCAACAACACAAGGTAATATATAATAAACGATATCGCAATAAGTGATACGTATCTCTCCTCTATACGTTTCTTCATCGCTTATGCTTTCTACTGCGTTAGATGTACGGGGTGGGATGAGCCATGCTTTATGCGCTTAATTATTAAGAAGCTTTGTAAAAGTGAAAAGTCATTGACCGTTTTACTGCGTGCACTGGAAATATAATATACAAATGAACAAGATTTAAGTATTATACAATCTTCGAATAAACCCAGTTTTGTCAGCGTCTTACAAAACTCAAAGTAGGTATAAACAATAATAGCTTGTGGTATCGGCCCTTAAATTGGTAATCGAGCGTTTTCTTTTTTCAAGAGTTGCTCATGTGTGGCATTGGCCATATCTAGTGCGTTTCAAATGGTCAAAACTTTAGGTTTAATTAAATTTAAATTGACGTAAATTATTATATTGATTATTTTATAATAGTTATTTATTGTATCATGATTAAAGCCCAAGACAAGACAACTTTTAATGACAAATTATTAACGATGCCACAAGTTGGTATTAGTGGAACGGATTAACCTGCTCTCCGAGGCACAGGAACGGTAGTGTCGTAAATGTATGACAGATGTACGTAAGAAAAGTATATTTCTTATATACATACCGGAGTTAGAACCGACCTTTGTACGATTTTAAGGAAAGCTTTATTACAACCGACCCACCACCGCTCAAATAGTTATTTATTTAACACTTAAATGTACAACGAGATAGGCGGGCATTAATGCCGCAAGATATTCTATCATAGCCATTGGGACAACTTTAAACGAAATAATAATACATAAATAATAATAATACATACATATATACTAATAATATAGTTACAACCGTAGAGATAAGAAATAAGAATAGGCTATTCTTTTGAATGCTAATCTAGTAGATACTTGTCTTATATTTTGTGGTAGATTATTCCACAAATTTGTGGCAATAACTACAAATAAATTTGAAACAAAACTAGAATTAGGAATGAACAGCAAGAAATGAGTTGTGGGAGAAACTACGATCTAGGATTTAAGTGGATACGACAAACAAAACGATCGGTCCGAAATACAATAATATAAATGCTATTAAATATCAATCACAAAATCAACCTAATTCATTTAAACATAAGTTATAAATTGCCTTGACAGCCCTCTGCATTTTAACACGTCCTCACGTTGGCCGTAGTTGAAATGTACTGTCGGAAATATCGGCACACAATTATTTTGTGCTGACATTTCTTCCAGACGTTTTCAGAGCCGTCACCTACAATCTAGTTGATTCTTGATTGATGGTTGTTGTGAAAAGATCAAAAAACTTGTCCATGAAGTATTTCAGTGTCGCAGGTTTGTTCAAAACTGAATAAAAAAGACAAAACACTCTAAGAATTCTGTGACATCGAATTAGAAGCCACATTAACTTAGCAATATTAAATACTTATTCATTACAGCCCCTAGAACACAGAGTCCTAGACCTCCACTGCTGGAGATGGGCCTTCCAGAACATATATCTGGAGAATTGGGCCTACACACGCCACAGCCAGACGGTTTGGCGAGGAATGCTTATTAATATTAATATATTAATAAAATAAATATTAACACTAAGGATACAGATATAAGTCCCGTCCGCATGGAATGGTGGCAAGAACGCTGGCTGCATTTCCCCGCTGAATTGCAATACTGATTCTTTGGGCGAAGAAAGAGCCAGCCCTCTTGTCACCTTGGAGGAGAAGACAAGACGCGGTGTTGTCTTTTAATTTTTTTTTGCACTTGGACTCCATGGGCCCAGAGTTTCTACAGCAAACGGCATAAATATTAATCTTTTAATATACTTACATACTTGCGCCGCTTGCTGGACTCCGCACTTTCCGCCGCGGCTCCCACTTTATGCGCTGTCGTCCCCCTGAGATGCGACGCGGTGAGGGTGTCGACGCACGTGGCGTCCCACACCAGAGCACGTCCCCTTTCCCAGGGGACCAACGTCATACCATCGGGTCTCTTGCCATTTTTATTTTTTTCGAATAAATGTTTTATTGTTTTAGTTTTTTTAGGTAAACCGTTAAATATTTTACATACACATCTGTTTTAGAAGCTATGGTAAGCTTTGTAAGTAACATATATTTATATTGACTTCAAACATTTCTTCGCCCGTCTACGTTTACAAATCGTAAGAGACTCGGGTAGTTTTTAATAAACACATATGGGTCTAGAAATGTCTAGAATGTCAGTTGAATAGATTGAAAAATAAATCATACATACTTTGTAAATAGTCAATCGTTGAAAGTCGATTGTCGGAAACGCGTATAAATCCCAGGGCCACCTACATATATTTCGCTAAGTAGTTTATGTTACCTGCATATCTCATATCATTATGCTGTGAGTAAAGTTGGCATAAATGCACCACTGATTATAGATGAATGGCTCAATCAAGGCTTGGATTACGCAACTATGTCCAACCGATATGTACATGTCGATATGTTTTGAAGTGTCGATCTCAGAAATAGTCGGCTCGATGCAAATTGCTACAATTACACAGGGAACTGTGTCAAGTAGTGGCCTAGAGAGGGGAATGGAACCCAAAGTGAACCTGCAAAAAAAAAAAAAAATTATACTGAAAGAATTCGTCCTAAGCAGGTCTGCCGTCAATACATTTATGGAACGAGCTTCCAAGACGGCATTAACGGAATCATACAGTATTTGTATAGGAGTAGAATGGTGGATGGTGAGCGTATTATCGCGCAATAAAATAAAAAAGGAGGCCTCCTTTACTTAAACCAGCCTATTGTCGGTCGCAAGCTCGAGACACTATTCTTCTCATCTCTTACCCACACACGATGGACCTGGCACCCGCACGGTGAATTCATGGAATGTTTAGAAATTTGTCTTCTCACCACCGTTCCCGTGCTTCGGAGAGTACGTCAAGCCGTCTGTATCAGTTCCACTAATACTAACTTGTCGAATCGTTATTAAATTGTCATTAAAATTGACATTAGATCCTCGCCAACTCATCTGGCCAGCATGGCGAGTGTAGGCCAAATTCTCCAGATATATATTTTGGAAGGCCCATCTTCAACAGTGGAAGACTAGGTAGGAGCTGTAATGAAGATGATAAAAGCATCATCACGACCCTTGTCCTTGTATCCCTCTCCCTTGGTGGTTAAAGCCGGATTCACATTTAGCCAACTTTACTATACGCCCATCATGATAAGCGGTAAGCTCGTCGATGACTCTACCGTACCAAACTCGAGAAATTAATATACTATTGTGTCGCAACCCGAACCCGGTACCTCCGCTTTTAAATTCACAGACTTAAAACCGCTAAAAGGCACTATTAATAATAAAGAAAAAAAAAATCTTAACCT
The DNA here is from genome assembly GCA_910589645.1 of Tinea semifulvella. Classification (NCBI taxonomy): domain Eukaryota; kingdom Metazoa; phylum Arthropoda; class Insecta; order Lepidoptera; family Tineidae; genus Tinea; species Tinea semifulvella. The sequence continues at coordinate 4,321,604 of OU342599.1, forward strand.
TCACTGTGAATCACAGTTTTAAGAAGCCTAACATGTTCTATGCCTCCACTGCTATGAGAAAAAGATGGGGATACCTGGATCTTTATTTATTATTTTTTTGATATATCACTGACGGGTCTACGTATAGGTTTTAATTTAAGCTCACGTACCCTTTAGCGTGTAAAAACAGTGGAATAGTGTATGCGGTGAGGCGTATCATTACATGTACCTAACACGGACATTACGTGATTACATATTGTAGTATGTGACGGAGCCCAGCTGCCTCTGCGGTCACTTTTTATGCCATAAACACTAGTTTAGATGATTAGTTTTTGTGTGTAAGGAGAAACACTGACATGGTGTCGTGGTTGAATGACTAATAACTAATACCAAAAAAATATTTATTTTTTCATCACCACTTTTAAAACACAGACTCCTAGAATTTTACTGCTGGATATACTTAAGTAGATTGTTCGATTTTGCATCCTTTTCGCTCGCACAATCCAAATTTTAAAAGATATTTTAAATCTGAGAGTAGTGAAAAATGTAGTCACTTTCATATACCTCTTTGACCGCCTCCGTGGTCTAGTGGTAACAAACGTTGCCGTGAACTTGGGAGGTCGTGGGTTCGATTCCCACCGGGGGCAAGTTGTACATTGTATAATTTGTCTCGGTCTGGGTGTTTATATGTATAATATGTATATATTTACAAAAAAATAAAGTATATTATGTAGTTTATCAATCATCTAGTTTCCGTAATACAAGCCTCGTAGCTTACCACGGAAATTAGATGGCGCTGTGTGACCTGTCTGGAAATATTTATTTATTTATTATTATTATACCTAATTTTAGATAGAGAAAAATATCAAAAACATTTATAACGATTTTCAAATTCAAAATATTTTATTGTCAAAATTGTTTACGTGTAAAATTTCAGAAACATTATTTAGACAAAATGCAAGGGGGTTATTTATAGTGGACTGTATGAATCTAAGGAAAAAGCTAGTTGCATTAATAACAAGGCTAAGAAGTTGGAAAATAACACTGCTTTTAATACACCGGCCGGTGACTGATACAAATAATTTTATAATTGTTCAATATTAGTCTGCGTGTGCGCACCAACATGACCGCTTCACTCGACGTCGCGAAATTGTGCGTATGGATTTAGGGACGGGAGAGGATCGATTCATACATCAATTGAATACAGGCGATACCAATTATTATTATTATTATTTTTTATTTATTCATTTACTTATTCCACAGCTGTCTTTAACAAATAAATATTTACATTCAAATCATTACCGACCTAGCCAATTACGGAATAACATTTTTTTCACTAAACATATAGCATGAACGGATTATTAACAATTTGAACTAGTACTATAAAAATATTATTATCATTGCTTAAAGTTTATTTAATATCTATTTATTCCATCATAGTGTCTTAGGTGTATAAATACATATATCGAATCATACTCATTCCGCACTCAATGAATACTGCTTCCCGGAACACAGGTACTCTTCGTTCGGGTTGCAGGGTTTTACAAATACTGGTGGATAGTTTACGTCACTCTATGATCTGCGTTAAATATTTGTCTTATACCTACTTCCTTATAAAATGTAAACTTGAACTCTTTGACTTCGAATAAAGTTATTTTTATTTTACTTAAAAAATAAACATGAGAAAAAAATAAAGAGACAATATTTAAAAAATCCATCTACGCATCATTATGTAAGTGTATGTATATGTGAATGTGTATTGACAGTGTAGGTGTGCGAAGGTGTAAATTGTAAGTGTGAATGAAATTATCTTCATATACAAAATTTTTAAAACAATCTGCATCTGCATCTTAAGACTTCCAGAACATATTTATGGAAATATTGGCCTGCACTCGCCGGCCAGACGGGCCGAAAATACTTGTGAAATCTTTAATAATTAAAGATTTCACAAGTAGGTATTAGCATCCCAGCAGCATTCTGGCCGTGTGGGCTGATAGGTGGGACTCTCCTTCCTTGGGGCACTGGATAAGCCTGCATAACAGCAAGTGACCTGGGCCTCGGAAAACGAAATAAATATTTTTTTATTATAATTTTGTATTTTAATTAACACTAGATATTATAAGATTCTTTAAAAATTGTTACTAACACATGGAATTTATTCTGAAATAAAGTATTATTATTATTATTATTAGTGGAAGCTTAATGTTCTCTCCGAGGCAAAAAAGGTAATTATTATTATTATTTTTCTTATGGATATATATATTTTTTTAAAATCTTATTTTATTGAGCATGTCAGCCTAATCGTAACTTAACCTAAATAAACAAACAATTATCAGTTTTCCATCTCCTAATTCTTATTATAAATATTTAAAAAAATAAATACTAACCTAGCCGATTGGGAAATGGATAAAGTTCGAAACGTTGATATTCGTCAGAGAACCAAAGTTACTGTGATAACTTTGAAAATGATCAAGCAAAAATGGCAGTGGGCCGGACACATCTGCCACAGAACCGGCGACCGATAGGGCAGCAGTTGTTTACTTTACAGTCTCAGCCAGAATCCGCTGCAACGACCAATACATTGCGCTTAAAAACATTCATACAGTTAGCAAATATGTCTAAAATATCATTAAAAAAAAAAAAAAAAAACATCGTAAAAATCTTATATATTGACGATATACACGGTTTAGTGAAGAGTGTTTTTTTATTTTTATACACCAGCACAACCTGTGACCTTGCTCCCACCTGATAGTAAGTGGCGCGCGAGGTTTGACTAGACATGACAGCAATTCGAGCCTGATCCCGAAACGTGTGGATACACTTTACTGGGTTTATCGACACGAATGGTGGATACTTCCCCGCCTCGGCAGACTGGGCGAATTCCGGGTTCGATTCCTGGTCGGGACACAAAAATAGTTAATAATGTAAATAAATACATTTATTTAATATTTAATTTATTTGTAATATTTTTCGAGTTTGGTAGGCTGAAGACATCGACGAGCTTGCGACTTGTCATGATTGGCCTATAGTAAAGTTGGCTAAACGTGAATCCGCTTATTTATAAGCGTGGTTTCTGACCAACCCGAAAGCGAAACGGTCGTGACGATATTTTACTTTTTCAAATTGGATTTGGATTGTTGTAAAACAAATAGATCGCATTTGCCAACCATTAGCCTCCGTGGTCTAGTGGTAACAAACGTTGCCGTGAACTCGGGAGGTCGTGGGTTCGATTCCCACCGGGGGCAAGTTGTACATTGTATAATTTGTCTCGGTCTGGGTGTTTATATGTATAATATGTATATATTTACAAAAAAAAAAAAAGTATAATATGTAGTTTATCAACCATCTAGTTTCTGTAACACAAGCCTTACAAGCTTACCACGGAAACTAGACGGCGCTGTGTGACCTGTCTGGAAATATTTATTTATTTATTTTTTATTAGCAGCCTGCTCGGCACAGAGATACGAACACAGGACAGTAGATGGGGTGCTTCGATTATACATTTGATTAATTTATATAGAAACATACTATCAAGTAATATCCTATTATATTTATGTATTATGTTAAATGTCAATAAAAAACCTTTTTAAGGTATTCTTTAATAACTAATAAAAACTCTTAGACATATCATAATAATAGATAATCATTATTGTAGTCAAAAGATCTCGGATAAATTTTAAATTGAGAGGTTACGAGACGTCCGTCGCTCGCCACGTCGGAAATCAGAATAAATGCGATCGATTTGTCAAACGTAATTGACGGCGTCTGACAAACGGCTGCGATTGGTCGGCGGATTGTGCGCGCGCGCAACTACAACCGCTTATTTATGAATCTTCTGATAAAAGCTCAATTTGATGGTATATCTCTATGTCGGTGATGTGTATATCAAAGTGACTGTTATATTTTAAAAAGCTTACAACAATAAATAGCGGCTGGTTTATTTTAGTGAAATAGCGTAGAATTCATAAAAGTATCACCAAGACCGTTTCCCTTTCGGGGTGGTCAAAAACCACGCTTATAAATAAGCGGATTCACATTTAGCCAACTTTACTATAGGCCAATCATGACAAGTGGCAAGCTTGTCGATATATCCAGCCTACCAAACTCAAAAATAGGTATCACAAATAAGTTAAATATTAATTAAATGTATTTATTTACATTAATAAATATTTTTGTGTCCCGACCAGGAATCGAGCCCGGTATCTCCGAGTCTAAATACACGAACTAACCGCTAGACCACGGAGGCAGTTTACATATACATATATAGATTACATATTTGTCATTATTATCAGCCTGTGTCACTTCGCTGCTGGATAAGCCTCTTTTGCAACCCTCATCCATCCCCACCCATCTTTAGGTGATCCATCCATCATCAGACTCCACTCTAAAACCCGTTTGGCAATTATGAACATTGGTGTTGTATTCCTCGATCATGATTGCATCGTGTTATATTATGTTATAGTTTTAACAGAGATTTACACAATTATTATTGTTATTGATTTTATTTTGATTGTTCAAATTCCTACTTAAAGGTTACAGTAATAATATAGTGGTTACGTGTAATAGGTACAGCATCTAGTTTCTGCCTTAGTTTTAAAGCGACGCTAATAAATATATAAATAATTAACTAAACTGAAATTGTTACGCACGCGGCGAACGATTGCTTCACTCCGTAGCCACGACTCAGACTTAGCTGTTAAGGCACGCAGGGCCAACAGTGAAAGACAGACGGTTTATAGGGTTTTAGGCCGCAGACGCCTTAGGGTCTTCTTAGGGGGCCTCACGGTGATTCAGGCATGCGGGAATTTTGACATTTAATGAAAATAATTTAATATTCACCATATTTAAAAAAATTAAATAAAAAATAAAATTTGTTACTAATAAGCGACCTTTTTCGCTAACAAACCTAATAAAGGTTTGGCGAAATATAAAGCGAGATATAATCATTAAAAAGTTTTTAGTCATATTTTTATTTATTAATTAGGTTTATTTTTATTATTAGTAACTTATGTTTTAAGATGTAAGTTTTTAGTTTAATTATTATTATTTTTTAATTTTAAATATTTTGAAATTCAATGGTGACTTATTAAAACGACCGTATCCTTTCCGGGGTGGTCAGAAACTGCGTTTTTTATAGAAGCGGATTCACATTTAGCCAACTTTACTATAGTCCCATAATGATAAGTGGCAAGCTCGTGTCAGTCTCTAGCGTACTTGACTAATAATGGCTTATTATTTTGGTTAATACATTTAAAAAAAAATGGTAAATTAAAGTGCATGACGATTTACGTTTTTTTTAATTTTAGGTTTTATTAGTAAACATTGTATTGTACATTGTACAATCAATTCGATAACTATACAAAATCTAATTGTAATATAATTAAACTAAATTGTTTCAATTTCTCTTCACGACATTTTTGTGAAATCTTAATGGCAAATCTCTATTCAGAAGCTATTTTTGGATTAAGAAAGTAAACTATAAATAATCTATTAGAATTTTCAATACAATGTAACAACAATGCTCTGAAAATGTATTATATAAAGTCACGCACACATAGACACCTCAATATCTCGAAGAATACTGATTTTAGTTTTCACGACGATCATGCTTCACGAATGATTTAGGAAGTCTATTCTTGCTTTTTAACTATTAAAAAATATAAAACCCGACTGCGTAAAAAATGATCATGAATTAAACTTAAAATAAATGGACGATGCCACTATATATGGAACTCTCGAATCCCTGCAGCTTCGCCGAGATGTAGCTTCTCTCAGCGTGTTCTACTGTGTACACTATGGTGAGTGCTCCGAAGAACTCTATAACCTAATCCCTCCTCCTCCATTCCGCAACCGAACCACACGCACAAGTCAGAATATGCACCCACATACCGTAGTCACCATCCCTTCGCGTACGTATAAATTTGGGGACTCATACATCTATGTTCCCACTTTCCTATAACTTGGAGCGAAACGAAGTATGAAAAAGCATCCAGTCAACCTTATACCATCAGGTGGGCCCATGGTCACATCTCGGGCTAGTATTAAAAAAAAAGTTATATTTACATAGCGACTTTAATAGTCAAGACCCATTAAAACTGAGACAGGTTCAAATTTCTTTGGTCTTGTCACCGGAGGAGACGTTAAGATGTAATGTTATATTGCTAAATTAAAATTATTTTTGTCTACATATTTGTATGTATGCTTATTATTGGTGTTTATTGTACTTAAATACTCTCAAAGGTTGGTTGTCAGAAAATGCTTAGTCATTAAGCCCGCCTATGTACGTTTTTTATGCAATAAAGTATTTTAAATAAATAAATGCTCCCATTTGTTGCAAAGGTTATCACCTAACGGAAGCAGCCCGCCTTTTGTACCTACATAGAGCTATAAAGTTTTAAATAAATAAAATATTAAAACCTAGTGTTTTTTTTTTTTAATTTTCAGATGCCGTCGCTCCTATTACGGGAGTCTAGAATAGCGCCCCCAGACTCCTATTGATTGGCCACTCTTATTCGTGGCTCTGACTACCGTTTGCTTATTGTTCGATATGTTTCCAACATAGACATATACAAATAAGGACACGCCTATTATGACAATTAATTCAGTAGATAAATAAAAATTTTAATGTAAACTAAATTTACATTAAAGAAGGAGTTTATTGCAAATAAACTATAGCTAGACAAACTAAATCATACACACACACATTCAAATTCTCATAATACTTACACAAACATGTATGCACCATAATCATACACCCGTATTCTCAAAAGCTTCTCCACTCAACATTTCCTTCCACAATGATGATTTAGTTTGCCGTTTGAAGTTACTTACCAAAATTTGACCCTTATAAGCGACACTATCAGCTATATGCAATAATACAGAATGAGTTTTTTTTCAAAATCAACCGATTCGATTCCAGGCTTTTATCAAAATCGGCCTCGTGACTCCTTTGACCATTTTTCGATGTACCTTGTAGTTTAAGATTTGGCCTTGAATCAAAAAATCAAAATCAAAATATTTTATTTGCTAGAAAACATATCACTTGTCATAGTTTTTAATGTTATATGTGTCTTAGGTCTTAGTCATTTGGTATTTTTTGACCGTAAACACTTCAGCAGGGTAGTTACAAACCACTCATTTTTAGGAAGTTAGTTAAAATTTGCCCAATTATACAAGTGGCAAGCTCGTCGATGTCTAACGTACTAGACTCGAAAAATATCACAAATAAAACATAAAAAAATGTTATTATATAATATATAAAAATAAAAAGTGTTCTAGGATTCGAACTCCTCTGCGTTTAAGTTCACGGCCTTCTAGCGGTCAATAAATATATACGTCTCTGGTTACCAATAATAAGTGGACCGCTATGGATAACCGTGAACACTTCCGCTTCGCACGGGTAATTCAAGAAAGTTACTCATTGCGTTTTTGGCTTCAAAATTAAAGCAATCAATACTAAGATAGAGCGACACTGGTAATTAACATACCATTTTACTACTAGTACTTTTGCCGACATACATTGATAAGAAACAAAAGTGAGAAAACACTAGGTACACAAATCGTCGCTTAAGTTCTAATGTGAGCCATACACGAGAGAGGTTTCCTAGGCAGGTTTTTCTGTGCAGTTCTAGACGTCAATAGCGTGTATGGGGACAATCTGATGTACCGGAGCAGTCTTCACTTACTTTTGCGATGGCATCGATTGAGGACGATATATATATATATATATATAAACAGTATTATCACAACCGTTTCCCTTTTGGGTGGTCGGAAACTACGCTTATAAATAAGTGGATTAACATTTAGCCAACTTTACTATAACCCAATCATGACAAGTGGCAAGCTCGTCGATGTCTCCAGCGTACCAAAATCGAGAAATATCACAAATAAATTAAATATTAATTAAATATATTTTTTTATATTAATAAATGTTTTTGTATCCCGACCAGGAATCGAACCCGGTACCTCTGAGTGTAAATCCACAGACTTAACCGCTAGACCACGGAAGCAGTTTATACATATATATATAAACAGTGAAAAGAAATCAAAAACAGTGGTGCAAGCATTGGTTATTAAAAAGGAAAAAATATAGCTATGTTAACTTATTGAATGAATTAAAATTCGAACCAGCAGCAGGGTGAGGCGAAGTGCACAATCACCCGAAAATGTACCGTCTAAGATTGATTGCGTCTGTCAGAAATGTCAAAATCTTGAGCATTCCGCCTACTTTTGACTTTTCTGACAGTCGTAATCGATCTTATACAATACGTTTTCGGACGTTTGTGCGAAGGCCTTACCCCGCTGATGATTTTAAAAACTATCTCTGAATATAAAAAAAACTGACTGCACTGCACAGGTGACTGGAATACTTGCACACACGGACAGGTACGGTGTCACTTGAAATAATAGATTTTTGATCTTTAAGGTTCAAAAAACTACACAGGTCTATTGCCACTCACGCTCCGGACTACCTCGCAGGCATACCTGCAGTCTGGTGGACCGTAGTGTGTATGGCCGCCATAACAATGCGTAACAAGGCGGTATTTTGTCTCCATTATTATTTTCATTATTCATTAATGGCATCACATCATCTCTTCACTGTAACTACCATCTGTACGCTGACGACTTGCAACTCTATGTGCAGACGGATATTACCACGCTTAACAGTGCTATAGCTTGGCTAAATTCCGATCTTAATAATATATACTCTTGGTCGTCGCGGTTTGGCGTCGTTGTCAACCCGAACAAGTGCCAGGCAATTATAGTCGGGAGCTCCCGATTGTTATCAAAAATTGAACTTACCAGAATTGACCAGCTTCGGTATGACAACGCGCCTATTGCGTTCCGCAGCGAGGTTAAGAGTCTTGGATTACACCTCGACTCTCATCTTAGCTGGGGAGCGCAAATCGCCGACACCAGTCGTAAAATTTTTTTCTCACTGCACTCTCTTAATAAACTCAAAAATTTTCTGCCGTTGAAAGCTAAAATAACTCTTGTACAAGCCCTGCTACTCCCGTTGCTCGACTATGGTGACGTGTGTTGTGTGGATCTCACTGAGGAATTATTAAATAAAATGGAACGACTACACAATGCATGCATCAGATTTATCTTCGGTCTAAGAAAGTACGATCACATTTCGCCATTTCGTGACAAACTAAAGTGGTTGCCTATACGCCATCGCAGGAACCGTAGGATTCTCTGCATGTTGTACTCAGTATTATATGAGCCTAATACACCGGAATATTTAAAAGAGAAATTTAATTTTCTTGGTGCCACTCATGACAGAACTTTACGTTCTTCTTCTAACTCCACGCTCTCCTTCCCCACACATCACACCGCATTCGTTTCCAAGTCGTTTGCGGTGGTGGCTGTGCATCTTTGGAACCAGTTACCGGTGGACATCCGTCAAGCTCCAAATAGAACACTATTTAAGAAACTGGTCTATGCGCACTATTTAAATTTACCATAAGCTTAATACACTCTCTGCTATATTTATTTCTCTCATTATAGTCATCATATAGTAGGTATATTATATTTATGTATATTCATAGAACGTATGTATGTAGTTTTATTTGTATGTATTTGTGTATGTATTAGTATGTAAATAAGTATTTATTCACTAGTATATATTGAAGTCTAATATTTTTCTATTAGTTTTGATAGCACCTGCCTTATCTCGTCGTAACTGCTTTAGTTGTCCCAAAGGTTTGACCAGTATAAAATGTCTAGCGGCATTAGGTCCGCCTTTGTACTTTGTGCAATAAAGTTTATAATAAATAAAATAAATAAAAATAAATAACTCAAAAATTATCCGTTATACGAGTATATTCGTATGTCTCAATTCTTCTTCACTCCTCCAGCAGATATTCAGATTGACTTACTGTTTCTGCAGCCCGTCAATGGAACAGGCTGCCTTTATATATCCGACAGGCACTGTCTCTAAAAATATTTAAGAAAAAACTCTTAATTTCTCACCTTTTTAAAAAACAAAATGCATCTTAATCTCCTTTCTTTGGCATTTAGGTATTTTTTTTTTTTTTAAATATGCATGTATTTTATTTTTATTATTTATACACAGTATATATTTATTATCATCTTAGATGTTTAAACCATATTCTTACCTACTTACCCATATATTTATTGATTTTACTTATTAAAATATTTTGATCTTTTTGTGTCTCTCATTTTCCCCAAAAGTTAGCTGGTAGAGAATACCTTTATGGTATTATGCTCGCCTATGTACATGTTTTTTATATTTTATGTGTAATAAAAAAAAATATTATTATTATTATGTCATTCTAAAAAAATCTAAAGAAACGTCGTTTGACCAATCAAAAGCTAGGTTTTAATCCAACAGCGAATAGTTATTGCTTAACAAAAAAAAAACTTAGTTATTTCAATGCAGGATAATATAATAAATAATACTGTAAGAGACGATTTTATTTGCTCCCCTAAAATTTAATCAATTTGACTTACGCTGTTCCTTAAGTTTTATTATCGACAATATCTAGAATAAGCTAAAAAGGCTTTTAAAAAAATACAGTATTCTTTTTGAGTGACAGACAGCATCAATTTCGTTAATGTCTAAACTAGACAAAAAACACAAAGCCTAGGCAATCAACAGTTCTTTACGGTCAAATTGTAACACAAACCTAACATATCCGTTCCGTTGCTAAATAATGTCAGTTGCGAAAGTGGACACAATTTTATAACAGCCAATAAGCCTCTTGGATAAATATTTATCATGAAATTAGTTCAATATTGATAATTTAAAATTTGTTATACGGCATCAACTATTTCCCTGACAGTACCCTATAATATCCACGTCGTCCTATAACCAAGATCCTCAAGAACTAATGTAGGTTCACATTCGTCAACATCCCGAATGTGCAACAGTCTTTGCAGTGTCAATAATGATATAGACATATTTCATGACCGTTACAATGTATTCAGAAAAAATGTTCTCGAACATTTCAAACCATCAATATTTGAGTAGCTTATGATTTATTTAACAAGTGTTTTTTTTTTTTTCTTTTTTTTTTAAGGTACCAAATTTGTGCAATTTTCATGTTTCCTTATTAGTTTTATTAAAAAAGAGAAAAATGTATAATTTTATTTTAGAAGTCATATTTTTATTTTGTATATTTGATAGTTTTTGTTAATTTTTTTGTTTTTGTTTTAACAGTAATAAGTTTTTAATTAAAAATGTCGTCGTATGTATCAGATTCGTCGGTCAGCAGTCAGCTGGTTTTATTAACTGTCTTCTTGTCTTCTCTTCTTGTCCTAGGTTATCAATATGTGTAATAATAACCGCTGTGATTTTTAAATAAAATGAATAAATTAACCGTTTAACAACCAAGAGAAAAAAAATTGTCTTTCCGCCTTCTATCCCGTATTCGTATCTCTGTGCCAACCAGGCTACTAAACCGTACATGTCGTCAGTACAACAGATTTTCACCAAATAATAAGAGTCTAGACATAGTTGTATTTGCTCTTTGTATGTTTTTAAGCACAATATATTGTCGCTGAGACCATAATTTGAACTGCTGTTTTATTTTATTTATTTAAAAACTTTATTGCACAATGTACAAAAGGCGAAGCTTAATGCCGTTAGGCATTCTCTGACAGTCGACCTTGGGGACAAAGGAGATATCAAATATAAATATGAGACGGTGCAAAAATAAGAGCTAAAAGAGACAGATTTTTCTATAACTAATACTTAACCTAATATCAAATACATATACTACTTAATATACATCATATATAAACCTACATATACTCATATATACATAATACATACATACACATATAACTACATAATAATTAGAATAAACTAAAAACACACATTAAAATAGTATTATTTATTGTTTGACCAAGTTTGATCTTTGGAATAGTGTTCCATGATCGTGGTTGGATCATGTTATATTATGTTATAGTTTTAACTTAGATTTACTCCATTATTATTATTATTGTAATTGTGTTTTTTTTTTTGGATATTCAAAGCCCAATAAATGAATACTGTAATAGCTTGTGGTGGTTGCTTGTAATAGGTGCAACATCTAGTTTCTGTCTTAGTAGTAAATAAAATTCATGTATGTATTTTTGCTGGCATTGTTGGTGACCCTAATAAATAAATTGCAGTTAAATGATTACTATACTACCAACACAAGATGTATATTCCATACGTAATACGTATTACGTATATAGAAGTAAAGCATAATTGGACTAAGTTACGCAAAAAGGATTCAATCCACAATTTTTCAGAAATTTAATTATGACGATTAGCTGCTAGCTAAGATTCGATTCTGTGTGCCTCCTTGACATTCTGGACACACATCGTTATTTGCTGTGCCTTTCGTGAAGACGAACTATGCCTATCACTCTGTACTGTATAGAGCCGCGCGTACATATAACTTGGAGTACTCGGAAACTGTAATTTTTAATATATCTAAATATAAGTTAAAGAAGGAGATAATTGCAAATAAACTTTAAATAAACATATTAAATCACACACACACACACACACACTCATTTAAACAAACACATGCACTCACTCTTATACTTACACAAACATAATTTAAAATAATAATAATAACTGTAGGAGTAATTATAACATTATATTATTATATCTGTTTATCTGACATTTAGGATTTCATTTATTTATTTTTTTCAAATTTTATGCAATCAATTTTACATTTTTAAATATGTATATTTAACTTATGAATTATTACTTCTTTTATTTTGTATCACTTGTCACAGTTTTTAATATTATATGTGGAATCCTGTTAGTGGCCAAAAATTGTTAATTTGTAAGTACTTAATTTATTAAAGTTGAAACGCTGTTGGATTCTCAATAAATAAATAAATGATATATCTGATAATAAAAACGATCCATATAAAAATACCGTTTTTACATAAATGCTGGACTAATCTAAATTCCAACTTTAATGTCCTAAACCTCAAAATTACTTAAAATGGATTGGATCCTTTATGCGTAACTACGTCTAATTATTACTCGCATTATTCTGCACATGACTTCTGTGCTGCGTATGAATAACTACTGCATATGATAGGGGCTAGTGTTGTCCGTCATTATCATATAAATCAATGGCGATTGCGGTCATAATTGCATTGATCTTCAATCGATATATCGTAGTTGTAGAGATGTTAAAGAGTTGGCTTTTTTGCAATCTATCTAAAACATATTTCTGGAGAATTAATTTTACTCTTGCAATGGTGGTGGCTCGGCTGTAAGAACACATCTTATATATCATATATCATAAAAAAAATACATCACTGACCCTCGCCAAGCCGTCTGGCCAGCGTGTTAAGTGTATGCGAAATTCTCCAAAAAATACTTTAAGGCCCATCTCCAAGAATGAAGGTCTATGTGTTGTGGGGACTGTAATGATAATGATAGTGATTTCAAAACAAACTTCACCACACTAGTTGTTGACAACTGACTTATGGTTGGCAGGCGAAATATTTAAATGACGTTTCTGTATTAATTTAACTTTTAAATCCCAATTTTTATAAGTGTGACCAGCGTGTCGAGTGTAGTCCAAATTCTCCAGATATATATTTAAGAAGCCCCATTTCCGACAGTGGAGGTTTATTAAGCTGTGTTTAGGTATTGTAATGGATGATAAAAAATCATTCATTCCTCGCCTACCTCTCTGGCCAGCGTAGCGAGTGTAGGCCAAATTATTCAGACGTATGTTCTAGAAGGCCCATCTCCGGCAGTAGAGGTCTAGAACTCCGTGTTCTAGGGGTTGTAATGATTCCTATAGTGCTAAAAAAAATGCGCATACTTTTTTTTTGGTACATGTATGGTAAAGACAACCCACTATTGATTAGTAAATTTTAAAACTAGCAGTTTTTGATGTTGGATTGCGACATTGATAATATCGCGGATGCGGACGCCAGCTATTCATGTGGTAGTCTGAGAAAATTAAGGGTGTGATCCATAAATACTAGCAACGTAAGACACGTAGCAATTTACTATTGCGACTTTCCTTGCAATCGTTTCTATAGTTCATGTTAATCAAATTGCCGATGAAAGTACACAATGAGTTAATAAGGAAGCTTGCATACACACAAATTGCAAATGCAATTAAAAACATAAATTTTGTGTTCGAAATAACTGCAATTTCGAGTAACACTGGTACTGGTGATAAGAGGGCTGGCAGATTTTTGGTGAAGCAAATCAGCATAGCTGTGCCTCGAGAGAATGATGCGAGTGTCCTTTGCACACTGCCACATGATCAAGTCATGAGTAAATATTTATATTTATAGTTTAGTTTTATTTTATATACTACCAGTATAATTAAAGTTTTTTTAATATGAATTTAAGCTCCTGTTATTTTCACACTGACCTACTAGTCCAAACCTGGTTTAAATCTGTTTTGTCGCGTTTGTTTCATGACTAAGTAATAGCAAAAGAAGGGAGATATAACTAACTAATTCTGGTTTAGGTTTTCTTTTTCTGTCTTAGAGTAGATATTGTAGCTATAGAGTAAGTCGTCAACTGGACATAATATGGAAATGGACCCATTATACTTGTTATTTTTGGCAATTGTTATTTTTAAAATAAATTTACGTACACTTTTCTTTTTTTTACTAGTTAGAAACCATGCTTTTAAACAAGCGGATTCATATTTAGCCAACATTACTGTAGTCCCATCATTACAAGTGACAAGCTCGTCGATGTCGCTAGCTTACCAAACTTGAGAAATATCACGAATAAATTAAATAAATTATTGACGAGGAATCTAATCCCCGCGTCTAAATTCACGGACTTAACCACTAGAGCTGTTTACGTTAACAGAAAATTATTTTGACACGGACTATAACTCGAGCACTTTACTTCATATGTGGAAAGGAAGTTATGTGTCTTGTATTTTGCTATTGAATAAGACAACTGATTATATACTTGGAGATTGTTAGTTTTGCCGTAGTTATTGATACCGGCACGTATTTTGAGTGATAGCGTAAACATCTAAAGTTATTTTTCCACCAATGGCCTGAATGTTAAATGGACCTATGCTTGGGATACATAACTTGCAGGACCTCAACAGGAAACGATTCCACCTGGAAATTCAATGCACACTTGGTGATGTGCGCTGTTAATGGAATAACAGCGACCGTATGGAATAACAGCGCCCGTGTAGCTCACAAACCTAGGGGGTGTAGGTTCGACTGGTAGCAATTCCCTGAATATGTTGTAGAGATCCT
The DNA here is from genome assembly GCA_910589645.1 of Tinea semifulvella. Taxonomy (NCBI): domain Eukaryota; kingdom Metazoa; phylum Arthropoda; class Insecta; order Lepidoptera; family Tineidae; genus Tinea; species Tinea semifulvella. The sequence continues at coordinate 4,336,817 of OU342599.1, forward strand.
TGAAGTGTCTGTTGTTGACCCGTTACAACATATTGCGTCTACACCACACCACATTTAGACAATGGATCTGAACCATTGACACATCTTTTACTAATAATTTAAATCTGAAAGATCATTGTCTATGTTATGGCGCTACTATAATAATAATAATAATAATGCAATTCTTTATTGCACACAAAATATAAAATAATGTACATAGGCGAGCATAATACCGTATTGTATTCTCTACCAGCTGACCTTTGGGAGAGTGAGAAATTATTATAATGGGTACAGAGTAAGAAATAATAATAATAATATTTTAAATCAATCATAAAACTGCCTCCTTGGTCTAGCGGTTAAGTCTGTCGATTTAGACTCGGAGGTACCGGGTTCGATTCCTGGTCGGGACACATTAATATTTAATAATATAAATAAATACATTTAATTAATATTTAATTTATTTGTGATATTCCTCGAGTTTGGTACGCTGGAGACATCGACGAGCTTGCCACTTGTCATGATTGGCCTATAGTAAAGTTGGCTAAATGTGAATCCGCTTCTTTATAAGCGTGGTTTCTGACCACCCCGAAAAGGAAACGGTCGTTATGATACTTTACTTTTATGTATAAATGTTTAAATATATTTAAAGACGGAGCCTGTCTGATTGACAAAGGTAGCCGAGATTGGCGAGCTGTAGAAACAGTAAGGAATCTGAGTATCTGCTGGAAGAGTGAAGAGGAATTCAGAGTTGATTGTTGTGAGTAGAGCGAAGGCAGAGTCACGCAGGTACTCGAAACAATCACTAAATTAAGAGGGCGTTTTGGGATTATTAAGAATGCCGTATAAGAAGGTACGGTAAGTACAGATATGCAAAAAAGGATGTTAAGCCACTTTAATTGAATGCGAAATTAAGGGCGATGATAATACATATTTTTTTATACTAGCACGACATGTGACCCTGCGCCCACCTGATGGTAAGTGGCGCGCAGGGTCCATGAATGTTAGCAACTGGAATCAGAGCCTTATGTCCGACATCAGTCCTTAACACTATGCCGGCTTGACTAGATGCCTTTTCACACTTCGCTTGAAGGACTCCAGATTATAGGAAAGTGGAAACACAGAGGCTGAAAGAGCATTCCACATCTTTATTGTGCGACAGATGTATGAGTCACCAAACTTATAGGTTCGCGAAGGGACAGTGACTACGGTATATGGGTGCATATTCTGACCCGTGCGTGTGGTTCGGTTGCGGAATGGAGAAGAAGGAATTAGGTTATAGAGCTCCTCAGAGCACTCACCATAGTATATCCGGTAGAACACGCTCAGAGAAGCTTCATCTCCAGAAGCTGCAGGGATTCGCGAGTTCCAGATATAGTGGCACAATTCATTCAATACTTAACGAATGCATCCTACAGTTAACCAAATTTTTTTGCTAACCACGTTATTATACAGGCAAAACCAGATCATACAGTTCGGAGTAAATATATGTTGGCATAATTTGTCTTGTTCAACATTGAGTACTTAATGTCTAATGACGCATAAACAAATCATTTAGCTAATGCATCATGATGACGTCGATTTTCTAACAAGCATACTTTTCCATCGATTTTCAAATACCCTACAATCATTTTAATGCAATTTATAACAACAACATTGGACACGTCAAACCTGTACCCCTGTAATATCGTGTAATGATGCGAACGGCATCCACACACGATGCACGCTTCAATCTATAACATCGACATAATAAATATGGACTGGCTCTTCAATCAACTTTATTTTGTGGTGAAATAGTATTGGTCAAATAGTCAAGTCACGGTCAATGCTTCTTGTCAACAAACACATTTAAATGTGTTTTTGTTTATTGTGCAATAAATAATGTATCCATCTTCTTTTACTCCATCCTCCACAATCCAAAAACATCAGCCCTCTCCGTTCTTCTCAGAATAATCAACTCATATTCCTGTCTCTTGTATCAGCAGATATTCAGATTCGCCGTGTCATCAGCTCGCCAATGGAACAAGCAATGGATTTGTTCATATTTTTAAACGTTTACTTACCTACTTTCTAAATAAGCAAAAAAGTATAATTTAAATAAATTTTTCATTTTATTTTTTTATTTATGATTTATCTTTACCGTTTATTAGTGTGTAGGCTTATTTTAGTATTTTATAGTTATATGTATGCATTTATTCTTTTATGTATTATTAGTATGTATTTTTTATTTATTTAATTTTAAAAAATATTGCATTATGTACAAGAGGCGGGCTTAATGCCGCTAGGCATTTTCTAACAACCAACCTTTGGGACAATGAAACGATTTGTGTTGTGAGGTAGGTGCAACCATTAAATTGATCAATAGGTAATTCGAATTAAATCTAAATATTATATCTATATAGACAAATACATACTAATATGTAGACAATACTACATATACTATATATGTATATACACTACATATAATACCTACTTAAACTGTGAGGAACTGTTTAAATAATGTGAGTATACCATCTTTTTGAAAAGTGACCTGTTGGACACTTGACGATATATAATTTATCATTATAAATTAACACGCATACATAGTTTTTCCACACTTCCAAAAATTGGTTGTTAGAAAATTCCTGGTCATTGTACAAATTTTAGTGCATAAAGTATTTAAAATAAATGCAACGTAACAGAAACATCCCGTCGTCGTCGGGAGAAATATGTATCAAAGATAAATAGGCCAATATATCCCTTTAATTATAAGTGGCTTTGCTTTATAATAAAAAAAAAAATTATATATAAAACAAATTTATATATGTCTGTCTAACAAAATATTACTTAGTATCAGTTGTACCAAAACAAAGTCTCTTGAAATAACGACTAAAGTTAAAGATGACGTCGTTTGTACCAGCTAACGTCTGACTTTCAAAATACAACTGACCCCATTTTAAACTTTAAGTAATTGTTGCATTTCATTACAGCCCCTAGAACACAGCGTCCTAGATCTCCACTGTTGGTGATGGGCCTTCCAGAACGTATATCTGGAGAATTTGGCCTAAACTTGCCACGCTGGCCAGACAACTTGACGAGGATCGGATGTCAATTTCATTTTTTAATGTCAATTTATTAACAATTCCACAATTAGGTATTAGTGGAACCTGGACGGCTTAACGTTTTTAGGCCGGCATAGTGGTAGAGACTGATGTCGGTCGTGGTGACCGGCGTCAGTTGCTCCCATTCTTGGACCTCGCGTACTGCTTACCATCAGGTGGGCGCGATGTCACATGTCGTGCCCAGTATAAAAAAAAAAAAAAAAAAAACGTGCGCTCCAATGCACGGGAACGGTGGTTTTAGGATTTTACGCGTAGTTACATCCCAGCCACCACCCCTCCACTTATCTAATCATTACATTTACAGACACTTTATTGGATGCAACTCAGCCTAAATGTCGCTTGATTACCTAAATGCCGCATTTTTGCAGTAGTGTTTCTTATTAGGCTATTATCTTCTTAAAAAGGCCAGGACTTGGTCAACATATGTCTACGACCGGCAATTATTATTTTCATACCAGTGTTTACCTAGTAAGCTGGTTACTCGAAAGTTTATGTTAAAGAAGGTCCGTCGCCCGTAGGGAATGATCAGAGGTTGTAAATCACAGCCCTTAGGACAGGCAAAGGGCATAATTGTAGCTGCGGGCCTTCCGATGACATGCATCCAGATTCCCCACTAACAGGTTACATTGGCAGCATATAAATACCACGACAGCCTGTCAATATGTCATTGTAGAAACTTAATCGATATAGGAATCCTGAGCAGGTTTAGGATTGTGTATACCATCGATTATAATCGTTCAATTGCGCCTTGTAAAATGTTGTATGTAAATATATATACATCCCAGTAACTGTAACTGTAAGTATTATATAAATATATAAGTATATATATGATATATATGATATTGTATTGTATGAATGTGTATGTATTATTATTTATATGTACCTATGTATTATATTTATATGTAATGATAGTATGTAGTCTATTTATTTAGTGTATACCTACTGATTAGTATATAGTATATTAGATTTAGTATTTAAGTTTCATTTATTTTGTTTTTTTTCACAGACTTAAATGATCCTATTATATTTTGCATCTGCATCACATAACAAATGCTCTAAATTATCCCTTAGGTTGACTAGTAAGAATGCCTAGCGGCATTAAGGCCGCCTGTGTACCTAGTACATAAAGTTTTGAAATAAATAAATAATTCAGCGAAAATTAAATACCTATTTATATACCTTTATATATGTATTATAATATCAATACGAAATTATTTTGTTGATGCCAAGATTATGACAGTCACGTCTCTGTATGTATATAGTTGCTTACAGGAGGTTCATGGGAAAGCTAATGAACTTCCAAAAATATCTAGTTTGACTAAGTATAACCTAAGAAACAAGAATGAAATCTATATAAGGCAAACCAGGTTAAGAAAAACGTTTAAACAAGGTTTGCAGTTGAAAATTACATTATACAATAAACTACCTGAGATTATAACTAGACTACAACCAAGTGAATTTAAAACAAAATTGAAAATCTTTTTCCAAAATAATGCTTTTTATAACCTGTCAGAATTTATTGACATGCCTTTGACGGAAAATTCTTTTAAATAGTTGTATAATTTTGTGGTCTTATGCCTTCTACTGTATTGTGTTCCTATGCTCCTTTGTCTACGATGCATGGTGTTAATAGCATTACTGTTATTATTTTAATATTTGTTAACTGACATACCAAAATATAACGATTGTTATATAGGTGAAATATACAAATATACAATATACAATACACTATTACATACACAAAATCAATATACAATACACTATTACATACACAAATACAACTTCCTTTTTACTTACTTACAGTTTTTTAAACGACAGTCTGTTAGTTATCTGCCTTATGATCACCGGAAGATCAGTCTATAATTTTGTGGCAGCTACTACGAAGGAGACAAATCCAGATTGATGCGAGGGAACAGAAAGAAGAGAGTCGGAGAAGAACGTAAAGACAGAGATAAGGAGACAGAGAACCTTAAGATTTCTGCGACAACGAATTGGCAGCCACTTTAACTTAGCACGATATTCAGAGATGTGATCGTATTTGCGTAAACAATATATAAATTGGATTCATGCGTTGAGTAACCGGTTCATCTTATTGAGCAGCATCTCTGACATAGTGCATTGGCTGCTGGTCTGGTGGGAGTGAGGTACGTTCTGTCAGATTGGTGGGGGACGGAGTAGTTACTGCAGGGTTATAATACTCCACTCTGTACCCCACATTATTTATAGTAGGTATGCTGCGCAATAAAGCACTAGTCTTATATATATTAAATATTCTTAGAGGTAAAATATATCTACCTACTATATTAAAATTAATTTCATTGTTTGTACCTAACAAGTACCTGCGCGCGCGCGGCCATCGGCTATTTGCTGAGGAGAGTGCTCGTACACATCTACTCCAGAGTGCCCCCGTTTCCCGTGCAATCGGTTTATTGAACAAAATCGTGCAGTCCGATGAGAATTTTGATGTGTTCACATCAACGGATGTGGAAAGTAAAAACATTGTCCTAAAGTACTTGGAGCCATATTAATTCACACATCTGGTCACTAGTTTTAATGTTGTTATGAAATATGTATTGTTTAGACGTATAATCTGTTATGTACATTTTCATGAAATAATAAAAAAAAAAAAAAAAAAAAAAAAAAAAAATTCTTTATTGTACAAAACCAAAACAAGTGCAGATACATAGGCGAGCTTAATGTCGTAAATGCATTTTCTACCAACTAACCTTTGTGACTGAGAGGTGTAATAGGCGGGTGCAGAAGGTTACGAAGAAAATAGATAGTTGAAATTATTTTTTACTATATGAAACATAAATTAGTTACATACATATAGTACTTATTATATGCAATACAATATACATAGATAACCATCCTAAATAAACAATAATACCTACATATAAAATATATATACAATACATTTATGGAACGAGCCTCCAAGACGGCATTAACGGAATCATACAGTATTTGGTTGGGTAGGGAGAGAAGTAGAATGGTGGATGGTGAGCGTATTATCGGGCAATAATTAAAAGGAGGCCTCCTTTTCTTAAACCAGCCTATTGTCGGTCGCAAGCCCGAGACACCATTCTTCTCATCTCTTACCCACACACGATGGACCTGGCACCCGCACGGTGAATCCATGGAATGCTTAGAAATTTGTCTTTTTCAAGTAAGTTATGGCGACTTATTCTGTTTGTGAAGAATAATAATATCTTTATTCAGTAAAGATATTATTATTATTATTGAAGTGAGTAATTGTATAATTTATCTTTAAAAATTTTAAGAGATAGTCATATGCGTTTTATTATTATTATCTTTTACTCATTTTTCTGTACTAAGATTAGATGTAAAGATGTAAGGATTTTGTAACTAACAAGTCGATTTTAATTATTTTTAGTCGCTACACTCTTGGCAGATTGGTCGTGGTCGTCACTTGAGTGTTAGTGGCTTTAAATAGACGTATATTATTATTATAGTTGAGGAGAGGAAGGAGGAAACTCCGAGCAAGGGTAATTATTAGCATACTAAATCATAATCAGAAATTTAGCTGTTATAAGAGGATATTATAAAGCTGTCAAAAAGTAGTCGCCAATGAGTTACAAAATCGCACAGCAGAAATCGATTCCGATGTTTTATTAAACACATGCAAAATATATACATTCGATTACGGTTATTCAAAATCGAATGCTAATGAGATCGAATGATAGTTTCGAATTCATCGAATAGTCGCATGCCTAAGTAATAACATATTACAAATCTTCATTTATGCTTAAAGGCGTGGTTCTCAATGGTCCTATAAAGCAGTGGTCCAGGAAAACCAATGATGTTATATTAAAAAGATATAGCATTACCAGTGAAAAGAAATTCTACAAAAAAAATTGTAAAACTGACAATATAAAATCTCATGCTGCAAAATTTCCAGATATTGACTTCTTCGAAGACTCCCAAAGAGTATTTAAACATAAACTGCTACAACAACTACCCACAATTTATAATGCTAGAATATGTGGATTTAAAAAAAAAAAAAAAAAACTTGAAGTAGTTTTAGTTATTTATTTTCGCATTTTCGTGATATTTTTTTTCTAATAGGAATTATATTATATATATATATTCTTTAATTGTTTCAGTTTTTGTAGGGTAGCGAAAGATAGCGTTAAGTGGCGAGCCTTGGGGTAGGCCTACATCCAGCAGTGGAGAGATACAGGATGATGAATGGTTAGAATTGCACCCCACATATTTATACTATCCCACTCTCCCAAAGGTTAGCTGGTAGAATAAGCCAAAATGGCTTTAAGTTTGCCTTTGTACATACTTGTAAGAAGTGCCATAAAGTACTTTAATAATAATAATAGTTTATTTTTTATTAGGTTTAGTTTCTATTTATTTTAATTTTTACTTTTAAGTAGTTAGTTTTAATCTATATTGTAATTATTTTATACATAATAATAATACAAAGTTTTAATATGGTAATATATTTTCCTTGAATAACTTTTAAGGTAAAATATAAACAAATATATATCTAGATGCGTATTTTCGAGGAACCGAGATTTAATAAAAAAAACTTGTAAAATCGTCAGTCCCTATTTTGTGCTGCTAACCACATTGGGATACTGCTGCGGGTCTTCGATGGCTCAATTAAAGATTGTTTAGCGGACTGTATATGGTTTATTGTAGAAGAAGAAATTGCAGTTAATTATTTGAGTAAAAACGACTATGAAATTGTGAGAGAAAAAACGTGTGACCGTCGGTGCGCGGATTGATTCCACTCTCGAGGGCGCCGCTCGGATCGCTGGTCACCGATCCAACGGTGGTATTGGCCGAGCGGCAATAATGTCGCTGTGATCGCGACTAAACTACTTGCTGCAGTATCCATAATTTATATATATCTGTGAAAAACGCATAGTGGCGACAAGATATATTAATACTATTCCAATTCCTAAGGGACAGTATAATTCATTCCATACACACACTTCATCCACAATATCAAATCGATATGGTCGCTATTTAAGTGATTTGTTCCAATTGTAACAGCTGTTTAATATTTTAGAAATGCTAAAGTCTTGCAGGCAAAGTCTATATCTTAAGGCGCAAAAGTTATATACAATTTACCATGCAATCAATCTTATAATTAATGCATACATTTTAATTAAAAATGGATTGTCAATATACCAATATTTTTTTTTAATTTACTATACAAATATTAATATTACTAAAGCTTTAAAGTTAACAGTATCATCATCACGACCGTTTCCCTTTCGGGGTGGTCAGAAACCACGCTTATAAATAAGCGGATTCACATTTAGCCAACTTTACTATTAGGCCAATCATGACAAGTGGCAAGCTCGTCGATGTCTCCAGCGTACTAAACTCGAGAAATATCACAAATAAAATAATATTTAATTTACATTAATAAATATTGTTGTGTCCCGACCAGGAATCGAACCCGGTACCTCCGATTCTGAATCCACGGACTTAACCGCTAGACCACGGAGGCAGCTTAGAATAAAATAGAATATAAATAAAACTATTAGAATAATTGGGCTGCAGATTTAGGAATAACGCTGATGCCTCCAAGATAATAAAAATATATTGTCATTGCACCAAATATTTAAATTACTTACAAAAAAATGGGACAGCCATAAGACTGTCTTTCTTGATGAGAATATTTATCTGAGCGGTTGAATTTTAGAACTTTCCAAAATGTTAAGTATATGTTACTACGTAAGAACGGTGGTGGCTCGGACGTAGGAACGGAATTCTAAAAAGGTCGGTTCGAACCCCGGCATGTACTAATAAGAATACACTTCTCTTACGTACATTTGTCATAATATTTACAAACATTACTGTTTCCGTGCCTCGGAAAGCACGTTATCCATATACAGTATAAAATTAATAAAAAAAATAAATAATAATAATAAAATAAATCAAAATTAAGGTGTTGTTGGGCCACTATACCTTTATCAAACCTCTATACACACTGAACTTTACAGATAGTCCACTATGTAGCGGATCCATGGCAGAGGGGGACACGGCCGTGTATGTACTCATGGTGGCTGCGCTTAGACTCAAGTTCCTCCAGACTTAAGGAGGTCTGCAGGAACGTGACGGGTCTCCTGGCCTAGTCACGCACAATGGTTCAATAGAGATCAAGTGCGGAAAAGCTACCATAATCACAAAAAATCATAAGGTATTTAGCGGAACCATTCTAGAGTTGTATTCCACGCATGACCTTGTAAGCTTTATTAAGCATAAGTCTGGAAAAAACCGTTTCACCTTGTTCAGTGTGCCCAGATTGTTCCATTCATAGTAGATCAACTAAGTGTATATCAGCAGTTATTACAAGGTGCGTTTCTATTACAAATGTGCTTATTATGAGTGTGGAATGTTGGACACACGCCGTTGGCAAATCAATGTCACAAGTATGATTTGCTTGCTGCACATATCACTCTCGATTTTAGCTCCAATAGCCAAGTGCCACAATAATGATACAGCAATCAGTTATAATAAAGATTTATTGGTTTCTTGCAATTTGTATATGCACTATTGTTTTAGCGTTATGAACTACGTTTATTTGAATGTTCGTGTTTTTCGGAACACTAACACATACTCGTACATACACCCCAAATTAATCACGTTTTGATTTTTTCTCTGATACGCACAACTGTGCCCTTCGCTCCTCTCACAACAATCAGCTAAATATTCCTTCCCATTCCTCTAGGAGATATTCAGATTCCTTCACTGTTGCTGCCGCTCGTCAGCGGAACAAGCTACCCCTGGCTATAAGGCGCGCACCGTCACCGTATTTAAAAACCTTCTAACTACATTATTTCTTTAGAAACATAATGTATGTCTCCCGAATTAACGAAGATGTTTGGCATTTTATATATATAGTATGTTTATGTATGTATTATATAAATAAATAAATCAATAAATATTTCCAGACAGGTCACACAGCGCCATCAAGTTTCCGCGGTAAGCTACGAAGCTTGTGTTACGGAAACTAGATGGTTGATAAACTACATATTATACTTTTTTTTTGTAGATATATACATATTATACATATAAACACCCAGACCGAGACAAATTATACAATGTACAACTTGCCCCCGGTGGGAATCGAACCCACGACCTCCCGAGTTTACGGCAACGTTTGTTACCACTAGACCACGGAGGCGGTCGACATATATGTGAAGACAGATATGACATGTATGTGAATTGTTTATGTATATGTAAGGTGTTCCTATATGTATTTTTGAGTGCTATAAATGCGTAATTATGTTTATTTTGGTAATTTAAGTTTTATATTTTTCTACATCCTGCCCATCAACTTTCGTGATCACCAAGGTTAGCTGGTCAAGAATGCTTTATGACGACAGTGCTCGCCTATGTACTTGGTTTGCAAGTGCAATAAAGTATTTAAATAAATACATATGAGTTAACAACTAACAATATGTGGTGCAAGTTAAAATGTCTTGTTGTTTCCTTCGATGACAAGAGGGCTGGCTCTTTCTTCGTCCAAATAATCAGTACCAATTGCATTTCAAGTACGGTGTTGAAAACTCTTTCATTAATATCCTACAAAGGTCAGTTCAAACCTCCTCGGAATGTACCGATGAGAAATACGTAATAATTAATAATAATTAAGAGAATGCCAATCGGCATTACATACGCCGTTTGTTAACAAAACAATAAAGTTTTTAAATAAATAAAAAAATAATAATAATTCTTACGTACATTTGTCATAGATTTACAACACCACCGTTACCGTGCCTTGGAAAGTTAAGCCAGTTCCAATAATACCAACTTATGGAATCGTTAATAAATTGTCATTAAAAATTGACATGAGATCCTCCAAAACTCGTCTGGCTAGCGTGGCGAGTGTAGGCCAAATTCTCCAGATATATGTTCTGGAAGCCATCTTCAACAGTGGAGGCCTAGGACGCTGTGTTATAGGGGCTGTAATTATGAATGAATTGCGTTTCAGCTGGAAAACTCAGCCAGCGCCCTTACCACCATTCCACGCGGACTTCTATCCGTATCCATAATACTTATTATACATTTTATAAATATTAACTGCCTCCCTGGTCTAGCGGTTAAGTCCGTGGATGAATATAAATACATTTAATTAATATTTAATTTATTTGTGATATTTCTCGAGTTTGGTACGCTGGAGACATCGACGAGCTTGCCACTTGTCATGATTGGCCTATAGTAAAGTTGGCTAAATATGAATCCGCTTATTTATAAGCGTGGTTTCTGACCACCCCGAAAGGGAAACGGTCGTGATGATACTTTACTCTTCTTTTTATAAATATTGAATAATTTATAGTCCCAAGGATACTGGCAACATATCCTCTCTTTATAGCTAATACGTTGGTAGAAATAATTGCCAGACTTCCTGTCTCCCGTCAGCTTTCCGTCAGCCGCTTTGACAACTCCTTGGCCAGAAGCTTAGTTAAGGATCCCCATGATCCCATTGTCTTAACCTAAAATGGCGCAAAGTAAGGCGGTGGATGAAAATCGGCGCTATGGCCTATCTATAGGTTGTAGCGGACGTCGAGCTGATCGCCTTTTCGATTCGCACATGTGTGCTGGTAGGCTAAGTATTTTACATACATACATACATATCTTCACGCCAGATCCCTTGCGGGGTAGGCAGAGACAATTGAGCGCCATTTGACACGATCACGACATACTTCTTTCGCTTCGTCGACATTCATTAACCTCTTCATACATGCCCTTTGGTTACGAAGACTTTTTAATGCACCTTCAGTCAGTGTTTTATTTATTTGATCGTGATATGTGAGTCTCGGTCTGCCAGGGCCTCTTTTACCTACAACTTTCGCATTATATATCTGGTTCGTCAATCTTTCATCGCTCATCCTTTCAACATGCCCGAACCATCGTAGCATGCCTTTCCTTATTTTTGTCCCTATGCTTTCCTTCATACCAACCCTTTTCCGTATTTCGACGTTACGTATGCGGTCCGCCAAAGTGACGCCACATATCCGCCGCAACGACCGCATTTCTACTGCATTAACCCTACTCTCATGCGTATTCTGACGTATCCACGTCTCGCTTCCATACATCAGTGTTGGTACCAACATGGCATTGTGTATGGCGAGCCGAGCTTTGTCACTGACATTTCGACTGCCGATCAGTGACCCCAGGGCACCGTTAACACTATTTCCCGCGTTCACTCTTCTTTCAACGTCCCTATCGTACTTCCCATCCGCAGTGAAAACACTGCCCAGATATATAATTTCATTTACTTGTTCTAGAGTTTCATCATCAATCTTTATCGTCACGGTTGTCATCCTTCTTCTTTCAAACACTAGTACCTTGGTTTTTCTCGCATTCAAACGGAGTCCTTTTTCTGCACATCCCTCCTTCATTCTTGTGACTAGTGATTGCAGTTGTTGTTCGGACGATGCCATAAGAACAGCATCATCTGCATAAAGCAGGCAGTTCACCACTAGATCACTCATCTTTATCCCACAGTCACTCTCTCTCACTCTTTTTAGGCATTTGTCGAGATATAGAGTAAATAATCTAGAAGAAAGCACACAACCCTGTTTGACGCCCATTTGGGATTCAAAGCAAGGCGACATACCTCCCTCCACCCGCACATAAGCTTTGCAGCTCTTGTACAGGGACTGTATAGCTTGTAGCAGTTTGTCATTCACTCCATACTCCGGCAATATGTCCCAAAGCTTCTTTCTTACAACTCTATCAAAAGCCTTTTCCAAATCCACAAAAGCACAGAAAACCTTCTGGTTTAAGGCCAAAAACTTCTCTGTGATATTGCGGAGCGAAAAGACTTGGTCAGTGCATCCTCTTCCAGGTCTAAAGCCTCCTTGTGCCTCCCATAAAAGACCTTCAGTCTTCTCTTGCAAGCGTTTCGTGAGAATCTTGCCATACATCTTGCTCGCCAAACTGATCAAACTAATGGCTCGGTAGTTGGCACAGTCCAATCTAGATCCCTTACCTTTGTATAAAGGAACGATGACTGATTGTCGCCAGTCCTCCGGTACTCTTCCCTCCTGCCAGCAAAGGTTGCACAGTAGGTGGAAAGCGTTCCAGACCGGTATACCTCCGTATTTGATCATTTCAGCGAGCACTCCATCTTTTCCCGCTGCTTTGCCACACTTCAGGCTTCTAATTGCCGATTGCAATTCTTGCACACTTATTTCCTCCTTAAAAGTGGACGTTATAGTTGTGGATAGCTCTGGGGGTAAAGTACCCGTCGTGACGTCGTTAGGAGTACCACTAGCATACATCTCGCTAAAATATTCATTCCATCGCTGCAACACCTCATTTGTGTTTGCAAGAATGTTAATTGCGCATAATATTTTTACTATTTTTTTTTATGTATAGTTAATTTTTTAAAATTTGTTTTATGCTATGTGTATGGTTTGGCGACAAATAAATATATTTCTTTCTTCTTTTAAACTAGTTACCAGTTACGAGGTTTGCATAATATATTCAATTACATATACTTCTAGACGGCGATATCGACTTAAGCAAACATCATTATTTAATTGAATGCGACACTAATCTATCGTGGTATATATCACCCTGTCAAATACGGAAGGAATGCCTTGTTTAGCTGCGTCAATAGTGGGCCAAGCCCAAAATATCTATTCAGGTATCCATATTGATATTGTACGGAAGTATTCTCCGTTGTATTGCGGTTAAGAGGATTAAACGCTGGCATATATATATATATATATATATATATAATGTTTTAAGTCTGAGTGAACTTTTGAGAAATGTAATCTATGAACTTTCTAGGAAGCAAATTAAAGGACTTATTTCCAGCAAAATATTTGCATTAATTACTGAAAGAATTGGACCTAAGCAGGTCTGCCGTCAATACATTTATGGAACGAGCTTCCAAGACGGCATTAACGGAATCATACAGTATTTGGTTGGGTAGGGAAAGAAGTAAAATGGTGGATGGTGAGCGTATTATCGCGCAATAAAATAAAAAAAGGAGGCCGCCTTTTCTTAAACCAGCCTATTGTCGGTCTCACTCTTCTCATCTCTTACCCACACACGATGGACCCGGCACCCGCACGGTGAATCCATGGAATGCTCAGAAATTTGTCTTCTCTCTTAATTAATAATAATAATTTAAAAAATTAGATTTAAAAATCTCCTCAATGCCCATTTCTTAAATAAACAAAATAATCCGACTATCTGATATCTATTTCTGTCTCTTTTCATTTGCTGTGTAAATTATACGTATTATTTCCTTCATTTTGTTATGTATTCTTACATAAATTTTGTTAAATGTATTTACCTATTATTATTATATATTGTTATAGGTATTTGTGTATGTAAATTATTATTATGTATGTTTAAGTATTTGTTATTATTTCTAATGCACCCGCAATCGTCTACCACACTCCCAAAGATTAGCTAGTATAAAATGCCGAGAGGCATTAAGTTCGCCCTTGTACTCAACTGTTATGTATTTAAGTGCAATAAAGAATTTATAAAAAAAATTAGACAGAGAGAAAAATAGCAAAAAATATTTCCCTCTATTTTATGTATTATAAATACATCTCCAAAATGTCCGTAATTTTATTTCCTAGTAAGTTTGTAGACTACATTTCTGAAAAGTACACCCAGACTTAAAACATCTTTGTTAATATAATAAATAAATAATAAATATTTCCAGACATGTCACACAGCGCCATCTAGTTTCCGTGGTAAGCTACGAGGCTTGCGTTACGGAAACTAGATGGTTGACAAACTACATATTATACTTTTATATATATATATACATATTATACATATAAACACCCAGACCGAAACAAATTAAACAATGTACAACTTGCCCCCGGTGCGAATCGAACCCACGACCTCCCGAGTTCACGGCAACGTTTGTTACCACTAGACCACGGAGGCGTCAAATATGTGTGAGCGAGATAAGCGGAACCTATTAAACCCCTTTAATACGCGGAGGTAACAAGTACAATTTCTAGTCGAGACGAAAAATTTTATATTTAAGTAGTAGAGTCTGGTATGCTAGAGACGTCGAGCTTATTTATTAATTTATTTATTTATTTAAATCTTTATTGCACAAAGTACAAAGGCAGACTTAATGCCGCTAGGCATTCTATGACAGTCAAACCTTCGGGACAACAAGAACAATGAAACAATGAAATGTAGGTGCAATTACAGGCTTAATTAGACAATATAATGACATATATAAATTAATACATACTTAGATACCTAAATAAATAATATTTAATAATACATACTAATACTACATGCAAATACATACATATAAAATAAAATGTAAAATAACATTCACTATAGTAAAGTTGGCAACGGATTGGGTCAACCTTGCTCGGCCGATTACTAACGAGATACTTTAAATTATATATATATATATATATATATATATATATATATATATATATTTTTGCAGACAGGTCACACAGCGCCATCTAGTTTCCGTGGTAAGCTACGAGGCTTGTGTTACGGAAACTAGATGGTTGATAAACTACATATTATACTTTTTTTTTTGTAAATATATACATATTATACATATAAACACCCAGACCGAGACAAATTATACAAAGAAAACAAATATAGCTAACTACTACAAACGCAAAAACATCACGAATATGTATATATATATATATATACATATCGCTTCACGTACTATATATATATATATATATATATATATATATATATATATATATATATATATATATATATATATATATATATATATATATATATATATATATATATATATATAGTACGTGAAGCGAATCAAGAAACACAAAATTTATAATCTTCATCGTGGAAACCAGTAATCAATGGGTTTCGACGCCGGGATATAAACGCATATTTTTATCCTGAATTTCTTATATGTATATATGTGCTATAATAAATACCTAATATATAATTCATATTGTCATGTCATGTTGAGTGAAGGTGCTGTTTGTATAGCAAGTGGCAGTCTTTTTCACTGGCGAGCTGCTGATGCATCTACTAGAATAATGTGACGGAAATATTAATTGATTATTTTAGGACGAGCGAGTAGAACAGGGTATCGCAAATGAATTGGAAACGATCTTCCAGGAAGGGGATTATATAGGGTTCCGTAGAGGAAGGTAAAAATGTGTTCAGATCTGCGATTTGGGATATTGAGCCGCTTTACCAACTCTTTGTAAAATTGATTAATATGATCATACTTACACAAACCAAACGTACCGCTTACCATAAAGTGGAAACGGTATCTATGTCGTGCTTAATATAAAAAATATAAAATAATTTAAGTCAGGTGAACGGGACTCGAACCCGGTATCTCCGTAAAGGCCACGATTATCTAATAAAGAAAATATCATACCAAGACAACAGAAAATATATATCGAAAATGATCGTCATATCTTACAGTAGCTATCATAGACATAATTTATTAGGACTGACACAAAAATATGTATAGGTATATAATATGATCTCATCACACCTTATTCGTCTCTAAATTATTTGCTGTCGTGGCCGCAAATCTATGGAATGAATTACCTCAGGATATTAGACAAGCTTCTAGTCGTGCTATATTTAAGAATGGGGTGTACAAATACTATCTATAACTTAAACTGTTGTTTTTACTAGTATTGTATTCAAATTCAAAATTCAAATTCAAAATCGTTTATTTGCTTTAAATGTGGTACATACAGTAATATGGTTAGTAAATTGGCTCTGCACATTTAGCCATTGTTGTGGAATGCAAAAATTGTTTAGTTTAAATATATTCTTATCATTAAGTCATAATTACATAATTTAGGTCAATACATACATTAATTTTATGTTAATAATAACAAACAAAAAATAAAATAAAATATGTCATACAATTTTTTTTAGTTATTATTCCGCTCGAAGAACTCGCCAATATTATAGAAACACCCCTTTGCCAGCCATTTATACAGTTCCTTTTTAAACAATTTTAGTGGTACTTGTTTTATTTCTGTTGGGATATTGTTAAATATTTTAATCGACATATAGTAACAGTTCCTTCTAAACAGTTCACTTTTACATACTGGTATTACTAACATTGTTTCATTTATCTGACGTAAATTTTGGTTTCTAACACTCTTTTTGAAGTAGTCAGGGTTTTTAACAACAAATATACATATTTCGAGAATGTACATACCCGTGACTGTGAGTAGATTTAATTTTCTAAACAGAGGTCTACATGAGTCTAGTGGGCCAGCTCCACAAATAGCTCTAATACTTTTTTTTTGTGCCATAAGTACCTTACCTATATCAACAGAGTTTCCCCATATTATTAGACCGTAACGTAATGTTGATGCTATGTATCCATGGTATGCTAGAAGTGCGGTTTCTTCGCCACTTACTCTTGCCACTCTCTTTATTCACACTTTCACAACGAGCGACGACGAGACGTCTACTTTTGTCCCGCTTCCTTCATCACATGAGTAGTTTTATTTTATATGTATTACTGTATACTCGTATATACATATATGTATAATATATAACGTATTTACTTATTTGTATACGTAATAGTAAAGTTGCTAAAGTTCTACCTAAACGCTTTTCAAATGTCCCTCCCGGACCAGAGTAATCTGGTAAGGTGGGGAAAAGCTACGGAAAAGAACTGAACATTGTGTGGTGCTGCCATAGGAACTGCTAGACACACACTTGTAGGGTGCGTTACTCTCCTAGAAAAGGGCTATTACTCACGCCGACATGACAAAGTCCTAGGTGTTATCCGTGAAGCAGTAAGTCTTTCTATTGCAAGAGCCAGAAAGGGACTGACTACAAATAAAACTTTGACCACATTTGTAAAGGAAGGGCAAAGCACGAAAACTAAATGCAAGCCCACCTCGATCCTTGGCGCCGCATCAGACTGGAAAATTCTCATGGATACATTTGAACACCATTATAGGATCCCAGATGAACTAGCTGTATCAGCCTATAGGCCAGACATCTTAGTGTTTTCTCGGAACTTGAAAAAAGTTATCCTTATTGAACTTACCGTTCCGTGGGAATCAAATATTCCAAAAGACCACAACATGAAGTCGAATAAATATTATGATCTCACAGAAGAAATAATCAGGAACGGCTTCAAGACTCAGCTTTACGCAGTGGAAGTTGGTGCAAGAGGAGTTCCAGCAAAATCTTTGCATCACTTACTGAAAGAATTGGGCCTAAGCAGGTCTGCCGTCAATACATTTATGGAACGAGCTTCCAAGACGGCATTAACGGAATCATACAGTATTTGGTTGGGTAGGGAGAGAAGTAGAATGGTGGATGGTGAGCGTATTATCGCGCAATAGAAAAAAAAGGAGGCCTCCTTTTCTTAAAAATTGTCGGTCGCAAGCCCGAGACACCATTCTTCTCATCTCTTACCCACACTCGACGGACCCGGCACCCGCACGGTGAATCCATGGAATGCTTAGAAATTTGTCTTCCTCTCTATTATTTCTATGTATTTGTTTTATAAATTGTTATTTTATAAACAATTATTGCACCTACTTACCATGAAAACTGTCCTCATGTCCTAAAGGTTTGGCTGTCAGAGAATGCCTAGCGGCATTAAGTCCGCCTTTGTAGATAGTGCAATTAAGTTTTTAAATAAATAAATATGCCACACATAAGTAAGTAATATCAGCATACCAAAAAAAACCTATTTCTTGCCCCGTTTAGAAAGTCCTAGATCTTCATTGTGGGAGATGAGCCTTTCAGAACAGCATCGCCACGTTGGTCAGATGGATTGGCGAGGGTCTGATGTCAATTTTAATGACATTAACGACTCCATAAGTTGGTATTACTGAAACTGGGACTAAATATTCTTATGCTTTTCAGTAAAAAAACTAAAAATAAAATAACTCGAAATCTTTATTGATTATTAAATTTGCGTTGTTGGTCCGTTCATATATATGTCTATGGTAAAGTTAGGTCTTTCGCAACACTAGTCGACTCCGCCCTACGAGCACAAAAACCGCCTATTACAGGCTCGACTACCGAACAGCCTTGACGATAGGACTGGAAAGGCCCCAAGATTAATACCAACTGGCCAAGATCGCGATGCTATCGCCTAACGCATCGTCATAGCTACGTTTAGGCGTGGCATTTATTTCTATACTACTGCATAGCAAAATATACCACAACAATTTTTAAAGTGAGAACTTTATTGCGCGTGCTTGGTTGGGGACCTATTTCGTTGAACGTACGTCCGTACGTCAGAACAGCGCTCAAGGGCAAAACAGCGCGGCGGGAAAGGGGAAGAGGCGCGCGCGTATAGCCGCTGCCTCTCTCGCTCTCTCCCGCTTCTTCTTCCTCTTTCTTTCTTTACGCGTCTGCAACTATGCGTGTAGCCACGCGCATTCATTTAATCTCCATATTCCTACCAACTACAAAATTAATAACCTGCAAGTTTGGTTCTCACTTTTGCGGTACGTCCCGAGACACACCCGTTTTTTTTTTAAATCTACCTTGGCTTGAACCAGGTTTTTGTAGTGACAGAAGAGAAATTAAACTAGTCATTATCATCATTATAAAATCACAGTCCTAGACCTTCACTGCTGGAGATGGACTTTCATTATTCATTACAGCCCCTAGAATACAGCGTCCTAGACCTCCACTGCTGGAGATAGGCCTTCCAGAACAGGAGAATTTGGCCTACACTCGCCACGCTGGCCAGAAGGCGTGGCGAGGATATGATGTCAATTTTTTATGACAATTTATTAACGATTCCACAAGTTGGTATTAGTGAAACCGGGTCCGACAGCTTAACGTGCTCTCCGAGGCACGGGAACGGTGGTGTTGTAAATCTATGAGTAGGATTTAAGGTACCTACGCATTCTTACGACCGTGCCACCACCGCAATAGATGGACTTACCAGAAAATATTTCTAAATGTTTTGAAAGTTGGGTAAATGTAAATTCGCTTCTTTAAAAACGTGGTTTTAATCATCCTAGCGCGGATACGGTCATGATGATGATGATTACATTAGTTGCATAAACGTAAACGTAGTCCAGCATCTTTTGTACATATTAGAAAAAACATCGACAACAGCTAAACAACTCTTGTTCAGTAGTCTCCAATACCCGTGTTTATCCGACTCGTCACCAGCGGCTGATGGTGAGATGACAGCTTGAATTACCTTTAAAATTATCCTATTTTGCGTACTAAGCCTGGGGGGCGCTTAACCAGTACGTCATCGGGATTGCTAGCTGAAAGCGCTTCCATATTTCCTCAGATAATAAAAGTCATCAACAATTTATACATGGTGTTATTTTTATAATATCAGTATAAGAAAACTGACGACCACGAACGTAGCCAATTGACAATGTATACAATGACAATTTAGTAACGATTCCACAAGTTGATATTAATGGAACGTATTAACGTGCTCTCCGAAGCACGGGAAAGGTGGTCTTGTAAATGTACATATGACAAATGTACGTAAGAAAAGTGTACCTATACATGCCGGGGTTCGAACCAACTTGGCCTATGTTCTGCTAATATTATTTTGTCAATATGTGAAGAAAAGCTGTGATGTGAAATATTAAATAAATACCTTTAATAAATTAATGACTTTTTTTTTATTTTTACATAAATTTATTCGAAGTTAATTAGTACATTAAATATAAATTAAAAGCTACCTAAATAATAAAATTAAATATAAACTAAACTATAATTAAAAAATGTCCTCTAGAGACGTCCCATCCGAGATAGTCCCAAGGAGACTGGCAACATTTCCCCTCTGTATAGCGAGGCTAATACGTTAGTAGAAATAATTGCCAGCCTTCCTGTGTCCAGACTTTTCTTTGACAACTCTTTGGCCAAGCGCCTCGCTGACGGTCCCCATGGGCCCATCGTCTCGACCCCAAATTTGTAACCGATACCAAGGTAGGTTGGTGTATTTGCGCAATTTGAGGTAGAGAGCAAGACTAGTTGAGACTCATTCCTCAAAAATACAATCAGACTTTAAAAAAATATAGGATTGAGCGAGTGACTTTGGAATGAATTACCTATTGAGGTTTGCAGAGAGCCTTTTAGAGTAAGAACATATGGAAACCTCATTTACCTGATATCTTCCTACTTTCTTTTATTACAGCCTCTAAAACATAGAGTCCTAGACCTCTAATATTAGAGATGAACCTTCCAGAACATATATCTGGATAATATGGCCTACATTCGCCACGCTGGCCAGACGGATTAGCGAGGATGTGCTGACAATATTTTTATTATGGACCTACTGAAGCCCAAAGAAGAAAAAGCTGACAGACTACCTATTGGAAATTCAATAAGTATTTAAAAAAAAGTATTAATATCTTGTACTACAAGATAAGAAGCGAACATACAATTAGCAATTGATGTAGGTTTTATAATACCTAATTACATTATAACTAATATTAAAATGGTAACGTGTCGAATAGAGGGCGACCTTCATTTATATGTAAACCTAGTTGCAAATAACATAATTACAGCTTAACACATAACATTCCTAACATAGTTATCTACTATACAGAATTATCGTTCTAAATCGCCTTCGCTTGTAATTTAATTCCTAGTGATGGTAAAAGGCCGGATGGTATGTCTCTTGTACCATGGAGTAAGGAAAGATGTCTTGTTTGGGATGCCACCTGTGTGGATACCTTTGCCGCTTGCCACATTTCCTCTACATCAAAAAAGGCCGGTTCGGCTGCTCGTACATTGCATTAAACAAAATTACGAGTATAACTTTGTGGCATTTGGGGTTGAAACAATGGGGGTATATTCTCTTGATACCCACAAATTCATAAAAGAGCTGGGTAAACGAATTTTCCAAGAGTGTGGGGATCCCAAATGCCATAACTACCTAAAACAGAATATTTCAATTATAATTCAACGAGGAAATGCGGCGAGCGTTTTAGGTACCCTCCCTGGTGGTAAGCCCTTAGTTTATTTTGTAGAATAGTTTTGATTTCATAGGTATCAAACCCAGTACCTCCAAGTTCAAATCCACGGAATTAATCGCTAGAACTCGGAGGCATTAGGTATAGGTAAAATTTAGGTATACTAAAATAATTATTTGCAAACGAGCTCTCCCAAGTTTCAAATACCTAAACGTTTTTTTTTTAATATATTTTTTTAAATAAAATATTAAAAATTACGGACACGACGCAATTAAAATGTATTATATATATTATATAAAACAACACTTTAGCAAAATTTGGAAAAAAAATCTGTGCAAGTCTTGCGAGACTCTTGCGCAAGACCAAGACTAAGGTAGTCTTGGTCTTGGTCTTGCAAAAAAGCAAGATCAAGACCAAGACTAGTTGAGACTCATTTCTCAAAAATACAATCAGAATTTAAAAAAATCATTAAAAATATAGGATTGTGCGAGTGAATGCAAAATTCTTAAACCCTCTTAAATATAATAATAATACAGTTAAAAATAGGAAACTTAAAACTAGGAAAAAAGTTTTTTTAAAACTTGTTCTGAATCCCTGGTCAATGATACTGGAAGCATTGCCGAGTTATAGACAATGTGATCGAGGCAAGCGAATTTCTTCTTACTAATCAATATATGCCACAGTAGTTATTTATTTATATTAATATACCAATTAGACCAGAGCGTCAACAGGTGATCCTTTGAGTAGGGAATATCTTATTCAAAGGATCAGTGTTGCCATCCAACGAGGCAACGTCGCCGGAGTCCTCGGAACATTGGGTTCATCTTCTCCTGGATTCGATGACATGTAGATTATAATCAAGATATTTGTAAGTATTTAGTTTTTATATTAATTAGGTTTATCTTTTAGTTTATTTAATTTAAGGTTTTGTTTAGTTTATTTTTAACTTTATTGTTTAGGTAGCTTTAATCACAGAGATAGGGAAGCAGAGGTGATCTAACTGCGGTCAAAGCGTGGCATTTCTCACACACAAGTAATGTTCGCACACTAATACAGAAGACAGGACCGGACTCATTTGCGAAATGTCAAAATATTATTATATAAGTATAATTATGCATATCGCTCACAAATCCGTCCTGAATCAGTGTATAAAGCCCACTTCGGAAGATAGGTTTTGTGTTCTACGATTAAAATAATGAAATTAGTATTTTTAGCTATATGGTTATTTAAAAAATACAACATAATATAATAAAATCGTTTATTTATATTTTCTTACATATATTATTCAAAGCAATGGCACGCTAATTTTGAACCGGATGGCGAGTGGTATCTGGGTCTCGAAGAGATACCGAACCCCTCTGTACCGGCCGAATGGGCCCTAAATGGTCTGGGGGGGGGGAACGTAAAAATTATGACGAGACAACCGGATGGTAATGCGGTTGAAGTTGCTTGGAGTTTTCTGTGAAGTTTATACCCTATTTAAATTTTCAAACATGTCTCTTTTCTTTCATCCAAACAAGTTTTTTAAATGGGCCGCTCTCATATTATTCTGAAAAAATAATTATAATTATTGTATAAAACAACCGTACTTAACTTCCATAAATGTTTTGTAAGTATGAAATAAATCTAAGTATTGTATCTATACAAGGTGGAGTTTTGAGACGGGACAGTAAGGGCAAATACCTTAACCGTTATAGTTACAGGAAAACGTTCCTAGGAGACTCTGAGAGATTCTGAACTTCATTCACAGATTTTGGAAAAAAAGGTAGCTCGGTTGATAGAATGCATTCCCTAAAATCCAAAAAAGGTCGGTTCGAACCCCGGCATGTACCAATGAGAAATACACTTTTCTTGCATCTGACTAATGTCAGATTTACAACACCACCGTTCCCGTGCCTTGGAGAGCACTTTAAGCCGTAGGTCCCGGTTCCACTAATACCAACTTGTGAAATCGTTAAGAAATTGTCATTAAAATTTACATGAGACCCTCACCAACCCGTCTGGCCAGCATGGCGTGTGTAGGCCGAATTCTCCAGAAATATTTCTGGAAGACCCATCTCCAATAGTGGAGGTCTAGGTCTCTGTATTCTAAGGGCTGTGATGATAAATAGAGGCGTAAAAGACGGACAAACATACATACATACATACACACATACATAAAAAGCTTTTTTCAAGTTTATAATATTAGTATGGACACCCAGACAACCTAAGCGAAAAACGTAAAGATATTTTTGGCCTTGGGTAAGAATCGAATCTACGCACTGCGGGCACTCTGTGGATACAATTCCATAGGATTTACCACTAGACCACGGAGGCGGTCACAACAATAAAACGGTAAAAAAAAATATAAAAATTATTAATTTTACAAATCCGACCCTGTGTTGATGGAACTGTCAATGTTGTTGTTTTGCAACAATTTTTACGTTTTTCTCTAATAAAGTGTATTTATAATAATAAATGTGTATTTATAGTCGACCCCAATTAAGAGCACCTACAACGCCACAACCCGGCCTCCGTGACACTGGCTCGCCTACAGCGGAGGTCGGGACGTCACCGTCTACAGCCTCATCATAATTTTTAAACGACACCTTGTATAATGTGAAATTGTCAACCTCGGCTGCTTGTATAATAATAAATAAATATTTTTTCATTTTTTATTTTCACCTTTAGCCCGAATATGCCCAGCCCTCTTATCTTCTATGGTGTTAAGAAGCTGTTTTGACAAAGCCTTGACAATTCCCTGTGTGTTTCACCTAAAAACGGCTTAAAAATTTATCACAAGCCTAGAACACAGCGTCCTAGAACTCCACTTTAGGAGAATTTGGCCTACACTTGCCACGCTGGCTAGACAGGCTGGCGAGTGTCTAATGTCAATCTTCATTGGACTTTATTAATGATTCCACAACGTGCTCTCCAAGGCACAGTTTATTTCTCATTGGTAGGTACATGTCGGGTTCGAACCAAACTTTTTAATATATTCATCATCAGCCTGTGTCTCTCCACTGCTGGATATAGGCCTCCCCCTAGACTCGCTACTGCACGCGGTCTTTTGCAACCCTCACCAGCGACCCTCCTTAGGTCATCCGTCCATCTGGCGGGGGGTCGTCCCACTCTGCGTCGTCCCGTACGTGGTCTCCACTCCAGAACCCGTTTGCCCCATCGGTCGCAGATGTGTCCGGTCCATTGCCACTTCAGCTTGCTAATTTTGAATGCTATGTCAGTAACTTTGATTCTCCGACGAATTTCAACGTTTCGAATTCTATCCAACAGAGAAATACCAAGCATAGCTTTAATATATTATTATTAATTAATAGTAATTGGAGTATAAACAAAAAGGAACCGCCTGTATATTGGTTGAAGTGCACTAAGAAAAACGGTAAGCGCTTGGCCAAGCTGAACGCGTGCTTTACGCGGAATAACCACGCGTATAAGTTCTAATAAGTATCGTTTTGATGAGCCACCCGAGGCAAACAATACTTATAATCTTAGACATTGCTCCAACGAGGAAATTTCAAACTCGACGACCGGTAGTTGGTGTGTTTATGCTTAATTTTTACTCGCCTCCTACGCTGCGACGGATAATAAATTGAGCTACCATCTTCGTTTGTCCAATTAGGCTGGTATTTGTAACCCGTAGTGCCTTTGTGTCCCATTATTACGAACATCAATATATAGATAGGCCCTAACTAACGTTAATAAATCGTTCTCACGAATCTAAAAGCGCAAAAATCTGTTAGGTCATAATCGTACCTGATTTGTACCGCGCCTCCACCTGATTGGTCGATAAATGTTATAATATATTATTTTATACGTAGTAAGAAACAAAACAATTAAAATAAAATAGATTAAAAACTATTTATAAATAAAACTAAACTAAAAATACATATGAAATTATAACTATTCTACGAAATAAACTAAGATTGCCACCTAAAACGCTCGCTTTTTCCTCGTTGAATAATAATATAAATATTTTGTTTTAGGTAGTTATGGCATTTAGGGTCGTCAAATTGGTCGATCGATAATGCGCATCTAATATTGGTGCGTTTTATATTGAATAGGTTTATCTAATACATCAATCGTCACTACTAAAATTATTATTTTTTTCATTTAAGTAAAACGTCATCTTATAGCTATTAATTATGTAATATATCTTTAATATATTTTATATTATTTTATGAGTTTATAACAACAGCATTTGTATATAAACTTATTTCTAAATTCTAATGATGGTAGTTTAAGTCAGCAATTATTCGCTAAACCAAGAATAGTTCTATCTCTTTTCTGTCACTCTGATATTGATAAACACATTTAGTTCCTGGAATAATCTAAGGTGAGTAGGTAAAATTACCAACTAATGATTTGAAGTTTTGTATCTAACTATGAATAGGGTTGGGACACAAATTAGTAAAAATGGGACACAAATGTAAGTAAAATTGGTTTGATGCCTACTAGATTGATGTTGGATGTTCGGTATCATTTTGTATTGTTGTTTTTTAACTTACTTCCTATAAGGAGGTTATTAATTCGTATAGGTATTTTGTTGGTTCACACGCCTTAATATTTAATATAATTAATAAAGCTTTACATCTCTAACAAATTTCGTTAAATTAAATATACATATCTATAACTAGGTGTGCCATTTTGTTTCCATATTTTGTGAGAAAATTTCGTATAATGTAAAACAATGCCCCAAGCATATGCTAATAGATACTTGAACATAATGTTTTCAATAAATCTTCTGTCAAATGAACAAGCACCTCGATCACGTTTGAACAATAATAATAAAGATTCCAATTTTACACTTAATGCTATTTTACAAAATGTAGAGCTAAAACTATTTTTTTTTTATGTAGTTTATAATTGATTCATATAAGTGTCCCAGACCTCCACTGCTGGAGATGGGCCTTCCAAAACATATATCTTGAGAATTTGGACTACACTCGCCACGCTGCTGGCCAGGCGGCTTGGCGGGGATATAATGTCAATTTATTAACGATTCCACAAGTTTGTATTAGTGGAACTGGGACCGACGGCTTAACGTGCTCTCCGTACGGTGGTTTTGTAAATCTATGATAAATGTACGTAAGAAAAGTGTATTTCTCATTGGTACATGCCGGGGGGGTTTGAACTGACCTTTGTAAGATTTAAGTAACGCGCTCTTACAACCGAGCCACCATCGCGCCATATAATTAATTAATACCTTATATTTGTAAAGGTGTAAATAAAAGTTCATTATCATCAGCCTGTTTCTCTCCACTGCTGGATGCAGGCCTCCCTGAAGGTTCGTCAATTTACGCGATCTCTTGTCACCATCATCCAACCTCCACCTTGTTGCGTCATCTGTCAATCTGGCGGGGCGTCGTCCCACTCTGCGTTTTCCAGTACGTGGTCTCCACTCTACAAATAAAAAATAAGATGAGAGGGGAAATGTTAGCAGTCTTCTTGGGACTATCTCTGATGGAAAGTCTATAGATATATTTTTTTGTGAATATTTTTTTTATTAGGTAGGCCTATAGTTTATAGGAATTTTATTTTATTTCAGATATTTATGTAGTTTGAAATTATTATTTGAATAAATATTTAAAACTGGGGTGTATAAAAATGTTTTTATTTACACCTATTTACTTTCTCAATTTTTATGTTTTGGTTGTTATTTATTTTTTATTTTGGGTATATAACCATTAAACCATTAAAAGATCAGATATGTCATCACGGGAAAAGTCGAACGCAAGAGATTCTGTGGCTGGTGTGAACACTAAATGCCTACATGCAGCCATAAACAGAACCAGAAAAAAGTGATCTGTGAATCACGATCCTCAGCATAAAAGAAAACAACGCAAAGAGAAAAGCATAATACACTTAAGATATAAAGACATAAACATACCTATCTATTGCATGTAGACAAGGTATATTGCTATGCGGAAGTGTCCAGTTTATCACAGCCAAGGCAAGATACTCGTATCCTAAGCTGTTCGCTACCAGCTGCGTATGTTCACGCCGATATCCCGTGTGGGTGGTGACTTGAAGCACACCCATATACAACGAGTGTTACTACCGCAAATACAAACAGAAGAATTCTAATATTAAATCTTAGCTACGACTACATATACTATTGTGGACTTCTGCAGCATGTATAATGCCAAATGCGAAAAGATCTGTCAAATTTAGTCATTTAAAATTTATCCGGGCCGAAGGACCAAAATGTAGTAGACTTTATTTTGATGAAAACTTCTTCTATTAGATATTTCTCTGATAGATACACTATTTTTTATACAGCACGACATGTAACCTTGCGTCCACCCAGTGGTAAGTGGCGCGCGAGGTCCACAGACACACTCTGACATCAGTCCCTAACACTATGCCGGCTTTAATGGGCATGACGGCAATTCGGCCTGATCCCGAAACGTGTGGATATACTTTACTGGGTTTATCGGCACTAACTGTGGATACTTCCCCGACCCAGCAGACTAGGCAAATTACCACTATCAGTTCGCCTACCACCCATTTGTTGTTCTCGTTGAAAGTATGTGCCATTTGCAATGATGTCAAATGCCAATTTTTACTTTCAAGGAAGGATAACTAATATTGTAATCTTGCCATGGTGATATTTATATATATAAATAAGACTTACTTAATTTGAATATTCAATAATAGCCAGTTCAATATAACCATTTGCATTATAATAAATTATTTTATTTTATTTTGTTAGGGTAATTTACAGCTAATAAAAATTAAATTAAAGAATACATAATTGAATACAAGCTAATAACATGTAACCACATATAACAATAATACTTGTATCATGATTAATAACCCATAGAATTTGACAGAGGGTTTCGATGAGAAAGATTATATCAGAGCAAAAACCTGGCTTTCTTACAATAAACTTTTGCAAAGGACACAATTTCTTCAAGTCGCGGAAACCCGCAAGAAACTAAATACATTATAACTTATTCATGTTACATTTTGTCGTTGTCCATTCCCATGCAAAATGCTTTGTGATCTATAAGTACCTACATACTTTCACTTCCATATCTAGTAATTTAGTGGCTAATATATCGCAAAAGCCATACCTCATATGGAATGAGTAACCATATGGGGCTTAACAAAGACCAATGCCTAAAGACCGAGGCAACATTAATAAATTACAAATCAAATCAAATAATTTATTCATCCCAAAGTACAGGTACATAAGTCAAAAAGTTTGCGACTTTTGAAGTCGAAACGATGGGACCATGGGTACCCTCAGCCAAGCGTCTGGCCAAGGTGTTGTCCAGGCGGCTGACGGAGAAATCTGGAGACAGGAAGGCTGGTATTTCTGCTGTCTTCTTAGGACTATCTCTGATAAGTCGTCTCTTGAGAATATTTTTTATTTACAGTTTGTTTTTTTTTTATTAGTTAATAGTTATTTAATTTGATTACCTTTAAGGTCATACATCAAATCAAATATATTTATTGTAATATAAGTACATATTTTTATAACATGCTAAATAACTCTGTACGATAGAGTGAAGTAAGTAATGTGTCTGCACACTTCGCGAGGTGACCCCGTGCTGAAGTTGAGCATGATTACCCTATTCTTACTAACATACCAAAATTTCAATGTGGTAATGTTTTGTTTATAAACAATGCGTAAACCAACTAAATACATATATAAAACATAATACTCATATAATACATATATTTTAATAGTAAATAAATATAAAATAAATGTTCTTATTAAATTATTCCACCACAAAACGATTACACAACATGCTAATACACCCATCACAAATCCATTTAGTTTAACTCTTATTGGAATTATTTTAAAACGTATTTTAGTAATATTTCTGATTTCGCCAGACCCAGGCCATTCATCCATTCCTTCAGACGTGTCCTACCGCTGTGTTTAACCAGACTTTGTATTATTTGAGGTGGTACCTGGTTAAACAGTCTAGGGCCGAGCCAGTAATAGAAGCGTGATCCAAATGTAGTATTAGTCCTATCAAAGAGTAAAACATAATACACATACATTAATTTAGATGTTAATTTAAGTAATTTGTACAATTGTGCGTCTTGTTGCGCAATAAAAAAGGAGGTCTTCTTTGTTAACCGGTCTATAGCTCTTATAATAACCCTATTATCCGAATGGGTCGACTTTTTAACGATCTTTACAGCGGTACTGTGATTCTAGACATTTTCAACCCAAATGTTAGTATATTTAAGAGGCAAGTGTTATTAATTGTAAACTAACGTAAAGTGACTTTTTACTATTCTTATATTGACTTTTTTACTTATACTAATATATAACCTATGATATAACTTTCAATATAAATTGACATTAATAATAATATATTTATTCTTGCATATATATAAAAAAAAAAAAGTAAAAAAATTCTTTATTGCACAATAAATATCTAAAATAAAATATGGTACATAGGCGAGCTTAATACCTTCAAGGTATTCTCTAACAGCTAACCTTTGGGAGAACGACAAAAGATATTGTGGGATGCAGAGTTAAAAGGAAAAATGTATAATAACTAATAATAGCAATAAATATATACTTAAATATACACATTATAAATACATACACATAATACATAAATATAAATATACTTATATACAATACTTACATAAATAACAATCCATGTTAAGTTTAGAAATTATATCTCATTTTGCTTTTTAAGAAAATAAGAAGTTAGTAGATGCCTAAATATGTTCAACGACGGTGCCAGTCTGATTGACAATGGAAGTTTGTTCAATTCACGAGCTGCAGAAACAGTGAGAGATTCTGAATATCTGCTTGAAGAGTGCAGAGGAATCGCGCGAAGAAATTGGAAACGATCACGCAGGTAATAGGGTGTTTTCGGATTGTTTAGAATACCATAAAGAAAGGAGAGGATGTGTACAGATCTACGAAAACGGATATTCAGCCACTTTAGTTGAATACGAAAATGTGAGACATGATCATACTTACGTAGGCCAAATACATAGCGAATACATAAGTTGAGAAGACGATCAAGTTTATTCAGTAGCTCTTCGGTAAGATCAGGATAGCAGATATCTGCGTAGTCTATAATAGGAAGCAATAGTGAGGTAACCAGCGTTAACCAATAATAATAGCTTGTGTTTTAGTCGGATTAACTAGAAGTCCAAGATATATATATAGTATATATAATAGATGTAACCTAAAATTTTAAAACTTTAAAACACTTGTGTCTAATCATCCAAATAGCTATAGCTATAGCATGCCATGTACACTGCCCTTGGGTTGCAATTCCGACGTTATAAATTATTGTAAATAAGTGCTTGATATGTATTAATTGTAACCTGTTAGTATACCTTAAATAATAAATAAATATAGTTGGTCGCAAGTGTGAGACACAATTCTTCTACTGACTATTTTTCACAGACGATGGATCTGGCACACGCACAGTAAATCCAAAGCTTATAAATGTTTCTTCTCTTCCGTTTGCTTTTTTTAACCCTATCTGTTAATTGAAAAATAGTTAATTTATTTTCTTTAAAAAAAGTATAAATAATAGATAATTGAGCTTATAAGAAAATTACAAAACTATATGTAACAAGTCATAATTTTTTTTGATTCTAAATAATATTGTAATTATATATAACAGCAGATGCTAAAAAAAACTGTTTTCCATTATAGACTTACCCGCAATTTACACGCGTCTGATATCTGTGTGATTAGGCCTCACACTACTGCATTTTAGAGATTAAAAGCCCAGTTCTTAGTTGTAAGTCAAGAAATTTTAACAATTATAGGAACTGACTTTATACGTAGTTCTCGATGTTCCATATCGGGGTATGTTGTAAGGTTGGCATTTTAACCGGGCGTCGGTGTTAAAGGAGCCAGTGTGCGATTGTGTGATTGTATCTGCTATCTCAAGGTATATGATCGGATCGGTGCGCTTGCGCCGTCGGCAGACATCATTACCTGAGCGTCCGGTGGTATTAATAGAACTGATGAAGTATATGGAGTTTTAAAGGCGACCACCACAAGCACGCTGTAGTATGAATAGCCCCAATCACCAAACACCGATTGAATCCCAGCTATCTGATGAGATCTTCGAGCAGTCATCTCATATCCTTTCGCCATACAGCTGAAGTAGGGGATCTGAGAGAGTTGTCTCCCGCCTCTCTACATTGAGGATGGCTGCTTGTGTTTTGCCTACAGTTACCGATAACCTCCACTTGTCTAACCATTCGGGAAGAAATTCAAGGCCGCTCTGCATCATCGTCGCCGCGTACTTCTTATTCCGAGAAGAAGTATAGTACGCGACGTCGTCAGCAAACAGCGCTAACTTGACCCCCTCTACGGATGTCGTCGGTGAATACAGCGTAACATAGAGGCGATTAAAGACCATCTGAGTCTATTTCCACCAAAGGCGAAGCTTAATGCCGTTAGGCATTCTCTGACAGTCGACCTTGGGGACAAAGGAGATATCAAATAGAAATATGAGACGGTGCAAAAATAAGACTTAAAAAAGTCAGTTTTTGATATAGCTAATACTTAACCTAATATCAAATACATATACTACTTAATACACATCATATATAAAGCTACATATAC
Source organism: Tinea semifulvella (assembly GCA_910589645.1). Lineage (NCBI taxonomy): Eukaryota > Metazoa > Arthropoda > Insecta > Lepidoptera > Tineidae > Tinea > Tinea semifulvella. The sequence continues at coordinate 4,369,354 of OU342599.1, forward strand.
TTATATATACATAATACATACATATATAACTACATAATAATTAGAATAAACTAAAAACACATATTAAAATAGATATATTTATTGGGACTCAATTAAATGTGTGAACACAAGCCTCTTAAAGGTGGCTCTATTCGGTGCTTGACGAATACTGACTGGAAGGCTGTTCAATTTGATGTCAATTACTACCATTAATGTCACCACTATAATATTCTCCCGCCATGTGTCCTACAAATTCTATAGTGTTTTCGCAATGCGATTTATGACGATAGCCTGATGATAATTCATCAGTTGGTTCCATTCCTAAAATTAATAAAAATGAGAAGGCAATTATGCTGTTATCTAAGGGTCTAGTCTATAAATGCGTGTTTAGGGCGTACCACACAAAACGGTAACGGAGGTTGTAATTCGTTGTGCATTCGAGCGGTCGAGAGTGAGAATGAATCCCTCCAGGACATGCAGGAGGCCTTACGCAATGCACCCATTTACCTTGAAGTGTGAAGTTTGGATATGGTTTCTTTAATTATGTAGGTTAAATTTCATCATCAGTCTGTTTCTCTCCACTGCTGTATAAAAGCCACCCCAAGGCTAGCTCTAGCAAGATATATATTGCTACCCATATCCAAATAACATTAGCTACCTTCTCTAAACCAATATGTACGTGATTATTATTATTATTATTAGTTGTAGTTTTACGACAGACATAAACAACCCACTGTCACTTTAGCTTGCTAATCAATAATTGTTCTCTGACCAATATTAAGATTTCGAATCTATCAAAAAAAATACTATGCATAGTTTTTTCTATAGCATAGAGAATTTGTGAACGAGACCCACTTTCAGTGTGCAGACTTCTGCTTTGTTTTAGGTTAAAATGCACTGGTTGAATATGATATCAAGTAGGCGTTAGAGGTAGCTGCAATTAGGAAATTTACTCGCTGTTAGTTTCCACGTTTTTGCTCTGTAAAAGAGGACGCACTAATTGAAGAGTCTCGCCTTCACAAATTGTGGTTTAGACGATGAGAGGATGTCATCATGTGACACCGTTCGGACCGGTGTTATCTACTAGAATACCATATCTATAATTAGAAAATTGCCATACATCTATGGTACTGATAGTGAATTTACACACTGGCACGGATTATATGAAATGTGAATTACGCGATGGCACTGCAGGGGTATTGTGCTTATGAAAGGTGTTTAGATAACTTCCTTACTGCTTAAGCCAACTTATAAATATATATTGTTTAATATTGTAGGGTATAGTATTATTTTTAAATTCATCGTAATCATGTTTACGCAAATTCCCTTACGAGGTAGGCTGGAACTATTCGAGTCACTTATCTTCATCCATTTTTAATTTAATATACTTAAAAAAATATTTTTTAAATTCTCTACTTGTACGAGTATGTGGTATGTTATTATTTTAGAATAAAATTATAAATATTTCTTTAAGTACTCTTTTAATTTTCATTTATTTTATTATTATTGCTAAGATACTCCTTTTTTGTAAATTTACGCGTACTTCTATAATGTTTGTTGCATTAACTGCATCTTAAGTTATTACTTTATTTAATCGTTTGTCAGGTCATACTTGATATTATATAAATTTGGTCTATCAATCTTCGCTAATTCTTTTAGCATACCCGAACAATTTAATAAATCCTATATTGTCAAAAATTATACTCCTAAAATATGCAATCATAAGTTGAACTATCAATCAGTCTGTCTTGATAAACTTAATTCATATTTCAACTGACTCTAAATCACTACTTTCTACAAAATACCACAAAGGCCAATTAACTAAACACAATTTTAAAGCACGCAACTTTAACATGCAAACTTGGACCAGTCTTCACAAAGAGAAGCAAACTAGTAGTTGAATTGATGTTTTAACTTACGATGGCGAGCTAGGCATATTTATATTGTGTTAAGTTGTGTGTGATGCGTAGAATCACTAGCTTGTAAGCTGCTAAACACATAATCCTAGAACTCCAATGCTTTCAGAACAAATTTATAGATATTTTGGCCTACTCACAGAAAGCTTACGCATACAACTTATGATAATAAATAAATAAAAATAAAAAAGTTATTTATTTTCTCCCACAAAACTTAAAATTATATTTAAAAAGATATTTATTAAAACATTTATGTAGGAGACTGGAGGCAAAACTAAACTAAGCGAAAGCATAGTCTGTCTGAAAGCACTCCAGGTTCCTCTGACTCAAACTTAATAATAAATACATCTATAGTGTAGTGTAATGTAGTGTAGTGTAATGTAGTATAGTGTAATGTAGTGTAGTGTAATGTAGTATAGTGTAATGTAGTGTAGTGTAGTGTATATATAATTAGGTGTATATATTATGCATGCACTACCTCCTTAGTGGCTTCATTTCTCTATAGTAGGTCGAGAATCGAACTCCATCGGTTGTGGTCTGATGCCATATGCTATTAACTGAAATCTGGTTACCAAATTATCAAAGCAAGTGCTTCGGTAGACACAATTAAGCTGACCGATTCATACTAACGATTTACTTATTATTTATTCGTAAACTTTTCACTAAAATATAAAGTTACTAGGTTTTTAAAAATAAGACCTCCTTTGACATTTACATTATACACTAGGCTCACATTTAAATCCAATTCGCCTTTGTGAAGTAAAAAGTGTGCACCATTCATCACCCGCCAGATATAATCTCTAGCCTTATCGAGTCAGAATCAAGTGAAGCCAGCTCCTATGATTAGTATTGTAAGCATTATTTTAATAGGGCAAATTTATAGCTTGAGACAAGCGTCGTTTTACGTTATTGCACCATTTTGTTAAAACTGTTTTGTGTTGACTAAACGCTTGCCCACACAAATTGGTACTTGGGTAATTAATTTGTACGTATAAATAATATAACTGGTTCTAGATTTTTTGTTATTATTTATTTAGCTTTATACTGACATCTTTCTTTACCATTATGCCGGCCTATCAAGATGTTTTTCACACGTCGCTTGAAAGGCTTGTGGCGGCACATATAACGCTACCTTCACCACAAGGGTCACGGGTTCGATGACGTTGTAGTGGGGGTAATTTTCCTGTGCACTTGGTCCCCACTTAATCAATACATCTGATAAGCAAAATTTTGTATAGGGTTTTTTATCATCCCTGAAATTTCTGGTGTTTGAACTATTCATTCAAAAGTATGAACAACTTTAACCAAGGGACAAACCGTGTAACTGACAATCGGACCAAAGTTAAATCGACTTTTGATTTTCGATTGTTTTAATTGAATATATTTGTAAGCTGCAAGGTCGATATTTATCTGAACTATATCGTATATAAGATTATATCTCGGTAGATAAGAAGAGTAATAAATTTGGTCACACTTAATGCACCGTGCAGTATTTGACAAATTGACTGTGCCCGTAATATGTTGGGTTTAGTCCCTGTACGTCCATAAAAATAAATTAATTTATAGGATAAAAATTATTTAAAATATAAATTTTTATAAAATTTTGAAATAAGAATTTACAGTGTAGATTAGTAGTAGCAGGTGTTAATTAATTACTATACTACATAAATGGTCATTCGAAATGAAAAATGATAAAATAAACCTGAACATGATTTTGAAATACCTATTTGTCGACTTTCATTTTTTTATTTTACAGAATATGTCGTCTGGTTGTCGCCTTACTGAAATTTAATTAATGTAATATCATCAGTAACACTCGCGTGAATAAAACGAATCGATTGACGTAAGAATCATAAAAATCGAACTATGCGTTTGGTCTCCAGTGTGGAGCAATCATACATACATACTCGAACATAGGTCGCGCAGTCGGGTAATCCCTTTTTTAAATATTCACGGTAGCTGAGGCAATATTATGTTGAAGAAATAAATAGATAACAGCAGAAACTAAAAAAAAAAACAAAACATTTGTGTGTAAAAGAGGCCCTGGCAGACCGAGACTCACATACCACGATCAAATAAATAAAACAGGGCTGAAGGTGCATTAAAAAGCTTTCGTAACAAAAGGTCATGTATGAAGAGGTTGTTGTGTTCATCAGCGACAGACAGAGGTATGTCATGATCGTGTCAATTGGCATTCAATTGTCTCTGCCTACCCTGCAAGGGATCTAAAGCAAAAATATGTATTTTAAAAAAAGTCCTTTGCGCCAATTTGCGCGGACATATCATGTGCAAGTTTTTGTTTTGTAAATTAATTTACTGTGAATATTGTTGGTCAATAATGGTTTGTTTAATAATGTTGTACAATGTGAATAGTTATGGTAAACGAAAATTTATTAAGTAGCTAGATGAGTGCAATTTGGAGACCGCTAGATTTGTTTGTTGTAATAACGCGCGCTTAATACTCGTACTGTCCGTGCTGAAAAAGTTAACGCACGCTAGGTATTGTCCGTGCTAAAAGGGTTATGAGTAAACAGAAAACCATTATGCACTACATCTGTTCTCGTAAATAGTTTTTTTATCGTTTCTGATTATTTTTAATTAATAGATAAGATACCTTTTTTCAAGTCATGTTTTATTTTTGGTCTGCTTTTGATACCATACAAAATCATAAATTATAAACTTAAATTATCTTTAAAGTGTATTATATTGGTTCAATTTTGTAATATAATAGTGTACAATTACAGACGTTGTAATGTTATTTAATGCTGATTGCCCGCTAGCGTTCCTTTTAGATATCCACCTTGATAACAGGCGGAGTGACATATCCTTTGGTGGCAATCCTTGCCCCGCCACTCTTAGAAACGTAGGCAAATATAGATGTTGGAATTGCAAAGAAATGTTATTTTATATTTAACATATACATAACAATACCTAAATAAAAATAAAAAAACCGCCTGCGAAAAAAATGATCTTAAATTGAAAACTAAAAAGAAATAAATTAGAACTAAAAAAAAACAAGTAAAAAGAGTTTTGTCGCCAAAAAGTTTGATAACGGCTTAATTGATATAATTATATATATTTTATTACATTACAACTTTAACAGTCGGTACCTATTGTTGGGAAGATTGGAACCTGCCTCGGTTTCTAATAAGTCCTGTATGATTTTAGGTACAATAAAGTATTTTAATTAATAAATAAATGATTTGCTACTTATTAAATGACACTAGGAAGATGTCTCTGTTAATTAAAATTTTGTAAGAATCTAAATTCGTTTTATTATTATTATTTTCTTTATACCTCAAATTATCGCAAGTTGGTTTTATTAAACGGCTGATGCTTTTCTCGTTAATAGATTAGTTCTGGTATGTTTATGTAAAACTAAAATATGGACAAAATCGTATGTCACAATACGAGTTAAATATCACTAATAAATTATTATGTGCCGACCACAAATCGAACCTCCGCGTCAATCCACAGACTTAACCGTCGGCATCTCGCTCTCGCATAAATAAAAAAAAACATTTTAAAATGTAAATTAATATTTTTGAAAAAAATGCGTAGCGGGACGAACCCAGCCGGCGCGTGTTATCCGCACACACCCGGCCTGTGCGCCTCCGTATGTTAATATTATTAAATCACATTTTCTTATTATTAAATATTTATTATTATTTAATATTAATATTTGCTACTGTATTTTTTAATTGATTAAGGGTGCGTTCGCAGTAGACAAACTGTTCGCCGCCGACTGAGTGAGCCGCAAATTTGTGGCGAACTAAAACCATTTCGCCACCGACTGGAATCGGTTTTCCAGTGAGTCGGAAGCCCACTGAGACGCTGAGTCGAGTCGAGTGAGCGTAATGCTGAAAACTGCCTAGAGTGAGATAAACTAGCAAACTGTAAACACTCCATTTGAAATATTTGGAAGGGCATACTAAACTGATACGCCGCTAACGCAGGCTATACGGGTTGGGTTTTCAATTTTAGTTAGAAATAAACAGTAACCCACTAGAGATCCTGCCAAGGAAAACACACTATGCACACATTTAATTATAGCTGTTCTTCTTCTTCCACTTATTGATTATGGTGATGTATATTGTGTTAACATGACCGAAGAACAACTAAACAAGATGGATCGCCTTCTAAACTCCTGTATTGGGATCATTTATTCTCTTCGCAAGTATGACCACATTTCAGAATATCGCTCTAAGCTTAAATGGTTACCAATAAGATTGCGAAGAAATCTTAGAATCTTGTGTCTGTTATACTCAATATTAAATAAACCTAATACAATACTTCTCATTCCTCAGCTCCTTTCACGACAGAACTCTTCGACTTCACAAAACACCGTCCTTTCTATCCCTTCCCATTACTCTAACTTTGGGTCAAAGTCTTTCGTAGTCGCAGCGTCATCCCTTTGGAACAGCCTTCCAGTCAGTATTCGTCAAGCACCGAATAGAGCCACCTTTAAGAGGCTCGTGTGACACATTTAATTAAGTCCCAATAAATATATCTATTTTTATGTGAGTTTTTATAATTATTAATATGCTTATCAAGGCCATTCAAACATACGTATACTGCAGCTTCGCCAAGAGGTGGCCTTCCTGAGCGTGTTCTATATACTATACTACGGTACCTAAGTGTTCAGAAGACCTCTACAACCTTATCGCTTCTTCTCTACTCCGCAACCGAACCAACCACAAGCACAGGCCAAAATATGCACCACCATACCGTAGTATATCGCAATATTGCAATTGTCAAAGGTAAGTTAAAGGTATGTATACACGCATGGGTGGGCACAGGTAAAATATTATTAATTTGAGAATCTACTGAATGTCTGTGTCCATTCATGCGAGTACGAAGGGGTGTCGTAGTCTCTCCCACATAAAAACTGTTACAAAATCTGCACTCCAGCATATATACGCAATGAGAAGTAGTACATAGCAAATTTGAATTTTGATGACAACAGGGTTATGATGAGTTTGTATATTGATATCGGAATTTATTATGGGACATGTTGACAGCCTATTGTCGGTCGCAAGCCCGAGACACCATTCTTCTCATCTCTTACCCACACACGATGGACCCGGCACCCGCACGGTGAATCCATGGAATGCTTAGAAATTTGTCTTCCTCTCTGTATAATATTTTTGCTTCTTATAACGAAAAGATACTGTTATTAGCAGAAAAGTGTTGTGCTAGAACTTCTGAAGTAGATTATGAAGTTGATTGAGAATGTATCAAAAGTAGAACAGCCTGTATCACCATAACAGTAACCACACGCGCTGGTCAACCGCGGACAGTTTATCTGTCACCCTAACTACCTGAATTCTTAGGACACCATACCCACGTGCCTCTGTGACGGTGCTTAATGGACACCCATCTTGCACAAGTAATAGGCGCTGATCCCATTCGACGCGATATTTTGACCTTTTAATCTAAACAAAATCCGAATTTTATAATTCACAGAATGAAACGAAGTAACAAGAAAAAAATATGGAAAAAGAGTTCAAATAACCTATAGAAAGAAATATTTTCGACGATTATTATAAATACCATGGATAGTGAAATTATAAAATGATAAAATATATAAATAGTTTGGAAAAGATGTAATCAAACGATGACTTCTAAAAAGAACTAAATCTTTTAATGATATTGGTAGTTAAGCGAAGGTTCGCGGGAATGATTCGTAAACGCCAATGCAGCGCCACGTTATATAAAAATATACATTAGGTAGCTATGAGAACACATCGATATATTGGATAATATTTTAATTCTATACGATACATCCATGCTGCTTACAACGTTTGTATTCTATGTATGTTTATAATAAACGTTGCAAGTTATTGAAAATAAAAGGTTCCTATAAAATAATATTGAGTAAAATGTAATCGCATCTATATTATTACATATCTCTGCATTAATTTGTAAATGACACTTGATTAAGACATGAATTGTGACGTCAGTAACCAGGCAAACATTGTGCTTTTATTAATTGTAACTCTAAAACGAATCCTTCGTGTTTTTTAACACAAAAGGTCAAAAGACACCTGTCAAATAGGTACTTTAATATGAGTCTTAAACTCACCATACAAATAACACAAAATAGTTAATCAATTTTGTAACTTATTCTCATAGATGTAATGGTACCTTTATCTTTTAAGTTTTGTGTTGTGTATAATTTATTTCGCGACACCTGGGTCTAAGTTACCCGCAGTGAAATCATTTGTCAGGACTCTGACATATGGTTTGCTTTGTATTATTCTATATTTAATTATAATACAGTGGCAATAAATAACATTAATAACTTGGCTTTGGTCATGGAAATATACCTATTTCAATATTTGATTCAATTTTATATGTCAATAAAGATATTTACAAAATATAAAATAATATTACTGTTAATACTAAAATAATATTACTGTTAATACTAAGCTTTCGCTCCCGGCTCTCGTATGAACTGCTTTTGGATAAATATACTATGATGACTTTGGCAAATCGACGCATCCTGTTGGATGCCATGACACTTCATGGTTTATGCAATAATAAATATGACTGTATTGATCTTAATAGTAAACTCTGTTACCGTATTCCCACGAACCCGCAGCGCGACGTGTGCCAGCATCGCTTATTTGTAACTACTGCAGCCCGCACTAACGCTGCTGTTCGTGCCCTATTAAGACGTCTTGTGTGCTCATATAATGATATATTTTCTAATATAGACATATTTGCTTTATCTGCATGTAGGTATAAGAATAAGGTCAAAGAAACGTTAAAATTTATATAGGCTTTTTAATTATTATTATTATTATTTTTCACAATTTCTTATTTTTTCTTAATGTTTAGTTTGTTATAACTTTGTACATTCTATAATTATATATCCTATCTGTGGATAACGGTGTTAATTGTATAATTACCTGTACTATGTAATCTATATTTGTATTGTATCCTTATTGTACAATTGTTTGTTATTCCAAATAAATAAAATAAAATAAAAATAAAGATAGGAATATAAATCCCATCCGCATGGAATGGTTGCAAGAACATTGGCCGCAATTCCCCGCTGAATTGCAATACTGATTATTTAGAAGAAAGAGCACCATGGGTCCAGAGTTTATACAGCAAACGGCACAAATACTCATATGTAATCTTTTAATGTATTTACGTATTTGCGCCGCTTGCCGGACTCCGCATTTTCCGCTGCGGACCCCGCTTTATGCGCTGTCTCCCTCAGATGCGACGCGGCGAGGCTGGCGACACACGTGACGTCACACCACAGCTCGTCCTCGTTCCCAGGGGACCAACGTCATACCATCTTGCCTTCATCTCGGATAACTTCAGCAGGCTTCATAAGAGTTGGAAACTTGATGGTGGCTTCAGCCATTTTAATAGTATAGTTAAGGGAGCTGTGGTAGGAAAATTTGCCCGCACTTTTGGAACAGGAGAACCAATGAACTCCAAGACATTTGACCTCCTTTCCACACGGTCATTGATGTAAGACACATAATGGTGCCCGAACCGAAGACCAACGGCGATACGGAAACTTTCGCCCTAAAGTGTTTAATTTATTGTCTATACATCTCCCTCTGTCTCTTACTCTCTCACACTATGAATCGGGCTCGACCACTGTGAATCCATGTAACTACTGCTAAGAAAAATTTCTTAGCAGTAAGTCTAGCTGTAAAGGAGATAATAGACTATTCTGAAAATTAAACTAAAATTAATTAAATCACAATATTTATAATAATAATAATAATTTTATTACCACTTATTTAATGCAATAATAGAAAGCCAATAATGCTATTATAATTAGCCCTCTGGTACGTACGACCAACGAACTTGCCACTTGTCATGATCTGTTAGACATCTTAATCAAATGTAATTGTATTATATTATATAGACCCGACGGCATGACCACCTCCGCCTGTTGCCAGCCTACTTGGGACTATTCCTGAAAGGCCGTCTCTACAGGACATTTTTGTTAGGTTTAGTTTATATATTTATTTATTTTTTTAAGTAAATTTTGATTATATTAATAAATAAATTATTTAATGATAAATAAAACGTAATAGTCTCTTTAACATTTATTTCTATTTTTTTTTAAATATATATTGATTTATTTGAGGAATTAAGGCACAATTGATTTAAAAAAAAAAAAAAAACTTACATCCTAAAACATAAATGACTATTAATAAAAATAAACCTAATTAATAAATAAAAATACAACTCAAAACTAAAATGAAGAAAAAACAAAATATTTTTTTTTAATTTTTTTTTTTTTTTAAATTTGATCCAAATCGCTGCCAATGGGCAAAGTGCCAAGGATACTGTCCTTTGGCCCAAATATTGCCCAGCCCTTTTGTCTCCCGAGGTGTTGACGAGCTGATTTGACAACGCCTTGAAAATTTCATGTGCACTTGGTCCCCACGGCCTCAGAGTTTCAACTCCAAACGGCGCAAAAACACATCTCCCAATAAGTTGAGTGTATTTCCGCCGCTTGAGGTTCTCTTTAACATAATATGTCTATGACTTATAAGTTAGATGTGGTCGCATAATGTCAAGCTTACCCATAAGGAAACTTGAACATGCCAACTTTATTCAAATATCTAGGATTTAAACTTTACCTAATAAGTTATTGTATTAATGCTGTCTGTTTTTTTAGAAAGTTAAAATTCAAAACATTAATTAATATATATTTTAACTGCGCGGTGGTGGCTCGGTTCAAAGGTCGATTCAATCACCTTCGGCATGTACCAATAACAAATATACTTTTCTTACGTACATTTATCATAGATTTACAACACCACCGTTCCCGTGCCTCGAAGAGCACGTCAAGCCGTCGGTCCTGGTTCCACTAAATACCAACTTGTAAAATCGTTAATAAATCATTTATTTATTTATTTATTTATTTTATTTTATTTATTTATCTTTAAGGAAAACTTACAGCTTCTAACAAATGATTACTTATATAAAAAACTAGATGCCAATTACAAGTTTCCACAAATATCTTATACAACTAAATAACTTACAAATAGAAGAAACATATAAATAATAAATTTAAACCACAATAATTTAGAAAAATAAAAATAATATAATATAAATAATATATGTGTGTTATACTGCAAAAAATGCTCTAGACATCGCCCGACCGACTAATTTAGGCGATGTACAGAACATGTCAATATCCATGACCTCAGCTAGGCGGTTGCGTTCTTTTGATGCTCTCGCTAAAAATGAGTTTTGACGGTAGTTGGTAGTTCATCATTTAAAATTGACGAGTGCAGGCAAAATTCTCCAGATGTATGTTCTGGAAGTCCCATCTTCAACAGTCGAGGACCAAGGCGCTGTGTTCTAGGGGCTGTAATAATAAATAATAATAAAATAATATATATACATTATGCCGTCTAAAATATACATATATACATATCTCCACGCCAGATCCCTTGCGGGGTAGACAGAAACAATTGAGCGCCACTTGACATGATCACCTCTTTAGCTTCGTCGACATTCATCAACCTCTTCATACATGCCCTTTTGTTAGTTAAGACTTTCTAATGCACCTTCGGCCAGTGTTTTATTTACTCGTTTTTCATCATGATATGTGAGTCTCGGTCTGCCAGAACCTCTTTTACCCACAACTTTCGTATTATATACCTGGTTCGTCAATCTTTCTTCGTTCATCCATTTCTTTATTTTCGTCCCTATGCTTTCTTTTATACCTACCCTTTTCCATATTTCGAAGTTACGCATGCGGTCCGCCAAAGTGACGCCGCATATCCGACGCAACGACCTCATTTCTACTGCATTTATCCTACTCTCGTGCGTATTCTGACATATCCACGTCTCGCTTCCATAATAATAATAAAATACTTTATTGCACAAAATTACATAAGTAGTGTAAACAAGGGCGAACTTAATGCATTCTCTTACAGCTAACCTTTGTGATAGTGACAAGTGAGGTTATAGGGTGCTTAGAAACGATAAGTCAATAGAATTACATGTGAATATCGATACTTAACAATAACAATAAATAGCTTAAATATATACATAAAAGCAAACAATAAATATTATAACATCCATATACTTACACATATACACATTTCCATACATGAGTGTTGGTGCCAGCATATTTCGACTGCCGATAAAATAATACATACTCATAATAATAATTATTGTTATTATTATTAAAATCGTTTATTCAGATAAAAACTTAAACTATTTACATTTTTAAAATTATACGCCAAACTGCATAGCAGTTTGTCGACAATAGTACTCTTTTTTTACAGTATTTTTTTTTACACTATATTTGTCAAAACACAAAGTTCGGTTTTGCTCGTGATTTAGCAATCTGCCAAGACTTAGCTTTTAACAAGTGGACGCAGAACTACGCAAAATACAATTTTTTTCAGAAATTTAATTATTAATGCGAATGATATCTTTAAAATCATAAAATAATATTATAAAAAGTAGGTTGTTGCTAACACATGCATACTTACTCATTAACATTCACTCAATCACACATTTATTTATCAACACACACACGAACACCAAAACAGACACACACACACACATGCATATAGACCAACCATACACATACACACACAACCAATTATTTAAGTCTTGCCTTCAGCAAATATAAATAAATATTGTCTAGACTAATATAAAATGTTGTAAGTACTAATTCCTAATGGCATCTGAAACACCGTCCATCGACTATTTCCGATGTCACAGCTGAATTGTTTTTGTCACTATGTAAAGTTTATTATATGCCCTAACCTATGTAACAACTAAATTGTGATGTATATTTATTTTATAGACTGCCTTCGTGGTCTAGCAGTTAAGTCCTGATCGAGACACAATAATATTTATTAATTAAAATAAATCAATTTAATTATTATTTAATTTATTTGTGATATTTCCGAGTTTGGTACGCTAGCAACATCGACGAGCTTGCTACTTGTCATGATTGGCCTATAGTAAAGTTGGCTAAATGTGAATCCGCTTCTTTAAGCGTGGTTTCTGACTACCCCGAAAGCGAAACGGTCGTGATGATACTTTACTTTTTTTAAATTGGAGTTAGATTGTTGTGGAACAAATAGATCGCATTTGCCAACCAATGGCAGCCTGCTCGGCACAGAGACAGTAGATGGGGTGCTTCGATTATACATTTGATTAATTTATATAGAAACATACTATCAAGTAATATCCTATTATATTTATGTATTATGTTACAGGTCAATAAAAAACCTTTTTAAGGTATTCTTTAATAACTAATAATTGTCACGTTATGCGGGACATTAAAATGAAACAAGGGAATTTAAGCAAAGGAAGTTAATATATTAATTAAAGTGAAGTTAACAGAGCAAGAGAATCTACAATTATATAAGGGAGGGTCGTAAGCCAAAACTAAGCCCTATCACTTTTTATGCATCCGTTGACCGTACGTAGGGGTACCTTCCCTCGGAGAGCCTGAAGATGGGGACCCGGAGAGCGCTGCCGATCCCAAGCGGACAACATGGCGTCACAGGGATTCTGGGCAGCAGGGTTATCTTCTTAAGCTGGGCCCCAGCTCTATAGTCCTACTGGAAAAACCCTGAAACGCACGGGGACCACACGTTACGTTCCATCTCTAGATCTACCACCACTCCAGTCCTCACCAAGACAAGATACCATGTAGTTGGTGAGAACGCAGCGGTGGTGCACAAATAAAAATGAATGTACTGCACGTGGTCATTAAGTGACCTGTACTATTTTTAATTCAATACTTACCCAAGCTACGGGGGCGACAATATCCAGTGGATTTATTAATATATATAATTATTAAGTTTTAAGGTATATGATTCTCGTAAAATATGTATTATAAATTAAAGCAGCACATTGCAGTTGGTTTTGAAAGTGAAGTGTCAAAATCTACACTGACAGGTGACTTCTTAAATAAACGCAAGGCAAAGGATGTCGATTGCAGCCAACAATATTTATTCCTTGGCCGCATGTAATACGATCGTTACATAATAACACGCAGACGTATCATAATAATTATTGTGGACAAAACCAAAACATTGTTAAAAGATCTAAATAACTTAATAAAAATAACTTAATGTGGATTGGATCCTTTTCGCATAACTACGTCCAAGTGTAAGTCAATGTTGTAGAAGCTCATTTTCGTGAGTTTTAATCTCTATCCCGGCTCATTACGGAGCACCAAATACTCGGAATAGCCAATTTGGCCATTAATTACCAACTCGAGCCTCCCTTTCTACCCTTCCTTTTTCGAGTAAAAATAGATTATAACTCATTTATCGTTACGCAGCGAGACACGACTTAAAGCGAACACATAAATTGTCTGTCACCAAAGATATATATATATATATAATACTAAAGTATTACAATACCCGGAAAATATACAATTCTGACTACTCCGTGTTTATATATCTATGAAATAGCAGTATTCGTCCGAAAGTACCCAAGCCTCTTTAAAACGAACGGAGGTCAAAGATACAAAGACAAACTATGTACCCCATCTCAACGCTTGGAGATTTACTCGAAAAATTGTTACTGTATGGCAATTAAAATATTTAATTATTTGCCAATTTGATCTAAAAGCATTAAAAGTAAGGGATTTTCAAAAAAAGTTATTTAAGCTATTGGTACTAAAGGTATACTATTCAAATAAGGAATTTCTTAGTGATGTACTTGAGTAGGATAATTAAATTGTTATCATTACCTATCCTTTGACATAATATAAGTAGGTAATTGACATGTAATTTATTGTTCCATTTTTTTTTTTATGTATTTAGGTATGTTGAAACTATTGACTGTAAACTACTATATAACTGTAAATATTTTCACGCTGCATGACGGCAGGATACGCCGGAAAACTGTACTACTACTAGCCACAATATGTGCCGTATTCTAGAAAAGAAATGTTTTGATTTTGATTTTGATTTACAATACATTGTAGTAAGTCGATGGCGTCCATTTTTGGAAAAAAATACCCGAGTTTATAGCCCGAGGCCAAGGTCGCGCGTCCTTCATTGCGGACGCTCGAGCGGCTGTCAGCTGTAAAGATCCATTGCCATAAGACCAGTTGCACTCTACTCTCACTGTTTTCTTTTGTGTTCCATTATCTCATGATGGATGATGAATGAGGTGATAGGGAAGGCATAAGGTCTAGCCCATACAGCCAAGTCTGACGTAGTATATATATATTTTTTATGAGTTAATGAGGTTATCATCAAATTACGAATCTTAAAATATTTGACGCTTTTGTTAAGGTCGAGTCATTATAACCCAAACACGTCGGGTATAATACGGGGGAGTGCACAGCGCGAGGTAACCGCAAAAAATATACTGCCTCTTGTGCCCCATATTTAAAGTCCAATTTATCGTTTTGCATAATTATTCACATCGTAGCACATTATTAAACAAAACAACACCACTTTTGACGAACAATATCGATAGAAAAGTAATTTACAAAACAAAAACATGCACTTAACATGACCGTTCAAAATGGCGCGAAAAACTCCATTTTTTTTAATGTTTCTTTAAAGGACATTGTACAGAATACATCAGTCCTAAACACGTAATTCATTCATAATATTTGTTCATAAACGAGTTGGGATCATCAAATTCCAAGTGTTGCAGAATTTTATGCTTTTCTTGGAGTCACTCAGGTCATTACATTAAACAAGTCGGGTATAATAAGCTATTAAAGCACGGGACAACTGCAAAAAAATAACTGCAACCTGTCGACCATATTTAGAATCGAATTATGGTTTTCCCTAATTATTTACATTTCAGCACATTATTAAACAAAACAACACTTTTGACTAACAATATTCATAGTACAGTAATTAATCAGTTCTTTAAATATATGTTTAATTTGTTTGAAATATTTTCATTATTATAATGTAGTTGTTGAGAGTTTTAGACACTGCAGTGTTGTCCACTATCTGAATCGCCCGCCTCTTCAGGAATTCGTTTTTACGAGTATGCGGCATTGTTGTATGGTAATGGATTCCATTATATAAAATTTGCGCTTAAAAGAACGGACTTCGATTGCTGTTCCTACTATCGTCGACGACGAATGAAAACCTCTAAATGTCTAAAAACTAAATTTTACAGGAGATAGAATACGTTGTATGCGCGTGTCTTTGATTTAATTTCTTTATAAGATTTACTAACTAGATGTATATAAAAAATAAAAAAAGTAAAAAAATACGATATGTATTTATATATATGTATTTGCCGACATCTCATGAAAGCCATGCCAAGGTTTGTGTGTTAAAATTTTGGTAGGTACCTAAATGTCGTGTTATGTGACGTACACACTCCCACGTGACTAGCACGTATCATTCACGTGAGCTCCGCCTATTGACATGCGCACTAAGCACACACGCCCACATGTCCGACACATACGTCACGTAGGTATCCGTAGCATATGGGCGTGGGTGTAGGCGTGCGTGCGCAGTGGGCGTGATGTGTGTTTCACGTGTGACGTCACAGATCAACTACGTTCATGTATGTCGGGGTTTATATACTACGTGCTTCCATGTATGTTGAGTATTGTTGGACTTCTTAGTTCTTAATTAACACAAGCGTACGTTGTAGTTATTATAATACGTAATAACAGCGCATTACGTGTCAGTTAACAGTTTTTTTTTACAAATTACAACGAAATGTATATTTTAAATACATTAAAGAAGTATGGCAATAAAATCCAAAATAAAAATATATTATATCTGCACCTGCGCCCGCATTATCAGCGAAAAACGCGGAAAATCGCGACCAACCGCCAAACTTGACACCCGTAGAACTTCCTCAAAATAAAAAAAAACACTTGGCAAAAGTTTAACGGAAACGAGAGAAAATAAAAAGGACATCGGACTGGCAATGGTCTAGCGGTTAATATCGTAGATTTAAATGCGAGGTAGAGGTATCGGGTTCGAATTCTGATCCAAAATAGAATCAGTCAAATTATTGCGTTGCTTGCGCTTTTTTTACTGAATTTAGCTTAAAGCGAATGAAAACGCTACTCGAACGACTTTCAAAGCACCAAGTCGAACATGAGGACCGTAACGTCATCCAACAGGTATTTGCAACTGCAGCGTTTGCGAGCGAAAATTCAAACACTATATTCAAAAGTAGATTTAATGTTTTATATTTGACAAAGGCCTTTTACAGCCGCTAACTGGAATTTGCTGTTAATTATTAATTATTCAAATGTCATATTAATTTCATTAGTTAAGTAGGTATGTAATAATATAGAATTTTACTGACAAAGCCCATATACAGCCGCAACAACAGCTTAATTTATTTACCTAAGGTAGGTAGATAATTATATTTAATATAGGTACCTATATTTTTGGTTATTTTTTGTTATTGTGTTGATGCTCCTATGACACTACCAGTTCTGCTCCATGTCTTCACATTGCACTCTCCAGGCAAGACAGATATTTTAACGTTAAATATATATTGTGTACAATTTTGTTTAAATCATATTGAGTTAACCAAATTCCGGCGGGAATGTACGGTGATACACTGAGAATAAAGAATAAAAAAGGCATTTGGAACTCCAAAAAAAACTAAAGGAAAATTGTGAAGTAACGTACTAATAATAATAATAATAAAAATCGTTTATTTCTCTCTAATGACATAAATTAGTTTACAGAAAATGAAATATCTGGGCATGAGAGCTGGTGCCTGAAGTGGATATGCGGAGGATATCTGTATCTCACCAGATGGTCACCAGATTGCATCCCTCAGACTAAATAGTAAAGTACATTAAAACTTAAACTAAATAATAGAAACAAGGTTTAACTTGAAACGATATTAAAAGTTATGATAATGCTCTCAAAAACAATACTAATTATACAGTCTACCTCACAACAATCAACATTTGCTCAGTTTCATCAATGCTTTGGCCCTGAAGCCATTCGGCTACAACCCTCTTGCAGATAGCTTTTGTTTTACACCTAATAGATAATGCCTTATTAACTTTGTTGTAAATATCCTCCTCCTCCTCCTTAGTCGGTACCCCACTGATGGGGATCGTGACTTCGTCGCAGACGCAGCTCATCCACCAGCCGTCTCCAACGGTTTCGGTCCTCGGCGTAGTGGATGGCCTGGTGTACAGGGATGTTCAGGTGGTCAGTCACCTGACTGGACCATCGCTTGGGGCTTCTTCCTCTTGTTCTTTTACCGTCTACCTTGCCCGTAATCAGAAGTTTTTCTAGATTATCGTCTTCTCTTCTTGCAATGTGGCTAAAGTATTGCATAATTCGGGCAAAGCAGACGGTAGAGAGTCTTTGCTCCCTGGTCAGCTTAAGCTCTTCGAGCACAGAAATGTTAGTACGTCGTGCGGTCTAAGGGATTCTGAGCAAACGACGCCAGCACCACATCTCAAACGCATCAATCCTCGCTCTATCCGCGGCTTTTATGGTCCATGTCTTCGAACCGTACAGAAAAATGGAGAAGACAAGTGTTCTGACGATGTGAATTTTTGTTTTCTGGATATGTTGCTGTCACCCCATATTTTGTTAAGTTGGGTCAATATGTAAATATAGCATCCAAGAAAACAATATAATCTCTTCACAAAACTAGATCTAACTCGTGTTGTACTATAATAATAGTAAAGAAGGGTATTAAATGAACATATTGATATTTTTTTAAAGGGGGAGGTTTTTGACTTAGCTAGGAATTACAGTCGTGATGATACTTTTACATTTATAAAAAAGCTATTGACTTCCGACCGTCCGGCGGCCGCCCCCAACTTTAGCCGCTTTTTAAACATCTCCCCAGATTAAATCACAGCTCAAGTTTTAAAGATATTGTTACGTAAATATAAACCCGATCAGCAGCCCAATTCTACTAATAGTACTATTTCAATTATATTTTAGTTTAACGTTAAATAATATCAAAACATGTTTTGATATTTCTCTACCGATTCAATTTCCATTCAGCACCACATCTCAAAGGCGTCTAGTAGTCTAAGTTCGCCTATGTTCATTTAAATGTGATTTTGTTTATTGTACAATAAAAATGTTTCTATCTATCTATCTATCAATTTTTTAGTAGAATACCGTACGGGGACAATAACTAATGTGGGTTCGGAAAAGAACGTAACTTGCGTTTAATCGCCACAAAATTAGTTGTGCTGCAGGACTGTACAGAATAGAAATTATTAGACTAAATCATCAGAAACCATGGTTCAATGACTCACCTCGATACAAAAAGCAGTTGTAGCCACTTTACATGTTACAAATGACTAGCTAATCTTCATGAGTTATTCCCTGACAGAGTGATAAGTCGCCGGATAGACATTAACTGGCCAATGTGCTCTCCGAGTTACGGGAACGGTGGTGGAAGACAAATTTCTAAGCATTCCATGAATTCACCGTGCGGGTGCCGGGTCCATCGTGTGTGGGTAAGTGATGAGAAGAATGGTGCCTCGGGCTTGCGACCGACAATAGGCTGGTTGAGGAAAAGGAGGCCTCCTTTTTTTATTTTATTGCGCGATAATACGCTCACCATCCACCATTCTACTTCTCTCCCTACCCAACCAAATACTGTATGATATATATATAAATATACACACATCAAAAGTGTCTAGGGATCAACATATATTTTTGCAATAACTTTTCTCCTGATTGATATTCATTAAAATTTTCTTTAAGGATTGATCAAATAAAATGTTTTCGTTTGTCTACAGTAACGATAAACCAAGTCACCTTTGCATTAGTAAAAAAAATTGCCATTTTCCTAATAAAGGGATTTTTGACATTTGAACCACTAACATTAAAGTTCGAAAAAAAGACTGAAATAACAGTTTTTTTTTTAATTTTATTGGGTAACTTAAACAATTAATAATCCGTGTTTCTACCGCGAACACTAACAACACAAGAACATCGGTTTGGCATACTCAAAATGAGTTCATCCAAATCACGCTGTGGAATGGCCGCCCATGTTCGTTGCAACAACAAAAAAAGGTCTTCTTGCGACTGGATACCCTCCATATTCGGCAGAGCTCTTCTCTGAAGAATATCCCATGCATGCTCAATCGGGTTCAAGTCTGGCGACTGAGCAGGCCAGGGCAGGACATTGATGTTAGCTGCGGCGAGAGTCTGTCTTACAACTCTTGCGGTGTGCGGTCGTGCATTATCATGCATTAACTGAAATAAGGGACCGATATTCACTTGTAGAGGAACGATGACGTCTGATACAACCGTCTCAGCATAAATTTGAGCGTTGAGGTTGCCTCTGATCCAAATCAACTCAGTTCTTCCGCCGATCGAAATACCCGCCCATACCATGATGGTTCCACCACTATAAGGATGGACTTCCTGGCAGGATTTTAATCGCTGTTGGCGTCCAGGGGTTCTCCAGTGTCGTATACGTCTTGTATCCGGCCTCATACCAAAACGAGACTCATCAGAAAAGCACACGAAACGCCATTGTTCTTCTGTCCAATTTCTGTGTTCAAGAGCCCATTGATATCGAGTCCTACGATTGTGCATTGCTATAGGTGGTACCCGTAGCGGTCTTCGGGAATGAAGGTTCACTTCATGCAAGCGGTTTCTGACTGTTTGGTCGCTAATTAAGTTCCCTGAAGAGCGATGAAGGCTCACGGCTAACATCATGGCGGTTATTGTTGGAGTTCTTCGAGCTGTGATTTGAATGTATCGGTCTTGTCTCCGTGTGGTGCAGCGATACCGTCCTCCATGGCGCTCAGCCACGGTACCAGTGGTTCGGTAACGTGTCCAAAGTCGACTGATAACACTCTGACTTGTATTCAGAGCTAAAGCCACAGTACGTTGCCGGGAACCAGCTTCTATCATTCCCACGGCTCTGATCATTTCTTCCCTGCTTAAATGACGTCGCCGCTCCATAATAACGTTGGTTTTAATCAGTAGTAGGGAAACAGTAGCACTAATAAAGTCTTCAATGCGTCTTATGTTTTTATAGGGAAAATATTGACAGCTGATTTTCATCTTTTACTCGAATTTGATTGACAGTTCCTGTTTTAAATTATGAAATGCACCAAAAAGGATCCATATAAATTTATAAAATCATAAATTTATTACAAAGCCACATCTCAATCACAAGAAATCCGCATAAACATGCTTGATCCCTAGACTTTTTTGATGTGTGTATATAAATTGCTTGCTTCCACCTGATGGTAAATGGTGGGCAAGGTCCGTGAATGTTAACAAGTGGAATCAGACACTGGCCTATAGTAAAGTTGGCTAAATGTGAATCCGCTTATTTATATCAATATAAGCGTTTTAGGACTTTTAAGGAAAGCGTTTTCACAACCGAGCCACCACCGTTCTCATAATTTACTAAATAAATTTAAAACTTACAAATAACAATAATATAGTCAATATTTGAAATTGAAATTGTATCATTAATTGATATTTCCCGAGCCAAGGAACATGACTTTCCTCGTAAGAAAGAGAAACAATATGCTTCAGAAATACGATCGATATATAGGCTAAGAAAAGTCGACAGGGCAAGGAAAGCGCCGAGGCGTTACATAGGCGAGAGAGAGCCAAACAAATCAGTACTGGAAGGCAAACTGACAAAGATATTTGAATCATAGATACAGCATTAAACTAAAGCTTAGTTACTTGGCGCTTCTACACAGATAGATTCAACATCACAGAACACAAGAGTCCTAGATATCTACAGCATACGTACTTGCCACGCTGGCCAAACTGGTACGCAAATATCTGGTAAAAAAATTGAAATTGAGAATTCCTTAACGATTAATTGAACTATTGTTGAGCAGAAAAATCATATATTTTTATCATTTATCCGATTTTTTCCATACATCATCATTATCATCCAAGCCTCTAGAACACATAGTCCTAGACCTCCACTGTTGGAGATAGACCTTCCAGATTACATTTCTGGACACTCGCCACGCTGGCCAGATCGTCTGATGACAATTTTAATCATATTTTAATAACGATTTTACAAGGTGAATTTAGTTGCTCTCTGAGGCACGGGAACGGTGGTGTTGTACATCTATGACAAATGTACGTAAGTATTTCAGCCAGGTTTCGAACAGCGTATCTACCTTTTGGATTTTAGGGGAAGCATCCTTACAACCGAGCCACCGCGTATTTATAGTAATTTGAAGCAATATAACTAAAATTGTATATTCTTTTTATATGTATCAACTCTGGACATCCTACACTCACATAATAGTATGTTACTTACTGTCAACTAGTCATTTATTTATAGGAATTATTTTTACATGCTTATGCTGCATCTCAAATGTTTCAATATCATTGAATGGGAGGCGTAAATTGAGCACGTACCCGTTCGGGCTAATTTTATTTTGCAATTACCTCATACCCCGCGCCGCCTCCTCGCGTCACTTCTTCAAGATAATTCTTCACAGAGACTACAGAAGAAAGACTTGTGTTTTTATCGATAGGAAAACGAAAAAGTGTGCTGCAAGCACAGTTACATTTGGTGGAGGTGCCGGGTAAAAACTAAACACTTATCTACGAGGGACACTATTACGCGGTAGACTTTAACTAATTATTATTTTAATCCTAATCTTTATAAAAATACTCGCTCTGTCGACCTCACGGTCCGAGCTCCCCCGATCTACTTTTTTTTTTCTTCTTTAAAACAAAAACCCATCAACCCCTGTCATTGTCGTATATTGACAATACTATTCTTTCTTACAATGCCAATAAAACTCTGTAACCTACATGTACCCGTTACAATACTTACATCATATATCTTCATATATATCATAATATCAATATACTACATACTAATTA
This sequence comes from Tinea semifulvella, assembly GCA_910589645.1. Lineage (NCBI taxonomy): Eukaryota > Metazoa > Arthropoda > Insecta > Lepidoptera > Tineidae > Tinea > Tinea semifulvella. The sequence goes on from OU342599.1 coordinate 4,392,044, forward strand.
TACATAAACATACATATATACTACTTACTAACGCTAAGATTTGATATTTTATTATTATTGTTAGATTGTAAGCTGACTCGGCCCTTTTACAGCCACGATGTTATATTAAGTTATTATATGTTACGGTCCAACCCTGATTACCTAACTTGTGTTTGTTTATATTTTTTTATGTTTTCGTTTTATATTATTTTAATCCAAGTTGTTACAAGATAACCAAAGGAAATAATTTTGATCTGATTAAATGTGCATTATATGTATTTATGTGCAAGAATGGCCAAATTTGTTGGTTTTTGTTCCAACACGGCGATATCGTATAAATAAAACATGTCTGATGCCCGAAGACATTCTCTGACAACATTGGGGACAAATTTGAACAATTCTATGTGCAATCATAGTAATAAATATTTGTACTTTTGATTATTCAATTGTAACTTTAACTGTCAATTAGCATTGCTGGGATAGCTCGAAATAAAACAACATAACTTCACCAAAAATCTGACCCTGAAACTTTTTTAATTATCCAAGGCCGTTTGAGTATTTTTTACCACGAATAAATTAAAACAACTTTTTAAAAAAATATTGCTCTTCGCATAGCTATTACCAGTTTACCACCTCTGGCTGAGACGAGGCTGCACCCCTTCTCAGTAAAAAGGTTGTAAGAAGCAAGGTGGACAGGGTGTGCTTGGGGGGAAGGGAGAGAGCGATCGCCTCCACAACCCTTTCGCTTTTTACCCGGACCTGTTTCTTACGGATGTAAAGGATGTCCCAATTCTTTAAAAAAAATATTTGTAACTTTTTGAAAAAAAAAAAAAAAATGTGTAGTGGTCTAGCGGTTATGTCAGTGAATTAGATGCAGACGTACCTGATTCGATTTCTGATCGGGATACAATAATTTAATTTATTTATTTGTGATAATTGTTGCTGATAATAATACTTGTATTTGATATGGTTATAGATAGTATTACATTTATTTATATGTATGTATTTACATCTAGTATTAGTATGTAGATATGTAAATATGATTTATTTAGGTATCTAAGTATGTGTTGTTACCAAATGTGTATCAAAATATTTAACGGTTTGCCTATAGAATTAAAACAATTGACATCAATAATTAAATTTAAGAAGCTGTTAAATAAATGGTTAAAAGAACAATGTTTTTATAGTATCCAAGAATTTTTACATTATAAGTGTTGACAAATATAATTTTAGTTGTAATTGACATGTACTATTATTTGCATACCATTATGGTAGGATACAGCTGAACTGTAAAATTGTATTATCCTATATCTACCTGTATTCTGTGCAATAAACGATTTTGAATTTGAATTTGTTAATTTATATATGTCATTATATTATCTAATTAGGCCTGTAATTGCACCTACCTTTCATTGTTTAATTGCTTTTGTTGTCCTGAAGGTTCGTCGTCATAGTAAATTTGGCTAAACTAGAATCCAATTCTTCAAAAAAAAAAAAAAAAAGTCGTGATTATTTTTAATCATATTTAATCACAATTGCTTACTATTTCCATTTAAAACGAGGGTCCAAAATTGTGTTCTCCGTTTGGTGGTTTCTAAAGAAGTGGATACACATTTAGCCAACTTCACTATACGGCCATCATGGCAAGTGGCAAGCTAGGGAATTGAACCCGGTCTAAATCAATGAGCTATATTATTAATAATATATTTTAAACCTATTTTCTAGTTGTTTGGAATCAATAACTAATCTCCTTAGCCATCATTTAGTCTATATCTGGTCGTTGTCTGGTTGTTGTAATTTCAATTATTTGCTTCGTAACCTTCTGCACTCGCTTAATTAAATTAAATTGATTAATTTATTCGAAGTAGGTAATATACAAACAATATAAAATAATTACAATATTAAATAAACTATATTAAAACAAAATCTTAATTTAACCTAAAAAAATAATAATAATAATACATAGAATATAAAAATACATACTTACAAAAAAATAGCTCTTCCAAATCGCTGTCTTGTGGCATGGTGCCCATTACACTAGCAACATTTCCCCTTTGAATTAGGATACTTAATTTTTGGGAGAAAAAACTGCCAGCCCTATTGTCACCAGAGACGTCAATGGGTCTTGGAACAATTTATTTATAAAAGGCTTTAAGTTCCGATCGCCACGGGCCCATCGTTTCTACAGCAAATGTCGAAAACTATTGCAAATAGTTAATTATTATTCGCTTCGTAACCTTCTGCACTCGCTTATTACATATCCCAGTCCAAAGTTTAATTGTTAGAAAATGCATGCAGCTTGCCTATATACCTGCACTGCATATGTATGTCTGTATCCAGATGTTGCCTGTGTGTGATCTATGTCATCTATGTTTAATACGTTCTAATTAACTTTTTTTCAATGGGGTGTATCAGGCAAAGCTTTTTGTAGATGTCGCTAGCGGCAATGGTACCTTAATTTACATATTTTAAAATGTTTTCGTGGTTTTATGTGTTTATAACAGAAAAATGTATTTTAAATTAACGTTACCTACCTTAAAGACAAATTAAAAAGCACACACCCCGTCTTTATAAAGAAAAAAGGTTTTGAAAAATTGAACGTCACTTTTAAGATCACCATATCTTTGATTTCGCTTAGAAATCTCGATTTGTACACTTAAAAGCTGCTCACTTTGGCATAATATCCAGAAAATAATAAAAATCGTAATAAAAATACAAGTTTTCTATGCAACTGACAGTTATACTAGGTATCATCTATCATGCGCCATCTATCATGCTAAAAAGTTAGTGATACACCCCATTTGTAATGTGTCGGCTAAAAATCTGCGCTGAGGCCTATCCTTAGGTTGTATCGGACGCCGAGCTGATCGCTCCTTTTTATCGCTATACATACGAGTATGTAGGCTAAGTATTTCAATTTTAAATACAACTCCTTATTGTATTGTTATCCTACATCATCGGTTATCATATAGTACGTAGTACCTAAATTTATGTTTATATAGTATAACTCATTTATGTAGTTTATATTATATGTGTGTATGTATTCGTATGTAATTTTATTAATAAATATTTATTATAATCAATCAATTTAAATTTCTATACCTCACATAAATGTTCTCGTTGTCCCGAAGGTCTGACAGGCAGAGAAAGTCAATCGACATTATGTCACTCTTTTGTATATTTATGTGCAATAAAGCTTTAAATAAATAAATACAATAATAAATTTATTATTATTATTCTTATTATAACAAAAGAAAATATATTACCGATTCTGTAGCACCCTGTAACACCTAAGCCTCTCGCATTTCTTCGTCGCTTCTTAAAGTGTTTTACATACAGCATTTGTGCGTGTGTTTGTACGCGTATATACAGGTCCCGAGTTAGTGGGAGTAAGTACGCATTTCCCCCCCTTCATCCCTGAAGAAAAATACCTTACCCTTTCGCTTCTACGCCCCCTTTGATGTACACCGCCCCTGTTAAAGAAGATATGAGACTTTTTCAAAAGCTTAATTTAAATAAGATCTTGGGAAACGTCTCAATGGGAAATATTCCTTAATTTAAAACATCGTAGGGCTGTTGTGAAGGGAAGTGCCAGAACGGTATATTTTTAATTGATATTGAATTTCTGTTCAAATTAATTGGTAGCTTTTCTGTAATGTATTGTGGTTATTTTGTATTAGCTTTAGGCCCCTAGAATACATAGTCTTAGATTTCCACTGATAAATACGAAAAGAAAGTAAAGTAATGTATCATCACGACCGGAAGTCATAAACTAGATTCACAGATCACCGACTCCGTGGTCTAGTGGTAACAAACGTTGCCGTGAACTCGGGAGGTCGCGGGTTCTATTCCCACCGGGGGCAAGTTGTACATTGTATAATTTGTCTCGGTCTGGGTGTTAAAATATGTGTTATATATATATATGTGTATGGTGTTAAAAAAAAAGGTGTAATAATATATATATATATATTTACAACAAAAAAAAGTATAATATGTAGTTTATCAACCATCTAGTTTCCGTAACACAAGCCTCGTAGCTTACTACGGAAATTAGATGGCGCTGCGTGACCTGTCTGGAAATATTAATTTATAAAATATTTATTACATTTAGCCAAATTAACTATGGGCACTTCATGACAAGTGGCAAGATCATCGATGTCTCTAGCGTAGCATGTTATGTGTAGCAAAACTCATAATCTGAAATCAATACTCATTGCTTCTCAGCGAGCATGATAGCTGCATGCCTGAATCCACCTTGCTCTCCTTACTATGCAAAACTGCGAAGTTTTTTTATTATGTGCATATGTGGGTCTGGTTAACAAATTCAAGGTCGCTCAGCGAGCTATGGAGAGAGCTATGCTTGGTATTTCTTTGATGGAACGAATTCGTAACGTTGAAATTCGTCGGAGAACCAAAGTTACTGACATAGCATTCAAAATTAGCAAGCTGAAGTGTGGCGCCGGACACATCTGCCGCAGAACCGACTACCGATGGTGCAAACGCAGAGTGGGACGACCTCCCGCCAGATGGACGGTCGCTGGTGGGGGATGGATGAGGGTTGCAAAAGACCGCGTGCAGTGGCGATCCTTGGGGGAGGCCTATATCCGGCAGTGCAGAGACACAGGCTGATGATGATGATGTATGCAATATGTGTGTATCTGTTAAATAGGTTGTAATTAGTACATCTGTGTCTGCAACGTGCTTTCCACCCGTAAGGCGGCGCGGCGGCGGCTGAAAATCGGCACTATGGCCTATCCCTAGGTTGTAGCCGACGCCGAATTGATCGCCATTTCGTCGCTATACATGTGCTGGTACGCTTAGTATTCGCATAGTATATCTTTTTATTATTTTTAGATGATTAAAAATATACTGCGCTTTTATTTTCAGACTAATTAGACTACGCGTCGCATGGAATAGAACCCCAGGTACGAGGTGCACAGATCTAGAATTGGACGATACAAAAGCGTGTTTTAAAAATATATTTGTTTTAGAACTCGGCAGTTAAACCTATCATACAATCAGCTATGTATTAAGCACCATATTTTACCACTTTATGAACGTAGGGACATTTCTGAGGTCATATTCCACCGAATTTCTTAGTGGAATCCGTCTGAAAACTACCGGTCTTCGAACTAGAAGCACGTCCATTTTATATGACCCTATGTGCTTAACCAACTACAGACAAAGTTAATTCTTTTGAAGGTCATATAACTACTGTAACAGTGTTTGTAGTTTAATTATTTGCCGTGAAGCCTTTTGATTGCTCGCAGCTTCTTGACCAGTTGGTATTTCAAAGGCTCGACTGGAATTACTGTAGCAATGGAGAATATATCTCGCACCTCTGATTCGCGGATGACATAGCCATCATGGCCAGCTCGCTCAAGGATCTTAGCAGAATGTGACACACATACATACATATCTTCACGTCAAATCCCTTGCGGGGTAGGCAGAGACAACATACCTCTTTCGCTTCTTCGACATTCATCAACCTTCATACATGCCCTTTTGCTTCGATAGCTTTTTAATTCACCTTCAGCTAATGTTTTTTTTATTTGATCATGATAGGCAAGACTTGGTCTGCCAGGGCCTCTTTTACCCACAATTTTCGCATTATATATCTCGTTCGTCAATCTCTCTTCACTCATTCTTTCAACATGCCCGAACCATCGGAGTATGCTTTTCCTTATTTTTGTACCTATGCTTTCTTTTATACCTAACCTTTTGCGTATTTCGTTATTACGTATACGGTCCATCAAAGTTACGCCACATATCCGACGTAAAGACCTCATTTCTACTGCATTAACGGCTTAAACATGACTTCCCCGTAGGTTGATCTCGTAATGAACCTGGATAAGGTCTAAGTTAATGTTCAATGACCATGTCAAGCCGAGGTCAATCTGTGTGGGAAATGCCACACTCGAAGTTGTGCAGGAATACGTCTACCTTGGATAGACTATTTAGCTGGGTGCTACAAACTACATCAAAGAAGCCAACAGACGCATTCAGCTAGGATGGGCGGCATTCGGGAAACTTCAACACATCTTTTCATCGTCCATATCACAGTGCTTGAAGACAAAAGCCTTCAACGAGTGCGTCCTCCCCGTACTACGTCATACGGAGCAGAGACGTGGACACTAACATGGTCTGGTTCACAAATTCAAGGTATGGAGAGAGATATGCTTGGTATTTCTCTGATGGATAAAATTAGAAACGTTGATATTCGTCAGTGAACTAAATTTATTGACAGAGCATTCAAAATTAGCAAGGTGAAGTGGCAATGGGACGACCCCCTGCCAGATGGACGAATAACCTAAGGAAGGTCGCTGGTGGAGGTTGGATATGGATAACGCGCCTTGGGGGGGCGCAGCAGTGGATTTTTTCATCATAAGGTAGGTAGGTAGCTCTAATAAATTTTCCCTCACGCCTACTGAAGCGTTTTTTGTTAAATTTGTCAGAGATGTTCCTTGGAACCCAAGCTTGGATTGGCAGTAAAATCTAAACAAGACATGTGGCCCTACGACCACCTGAAGGTTTTATCGCTGACCACTACATTATACCGTTAACGCCGGAAACAAACATCTAGTATTAAAATAATCATTGAAGAATATTTGTTTTTTCATTAAAATAAATATAAATATACTAGGCATTAACTGAATCATACAGTATTTGGTTGGGTAGGGAGAGGAGTAGAATGGTGGATGGTGAGCGTATTATCGCGCAATAAAATAAAAATAAAATAAAAATGCCTCCTTTTCTTAAACCAGCCTATTGTCGGTCGCAAGCCCGAGACACTATTCTTACCATTCTCATCTCTTACCCACACACGATGGACCCGGCACCCGCACGGTGAATCCATGCTTAGAAAATTGTCTTTCTCTTCTATCCTTTTGAATTTTTAGTCCGCTTTTACCGTCCCATAACCCTCTCAAACTGAAGGTTTTAAAAACAAATTCGTCAACGCTTGACGGGTTAATCATACTTGTCTGCCTATCCCTGAATAAATTTTCAGTTACAACAATCAATTAAAAAAGCAATTACATATTAGTTTCGAGTCCAATCAATAACGTAGCGAAAAACAGCCCACCCTCACCCTTTATAACCCCCTAAATGAAACAAAGAACTTCGCGAATCCATTTAAACATGTTTCTTAGCAATTTAAATCTTGCAGGCAAAAATTTCACTAATACAAAATTGTTACACCTACTGTAGACAAATTCTGTTTCTTTAACCATTAATTTATTTATTTATTTTCATTTATTTAGGCAACAAACAGTCAACATACACAAACAATATAACAGATAAACAGAATTGTCACTCTGGCTTGCAAGATACTAAAATTGAAAATAAATAATATGAACCACTAAGGGGCTAACCCTTTGAAGGCTTTGCCGGCACGTGACAAGTTTGAACATCTGTGTAATAAATTAATAACAATAAGAAGACATTGAGAGCCAAAAATATTTATTCTTAATATTTCTCGGGTTTTCCACTTGTCATGATGGGCTTATAGTAAGATTGACTAAATGTGAATCCGCTTCTTTAAAGACGTGGTTTCTGATCACTACCCGCACATATAAATAAAAAAATATAAATATTTTATAGCCCACGATATATATGATATTATTATAAAAAGGTCTCGTTTATGTAATTGCATTCGGCGTATCTTCTGTTGACATTATGTAGAATAAAAAGAAAAAATCTAGCGCATTTTTAATAATAAAATTGACTCTAGATTTTTTTTGTTATATTAACGGTTACGGTCAAAGAAACAGAATAAGGTCCCAATTTTCTCCATGCGTACAGTTGGCAACATTTCTCACTATACAATTTAGTACAAAAATGTTTTTTAAGTCTTTGTGTTTAAGGGTTGGGGGTGTATAGGGTGTTCTGTGGCGGACTGTACAGTGGTAGGGGGAAGCAACCCTTTACCCGGGCCGCGCCGTCTCTACTCTTTCTTTGCATTTATTTCTTATGGCCTGTTTCTTCTTCTTAAATTATAAAGCTAGGTGTCGCAGAAATAGTCTTGATACTTTAATAAAAAATATTTTATTTCTACATATTGCTACCTCTGTAGCAATTCAGGATCGAATTCGAGTCGTATCAGAATGGCTAAGAACGCCATGTCTCAGCTACACAAAATTCGGACGGACAAGACGATCTCTATAAGAACGAAATCCAGACTCGTTCGGTCACTGGTAATATGGTTCTGAGACATGGATCATAAAGAGCGCTGACCGATAGCGCATCGACGCCTACGAGATATAATGTTGGCGGAAAATGATAGGGATCACATGGAGCATCGAACGTGTCGAATTAAAGATATCGGCTAGGCTATCGACCATATGTATTCGTAGAATACTTCAGTACTTCAGACACATTATCAGAAAGGACTCCTTCTAGATAAACTCCTACTACTGGCAAATTGGAAGGAAAAAGACCCAAATGACGGTGCGCTCAACCGCCTACACTAGCGTCCATAATATTGCCGAAGATCAAGATCATCATCATTCATCATCATCATTACAGCCCCTAGAACACAGCGTCCCAGACCTCCAATGCTGGAGATGGGCCTTTCAGAACATATGTCTGGAGAATTTGGCCTACACTCGCCACCCTGGCCAGACGGCTTGGCAAGGATATAATGTCAATTTTTAATGACATATTATTAACGATTCCATAAGTTAGTATTAGTGGAACCGGGACCTAAGGCTTAACGTGCTCTCCGAGGCACGGGAACGGTGGTGTTGTAAATCTATGACAAATGTACGTAAGAAAAGTGTATTTATCATTGGTACATGCCGGGGGGGTTTGAACCGACCTTTGTAGGATTTAAGGAACGCGTTCTTACAACCGATCCACCTCTCCTCATCAAGATGCATCCAATTCACGACCCTCAGTAATAAGGAAATATGGTGCAAGGAGAAAGACCTCTTGTAGTATTGTAGTTGGAGAACAGGACGTACTGGATTTAATTACTAATCGAAACGTAATTGTATCATGGCCGACATTATTACTTCTTCATCCCATTTGCAGTTAAAACGATGGGTTCGTAGCCTGAGGAGACTCTGGCGTTCTCTTGTGAGTTTTGGTAATAACTCTGCGTGAATATTTTGTTCAAAGGCTCAGCCTCGCCGTTCAACAGAACGCAAGCAAGTGTCTTAGACACACTCATATTTTAATATCGGACGATGTTATTGTTGGTTTTTTATTTGTAGTGTAAATGATTTTATTTATAATTTAATATATATACTGATCATCTATACAATATATTTGCTCGCTTAAACTTGGCAACTACTTTTTAAGTATTCTTTAAAATGTGTTAATTTGTAAATAAATTATTATTATTATTTGTAAGTAAAATAATTTAAGACTACTTATAAGAGTAAAATTTAAATATAAAATAATAAGAAAAAAAAACTCTAAGTCAAATTTGTTCTCTATACGACCCTTCAGGAATAGTCCCAAGGGGGCTGGCAAATTGTCCCTGTGTATAGCGAGGCTAATACGTCGGCATAAATAATTGCAAGCTTTCCTATCTCCAGACTTTTTCGTTAGCCGTTTGGACAGACGCTTGGCTGAGTGTTTATTTATTATTTTAATGTATTATTATTATTAAAATATAAGTCCTCTCAAATTGACGTTTAACTTTGACGTGACATTCATTGGTACTTAAATCATAAATCTTAAACAATGGCAACATTTTATAAATATTCTTGATGCGCCACAGGCGGATTTAATAAATTATGGACACTAGACATTTCCATGAATAAAAATAAGTAACAAATCCTGCAATTCTCGGCAGATTGCTTTAGGCAACATTTATTACTAGGTTATTTAATACAAACTGAATTTATTATGTAATTCTTGAAAATGTATTTCAGTCGTAGCTTGATATTAAAATAAACTATTGTCATAGCCTAGGTTATGACTGTAGATTTATAATCGGATATGATATGATATAGTCAACCATAGGGACAATTTAGAACATTTGTTGTGCGAGGTAGGAGCAAAATATATTAGAAGCATTTAAATCTGGAAAAAAGAATTAAATAAAAATTAAATACTATATACACAACTATATGCTAATCAGTAGGTATACACTAAATAGACTACATAAAATCTTTATTTAAATATTATACATAGGTATTTATAAATAATAATACAATATAAATATATCAACTAAATTAAAAATCAAACTAAAATCTAAATTATATATAAAAATATTCACCCATGACTTGATCATGTGGCAATGCAATATTATATATCTATATACCAAAACTACTTACAGTTATTGGGAGCTATTCAGAAAACGTGTAAAAACCGTTATTTTAAATAATGACCAGTATGCCTAGTGTGACAGTGAAGTTTCGTAAACGCAACTATAGTAGTAGTTTTTTTTACTGAATTTTCGATGTTCATTGCCTGTTATTATAGCCAAACTTGCAATAACACGCAATGTAAAATAAAAAAACGTAACTACAGCAGTTACGTTTTCCGAAACTTGTATGTTACACTAAGCACACTGTTTGGCGCACATCTCTTTTTTTTTTATTATAAGGAGCGGTGGTGGCTCAGTTGTAAGAATGCTTACCTTAACATCCTAAAGAGGTGAGTTCGAACCTCGGCATGTACCAACGAGAAATACTCTTTACTTAAGTACATTTGTCATATATATATATTTACAATATCATCGTTCCTTCGCATTAAATATTGAAATCAGACCCTCGCCAACCCATCTGGCCAGGCAGCGTGGCGTGTTGAGGCCAAATTCTCAAGAAAAATCTGCGAAGCTCATCTTCAACAATGGGGGTCTAGGACTATATGTTCTAGGCGATGTAATTTTTTTTAAATATTTATTTTATTTTATTATTAATAACGATCAATATTAGTGTGTCGTCGTATAGCAGCCGAAATGATGTTACAAAGGCGCGGAACTGGGCTAACACAAGTTTTCTATATTAGGTACCTACTGTGCGTAGGGCCCCACCACCCCACGGGCAGCCCGCGGCCCAAAGGGTTGTAGCCACTCTTTGAAGATGCGCGAAAAGCTTTTTCTATATAATTTCACAGCTAACGACTGTAAGCGATTCAAATTTCGAATTTCTGGAGGCAAAAAATAATTGGTCACGGCGATTTTGTGTATTTCTTTCCCGAATTAAGGTAAAAAAGTATTTTTATTATAAATATATATATAATAGTAATTTTATATAGTTGTTATTGATGAATATATGTGTATGTATGTGTGTGTGTGTGTATGTATATGTGTACATATATATATGTATGCATGTATATAAATGTATATGTGTATGTAATATTAAGTTTATAACATAAATGTTTAATATTTTCATGCCGCTAGCGGTAGAATGCGTCGGAAATTATGTATAAGACCACATTATTATTTTGTACACAGTATTCCGAAAAATAAAGATATTTTGATTTGATTTGATACGATTGTAGAAAGAAATCATGGTTTTAAAATATGACATCTTGACAAGGGGTATGTTTATCGATGTACCTGATATATAAGTAGCCGGATTCTAGTTTTTTTAACCGTAAACTTTAAATAAAGGAATTGGAACTGTCCATGTCAAACGCCATTAGAGTTGATTGTGTTATTTTTTTAAAGTATCTTCTCGTCCGTATCCCTTCCACACACCATTTTTTTATTTTCAAAACGGATTCACATTTGGCCAACTTTACTTGAAATGTGTATTTCTCATTGGTACATGCCGGGTGAGTTTGAACCGACCTTTGTAGGATTTAACTTAAGGTGCGTTCTTACAACCGAGTCACCACCGCGCCATATATGAAAATTAAATAATGTCCAAAATATCCGTAATTTGATTGCCTAGAGGTTTTATATAGGTATTAAATTTTATTTTATATGTATGTATGTTAATATTGTTTATATGTGTAGTTTATATGTATGTATTTGCATGTAGTATTAGTATGTAGATATGTAAATATTATTTATTTAGGTATATAAGAATGTATTAATTTAATAAAATTAATAATTAATAATATTAATTTAAGTATTAAGTAATTATATTGTCTAATTAAGCCTGTTATTGCACCTACCTTTCATTGTTTAATTGCTCTTGTTGTCCCGAAGGTTTGACTGTCATAGAATGCCTAGCGACATTAAGTCCGCCTTTGTATATTGTGCAACAAAGATTTAAATAAATAAATAAGGTTGATTAAATTTCGATATAACTTCAATCAGACTTAAAATATCTTAAAAAATAGTATATAGCGCTTAAAAAAAATGAACTTCGGCCCTATTTGGGTCATAAATGTTTAGAAAGATGTTAACAATAGTTCTGTTAGTTTGTATGAGAACGCATAACATACTCGTACTCGTATGTGCTGTGCATCCAGTGTGAGCATCCGCATATATCCGCATTTTTAATATAAAACGCTTGCTTACTTTGTCCGTCGACTTAGGATAAGATTCTCCCGCTAGTTAATTATCTAAGTGTAAGCGTGACGGTGAGGAGACGAGGATTCGAACCCGCGACCATCAGTCAAGTGGTGTGCGCTCAGATGTGAGATAGAACACGCATCTAACTGACAACTGCTTAAGATAGAGCTATAATTATGCAGAGATGGATTTTTAAATTTAAAATATTTTTGTTTCAAAATAAAACAGTCACAAGTTTATCCATCCAAAGCGGAAATTATTAGGTATTTAAAACTTTGTTTATATTTATAATTCTTCCCTTTTCTAGTTTTTAGTGTCCTATTGTAACAGTATTTCCCTTTTGGGTGGGAGTAAAATGAAACTATAATTGAAATTTTCCTTCGTAAACTTTTATTGCCTTTATTACACTACACAAAAAATATTTAAAAAAAAAACAAATAAAATATAGAAGAGTTGCACATTTGGGGGCGTTTGGGTCACCAACCTTAAATCTACTTAGATCCTAACAAGGTGCGGTATTACAATTCACAGCACATCCTAAAATATTTTACAATATTAATTGTAAGTAAACAAGTGACACTATTTTCTCATTCATCGCCTTTCCCAGACGACGGCAGGGTTAAATAAAATAAAAGATTTCACCTGAGGGTCCTAGCGATACCAATCACTGAGGGAATCTCCCAACGGCACTAAGTGGTACTCCACTGGGAGTGATCTGGTCCGGTCGGGTAGACACACGCATCCTTGGAATTGCCCAACTCACTCGAACCGGTCTCCAGCCACACCCGCAACCAACGTGGAGGCACAACAATCCCTCATGTTCAAAGCCCTCCAGAAAAAAATATATATTTGACCTAAGTTTGTCTATGATCAACACTGTTAGAGAAGCCACTCAATTAGAAAAAACAACTGTCATCAATCGCAAATGCCAAAACTTTGTTATTGTTTACAATAAATGAAGAAAATTACTTTCAAAAGGTTGCCAAGGTTGAATGAATATGTTAAAAACTGAAAGTAAGTAGTTTTCGACAGCTAGCCAATTTCAGACGTTACACTATTCAATTGTGATTTTATTTTAATACTTGAAATATGTCAACGACAATACAATACTTGCCAACCCGTCTGGCCAGCGTGGCGAGTGTAGGCCAAATTCTCCAGAAATATCTGGAAGGCCCATTTCCAACAGAACAGTTCTAGTAAGTTTATTATCGGAATATATTATAATTTTTAATTGCACCTACCACTATCCTGTCTTAATGTCCTAAAGATTTGGCTGTCAGAGAATGCCTAGGGGCATTAAGTCCGCCTTTGTACATAGTGCAATAAAGTTTTGAAATAAATAAATAAATATATGTTTATTATTTAGTTTGAACATTTTTATTTATATCAAATTGTTTTACTGATAATTTAATTAAATTGTTATGGTTGGCTGTCAGAAAATATTGAAATTTGTGCAATAAAGTTTTAAAATAAATAATATTAGTCGGTCTCCACACTAACTAGGCTGTGAGACGATGAGTTGCGGCACAAAATCTGTCTTGTTCACGATGGGAGCTGTCACCAGCAGCACCTATGTTACCCTTACGTGCACGTCGTCGTGGGTCCCGTGTGTATCCATATTTACCTGTCTCCTTATTTATAGATACATCCGCGAATACAGTCCATCGTATATTTATCTCGCACGTTTTGTTTTTTTATCCTTAAATTAAACCTTTAAACAAAATTAGATGTAAATTGTTTTTTTACCTTATTGATAAACAAAAATAAATGTTATTTAATTGTTATACGGCCAAAGTCTGTTTCTTTAAGAGGGTTTAACGATTCTGCTTCCCTCCGCACTACTTTTGAGAAATATTGGCTATCAACTTTATTTTATTTTAGGAAATAAAATTACGTTGACATTGACATCACACTCTCACCAACCCGTCTTGGCAAGCGTGGCGAGTGTAGGCCAAATTCTCCAGAAAATTCTAGAAGCCCTATCTGCAACTTCTGTGTTCTGATGATGAGTCCAGATATGTATATAGTTTTATTAAATTAGTTTGTGTACGGGGTGACTTTAACTTAGACTTGCCTTCATGCTTAGACCTCCACTGCTGGAGATGGGCCTTCCAGAACTGGAGAATTTGGCCTACACTCGCGAGAATATGATGAAAATTTATTTATTTATTTAATACTTTATTGCACAAAGACAAAGGCGGGCTTTAATGCCGCAAGACATTTTATCATAGCCAACCATTGGGATAACTTTAAACACTTTACTGAAAAGTAGGTGCAAAAATAAAGGATAATACAAAAAAAAAATATTTAATAACTAACGAAATGTATAAATATATAATATACTACGTACTAATACATACTTATATACTCGTATAAACCTACATACATACATAATAATATACAGCTTTATTGCGATAGGAAATGCGAATAGACCATTTTTTTAAATAGCGATCTGGGGGTTACCTGCCTAATGCTAAGAGGCAAATTGTTCCACAAATTAGTGGCGACAACGACAAACGAGTTTGAAATGAAACTAGAATTATGCGAAGGGATAGAAAGAAGAGAGTTATGAGAGGAGCGTAAAGATCTATCGCGGAACGAAGAAAGATAGGCAAAATCATCCTTGAGGTATTTCGATAAAATTTATTAACGATTCCACAAGTTGGTATTAGTGGAACCGGGACCGACGGCTTAACGTGCTCTCCGAGGCACGGGAACAGTGGTGTTGTAAATCTATGACAAGTGTACGTAAGTAAAGTGTATTTCTCATTGGTACATGCCGGGTGGGTTTGAACCGACCTTTGTAGGATTTAAGGTACGCGTCTTACAACCGTTCGGTTTTATTATAATAATAGTGCCTATATTGGCAAATATATTAGGTCTGGATAAAGACATTTATGTACAAATTCATGGAAGATACTGTCTTCTGAAACACACACAAATAGTTCGGGAGTCAGAGTATGCTAAAATTTTATAATAATAATAAATATTTCCAGACAGGTCACACAGCGCTATCTAATTTCCGTGGTAAGCTACGAGGCTTGTGTTACGGAAACTAGATGGTTGATAAACTACATATTATATTTATTTTTTTTGTAAATAATATACATATTATACATATAAATACCCAGACCGAGACAAATTATACAATGTACAACATGCCCCCGGTGGGAATCGAACTCACGACCTCCCGAGTTCACTGCAACGTTTGTTACCACTAGACCACGGAGGCGGTCAATATACAAAGCTTTGATCAATTTAACTGTTCCAAATGTAGATTGTATAGTTTTTTTTAAACAATAAAGTTTATTATTATTATTATTTAGGTTTATATGACAAATTCTCGGTTTTTAGGTCGGATTTTAATAATGCTCGCGAGCATTATTTATGGAAGTGAGTGAATACTTTTAATGATGATCTGGTTCTGTTTGTAGGAATTTCCTGACGATTCTGCATGTGTTAAGTATTGTGGCTTTCTGTAATGAGATGTATGTGTGTGGGGATAAATCTAGTAATTGAAGTGATTGCTGTAGGTTTTTAGGGATGACACCTGTAGACGACAGGACTATTGGTACTATTGTGACGTGGCGCATGTGCCACATGCGGGATATTTCGTCTTTAAGATCGGCATATTTTCTTATTTTATCTACTATTGTACTTTGCAAGTTGTGTGTATAAGGGATAGCAATAATAATAAATAAATAAATAATAATAAATATTTCCAGACAGGTCACACAGCGCCATCTAGTTTCCGTGGTAAGCTACGAGGCTTGTGTTACGGAAACTAGATGGTTGATAAACTACATATTATACTTTTTTTTTTTTGTAAAGATATACATATTATACATATAAACACCCAGACCGAGACAAATTATACAATGTTCAACTTGCCCCCGGTGGGAATCGAACCCACGACCTCCCGAGTTCACAGCAACGTTTGTTACCACTAGACCACGGAGGCGGTCAAAACGTAAATCAATTATGTGTGTCGTTTTGTTAATTTTATCTATTAATGTAATATCTGGTCTATTGTAATGTATTGTTTTATCTATGAGAATGGCTCTGTCAACGTAAAGCTTATGAGTCTTGTTTTTATTATTACCGAGGCACCACCGCGCCCTTGCAGTCTGCCTTATTTTGGACTATTTTTTTTTTTTTATTTATTTAAAAACTTTATTGCCTATGTACAAAGGCGGACTTTTTTTATTTTATTTATTTGTAACTGCGTTAAACTGCACAACAATTTAACTAAAGAAATTAAATGTTTAGAATATAATGAGTTTAAAATTAAAATAAAATCAGTATTAATACAAAAATCTTACTATACAGTTGATGAAGCGTTAAGGGATGTTAGCATAGGCTAGTCATATTATTTACATTTAAGGTACTGTTACGATAAACTGTAGCACATTATGTTATTATTTTGACAATGCTTATTTACAGCTAATACTGACATATTTAATAATTTATTAATTTATATATATATATTTTTTTTTATATAGTTGACAAAGGCTTTTTTCAGCCGCTTTAACTAGAATTTGCTAAATTACTCAAATGACATTTTAATTTAATTAGTTAAGTAGATATGTAATAATATATAATTTTACTGACAAAGCCCATATACAGCCGCAACAACAGCTTAATTTAATTTATTTACCTAACGTAGGTAGATATTTATATTTAATATAGGTACCTATATTTTTGGTTATTTTTTGTTATTGTGTTGATGTTCCTATGTCACTACCAGTTCTGTTCCTTGTCTTCACATTGCACTCTCCAGGCAAGACAGATATTTTAACGTTAATTATATGTTGTGTACAATTTTGTTTAAATTATATTGACTTAACCAAATTCCGGTGGGAATGTACGGTGATACACTAAGAATAAGAATAAGAATAAGAATAAGAATGCCGCTAGGCATTCTCTGACAGCCAAACCTTTAGGACATTTAGACAGTATAGATGGTAGGTGCAATATTAAGTAAGTCCATATATATCAATATATACATACCAATATTTACTTACTATTACATAACACGTACATAAATAAATTATATATATATATATATACAAATAAACCACTTAAACGATGAGGGAATATGTGATTCTATTGATAGAAACAAACAACTAAGAAACCATATGTTGAAAATGATGTTGACTTATAAATAAAGTAAATATATTAATTTTAAATACCTACGTTTATACATTTAATCATACTTTTTTTTTTTTTTTTTTTCAAGGCGTTGTCAAAACAGCTCGTCAACACCTCGGGAGACAAAAGGGCTGGGCAATATTTGGGCCAAAGGATCAGCATTGCCATTCTTGGCACTTTGCCCATTGGCAGCGATTTGGAGCAAATTTTTTATTTATAAAAAAAAATGTTTTTTCTTCGTTGTAGTTTTTTTTGTTGTTGTATTGTAGTAGTATTTTTATTTATTAATTAGGTTTATTTTTATTAATAGTCTTTTATGTTTTAAAATGTAAGTTTTTAGTTTTTTTTTTTTTTTAATCAATTGTACCTTAATTCCTTCGAATAAAAATATTAAATTGAAACGTTTATACTTATAATGTAAAAAAATAATAGAATTTAAAAACATTGAACGAAATTAAAATTTGTATTGGTGGTGTACAGCTCCTGTTGATTGCAGATACTGTAAAATATTGTCTGTACTTGTATATTATGTAATCTGTTTGTTATACCAATAAAAAAAATAAAAAAAAACATTTTTATTTGACCATGTACTTAGATCGCGCTAAGCTGGGTCACAACGCCGTATAAACTGCTCTATTAAATCTCTTCAAGCAATCCCTGAAGTATTTTTTTCCCCAAAAATTAGGTAAACGTGATCCCCTTTCCCACAGCGTCGTAAAAGATTTCTTCCCGACCTCGTTGACGCGTGAAAATCTTTCCTAACTTATTTTTTCTCTCCCAAAACTTTGGACCAAAAAAAAACGATGGAAAAAAGGTTGTTTTGTCAAATGAAGACCGATTATATTGTAGTTGGATAGGCTTTGTAGGTGAAGATCGGTGGTAGCTCCGTTGTAAAAACGCTTTTCTTTAAAATAATAATAATAAATTATTTATTGTACAAAACCAAAAGTGCGCAGGTACATAGGCGAGCTTAATGCCGTAAATGCATTTTCTACCAACTAACCTTTGTGACTGAGATATGTAATAAGCGGGTGCAGAATGTTACGAAGAAAATAGATAGTTAAAATTATTTATTACTATATAAAACACAAATTAATTACATACATATAAGAACTATACTTATACATAAATAAATGTCATACCTAAACAAATAAATATATATCTATATATAAAATACATATATATTCATATATATACTTAATAAGTGAGTTATGGCGAATTATTTTGTTTATGAAGTAAGTATTTGTATAATTAACTTTAAATATTTTAAGAGATGGTGCTTGTCTGATAACTAAAGGAAGTCTGTTCCTCTGGTGAGTTACAGATACAGTAAAGGAATCTGAATATCTGCTGTAAGAGTGGGGAGGGATTTTAAGTAGGTTATTATGGGAAGAACGAAGAGAAAGGCTGTGAGAGTCACATAGGAATTGGAAACTATCTTTTATCGTCATAGATTTTTAACACTGTACATATGATTTGTCTGGCCAGCGTGGCGAGTGTAGGCCAATTTCTACAGATATATGTTCTGGAAGTCCCATGTCCAGCAGTGGAGGTCTAGGACACTGTGTTCTAGGGTCTGTAATAAATAAATGAAATGAATATGATTTGTACTAGAAGACAGCATTAAACTTAATAATGTCATTGTTTTATTTTAAAAATGAGCCGTCAACTGGTTGCAATGATTCTAGTTGCAAACATTCATGGACCTCGCACGCCATCTACCATCAGGTGCTAATATAAATATATATTTCCAGACACGTCACACAGCGCCATCTAGTATCCGTGGTAAGCTACGAGGCTTGTGTTACAGAAACTAGATGGTTGATAAACTACATATTATACTTATATAAAAAATTACTATCAATATCTAAAGACAATTGTACAATTCAAGTTGATATTAAAATAATTACGACCTTAACGACTTATTTTGTAAAACAATATGACTTATTCCACTGTTAACTTCACGTTTTATTTAAAATATTTAAATGATAATTTTAGCTTATACACAATTCGATATACACGAAAATTATTTTAAGTTTACATAATTTATTATTATATACATTAATACATAATATATTACATATTGCATGGCAACATTTGGGTACTTAGGAAGTAATTGTTATGTTTATGCTTGTGTGTGTCTCGAAAGTCATTCTTAGTGTTCAGGTTCTCATGGTGTGGCGTGTCCGGTGGTCGCCCCTTCCTTAGAAGGTCATTGCAGTGGTGGCACGTGTGTCGGGTCCCGGTCCGCACCCTAAGGGCCTGGTTGAGCGGGGGGATGGCTGGCACATGCGTTATGTCCGTGATCGGGTGCTGCTGTGGGGGCCTGGGACCTCTGCCGAACACGTTCAATTTATTGTTCTTAAATTAACAGAGGTTTTTGCGTTTTGTCGACTTTCGGGTTGCACATAGGCATGTAGTCTACCTAAATTCTGACTTGCCAGGTGGGTTACTGCTGTACCAGGTATTGTACTTTCATAGGTACTGTTAACTAAATTTAAAAGGTTAATAATTGATCGTTGTGGTGCAGTTCTGTATATGTTTTATTTTGTAAATCTGATATAGCTGAGTTTTCCTTGCAGATTCCTTTCTCAGTCAGATTAAACATTAACATTACTTATTGGACCACTTTGCTGCTTAGTCTTCTACTAGCAGGAGTAGAATCATTCAAAATAATTAAATTAATGACGTTTCATAAATGCCTGTAATAGGTTTACGTGAATAAAGATATTTTGACTTTGACTTTGACTTTGACTTTGATAACGGAGAAGTAGGAGTAGAAGAATATTAGGTTGGTTAAATGTGGGGATAAAATAACATTCCATTGGTATCATTTTAAAATGCTACCGGATTTGAGTGGTGGTTCCGACTCTGTGATTTGTACTAGTTTTTTTTTGAATTGTCTTGTCGATTTTAAATGTCTAACGTTTTATTTATTTTCATAAATAACATGTGATGTGATATAAAAGCAATAAGATAAAAGATATTATTATTAAATATAAGACAAAAAAATACATAATATTAATATATATTTTTTAACAAGATGCTTTTCACACTTCGCTTGAACGACTCCAGGTTATAGGAGTGGGGAAACACACTGGCTGGGAGAGCATTCCAGATCTTCAGCGTGCGACAGATGTACGAGTCTCCAAATTTATGAGTACGCGTAGGGATAGTGGGTATGGTATATATATACAACGCGATTTATAATTGTAATTAAAACAAACCCCTGTCTGTTAAAATTCTTATAAGATACTTCGACGCGTTCAAAGTCGCATCTTAAAAACATAATAATCTTTGGCAGAATTGCGTTCTTTGAAAAGTGCGAGTTGAAGACTTTTAGCTAATGGGTTAAGGGACGATCTCGGGTGGAATTTTTGGGAATTTAACGAACTGCCTTCGTGGTCTAGCGGTTAAGACGATAGATTAGACTAGATTTCGATTCTTAGTCGAGACACACACACACAAGATAGGTATATACGACCGCCACCGTGGTCTAGTGGTAACAAACGTTGCCGTGAACTCGGGAGGTCGTGGGTTCAATTCCCACCGGGGGCAAGTTGTACATTGTATAATTTGTCTCGGTCTGGGTGTTTATATGTATATATTTACAAAAAATAATAATAATAACTATATTTGTCAATAATATATACTTATATGCATACAAGTATATATACTATATACTTTAGTATATGTACTTGTATGCGGCAAAGAGGAAGCAATTTTTTTTTTTTTTTTTTTTCCAGACAGGTTACACAGCGCCATCATTTCCGTGGTAAGCTACGAGGCTTGTGTTTCGGAAACTAGATGGTTGATAAACTACATATTATACTTTATTTTTTGTAAATATATACATATTATACATATAAACACCCAGACCGAGACAAATTATACAATGTACAACTTGCCCCCGGTGGAAATCGAACCCACGACCTCCCGAATCCACGGCAACGTTTGTTACCACTAGACCACGGAGGGGTTATGTTTTAACATTTCGATTGAATTCAATCTATTTTTCTATCTATCTATCTATATATATAAAGGTAAATGTCTGTGTGTGTGTTCCCTATGCATTGCAAAACTACTTGACCGATCAGGATGAAACTTTGGGAATAAGTTGTGTGAACATAGGGGAAGGTTTCTGACATATTAGATTGCATAATAAGTAAATCTCAATATATAAAACAAAGTCGGGTTTGTAAGAACACTTATAACTCGAGAACGGCTGGGCTGATTTTCACGGTTTTTGATTATAAATAAAATTGGAAAATTAAAAAAAAAAAAAAAAAACCCATACAAAAAGTTTGTGGGGTACAGGTACGACTGTCAAACAATGTTGGTTGTCAAATATATATGGGTGCGTTCAGAAATTTATATCAAGCTTGACCATTCAATGACTGTTAGGCGGTACGAAGTTCGCCGGGTCAGCTAGTTCAATCAAAAGAAAATGTAATATTCATCTATAATAAAAATCGTTTATTAATTTACAAACTACTACAGAACTGGCCACTGAAGCCTAAACGAAGTGAATCTAAATTTCAGGCAAAAAATCCAAAGCTTTCGTATCATCATCTACTTGTGGTCATAGAAGTACCTATAAGGTTGTGAGCTCCTTCCGAGGAGTACAGCGTCAGTGGGCTGCAGAGGGAGTAGATGTTATCTAACTTACCATTAGATATCAGAGAAGCCCCCAATCGTGCAATATTTAAAAACCAGGTATACAAAAAAAAATCAAAATCAAATCAAAATAATTTATTTCCGTATGGTTAGCACGTAACACTTGGATATTGTCAATACATACAAGCCAATAAATAAAAAAAATCAAAAACAAATAAAAAATATTACCATTGACCATGGCTGGACCGAACCCAACATCAATACAATAATTATAACTAAAACATTGTTGCCATAAGCTAGGAATTTTTTTTTTTTACTTACAGCTATATACTTAATATTAAATTCGTGGCTGTAAAAAGGCCATGTCAGCGTACAATCTAATAATAATTATGTCCATAAATATAAATATAAATTCGTGGCTGTAAAAAGGCCATGTCAGCTTACAATCTGATATTTATGTCCATAAATATTAATTCGTGGCTGTAAAAGCTGTGTCAGCTTACTAACTACACAAGTATAATATAATATAACACTTTTTAACTAATTGAATACCTAACCTAAACCTTTCTTTTCAATCTTTTTTTCTCTTATATTAATTTCCTTAATATCAGCATAATAGCAGCAGCATCATCACATTGTTATATTTTTTTTTTTTATACTAGCACGACATGTGACCTTGGGCCCATCTGATGGTAAGTGGCGCGCAAGGTCCATGAAGTCAACTGAAGTCAGACACGTATAACTGCCATCAGTCCCTAACACTATGCTGGCTTGACTAGATGCTTTTTCACACTTCGCTTGAAGGACTCCAAGTTATAGGAAAGTGGAAACACAGAGGCTGAAAGAGCATTCCACATCTTTATCGTACGACAGATGTATGAGTCCCCAAATTTATACGTACGCATAGCGATGGTGACTACGGTATGTGGGTGCATATTCTGACCTGTGCGTGTGGTTTTTTTAAATTTTATCACACTCTCCTCATCATGTAAGTAGTTTTATTTATGTTATATTAGTATATCTATAGTATGACTTATTTGTGTATTAGTATGTAAATTGTATGTAGATATTAGTATGTATATATTTATATATAATTTTATTTCTGTTTTATTTAAATTTCACCTAATTTTTATTTGCACCTACCACCTATCCTGTCTAAATGTCCTAAAGGTTTGGCTGTCAGAGAATGCCTAGCTATTAAAATAAATAAAATTAAATGAATGTTGTGTGGATCCCAAGAGTATGGGTAGGGTAGTAATGATACCTTACTTTTAAAGGGAATAATTAGAAAAGTGATCGTATTAGAAATGTCGCTTTTGGTTTATGGACGCGCGGTCCGTGGGGCCGTCACAATTGTTTTGGGAATCGTTACGCCATCTGAAATTTATTGCCCACGTTTTCTACTCTGAAATTTCGCCTGAATTTCGTTAACGCGCCCATCTAATGGGAAGTGGGAGCTATTTAAAATGTGTCTGGTCCTTCATGCTATATTGACAAAAATAATGTAGTATATATTCTACGCGATTCGTCGCAAAAAAGTAGTAACAGCAGCATTCTGAAAACTATTGCTGCAAGGTTTGACTGTCCCATCCAAAAACATTGGATGGAAACAGTCATTGGAATTAAAAAGTATTCGTGAACTATACCCCCACCGTCTATTTGCAGTTAAATATTGCCGAACTAACGCAGGTAAACGTATGCCACTAAGGCGAATTCTTCAATCCTATAATGATCTCTTTCATTGTGTCGATCTCTTTGCATTGTCGCCTGTCTCTTACAGAAACCTGGTCTTGCAAATGTTAACTTTAGAAGAAAGAGATAATTAAAATAGTATATATCTAGTAGTTATATTACTGTACCAAACAGGTTGTTTTTTTAAATTATTATTATGGTTTTAAAACAACTCATGGGTTACATTTACTTCTTTTAACATTTGGATTACTGAAGCTGGTTGTGCAGATTTTAATATTGTTTGTAAAACCGTCGTAAATATTGTTTGTAAAAACGTCGTAACGTCAAAATACGGAAAAGGGTTGGTATGAAGGAAAGCATAGGGACAAAAATAAGGAAAAGCATGCTACGATGGTTCGGGCATGTTGAAAGGATGAGCGATGAAAGATTGACGAACCAGATATATAATGCGAAAGTTGTGGGTGAAAGAGGCCCTGGCAGACCGAGACTCACATATCACGATCAAATAAATAAAACACTGACTGAAGGTGCATTAAAAAGTCTTCGTAACCAAAGGGCATGTATGAAGAGGTTAATGTATGTCGACGAAGCGAAAGAGGTATGTCGTGATCGTGTCAAATGGCGCTCAATTGTCTCTGCCTACCCCGCAAGGGATCTGGCGTGAAGATATGTATGTTGTAAAACCAATTTATTGTGTATTCTCTCTCTGTACAATTGTTTGTAATCCTGTATATAATAAAAATAAATAAAAAATAATAATAATAAAAAATAATAATAATTATAGAATTAGGTACTAACAATACTAATATAGTTATATGGATGCATTGTTACTAACAAACTATTAATAAATTATGAAATAAGTTTAGTTTGAAATAAACGTTTTATTATTACTATTATTATTATATAGTTAGTCTCATAAATTACATGAATCATTTTGGCTTATTTTTACCTGAAAATTGGAACACTTTCACACTGACAGTATTTTTTTGTACCATTTCGTTAAAGCTCTGACTGTTATCCTTTAGAGTATAAAAGTATCATCACACCCGTTCTTCAAGGGTAGTCAGAAACCACGCTTATAAAGAAGCGGATTCATATTTAGGCAACTTTCCTAAAGGCCAATCATGACAAGTGCCAAGCTAGTCAATGTCTCTAGCGTACCAAACTGTGGAATATGACTTTTTTTTATAAATAATTATTATTGTGTCCTGACCAGAAATCGAACCCGGTACCTCCCGCTAGACCACGGACAAAGGATTGTTATCCTTTAAATTATTATTATGTGAATACAATTTAGCCCAAATCCCCATACAAGATGAATGATGTCTTTTCGACTGAATTTTTTTAACGCGTCCATCTGATGGAAAATATATAATACTAGCTGTTTTACCCGGCTTTACCCGTGTAAGCGGCGACACGAAATTAATTGCGTTGTGCATTATTTTGATTTTGCAAACGTAAAATGCAAGGTAATCGTTTAATTTGCATGGTGTAAAGATAAAAATAATCTTCACGAATTGCTGAAGCCAACTAACGTATTTAAAATGTTAAGGATAATTACCGTATTTGTGTAAATGTCTTTCCAATTAGTAATACGTACTACGAGTACATCTATACAAAGATTTGTGTACTATCATTAAACGTATTACGCGATAAACCCTACTAACTACGAGTACATCTATACAAAGACTTGTGTACTAACATTAAACGTATTACGCTATAAACCCTACGAACTACGAGTACATCTATACAAAGATTTGTGTACTAACATTAAACGTATTACACGATAAACCCTACTAACTACGAGTACATCTATACAAAGATTTGTGTACTAACATTAAATGTATTACACGATAAACCATACTAACTACGAGTACATCTATACAAAGATTTGTGTACTATCATTAAACGTATTACGCGATAAACCCTACTAACTACGAGTACATCTATACAAAGACTTGTGTACTAACATTAAACGTATTACGTGATAAACCCTACTAACTACAAGTACATCTATACAAAGATTTGTGTACTATCATTAAACGTATTACGCGATAAACCCTACTAACTACGAGTACATCTATACAAAGACTTGTGTACTAACATTAAAAGTATTACGCGATAAACCATACTAACTACGAGTAGATCTATACAAAGATTTGTGTACTAACATTAAGCGTATTAAATAAAAAACCCTTGAAGCTTAATTAAAAATAGCTCGTACGAAGAAAAATGCGCACACATCCACGTCTTTCTATGATTAGTATGCGGAGGTCGTTTCATTACCCACACATTAATATATATTAAGGAACATACCTTCGACCAGAGACGTGTTAATAAGGACAGGCCAGTTTTTATTATTATTAAAATACTTTAACTTAAAAGTATGTACAAAGGCGAACTTAAGACCATTTCGGCTTTTTCTACCAGCTAACCTTTGGAGAGTGAGACAGTATAATATGTGGGGTGCAATTTCAACCTTATTTTAAATTTGAATAAACTACATAAACATTATGTATACATAGACTACTTAAATACTTATTAATATATAGTAGATATATATGAAGATAATATAATATTAATAAGAAGAAATATTTAAATTTAAAATATACTGTTGTTTATTAATTTTCTAGAAAATTCTTATTAAACCAGAAAATTTAGATGTTTGGGACTTGGAACGCGTCAGTGAAAAGTCAAGCAAAAGGACATTATTCATATTGTAAGGGGTAAAAAAAAAGTATCATCACGACCGTTTCCCTTTCGGGGTGGTCAGATACCACGCTTATAAATGAGCGGATTCACATTTAGCCAACTTTACTATAGCCCAATCATGACAAGTGGCAAGCTCGTCGATGTCTCCAGGCATTCCAAACTCGGGAAATATCACAAATACATTCAATAATAATTAAATGTTTACATTAATAAATGTTTTTGTGTCCCGACCAGGAATCGAACCTACGCTAGACCACGGTGGGTTAGTAGTACGGAGGGAGTAGTAAGGGGATTTGGGCTAAATTGTATTCACACTCGTATATGCATTTTTAGAATAATATATTTTAACAAGATCACAATTTAAGTGGAATAACTCCTAATTTTATATAGTTTAAGTGTGCACAATGTTAAAAATATGATCATGACAGCTCTAGTACTAAAGTAGGTAGTTAATTGATATTAAAACGACATAATATGTTATTTTCCAAACAACTTATTTGCCCAGTAATTTACCGCGTGTATGTATTAAAAGAGCTAAGGTGTTTATATGTATAATATGTATATATTTACAAAAAAAAAAAAAGTATAATATGTAGTTTATCAACCATCTAGTTTCCGTAACACAAGCCTCGTAGCTTACCACCGAAAATAGATGGCGCTGTGTGACCTGTCTGGAAATATTAATATATGTTATTATTATAATATTATTTTTATACTTCAGGTGTCATTTAAAATTAAAAAGGTCGTTTTTTTTTAATTAAAATTATTATCCGAAAAACAAAACACTAATAATAAATAAGGCCGCGTCTAAAAATTGCGATATCCATCATGATAAATACCTAAAGGCTGAGGAGTGTTAATAATAATTAATCTCACCCACAGCCGAGACACAAAATAGAGAGAAATAATTAGGTACGTAAGTCAGCGTCTATTTAGCGACCAAATTTGACAGCCGGCAAAGTTTTTTTTTTTTTTTTAATTGTCTTTAAAGGACATTGTTCAGAATACATCAGTCCTAAACACGTAATTTATTTGCATAATATACTCGTATGTTCATAACAGAGTTCATAACCGAGTTGGGGATCATCAAATTCCAGATGCTGCAGAATTTGATGCTTTACTTGGAGTCACTCGCGGCATTATAGCCCAAACACGTCGGGTAAAATATGGGAGTCCACAGCGCGGGAAAACCGCAAAAAATAAACTGCAACTTGTGCCCTATAATTTAAAGACCAATTTATCGTTTTCCATAATTATTCACATTGCAGCACATTATTAAACAAAACAACACCACTTTTGACCAATAATATCCACAGTAAATTAATTTACAAAACAAAAACTTGCACTTGACATGTCCACGCAAAATGGCGCGAAGAACTCTCGCAAAGTTATCAAATATTATCAATACAGTTTTACCGTGTAAAAGCAACGAGCTGACATTTTGAGTGTTGCAAATAAATAATTAATACCATTGTCCATTTATATAATACACATATTAGGGCATAAAATGAGTTAATATGGAGCTGTCTGAGTTATTAATGACATGCGTTCTCATATTAAAATAATATTTATTTATTTATTTCAAAACTTTATGCACTAGGTACACAGGCGGACTTAATGCCGCTAGGCATTCTTACTAGTCAACCTTAGGGACAATTTAGAGCATTTGTTATGTGAGGCAGGTGCAAAATATAATAGGAGCATTAAGATTTGTGAAAAAAAAAACAAAATAAATCAAACTTAAATACTAAATCTAATATACTATATACAAAACTATATATTAATCAGTAGGTATACACTAAACAGACTACATACTATGATTATACTCGTATATAAATAGAATACATAGGTACATATAAATAATAATACATACATATAATATTGTCCTTTGGAACTTTTGGATACTAGCACGACATATGACCTTGCGTCCACCTGATGATAAGTGGAGAGCGAGATACATGAATGTTAGCAACTGGAATCAATCACTGATGAATGACATCAGTCCCTAATACTATGCCGGCTTGACTGGACATGACGGCAATTCGAGCCTGATACCGAAATGTGTGGATACACTTTACTGGGTTTATCAGCACGAACGGTGGATACTTCCCCGGCCCAGCAGACTACTACTATCACCTATTAATTGTTAATTTTAAAATAGCCAAAAAAACTAATGATATTAACCAAATCAGCTTTTTTATTTTGTAAGTGGCAACATTTTTTTATGACCTTACGACCGAAATTGCTAAGAAATAGAAACCTTAATATTTTTTTACCTTTATTTATGTATTTATTAAGACTCAAACAACTTAACATATACTTAACATTAGATTATTACACAATTATGAAAACTTATCTAGTACATAAACTTTTTACAGTTGAGCACAGCATTTGTTAATTTGTATTTTTCGAATTAAAGTTCTAATAAGAAAGCAAATAATAATAAAAGAAGCAAATTAAAATTTAACCTTGATATAATGTTGTTTAAGATAAGTTTAAGTTTAAGATAAGATACTAAATATGTAAATGTTATAAGTGATAATGCCTATATGTTAACATTTTATAGCCAAAATATTGTTGATACTGTCTAAATGTCCTAAAGGTTTGGCTGTCAGAGAATGTACGGCATTAACTTCAGCAAAGAAGCCGACAGACGCATTCAGCTAGGATGGGCGGCATTCGGGAAACTTCGACATATCTTCTCATCGTCCATACCACAGTGTTTGAAGACAAAAGTCTTCAACCAGTGCGTCCTCCCCGTAATGTCGCACGGAGCAGAGACGTGGACACTGACAGTGGGTCTGGTTCACAAATTCAAGGTCGCTCAGCGAGCTATGGAGAGAGCTATGCTTGGTATTTCTCTGATGGATAGAATTCGAAACGTTGAAATTCGTCAGAGAACCAAAGTTACTGACATAGCATTCCAAATTAGCAAGCTGAAGTGGCAATGGGCCGGACACATCTGCCGCAGAACCGACGACCGATGGGGCAAACGGGTTCTGGAGTGGAGACCACGTACGGGACGACGCAGAGTGGGACGACCCCCCGCCAGATGGACGGATGACCTAAGGAGGGTCGCTGGTGGGGGTTGGATGAGGATTGCAAAAGACCGCGTGCAGTGGCGAGCCTTGAGGGAGGCCTATATCCAGCAGTGGAGAGACACAGGCTGATGATGATGATGATGATGATAATGATGATGAAGTCCGCCTTTGTACAAAGTGCAATTAA
This sequence comes from Tinea semifulvella, assembly GCA_910589645.1. Lineage (NCBI taxonomy): Eukaryota > Metazoa > Arthropoda > Insecta > Lepidoptera > Tineidae > Tinea > Tinea semifulvella. The sequence goes on from OU342599.1 coordinate 4,421,844, forward strand.
GTTTTTAAATAAAATAAAATAAATTATTAATACCTGTAGGGTTGACTCATTATTGTTCAAGTAATACGCTAGGGACTAAATTAGTGTATTATATTTATTTTAAATTCTTTATTGCACCAAAACTTAAAATTAGGTACATAGGCGAGTTTAAGGCATTCTCTGACAACTAACCTTTGGGATGGTGAGAGATTATGGGCAGGGTGCAACAATCTAATAATAATAGTCTAATTTATAAATACACTACATACTATGTAATTACATAAACTACATGCAAGTATTATGATATATATATATATATATGTATGTATGTAAAATGATTATATATATATACACAAATAAACATACATAAACATATTGCGTGCTAAATATTTAATGTGTACTGGATGCAGTGTGCTCCTGCTTATTAAGAAACAAGTTAGTGACTAATTGTTTAAAAACATTGACAGATGGTGCCCGTCTAATGGTCAGTGGTAGTTTGTTCCACTGGCGGGCTGCATACACAGTAAATTTGTCTGTAATTATATGTCTTTGGTTTGAATAGTACGCCATTTAAAATTCCTCCCTTGCAACCCTCTGTCACCGGCCACGTGTTCAAGAAAAACCTCCCCACATCTCTCCGTGTGGCTTTTTTATCTTCATTTTCTTATAAACTTTTGAGTATTTTAGCCATTAATTAAGGAAGTGGATTTCATTTATTTAAAACTTTATTTCGCTTAATATTCAAAATTAGAATTCGAAAATTAGATCGATATAGTATGGGTTAATTTAAAAAAAAACAACGAATCCTTCGCTCCATTTTGCGAGGGCGGACATGTCAAATGCAAGATTTTAAAAAGTAAAGTATCATCACGACCGTTTCCCTTTCGGGGTGGTCAGAAACCACGCTTATAAATAAGCGGATTCACATTTAGCCAACTTTACTATAGGCCAATCATGACAAGTGGCAAGCTCGTCGATGTCTCCAGCGTACCAAACTCGAGAAATATCACAAATAAGATTTTGTTTTGTAAATTAATTTACTATAAATATTGTTGGTCAAAAGTGGTGTTGTTTTGTTTAATAATGTGCTACAAAGTGAATAATTATGGAAAATGTTAAATTGTACTTTAAATATGGGGTACGAGTTGCAGTTAATTTTATGCGCTATGAACTCTATATTTTACCTGACGTGTTTGGGCTATAATGCCGCGAGTGACTCGAAGAAAAGCATCAAATTCTGCAACATCTGAAATTTGAAGATTAGCTCATTAATTCATTAAAAGAAAGATATATTACGTCTGATTTGGCTGTATGGGCTAGACCCTTTGCCTTCCCTATCACCTTATTCATCATTCATCGGGAGAAGGGATCACTAAGAAAAAAAACCAAACAAACTATAAATTATAAATTAATTGGGTTACAAATATAACAATTATATATTCAGGAAACTAATTTGTACAGAAAACGAAGCTCTGCGCTGCTAACAATTTGCGAAAAATAACATTTAGCCTACCTTTATCGCCAAACGAATATTGAAGCTAAACAACGAACAATACAAGGCAGTAAAGCGAAAAACGCATTTGCGCATAGCTTCACCCCACAGGGTGGAAATTGGGAGAACACCCACCTAAGACCTACCCTTTAAAGATTCCTCCGGCCGCTCATTTTTAAGACTTTACAATACCAACACATGCAAACGACATATTGAGCCTTAATTTCAAAGATATTTTAACGAGGGATACCGCATTAAGTATAAAATTGAATTTCGACTATTGTTACTATTATAATATTACGTAATATGGACAGTCTATAGAGCTTAACAGAGCTAAGCTTCGTACAATGGTAGGGGTGATGACGAGACTCTATTAACCTTTAACAAACATAACATATATATACTACTGAACATTATGGCATATATTGCTTCACTAGTCTTAAATCTGAATTTAAAACTTAATAGAAACTAAATTGTCGGTGGAAAGGTAAAAAGTTTAAAGCGACATTAAAGCAAATATAGAACTTTTTTTTTCTATTAAAAAATCATACCTTACATTTTTTTAATGATCTATTTCCGACAAATAAAAAAATCAATCCTTACCGTGTATGATTCTTACTCGTAATAGCAAAACCAAAAACGGCGCTGGTCGCAAAAGTGGTCCAATTGTTGTATAACTGCTCCTAGAATGAAACGACACAGAAATAAATTGGTTCAGTAATATATGTATAACTCATTTTCGGCCTCTGCCACATAGACTTTTACCGTTGTCAAAATTATAATTATTACGAACTTTATTATAGGAGTGCTTTTATTTTATACGCAACACTGTACACTGTCATTAACGATTGACATAAGTAACACTATGCCAACTTCAAAAAAACCTGGAAGTGCCGAGTCTACTTAAGGACTCTAATCGCCCTCTAACGCATCATCTACAAAATTACAAGATCATTGATTAATTTATTAAACCCTGTCAGTGTGTGCGTGAGACGACGTTCTTCGCAATTTTCTTTCGGGAATTAGGATGGCGAAATTAAGGATAATTTGTTCCGGGCGTATGGGTGTGTGCGGAGATTAGATTTTTCCGCGTTGGCCGTAATTACGCGTCACGTTCATTACGGGATGATGTGACGCAGTTGCAGATTCCAGATACCTTGTAAAATGATACATCATATATCTAGTATACCCATTCTTGAATTTTAATAATTATTTCAGCTGAAGTTCATCAAAATAGGTGTGAACGTGAATTCCACAGAGAGATAAAATGATGATCTCATATCGTGCAATTTTAAACCAGTCTGGCCAACGTGGCGAGTGTAGGCCAAATTCTCCAGATATATATTCTGGAAGGCCCATCTCCCATCTCCAACAGTGGAGGTCTAGGACGCTGTAATTAAAATATATATATTTTTTAAATATAGCACGAGAACAACAAATATGTGGTAGGCGGACTGACTGATGGTGGTAATTTGCTCAGTCTGCCGGGGCGGGAAAGTATCCACCGTTCGTGCCGATAAACCCAGTAAAGTGTATCCACACGTTTCGAGAGGAGGCTCGAATTGCCGTCATGGCCAGTCAAGCCGGCATAGTGTTAGAGACTGATGTCAGTCATGAGTGTCTGATTCCAGTTGCTAACATTTATGGATCTAGTATTTTCGTACCTGTATAAAAAATATATGGCATTTTCACTTATTTTAAGAAAATAACAACTAATGCCGTCTCTATATTATATTTGATCTCTTTGTAATCAAATGTTTGTGCTATTATAGTCAACTACCGCTGTTTCCTATATTTCAGTAAATGTGTAAGAAAATACTTCGATCAACAATCAACTAGATTATAGGTGACGGTTCTGCGAGTACACCGGAAAAAAAATCGGGTGCGTCGCGGGACGTACCCACCGCAAAAGTGAGAACTAAACTTGCAGGTTATTAATTTCGAAGTTGGTAGGAATATGGAGATTAAATAAATAAATGACATGATAGCATGGTATGATAAATGTAAATGATTTAAAAATTTTATAAATAAATAATAAATATTTCCAGACAGGTCATCTAGTTTCCGTGGTAAGCTACGAGGCTTGTATTACGGAAACTAGATGGTTGATAAACTACATATAATACTTTTTATTTTGTAAATATATACATATTATACATATAAACACCCAGACCGAGACAAATTATACAATGTACAACTTGCCCCCGGTGGGAATCGAACCCACGACCTCCCGAGTTCACGGCAACGTTTGTTACCACTAGACCACGGAGGCGGTCATGTATCAAAATCAAATGTAATGTATCTCTTCCCCTTCCCGCCGCGCTGTTTCCCCTCGAGCGCTATTCTGACGTACGTTCAACGAAATAGGTCCCCAAGAAAGCGTGCGCAATAAATTTCCTACTTTAAAAAACAGGCCAAAACAATCGTATGTTGATATTTCAGACAGTAGGTATGTTTTAACTACGGCCAAAACGTGAGAACGTTGCAGAAAATGCATGGGACTGTCGAGGCAATTTATAACTTATGTTTAAATGAATTAGATTGATTTTGTGATAAATATTTGATAGCATTTATGTTATTGTATTTCAGACCGATTGTTTGTCGTATTTATTAAGAGAAAGAGATGGCATGTTACTAGAGGTCCGCTTGCCAGTTTCTCGCAGTAATTTTGTATGCGACTTTTAATCTAGTTGAAAGTTGGAAAGAGAAAAATCACCTAACAAGCAATTTGTAAAGTAATAGGAGCATATCGCTCTATTTCCCGTGAATACTTGTAATACAGCTGATTGCAATGCCCAGTTCATAACAAAACGTTTTCCAAACTTAAACCGCTAGCATTTAGGGTTGCTAAAACTTTTATTCAATTTAATTCAAAAAATCATCATTGGTCTAAAAAACAATTCTAAGCGTTTTTTACTAACCAATTTTTTGGAGTGTGGAGAGGTGTTACGTTTGTCTAACGTACATTTAGAAAGAAAGAAAGAAAAAAGTTTATTTGTCACAAAAAAAAAACACAAGCAGTAAAAAATAATAATGATAATACAACAAACAAGATAGTGTGGTGACAAATAGGGAATCAGCTCAGCAATAAGCTAGGCCACAGCGCTGATTTTCAGCTGATCCCTCATAATTTTGACATTAACGTTGTATTCCAATGAATTGACAAGAACAATATTAAATATAAACTATATACAAATAAATATTGTAAATAAATATCTATTGACATAAGCATATTGTATGCCCACAATATGGGCAGATTGCATCATCATGACATGTACACACAACTGTAATTAGAATAAGCAATCTATACAATAAAGAATAAAATAAAATAAAACTTGTCCTTAAAATAAATAATATAATATACATAAACTTATGGCTATATAATTTGGCTAATTTTTAAAATAAATAAATAATGTTTACAAAATAGTTTAAAAATAAAATGGTCCTAGTTTTCCTTATTAGGCGTGCTGCTGCAATGATTGTTGAGATGTGAACAAATATATTTTAAGTTTGTTTTTAAAAGCGACCACCGACCGACATTTGTCATAGATTTACAAGACCACCGTTCCCGTGCCTCGGAGAGCACGTTAAGCCGTCGGTCCCGGTTGCACTAATACCAACTGGTAGAATCGTTAAAAAAATGTAATTAAAAATTGACATTAGATCCTCGCCAACCCTTTTGGCCAGCGTGGAAAGTGTAGGCCAAATTCTCCAGATATATGTTCTGGAAGGCCCATCTCCAGCAGTGGAGGTCTAGGACGCTCTGTTCTAGGGGCTGTAATGAAATGAATAAAAATATATTATCTGTCTAAAATGTTAACTTAAAAGCAAAACTTAAAACGCATAAAACAAGAAATGTCTAGCTCAAAGGCACCCATTGTCACAGCCCTGACGGTGAGTCGACTTGTACGTACACCCAATTAGGCAAGGAAAAACGCTCCACAACGTCACTCGGTCTTAGTTTTGTAGTAAATAAACTTAATATACCAACAATAATATAAAAAAAACTTTGCGGGTATGTAGAAAAAGTATTCAAAAATAATTTTGTTTTGTTTTCACTTTTTGGCTTTTCTTTAGTTATTATTTATTTCTTTTATTAGAAATGCAGCAATCAGCTTTCTAGGAAATATAGTTATACAAAAAAATAATGCAAAAGCATTATAACATTTTCCTCTTTTTACCTAAAATAAATCTGATGTACATATATGTAATGCCGATTTCCATTATCTTTTTATCAATCTTAGGGACATTGTTACGATAGTATGGAGAATTTGGCCTGCACTCGCCACGCTCTGGCCAGACGGCTTGGCGAGGATATGACATCAATGTTTAATGACAATTTATTAACGATTCCACAAGTTGGTATTAGTAGAACTTTATTTGTGATATTTCTCGAGTTTGGTACGCTGGAGACATCGACGAACTTGCCACTTGTCATGATTAGCCTATAGTAAAGTTGGCGAAATGTGAATAGGCTTATTTATAAGCGTGGTTTCTGCCCACCCCGAAAGAGAAACGGTCGTGATGATACTTTACATTACTTTTTATCCTCGCCAACTCGTATGACACACGCTAGTGTAAATCTCAAGAAGTGCCTAAGTTCTGGAAGGCCTATCTCCAGCAGTGGAGTTCTAGGACTCCATGTTCTACGGACTGTAATGATGATAAGGGCATAATCTATGATTATCCAGTTTAAAATCCGTAATTTAATTTATAGGAAAGCAGATAAACAAGATTTCTTAAAAGTACCCTCAAAATTTTAAATTAAATTAAAGTTGCTTTTGCTAAGTAAATACTTACTACTAACAGTAATTTAATTTAATGGTAAATAAGTTTGTGTTGTGACAAATATAGTATAAAAATTTACTGTAAAAAAAAGCGTGTACTATTCGCCAACACACTGCCAAAAAAATGTAAATAGTTTATTTTTTAATCTGAATAATCGATTTAATAATAATAATAACTTGAAAAAAGCGAGGGCGATGCGAAGTGTAAACGATAAGAAATTAAGTGCGTCTGTCATGTCGGCGTTCACATATCAAGTAACTTACTGCAATAAGGTATACCAATACTGGGGTTCTATGTTTTACTTTGAAGTGTGTCCCCGCATACTAAACTCCGTTCCGAAGTTCCGAATCTTGGGCCGGTGATTAGCAAATAAGAGTTCGTTTTAACCATATACTATGTGGCTAAAATCCCGTCCGTCTTTAAACCATCAGGACTTTCTGGTAAAAGGCCGGATGGTATGTCTCTTGTACCATGGAGTGAGGGAAGATGTCTTGTTTGGGATGCCACCTTTGCCGCTTGCCACATTTCCTCTACATCAAAAAAGGCCAGTTCGGCTGCTGATATAGACGAATTTAGAAAGCGCCATCAAATATAATAGTATTAAACAAAACTATAACTTTGTGGCATTTGGGGTTGAAACAATGGGGGTATATTCTCTTGATACCCACAAATTCATAAAAGCAGCTGGGTAAACGAATTTTTCAAGAGTGTGGCGATCCCAAATGCCATAACTACCTAAAACAGAATATGTCGATTATAATTCAACGAGGAAATGCGGCGAGCGTTTTAGGTACCTGGTGGTAAGCCCTTAGTTTATTTTGTAGAATAGTTTTAATTTCATAGGTATTTTTAGTTTTAGTTTAATTTATAATTAGTTTTTTAATCAATTTTATTTTAATATTTTTGTATCTAAGTACTTCTATGTGGCTATAGTGATGATTTTTCTAGATTATACCTACCTTAATATATCGGAGCGGTTGTGGCTCGGTTCTAAGAACGCTTTCCATAAAATCCTAAAAAGGTCGGTTCAAACTCCAGCTTGCACCTTCCAATGAGAAATACACTTTTCTTACGCACATTTGTCATATATTTACAACGCCATAGTTCCCGTGGCTGGGAGAGCACGTTAAGCCGTCGGTCCCGGTTCCACTAATATCAACTTGAGGAATTGTTAAAAAAATATTTAATTTATATTCAGGTTGGCTGCTAGAGAATTAAGCCCGCCTCTTGTACATAGTGCAATAAAGTTTTAAATATTAATAATATAATTGATGTGATAGCTATAATACCTATATTTACTGCCTTCACCCTAGAAAACCTAGGATGCGCCCGCAAAACAAATATGTATATCGCCGCAATTTTTTAACCGACGCGGTTGCAACAAGCTTGTTTCCGAACCAACTCAGTCATCAATCAACACTTCCGAATGAAAATAGAAGAGAGTTTGGCAAGTGTCACAGTTTTTCGATCATTTCATCTTTAAAAATGTTGTATTGTGCGAGCCAGACGGATACATTAAACCATCTTAAATCCTATCAGAAGACAAATTTCTAAGCATTCCATGATTCACCGTGCGGGTGCCGGGTCCATCGTGTGTGGGTAAGAGATGAGAAGAATTGTGTCTCGGACTTGCGACCGACAATAGGCTGGTTTAAGAAATCGCATCCCTTCTTTTATTTTATTGCGCGATAATACGCTCACCATCCACCATTCTCATCCTCTCCCTACCCAACCAAATACTGTATGATTCCGTTAATGCTGTCTTGGAAGCACGTTCCATAAATGTAAGTGATGCAAAGATTTTGCTGGAACTCCTCTCACACAAACTTCCACTGCGTAAGCTGAGTCTTGAACCCGTTCCTGATCATTTCTTATGTGAGATCATAATATTTATTCGACTTCATGTTGTGGTCTTTTGGAATATTTGATTCCCACGGAACGGTAAGTTCAATATACAAAACAACATTGGACGTAAATGGCAAAAACTTCACCATCGCACAATTAAACTGGAAAATTGACAAAGCAAATCATTAAACAATCAACGGTCGCGCCCTTTACAAAACAGAAAATATAACAAATAGTCCACAGCCGAAGAAGAAGCTGTGGCATTATTCTGTTACTTTGGTCGCAACCGTTTTATTGTTCAGTGTAATAATGCGTTTAGAATCCTGATGAGGCTGCCGAGGTTCTGCAGTGCCTCGGGTATGTTTGCTGTGCGCAAAAGATCTGCGTCTATGCTGTGCCGCATGAGAACCAGTACCAACAGACTCCTAAACGTATTGGCAGATCGGTGGGACTCTCCGCTGCTGAAGCACTGGATACAGCTGCATACAGTCAAGTAGACAGCCTCTAGTAGCAGATAGTTTAAAAAATTTTTTTAGTTATACTAAATATAGATTAAGTAAAATTGTTACTAACAATTTATAGATGTGAAGTCCGAAATAAAAGTTTATTATTATTATTATTATTGTCAAAATAAACAACTTCAAACGACATCCAGAAGGGAAAGCATAGAGGTAGAGCCTGATGTCGGTCGTTAGTGGCTGGTGTCGGTTACTCCCATTCTTGGATCACACGTACCGCTTATCGCCGTTTGGACGCGCCTTTATAAAAAGAATCGTATCGCAGGAATCGTAGAATCCTCTGCCTACTCTATTACCTATATACTAAACGAGCCTGCCACACCTCAAGGACAAATTTACCTATCTCACCTCGCTTCATGACAGATCTCTTAGTTCATCGTACAATTCTGTTCTATCTAGCTTTTAGTCTAACTCATTCGCAGTAGTGGCCACAAATCTCTGGAAAAGTTTACCTGTTGAAATTCGCCAATCTCCCAACAAACCGCTGTTTAAAAAGCTGGTGTACTCTTAATAGCTTATCATGGACGGAGTTCCGAACCATCAAAACCATCCTGGAGGAACTAGAGATAGGACAGCGCCTTTCCTCAATCGTGCAATCACGCATTCTCACTTTCTTTGGACACGTGTCGCGGCGTGGAGATACATTCATTAAGCGCCTTGTAGTTCAGGGAAAAGTCGATGGCAAGAGAATGCGTGATAGGTCTCCGATGAGATGGACTGACCAGGTTAAAGCAGCAATAGATCACCCCCTACTTGAGTGCTCCAGGAAGGCTGCAGTTCGAGACGAGTGGCGACGGATTGTTAAGCGTGCCACTGACACTCAAGTGACGACCACGACCACTCTGCCAAGAGTGTAGCGACTAAGAAGAAGAACTCTTAATAGCTACAGACCTCCTCACAACGAATATATGTATATATTGTATGTTGTATATAGTAGCCAATATAGGCTGTAGTATATGTATGTATGTATGTATTATTGCGTACATATTTGTATGTATGTGTGTTTATATTATTATGTATTGTATGTAAGATTAAATTAATTATTTAATTACACCTAGCCTCATGACTGTAATTTTTTTTATTTTCTCAAAGGTTGGCTGCTAGAGAATGCCTAGCAGCATTAAGCCCGCCCTTTGTACATACATAGTGCAATAAAGATCTAAATAAATAAATCATTACTAATTATCATCACATCACGCCCATTTTCCTTCCGGGGTGGTAATAAACCACGCTTATAAAGAAGCGGATTCACATTTAGTCAACTTTACTATAGGCCAATCATGATAAGTGGCAAGCTCGTCCATGTCTCTAGCGTACCCAACTTGAGAAATATTTCAAATAAATTAAATATTATTTAAATTTATTTATTCAAATAAATAAATATTATTGTGCCCTGACTATGAATCGAACCCGGTACCTCCGAGTCTTAATCCCAGATATCCAGGATAATAATAAGAAGAAAAATATATGATTCGTCTAAAGAAACAGAATTTGTCTACGGGAAAACAATTGTGGAAATCCTAAGCTCGAAACACAATAACCGGGCCAAAATATCAACATAAATATTTAGTAAGAAAAGGCCTGAATTTTAAAGACAGCAATTTGAACCTACACTCTTATCCTGATCGCAGTATAATTTATCTTAAAGAAAGGGGTGGCAGGGGGTTAGATGAGGGGCGCGGGGGACGCACCCAAAAATTGGGTAAAAATGTTGCCAGCCAACGATTAAACCGTCGGGGAGATGCGTAGTATTAATCACCACCCAGGAGGACTTCTTTTAGATCTTATAACTTAATTAGAGCAACTAACACCTACACATTCTAATCAACATCGGACATGGGAACCCTCAGCCATCCGTCTGGCCAAGAGTTTATCCAAACGGCTTACATACAGGGTCGTCTCTAGAGGTCATTTTTTATTTATAGTTTATTTTGTATTAGGTTTAAGTTATATGTTATTTAATTTAGAAGTTAAACACTAATTAAAACGACAAATAAAATTTTTATAACATACATCAGAAATCACGCTTATAAAAAAGCGGATTCACATTTAGCCAACTTTACTATAGGCCAATCATGACAAGTGGCAAGATCGTCGATGTCTCCAGCGTATTAAACTCGAGAGAAATATCACAAATTAATTTAATTTTATTTAAATTTGCCACTTGTCATGATTGGTCTATAGTAAAGTTGGCTAAATGTGAATCCGCTTATTTATAAGCGTGGTTTCTGACCACCCCGAAAGGGAAACGGTCGTGATGATACTTTTTATTGACATTAATAAATATTTTTGTCACTCGACCAGGAACCGAACCCGGTACCTCCGAGTCTAAATCCACGGACATAACCGCTAGACCACGGAGGCAGTTAGGCAGCAGCAATTCAGTAAATACAACCGTACATCTGTTATTGTAAATTTTAGTTTATCAAATGTAAGCTGGTAGACACATTGTTTTTTTGACTTTCGCGCACATTCATAATAGTTTTTTATAATTTTAACAGGTCTGAGATTTACGTCGGGAGAAATAGGTCTCTAAGGTAAATCGCGTAAAGACCCTTTAGAGATATACTTTATCTCTCGTTATTGACGAAATATTTCGTTAATATTAATTAATTAAAAGAAACACATGTTGTACGTGTAAATATTGTAATCCATTTAATTTCCTTAATTCTAAATTTAAAAGTTTTGACAATGTTGTTTTACTGTGGCCAAGGAGCCAAAGAGATTGCCACAAGCTTTCTTTCAAAATAATAAAATTGCAACTTAAACCAAATAGTATAAAATACAATAGAAAGTTATTTACATTGGCAGAACTTACAATTGAAATAACTTTCTAAAGCCAAAGAGGTTGCCACAATCCGTTAAAATTATAAAATATGTTTTTTTTTTGTTTTTATAGATTTATAAAAAAATGCATGCATGGAGATAGTAAAAATGTGGTCATCTTAATGTTATATATAATCTACTACATTGTACCATGTTTTTAAGCAAATATTTTGAATTTTAAATTGTTATATTGGCAGCTCTATATAGATTTTGTAAGAAAATGTTGTCCCGTAGGCGCGAGGAGCGGGGCGGCCACCTTTTTGTTTTAATATTTTCGCAGGCATTATGAAGGGTTTGCTTTAAAATAATTTTTGGCTTCTGCTCTTGAAGTTTTGATAAAAGTCTCATTCTATCAATAATTAAGGGAACAATTCCGAGTTTGTTGGTGCGATTTTGAATGTAGAGTTTTTGTCTTTTCTTTGGTTAAGCTGCCAGTCTTCTGCTGTCAGCTTACTCGTTGGACTGTTTTGCTGATAAACTTTTATCAAATCAAATCAAATCAAATCAAAATCATTTATTCGTGGTTTTTCGGTACATAGTTATTAGGTTAGGTTAGGGTGAGCATGCAAAAAACCTACCACATATGACCACAGTTAACTAGTTTACGTTTAAATTAATATATATATAAATTATAATTTAATTCAAATTCAAATTATAATTTATATATATATAAATTATAATTTAATTCAAATTCAAATTATAATTTAATTCAAATTCAAATTATAATTAATATATATATAAATTATAATTTAATTCAAATTCAAATATTCAAATATTTTATTGATAAAAAAAAGCCTAATACAAAATAGCTTAAAAATAAAAATGAAGTAATTGTAGGGGGCAGGCTGGTGCTTTAACTAATAATGTGCCCTGGGCTCCAAAACATGGGATCTGTGCTATGGAGACCCAGTGTTTTCCCATCTTTAATGGTGATGTTTATTTTATTTATTTTTTCATCTATTTTAATTTTATATGCATAAAAGCTTGTGCAAGAGGGAGAGGAGAAGGTATGGGAAGAAGGAGAAGGGTTTATATAATAAAACTATAATACATACATACACATATACATACATAAAATACACATAATACATACAGAATATACATATAACAGATACACCTTATAGAGTAGTGCGCTCCAAGGATACTCGGTTCTAAACGAAACTATTGTACTACCTTTAGCAAATATTCCGTAGTGAGGTAGGATTGAAACTTTAACCATTAAAAAATTATATTTTTGCAAATTTGTATAGCTTAAGAGTTTCTTAGACTTTATTATATATAAAAGGACCAAGAAAAATAGACTGTGTCTGACTAAATTTTGTTTTGTATGTTTTTGATTTAAATTTCTTTTGTGAACAGTAATATTAAGAATATTTAATAATTATAATAATTTCTCACTCTCCCAAAGGTTAGCTGGTAGAGAATACCATACGGTATTATGCTCGCCTATGTACATTAATTTATATTTTATATTTTGTGTGCAATAAAGAATTATATTATTATTATTATATACAATTATCCTACAAATGATATAACTACTTAGTAATTAATTATTGTTTTCTTTTGCATTTAGTGATCTTCGAGTATTAAATTGTGATTTTTATTATTAAGTGAATTATAAATTATTACATCGCAGCAACTACAACATATAGTCCCAGACTTCCACTATTAGAGATGGGATTTTAAGTATTATCTGGAAAATTTGGCCTAAACAAGCCCATAATATACTTCACAAGGCGGGTCGGCGATTGTCGTATTTTAAGGATTCCTATGAACCTATGAACGATGGAGTAGACGTGTTCTGGAGTGGAGACCACGTACTGGAAGACGGAGAGTTGGACGAACCCCCACCAGATGGACCCATGACCTAAGAAAGGTCGCTGGTGGTTGAGTGTGGCATCCCCAAGCCTATATCTAGCAGTGTATAAATACAGGCTAATGATGTTATATTATTATTTGACAATAAATGGGTTTGTGCGTGTACACGTCTACGTGTACGCATACGCAATACTCAGGCATATATATTAATTAATATAGGAGACAATTACTCAGGTCTTAACTCTCTGATGCAGTAATAATTGTAAACAATAGCGCGTAATTTAACAAAGAGAAATGATACGAATGTATAATTAGTAATATTTCATTAAACTTGGACCCCTCCAACATACAAACATAAATTTTTCAAGACTAGTATAGGAAGAGCGGAAACTTCCACGAAATTTGCTCACCCAAATGACGACGCTTGTTTTTTTGGAGGTGGGTGCTTAAAAAGCGTCGATAGAAACATATGGACACGTTTTAATTACATATTTTTTTATAAATTAACGTTTAATTCAATATATATTTTTAATTTTATTACAGCCCCTAGAACACAGCGTCCTAGACCTCCACTCATGGAGATGGAGACATGTGTGGAGACTTTGGCCTACACTCGCCACGCTTGACGTGGATCCAACGTCTATTTTTAATGACAATTTATTAACGATTCCACAAGTTGGAATAGTGGAACCGTGACCGACGGCTTAACGTGCTCTCCGAGGTACGAGATCGGTGGTGTTGTAAATCTATGACAAATCTCCTTTAGTGACGCCCCATCAAAGATCATCCCAAGGAGACCGGCAAAATTTCTCCTCTGCTAATACGTTGCGAGGCTAATACGTTGGCAGAAATAATTGCCAACCTGCCTGTCTCCAGACCTTCTCCTCAGTAGCTTGGACAACTTCTTGCGCAAATTACTGTAATCAAATAACCTGTAAGTTGTATTTTCACAACTTGACGTTCTCATAAAAACCGCCGCACTATCCCCGCCTGACGTGACATGACTATGTCGTCTGGTCCCTTGCCATCGCTCCGCATAATCTTAGGTTCTAGAATTGCGGGCACACCTTCAAATGATTTCGTTGAGAGCTGGGTAACAAGGAATGCGACCGATACAAAATTAAATTAGATTATTTCATTAATTTGTATTTATCTGGTTTTTGTAATAAATTATGTTGTCTCTTGTATTGCTTTACTATAACTTTAGTCATAACCTATATCATGCATAATTATACGATATATTAAAGTCTATTTCTGGATCAGAAACAAATACAAATAGGCACATCTTAAAGATCTTTGCATACCTAAAAGTATTGTGTACTAGATAGTATCTAAAGCTCTCGAATCGCTATAGCTTCGCCGATACGTGGCCTCCTTGAGCGTGTTCTACAATCTATACAAGCAGTATTCTAAAGATCTCTATTCTGCAACCGAACTACACGCACAGGACAATATATGCACCCCCATACCGTAGCTACTATCGTAACTTGTACATGTAAATTTGGAGACTCTTACATCAGTCGCACGCTGAAGATGTGGAATGTTATTCCTATAACCTGGCGTCCATCATCAAGCGAAGTGTGTAAAATCTTGGTAGGCCTCCTTAATGGTAGGGATGTTGGTCGTCAGAGGCTGGCGTAAGTTTTCAAATTCAAATAGTTTATTAATCAAAAATACTTTACTAGGGTTTTACATTAAAATAATCCTACAGAAGATGTAGGTAGGCACTTTTACAAATAATATCTAAACTATTAATATTAGACAAATGTGTCGCTGCTAGCTAAACTAATAGCCTTTCAACTACTGTTAAATATAGCTAGCAGGTCTCTTTCCGGGGCACAACATTTTTAAAAGTTACATATAATTTTTATAATTCATTAGGTATATTCAAAGAAACTGAACTTATTAAATTCATGTAATAATAATAAAGAAGAAGAAAAACTTAAGCTTTAAACCAAGAGCATGCATATTTTTTGTATTTGTGTGTAATAATATAATATAATATAACATAATATCGTATCACATAAACAACATAATAAATAATATAATATATGTAAATTGGTGTGTGAGAGTGAGAGTTAAGTAAATCGAATCTATAATTTTATTTTATTTTATTGTGATCAAAATATCTTCTGTTTGGTCATAGTTCTTTGTTAGAAGCCATATATTAACATTTTTTTTGCATTCAATTCAATTTAATTTAAATATATCAATATTATGATTGGTCTTGTTATACATGTATCCACCCAAGACCCCAGCAAATCTCTTAGCAAATGTGGTCCTGCATGTATTGTAGGTACTCATTAGATCTCTTTTACGTTTCGAGTCAATATATTTACTATTCCGTACCATCATATGACAACCTGCCAACTTCGAATGATGAGCTAGGACCATAGACGAAATGAGGAGCTGTCTCACTGTAAGAACCTTGCAGTCATTATAAATTGCAGTTGTTGAGTATCTGATAGTTGCTTACATTATTTGCGTTGTCGTGCTCAGTATAAAAATGAAACCTTGAAAATTGTTACTCTGACGTGTCCACACCACTCTATCGCACCCTAACAAACTTATTAAGATTTCTTTTCTTTTTACTCTGTACGTGGTTAGCGACGTATGACGCAAGCTAACGGTCGTGGGGGGGTTGCGAAATGAGTCGACCGCCGCGGGGGGGCGCACACCCTCGCACGCATGGCCGCTCTCATGATTTAAGCACTGGGATAAGAATGAAATTAAAAATACATCCACGCCGGCTTCTTAGGGTGCCAAGGGGGACACCATATATGCAAATGAACCCCCCTCAACCCCCCTATAAGATAGGGAGGCCGAATTTTTTTGTTAGGATGCTATTAATTTGGGGTGTAACTTGCTAAGTATAGGTACGAACAGAACACGCATGGGGGACCAGTATTACGTTTTCTTATTTTTCTTCTTTAGTAAATTATGTTGGGATTTAAGCGAAGATTATGAAGAAGGTAATGCGCTCATGTAATTTATTATATTTTAAGTTTATTTCGCTATTATAAAAGATATAAATTGTGTACATATATTTTCGTACTGTATATTTTTTTTTCGTGCCACGGCTTTCCAAGTAAGTACACATAATTAGTTGTAGCCATAGTTATTTGGTTTAGGATAAATGAATTTATTTAAGGACATGGTACAGAATAAAATTGATTAAAGAACTAATTATAAATAAAACTAAAACTAAAAATACCTATGAAATTAAAGCTATTCTACAAAATAAACTAAGGGCTTACCACCAGGGAGGGTACCTAAAACGCTCGCCGCATTTCCTCGTTGAATTATTATGGATATATTCTGTTTTAGGTAGTTATGGCATTTGGGATCGCCACACTCTTGATTAGAATAAATTAACTAAACTCACTAAAGTTACAAATCTTCAGTTAGAGGATGTATTTACTATCCTGATATACCAAACTTAGACTTTTAAAGTGTTGTGGATCTTAAAAATGACTAGTACAATTACAAATGTCAGGCACTAACTTTTCTTAACTACAAAGTCGGAGCGGGAATGAATCGTCGACGCTTGTATCATGTTCCCTGCGTCCACTTGAGGAGGCGATTAAACCCCTTACTCATCACCAATGCAATAAGTGTTGCCAGTATAAAAATATAAAACACTAGGCAACTAACAACACAAAAATAATTATTACTAATTTGAAGTCATTGATTAGAATTCTCGATTCAAACTTGGCAAATTATATTTGATATAAAAGTGTCAGACAGACAGACAGTGGGGTCTTCCAGGCCTGGATGCCTAATGGGCCAGGGTTGGGGATCGGGACCGGCAGGATCTCAGCGGGTAAGCACCCGCCAGTAATTCATGCACGTTTAGTGCTGGGCGTCGTTACTAGTGTAGTGTAGCCCGTGTGGCCCACGAACCCAGGGGGCTAGGTTTGACTGCTGACGGAGCGATATTCTGGAGATGCTCGAAGTGTCCGTTGTCGGCCCGATAGAACATAGCATAACATAGTCTAGTCAGGCCGACGACAAACTCCTCAATAGTAGGCATGTCCAAATATAATAAATAGCGATATAAAAGTGTGTAAAATATTATTTTTGAATTCATTTTTCCCCTGATTTATCAAAATATATATAATATTAGCTTAAATATTAAAATTTCCGTCAAAAAGCGTGACAATATCCTCCCCCGAGTTAACACCTTAAACATTTACATGATAGAATCAGTTCCTTAGGGTGTGTTCGTATTTTTCTCACCACTTCACTGTTTTCACACACTTGGCATTCAAAACGGATGATTTAGCGTTTTCGCGACTACGCATGCTGGTGTTCCTCTATAAGCTATACATACGCATAAATGAAATAAAAGGTTTATATAAATTAAAAACTGCCTTCAGAGACGTTTCTCCAAATTGACCTATATCTGGAACTCACGATACTCACGAACTCGGCAAACTCAGCCTGGATTACTCCAAACCGAAATGTCTGTAATTGAAACGAAAAATGGCGTCGATTATACCAACTAACAGCTTACCTTCAAAATAAAACTGATACATACTCGTATAACGTCATTTTTATGTTTAACTGTCACATTTTAAGAGACTTAATTATGGTGCACAACAACGAAGTAATTCTGACGAGAAAAGCATCAGCCGTTTAATAAAGCCAACTTAATGTGATGTGTTTCTATTAAAGACATTGTACATGATACATCAGATACACGTAATTTATTCATAATATTATTCATATCAATTTATTCATAATTATTATTATAGAGTAATTCACGTCAATATCGCCAACACTTCGGGCATACGAGAGTTCACAGCGCGGAATTTGCAAAACTGCAAAAAATAAACTGCAACTTCTGCCCCATATACAGAGTCAAATGTTTTGTTTTTCATAATTATTTACATTGTAGTGCATTATTAAACGTAGCACAACACCACTTTTGACTACCAATATCCACAGTACATTAATTTTAAAAAAAAATAACTTGGGACTTAACATGTCAATGCAAAATTGCGCGAAAAATTCACAGTCGTAAAAAATGCTTTGTCACTTTTGTCCATGTCAATTTAATTGTTCAAGACAAGAGATTTGTCTAGCCCTCGCTAAGCGAATATAGCTGTTAGTGTGTCACAAGTTTTAGCCCCCAAATTTAGGAGAATATCAATAGGATGGGCGTGTGGGGTTCGATAGGACATTTATTGTTTCCCCGAGTATAGGATCGTCCCTGTTTATTGACAAATTGGATAATGTTAAAGGTTGCCACTGTTTTTCAAAACTTTTTATTACCTTTTTAGAAACTTAGAAACTTGCCACCTCTTCACCTCCGTTCCCGTGCCTCAGAGAACACGTTAAGCCGTGTCTCGGTCCCACTAATCACATTTATCATCGTAATCACCCTAGAACACAGCGTCTTACACCTCGACTGTTGGAGATGGGCCTTCTGGAACATATATCTGGAAAATTTGCCCTACACTCGCCAAGCTGGCCTGGCGGGTTGGCGAGGTAATCCACTAATACCAACTAGGAGTAAAAAAAACTAAATCACGACCCTTCCTTTTTGGGGTGAAGCGGATTCAAATGTAGCCGACTTTACTATCCTCCTCCTTCTTAGTCGGTACCCCACTTATGGGGATCGTGACTCCGTCGCAGACGCAGCTCATCCACCAGCCGTCTCCAACGATTTCGGTCCTCGGCGTAGTGGATGGCCTGGTGTACAGGGATGTTAAGGTGGTCAGTCACCTGACTGGACCATCGCTTGGGGCTTCTTCCTCTTGTTCTTTTACCGTCTACCTTGCCCGTGATTAGAAGTTTTTCTAGATTATCGTCTTCTCTTCTTGCAATGTGGCCAATGTATTGCAGAATTCGGGCAAAGCAGACGGTAGAGAGTCTTTGCTCCCTGGTCAGCTTAAGCTCTTCGAGCACAGAGATGTTAGTACGTCGTGCGGTCCAAGGGATTCTGAGCAAACGACGCATAAGTGTCAAACTCGTCGATGTCTCTAACGTATCAAACTCGAGAAATATCACAAATAAATGATTGGGTCCCGACCAGGTAGGTACCTCTGCGTCTAAATCCGCTAGACTACAGAGAGGCAGTACCAGTTAGGAATTGGTTAGAAATCAGGTAAGCATGGCATTCGGGAAGCTGCGCCACATCTTCCTATCAAACATACCCCAGTGTTTGAAGACGAGAGTTTTTAACCAGTGCGTTCTTCCAGTGCTGTCGTACGGAGCAGAAACGTGGACACTAACAGTGGGTCTGGTCCACAAATTTAAGGTCGCTCGGCGGGCTATGGAGAGAGCTATGCTCGGTATTTCTCTGATGGATAAAGTCCGAAACGAGGAAATCCGTCGGAGAACCAAAGTTACCGATATAGCCTTCAAAATTAGTAAGCTGAAGTGGCAATGGGCTGGACATGTCTGTCGTAGAACCGATGAACGATGGAGTAGACGAGTTCTAGAGTGGAGACCACGTACGGGAAGACGCAAAGTGGGTCGACCCCCCGCTATATGGACGGATGACGTGAGGAAGGTCGCTGGTCGGGGTTTGATAAGGTTGGCAGGAGATCGTGTGAAGTGGCGAGCCTTGGGGGAGGCCTATATCCAGCAGTGGAGAGACACAGGATGATGATGACATTACTACGCAAAAATCTTCAAAAATACGTAGATTTAGGACATTATGCTTTAGGGTCTGTGATGGGCCTGGTTTTGGGGATGGGGACATAACCCCGTTTTCCCTGGCAGGATCTCTGCGTGCGGACCTTTACTTTAGTTACAGCGCCCCTGTGGCTCACGAACACGACGTTTTAGGTTTAAGCTTTTCTAGAAGACCAACTCTAGGAAGTATCCGTTGTCAGCCCGATAGAACATACGTCTAGGCAGGCCGACATCAAATTCATTAATAGTAGACATCTCAAGATCTCGAACTATTACGGAATTACGCTCGGGATCATATTATTATTAGCAAGTATAATAATAATATGTTTAATTACCAATATACCTACAAAATACAATCTACACTTATTCCAAACCATTATTTATCAAATCAAAGCAAAAAAATAATAATAATAATAATATGTAGTTTATCAACCATCTAGTTTTCGTAACACAAGCCTCGTAGCTTACCACGGAAATTAGATGGCGCTGTGTGACCTGTCTGAATATATTTAAATATTTATAAAAAAATATATAGTAAGTATACTGCAACAAAATATCAAATGTGATTAGTAGTGGACCCACACAAGGCACTTTCATGCATATATTAAAATATAAACAAATTGTTGTTTTTTAAATCAACGGATGGTTCTTAAAAATTGTTCTGTATCTTGATAGTTCCATGTTAGCAGCAGTCCTGAGAGTCTGGACCTAGCTTCGCGGACACTGGTATGTTAATGCATTCTGCCTACAGTTTAGGAAACTCGCTACCAGGAATTGAATACGGTCTGTATTGAAAGAAGTCCTTTATTGTATTACCATTAATAGAACACGTCTCACTAAACGGCCTTTCTTCAACAATCTAATTTACATTTTAATTTCGTCATACATCATAAAAGATGTATATATGTATATAAGAAATCGGTTCCGCGCCAACACCTTACGAGGGTGGCTTCGAAAAGAATCTACTGGGGAATGGACGTGACATTTATTGTTTGACAAGCATCGATCTACTCTTTGTTATTTGACGCCCTAATAAAGTTCATTTTGCATATAAGTATATCATACATACATACATATCTTCACGCCAAATCCCTTGCGGGGTAGGCAGAGACAATTGAGCGCCACTTGTCACGGTCACGACATATCTCTTTCGCTTCTTCGACATTCATCAACCTCTTCATACATGCCCTTTTGTTTCGATGGCTTTTCAACGCACCTTCAGAATAATTAATTTAACGAAAGCTTATATAGTGGAAGTTTAAGGCCCAAGCATGCATAGATCTTAGATATCATTTTATAGTTCAGCGCTAGGAGAACGATTCTGAGTTATAAGTTTATTTCACAAAGAAAGAAAGAAAACAATATTTTCTTTAGAATTTGTGTAACAATGGTGTTTACAAAATATTATCTCAACAAATTCTACCATAGTATGGAGTACAAATTTTATTAAAATATATTTAAACAATAATATACAAAACAAAAAAAAAAACAAAAATAAAAGAGCAATACAACAGAATTTACATAATATAATATAATAATAATAATATTTCCAGACAGGTCACACAGCGCCATCTAATTTCCGTGGTAAGCTACGAGGCTTGTGTTACGGAAACTAGATGGTTGATAAACTACATATTATACTTTTTTTTTTGTAAATATATACATATTATACATATAAACACCCAGACCGAGACAAATTATACAATGTACAACTTGCCCCGGTGGGAATCGAACCCACGACCTCCCGAGTTCACGGTAACGTTTGTTACCACTAGACCACGGAGGCGATGAATATATGAATATGTTTTAAACATTTAAGTATTTGTTTATTGTATAAAAGACATGTGACAGTAAATAGTCTTTTAGTTTTCGTCTAAATAACATTTCAGGTAACAATTTCAGTTCATTAGGTAGCTTGTTATAAACTTTAATACACTATTACTATTGCATTATTACTAATGAAAATCATACGTTCGTTTTCTTATACCAATAAATTCCTTAACTTATTCTAGTTATGCTTTTAGTGTGTTATTCTGTGAAGAACGTATTCTCTGAGCGTCCAGGGGCCTAATTATGGCGCTTTAGACTTACGTATCGCGTGTTCGATATTACCTCGTATATCGTTTAAAAGTAATCGAGAATTTTGAATTTTCGCGGGCTACGTGTATCTGATTTTTGATTTTTTTATTGCCTTATTAGTACTTATACCCATTACTTATACTAATAAGTTCGGCCATTTTGAATGTTTAGTTAATTTTTAACAGCTGTTTTGATTGGACGTGTTTCGATTTTTGCCTATTCCAAAAGAATCGGTGTCAATTTATATGTAAAAAACAAAATCAATTGCGCAGACGCTTTTCGAATGTTGACTGTGGTATATGGTGAAGCTACCTTGGACAAAAGCAACGTTTATCAGTGGTATAAAATGTTTTCAGAGAACCGAGAAGATGTGAACGACGAAGAGCGTGCCGGACGCCTGGATACGTCAACAACAGACGAAAACATTAATGAAATAAAGAAAATAGTATTAGTCAATCGTCGAATCATCATTAGAGAAGTTGTTGAGGACCTAAATATATGTATGAATCGGCTCGTACCATTCGATTTTAACCATTTGCGTATGATGCCCAATTTCGACCAAAAACAGCGTCGCGTTACGATATTCAAAATATCGCGAGACTTTTTGAATAGACATCGTTTATAAATGAACAGCCCAAGCTCGTAGGCTTAATAGTGGTATACACACCCACGCAATTTTACATTGGCGACAACGTTTGAATTATGATACTTTGTCACACTTGTAATCAGAGTGCTTTCTTCCGCGGTGTCGCCGATTTGTGATTAATGTATTTCTTAATTACGAACTTATAGACGGCACCCCTTCGCTTCTCCCTGCTACATGTGTGCGGGGCTTTAATTTATTGACAACTGACATTTGTTGGTAAATCTCGTACTTCTTACGTAGACTCGTAGTTGTTTCATAAAATGCACACTCTTGAAATGCGTCGCTGTATTTTTGACTCCATGTTTCTTTATAAAATATTATTCAAAATTCTTTATTGTATAGATTGCTTATTCTAATTACACATGTCCATGTCATGATGATCAATCATCAAGCAATGTGACCATATTATGGTCATACAATATGCTTATGTCAATAGATATTTATTTACAATATTTATTTGTATATAGTTTATATTTAATATTGTTCTTGTCAATTTATTGGAATACAATGTTAATGTCAAAATTTGCATACTAAAAATTCTTAGTTGTATGTACATGTCATGATGATCAATCATCAAGCAATGTGACTATATTATGGGCATACAATATGCTAATGTCAATAGATATTTATTTATAATATTTATTTGTATATAGTTTATATTTAATATTGTTCTTGTCAATTTATTGGAATACAATATTAATGTCAAAATTTGCATACTAAAAATTCTTAGTTGTATGTACATGTCATTATGATCAATCATCAAGCAATGTGACTATATTATGGGCATACAATATGCTAATGTCAATAGATATTTATTTACAATATTTATTTGTATATAGTTTATAATTAATATTGTTCTTGTCAATTTATTGGAATACAATGTTAATGTCAAAATTTGCATGCTAAAAATTCTTTTATTGAGTAAAAACAGTTGTCAATAAGAATTTTCTTTAACTCAATAGTAAAACATTTTATAGGTAACTCTCGTATCTCTCAAGGAATTTTATTATATATTCTAATGCACATTATTTGACAGTTTCTGTTGTAATATTCACTTACACATCTTGGGTAGATTAGTGGGGTATATCTCTAGGTACAAATTTGTTACAAGTATTATATTTTTTAAAAAGATTTGAATGTTTATTGATAAATATTCCTATTTCAAGGATATACATTGAAGACAATGTTAATAATTGTAGCTTTTTAAATAAGGGTCTACAGGAGTCAAATGGTCCAACTCCACAGATAGCCCGAACACACTTCTTTCTTTATATACATCGGTTGAGTTACCCCATAAAATTAGTCCATACCTCAAGACCGAACCAACATAGCCATGATATGCCGAAAGAGCTGTACTCTCGTAACCCTTTTTAGTTTCTTTAACGCAAATATGAATCTATTAAGGTTTGCACAGACTTCATTTATATGAGATTTCCAATTACAGTATTGATCTAGTTTTATTTTTAGACCGCCTCCGTGGTTTAGTGGTAACAAACGTTGCCGTGAACTCGGGAGGTCGTGGGTTCGATTCCCACCGGGGGCAAGTTGTACATTGTATAATTTGTCTCGATCTGGGTGTTTATATGTATAATATGTACTTATATATTTACAAAAAAAAAAAGTATAATATGTAGTTTATCAACCATCTAGTTTCCGTAACACAAGCTTCGTAGCTTACCACGGAAATTAGATGGCGCTGTGTGTGTGACCTGTCTGGATAAAAAAAAAAAAAAAAAACCAGTAACTTTATGTCTTGTACTGCTTCAATTATATTAGTTTTATGTCGTAGGTATATGTGACTCGGCGCGGTGGTGTCTCGGTTGTAAGAACGCTTACCTTAAAATCCCACAATCAGACATTAGTTTTAGAACTACCAACAAAACAAAACAGCTGAACCGTTAAGAAACCGGGGACCATTTTTCACGAGTAGATAAGATTGGTTCGTGTTATCCCAGATTCCTTTACCTAATTATCAGGACAGGAGGGACTTTGCATAAGAAAGTATTAAGGTGCCAATAGAATTAATTATGTTTAGACCTGTCAAATATATTTTTTTTAAACTTACAAATACAGATAGATATCTGATGTCTGCATCGGCATCTAGTGGACTGTGGTTTTAGACTTCAGATGTGCTATTCTGTTACAAAGTTGTATGTTTATATGCGGAATAACTAGGTATGTATTTATTTATTTATTTATTAGATCTCCAACAAGATGTACACCAATTCATTACAACATAATAAGAATAATATGACGCTAAGTGCCACCTTAATTATAGGAGATTACAGCATTCAAATTAGAGTATATATACAATTTTAATATAAATTAGATTAAGTTCAATTGCAATAAGTAGTTTATATATCTATTTGCATATACTAACAATGTGTCGAAGTTGAAATGATCTTTATGCAATTGCAGCAACATCATATTTCACTTCCCTCATCATGTAAGTAGTTTTATTTTTATATTATTGTTTATTTATGTATATATTTATATATTGCGTATTTATGTATTTGTATATGTACCTTAATAAATAAATAAATAAATTAGTATGTAATATTGTTATGTATGTATTAATACTGTTAAGAATAACTTAATTAATGATTGCACCTACCATTTATACTGTCTAAATGTCCTAAAGGTTTGGCTGTCAGAGAATGCCTAGTGGCATTAAGTCCGCCTTTGTACATAGTGCAATAAAGTTTTTACATAAATAAAATATGCTTTAGTTCATGAGATTGATATATTTAATAGTAAAGCGTCTTATTTAATAAAATTAATTAATTAAAATCACCATTTCATTCCATTTGCAGTTGAAACGATGGGCCCGTGGTCCGAGGAGGCTCTCGTGCTCTCCCGCGAGCTTGGTAAGAAACTCCACTTGGCGACGGGTGACCCTTTGAGTAGAGAATATCTTATTCAACGGGTCAGCCTCGCTGTTCAGCGGGGGAACGCAGCGAGTGTCCTCGGCACACTACGCCCATCGAATAGTCGTAATTTTATTTATTAATTTTTAGTTTTTATAATTTAGTTCTTAATTTATTTTATTTTTTAATCTTTGTACTTTACTCCGAATAATTTTCATGATATTATTTTTATTAATAACAGATATTTATAGGCATATAGATATATGTATTATGTCCTAAAAAAAAGTATATCTCGTACATATTTTTTTATAATATTAACCATAGTTGACTGAATATTTCGCCAGAAGATTTGTCTCCACTTTATTTGTGTTCCTTTGCGTGTAGACTACTGTACCGATTTAGACAAAATTTGCTAATTAAATATGTCACTTTTCGAAACAGACGTAGCTAATAAAGTGCTGTATTAAAATTATCGTGCAAAAAATTAAATTTCGGTCAAGTTGCATTGTCAATTATCAGCAAAGAACTCATAATTGTCAGGTCTAATCATGGCTAATACTTTTTAAGGTGCCGCTTGCGTTTTACGACGCGTGGAGTTGGGGGGATTGTGCGCGTGATCCCCCCATCCCCCCATCTTCGGCCCAGATAAAAAATCTCCCATTTCCCTAATTCGTTTATCGACGCTGCCTGCTAGCTTTTGTCTCGCAGATCGATGGAGACGCGCAAATAAATTAATTTCTGCGAGTCGCATACGTCTCATATCTATTGCGGTCATAGTACAAGATACGTAGAAGAGTTTACCTTCATCGATCTGTGATCTGAGTGAAATCCACTTTTTATATAAGCTATCAAAACCACGAACAATATCGAAAAAATGAGAAAGAAATTTGCAGGACAATTTTTTTAAAGAATAAAACAGCATGAATATTTTTTTTAAAAAGTAAAGTAAAGTATCATTACGACCGTTTCCCTTTCGGGGTAGTCAGAAACCACGCTTATAAATAAGCGGATTCACATTTAGCCAACTTTACTATAGGCCAATCATGACAAGTGGCAAGCTCGTCGATGTCTCCAGCGTACCAAACTCGAGAAATATCACAAATAAATTAAATATATTTATTTACATTATTACATATTTTTGTGTCCCGACCAGGAATCGAACCCGGTACCCGATAGACTATGGAGGCAGTTTAAAAAACCTTTTATTCAGTAAACCCTGTCTTATGTAACCGTTCCTTCGCGTACATATAAATTTGGAGACTCTGTCGCACAATAAAGATGTGGAATGCTCTTCCAGCCTCTGTGTTTCCATTTTCCTATAAAATGGAATCCTTCAAGCGAAGTGTGAAAAGGCATCTAGTCAAGCCGGCATAGTTATCTGTTATCAGATTTAACATTTCTACACAAACTAATTCATGGAAAAATAAACTGCACACAGCTTCTTAAACAAATCAAACTCACTGTACCAACAAGATACCCAGACACAAAATTCAAAACATTTTTAACATACCCTATCACAGAACTAACCTAGGTATACATCATCCTCTTTCCAGAATACAATCAAAATACAATGCTCATGCTGCAAAATTTCCAGATATTGACATCTTCGGAGACTCCCAAAGAGTATTTAAACATAAACTGCTAAAACAACTTGCCCAAAATTTATAAAATTTATAAGTAAATTTTATGTAGGTTTTTATTATTATTATTTTTTATTTTAATTTTATTTTATTTTAATTTTACTTTATTACTTGAAGTAGGTAATATTTTAGTTATTTTCGTTACTTTTTTTATTATTTCTAAAAGGAATTGTATGTTTATTATATATACCTATATATTTTTAAAAATTGTTTCAGTATTAGTTTTTCGAATAATATTTAGTTTTTGTATACTTATTGAAAATTTTATAATTTTGTTATATCTTATAGGCAATAAAAGCTACTGTGGTAATGTGGTGGTCGCCTATAATAGGTGCAACATCTGACTTCTGATTTAGTGTTAAGTACAAATAAGTGTGTGATGTTAGCACTGTTGGCACCCTATTATAAATAGTGTTAGGGACTGATGTCAGTCATGAGTGTCTGATTCCAGTTGCTAT
Source organism: Tinea semifulvella (assembly GCA_910589645.1). Lineage (NCBI taxonomy): Eukaryota > Metazoa > Arthropoda > Insecta > Lepidoptera > Tineidae > Tinea > Tinea semifulvella. Next base: position 4,449,445 of record OU342599.1, read on the forward strand.
CATTGACATGGACCTTGCGCGCCACTTACCGGATGGGCGGATTTCTGACTTTTCTTGTATCTAACATAGACATAAAGTTGGCTAAATGTGAATCCGCTTATTTATAAGCGTGGTTTCTGACCACCCCGAAAGGGAAACGGTCGTGATGATACTTCTTTTAACATAGACATGAATATATATCTTTAGCTTGTACTTATATTTACATATATACAAAATTTAATTGCGTGATTTCCATAGCGTTTAAAAGTCGTCGACAATGGTATTACAGGTAAAAATAGTTATTTTCTTTTTTATTTAATTTTTCTTAATTACTTGATTAGTTAATACACACTTATGTTACTTTAATTAAATGCTTATAAATATGTAGGTATGTACAATTATGAATATTGAATATTAAATCTGTTTGAAACATTAATAACACATTTCATCGAAGATCTCGCCGTCAGATATGCGGAAAGAGCTCAAAATGTCATTCCAGAGATTCAGAAGTGCGCGCACAATCTTCAAAATATCAACTGATATCGGCTGTCCAGTTTATAAACCGAGCAACTGACTTTGTAAAAGATATAACTGTGTTTAATTCTATCTTTGAACTAGCTTCCTTCGTGTAATAATAAAAAAAAAACCATCATGAAAAACTCAGAGGACGAGACGTGGATATGTCAGAATACACATAAGAGTAGGGTAAATGCAGTAGAAATGAGATCGTTGCTTCGGATATGCGGTGTCACTTTGGGGGACTGCATACGTAACGTCAAAATATGGAAAAGCATGTTGCAAGAATGAGCGAAGACAGATTAGACAGAAATATAATGCGAAAGTTGTGGGTGAAAAAGTCCTGGCAGACCGAGACTCACATATCACGATCAAATAAATATTTTTTTAAATTGATTTTGCTTCCTGGACAATTAGTCGAACTGCATGCAATACTGAGTGAGAAGAACATGGAGTAAAAAAAAAAATGTATGGAAATAACAACCAATGCCCGCTCAATCTTATATTTGAAAAAAAGAAAGAAAGATAATACTTTATTTATCGCAACAATTGAAAAGGTTACAAAAAATATGAGGAATAAATCTCAATGTAATTGTATATACCGAAACATACATACACGTGTGGAGATAAATAAGTGGTCGAAAAGCCGAAGTTTTAGCGCTGATTTTCAGCTGATGCTTTATGTTGGGTAAGTCACGGATCGCAAAGGTATACAGTACCATTTACTAAATGTACATTTAACATATATGTTTAATAAATAAGAATTAAACAAATAAATAATAATAGTAGTAATAAAAAAACAATAATAAGTAGAAAAAGATTAGATACTCGTAAGTTGGTGTGAAGTATTTTGAGGAAATCTCTACCGGATAACCGAGTTAGGGGTTAGCTCGAACCGACTAAAACCTGAAAACTCTTGACGCCCCGTAGTGGATCGCATGCAACAAATTTATTTATTTAAAAAGTATGGAATAATTAGTTAGTGGGTTTTTAAAATGGATAGCAGCGATATTGCGAGTTATACACGTACTTTTAATTTTCCCTTCTTAAAAAAGGGAGGGCAGCGGTGTGTTTTTCGGCAATTCCACCCGAAAGCTCCTCCACACACGAGGGTGGTTCGGCCCTTAAGGGGTACGCAGCGGGGTGAGGGACGGTAATCAACGCACGCAATCTTCGCCGAACCCTTAAAAACTTTAAAAACTTATCACCGCTTTGCGTAATCAATATACTTTTGAAGACTCTTGGGCCGAAAGCGAAGCATGCTTGTGCGTGAACAAAGTGTTTAGCTTACGATTAATTACTTATGCTGGGTTTCTATGGAACTCATTGCTCATTAGAAAAAACGAGATAAGTACATAACTTGAACCAAATTCACTAGAGCCAAATTAAGAAAACATCTGATTTTTATAATTAGAAAATTGTAATTTACGTAATATTCAATTTCATAAGTTATATACCTTAGGTACAAGTGGACTCATCTCACTATGCATAACTGAATTATTTACCGCCAATAAGCGAAATAAAAAAGCGCGATACTGAAATAACTCGATTGAACTCTTTTTACTTATTTATACATTGTAATGTTACGACTAGCCCCTTTATGTACATAGGGATGTAAAATAAACCGTACAGTTTATAGACTCATCTCCTTATTGCATTGACGCATATGAATGTTTTCAACCAATAGGTGCAACAAATCTAATTTTTAAATTTTTCGACTCATCTCCTTTTTCCTTGACACCACAGATATACACACATCAAAAAAGTCTAGGGATCAAGCATGTTTATGCGGATTTCTTGTGATTGAGATGTGGCTTTGTAATAAATTTATGATTTTATAAATTTATATGGATCCTTTTTGGTGCATTTCATAATTTAAAACAGGAACTGTCAATCAAATTCGAGTAAAAGATGAAAATCAGCTGTCAATATTTTCCCTATAAAAACATAAGACGCATTGAAGACATTATTAGTGCTACTGTTTCCCTACTACTGATTAAAACCAACGTTATTATGGAGCGGCGACGTCATTTAAGCAGGGAAGAAATGATCAGAGCCGTGGGAATGATAGAAGCTGGTTCCCGGCAACGTACTGTGGCTTTAGCTCTGAATACAAGTCAGAGTGTTATCAGTCGACTTTGGACACGTTACCGAACCACTGGTACCGTGGCTGAGCGCCATGGAGGACGGTATCGCTGCACCACACGGAGACAAGACCGATACATTCAAATCACAGCTCGAAGAACTCCAACAATAACCGCCATGATGTTAGCCGTGAGCCTTCATCGCTCTTCAGGGAACTTAATTAGCGACCAAACAGTCAGAAACCGCTTGCATGAAGTGAACCTTCATTCCCGAAGACCGCTACGGGTACCACCTATAGCAATGCACAATCGTAGGACTCGATATCAATGGGCTCTTGAACACAGAAATTGGACAGAAGAACAATGGCGTTTCGTGTGCTTTTCTGATGAGTCTCGTTTTGGTATGAGGCCGGATACAAGACGTATACGACACTGGAGAACCCCTGGACGCCAACAGCGATTAAAATCCTGCCAGGAAGTCCATCCTTATAGTGGTGGAACCATCATGGTATGGGCGGGTATTTCGATCGGCGGAAGAACTGAGTTGATTTGGATCAGAGGCAACCTCAACGCTCAAATTTATGCTGAGACGGTTGTATCAGACGTCATCGTTCCTCTACAAGTGCATATCGGTCCCTTATTTCAGTTAATGCATGATAATGCACGACCGCACACCGCAAGAGTTGTAAGACAGACTCTCGCCGCAGCTAACATCAATGTCCTGCCCTGGCCTGCTCAGTCGCCAGACTTGAACCCGATTGAGCATGCATGGGATATTCTTCAGAGAAGAGCTCTGCCGAATATGGAGGGTATCCAGTCGCAAGAAGACCTTTTTTTGTTGTTGCAACGAACATGGGCGGCCATTCCACAGCGTGATTTGGATGAACTCATTTTGAGTATGCCAAACCGATGTTCTTGTGTTGTTAGTGTTCGCGGTAGAAACACGGATTATTAATTGTTTAAGTTACCCAATAAAATTTAAAAAAAAACTGTTATTTCAGTCTTTTTTTCGAACTTTAATGTTAGTGGTTCAAATGTCAAAAATCCCTTTATTAGGAAAATGGCAATTTTTTTTACTAATGCAAAGGTGATTTGGTTTATCGTTACTGTAGACAAACGAAAACATTTTATTTGATCAATCCTTAAAGAAAATTTTAATGAATATCAATCAGGAGAAAAGTTATTGCAAAAATATATGTTGATCCCTAGACACTTTTGATGTGTGTAGTTCCATCTTCTTGATTATATGGCACGTGTGTTATTTTAATATAAATCACCATTGCAAGCTTACTGTTCTATCTATCCCTTCTCATCACTCTAGCTTTCAGTCTAACTCATTCGCAGTAGTGGCCGCAAATTTCTGGAACGTAAACTGTTGAAATTCGCCAAGCACCCAGCAAACCGCTGTTTAAAAAGCTGGTTTACTTTCATTACCTAAAGAGCTCCTCACAACGTATATAAGTATGTATTGTATGTAGTATATGGTAGCCAATATAGTGTGTAGTATATGTATTATTGTGTACATATTTGTATGTATGTGTATGTATTTTAATATCTAGTGTATGTAAGATTAAATGAATTTATTTGGCAACGTTTCTTACAATCGTTTGCACCTAGCCTCATGACTGTAATGTTCTGTATTGTCCCAAAGGTTGGCTGCTAGAGAATGCCTAGCGGCATTAAGCCCGCCCTTTGTACATAGTGCAATAAAGTTTTAAATAAATAAATACAGTATTAGTTTTCGTTGAAAGTAAAAAAAATAATTTGTTATCATTGCAAATAGCAGATCTGATGGTGTTTCTTACTTGGTAAAATATATAAATTGAAGCTTAAAAATTTTACTGCCAAATATTCAGTGACAGTCACTGATGACGCCGCTCCAAAGAGAGGCGAAATATTTGGCAATAAAATTTTTAAGCTTCAATGTATATATTTTACCAAGTAAGAAACACATCTAACACATTTTATTTGTTGCAGATCTGATGGTGGTAATTCACTGATGACGCCGCTCCAAAGAGCGGCGAAATATTTGGCAATAAAATTTTTAAGCTTCAATTTATATATTTTACCAAGTAAGAAACACATCTAACACATTTTATTTGTTGCAGATCTGATGGTGGTAATTTGCCCAGTCTGCAGGGGCGCGAAAGTATCCACCGTTTGTGCCATGTAAAGTATATCCACACGTTTCGGGATCAGACTCGATTTGCCGTCATGCTCAGTCAAGCAGGCGTAGTGTTAGGGACTGATGTCAGTTATTTGTGTCTGATTCTAGTTGCGAATATTCATGGACCTCGCGTGCCACTTCCCATCAGGTGTTGCGCGACTGTTTCCCTTCCGGGGTGGTCAGGAACTACGCTTATAAAGAACTGTATTCACATTTAGCCAACTTTACTATATAGGCTAATCATGACAAGTGGCAAGCTCGTCGATGTCTCTAGCGTACCAAACTCGGGAAATATCACAAATAAATTAAATATTATTATGTCTCGACCAGCAATCGAACCCGGTACCTCCGAGTCTTAATCCACGGACTTAACCGCTAGACCACGGAGGCAGTTATATTATAGATAACTTATTAAATAAAAAATAATAATAAAAGAACATAAAAAAAGCTAACTCTTATAACACTTAAACTGTATATTATATATATTATTCGTTCAACATTATTGTATATAATATACACATATCATTAATATTAATTTTTAATTTAAAATAACCACACACTCCTGGACAATATAATTATGTTTAACTACCTAACCTAGAAAATGTATTATTTATCTACAAAAAAGTAAGTATTTTCGATTTGATTTAGTTGAGTAACATCACAATCGTAATGGTGGTCAAAAACCACGCGTAAACTTGTATACATAAGTGTGTGCGTATGTGTGTGTGTAATTAATAATTTCCTTGGCACTTTAAATGTTGCGTGCACTTTATTGGCCGTAAACCGTTTGCGATTTCAAATGTTTAATTGTGCGTAATAAAATGTCCATAAAACATGTTTAGTTTATAACTTAATACGTTTTTAATTTTCAATCGACTGTCCTTGTTTATTGGCCACAAATCTTTACTTTGATTATCTGTTTTCATATTGTCAAAAAAAATAAGGTCGCTCAGTGGGAGAGAAGCTCGGTGTTTCTCTGATGGATAAAGTCCGAAACGTGGGAATCCGTGCAGAATCAAAGTTACCGATATAGTCTTCAAAATTAGTTAGCTGTAGTGGCAATGGCTGGACACGTCTGTCGCAGAACCGAAGAACGATGGAGTAGATGGGTACTGGAGTGAGACCACGTTACGGAAAGACGCAGAATGGAAATGAAATATTTATTTGCAATCACAAATACAAATCAAGATGAACAATATATTTTTACTTTGACCGCCTCCGTCGTCTAGTGGTAACAAACGTTGCCGTGAACTCGGGAGGTCGTGGGTTCGATTCCCACCGGGGGCAAGTTGTACATTGTATAATTTGTCTCGGTCTGGGTGTTTATATGTATAATATGTATATATTTACAAAAAAAAAAGTATAATATGTAGTTTATCAACCATCTAGTTTCCGTAACACAAGCCTCATAGCTTACCACGGAAACTAGATGGCGCTGTGTGACCTGTCTGGAAATATATTTATATTTACCTGCAACAATCTACCTTAAGAGGCGTACAAATATTAATTTGAGTCCTAACACTAATTAATAATTATTCTAAAACTACGGCTAAAACAAACAATTTATTTACATACATTAAACTTATATAGGTTCATTACATATGTCAATCTTATATAATATAAATAAATATTAAAATAATACACCTAGATAAGAAAAATGACAAAATATAATAAAATAATAAATAATAATAAATGTCTTACGTGAATCGCTTATAATTATTATATTCGATCAATGAATAAAAACTATTTTCCAATAACCAGCGATGTAGTAGTACGCGGTCACTTCATGACCACGTACAGTAATTTATTTTGTGCACCACCTAACCATTGTGTAGACTGAAGTGGTGGTGGATTTGGCTATGGAACCTAACGCGTGTTCCCCGTGCGTTCCAGGGTTCTATGTCTGGACTTTAGAGCTGGGACCCAGCTTGAGAAGATAACCCTGCTGCACAGGATCCCCGTGACGCCTTGTTGTCCGCTTGAGATCAGCAGCGCTCTCCGGACCCCCGTCTTCAGGCTCTCCGAGGGAAGGTACCCCTACGTACAGTCAACGGATGCATAAAGAGTGATAGGGCTAAGTTTTGGCTTACGACCCTCCCTTGTATAATTGTAAACTCATTATCTTTTTGTTAACATATTTTTTATTATTATTTATATTTGGGTAACTTACAGCTATGATACATTTATGTGTTAATGTTTAAATTACCTAATATAATTAACTTCCATTGCTTAAATTATCTTGTTCTATTTCAATGTTACGCATAACGTGACAAATATTGGCTAAACATAAATCTGCATCCTTACTAAAGTGGTTTTTAACCACTCTGCAAAGGATACGGTCGTGATGATACCTTACTATTTGTGCAGAAAATGATCTTACATTAAAATTTCGAGTAATAAAATACAAAACATACAATTCAATACTTCATTAGCGCTTGCGTGTGTGTGTTTTTGAACCCCTATTGCTTTTAATTTTAGGGTTCTTTAATGACACTTCTTCGTATCGATTTTTAGTTTTTACATTCGTTAGGGGTGTTCTTTTGTTTTTTATCGATTTTCTCAATTTATTTGCGTGTATGGTGCATGCGTGATGGCGGCATGTTACACCACCCGTTGTTTTTGCCCTTAATCAAACTGATTGATTGATGTTTATCTATTGCGCTTTGAAATAATAATATTGTCTAGAATTATACTAGTGTAAAAGTATTAAACATCTAAAGTTTCATCACGTACGTATCCCTTCCGAGGTGGTCTAAAACCAGGCGCGTCATTTAGCTAACTTCACTCATGATATCATGAGTCAAGCGGCAAGCTCGTCGATATCTCTAGCATACCTAACGCAAAAATTACAAATTATTCTGTATACTCGTATTTCATTTCATTTATTTATTCACCGTTTCATACATTTGGTACACTCGGTTTCGTCAGATAACAAATTAATTATTTTACTAATCATGATAGCGAATGAATAACAGCAAAGAACAGCCTTCGTCGTTACCAGATAAGTACTACCTACACCAATAGATGCTGCTGTAAAAGGGCGTTGTCATGGTAATAATAATATGGTGTAATTATATGTCAAAACAAAATAATAATTTCTACTACTAAACTTAAATTAAAATATATGTATATAACGAAATTAGCGGTAACTTTAATACCCAAACTTAAGCTAACTTAACAAATACCATATATGCATAAACATAATATTGGTATGTCATTTAAAAGTCCAAAGTATATTGTGTCCCTAACAGGAATCTAATCTATCCCGGTACCCACACGTTCGAATCCACGGACTTAGCCGTCCACGGGGGCAGTACTACTCGGGTGTTGGATTAAAAACCATTTTCACATGAACTTTTATAAATTAAGATTGCTATGCTGTCTTAGCTATCATCATTGAGTTTGGTACGCTAGACATCAACGTGCTTTTCTAACCACCTCAGAAAGGATACGGTCATGATGATACTTTTTAACATCACAGCCCCTAGAACACATCTGGAGACATTTCTGAAGAATTTAGTATACATTCGCCACGTTCTAGCCAGACTGGCGAGGGTTTGATGTGAATTCCAATGATAATTGGATAAGTTGGTATTAGTGAAACCGGGTCTGTCTGCTAAACTTGCTCCACAAATCACGGGAACGGTGGTGTTATAAATCTATGACAAAAAATGACGCAAGACAATTGTATTTATTATTGGCACTTTTTTTGGCACTGCAGAGACGTGGACCCTACGCAAAATAGAAAAAAACGAATTAATGCTCTAGAGCTGTGAGAGAGAGACGCAACTTATCTAGCATCGTATGTGTTTACCCTTACTTCAAATAATATACAAGAACCACATGGTCGTTTTAGACCAAAGAGCTGTGTTAAGAAGTTATTTATTTTGCTAAAACCAGGTCAAATATCGTTCAGTCGGCACAAATATATCGCTGTTAATGATCACTTTGAGACGGCCAACAAAATCTTATCTTTTAGTAGCGTCGCACGTTCATTTGTTTTAAGCTTTCATTGCGAACGAGTAGGACGACCTATATTTTGATTAGAATTAAAAGCATCAGAAACACTAACCTGTACAAGCGATTCTAGTAGTTATGCAAGAAATTTAAAGGTTATAATAGCGTGCGTAAGCAAGGTGTTTGTGATGTTTTGATTTGGAGTTGCGTAGCGTTGTTCCGAAACGAAAAACCTTGGAAGAAAGCAAAGAATAGCTGAAGAAAGGGGAAGGGACAGGAAAGTAAGAAGGAGACATATCTTCTCCGTGAAGTGATGAATTAAATTTTTAGGGGGTGTTAAGAAACCGCCCAAACGGGCCCGTTTCCCCTTTCACTTGCGTAGCGTCTTCATCCCGGTTTTTCGTAACAGTAATTATTGTATTTTGCCTCCAAATTACATATTGATTTAATTAAGGCTTTTATTATTTTTAACAGATGTTCGGATTGTTTTACAGTATCTGCAGCTCGCCAGTGGAACAGACTTTCCCTCGGTATACGAAAAGCAATGTCAATTGTTGAAGTTGACCGCCTCCGTAGTCTAGTGGTATCAAACGTTGCCGTGAACTCGGGAGGTCGTGGGTTCGATTCCCATCGGGGGCAAGTTGTACATTGTATAATTTGTGTCGGTCTGGGTGTTTATATGTATAATATGTATATATTTACAAAAAAAAAAAAAAGTATAATATGTAGTTTATCAACCATCTAGTTTCCGTAACACAAGCCACGTAGCTTACCACGGAAACTAGATGGCGCTGTGTGACCTGTCTGGAAATATTTATTTATTTATAATTAACTTTTTTTTAATTTTTACTTTTATGTGAATGTATGATGTACACATACACGTATATATTTTATTTGGGTAACTTGCAGCTAATACAATGAATTAAAGACTATGTTAATGACTACAAGCTAATTAAAAGTTACCACACATAACAAAAATACAAGTTAAAAAAAGAAAAACCGAAAGTAATAAAAAATAAACTAAAAAATAGTTATACATTTAAAGTTACAAAATTAGTCATTATTTTGCTCCTCACGGAATAAATACTATCACAAAATAAGTCTATAATAAATAATATAATATTATGTGTCTACGCATGTTAATAATATAACTCTACAATTGTAGAATAGTTTTAATTTCATAGGTATTTTTAGTTTAGTTTTATTTATAATTAGTTTTTTAATCTATTTTATTTTAATATTTTTGTATCTACTTCGAATAAAAATATTTACTCTACAATATATATTTATTGTTAGTTAATTTACAAATCATAACCTAACTATAAAACAGATACGTCTCATCATAATTCTATTGATAGAATCAATCAACTTTCACTAAGAAACCGTATCGCCGGGTTAGAGCGAAAACCAACTAACTCATTATTTTAGTAAATTCACTTTTTTACACCAGTCGTTTAAAAAACTTCTGCTTTTTCCAGTGATAAAATCGACTAAGCACTGTGACGTTTAGTTTCGAAGATAGTGGGTCTTAAAAGCATTTAAACGAACGGTTTTAGCCGAAAACGCAAAATATAAATTAATTAAAGTGCATAATATTTTTGTGCAAAAATTGCTAGCTTATTTGGTTTCTGTTCCAACACGGCGATATGTGCCCGCTGCCTCCGTGGTCTAGCGGTTAAGTCCGTGGATTTAGACTCGGAGGTACCGGGTTCGATTCCTGGTCGGGACACAAAAATATTTATGTAATATAATGTAAATAAATAAATTTAATTAATATTTAATTTATTTGTGATATTTGTCGAGTTTGGTACGCTGGAGACATCGACGAGCTTGACACTTGTCATGATTGGCCTACAGTAAAGTTAGATAAATTTGAATCGGCTTATTTATAAGCGTCGTTTCTGACCACCCCGAAAGGGAAACGCTCGTAATGATACTTTACTTTACGGCGATATGTCTAAAATGATTTTAAAAATTAGCTTCTCCATTTAAACTGTTTATTTGAAAATATATATGGAGAAGCGTCTGGCCAAGGAGTTGAAAAACGGCAGACAAAGAAATCTGGAGACAGGAAGTCTGGCAATTATTTCTGCCAAAGTAATAACCTCGCTATACAGAGGGGAAATGTTGCCAGTCTTCTTAAGACTATCTCTGATGAGAAGTCTTTGTTCAAAAAACTCGTGTATCTACACTACCTTAAAAGCTCCTCACAATGTTAGTAAGTGTATATATATATGTATAGTATTATGTATGTGTTAGTATTTAGTATATTTGATATTATAGTATATATAACAGTATAATATGTAAGTGTATGATTAAGCTGTTAACTTTTAATATTTCTTTCATTGCACCTATAATAGTTCAAATTTGTCTCCAAGGTTTGGCTGTCAAAAATGTCTACAGGCAGTCCGCCTTAGTACTTCGTGCAATAAAGTTTTAGATAAATAAATAAGTCTCTTAAGTACATTTTTTAAAGTATTTTTTTTTTTTAATTAGGTTTAGTTTATATTTATTTAATTATATAAATTTTATTTAAGTAATTTGTAATTATTGTTCATTAATAAATAAATTTGATGATTTATTAACGATTCCATAAGTTGGTTTAGGTGAAACCGGGACCGACGGCTTAACGTGCTCTCCGAGGCACGGGAACGGTGATGTTGTAAATCTATGACAAATGTACGTAAGAAAAGTGTATTTCTCATTGGTACATGCCAGGTGGGTTTGAACCGACCTTTGTAGGATTTAAGGAACGCGACCGAAATTCCTTACGAGGTGATCAGCAACTACGTTTTTTGGGGTCGCGGGTTCACACTTAGTCCTTTAGGCCCTACATGGCAAGTGGCAAGCTCGTTGATGACCCTAGCGTACCAGACTAGAATATTACAAAATTATTTTAATAGTTCTCGAACTGGAATCGGTTCCGGTACCTAAAGTCTTAATTGTAGACCGATAAGATACCAGTATAACTGAAAATAAAATTTAATATAAATTAAATATGGAGAAGCATTGATTTTAGTCACTTCCGACAAGGCATTAAGTCCTTCGTGCTATTCATATTTTAAAATGCATTAATTGAAGTTAATAGTTTCTCGCCACTAAAAAGGAATCCAAAAAACTTGTTAAAAACTCGCCAAACTTCAAGAGAGAGTTATTTTTTAGCAAAGTCATAAACTTTTTTCTAAATAGACAAAACTCTTGGTAACTTTTTCAACTTCGGAACAAACTTTTTCGTCAAAATTCGATCTTATAATGGACATACATTTACAAAGAACTTTTGCTAGAAAAATCCCTCAAGTCATGACGTCATAGAAACCCATCCCAGTCTTCTAATACCTGTATTCAATGACGGTTCCTTAACGACTCAACCACTTCGTCCCGCTGTCAAACGGGTTCCCTCAAGAGATCCTTGAAATCCACAAATATTACATTTAAAACAAAAAAAAAACGAAATATTCTTTTTTGGTCCAGCACCACGTCTGCAACTAAATTCTTCATAAGACACATTTTTTTTTATTTTTAAAATATAAGTAGGTATTTTACAATTTTCCAACTGATAGGTACTGTGTAAAACCTCTCAATTAGCTTGCTACACCGCCTATGTACTTCCTCACTCTTCATATAACGAGTTAACTACGTCACAAAACATATTATGTACTTACGAGCTCTGTAGTTAAATTCTGTTTCTTTAAACACAAACGTTATAGAAAATAAATCCTTTAACGAACAGTCGCTATTAAAGGTAATATTTTATAATTTTATGTCGGCTCGGCAATGTTCGCACATTTCTAACGACAAACATTTTTATTTAACGTCACTGGCTGGCTTCGTGGTCTATCAGATAAGAATGTAAATTTAGAATAGTACCGGATTCTATTCCTGGTCTGGATTTATTCAATAAATTTGTGATATTTCTCGTACGGTTCTGGGTCGCTAGAGACATCGACAAGCTTGTCCTAATGGGTCTATAGTAAAGTTGGCTAAATGTAAATTAAGATCTATCTCGACTGACCACCTCGTGCTTATATTTTTAACGATTTCGCTGAAAGAAACAGACTACGGCCTACGGCCACTGATAAACCGAAGCCACGCACACATGCAAACAACAACGCACACTAAAGCAATTTTGTACATAAAACGCGTCTTCTTTCTTCTTGTATTCTTAATTAGCGTGTCGAGATCAGCTGTCTCGCTCGCACCTACTGGTTTAATTACTTAGTTGTCTCACTCTCGCTTTCTTAATACATTCTTCCTCTCCGTGGTGTTTCTTCGCATTTTTATTTGTGTGCGTGGCTGTGTGCGGTGGTGTTTAATTTACATGTATTTGTATGGCGTACAGTCAGGAAATGAAAATGAAGAAATTATTTTTTGTTTGAAGATAAATGAATTGGCCATTTTGAAAGGACGATACGTAGGGTTGCCATTCGTGGAACCAATACGGGACGTTATCTCTCTTTTATGCCCACAATTCATAACATATTCAAAGCCGGCACACGGCTTTTCAATTAGACCATACGAGTATGTGTCCAAATAGTCCTGAGTCATTATTTAGGAAAAAAAATAATATTTATAATTTAATATTATAAATTGTTCTTTGTAAATTAATAAATCTAAAATTTTAAGGAAGAAGTTTCTCTTCTTTGTCAGATGCCACGCTTATAAAGAAGCGGATTCACATTTAGCCAACTTTACTATAGGCCAATTATGACAAGTCGCTCGTCGGTCTCTAGTGTACCAAACTCGAGAAATATCATAAATAAATTAAATATTATTAAATATTATTGTGTACCGAGCAGGAATCGAACGCGGTTAAACGGATTTAACCGCTAGACCACGGAGGCAATCATTAATATATTTTATAATTGTACTATAGTTATATTGTGAAATTTGTCTGATACCGGAAATAAAAATTCATTTATTTTTTCATTAAAAGAACATTAACCGTTTTACATTAATTAACTGCGCAGTTTGATTGCTCTCACCGGATAGGATGTTATTAAATTATAAAAAAAAAACAAACAAAATCAATTAGACTACAATATAATTTGGTCTCTCAGTGTACTGGGTGCTTTACGAATGTGGGTATACGCGAAAGGGTGTCAGCAACACGGAGGGGGAACACGGGGCAGGGGAAAAGGGGGAAACGACAGCACACGTACACATAAACACTTATAAAACTTTTTTGACAACAACGGAGAACTTCCCCCCCTAAAATTCGCTAATTTATGTGTATTTTTTAATCAATACCCGAGTGTAGCTACGTAGGTATTGGCGAGCGTAATTATTTGTTAGCTGTTGTTTTTTTAAACAGTAATATTGCGTCATATAAAACTGTAAGGCAGATTTGCACCAAAATTAAGTTTTATTTTGATGGGTGACTTTCAAAATACAACTTAATTTTCGTGCAACTAAGCCTTACAGTTTTATATGAAGCAATATTACTGTTTACCAAAACAACAGCTAACAAATATTTACGCTAGCCGATAACTACGTCAGCTGGTACAATCGACGCCATTTTTAACTTTAATCGTAACAATTACAGAGACTTCGTTTTGTGTACCAAAACTCAGCCTTAAAATCATTTAGTATTAATACTTAAACTTAATATCTTTTTTTTTATGCTGAGCACTACACGTCCTTTTAAATTTAAATAGGTGGTAGCCGGAGTGATGGTGGTAATTTGCCACCACTTTTTGCCTATAAGCCCTGTATAGTATTAGGGACTGATGTCAGTCATGAGTGTCTGATTACAGTTGCTAACATTTATGGACCTCGCGCCGCCACTTACCATCAGGTGGGCGCAAGGTCATATGTGGTGCTAGTATAGTATAGTACTAAAAAAATAAAATAAAAAAATCCGCCTACCTGATGTTAAGCGGTACGCGATGTCCAAAATGGTAGATGATGCCAGCCACTGACGAGCGACATCATCCCTACCATTATGCCGGCCTAAGTTATTTTTTTATATTGTTTCCCCAGATTCTAACTTAACAAGTATAAATAACTATTTATTATGTAAATAAATGATGATACAGAAAGAAATATTGTTTTTATTTCTTATTCAAAAGTAGCATCATCACGACCGTATCCGTTTTAGAGTGGTCAATAATGAGTTTTTTTTTTAAGATGCTGATTCACATTTAGCTAACTTAACAAGCCCATCAAGACAAGTCGCAAGCTCGTCGATGCCTCTAGCGTACCAAACTAGAGAAATATCATAAATAAATTATTAATGCCTTGACTAGGAATCCACCCCGCCGTCGAATTTCTAAGCATTCCATGGATTTACCGTGCCGGGTCCAACGTGTGTAGGAAAGACAGATGAAGAGAATGGTATCTCCGGCTTGCGACCGACTATAGGATGCCTCTTTTTTTTCACCATCCACCACTCTGCTCCTCTCCCTCATCATCATTATCATCAGCCTGTACCTCTCCACTGCTGGATGTAGGCCTCCCCCAAGGCTTGCCACTTAACGCGATCTTTCGCTACCCTCATCCAACCCCCACCAGCGACCTTCTTTAGATCATCTGTCCATCTGGCGGGGGGTCGTCCCACTCTGCGTCATCCCGTACGCGGTCTCCACTCTAGGACCCGTTTGACCCATCGATCGTCGGTTCTGCGGCAGACGTGTCCGGCCCATTGCCACTTCAGCTTGCTAATTTTAAAAGCTATGTCAGTAACTTTCTTTCTCTGACGAATATCAACGTTTCGAGTTCTATCCATTAGAGATATCTTTCCATGGCTCGCTGAGCGACGTTGTATTTATGGACCAGACCCACTGTTAGTGCCCACGTCTCTGCTTCGTACATTACCAGGAGGACGCACTGGTTAAAGACCATTGTGGTATAGGCGATGAGAGGATGTGCCGGAGTTTCCCGAATGCCGCCCATCCTAGCTGAATGCGTCTGTCGGCTTCTTTGCTGAAGTTGGCTGCTCCTAATTGGATATTGCTCCATGAATGTATTGACGGCAGACCTGTACGCCCAATTATTTCAGCCAGTGGTGGAAATATTTTGCTGGAATTCCTCTCTTGAACCCATTTCAGAAACTATCAAAGCTAAAAATCGTAAAACTGTTAAACCATAATCACTAAAACCAAACAAATATTCAAATTACGCGCGTGAACGCCACCCCCTTAGCTTTTAAAACTTATCTAACCCTAAGGAAGTAAACCACGTGATTTTCCAAAAAACCGAGGCGAAGACACGCCGCGTGATTGATGGTGTGTCACACGCGTGACGGAATTGTCGTGGTTCAGAGTTCACGTGATTTGCGTGCGTCACCACACTGAATTATCGTTTTTTTCGTCCTGATTATCTCAGTAAGTCGCGGTTTTGGATTCAGGAACAGGAGGGTTATACTCTCGTATATACCACAACTAATCGATGTTTTGAACTAAGTAGTTTTTAAACCCATTCATTCTTATTATTATTATTAAATTCTTTATTGCACAAAATAAGTGTACAAAGGCGAAGATTAATGCCTACAAGGCATTTTCTAACATCTAACCTTTGGGAGAGTGTGAGATTAAGGGTAGTGCCGATATCAAGTTTAACAATATAGAATATACTACACACACTACATACTAATAGATACTTACACTGTTACATAAATTACACATATACTTATAAATAAACGTATATACACATATATATTATGCCAAATATATATTTTTAGCCTGATGACGACTCCTGTTTATCTAGAAATAAGGCAGTGACCAAGCGCTTAAAAACGTGGACAGACGGCGCGTGTCTAATAGCGAGTGGTAGCTTGTTCCACTGACTATTAGACACGCACGCATTCTTACATACTTTAAATTAAATTATTCAAGTCTGAAGATAATTTTGAAAAATGCAGTCTATTATTCAGCCCCTTGAACACAGCGTCCCAGACCTCCACTGCTGGAGATGGGCCTTTCAGAACATCTGGAGAATTTAGCCTACACTCGCCACGCTGGGCCAGACGGGTTGGCGAGTATTTAATGTAATTTTTTAATGTCAACTTATTAACGACTCCACAAGTTGGTATTAGTGGAACCGGGATCGGGCTCTTCTCCTTCTCTCTTCTCTTCCCCGAGGCACGGTGGTGTTGTAAATCTATGACAAATATATATATTTGTCATTGGTACCTACATGACTATGGGTTTTGAAGCGACCTTTGTAGGATTTAAAGGAAAGCGTTCTTACAACGGAGCCAACATTGCATAATCATGATTGTACCTTTTTATTTTGATGTACACCACGTGTTCGAGACGATTAGGTAAAATTCCTGCGTCCTTATCCCTAATCATTTTTCTCGCCATATTTGGAAGTCTTAGTAACAAAATCGCATCGACCGGCTCGACGAAACAATTAGTGTCAAAACCACATAAAGTTCGTTCAGTTGAAATTGCGCAGCCATACGAGCAAGAGAAAGAATAAAGAAGTGAATTGTATCTGGATCAGGCCTGCTCCAGAACTATCGAAGACATCGGCAGTCCAGTCGATAGGACGACCTAATATTGGTGAGTCCCTTTATCCTGCATTTTCCCAGGTATCTTATATTTTACTAGATCGGCTTCGGACATAACCCTCTGGCAACTACACCATGTGATTGGTAGTTAGCTTGTCAATTTGGTTCAGCCAATAATGTCAAAAGATAATCATCCCATCTGAAACTTTCTTAAAATAATGCTCAGACATGAAAAATATTTGAAAATATTGGATTGTGCGAGCGAGTGGGATTCAAAACACTCTCAAAGATATCAGAATAGTTCAGATTATGTATTAGCTTTAAATTTAATCCTTAAATATGTGGGAGCTTTGCCCAACACAATAAAAGATGTAATTGTCATCGACCGGTCATTGGTTGTCAAGACTTTGTTGATTAGGTTTTTTAGCTGTCAAAACAAAATAAAATATCTATAACTATTTTAATCTCTATTTCATTGCGTAAACATACAAAATAGTTCCCAAATTGGTGACCCCGAGCTGAAAAATGAATACACAAGAACAAGAAATACAAGGAGTTTCGAAAATCAGCATAAATCTACCAAATTTTTGGAAGTCCGATCCAGAACTATGGTTCTTACAAATAGAAGCACAATTCCAACTAGCTAACGTAAGCAATGACAAAACCAAACTAAACTATCTTATAACCAAACTCGACAACGAAACTATGAGGAAAGTAGCAGATCTATTAAAAACAAATGACCAACCAACATACGACACATTAAAAGACGCTCTAATCAAACGTTGTTCACATACAGACGAACAAAAGGTAAGGAAATTATTATCAGAAATTGAACTCGGTGACCGTAGACCATCTCAACTTCTTCGCGAAATGAAGTTATTAGTTAAATCAGACACCAATGTTGAGATTCTTAAAGAAATTTGGCTACAGAGCCTACCAACATCCACCAGAGTTATTCTTCAAGCTTCAACTGATGATTTATTGAAAATGGCCGACATAGCTGATAAAATTATCGACGTCACCAGCAACGTAATGGCTTGCTCTTCAAAACCTCAAAAACACGAAAGCACAGAAATATTAGAATTAAAGAAAGAAATCGCAGAATTAAAACAAATACTATGGAAAAACAATAGGAGAACCCCTTCCCCAAGACCATTTCATAGTCGGACACAGACTCCACAAAGGAGAAACGACTCACCATACCGCGAGTTTTATTTACCAAACCGACAATCTAACAATAACAACCGATGTTGGTACCATCAGACATTTGGGACGAGAGCCCGTAAGTGTCAAAATCCCTGCAGTTTTATTCAAACGGAAAACTAATAGCGGAGCAAGTTGTGGCGTCTTGCTCCTGCCATCCTAACCATAGTCGGTTATTCGTCACAGACATCACTTCACAATGCTCTTTCTTAGTTGACACCGGGGCTGACGTGTCAATTATACCACCTCGTTATTCTGACAAGATTAAAGGAATATCAAACAAAACTCTTTACGCTGCAAACAATACCAAAATCAAGACTTATGGTGACCGCCATCTACACCTCGATTTCGGTCTTGGAAAATTATTTATCTACCAATTCACTGTAGCAGATGTCCAGAAACCCATCATCGGGTCAGATTTTCTTAAACATTTTAATCTTATCGTCGACCTTTCAGCTGGAAAATTGATAGACCGTGATACATTATTATCATCAAAAGGAAAAATATACCAAATTAACAGCGATCAATACCCAACCATAAACACAATAAATCCAAAAGATCCAATTGCTTCTCTACTAAAGAAATATAACTCAACCTTATTAAACAACAAACAAGACCTATCTTCAATCAAACATACGACAAGACACAGAATTGAAACTACCGGAAATCCAATATACTGCAAACCTAGACGTTTAGCACCTGAAAAATTACACGTAGCCAAAGAAGTTTTTGAAAACATGCAGAGACTGGGATTATGCAGACCTTCCAATAGCCCCTGGGCTAACCCATTACACATGGTGCTTAAACCTAATGGAGATTGGAGACCCTGTGGAGACTATCGACTACTCAACCAAACAACTATTCCTGACAGGTATCCACTACCTAATATACAAGACTGTACGTCGCTACTTCATGGAAAAACCATCTTCACAAAATTAGATCTCGTCAGAGCATACCAACAAATACCAATGGAACCCGAACATGTATCAAAAACCGCAATTAACACCCCTTTTGGACTTTTTGAATTTCCTTTTATGCCATATGGCCTCCGCAACGCTGCGCAAACATTTCAAAGATTTATTAACGAAGTTTTACATGGATTAAAATGTTGCTTTCCATATATAGACGATATTCTAATTGCGTCTGAAAATTTTGATACACATATTAAAGATTTAGAAGATGTCTTAATACGTATTCAAAAATATGGAATATCATTAAACGAAAGAAAATGCTCTTTCGCACAAACCAATATTACCTATTTAGGTCATTCCATATCCGCACAAGGAATCACACCACTAGAAAACAAACTGCAGACAATTCAAAATTTTGTAAAACCCATATCTGTTGACGAGATGAGGCGTTTCCTAGGAATGGTTAACTTTTATAGAAGATTTATACCGAACTGCGCGAAAATACAAGCACCATTAAACAGCATTACTGGATCAAAAAATTCTACTATAACATGGACACCTGAACTAGAAAAAGCTTTCCAAAACACCAAAGAATCAATAAATAACACAGTGACTCTTAATCATCCTTACTCTAACGCATTCCTTACACTTCATACTGATGCGTCAGATACCGCAATAGGAGGAGTTCTCCATCAAATCGTAAATCAAGTCTCACAACCACTAGGATTTTTTTCGAGAAAACTCAGTACAGCAGAAAACAAGTATTCCACATATGACCGAGAATTATTAGCAATTTTTTCCTCCATTAAGCATTTCCGCCACATGTTAGAAGGCCGTCAATTCATTTGTTACACAGACCACAAACCTTTAACATATGCGTTACATCAAAAATCAGACAAAGCAAGTGCAAGACAAGCAAGACAACTATCTTTCATCTCAGAATATACAACAAACATTCAACACATACCTGGTACAGAAAACGTTGTCGCAGACACTCTTTCTCGATTATGCTCAGTGGAACAATCTTTACCATCACACGAAGTACTTTCTCACGCACAAGACGAAGATAATGAATTAAAACACCTCCTCTCATCCCAACACAGCCATAAGCTTAAACTTAAAAAATTTAAAACCGTTAACAATACTCAAATTTACTGCAACGTTGATGAAAACAATATTAGACCTTATGTTCCAACAAAATACAGAGAACACATTTGCAAATTCATTCATGGTTTTTCACACCCAGGAAAGAAATCTACAGCTAAATTAATAAAACAAAGATACGTTTGGCCACAAATGTCCAAATACATAAATAATTTCGTACAAAATTGTGTTCCTTGTCAACAATCGAAAGTCATAAGACATGAAAAATCACCTTTACAACCATTTACTGCGCCCGACGAACGTTTTGCTTGTGTCCATATAGACATAGTCGGGCCTTTGCCAATTTCAGAAGGAAAACGCTATCTACTCACTTGCATAGATCGTTACACTCGTTGGCCTGAAGCTTTCGCTATCGAAGACCAATCAGCAGAAACAGTTAGTAAGACTTTTTGGGAACATTGGATTACTAGATTTGGTGCACCTATACAAATAACAACCGATCAAGGCAAAAATTTCGAATCTAAATTATTTCATTCACTTTCAAAAATTATGGGCACAGAAATCAAGCATACGACTGCATACCATCCACAGTGCAACGGATTAATTGAAAGATGGCACCGCACTTTTAAAGCGGCATTGACCTGCAGACTCGTAGAAAATGAAAATCGATGGACACAAGAGTTACCTGCTGTTTTATTAGGCTTAAGAACCACAATCAAGGAAGACCTACAGACCAGTCCTGCACATCTGGTTTACGGCCGACACCTAAGACTACCAGGCGATTTTTTTGAAACATCTAGAGGTCTGAGCATACCACCAACCACATTTGTCGAAAATCTACAGCACATTTTTAAGCAAATTCGACCTACTTCACCTACTTGGCACAACAAACCGAAAATCTATCATCATCCTGCACTTATGACAAGCAAATATGTATTTCTCCGAGAAGACAAAATAAAACCTCCATTAACACCGGCATATACGGGACCTCATCAAGTTATATATCGAAACGACAAACATTTTACAATTCAAATCAACGGTCGGAACACAGTAGTTTCAAGAGACAGACTCAAACCGGCGTTCACTGATTCGACAACAACCAAATCCAACGTGAAGGAAGACAAACAAAAAATCTTGAGATTTTGGACAAAAATAGACATTATTAATTAGAAACTACTACTGTAAATACCTATGTACATAAAGTAAATTTGTTTATTTTATATATATTTTCTACTAGAGAGGGAGTAGTGTGGGAGCTTTGCCCAACACAATAAAAGATGTAATTGTCATCGACCGGTCATTGGTTGTCAAGACTTTGTTGATTAGGTTTTTTAGCTGTCAAAACAAAATAAAATATCTATAATTATTTTAATCTCTATTTCATTGCGTAAACATACAAAATAGTTCCCAAAAATAAAAGCAAAAGTTTAACCTTGAAATCATTATGAACATATTTGTAAACTAATATAAGATACCTACCAACTCACTGCAATTTATCTCAGACCAAAAACCATAATTAGTTACTATGTACTGAGTATAATGCAATCATCATCTTGGACCATAATGTTATATATTACGAGTATGAAATAAAATACCAAACTAATTGGTAACTTAAGTATTAGGCTTAAAAACTAGATCTAACATGGAACATTCGAAAACCTTCACCCATACAACAATCAGCTTGTGAACGGTAGAGTACTGTGCGGTGCAATCGTCAGCAATGCATGATTGTACCTCTATATTATTTATTACCTATTATCAGTTAATACCGGCTTCTAGGGAGATAAGGTTCACGCGCACCAGTTAGCAGTAAAGCGCTTTATATCTAAACTTTAAAGTAATTCATTTTGTTCAGCAATTTTATGCTTTACAGTAATTTATAGCTTAAATATTAAACAGCAAAGTTCTGCTTTTAATTGCACGTTTAACACACGTCTAATAACAATTAAGTGCTAGTCTTCAAGACGGGAATACAAGAGCCAAAAAATCGTTAATTATAATAACTTAATTTCCTATGAAAAATATATTCTATAGGTAAATTTAAGTATTGAAAAGTAAATTATGCGCATATCATCATTAATACCCACTTCATCCAATTTGCAGTCGAAACGATGGGTACGTGGTCTGGGGAGGCTCTGGCGTTCTTTTGTGAGCTTGGGTGAAAACTCCACTTGGCGACAAGTGACCCTTTGAGTAGAGAATATTTGTTTAAAGGGTCATCCTCGCCGTTTAAGTGGGGAACGCAGCGAGTATCCTCGGCACACTACGCGCATCGGACTGTCATAATTTTAGTTTTAATGTTTAGTTTAGTATAAAAAATAAAATTGGTATTTAAGTAGTGTTTTTATAGATTTAATTGTATTAAACTAACACATTGCATTGTCATTATACATTAAAAATAATTTGACGCTTAACGACTTACCTTATTGAGCAGGTGTTCTGTATAATAGTAAAACAAAACAGCGTAACAATCGCTATAAAGCGGCTGCATAAAGGTGTACCTCAAGGCACGATAGTGGGACCGCTACTTTTCTCGCCCTACATATGTTCAATATGTCCGGCTGGATTGTCTAGATTTATGCACTACTATTATAATCCAGCCTTCGATTTCTGCCCCTGGGCGGCCATTGAGTTAGTGCGGTTGAATCAGCCGATGTTGCTTGTCTCAGAACTACATCCAATGGTGTGTATAATGAGCTAGATACGTCATCAAGCATTTGCAATATCTGTTTCACGTGTTACGCTTTATAGTATTGTTTAACCATTGTTATAGAGCCAGGTGTTTTATATTACTTTTAAAATAGAAGGGAAAAGATGAAACAATATATCTAGTTAAAGGCCGAGATGAATAAAGCATTTGAAGGCCTTGTGGACGCGTTTGATAAACGAGGCAAGCCACTATAGAGTTTATTAATGATAAAACTGTAGAAAAAAAGTCGCGTGTAAATGAATGCTGTATTTTTCAAAATTCTCTATTGCATGGAGTAGATAATCGAATAAATTCGTCTCTGCATTTACAGAAGTGTATAGAAAAGAATTACCGGCTTTTGAGGACGCGTTAAAGGTCGCGTTTGGTGCATAAGGCTTTACTTAGACTACTCTATATAACAATAAAATCGGTAAATTTATAGTTAGTGCAGGTTTTATACAAAAACAACGTAAATATAGAAATACTCGTAGTAGATCAGGAAAATCAACAAGTTGACGATAACTCTTTATGGTCCATAATAATGAAGTAAAACAGAAAAAAATCTTCATAGATTTATAGCCTAATATGTTATAGCCTGTTATTTAAGAAAAAATAATACTCAGCAGTATTTTTAAATGGATTAACAATGGTTCATCAGCTCCTTAAACACAGAGTCCTAGACCTCCACTATTTGGTATGGGCCTTTCAAATCATATTTCTGGATAATTGAGCCTACATTTACCACGCTATCCAGACGGGTTGGATGTCAATTTTAGTGTTTTTTTTTACCATTTTCAGTATTAATAAGTAAGTATTAGTGGTGTTGTATATCTATATCCATTGGTACATGGGTTCGAACTGCGACATTTTTTTGTTTTTTTTTGGAAGGAACGCGTTCTAACAACTGAGCCACCACCGCTCTTGACTTGACTTGATTGGACATATTTAAATCGTTTCGCTAAATTAGTCTAGATTTAGCAAATAATATATGTATATTGCTGATTTTAACATTTAAGGACTAAAACTTACAAAGATTAGATTAATGAAAATTACATAGGTAGCTTTATTTGCGTAGCCGTGAACAGTTTAAAAAATAGACAAAGAAAAAGGTTAAATTTGGTATTTGAATTTGACAAGGAAAAACAAAGTATACTTACCAAACTTAACCAAGCATGAAGAAGATTTTCTTTTGAAGGATAAGAAATTAAAATGCGAAAAACAAGTTTAGAAGACAATCCATCAAAATCCTCTCTTGTGAAAATCTTTTGGGGCTAAAATTTTGTAATAATTTAGTTATTTATAATACTTTTTATACTGTCAATATTTTGTCATTCAGGTAGAAAGCAGCAATAATTTGTAAATGCATGTCGTCTGTGCACCTGCGTCATATCTACAGTTTATTGTCAACTTACCAGGAACGGACAAATAACATTATTATAATTATTTTTATTACTGGCCATAGGGCCAGTTGCAGAAACGTTGAGTAACATTATGACATTCATGTATAACGTATGAGCCACGTTATTGGCTGACATAACTAAAGTGACAAGCTATCCAATCCTGTAGCGTATGTTGATCATATATTATTTCAATCATCCTTTCTGCAACTCGCCATAAGTACAATAAAGATAGGAAAAAAATAAAATTACTGTTGTGTGCGTTTGTTTGATTTTTAACAATTTTAAATGCATTTTTTGTTATTTCGGTGTCGTAAGGAGGGTAATATAACATTGGACAAAATTTAATTTCAAACTTAGGTAAAAATTT
The DNA here is from genome assembly GCA_910589645.1 of Tinea semifulvella. Classification (NCBI taxonomy): domain Eukaryota; kingdom Metazoa; phylum Arthropoda; class Insecta; order Lepidoptera; family Tineidae; genus Tinea; species Tinea semifulvella. Next base: position 4,474,274 of record OU342599.1, read on the forward strand.
GTAAATTAGAACATTGTGCAGGTACAGTCCATATCATCATCATCATCACAGCCCATAAAATACAGAGTCCTAGGCCTCCCATGTTAGAAATTTCTGTAGAATTTGGCCTACCTACGCCACGCTAACCAACCGAGTTGGCAAGGTTGCTGATGACAATTTAAATGATAAATTATTACCGATTCCACAAGCTAGTATTAAGGAAACCAGGACCGACGGCTTAACATGCTCTCCGAGGCAAACAGTGGTGTTGTACATCTATGACAAATGTAAGAACCGAGCTTTTAAGGAATTTAAGGATCGCGTTCTAACAAACCATTACCATACACAGTCGACGTGACTATAGAATACTATGTTTATAACCTGAGTGATTTCTAAGTATAAGTATTATAAAGCTACGTATGTATATTATTAAAGTGCGTAAATTTATCACGATTAAAATGCAGTACCGCTGCGTTGTGGTGTAACACAGAATCGCGTGGCAAGTTAATTGCTTATTAATTCTCGCGGAATTCAGTCCAGTTATCTGCTTTTTTAACACTTCCTTAAGCGCGTTATACGAGTACAGAAGAAGCTAATAACCGTTCGTTTATTATACGAAACAATTTCTCATGTTTTCTTGCTTCAGACATTGGCCGTGGTTTGGTTTAAGTCGCAATATACAGTGGTTGAGATTGTAAATAAAATAACCTATAACATTTATTTTAAGAAGACTATCGTCTAGGTAAACGGAGGCGAAACACAATTAACAGTTCTAACGATCACCTGAGCTTAAGAATAGCCTCTGAAGGTGTAGATTCAACAGGTATTTTAATAGAAACTGCGTCCAGTCACGTTGTAGCCCCGTTTGTGTAGCATTGTACATTAACCTCACATCCAGCTATACAATCTTCAAGGGATACTAACCCTTAAAATGAAGGCTATAAAAATAGTTTATGTTTCAGGAAGCTGTAAATGTGGTTAAACATAGATAGTGCTTCATTCTGGCATACGGCTTATGGGACGTTTATGACAAAATATGTATGTAATTGGTCTTTAATTATAGAAAATTCCTAGAACGAAGTCGTTTGAAGAAATAAATTGTCCTGTTACTGATATACTGGTAATACGTAATCTATCACATTATAAAGTAGGCATTTATTGTTGTTAAGCTTAGATTATACTGGACTACTTGCAGTTCGAAATAAATGGTTTTAATATTGTTCTTTATAAAACACTACAGTGTCAAATAGTACAGAATGCATTAGCACCTTTATGTCTTTGGTTTATATTTTTATTACATAGAAAATCGATGCGCTTACTTATACGAACTTATGGAGGTTACAGTCAGAGTGTCGGTATTCTTGTTTACTATTTACTGCTTGATTTAATTTAACTATTTAACTCAAAATCCAATCCCACTCCTCTGGCAGATATTCAGACTCCTTCACTGTGTCTGCAGCCCGCCAGTGGAACAAACTACCACTGGCCATTAGACGGGCACCATCTGTCAATGTTTTTAAACAATTAGTCACTAACTTGTTTCTTGATAAGCAGGAGCACACTGCATCCAGTACACATTGAATATTTGGCACGCAATATATTTATGTATGTTTATTTGTGTATATATAGGTATGTATGTATATGTTCATAATACTTGCATGTAGTTTATGTAATTGCTTGGTATGTAGTGTATTTATAAATTAGACTAATATTATTAGATTGTTGCACCCTGCCCATAATCTCTCGCCATCCCAAAGGGTATTTGTCAGAGAATGCCTAACAGGCATTAAACTCGCCTATGTACCTAATTTTAAATTTTGGTGCAATAAAGAATTTAAAATAAAAAATTAAATTAAATAAACTACTTAACCCAAAACTATCTAAGACCTTATTAATTACGTTCTCGATGAATCATTGTACTGCACTTTGTGCATCAAAACTTTATTACTTTTCTAAAAAAAATTCTTCAGTTAAAAGTATTTATTCAGAATTACGCTAATACTTTAGTATACTTTCTCAATAATAAATGTCCTCACTAGAATTATTCCGTATACTGAATAAATTACCATTGATTGTAAGATTACTTATGTCTGAGTAATCTGGTATTAATGTAGAGCTAATCAGTTCTCCTGTCACCTCATACATTACGGTCACGTGGACTTGATTCTTAGAACATGCAAGTCCACAAAACGTTTCGGAAAGAAAATGACCGCACAAATTGTTTCCTACACATGTCGTAATAATTTACAACAAAATAAATATATAAGACATAAAACTTGTCTTATAGGATCGATAATCAGCATTAACACCCCAGAAGACAGACTCCTAGAACTTTATTGCTGAACATATGTATTTTAGAATATATTTCTGTATAATTTGAGCTTCTCTCGCTGCGGTCAGGCAGGTTAACGATATGGATGAGGGTAATAAAACTTCAATAAATTTAATTTCAATAATATATTTAACAAAGAGATTCAACTAAAAGGTTAGTAAAGTACAATACGAAGAAAAATAATGAAACATAAATTTGATAGATAAAGTTCTAAAGTAAAATCATTCATTTGCACAAATATATCTCTTAACGTGGGGTGTATAAGCCTGAACTACAAATTATAGGAGTATATAGAAAAATAATAAAACATGATAATAGCACAAATATTTAAAATAAATGTTTAGGAAGCAAAACTACGTCTTGATAAAAATGCTAAAGTTTATGTCTATGGCGATAACATTTTCATTTATAGAATTGCTGCCAGCGACATATAATTACTTTATAGGTAAATTAAGTTAACTGTTTGCAAGCCAAGTTACGTTTTAATCCAGAATATTTTAACCTGCTTTTAAAATGCATTGATCAAGTTTTCTGTGTGATAAAGAAAATAAAACTACAGGCATTGTGTCTAAAATAAATTTTTTTTAACATCAGCATGTCTTTCTTCTTTACTGAGTAGAGCTGGGCATAGCCTCATTTAAGGATTAGGAGTTCCAAGAGATCATTTGCCACTCATCCAACAATCACCTTTTTGTTCATTAGCATTTACCTTATTTAGGTCATCCGTCAGTTTAACGAAGGTTTGTTTCGCTGCCTTGATGATTCCCATTGTAAAATTTTAGCTTTTATGTTTTATATTAGAGGTAGACGGTATATTATTTGTTACATTACTTTCCCGCTTACATTTAGGTAGGCCTTAAAGTTTAAAGCTAAAATCTAATATAATAAATATATTTTACAAAACTATTTCCTCAATCTAAGTAAAATAGTTACCAGCAGAAACGCAAAAGTTGAATTTAACATTGAAATCCAAAACGCATCGTAACAAGCAGAACAAACGCTTTAACGTTCATATTAAATCTATCGCATTCCAGATAGCTCATCGAAACTTGACCACACAATCACTCTCTAAATGGCGAACTCCGATAGCGGCCAAAGTCGGGCTGGCACGATCCCGAGATATATCGCAGCATGCCCGAGCCATGCCCGCTATAAATAAATCTTTTCCTAGTTGTGCTACAAAAGCCTCTGCTATGGTAGACGGCCGTATGAGGGCGGCGTGATATATCGCCTCTGTAGCGTTAATAAGCGAACACGAGGCTCGTGACCGCCAATAGCGGCTCGCCTGGTTCTATCTATAATATTCCACAAGTAATTTGATGGTTTAACTAAGTACGAATGGAATCTTTAAGAAATTGACAACATTATAATATAAAAAAAGTTAAGTATCATCACGACCGTTTCACTTTTGGGGTGGTCAGAAACCACGCTTATAAATATAAGCGGATTCACATTTAGCCAACTTTACTATAGGCCAATCATGACAAATGGCAAGCTCGTCGATGTCTCCAGCGTACCAAACTCGTAATATTACAAATAAATTAAATGTATTCATTTACATTAATAAATATGTTTGTGTCCCGACCAGGAATCGAACCCGGTACCTCCGAGTCTAAAGTCCACGGACTTAACCGCTAGACCACGGAGGCAGTTTTTATAATATAAAAGCTCGAAAAAGTCCCAAATTCTCAAGTAATATTTACTATAAGGATCATTGTGTCTGACGGTTTAGCATCCCTTGTCTTTTGTTTGACTTTGATAGTTTTGGCATTTTTAAACTATACAAGGAAAAAATATTTATTTTGCATTTTTAATGTATAGTTTTATTTATTTATTTATTTGTGAGAAAATTTACAGCGTTTACAATATTATGTATACAAAAAATATATGTCATCTTACAGCCTTACAAATTTTCACTGATAGCTGTCGATTACGATGACAAAAAAATATATATGTGGTTGACTGTACAGTCAACAATTTTAGATTTCCGATTACAATAATTGCGAACTGGAGCACAAGTGTTCGACAATCAGTAATCTGCAACAATGTACTAATTCATTCACACACAACTGCAACTATAACTATGTTTATAAATATATGTTTTAATGAAATCAGCTTTCACAAAATCCCTAATGCCACAAGGCGAATTGTTCTCTACATATGGTTAATAATAATATTCGGCTACAGGTTGTTCTTTAATTTTATATTATTATTTAGACATATAATTTGACTACATAAATTTTGTACTATAGAATATTCATTCAGTAGTTATAAATGACGAATTCACGGATCATTTAAAACACATTTTACTGTTAAGAAAATCTTTAACGCATATAAAATCTCTAAAAGACTAGAGATTCCTTAACACACTTTGCTTGAAGACTCCAGATTATGAATGGGGGGATACTTTGGCTGAAATAACGTTTTATACCTTTAGCGTGTAACTAATGCTATGAGTCTTCAAATTTATCTACAATATAAGCGTAGGGAGGATGGACTAATGATCCAGTAATAGTACTCAAGGTAAATTCGATGGCAAGAGAATGCGCAGTAGATCTCCAATAATGTGGACTGAACAGGTAAAAAGTGCAATGGACGGCCAAACAAGCAGAATGCGAGGAAAGGCGACCGCTAGCGTAGCGTTCTACCAATCTCAAGTTACGTCCACGACCACTCTGTCAAGACTGTAACGACTAAGAAGCAAGAAGAACAGTAACTAAGTAATGTTAGCACTAGAACAGCCTGTATTGTAGATGCACTGGCCGCAGGCGCCTCACCTACATTGCAACTGGATGCTAGATGATATAACCAGATTTCTCCATGCGCACACATCCACCTGACACCCTTATTTTCCATCCACCAAGGACCGCATTGCAATGAATAGTATAGCCGTAAGAGTGGTCGACAGGACACTGTTTTAACACGGATACTACGTTCTATTCATATAAGTAGAAATTGCACTAATTCTCCATGGTCTTAACTCAACAATATTAATTATAATTACAAAAGCGAAAACCTCTATACGGCTACTGGTAAGCAAGGGATTTCAATTATATTCAACATTCCTAGAATAGCATGAAACCTTATAGGCAAAATTAATTTAATATATGAATACTCGTTGATACTTCCTAGTTTCCTAAATCTAAATTACTCAAGAGTGGGCCAAATTCTTCAGAAATAAATTCTCGAAAGGCTTTCGCAGTGGAATTTTAGCATTCAATAAAATTTTGTTATTTTTATTTGTCATTTCATCATCTATATAATCCTTATAAAAGAAAGCGTCACAAACAGAATTCATTGAAATACTAAGCTGTAGTTATTTTCAATTTGTCTTTAATTTTATTTTCTTAAGAATTTAACAATCGTTTTCTTGAACAAAACTGACTTCGTTAATTCTTCTTAACTCTTCAAGGGTTAAACTACTCGTAAATTGTTACCGTATTTTCAGTTTATTTTTAACACTTACAAAGGTGTACTCTGGTATACAAATTATGCTCTAGTAGTTTTTTACTCTGCACAATTTATAATCTCACATTTTTGAGCAAATGCTTAGTATGTTGACCTTAGGCCTTTTTTTCAAGTACTTTTCTACCATACTCATACATACTTTATTTTGTAATTTTACATAGCTTCGGAGAGCAAATTTATTCGTCGATCTCGGTACCTTTAGTGTTCAGGTTATTACAGTGTGGCATGTCCGGTGGTCGTTCTTTCCTTAGAAGGTCATAGCAGTGTTGGCACGTGTGTCGGATCCCGGTCCGCACCCTAAGGGGTATGGCTGGCACATACGTTGCGTCAGCATACATGCGCTCAGCGATCTATAGTGAGAGATTTGCTCGGTGTTTATTTGATTGATAAAATCCGAAACGTGGATATCCGTCAGAGAACCAAAACATAGCCTTCAAAATTAGTAAGCTGAAGTGAAAAATTGTCGGACACGTCTGTCGCAAAACCGATGTTCCACGTACGGGAAGACTCAGTGTAGAACGACCCCCCCGCCAAATGGACGGATGACCCAAAGAGGGTCGCTGGTGGGGGCTGGACGAGGGTGGCGAAAGACTGTGTGACATTTGCAAGCTTTGGGAGAGGCCTATATCCAGCAGTGGACAGACACACGCTGATGATGATAATATCTAATAACCTGGGACCTCTACCAAACAAGTGGAGTTTATTGTTCTTAAATTAGCAGAGGTCTTGCGTTTTGTTGGCTTTATTACACGCGAGTAAATCTTAATCTTAATTCTGACGTGCCTTGGGTTCTACTGAACCAGGTATGATAATTTCATAGGTAGTCCTAGCTGAATTTAAAAGATGATTTATAAATCGTTGTTGAGTAGTTCTGCATTTGATTTATTTAGAAAATCTGATAGCTGATTTTTTCTTGCTTGGTCATTGGAATCTGATAAACTGCTGGTCTTCTGCTAACAGCTTCTACTTGGACCGTTTTTGCTGTTTAGTCTTTCACTAGCAGGAGCAGAATTTTATAAAATTAGGTGTCACAAGTGCCTGTAATAGGTTTACGTGAATATTTAAACTTATACTTTAAATTTAAAAATACCAGATCTTCTTAAATAAATCTGGCAGGCGGTGGCGTGGCAATAGTAGGTCAAAAATATGTTCAATAGTAGTGTTCCCTGGGTAAAATAATACAACAAACCATTAATCATTAGCTAGAAGATAATTTTCAGAATATTTAATACGAGATATAAATTCATGACATATGTAGATAGTACATTAACGAGCAACGGTACTAGTCTTGACGATAGGGAAATAGAAACCAATTCTAAATGGGAATTTATGATGCAAGTGGGTTCAGGTGATACGTCAACACCGCTCTCTGGCGCCAAGCAATTAATGTACCTTGTTCATATAAACAAACACGTCTCGCCAACTATCCTGAGAACTCAACACTTTCCTTTTCTCGATATTAAGTACCTATAGCTACGGATATAATTTGAACGGGATATTTTTGTTCTGATATATTAGCACTTATATTATCTGCGTGTGTCTTTTAATATTTATATGAGAATGTACATAAACTTAGATAATCTATGTTACAACTAAACATTTAACAATTAACAAACAAACCTCACGCAAAGGCGATGTAGTTATGAAATTCGTACATTTCCTGAACCCGCATTGAGGTTTCATTTAATCTAAATCACATGCATGAAAATCCTCTTAAGTCGAGCTTGAATTGCGATATGTGCATAGACGTTCATAGGAGAACCGACACGTTAAATTTAGTGGCAATGAAAACCATAAGAGAGGCAGTGGCTGAAGGTATACCTTGAGAAGCGAAATTTATTTAAAGAATTCGGACTATTCGTGTTTTACTAATGTTAGATAGATAAGTAAGATAAAAATATTAGACAGAAAATAATGCATTTTACAGTACATAGGCGAGCTTAATGTCTAAAAACATTTTCTAACAGCTAACCTTTGGAAGATGTGAGCAGGGATTGTAAGGTGTATGACCTGTAATAGTTAAGATAAAGAGATTTATTGAGTGAAAAACTAATAAAAAATAACGATATTAAATCTATAATATTAATACATAGATAAGACACATACATATACTGGTTACATACTACATATATACATACAATAATATATGGATTTAGTTAAGTTACTTGTATATAGACTCATCTTGCTTTTTGTGAAAATGTTAATGAAGTGTTTAATATAATTAAACAAGCTTTGTGCATAGAGCCGCCGCCGTAGGTCTATGTCTTTGATTGACAATAATATTTTTCTATCATAGAGAACGGTTACTCATACAGTAAAGGTAAATGTCGCGTTCATCATAAATCCCCCAGAGCGTAATGTATTGGATAGTGAATCTGTTGATGATAATATTAACTGGAATAAAATTACATTTAGGGCCACTTAGTGTTCTAGAATTAGATGCCACTTCTGGTCCTTACGTGTATCGATATGTGTATTTCTCCCCAACCCACGTCAAGTTGAAGTGTGCTTACGAATGGAGTCGTGCGGAGTGTCGAGCGCTGCTGTCACATAATTGTGATTAATATAAAGTTGCGCGTGTCCCGGCGCAATCTGCGGTCACCTAAGGAATGCTGTCGTAGCGAGCAATATTGCTGAGTTCGCTGCTTGTACATGTGCGAAGCGATCAGCGTTTTGTAAAATCTGTTGTAAATATTTATCTTTGAAGACTAATGTAGAATATTCGACAGTTGCGCGTTTCAAGTCGACTGTCCTGCTCTGCTATAAAATATCAAATTTGCTACACCAGTAAGAATCTCAAGATACAAACCCACTTTTGTTGTCCAAAATCCCAATGCCTCATATGGACTCAACTCCTATTTGAACAGAGCATGTTATTTAACGAGCTATTGTTTAAATGCGATATTGACCTATTTTACACAAATGTAAAGACGGTGACACATGTGCTTAATAACTTATTCTTTGATTTATGATATTTTGTGACTTGTTAGTCTAATCAATCATGTACATGTATGTGGACGACGTGTTTTGTGTCATCAAGGGAAACAAACCGGAAGTAGAGGAATTCCTAAACTATCTAAACTCTCTTCACTCCACAATAAAATTCACATATGAAATGGAGAAAGATAGGCAGTTAGCTTTTTTGGATGTAAAAGTGATGGTGAGACCTGATGGCTCGCTGGCTCACACTGTATATCGAAAACCAACGCACACAGACCGATATCTACAGGCCACTTCACATCATTATCCATGCCACCTGAGATCTGTTGTGACCTCATTGATCAACAGGGCTTATGATCTCTGTGACCCAAAACATTTGGAACAGGAATTGTCACATGTTAAAACAGTGCTAAAACGCAATGGATATGGTGTGGGTCCGAGGTTGCTGCGACAGAAAAACAAGGAGAGATATCCACAGGTCAATCGGCTGCCCGCGTTCTTACCATATGTGAAAGGAGTAACGGATAAAATTGGTACAGCTTTCAAAAAGTTATCTATCAATGCTGTGTACACCCCATTCTCCAAAGTAGCAAAACACGTACGCACCCCAAAGGATGTCATTCCTTTCCAAACGCCTGGCGTGTATAAAGTGGACTGCAGCTGTGGGAGTTCATATATTGGCCAAACTAAGCGCACAATAGCTGAGAGGGTCAAGGAACATATAGCAGCTGTAAAAAACTGCCAATTAAACAAGTCAGCAATAGCAGAACACCTAATGGATAGTGGCACAAACCATTGGATTGAGCTGCATGACCCAAAGATACTTTCCACCGATCGGCACTATTACCCTAGAATAGTACGTGAAGCGATCGAAATAAAGAAACACAAAAATTTCAATCGAGAGGGGGGTTATAAGCTATCTTCATCGTGGAATCCAGTAATCAATAGGTTTCGACGCCGGGAAAAATCGCCCGGTGTCGCCAAGGATATTGTAAGTGTCGTGTGTCGTGATTTCTAAAAACTTTTAAAAGTGATAAGTGGGTAGGTTTACATCTGCCGCCCAGTATGTACGAGACTACACCGCATAGCTTCAGTCGACCCGTGACCACGGCCAATGCAACTTGGCTGAAACGTCGGGAGAAATATGTCTCTAAGGTAAATCGCGTAAAGACCCGTTAAAATTATTAAAAAAAACAATCATGTACTTGTATATGTTCTTTATGCTGTTTTTGTCTATAATTAGTGTTAGGTATAATTATCACTTTATACATACATATCCGCACGCCAAATCCCTTGCGGGGGAGGCAGAGACAATTGAGCGCCACTTGTCACGATCACGACATACCTCTTTCGCTTCTTCGACATTCACTAACCTCTTCATACATGCCCTTTTGTTTTGATGGCTTTTTTTTTGGCTTCAGCTATTGTTTTATTTATTTGATAGTGATAGGTAAGTCTTGGTCTGCCAGGGCCTCTTTTACCCACAACTTTCGCATTATACATATATCTGGTTCGTCAATCTCCCTTCACTCATTCTTTCAAAACATCGGAGCATGCCTTTCCTTATTTATGATCTTTATATTAATATATATTGTCACTTTTAGTGAGAAGTTATATATTACTTTATGTTTTTATTGTTTTTATCTATTATTTTTATTGTACTGTCAATAGTTTTCCATAAGTAAATAAAATTAAAAAAAAATCTCAATAGTACACTCAGACTTAATACAACTTTGAAAACATTGAATTGTGCGAGCGACTGGATTTAGACCAGGGGGTACCGTTTTCGATTCCTGCTCGGGACACAATAATCTATTTAATTGACTGACAACGCTCTTTTACAGTGTTTAATTTACATAGTTTTAATTTGGTAATGACGATGGCTGTTCTTTGTACTTATGATATGTAAACTGTTAATTGTATAACTGATAAAACCAAGTGTACGTTATGTGTCTTATGGTAAATGAATGAATTTATATTTATGGTACTTCTCGAGTTTGGTACGCTAGAGACATCGACGAGCTTGTCACTTGTCATTGCCTATAGTAAAATTGACTATCTGTAAATCCGCTTATTTGAAAGCGTGGTTTCTGACCACCCCGAAAGGGATACGGTCGTGATGATAATTAACTGTGCGAGCAAGATTGAATTTAGAAGTAATGTTTCTCATATTTTTATTAATTTTAATATTTCTTAATTTTAGATTAAAGTTTTGTGAATCGCTTAGTCTTATAGTTTGTACCAAGCGACTTAACCACAATAGTGTTAATAGAAAACTTCTGTAAGGTAGAACTAGAATTAGACATTTTAGGGCTCTATAATTTAGAAGCATAACATCTAATAAGTTTAATAACAAAAATACAGAAACGATGTCAAGATCACACACGAATGTTTTTAGTAATTACGTTTTAAAACTTTAAAATAGTGCAATGGAAGCACAATGAATGGAATTTATTACAGCCTCTAGAACACAGAGTCCTGTTGGAGATGAATCTTCCAGAATTTTGGTAAATTTGACCCAGACGGGTTCGCGAGATTCTGGTATTCATTTTTAATACATACATACCCACATATACACTTCTCTTTACGCCAGATCCCTTGCGGGGTAGGCAGAGACAATTGAGCGCCATTTGACATGATCACGACATACTTCTTTTGCTTCGTCGACATTCATCAACCTCTTCATACATGCCCTTTTGTTACGAAAGCTTTTTAATGTGCCTTCAGCCAGTGTTTTATTTATTTGATCGGATATGTGAGTCTTGGTCTGCCAGGGCCTCTTTCACCCACAACTTTCGCATTTTTAATGACAATTTATTAACGATTTCACATGTTGGTATTAGTGGAACCAGGACCGACGGCTTAACGTGCTTTCAGAGACATGGGAACGGTGGTGTTGTAAATCTATGACAGATGTACGTAAGATTTTTAATATCTTATTGGTACCTGGCGCTGTTCTAACTGATGTTAGGATATTGAAGAAAGCGTTCTTACAACCGAGCTACTACCGTTGTGGGTTTATAACAAGAAAGATTTGCTATTTAATTTGAACTGATTGAACCCGAACATCGCACGTGTATCCATTGCTTGCTAAGCAAAAAAAATATTCTGTATTCAGTTGTGTAGACAAAGAAATAACAAATTAAATAAGTAAAATATCATGACGACCTTTAACCCTAGCTAAATGGTCAGAAACTTCGATATATTTGTTACGATTTCACAATATGGTATTAGTGGAACCAGGACCGACGGCTTAACGTGCTCTCCGAGACACGGGAACGGTGGTGTTGTAAATCTATAATAAATGTACGTAAGAAAAGTACATGCTGGGGGGGTTTGAACCTACCTTTGTAGGATTTAAGGAACGCGTTCTTACGACCGAGCCACCACCGCAAAAGAAAATAAACACTTAAATATAAATTAAATTAAAAACAAAAAAAAAGTATTTTAAAACAAACGTTGGTCTTCTAAAATTCAAAATTTCTGACAACCACTATTTTTATTTATTTATTTAAATACTTTTGTTGCACAATAACTTAAAATTAGTGTACATAGGCAAATTTAATGCCAGTTAGGCATTTTCTAACAACTGACCTTGGGGAAAGTGAGAAATCATCAATCAACGTATATTAGAAAAAAAAATGCTCAGTAGTGGAATAGTTGACGAAGATGATTACACAATATAATACGAAATACCTACACTGATTTTACGTTGATGAAATCGCGGCCTTGAGCTTGTTAATTTATATGATTAACGCAATAAATCTTAGAGACTTAGTACATTTGCGTTCGACAATAAAATGCTCAAGACCTAAATACCTACATATACCTGCAAATTTTATGACATTACGTGATATCATTTCTGGATTATGTAGGTATTTATTTAATTAAAAGTTGATTGCACTATGTTCAAGGGGCAGGCTTAATGCCACTAGACATTCTCTAACAGCCAACCTTTGGAACAAAAAAAAACATGACTTAGATCGAGGAGTAGGTAAAATGACAGTAATTTTATTTCCTAGTGAATTGATAGACTATAGGCCAGTTGCAGAAAGGATAATTAAAATAATGATTGATCTACATTTTGATTGGTAGTTGTCTTGTCACTCTGGTTATGTCAGCCAATGACAGAAGAATACTTTAAATATGTCAAAAGATTAGCCTTTTGGCAATTGTCCGTTAATTTCTCAAAAGTTAACGTTAAAAAAATTAAAAGTATTATCACAAGTGGCAAGCTCGTTGATGTCTCTAGCGTACCAAACTTTAGAAATATCACTAATAAATTATTGTGTCCCGACTGGGAATCAAACCCGGTCCGAATCCACGGAGGCAGAAAGTATATATAATAGATTTTTAAAATCTTTGTAAATTTTAACAAACAAACAAAACTTAACAACTCCTTTAACCAATTATGGCCGCATTACAATTTTGTGACAAGTCATAATTGAAATTATTTCTAATCCTACTAGTAAAAGACTAACAGCACAAAACTGTCTAAGTGAGCTCCTAAAAGACTAGCTAAGCCGATTCCAATGATCTGTATTAACATTCAACTGAATGCATAAAGACGCAAAAACATTATTGCTAAATATAGTCGTAGAATTGCAAATCTTTGTCGACTTTTGTCTGGTAATAGTTCATTGACTTGAAAGACTAATGCAGGTGTTCCTACATTAATTCTCCATACAAGGTGGGCAGGTCATCACATGGACGTTACTTCCTTTACCCACGAAGATCTTGCAAACATGGATATGGCATAAGTATACAATTAAGTAGAAGAAATCCGAAGACTTAATTCCCATACTCGTACGAGAATGGGCAAGCCGAATGGGCTTGTTTGCGTCCGACTATAGGCTGGTTTTTATTACGCAACAAGACGCTCACCATCCTCTCCCTACCCAGCCAAATACTGCATGATTCCGTTAATGCCGTCATAAATTTTGCTAGAATTCTTCTCGCACCAACTTCCACTGTGTAAAGTTGAGTCCTAAATCCGTTTGTGATCATTTCTTCTGTGAAAACTCGTAACTGCCTCATTTTTCTCTATTTAGTCTATCTGTATTGTTAGTGTTTTTAAGTTTTTATATTGTCAGCCGGGCGTGAAGAAGTGACGCTCGGCTGGCGGGGAGTTGGGCGACGGCCGGGATGAGACTCCGGAAGTCTGCGGATCTTCTGACCCAAAACTCGCTCCGTGGAATTAATGTTCGCAGAGTCTAAGTATGGAGATCACCTCTTCTGACTTCTAATGAGCCTTGCGTCTAGGTATTATTATCTAGATCTAGCAGTAGCGTGCAGTGCTTTGCAGCAATCAGAGAAGGTGATCACAATTACAAAAATTGCATATAGGTACAAAGGCTTCCTAATTAAACCACTTAAGAGTACTTGATGATGATTAATGAGATTCCATTTGCCTGTTAATGCCTCATCTAGGTAATTTAAATATCATTGGTTTTTAGTTTTCGCACTCTTTGCCAGGATACATGAGCTCATGTTTTTCGGAAAAAATACAAAACAACGAAGATTACTGTTATTGCTAAACTGTTAAATTTAAGGATGTACACCAATAAGATCAGCCTATATGAATTTATTGACGTTTTAACTTAAGTCATTACTATCACGATACTACGAGATGATGGTTGTGGGAAAATATCACAAGTCCCCCATTACCCTTACCTCATTACGCTCATAGCACCTTTACATTTATCAATTAAAATTAAATTTATAAGATCTACATATGCTGAATTTCAAGATTAAGAACGCTTATAAAATTTTCATCAATAAACTTTTTTTTTAATAAATTAACTATTTAAATTATTGTTGGGAACTGTTTTCGGTCGTTAATGCTACATCTATTAAATTTCAAGATCTTTTGGGTACTACCTTCCACACATCACGAGCGACAGGCGCCCGCCGAGTTACGCGGATCGCGTGCGTATGCGCAAGTACTCAGCTACCCAACTTATTTACATGGACAAGTCTATAACTTTCCAGCTGGAATGAAGTCACAAATACTAAGAGACACAAGAATGATAGGTATTCTGTGGAAATATATCGATCTAAGTGTCGGCTGACGTTGTTTTGCTTCCCTTGGGAGGTTTTAGAGAGCAATTCTTGAAACGAATAAAATTGAGAAGTAACAGTAGTCGACTGAAAATGTACACGATCTGTCACAAATTAGTTTCTAAAGTAGTCAATAAACAAAATAGGTAAGTTTGAGATTAGGGGAATCTTAATATATAAAAAAAAGATGAGTTTATTAGAACACTTATAACTCGAGAACGGCTGGACTGATTATTGTGGTATTTGATTTATTGGATTTATCTACGTCCCGAATAGCAGAATAACTCTTAATAACATTGGAAAATTTAAATACATTTGCCTATACAAAATGTTCGTGAAATTCACACCTATCAAACAATGTTGGTTGTCAAATATTTATGCGTGCGTTCAGAAATGTATATTTATCTTATTTATATAATATAGAATAAATGACCAGAGAGCAAGTTAAGCCGTCGGTCCCGGTTCCACTAATACCAACTTGTGTACCTTCTGGCCAGCGTGGCGAGTGTAGGCCAAATTCTTCAGATATATGTTCTAGAAGGCCCATCTCGGGACCTCCACGTCTAGGAGCGGTAATGAATTAATTTAAAAAAAAACAACAACTGATAAATCGATTGGTCTCACTTTTACGTCACGAAATTGACTGTGATTTGTTTTGAAAATTCTTTTGTGTGAGTATCTGGTTCGTCAATCTTTCTTTGAACATTTTTTTAACATGCCCGAACCATCGAGTATGCCTATTCTTATTTCTGTCCCAATGCTTTCTTTCATACCAACAGTTTGCCGTATTTCGACGTTACGTATGCGGTCCGCTAATGTGACGCCGCATATCCGGCGCAACGACCTCATTTCTACTGCATTAACCCTACTCTCATGCGTATTCACGTCACACACATTTCAGGCTTCTAATTGCCGATTGCAATTCTTGCACACTTATTTCCTCCTTAAAAGTGGACGTTGTAATTGTTGGAGGAAAAGTACCCGTCGTAACGTCGTTAGGAGTCCCACTAGCATATATCTCGCTAAAATATTCACTTCATAGATATATATAAATACTTATTAATCTTTCTTTCGACACTTGTCGCGGCGTGGAGATACATCCATTGAGCGCCTTGTAGTTCAGGGAAAAGTCGATGGCAAGAGGATGCGTGGTAGGTCTCCGATGAGATGGACTGACCAGGTTAAAGCAGCAATGGATCACCCCCTACATGAGTGCTCCAGGAAAGCTGCAGTTCGAGACGAGTGACGACGGCTTGTTAAGTGTGCCACTGACACTCAAGTGACGACCACGACCACTCTGCCAAGAGTGTAGCGACTAGGAAGAAGATCTATTACTAAGAGCTTCTTAGTATGTGTATATGAAATGTCTTGCGGTATTAAGGCCCTTTGTCTCTGTGCAATAAAGTGTAGTTGAAATAAATAGCTATATAATTTACAGCTAAATTATTTAGCTAGAACCAAACCAGCAACTAATGTTGACTGAGAACAGACAATAAAATGCTCAAATGCACACCTGACGTTTAGAAACTAATTCCTTAATTAAATCCAAGTAAACATTGCCAAACATATCGCAATACGTCGTTACAAACCACATTAAAGGCTGACGTGAACTTGGTTCTAACACCTTTTGTACACAACGTGAGAGTCGTATCTATAGAGCATTAAATATATAGGCTATATTTTCAAGTGGGTTTTTAACGCCAAATCCTAAACTACGTGGAATAACGAAAAATGATCAAAAGAGACTCTAAAACTAAAACAATAGATTTTTGAAAAATTCATTCTTATAGCCGGGAATAGATAAAAGATCTTTTTTTTTTTTTAATTTGTTGTATTATTGCACCAGCTGATAGTGTCGCTTATAAGTATTAATTGATGGAAACTCCAAACGGCAAACTAAAGGAAAATGCTCATTTTAAATTTAAAAATAAAAGAAGAGTCCTTCGCGCCATCTTGCGCGGGCATGTTAAGTTTGTTTTTGTTTTGTAAATTAATTTACTGTGGATATTGTTAGTCAAAAGCGGTCATATTTTGTTTAATAATGTGCTACAATGTGAATAATTATGGAAAACGATAAATTGGACTTTAAATATGGGGTATACCTAAGTAGCAGATATTTTTTTGCAGTTTTCCCGCGCTGTAAACCGCGCGTGCACGCGCACCGGAAGTGTTTGGGCTATAATGCCGCGAATGACTGCAAGAACAGCATCAAATTCTGAAACATCTGAAATTTGATGATAACCTCATTAACTCATTTATTTGTTTAAGGAAAACTATTGACAATATCCAACAATAAATAGAACTAAGCGTCAGCAACAGAGTGTCATTTATATGTTTTCACAAATATATTAACAATGTAAAAAAACACACAAAACAAAAAACCCTATGCGATGACAAAGATTAAATAAACATATAAACACTACACAACAAACTACTAATTAAAATAAAAATATATTACTTTATTAACTACTTTATTAACTGCCTCCGTGGTCTAGCGGTTAAGTCCGTGGACTTAGACTCGGATTTACCGGGTTCGATTCCTGGTCGGGACACAAAAATATTTAATTAATTATTAATTTATTTGTGATATTTCCCGAGTTTGGTACGCTGGAGACATCGACGAGCTTGCCACTTGTCATGATTGGCCCATAGTAATGTTGGCTAAATGTGAATCCGCTTATTTATAAACGTGGTTTCTGACCACCCCGTCGTGATGATACTTTACTTTTTTTTTTACTTGGCTGTATGGGCCTTTGCCTTTCCTATCACTTCATTCATCATTCATCGGGAGAAGAGAAATAACTACTAAAAAAATATATTAGTTAGGGCTTAAAAACATACATACATACATGCTGTTATTCGTGTCTGTGTTAGTTTAAAGGTACACGTATGTTTTTACCAATTAACTCTGGCGTTTTCTTCGTTTATTTCAAAACCAGGATCCATAAAGCTATAAGCACTAATATTAAACTCGAAACGGTTTAGTACACTAAATATGAGCTCGGTATATGAGCAATAAAACTAGTGCCATAGACCATATATCATAATACAAGGACTGGCCCATATTATAAAGTTACATCCTTAGATTTACGAAACGTATCACCGAGGATAGAAAGAAACAAAACGTTACATGTCACCTAGGTAGACATAAAACAATATATTTAAAACGATGTAATCAAACAACCACTCTATTTAATATGATAGAAGTAGAAATATGCTGGGGCACCTAATACGGACAATTTATTATGACGCTTAATTAAAAACAAATATAAAATAATATATTGAATTAAGAAGAGAACTGGGAAAAATTAAAAACAAGTAAATCTCGTGGACCAAGTGTAGTGTTGCCCATTCTTGGTCTTGCAAAAACGGGTAATAACTTAATAAATGAATTCAATTCGATTTCAAATTTCAAGTAAATCAGAGACCAGTAATAATTGTCGACGTAGTGATTTATATATATTGAGTCAGAGCAAGAGTCTTGCGAGACTAAAAGTAAAGTATCATCACGACCGTTTCCCTTTCGGGGTGGTCAGAAACCAAGCTTATAAAGAAGCGGATTCACATTTAGCCAAACTTTACTATAGGCCAATCATGACAAGTGGCAAGCTCGTCGATGTCTCCAGCGTACCAAACTCGAGAAATATCACAAATAAATTAAATATTAATTAAATGTATTTATTTACATTAATAAATATTTTTGTGTCCCGACCAGGAATCGAACCCGGTACCTCCGAGTCTAAATCCACGGACTTAACCGCTAGACCACGAAGGCAGTTCGTTCGAGACTCTTGCGCGATACCAAGACCAAGACCGTTATAAAAGACAGGCTAAGTATTGGTCTTGGTCTTGCTTTGGGCAACACTAACCAAGTGAAGTGAATACTATAATACGGTGATGGTGGCTCGTTTAAAACCCCGGAATGTATCAATGAGAAATACACTTTAATTACATATTTTTTTACATATGTAGATTTACAAAATCTAATAATTGTCAGTGTTACTATAGTTGTAACGACAAGGTTTCTTGGGTTAAAAGCGCGCAAAAACTATATTGAAGTTGGATAATTTTGGCGTGTTGTTGCTCTAACTAACTGAAATTATTTGATTGATTATGATCTAATAAACGTTATAATATTGTATTTTACTTATATTCAAATTGGTATACCTTGCCAACCTAAACGTGGCGAATGAAGATGTTCTTCAACTTCTTCAGAAATATGTTTTCAAAGGATCATCTTCAGCAGTGCAGGTCTATAGGATGATAATGAATGATAATAAATACCAAATTAGCGTTGCTGAAAAATGACTAATAATAATAGAGTTATAGCTATGTATTTGTACTATTATTAGATCTAATAAAAAAAAACGGGTGCGTCGCAGGACGTACCGCAAAAGTGAGAACTAAACTTGCAGGTTATTGATTTCATAGTTGGTAAGAATATGGATATTAAATAAATGCGCGTGGCTGCGTGCGCACGCGTATTTGCAGACGCGAAAAGAAAGAAAGAGAAAGAAGGAGCGCGAGAGAGCGAGAGAGGTATCGGCTATACGCGCGGCGCGAGCCTATCCGCCCCTCTTTCCCGCCGCGCTGTTTCCCCTTGAGCGCTGTTCTGACGTACTTATGTATGTTCAACGAAATAGGTCCCCAACCAAGAGCGCGCAATAAAGTTCTCACTTAAAAAAATCTTGGCCTTATAATTATGTCTGTGGCAGTAGTCTAGTTATTATACCAGCTTAATAAACGATGTACTTGGCTTTGGAGCACCGCACTGCCTTATAATTACGTTTAAAAAGATTTGCTGTACATCGCTACCGATCTTAGATACCTATAGTTAGATCTCTCTGCTTAAAGCAGCATTGGTTACGTGTCATCATCATCATCATCAGCCTGTATCTCTCCACTGCTGGATGTAGGCCTCCCCTAAGGCTCGCCACTTAACGCGATCTTTCGCTACCCTCATCCAACCCCCACCAGCGACCTTCTTTAGGTCATCTGTCCATCTGGCGGGGGGTCGTCCCACTCTGCGTCTTCCCGTACGTGGTCTCCACTCTAGAACCCGTTTGCCCCATCGATCGTCGGTTCTGCGGCAGATGTGTCCGGCCCATTGCCACTTCAGCTTGCTAATTTTAAAAGCTATGTCTGTAACTTTCGTTCTCTGACGAATATCAACGTTTCGAATTCTATCCATCAGAGATACACCAAGCATAGCTCTCTCCATGGCTCGCTGAGCGACCTTGAATTTATGGACCAGACCCACTGTTAGTGTCCACGTCTCTGCTCCGTACGACATTACCGGAAGGACGCACTGGTTAAAGACCTTAGTCTTTAAACATTGTGGTATAGACGATGAGAGGATGTGCCGGAGTTTCCCGAATGCCGCCCATCCTGACTGAATGCGTCTGTCGGCTTCTTTGCTGAAGTTGGCTGCTCCTAATTGGATAGTCTGCCCGAGGTATACGTAATTTTGCACAACTTCGAGAGTGTCGTTTCCTATGCAGATTGGCCTCGGCTTGACATGATCATTGAACATGACTTTCGTCTTGTCTAAGTTCATTTCGAGACCAACCCGCTGGGATGCTACGTTTAAGCCGTTCAGCATTCCGCTAAGATCCTTGAGTGAACTGGCCATAATGACTATGTCATCCGCAAATCGGAGGTGTGAGATGAATTCTCCATTGATGTTTATGTTGGTTACGTGTACTGTCATCATAATGAGCCAGTGTCTGTCTTCTGCTGGATATAGTCCTATCCCAAATCTCGCTACTGCACACTGTCTTCAATCCTCATTTAACCCCCATCGGCGACCATCTTTAGGTCATTCGTCCATCTACTAATTTCGACGTGTTAAAACTACAGACTTTTTTTACATCGTACCATTATAGTATATTCGTTATTTACGTCAGATGTTGCGTCATAATTACAAAATATTAATCAATTCTCAACTCTATAAGCGCTCGACATAAGCGGCCGTGCAAATATCAACTTTAATAGCGTGATATATAGTTAGTTAATGGATTCCATTATATAACATTTGCGACTAAGCAACAGAATGGGGCTGCAGGTAATTTAATAATAAAAAATATGTATTATTATTTTCTTATTGTAAGGGTGCAATTACAGGCTTTAATTAGAATATATAATATTAAATATATATAGGTAATAATACAAAAAATATATACCGCATGATTTTGTATGTACCATTATGTATTGCGATTTAGGCTTTACGCCGAAAATCCTTCAAGTGCTAATTGTAAAGATAGAAAATAATGTTTAGCGTTTGCTTACCACGGAAACTAGATGGCGCTGTGTGACCTGTCTGGAATTATTAAAAAAAAAAAAAAAAAACTTTAGCCACACGGGCGCTGTTATACTAGTAACGGCGCCCAGCACTAAACGTGCATGAATTACCGGCGGGTGGTTACCCGCTGAGATCCTGCCGGGGAAAACGGGGGACTGTCCCCATCCCCAACCCACGCCCATTACGCATCCGGGCCTGGACGACCCCACTGTCTGTCTGTTAAAAATATATATATATATATATATATATATAGTCAAATTTGCGGCCCGCTTTACACTAATATGTTATTCTATTAATATAAACCAATTTCCTAAGAATTATGAATTATGTCCAAAAATAACTTAATTTTATTACTTCTAAAAAATATATTTCTCAATTAAAAAATCTTTCAAAATATTGTATTGTGCGAGCGAGCATCATTTTGGATGCATGACATTGTAATTCTATTGAAATATTTCCGATTTGGTTTACAATCCATAGTTCATAATAAAGCTCGCATAGCAAAAGCACAGACGAAAGGTGCAATAATTATAGCGATCAGCTGATGCGCGTGTAATATGGCTAGTCAGGGCCTATAGAACGGTCTGCGCGAATTATAGCCGCTATATACAAACTGCGCATGCGCCGCGGACACGCGAGCACTATAGTCACTGATATCAAAATAGTAGCACAAAACGACGTATTTAAAATCATAGAACTGACAATTACTTAGTCCTTAACTTAAAAATAACGAAGAAAATAAACGGAGTTTGCACGGACATGTCAAGTGCAAGTTTTTGTTTTGTAAATTACATTACGCTATTATCCCTAAAAGGCATTAAAATCTGCATAATTTTGATAAAAAATAAAGATATTCCGTCAGACTTAGCTTTACGGGCTTGACAACAACAAAAAAAGAGAGTCCTTCGCGCCATTTTGCGTGGACATGTCAAGCGCTAGTTTTTATTTTGTAAATTAATTTACTGTGGATATTATTGGTCAAAAGTGGTGTTGTTTTGTTTAATAATGTGCTACAATGTGAATAATTATGGAAAACGATAAATTGGACTTTAAATATGGTGCACAAGTTGCAGTTTATTTTTTGCGGTTTACCGTGCTGTGTACTCCCATATTATACCCGACGTGTTTGGGCAATAATGTTTTGAGTGACTCCAAGAAAAGCATCTAATTCAGCAACATCTGGAAGTTAATGATAACCTTATTAACTTTTAAGACAGAAATATATATTACGTCAGACTTCCATATCACCTCATTCATCATCCATCGGAGGAAGAGAACACAAACAAACACAAAAAAATGCAATTATGTTTGGGAGATTAGCGCTTATGAGTATAAGCAACGAGGTCGATTTTAAGATTGAGCGGGCATCAAGATGTTCATAAAAAATGTTGATTACATTATTTTACCACCACATTAACGTCCACTAGCAAAGCAACCGCCTCCATGGTCTAGTGGTAACAAACGTTGCTGTGAACTCCGGAGGTCGTGGGTTCGATTCCCACTGAGGGCAAGTTGTACATTGTATAATTTGTCTCGGTCTGGGTGTTTATATGTATATCTTTATTATTATTATTATCTAGTTTCCGTAACACAAGCCTCGTAGCTTACCACGAAAACTAGATGGCGCTGTGTGACCTGTCTGGAAATATTTATTATTATTATAAATTAACCAACTTTCATAGGTAACAGTTTTAAAAAAAGTCTATTGATAAATGCATAAAGCTATTGTCAACCTTATGCCATGTGTTTTTATGATTATAAAAACTACTAAGATCGAATATTAGATTTTCTTCAGCAATTAGTTGATTTCTACTCCATCCACTCCATTCTCAGGCCGGGTCTGAGCATCAGAATAGTTCTAGAATGCAAAAGCCCGCTGGTTCTCCACACAGGTATAAAGGAGGATTTGCTAGGAATATTATCTCGCCGGTTTCGGTGTACATTGAATTTCACTTTTTAGTGAGTTTGACTCCTGAAACACGCACAAATAGTCCGGGATCAATTAACTGTTCCAATTGTATAGTTTTTAAGACAATAAAGTTTATTATTTAATTTTAAAAAACTTGCTCCTTGATGCGTCTTAATCCGTGTTTCGGCGTGTGCGACTAAAATAGCGCCATCTACGATCAACTAGAGGCACTTTATTTCGTATGGTCAACTGTGTAATAATTGAAGCCACTGAAATTAGTTATAATAATAATAAAATTCTTTATTGCACACAAATAATACAATATAAAGTGTTGTACATAGGCGAGCATAATACCATGAAGGTATTCTCTACCAGCCTTTGGGAGAGTGAGAGATTAATATTATGGGTGCAGAGTATAAAAATGGAAATAATATAATAAAAACCAGAGTTAAAATATGTAAATAAATACAATATATACATTTATAAAAAAAAAAAATACAACATAAAATAAAATTAATATTAAGGATGGGGATATAAGTCCCGTCCGCGTGGAATGGTGGCAAGAACGCTGGCTGCATTTCCCCGCTGAATTGCAATACTAATTCTCTGGGCGAAGAAAGAGCCAGCCCTCTTGTCACCGGAGGAGACAACAAGACGCGGTGTTATGTCTTTTAAAAACTTATTTGCGCTTGGACCCCATGGGCCCAGAGTTTCTACAGCAAACGGCACAAATATGTAATCTTTTAATATACTTACATACTTGCGCCGCTTGCTGGACTCCGCATTTTCCGCCGCGGCTCCCGCTTTATGCGCTGTCCCCCTGAGATGCGACGCGGCAAGGGTGTCGACGCACGTGGCGCCCACACTAGAGCACGTCCCCGTTCCCAGGGGACCAACGTCATACCATCGGGTCTCTTGCCATCATCTCGGATAACTCCAACAGGCTCTAGAAGAGCTGGAACCTTGATGGTGGCTAGAGCCCTTTTTATAGTATCGTTAAGGGAGCCGTGGCGGGAAAATCTGCCCGCACTTTTGGAACAGGATAGCCCATGAACTCCAAGACAGTCGACCTCCTTTCCACACGGACATCTATGTAGGATACATAATGGTGCCCCTAACCGAAGACCAACGGCGATACGGAAACTTTCGTCGTCAAGCAGTGTGCCGAGGTTCGCAGAAGGCAGTGCGTGTAACCAGTGGCCGGATTCCTTTTCTACTGAAGCCAGAAGCCGGGCGCGATGTTGATCACTGATTGGATTTTGAGCCAAATGTTTATAGGTGTTTTGTACCAATGGTGTATCCCAAAGTTTTTAAAAGTTTGATTCCTTTGGAATATCATCATTGGGACATTTAATTTTCCAGGCTCTAATTGCCTCCAGTGCACATGTTAATTCAATACGATTTTGATTTAAGATTTTTGAACTTAAATCTTGAACACTGTGCACCGAAGATAAGAACGCCGGTAAAACAATACTAGAAATTTTTCGCACGCCGATGCCACCGAATTTAACAGGCAAAGTTGCTTGGAACCAAGAAATTTCATCAAATGATAAATAATACTATAATACCTAACAGAAAAATAATAATACATAATTAAGATAAATACATAAATAATTACATAAAAAAAAATACTAATAATATGTCAGGTGATTAGGATTCGTTTTGCTTTTTAAGGAAGTAAGAGAGAAGAAGTTTTTTTGAATATATTTAAAGACGGTGCCTGTCAGATTAATGTTTTTGAGACTATAATTGTGTTTTTTATACTAGGTTATGTTTAACGAACCAATAGGTACACCTTAAGGCAACATTTCTATATACCCATCATGGCAAGTGGCAAGCTTTACGATGTCTTTTCTCTTTAGTCGCTACATCTTGGCAGAGTGATCGTGATTGTCAATAAGGCGTTGGTGGATTCAAATTGGTAGATTCATTTACTTACATGTCGGCTCGACATATTCGAGTAAAAAATGACAGATCTCCATAGAAAACTGTCAGATTCTTTCGAACAATTCGATTCGACATGCATGTCAAAAGCGCAAGAATTGTGGCCCTGTCTTGATCTGGTCAGCGCATTTCATACGAGACCTAATCAAATCAAAATCAAATCAAAATAATTGATTTGCTAGAAAACATAGTTACATTGTAAGATCTTATAGCTAGAAAATTCGCTTCATATGTTTCACCTCAATGGCATGCAAATATTTGACAATTACAATATGAGAAAAGTCAAGTTGTAAAATAATAATAACAATAATAAAATTCTTTATTGCACACAAAATATACAAAATAAAAATATGTACGTAGGCGAGCATAATACCATGAAGGTATTCTCTACCAGCTAACCTTTGGGAGAGTGATAGATTTATAAGATGGGTGTATGAGATTTTTTAAGTAAATGTAAATATATTAGAATTAAATAATTAAGTACGTAAACATATAAATACTTTATTTAATACATATTACATAAATTCGACCTACACAAATACTTATATACCTAAATACAATCTATATAATACTTATATAAATAAATACTAATATGTCAAGATGTCGAGATTAGGGTTCATTTTGTTTTTTAAAGGAAGTGTGAAAATAATAGTTTTTTTAAATATATTTAATAGTAGGTACATTGAAGCTACGCTCAGACTATATACACTTTAGCATCAGTTATTGTTTAGATATTCTTTAATTGTATAAAATCATTTTTTTATTAAATAATCGTACAGATCCTTTTTGAAACGGTTAATACGCATCGTCTTGCTATCAACTATCCCCTTGTACCCTATACACCACAACAGATTTCCAAAAAAGTTAAAATATGTTGTCAAATTCCCAGTTTCTTTCAGCATGGACTTGTTTTGCAACTCAGTCTGTAGAAATAAGTCCAAGAGCCATCCGATCAATCTATAAATTGGGATGTCGCGTCTCTCTTAGAGAAATATTTAAAGAAATTAATATTCTAACAGTCGCAGGCCAGTATATTTTTGAAAATATTATGTATGTCCGTAAGAATATTCACATGTTTCGTAAAAATAGTGAATTAAGTTCTCGCAATACTAGAAGTAAAAATAAACTTGTTACTTCAAGATTTAGACTCAGTAAAGTGAATCGTTCGTTTGTAGGGCAATGTATACGTATTTTCAACAAAATTCCAGATGAGGTAACAACCCTACCACTAAATGTATTTAAATTATATGTTAAGGAAAAACTGATTTTAAAGGGTTATTATACCATCAGCGAATATTTGGATGACAAGCGTGCTTGGTCCTAATTTATTTTAAATGTTACTTATGTATGTCTTAGTTTATAGTATGACAATGCCTCTTTACAGCAGCTATAATTTAAATGACACCTTAAACTGTTTTTGTTTTAGCTAAAGTATGACAATGCCTTTTTACAGCAGCTATAATTTATGTGACATTTTAATAATGTTTTTGCTTATAGTATGACAATGCCACTTTACAGCAGCTATAATCTTAGTGACATCCTCATAATTGTTTTCGTCTTAGCTTGTAGTATGACAATGCCTGATTACAGCAGCTATAATCCTTGGTGTATTTATTTTATAATTGTGTATGTCTTAGTTTATAATATGACAATGCCTATTTACAGCAGCTATAATTTTAAGATTATAATTATGTATATTATGGGTTGTAATGTGCTGCTCCAAATACAAGCTATTTCCCAGAAAATAAGCTTTTCGTTACATTGATTATTTTTTTTGACATGTAAAAGCGCAGAATACATTATATTTATTGTCCTATGCCTACTTACAAAAAAAAAAAAAAGTACTTAGTGACCCGTATATAAATGACGATTCTAAAGATTATTGAGCAATGCAGAAACGGGTACACCCAATCAGACAATGGTTGATTTAGCTGCGTTGCCCGACTACCGCGGCCGTTACGCCGGCCTACGCACCTTGCGGAGCGCTGTCGCCTGTCGTACTCCGCGGAGATATTACCTAAAGCTGATAACACATGACGCGGATACACGTACCCTTAATCTGAAGCCTCAAATAGATAGGTTCGGTTCTACAGATATCGAGTTCTACTCAAATTCAAACCTCATTCACTGAATGTACAATAAATTAGCGGTAGTGGCTCGGTTATAAGAACGTCACTCCCAAGTCCTTAAGCTTGTCCACGACAGTTAGATGATGTCGTTAAGAGCCACGTGACGAGGAATGCAGCACTTCTTGCACAAAAAAGCTCATAGAGTCCGTGATGTTCGAAGACTTTTCTATACCGAAACTGGTGCGGGTGAACTGTCTCGGACGAAGGCATAACTTATTATATACTACATACATAAATATATACTCATATAATGCCAAATGATGACAGTTTAAACATTTTACACACCTAAACTATATAAAAATATTGTTTTAACATTTATTCGAAAAAAATATTTTTCAAAATATAAAATAAAATTAATATTAATACTAAGGATAGGGATATAAGTCCCGTCCGCGTGGAATGGTGGCAAGAGCTGGCTGCCTTTTCCCGCTGAATTACAATACTGATTCTTTGGGCGAAGAAAGAACCCAGCCCTTTTGTCACCGGAGGAGACGACAAGAAGCGGTGTTATGTCTTTTAAAATTGTATCTTATTATATCTATATTATCATCTTGATGCGGTTAGATCCTGTTTATTGAAAAGACATGTATTGACTAGACGTTTAAAAACACTGACAGATAGTGCTTGTCTAATGACCAGCTTTCACTGGAGGGCTGCAGACACAGTGAAGGAAGGAATCTGAATATCTGCTAGAGGAGTCTTGAATCAGTTCCTGGTCGTTTCATCTGTACATCATTCATTATTACAGCCCCTAGAACACAGCGTCCTAGACCTCCACTGCTGGAGATGGGCCTTCCAGAACATATATCTGGAGAATTTGGCCTACACTCGCCACGCTGGCCAGACGGGTTGGCGAGGATCTACTGACAATTTATTAACGATACGACCGACAAGTTAGTATTAGTGGAACCGGGACCGACGGCTTAACGTGCTCTCCGAGGCACGAGAATGGAGGTGTTGTAAATCTATTACAAATGTACTTAAGACAAGTGTATTTCTCATTGGTACATGCCGGGTGGGTTTGAACCTACCTGTAGGATTTAAGGAACGCGTAAGACAACCGAGCCACCACAGCGCCTCATCTGTACAATTTGTACGGTATTTTTTATCATTCGATCCGATAATCCGGTTAATGTATCGCCACCTTTGTATGACATGTTCGATTGGACACACCGCGGCGAACGTTGTGTATAGAACAATGTTTATTGAGAATGTTGCCAGCCTACCTGCTGTAGAATTGCCGGTCATATTTATATGTCAGCCGCAATATACTGCTGTATTCAGTGCATTAGGGATGTGTGACTTATAGGTTTTAAATTAAGTAGCCCTAGTTTTTTTATACTAAATTCAAATTCAAATATTTTATTGATAAAAAAAAGCCTAATACAAAATAGCTTAAAAATAAAAATGAAGTAATTGTAGGGGGCAGGCTGGTGCTTTAACTAATAATGTGCCCTGGGCTCCAAAACATGGGATCTGTGCTATGGAGACCCAGTGTTTTCCCATCTTTAATGGTGATGTTTATTTTATTTATTTTTTCATCTATTTTAATTTTATATGCATAAAAGCTTGTGCAAGAGGGAGAGGAGAAGGTATGGGAAGAAGGAGAAGGGTTTATATAATAATACTATAATACATACATTGTAGGGTTTTACACTCTTTTGTGATAAATGATACTCTTAGATTTTGGGGCAAAATGTTTACTAATAACTGATAATAATAACTGATAACTATTAATGATAAATGATAATGAGTGCGCGCGACGGGAATCGCGTATGATGGTGCAATTGATAGGCACAACGTATTCACGCCGAAGGTGTAAACGCACTGATATTAAAATTGTTACAAATTGTCCACCTTTACGAAATACCTCGCGAATACGGCGCTCTGCTTTTCGGTGTACGAATTCTTCGTACATACTCCCGAGGGAAAAATGAGAAAACTTGAGATGAGGGTTAATAATGATATAGACACGCAGGTCTTTAATTTATGTTAGTAAGCTTAAAATTAAATTCATATTGATATAATGATAAAATGACCTGGAGTAAGTATAATATTAACTGTTTAGATTAATTTTGGACTGAACCGCACTCTATTCACTGAAGGCGATGTCGCCTTATCTTGTTTAGATACACAATAGGTTTTCATTTGTATTTGCTCACTATTGCACTGATCACTGATTACACTACTCGGCGACTCGACGTCTGCAGCGCGGCGGCACTGGCCCGCGCATCTCCGCCTTCATACGAAGTATCCAGCTGCTGCTGCTCCTACCCCAACCAAAATGTACAGTAGGGAGTAGTGATGAATATCATGGCTCGATATTCCTTCGTCCTCTATGGCAATCTCTTTGCTTTTCATTTCATTGATTTGCTGTTCCAGAGTCTTTAGAGCATGTTCGTCGGTCGTCGGTTCGACTTGACTCATATTCAATAAATGAGTCATAGGGATTGACAAGTTTAAAATATGATTTATAGGTGCAATCTGTGGGGTATTTGTGGGTGACATTATATGCAGTTCATTCGTGGGTTGACTATGGGAATGTATAGTAAAATCCTCACCTTTGATAAGACAGTCTTGACCGAGGTTTATGATCCCGGCCTGACTTAGCATTTTTGTTGATATTTGATCTTCACATATTATTCGAACAGAACAATGGTCGCAACAATAATATAAATATTCGTTAGTTTTGCTAAGTTGTACCCATTGAGGTTTACATTTATTTATGTTTGTTTTACAACCGTTTTCATTTTCTTTCAATAAGCACAATTTTTCGTTGTTATTCCAACGTAGGATAGGTTTCTGATATCTACACCAATAGTTCTGAAAATATTGTTTTATGCACGACTCTAAATCGTAGTTTGATAAAGCGAGAAAGGCGTCCTTTTTCACATTAATTGCTATGTAATTTGATATTGGGCTCACACGAATCATATTTTCGCCAACTTGATATGGAACAGGAATCATTTGATAAATCTCATAATTGTCTCTGCTGATAAGGGGTATTCTGATTTCAAATAACAGTTGTTCTTCAGTCATTCGCGTTTTCATTTTTAATAGATGATAAATTTGTCCTAGCTCAACTTGATTAATGTTAAGAGGCAGTGTTAAATCCTTCGAACACTGTCCCGATATAATGTATAATTCCTCCCGCAACTGCTCGGGGGTTAAAATATGAATATTAAGCTGTCCTTGATACACATCCGTAACTGTATCCACTAGTGTGTCCTGAATGTTTTTCAGGTTTCCTAATATGTTATTTGCTATTATAGTTGTTAAGGTAAATTCTGTAATCTTTGTAATATTGTTTATTGCCAAACTTACTATTCGAAGAATTTTCCAATTGAATAAGTTGTTTTATGTTGATTTCCATGGTACTCTCGGCTCTTTTCAATAAATTGTACTCAGCTTCAATGATAGAAGTTTGATTTTTCCAAAGCGTCATGATGTGATTTTGGTTATCTTTGATGAATCGAATATCCTTTTGATACTGTTCTGCGAAACGCTCGTCCAATACTCCGAACAGTTCGCTTGCTATGTATCCGACGCCGTTGATAAGTCCGCGACGATGTCTTGTGCGCAAATGCTGAGTAAGTAAAAGCTGGTTGTAGTATTCTATTTCCGAGAATCCGTGTTTCAATTGTAATAATATTAAATAACAGGTCGTTTGTTCGTGCAGATCAGTACACGTATTGTCCAATTGTTTTAAATATTTATTTAATGTGGAAACCTCTTGCCAATAAGGCTTCATGTCATAAAATACGACGAGTTTCCATTCATCTCTAATTAAATGCATTTTTGCGAGTTTATCTAAATAAATGCTTTGATTCGTACTTAATGCTGTCAAGCTTTGACATGTAGCATTTGCAAATAAATTAATAAATAAAAATATAGGTAGCGCTATTGATAGTAGGTTACTCTTTTTTGATATTTGAAACTTCTTGTTGACTTTTAAATTGCTTTCCTGTTCTTGCTGATTTTCTGATAACATGTCATTGGAATTAACTGGTAGTATTGATAATCTACTAATAGGCCGCTTTATAACGCCACTTTTTGTTTTTAATGTTACGACGCGAACGTTTCCGTCCGCGCCGGGATGGAGTTCCAAAACTCTTCCGAGTACCCATTTTCCGGCTCCTATGTTGGAATCACGGACCACGACTACGTCCTTCAACTTGATATTTTGCTGCTGAGTTTGCCATTTACTTCGTGCTGTTAATTGACTTAAATATTCAGGGTGCCATCTGTTCCATATATCTTTAAATATCTTTTGAGTCAATTGCCATCGGGTTCTCTCATCCCTTTCAGTTTCTGTAATTGATAGAATTGGGCCCCCACTTAAAAAGTGTGCTGGTGTGAGATAGTTTAAGTCATCTGGGTCCTCTGTTAGGACACATAAAGGTCTCGAGTTGAGACATGCTTCCAACTGAGCCAATAATGTAGAAAACTCCTCAAAGGTGAGCTTTTGTTCTCCTAAAACTCTCTTGAGATGATATTTTAAGCTCTTCACTGCCGCTTCCCAGAGACCACCAGCACTGGGCCAAGAGGGGGCATTGAAGTGCCATTCTATTTGCATGCTTAGTACTTCTTTATGAAACTCTTCGTTAAATATCGATTGAATATCGACTATTGATTGCTGCAAAATCCTGTTCGTGCCTACAAAATTTGTGCCGTTATCAGAATAAATATGACGTGGTGTTCCGCGTCGTGCTGACATTCTGCGTAAAGCGGCTATGAATGCTGAGCTGCTTGAGTCGGAGACCAGTTCTAAATGTACAGCCTTTGTTACTATGCACACGAACACGGCAACATATCCCTTGGTCGTTTTTATTCCTCGGCCTTTATTCGCCTTTACTTCGACGTTGCCGGTAAAGTCCACCCCAGTATGAAAAAATGGTCGTGAAGGTTTTGTTCGACAGTACGGTAGATCTCCCATAAGCTGATGCTGTGTTCTGTTTTCTTGCTTTCGACACGTAACGCATTTACGAAGACGTTTCTTTGTTGCTTGAATTCCGCTGATGATCCAAAATGATTGTCTTAAATATGATAACGTTAATCGAGTACCGCCATGAAATGTCTCCTTATGACCTTGATCTATTAGTAAATCTGTAAGTCTGCTGGAATGCGGAATGATGATGGGATGCTTCATTTCATCGCTAATGTACGCGTGCTTTAACCTTCCACCGACTCTTAAGACTTGCTTGTCATCAAGGAAGGGGTTTAGGCATAGTAATTTGCTCTTCTGATTTAAATTGCTACCTTGTTTTAATTTTTTAATATCGTCAGCGAATCCTATTTCTTGTATGTGAATAATGACAAGAGTTTTAGCGTAACTTAATTCCTGTAATGTGAGATAATTATTTTGTGCTCTTTGTTTATTTGATTTCATTCGTAGTATCCATGCTAATATCCGAATGACCTGTGTTAAATCACTTTTGTCGTTTAATAATTTGCTAATAATGCTTTCATTTTGCTGTTTTTGTACAACATTTGATAATTTTATTTTTCGTACCTCTTGATCGGTAACATATTTGCTGATATTTTGATTATTAGTATTAATTGATAACGGTAGCCAGGTTGGTCCTTGCCACCATAAAGTATGTTTCATTAATTGTTCTGGCGAAATCCCCCTGCTTGCACAGTCTGCAGGATTTTGATCTGTTTGAACATAACGCCATTGTTCTGTTGGCATGATATCGGTAATGCTTCTAACTCGGCTCGATACGAACGGCTTCCAACGGCTCGGATCACCTTGAAGCCATCCCAACACTTCCATAGAATCTGTCCAACCATAGGTTGTAACTTGATATGTGCTTAATGATTGTTTAGTTTTATACATTAATTTTGATAAAAGCTCCGCCCCACATAATTCTAACTTAGGAATGGACAATTGTTTATTTAAAGGGGCTAATCTGGACTTTGCAGTGACTATTGAAATTTTTGATTGTTCACCTGGTATTTTGCTATAGATAACACAGCCGTAAGCGCTTTGGGACGCATCACAGAATCCGTGCAATTCTATGACGTCATTCTCAGCTGTTCTTAACCAACGTTGGATTTGAATTAAGTTTATGTTTTGAATATCTTGTGTGATTTTATGCCACTCCATTGTTATTTTCTCCGGTAGTTTGTCATCCCATTGGCACTGTAACTTCCAAACGTTTTGAAATAGTAATTTAAACTTTATTGTAACGGGACTGATCCATCCTAACGGATCGAATATTTTCGACATTTCTGATAAAAGCATTCTCTTTGTAATTTTTGTTGATACAGTTGATGAAATTGGCGATTGAAACATAAACTTATCTTCTTGTGGATTCCAACATAAGCCTAATGTTTTCGATGATTCTTTAAATTTAAATTCAAAATTGCTATGCTCTTGACATTTGCTTTTGCTCGGTTGCTCCAACAACTCTGGTTTATTTGTAGACCACTTTCTCAGGTTAAAGCCTCCCGACTTTAAAATATTTACCAATTCCGATTGTAATTGTTTACCCTCACTGATACTATTTGATCCGCTGATTAAATCGTCCATATAAAAATCTTCTTCCAGAGCCTTGATGCATCTTTCAGAATAATTTTGCCGCTCATCATTTGCTAAACGTTTCAACGTCATCATGGCCAAAAAGGGAGCTGCTTTAGTGCCATAGGTGACTGTTGCGAGCTGATATTCACATATTGATTGCGACATAGGATGTCTCCAAATGATTTTTTGTAGGCTTTGATCTGCTTGATTAACAAAAATTTGCCTGTACATTTTTTCTATGTCTGCAGTAAAGACATATTGATATTGGCGCTATTTTATGATAAGGGAAAATAAGTCCTGCTGTAAATTAGGGCCTTTGTTCATTTAGACTATAGCCGCTTGATGTTTTACTGGATGCGTTAAACACAACGCGCAGTTTGGTTGTTGTTGACTCAGCTCTATGGACACAATGGTGCGGTAAATAATGTTCGATTGGTTCATATTTCAAACTACGTGTCATGTGATTTTGTGCTATATATTCGTCCATAAAAGCGGTATACTGTTGACTAAGTAACGTATTCTTGTTAAACTTGCGTTCTAATTGGCGAAATTGGGCAATTGCGGAATGCTTTGATACACCGAGTTTCTCTTCATAGCCTGATATCATAGGTAGTCTTACCATGTATCTGCCGTTATCTAAACGGGTTGTTGTTTTCTCATAAAAGTCAAAACACATTGTGTCCTCCTTGGATTCACTGCTATCTGCTTGATTTTTTATATCCTCGACTTCCCAGAACTGTTGTATGTCCTCCACATTATTTAAAACAACATTGCATTGCAGGGATAGGGCATTTCCACATACTATCCACCCGAGCTTTGTTTGCTGTGCTACCGGTCCAATGTAATCTGGCCTACTAATACCGTCTAAAATGATATTTGCGTAAACATCTGCTCCTAATAGTAGATCAACTGGCCTGCTGATGTTAAAGTCTGGATCTGCCAACTTCAGGCTGTTTAAGTGTGGCCACGATTGGTTACACAAAGAGTTGTTAGGTAGATTATTCACTAAGTATTCATGACTAGTACATCACATGAAAACTCATAATCCTTGTATATTGATGAACAATTGATAGTGATAAGCCCTTTACTGTTGCTTTTGTTAGTTCCTACGCCAAAAATAACGCCTTTGCATCTTTTTCGTGGCAAGTTTAATAACTGAGCAGCGTTTTCAGTTATTAATGATATCTGTGACCCTTGGTCAATAAGGGCGCGCATGCTAACATAAGACCCATTGATAGTCTTAATATTAATTAATGCTGTTGCCAGCAGTACTTCCGATGTTTGTCCTTGTGACACGTGGGAAGTCCCATTTAATGCTCGAGGATCATTTGATAATGATGGAGTTGTTGCCTTGGTTTGGCCAACTGGCGCCCTGTTCGCATTCTTTTCGCAGGCCTCGTGCAGCAACGTGTTGTGATTTCCTTTGCACACTTTGCATTTTTGACTTGATGTACATGTTTTGCCATAGTGATTATAAAGACAATTCGTGCAAAGTTGCAGTTTCGCAACTGTCCTCATTTTTATGTCAGGTTGCATACGTAAAAATTGATGGCAAAAAAATAATCCATGTTGGTTATTGCATAATGGGCACTTTCTATTGTTCGTAGAATTAATTGTTTTGTTCAAGTTAGGAATTGCTTGTCTTTGATATTTATTGTTAAATGATTTATAAAATGTAGGTTTTTTGTACGTAAATGTTTCATTACTTTGACGAATTGGTTTTTCATTTTTCTTTCTCGAACATTCCAATGCCGTAAATTTAGACTCCAAGAAATCCAGAAAGTTCTTTAAAGTAGGTAGATCTCTAGGTTGCACTAATGAATCTAAATAATCGATTTGGGTCTCGTTGTCTAACTTTTGTTCTAGAACGTAAACGAGCATGGGGTCCCATGTCGATATATCCACGCCTAAGTTTTTAATAGCGTGAGTACATTCGAGTGCAGTGTCATGTATCTTTTTAATTTGACTTACATTTTGTTGTTGCATATTTGGCAAATTAAACAAAATATTTGCATGGATTATCTTATAACTAATATACAGAACGCTATAAACAAAAATACCAACATAAATCTAATTCCTAAACGCAAAAGAATATTGAAGCCCTGGATAACCCCAGGACTTCTTCGATGCATACAAAATCGAGATAAACTCCATTTGAAAGCCAGACGTAGTCCAAATAATGTAATTTTAAAGTTGACATACAATCGTTACAGAAATTTTTGTAACACCATACTTAAGAAATGTAAAAGAGCATATCAAAGGGATTTGATAACTAGAGCTGGTAGGGATAACAAGAAGATATGGAACGCTGTCAAACTTATAACAAATATTAAAAAACCTAAAGTCCAAGCAACCGAATTACTGAGCATTTCCACTTCGCCGCAACAATCTGTTGACTCAATAAATAAATATTTTGTCAATGTAGGTAGCACCTTGGCACAGGAGATCATTTTAAACCACAATATAAATCACAATACTGCTAAACGTCTGTCAAATTCTTTAGTTCTTCTCAATACAGACGCAGAGGAGGTCGAAAGGCTGATAGTGGACATGAAAAACTCATCATCAGAGGGATGGGACCAAATTTCCAGCTCATTTATTAAGGATCATGCTACTTTCCTTGTCGCCCCATTGACATATATTTTTAACTGCTGCATTGACAAGGGCATTTTTCCAACGGGTTTAAAAAGATCGGTAATAATTCCAATTTACAAGGGTGAGGATCGTCACAGTATCACTAATTATAGACCAATTTCGATTTTGCCATCATTTTCTAAAATTCTTGAAAGAATTATTTACAATCGATTGATTAAATACATTGAAAGATTTAACATACTATCTGAAAATCAATTCGGATTTCGTTCTGGTAAATCAACAGCGGATGCGGTCCATGAGCTGACAAATTATGTCGCAGTAAACCTTGACAAAGGCAGGAAATGTCTAGGCATCTATTTGGATCTTGCAAAAGCCTTCGATACGGTCTCCATTCCAATTCTTCTGGAAAAGTTGGAGGCAATAGGTGTGCGTGATTTGTCACTGTCACTGTTTCATGATTACCTCTCCGATAGGTCTCAATGTGTTCGGATAGGAAGTGCAATTAGTTCCAACCAACCTGTATCCTTCGGCGTCCCTCAAGGCAGTATATTAGGCCCTCTGCTATTTCTAATCTACATAAATGATCTCTGTCTTCTACAACCTCTAAATGGCAAAATCATCTCATATGCTGATGACACGGCTCTTCTTTTTTCTGCTAATACTTACAAAGAGGTTTTCGCTGCGGCACAAACAGGTTTAAATATGGTCACTAAATGGTTGAAAAATAATGTACTTACCCTAAATGCAAGTAAAACTAATTACACAATCTATACAATTCGTGGTTTTCCCTTACCCGAATATGTTGAGACCTTATTGGTACATAAAAGTAACTGCGTTGTTTCTGAAACATGTGGTTGTAGTGTCTTGGAACAAACAAATACAGTTAAGTATCTAGGCGTTACATTAGATAACAATCTAAGTTTCAAACAACATGTACAGTCTTTGACAGCTAGAGTAAGAAAATTAATGTATTTGTTTAAAAATCTAAGACATATAACGGCACCAACGATACTAAAAACCGTATACCTCTCTTTATGTCAATCTATTCTGTCCTATTGCATTACTTCCTGGGGCGGGATGCCTAAAACTAATCTTATATGTCTTGAAAGAGCACAAAGAGCAGTTTTGAAAGTTTGTACATTTAGTCCGTATAGGCATCCAACTGCTCTCCTATATGAAAGATGTGGTGTGTTAACTGTTAGACAGTTATTTATCCTTAACGTTATTATTAAGCAACATTGTATGCTCATCTTTAGTCCTGAAGTTTTTAGTAAACGAAGGAATGATCTTGTGTGTGGAAGCTCTCAAGCTTTTCGAAAAGTTTTTACTAGCAGATTTTTCTGTTTTCTGGGTCCATATTTATATAATAAAATTAATAAAGAGATAGCTATATATCAATGCACTAAAGTGATATGTAGAAAGAATGTCACACAATGGCTACAGTCTCTTGACTATAATATAACTGAGGAATTACTGTCAATAGTAAAGTAGGAATGCGATAATAACAAAGTATGTAAAGTTTACACACCCTCTTACACACACTCACACACTTACATTATAAACAAAAAGAGGATCTCAACCACACAATTTTTAATTTTTAATTTGTTTTTCTCTTGTGTACATTTTCTTTCTTTTAATATGTTGTAATTAAAAGTAATAATATATTTAAAAGGGTGTCTGGGCGTTGACTGCCGACGGACAGACCTATACATATAGGCTTAGTTCGGCTGCAAATGTCTGTTTTTCTGTGCATGCATAATGAAATATGTTATTGTTTTCATTCTTGTACCTTTTTACTGAATAAAGATATTATTATTATTATTATTATTCATTTGCGAGGTAAATATCATTTTTTCATTATTGTATCTATTGTTTAATATCTCCCAGCATGCTTCGTAATTATCGCTGTTGATCGGTAAATGTTGAATCAGGCGTTCTGCTTCGCCTTTTACTTTACTTTTTAAATGCTGCATTTTCTGCGCGTTTGATATAAAACTGTTAACGTGTATAGCCTCTGTAAATAAATCTTTAAAAGATACCTATTGGCTATGGGTACCATCGAAGACCGGAATCTCCATTTGCGGGACTGATTTCTCGCGGTGAGACATAGAACATAGTTTAAGATTTAACTGCTTATTTATGTACTGATATTGTTTCTCATGAAATGAAAACGCTTGTTCGTATTCTTCATTATCCCCAGTTGATTCGCTGTCTATCTCCCAATGAAGATTGTCTATTGTAGACCACCTAGCTTTTAGAGTCTTAATATTGTCATCAAGTTCCCACTTATCAGTTATGCTATCTATCGAAATGCTGCCTATTGTTCTAGACAGTGCTTTAAAGTTGGAATACTGTTTTTTAAACAAGTCGTCCAGTTTGCTGTTTGTTCCCCGGGACAGAGGAACGGTTTCTGTTTTTGATGTGCTTTGCTCAATGTGCCGCAAAGGCTGTGGAGACACCCCAACTCCACCCGACGACTTTTGTTTGAACTCCAAAATGAGTTCCTTTGTTGATTGATATAATTCACGAGTTTGCTCGAACTGCTGGTTTTGAAAATAATTATGATCTCTGCTCCCAAAATTACAAATCCGAAGATGCTCATTCTGGAACTCACTCCAGTACTGCTCCAACGTCTCCAGACGTTTCTTTATGTAAAATTCAGATTTTCTCTCCGCACCATCCTTTTTAAAATTGATGAGCAATGTTTTAATTGCTCCGTGCACTTGCAGTTGATTTTCAATACAAGATTCCATAATTTGGGGTTAGTACCAAAATGGAAAGATCTTACTTGATTGTGCTGATGTTGCAAGACCACGTGTTGCGTCGACGAGTTGCCGATGCTCTTTCTGCACCGCTCCGCCGATTGATGCTGGACCAATTGCTTAATGGTCCCTGATAAGCTACTACACTGCTATGGAGTCACGATCCTCGCGACTCCTTGATATTGATAATTTAAGATCCAAGCTCATTGATACACACTGATGCTAGCACTTGATAATTGTACATGAACTATTGTCCACGGCACTGATTTGATATTTATTGAAGGAGACGAATCCTTCAATCCGGCTCGAAGGACCAAAAAGAATGTAGGGTTTTACACTCTTTTGTGATAAATGATACTCTTAGATTTTGGGGCAAAATGTTTACTAATAACTGATAATAATAACTGATAACTATTAATGATAAATGATAATGAGTGCGCGCGACGGGAATCGCGTATGATGGTGCAATTGATAGGCACAACGTATTCACGCCGAAGGTGTAAACGCACTGATATTAAAATTGTTACAAATTGTCCACCTTTACGAAATACCTGACGCGGCGCTCTGCTTTTCGGTGTACGAATTCTTCGTACATACATACATAAAATACACATAATACACATAGAATATACATATAACAGATACACCTTATAGAGTAGCGCGCTCCAAGGATACTCGGTTCTAACGAAACTATTGTACTACCTTTAGCAAATCTTCCGTAGTGAGGTAGGATTGAAACTTTAACCATTTAAATACTAGGTTCTAGTTTCACATTTATGAGGTACATTCCAGAATAAAATTTAACAGGAAAGAGTTTTTTATAAGAGTTAAGAATTTTTTAAGTTTTCCATGTTGATGTCGGACATAAGTGTCTGATTCCAGTTGCTAACATTCATGGACCCTGCGCGCCACTTACCATCAGGTGGGCGCAGGGTCACATGTCGTGCTAGTATTAAAAAAAAAAAAAAAAAAAAAAGGTAAATATAATAAGTATATTAATATTTTAAGTGGTGGTGGTAGGTCGGTTGTAAGATAGCTTTCCTTACAATCCTACAAAGGTCAGTTCACACGTGTATAGCCCTTACAGCACGGACAATACCAAGCGTGCGTTAATACAATAAAAATATCTAGCCGGCTCCGGTCGTCGCCAAATAATTCTGTTTTGCCGGTCTAAAACAGCTTCGATACGAATAGTTCGTGCACTCATCTAGGTATTCAGTAAAGCCCTATTATTCTTATCTCTATTAAATTATTAGAACTAGTAAAGAAAAAAATATACATGTTTTTCTTTCCACTATGATACCAAACGCACGATGGTGCACTTTAAAAGACGTACGAATATACGGAGGGGGTTAAGTGGAATTAGCTAGGGAGGAATTTTTTCACTATATATTTAAGATATTTTGGACCTCAAAGTTATCAATATACAAAATATTTTTTGTCGTGCTGAAAGGGATAGGACGATGCAGAATGGGACAATGTAAAATGACGGATGACCTAAAAAAGGTCGCTGGTGGATGGATTAGGGTTACAAAAGACCGCGTGCAGTGGCGAGTCTTGGAGGAGGCCTATATCCAACAGTGGAGATACACAGGTTAATGATGATGATGAAGCTTTATCTATGTGTGTTGCTTTATAATCTCTGTACACACCGCAGTTGTGATGCAACTACACAAAAGAGTCGTACAGAAGACTGAAGGTGCAATACAATGATGCCCTCAGAATTCTGTTTCGGCTCCCCAGGTGGTGTAGTGCATCCAGCATGTTTGCCAAGGCACGTCTGCCGGTATTAGACGCGGTAAAAAAAACCGTATTGCGTTACGTGTTAACGCTCTTAACAAAGAGATTGTTCCATAAATATGCGGGACACAAATAACAAATTCAGAATGATGCAAGGGATAGATAGAAGCGAGTGAAACGAAGAAAGATAGGTAAATGTATGTATGTATTATTATTTATTTGAATTTAGTATTATTATTAAATATTTATGTTTTATATTAGTATTAGATTATTAGTATTTTTATTATTTATTTTCCTGTTTAAATATATGCACCTACCTCCCACATACCATGTTCCTAATGTCCCTAAGGTTGACCGAGTAAGAATGTCTAGCGGCATTTTGTCTGCCTTTGTACATAGTGCAAAAAGTTTTTAAATAAAATAAATAAATATGTGCATTTTACTAACCTGATTTTA
This sequence comes from Tinea semifulvella, assembly GCA_910589645.1. Lineage (NCBI taxonomy): Eukaryota > Metazoa > Arthropoda > Insecta > Lepidoptera > Tineidae > Tinea > Tinea semifulvella. The sequence goes on from OU342599.1 coordinate 4,515,415, forward strand.
ATAAAGCAATTAATAAATATCCCGCGAATGAAGTCGCTGGCAATACCTATATGAGAAAACATGAGTGCATAAATCAACATGACAGTTACCTTGTGAGTGATTTAGTTGTTGTAGCGATATGTCTTGTGTTGGGTTTGTTTGTATTCGTCATAATATTTCTGTGACGAAACTTTTGACACAGTGAATCTATTGGACATAGAACATCCAATGATAAACATGGTACCAATAAATAGTGTCAACCAGAATATAATTATATTTATATATTATTCGAAGTAATATACAAAAATAATAAAATAAAACAAAAACTAATTATAAATAAAACTAAACTAAAAATACATTACTATTCTACAAAATAAACTTAGGGCTTACCACCTGGGAGGGTATCTAAACACTCGCCACATTTCCTTGTTGAAATTCAAATTCTCGAGCTCTCAAATGTTATACCCCTCGTTCCGAATCAAACTCAGAGCGCTTAGAATTAATATGATACTAACAGTCGTTCCGAATCAAATATCACGATTAGGATGCTCAGACCGTGATATCAATTCGAAATGGTCTAAATCACATTTTATTTATTATTATTATTATTAAATACTTTATTGCACTATACTTAAAAGTATGTACAAAGGCGAAAAGCCATTTCGGCTTTTTCTACCAGCTAACCTTTGGGAGAGTGAGACAGTATAAATATGTGGGGTGCAATTCTAACCAATAAACTACATAAATAGTATGAATACATAGACTACATAAATACTTATCAATATATAAGTATTATAGAAGATATACATATATGAGCATAATATATTATTAGGAAGTAGAAATTTGTGGAGTTAAAATATATTGTTCTGCTTGTTTAAAAAGAAAGCATTAAGTTTTTCATTCATAACAAGTAAGTTTTTTTTTTAAAGGTATGGAAGAAAAATTGCGGATTCCACATCTTTGAGTATGAATACTAACAAACATACATCTCTCGGTTTAATTATCTTTATATGTGCAAAGTTTAATATCATTAACTTATTTTGGTCTTTTACAATAACTTGCCATGTGACATTTTTTTTTTCATTTACATAAAATAAATGCATTGTCATCCACTTCTGAGCTGTGGTCCAAATTTCGAGTCTCTAGCTCATGGGGTAGTTAGTTTTTAAATCATTTACGAATTTTTACCCGGACAGACATACAAGAAAGCGAGTTAATAAAATATGACCAAATTATACGTACGAAATAGAACACCTGTAACAAAATAACTGTGTTTTAGTACTAACCCAATTTATGAGGCAAGAGGTGAAGTGACAGTGCGAACAACACAGGTCCTGATATTCAAATGCAATCAAATTCATAAGGCATGTAATTGGAGCGTATGAAGGTCCGAGTCAATTTAATGAGAAGCAAACTTGCTTCGATAAATGCTTTATTTAATGAATTGAATTTGATAAAAATTGGCACATATATTCCTTAGTATCCAAGCATCCATACAAATATTATTAATGAGAAAGAAGCTTCGTCTAAATGTTTGTATGTATGTCTCGCCTTTACGCATATTAATATACCATCATTACAGCCCCTAGAACACATTACCTTTGGGATGGTTCCGCCAAGTACCTCACAGATGCTCTTAATGTCCTACAGAGGCGAGCTGTTCGAATTGTGGACAATGCCACTATATCTGGAACTCGAATCCCTGCAGCTTCGCCGAGATGTGGCTTCTCTGAGCGTGTTCTATAGAACTCCGAAGAACTACACGCACAGGTCAGAATATGCACCCACATACCGTAGCCACCATACCTGCGCGTACGTATAAATTTGGAGACTCATACATCTGTCGCTCATCTGTTTTTTTATTTTTTATTAAAGAGGTCAGGTAACTGAGAACAAGATATAACCAGATTATCTGATTTTTTGCATTCGATCAAAATTTTTTTGTGATAGTTCTGGAGTTTGGTATGCTAGAGACATCGACGAGCTTGCCACCTGTCATAATGGGCATATAGTAAAGTTGACTAAATGTGAATGCGTTTTTTAAAAGCGTGGCTTCTGACCACCCCAGAAGGGATACGCTGTACTCTGCTCTCCTCTGTTATGTTTCGCTCTGATCTGGTCTGGTCTGGTCTGATCTACTCTATTCTGATCTACTCTATTCTAATCTAATCTAGTTTACTTTACTTGTTTAAAGTAAAATTGACTTTACTACTTTATGGGGACACTCAGCCAAGCATCTGAAGTCTGGAGACAGGAAAACTCGCAATTATTTCTGCCAACGTATTAATAAATATATTAATTGTACCTCGCTATACATAGGGGAAATATTGCCAGTCTTCTTGGGACTATCCCCGCAGGGTCGTTTCTAGGGGTATTTTTTTACTTATAGTTCATTTTTATTGGGTTTAGTATATATTTATTTTTATTATATTTGTTAATTTAAGTTGTTTTAATCATATAAAAATAATAACTTTTATTGTTGCGGTTAAACATAGCTTGGATTATAATTGGATTGGACTTGGATGGGAAGTATGATAGAGATGTTGAAAGAAGAGTGAACGCGAGAAATAGTGTCAACGGTGCCCTGGGGTCACTGATCGCCAGTCGAAATGTCAGTGACAAAGCTCGACTCGCCATACACAATGCCATGCTGGTACCAACACTTATGTATGGAAGCGAGACGTGGATATGTCAGAATAAACATGAGAGTAGAGTTAATGCAGTAGAAATGAGGTCGTTACGTCGGATATGCGGCGTCACTTTGATGGACCGCATACGTAATGACGAAATACGCAAAAGGGTAGGTATGAAAGAAAGCATAGGGACAAAAATAAGGAAAGGCATGCTCCGATGGTTTGGGCATGTCGAAAGGATGAGTGAAGAGAGATTGACGAACCAGATATATAATGCGAAAGTTGTGGGTATCTTTTTTGCCCTGGCAGACCAAGACTCACATATTACGATCAAATAAATAAAACAATAGCTGAAGGTGCATTAAAAAGCCATCAAAACAAAAGGGCATGTATAAAGAGGTTAATGAATGTCGAAGAAGCGAAAGAGGTATGTCGTGACCGTGACAAGTGGCGCTCAATTGTCTCTGCCTACCCCGCAAGGGATTTGGCGTGAAGATATGTATGTATGGATTATAATTAGCCAATTGTAATCATTAGAGCGACCTTTAGCCATATCAGAAATCAAGTTTTGTTGATAAGTGCATTGTTAAAGTCATTATTTATATCGAAAAGGATCACATGTGTCTCTTTCTACACAATCGCCGATCACATCACTCCGTTAAATGGACGACCATTGACAACAACCCGTATGCAGATACTCGACATTCACGATGCCGACGTTTGCGATATACAATAGTCTGTATTTGTGTCTATTAGTGTTTAGTTAATCGTGCAATATTCAAGAGTTTTATTTTTATTTTATTTTTTTAACAACTAACGGAATTCGGTTATGTCATACACGTAATTTACGGTAATTTACAATTATACATATATATATATATATATATATATATATATTACACATTTATCATTATAGATAGGTACATGACAAGTAATGTGTATAAACAAAATTAAAATGTCTCTTAACAATTTTTTTTTTTATCTCGCTTGTTCATTTCACACCTGTGTAGCAGCGTCTTCTTCTTATGGGGACCGTCAGCGAGGGACTTGGCCAAGGAGTTGTCAAAGCAGCTGACAGAAAGGTCTGGAGACAGGAAGGCTGGCAATTATTACTGCCAACGTATTAGCCTCACTATACAGAGGGGAAATGTTACCAGTATCCTTGGGACAATCCCGGATGGGACGTCTCTAGAGGACATTTTTTAATTATAGTTCAGTTTATTTTTAATTTTATTGTTTAGGTAGCTTTTAATTTATATTTAATGTATAATAATTTACTTCGAATAAATGATAATTACAATATCATTTTTTTATTCAATATATATCGAATGAATATCGATAAACCTTTAATATTAAAATATCTCGATAACTATTAAATTTCGGCAATACATTACTTTTATATTTTTTTGTTGTTCTACAAATTACAATTTGACCTTACAGCTTCTAAACGATATATACGTACCAGTAACCCTGTATGTATATATAATCCATAATATATAACCTATACTATAATATGTATATGTAATTTTGATCGTGCGACACATGTAATAGTCTACAAATTTATATATAATAATAAATAATAATAATAATAATCGTTTATTTCCAATAAAATCCAATGTACATGTTTTCTATTGGAGAACCACACTAGGAAGGCCGGTATTGTGGGGTCTCAATTACAATAAATCTATAATTTACATAACTTCAAATTAAATTAAAAATTAAATTAAAATTAAAATTTAAAATTACTTAAATTAAAATTAAAAATTAAATTAAATTCTAAATACAATAATTAAAAAAATAAAATATGCTTAGGGATAGTGGCGACGGTATGGGGGTGCATATTGAGGCCTGTGCGTGTAGTTAGGTTGCACAATAGAGAAGAATGGATAGGGTTGTGGGCCTATTCAGAAAATTCACCATGGTATAGCTTGTAGAACACGCTCAGGGAGGCCACATCTCGGCGAAGCTGCAGCGATTCGAGAGTTTTAAACATTGTAGTGTCGTCCACTATCCTAACCCACACCAGATAGATGAATAACGCAAATTAATTAGGGATGTAATATTTATTGGTTAAACTTATAGAACAGATAGGCAAACGCTATGATCAAGATGTGGGAATAATGCTGGTTCCAGAGTTAGAATACAATTAGTGCTGGAGGCAAAGGTGAAACCCTTGTTCAATAGTGGAATATAATGGATAACCAAGCGACGATTATATCTGTAACTTGATTGGGAATGCAAACCCGGTAGAAGAAGATTCAGACAGATGTAAACAAATGACTGCTAGGTGTGTCTGCATCATTAGGCATGCAACACATTGTTGTGATACGCAAGATGACAGTGCGCGTCGGGCTGGCCGGCTACATTCTACCTCGATCAGATAGGGACTAACCCGCTGCCCACTGCGAGAACACCTTCAGGGTTGTCGACTTACATCTTACTGCTAAAGAGTCCAGCATAATCTGAATTCGTCAACATCTGGAATGCGCAGTACCTATAGTGCCAATAATGTTTAGACATCTTTCATGACCGTTACAATGTATTCAGAAAAATAAATAGATATATAAATTATTTATTGCACAAAAAATAAAAACATTCCAATGTACATAGGCGAGCTCAATGTCTAGGCATTTTCTAACAGCTAACCTTTGGGAGAGTGAGAAGAGAGTGGGTCCATGTGTATAAGTAATGTATTTTTAGTAACTATGGTTTTAAAATTACTAACTAAAATAACCTACTTATCGACTAAATAAACAATAAATATATGTATATCGTACAACAATAACATACATATACAAATAATAATATATAAGATACATCATACATATTGTCATGTTATGCGGTAAGTGCTTGGTGAGAAAATTTTTAAAAATATTGTGTGAAGGTGTTTTTTGTATAGCGAGGTTTGTTCCACTGGCGAGCTGCAGATACAGTAAAAGAATCTGAACATCTGCTAGAAGAATGTGACGGAATTTTTAATTAATTATTGTGAGACGAGCTAAGAGAACAGCTATGGGGAAAAATAGTTCATAATATTTATTTAACAAGTGTGTGTTTGTTACGGAAGTGTAAAACGACTAAGCAAGTAGAACGACTTTGCCAAAAGAACCTCGTGTCAATTTATTTTTTTAACTAAATCTAAAAAAAAAAAATTAAAACCAATACTCAGCATTCTAGAAGATTACTTTCTTTAAAAGACAAGACAGTAGGAAAAACTCACAGTACTTGTTCATAGATGTACACAATTATACTCTTAAGCACTAAACATAAGGTTGAAATTGGCTCTCATTATTAATTAGAGCTCAGTTGACTATAATAAAAAGTTCCTCTATTTGATCATAGATGGCGCTATTATGTTTTCACACAATTATAATCCTAAAAACACTAATCATAAGGTTGACATTGGCTCCATCAATTACTCAGCAGAAAAGTATATTCTTTTTAAACCATTGTCTATTAAAGTTAGTTGTTTTGCTAGTGGGCATAATAAATAATGTAACAAACATTTTGTATGAAAATGTCACAAATGCCCGTTCTATCTTATTTGACCTCATTGGTCGTACCTTTGCGTTTGTTTTAAATAAAATTTGTAATTTCGACAACCCTGACTCATAATGTGATTCTAGCATAAACGCTACGCAAATGTGGTGCACTTTCTAGCTCATAGTACCAAGCATTGTGATTGTGTGATATCATAAGAAATGTAGGAATGGAACCTTTCTGGTCACCAACTATTTATAGGCCTAATTTATACCTTAACTTTCCCAATAATGCTGATATCATCGAACCAAAACTTTATTTATTTAAATATGGAATTCTATGCCCAAACAAAACATCAAATACCTCGTTCTTGCATGCAGTAAACATACACCAGTTTTGCATCTTGCCTGAAAAAATATACTCCAAAATATATAGCCCGTGGTGCAATGTTCCCATTTGAGGTTTTTTATATTATAATAATAATAATAAATATTTCCAGACAGGTCACACAGCGCCATCTAGTTTCCGTGGTAAGCTACGAGGCTTGTGTTACGGAAACTAGATGGTTGATAAACTACATATTATACTTTTTTTTTTGTAAATATATACATATTATACATATAAACACCCAGACCGAGACAAATTATACTTGCCCCCGGTGGGAATCAAACCCACGACCTCCCAAGTTCACGGCAACGTTTGTTACCACTAGACCACGGAGGCGGTCAAATGATCCATTGGTTCAATTTGGATGATAAGCAATTTAAAAGACAAATAGAATTTATGTTAACTAAGAAAGCCTATTATATACTATATGAGGCGATGGAAGATGATGACATATTTACGACATAAATTCATATTTATTATTGACGTATTTTTCTAGAAAAGACAACTTCCCTGTACAGCGATAAAATATATTGTAGTACACAGAATCTTATTTTAGATAATTACCTATATGACTGTGTTATTGTTTTTTGTTTTTAAGTGTAGTTTTTTTAAATTAGGTAATTGACGAAGCCTTTACAGGGGATTTAATTTATAGCTATTAGTTTTAGTTCTAATATTGGAATTTGTGACATTTTATATAATAATTACATTGACATTTTTTATATATATATATTTTTAATATTTTTAGTTATTGCTTATTGACATTTTAAATTTTAATATACATTTTTAACTAATATTTGTTAAAATAGTCAGGCTCGAATTGCCGTCATACCCAGTCAAGCCGACATAGTGTTAGGGATTGATGTCAGTCATGAGTGTCTGATTCTAGTTGCTGACATTTATGGACCTCGCACGCCACTTACCATCAGGTGGGTGCAAGGTCACATGTCGTGCTAGTAAAAAAAAAAAAAAAAAAAAAAAAAAAAAAAACCCTTTACAGACACAAACTAGACCTAAATTATTATAATAAATATTAGGCTTAGAAGTGGAAGAGTATATAGAATAATAATAATAATAATAATAAAATAACAATAATAGAAATTGGGGCTGTTCCTTGCCATACTGTATCACCCTATCTGGCCAGGTATTTTGTTTAGAATTGTTATTAATAAATTTTAACTTAACCGAGTGTTCCGATAGGATCCTATGGCGATAAATATATAAATAAAAAATAAAAAAATAGTGACCTGTCCCAAATGTAAACATTGGTACGTAATGGGTTAAGCCCGCCTCTTGTACATAGTACAATAAAGTTTTTAAATAAATAAATAAATATTACTCGTAAACTATTATAATCTACCATTATCTATCAAAGAGCTTCACTTTTTAATTATAAGGCTCAAGAAATTTCAAAAAAGAACTTCGAGCCAGTTGATAGCGAGTTCATACAATTTATTACTATAAAATATATCAGAAAGCGTGTTGTTATAAATATTCTTGTTAAGATTACAAATAGAGCTGATTTACAGAAGCAAATGTGTGCATTGTGCATATAATAGTAGCCATTAAAATATGTAAATATCATAAAGTTTTCCCTCACGAGCGACTGCGCAGGCGCCTATCTTGGGATCACGCAAATACACGACCTTAAATCAATATCAACATGATTTCATAAGCTATTATTGCAAAGAGATACAATATTTGAAGTACCAATATAGGTACGACTACAAACAGTAAAAATTAATTACGATATTAAATAATAATAAAAAAATAACATTAAATAAAATAAACTATACTACAAAAAAAAAGGTCGTGGGTTCGATTCCCACCGGGGGCAAGTTGTACATTGTATAATTTGTCTCGGTCTGGGTGTTTATATGTATAATATGTATATATTTACAAAAAAAAAAAAAAGTATAATATGTAGTTTATCAACTATCTAGTTTCCGTAACACAAGCCTCGTAGCTTACCACGGAAATTAGATGGCGCTGTGTGACCTGTCTGGAAATATTTATTTATTTATTTATTAAATAAAACTAAAAAAATATAAACTAATATTGTAACCGTCCGATGGCGCGTAGTGCCGAGGACACTCGCTGCGTTCCCCTGTTGAACGGCGAGGCTGACGCTGTGAGCAAAATATTCTCTACTCAAAGGGTCATCCGTCGCCAAGCGGCGGACCCATCGTTTCGACTTAAACTTTAACTCGTTTTTCGTTTAAAATATTTTAATATGGTATCGGCATTTTTTTTTTTTTTCAATAGATGAAATACATTAGCTATAGTACAACTTATTTATTTAAAATTACCTACCTACTCAAAAACTAAAAATTCAATTGTAGTTTATTACATTACAAGTACATTAAATATAAATTAAAAGCTACCTAAATAATAAAATAAAAAATACACTAACCTATAAATAAAAAATGTCCTCTAGAGACGTCCCATCCGAGATAGTCCCAAGTAGACTGGCAACATTTCCCCTCTGTATAGCGAGGCTAATACGTTGGCAGAAATAATTGCCAGCCTTCCTGTCTCCAGACCGTTCTGTCAGCCGCTTTGACAACTCCTTGACCAAGCGCCTCGCTGACGGTCCCCATGGGCCCATCGTCTCGACCCCAAACGGCGCAAATTCGTAACCGATACCAAGGTTGGCGTATTTGCGCAATTTGAGGTTCTCCGCAGAAAACGCCGCTCTCCCCGATGAGATAGATGAAAGGGTTATATTATATGTGAAATAGGGTGGGACTACTCGTCACCAAGTCACTGGGACCAGTAGTGATCTATTGTGACCTCCTAGACTATAGTTCGTTCGCTAGACCTACGGCTTCAAGGAACCTTAGTGTGGGCTTAAGAGCGAGGCGTAAAATAGAACGTATAAAGTAAAACGCAAACATTTGCCATTTTAAATAATATCGACATCAGATAAAAAATGGCACACCTACTTAATAAATTATTACAGAAATTATGTAAAACTACACCGTATTCCGCGGTATCTGTTGCCTTTTATCGGTCCAATATGCAAATAATATATTCTGGCATCCCTGAGAGCGTTTTCATTACGCGAAGTGATACGGTCTACCGTGTCCGCTTACCGCCAGTGTTTAACCATCCATTCTCTATACGTTATCGAATATAACTTATTAGATTACGCATAGTTATTCATTTATTTTCATTACAGCATTAGAACACAGCGTTTTAAATCTACACGCGATAAACGATACCTAAATACGGATACAACAGTGATGTTAGTCGATGTCACTGCATTTTTGGTGTAAGGATTAGATTTGATGATCATCATCACGACCGTTTCCCTTTCGGGGTGGTCAGAAACCACGCTTATAAATAAGCGGGTTCACATTTAGCCAACTTTACTATTAGGCCAATCATGACAAGTGGCAAGCTCGTCGATGTCTCCAGCGTACCAAACTCGGGAAATATCACAAATAAATTAAATATTTAATTTACATTAATAAATATGTTTGTGTCCCGACCAGGAATCGAACCCGGTACCTCCGATTCTGAATCCTCGGACTTAACCGCTAGACCACGGAGGCAGCTTAGAATAAAATAGAATAGAAATAAAACTATTAGAATAATTGGGCTGCAGATTTCAAGAATAACGCTGATGCTTCCAAGATGCTTAAAAACCAGGTGTTTTCATAAATATGTTTAAGTGTCATTGCACCAAATATTTAAATTACTTACAAAAAAATCGGACAGCCATAAGTCATATATGTATACGTAAGAATGGTGATGGCTCGGTCGTAGGAACGGAACGGAACGCTCTCCTTAAAATTCTAAAAAGGTCGGTTCGAACCTTGAGGAATTTGGTTAGGATGCCAAACCGTAACAATTGTTGTAAAGAATGTATATTTAATCGATATCGATACAGAATATAATTCCCACTTATTCTATTAGTGTTGTCCCACCCAACTCATGTGCATACATTAAATTAATATAAAATATTGTCGTAACATATAATTATGTATCGGTCATTCGCGTTTTACAGATGTCAACAATTTGCAATCGTTAACTATAATCATATCGCATTGACCTAATATAAGGACAATGACTTTTTCATTTGTCAAAAATGCTGGCTGATTTTCACGTCATGGCTTCCTAAATAAAAACATAAAACGGGCTCTTGCCACCATTGAGATTTCAGCTATTCTGGAACCCACGGGAATAGTCCACGATGATGGCAAGAGACCTGATGGTATGACGCTGATCCCCTGGGAGTGTGGGATGCCACTTGTGTCGACACTTTGGCTTTTTCACATCCCAGGAGAACACCGCCAATAGCGGGAGCCGCAGCTGAAAGCGCAGAGTTGGCAAGCGGCGCAAATACGTATCTATAATCAAAGACTACGTGTTTGTGCCGTTTTCTGTAGAGACTTTAGGCCAATGGAGTTCAAGCGCAAAAACATTTTTTTTTAAATCACTCCTCATCTAATTGTCTGCTCTGGTGACAAGACTGGTTTTTTTCTCGCTTAGAGAATCAGCATAGCTATTCATCGAGGAAATGCGGCCAGCGATCTTACCACCATGCCGCGTAGACATGATTTATATTTAAGTTAGGATTTTTTTTGTTTTAGATTAGTTTTAAATTTATTTTTTTATTGTTGTAATAATTTAGTATTTTAAAGAATGTTTTTTTTTATATTTAATGTAGCACGACATGTCACCTTGCACCCACCTGATGGTAAGTGGCGCGCAAGGTCCATGAATGTTAGCAACTAGAATCAGAGCCCCGATTCTCGCGCCTTCGACATGCATGTCCGCTCGATTTGCTCGATTGAAACTGACAGTTTTCTATGGCGATCCGTCGCATATTTCGAACCGACACGCAAGTCGAAAGCGCTAGAATTAGACCATTATGACTGACATCAGTCCCTAACACTATGGGCCTATAACCTAACAGATGGTGAGCGTAGTATCGCGCAATAAAATAAAAAAGGAGGGCTCCTTTTTAAGCCACCTTATTTTTGGTCGAAAACCCGAGACAGCATTCTTCTCATTTCTTACCCTCACGGTGAATCCATGGAATGCTTAGAAATTTGTTTTTTTACAAATTTAAAAATTGTCTCCTGTGAAGTTGCTTTAGTGTCCTAGATCTTTTATCTTTTTACTGACGATATATAGTGCCGTCCTTTAGATATAAGTCAATGATAATCAGTTGATCTTGTAATAACAATTACAGTAATAACCGTTTTCACTTAATCACTGAATAGTTATCGTGTATGGAAAGCTTTATTTTGATTTAATTATTTAAAACATGTTTTACATAATTTTTCATACATACATGTGAAGTAGGTGGTCAATTATATATAGTCAATTTGTAAAGATGCATCAAAGACATTAAATATATAGATAAGACAAGAAGTCAAACAGTATGAAAATAAAAGCAAGGACCATCGTCTCAGAATCAATTATACTAACACGCTTTTAAAAAATCTATGACATGCGTATATAGCCCAAAGTAGATTATATATTTTTTTAAATAAATATAAATAAATAATAATAATTTCTTATCAAGTAAACATAATCATTTATACTTGTATCGTATAAACATTAACACAAAACTCTCCTCGCTTTCAATTTCTGGTGCTGAAGCAATTAATCCAATGATTTAGCATCCATTGAAGTTCAGCCTAATAGGTTGCCAAGAACAATTGCTAAATAGCCAGGGGTGTACTCCAAAATAACGAAATATAAAACTATATAAAATATTTGTATATACAATACAAATACGTAGTATATGTATTGTATATACCCATTTATATATATAATTTTGTATTCTAGTTGTAAGAAAGTATTGTATTTTTATTTTTCTATTTATAATTGATTTTTATTTGCTAACCTTACCTCTTACGTTTTCATTGTCCCGAAAAAAATGTATTGTTGTTATGTAATTCTGTATTTGTTTCATTTGTAAATCTGCTATAGCTGAGTTTTCCTTGCAGATTCCTTTCTCACTCAGATTAAACATTAACAGGTCACTGGAATTTGCAAAGCTGTTAGTCTTCTGCTAACAGCTTACTTCTTGGACTACTTCGCTGCTTAGACTTCCACTAACAGGAGAAGAATCATTGTAAATAATTTAAATTATGACGTGTCACAAATGCCTGTAATAGGTTTACGTGAGTAAATATATTTTGACTTTGACTTTGAATTAATATCAGATCCTCGCCAACCCGTCTGGCTAGCGTGGCGAGTGTAGGCTAAATTCTCCGTACATATATATTCTGGTAGGCCCATCTCCAACAGCGGAGGTCTAGGACGCTGTGTTCTAGGGGCTGTAATGAAAAATTTGGAATAATCAAAGAAAATCAATTATAATTACTAAATACATTCAGAAAGTGATTATATAGCGTGTATCCGGTTTATATATTGCTTACGCAAATACGATCACATCTCTGAATATCGAGCTAAGTTGAAGTGGCTGCCAATTCGTTGTCGTAGAAATCTTAGAGTCCTTTGTCTCCTTTTCTCTGTTTTAAACGAGCCTGCGACACCGAAATACCTTAAGGATAATTTTGCCTATCTCTCTTCCTTCCACGATAAATCTTTACGTTCTTCTCATAACTCTCTTCTTTCTGTCCCTTCACATAATTCTGGTTTTGTCTCCAACTCCTTTGTAGTCGCTGCCACAAATTTATGGAATGATCTTCCGGTGAACATAAGGCAGGCAACTAATAGATTGTCATTTAAAAAATTGGTCTATGCACACTTTATAAATAGGCCAAAACCACGTTAGTAAGTTGTATTTATGTATGTCTATGTATAATATTGTGTATGTATTAGTATTTAGTATATTGATAATATATTACATATATAAAACTATATAAGTACGTATATAATATATGTTAAGTCATTCTTTAATTGTATATTTTACCATTACTTTCATTGCACCTATATTTGTTCAAATTTGTCCCTAAGGTTTGGCTGTCAGAGAATGTCTACGGGCATTAAGTCCGCCTTTGTACTTTGTGCAATAAAGTTTTTAAATAAATAAATAAATAAATATGCGCCAATGTTTATTAAAATAATTAGAAGATCTCTAAAGCATTTGGTAGGTTCACAGTAGACCTTCTGGTTCTATCGATGTATATCTAACACTTGGAGGGGTATAAATTGGAGTTGACATGTGAATGCGCGCACAATAGTGTGTCCAGGAATCGAACCCGGGACCAAACGACGTCGCAACTAAATCTTCTGGACCCTCACTTTATCACTATTGTCTCTTATTGCGACTAAGTGATAGAAATTTACTAGATACGTGGAACAAGGTGCCAATTGTTTATATAAAATATATATATATATATAAATATATTTTTTTGTATATTGGTATTATATCGAAGTATTACAGCGTATTATTTATTATTTATTATAAACTTTATTGCACAAAGTACAAAGGCGAACCTAATGCCGCTAGACATTCTATACTGGTCAAACCTTTGGGACAACTAAAGCAGTTACGACGAGATAAGGCAGGTGCTATCAAAACTAATAGAAAAATATTAGACTTCAATATATACTAGTGAATATACTTATTTACATACAAATACATACACAAATACATACAAATAAAACTACATATATACGTTCTATGAATATACATAAATATAATATGACTATATGATGACTATAATGAGAGAAATAAATATAGCAGAGAGTGTATTAAGCTTATGGTAAATTTAAATAGTGCGCATAGACCAGTTTCTTAAATAGTGTTCTATTTGGAGCTTGAAGGATGTCCACCGGTAACTGGTTCCAAAGATGCACAGCCACCACCGCAAACGACTTGGAAACGAATGCTGTGTGATGTGTGGGGAAGGAGAGCGTGGAGTTAGAAGAAGAACGTAAAGTTCTGTCATGAGTTAGTACTTTTTTTTGTTAGTATTTAGACTCGGAGGTACCGGGTACGATTCCTGGTCGGGACACAAAAATGTAAATAAATAGATTTTAATAATATTTAATTTATTTGTGTTATTTCTCGAGATTGGTACGCTGGAGACATCGACGAGTTTGCCACTTGTCATGATTGGCCTATAGTAAAGTTGGCTATATGTGAATCCGCTTATTTATAAGAGTGGTTTCTGACCACCCCGAAAGTCGTGATGATCTTTTTTTTAAGTTTAATTGACTAAGGGTAAGATGCAGAAAGGATTTTGACATGTTTAATTTATGTCTATGAAGCGACCGCCTCCGTGGTCTAGTGGTAACAAACGTTGCCGTGAACTCGGGAGGTCGTGGGTTCGAATCCCACCGGGGGCAAGTTGTACATTGTATAATTTGTCTCGGTCTGGGTGTTTATATGTATAATATGTATATATTTACAAAAAAGTATAATATGTAGTTTATCAACCATCTAGTTTCCGTAACACAGCCTCGTTGCTTACCACGGAAATTAGATGGCGCTGTGTGACCTGTCTGGAAATAAAAAAATAAAAAAAAGTCATTGGCGGAAATAACCAAAGTCACAAGCTCGTACCAATCACGTTATACGTAAACAATTCATCGTAGATTATTTCAATCATCCTTTCTGCAATGTGCTGTAGGTATAAAATCCCAACGTGTTGATAAATTACCTAAGCAAGGATATTGTTTTTTTTTTTCATTTAGTTGGTATCTTGGAAATGGTAACCTGATATCCGCCATTGTGTTGTCTCCAGATAAGAAATCTAAGAAGCTGCTAATTGAATCTCCTCTCGTAAAGATCGAGTTCTCAATTAAATAAAGATTATACAATTAAGGGTTATAAGTAAAAAGACTGCCTCCGAGGATTTGGACGCGGATGTGCCGGGTTCGATTTCTGGATAATATATTTACTTTATTTGTGATATTTGTAGAGTTTGGCACGCTATTGATTGATCTATTGAGTAAAGTTGGCTAAATGTAAATCCAACTCTTTAAAAGCGTGGTTTCTGACCACCTCAAGAGATACGATCGTGCTGATACTTTACTTACGTTAAAAAAAACTTGGTTTAAGTCAATTACTATTTAAAATAAAACATCAAAATTAAAACTACAACTGTCTTCGTGGTCTAACGTTTAAGGCCATAGGTTTTTTATTTATTATTTTTTTATTCTAGCACGACATGTGACCTTGCGCCCACCTGATGGTAAGTGGGGAGCGAGATCCATGATTGTTAGCAACTGGAATCGGACACTCATGACTGACATCAGTCCCTAACACTATGCCGGCTTGACTGGACATGACGGCAATTCGAGCCTGAAATGGGTGGATACACTATACTGGGTACTTACCACCTATGAAAATTAAGCCTGGGTTGCACTAAAATTAAGCCAGAGTTGCACCAAAATGAAATCTCTGTAATCATAACGTTACGTAACCTAAAAATATATGACGACAAATTTCTAAGCATTCATGGTGCCGGGTCCATCGTGTGTGAGTGAGAGAAGATAAGAAGGTGTATCGGGCTTGCGACCGACAATAAACTGGTTTACAAAGGAGGCCTCCTTTTTGTATTTTATTACGCAACAAGACGCTCATCATCCATTCTACTCCTCTCCCTACCCAACCAAACTGTATGTTCCCGTTAAAAGCTCTTTCCATAAATGTATTGACGGCAATATATTGATGACAAGAGGATGTGTGGTAGGTCTACGGTGAGATGGACTAATCAGGTGAAGGCTGCAATGGATCATTCCCTACATGAGTTCACCAGGAAATCTGCGGTGCGAGAGATGTAGCGGAGCATGCCAATTATTATTCATCATAACAGCCCCTAGAACACAGCGTCCTAGACCTCCACTGCTGGAGATGGGCCTTCCAGAACATATATCTGGAGAGTTTGGCCTATACTCGCCACGCTGGCCAGACGGCTTGGCGAGGATATGATGTCAATTTTTTATGACAATTTATTAACGATTCCACAAGTTGGTATTAGTGAAACCGGGTCCGACGGCTTAACGTGCTCTCCGAGGCACGGCAACGGTGGTGTTGTAAATCTATGCCAAATGTACGTAAGAAAAGTGTATTTCTCATTGGTACATGCCGGGTGGGTTTGAACCGACCTTTGTAGGATTTAAGGAACGCGTTCTCACAACCGAGCCACCACCGCGCTATTAGCACTCAAATGGCGACCACGACCACACTGCCAAGAGCTTTAGCGACTAGGAACAAGGAGAATTTGGTATAGTAGCTCCAAACTACGACAACTATGAGTATGTAGTAAAACAATAGTCAATTGATACATAGTAAGGACATGAGCCTAGAATTTCAAGCCACTTTCACCAGGAAGCGCGAAGTGCTACCATTTTGCGTGCATCGGAACCGGTCCAGATTTTACGATATGCCTGCCGACTCTTAATGAGAATATACAGGCTAATTGATTTATTGGCAACACTGGTTGTAAACCAACGTTACATGGTAATACGATTCGAGTAAATAAAAAATAAAAAATATAACTTTGTGACATTTGGGGTTGAAACAATGGCGGTATATTCTCTTGATACCCACAAATTCATAAAAGAGCTGGGTAAACGAATTTTTCAAGAGTGTGGCGATCCCAAATGCCATAACTACCTAAAACAGAATATTTCCATTATAATTTAACGAGGAAATGCGGCGAGCGTTTTAGGTATCCTCCCTAGTGGTAAGCCCTTAGTTTATTTTGTAGAATAGTTTTAATTTCATAGGTATTTTTAGTTTAGTTTTATTTATAATTAGTTTTTTAATCTATTTTATTCTAATATTTTTGTATCTACTTCGAATAAATATATGAAAATCCATACAAAAAAAAATGTTTTATTATCATATAAAAAAAGTACACAGATTACATATTACACTTATTAATACCATTTTATAATACTTATTTATACAATACTCATTAATAATCAAGATACTACTTAATTATTACTGCATAGTACACTACATTATACTCGTCACATAATAGTAAATATTGAAAACAGCCACAAAAGTAAGCCTGCTTAATTAAGTTGATTTATCCAAATATTTTGGCACAAAGTAAAAGAATGGAAATATAAATGGAAACCTACTATTAGAAAAGCAAATAATTATGTTAGTGTCGTAAATTTGTTGTTTATTTACTATTTCGTGACGTCAGCAGCAGAATTTTGCAACTGGAGCGTTACCGAGCGAAAATGCAAACACTATATTTAAAACTACATTTTAAGGCGATTTAGACCACATTATAAATGTAAAGATTTTTCCGGGTATCCGTGAAAAATTGTCAAGTAGTTCGCGCGACGAAGACTATATTAATCTAAAACCAAAAACGGTTTTATTGTCGCAGAAGATAAAACGGTTTTTGAAAACGGTTCGGCTTTGCAACGCCCACCACTAATGTTTATTAATAGGAAAATGAATTACTTAAACAAAATTACATCATCATATGAGAAAATAAATCGATCGGAGTCGGCTCGCTTCACGCTATCTCTAGAGACATTTAGCAATTAGATATTGATGTATTTATAGCACATACCTTCAATATAAAGTTAATTACGCATTTCCTTAAGAAAACAACCGTCGATTAAATTAAATTTAATACTTATAAAAATTGTTTACTGTTTCCTCTAAGCCGTTATTGGAAGGTCCTATTTGAGCTCACAGTTTTGACCTTTATAAAGTTATGAATCAAATTGGAGCAAGTTATTGTATTTAGATACTAAAAGTAGTTTAGTCTAGTTTAATTTATTTTTGTATTAGTTTAGGAAAGCAATTATAATAATATTAACTTTTATTACAGACATAAATTGATTATTATTTTTATTATTCTTGTCGGGTCTTTGGTTGCAGGCTTTTGCCTTAGCATCGGTTGGGACACTCCTTGATCGAAATACATTGACAATGGCGGTGTGCCTTAGTCTCGGAACCCGGACTGTCAACCCGCACCAGAGCCAATCGATCATCTCGGACACCATAGGCTTTCTTGTGCTAGAAGTGCTGGCGGCATTCCTAGTCACGCGGCTCTCACCGACACCATCCGAAGGGCTCTTGTCATTGCTGGTGTACCCGCAATATTAGAACCCTCTGGGATTGTGCGGTCTCTGGTGTGGGATGTGACGTGTGTAGCCTTGCTATAAATGTTGCTAGTCTCGTTGAGACAATCTCGGATAGGATGTCTCTAGAGTATATTTTTAATTTATAGTTTAGTTTATTTTTAATTTTATTATTTAGGTAGCTTTTAATTTATATTTAATGTATATTAATTTACATTGAATAAAACTATTCTACTCTTCTGTCCCTGCCCAACAGGTAGGGAAAAGAGTACAATGGTGGATGGTGAGCATATTGTAGCGCAATAAAATGAAAAATATATATTTTATAACTCTTTAGAAGAACAAGATAAGATTCTTAGCATTTCATGGATTCACCGTGTGGGTGCCGGGTCCACCGTGTATGGGAAAGGGAGAGAAGAAGAATGGTGTCTCGGGCTTGCGACCGACTATAGGCTGGTTTACAAAAGCGGAGGGCCTCTTTTTATTTCGTAACAAAACGTTCACCATCCACCATTCTGATGGGATATCCAAACAAATACTTTTTGATTCTCTTGGAAGCTCGTTCCAAAAATTTATTAATGGCAGATCTGTTTAGACCCAATTCTTTTAGTAAGTGGTGTAAGGAATTTCCCTCGAACCAATTTCTTCTGCGTAAAGCTGAGTCTTGCATCCATTAAAAGCTAATTTGACATAACCATATAAGTACTTTATCCTAATCTAAGAATGTAAACTGGCTTTCAATTATTTAGAACTTCTAACAATTATGATTTCAAAGTTTTTTTTTAATATTGTACCATACCAAAAAAGGCGTTGTTATTTTGGTAACTAGGCAGATAGGCTTAGGCAGTAACTAGACAGTATGGACGGTAAATCAAAATCAGGTCGAATTATAAGGTCAAAAATAAATGTGACCGTTTATGGGAAGAGGTTTAATCGCTTGACGTTTTGTTGGGAATTTCCCTTATTTAATTTTTTGTGGATATAATAAAAATAGCTCACCGACAAAACACTTTTTATTTTATGAATATATTTTTTAACTTATTTTCCTAAAATATATATCCTGGCTGCGGCTGCCGGGTTGCGTCGCACAGGTCTGTATGCATTTGTATAACTAAAATGTAAAAAAAGTAGTTCTTATTTCAAGCGGTGGTATTTTTTTATAAATATCACCATAGCAAGCTTACAATAATAATTCTCCTTAAATGTCAAAATGGCATTTGACATCATTGCAAATGGCTCATACTTTCAACTAGAACGACAAATAGGTCGCCCAGACGCAGAGGCGGGCCGATAAACACAGTAAAGTGTATCCACACGTTTCGAGATCAGGCTCGAATTGCCGTCATGCTCAGTCAAGCCGGCATAGTGTTAGGGACTGATGCCAGTCATGAATGTCCAGGTAGGCGCAATGGCATTTCGTATTAGTATATATATATATATACTAATACGAAATAAATATATAATATATTATATATATATATATATATATATATATATATATATATATATATATATATAATTGGTATTAGTGAAATCGGCGACGGTTTAACGTGCTTTCTAAGGCAGACATGATGGTGTTGTAAATCTATGATAAATATACCTACGTACGACTAGTTAATTATTTCTTCAATTATTTTAAATTATTTCTTATTAGTAAATTTCATGGTTCGAAAATAATATCATTTATTGCATTTAAAGGCGTTCTTACGCCACCACCGCACCACCATGTATTTGTTTAATCATCCTTTCTGCAACCGGTGCGTAATATACAACCGTATCGTTCTTAGGGCTCCGTACATTAGAACGACGCAAACGAAGTCGCAGGCAACAGCTAGTGTGTCATAAATCTTGCTAGTGTCATCTCACGCGGGATATAATCTTCGACTTCGAGACTTCATATCTAATTGCGTATTTATAATGTATAGACCCGCTATGTCACATTTCATTTGGCTATAGCCTGTTAATTTAATCGAATTATATAGATTTTTAAAATAGTAGATTTCCTCATTTAGGTATTAATTAATACTTGACACATGTGAATCCGCTTATTTGTAAGCGTGGTTTCTGACCACCCCGAAAGGGAAACGGTCGTGATGATGATACTATACACGCTTACGTTAAAATTATAAATTACTTAACGTTAAGCCAGATAAAACATCTACACTGGGCCACATAGAAAACGGGTCGGTAACAAAAACACTAATAACTTCCAAAATATTGGAGCTAGCTTTATGAAATAGAGACTGTATTATAGACAATTTTATAGTGCTTAAATCAAAATCATAAAAGTTTAATATTATGAAGTTTATTTTTAATAAAATTAATTTAAATAAAAATTACCATTTTTTACTAGATTTCGAAAAATGACCTACGGTATCAAATATGCAATTTTTGCACATTTTAGTATATTGTATTGTCACCACGAGCTGTTAATACAGCTGTTATACGGTTTGGCATGCTTTTCAACAGATTTCTAAGAGGAATATTCTCCCATTCCTGTATTAGTGCTTCTTTCAGTTCACGAAGCGTGATTGGAGGGCAATTACGCTGGCGTGCACGTCGTCCCAGTTCGTCCCAGGCATGCTCGATGGGGTTCAAGTCTGGGCTGCGTGCTGGCCACTCCATGCGTGTGATAGCGACATCTTTAAGGTAGTCAAACACTATCCCTGCTGTATGGGGACGAGCGTTATCTTGCATAAAGATGGCGTTCTCGCCCATGTTTACTAATAATGGGCCAACATACTCATTTAATATTTCATTCACGTATCTTTCTGCAGTTAAAGTGACATTTTCTATCACTAGTTCGGAAGAAATTCCAGCCCACACGTGTATGGAGCCTCCGCCGTATGGCACTTTTTCTTCAATGCAAGCTTGGTTATAGCGCTCTCCTGGTCTTCTGTAGACTCTTTGCCTCCCATCGTAATTTTATTATTATTTTATTTTATTTAGGATAAAAAACAGACAAACATTAAAAATTACTAACTAAATATTCCACTGCTGGAGATGGGCCTTTCAGAACATATATCTGGAGAATTTGGCCTACACTCGCCACGCTGGCCAGACAGCTTGGCGAGGAAGGTCTAGGACGCTGTGTTCTAGAGGCTGTAATTATGAACTAAATATTAACTAATTAAGGTAAGCAACAGTATATCCAAACAATTTAAACTATATTTAAAATGCAATTAACATTTATAAGCGATTAAATATATATATA
Organism: Tinea semifulvella; assembly: GCA_910589645.1. Classification (NCBI taxonomy): domain Eukaryota; kingdom Metazoa; phylum Arthropoda; class Insecta; order Lepidoptera; family Tineidae; genus Tinea; species Tinea semifulvella. Next base: position 4,537,099 of record OU342599.1, read on the forward strand.
TATATATATATATATATATATATATATATATATATATATATATATATATATATATATATATATATATATATATATATATGGTAAAAGCAAAATATAAGTACCTTATAAAGTAAAGTAAAGTATCATCACGACCGCTTCGGATTCAGACTTGAAGGTACCGGGTTCGATTCTTGGTCTGGAAACAAAAATATTTATTAATATAAATAAATAATAATAATATACGTTTATTTAAAGCAACTAGGCTCACTTGGTAGTATAAATACATTTAATTATTATTTAATTAATTTGTGATACTTCTCGAGTTTGGTACGCTGGAGACATCGACGAGCTTGCCACTCGTCATGATTGGCCTATAGTAAAGTTGGCTAAATGTGAATCCGCTTATTTATAAGCGTAGTTTCTGACCACCCCGAAAGGGAAACGGTCGTGATGATACTTTACTTTATATTTATTTGTAATATTTCCCGAGTTTGGTACGCTAGAGACATCGACGAGCTTGCCACTTGTCATGATGGGCCTAAAGTAAAGTTGGCTAAATGTGAATCGCTTCTTTATGAGCGTGACCTACCGCTCCAGAAGATAAACGCTCTTGATAATAATACTATTTGAGGTTGAAGAAACAGACTACATCTTGGATTCCGTATCGTCTATACGTTGTATACTGGTATAATATGCACGACGACGACGTCTAGAAGCATGCGTGTTAATTAATAGACCAGGCTATTAAAAGACATTGCATATGAAACGAGATAAATCTTCATTGGCGGGATCTGATATGGAGATTGGGAGGAAATTGGTTCAGATAACCAGAGAATGTTTGATGTATTGCTAATTTAAACCGCTTTGTGTGGTTCTCTTCGACTACAGATATTATAGTTCTTAAACGACACGACTTAACGAACTGGTTTAGTGCACGTATCTCGTGACAATAGGGTAGTTGACGATTGTAAAAAATGTGTTTTTTGTACTTAGTGAAGTTATTGTATTTAGATACTAAAAGTAGTTTAGTCTAGTTTAATTTATTTTTTTATTAATTTAGGAAAGCAAAAGTAAAGTAAAGTATCATCACGACCGTTTTCCTTTCGGGGTGGTCAGAAACCACGCTTATAAGCGGATTCACATTTAGCCAACTTTACTATAGGCCAATCATGACAAGTGGCAAGCTCGTCGATGTCTCCAGCGTACCAAACTCGAGAAATATCATAAATAAATTAAATATTAATTAAATGTATTTATTTACATTAATAAATATTTTTGTGTCCCGACCAGGAATCGAACCCGGTACCTCCGAGTCTAAATCCATGGACTTAACCGCTAGACCACGGAGGCAGTTTAGGAAAGCAATTATAATATTATTACAGACATAAATTGATTATTATTTTTATTATTCTTGTCGTGTCTTTGGTTGCAGGCTTTTCCCTCAGCATCGGTTAGGACACTCCTTGATCGAAATACATTGACAATGGCGGTGTGCCTTAGTCTCGGAACCCGGACTGTCAACCCGCACCAGTGCCGATGCGAAGAACCAGTCGATCATCTCGGACACTATGGGCTTTCTTGTGCTAGAAGTTCTGGCGGAATTCCTAGTCACGTGGCTCTCAACGACATCATCTGAAGGTCTCTTGTCATTGCTGGTGTACCCGCAATCTTAGAACCCTCTAGAATTGTGCGGAGCGATGGCAAGAGACTCGACGAAATAACTGTTGGCCGTGGAAATTTGGCAGGTAACTTAAGATATTCTTACTGAATAAATTTTTTAATCTAGATTATAATATTAACATATTTGTTTTGTAATAAATTCCACGTCGTATAAGTATCTAGTTAATATTCGATGCAAAAAATAAATTGCTTCATTATTTTGAAACACAACAAACTTACCTATTCAAAAATTAAAATAACAAGCTGCTAGACTACACGCATTATCATAATCTCTTTTACAGGAATAAGCAAATAGATGAATACATTGAATAGTTCATTCCACGAAGTTCCGCATATTATCACGTCCATTTTCTCTATTTATTTACACCACAAGTGTCGAACCTCACTTGTAACCAACGACCCTATTCTTGAACAATTTGTCATCTAAACATCGATACCGATTTGTATTTGATATCGTCGTGACAGTGCAGGGAAAAATCGATAGCAAGAAAACGAGATTCTCTTATGAGAGCGACTGAACTGGTCGATGGACCATCCCCTACATGAAACATCCTTTGCTTAAGGTATTTCTTTTATATATAAATTAACTATTTATTTGACGAATATATTAAATATTAATTAAATTATTTTATGTTGTTCTGATAAAAACAAACTGTATACATATGTATACATACATATACATATGTATGTATATGCATCCCAAACGGAGAAGTTTTAAATTGATTCAATAATACAGGTGGCTCGGTTGTAAGAAAAAGGTGGGTTCGAAACCCGACCATGTAAAAAGTAAAGTAAAGTAAAAGATCATGACGACCGTTTCCCTTACGGGGTGGTCAGAAACCACGCTTATAAATAAGCGGATTCACATTTAGCCAACTTTACTATAGGCCAATCATGACAAGTGGCAAGCTCGTCGATGTCTCTAGCGTACCAAACTCGAAAAATATCACAAATAAATTAAATATTTTAAATGTATTTATTTACATTAATAAATATTTTTGTGACCCGACCAGGAATCGAACCGGGTACCTCCGAGTCTAAATTCACGGACTTAACTGCTAGACCACGGAGGCAGCGAGCAGTGAGCAGGCCATGTACCAATGAGAAAAACACTTTTATAACATACATTTGTCATAGATTTACAACACCACCATTCTTGTGCATCGGAAAGCACATTAAGCCGTCGATCCCGGTTCCATTATTACCAACTTGTGGAATGTATGTTATGTTCCACTGGCGGGCTGCAGACACAGTGAAGGAATCTGAACATCTGCTAGAAGAGTGGGATGGGATTTTGAGTTGATTGTTGAATTTATTTTTACTGTTTTAAATTTACTGTTTAAATAAATAATTATTTTTTATTAGATTTATATTCAAGAGTCGGGCCCCTATGTCCACACTTTAAACAGAGCGCCCACTCGCTGCCCACTCGAGATGCTATCGTACAGTAACAGTGGTTTTGCACACTCCAGGTCCTATGGCCACGGTCCACTAATGACAAAGTTAAGCCAGGTAATGCGAAATTTGACACCGATATATTGTTCCATTACTGCTAAAGTTTGTTTCACATTAGAATGTTCATTATGGCAGCAGCAAGACTGAGAATAAATGCGTCTCAACATGACGTAACCATGTCTCATACGTCACGTAATCACGTAGGTATTCCATTACATCAAAATCGTAGATTATGTTAATGACTATCACTTTTATCCGATCATAACCGAGCATAACCATAAGCATACATAATGACGAAATACGCAAAAGGTATTAAAGAAAGCATAGGGACAAAAATAAGGCAAGGCATGCTCCGATGGCAGAAAGAGGCCCTGGCAGACCAAGACTTACCTATCACGATCAAATAAATAAAACAATAGCTTAAGGTGCATTAAAAGCCATCAAAACAAAATGAAGAGGTTGATCGAAAAAGCGAAAGAGGTATGTCGTGATCGTGTCATGTGGCGCTCAATTGTCTATGCCTACCCTGCAAGGGATTTGACTTGAAGATATGTATGTATAACCGAGCTGGCGTCAAAATTACGTTTTTCACTATAGATTTTTATAATTTTAACGGGTCTTTACGCGATTTACCTTAGAGACATATTTCTCCCGACGTTTCAGCCAAGTTGCATTGGCCGTGGTCACGGGTCGACTGAAGCTATGCGGTGTAGTCTCGTACATACTGGGCGGCAGATGTAAACCTACCCACTTATCACTTTAAAAGTTTTTAGGAATCACGACACACGACACTTACAATATCCTTGGCGACACCGGGCGATTTTTCCCGGCGTCGAAACCTATTGTTTACTGGATTCCACGATGAAGATAGCTTATAACCCCCCTCTCGATTGAAATTTTTGTTTTTCTTTATTTCTATCGCTTCACGTAATTTTTCACTAGTTTAAAAGTCATGGGGTTGCAACTTTAGAATCAATAGCATGACGTAAAATATATTGCATATGCAGACTGGGCAATTTACCACCATCAGTCCATTTAATTAAACAATTTAACAAAATTTAACACCTATTTAATTTTAATTTAATAATATTTTTTTTGTATGTTACAAATTATACATATTTATGTTATATAAATTAAAAATTATACAACAATTATGAGATATTATGTATTTTATATATATTTTTTGACATATAATATGAATTAGGTATAATATACGCACGGTGGTCGCTCGGTTGTAAGAACGAGTTCCCTAAATCCTACAAAGGTCGGTTCAAACCCCCCCGGCATGTACCAATGAGAAATACACTTTTCTTACGTACATTTGTCATAGATTTACAACACCACCGTTCCCATGCCTCGGAGAGCACGTCAAGCCGTCGGTCCCGGTTCCACTAATACCAACATGTTTAATGAATTGTCATTAAAAATTTATATCATATCCTCGCCAAGCCGTCTGGCCAGCGTGGCGAGTGTAGGCCAAATTCTCCAGATATATGTTCTGGAAGGCCAATTTCCAATAGTGGAGGTCTAGGACTATGTGTTCTTAGGGGCTGTGATGTGATATATCAGTTAGAGCAAGAGTCTTGCTAAAGGACTAATTCGATAACAGCTGTTCTGACCAAGACCAAGACAGACTTAGTATTTGGTTTTGGTCTTGCCTTGGACAACACTAACTGTAAATCTTTAGATTTATAGTAAAATCTCTCTTAGGCATATTATTTCGCATTCCATCACTGATCAACTTTTACTCGTGTGTCAAATCCAACTGGACATTTGCAACTCAATTAAATGGAGCATTCGCAACGAGGTTCTCGTCAATGACAAATGTCTGACTATCTCCTCCATCTAACGAATATGCAGTAAATAACAATCTACACAAACAAATAGTGTCGATTCTACGTTGCGAATATCTACACAAGTCTATAGTCTGGCCAATTCAAATCAGCAGCAAATATAAACAATTTTTTTTTTTGTATTTTTTGTAATATTTGCAGAACGAGATTCTCTTCCATTTAATGACAAATGTCTATCTATTTCTTTAATTTAACGAATATCTTAGTAAATAACAATCTACGCAAACGAATAGTGTTGATTCTACGTTGCGAAAATCAACACAATTCTATATACTGGACAAATTTAATCAGTTGAAAATTTAAACAATTGTGGTAATATTTTACTAGTTTTAAACTGTTCTATTACTTTTAAATCTCATACTATACCTAAATACTCTTATTAAGTTATGATATCGGCCTAGGATTAATCCTAGTTTAGCTAATAGCAGATATTATGCTCCACACATGTCGATCAATATTAATATGTAATTTTTAAACATAAAAATGTGTAATCCAGCAGAAAACAGCCTCACGTACATAACGAGAGTACGAGTAATTGAAAAGTTGGTAAATTATGTTTGCATGCTCGACATGTACTAAAGAGAATTATACTTTTCTTACGTTCATATGTCATATATTTTTAACACCACCGTTCCCAAAATCTGTCGGTCATGGATTCACTTATACTAACTTGTACAATCGTTCATAAATTCTCATTATAATAGACATTAGACCCTCGCCTCGCCAGATGGCCAGCATTATGAGTGTAACAGTTAAATATGTCAAAGGCCCATCTCCATTGTTGCAGGTAAAAAAATATATTGTTCATCTTGATTTGTAACCATACAATCACAAATAAATATTTCATTTCGCTCCGTTTCGTTTCGTTTCGTTTCGTGTCGTTTCGTTTCGTTTCGTTTCGTTTCGTTTCGTTTCGTTTCGTTTCGTTTCGTTTCGTTTCATTTCATTTCATATAAACATGACAGGATTTTGTTACAATTGTATGTATCTAAATTTAATGTCAATTATTTTGTAAAACAAGAATCATTTTAGTCTTGCCTACTAGTCGACATAATTGTAGATTTGTCGGTAATACTTGACATGTGATTAAAGCTGTGTCATGGTTGCGTTACAATTATTAGTGTGTATATATATGTAGTGTTTTTTTTTAATAAAAATGATTTAAATTTTATTTATTTTACTTTATTGCTTGAAGTTTTTTTTCGTTTTATTTTTATTTATTTTTTTATTTCTAAAAGGAATTCTTCGTTTATTATATATATTTTTTAATTGTTTCAGCTTTAGTTTCTCGAATAATATTTAGTTTTTGTATACTTATTGAAAATTTTATAATATTGTTATTTTTTATAGCCCATAAAGACTACTGTGGTAATGTGGTGGTCGCCTATAATAGGTGCAACATCTAACTTCTGATGTAGTGTTAAGTACAAATAAGTGTGTGATATTAGCACTGTTGGCTACCCTATTATAAATAAATTGTAGTGTTTCGTGGTTAACTTACGTTTTATTTTTAAAATGGCTCTCCGTGAAATTAGTAGTGACGATATTTTTTATAGTAACAGTGATTTTTTTTCCTTGACAATTGTGGCACCTTTCGGTATGGTGAAATAGGTGCCTGAAGTGGAGGTCTAGGACTTTGTGTTCTAAGGCTGTAATGTGAACATATTTTTTCTATTTAAAACATTTGATAGTGACAGTTGTTAACATTTCCTGAGAATTAAATTGACACAGAATATAGTTTTCGGCCAACCACCACGCTTCCATAGATTAGGAATATATCATATGGAAAGCCAATAGATTGCCGACTTTGGACAGACTTTCTCCGCTTTTTCTATAGTCGTTGACAAGAAACATAGATTGACAATGTTATAGACAGGTAAACATTCTGACAATGCGGGATATCTAAAATTAAATCAAAAACAATTTCTTAACTTTTACAATTTCCCTTATTTATACATCAAATGTCCACGTATTTTTATACTAACACCACATGTGACCTTGCGCCCACCTGATGGTAAGTGGCGCGCGAGGTCCATGAATGTTAACAACTGGAATCAGACACTCATGACATCAGTCCCTAACACTATGCCGGCTTTAAAACACGTATAGACAAAAAAATCTCTTAGTTTTCCTGCTAGAATTGAACCCAGAATCCCGAACATATATGAATAAATTATCGATGTATAATTATGATGTATGAATTGTAATTTATAAATGATTTTACAAGTTGGTATTAGTAAATCCGGGACCGACAGCTTAACTTGCTTTCCGAGGCACGGGAAAAGTGTATTTCCCATTGGTATATGCCGGGGTTCGAATTGCGACCTTTTGGATTAAAGGAATGCGTTCTTATATACGAGTATATATATATATATATATATATTCTTTACCTGTAAAAAGTAACAACGTGCATCGAATTCTACTTCTAATAGGATATATAAATAAAATATAAAATTAATTACCAAATTATAAATAAAATAAATTATATATGTATGTATATATATCGATATATGTATGTATATATATTTCAATGGAATAAATGAATATATTTGCAAAATCTAGATCCTAGTTGGGGAACTACAAGAGTAATTCTATCCCCTCACAACTCATTCCTTGAATGAGATACGAGCACTCTCGTTACTCATAATGCTATGATAATTCCAGCACTGCTGCATCGCTAACGTCTCTAAATTCTCATAAATATCATCTTAGACATAGGTTAGAAACTTGGACGTATATTTGAACAAGTCCAACATACCTGTGTTAATCTTTGTAAAGTTTTCTGTGTTCTCTTCTCCGGACTCTATCCCTACAGCCAAGTCTAACGTAATATATCTTTGTTTTTATGAGTTAATGAGGTTATCATTAAATTCCAGATGTTGAAGAATTTGACGCTTTTCTTGGAGTGACTTATAGCCCAAACACGTTAGTTATAATATGCGCGTGAAAACCGCAAAAAAAAATTGCAACTTGTGGCACCATTTAAAGCCCAATTTATCGTTTTCTACAATTATTCATATTGTAGCACATTACTAAACAACACAACACCACTTTTGACTAATATCCACAGTCAAGTAGTTTTCAAAACAATAACGTACACTTGGACTGTCTGCTCAAAATGGCCATCGTGTTTCCACACAAGAGAGATGAGAAAAATTATATCTCGGGCTTGCGACCGACTATACACTAATTTACAAAGAAGGTTTCCTTTTTTTTTTTGTTAAACAAGTTACTCACCATCTACCATTTTGTTCATCTCTCTACCCAACCAAATACTGTATGATTCCGTGAATTGTAAGCGCCTTCCATAAATGTATTGACGGCAGACCTGCACCTGCTTAGGCCAGATTCTTTCAGTAAGTGGTGCAAAGATTTTACTGGTATTACTCTCGCACCAACTTACACCACAGCGTAAAGCTTGAATCAACATAGTTAGAATCCAAATCCAAATTCTCTTATTGTGACTACCATTCTTATAAAATTCTAGCATGGTATTATAACGGGTGTCCCTAGAAGAGCGCTAGATTTAAATTTGCCGCAATTTTGTTGATACTAGCTGTACAGTGATTATTTTTTGACAGTTGTCACGTAATGATCACGCGATTTAAGAGATGTATCCAAACCAACAACGTTTAATTATTGCAATACCCCACCACAATAATAATGAAATAGGTGGTAGGCGGACTGGACTGATGGTGGTAATTTTCCTAGTCTACCGGGGCGGCGATGTATCCACCGTTCGTTACGATAAACCCAGTAAAATGTATCCATATGTTTCGGGATCAGGCTTAAATTGCCGACATACCCAGTCAAGCCGGCATAGTGTTAGGCACTGATGTCAGTCATGAGTGTCAAATTGCAGTTGCTAACATACATAGACCTCGCGCGCCACATACCATCAGGTGGACGCAAGGTCAAATGTCGCGATAGTATAAAAAAAAAAAGTCAAATATTCGGCCGCAATAATGCGTCAAATAAATCGACAGTGGCGTTTAATTACAAAATTAGAGACCATATTTACGCTGATGAATCAGAAGATCATTGTTCGTCGTCGTCCTTACCGGTCATTCGAAAATACCACAGAATGGCTGAAAATCTGTGGCTGAGAATCCAGGAACTTCCATTCTGCATCGTAGTTAAAAATCAAACGTTTCCAGACTATACAACGAATTTTGGTTAAAGATCTGCTTTTGCTTGCGTACAAGGTTTATTTGGTGCAAGAAATCAAATCCGGCACTCTTGTTGTGACACCCTATATGTCTATGGTCATAATACACACAGAATGAAACGTATGCAAGAGACATGTTGGTTTTGCATTTGCTGCCCTCTTGAGAATAGCATATTCGCTGTGTTTATTTAAAAGTTGCTTCGATATTTATCCTGTATGAATTCTAGAGTTGTTGTGATAATCTGAGATGGCTTTTAAGAGGGTTATCAAAGATTATTCAATTCTGAAGAGGCAGACCTTGCGCACACCTGATAGTAAGTGGCACGCTAGGTCCATGAATGTTAACAACTGGAATCAGACACTCATGACTGACATCAGTCTCTAACACTATGCCGGCTTGACTGAGCATGACGGCAATTCGAGGCTGATCCCGAAACGTCTTAATATACTTTACTGGGTTTATAGGCTCGGACGGTGGATACTTCCCAGCCCCGGAAGACTCGCCAAATTACCACCATCTGTCCGCCTTCTACCTATTTCTATTTATTTAATATGTAGGAGATGTATATTTAATTAGTATGTATATTTCTTTATTCTTGATCACAATAGTATTTCTGCATCCGTTTATAATGGTTAGATTCACAAAGGTTAGTTGTTAGAAAAAATCATTTATAGCATTAAGCTCGCCTTTGTACCCACACTATTTTTCTTTCTGTACAATAAAGAGTTTATTATTATTATTATTATTATTATTATTATTATTTGTTGTTCTCGTTGAAAGTATGTGCCATTTGCAATGATGTCAAATGCCATTTATTTACTTTTAGGGAGAACTAATATTGTGAGCTTGCCATAGTGATCATTCATCATAATCATCATTACAGCCCCTAGAACACAGCGTCCTAGACCTCTACTGCTGAATATGGGCGTTCCAGAACATATGTATATCTGGAGAATTTGGCCTACACTCTTCACATTGGCCAGTCAGCTTAGTAATATTTATTTAGTAGTAGTGTGATATTTATATGAAAATAAACGCGCTCGAAATAAGACTTACTTAATGAGAAATGTGTTTTGAAATTGAAATATTTTGAAAATTCAATTTACTTACTTTTTAAACAGTGGTTTGCTGAGTGCTTCATAAGGCCAATAATAATATCTACGAATACCTATATATTTAGTTGCGGTATGTTCATCAGAGAACTTTGTCCACAAGTTTGTACTAAGTTTCTTGACTCCGCTTAATCTTGTCTAGAACTAGCACAATTAGGTTATTAGGGATTTACTACTACTATGTACTAATTGTAACCATTACAGAGACTTCGTTTTGGTAAGTTAACTATAGTCGTAGGTATGTTGTTCGTATAGATTACCATGAACCCAATACTTACTTACAATATTTTTTTACTAAAAAGTGAAAAAAAATTAAGGTCCAAAATAAGACTTGTCCGCAATCTAGTTTTTTCTATATTCTCTGTATGCTGCCGAAACCTGGATTCCTAGAACCGCGTCGACGCCGTTGAAATTTGGTGCTGGAGGCGTATGCTGCGCATCCCGTGGACAGCACGCAGAACAAACTTATCAATACTCAAGGAGCTCAAAGTCACTACCAGGCTCTCTTCCAACTGCCTGCAACGAGTCCTTGAGTATGTTGGTCATATAGACTTTAAAAGCTCGGGCAATCTGGAAAGGCTGGTAATCACGGGAAAAATATAAGGCAAGGCCGGAGCCCGCGAGGTTCCGGCACGCCGCCGTGAGCAGACCCGGATGGCGCAGCATCGTCCGGGACAAAGTGATCCGAGGAGGGGGCACGACCCTCAGCATTGAGGAACACGACGCAAAGAGGAGGACCCACCGGATGGTAAGTCTACTCATGACTGACATCAGTCCCTAACACTATGCCGGCTTGACTGCGCATGACGGCAATTCGAGCCTGATCCCTTAACGTGTGTTTTAAATGACTTTACTGGGTTTATCGACACGTTCGGTGGATACTTCCCCGCTCCGGCAGACAGGGCAATTTACCACCTATTTGTTGTTCTCGTTAAAAGTATGTGCCATTTGCTGATGATGTCAAATGCCAATTATTACTTTCAAGGAGAACTAATATTGTAAGCTTGCGATGGTGATATTAATATAAAAATAACACAGCTTGAAACAAGATTTACCTTAAACAAATTTTACAATTTTGGTTGCAAGCTTTTCCCTCAGCATCGGTTGGAACACTCCTTGACCGAAATACACTGACCATGGCGGTGTGCCTTCGTCTCGGAGCCCTGACTGTCCACCCGCACCAGTGTCGATGCGGAGGACCAGTCGATCATCTCGGACACCACGGGCTTTCTTGTGCTAGAAGTGCTGGCCGCATTCCTCGTCACGCGGCTCTCAACTACAGAGGACATTTTTTATTTATAGTTTAGTTTATTTTTAATTTTATTATTTAGGTAGCTTTTAATTTATATAAATTAACTTCGAATAAATATTTATACACGCATATATAAAATAAAATTAATATTAATACTATGGATATAAGGGATATAAGTCCCGTCCGTGTGGAATGGTGGCAAGAACGCTGGCTGCATTTGCCCGCTGAATTGCAATACTGATTCTTTTTTTGGGCGTAGAAAGAGCCAGCTGTCTGTGCTGTATTTGATTTTGAACTGTTGATCTGTCGTTCCACCTGATGGTATAGGAGCAACTGACACCCACTGATCACCTACAATCCCTTATCATTGCCGTCTTAACAAAATACTTTTCCACACTTCGATTGAAGGACTGAACAGGAGAGAAGAAGTTATATGAATGAGAAAGAACAGAGATTGTGTGACGGGTTGTGTCATACTCGTGAGGTATTTGTGTGACCTTTTTAATACTCTATGGATGTGTTTAATCAAAAATGCATTAGCCAAAGATTACCAAATATATTGTAGTTTAAGTTCCACCTCATAAGGGCATGATTACGTATTTTATATTTAAAGGTTTACTTTCGAATCTTGCGTCGAAACGCAAAGACACACCTGTAGAATTAGGCTAGGGTCTAAACAATTTAGAAATGTGGTGTTGGCGGAAAATGTTAGGCATATCATGGACAAAGTTCAGAACTGGGAATAAGATCCTTGATCGTACAATCACGCATTCTCACTTTCTTCGGACACGTGTCGCGGCGTGGAGATATATTCATTGAGCGGCTGGTAGTTTATGGAAAAGTAAAAGCAAGAAGATGCGTAGTAGGTTGAGATGGACTGGCCTGGTAGCAATGGATCACATCCTACATGAGTAAGCCAGGAAGTTCGAGAAGAGTAGTGACGGTTTGTTAAGCGTGCCACTGATACTCAACTACGACCAATTTGCCACGAATGTAACGACAAAGAAGAACGAGAAAACAGCGTGAACATAAGCCGTTTTCATAGCGTGTGCATGTATACATGTATTCTCAATTTGGACGGCAGCTCTAGTCGGCTTTACACCATATTGCACCCTTAAATATAAATCATTACGCTTCGAAACTTTTCAAATCAATTCGAATCGAAAGCGACACCGATCAGAAGTCCTCTGCCTCTAAATCAACTAACTTTAACGCTGGACCGCGGAGGCAGTAATTTGTATTGTAAATGTGCATTATTTTGTACCAAGCTCGTGTTAAGTTTAACGTTGACACTTAGAGCATTATTAAAATATAAAATCTTATATCCGCTGTCGCAGCACGACTGACGCGCCGCTTGCTTTGAAAGTCTACCTTAAACGGTGTCGAGCACAGTCGACCGGGCGCGCCTGCGCACTCAGATAATCAGGTGTTACCCGGTACCCTATAAAACGCGAAATAGAACCGCGGGACTATATTGGTAAAGGATGTTTCAAAAACTTTATTATTACTGATGGCCGTGGGTTATGCGTCTTTATTTATTTAATGCACTTATTTACATGTACAATCATCACCATCGCACTCCATAGCACATATTCAGATTCGTTTACTGTATCTGCAGCCCACGTCTTCAAACGCTTGGTTACTGCATTATTTTTAGACAAACAGGAATCAGCATCGGGCTGGCAATAAATAATTGGCAAAAATAATCCGGAAGGGATACGATCGTGATGATACATTACTTTTTTTTAATTAAATTTGGCTGCAAGACTTAATGCCTTGGTCTCTTGTAAATAAAAAAAAACATTGGGAGCTCGCACTTTTTTCCCTTGCCGCACGAAATTTAAAACCTATATACAAACATATCTTCATGCCAAATCCCTTGCGGGGTACGCAGAGACAACTGAGCGCCACTTGTCACAGTCACGACATACCTCTTTCGCTTCTTCAACATTCATCAACCTCTTCATACATGACCTTTTGTTTCGATGACTTTTTAAAGCACCTTCAGCTATTTTTCTATTTATTTGATCGTAATATGTGAGTCTTGGTCTGCCAGGGCCTCTTTTACCCACAGCTTTTGCATTATATATCTGGTTCGTCAATTCTGGTCTTCATTTATCTTTTCAACATGCAACCATCGGAGCATGCCTTTCCTTATTTTTGTCCCTATGCTTTCTTTCATACCTACCTTTTTGCGTATTTCGTCATTACGTATGCAGTCCTTCAAAGTGACGCCGCATATCCGACGCAACAACCTCATTTCTACTGCATTAGCTCTACTCTCATGCGTATTCGCTTCATGACATTGTATGGCGAGTCGAGCTTTGCCACTGACATTTCAACTGGCGATCAGTGACCCCAGGGCACCGTTCACACTATTTCCCGCGTTCACTCTTCTTTCAACATCCCTATCACACTTCCCATCCGCAGTGAAAACACTGCCCAGATATATAATTTCATTTACTTGTTGTAGAGTTTCATTATCAATGTTTATAGTCACGGTTGTCATCCTTCTTCTTTCAAACACTAGTTAATCTTGCATTCAAATTTAAAACGTATTATTATAAAACTATAAAAATTAACATATTATAGTTATATTCACTATATTGTTTTTAATTCTTAATACATGCTGTATAGCCTGTCTTACGGTATATTGTCCTTCGGTATACCGTGGGCGTGTGGTAGCCGGCCGAGCGCGGACGTTTCTTGAACTAATCAAACTTAGCCATATTATATCTTTTGTATTATGATATTGCCAATATAGTAGCGAATTATTCGATAAGAATATTAGTCATTGTTTTATGTAGGTAGATAGTTCTTATATATAGTCGCAACATCATCTTAGGGGCAGTTATTTATTTATAAACTTTATTGCACAAAGTACAAAGGCGGACTTAATGCCCGAAGACATTCTCTGACAGCCAAACCTTGGGGACAAATTTGATCAAATGTAGGAGCAATCATAAAGATAATAAGAGAAATAAATAACTATTTAAATTAACAGCAATTTCATATATTCTTACTTACAATATATTTGGAATAAATATTATAATATCGATACACTAAATACTAATACATACATATTATTATACATAAACATACATATATACTACTTACTAACACTGTGTGGAGCAGTTAGTGAGAAGCCAGATTGCCCTATCATAAGGCACTGGGTACATACTCACATGTATGTGCCCAGTGCTTCAGGAGGGCAAGGCAAATATAAAAAATAAATGTCCTCTATTTACTAATATAGAATAAGCAAACACTACTTATACTAACCGCTATGGATACTATTCCGAAATAAACGCATTTTATTTTATTTAATAGAAAAAGTGTAAGCTTTTTGTACTAATACAAAAATTTCATACTATATATATATATATATATTTTATATATAATTTTTTTTTTTTCCAGACAGCGCCATCTCATTTCCGTGGTAAGCTACGAGGCTTGTGTTACGGAAACTAGATGGTTGATAAACTACATATTATACTTTTTTTTTGTAAATATATACATATTATACATATAAACACCCAGACCGAGACAAATTATACAATGTACAACTTGCCCCCGATGGGAATCGAACCCACGACCTCCCGAGTTCACGGCAACGTTTGTTACCACTAGACCACGGAGGCGGGAGATACTCTTTCCATACAACAAATTAAACTTAAAGGAATATAGTTTTTGACTAGGACCAGTTTTAAATAGGTTTTTTACCTTAAATCTGTCATTTTGAGAAATCTATGTTTTATACTATTTAAATATGGATTGTGTAACTTTTAGAATTGTTGTATGTTTCCTGATTTATTTTTTTATCAACAATGGCTTTAATATTTAAATTTAGTTTTTAATTATGCCAATACAGCTATTATTATCATTATTCTAATTGTAATGACTAACTACAACTACTATATAAAATAATTAAATTTTTTTGCTCTAAAGATGAGCTAGACCTATTCTGCACTTCGCCTATTAATGCGCTGAGGCGCCTAATGAAAACTCAATACTGCGATCACCATCAAATGGATAAATGATTCCGATTAGTTTATTTTGTTGTAAGTTATTTTTCTTCTTTTTTATTGTTTAATTCTCATATTTTTTTATTTTATTTTTTTATTCATTATACGATAAACCTTATACTTAGATTTTGTTATACTAATTGTTCAGTTGTTAAGTTACATTGTAAATATTATAAGTGATTTGTAATTGGCTCTTTCCAAAGTATCATCACGACCATAGCCCTTCCAGGGTGGTCAGAAACCATGCATCCTTTTTTTTATAGAAGAAATGCAGCCAGCGTTCTTGCTACCATTTCACGCGGACAGGACTTATATCCCTATCCGTAGTATAAGCTGAGTGTATTTCCGCCGTTTGAGGTTCCCTGCTTGTAATGCAACAGCGCCTGGGTCCTTAGAGGTCAAGGACAAGTGGGAAGGCGCCAGGGTGTCCACACAGATGGCATCCCACACTAAAGGCAAACCTAACTCCATGGAACCGGTGTCATTCCATCAGGCCGCTTGCCTTCGTCGCGTGCCATGCCACTGGGTCTATTATGGCTGGCGAACCCAAAGACACAAGGGCCCGACGAATGGCGTGCCTCAGGATGCGACCTAGCTAGGAGCTCCTAGACGTAGGCTGGTTATAGTGCTGAAACATTTGTTGTCGGAGAGAGTTCCAATGAAAGATGAAGGGAGAGCCTGCAGCCACAGTCTCGATTCCCTCCTTGAACCAGAAGACAAGCACGCTCTGTTACATTGGTTGACGTATTTAAAAGTTGATCCCGTACCAATCGGCAAAACGGCTCGTCCCACCGGCGCTGTGATCTGGTGAGAGTTGAGACGGACGTGTTGAGGCAAGCAAGCTTCCACGCGCTTATAGATTCCGCCATGTATGAAATATTATATGTATAAAAATTTTGTTTATGAGGTGCTATAGACAGAAATACTTATTGAAGTGCGGCGGTTTCTGCTGAGAACCTCAAGCTGCGCAAATACGCCAACCTCAGTACAGGTTACGAATTTGCGCCGTTTGGGGTCGAGACGATGGGCCCATGGGGACACTCAGCCAAGCGTCTGGCCAAGGAGTTGTCCAAACGGCGGAAGTCTGGAGACAGGAAGGCTGGCAATTATTTCTGCCAACGTATTAGCTTAGCTATACAGAGGGGAAATGTTGCCAGTCTTCTTGGGACTATCACTGAAGGGTCGTCTCTAGAGGACATTTGTTACTTATAGTTTATTTTTCATTAGGTTTAGTTTATATTTATTTCAATTTTTATTTTTAAGTAGTTTTAATTTATATTGTAATTATTTTGTACTGTTTGTATATTACTTCATTATATAAATAGATCTACTAGGTACTATTAGCTATATGTACATATTAATTATATTTGTATTCTTGTATACACTTCGTATAAAAAACATAGTGCATATAGAAACATTGGCATATTAAGTAATGAGATAACAATCTCCTATAGTTAAAATGTTACAGGCTTGACGTATATATCGTGACTATTAGGTGCGAGTAACATGTGTATTTCGTCAGCGTTACATGATTAACCCACATCGTGTACCAGACTGTGTACAAAGGCAATTACTTCTTATTTCCCATGCCTAACTACGCTCATTTAACGGATATTTACTCTATGCTCCAATTTTAGATAACTATCGTAAGCTTTAAGCTCATATCGGGTTAGGAAGCAAAAAGTTATATTGTTTCATGTTATTATCTCATTTTGTTGTTATTATGTTTTACTTTTATATTCTTATTAGTTTTATTCTTTTAGTTTTTGTAGGTTTTTCTTTTAATTGCATGTTTTATATTATCACATCTATTTTCTTCGTAACATTCTGCACCCGCTTATTACATATGTCAGTCACAAAGGTTAGTTGGTAGAAAATGCATTTACGGCATATAGCTCGCCTATGTACCTGTACTGCATTTTGGTTTTGTACGATAAAGAATTTATTATTATTATTAGTAACCGTATCTCTTATTTCCTTAAAAAGCAAAACGAATCCTAATCACCTGACATATTATTAGTACCTATATATGTATATATAATTATTTATGTATTTATCTTAATTATGTATTATTATTTTTCTGTTAGGTATTATAGTATTATAAATGTATATATTGTATTTATTTACATATTTTAATTCTGGTTTTTACTATATTATTTCCATTTTCACACTCTGCACCCATAATATTAATCTCTCACTCTCCCAAAGGTTAGCTGGTAGTATACCTTCATGGTATTATGCTCGCCTATGTACAACACTTTATATTGTATATTTTGTGTGCAATAAAGAATTTTATTATTATTATTATGTTGATAGGTAGATTATTCCACAAATTGTATCAAGAACTATAAAAGAGTTAGACACAAATGAAGACTGATGAGAGGGGACATATTATATAACAAGTTGTGAGCATAGCGACGAGATTTGTCATAAAAAGAAGCGAAATTTTCCTTAGAGTATTTCGGTGTCGCAGTATTCAAAACAGAAAATAGTAGAAAATGGGCTCGAAGATTTCTGCGACAACGCATAGGCAGCCACTTCAACTTAGCACGATATTCAGAGACGTGATATTCTTACAAGTTACGAATTTTCGCCGTCTGGAGTATAGATGATGGACCCACCGATACGCTACGCACACGTTGAAAACAAACGAATTCATGTGATTCGTGTGTAGCGTTTGCTTAGGTTGCAATGGATATATATTTCAAACAGAGCAAAGCTAAGTCAAGGCCACGAATGCAGTGATGCTTAGGCCGTGTACGCATACTTGTAGCTAAAGCACCTGCTTTCCGTGTTTCTCATTAACAAGAACATTAGATTCATTACTTCGCTTAATTAGAAGTGAGCGCGCCACTTATTATGACCAGCTGACGGTAGGGCGACCATACTTAAGCTATAAGAACAATATTGATTAGATTTATACCGATATATATTAAAGTAGTTGAAGTTAAAGTTGTCACGACTACTTCTTACTTGGAACTATAATGAGACAGAGCTATTCATAAGAATCACTATTTGAGGAAATTCATATTTGATAATTGTTGTTTTTCCTTAATTTAATTTTTATTTATTTAATAAGCTTAGATCTTAAAAGTAAGTAAGTAAGTAAATGTAAGTAAAATCGATTTCATTAACCAATACAGGTAATCGAAGAGTCCCACGAGCGAGGCTCATTACCTAGTGTGGGCTCACTATTAATTCACAATTTAATTTAAACTCCTGCAGTGTACTAGAGTCGAAATTGTTCATTAGGTTTATATACAAGTTTTGTAGAACACTGAAATAAAAATTATTATTATATTACGCCAAAGTTAACATCTCTATAGTACTAATGATTTATTCAATAATGCATATTTATTTTACACAAGTAACACAAGCCTAGTAGCTTACCACTGAAACTAGATGGCGCTGTGTGAGCTGTCTGGAAATATTTATTATTATTATTATTTTAAATTTATTTAAAATTTGGAATACAAACAGAGATCATGCCTAAAATTTGTATAGAAGTAAAAGTAAAGTATCATCACGACCGTTTCCCTTTCGGGGTAGTCAGAAACCATGCTTATAAATAAGCGGATTCACATTTAGCCAACTTTACTATATGCCAATCATGACAAGTGGCAAGCTCGTCGATGTCTCCAGCGTACCAAACTCGAGAAATATCACAAATAAATTAAATATTAATTAAATCTATTTATTTACATTAATAAATATTTTTGTGTCCCGATCAGGAATCGAACCCGGTACCTCCGAGTCTAAATCCACGAACTTAACCGCTAGACCGCGGAGGCAGTTTGTATAGAAACAGTTAAAATAAACAACATGGCCTTTTTACAGCCACGAATTTAATATTAAGTATCTAGCTGTAAGTAAAAACAAATTCCTTGTTTATGGCAACAATGTTTTAGTTATAATTATTGTATTGATGTTGGGTTCGGTCCAGCCATGGTCAATGGTAATATTTTTTATTTGTTTTTTTTTATTTATTTATTTATTGGCTTGTATGTATTGACAATATCCAAGTGTTACGTGCTAACCATACGGAAATAAATTATTTTGATTTGATTTGATTTGTGAGCCAGACTCCATAAACAGTACTCACTAGGAACATTAATATATATACAATATTTAAGGCGAGTAATGAATGTTAGCAACTGGACTGACATCAGTCTCTCACACTATGCCGGCTTGACTGGGCATGACGGCAATTCGAACCTGATCCCGAAACGTGTGGATACACTTTACTGGGTTTATCGGCACGAACGGTGGATACTTACCCGCCCTGGCAGACTGAGCAAATTACTACCATCAGTAGGTCTACCACCTATTTGTTGCTCTCGTTGAAAGTATGTGCCATTTGCAATAATGTCAAATGCCATTTTTTTATTTCAAGTGAACTAATTGTAAGCTTGACATGGTGTGATTCATATAAAAATAACACCGCTTAAAACAAGTCTTACTGCATATTCACTAATTCATTGGTAATAATGGATTTCAAAACAAAAATAATAAGGATTATTCAGAACAGAAATATACTGCGATGGCGGAATATTACTTTAAGCTTTATTTAGGTCGGAGCTTGCGTCAGAATTACAAAATACTATACAACTCCTGACTGTACTCGTAATAGCTTTATATATCATCATTTCATTATCATTACAGCCCCTAGAACACAGCGTCCAAGAACTCCACTGTTGGAGATGGGCCTTCCAGATATAATAATAATAATAATAAATTTATTCGAAGTAAAAAAGAACATAACATGCATTTTATGGCGCTCTGAATCCCGAGTAAGATGTTTTATAAAAAACACCTGCGTTACGGAATTCAGGGTCTTCCTGAGGTACAATATAACAAAATTTATTAAACAAATAATACGAGTATACATAGAATTTAAGCATGCAAATTAACATAATTAAGAATTAATAATTAATACATTTCTAAAGAAGTACATTCAATTTTCTTTATTTATTTTTAGGGGCAATCAAGCTATTGAAGGAAAGGATAAGTTAGGACAATAGGGCAAGTAGATATAACATATGCTCACAATGCAAAATATCTGGAGAATTTGGCCTACGTGTCGAACGCTGGCCAAATGACAATTTATTACCGATTCCACAAGTTGGAATTAATGGAACCGGGACCGACGGTCCACTTACGTAATAATATTTGTCTTTAGACATAGATTAGTTACAAAAAGTGGGAACCACACTGATTAAGGCCCGTAAAATTAAATATATCGATGTCAAACTTGTTTACCAAATGTCATATCAAACCAATACCAAAAGTAAAAAAAAGTTGTCTGTAGAAAAAGTAGATATTTGGTCACACTAGCTGTCAGGTTCATTCGACATGACGCGGAGAAGTTTCCGACTGCCATTCATTTGTTTTGCAACACTTTAATTTTACATACATTGCTTCTTTGTCTTATTCAATTTATTCCAATGTTGACTATAATCAGCAGTGTAATACGTAATGTGATTATTATTATTAATTAGTTTTGAAAACACCTATAATTTTTAACAAAACAAAATTTAGGTAGGTAGTCTTGGTGTCTAATAGGTTCAATTTTATTTATGGGTTATTTTTATTTTTCACTATTTATTTTAAAAGGAACGTAATACTAGATGTGTACCATCGCTTATATTACTAATCCGAATGAATAAGGTCATATGCGGAGCGCACTTGGCATTCAGAAGCAATTAGAAAATCAGTAAACAAGGTAATGAAATCTTAGTATGAAAATAAGTTTCAAATTCCTATAATTTATTGAATCACTTAGGCTTTAACGACGAATGCTCAGTTCACAATCTACATAAAATCCATACGTGATATCACGCTAGTAATTAACCCGTTTGTTGATGGGGCAGTAAATTTTAGATTAATGAAAATACGCCGACTAAAGGCATCGATACACCTAGAACTAGAAGGATTAATGTTAAACATAATCTTAGGTGTCATCTACACATGGCTCTAACAAAATAATTTCAAGTAGCAAAATTGTAGGCTTGTATAGTTCGCAAAAGAACTAGTTCCAAAGAGCGCTTTCACAGAGGTCCTTCTAGTTCGTTCCATTCCATCTAGACCGACTTGTCATAGCGAAAGAGCGGAGCGTGTCAGTAACACTATAACTAATTTAACAGTTCAAAGATTGCGCAGTTATAGTTTCGCTATTAAAAATCGAAACTTAGTAAAACAGGTTTACTACTTTGATTACTTACCCTGATTGAACCATTAGAGTTGGTCCAAAATATGAGTTATAGAGTCAGCTACTGATGCCAATTTCTTAATTTTAATACAGTGATTAAATTCCATATATTCACATAGTTTATTAGTAAACGACTGCCTTAAGCCACAGATCCCTCAAACTGAGCGCTCCTTTTCTCTAGTTCGAGAGAGGGGCTCTAAAGGGAATGACCTAGTTCACTAAGCGGCGGCAAACTAAACTAAGCTCTCATGGTCAGGAACTACTACCTACTAAATTCGCAACTCTACAAACTCCGTGGTCTAGTGGTAACAAACGTTGCCGTGAACTCGGGAGGTCGTGGGTTCGATTCCCACCGGGGGCAAGTTGTATAATTTGTCTCGGTCTGGGTGTTTATATGTATAATATGTATATATTTACAAAAAAAAAAGTATAATATGTAGTTTATCAACCATCTAGTTTCCGTAACACAAGCCTCGTAGCTTACCACGGAAATTAGATGGCGCTGTGTGACCTGTCTGGAAATATTTATTATTTATTATTATTATTATTGATTTTTTTTAAAATCACTTATTATCCAAAACATTGGACTATAATTTATTTATTATTATATTATTAAAACCACAAATTTAAAAGTAATTTAAAATACGACAATACATACTCGTACCTTGCCCATTATTGCTACAAAAAAAAGTAGAAGACCATAAAAAAAAACAAGAATAAAGTGTAACGTTCATACCTAATCGTATACTTGTATATTTAACTACATACTCGTATAACATTTCAAACGTTTTGTAAGCAACATGAATTTATCGACGGTATTTAAATATTATCCAATGTATTGGCATATTTTTATTATGGCAAAACTTATAACGTTACATGGCGCGGATTATAAGTTGTAATAAACTTTAGCAGTTATCATTAAATGATTTACAACACCACCGTTCCCGTGCCTCGGAGAGCACGTTAACCCGTCGGTCCCGGTTCCACTAATACTAACTTGTGGATTCGTTAATAAATTGTCATATTAAGCCGTCTGGCCAGCGTGGCGAGTGTAGGCCAAATTCTCCAGTTCTGGAAGGCCCATCTCCAGCAGTGGAGGTCTAGGACGCTGTGTTCTAGGTTCTGTAATGATGAATGAATGAAATTAAATGATTTAAATATCTTAAATCTTCGTTTGATGTCACTGTTACAAAAGTGTTAGGCAATTGCAAAATCTCTCTTTCAACTGTTTTTATGAGGATCTAAATACAAAATTGATAAAATACTTCTCTAATATTTTAAAAGCTTCCTAAATAAATAAATGAAAAATAAACTAAACTATAAATAAGTATGTCCCATCCGAGATAGTCCCAAAGAGGCTGGCAACAGTTCCCCTCTGTGTAGCGAGGCTAATACGTTGACAGAAATAATTGCCAGCCTTCCTGTCTCCAGACCTCTCCGTCAGCCACTTTGACAACTCCTTGGCCAGGCGCCTTGCTGAAGGCCATGATCAGTCCCTAATAACCAGCAGAGTGAAGACACGCTGATCATATATGTCAAAAGTCAAATAAATTCAATTAAATTAAAAGTAAATTATAATTGTGATCAGTGCATCGTCCCCGGTAGGGGAACGAGGCTAGGGCTGAGAGCCCATATGATGAAGAACGGAATTGGGGGCTGAGGACCCCGTGCGAACGAGTCCAGGAGCCGCTCGTGAGCGAGTCCGGGGGCTGCGGTGCAGCTTCCCGCTATGCCAGCCCCGCAGAACACTTGACCGGAGCCGCTAGTTCCCGGGCCACCATAATTTTTTTTTTTACCATTAATATTTTTTTATTTTAATTTCTTAATAAATTGTTTTAGAGTTAATAAATTATTATTTTTATCTACATTCCTTTTTTTTTTTGATGACGTTAGGTCATAATAGGCCCCCCATTTTGACGCAACGTCAAATGCCATGGGCCCATCATTTCGACCCCAAACAGCACAAACTTATAACCGGTACCAAGGTTGGCGTATAGCAGAAAACGCCGCACTCCCCGCGCCTGACGATATAGTTTTATATATACACAATATTTAAATTACAAAATTTATGAAACGCTTAACTCCACTTATGTATGGATAATGGGAAACTACTTAGATACAATCTAGTCTAAATCCTTTATCGTACAAAATTCAATTTGCAATATAAAGCATACAAATACCCACATAATAACTCCAGAGGTATGCGGCAATCGCCAACCATCGGTCTAATAATTCATTCGCCTTAAGGTGGCTTATACACTTGCAACGTCTTGCGTACTAAAACATTCAATATAAACTTTAGGTAATGTCAAAGACAAAATAAAACAGACTAAATAAAAACATTTAACCACCGCGCCATTATAAGAACGCGTACCTTAAATCCTACAAAGGTCAGTTCAAACCCACCCGGCATGTACCAATGAGAAATACACTTTTCTTACGTACATTTGTCATAGATTTACAACATCACCGTTCACGTGCCACGTTAAGCCGTCGGTCCCGGTTCCACTAATGCCAACTTGTGGAATCGTTAATAAATTGTACATACTAATACCTAAGAGTCAAAAGATTTAGTTTTCTAAAAAGTGGTTTAATATACTGAGATATACGTCACAGATTGCACGAATTCATTTTTTTAAATTAGTAATACATTGTGATGGATGTCGTGAACATAATTTTGATCTAAACCATGCATTAAACTGCAAAAAAGGCGGACTGGTGAAGCAGGGCCACGACCATCATCGTGACGATTGCAAATATTCATACAAAATTTCAGTAATAAGGGCTATAAGCTTAAGGATCAGAGGAACAAGAAAGCGAGTGAGATGGATAGGATGTGAGGATGGAGCAGGTATGTTTGAAGGAACGATTAAATGTGAATGAATGTTAGATGATTTTATATATTTAGTTTTCTGTATTTTTTAGATATTATTGTGATTTTGTTGAAATAAATATTTATATAATTGTAATACGTTGTTACTTTTTGTGGAATTGACATATAACACCAGGCCATATCGCAAAATAGAAGCGACGTAGCCATGATAGCTTGAAGGGACATTTTTTTCGATGCTGTTATAGATATTCGATGCCTTTATGAGCAACTTTTACCCCTGTATTGCAGTTTATATGTATAATAAAATTAATAAAGCTATTCGAAAAGAAAGGAAATATATTTATTGACAAAAAAAATCATTTACAAGCGAAACATATTACAGTGATCTCCACACTCGGCACTGCCAGACATGTGGTGATCTATATTAGATCTATATATTGGGCATATAATCAATTCCGACCTCTCCGATAATAACGACATGGAACGACAAAGAAGGGCTACATCGGTAAGAGCAAATATGTTGGCGCGGCGTTTTTACAGATGTAGCAAGGCCGTAAAGAGGCAGTTGTTTCTGTCATACTGTACCAGCGTGTACACCGTGGAGCTGTGGTCTCAATACACAAAAGCAACCTTGTCAACAATGCGTGTCCAGTACAATGATTGTTGGCGAGCTATGTTTCATCTACCTCGCTGGTGCAGTGCTAGCGAGATGTTCTGCACAGGACGCACTCCGGGCTGGGCCGCACTAATGCGACAGAGAACAGCGGGCGTCGGATCACACGTGACTGGCCGCTGCACCAACTATGAAGAGACTATCATACTCCCAGTATGGATGTTAGATTTTGATTTTATTTATTTTTTAATTTTATTTTACAAGTTGTATACTTTGTTTTTAGTTTTTACTGTTTTCTATTAGTTGTATTAATTGGATTGTATTTAACTGTGTAAAATCGATCTGGGAAATAAACGTTATTATTATTAATGTAAATTCTCTGAACTAAAATAATTGTAAAATTATTTTAAGTTTATGGTTAAATAAATGAAACTATGATGAAACAAAAGAATTGTTATAAATATTAAAATATTAGGTACATAATTCAATTTGTAATTGTTAATAGTAAAAAGTAAGTAAAAGTATAAACTAAGTGGAAATAAAATAATAAAAAAAGCTAAAACTCAATATGTATTATATTATATATTATACTCATATGTGTAATGGAACTGGTGCCTGAGATTCAGATTAACTTTGTTTGGGCACCAGTGGCCAATTCCAAAAAAATGTACTAGCTTTTTAAGTAAATAAACGTTTTTTTTATTATTATATTATTATTATTAAGATTTAGACTCGGAAGTACCGGGTTCGATTCCTGGTCGGGACACAAAAATATTTATTAATATAAATAAATACATTTAATTAATATTTAATTTATTTGTGATATTTCTCGAGTTTGGTACGCTGGAGACATCGACGAGCTTGCCACTTATCATGATTGGCCTATAGTAAAGTTGGCTAAAAGTGAATCCGCTTCTTTATAAGCGTGGTTTCTGACCACCACGAAAGGGAAACGGTCGTGATGATACTTTTTTTTTATAAAGAAGATACACAAATTTATTAATTTCATTGCAAACTTGATCTATACGACTGTATCAATGATAATTCAATTCAATTCATTTATTAACCACAAGATACATTAAGTACACTCGGTTTTGTCAGTTATACATATTATTGTTTACCAATCATGGCAGGATAGCAGAAGAATGCCATTAATAGCAAAGAACAGCCATCGTCATTTACCACTTAACACTACAAACAATCAATAGATGCTGCTGTACAAGGGCGTTTTTTTTTTTTTTTTTTTTTTTATACTTGCACGACATGTGACCTTGGGCCCACCTGCCCATCAGTCCCTAACACTATGCCGGCTTGACTAGATGCTTTTTCACACTTCGCTTGAAGGACTCCAAATTATAGGAAATTGGAAACACAGAGGCTGGAAGAGCATTCCACATCTTTATCGTACGACAGATGTATGAGTCCCCAAATTTATATGTACGCGAAGGGATGGTGACTACGGTTGTCACTTAAAATACAGAAAATAAACTATATTAAAATTATATAATAAAATAATTATTATTTTAATAAAAGAAAAAAAAAGTACAAAATTGTGCATGTCAAATTAAATAATCACATTAAATGTCAATCAATCGATAGTCCTAGAAATACAGAGGTTTGAATCTCTTTGATTTTGTGATCAAATAGATTTATTTTATTTATTTATTTATTTAAAAAACTTTATTGCACAAAGTACAAAGGCGGACTTAATACCCGAAGATATTCTCTGACAGCCAAACCTTAGGGACAATACTATAATTATCCCTTTCAGCACGACAAAAATATTTTGGATATATAAGGTAACTTTGATATACTTACGGTCTAAAATATCTAAAAAAAAATAGTGAAAAAATCCTCCACTAGCGAATTCCACTAAGTCCCTATTATACGCCGCATATACGTGCGTTGCTATTTTCTAATGTGTTAGTGCACCTTTGTGCGTTGGGTAATAATGATGAAAATTTAAATCACTATTGTATGTTGTTTTCTTAAATAAGGACTAGGACCAAGGACAAGCCTAACAATTTAATAAAGATAATCACTTAGTAGCTAGATGAGTGCATTCGAGGCTGTTACGGAGCGGCAAAACCATTGGGCAAAACAGAATTTGGCGACCGCTAGATATTAATTTGTAATAACGCACGCTTGGTATTGTCCGTGCTGAAAGGGTTATAAAAGTTTTGTCTTTTAAATTAAGTCTTTAAGATTGTGCGGTAGATGATTATAACAAAACAGTTAGTTGTTAGAGGGTAGTTAAAGATCGCCTGCAATGGTAATGAGGTAAATGTATGTTGTGATGCATAACACAAAGCCAGAGAATGTGTATTGAGGCTTAGATTAGCAGATAGTTGCGCCGGCGACACGTCGCGATTGTCTGCCAGGGCGCCACCGGCACGGGCCCGCTAATAAGGAGCGAGCAATGCAAACTGCAGCTATGTATGCATGCACCTTCTTCTATCCACTTCTCAAAGAATAGAATCTGGGATTTAAAAATACATTTCATCATCATCAGCCTCTCCACTGCTGGATGTAGGCCTCCCCTAAGGCTCGCCACTTAACGCGATCTTTTGCTACCCTCATCCAACCCCCACCAGCGACCTTCTTTAGGTCATCTGTCCATCTGGCGGGGGTCGTCCCACTTTGCGTCTTCTTGTCCGGGGTCTCCACTCTAGAACCCGTTTGGCCCATCGATCGTCGGTTCTGTGGCAGATGTGTCCGGCCCATAGCCACTTCCAAAAACACACTCCAAAAATACATTTGTAATCATATAATTTAAATGATTGAAAGTGCCTTATATTGCCTTTATAAAACTTTATTATTCATGTCCTTGACTATGACAGTACAGAAGAGATGGTGACATAACAATTGACAATATTACTTAAAAAAACACACAATTAATAATTCATTAGAAAAAAATATAAAACCCAAACACATAATCTTTTATTATTATATTATTTATTTAAAACTTTATTGCACTATGTACAGGGGGCGGGCTTAATGCTGGTAGACATAATTTATCGACAATAATAATTTTAAAAATATATATATACCTTAGAACAAGGAGTGGGTGCAAAGACGTATTTAAGAATGATCATTGTAAAAAAATAACAATATTTATCAGAATAATATACTTACATACTAATAGTACTTACTAATATGCATACATATATTGAGAATTCAATCATTTGAATATTATTCTGTTGGAATTACTCTTCCTCTTCCCTCTCCTTCCTTCCTCACTTCTTCCCCTACATACGCACACACACACACACATATACAGACAACACACACTTATACAGACAACACACACTCAAATACTATACTTCACATACTAAATTTGTAACTTTATTTTCTAACTTGTATGTTCATTATTGGAAGACACTGTCTTCTTTGAGGAGACAGGGTTCACCATAACGAACCAACATTATTTGGTGTTAATAAAAAAATTGTATAATTAGATACGTACATTTGTTTTATCCTCGGGGAGCCAGCCTTCGTGGTCTAGCGGTTAAATAAATAATGTCAACATTTATTACAATCTGACGTTTCCCCCCCCCCCCCCCCCCCTCTTTGAATTCCATTTTGATGAAACTTTGGGAATATTTTGTGTTAACATCGGCGAAGGTTTCTGACATAGTACCACTGTTGTCCGATAGGTGGCACGCATCAGCGCTAAGTGGTTCGTGAACACACAAAGAAAGAAAAATAAGAAATATTGTTTATCCACAAGCACTCGAATGAATAAATTAATGGAAATAAATATATTGTCAATAAAACTAATTCAAAAATTCAACATTACACGGGTAACGCCGGGTCAAACAGCTAGTTTAAAATAAACGATTTTTCTACTTATTAAAATAATTTATCTAAAAATGCATATATAACTGTGATTACAATTTAGCCAAAAAAAAAATGAAGAATGATTTATTTTCTTCGTAATAAAAATCAAATTAAAAACTTTAATGGACAATCATTCCCTAGTCAAGAAACTGGCATTACCCGTTCGTCTCCAGAACGTATGCTAAAAGCAAGAGCAAATAATGCAGATTATTCTCAGTCCTTATTTATTCTAGTGTTTATAAGTGTAAGCGAGCTACATTCGCTCCCTGTATTAGCAATTCTGATACGCGAAAGCGATATGGCCTCATAAGTGGGACTATGCATCGAGAGCACCGTTACAGTTTATATAGATATAGGAAGAGATAATAAAACCCGATGGCTTATTAATATTTAGTTTATTACAATCATTATCATTACAGCCCCCTAGAACACAACGTCCTAGACCTCCACTGCTGGAGATGGGCCTTCCAGAACATATATCTGGAGAATTATGGCCTTCACTCGCCACGTTGGCCAGACGGCTTGGCGAGGATATTATGTCAATCTTGAATGACAAATTATTAACGATTCCACAAGATGGTATTAATGGAACCGGGACCGACGGCTTAACGTGCTCTCCGAGGCACGGAAACGGTGGTGTTGTAAATCTATTACAAATGTACGTAAGAAAACTGTATTTCTCATTGGTACATGCCGGGTGGGTTTGAACGTTGGATTCTTCCCCGCCGCGGCAGACTGGACAAATTACTACCATCAGTCCGCCTTCATCATCATCATGGACCCCAGGACACAGCGGTCTAGACCTCCGCTGTTAGAGATGGGCTTCCAGAACATATATCTTAAGAATTTGGCCTACACTCGTCACGCTGGGTTGGTGAGGATCTGATGTCAATTTTTAATGACAATTTATTAACGATTTCACAAGTTGGTATTAGTGGAACCAGGGCCGACGGCTTAACGTGCTCTCCGAGGCACAGGAATGGTGATTTTGTAAATCTATGACAAATGTACGTAAGAGAAGTGTATGTTTGAACCAAACCAAACCAAACCAAACCAAACCAAAGCAAACCAAACCATACCAAACCATACCATACCATACCAAACCAAACCAAACCAAACCAAACCAAACCAAACCAAACCAAACCAAACCAAACCAACCCAAACCAAACCACACCAAAGAAAACCACACGACACCACCACACGAAACGAAACGAAACGAAACGAAACCAACCAAACCAACCCATATAGCTATAGCTATTTTCCATCGTACAAATATATTTTTTGTTACAGGACTTTGTCGAGCTTAGTACCTAGGTATTTTTTTGTCGAATAAAAACATTTATTAACCTAATTGTACCCACATTTTAAACTTACCGAGAAGCACCGATTTTTATCCTTAAAGATATTTATTAGAAATGAATGTGTTGCGATGATTACAGACTACCTGTCGATTAGAGATTGGAGCTGAAGATAAAACCGCATGTAGATGTTCCGCCCACGCCTTGTATGGATGAGCAATTGAATGGGTGCGTACAGACTCAATGAGAAATACCTGCGAATATTCCAATTACTAGAGTTTTACCTAGCTCGCAGACTTGATTCTGTCATCTTCAAAAACTGCACTAAGCCAGCAGAGATATTGTCCTCGTAGTCTGGCAGTGATAGATATAAACCGTAGAGGTATCGCGTTTAATTTCTGGTTTAGAACACAATCATGGCGGCCGTAAGCTTTCTGGGGTGGATAGGTATTCACACTTACTATAGACCATCATGGTAAAGCTCGTCAATGTATCTATGAACAAAAACAATAAAAACTTTACTTAAGCCGTCGGTCCTGGAATCGGGATTTTAGTTATCATAATTGACATCAGACCCTCGCCAACTAGTCTGCAAAACGAGGCGAGTGTAGGTCAAATTCTTCAGGAATTTCTAGGACTCTGTGTTCTATATGGTCTGTATTGAACTTGTCGATTTCCCTGGTCTACAAATTATTGACGTTGTTTATGGCTAAAAAAACACTGGCAACTTCAACTTAAAAAAATTCTTACGAGAAGAACAAAACACCACATCCGCATATAGTCAATGCCAGTACCCTCATTATAATAGGTTGTAATGACACTCAGAGCACTATCGCCAATCAAATCGTTTAATGGTCCGTAACAGCAACCGCCAAGGACGAAATGGGTAAAAAAAATGGAAATTCCCGTAGATTTTATTGTAATGTTTTAAGTTTTGTGTATTACCAAACGCTCTAGCACTTTTGACATCCATAAGTCTGTCTCTCTCATATTTTAAAAAATAATAATGATCACGATTTTAAAAAAAATATTGTAACGAAAACTGTTTTGAATGAGATTGAGAATTTGTTTTGTTTAAACATGTGATTTTTAACTAACAATATTTATAATATAAAAAATGTAACTAACTATTAATAAGATACGACAAGTTTAAAGAACATATACACGCTTCAAACCTTGAAACCGTCAAGGTACTTCGCGATTTGACAGTTCTATTCCTCGCGCGTAGTGATGTGTCGAGGCGTCCGTCCTCCGTTTGACATATGAAAGAAATGGTTGAGTATAGTCAAAATTTAAGAAAACGTCATTGGTGTAAAACTTTGTTTTTTAAAATTTCGTTGAGTCTGGACTCATTTAGACACACAAAATTATTTATACACTCTCAATATCCATAAACGTTCCAAGATCGAGTGTAACTGCAACTGTGGCTACAAGAGGAAGCTTCTAGCTAGATTTATCGACAGCTGATTGAGCTGATGGCAGCGGTGCTAGTATGAACATACGATCAGAAACCCATCTTGATTGCGATGTGGGTCGCACTTGTTCCACAGGTTTTTCACATCAAGGTGAATGAAGATATTAATAATAGAATTGATTCTTATTATTAAAGAGTTAAGAAGCAACGTTTGACTCAAACCTAATTCCTTCCTCTCCATTCCGCAACCGAACCACACGCACAGGTCAGAATATGCACCCATATGCACATACCGCAGTCACCATCCCTTCGCGTACCTATAAATTTGGTGACTCATACATCTGTCGTACAATAAAGATGTGGAATGCTCTTCCAGCCTTTGTGTTTCCACTTTCCTATAACCTGGAGTCCTTCAAGCGAAGTGTGAAAAGGCATCTAGTCAAGCCGGCATAGTGCAACTGATATGGCAATTTGATCGTTATTGGCAAACGTTTTGGATGCGTTTTTACTGGGAATTGAACCTGCTACCATGCGAGGCCGTATGTAATATATATGTTTTTTTTAATACTAACACGACATGTGATTTTGCGCTCATCTGATGGTAAATGGCGCGCGAAGTCACAAGGGCAACAAAAAATACGTTTAAAAAAATTGAAATTTTATTCGTAAAACAACAATAAATAAATTCCTATAATTTAACCAAATTTCTTACAGCACATGGCCCCAAATATATCAGACTGATACCGGAAATTTTCCATTTTTCAAACTAGCTAACAATTTATATGATTCACCAAAGGAGGTGTTTGGGGAGAGCATTATTTTTCCTTAAAAGACAATAATTCACGCATTCCGCTCACACCCCGCACTTCGCCATTTTTTATATCGCGTGTGTTTCGCGCCTTTTGGACTGAGGTGCGTCCCTAATAAAATTAGACTTCGAATTGTAGAGTTTGAAAATTATAGACAAGATCAAATATAATCACAATTAAAGTAAAGAAGTAAAGTATCATCACGACCACATCCCTTGCGGGGTGGTTAGAAACCACGCTTATATAAAAGTGGATTCACATTTAGCCAACTTTACTATAGGCCAATCATGACAAGTGGCAAGCTCGTCGATGTCTCTAACGTACCAAACTCGAGAAGTATCACAAATATTAATCAAATTTATTTATTTAAATTAATAAATATTATTGTTTTCCGAACAGGAATCGAACCCGGTACCCCCGAGTCTAAAGCCACGGACTTAAACGCTGGACTACAGAGGCAGAGGAGAACAGTTCTGAGCAATGGCTCGTGCTAAGCATTGACAGACAAAGACTAATAATCCAGACCTTAGTCTTTTGCAGCGGTAAAGTGAGCTTAGAATTTGCCCAAACCTTCGCATCCAATGTTAAAATATAAATACGTAGATTGTAAAAAAGTGTAGTATAAAAATTGTATTTGATCTAATTGTAAAATTAAAATTGACGTCAATTGTACCAGCTTCAAAATAAAACTGACACGTTTTCCGTCAATCTACGCCAAGAACTCAGTGTTGCTATCGCTATGTAATCCAAAGATTCGGAAACTGATTTTTTTCTTATGGCAGGTTTCTTTTGACGCCAAAGAATCTAAGGTCCTAAATAAGGCAATTAAACATTCCATTGCAGCATTTCTTTCGTTTTTGTCGTGGTAATCTTTATGTTATTGCCATAAGCAAGGCAACACTTAAATTGTTGTATGATTTTTAATCATTCTTTAGCAGACGTCATTATGAATACATAATGTACGTTCTCCACGATTATACGAACTAAACGCGAAATCGACGTGGAGTAATCACACGCCGCGTGTGACTTAAACGTCGATCATTGGAGCGGCGAACGAGTGCCTACACTCCGTAGCCACGACTCAGACTTAGCTGTAAAGGCACACAGGGCCAACAGTGAGATAGA
This sequence comes from Tinea semifulvella, assembly GCA_910589645.1. Taxonomy (NCBI): domain Eukaryota; kingdom Metazoa; phylum Arthropoda; class Insecta; order Lepidoptera; family Tineidae; genus Tinea; species Tinea semifulvella. Next base: position 4,570,764 of record OU342599.1, read on the forward strand.
GACGGTTTATAGGATTTTAGTCCGTAGGCGCCCTGGGGCTTCACTAGGAAACTTCACGGATGAGTCGGGCATGCGACCCCCACCCGCGTTGGCCCTTCAGGCAGGGGGCGTATCATTGATGATTTATTGATTCACCGTCTAAAAAAAAAAAAAGAGTGATGAAGTGTTGGATTTTGGCGCGGTTGGAAATAAAAAAAAAACTTTCGCTCCTTTCACTCTATACAGTTTTTTCCACACACAGTGCGTTTTTGAATGATTTTGCGTGGAGTGACATAGAGTTGAATGCTCGTCTTGGCCCTTTAGTCTTGTCTACACTCAAAGAAGTTCTATGGAACATTTTGAACATAAATTCAGGGATTCGTTTCTATCTTTGCTTTGCTTCACCCAATGTTGATTTAACGCGGTTTTAGTCTTATTGATTCTTTATTACGTGCGAGGTGGCATTGTCTATAGGCACGCACCTTTGGAACTACGCACTTTAATTAATATGCATTTGTTTACACACCCCCGTCGCGTTTGATGTATCGTGTTTTCGTTTGTTTTGTTAAACTATAACACATGTACTTTAACACCTGTATTGTAAGACATTTCGTTCCAGCTCAGTCAAACAAAAAAAGAAGTTTGTGTAATAGTTACGATTAAAGATAAACATAGAGCCGATCGCGCGGTGGTGGCTCGGTTGTAAGAACGCGGTCCTTAAATCCTACAATGGTCGGTTCAAACCCACCCGGCATGTACCAATGAGAAATACACTTTTCTTACGTACATTTGTCATAGATTTACAACGTCATCGTTCCCGTGCCTCGGAGAGCACGTTAAGCCGTCGGTCCCGGTTCCACTAATACCAACTTGTGGAATCGTTAATAAATTGTCATAAAAAATTGACATCATATCCTCGCCAAGCCGTCTGGCCAGCGTGGCGAGTGTAGGCCGAATTCTCCAGATATATGTTCTGGAAGGCCTATAGCAGTGGAGGTCTAGGACACTGTGTTCTAGGGGCTGTACTGATAGAGCCGATCCGACAGTTTTATTTTGACGGTCAGTCAGGTCAGACATTAGACGCCATTTTTTATTTTAATCGTCTCAATGGGGTGTATCAGGCAAAGCTTTTTGTAGATGTCGCTAGCGGCACTGGTACCTTGTTTACACCTATGACGGATATTTTTTTTATGTTTTTGTAGTTGTTTATTTTTATGGCAGATAATTTAAATTTTAACTTAACGCGACCACCTTAAACGACGAATTAGGAAAGCGAACACCGTATTGAAAACGAAAAAATGTTTAATTAATAGAACGGCAATTTTGAGATCGCAATATTTTTGATTTTGCTTGGAAATTTCGATTTGTACACTTAAAAGCTGCTCACTTCGGCCATATATCCAGAAAATAATACATTTCTCAATAAAATTACAAGTTTTCTATGCAACTGACAGTTCTATTAGGTACCATCTATGATGCGCCATCTATCGTGATAAAAGGTTAGTGATATACCTCATTACAGAGATTTAATTTTCGTTTGACAGCTTAAAATCCTTTTTTTTATACTAGCACGACATGTGACCTTGTGCCCACCTGATGGTAAGTGGCTCGCAAGGTCCATGAATGTTAGCAACTGAAGTCAGACACTCATGACTGACATCAGTCCCTAACACTATGCCGGCTTCACACTTCGCTTGAAGTACTCCAAGTTATAGGAAAGTGGAAACACAGAGGCTGGAAGACCATTCCACATCTTTATCGTGCGACAGATGTTCGAGTCCCCAAATTTATACGTACGCGAAGGGTTGGTGACTACGGTATGTGGGTGCATATTCTGACCTGTGTGTGTGGTTCGGTTGCGGAATGGAGAGGAAGGGATTAGGTTATAGAGTTCTTCGGAGCACTCAACTATCTTTAAACTTCTTTGAAACTATTTACAGTATCTCTATATACAATTTACTTTTTTTCAAATTAAACCTTAATCTCTTATGCTGGCTACATAATATTGTTCTAGAACGTTCCAACCAACCAGAGCGTGTCTCAATTCGACCCATAACACATTTGCCCCATATTAAGGATAATATAGTTTGTGGCCAAATAAATAAAATATTTTCACAAAAAAAATAGGCAAAAATATATGAACCTTAGTCTACATACTCAACATTACACTAGGATTCAGAACCGGGAAATCCCGATCTCGAAAGTACCGAGGATTCCCGTTTCTCAGCTTACTAAAAAGGAACCGGGAAATTAGATTCTCGGTGCTTTCGGAAATTGTATATCAATTACGCGATTCATACAACTACTTACTTGCCTACACTTAGTTTTATTAGTCAAATTTGGATATATAAACGGATATATTATGTTTATTTATTGTTTATTAAAAAAGTTCAATATTAATTAATGTTCAATTATTTTTAATAATAATAATAATAAATACGTTTATTTGAGAAGTACACTGGTAATACAAAAATAAAAAAATACAAAAATTGATACAAAATAGGTTAGTCTATAGAGGAGTAAGGTTAGTTTGCATCATTCAACATATAGCAGTAAGACCCGGCTTACTATATAGTCTTTCGATCGTCTCTGTTGATTTCAAAGTTAAACACCCAGTGTACCTACTAAGGATTGGACTTTAGTTAACGTCCCAGCCACTGCACCAAAGTGATGTGTCGCAGCGGTCGGGGGGTGTGCTGATTGTCAATTCAAATATATGTATTGTAAGGTGCTAATTAAAATTATTTACAATTTAAAACTACAAATTTAGATTGTTTTGTTTTTTTAGGATAATTTTAATTTAGGTAAGGACCTATTTATATATCATTTGCAAAATGAAATTTTGGTCCAAGGAAGTTGACTGCTTAATTTTTACCATTCTACCTTGTTAGAAGTATCTTCTTGTTAGAAGATAGATTGTTTTTTTACTGATTTATAATATCTACTAACTAGGTACGAGAACAGAAAATAAAACAAAAATTAATATATGAGAAGACTGAGTGATTAAGTTCTAATATTATTTATTGGAATTACTTAAAAGTTACAATAAAAACTACTTAAATATTTATTAGTGTTTTACTTTTCATGCATGCATAGTGTTTTTATTTACATAATATAAATGCCAAAAACTACCAAGAACCGAAAAAAACAGGGAAATTCCCGGTTCCTAAAGACAGTTTTGGAAACCCTAATTAACACTAGCTATGCTAATAAAAAGACTATTATTATTGCTTTTGTACCAGCTCTCAACTCTCCCTATCTCTCATCCCCACATTCGTACGGTAAATCCATGGAATGCTTAGAAATTTGTCTACTCTGTAAAAGTACCAGACGATAGCTGAATTCAGAAAAATGTAAAACTTTAATGATAATATCTAAAAAAAATTTTTTTAAATAGGTGGTAGTGATGGTGGTAATTTGCCCAGTCTGCTGATATATTCGTGTCGATAAACCCAGTAAAGTGTATCCACGTGTCAGGATCAGGCTCGAATTGGCGTCATGCCCAGTCAAGGTGGAATAGTGTTAGGTTAGGTTAGTGATAAGTTTCATGACGACTGTTATTTGTAACCTGTGTATGGTGTATGGTGTCGTAATCTAAGCACGACATGTGACCCTACAATCTGAAGGATGAGTTAAATACTCTGGTAGAATGAGAACAAAGCTATATCGAAAATGGTGGGCACGCAAAGACGACCGGCTATCGAGAAATTCACTTACGTCCATCGAACGAGCTCTGAATAATTTGTTCAAAAACATCTGATGGCTTATTTAAGATGAAAAATTGTGAAAAAATTCACAATGTCATGTCATTTAAGGCTAATTGCTAGTGGCGTCGTGTTTTTTATAAATCAACAGTGAATAATGTAATAATAATATACCGTCCGTCTGGTACATAATATATTTGTCGTCATATTGGTGTCGTCTTCAGTGTAAATAAAAGTGTAAATTAAATAAAAATACTTATAATTGTTTCGTCTTGGTCAAGTCTGAGTAAAAAGTCGTCTGTCAATATCATATTCTAACAATCTGTCAAATAAAATAGTCCTCCAATATTGTCAGTCAAAAAGGAGGTTATAGTCTGTCAAAAGAGGTCGGGCGCGCCGCTACAAATAATAAAAATGAAAAAAAACTGACATAAAATCCATAAATTGTTAGTAACAAATCTTCCTGACCAAACCGCATAAGTACTCATAGTTTATCCTAAGCTAAGTACAAAATAGGAATAATATAAAATAAAAATAACACTTATTGGGAGATGTATTTTGCGTACACATACACATACTTTCAACGAGAATAACAAATAGGTGGTAGGCGGACTGGTGGTGGTAATTTAGCCAGTCTGCCGGGGCGGGGAAGTATCCACCTTTCATGCCGATAAACCCAGTGATGTATCCACACGTTTCGGGATCAGGCTCGAATTGCAGTCATGCCCAGTGATGTCAGTCATGAATAAGAATAAAAAAGAATAAAAATATTTATTTGCAAACAACAGCTAAAACAATACCTAAAAAATACCAATAAAATAGACAAGATAAATGCATAAAATAAATGAATGTTGCGACAAACAGGCACTCAGGTCAGCATAGGCTGCAACATTTCTACTACACCACTGATTTTCGCTGAGCCCCTTGACATCATATGATGGGGTGTATCATTTTTTTTTTTTTTTTTTGTTAGTTTTACAAAGGGTGTATTAAAGTAGACTTTCTAACTCCACACCAAGCTACTTGTGTTATGGAAGTTAGCCTATTATTCTAGGTTATAAATTACAATTAAAAATATTAGTGTTTACAAATAATAATTAAATAAAAAATAAAAAAACAAAAAAAAAAATATAATATATGTATAAATATTTTATGTACTTCTAGACTAAGTTATGATACCAACATAAAAAGTAGGTAAAGGTATGTATGATTCCAGTTTGCCAACATTCATGGACTTCACGCGCCACTTACCAATAGGTGGGCATCAGGCAGTCAATATTAGTATAGTTGTGTCGAATGGTATATTTGAGAATGTGAATTGATTAGAATTTATATATGGCAGTGGGCGTTAGTATCTCTCGTGGCTTAGCTCCCAGTGGCAATGTTCTACTTTAAAGCAAATTAATGTATCGTTTCAATTAATCGAGGTCTTTTTATGAAGTAATCAAATCGTTTTATTGATTTGTCGCTATTAAGTTATTATCCTACTTATATTATAAATTTTATGACTATGACTGCGCGGTGGTGGCTCGGTTGTAAGAATGCTTTCCTTGACATCTAAAATAAAGAGAAATACATTTTTCTTACGTACATTTGGCATAGATTCACAACAGCACCGTTCCCGTGCCTGGAGAGCACGTTAATTCAATTCAATTCGTTTATTTCTGTAATTAGGCATAGGACAAAAAAATATTGTATTTTGCACTTTTACATGTCAAATTTACAATAAGTATACTTTAATATTAGGCTACATAACTTCACAGCATTCTACCAGGTAGAACGCCATGAAACTACACAACCTTACTTAAATGTAGAGCAGTGCGTTACAATACAAACATAAAATAACATTAAAAAAAAAAACCTACGTGAGTTATATACACAATAATTCCACACAAAACTACACTTATAATTATAGCTGCTGTAAATAGGCATTGTCATCTTATCAAATAATATACAAATATAAAAAATATAATTGTCACTTAAGATTATAGTTGCTGTAAAGAGGCATTGTCATTCTAGAAGCTTATGCAACACAAATATAAAAAATAAAAATTAAATGTCACTTAAAATTATAGCTGCTGTAAAAAGGCATTGTCATACGTTAAGTCCCGGTTCCACTAATACCAAATTGTAGAATCGTTAATATATTGTCATTAAAAATAGACATCAGATCCTCACCCGTCTGGCCAACGTGGCCAGTGTAGGCTAAATTCTCCTGGAAGGCCTATCTCCAACAGTGTTCTAAGGGCTATGATAATTAATAATGGTTCTAAACACGAAAAGTATTTTTAATTAAAGCATAACGCTAGGGTAAAATAAATAAAATTAATTACAGATTACGAAAACACAATATATTAACTAATAAATAAAAAAACAAATGATTATGACACGAGAACATTTATTGGGCCTTTTTCTCTAAGAATAATGGGCATTCTTATTTGGAAGATATGTTTATTGGGTCAAGCTTTGTGTGTTAGACAGCTTGATCGCGAGCCTTGGGTAGGTCTATCTATATCCAGAAGTGGAAAGACTAAAAGTATCATCACGATCGTATCCCTTTTGGGGTGGTCAGAAAACACGCTTATGAATAAGCGGATTCATATTTAGCCAACTTTACTAGAGGCCAATCATGACAAGTGGCAAGCTCGTCGATGTCTCCAGCGTACCAAACTCGAGAAATATCACAAATAAATTAAATATTAATTAAATGTATTTTTATTTACATTAATAAATATTTTTGTGTCCCGATCAGGAATCGAACCCGGTACCTCCAAGTCTAAATCCACGGACTTAACCGCTAAGAGGCAGTGGAAAGACTAGATACATTAAACATACAAGACAGGGCAAGAAACCAAACAGTATGAGAATCAAAGCTAAAACGGTATGGAATAAATTATTAATTGACCATTAGACAAAAAAAAACATCTACTTTCATTTCAAACTCGTTCGTCGTTGTCGCCACTAATTTGTGGAGCAATTTGCCTCTTAGCATCAGGCAGGTAACCACCTGATCGCTATTTAAAAAAATGGTCTATTCGCATTTCCTATCGCAATAAAGCTAGTATATTATTATGTATGTATGTAGGTTTATACGAGTATATAAGTATGTATTAGTACGTAGTATATTATATATTTTTACATCTAGATAGTTATTAAATATTTTTTTTTATTATCCTTTATTTTTGCACCTACTTTTCAGTAAAGTGTTTTAAGTTATCCCAATGGTTGGCTATGATAAAATGTCTTACGGCATTAAAGACCGCCTTTGTCTTTGTGCAATAAAGTATTAAATAAATAAATAAATAAAATAGTCCATCATAGATGCACACAATTATAATCTTTAAATCAGTAGCAATAAGGTAGACATTACCTCCAATACAATCTTTTTTTTTTTTTTGTAACAATTGTACAGAGAGAGAATACACAATAAATTGGTTTTACAAACAATATTAATATCTGCACAACCAGCTTCAGTAATCCAAATGTTAAAAGAAGTTAATGTAACCCATGAGTTGTTTTAAAATCATAATAATAATTTAAAAAAACAACCTGTTTGGTACAGTAATATAAGTACTAGATATATACCATTTTAATTATCCCTTTCTTCTAAAGTTAACATTTGCAAGACCTGGTTTCTGTAAGAGACAGGCGACAATGCAAAGAGATCTAAGCTTTGCTCAATAGAGAAGTTTAAAAACCTGTTATCTATAAAAAAATATGTTACAAATATTTTGTATGTCCTCGATGACGGCTCTAACTTATATTTCACCTCGTTGGGAGAGACACAGGCTGATGATGATGATGTCAAGTCTTAAAACTCCAAAAAAGCATTACGACGTTTTTTGCCATGGTATTTTGCAATTAAGTCTTCCTATTTGCGTTCATGTGTTGAAAGGGTATAGAAATGCGAGCGTAGCAGTTGGCTCCTTAGCAGATGACATCGAGTCAAGCGAGCATTTCTACAACTGTGCTGCTTATTTGTACACAGGCTTATAATTGCAAGAATTGGCATTCTTTCATGGTCAAAACTTTTGTTCATCGTGAGAAATATTCTGGTGGCGAGTATAATTTTAATTCTTCTTCTTCTTACGGTGCCATCTCCTATCGGAGGTCGGCTATCATTAAGGCGATTTTGATTTTGTTGGCCGCTGTCCGGAACCACTCCCTGAGGTTCTTGAGCCAGGAAGTGCGTCTTCTCCCCGGTCTTCTCGAGCCTTGTATCTTGCCTTGCATGACGAGCTGCAGCAAACTATACTTTTTATTGCGCATGATGTGTCCCAAATACTCCAACTTCCTTCGCTTTACCGTTTTCAGTAGTTCAACGCCTTTGTTCATTCTCTGCAAGACAGTTTCGTTTCTTACTCTGTCCTTCCATGATATCTTCAACATTCTCCTGTATATCCACATTTCAAAAGCTTCTAACTTCTTCGACATTGTGTTTGTCAGGGTCCATGATTCAACACCATACAGGAGAATGGAAAATATGTAGCATCGGACGAGTCGGCATCTTGTAGGAAGTTTAAGATTGCGATTGCAGAGAAGGTGGCTCATTTTAACAAAGGCGTTTCTAGCTTGTATTGTAGCATTTTAATTGCTTCAATTTCAATTCAATTATTTTTGTTCTTATTTTGCCTGTCTCAATTCTTTCTCTTCGCATAAATAAATAATGTTAGGTTAATAGTCGTATACCATTATCAGTATCGATTTGTAATCATCGTTAAACATATATTGAAGTCCGAGTTGTTTTTGAATACTTATTACCGTAAATTTAATAGTTTACAAATGAACAATAAAATATATCCCATGGTATACAAGACTGCATTATTTGACAAGAGCGTTTATGGAATGGCACCAAAGATCTATAATAAGTTGCCAGACCGAATAAGAAATGGTGACCATATGAATGACTTTAAATCAAAATTGAAAAACTTTCTCATTGACAAGACATATTATAGTACAAATGAATACTTAAATGACATCTTATAAAACATGTCTATTCCCTTATATATTTTAATTTTGTTTTGATAAGTATTAAAATGTTTATATAACTTAAGATTATATAATATTATAATATTTGTACCCTTTGAAAGCAGAGCACAATGGTGTACATACATACATATCTTCACGCCAGATCCCTTGCGGGGTAGGCAGAGACAATTGAGCGCCATTTGACACGATCACGACATACTTCTTTCGCTTCGTCGATATTCATTAACCTCTTCATACGTGCCCTTTGGTTACGAAGACTTTTTAATGCACCTTCAGTCAGTGTTTTATTTATTTGATCGTGATATGTGAGTCTCGGTCTGCCAGGGCCTCCTTCACCCACAACTTTCGCATTATATATCTGGTTCGTCAATCTTTCATCGCTCATCCTTTCAACATGCCCGAACCATCAATCCGCAGTGAAAACACTGCCCAGATATATAATTTCAATTACTTGTTCTAGATTTTCATCATCAATCTGATGGTTTGATCCTTGGTTTTTCTCGCATTGGTGTACATTTGTTAATTAGTTAAACAATATATGTATATATCTCAAGCAAGTAAAGAATTATGAATTTGAATTTGAAAACTAATCTATCGGATAACAACACTATATATGCATTTTTCTCAGAGTGGTTTATGTCTCGGGATGCTTAGGTGGTCAGAATGATATTGTAAAGTGTTTTAGTTAGATTTAGATTATTATAGTATAGAGTAAAATTTGAATAATTGTTATAAATTAATTATGGGTTTCTAGATGCCTGAAATAAAAATAAAAAAATCATGGTTTCGTCAAATTATTAATTCTAATAGATTATTAAGCCTACATGAGCGGCGCCGCGGCATGCCCGCGACATGTCCCTGAATGGACGTTGTATTCCAACTATTTACATATTTAATGACGTGAACCGTCGTCGCACGTTACCTTAATGAGATAAAGTTGTTACTCGTTCCTCCAATACCTCGTTTGCGGTTCTCTTTCTAACTATACGGCCTCTTGTTATTATCCGATAGATTAGCTTGATGATTTTAATAGAGTTTATTCTAAATATCTTTTAATATACCATAAACATATATTCAGAAATTATGCATTTGTGTTTGATAATTTTAAAAGAGAGCAAAAGTGTGCGCTATCATAGATAGATAGATAAATTCTTTATTGCACAATAAACAAAAACATATTTAAATGTACATAGGCGAACTTAATGTCTAGTGACATTTTCTACCAGCTAACCTTTGGGATAGTGAGCAATGATTGTGGGTGCATTTAATCATTAATTTAAAATCGAGATTAATAATAAAAATAAATCTTAAACTATTACTAGCAACTAAAGCTAAAATACGTATACACTAATATATAAATATATAATAACACAAGTACATATAAATACATAATAAATATATATAAAATACATACAATATTATACCAATTTTGAGAGATCATAAAGAGATTTATCTACCCAAATCCAACAACGGTCAATAGCAAATATAAATGATAGTGTGGCCCAATCTAAGAAATAATTAGTCTTGGTTTGTTCTTGCTTTTTTGCAAGACAAACTCTTGCTCCGACTTTTATCCTAATTTTGCTATATTATTTTTATGAGATACCTGCGGAAAAGGGTTGATATAAAAGAAAGCATAGGGACAAATTATCTAAGCAAAGGCATGCTACGATGGCTCGGGCATGTTGAACGGAAACTAAATTAATCTAGTTAAATCCTTGATCGTGGCTTATAAGGGTCAAATTTTGGGAAGTAATGTCGAACGTCAAATTTAAAGGAAACTGCAGCAACTAAACCCTATTGTCAAAACCTTTGGGTCTGAGGTATTCAATTAATTTGCATAGTGTAAATGGAAAAAAAGGCGCGGTGGTGGTTTAAACCCCCCCCCCCCCGGCATGTACCAATGAGAAATACACTTTTCTTACGTACATTTGTCATAGATTTACAACACCACCGTTCCCGTGCCTCGGAGAAAACGTTAAGCCGTCGATCCCGGTTCTACTAATACCAACTTGTGGGATCGTTAATAAATTATCATTTAAAATTGACATCATATTCTCGCCAAGTCGTCTGGCCAGCGTGGCGAGTGTAGGCCAAATTCTCCAGATATATGTTCTGGAAGGCCCATCTCCAGTGGAGGTCTAGGACGCTGTGTTCTAGGGGCTGTAATGATGATAATACAATACATATAATTAAATATATACAGGATTCAAGAAATAAATCCTCCTCCTTGCGTCGTGTTTTCCCGATGAATTGGTGTGCGTCTTGATTATAGCACGCCACCCGTTCCTGTCTTCGGCAGCATGCACAGCATCATGGACGCTAGTGTTGGTGGTGGAGCGGATTTGATCGGACCAGCGTACCGGACTTCGGTCTATTTCCTTCCACCTTGCCAGTACCAAAAAGTTTCTCCAGGTGATCCCCTCCTTTTCTGGCAATGTGTCCGAAGTACTGGAGTGGAAGAAATAAATAAATTAAATAAAACCCATACTAAAGATATTAGAGTGAAATATTTAGAGATAGTAACTTTTAATTTATATTTAATGCATTTTTTTTTTTCCAGACAGTTCACACAGCGCCATCTAGTTTCCGTGGTAAGCTACGTGGCTTGTGTTACGGAAACTAGATGGTTGATAAACTACATATTATACTTTTTTTTTTGTAAATATATACATATTATACATATAAACACCCAGACCGAGACAAATTATACAATGTACAACTTGCCCCCGGTGGGAATCGAACCCACGACCTCCCGAGTTTACGGCAACGTTTGTTACCACTAGACCACGGAGGCGGTCAATTAGCATAAGCCTACAAATTTATTTATCAAATAAGTGGAAACATACATGTCGGTTGATTAGATTATGTGACCAGTGCTGTCTGGCCACGCATGTTATGTCCAGTTTAATGAGCCGGGACAATTGTCCAGTCGATTGTCATTGGCTGGCTATTGTCGTCTGAATAAGGCAACATCAGATCGCCACTCTATTGGTTCGCTCCTAAACAAGCAAATAGAACCGCTACTAGCCAATTTAAATTATTAATGTTATTGGTTAATAATAGGCTATGAACTTTTCATTATTCCTTGATATTATTGTATTATACTTATAGTACGAGAACGACCTTGACCAATCGGTTATCAGAATGTAATTTATTTTTTATATAATAAAAATACGCTAACAAAAGCGAAGGTGATGCCTAACGAAATATGTATAATAAAAACTGAAAAATTTAAATAAAATAAAAAAAAACAATAATACGAGGGGCGTTCAAAATATTCTCGGTATTGATACGTTACAACCTCTTTTATATATATATTTGTTACTGGCCGCTAAGATTCATCCATTGACATTAAAAAAAAGTAAAATTGGAACCGAGATGTTCTTTTGTTTTTCTGCAATTGCCGAACAAACATGAACACCATGAGCGAATTAACAATTTTAACGAAATTAGAGCACCGATCCGTCATAAAATTCTTGACAAAACAGGGTAAAAATCAAAAAACCATAAAAGAGGAAATGGATTGTGTTTACCGTGAGTCTGCTCCTTCTTTATCTACTATTCAAAAATGGTCAAGCGAATTTAAGCGTGGAAGGGAGAGTATTGAAGATGACCCTAGACCTGGCCGGCCTGTAGTGGCTACCTCACAAGAAAATATCGATAAAGTGGAAAAACTTATATTGGAAGACGGCCGAGTGAAGGTAAAATCTATAGCTCAAGTAACCAATCTCTCTATTGGTACCGTACATGACATTATACATGACCATCTTAATATGTCAAAAGTAAGTGCAAGATGGGTTCCGCGAATGCTGACGCTTCTTCAAAAGGATATGCGTGTGGCTTGCTGTTCAGATTTTATCGACCTGTGTGGTGAAAATCCCGATGAGGTGCTGCAAAAAATAGTTACTGGAGATGAAACCTGGGTTCATCATTATGACCCAGAGAGCAAACAGGAGTCCATGCAGTGGCACATTAAGGGTTCAGCTCATCCCAAGAAGTTCAAGGTAATCCCGTCAGCTGGCAAGGTCATGGCCACAATATTTTGGGATTGTGAAGGAGTTTTGCTTATCGATTATAAAGAAAAAGGTGTAAATATCACAGGGCAGTACTACGCTAACGTTATACGTCAATTAAGAGATGCGATCAAAGAAAAGAGGCGAGGAAAGTTAACCAAAGGTGTTCTGCTTCTGCATGACAACGCCCCTGTCCATACTGCTCATATTGCCAAGGCAGCTATTGTTGAATGTGGGTTTGAAACTGTTACTCATCCACCCTATAGTCCGGACTTAGCCCCAAGCGACTTCTTTTTGTTTCCCAATCTTAAAAAGGATCTGCGTGGAAATAAATTTTCTGACGATGAAGCGTTGAAGACGGCCGTGGAGGAGCATTTTTACACCAAAGATAAAAAATATTTTTATGAGGGATTAAAAAAAATAATTGATCGATCTTATAAGTGTATGAACATAGGGGGGGAGTATATTGAAAAATAAAAATATCAAACTTTTCGTACTTGTTTGTTTTTATCCACATACCGAGAATATTTTGAACGCCCCTCGTAAATACACGAAATAAAATATTTTTATAATATAAAATTAAACACTAAATTATAAAAAATAAACTACATTACAAATAAAACTAAAATTATAACAGTCTGATTGGCTAAGTGTGCCGAAGACAGTCGCTGCGTTCCCCGTTGAACAGTAAGGCTTACCCTTTGAACAAAACATTTTCTACTCAAAGGATCACCCGTTACCAAGCGAAGTTTTTCCCCAAGCTCACGACAGAACGCCAGAGCCTCCTCGGACCACATGATGAAGAGGTGATTTATGATGTTCTCCGCGTACTTGTTGCGTTTGAGGCGCGCGGCTGTTTTTGCAGCGACCCCGGGTTTCTTATGGCTGGATGTCACATGTGACGGACAGAGTGTGTCAACACATGTGGCATTCCAAATCAGTGCACGGCCTCGTTGGTATGGAACCAACGACATCCCATCCGGACTTTTGAGGAAAGACTTCGCTTGGCGACGGGTGACGCTTTGAGTAGAGAATATTTTATTGACTGGTTTGGGACCTAGGGACTCTTTGGGTCTAGCAGTTAAATCCGTGGATTTAGACGCCGAGGTACCGGTTTCAATTCCTGGTCACAATAATTTATTTAATTTATTTGTTATATTTCTCGAGTTTGGTACGATAGAGACATCGATTGGCTTACCATTTTTGTTAATGGGCCTACAGTAAAATTGGCTAAATATGAATCTGCTTCTTTAAAAAGCATGGTTTCCGATGACCCCGATAGGGATACGGTCGTGATAATACTTTATTTTTGTTAATTTAACTTTTATGAACAATAAATTATTCTGATTTTTGCATTAAATTAATAAAAATTACTCTACCCGCATTTGTCCGGGCTCTGCCGCCGTAAAGATAAATTAAAACGCAATAAATATTCATATGGGCCGTTTGGGGTCGAGACGATGGTCTCATGGGGACACTCAGCGAAGCGTCTGGCCAAGGAGTTGTCCAAAGTCTGGTGACAGGAAAGCTAGCAATTATTTCTGCCAACGTATTAACTTAGCCATACAGAGACGAGCTTGCCACTTTTCATGATGGCCTATAGTAAAGTTGGCTAAATGTCAATCCGCTTATTTATAAGCGTGGTTTCTGACCACCCTGAAAGGGAAACGGTCGTGGTGATACTTTGCTTTACTTATGAATATTTAGAATTTTCGTGCACCCTCGGTGTGTCCAAGCCTTTAATTAGAATGGTTGACATGTATGAGAGACATGTACAAACATTTCTAAGCAAAACTGTCTTAAACTGCTGGCCAATTTAATTAACTTAACATTTCCATCTTGAAAGCTTGAATGCAACTATCTGTGCTTTGTTTCCAATTGAATTGGTACTGAATTAAATAGCTTTATGTTAGGGCTAGACTACATTTATAATGCTACCTGCAGCCCTATTCTGTTACTCAAGCGCAAACTTTATGTAATGGAATCCATTATATATCAACTTTAATAGCGTGATATATATATATATATATATATATATATATATATATATATCACGCTATTAAAGTTGATATTTGCACGGCTGCTGTCAAGGTCAAGCGCTTATAGAGTTGAGAATTGAGCAATATTTTGTAATTATGACGCAAAATATACTGCGTGGAATTTATTAAAGAACAAATATTTTTATATTATAATAAAGAATTGTTATTAGTTACGGTGCAGAGAAGTTATCCTAAAAAAACGCCACTCATACTGGGCCTAGTTAAATAGGTAGCGAGAGGTCGACGATCGTGCGAACGTTGATTTGCGTAATTCTTTCTCTCTCTATTTCGTCTCTCGGCTGTGGGCGGCATCAATTAATAATAACACTCTCCTGCTTGGGAGTTTATTTATTTATTAAGGTACAAAAAACAGTTAACAGACAAAACATTTGACAAAATACAGTGATATAAATAAGTAGTAAGTTAGCCAACCTAATATTTGTACACAGCATGCAGTAAACAATATTAAGAATAAAATACAGAAAGACATTAATATCTAAATTTAAACATATAAATAACAATTTGGCATACATATCTTATATATAACTAAAATTATATATATTTATATAAACCCAAAAACAATAATAATAAAGTAGTAATAATAAGTATTCTTAATAACATTAAATCAAACAATAAAATCAGCATATTTATTGGTTTAGTTTATGTACGTGGTGTTTAAACATTGAATAGGTACAGTTAAAGATATCTATTTCACTCTGGGTTAAACATAAATCATTGTAACGACGACACATACGTAGCAGTGGGATGTTAAACCAGACATGTTGATGACGCGATTTTTAGACTCGACCTTATTCAGCATGCGGTTGTGTTTTGTTTTCGGATTATGATTTCAATCTCTGAAAAAAAGGACCATTTTTATTTCATTTGGAGGTTCTTAAATGACACCTAAATCAAAAAAAATATTTGCTCTTTCGGCACAAACGGTGTGCCCCGGCAGACTGGGAAAATTATCACTATCAGTCCGCCTACCATTTATTTGTTGTTCTCGTGCAAAGTACATATGTATGTGCCATTTGCAATGATGTTAAATGCCAATTTTTACTTTTAAAGAGAACTAACACCGCTTGAAACAAGACTTACCTAAATGGCTTTCACATTCACAATGTCGTTACTTAACATTCGCTTCTAACAAACAGAATTTGTCTGCTTATCCCAACACGTTATTCGATGCTTGTCACTGAAACAAATTACCCCAATTATTAGTCAAAAGTTGCAACTAGTCCGACGAAATATGGTTCCCGCCCACGAAGTTTGAACTAAAACTATAATAAATCCAACCCCAGGACGCTCGTGATCATGGACACAAAGTTTCGATCATACTTTCCTTTTATACATTCAAATTACGGATAAATATATCAGAGCCAGTCCAATAATGCAATTTTCAGTAAGTCTTGTTTCAAGTGGTGTTATTTTTATATAAATATCACCATGGCAAGCTTACAATATTAGTTCTCCTTCAAAGTAAAAAATGGCATTTGACATCATTACAAATGGCACATACTTTCAACGAGAACGCTTAAGAACGTGGCGCTTGGCCACGGAGTTGTCAAAGCGGTTGATAGAAAGGTCTGGAGACAGGAAGGCTGGCAATTATTTCTGCCAACGTATTAGCCTCGCTGCATAGAGGGGAAATGTTGCCAGTCTCCTTGGGACTATCTCGGATGGGACGTCTTTAGAGGACATTTTTTATTTATAGGTTAGTTTTTTTTTTTTTTTTCTTTAGGTAGCTTTTAATTTATATTTAATGTACTTGTAATGTAATTAACTTCGAATAAAACTTTATTCAACGAGAACAACAATGTAGGCGGACTGATGGTGGTAAATTGCCTAGTCTGTCGGGGCGGGGAAGTATCCACCGTTCGTGCAGATAAACCCAGTAAAGTGTACCCACACGTTTCGGGATCAGGCAGTTATGTCCAGTCAAGCCGGCATAGTGATATCATTCATGGATCTCGGTAAGTGGCGCACTTACCACCAGGTGGGCGCAAGGTCATATGTTGTGCTAGTATTTTTTTAAAACTTATTTGTGACTTTAGAAAGCAAGTTTAGACGAACGTCAAAGTGTTAAAATTATTACGGCTTAGTAGTAAGAGTCAATAAATTAAGTGATGCTAAGTTAGGCAGTGTCAATGTCACATTCACCAGTTTTTTTTAAGGCGGAAATTAGCAAAATCGCCTGACATACGACCCCAGCCTGAAGGGCCACCGCGGGATGTGGCATGCCCGAATCACCGTGAGACCTCTTAAGGAGATCCCAAGGCGCCTACGGACTAAAATCCTATAAACCTTTCACTGAAAATAAAGAAATAATGTCGACGAACTATATTGAGTGGGGTATCGTCGAATAGGTATTTGAAAATCATGTGTTCATCATCAGGGTTCTCTTTTCATTTTCCATTTATTGGAATATTTGATTCCCACTGGACGGTAAGTTCAATAAGAATAGCTTTTCTCATGTTCCGAGAAAACACTAAAGTTTTTTGAATTGGTCCGTATATATGTGTCTATGGTTTAAGTATTTC
Source organism: Tinea semifulvella (assembly GCA_910589645.1). Lineage (NCBI taxonomy): Eukaryota > Metazoa > Arthropoda > Insecta > Lepidoptera > Tineidae > Tinea > Tinea semifulvella. The sequence continues at coordinate 4,588,034 of OU342599.1, forward strand.
GAAATTTTCGCCGTTCGATTTTCAGTCGGTATCCGAGAAAACTTCTACCGGGCTGCATTCGAACGTTTGTAACTTTAAATATGGAACGAGAAGAGCCTAATTTAAAATGTTTAGGGAATGGTAAAACTAATTTGCGCAAGGTTTTGTCACGTAGCGGACCCAAACTATTTTGTAAATTGTGTTTACGATCAAAATACCCTTTAAACACAAATGTGCACTCACGGACATATTGAGAACTTTTAAGGTAAAATCCCGCTTTCTTTTCAAATTTAAATTCAAAATCGTCTATTGCAATAAAAAATAAAATAATCTTTTTTGCACCAAAACTTAAAATTAGGTACATAGGCGAGTTTAATGCCTGTTAGGCATTCTCTGACAACTAACCTTTGGGATAGTGAGAGATTATGGGCATCATTAAACTTATGATAGTATCAGGTTTTAGAGGTAAATAAAAAAGAGTTACAACAAATTTGAAAAAACAAATCTTCGTGGTGTAGCGGCTAAGTACATAGTTGTTTTTTTTTTTTGACGCAATAATTAATCTAATTTATTCGTAATATTTCTTGAGTTTGGTACGGTAGAGATATTGATTATTTTCATGGTGCGCCTATGTTGACTAAATGTGAATTCTTTAAAAGCGTGGTTTTGGACTACCCCGGATTAGATACGGTCGTGATGATACTTTATATAGATAATTTGAATTTTATTAATTGTATAATTTTAACTTATTATTGTATAATATTTTACTTTAATATTTAATTTAAAAAAAAACACAGCTTTTACTTTATGACTATTTTTATTTTTAAGTTGAAACGCTTTGGGATTATCAATAAATTGTACAAAACTTTTAAATTAAAAATTAACTAAATTTTACCCTCTATGCATAGTAAAACACAACCCGAATGTGTACAGAGTTCGTGTCGACAGGTCGTTGTGGTTATTCCCAGATTTTATCATACGTTCATAGACGTATATAAACAGTTTAAACACTGGTCAATATAACTTTATTTATATATTTTTTTTTATTTTTTAAGCTATTGCATAGCTTTTATCGCGGGCTTTGAACGCTGCGACCGAATCAAGAAATTCCGTAACGAAAATAAATCTAACAACCCCCACTCCGAATGGCACAGCGGTGCGGCGTTGAAAGCCGTGCATCGTTTAACGTCGCGCGTCGTTTCAGTTCGGCAGACTTCGGCACGGTGTTTGTGTGCGTGCGACTAGACTTATGCGTGTAGCCTAGCTGCTAACTGCTCATGACTGATTCTATCTCTTTTAGACACAATGCTAGGTGTGACAGCGTGCTTTTTGGCCGCGTCTGCGAGTAATATAAAATACTTGAATTAATATCCAAGCAAAAAAAATACTGCATAAATAAAATAAATTAATAATTATAATTGCATAAGTTGATAAAAGATGCTATGCAATAGCTTTACCGCGGCAGTCCCCGAGTGCCACACGTATTTTTATTTTTATTAGGGGCTTTTACCCATAATGACCATGACAGCCCCATCGAAACCAGACCTTAATATATATTGTTGTATATTGTATATTGTTTATTTATTATCCTTAGGAGCCTATAGGAACACTTGGATTCGTCAAATTTAAATTTTTCTTATTCTTATTATAATAATTATACTCTACCTATTCTTAATTTAAACATAACCTAAATTGGGAAAATTCTTTAAAATCTTATTGAGTACCTATTTCTGGGACACTAATGAAGAAAAACAGAAGAATTCTTACAGTTTTCCTTTTTAAATTTACTTTTGTTCTACCCTGTGTTTGACTCTCGTTTTTTTTTACATTATTTTGCTTTGAAAGTCGTTCGACTTGGCATTGCTCTATGGTTTCCATGCTTTGATTTCAAGTCAACCATGGCACTAGAGTACGTAACTAGTCATCTCAGACCCCCCCCCCTTGTTAAAGAGGTGTTGGCCTCCTAACAAAAATAGCATTCGCTGCACGTAACTACGGGCAGGGCGTGGGAACCTTTATTATAGGTTAAATATTAATACGAGCGGGCCGCGGAATGTCATCGTGATCAGGCTATCAAATCGCGCGCCATGCGCCGTGAAACCTCGGGAGGTCTAGCGTGCAGAGGGGCCAGATCTCTCACGAGTGGGAAATTTGACCTCTCTGCCCGTGCGAACATTCCCTTGGCTAAACATGGCACTAGAGTCGCGACTTTGTATTAATAAGTAGTTTGTAATTGTATTGTATTGCTAATAATAAATAAATTATACGAGTTCATAAACTAAAATTAAAAAAAAATAGTGTAAATAAAAAAATATATATACGTCTATATTCTCATTTCAGTATTAATTATGTTCACAAAATAATACACGAGGAAGGGTTTGTGGGCATATTAACTGTTTAATTTATAGTTTTGATCCAGCAAATTGTGCGTATGCCTGATACGTTAGCAAATACAGTTTACTTTTTATGGTTTTATCCACGCGATCTTGTACAAAGGTTTTTGGAACAATATAATTTGACAAATCTCTTAGATCCGAATGATTCATTAAACATCCTTCCTATAACGCATGACGGGCCTGCCAGAATTTTTTGGAGAATTTGGCCTATACTCGCCACGCTGGCAGGCTGCTGTCAATTTTTTATTACAATTTATTTACGATTACACAAATTGGTGGAACCGGAACCGACAACTTAACGTACCGAGAAACGGGAACGGTGGTGTTGTAAATCTATGACAAGTGTACGTAAGAAAAGTGTATTTCTCAGTACTGACCTTTGTAGGATTTTAAAGAGGGCATTCTTATAACAGAGCCACCACCGTTCAAAACTTATACTGCGGATGGGAAGTATGATAGGGATGTAGAAAGAAGAGTGAACGCGGGAAATAGTGTCAAAGGTGGCCTGGGATCACTGATGGCCAGTCGAAATATCAGTGACAAAGCTCGACTTGCCATACACAATGCCATGCTGGTACCAACACTGTATGGAAGCGAAATGCGGATATGTCAGAATACGCACGACAGTAGATTTAATGCAGTAGAAATGAGGTCGTTGCGTCGGATATGCGACGTCACTTTGACGGACCGCATACGTAATGACGAAATACGCTAAAGGGTAGGTATTAAAGAAAGCATAGGGACAAAAATAAGGAAAGGCATGCTCCGATGGTTCGGACATGTTGAAAGAATGAATGAAGAGAGATTGACGAACCAGATATATAATGCGAAAATTGTGGGTAAAAGAGGCCCTGGCAGACCAAGACTTACCTATCACGATCAAATAAATAAAACAATAGCTGAAGGCCATCAAAACAAAGGGGCATTTATGAAGAGGTTGATGAATATCGAAGAAGCGAAAGAGGTATGTGGTAATCGTGACAAGTGGCGCTCAATTGTGTCTGCCTAACCCGCAAGGGATTTGGCGTGAGGATATGTATGTATATTATGTTATGTGATAATAATAATACTGCGTGGAATTTATTAAAGGGCAAATATGTTTATATTACATTCTAGAATAAAAATAAAGAACTACGTATTTTTTATTTTAAATATTGAGTAATAAAATCCTAATTTACGATGCAGAGAAGTTTTCCTAAAAATTACGTCACTCATACTGAGCCTAATCAAGTAGGTACGACCGTGCGAACGTTGACTTACGTAAATCTTAGGCGAGATCAATTAATAAAAACACTCCCCAGCCTTTGGTATTTATCACGGTGTATATCGCGATTTTCAGACGCGGCCTTATTGACCATACAGTAGTGTTTTGTTTTTCGGATAAATATAATTATCTTAAAAAAAAAAAATACCTTTTATAATTTAAATAGAAAGCCTAAAAAATATATTTGACAAATGCACGCGGTATATGTAGGTACTAATACGTGTTCTAAATAAATAAAATTTATAGGTATAAATTAACAACGATTTATAGCACTCATACAATAATTTGTGGTCAATACAGAAGTCTGCTTAAAAAGTAAAAAAGTAGTTTCACACGTAAATAACCACAGACTTAACAACGACAATCATGTCCAATACGTGTTTGTCCGTGTGAAATTATATAACTGATATTGTATCCTTTTGTTTCTTGCGTTGACTATTCGTACGTAAATAAATAAATATTATTGTCTTCCGGTCTGCATGTTTATTTTAGACCCTATGACAAAGCCTCTTTACAGCTGCATTTATTATTGTTTTTTTATCATTACAGCGTCCTAGACCTCCACTGCTGGAGATGGACCTTCTAGAACATATCTGTGGTGTCAATGAAAAAGGAGATAAGTACAAAACTTGAACATTTCACTAGAGGCAAATTAAGAAAACAACTCATTTTTATAATTAGAAAATTGTAATTTAAGTAAGGTTCAATTTCATTAGTCGTATACTTTAGGTGCGAGTCGACTCATCTCACTATGCATAACTGAATTATTGGAGGTAAAAGCGCGTTACAGAAATAACTCGATTGAACTCTTTTTACTTATTTATAGATTTTAATGTTACGACTAGCCCCTTTATGTACGTAGGGATGTAAAATAAACCGTACAGTTTATAGACTCATATCCTTATTGCATTGACGCATATGAATGTTTTAAACCAATAGGTGCAAAAATCTATTTTTTAAATTTTTTCCACTTATCTCCTTTTTCCTTGACACCACAGTATATCTGGAGAATTTGGCCTACACTCGCCACGCTGGCCAGATGGCTTGACGAGGATATGATGTCAATTATTATGACAATTCATTAACGATTTCACAGGTTGGTATTAGTGAAACCGGCACAACTGTGTGTGTCGCATAGAAATTGGAAACGATCTTTCAGGTAAGGGGGTGCATTTGGGTTGTAAAGGACACCATAAAGGTAGGTACGAGTTCGTGTGGACTTGCGATTATGGATTGGATGATATTATTGTGGATATGGAGGCACTTAAACTATTTGCGAAATTGAGAAACATTATCAAACTTACGCAAGCCATATACATAGCGGATGCATAAGATGAGAAGTCGATCGATTAATAAATATAAATAATTTACATATCGAAACAAGAAACTTTTTTCTTTCCCAGTCATAACCGGGTAGAAATAAGACTTGTGACCGCAAATTTCCTGTGCTTTCCACCAATGATTGCCGGAATCACGGTCAGCTGCTAATCCAGCTGCTCCAAACCTAACTGCCGCCGATTAGCGGTCATATAACAATACTTGTATATTTTATTATAGAACTACAGTCGGTATCAAATTGCTTGGTACTCCACCTCCTAGAAAAAAATAGACAAACGTATTTTTCGTGTTTTACGCTTTTGCATCTTTCTCGTTCGCACAATCCGACATTATTAAAGATTTCTCAATTATAAGTGGACTTTGGAGAAATGTAGTCTTTTTTTTTATAACAGCAACTGAATTCGAGCCTGATCCAGAAACGTGTGAATACACTTTACGGGGTTTATCGTTACGTACAGCAGTCCGCCTACCACCTATTTGTTGTTCCCATTGAAAGTATGTGCCATTTGCATTGATGTCAAATGGGATTTTTTACTTTCAAGGAGAACTAATATTGTAAGCTTGCCATGGTGATTTTTATATTGAAATAAGACCGCTTGAAACAAGACTTACAATAGACATACATAGACGGACAATTTGGACATATTTTTACTTTCATATAGGTACCTAATTAATTATTAACACAGTCAAAAATAGCAAACAAATTTATACCGACTTTCATCTATATATCTTTTTTTTTTATCAGGGCTTTGGACATAGTAATGTCCATGCCAGCCCTATTGTAAGATTCCGACAGCTTACAACGCACGCAACAAATATATGATTAAAATTAAAGTACGAGTAATTTATTTGAAGGAAGTAAGGTACAATGATTTAAAAAAAAACTTAATTATTAATTAAACTAAAAACTTACATTTTAAAACATAAATTACCATTAATAAAAATAAACCTACTTAATAAATAAAAATACAAAACTAAAATAATGAAAAAACAAAATAAAATTATTATAAATAAAAGCGGGAAGTGCGGCTTTTTCTGCGGAGAACCTCAAATTGCGCAAATACGGTAACCTTGGTATCGGTTACGAATTTGCGCCGTTTGGGGTCGAGACGATGGGCCCATGGGGACCGTCAGCGAGGCACTTGGCCAAGGAGTTGTCAAATCGGCTGACAGAAAAGTCTGGAGACAGGAAGGCTGGCAATTATTTCTGCCAACGTATTAGCCTCGCTATACAGAGGGGAAATGTTGCCAGTCTCCTTGGGACTATCTCGGATGGGACGTCTCTAGAGGACATTTTTTATTTATAGTTTAGTTTATTTTTAATTATATTATTTAGGTAGCTTTTAATTTATATTTAATGTACAATTATAAAAGAATTACAATATTAAATAAATTATAAATAAAAAATTTGCTCCAAATCGCTGCCAATGGGCAAAGTGCCAAGGATACTGGCAGCATTGCCACGTTGAATGGCAATGCTGATCCTTTACGAGTATATCTAACAACTATTTGCATACAGGGCACATGTAGAAAATACGCTTTGGTCTATAAAAAGAATTATATTAAACCTAACTATTATAGACTGTAGATAATAAAAAAAGAATTCTAGATGAGTTAACAGTGGTTTTATTGCCGATGATTGTTAAGTAGTGAAGGTACTAATGTCTTAATTATTTTTATAAATATTTATTCTATTTTAAATCTACTTATTGATTTAATACGAAAAAAATATTTACATAGTATAAAATTAAATAACCAAATTATAAATAAAATAAACTACACTACAAATAAAACAAAAATAATAATCTAAAATTATATATTGTTAAAATATTATCTAATCAAAGGGTCACCCGTCGCCAGGCGGAGTTTTTCCCCAAGCTCATGAGAGAACGCCAGAGCCTTCTCGGACTATGGACACAACGTTTCGATTGCAAATGGGATGGCAATCACTAGATTTATGATGATCTCCGCGTACTTGTTGCGTTTAAGGTGTGAGGCTGACTCAGCGGCCCGGGTTCCTTATGGCTGGATGTCACATATGACGGACAGAGTGTGTCAACACATGTGGCATGCCAAACCAGTGCACGGCCTCGTTGCATCAACGACATCCTATCACACCTAACTATCCCCGATGGTTTGAGGATGCAGGGGATATTAGGAGAGTAAACGCCCGTGACAGGATATAATTAATTGTATATTATATATCATTACAGCCCCTAGAACACAGCGTCCTAGACCTCCACCGCTGGAGCCTGGGCCTTTCAAAACTGGAGAATTTGGCCTACACTCGCCACGCTGGCCAGACGGCTTGGCGAGGATATGAAGTCAATTTTTTATGACAATTTATTATTGATTCCACAAGTTGGCATTAGTGGATCGACCGACCGACGACTTAACGTGCTCTCCGAGGCACGGGAACGGTGGTGTTGTAAATTTATGACAAATGTACGTAAGAAAATTTGATGATGATTTACCCAGTATCGACACATGTAATAACAAAAAAAACAACTGCTAACATTTTAGTGCAAAAAAATAAATAATTGCATATATAAATATTACACATACATAAATTACTTATATAAACTTAAGTTAGCCCTTTGTACTACTGTACAGTAAAGTACATACATACATACACATCTTTACGCCAGATCCCTTGCGGGGTAGACAGAGACAATTGAGCGCCATTTGACACGATCACGACACACCTCTTCGTCGTCATTCTTTTGGTTATGAAGAATTTTTAATGCACCTTCAGTCAGTGTTTTATTTATTTGATCGTGATATGTGAGTCTCGGTCTGCCAGTAACAACTACAATTCAATAAAGTATTTAAATAAATACATAAATAGTACTACTGTATTAACCGTTAGACCATGGAGGTAGGTGAATATTTATAAATTAGGACATTAGATCCGAGGTTAAACTATACAATTAAGTATCAGTGCGTCGCCAATGACTCCTTGACCAATCGGTCAGGCGAATGGAGTCTTGAATGACTGCGCGGTCAATCACACGCTCTTCACAGCCTTCCGGAGTACGCTCCCACGAAAAATGTATTCCAAATTAATCACCGTTAAATAGATTCTCGGCAACCGACACGAGTTACGAACAATTACACACGATATAAGATAAATAGTCGATCATTAAGTGTTAAGGCGGAGAAGCTTTGGTTGCTGGTTGTAAAAACGCTTTATTTATTTATTTAGTACACACAGCAGTACACATAACATAGTATAATTATAGCTTATCTAATATATGTACCAATTAGGTGTCACAGCATTCACCAATATAAAAAGAAGAAGAAATTAAAAACTTATTACCGTTAAAACAAAAAAAAAAAAATTAACAAAAACTATCAAATTTACAAAATGAAAATATGACTTCTAAAATAAAATTATACATTTTTCTCTTTTTTAATAGAATTAATTAGGAAACATAAAAATTGCACAAATTTGGTACCTTAAAAAAAAAACGAAAACATAACTCTTTAAATACAAATATATGACAAGCGGAATTATTTTTATATAAACATCACCATGGCAAGCTTACAATATTAGTTTTCATTGAAAGTAAAAATTGGCATTTGACATCATTACAAATGGCTGTCAACGAGAACAACAAATAGGTGGTACGCGGACTGATGGTGGTAATTTTGCCCAGTCTGCTGGGGCGGGGAAATATCAAACATTCGTGCCGATAAACCCAGTAAAGTGTAACCACACGTTTCGGACTCGGGTTGCCGTGGTCAGAAACCACAGTTTTTTTTAAAAAAGAAGCGCATTCACATTTAGCCAACTTTACTATAGGCCCATCATGACAAGTGGCAAGCTCGTCTTCAGCGATGTCTCCAGCGTACCAAACTCGGCAAATATCACAAATAAGCTAATAAATTATTGTATCCCGAACGGGAATCGAACCCGGTACATCCGCGTCTAAATCCACGGACTTCACCGATAGACCACGGTGGCGTCATTTTTTCAAATTTATCATATAATTAACGATTTTCCATTATACGCTGTCAAAGTCAAAATATCTTTATTCACGTAAACCTATTACAGGCATTTATGAAACGTCATTAATTTAATTATTTTGAATGATTCTACTCCTGCTAGTAGAAGACTAAGCAGCAAAGTGGTCCAATAAGTAAGCTGTTAGCAGAAGACCAGCAGCTTAGCAAATTCCAGTGACCTGTTAATGTTTAATCTGACTGAGAAAGGAATCTGCAAGGAAAACTCAGCTATATCAGATTTACAAAATAAAACATATACAGAACTGCACCACAACAATCAATGGAGACATCGACGAGCTTGCCACTTCTCATGATTGGCTAAATGTGAATTCGCTTGTTTATAAACGTGGCTGCTGACCAGATCTACCCTACGATGATAATGAACCGCTAGGCCATTACAGAAACCTTAGTAAAGTTTAACAAAAATTTGTTACATTATTTATGTCAAATTAGTTTTGTGTGCATAGTTGTACAAAGGAAAAGAAAAAGAAATAGGGAACATATTAAAATAAGAATAAAAGAAAATGGCACTTTGATACGCATGTAAGGCCCCGTGCTCTTTTTCTAGCGAAATAAAACTATCTACTTTTCATAACATATTACTTGACGGCGCAATGTAAATGTTCGTTGAAATATATTAAACTATCTACTAAGCTTCACAACGATTGCTAGTGTGCTAGCGAAATAAAACTATCTATGTTTAATAATAATTTATTTATTTGCATAAATGTCATAAAGTAAAAAGTGAAGTATCATCACGTTTCCCTTTCGGGGTGGTCAGAAACCATGCTTATAAATAAGCGGATTCACATTTAGCCAACTTTACTATGGGCCAATCATGACAAGTGGCAAGCTCGTCGATGTCTCCAGCGTACCAAACTCGAGAAATATCACAAATAAATATTAATTAAATGTATTTATTTAGATTAATAAATATTTTGTGTCCCGACCAGGAATCGAACCCGGTACCTCCGAGTCTAAATCCACGGATTTAACCGCTAGACCACGGAGGCAGTATAAATGTCATATTTATAAATTAACAGGTCTTAAAGTAAACTTAAGAGTAGGTACATTTGCCAAGTTTTGGCGAGCAAATGTTTTATACATGTGTGTTCTAATGCATTACATTTTAAAAAAAGATAAACAATACTAAGATCACAAATAGTAAACCAAGTCATTTTTTGTAATAGTAAAGAATTCATTGATATTATAATAACATTTTTCTATTAACCATTTTTTTTATTTTATAAAACACAGTTTGTTTGGTAACTGTCTAATTTCTTTAGGTATGTTGTTGTAAACCTTGATACACATAATATATAAGTTCACACTAAATAATTTACTTTTGTGACTGGGAATTTTAACAACACTACTTGAAATCTTCGAAACGATTGGCAGCGATCTCGCAACGGACAGACAGCGAAACATTGCGTTTCGTATGAATCAAATGGCGGTTTTTCCCGCCATCAATCAGACTGTTGCTGTACAAAGCACAGATCAGATCATGCGTGGAATACTGTTCACACCTTTGGGATGGTTCAGCCAAGTACCTCACAGATGCTCTCAATGTCCTACAGAGGCGAGCTGTTCGAATTGTGGACGATGCCACTATATTTGGAACTCTCGAATCCCTGCAGCTTCGCCGAGATGTAGCTTCTCTGAGCGTGTTCTACCGGCTATACTATGGTGAGTGCTCTGAAGAGCTCTATAACCTAATTCCTTCTTTTCCATTCCGCAACCGAACCACACGCACAGGTCAGAATATGCACCCACATACCGTAGTCACTATCCCTTCGCGTACCTATAAATTTGGTGACTCATACATCTGTCGCACAATAAAGATGTGGAATGCTCTTCCAGCCTCTGTGTTTCCACTTTCCTATAACCTGGAGTCCTTCAAGCGAAGTGTGAAAAGGCATCTAGTCAAGCTGGCATAGTGTTAGGGACTGATGTCGGACATAAGGGTCTGATTCCAGTTGCTAACATTCATGGACCCTGCGCGCCACTTACCATCAGGTGGGCGCAGGGTCACATGTCGTGCTAGTATTAAAAAAAAAAAAATGAATAGGTTAGGCCATTGCACATTTGCCCAAGCACGAGGAAGAAAGTTTCACGGAAGTGACCTTGACATTTAGTTTCGAATAACAATCCATTCGTTTGTTTATATATTTTAACACTCGATATACTTGAAGTAAAAAAAAAAGTATCATCACGACCGTTTCCCTTTCGGGGTGGTCAGAAACCACGCTTATAAATAAGCGGATTTACATTTAGCCAACTTTAGTATAAGCCAATCATGACAAGTGGCAAGCTCGTCGATGTCTCCAGCGCACCAAACTCGAGATTTATTTATTTACTATAGGTACACAAACAGATCACAATCTATACAGTTCACATTTTACAGCAATTTCTTAAGTTCTAGATTGCAATCCAAAAGCAGTGTACACAGCATGCTTATTGTGATTTAGCCATGACATTGTCATTTTAATTAAATTATTTAATTTCAGTGAAATATGTCAAAAAGAAAATAATAATAAAAAATAATAATGACAAAGAAAAATAATAAGATAGTAAATCAATAATAATAATAATAAAAAAAAGCAATGAAAATTTAAAAAAGAAAAAATAATGTCACTTACTTAATTAAAATAATAATAGTAAAATAATATAACAATCATAAATATATAAACAATATAATCCAGAACAGACAGAACAAATATCAAGAAAAAAAAAACAAAACAAAACATCAGCATATTACCTACATTAATTAAGTTACATTTTGGTTACAGTAGTACCAGCAAAATATTCTGTATAAAATATATATATCACAAATAAATAAAATATTAATTAAATGTATTTTTATTTACATTATTAAATATTTTTGTGTCGCGACCAGGAAGCGAACCCGGTACCTCCGAGTCTAAATCCACGGATTTAACCGCTAGACCACGGAGGCAGTTACTAGTAATTGAAGTAGATCGTTCTTAAAACTAGACAGTTATCACAACGTTGTTTAAAAACGAATAACGGTTATATTTTGTTATTTCAAAAATCCATAACGAAATAACTGTTGTTTTAACCACGATTTTTAGATTGTGGAAGACTTGATATAAGTCAATGTTGCAGCTAGACTGGATCCATGTGTCGTGCATTTGCCATCGTAGTCGCCGTTTCTCTTTGTAAAAATGTAAAGTTACGGAAGAAGCCTTGGCAAAAGGAATTTCTCACTGTGATAGAATACAAAAATGTATTTCACAGACGTACGGTTTTTTAGATCTTTTTCTCAGTATCTGTCTGTACTCGTTTTTGGTTTAATGTGATTTTTGAACTAGATTTTTTAAGGCTGTGACCAACAGGCTTGTGACACTGCCGACATATGATGACAAGAGCGATGTCCAATTAATGAGCTTATGCTAGCAACTGACGACCAACATTAGTCCCTAACATTATGCCGGCTGAACAAGTAGCGTATTGTGCCAAAACTACCCTTCAAGGAGGTTTTAAGGTACGTCGCGATGTACCTCGAGTTTGATAGTTCTATTTCTCGGGCGTAGTTTTTTTTTTTATATACTGAACACGACATTGTTTCATCGCGCCCACCTGGTGGTAAGCAGTACGCGAGATCCAAGAAAAAGACGCCAGTCACCACGACCGGCATCAGTCTCTACCACTATGCCGGCCAAACAAGATGCTTTTTCACACTTCGCTTAAAGGACTCCAGGTTATAAGAGTGGGGAAACACACTGGCTGGGAGAGCATTCCAGATCTTCAGCGTGCGACAGATGTAAGAGTCTCCAAATTTATGAGTACGCGTAAGGATAGTGGGTATGGTATGTGGATGCATATTTTGGCCTGTGCGTGTGGTTCGGTTGCGGAATAGGTGAGAACAGTTTTTTACGCATGATCTTATCTGTGCTTTATACAGCAGAAGTCTTATTGCAGGCGGGAAAAACCGCTTCACTTTGTTCAGTATCCCGAGTTTTTTTGACGCTGTTTTGGTGATGCTCTCAATGTAGTTGTCAATGTAGTGACGTGTCGAGGCCTCCATTTGACAGAAGAATAATTAAGTGAAGGGAGAGTTGAGGAAACCACTAAGAATACAGTACCCCTATCTGTTACTTGGTCGCAAACGTTATTAGTGGATTTCGTTATTTACAACAGAGATTGCGTCATAATAACAAAATATTATTTAATTCTCAACTCTATAAGCGCTCGACCTTGACGTCGTCCGTGCAAATATGAACTTTAATAGCGTGATATATATATATAGTTAACGGATTCCATTATATAACGTTTGCGCTAAGTAACAGAATAAGGCTGCTGGTGTTAATCTAACGTGTGATTGCCGCCGCTGCTCACAAAATGGCCGTTTCATTGTTACGCACTCAAAATATCTTTACCAAGAAGTTCATTCATTCCAATTCATTCATGGCCCTAAGGTAACTTAAAAAAATAACCACAAAACGTAGAACGATGTAGAAGTATATTACTGGGACCTGCTCAATAACATTAATTTTGTGCTGCGGTTTCTGCTGAGAACCTCAAGGTGCAAAATACGCCAACCTTGGTACAAGACAAGTCGAGACGATAGGCCTATGAGGACACTATTGCGCATTGCCAAGGAGCTGTCCAAATGGCTTACGGAAAAGCTGGCAATTATTTCTGCCTATAGAGATAATAATACAGAGCGGAAATGTTGCTAATCTCTTTGAGACTATCCCTAAAGGGTCGTCTCTAGAGGACGTTTTACACGTAATTAATTTTTTATTAGGGCTAGTTTTTATTAATTTTATTAATTGTATGTGCTACATTTTGTGCTATAATAATAATATATAATTAGTTAAATGGTAAAAATCTGTTACGACTATTTTTTTATACTATTGTACATAGGCGAGTTATAACGCCATAAGGCATTCTTCACCAGCGTACTATGAGTATCGTCAAAGGTGATGTGCAGGATGAAGAAAAAATTACGAGTATTTCATCATCATTATCACAGCCCCTAGAACACAGAGTCCTGGATCAACACTTTGGAGATGGACCTTCCAGAAAATACTAGAGTATTTTGCCTACACTCGCCACGCTGGCCAGACGGGTTGTAGAACACGCTCAGGGAGGACATATCTCGGCGAATCAGCATTGTCCTTGTCGAATTGCCCGCCTTTGCAGGATATTGAAAGCATCTATAAGGTACTTAGCGTAACTATCCTGACCTTAATTATGTGTAGTTCAGTATATAAAAGAAGACGAGCTTAGTAAGGCCAGCCTTTATATATACGTCTTCACAAAATTCAGTGTTTTCTTTTTCCCTCGACATTTTAGTCACGCGGGAGTGTCTTTTTGTTACATTCGTTATATTTCACAAAGGCGGAATAGTTTTAAATGTGTGTGTAATGAACATACACATTATGTATGTGTGCGTAAGATTAGCAGCCATCTTTTTAATTATAATCATTACTTCCTCTAAAACACAGCGTTCTAGACCTCCACTCTTGGCGATGGGTCTTCCAGAACACATATCTGGAGAATTTGGCCTACACCCGCCACGCTGGCCAGACGGGTTGACGAGGATCTGATGTCAATTTTTAATGACAATTAACGATTTCACAAGTTGGTATTAGTGGAACCGGGACCGACGGCTTAACGTGCTCTTTGAGGCACGGGAACGGTGGTGTTGTAAATCTATTACAAATGTACGTAAGAAAAGTGTATTTCTCATTGGTAGATGCCGGTGGGGTTTGAACCGCCCCTTGTAGGATTTTGAGGAAAGGCTGCAGTTCAAATTGCGAATATCTGTGATCACACCATAAAGGTAAAGGTAAAGGATCTAGATTGGACTGTGCCAACTACCGAGCGATTAGTTTGATCAGTTTGGCGAGCAAGATGTATGGCAAGATTCTCACGAAACGACTGCAAGAGAAGACTGAAGATCTTTTATGGGAGGCACAAGGAGGCTTTAGACCTGGAAGAGGATGTATTGATCAAGTCTTCTCGCTCCGCAATATCACAGAGAAGTTTTTGGCCTTAAACCAGAAGGTTTTCTGTGCTTTTGTGGATTTGGAGAAGGCTTTTGATAGAGTTGTAAGAAAGAAGCTTTGGGACATATTGCCGGAGTATGGAGTGGAGGACAAACTGCTACAGGCTATACAATCCCTGTACAAGGGCTGTAAAGCTTGTGTGCGGGTGGAAGGAGGTATGTCGCCTTGCTTTGAATCCCAAATGGGCGTCAAACAGGGCTGTGTGCTTTCGGCCAGATTATTCACTCTATATCTCGACAAATGCCTAAATAGAGTGAGAGAGAGTGACTGTGGGATAAAGATGAGTGATCTAGTGATGAACTGCCTGCTTTATGCAGATGATGCTGTTCTAATGGCATCGTCCGAACAACAACTGCAATCACTAGTCACGGAAATGAAAGAGGGATGTGCAGAAAAAGGACTCCGTTTGAAGCTTCTCGTACTCCTCAGAAGGTGGTCACAGTACCTGATGGGTACTTCTATGACCACAAGAAGATGAAGATACGGAAGCTTTAGATTAATTAATTTTAATGTTATTTTTATATGTATTTTAGTTGTAAGGTATTTATCTATGGGCCATCTGTTGCCTGATAATAAACAAATTATTATTATTAATATTATATGTGGCGGCTGATGGTCAGGTAAATGAAATACTTTTTCTCAGCTCACCAGTATATTGGCAAAGCCCTAACTGCCTAGACATAGACGTAACACCTATACTATTTGTATTGATTTATAAAAATATTTTCGTCTAAAACGTGACTACGCTACATATAGAAAGAACACTTTTGTAGAGAGCATACCCTTTTTTCCCGCTAATGCTGCATCTACCAAATTTAAAGATCATTGTTTACAAAAACCTGTGCACGCTGACCAACTCTCGCCACGCTCCAGTGTATTTCTGACAATAACTTTCACACTCCACTTTCAGCCAATGACGTTACACGTTTTTTCTACCATAGCGTTAATTAATTTTGTGGTTCTCGACATTCAACGACATCGCTACGGCAAGATTAAGCTCGGATTTTTTGCTTAAAATAATCATTTTAATTAGGTAGCTAGTAATTACGCTATGAAGAACTTTAGATCTTTAATGCTTCTGAAACGTATTTCTAGAAATAGACACCATTCATCTTGTATCGGGATTTGGGCTTAAATACAGTAAAGTATAGTAAAGTCATCACGACCGTTTCCCTTTCGGGGTAGTCAGAAACCACACTTATGAATAAGCGGATTCACATTTAGCCAACTTTACTATAGGCCAATCATGACAAGTGGCAAGCTCGTCGATGTCTCCAGCGTACCAAACTCGAGAAATATCACAAATAAATTAAATATTAAATTAATGCATTTATTTACATTAATAAATATTATTGTCTCCCGACCAGAGTCTAAATCCACGGACTTAACCGCTAGACCACGGAGGCAGTTTAATACAATTCACAGTTATACTCGTAATGCATTTTTAACCGACTTAAAAAAATAATGACGTTCTCAATTCGACATCGCTAACTAAAAACTATTTATTAAATATTTATATACTATATATTTATATACATATGTATATTTATAATTAATGATAAATTATTTATTACCTACTTAATACTGCCTCCATGGTCTAGCGGTTACGTCCGTGGATTTAGACTCGGAAGTAACGGGTTCCAATCCTGGTCGTCACAATAATATTTATTAATTTAAATTAAGTTAAGAAATAATTGGTAATTAGATAAATAAATATATATAATAATAATTTAAATATAAACCGTGTCCGTGCGGCATGGTGGCAAGAACGCTGGCCTTGCTGAATCGCTATGGTGACTCCCTGAGCGAGAAAAGAACCAGCCCTCTTGTCACCACCAGAGCAGACAATTAGACGACGGGTGATGTTTTTAAAGATGTTTTAGCTCTTGGACCCCACGGGCCTAAAGTCTCTACATCAAACGGTACTAACACGTAGTCTTTGATTATAGATACTGTAACCTGCCCTTTGCAGTTACTTGATTATCCAACGCCTGCGGTTGGATGTAGTTGCTTTTAATTGTTACGGAGAGGATTCTACGGAACTCCTTTTTTTATTGAAAATGCATAAAACTTTTTTATACTTTATATTTTAGAAATAATTACATATGTAGAAAAACTAAACACTTATCTACGTGGGACACTATTATTTATTTATTTCAAAACTTTAATGCACAAAGTACAAAAGGCGGACTTAATGCCCGTAGACATTCTCTGACAGCCAAACCTTTGGGACTAATTAGAACAACTGTAGGTGCAAGGAAAGTATAAGTGACACATCAATTAGATATAAATACTTAGATAATAAACTTACTTATATATAATCTACTTATAAATATAAATATACTAAATACTAATACATACACAATAATAAACATACATATAACACATCATGCTGATTTGAATTCTAAATTGTTGTTATTTTCACTAATTGTAATGCTTATTGATGTGGCAATAAACGTTTGTTTGTTTGTTTGTTTGTTTATAAAACTTACAAATTTTGTTGGGAGCTATTTAGAAAATGTGAGTAGACCAGCTTTTTAAATGATAATATATAGATAAATTACGCGGTAGACTTTAACTAATTATTATTTTAATCCTAATCTTTATAAAAATACTCGCTCTGTCGACCTCTCGGTCCGAGCTCCCCCGATCTACTTTTTTTTTCTTCTTTAAAACAAAAACCCATCAACCCTGTCATGATCGTATTTTGACAATACTATTCTTTCTTAAAATGCAAATAAAACTCTGTAACCTACATGTACCCGTTACATTACGTATTTGCGCCGCTTGCCAGGCCCAGCGCTTTCAGCTGCGGCTCCCTAGAGGTGTGACCAAGCCAAAGTGTTGACACAAGTGGCATCCCACACTAAGGCCCGTCCCCGCTCCCAGGGGATCAGCGTCATACCATAAGGTCTCTTGCCATCATCGCGTACTATTCCAGTGGGTTCCAGAATAAATAATTTAAATAAATAAATTTAATTAATATTGAAATTATTCGTGATATTTCTCAAGTTTGGTACGATAGAGACATCGACGAGCTTGCTATTTGTCATGATTGGCCTATAGTAAAGTTGGCTAAATGTGAATCTGCTTCTTTATAAGCGTGGTTTCTGAAGCGGTCGTGATGCTACTTTACAGTAAACATTTGAAATCCTGTACTGAAAAAAAAAAAAAAACTACAAATGAAATATATGAATTAATAATACTTTTCATTTAAAAACCTCCCCTAAAATTGTCTATACCTTCTTGTATATTAGACGGATTACATCCATACTTCATACGACAAGTAAACACCTATCTCCCTCTAAAACCTTAATCTTAGACATCAAAAGCAAGGTAATCCAAAAAACACACCTACCCGAAAATCCCTTAATAAGAAGTAAAAAAATATCCCACCCAAGCACGCACATGCTTAGTAAAATTGTTGACTTAGAACAAGGGACCGGGCTTTTAATTAATTAGTCTATGACAGTTGTTTATCGGTTATGGTAATTTTTGACCGCCTCCGTGGTCTAGTGGTAACAAACGTTGCCGTGAACTCGGAAGATCGTGGGTTCGATTCGTACCGGGGGCAAGTTGTACATTGTATAATTTGTCTCGGTCTGGGTGTTTATATGTATAATACGTATTTATTTACAAAAAAAAAAAGAATAATATGTACTTTATCAACCATCTAGTTTCCGTAACACAAGCCTCGTAGCTTACCACGAAAATTAGATGGCGCTGTGTGACCTGTCTGGAAATATTTATTTATTATTATTATTATATTCATTTATTTATTCGAAGAAAAAGAACAGAGACAGGCAGTATAAGTATTAGAATTATTTCCCATTGTGGACAATAGTGCACCATTTATATTTTTAAATACGTTAGTACTACATGTGTATACCTTGGCCAGGTATAAAGGATAATACAATTGCAGTGTTCGAATTTATGGAACTATCAATGAACTCCGAAACAAATCTCACCCAGCGAGCTAAACCGACAACAACAGCTTCTTCATTTTGGCCTTAAATGCGGCGCAAGAATTGCTAAATATATCGACGTCCAATAACCGACTATTGTACGTCTCGCACATTCGGCGTACTGGTGCGCGGAGACCGGCTACTGTGTGTTTTAGTGACTTTGAGCTCCTTGAGTATTGATTGGTTCTCCGCGCTGTCCACAGAATGTGCAACATACATTGTGCGAGCTAGATGGATGAAAAGTGTTAATCGCTCATAAGCATTCAGTGTAATATTCCAAACGTATTTTTAAAAAAAAAAGGTTTATCTAAAAAAAATATTTTAATGCCTGATCCTTTATATTGTCCATGGAACGAACTCATCCAAATAAAAGAAAACTTGCTCCAATTTTTTAGGAAACATTGCGAAAAACTCGTCAAACAATGTCTACTACAAAATTAATACTTTTTTTGGAGGCATAAATTGTAAAATATACACTGGCTCATTTTATGCTCTTCTTATACTTTGCTCAAATTTTCCTATAGAATAATAAAATGGAAAGTATATACGTACATCATCATCATCAACCCTACTGCTGGATGTAGGCCTTATCCAAGTCTCGACATTGCACATGGTCTCCTGCCACCCTCATCCAAACCCCACCAGCGACTTCTTTAGGTCGACTTTATTAGGTATGGCACAATTAATCCCTTAGGAAAAACTACGTCGTTTTCTAGCATAAAGTACTTCATTTGGCGTAAGGGAAAGTACGATGGCAGGATGTGTGGTTGGTATTGTATAAGGCCTCCAGGATGCTGCTATTGGTGAAACAATGACACACCATTACCATCGAATTATTTTCGATGTCGAGTGTGTACAAAACACTAAGTACAAAATTAATAAATAAAATGGTTACATCGTAATCATCATCATAATTTATCATTATAGCCCCTAGAACACAGCGTCCTAGACCTCCACTGCTGGAGATGGGCCTTCCAGGTCATATATCTGGAGATTTTAGCCTACACTTGGCGAGGGTATGATGACATTTTTTATGATAGTTTATCACGATTCCACAAGTTGGTATAAGTGGAACCAGGACCCAAGTTGGCGTATTTGCGCAGCTTGAGGTTCTCAGCAGAAACCGTCGAACTTCCACCGCTTGACGAGGTCGCCTGGATGTGTGATGGGGCTAACGCATGTCGCATCTTACATCAGGGACCTGCCAATTTTTCACGGCTCAACGGTCATGCCGTCGAGTCTCTTGCCATCGCTCCGCGCAATCCCAGAGGGTTCTAAGATCGTGGGTACTCCAGCACTGACAGAAGTCCTTCGAATGATGTCGTTCAAAGCAGCGTGAGGAGAAATGCGGCCAGCACATCTATGGCTTCTTTTTTCTACTTCTAATTGTAGTATGGAAATATTGTGAGACTGTCTGTCTATCTCGAGAACTACTGGTTTTATTAACTTGTAATGGTTATAGAATATTACTGATATTCAAGAATATTGTTCAAGCTTGTTTACCTTCATGGTCCATCCATAATTTATGTAATTAATCTAGTTTATTTGTAAATAAAAAAATGTATTTTACAATATCAAGAGTTACGATGTGATTAATATCTAAAAATATTATTTAAATTGAATTGAATACATTGATAAACGTGCGAAATTTGAAAGCAGACAATGTAAGAAAAGTCAAAAATATCAAAGGTAGAAAAGTCCCGTAAACAAACGAAGTGGGTAAGAAACAGACCGCGAGGGTAAACTCACATTCTTAATTTAACTTGAGAGTCGTACACCGTACTCCCCCTGTGACAGAGTTTTAAAGAAAATACAGGAAAAAGTCGTGCGGTTTGAGATGTGTGATACAAGGAATATCATTACAGCCCACCGGCTATAGTAACTATATGTGTTATTTTTATATTTTTTATATATTTTGTGTACCTACTCTTGTCACTTAAAACTTGTCCTTAAGGTTAACAGGCAGAGAATGTCTAACAACATTATGTTAACCTTTTGTACCTACGTGCAATAAAGTTTTTATATAAAAATAAAATAAAATAAATATGCGCTTGAAGGGCGGTTTTTTCGTAAAAACTTAATTGCAAATCAATGTTCAAAGGCAGACTTAATGGCTGATGTTATTTTATTAAGAGCTCTCTACACTCTTTATCATTTCCAATCTTACAAGTATTTTGATTTTTCATTTTTCATAACAAAGCGTCATAGACCTCCACTGCTGGAGGTGGGCCTGCTAGAACATATATCTGGAGTGTAGGCACACTCGCGACGCTGGCCAGACGGCTTGCCTAGGTTATAATTGAAATTTCTAACGACAATATATTGACGATTTCACAAGTTGGTACTAGTGGAACCGGGACGACTTAACCTGCTCTCCGAGGCACAGGAACGGTGGTGTTGTAAATCTATGACAAATGTACGTAAGAAAAGTGTATTTCTCATTGGTACATGCCGGGGGGGTTTGAACCGACCTTTGTAGAATTTAAGAAACGCGTTCTTACAACCGAGCCACCATCGCGCCTTTAGTATTTTAATAGCTATCAAAAGTTACCAATTATTAATTTAAAAGAGTAAAAGTAAAGTGGTCAGAAACCACGCTTATAAATAAGCGGATTCACATTTAGCCAACTTTACTATAAGCCAATCATAAACGTATTTATTTACATTAATAAATATTTTTGTGTCCCGACCAGGAATCGAACCCGGTAAAGGATAATTTAGTAAAGTTATAAATCTGTATGTAGTTTTATACTTCATAAGGGTTTGAGAAATTATTTTGTACTTCTGGTCCTTTAAGAAACATGGTACATTTTTTTTTTATTATATTAATCATTATACGTCGCGAAACCATTAAAGGTTTGTTGAGCTTAATGTATACTATTTTATAACGTACTAGCTGACCCAGCGAACTTCGTACCGCCTGACAGTCAATAAATGTACCCTCGGTCGGTATGCCCTACAAATCAGCGCTGATGCGCGCCACCTATCGGACAACAGTAGTACTATGTCAGAAACCTTCGCCGATGTTCACACAACATATTCCCAAAGTCTCATCCCGATTGGTCAAGTAGTTTTGAAATGCATAGGGATCATACTCATACATACATACAGACATTCATTTTTATACATATAAATTTACTATTTCGTTACAATATTTGTAACAAATATACGCAGTGTGGGTATATTTAAATCCAGCTAAACTCGAATACAATGCACAATTCAAGAATATTTTTTCATTAATTATTCCCCGGAGCAGTAAAAAAAATATTCCCAAAATCCCTAGACACGTCATCCCAATTCACAATGAGTTTTATAATATAGCAACATATTTAGTGTATATAGATATACTCGTACACCACATACGAAAATTCATCCCTCTCATTATAAGGGTAACTAATCACTGGAGAAAGTAAAAAACATTTTTTTATTCATTAACCACCCTCTTTTCTTATACTGCTTGTCCCTTGATGCGATTATGGAAAACTATGGAGCTTCCTTTTTTTAAATTATTAATTTATTTTATTTATCTATTAAATATTTATTTAAAAGTGAAAATTTTAATAAATATAAACTAAAATTAATACAAAATAAACTATAAGTAAAAAATGCCCTCTAAAAACGACCCTTCCGGGATAGTCCCACATTTGCCCTCTGTATAGCGAGGCTAATACGTTAAAAGAAATAATTGCCAGGTTTCCTGTCTCCAGACTTTTATCTATTGTTTTTATGGATATGCACTCATATACCGTAGTCGCCACCCCTTCACGTATGTATAAATTTTATTTATTTATTTACACAAAACAAATTTTAGCATTACAGTTTCTATAAATAAAGGATATATAGACATTACTAAAACTCAAAGCATGTGTACACAATATCAGCCATGTATCAACAATCAGGTATAACGTGTTTTTTTTTTAAGTTACAAGTAAATAAGTGTTACAAATAAAAGAGAATTAAACTATTTCAAAAAAATGATAATGAAAAGAGACCAAAAGTAAAATCAATGGAGATCAATTCTAAAATAAAAATAAAGCAGGTGTTAGATTATATCCTTCAAACTCGACGAGTGTCGAAAGTCGTTTGCCAAAAAAATCGAATTTGGGGACCTATACATCTGTCGCACAATAAAGATGTGGAATGCTCTTCCAGCCCCTGTGTTTTACATTTTGCTATAAACTGGAGTCCGAGAGCCGAGATAGTGTTAGTAGTGATAGTTGCTAACATTAATGGACCTTGCGCGCCACTTACTTACCATCAGGTGGGCGTAGTTTATTTTTTTACCTCAACAATAAAACCTCTTTTTTTTAAATGCTTTATTTCTACATTAAATTGGTGCTTATTATTGTTAAAAGCATTGTCTTTACCATCACAAGAAAGTTTTGTATGCTCGCTAAACGTTTTTATCTTTAATTTGACCAATACTTATTTTACATGTTGGAACATCGCAGTTAGATCATTTTATGTCAATAAGACTAAGATACTAATAAGATTTTAAAGTAAAAACAAACTTGTTTGATTTCTCAATAATAACAAGATTAATACAAAAATATTGCCTTACAAGCACTAAATCATTACTATCACAACACACAAGTTTGTTTCGTCAGGTTCAATTGGACGCAGTTATGCAAAAATAATCCATTCCACAAAATTTCAGAATTTTAAATATGACTGCAAATCAGGGGGCCAATTCTGGCACTTTCAACTTAACTGCCGCGCGGTTCGAAACATTCAAGTGAAAAGTGACAGATCTCCATAGAAAACTGTCAGGGTCATACGAACTAATCGAATCGACATGCATGTCGAAAGCGCGAGAATATCTTTAATATGAAAACCGATCCAGACAAAAATACCTATTTGGACATATTCAAATTTACTTATTTATTAATTGAATTAAATGTTGGACTAATCTACATATGTTCCAGCTTTAATGGCCTATAACTTAAAATTAACTAAATGTGGATTTGATCCTTTTTGCATCCAATTATGAAAAATATTACGTTGAGTTGAAAATATTTTCGCGCGGTGAAGGCTCGGTTGTAAGAACGCGTACCTTAAATCCTACAAAGGTCGGTTCAAACCCACCCGGCATGTACCAATAAGAAATACACTTTTCTTACGTACATTTGTCATAGATTTACAACACCACACAACACCGTTCCCGTTCCACTAATGCCAACTTGTGGAATAGTTAATAAATTGTCATAAAAATTGACATCATTCCTTGCTAAGCCGTCTGGCCAGCGTGGCGAATGTAGGCCAAATCACACATCACAAACATCTCCAGCAGTGGAGGTCTAGGACGCTTTATTCTAGAGCCTGTTATCAAAAAATTATATGGTTTATAGTATAATAAATAAATAAACTTTATTTTATCTTTTAGAAACCGGCGCGGGCGGTCAGTGGTATCCGATTCGTAACTTATTGTCACGCCAATCTCAGTCAGTTTATTATTTAAATAATTAAAAAATATAAAGAAACACTCCTCAACAGATTTCTTTGTTCCATCTCTCCACACGCCCACTCGCGTACACACTTCATACTTGCCAAAATAAAGCATGAATTTGCATATTGCGCCCTTGCTAAGTGCAATCGCTTGTTGTTGTTTGTTTGAATTCTTCTTATCTACATCCTCTGCATTAATTAGCTATGTTTTTGACATTAATCTTTGTATGAAATACTCAAACATAAATATTTTTTTAAACCTATCTTACATAACATAACACCACGTCTTGTAGTCTCCTCCTGACATAGGGCTGGCTCTTTCTTCGCCCAAAGAATCAGTATATATTAATATAAGTCCAGTCTGTATATAAATCTTAATCTTGTAAAGATTTTTTTGAATAAATGATTAACACACAGAGTGGTCGTGATCGCCACTCCTTCTAATTCCTTCGTGACTCCCACGCCCGTTTTCTTCGTTCTTCGCACAACAATTAACTTTAGATTTCTCTTCACTCTTCTAGCAAATTTAGCCAATGGAACAAACTGCATTGTCAAACAGACTGAATCGTTCAACATAATTAAGCATCTACTAACTTATTTTATTTAAGTATTTATTTTATTTTTATTATTTTGATAACAAAAGGCGTATGCAATGCCGATTGGCATTCTCTTACCATCAACCTTCGGGACATTGTATCAATTATGGTAGGTTTATAAAACAAACATAAAATAGAGAATATTTAAATAATTTTGATATTAATTTAAATTATGTACCTACTTATAACTAAATAAACAAATACATGATTTGATTACTACATATTAATAATACAAATACACACACTACATAAATAATACATATACAATATATATATAAACTACTTAAACTATATACATAAACAAGTATACGCGTATATAAAAATTAAATAGTATATATTTATTACTATTAGTTATTATATATTTATCTTTTTAACTCTGCATCCCACAATTTTTCTTTGTTCTTAAGAGCGGTGGTGGCTCGGTTGTAAAAACGCCTGTAAAGAGGTGAGTTCGAATCCCGGCATGTATCAATAAGAAATACAATTTTCTCACTTACATTTGTCTGAGATTAACAACACTACTGTTCCAGTGGCTCGGAGAGCACGGTAAGCAATCGGTCCCGGTTCAACTATACCAACTTGTGAAATCTTTAATAAATTGTCATTACAAAAAAAAAATACATCAGAACTTCACCAACCCGCCTTTCCAGCGTGGCGAGTGTAGGGCAAACCCTCCAGAAATTTCTGGAAGTCTCATCTCCATCAGCAGAGATCTGGGACTCTGTGTTCTAAGGGCTGTGGTGATGATAATGAAAGATTTTTATTTACTTTACACTCGGACCGCAGCTTTCGATTGCAACCTCTTATCAGAGAGCTACCACGCAACCTCTTGCCATCGAATTGCCCCTGGACTACCAAACACTCGATATATGTTTCACGCCGTGACAAGTGTCTAAAGAAAGTGAGGATTATTATTATTATTTTTATCATCATCATCATCAGCCTGTGTCTCTCGACTGCGGGATATAGGCCTCCCCCAAGGCTCGCCACTGCACGCGGTCTTTTGCAACCCTCATCCAACCCCCACCAGCTACCCTCCTTAGGTCATATGTCCATCTGGCGGAAAGTCGTCCCACTCTGCGTCGTCCCGTACGTGGTCTCCACTCCAGAATTCGTTTGCCCCATCGGTCGTCGGTTCTGCGGCGGATGTGTCCGGCCCATTGCCACTTCAGCTTGCTAATTTTAATTGCTATGTCAGTACCTCTGGTTCTCTGACGAATTTCAACGTTTCGAATTCTATCCAGGTCTAGGTCTCTCCATAGCTCGCTGAGCGACCTTGAATTTGTGAACCAGACCCCCTGTCAGTGTCCACGTCTCTGCTCCGTACGACATTACGGGGAGGACAAACTGGTTGAAGACTTTTGTCTTTTATGCAATATCACAATTTATTAATTATTAGTGGAACCGGGACCGACGGCTTAACGTGCACTTCGAAACACGCTAACAATCTGTGAGAAATGTTCGAACCGCGACCTTTTTGGAGTTGAAGGGCCACCACCCATACTAAATTTCAAATAGAGGGTATGTACAAAAAAATACAAATAATATAAGTAGGTATTTAAATTTCAAATAGTTCTAACAAGAATCTAAGGAGTCATTTTACTCGTATTATATTATAATAAGCGGCATAAGAAGCATATTAAACCAATATGAATGCCTATAATAAGATTCCAATAAAGTCGCCGAGCCAGTGCATGCGAACTCCGAGCTCCTAATTTCAATATCCCGGTAAATTCTCCTCCGGGAATAAATTACTTCAACTCTTCAATATTTCATCAGAAAGAGGCAACACAGATCTCTGAAGCGTGTTTGGACTTTATATACCGCGTATAATTATTAAAAGAGCAAATATTTATTTTAGGCTTCAGGTGTCAATAAAAGAGGCATATTTTTTTTCAAAGTTGAAAAAATATTGAATTATCTGAAAAACAAAACACTTCTATATAGTGGATAAGGCCGCGTCTAAAAATCACAAGTTATACAGCGGTTGCAGAAAGGATGAATATATTTTCACACTTTTAACGTATGCCTATAAAGCACGTCATTGCCTTACCCAAAGTTACAATCAAGTGGAATATATTAAAATTTTAATAATAGATTATTTTAATCATGCATTCTGAAACCAGCCGTAAGTGATATTATTAATTGAAATAGCAGGAGAAATCACGTAAGTCAACGTTCGCGCGATCGTCGCCCTTTCGCTTCCTACTTGATTACGCTCAGTATGAGTGGCGATATTTTAAGGAAAACTTCTCTGCACCGTAACTTTAGATTTTATTACTGAATCATTAAAATAAAAAATACGTAGTTCCTTATTTTTATTCTAGATTATTATATAAAAATATTTGCTATTTAATAAATTCCAAGCAGTTTATCATCATCATCCCCTAACACCTGTATTCTAAGATATTTCCTCAAAAGCTCCTCCACTCAACATTTCATTCCAGCTGTATTACTACTACTATATTATTACTTATTTCTTAATAATAATTAATTAAAATTACTTATTTACTGAACATTTTAAAACAAAACAAATTGTCAACACAACACATTCAAATCACATTTTCAACAATCAAATTCAATTCATGACAGATTCATACCAAACTTGAGAATCATCACAAGTAAATTAAATATATTATTGTGTCTTAATCAGAAATCGAACGGTACCTCTGCGCCTATATCTACGTGCTTAACCGCTAGACCACGGAGGCAGTCATGAAATAAAGGTTTAAAATAAAACAATCGGAAAATTAGGATGTTCTTAGAAAAACCATTTTTAATCATTACAGCCTCTACACAGCGTCTTCTCGTCTCAGAAGGGCCTTCCAGAACATATATCTGTAGAATTTGGCCTAATCTCGCCAGGCTGGCCAGATCAATTTAAAATGTCAATTTATAAACTATTCCACAAGTTGTCAGTGGAACCGCAAACGAGCGACGACTTAACGTGTTCTGCGTGGTGCAACGAAAATCTATGACAAATGTACATAAGAAAATGTATTTCTCATTGGTACATGACGGGGGGTTTTGAACCGACCTTTGTAGGATTTTAAGTAAATGTATGTATACACCATAGTATAGGTAGAATCATTATCACGACCGTTTGCCTTTCGATATAAGCGGATTCACATTTAGGCAAATTTACTATAGGCCAATCATGACAAGTGGCAAGCTCGTCGATGTCTCCAGCGTACCAAACTCGAGAAATATCTCAAATAAATTAAATATTAATTAAATGTATTTATTTACATTAATAAATATTTTTGTGTCCCGACCAGGAATCGAACCCGGTACCTCCGAGCCTAAATCCACGGACTTAACCTTAGTAGTATAGGTAATTTATTTTAAAGGTACTGACTAAAGTCACAGACGTAGGGACGGACAGGTGTGAATGCGCCAGAGTGTGGACACATGTAGCATTCCATACTCTAGGCTAAGCTAAGCTAAACTAAGCATTTCAAAGCAAAGTCTTAGGTCTCAGCCTAAGTACAGGCAAAGTATAAGAACGGTTTACCCATCTCAGTCTCAATATTCCAAACTAGAGCACGTCGGCACGCGCAAGCCATTTTTCGCGCCTATCATCTTGGTAACAAAACGCACTGGTAATTATCCCCCCGAAAACCCCCAAACCCCCCTCAAACCCCCCACGAGACCGCCCAGTGACAATTATTGATCAAAAATTCTCTCTCTTCTTTCGCAAAAGAAAACTTGGACGGGTTACGTGTCAACCGCGACTGTTTGATCTTTGTAATTAGCGTTGAGTTTTTTTTTTTTTCGTTCGAGATTTTTATGCTGTCTTTTGCATGTTTTTTGTCGTACATTTGTCGGTAAAACAACATATTTCTTTATCCTAACTAAACATCAACTTTTTATACTCATTAGGATAGAAATCTTTTAACTTTTTTTTTATTTAAATATTAAATAGATTTATATATTTCATACAAAACCTTAAATTAAATAAACTATATTACAAGAAAATCTAACTTTAACCCAAAAATACATACATACATAGTAAATAAAAATTAAATACTTACAAAAAAAATTGCTCCTCCAAATCGCTGACTTGGTATGGTGCCAAATACACTATCAGCATTTCCTCTTTGAATTATGATACTAAATTTTTGTGAGAAAAAACTGCCAGCCAACTATTGTCACTAGAGACGTCAATGAGCCTTGGAACAATTTCTTTATAGATTTTTTTTTATTATTAGAAAAAAAAAACGTATCTATCTATTAAATAGCAGCAACTGTCAAAATCATTTCATACCGTGATGCTTGAGAGGACGTGACGATACTTTACTGTCGTCGTTACCATTAAATCCAGTGCAGGTAATGTAAGCTGCAGTACTAAACTCGAGAAAAATAACAAAAAAAATATTGGGTCCTTACCTGGTATCGAATCCGGTACTTTGGCGTCTAAACCCATGGACTTAACCGCTAGAACACGAAGTCTGTTTATATTACGACAAACTGGAAAATAATATTAAGTCGGATTTTAATTTACATTTTTTTTACAAAATCACAAACGAAATAGTCTAGCCAACTATTTTATTGGGTTATAAAGTCCAGTTATTTTATGATCATTGTTATTTTTATTAAGTTTATGTCTTCAAGTATCAAGATTTTTATGTAGAGTCACACGCGGCCGGCCTGGCATATTAATTGCACGCGCGGCGCTACCGCCGACCGGGGGCGCAGGGCAAGGAGGTTTGCGGGACGAAGGGGCGACGAATGATGGCTTAGTCACTATTCGATACTGTCCCACTTCGTCACAATATCCTTTTATCTACATAGAATAGGGTCAATTTATCAAAACCAAAGACAATAAATTGTCATTAACGGAGTTTTTTGTGCTTCATTATCATCATCATCACATCCTGATTCATAGATATCCACTGTTGGATATGGGCCTTTCAGAACATATGTAGCGGCCAAATGTCATTTGTATCTTTCATCGCAATAATTTCTAATTCTGATTTTAAAGATGTTATTTAATTTGTCGTATTTAGCGGTTGAAGGTGGCAAACGTATGATGTCGGCAACGTAGGTTAAAACGTGTATCTACAGATGAAGATTAATAAATGTAAATAATAATACACTATTTTTGAAAATCTTTACTTTCGTCTATATATATTATATTTTTAAAAGTTATTGTGTCTCGACCAGGAACGTAACCCTGTATTTCCGCGCCTAAATCTACGGTCTTAACCACGACCAATGAGGCAGTCAGTATTCGTATAGATTACCACGAACCATCGATGTAGATAGGCCTATTAAATACAAAACTCACTCTAAAAGCGTGCCGCATGCCACGTGTACCTACTAACTTTGAGGGCCAATTCTTAAGAAATGATAATGTCACAGCGATATTTATCGGAAATTCTGTCACAATGCATACAAAAAAACTAGTTTCACTCAATATACATGTTAATATTAAGCGCTCTTGACTCTTGCTATCTCGCGACTGTTGGTGCAGCTACGTGACTTCGATTGATTTTGCGGGAAAGTTTTTATAATTACATATAATAAAAGGGCTTATCTATATACATCGATGCGAAAAGGTAATAAATCAATAAATTGTGACGAAAATTAAAATGGGTTAATCCGGACTAACCCTTCGCAAGACACGGGGGAGGATGCGGCCGCGGGGTCAACCCATGTCGCCTTGCTATTGTTTTTGTGCCTCGATAACTGTACGTGTGTGTGTATGTGTGTCAGTGTGTGTGTGAGATTAGTGAGGCTTCTTCGTTGCTTGTAATTTGTAAGAAAAAATGTCCGTAAAGAGTCGCGTGTCTTAGCTTGTTGTTTGATATATCTAAATGTCAACATTTTAATTTATTTTTTTACAATATTTAGACAATTTTAGGACACGAATTTGGATAGCAGCGAAAGCTATGTTTTATATTTCTAAATATTGAGCCAGGTCACCAAAGCCGTTATTTAATACTCGAGCCCACATAAGCAGTACGTGAGGTCAAAGATGTCGCAGACTCATCGTAATTATACGCTTTAAAAAGTCGCTTGTATCATACAGTATTTGGTTGGGTAGGGAGAGAAGTGGAATGGTGGATGGTGAGCGTATTATCGCGCATTAGGAAAAAAAGGAGGCCTCCTTTTCTTAAACCAGCCTATTGTCGGTCGCAAGCCCGAGACACCATTCTTCTCATCTCTTACCCACACACGATGGACCCGGCACCCGCACGGTGAATCCATGGAATGCTTAGAAATTTGTTTTCTTAGCTCGTCGTTTAATAAAAACGACTTGCCTTTAATTTTAAGGTATTAAATATATAATTAATTTATTTGTGATATTTCTGGTACGCTAGAGATATCGACAAGCTTGCCAGTTTTCATGATGGGCCTATAGTAAAGTTATTGAAATGCGTGGCTTCTGACAAACCCGCAAGGGATACGTTTGATTTTTCTATTTTTCTAAATCTTGACATTATGATTCCACAGAAAAAAATATCAAGAACGGATTCAAGACTCAGCTTTACGCAGTGGAAGTTGTTACGACAGAAATTCTGGCAAAATCTTTGTACCATTTACTGAATGAATTGGGCAAAAGCAGGTATGCCGTCATATAAATATCTGTAAATAAATATCTATTGACATAAACATATTGTATGCCCATAATATGGGCAGATTGCATCATCATGACATGTACATACAACTGTAATTAGAATAAGCAATCTATACAATAAAGAATTTCGAATTTTGAATTTTGAAAAATAATAATACATTTATGGAAAAAGCTTTCATACATACACATCTTCACGCCAGATCCCTTGCGGGGTAGGCAGAGACAATTGAGCGCCACTTGACACGATCACGACAAACGACTAAACGTCGCTAAAATACCGTACGTCCTTGAACCATCAGGTCTATCAAGTAATAATAATAATAATAAATGTCTTTATTGCACACAAAATATACAATATAAGTTAATATATAAGTTGTACATAGGCGAGCATAATACCATGAAGGTATTCTCTACCAGCTAACCTTTGGGAGAGTGAGAGATTAATATTATGGGTGTAGAGTGTGAAAATGGAAATAATATGCTAAAAACCAGAGATAAAATATGTAAATAAATACAATATATACATTTATAATACTATAATACCTAACAGAAACATAATAATGCATAATTAGGATAAATACATATTTAATTATATACTAATAATATGTCAGGTGATTAGGATTCGTTTTGATTTTTAAGGACGCAAGAGAGAAGTTTTTTGAATACATTTAAAGACGGTGCCTGTCTGATAAACAATGGTAGCCTGTATCCATTGACGAGCTGCTGACACGGTGAGAAAATCTGAATATCTGCTAGAAGAGTGATGGTAAAAAGCCGGATGGTATGTCTTTTATCCATGGAGTGAGGAAAGATGTCTTGTCTGGGATGCTACCTGTGTGGATGGCTTTGCCGTTTGCCACATTCCCTCTTACCCAAAAAAGGCCGGTTCGGCTACTCATATGAATCTAAAAAGCACATAAAATATAGGTATATAATATAAAGTATAGGTATTCTCTTGACACTCACAAATTCTAGGTCTAGGTCTCGGTCTTCTAGCTATTTTAAGCTAATGAAGTTAATATATTACAAAAATGAAGTTAACAGAGAGCAATGAGAATCTACAATTATATAAGGGAGGGTCGTAAGCCAAGACTTAGCCCTATCACTCTTTATACATCCGTTGACCGTACGTAGGGGTACCTTCCCTCGGAGAGCCTGAATATGGGGACCCGGAGAGCGCTGCCGATCCCAAGCGGACAACGTGGCGTCACGGGGATCCTGGGCAGCGGGGTTATCTTCTCAAGCTGGGCCCCAGCTCTATAGTCCTACTGGAAAAACCCTGGAACGCACGGGGAGCACACGTTATATTCCATCTCTAGATCCACCACCACTCCAGTCCTCACCAAGACAAGATACCATGTAGTTGGTGAGAACGCAGCGGTGGTGCACAAATAAAAATGACTTTACTGCACGTGGTCATGAAGTGACCCGTACTATTTTCAATTCAATACTTACCCAAGCTACGGGGGCGACAATATCCAGTAGGATGAATTTATATTTATAATTATCAAGTAATACGTATATGAATCTGGTAAAATATTTATTATAAATTAAAGCAGCACATTGCAGTTGGTTTTGAAATTCAAGTGTCAAAATCTACACTGACAGGTGACGTCTTAAATATGTGCAAGGCAAAAGATGTCGATTGCAGCCAACAATATTTATTCCCTGGCCGCATGTAATACAATCGTTACAATAGAACGTAGGGAACGTT
This sequence comes from Tinea semifulvella, assembly GCA_910589645.1. NCBI lineage: Eukaryota > Metazoa > Arthropoda > Insecta > Lepidoptera > Tineidae > Tinea > Tinea semifulvella. Next base: position 4,621,360 of record OU342599.1, read on the forward strand.
CGTACCTAATCAACACTATTCCGCCTAACTGCAGCAGTGCTATGAACGAAGTATAGATGAAGTATAGATGGGGCGCAACGATTGGTCGTTTTCTAACGAAATAAAACTATCTACTTTTCATAACATAGAATATATATTTTTTTCTATGTACGGTTAGTGTTAATACCGAATTGCATGCTGTTGTCGCCTGTAATTAGGATAGCATAAAACCAAAACTATCATGCATGGTATAATATTGCAACAATGAATGTATACCATGTTGGCGATCCTTAAATAAATAAATAGAACAACAAGTAGAGTTTTCTTGAAATAGCTTCATAGCAATTGGTAGCGATCTCGCAACGGACAGACTGCGAAGCATTGCGTTGCGTACAGATGAAATAAATAGGGTAGGGCATTGCACATTCGCCCGAATGCGTGTAACCTTGGAGTTTAGTTTCAAATAATAATTATCCTTTTGTGTAGTAATAAAATGGTCTAATATTTGTTTTGAACACGAGATGTTCTTGAAGTAGATAGTTATTAAAAGTAGATAGTTTTCATAACGTTGTTTGAAAATAGATAACGGTTACGTTTTGTTACTTTCAAAACCCATAACGACACATGTCTGAGATAATAAATAATAATAAAATAAATATTTCCAGACAGGTCACACAGCGCCATCTAATTTCCGTGGTAAGCTACGAGGCTTGTGTTACGGAAACTACATATAATACTTTTTTTTGTTACAATGTACAACTTGCCCCCGGTGGAAATCGAACCCACGACCTCCCGAGTTCACGGCAACGTTTGTTACCACCAGACCACGGAGGCGGGAGATGCAGTACCTATTTTACGTGTAGTTCATTTAAAGTTACTACACGTACCTATAATACAGATTTAGTTATACCTATTTACTAACATGACAAGAAGTAGAAACATTTTCTTTAAAGCAGAACTCAATGTAAACTATCGCAAATGCATCTGCCGCTTCAATTATGCATCGCGCTTTATCCCGCGCGCCGGTTGCGAACTATAAATCGACAAAAAGAAAACCATTCGACTCGACTCGTTTCCTTCGATTTTCCGATTTCAACACAGTCGCTGTCCATTGTTGTGTTTGTGAGCACCATGTATGTAAATCATTCCGTCGAAGACACGCCGAAGAACTATAGCTTACTCTTTCTCGCACAATATAAGCGACAATGCGAGAAAAGGACACAGCGGAAAGCGCGCGAAATCTTCGGTGTTAATTTACGTACAGTTGGCAATTATAATTTTCGTATTCCACGCGTGCCGCTCTCACTCTTTCCCGGGAATTTTTATTTGTTGTCCCGTTTTTCTGTTTGGGTGGTGGGTTTAGGGGGGGGTTTTGGCGCGAACGCTTTAGATATGTAGAAATTTTAATAAAAACGCCGCAGTGTGCGCTAAGTGATATGGCTTGTTTTCTTTTTTTTAATTTCGTTCTCCGAGAGCGGCAGTCCCGGATCATCTATCAGGTTTTTCCCCGTATACGGCATTATTAAGATTTCGCATGGGATATGGATATTGATTGTTCGTCGCCGGGAACTAATGAACAAGATAGGAGGCCTACTCTGAACGTGCGCAATATAATCTACGTTATCGTTTATTGAATATTCAAACAGTTTTGGGTAAACAGTAATTCATTACGTACTCAGTTTTAAGATGCAAGGAATCGTTGTCATCACCACAGTCCTTAAATTCTGCAAGCATTCAACAGAATAATATTTAAAAGATTGGTATTCTCACATTACTTAAATATCTGCCGACAGCGTGTATAAATAGATATTGTATGTAGTATAGTTATGTATGTAAGTATGTATATATTTTGTAGTTTAGGTACTATTAGTATGTATTATATATATTAGTCTTAAATACGTCTTTGCACCTACTCCTCGATCTAAGTTATTTTTTTATATCAAAAATCAAAATCAAAACATTTATTTTTTAGAATACGGTACATATTGTGGCTATTAGTAGTACAGTTTTCCGGCGTATCCTGCCGTCATGCAGCGTGAAAATATTTACATTTATAAAGTATTTTACAGTCAATAGTTTTTACACACCTATACATAAAAATAAAAATAAATTAAATTAAATGGAACTATAAATTACATGTCAATTAAGTACCTACTTATATTATGTCAAAGATTTATTATGATATTATTTATGATAATAATTTAATTATCCTACTCAAGTACATCACTGAGAAAATCCTTATTTGAATAGTATACCTTTAGTACCAATAGCTTAAATAACTTTTTTTTAAATCCCTTACATTTAATGCTTTTAGATCAGTATGTTTTTTATAGTACCAAAGGTTAGCTGTCAGAGAGCTTTTACCTTTTTTTTTAATGTTTAGCTTTTAATTTGTATTGTGCTATGTGTATTATTCAGCGACAAATAAATATATTCTTTATTGTTCGTAATTTCGCAGTATAGCCCCCTGATTGGTTCCCGCAATGTGTAATCACAAATGGCGGGAAAGTTTTTTATGAGACGATTCTACATGAGACGTTATTATTGTTATTAATCTTTAGGGAATTCAGTTATCATTTGGATCCGTGTATGCGTTAACTTTCTTTATGACTACGATGCTACGATATTGCTACGATATTATTTATTGTTACTTCTTTTAACCAATTATAATATATAATAAAGTTTATACAAAGGGCGGACTTAATGTCGTTAGACATTATCTAACAGCCAACCTTAGGGACAATTGAGAGCATTTTACATTATTTTAAGAAAAAACAAAAACCGACTTTAAAATTATCAATAATTTTGCCTTTAAGGCTTTTCATCATCATCATCAGCCTGTGTCTCTCCACTGCTGAATATAGGCTGTTCTACCGGCTATACTATGGTGAGTGCTCTGAAGAGCTCTATAACCTAATTCCTTCCTCCCCATTCCGCAACCGAACCACACGCACAGGTCAGAATATGCACCCACATACAAGTAGTCACTATCCCTTCGCGTACCTATAAATTTGGTGACTCATACATCTGTCGCACAATAAAGATGTGGAATGCTCTTCCAGCGTCTGTGTTTCCACTTTCCTATAACCTGGAGTCCTTCAAGCCAAGTGTGAAAAGGCGTCTAGTCAAGCCGGCATAGTGTTAGGGACTGATGTCGGATATAAGGGTCTGATTCCAGTTGCTAACATTCATGGACCCTGCGCGCCACTTACCATCAGGTGGGCGCAGGGTCACATGTCGTGCTAGTATTAAAAAAAAAAAAAAAAAAAAAAAAAAGGCCGCCCCCAAGGCTCGCCGCTTTACACGATCTCCTGCCACCCTCATCCATCCCCCACCAGCGACCGTCCTCAGTCCATCCGTCCATCTAGCGTGGTGTCGACCCACTCTGCGTCTTCCCGAACGTTGTCTCCACTCTAGAACCCGTCTACTCCATGGTTCATCGGTTCTACGACAGACATGCCCACCCCTTTGCCATCTCAGCTTACTTTGGTTCTCCGACGGATTACCTCGTTTCGGACTTTATCCATCAGAGAAATACCGAGCAAAGCTCTCTCCATAGCCCGCTGAGCGACCTTAAATTTGTGGACTAGACCCACTGTCAGTGTCCACGTTTCTGCTCCGTACGACGGCACTGGAAGAATGTACTGGTTGAAAACTCTTGTCTTCAAACACTGCGGTATGTTTGACAAGAAGATGTGGCGCAGCTTCCCGAATTAGGGCTCTTGCTTTGAATTAATAAAAATAATATTTTATACTTTTTGGTTTAAGTTTGTACATATAGGTATAGTTTTGTAGGTATATTATTATTATTATTGTATAACAATTATTAAGACGGGCTCCTTATTACAAATACATACAATCTCCTTTGTTCTAGGCTAATGTTTCTGTGATGACAGCTAAAAAGGAATCCACAAACCAAAACATTATCCGTGTATATTTATTTCTTAAACAGCTCTAAATTAATTTCGATAAAATTTATATGGGTACACCTCTGAAGAATGACCTACCAAACAAAGCATGAATCATCAAAATCGAATCATAGTTGGCGGAGTAATCGCGTAACAAAGATACAAAAAAAAAATATAAGTCGATTTATAAACTTCCTCCTATTTTAAAGTCGATTAATAAAAGTGCATTTACATCTTAAATAAATACGGGTATAAGCCTAATCCCAATTTAAACAAAATTTTATTAAAATCGTTTCAGTACTTTAGGCGTCAAGGCGAGACAAGCTTCACAATTTTAATATTAGCATGAATTGTCATTTAACGCCAGTTTTCTTGGAAAAGCGTGTTTAGTTTCATGGACGAGCGATTAGAGATCAATGTGGAAGACATAACAATGAGACCAGCTGTTAGACTTGGTAACCACCAATTGCTTTACGGCTGCACAATGACTTATGTTTATTATTTAATGACCATATTTTTTATCAATACAGTTTTTTGTGACATTTTTGGATTGCATAAGTTCTCACAATTTACGCTTTGAAGTATCTACCGTTCGTGACAATAAGCCCTGTAAAGTGTATCCACACGTTTCGGGATCAGGCTCAAATTGCCGTTATGCCCAGACAAGTAAATTAATTTATTTCATTTAGGGATCGATTACATATCAATAAATTATTCTTCTTCTTGTTTTTTTTAAACTTCTCTACTAATGGATAAGTTTGTGATAAATATATTTTTTAGTTTTCTGTTTTGTTTCTTTTATCTATTAATCTAGGCTGAGTTACTTACTGCCTAACTTTAGGTATACTTTTGCGTTTTTTTAGACCTAAAACTGATATTCAATTTAAATTCATATAAAAATGAAATAAATCCTCGCCATCCCGTCTGGCTTGCGTGGTCGATATGTTTAAGTTCTAGTCTTAACTTCATAGCACAATGTTGCTGCACTTTATTACCACTGGTAATAATTAGGAAGAAAAAAGTTATATCAATGCCCAGATTTTATATAAGTCTATTATAGCGGCTTAATTTTCTTTCGTGGCAAGCGATGCAAGATCGAACAGGTGTACCATAATGTCGATGACCAGTTGTTTACTGTTGAAATTGACATAGTAATTATTGTTTAAAATGCCGTTAAAGTGGCTGCGACTAGCATTAGCTGCAATTCATATATTTTTTTTTATAAATTTTAATATCTTTATACGGGGTGGCTCGGTGATGCGGTGGTGGCGTGGTTGTAAGAACGCGTTCCTTAATAGGACCTTTGTAGGATAAAGGTCGGTTCAAACCCACCCGGCATGTACCAATGAGAAAAACATTTGTCATAGATTTACAACACCACCGTTCCCGTGCATCGGAGACCACATTAAGCTGTCGGTGCCGGTTCCACTAATACCAACTTGTGGAATCGTTAATAAATTGTCATCAAAAATTGACATCAGATCCTCGTCAACTCGTCTGGCCAGCGTGGCGAGTGTAGGCCAAATTCTCCAGATATATATTCTGGAAGGCCCATCTCCAGCAGTGGAGGTCTAGGACGCTGTGTTCTAGGGGCTGTAATGATAAAAGTTGGCTAAATGTGAATCCGCTTATTTTTAAGCGTGGTTTCTGACCACCCCGAAAGGGAAACGGTCGTGATGATACTTTACATATATAAACAAACATATATAAATATATTGTGTGCCATTTAATGTGTCCTAGATGCAGTATGCTCTTGCTTCTCAAGAAACAAGTTGTTGACTAATTATTTACAAACATTGACAGACGGTGCCCGTCTAATGGCCAATCGCCGAGTTGTAGCTTCTCTGAGCGTGTTCTACCGGCTATACTATGGTGAGTGCTCTGAAGAGCTCTATAACCTAATTCCTTTCTCTCCATTCCGCAACCGAACCACACGCACAGGTCAGAATATGCACCCACATACCGTAGTTACCATCCCTTCGCGTACCTAAATTTGGTGACTCATACATCTGTCGCACAATAAACTTCAAGCGAAGTGTGAAAAGTCATCTAGTGAAGCCGGCATAGCGTTAGGGACTGATGTCGGACATAAGTTTTGATTCCAGTTGCTAACATTCATGAACCATGCGCGCCACTTACCATCAGGTGGGCGCAAGGTCACATGACGTGCTAGTATAAAAAATAAAAAATAATAATAAAAAAAAAAAAAACAGTGGTGGTTTGTTTTACGATGAAAGAATCTCGTATAAAAATGGATGGTTTATACCGTGAGCTGTAGATTTTAAGAAAGTTACTTAACTAAATAAAAATAAATTAGACTACATTAATGAGATCACAGTACCGAATTAGTTCAAAAAGCATTCAGTCGGAAATAAGCCTAAATGTTTCAAACTTGAATCCATCTGGCATGAGTTGGCAGTTTCCACCACACCCTCGACACGACACGCGTGATTTCTTAACTGATTGGTGATGGTCGAAAATGCCTAAATTAATCTTTAATCTACAGGTAAATGTGGATCTTATAGACACCTCCGAAAAAGCAGTGTAGGGCAAAATGCTGCCTTTACTCTTTTTTTTTATTTTCAAATCTATAGACTACAATTAAAATAAAGTATCGCTTTAAAAAGCGGATTCACATTTAGTCAACACTATAAAGTCCATCATGACAAGCTCGTCGATGTCTCTAGCGCACCAGCCAGCCAGGTCAGTCGTCAGCTGATACATAATAATAATAATAAAATTCTTTATTGCACATAATTTACAAATGTAGTGTACATGGGCGAACTTAATAATAATAATATAGATTATTATTGGAAATAATAATAGTATAGATATGTATTTATTTATTTATTTAAAACTTTATTGCACTATGTACAACGGGCGAGTTTAATGACGCTAGGCGTTCTCTAACAGCCAACCTTTGGGACAATGCAGAGAATTTTGATTATGAGGTAGGTGCAAAGGGCTTAAATATGAAACTTATTAAAAATATTAAATAAACTTAATCTAAGATAAAACAATACATATTAATATACACACCAATACATACAAATATGTACGCAATAATACATATACTACACACTATATATATACTACATACAATACATCTTACATACACTGTTGGGAGCTGTTTAAGTAATGTGAATATACCATTTTCTTAATCTTCTATTGGGCGCTTGGCGAATTTCTACCGGCAAATTACCGATACAACATGAATAAAGATAAAAATACATTTGACGCCATTTTAAACTTTAATCGTTACATTTACAAACTTAATTTTCGTGCAACTCAGCCTAAATCATCAATCGATCCTAACCGCTAGACAACGGAGGCACGGACCACAGACATTAGTAGTTTGTCAAAAAAAAGTATAAAATTTTCATCACGATAAATAATCAATTTTACGATTATCACTACATAATTATAAAACAAAGTCCTTTGCCGCGTCTGTCTGTCTGTTCGCGATAAACTCAAAAACTACTGTACCCATTTTCATGTTGTTATAATCAATGGATAGAGTGGTTCTCGAGGAAGGTTTTAGTATATACGAGTAATTAGGTTTTTGTATACATTAACGATATGTTGTTGGAAAATATAAGCCGTCTGGGAGCATTCAACAAAAACGATGCCAAAACCCTTTGACATATAACAAAGTAATGTATGTTGGAGTTGTGTATCTTATATAGGTCTACAGAAAAGTCCACTATGGCATATGTCTATCTCTTAAGGATAACATACTATATCTAATTTAATACTTTAAAAATTGGCAATTATAAAGAGATAATTGAAAAGCTATTAACACAAATATGGTATCAATCCTTATCATTTTAAATTAGATAGTTGGCTTGAGCATTTCATGGGCAACCTATACCTATTGAATGCAATGCTGGTCTGTAGCATGTTTACTAAACTAATAAGATACCTACTAAATTATATATTGTATAAGATTTTGTAAACATGTTTTTGAGTTGCTTGATTTAATAAATAAGACTAAGCTCTATAGATGCGGCCTGGAATGTATTTAGAGAAGGTCTGTTGTCCGGCGAGGCTAATCGGCTTCCGGAGCGAGGCGTGTCGCTTGGACGTGATTTCTCGAAGAAAGCGTGTGCACTCACCGCTGCAACTACGTGGCCAGGTATGAATGAACCAACGACAGGGTTAGAAGGACAGGCCTATCAATATTGGACGAGGCCAGTTATAATAGCTTTGTTTGTACTTTAAAATACCTCATCTTATCAAAATCATCTGGTATGTTTCATCATTACAGCCAGGCCTAGGGCCACCTGCTGGAGATGGGCCTTCCTTATATCTGGAAAATGTTGACCTACACTCGCCACGCTGGCCAGACGGCTTGGGGAGGATATTATATCAATCTTGAATGACAATTGATTCCACAAGATGGTATTAGTGGTATCATTGGTACATGTCGGGTGGGTTTGAACCGATCTTTGTAGGATATAAGGAACGCGTTCTTATAACCGAGCCGCCACCGCCCCTGGTCTATGTTTGCCGAGGTACAAACATAGACTTTACAAAGCATTTCAAAGTAAAAATATCTTTACATGCATTTCTACAGTCCCTACGTAATGTATCTACCTGAAAAACAGCGTTTTTCAAGAGCAGCTCGTTGTTATTTTCTTAAATATTTTTTTTTAAATAAACCTAATTAATAAATAAAAATATAACTAAAAACTAAAATGAAGAAAAAACAAAATAAAAATTATTATAAAAAATAAATTTGCTCCAAATCGCTGCCAATGGGCAAGGTGCCAAGGATACTGGCAGCATTGCCACGTTGAATGGCAATACTGATTAATTAATACTTATTAATTAGGTTTATTTTTATTAATAGTAATTTATGTTTTAAGATGTAAGTTTTTTAGTTTAATTAATATTTTATTATTTTTTAAATCATTGTACCTTATTTCCTTCGAATAAAACAGTTTCAATATTTTTTACACATTAGGTTATTACACCGCTTTGTAATTACTATTGTACTAATTGTATTAGATTAATTTCCGTAAAATTCGGGAGTTGGTAACGCTCGCCGTACACTATCGATAGTGGTAGGTTTGTCTTAGTCGTGCATTAGTACCTAGTGCATATTTAAAAAAAAAAACATTCGTTTCTGCGTAGGAGCTCGAAAGGTAACTTTCCTTACATTACGACGGATGTGTGTTGCAACAATCGATTATTTACAATCCTAATCTACCAAAAAAGTGACAATATGTTATTTTTTATTTTATGATATAAAAATATTAAATATTTAAAAGGCTGTTTTAAGCAATAAAAAAATATGGTTATTTTTTAGTTTCAATACTTGACCGGGTACCGGGTTTGATTCCTGGTCGGGACATAAAAATATTTATTAATGTAAATAAATGCTCGTACATTTAATTAATATTTAATTTATTTGTGATATTCTCGAGTTTGGTACGCTGGAGACATCGACCAGCTTGCCACTTGCCATGATTGGCCTATAGTAAAGTTGGCTAAATGTGAATCGGCTTATATGTAACCGTGGTTTCTGACTACCCCGAAAGGGAAACGGTCGTGATGATACTTTACTTACTGATCAATAAAGTTTTATATAAACAAGGCGCGTGTCATTCCAGGACATTTGCACTTCGTTCTTCATAATTAAAGTAAAGATGTTGGTCTTTTCGGACACATCGGATGTGAGCACCGAATATAGATGATATTTCAAAATGGTTGTAATATTATGTCTACGAAATTGAACATGATGGCGTAAGATGTCCCAGTTGTCGATGTAATCGGGTATTTTTAACTAACTGTTTATAAATACGAACAATGGGTTTCGAATTTGGAATGGATTGAACATTGAAGCGTTCATTGGTTTTTCTCGAAAAACCTGGCAGATATAATATATTTTTTAATAAGTAGTTGTGACTTTTTTAGAATAGTTCCAAATATTTTTCAAAATTGAATTGTCATACGTACTCTCCCAGATGGTAAGCCCTTAGTTTATTTTGTAGAATAGTTTTTATTTCCTATGTATTTATTTACGTACATCGAACTAACGTATCGATTTTAAACCAACTAGACATATCGACTAGGCTATCCACCATATGCCTTCGTCGGATACTCCAGTACTTCGGACAAATTGCCAGAAAAGGAAAGGATAACCTGGAGAAATTTTTGTTACTGGCATGGTGGAAGGAAAGAGACCGAGAGGCCGTAGCCCGGTACGCTGGTCCGATCAATGATGCTGTGCATGCCGCCGAAGACAGGAACGGGTGGCGTGCGTCATCAAGACGCACACCAATTCATCGGGAGGTCACGACCCTCATCAATGAGGAAACACGACGCAAGGAGGATGTACTTATTTATAGTGAAGATTTAAGTTTATTATATTTTAAAAATCTTCGAAAAATAACAGATTGCCCAAAACCAGTGCCCAAGTTTGTTGAAGCGTGCTTCAACTAAATATGATTAGATATCATACCTTATTTTTGTCGTTTTTTTTAAATATTTAATATCAACATCTCTTTTTCCAGCATTAAAATATAATTAAATTTAATTAAGATTGTTGTTATGTTCTCTTCTCCCGATGGATGATGAATGAGGTAATAGGGAAGGCAAACGGTCTAGCCCATACAGCCAAGTCTAAAGTAATATATCTTTCTTTTTAATGAGTTAATGAGGTTATCATCAAATTCCAGATGTTTCAGAATTTGATGCTTTTTTCGAGTCAATCGCGGCATTATAGCCCAAACACATCGGGTACCATATGGGAGTTCACAGCGCGGGAAAACCGCATAAAATAAACTGCAACTTGAGCCCCATATTTAGAGTCCAATTTATCGTTTTCCATAATAATTTACATTGCAGCACATTATCAAACAAAACAATACTATTTTGACTAACAATATCCACAGTAAATTAATTTACAAAACAAACACTTGTACTTGACATGTCCGCGCAACATGGCACGACTGACTCAATTGGTTAAGATTACACACAATACAAAACACTATTTATACGATTAGGTACTTTATTATAGATAAAACACAGGATTTCAAAGTGTAAATAATTCTCTAATTTTATCAGCGGGACCGAAACTATATAATTAGTAACGGAAAAGAAAGTTTTGCTAGAGTAAAATAAATAAAATTAATTACTTTTTGAAATCACAATATATTATATTTTGGGGTCGAGACGATGGGACCAGCCAAGGTGTCCAAACGGCTGACGGAGAAACCTCGAGACACGAAGGCTGGCAATTTATATATTTCTGCCAACGTATTAGCCTTGCTATACAGATGGGAAATGTTGCCTTCATGGCCAGTATTTTTTTTATTAGGTTTAGTTAATAGTTATTTAAGGCGCGGTGGTGGTTCGGATGTAACCGGTCGGTTCAAACCCACCCGGCATGTACTCGTACCAATGAGAAATACACTTTTCTTACGTACATTTGTCATAGATTTACAACACCACCGTTCCCGTGCCTCGGAGAGTATGTAAAGCCGTCGGTCCCGGTTCCACTAATACCAACTTGTGAAATCGTTAATAAATTGACATCATATCCTCGCTAAGCCGTCTGGCCAGCGTGGCGAGTGTAGGCTTAATTCTCCAGATATATGTTCTGGAAGGCCCATCTCCAGCAGTGGAGGTCCAGTACGCTGTGATCTACGGGCTGTAATGAATAGTTATTTAATTTAATTTTAGTAGTTTGTAATTATTATTTTATATTTTGTAAATAATATTTTTTGAATTTATAACATAAATATATAACATTGCGTGTTTACCAATATATTGAATAAAAAATATATAATTATGGCTTTATTTTCTTTACATTTCTCTAAGAAAAATTGGCATTCTCATTTATAAAGTTTAATTCTCAAAAACCTCGACGCAATAACAAACTTGCTTTCTCAAATGTTCACTAAAATAGGGCATTTTTTTCATGAATGAGAGGGTGGTGGGGTGCAATGGACAGTCTCCCCCGGCACGACCCCGCAGGGAGATCTGCGATCAGCTGATTTTTACAACTTTTTAAAAATATAACTTTTGTTGGTAATATTTTTTTGCAGATAAACGACTTCTCTTATTTATTGTCTAAAATTATTTTTTTTGTATTTTTTTTTTTCTTTCCAACAAGCTTGATAGTTTTCTAAGATTTTTTGTACCAGAATTCTTCACACCTTCCTAATAATCATCATCATTATCACAGCCACTAGAACTCAGAGTCCTAGATTTATAGGACTCACACTATTCGAGATGAGCCTTCCAGAACACATATCTAGAGTATTTGACCTACACTCGCCACGCTGTCCAGTTTATGGGCACGAACGGTGGAACTTCCCCGCCCCATCAGACTGGGCAAATTACCATCAGTCCACCTACCACCTATGTACGTAAGAAAAGTGTATTTCTCATTGGTACAAGCCGGGGTTTGAACCAACCTAGCTAACACCGCTGCCTTAGGATAGATATATAAAATGATTATTACAAAAACTTATTAATAATGTAATTTATTCGAAGTAGGTAATTCGATACAAAAATATTAAAATAAAATTGACTAAAAACTAATTATAAAGAAAACTAAAACTAAAAATACCTATGAAATTAAAGCTATTCTACAAAATAAACTAAGGGCTTACCACTAGGGAGGGTACCTAAAACGCTCGCCGCATTTCCTCGTTGAATTATTATAGACATATTCTGTTTTAGGTAGTTTTTGTTTGTTTTGTTGCACAAAAACTTGACTTATCAATAATAAACAAAAAATACTTTTTGTCAATTTAGAGATTAAAGTGAGTGGGCTCAAATGAAAGCTGTTTAAGTAAAATAATAATTAGATGTATAAATATATATATATATATATACTTGTTAGTTAGGTGCAAGCAAAAATATATATTGAAGTATTTTGTCTTCTGTCTGATAAATATTATTCTGAAAATAACCAATTTTTTAAAATTATTTTTTTGTTATATAAATTAAATAACAGTAATTACGAGAAAAAAAAATGAGATTTCAAATATGGCTTAACAGTAAAACTATGTTTTTATTTTTTGACGAAACCTCTTCCTATTTTCCTGCAGTACAAATCTGATCTTGGAACAAAAGATAGCTAATAAAAGTGCGGCAATGTCAAAGGGGGTGGCAAGAGCAGAGGGGGCGGTCATTTCTACCCCTAACTGAGGGGCGGTTGGGGTAGGTCGTGCGGTCAGTCGCTGGCCCAAGGCTATTGACATCTCTCCAATTTTGTTGAGAACTTTTTTAATGTTTTCCGCTTATATTAGAGCACAATAGAGTTTAGGGGAGAACAGCTGGAGATAGACTGTTTTTAGGTAAGTCTTGTTTCAAGTGGTGTTAATTTTGTATAAATATCACCATAACAAGCTTACAATATAAGTTCTCCTTGGAAGTAGAAATTGGCATTTGACATCATTGCAAATGGCGCATATTTTCAACGAGGACAAATAGGTGGTAGGTGGGATGGTGGTGCTTAGTCCGCCGGAGCGGGGAGGTATTCACCAATTAACCCAGTTATTAAATTATGGCCAGCCAAGCCGGCATAGTGTTAGGGACTGATTGCAGTGATGAGTCTCTGATTCCAGTTGATTCATGGTCCTCGCGCGCTATTGACTATCAGGTGGGCGCACATATCGTGCTAGTATTTAAAAAAAATGGCGTTACTGCGTTTATTTTTCTATGTACGCTATCCGCTTATTATAATTCATTGCTTATTTATATCCATACATTTTATTTTATTTTTAATTTACTTCGAATAAAATGTAAGATTTTATTTATTTCATACAAAACCTTAAATTAAAAAAACTATATTACAACAAAATCTAAATTTAACCTAAGAAAAAAACAAAATAATAAAAATAGGTACATAGAAAATAAAAATATATACATTTATTCGAAAAAATATTTACAACATATAAAATAAAATTAATATTAAGGATAGGGATATAAGTCCCGTCCGCGTGGAATGGTGGCAAGAACGCTGGCTGCATTTCCCCGCTGAATTGCAATACTAATTCTCTGGGCGAAGAAAGAGCCAGCCCTCTTGTCACCGGAGGAGACAACAAGACGCGGTGTTATGTCTTTTAAAAACTTTTTTGCGCTTGGACTCCATGGGCCCAGAGTTTCTACAGCAAACGGCACAAATATGTAATCTTTTAATATACTTACATACTTGCGCCGCTTGCTGGACTCCGCATTTTCCGCCGCGGCTCCCGCTTTATGCGCTGTCCCCCTGAGATGCGACGCGGCAAGGGTGTCGACGCACGTGGCGTCCCACACTAGAGCACGTCCCCGTTCCCAGGGGACCAACGTCATACCATCGGGTCTCTTGCCATCATCTCGGATAACTCCAACAGGCTCTAGAAGAGCTGGAACCTCGATGGTGGCTAGAGCCCTTTTTATAGTATCGTTAAGGGAGCCGTGGCGGGAAAATCTGCCCGCACTTTTGGAACAGGAGAGCCCATGAACTCCAAGACAGTCGACCTCCTTTCCACACGGACATCTATGTAGGATACATAATGGTGCCCCTAACCGTAGACCAACGGCGATACGGAAACTTTCGTCGTCAAGCAGTGTGCCGAGGTTCGCAGAAGGCAGTGCGTGTAACCAGTGGCCGGATTCCTTTTCTACTGAAGCCAGAAGCCGGGCGCGATGTTGATCACTGATTGGATTTTGAGCCAAATGTTTATAGGTGTTTTGTACCAATGGTGTATCCCAAAGTTTTTGAAAGTTTGATTCCTTTGGAATATCATCATTGGGACATTTTATTTTCCAGGCTCTAATTGCCTCCAGTGCACATGTTAATTCAATACGATTTTGATTTAAGATTTTTGAACTTAAATCTTGAACACTGTGCACCGAAGATAAGAACGCCGGTAAAGCAATACTAGAAATTTTTCGCACGCCGATGCCACCGAATTTAACAGGCAAGGTTGCTTGGGACCAAGAAATTTCATCAAATGATAAATTTAGAATTTTTTCAAGAGTTTCTTTTAAGGTGGCATCCAATTGATCGAGCAGGGCCGGAAATTTCCAGATAGGGCTTGCGCGGAGTGCATATATTAATTTTGGAACAAAAAGGCAGTTTTTTAGTAATGTAAATGCTATATGCGAATTTAAAACACCCAATCTGTTTGAATTTTCAGAAAAAAGTTTAAATTTATTATCCAAAAATGGCTTTATACCTTCATTTAAAAGCGGTGCACCTAGGAGGAAAAGCGAATCTTTAAAAAGGATTTTAATATTAGGAGCATGTTCGTTAAATTTTTTGATAATAGATGGAATGTTATTTAATAAATTAGAACTAATAAATATTTCGCATTTTGAAGGATTTAACTCGAGACCTATTTCCTGAAAGGCTTGTTTAATGTGGATAAGGTCCTTGATTACCGTATTCGCTTTACCTCCTATGGTTCCATCGTCTAGGTACCAAACGTTGAATTTTGAATTTAGGGATGATATACAATGATGGATACCGAGACTAAATAGAGCTGGACCAAGTGGATCACCCTGCTGAACGCCTACAGCTGATTCAATACAATGCTCATGGTAAAATAATTTAGAAGGAGAACTGTAGCATTGCCAGATATATGGGAAGATATCCGGAATGTGTGAGGCAGCTTCGTTGAGCAGGGTGGTCCTATCTAGGGAATTAAAAATTAAATATTTACAAAAAAAATAGCTCCTCCAATACAATAATAATATTCCATACAATACATTCATACACGATTCATATTTATTTATTTAAAACTTTATTGCACTATGTACAAGGGGCGGGCTTAATGCCTAGACATTCTCTGACAGCCAATCTTTAGGACAATAATAAGTATGACTTAGATCGAGGGGTAGGTGCGAAGACGTATTTAAGACTGATCATTATTAAATAATAACTATATTTATTAATAATATATATACTAAAGTAAAGTATCATCACGACCGTTTTCCTTTCGGGGTGGTCAGAAACCACGCTTATAAATAAGCGGATTCACATTTAGCCAACTTTACTATATGCCAATCATGACAAGTGGCAAGCTCGTCGATGTCTCCAGCGTACCAAACTCGAGAAATATCACAAATAAATTAAATATTAATTAAATTTATTTATTTACATTAATAAATATTTTTGTGTCCCGACCAGGAATCGAACCCGGTACCTCCGAGTCTAAATCCACGGACTTAACCGCTAGACCACGGAGATAGATACTCATAATTTAATTAATTAATTATATCAATGTCATTATATAAGTTCTTTTACTGCCTCTGTTGTCTAGCAGTTATGTCCGTGGATTTAGACACAATAATATTTATTAATTTAAGTAAATCAATTTGATTAATATTTAATTAATTTGTAATTTTTCTCGCGTGTGGTACGCTAGAGACGTTGTATTATGTTCCTTTATTATTGTCATTATTGGCCTATAGTAAAGTTGGCTATGTGAATCCGCTTCATAAGCATGGTTTCTGATCACCCCAAAAGGGATACAGTTGTGATGGTACTTTGACTTGTCGCGAACTTCCCGGTTAAAGACCGAGGCACGACAAATAAAACAACAAATAACGGTTCGTAGATTTATTGTATATTCAGTTGAGGACACTTCCGCACATTTAAGAGTGTAGGTAATCTAGCTAATGCTTGTAGCAGCCGGGCGTGAAGAAGTGACGCTCGGCTGGTGGGGAGTTGAGCGACGGACGAGATGAGTCTGCGGAAGCCCGCGGATCTTGTAACCCAAAACTCGTTCCCCAATTAGGGGATTACGGTCGCATGGTGATTTTAAATCACAATGTGTGCTTGAACAAAGTTATATTTAATATTTTATTGTCGGAGCACTCGCGAAAAGAACTTGCGCAGACAAAGTTTGAAATTAATGAGGAATGGCTTTTGTGGATTTTGACACATTGCGTACCGTCCCTGAGCGTTCTGTTTCTCCGAGTTAATCGCATAAAGCATTAATGCGTTTCTATCATAACAAATATAGACTGCCATGTTACAACATGTTTTTTTTTTCACTTCGCATGATACCGTTCGCAAATCAACATAAAAAATCTTTAAGGACAATACAAAAAAGGCTAATCTCGCCCTGTCAATAAAATCATTGAACAGCCATCGAAATCTGACCGTGAATCTATCTCTCTATTACTATATTGTTCGATATATCGATAGCGGATGTCTTTACACAACTTAATACCTTTATTAGGGCTGCCATCAACTAAATTGCTGACCGCGCCGTACAAATACTCTGAAATATAAAAATCTAAAATATATTCATATATTTCGGATTTATTAAATGATAAAGTATCATCACGACCGTTTCCCTTTCGGGGTGGTCAGAAACCACGCGTATAAATAAGCGGATTCACATTTAGCCAAGTTTACTATAGGCCAACCATGACAAGTGGCAAGCTCGTCGATGTCTGTATGTAACTGTGAGGATGTATATATTGTATTTATGTATATATTAAGTATTATAAGTAATATTATTTACTAGTAAGTAGTTTAGTTTTAGTAGTACTTGAATTTCTCCCTTATATTATGTTCTATAATTTGCGCGAACCTTCCACATACAATGTTCGTAATGTCCCTAAGGTTGACTGAGTAAGAATGTCTAGCGGCATTAGGTCCGCCTTTGTACATAGTGCAAAAAGTTTTAAATAAAATGTCTCCAGCGTACTAAACTCGAGAAATATCACAAATAAATTTAATATTATTTAAATGTATTTATATACATATTTTACATTAATTAATTACTGATGACGCCGCTCCAAAGAGAGGCGAAATATTTGGCAATAAAATAGCTTCAATTTATATATTTTACCAAGTTAGAAACACATCTAACACACTTTATTTGTTGCAGATAATTTATTTACATTAATAAATATTATTGTGGGACCAGAAATCGAACCCGGTAAATGAATCATAATTGGAATGCTTGAAGAACTTTTTATTTATTATTTTTTGGTTACTATTTTTTATTATTTTATTATTCCATTACTTTACTATATATGTATATTATTTAGTTATATTTGTTATATAGGTATTGTTCTTCAGCTTATCACTTTTATTATTATTATTATTTTTGCTAAATCTATGTTTAATATTTAAGTGGAAACTTTGCTGGATTGTGTCTCTTTTAGAATTGTTGTAATTATTAATTGTTTTAAGATATGTATGTTTCCTGAATAAATAAAAATATTTTTGTGCAAAAATGGCTAACTTAGTTGGTTTTTGTTCTAACAAGGCGATTAATGCTATTTACGATAAAAAAATACTGAGCTAGTTAGAAGTTTTCACCTATAAAAACGACATAATTCAATTTGAGAAGCTCATTCGGCCGACTTCCGAACCGTCTAAACTAGAAGATGATGGCAGCCCTATCGTATCCCATCATATCGATCGATGATGCCACGAAATCCAAAGAGGTTTGAGTGACGGGACCGCCATCACAAAGGTTTCTATCGATATAATCGACAGCGCAGCACTATTGACAGACGAGCCGAAGCGTGTGCTACGTGTGAATGTTATCGATAACATCGCGATGTATCGACGTCGATAAGTCGACCATTACGTCGGCGTGCACAAGGTCCCGAATATAGCTTGTGAACATTGACCTAATGTTAAGACCAGCAACCATATTCCATTACTTAAGCGCAAACGTCAGGTTATCAAAATAGTGGATTAAATAACGTTTTTCACTATTTTATACTGCTTCCTGGAACAAAGGTACTCTTCGTTCAAATAGCACGGTAAATACTGAAGGATATTTTACGTCATTCTGTGATCTGCGTTAAATATTTGTTTTATACCTACTTATCTTATAAAATGTTAACTTGAACTCTTTGACTACGAAAACATTGTCTTTTTGTTTTTCTTTTTTTAAAAGACATTCATGTTATTTAAAAACTTTATTTCACAAAGTACAAAGGCATTATTTGACAGCCAAACCTTAGGGACAAACTTGAACAAATATATGTGCAATGAAAATTAGAATAAATTATAGGATAATTCAACGAATATTATATAGCTACTTATATTATTATTATATAATGTGAATTTTTTAAAAATCTTAGCAGTTAGTCGGTTAACCTAATGATTTTCACAGGCATCGGCCAAGTGAGCATTATGTGTTCGGTGCTTCTTTAACTCCAAGCTACTACTACTACTATAGGCAAGTATTAAGGATTGTAGCTTTTTGCAATTCTCTGTATGTGTACTGGTCTACGTTAATAGTTTTGAGGCTGTCATGTAATGTTTTAGGTATTACTCCGGCCGTAGATACTAATATTATTATAGTATTAGGGATTCATGTATCTTTCGCGCCACTTTATTTATTTATTTATTTAATTAGGATCACCAACAGAGTACACATTGAATCCAATTTTATCAATAGAAGCAAAAAGTAAAAAAAACATAAACAAACTAGATTCAATTATGATACATTATATGTTTAAGAAATTTAATTAATAATAGTAACAATATTTAAAAATAAAAATAATGAGAACTATGACTAAAAGTAATACTTACAGTTACAGAGTGAAATGATAAAAGTATCTTATATACAAACTTCATTGAAAAGCAAAATAAACTAAACTAAGAACAAGAATACGTAAAATATCCGAATAGAAGGGTATAAGTAATTTTCCCAATTGATTTCACAAATACACTATACAACTAACAAAAGCAACAACAAATGAAAATATTACGACGCCTCCGTAGACTAGTGGTAACAAACGTTGCCGTGAACTCGGGAGGTCGTGGGTTCGATTCCCACCGGGGGCAAGTTGTACATTGTATAATTTGTCTCGGTCTGGGTGTTTATATGTATAATATGTATATATTTACAAAAAAAAAAAAAATTATAATATGTAGTTTATCAACCATCTAGTTTCCGTAACACAAGCTTACCGCTTACCACGGAAATTAGATGGCGCTGTGTGACCTGTCTGAAAAAAAAATAAAAATAATTACAACTATAGCCCTCCAGCGCCACCAGTGAATAGTTTTGACAGATACTCGCAAGAGTTACCACACGTTTTACAGTTTAAATATTATACACTTAGCAATAGGTAGGAGCAAGGTAACGTGTCGTTCTAGTATAAATAAATCAAAATAATAAGATAAATTAATTGTCAACGAAAATAATTTAATATTAGAATAATATCAGTGCGTCCCATTAAATTGTATTCATTAGCCCAAACTAGTATATAGAGGTCAATGGATTAGACTCTTCTTTATTATTGCTGACCGCGTTATGCAAATTGTTAGAAACCAAGACAACAAAGCATGTAGTTGATATTTTGAAATGTCATATTATAAACACAAAGGTTGAACTATTTTGATTGGCTTTTTTTCTACACGAAACACGACATGTAATCCTATCAACAGAATTATCAGGTATTAGAGAACGTCAGAGGAAAATAAGAATAGAAATCATTTATTTCCAAGTAAATTCACGTGAGTGTCCACTGTTCGTGCCGATAAACCCAGTAAAGTGTTTCCGCACGGTTCGGGATCAGGCTCAAATTGCCGTCATGCTCAGTCAAGCCAGCATAGTGTTAGGGACTGGTGTCAGTAATGAGTGTTTGATTCCAGTTGCTCTTATTTTATTGACGTCGCGCGCCACTTACCATCAGGTAAGTCTAAGGTCACATATCGTTTTGGGATATAAAAAAAAAAACAATGTTGTAAATCTATGACAAATGTGAGTAATAATAGTGTCATGGCAATAGATAGATAGATAAATTCTTTATTGCACAGAAAATAAAACATTTTACAGTACATAGGCGAGCTTAATGTCTAAAAACATTATCTAACAGCTAACATTTAGGAGAAGTGAGCAGGGATTGTGGGTGCATGACTACTAATGTTTGACAATGAGTTTTATTGATAAAACTACTTATAACTAAAAGAAATATATATATAAAGAGATATATATATATATATAAATCTATGGTACTTAAGAAGCGATTTTAGTGTTTGTACATTTTTAATGTTGGTACACTAGTAACCGGGACCGAAAACTTAACGTGACATCCGAGGCTTTGGAACAGTGTTGTAAATCCATGACAAATGTGCAACTAATTAAAGTAGCTACAAAAAAAGAAAAAAAAACTAAACTATTAAAACTGATAAAGAAAATAAACTGCATTTAAAAACGGTTAACCTAATCTCCGATTTAAGAATGAATCAATTTAATGAACAACAATATCGCTACTAAAATGGTTAAGATTTACTGAGATTAAAGTTCAATGACCCTACATTTGGCGGGCGGGCGCGTGCGCATCCACCAGTTGTGCTGGTCATAATGGCGGATCAATATTACAAAAGCTAAATATCGGATCGACAGATAATTCTTGGATTATATTACAAATTTTAACTGTTATACACATAGAGTAGGAATAATGTAGAACAGTAAACCTTGAACGAAATCTTTAATAACTAATTAATAATTAACCTTCACTGAAACTTAAGACCTATTAATCTATGTGTAACCGTAATTATTTAGATCATGGATTTTAGCCTTAATCGTATATATTAATCTTAAGATACACAAAAAAGACCCTGTTAAGTTATGTTTTTAATGTTAAGTTAAGACAAGTAATGTTTTTCATAGGGTCGTTAACAACCCGCTGGGCAAATATGGTGAATTTGACTAAAACAACTTGCTTGAAATCCAAGTAGAATATAATTTAAAAAAGACTAAATTAAAAATAACAGTTAAGAAACATTTATCGTGTAACCCTACATCACATTTCTTACAGTCTTACGTTTATTGTTGCACACTGTACTTCGACGACTTTGTACCAAACTTGATATCTGTCTAGATATTTTAGACGTAGGTCCTGTATGTATTTTGGGTGTACCATACTTCATTAGAAGAGCTCTACAACAAATGTTTTATAATTTAAAAAAATACAGTGTTAACTTTATATAACGACACTGAAGGTACTGTGCACTTTATGGTGTTATAGAGAGTTGTCGTTAAAGGAGAGAAGAAAAATCAGAATTGGAAGACAAGCTAAACAAACCAAAGCCAATTGATTTCGACGCTTTAGGGAGTTTGTCGTTAAATCGAGTGACGTTACGAGTTTACACTGTATATTGAAGAGAGTGTTGGGTCGTTAACGACCCTTCAGGCATATATATGTTCAAGGTTTACTACGTATAAGGAATCACCCATATCCCATTCGCACTTATAACAAGCACATACGCAGTTTCCAGTTCCTCATTTCCACACTATTATCACGTATTATTTTACCTTTAGGTAATAGGCAAGCTCTAAATCGAGCCATCTACAAAAATATGGTTTACAAAAAAGTCCTTAATATGAAAAGAAACAGGCTGATAAAGATGATTGTTTTATACGACATAACATGATAGGTTTCTTACACACGCCCCAGTTGTATAGGCGTAAAGGTTAGACATAATGACGTCAAAAAAAAAAAAACCAACAACTCGTGCGGCATAATATTTACAGCCCACCGCGGCATAAATATTGTTTAGCAATTTTAATGTTTCATTTACTGTTCTATTCTTCTTGGTTGTTAATAATTGGTGTATAGGTTTCGTCGTTCGTGATCATGCTCTCTTTATAATGGACAGTATTGACTATCTGATGTTAGATCTAGTCAATTGCTTCTTTTGTTAATAATTATATAATACTTATATCTACTTATGGTAACATTCTCGGGGTGGAAAAAAAAACTACATTGAGATCATCACCGAAAAAGCGTCAAAAAAGCACGGAATACTGAACAGATGAAGCGGTTTTTTCCGCCTTCAATTAGACTGTTGTTGTACGAAGCACAAATCCGATCATGCGTGGAATACTGTTCTCACCTTTGGGATGGTTCCGCTAAGTACCTCAAAGATGCTCTCAATGTCCAGCAGAGGCGAGCTGTTCGAAATGTGGACGATGCAACTATATCTGGAACTCTCGAATCCCTGCAGCTTCGCCGAGATGTAGCTTCTCTGAGCGTGTTTTACCGGCTATATTATGCTAAGTACACTACACTAAAGTGAGTGCTCTGAAGAGCTCTATAACCTAATCCCCTTCTCTCCATTACGCAACCGAACCACACGCACAGGTCAGAATATGCACCCACATACCGTAGTCACCATTGCTACGCGTACGTATAAATTTGGGGACTCATACATCTGTCGCACGATAAAGATATGGAGTGCTCTTTTAGCCAATGTGTTTCCACTTTCCTATAGCCTAGTCTTTCAAGCGAGGTGAGAAAAAGCATCTATTCAAGCCTGCATAGTGTTAGGGAGGTCAGTCATAAATGTCTGATTCCAGTTGCTATCATTTATGGACTTTGCGCGCCGGTTACCATCAGGGTGCAAGATCACATGTCGAACTAGTATAAAATATATATATATATCCTTGCCAACCCGTTTGGCCAGCGTGGCGAGTGTAGTCCAAATTCACCAATATACATTATGTTCTGGAAGGCCCATTTACGCGGCGAACGAGTGCCTTCACTCCGTAGCCACGACTCAGAAAGAGAGACGGTTTATGGTGGCCCTTCAGGCTGGGGTCGTATCGTCTGGCGAAGGCCTATCTGCACGTGGAGGTCTAGGACTTGTATTTTAGAGGCTTTAATGATGATAATGAACTACAAGATACCCCTAGCCCTATACGTTTAAAAAGGAATTTATATCAAGGTTGAAATGTCAAGGGTCTAATTTTGGGCGAAAATAGCGAGCATAGGCGATATAGGCCAAATAACATTATCCATTTCAGGCTATTTTTGTACTACTTGTGCTGTGCAATGACAAGAAAAAAAGTAGTTTCGATGGTTTTATTGATTACCTACACTGATGTTATTTTTACTACATGTTATTTGGAAGATATAATATGTCAATTTTGTATCAATCAAGTTACTGCAGCTGTCATGATTTTTTATATATTTTGCACACCTATACGACATAAAACGAAGGATATGTTTTATTTAAATTGTAGTCTTGTTAAAATAATTTATGTAAAAATGCATAAAGTAAAGTATAATCACGACTGTTTCCCTTTCAGGGTGGTCAGAAACTACCCTTATAAATAAGCGGATTCACATTTAGCCAACTTTACTATAGGCCAATCATGACAAGTGGCAAGCTCGTCGATGTCTCCAGCGTACCAAACTCGAGAAATATCACAAATAAATTAAATATTAATTAAATGTATTTTTATTTACATTAATAAATATTTTTGTGTCCCGACCAGGAATCGAATCCGGTAACCCGAATCTAAATCCACGGACTTAACCGCTAGACCACGGAGGCAGTTACTAACTGTGAATACAATTTAGCCTAAATCCCTTTACAAGAATGATATCCTTCAAAACAATTTATAAAAAATATTCTAGTTGCTCAAGAGTTAATTTCGCCAGCGCACAGTGGGCGTGTGTCGAAAAAGTGTGACATTACTCCCACCGCGGCCGTTCACTGCCCACTGGGCCAGCAAACACCAGTCATTGGCAGAAATAAAAACGTAACCAACGCGTGACGCGTCACGTCTCGTCGGGTCTGGCGAAATCGTGAGACAAGCGACAATGTGTAATTGTACTGCATTCGTGCTTCGGTTTTTACGTCGTGGCTTATGAAAGTCCGAGTGTTAAGGCTCCTCTATGTCACCATCTACTAATATTATACGTGAAAGTATGCTAGGCTGGATGGATGTTTATGTCACTTTTACACAAAAACTACTAAAAAATTACATAAAATAAAATAAAATCACTAAAAGTATCATCACGGCCGTACCCCTTCCGGGATGGTCAGAAACTACGCTTATAAAGAAGCGGATTCACATTTAGCCAACTTTACTATAGGCCAATCATGACAAGTGGTAAGTTCGTCGATGTCTCCGGCGTACCAAACTCGGGAAATATCAGAAATAAATTAAATATCAATTATTGTGTCCCGACCAGGAACCGAACCCGGTAATATAATATATTAACCCGGAACCCATATTTACGATCCTTAAGCTTCCTGCGCTTGACGAGGTCGCCTGGATGTGAGATGGGGCTAATGTACACACATATCGTATCCTACACCAGTGACCTGCCAAGTTTTCACGGTCCAGCGGTCATGCCGTCGGGTCTCTGGGGGTTCCAGAATCGCGGGTACTCCAGCAGTAACAAGAGCCATACGGATGATGTCGTTAAAAGCACAAGAAAGCCCATGGTGTCCAAGACATTCGGTTCTCCACACCGACACTAATCCGGGCTTCCAGACGAAGCATGTGATTCAACTTTTCAGTGTAAATGAAATGAAAAATGAACTAAACATACTTAGGAATTCAGAGTGTCAATAACTGCTTGCAACTCCATTTTCCCTGTAAATAAACATTGATTATTATTTACACAAGATGGCGGAAATGAAGGATCGTTAAATCGACTTGGAGCAGCCAAAGACAAACGTATCTTTTCAATCACGCATTTTAGGAAAAGAAAAGGCTTCTGTGGTACTATTTCGTAACCCATTGACGGACGCGTTTAACCTGCTATTACGTAACTCATTGGCAATCGGCTATCGATATTTTTGACAGCTTACATATATGCGTCTTGCAAATGAATTTTGAAAATGTAGATTACATTAAAAAATAATATAGTACAGTTTATTCATATACATTAATTTTATTCATTCATTCATTAGATACCCTAGAACACAGCATCCTAGACCTCCACTGTTGGAGATGGGCCTTCCAGAACTTATATCTGGAGAATTTTGCCTACACTCGCCACGCTGGTCAGGCGAGTTGGCCGAGGATATGTTTTTTTTTACCATTCCACAATTTGGTATTAGTGAAACCGCGACCGATGGCTTAACGTGCTCTCCGAGGCACGTGAACAGTGGTGTTGTAAATCTATGACAAATGTACGTAAGAAAAGTGTATTTCTCATTGGTAGATGCCAGGGGTTATACTAGATTAAAAACAAATAGAAACCTAAATAAAACTAATTACGTAAATAATAATTTATATTAAAAAAAAAACCCCAAAAGTGTAAAAAATACTTAAAAAAAACTAAATAGTCACTCGAGATGAAAAATGATACGAGAAACCACAACTGTGATTTAAATAAAAATTAAGCTAATTAAAATATATAAACTAAATCTAAAATAAATCTAAAATCTAAACTATATATAAAAATATTCACCCAT
Source organism: Tinea semifulvella (assembly GCA_910589645.1). Lineage (NCBI taxonomy): Eukaryota > Metazoa > Arthropoda > Insecta > Lepidoptera > Tineidae > Tinea > Tinea semifulvella. The sequence continues at coordinate 4,647,400 of OU342599.1, forward strand.
GACTAGATCATGTGGCAGTATGCCAAGAACACTACAGTGCACAGCGATGCTGATTTGCTGCGCGAAAAAACTGCCAGCCCTCTTGTCACATACAGCGTTAACCAGCCGCTTAGACAGTTCTTTAAAGAACTTCTTAGTTGGCCCCCACAGTCCCATTTTCTCAAGACCAAAAGGCACAAAAATACATAGTCATTAGCAATAGACTCGTAACCACAACTTGGTTTTCAAATACCTATTCGACGATACCCCACTCTCAACATAGTTCATGGACTGACTTTTTTTTTATTATTCACAATATGGCGTCTGCATGCCTAGTGTGACAGTGAAGTTTCGTAAACGCAACTATAGTAGTAGAGTTTTTTTACTGCATTTTCGATGTTCATTGCTTGTTATTATAGCCAAACTTGCAATAACACGCAATGTAAAATAAAAAAACGTAACTACAGCAGTTACGTTTTCCGAAACTTGCATGTTACACTAAGCACACTGGTTGTCGTCTTACTGAATTTTGAATAATGCCATATCTTTAGTGACACTCGCGTGATTAAGACGTATTGATTGACGTGAGAATCGTTAAAATCGTCCCACGCCTTTGGTCTCAAGTGTGCCACAAAGGGACAAACATACATACATACAGTTGCTCAGTTGTGTAAAAAAAAAAATAATTACGTAAATCAGTTGCCTCTGGAATCAGTTGCCTATAAAAATCCGGCAGGCCCCGAGCAGGGCTATCTTTAAAAAACTTGTATATGCACACCTTATGAAGTCATGATAAACTTAGTTTATTTCTTGCGTTGCTGATAATTATACTTGTATTTGATATGGTTATAGATAGTATTACATTTTATTTTATATGTATGTATATTATTATTGTTTATTACATTATATGCATGTAGTATTAGTATGTAGATATGTAAATATTATTTATTTAGGTATCTAAGTATGTATTAATTTATATATGTCATTATATTGTCTAATTAAGCCTGTAATTGCACCTACCTTTCATTGTTTAATTGCTCTTGTTGTCCCGAAGGTTTGACTGTCATAGAATGCCTAGCGGCATTAAGTCCGCCTTTGTACTTTGTGCAATAAAGATTTAAATAAATAATTAAATTTATATCAATAAATGTTGTTAACATTATTATAAATAAATAAATATTTACAGACAGGTCACACAGCGCCATCTAGTTACCGTGGTAAGCTACGAGGCTTGTGTTACGGAAACTAGATGGTTGATAAACTACATATTATACTTTTTTTTTTGTAAATATATACATATTATACATATAAACACCCAGACCAAGACAAATTATACAATGTACAACTTGCCCCCGGTGGGAATCGAACCCACGACCTCCCGAGTTCACGGCAACGTTTGTTACTAGACCACGGAGGCGGTCAAATGCACTGCGGACAATAGTTAATTGTATATTTTTGGAATGATTTTGCAGTTGAAAACGCTATTCTGACTTAAGCTCGTCTGTGATCGGAAAAACTCAGTCTAAACGTGACAGACAGTAAAGGACAGAATCCACTATTTTGACAATCTGAGGTTTGCACTTAAGTAACGTAACATTGCTGCTGGTAAAAAAACGAGTTACTGAATTGCCCCCGAAACGACAGATGCAAATAGCGACATGGCTACAACTCGTCGTGTCTCCGTTAGAAAGAAACCGCTTCGGTGAATCGATTAGTTCGAGTTGCGTTAAGATTGGAGGAATACTCCCACGCTCGGGACGCGCAAGACTGATCAGCATTACATATCTCATCAGCAATCGATCGAGCACGTTTAATTCAAAGTCAAAGTCAAAATATCTTTATTCACGTAAACCTATTACAGGCATTTGTGACACATCATCATCATCATCATTACAGCCCCTAGAACACATCGTCCTAGACCTCCATTGTTGGAGATGTGCTTTCCAGAACATATATCTGGAGAATTCGGCCTACACTCGCCACGCTGGCCAGACGGCTTGGCGAGGTATTGATGTCAATTTTTATTGACAATTTATTAACGATTCTACAAGTTGGTATTAGTGGAACCGGGACGGTTTAACGAGTTCTCCGACATCTTCGTGACACGTCATAATTTAAATTATTTTGAATGATTCTACTCCTGTTAGTGGAAGACTAAGCAGCGAAGTGGTCCAAGGGGTAAGCTTTTAGCAGAAGACTAACAGCTTAGCAAATTCCAGTGACCTGTTAATGTTTAATCTGACTGAGAAAGGAATCTGCAAGGAAAACTCAGCTATAGCAGATTTACAAATGAAACAAATACAGAATTACACAACAACAATAAATAAATAAATATCTTTCAAATTCACCTGAGTACCTATGAGATTACAATACCTGGTACAGTGGTAGCTCACCAGGTATGTTAGAATTAGGTTTAGTGCAACCCGAAAGCCGAGAAAACGCAAAACCTCTGCATATTTATTATATTTTTACAATTAAGATTGCTGCAGAACAGAAGACCGATGCATGGGGCAAATGGGTTCTGGAGTGGAGACCACGTACGGGACACCCAGAGTGGAACCAGATGGACGGTTAAAGAAGGTCGCTGGTGGGGAATGAATGAGGGTTGCAAAAACCGCGTGCAGTAACCTTGACGGAAGATACACTTAAAGATACCATTGCATAGAAATCTGTTTCATATATTAGTAATATTTACATCTTAAGTTGGACACGGCCTTTTTACAGCCACAAATTTGGTTTGGTTTAATTAATAATTATAATTATTGTTTTAGATTATAAGCTAACACGGTCCTTTTACAGCCACGAATATAATATATTGAAATTGATATAATAATTATAGTTTTTATTATTTAGTTTGTAAGCGAACACGGCCCTCTTACAGCCACGAATGAATCAATTTATTAGACATGAAAATTTTGTTTGTTTAATTGTAAGCTGACACGGCTTTTACAGCCACGAATTTTTATTTATGGACATAAATAACCAAGTGTTGTGTACTAACCTAAAGAAATAAATGTTTTGAAGCCAATATCCAGCAGTGGGGACACAGGCTGATGATAAGGCCAAATTTGATCTGGAAGGCCCCTCCATCAGTGGAGGGCTAGGACCCTGTGTCCAGGGTCTATGTCAATGTCACAAGTGGAAATCAATGCGTTAAAACTAAAAAATCCAATTTGAAATCGAGTACAAAATAACCTTAATAAAGTTGCCACAGTTTAGGGCAAACGTGTTGACATCGATGTCTCAAAAAAATCTAAATAATCGACTGTAAAATCGAATTTAAAGAATTGTTTAACTGTTGCCATATCTTAATTTGTAAATAACGAAATGCGTAACAAATATTTTAAAGGCCAGTAGCTTTAGTCTATTTTTAATTTTGCCTTTAATCAGACTGTTGCTGTACAAAGCACATCATGTGTGGAATCCTTCAGGGATAGTCCCAAGAAGACTGGCAACATTTTCTCTCTGTATAGCGAGGCTTTTTCCATTAGCCGTTTGTACGACTCCTATTTCTGTTTATTTTTAATTTATTTAAATTCTTTAATGCACTTAAAAATAGTACAGAGGCGAGCTATAATGCCAGTAGGCATTCTTTACAGCAGGGTTGCACAGACTTATTAATACTAGGGGCCACTCGGCCAAATCATGAACTGATAGCGGGCCGGCCGCCAGAAGTAGGTATAGGTAGTTAAAGACAATAAAGAATTGATAAAAATTTATTAAAATTAAAAAAGAAATTATTAATTTGAAGCGTGGCACTGCATAGTGCTTACAATCTTTTTTATATTTGGCTCAAATTTACTTGTAGCAACACGTAAAACTGCTTCCAAACTTTCATTTGCAAGGCGGTTTCGATTTTTTGTTTTATTATTATTTAGTATTGAAAAAGTTTGTTCACATATATAGGTAGAACCAAATAAGCTGGCACATTTCAGAGCGTTTATGCGCAACTCTTCGTACATATTTTTATCAATGCAGCGGTAAAAGTTCAGCAAGTCTCCTTCGTTGAATTTGTTGCGTAAATCTTGGTCATTTTGAATGTCGATAATTTCTAACTGCATTGACTCTGGCGCATTTTCAACTGAAATAGTGAAAGGATTGCTGAATATGTCCAACAGAGGTTTCACTTTTTTAAACTCCGAAAATCTGTCTTCAAAAGATTGAATCAAAATATCTAGCTTTTCTACATAACTGAAATTAATCGCAGTTTTGTTGAATTTTTCAGCCATTTTCTTATAATTCGGAAAATGATTATAATTTCCAGAATTCAATTGTGATCTGAAAAGTGTCAGCTTGCATTGAAAGGATGTTACATGAGCATAGAGCTGGGATATCAGTTGATTTTTGCCTTGAAGCCGTGTGTTCAAGACATTCAAATGATTTGTAATGTCAACTAAATAAGCTAAATCACACAACCAATCAGGATTTTTAAGTTCCGGGACATCCCTTTGCTTTTCCGCCAGAAATATTCCAATTTCTTCTATTAAATTTAGAAATCGTTCCAGTGTCAATCCACGACTTAGCCACCTTACTTCTGTATAATACAGTAAATCTCCGTATTCGCTTTCGATGTCATCAAGGAATTGTTTGAATTGTCTGTGATTGAGTCCTCGTGATTTTATGAAATTTACAGTCGAAACTACTACTTTCATTACATTTTGAAATTCATTTTTTTTAGAACAGAGGGCTTCCTGGTGTATAATGCAGTGAAACTGCATGAGATCTTCAGTGTTTATGTTTTTTTCTTGCAGGTGCTTTTTCAGCAAAGTAACTAGCCCGGAATTGATACCAATCATGGAAGGAGCACCGTCAGTCGCAACTCCCGATAACTTAGATAAGTCCAAATCAGTTTTTGAACACTCGTCCAAAAGTCCATTGAGTATATCAACTCCTTTGGTTTGACCTTTCAATGAACACATTCCTAATAACTCTTCGAAGACTTCAAAATCTTGAGTAACACCTCGTATGAATATGAGAAGTTGAGCTGTGGAACTAATATCAGTCGATTCGTCGAGTGCTAATGAAAAAAATTCCATGATCTTAGTTTTTTCAATTAATTGTTCCGCAATATTACCTGACAAGGACATAATTCGTCTTTGGATAGTCATACGATTCAGTTGAATTTTCTCAAACTTTTTTGCTGCTTCTGGACACATTTTCTTAGCGGCAATTTCCATGCATTCTTTTACAAAATCGCCATCATTGAAGGGGCGACTTCGCTTTGCTATCATTCGAGAAATTTCATAACTAACTTCTGTAGCCGTTTCTGAATCTTGAATGTGTTTTGTAAACATAGCTTGCTGACCAATAAGCTCCCGTTTTAAAGACAACATTTTTTGCTTTCTTAATTCGCCTGTAAACTTGGTAAAAGAAGGATGCTGCGTTTCATAGTGCCTTTTTACATTATAATCCTTTGCAATCGCAACAGAATTCTTGCAAATTAAACAAACGACTTTGTTATGCGACCATACAAAAAAGTATTTCTCAGTCCAAATTTCTTGAAACTGCCGATTTTCATCTTTAACCTTACGTTTTTTACTAGGTCCTGGCTTCTCCATGTTGCGTTCTAATCCTGGCTAGGATTAACACAGCACCTAAAAACAATTACAGTACCCACTTAAATTACCTATCCTTTTTTAAATTATCAAAAATAATTGATTAAATATTATTTCTCAGAAATTTTAAGATTTTTATACAGATTTTATCTGAAATAATGACGTAATTATTACAGTTAGAGAAATTCTTATAAAAATAGTAATTTCTTTGTTTATTTTAATATTTAGCCAACATTAAAGCTAAATTTGATTAAAATTGATTAAATAGGTAGGGAAACACTTATTAATAACAGAGTTTTACTTACGTTTTCACAACACAATTATACACGGCACTTGACGGGTTAACACTGCAACAGGAAATCTACGTTGAATGTGGATCAAAATATATGACACCGGCTAGTCGAGTTAAAATCTACACTAGAACTATTGCCTCCCAAAAACACTAATAAACTGCACTTATTCTCAATCACTTATTACTTCGCTTTGTATTTTCGCGCTTATTTCTTTCTGTTGTTGACACTTCACTCAAATGAAAAGCGAACTGTTCGGCCGCTGCGGTTAACGTGATTTTTATACCGCGCAAACGACTCTGGAAGCTTCGTGTAGATACGCGAGCAATCGGGAATACGGGACTATATCTATCTCGCTTGCTCACCGCGCTAGAAAATTCTTGATTTCTATAGCGAGCGATGTTACTTGACTTAGCAATTTTGGGCGCTAGATTCAAATTGCGCGCGCGCGAGTTTCACATTACTTTTCGAACATATTTTTTTTTTGTTTTATTCTGGAATAGAATTCAATATTTTTCGAATGCACGAGAGTATTATTTTTGCTGTCGGCGGGCCACCAGTATTCGACCCACGGGCCGCATGCGGCCCGCGGGCCGCGGTCTGTGCATCCATGCTTTACAGCTAACCTTGGGGATCGGTAAGGTGATAGGCAGTATGAAAAAAATAAGAAATTTTTAATGATACAGTTAATAAGTTACTTAACTAATTCTAATATTCTACACATTATACCTAAACACATAAACATACATAAACCATACATACAAGTACATCATATACATTATAACTTAAATAAATTTAAAATAGTGTATATAAATACATTTTATTTAAACGGTGAAATCCTTTGGTTTGCTTCATAAAATGTGTCCCGTTTTGGATTTTCTTAATAAATATATAAAATAAAACTCATTTGGCAATTTAATGTTTGAAGTTAATGAAAGAAGGCCTTTAAGTGTTTGGATTAATAAAGACTGGTCTCCACGGTACAATTAAAGCTAGCAGAGTACTCAAATCGCGGCTGGCACGCGAGCGCATCCATTAACCTCTGCGCTCACATGTCTCCCTCCCCAGGCAGGAACTACGGTCAACAAAAACACTTTAAAAAATATACAAAAAATCTTATTAATTTAATTGACCTGTGGCTTGGCTAACATGTATAAAGTTCCTAAACGGTCAGCAAAAAAAATTAGAAAAATAAGTTATTTTTAATCTTTGAATAAATCTTTGCACTAACATACGAGGAACAATAAAAAATAATAAAGAACAATACTCCAGGATCTACAATCTACAAAACAAATGCATAATTTTAACAGGGCAGATTGTTATGTTATGCCATTAACAGCCAGTTGCAGAAAGGATAATTAAAATAATTAAAATCAACATTTTGATATACGCCACATGATTGGCTTGTCACTTTCGTTTTGGTAACGTAGTATGTCAAAAGATAATGTTTGACCGACATAGAGTGACGTTATACGAAGATTTTTTGTAATATTTCTTGCACTCTTTTCATTCTTTTTGCACTTCGACTACGACGACTGATCAAAATGCACCTAAAATTTAATACAAGATTTTCAACTCAAGCTTTTCCTTTAAAAACCACAAATTTTAATGTATCAGACAGACAATAAATATTATTTAAAAATCTATTAACCTCTGCATCCGTCTTTTTTAGCACAGGATCTACGTTCAGCAAATTTACTGTACTGTCACGCTGGCAATGCATTATCAAACATTTTTGACAGCTCCAAGCTATTTAGTATCTTCAGGTCCAGTTGACACATACAAAAATGTATTGACGTAAAGTAAATGGTCCAATTGCCAGTGGGTATAGTTGATTCCTAAAAAAGGTATGTACCTTTTCGTTTCGAACTTGGATTAAAATGTTGGTTGTATACGTGTTCGTTTATTTTTATACATTATAACTAAGTAGGTAGGTATATAAAATTGAAAATAAAAACAATGTTCCTTTTTTTTCACTGAATGCATTTTCCAAATAATAAAATATGTAATGAAACAAAAAAATAATATTTTTTTGGCGACAGTACAAAAGCAGTTTATAAAACCTAACTGCTGGGGGTTTGGTCGGAAGCAAAAAAGTGCCGCACTACCTGATTTGTAATGTTAAATACTATAATTTTTTGACATTAACATTGTTTAAAGGAACTGTCAAATTGATATTGCGTGTATTTGCAGAAAAACTTGACATGTCCGTGTAAAAGGCGGGAATCAGGAATTTGCTCTAAGAAAGACAAAACTTCTATCTTTTATTTTTCATGAATGAGGTGATAGGGGAGGCAAAGGGTCTAGCCCATACAGCCAAGTCTGACGTAATTAGTTTATTCTTTGAATGAGTTAATGAGGATCATCAAATTTCAGATGTTGCAGTATTTGATGATTTATATTTTAGCCCAAACACACAAAAGGAGTTCACAGCGCGGGGAAAACCGCAAAAAATAAACTGCAACTTGTGCCCCATATTCAATGTCCAATGTATCGTTTTCCATAATTATTCAAATTGTAGCACATTATTAAACAAACCAAACACCACTTTTGACTAAAAATATCCACAGTAAATTAATCTACAAAAATAATCTTGCACTTGACATGTCTGCGCAACATGTCGCAAAGGAATTCAATTTTGATGAATGATGAATGAGGTATTGGGGAAGGCAAAGGATCCAGCTCATACAGCCAAGTCTGACGTAATATATTTTTCTTTCTAATGAGTTAATGAGGTTATCGTCGTCATCTCAGATATAAATTTAAGCTACCTAATCGCCCATATGATACTATGTGTCACAACTTACATCTTCTTCCATTGGAAGTTCGACGCAACATCACTGATGTTGCATATTTAATAAATGTAGCAAATGTACAGTCGATAGTCCTGAGTTGCTGGCTTGTTTGGGTTTACGAATACCTAGGTTTAATCTTCGATGTCCCCCACTCTTGTTCGTACCATATGCTAGTACCAGGTATAGACAGAACAGTTATTTATTAAGAACATGTAACAACTATAATATTCTTGCGGAAGATTTGGACATAGACATGTTTAACTCCAAAGCAACATATATTAGACGTCTAATGACGCTTCATTACGTTGAATCGATCATCGGCAGCAATCCCTAATGAGTGATTTGTTGTTTCATTATCAACTTACTTATGGTTCTCTCGCTCTTTATTACTTAACTTTAAATTTATATGTGAAAACCTTTAATAGTTCTTAGTGAATTTACTGTATAATATTTACTATATTATTGTCAATTGTTGGTTTTCCAAAATGAATAAAAAAAAAAAAAAACCAGATATTGCAGAATTTGATGCCTTTCTTGGAGTTACTCGCGGCATTATAGCTCAAACACGTCGTGTATAAAAAATAAACTGCGACTTGTGCCCCATATTTAATCAAATCCAATTTATCTTTTTGCATTATTATTCACATTGTAGCACATTATTAAACAAAACAACACCACTTTTGACTAACAATATCCACAGAAAAGTAATTTACAAAACAATAACTTGCACTACACATGTCCGTGAAAAATGGCGCAATCAACTCTCCCCCCTTTTTTTAAATAATATAATAAAAAAATAAATACATATACGACAATTGAGGCCTAGGTTGCGTCCCATTCATCCAATTGTATGTATTTATGTGTACAAAAGAGCACCTATAGATTGCTTTGATCAATAAATCATAGCTGCAGTTTATAGCCGAATACTATCGTCATACATTGTATAGCAATTAAAGGGTACGGGCGCAGGCTGGCACGGAGCCGTGTGGCCAAATTTACGCCATACATTCAACTATACAGGGTGCTAATAAACATTCATTTTATTACTCTTTATTCTCGGTTTTATATTGCTGTCTCTTCTAAGCATAAAAAAATTTTAGATCCATAATAAAAGTCCTAGATCATAGCTGAAAAGAGGACTTACGGATAACACCAAGGACTTTGTCATTTCGGCGAAAGTCCTTTTCTAAAAAAGACTGATCTTTTCGGCATAAATCCTAAAATTTTCCATTACATAAAATATCAATTTTTCTTAGATTTTTTTTTATTTGTCGATGATGATAATACGGGTGTATCACGTGTAATCGTCAAAAGAGCATATATTTTTTAGGCTTCAGTTATCATTAGTCCTCTACTTATTTAAAATAAAATAGGTCACAGGTCTGGCACGGAGACTGAGTTTAAAAAGGTGGCAAAAACTTTTTTAGGATATAGTGAGGATTGATTAATTATTATTGTTACTGCTAATTATTTAGGTATTTTTGTATATTTATTGTATTAACCATATGTGAAGAACACTTACTAACGAATTGGCTTAGGCAGTTATGTTACGTTTACGTATTTGTAAATAAATAAATAAAGTCACTTTTTTTAAAGATAAAAATCATTATCCGAAAAACAAAACACTACTGCATGGTGAATAAGGCCGCGTCTGAAAATCTCGATATCCACCGTGATAAATATCTAAAAGCTGAGGAGAGTTATTTTTGATCTCGCCCACAGCCGAGACACTAAATTAAAAAGAGAAAGAATTACGTAAGTCAACGTTCGCACGATCGTCGACCTCTCGCTACCTACTTGATTAGGGTCAGTATGAGTGGCGATATTTTTAGGAAAACTTCTCTGCATCGTAACTTAAAATTGTATTAGCAAATAATAAAAATAAATATACGTAGTTCTTTATTTTTATTTTAGATTATAATATAAAAATATTTGCTCTGTAACAAATTCCACGCAGTATTAATAAACACAATAACATAACAAAATTTCCTCCTTTAGCAGAACAAATTATGCAAAAAACACCTTTTTAAGACGAGCAGTAAAACTATATAATTTATTTATAGTGTATGTTTATGTATGTATGTATTATATAGTATGTATGTGTGTTGTTTTTTTTTATACTGTGTATGTATATTTAATAAATGCGTAATTATGTTTATTTACTAATTTAAGCTTTTTTTTAATATTTTTCTTTATCCTGCCCATCACCTTACATCAGGGTTGCACAGACTTATTAATACTAGGGGCCACTCGGCCAAATCATGAACTGATAGCGGGCCGGCCGCCAGAAGTAGGTATAGGTAGTTAAAGACAATAAAGAATTGATAAAAATTTATTAAAATTAAAAAAGAAATTATTAATTTGAAGCGTGGCACTGCATAGTGCTTACAATCTTTTTTATATTTGGCTCAAATTTACTTGTAGCAACACGTAAAACTGCTTCCAAACTTTCATTTGCAAGGCGGTTTCGATTTTTTGTTTTATTATTATTTAGTATTGAAAAAGTTTGTTCACATATATAGGTAGAACCAAATAAGCTGGCACATTTCAGAGCGTTTATGCGCAACTCTTCGTACATATTTTTATCAATGCAGCGGTAAAAGTTCAGCAAGTCTCCTTCGTTGAATTTGTTGCGTAAATCTTGGTCATTTTGAATGTCGATAATTTCTAACTGCATTGACTCTGGCGCATTTTCAACTGAAATAGTGAAAGGATTGCTGAATATGTCCAACAGAGGTTTCACTTTTTCAAACTCCGAAAATCTGTCTTCAAAAGATTGAATCAAAATATCTTGCTTTTCTACATAACTGAAATTAATCGCAGTTTTGTTGAATTTTTCAGCCATTTTCTTATAATTCGGAAAATGATTATAATTTCCAGAATTCAATTGTGATCTGAAAAGTGTCAGCTTGCATTGAAAGGATGTTACATGAGCATAGAGCTGGGATATCAGTTGATTTTTGCCTTGAAGCCGTGTGTTCAAGACATTCAAATGATTTGTAATGTCAACTAAATAAGCTAAATCACACAACCAATCAGGATTTTTAAGTTCCGGGACATCCCTTTGCTTTTCCGCCAGAAATATTCCAATTTCTTCTATTAAATTTAGAAATCGTTCCAGTGTCAATCCACGACTTGGCCACCTTACTTCTGTATAATACAGTAAATCTCCGTATTCGCTTTCGATGTCATCAAGGAATTGTTTGAATTGTCTGTGATTGAGTCCTCGTGATTTTATGAAATTTACAGTCGAAACTACTACTTTCATTACATTTTGAAATTCATTTTTTTTAGAACAGAGGGCTTCCTGGTGTATAATGCAGTGAAACTGCATGAGATCTTCAGTGTTTATGTTTTTTTCTTGCAGGTGCTTTTTCAGCAAAGTAACTAGCCCGGAATTGATACCAATCATGGAAGGAGCACCGTCAGTCGCAACTCCCGATAACTTAGATAAGTCCAAATCAGTTTTTGAACACTCGTCCAAAAGTCCATTGAGTATATCAACTCCTTTGGTTTGACCTTTCAATGAACACATTCCTAATAACTCTTCGAAGACTTCAAAATCTTGAGTAACACCTCGTATGAATATGAGAAGTTGAGCTGTGGAACTAATATCAGTCGATTCGTCGAGTGCTAATGAAAAAAATTCCATGATCTTAGTTTTTTCAATTAATTGTTCCGCAATATTACCTGACAAGGACATAATTCGTCTTTGGATAGTCATACGATTCAGTTGAATTTTCTCAAACTTTTTTGCTGCTTCTGGACACATTTTCTTAGCGGCAATTTCCATGCATTCTTTTATAAAATCGCCATCATTGAAGGGGCGACTTCGCTTTGCTATCATTCGAGAAATTTCATAACTAACTTCTGTAGCCGTTTCTGAATCTTGAATGTGTTTTGTAAACATAGCTTGCTGACCAATAAGCTCCCGTTTTAAAGACAACATTTTTTGCTTTCTTAATTCGCCTGTAAACTTGGTAAAAGAAGGATGCTGCGTTTCATAGTGCCTTTTTACATTATAATCCTTTGCAATCGCAACAGAATTCTTGCAAATTAAACAAACGACTTTGTTATGCGACCATACAAAAAAGTATTTCTCAGTCCAAATTTCTTGAAACTGCCGATTTTCATCTTTAACCTTACGTTTTTTACTAGGTCCTGGCTTCTCCATGTTGCGTTCTAATCCTGGCTAGGATTAACACAGCACCTAAAAACAATTACAGTACCCACTTAAATTACCTATCCTTTTTTAAATTATCAAAAATAATTGATTAAATATTATTTCTCAGAAATTTTAAGATTTTTATACAGATTTTATCTGAAATAATGACGTAATTATTACAGTTAGAGGAATTCTTATAAAAATAGTAATTTCTTTGTTTATTTTAATATTTAGCCAACATTAAAGCTAAATTTGATTAAAATTGATTAAATAGGTAGGGAAACACTTATTAATAACAGAGTTTTACTTACGTTTTCACAACACAATTATACACGGCACTTGACGGGTTAACACTGCAACAGGAAATCTACGTTGAATGTGGATCAAAATATATGACACCGGCTAGTCGAGTTAAAATCTACACTAGAACTATTGCCTCCCAAAAACACTAATAAACTGCACTTATTCTCAATCACTTATTACTTCGCTTTGTATTTTCGCGCTTATTTCTTTCTGTTGTTGACACTTCACTCAAATGAAAAGCGAACTGTTCGGCCGCTGCGGTTAACGTGATTTTTATACCGCGCAAACGACTCTGGAAGCTTCGTGTAGATACGCGAGCAATCGGGAATACGGGACTATATCTATCTCGCTTGCTCACCGCGCTAGAAAATTCTTGATTTCTATAGCGAGCGATGTTACTTGACTTAGCAATTTTGGGCGCTAGATTCAAATTGCGCGCGCGCGAGTTTCACATTACTTTTCGAACATATTTTTTTTTTGTTTTATTCTGGAATAGAATTCAATATTTTTCGAATGCACGAGAGTATTATTTTTGCTGTCGGCGGGCCACCAGTATTCGACCCACGGGCCGCATGCGGCCCGCGGGCCGCGGTCTGTGCATCCATGCCTTACATGATCCCCAAGGTTAGCTGGTGAAGAATTAGCAGCGTTATAGCTCGCCTATGTACTAGGTATTTAAGTGCAATAAAGTATTTATATAAATAAATAAAATTGCTTGGTTGACGTGGACATATTTGCTTGCTCTAAGTCAGTATATAGGAGCAGAGTCCGTGAGATAATTAGAGTTAAGTATTCGATAGAATAGACTTAAATGTGATTTTTACTTTCTTTTATGGTTTAATTGTATTTTGAAAATGTAATAAGTACCTATAGTTCTCTTTTACAGTTTTGGTACTCCCGGTCTAATTATATGTATATTGTTTGTTATATAAATTGTATTGTGACTGTTTGTTACTATAATAAAATAAAATAACTCAAAGAGAGTAAAGTATCATTACGATCGTATTCTTTGCGACAGAAACCAAACTTTAAAAGAAGATATTATTGTATGCTGAACAGGAATCGAACTCGGTATATCCAAGTCTAGCTGGCTGGCAAGTTTTCACCTAGCTAGCAAGGAAAGTACGTTGGCAGAAATAATTTCCAGCCTTTCTGTCTCCAGATTTCTCCGGGCCTCCTCGACTCTCGGCCCAAAACGGCACAAACTCGTAACGTGTAACTTTTATTGAGATTTTTTTTATGATATAAATTAAAGATGTAACTAAGAATCTACCTGTATATGAGAATGAACACGACAATAATTAAATTTGCATTTGTCGTCGATTACAATATCGGTCGTGTATGGGCCGCGTTGCGTGTTACCATCATATTAATTATATTAAACCCCTATACCGCATAATCTTACCTTGGTGATATTTAAAAACAATCTAATGCTTTTAGGTAACGTATTATTGACCGCCTCCGTGGTCTAGTGGTAACAAACGTTGCCGTGAACTCGGGAGGTCGTGGGTTCGATTCCCACCGGGGGCAAGTTGTACATTGTATAATTTGTCTCGGTCTGGGTGTTTATATGTATAATATGTATATATTTACAAAAAAAAGTATAATATGCAGTTTATCAACCATCTAGTTTCCGTAACACAAGCCTCGTAGCTTGCTACGGAAACTAGATGGCGCTGTGTGACCTGTCTGGAAATATTTATTTATTATATTTCTTCTCATTATTATTTTATTGTAACCAACAAATTTATGTAAACTTGTCAGCGTTACATCAAAATGGCTACTTAATTTCAGTTCTTCGATTCTCTCGGTTAGTTCCTCTGGCTCCATAGCGTAAATATGTAAGAAAAAAAAACTGACCTCGTATCTCACGGTCCTCTACAACATTATTTCAAGCACCTCTACCTCTCTTATACACGTTAGCCTGTTAGCGTTACATTACAATGACTACTTTAACATAGGCGTGTTTAGTTTGACTGTGGTCGTATTCAACAAATTGAGTATTTTATTTTATTTATTTATCTTCCTTATTTTATATTTACTTATGTAAATAATTTAAATGATTATTTGGGTGAAATGTACAAATTTTACTGTGTGTATTGTATGTATATAAACGATTTCAATTTGTATTTATGTATTATGTAGATAAGTATTCGTATTGTTATATGTAAGTATATACTTGTTATTTATTATTTATTTAAAATAGCGGATCCAACTATGTAATTCGCGACACATGCTGAGTTTAGGACCCGTTCATCGCTGCAGGAATTACGGTGTGAATTGTAGCGCAGCGCGCCTCGATGATGGCTGCCTGGTGGTGCTCGGGATGTGGCAGTGGGTGTGGGGGCGGCCAATTCCATATTTTAATATCAATTCATGGTCCGTGCACGGCGATATCCTGGAGTACTTGGGTGCCTGTCGGGGCGCGTTGTGCTGCTTATGTTAAAATCTTAATTGTGTAAGTTGTATCTGTTTTGCGATAAATAAACGTATTTCTTTCTTTCTAAAATTTATTTCTCAAATACATTTTTTAAGTCACTATACTCAGTTCTTTATAAATCACGCACACTTGCTCATTTATGAACTAAGCAGAGCACTCGTGTGGTTTAAGAAAGTTTACCCCACTTGTCCCCCAGGGTCCTCTACGACATTAGTTTAAGCATCGCACCCATCTCTCTCTTATAGTTACATGGGAACCCGACAGCGTTACATTAGAATAGCTATTTAAATTTCATCTTTCAGGTCACCAGTTCTCATGAAAAACCAGGGGCAAGACCACTGATATGTTAGCAAGAACAATACCAAGACTAACCCTTCTTCTTTGGCAGAGTGGTCGTGGTCGTCACTTGAATGTCAATGGCACGCTTAACAAGCCGTTGCCACTCGTCTCGAACTGCAGCCTTCCTGGAGCACTCATGTAGGGGGTGATCCATTGCTGCTTCATTACAGCCCCTAGAACACAGCGTCCTAGACCTCCACTGCTGGAGATGGGCCTTCCAGAACATATATGTATCTGGAGAATTTGGCCAGACGGCTTGGCGAGGATATGATGTCAATTTTTTATGGCAATTTATTAACGACTCCACAAGTTGGTATTAGTGTAACCAGGACCGACGGCTTAACGTGCTCCCCGAGGCACGGGAACGGTGGTGTTGTAAATCTATAACAAATGTACGTAAGAAAAGTGTATTTCTCATTGGTACATGCTGGGTGGGTTTGAACCGACCTTTGTAGAATTTAAGGAACGCGTTCTTACAACCATTGCTGCTTAAATCCTAGCAAATGTCTGAGAAAGGA
Organism: Tinea semifulvella; assembly: GCA_910589645.1. NCBI lineage: Eukaryota > Metazoa > Arthropoda > Insecta > Lepidoptera > Tineidae > Tinea > Tinea semifulvella. The sequence continues at coordinate 4,663,784 of OU342599.1, forward strand.
GCAAGGATATTTTTTTCGTAATTATGGTAAAAAAAATTGAACCCAAAAATTGTTGTGGTCCATAAGTAATGGATGACTCTGGTCCGTCTCCATCAAATATTCACAAAACTACCTACTGTTTCGATGTGGAACTAACGATGATTTTTTTTGCTATGCTAAAGTATATAGGTATATATAGTTTTTGTATAAACTCTGTATATTTTTGGATACATGTTGATCAATAAGATCTATAACCATTCCAAATTTCAGGGTAATCAAACCTCGTGATAGTAGTTTACAGACACACACTCACAAGGTTTTCTTAGTTCAATTCATCATCATCATCATCATAGGCCGGCTCGCCATTTTACACGATCTTCTTCCACCTTCATCCATCCCCCACCAGCGACCTTCCTCAGGTCATCTGTCCATCTCTCTCCACTGCATGACCCGTTTACTCCATCGTTCATCGCTTCTGCGACAGACGTGTCCAGCCCATTGCCACTTCAACTTGCTAATTTTGAAAGCTATGTCGGTAACTTTGGTTCTTTGACGGATGTCAACGTTTCTGACTTTATCCTTCAGAGAAATCCCGAGCATAGCTCGCTGAGCGACCTTGAACTTATGTATCAGACCCACCGTCAGTGTCCACGTCTCTGCTCCATACGACATTACTGGAAGAACAATTTCAATTAGTACAATCACAAAGACCAAAGTTAAGAGTTGAAGACCAAGACCAAAACCAGCTGTTCTGACGCAAGACAAAGACCAAGATTGACCAAGTCCGAGAGAAGTGGCGACGGCTCATTTATTCACCGTCAATCTCTTCGCGTGCAGTACTCGTACCGCGGACGCTTATAGATATATCAATAGTCGTCAGTAGTTACTTAAAAGAGTTATTCATTTTTGTACTAGTTAAATATACTTGTACACTCAAATATAGAGCATTAAAAAACGAATCGCTTAATTGTCACATCAAGAAAGTACATTCTGTTAATTTAATAACACATAATAAATGTCTGGGCAATCAGTTCACATGAAAAACTTGCTGGTCAATGGGAATTATAGCAAATTTTTATGACGTGCTCACGCTATAACTTGACACGAACACAAAAGGCGAGAACAGCTCGATTTGACACAAGGTTAGTCCCACTTCAACCGTCATACAATTCAAAGTGGGTGAAATGGTGTGTTTGCTTAAAAGTTATTTTTTCTAATATAAAATAACCAAACACTATGCTACTAACTCTATGGATATTACTCGTATTACAAAATAAAGGTGTTTTTTTTTATCTTTAACGGAATACTCAAACCATTAATATTTTGACATTATTTTTATACGAATCCTAGACCTCCATTATTGCCAAGCAACTTATGTATGTTGGAAATACATTCCATTATAATTACATTAGGAATTATATTAATTTAAATTTTACACTTTTCTATAGGTAATTAATAGAAAGTAAAAATAAATAAAGCAAAAATGTGCTGATCTTAATTATATACTATATCATCTACTACAATGTACCATATTTTTAAGGCACGAACTCTGGCAGTGGAGATTTCTTTAGCATATCTTGGAAGCAACATTTAATCTGAATCACAATGTCAGCCTATGTCGAATAATATGTTAAGGTATTTGTCCAAAATTTCTTGATGCATTGGCGTCGCCAGCGTTGGCAGATATTTTTCCTCCTACGCCCCTAGAGATTACAAAAAATACAGTCAAAAGATTGTGAAGCTTTACATGTTGGACTTTGTACTCTTCTTGCAACCATTGGCTGGCAATGTCTATAGCTAAGTCGTACACTTCTATAAGTACTACTCGCTCTACGCGTTATTCGATTTAACTTCCACCTCCTTCTTAGTAGGTACCCCGCAGTCGCAGCTCATTCACCAGCTGTCTCTAATGGTTCCGGTCCTCGGCGTAGCAGATGGCCTGGTGTACAAGAATGTACAGGTGGTGAGTCACCTGACTTGACTTCCTCTTGTTCTTTTACAGTCTAACTTGCCCGTAAATAGTTAATCGATTTCACCTAGGTGAATAAATATGGTTAAATCGAAACACTTACCCTATAACTATAACTCAATTAAAATCACAGCGAGCAACAATTAGAAGGGAACATTATGCAGGTGTTTAATTAAGGGCGGAATATACTGGCACAACTTTGTGTAAATAATGCTTACGCGATTGATGAGAACCGCCCCTTATGTGGTTTCCTTCGATTGATATGCTTGATAACTTTATAATTGCTTGACGCAAGGAAAGAAATAGGTTTAAGAGTTGTTATTTTATTTTACCCAAATCTATTTATAGCTTGTAAACTGATTTGCTAGTCTGTTATTATATTTGTTTTTAAGTTAATGGATATTAATATAAAAGAGATATATGTTCCTTGCGGGGTGTTCAGAAACCACGCTTATGAAGAAGCGGATTCACATTTAGCCAACTTTTATTTAAAGCAAATCATGACAAGTGGCAAGCTCGCCGATTTCTCTAGCGTACCAAAATCGAGAAATATCCCATATAAATTAAATATGAATCAAATTAAATTAATATTGTTGTGTCCTGACCAAGAATCGAACCCGTAACTCCGAGTCTAAATCCACGGACTTAACCGCTAGACCACAGTTAACAATAAGAAAAGCTCAATAAACGTTATTATTATCCTTAAACTAGGCCAAATTGAGCATTAGCTCTACCTATGTATGTATGTATAGTAGGCTGTGTTAAAAAAGGCGGTAAAACACCAAAAAATGCTAATGCAGGTGATTGTAATCTATTCCTTAACGCGTGAGCTCGACCTATGTTCCCTCATGAAGGAAACCTTAAGCATCAGATAACTTAAACGCCACTTTACAAAACTTACTTCAAAATTTTAACATACTTTACACTAAAATAAAGCTCATTATAACCCGTTTGCTGTGCTGTACATTTTTTTTATGTTTTGTATTAATTATAATAAATATAACATAATGTCATTTCTCTAGTCATATGATACTGACAGATTTACCCACACAAGCAAACAAAGTATAGTCGATAAGTTGCATATTGTGATCCAATTGATTCATTTTGTCGGCTGATCTACAAAATAAAACTAATACATTTTACAGGCTTCATTTTGGTGCAAGTCACCCTAAGTCGTGTTCGGAAATCAAAATTATTATATTATACGGCGATTATTCGCAAGAAAGTCGCTTTGTTTTTCGAACGCGAACGAATCAGTAGCAATACAATTCTCGGCATTCAAATTATGTTGAATCAGTATATGAGTAGGTTAAGTAGTTAGTGTTAGGATATATTTTTTTATTAATTAATTGTATTTTTGTATGGGTAGAAATGCCTAAATTGACGATATTAAATTATATTGAAAATTACTTGCAGTTATAATCGCTTACCTATTCCCTTTAACACTATTGACAGCTGTCTCGTTCTATCTTGGTTTTCGAGAGACAAAATTTGACTAACGAACAATTTTAAGATAACTCAAGTTTGACATTTATTTATTCGAAGAGAAAGAATAGGTTAGGAACAATTAGCAAACGATACGATATTAGTAATTAGATCTATAGCAGCTACCAAAATAGTTTCCACTGTTAACAATAGTGCAGGGTTTGTATTTATAAATACACCAGTACTATGTATATCTTTGCCAGGTTTATAGGGTAATGCAACAGCTGTGTTCGAATTTGTAAAACTATTAAAAACCCGAATTTACATATCATTCAAATTATACCTACATGATTATTTATCGTTGTTGAATAATTCTGTATTTGTTTTATTTTGTAAATCAGATAAAGCTCGGGTTTCCTTGCATATTCCTTTCTTAGCCAGATTAATCATTAACAGGTCACTACCTGCTAAGCTGCTGGTCTTCTGTTAACAGCTTACTCTTTGGACCACTTTGCTGCTTAGTCTTCTACTAGCAGGAGTAGAAACATTGAAAATAATTTAATTAATGCCTGTAATAGGTTTACGTGAATAAATATATTTAGACTTTGACTTGCACGTCCGTTTCCAGATGCCTAAATATTATAGTGGCATTAGTAAATACGCAACCAAAGCTTACTTAAAGCGAACATGCGACTATAGTAAAATATGTGGAATGACGTCACTTTTATGTCGGCCAATCCATTAATATCCTTATCTGGACTTTCGTGTGCTCACTCACCTGCCTAAACCCTCACTTAATGCCTTTAAGGTTTCTATGTGTTATTCGTTAATGACATGACATTTTGCCCAAAAAAGAAAAGAGGTAATTTGCCTTAAATCTTTATTATTAATACTACAAGATCCGACCTTCACGGATGGGTTATATAAATGAAATCCACTTTTAGATAATGTTTATTCGAAGTAACAAAATGAGAATTAAATATTTATCATTCAACGTAAAAAGATCATGTCAAGCCGAGGCCAATCTGCGTAGGAAACGCTACTCTCGAAGTTGTGCAAAATTACGACTACCTCGGGCAGACTATCCAATTAGGAGCAGCCAACTTCAGCAAAGAAACCGACAGACGCATTCAGCTAGGATGGGCGGCATTCGGGAAACTCCGGCACATCCTCTCATCGTCTATACCACAATGTCTAAAGACGAAGGTCTTTAACCAGTGCGTCCTCCCGGTAATGTCGTACGGAGCAGAGACGTGGACACTAACAGTGGGTCTGGTCCATAAATTCAAGGTCGCTCAGCGAGCCATGGAAAGAGCTATGCTTGGTATATCTCTAATGGATAGAATTCGAAACGTATATTCGTCAGAAAACGAAAGTTATTGACATAGCTTTTAAAATTAGCAAGCTGAAGTGGCAATGGAGACCACGTACTGGAAGACGCAGACTGGGACGACCCCCCGCCAGATGGACAGATGACCTAAAAAAGGTCGCTGGTGGGGGTTGGATGAGGGTAGCAAAAGATCGCGTTAAGTGGCGAGCCTTGGGGGAGGCCTACATCCAGCAGTGGAGAGATACAGGCTGATGATGATGATGTATAAAGACGTTTTATTTTACAGTTGCACACTGTAAATATTAAATACATCCGAGTTGCCAATTCGTAGTTCCGTTACGTATCATATTATTGTCTAAAATCCCATAAATCATGGTCTCGATTCGATTTCGATTCGATTACAGAATTTGTGGGTTGTTACTGAGACGATCAGTTAATGTTTGCACAAAATGATATGTGCTCAAACCAATTATTTTCCACAGAGCCAGGCAACGAACACACTAAAAAACTTTCCCAACCTCACAATTTCCCTTCCAACCAGGAATAACTGCCAAAAAGGTAAAACAGCCAAAAAATATTTTCTAAAACATTGACTACCATATGGACTGGGCCATTTGATATTTATTTTATAGTTTATCATTACAGAACACAACGTCCTAGACCTCCAGTGTTGGAGGACGAGATATGGACAATTTGGCCTACACTCGCCACGCTGGCCAGACGGGTTGGCGAGGATCACATTTTAATGACTCTTTATTAACGATTCCACAAGTTGCTATTAGTGGAACCGGGACCGACGGCTTAACGTGTTCTCCGAGGCACGGGAACGGTGGTATTGTAAATCTATGACAAATGTGCATTGATACATGCCGGAGAGGTTTGAACAAGGGGTTACAACCGAGCCACCACCGCGCCAGTAGTATATTACTATTTTAGCAGTATTTTTTTGTTTGTTATGTAAGTCCGTACTTGGGTAATAGTCCGATTGTAGAACGCTTTCCATAAAATCCAAAAAAGTCAAAGCCATTGTAAATAAATTTGTAATAAAAAAAATGCATAATGTATACGAGAACTAGTATATTTTTTTTTCATTACATGCATATTTCCTATTGAGGCGACATGTCTTGTTTGGGGTATGAAGGGTTCGAGCCTGGTACATACCAATAAGAAATCAACCTTTCCCACGTCATAGATTTATAACGCCACCATTCCCGTGCCTCAGAAAGCACGTTAAGCCGTCTCGGTCCCGCCTCAAATAATAACTTGTGAAATCGTTAATGACAATTCATGTCATTGAAAATTTAAAAAAAAAACAGACCCACGCAAACCCGTTTGACCCGCGTGGCGAGTGTATGCCAAATTATCCAGAAATCTCTGGAAGGCCCATCTCCAACAGTGGAGGTCTAGCACTTTGTGTTCTAGGGGATGTGATGATGAAAAAAATAATAAAATAAAATAGTTAATATTTTTTTTTTAATTGTGTTATTTCGCTCCGTTCTCTAGCCGACAGGATTGACGGTGCGGCTCGCCCGGCCGTGATCGACACACGCTTTTGCATGACGCTCTGCGAACCAGGATCGTCGGTATTTCAAACCGCGCTGGAAAGAGTATATGCGAGCCATGAACCATAAAACCTCGGTTATACTCGCTTGTCGATTGTGTTCAAAAAATTCTTGAAATTCCTGGTTAATATTAAGTGAATGGGCTAAAAACTTAGGCCAGCGGTATGGGCCTATCGTGTGAATGAGTTTTTAACGAGAAACAAAGTTTGTGCAGTCTGCATGTTCTAGACATGATAGTTCCAACATACGAACCGCGAGACATGCATTTAGGAAAACATTTTAATTTTAAGTTTTATGAAAACCGCACCGCCTGTCTAAAAGCTTTGTATGTAACTGTACACTATTATTCAATAAATTACCAGAAGACATTAGAAACTTAGAATACAATAATTTTAAGCCTCAAGTTAAAAAAAAAAAATTCTCAAAGCCTACTACTCTGTGGATGAAGCTCTAAAGGAAGACCAGATTTGTTAATTGACTTATAGTACCAGTATGACATAATAATAATAATTTTTAATTTTTGACAACGCCACTTTACAGCTGCTAAATATGACATCCCTGTTCAATTAATTAATTTTACACATGTTAATGTTATAGACAATATACTATGTTTTATTATACAAAATTAATAAGATATATATTTTATATGATTTAGTAAATATATATCTATATAAATTGACATTTAATAATAATTAGGCTTAGTTTTAATTTTAGTTCATAAGTGACAACGCCCTTTTACAGCTGCTATAATTATATTTGACATTAAAAATTTTGAATAATTATTATACATCATTATTATTATTTGACATAAGACAATGTTTTTGATAAGTACAATGCCCCTTTACAGCTGCATCCAACCTTAGTTTATATAATCAACGTTCGACTATATAGTAGCAGACTGTTCCTCCCTTTCTTATATCCGGCTATTTTTCTGTGTCATTGTATTAATTACATTGCATATAAAAAATGGTAAACTTTGACAAATCCAAGTGTTCCCAAAAACAAGGTTCCTACGGATAATTAATGAACAATAATCAATAAAGATTAAACGGACTTTTGATTAAATTTGGCAGTAATATGTTCCTTGGAACCCAGGGATGGACATAGCCTACGAGGTTATTACCATTTGAACCACTTTTACGCTTAAACTACAGTTTATTTATTTATATACAAAAACCTATGTACATAACAGATTTATATCAAAATAATACATGTTGAAAGAAGAGTGAACGCGGGAATAGTGTTAACGGTGCCCTGGGGTCACTGATCGGCAGTCGAAATGTCAGTGACAAAGCTCGGCTCGCCATACACAATGCAATGTTAGTACCAACACTGATGTATGGAAGCGAGACGTGGATATGTCAGAATAAGCATGAGAGTAGGGTTAATGCAGTAGAAATGAGGTCGTTGCGTCGCATATGCGGCGTCGCATATGCGGCGTCACTTTGGCGGACCGCATACGTAACGTCGAAAACGGAAAATGGTGGGTGTAAAAGAAAGCATAGGGACAAAAATAAGGAAAGGCATGCTACGATGGTTTGGGCATGTTGAAAGGATGAGCGATGAAAGATTGACGAACCAGATATATAATGCGAAAGTTGTGGGTGAAAGAGGCCCTGGCAGACCGAGACTCACATATCACGATCAAATAAATAAAACACTGGCTGAAGGTACATTAAAAAGCTTTCGTAACAAAAGGGCATGTATGAAGAGGATGATGAATATCGACGAAGCGAAAGAGGTATGTCGTGATCGTGTCAAGTGGCGCTCAATTGTCTCTGCCTACCCCGCAAGGGATCTGGCGTGAAGGTATGTATGTATAATACATATTTTACGTGACAAGTTATAGATCTTCTCTTTCCAAATGATGGTTATCATGTACTGCTCCAGATTTATTAATATGTACTATAAAATATTAGACTATTTCTTTCTTTATCTAACTTATGCTACAAACTGGTTTAAACTTGCAACTTTTTCACTCGTACTCGTGCCAATCTGCAATGCCCTAACCTATTTCCAACTTTACTACGATGATGTCTCTAGTGTACCAAACTCTAGAATTTCACAAATAAATTAAATATTTTTTGCTGCATAGTCTTCTACTAGCAGAAGTAGAATCATTCAAAAGAAATATATTAATGACGTTTCATTAATGCCTGCAATAGGTTTACGTGAATAAAGATATTATGACTTTGACTTGGAAATTTTGAAGACCAATAATAAGTAATAAAAAAGATTTCGTAAAAAAATATGCCACATCCATAAAGGTCATTCTGTTTCATACGTTGTTTTGTAAAACACATATCAAGGTAAAAGTTGAAAACATTGAAAATTTCGGCGCTTATCAGGGGCGCGCTTTAAATTGTATTTTGTACGCCCGAGGGCGGCCCGGCTATGGGTTAACACCGAGCCATGTGTATTGCCGTAGATCCAATCATAATCTAGAATAGACAAAACAAAATAGTTTAAAAAATAAAAACTTAAAAAAAGGTATGCATGTTTATTCCTCTTGTGGCACACTGGAGACCAAACGCATTGGTCGCGATTTTGATGATTCTCACGTCAATCGATTGGTCTTCATCACGCAAGTGTCACTAAAGATATGATTTTAATCAAATTTTATTATGGAGACAATCAGAAGCCATATTGTGGACAATAACAAAATGTAATTTAACGAACTATATTGAGTGGGGTATCATCGAATAGGTATTTAAAAATCATGTTAAGGTTTCTCTTATTATTGTTTTCTGTAAATAGATTATTCGAAGGAACAAACAAAAACAAATACATTAGGTACGTAAAAAACAGAAAACTTAAAATAAATTTGAATTAGAAAGCATTTGACGCATTTTTTTTTTTGTAAGTATTTTTTTTTATGCAATTTAGTTTTTAGTGTAGTTTATTTATATTTTTAGGTACATTATTGTTTAAATCTAACAATTATGACTATGCCATAACTTTCCAGCATTTTAAAGACTTAATAATAATATCGGTGGTACGCTGGAGACATAGACGAGCTTGCCACTTGTCATGATTGGCCTATAGTAAAGTTGGCTAAATGTGATTCCGCTTATTTATAAGCGTGGTTTCTGACCACCCCGAAAGGGAAACGGTCGTAATGACAAAAAAAAAATTAAAAAAATATCGGTTCATTATTAAAATGTCAGTTTTTTTTATTTTAAGTAAAGTATTTAATTTTAAAGTATTTAATTTTAATTTATCAAATTTAGCTCTTTATGATGAGGTAGGTGATTGATTATATATCATGATAGAAATCACAAATATGTTTCTACAATAAAAAAATATTTTAAGTCGGTTTTGTATATATAACGTTGTTTTATATTGAACGCGTTCTTAATATGTAGGTATATTGATCCTATTCTGTTAAAATCTATCGATACCTATGACGCACGTTTAAATTCTATTACGTTCCCTAAATTGTTTTGTTTAATTTATTTGTATTGTGATTAGGTTAAGGCAAAGTCAGTAGGTAGGAGCAGGTAGGTTGGTATATATATCCATTTATGATATGCTATTAAACATCTTTTTACACGTGTTAATATAATTTTAAATGTCTTAAAATGGTTCAAAGTCAAAATATCTTTATTTTTTATTACAGGCATTTGGGACACGTCATTATTTAGAATAATTCTACTCCTGTTAGTGGAAGACTAAGCAGCGAAATGGTCCAAGCAGTAAGTTGTTAGCAGAAGACTAACAGCTTAGCAAATTCCAGTGACCTGTTAATGTTTAATCTGACTGAGAAAGGCATCTGCAAGGAAAACTCAGCTATAGCAGATTTACAAATACAGAATTACACAACAACAATAAATAAATATCTTTCAAATTCAAAAATCGAAAATGTTTTTATTATGCTATCCAAAAAATCCATCTATTGTGCATTTCATTACCACTTATATAGTAGTTTACTAGGTTACTTACGTGGCTTACGGTTAAGTCCGTGGATTTAGACTCAGAGGTACTCGTATATAGGGTTCGATTGCTGGTCGGGACACAATAAATTATTTAATTTATTTGTGATATTTCTAAATGTAAATCCGCATTTTAAGAAGCCGGAAGGGAAACGGTCGTGAAAATACTTTACGAGTATATTAATATTGTTTTTTTTAACTAGCTGTTATAAATTTATTAAAAATTGGTTGCCTGTAAAGTCGGTATACGGGCGAAAGTTTTACGTGACAACGACTTTGAGTGGTAAAATAATTTTAATGTGAATATTCATTCGTATAGTAGGAAGAAGGATGAAATAATAGTAACAATTTAAAACATTTATTTATACAAAGAATTATATTTAAAACATTAATTTATACAAAGAATCTCGCACTGAATTTCATATTAACAAAATTTAATTTTTACCTTTACACATACATACGTATTTATATACAAATATACATACAATAACTTGCAATACATTTGCGTACAATGAAACAGCGTTTACTACAACTTAACTTGTTCCTATCTGAGTGATTTTGTTGAGGATAGGGCGATGATAGGAGAAATATGAAATGAAAGGAAGTGTTTCTGCTGTAATGTGCCTAGAAAATGTCAAGTCAATGTCTTTCACTTTTTATGTCTGTCTCTCTCGCTCTTAGGCGGGCTAACCATGCCCGAGTGGAAGGGACGCGTGCCTCTCACTCGCTCTCATTGTGAGCGCATAACGTGAGCGGAGCGTAACGCAGTTTCTTGAAGTGTCACCCGGCAAACCAATTTATAAGACGTTGTCACGTCAAAATTAGTTAAAAGTAGTTTAAGCTAGAGATGGGTGATATGCACCTAGTTCCAATAATTAATAAAAATATATATATATATATGTAAGTATAATATCATATATAGTATGTGTATATACTTGTATACATAACCACATATATATATATTATATATATCCTAATTCTATATTACATGCTAGGGTTTTTAACATTGCAGTAAGAATTCTGTTTTTTTATTGATTTTATTCAATTGGTCCGCATGATATTGCTTCAACTGGTACAATTAATTTATGCAATTTTAATGTTAAGATAATAATTTAAGATATTAATTTGTTAAATATTTTTTATATTTACATAATCTATGTACATAGTTGATCGTCAATGTATGGGTTGTATTTTGTAACTATTGATCACTGTAATAATATTTTTCTAGGCCTAATATTGTTTTCTACACTTATAATAAATAAAATAAGCTCAACATTTTTAAATACCCATTCGATCACTCGATATATTTATTGGACTTTTTTTTTCTTTTTTTTCACAATATGGCGTCTATCCTTACCAAAATTGAATTTAATGACATATTTTTAGTGACACTCGCCTGATTGAGACGAATTGATTGACGTGAGAATCATTAAATCGGCCCACGCGCTTAGTCTCCAGTGTGTCACAAAGGACCAAACATACATAAGCTATATTATATATATATTATATTATAAAAATAGGCTATATTTATAACCTAGCAGAGATGTAGGTGATATTATATGGCACCGTTGCATGCAAGCTGAACTTAACACTATTTCGTGTTAAAATTATCGCATTTTGTCAAGTCTACGAGATTGTTTGTCAATATAGGCCAGCACGCAAGGCTTTATTTCGTGCGGTATATTTTGGCCGTATGTTCCCACACGTCGGCGATACACATCTGATTCATTACCTGCGCTCCGATCTATATTGTCTGTTCCCGGATCATATTCTCGAATTCAAATATAATTTGAATTCGATTCAAATTCATCGTAAACAGTATAAGCTGATCATTAGTTTTAAAAAAAAAATACTTATCAAACGTTTTCAAAAAAAGCAATACAAGTCTAGATAACTTGACAGAATCCGCATATCATTTATTTATTTATTTATAATAGGGTAGCCAGCAGTGCTAACATCACACACTTATTTGTAATTAACACTAAATCAGGGCGCCGTGGTGGATCGGTTGTAAGAAAGCGTACCTTAAATCCTACAAAGGTCGGTTCAAACCCACCCGGCATGTACCAATGAGAAATACACTTTTCTTATGTACACTTGTCATAGATTTACAATACCACCGCTCCCGTGCCTCGGAGAGCACGTTAAGCCGTCGGTCCTGGTTCCACTAAAACCAACTTGTGGAATCCTTAAATGACAATTTACATAAAAAATGACATCATATCCTCGCCAAGCCATCTGACCAGATTACCACAGTAGTTTTTATCCCTCTCTTTATGTCCTCTAGAGATGACCCTTAAGGGATAGTCCCAAGGAGGCTGGCAACATTTCCCCTCTATATAGCGAGGCTAATACGTTGGCAGAAATAATTGCTAGTTTTCCTGTCAGACTTACTACGGTTCTTGTATAAGCTTTTTGGTTTACACAGCGTCCTAGACGTCCACTGTTGGAGATGGGCCTTCCAGAACATATATCTGAATATGAATCCAGAATTTGGCCTACACTTGCCACGCCTGGCCAAACGGGTTGGCGAGGATCTGATGTCAATTTTAAATGACAATTTACAAATTAACTATTCCACAAGTTGGTATTAGTGGAACCGGGACCGACAGCTTAACGTGCTCTCCGAGACACGGGAACGGTAAGTGTTGTAAATCTATGATGATAATGTAAGAAAAGAAAATAAAACATTTATTAGAAAAAAAAAAAAAAAAAATATTAATACTAAGGATAGGGATATAAGTCCGGTCCGAGTGGAATGGTGGTAAGAACGCTGGCTGCATTTCCCCGCTGAATTGCAATACTGATTCTTTGGGCGAAGAAAGAGCCAGCCCTCTTGTCACCGGAGGAGACGACAAAACGCGGTGTTGTCTTTTAAGTAAGAAAAGTGTATTTCTCATTGGTACATGCCGGGTGGGTTTGAACCGACCTTTGTAGGATTTAGGGAACGCGTTCTTACAACCGAGCCACCACGCACCAGAGCAGAGAGAGCAGAATATTGATATTTATATAGAGTGAAAAGTGAGTGTCTTTTTGTATGCATTGTGACAGAATTTCCGATAAATATCTCATGTGACATTATCATTGCTAGACAATTGACCCGCAAAGTGGGTAGATACACGTAGCAAACGGCACGTTTTTAGAATGCGTTTTGTATTGAATAGGCCTATCTATATTCATCTATGGTATACCATACACCCATAGTATGTTAAAATTGTAAAGCCTAATCGTTACCAACTCGACATAAATCATAGCCAGAATAGTCACCAGAACAAGAGATCGCGAATACGTGCCCATAAACCACGAGGTAATGTGTTAATTCTTAGTTATTGCGTGTTGTCTGCCGCGCTTCGGTGTTAGAAAGGGTTACCCAAATATCTAAGGGTTACCTAAATAATCTGCATAAAGTGTACAGTCAAATACATTATCTATTACTCGAAAATCTTAAAAATCAGCTCATGCTCTCTGAGGCACGGGAACGGTGGTGTTGTAAATCTATGATAAATTTATTTATTTATTTCAAAACTTTAATGCACAAAGTACAAAAGGCGGACTTAATGCCCGTAGACATTCTCTGACAACCAAACCTTTGGGACTAATTAGAACAACTGTAGGTGCAAGGAAAGTATAAGTGACACATCAATTAGATATAAATACTTAGATAATAAACTTACTTATACATAATCTACTTATAAATATACTAAATACTAATATATACACAATAATAAACATACATATAAAACTTACAAATTGTCTAGCTTTTTAAATGATGATCTAGTAGATGTTTGCCATATGGTAATAGGTTAGTTCCAAAGATTTGTAGCAACAACCGCAAAGGAATTCGAAACAAATTCGGAATGATGAGATGGAACTGAAAGAAGTGAGTTGTGAGAAGATCGGAGAGATTTATCATGAAAAGATAATAAATGTACGTAAGAAAAGAGTATTTCTCACTAAGCCACCGATTTAGAATGTTAAGGAAAGCGATCTTACAAGCGTGCCACCACCGATCACTACTGTCGTGTAAAATATATATATGTATTTTAATATTTTTAGGGAAGCAAAGTAATGTTTCAAATGACTGGTCTTAACATATAAGTCCAATGGTTTTTGATATTTATTTATTATAAATAATACCCAACTGTTCAATGCTGATGTTTTTGGAAAGTTTAAAAAACTAATTTCGCAGCAAAATAGCGCTGAAGTTGGCAGACAAGCTTCAGGGTGTCTCACTTCGACATACATTGATAAGGGCTGCTAACCATGTCGAGCCTTACATTTTATCAAATGTCTTAGAGCTAATAATAGATTTATCTGCCAGTCCAGCTTTGGGCTAACTGATAGGTGGGCTAATCGGTAGGTCCATAATAAGTTATTAAAAAATATTATATATATATATTTATTATATTGATTGTGTGGATCATGGTATTTTATTAGCAAAATTGAATCATTATGGTATTAAGGGCAAAGATTTAAAACTGTGTAGGTCATATTTATATAATAGGAAACAATTTGTTAATATCAATAATGTAAAATCAGCAGGAAAAACTATGAAATTGGGAGTACCTCAAGGATCAGTGTTGGGTCCACTGCTTTTCCTAATATACATAAACGACATAGGTGTGTGTATTCCTAAAGACATTAGAATGGTTATGTTTGCCGATGACATCTCCTTGATATTAAATAATAACGAAACAGATATGCTTGTACCAAAATTAAACTCAGTTATACAAAATTTAGAAACATGGTTTGGTCATAACAATCTATTAATAAATCTTAATAAGACTAAACTACTCAACTTTTCCTTAGATACCCATAGTAACAGACAAGAATCCCAGGAACTTAAGGACTATATTATGTTAAAATCACTAAATTTAGTACAATGCAGTGTATTTTTAGGAATTGAGTTGGATATGAAACTAAAGTGGCAACAGCATATTAATAAGATCGCAAAGATATTAAGCCCTGCATGTTACGCTGTTAAGAAGATTAATGAATATTCCGGGGCTGAAGCAGCAAAATCTGTATACCATGCCTATTTTCACAGCATCATGGCATATGGACTATTGGTGTGGGGGACAGCTGCTGAAGCAAACCGAATATTCATTCTTCAAAAAAGAGCAGTCCGTTTTATAGCCGGAATAAGACCAAGAGACACTTGCAGAGAAGCCTTTAAGGAATTAAATATTTTGACTTTGGCGAGCACATACGTTTAGTGTATATTAGGGAAAACATAGATTTATATCACATTAGAGCCATGAGAAGTACCTCACGACAAAAAGAATCGTTAGCTGTTCCTAAACACAGATTGAGTAAGTTTTCCAAAAGTTTCATCTGTAACTGTGTGAAACTGTATAATAATCTGGAAAAAGAAATGAAATGCCTAGAACATAATGACTTTAAGAAAAAAATTAAAACTGTATTAATAAAAAAAGCTTATTACACTGTAGATGAAGCGCTAAGGGATGATGACATAGGATAGTGTATATATCAGTGGCATATACTAATAAAATTATGACATAAAGATTGGACATATTCGCATAATTTGTTATATTATTACTCTTAATGATTAGTATTATTTAGTTAAGTACATTGACATATTTTTAAAAAATATTTATTAGGTACTTTAAAATTATTGACAAGGCCTCTTTACAGCTGCTACAATAATTAGTAATATTTAGTTAAGTTAATTGACATATTTTTAATCATTTATTTATTAGTTATTGACAAAGCCTCTTTACAGCCGCAATAAATCTATTTATTTAAGTGTTTTTTGTAAATGTTTAAACCTCCAGTTCTATTACTTGTCATGTACCTATCTATAGTGATAAATGTGCAAAATATATATATATATATTGAAAATTAAGACCAAACCAAACCAAACCAAACCAAACCAAACCAAAGCAAACCAAACCAAACCAAACTAAACTAAACTATAAGTGGGCATGATTTTCGCGCCCCAGCAGACTGGGTAAATTACCACCATCACCTACCACCTATTTGATGTTCTCGTTGAAAGTATGTGCCATATGCAATGATGTCAAATGCCATTTTTTTACTAAACTAAACTAAACTAGACTAGACTAGACTAGATCAGACCAGACCAGACCAGACCAGACCAGACCAGACCAGACCAGACCAGACCAGACCAAACCAAACCAAACCAAACCAAACTATAAAATAATATTGCTCACCTAGGATATAGTTTTTTTTATTAGCATGGCATGTAAGCTTGCGCCCGCCTGCCTTGCGGCGCCATGAATGTTAGCAACTGAAAATAGACACTTATGACTGACACCAGTCCCCAACACTATGCTGGCTTGAGTGGGCATGATTTTCGCGCCCCAGCAGACTGGGTAAATTACCACCATCACCTACCACCTATTTGATGTTCTCGTTGAAAGTATGTGCCATATGCAATGATGTCAAATGCCATTTTTTTACTAAACTAAACCAAACCAAACCAAACCAAACCAAACCAAACCAAACCAAACCAAACCAAACCAAACCAAACCATACCAAACCAAACCAAACCAAACCAAACTAAACTAAACTATAAGTGGGCATGATTTTCGCGCCCCAGCAGACTGGGTAAATTACCACCATCACCTATCACCTATTTGATGTTCTCGTTGAAAGTATGTGCCATATGCAATGATGTCAAATGCCATTTTTTTACTAAACTAAACTAGACTAGACTAGACTAGACTAGACTAGACTAGACTAGACTAGACTAGACTAGACTAGACTAGACTAGACTAGACTAGACTAGACTAGACTAGACTAGACCAGACTAGACCAGACCAGACCAGACCAGACCAGACCAGACCAGACCAAACCAAACCAAACCAAACCAAACCAAACCAAACCAAATCAAACTATAAAATAATATTGCTCACCTAGGATATAGTTTTTTTTATTAGCATGGCATGTAAGCTTGCGCCCGCCTGCCTTGCGGCGCCATGAATGTTAGCAACTGAAAATAGACACTTATGACTGACACCAGTCCCCAACACTATGCTGGCTTGAGTGGGCATGATTTTCGCGCCCCAGCAGACTGGGTAAATTACCACCATCACCTACCACCTATTTGATGTTCTCGTTGAAAGTATGTGTCATATGCAATGATGTCAAATGCCATTTTTTTACTAAACTAAACTAAACCAAACCAAACCAAACCAAACCAAACCAAACCAAACCAAACCAAACCAAACCAAACCAAACCAAACCATACAATACCAAACCAAACCAAACCAAACCAAACCAAACCAAACTAAACTAAACTATAAGTGGGCATGATTTTCGCGCCCCAGCAGACTGGGTAAATTACCACCATCACCTACCACCTATTTGATGTTCTCGTTGAAAGTATGTGCCATATGCAATGATGTCAAATGCCATTTTTTTACTAAACTAAACTAAACTAGACTAGACTAGACTAGACTAGACCAGACCAGACCAGACCAGACCAGACCAGACCAAACCAGACCAGACCAAACCAAACCAAACCAAACTATAAAATAATATTGCTCACCTAGGATATAGTTTTTTTTTATTAGCATGGCATGTAAGCTTGCGCCCGCCTGCCTTGCGGCGCCATGAATGTTAGCAACTGAAAATAGACACTTATGACTGACACCAGTCCCCAACACTATGCTGGCTTGAGTGGGCATGATTTTCGCGCCCCAGCAGACTGGGTAAATTACCACCATCACCTACCACCTATTTGATGTTCTCGTTGAAAGTATGTGCCATATGCAATGATGTCAAATGCCATTTTTTTACTAAACTAAACTAAACCAAACCAAACCAAACCAAACCAAACCAAACCAAACCATACCAAACCAAACCAAACCAAACCAAACCAAACCAAACCAAAACAAACCAAACCAAACTAAACTATAAAATAATATTGCTCACCTAGGATATAGTTTTTTTTATTAGCATGGCATGTAAGCTTGCGCCCGCCTGCTTTGCGGCGCCATGAATGTTAGCAACTGGAAATAGACACTTATAACTGACACCAGTCCCCAACACTATGCTGGCTTGAGTGGGCATGATTTTCGCGCCCCAGCAGACTGGGTAAATTACCACCATCACCTACCACCTATTTGATGTTCTCGTTGAAAGTATGTGCCATATGCAATGATGTCAAATGCCATTTTTTTACTAAACTAAACTAAACTAAAGTAAACTAAACCAAACCAAACCAAACCAAACCAAACCAAAACAAACCAAACCAAACTAAACTATAAAATAATATTGCTCACCTAGGATATAGTTTTTTTTATTAGCATGGCATGTAAGCTTGCGCCCGCCTGCTTTGCGGCGCCATGAATGTTAGCAACTGGAAATAGACACTTATAACTGACACCAGTCCCCAACACTATGCTGGCTTGAGTGGGCATGATTTTCGCGCCCCAGCAGACTGGGTAAATTACCACCATCACCTACCACCTATTTGATGTTCTCGTTGAAAGTATGTGCCATATGCAATGATGTCAAATGCCATTTTTTACATTCAATAAGAACTAAGTAATATTGTAAGCTTGCCATGATGATATTTATATAAAACTACCACCGCTTGAAACAAGACTTACTAATAATACATAATAATAACTATATAAAAAATATAATAAATCTGATAGTTTATTTATTATATTTTAAATACTTTATTGCACTTAAAATTGTACATAGGCGGGCCAGGCACTTTCTAACAGGTGCAAATTTATTATGATAAGTTACATACTAATAATAAATTTAAAAAATATATACACATATACATACATATAGTCGATACGACAAGAATTAATCCACTTTGATCTTCTGCACTTGACGAGGAGCAATTCCATTATTAACTAACTTTCTCGTGCTAATATTACTTTAATGAATGGCAGCCCCAAAGTAACTTAGGTAGAAGGGCTCAGAGAAGTTTTTTCTTGGCACTTAAAGTCTGAAACGTCAGCATGAATGCGAGTCGTTGGTGCTAAAGTAGTTGCACTGATGTGAGCAGTGCATGCATGCTTGACTAGACATTATAGAGCAGGGCGTGATCACAGAGAAATTTTATTTAAAAAAAAAAATTGAGAAAAAAATATATGTTAAAATCACATCAAATCACAGCCCCTAGAACAGAAAGACCTAGACCTCCTCCTACTGGAGATTTTTTATATATTTAATACTAAGCACGTTACGTGACATTGCGCCCACCTGATAATAAGCGGTAGGCGTAGTCCAGGAATGGAAGCAACTAACGCCAGTCACTGACGACCGACATCAGTCCCTACCATTATGCCGGCCTATCAAGATGCTTTTTCACACTTCCGCTTGAATGACTCCAGGTTATAGGCATAGGGAAACACTCTGGCTGGCCAAATCTTCAACGAGCGACTGATGTAAGAGTCTAAAAATGTATATGTACGCGTAGGGAGTACAGTATGAGGGTGCATATTTTGGCCTTTAAAAAGAAGAAGGGATAAGGTTGTGGAGCTTTTTAGAACACTCATCATAGCTTATAGGACACGCTTAGGAAGGCCACTGAGACTTCCTAAACATATATCGGGAGATTTTGGTCTCAATTTTTATGAGTCATTAACAATTCCACAAGTTAGTACTAGTGGAACCGGGACCGACGGCTCTCAGAGGCACGGCAACGGTGATACTAGTTAATATCTTATTATTATGCCTATACTAAATTTGGCTTAACAATAATCCGCTTTTTAATAAATGAACGCGCTTTTTTTCACGACCGTACAATCATGATGATACTCAGAGTGAATAAATGTAACTTTGAAGCTTCGTTTTTGGTTGATGTTGATGATGTAATAATAATAAAATTTCTGGAGACAGGAACTCTGGTTATTATTTCTGCCAACATACGAATATTAGCCTCGCTATACAGAGGGGAAATGTTGCCAGTCTTAGAACTTAAGGATATATTTCATTTATAGTTTGTTTATTTTTTTATTAGGTTTAGTTTACAGATATTTAATTTTGTTTAAGTAGTTTATAATTCCAATTTTATTTATTGCACTTTTTTTTATAAAAAGGCCTTTAGAATTCGTGTGCGGTCATAGCACCTCAAAATATTCCTGAAGAAGGAATTCTGGCCGTCGCTGTTGTGTTCCGCAATACATTCGTGGATTTGCTTCACGCAGAACCAACGATGTTCCTGGGCCCCAGCAGCACCTACTCCCTACACTGCACCACCCACAGCAGTGACGCCGGCACCGTCCACTGAAGCTTCTCGTACTCCTCAGAAGGTGGTCACAGTACCTGATGGGTACTTCTATGACCACAAGAAGATGAAGATACGAAAGCTTTAGATTAATTAATTTTATTATTCTTAAGTTAATGATATTTTATTTATTTTAGTTGTAAGGTATTTATCTATGGGCCATCTGTTGCCTGATAATAAACAATTTATTATTATTAATAAAAAAAATATTTATTGGATAAACATTATGCTCATACCGTTTGGGTTATATATCTAATGTCTCTGTTTACCAGTGCTCTGTGTCAGAAACCTTTTGTAAGACGATGCGGGGTGTTTCACCCACACTGGCTGAAGGTAGACACGACCACTAAATGCCGACAAATATGAACCTACCCCCCTTTTCCTTAACGTGCGCTTTTTCAGCAAACACGTGTCGTTTCACACCCCTTAACAATGCCTTAAAGGTTGGTATTTTCTTTTGACAAAAGATGTAAAGTGAAAAAACACTTTTAGTTTAAAATACCATGACCATTGGGCTCCGTGAAAACTTGGCAGGTGTGGGATGCGACGTGTGTAGACACTAGCTAACTTCATCTCTAGTCGCGATCACAGCGACAGTATCGCCGCTCGGCCAATACCACCGTGGGATCGGTGGCCAGCGCTCCGAACGGCGCCCACGAGAGTGGAATCGAACCGCGCACAATCACACGTTTTTTCTCTCACAATTTTCATAGCCTTTTTACTCGAGTAATTAATTGGAATTTTTTACTTCTACAATAAACCATATAAAGTCCGCTAAACACTCTTTAATTGAGCCATCGAAGACCCGCAGCAATATCCCTACGTGGTTAGCAGCACATAATAGGGACTGACGAGTTTATAATCTCACATCCAGGCAACCTCGTCCAGCGCGGGGAGTGCGGCGGTTTCTGCTGAAAACCTTAAGCTGCGCAAATACACTAATCTAAGTACAGGTTACGAGTTTGCGCCGTTTGAGGTCGAGTCGATGGGACCATAGGGATCCTCAGCCAAGCGTCCTGGTAGCTAATGAATTGTCCAAACGGCTGACAGACAAATCTGGAGGCAGAAAGGCTGACAATGATTTCTGCCAACGTATTAGCCTCGCTATACAGAGGGGAAATTATGCCAGTCTTCTTGGAACTATTTCTCACGATTTTATTTATTTATAGTTAGTTATTTTTTTTATTTACTTTATAGGTGTTTATTTTATTTAGTTTGTAATTAATATTTATTTTTTTGCTAATATTTTTTTGAATGGATTAATTATTAGGTACTTAAAATCTGCGATCAGTTTCATGCAATGATTTAATTTCGATATTTTTTCCATATTTCATTGAATAATATTCTTTTGATTTAAAATAATAACTATTATTTCGATTGTAATTATTTTATTATTATTAATATTGTAATTTAGCTATTTTTACTAGGATAACCATAAGTTGCTAAAATAAATTATTGTAGGTATTGTCATAACACCTTTCCAACCAGGAATCAAACCAGGCATATCCGGGTCTTAATATATGTACACACATAACTAAAATATTCATGAAACTGGCAAAATAAATTATTCTAAACCATAAAAAATAAATTAATAGATAAGCCGTATGGACTAGTGTCTTTGCCTTTCCTAACTATAATACGTAAATAAATTAATTTCTATTTTTTTTTTTAAATAGAATACCTAAGTATACTTTCCAAGTATACCTACGTTCTTTCGCTTTTCTATTAATGTAAAAAGGCGTATTTTAGCCGTAAAATGTAGAAAAGATAGCTCGACTTTCACTTTTCAGCCCCTAAATCACGGCGGTCATTACCAAACCCCAGGGAACTGGCATGTTGTGTATCAAGAATCGAGTTACGTAAATTTTACCACAATTGGGGGTAAATTTACCGCTTTCGGGAGATTTTATCGGGCACGTGGTCGCACACTCACATTTAATGTGCTTCGCAATGATGTATGGAAATTCGTGCACGCAACAGACTTAATTTTTATCGCTTGTAAATTACTATTTTGTAAACATCGCGCCGTTTTTTGAAAAGATGGATGAAAATACAAGCATTTATATTTTTTGAACGTCACGTCTTTCGTAGGTATAGGTATATAGTTGCTATGTTAGTTAGTGTGGATACATTTACTGGGTTTATCGGCACGAACAGTGGATACTTCCCCGCCCCGGCAGACTGGGCAAATTACCACCATCATTCCGCCTACCACATATTTGTTGTTCTCGTTGAAAGTATGTGTCATTTACAATTATGTCAAATGCTAATTTTTACTTTCATTGGGAACTGATATTGTAAGCTTCACATGGTGATATTTATATAAAAATCACACCGCGTGAAATAAGACTTACCTGATAAACCTGGCGATGGAGTAGCAATAATTTTGTACATTAACCTGTTATCACCTGTTAAGGGATTGCAAACCTCTTTTTTACCTGCGACAGTAAGGTCTATTCTCGTATGAAACTGTTTTGAAACCAGTAACTATGATACCGCAGAATCTAAATTGGATTATAACTATTTATTTCTGAAATTATTTTCTACCAAATTACAACCTTATTACAAATATATTTGTGACCACTGTTAGTAGGCAAAAGGTCATTGTACTAATGTCAATCTCTAACAAATGAAATATGAAGTTTAAACTTGTATGTTATTTCGGTTCTTCGCGCCATTTTGCAAGTGCAAGTTTTTGTTTTGTAAATTAATTTACTGTGGATATTGTTAGTCAAAAGTAATGTTGTTTTGTTTAATAATGTGCTACAATGTGAATTATTATGGAAAACGATAAATTGGACTTTAAATATGGGGCACAAGTTGCAGTTTATTATTTGCGGTTTTCCCGCGCTGTGGACTCCCATATTTTACCCGACGTGTTTAGGCTATAATGCCGCGAGTGACTCCAACTCCTCATTAACTCATAGAAAATAAAGATATATTACGTCAGACTTGGCTGTATGGGCTAGACCCTTTGCCTTCCCTATCACCTCATTCATCATCCACCGGGAGAAGAAAACAAACAATTGTGAGGATCTTTCGCGCCATTTTGCGCGGACATGTCAAGTGCAAGTTTTTGTTTTGTAAATTAGTTTACTGCGGATATTATTGGTCAAAAGTGGTGTTGTTTTGTTTAATAATGTTCTACAATGTGTATAGTTATGGAAAACGATAAATTGGACTTTAAATATGGGGCACAAGTTGCAGTTTATTTTTTGCGGTTTTCCCGCGCTGTGGACTCCCATATTTTACCCGACGTGTTTGGGCTATAATGCCGCGAGTGACTCCAAGTAAAGCATCAAATTCTGCAGCATCTGGAATTTGATGATCCTCAACTCGGTTATGAACTCTGTTATAAACATATATTATGCAAATAAATTACGTGTTTAGGACTGATGTATTCTGTACAATGTCCTTTAAAGATAATTAAATAAAAAAAAAAAAACAAACAATTGTATGTAATGTCAATAATACGACAATGGCATAGTCGATAGGTTTTTGTTTTGTAAAAAAAAGAGAGAATCGGGAGCTCGGACCGAGAGGTCGACAGAGAGAGTAATTTGTATTTAAATATTAGGATTAAAATAATAATTCTGGTTTAAGTCAAATAGTGTCCCGCGTAGGAAAGTGTTAGTTTTTGTATATTTGTAATTACATATATCGGAAATATAAAGTATAAAAAGTTTTATCCATTTTTAATAAAAGGGAGTTCCGTAAAATCCTCTCCGTAACAAATAAAAGCAACTACATCCAACCGCAGGCATTGGATAATCCTGTGACCGCAAAGACAGGTTACATACATAATTAATAGTAAAATTATTAATATTATTAATAATAAAATAGTTTTAATAGTTTAAATTGTTAATAATCCGTTCATACTATATGTTTTGTGAAAATAATGTTATTCCGTAATTGGCTAGGTGTTCGGTAATCATTTGAATGTAAATATTTATTTGTAAAATACAGCTGTGGAATAAGTAAATAATAAATAAATAAATAAGTATGTATGTATTATTTAACATATTCCAATAATATAGTTATGTTTTATACATTAATAAAAAACTGTCTCCATGGTCTAGCGGTTAAGTCCGTGGATTTAGACTCGGAGGTACCGGGTTTGATTCCTGGTCGGGACACAAAAATATTTAGTAATGTAAATAAATACATTTAATTACTTAATATTTAATTTATTTGTGATATTTCTCGAGTTTGGTACGCTGGTGACATCGACGAGCTTGCCACTTGTCATGGTTGGCCTATAGTAAAGTTGGCTAAATGTGAATCCGCTTATTTATAAGCGTGGTTTCTGACCACCCTGGATGGGAAACGGTCGTGATGATACTTTACAATAAAAAAAAACTCCATAAAAAAGCATAATTAGAAAAAAAATCGTACCGCGGTATAGTGGCATGAACGCTGGCCGCATTTTCTCGCTGAATCGCTATGCTGGTTCTCTGAGCAAGGAAAGAACCAGGCGTCTTGTCAACAGAGCACACAATGAGACATAAAGTAAAGTTTTTAAAAAATGTTTTAGCAGATGAACTCCACGGGCCTAGAGTCTCTACTGGACCACACGAACAGGCCACAATATATTTCACATACCGTAGCCATTATTCCTACGCTACATTATGAAAGATGGATACTAAGAATGTAATGGAAATACAACAGTTAAATGATAATTTTGGATCTGTAAAAAAACGTATAATGTCACACATAAAGTCACACAATATTAAAGTCGGTATGATCAAACGGAAAGCTAATAAATTTAATTTAAAAACATATTTATAACGGAAAAGTCTGGAGACAGGAAGGCTGGCAATTATTTCTGCCAACGTATTAGCTTATCTATACAGAGGGGAAATGTTGTCAGTCTTCTTGGGACTATCAATGGTCGTCTCTAGAGGACATTTTTTACCTATAGTTAATTTTTTATTAGGTTTAGTTTATATTTATTTTAATTTTTACTTTTATAGTAGTTTTAATTTATTTTAATTGTTATTATTAATTATTTTATACTGTTTGTATCTTACTTCAATAAAATTTCTGAATTACAAAAAAAAACATATTTTGTTTGTATTGTTATTATAGGAAGGTATGATCAGCAACACAACACGTGATTTCCTAAACCATTGATATACCTAAGATTCAATGTTAAACAAAGACACACGATTTGTTGACAATTGTACCTTCATTTCTTTGGGATATTCCCGCACAGTGTTTGTATTCAGTTAAAATGTGGATAAAAAATATGCTTTGTGACTTTTTCTAAGTGAGTAATAAAGACCTCATTTCGGATATGTTCATTGTTTTTGACTGTACCTGCAGGATGTATGCGAACAAAATTTTCCACGCACAGGAACCTTACCATCTGTAACTCACAATGGCATATTATCATTGACCTAATATATGACCGAGATATTCAATATAAATATTTATAATGACAATTAGAAATGCGATTTTCTTTTTTATTATTTATAGTTTATTTTTTTATTAGATTTAGGTTATAGTTATTTAATTGCACAAATACGCCAACCTTGGTATCGGTTACGAATTTGAGCCGTTTGGGGTCGAGACGATGGGCCCATGGGGACCGTCAGCGAGGCGCTTGGCCAAGGAGTTGTCAAAGCGGCTGACGGAAAGGTCTGGAGACAGGAAGGCTGGCAATTATTTCTGCCAACGTATTAGCCTCGCTATACAGAGGGGAAATGTTGCCAGTCTCCTTGGGACTATCTCGGATGGGACGTCTCTAGAGGGCATTTTTTATTTATAGTTTAGTTTATTTTTAATTTTATTATTAAGGTAGCTTTTAATTTATATTTAATGTAAGTACTATAATTAACTTCGAATAAAGTTTCTAAAAATAATAGTAATAATATTAATATAGTTTTTTAATTTTATTTAAGTAGTTTGAAATTATTATTTTATTATTGGTAATTTTTTTTTCGATCCTTTGCAATATTAGAAGCAAATGCCAAAATTTCAGCTGGCTAAGCTAAAACACGGTAAAACTATATCTATTCGATAAATTTGCTGGCTGTAAAATTTCGTCGCTAAATAGTTTGCGAAAATCGCTTATTTGACAGACTTTTTAGTCTGTAGGCCGTTTAAATCAAACTACTCGAATAAACCGACCGCCTCCGTGGTCTAGCGGTAACAAACGTTGCTGTGAACTCGGGAGGTCGTGGGTTCGATTCCCACCGGGGGCAAGTTGTACATTGTATAATTTGTCTCGGTCTGGGTGTTTATATGTATAATATGTATATATTTACAAAAAAAAAAGTATAATATGTAGTTTATCAACCATCTAGTTTCCGTAACACAAGCTTCGCAGCTTACCACGGAAATTAGATGGCGCTGTGTGACCTGTCTGGAAATATTTATATTTATATTAAACGTGCGTCCAATTATTTAACAGAATTTGAATACGTTTTCGACAACTACTAAGCGCAACTCTAAAGCATAACTCTATCCAGCAATAATGAGAAACAGGCAAGGTGATGATTAAATGACCAGTCCTCAAATAATAGTCAAAAGCCGATAAGCTTCAATAATACCTACCTACCTGTTGAGTTAACTAGAAATGAAGCTAATCTTAAGTTTGAAACCATTACGTGTTGAGTAATTCGTTTTGCTAATCGCATAGGTATCTGTTGCACTCGTATTATCAGATTTAGCTAATCTGAATTGACTAAAATTACAATTCTCGTAAATAGGTACATTGTATTATCTAACTTCTTTAGGTTATGAATGTACTGTACTTGTCGTAGCTTGCTTTAAGCCTCCAAGTGTTGCAAGTAAAGCACTGTTAATGTAGAATTCTCAGAATGCTTAGAATATATTTATGACATTACACGTTCACAAGAAGCTTTATTTTCGCAGTAAAATGTCAGTCTTGGAACTTAAATTACCATATCGCACAACTAGATCTAAACAGCACTAACTAAAAAAAATCATTTTCGGAAAAGGCGAAAGTTTCCCTTTCAGGGTGGTCAGGAACCAAGCTTATAAATAAGCGGATTCACAATTAGCCAACTTTACTATAGGCTAATCATGACAAGTGGCAAGCTCGTCGATGTCTCCAGCATACCAAACTCGAGAAATATCACAAATAAATTAAATATTTATTAAATGTATTTCTATACATTAATAAATATTTTTGTGTCCCGCCACGAATTGAACCCGGTACCTCCGAGTCTAAATCCACGGACTTAACCGATAGACCACTGAGGCGCAATCAAGTTCCGGTAAAAAAAAGCGTTGAACGCTTTCCTTTGCTATCAAGTCGAACATAGGGTTACATGTTTAAATGTAGGTAATTTTGATGCTATGTTCGACTTGGACGCATATAAAGCAAATATTGCTTTTTTTTACCGAATTTTGTATGAAAACCCAACGTTTCGTTGCTCGAAGAGCTCAAACTTGCCAAGGGACAGTCACTTTCTGCCGTCTGCTTTACCCGAATTCTGCAATATTTTGGCCACATTGCTAGAAGAGGCGCCGACAATCTGGAAAAACTCTTAGTAACGGGAAAAATAGATGGTAAAAGAACAAGAGGAAGAAGCTCCAAACGATAGTCTAGTCAGGTGATTGACCACCTAAACATCCCAGTACACCAAGCCATCCACTGCGCCGAGGGCCGCATAGCCACTGGAAACGGCTAGTGGATGGACTGCGACGGAGTCACGATCCCCAACAGTGGGGTACCGACTAAGGAGGAGGGGTATGAAAAGCCTAGACAAACGCCAAGTCGAACCACTTTCAAAGCAAAATAAAGTGAAAAAAGCGCTTAAAGCGACAAGTCGAACATAGGGTGAGTATTACAGACAGCAATAAAATATTTATTGTACGAGGCCATATAACCTGTAGATATTGACGTAATAAATAGAAAGAACTCGATGTTTCTATTCTAAATTGCACACTCGGCAAAAGTCAAAGGAAAAAGGTACACATAAACATTAACAAACAGACTTTACGCACAATGGGACATATTTTTACCACTCCATACCGTTATTGAACCTTAATTTAGTCATTGTCAGGTAGGAACTTTTGTTCAGTATTTTTTTCACACACACCACTGTGCGTCCAACGTGTGATGATTCTTGGAAGGGCGTTTTGTTAGAAATGGGTTTAAGAAATCACCACATGATGGTATTTTAGGGAAGTAGGTATCACTGGCGCCAGATTTCCTGTTAAAAAGCCCAATGGGTAGGTACACGATTCATTAATGCATTTTTTTTTTTGTTCGCAAAATATGTATTAACTGCCTGCGTTGTCTAGCGGGGCCATAGGCGTAGATTTATATGCGAAGGTAACGGCTTCGATTCTTGGTTGAAGATTCCGGTCGTGCAAGTACCTATCTATAACCTATCACTTTTTCTGTGGATCACAAAAAAGTGTTCTAAATTAAAATCTAGATAGGTAGGTATATCGTCGTATAAGTTCTAAATCACGAAATTATTAGCAATAACGTGAAATGCTAATTAATTAAGTAGGTAAGTACCTCAATATGAGGTTTAAAAAAGCAACAAGAATAAGGTAGTGCTCCTCGCAGAATGATTTATAGAAAAACTTTCGGACTTTCAACTTTTCCGAGTCTTAAAAGTTTGCAACGGTCAGTTACTTTCAGTTATTTCGGCCGAGCTGCGAATCAGCACTAAATAAATATTATTTAACCCTTTTAGGCGCATTTTTATATTATTACAAATATTTCATTAATACAATATTAATACCCACCTGATGAAAAATAATTTGGTTCGAGTGTAGGTAAGTTGTTTTAGGTATTTGGTGCAGTAAGTAGGTCATCCATGTACTGGTAGTGAGCGGAGTGTGTGACGTGTGGACGACATGTGTGCGCGTGCCGGGGGCGTGCCTCCGCCCACCGCACCACACTCCGCGCCGAGGCCGAGCTCCGAGCGCCCGTCTCCACTGCACCGCCGACCGTCGTGCGCGCGAGACATCTCCGACGCGGTAAACTTTCTCCAAACCTCCACCGTCGCGAGTGAAAAAGTTTTAACTCCATTTGTAACTCGACATTTTCAACTAAAACATACTACACGTCTGTGAGTGTGCCTTTCCCGAAAACTGCAAAAGTGAACTTTTACGGATTTTTAAAGTGATAAGAAAACGGTCGCCGACGGGGTCGCGATCTTGACGGGCGGCGAGAAAGGGTTGCGGGGCGCACCGGACCCGCTCGGGGTGCGCGCGTGTGGAGGGCGGAGTGTAGGGCCCGCCCCGTGTGCGCGCGTGCGCGGCCACCGCCGGACACTCCGCGGCGCGGCGCCGACAACAGCGCACGCTTGCTCGCTCGCCATGGACGACAAGCCCGCCGAGGAGCACTACAGCCTGCGCTGGAACAACCACCAGGCGCATCTGCTTAGAGCTTTCGAAGCTCTTCTTCACGCGGAGACTCTCGTAGATGTCACCCTTGTGTGCGCCGAGAGACGCGTTCGCGCTCACAAAGTGTTGCTGGGAGCCTGCAGCCCGCTGTTCCGCAGAATCTTCAGCGAGAACCCGTGCAAGCATCCAGTTATTGTGCTGAAAGACTTTCAAGGATGGGAGGTGCAGGCGGTCGTGGACTTTATGTACCGCGGAGAGGTGTCGGTGGCTCAGGAGCAGCTGGGTACCGTGATCCGTGCAGGAGAATCGCTGCAGGTGCGCGGGCTGGCGGAGCACGAGCGCGCTGAGGAGCTGACCCGCTCGCCGCCGCGCTCGGCCGCACCGACCCCGACGGCGCCGTCCCCGCCTGCCAGCCCGGCCTCGCCGCAGCCCCGTCGCAAGCAGGCCCGGCCGCGACGCCGCTCGGGCGAGGCGGACACCCCGGAGAACCTGTCGCTGCGCCGCTCGCCGTCAGGGCTGAAGGCCGTGCGCCTGGCCCGGCCGCGCTCGCCGCCGCCCGAGGAGCCGGACACTCCGCCGCCGCAGCCCCGCATGTTCCCGCCGCACCAGGACATGTTTCCCCCGGTGCCTCCTGTCTCCGCGCTCTCTCTTACTCCGCCGCACAGTGAGTATTATTCATGTGAGTGACTTTTCCAAAATATTGGCCAGCTTTATGTGTTTTGATTGTGCATGAAATTGAAAGGATAGGCAGGCAAGTTGTCGACATAGTAAAAAAAAAGCAATTGTTACCGTGAATACTGTTTACAAGACAAATCGGACAATAAATTCTAATGTGATGGATGAGTCAGCAATTAGTCGAATGCTCTTTTTCATTATACACCTGATTAACGTTATATATGTGGTGATAATCATCGTGTTTATACCCAGCTCTCTGTCTGTAGTTAATGAGTATAATAATTGCGAAACAGATAACGACAGCACTTTGGTTCAATAAAACTACCCGCTAATAAAACAAATCACATAGGTAACATTTGTATAGTTTTGTGTGGATCGTCGTGATTATTGAAAGGCTAACGTTCTAATAAGTGTATAGGGCCTTGACTTGAATATATTAGGATCGCCACATTCATATGTCTGGGCTATCTGAGAATCGCGTGAGATCAGTTAAACGCTTTATGCCATCCATTAACGGAACATGTCGCAAAGCTACTGCCCATAAAATATCAGTTTAAACAGCTCCAATTTAAAACCACTCTTTACTTTGAATCGATTTTAGATGATTATTCTTTCACTTCTTTCGCTTCTGCACCATTAGTTATAGAGCTTACACAAGATGAATCAATTTAGTCAACAAAAAAATAAATATTAGCTTTATATTAAAAATCTTAAGCTTACCTAGGAGGTATAATGATTTTCAATCCGTAAATTATTTAGGTACCTATATGCAAAAAAAAACTTAAATATTCAAAAAGTGACGTATCATTTAGCGGTTAAGGCCGTAGATTTAAACCCCGAGATGCCGGGTTCGATTCCGATTGGAGAACACAAAAACATTTCATTTGTAACATTTATCGAGTCTGGTAGGTAGTTACCTAAATCTGGCTTAGGTTCAAAAAGTTCAACATCAAAGCTCGTCGGCATAGATTAGTAAAGTTAGCTAACCGTAAATGTGCTGAGATCATTATTTTATGTGTAAATATTTGTCGCTATTGTAAAAAAATATTATTTATTATGATTTTAATTTAGTTTAATAGGTATAAACTAAAAAAGCACTGTCTATGGTTTTTTTTTTGATCCAGCGAAGTAGGTAGGTTAAACCTACCTTTTATTATAAATTAATTAAAAATCTTATACCTATGTGAAAACCTTTAACAGTTCCTAATAAATTTACTGTATCATCAAAGTCCCTAGAACTCAAAGTCCTACTCGTAGACCTCCACTGTTGAAGATGGGCCTTCCTGAAATTTCTAGCGAATTTGGCTTAAACTCGCCACGCTGGCCAGACGGGTTGGTTAGGGTATTTACTGTATAATATTTAATAAAATATTGTCAACTGTTGATTTTCCAAAATGAATAAAAATAATAATAAAATAACTGTCTCAGCGGTTAAGTCCGTTGATTTAGACTAAGAGGTACCGGGTTCGATTCCTGGTCGGGACATATTTATTAATTTAAATAAATCAATTTAATTAATAGTTTTCGAGTTTGGTACGCTAGAGACATCGACGGGCTTGCCACTTTCGCCTATAGTAAAGTTGGAAGTTTTTAAAAAAAGATAATATTTGCTTAATCTACTGAGAACCCCACATATTCCAATTAAATATCATTCTATAGCATATTTATTTTAACTATTTAAAATATGTAATTTTCGCAGATTAAATTTAAGCTGCCTCCGTGGTCTAGCGGTTAAGTCTGTAGATTAGACTCGGAGGTACCGGATTCGATTCCTGGTCGGGACACAAAAATATTTATTAATGTAAATGTATTTATTTACATATTATTTAATATTACACATATTTGTGATATTTCTCAAGTTTGGTACGTTAGAGACATCGACGAGCTTGCCACTTGTCATGATTGGCCTATAGTAAAGTTGGCTAAATGTGAATCCGCTTATTTATAAACGTGGTTTCTGACCACCCCGAAAGGGAAACGGTCGTGATGATACTTTAAATTTAAGGAGTTTAAAAATGGGTAAAACTGGAAAACCTGTCGTAAAAAGCGTGGTTTCGAACCACGTCGCAAGGGATTACGGTCGTGATATACCTACTTAGGTATTTTATAGAACGGAAAGCATCTGTTTTGTTCCTATAATACGGCATCTGGCATAGAAATCGTTGACATGAGATCTTTCTTTTAACACGTGACACGGCCACAAGTATTGTATGAAAATAGATTTATTATTTATCAGAAATAGCCAGTAGATATCCTGTTACATATATTTTATTATTAAAAAGTTATTTCAAATACCTACCTAATATCTAGATAATATTCAATGGTTTTTTGTATACTTAAATAACTGTCGTTTATTTATTAAACTACTTTATAAATATTAAAAACTATTTCAATAACAAAAAAACTAATAACTAAACCTAATAAAAAATAACTATAGGTAGGTAGGTAACTAAATATAAAATGTCCTCTAAAGAGAGTCCCAATGAGACTGGCAATGTTTCCCCTCTTTATAGCGAATCTTTTCGTTGACAGAAATAATTGCCAGCCTACCTGTCTCCAGAATTTAAAGTTTAAAAATCTAAGTGGATTATTCAAACAACGTCTTCTTGACGAGACCACAATAAAAATAACAGATTTTTTTTATGACAGTCAAAATATGAAAACGTAAACAAAATTAGTGTTAATACTCAAAAATATTTTTTTTTTAAATAGTGTTGCTATATTAAAAAAATGCACACTGAACTAAGATGGTTTTTCTTTTACCAGTGGTATTGATGTACCCTGAAACCATTAGATGCATGTAATGTTTTGGTGTGATGTGAATGCATGAAACATTTTTTTTTCTTTTGTATAGGAAATATAATGTTCTACGTTTTGCCTGTCGAAGCGACTCACGGAAAACAAATAACATTAAGCTCAATAGAATTAAATTGCGAAAAAAAATTGTCGAACAATTTATCAATGAAAAGTGCTCAATTTTATTAAAATTATTTAATACACACAGGTATAAGTAAAATCAAATACCTACCTGATAAAAACTTCATAAAAAAAGTAGACAAACTAGAACGGATCACAATATTATTATTTTCTCTATAACTTACGTGTGTTTATATTAAGATTATCATGCATCGTAAACAACACTATATTGTCCTGCAACAATAAATCTTACAGTTCATTAACTGCTTTGGCTCGTAACTCTTATTTTATGTAGGAACTAAAGCGTAATGTACGACATACTCGACGTAATACTTTTTAGTTCTGGATTAGGGTTGCGAAACCGCATTGAACGTGTAGAAAGCGCGAACTAATCAACCTTCAGTTTTGAATGTTCATTGTACATTGCATGTTATCGTTAAACTAAACAGAAGCTTGGTAAAAATAACACTCAATCTATCATCTTCGAAATCCCAAGTAAAAGAACGTCTGTCTGTGACGAATGCCAAAGGGGAGAATTTCCTGCACGCTTCCGCAGGCTGTCATTTGAATTAGAATTCTTTTTTTAAATTGTGGCGGTAAATATTTTTTTCTGATGTTTTAGCGGAAAATATATTTATTTCGGGATTATAGTTATTTTAACGTAAATAATTAAATTAGCATTTAATAAACGCTAATCTTATAGGAATCTTAACAGATATTAAACTTATACAGCCGATAAAGAAAAACATATATATATATATTAGTTAATATTTAAAAAAATGTATTTTGTCTTCCAATAACTCTTTTAAGGCTCTTAAAAGTTAGGCTAAAGACGGGTTAACTAATCATCAAATTCACAAAATTTGACTCTTAGAGTGATTTGCAGCAATATTGCCACATTAAACAAAACACAAGCGCGAGCTTTTTGACAATTATGTTTTTAAACTAGTTACAAGGCTTAGGCAATAAACGTTGCGGTTTGTTTTATAATAAGGGAATTATTTTTTTATTGTTTCCTTTCATCTCGGGAGCTTGATTATGTTTAATGGTGGCGGGTAACATAATAAGGGGTTTGCAGATGTGACGCGCGGTTGTAGGCTACAATCAGAAAGCCGCCTAACTGTGACCACTTGGAGCTGTCAGGACGTTCTAAATTCAAATTTATAATAAGTTGAGGAGAACATTATCACGAGGCAATTTTGTCATTCATTTATCAAAACCTTGGGCGTGTTCATTTTATTTTTTATGATACAGTTTCGTTTGATATTCTAGTTTAAACCTGATTTTATATATTCTACTTTTCATTCATTAAAATCAACTTTTAATGTAAATAGTTCAAGCAATAATATACGAATGCATAACTCCGAGGACGGCAACAATGGTTTCGTAAATCTATGAGAATAGTACTTAAAGTCTCAACTGCCTCCGTGGTCTAGCGGTTAAGTCCGTGGATTTAGACAAGGAGGTACCGCGTTCGATTCCTGGTCGGGACACGAAGAAAAAAATAATGTTTAATTTATTGGTGATATTTCTCGAGTTTGGTACGCTGGAGACATCGACGAGCTTGCCACTTGTCATGATTGGCCTATAGTAAAGTTGGCTAAATGTGAATCCGCTTATTTATAAGCGTGGTTTCTGACCACCCCGAAAGGGAAACGGTCGTGATGATACTTTTTTTTACTTTTTGTACTTAAAGTGTATTTCTTATGTACGTACATGTCGGAGTTCTAACCGAAACCTTTTTAAAGGAAAGCCCACCACGATTGTTACGCCCATAGTTAATATTAAATACACGACAACAATAAATATTTCAAGAACATCGTCATCGACCGCGACCTCTATCGGCCCGTATAAAAAAATGCCCAGCTCTGTCACGAAACGTTGGTTTCCCTCCAAGGCGACTTTTTGTTGCGCACACGCAAGGATCGCTACTGTACGAGGTTGTATGGCCAAACCGTTGAACTATATGCTAACAACCAGGCATTCAATATTGTTGCATAATCACATCAATTAAACGTAGGTATCTATTCATTATTATCATCTTGAACAGATTCTTAGACCTCCACTCTTAAAGTATATGTTGTTGGTAAGAAGTCGGTATTAGTGTAAACAGGACCAACGGCTTTACGTGCTCTCCGAGGCCCAGGGAACGATAGTGTTGTAAATCTATGATAAATGTTCGTAAGAAAAGTGTAATTCATTGGTTTATTTTTGTCATTTCGAACCGACTTTTTTAGGATTATAAAGAAAGTGTACTTCCAACTTAGCCACCACAGACATTCTATCATTACTTATGCGTATTAGTAACAAGTATAACTTTAAATTAGATTGAGGAAACGATATAACAAAATAAATATATATATATATGAAGAGTATTTGTATTTTAGACTACAACTATAATATAATAATGCGGTAATTTAAATTTATTTTTTAAACCTGAAGCATTGCTCGTGGAATTATTATTATTAATTCATTGGTTTGTCATAAAAAAATATGTATATAAAATGAAAAATGTACTTAAATAATATAAATATTTTGTTCATTCATTCATTACAGCCCCTAGATCACAGCGTCCTAGACCTCCAGTGTTAGTGATCGGCATTAGTGGAATCGGGACCGAAGGCTTAACGTGTTCTCCGAGGCTCATATATATATATATATATATAAAATAGTATTTTAAATATTTCATATAAAGACGCCATCAGAGATAGTCTCAAGGAAACTGGGAACAAAAGTATATGTTTTATTTTGTAAATCTGATATAGCTGAGTTTTCTTTGCAGATTCCTTTCTCAGTCAGATTAAACATTAACATATCATTAGAATTTGCTGTCGGTCAGCTTACACTTTGGACCCCTTTGAAGCTTAGTCTTCCACTAGCAGAAGTAGAATCATTCAAAATAATTTAAATAATGACGTATCGCAAAACGAATAGTAACTGCATCCGTTCATGGCTTTAGATCCGGAGGTGACGGGTTTGATTCCTGCCCGGGATACAATAATTAATTTAATTTATATGTATGAATCCGCTTATTTATAAGCGTGATTTCTGACTACCCCGAAAGGGAAACAGTCGTGATGATACTTTATATGTAGTATTTCTCAAATTTGATACGCTAGACCTAGAGACATCGACGAGCTTGCCACTTGTCATGATGGGCCTATGTTTCGGTTGAATGCTTGTCGTATATTCACCGGCGGCTTGTTAGACCTGTCTTAACATCTTAATCAATGGTCACAGCGCATTAAATTTACATTTTAATGGTGACCTAATTAATTTCTTACACTAGTAGATGAGGAAAATTGTAAAATATTGTTCAGGTATCTAGGTATTCTGATTCCCATTGTTTATTTATTTATTTATAATAGGGTAGCCAACAGTGCTAACATCACACACTTATTTGTACTTAACACTAAATCAGAAGTTAGATGTTGCACCTATTATAGGCGACCACCACATTACCACAGTAGCCTTTATTGCCTATAAAAAAAGAAAAAAATATAAAATATATATATAATAAACATACAATTATTTTTAGAAATAAAAATTAAAAGTAACGAAAATAACTAAAATATTAATTACCTACTTCAAGTAATAAAGTAAAATAAATAAAATTGTTCTTATCATATAGTATTTATATTTTTTTCTCTCAACACTAAACTAAGGTATGCTGTTTGTTTTCTAAACTTACCTTGGCCTGACGTGTTTTATTCTATGCCAATGCAGTAGTTACAGAAACCCTTTATACTTGGTTTAGCGAAAATTAAGTATTATCACGACGTTTTGTAAGGAGCGAGTTCACATTTAGCCAACTTTACTATCATGTCTCAAGTACAAGTACATTATACAGGTAATATGAAATTTACAAAGGATCACCAATGTTGTTCTTGCCCATTGGCAGCGATTTGGAGCATTTTTTTTCATTTATTACCTTTTTTTTAATTTTAGTTTTTAGTTGTATTTTTTATTA
Organism: Tinea semifulvella; assembly: GCA_910589645.1. Lineage (NCBI taxonomy): Eukaryota > Metazoa > Arthropoda > Insecta > Lepidoptera > Tineidae > Tinea > Tinea semifulvella. The sequence goes on from OU342599.1 coordinate 4,701,115, forward strand.
TAACGTAGTTTTTTATTTTTTTTATTAAATTAATAGTAATTTATGTTTTTAAATTTTAGTTTAATTAATAATTTTGTACCTTACTTTCTTCAAATGATTTACTTTGAATAAAATAATATCTATTCATAAAAAAAAAAAACTAAAACATCCCCATGATAATTACAATAATATAACGGTATCGAAAATTTATCTCTCTCTGTCTGGCAGGTACTTGCGTTACGTCTAAACTACTGTACCGATTTAGATAAAAAATAGTAGATATCGTCTGTGAACTGGCAATTCGTCTATAACTGTTAATTGCTAACTATTTAAGTTAAAAAATATAACCTATTTTTATAGAGAAAAAAATAATAATAATAATAAACAAGTACCTACTTTTTAAATTCCTATTAATAACCCGGCATAGTGGTAGGGATTGATGTCGGACGGCTAAAGGCTTGCGTTAGTTGCTCTGACAAAATGACAAGTTTTTTGATTTGAGCACCACATGTGATTCATTTTAGGTGGTAGGTAAGCGGGTAAAGCTTGGTGGGTCATCTAGTACCTACCTACTTAATAAATTATAATAAGGAAATATGCACTAATATAACAACTTCCCAATAAAGTCGGAATTTTAACTTCATTAAGGCAAAATTCTTGTTAAATACTTATTACGTATGCCCATTCATACGACACTATACCTCAAACCATGCGTCATACACGATAACTTCAATTACTTCTCGGTACCTATATATTCAAGAAAATACTCATTTTTGCATTATTTACTTATTATTTTAAATGAACCATTGCGTCTTAAACATCAATAACGCATTCTTAGTATCCATTTGCAAAAAGCAGTGCATCAGTTAGAGCTGTCAAAAGCTAAACGATCTTTTCGACGCACAAAATTTTCTAATAGTCAAAATAAAAAAATACAATTTGGTTGTTTTTTTTTTTGTATTACATTATTATTTTTTTAGTACATTTAAGGAAATACAGACATCAGAGTCATCCAAAAGGGTTCGATTTCATCTTTAGAATCCCTAAAAAAACACGATATCCAGCTACTAAATCAATAAAACCAATAAATATTCATTGCCAGACAAAACAAAAACCTTGGGATAATTGGCAAGCGTGTTACACACACGGGCATGTAAAGTATGTGAATAAAAACTGGTGTTACGACAATGGCTAATGACAATGGTATAAATTGATAATGTTACGACTTAGACGTATATACAAATATATTGAAAGACGCACTTTGTCCATACCACAATGTTGGAAGACAGAAGTGTACAGTAAAACTTTTAAATACTTTCGGGGATAACTGCAAAATTAAAACGAGGAGAATAATTATTCCATCGCATAACATTTTTATATATACATTTTTTTTATCTACAAAGATATTTAATAAGCTTCCATCACGACCGTTTTCCCTTTCGGGGTGGTAAGAAACCACGCTTATAAGCGAATTCACATTTAGCCAAACTTTACTATAGGCCAATCATGACAAGTGGCAAGCTCGTCGATGTCTTCAGCGTACCAAACTCGAGAAATATCACAAATAAATTTAATATTAATTAAATGTATTTATTTACATTAATAAATATTTTTGTGTCTCGACTAGGAATCGAACCAGGTAACAGCTAGACCACGAAGGCAGTTAAAATAAGTTTAAAATCATATATATATAAAACAAATGAAAAAAATAATTACTTTAAACTAATTTAATCCGGGTTTATACGCTTGTCAGATTTTATAGATGGTAACCCTAAGGTAGGTGATACCTACACTTTTTAACACTATTTTTTACCTTGTCTTTCAGATGTATGTCTATGATAGGATAATAGGGACGTCCGTGTGTATATCTCGTTAATATTGACACGTTTTATACTGGGTTAATTCAATGTTATGTAAATGCATTGTTTCTTGCATGTAGGTTCTAAAGTTATAACACGGCATTGGAAAATAATATTTATAAGCTTACAAGACACATTATATATGTACATCCCAAATTCTTATTAAAATAGCATATTTTAAGATACATAGAAGCTAACTTAACGCCTTCTCAAGAATTCTTACTATTATTTCAGCTTGTGTACTGAATGTGATTATTAGTTAAATATTGAATTGAACACCAAATTATAACCGTGCAATTACCGTGCTAAATTACTTTTTTTTTTAATTTTATTAACTAGCTTTCTTAAAATACAAGTGTCGAGAGAATATATTTATTCGAAGTACTTAGATACAAAAATATTAAAATAAAATTGATTAAAAAACTAATTATAAATAAAACTAAAACTAAAAATACCTATGAAATTAAAGCTATTCTACAAAATAAACTAAGGGCTTACCACCAGGGAGGGTACCTAAAACGCTCGCCGCATTTCCTCGTTGAATTATAATCGACATATCCTGTTTTAGGTAGTTATGGCATTTGGGATCGCACACTCTTGAAAAATTCGTTTACCTAGCTCTTTCATGAATTTGTGGGTATCAAGAGAATATAGTGTCGAGTATATCTCTCCGGGTGGGATTTGATTATTGATTTTAAACTAACTACCCCATGAGCTAGAGACTTGAAATTAGGATATAGCAAAGAAGTGGATGACAATGCATGAAAATGTGAAAAATTTAATATATATTTTTTTAATGTACCACGTTTAATAATATTAATGAATCCTTTTTCAAAAACAATTAAAGTCAAACCCATTCAAATTTGTTTTCGTTCCAAAATAAAATAAAAACAATTATCTACATATGTCATCTCACTACGCTGGGTTACACCAAAATTGAATATCTATAATTGCTACCAATTGAAGTTAAATGGCGTCGAATGTACCAGATTAATTTTACATTTGACGCAATTGTACACTTTAATCGTTATAATTACAGACTGCTTCCGTGGTCTGGCGGTAAAGTCCGTGGATTTAGACTCAAAGGTACCGGGTTCGTTTCCTGGTCAAGGCACAATAATGTATTTATCGACAAGCTTGCCACTTTTTTTTTGTAAGTGGCATGATCCATGAATGTTAGCATATGGTATCAGACACTCATTTCCGACATCAGTCCCTAACACTATGCCGGCTTGACTAGATGCCTTTTCACACTTCGCTTGAAGTACTCCAGGTTATAGGAAAGTAGAAACACAGACGTGATGGTACTTTTATGACAAAATCTATATTTGGAATGGGGTGTATCAGGCAAAGCTTTTTGTAGATGTCGCTAGCGGCAATGGTACCTTATTTTGCACCTATATCGCATCATTTTTTAAATGTTTTCGTAGCTTTAATTTTTATAACAAAATAATGTAAGTATTTTAAATTAACGTTACCTACTTTAAAAAACAAATTAAGAAAGCGCAAACCGTCTTTAAAAAAAAAAGGTTTTATTAATAGAACGGCAATTTTGAGATCACCATATATTTGATTTCGCTTAGAAATCTCGATTTGTACTCTTAAAAGCTGCTCACTTCGGCATAATATCCAGAAAATAATAAATTTCGTATTAAAAATACAAGGTTTCTATGCAACTGACAGTTATATTAGGTACCAATTATCATGCGCCATCTACCGTGATAAAAAGTTAGTAAAGGGAAACGCAATAAATAGGTGCCTTTCTATCCGAATAGATTTTAACATTTAATAATATTCCACGTCATCCTATAACCAAGATCCTGTGCTGTCCTCCCTCAAGAACTAATGTAGGTTCACATTCGTTAACATCGCGAATGTGCAACACCTACATTAGTCTCTGCAGTGCCAATAGTAATATAGACATATTTCATGACCGTTACAATGTATTCAGAAAAAATGTTCTCGAACATTTCAAACCATCAATATCTCATCCTGAGTAGCTTATAATTTATTTAACAATTGTTTTGTTTTCGTTTTTTAAGGTACCAAATTTATGCAATTTTTATGTTTTCTTTATTTTAGTTCTATTTATGTTATATTTTCTAAATTTGTTGGTTTTTGTTAAATTGATTTTTTTGTTTTAACTAATTCTAATTTCTTCTTCTTTTTATATTGGTGAATGCTGTGACACCTAATTGGTACATATATTAGATAAGTATGAGTCACTAAATTAATAGGTACGCAAAGGGATAGTGACTATGGTATGTGGGTGCATATTCTGACCTGTGCATGTGGTTCGGTTGCGAAATGGAGAGGAAGGAATTAGGTTATAGAGCTCTTCAGAGCACTCATTATAGTATCAGTTACGCTCAGAGAAGCTACATCTCGGCGAAGCTGCAGGGATTCGAGAGTTCCAGATATAGTGGCATCGTCCACAATTCGAACAGCTCGCCTCTGTAGGACATTGAGAGCATCTGTGAGGTACTTGGCTGAACCATCCCAAAGGTGTGAACAGTTTTCCACGCATGATCTGATTCCTTGAAGGAAGTCGTTTAGGAGCTGGAACGGTACAATGGCAGAGTCGAAGTTACCTTAACTATTAAATAGGTATTTAATGCAAAGGTTATATCCTAAAGTAGGTTGTAAGTAGCTTTCTATTGAGACATTTATCTAAGTTAGTTGATGGCAAATCGTGATCAGCCATCAACACTTGGCCGCGTCGAAGGCACACATATTTTATCCATGTTCTCTGTTCCTTAACCCATTTCCAATTGCCACTATTAATTCTGTTAACACTATAGATTTAGACGCGGGGATACCGGGTTTAATTTCTAGTGGGGAACACAAAAACATTTACAGCCAAGACGCAGTTACAATTGAAGAAAAAAAAACCGTAATGCCATAAAAAAACTTTTTTTTTAAGCAAATTAGGAACTAACTAGGGTGAGTCTTGGTGGACAAAAAAAAAGATCGAGGATTAGGCAACACTACTCGTGTGGCTCAATGTCCTAAATGTAAACGAATTATTGCAATATTTCTCACAAGTAACAGTATGTTATTTGGCTTAGTCATAGCCGTGATTAGATATGGTTTACATGAATTAGTGTTTAATTTAAGTACATTGTATGTAAATGTAAGCACTTCTTAACAAATTTGCTTTCTCGCGATCTCATGACCAAATAACTGTTAGATTCCCATCGCAAACGGAACTCGAATCACATATTAGATTTAATTTTAGGTTATTTCATCAACTGGAATGGACATACACGTATATCTATCGTCGAGTTGCAATAATAAAAAATATGGTGTCACTGGACACATTATTTTATTTACCAAAACATAGTCTAAATAAGTACAACGAGTGAGTTTTGGATAACAGTACATTTAACTGGACACACGTGTGTAGATGTTAAAAGATTTTAATAGTAAACTTATTTATGTGGCTCTTGAAATAACCAACTCAATTCCGTATTGGATAGATGTTTTAATAATAGGAAAAAAAGACCACTTCATTTTCGTATTCCTTTCGGGGTGGTCATAAACCAACGTGGCTCACATTTAGACAACTTTACTATAGGACCATCATGACAAGTGTTGCCACTCGTCGTTGTCTCCAGCGTACCAAACTCGATATTTAATTACAATATTTATTTTAAGTTAAATCAACGTTCTTAAACGAAGACTTAGACCACGAAGGCAGTTTTATTAATATTTTAGAATTAAGATTATATACCAATGTGTGTCCAGTGGACGACAACAAAAAACGTATTCGACACACGTATGTCCATGTCTATGTGTCCAATAGCGACATGCCCTAATTTTATACGAATTTAATAACGAGATGGTCGGCGAACCATTGTGATGCGTGCGCATGAGAACTAGCTTTAAAGAGGTGCCGACGAACAAGATTGATGCGCGCGCACATGTCGCTGATAACTGCACGATCTATCTGATCATTCTGTGCCAAAAAACCATGGGGGCTATTTCGTATCGTAACTATTTCCTAGCTAATCCAAAGAATTACTCGGTAAATGTGCGGTTACACCAATAGTAACAATTAATTGCTTCGATCAATAACACACTAGATTAAAGTTAACATACAAAATATTGTCACCATATTTACGCAGCGACGAGAGCCCGTATTAAACAAATTTCTTGGAAAACGATGATGGTACCTCTCACTTTATGCGGGAGCAATTTATAATTTATTGGTAAAGGAATTAGGTTCATTTTGTAATAAATATTTAATAGCAATTTTGTTTCTTTATTTATTATACAAGTTTTAACATTTTATTTATTTATTAAACCTTTATTGCACAAGGGGCGGACTTAATCTCGCTAGAAATTCTCTAACAGCCAACCTTAGGGATACTGTAGAACATTAAAGACGTAAGGTAGGTGCAATTAGAGAAATATGATTACGTAATAAATACGCAATATTATCTAAACTACAATAATGTACTATAATAAACTAAATACATTACATAACATCAATACATACACTACATATAATAATATAATGAATAAACTAAATGAGTTGTTATGAGCTATTTAAATAATATGGATATACCATTTTTTTTAAATGCGTCGGTTTTCATTTTATTAGAAGGATAAGGTTTACATATGTATGTAACTTTCAAATTATAAATCTATTTATCGTAAATTAATAAGAGAATAAAAATACACGTACGTAGACATCCGAGTGCCTGTTTTTCGCAGCAATTTTGTATGAGACAATTTATCTAGTTTTATTTTTGATCGCAGATACACTAAATTGAAATCGTTAATTTGCTAGGAAATTTAATGATAAAGCGATGGTTATTGGCGGATATTTTCCTCAGCTTGACTGATAATGAAGGTACAATTTTTCATAATCGAATTAATTTAATTAGTAGTACTTTGTAGCAGTTTAAGTATAGCACCTTTCTATATACAGATTTTTCGATCTAAAGATCTGCAGACCCGCGTTCTTACACTCGATTTTATTTGTTCACCATACATTACGTGTTACGTAAAACTAATGACAAGTTTGGTATTAATAACGCGCAGTGAATAATGAAAATACACAACTCGGATTCAAAAAAACACTAACATCTCACAACTCGATGCCGCTTTAGAATGACTGTATACTCACAGCTATAATTTGATCGACTCAGTCATTCCTTTCACTCGATATCGCGGACAAACACGACTCGTGTCACAAACCCACCAAATTGATTCCGGCCGTAAAATTTAAATTGAGAATGAGTTCGAAATTCGAATGAATGAAAAGAGTGCAATAAGAAGCCTCTACTGCAGCACAATGACCCATAGACAAATCTCTTGAACAGGGTTACTCAAAGTGTGGTTAGAGTTACCATTTCAGAAATTTGAAAATCCTGACTTTTCAAATAAAATCCGGAGTTTTTAGTCACAAAATGTCCTTTAAATACTCTTTTGTTGGGTGCCTTACGGATACTAAGAGGAAGCTTACAATGATTTTTTTACTCTCATATTGATATATTTTATTTAAGTATTTATTTATACAAAATTTTGAAATTAAAAATTAAATACTTACAAAAAAAAATAGCTCCTCCAAAACGCTGTCCTGTGGCCTAATACACTAGCAGCATTTCCCCTCTGAATTAAGATACTTCATTTTTGAGAGAAAAAACTGCCAGCCCTATTGTCACTGGAGACGTCTATGAGCCTTGCAACAATTTCTTTATAGAAAGCTTTTAGTTCTGATCCCTGTTGTGTTCATTGCCTTTATACTTTTAATATTTGTTACGTCTTAATTGTCAATGTCTCATGTGTCAATTATATTTTACTATGATTCTAAAATGGTATTTTACTTAACAAAATATTATTAAAACATGGTGACAGCGTAGTAAAATGGATAATAATATAAATACAAGTGGAGCGGCGCCCGCCGAGCACAATTTTTACAATTCATTATCGCCACCAAGCTTTTCTGGAAAATCGGAAGATTGGATGACGTTTGTAAAAAGATTTGAGTGGTATAGACATGCATCAGGGTTGTCAGACATGTCGGAAACTAGACAAGTAAGCACTTTCATGTACATAATTGGACAAAAAGCTGATGATTTATTAAATTCATTTAATTTAAATGATAAAGATAAATTAAATTACAAAATAGTTTATTCTAAATTTGATAATTATTATACTTCGAGTCACAATAAAATACACGCCCGTGCAAAATTTAATAAACTATGTCAAGAACCTAATGAAAGAGTTGATGATTATATAGCTAAAGTATATGCTGCAAGTGAGTCATGCAGATATCCAGATAATATCAAAGAAGAGTTAATACGCGACAGAATAATAGTTGGTGTCAGTGATACTAAACTGTCCAACAGCTTACAATTAGATCCTAATATTACATTAGAAACAGTTATTATCAAAGTCAAACAGACAGAAGAAGTGATTAGACAACAATCATGTATACGGCCAAGTACTTCTGGTTCGTTTGACGAAGTGAACAGAGTGCAGAAAAATACAAATGTTAAAAGTTTACCACAAAAATCAGCATTCAATACATACGATCAAAGAAAACAGAACAGCTGTGGTAAATGTGGTAAAACTCCATCACATTCATTTTTCGCTTGTCCAGCTAAAAATAGCACTTGCACTAAATGTGAAAGAAGAGGCCATTGGGCACATAAATGTAGAACTGATAATGTGAATAAAATAGAGATAGAAACAAATGAATCAAATGAAGATAATATCTATTTGGGCACTATTGGTGAAGATGACATAAATACAAAATGTGAATTTATAAATAGAAAAGATCCTTGGCGTATAAGTTTGCGAGTGTCAAATGCAAACATAAATTTTAAAATTGATTCAGGAGCTGATGTAACTGCAATAGGAGAAAAACACTTTAATCAATTTAAAAATATTTCCCTGAAATCTACTAATTCGAGATTGAGAGCAGCAGCACAAGGAAATTTGACTGTTATGGGAATATTCCGAAGTGAAATTATATGGCAAAACAAAATTATTTACTCGGATATATATGTAATTAAAAAATTAGAAGAACCTTTACTTGGAAAACCAGCAATAGAAGCATTAGGTCTTATCACTCGATTGGATAATATAACAGAAACAATAGTTCTAGATGAAGTTGATGTAAATCATGAAAATTATAAATTTGATGAAGTTGCTAAGCTTAACCCAGAACGAGAATTTTCGAGTCTATTTGATGGTTTGGGAACTATGAAAGGTGAATATAAAATTTGTATTGCAAATAACTCACAACCCTACGCTATACCCTATCCACGTAGGGTTGCCATTCTTTTATATGAAGCTTTAAAAAAAGAATTAAATGTTTTACAAGAACAAAATGTTATTTATGCTGTAGAACAACCTACAGAGTATTGCGCTGGTATTGTAGTAAAGCCTAAGGAAGATGGAAATGTGAGGCTATGTGTAGATTACACTGTATTAAATAAAAATATTTACAGATCAAGACATCAATTGCCTTCAGTAGACGAGTGTTTGGCACTTATCGGTGATGCAAGATATTTCACTAAACTTGATGCAAATAAAGGTTACTTTCAATTACCATTGGAAAAAGAATCACAATTATTAACAACGTTTATTACTCCTTTCGGAAGATTCGCTTTTAAGAGGATGCCAATGGGAATATCATGTGCTAGTGAGGTTTTTCAGAAAAAGATACAATGTTTAGTCGAGGGCATTGAAGGAGTTATATGTTGTCAGGATGACATATTAGTATTTGCAGAAACAGTAAATGAACATGATAATCGTGTACGGCAAGTACTTAATAGAATGCTAACTGAAGGTATAACATTGAATAAAAATAAATGTCAGTTCGGGGTTAGAAAATGTAGTTTTCTTGGGCACATAGTTTCAAAAGATGGGATACAGCCGTGTCCAAAGAAAGTTGAAGCAGTGTTGAATATGCCGCCACCAACGGATATTTCAACAGTCAGAAGTTTTCTGGGAATGATTAATTATCATCTAAAATTTTTACCCCATTTATCTACAATCACAAAACCAATAAGAGAACTATTAAAAACTAAGGATACTAAAGATAAACATATAACTTGGAACGTAGAGTGTGATGAAGCATTTACAAATATAAAGAATCAGTTAATAGGTACAAATTCATTAGCTTTATTTGACCCTAAAAAGCTTATTAGAGTATCGGCAGATGCAAGTTCATATGGTTTAGGGGCCGTAATAGAGCAATATGATACATTCATGAAATATTGGAAACCTATAAGTTACGGATCGCGTAGTTTAACATTAACGGAGCAAAACTATGCACAAATAGATAAAGAGGCTTTAGCACTCACATGGGCTTGTGAAAAGTTCAGTATGTATTTAATTGGATTACCTAGTTTTGAATTAAGGACTGATCACCAGCCTTTAGTAAAAATTATTGGAAGCAAACCAATTGCTGATTTAACTGCACGTATGCAGAGATACCGCATGAGATTATCGAAATTTTCTTTTAAAATATCTCATGTACCGGGAAAATATCTACATACTGCTGATGTATTATCTAGAGCGCCATTGCCTCTTGTAAATTTTAACAATAATGAAGAAGAAAATAAAGTTAGTCTTGGTATTATGGCTCAAATAAAGGCACTTCCGATGTCAGACAAGTTGTTAAATGAAATTAAAGAAGCGCAAGATAGTGATGATACATGTTATTTACTAAAACAATACATGCAGTATGGTTGGCCTATTAAAAATCATTTGGATGATGATATTAAACCGTTTTATCCTCATAGAGCTGAAGTTGGAGTTCAAAATAATGTAATTATGAGAGGTCACAGAATATACATTCCTGTTAAGCTACAAAAAGAATTACTGAGAAGATTACATCAAGGTCATTTAGGTGTGGAGAAATGTAGGAAACGAGCAAGAGAATCAGTTTGGTGGCCGGGTGTATCTAGTAAAATTAGAACAATGGTCCAACAGTGCACAGAATGCATAGAGCATAGATCTAATCGTGCTGAACCAATGATACCATCAGAAAATCCAGATTACCCCTGGGAAATAGTAGCAATTGATTTATTCACTGCAAAGCAACAAGAGTACATGGTGGTTATTGATTATTTTTCACGATATCCAGAATTGGCGACACTTAGATCAACGACATCAAATGCTATTATTATGCATTTAAAAGTGATATTTGCAAGGTATGGAGTTCCTCGAGTGGTCAGGACTGATAATGGACCTCAATTTGTTTCAGCTGAGTTTATAAAATTTTCATCAGAATGGGGTTTCACACATATAACAAGTAGTCCGCATGCTCCTTGGAGTAATGGCATGGCCGAGGCTGGTGTGAAAATTTTGAAAAACATAATAATTAAATCTAAAGAACCAGTGCTTGGTTTAATGGCTTATAGAAGTACACCAGGAGAAAATGGGTACAGTCCAGCTCAGCTATTATTTGGTCGTAGAATACGAACTAACATCCCTATTCAATCTAACAGACTTATTCCAGAAATTCCAGACTTAATAATGTTAAAGGAAAACAAGATAAATAGACAGATTAAAATGAAAGAAAATTATAATAAACAACATGGCACCAGAGAATTACCAGAAATGGTACCTGGGACAAGAGTATGGGATACAATATCACGGACATATGCCAAAATTAAAGAAAAAAGGAAAGAACCAAGAAGTTACTTATTAGAAACAGAAGGAGGAAATGTTATAAGGCGTAACAGTAGACATATAATATTAGCTAATGCAAGAGGCGAAGAAGCTGGCCCATCTCGAAGAGATATTGAATGCTATCAATTTGAAAATAATTTGCCTGCTAGTACTGATCTAGGACAAACATATGCTCCAGCTTCTACAGATAATCTTTCAACTACTTCATATACAACACGATACGGACGTACGGTCCGACCTCCAGTTAGATTAGATTTATAGTTTTATTTTATATAGTTAATTTTTATTTTATCCAAAGAAGGATGTTGTGTTCATTGCCTTTATACTTTTAATATTTGTTACGTCTTAATTGTCAATGTCTCATGTGTCAATTATATTTTACTATGATTCTAAAATGGTATTTTACTTAACAAAATATTATTAAAACAATCCCCACGGGCCCGTCGTTTCTAAAGGCATTTTTTTAGTTTTATTGTATTATAGTTCATTTAATTTAAGGTTTTCTATAATATAAATTTATTTTGTTTATTTTGTTTTATGATTATACTATAAGTATTTATTCGAAGGAATATTACAAACTATACAAATTACTACGAAATAAAAACAATCAACTAAAAAAATAATGACATTTGGCAAGCTCGTCGATGTCTCTAGTGTACCAAACTCGAGAAATATCACAAAAAAATAATTAAATACGGTATCTGAACCAGTAATTTAAAGCACAGAATTTGTATTCTAATTATTTTACGTATGTATGTATATGCCTTCATTAATTTTCGTATATTAGATACAGAGCAGGCTGGTTTGGTTTATTCGATGGTTTCAAACTTTAACTTAGTGCTTTAAGTAAAGCTATAAGTTTGAGGAACCCTGCTTTAAAGTTTTACACAAAAAAGCTCTAGAAAAAACTACATGTCATGCATCTACGTGTGCTGGTCGATTTCACAGCGGCCGTCATGGGAATCGAGCGACGAATGGAGTTTAGAAAGCAATTAATATCGGTGCCCCCGAAACCGAACGCGACCAAAAAATCAACCCGATGCCTTAGATCGTTTATCTTAGATGTAGCAGTAGGCTCTATATTAATGCCACTTATGGACTCTTAAATGCCTTTGCATTATTACCTAACGCTGTCGTAACTACACACGCATAATTAATTTTAAATTCATTTGCTTCAAGTTTATTTATTTATTCGAAGAGAAAGAACAGAGACAGATTAAGAAACGATGCAATCATTAGAATTATACCCGCCACCAAAATATTTCCCACTGTGGACAATAGTGCACCATAAATAGTTTTGTTATTCTTAGAAGTAGCAGTAAGTAGTAAGACACTCGTGGACTCTTACGGCCAGTTTACGGTAGAAAGGATGATTACAATAATCTCTGATCATTATTTTGATATACGCCACGTGATTGGTAGTTAGCTTGTCACTCTGACGTGCCTCATAAATATACGTTAAACTTGTCAAAAGATATTGTAAGTAATAATAGTAATTGCACACGGATCAGTTTATTTTAAAATTTCTATAAGTATTTTCAATTGAACTTCTCCTGTGTGGACTCTTTGGAATGTACTACCTTTTTTGGCATTTTTTTAATATATTTGCATTACGAGAGTATTACACAATTGAATCTCTTAACTCTTATTTAAAAAGTTGTGTTCTAATATTATTATTATTTCTCATTACCGTTACAATAAATTTAACATGTATTTAATCCATATTTAGAATCGTACTTCGGTTCAATATTTATTTAGGTTTTAAATGTAATAAGACTCCATCTAACCTTATTTATCTAAGACCGATACATGAAATTGTCGAACGTCTTTTGTCAGGCGAGTCACTTTGCTCTCATTGGCTGGCTCTCATCGCGTTAACATTCGGACATGTCGAATTACGTATTCAATCTAGGTGTTTATTATCTGAGAAATGTCATTTTCATTTGTTAATGTAATCATCACACACAGCGGGAGGTTTTTCATATCAATCTTCATTTAGTTATTATTATTGATGTAGGTAAGTAAATTTTATTTTGATTTATTAAATTATGTATGTACATAATAGAATTACATAAATTTGTACCAAAAATAAAAATGATAAATACTCAATAAAAATCATCAAAGTCGTGATTATTTATTTTCAAGACTGTTTACATTAATATAAATACGTTACCTTGTAAATTTTAAATATTTTGCCTACAATAGGCATACAATAATATAATGTAATAAAAACAATAATTTAAATAATAATAATAATTTAATTTAATTAAATTTTCAAGTAATTTGTGAAAAAAGTTAACACATTGGGAGACAAAACGGCTGATCAATTTGGGCTAAAGGATCAGCATTGCGATTCAACGTGGTAATGCTGCCAGTATCCATGGCACTTTGCCCATTGGTAGCGATTTGGAGCACGTTTTTTATTTATAATATTTTAATTATAGTTTGTTTATCCTTTTTTTTGTATTTTTAATTATTAGGTAGTTAATAATAATATTTTTTTTTTTTACAAAAATAATTATTGTTGTTTTTATTAAAATTAGTATGACACAATATAAGTAGGTACAATACCTACAATAAAATATAAATAAATAAAAAATACATACAAACAGCTAAATTAAATACTATTATACAAATTTACAAAATAATAATTTTTAAGTTCATTATTATTCTAAAAGTCTAATGAGATTTTTTAAAATAATATTGTCTCTTGTTCCTTAATGCTACTTGGAAAGTCAATAAGCGGAATAAAAAAGTACATGTTCCTTTTATGTAAAATTTATCTCTTTAAAAATAATAAGTTATTTATAATAAATATTGTTATGCAATGGCAACAAAGATATTTAATAAGCTTCCAGTTACTATAAGGGAGTTACTAAAACTGTTCAAATTAAGATTCAAACAAATGCTGGTTAATAAATGTTTTATTCGACAAAAGAATACCTAGACACTAAGCTCGACAAAGTCATGTGACTAAATAAATATTTGTATGCTAGAAATAGCGAAGCATGAGATATAATTACATATAATAATTTACATCCCTGTACCTACCATGTTTCTGACAAATAAATTATTTCAATTCATTTCTTAAAAAGTTTGAACCAATAGCCAATTGACAGACAGAATTCTTAGATCGCCTCCGTGGTCTAGTGGTAACAAACGTTTCCATGAACTCGGGAGGTCGTGGGTTCGATTCCCACCGGGGGCAAGTTGTACATTGTATAATTTGTCTCGGTCTGGGTGTTTATATGTATAATATGTATATATTTACAAAAAAAAAGTATAATATGTAGTTTATCAACCATCTAGTTTCCGTAACACACGCCTCGTTGCTTACCACGGAAACTAGATGGCGCTGTGTGACCTGTCTGGAAATATTTATTTATTATTATAATTATCTAGTTACTCGTACTTTATAGCTTTAGCTAAAAAAAAAAAAGAACACGTCAGAAACGAGCGTATATGAAAAGTTTGATGAATTGAAAAAGGTAACGTGACGGACGATATGTCTGAGTGAAGCTTAATAGTTTCTGCCTATTGGAAAAGGACTGCCTACTGAGGAAGGATTTTACAACATAAACTTGTAACCCAAGTTCGTAAATCCCAGTAAAAAACGAAATTCACCTAAAACAAAACAACAAACCGATATCCTGGAAGGTCTACTGTGAACTTACGAAACTTCAGCATTACTTTCGGACATTTTCATTAAAAATAACTTTAATTCGATGTCAAAAAGTTTATATTGTATAACATAACACCAAATAATTAACGCCGATCACAGAGTGACGTAAACTATCCTCCAGTATTGGTAAATCCTGCAAGCCTAACGAAGAACCTGTGTGTAGAGTCACAAGGAGACTATGTAGAAAAGTAAAAATATTTTTTTAGAAAAAATGTCTTGTAGTATCTTTGTTAGGTCGGAAACTTTTTAGACCACCCTCGTACAAACACACGGACATTCATTTATATATATGTAGATTAAACGTGCGACAAGTAGTGCTCAGCATATAAAATATTACATATAATTACTATCAATAGAACATATATTCTCTTGATACCCACAAATTCATAAAAGAGCTGGGTAAACGAATTTTTCAATCCCAAATGCCATAACTACCTAAAACAGAATATTTCGATTATAATTCAACGAGGAAATGCGGCAAGCGTTTTAGGTACTCTCCCTGGTGGTAAGCCCTTGGTTTATTTTGTAGAATAGTTTTAATTTCATAGGTATTTTTAGTTTTATTTATAATTAGTTTTATTTTATTTTAATATTACAATTAACGGTACGATTTAAAAAAAAAAAATAGAACATATATTATTTTCGAATATTTGAGAATTCGGAGTAAAGCCTATTTCTGAATGATCACAAAACACGAGATATTTTTTTGTTCTAAACGAAGAAGCGAAAAGCAAAAGGGTTCATTGAGAAAGTTTTCGGCACCGCACCAAAGGTGACCACAAATTGTGGTTTAGGGTATTACGTCCATACATAACGTAGCTACGTGTTATGAAAGTGGACGTGACTTCCTAAACAGTGGAACTTTAATGTAATAGTTTTTTTTTAACTGCCTAATAACAATAAAATACAGTATCATCACGACTACGTATCCCTTCCGAAGTGGTCAAAATCCAAGCTTTTATAGCCCATAGGACAAGTAGCAAGCTCTTCGATATATCTAGCGAACTTAACTCGAAAGCTATAGCTTAATAAGTTTATAAACCTGGTTAACAAGATCAAAATTGCTAATTACGGCACACTAATAAATAATCAAATCATTATTGGGTAAACAATTAAATTGAGTAATGGATATAAATATATAACCTATCGTATATATTTATTTTTCAAACATTTATTCATTCTCCTGTTTAGGTTACTGTAAATGACTTGTCTATATTAACGTTTTAGCCATGTTCTACTCTGATACATCTAACTAATCACCACCAAGACAACTCTTATCCCGGACTGAATTTGAAAATACACTTTGCCTCTCATTCATTCATTTTGTCTTAGGTAAATAATCATTAACCTATTGGTTTTCACTTATTTATTATTATTTTTCTTTTACTTTTGCTAGTCACAGTTCAATTGCACTATTAATTTAAATGTAATTACTATATTTTCCTCTTATTTCTGTTTTAATTGTTTTGTCTAAATAATATAAAATCTCTTTGGCTTGTGTTCCACTATTGTACTTTGTTTATATGTTTAATATAATAAGCTGTGATTTAAAAAAAAAAAAAAAACACAAAAAAAATCCGATAAAAACAAATGCTGCCAAAACATGGTAGTACTTCAAAATGGTTCCTTGCATAAAAAATATAGTCAATAAATTAAATTTAGAAATAAAAGCGGTATGTCAGTTGTAAGAACGCTTACTTTTTTTTTTAATGGTCCTTTCGAACCAATATGTGAAATACACTTACGTGCATTTAGACTTGCAACACTATCCGTGCCGTCTCGATCCCTGTTCCACTAATACCCATATTCATTTCATTCATTTATGAATCGTCAATAAATTGTCATAAAAATAAATATCAGACCCTTTCGAACTTGTCTACGCATGGCAACTGTAGGCCAAACTCTCCAAAAAAATCGAGTAGGCCCATCTCCAACAGTGGAGGTCTAGGGGCTTTGATGATGATATAAAAAATCGGTTTGACACAATTCACAAATCATCATCATCATCAGCCTGTATCTCTCCACTGCTGGATGTAGGCCTTCCCCAAGGCTCGCCACTTAACGCGATCTTTCGCTACCCCAAGCGACCTTCTTTAGGTTATCTGTCCATCTGGCGGGGGTCGTCCCACTCTGCGTCTTCCCGTACGTGGTCTCCACTCTAGAACCTGTTTGCCCCATCGATCGTCGGTTTTGCGGCAGATGTGTCCGGCCCATTGCCACTTCAGCTTGCTAATTTTAAAAGCTATGTCAGTAACTTTTCGAAAGTTACAATTCACAAATAAATGATTGTAATATTAGTGTGACTGAATATTTTCTGCCATTAATTAGTAAAATATCTCAACAAGGTTTTTTTTTTAAAACTTCTCTGATAAATTTTGCTTAAAACTTATAATTTTAAAAGTATCTATTTTTATGTCTACAATGATTTTATTTTTCTGCTTTTTTTACTGTGTTAAAGTTTCGCTCAGTTCGTATTATACCGTCTTCTACAATGGATTTAGTAGTGACGACGAAAACATTATCTAAGGAAACTTGTCTTGGTCTGGGTGTTTATATGTATAATATGTATATATTTACAAAAAAAAAAAGTATAATATGTAGTTTATCAACCATCTAGTTTCCGTAACACAAGCCTCGTAGCTTACCACGGAAACTAGATGGTGCTGTGTGACCTGTCTGGAAATATTGATTATTATTATTTATTTATTATTATTGTAATAATTGGTGATTTTTTAAGAGCTTGAAATATTAAATAATAATACAAGACAAAAATATAGTAAATTTTTTTTTTTTTTATAAATTTACAAAATTTGGTTTAGTTGTTCTGGCGTTAAACGATTCATAATGAATTGCCAAACCTTATTGAACAGAAATGTCAACACAGTTTGACATTCTCAACTGTCGAACCATAGACAACAACCATTGAAATCTGCTAAAAAACACCCTATATATTATGCGTAATAATATTATACCTACAATTAATATACTCAACGAAAAGTTTTTCGGTAAACAACAATTAATACTACTAATTTTTATGTTATCAAAACTGACTCAGTCAAACCACAACAATGACTTGCCCGTAAGCTTCCTGAGAACTGAGAATAACGATCAAGTAATACGATATACATTTCTTGTTTCATAAATCGTTAACTGTTTAATACGGTTTCAATTAGGCAATGGATTCTATTATATTCATGTTAATCGCGCTCACCTGATGGTAAGCGGTACACGAGCTCCAAGAATGGGAGGAACTGACGACAGTCCCTACCATTATGAAAGATATAAAAGGACTCCAGGTTATAGGAATGTGGAAATACTAGCTGGGAGAGCATTCCACATCTTCAGCGTGCGACCGATGTAAATCTCCAAATTTATTGTTAAACTATTAAGATGTTTAGTTTTTTCGCTCTTAAAATCTGGAGTTTTCAAGTTTAAGAAGAAGAGTACTTACGGCTCGAGAGCTAGCTTACATCAGTCCCAAACACTTCTTGAAATGATAACCTTATGTCTTGATTTTAAATAAAAATCATAAATTTTGTCTTTTATTTTCATTTATTGCGTCTTCATTTCGTTGTCATCCGTCTGTGTTCTTAATTCAAAGTCATTTTGTCATAAAATAATGTCGTCTAAAGTTGTCAGTCAGAAAGGAGGTTGAAGTCCGTCCAAAGAGGTTGCAAAAAGCCGCAAGTGTTGCCCAAAGCAAGACCAAGACCAAGACTGGCTAAGGCATCAGAATTGGTGGTCTTGGTCTCGACCTTGGTCTTGCGCAAGAGTCTCGCAAGTCTTCTGCAAGACTCTTACTCTGACTCAATATATGTATATTTTATTTTCCAATTGTACTAAGGAAATCTCTCTCCGCAATGTCTTTAGCGTACCAAACTTGAGAAATATCACATATAAATTAAATAATTTATTGTGTCCCAACCAGGAGTCAAACCCTGTACATTCAAGTCCGAATCTACTGAATTAACCGCTAGACCTCGAAGGCATTAGGTATGGCTAGGATTTAGGTATACTAAAATAAAAGTATTTGCGAACGAGCTCTCCCAAGTTCCAAATACTTAAACGTTATTTTTTTTCCTTAGGAACAAAAAAACATTTATACGGACTTTATTGACGGGACAACGCCCATCTACAGCTGCTTTCTTTTAGTTATTCTTTATTATCATTGTTATTATTTTTGAAATTTAATTCGATTATTTATTTTGACATACACAATTTTGTAGTTTTTTTAGTTTAGTTTTTATTTGTATTAAAATAATAATGATTATTATTTTATTATATAATTTTAATATAGATTATTTTCTAGATTTTAAGTGACAACGCCTTTGTACAGCAGCATCTATGTAGGTATTGATTGTGTGTAAATGACGATGATGGTTGTTCTTTGCTATTAATGGCATACTTCTGCTATCCTGCCATGATTGGTAAACAATAAGTGACAAAACCGAGTGTACTTAATGTATCTTATGGTTAATAAATAAATTGAAATTAAAATTTATTGAAAACAAAAATTTACACCAAAAAAAGAAAACACTATAGCAAAATTTTGAAAAAAAATCTTTGTGAGACTCTTGCGCAAGACGAAGACCAAGACTAGGGTAGTCTTGTTTTTGGTCTTGGTCTTGCAAAAGAACAAGACTGCAAGAACCTAACCTAACCCTTAAAGGGCTCCAGGTTATAGGAACGTTAAAATGAGTAAGTTATGGTGACTACGGTATGTTAATGCATATGTATGTAACAAAAGGGCATGTATTAAAAGGTTGAAGATGTCGAAGAACGAAAGAGGTATGTGGTGGTAAAATGGTAGAAGTAGAAAATTGCGCTTAATATTCTCTGCCTACCGCAAGGGAACTGGCGTGTAGAATTTGTATTTATGTAGTAGGTAAAGTTGACTACAATAACATAAGATTAGTAGGTAAATTGATTTCTGCCAGTATCCTTAGAATTTGTTTCCGAGTCCCGGAAAAGGTTTTATAAAATAATACATTAAATTCTCATAAAAATTATGAATCATTTACCATGTGAGTAATAATATTACACACGAATACAATGGCGCCAGAGCAATCACTGTGGGGCCCAAATCTATAGAGCTTTAATATTATTAATAAACAGTGATTTTTAAAGAAATTACGCGCGAATAGAAAATAAAGATACCAATCTAAAAAATAAAGGAAGGGAATTAACGAGGATAGATATTGTTAAATAAAGACTTGTACGTGGTATTTTGCATGCCTTAAAAAATATAAAAATACTTTTTAATTACAACTTTCGTAAATTATATTACACATAAGAATGCCAATTATAAAAAAAGGTGATCATGCACATTTCACATGTCTATTTTAAATCGATAAATAAGCTTTATTTATATCATGGATTTTTCATAATCAGATATATAAATAAATAATAAATAATAAATGTTTTAACAAATTATCTAAAATGCTTGTATAAAAATTATATCATTAAAGCTATGTTCCACGGCTTGTTGATAGATCACACTACGCTCTGTATAACAAGTGTGTTTTTATTTAAAAAAAATAAAAATTGGAGTAAGTTGTTTTGGGTCATGTACTCGGTATTGGTTAATTCGTAAAGTTTGGTCTATGAATAAGTCTCTTCCAACCACACACGTTTGTAATTTGTAGAAATCAATTTAAGATAACAAACAGGTAGTTATTTTACGAGTAGTATATATAGTCAACATTCCGCAACACTGCTACTTATCTCTGAACACTCGGCACCCGCACGGTAAATCCATCATTTTTTAAATAAATTTTCGGGTCTTTACGCCCATTTTGGACGTAAGCTACTATTTTATAAAAGTAAAGTATCATCATGACCTTTTCCCTTTCGGGGTGATCAGAAACCACGCTTATTAATAAGCGGATTCACATTTAGCCAACTTTACTATAGGCCAATCATGGCAAAGTGGCAAGCTCGTCGATGTCTCCCGTACCAAATTCGAGAAATATTACAAATAAATTAAATATTAATTAAATGTATTAATTTACATTAATACGTATTTTTGTGTCCCGACCAGGAATCGAACCCGGTACCTCCGAGTCTAAATCCACGGACTTAACCGCTAAACCACGGAGGCAGTTATAAGTTATTTTAAATATTATTATAATAAATTTAAAAACGATAAATTAGGCTTTAAATATGGGATACTTGTTGCAGTTTATTTTGCGGTTTTCCCGCGCTGTGAACTCCCATATTTTACCCACGTGTTTGGGCTATAATGGCGCGAGTGACTTCAAGAAAAGCATCAAATTCTGCTACATCTTGAATAAAATGAAAAAGAAAGATATATTAAGTCAGACTTGGCTGTATGGGCTAGACCCTTTGCCTTCCCTATCACCTCATTCATCACCCATCGGGAGAAGGGAACACAAAAACAAACGAAAAGAAATGGACGTGGTTAAAATTGAACAATAGATTTTAAATTACCTGCTAAAACTACCTTCATACTATGTTTATTAACCACGCTTACAAAGAAGCGGATTCACATTTAGCCAACTTTACTATAGGCCAATCATGACAAGTGGCAAGCTCGTCGATGTCTCCAGCGTACCAAATATCACAAATAAATTAAATAATAATTAAATATATTTATTTACATGAATAAATATTATTGTGTATCACGGACTTAACCGGACTAGACAACGGAGGCAGTTAAATTGTAGATTATTATATAATGCTATTGCATTATATGTCATGAAAAAAAAAACGAATGTGTGCCATGCTTGATAAAATTAAATTCTATCTCGATCAATAGATTCAATTAGTTTTTTTATCCAAAGTGAACACATACAGCTGACACGGCCATATGTAGATAGTTTGTTTATTGCATGCTATTGTCCATTATAGAAAGTACAATTAATATAAGATTGAGATTTGTAGTTACGGGTAAGTTATTTAAAGGAAAGAAAAAAAAATGCTTATTCACACAATAAGATTTAACAGACAGTGTAGGTACAGTAGCAGGCGGCATGACGACTGAGGCGGCAAAAATTTAATAGCCTACTAGCTATTTGTAAATCCGCCACTACTGGGTTAAATTTTAAAAGACCAAAATCTAAAAGCTTCTTAATATCATTCTTAATTGTTTAAATCAAATCAAATCAAATCAAAACATTTATTTTCTAGAATACGGTACATATTGTGGCTAGTAGTAGTACAGTTTTCCAGCGTATCCTGCCGTCATGACATTTTTGTATAAAAACATTAGGATGTTTCGATATATATCTACGTGTAATTAGGTAGTTTTCTATCTAATCTATTTTTAATATATGTTTATCTTACTTATATGTATCTTATTTTATTTATATAAATACTATATTTTATCTATTCAATATAAAAAATAAAAATATTATTATGATTGCTTAAAGTTCATTTAATATCTATTTATTCCATCATAGTTTCTTAGGTGTATAAATACATATATCGAATCATACTCATTCCGCACTCAATGAATACTGCTTCCCGGAACACAGGTACTCTTCGTTCGGGTTGCAGGGTTTTACAAATACTGGTGGATAGTTGACGTCACTCTATGATCTGCGTTAAATATTTGTCTTATACCTACTTCCTTATAAAATGTAAACTTGAAGTCTTTGACTTCGAATAAAGATATTTTTTTTTTTTTATTTTTATTTTTATGCAGCGTGAAAATATTTACAGTTATATAGTAGTTTACAGTCAATAGTTTCAACACACCTAAATAATATATATATAATATAATATATAATAAATAAAATAAAAAAAATAAAAAAATGGAACAATAAAATTACATGTCAATTACCTACTTTACTTTATCTGCGGAGAACCTCAAATTGCGTAAATACGCCAACCTTGGTATCGGTTACGAATTTGCGCCGTTTGGGGTCGAGACGATGGGCCCATGGGGACCATCAGCGAGGCGCTTGGCCAAGGAGTTGTCAAAGCGGCTGACAGAAAGGTCTGGAGACAGGAAGGCTGGAAATTATTTCTGCCAACGTATTAGCCTCGCTATACAGAGGGGAAATGTTGCCAGTCTCCTTGGGACTATCTCGGATGGGACGTCTCTAGAGGACATTTTTTATTTATAGTTTAGTTTATTTTTAATTTTATTATTTAGGTAGCTTTTAATTACCTACTTATATTATTAAAATTTTTAACAACAGATACGTGGAAATGTGTGTTTAAGTTTGTCTAAATAAGCACATTTTACATTTAATCGGAGCACATGTAATTTGTGAGTGTAGATTAACATCGTAACCATCGAGTTTATAGAACAAAAGGTCTAGGGTGCGCTATTCTTGCGGTAGATGAGTACTTATTTCTAAGCATTCCATGCCTTCACTGTGCTGGTTTCGGGTAAATCGTGTGTGGGAAAGAGAGGTGGGAAGAATGGTTTACAAAGGAGGCTCCTTTTTTATTGCGCAACTATTTTTGTCCTTTGTTTTTACTTTTTTTTGTAACTTTTTATTTTTCTTATTTATTTAAATGTTTATTATTAATTTTATTTAGCTGTAAAGTTCAGACAAATATAAATATGTGGTTAACGTGGTGGGTTAAGCATGATCTAATGTATCTTATTATTGTTAAATAATAAAAATCTGTGCAAAACTGTTTGTTGACACATTAAAGAAAAAATAAACAAGACGCTTGTCATCCACCATTTTGCTTCTCCCTACCCAATCAAATACTGTATGATTCCCTCAATGCCGGTTTTTTTTAATATTAACCGGCAGTTTCTGAAAGACTAAAATTAATGTACATATTTATTTTGTTATACGTTAGTTACTTTGTCACTTTAACCCAATCACGTGATTTATAATCAATGCTTTAAACGTACGTCAATTTTATTGATGCAACGAATACTACTTTCACGAGTACGAATATCAAATCTACTATTTGGCGAATACGAATATCAAAAAATACGAACATAACACATACTCAGAGAAGCCAAATCTCGGCGATACATTTAAAACATATTTCATATGACTTTTCTAATTAAGATTGCCAGAGGTATCATTGACTGTCCAGAATTGTTAGATATGTTTTTTTTTATATAAATATTTTCAGACAGGTCACACAGCGCCATCTAATTTCCGTGGTAAGCTACGAGGCTTGTGTTACGGAAACTAGATGGTTGATAAACTACATATTATACTTTTTTTTTGTAAATATATACATGTTATACATATAAACACCCAGACCGAGACAAATTATACAATGTACAACTTGCCCCCGGTGGCAATCGAACCCACGACCTCCCGAGTTCACGGCAACGTTTGTTACCACTAGACCACGGAGGCGGACGGTCTTAGGACATAATGTACCTCATGCTCATAGCAATTATAGGCAGAATAGTTATATACCTAGAGCAGTATCGTTGCTTAATTTGCTAAGTCACAATTTAGACATTGACTTATTTTGTGGTAGTATTTATTCCGTGAGGAGCAAATTAATTTATAATTTTTAACTTTAAATGTATAACTATTTTTAGTTTAGTTTTTTCTTTTTTTAACTTGTATTTTTGTTATGTGTGGTAACTTTTAATTAGCTTGTAGTCATTAACATAGTCTTTAATTTATTGTATTAGCTGTAAGTTACCCAAATAAAATAAAATAAAATTTCATTCTAATTTTTTAACAAGAATTGGCTGTTAATTTTTGGAAGCATCGAAAAACAATAGAATGTGATGTCTCACAGCTCGACTCGCAGATAACATGGGAACCTAACGAAAATACATTTCAATAGCTTTCGGCTAAATTGGACGTAAGCTTGTAAAATTAACACAATTTTGACATGGGGAACTTTCCTAACTGCTTCCGTGATCTAGCGGTTAAGGTTAAAATTACTTAAAATGACTTAAGGCTGGGTAAACTTAAAAACTTTATTGCACTATGTACAAAGGCGGACTTAATGCCGCTAGGCATTCTCTGACAGCCAAACCTTTAGGACAGTATAGATGGTAGGTGCAATATTAAGTAAGTCCATATATATCAATATATACATACCAATATTTACTTACTATTCCATAACACGTTTTTGGCATTGTCCTAGCATAGCAAAAGAATTTTAGACATCACATGAACATGAACATTATACTCACCACAATAACATCCCACACATATAGATTTACACACTTCTACGCACATTACACACACCCTCATAAACACACTCTCGTACACACTCACACACAAACTATTATGTACACAAACAAGATATTTTAAATTTGTAGTTTTAAATTGTAAATAATTTTAATTAGCACCCTACAATAAATATCTTTATTTGAATTGACAATTAGCACACCTCCCGACCACTGCGACACATCACTTTGGTGCAGTGGCTGGGACGTTAACTAAAGTCCAATCCTTAGTAGGTACACTGGGTGTTTAACTTTGAAATCAACAGAGACGATCGAAAGACTAATATAGTAAGCTGGGTCTTACTGCTATATGTTGGATGATGCAAACCAACCTTACTCCTATATAGACTAACCTATTTTGTATCAATTTTTGTATTTTTTTATTTTGTATTACCAGTGTACTTCTCAAATAAACGTATTTATTATTATTATTATACGTACATAAATAAATTATATATATATATATATTATATACAAATAAACCACTTAAACGATGAGGGAAGTAATATAGAAATAATGATATAGTTGCTTCAAATAAAAAAGGAAAAAAACTTTAATGGTTAAAATTACAGTGACTTAATTTTGGTGCAACTTAGCCTTAGAGAAGTAAATTCAATTCTTTCTTGATCATCAGCCTGTGTCTCTTCACTGCTGAATATAGGCCTTTCGCAAGGCTCGTCACACCAGCAACCTTCTTTAGGTCATGGGTCTTTCTGGTAGGGGATCGTCCCACTCTGCGTCATCCCGGATCCTTCAGTAGTCGGTTCTGCGGTAGATGTGTCCGGCCCATTACCACTTTAGCTTGCTAATTTTGAAAGCTACCTATGTCTGGAACTTTGATTATCTGGCGAATATAAACGTTTTCAACGTTATTAATAATATATATATATTTCCCTAATTAACGTAAGAATTGCCTCGTCTGATTCGTGGATGATTTTTTATTCTAGTCAACTGGTCACATTAAAAAAAATAACCTAAATCCTTAACAAAGTACTGTCATAAACGTTTAAAAATTTAGTCAACTTTACTAAAGGCCCATTATGACAAGTGCCAGGCTCGTCGATGTCTAGCGTACCAGACTCAAAACTTTTTTTTTTAAATTCTTTATTGCATCAAAATTTAAAATTTGGTACATAGGCGAGTTTAATGCCTTAAGGCATTATTACTAACCTTTGGGATGGTGGGAGATTATGGGCAGGGTGCAACAATCTAATAATATTAGTCTAATTTATAAATACACTACATACCAAGCAATTACATAAACTACATGCAAGTATTATAGACATATACATATATATACACAAATAAACATACATAAACATATTGCGTGCCAAATATTCAATGTGTACTGGATGCAGTGTCCTCCAGTTTAAAAACACAAATAAATAAAATAAATCGTTGTGACCAGACATCAAACCCGGTGCCTTCGCGTCTAAATCTACGGTCTTAACCGCCAGCCTACAGAGGCAGTGTGACTAATCACACGTGTGCCAATTTCCGTGTGACGAGTTGACAACTTAGAACCATAATTATGACGTAAGTAGACATAAAAGTAATGTGATTTGACTATTGCATCGCCGACGTATCGCCTCCTTACGAGCTAGTTTACGTTAATTATACGAAAATTAACTAGAATATGAGTCACATGATTAATAAATAAACTAAAACAATACGTTGTTGGAAATTAATAATTAGTTTTAAGTTATATTAGACTACAAGTATTGACGCAATATTTTAATTAATTAATATTGTGCATATCTTATTTTGTTATTTGGGTTCGATAAATATTGCCCCAAAAGCAAAGAGATCAAATCCAAGCCGGTATTTACTATTTTACAAGAACATATATAGAAGAAAAATTTCTAAGCTTTGCATGGATTCACCCACCGTGCGGGTGCCGGGTCCATCGTGTGTGGGTAAGAGATAAGAAGAATGGTGTCTCGGGCTTGCGACTGACAATAATAATAATAAAATCATTTATTGTCACAAAAAGTTTACAGATGTAAAATAGGTGAACAATATAGAGTGATGTGTTTGTGATACCTACACGAGGTTGCCCTGTAGTGCGGGATATCGGTGCTCTTCCGTGTTATAATGTTACAACAATAAATGATGTATAGGCTGTAATAGGCTGGTTTAAGAAAAGGAGGCCTCCCTTTTTTATTTTATTCCGCGATAATACGCTCACCATCCACCATTCTACTTCTCTCCCTACCCAACCAAATACTGTATGATTCCGTTAATGCCGTCTTGGAAGCTCGTTCCATAAATGTATTGACGGCAGACCTGCTTAGGCCCAATTCTTTCAGTAAGTGATGCAAAGATTTTGCTGGAACTCCTCTCGCACCAACTTCCACTGCGTAAAGCTGAGTCTTGAACCCGTTCTTGATCATTTCTTGTGTGAGATCATAATATTTATTCGACTTTATATCTCCAAAATCCGTAATACACAAAAATCTTTGAAAATATTGAACTGTACGAGTACCTACGCTAAACCCTCTAAAGGAAACTAATACTTCTAAGACGTTTCCTCAACGCCTTCTCCACTCAACATTTCCTTCCAGCTGTCAAACAAAAATTAAGTTTCTGTAATAGTTACGATTAAAGTTAAAAAAGAGACAGTTCTATTATGAAGGTCAGCCGTAAGCTGGTACATGAGACGCCATTTTAAATTTTAATCGTCTCAATTGCAGAGACTTAATCTTCGTTTGACAGTTGAAAGGAAATGTTGAGTGGAGGCGGGCTCCTCCATTGAGTGAGCGTCTTAGAAGAACTAGTTAAATCTAAATCCTAAAGTCTAAATCCTATTTCGATTTAGTTTAAAGAATTATTTTCTATTACCCTGTAATAAAATCAAACAAAACAAGCCTCAAGGTTCTGATTATCTTACCTTTACATAAAGTTGATCATTGTCTTATTAACATTAACACCATTAATGACTTTACGTTCAATATTAATGTAACGGGGACTCATATTCGGCACGCGATGTCTTGAACAATGCAAGGATACTGTCCGATCTGAAGACGACCTAGACTTAGTAAAAGCACCTGATTTACTATAATTGCTCATAGTTCTATCGTTTTAAATGTATACTGGTAAAATGTGTGCGTGCACAAGGATAGTGTGAAGCAGGTTTATTCCATAGTAATGAAAAAATCAGTAGAAATACCGTATAACGTTATTAATTTGCGACACGGGCACTGCTGTCGCTAATGTTGTCAGGATCAAGACCAAGACTTGGCCAGGCTTTGTCTTGATCTTGCATCAGAACAGCTGGCCTTGGTCTTGTTCTTACACTCTTAATCTTGACAAAACTCTCGCAAACTCTTTCTCTGACTAAAAATATATTGTAGCAAGGAAACCTTGTGAGAATCATACATCGCTTTACATGATGTATTTATTCATCAATAGGCACAACTTTGTCAAAGCGAAAATAAACATTTGTTCCACATCAAAACCCGTGATGGCGTAATCACATCATACCGTGAGAATCCATCCAAGAAAAGCATCAAATTTTGCAATATTTAAAGTTTAATGATAACTTCATTAACTCATAAAAACGAAAGAATATATCACGTCCGACTTGACTGTATGACCCTTTGCCTTGCCTATAATTTTATTTTATATTATTTATTGCACCAAAACACAAAATTAGGTACATAGGCGAGTTTAATACCAGTTAGGCATTTTCTGACAAATAACCTTTGGGATGGTGAGAGATTATGGGCAGGGTGCAACAATATAATAATAATAGTCTAATTTATAAATACACTACATACAACATATATATATATAAACAAACAGAAATATATTGTGTGCCAAATATTTTATGTGTGTGCAGTGTGCTCCTGCTTATCAAAAAACAAGGTAGTGACTAATTGTATTCGTCCCATTCATCAACCATCGGAAGAATGGAACAAAGAATAAAAAAAAGGTTAATGTCTGCAATTTCTGCCAGCTTTTTCAGTTCTGTTTAATTTAATAGCGTGCAGCTTTAGTACAATAGATCTGTATGAGCATCGATTATTATGAATATTTGTGTAAAACAATAGTTAAACCCAATTAAAGTAATGCTATAACTTCTTACATCCTTGAGCGCTGTCGTGTGATCTATTGTATATATTTACATCGACGTACATGAAAAAGTATAGGTACATATTTAATGTATTATTGCATTGTTCTTAAGTACGCGCTTTATCACTAAAACATATGTTGTTTAAAAAAACGGTGTCATCGCATTATTTAAATGGTTTAAAGTTATGTCATATGTATTTATTATATCATAGTTATTAGTATGTATTTTAGTAATATAATTGTATTTATATGTATATGGACTTATTTATTATTATTATAATATTTACCATAAGCTGGTACTAAATATACATTTGAAATGATCCACATTGTTCCCAAAGTTGGCTGTCAGATAATGTCTAGCGGCATTAAGTCCGCCCCTTGTATAACGGGCAATAAAGTTTTAAATAAAGAAATAAATATGTCTCGAAAAGTAGATTTTAATATTTTTGATGTATTTATTCGAACTAAGGTACAAAGATTTCAAAATAAACTAAATTAATAAGTAAATTATAACTATTCCACAAAATAAACTAAAGGCTTACCACCAAAACGCTAGCCGCATTTCTCTGTTGATTTTTTGTTTACTCAATTTTAAAACACGTCGAAAAAGATTATGGATATATTAATACAGTTAATATTATTGAATTAAAATTTGAGCAATTTATAACTTACTGATCTATGTAATTATTAAAAAATGCCAAGAAACATATAACCTAATAATGATAATTTTTTGATAAGCAAGAATATGCTGAAATAATTTTTATTTAATCGGTATAAGTAAGGCTCGGGGGGTCAGCAATAGTTGACATATCGTACCGTCTGAAACCATACGTCTATGGTCATAGTTTGATTAAAGCGGTAATTAATGTTGATTCCATACGACCTAGATAGCGGTCCGAGGTAGATAGGAGGTAGTAAATCTCATTGCAACAGGCAAGCCGACCACGCAGGCACTGACCATAGATAACTGAGTGTCGCACAACACCCACATGACCTTGCAAAACGATGTATGCTTCAATGGGCCGTTCACAAGTATAACCCAACCAAAAACGCAAAGAAACAAACTTCACAAATCGGGTTATACTTTCGTGCTTTTTAATTTAGCAGGGTTTTAGCGACGTTGTACGCATGTGATAGGGTTGCTGATACACATGCGTGACCTTCACGCGGGAGGGGATGTATGAATGAACGGGTAAAGTTTGTTGAAGGGTTGTACGGAGTTGCGAACAAAGTTTTGCTTTCGTTTTCGATGCGTCGTCGTCGTGCATATGGGGGCATCGATCGTGTACTTCTCTAAGTTACTTCGAGCGCTTCGGTGCTATAAACTTTTGATTTGCAAATGTGTAGATAAACTTAAAAACGACGGCTTATAGGCAAGGATTATTATAAGACAAATATTCTTATTAGTGACAAAAATGACTGGTAGATGTGCAAATGTTTTTTGTTATATTTTCGACACCTTTTAGTGTTAGTGTATGTTTATATTTAGGTCAATTCATATTATATTGCAAAAAAATATAGTCTTTCGCGCCATTTTGCGCGGACATGTCATGTGCAACTTTTGTTTTGTAAATTACTTTTCGGTGGATATTGTTAGTCAAAAGTGGTTTGTTTTGTTTAATAATGTACTACAATGTGAATAGTTATAGAAAACGATAAATTGGACTTTAAATATATGGCACAATTTGCAGTTTATTATTTGCGGTTTTCCAGCGCTGTGTACTCCTATATTATACCCGACGTGTTTGGGCTGTAATGCCGCGAGTGACTCCATAAAAAGCATTAAATTCTGCAACATCTGGAATTTGATGATAACATCATTAACTTATAAGAAAGAAAGATATATTACCTAAGACTTGGCTGTATGGGCTAGACCCTTTGCCTTCCCTATCACCTCATTCATCATACATCGAGAGAAGAAAACTCGAACAAAATATATACAAAATAAACCGGTAAGACCAAATTATAATAAATGATTTGTATTGCAATTGCAATGGAACAAAAGTGAGGAAATTTAGCGCGTACTTTTATTAAAAGCTCTGTTCTAAAGTATAATGCATCCTGTGCCTTCCTTCCTGTTATTTCTAAATTTAAAAAAATAATTTTACAATTTTGTTTTTAGGCAGTGGACTTAAGTCCTTCATCCATACGATACCATTTTATTTAGGCAGAAGATACAAGTGCCTGTACGGCCGAATTCAAAATGAAAATGTTGAGCACAAATTGTAATTTTGCTACGTCCAATTCTGAAGCTTAACATAGAATTCAATAATAATCAAATTAATCGCAATTATTTAAATTCCAAATCAATCCGTAGCTAAACGTGTAAAAACTAGATAAAACTTTAGCAACATCGGATAATTTTTGCGAAATGTACTGAAAAAGTTAAAATGCATACTTTTTTGCGGGTTGATTTCATAAATTAATTGTTTATGGTCTGCTAGCTCTCAGCGGGGGATATTTTAGAAAGTGTCACATAATCGGCGACTTTAACCTGACATTAACACTTTGCCTAAAAATAAATCAGTTCTTAGATAATTTGTCAAATTTCTAAACCAAGATAAAAATATGTTGTTTTTATTTACACTCCAATTTGAAAATAAAACTAAAGATTTGCTAGCCATGGCTTAGCAAAACGTTTCTGCATGATATATGAAAATATAGAAATTCGACAGCCGATGAAATATTTATTATTTAAATATACCGGTTCTAGATTACGGTAGACTAAATAATCAATTCGTACAATAACATAAATGTAGGTAACTAAAGTGCGGTATTGACTTGTTTGTACTTTAGTAACAATTTTGTATGCAATTTAAGTAATTGCACTTTTTACGCAATGTACCTAGCTACCTATATAGTCTGCGCAATGTATCTGGGGTAATTATGTAAATAAACATTCAATTAACGTGTGGGCTGTGGGCTAGCGGCTCGTAACTCAATAGTTATCTTGTTATATAGTTTGCGAAAAGTCCTAATATTAATTGCTATTGATAACGCGTATTAATTAAGAAATGCCAATAGTCAACATATTAATACTAACAAAATACTATAATAAAAAAAATAAAGATTTTATTCTGTCTATGGATAATGTCAGGAAAGGCAAAGGGATCTAGCCCATACAGCCATGTCTGTCATAATATATTTATTGTTTTATGGTTTAGTGAGGTTAGCATCAAATTCCAGCTGTTACAGAATTTGATGTTATTCTTGGAGTCACTCGCAGCGCAAACACGTCTGGTATATGTGAGTTTACAGTACGGGGAAAACCTCAAAAAATAAACTGCAACTGATGACCCATATTCATTGCCCAATTTTTCGTTTTCCATTATTATTGACATTGTAGCACATTATTAAACAAATCAATACCACTTTAGACTAACATTACAACAATAAAGTAATTTAGAAATCAAAAACTTGCACTTGACATGTTTATGCAAAATGGCGGGAAGGTCTCCAATTTTTTTTTAATACGAGAGTCATGGCCAAGGCAGTAATATTGGAATCCTAAATCAAAGATTTATAATATAAAAGTTTTTGCAATATAGATTTATAATTAATTAATGTAAGTATTTGATATACAACTCAACAAACAGAAACGAAAAAACTAGCAATATAGAAATAGTAGGTATAATGAACCCTCTTGAAATTTACCTTCAAAACAAAAGACATGACCAAGGCAGTGATATTGGAATCCTAAGGATAATTGTAGTGATTTAAACCGCCAAGACAGACAGGTTGTATCGATTTGTGTAGACTTTGGCCACATTTTTAGAAGGAACTAACACTTTGGATTTTTTCATACTTTTTCATTTTTTCATTGCTTTTCGAAAATAGCTCGATCGAATGAAATATACATACATACATACATATCTTCACGCCAGATCCCTTGCGGGGTAGACAGAGACAATTGAGCGCCTATTGACACGATCACGACATACCTCTTTCGCTTCGTCGACATTCATCATCCTAACTGAAATATATTTATTATAAATATATTTTTTTTTGTTTTATTCAATTTAAATCAGGTATGGCTTAGCAAAAAAAGATAAGAAATACCCAAAGAAACAGTTAAGAACTCGAAAAAATTATAATAGACAATTTTGTATGGGAATTGCTACTGAAGGTTTTTCCTATATATTTTGTACTCATATTGTTTTTTGCAAATATTTTTGACCGTGATAAAAGCCCTTTTCAATAAATCTAAGATGTGTATTGAAGCAGAGACTACGTTTTACGTTTGTTGGAGAAACTATACAGTAATACTTATATATTTAAAAAAAATAGTATTAATTTCTATCAATTTTTTTAAAACATTAGGCTCAAAGCTGTTTAGCCTCCCCTCGTATCTCTAGTTCTAGGTGTCTGTGTTCTAGGGGTTGTGATGATGAAGATGACTATGTACCTATATTATGGTATCCAAGCCTCGGGAAAAAAACTTTTAAGTACATCCTATAGATGTCATTCACTCACTCACTTCGTCGGCTCTTCCCCTATCCGAATGCAATTGGTTGTAAAATTTGATGTAATAACTTTAAACTGATTAGCGAATTGCCACTTCAAATTGCAATAATAGTTATTTTAATTTAATAATAAATTAACATTTAGAAAGTTCTGCGCGCCATTTTGCGTGGACACTCCAAGTCCAAGTTTTTCGTTTTATAAATTAGTTTACTGTGGATATTGTTAGTCAATAGTGGTGTTATTTTGTTTAATAATGTGCTACGTTTTGAATAATTATGGAAAACGATAAATTTGACTATACGAGTATATGGGGCAGAAGTTACACTTTATTTTTTGCGGTTTCCCGCGCTGTGAACTCCCGTATACCCTTCGTGTTTGGGCGATATTGACGTGAATTACTCATTGAATAGCATCAAATTCTGCAACACTTTGAATTTCGTCGGTCCCGGTTCCACTAATACCAAATTGTAAAATCGTTAATAAACCTTCATTGAAAATTGACATCATATCCTCACCAAGCCGTCTGGCCAGCGTTGCGAGTGTAGGCCAAATTCTCCAGATAACGAATAGAACACGGCGTCCACTGTTATCACGTTCTATCCACGGCTATCTGGAAAATTTGGCCTACATTCGCCACGCCTGTCCAGGCAGATTGGCAAGGATCTGATGTTATTTTTAATGATTATTATTATTGGAACCGGGACCGACGACGGCTTAACGTGCTCTTCGTGCACGGAAACGGTGACGTTGTTAATCAATGATTTGTAAGAAAAGTGTATTTCTCATTGGTACATGCCGGGTTTTGGACCGACTGTGTAGGATTTTAAGAAAAGCGGTTTTCTGCTTGTGTCTCCGCGCATCAAAGTTTGATTAGGTACAACAAAAAAAAAGATTTTTTATAAATCACGGGTCTGCTCTTTTGAAAGGCCGCCCCGCCCCTAGTCACAAGATTAGGACGAGAATACAAAATATAATTTATTCTTGAAGACTTGCAGGTCTGAAATGAAAAAAATTAAAGTATGCAAATCAGCAGCATCCCTAGCAGCTCAATTAGGATAAGACACGCATACTCTAATCAGCTGTTTCTACCGAATAAGTCGCGGAGTGAGCGTGCGCCTTTACATAGACTCATGTCAGCATATAATAGTCACCTTAATCAAGTATACATATTCGCGCTATCTGCAGGTTCCTATAAGAGACACATATCTGATCTCCTTAACACTTTACATCTGACACACTAAGGGCGATTGTTAAATGCATTGTCAAACATTTTTTTTTTCTATATACATATACATATATATATATATATATATATATACATATATATACATATATATATATATATATATATATATATATTATTTTACTTTTTGCTTTTCTTATATATTTTTTTCTTTTTGATAGCTTATAAATGTTGATTGCATAAAAAAATGTGGATAATGTCGTTGGATATACTGTTGCTTACCTTAATTAGTTAATATTTAGTTAGTAATCTTTACTGTATGTCTGTTTTTTATCCTAAATAAAATAAATCAGACAAACAGTAACAGGGGCGTTCAGGTCCAGATGGCTAATGGGCCTGGGTTTGAGATTGGACTCCCATTTACCCCGGCGGGATTCTAATTCATGCTCTTTAAATGCTGAGAGCCGTTAACAAAATAACAGCGCCCGTGTTGTTCACGAACCATGTAAAAGCTACTTGAAAACGTGTGGCGCCATCTATGGGCGAGTAGCAAAACCAGCGCTTGCTTAGTTAAACACTAGTTTCGTTTTGTATTTATATTTTCTGATTCCTGGTCGGGACACATAAATATTTATTACATTATACAAACTAATACAATAATTTATTAATAATAAATTTATTACAATACAATAAATACATTTAATTAATATTTAATTTATTTGTGATATTTCTCGAGTTTGGTACGCTGGAGACAACGACGAGCTTGCCACTTGTCATGATTGGCCTATAGTAAAGTTGCACCACGAAAGGGAAACGGTCGTAATGATGATACAAATAAATTATTGTGTCTTGACCAGGAATCGAACCCGGTACCTCAGCATCTAAATATATGATCTAAACCGCTAGACCACAGCGGCATTATGGAATAATTAAAATTCTTAACTACTTAAATAATAAAAAAAATATTAAATATACTAAACTAAAAAAAAAATACTTAATTAATTTAAAATGTTTTGTGCGTAAATTATAGAACGTCTCTTATATGTAATTTAAAACTTTTTTACAATGCAATTAAAGACCGATATACATTTTAAATGAAATGTTGTTTTGTCGTGACTGTCGTAATTGTATGTCGTTTATAACAAAAAAACCCAGAAATAGGTATACGCTCTCTCAATGTAGTTTTTATAACATTTTTTTTAATTGAACATGGCGGTATTAACTCCAAACGTCCCTTACTTATTCATCAAAGACCGTAAATTACAATTCAGTAATCTTGTCTCAAGCAGTGTTATTTTTAATATATACTAACTTTGACAAAGTCTTTATTAAACAATGGTATGAATATTATAATCTACAACTTAACAAAATAAAGGCAGGAACTTCAGAAAAAAAAATCGCCTAAAACTAGATAGGTAGGTATCTTTAACAAAAATAATAGGAACTTCCAATGTAAAAATAATAAAGTTGAATCATTCTTCTAAAACTAATTTATGTTGTACTGTACCTAGGTTGCGTTTGAGGGAAATACCGGACATTGTTCTGTCCGATATGACCATTTATTTTTTACCGGACAAGCCTCGAAAATACCGGACTGTACGCTTAAATACCGGACATCTGGCAACCCTATTCAGGTTATCTTTGTTATTACTTTTTCATCAGTCGTACATTAATGTGACGTGATTGATTAATTAGCTCAAAGTTAAGTTTATAATTTGATAAACACTTTCCTAATACATAGTTTCCTGTTACTCTAGTAGGTATAACCTACCAGTAGTTGAGTCAATTACTGGATCAGTGCAGCTCATTACGTTGGGCATATATTACGAGGGATTGTGGATTGCCCCGAATTATTAAACAAAATAACTACACGGGTACCCACAAGGACTGTGAGAAATCCTGCTCTCTTACTCGTTCCTGGTTGCAACACCAACTATAGACGCAATGCTTTTCTAAGTAGGGCGGCAATAAAGTTTAATGAGCTCACCATAGATGTCGATCTTTTCAATGCCAACACTTCGATGGTTAGACGAGCGATGACGAATGGGCACTTCGAGTTTGTGGACTTGTAGTTTGGTCTGGGCAAATTGATTTCTATTGGTTTTAATTGTTATATGTGTTTATATGTTTATTTTTATTTTTTCTCTGTTTGGCAGTTTAGATACATTTCTCAGGTAATATTGTTTTATTTTATCGTGTCTATTATTGTTGCTCTTGTCTACTATTTCTATTATTCTTCTTTAGAGTTTTCTTGCATGCTTTATATTGTATCTATCTGTGAATTCTTGTCATCGGCTTTATAGTATTATATTTCTTTCATATACATGTATTTTAGCTGTAAGTTTTCCAAAATAAATAAATAAAAATAAAATAAAATATCGTGGACGGAGTTCCGAACCAACAAATCCATCCTGGAGGAACTAGAGATAGGACAGCGCCTTTCCTCAATCCTGCAATCACGCATTCTCACTTTCTTAGGACGCGTGTCGCGGCGTGGAGATACATCCATTGAGCGCCTTGTAGTTCAGGGAAATGTCGATGGCAAGAGAATGCGTGGTAGTTCTCCGATGAGATGAACTGACCAGGTTAAAGCAGCAATGGATCACCCCCTACATGAGTGCTCCAGGAAGGCTGCAGTTGGAGACGAGTGGCGACGGCTTGTTAAGCGTGCCACTGACACTCAAGTGACGACCACGACCACTCTGCCAAGAGTGTAGCGACTAAGAAGAAGCAGCTCATTAAAAATCACTAAAACAATATTACCATGGCAATCTTACAGTATTTATAAGAAAAAAAACGACAACAAATAGGTAGGCGTACTGATGGTGGTAACCTTACCCAGTCTGCTGGGGCGGGGAAGTATCCACTGTTCATGCCGATAAACCCGTGTAAAGTGTATCCACACGTTTTGGGATCGCCGGTCATTCCCAGTCAAGCCTTGTCAAGCATGTCAGTCATAACATCATAGTAAATCATCAATAGTAGTTTCAATACTTTTGTTAATAAGACTAATGTTATTTTTACTATATGTAATATAGTATATAATATAGTATAGTGCAATTAAGTTATTTGGAAAAAAAAATGTAGTTTTCGTATCAACCAAGTCCTTTAGTACTAGCTGTAATAATGAGTTTAAACATATTCCACAACAAAACTATACAAAATAAAGGGGTTTTTTTCTTACCTTGTTAGGACCCTCCTCCTCCTCCTTAGTCGGATCCCCACTGATGGGGATCGTGACTCCGTCGCAGTCGCAGCTCATCCACCAGCCGTCTCCAACGGTTTTGGTCCCCGACGTAGTGGATGGCCCGGTGTACAGGGATGTTCAAGTGGTCAGTCACCTGACTGGACTATCGCTTGAGGCTTCTTCCTCTTGTTCTTTTACCGTCTACCTTGACCGTAATTAGAAGTTTTTCTAGATTATCGTGCAATGTGGCCAAAGTATTGCAGAATTCGGCCAAAGCAGACGGTAGAGAGTCTTGGCTCCCTGGTAAGCTTAAACTATTCGAGCACAGAAATGTTAGTACGTAGTGCGGTTGAAGGGATTCTGAGTAAACGACGCCAGCACCACATCTCAAACGTACAACCCTCCATGTCTTCGAACCCTACAGAATATTAGAATAATGCATAGATAAATGTGAATACAATTTAACCCAAATCCTCATCAAGATGAATAATGTCTTTTGGTACAATAGACGAGTAACTAACAGGCGTGTATTTTGTTCCAGTGTTCGGCCTCGACTCCCCCCTCGGCCTGTTTCCCCCAGGCCTGGACCACAAGATGTACCCCCTCATGGACTCCGAGCACCGACCCTCACCACTCGACACACCACTCTTCACAAACGTCAAAAAGAAATGTAAGTTAAATTCAATATGTGAAACAAAAAACCTTTATTACTGAACCGATTTTGATGTTCGACAGAATTGTTCTTTGTAACCCTGTGGCAAACATATGACCTCACCATCCCATCATCATTATCAGCCTGTGTCTCTCCACTGCTGGATGTAGGCCTCCCCCAAGGCTCGCCACTGCTCACAGTCTTACGTGGTCTCCACCAAT
Organism: Tinea semifulvella; assembly: GCA_910589645.1. NCBI lineage: Eukaryota > Metazoa > Arthropoda > Insecta > Lepidoptera > Tineidae > Tinea > Tinea semifulvella. The sequence goes on from OU342599.1 coordinate 4,740,211, forward strand.
TTTCCCCAACGGTCATCAATTCATCATCATCAGCTTGCTAATTATGAATGCTTCTGACGAATATCAACGTTTCAAATCCATCAGGAAAATACCAAGCATACCTAGCTCTCTCTATAGATCGATGAGCGACTTTGAATTTGATGACCAGGCTCCGTACGACATTACGGGGAGGACGCACTGGTTGAAGATTTTAGACTGTAGTAAGAGAAACCAATATTTTCAAAGATTTTTTAAGTATGTGTGTACTCAAAATAAAATAAAAAAATATAATTTATTTAATAATATAATTAAAAACTACTTAAAAAGTACAAATTAAATGTAATCTTTCAATACTTGCGCAATATACAATAACCCGTCAACCTCGCGAACCCGTCTGGCCAGCGTGGCGAGTGTAGGCCAAATTCTCCAGATATATTTTCTGGAAGGCCCATCTCCAACAGTGGAGGTCAAGGACACTGTGTTCTAGGTGGTGTAATGATAGAATAACCAAATTGTATATAGATAGGTACTTCTAACTATTTACTTCTATAGGCCAATTAATAATTATAACCTATTAATATATGTACAAATAGTACTCGTACATTCGAATACAAACTTTCCGAATAGCAGAAGTATCGATTAAACTCGAAGCCAAGACAAGAGCATGCATGCGACGCTCAGCAATAAAATGCTAACGAGCTTCGAGAATTAAAATGAAAATCATGTCCTTTTTAAGGGCGACCGTTTACCAAGCCATTTTTTTATTCTTTTTTCTCGTTTTTTTTTTAATAATGACTAATTTAACTTTAGCTTAATTATTTTTTTGTTACTCGGATCAAAGTATAAAAAATAAACGTAAAATAATAATAATAAAGTTATCTGTGAAAAGCTTTACACAATAATAATAATTACCTATTATTATTTATTGCAATAAATTTATTAAAATTTTTAAAATACACTTTTAAAACCCCTTTTAGATTGCTTTTCTACAAAATGTGCGAGAAAGAAAGAAAAAAATTCACACGACCGTTACCCTTTCGGGGTGGTCAGAAACCACGCTTATAAAGAAGCTGATTCACATTTAGCCAACTTTACCTATAGTAATCATGACAAGTGGCAAGCTCGTCGATGTCTCCAGCGTACCAAACTCGATCACTAATAAATTAAATATTAATTAAATGTTAAATACATTAATAAATATTTTTGTGTCCCGACCAGGAATTGAACCCACTAAGACCCGCTAGACCCCGGATAAGCTATAGGCCAATCATGACAAGAGGCAAGCGTCATGTCTTTAGCGTACCAAACTCGAGAAAAATCATAAATGTTGCAGGAATGAGAATCTCTTGCGCCAGACCAATACCAAGACCCAGACCAATTGTTCTCATGCAAGACCAAGACCAATTGTTCTCATGCAAGGCCAAGACTTGGCGAATCTTGGTCTCGGCGCTTTGGGCAACACAAGATACGGTTGTGATGATACTTAGCAAAAATATTTACACGATTTTTTTTACTAAAATTAAAAAGAAGACAAATTCTAAGCATTCCATGGATTCACCGTGCGGGTGCCGGGCCCATCGTGTGTGGGTAAGAGATGAGAAGAATGTCACGGGCTTGCGACCGACAATAGGCTGATTTACAGAGGAGGATATAATATCTCTTAAAACGTCCTTAAATTTATTTCTTAGAAAGTTAGACTTGAGTACACTAAGACTTGAATAATCAAAAACGGGTTGCAAACACGTTAAACGCTCATAAGTGAACATTGTCAATTTCAGGTGGGCGCAAGGTCACATGTAGTGCTAAAGTTACAAAAAAATAAAAATAAAAACAGACCTAAAGCGAAAAAAAAGTAAAAACTATTTTAGTATGAAAAACGAAGTCCTAAAATTAAACATCATGTCCCGTTTAATTTTCCGCTGCTCGCTGACTACCCTCGCGTGACCCGCGCCGACTATTAAAAGAAAACTAATTTCCATACTAAAATATCATTTCGCCGGTAATCCGAATCGTTTCTCCGCATTATCTGATCAAAATCGAGTCGGTTCTGTCGAAATTATAAAACTATAACGTCCTCTAATAATCAAAACCCCGTATGTTGTGTAAATAATTTTACAAAGTCTATATAAAAATTAAATAGTATCAATCATGGTATTTTGTATTTCATTAGAATCATCACGACCATATGCCTTCGAAGGTGGTTAGAAACCACTCTTTTTAAAGAAGCGGATTCACATTTAGCCATCTTTACTATAAGACCAAAATGAGTGCCTTCACTCCATAGCCACGACTCAGACTTACCTGTTAAGGCACGCAGGGCCAACAGTGAAAGAGAGACGGTTTATAGGGTTTTAGTCCGTGGGCGCCTTGGGGTCTCCTTATGAGGCCTCTCGGTGATTGGGGCATGCGACCTCCCGCGGTGGCCCTTCAGGCTGGGTTCGTATCGTCAGGCGATTTTGCGATCTCCGTCAATAAAAAAAAGTCGCAAGCCCTCGATACCTCTAGCGTACCAAACTCGAGAAATATTACAATTTTATGATCCATTGAATAATTCTGCCAAAGAACATCATTCATCTTGTATGGGGATTAGTGCTTAATTGTATTCACAGTTCCTTTATTATGTACCTATAGTTTAGGTGTGTAAAATGTTTTTAATGACAGTACCAAAGGACTTGATTGATACGAAAAATACACATTTTATTTTCCAAATAACTTAATTTCACAGTAATATATAGCAAAAATAACATTACTTTTATTAATAATAGTAATATTATTTAATAATAGTAATATTTTTTAATTTTATTATTGTACGTAGCACAAGTAGTACAAAACCAGCTCAAAGAATATATATTTTTTATCAAAATCGGTTTGGAAATATAGGTGTAAAGGCGAGACAAACATACATACATATATACGTACAAAGTTAATATTATTAGTATTATTTATCAGGTAGGCACACAAAACTAATTTTAGCATTACAGTTACTAAAAATCATGTATATAGTGTATAGACATTGCTAAAACTCAAAGCATATGTACACAATATCAGTTATGTAAAAGTAAAGTAAAGTATCATCACGACCGTTTTCCTTTCGGGGTGGTCAGAAACCACGCTTATAAATAAGCGGATTCACATTTAGCCAACTTTACTATAGGCCAATCATGACAAGTGGCAAGCTCGTCGATGTCTCCAGCGTACCAAACTCGGAAAATATCACAAATAAATTTGTGTCCCGACCAGGAATCGAACCCGGTACCTCTGAGTCTAAATCCACGGACTTAACCGCTAGACCACGGAGGCAGTTATGTATTATAAACAATCACGTATAACGTGTTTTTTTTTTTTGATGAATGATTTTAAGTGCGTACCTTGGATTCGAGAAATATGTATTCTGATATTACATTGCATTGGGAAGATGGAGCTAGGTAAGAAAGCGATCTCAGACTGATAGTTTTTTTAAAAATCAAAATTGAACATATAAGGTTTTTATTCGCGACGTCAACAAGTTACATGTACCGGCGATGTCTCCCATGCATGCCCTGGCTTACTTTTTGACAACCTCCCCCTAATAATCGCGTGTTTATATCGAATTAATGACAAATTCGCCGTCTCGCCGCCAAATGAACGGGTATTGTCGCGGGGCGGCTATTAACAAAGACATACATCTAAAAATGCATTTAATACAACAATTTATTGTTCAGGGAACATAATAATAAATAAAACGAGGAGAATAAAGTATAAAATATAAAATAATATTAATACTACGGATAGGGATATCAGTCCTGTCCGCATGGAATAGTGTCAAGAAATAGGAGCATTGCCCCGCTGAATTGCAATACTGACTCTTTGGGTGAAAAAAGAGACACCGGAGAAGACGACAAGACGCGGTGTTATGTCTTTTAAAAACTTTTTTGCGCATGGACTCTATATGTATTATATTTATTTATTTATTTATTTACTATAGGTACACAAACAGATCACAATCACAATCAGTTCACATTTTCCAGCAATTTCTTAAGTTTTAGATTGCAATCCAAAAGCAGTGTACACAGCATGCTTATTGTGATTTAGCCATGACATTGTCATTTCAATTAAATTATTTCATTTCAGTGAAGTATGTCAAAAGCAAAATAATAATAATAATATATAAAAAAAGCAATGAAAATTTAAAATAGTAATAATAATGTCATTTAATTAAAGAAATAATAATAAAATATTATAACAATCATAAATATATAAGAAATAAAATCCAGAACAGACAGAACATATCAAGAAACAAACAAATAAAACATCAGCATATTACATTAATTAAAAAGGTAGATTATATGGTAGAGAAGAAGACAAGAGACAAATTGTGTGGGTAAGAAATGAGAAGGATGGTGTCTCGGGCTTGCGACCGACAATAGGTTGGTTTAAGAAAAGGAGGCCTCCTTTTTTTTTCTATTGCGCGATAATACGCTCACCATCCACCATTCTACTTCTCTCCCTACCCAACCAAATACTGTATGAGTAGTACTGTATAATGCGTATTTACTTAATGTTAACCTTGTGGATAATGTTCTTAGTCGGGTATAGGTACGTACGCAGCATTCCTAACGTTCCAACTCCCAAATATACCTGAGTCGGAGCGCCATGATCGGGTATATCTAGTAGCGTTTCCTTCTTACTTACTACTAAATATACATCATGATAATATCGGATTTCAACTCCTAAGCAAACCTGTAGCCCTATTCTGTAACTTAGTCGCAAACGTTATTAGTGGATTTCGTTATTTATGCCAGAGATTGCGTCATAATTACAAAATATTATTCAATTCTCAACTCTATAAGCGCTCGACCTTGACAGCGGCCGTGCAAATATCAACTTTAATAGCGTGATATATGTACGAGGGGCGTTCAAAATATTCTCGGTATTGATACGTTACAACCTCTTTTATATATATATTTGTTACTGGCCGCTAAGATTCATCCATTGACATTAAAAAAAAGTAAAATTGGAACCGAGATGTTCTTTTGTTTTTCTGCAATTGCCGAACAAACATGAACACCATGAGCGAATTAACAATTTTAACGAAATTAGAGCACCGATCCGTCATAAAATTCTTGACAAAACAGGGTAAAAATCAAAAAACCATAAAAGAGGAAATGGATTGTGTTTACCGTGAGTCTGCTCCTTCTTTATCTACTATTCAAAAATGGTCAAGCGAATTTAAGCGTGGAAGGGAGAGTATTGAAGATGACCCTAGACCTGGCCGGCCTGTAGTGGCTACCTCACAAGAAAATATTGATAAAGTGGAAAAACTTATATTGGAAGACGGCCGAGTGAAGGTAAAATCTATAGCTCAAGTAACCAATCTCTCTATTGGTACCGTACATGACATTATACATGACCATCTTAATATGTCAAAAGTAAGTGCAAGATGGGTTCCGCGAATGCTGACGCTTCTTCAAAAGGATATGCGTGTGGCTTGCTGTTCAGATTTTATCGACCTGTGTGGTGAAAATCCCGATGAGGTGCTGCAAAAAATAGTTACTGGAGATGAAACCTGGGTTCATCATTATGACCCAGAGAGCAAACAGGAGTCCATGCAGTGGCACATTAAGGGTTCAGCTCATCCCAAGAAGTTCAAGGTAATCCCGTCAGCTGGCAAGGTCATGGCCACAATATTTTGGGATTGTGAAGGAGTTTTGCTTATCGATTATAAAGAAAAAGGTGTAAATATCACAGGGCAGTACTACGCTAACGTTATACGTCAATTAAGAGATGCGATCAAAGAAAAGAGGCGAGGAAAGTTAACCAAAGGTGTTCTGCTTCTGCATGACAACGCCCCTGTCCATACTGCTCATATTGCCAAGGCAGCTATTGTTGAATGTGGGTTTGAAACTGTTACTCATCCACCCTATAGTCCGGACTTAGCCCCAAGCGACTTCTTTTTGTTTCCCAATCTTAAAAAGGATCTGCGTGGAAATAAATTTTCTGACGATGAAGCGTTGAAGACGGCCGTGGAGGAGCATTTTTACACCAAAGATAAAAAATATTTTTATGAGGGATTAAAAAAAATAATTGATCGATCTTATAAGTGTATGAACATAGGGGGGGAGTATATTGAAAAATAAAAATATCAAACTTTTCGTACTTGTTTGTTTTTATCCACATACCGAGAATATTTTGAACGCCCCTCGTATATATAGTTAACGGATTCCACTATATAACGTTTGCGCCTAATTATTTTCTGTATTTGACTATATGGCATTCAATATGGCTCTTCCATAATTGTATTGATAGTTTGGGCTGTTTCTGGTCTTTGTCGTGTGGTTTCGTATTAAGCTGTCTGACCATGATTGTTATCTCGTTTACTGTAGGTAACTTATATTAGTTACAGAGTATTAAAAAATTACTTAACCAAGTGTTCCAGACGGTCCCTACGGTGATAAATAAATGAAATGAAATGAAAAAATAATATATAATAATAATAATGCTACTGAGTTAGGCGTGTGGTTATAATCACGTATATTTAGCATGCCTTACATTCGAAACCGTCATGGTAGCTCAAAAAATCAAGAAAATACTTCTATTCACTAGTTCTTCTTAAATGTACCAAAGGTTGACCTCTACTGGTTTCATCTCCTGATAAATTTTAGGTAACTATAAAAAAAACACTTCCTTTTGACGTTATTATTTATTTATTACGCCACAAAGAACAATTTGCGACTATTAATTAATATCACAAAATAGATCACAGTTGTGTAATTCTGTATTTGTTTCATTTGTAAATCTGCTATAGCTGAGTTTTCCTTGCAGATTCCTTTCTCAGTCAGATTAAACATTAACAGGTCACTGGAATTTGCTAAGCTGTTAGTCTTCTGCTAACAGCTTACTCCTTGGACCACTTCGCTGCTTAGTCTTCTACTAACAGAAATTTAAATTATGACGTGTCACAAATGCCTGTAATAGGTTTACGTGAATAAAGATATTTTGACTTTGACGAGTTATTTCTTGGGCATATTTCCCCAACTCATTTTTTTAATATTTGTCCATGTAAAATTAGATAGTAATGCGCGTGTTCCTTGCACATGTCGTGCTGGCTGTCTGTACTTTGTACTAGTAAATCATGCAGCACCAACGACTGCAAAGTTCCCGTAATTAGAGAGCCCAAATTTCATGCTTTATGCGGCATGCACAATCTTTAAATGCAACGAATAACCTTCGCATTTGTAAACTATACGCGACAAACTTTACTTCAGTTGCGTCATATTTATGCAGCATTATTATTATGTACCTGCCTAAGACATCGACGTAAACTTTTTTATTTATCCATGCTTAAAATATATATTAAATATAAATTAAAAGCTAAATAATAAAATTAAAAATAAACTGAACTATAAATAAAAAATGTTCTCTAGAGACGTCCCATTTGAGATAGTACCAAGGAGACTGGCAACATTTCCCCTCTGTATTGCGAGCAAGGGCGTACCCAGGATTTCAGCTAGGAGGGGGCAGCTCATACCTGATTCGAGAAGATAGTCGGTCGGGTATATTGAAACAAAAAATCATGAAAATTGACTGGAAAAAGTACTGTCGAGTGTCGTCCGTAACTAGATAGCGCTAGCGCTAGATGTTGTTTCCTCCAAATTATATTCGGCTTTAATCCTAGATGGCTCTGATTATCTCGTCGGGAACTCGGGAGCGGAAACTACGAGATGCGACGTTTTCGCGGGAGATTTAAATTATATTGCATCGCTAACAGTATACTATATCGAATGTTGTAGAATGTATAATATTTAATTATAGATAAAAAAATATTAAATCAAAATATCTGACTAAAAAGATGTTTTGTTTCCAACACTTCATTTTGCGCAGAGTAGGTAACACGTTTTTAATTCCCACTTGCCGGGAAAATTGACGTTTATTTAAGATTCTAGGGGGGGGGCAGCTGCTCCCCCCCTGCCCCTACCTGGGTACGCCCTTGATTGCGAGGCTAATACGTTGGCAGAAATAATAAAAAAATATTATTTCCATGCTTAAAAGTGGTTTATTTCTCTCGCACAATCCAACATTTTTAAATATTATTCAAGTAACATTCAGTAGTTTAGAGAAATGTAGTCTATCAACTTACTAAGAGAATAGAATTACCTACATTTTGAAGACATATTCTCATGGATACATTTGAACATCATTAAAGGATCCCAGATGTATATTTGTATATTTCACCTATATAACAATCGTTATATTTTGGTATGTCAGTTAACAAATTTTAAAATAATAACAATAATGCTATTAATACCATGCATCGTAGACAAAGGAGCATTAGGATCACAAAACAGTAGAAGGCATAAGACCACAAAACTATACAACTATTAAAACGAATTTTCGGTCAAAGGCATGTCAATAAATTCTGACAGGTTATAAAAAGCATTGTTTTGGAAAAAGAGTTTCAATTTTGATGAACTAGCTGTATCAGCCTATAGGCCAGACATCTTAGTGTTTTCTCGGAACTTGAAAAAAGTTATCTTTATTGAACTTACCGTTGCGTGGGAATCAAATATTCTAAAAGACCACAACAACGATTATTACATATGCGAACAAATATTATGATCTCACAGAAGAAATGATTAGGGACGGGTTCAAGATTCTGCTTTACGCAGTGGAAGTTGGTGCGAGAGGAGTTCAAGCAAAATCTTTGCACCACTTACCTACTGAAAGAATTGGGTCTAAGCAGGTCTGCCGTCAATACATTTAAGGAAAAAGCTTTCAAGACGGCATTAACGGATTTCCGATACAGTATTTGGTTGGGTAGGGAGAGGAGTAGAATTGCAGTAGAACACAGCGTCCTAGACCTCCACTGCTGGAGATGGGCCTTCAAGAACATATATCTGGAGAATTTGGCCTATACTCGCCACGCTGGCCAGACGGCTTGGCGAAGATATGATGTCAATTTTTAATGACAATTTATTAACGATTCCACAAGTTGGTGTTAATGGAACCGGGACTGACAGCTTAACGTGCTCTCCGAGGCACGGGAACGGTGGTGTTATAAATCTATTACAAATGTACGTAAGAAAAATTTCTCATTGGTACATGCCGGGGGGGTTCGAACCGACCTTTGTAGGATTTAAGGAAGGCATTCTTACAACCGAGCCACCACACAAAAGCGTTAAACCGTCCTAATGGGGTGTATCACTAACGTTTTATCACGATAGATGGCGCATCATAGATGGTACCTAATAGAACTGTGAGTTGCATAGAAAACTTTTATTTTTATTAGAAAATTTATTATTTTCTGGATATATGGCCGAAGTTAGCAGCTTTTAAGTGTACAAATCGAAATTTCCAAGCGAAACCAAATATATTGCGATCTCAAAATTGCCGATCTATTAACTAAACCTTTTTTCATTTTAAATACGGTGTTTACTTTCCTAATTTGTCGTTTAAGGTAGGTAACGATAAGTTAAAATTCATTTTTCTGCTATAAAAATAAAAAAAACTACAAAAACATTTGAAAAAGGATCCGTCATAGGTGTAAACAAGGTACCAGTGCCGCTAGCGACATCTACAAATAGCTTTGCCTGATACACCCCATTACATATAAGTCTGTTTGTCTCGAATTTAGAGAAAACTTTTTTTTACACTACCTTCATGGTCTGTGGAGGTACCGGGTTCGATTCCTGATCGGGACACAACAAGTTATTTATTTTGTAATATTTTCCGAATTTGGTACGCTAGATATCGACGAGCATGTTTTGACTTGCTAACATATTGGTTTTTTCAAAAATTTCTAGGCTAAAATTAATATATTTTATAGATAACTTTTAGGTAAAATCAAACGTACCTACTCTTTAAATTCCGTACGTTATTTTGAGTACCTACCTATACCATTTTTATTTTTATATCATTAAGTACTATTTGCCACAGAAGATTTGTCGAGTCTGGTACAGAGACATCAACGGTCGCCTTTCATGATGGGCCTATAGTAAAGTTAGCTAAGTGTAAATTCATTCTGAAGGATAACGTGGTTAATTTTAACCTAATATAAAATCTTATTTCTGTAATTTGTTTTCCAGGGAGGCCAAAGGGGCAGCACAGCGCTCCCCGCGGCGGACCTCCGCGCTCGTGGACCAACGCCGAGCTCACGGAGGCGCTGCAACACGTCTGGAACAAAAAAATGACCACAAGCCAAGCCTCCCGGATCTTCGGAATACCATACAACTCTCTGCTAATGTACGTACGCGGCAAATATGGAAAGAGCCTCAAATTGGAGCAGCTACGCAAAGACTGCATCGGAGGACCTCTCGATGTGCTCAATATGAACTCTGGTAACAATAATAACAACCATCCTGGTAAGCATCATGAAAAAGACGAGCATTCTCATAGACCAGCAAGCTCCGAGCCTGATATAGCTTCAAATCCAATGTTTAATCCGTTTTCTCAAGGGTTTTATCCGGAGTTTCCGCCGGGATTTCCTATGCCGTTGAATATGCTGCATTTATTGCCTCCTGGGGAGAAGGGGCGCGATATGTATCAGTCAGTGCCGTTGGCCTTGGACGCTCTGTCGGGGGCGGTGAAGGATGAGGATTGTAAGAGCGACCGTTCTAAGACATCAGCGGACGAGGATGGTGACTCGTACCGCGCGCCGTTACCCCCACACCCGCCCGACACGCGTCTGCTCCATCACAACGGACAAGACTAAAACCGTATAGTTCTTTTATCAAAGTAAAAGTCAGTTTTTAATGAATAATTAATCATTGAAGGCTCTTTTCTAAGTTTACTTTGTTAAAATGAGAAATGCGACTTTAGCCGCTACTCCCGCTTTGGGCCGTGTTACACTCCAGCGACAGTTACACCGTTTTGCATTATGTTGTACATTACGTGTTATTGTTAAACCAAACATTAGCTTGGTACAAAATAACATTCAATGTACAACTCATTTCAAAATGTAGTGTTGCTTCGCTAGTAACAGCACTTATTATTGACTCAATCAAAATTAGCATCTTTAATTCCAAGATATTTCCAAATATTTGTTGTTTTATAATTGAAGATACGTGAAATATATTAGGTATAAGTATAGGTACTTGTTAGTCTTTATAACTATTTAAAATATATAACATTTGAAATATTTAGTAAATTAAGGTTGTCAAATTGGAAGGGATCAATAATAGTCGCTGTTACTTTAATGTCTGTATTACTGCTCAGTTATAGAGTTATTTAATCTCTTATCTGCTGTCTCCAAAGAGATTATTTAGCTTTATGATTAGCATTGGATTACGTGTGTAACATTGCCTATATGGATTCAGCATACTATAGGAATAAATGGCATTTAACTGTCAAAAGTAAAAAAAAATATATATATTAACGATATATAAACATAACGACCCCGCGCCGTGTCTAAACAATTACTTTTAATGTTTTAGCGTCTGTCATTAAGTTACGAAACGATTTTGTTTGTTTTAGTTGTATTTATAACCCAATTGTTTGTGACAGTTACTTGGTTATTTCTTTAGTTTGCTGAATTTTGTATAGTTTTGTAACTTTAGCCGATACCTTGGTGCTCTGAAATGTAGTCATCTCTAATGTGCTACCGAATATAGATAAGACGAACTTAACTCGTGGTTTAAGTAAATCCTCAAAATTCCCGCGCAAAAAGACATGGTTCAAGTTCTGACAAATTTTGCGATTTTTTGCTAAAATTGACTTTTGCAACGTAAAATATCGTATCAAAATGATCGAAATGTGGCAATGATTAAATCTGTGTCATTTTATTGAAGATATTAGAAAGACTTTTATTTTTTTTACTGGTAACAACACAAATTATGATAAACCCAGTAAAGTGTATCTACAAAATTCGGGATCAGGCTCGAATTGCCGTCATGCCCAGTCAAGCCGGCATAGTGGTAGGGACTGATGTCAGTCATGAGTGTCTGATTTCAGTTACTAACATTCATGGACCTCGCGCGCCTCTAACCATCAGGTGGGCGCAAGGTAACAAGTCGTACTAGTATTAAAAAAAAAAGTATACGATACTTAAATTTCAATAATTTACGTTGCACTTGTCGAAAATATGCAAATATATATTATGTTATACATAAATTAATACCAAATAATAGTACTATTAATCTACACTATCATGGTAATATTTTTTACTTATGTGTATCCGATTATGGGCCAAACGAAATAGTGGCCAAAATAGCACAATCGGATAAACATAAACTTTTTTCTTTATCAAAATCGTGTAGATAAATAGTTAATCTGATTTTTGTATATCAATAATTATTGGTGTATTTTATCAAAAAACCACAAAAAATTACACTGAACTTGGGCCATACTCAGTCTTATATTATATATATATTAAACTTAGTGTACATACATTTACTTCAAAATATATATATATATATATATATATAACTATATGTATAAAAAATAAATATGACCACGACCCGTTTTATTAATATCATTATATATTAAAACTGCGTCTCTCCAAATATATCAGTTTATTATATATACAATGATGTAAATAAAATAGATATAGCAAATTAAAAGTTTTGTCTAAATTAATAATATTGATATTAAAGGCATATAACAACTATTCATATACACTTTAATCAATTAGTTTTTATATATTTTTTGTACAAAAAATAAAAAAATTGATACGTTTATAAAAAAACATCAAAGTTAATTTCATAAAAAATAAATACGCAAAAAAAATCCTCCTCTAATGGGGTGTATCACAATAGATGACCTAATATAACTGTCAGTTGCATAGAAAACTTTTTTTTATTTATTCCTGATGATCTTAAACTTACAGCTCTATTATTTCAGCCTTTTAAAGCTACCGTTCGCTTTCTTAATTCGTCTATTAAGGCGGGTTACCTTTACTTGAAAAAAAAAAAAAAAAAAAAAACAAACACAAGGTACTATGACTGCTAGCGACATCTACCAAAAGTTTTTGCGTGATACATCCTATTAGCAAACATTATGCACAGAGCAGTAAATACCTATTATTAAATATATATACAGGGGATTTTGTATGCTCTTATTTTAGATATAAAGCCATATTTCGGAATATTTGCAATTTCAGAATGAATGTACGGAGAAGCCAAACAAAATCACCTCCCATATTTCTTAGAAAAAAAAATTGTTTCTATCAATAGAATAATATATGTGTGTTTAAATTTAGTTGTATTTGATTGTAATGGGCAATAACTAATGCCTTCTTTAATACGCGAACATTAGAGATGACTGGGTTTCATTGGATTTAGTAAATTAATTTATAAATGGCTACTTTAGGCGTAGGAATGTAGATTTTATTTACAAAACGTCCGAGTTCTCGAGACGCGGCGTCCACTTAAAGATGGTTTTAACGCTTTCGCAACCATCTCGCTCGCACAATCCAATATTTACAAAAAAAAAAATCTGTAATTTTATTTCATAGACTACATGTCTTAAAAGTATACTAAGACTTGAAAAAACTTTGAAAAAATATAGGATTGTGCGAGAGAGAGAGATGCGATAAACCCTCTTAAAGAATCTTAGGTAAATTTATATTTGAATATGTTAATATTGTATATAAGTAACCGAAGGAGTGCAATAATAGTTTGAGATTGTGTTGTGATTGTTATTCTGGTGTTGTTTACATTCCGATGTAATTTCCTTTGAAAGTTTAATATATTTACTTAGCTTGGGATGCACAAAAATGAAGTCTTTGTAATAGCGTAGAAAAAAAAACTATATGAAACCTAAAAATAAAATACTAATTAATAAATAAATAACCTTAAAATAGCACCTACATATCGCTGCCCAATACACTGCCAGCATTTCCCCTCTGGGCCCCGATTCTCTCGCCGCGTGATTTGCTTAAATTAAACTAACAGTTTTCTATAGACATCTGTCGCTTTTTTTTGAATATTTCGAACCGACACAAAGTCAAAAACGCCAGAATTACGCCCCTTAATTAAGATACTAAACTTTTGTCTATTGTAACCAGAGACAATTTCTTTATAGAACGTTTTCAGTTCTGATCTCCACATGAATGAATGATGGGCCATCTTTCCTACAGCAAACGTCGAAAATAAGTAACTATAGCAAATTGTTTCATATTTTCGACGCTTGCTGATCTGCGCTTGTTTCGCCGCAGTACCAGCTCTAACTGCCTTGAAGGAGAGAAGGCGCTAGGGAATTCCAGCAGGTAAAATCCCATACCAGGGATACCTTGTCATTCCGTCTGGACGCTTGCGATGGCTCTCGACTCAAACCGGTTGGTTCTAAAATAGAGCGGATCGAGATTACTGCAAGCGTCCTACGAATAAAAAAATGTGTCTTTTCGTTTTATTTACATTTTAATAAAATAAATACATTATTTTAGATTTTAGAACGTTACCTTGAAAAGTAAGTCCGCGTAAGTGACGTCACTTAATAATACGAAGACCGTTCGACTAAAAAGGATAGCAAAGCGCTCTTTTTTACAATTTTCTTATAGGGAATGAAAACGCTATTCGAACAACTTTCAAGACGGTATTAAGTAAAATAAACGCTTATAGCGCCAAGTCGAACATGAGGTACATGGCATCATCATCTCATCTGGCAGCTATTTACAACTGCAGCGATTCCGATCGAAAATTCAAATACAATACTTTATAAACTATTTTTTTTTAAATATAAAAATTATCTAGGTAACAATTAAAGTTAAAAATGGAGTTAGCTGGTACAATCGACGCAATTTTTAACTTTAATAGTTACATTATAGAGACTTCGTTTTGGTACAACCCAGCATTAATTGTTAGTATTTTGTCTTTTGTTAAGAGTATCGGGCGAGACGACGCTCTCTACAATCCACCAAAGTTAATAAATGTAAAATATTTCTTAATTCTAATAATATACGACGGTATTATTAAATAAACAATTTTAATTGTAAATAATAATTATTATTGATAATAAATGGGAATTAATATTTAAAATATTTAATTTAAGAAGACATTACGTGTCTAAAATCGTAAATAGTAGTGTAATTGTCATTGGTTTACGATTGCTTATCGATGCGCTTTAGGAAGGATTAAAAATATTTTTTCTCTCGCTCGCACATACCAATATATTTTCAAATATTTTTCAAAACTGAGTGTATATTTGAGAAATGAAGTCTACGAGTATCAACGTTCTAGTAAATAAAATTACGGACAATTTGGACATATGTTTTTTCACTTTCATATACCTGATTTTAAACAGTGAAAATTAGCAAAAACAACTATTTTACTAAAACAAATATATGATATTATAATAGAAGACAAATTTTTAAGCTTTCCATGGATTCACCGTGCGGGTGCCGGGTCCATCGTGTGTGGGTAAGAATTGAGAAGAATGGTGTCTCGGGCTTGCGACCGACAATAGGCTGGTTTAAGAAAAGGAGGCCTCCCTTTTTTTTTATTGCGTGATAATACGCTCACCATCCACCATTCTCCAAGCTCCAAAACGTCCGTAATTTTATTCCATAGTAAATTAATAGACTTTATTTACTGAAAAATCTTTTGAAATATTAGATTGTGCAAGCGAGATAGCCTCTTAAGATGGCGCTTGTCAACTTCCAGCGCAAATATTTATACAACTAAATTTAAAAAAGTAACTTATACCAATGTTTGCTTGGCATAGCAACGACCATGTTAAATATTAGTGTTTTACTCTGAACAAAACAGCATTAATCATTAATTTTGGATTTTTTTATTAAAAAAAAACATTCAAAATCTCTATTTTTCAACGATAATTTCTTACCAAGTACACAAGTAGTATTCCCACATTGCACAAAAATTACAACCATTTTTTTCTATTTTCTATTATTATTATTTTATTTTCAAATAATGGTATCAGTTCTGACAGCCATATTTGATGTCCAAAAGCGTCGCATACCAATCGTAAATCTGTGGCATTTGTAATTGTTTTAGTGGTAGTCGGTATCTGGAACACAACTGCACTAAGTTCAAATCGAGAGCTTCATAATGTGGGGGATAGGAATTCAAAGGGTCGACTTATACAGCTTTACATTGTATACTTTATAGAATTAGAGGTATTGTGTCTACACCACGCTACTTCCTTATTTCATCACAAAGAATTATAAAATATTTAAAAACAAAAGTATAAGGCTGGCTCTACACGTTCTGGTTCAGTGTTGGTTAGGCGTCTACATGTTATGCTAGTTCAGTCCCGTCAAAGTCAATGTGAAGATGTCCAATACATAAATTAAAATTGCTTCATAGTCTTTTACAGTGCATAATGTATATTTGTTACTAAAAAAGCAGACTACACCGACAAAAAGACACCAGAGTTGGTCCCAATTTACGGAACGTGTCGATCGAGTAGTTTGTTGTTGATGCAATCTGCGCCAACGTTCGCCATTCCCGTCCACATATTGGCGATTAGCTCAGTCTTGTTTTAACACGTAGCTAAATAAATTAAATATAAATTTCATTATCCGTACTGTAAAACGTTTAGTGCAATTTAAATTTCTGTATCGGAAAATTCACAGGACGGGACAGAATGGCCGATTAACACAATGCAAATTTCTTACATATAATTTTTGAAAACATACAAATATTTGCAACAACAAGTAACTTGTATGGTCTTGACAACACTATTTCATGTATTGAACTAGTTCTGTTTCAAACCTGTTATTAATGTAAACTGCACGTTTAATAATGAAAACGTTCAACACATATATACACGCCTCTGTGTGTTAAATTTGAAATAATCCTTAAAATATAATTGTATTTATCTTAACAAAAAAAACATTGGAACGCCAACCATATGTCAAACGTAACCAAAAAAAAAACGTCGCCATATTGTATGAATCGATTGTAGTTGAAACCCCGGCTCATGCACAGCGCGTGTGTTTTAATATATATAAGTATTATTATTCATATATAATATAAACTATATAAATGGGCCTTAATATCGCTCCTTTAAATAATAAAAAGATGGAAGTATTAATTTGTTAGTTTATATTTTTTTAAACAAAACGGCTCGTTAAAATTGCAAAAAGGTGTTACCAAATTAATCAACACAGTTCCAGCGCTAATGCCAACGTGTAGGGCCGGTGTTAGATTCATTTTAAGTTACACACATTACAAGATGAAAATAGTGATTACTAGTGTAATGGTTTTGGAGGGAAATTCTGCAAATTTTGAAATACAAAAGACTGATCACTATCGAGTATATTTTTTATGATATTGTATTTCTTAAACTCTGAGATCAGCGGCAGTAGTCTATTTCTTTAAACGAAAACGTTAGATTATCAAAATAGTCATATCCTTATCCCTTCTTCATTATAACCGAATCACACGCACAGGCCAAAATATGCATCAACATACCATAGCCACTATCCCTACGCGTACTCATAAATTTGGTAACTTACATCTGTCGCACGCCAGTGTGTTTCCCCACTCCTATAACCTGGAGTTCTTCAAGCGAAGTGTGAAAAAGCATCTTGTTAGGCCGGCATAGTGGTATACACTGATGCCGGTCGTTAGTGGCTAGTGTCAGTTGCCCCCATTCTTGGACCTGGCATACCTACCGCTTACAATCAAATAGGCGCGACGTCACATGTGTTCAGTATAAAAAATAAATAATAAAAATTATTGAATTTCTCTATATCGTCGGCTACAAGTGACAACTTCGTATAGTATTTTTTTCCATTTTTTTTAAATATAGTTATGAAAGCATAATTTAATGGAAACTATATCAATTAAATTGTTTAAAAATTAGTCGCTAATTAAAAATAAAACAGGACAAACTGCCTCTTTAGTCTAGCGGTGAATTTAGACCAGGTTCCTGGTCCCAAAACCGGGACACAATAATTTATTTGTGATATTTCTTGAGTTTGGTACGCTAGAGACATTGATAAGCTTGCCACTTGTCATGATGGACCTATAGTAAAGTTGCTTTCTGACCGCCCCGAAAGGGATACGGTCGTGATAATAAAACATGCTCGTCTCTGTTCTTACCAGGATCTTTAAACGCAATTTCCCAAAAAAACTCTTTCGAATAACGTTTTCGCTTAAAGAAAGAGAATCTGACTGCTGGTAAACCTGACGTAGCTAGTTTATACAGTCACATCATACAATATTCATTACAGGGATTTTTATATATTAAAAAAGAGGATAATCTGTATTGTATAGTCCGTTTACTTCACACGTTTTGCTGATATTATGTTTGAAATAAAATTTAGATTACTCTTTGCCGCTACAGTCCGCAAAATTAGTGAAAATATTGTTGTAACTTAATTATAGGTTAAAATGTAGTGAACTTTATCCGATTATTGATGTGCAATCTATCTTTTTTTCTTTACTTGTTTATTGTTTGGTAAGTCTAGTACTTCGTTTCAAAGTGCCAAAACAATTTAAAAAAATAAAAAAACTATTTTCGATTGGTTATCGTTAGCTTCAACAAGATGGCGCACTTCGAATTTCAGGACTTGATCTAGCTAGTGCATCATCAAGAACCAATCTTAAATCGTTGTTTAATAACCTAATTTATCCGATGTGCATAAAAGCTATTTCATAAAAGATCTCTCTCGCTTCTCAATTGATTTATCTTGTATTTTTTAATTGACCAATTACCTAATTTGTACAAATTCAGCAGTATTATGAGTGATTTTGTTAATGTTTTAATTGAAACTTTTTTATTAAGTTTTGTTATTTGTTAATCGTAAATACAATTATAAATATAGTTATTTAGACGGTTTAACTTTTCTGCATTCGTCTCGCTCGCACAATCCAATATTTTCAAAGATTTTTATAGTACTTTTGAGAAATATAAAATATACAACTGGAATCAGACACTCATGACTGACATCAGTCCCTCACACTATGCCGGCTTGACTGAGCATGACGGCAATTCGAGCCTGATCCCGAAACGTGTGGATACACTTTACTGGGTCTATAGGCACGAACGGTGGATACTTTCCCGCCCCGGCAGACTGGGAAAATTACCACCATCAGTCAGCCTACCACATGGAAATATATCACTTTCATATACCAAATTTTTGAGAGGGAATAGCAAAAACCTTTATAACGTTTCCATAAATTCATCGTGCGGGTGCCGGGTCCATCGTGTGTGGGAAAGAGAGATGAGGGGATGGTGTTGTCACGGGCTTGCGACAGACAATAGGCTGGTTTACAACTAAGGCCTCCTTGTTTGACATCGACGAGCTTGCCACTTGTCATGATTGGCCTATAGTAAAGTTGGCTAAATGTGAATAAGCGTGGTTTGTGACCACACTAAAAGGGATCGTAGTGATGATACGTTAAAAAAGTAGTAAAGTATCATCACGACCGTTTTCCTTCCGGGATTGTCAGAAATCACGCTTATAAAGAAGCGGATTCGCATTTAGCCAACTTTGCTATTGGCCAATTGACAAGTGGCAAGCTCGTCGATGTCTCTAGCGTACCAAACCCGGGAAACATCACAAATAAATTCAATATTAATTTTATGTAAATGAATAATGTATCCCGACCAGGAATCGAACCCGGTACCTACGAATCTAAATCCACGGACTTAACCGCTAGCAGTTTCATAATACTTTACGTTTTTTTGCCTCCTTTTTGATGTTTATGCGCAGATTACAATATTTGTAAAATGTTCGTCATTTTATTCTAGTAAGTTGATAGACTATATTTCTGATAGTATATCATATTCAGACTAAAAAAATCTTTGAAAATATTTGATTGTGCGAGCGAGATGGCAAACGCGTTAATCCATCTTAAGTGATTTTTATAATAAATTATTGTCTATAATTATTGCTGATCTTCCGTAGAATATTTTTTATATTATTAATTATTAATAAATTGGTCGTAGTTGGATGATATGTACTGTACATTCCAAGAATAACCAAAATGTGGAAGTTGTCGGGGGGGTATTATAGTCCAAGAGCTGGTGAACTATCCGAAGTAACGGTATTTGTAATGCTAGTATTTAGTTTAGCGATATTATGAGTACGTCATCATAGGAAACATATACTTGAAAATGTAAAATTGGGTCTTGTTGCTCCGATTTACGATTCCCGTTATTCAAAGGCAAGGGCGGATCCAAGAGTGGGGGGGGTCAATTGGATCTAGATAATTTTAATAACACGCATAATATGAGAGTGGCATCACGACTGGCCACCTTCTAGGTGGTCAGAATCCACGCTTTTAAAGAATCAAATTCACATTTGGCTAACTTTACTTTAAGGCCCATTGAGACAAGTGGCGAGGCCGTCCATGTCATTTATACTAAACTTAAGAAATAACACAAATTATTATGTCCCGATCAAGAATCGATCCTGGTACCTTCGCGTCTAAAACTACAGTCTTCACCGCTGTTTATCAATATTAGATGCATTATTGAGTATTTTTTAATATATATATACTGAAATTATACAACAGCCTTCGTAGTTTAGCGGTTAAATCCGTGGACTAGACTTAATTATTCGATTCGTAGTCGGGTCACTTTTTTTTTTTTAAAGTAAATTAAAATTCATTTATTTGTGATATTCTCGAGTTGGGTACGCTAGAGACATCGACGAGCTTGCCACTTGTCATGATTGGCCTATAGTAAAGTTGGCTAAATGTGATTCCGCTTCTTTATTAGCGTGGTTTCTAACCACCCCGGATGGGAAACGGTTGTGATGATACTTTTAATTTTATATTGGATATTTTAAAAGTGACTTTTGAGGGTCTTCAGCAAAACTGTTTTTGACGAGGCAAAAACTTTTATCCACTTATGTAGATGGTAAAGACGTAAACAAAATCCAAGGGGGGACAGCCGCCTTGCATCAGATCGTTCATTGTAATTGCGCACATTTAGTTATTATTTGCGCGGTGGTGGCTTGGTTGTAAGAACGCGTTCCTTAAATCCTACATAGGTCGGTTCAAACCCACCTGGCATGTACCAATGAGAAATGCACTTTTCTTAAGTACATTTGTCATAGATTATCAACACCACCGTTCCCGTGCCTCGGAGAGCACGTTAACCCGTCGGTCCCGGTTTCACTAATACCAACTTGTGGAATCGTTAATAAATTGTCATAAAAAATTGACATCATATCCTCGCCAAGCCAGCGTGGCGAGTGTAGGCCAAATTCTCCAGATATATGTTCTGGAAGGCACATCTCCAGCAGTGGAGGTCTAGGACGCTGTGTTCTAGGGGCTGTAATGAATGAATGAAAAAAGTTATTATTTATTTCAAGTAATAATAACGTAATATTCATTTATTAGAAAAAAAAATACAAAATATACAATAAAATTAATATTAATCAGTCTGGTCCGCGTGGAATGGTAACAAGAACGCTGGCTGCATTTCCACGCTGAATTGCAATAGCGATTCTTTAGGCGAAGAAAGAGCCAGCCCTCTTGTCACCGGAGGAGACGACAAGACGCGGTCTTTTAAAAGCTTTTTTGCGCTTGGACTCCATGTGCCCAGAGTTTCTACAGCAAGCGGCACAAATATGTTATCTTTTAATATACTTAAGTACATACTTGCGCCGCTTGCCGGACTCCGCATTTTCCGCCGCGGAGTCGCTTTATGCGCTGTCCCCCTGAGATGCGACATTATCTCGGATAACTCCAGCAGGCTCCACAAGAGCTGAAACCTCGATGGTGGCTAGAGCCCTTTTACGTAATTACATTGTAGTCTGTCCTGATGTCGACTATTAGACCCACCTGACTTGAAAGCTGGATCCGTCATTGCTCCCGAGGGTTCATGGGCTCAGTCTATATTACTATTTTAGTTAGTAAACATTTGTTTGTGATTTTATGTTCTTAAGTTCAAATATTTAGTTCCTTTAATTTTTGTTGCGAATTAATTTTAATGATACCTAATATTTCTATGTGGTAGGATTTAGAGCTCTACCCCTATTCTGTAACTTAGTCGCAAACGTTATTAGTGGATTTCGTTATTTATGCCAGAGATTGCGTCATAATTACAAAATATTATTCAATTCTCAATTCTATAAGCGCTCGACCACGACGGCGTCCGTGAAAATATGAACTTTAATAGCTTGATATATATTCTATTAATGGATTTCATTTTTTAGCGTTTGCGCTTAAGTAATAGAATAGGGCTGCTGGTTAACTTTAGGTTGTAATAATTTGTTGTATCTTAAACGTGAGAGGGTTTGACGTTTTGCACCCTCCTCCCTCGCACAGTACAATATTTTCAAAGCTTTCTCAATTCTGAGTGTACTATTGAGAAATATCTATCAACTTACTAGGGAATGAAATTAAGGTCATTTTGCAGATATATCTAAGTGACTTTCTATTGATAGGAACAAACATTTCGTCATGATCGTAGAACAATATCGGATTTAAAAAAATACCCATAATTTTGCATATATATTTATATGTAGTTTTATATTGTAATTTATAGTGCAAATATTAGAAAGGGTTCCAAAATGAAATCTAGAAGGTTTGCACTTACGAGTATTATGAGACTTAAAAAGTGACAAAAAACAGTCGAAATGACAGTTGAATGGCCGCCATGAAAATTTTAAATATAGCAGATCCGTCACTGTTCTACGATCATGACGATTTTTTCCTAAGAAACCATATGTCGGAAATTACCTAATCTTTTGGCATTTACATACAAATTGGCTATTTTAAAATTAACAGTTTGTATGAAGAAGCCATTTTTTTTTTGTCGTTTCCGACATATGGGTTCTTTGTTTCTATCAGTAGAATAACATATCGGTCTAACGTAAGACCATACAATGTCACTCTGCATTAATAGTTGTTTATTATGTAATGTTTATTTATAATACACGTTTTGAAAAATATTTGAAAACATTGGATTGTGCAAGCGAGAGATATGTAAAATCGTTAAACCCTCTTAATGACAAATTAATGAATATCGTTATATTAGGGTGTAAAAAAGATTATCTATTTGATCTTAAATAAATATTTATGTTCTAGCGACATTTTATCGTGTACTTGAGATGATGGAGCGATGTAGTGAAATTACTTTACGGTCACAACGTGAATTATAAAAATAAAGAAAACTATGAAATTCCATATTATTTGTTTTATTTTGTTCCTCCTTTTGGTAGGTACTCACAGATATCGATACGAGTTATATCAGTGCTGGTCAAAGTCAAAATATCTTTATTCACGTAAACGTAATTATTTTATTTTATTTATTTATTTAAAAACTTTATTGCACTATGTACAAAGGCGGACTTAATTTCTGACTCATTCTCTGACAGCCAAACCTTTAGGACATTTAGACAGTATAGATGGTAGGTGCAATCATTAATTAAGTTATTCTTAACAGTATACTTCTGTATCTTAATACATACATAACAATATTACATACAAATACATAAATACGTAATATATACATATATATAAACATAAATTACATCATAAATAAACAATGATATAAAAATAAAACTACTTACATGATGAGGGAATTGAAATATGATGTTGCTGCAATTGAGGACAGTGAGGAAATGAAAAAGAGACATAAATTTGGGACAATCTAGTTAGAAAGAAAGTGTTTGTAAACCATATTTTTGAAGATGATTATAGATTATTTTAAATGATTCTACTCCAGCTAGTGGAAGACTAAGCAGCGAAGTGGTAGAGTATGCTGTTAGCTGAAGACGAGCAGCTTTTCCGATTCCAGTGACCTGTTAAATATAATTTAACTTGGTATAAAAAAGTCCGAAACGTTGACATCCGTCAAAGAACTAAACTTATAGACAAGCCTTTATAATATAGTGAAGTGGCGAGTGGACACAACTGCCGTTAGAGCTATGGGCAAATAATATTAATTATAGCAGCAAAGTGGTCCAATAAGTAGGATGTTAGCAGAAGACCAGCAGATTCCAGTGACATGTTAATGTTTAGTCTGACTGAGGAAGGAATCTGCAAGGAAAACTCAGCTATATCAGATTTACAAAATAAAACATACAGAACTGCACCACAACGATCAATTAATAACCTTTTAAATTTAGTTCAGTACCTATGAGATTATATATGGGACACAAGAATATTTTTTAATTTAAATAACTTTGATTAATATTTAGTTAAGAAAGCATAGGGACAAAAATAAGGAAAGGTACGCTCCAATGGTTCGGACATGTTGAAAAAATGAGTGAAGATTGATTGAAGAACCAGATATATAATGCGAAAGTTGTAGGTAAAATAGGTCCTGGCAGACCAAGACTCAACTATCACGATCAAAATGTTTTTATCGGACTAAAAAGTATAAATAATTACAACTACTTAAAAGTAAAAAACAAATTAAACCGGGTTCGATTCCTGATCGGGACACAAAAATATTTATTAATTTAAATGTATTTATTTAGATATTATTTAATTTATTTGTGATATTTCTCGCTGGAGACATCGACGAGCTTGCCACTTGTCATGATTGGCCTATAGTAAAGTTGGCTAAATGTGAATCCGCTTATTTATAAGCGTGGTTTCTGACCACCCCGAAAGGGAAACGGTCGTGATGATACTAAAAAAATATTTTTCCCCTGACTACGCCCATGGTTGGAGTAAGCGAGTTCTGAAGTGGAGACCCATCTCCAGCAGTGGAGGTCTAGGACGCTGTGTTCTAGGGGCTGTAATGACCTGTCGTTTTGTACTTACCGCTTAAAACAAAAATGATTTAAAAAAAATGAGCAGGAAAAAAATATCTAGTAGATCTACCGTGGTTTCAGACGCGGGGGTACCGGGTTCGATTCCTGGTGAATGATTTAATTTATTTGTGATATTTCTCGAGTTTGGTACGCTAGACTTTGACAAGCATTGGTCATAATGGGATTGTAAATCTGCTTCTTCCCATTCCCGATTTGACGTTGACTTATGTGACAGCCTGGGTATAATGTAGGAAATTAAATAAAAAACAATATATCCATATTATTATCACATATATTCGTACCCTTTTAACATATCCAAAAACATACATCTAGATAACTTCAGAACGGTGGAACATATATTAATTTTAAACCGTGTAGGTATATGTATGTTTTGAGCAAAATGCAAGCAGTAATGGGTCTGATCTGTCATAATTACTTGGCTGTCCTATTTTAAAACCTAGCGCGATTTGTGTAAAATAATAATTGCTTATTACAAATAAAGCGATTTTACTAAGTGTGAAGGGGCATTAAAATTATATTTAAAAAGCTTTTTTTTACAGAATTGTGTATTAAAGCCACAAACGCAAAGTCGTACGACTTTCAAAGCGAAATAAAGTGTAAAAAGAGCTTAAAGCGATAAGTCAAACACATTGCAAGTAAAGTAAAACCTGGTTGATTAAGGCCGCGTTCGTTTCAGGAAATGTTAGCATGAAAATACAATTTTTTTAGCACAAGTCGTTCGTTTAATGAAAATTCTAACATTTGATGCTAATTTCGTGTCGGTACCGTGTTGAAAAAGGGTTATTGATGTTACTTTTTGACAGATGTCATTTAACATAAGAAATGGTTTGTTTACATTGTTGTATACTTTATATTATATTTGTTTAAAATGTATTTTAAACGATTTTATGTAATCAATTTAAAGACCATGATACATTGTCAATAGATTTGTTATTATTGGTTACTTGTCAAAAAGTAACCTCACCGCTCGTTTTTTCAAGAAATGTTATTTATTGTTAAAAAAAAGTGGTATTTCTTAACAAAAACGACATTTCACGATGGTATATGAAGTTGCTACGAAATGTTGGAAATGCTATAAAACGAACGCGGCCTTAGTAGCAGCCTAGTAGTCTCAGTTTTTAACGTCTAAAAATTTATTTTAAAATAATTGCTAGCTTTTAAAATAGGACAGCAGGGTGAGGGGGGGGGGGTTTACTATTAAGTTATATCATATATATTTAGTTCCTTTAGACATATTAATATCACAATCGTATTTCTTTGTATAACGGCAGTAAGGTTCAATTTTATATAGGTACATTAAATCAGTATTTGGTAGGGTAGGCAGAGAAACCAAAAAAAGTGGATGGGGAGTGTTAATGCGCAATAAAAAGGATGCTTATCCACAATAATAATTACAAAAAAATCTCTAGTTAATAACGGCCGGTTGATGAAAGGATGATTAAAATAATCAATGATTAATATTTTAATATACGACACGTGATTGGCTAGCTTGTCACATTGGTGATTTCAGCCAATGACGTGCCTCATAGACAAACGTTAAACCTGTCAAAACCGCCCGTTAGTATATTTAACTACAATTACTTCAAATTACGAAGTCCCCATTCGACCTATCACAACGTCCTGGACCTCCACTGTTACTTGAATTTTGGCCTATGCACTGGCCACAAGGGTTGGCGAGGGGGTCTGATGTCAATTATAATGACAATTTATTAACGATTCCACAAGTTGGTATTAAATGAAGCCGGGACCGACGACTACGTGCTTTCTTAAAGTGGGCGCTGGACGCCAAGAGGGGGCGCCATCTATAGCGGCTGTAATCCAGGCCCAACAGAATATCTCCTTGCGCGCGACTGTCGGCGCTCCGTGGTTCGTGCGCAACACCGTATTCCACGATGACCTGAAGATGGAGACCATCGAGCGGTTCGTGGCCAGGCTCTCGAAGTCTATGTGCGATCGAGCCGACCGCAGCCGCTTCGACCATCTTCGGGGCATCGCACCTCTCCACGCACGACCACTGGATGGACGCCGCCTGCCCTGGGAGATCCTCGGGCGTAACCCGCAGTCGTCGCCATAATTACTCTTCTCCCATAAGCAGCGTGATATACCCTACAGTGGCCCTTTCCCCGCATCAATCCGGGGTAAAGAAACCAGCAGGTCGACAGCCCGCAGAAATTAATGCCCGCTAAATAGGGTTAACCCTGAAGCGTTTTGCCAATGGCGAAGAAGAACTACTAACTAGAGGGGGGCGGTAAGGGGCCCAGAAAGAAATGGCAGGCGTTGGTATGGTTTAGGGGGGCAACTTTATATATTAAAATTCAATAAAATTGAAACCTACACAACATCGGATATTTAATTATATTCGGTCAAAGTTGGCGGTAGACGTAATAAGTTTGAGAATCTCTGGTCTATCCGAATGAAATCCACTTTTTATAAGTATAATAAAATGCGCTAACAAAAGCAATGGTCATCACCAATGGTTGTCTTTTTTTTATTATGATCAATTGAAGGTTGATCAGCGAGCGTATTTCTCTAATAAGAATCAACAAACAAGGCGTACGCGTTTGGTTTCCAGTGTGCCACAAACATACATATATATAGGCTTACAAACACATAACCCTTTTTTGCGTCGCGCAGTCGGGTAAAAGGTGAATTTCAATCGGATAATCGATCGGTGAAGGCTTTTACGGATATTGTACTCAAGATATCTTATGCAATACTAAAAAATAATTTGAAGTGTCAAATGGGACTCGTATTTCTCGGTCGGTTTTCTCATCAAGCAAACATGAAAACACAGGTCGTGTTTTGAGAGGGTGCTTTTGCATCTCTCTCGCTTCCACAATCCATAATTTAAAAAAAAAGTTCCAGTTGTGTACTTTTGAGAAATGTGGTCTATCAACTTTATGGTAAATAAAGGACATTTTGAAGATATACCCGTATATTCCGGGCCGTAGCGGTTTACAAATAAACTTTTTAAACTTTCGCGCACATTAATAATAGTTTTTTTATAATTTTAACGGGTCTTTACGCGATTTACCTTACGAGACATATTTCTCCCGACGTTTCAGCCAAGTTGCATTGGCCGTGGTCACGGGTCGACTGAAGCTATGCGGTGTAGTCTCATACATACTGGGCGGCAGATGTAATCCTACCCACTTTTTAAAAGTTTTTAGAAATCACGACACACAACACTTACAATATCTTTGGCGACACCGGGCGATTTTTCCCGGCGTCGAAACCTATTGATTACTGGATTCCACGATGAAGATAGCTTATAACTCCCCTCTCGATTGAAATTTAACGAAACAGAAACGTCGGGAGAAATATGTCTCTAAGGTAAATCGCGTAAAGACCCGTTAAAATTATAAAAATCTAATATACCCGTATATCACTTTGTACAAGTTTGTATGAAGAAGCCAAATTTTGTTGTCATTTCCGCCATATGTTTTCTTAGGTACGCTGGAACTTGCACTTGTCATGATTGGCCTATAGTAAAGTTGGCTAAATGTCAATCCGCTTATTTATAAGCGTGGTTTCTGACCACCACGAAAGGGAAACAGTCGTGATAGAATAACATATAAGTCTAACGTAAGACTATACACAAGTTACACAGTATAATAGCATGTTGTCGGTCGCAAGCCCGAGACACCATTCTTCTCATTTCTTAACCACAGACGATAGACCTGGACCCGCACGGTGAATCTATGGAATGCTTGGAAATTTTGTTTTACTAAAATAAAGGAAAATTTACAGTTTTTTTTACAATTTTTCTCTGTCTAAGTATATAAGAGATAAGTCAAAAAAGTCCGTAATTTTATTTCCTAGAAAATTAATAGACTACATTTCTCAAAAGTACAGTCGACCAAAAAAGTGGTCTACCACCTTACGGTTGAGATTTATTTGCACGTCTTCTAACAATAAGGTTGATTTTCCTGTGAAAATAGTACGATCTTTCTAATACTCGACCTTAGCAATGTTTTCATTACAAAGAAAGCTTTCTCAAAACTGATAGATTACTTTCTTTTAAAATATTTGTGCGAGAGAGAAGCAATTAAACCCTCGCTAATAATTTCAATTCAAAAATCAATTAATAATTCAATTACTTTGATTATAATAATTAATTAATTAAATAAGTTACAACAATTAAAAGTAGCCAAAGATGATATATTACAATTGTTAATAATTTTATTATTACCTAAAATTAATATAATTAAATACATAAAGGAATTTATTTATAATGGGTTAATTTTGGTTTTTAAATTTACACTATCCGCGTTCCGTTTATAGCAAAATACCAGCGGCGCTAACATAAAATGCCATTACAAAAAACACTGACATTTAATGTTAAAAATTGAAGCGTTTTATTTAAAAAAAAATGTTAACATGAAATTTATATATTTAATCTTTATTTAGGTAGTTTAGTTTTTGACAGTTGGACAAACTTCAATTTCGCAACCGAACCACACGCACAGGCCAAAATATGCGCGCCCATAACGTAGCCACTATCCCTACGCGTACATATAAAAGACATCATCCAATTTAGGCTATTTTTGTACTATTTGTGCCGTGTACAATAAAAAAAAAAAGGATAGTAGTCTTAATACTGTTATTGATAGATGCTATTTTTACTATACAGGGTTACAGGAAAAGTCGTGCTAGATCCGTTCAGGGCGTGGAGTACCCATCAGTTCTGACTTATTTCTCTATGAAACACCCTACCCTAAATTTAACCCTTTTCGAGATTTTCGACTTTTAATTTTTTTATTGAAAATTGCCGATGTTTGGGCTACTAAAATTAATTTTGTTTATTTTGTGTGCCTTATTATTATTATTATTGCATTTTTACATGTGTAATAAGATGCTTTAGGACGTTAATCATTAAAATAGTGCATAAGTTAATTGAATAGGCCGTAGTAGACAAGTGAAAGTTAAGAAATTACAAAAATAATTAGCAAGTTTTTTTTTCTCTAAGGGATATCTAAAAAAAATATTATGTCAGTTGTTCGGCAGATGTATTTTAAAATATCTACGTATCATAAGCTATCTAACGAGGTATAACAATCTAGAATTTGTATTACATTTCGTGGAAAAAAAGTAGTCGGGACGCTTCAGGTAGTAGTTCTATTGATCAATCAAGACGCACCGTGCGAGCGAGACAAGTGATGATTTATGCAGGTGTAAGTGAAAGAAAACTGATCTAGCACGACTTTTTATGTAACCCTGTATATTACTGTACAATTAAATTATTTGGAAAATAAAACATGTAGTTTCCGTAAGCAGGCGCTTGACTGATGAAAGAATTTGACACTGACAGTTGTACTATTTTTTTTCTAACTCTGACATACCGCGTGTTCAACTTGACACTGTAAGCGATTTTTTTTACTGAATATCGCTTTGACAGGCGTTCAAGTTGCTTTTCCGAACGTATTGAGTTTTGAAGTATACCACGTGTCAAAGTTATGAGTAACTGCGGTGACTGTTTTTTTTTTTTGTTTTCTTCCGATGGATGATGAATGAGATGATAGGGAAGGCAAAGGGTCTAGCCCATACAGCCAAGTCTGACGTAATATATGAGGTAATGGGGTCATCATTAAATTCCAGATGCTGCAGAATTTGATGCTTTTCTTGGAGTTACTCGCGGCACCATAGCTCAAACACGTCGGGTAAAATATGGGAGTTGACAGCGCGGAAAAACCGCAAAAAATAAATTGCAACTTGTGCCCCATATTTAAAGTCCAATTTATCGTTTTCCATAATTATTCACATTGTAGCACATTATTAAACAAACCAACATCACTTTTGACCAATAATATCCACAGTAAATTAATTTACAAAACAAAAACTTGCACTTGACATGTCCACGCAAAATGGCGCGAAGAACTCCCTGCGATGACTAAATACTGTTTTTTGTTTTATTTTCCCTTTATGGGAAGGCAAAAGGCAGAGCCCATACAGCCATCGTCTTCGGTAGTTTTCTTAGTTATATTGTTTTTTTATTTTTTATTACTGACATCGAATTAATCCTTAAGTACTAGAGCTGTCATGATAATATTTTAAACATTTTGACACCTATACTATTTAAATTAACGGGTTTTTCTACTTAATTTGTATTCTTAACTGTAAATACAATTTAGCCCAAATCCCCTTTACAAGATGAATGATGTCTTTTGGAGAATCTTTCGCACGCTCAAGATGTGGAATGGTGTTTCCCCATTCCTATAATCTGCAGCCCTTCTGGTGCTTAATTACAAACTTTATATAATAAAATCTATTAAATAGCGAAAACTATCAGTGTAAATAAAATTAATTCTCGTTTAAAGGTTTCTTCTACAGGTAACGTTTCGCATGCGTTTATTTTAATAATTGTCTATTATATATTTTCATTCATTTTTCATTACAGCCCCTAGACCTCCATTGTTGGAGATGGACCTTCCAGAATATATATCTGGAGAAGTTGGCCTACACTCACCACACTGGCCAGATGGTTTGGCGAGGAACTGATGTAAATTTTTAAAGACAATTTATTTACGTTTCCACAAGTTGGTTGTGTTGCAACACATTTCTTAAGTACATTTGTCATAGAATTACAATAATCGTTAACAAATTGACACCAAACCCTCGCCAACCCGTCTGGCCAGCGTGGCGAGTGTAGGCCAAATTCTCCAGATATATGTTCTGGAAGGCCCATCTTCAAAAGTGGAGGTCTATGACGCGGTGTTGTAGGGGTTGTAATGAATGAAAAAAATGGACTAAGGCTGCTGGAGTCCTTCAAGAAGCGTGATAAAACAGTAATTATTTTTGTTTTTTAACTTATCTTACAGCCTGTGTTAGAATAAATTACGAGAAAAAACTATATCAGGAAGTTAATAATGCGGATTTAACAGAAAGTCTTTTACAGGCTAAAATTATCGTAACTATACATTTTCGTAACAATAAGATTTTAAATACAATAATATTAATTATTAGTTACTAAATTCTTTTTCGTATTAAAATCTAAATTAACTTAAAAAATAATTTATAAATAGTATTGTCTATACGGTATGTTAAAAATAGAGCAGAAAATAATGCGGAATATATATATATTACATTAGACATATGAATCTCAGTGACCCATTGATGGTAATAAAGGGACAAACTGACATCAAGATAAGTGGACGTCAGTCACCATTCCCTATCAAACCAGTTAGTTTTTTTTTAAACACAGAACTTATATATACATATATATATATATATAAAGTGCAATATTATAGATGTATAGTTGTAGGTTGCGCAATGAGTTTCTGGTCATAAGATATAAGACCTATATTAATGTAGGTATAGGGGCAAAAGGTATGATTTTTTGAAAAACATATTTATTTTTCTGGGTAATTAAATTTGTATTTAATAAAAATATAAGGATTTTTGTTCCGTGTGTTAATGGTTAAAAAAGAGATATTAATTGCTGCCTAATTTCAACATACTGTAAGTAGGTACGTTTGTAAATTAAATCGAAAAATTTACAACTAAAATAGTAATGAATGAAAAATTATAACAAAAAAAAATACAAATTATATTATGTCACAAAATCAATTAAAGCATTTTTATTCGTGTAGAATTTAACTAAAACACTAACGGCCAGTTGCAGAAAGAATTATTAAATTTAAGATCAATATCTATATATATATATAAAAATGAATGTCTGTGTGTACGTATGTTCCCTATGCATTTCGAAACTACTAGACCGATCGGGATGAAACTTTGGGAATATGTTGTGTGAACATCAGCTACTGTTGTCCGATAGGTGGCGCGCATCAGCGCTGACCCTATGAGGGCATACCGACTGAGGGTTCATTCATTGACTGTCAGGCGGTACAAAGTTCACCGGGTCAGCTAGTTTTGATATAAGCAACGTGATTGATAAATAGCTTGTCACTTTGGTTATTTTAGCCAATGACGTGCCTCATACGTATACGTTAGACATGTCAAAAGGTAATCAGCCTGTCTGCAACTGGCCGTAACAGCTATAACAGATGTTTCTCTAAAACCAGCTAAACTCAATGTAGGGTACTAAAGTATCATCACGACCGTATCCATTTCGAGGTAGTCAGAAAACACGCTTTTTTAAATAAAGCGGATTCACATTTAGCCAACTTTACTATGGGCCCATCATGACAAGTGGCAAGCTCGTCGATTTCTCTAGCGTACCAAACTCGAGAACTACCATAAATAATTTATTGTGTCCCGACTAGGAATCAAACCCGGTACCCCACGGACTTAACCGCTAGACCACGGAGGCAGTCAAAGTACTGTAGGGTACTTAAGGTTTCCGAAAATATTTAATAATAAGACACACAAAACAGGATCTTGCTAATTCTAGAGCTCCACAAAAGTTTGAGAACCACTGCTTTTAACTACTGAAAACCAGATAACATATCATCGAATTTTATCAGAAACATTTCGCAAAACCAGCAGCCATTTTGTTACTTAAGCGCAAACGTTATATAATGGAATCCGCTAACTATATATAAATCACGCTATTAAAGTTGATATTTGCACGGCCGCTGTCAAGGTTAAGCTTATAGAGTTGAGAATTGAATAATATTTTGTTATTATAACGCAATCTCTGACGCCTCCGTGGTCTAGTGGTAACAAACGTTGCCATGAACTCGGGAGGTCGTGGGTTCGATTCCCACCGGGGGCAAGTTGTACATTGTATAATTTGTCTCGGTCTGGGTGTTTATATGTATAATATGTATATAGTTACAAAAAAAAAGAGTATAATATGTAGTTTATCAACCATCTAGTTTCCGTAACACAAGCCTTGTAGCTTACAACGGAAACTAGATGGCGCTGTGTGACCTGTCTGGAAATATTTATATATTAATTTAAATAAGGAAATACATTAATAATGTTTGCGACTGCCGCTGTCAAAGTCGAGTGCTTATAGAGTTGAGAATTGAATAATATTTTGTAATTATGACGCAATCTCTGACGTAAATATCGAAATACATTAATAATGTTTGCGACTTAGTAACAGAGTAGGGCTACAGAGCTAGTTAATTATTTCACATTGACATAGAATAAGTGATTACTGTACTGTGTGACTTTGTATGGTCTTACGTATGTTATTCTATTGATAGAAACATACCAGATAAAATATATCTTGACAGCTGTTCTCTAAATAGTAATGGTAAATTTTCTCAGAAAAACATCTGTGTATAGATCTTTAAATTAGCTAAATTAAATTTATATACCTATATAATCACATTGATATGAAACAAATGTGAAAAAGCACATCTCCAACCAGGTTTAGACCAAAGTTTAAATATGAATCAATATTCTAATCCACTCTTCATCATATAAACAGGATTGTCGCATTTACAAATAATTTAAATAGCCTTATTCCTAAATAAAAAAATAATACACAATAATTATTTAATAAGAATTTAACAATGCAATTTATTCCCTTGTCCATGGTTTAGGACAAAATTAACAGCTTCATTCTAGCCAAAAATATGTGCAATGCTGTATGTTGCAGACAGTAGGGTCGTTTAAGCCCGGATGTCTAATGAGCCTGTGTTGGGGATAGGGACATTCCCCCGTTCTCCCCAGCAGAATCTCAGCGGGTAATTAATGCACTTTTGAGTATACCTAAATGTGCGGAAGAAGCAATTAATCGGGCGTTGTCGAGAATAAATTGTATTGATGGTTATTTAATATTTATAAAATATTAATTTAAATAATAATAATTATTATAATACACCATAATGTCCTAAGTTTTGCAGTCTATCTAGGCAGTGTCTTGTTTCTTCAATAGGGTGTATCAGGCAAAGATTTTTGTAGATGTCGCTATCGGCAATAGTGCCTTGTTTACACCTATGACGCTTATTTACATCATTATTTAAATGCGTTTTTTTTATATCAAAAAAATGAATTTTAACTAAACGTTACCTACCTTAAAAGACAAATTAAGAAAGTGAAACCCGTCTTTAAAAAGAAAAAAGGTTGAATTAATAGAATGGCAATCCTTTTAACCTCGATTTGTTCACTTAAAAACTGCACACGTCGACATAAAATAAATTTCGTAATTAAAATACAAGATGTCTATGCAACTGACAGTTATATTAGGTACCATGTATCATGCGCCATCTATCGTGATAATGATACACCCCATTGGTTCACTTGAACCTACATTTCCTTTATTATATGGTAACAATAAACATATCCATGCTAATATAATGTGAAAGAATATTTGTTTGTATGTATGTTTGTCTGTCCATTACGACTATATTACAGAACCGATGTTAATAAAGATAGAATATCGCACCCTTAATAAGGGCTCTAGTCATTTTTTTTTGTATAGTGTGATTTTAAATGCTAAGGGCATTTAAAATCACACGATTGAATTATCTACCAGTTAGCGCTGACAGAGAGAGCAAAAGGACAAATACTCGGAAACTGTACTAAGTCTCTTTCACTCCTCCGCAATGTTTCCCGTTGTTACCAGAATCATTAAAAGCAATTTCCCAAATAAAAAAATTCGTTTAACGCCCTTGTATTACTAACGGTGCGATATACTATAGCGTGACCTAACAAGATCGACGGATTTGTTTTTAAAGAAAAAAAATGGCTTTATTTCTTCCACCAATTAAACCTTGTCGTGCGTATTAGTGTTGCCTAAATTGATGTTGGTCTTGCACTCCTAATCATGGTCTTGATCTTGCGCTAGAGTCTCGCAAGACTTCTGCAAGACTTACTCTGACTCAATATATATATTTTTTTCCCAATTCTACTAAGGAAATCTCTCTCCGCGATGTCTTTAGGGTACCAAACTTGAGAAATATCACAGATTAAATAATTTATTGTGTCCCAACCAGGAATCAAACCCTGTACCTCCAATTAACCGCTAGACCTCGGAGGCATTAGGTATAGGTAAGATTTAAGTATACTAAAATAAATATTTTGCAAACGAGCCAAGTTCCAAACACCTAAACGTATTTTTTTTTTCTCTAAGGTTTTTTTTTTTTAAATTAGGGACAAGACGCAGTTACAATTAAGACCGCCTCCGTGGTCTAGTGGTAACAAACGTTGCCGTGAACTCGGGAGGTCGTGGGATCGATTCCCACCGGGGGCAAGTTGTACATTGTATAATTTGTCTTGGTCTGGGTGTTTATATGTATAATATGTAATATATTTACAAAAAAAAAAAGTATAATATGTAGTTTATCAACCATCTAGTTTCCGTAACACAAGCCTTGTAGCTTACCACGGAAACTAGATGGCGCTGTGTGACCTGTCTGGAAATATTTATTTATTGAAAACCTAACCCCAAAAAAAGTAAACACTTTAGCAAAATTTGGAAAAAAATCTGTGCAAGAGTCTTGCAACCATATCAGTAGTCTTGCATTTTTGCAAGACCAAGACCAAGACTGCAAGCCCAAGACCAAGATTGGGCAACACTAGTGCAAATGCAGAGCTTTTACCAAAATTCGTTGAATAGTGCTTCTGGCAATGTTAAATACTTGATCACGATGCCAAAGTCCAGATTTTAATACAACACAAAGTTCAAATATTTCTGTTTTTTTTTTTGACAATTCGAAACATTAACCTAGGATAACAAACCACTGATTTTATTCCCCTATACAGTATTAAAATCTTCATTTCTTTGCTAAATGTTGTATGTACCTTTGAACTACGTGCAATATTTCTGACGGCAATTTTTGCCTGTCTGTTAAATGTGTGTACGAAGCGATGGTTGTAGAGATTTGTGTATGAAGTTGTATGAGGGCTTCGAGTCCGATGGAGCGCAAAGTTTTTGCGTTCTTATATACTATGTTATCTAATTCAGTCTTGTTTATCAGTATTTTCTCTGTATCTGAAAAAAAAAACATCATTTTTTTATATTTAAATTAAACATTATATTTAAATTATTAATTAAATATAGGTACTATAATGTTAAAATTGTGTTGTAAATTAGTTTATTATTTTAATAATGTATATTTACAAATCCGCCTCCGTGGTCTAGTGGTAACAAACGTTGCCGTGAACTCGGGAGGTCGTGGGTTCGATTCCCACCGGGGGTAAGTTGTACATTGTATAATTTGTCTCGGTCTGGGTATTTATATGTATAATATGTATATATTTACAAAAAAATATATATATAATATGTAGTTTATCAACCATCTAGTTTCCGTAACACAAGCCTCGTAGCTTACCACGGAAACTAGATGGCGCTGTGTGACCTGTCTGAAAATATTTATTATTATTATTATATCGAAATTTATAGACATACATATATCGATATATCTAAACCTAATAAAAATAAACTATAAGTAAAAAATATCTTCTAGAGAAGACCCTTCAGGGATAGTCCCAAGAAGACTGGCAACATTTCCCCTCTGTATAGCGAGGCTAATACGTTGACAGAAATAATTGCCAGATTTCCTGTCTTGTCTTGGGACAAAATCTTAAAGGTTAATGCTCTTTAGGCAATTATATATTAGTTATACGTGTAAATACATACCTCCATTAGTATGAATTGTATTATTCTCATGACCGGAATTTCTTTTCTTTGGTGATGTCTTTGTCTTTTCTCCTTTATCACTAGATTTTGTTGGACTGAAATTAAAATACAAACATTAGGAAAATCGAAGTTTTGTACAGTTACATGTGGATTGATTTTTACTGATTAAAAAAATAGTTTAGTCAAATAAGACAAAAAGGTGACAATTAAAATCAAACGCTAAAAATTCGTGGAAATTTTGAAGAATAGTTTTTATTTTATTTATATCCCAATTGCCAATCAAAAAGCTATGGTGGCTTAGTTGTAACCCATGATCAAGCCCCTCCTACAGTGACGGCCTAAGACTATTATTATTTATTAAATATTTTTTATTTTTTTATTTAATTATCACTGTTATTTATATTTTTACAGTATGTATAACATTTTTTAAAAAATTTTTTGAGACTTAGGTTAGTTGAAATGTTTTTGACATTTGTTTATTTTTTATCATTACTACTGTAAGGTATTTTGGTATTATAAAATTAT
Organism: Tinea semifulvella; assembly: GCA_910589645.1. Classification (NCBI taxonomy): domain Eukaryota; kingdom Metazoa; phylum Arthropoda; class Insecta; order Lepidoptera; family Tineidae; genus Tinea; species Tinea semifulvella. Next base: position 4,777,833 of record OU342599.1, read on the forward strand.
GATTTAGTATTAAGTATGACAATGCCAATTTACAGCTGCTATTTATTATAATTTCAATAAATAGAATACTTATAATTTGACGAGGCGGTATCTACTGTTCCTGATCAGTAATTTATAAAATCCATTACCTATTATTGAGTTGTTATATATATATTATGTTTCTGTTTTAATCACTAGTAAATATTTTAATGTATACATTATGTAAATTATATAAAATTATAAATATAAAATGTAATAACTGTTATGACATGTAAAAATGTTGCCTATTTACTGAATAAATTATTTGATTTTGATTATGTGTTCTATGATGGTGATGATATCCCCCAGTTCCTAAAAATATCTTCATGGAACTGCCTTCGTGGTCTAGCGGTTAAGTCCGTGGATTTAGACTCGGAGGTACCGGGTTCGATTGGTCGGGACACAAAAATATTTATTAATGTAAATAAATGCATTCATTTTGATATTTAATGTATTTGTGATATTTCTCGAGTTTGGTACGCTGGAGATATCGACGAGCTTGCCACTTGCCATGATTGGCCTATAGTAAAGTTGGCTAAATGTGAATCCGCTTATTTATAAGCGTGGTTTCTGACCACCCCAAAAGGGAAACGGTCGTGATGATACTTTACTTTTTTACTTTATCTTCATGGAACAAATCCCCAATCTTAAAAAATCATTGTTGTCAAAGCCAGGTCTGTGACCCATCGGAGGGTACCAGTAGCACCTCAGCGCTGATCGACGGCAGACGTCTACAATTTTGTGATTCGGTGACGACACACCGCTGTGCTTATTTTTCGGTGCTAAAGTGTCTGCTGCGTAGCCACGCGCGTGTATATATCAGTCAGAACTGTTTCTTGGATTATTAGTTTTGTGTAGGTTAGAGCTGGTCTTCTTCTGGAACCCTGCGACCCCACTGACACGTGGTCAACTTCTGATGGAAGTAGTAAGTGCTTCTGCCTCTTTCTTTGGACTTCACGGAGCTAGCTCGTCATCAAACCCCCCAAACCATACACAGTCCACTCATCTACCACACCCGTAAGGGAGTTGGAAATCGCCCCCACAATCGTCATATTGGATTTATTGAATTCATTACTTTTCTTGAACTAAATAATATTTATTTATTTATTTACTATAGGTACACAAACAGATCACAATCACAATCAGTTTACATTTTCCAGCAATTTATTAAGTTCTAGATTGCAATCCAAAAGCAGTCTACACAGCATGCTTATTGTGATTTAGCCATGACATTGTCATTTCAATTAAATTATTTCATTTCAGTGAAATATGTCAAAAGGAAAATAATAATAAAAAAATTGGTATGTTAAAGAATAAGGTAGTAAATCAATAATAATAATAATAAAGGCAATAAAAATTTAAAATAGAAATAATAATGTCATTTAATTAAAGAAATAATAATAAAATAATATAACAATCATAAATATATAAAAAATAAAATCCAGAACAGACAGAACAAATATCAAGAAACAAACAAAACATCAGCATATGACATTAATTAAGAAGGTAGATTATATTTTGTTTACAGTAGTACCAGCAAAATATGCGGTAACAGATCTCTTATCCACTAAAAATCTGGCGTTGAATATGTCAATGGCCTTCCTCCTTTCGTCACTGTCTCCACTACAAACGATATCATTATAAGCACTATATGCTACAAAGGTTGTTCTGAGTCTCTGAGTGTATGTATACCTTATATATTTAGCTAACTATACTATATAACGGCGCCTCCGTGGTCTAGTGGTAACAAACGTTGCCGTGAACTCGGGAGGTCGTGGGTTCGATTCCCCCCCGGGGGCAAGTTGTACATTGTATAATTTGTCTCGGTCTGGGTGTTTATATGTATATATTTACAAAAAAAAAAAAAAAAAAAGTATAATATGTAGTTTATCAACCATCTAGTTTCCGTAACACAAGCTTACCGCTTACCACGGAAATTAGATGGCGCTGTGTGACCTGTCTGAAAAAAAAAATATATATATATATATATATATTATGACAAGCTCGTTGATTGTGTGTCAAATGAGAAAAAATACAATAATAAATTAAATCATATTTTTGTGTTCTCGACCATGATATAAAGCTGTTACCTCGGCGTCTGAATCCACTGTCCTAACTCCTAGACCAGATAGGAAATATAATTTATTAACAGCAAAAAAATAACTCACCTATCATTAATAGTAGGTTTGACAACTCCTTGCGAAGTTAGTTGATACATAAGATCAGCTTCTCGAGACACCCTGACCTTGAGAGGCACGTCATCGTCTGACATGGAGTCCTCGTTGGAAGTCGACCCGTGTGCCGTACCGTTTGGCAGAGGAGTCGATGTTATAGGCTTATTCTCTTTGGATTCCTCGTCTGTTATTATAACAGAGTCTTTGTTGAACGTCTGTGGATTTATAACCAGCTTAAATATAGTTGTTTCAATTGTTTTGTTAATGCAATTTTTATAAGATTATTAGTTTTTATTATTTAGCTTGTATTTTATTTTATTTCAATTATTAGCCTGTAGCGACATCAGGGTGCATTTGCATAGTCATTAAATAAATAACAATATCTCGGCAAATGTACTCCAACTAGGTCACCAGAGTCTACGTCGCCATATATGGTAATAACGATTTTGATTGGCCGAAATCATCGGCTGATGCAATGATGAACCAGGTCACCAAGTTGGAGGGACAGTCACGAGCCCGGTCAAGCACATCAGTCGTTTCTGAGATACCGTCGAGAACAGGTATTACTCGCGGTAGCAAATACGCTACGTAGGTTTGCCCTCAATAATAACGTGTGTGTTTGTAACTTAAATAAACATTATTTAAAGTTTCGTTATCTTTTATTAGAGAACACCTTATAGATCCTTATAGGTCGCAAGGACTCCATCTCTAAAAGCCCTAGATAATACCTAATTAAAGGGCCTGCAAAAATGTTGATATTTCTGACGAAGCGAGCCTCATTTATCTACTCTGCCATGCATGTATACCTAGCTTTTTTAGTATAATTGTGTATCTTTTAATTTATAAGTGTCTACCCTGTAATTAAAAAAATATATATATATTACTACGTGAGAACAGGAACAGGTTGAAAAACAGCGTTGTGCTTGTACTGCTGCACGACAACAGCTGACACCTGATTCCTTTTGTCACATATTGTTCGAAATTGTAAAACTATGTGATATCTAATGTTATGTGACAATAAATGGATTTTTATTTTATTTATTTATTTATTTAAATCCAAAAGTATTTATTAAACATACGCAAGGGCCACTTGTGTATGACAGCGTTTAAAACGTATGGAGTAGTAAAGAATGTGTATTTAAAATGAAATAGTATTACCTTCTGCGTCCTAGATCTTTTAGCAACAAATCCTTTAGACCAAGTGTTAATTCTTTTTCTTTTTCTCCGAACTGATTGGTTGGCTTCTCCCTGTCTTGCCACCTTTGCTTCTCCGCCACTTGCTGTTAAACTCTCTGTAAAAAAACATTTATTTTTTCTCACTTATACTTTTTATTTAATTTTTTTTTTTATTTAGGATAAAAAACAGACATACAGTAAAGATTACTAACTAAATATTAACTAATTAAGGAAAGCAACAGTATATCCAACGACATTATCCACATTTTTTATGCAATCAACATTTATAAGCCATCAAAAAGAAAAAAATATATAAGAAAAAGCAAAAAGTAAGTAAAATTAAACACATATAGAAAAAAAATATGTTTTAAAATTTATATCTATATATTATATCTTGCCAAACCGTTAAGGTTTGATGGTAACAATTTATGTATAGTATTTCGGAGTTCACCATTTAAATTTTACTTATGGATTATAATATTACAGGTCAATAAAAAACTTTCTTACATAGTTTTTAACAACTGGCTTAGTCAACTCAGGTTTCTCTGCCAACCAGTGCAGCTCATTCTAGATTTTAGCAATCATGTATTGTAGATGGGTCTTCCACAAATTACTGGAGAATTTGGCCGACACTTGCCACGCTCGCCAGAGTTGGCGAGAGTCTGATTTAAATTTTTAATGACATTGTATGAACGATTCCACAAGTTGGTATTAGTGCAACAGGGACAGACAGCTTAACGTGCTCTTCGAGGCACGGGAACGGTGGTGTTGTAAATCTATGACAAATGTAGGTAAGAAAAGTGTTTTTCCCAATGGTACATGCCGGGGTTTGAACTTTTTTCTATTTTTGTTTATACTAGCACGACATGTGACCTTGGGCCCACCTGATGGTAAGTGGTGCGCAAGGTCCATGAATGTTAGCAACTGAAGTCAGACATTCATAACTGCCATCAGTCCCTAACACTATGCCGGCTTGACTAGATGTTTTTTCACACTTCGCTTAAAGTGTGAAAAAACCTCCAAGTTATAGGAAAGTGGAAACACAGAGGCTGGAAATGCTCATTCCACATCTTTATCGTACGACAGATGTATGAGTCGCCAAATTTATACGTACGCGAAGGGATGGTGACTACGGTATGTGGGTGCATATTGTGAACTGTGCGTGTGGTTCGGTTGCGGAATGCAGAGGAAGGGATTAGGTTATAGAGTTCTTCGGAGGACGCACCATAGTATAGCCGGGAGAACACGCTCAGAGAAGCCACATCTCGGCAAAGCTGCAGGGATTCGAGAGTTCCAGATATAGTGGCATCGTCCACAATTCGACCAGCTGACTTATTAAGGATTTTTTTATAAGTAAATGTATTTTCAAACCGAGCCACCACAGCTCAACACAACAACACCATCAGTCCCGTGCTTCGGAGAGCGCGTTAAACCGTCGGTCCCGGCCACTTCAAAATTGTGTAATCGTTAATAAATTGTCATTATAAAAGTGACATCAGAACTTCGCCAACCCATCTGGCCAGCGTGGCGAGTGTAGGCCAAATTTTCTGGAAGGCCCATCTCCAACAGTGGAGTTCTAGGACTTAGCGTTCTAGGGCCTGTAACGATGGTTCATATGTAACTTACGTAAATTAGATGCGGTATAAATGAAGTCTGGAACATCGGTGTCATCTTTGGTTCCCTGTTCTTGACGTTTTTTGGCAATTTCCTGGCATTCGAGTTCAAAATCACTGTCCATCTCGACCTCAATAAGGGCGTGCGCGTGATCTCTTAGCGAACACGCTTCGTGTCGAATTTGCTTGTCCGATGATGTTCTGGTAATAATTTATAGTAAGATGAAATGGTTTGCCGGTTAGCAACAACAATGTTAAATTATTTGGTCAGCCAACAAATATTTGGCTAGTAATAAATAAAAATCAGGCTGGCAACCCTGCAATCAATATTAATATTGTGACCCAAATAACCCAGGAACCTTTGCCTTAAAAAAAATGTATGATTCTATTTTTAAAATGAAATATAACATTATTTTCTTAGAAAAAAAGTGTTATAATGTAATTCTATTTTTAAATTTCAGCAGTATGTTTAAAAAGTATGTCAATATAAATTCGTTTTGAAGTTTGTAATTCGCATTTTACGATATGAGAGTAGATAAAAGTTATTATGAGCTTAAAGATGCAATGAAAGATACTATTGCAAAGAAGTACTTGGCTTAAAATCTTAATTCATGTTCTAATTTAAATAACTATTTTCTTTTTTAAAATTATTATTATGATTTTTATTGTATGTCTATAATTTTTATTTAGTTGACTCGGCCTCTTTACAGCCACGAATATAAATTATTGTTAATGGTATTTAGAATATAAGATGACACGGCACTTTTACAGCTACGAATATATGTTTAATTGACATATTATTTATATTGTAAGGTGACACGTATACAGCCACGAACTAGTATTAAGATTTGACATTTATTATTATTGTTAGATTGTAAGCGGACTCGGCCCTTTTACAGCCACGAATTTATATTTAGTTGACACGGCCTATTTACAGCCACGATCTTATATTAAGTAGTTATTAAGTTACAATTACCTTGTTTATAACAATAATGCTATTATAACACACATAAATCTGAATTGTTACGGTCCGACCATGATTACCTAACGTATGTTTGTTTATATTTTTTAATGTTTTTGTTTTATATTATTTTAGTGCTGACAATATCCAAGTTGTTACAAGATAACCTAAGGAAATAAATATTTTGATTTTGATTTTGCAAAACCGCAAGTGTAATAATTATCATACACAACGTGATAAATACTTAGCTTGTCACTGTCTTGTTTGAACCAATTACATTCTTTATAAAAAACATTCTAAAATACTAATAAAGGCTTCATACTAACAATAACTAGGCTATTTGTCGTACCTATTTATCCGTCTAGCACTTGCAATTAGAAATTACATGAAAAACAAAACAAGAATAAAATTAAATTATTTATCAAGGAATACTCGTAATCATAAGAAAAATCTACAAAATTATTATCAAAATTTCTGTATATCGCAGAATAGAAGAAATATCACAAATAAATTAAATATTAATTAAATGTATTTATTTACATTAATAAATATCTTTGTGGCCTCCGTGGTCTAGCGGTTAAGTCCGTGGATTTAGACTAGGAGGTACCGGGTTCGATTCCTGGTCGGGACACAAAAAATATTAATTAATGTATATAAATACATTTACTTATTATCTAATTTATTTGTGATATTTGTCGAGTTTGGTACGCTGGAGACATCGACGAGCTTGCCACTTGTCATGATTGGCCAATAGTAAAGTTGGCTAAATGTGAATCCGCTTATTTATAAGAGTGGTTTCTGACCACCGCGAAAGGGAAACGTCGTGATGATACTTTACTTAACTTTTAAATATCTTTGTGTCCCGACCAGGAATCGAACCCGGTACCTCCGAGTCTAAATCCACGGACTTAACCGCTAGACCACGGAGGCAGTTTGGTTTTACACAACTAAAGGAATAATCAACTATATCTTATAATCCTAAATTAAGTTTAATCAACGATTAACTTCACTCTTACCTATCAGGGTTATATTCCAAAGCATTTGCGCAAATAAGGTCGACGTCATCTAGAAATTCTTTTGCGCAGTTATATTTGTGCATATCTACTTTAGTCATCATGGATTCCAGGTCCATCGGTTGGGATACTATGTCCAAGTAATCAGTTACCTAAAAAAAAACTTCATTGGTTTCCGAATTGGTGATTAAATGACATCATCCATTTTATTGATAAGACTAATGTTATTTTTAACTTGAGAAGATATTATGCATTATTAATGTTATACCTACAACGTGTTACAAAATACCCCGTAAAGCCGAAAAGAGATTAAATGGGGCCTTATAACGAGTCCATTCAAAATATTTAGGAACCGTAGTATAACGCTGTGTAACATACCCCAAAAAAATATATCGATACCTAAAGCTGACAAGTCTCAGAGATCGTAGAATGAGGGGAGATATAATTGAGACATTTAAAATTCTAACAGGGAGGTATAACTGCCCTCACCTAGCCAAAATGTTCAAGTTGAACACAATGATATTTCCCCATCGTGGTCACGGAATGAAATTGATGAGAAAATCCAGCAATACAAATGTGAAATATCACTTTATGAATAACAGAGTTGTAAATATGTGGAACAAAATACCAGAAGACATATTGAAGTCCCCAACTGTAAACACTTTTAAAAACAAACTGGACAAGTGGCTAGTGACAATTGACATAGACTATGGTGATAACTGACTATTTTATGAACTTTACACCAGTGCTTTGATATAGGCATATCAGCAATGCGCTGCGAGCCTATTAATCAATAATAAGTTAAAAATATTTCTTTCACTTTTGTGCAAACCCTATTTCAGTAAAATTAAACAGTAAACTACGCAGAATGGTACGAAGGCAGCCGTCGCTGTTCACCATCGATAAATCGTCGCCGATACAGTTCGCGAGCACGAATTAAACTGCTATCTTCATGGCCTACTCATAACATCATATCGTAAAATTCCGAATTAGAAAGCATCGTTAATTTGCAAAATATATGTTAGAAATAAAACTCGTAGCAGTTGTAGGATATCGATTAGAACATTTGAATTTTTTATAAATTTTATTCGATGTTAATTATAGTACATTAAATATAAATTAAAAGCAACCTAAATAATAAAATTAAAAATAAACTAAACTTTAAATAAAAAACGTCCTCTAGAGACGTCCCATCCGAGATAGTCTGGCAACATTTCCCCTCTGTATAGCGAGGCGAATACGTTGGCAGAAATAATTGCCAGCCTTCCTGTCTCCAGACCTTTCTGTCAGCCGCTTTGACAACTCCTTGGCCAAGCGCCTCGCTGACGGTCTCTCCCTCGCTCGTCTCGACCCTAAACAGCGCAAATTCGTAACCGATACCAAGGTTAGCGTATTTCCGCAATTTGAGGTTCTCCGCAGAAAAAGCCGCACTTCCTGGAGCTAATTTATCTACACACGTCGCATCCCACACCAGAGACCTGCCAAGTTTCCACGGCCCAACAGTCATTCCGTCGGGTCTCTTGCCATCGCTCCACACAATCACAGATGGTTCTAATATTGCGGGTACCCCAGCAGTGACAAGAGCCCTCGGATGATGTCGTTGAGAGCCGCGTGACGAGGAATGCGGCCAGCACTTCTAGCACAAGAAAGCCCGTGGTGTCAGAGATGATCGACTGTTCTCCGCATCGACACAGTCCGGGCTCCGAGACGAAGGCATGGTCATTGTATTTCGATCAAGGAGTGTGCCAATTTTTTCCAACTTTTAATTTTTTGAAGCCAGTACTGACATCCTCGTATTGAGGTAGCAAACATTTATGAATGAAAAATAGAAAAACTATTAAAGAAGACAATTATTGGGTAAAATTCGTACGTAGGCCTTTCAGTTAAATGATCTTGGTTCCCTGATATGACAGCTTACTAGGGTTGACAATATTTTTGGCTAAGATAATTAATTATATTTTTTACGGGGTATTTTGTAACACGTTTTATATAATATTAGTTAGGTCCTGTGCTGTGGAAGAGCCGTTGAGGTCTTAAAATACGGGTGTTGTTAGAAATTGATGTTGAGAATCGTCTATAGCGGAATTGTTAGTTTAATTAATTAAAAAATATATACCTCTTCCAAGTCGACAGGTTTGGTGAACTTATAAAATCGTCGGTTAGAAGCCAACTTTCTGCATATATCTCGTAGGAATATCCTTAACTCCCGCAGTTTGTAGTCTTCCTTGCGTTTTCTTCGAGATATTTCTAACGGACTTTCTACGGGCGGAGGAGGTGGTGGAGCTAAAAATAACAAAAAAAGTAATACAACGACATAATACATAATAAAGTATTTTTTTTTTGAAGTTGCGTTTAAAGAATCTGGATTCTTATATTCCAGCTTGTTTTTTCGAATAAAATAATGCCATAAATGTGAAATTCCGCAGTTTTATTATTTAATAACTACATATAAAGTAATATAAATGATAAATTTATAAGAGTAGGTATTAAAAAATTTCAAGAGTGCAAAAATCGAAACTGTGGTCATTTATGTAATTAAAAAAAAAAAACAACTAATTATATTTTTCTTGTAAATAAACAATTTTTAAAATAATTATGCCAAATGGTTTTTTATACAATTTTTTCAATTCATATTCTCTTTTACCGCCTCACGGCTTAAAAATGGCGAAAATTGCAGAACGGCTAAAACCTAAAATTCTAATTTCAATAATAAGAGCTGAGTGTTTAAGGGTTAGAGGAACGAGAAAGCGAGTAGGATAGAGCAGGTATGTTAATTTTTTTTTTGTAATGAAGTGTAGTTGTATCATCACGACCGTTTCCCTTTCGGGGTAGTCCTAATTATACTCTTTTACTTTTTTTTTATTGTATCCCGACCAGGAAGGTACATCCGAGTCTAAATCTACGGACTTAACCACTAGACTGGAGGCGACAAAAGGAACAATGCTAGGAAGTTGATTACATCGAACCCGAAATAGTATTAAAATACACCTTACCTCTAGGTAACGGTGATAATGGTATATTATCATCAATTATGGGAGGTTGGAGTGGTAATTCCGTTATGATTGGCTTCAAAAAGTTGATAACTTCAGATGCGCTCGGTTCCCGAACCGTATACACACATTCTTTGTACAACGGAAACAAATCTTGAAGCTAAAAACAAAAGTTTAAAAAGTAATAATAATAATATAAATAATAATATCTTTATTCAATAAAAAGTTACAAGATATGAAAACAATAACATATTTCATTATGCATGCACAGAAAAACAGACATTTGCAGCCGAACTAAGCCTATATGCATAGGTCTGTCCGTCGGCAGTCAACGCCCAGACACCCTACAATATTATTACTTTTAATTACAAAATAATAAAAGAAACAAAATGTACACAAAAAGAAAGATAAATTAAAAATTGTGTGGTTGAGATCCTCTTTTTGTTTATGATGTAAGTGTGTGAGTGTGTGTAAGAGGGTGTGTAAACTTTACATACTTTGTTATTATCGCATTCCTACTTTACTATTGGTTGTATTAATAATAATTATTTATTACTGTTATTATTAATAATGCATTAAATCTTTTTTGGTTGTTTTATGATTATGTGTAGTTCATTTTAAATATGTGTTAGTTTTTACTTTGTAGTAGTTATTTACATATTTATCATATCATGTAATATATATGCAGTGTACAATAGTTTTAGGTTGTTAAATTTAACTTGTTTCCTTTTGTTTTTGATTTTGATAATTCTTGTAATTTAATAACTGTTTGTTGTACCTACTCTAAATAAATAAATTATTATATATTTATAATATATAATATATGTATCATATATTCATCATTTCAGCCCCTAAACACAGCGTCCTAGACCTCCACTGCTGAAGATGGGCCTTTCAGGACATATAATATGTGGAGAATGTGGCCTACACTCGCCACGCTGGCCAGGCGGATTATTAACCGCATGCTCATATAACAACAATAGATAACCAAATGAATAATAAAAAATAACTTAGCCTAGACTTAAGGACATTAAATTGTAACTCCTATTTTGAAAATGTATGATTATTAATAATGTAAAAACCTCTCTGTATATGGGTGTGTGTGTGTGTGGCACGGTTGTAAAAAGCTTTCCTTAAAATCCAATAGTAATAAACACACTTTTCTTACGTACATTTGTCATAGATTTGCAACACCACCGTTCCCGTGCCTCTGAGAGCACGTTAAGCTTGAGGAATCGTTAATAAATTGTCATTAATAATTGCATGAGAACCTACCTCCATAACTCGATAACCTTATCCATTCTTCTCTATTCCGCAACCGAACCACACGCACAGGCCAAAATATGCATCCACATACTATACCCACTATCCCTACGCGTACTCATAAATTTGGACTCTTACATCTGTCGCACGCTGAAGATGTGGAATGCTCTCCCAGCAAGCGAAGTGTGAAAAATCATCTTGTTAGACCGGCATAGTGGTAGAGACTGATGCTGGTCGTTAGTGGCTGACTTCAGTTGGTTCCATTCTTCGACCTCGCGTACCACTTACCATCAGGTGGGTGCGATGTCACATTTCGTGTTCAGTATAAAAAAAAAAACAGAAATTTCTGAAAGCCCCATCTTCTACAGTGGAGATCGTGTTCTAGGGGCTGTAATGATTGATGAGTGTGATGTGTAAAAGAATTAGAAAGAGAGAAAGAAAATATAAGAGATAGGAAAATGTGTGTTTTAGTATAACTTACCTCATGTGGTAACTGGTCATATTCCAAGGTAGATGTGGCTAGTAATAAAGAATTAGTTCCAGCGGCTCCGGATCTCCACAGTTGCAAGAAGAGGGCCGCACCTTGCGTTCCAAGTGCTGACCAAACCAACGCAATGTCTCGGACAAACATTATACAACCGCGATCAGCACGACGACATTCGGAAAATACCTGGGTAAAAAAACATTTTTTTTTATTCCATCGTCAGCAGTAAAATTATTTTCCTAATAAATCTTTAAATAGCTTTGTAAAAAATATAGTAATAATAAAGTCATCACAATAACTATTTTTAAAAGTGTGGGTACTTAATTTAGACAACTTTTACATCTGACTGTGTCAAAACATGACATAAATGGTATCATAACAAATTGCAATTCTCTCGGTGGCCAGGAGTTGTAGCATGACATGTGACCTTGCGAATGTTAGCAACTGGAATCAGACACTAATGGCTGCCATCAGTCTCTAACACTATGCCGGCTTGACTGGGCTTAACGGCAATTCGAGCCTGATGCCGAAACGTTTGGATAAACTCTACAGGGTTTACCGGCACGGTAGACTAGGCACCATCAGTCCGCCTACCACCTATTTGTTGTTCTCGTTGAAAGAATGTGCCATTTGCAATGATGTCAAATGCCAATTTTTACTTTCTAGAACTAATATTGTAAGCTTGCCATATGATATGCTTGATTGATATAATCATATGATTTGACCGCCTCCGTGGTCTAGTGGTAACAAACGTTGCCGTGAACTCGGGAGGTCGTGGGTTCGATTCCCACCGGGGGCAAGTTGTTCATTGTATAATTTGTCTCGGTCTGGGTGTTTATATGTATAATATGTATATATTTAAAAAAAAAAAGTATAATATGTAGTTTATCAACCATCTAGTTTCCGTAACACAAGCCTCGCAGCTTACCACGGAAACTAGATGGCGCTGTGTGACCTGCCTGGAAATATTTATTATTTATATTTATATAAAAATAACATCGCTTGAACCAGTTTAATCTATTATAGTTCATTAATAATTTATATAAATATATAAGAAAAAGAAAGTGAGTCATTTCTATATACCTAATGAGTTTTACCTTTTAACAGACGAAATAGAATACACCTTAGTTTAACCAAATGCTACCGGCTGCACCTATTTATGGCATTATAAAACTAAGGTGATCCACAACAGGTCCCTGCGCCTCCTGGTTGGTCAGGAACGTCAACCTCAGCCACGACTTTAACATGAGCCCATCACCAAATGGCTGCGAAGAGCGTCCCAACGGTACTGCACTAAGGCGAGTAATCAGTCAAACCCTCTCATAATAGAGGCTTGCTCTTTTGACCTAAGATCCTTTTGAAACAGGCGTCGCCCCAGAAGCGTCCTCCAAGACATCTCCAAGTCCTGTAGCCGTCAAACTAAGGACCTCCTTCCCGCCGATCCAGTCGCAGAATCAGCTCTAGGCGTCATGAGGCCCCATGGTAATTCGGGCATGCGACCGCGGTGGCCCTGCAGGCTAGGGTCGTATTGTTAGCCATGTTTCGATCTGTCTTTAAAAAAACTGTCTTCGACTTTTTAGCCGTAACAAATATACTCACAGAAATAAGCGCTTGTTCTGGTGTAAATGCTAGTGCGGAATGTAGTGTGGCCATGCTAAGTTCCTTCACGGCGCATTGTTCTAATGAGACGAGCAGAGCCGGCGCTATGAACGTATCCGCACACGGGCCCTCTACTAATATAACATTGGATGACGCAGGAGTGCCTAATCTGAAAATGCAACAGAGACGTGAGACGATTATTGATAAGTTTGAGTTAAAAGGAAATAAAAACCTAAAATTGCATATTGTTTAAGTTTATTTGATATTCGAATTAAATGGAAAAATAAAATGAAAATTAAACAAAAGTGTCGAAGAATCGAAAGAGGTATGTATGTCTTGATCGTGACAAGTGGCGCTCAATTGTCTCTGCCTACCCCGCAAGGGATTTGGCTTGAAGATATGTATGTCGAATTAAATTATAAGAAATTGTTAGCTCGATTTAAACTAATAATTAGATAGAGTTAAGTTAATAATAAAGTACGAATACGAGTACTATTTTAGTATCGATGTATTCGGACTCGAATGAATTCAATTTAATTTGTAGAGCTGGCAATTATTTCTGCCAACGTATTAGCCTCGCTATACAGAGGGGAAATGTTGCCAGTCTTCTTGGGACTATCCCTCAAGGGTCGTCTTTAGAGGACATGTTTAACTTATATGTGTAGTATAGGAATGGGGTAACACAAGGAAAGGTCTTTCTATAGTGTGGGTGATTTTCTTGACTAAATTATATTGCATGATTTGACATTATTATTATTATTTTTTTTAAATTTTTTTTTATTTAAAAACTTTATTGTTATATAAACACACATAATGATGGCATACACTTACTATTACTGTTTAGTATTTATTTGCTTCTGTCTGTAAAAATGTAATATTACAACTGCAAATTTGTCTACCCAAATTCTTTACACGAATAAATATTTCATTTAATTTTACTGGCTGGGAGAACATACCACATCTTCAGCGTGCGACAGATGTAAGAATTTCCATTTATATGTACGCGTAGGGATATTGGGTACAGTGTGTGAATACAAAAAAAGTTATTTAAGCTATTGGTACTAAAGGTATACTATTCAAATAAGGAATTTCTTAGTGATGTACTTTGAGTAGGATAATTAAATTATTATCATAATAAATCTTTGACATAATATAAGTAGGTAATTGACATGTAATTTATGGTTCCATTTTTTTTTTTTTTTTTTTATGTATTTAGGTGTATTGAAACTATTGACTGTAAACTACAATATAACTGTAAATATTTTCATGCTGCATGACGGCAGGATATGTACCGTATTCTAGAAAACAAATGTTTTTGATTTGATTTGATACCTATTTTGGCCTGTGCATGTTGTTGGTTGCGGAATAGAGAAAGGATAAGGTTGTAGAGTTCTTCATAACACTCACCTTAGTATAAACTACGGTCGTGATGATACTTATGATAAAAAATCAAATACCTTCTTTCTTGTGGTGGTATATAAAGTTTCTTGAGTATAACTTGTGCGGCTTCGACTTGGGATATGAGTAGGGGTTCAATGTGCGCTGGCAGAGATCTAGAGGGAATGGGTCCGGTTCGAGCTCCGGCTGCGACCAAACCATTTATAGCTTCTAACATATCCGATTCTATTACTTCTACCTACAAATATTAAAAACTTTTTTAAAGGATAAATAAAATAAAAACCGATATTTATTTTTATAAATTACATAATATGTTATATATAATAAATCACGTGCCTTATAATCAAAAAGATAAATGTTCGAAAAATCATAAGCTATGTCCACACCAGTGCGCTTTAATTTTTATTTTGCGTCTTGCCGGAGCAACTATAGCGCAAGCTATAATTGCTGCTGACCTGTTCCCAGTAGGTTCGGTACACATACCGAGTGTTTTAGCAAACAAGTTAAAAATAGTAGTTTATAAAACTGTTGCATAACAAGGGGCTTGCATAAATAAACTATACACGAGTGTGTGTTTTAAAATCGAGCAGTAGGCGAGGTTTTTAATAGCATCACACGAATGTTCATACCTAGTTATGTGCAGTTTCATACACTAATTTATCTACTCTCATACATTGGGATTGAACCTACTAAATAAAAGATGAAAGTTAAAAGAGTAAGAAATAGACGTATTGAATGGCGACAATTTTTTTTTTTTTTTTTTAAATGTCTATGTATCAGAATACATAAGTCCTAAACAATGAAATGGCGCCAAAACCTAGCTTATGACCGCGCACGCGCTATGGCGGGCGCTGCCATAGACAAGTAAAAATTGGAATCAAAACTTTTTGTAATGGAACCTTTGCTTTAAAAAAAATAAGTGTTATATAATATGTATGAGTCTATTTTTAAAATGAAATATAAAATTATTTTCTTAGAGAAAAAGTGTTATAATGTAATTCTATTTTTAAATTTCAGCAGTATGTTTATAAAGTATGTCAATATAAATTCGAGTAGATAAAATATATTATAGAATCTTGTAGCGATTAAAATCGACAGTGGCCAAGGATGACCGTTTTAGGCTGCAATCGACATCCTTTGCCTCACAACACTAACAAAATGTATGTATGCAGAATTTTCACAGTAAAGTTAAAATGCATACCTTTTGAGCATCTATAATAAGAGCGTGTTCACTCTCGTATACTTGTGGGAAGACACGACGTAATGCTTTTAGAACTGCTTCGGAACAAAGTGCCTTTAAATCCGACCCTGTAAAGATTAAATAGAAACAATTATTTTGTACAATAAATAATAACTAAAGTTTATTCTTTATTTTTTCTCACTATCCTCAATTGCAGCAACATCATATTTCACTTCCCTCATCATGTAAGTAGTTTTATTTTAAAATTATTGTTTATGATGAAATTTATGTTTATATATATATGTATATATTGCGTATTTATGTATTTGTATATGTATTAGTATGTAATATTGTTATGTATGTATTATTACTGTTAAGAATAACTTAATGATTGCACCTACCATCTGTACTGTCTAAATAACCTAAAGGTTTGGCTGTCAGAGAATGCCTAGCGGCATTAAGTCCGCCTTTGTACATAGTGCAATAAAGTTTTTAAATAAATAAAAAATAAATAAAGTTTAGGCTATGCACCCACATACCGTAGTCACCATCCCTTAGCGTACCTATAAATTTGGTGACTCATACATCTGTCGCACAATAAAGATGTGGAATGCTCTTCCAGCCTCTGTGTTTCCACTTTCCTATAACCTGGAGTCCTTCAAGCGAAGTGTGAAAAGGCATCTAGTCAAGCCAGCATAGTGTTAGGGACTGATGTCGGACATAAGTGTCTGATTCCGTTCGCTAACATTCATGGACCCTGCGCGCCATTTACCATCATATGATCACAGGGTCACATGTCGTGCTAGTATTTAAAAAAAAACTAGCATACAAAGATTTTGAAGTTTGAGTGTGTTATGATATTTTTCATTCTATACAGCCCCTAGAAAATAGCGTCCTAGAACTCTACTTTTGGAGATGGGCTTTCCAGAACATATATCTGGAGAATTTGGCCTACACTCGCCACGCTGGCCAGACGGGTTGGCCAGACGGGTTGGCGAGGATCCGATGTAATTTTTTAATGACAATTAATTTACGATTCCACAAGTTGGTGTTAGTGGAATCGAGACCGACGGCTTACCGTGCTCTCCGAGAAGAAGACAAATTTCTAAGCATTCCATTGATTCACCGTGCGGGTGCCGGGTCCATCGTGTGTGGGTAAGGGATGAGGAGAATGGTGTCTCGGGCTTGCGACCGACAATAGGCTGGTTTAAGAAAAGGAGGCCTCCCTTTTTTTTTATTGCGCGATAATACGTTCACCATCCACCATTCTACTTCTCTCCCTACCCAACCAAATACTGTATGATTCCGTTAATGCCGTGTTGGAAGCTCGTTCCATGAATGTATCTCCTGCCGACCTGCTTAGGCCCAATTCTTTCAGTAAGTGATGCAAAGATTTTGCTGGAACTCCTCTTGCACCAACTTCCACTGCGTAAAGCTGAGTCTTGAACCCGTTCCTGATCATTTCTTCTGTGAGATCATAATATTTATTCAACTTCATGTTGTGGTCTTTTGGAATATTTGATTCCCACGGAACGGTAAGTTCAATAAGGATAACTTTTTTCAAGTTCCGAGAAAACACTAAGATGTCTGGCCTATAGGCTGATACAGCTAGTTCATCTGGGATCCTATAATGGTGTTCAAATGTATCCATGAGAATTTTCCAGTCTGATGCGGCGCCAAGGATCGAGGTGGGCTTGCATTTAGTTTTCGTGCTATGTATAAATATGTCCAAAATGTCCGTAATTTTCTTCCATTTCTTAAAAGTACAGTCAGACTTGACAAATCTTAATCTACATATAAAAGATTCAATTGAAACAAATCATTCGTAACAACCCCTTTTGTTTGGTTATTTATTTATTTATTCTTGGGAACATTTACAGCCTTTGCGGTATTATGTATTTTAAATATTATGTAAATTAAAAAAAACTTACATATTTTCACTGGTACTTGTATCTGACTATTTAAATACAATAGACATTATACTGCATTTTGAAAGAAAAAATAAGTTGTATAGAAGACCAATTTCTTAGATGTATTATATAATTTATAATTTCGTATATGTTAGACAGGAAGTTAGTGCGAATAAGAGAGCTTTCCTACCATGGGAATTTGTATTTAGCGTAAAACACGTTGAAAATTTATCAGCGATCCCACTTCAGATTAATGTTAATACGTAAAAATTAAAACATATTAAAAAAAGGAAAAAAATAAAAATGTATTATAATTTTGTATTTTTACTAACACTAGATATTATAAGATTTCTTTAAAAATTGTTACTAACACATATGGAATTCATTCTGAAATAAAGTTTTATTATTATTATTAAAGCAACTTACCCCCATAACCGTTGGTAACTTGAGCTATATGATCCAAGGTGTTATCTCTAGGTTTAGGTTGCCAATGTGAGGTGTAAATATTCAATATATCACGTCTAGCCGAGGCATGAGGTGCTGGGAAGTGCAGTTCCCTGTCAAATCTCCCGGCGCGACGTAAAGCCGGATCGACAGCGTCTAAACGATTCGTTGCTCCTATCACTACCACTTCTCCTCTGTGGAAGGTAAAGAAAACTGTAGTATCATTACGACCTCTTTAAGAAAGAAACTATTCCATACAACGAACGAATTAGTAGCGTGTACGTGGGTTGCAGTGGACGTAAGCACATATATTGTCTTATAAATCGAAGCTAAGTCAACATGCGTAGAGTGTAATATTAGTATGTAAGTCTACTATAGTAAGTTGCACCCTTCGTTGTTACCTCTCCACACTCCCAAAGGTTGGTTGTGATAAAATGCTTAGTCATTAAGCCCACCTATGTACATTATTTTTTAGTGCAATAAAGAAGAATTGAATTGCGTGTCCGCAGACTGTGCGCAGCAGAAAGAATAGCCTCAAAACTCCAAAAACTCCAAAGAAAAAGACAAGTGTAGTTTATTTTATTTATAATTTTGTGTTTAGTAAATAATAATTTATTTGATCATTTATGAGGTATACATTAAATAAAAATTAAAAGCTACCTAAATAATAAAAATAAACTAAACTAGTAATAAAAAATGTCCTCTAGAGCAGGTGTGTTCCGCGGAACCCTAGGGTTCCACGATACCCCTGTAGGGGTTCCGCAAGAATTTAGAAAAAAAAACAAAACACCTCTCTCTGGTCGAACCTTTTGACTCCGCCCGCCGCGCGTATACTTGCGAGCGCGCAGTCTCTTTGATAAAAGGCGCCTCTGAATTAGACGCTATAGTTGTGAACAAGCGACTTTCGACTCTAACGTCAAAACATAAAGTAAAGAATACATTTTTAAAAACTATTGTTTTATTGTAGGGTTCCATCAAGTATTTTGCTTTCCAAAAGGGTTCCGTCATCAAAAAAGTTTGAGAACCGCTGCTCTAGAGAGTCCCAAGGAGACTGGCAACATTTCCCCTCTGTATAGCGAGGCTAATACTTTGGCAGAAATAATTGCCAGCCTTCCTGTCTACAAAAGACAATTTAAATCGATATTTCTAATATCTTAACTGGAAGTCTCTAAAACTAAAATAAAAATATCTATCTTTTACATTTTAGGTAATAGGTTGTTTGCGTGTCAGTTTATTAGTTGAGGCAATCACGTTTTTATGCACATGTCTTTTGCTGAATTATTTTTAGATTGTGGTTCAAATCCACAGGAATATTCCGCACTTTAGGCTATCATCATCATCAGCCCACTGTTCGATTTAGGCCTTCCTCAAGGCTCGCCACTGCACACGCCACTCTTTTGCAACCCTCACCTAATCACCACCAGCGACCTACTTTAGGTCATTCTGGTATTCCCTTCACAACCTGGCTCATCGTTCATCGGTTGGTGCAGTATACGTGTCCGGCCCATTGCCACTTCAGCTTGCTAATTTTGGAAGCTATGTCAGTAACTTTGGTTCTCCGACAAATATATTAACATTTCAATTTGGATCCATCAGAGAAATACCAAGCATAACTCTTGAGCGACATTAAACTTGTCGATCCATTGTCAGTCTAGACAAATAGTCTGTCCAAGGTAGATGTATTCCGGTACAACTATGAGAGTGGCGTTTCCCACACAGATTAGGCTCGACTTGACATTTCAAGCCACATTTCAGCTGTTTAACATTGCTCTGAGTTCCGTGAATCTGAGATGAATTTTCCATTGACATTTAAGCCAGCATTTTAAACACATCTTCCAACGCGTTCTTGAACAGCTTCGGGGATATGACATTAAAAACTCAAACTCAAAATATTTATTCACAATACATCCCCTTGTCTCACACCTCTGCAGTTCGATAGCTTGTGTATGCTGACCTTGTAACTGTTCGGTCATAGTCGCAGAGCTATACACAGACATCTCAGCACCTCGACGTATTAATAGTATTTTAGGCATCGCTGCAAGGATTTCAGAACACACTAGGTTATGATGGAGTAGAAGGCTTTTTCAAAGTCCACAATGCCACACACAGCAGCAGATTCTCCTGCTCGATTTCTGTATTATCTGCCGTAAAGAATAGATGTAGTCTACTGTACAAAAGCCTTTTCGAATCCCGGACTGCTCCAGGGCCTGGAAATCATCTATTCCTACAAGTGAGACCATTTGTTACCACATTTGAAACAACTATAAATATTATAAAGTCTTACCTATCACAAAGTCCGTCCATTTCTGCCAATAAAGTCCCGACAACACTGGTATGGACTTGATCCTGTCGAACACTCCTGACCGGCGCAAGCGCATCGATCTCATCGAAAAATATTATTGATGGTTTCATTTTGTTTGCCTGTAAAGAAAATGTGCCACTGTAACAAACTTGCAAGCTAAATTCGTTGCATTAGGACGAATTGGTCTAAAAATAATCTTATTATAAAATATAAACAAAAAAGTTATTTTTTTTATTGTATTTTTATTTATTTAGAAAAATTACAGACATTTATTTATTTATTTATTTATTCGAAGAGAAAGGACAGAGACAGGCAACATAAGAACATAGAAGATAGCAACAGAGTAGAAGAAATTAAAATTATACCCGCCACCAGAATAGTTCTCACTGTGAACAATATCTTTGTGCGATACAAAATTCGTAAAATATCACATTAAGGTTGATAGTACATAGTATAAAGAAGATTAAATTAATAAGCTTATCCAAATTCCATTTACTTTTCTTACTTCAATGTACCTACTATTTTACAATTTGACTTTTCTCATATTGTAATTGCCCAAAATTTGCATGCCATTGAGGTGCAACATGTGAAGCGAATTTTCTAGCTATAAGATCTTGCAATGAAACCATGTTTTCTAGCAAATAAATTATTTTGATTTTGATTTTTGATAAGATATAATACACAAAAATATAGAATAAATTACAAAGAGAAATAAAAAATAATAATAAAAGAACGGAAGAATATAAAACTTACATCAAGAATATAATTATTAGAAAAAATACAAACATTAGTGTTATGAAAGAGGCATCGATGTATATAGATAGGCCCTCACTGATATAAAAACGTTCCCGTAAAACCAATCGAAGTCATGTAGCTGCACCAACAGTCGCGAGATAGCAAGCGTCGAGAGCGCCTAATATTAATATTTATATCGAGTAAAACTAGTCTTTTTGTATGCATTGTGATATAATTTCCGATGAATAAAGCATGTGGGATTATCCTTGCTTGAGAATTGCCCCCCAAAGTTGGTAGGTACACAAAGCAAGCGGCACGTTTTTAAGAATGCGTTTTGTATTGAATAGGCTTATCTATATACATCGATGGAAATAGGTTTACCAACTTAATTAGATACACACACATCGGATTACTCGCACTTATAATTAAAAATAAATTAACTATTTTTTATTGTTCTCAGTGATTGCGTCAATCAGGCTTCTAATCTGTATTTGGTTGCCAAAAGAAGGGTTCAGGTGTGAGTGTTGATTTTAAAGAACATTTGTTCACAAGCCAAAAACAGGATTAACATTCTGCTGCTACCACACATTGGTTTGCTTAAAAACATCATGACGAGGTTTTTAGACAAAATTCAAAGAATGAATGAGGTCATGTCATAATCGCGTGCGACTAAAATAAATGTTTTAATAATTTATAGTCGTCCACAATGCTTTCTAGGTTCATTGAATTAATGTTTTGTTATGATCTACCACCTTCTCCCCTGAACTTTTCTTCTCCTTCCGATTCCATGCCGATTTTTTTATTATGTATGTCAATTGCGTCCGCCATACTTTTTTTTTAATACTAAGCACGCATGTAACACCGCCCCCAGCTGATGGTAAGCGGTACGCGAGGTCCAAGAATGGTAGCAACTGACGCCAGCCTCAGACGATCAACTAATCAATCGAATCCCTACCACTATTCCGGCCTATAAAGATGCTTTTTCACACTTCGTTTGAAGGACTCCAGGTTATAGGAATGGGGAAACATACTGGCTGGGAGAGCATTCCACATCTTCAGCGTGCGACAGATGTAAGAGTCTCCAAATTAAATATACTGGATTACCTATAGCGTGTCCCGGTGCGCGTGAATTGCTTGCTTGGTCCAGCGCGTTCAGCCAATATAAATCTAGTACCAATTTTATTTTATCTGTATAAGGTTCCTAATTCATAAAATAACCTTATTTAACGCTTATGTTAATATAAAACAAAATTCCTTACCTGTTGAAACAGCAGCTTCAAGTGCCTTTCGCTCTCACCCACCCATTTCTTCAAGCAATCTGCTCCTTTTCTCATGAAAAATGCAACTTTCCTTCCTCCAACCAAAGTGCATTCAGTTGCCAAAGCCCGTGCCAACAACGTTTTTCCCGTTCCAGGCGGGCCATGGAACAATACACCTTTAGCCGGTCGAGTTTTAAATTTTTGAAATAGATCTGGATACATGAGAGGAAAGAGCACCATTTCCCGCAAGCACTTTATATGGTCTTCTAATCCACCAACCTGTTTATTATTATTATTATTAATTATTATTATGTAATTTGTATTCTTAAAGAATCTCGGTATTTAACCAGTTAACCAAATGATGATCACGGGCCTCGGCCAAGGCATCATGCTTCTTTAACTCCAAACTTTCTGACTATATGGCAAGTATTAAGGATTGTAGCTTTTTGCAATTGTCTGTATGTGTGCTGGTCTACGTTATTACTTTTGAAGCTGTCATGTAATGTTTTGGGTATTACTCCGGTCGTAGATACTAATATGGGTACGGATGTTACTTTTTCTAATTTGAGTTGGGATTAAAGCTCTATTGCAAGGTCTCTGTATTTAGTATTTTTTTCTGTATGTGTAGTTACTAGGTTATGAGTGTTAGGTACGGCTATGTCTATTAAATATGCTGTTGTATTATTATTAATAATAATAATAATTATTATTATTAGTTATTATTATTAATTAAGGGGTCCGCGGGTTTCAAGGGAAGCCAGTCCGTCCGCCTATTACAAGCTGGTTTAATGTGGTGGCGCAGTTGAGACGAATCCGTATTCGTATATATTAACATGAACCCTATTCCCATTTTCAGTTAGATAGTAAACCTAAATAGACATCGACAAAGAGTGTGACGAGATTCTGTGTGTACTTTTGAAAAATATAGTCTATCAATTACTAGGGAGTAATAATTACGGACAACTTGGAGATATATTATCACTTACTGAAAGAATTGGGCCTAAGAGAGTCTGCCGTCAATACAGTTATGGAACGAGCTTCCAAGTTGGCATTAACGGAATCATACAGGGTTGTGTTGGGTAGGGAGAGAAGTGTTGAATGTTGAAAGGATGAGCGAAGAGAGATTGACGAATCAGATATATAATGCGAAAGTTGTGGGTAAAAGAGGCCCTGGCAGACCTAGACTTGCCTATCATGATTAAATAAATAAAACGCTAGCTGAAGGACATGAATTAAAAAGCCATCGAAACAAAAGGGCATGTATGAAGAGGTTGATGAATGTCATCTCATACTCTCCCAAAGGTTAGATGTTAGAAAATGCCTTGTAGGCATTAATCTTTCGTGTATAAAGAATTTAATAATAATAATAATGTCGAAGAAGCTAAAGAGGTATGTCTTGATCGCGACAAGTGGCGCTCAATTGTCTCCGCCTACCCCGCAAGGGATTTGGCGTGGATGTATGTATGTTAACTATAAAACTTTTGTCACTTACAGTAGGAATTTGGCTTTTAAGTTTATTTTAAATTAGTGATTTTTTTTTTAACTTTATTGCACTATGTACAAAGGCGGACTTAATGCCGCTAGGCATTCTCTGACAGCCAAACCTTCAGGACATTTAGACAGGATAGGTGGTAGGTGCAATTACTTACTGAGGAGAATCTAACGCTGCTGTCGACTTCGACTGGCTGAATTTCTCTGAGCGCTCGCTCTGTGGTTTTCTCGTGACCATTTGATTTTGACTTCTGCCTGCAAATTAGCACATAAAAAGTAAAGTATCATCACGACCGTTTGGTCAGAAACCACGCTTTAAATAACCACAATTTAGTGCTAAGAAAACCTTAAGTTTTCATCACGTATATAATTTTAATGTTGTTGTTTTAAATACATACCTTCCTTTAGTTTTATTCTTGACAGAAACATTAAGATCTTCTTCATTGTCAGAACTTGTCGAACTGCTACTGCTTGTGCGTGGTGATTGTGCTGTCAAATATTAAATTAATTATTATTATTTATTTTTTGAAAAAAGTAAAGTAGTAAAGTATCATCACGACTGTTTCCCTTTCGGGGTGGTCAGAAACTTCTGCTAACAGATTACTATTGGGCAAAGTGCCAAGGATAGTATTGCCAGTATTTTAATTTTTATTTTATCTTTTTATATTTTGCAAATAATAACATAAATCGAATAAATTTAATTACTTTGAATAAATTAACATTTATTTATTTTTATTAGAAATAATGGTATTTATAAATATTATAGATTATTAGATCATAAACCAAATAGATTTTATATTATTTATACAATCCATTTCTCCAAAACAGTGTTTACACGTGTAACATGAATAAAATAAAATAAAAAATTGAACTTAGTTGATATTTGTATTTAACTATACATGTGTAAAAATTTTTCATTAGCTTTATGCCT
Organism: Tinea semifulvella; assembly: GCA_910589645.1. Classification (NCBI taxonomy): domain Eukaryota; kingdom Metazoa; phylum Arthropoda; class Insecta; order Lepidoptera; family Tineidae; genus Tinea; species Tinea semifulvella. The sequence continues at coordinate 4,802,774 of OU342599.1, forward strand.
GTAACTTTATGATTGTTATGCATAACTCGTAGTGATATCTAAAAATAATTAGTTTCCTTACATCTTATATTTTTCCTGCGCAAAATTTTCGGTTTCCGTTCCCTCAAGCTATAGGGTTTCTTTCTTATTGAGAATGTATTAGCTGTAATAAAAACTTGTGGTTAATGAATGACAAGCCAAACTACTTAATCTATTTGGAAAAACCAGATCTACTAAGCATTACATATCAGCCAAGCATTTGAAACAAATCAAATTTTAATTTTGCTCTTACAATTAAATATATTAGGTAATTCGGTTGGACCAATGAGAAATACACTTTTCTTACATACATTTGTCATAGATTTATCACACGTAGTTCCCGTAAGGAGGAGAGGACGTTGAGCCGTCAGTTACTTACTAATAGCAACTTGTGGAATCGTAAATAAATTGTCAATATATCAACTATTTTATTCGAAGGAAATAAGGTACAATGATTTAAAAAAAAAAAAAAATATTAATTAAACTAAAAACTTACATCTTAAAACATAAATTACTATTAATAAAAATAAACCTAATTAATAAATAAAAATATAACTAAAAACTAAAATGAAGAAAAAACAAAATAAAAATTATTATAAATAATAAATTTGCTCCAAATCGCTGCCAATGGGCAAGGTGCCAAGGATACTGGCAGCATTGCCACGTTGAATGGCAATACTGATCCTTTGGCCCAAATATTGCCCAGCCCTTTTGTCTCCCGAGGTGTTGACGAGCTGTTTTGACAACGCCTTGAAAATTTCATGTGCACTTGGTCCCCACGGCCCGAGAGTTTCAACTCCAAACGGCGCAAAAACACATCTCTCAATAAGCTGAGTGTATTTCCGCCGCTTGAGGTTCTCTGCTTGTAATGCAGCAGCGCCTGGGTCCTTAGAGGTCAAGGACAAGTGGGAAGGCGCCAGGGTGTCCACACAGGTGGCATCCCACACTAAAGGCAAACCTATCCTCCATGGAACCAACGTCATTCCATCGGGCCGCTTGCCATCGTCGCGGGCCATGCCACTGGGTTCTAATATCGCTGGCGAACCCACAGACACCAGGGCCCGACGAATGACGTCATTGAGACAGGCGTGCCTTGGGATGCGACCTGTGCTCTTGCTGCAGGAAAGGCCGTGGTGGCCGAGTGCCCCGACGTTGTCTCCACATTGGTCTTAGGACATCAGTCCGTTGCTTGCGTGCTTCAGACCTACTATGTGTACCTGATGTTCATAGCAATTATAGGCAAAATTGTTATATAATAGTATCGTTGTTTAACTTACTAAGTCACAATTTAGACATTGACTTATTTTGTGATAGTATTTATTCCGTGAGGAGCAAAATAATTTTCTATTACGTAACTCTAAATGAATAATTATTTTTGGTTTGGTTTTTATTACTTTTGGTTTTTCTTTATTTTTTGCTTGTATTTTTGTTATGTGTGGTAACTCTTAATTAGCTTGTAGTATTAGCTGTGCGTTACCCAAATAAAAAAAAAAAAAAAAAAAAATATATTTCCAGACAGGTCACACAGCGCCATCTAATTTCAAATCAATTTGTGTTACGGAAACTAGATGGTTGATAAACTACATATTATACTTTTTTTTTTGTAAATATATACATATTATACACATAAACACCCAGACCATTAATATAGTTACACCTGGAACATAGAGTCCAAGACTTACACTCGCCATGCTGTAGGCGCCTGGTCAAACACAACGTTGACAACTTATTGTTGATTCCACAAGTTGGGACTGACGGCTTAACAGGGTTTAACATTTCTCTCACTCGCACAATCCAATATTCATATACATAACTTTAGACAGAAAAAATAAATTTAAAACAATAATTTAAAAACCACGGTAATTTACGATTTTATTAGCAATTATTACATAGTATTAGCAAGCGAAAGGTCCAAAAAAGCAAACTAAATATCAATCGAATGATTGATTGAAGTAAAGATGCGTGTAGAAAAGTAAACGAAAGAGAGCACATTACAGTTGGCTTCGATTTTCGAGAGCTATTTATACCAATAATATAAAAACCATACTTGTTACGGTAATGTAAGTGTATACCCGAGCGAAAAGCGAGCACAATAACAATTGAATGTTTGATTGAAGCAGTTTTTTTTAGTATTTTTTTTTATACTAGCACGACATGTGACCTTGCGCCCACCTGATGGTAAGTGGGTCCATAAATGTTAGCAACTGAAATCAGACACTCGTGACTGATATCAGTCCCTAACACTATGCCATAACTAAGACATAACACCTCACAGTTGGCTTCGGTTTTCAAGATTGATTTAAAAACAATAATATGAAAACCAGGGTAATTTACGAGTGTGTGTGTTTGCGAGCGGAAGTTGTAAAAAAGCAAGCTAAATAATAATCGAATGATTGATTGAAGTGAACATGCGTGAATGAAAGTGAACGGAAGACATAGCACCTCTCTTACGTGTTTGCCGCGGTGCGATCTGGACGAAGGCTGGCTTCGGTTTGCGAGTTCGATTCGACCGTCGAGGCTGTCTCTTGAACACTATTTCCGAATCCGAATCTGACGTATCGCTGTCAGACGCTGTTAACATTTTTAAATCTTAGATTTCGTGGTTCATGAATATGGGTTGTAAAAATGTGCAAATACCAGATAACTAATTAAACCCTTTAACATATTATTCTCGTATAAAGGTTTCCACTACAGATGACAGCAAAATAACGTTACCATGCGTTCATTTAAAAAAAGATCTATTATATATTTCTTTTAGTATTTGCCATTTTTTTTATTTATTACCTAATATGTGTTATAAAATTAATATAAATGTTGTTAACTTTATTATAAATTTGCGGCGGACAATTTAAGTAGGTATTTAATTTAAGTTTTCCCAATGATTTTGAAAAATAGAAATAGTGGAAAACGCTATTATTTTATTATTATTAAAAACTCGAGCTAAAAGTGGTAGTAAATAACAGAATTAATTATTTTGACAATCTAACGTTTGCTGCTGCATTATTCTGTTACTTAAGCGCAAACGTTAAATAATGGAGTCCGTTAATATATCACGCTATTAAAGTTGATATTTGCCCGGCCGCTGTCAAGGTCAAACATTTATAGAGTTGAGAATTGAATATTTCATAATTATGACGCAAGCTCTGACGTAAATAACGAAATCACTAATAACGTTTGCGACCAACCCCTCATTCCGAATCGCGTTTAGAGCGCTTAGAACGAATAGGACACTGACCGTCGTCGTTCTGAATCAAATATCGCGATTTGAGTGCTCAGAGCGTGATATCAATTCGGAACGGTCTAAATCACATTTTCATTCATAAAATGTTAGTTTTTTTTTTAAATGTATGGAAGATAAATTGCCGATTCCACATCTTTGGGTATGAATACTAACAAATATACATCTCTCGGTTTATTCATCTTTATATGTGTAAAGTTTAATATTATTAACTTATTTTGGTCTTTTAAAATAACTCGCCGTGTTACAGACATTTTTTTTCACTTCCTACTTAAATATTAATTATAGATTTGTTTTAGAAGTAATATAAAAACAGTATAAAAGAATTTTAAAATAATTTAAAAGAAAACCTAATATTAAATAAACTTGAAAATGGCGCGCGACATAATGACAAAAAACTGACAGCGCTCAGAGCGATCTACCTCGATATCGTGAGCAGTATAAGCGCGAGGAATAATGTCATTTATAACGTCACATAGCTTTGGCAAAACAGTTTAAGCGCGTATCGGAACACCTTTAAGCGTGCTTAGGTTACTATTATCGCGTATCGGAACGATGGGTAAGTAACAGAATAGGGCTGCTGGTTTTTAACTAAAATCTCCGACCTTTAAATCATGGTTATACTTCCCTACTTCTAACCATAAAAAAATGAAAATTTCATATATTCACGGAATTACTAAAACCAGAGGAAATGGTCGAACTCACACAAATGCACTAGTAAACAATTAATTTAACTAAAACATCTTTATATTGGCTAAAGTTTTTACAACACAATAAGGCAATATTAACGAAGTTTTATGCAATTTATTGAAAAGCAAATGACTGTGGATTATAGAACACAACTGAAGAAAACTATCCGCTAAAAGGAGAACCTTTGCGGAAAATGGCAAACGGTTGGCACATGTGCTACGCCCACATCACACTTTGTTTTATGTATTCCGTGGGCATATTTCTAGGGTAAGCAAAATAAAATGCCAGCCTAAAAATCATATTTAAAATCAATCTTTATTCTTAAAAGACTTATTACAAATTCCCCATGTCCCAAAAAATATATGGTGCATAGAATGGGGTGTGTCACTAACTTTTTATCACGATAGTTGGCGCATGATAGATGGTACCTAATATAACTGTCAGTTGCATAGAAAACTTGTATTTTTATATTATTTTCTGGATATTATGCAGAAGTGAGCAGCTTTTAAGTGTACAAATCGAGATTTCCAAGCGAAAGCAAAGATATGGTGATCTCAAAATTGCCGTTCTATTAATTCAACCTTTTTTTATTTTAAAGACGGTGTTCACTTACTTAATTCGTCTTTTAAGGTAGGTAACGTTAAGTTAAAATACATTTTTCTGTTATAAAAGTGTAAAACTACAAATAAATTTAAAAAATGATCAGTCATAGGTGTAAACAAGGTACCAGTGCCGCTAGCGACATCTACAAAAAGCTTTGCCTGATACACCCCATTAAAACCTAGTAAATAGCAAGTAATTTGAGCTGCAAGTCTTTGAATAATTGTACTCACCTGTTTCTTGGCTGTCATCTTTTTTAGTTTGACGCGCTCTTAATGGTCTACGCGCTCTTGCAGGTCTTGAAGGACCTTGGTTACTAAAAAAATAAAAAAAATATTTATTAACTAGCTGACCCGGCGAACTTCGTACCGCATGACAGTCAATGAATGTTACTTATTAGCTGAACTAAATTTGAAAGTTTTAGGCTCGGAACCCTCGGTCGGTATGTCCCACAAATCAGCACTGATGCGCGCCACCTATCGGACAACAGTAGTATTATGTCAGAAACCTTTGCCGATGTTCACACAACATATTCCCAAAGTTTAATACCGATCGGGAAAGCATAGGGAACATACATACACACAGACATTCACCTTATATATATATATATATATATAGCAGTTCTACCAATGACACCTGAGGTCTAAAAATATATTTGCTCTTTTGAAAATTACACGCGGTATATTTATTTAAGGACAACCAGTGGTCGGTTACATTATTGCTTACTTAAAAACTAGGACATAAATTCAACGATAAATGTACCACCTTTAGGTGCCACAACATGCACAAAATACAATAAGAATAATTAAAAAAATATAAAATGAAATGAAATTAAATTAAATTCTAAGTTTAGACATACAAAAAGCTTAATAAAAGCTTAATAAAAAAAAATTAACCACGTCTTAAAAACATAAAATAAAATATTGTACTTAATCTAATTTAATATTAATAGGAACAATGTATCTTAACATATAACTTAAATTTTAAAAGCGAATCGTTGAACATATCTATTTCTTGACCAATCTCTTTATATTTTTTTGATAATCTAGATACAGGAGAGCTTTGTTTAAGATTAGTTCTGGCTTGAGGTGGGCGTAGTAGTGCAGTAGGATATCGTGGCAGTCGGTTTGGAATCCAGATTTTAAATAATTTTAATAGTTGTGGACAGTCTATTTGGTTTCTAAATAGTATATACCTAATATATGACTGTACCCACTACACATATTTAACATACAATTCCTTTACTGCATTCCTCGTCACGCTGCTTTGAACGACATCATTCGAAGGGCTTTTGTCACTGCTGGAGTACCCGCGATCCTAGAACCCTCTGGGATTGCGCGGAGCGTTGGCAAAAGACCCGACGGCATGACCGTTGGGCCGTGGAAACTTGGCAGGTCCCTGGTGTGGGATGCGACATGTGTAGACCATCACACATCCAGGCGACCTCGTCAAGCGCGGGAAGTGCGGCAGTTTCTGCTGAGAACCTCAAGCTGCGCAAATACGCCAACCTCAGTACAGGTTACGAATTTGCGCCGTTTGGGGTCGAGACGATGGGCCCATGGGGACACTCACACAAGCATCTGGCCAAGGAGTTGTCCAAACGGCTAACGGAGAAGTCTGGAGACAGGAAGGCTGGCAATTATTTGTGCCAACGTATTAGCTTAGCTATACAGAGGGGAAATGTTGCCAGTCTTCTTATCTACTATCACTGAAGGGTCGTCTCTAGAGGACATTTTTACTTATAGTTTATTTTTTATTAGGTTTAGTTTATATTTATTTTCATTTTTACTTTTAAGTGGTTTTAATTTATATTGTAATAATATTATATAATATTATATATTTACAAATTCAAGGTCGCTCAGCGGGCTATGGAGAGAGCTAGGCTTGGTATTTCTCTGATGGATAAAGTTAGAAACGAGGAAATCCGTCGGAGAACCAAAGTTACCGATATAGCCTTTAAAATTAGTAAGCTGAAGTGGCAATGGGCTGGACATGTCTGTCGTAGAACCGATGAACGATGGAGTAGACGAGTTCTGGAGTGGAGACAGCGTACGGGAAGACGCAGAGTGGGTCGACCCCCCGCTAGATGGACAGATGACCTGAGGAAGGTCGCTGGTGGGGGTTGGATGAGGGTGGCAGGAGATCGTGTGAAGTGGCGAGCCTTGGGGGAGGCCTATATCCAGCAGTGGAGAGACACAGGCTGATGATGATGATGATGAATTTATATTGTAATTATTTTATACTGTTTGTATATTACTTCATTAAATAAATAATTAACTGTCATTCCCTTACTTACTTTGTGTATTTGAGGGCTTCTAAAGTCATTCTTTCGTTATGCCGACCAAGTTACATTTTGTGACTGCAATTTTGTCGCGGTCGCGATTCACTTTTGTTGAGTTTCGGAACGCGCATTAGATCCTTCGCGCGGACGCAATTACTATTTTCATAGATATGATTGAATTTGAACTTTGTGCAGCGGTAATAAGATCTCTAATTGACTCTTAAACGTTTGTATGGGAAATAGAAAAGGGCTGTTTTTATGGTTTTCCCGGCAATTATTCTAATTTTTCTCACCTTTTAAACCTTCCCTATATCTCCACGAACATTGACCAAGATAAGATAAATCCGTTCAGCCGTTCTCGAGTTTTAGCGATACTAACGAACATCAATTCATTTTTATATATATAAATAGATAGATAAACTTACTCCCCATACGCATATATAGGTACAACACACACGCACGCGTATACACACACACGCGGCACACATACACGCACTTACCACTCGTTGCGAATCATGTTGAGAGCGCTTAGAATGAATATGATACTGACAGTCGTTCCGAATCAAATGTCACGATTTGGATGCTCAGAGCGTGATTTCAATCCAGAACGGTTAAATTATTATTATTATTTATTTTATACTAGCACGACATATGACCTTGGGCCCACCTGATGGTAAGCGGCGCGCAAGGTCCATGAATGTTAGCAACTGAACTCAGACACTCATGACTGACATCAGTCCCTAACACTATGCCGGCTTGACTAGATGCTGCCTCCATGGTCTAGCGGTTAAGTCTGTGGATTTAGACTCGGAGGTACCGGGTTCGATTTCTGGTCGGGACACAAAATTATTTAATAATGTAAATAAATACTGATATTTCTCGAGTTTGGTACGCTGGAGACATCGACGAGCTTGCCACTTGTCATGATTGGCCAATAGTAAAGTTGGCTAAATGTGAATCCGTCTATAAGCGTGGTTTCTGACCACCCCGAAAGGGAAACAGTCATGATGATACTTTACTTTTTTTATTGTAAATTATGATTATATATACCTTTCACTATCTTGTACGGGTGGTTCTTCTTTCTTTACATCTGCTCCGTCCTCTACCTCCATCTGATCTTCTTCAGCCTTGGTAACATTCTGCTGCTTTGCTATGACAGTCTGGTTAGTATCCACTTCAGACTCAGATTCTGTCGCACCCTGAACAAAATAATAATACATTTAAAAAAATCATCTTAACCTACTATTTGACCGCCTCCATGGTCTAGTGGTAACAAACGTTGCCGTGAACTCGGGAGGTCGTGGGTTCGATTCCCACCGGGGGCAAATTGTACATTGTATAATTTGTCTCGGTCTGGGTGTTTATATGTATATAATAACAAAAAAAAGTATAATATGTAGTTTATCAACCATCTAGTTTCCGTAACACAAGCCTCGTAGCTTACCACGGAAACTAGATGGCGCTGTGTCACATTTAGCCAACTTTACTATAGGCCCATCATGTCAAGTGGCAAGCTCGTCGATGTCTCTAGCGTACCAGACTCGAGAAATATCACAAATGAATTAGATTTATTTAAATGAATAAATTTATTGTGTCCCGACCAGGAATCGAACCCAGTACCTCAGAGTCTAAATCCAAGGACTTAACTGCTAGACCACGGAGGCAGTTAGCATTAAATACGTTTCATTTATTAAATCTCTTTAGCTTGGTTACACTAAACAATTATATACGCGGCGAACGAGCGCCTTCACACCGTAGCCACGACTCAGACTTAGCTGTAGAGGCACGCAGGGCCAACAATGAGAGAGAGACCACTTAGGAGGCCTCACAGTGAGTCGGGCATGCGTCCTCCTTGTGGCCCTTCAGGCTGGGGGCGTATCATTGATGATTTATCGATTCACCCACCGTCTTTAAAAAAAAAAAAAACAATTTCATACATTTTTTTTAATAGAAAACCGTGAAGAATTCCGTGTTTGTCTTGCTGCCTGTGTGTCTTCGTCTGTAATAACTGGGCCGAAACTTGTGCGGTTCTGAGAACAAATACGGTAAAGTTAATATTAAAAGGTTATTAGGTTAAAGTTAAACTCATTAAGTGAAACATTGACATTTTTTTTTTCTATATCGCTATGGTAAACCCTGTCTCCTTGGACGATTGTGCACTTCGCCCGAACCCGCTCGAATATGGTTATAGATTTTGGGATCTAGAAACTAAAAAAACCTTCCTGCAAATTTTGTCTTAGTTAAGGATCTTTAATTGATTATTTATTTATTCATTACAGGATAACTAACGACTAATAAACACATAAAGAAAAAAAAATTGAAACATAAAAGGTCAATTAAAAGTTACCACAAATAGACTACAAAAAATATAGAACTAAAATTATATATATATATTTGTTTGTATAATAGAACAAGCTAGAAACGCCTTTGTTAAAATGAGCCACCTTCTCTGCAATCGCATTCTTAAACTTCCTACAAGATGCCGACTCGTCCGATGCTACATATTTTCCATTCTGATGTATGGTGTCGAATCATGGACCCTGACAAACACAATGTCGAAGAAGTTAGAAGCTTTTGAAATGTGGATATACAGGAGAATGTTGAAGATATCATGGAAGGACAGAGTAAGAAACGAAACTGTCTTGCAGAGAATGAACAAAGGCGTTGAACTATTGAAAATGGTAAAGCGAAGGAAGTTGGAGTATTTGGGACACGTCATGCGCAATAAAAAGAATAGCTTGCTGCAGTTCGTCATGCAAGGCAAGATTCAAGGCTCCAGAAGACCGGGGAGAAGACGCACTTCCTGGCTCAAGAACCTCAGGGAGTGGTTCGGAATGAGCACCAGATCCTTGTTCCGGACAGCGGCCAATAAAATCAAAATGGCCTTAATGATAGCCGACCTCCGATAGGAGATGGCACCGTAAGAAGATAATAGTTTATTTTAAAAAATATATATATATTAAATTACTTACCGATTCTCTCTCCGGCTTCGGTTCACGTGGTTGTCTTTCATCTCCGGATGTGAACTCATCTGATGATGTAAATCCCTCTATCCTGGTAAGACCTGGATATCCGCGAACTTTCAGCTCATTGGTGATCCAGCTCTCATTAAAACTATGGTGCAGTAACTTGCGTTTACGACCGCTGCGACGAACATCTGGTAAAATCGGTTAAAATTAGTTTTGCCCAATCTTACCCTAGTCTTGCTCAGCTATTTTTTGTTAATTTTGCTAAAAATGTTCTACTATTTTGGGATAAAGGTTTTTGTTTTTAATAAATTTTAATATAGTAATCATAGTGTCCGTCATTGTTAACATTCAGAAGGGAAAAAAATAACGCTTAGGTATTTGGAATATTAGGTATTTAGATAGAAAGTTAATCAGGAGCTAATAGAAAAAATAATTATGATATAAAAAAAAACATTAAAATAAAACCTAATTTAAATATAAATCGTATCGTGGCAAAAACGCTGGCCGCATGTCCTCGCTGAATCGCTATGCTTATTCTCTGGGCGAGGAAAGAACCAGCCCTCTTGTCCCCAGAGTAGACAATTAGACAAGGGGTGATGTTTTTAAAAAATGTTTTAGCGCTCGGACGTGCCTAAAGTCTCTACAGCAAACGGCACAAACACGTAGTCTTTGATTATAGATACGTATTTGCGCCGCTTACCAGACTGCGCTTTCGGCTGCAGCTCCCGCTTTTAGCGCTGTTCCCCTGAGGTGTGACAAAGCCAAAGTGTCGACACAAGTGGCATCCCACACTAAGACCAGTCCCCGCTCCCAGGGGATCAGCGTCATGCCATCAGGTCTCTTGCCATCATCGCAGACTAATCCAGTGACTTCCAGAATATAAATATTTGACCGCCTCCGTGGTCTAATGGTAACAAACGTTGCCGTGAACTCGGGAGGTCGTGGGTTCGATTCCCACCAGGGGCAAGTTGTACATTGTATAATTTGTCTCGGTCTGGGTGTTTATATGTATATATTTACAAAAAAAAAGTATAATATGTAGTTTATCAACCATCTAGTTTCCGTAACACAAGCCTCGTAGCTTACCCCGGAAATTAGATGGCGCTGTGTGACCTGTCTGGAAATATTATTATTATTATAGCTGAAACCTCAATTGTTGCAAGAGCCCGGTGATACAAAGTCACACCTTGCGCCAGAAATACTAAATCTCGTTATGCGTTTAGTTAGGTATATTTTTATTAAAAAAGTATATGATTGATATTTGTTTAACAGGGCCAATCACGTGCCGTTAACGAAATGTTCAATTCGGATAGTGGACGACACCACAGTCTCTAAAACTCTCGAATCCCTGCAGCTTCGCCGTGACGTTGCCTCTCTAAGCGTGTTCTACAAGGCGAGTGTTCTGAGGAGCTCCATAACCTTATCCCTTCTTCTCTATTCCGCAACCGAACCACACGCACACAAATATGCATCCACATACCAACCCACTATCCCTACGCGTACTCATAACTTCGGAGACTCTTACATCTGTCACACGCTGAAAATGTGGAATGCTCTCCCAGCCAGTGTGTTTCCCCACTCTTATAACCTGGAGTCCTTCAAGCTAAGTGTGAAAAAGCATCTTGTTAGGCCGGCATAGTGGTAGAGACTGATGTCGGTCGTGGTGACCTTGATCCTTGGACCTCGCGTACTGCTTACCATCAGGTGGGCGCGATGTCATATTCATCATTACAGCCCCTAGAACACAGCGTCCTAGACCTACACTGCTGGGCCTTCCAGAACATATATCTGGAGAATTTGGCCTACACTCGCCACGCTGCGCTGGCGAGAATATGATGTCAATTTTTCAATGACAATTGATTAACAACTCTACAAGCTTAACGTGCTCTCCGAGGCACGGAAATGTTAATGTGCATTAATTTAATCATCCTTTCAGAAACAGACATGAAAACATCTTGAATTTATTAACCAAAGACCTGCAAAATTCAGACAACAATAATTAAATTTTATCAGACTTACTTTGCTGTATCGGTTTGTCTTCACTATCTTCCATATAATTCTTCCGCGGACCTCGACTTCGTTGGAGTCGCACGCTAGTGTTGGTAGACTCAGTATCACCAGCGAAAAATACGCGAACTTGACGGGACCTACATTACAAAAAATATATATATTAGAAAAACAGTCCCCTCGTTCCGAGACACGATAATAGTAATCTAAGCACGCTTAAAGGTGTACACCAATAAAAAAAACAGTATTATACAACGATATGTTTATTATACAACAGAAACGAGTGATAATAATGCACAGCATTACTAAATACTCTTACGTCCGTAATTCGTATAATATACGGATTATATTTAGTATAAAATTAATCTAGAAACTGACACAACTATCCCCTAGTTCAATCATACTAATAACGGGAAAAAGTAGATGTAATAAGGACCATAGAACACAATAAAGTTGCAATTTCAGAATAAATGTAGTTATATAATCCGCTCATTCCGAATCGCGCTCAGAGCGCTTAGAACGAATATGACACTGACCGTCGCGTGTCGTTCCGAATCAAATATCGCGATTTGGATGCTCAGAGCGTGATATCAATTCGGAACGGTCTAAATCACATTTTCATTCATAAAATGTTAGTTTTTATTTTAAATGTATGTAAGATAAATTGCGGATTCCACATCTTTCAGTATTAATACTAACAAATATACATCTCACGGTTTATTTATCTTTATATGTGTAAAGTTTAATATTATTAACTTATTTTTAATATAACTTGCGTGTTACAGACATTTTTTTTTCACTTCCTACTTAAATATTAATTATAGATTTGTTTAAGAAGTAATATAGAAACAGTATAAACGAATTACAATGTTAAATAATTTAAAAGAAAACCTAATATTAAATTAGCTCGAAAATGGCGCGGGACATTATGACAAACAAGTGACAGCGCTCAGAGCGATCTACCTCGATATCGTGAGCAGTCTAAGCGCGAGAAATGATGTCATTTGTGACGTCACCTAGCTTTGGCAAAACAGTTTAAGCGCGTCTCGGACCACCTTTAAGCGTGCTTAGGTTACTATTATCGCGTCTTGGAACGATTGTGAACTAAACTAGCGTATTGAATTTCAATGGTCAGTAGGCAAATTTGTAAATCCGCCACTAGTAATAAGGTTCTAATATAATAACATAATAGGTAGTATGGATTAATCAAAAATATTTAATGTCAATTTTGTATAGATAGTTTTTATTATACTAGCACGACATGTGACCTAACGCCCACCTGACGGTAAGTGGCGGGTGAAGTCTATGAATATTAGCAACTGGAACGAGACACTCATTGACACGAGACTTCAGTCCCTAACATACACTTTACTGGGTTTATCGACACGTACGGTAGATACTTCCCCGCCCCAGCAGACTGGGCAAATTACCACCATCAGTCCGCCTACCACCTACAGTGTAAACTCTATAGAACAACACTGAAGGGACTTTGCATTTTAAGGCGTTATAGAGAGTTGTCGTTAAATGGAGAGAAGAAAAATCAGAATTGGAAGACAAGCTAAACCAACCAATGCCAATTGATTTCGACGCTAAATGTTTGTCGTTAAATCGAGTCACTTTACATGGAGTTTACACTGTATAAGATTTTTATTAACCGCCAATTTTTTTTTTTTATTTATATATTTATCGCCATATGATCCTATCGGAACACTCAGTTAAGTCAATTTTTCTTAATAACAACGCTAAACAAAATACCTGGCCAGATATGGTGATACAGTATGGCAAGGAACAGCCCCAATTTATCCATTATTATTATTTTATTATTATTATCTCTATCTCTTCCACTTCTAAGCCTAATAATTATTATAATATATAATAACTTAGGTCTAGTTTGGTAGGTCTAAAGGTGCCTCGTCGGGTATTTTAATAAATAGTACTTAAAATACTATATTCTAATTTAGATATGTCAATAAACTATGACTAAAAATAAATATATATATATATATATATGTAAAAAATGACAATATAATTAATATATAATATGTAACAAATTCCAAAAAAAAAGCTATAAATTAAATCCGCTGTAAAGGCTTCGTCAATCACATAATTTAAACTTAAAAACTATAATATATAATATATAACATACTCTACACACCATGAAAATCATATTTATTACATAGCGACTTTAACAGTTGCCCATTGTTGGCAAGATTTGACCCGGTCTTGATTTTTAATGTTATGAAGGCAACGTCGGCTTAAACAGCTAGTAGTTAAAAAAAAAGGTCTTTACAAATGATTTCCCATGTTGTTTCACACGCCATCATACAATGCTGTAACAATGTTATACTATCCTCTCGTTCCGAGACACACACAGATAAAAGTAACCTAAGCACGCTTAAAGGTGTTCCGAGACGTGTATAAACTGTTGTGCCAAAGCTATGTGACGTCAGAAATGACATTGTTCCTCGCGCTTAGACTGCTCACGATATCGAGGTAGATCGCTCTGAGCGCTGTCAGTTTTTTGTCATTATAACGCCATTTTAACGTTAGGTTTTCTTTTAAATTATTTAATATTGTAATTCGTTTATACTGTTTGTATTATTATTTACTTCTAAAACAAATCTATGATTAATATTTAAGTAGGAAGTGAAAAAAATATGTCTGTAACACGGCAAGTTATTTTAAAAGACCAAAATAAGTTAATAATATTAAACTTTACACATATAAAGATGAATACACCGAGAGATGTGTGTTTGTTAGTATTCATAGTCAAAGATGTGGAATCCGCAATTTATGTTCCATACATTAAAAAAAGACTATCATGTTATGAATGAAAATGTGATTTAGACCGATCCGAATTGATATCACGCTCTATCAATCATCTACTCTCAATCAAATACTGTATGATTTCGTTAATTTCTTATTGACCAATATTGATACAGAGGTTGTAACAAAAACTCTATAAATCATCAGTGCCACTATAGAACAGTGGGAGTTTTGGAGATATTTCATTTGCACATACAAGTCATATAACATATTTTTACCCTAACAAAGACGAATAATGCTTTACCCACAGATATCCAGGGCTCTTTATAGATTCCGATAACTGTACTAGTATCACTTCTGTTCTTAACTAGACATTAGTACATTTACAATGAGATCCCTACCTTCGGGAATACTTTTCAGGTTCCGTGTCGCTTTCAGGGAACACTATGCGAGACATTTTTATGGCGCGAACTCTTCTACCATCTGTAACTTAAAAAAATATAAATATAAAATATAAATAAAATTTATTTTAAAACCTATAGAAGCCAATTGAAACATCTAACAGTGAAATCACGACTGTGTATCACGTGGTCAGAAATTATGCTTTTAAAGGAGTGGATTCACATTTAGATAACTTTACTATAGGCCCATCATGACAAGTGGAAAGCTGTATATGTCTCTTGCTTACCAGACTCGAGAAATATCACAAATAAATTAAATTATTGTGTCCTGACCAGGAATCATACCATCTAAATCTACAGTTGTAATCACAAGACCACAGAGATATTGCTTAACAGATCTAAGCTTTGCACAATGGTGGTGGTTTACATCTATACACTCTGAACATTACAGATAGCCCACTGTGTAGAGGATGCATGGGGGAGAAGACGGCCGCGCATTTACTTTTTGAGTGTAATAGTGTGACTGCGCTTAGACTGAAATTTATCCAGACTGCAGGGACTCTTCAGGAGGTCGGCAGGAACGTGACGGGTCTCCTGGCCTTCCTGAAGGAGATCAGATGGCTCTGCTGAAGGAGTTAAGGTCACGCACAATGGTCTTATAGAGACTAGTGCGGAAAAGCTACCACAATCACAGAGATATAGAAGTTATATATGAGTATAAGATTAAATTTTGATATGAAAAAAATATATGTAAACACAATTCTTATTAAACTTCTCAATATATTAGAATAACTTAATAGTTTAATGTTGACATAGCCAATGTCCAAAGCATCAAAATCTGTCCAGTAATATAGGTGTGAAAGGCACACATAGAGACAAAGTTTCTTTCACATTTATAATATTAACTGAAAAACTTTTAGTATTAAAGTTACAGATTAAGTTTAAACTTACATTTAGTTGGCCAGCGTGTTTTTTTTCTGGTGACAGAGTATTGGCCACTTCTCAGTTCACGTTGGGACCAATTGCTAATAGGCTGTGAAACAAAACACTCATTAAAATTCGTTTGATGTTTTATTAGACTATACTGACTGCATGCGATTAGACCCTAGCGGTTAGGTCCGTGGATTTAGACTCAGCGGTACCAGTTTGATTTCTGGTTGGGATAATTCCTGGACGGACACAATAATATTTACTAATTTAAATAAATTATTATTAAATTTAATTGTGGTCATTTCTGAGTGTGGTACTGTCTGTGTGGTCTAACGGTTAAGTCTGCGGATTTAGACTCGGAGGTAGGTTTTGATTCCTGATCAGTTCACAATAATATTTATTCATTTAAATAAATATATTTAATTAATATATCATTTATTTGTGATATTCTCTAGTTTGGTAAGCTAGAGACATCGACGAGCTTGCCACTTGTCATGACTGGCCTATAGTAAAGTTGGCTAAAAGTGAATCCGCTTCTTTATAAGCATGGTTTCTGACCACCACGGAAGGGAAACGGTTGTGATGATGCTTTACTTTTTTTTGCTTTAAAAATTAAATACCAAATATTGTTTTGGTAGAAACATGGTTTTAATTTAATGACATTAAAATATTTGTGTCCTACAATGTTGCATAAAAGTTATTTAAAGTTCTGTGACATATGAATGGATAACATTATTAAACAGATGTGCACAACACATGCCAAGCTTCAAGAAATAGACATTAGAGACAGCAGAAGCATGTTAGTATTCTATATAGTCAGTTTCATGATTAATCCATAATTAATCCATAAAATCCATATTCTTTTTTTTTTTTTCTAGTCCTCTAATCAATAATACCTTCCAGCTGCCTAACAAAGGGATGCCTCGACATGTAACTGTGCTCGAGAACTGTCAAACTAAGGCATGACATGAAACTTGTTTATGGTATTTTTGACAATATTATTTAAATTTGTATTTCTTATTGATAATTACTTTAATTAGGTATTTATTATAGTTATAGAACACATTTTAAACAATAGAAATTGTCAAGTTCAAATTATTTTTGTGATACATGGAAGTTCTTCTTCTTCTTCTTTTTTAAAAATAAATGGCAATCGCCGATGAGGCATTTATGCCAACTTCACGTTTGTATCGAATGTATAAAAATATATAAATTTAATTTTACGGGCGACGCGGTAAATCGCAAACACTGAAAGGGTAAACATAAA
Organism: Tinea semifulvella; assembly: GCA_910589645.1. Classification (NCBI taxonomy): domain Eukaryota; kingdom Metazoa; phylum Arthropoda; class Insecta; order Lepidoptera; family Tineidae; genus Tinea; species Tinea semifulvella. Next base: position 4,819,941 of record OU342599.1, read on the forward strand.
TGGTTAGTAGGAATAACACAAACAACACAAATTGTTAGCAGGCGGTACACATACTTTATAATTAGATATTACACATATGTATAGTAGGTTGTTGATGAATTATATCGAATATAAAAATATTTATATCTATAATTTGATTTGATTGATATTTAAGAAATGGGCAATAATATTTACAATAGTGGGGTTGAGTGAGGATAATAGAGTCGGGATAGTGGTTGGAAAGGGAACTATTTTGTAAAGGGATTTAAGTAAAGAGGACCGATCGTATAAGGGGCAGGAGAAAAAGATGTGATTAACATCGCCTTCGTCCAGACCACATTCACATATTGAGGTGTCCCTAATCCGAATTTTGGCAAGAAAGACGGGAGAGCAGCAGTGACCAAGTCTTAGACGGCATATTATTGAAGTAAATTTTTTATTTGTTTTGATATTGGTGAACCAGGGCTTTTTAGGAATAGTGGGTTGGATTTTGAAGTAGTAGGATCCTTTGAATTTGCATGCATCGGCCCACTGGTTGGACCATGCATCATAAAGGTAGCTTTTAGGCTGAAGGACAAGGTCGTGAGGATAAATTAAGTAGGGGTGAATGTCGCCGCAATCTACGGCTTCTTTAGCTAACTGGTCTACACGATCATTGCCAGGGATGCCTGAGTGGCCAGGAATCCAGGCCAGGACTATAGATAAATTACGGAGGGAACATTTAATTATTTGTTCTTTTATTTGGAAGATGATGGGATTAGTAATATTTTTTGAGAAGGGGCTGGACAGAAGAGATTGGAGGGAACTAAGGGAGTCCGAGAATATGATGGCTTTAGGGAGGTTAAAAATTAGGACATAGTTAATAGCTTCAAGAATTCCAATACATTCTCCAGTAAATACTGTTGTTTCGGGAGGGTATTTGATCTTTCTCACAATGTCATAGTTGGGATGGTACACTCCAATACCGGTACATCCATCGTAGGAGAATTTAGAAGCATCTGAAAAGATAGGGTGCCATTCCTTCCAGCTTTTTTCCATTCGAAAGTTAAAGATATCACTGGCATGAGGGTCATTCTTTTCGACACCAAAGTCTAGTATGATGTTGGGAGTGAAGCAGACTGTTTCAAATGAATAGGAGAAGATAGGGAGATTAGGGGAGCGATGAACTGTGGCATCTAAGTTGTTAAATTTGTCCAGGCTGTAAATTAGGCATGGAGTGAGTTTATGAGTCCAATAGCGAGAAGAGGAAGTGAAATTGTATAATTTATTTAATATAGGAAAAAGGGAGTGGTTGGACAGTAATGAAGATCGAAAGAGATATCTATCAGCCAGGTATTGGCGTCTACAGCGGAGAGGGGGGTCCCCACACTCCACCTGTAAAGCATTAATGGGACTGGATTTCATGGCTCCTACGATGATCCGGAGCGCCCTGGACTGTACGAGATCCATCTTCCTGAGACCTGCTTTATTGGCAGGTTCCAGCAAGAACGATCCATAATCCAGGACACTTCTGATCATTGCATTGTAAAGAAGTCTAAGAGAGTAGGGATGGGCCCCCCACCATACCCCAGCGAGGCAGCGGAGGATGTTTAAGTTTCTCTCACATTTTGCAGTTATGTAATCACAGTGGAGTTTCCAAGAGAGGTGGGAGTCCATGATCATACCCAGGAATTTGGTGTTATCTTTAATGGGGATGTTTCGGCTCTTAATCCTGATATTAATGGGAGGGGTTTTTCGCTTTCTGGTGAAAATCACAGCGGTGCTCTTAGAAGCTGATAGCTCTAATCCATTACCTTCCAACCATTCAGATAGTGAATTCAGGGAAGCATTTATAAGATTAACAGAGGAAGTTATATTGGAGTTTGTGGTATAGACAAGGACGTCATCTGCATATTGAAGAATTTTGCAAGGAGGGGTAATAGAAAGAGCAAGGTCATATGTGTATATATTATACAGAAGTGGGCTTAGAACTGATCCTTGTGGAAGACCTTTATAGACCAATCTGGGAGTAGTGGAAAGAAAAGTTTGAAACCTAAAGTATACTAAACGTTCAGAGAATAAGTTAAAGATGACATTTGACCATTTCTCCGGAATGCTCAGCTTTCGAAGCTTGTTCCTGAGGATTGGGAGTTGGACATTATCATATGCTGACGAAACATCAAGAAAGGTTCCTATGAGGTCATTATTATCCGAAAATGCTAAGCGAATATCAGAGACAAAAATACTAAGGTTGTCCATAGTACTTCTGCCCCTTCGAAACCCATATTGGTTGTCAGAAATAAGGGATTTATTTTCAATGTACCACTCTAGGCGGTTTTTAATAAGATGCTCTAGTGTTTTAGTAAGGACTGATGATAGTGCTATAGGGCGATATCCGTTATGATCATTGGGGTTTTTATTAGGTTTTAGTATGGGAATGATAAGTTGGGATTTCCAGGAAAGGGGGATGCAGCCAGTATCAATGATCAGATTAATTAGATTAAGTAGGTAGGACAGGGTTAGGTTGTTGGAGTTAGATAGGAAACAGTAGGGAATACCATCTAATCCAGGGGAGGAATTCTTAGAGTTGGACAGGACATCATGGAGTTCCTTTATAGAAAAAGGGGATTCAAGAGGATTGAGAGAGGAAGAAGGAGTGTTGGAAGATGGAAGAGGAAGATCGCTGTATGATGGAACAGTAGGAGGGGCAACTTTATCCATAATGAGGTCTATAAGTTCTAGAGTAGGAGCACAGTGATTGCAGGGTTCTGTATAAGAGCCCCGGAATCTCCTTATCTGTTTCCATACTAGAGATGAGGGAGTGTCTGGTGATATTGAAGAGCAAAATCTATCCCAACCCTGAAACTTTTTTGATTTAAGTTTTTTTTTGCATTCTGCCATAGTTTTGTTTAAAGAAATATAATTATCCATTGTGAGATTGTCTCGGTATACTAATTCTACTGCCTTACGTTTTTAAATATATTCGGTGCATTCCCTGTCCCACCATGGGGGGGACCGACGTTTTTGGGAAAAAGATTTAATTTGTAAAGATGAATCTGCACTCTGTATTATAGCAGCAACAAAGCTTTCTGCACAGGAGTTTATATTGTGAATAGAAATGTCCGGAAGGGTTAATATAGTGTTATCTAGAGTTCTCGCAAATAGTGGCCAGTCAGCATCTTCCAGTCTGTACTTAAGGAGGGGGATGTGGTTATTGGGAGAGCGGGATTCAAAGGGAAGGTGGAGTACGATAGGAAAGTGTCGGCTACCATAAGTGGAAGGAGAGACATACCAGGTAATTTGGGATGCCAAGTCGGGGGTGCAGAATGAGACGTCGATAGCGCTTGTCGCTTCTGTGGGTCTGGTGCGTAAGGTAGGGGAACCGTTGTTTAGTAGGCAAGCATTCAGATCGTCAATTATTTCCAACAGGATGTCACCATGTGAGTCACTATTTTCACAGCCCCATACACGATGATGACAGTTGAGGTCGCCCATAACAATGAAAGGTTTAGGTATGGAAAGAAGAATAGTTTTTAGTTGGGACAGTAGAGTAGGGTTAGGATGCGGAATGTAAATAGAAAGGAATGAGATTTTGTTGATACAAGCAGCTACTACTTGCATCTCAGTGGAATGAGTAGGGATAGGGATTTGTGAGAAGGTAAAGGATTTGTTTATGAGAAGAGCAGACCCACCCCACCCATCGGGTCTGTCTTCTCTCAAACATGTAAAGTCTGAGAATCTAAAACGAGTCTCGGACTTTAACCATGTTTCTGAAAGTGCAATGATAGAAGGATTAATTTCGTTTGCCAACAGCGTTAGTTCTGCCTTCTTACAGGCAGATCTAACGCTTTGGCAATTCCACTGTAATACTCTGGCTAGCTGAGCCATTGGGTCTGAGAGAAGTTGAGGGAATATGAGGAGCAACGTAGGACGGTGTGGATTGTTGACTATAGTTAGTGATGAACTTAATGAGGGATGAGAGAAATTCAGGTAAGGAGGTAGATTGATCTTGTTTAAAAGTTGGCTCATTTAGAGCACAACCGTTTGGGAGTTGGGAAGAGGGGGTTTGTGTCAACGATGAATGAGCCAGTCTGTCATAAGATTTGGAAAGTTGAGAAGGGGCACGTGGCCTGCGAGTGATTGTTTTTTTGTATGAAATAACATTGGGGTTGGGGTTAAAATTTGAATCATGGTGGTTAACGGTAGAGGCAATGTCTGCATATGATCGTGATACTGCAGGGAAAGTTTTAGAGGCTTCGGAATATGATACAGCTTTTTGGGCCATAGTTGTTTTAATATTAAGTTGACGTTGGTGCTCGGGGCAACTTTTGCTAGTCGCAAAATGTTGTCCTTTACACGAAATACATAAGACATCTTCTCCATCTACAGAACAGCTATCTCCCGAATGTCCCTCCACGCTACATTTATAGCAGCGAGGTTTGGAACGGCAGACATTTTTAGTGTGACCATAGCGGCAACAGTGGTAGCATTGGACCGTAGGGTACACATAAAGTTGCACAGGTAAAGAATTGTAGCAAACAAAAATTTTATCGGGCAGTGTTTGTCCATCAAATGTCAACACTACCGTCTGTGACGGCTTCCAGACTATGTTTCCATCGGTTTGTGATTTAAAATTTAGTCTACGGGCTTTTAATACTTTTCCTTTATTTTGAGGGAGGGAAATATAGTTGATGATTTCTTCCGGTGTCCATTCAATGGGAATGCCCTTCACTAGACCCATTTTGGTAACACTGAAGGATGGAATAAATGCCTTATATTGATGTTTTGTTAGGAATTGAGCATTAAGGAAGATATTTGCAAGACCAGCTGTTTTAAAATTCAGAGTAACTCTGTTACGACCTATGCTTTTAATGCTGCCGTCCTCAATACCACAAGTACCACTTTTGTGTATAAGTAGGCCAAATGTGACTGGGTGGAGCGATGAGGAGGGATTCGGGTTGTCATATTGTACATGAACAGTAAATGGGCCAGCGTCATTGGTATCATATGATTGACGACTGATAGGTTGGGATGTTGTATGTTGGGATATGGGAGTCTGAGAGAGAGGAGTAGGAGTGGATCGTGAGGAATTGGGTATATCCATATCGGAGGAGTCGGTTCCAGTAGCTGATGATATTACCGAGTTGGAATCAGAGTGTTTTCTACATTTTTTGTGATGTTTTTTAGTTTTTGAACATTTGCGTTTCTGGGATTTATTTTTAGGAGAAGCTGGGATAAGAAATATATCATTATTGCAGGGTGTATCATCAGGCACCGTCATGAATGCGCCTGGGGATGTAGGAGGAATAGATTCAGAGCATCGTCGGGATTGAATAGGCAAGGGAGTATCCTCTCCGCCTCCTGGATCAGGAGGTTCGTTCATAGTGGGTACTCAAAAATAACAAAGAAAGAAAAAAAACTGGCTAAAAAAGGGTAATTTTTGAAATTGTAATATCAAATTATAAAATAAAAGGGAAAAAACACTTACACGGACTCACACAGGGTTACACAGTTAGGACATACACAATTTAGATATTATGATTCACTTTAGATAACAAAAAATGAAAAATTTACGAAAGACGCGGCGAACAAAAACAAACGCTCCGTTGCCAATCACATGGAAGTTCATAATATGAAAGGGACAGACTTATAGATGTCAACAGTGGTAGAGTTATTCTGACAAAATTATTAATTAGTATATGGGAAAACAACCTTCAATGTTACTAGAAAAATAACCAGATTTTTTTAAAATTTATGCCTTTTGAGATTTGGAGAGTTACTACAAATAACAATTGTGAGGATCCCTTGAGGGAACTTCTTTAACAGCTGGAAGGTATGGTTGAGTGGGCTGTTAAGGAAATGTCTTACGAGTATGGATGTAAGTTTATAAATAAGTACACTAAGTAAAATGAATGATACAAAACAATGTAAAAAGCTAAGTAACAAATTCAGTCATTGTAAATTTTTTTTGCATAAATTCATTATGCAAGTAGCGAGCCTGTCATATGTGTCAGAAAGCCTAGTGTGAGAGTTTGTGACAGAGAAAGCTTTGTTTAATGGGACTCATTATCACAAATTCACAACCATCAAAGTCCTAGCCCATTTACATAACTCAGCTCTAACAATGCTTCTGCACAAATGAAAGTGACTTCTCCCTGTCCACACTTCAAAGCTAGCAGACAACTAGCTCTACTCACAGCTTGCAGCACCTATGCATGTGGTACTCAACTTCAGAGTTGTAAAATTGAGGCAAGCCTGCTTACTGCATGCTGTTTGCTATTTTATGTTAACGAAAACTAATTTATGAGCATTCCAAATTTAGGTGCGGGGTCCATTGTGTGTTGGTAAGAGATGAGAAGAATGGTGTCAGCCAAATAATAATAATAATAAACCAAAATTTGAATATTTTTTTAGCAGTTTGTGTAAATGAATGACCTTAAACTCTTTACAGGATAGTCAGAAACCTTAAGACTAGAAACATAGCAACCCGTTAATGTATTTACTAAGAAAATAAAACAGAATAGATAGATGGCATGCAATATAATATGTTACACAACAAAGGCTCAATCTTAATCAAGTTTAAAACCAAGTCTGATCAACCTTTTTTAACATTTGGACCTAAACAAAATTGCATTTTTTTTTTGCCATGGTTCTGAGTTACTTTTAAATAGATGTTAAAACAACAGAAATGTAAGTAAATCTAAATTATTAATAATAAATCCACATTGTAACCCATGGAACCTGAGCAACCTTGCTTTAAACTACTAGCAAACTTCATTCTATTATTCTGCATCAACCATATTTCATTTGCAGATCTTGCTAACTACAAGTTTAGGTAAGCGCATAAATTGTGAAAGAGGATAAGCAGCATAAAAGGTACTCAAAAACTAGAGGAAGTCTTGTTAGATAGTCCATCTATCTGTTGGTGATATAGACATGACATGCATAATCAGTCCATTCATTGGCACTACAAGAGGACAGGTGCATTCCATTGTTCAAATAAAACTATTAATTGCATCAATTATGTCACCTTATCGTCAGAGATGTCGCCGACGTCGTTTTGGGCGTCGTTCACTTCCTCAGGCTCACCATTTTCGCCGTTACTACGCCGAGTTTTCACCATTTTACCAACACCTAACCACCAAGGTTCAACGACTGTATTTTGTCCCAAAAACCACACATACAAGTTTTACACGGCGTATTGCAATAAAGACACAAAACAAGCCAACCAATATTTAAAACGAAATCACTTTTTCAAACGAACAAGTCTTGTAAAATACCCTTTCAATTCAACAAAGAATATCCCCTTTGCACATGTCGGCTAGGGAGCGCCATGTTTAACGACAACCAGTCATGAGCAAATTTACAATGATGAAATATTCACTCACCGTAATAAATGTTATATTTGATTTAAGAAATAGTCACGTATTAACTAAGCAAATAATAATAGTAAGAAATCATGCAAATTACACAGAAATAGAAATAAAAGTTCAAATTAAAATCTTGATGTTTATTGACCGAATTGTCAACTGTCAAAGATCCCGCAAAAGAAAAGAATAAAATATTTTACAAATAATATTTTAATATTACAAAAATGAAAAATAAAACTATTTAGTTTTCTATTATTCATTGCAAACATATAATTTAATTTATTTTATTTAGATTTTCATCACAGACTGCTACATAATTTATTTGAACGCATTGTTATTAATCGATTGTTTTGACATTTCTCAATTGTCCATTTCTGTTCTGTATTAGCTATTTGGTCCATAAAATACATTTTATTAGTAAACTAGTTCCTATTTCTCAGTTTCTTATATTTAGTATACTATACTAACACATACACACATGTTTTTCTAAAGTTGTTATTACAGTATATTACAAACAATGAGCGAAAACGCTACGAACCAAGAGATATATCAACAGGAACCTGGATTTGCTCCAGAAAATGATGTGGATGAGGATAACTCTGGTCAAATGACTGCTTCATACAGTGAGATATCTTATAGTGCTGATCAGGTAACCAAACATAGTGAAGGACCTAGCAGGCCATTTGATTTACCTTCAAATATGAACCGTAAGCCTGAAAAGTTACCACTAGATATGAGCGGTCACGTCCGATATGAAAACGATATGACCCATTTCGTCGCTGATGACTTGGAGTTAAAGATAAAGCTATCTAGCCCTATAACTAAAAGAGGAGAAACCCCTGTCTTTGGTAGTGCTGGGCCGTCGCGTTCTAGTACTCCATCAGGAAAGCTTTACAGACAATTATTAGGACCACAGATAGGTCAAATCGACATAACAGTATTAAATGACCTCGAATATGAAGCTCAGCGTATTGCACAGTCTGTGGATAATTTAATAGAGAACTTGTCAAATATTCTTCATACAAATTCATCTCTTACAACTGCTAATATGGAGGTTTATAAAGATTCAGTTGGCATGACCTGTGACGCTATGGATAATAATATTAAAAGTATGTATACAATACTAGCTAAAGGCGAGGAAGTATCACAAGCCATGGTTCCCGTTCAAGCACAAGCTGCCCGCATTGCAGAAATAAAAAGATTGCTACAGATATTTGAGAATAACTTTTAATTTTGTTAATTTAATATAAATTGTACATTGTGTAGGTATTATATAGTTCTGCTAAGTACATTATTCATCTGTAGATGGTGGCACGTAAGATAATTATAAAATAATAATAAAGATTTGTTTCATTTACTACTACCTACAGCTAACTAAGATCACAGATTATATAGAGATGTACTACCTAAGATCTAATAGCTAGATGCTGTAGTAATCTATATTTTTTGATGATGCTTAAAATATCGATTTCTTAGCACATCACTATCAAATATTCACATCACTATTAAAGTAACGTCAACCAATATGGCAGAGCGTGCTCGTCTTCTGGCGGTGTCGAAGTGGGAATCGGGACTGTGGCTCCAGGCTCTCCCTTCATCTTTTGTTGGAACTCTTTTAGACAACAAATGTATCAGCACCATAACCAGCCTACGTCTAGGAGCTCCTTGCACTTTTCCACATCGCTGCCAATGTGGAGACAACGTCGGGGCACTCGGCCACCACGGCCTTTCCTGCAGCAAGAGCACAGGTCGCATCCCAAGGCACGCCTGTCTCAATGACGTCATTCGTCGGGCCCTTGTGTCTGTGGGTTTGCCAGCAATATTAGAACCCAGTGGCATGGCCCGCGACGATGGCAAGCGGCCCGATGGAATGACGTTGGTTCCATGGAGGATTGGTTTGCCTTTAGTGTGGGATGCCACCTGTGTGGACACCCTGGCGCCTTCCCACTTGTCCTTGACTTCTAAGGACCCAGGCGCTGCTGCATTAAAAGCAGAGAACCTCAAGCGGCGGAAATACACTCAGCTTATTGGGAGATGTGTTTTTGCGCCGTTTGGAGTTGAAACTCTCGGGCCGTGGGGACCAAGTGCACACGAAATTTTTAAGGCGTTGTCAAAACAGCTCGTCAACACCTCGGGAGACAAAAGGGCTGGGCAATATTTGGGCCAAAGGATCAGTATTGCCATTCAACGTGGCAATGCTGCCAGTATCCTTGGCACCTTGCCCATTGGCAGCGATTTGGAGCAAATTTATTATTTATAATAATTTTTATTTTGTTTTTTCTTCATTTTAGTTTTTGGTTATATTTTTATTTATTAATTAGGTTTATTTTTAATATTAGTAATTTATGTTTTAAGATGTAAGTTTTTAGTTTAATTAATATTTTATTATTTTTTAAAATCATTGTACCTTATTTTCTTCGAATACTATTAAAGTTATTTAAAATTATTGTTTTCGCACAGACCATAATAACATGCACACAGAACATATTAAAATTTTACTATGTGGAAATAAAAAATAAGTGTTTTTAAAGAGATATCAAATAATAATAAAATCATAATTTTTGAGTTTCACGGTCTTGTAAAAAAATAAGTTGGAATGAACGCAGCCTTGAAAGCTGTCAAGTTCCCCTTGGCCCTTCATCCCAACATCTGTCAACTTTTGTCGAGGGGCGGGCGCGGACGGGTTGACGGACGGTGTGGAAATAATTTTGATAATGTCTTATAAATAAATTCTAAATTGAATTAGTAGCATGAGCGTTAACTTTGTAATCACATTAGATACAGTGCGGGTATCATGACCATTTAACGTTGGATGCCCACACCGTTCGTACGGCAAATGGGTGAAATTATGAGTATATGTTCTGTGATAATAATGAAGCTTAAATCTAAGTTAAATGAGAATAACATATATTTCCAATATGATCTTCCTTGGGAAAGGATTAAAACTGTCAAGTGGATGAACGAGAGAGCCACTTCAAACAGGGCTTATGTCCCTACAAAGGTCAGTCTTGTAAATATTAAGACATAAACTTGGTGTTGTGTTACTTTGTTATGATAATATTTATCTGCCTTTTTCCTGGTTTGGTATAGCAATTCGATTGTTATAGTATCCTCGTAATGTAAAATAAATATATTTATATTGTTACAAGTATTTAATAATTTTAGTTTAATTGGATAAAATTAGATACCAGGTTTTTTTCTCTAGAACCCTAAAACATTCATTTCAACTAAATGTGAATCCGCTTATTTATAAGCGTGGTTTCTGACTTCCCCGAAAGTAAAACGGTCGTGATGATACTTTGCATTACTTTATTAACATTTGTTATTATATTTAAAACTCTTTATTTTTTTCTTTTACATTTAAATGCCTGACATCTATGAAAGACATTAACATGACTTTGATAACCTTGAAAGGTATTAAAATAGATTATAAACATTAATTAATTAGTTTCCTTAATACTATTTTATTGTTTTTATCTCATCTATAAACAGTTTACCATATTCTTTCTATTTCTGTAGAAAGTTTAATTTACAAAATAGTTTTTTTTACTATTTAAAATACTAACTGTCTCCGTGGTCTAGCGGTTAAGTCCGTGGATTTAGACTAGGAGGTACCGGGTTCGATTCCTTGTCGGGACACAATAATATTTATTAATGTAAATAAATACATTTAATTAATATTTAGATTTATTTGAGATATTTCTCGAGTTTTGGTATGCTGGAGACATCGATGAGCTTGCCACTCGTCATGTTTGGCCTATAGTAAAGTTGGCTAAATGTGAATCCGCTTATTTATAAGCGTGGTTTCTGACCACCCCGAAAGGGAAATGGTCGTGATGATACTACTTTACTATTTAAAATAAAAAATTGTAACCTTAATAGTATATTATAAATACTAACGGCCGGTTGCAGTATAACTGTTTTTTTTTTTTTAATAAAGCAAATATCTTATTTATAGCTAGTATTAAGAATTTTAGTCTTATAAAGAGCTAGTAACTACAATAAAAATTTATGTATTAAATAATATAATCTTTTAAAAAATAGATTAGAAAATAGTTGATACTCTTAGGATAAAAAACTAATTAGCAATTCATCTATCTATCCATTTACCAAATTATTTATGGAATATGTTTAAAACTGTTGCCAACCTAAAGTTTTTATCTTTAATATTTTAAAATTGTACATACAGATGTAGTATAGTTAGAAAGGGTCGTGGTGATACTATACTTAGAAAGTAAAGAATGATGCTGATTATTATTTACAAACATTTCTTTATTTATTATTACACACGTCTTGCTACAATAAGCAAATGTTATGCATTTTTATATTTAGAGGAAAGTCAGGAACACAATATGGTAGAAGGCACAAGATCACATAATTATACAACTATTTAAATTTATTTTCAAGGCAAAATATGTAATTTATGACAATATTTTTTTATGACGAATTAAAACTACTTTTATAATAAAAAGAGCATTATTTTAATAAAACTGGCAAAAATAATATAGATATAAGTATGGAATATTCTATATTTATTTAACTGTCATTCTTATATATTAATTATCGGTTACTAAACTGGCAGGAACTAGGGGGCCCCCATCGATCGGGCCTAGCCCAGAGTGCCCAATGGGAAAGTGGGGACTATCGATGCCAATGCAAGTTGCGTGCGCACAGTATTTTTTTGTGCGTTCGTGACATTAAAATATATGGTTAATATTGTACTGCAGATCTGTATCCTGCTGTAAGATGAAAACATCATTTATTTTTAGTTCTAGTCCTTTGTCTGCTTGTTTAGGGTAATAATAATAATAAAAACGTTTGGTTCAACCTTGTAGTTCATAATTTTTTTTTACCTAATTATTTTACGTCTGCTAATATCCCCTGCATCCTCGAACCATCGGGGATAGTTAGGTCTGATGGAAGTCGTCCGAATGGGATGTCGTTGATTCCATACAAACGAGGCCGTCCATTGGTTTGGGATGCCACATGTGTTGACACACTCTGTCCGTCACATGTGACATCCAGCCATAAGTAACCCGGGCCGCTGCCACGCGCTTTAACACTAGAAAGACTGAAAAATTCTCTTATATAGAAAGAAGGGATGGGTCATTTGACCCTGACGTAATAAAATCACAATATTTATTTGTTTTATTATTTATTAGTTTAAATTATTTAGTAATACAAACATCGCGATCGTACATCATTTATTAATTTATTTACCAACCGAACAAACATACATTTTCGATTGATTACAATTTCCACATTATTGGTTTCTTACAAATATCACAGACTTTATTGGATTGACAAAGATTGGGACCTTTGCCGTCTTTGTAGGTCAATCATATTTTTTTCTAAATTGCATTAAAATTAAGGCGTTGAAAAAATGTTTAAATTATGCTTAAAGCTTTTTTTTTTTTTTTTTATAATTTTAACGGGTCTTTACGCGATTTACCTTAGAGACATATTTCTCCCGACGTTTCAGCCAAGTTGCATTGGCCGTGGTTACGGGTCGACTGAAGCTATGCGGTGTAGTCTCGTACATACTGGGCGGTAGATGTAAACCTACCCACTTATCACTTTTAAAAGTTTTTAGGTCGTGATTTCTAAACTCGTCCGTCTTTCTAGTGTTAAACGTAACAAATACGCGGAGTTCATCATTAATCACTACTTCATCCCATTTGCAGTCGAAACGATGGGTCCGTGGTCCGAGGAGGCTCTGGCGTTCTCTCGTGAGCTTCGGGAAAAACTCCGCTTGGCGACGGGTGACCCTTTAAGTAAAGAATATTTTGCTCAAAGGGTCAGCATCGCCGTTCAACGGGGGAACGCAGCGAGTGTCCTCGGCACTACCTACGCTCATTTTTTTAATTTGTAGTGTAGTTTATTTATTTAATGTTAGGTTTTCTTTTTAATCATTTAATATTGTAATTCTTTTATACTGATTATTTTATTAGTATCTTATATTATTATTTATTCATTTATTTATTATAACCAATGAGTGTCTCCACCTAATGTTGTTGTATGGGACACCAACCGTGTAGCAATAGTTTTCGGAATGCTGCTCCTCAGGCGCTGCATCAGTGAGGCTGTCTATCTTATCTATTAGGAACCACGACGCAGACGCGAGTTCAAATATCGCTTATTATAAGAAAATCGTTTGACGTAACTTTAAATAAAATAATAATTATGACCTTCGTACACGTGAGGTGCAATATGTCAATGTCCTCTATGATTCTTATCTTTACTTTGGATTAAAGTAGGTGCCCAATACACTGATACTTTTGTTTCGAGACTGAACAGTGAATTAATGATAAACTGGTAATGTACACCAAACTGCAGAAATCAAAACAAGACACGGTCGGTCGTTTGATAAGTGCATTTCGATTTAGAATTAAAAGCTTAGACTTCAAACTTATATGTTATCAAAAATAAAATATTTTTACTTAAAACAATTTATGGTCTGTCTTATTCTTTCTTACAAGGCGATGAGAGGGGATCTCGATAGTTCTTACGCAAGATTACAAAAGTTAATATAATTCCAGTGGCAGATCTACTTCCCGAGTGGGTTTAAAGCTCCTGCACATCACATTAGATCACTAAATCTTTCAGATTACAGATATTGTGTGATTGTGATTACGGTGGCTTTTCCGCACTTAGTCTCCATTGGACCATTGTGCGTGACCTTCACTCCCTCAGTGGAGCCATACAGCTCTACACAGTGGGCTATCTGTATTGTTCATAATATAGAAATGTTTGTTAAAGGCAGTGTCCTGTCAAGACCCCAACCACTATTCGTAGCCTGGCTCTGTCAAGGCCCAGGAGGCGTCGATTACAGACATACATACATTACATAATATGTAAAGATAATTTTAGGGATAGGTGAAGATTTTTTTAAAAACAAAACCATTCATTTCTATATACAGTGCAAACTCTATATAACGACACTGCATTTTATGGCGTTATAGAGAGTTGTAGTTAAATGGAGAGAAGAAAAATCAGAATTGGAAGACAAGCTAAACCAACCAAAGCCAATTTATTTCGACGCTTTAGGGAGTTTGTCGTTAAATCGAGTGACGTTACATGACTGTATTATCATTTTTTCCTTTAGATTCTTTCGTAATAAATATTAAACAGGGGGAGGGGGTCGGCGGCCTATCCTTATTTTTTCTTCCATTATATGTCAAAAATCGTCTTTCGTACCCTGTGTTTGACTTGTCGCTTTGAGTGCTTTTTTTCACTTAATTTCGCTTTGAAAATTGTTCGACTTCTCAATGCTATTCATACAAAATTCTGTAAAAAAGCAAGCTTCAAGTCGAATATATGTAGCAGTAATATATATTTTTTTGTTCTTTTCTCCCAATGGATGATGAATGAGGTGACAGGAAAGGCAAAGGGTCTAGCCCATACAGCCCAGTCTGACGTAATATATCTTTCTTTTTCATGAGTTAATGAGGTCATCATCGAATTCCAGATGCTGCAAAATTTGATGCTTTTCTTGTAGTCACTCGCGGCACCATAGCTCAAACACGTCGGGTAAAATATGGGAGTTAACAGCGCGGGAAAACCGCAAAAAATAAACTGCAACTTGTGCCCCATATTTAAAGTCCAATTTATCCAATAAACAACACAACTTTTGACCAATAATATCCACAGTAAATTAATTTACAAAACAAAAACTTGCACTTGACATGTTCACGCAAAATGGCGCGAAAAACTCTATAGCAGTAATAAATGAATGACCCCTTGCGGGGTGTGGTCAGAAAGGAAGCTACTCGTATAACCTTTCGTTTTTAAAGTATGATTACTAATGACAAACTCGTCACAGCAAACTGACAAACATGTAGGTATGAGAAGTCATTTCGTTATGTGCAAACCGCTTATTGCTTGAATCAAGCAGACTTCGAGAAGTCGTGTTCGTAGAAGAATAACGCAACGTGTGTAGATGTGTGGCTTCTACTAAGTCGTGAATTTACCCTGTGTCATAAATGAGCTTCCAAATCATCATCATGTCTTGCGATCTCCAAAATCAGCAGTGTCTTTGGCGAATTAAATCATCACTATCATGATAGGCCGAAAAGTGATGCAGCATGTTTGACAGATCTCCATAGAAAACTGTGAGTTTCATTCGAACAAATCGAGCGGACATGCATGTCGAAGGCGCGAGAATCGGGGCTCTGATATGTCTCGCCTTGAAAATTAACGGTAAGTATCACTACATGATGACGTCATGTGATAATAAAGTTGGCAACAATGACCATGAGATAACTATATAATGCAGTAACCGCTTGAAAGCGCCTTTGCTTTCCCCTGAGTCGTAACGCACGCGACGGGCGCTTCCGCTTCCTGTTTCCACCCCATTTGCTCTACATTAGCAATTTAAAGGTACAACCAAACAATTTATAAAAAAGCAATATACATAGGACACAGGAAAATGAGCCTTAGCTTAACTTTTACTATCTGTATTTAGAGTTTTATTAACCAAAATATACAATTAAGTGGTACTTGAAAATTATCAAATTTTGAAAAAAAATATACTTTATGCTCATATCTATTTCTAATTATTAAAAAAAAAGTTATGTAAATACTCATTGTATCATCATCACGACCGTATCCCTTTCAGGGAAAGTGGCAAGCTCGTCGATCTCCAGCGTACCCAACTCGAGAAATATCACAAATAAATTAAATAAACTGTCGTGTCCCGACCAGGAATTGAATCCGAGCTAAATCCACGGACTTAGACCACGGAGGCACGGGTAATGACTAAATAAATAACTATTTCAAATTTCAAGTAAATCAGACCAGTAGTTGTCGAGATAGTAGTTTGTGAATTTCCTTAGTACAATTGGAAATATATGTATTTGTTTGTCTTGCGCAAGACCAAGACCAAGAAACCCGGCATCATCGGCTGTATTAATTAATTAGTAAAAACTGGATTAATTAACAGTTTAATGCAAAACGTTTTATTTTGTCCTCAGGTGGAAAGCGTTGCCAATGTATGTACGCATGCGATATGCGTTGCCCCCGCGACGCTCGGTGCTTGCGAGCTGCTTACGCGCTCCGCAAACGCCCCGCAAGCGATCGCCGCGGTCGTGTACGGGATCGCGCTCTGTTTGCTCTTCGCCGTATCTACCACCTTCCATTGTGTGTGCTGCAGTCGTGATGATACGTAAGTTACTATAAATGTCTTATGATAGACTACATTTTTTAGTAAATATACTCTATATATTTATTTGTCCGACGGAATGACTGTTGGGCCGTGGAAACTTGGCAGGTCTCTGGTGTGGGATGCGACGTGAGTAGACACATTAGCTCCATCTCACATCCAGGCGACCTCGTCAGGCGCGGGGAGAGCGGCGTTTTCTGCGGAGAGCCTCAAATACGCCAACCTTGGTACCGGTTACGAATTTGGGCCGTTTGGCGTCGAGACGAAGGGCCCATGGGGACCATCAGCGAGGCGCTTGGCCAAGGAGTTGTCAAAGGGGCTGACAGAAAGGTGTGGAGACAGGAAGGCGGGCAATCATTTCTGCCAACGTATTAGCCTCGCTATACAGAGGGGAAATGTTGCCAGTCTCCTTGGGACTAATGGGACGTCTCTAGAGTACATTTTTTTATTTATATGTAGTTTAGTTAATTTTAAATTTTAATATTTAGGTAGCTTTTAATTTATATTTTATATATTTTAATACTAATGTATTCGTGTCTTTCAATGTCTGCACATAATTTTATTAACCACACAATCTGCCCTACACTTTTACACTAAAACACTATATTTCTGTGTTATTTACACTGCATTGTACAGTAACGATATTTATTATTGTTTTTTAACAAGCAAATTACTCACACCAAACTTAATCGTTTTGTCACAAGTTTATACTTATACCTTAGGCCTTCATGCGAAGTGTGAACAAGCATCTTATTGGCCGACATAGTGGTAGAGACTGATGTCGGTTGTTAGTGACTGGTGTCAGTTGCTCCCATTCTTGGACATCGCGTACTGCTTACCATCAGGTGGGTGCGATGTCACATATCGTGTTTGGTCAAAAAAAGAAAAATATTAGTCATCTCTCATCAAATTCTCCCAAAAAAAACTCCAACAATTTTTTTTTAAGTCTTAACAAAAGATGTTCGAAAATTTGTAATCTATAATCGAAAAGAACAGCTATTTCAAAACGACTAAAATGGACAACTTCTTCCAACTATAAATGACAAATTCTCCCAACCATAAATGACAATTTCTCCCAACAATAAATGTCAATTTCTCCCAACTAAAAATTACAAGTTCTCCCAACTATAAATGACAAATTCTCCCAACTATAAATGACAATTTCTCCCAACTATAAATGACAAATTCTTCCAACTATAAATAATAAATTCTTCCAAATATAAATGAAAAATTCTCCCAACTATAAATGACAAATTGTTTCAACTAAAGATAAGATATTTTACCGTTAAAATTGATAACTTTTCAAAAAAAAAAAATATGTAGCACTTTTATATATAGTACACGACATGTGATATCGCGTCCACCTGTTTCATTGCCAGTTTGTATTTTGCATGGCTGACGGTCAAGAATCTCTCTTGCAGGATGCTAAGGAAACTCAGCTATGCCAATAAACAGAAAAGGTTATTAGGGGTTCTGAGCATCACGGTAATCTTCGTACTAAAAACGACATATTCACCCAACTTAAAAACCACAAATTTCTGGTACTAAAACAACAAATTTACAGCTAATAACAACCTAAAACCCGTCCCCACAATTATCTACATATTCATTGCCAGCTCTTACTTCCGTGGCTGACAGTTGGGACTCTAGCAGGATGCTAGGGATCTCGTTATCTTACAACTAAACACCACCACGTGTTTACATAACTAAAACCTTATCTCACCTTTAAACAACAAATTCTTCAATTAAAAAAGTATCCAAAAACAAGGAATTCTCACAACAAAAAACGACAAAATCTCGCGACATAAAGTTTAAAAATACCAACTTTTCCAGCAAAATGAAGCACTTTCTGCACCGATGCGACCGCGCAATGATCTACATATTCATTGCCAGTTCTTACTTCCCATGGCTGACTGTCGGCACCCTCTCTTGCTGGATGCTAAGGGAACTGCGCTGGGCTATTTGGTTACTGGCAGTTCTGGGCATCACATACCAGCAGATCTTCCACGAAAGATACAAGATGCTGGAGCTACTCCTGTATCTAGTCATGGGATTAGGACCAGCAGCCATCATTGTCACTTCAAATGTATGTTTTGCACGCAATAGTTTGTTTAACACGGAAAAAACACTTTGGACAATATCACTTTAACCAACCAAGGGTCAATTTTTATAGTACGAGTATATTTGACATTTAGTTTTGCCTAATCTTGGTCTTCATTATTCTTGGTTAGCAAGACTAACCCTAGTCTTGGTATTGGCTTTTATCCAAATTTGGCTAAAATGATATATTTTTTTATGAAAATGCTGCGTCCTCGTGTATATTTTGATGTGGAATCATCTAAAGCGAGATTCTCGTCTACCGCCCACTTTGACCGAATATAACTAAATAATCGATGTTGTGTAATAGGTAGGCTTAAATTTCAGTTAATTTTAAAATATAAAGCCCCCAACCATGCCACGCCTCCCATTTCTTTCTGGGCCCCTTACCGCCCCCCTCTAGGCGTTCAGCGCCCACAAGGGGGGGTTACTCGTACTAGTATATAGGGTGTTTGTTACAACCTGTATACCTTTTTGGATACATATCGGTCAATAAGATCTATAAATATTGCCAATTTTAAATAAATCAGATCAAGTTTTTGAGATAGTAGTTCGGACATATAGTGTATGAATAGCTAGAATCTCACAAGATTTCCTTACTATAATAATTAGAAACAAATATATATTTTCAGTCAGAGCAAGACCAAGACCAAGATTAATAATGCAAGACCAAGACCAAGATCTAGACCAGCTGTTGAGATGCAACACCAAGAATCTTGTAATTCTAATACTATGATTTTTCAACTTTGGTATTTTCAACCATAGTTGTTATTTCTGTGTTTGCATGTTTGGTGTAGGCGTTTGCATGTTTGGCGTAAGTGTGGGCTATATGTGTGTTTGTCTTTTATTGTGTTTATTATATAATAATATTACTTTAATTGAAAATTGTAGAATTTATTACGGTAAATATCTTTATTTAGTGCTCGATCGTATTCTGTTTTTATTTTATTTATTTATGTATAAGGATACAATACAAATATAGATTACATAGCATAGATAATTATATAATTAACACCGTTATCCACAGTTAGGATATAAATACAATTATAGGATTCACACATTTACATAAATAAAAAATTAAACTAATAAAACAAATTCAATTAAATTCCTCGCCAACCCGTCTGGCCAGCGTGGCGAGCGTAAGCCAAATTCTCCAGATATATTTTCTGGAAGACCCATCTTCAACAGTGGAGGTCTAGGACGCTCTGTTCTAGGGGCTGTAATTAATGAATGAATGAATATAGCAAATAATAACAAACTTAAGTATTAATAAAAAAATGTTTTTTTTTTAATCTATATAACTTTTAACGTTTCTTTGACCTTATTGTGCAGACAAAGCAATGTGAATACATCTCACACCTCCGATTCGCGGATGACATAGTCATAATGGCTTGCTCTCTCAAGGAACTTAGCAGAATGTTACACGATTTAAACGTAGTTTCTCAGCAGATTGGTCTCGGAATGAACCTGGACAAGACTAAGGTCATTAAATGACCAAGTCAAGCCGAGGCCAATCTGTGTGGGAAATGCCACTCTCAAAGTTGTGCAGGAATACATCTAGCTTGGACAGACTATTAAGCTAGACGTTGCAAACTTCAGCAAAGAAGCCGACAGACAGTCTTTAACCAGTGCGTCCTCCCGGTAGTGTTGTACGGAGCAGAGACGTGGACACTAACAGTGGGTCTTTTCCACAAATTTAAGGTCGCTCAGCGAGCTATAGAGAGAGCTAAAACGTTGATATTCATCAAATAATCAAATTGCATTTAAATATAACAAGCTTAGCAAGCCGCAGAACCGACGACCGATGGACGGATGACATAAGGAAGGTCGCTGGGGGGGGGTTGGATGTGGGTTGTAAAATACCGCGTGCAGTGGCGAGCCATGGGGGATGCCTACATCCAGCAGTGGAGAGACACAGGCTGATGATGATGATGAGACAAAGCAAATATGTCTACATTAAGAACATTTCATTAAATAAGGCACGAACGGCAGCGTTAGTGCGGGCTGCACTAGTTACAAACAGGTTTAGATCAATATAGTCATATTTATTATTGCGTAAACTATGAAGTAAGTATCATGTAATCCAATAGGATGCGTTGATTTGCCTAATACATACTTATAATATAGTATACATTCAAAAGCTGTTCATGGAGATGGAAAGCCGGGAGCGAAAGCTACTATATACAAAAATTCATAGGAACAAATATTATAATTGTAGGTCCAGCTTTTTTCTGCTTGTTTATTTTGTCTTCACGCGTTAAGTAATAAACCGTTTTTTTTTTTGCATAAATGTTCCTTGTAACCCAGAGATGTACGTACGTACGTACATATATTACGTATATTTTACGGCTTCAACATTATCATCACAGCCCCCCAGAACACAGAGTCCTAGACCTCCATTATTGGAGATTGGCCTTCTAGAAATATCTGGAAAATTCGGCTTACACTGGTCTTCTTATGTCAATTTAATAACGATTCCATAATTTGGTATTAGTGGAACCGGGACCGACGGCTTATCGTGCTCTCCGAGGCACGAGAACAGTGGTGTTGTAAATCTATGACGAATGTACGTAAGAAAAGTATTCCTCACTGGTACGTGATATGTATATAGTAACTATACCCCTATTTGATAAAAGGCCAAGAAATCCCTAGAGATAAGACTTAATTTGATTAGATAGACTCGTACATTAATTTGCTTCGGAAGTAGCTAATTATGCTAAGTAGCTTTATTCTCTACGTATAATATAACACTATTTTACTTGGACCTACTATGTATTTCTGGTGTGTATAGGCCAAACCTGATGGTAAGCGGCAAGGTCTAAGGATGTTTTTTTTTAAAGACGATATAACCGTCTTTCACTACCCTGTGCGCCTTTACAGCTAAGTCTGAGTCGTAGCTACGAGTGATGGCACTTGTTCGCCACGTTAAAAATAACGTCCAACATGCAAATCAAAATTCCACTCGATGGCAGCAGACCCAACCTGGACGGTCTGCGGTGGAGCCATCGAGGGGGAGTTGGAGGACAAAGACAGCGGCAACTGGATCGGTAACTGGAACCATGCCTGGTTCGGGGGTCCTTTGGTTGACGGCCAGAGGACTTGGAGGCCTCAGTCAGTCCATTAAACCTCATCGTGAACGGACCCTCTAAGAGTGGGAGTAACTCCTCCTTTTTGCGTCGTTCTCCTTACTGCTGAGGGTCGTGACCCCCTCCACGGATCACTTGGTCCCGGACGATGCTGTGCCATCCGGGTCTGTTCACGGCTGCATGTAGGGCATCGTGCATCTGGGTATTTAGTGAGGTGCGGCTCTGGTCAGACCAGCCTATGGGGCTTCGGCCACGCGGTTTTGCCTTCGACTTTCCCTGTGATAACAAGCCTTTCCGGGTTACCAGGTTTTTTGCGGGCTATATGGCCGAAATACTCAAGGACTCGTTTTAGGCAGATGGAAGACAGCCTAGTAGAGATTTTGAGCTCCTTGAGTATTGACACGTTG
This sequence comes from Tinea semifulvella, assembly GCA_910589645.1. Lineage (NCBI taxonomy): Eukaryota > Metazoa > Arthropoda > Insecta > Lepidoptera > Tineidae > Tinea > Tinea semifulvella. The sequence goes on from OU342599.1 coordinate 4,842,019, forward strand.
GGAGTAACTAACGCCAGCTAAACTGAAAACTGACATTAGTTCCTAAAATTATGTTAGCCTATCAAGATGCTTTTTCACACTTTGCTTGAAGGACTCCAGGTTATAGAAATGGGGAAACACACTGGCTGGAAGAGCATTAAACATCGTGTAACAGATGTAAGAGTCACCAAATTTATATATGTATACTCGTAGCAATAGTGCGGCGCTGGTACCCCTACGCATATGCATCCCCATGCATATTTTGGCCTGCGCTTTTTCAATTAGAACTTTAGTCAACGTCTTTTTAAACAGACTATGCGGTTATGTTTATGCTATTACGTTTGTCTTTGCTCAGTGGAAAAAGTTCTAGGTTAGATTTTCGCTTTTGTATTTTAAAGATAGCTTTGTTAGTCGATTTCCTCCAATAAATGATGCCGTACCGCAGAACGGATGAAATTAATAATAGTATATATAACATTAGTCGTATCAATAAAAGTATTAAAAATACTATATTTTTTTAACAGCACAGTAGTACATAAATAGTCCAAAAAAAAAACATTTAATGTTGAGCAACGTCTTTCGCGTCAATTGTTTCTTAGTGAATACACGGCTTGAAGTATAATTTAGTTACGCATTGAATAGAACAAGTGCTCAAACAAGTTGTGCAGAATGCACTTATAAGGTTTGCAATTACATAAAATGTCATTCAAGATTGAAATCAATAGGTGGCAAGTACTGTAGCTTGGCAAAATAATATGACTCATAGTGTTGTCCAATCCTCGTCTTGGTCTTGGTCTTGCAAAGATTAATACCAAGACCTGGTTCCTGCTCAGACATTTTTCCTATCTAAAATGTTACTATTTTATTCATGCGTACGTTTTTTTTTCTGTCTTTTTAGGGTTTGAGGAAAAAATATCGAACGCTTATTAGATGACTCTGGTGCCTGTATGTCCTCATAAAATATCTCAAAAACTGTTGCATTATAGTACGTACGAACTCGTTTGTAGTTGTTGCCATAAACCTGTGGAACAATTTGCCTCTTAGCATAAGGCAAGTAACCACCTGGTCTCTATTTAAAAAAATGGTCTATTCACACTTCCTATCACAACAAAAGTAGGTATATTATCTATGTATGTGTTTGTAATAATATGTATGGGTATATGTATTATATATATATATATATATATATATATATATATATATATATGTATTAGTGTATAATAATATAGTTAAACCGTAGAATTTAATACACTTTTGCACCTATCTTTCAATATTTTTTATTTTTATTTTTTTATTTGATGTTTAAGGACAACTTACAGCTAGATACATAAAATATATATACAGTACATATGGGTAGGGTATGGCTATTGACAAGTTGCCACCGATAGGTAAAAACCTTAATAATGCTCAAGTTGTCCCAATGGTTGGCTAGGATAGAATGTCTAGCGGCATTATAAGCCCGCCTTTGTCTTTGTGCAATAAAGATTTAAATAAATAAATAAAGTACGTATTGTTTAAAAAAAAAATGTCTTCCGAAAGGTACGGACAGTTTTCCCAAACCGATTTTTTTAAAATCGAGACAAAAATAATAAATTTGTAACTGCCAGTTGCGTCTTTGAAGTAAAATCTTGGTTATGCTATTTAAAAAATGTCATCCGTTTCTGCTAGGCGGTATTTAAGAAATCAATGGTTAAAGTTAACTGCCTTCGTGGTCTAGCGGTTAAGACCGTGAATTTAGACTTATAATGTTTATTAATTTAAATAAATAAACTTAATTATTATTTAATTTACTTGTGATATTTCTCGAGTTTGGTACGCTGGAGACATCGACGAGCTTGAATGATACATATCATAGTTGGCCTCCCTAACAACATGTATAAATTACACCTACCATTTTTTTTTTATGATACGATTGAAACTAGTAAAAATCCATAATTTTTGGCACTTTAACCATTAAAAAGTATCATCACGACCGTTTCCCTTTCGGTTGGTCAGAAACCACGCTTATAAATAAGCGGATTCACATTTAGCCAACTATACCATAGGCTAATCATGACAAGTGACAAGCTCGTCGATTTCTTCAGCGTACCAAACTCGAGAAATATCAGAAATAAATTAAATATTAATTTAATGTATTTATTTAGATTAACAAATATTGTTGTATCCCGACTAGAAATCGAACCCGTTATAGTTATCTATCGATAATACTCATGCAATGGGCATTGATTATTGTAAACAGTACATGTTATAGGTATCTAGATATATGATGTTCATTGTACCACATGCAATAATAATCATTATTTAATTGACTAGTCATTAACCGATAGCCGTCCTACGTAAAGGTCGATTTTATTTATTAACTACGTATCACTGACTGCCTCCGTGGTCTAGAGTGGTTAAGTCCGTAGATTAACACTCGGAGGTACCGGGTTCGATTCATTTATTTATTTATTAAATACTTTATTGCGTATGTACAAAGGCGAACTTAAAACCATTTCGGCTTTTACCAGCTAACCTTTGGGAGAGTACGACAGTATAAATATGTGGGGTGCAATTCTAACCAATAAACTACATAAATAGTATGTATACATAGACTACATAAATACTCATCAATATATACTTATTATAATAGATACATATATATGAAGAAAATATATTATTAACTGTCATGGACACATTAAATTATTTATAATAATAATAAATTCTTTATTGTACAGAACCAAAAATAGTGTGGGTACAAAGGCAAGCTTAATGCTATAAATGCATGTTCTACCAACTAACCTTTATTTATTTGTGATATTTTTGACTATATTGGTTAACTAGAGACATCGACGAGTTTGCCATTCGTCATGATGGACCTATAGTAAAGTTGGCTAAATGTGAATCAGCTTCTATAAAAAACGTGGTTTCAGACTACCCCGGAAGGGATACGGTCGTAATGATAATAATAATAATAATAAAATAATTTATTGTCACAAAAAGTATACAGATGTACAATAGGTGAACAACATAGGGTGATGTGTTTGTGATACCTACACGATGTTGCCCTGTAGTATCCTGGGATATCGGGATATACATAATGATGATATACTAAGTATCATAGTACGTTCCATGCTTCCATGGTCTGGGTGTTTATATGTATAATATGTATATATTTACAGAAAAAAAAAAGTATAATATGTAGTTTATCAACCATCTAGTTTCCGTAACACAAGCCTTGTAGCTTAGCACGAAAATTAGATGGCGCTGTGTGACTTGTCTGAAAATATTTATTTATTTTATTTATTTATGTAGGTAAATACTGTAATCCCTTGCAGGGTGGTCAATAACCACGCTCATAGAGAAGCGCGGGTTTACATTTAGCATATATTTATACTCTAAGCCTGAGTTGCACCAAAATAAAATCTCTGTAGGTATAATAATCATAAAGATTAAACTTAAAAATGATGTCGAACGTAATAGTTTTATTTTGAAGGTCAGCTGGTACAATCGACGTCATTTTTAACTTTAACCGTTACATTAACAGAGACTTCGTTTTGATACAACCCAGCCTTAGTCTAAGACCTTCACCCCTCGGTTATCCGAATAAAATCCAACTTTTGTACAATAAAATCAACCATCACTGGTTGCTTAACCAAATATGTTCAAGGTTATTTATTTTTTGTTTTGATATATACAACAAAGTCTGATAAAAATGTAGCATTTATAAATAATTACCTAATTGTTAGATTTTTTTTATCGTTCACATCAGACGTAATATTTTATGGGTACGTGATTTCAATGAAATTATTATCTGTCGCGACTTTTTTATTCGTTTCAAAGTAGTGTTGCCCAAAGCAAGACCAAGACTTAGCCAGTCTTGGTCTTGGTCTTGCATCAGAATAGGTGGTCTTGGTCTTTCACAAAATTCTCGCTTTTTTTCAATTGTACTAAGTAAATCTTGTAAGTAACTGTCCGCAAACTACTATCGCGGCAGCTAATGGTCTGATTTACTTGAATTTAAAATAGTTATTTATTAAGTTATTACCCGTGTCTCCGTGGTCTAATGGTTAATATTAGACCGTACCGGTTTTGAATCCTGGTCGGGATACAATAATTTATTTCTGATATTTCTCTAGTTTGGTACGCTAGGGACATCGACGAGCTTGCCACTTGTCATGAGGGCCTAAAGTAAAATTGGCTAAATGTTAATCCGATTTTTTTAAGACGTGGTTTCTGATCAAAACGGTCGGACGGTAATAATGACGGACACGATGCAATAACAATTTATTGAAAACAAAAACCTTAATCCTAATATAAGTACTAGGGTGGTCTGAAAAGTTTCCGACCTCAACGTGAAGATGGCAGCACTCGTCAATAAAAGTCAGGGAATGTAGTTGTGCATCTTCTGACAGGTACTTACCAAAGTTTCAGTCATTTTGGACGCGCAGTTGTTATTTGACAGTCGTTTGAGGGAGTCGATGTGAGTATTTTTGTGAAAATGGAAAAAATCGAGTTCGAGCTGTCATAAAATATTTGTTTTTGAAAGGTAATACGCCTACGCAACACGTACCCCTCATTCCGAATCGCGCTCAGAGCGCTTAGAACGAATATGACACTGACCGTCGCGTCGTTCCGAATCAAATGTCGCGATTTGGATGCTCAGAGCGTGATATCAATTCGAAACGGTCTAAATCACATTTCATTCATAAAATGTTAGTTTTTTTTTAATGTATGGATGATAAATTGCGGATTCCACATCTTTGAGTATGAATAATAACAAACATACATCTCTCGGTTTATTCATCTTTATATGTGTAAAGTTTAATATTATTAACTTATTTTGGTAATTTAAAATAACTTGCCGTGTTACAGACATTTTTTTTTTTCACTTCCCACTTTAATATTAAATACTTATAGATTTGTTTAAGAAAAAATATAGAAACAGTATAAACGAATTACAATATTAAATAATTTAAAAGAAAACTTAATATTAAATTAACTTGAAAATGGCGCAGGACATTATGACAAAAAACTGACAGCGCTCAGAGCGATCTACCTCGATATCGTGAGCAGTCTAAGCGCGAGAAATGATGTCATTTGTGACGTCACATAGCTTTGGCAAAACAGTTTAAGCGCGTTTCGAAACATCTTAAGCGTGCTTAGGTTACTATTAACGGGTCTCGGAACGATGGGATAGCATTAAATTATTAACAAGACATGGTGAGTTACCGGCCCTTAAATTTGTATTGATCGAACATTTTAGGCGTTACCTTTTTAGCCTATAATTGAATACTGAATATTTAACCCACTAAGCTAGAAGCTTTACAAAAATAGATTTTAAACTTTGAGGTCACTTCGCTCTAGCCTAGATAATAACCTAGCTTACCTTGGCTCTAAAATTTTCCCTTAGCTTTAATTGCTTGTGTTTATCTAATTATCTTATATAATAATAATAAAAAAATATTTATTGTACAAAACCAAAACAAGTGCAGGTACATAGGCGAGCTTAATGCCGTAAATGCATTTTCTACCAACTAAGCTCGACTCGCCATACACAATGCCATGCTAATACCAACACTTATGTATGGAAGCGAGACGTGGATATGTCAGAATACGCATGAGAGTAGAGTTAATGCAGTAGAAATGAGGTCTTTACGTCGGATATGCGGCGTAACTTTGATGGACCGTATACGTAATAACGAAATACGCAAAAGGGTAGGTATAAAAGAAAGCATAGTTACAAAAATAAAGAAAGGCATGCTCCGATGGTTCGGGCATGTCGAAAGAATGAGCGAAGAGAGATTGACGAACCAGATATATAATGCGAAAGTTGTGGGTAAAAGAGGCCCTGGCAAACCAAGACTTGCCTATCATGATCAAATAAATAAAACATTAGCTGAAGGTAAATTAAAAAGCCATCGAAACAAGAGGGCATGTATGAAGAGGTTTATGAATGTCGAAGAAGCGAAAGAGGTATGTCGTGATCGTGACAAGTGGCGCTCAATTGTCTCTGCCTACCCCGCAAGGGATTTGGCGTGAAGATATATATGCAGGAGAAAAAATTATACAATGTACAACTTGCCCGCGGTGGGAAACGGAGGCGGTCATATATACTAAAATTACTATTAATAAAAAAAAACCTATTAATTAAAACTGCCTCCGTGGTCTAGCAGTTTTAAGTTCGTCGATTTAGACTCGGAGAATATTTATTAATGTAAATAAATACATTTTAACTTATATTTAATTCATTTGTAATATTTCTCGAGTTTGGTACGCTGGAGACATCGACTTGCCACTTGTCATGATTGGCCTATAGTAAAGTTAGCTAAATGTGAATCCGCTTATTTATAAACGTGGTTTCTGACCACCCTGAAAGGGAAACGGTCGTGATGATATATTACTTTTTATCTAATTAAAAATACAACTAGTACTTAACTAAAATTATTTTATACTTTTTGGTCCTTTATAAAAACATGGTACATTTTTTTTTTATTATATTATTATTACAAGTATTTTCTGCTTTTTAGTTTTATGTGAATGAAACTGACTTGAAACTAACTTGAAGTTATGAATCGTTTTTTTATCGAATAACAAATAACAAACAAATTAATAAAAAACAAAATAGTAAACGTAATTCTTCTTAATTTTTTTTATTTTTTTTATTCTGCTGTTTTTATTATCTTTTTTTTTCGTTTTCTTCTACTTTCTCTCCTCCTTTTAATTTTTCTTCTTTTTTCACATTTTCATACTCATTGTCCACTGCTAAACTATGGTCCAAATTTCAAGTTTCTAGCTCATCGGGAAGTTAATTTAAAATCAATGACAAAGTTCCACTCGGACAGATATACAAGTTTTTTAATTCTTAAAAAAAAACTGGCATTGATTATCGTTACGTGTGCGTTGGGCTTTATATAAAAAGCCGTTAATTCAGCTCTAAAGTTTTCTTTGAAGAAATCTATCAACAATCAAGCGACCTTGATTGTGGAGCCATTTTTAGATATTTTGTTTATATTTAACACCTGGCAACATTGTTACATAGGGCATTGTTCTAAGTAATTAATTGCTTAGTATATTAATTAGATATTAATGTCACAATATCGTATTATATATAAATTTAGATTTTGAATAATAAGTTGTTTAATTACCCATTCCTTTTTGTATATTATTCCTATAATTATATCTACACCTTAATTGTTCTCACAACTTTTTACAGTAGAAGAATTGAATTGCCAGACTTGTTTTTATTACAAGTTACGTTTTTGATAGCATTAAATTTACTTTAAACCATCTACATCGCATTTATTTATTATCTGATGTGAAAGAGTCCTAAATCTCTTCCATTCATAATATCAAATCTGAGCTATCGTTATAAATAACGCTAAACCTTATAAGCCGATTATGCAATAAATATAGCTGTGTAATGTTTGACATCACTGGATTAATACTAAGCTGTTTAATATCACTTTTAGTTTTTTATTCATTTATTTGAAACTTTATTGCACAATAGTTTTTTTAAATAATTTTAACGGGTCTTTACGCGATTTACCTTAGAGACATATTTCTCCCGACGTTTCAGCCAAGTTGCATTGGCCGTGGTCACGGGTCGACTGAAGCTATGCGGTGTAGTCTCGTACATACTGGGCGGCAGATGTAAACCTACCCACTTATCACTTTGTGAGCCAGCGAGCCATATATCGAAAACCAACGCACACAGACCGATATCTACACGCCACTTCACATCATTATCCATGCCACCTGAGATCTGTTGTGACCTCATTGATCAACAGGGCTTATGATCTCTGTGACCCAAAACATTTGGAACAGGAATTGTCACATGTTAAAACAGTGCTAAAACGCAATGGATATGGTGTGGGTCCGAGGTTGCTGCGACAGAAAAACAAGGAGAGATATCCACAGGTCAATCGGCTGCCCGCGTTCTTACCATATGTGAAAGGAGTAACGGATAAAATTGGTACAGCTTTCAAAAAGTTATCTATCAATGCTGTGTACACCCCATTCTCCAAAGTAGCAAAACACGTACGCACCCCAAAGGATGTCATTCCTTTCCAAACGCCTGGCGTGTATAAAGTGGACTGCAGCTGTGGGAGTTCATATATTGGCCAAACTAAGCGCACAATAGCCGAGAGGGTCAAGGAACATATAGCAGCTGTAAAAAACTGCCAATTAAACAAGTCAGCAATAGCAGAACACCTAATGGATAGTGGCACAAACCATTGGATTGAGCTGCATGACCCAAAGATACTTTCCACCGATCGGCACTATTACCCTAGAATAGTACGTGAAGCGATCGAAATAAAGAAACACAAAAATTTCAATCGAGAGGGGGGTTATAAGCTATCTTCATCGTGGAATCCAGTAATCAATAGGTTTCGACGCCGGGAAAAATCGCCCGGTGTCGCCAAGGATATTGTAAGTGTCGTGTGTCGTGATTTCTAAAAAAATAAAATAACCTTTAAAAGTGATAAGTGGGTAGGTTTACATCTGCCGCCCAGTATGTACGAGACTACACCGCATAGCTTCAGTCGACCCGTGACCACGGCCAATGCAACTTGGCTGAAACGTCGGGAGAAATATGTCTCTAAGGTAAATCGCGTAAAGACCCGTTAAAATTATTTAAAAAAACTATTATGAATATGCGCGAAAGTTTAAAAAGTTTACTTTATTGCACGTTATACAAGGGGCAGACTTAATTCCGCTAGACATTATCTGACAGCCATTTTAAATTTAAGGTAGGTGCAAATTTTTAATACCAACTTATGGTAAATATTGTAAGAATTAATAATAAATAAGTCTTTATACCTATATATAAATATATATTACAGCCACAAATTGGGTTTGGTTAACATTATTAATAATTATTGTTTTAGATTATAAGCTGACACGGCCCTTTTACAGCCACGAATTTTTATTTATGAACATAAATATTATTATTACTAGATTGTAAGCACACACGGCCATTTTACAGCCACGAATCTATATTTATGGACATTTATTTATTTATTATTTATTAAATACTTTATTGCACTTTACTTAAAAGTATGTACAAAGGCTAACTTTTCCATTTCGGCTTTTTCTACCAGCTAACCTTTGGGAAAGTGAGACAGTATAAATATGTGGGGTGCAATTCTAACCAATAAACTACATAAATAGTATGAATACATAGACTACATAAATACTCATCAATATATAAGTATTATAGAAGATATACATATATGAGGATAATATATTATTAGGAAGTAGAAATTTGTGGAGTTAAAATTATTTTGTTCTGCTTGTTTAAAAAGAAAGTATTAAGTAGTTTTTTAAAGATGGGAGTGGAAGGAGCTTGTCTGATGGTCAGTGGAATTTGTTCCACTGGCGAGCAGACGATACGGTAAATGAATCTGAATATCTGCTGGAAGTGTGGGGTGGGATTTTAAGTTGGTTGTTATGAGAAGAACGAAGAGGGCGGTCGTGCGAATCACAAAGAAATTCAAAGTGTGTTTTAAGATAAGAGGGAGCTATAGGGTTGTAAATAATATTGTATAGAAAATATAGAAGATGTGCTGACCTGCGAAAGCGGATATTGAGCCAATTTAACTGTGTACGAAAATGGGAGACGTGGTCATACTTACCGCAAGCCGAAAACAAATCGGATACATAAGTTTAGAAGGATATTATTAAGGACATAAATATTATTATTACTAGATTGTAAGCAGACACGGCCATTTTACAGCCACGAATTTATATTTACGGACATAAATGTTATTAGATTATAAGCTGACACGGCCTTTTTACAGCCACGAATTTATATTTACGGACATCAATGTTATTAGATTATAAGCTGACACGGCCATTTTACAGCCACGAAGTCATATTTACGGACATAAATGTTATTAGATTATAAGCTGACACGGCCTTTTTACAGCCACGAATTAAATTTTAAGAATTTAGTTATAAATAAGTACAAAATCCTCGCTTATGGCAACAATGTTTTATTTATTATAATTGTGTTGCTGTTAGATTCGGTGCAGCCAAGCTTGTATTGTATAAAAATGTATGTATTGACAATATCCAAGTGTTGTGTACTAACCTAAGGAAATAAATGATTTGATTTATTACTAATAACTATGCTATATTAAATACTAATAATACATATACTACAATATGATACGATTACATATGTAACTTATATATACCATTTAAATAATGCGATGACACCATTTTATTAAACATTTTTCGGTTGTTTATTTCTATTAACGTTAAAACTAGTGATGGGTCGTTGAAGTATTTTTCGTTATCGTAGCGAAACAGTCGATCGTCGACGATCAACTAGTTAAACTACTCAACTAGTTCACCAAATTGTCGGTTGAATATGCCGAATATTCTTTAAAACAGAATAATAAAATGACTGAGCTGTAGGTAATTTAATAACTAAAATATTAACTATGGACTATACACATGTGGCCCATCACTATAAAGATGTATGTAAAGTTCATAAAAAAACAATATATGTATACATATATATTATAACAGACAGCGATAACTAAAAAGATTAAAATAAAAAAATAAAATAAATAGACAGAATCCTTGCGTATTTTTTTTTTTTAGTTTTTCATTTCATTTATGATCATTTATTACGCAGGCGAGTTTTTTATTTTTAAATTTTACTTTTTTTATTGTAGTATAACTTAACCAATAAATAGCAATTGACATCAATGAAACTTTTACTCTGCTAAGAAAGTAAGTCAAAGCTCTCAAACTTTTCAAAGCTATATATAGGTTATTAGTTTGAGTGCCGCTGCTATCTTGACCTTTATCAAGGGCTTTGTTGCGTAGTTATGACGTGTGAGCTTCGTCTTAGCAACACTTTTTATGAAAGAAAATCAAGAATCAATCATTCATCTATTGTTATTATTTTTTTAAAATGTAAAATATCATCGCGACCGTATTACTTGCGGGGTGATCAGAAACCACGCATAAAGAAGCGGATTCATATTTAGACAATGAAGTGTCATGAAGTTTAGCATTAGTCCGTTATAAAATTAGTTTATCAAACGTATTTAGGTACTTATTATTTAAAAAAAAACTGCCTCTATGGTCTAGTGGTTATGTCCGTGGCTTTAGACTCCATTTCTAGTCGGGACACAATAATATGTATTAATTTAAATAAATAAATTTGATTAATATTTAATTTATTTGTGATATTTCCCTAGTTTGGTACGCTTGAGACATCGACGAGCTTGCCACTTGTCATGATGGACCTATAGTAAAGTTGGCTAACTGTGAATCCGCTTTTTAAAAAAAACGTGGTTTCTGATCACCCCAGACGGAATACGGTCGTAAAAATACGTTACTTTATTAAAAATAAACATATAGGAGGTATTTTTTATTTACATACAAAACAATAGTTTTTAAAATTTAACTGGTTCTTACGTGATTACCTTAGAGCAGGGTTGCACAGACTTATTAATACTAGGGGCCACTCGGCCAAATCATGAACTGATAGCGGGCCGGCCGCCAGAAGTAGGTATAGGTAGTTAAAGACAATAAAGAATTGATAAAAATTTATTAAAATTAAAAAAGAAATTATTAATTTGAAGCGTGGCACTGCATAGTGCTTACAATCTTTTTTATATTTGGCTCAAATTTACTTGTAGCAACACGTAAAACTGCTTCCAAACTTTCATTTGCAAGGCGGTTTCGATTTTTTGTTTTATTATTATTTAGTATTGAAAAAGTTTGTTCACATATATAGGTAGAACCAAATAAGCTGGCACATTTCAGAGCGTTTATGCGCAACTCTTCGTACATATTTTTATCAATGCAGCGGTAAAAGTTCAGCAAGTCTCCTTCGTTGAATTTGTTGCGTAAATCTTGGTCATTTTGAATGTCGATAATTTCTAACTGCATTGACTCTGGCGCATTTTCAACTGAAATAGTGAAAGGATTGCTGAATATGTCCAACAGAGGTTTCACTTTTTTAAACTCCGAAAATCTGTCTTCAAAAGATTGAATCAAAATATCTAGCTTTTCTACATAACTGAAATTAATCGCAGTTTTGTTGAATTTTTCAGCCATTTTCTTATAATTCGGAAAATGATTATAATTTCCAGAATTCAATTGTGATCTGAAAAGTGTCAGCTTGCATTGAAAGGATGTTACATGAGCATAGAGCTGGGATATCAGTTGATTTTTGCCTTGAAGCCGTGTGTTCAAGACATTCAAATGATTTGTAATGTCAACTAAATAAGCTAAATCACACAACCAATCAGGATTTTTAAGTTCCGGGACATCCCTTTGCTTTTCCGCCAGAAATATTCCAATTTCTTCTATTAAATTTAGAAATCGTTCCAGTGACAATCCACGACTTAGCCACCTTACTTCTGTATAATACAGTAAATCTCCGTATTCGCTTTCGATGTCATCAAGGAATTGTTTGAATTGTCTGTGATTGAGTCCTCGTGATTTTATGAAATTTACAGTCGAAACTACTACTTCCATTACATTTTGAAATTCATTTTTTTTAGAACAGAGGGCTTCCTGGTGTATAATGCAGTGAAACTGCATGAGATCTTCAGTGTTTATGTTTTTTTCTTGCAGGTGCTTTTTCAGCAAAGTAACTAGCCCGGAATTGATACCAATCATGGAAGGAGCACCGTCAGTCGCAACTCCCGATAACTTAGATAAGTCCAAATCAGTTTTTGAACACTCGTCCAAAAGTCCATTGAGTATATCAACTCCTTTGGTTTGACCTTTCAATGAACACATTCCTAATAACTCTTCGAAGACTTCAAAATCTTGAGTAACACCTCGTATGAATATGAGAAGTTGAGCTGTGGAACTAATATCAGTCGATTCGTCGAGTGCTAATGAAAAAAATTCCATGATCTTAGTTTTTTCAATTAATTGTTCCGCAATATTACCTGACAAGGACATAATTCGTCTTTGGATAGTCATACGATTCAGTTGAATTTTCTCAAACTTTTTTGCTGCTTCTGGACACATTTTCTTAGCGGCAATTTCCATGCATTCTTTTACAAAATCGCCATCATTGAAGGGGCGACTTCGCTTTGCTATCATTCGAGAAATTTCATAACTAACTTCTGTAGCCGTTTCTGAATCTTGAATGTGTTTTGTAAACATAGCTTGCTGACCAATAAGCTCCCGTTTTAAAGACAACATTTTTTGCTTTCTTAATTCGCCTGTAAACTTGGTAAAAGAAGGATGCTGCGTTTCATAGTGCCTTTTTACATTATAATCCTTTGCAATCGCAACAGAATTCTTGCAAATTAAACAAACGACTTTGTTATGCGACCATACAAAAAAGTATTTCTCAGTCCAAATTTCTTGAAACTGCCGATTTTCATCTTTAACCTTACGTTTTTTACTAGGTCCTGGCTTCTCCATGTTGCGTTCTAATCCTGGCTAGGATTAACACAGCACCTAAAAACAATTACAGTACCCACTTAAATTACCTATCCTTTTTTAAATTATCAAAAATAATTGATTAAATATTATTTCTCAGAAATTTTAAGATTTTTATACAGATTTTATCTGAAATAATGACGTAATTATTACAGTTAGAGAAATTCTTATAAAAATAGTAATTTCTTTGTTTATTTTAATATTTAGCCAACATTAAAGCTAAATTTGATTAAAATTAATTAAATAGGTAGGGAAACACTTATTAATAACAGAGTTTTACTTACGTTTTCACAACACAATTATACACGGCACTTGACGGGTTAACACTGCAACAGGAAATCTACGTTGAATGTGGATCAAAATATATGACACCGGCTAGTCGAGTTAAAATCTACACTAGAACTATTGCCTCCCAAAAACACTAATAAACTGCACTTATTCTCAATCACTTATTACTTCGCTTTGTATTTTCGCGCTTATTTCTTTCTGTTGTTGACACTTCACTCAAATGAAAAGCGAACTGTTCGGCCGCTGCGGTTAACGTGATTTTTATACCGCGCAAACGACTCTGGAAGCTTCGTGTAGATACGCGAGCAATCGGGAATACGGGACTATATCTATCTCGCTTGCTCACCGCGCTAGAAAATTCTTGATTTCTATAGCGAGCGATGTTACTTGACTTAGCAATTTTGGGCGCTAGATTCAAATTGCGCGCGCGCGAGTTTCACATTACTTTTCGAACATATTTTTTTTTTGTTTTATTCTGGAATAGAATTCAATATTTTTCGAATGCACGAGAGTATTATTTTTGCTGTCGGCGGGCCACCAGTATTCGACCCACGGGCCGCATGCGGCCCGCGGGCCGCGGTCTGTGCATCTATGCCTTAGAGACATACCTACTTCTTCAGACGCTTCGGTCAAGTTGCATTTGCCGTGGTCCCTCGTCGACCGACTAGACACAAATTAAAAATATTTAAAAAAATATTCATGTCGCATGATGTGGTCTTTCAATTTAAAAGTTGACTGTGACAGGACATACGTTCATGGACACTTCCGGAGATCATGATTGGAAAATAGCTCTGCAAATTGTTGTCAACCTATAGCTCTTCTTGAGTCAATTTTTGTTTTAGAAATGACCTAAAAATATTCTCTCTCTGCTCGTCTTCTGTTAACAGGTTACTCTTTGGACCACTTTGATGCTTAGTCTTTCAATAGCATTCAAAATAATTTAAATAATAACGTTACACAGAAACACAAAACACAAACTGCCTACGTGGTCTAGCGGTTAAGTCCGAGGATTTAGACTCGGAGGTACCGGGTTCGATTCCTGGTCGGGAAACAAAAATATTCATAAATACATTTAATTAATATTTTATTTATTTGTGATATTTCTCGAGTTTGGTACGCCTGGCTGGAGACATCGACGAGCTTGCCACTTGTCATGATTGGCGTATAGTAAAGTTGGCTAAATGTGAATCCGCTTATTTTATAAGCGTGGTTTCTGACCACGCCGAAAGGGAAACGGTCGTGATGATAAAAAAAAAGTGACACATGCATGTAATAGGTTTAAATAAATAAATATATTTTGATTTTGGTTAAATATACTTCGCAGAGGCGTGCGAAAAGGAGGATCTCATATCAGCGAAGCTGTTTACGAACGCAATTACCGTGGTATAAAATCAATGCAGAATACATCTCACACCTCCAAACCTCAGATTTGCGAATGACATAGTCGTCATGGCCTGCTTGCACTTAAGGGTTTTAGCGGAATTTTAAACGGCTTTATTGTGGCTTCCTAGCGGGTTGGTCTCGGAATGATCTTGGATAGACTATCTAGCTAGGCGCTGCCAACTTCAGCAACAGATTCATTCAACGTATTCAGCTAGGATAGGCGGCATTCGGGAAACTTCGAGACGTCCTCTCATCCATCCATACCACAGTGTTTGAATATGAGAGCCTTGAACCAGTGCGTCCTCCCCGTAATGCCGTACGTAACAGAGGTGTGGACACAAATAGTAGGTCTGGTCCACTAATTGAAAGTCCCTCAGCGAGCAACTAAGAGAGCTATGCTTGGTATTTCTCCAAAGGATAGAATTCGAAGCGTTGATATTTGGTGAGTGATAGCATTAAAAGTGCGGAGTTGGCACACTGCTGAAAAAGGAGGTGATTAGCTCTGAGCTGTTGCGAGACAAAAATGAAAACAGCTCAAAGGGAAACGTACATACCTTTAACCAAACGGTGTAGCGCGTGTCTCTCATTTATAGAAAGACGGCAGCTCCTCAAGGCGTCAGTGTTGTCTTAAAGGCTGGCGGATGCGAGGGAGTGTGATCAAAGAATGACGCGTACGCGTGGCGGGCATGGCAAAATCACACTGGCCAGCGAGGCCATTGCAGGTTCCTGGGCATAGGGCGAGAAAAAAAAGTAACAGGATACGACCGTGGCAAAAAAGTATAGGAATAATAATAATTTAATACAGATGGCGCTACCAATATTCGTCAGAGAACAAAAGTTACTGACATGACATGATGGCTTTTAAAATTTGCAAACTGAAGTGGCATTGAACCGGCCACATCTGCAGCAGAACTGACGACAGATAGCGTAAACGGGTTCTGCAGTGGAGACCACGTACAGGACGAGCCGCGAAAATATATTATTTATTCCATAAACATGTATAAAGCAAGCATTACATAACTATAATGCATTTAATAACCATATTAGGATCGCGTGTTCACATTGGTTTGTGATTCTTATATAACCCAACAAGTGACCTACATGTTAAGTATAAAGCATGTTTGATAGAAATAATTAGTTTAGCAAGTACAGATTTATCGTTTTAAAAAGCTTTAATTTTATTTATTTATTTAATAACTTTATTGCAGAAGGTACAAAAGGCGGACTTAATGCTAGTAGATATTTTCTGACAAACATTTGCTGCTGTAGCTTGGTTGTAAGATCCTTCGCTCGATCTCAGTTTCACTCATACCAACTTGTGAATCGTTAATAAATTGCTATTAACAGTTGACATCAGACCCTCGCCAACTCAAATATTCTTCAGAAATTATTCAATCACAATCAACAACCTCCAACAATGGAGGTCTAGGACTGTGTTCTAAGGGCTGTAATGACGATAATCAATCATTTGCTGTCGTGGAGGTCTACTGTTAATGCTTGATTGTTTATTAAAATTAGTACTTGAATGTGATATATATATACATGCATATCTTCACGCCAAATCCTTTGCGGTGTAGGCAGAGACAATTGAGCGCCACTTGTCACGATCACGACATACCTCTTTCGCTTCTTCAATATTCATCAACCTCTTCATTACATGCCCTATTGTTTGTAAGGCTCTTTAATGCACCTTCAGCTATTGTTTTATTTATCTGATAGTGATAGGTGAGTCTAGGTATGCCAGGGCCTCTTTTACCCACAACTTTCGCTTTATATATCTGGTTCGTCAATCTCTCTTCACTCATCCTTTCAACATGCACGGACCATCGGAGCATGCCTTTCCTTATTTTTGTCCCTATGCTTTCTTTCATACCTACCTTTTTACGTATTTCATCATTACGTTTGCGGTCCGTTAAAGTTACGCCGCATATCCGACGCAACGACCTCATTTCTACTGCATTAACTCTAGCGCGGTGGTGGCTCGGTTGTAAGAACGCGTACCTTAAATCCTACAAAGGTCGGTTAAACCCCCCCCGGCATGTACCAATGAGAAATACACTTTTCTTACGTACATTTGTCATAGATTTACAACACCACCATTCCCGTGCCTCGGAGAGCACGTTAAGCCGTCGGTCCCGGTTCCACTAATACCAACTTGTGAAATCGTTAATAAATTGTCTAAAAAAAATAAAAATGACATCATATCCTCGCCAAGCCGTCTGGCCAGCGTGGCGAGTGTAGGCCAAATTCTCCAGATATATGTTCTGGAAGGCCCTTCTCCAGCAGTGGAGGTCTAGGACACTGTGTTCTAGGGGCTGTAATGATGAAATGAACTCTACTCTCATATATATATATATTTATATATAGTCCTTAAAAAGGTTGTTGTTCGAACCCCGGCATGCACCATTGAAAAATACACTTTTCTTACGTACCTTTCTCATTAATTTACAACAAACCGTTCCCGTGCCTCAAAGAGAACCACTACATACTTGAAAGTATGTACAAAGGCAAACTTAAAGCCATGAGTGAGACACTATAATATGTGGGGTGCAATTTTAACTATATTTTGAATTTTAATAAACTACATAAATAGTTTGTATACATATACTATTTAAATACTTATTAGCATATAGAACATATACATGAAGGTAATATAATATTCGGAAGTATAAATGCTCTTTTCACAATTATACGTGGCATAGTAAAAATAAACAATAGTCTTATCATTGAAAGAGGTATCGAAACATATTTTTTTAATCATAGTACACAGCACAAGTTGTACAAATATTAACCCAAAATGGATAATGTCATTAAATTTCTCCTTATTTTTCTTTCAGCATCACTTCCCAGCGATGACGGACCTCAAGACTGGTGGCATACTTTACCTGATCGGCGTATTTTTCTTCAAATCTGACGGCAGGATCCCGTTCGCCCACGCGATATGGCATATTTTCGTAGCCCTGGCAGCTACGGTTCATTATTTAGCCATACAAAAACATCTGTTCCCATTACTCGAATCTCAATGAAGACTGGCGACTTTAAATAATTTTAATCTCGAAAAAAAAATGTTTTAAAATCGACAGCACATATTTTGTTGTTTACTAAATTTTACATCTTTGGATAATATACGACAGCTATTGAGATATATTTGATTAAATTGTAGGATTAATTATACGAATTGACTTTGTATGGCCTTACGTTAGACTAATATGTGATTCTATTGATAGAAACAAACAAGTTTTGCTAATAATAATAATAATAAATATTTCCAGACAGGTCACACAGCGCCATCTAGTTTCCGTGGTAAGCTACGAGGCTTGTGTTACGGAAACTAGATGGTTGATAAACTACATATTATTATTTATTTTTTTGTAAATATATACATATTATACATATAAACACCCAGACCGAGACAAGTTATACAATGTACAACTTGCCCCCGGTGGGAATCGAACCCACGACCTCCCGAGTTCACGGCAACGTTTGTTACCACTAGACCACGGAGGCTAAGAAACCAAATGTCGGAAATATAAAAAAAAAATGGCTTCTAAATACAAATGTTAATTTCAAAATAACCAATTTGTATGTAGAAGCCAAAAAAAGTCATTTCCGACATAATGGTTTCTTAGGAAAACTTGTTTGTTTCTATCAATAGAATTATCCTACAATTTAATCAATAGAATTTCTATCAATAGAATAATATATTAGGCTAACGTAAAACCATACAAAATTACGCAGTATAATAAATAAATATATAATTAAATAATACATATTAATCAAAAGAATCAGCTGCCTCCGTGGTCTAGCGGTTAAGTCCGTGGATTTAGACTCGGAGGTATCGGGTTCATCGGTAAATAAATAAATTTAATTTATTTGTGATATTCTCGAGTTTGGTTCGCTAGAGACATTTACGAGATTGCCACTTGTCATGATTAGCCTATAGTAAAGTTGGCTAATTGTGAATCCACTTCTTTATAAACGTGGTTTCTGACCACCCCCCAAGGGATACGGTCGTGATGATACAAAAGTATCCCAAAGATTTATCAAAAAAAAAACACATTTTATATAAAAAAAAAAGTTTTTTTTATTTTTACCTAGGTAAAGTTGTAAAATAATGAATTATATGTATATTTTATACATTACCTGGTATTTTTTATATACTTTTGTTAAAAAAACATTTTATTTTTGTTTTATAGAAGATTTATTTATTGTATATTTTTTTGTATAGTACAAAAATAGTATTTAAAAAAAAATTGTTTCAGATAACCTACATTTTATCTATTTACGTAATAGGTATACATATTGATATAGCTATCTGTGTTCATTGTAGTTGTGACATGCATGTTGGAAACGTGAGTATTGTTTGTATTGAAAGTACTAATAATATAAAGGTGACGACATAACCAAAGCTATATGCTATATAGAAAAATATAGCTTACTTGTAGCTTAAGTTAGAGAAAGCATAACCTTTGCCTTTGTACATTTTTTTTCGTTAAACAAATAAATATAAATAATAATAGCATGGTTTCATAAAATATTTTTTTTAAATTTAAAAATTACAGTATTTTACCAATATACTCTATACTAAACAGTCTTCTAAAGTCAGCTTCATTGTGTAGTAATCTTTGGATATCAAAGTCAAAGTGAAAATATCTTTATTCACGTAAACCTATTACAGGCATTTATGAAACGTCGTTAATTTCATTATTTTTTTGAATGATTCTACTCCTGCTAGTAGAAGACTAAGCAGCAAAGTGGTCGAATAAGTAAGCTGTTAGCAGAAGACCAGCAGCTTAGCAGATTCCAGTGACCTGTTAATGTTTAATCTGACTGAGAAAGGAAACTGCAAGGAAAACTCAGCTATATCAGATTTACAAAATAAAACATACAGAACTGCACCACAATGATTAATTAATAACCTTTTATATTTAGTTATCAGTACCTATGAGATTACAATACCTGGTACAGCAGTAACCCACCAGGCAAGTCAGAATTAAGATAGACTACATGCCTATGTGCAACGCGAAAGTCGACAAAACGAAAAAACCTCTGCTAATTTAAGAACAATAAATTGAACGTGTTCGGCAGAGGTCCTATATTACTTTAATATTTGTACGTGCTATTATTACTCAAAGTTACTTATACTATTGTATGTTAGTGAGCGGTGGTAAGACCGCTTTCCTCCATATCCAAATCGCGGTTCCGCCACGTTACAATGAGACGTATGAGTATACTTTTCTTACGTGCGTTTGTCATAGATTTACAACTACACCGTTCTTTGCCTCGGAGAGCTCGTTAAGCTAACTCTCCAGAATCTCTGTTCCTTGGACTGTGATGATAGTTGTCAAATAAAGTCATATAGTTTCTTACGGATTGACTAAGATTGTTTATCTTTTTTATTATAAATCGTGTGATTGATTGCATGTCACTTTGTTAGTTAAACCTTTTAATCAAAAAGTTAATGGTATAACAAACTTGTGGCGAAACGTCTAATAAAGTATATTTTTAAGGATAGTGTAATGGTTCCGTCGTTCATTTCACTGTCTTTTTAGATCCCTTCGCATAATTCTAGTTTCATTAGTAGTCACTAACCTGTGAAACAATTTGCCTCCTAATTAAGGGCGATTTAAAAAAAATTAATATTTGCATTTTCTTTCCAAACTAAATTTAAAATAGGTATAATATACATATGTATGTGTATTGTGAATAGTATAGTTTATGTATTAACGTTTAGTATATTATACGGGGTTACATTGTATGCCCTTATTCTAGAATATGTTATTGTATTGACAGAAAAAAAACACTTTTTCTTAGAAACCATATGTCTGAAGTAACAAACTTTTTTGGCTAGACAAATTGCCTATTTTAAAACATGTTTTATGTAAAAGCCAAAAAAAATATCAATAGAATATTAGTCTAGAGCATGGATGCACAGACCGCGGCCCGCGGGCCGCATGCGGCCCGTGGGTCGAATACTGGTGGCCCGCCGACAGCAAAAATAATACTCTCGTGCATTCGAAAAATATTGAATTCTATTCCAGAATAAAACAAAAAAAAAATATGTTCGAAAAGTAATGTGAAACTCGCGCGCGCGCAATTTGAATCTAGCGCCCAAAATTGCTAAGTCAAGTAACATCGCTCGCTATAGAAATCAAGAATTTTCTAGCGCGGTGAGCAAGCGAGATAGATATAGTCCCGTATTCCCGATTGCTCGCGTATCTACACGAAGCTTCCAGAGTCGTTTGCGCGGTATAAAAATCACGTTAACCGCAGCGGCCGAACAGTTCGCTTTTCATTTGAGTGAAGTGTCAACAACAGAAAGAAATAAGCGCGAAAATACAAAGCGAAGTAATAAGTGATTGAGAATAAGTGCAGTTTATTAGTGTTTTTGGGAGGCAATAGTTCTAGTGTAGATTTTAACTCGACTAGCCGGTGTCATATATTTTGATCCACATTCAACGTAGATTTCCTGTTGCAGTGTTAACCCGTCAAGTGCCGTGTATAATTGTATTGTGAAAACGTAAGTAAAACTCTGTTATTAATAAGTGTTTCCCTACCTATTTAATCAATTTTAATCAAATTTAGCTTTAATGTTGGCTAAATATTAAAATAAACAAAGAAATTACTATTTTTATAAGAATTTCTCTAACTGTAATAATTACGTCATTATTTCAGATAAAATCTGTATAAAAATCTTAAAATTTCTGAGAAATAATATTTAATCAATTATTTTTGATAATTTAAAAAAGGATAGGTAATTTAAGTGGGTACTGTAATTGTTTTTAGGTGCTGTGTTAATCCTAGCCAGGATTAGAACGCAACATGGAGAAGCCAGGACCTAGTAAAAAACGTAAGGTTAAAGATGAAAATCGGCAGTTTCAAGAAATTTGGACTGAGAAATACTTTTTTGTATGGTCGCATAACAAAGTCGTTTGTTTAATTTGCAAGAATTCTGTTGCGATTGCAAAGGATTATAATGTAAAAAGGCACTATGAAACGCAGCATCCTTCTTTTACCAAGTTTACAGGCGAATTAAGAAAGCAAAAAATGTTGTCTTTAAAACGGGAGCTTATTGGTCAGCAAGCTATGTTTACAAAACACATTCAAGATTCAGAAACGGCTACAGAAGTTAGTTATGAAATTTCTCGAATGATAGCAAAGCGAAGTCGCCCCTTCAATGATGGCGATTTTGTAAAAGAATGCATGGAAATTGCCGCTAAGAAAATGTGTCCAGAAGCAGCAAAAAAGTTTGAGAAAATTCAACTGAATCGTATGACTATCCAAAGACGAATTATGTCCTTGTCAGGTAATATTGCGGAACAATTAATTGAAAAAACTAAGATCATGGAATTTTTTTCATTAGCACTCGACGAATCGACTGATATTAGTTCCACAGCTCAACTTCTCATATTCATACGAGGTGTTACTCAAGATTTTGAAGTCTTCGAAGAGTTATTAGGAATGTGTTCATTGAAAGGTCAAACCAAAGGAGTTGATATACTCAATGGACTTTTGGACGAGTGTTCAAAAACTGATTTGGACTTATCGGGAGTTGCGACTGACGGTGCTCCTTCCATGATTGGTATCAATTCCGGGCTAGTTACTTTGCTGAAAAAGCACCTGCAAGAAAAAAACATAAACACTGAAGATCTCATGCAGTTTCACTGCATTATACACCAGGAAGCCCTCTGTTCTAAAAAAAATGAATTTCAAAATGTAATGAAAGTAGTAGTTTCGACTGTAAATTTCATAAAATCACGAGGACTCAATCACAGACAATTCAAACAATTCCTTGATGACATCGAAAGCGAATACGGAGATTTACTGTATTATACAGAAGTAAGGTGGCTAAGTCGTGGATTGACACTGGAACGATTTCTAAATTTAATAGAAGAAATTGGAATATTTCTGGCGGAAAAGCAAAGGGATGTCCCGGAACTTAAAAATCCTGATTGGTTGTGTGATTTAGCTTATTTAGTTGACATTACAAATCATTTGAATGTCTTGAACACACGGCTTCAAGGCAAAAATCAACTGATATCCCAGCTCTATGCTCATGTAACATCCTTTCAATGCAAGCTGACACTTTTCAGATCACAATTGAATTCTGGAAATTATAATCATTTTCCGAATTATAAGAAAATGGCTGAAAAATTCAACAAAACTGCGATTAATTTCAGTTATGTAGAAAAGCTAGATATTTTGATTCAATCTTTTGAAGACAGATTTTCGGAGTTTAAAAAAGTGAAACCTCTGTTGGACATATTCAGCAATCCTTTCACTATTTCAGTTGAAAATGCGCCAGAGTCAATGCAGTTAGAAATTATCGACATTCAAAATGACCAAGATTTACGCAACAAATTCAACGAAGGAGACTTGCTGAACTTTTACCGCTGCATTGATAAAAATATGTACGAAGAGTTGCGCATAAACGCTCTGAAATGTGCCAGCTTATTTGGTTCTACCTATATATGTGAACAAACTTTTTCAATACTAAATAATAATAAAACAAAAAATCGAAACCGCCTTGCAAATGAAAGTTTGGAAGCAGTTTTACGTGTTGCTACAAGTAAATTTGAGCCAAATATAAAAAAGATTGTAAGCACTATGCAGTGCCACGCTTCAAATTAATAATTTCTTTTTTAATTTTAATAAATTTTTATCAATTCTTTATTGTCTTTAACTACCTATACCTACTTCTGGCGGCCGGCCCGCTATCAGTTCATGATTTGGCCGAGTGGCCCCTAGTATTAATAAGTCTGTGCAACCCTGGTCTAGAGTAAGATCATACAAAATCACGCGGTATCCATTTTTGTTTTTTTTTTTTTGTTGTGTTCACTTCTCCAGATGGATGATGAATGAGGTGATTGGGAAGGCAAAAGGTCTAGCCCTTGCTGCCAAGTCTGACGTAATATATCTTTCTTTTTTATGAGTTAATAAGGTTATCATCAAATTCCAGATGTTGCAGAATGTGATGCTTTCCTTGGAGTCACTCGAGACTTTATCGCGCAAACACGTCAGACCATAATATGGGAGTTAACAGCGCGGGAAAACCAAAGTACAATTTTTTCGTTTTCAATTTACAAAACAAAAACTTGCACTTGACATGTGCACGCAAAATGGCGCGAAGGACTCCTGTTTTTTTTATATATTTCTATTACGACTTTTTAGTAAAGAATTTAGAGTTGTACCTATAGTTGTCATTAAAGCCCGCCTTTGTGTTTGTGCAAGATAGTTAAATCAATAATATATTATAGCTTTGGCTATGTCAACACCTTAATATAAGTTAGTATGAATACTTAATAATGTTTCGTGATGTTTATATGTATATAAATATGTATTTGGTTTCTTAATATAACGTTTTATTTATATCCAGTAGGTAATATTTATTGTCACGATATATTATTTAAGTATTTTGAAGTTGGCCAAAGAAAATTTTACACTAATTGTACCATTTCATAGATCTTAAGTAGATAAAAAAAATGATTTTTGAACGCCCGTCGAAAATAAATTATTTTATTAATGTGTTAAAAATTTCTTCGGCCCGCAGTATTTTTAGAGCATTAATAATAAAAATATTTTAAATAAATTATGTTTTACAAAATTACACAGATTTTAGCGTCAGAATAAATTAATATGCTTTTTCAGTTAAAATTTAAGATTTTTTGTTGTAGTAAGTTCTCATTTATTTTTTCTTATTATATATATATAAATTATTTATATCTGGGATTATACTTTCTTCTTACATTTTTTATTGTTTTTGTGTAGGTACTTGTTATCTACCTATTCAAATTCATTTATTTTACAGGTCTTCTACAATAGGTCTCAAAATAAAATGTAGTTAGACAAAAAAACCGGCCCTTATAATCTTGCAAATATGTACAAATCAGATATAAAAAACTCAAGTAATGTATGAAAACAATTTAAATTAAAAACATAAATATTAAAACTTAAAGATTAACTTGATTAACTTAAACTCTAAATAGTCTAACTTATTTTTAACTAAATTACCTTCATAATATATGTATATTTAAAAAATAATGTCCAACCATTTTGTTATATAATTGCCTAGTCATATTGCCTTTACTTTAAATCTACTATATGTGTATTTATGTGTTATTGGTCTAAAGTTTTTAAATAAATATATAAAATTCTTTATAACTAGTGCTAATTTAGTTCGTCAGTAATTAAAAATATATATAGATAGGTAGGTATATAATAATATAAATAAAAATTACGGTCGTAATAATAATTATTTTTTTGTACATACATTTTTAAGTAATGATTACTTGGAATTAGAAGGAATTAATAGTTATATTTTTTATTGTAAAAAAACCCTATTCTGAATTCAATAAAACATTCTTCAATTTCTGCTGAGAACCTCAAGTTGGGCAAATACGCCAAACTTGGACCTTACCTTGGTACTTGGAATTTGCACCGTTTCGGGTCGAGACGATGGGCCCATGGGACCCTCAGCAAGGAGTTGTCAAAGCGGCTGCTACAGAGGGGAAATGTTGCCAGTCTCCTTGGGACTATCTCGGATGAGACGTCTCTAGAAGACATTTTTTATTTATAGTTCTTTTATTTTTTATTTTATACTTATTGTATAATAATTTACATTGAATAAAACACATTTCTTTTTTGTAACTACGCAAAAAAAAACATTTAAAATATTTTTATTACTAAATTGTATATATATTTGTAAATACTCTGTTGTGTCGTTTTAGTAGAATCTCATGAAACACGTGACCAATTCAAAAATCCTTTTTGAAAAAATTTTAACTGATGTTTTTTTTAGAATTTTTATTTCATCTACATTTTTTATTTTATACACTAAAGTGGATGTTCCCTTATTAATTGTGTGTATTTTAGATATAATATTAAGTTATTGTACATAATTGTATCTATATATCTTCTATGTAGTGTTGCCCAAAGCGAGACCAAGACTGGGCAATCTTGCATCTAAACAGCTGGTCTAGGTGTTGGTCTTGCACTCCTAATCTTGGTCTTAGCGCAAGATTCTTGCAAGACTTGTTAAAGCCAGTTCTGTGACCCATCTGTGGGGAGAGTCGCGCCTCAGCCTCGGTCGGCGGCGGACGTCAACAATTTGTGTTTCGGTGACGTCACACCGCGTGTGCTCAATTTTCAGTGTCTGCTGAATAGCCACGCGAGTGTATTTATCGGTCGGAACTGTTACTTGGATTATTAGTTTTATGTGAAAAGAGTTTTAGCATCAGAAGAGCTGGTCTTCTTCTGGAACCCTGGGGTCGACTCCACTGAGACGTTGTCAGCTGCTGCCGGAAAAGGTAGGTGCTTCTGCACCTTTCTTTGGACTTCACGAAGCTGGCTCGTCATCAAACCATATACAGTCCACTCATCTACCACGTGTGAGAGAGTTGGAAATCTCCCCCCCAAGACTCTTGCTCTGACTGAAAATATATATTTGTTTTTAATAGTAGTAAGGAAACCTTGTGAGACTTGTCCGCAAACTAGTATCTCGAGAACTACAGTCTGATTTACTTAAATATTGGAATGGTTATAGATCTTGTTGTATCCAAAAATGTATACACAGGTTGTAACAAAAACCCTGTATACTTCGTTATCTGATTAAAATGATGTTTTATTCAGACGTACAAAAGAGATTGCCCAAAAGCAGGCCCCAACTTAGTTGCAGCGTGCCTCAACAAGATATAATTCTTATTGAATTTGAATCAAAACAATAAATTTTATTATTTTTAAATTTAATAACAACATCTCTTTTACCCCAGCATTAAAATATAATTTAATTAAATAGTCAATTGGTTTAGATTTATGTATAAAATAGTTACAAAGCACTATTTATACGATTAGGTTCTTTATTATGATCAGGTACTTTATTATAGATAAAACACGAGATTTAGTACCTATATGTTAACAACGTAAACAAAGTTGTTTGTCAATTGTCGTTATGCTAGGGTAAAATAAATAAAATTAATTACAGATTATGAAAACACAATATATAAAAAAGAAATCATTATGACACGAGAACATTTTATTGGCCCATTACTGAATGGGCAGAGCAAAACATAAGTCTTCAGGGCCACATTGGAAAATAGTAGGTAGTTTTGGAGATATTTTAATTCATTTACTATAAGGGTTCAATATTTATACCTCTGAATTAAATGAAAAAAAGATACGAAACAGTTGCCAACCAATTGATTAAAAACGTAATGCCAGGAAAAAAATCTTCATTTTTTTTTAATTTAAAAAAAAAACAGCAAGATTATTGCGAGACTCTTGCGCAAGACCATTACCAGGACTAGGGTTAGTCAACCAGACCAAGATTATGCAACACTACTTAAATGTGTAAATTATACTGTTAATACCTAGTTTATTAAAAAATATGCAAAACAATGCGACTAAAAATATAGCAGCTTTTTGTCATATATTTTAAATGAAGTTACCATCTTTTTTAGTCACCTGTTTTAACCGTTAAAGCCAATCGCGTTGGATGGAAAAAAAATAATGTATAAATTGTTTATTTCAAAAACCACATAACGTCTGTGTACTAGCAAATCTATGTCAACTTTTAGGAACTATCAAATAGCCAAATCAAGTCGATATTTCATATTAGTTTTTTTATGATAACGCTTCAAATGCGATGCGTTGAGGAGCAGTTTAAGGAAAATCTGTCACTTAAGTTGGTTTTGAAATAACCGATTTAATTTCGTCACACGAATTTTAAAATTTAATTTTAAAAATAGAACAATTATACGCTTGTAATGGGGTGTATCAGGCAAAGCTTTTTGTAGATGTCGCTAGCGGCACTGGTACCTTGTTTACACCTTTGACGCATCATTTTTAAATGTTTTTGTAGTTTTTTTCAATTTTATAACAGAAAAAAGTATTTTAAATTAACGTTACCTACCTTAAAATACGAATTAAGAAAGCGAACACCGTCTTTAAAAAGAAAGTCTCGAAGGTCAAACTCTCGCTCGAAAATCTGTGGCCAAGGACCTTGGAATCCTGTTTGATGAAAAGATGACATTTCGTGATCATTATGACTACATAGCCAGTAAGGCGTTAAGACAGCTGGGCTTCATAAGCAGGATCACAAAGGATTTTAAGAACCCTAAATCTTTATTGTGCTTGTTTTTTAGCCTAGTGCGCAGTTTGCTGGAGTATGGCTCAGTTATGTGGTCCCCATACTACAAAGTGCACTCTAAACGTATTGAGAGTGTTCAGAAAAAGTGCCTTGGAATCTTAAACTATCGATATCACTTTGGAAGAAAATTTGTCTCCTACAGTGACAGATTGTCTGCTTTTGACGTCACCCCGCTGTTTATTCGTCGCAGTCAACAAGATCTCATTTACCTGCACAAAATTACACACTCATTGCTTCAATCCTCTACTTTGCTGTCTTCTCTCAAATTTAGTACTTGGCGTAATCCCCGACAAAAGAACCGAACATTTATTATTGGTACCCATAAAATTAACAGCTCTTATAATAACCCTATTATCCGTATGTGTCGACTATTTAATGACCTTTCCAGCGATACTGTGAATCTAGACATTTTTAACCCAAATGTTAGTATATTTAAGAGACAAGTGTTATTGATTGTAAACTAACCTAAAGTGACTTTTTACTATTCTTATATTGACTTATACTAATATATAACCTATGATGTAACTTTTAACATAAATTGACATTAATAATAACATATTTATTCTCGATATAGTATTAATATACTGATAATGATGAAATGAATGAAACCTAAAATTTTAAAACTGAAAAACACTGTTGACTCTAATCATCGAAGTAGCTATGTGTAGCATGCCGTGTACACTGCCCTTGGGTTGCAATTCCGACCTTATGAATTATTGTAAATTTGTGCTTGATATGTATTAATTGTAACCTGTTAGTGTACCTTAAATAATAAATAAAAATAAATAAATAAAAAAGGTTGAATTAATAGGACGGCAGTTTTGAGATAACCATATCTTTGATTTTGCTTGGAAATCTCGAATTGTACACTTAAAAGCTGCTCACTTCGACATAATATCCAGAAAATAATAAATTTCGTAATAAAAATACAAGTTTTCTATGCAACTGACAGTTATATAAGGTACCAACTATCATGCGCCATCTATCGTGATACAAAGTTAGTGATACACCCCATTGTCAAAAAAGCAAATATTTTTTAGGCTTCAGATGCTATTAGGAGAGCCTCTATTTAAAATATAAAAGGTCCCTTTTTTTTAAAGATAAAAATCATTATCCCAAAAACAAAACACTACTGTATGGTAAATAAGCCCGATCGTGATAAAAAACCTAAAGGCTTAATGACACAAGTCAACATTGCGATCGCTACCTACTTGATTAGGCTCAGTATGAGTGGCGATATTTTTAGGATAACTTCTCTGCACCGTAACTTAAGATTTTATTATTGAATAATTAATATAAAAAATACATAGTTATTTATTTTTATTCTAGATTGTAACATAAAAATATTTGCTCTTTAATAAATTCCAAGCAGTCATAATACAGTGTAAACTCCATGTAACGTCACTCGATTTAACGACAAACTCCCTAAAGCGTCGAAATCAAGAGGGTGTATCAGGCAATGGTTTTTGTAGATGTCGCTAGCGGCAATGGTACCTTGTTTACACGTCAAACTCCCTAAAGCGTCGAAATCAATAGGATGTATCAGGCAAAGCTTTTTGTAGATGTCGCTAGCGGCAATGGTACCTTGTTTACCCCTATGACGCATAATTTTTTAAAAACATTTTAGTAGTTTTTTATTTTTGTAACAGGAAAATATATTTTAACTTAACGTTACCTACCTTAAAAGACATATTAAGAAATCGTACACCGTTTAAAAAAGAAAAAAGGTTGAAATAATAGAACGGCAATTTTGAGATCATCATATCTTTGATTTCGCTTGGAAATCTCGATTTGTACACTTAAAAGCTGCTCACTTCGACATAATATCCAGAAAATAATAAATTTCGTAATAAAAATACAAGATTTCTATGTAACTGATTATATTATATGAAGTTATATTAGGTACCATCTATCATGCGCTATCTAAAGAGTGTACTATTCGCCAACAAACTGTTATGCAGTTTGGCGTATAATTTTAAAAATGTAAATAGTTTAAGTTTTTATCTGAATAAACGAATTAAAAAAAAAAACTATAGTGATAAAAAGTTAGTGATTCACCCCATTGGCTTTGGTTGGTTTAGCTTGTCTTCCATTCTGTCTCCATTTAACGACAACTCACTATAACGTCATAAAATGCAGTCCCTTCAGTGTCGTTATATAGAGTTTACAATGTATTAGTAAAATCTGTAAATTTTACAACATAAGTAGTATGATAAAGCATGTTAGTTCGTTAGAATATTATTAACAATTAACCCAACGTTTTAGAATTTAAAAATCTTATTTTTAGCTAATGTTTTAAGTAAAATCTGTATATTTTGATATAATTTAGGCAAATTTATTATTAAGGCTGCTTTTCTACCTGAGAGAGCTAAGCGAGTTTTTGAAAAGAGTTCCGAGTTTCTAACATTCCTGGGCCCCGATTCTTGCGGCTTCGACATGCATGTCCGCTCGACTCTCTCCAATGAAACTGACAGTTTTCTATGGTGATCTGTCGCTTTTCATTCGAATATTTCGAACCGACAGGCAAGTCGAAAGCGCTAGAATTAGGCCCCTATTTCAACATGTCGTAATGGGGTGTATCTGGCAAAGCTTTTTCTAGATGTCGCTAGCGGCACTGGTACCCTGTTTACAGCTATGACGGATATTTTTTTAAATGTTTTTGTATTTTTTTGTATTTTTATAACAGAAAAATGTATTTTAAAATAACGTTACATAACTTAAAAGACGAATTAGGAAAGCGAACACCGTCTTTAAAAATTAAAAATGTGGTTAAATTAATAGAACGGCAATTTTGAGATCACCATATTTTTGATTTCGCTTGGAAATCTCGATTTGTACACTGAAAAGCTGCTCACTTCGGCAATATAACCAGAAAATAATAAATTTCGTAATAAAAATACAAGTTTTATACGCAACTGACAGTTCTATTGGGTACCATCTATCGTGATAAAAAGTTAGTGATACACCCCATTGTCAAGCGATATAATTTAACAGATTAAAAAAAGTTAAATAAAAAAAATTATACCTATTTAATTTTTAAGTAGCTGAATTGATGAGAGCGAGTAATAAGATATCTACTGATATTTTTTTATATTATACGTCACGTGAGGAGCCGTCAAATTGATCACGTGATGATGTTTAAATATAGTATTTTATGTGTAATTTAATATAATCAAGAAAATTAAGGACCATGAATATATTATCTGTTGAGTTAAAAAACCTATCTGCCAAAAGAATGAACCTACAAGTAATTTATATTACGGATATTGTAATAATTATTATGCGTATTGTTTTAAATAGCAGGTATTAATTTTAAATTATGTTACCCTTATACCACAGTATACGTAAATAGAAGTTCCTTAATTACATAGACTCTATGACGTCACAAATTATTTAAAAAAAAACCCTTTTCTTATCTTCATAAACCCACGCGATTATGTTTTAGTAAATATAGTATAGTATAGGTGTTTGTATTTCTGCATTGGACATCCAGCGCCGGCTCTAGAAGTGAGTCGCTCTAGGCGGTATTTCTATCTTCTGCCTCCGTGGTCTAGCGGTTAAGTCCGTGGATTAAGACTCGGAGGTACCGGGTTCGATTCCTGGTCGGGACACAAAAATATTTATTAATATAAATAAATACATTTAATTAATATTTAATTTATTTGTGATATTTCTCGAGTTTGGTACGCTGGAGACATCGACGAGCTTGCCGCTTGTCATGATTGGCCTATAGTAAAGTTGGCTAAATGTGAATCCGCTTATTTATAAGCGTGGTTTCTGACCACCCCGAAAGGGAAATGGTCGTGATGATACTTTACTTTTCTATTTGTATTAAATTAATAATACAAATCATTAACAAAACCCTAAAAAGTATTAAATATAACAATAAATATAAACTATATAAGATCTTCACAATTAAAAAACAAAACAAATCACGTCGATGGCAATAAAAGTTATAGTTAATATAACAATTAAAATAAACTATATAAGAAATTTTTACAATGGAAAAATAAAACAAAGCACGACGAAGGAATGTAAAATAGAAAATAAATAAAGGCTGCAAAATTTCACGAACATTTTCTACCACAGAAAATTTGCTTTGATTGCACTACCCGGAAAAAAAAATGCATTCGCATTAAATTCGGTGACGTCATTTGCTGTGAAACCTGAGCCCTTGTCTTCGGTTATTCGACTTCATCAAAAGCTTTTAAGCAAACTTACAGCGACAAGGTGAGGACAGTAAATGTAGGATTCCATATATATATATATATACGGGGTGTTTGGAAGGGAGCTGTACATACGCCTAGGGTAGAAACTAGGGATAGTCTGCTACCTACCCCCGCCCAATATATTGACCTTGGCCTCAAGGTTTTTTTAAATTTATTTTTATTTTTTATTTGACTTTTTTGTGATTTTTTTACTAAAACTACCTGTAGCTCAAAATCTATCCATGGGACCGGTCTGCTAATGGTCTTGTTTTAATCGTTAGAGTCAGGGTCCTGCAAAAAATTATTTTACACCAGAAAATTGTGGAGAAGAAAAGTTATGGGGCCTGAAGTACCGTGGTAAGGTAAAGAAATAATTTTAAGGGCAACTTTCTATGGGTTTTAAAAAATTAACTAACAGGGTTGGAGTTCTTCTGATTTTTTTAAAACATCCTCAGTCCATGCCCTTTCTAACGATATGCTAAAAGTGTAATTATCACTTTTAGTTTTAAAGTTATTAATTAATTTCCGCAACTAGGGCACTTTAAGCAAAAATTTCAACTAATGAAAATTAAATGTGTTCGATCGTAAAAGGTTGGCAAATGAAACAAAAAATTTGGTAATGACTAATGTCACAAATTTTTGCAGGACCCTAAGACTCTAACGATTATATTGGGCGGGGGTAGGTAGCAGACTATCCCAAGTTTCTACCCTAGGCGTATGTACAGCTCCCTTCCAAACACCCTGTATATTCTATATAATCAATTCATAGGTTATCATCATCAGCCTGTGTCTCTCCACTGCTGGATATAGGCCTCCCCCAAGGCTCGCCACTGCACGCGGTCTTTTGCAATCCTCATCCAACCCCCACCAGCGACCCTCCTCAGGTCATCCGTCCATCTGGCGGGGGGTCGTCCCACTCTGCGTCGTCCCGTACGTGGTCTCCACTCCAGAACCCGTTTGCCCCATCTGCGGCAGATGTGTCCGGCCCATTGCCACTTCAGCTTGCTAATTTTGAATGCTATGTCAGTAACTTTGGTTCTCTGACGAATTTCAACGTTTCGAATTCTATCCATCAGAGAAATACCAAGCATTGCTCTCTCCATAGCTCGCTGAGCGACCTTGAATTTGTGAACTAGACCCACTGTCAGTGTCCACGTCTCTGCTCCGTACGACATTACGGGGAGGACGCACTGGTTGAAGACTTTTGTCTTCAAACACTGTGGTATGGACAATGAGAAGATATGTCGAAGTTTCCCGAATGCCGCCCATCCTAGCTGAATGCCTCTGTCGGCTTCTTTGCTGAAGTTAGCAGCGCCTAGCTGAATAGTCTGTCCAAAGTAGACGTATTCCTGCACAACTTCGAGAGTAGCATTTCCCACACAGATTGGCCTCGGCTTGACATGGTTATTGAACATAACCTTAGTCTTATCCAGGTTCATTCCGAGGCCAACCTGCTAAGAAGCCACGTTTAAGCCGTTTAACATTCTTCTAGATCCTTGAGCGAGCTGGCCATGATGACTATGTCATCCGCGAATCGGAGGTGTGAGATGTATTCTCCATTGACATTTATGCCGCAGTAATAAATTAATTCATAAATAAATTCATAGGTTAAAGAAATATAATTTTGCTATTGCTTGATTTAACGATTTTTATTGCATATTTTGCAAACTAGTATAACAAAGCCAAAAGACAGCTATTTTTTTATAATTTTCTAAACCTCTTCTTATACTTTAATATTGTGTATTATTAAGTCAAAACCATTATATAGTTACCCAGCTGTTATACAGCGATTGTTAAAGGGTAAATGTCTAGTCAATGTATTGCTTCAACAAGATTTTTTATACAGAACAAATATACTGTGATTTTTAACTGAGTTTTTTTAAAATAGTTTTTTACATTGTTTACATATAAAATTGTATTATGTCAAGACTATAATAACAGGGTAAATTGGATTTTTTTATGGAAAAGAAGTTTCAAAAACAATTTTCTTCAGTTTCTCAAAAAATAACTAAGATATTCGGATATCTTATTGATCATTTCAGAAGCTGGGGATTAGTGACATTTTTTACAATTGAAATTCATTAGTACAAAAAAAAAAAAATTGTGGGTAGTACTAAAAACATATAGTTTTATAATACTACCCACATATCACACGAATATGTATATGTTAAAGTATGTATTTATTTATTATGTAAGTATATATATTACATACTCGTATATATATTTAACAGGCTTTTTGTGTGTCAGTTGTTTTTATTGTTGCCCTTTATGTCAATTGTACGTGGGTTTGGCATAACAACAGCGGCAGTAGTACATCACACTATGTGATGTGCAGCTAATTGAAGCTAAGCTACAACTTTTTTAAAGTAAATTTCAATGGGGTGTATCAGGCAAAGCTTCTTGTAGATGTCGCTAGCGGCAATGGTACCTTGTTTTACACCTATCATTTTTTTAATGTTTATGTAGTTTTTTATTTTTATAACAAAAAAATATATTTTAAATTAACGTTACCTATACCTTAAAAGAAAGTGCACACCGTCTTTAAAAATAAAAAAGGTTTAATTAATAGAACGGCAATTTTGAGATCACCATATCTTTGATTTCGCTTAGAAATCTCGATTTGTACACTTAAAAGCTGCTCACTTCGGCATAATATCAAGAAAATAATAAATTTCGTAATAAAAATACAAGTTTTCTATGCAACTGACAGCTATATTAGGTACCATCTATCATGCGCCATCTATCGTGATAAAAAGTTAGTGATGCACCCCATTGTATAGCATGTTTTTTTCTGTATGATTGTAATATTTAATGATGTGGCAATAAACGTTATTTTTATTCTTATTTTTTATTTACTTACTTGTTTTTATAGGCTTGGCATTATTATTATTTAAATGAGCAATAAAATAAATTGTGTTAGTCAATAAGTTTAGTTTATTTAACCTAAAAGACATGTATTTTATACGTAATTTACTTATATGAAATCAAAATCAAATCAAAATAATTTATTTGCTAGAAAACATGGTTTGAAAGTATTTTTAACATTTTTCATAAATCTTATAAACATATATTTCGAAAGCATTGGTAGCATTAATAATATCACATATTTTGCCGTCGTTTTGTCTAAATTAGGATTGAATGTGGTAGATTTAGATAAATTATTTTTAAATTTATTGTGTATACAGTCAGCAAAAAAATGTGATGGCCAATTCATTATTTTATTATGAGGAGCTTGCCACTTGTCATGATTGGCCTATAGTAAAGCTGGCTAAATGTGAATCCGCTTATTTATAAGCGTGGTTTCTGACCACACCGAAAGGAAAACGGTCGTTATGATACTTTACGTTTTTAGGTTAAAAACGACCTTTGTAGGGTAAGCGTTCTTACAACCGAGCCACCACCGCTATTTGGAGAATACTAAACGCTCAAGATCTAAATTCGGTAACATCTTAACTATTTTCGTTTTGGGTAAATGTAAATCAAATAAAATTTCCAAAAGAACCGGGAATTCCCTGTACGTTTAAGAGCGGGATTTCCCGGTTTGGAGCCCTAGTCCCGACTCTATATTTATTCGCTAACCTTTTTTTACCTTCTGTCAAAATTGATAGATCACTTTTTTGAAATTGATGGTATACACAACTAAACATACAAAATTAATTTTCAGTCTACATTCTTTGTGTCATAGATTTAACTACATAGATTATAATGGAATTGTTTAATACCTAAGTAATATTCTTATACTAAGATAGAACTTTTGTAATGTTACCTTTGATATTGGACCCAGGTGTATAGTTTTGTAGAGGTTTTATGGGAACTAATTAAAAAAAAAAAAAAAAAAAACATTTTGTTGTTTTATTTCTTAAGAAACTTTTTATAATCACACATGAAGTAAGCAGAAAGTTAAGATTGAGAGGAACTGACGTCAGTATACTAACCACTGTATTGCTTACAATGTTAATGCTATTTGTAGACTTATTTTGTAACGCTGCTATAGTCCTGTGGGCTACAGAACATAGCATAACACCGCGTCTTGTCGTCTTCTCCGGTGACAAGAGGGCTGGCTCTTTCTTCGCCCAAAGAATCAGTATTGCAATTCAGCGGGGAAATGCAGCCAGCGTTCTTGCCACCATTCCACGCGGACGGGACTTATATCCCTATCCTTAGTATTAATATTAATTTGAAATATTTTTTTCGAATGTTTTTTATTACAATATATTATTCAATTCTCAACTCTATAAGCGCTCGATCTTGATAGCGGCCGCGCAAAAATCAACTTTAATAGCGTGATAGATATATTACCGGATTCCATTAAATAACGTCTGCGGCTAAGTAACAGAATAGGGCTACTGCTGCTGCTAAGGTCTTGTTCTAATATTAAAATGATTCATCCTGTCAGGCATATGAACTAGACCGTTTAATAGTCATAATTCTATCTCTTTCTTAGGATAAATCTTGTAGGATTATCAATTTTAAAATTGGAACAAGAGAGGTAATTATATTTTTTTGTTCCTAATAACCCGTGTTATTCAGGAGACTTGAAATGCGAGATATATAAAATATACACCCCCATACCATAACGTAATAATTATCCCTATGCGTACATATTGTCATGTGTACTTTAAACCCAATAAGTCGACCCATGTATAGGTGGCATTATAAATATTCTGTTTTGTTTTGTGTAGGTACTAGCACGCCAATATGACGGGTGCGTGAGAAACTGAAGTAGGTAACATAATAGGTACTAAAGATAAACTTTAAACACGTTACATATCAATTACATTTATACAGCGAACATTACCTTTATAAGTTACAGAATAGGTAATAATAATAATATATAATTTTCCTACTTAAATTCATCACTAAGAAATTGCTTATTTAAATAGTAACTTTTTTTTATACACTAGCACATGTGACCTTGAGCCCACCTTAAAGGTGGCGCGCGAGGTCCATGAATGTTAGCAACTGAAATTAGACACTCATGACTAATATCAGTCCCCAACACTGACTTGACTGGGCATGACGGCAATTCGAGCCTGATCCCGTAACATGTGAATATGTTATATAATTTCAACCATTGCGTATTTACTTTCTCAGCGAGCTATGGAGAGAGCTGTGCTTAGTATTTCTTTAATGGATAAAGTCTGACATGTGGATATCCGGCAGAATACCAAAGTTACAGAAATGCTCTTCAAAATTAGTAAGCTAGTGGCAATGGGCCGGACATGTCTGTCGCAGAACCGACGACCGTTGGAGTAGACGAGTACTGACTGAAGTGAAGACCACGTACGGGAAGACGCAGAGTAGGACGAACCCCCCGCCAGATGGACGGATGACCTGAAATAGGTCGCTGGTGCGGGCTGGATAAAGATCGTGTGAAATGAGAGCCTTGGGGCCTATATCCAGCAGTGGAGAGACACAGACTGATGATGAAGCTCTTATAAATGTACTGATGGCAGACAGTCATACGTAATGTACAAACCGTTTAAATTAAACTACAAAAAGAATTGTATTAAAACTCCAAATATATTTTACAAATAAATAGGTATTTCTTTTGTACAAATATTACATCTTAGATACAGTTTTAATGCCTAGAATATCCAAACACTGCTCCATGACTTTGGCTGTCGCCTCACAAAGCATTAATCTTGTATAAATTATCTTTACAATCTTTCCTTCCTTATCTTTTTCAACACAATAGCATTTGTCGTAGAATTCTGTGAATGCAGATGAGATCTCGTACAGATATTCACACAGACTATGCAAGTATAAGTCGTTTGATACTTTTAGTATGACTTCAGGGAATCTTAGAAGAACTTTTCCAAGCTTCCATTCGGCCTCATGCTCTAGTTTAATGCCAGATTTACTAACTTCAGCCAATAACTCCTCTTCAGTTATTTGTGCTGTTCTTGCTATGGACCGAATACGGGTTAGAGCATATAATAAGTAAACAGCTGTGTTTCCTTTGTCGTCTAACATCTTATCAAAAGAAAAAATGTAGTCGTTAACCCTATTGTGTGAGAGATCAGCATATTTAATGCATCCATAAGCCACAGCTTCCTGTGCATCTTTTAACTCTTCAGGACTTAAAACCTTATCCCTTCCTTTTTCTACAAGCTTATCCATAGCTCTTTTTAATCCTTCATCAAGTAAATTAATTAGCTTAATAGTATCACCAGAACGTGTTTTGAATTTCTTCTTATCCTCACCGAGGACAACTCCAAATCCAACATGCTCTATTTGTTGATCTCCTGTTAGGATACCAGCTCGTCGTGCACATGCGTCTATTGTTACAAAATGGGTGTATTGTCCTGCATCAGTAACGTAGATGAATCTAGAACCTTTTTCTTCTTCAACCCTCTGTTTTATAGTTGCCATATCGGAACTATCATAGGTATAGCCTCCATCTGATTTTACTATAGTAAGAGGAATTCCCTCATGTTTCTCAGCATTCCCCCACATTATCCACCTCCCTTCATCTTCCTCCAATAAACCTTTCTCCTTCAACTCTTTAACTATAACATTCATTCGGCTCTGATAAAACGATTCTCCGCGATCAATGATTGTAATTTGGAGACGGTCATATATTTTCTGGAATTCGTTACGAGAGACTTCACAAATCAACTTCCATGCTTTGATGTAGTCAGATTGTCCAGATTGTAACTGTACAACACAATTATAAGCCCTCTTTTTGAATTCTTCATCTTCATCAAACCTTTTCTTTGACTCCTTATAAAACGCTTGCAAGTCTGATATTGGAGGAGAATGAGTCTTGTAATTTGGAAATTTATCTTGCAAATGTGCAATAAGCATGCCAAACTGTGTTCCCCAGTCTCCAAGATGATTAATCCTTAAAACATCCTGCCCGAGAAACTCTAGAACTCGACAAATGCTTTCGCCAATAATTGTAGACCTTAAATGACCAACATGCATCTCTTTAGCAATATTAGGGGATGAAAAATCAACGATAACTCTCTTCTTCTCAACAGGAGGAGGTTTAATACCAAACCTTAACACATTTGTAAGTACGTACTCAGCAAATTGTTTGTTTAAATAAATGTTTAAAAAGCCGAAGCCAGCAACTTCAGTTTTAGCAATAAGAGGTGAAGATGGCACTTTGTTCAGTATATTTTTAGCCACCTCCAGTGGACTAGAGTTGATACCTTTAGCTTTTAGCAATCGTGATATCGCCATGGCTGAGTTACACTGGTAGTCTCCAAATTTGGGGTTATTTCCGGACAGTGTAATGACAACTGGGGCTTCTGGTAATGCAGGGTAAGCAGATCTTATGGCATCATAAAATATATTCTCTAGTTCAGCAAGTAAACACACATTACCTTCTACGGAACTCATGTCTTTAATTAAGCTAATCGGTTTTCGACAGCCCTCAACAACTTTTGAAGATGAAGCATCTCCTGTCCCCTTTAACGCTTGACATGCAGTTTGTAACACACACAGACGATGCCTTAGTTTCTCATTCTCTGATTCTAACTGCTGGAGTTTAGGATCTCCAATAAAACTAAGATCACCCTGTGTAATATTTTTCAAAACCTTTTCGATTTCGCTGGCCTCCTTTTCCGCCTTTGCCGTACGTTCTTCAAGTGATTTTAAGTCACAGTCAGCCATCTTTCCTGTTACAGCAAGATAATAGTAAAACTGATGATGTTTTATTTGTATATCAAGAAAATATTATTTGATTTTGCACACGAACCACAACATCTATTTTTAGGTTATAAAACGTTTTGACAATTGACAGCCGGAACTTTAGGTTTAGACCTGTTCTGGGAGCTACTTATTTTGTTCACAACGCATAATAATCTGTGAGCATATTTTGATCTCGTCCGTTTTGTAAATTCTCTGTCAACGGTTTTTAAATTCGAGATATGGGACTTGAGATTATTAAGCGGGAGCGCTGTAAACAGTTGACGACCTAAAGAAATTTCTGTTTGCATTTCTGTTCATTTTGCACAGTTAACCCACGCGAACACCTGATCGAAATATACAAAAATTCGGTAAAAAAGTAAGCTTTCCTTTTTATGGTTTAAAGATATGTCAACCTCACATATGCAGGTGTGATTCCCAAGTTAATGAAATGGGTCTACACGGGCTTAATTGTCAAAAGAGCGTAGGCAGATTTTCTAGACACCTAGGGCATGGTGTGATATATAATGATTTTATAAAGAGAAGTTTATGGTCCGCTAAAATCCCGTCCGTCCTTGAACCATCAGGTATATCACGTAGTGATGGTAAAATGCCGGATGGTATGTCTCTTGTACCATGGAGTGAGGGAAGATGTCTTGTTTGGGATGCCACCTGTGTGGATACTTTTGCCGCTTGCCACATTTTCTCAACATCAAAAAAGCCGGTTTAGCTGCTCATACAGCCGAATTCAAAAAGCACATAAAATATAATAGAAGAATACAAAGTTATAACTTTGTGGCATTTGGGGTTGAAACAATGTAGGTATATTCTCTTGATACCCACAAATTCGTAAAAGAGCTGGGTAAACGAATTTATCAAGAGTGTGGCGACCCCAAATGCCATAACTTTAGAACAGAATATTTCCATTATAATTTAACGAGAAAATGCGGCGAGCGTTTTAGGTACCCTCCCTGGTGGTAAGCTCTTAGTTTATTTTGTAGAATAGTTATAATTTCATAGATATTTTTAGTTTGGTTTTATTTATAATTAGTTTTTTAATCTATTTTATTTTAATATTTATGTCTCTACTTCGAATTTTATTATTTAGGTAGCTTTTAATTTATATTAATGTATATTAATTTAGTATATGAAATTGAAAAAAAAGCTTCGCTTTGCTTTCAAGTCGAACATAGCACCAAAAACAGAACAGTAAAAAAGTTCCAATCACCGATTGTAAGATTTACTACGATATTATATATATGTATGTAAGATAGATGTGTAAGATATTACATTTATTTAAATTAAAATTATATTTATTATTATTTATTGTTATAATCCTTATTTAGGTATGTTGGTAACCTCAGTACAGGTTACGAATTTGCGCCGTTTGGGGTCGAGACGATGGGCCCATGGTGACTCAGCCAAGCATCTGGCCAAGGAGTTGTCCAAACGGCTAACGGAAAAGTCTGGAGACAGGAAGGCTGGCAATTATTTCTGCCAACGTATTAGCTTAGCTATACAGAGGGGAAATGTTGCCAGTCTTTTTGGGACTATCCCTGAAGGGTCGTCTCTAGAGGAAATTTTTTACTTATAGTTTAATTTTTAATAGGTTTAGTTTATATTTATTTTAATTTTTACTTTTAAGTAGTTTTAATTTATATTGTAATTATTTTATACTGTTTGTATATTACTTCAATAAAATATATAATATAAAAAAAAGGTATGTTGGTTAGGTAGCTTACTTAGGTAGGTTGTTGCCTAGATCACTGAAATTTAAGAAGTAAATATTGCCATGGAAACCAAGGTCAAACAAACAGCGGCAAAATTTTTGTTTAAAAGTTCCGATCAGTTCCGATTATGCTTTGGATTGTGTTTTAAAATATTTATATTTTTGTCTTAAATCATTAAAATTTGATAAGTAATCTAACTATACTACTGAGTAACTATTTAAAGTACAGAAAGTTCAAATTTTGTTAATATCTCATGGGCAAATTATGTCACAAACACAAAATGGTTTTATGCAAGATAAGGAAGAAGAAATTCCTCTTTGGCTTGAAGACATAACGAAGTAAGCAAATAATTAAAAGTTACATCAATCTTTTACATATGTATTGCACATTAATTAATAAGAAAATAAATTTAACAAAGCCTTGATGGTTGAAAGGATTAATTGATACAAGGTCATCATTACATGAGTTTGGCTGCTAATCCTCTACAGGACTGAAAAAAATGAGCTAGCATAATGAGCATTGATGTGCTGTGAAAATATAGTGTATATTTTTCTTCAAATTTATGGGTTTGATTAATGTTTTGTAAACTAGAAAATTCTCATAGATACATTGATACATCAGGATCCTAGATAAACTGTTTCAGGCTATAGGCCACACACTATTATACAATTTTTTGTTAAACTTTCGCGCACATTCATAATAGTTTTTTTTTAATTTTAAAGGGTCTTTATGTGATTTACCTTTTTTTTTATTTAATTTTTTATGTAGTAAACACATGCTCCTCTCATCATTTTTTTATACTCCTACTTCAAATAAATAAAAATCCATTTCTTGTCACATAACAGTATCACATAGTTTTACCATTTTAAACAATATGTGACAAAAGGAATCAGGTGTCAGCTGTTGGGGTGCAGCAGTACAAGTACTTACACCTGCACGATGCTGTTTTTCAACCTGTTCCTGTTCTCACATAGTAATAATATTTTTCTAAAAAATTACAGTGTAGACACCCCCCAAACCTCAAATAGGAAGTCTGGATACATGCTAATAGCTTACTATTGGGACTAAGCTACTAAGTCTTCCACTAGCAGGAGTTTCTTGATAAATTATTCTTCAAAATAATTTAAAGAATGATGTGTCATAAATGCCTGAATAAAGATATTTTACTTTGAAATCCACCATTCCGCATCCTTATTGTCCCATTGAATCTATCTTTTGTTACAGAAAGATTAAAGAAACCCGAATAAAAAACACAAATGACTCTGCTAGTTTAGATGGACCCAGTTTTCTACATGATAGAGATAACACTAAGCTAGAAAATAATAGGTTTGTATTTTGTTAAATATTTTATATAAGCAACGCCGGGTTAAACATCTATATGTCATATTAATATACTTACGTGCCAATACAGTAATGCTTAAAACAATATACTTTTAATCTACTATACCAATATCTGCTAACATTTTTTAAGGTTTATGCGAAGAACATCATTAGATGTATCAACAATTAATTTGAAACCACCCCAGCATCAGACAACTCACTCTGCTGGTACGTTAAGAATAAATAATCCAGGTATGTAGATTATTTTAATTCATCATTATTTATTTATTTATTCAAAGAGAAAGGACATAGACAGGCAACATAAGACCAAGAATAAAGGCATTAATTATACCGAGAATACTATGAACAATGGTGCACCCTTTGTGCTATACAAAATTTGGTAAAATATCACCTTGGCCAGTAAAAAACAATTGCAACATGTGGTTGAATGCATTTAGGTGTTCACCTAAGCGAACCACCCTCTCTTTGTAAACTAAACCAAAAGTATTAGCTTCTTGATCATTATTATCATCATCATCATCTGCTACGGTCTCTCCACTGCTGGATGTAGAGGCCTCCCCCAAAGCTCGCCACTGCACGCGGTATCTTGCAACTCTCATCCAACCTCCACCAGCGACCTTCCTTAGGCGCGAATTATACAGAAATGGCGTAAGCTGAAGGCGCGGCGGAGGCATCTTGCCGCTTCAAAACGTTTTAATACAAAATGTAGGTAGGCGACACGTTGTGTAGAACTCTATCCATGAGAGAAATACCATACACAGCTCTCTTTATAGCTCGCTAAGCGACCTTGAATTTGTGGACCAGATCAACTCTCAGTGTCCACGTCGCTGCTCCGTATGACATTACCGGGAGGACGCACTGGTTGTAAACTGTTGTCCGGATTAATAGTCGTTGCTCCGCCAGTGCTTAACACGAGCAGAACACACAATTTTTTAGAGTAAAAACTGTCACCTTGACAGTTCTGAGCAATGACTCGTGCTATGCTAAGCACTGGCGGAGCAACGACTATTAATCCGGACCTGTGGCATGGACGATGAGAGGATGTGCCGAAGTTTTCCGAATGCCGCCCATCCTTATAGCTGAATGCGTCTGTTGGCTTCTTTGCTGTTTGTAGCGCCTAGCTGAATAGTGTGTCCATGTTAGACCTATTTCTGCATTTCCCACACAAATTGGCCTCGGTTTGACATCATCATTGAATCATGACCTTAGTGTTGTCCAGGTTCATTTCGTAACCAACCTGCTGGGAAGCCACGTTTAAGCCGTTTAATATTCTGCTAAGATCCTTGAGCGAGCTGGTCATGATGACTTTGTCATCCGTGAATCGGAGGTGTGAGATGGAGGTAGTCGAGCATTTTAAAAACATCTTCCATTGTTGTTGATTGTGGATATGATGTCTCACGCCTCTGCGTATTTGGATCTGAACGGTTATAGTCGCAGAGCTGTAAAAACATTATTATAACCTATATATATTTGCATTTTGCCGTCCCCGGATCACAGATCCCCGAATAATTAAGTGATAATTACATATATATTTTTTCTGATAGAAATCAGCCTAAATATCATTAATTATTTTTTCTAATAGATCAAAACTCTAGAAAGAAAAACGGTAAAAGTAATTTAGATTGGGGCGACGGCACTTCCAACGATTTTCTGACTGATTTACTGCCACATTATGTTACGCCGCGGCACCGACGTACCAACATGACTATTGACG
Organism: Tinea semifulvella; assembly: GCA_910589645.1. Taxonomy (NCBI): domain Eukaryota; kingdom Metazoa; phylum Arthropoda; class Insecta; order Lepidoptera; family Tineidae; genus Tinea; species Tinea semifulvella. Next base: position 4,886,854 of record OU342599.1, read on the forward strand.
AAGACTTTCATGACGTCATTCTTGGTCCCAGTAAGTAATATTTTGAATTTATTTTAATACTGACTGCACCTATCCGGTGATAATCACTTTGATAGTTTGATGTGTTTCTTTTTTTAAAATACTTACGATAAATTATTATGTATTACATTTAAAAAAAGCTAAATATCCACTAAGGAAAGATTCAGTTATCGGCCCTTAGTCCTTGATCCTTATACGAAACAGAATCAAACCGTAAAAATATATTTTTTGTAGGACATATCTTTTTATTTGTTGACTGATTCCATCCTGTATATTATAAAAGATATAGGTATGTAATATATTTACAGGAATACAAGAAAACAATAAATCAATTAATAATCACTACAAAAAGGCACCGCCAATAGTACAAAACAATATAAAGAAAACTGGTTTGAGGAAATCATTCAGAAAACAGTCTTCTGTGGAATCTACGAAAAGTACTGCAATCAAATCTAAGACCGAATTTGTCATACCAGAGTTACCACGCGGCAGATTGTTGGAACTTAAAATTTATTCAAATTGGGGTGATAATTATTTTGTTGGTTTAAACGGTATAGAAATATTTGGCTCTAACGGCGAGCCTGTTCGTATTGAAAAAGTAAGTATTCTTAAAGCAATAATAATAAAATAATTTTAGGCGCAAAGAATGTTGTTTCAATTTTGTTTTTTTTTTTATATATCAAGCTTCAATAAAATATATATAAATACTGCTTCACAGCTCCTAGATCACAAAGTGCTAAAACCTATTACTTACGGTGTTCGTGGACAAGCTTCTAAAGTCCTACTTATGCAACAGAACACTATGGTTTAATAATAATGGTAGTATCTCCAAAGGGCCCCTTGTTAGAATGGGTGTCCCACAAGGATCAATATTTGGTCCTATTTTTTCCTAGCTTAGGTATATCAGTGAGCCCCACATGGCACAAGAAGATACTGAGTTATTATTGTTTGCTGTCAACACTTCTTTTCTATTTAAAGTTAATAGAAAAGATAATATATTGTTGACAGTAAAACGTACTCTGGCGATGGTTTTCTGGTAATAATTTGGTTTGAAATTCTAAGAAGACAAAATGCCTCAAGTTTACATTTCCGAACATGCCAAAAATCGACTGCAGTGTGATGTTAGGCGGTTCTACTCTTGAATTTGTTGAATCCATTGTATAAAGATATTATTGTGCGTGAAATCATATGCATATTTCTATGCAGATATGGACAGACTCGGAATCGGGCGACCAATCATCTCGCGGATATTTAGACAGTATTGTAGATGGAGTGGTCCGCACACGGGACGACTCTCACAGTTGGTGTTCCTCTCTGTCACACTCCTCTCCTCTCGTCATCTCTTTCCTACTCGCTCACAGCACCTGCGTCGCTCTCCTGAGGATATGGGTGAGTAATAACTAGGCTTAACTGCTTTAGGAAGACGGGTACCGTTCACATGAAGGTTGTAAGGCTGCTTGTTAGGTCTCTAGCCACGAACACGGTTAGGTAGGTCGTTAGGATCAGTTTATAGAAACTGCTCAAAAGAGCGTAGATGTCCTGAGTCTTGCGGGCGGGCTGGGATTTCGTTGTAAGTTGGAACAACGTTGACTATCAACGTTTCAGCATGGCTCTCAAATAACCAATTTCCATCGTTTGGAGAAATACTTTGTTCGATAATTAATACGTCCTATATTAATAGATAAATTATGTACTTCTATTTTTTACTGCCTCCGTGGTCTAGCGGTTAAGTCCGTGGATTTAGGCTCGGGAGGTACCGGGTTCGATTCCTGGTCGGGACACAATAATATTTAATAATGTAAACAAATACATTTAATTATTATTTAATTTATTTGTGATATTTCTCGAGTTTGGTACCTGGAGACATCGACGAGCTTGCCACTTATCATGATTGGCCTATAGTGAAGTTGGCTAAATTTGAATCCGCCTATATAAGCGTGGTTTCTGACCACCCCGAAAAGGAAACGGTCGTGATGATACTTTGCTTTTTGGGGAAATACCTACTGTTTCTATGTTTGTTGTTCGTCGACCACCCAAGTTGCAGGCAAGGCTTTTAAATATCCAATTTTCATCGTTTGGAGAAATGCTTTGTTCAATAATTAATAATTTGTGTTTTGTCCTATATTAATAGATAAATTATGTACTTCTATTTTTTTATTAGTACACAACAATAATCAAAATGTATATGGCTGGTGAAATGTTCTAGAATTACAACAAGTCTCGCATTTATTCGTGTCGCGGAGTCCGCCTGGTGCAGATGAAATTGGATGACCAGGTCATATTCCACGGAGAAATCGCTCGAGCCAGCGGGAAACTAAAAGGGGAACTATCTAGCTTTGGAGATGTGAGTATAGAAAATGCATGCTGTGTAAAATTTACAGTAGCTCCTATATTTGATGTTATATAATTTATAATTGTTACGCCTCAAAAATGTAATCAATAGCGCTCTGCGGGGTAGGTAAAGAAAACCGCATTAAAAATATGTTATCAAATTAAATTACAGCAGGGACTCGTTAGTCCTAAATCCAGCAAATCGAAATAACCCCCTTACAGCGCAACTGTTGTTTCTCAGTCTCGCAGAAATTATTATAATGGGTGCATAGTAATAAAAATAGTTTAAATCAATCATAACTACGAGGGGCGTTCAAAATATTCTCGGTATTGATACGTTACAACCTCTTTTATATATATATTTGTTACTGGCCGCTAAGATTCATCCATTGACATTAAAAAAAAGTAAAATTGGAACCGAGATGTTCTTTTGTTTTTCTGCAATTGCCGAACAAACATGAACACCATGAGCGAATTAACAATTTTAACGAAATTAGAGCACCGATCCGTCATAAAATTCTTGACAAAACAGGGTAAAAATCAAAAAACCATAAAAGAGGAAATGGATTGTGTTTACCGTGAGTCTGCTCCTTCTTTATCTACTATTCAAAAATGGTCAAGCTAATTTAAGCGTGGAAGGGAGAGTATTGAAGATGACCCTAGACCTGGCCGGCCTGTAGTGGCTACCTCACAAGAAAATATTGATAAAGTGGAAAAACTTATATTGGAAGACGGCCGAGTGAAGGTAAAATCTATAGCTCAAGTAACCAATCTCTCTATTGGTACCGTACATGACATTATACATGACCATCTTAATATGTCAAAAGTAAGTGCAAGATGGGTTCCGCGAATGCTGACGCTTCTTCAAAAGGATATGCGTGTGGCTTGCTGTTCAGATTTTATCGACCTGTGTGGTGAAAATCCCGATGAGGTGCTGCAAAAAATAGTTACTGGAGATGAAACCTGGGTTCATCATTATGACCCAGAGAGCAAACAGGAGTCCATGCAGTGGCACATTAAGGGTTCAGCTCATCCCAAGAAGTTCAAGGTAATCCCGTCAGCTGGCAAGGTCATGGCCACAATATTTTGGGATTGTGAAGGAGTTTTGCTTATCGATTATAAAGAAAAAGGTGTAAATATCACAGGGCAGTACTACGCTAACGTTATACGTCAATTAAGAGATGCGATCAAAGAAAAGAGGCGAGGAAAGTTAACCAAAGGTGTTCTGCTTCTGCATGACAACGCCCCTGTCCATACTGCTCATATTGCCAAGGCAGCTATTGTTGAATGTGGGTTTGAAACTGTTACTCATCCACCCTATAGTCCGGACTTAGCCCCAAGCGACTTCTTTTTGTTTCCCAATCTTAAAAAGGATCTGCGTGGAAATAAATTTTCTGACGATGAAGCGTTGAAGACGGCCGTGGAGGAGCATTTTTACACCAAAGATAAAAAATATTTTTATGAGGGATTAAAAAAAATAATTGATCGATCTTATAAGTGTATGAACATAGGGGGGGAGTATATTGAAAAATAAAAATATCAAACTTTTCGTACTTGTTTGTTTTTATCCACATACCGAGAATATTTTGAACGCCCCTCGTATATTAATATCAATCACACCACTATTTATTTAAAAACTTTATGTACTCGTACAGTGGACCAAGAAAGTGGTCTAACAGATTTGACAAAATTTTTGTTGTAATTAATATATTGCAACGTCGAATAACCGTACTATATTCAAGGGAAAATCAACCTTATATGTTATGTTAGAAGACGTGCAAATAAACACAACCAACCGTAAGGTGGTAGACCAATCACGTGGTGTATATCAAAATATTGATCAAAGATTTTAATCATCCTTCCTACAACTACAAGTAAATCTTTTTCCTACAGACAATCCTGTTCACAAAAAACATTGATATATTAGAAGCAATAATGCCAAATGACAAAAACTTTCGAGCGCTTTTAAACGAACAAGAGACAATTCTAGAGGAGTATGCGAACATAGAGAAGAGACCGCCTACTGCTAACGACGACCATTCAGAAGCCAGAGCCGATGTGACGTCACTCGCAGAGGCAGGAGATAGCCAAGTGAAATATATTGCCAAAAAAATAGAATTAGTTTTATTATCAAACTGGGGGCAGAGACATCTTATTGGATTGACAGGTTTGTTTGGCATTCTATTATGGAAACGTCATCCCTCTCACTGGTACACTTAAACATTATGAAAACATTAATAATAGCCCAGATAGTAGTGAAAAAGAATAAGTACGCAAACTATTTTTTTAAAAGTAAAATGTCAAAAAAATAAGAATTTAAGTTTAACAAATATAGTTTGCACACTACTTCAACTTTTTCACTACTATTATCTCTATCTCTATATATATACATATTACCCTCGTTATTTTCTTTCTTTACAAGTCTTACAAATCTAAAAGATTGCGTAACTCCTCCTCCTCCCTAGTCGGTACCTCACTGTTGGGGATCGTGACTCCGTCGCAGTCTATCCACTAGCCGTTTTCAGTGGCTGCGGTCCTCGGCGCAGTGGATGGCTTGGACTAGGATGTTTAGGTGGTCAGTCACCTGACTAGACCATTGTTTAGGGTTCCTCTTGTTCTTTTACCGTCTACTTTTCCCGTTACTAAGAGTTTGTCCAGATTGTCGGCACCTCTTCTAGCAATATGGCCAAAATATTGCAGAATTCGGGTAAAGCAGACGGCAGAAATTCTCTGTCCCTTGGCAAGTTTGAGCTCTTCGAACACCGAAACGTTAGTGCGTCGTGCGGTCCAATAAATTTTGAGCAAACGACGCCAGCACCACATTTCAAACGCATCAATTCTTGCCCTATCTGCGGCTTTTATAGTAGATTGCGTAACTAACATTTCGTACAAAATGTGACAAGGATGGTTTTTGAAAAGAACTATTGTAACATAATTACTATTAACCAAATCCAATCAACTTAATGAATATACGGGTAATACAAAACTAATGAGCAATTTCAATTAGTCGGATTATATTGTAGCGCTATGTTTTGTGGTATCTACACGAAAGCGTCAGACTCATGGAATGTAAACATTTTATTTTAGGCATATAATTATACCATTTTATTTTAGGCATATAATTATACCACAACATCTCTCTACATAACATCCACATCTTTTAAATTATTATAGACATAGAATTATACCACAACATCTCCCTAGATAATATCTACATCTCTTGAATTATTTTACTTAGAATACATATGTTTAATTAATAAACAATTTTCAATTTAATTCAGGGATAGAATTATACCACAACAACTCTCAAATTCGTGTCCACCGTGCTTTCGCGTATACTTGTTCCCCGGAGCAGGCCGAGCCCAGTCTCATGGATTGCAAGACTCTGTTCAACGGAAACAACATATCCACTGACTTTGGGGACATGTGGTGTACCAACTTCACACCAGGAAGCAGCTGTCATATTGTCATGGAGCTGCTATCGCCTACTGAGATTACTAGTAAGTATAAAAAATTAATTCTCGCCAACACCTTCTGGCTAGCCTTGAGAAATGTGGCCAAAACAGGAAATATGAATGGAATACAAACAAGTCTAGTTTTCGTTGTTTATTATTTAAATAGGTTTATTATTTTTTAAGCTAAAATATAAACCATCTTATTTGCAGAAACTAAACGCTCTGTTCAAAAACGCTTTACTCTTTTTTATGACCTCACAGCGCACAAAACAACTTTTTTAACATTCTAATTAATTAAATATTACATACATAGGACTTAAAAATATTTTCCGTTTGCTTCGTCGTCGTCAGAAAAGATTTTTAAAACAATACATAAATAAACCAAACTCTCATTATCAATCCATTCTTTGTATGGATTTTTTTTTTTATTATTATATATTTCAGATTTTTTCAGAGAGATTGTTAAATTAATATTTTTCGTTGTAGAATAGCAATAAAAACAATGGTCTTCCAGGGCTATGAAAAAACACTGGTTATTTTATTTTATTAGGTATAAGGATATGGAATTACAACGCAAACACTGAGCTCTCTTACGTGGGAGCTAAACAGGTGTCGGTGCAGCTGGATGAGGCGGCCGTGAGCTGCGGCCCACTCCTGCTGCGGCGCGCGCCGGGGAATATCTACTACGACTATGTGCAGGAACTACATCTACTGGCACTAGATGATAAGTAAGATAAAACAACAACTAATTCTTAAACCTGCAATCACCCTTAAAAATTATTTAAAACTAATTTTCGATGACTTTTAGGTACCAACTTACAGTCATATAAGTTACTTTGTTCTATTTTAGTTTAAAATATAAAATATTATTATTGAATAATTTGTTCTTACAAATATTTATAGTTAACTTATTTGATTGTTGATGTATAATATATAGTAGGAACAGTTGTGGACCCACTATATTTCCTTGTGGCTTGCCACAAGTATGCAGAAAAATAAAGATAGGTTTTTATTTTTTTATTTTAATCTCAATGCATTATAAGAAATTTTCTTGCCAATATCAAGGTATCAAGTTTATTTAATAGTTTTTATAGTACACAAAGTCGAATGCATTAGTTAAATCTAGTAAAATTGCTACGGATTGAATTTTAATTAATATTTTTTATGTATCTCTCACCACACTGTCTCGCCTTGTTGTAGAAATATTATTTAAAACTTAGGGATGGATAAGACGTCGATGTATCTATATGACGTCATCATCTGTAAAACGCTGCAGGAGAATGCATTAATTTAAAAAAATCATTTTTGTTAAAAGTGTTTTTACACCAACATTTTCAAATCTGAGTTTTCTTTAAAAAAATGTAGTCATTTAATAGCTTTCTAAGAATTTAAATTACAGACATTTTAAAGATAGATTTGTTTTGTAAAAAAGAGTTGATTTCGCTCTAACCCGGCGAATTATTATATGTCTAAAATAACATTAATAAATGTACATCATAATCTAGTTGTTACATAGGTGAGGGCACATAATAAATCGTACACAGGGACAATGGCGGTCTGGCCAGCAGCGTGGCGAGTGTAGGCCAAATTCTCCAGATATACGTCCTGGAAGCCCCATCTCCAACAGTGGAGGTCTAGGAAGCCGTGTTCTAGGGGCTGTAATGATAAATGAGGGACAAAAACAGTTCAGCTGTGACATCTGAAATAGTCTGTGGACGGTGTTTCAGATTTAATTGTAGGCTTACAACATTTTATATTTCTCTAGATAGACAATATTTATTTATATTTGCTAAAGGCAAGACTTAAATGATTGTATATGTGTATGGTTGGTGTATATCCATGTGTGTATGTGTTGGTGTATGTGGGATATGAGTAAGTATGCATGTATAAGCAAAAGCCTATTTTTTTATAATAATATTTTATGGTTGAAACACGGATTTTTTATTCCAGATATAAAAGCAGAAAAGAGTCTGCCAGTAGTATAGACCGGGAGATGTTCGGCAGTACTATAGACCGGGCGCCGACTGGATTTGTTCTGCAAGTCACCATATTCTCCACTTGGGGCGACCCTTACTACGTGGGACTCACCGGGATCGAACTCTATGATGTCGGGATGAAAGTCATACCGGTCACATCAAGCAGTATGTATTGGATTATTTCTTGTCGTTACAACCTCTAGAAGTCACAGTCGTAGGCATCTTTACTGCTGGAGATTTGTCTTTCAGAACATATTTCTGGAAAATTTGACTTTAATATATATATACAGAGTGAATTTTTCAAATGTGCCTTTAAGGCCAAATGCTAAACTACAAGGAATATCGAAAAATGCTTAAAGGAGTCACGTGGCCGATTTTGATAAAAACTAAAACTGTATCATTAGATTTGAAAGAAAAATATTCTACTAGCCAGGAATTGACCCGGATGATTTTGAAAAAAATACTCACCCAGTATTATTCACCAGCTGATAGTGACTATAAGGGTCAAATTCTGGTAAGTAACTTCAAACGGCAAACTAAAGGAAAGTGCTCATTTTGAAAGTGTACTTTTGAGAAATATAGTTTTCTAGGAAAGAAGTAATATAAGTAATGTCATAAGTCTGTCTTTTCCATATATTGAATAAATATGTGTCACGAAAATTGATTATATTTTTAGAACGAAATCTAATTTAAATGAATTTGACAGTTTGTTTTATTTAAGAATGTGTTCTTTAACTAAAATAAGTAATTTAACTTATTTATTTATTTATTCAAGGAACAGTCAACAAAAGGTCAATCATATTTATAATATTACTAGAACTAACACATGGTTATTCCCCTTTTCATTACAGACCATTACAGCATGCATTAATCATAACGTCTTTTAATATACATTAAAACTATAGAAAAATATATATATATATATATATATAAAATTAAATTAGGTTAACCTAATAAGACCTAAAACTAAAAGGAAAATAAAAAATCATATGAAAGAGACAGACAGACTTACAGATGTCAAAAGTGCTAGAGCGTGTAGTAAATCTGACAAAATGAATATTTAGAATACGGGAACGTAATCTTCAAAGTTGCCAGAAAAAAAACTTTTCTTACCAGAATTATTAAAAATGTGTTAAAGGAACTGTGATGATGATGATATGATCTCCAGATGTATGCGCCCACCCGGCCAGTGTCAACGTGTTGTCCGGGTGTACGGGAGACGCGCGCACTCCCGACAGGCTGGTGGACGGAGAACTGCTGGACCCCGCACACTCCTGGCTCGCCCCCGTCCTCCCACACACTCTGTGCAGGTACTCTTACGTCAGATTCTCACTAAAGTTCGTATATCCTTCATTTCACTCGCCAACCTCTTAGCAGAGTGGCCGTGGTCGTTATTTAGGTGTTGGTGGATAAACCGTCACCATCCCTACAGTGTATTCCAGGTCTGGATTTTCCTTAACCTAGTAGTGTAGTGTTGAATCTAATGATTAAGAATTGTTTTTAGTTTTATTTATATCATTTCTTATTTATATAAATAATTTTAAGGTAAAGTGGTCCAATATTACTATCTTACTTAAGATCATTTGGAAGACAAAGATGGCTTAATTCATATTGCATACAGCCATAATAATAATAATATAAATTTTTTTAAGATAATAAACGATTTGATTTTATTCAAGAAAAGAAGCTGGTTCATTGACCTGGTCAGTCTACTTTATAGGATATGCAAGGACTACCATACTACTATAAATTATCTAGACATTTCTAGAACTTCACTGCTGAACATAAGCATTTCAGAACATGTTCTTAAAAAACCTCTAACCACATTGCTTAGCAGACTGGTTAGCAAAGATCTGATGCAAATGTTTGACAATTTCCTAGCAATTCCACAAATTGATTGGCCACCAACCACAGATTCTACATATTATACAAATTATGTATTATTTTCAGGGTGTATTTCGTATTTGATGTCCCAGTGTCTGTCATGGGGATGAAGATATGGAACTATGGGAAGACTCCGTCCAGAGGGGTTAAGGAATTTGGTGTAAGTACATATTTAACTAAATTATGAAATAACAATAATATGATTTTTTACTCGTTCTTTGATCTCAGACTTGTTTACATATTTATGCCTCTGGTCATATGACTTGTTTCTCGTGTAGTTTGGTTGTTTTCAAGAAGTTACTCTATGTGTTGCTATCATTTCAGACTTGAAAGCCTATCTATTCTTATGTATATTTTGTATACTTTAGGAAAGCGTTAAAGTTTAACTGTTAGGATGGATTTCATACCATTTATACATATATTAAGCCCACAGATTGTCAGTTACAGTATTTTCGAGAACTTTTTGGTCGTCCCAATACATAACTGTTAAGTTTTTAAATGCTATAAATGATGTCTAAATAATTAAAATACCTATATACCAACTTTATATATTTTTATATAGAGCGGTGATGTCTCAGTTGTATCAACGCTTTCCAATTCAAAAACATTCGCGGTTCTAACCTCGGCGTTTACCAATGAAAAATACTTACGTACGTTTGTCATATCTTAACTAAAGCAACGTTCACGTGACACAAAGAGCACGTTAAGCCGTCGTTGGTCCCGGTTCTATTAATATCAACTTGTGGAATCGTTAATAAATTGTCTTTAAAATTTACATCAGACCCTCGCCAACCCATCTGGCCAGCGTGGCGAGTGCAGGCTAAATTCACCTGATATATATTCTGGAAGGCCCGTCCCGAACAGTGGAGATATATATACTTTATATTTGATTCCGAATAGTATCGGAGCAAACATCGAACCTTGTGGTACACCGCTATTAACGCTTGTTATGCATGAGTGGCAATATTTCCTACTCTTACTCGAAATGTTTTATCCGGAGTTTTTAAGCCTTAACAATAATCTCTTCAATAAGAATTCCGAAGTGTTGCAGTTTAACCAGCAGTCGGTCGTGCTGCACCTTGTCAAAAGCACATTTAAAGTCATTTAATACGTGACCCGATTCACCTCAAAGCCAATGTCAATTGGGCCAAGCTAGTTTTTTTTTTCAGGTTTTTGTGGATATTTATTAATTAACTATATATAAAATGCTTCGGAATTGGAAAATTAAACTACCGGACCCATTTTAATCTTAACTTTATTGATATACGCTAAAAAAAATATCTTTTCCCTGATTCCCGACATTTTACGATACTTAACTAATTTTGAAAACAAACATAGGTACATACTACATCTGTGTACTATACCATCGATATATATGTTATTCTTATTTTGTTAGGTGCTAATGGATGATCTGCTCATTTACAACGGAACTCTAGAATGTGCCGGAGTGGATGAGGCGTTACAGGCGCAATGGATATCATTGGACAACGTCGACATCGACAATATATCACCGAGGTAACTTATGATTTATTTATTTACTTTATATTTGGAATACAAACGGAGATCATGGCTAAAGTAAGCATTTAACAATATGTAAAGATAATATCATTAAATATAAATCAATAATATGGGGCGAGTCAGAAAATTTCAACTTAAATAAATTAAATATAGATAGATAAATTCTTTATTGCACAATAAACGAAAACACATTTAAATGTACATAGGCGAACTTAATGTCTAGTGACATTTTCTACCAGCTAACCTTTGGGATAGTGAGCAATGATTGTGGGTGCATTTAATCATTAATTTAAAATCGAGATTAATAATAAAAAAATAAAAATCTTAAACTATTACTAGCAACTAAAGCTAAAATACTTATACACTAATATATAATAACACAAGTACATATAAATACATAATAAATATATATAAAATACATACAATATTATACCAATTTTGAGAGGTTATGTCGACTCGTCTTGCTTTTTGTGAAGGTGTAAGGTAAGTAAAGAAAAACTTAACAAATAATTTAATAAATAAAATAATATTAAAGTGACTTAAACTAAAATTGATAAGTTATTTATGGCTAGTACCAGTGGCCTGGTTTAAACCAAAAAAATAATAAGGTTAAGTTGTTTAAGAAGAACTATCAGAGTTTTATGGAACATACGCTTAACTTAAAGACTTTGCTTGACCCGAAACGAATCTGCATCACACAATAAATCATCGAATGTCTCACACATTCTACGCAGTGACTTACGAGGTCCATTTTTGGTTGTAATAATAATGTTACTAATATTTATCACATAACTAAAACAAAAATTAGTAAATTCCTTTTTTCCTTATTTTTAATAAGATTTAAATAAAATTACTTATTCCACCAACTTTAGATTTATAATGCAATCGCTTAATTTTTTTTCATTCATTCATGACAGCCCCTAGAACACAGCGTCCTAGATCTCCACTGTTGGATATGGGCCTTCCAGAACATATATCTGGAAAATTTGGCCTACACTCGCCACGCTGGCCAGCAACGAAGTTTTTTTTCTGGCAACATTTCCGTATCCCAAATATTCAGTTTGTCACAATTACTACACTCGTACGTTTGACTTTCATAATTTTTAACAAAATCTGAATTGAATGAGTTTGACAATTTGTTTTGATTAACATCATTTAAAATATTTTTTAAATTATAATTAACTATTAACATAAGCCTAGATAGTATAAATAATAACATAATCACGCTGGAAGGTTTCAAGGTACGTCGAGATTTTGAGTGTGACAATTCTATTCCTCGAGCGTAGTGACGTGCCGAGGTGTGCCCTCCGTTTGACAGTTGGAAGGAATGATTAAGTGGAGTCTAGCCAGGCGTGGCGAGTGTAGACTAAATTCTTTAAAAAAATGTTCTGGGAGGTTAATCTCATACAGTGGAGGTCTAGGACTCTGGTCTGGAGGCCGTGATAATAATGAATGATAATGATATTGCAGCCCTTCGGAGGTGAGTCAGCGAGCTACAACCAGTGGGTCTCTGGAGTTAGCCGACCAGACTGCCAGGCCTGTCACTGCCGTACACAATATTCTAACATATCAAGGACATAGAGACTACTAAAGTTATTTTATTAAACTCAAACAGAACAAATTATTGGTAAATATTTTTAGTTTCATATTTATTTATAACGTAAAAAATATTTTTGAAATTTCTCATCAATTAAACAATAATATTTAAGAATTTATATAATTTTGAGTAAGAATAATAATAAAGAGAAATCTTTAGAAAATTGAATTACCGTTTGCTGAAAGACTAGTTATCATTTGACATTCTTTATTTTGTCACCGAACTTAATTTGGCTATTAAGTCTAAGATTTTATTTGGTACATGTATTACATGCTACAAATAAGCTAGAAGCGCCTTTGTTAAAATGCAATCGTCCTCCTCGTCCGATGCTACATGTTTTGTATTTTGGTGTATGTGTCGAATTATGGACCCTGACAAGCACAATGTCGAATAAGTTAAAAGCTTTTAAAATTTGAATATACAGAAGAATGTTAAAGATATCATGGAAGGACAGAGTAAGAAACGAAACTGTCTTGCAGAGGATGAACAATGGCGTTGAACTACTGAAAATGGTAAAGCGAAGGAAGTTGGAGTACTTGGGGCACATCATGCTCAATAAAAAGTATAGCTAGCTGCAGCTCGTCAAAGCAAGATACAAGGCTCCAGAAGACCGGAGTGAAGACGCACTTCCTGGCTCAAGGACCTCAGGGAGTGGTTCGGAATGAAAACCCGATCCTTGTTCCGGACAGCGGCCAACAAAATCAAATTCGCTTTAATGATAGCCCACCTCAGATAGGAGATGGCTTAAGAAGAAGAAGAATTATGTTAGAAGCAAGAAACAGAATTACCAGTATGAAGAAGACGCATATAATAATATTAAAATAAAATAACATTAAATTTGGCGGTAGATGCGGTAACATGTTTAATGCCTATTAGTTACGTTATTGGCTAAAATAAATAAAGTGACTATATCAGTAGTATATCACAATGTTAATCAAGGATTATTTTAATCATCCTTTCTACAATAGCCGTTAGTATTTTCGGTAAAATAATGAATGGATTAATTTATTTATTATGCTTAGTATATTTTTTTATTTAACTAATTTTTTAATATATTATTAATATTTCATATATAGGGTATCTTACGATATGTAACTAATAAATATAAACTGCACCATTAGCCAAATCACAATTTAGTAGTTAGAACTAGATGTAGGGTATATTTTAGCGGTTAAGTTAAATAATCGATTAAAATCGTGGCTAGTTCAGGAATGTTTCTATACTTTGGAGGAATACTATGTGTATTTTAAGCAACACAAAGGTTTTTGTGAAGTAAAGTTACTAAAGAAGCAACGCTGAGTTTTTAGTAACTTTACTTCTATAACAGTTGTTGTAAATTTTTGCATGCTTATGGCGAAATATGTGACCCATTTAATATTAATAAGACCTAATATTGTTTGTTACCATGTTTCCTGCAAATAAATATTTCATTTCATTTCAAAGTCGAAGAGTGTTTTTTTCTAAACTAAAAATTATATCAACTATATTTTACGAGTAAAAGCTGCCGGTTGCAAAAATGATGATTTTCTTTTGACATCTTTAACGTACGATGCTTTAAAAAAAAAAACGCGAATTATGAATTTCCGTGGGCTACGTATATTCGTTTTTTATGATGTTGGTATTTATGTGTACTTGAGAAAGCATAGCAAAAATAAGCTCGTTTACAAAGTGTATGAAAACCATAGAGCAATGCCAAGTCGAACGAAAAAAAGCGCTTAAAGCGATAAGTCAAACACAGGGAAGGTCGGCCATTCTCTTTTTTTTAATCAAATGTTGGGAAGTTCTTCGCGCTATTTTGCGTGGACATGTCAAGTGCAAGTTTTTGTTTTGTAAATTAATTTACAGTGGATATTATTGGTCAAAAGTGGTGTTGTTTTGTTTAATAATGTGTTACAATGTGAATAATTTGGAAAACGATAAATTGGACTTTATATATGGGGCACAAGTTGCAGTTTAAGTTTGCGGTTTTCCCGCGCTGCCAACTCCCATATTTTATTATCTGGAATCTGATGATGACCTCATTATCTCATAAAAAATAAAGATATATTACGTCAGACTTGGCTGTATGGGCTAGAGACCATTTGCCTTCCCACCTCATTTATCATCCATCGGGAGAAGAGAACACAACAAAGAAAAAAAAACTTTACAACATTAAAAAATGCGTTATTATTCAAACAGACCTCGTATGCACGTCACTGGATGAAATAACCAAAGTAACAACTAACTTACGTGGCGTATATCAAAATGTTGTACATAGATTATTTTAATCATCCTTCTTGCAACCGGCCAGTTTAAATACCACCAACTTCAATATTTATATATTATACCACCTCCACTATGCAATTTATTTATGGGATGAAACTTTGTTATAGTGAATTAAATTGTACTAAAAACATTGCCGTTTCAGTTCCAAAATTCACTGTTACAAGTTTCCATCCTATTTTTACTTGTATCGCAAAATATATGTTTGCAAAAACTAAAGCAGAGGTCTATATAGCGTGCTTATAATAGTGCAGACGCTGTTAAGAATATATATAAATTTGAGCCTAACTGAATTATCTTTCACTTAAGTGAACTGTAATGCCACTAAGGAAGCATTTAGTTAGCCCTTAGATAAGTTAGGAAACGCCTATTTATAAATAAAACCAATTAAATCGTTTACATTTTTTAGTTTCATTTATCAATAAAACCCAATATATAATTTCAAATAATTTTATTAACTATAAATCACAGTAGGTGTATATTTGTAACAATTTTTGTAAGCTTATATTAAAAAATACTATTAAAAAAAACATTTCGTCGCTGCGCCTGCCAATTACCATATCGCACACCTAGATCTAAACAGCACTAACTCAAAAAAGCTCTTTTTCGGAACAGGCGAAAGTGTTTACTGTAGAAGTTTTTGTATGGATTTATGTTTTTATTTTATCTTATGCTTATATTATACATACATACAGTTTCATCGGAGCTGGCTATCTCTGAGGCCATTAATTACTATTAGTCAACATGGGACTAACTTCTATGACACAAATTATCTTGGTTAGGAGTCAGGGACCATCTTAAATGAAATTGTGGTTTACATTCAATCAAAAAGAAATCTTGACCTTGCGTCCATGAATATTAACAATTGGAATCAGACATGAAATCCAGCCGGCTTGACTGGGCATGACGGCAATTCGAGCCTGATCGCCTCCGTGGTCTAGCGGTAACAAACGTTGCCGTGAACTCGGAAGGTCGTGGGTTCGATTCCCACCGGGGGCAAGTTGTACATTGTATAATTTGTCTCGGTCTGGGTGTTTATATGTATAATATATATATATTTACAAAAAAAAAGTATAATATGTAGTTTATCAACCATCTAGTTTCCGTAACACAAGCCTCGTAGCTTACCACGGAAACTAGATGGCGCTGTGTAAACTGTCTGGAAATATTTATTTATTTATTATTTATCTGTGGAGTTGGACCATTTGACTCCTGTGGACCCTTATTTAAAAAGCTAAAATTATTAACATTGGCTTCAACTTGAAATAGGAATATTTGTCAATAAACATTCTAATCTCTTTAAAAAATATAATACGTGTAACAAATTGGAACCTAAGATTATACCCGACTAATCTACCCAAGATGTGTAAGTGAGTATTACAGCAGAAACTGCCACATAATGTGCATTAGAGTATATAATAAAATTCCTAGAGAGATACGAGAGTTACCTATAAAACGTTTTACTATTGAGTTAAATAAAATTCTTATTGACAACTGTTTTCACTCAATAAAGGAATTTTTAGCATGCAAATTTTGACATTAACATTGTATTCCAATAAATTGACAAGAACAATATTAAATATAAACTATATACAAATAAATATCTATTGACATAAACATATTGTATGCCCATAATATGGGCAGATTGCATCATCATGACATGTACATACAACTGTAATTAGAATAAGCAATATATACAATAAAGAATTTTGAATTTGAATAACTCGGTTAAGAAAAAAAATGATTTTTTGTTGTTTTCCAAAACCTTACAAAATTCACATATGGAACTTGTCAGACGCAGCGACGATTTAACGAGTAACTGCTATTTATAAACGTTTCGCTAAACTTCTCTTGATCTAAACCAGGCAACGAGTAACCCTTAAATGCATGATTTTTAATTCAATTGATTTTTATTTTATTTAATGGATCACATCAAACACAAACACTTGGTGATGATATAGACGTTTGCGTCATCTCAAAGTTTGAGCATATAGCTTGCTATTATTACAATAATTCTATTATCATAGTTAGTTTCTTAGTTGAATTTCTGTAGTTTAATAAGTATAAAAATTATTGTTAATATATGAAAGAAAAGGTGATAGAATAATATTAAATTATTAATGCATTTATAATAAATAAATATTTCCAGACAGGTCACACAGCGCCATCTAGTATCCGTGATAAGCTACGAGGCTTGTGTTACGGAAACTAGATGGTTGATAAACTACATTTTTTTTTTTGTAAATATATACATATTAACTCCCAGACCGAGACAAATTATACAATGTACAACTTGCCCCTGGTGGGAATCGAACCCACGACCTCCCGAGTTCACGGCAACGTTTGTTACCACTAGACCACGGAGGCGGTCAGGCACACGATGCATTAAAGGGTTATCTACTAGCTGTCAAATCACGCACCATTTGGGCTAAATTGTATTCACAGTTATATATGCATTTTTAGATAAATTCTAACGATATTTAGGTAAAGTATCATCACGACCGTTTCCCTTTCGGGGTGGTCAGAAACCACGCTTACAGACGGATTCACATTTAGCCAACTTTACTATTGGCCAATCATGACAAGTGGCAAGCTCGTCGATGTCTCCAGCGTACCAAACTCGAGAAATATCACAAATAAATTAAATATTATTAAAATGTATTTATTAATGTAAATAAATACATTTAATATATTAATAAGACTGTAAGGTAATAAGAATCTTCATAAAACACCCCCAAATGTTACAATTTTACATTTTAGCAGTGAGAAAACAGATTTTATGTCGTATTTACAACCAGTTCTTTATCGAAACGTTTATAAATAGAGCTAATAGGGAAATAAAAATGGTTTCGTTTTTTTATATGACAATGCATTTTTTTAAATAATTATAATATAATTCGTCTGGAATTCATAGTGGGCAGTGTCATTTTTAATTAGTAATACAAGTTGGATAGTTTTTTTTTCTAAATTTACATACCAATTCTAAAATTAATTAATTCTGGCCAAGGAGTTGTCAAAGCGGCTGATGGAAAGGTCTGGAGACAGGAAGGCTGGCAATTATTTCTGCCAAAATTAGCCTCGATATACAGAGGGGAAATGTTGCCAGTCTAATTGGGACTATCTCGGATGGGACGTCTCTAAGGGACATTTTTATTTATAGTTTAGTTTTTTTTAAATTTATTATTTAGGTAGCTTTTAGGCCGCGTACGTTTTATAGCATTTCCAACATATCGTAGCAACTTCATAAACCAGCGCGAAATGTCGTTTTTGTTAAGAAATACCACATTTTTAACAATGCTAACATTTCTTAAATAAAACGAGCGGTGAGGCTACTTTTTGACAAGTGTTTTCGTTCATGTTTTATCATACACATGATATTATTATGGTCTTTGAATTTATTACATAAAATAGTTTATAATATCTTTTTAACAAATATAATAGAAAACATTAAAGTATATAAAAATGGTAAACAAACCATTTTATATGTAAATGTCATCTGTCAAAAAGTAACATCAATAACCGTCCTTTCAAAACGGTACTGACATACGCAATTAGCATCAAATGTTAGAATTTTCATTAAACGAACGACTTGTGCTAAAAAAAGTGGTATTTTCATGCCAACATTTCTTAAAACGAACGCGGCCTTAATGTATATTAATTTACATTAAATAAAACATGTTCAAATAAAAATAAAAATTAGGTCTCTGTAATTGAGACGTTTAAAATTAAAAATGGCGTCTAATGTACCAGCTTACGGCAGACCTTCAAAATAAAACTGTGCCTCTATTTATAACTTTAATCGTAACTATTACAGAAACTTCATTTTTGTTTAAATCCCTAAAAACAGTCTCCTATGTCGGAATCACCTAAGCTAAAGGATCCCTTAAATCGGCCTCCTACCTAAATTTATTTTCACCATGCTAGGAGGCCCTTAGTTAGGGGCTACCTAAATAATAATAATAAAATAAATAAAAAATGCTTTATTGCACAAAAACTAAAATAACTTAAAATTAATGTGCACAGGCGAGCTTTATGCCGTGAGGCATATCCACCAGCTAACCTTTGGGAGTTTTGAAAACATGTGACAGGCGGAGTGCCAAGTAAATATTAAATAAACAATACATATACAATACATGTTATACATATAATAATACATATCTATAATACAATACATATAATTAAATATACAGGATTAATGAAATAAATAAATAAAATAAAACACATACTAAAGATATTGGAGTGAAAGTTGCATCGAGAGTACAAACAAGGATCAATTTAACACATAAAAAATCGTCAGTTATTTTGAATAGATAACAAAAAATACCTAAGTGATTGCCTAAAAAAAATAAAAATGTGTTGTTACTGACTGGAAGTGTCAATCTGACATCTTGTGTATAAAGTATTCTGCATTTCTCTCTACTTGCTTTGTGAATGTCTTGTGCTTTCGGACACAGTCTCAATTGCATCAAGACTTTTAAAGAAAATAGTAGAGCAGTCAACAAAATAAATCTTTAAACACAACCGTCACTTAGCGATTGGGGGGAGGAGGAGAGGGGAGGATTTTCAAGCCCCTAAAGTTAAGGGATCCTTTATGGTTTTAGGTGACCCCAAGTGTTGGTGAAAACGAAACATGTGATAGGTGTCACCTAAATGTAAATTATGGTGAAACGTGCATTAATTTCCCAATTAAAAAAAAATATATACTTTGCTGTAACTGTTAGCTGTCTCCAAGGATACAATTTACGAAATTATAAATGAATTAATTATTTTTTAAGTCGCAATTCTACAGCTTTACCTATCCTACAGTAATTTAAACCGAAAAGAAATAGACATAGTCGTGATATATTTATTAATATATCCTACATTTTTAACTTTTTATGGTTTGTCATTATTATTATTATTATGTTTAGTTATTAGTTAGGACACTATCAAGAGGATTAATATTAATTCTGACAATGCCTCTATACAGCTGCAATAAATACTTTTCATAGTAGTCTAGTTATATTTAAGTAGGTATATAGATTTGATATAATAATTAGACATTTAATATTTAGCTTTATTTAAGTGTAGGTAAATAAGACAATGCCCCTTTACAGCTGCTATCCACTATTAGAATTAAGCTTGTTAATCTGAGGCACTATGTCCTTATTAGCAGACTGTTCCTTGCTAACAACAGCCAGCTATTTCAGCCATTTTCATGTATATTGACTTAATATTAATAGGTATTAAATAAGAAAAATTAAAATTTGACGAATCCAAGTGTTCCTATAGGCTCCTTAGGATAATGAATAAACAACAATATACAACAATTAACTTAATTGTGTTTAATCTTAAATTTAATGTATGTTAATGGCGCGCAAGATACAGGAATGTTAACAACTGGAATTGGATACTGACTACTTACATCCCTAACATTATGCCGGCTTGACAGTTTGTATGAAGAAGCCAATTTTTTTTTTAATTTCTGACATTTGGTTTCATAGAAAAAGTTGTTTGGTTCTTACAATAGAATCACATATTAGGCAGTGTTCGTTTTAAGAAATGTTAGCATGAAAATACCACTTTTTTTTTAGCACAAGTCGTTCGTTTAATGCAAATTCTAACATTTGATGCTAATTGCGTATGTCAGTACCGTGTTGAAAGGACGGTTATTGATGTTACTTTTTAACAGATGTCATATAAAATGGTTTGTTTACCATTTTTATTTACTTTATAGTTTTCTATTATATTTGTTAAAAAGGTATTTTAAACGAATTTATGTAATAAATTCAAAGACCATAATAATATCATGTGTATGATAAAACATGAACCAAAAAGTAGCCTCACCGCTCGTTTTATTTAAGAAATGTTAGCATTGTTAAAACAAGTGGTATTTCTTAACAAAAACGACATTTCGTGCTGGTTTATGAAGTTGCTACGAAATGTTGGAAATGATATAAAACGAACGCGGCCTTAGTGTAATGTAAGACCATACAAAGTCACCCAGTATATAGGACACAAGTTGCAGTTTATTTTTTGCAGTTTCTCCGCTCTGTGCACTCCTATATATTTCTCATATCATATCAAACCCGACGTGTTTGGACGATAATTCTGCGAGTGACTTCATAAAACGCATCAAATTTTGGAATTTTGATAACCTCATTAAATTATGAAAATCAATATATTACGACAGACATGGCTGTATGAGCTACATCCCTTTGCCTTCCCTATTATTTCATTCATCATTCATGAGAAAAAAAAACATATGATAACCTCATAAAAAGATATATTACGTCAGATTTGGCTGTATGGACTAGAGACCCTTTGCCTTCCCTATCACATCATTCATCATCCATCGGGAGAAGAAAACACAAATCAAGGTTCTTCGCGCCATTTTGCGTGAACATGTCAAGTGCAAGTTTTTGTTTTGTAAATTAATTTACTGTGGATATTATTGGTCAAAAGTGGTGTTGTTTTGTGTAATAATGTGCTACAATGTGAATAATTATGGAAAACGATAAATTGGACTTTAAATATGGAGCACAACATGCAGTTTATTTTTTGCGGTATTTTTATACCCGACGTGTTTGGGCTGTAATTTCGCTAGTGACTCCAAGAAAAGCATCAAATTCTGCAACATCTGGAATTTGATGATAACCTCATTAACTCATAAGAAAGAAATATATATTACGTTAGACTTGGCTGTATGGGCTAGACCCTTTGCCTTCCCTAGCACCTTATTTAACATCCACCGGGAAAAAAAACTTTTTTTTTTGGCTTTTTTTTATTTATTTATTTACATTAAGAAAGCTTGATTTCTAGAATATGTCTATTTATTTGGTTTAAATTACTAACATTATATAATCTAACTCAGTCTCTAAGCGCAGACTCAATTTGTTGGCTTTTCTCTACCACCTGTCATTCAACTAAAGAAATAGACCGAATTCAACACTTGTTTGAGTTCGAAGCCTCCTTTATTGGGCACCTTTTTAAGTAGATCATTTACGTGTTTCTTCGCTGCGACAGACTTACTTCCTTCGCCGATTTCACTGAAAAAATAAATATAAAATAAATAAAAATCCATTTATTGTCACATAACATTATTACACAGTTTTACAGTTTCGAACAATATGTGACAAAAGGAATCAGGTGTGAGCTGTTGTCGTGCAGCAGCACAAGTACTTACACCTGCACGATGCTGTTTTTCAACCTGTTCCTGTTCTCACGTAGTAATATATATATTTTTCATTACAGGATAGACACTTATAAATTAATACATACACAATTATACTAAAAAAGCTAGGTATACATGCATGGCAGAGTAGATGAATGAGGCTCGCTTCGTCAGGAATATCAACATTGTTGCAGGCCCTTTAATTATACATTTTCTAGGGCTAATAATTAAAATTAAATAAGATACAAGCTAAGTAATAAAAACTAATAATCGTATAAAAAATAGCATTAAGAAAAACAATTAATCAAATATATTATATGAATATATAAATAAATCAACATATATATAAGGTTACGCTCTCTAACCTAATCCCTCCCTCTCCATTCCGTAACCGAACCACACGCACAGGTCAGAATATGCACCCACATAATTGGTGACTCATACATCTGTCGCACAAATAAAGATGTTGAATGCTCTTCCAGCCTCCGTGTTTCCACTTTCCTATAACTTGGAGTCCTTCAAGCGAAGTGTGAAAAAGCATCTTGTCAAGCCGGCATAGTGTTAGGGACTGATGTCAGTCATGAGTGTCTGACTTTAGTTGCTAACATTCATGGACCTTGCGCGCCACTTACCATCAGGTGCTAGTATAAAAAAAAACTAACAAAACTATGTAAATGTTTTATATTCATATTTTTTGTCGGGTTCATAAAGACAAAAACTACACTACAAATAAAACTAAAATTATAACGATGGGCATAGTGTGCCGAGGACACTCGTTACGTTTCCCCGTTGAACGGCTAAGCAGACCCTTTGAGAAAAATATTTTCTATTTAATAGGTTTAAGTTATCTATTAAACATCAATTGATTAAAAAGGGATATTACACTTTTGATAAATATCTCCAAGACAAGAACGCATGGGTGTACCCATTTATTATTTGAATTAATTGTGTTTATATAGTATAGCTTATAGTATGACAATGCCTTTTTACAGCAGCTATAATTTTAAGTGACATTTAATTTTTATTTTTTACATTTGTGTTGCATTAGCTTCTTGAATGACAATATAATCTTCTATACACAGCTATAATCTTAAGTGACAATTATATTTTTTATATTTGTATATTATTTGATAAGATGACAATGCCTATTTACAGCAGCTATAATTATAAGTGTAGTTTTGTGTGGAATTATTGTGTATATAACTCAAGTAGGTTTTTTTAAAATGTTATTTTATGTTTGTATTGTAACGCACTGCTCTACATTTAAGTAAGGTTGTGTAGTTTCATGGCGTTCTACCTGGTAGAATTCTGTGATTATGTAGCCTAATATTAAAGTATACTTATTGTAAATTTGACATGTAAAAGTGCAAAATACAAGATTTTTTTGTCCTATGCCTAACTACAGAAATAAACGAATTGAATTGAAAAAATAAAGAGTTACCCGTCGCCAAGCGGAGTTTTTCCCCAAGAACGCCAGAGCCTCCTCGGACCACGGACCCATCGTATATAAATATTTGTAATTTATTATTTAATATTTCTCAAAGTAAGAATGGAACAGGGGTCAAAACTGGTTATTTTACTCAAGACAAATTGCAGTACAAAGTATTTTGTACATTGGTCAGACAAAACCAGTTTTTTGTATATTAGCCGTTTGGCATCAGTCTTTTGTACATTGGTCAGATAAAGTTTGTTTTTTGTAAAAAAAACTTGCATGTACAATACGGTAAAAATCTTGTTCAATATGCATTTTTATTTTGTGTCAATAAACTATTATTGTTATAGTAAAGTTGTCTAAATCCGAATCCGCTTCTTTATAAGCGTGGTTTCTGACCACCCCAAAAGGGAAACTGTCGTGATGATACTTTTGTATTCCCGTATGTATGACTGTAATATAAATTAAATTTAGAAATAATAATTATTTTAATGACTTACCTTTCACTATAACTGTATTGTTTGACAAGAAAATCCGAAAGATCGTTTAGAATTGGCTGTGAATGCAGAGCGACGAACTGTTCACGACAAATCTAAAATCAAACAATAATAAATCAAATTTATTTGTTTATAAACTCGTTATTGCACAAAAAACTTAAAAGTAATGTACAAGGGCGAACTTAACAGCTAACCTTTGTTCTTATTTTTTTTTTCTTATTTCCATACAGGTCACACGGCGCCATCTAGTGTTCGTGGTAAGCTACGAGGCTTGTGTTACGGAAACTAGATGGTTGATAAACTACATATTATACTTTTTTTTTTTTGTAAATATATACATATTATACATATTGCCCCCGGTGGGAATCGAACCCACGACCTCCCGAGTTCACGGCAACGTTTGTTACCACTAGACCACGGAGGCGGTCAACCTTTAGGATTGTGGTAGAGGATATGCAGGGTGCATTATTATAAATATACATTTTACATACAATACATAATAATCGTTACATACTTAAATATATATATATATATATATATATATATATATATACAAATACGACACTACATACGTATAGTACTGTTTACACAAAAAAAAAATAGTATGATAGATATAGGTACTAGGAAGATCTATGTTGTTTGTTTAGAAAGTGAACGATAAGTAGATTTTTAAATATATTAATAGACGGCGCCCGTCTGGTAACCAGAGGAAGTTTGTTCCACTCTCGAGCAGCGGAAACTGTAAAAATCAAATAGTTTATTTCCTTTGGATCGTTTGTAACACCTTAGATACACTAATAAAATCAATACCATCATCACCGCTCCTAAAACGCAAAGTCCTAGAACTCCACTGTTGGAGATGGGCCTTCCAGAAAATTTGGCCTACACTCGCCACACTGGCCAGACGGGTTGGCGAGTGTAAATTCAATATAAAATATATGTACAAATTGGTAATAAAATAAAAACGACCGTTTCCTTCCGGGGTGGTCAGAAACCACACTTATAAAGAAGCATTTAGCCAACTTTACTATAGGCCAATCATGACATGATAGATTATAAGTTGACACGGCTATAATGCCTCGAATTTAGGTTAAGCTTGTTTATGGCAGCAATGTTACTTATTTCGGTCTATCCATAATTTAATTTAATCTTTTAATTTATTATTTGTTGCTTTGTTTTTTTAAAGTATCATCACAACCGTTTCCCTGCCGGGGTGGTCAGAAACCACGCTTATAAATAAGCGGATTCACATTTAGCCAACTGTACTATAGGCCAATCATGACAAGTGGCAAGCTCGTCGATGTCTCCAGCGTACCAAACTCGAGAAATATCACAAATAAATTAAATGTTAATTAAATGTATTCATTTACATTAATAAATATTTTTGTGTCCCGACCAGGAATCGAAACTGGTACCTCCGAGTCTAAATCCACGGACTTAACCGCTAGACCACGAAGGCAGTTAATGTTTTTTTAATTTTAATAATATTGTAAATAATTTGTAATAATTGACCATATCCGAGTGTTACATGTGAACCATATGGTAATAAATATTTTAAAGTTCACAAGTGGCAAGCTCGTCATGTCGCTAGCGTACCAAACTCTAGAAATATCACAAATAAATGAAATACTATTGTGTCCCGACCAGGAATCGAACCCGGTACCTCCGAGTCTAAATCCATGGGGTTAACCGCTACACCACGGAGTCCGTTTGAACATATTTGCACTTTCCTAATTTTATACAGAGATAAATTGTAAACACATTTATAACGCGTTTCCTCTAGTTTACTAAAACAAAACTATGATTAATAATCTAACTAAAAAGTCCGTAATTTTATTTCTAAGAAATATTTCTCAAACTTGGACTTCGATTTTTTTGATATTGGATTGTGCGAGGGAGGGGGTTGCAAAAATTACGGAATTCATAATTTGGATAATGAAACTGGGATGGATTAAATTGTGGAAAATGGCTTATAGCTACATACAAAGCAGTGGAGAGCTGATGATATTAGACAGCTAGCTGTTACCTCGTTCATGTGGTCCACCGTGATGGGGTGTGTCCAGAAACAATCGTGGACCGACACGAAGGTGATCCCTGCCGCCTGACACCATAAGGCAGTCAGCATCATGTGAGAAGAATCCAAAGAATGAATGAAATTCGGCGGAAAAGCGTTCTTCTGTTTAACTGTACATGGACGTCTGTGAAGAACAAAAAAAAGTAAAGTATATGACCCGGGGTGGTCAGAAACCACACATTTACATATAGCCAACTATACTATAGGCCCATCATGACAAGTGGCAAGCTCGTCGATATATCTAGAGTAACAAACTCGAGGAATATCACAAATAAGTTATTGTGTCCCGACCGGGAATCAAACCCGGTTCAGTAATTCTTGTTACAGTATTAGTTCTCCTTGAAAGTAATGAAAACTGGCATTTGATAGGTTGTAGGCAGACTGATTGTGGTAAATTTGCCCAGTCTGCCGGGGCGGGGTAGTATCCATGTAGTATCGTGCCGATAAACCCAGTAAAGTGTATGCATAGTGTTAGGGACTGATGTCAGTCATGAGTATCTGATTACAGTTGCCAACATTCATGGACCTTGCGCGCCACTTACTATCAGGTGGCCACATGTCCTACTAGTATTTAAAAAAAAACCCTTGACTACATCCAAAGACCAAACATGATCAGCTTCCACCTGTAAATATCATCATCACAATACCTAGATCACAAACTGCTGCCAAGAAGGCTTTCAGAAAATATTTCTGGCGAATTTATAATTATTTTCGCATGAGCTAGACAGACGGATTGATTGGTTTGAGGCTTTTTTTTTACTATTTCACTAGTTGGTGTTAGTGGACATATAATAAATATTTTTAAATATTTTCTGACAGGTCACACAGCGCCATTTAATTTTCGTGCTAAGCTACAAAGCTTGTGTTACGGAAACTAGATGGTTGATAAACTACATATTATACTTTTTTTTTTTTGTAAATATATACATATTATACATATAAACACCCAGACCGAGACAAATTATACAATAAATAAATAAATATAAATAAATAAATATTTCCAGACAGGTCACACAGCGCCATCTAATTTCCGTGGTAAGCTACGAGGCTTGTGTTACGGAAACTAGATGGTTGATAAACTACATATTATACTTTTTTTTTGTAAATATATACATATTATACATATAAACACCCAGACCGAGACAAATTCTACAATGTACAACTTGCCCCCGGTGGGAATCGTACCCACGACCTCCCGAGTTCACGGCAACGTTTGTTACCACTAGACCACGGAGGCGCCAAAATAATAAAAAAGAATATTTTTATTTTATTTATTTATTATTTATTAAAACTTTATTGCACAATATATACAATAAAACGAACTTAATGTCGCTAGACATTCTTTGACAGCCAACCTTAGGGACACTGTAGAACATTAAGGACGTAAGGTAGGTGCAATGAGAGAAATATGATTACGTAATAAATATGCAATATTATCTAAACTACAATAATAAATACTATAATAAACTAAATACTAATAATACATACACATAACGTTTTACTAATACATTAG
This sequence comes from Tinea semifulvella, assembly GCA_910589645.1. Classification (NCBI taxonomy): domain Eukaryota; kingdom Metazoa; phylum Arthropoda; class Insecta; order Lepidoptera; family Tineidae; genus Tinea; species Tinea semifulvella. Next base: position 4,914,564 of record OU342599.1, read on the forward strand.
GTACATACATAACATTAATACATACACTACATATAATGATATAATAAACAAAATGAGTTGTTTTGAGCTTATTTTTGACGAACGGCGGAAGGGGTACTCTGTTCATACAATCAGAGTTCTCTCTCTGTACATTTTGTACCATCCCACACACCTATCAGAAATTAGCAACTAAGCTTAGATTTGGCGGAATATAATTTCTGATATGCATGATGTGTGAAGAGGGCCGGTCAAGCTTGTATCAAGATTTCTAACAGAAATTATAAAAACACAGAAACGAACGGTGGTGTTGTACGACTACGACAGATACGAGGTTTTTGCTAAAAAGATATGAAAAAGTATAGTATAACTTACTGTTGATGGTCAATTGGTGTAGTGCTGGTGGTAGCTCGTTTGTAGTATGGTTGCACCACTGGCAATCCTAATGGAGTGCACCACTCCACACTGTCTCCACACACACCGCTTATAGCTCTGGAAAAAAAGGTATTTTTTTGTAGATGGTAATAAAGTCTACTCGCGTAAACAGGCATTTATGACACACCATTATTTTAATTGGTCCTACTTTTGTTAGTGGAAGAGTAAGCAGCAAATTTCTCCAGAAGACTAGCAGCATATAAATAATAGTAGATTTTATATTCGGTTAAATTTATTTAATACTAACTTGGCACAATCGGTGAACCAGTCCTGTATAAGTTTGGTGGACGTAAACATTTCTCGCAAACTGTCGAACGTCTTCGCGGTCAGGTAGTTGGAACAAGCCCACACTTGGTCTTTGGGAAAATCCTCGATATCTGCCAAAAATAAAAAAATATTACTTGTGGGTAGTTGGAAAAAATAAGCAACTTAAGATGATACCATTAATGGCCTTATATAGTCCTTGAAGAACGAGTCATCAACACAGCCCCTAAAACACAGAGTCCTAGACCTTCACTGTTGGAGATGGGTCTTCTTTTAGAACATATATCTGGAGAATTTGACCTACACTCGCCGCTCTGACGTACACAAGAGTCCTAGACCTTCACTATTGGAGATGGGTCTTCTAGAACATTATCTGGAGTATTGGGCCTACACTCGCCGCTCTGACGTTCACAGAGTCCTAGACCTTCACTATTGGAGATGGGTCTTCTAGAACATATATTTGGAGAATTGGGCCTACACTCGCCGCTCTGACGTTCACAGAGTCCTAGACCTTCACTATTGGAGATGGGTCTTCTAGAACATATATTTGGAGAATTGGGCCTACACTCGCCGCTCTGACGTTCACAGAGTCCTAGACCTTCACTATTGGAGATGGGTCTTCTAGAACATATATTTGGAGAATTGGGCCTACACTCGCCGCTCTGACGTTCACAGAGTCCTAGACCTTCACTATTGGAGATGGGTCTTCTGGAACATATATCTGGAGAATTGGGCCTACACTCGCCGCTCTGACGTTCACAGAGTCCTAGACCTTCACTATTGGAGATGGGTCTTCTAGAACATATATCTTGAATCAGCTTTAGTCAGCTGTACATCGCATAATGTGATGCACTAACTGACGCAGTTTTTAAGCCAAAACCCTAGCTCACGTACAGGTTTAACTAAATTAACAAGGGGCATCAAGAAAACGACGATAGACACAAAGAAAAAAATAATTATGGGTATTTAGATCCATGGAAAAAAATATATTTAATTTAATTAAAAAAACAAGATTTCGTACCTTTGAGTTGCTTAGCTATCTGTAACCTTGCTCCAAACTTGGTGACTCCATAGACTGTGGTCATGACGGTCTGCTTGATAACTTTCCTTCGAACAAACTGTTCCATAACTATAGCTGGTACGACACCTTGTGCCGCGTCCTTTGCACGCATTTCTTCTACCTATTAGAATTACACCAATTATCACATTTGTACAGGTAACTTTTTTTCATTCTACGTGTTGTATGGTAAAGAAAAATGGCAAGATATTACCTAATAAAATTAAGTTTAAATTTTAAGTATCTTAAAAAGAGACTTTAAGGCCGCGTTCGTTTTAAGAAATGTTAGCATGAAAATACCACTTTTTTTAGCACAAGTCGTTCGTTTAATGAAAATTCTAACATTTGATGCTAATTTCGTATGTCAGTACAGAGTTGAAAGGAGGGTTATTGATATTGTTAAAAAAGTGGTATTTCTTAACAAAAACGACATTTCACGCTGGTTTATGAAGTTGCTACGAAATGTTTGAAATGTTATAAAACGAACGCGGCCTAGATATAACTAATTTCGTAAATCGGTTATTTATTTTATATATTAATTTAAATTAAACTGCCTCCGTGGTCTAGCGGTTAAGTCCGTGGATTTAGACTCGAAGGTACCGGTTTCGATTCCTGGTCGGGACACAAAATTATTTATTAATAATTAATACATTTAATTTAATTTATTTGTGATATTTCTCGAGTTAAGTACGGTAGACATCGACAAGCTTGCCACTTGTCAAGATTGGCCTATAGTAAAGTTGGCTAAATGTGAATCCGCCTAATATTTTTTTAAAATTAATTTAATAATAATAATACTATTTAAAAGGGACGCAGAATAATTTAATATAGAGTCACCACTCAATTCCTACGTCTAGAACTCGAACTAAAAGTGACAGCACAGTTTTACAGTAGTGAAAAAAAAACTTGGCTTACAAGTCAAAGTCATTCACGTAAACCTATTACAGGCATTTATGAAACGTCATTAATTTAATTATTTTGAATGATTCTACTTCTGCTAGTGGAAGACTAAGCAGCAAAGTGGTCCAATAAGTAAGCTGTTAGCAGAAGACCAGCAGCTTAGCAGATTCCAGTGACCTGTTAATGTTTAATCTGACTGAGAAAGGAATCTGCAAGGAAAACTCAGCTGTATCAGATTTATAAAATAAAACATATACAGAACTGCACCACAACGATCACAAGGATATTGAGTTCTGTCTAAATTAATGTATCAGAGTTCTCATATATTTTTTGTGTTCAATATCTAGTACAACTCAGCCTAAGTATCTAAAGATACTCACTCGGCCACCTCTTAATAAACTTTTTTAATTAAATAAATTAGATTTATATTGAATTTAATTATGAAATAGATAACACATACCAAAGCAGCTACAGCACTGTAAACATCTTGTGGTCTGTCTTTGGGTGCAAGATTGACTGCGGCCGCGCCTGCACTGTCCCCACCCAGAGCCGCGTAGTGCTGGAGACCGTTACACGAGCCGTCTTGGTGCACGGGGAAACCAGACACAAATTCTAAAAAAAAACGCGGGAAACGGTAAGACACTTATCGAATAGGTTCGCAGACATCGGCACGGAATGACAGAATATCTGGCTTCTCCATTTCAACACAGCCCCTAGTAGAACAGAGCGTCCTAGACCTCCACTGCTGGAGATGGGCCTTCCAGAACATATCTGGAGAATTTGGCCTACGCTCGCCACGCTTGCCAGATGGGTTGGCGAGGATCTAATGTCAATTTATTAACGATTCCACAAGTTGGTATTAGTGGAACCGGGACCGATGGCTTAACATGCTCTCCAAAGTGGTGTTGTAATCTATGACAAATGTTAAAAAAAAAAGATTTCTCATTTTCTAATAATAGAATCTAATATTAATCTAAAGTTAGACCATACAAAGTCACCCGGTCTATATAAATATTAACCCATGACTTGATCATGTGGCAGTGTACCAAGAATACTTGCAGCATTTCCCCGCTGTACAGCAATGCTGATTTGCTGCGCAACAAAACTGCCAGAACTCTTTTTTTTTTGGTTCTCTTCCGATGGATGATGAATGAGATGATAGGGAAGGCAAAGGGTCTAGCCCATACAGCCAAGTCTGACGATTTTTCTTTTTAATGAGTTAATGAGGTCATCATCAAATTCCAGATTGGAGTCACTCGCGGCACCATAGCTCAAACACGTTGGGTAAAATATGGGAGTTGAGAGCGCGGGAAAACCGCAAAAAATAAACTGCAACTTATGCCCCATATTTAAAGTCCAATTTATCGTTTTCCATAATTATTCACATTGTAGCACATTATTAAACAAAACAACACCACTTATGACCAATAATATCCACAGTAAATTAATTTACAAAACAATAACTTGCACTTGACATGTCCACGCAAAATGGCGCGAAGAACTCCTACTCTGCCAGCCCTCTTGTCACGTGCCAAGTTCATTAAAGAACATCTTAGCACTTGGCCTCTACGGTTCCATTGTCTCGAGACCAAAAGGCACAAACACGTAGTCATTAGCAACAGACTCGTATTTGCTACACTAGTCCGCAGCCCCAGCTCTGACAGATAGGCCCAGGACATGAGACCGAGCAAGGGAGTCGAATCAAATAGCGTCCCACACCAATGCTCAGCCCATGGACCACAGCACCAACGTTAACCCATCGGGTTTTTTACTAGGTTCAAGAACCGATGGAATCCCGGCAGTAACCAAAGCCCGGTATCACATTATTGACAGAACCGTGGCGGAAACGACCGGCACTAGACAGGTCGTGGTGAGCAAGCTGATCCATTAATAATTAATTAAAAAAATAATTAACCATTATTATCTAAATGAGTTCAGTTTTACGTTATTAACTATAAGGGGTTATAAAAAATATACATTTAAACTTTAAAAAATGAAATTAAAAATTAATAGTTAATTTTATTGGCTTGGGTTTTAATAAATAACGATATGTTATTGAAAATTTAGTACAACATATTCCGTGTACGTGTAGAAAGCAAAACGCGTTTTTTTTACTAAATTTTGCTTTAAATTGAATAATATCTATCTATCTCTCTTTCTCCACGACAAATCTTTTTGCTCCTCTCACAACTCGCTTCTTTCTGTCCCCTCACACCATAGTGGATTTGTTTCCAGTTCCATCGTAGTCGCTGCAACAAACCTATGGAACAATCTCCCGACCAACAAAAGGCAAGCTAATACCAGGTCGACTTCAAAAAAAATTAGTATATTCACATTTTATAAATCCAATAATATTTATTAATGTAAATAAATACACTTAATTAATATTTAATTTATTTGTGATATTTCTCTCCTACGTATGCTGGAGACATCGACGAGCTTGCCACTTGTCATGATTGGCCTATAGTAAAGTTGGCTAAATGTGAATCCGCTTATTTATAAGCGTGGTTTCTGACCACCCCGAAAGGGACACGGTCGTGATGAACTTTACTTTTATAAATCCAAATCACGGTAGTAAATTAAGTTTTAAATACGATAGTATGTATGTTTATGTATAATATTGTATAAATATTTGCATTTATTATTGTGTATTGATATTATAATATATATAAAGGTATCTATATAAGTGGTTATAATATTTGTTCAAATTTGACTCTAAGGTTTTGCTGTCAGAGAACGTACGTACGTAACTAGTCATCTCCGGGGGAAGACGAGAATTTGTAACGAGGTGTTGGCCTCCTAACAAAAATAGCATTCGCTGCACGTAACTACGGGCAGGGCGTGGGAACCTTTATTATAGGTTAAATTTAATACGAGCGGGCGCGGCGGAGGCCGCGGAAAGTCATCGTGATCAGGCTATCAAATCGCGCGCCATGCGCCGTGGAACCTCGGGAGGTCTAGCGTGCAGGGGGGCCAGATCTCTCAGGAGTGGGAAATTTGACCTCTCCGCCCGTGCGAACATTCCCTTGGCTAGACGGCGCACGAACTCGTCCAGTGTTTCCATCCGCAGATCGCGGAGAATGACGTCATTTCTCACATAGCGCGTGGCGCCGACAATGGTACGCAGCGTGAGGTTCTGCTGAGCCTGTAGCCGGCCTCGTTGGGCCTTAGATGTTAGGGCGTACCATGCCGGAGCGGCGTATGTGAGACGAGAGCGAATATAGGCTTTATAGATTAGCAACTTTGTGTGCAGAGCCAATGTGGATGCAAACACTGGACGTAGTTTGGCTCGGGCTAAACGTATCGTGTTCCCGCCTTTTGAAATTTTGTGCAATAAAGTATTTTATTATTATTATTATTATATGAGTATGGATTTATTACCTTCAGGGCACCCAGATCGGATTGCTTCTGCAATTTCCCGACAGCAAGCTAGAGTTTGCCACGGCTCCTCGGACTCGGCCCACCACATTTCTCCCTCCAAAGGTTTGTCTGCAGAATCCAATATCTTATCCAATATACTGTCAGCATACACTAATCTGGAATAATAATAAAAACAACTTTATCTACTCTCATATCGTAAAATCCAAATTACAAACTTCAAAACGAATTTATATTGACATACTTTATAAACAAACTGCTAAAATTTAAAAATAGAATCACATTATAACACTTTTTCTCTAATAAAAGTTATATTTCATTTTGAAAATAGAATCATACATATTATATAACACTTTTTTTTTTAAGGCAAAGGTTCCATTACAAAAAAGTTTTGATTCCAATTTTTACTTGTCTGCTATAGCGCGTGCGCGGTCATAAGCTAGGTTTTGGCGCCATTTCATTGTTTAGGACTTATGTATTCTGTACCATGGTCATTTAAAAAATAAAAAATAAAAATTGGCGCCATTCAATACGTCTATTTCTTACTCTTTTAACTTTTATTTAGTAGGTTCAATCCCAATGTATGAGAGTAAATAAATTAGTGTATGAAACTGCACATAACTAGGTATTAAAACACTCGTGTGATACTATTTAAAAAGTGTGATACACTCGTGTATAATACCCCTTATTATGCAACAGTTTCATAAACTACTATTACACTCTTATCGTGCACAATTTAAGGTGTTATTCGTTGTTTAAGCGATACCAAAGACATGGTGACCTTATACATACATACATATCTTCACGCCAGATCCCTTGCGGGGTAGGCAGAGACAATTGAGCGCCATTTGAAACGATCACAACATACCTCTTTCGCTTCGTCGACATTCATTAACCTCTTCATACATGCCCTTTGGTTACGAAGACTTTTTAATGCACCTTCAGTCAGTGTTTTATTTATTTGATCGTGATATGTGAGTCTCGGTCTGCCAGGGCCTCTTTCACCCACAACTTTCGCATTATATATCTGGTTCGTCAATCTTTCATCGCTCATCCTTTCAACATGCCCGAACCATCGTAGCATGCCTTTCCTTATTTTTGTCCCTATGCTTTCCTTCATACCAACCCTTTTCCGTATTTCAACGTGACCTTATAAAACTTATATTTATAAAACTGGCCATTAACTCACCGTTCATCCAAAGTCTTTTTTTTCATTGTTCCTGTCAAATTAATTGCGTGTAGTTTTAGCCATCTTAAGCCGTTTGGGCCTAAAGGTTTTGGGTTAGCGAACTTAAGTAGGGCCCTAGCGTTATCAGCACCAAGTTGGGATAAGTGAGGTGGACAGGCGTAGACTCTCCCTCGGAAATCCATGTTATGAGGCAGCCAAAATTTCTCATCTCTGCAAAGAAATATATATATTTATATACTAGCACGACATGTGACCTTACGCCCACCTGATTGTATCAGTCCCTAACACTATGCCGCCTTGACTGCAATTTGAGCCTGATCCCGAAACGTGTGTACATACAAATGGGTTTATCGGCACAAACCGCGGATACTTCCCCGCCCCAGCAGACTGGGAAAATTACCACCTATTATAATATAAAAATCAATTGACCCAAAACTTTTGGCTTCACAAAATAAAAACATCTGGCAACCCTAATTAAGAGAGATATCAATCCTCACTATATCCTAAAAAAGTTTTTGCCATCTTTTTAAACTCAGTCTCCGTCCAAGCAAATAAGTCAAACAAGGGAAATTTCAGTAACAACCCATTTATAATGCCGAACGATTTTAGCAACGGCGAAGTCTCGTGTGCTACTGTGCGCCTCATCGTCATCATCATCGTCATATGATAATAAAAAGTCGAAAGTCGAAACACACCAGATTTGTATTTAACAACATTTAATTATTGTCAAAATTACCTAGTTAGTAGGATCACTGATGTCGTGATTTTAACGCAATTTGATTGGTAGAAACTACTTACCTATAATGATTAGCCAATGACAGCTTGTATAGTGCATCACACCAAAGGGAGTACATTTCTGATCTAGCTCGATTGATGGCAAGGCGACGTCTAAAAGCGCCGGATTTATCTTCGGCTTTTGTGAATTGAGACGTATCTAATGCTGAAGGGGGTTGGGGTACATCCAGTTTCTTACTGCCGCCGGATCTGAAACAAGCAATGGGGTTTATCAGGCAAAGCTTTTTGTAGATGTCGCTAGCGGCAATGGTACTTTATTTTACATCATTTTTGAATGTTTTCGTGGTTTTATATGTTTATAACAGAAAAGTGTATTTTAAATTAACGTTACCTACCTTAAAAGACGAATTAAAAAACGCACACCCTGTCTTATAAAGAAAAAAGGTTTTATTGATAGAACGGCAATTTTGAGATCACCATATCTTTGATTTAGCTTTGCACACTTAAAAGCTGCTCACTTCGGCATAATATTCAGAAAATAATAAAAATACAAGTTTTCTATGCAACTGACAGTTATATTAGGTACCATCTATAATGCGCCATCTATCGTGATAAAAAGTTAGTGATACACCCCATCCTGATTCTTGTATTTACGTCTTTAGATAAAATGACGGATATAATTTCGTCTACTTCGGTCGTTAGTGAATGATTCCAGTTGCTAATTGAATCTATCAGATATATCTATCAGACACCATTCTTCTCATCTCTTACCCACACACGATGGACCCGGCACCCGCACGGTGAATCCATGGATCTTCTTCTGTACTTTGTACAATTAAGTTTAAACAAATCAAGAAAGAATAAATGAGACAATTTCATCTCTAGTTTGGCTTTTGATGATGTGAGGATAAAATGGCTTACCTAAATACTTGCAGCTGTAGATCGAGTATAGGCTTGTTGATGACCCATGGTACTTCTCCTAGTTGATTTAGACTGTCTAATACTGGATATAAATTCTGTGGAGGAGCTTCTTCTAGACGCTTCCATTGTTGAACCACGTTGAACTGTATCCTATGAACAAAATGCGTTTGATAAATAAATCGACAAGCAAAAACGTCGCAGTTTGTTGAGAAATACACTTTTCTTATAGATTTACCAAAAGTTAGTAGTTATTTAGTTCCTAGTTCCAGCCCAGGGTTAGGCTGGGCTAGACAGTGGCAGGAGGGACATCTTCAGTCTTTGTGTTCTCGAGTCTGTAGTGATGATGGCACTTACCTAACTAGAGGTATAGTAGTTAAGCTCCAGCTCTAGTTCCTGCCCAGTGCATGGCTGGACTAGACAGTGGCAAGAGAGGGTCGGCCATCTTAAGTCTTTGTGTTCTAGTCTGTAGTGATGATGGCACTTACGTAACTAGAGGTATAGTAGTTAAGCCCCAGCTCTAGTTCCTGCCCAGTGCATGGCTGGACTAGACAGTGGCAAGAGAGGGTCGGCCATCTTCAGTCTTTGTGTTCTAGTCTGTAGTGATGATGGCACTTACGTAACTAGAGGTATAGTAGTTAAGCCCCAGCTCTAGTTCCTGCCCAGTGCATGGCTGGACTAGACAGTGGCAAGAGAGGGTCGGCCATCTTCAGTCTTTGTGTTCTAGTCTGTAGTGATGATGGCACTTACCTAACTAGAGGTGTAGTAGTTAGTAGATAAGCCCCGGCTCTAGTTCCTGCCCAGGGCATGGCTGGACTGAACAGTGGCAGGAGTGGGGCAGACATCTTTAAAGAAGGCCTGGCTGCATCGAGCCATAACCGAGACAGGACGGGATGCGGCTTCAATTCCAATCGCACTAGTCTACCCCAAGGACGGTGCACCTTGTATACTGCTGGTAGATTTTTTCTAAAATAAGTATCTGTGTTAACACTCCGATCTACGCGCCCTCGATTAATTAACACTCGGTTCCTTACGCATGTGGGTTCCAGTACCAGTAAAGTACCTATATAAAAATATAGTGTGTAGTATATGTATTATTGTGTACATATTTGTATGTATGTGTATTTATTTTAATATCTATTGTATGTAAGATTAAATGAATTTATTTGGCAACGTTTCTTACAATCGTATGCACCTAGCCTCATGACTGTAATGTTTTGTATTGACCCAAAGGTTGGCTGCTAGAAAAGGCCTTGCATTAAGCCCGCCCTTTGTACATAGTGCAATAAAGTTGGAATGTAAAAAGGAAGGAAATGTTGAGTGGAGGGGCTTTTGAGGAAATAATAAGCTAGTCCACTGTTGTAGATTTAGATAAATTATCCAGAACATATTTCTGGACAATTTGGCCTACACTGGCCAGACGAGTTGGCGAGGTACTGATGTCTATTTTAATGATAATTTATTACCGAATCTACTAGTTGGTATTAGTGGAACTGGAACCGAACGGCTTAACTTGCTCTCCGAGGCACGGGAACGGCGGAAATCTATGACAAATGTACGTAAGAAAAGTATTTACCATTGGTACATGGAAAACCTTTTTGGATTGGAAAGCGTCCTTACAACAACAAAGTAAAGTATCATCACGACCGTTTCCCTTCCGGGGTGGTCAGAAACCACGCTTATAAATAAGCGGATTCACATTTAGCCAACTTTACTTATAGGCCAATCATGACAAGTGGCAAGCTCGTCGATGTCCCCAGCGTACCAAACTCGAGAAATATCACAAATAAGTGAATATTAATTAAATGTATTTATTTACATTAATAAATATATTTGTGTCCCGACCAGGAATCGAACCCGGCTCCGAGACTTAACCAAGGAAGTACCAGTCTTAAATTTTATACTTACACATTATTGTTCTTCTGGTTGAACATGTTGACATCAATTTTGACATCATGTATTATGATATTGTATAAAAACTTTCCTATATTTTGTCGCACATCCATCGGCCATGGTGATTCTTTTATGTTCTGAAAAAAAAAAAAAAAAAAAAACACTTAACGGATACGTCAAACCATAAAAATATATATACATATATACTAGCACGACATATGACTTTGCGCTTCTTTTACCTTTTACCCATGACATCAGTTCCTAACACTATGCCGGCTTGACTGGGCATGACCGCAATTCGAGCATGACCGCAATTCGAGCATGATCTCGAAAAGCACGAACGGTGGATACTTCCCTGCACCGGCAGACTGGGCAAATAACGACCATTCGGTCCGGTCGACCTAATTGTTCTCGTTGAAATTATTTGCCATTTGCAACTTTTTACATTCGAAACATTAGATGTAATTTTGTATAAATTGTTTATAAATTAATATGAAAAAGTAAAGTATCATAACGACCGTTTTCCTTCCGGAGTGGTCAGAAACCACGCTTATAAATAAGCGGATTAACATTTAGCCAACTTTACTATAGGACAATCATGACAAGTGGCAAGCCCGTCGATGTTCCCAGCGTACCAAACTCGAGAAATATCACAAATAAATTAGATATTAATTAAATGTATTTATTTACATTAATAAATATTTTTGTGTCCCGACCAGGAATCGAACCCGGTACCTCCAAGTCTAAATCCTCGGACTTAACCGCTAGACCATGGAGACAGTTTTATTTAGTGTGATGAAATGTTTAATGTTAAAGTTAATAATGGTTTAATTTTGAAGATCAGCAGTCAGTAGGTCAGCATCAGTCTGTATTTAACTTATATATTAACAAATTTATTATATTTTTAATTATTTATTGGTTAATTTCAATTTTTTAATATCAATAAAATAATATTTCTTACCAAGCTAGCGCCATCTTTGTTCTGGTGCATCAACAATTGCCAAGCTTGCCTGCAGTTGTACTGTTTATGACTATTGTCGAGGGGCTGACGATTTATGTACCATTTACAATATTTATCATACAGTTCCTTTTTTTTCTTTAAAACACCGTTTTTACTGGATTGGTCTATTAGATATCTGAAAAATCATGTCAAAATTAAATAGTGTGTCTTCGGAACACAATAATTTATTTGTGATATTTCTCGAGCTTGCGAAGTTTTTTTTTAGCTCATCACAATATTAAACATATAAACAAAGTAGCAAGTAATTAGATTTAAATTAATAGTACAATTAAACTGTAACTAGCAAAAAATAAATAAATATTTCTAGACAGGTCACACAGCGCCATCTAATTTCCGTGGTAGGCTACGAGGCTTGTGTTACGGAAACTAGATGATTGATAAACTAGAAGCTACTACTATACTTTTTTTTTGTAAATATACGAGTATACATATTATACATATAAACACCCAGACCGAGACAAATTATACAATGTACAACTTGCCCCCGGTGGGAATCGAACCTACGACCTCCCGAGTTCACGGCAACGTTTGTTACCACTAGACCACGGAGGCGGTATATATGTATAATATGTATATATTTACAAAAAAAAAAGTATAATATGTAGTTCCGTAACACAAGCCTCGCAGCTTACCACGGAAATTAGATGTCGCTGTGTGACCTGTCTGGAAATATTTATATTTATAGCTACGAATATATGCTTAATTGACATATTATTATTATTTACATTGTAAGGTGACACGGCCCGTATACAGCCACGAACTAGTATTCAGATTTTATATTTATTATTATTGTTAGATTGTAAGCTGCTCGGCCCTTTTACAGCCACGAATTTATATTTAGTTGACACGGCCTATTTACAGCCACGATCTTATATTAAGTAGTTATTAAGTTACAATTACCCTGCTTATGACAATAATGCTATTATAACACACATAAATCTGAATTGTTTACCTGTTACGGTCCAACCATGATTACCTAACTTATGTTTGTTTATATATTTTGTATGTTCAAATTCAAAATAATTTATTGTCAGAATTGTTTACATGTAAAATTACAGAAACATTATCTTCATATTCAATTCAATTCAATTCGTTTATTTCTGTAATTAGGCATAGGACAAAAAAAAAATTATTTTGCACTTTTACATGTCAAATTTACAATAAGTATACTTTAATATTAGGCTACATAACTTCACAGAATTCTACCAGGTAGAACGCCATGAAACTACACAACCTTACTTAAATGTAAAGCAGTGCGTTACAATACAAACATAAAATAACATTTAAAAAAAAACCTACGTGAGTATAACACAATAATTCCACACAAATATTATTACAATACATTATTGTTGAAACAATCTGCCCATACAATATTTAATATTTAATATTTTTTTACACATTTATATACAGGCATACAATATTTAATATTTTAACTAAACAATATTATATTATATTATTATTATTGCTTTTAATACAAATTAGTTTTAAATTTAAAACCTATGTCAAATTAACATATTATTCAAACATTTTATTTTGACTATACCTACTACTTATTTACTAATACTAATAAATATTGCCAACTACAAGGTGCAAATGTCATAATTAAAACTAAAACAATAACAATCAGCAATACAAATAACAAAAATAGGTACTTAATTTAATTCGCTGTCATTTAGATAGTCCATAATATTATAGTAACCCTTTTGGATCAATAATTTAATTAACATTTTCTTGAATGATTTAATTTCTTGGTCTTTAATGCTGCTTGGTAGTTTATTATAAATTTTAGGTGCCATGTGAAATATGCTGCGATGCATTAGTGCAGTGTATGAGTAGGAGTCAGCATACACTTTCCCCTCATTCCGAATCGCGTTTAGAGCGCTTAGAACGAATAGGACACTGACCGTCGTTCCGAATCAAATATCGCGATTTGGATGCTCAGAGCGTGATATCAATTCGGAACGGTCTAAATCACATTTTCATTCATAAAACGTCCACTGCTGGAGATGGGCCTTGCAGAACTGGAGAATTTGGCCTACACTCGCCACGCTGGCCAGACGGCTTGGCGAGGATATGATGTCAATTTTTCATGACAATTTATTAACGATTCCACAAGTTGGTTTTAGTGGAACCGGGACCGACGGGTTAACGTGCTCTCCGAGGCACGGGAACGGTGGTGTTGTAAATCTATGACAAATGTACGTAAGAAAAGTGTATTTCTCATTGGTACATGCCGGGTGGGGTTTGAACCGACTTTTGTAGGATTTAAGGTACGCGTTCTTACAACCGTGCCACCACCGCGCCTATATATATATAATTTTTTTTAAGTAAATTAATATTTTGCATACCTATTATAAACTTGTGTTCCGAGGTCTCGTTGCAACAATTTGAGTGTAGGACTGTAACTCTGACTGCCATCAACTAGTTTAGTTATTTCACTCAAAATTAGATCCACAAATTGATTGGCCTAAAAACAAGGTTAAATTGATTCATCAATTAGGACGTACTTAAACAAAAAGGATGGAATCCAATTAAGTAAATTTTAAGCTATAGGCCATTTAAGTTGGAACTTAAATTTGTCCAAGATTTAATATATTTAGACTTATATCTTTTATTTATTTATTGACCGCCTCCGTGGTCTAGTGGTAACAAACGTTGCCGTGAACTCGGGAGGTCGTGGGTTCGATTCCCACCGGGGGCAAGTTGTACATTGCATAATTTGTCTCGGTCTGGGTGTTTATATGTATATATTTACAAAAAAAAAGTATAATTTGTAGTTTATCAACCATCTAGTTTCCGTAACACAAGCCTTGTAGCTTACCACGGAAACTAGATGGCGCTGTGTAACCTGTCTGGAAATATTTATTTATTATATCAAAAACCCGTGCCTCGGAGAACACGTTAAGCCTTTGGTCCCGGTTCCACTAATACTATCTTGTGGAATCGTTAATAAATTGTCATTAAAAATTGACAACATATTCTCGCCAAGCTGTCTGGCCAGCGTGGCGAGTGTAGGCCAAAATTCGCCAGATATATGTTCTGGAAGGCCCATCTCCAACAGCGGAGAACACTAGGACAAAACATTAACAAAATACAGTGATATAAATAAGTGGTAAGTTTGCCAACCTAACATTTGTACACAGCATGCAGTAAACAATATCATGAATAAAATACAAAAACACATCAATATCTAAAGTTAAACATAAAAATAACAATTTGGCATACATACGTCATAAAGTTAATTCTTTGCAAAGTCGCCGTTTTTTAAACGATTCCATGTTTCTGTACAAAATAGTGAATAATCACATAGACTCTCCTACTCTTTTAGACAATGTCACGTTGAGAGTGCCTCGACTTACCTCACGTTCTAAAATACTAGTTCATTTCCTCCTTTAGCAGAACAAATTATGCAAAAAACACCTTTTTAAGACGTGCAGTAAAACTATATAATGATTGCTTGACGTGGACATATTTGCTTGCTCTAAGTCAGTGTATAGGAGCAGAGTCCGTGAGATAATTAGAGTTAAGTATTCGATAGAATAGACTTAAATGTGATTTTTACTTTCTTTTATGATTTAATTGTATTTTGAAAATGTAATAAGTATAGTTCTCTTTTACAGTTTTGGTACTCCAGGTCTAATTAAATGTGTATTGTTTGTTATATAAATTGTATTATGACTGTTTGTTACCAAAATACAACAAATAAAATAGTAGTTATATATAAAATATGTATGCCAAATTGTTTTTTTTATGTTTTTTTTCATATTTACATATATATAAACCTAAAAATAATAATGGTATTAATAGTAGTATTAATATATATAAAAAAATGTATGTACAGGAATATTTGTATTTAAATGGTTATAGAGTAGTTGTGTAGGTATGGTTATTGCAAAACATACAATGTCAAAGTCAAAGTCAAAATATCTTTATTCACGTAAACCTATTACAGGCATTTATGAAACGTCATAATTTAATTATTTTGAATGATTCTACTCCTGCTAGTAGAAGACTAAGCAGCAAAGTGGTCCAAGTACGCTGTTAGCAGAAGACCAGCAGTTAAGCAGATTCCGGTGACCGGTTAATGTTTATTCTTACTAAGAAAGGAATCTGCAAGGAAAACTCAGCTATATCAGATTTACAAAATAAAACATATACAGAACTACACCATACTTACATCAAAAACTTTTAAATATGGATATAAAGTGATGGGACTATTTGAGGCTGTACTTTGTGATTTCAGTGTGCTGAGGTTTCTCGAAAAAGCCTCTTTTACAGCTTCTTTCCACTCACGCTCTGTTTCTTGTAGTTTCGTTCTCTGGGGACGAAAGGGAATGATTAATATAACAATACAGAAATAGTTATAATCTTGTAACAATTAATGTATTTAGTAAAGTATCATCACGACCGTTTCCCTTTCGGGTTGGTCAGAAACCACGCTTATAAATAAGCGGATTCAGATTTAGTCAACTTTACTATAGGCCAATCATGACAAGTGGCAAGCTCGGTGTCTCCAGCGTTCCAAACTCGAGAAATATCACAAATAAATTAAATGTATTTATTTACATTAATAAATATTTTTGTGTCCCGACCAGAAATTGAACCCGGTACCTCCGAGTCTAAATCCATGGACTTAACCGCTAGACCATTGAGGCAGTTTATTCATGTATTTAATGTTTTAAACTAAATAAAATTATATTGTAGTAAAATAAAAAAAACCTTTGCGCACATTTATAATAGACAAATTATACAATGTAGAACTTGCCCCCGGTGGGAATCGAACCCACAACCTCCCGAGTTCACGGCAACGTTTGTTGCCACTAGACCACGGAGGCGGTAATTATAATAATAATAATAAATATTTCCAGACAGGTCACACAGCGCCATCTAATTTCCGTGGTAAGCAACGAGGCTTGTGTTACGGAAACTAGATGGTTGATTAACTACATTATATACTTTTTTTTTGTAAATATATACATATTATACATATAAACACCCAGACATAGAATCGAACCCACGGCCTCCCGAGTTCACGGCAACGTTTGTTACCACTAGACCACGGAGGCGGTCTCTCCAGATATATGTTCTGGAAGGCCTATATCCCGCAGTAGAGGTCTAAAACGCTGTGTTCTAGGGGCTGTAATGAATGAAAAGTGAAATGCGACTTGGCTGAAACGTCGGGAGAAATATGTCTCTAAGGTAAATCGCGTAAAGACTCGTTAAAATTAGAAAAAATAACATGAAACACAAAAATAAGGATCATCGTGACCACATTTGTAGCGGGTTACTTAACTATAGTCCCATCATGACAACTGGCAAGCTCGTCAATATCACTAGCATACCGGACTCAAAAAATATCACATATAAATTATTGTAGCCGACCAGGAATCGATCCCGGTACCCTTTAGCAAACATGTCCGATGTGCTGCCAAAGCATTTTTATACTGAACTAGAAATATTAAAAAGCTTAAAATTTATCCCCAAACCTCCAGAAAGTGCAAGGTACTCGTTAGGAACTGGCTTCAGGAACTAACTTATGAGGATACTGAAAACCTGTTTAAAATCATAAAATAATATTTTAAGAAATAGGTTGTTGCTAACACATGCATACTTACTTATATACATTCATTCAAACCCACGTACACCAACACACACACACTAACCATACACACAAACAATTATTTAAGTCTTGCCTACAGCAAATATAAATAAATATTGTCTAGAGTAAAATAAAATGTTCTAAGTACTAATTCCTACAATGACATCTGAAACACCGTCCACCGACTATTTCAGATGTCACAGCTAAACTCTTTTTGTTACTATTAAACTTTTTAAACTTTCGCGCACACTCATAATAGATTTTTATAATTTTAACGGGTCTTTACGCGATTTACCTTAGAGACATATTTCTCCCGACGTTTCAGCCAAGTTGCATTGGCCGTGGTCACGGGTCGACTGAAGCTATGCGGTGTAGTCTCGTAAATATTGGGCGGCAGATGTAAACCTACCCACTTATCACTTTAAAAGTTTTTAGAAATCACGACACGCGACACTTACAATATCCTTGGCGACACCGGGCGATTTTTCCCGGCGCGATTTTTTTTGTTACTATGTACGATTTATTTTATGTCCTAACCTATGTAACAACTGAATTGTAATGTATATTTATTTTGCAATAAAGATTTTTATTATTATAGAAATACTCACACAAAACTTAACAGCCTTCGACGCTTCGTCTTTTATGTCAATATTTTGTACTTCAATTTCTCCTTTAATTTCTATATCAAATTGTCTTTTGGCCCTTTCTTTGACCTCTTCAACACTCATTAATCCCTCAGCTGGAGATTGTCTTAACCCATCCCTGTTGATTTTATTATCCAAACGCAACCCTTCAAGTAATGGACACTCGTAGTCTAACATGGGTGCGGTATATAGAGGGTTAAATGTAGGTTCCAAATGGCGTATAGCTTTTATAACCACTTCTCTCTGATCATAAAGGAATTTAGATTTGTCCAACAAATCGTTTAGACTTATTCCCTGTAAATTCAAATTAAAATTATTTATTTCCATTTGGTTCACATGTAACACTCGGATATTGTCAATTTTTACAAATATAATACAATATTATTTAAATTAATTAAAATTAAATCATGGATGGACCGAAATAAGTAAGTGACATTGGTGCCATAAATTTGTGGCTTTATAAAGGCCGTGTTAACTTATTAAACTAACTGGTAAACTTAATAAAAAATAAAAAAAATACAATAACAATTTCGTGGCTGTATAGAGGCCGTGTCAACTTAAATACAAATACAAAAGTATTAAATCATATTAGAATAACGCAAGCAACAATAAAATTTTAAAACCCGTGATCTTCACCCATTGTCTTTTATAACCCCAGAATAGTATGTGATGCGAACGAAATCTTCATTGTGGAAACTGCCTCCGTGGCCTAGCGGTTAAGTCTGTGGATTTAGTAGTAGTACCATGTTCAATTCCGGGTCGGGTCACAATAATAGAAATGATCAGGAACGGGTTCAAGACTCAGCTTTACGCAGTGGAAGTTGGTGCGAGAGCAGTTCCAGCAAAATCTTTGCATCACTTACTGAAATAATTGGGCCTAAGCAGGTCTGCCGTCAATACATTTATGGAACGAGCTTCCAAGACGGCATTAACAGAATCATACAGTATTTGGTTGGGTAGGGAGAGAAGTAGAATGGTGGATGGTGAGCGTATTATTGCACAATAAAATAAAAAGGGAGGCCTCCTTTTCTCCAGCCTATTGTCGGTCGCAAGCCCGAAACACCATTCTTCTCATCTCTTACCCACACACGTGGACCCGGCACCCGCACGGTGAATCCATGGAATGCTTAGAAATTTGTCTTCTCTTATTTAATTTATTTGTGATATTCTTGACTTTTTGGTATGCTAGAGACATCAACGAGCTTGCCTGACAATTGGCCAATAGTAACGTTGGCTAAATGTGAATCCGCATCTTTAAAACTGGTTTCTGACCACCCCGGAAGGGAGTCGTGATGATACTTTTTTAATTGTGAAAACCAGTAATAAATCGTTTCGACGCCGCGATAAATCGTTGATGTACTCGTAGCCTAGGATATTGTAAGTGATATCGGAACTTCTAAAAACTTTAAAAGTGATTTGTTTCTTGATAAGCAGGAACACACTGTGTCCAGTACACATTGAATATTTGGCACGCAATATGCTTATGTATGTTTATTTGTGTATATATGTATGTATATGTTCATAATACTTGCATGTAGTTTATGTAATTGCTTGGTATGTAGTGTATTTATAAATTAGACTATTATTATTACATTGTTGCACCCTGCCCATAATCTCTCACCATCCCAAAGGTTAGTTGTCAGAGAATGCCTAACAGGCATTAAACTCGCCTATGTACCTAATTTTAAGTTTTGGTGCAATAAAGAATTTAAAATAAAATAAATAAAATTGTGGGTAGTTTTACATCTAGCGCCCGTTATGGACGAAGATTAAATCTGCGCTCCGGTCGAATTACCTGGTTTAGATAATGGAAAGTCTCTCAATCTATGCATAACTCTGTTAAAGGATAGCTATTTAATGTAACGAAATAACCCCCTGATCGCTATTTAAAAAAATCGTCTATTCGCATTTCCTATCCCAATAAAGTTAGTAAGTACATTATTATGTATGTATGTAGGTTTATACGAGTAAGTAAGTACGCATTATATATTTATACTACTGCCTCTGTGGTCTAGCGGTTAAGTCCATGGATTTAGACTCGGAGGTACCGGGTTTGATTCCTGGTTGGGACACAAAAATATTTATTAATGTAAATAAATACATTTAAATATATTTATTATTTGTGATATTTCTCGAGATTGGTACGCTGGAGACATCAACGAGCTTGCCACTTGTCATGATTGGCCTATAGTAAAGTTGGCTAAATGTGAATCCGCTTATTTGTAAGTGTGGTTTCTGACCACCCCGAAAGGGAAACGGTTGTGATGATATTTTATCTAGTTAGTTGGTTATTAAATATTAATTTTTAAATTCCTTTGCTTTTGGGTGCTTTTCAGTAAACTGTTTAAAGTTGTCCCAATGGTTGGCTATGAGAAAATGTCTTGCATCATTAAAACCCACCTTTGTCTTTGTGTAATAAATAAATAAAATTACCTTTTCCATCATCATTGTGTGATAAGAACTAAGTACTTTATGTTTATTCTCTAAGTGACTTTTTTCCACGCACTCAAATACTGCTGCAAATGTTTGTGGATCACATTCTACCCCATCTTCTTTCATATATGCTAGTAGTTCTTCTGTTATGTTATATTGCCCCTGTTAAAAGATATAGACTCAAAAATCTTAACCAACATTTGTTATATCAGTTTCATCATTTAGTTTTGATAATAATTTTGATTTAATTTAATATTATTGTATTATTAGTTTAGTTTTAATTTAATTTAATTTATGATTTGACTTAATTTTATTTAATTTGATGTTAGGTTCGGCTCAATTTTAATTTAAGTGCTGTCTATAAAATAAAAATCATTTTGGCTAATGTATAACAAAATTCCTATCGTCAAATACCTATGTATTAATTTAATGCTGTAATTTTGTAAAACCAATAAATAAAAAATAAATAAATCACAGCCAATAGAACACAGAATTCTAGCCTTCCACTGTTGGAGATGGGCCTTCCAGAAAGTATTGTATAATTTAGCATACACTCACCACGCTGGCCAGACGGGTTGTTGAGGGCCGTACAATTTTAATCTATTGATGTAAATAGCTTTCTAATTACCGCTTTATAATTGCCCATTTTTAGTATTAAAATGGATATAGTATGTTATTTTTTTTTTTATACCAGCACGATATGTGACCTTTATTCCCTCTTGCTCACACAATATTGTGAAGCGAGCCAACTCAGTTCTTTATGCAATTAGGAGATCATTCCAGCAAGTTAACCCCAACACATTTATAAAATTATATAAAACATACATAAGACCATTATTGGAATATGGTTATGGTATTGGAATGAGGGGAGATATAATTGAGACATTTAAAATTCTAACAGGAAGGTATAACTGCCCCCACCTAGCCAAAATATTTAGGTTTAACACAATGATATTTCCCCCTCGTGACCACGGAATGAAGCTAATGAGAAAATCCAGCAATACAAATATAGGATATCACTTCATGAATAACAGAGTTGTAAATATGTGGAACAAAATACCAGAAGACATATTAAAATCCTCAACTGTAAACACTTTTAAAAACAAACTGGACAAGCGGCTAGTGACAATCGAAATAGACTATGGTGATAACTGACAATTTAATAAACTTTACACCAGTGCTTGATATAGGCATATCAGCAATGCGCTGCGAGCTTATTAATCAATAATATTAATAATAACAACAATATAGCATTTTTTAAGATTATTTAAGTCAAGTCTACGTCGTTTTGAGAAATGTAGTATTATTTATATTACAATTAGTATTACCTTAGAAGCATATCCATGTAGTAGTGTATTATATATTCTAACATCAGATATTTTTTCCTGCTCCTGCACCCTTTTGTGTCTTGCTCTATAATACTGCAATATTTGTCGACTCTGCACAAACAATTAGAACTTTTAACATAACTTTTATAACCATACCAGATCCGATCAGGTTGAAAAAAATTGTTTACACAGACTTCAATATTATGTTTAATTCTGTAAAAAAAAAAAACCGGAAACTTATGGTTTTCCAGGAAATAATAATTGAAAATCTTAACAAGCACTAAAAAATATATTTTTTTAAATATTTTATTTTGGCAGTGAAGCTTCCTGCCTCATCTTTGAGTTTATTTTTTTGTTGCCTCCGTGGTCTAGCGGTAAAGTCCGTGGATTTTAGACTCAGAGGTACTATATTTGATTACTGGTTGGGACACAAAAAATAATAATGATATTTCTTAAGTTTGGTACGCAGAGACATCAACGAGCCACTTGTCACGATGGGCCTACAGTAAAGTTGGCTAAATGTAAATCCGCTTCATTACAATAAAATCGTGGTTTCCGACTACCCCAGAAGGGATACGGTCATGATGATACTTTACTTTACTACTATATTTGCTAGGTTAGGTTAGATCAATAATTTTCGAGGTTGTTCTTTTTACCCGACTCGCGATGCAAAGATGGGTTATGTGCTTATCAGAGTATTGGTTATGTTTATTCCTTTGTGGTACACTGGAAACCAAACTTGGCCGATTTCGATGATTTTCACGTCAATCGATTAGTCTTCATCAGGCGAGTGTCACTGAAGATATGACAATAATCAAATTTCATTAAGGCGACAACCAGACGCCATATTGTGGAAAAAAAAAAAAAAAAAAAATCAATTTAGAGTGACAATTTAGAATCTATAACAATTTAAAGTTGGTTAGCAACCATTATCATTTAAAATTTCAATCTAAGTAGGTACTATCTTCACCATCCTACCTATAATAAAGGTGTCATAAAGTACATATAAAAAAGTATCATCACGGCGGTATCCCTTTCGAGGTGGTCAGAGACATTAAATATATTTTATTACAACAAAGCTATAACTAGTATCAAGTTTAAAATAAAAAAATGATGTTGAATTAAAAACTGAAAAGAAATAAATAACAACTAAAAAGAATAAAACAAGCCCAAAGGTTCCGTCGCCAAAAATTTTGATAACCGGTTAACTACACCATTGATATAATATATAATTTTATTATGGTTATAAACATTTTTGGCGACGGATCCCTTAGGATTTTTTTTTTAGTTGTTATTTATTTCTTTTCAGCTTTTAATTCCAGAACAGTTTTTACTAGGCAGGTTTCTTTTTAAATAATTTATTAGAAATTTAGCAATTTATTAATAACCTAACCAATTAAAAAAAAACTACATTTCCGTAACTCTTCGCTACATGGAGTGCCTGTCTCAACCCAATCTGGTACTTAGTTACCATCTTAGGTTAGGTTTGATAAAGTCTTACCTCTCGCAGCATATCTAATGAACACAGCAGTTGCAGATGTGTTAACAGTTTCTTGTGTAATGTTTGTTGTTTGCCAGATTTCTCTAATGCCACCATATCATTTTTCATGTTAACCTCGCTAAGGGCGCGACGTTTCTCCCGCCGTGCCCGTTTCTTTGCCTTAGATTCTTGTTTACTGTGGAAATATTATTAATTAACTCTCAATGGGGTGTATCAGGCAAAGCTTTTTGTAGATGTCGCTAGCGGCACTGGTACCTTGTTTACACCTATGACTGATATTTTTTTTTAATTTATTTGTAGTTTTACATTTTTATAACAGAAAAATGTATTTTAATTTACGTTACCTACCTTAAAACAAATTAAGTAAGCAAACAC
Organism: Tinea semifulvella; assembly: GCA_910589645.1. NCBI lineage: Eukaryota > Metazoa > Arthropoda > Insecta > Lepidoptera > Tineidae > Tinea > Tinea semifulvella. The sequence goes on from OU342599.1 coordinate 4,938,210, forward strand.
CGTCTTTAAAATAAAAAAAGGTTTGATTTAATAGAACGGCAATTTTGAGATCACCATATCTTTGCTTTCACTTGAAAATCTCGATTTGTACACTTAAAAGCTGCTCACTTTTGCATAATATCCAGAAAATAATAAATTTTGTAATAAAAATACAAGTTTTCTATGCAACTGACAGTTATATTAGGTACCATCTATAAGCGCCATCTATCGTGATAAAAAGTTAGTGACACACCCCATTAGCTCTTAGTGTTTAACACTTTTGCATCCCTCTTGCTCGCACAATACCACATTTTTAAATATTATTCAAGTCTAAGTGTACTTCTAGTAGTCTACTAACTTTCTAGGGAATACAATTACCGACATTTTAGAAATACATATTTTAATTATATATTTGTTTTAGTAAAATCGTTATGCATGCATTTTCTCTGTCTAAAATTGGGTATTCATTCATTCATTACAGCCCCTAGAACACAGCATCCTAGACCCCCCACTGTTGGAGATGGGCCTTTCAGAACATATGAACATACTCATACATATCAGGAGAATTTGGCCTACGCTCGCCATGGGTTGGTGAGGATCTAATATCAATTTATAATGATTTTTTTTTTTAACAATTCCACAATTTGGTATTTGGATCCGGGACCGACGACTTAAGACTCTGGCGCACGGGAACAGTGGTGCTGTAAATCTAGGACGCTGTGTTCTAGGACTGTAATGATGATGATGACAAAAAATAAAAATATGCACTATATGAAATTTGGCAGGCGCAACAACTAAAGTAGAGTTTATAAAAAAAAGTTTAAAAGCAGAGTTTATGGATAAGTTTAAAGAACCAAGAAGCTGTAAATAAAGTTATTGAATACTTACGCTTTTTTAATATTAAGTGCTTTAATCGCTGGATGTTTAGCTATGTCATGTGTTTCTTCCTCTCCTTCACAGATGTCATTAGGAGCTATTTCATCAAACATGTCATCTATAGCCACATCTGTTACTCCTCGTGCTCTAAAAAATATTATTATTATAAGTTTCGGGTTAAAGTGATGGTGGTTGAGTTGTAAATAGCTGTCCTTTGATTCAAAATCTAAAAAAAAACTTTTTTTTTTCAGACTCAGAAGACTTAAGAGAAAAGCCCACAGGACTTGATAAATTTATTCCTAATATACTATAATAAGTTTAACATGCGCCTATGAGCCATGTTAACAACAAAATTAAATTAAATAAAACAGTGACAAGAGGACTAGCAATTATGTGGCATATAAAAAAATAGTTTTATCATGGATTATTTTTCTATCATTCATGTTTTATATGATTGCAGGTTTATATAAACAAAAAATTAGCTAAGACAAAATTTATACAACGCTAGAGTGTTAAAGGCTGAATGGTGGGATTGGTCAGTGGACCACCATATTTGGTACCTTTTATTATGTAATAAAAATATGTTTGGTTAGGGGTTACAGGTTGATGATGAAGAAATATAGAGATAAAATACTCACTGCAAATTAGAAATATGGGACATCAGCTCGTGATCATAATTATCCAGATGATTATCAAAGAAGATCTCCTTAAACACAGCATGAGGTCCTTTTTGAGGCTTTAAATCTGTCGCCAAATCATTTTTACTGTCTGACAGATTTGCAAAGTCTAATTCCTGAGTTAAACCTTCATTTATTGCATATCTTAAGTCATTTAACCTCTGAGAATATAAAGTTGCTTTACGAAAGTTAAAATAACTTTCTTTAATTAAATCTTTGCTCTGTTGATTCATAATATTCTCTATACTAGTTATTGTATGACTAGCAAAGACTAGGGCACACTGATCATCGTCTAAGCTTATGTCCTTATTAGTTTCATTAAGTAAAGTGTTTTTAATACTAGTTTCTCTAGTTGTTGATTTGTTAAGTAACTTATTTTCAATACTTATATCTCTATTGGTAGTTTTGTTCAGTAACTTGTTCTTAATACTATTTAATAATTCTGGGTCTACTTCTGATATACTTGGTTTTAAGTTGTTTTTGAGCTGATGCAACTGTCCGAGAGAAACTGCACTCGAAGCCAGTTTGGACAAATATGATGCATTAAGTTTGCTTATGGATACTTTTGCTTCTGTCATTGTTTTGTCACTCACTGAAACAAATATAAGGTCTTATGTTATTGTGCTGGTAGGTACTCCAAGCATACTGCCTCTGTGGTCTAGCGGTTAAGTTTGTGGATTTAGACGCAGAGATACTGGGTGTGATACCTGGTCGGGGCACAATAATTTGTGATAATTCTTGAGTTTGGTATGCTAGACATCAACAACCATGCTACTTGTCATGATAGGCCTATAGTAAAAATGGATACAGAGTTTGTATAAGTGGTTTAAAACTTAAAGTTTAACATACAGTCCCAAGTCGCGCCGCGTCTCTGAAGTGACCTCAATTGATAAAACATACAGAATGTAGGATACTGACCTTCCATCACTTCTCCATACTTTTTGTAATTCTTATATTTAACCTTTTTCTTTAAGGATTTTTGGAGTGCATTCGCAGTTCTAGTAGACTGGTTTCTCATTTGAAAGGTATTCCCTAAAATAGAAGAAATTAAAGTTACGCAATCTTCGGCGTTTTATAGGTTATGTTATTGTTGCTTTAACTTACAAATCTGACTGATAAAAGTACAATAATATACAAAAAACATAATATTGATGCCTTATTTACCTTTAACTCCGTGATTTTTGAGGATTTCATTGCAAAAAGAACATTTTTGCTCCAAAGCCAAGGTGGTCTTAACAATGTTATTGGAAGATGAAGTGAAATTGTGAAAACCACTGGGATACAAATTTCTTGCATTTAAAATTCGCTGCATTTTCTTAGCTCTAATTGCTATATTCACAAAAACATAGAAAACTTAATATTAAAAACCACGTGAAAAACGAAAAGAACGAAAACCTGAAGAAAACTACGATCAAAATAGAACTGACACTTGACAGTAGGGACTAGGGACGGTATAGAAATTAATAAAATACAATGTTAACTTTTAAAATATAGACTTTACACAACTTATAAATATCGAAATGTCGTTAATTAAACTTCGTCTTTATTAATAATAAATCAAATACAAATATCTAATAACCTTTAACAATAAATAAAAGCGCACTGGAAATTAACAACCATATAATAATGTATAATGAAATATGATTATAAAATATTTTGTACATTGAGTATTCTTTTTAAATGAAATATGAACTTCGTATACAATAACACGCAATGTACAATGTCTCTAAAGTAACATAATGGTAATGATCGCGACTGTCTTTGCGTGGTTTCCGAACGATAGTGTAAAACTAATATTTTCTTTTGATACCCATTTCGATTCCCCCACATATTTAAAACTATATAAGAATACTTCAGATGCCATATAAAATAGGTATTTTTTAAATTTACGTGTTTTAGCTTACGGAGCCAAAAGCTTAATTGGCGTATATTATTGTGTCATTTTTATGAATTTTGTGTATTTCTCATTATAAAATCTGTGTTTATACAGGATTTTCAAAATACAATCGTAATATCTTACTTTTAGCAATATCATGGAGGAGGAAGATAAGTCATTTGTCTGTAAGTACTTAATAAAACAAAAAAAAAAATGTTAGTAAACTCGTGGATTTTCTGTTCGTTTTTGCGAAAACAGTCCTTTTAATTATATTTATTACAGGGACTCCAGAAACTACTGAAGACTTTTTCAAACAGAGGTTTGAGAATGATTGGTTATTTAAAAGAAAGAAGCAGCCTTGGGCGTGAGTATTGCCTTTATTAATTTCTTTTCTTTTCATCATGATTTTCCAAGCCTCGACATAGACATATATGTATATGTAAGTAGTTTGATGAATATTAACAAAGTGAAAGAGTGCTCTATTTAATGACCCTATAGGGCCTGGATTCATCTCTACTAAAAATAGTACTAAAATAACATAATTATAAAAAACAACAAAAATCGACTTTCAACTATGCCTAATATAATTTCTTCAAAGCAAGAGCCTTAAAGGGCAATCAACAAAATTATTGATACTTATGTATCTATTTAATATTTAAAAACAATTATTTTTGGTCTAGGTTAATGAAATGAAACCAAATGTTCATACGAAGACAAATTCAATTTGACTCGGTTTGCCTTATACACTACGGTTCTGTAAAATCAGTTGCAAGATATAGACCCCAAGCTCTGAACTTAAGATAAGGCAGGCGACTTTATGGTAACATACTCGTAAATTCAAGTGCCTGAATCTGTGTAAATTTTGTTATTTATTTGATGATCTCAAAAAGTGCTGAACCAATTTCTATTATTTTTTTATGGGACCACCTCTAATGTATGACCTACCAAACAAAAAAAGAATCATCAAAATTATGAAGACAAATTTCTAAGCATTCCATGGATTCACCGTGCGGGTGCCGGGTCCATCGTGTGTGGGTAAGAGATGAGAAGAATGGTGTCTCGGGCTTGCGACCGACAATTGGCTGGTTTAAGAAAAGGAGGCCTCCTTTTTTTTCTATTGCGCGATAATACGCTCACCATCCACCATTCTACTTCTCTCCCTACCCAACCAAATACTGTATGATTCCGTTAATGCCGTCTTGGAAGCTCGTTCCATAAAGGTATTGACGGCAGACCTGCTTAGGCCCAATTCTTTCAGTAAGTGATGCAAAGATTTTGCTGGAACTCCTCTTGCACCAACTTCCACTGCGTAAAGCTGAGTCTTGAACCCGTTCCTGATCATTTCTTCTGTGAGATCATAATATTTATTCGACTTCATGTTGTGGTCTTTTGGAATATTTGATTCCCACGGAACGGTAAGTTCAATAAGGATAACTTTTTTCAAGTTCCGAGAAAACACTAAGATGTCTGGCCTATAGGCTGATACAGCTAGTTCATCTGGGATCCTATAATGGTGTTCAAATGTATCCATGAGAATTTTCCAGTCTGATGCGGCGCCAAGGATCGAGGTGGGCTTGCATTTAGTTTTCGTGCTTTGCCCTTCCTTTACAAATGGTGTCAAAGTTTTATTTGTAGTCAGTCCCTTTCTGGCTCTTGCAATAGAAAGACTTACTGCTTCACGGATAACACCTAGGACTTTGTCATGTCGGCGTGAGTAATAGCCCTTTTCTAGGAGAGTAACGCACCCTACAAGTGTGTGTCTAGCAGTTCCTATGGCAGCACCACACAATGTACAGTTCTTTTCCGTAGCTTTTCCCCACCTTACCAGATTACTCTGGTCCGGGAGGGACATTTGAAAAGCGTTTAGGTAGAACTTTAGCAACGCCGGAGACCAATCGTACATTAGTGTGCGCCACTTTAGGGCTGGAGGGATGCAAAAATCGCCCAAAGTTAGCCAGTCATTTTGAACTTCTAGAGTCATCGCGTGCACTCTGTATTCATGCTCTTCATCTTTCCTGAGGAAGGATTTTATAACCTCTTTGTCACTTTCTTTTTTCTTCCAGCCAATGCCTCTTTTGTCAGTCTGGGCACCTGTCATGAATTTCTTGAAGAATAGTAGTCTCGGTTCCATATCTGAGACCAGAGGGTCTCTTGGAAGGGATGAAATTGTATTATCCTGGGAGCTGGTTAGAATTTGATATTTGCTTATACGTAGATGTTTGTATAATTCAGATGGTCTTTTCAGATCCATTCCGAAGTTTCTCCGTCCTCTAAAGAATGTTGAGGAGTCAGCACCCTGGGCTAATCCAAGCCAAGACTTCAATGTTCTTATGACGTCCGCGTCCAGACTTGATAGTAGGCTTTTGTTGAAATCATATACTAGGAAAGGCCAAGTGAGGCGAGATGCTAAGTAGTTGTCATATATCCAAGCTTTTTTGACATTGCTTATAGGCTGTTGAGTAACCCTATTCATGTCGTCAGTGAATTGTTTTACAACTACTTCTAGGGATGGTGTTTTTCCCTGAAAATTTATCCTTCTGCCAAGAAATTTAAAGGGCATGGTTTCATTTACCGGAGCTATTCTCTGCCCTGCTATACTCAGTCCAGGATCATAAGACGTAAATGTAGTGTTTCGCCTAGCCAGACATAGGCTGAAGCATTTTGATGGTTTCGTTCTCATTCCCTTTGTCCATGAGCAGAAATCATCCACTATTTTCAGCAAGCCCTGGCATTGCTTGGGATTTCTTGTTATCACCGCCAAGTCGTCTGCAAAAGCTAAGACGGATTCCGTATAGATGTTGTTTTGTTTGAATCTATATCCCCACTTCTTCTCACGAGATTTAAGTTTGTCGATTAGGATATTGATAATTATATTAAAAGCTACAGGTGATAGGCAGCAGCCTTGGAACAGGCCCACATTGTATTTTAGTGTGTCTGTGTAGCCGTCCTTGTTTGTTACGACAAATCTCAAGTTCTTGTAATAATTGGCAATTATATCTCTGATTAGTGTTGGAAAGTTATACCATTTTAGCGCAGTTTGCAGCAATTCATGTTGCACCGACCCAAATGCGTTTTCCAAGTCGATCCAACAGACGCTTAGTTGCCGCTCCTGTTTCCTGGCATCCTTCAAACACTCAGCGAGTAAGGTGTTGTGTTCTAAGAATTTGTGGAGATATTGCGTAACAAACATACAAAAAAAAAAAAAACAAATTTCCTTTTTTTTTTGAAGTTGGTTAAAAAAAAAATGATTATTACTCATTATTACCCATTACTTTTTGATAAGTATTGGTTGTTACATTGTGAGAATAGGGGTTCAGCATATAACCCTCAAGGGCAGGAACAGATAATTTTGAAGCAGGCATATACCTGGCCTTGTGGCCTGATAAGTGGGACTCATGTCAGCAGGTGACCTGGGCCTCAGAAACAGATAAAATATATAATTTTGTTTTTTACTAACACTAAATTTTATAAGTTTCTTAAAAAATGCCTTGGAAAAATTAAAAAAATAAAGGGGAATTAATTGAATTGTCATTGTTAAAGGATCGGCAAAAAAAAGTAGGAAGAAGTGGTAGTGTTTAGAAAAGGAAAATGGTTAGGTGCTTTTGTCGTGCTGTGTGGTAGTAATTAATTAACACTACTATGACAAAAGCTAGCTAAGATTTATTGGACTAACCAGTCTGAAGAAACAAGCATTTGTATGTATTTGTGGTGTCTGATGAATAACACTCAATTGCCAGCCTACCCTCAAAAAAACTGGTGTGAGGATATGTATGAAATGTGTCTCTTGCAAATTAATATTACAAATAGTTTTGTTTTTTATCTCTAGGCAAAAGCAGTAAAAGTTAAAACTCTTTTCAGAGAATTCCGGAATATTTTATTAAAAAATGGCTACCCTGAAAAAATGACTCTGGATCAGATACGGAAGAAATGGGCATACACATATGATGTAAGCTTTATCCATTTATTATATTCCAATTTAAATTCTATTAGGATCACATTTTAGCGACTTCACTCTGTACAAAGTCACATGACAGGTATTTGATTCGATGATTGGTTCATTATTTTCATTTTAATTCAAAAACAATAATATTTTTTAATTACTCCAATATACAAGGTTTGTTAGAAAAGTATCCGACCTTTAGTTGGTAAAAAAAACTGGCATACCTGGAGCGTTGGAAACCTAATCACTCTCAAAGTAGTCTGGGACTCCACACAATGCCACCATTGTAGGAAGCAGGAAGCCTTCCGAAAAAAGCCTCTTTCTAAATCGACTTTATCTCGGCTGTCATTGCAGCCATAATGTCCTCTCTTGTATGAAATTGCATTCGTTACAATGGCTTCTTGACGTTGGGGAATAGCCAAAAGTCGCAGGGGGCCATATCAGGAGAGTAAGGAGCCTGTTGAACCAGAGGATATTTCGCCAAAAAATTTGGAACCAAGTGCGAGGAATGTCCATCAGGTTTTTAAAATAAAAAATAAGGTCAGATACTTTTCTAAGAGATCTCGTACAAACATAATAAAATAAAAAAATGTCATTAAAGCCCATAGAAGACAGAGTCCAAGACCTCTTGAAGATGGGCCTTTCAGAACATATCTGGAAAATTCATTCACGGTGGCAAGTGTACGCCAGACAGATTGGGAAGGATAAAATATATATACATATAAATAAACATTATTCGCGCATTTTAAATTCTTTTGTCAACCATACCCAAGTGAAAATACATAGCTGCAAGTAAATTGTGTGACAGTCCTAATAGCATGAAAATTATTTGTGTCCTGTTATTTTGACGAAAAAAATATCGAAGTTTGAATTTGGTGCAGCCCAGTACCCAATGTTCGGCCGAATGTGGATTATGCCGAATGCATGATCCACATTCGGTCCATCACTAGTAATTTTTATTTTTAAAAGTTTAGTTTTTAGTTTATTTAATAATTTAAGTTTTTTAATATCATTGTCCGTTAAAAATGGCGCGAAGGACTCCACTTATATTTTTTTTGTTTAGTGTTACAGATTGGCAAAGAGGACAAAAAACAAAAAATGGATCTACTACAAGCTCTTTGATAAACATTTTAGAAAGAATAAGGTCCTGGATAAATATGAATCTTGTAAGTATATGTACAATTGAATGCAAGGGTAGTTTAATAGTAAACAGTGTTTTCTAATAAAGAATATTTTCAGGGAACAATGAATGGAGATTAAAATTTATAAAGGCAATAGAGTTAGCGATTAGTCCCGACAGCTGTATTATAAATTGGAGGTAAGTTTGACTGGTTAGTGCTGTGTGTGGCAAGAGGGCTGGCCATTTTATTATGCAGCAAATCAGCACTTTTGTATGTCATAATAGTTTTTACGTTATATATTTAAAAATATTTATTTATAAAATTTCGTTATTAAAAGTACTGAGTACACGGGCTGCATTCCCACGTTACACTGCTATAGTTTTTTTTTGTTTTAAATGAATTTTAGACATTTTAATGGGGTTACGGATGGGGACATTGCCCCGTTTTCTCTGGCAGGATCTCAGCGGGTAACCACCCGCTGGTAATTCATGCACTTTTGGTGCTGGGAGTCTAGGTTCGACTACTTCAGCTCTCCTCCAAAAGCACTACTGTAGGATGTGCCGAGCGCAAGACGGAGCGATATTCTGAAGATGCTTGAAGTGTCCGTTGTCGGCCCGATAAAACATACGTCTAGTTAGGCCGACGACAAATTCCTCAATAGTAGGCATCTCCAGATCTCGAGCTATGACGGAATTACGCACGAACCATGGTGCTCGGGAGACCACTCTGAGCGATCAGCTCATTCCGAATTAAGCTCAGAGCGCTTCGAACGATTATGACACTGATCGTCGTTCCGAATCAAATATCGCGATTTGGATGCTCAGAGCGTGATATCAATTCGGAACGGTCTAAATCACTTTTTCATTCATAAAATGTTAGTTTTTTTTTAAATGCATGGAAGATAAATTGCGGATTCCACATCTTTGAGTATGAATACTAACAAATATACATCTCTCGGATTATTCATCTTTATATGTGTAAAGTTTAATATTATTAACTTATTTTGGTAATTTAAAATAACTTGCCGTGTTACAGACATTTTTTTTTCACTTCCTACTTAAATATTAATTTTAGATTTGTTTAAGAAGTAATACAGAAACAGTATAAACGAATTACAATATAACAAATATACATTTCTCGGATTATTCATCTTTATATGTGTAAAGTTTAATATTATTAACTTATTTTGGTCTTTTAAAATAACTTGCCGTGTTACAGACATTTTTTTTTTCACTTCCAACTTAAATATTAATTATAGATTTGTTTTAGAAGTAATATACAAACAGTATAAACGAAATTGCCACTTGTCATGATTGGCCTATAGTAAAGTTGGCTAAATGTGAATCCGCTTATTTATAAGCGTGGTTTCTGACCACCCCGAAAGGGAAACGGTCGTGATGATACTTTATTTAGTATAAACGAATTACAATATTAAATAATTTAAAAGAAAACTTAATTTAAATAAACTTGAAAATGGCGCGCGACATAATGACAAAAAACTGACAGCGCTCAGAGCGATCTACCTCGATATCGTGAGCAGTCTAAGCGCGAGAAATGATGTATTTTGTGACGTCACACAGCTTGGCAAAACAGTTTAAGCGCGTATCGGAACACCTTTAAGCGTGCTTAGGTTACTATTATCGCGTATCGGAATATAGATGATATGTTCTGCTTGTAACCACAAATGTCAGGGTGGTATTTGGAGCGCCGTGGTTCGTACGAAATTCTGTAATTGCAAGAGATCTAGAGGCATTTGTTGTCGGCCTCGCTAAACGTATGTTTAACCGTGCTGACCACGGATCCTACAAGCATCTTCAGGATATCGCTCCTACTTTCGCACGGTCCCCGGAGGGGAGGCCGCTGCCTAGGGAGGCGCTCTTGCAGAAGAAATCTAGGAGACTAGATTCATGAGCCACATGGGCGGTGTTGTACTAGGAACACAACAGGCTTGTAGTTACCCACCGAGATCCTGCTGGGGAAAACGGGAGATTATCCCATCCCCAACCCAGGCCTATTCAACATCTACGCTGTCTAAACCAAAAATGTGCAAACAACCACAATTTGTGACAATAAATGTATTATTTTTTTTATACTCTCCAAAAACTCTAAAAACTCCAAAAAATATATATTTTTTTTTAATTACATTTTTTATTTTTTTATAATAGTATTGTTGAAAATGAGCTGAGAACTCAAAATCTACCCAGAGATTGCTGCATTCAAGATATGAAGGAGTTATGGCATCATTTAAAAGTCACATTTCATGTGAGTAATATTGTTGAACTAAATGTAATAGGCCTTGTTACCACAAAAAAGAGCGGTGGTAGCTTGGTTTAAGCTTAAAAATCCCTAAATGAGGTTCGAAACCCCGGACTGTACCAATGATAAATACACTTTTCTTATGAATATTTACCATAGATTTACAACACCACCATTCCCGTGATGAGCAGAGCATGTTAAGCCGTCCGGTCCCGGTTCCACTAATAGCAACTTGTGGAATTGTTAATAAATACATTCAGTGTTGACCAAATTCTCCAGAAATATGTTCTGGAACATCCATCTTCAGCAGTGTCTACGACTCCATGTTTTAGGGACTGTAATAAAAAAAAAATCTTAGATAAAAAAAAACATCTGTCAAAAGATTGCCTCTGTGGATTTAGACTCGGAGGTACCGGGTTCGATTCCTGGTTGGGACACAAAAATATTTATTAATTTATAATCAATTGGCTTTGGTTGGTTTAGCTTCCGATTCTGATTTTTCTTTTCTCCGCGACAACTCTCTATAACGCCATAAAATTCACAGTCCCTTCAGTGTCGTTATATAGAGTTTATACTGTACAATTTTTTTTAGAGAAAATATCTTCTAAAGATGAAAAAAGGTTCAGAGTTAACACAATGGCCACCATATGATTCTATGCTTTATTACTACCAAACCTATGAACCAAATTACATTGATGTACTGAACGAAGGCAACATTCCACAAGAACCTAAAATAAAGAAAATTTTCAACAAGAAAATTAAATTAGAAGAAAACGGTAATGACGAAAATGAGGAAGGATTTCATTGTAAGTATTTAAAGGGGGTATAATGCTTTTGCAACCGTCTCGCTCACACAATCAAATACTCTGAAAGATTTTTCAAGTCCAAGTGTACTTTTGAGAAATCAACCTTCTAGGAAATAAATTACAGATGTTTTGGACATATTTATATATATATGATATCACTTCATGAATAACAGAGTTGTAATTATGTGGAACATAATACCAGAAGACATAAAAGTCCTCAATTGTAAACACTTTTAAAAACAAACTGGACAAGTGGCTAGTGACAATCGAAATAGACTATGGTGATAACTGACAATTTAATAAACTTTACACCAGTGCGTGATATAGGCATATCAGCAATGCGGTGCGAGCCTATTAATCAATAATAATAATATTTTTACTTTCATATACCTAATTTTAGACACATAAAATATAACGATTACCTCTGTATTATTAACTAAAAAAAAGACAAATTTCTAAGCAGACATACTAGGAAGCTTCTTACCTTCCAATGCGCCAAAAGGTATCACAAAACAGATCAAAATATTTATTTATTTAAATCTTTATTGCACAAAGTACAAAAGCTGACTTAATGCCGCTAGACACAGTCAAACCTTAGGGACAACAAAATCAATCAAACAATGAAAGGTAGGTGCAATTACAGGCTTAATTATATAATATAATGACATATATAAATTAATACATATTAAGATACCTAAATAAATAATATCATATCGAGCCTAATCAAATAGGTAGTGAAAGGTCGAACTTTGACATACCTACGTAAAAAAGAGCCTTGAGATTCGAGCGAGGTTGCCGCTCCTTTGTTCGCTGATACTGCGCCCGCTTCCGCGAATTTATATTTTTATGATCGGGGTGGGGCAGGATAGGTATCTGGTTACAATTCTATATTATTATTATTTTATTTAAACGACTTCAAATTTTAGCCTGAATTAGGCTTCCAAGGCCGCGTTCGTTTTTAAGAAATGTTAGCATGAAAATACCACTTTTTTTAGCACAAGTCGTTCGTTTAATAAATTTTTTAACATTTGATGCTAATTTCGTATGTCAGTACCGTGTTGATGTTACTTTTTGACAGATGTCATTAACATATAAAATGGTTTGTTTACCATTTTTATATAGTTTATAGTTTTCTATTATATTTGTAAATTATTTAAACGATTTTATGTAATAAATTCAAAGACAAATTAAACTACACACATCAAAAAAGTCTAGGGATCAAGCATGTTTATGCGGATTTCTTGTGATTGAGATGTGGCTTTGTAATAAATTTATGATTTTATAAATTTATATGGATCCTTTTTGGTGCATTTCATAATTTAAAACAGGAACTGTCAATCAAATTCGAGTAAAAGATGAAAATCAGCTGTCAATATTTTCCCTATAAAAACATAAGACGCATTGAAGACATTATTAGTGCTACTGTTTCCCTACTACTGATTAAAACCAACGTTATTATGGAGCGGCGACGTCATTTAAGCAGGGAAGAAATGATCAGAGCCGTGGGAATGATAGAAGCTGGTTCCCGGCAACGTACTGTGGCTTTAGCTCTGAATACAAGTCAGAGTGTTATCAGTCGACTTTGGACACGTTACCGAACCACTGGTACCGTGGCTGAGCGCCATGGAGGACGGTATCGCTGCACCACACGGAGACAAGACCGATACATTCAAATCACAGCTCGAAGAACTCCAACAATAACCGCCATGATGTTAGCCGTGAGCCTTCATCGCTCTTCAGGGAACTTAATTAGCGACCAAACAGTCAGAAACCGCTTGCATGAAGTGAACCTTCATTCCCGAAGACCGCTACGGGTACCACCTATAGCAATGCACAATCGTAGGACTCGATATCAATGGGCTCTTGAACACAGAAATTGGACAGAAGAACAATGGCGTTTCGTGTGCTTTTCTGATGAGTCTCGTTTTGGTATGAGGCCGGATACAAGACGTATACGACACTGGAGAACCCCTGGACGCCAACAGCGATTAAAATCCTGCCAGGAAGTCCATCCTTATAGTGGTGGAACCATCATGGTATGGGCGGGTATTTCGATCGGCGGAAGAACTGAGTTGATTTGGATCAGAGGCAACCTCAACGCTCAAATTTATGCTGAGACGGTTGTATCAGACGTCATCGTTCCTCTACAAGTGCATATCGGTCCCTTATTTCAGTTAATGCATGATAATGCACGACCGCACACCGCAAGAGTTGTAAGACAGACTCTCGCCGCAGCTAACATCAATGTCCTGCCCTGGCCTGCTCAGTCGCCAGACTTGAACCCGATTGAGCATGCATGGGATATTCTTCAGAGAAGAGCTCTGCCGAATATGGAGGGTATCCAGTCGCAAGAAGACCTTTTTTTGTTGTTGCAACGAACATGGGCGGCCATTCCACAGCGTGATTTGGATGAACTCATTTTGAGTATGCCAAACCGATGTTCTTGTGTTGTTAGTGTTCGCGGTAGAAACACGGATTATTAATTGTTTAAGTTACCCAATAAAATTAAAAAAAAAACTGTTATTTCAGTCTTTTTTTCGAACTTTAATGTTAGTGGTTCAAATGTCAAAAATCCCTTTATTAGGAAAATGGCAATTTTTTTTACTAATGCAAAGGTGACTTGGTTTATCGTTACTGTAGACAAACGAAAACATTTTATTTGATCAATCCTTAAAGAAAATTTTAATGAATATCAATCAGGAGAAAAGTTATTGCAAAAATATATGTTGATCCCTAGACACTTTTGATGTGTGTATATACAATAAAAGGGGTTTGCTACTTAAATTGTAATCTTATTAGAATAATTTTAAATTAATTCGTATATAACTGTATATACAATTGAGCCCAAATCCCCATACAAGATGAATGATGCCCTTTGGCAGATTAATTCCTTGGAACAAGTCATGACATGATTGAATAATAAAGACCTGTGCACAACATATGCGTAGGTACATAGATTTTGACGGGACATAGGAGATCAAACAGTTGAGCACTACGTGTTGAAATCCGGTGTGACGAGGCCTTAATCCGTAGAATAGCCTTAAAAACTGCTTATGGCCTTAAAGCCGGTCTACATTCACATTGTAAGGAATTAAAAAATAATATCACGTGTGTTGGATGCCATGGTATGATAAAACTTGAACGAAAATACTTGTCAAAAAGTAGCCTCACCACTCGTTTTATTTAAGAAATGTTAGCATTGTTAAAAAATGTGGTATTTCTTAACAAAAACGACATTTCGCGCTGGTTTATGAAGTTGCTACGAGATGTTGGAAATGCTACAAAACGAACGCGGCCCTTGTCACACTCCCCTCCTTTAGGTGTTTATTACGATAGATATTGTGATGTTCAAACGCGCCCTTATTCACCATGCAGTAGTGTTTTGTTCTTCGGATAATAATTTTTATCTTTAAAAAACCCGTTTACCGTTTTTATTTCAAAAAGGGGTTCTACCAACGACACCATTAAAAAATATTTTCTTTTTTTGCAATTACACGTAGTATATGTACTGTATATTGAATTACTTTTTAGGGAATAAGGACATAACTGAGAGTTTTATAAATATCCGACTACAACATGAGTGGATGTTCAAAGAGAGAAAATGGGCTTGGAAGTATGTATTTTTATTTTCCTATTGTTTTTAATTCACGTAATTTGTTTTTTTTTTTAATTCAGGAAGAACTTTGTAAGCTCTAAAACAAAAATTGATATTTTTTAGTAACTTTCCAATAAGTTTATACATAACTTTATGGCACTGACTCCCGAGTTTAAATCCTAACAAAAATAAATAAAATTAAATAACGTTTATTGGATCATAATCAAATATTTTTAAGTTAGTAAGCCTGCCTCCGTGGTCTGGTAAGTCTGTGGATTTTAGACTCGGAGGTACCGGGTTCGATTCCTGGTAGGGACACAAAAATATTGATTAATGTAAATAAATTCATTTAATTAATATTTAATTTGTGTTATTTCTCGAGTTTGGTACGCTGGAGACATCGACGAGCTTGCCACTTGTCATGATTGGCCTATAGTAAAGTTGGCTAAATGTGAATCCGCTTACTTATAAGTGTGGTTTCTAACCACCTCGAAAGGGAAACGGTCGTGATGATACTTTACTTTTACTTTTAGTAAACCTTAGTCAGTTGCTGAGACTTGGTAATTATTAAAACAAAGACAATCTGAACGAATTTCAGATTTCAGTAAGTGGCACGCAAGGTCCATGAATATTAACAACTGATGTCAGACACTCATAACTGCCATCAGTCCCTAACACTATGCCGGCTTGACTAGATGCTTTTTCACACTTCGCTTGAAGGACTCCAAGTTATAGGAAAGTGGAAACACAGAGGCTGGAAGAGCATTCCACATCTTTATCGTACGACAGATGTATGAGTCGCCAAATTTATATGTACGCGAAGGGATGGTGACTACGGTATGTGGGTGCATATTCTGACCTGTGCGTGTGGTTCGGTTGCGGAATGGAGAGAGAGCGATTAGGTTATAGAGTTCTTCGGAGCACTCACCATAGTATAGCCGGTAAAACACGCTCAGAGAAGCGACATCTCGGCGAAGCTGCAGGGATTCGAGAGTTCCAGATATAGATTTATATCGCAACAGCGTGTTGTAAATTATCAATCAACCCTAGAAACCTTGTAGTTAGTTACAACTTATAAAACGGGGTCTTGCCACCGTTGAGGTTTATATTCTGGAACCCACTGGATTAGTCCGCCATGATGGCAAGAGACCTGATGTCATGACGCTGATCCCCTGGGAGCGGGGACGGGCCTTAGTGTGGGATGCCACTTGTGTCGACACTTTGGCTTTGTCACGCCTCAGGGGTACAGCGCTAAAAGCAGGAGCTGCAGCCAAAAGCGCAGTCTGGCAAGCGGCGCAAATACGTATCTATAATCAAAGACTGTTTATGCCGTTTGCTGTAGAGACTTTAGGCCCGTGGATTTAAAAACATTTTTAAAAACATCACTCCTCGTCTAATTGTCTGCTTTGGGGACAAGAGGGCTGATTTCCTCGCCCAGAGAATCAGCATAGCGATTCAGCGAGGAAATACGGCCAGTTTTCTTGCCACCATGCCGCGCGGATACGATTTATATTTAAATTGATATTTTTTTTAGTTTTTTTTATATATCACCTTAATATAAATGATTGACTATCAACTTATAATTGTCAGTCTAATAATGATATAAAGTCCATTATACTTAATAAAATAAATAAAGTGTAAAACGTGTGGTAACCCTTACGAGTGTCTATCAAAACTATGAACTGACTTTTTGCCGCGTTCGCAGGTGGCGCTGCTGGAAGGTAGTTGTAATATTTTCATTTGTTGCTTTTGTTTATTGTATTGTGTGTTTGTGATATCAATTAGGAATATGAGTTATACCTTTCCTTTCAGATATTTTACGTATTCTTTTAGTTTAGCTTATTTTGCTTTTTAATGAAGTTTTTATAATAGACACTTTTAGTCATAGCTCTATTTAAATTTGTAAACTGTTCAGCAGTCCTATTCTGTTACTTAAACGCAAACGTTATATAATGGAATCCGTTATCTATAAATAATAATAATAATAATAAATATTTCCAGACAGGTCACACAGCGCCATCTAGTTTCCGTGGTAAGCTGCGAGGCTTGTGTTACGGAAACTAGATGGTTGATAAACTACATATTATACATTTTTTTTTGTAAATATATACATATTATACATATAAACACCCAGACCGAGACAAATTATACAATGTACAACTTGCCCCCGGTGGGAATCGAACCCACGACCTCCCGAGTTCACGGCAACGTTTGTTACCACTAGTCCACGGAGGCGGTCATCAATATATATATATCAGGCTATTAAAGTTCATAATTGCCCGGCCGCTGTCAAGTTCAAGCGCTTATAGAGTTGAGAATTGAGTAATATTTTGTAATTATACCGCAATCTCAGACGTAAATAACGAAATCCTCCATATAGAAAAAAGTACATAGATTACGTATTAATACATTTTATTTAATTTATTTTTACAATCAAATTAATTATTTTTTTGCTGTTGTAGTGAACTGGCAGCCATGATGTGGAAAGAGTTTGGTTTCCCAAAACACTTGACTAGTAAAATGATGTGTCATAAATGGGCATCCATGTATTCGGTAAGCATACCTTCATACTTTACATATTATAAATGTGTAAGAAGGCGTTCCTTAAATCCTACAAAGGTCGGTTCAAACCCACCCGGCATGTACCAATGAGAAATACAATTTTCTTACGTACATTTGTCATAGATAATACAACACCACCGTTCTCGTGCCTCGGAGAGCACGTTAAGCCGTCGGTCCCGGTTCCACTGATACCAACTTGTGGAATCGTTAATAAATTGTCATTAAAATTTACATCACGTCATCGCCAACCCGGCGATATATGTTCTGGAAGGCCGTCCAACAGTAGGGGTCTAGGACGCTGTGTTCTAGGGATTGTATGGCCAGCGTAGCGAGTGTAGGCCAAATTCTCCAGATATATGTTCTGAAAGGCCGTCCATCAGTAGAGGTCTAGGACGCTGTGTTCTAGGGATTGTATGGCCAGCGTGGCGAGTGTAGGCTAAATTCTCCAGATATATGTTCTGGAAGGCCGTCCAACAGTAGAGGTCTAGGACGCTGTGTTCTAGGGATTGTATGGCCAGCGTGGCGAGTGTAGGCCAAATTCTCCAGATATATGTTCTGGAAGGCCGTCCAACAGTAGAGGTCTAGGACGCTGTGTTCTAGGGATTGTATGGCCAGCGTGGCGAGTGTAGGCCAAATTCTCCAGATATATGTTCTGAAAGGCCGTCCATCAGTAGAGGTCTAGGACGCTGTGTTCTAGGGATTGTATGGCCAGCGTAGCGAGTGTAGGCCAAATTCTCCAGATATATGTTCTGAAAGGCCGTCCATCAGTAGAGGTCTAGGACGCTGTGTTCTAGGGATTGTATGGCCAGCGTGGCGAGTGTAGGCTAAATTCTCCAGATATATGTTCTGGAAGGCCGTCCTACAGTAGAGGTCTAGGACGCTGTGTTCTAGGGATTGTATGGCCAGCGTGGCGAGTGTAGGCCAAATTCTCCAGATATATGTTCTGGAAGGCCGTCCAACAGTAGAGGTCTAGGACGCTGTGTTCTAGGGATTGTATGGCCAGCGTGGCGAGTGTAGGCCAAATTCTCCAGATATATGTTCTGAAAGGCCGTCCATCAGTAGAGGTCTAGGACGCTGTGTTCTAGGGATTGTATGGCCAGCGTGGCGAGTGTAGGCCAAATTCTTCTGTTATATGTTCTGGAAGGCCGTCCAACAGTGGAGGTCTAGGACGCCGTGTTCTAGGGATTGTATGGCCAGCGTGGCGAGTGTAGGCTAAATTCTCCAGATATATGTTCTGGAAGGCCGTCCAACAGTGGAGGTCTAGAACGCTGTGTTCTAGGGGCTGTAATGCCTGTCCCTTCCTTCATCAACATCATCATTAGCCTGTGTGCCTTCAATGCTGGATATACTCGTAGGCTATACGATATATCGTCAAAGCTCGCCACTTTATACCATCTTTTGCCATCTACCCTCTTTAGGTTATCAATATTTATTCACGTGACATGGGTTAGTAACAATGGTATTTTTAATATGAATGTTGGCAACTGGTATCTGATCCCGTAACATGAGGATACACTTTACTGGGTTTATCGGCACGAACGGTGGATACTTCCCCGCCCCGGCAGAATGGGCAAACTACTACTTGAAAGTATGGTCATCTGCAATGATGTCATATGCCAATTTTCACTTTCAAGGAGAATTAAGATTGTAAACTTGCCATAGTAATATTTATAGTTTTTTTTTTTTTTTAATGGCATTAATAACAATTTGCTAGTGTCGAAGTTAGGGAAAGACGGGTTAAATGAAAAGAGGATTTTAAAATTTGGATTAGGATCAAAGTAGTATTTTCTAATACATATACATATATACGAGAATAAAAAACTAAGACTACTAAATGACTAAATATGTACATTTGATACGTACATACACACATATACATATATATATATATTTTAATATTATTTTCTATTATAAAGGAAGCAATAATATCGTATATAAGTTTACTACGTTTATTAAATATAAGTAAGCTTGAAATATTGGTAGGGAACGGAACGCGGCAGGAAATTAATGAGGACATTAGAAGCCAAGTAATATTTATAAAAAAATAACACCGCTTGAAACAAGACTGACTACTACTATATAATTTTGTAGGATTACCAAAAAGCGAAGGCAACTGGCAATACAAATTGGTTGTATTATAATCTATTCGAAGCTTACCTCGGTGCTGGCGCCGAAAGCTATGACCTTTTGAAAAAATGTAAGTAGACAAAATGCAAGGGGATTATTTTTAGTGGACTGTATGAATCTAAGGAAAGGCTAGTTGCATTGATAACAAGTTGGAAAATGGGAAATTGCAAGGAGAACGCACCTGATGTCCTTCGGGGGGGGGGGTATAATTGTTAAATATTAGTCTTTTGCTGGAGAGGATCGATTCATACATTAATTACATACCACCAGTAAGTATATTTATACACATTCTTCCAGCAGATGTTCAGATACTTTCACAGCATCAGCAGCTCGCCAGTGGAATCGGCTTCCACTTAACGTACATAAATGTTAGTGTTTTAAAAACCTTACACAAAGTAAAGTAAAAAAGATAAGTATCATCACGACCGTTTCCCTTTCGGGGTGGTCAGAAACCACTCTTTATAAGCAGATTCACATTTAGCCAACTTTACTATAGGTCAATCATGACAAGTGGCAAGCTCGTCGATGTCTCCAGCGTACCACACTCGAGAAATAACACACATAAATTAAATATTCATTAAATGTATTTGTTTACATTAATATGTTTTTTGTATCCCGACCAGGAATCGAACCCAGTACCTCCGATTCTAAATCCACGGACTTAACCGCTAGACCACGGAGGCAGTTAGGGTAGGCAATTGACACAGAGACAATTGAGCGATTATTAAAATTGCTATAATATTGTATGTATTTTATATTTATTAATATAAATAAAATTAATATTGAATTATATTGTTATTATTTTACCTTTTCTATGTAAATAATTTATTAAGAATAAAAAACAACATCTTTATCACGACCGTATCCCTTCCGGGGTGGTCATGATACTTTACTTTATTTTTTCTATAACAGGGAGTGAAGAATGGATCAACAAAATGATTGTAATCAGAACAGAATTGGATGATAGCTTTGATGTCAAAGATGGGATCAGATTTACTGGATGGAAGTATGTATACACAATTAATATTTTTCATACATTTAAAGTGTCCACAGTCCCTAGAACACAGCGTCCTAGACCTCCACTGCTAGAGATCGGCCTTCCAGAACATATATTTGGAGAATTTGGCCTACATTCGCTACGCTGGCCAGACGAGTTGACGAGGATCTGATGACAATTTTTAATGAAAATTTATTAACGATTCCACAAGTTGGTATTAGTGGAACCGGGACCGACGGCTTAACGTGCTCTCCGAGGTTTGTAAATCTATGACAAATGTATGTAAGAAAAGTGTATTTCTCATTGGTACATGCCGGAGGGGTTTGAACCCCCCTGTTATATAGTGCCTCAGAGAGCACGTTAACCCGTCGGTCCCGGTTCCACTTTTACCAACTTGTGAAATCGTTAATAAATTGTCATTAGAAAAGTGATATCAGAACCTTACAACCCATCTGGCCAGCGTGGCGAGTGTAGGCCAAATTCTCTAGAATTTTTTGGAAGGGCCATCTCCAACAGTGGAGTTCTAGGGGCTGTGATCATAATGGTCATCATCATTATCATCAGCCTGTGTCTCTCCACTGATGGATATAGGCCTCCCCCAAGGCTCGCTCTTCACACGAGCTCCTGCCACCCTCATCCAACCCCCACCAGCGACCTTCCTCAGGTCTTCCGTCCATCTAGCGGGGGGTCGACCCACTCTGCGTCTTCCCGTACGTAGTCTCCACTCTAGAACTCGTCTACTCCATCGTCCATCGGTTCTACGACAGACATGTCCAGCCCATTGCCACTTCAGCCAATTGCCAAGGCTATATCGATAAGTTTGGTTCTCCGACGGATTTCCTCGTTTCGGACTTTATTCATCAGAGAAATACCGAGCATAGCAAATTTAAATTTGTGGACCAGACCCACTGTCAGTGTCCACGTTTCTGCTCCGTACTGGTTGAAAACTCTCGTCTTCAAACACTGGGGTATGTTTGATAGTAAGATGTGGCGCAGCTGCCCGAATGCCGCCCATCCTAGCTGAATGCGTCTGTCGGCTTCTTTGCTGAAGTTGACTACGCCTAATTGCATAGTCTGTCCAAGGTGACCGCCTCCGTGGTCTAGTGGTAAAAAACGTTGCCGTGAACTCGGGAGGTCGTGGGTTCGATTCCCACCGGGGGCAAGTTGTACATTGTATAATTTGTCTCGGTCTGGGTGTTTATATGTATATATTTACAAAAAAAAAGTATAATATGTAGTTTATCAACCATCTAGTTACTGTAACACAAGCCTCGTAGCTTACCACGGAAACTAGATGGCGCTGTGTGACCTGTCTAAAATATTTATTATTATTATTAATTTAAGGTAGACGTATTTTTGCACAATTTATAGAGTGGCATTACCATCGCAGATTGATCTCGGTATGACATGGTCGTTATACATGACTTTTGTCTTGTCCAAGTTCATACCGAGGCCAACCAGCTGGGACGCCACGTTAAGCCGTTTAGCATTCCGCTAAGATCCGCCAGCGAGCTAGCTATTATGACTATGTCATCCGCAAAACGGAGGTGTGAGATGTATTCTCCGTTGACATTTATTCCGCAGTTTTTCCAGTCCAGCATTTTAAAGACGATAATGATAATGGTAATGAATTTTAAACCTAAAATCATTTGTTTTTTTTTTTGGAAAATGTGGGCTTAAAACCATTTCTGTTGTAAAAATTATTGTTCATTAAAATAGTGAAAAGATTAATTGAGCTATAGGAGTCAGTGATCTCGATTAACTAACTACTGAACTTCCCGTTTGTTGCACTGTTATCGGGCATGTTGACAAAACTTGACATAGATTGATTATGATAAAAGATCTACCAACCATAGATACCGCATCCAGTACAAACCTGAACTTAAAATTGTATCCTTAATGCGACTGATGCTGCATCTATTGTACCATATTTCAAAATCATTAATTAAGATGCACAATCTAATGCAAAGAGTCGCATCACGTTAAAAAAATGCCTTGTTTCTTATCGCTAATGTTATGGAATTGGCACAGTAAAAAAAGTTTTTAAAAAAGTGGAGTACGTTTATTAAAAATGCTATTTGTTGCCGCTGCAGCTCATTGAAAATAATATTGTATAAATAATGATTAAAAAAAAAAAAAAAAAAAATTTGTAGGATTAATTATCACAGTCCCTAGAACACAAAATCCTAGACCTTCACTGTTGTGCCTTCCAGAAATTTCGGGAGAATTTGACTACACTCGCCACGTAGTGTTGCCCAAAGCAAGACCAAGACTTAGCCAATCTTGGTCTTGCATCGGAATAGGTGGTCTTGGTCTCGGACTTGATCTTGCACTCCTAATCTTGGTCTTGGTCTTGCGCAAGAGTCTCGCAAGACTCTTACTCTGACTCAATATATTTTATTTTCCAATTGTACTAAGGAAATTTCTCTCCGCGATGTCTTTAGGGTACCAAATTTGAGAAAATCACAAATAAATTAAATAATTTATTGTGTGCTAAATTTGGAAAAAAATATGTGCAAGAGTCATTTTTTATATGTACCTTTTATCTATTAAAAAGTAGAAATAACAAATTAAGATTAAAGATGTTATTTATAGACAAAAATCAATGGTACCACTCCCTACGTCCTATCACCATATACAATATAGTTTACTTAAATCCCAGAGTGTTCTGTCTATGCTCCGCAAAATTATCAACTTCAATAGTAAATTTCCTTTGAGCTTTTGAAAACTCCGACAATGTTAAAAAATAATAAACATATATTGTTTAAATTTCACCAATATTGATAAATATCGCTCATTCCTACTTTCAAAACATATTGTATTTTATATTTATGTAAAAATTGGTCTTCTCTCGAGATAATGGCAATTTCTTAACATTTTAAAATCTAACTATTGTTAATTCCGGTAAAAGTTTAAAGACGACTATTTTATCGATCTCAGCGTTTGAATAGCATCTCTTCAACAGGGAGGTAGAAAAGAAGCTAAGAAGCCAAGGACTGCCTTTAGATCACAGCTTATTAGACCTGCCATATATGTGGATGAAACTCATTAGAACATTTCGGGTAAGCAACATTATTTCTCCCTACCCTCTTTTTCGTAAAAAACTATTTATTTAAGTAGGTCTGGTATACGCATTAAGTAGGTAGGCCGTTATCGAATCACGATCGGATCTAATGGGATTTTAAACAGCCATTTGACCTTAAAACGGTTGAATTTTAGTTTAGTCTATTTAAAAAACTTTATTGGTTTTATTCATTAATGTTTAGCTAAACCAACAATGTGAATAGTTGATTCCGTTATTTACTATTACTTTTGTCACGAGTTTAACCAAAATAGACATTTAAAATACAAATATTAAAACTAATAGCATTACATCGACATTATTATTATGGTTTCTCGCTGATTGGTTCTCCAGACGCAGTAATATCCTCAACATTACCTTCACAGCTAGACCTGCCTATTCTTTTATCTCTATTCCCTATTCTCTAATCTCTATTTCCTATTCCTTATTAATAATTCTTTATTTTAAAATAAACAAAATTTTAAATTTATTAAATTAAGCTATATCTTGCGACGCATTTGTCTCCTCATTTAGATCGAGTGAAGTTTATGAATAGTATGTTTTAAATTTAAGTTGGTTAAAAATCTATTTTCATTTTAGTGGAAAAGAAAATTTGAAAGAAAAGGGATACTAAACGTAAAATGGCCCTATTATGAGAGTATGCTTAAATACTCGACTTCCAGACATCATCAGAAGCCTAGGAAAAAAATTAAAGCTATAGTAACCGTGGAAAATAATCTAGATGATCATCACAATGATGACGATTATGATGATGATTTGGTTCTATTTGATTTGAAGAAGAAACTTAGTAGTGTTAAATGTGAGATAGATGAAAGCCTATGTCGAGTGTGTGGTAAAGAAGAGGGGTGTGTAAATTTGTTCCAACCTGTCGACGAAAATGGATTGGATTTAGCGGCAAAACTCAAAATGATAGCAGGTGTTCAGGTGATTTACACTTAATTTATATTTATCCTGTATTAATTAATTGACTTCTCGCCAAGCCGTCTGGCCAGCGCGGCGAGTGTAGGCCAAATTCTCCAGATATATGTTCTGGAAGGCCCATCTCCAGCAGTGGAGGTGTAGGACGCTGTGTTATAGGGGCTGTAATGATGATGAATTAATTGACTATACCCGGTTCAGCTTCACGGAGTAGTAGTGGCTCGGTTGTAAGGACGCTTTTTTTTAAATTCTACAAAAGTGGGTTCAAAACTCCCCCGGCATGTACCAATGAGAAATACATACAATTTATTAACCATTCCACAAGTTGGTATTAGTGAAACTGGGGACGATGTCTTAACGTGCTCTCCGAGGCACGGGAATGGTGGTGTTGTAAATCTATGACAAACGTATTCAAGAAGAGTGTATTTCTCATGCCGGGAGCTTGAATCGACCTTTGTAGGATTTTAAGAAAAGCTGTCAAGCTGAACCAGATATCTTTTATTCCAGCCCCTAGAACACAGCGTCCTAGACCTCCACTGCGATGGCCCTTCCAGAACTGGAGAATTTAGCTTACACTCGGCTTGCCAGACGGCTTGGCAAGGATATGATGTCAATTTTTTATGACAATTTATTAACGATTTCACAAGTTGGCATTAGTGGAACCGGGACCGACGGCTTAACGTGCTCTCCGCGTGCCTCGGACGTGAACGGTGGTGTTGTAAATCTATAACAAATGTACGTAAGAAAATTGTATTTCTCATTGTTACATGCCGGGGGGGTTTGAACCGATCTTTGTAGGATTTAAGGAACGCGTTCTTACAACCGAGCCACCACCGATAGTCAACAGTAAAATCCTTTAGTATGGCATATAATTTATGTAAATGTATTTAATTAATTATGTAAAAGAGATTACTTCTAATATATTTATTATATTATATTATGTTAATTTGTCAGGTTGAGAAAATAGATAACTACCCAAAAGAGATTTGTTTCACATGTCTCAGAGAACTGGAAGGTGCTTACAACTTTAGAATAAAAAGCCAAAACAACGACAACAGACTGCGAAGTATGAAAACAGATCCGATCAAAATCGAAATCAACATTCAAGATGATAATATGGAAATAGACAATTGCAATGATTTTGATGAAGTTTTCGATGACCACATAGACAATGTAGATATGTTTAAAGAATCCAATACTAGAATTGCCAAAGTTAAAACTAAAACGAAGAAAAGTCGTAAGAAATACACGTATGACTATACTAGGGTTTGTGAAGTGTGCGGGAAACGGACTAGAAATATCAAAAATCACATGGATTCGCATGCTACTGAGAAGCTTTACAGTTGCGATCAGTGTCATAAGAAATTTAAGTTTAAAAGCGGTTTGATCATTCACAAAGCTGTTCATAATCCTGTACCGAAGAAAACTTGTGAAGTTTGTGGGAAAACGTTCCATGTTTTAGCTCACTATAGGAAGCATTTCGTGTATCATGCTAATGAGAGGAAGTTTACTTGTGAATCATGCGGTAAAGCATTTCATACTAAGGAGATATTAACTGTTCACATGCGGACTCATACCGATGAGAGACCGTTCAGTTGTCCGGAATGTGGCAAGACTTTCCGGACTGCGGGTTGTGTTAGTCGACATAGACGGATAGTGCATAAGAAAATCAGTAGACTGTTATAATTATTTTTTTGTACTAGCATGCCACCTGATGGTAAGTGTCGGCAATTCTAGTCTGATCCCGAAACATGTGGACTTTACTGGGTTTATCGGCACGAATGGTGGATACTTCCCAACCCCGGTAGACTGGGCAAATTACCACCTACCACCTATTTGTTGTTTTTGTTGAAAATATGTGCCATTTGATTGCCATGATGATATTTACCTAATAAATATGCTTTAACTGATTTGGAAAATAGGGCAGTTTTTTCATTTTATTACAACTTTAATAGAGTACCTAAAATCACACAGATTTTCGTTTTAACTATTATAAAGCAAAATCTAAAAGTAAGTAGGTATGTACCGTACGCATAGTGATGTGAAAAAATAAAAGTTGCTACTAATTCCGAAGAATTGTTGGCACTTGAGTTATTACTGCATTATGATTCGTGTTTTTTTTACTTATTCATAATTTTTATTCTTATAATCCATGCATATACAGACACATACGTACATGTCACACAAAAACAAGCTTATACATTGCCTATATTATCGTAATAACGGATGTGCTTAATTGTGCGTATAACGAAAATCCTCAAACATAGATTAATTCGTATTTAAAAAAAACATTAATTGATGTAATATCTATTATAATAAAAAAAATACATCTAGGAGATAAAGTCCGAAATCAGGTCCAAAAGGGTAAATTGACGAAATCATTTAAATTTTAACGTTACCTTAAAACATTAGTCAGCGTGAGTGACGTCACTTAATAGTAAATATTGTAAACTGCCATATTGTTGTTATTTCAGAGTATTTTAGCACAAAGTAAAATACAGAATTTATCTTAACTGGAACGTACTTTTATAAAAAACAAATAGTACAAGATCCTAATAGCATTTTAATTAGATTAAATTTAGATATTATTTTTATAATATATCGGAAGGTAACTTGTTCGGATCCATAATACATAAAATAATACACGGTGTTTAGAAAATCCTTGTACCAAATTTATTTATTTTAATGGGGTGTATCAGGCAAAGCTTTTTTGTAGATGTCGCTAGCGGCACTGGTGCCTTGTTTACACCTATAACTGATATTTATATTTAAGTTTTTAATTTTTATAACACAAATATGAATTTTAACTTAACGTTACCTACCTTAAAGACGAATTAGGAAAGCGAACACCGTGTTTAAAAAGAAAAAAGATTTAATTAATGAAACGGAAATTATGAGAATCTTTGATTTCGCTTGGAAATTTGTACACTTAAAAGCTACTTACTTACTTCGGCATAATATCCAGAAAATAAAAAAATCTTAATAAAAATACAAGTTTTCTATGCAACTGACAGTTCTATTAGGCACCATCTATCGTGATAAAAAGTTAGTGATACACCCCATTGTTTTAAAAGGGTTAACCAAAACGTTACCAAATCCACTAAAATCTGAGCTTTTGTGTTCCCTATTTTTATGTATGCTGCGGAGATTTGGACCCTACGCGAAACAGAAAAAAAAAGAGCAGCTGTTCTCAAACTTTTTTGGTGACGGAACCCTTAAAAGAGAACCTTTTAAAAGTGTATTCTTTATTAATAAGCATGATAAAAGTACAATGTAACAGTTACTAATTATTAATTACACCAGAGAGAGGTGTTATGTTTTTTTTTTCTTAATTCTTGCGGAACCCCTACAGGTATCGTGGAACCCTAGGGTTCCGCGGAACACACTTACAGTATAGCTGCTCTAGAGATATGGTGTTGGCGAGAATGTTGGGCATATCAAGAACGTAGTTCCGGACCAACAAATCCATACTGAAGGAACTGGAGATCAGACAACGTCTTTCGTCGATTGTACAATCTTCTTTCTCCATCGAGCGCCTGGTAGTCCAGGGGAAAGTCGATGGCAAGAGGATGCGTGGTAGGTCTCCGGTGAGATGGATCGATCGGGTAAAGGTTGCAATGGATCATCCCCTAAATGAGTGCACCAGGAAAGATGCGGTTCGTAAGTAGTGGCGACGTCTTGTTAGCGTGCAAAAGGCGACCACGACTACTGCCAAGAGTGTAGCGACTAAGAAGAAAGAGACTTTAACGCTTTGCATCCCTCTCGCTCTAACAATAGAATATTTTACAAGTCTGAGTCTACTTTTGTCTATCAATTTACAAGAAAATAAAATTACGGAGAAATTAAATTAAATCAAATTAAATATATTTAAAATTAGGTATATGAAGGTGAAAATATGTCCAAAATGTCCGTAGTATTCCCTAGAAAGTTGATGGACTACATTTCTCAAAAGTAGGTACACTCTTGATAAATCTTTTAAACATTTTAATGATCTCTAAAACAAAGTTGTATAAAGTTTTAATTAGTCATAAGAAAAAATATAAGCATTCCCAACTCCCAAATTAGTAAATAAATAATAAATTAGGTTTAATAAAAATATATTTATTGTTAATTTCATTTGTTTCATTTTTTACCTTTACGAATATTTTTTACCTTCAAATACTACTTACCTAAATTGCGGTCCACTATTCTAACATGAACATGTTCCTCTCGTTCCGAGACACGATAATAGTAACTTAATCACGCTTAGCCGTTCCGAAACGTGGATAAACTGTTTTTCTAAAGCGTAGTGACGTCACAAATGACATCATTCCTCGCGCTCAGACTGCTCACGATATCGAGGTAGATCGCTCTGAGCGCGCTGTCAGTTATTTAATATTAGGTTTTTCTTTTGAATTATTTAATATTATAATTCGTTTATACTGCTTGTATATTACTTCTAAAATAAATCTATAATAAATATTTAAGTAGGAAGTAAATAAAAAAATGTCTGTAATATCTACGGCAAGTTATTTTAGAAGACCAAAATAAGTTAAAAATAGTAAACGTTACACATATAAAGCTGAAAAAACCGAGAGAGGTGTGTTTGTTAGATGTGGAATCCGTAATTTATCTTCTATACATAAAAAAAAACTATTATGTTATGAATAAAAATGTAATTTAGACCGTTCCTAATTGAAATCACGCTCTGAGCATCCAAATCGTGATTATTGATTCGGAACGACTGTCGGTATCATATTTATTCTAAGCGCTCTGAGCATGATTCGGAACGACGATAGGTTAAACATACAAAAGATAATTAGCCCTTTTGCAAACGGCCGTAAGTCTGTCATCCGTCAAGCGCAGCAGTACCAAAAAACGGACTTAACCGCTAGACCACGGAGGTTAGGTATAGGTAGGATTTAGGTATACTAAAGTCAAAATATTTTCAAACGAACTCTCGCAAGTTCCAAATACAATTTATTTCCTTAGGAACAAAAAAATATTTAAAATAACGGACACGACGCAATTACAATTTATTGAAAACAAAAACCTTAATCCTAAAATGAAATAATTTTTAGAAAAAATAGGATGTAAATATCTGAGCTAGTCTTGCAAGACTTACGCAAGACCAAGACTAGGGTAAGTCTTGGTTGTCTTGCAACCATATCAGTGGTTTTGTTTACCCTCTTAAATCTGGTACTTTTGCGTTTAACCCTTCCTGATTCCTAATGCACCTGATTGGCCAACCAACAATATGTCAAAAAATAAGGAACTTTTCATATTTTTTTGAAACCGGGGGTAGTCAGAGACAGTATAATAATAAAATAAAACTTATCGTCCATCTAAATGATTTATTTCTATCGATTATAATAAGACCAATTTAACTTTTGATTGATGTTAATGCGTAGTTAAATCTCTGATGGTTTCTATCGAAATAAACTGCAGTTAAGTATCTTTACGATCGTAATCCCTTGGAGGGTCAGCAGGGCTATTACGTATCCCAGTTTTAATTTACAATGTTTCCATAAAAATGTTACGTATGGGAAAGTTTGAGCGAACTATATTTTTTATAAATTTATGGTTCCATAGTTGTTTAAATCCTACGGAATTTTAATAATAATAATGTACAGAACCAATAATAGTGGGTACAAAGGCGAGCTTAATGCTATAAATGCATTTTCTACCAACTAACCTTTCTAATTATTAAAAACCTACAAATTTTGTTGCAAGAACGCTGGCTGTATTTCCTCGCTAAATCGCTATGCTCATTCTCTAAGCGAGGAAAGAACCAGCCCTCTTGGCATCAGGGAAGACAATTAGACGAGGATTGATGTTTTTTAAAAATATTTTAGTGTTTGAACTCCACGGGCTTAGAATCTACAGCAAACCGCACAAACACGTAGTCTCTGATTATACGAGTAGATACGCATTTACGCCGCCGCGCCGCGCCGCTTACTAGACTCTGCTCTTTCGGCTGCGGCTCTCGCTTTTTGCGCTGGTCCCCTGAAGTGTGATAACGACAAGTGTCGATACTTGTGGCATCTCAGGCGAAAATCATAACATCAGGTGTATTGCCATTATCGCGGAGTATATCAATGCATTACGATGTCATGCCGTTAATGGCCGAAGGCGGCCCGAGCCATGTTACGTCCTGTAATGAACTCCATTGCCTGCCCCTCAGGTTAAAGGTGAGGATCTACAGGATGTTAATCCGTTCCCATACTTATGCTGCGCCAGCTTGGCATCACCTTCTAGCAAAAGCAACAGGAATAAGATCCAGAGTCAGCAGAACATATCGCTCAGGTTCGTATCCGGAGCGCCTTGGTTCGTTTAAAAAATCTGTAATTTCAAGAGATCTGGAGATGTCTACTATCGAGATATTTGTCGGTCTAGCTAAACGTATGTTTTACCGGGCTGGCAACGAATACTTTCGCACGGCCCCCGGAGGGGACGCCATTCCCTAGGGAGACGCTTTTGGAGAAGAACTAAAGTAGACGAATCTAGGAGACTGGATTCGTGAGTCACGCGGACGCTATGCGTTGAATCACCGATAGTTACTCGCTGAGATTCTGCCAGAGAAAACGGGACATTATTCCATCCCCAACCCAAGCCTATTGAACATCCTGCCTGGATAACTCCGCTGTCTGTTTGCCTAACTTATGAGTAAAACACAATAAATCAGTAAATCGTAGATGGGATACATAATTAACCCTCTAGTCTTCTTCAAAGAACTTACGAAATGTAATACTTAAGTTCTTGTTGACCGGAAATTGAACCCGATACTTTAATAAAAACACGTGCGTTACCGCTACACCACTGGGGCACTCATGAAAATAAACTAATGCCTACTTAAGATATCGATGTAGTATGCGCTTAGGGTGAATACAGGCTACACCAAGCCACGTGTTCTAAAACGTACCAGTTTTTACCTACTCACGAATACCTATCCGTTTCTTTACTTGGCGTCTTGGACAAGGGTCTAATTAGAGAATTTACTACTCGTCCCTAGTGATAGACTGTATTTTAATATTTCAAGATCCGTAGATGTGCAATATGTTGAAATATGTATGCTCAAGGCTATAGAGTGATTTGTTCAAGTGCGCGTGTATGGCTACTGTCTTAACTATTAGGAATATCGAAAAATGATAAAAATCTGTATCATAAAATTTTTTAGCTAAAAATTCGGCTATTTGACTCAAAAATTTTGACAAACGTGTTTAATCTGAACCGTCCTGCAGTTTTTAAAGTCGAAGTCAGAATATCTTTGTTCAGATAAACCTATTTCAGGCATTTGTGACACCTCATTATTTAAATTATTTTGAATGATACTACTCCTTTTTGTGGAAGCAGCGAGTGGTCAAAAGAGTAAGCTGTTAGCAGAAGACTAGCAGCTCAGCAGAGGATTGATGTTTTACTTTTTAAAATTTTATACTTTTACTGACATTATCAGCTAGTACATATAATTTTATACATGATGTTTTTATATGTTCAAAAAAGAAAAAAATGCCTTGAATACGTTGGGTTATAAATTTATTAAATATATTATTATAGTGAATATTGAATATATTATTTTCAAATCAATAATGACTTTCAATACTACTACTATTGAATGATATTTTGTACCAAACTTGTTTTAGTTTAACAATAACACGGAATTTATTATTATTATTATTAATTTAATGAAAATACAAAACCTAGTGTCGATTACAAAAGCGGTTCAGAAACTGGATTGATACATACTCGTCCTATATTCATATTAATAAGTATCACATATAGTGGTTGCCTAGTCACACTATCCCTGTGGTTGGGGAAAAAACAGCGGGGTGAGGCGGAGTACACAATCGTCCGAAAATGTATGATCTAAGATCGATTACGTCTGTCAGAAATGTCATAAGCTAGGCGGAATACGATACGTTTTAATACGATTGTGCACTCCGCCTCACCCCGCAGGACCCTATTTTCGCGGCTTCGACATGCATGTCCGCTCGATTTGCTCGAATGAAACTGACAGTTTTCTATGGAGATCTGCCGCTTTTCATTCGAATATTTCGAACTGACACGGAAGTGGAAAGGGCCAGAATTTGGACCCAGATACAATTGTTTGAAGAGATATTTATAATGTTTGTCTATATTATCGAAAAACAGTTGCCATTTTATAAAAAAAAATGTTTATAGTCTGAAGTCACAAAATCATCTAACGTGGGTTGTGGTTCGCATGCTCGACTCACCTTAGGGTCTCCTAAGGAGACCTCAAGGCGCCTACTAAATACTAAAATCTTATAACCGACTGACTTCACTATTGGCCCTGTGTGCCTCTCTAACACCTAAGACGTTTTCGCAACGGCTCCTCCAATCAATTATTCATTCCATCTGTCAAACGCACAGATTATGTAGGATATAGATGACAGATGACTCGGAGGTACCGGGTTCGATTCCTGGTCGGGATACAAAAATATTTATTAATGTAAATAAATACATTTAATTATTATTTTAAAACAAATACATATATATGTTTTTTTTTTTAACACTTAAATATTGTTTATTCGAAGTTAATAAATATAAATACAAAGCTACCTAAATAATAAAATTAAATTTTTTAATTAATATTTAATTTAATTGTGAAATTTCTTGAGTTTGGTACGTTGGAGACATCGATGATTGGCCTATAGTGAAGTTGGCTAAATGTGAATCCGCTTATTTATAAGCGTGATTTCTGACCACCCCGAAAGGCAAACGGTCGTGATGATACTAGATGACAGTGTTCATGGTATATTTTTGACCGTAGTGTCAGTTCAAAATTAGATACAGACGTTTATAAGTATTTTTTTTTGTACAATTTTCCTGTTATCGCAATAACTTTATTCACGTAAACCTATTACATGCATTTATGAAACGTCCTTAATTACATTATTTTGAATGATTCTACTCCTGCTAGTGGAAGAATAAGCAGCAAAGTGGTCCAATGAGTAAGCTGTTAGCGTAAGCTTTCTTAGAATTAGTTATGTGTCGCATGTCGTCGTTTGCTTCGATGTATCCCCAGCCTAAGTGACTTGCATCGGCGCCGGGCGCCCTGTCTCCCAAAGTTCATCGCTCAGGCAGCCAGTTCGCGTGCGGCCGCGCACCCGATAGCAGCGCCCAGTTATAAATAACCACAGAACAAAGAGTGCATTCGAAGTTTAAATTAAGAAATCATGCCGAGCTTTCGATTGGTAAGCTTGGTTTTTATTTTTACTTGACACTAGCTTTTATGATGAAAATAATCCTTATTTAACATTTTATTATAGTTACCTCGCCCCGTGATTGGTAGTTTGTCTGACACTTTTGTTATTTCAGCCAATCACATGCCTTAAGAGGTTTAAACTCTTTTACATCCCTCACGCTCACAATCAATATTATTATTAACTTTCTAGGAAATAAAACTACGAACATTTTAGACATATTTTCTCTTTTATATACTTACCTAATTTTAAAATAACATTTTTTTTTACTTTACCAAAATATAGCTATGATTAATATAATACTATATTACTGTCTCCTTGGTCTAGCGTTTAAGTGGATTTAGACTCGGGGTAACCCTTCTTGGTCGGGACACAATAATTTATTTTTATTTGAGATATGCAGAATTTAAGGTTGTTTATTGCACTCTAAATAAATAGAAGTAGAAATTTATGGAAATTATTATTAAACTAAACCAACTTATAATAGATAAAATAAAATATTTAGATATAAAAGCAATTAACAGCATTAAACAATTTATTAAAAATATAACGAAGCAACCCTTAATTTACTTACATATAACTAGCTATTTTACCCGGCTTTGTCTGTGTAATATAGTGGTCGACAAAAATAACCTTTAAGTAGCTAGCTGTGAGGTCACATGTCGTGGTCAGACGTCATGTAGTCTGAGTTTCAAGAAACTTAACTTTAAACTTGGGGGGTCACATGTCATAGTCATTGATAGTCTTTCTCAAGGTTCTAAGAAACAAACCTGCCAAATTTCATCAAAATCAGTTCAGTTATATAGATGTGAAGGCGAGACAAACAAACATACACACGGACACACATACATACAGACACACGGACAGAGCTTCTTTCATATTTATATTATTAGTATAATATATGTATCAGCAAAATAAAACACCAAATATTTATTTATTTACCGAACTTTGGCGTATGACAAATCACTAAAATTTGATATGGCAATATTTGATACTTTCACCATTTTGGTAAGTACACACTTTAAAACAATGGCAAAAAAAGCAGACAATTTGTAAATTTGGGACGACAATGGAGCCAAACAATCCTTGTTTATAGATTATAAGTTATAATTCATAGTAAAATTAGAATTATTGTTATAAATTAATTATGGGTTTCTAGATGCCTGAAATAGAATATATTTTTAAAT
This sequence comes from Tinea semifulvella, assembly GCA_910589645.1. Lineage (NCBI taxonomy): Eukaryota > Metazoa > Arthropoda > Insecta > Lepidoptera > Tineidae > Tinea > Tinea semifulvella. The sequence goes on from OU342599.1 coordinate 4,973,409, forward strand.
TTAATTATAATAATAGCAAAATAATCACTAAATAAAGAATAATGAATTAATAAAAAAAACATTTTGCTAAAAAATAAATTAAATAAGTTTTTTCCATTTTTCATCCTCTTTTCCATCCTCCATTTTTTTATCATGCGTTATGTGAAACTAACTATGCTATTTCTCCGTTATTATTTATTGTTTTTGCCAAATATTAAATACGTTTTAAAATACACAAATTAGAGCACAATTAAGTAATTAATTTTTTTTTTTTTTCATAAATTAATCAAAAATAATTCAGGAATTAAATGAACTAAAGGGATTTTTTTAAAGATGGTAATTAAAACTCCGGGTAATATTATTTATTAAATGTTAGTCTATAGAAAATACCTACATTCCAGGACCTTATTAAACTTTAGGTTTAGTTAGATAAGTAGGTTATTGATATCGGCTTCTATTTGTTTAATTAGACACTGATAATAAAGCGTTTCATTATTTACTGCTTTGTTTACGTTATGAAAGTGATTGGTCAAAAACATAACGATTTGACGTTATGGAAGATATAAATTTTTATATATTTTAAAAAATACTTTAAATTGAGACAATAAATATAGAATTAAATATTTTACAATTAATTACCGATTATATTTTTTTGTGTTCTCTTCTTCCGAGATAGATGATGAATGAGGTGAAAGGGGGTTCGACAAACGATCGCAGACTTCCAACTGGTCAACACAATTTGAAATGAAAAAAACTATATTACGCGGCATTATAGCCCAAACACGTCGGGTATAATATGGGAATTCACAGCGCGGGGTATATAAAGTCCAAATTATCGTTTTCCATCATTATTAACATTGTAGCACATTATTAAACAAAACAAGACCACTTTTGTCTAACAATATCCACAGAAAAGTAATTAACAAAACAAAAAACTTGCACTTGACATGTTGGCGCAAAATGGCGCGAAAAAAAAAGCTATTGCACTATGTACAGAGGCGGACTTGCTTGACGCAAGGCATTCTCTGACAGCCAAACCTTTAGGACATTTAGACAGAAGTTGATGGGTGCAATTAGAAATTAGATAAAATAGAAACAAAACAACGATATATAATATATTTATAAATACATACATACCAATATGTACATATACAATTTACACAAATAAGTGATACTATAGATATATCAAAGAGTATAGTAACTAATTGGTAAAAGATTGGTTACTAACGAACAAAACTCGTTCACCCGAACACTAGCATAGCCAGGTGGATGGTAGGATAATTAAAGCGCCATACATACTTATTATAGGTATAGCTTATATATAGGAATAGTATTATATCCAAAATTCGATTTTAGAGCCCCAACTAATTAACTGCTCGCGAAATTTTATAAATATTGTGTATTTTGTTACTAATTTACCATGTATCATACTAATAGTTACACAATACATCCAAATTAATTTTTTTTACTAAGGTTGCATAGTTCGACTTGTTGACAACAATGGCCGACATGTTGAATGAATTGAACGAATAAAGGAACGTTATGAACGAATGGATTAATTTATTTAAATTTTTTACCACCTACCGTCTACTAGGCGGAGCCACTTTCTTTGTGAAATATGTAAGTTTCCACCCCCTGTACATATACATACATAAAACTACTTAAATCATGAGAAGAGTGCGATAAAATTAATAGTATGATAATGCAAATGAAGGAAATTGATATGAACGTCGTTATACTTTCAAATTGATTTTTTTTTTGTTTCACTAACAATATGCGTTAGCAGTTAGTCATAAGCACTACAGAATTATAAAAACACGTTCTTTTTCGACATGAGAAGAAGATGGCAAAAAAAACAATCAAATCCCGCCTTTTACGCTATTTACCTTGTCGAAGAAGTATGTGTTTTATACTTCCGTAGCATGCAGGTCGGCATATTAACAAAATCAATTTGAAAGTCCATGTCAAACACAACTAAAAAAAGTAGTATCATCACGACCGTTTCCCTTACGGGGTGGTCAGAAACCACGCTTATAAATAAGCGGATTCACATTTAGCCAACTTTACACTATAAGCCAATCATGACAAGTGGCAAGCTGGTCGATGTCTCCAGCGTACCAAACACGAGAAATATTACAAATAAATTAAATATTATTTAAATGTATTTATTTACATTAATCAATATTTTTGTGTGTGTGGAATCGAACCCGGTACCTTCGAATCTAAATCCACGGACTTAACCTCTAGACCACGGAGGCACGACTATATCCGGCAATCCCATGTATTATGTCCTTGGGCAAACCACTGTCATAGACTATTTAATTCTATACCGATTGGTCTAGCTTTAATTCTCATATCGTACAGCTTTCCCGTTTTGTTAGGTAATATATCTGGTAGTAGTAATACACAGTCATTAAATTGGTCTATTAAAAATATCACAACGTACAAAGTATAAACAAAAAAAAAACGTGCAGAACCGTATCTACTTGACAATTTATAATTTCTCTGAATAAAATAATGCGTTGTTTTTGTTAATATAATAGCCGTTGAAGCTTAATTACCTATTACGCATGGATGTTATGACAAATAATCTTTGTTTGAACGTCACGTGTGGTTTGCGTTAATCTAAATTTACTCCGTAATAATAAATACCGAGGATTCGCTTTTTTTAAATTATAGCCGATTTTAATAATAACAATAATACTGAAGTAAATAAATACACAATAGCTGAGGCCTTCTGTATGTCTTTACTTTATAAATATAACCCGACGTGGTTGGGCGATAAAACCTACCAATGAGTTCGCAGCGCGGGAAAACCCTAAAAATATTATGCAATTTGTGTCCCATAGGTATTATTGTCAAATTTATCGTTTTCCACAATCATTCACAATTTACACAATTTACAACTGCCTCCGTGGTCTAGTGGTAACAAACGTTGCCGTAAACTCGGGAGGTCGTGGGTTCGATTCCCACCGGGGGCAAGTTGTACATTGTATAATTTGTCTCGGTCTGGGTGTTTATATGTATATATTTACAACAAAAAAAAGTATAATATGTAGTTTATCAACCATCTAGTTTCCGTAACACAAGCCTCGCAGCTTACCACGGAAATTAGATGGCGCTGTGTGATTGTCTGGAAATATTTATTTATTTAGACTCGGAGGTACCGGGTTCGATTCCTGGTCGGGACACAAAAATATTTATTAATGTATATAAATACATTTAATTAATATTTAATTTATTTGTGTTATTCCTCGAGTTTGGTACGCTGGAGACATCGACGAGCTTGCCACTTGTCATGATTGGCTTATAGTAAAGTTGGCTAAATGTGAATCCGCTTATTTATAAGCGTGGTTTCTGACCACCCCGAAAGGGAAACGGTCGTGAAGATACTTTACTTTACTTTATTCACAATTTAGGATATTGTTAAAATAACACCACTTTTGACTAACAATATCCACAATAAACTAATTAACAAAACAAAAAACTCGTGAAAAATGGCGCGAAGATCTCCAGGCAGTATTGTCAGATTCAATTTTCGAAATACGAGGAGACATCCGAGAAATTTATGGCGACATTATGAAAACAATCGGGTCATTTCCTTACAATTAATCAAAACAAGGTCTCTCTCGGTTTTTATTGTTTTTCTGTCATTTCCTTACTTCAAAATCGTAGTTCCTGAAATCTGAAATAAATTGTGTTTTCCTTATTTCGATTTGCAATGTTGCAAAAATTAGGAAACTTTAACTGCCAAAACATTGCTATTGAATATTTAACTTTATTTCACTATATTAAAGTATAGTTTAGTCTACGCTGATTACGCATAAAGTTTATTTAACATTGCATTTCCTTTTGTTTCGTTTTACGCACCTTTTACGTAAATAAAGTTTTTTGTTCTTAAAAAAAGTACTGAAATCGGGAGATATCTCGGAAATTCAGAAATCCTGGCAACAAAGACTCCGGGCGAAGTTCAGCCGTCGTAGTGACGTATCCACATCGCACCGAACATTGTAGTCTCCGAGCAATGAAATGACCATTGCTTATGCATTCGTAAATAATATTTTTAGTAGCAAAATAGGTTTATCTTATTTACTTCCCGTTGTTAATATCTACTTACTTATTTCAACATTAGACCTACGTTAGCTGAAGGTATGCGGCCAAGGCTTGCATTTTGTGCTGAGGCTCCTTTCCCTCAAGAGTGATGTCATTATTATTGTTATACCTAATGTGTTTGAAGACATCAGCGCGTATATAGATCAGTAGCCAGATTATGTTACTTCATGTACGTTTATTTATTAACTGCCTCCTTGGTCTAGCGGTTAAGCCCGTGGATTTAGACTCGGAGGTACCGGGTTCGATTGCTGGTCGGGACACAAAAATATTTATTAATGTAAATAAATACATTTAATTTCTTCGTGATATTTCTCGAGTTTGGTTTGCTGGAGACATCGACGAGCTTGCCACTTGTCATGATCGGCCTATAGTGAAGTTGGCTAAATGTGAATATGCTTATTTATAAGCGTGGTTTCTGACCACCCCGAAAGGAAAACGGTCGTGATGATACTTTTATTTTATTTTATTTATTTATTAAATGCTGATAACAACATGCAGTCATACATAAGATACAAAACAGATACAAATAATTAACTAAGATCTGGAGTTCATCTCGTACAGCATACAGCTTTCCATTGCTACATTCTAATCTTCTTTTTTGTTGTTTTTCTCTTATTTTTTATGCTAGCATGACATGTGATGTTGCGCCCGACTGATGGTAAGTGGCGCGCGAGGTTCATGAATATTCGCAACTGTAATCAGACACTCATGACTGACATCAGTCAAACATCTTCATGACAGCTCTAGTAGTAAAGGATACGAATAATATCAATCAACGATACGAAAACTACATATTTAATTTTCCAAATAAATGCTGTTATACAAACAGATTAGGGCTTCTGATACATTATCCAAGTCAAAGTCAAAATATCTTTATTCACGTAAACCTATTACTGGCACTAATGAAACGTCATTAATTTAATTATTTTGAATGATTCTACTCCTGCTAGTAGAAGACTAAGCAGCAATAAGTAAGCTGTTAGCAGAAGACCAGCAGCTTAGCAGATTCCAGTGACCTGTTAATGTTTAATCTGACTGAGAAAGGAATCTGCAAGGAAATCTCAGCTATATCAGATTTACAAAATAAAACATATACAGATCTGCACCACAACGATCAATTAATAACGTTTTAAATTTAGTTATCAGTACCTATGAGATTACAATACCTGGTACAGCAGTAACCCACCAGGCAAGTGCAACGCGAAAGACGACAAATCGCAAAAACCTCTGCTAATTTAAGAACAATAAATTAAACGTGTTCGGCAGAGGTCCCAGGCCCCCACATCAGCACCCGATCACGGACGTAACGCATGTGCCAGCCATCCCCCCGCTCAACCAGGCCCTTAGGGTGCGGACCGGGACCCGACACATGTGCCACCACTGCAATGACCTTCTAACCTTCAGACCGACTATAGTCTAATAGTTTTTTTAAAATAATTTTAACGGGTCTTTACGCGATTCACCTAAGAGACATATTTCTCCCGACGTTTGAGCCTAGTTGTATTGGCCGTGGTCACGGGTCGACTAGAGCTGCGCGGTGTAGTCTCGTACATACTGGGCGGTAGATGTAAACCTACCCACTTATAACTTTTTTTTATTTTAATCACGACTGACGACACTCGTAATATCCTTGGCGACACAGAGCTATTTATCCCGGCGTCGAAACTTATTGATTACTGGATTACATGAAGATAGCTTATAACCCCCCTCTCGATTTAAATTTTTGTGTTTCTTTATTTCGATCGGTCCACGTACTATTCTAGGGTAATAGTGACGATAGGTGGAGACTATCTTCGGGTCATGAAGACTATAGTCTAACCTCTAACAATTATAAGCAGCTGTATGCGGGCACTCTTGATGTTTCCAATCAAAGACACTCAACGATCTAATAAAATGACCATTTATCATATAATTGTGGACAAGCATATGCATACTGTTAAATTGAAATCATGTAGTTGCTTATTTTTAATTAATGTTTTAGTTATCACTGTCTTTTATAAGCTTGTATTTCCTTGGTTAAATATTTATATATATATTTATTGAAATTAAGAGCTAATAGAAAAAATAATTATGACATAAAAAATAAACTAAAACAAGACAACAAAAAACCTACTTACAAAACCTAATTTAAATATAAATCTTATCCACGCGGCATGGTGGCAAGAACGCTGACCGCATTTCCTCGCTGAATCGCTATGCTGATATAATATATATATATATCGATCGCGAGTGAATATCGATCGGGAATAATGGTGTTGTACTCGTAAATGTATGACAAGTGTATTTCTCATTTGAACATGCCGGGGATTTGAACCGACCTTTGTAGAATTTCAAGCGTTCTTACAATCGGCAGTACAGCACAGTTTATTAAAATAATCTAACAAAGATTTTGTATGAAAGCGGCAACCAAAGCCCGCTCTATCTTATTTGATCTCTTTGACACAATATTATGAACAAGTAATAGAACCCGGTATGATCTACAGACTCCCTTAATAATTGTTTTATGACTGGTTTACTTGAGACATAATACAAGTATTATTGTCAATGTCGAAGGTCAGGCCGAAGATAACCTACGGTTATCGGACCCATCACCTAGTTCACATATTTGTTCAATAGACGTAAATTATTTAGATTATATTAACTTATCTATTTCGTGGGAAACATTCAATTTGTGTTAAGTTATAGTTTTCTTAAGATTATGGTACCGGTACGTGAATGACGTCACTAAACAGCAGTTCAGGTCCTTCGCGCCAATTTGCGCGGACATGTCAAGTGCAAGTTTTTGTTTTGTAAATTAATTTACTGTGTATATTGTTAATCAAGAGTGGTGTTGTTCTGTTTAGTAGTGTGCTACAATGTAAATAATTATGGAAAACGATAAATTTAACTTTAAATATGGGGCACAGTCGCAGTTTATTTTTTGCGGTGTTCCCTCGCTGAGAACTCCCATATTATAGCCGACGTGTTTGGCTATAATGGTGGTAAGCCCTTAGTTTATTTTGTAGAATAGTTTTAATTTCAAAGGTATTTTTAGATTAGTTTTATTTATAACTACTTTTTTAAATCTATTTTATTTTAATATTTATTATATTGTTTAATTTAATTGTTATATTTAATAAATTATCAGGTTTTTCTAATTTTTATTACCATCGTCGTTATTTGTTTCGTTTTTTAAATGTACAAATATCTTTTAACGGTTATATTAATCATTATACATACAATTTAGATACAATGGACTGCCTCCGTGGTCTAGCGGTTAAGTCCGTGGATTTAGACTCGGAGGTACCGGGTTCGATTACTAGTCGGGACACAAAAATATTTATTAATGTAAATAAATACATTTAATTAATATTTAATTTATTTGTGATATTTCTCGAGTTTGGTACCTGGAGACATCGACGAGATCGATTGCCACTTGTCATGATTGACTTATAGTAAAGTTGGCTAAATGTGAATCCGCTTATTTATAAATAAGGTCTGACCACCCCGAAAGGGAAACGGTCGTGATGATACTTTACTTTAAAGACGAAATATCGTATCGAGTAGCGTTGAAACGCTGTAATCGCTTCGCTTTGGTTTATGCAAGTTACGAATGTTTGGATTGGCTTAGGCTTAAAGCGTCCACGCTTTGAGGTAATGATTTTCCAAGTCATAAGCAAACACGGCAAATTATAACGCTATACAAAACCGCTCGGCTCAGTTTTCTAGGAAATAAAATTTCTATGTAAAATAGTTACACCGTGTGTACATCTTTACGAGTATTAGTTAGTAGGTATTAAAATTCCTTCAAAAGTTTAAATTTGGAACCATTAACATTTTAGGCATTTTTTTATTTTTGTTTCAGGGATCAATGAAAGCCTAATAACTAATTATTATTGAACACAACAACGCAGAACCGGGTTGTCTTAGCCTCGGTTGCACCAAAATTGTAACGATTAAAGTTAAAAATGGCGTCGATTGTACTAGCGGACGGCTGACCTTCAAAATAAAGCTCGTGGGTTCGATTCCCCCCCCAAGTTGTACATTGTATAATTTGTCTCGGTCTGGGTGTTTATATGTATAATGTATATATTTACAAAAAAAAACAAAGTATAATATATATATCACCCATCTAGTTTCCCTAACACAAGCCTCGTAGCTTACCACGGAAATTAGATGGCGCTGTGTGACCTGTCTGGAAATATTGATTTATTATTATTTATTATTATTCCATTTATAACTTTAATCGTACAATTGCCTAGATTTCATTTTGGTGCAACCCAGGCTTAGATTTCATTCAAATAAGTCATTAACCTTTCTTAAGTCAACAAACTTTTAATAAGAGCCGAGATTGTATTAAAAAAAACAAAACATTAATATGTAATACCTACTTAGGTATATATATTGTTTATTTGTTTAATATCATTACTAGACTGCGTCCGTGGTCTAGCGGTTAATTCCGTGGATTTAGGACTCGGAGGTACCTACCAAGTTAAATTCCTTTAGCCCTATTCTGTTACATAAGTGCAAACGATATCTAATGGAAACCGTTAACTATATATGTATATATCATGCTATTAAAGTTGATATTGGCACGGCCGCTGTCAAGGTCGAGCGCTTATAGAGTTAAGAATTGAATAATATTTTGTAATTATGACGCAATCTCTGACGTAAATAACGAAATACATTAATAATTTTTACGACTAATAGCAGAATAACAGAATAGGGGATATTACAATAAAATTTTGTTATTTTAAATAAATAAAACAAATAAATTTAATTAATTTATTTGTGATATTCCCGAGTTTGCCTATATTTGGCTAAATGTGAATCTTTATAAGCGTTGTTTCTAACCACCCAGGGAAAGGAAACGGTTGTGATGATACTTTAAAGCTGTTTGCTAAATATCCTAATAGGTGACAAATGTGTTTTTCACTTTTGTTTTATTTCAATCTGATAGTGACAGAAGACTTTAGGCCCTTAGTTAATCGAATATTATTGGGACCCGACCACGGAGAAGTCAGCAAACAGCTCTCTTTTATGAAAACTTTTTTTTTTTTGTTCTCTTCTCCGATGGATGATGAATGAGGTTATAGGAAGGCCCATACAGCCAAGTCTGACGTAATATATCTTTCTTTTTTATGAGTTAATGAGGTTATCATCAAATTACAGATGCTGCAGAATTTGATGCTTTCATTAGAGTCACTCGCGGCACCATAGCTCAAACACGTTGGGTAAAATATGGGAGTTGACAGCGCGGGAAAACCGCAAAAAATAAACTGCAACTTGTGCCCCATATTTAAAGTCCAATTAATCGTTTTCCATAATTATTCAAAATGTTAGCACATTATTAAACAGTTAATTAATTTACAAAACAAAAACTTGCACTTGACGTGTCTGCGCAAAATGGCGCGAAGAACTCACCTAAATTTAAACTTTTTAGGAGTAAAGAATCATCACGACCGTTTCCCTTTCGGGGTGGTCAGAAACCACGCTTATAAATAAGCGGATTCACATTTAGCCAACTTTACTATAGGCCAATCATGACAAGTGGCAAGCTCGTCGATGTCTCCAGCGTACCAAACTCGAGAAATATCACAAATAAATCAAATGTTAATTAAATGTATTTATATACATTAATTAATATTTTTTGTGTCCCGACCAGGAATCGAACCCGGTACCTCTGAGTCTAAATCCACGGACTTAACCGCTAGACCACGGAGGCAGTTTAAACTATTTAGGGTAAAGCAAAAATGAAAATAATATATGGGTCATTGGTTTTACCAAATAAGAATGATGACAAACATATAGGTCAAACAAAATAACTTTTAATATTAAATATTTGTTTATTTGAGGATAGAAAAATATTTATGATATGTTTAGTTACCTATATTAAGGTATTACCGTACATACGGGACTGTCACCATGTAAATTTGTTAAGTCAAATATTGAGCTGTATCAACAAAGTAATAATAATGGCAAACGTTCCATCACTCACACATCCTTAATGCCTATACCTAAATTTGAAATCTTTAGACGAAACGCTTTCTACATGAGCGCTAAAATATATAATTGTTTGCCAAAGGTATAGACAGAGATGCCTTATAAAAGATTCTGTAGAGTACTACATGCGTGGCTAGTTCAGGAATGTTTCTATACTTTGGAGGAATACTATGTGTATTTTAAGCAACACAAAGGTTTTTGTGAAGTAAAGTTACTAAAGAAGCAACGCTGAGTTTTTAGTAACTTTACTTCTATAACAGTTGTTGTAAATTTTTGCATGCTTATGGCTAAATATGTGACCCATTTAATATTAATAAGACCTAATATTGTTTGTTACCATGTTTCCTGCAAATAAATATTTAGCCATTCAATCCTGTATTACCACATGTCCTATATTCGTCCCGTATCTCGACAGGAAAACATATAGATTCTCAGTATGGTGTTTATTTATATAAGTATATTTTTTATACTAACACTACATGTAACAGTTGCAGACACTCATGCTGGGGTCAGTCCCTAACACTATGCCGGCTTGACTGAGCATGTCGGCAATTCGAGCCTGGGCCCCGATTCTTGCGCATTCGACATGCATGTCCGCTCGAATTGCTCGAATGAAACTGTCAGTTTTCTAAGGAAATCTGTAGCTTTATTTTTTTTTTTTATAAAAATAATTTAAATTTTATTTATTTTACTTTATTACTTGAAGTAGGTAATATTTTAGTTATTTTCGTTACTTTTACTTTTTATTTTTATTTCTAAAAGGAATTGTATGTTTATTATAAATATTTAAAAAAAAAATGTTTTTTAAAAAGTTTTAGTTTTTCGAATAATATTTAGTTTTTATTATTCAAAATTTTATAATATTGTTATTTTTTATAAGCAATGAAGGCTACTGTGGTAATGTGGTGGTCGCCTATAATAGGTGCAACATCTAACTTCTGATTTAGTGTTAAGTACAAATAAGTGTGTGATGTTAGCACTGTTGGTTACCCTATTATAAATACATAAATAAATTTGTATATTTCGAACCGACATGCAAGTCGAAAGCGCCATAATTAGGTCCCAAATCCCGAAACGTGTGGATACACTTTACTGGGTTTATCGGCACGAACGGTGGATACTTCCCCGCTTCGGCAAACTGGACAAATTGCCATCCTCAGTTTCTTTATTGCCACACCTATTAAAGTGTAGTTGAAAATCCACGTGTCTTTATTTTTTTTTAAAGACGGTGAATCGATAAATCATCAACGCCCCCTGCCTGAAGGGCCAACGCGCGTGGGGGTCGCATGCCCGACTGACCGTGCGAGGCCTTCTAAGGAGACCGCAAGGCGCCTACGGACTAAAACCCTATAAACCGTCTCTCTCTCACTGTTGGCCCTGCGTGCCTTTACAGCTACTTAAGTCTGAGTCGTGGCTACGGAGTGAAGGCACTCGTTCGCCGCGGAGCCACGTGTCGGAGTTCAATGTGTTTTGATTATTGGAAAACGAAAGAGAAAACGCCCTGTACTAGAAGTTATAACAATGTACCTATAATGTTGGTTTTTCCTCTTCAGCAATTGATTAAGTAAAAAATTACAATAATAAACAATTATAATATCACGTAAGAGGAATATCTATAAATATAAATAAATTATTTACTCATCCAATTTTACCAACTGCATTTTATTTGATAGCCAAACGGTATGAATTAAAGCGAGGATAATCGTCTTAGAATGAATTAGTCTATGACAGTGCATTATGGTCGGGTTTGACGTACACTTTCAAATTGATTTTGACATTCACAGACAATAGCCGACCTACTGAAGTGTTCGAAAAAAGAAGAACAAAGTTGATGGCATAATTTTTTTTTGTATTAAATTAACAACCAGTGCCAGCTCTGTTGTTTTATATTAGAACACATTTTTTTTGTCTGTAAAAATACATATGTAATTCGAAGTAAAATTAACATAAATAAAACACTCGTATAAATTAAAAGTTACCTAAGTAATAAAATTAAAAATAAACTAAACTATAAATAAAAAATGTCCTCTAGAGATGTCCCATCGAGATAGTCCCAAGGAGACTGGGAACATTTCCCCTCTGTATAGCGAGGCTAATATGTTTTTTTATTATAATTCTCTTATTTCGTTTCTAATTGCTTAAAAATGCACTTGGATTAAAATATCTCTGAAATATTAGATTGTGAGAGGAAGAGGAATGCAAAATCATAAAACCCTTTATACACTGACGCCGCAAATGGTCATAGCTTCATTTACTCGGTTGTACCGTTGTTCAGTCGTTAGGTAGTCCAGTCATGTGATAGTAATATTTCCTATATTCCCCAGGGCGTGTGGTGTGTGGTCGCAGGTCTGCTATTATGTTCACCTCTACAAGTAGACTCAAGGAATGTCACGTAAGTATTCAAATCACTATCACTACATATTATAAAACAATATCCTCCACCGCCTCTGTCTTTCTGTCTGTTCTTGATAAACTCAAAGACTACTGCACTAATTTTCATGCTGTTTTTACTAATGGATAGAGTGGTCCTCGAGGAAGGTTTTAATATATAATTTGTTAAGTTTTAAAAGTATCAGTAAAGTATCATCACGACCGTTTCCCTTTCGGGGTGGTAAGAAACCACGCTTATAAATAAGCGGATTCACATTTGGCCAACTTTACTATAGGCCAATCATGACAAGTCGTCGATGTCTCCAGCGCACCAAACTCGAGAAATATCACAAATAATTTAAATTTTAATTAAATGTACCTATTTATTTACATTAATAAATATTTTGTGTCTCGACCAGGAATCGAACCCACGGATTTAACCGCTAGACCACGGAGGTTAAGTTTTTGTTTAACGATTTGATGAAGGTGTCGAAAAAATAAGCCGTCTGGGAGCTTTCAACGAAAGCAAAATCAAAATAATGCGCAATAAAATTAATTTGGTGTCGTCGTTTACACGGGCAAAGCCGGGTAAAACAGCCAGTTATATTATAACTTAAATATTCATATGTATGTTTGTATAATAATGTGTAAGTATTAGTATTTAGTTCATTGATATTATAATATTTTATATAATGTATTTATTAAAGAGCAAATATTTTTATAATATAATCTAAAATAAAAATAAAGAACTACGTATTTTTTATTTTAACTATTCAGTAATAAAATCTCAAGTTACGGTGCAGAGAAGTTTTCCTAAAAATATCGCCACTCATACTGAGCCTAATCAAGTAGGTAGCGAGAGGTCGACGGTCGCGCGAACGTTGACTTACGTAATTCTTTCTCTCTATTTCGTCTCTCGGATGTTGGCGAGATCAATTAATAATAACACTCCCCAGCCTTTAGGTATTCATCACGATGTATATCGCGAATTTTAAATGCGGCCTTATTCACTATACAATACAGTAGGTTTTTTGTTTTTCGGATAATAATTTCGTGTTTTTTTATTTCGAATATGGTTCTACTAATGACACGAGAATGGGGTTGCTAAGGCCTAAACAATCTGTGTATTCACAGTGTAGGTGTCATATGTAAGTGTGAGTGAGTGAAAAAGTATTATATATATCTCCAAGTCCGTAATTTTATTTTCTTAGTTTATAGTTATTATTCTCAAACTGGGTTGTGTAGTTACGAAATTTATAATTCCATAGTTTTACCACCAAATTGTATTACATACTTAATAACTTTTTAATTTTTACTACTGTGACAGAGCTTTAAGTGCATTTTATAAAACAGCTTTATAGATATAATCCTAAATATACAGCCACTTAAACATATAATTAATAGTTAATTTTAAGTGGCACTTAAATATAAGCAGGGTATAACACTTGGATGTTTATTTTAAAGGCAATAAATTACCTCCTGAGTGGATCTTGAATCGTTTGGTACTTTCAACACATCTATTAATACTCGTAGTTAACCTTTATAAAGTAGTTTTGAATATCCTTAAATCTCTTGTACTATTTTGGTTTGAAAGTACCCACTTCGGAAAATGGTGTTGTTCTTTTATCCGACTGAGCGACTAAGGGTTATGTGTTTATCAGCCCATGTACATGTTTGTTCCTTTGTGGCACACTGTAGACCAATCACGCGGGTGTCACTGAAGATATGACATTAATAAAATGTTGTTAAGGCGATAACCAGACGCCATATTGTGGAATATTGCAATATTGTGTGGAATCCACAATATGACGTGTACATCAAGCGAGCGTTACAGACAGACGTGGAAACACGATCTAAAACGAAAACAAAATGTCTTCTCTCGATTTAGTGAAATAGGATATTTGGAATATTATTCTTGGCGGATTAGCCACTTCCTAGGAAACTTGAGATTGCAGTTAGGCCAAGCGTCCTAGATTCCAGAAACGTTAAATGTCAAGCATCTAAAATAAACCGAGTTTCACTTACATTTTCCTTTTAGCTTAAACTATTTATACTACACCTTATAAACCAACATCTAAACTAAAAACTCTTTTGCGTAAATTGCTTAACTTAAGCCCGGTTACTAAAATCCTTCCTTGCCAATAAGAAATGATTCAGATACCGAAGTGTTTCATGATTTTTTTTATCTGTTACAATTATAAATATTTTGTGCGTGTAATTGTCAAAAGAGCAAATTTTTTTTTAGGCTTAGGCGCTATTAGTATTAACCTCTATTTGAAATAAAATGGTCACTTATTTAAAAGATAAAAATCATTATCCGAAAAACAAAACACTATTATCCATCGCGATAAATTAGATTAGATAAATTAGTTAGACCGCCTCCGTGGTCTAATGGTAACAAACGTTGCCGTGAACTCGGGAGGTCGTAGGTTCGATTCCCACCGGGGGCAGTACATTGTATAATTTGTCTCGGTCTGGGTGTTTATATGTATAATATGTATATATTTACAAAAAAAAAAAAAAAAAAATATGTAGTTTATCAACCATCTAGTTTCCGTAACACAAGCCTCGTAGCTTACCACGGAAACTAGATGGCGCTGTGTGACCTGTCTGGAAATATTTATTATTATTATTTATAAATACATAAAGTCAGGGGAGTGTTATTATTAATTGATCTCGCCCATAGCCGAGAAACAAAATAGAGAAAGAAAGAATTACGTAAGTCAATGTCCGCGCGACCGTCGACCTCTCGCTACCTACTTATTAGGCTTTGTATGAGTGGCGTTATTTTTAGGAAAACTTCTCTACACCGTAACTTAATATTTTATTACTGAATAATTAAAATGAAAAATACGTAGTTGTTTATTTTTATTCTAGATTATAATATAAAAATTATTGCTCTTTAATAAATTCCACGCTGTATATATATGTTGTATAACGTTAAAAAAATTATTTCTTTAGACACGAAGACATAAGAGATGCGATGTTGTCTCTAGTGCATATGTACCGGACGTCTGAAGACAAGCTAGAGCGTCACGAATACAGGGAGAAGGCGCTGGGAGACCAACTCAAGAAGATGCTGGCTGGGTTGGACAAGAAGCACAGGACCTTGGAGCCGCTGAAGGGAATGCTTAGCCGACTCGATGAACGGCTGTCTAATGTCGAAACAATATTAATGCAGGTAAAAAAATCATAGTTTATTTAATATAAATATAACGACAATATGAGGACACTCCTGCGGACACTATAAAATTAATACGTAGGTATAAACTTAGAACAAACTATTGGAATTAAGAACACATTTGTATTTGTCTATGGCTAAACGCATAGAGAACCCACTTGTCATTGTCTCTGCCCATTCTGATTCACGCCATTTTTCTGTTCATACGATTGTAATTACTTTTGTGTACTAAATAAACGTTTATACCTAATTGATGCTCGCTTTTACTAAAAAAAAACCACACAAACAATTGACAAATTTCGTCTTATATTTAGAAAGTGGCGCCGCGTAGTAGACGGTAGGGATACTAAATTTATTGTCTGTGGTTTGAACATAATGAGTTGTCATTCATTCATTAATTTAATCATTTCTTTTAACTCTTTCAACATGTCGGCAATTTTTGTCAACAAGCGAACTGTACAACCAAAAAAAAATAATTGAAATATATTTTATTATATATTTTTAGTACCTGATTTTGTATCGTATGGTAAACTAGTAACAAAGTACACAATAGTTGCTGGCTCAAATATCGAATTTCGGATATAAGACTGCCTCCGTGGTCTAGCGGTTAAGTCCGTGGAGTTAGACTAGGAGGTACCGGGTTCGATTCCTGGGCGGGACACAAAAAAATATTTATTAATGTAAATAAATACATTTAATTAATATTTGTGATATGTCTCGAGTTTGGTACGCTGGAGACATCGACGAGCTTGCCACTTGTCATGATTGGCCTATAGTAAAGTTGGCTAAATGTGAATCCGCTTATTTATAAGCGTGGTTTCTGACCACCCCGAAAGGGAAACGGTCGTGATGATACTTTACTTTTTCTTTACTAATCATATATAGAAGATATACCTATGATAGCCGTACCTATGGTATGACGAGTACAGCACCTTAAGTATGCTACCATCCACCTGGCTACGCTAGTGTTCGAATGAACGAAAGTTTTTTGAGTGAGCCACTCTTTTTCTGATTAGTTACTATACTCTTTTGGTATACTCGTACCTACTCAAAAAAAATGTAAATCCATATAATATTAATAAGTTTTTTTTTGTTTTAATTTATATTATAAAGTAGGTAACATAACTAAAGAACCGTGGTAAGAAAAAAATCCTGCTTAGACCCAATTCTTTCAGTAAAATCAAAATCAAAATATCTTTATTCACGTAAACCTATTACAGGCATTTATGAAACGTCATTAATTTATTTATTTTGAATGATTCTACTCCTGCTAGTAGAAGACTAAGCAGCAAAGTTGTCCAATAAGTAAGCTGTTAGCAGAAGACCAGCAGCTTAGCAAATCCAGTGACCTGTTAATGTTTAATCTGACTGAGAAAGGAATCTGCAAGGAAAACTCAGCTATATCAGATTTACAAAATAAAACATATACAGAACTGCACCACAACGATCAATTAATAACCTTTTAAATTTAGTTATCAGTACCTATGAGAATACAATACCTGTAGTAAGTGGTGCAATGATTTTGCTGTAACTCCTCTCGCACCAATAGTATTTTTAATTTTTTTTTTGTCATACATTGTGTAACTTTAACGAAGAGCACTTGTCTTCTGGAACACACTTGTTTCATCAGACTAGTCCAGGAGACAGATATAGGTAAAAGAAAAAAAACATGTGTCAATAAAGATTTTTGCTTAATTATTTTTATTAGTACTTTCTTTTTGCCGATTTTGATAAAAACTAAAACTACATAAAAGTACTTAAAATGTTATGCTCTCTCTGTATCTTTTTAGAAAGAAGAAAGAGAAAAGAACATGCAGCAGAAGACGAATGACGCACTAGAAGCTATACAAAAGACCTTACTCTCTCTAACGAAGGGCGGTGTTGCCAGTGAAACCACCAGTGATACCAAGCTAGATGATATTAAAAAAGAAATGCAAGATCTCAAAAAGAGTTTGTCGAAGGTAAGTAACATTACTGGTTTGAGAAATAATTTTTATTTTTGTTTAGTTATAAAATGGTACTATGTATATTAATTTCATTAAAGACAAATATATATTAAACAAAACATAAAATATTCCCCTTTACGAACAAAAGTTATTTTTAAATCTTACTTGAATCTGACTTGTTCATATTGGGATTTATATTATTCCCGAAAGGTTAAATACTGTCTCAAAGTCAAAGAGGAGTTTTTAGCTTTATTTTTCTAATTACAAATTACTTAATATTTCAAATTCACCTATGAGAATACAATACCTGGTTAAGTGGTACCCTACCAGGTATATCAGAACTAAGATCTGGCTATTTGCTGGTGTGCAACCTGAAAACCAACAGCCATTTTGAAGGATCATGTTGTCTATTCTCACTAGAAATATGGAATGCCTATCTAGGAGATAGGTCTGGAACTTTTTCGTCCTAAAACACAAATATGCTGCATTATTTTTTAAAATACCTATTCTTAATAACCTGAATACACACCTTTACCTACGATCGATGGGGCAAATGGGTTCTAAAGTGGAGATCACGTATGGGAATACGCACAGTGATCGTCCCCCCGCCAGATGGACGGATGACCTGAAGAAAGGCCTACATCCAGCAGTGGAGAGATAGGATGATGTTGATAATGACGTTACTCTTTATTTTTAGGAGTCATTAAGAGCGATGTGTCTGGAAGTAAGTTCAGATGGCAATCCGTTCGAAAAGCACATATCTGAAGCTGAGAAGTTGCTGAACAAGTACGAGCTGAAGTTGACCGAATTTAACGTCACGAACCGAGTGCAGACAGACTTCGTTCCGCTCAACGAAATCACCCTCGCTGATGATGCTTGGCATAGCAAGATGACTGAAGGTAAGTTTTAGGAGTCAGCAGTAAGTCGTCATAAATTAGTTACGCTTATGTTGGAAAACCCAAACCAACACGTCTATCCAACGAAAGCCCATCTTCAACAGTAGAGGTCCAGAAGCCCTAATCTGTTACTTGAGCCCAAACGTAAAAAATGTCTCGTTAAAATATTCAAAGTAAACAATTGCTGATTGTTAACGAAATACGCGCATTTACTACAAATAACACCGATTGGCGTAGGGTGTGGGACATGGGACTTTTTGGGAATTGTAATTCCAAATGATTCGAAACAATATAATAACTTATTTCAGTAATGGAACGTCAAGAGGGTGAAATTAAAAAGATCCAGCGTCTTCTGTCTGATGCGGAAGGCTTGTGGAAGGAGTTGGCGAGAGCCTCTGACGTGAAGTTAGCAGCAAACCAAACACTAACCGCCATTGAGGAAGCGAAAATCAACTTCACTTCAGGAGAAGAAGATGGTAAGAAAATTTTGTTTTTTAACCAAGATATAACCTAACAAAAACCAAGGTCTCTGATGCTTATTTGTGAAAGGATGAGAAAAGCTGGATGGCAAATACTGTCGGCCATTGCGGAAGTCAAAATCTTCAGGAGAAGAAGATAGGTAATTAAAATAACAAAAACCAAGGTCTAACCTTCTGTCTGATGCTGAAGGGTTGTGGAAGAAGCTGGCTGGAACCTTGAACGTGAACTTAGCAGCACACCATCACGGCAGCACCACATTGAGGAGGCAAAATAAAGAAGACTAGGCTATTCGAGTTACAGGAATACCACCGTTATAATTATTTGACAAAAATATAAAAGACAATAAAACTCAAACAATATTTAATATTCATTAGAATTAAAGTAAAAATTAAAATTATTTTTATTTAAAAACTTTATGTACAAGAGGCGGGCTTAATGCCGCTAGGCATTCTCTAGCAACCAACCTTTGGGACAATGAAACGATTTGTGTTGTGAGGTAGGTGCAACCATTAAATAGATTAATAGGCAATTCAAATTAAATCTAAATATTATATCTATATAGACATATACATACTAATATGTACAAAATAAATAATAAATAAATAAATATTTCCAGACAGGTCACACAGCGCCATCTAATTTCCGTGGTAAGCTACGAGGCTTGTGTTACGGAAACTAGATGGTTGATAAACTACATATTATACTTTTTTTATACATATTATATATACATATTATACATATAAACACCCAGACCGAGACAAATTATACAATGTACAACTTGCCCCCGGTGGGAATCGAACCCACGACCTCCCGAGTTCACGGCAACGTTTGTTACCACTAGACCACGGAGGCGGTCAAATAACAACAATACTACATACTATATATATTACATACACTACATCTAAAATAAACCAATAAACTATAAATAAAAAATGTCCTCTAGAGACGACCCTTCAGGAATAGTCCCAAGAAGAATGGCAATCCATATAGCGAGGCTTATACGTTGGCAAATATAATTCCCAGCTTTCCTGTCTCCAGACTTTTCCGTTAGCCGTTTGGATAATTCCTTGGCCAGACGCTTGGCATGGAGACATCCATGGTCCCATCGTCTCGACCTCAAACGACGCAAATTCGTAACCTGTACCGAGGTTGGCGTATTTGCGCAGCTTGAGGTTTTCAGCAAAAACCGCCGCACTTCCCGCGTTTGACGAGGTCGCATGGATGTGTGATGGGGCTAATGTGTTTACACATATCGCATCTTACGCCAGAAATCTGCCATCGCTGCGCAAAATCCCAGAGGATTCTAAGATCGCGGGTACTCCAGAATGATGTTGTAAAGAGCAGTGTGACAAGGAATGCGGCCAGCACTTCTAGCGCAAGAAAACCCATAGTGTCCGAGATGTTCGACTGGTGCGGGTAAACAGTCCGGACTCCGAGATAAAGGCACACCGCCATGGTATTTACGAACCGATTAACTAAAATTGAAACAATTACAGGTATATCGAAAGTCACTCGGAAGCTGCAGGAAATGAACGAGCGTCTCTTGTCCACCAATGAGGACATCCAACGCAGTCTGACCGAGGGAAACACTATGAGCGAAAGACTGCTTATAGATATCTCCAGTGGATACAATTCGCTGCGGGCTGAGGTGAGTTAATGATTTATTTATTTGCATAAATGTCATATTTACAAACTTACAGGTCTTAAAGTAAACTTAAGAGTAGATCTTTGCCAAGTTTTGGCGAGCAAATATTTTATACATGTGTTCTATTGGATTAAAAAAAAAAATTAACACTTTTTAAATTTGATAATTAATAGTTTGTTTGGTAACTGTCTATTTTCTTTAGGTATGTTGTGGTAATTCATGTATTCTACTATCTTTTGTCAACTAAATCTAGGATACAAATATGTATACATATAGTTTTGTGGTGTGGTGGGGAGGGGCGTGTTGCTGGCGGACGGCCCGAGCTTATATGGGTTACAGTGTATGTAATGGGTTTGGGTTGTCTGTTGGCAGTGCGTTTCTCTTTTTCGCTACATATTTGTACAAAAACCAAATGCATGCTACTTGTGTGAACCCCTAAAGGCAAATTAATGTAAAAAAAAAACAAAAAACCTTGATAAACAAAATATATGAGTTCACAATAAAATAATTTACTTTTATGACTGGGCATTAAAGTTTTGTAGTTTTTAAGGAAAAAAAACATATAAAAAAGCCCCGACCTTCCTAAAATGATGAAGTAAAGCCAGATATTGGTTACAGCCACCGAGAGTTATTATATTATAATTTTAAGTTAATATTTTGCAATATTTTTATTAATAAAAAAATACTCTTTAAATAAAAAATAGGTCGTTAAAATAAAACACATTAAATATTCCAGTCATATGTTCCTTCCTTTCACAATATAAAAATTAGTTCCTTCATGTTTAGAATCAAAATTTTATAGAGAATCTGGGAAAAAAATAGTAGGAGTTTCTGGAGATAGTCGGTCTAAAAATTCTATAGTCATCATCAATCATTACAGTGTCCTTGACCTCCACTGCTGGAGATGGGCCTTCCAGAACATATATTTGGAGAATTTCGCCTACACTCGCCACGCTCTGGCTGGTCAGGCGGCTTGGCGAGGATATGATGTCAATTTTTTATGACAATTTATTAACGATTCCACAATTTGGTATTAGTGGAACCGGGACCGACGGCTGAACGTGCTCTCCGAGGTACGGTGTACGATGTACGTAAGAAAAGTGTATTTCTCATTGGTACATGGGAAAGCAGCCAGTGTACTTGGTCTTTGAAAATTACATTGGCCGAGTTATTTTTTAAATTATTTGTTATAAATATTTATAACTGGACTGGAGGACTGCTCCCGTGGTCTGGCGGTCAAGTCCGTGGATTCAGACGCGGAGGTACCAGGTTCGATTCCTGGTTGGGACACAATAATTTGTTTAATTAATTTGTGATATTTATCAAGCTTGGTACGCTAGAGACATCGACGAGCATATGTGGGCATCTTCGCCTTTGTAATTTTTTTTTTCGTGCAATAAGAATTTAATAATAATTATTATATTTGCAGGTAAAATCATTATCAGGCAATGAAAATGTGTTACTTCAAACAGCAGACAACGTGATTTCGAATAAAAAGCTAATAGAATACAGCGTCCATCAGATATTGAATGAGGTTGGCAAGATTGTGGTCAATCAGGGAAATCATCTGAATAGAACTATTGTAGAGAGGTAAGTGGGAAAATCTGCAAGATAACGTCAAGCGCGGAATACTGTTCTCACCTCTGGGTAGTGTTCCCCAATCTTGGGCTTGGTCGTAGTGGAACAAGACCACCGATATGTTAGGAAGGCCAATACCAAGACTAACCCTTACTGCCTTCGTGGTCTAGCGGTTAAGTCTGTGGATTTAGACTCGGAGGGTTCGTTCCTGGTCGGGACACAATAATTTATTTGTGATATTTCTCAAGCGTACGCTAGAGACATTCATTTATTCATTTTCATTTATTATTATTACAAGCCAACACTTACAGCTAGTGCTAAACATGTAGGCTCTTAGTCAATTTATACTATTATAATATATACATCAAATTTACGCAGGTAGCACTTATACAATTGGCAAAAAATTACACATTATACAAATAAAATTATGTTATTAATAATTGATATTTACATCAATCACGCTGATTTTTGTAGAAATTAATTCTAGATAGCGTCCAGCTGATGTCAGAAATCTCGGCTCGGAGTACGAAAATATGTCATACGCCAAGATATTGTTAATTAGAGTCAGTGCGTGATACAAGGGTGTCGTTTCGATGGCTTTCGTTCGCAATTTAGGTATTGCAAATAATGGCTGCTGACGAGCTCTTAAAAAGTACTTTTGAAGCGGGGGCACCCATAGTGATATTCTTTCAAGAAGACAAGGGTTTGCTGTAAAGCCACGAATTAGTCGGAAGAAGTATTTAATTAAATCAACATTACGTCTCACCTCCAGCAATCTATAATCGACCATCCCCAAAATAAAAACAGTCGGAAACAAGTACGGATAGTAACCGTATATCTTTTTGCATAAAAATATGTATAAAAGTATGTTGGGCCTATAGTAAAGTTGGCTAAATATGAACAAGCTCCTAATAAAAGCGTGGTTTCTGACCACCCCGAAAGGGAAACGGTCGTGATGATACTCTTGATGATGGTATAAAATATGTACTTGTATGCCTTTATTTTGTAAATCTGATATAGCTGAGTTTTCCTTGCAGATTCCATTCTCAGTCAGATTTACAGGTCATTAACAAAACATTAACTAACAGGTCACTGGAATCTGCTAACAGCTTACTTATTGGAACACTTTGCTGCTTAGTCTTCTACTAGCAGGGGTAGAATCATTCAAAATAATTAAATTAATGACGTTTCACAAATGCCTGTAATAGGTTTACGTGAATAAAGATATTTTGACTTTGACTGTCTATTTGTATCCCCTTACTGTCTATAAAGGTATTTTTACTAATTTACTATTGGTATATTTAATTATGGTAATAATATTGATTTAATTTAATATTAGTTTAATTTTGAAGTTTTTTTTTTTTTTTTGATTACTATTTAAGGAAAACTATTAACAAAATCCAACAACAAATAGAACTAAACGTTAGCACGAGTGTCATTTATAAGTTTTAACAAACTGAAATAGATTAACAGTGCAAAAAAAAGCCTATGCCATAACAAAGATAAAAAACATACGGAAACATACAGACTAACATATAAACACTACACAATAAACTACTAATAATACCACTTTAATGTGTGTTTTTAGTTTATTCTAATTCATCATCATCATCATCAGCCTGTGTCTCTCCACTGCTGGATATAGGCCTCCCCCAAGGCTCGCCACTTCACACGATCTTCTGCCACCCTCATCCATCCCCCACCAGCGACCTTCCTCAGGTCATCTGTCCATCTGGCGGGGGGTCGTCCCACTCTGCGTCTTCCGGTACGTGGTCTCCACTCCAGAACCCGTCTACTCCATCGTTCATCGGTTCTGCGGCATATGTGTCCAGCCCATTGCCACTTCAGCTTGCTAATTTTAAAAGCTATATCGGTAACTTTGGTTCTTTGACGGATGTCAACGTTTCTGACTTTATCTTTTAGTGAAATCCCGAGCATAGCTCTCTCCATAGCTCGCTGAGCGACCTTGAACTATGTTCTAATATATTCTAATTATTATGTAGTTATATGTGTATGTATGTACTATGTATATATGAGTATATGTAGGTTTATATATGATGTATATTAAGTGGTATATGTATTTGATATTAGGTTAAGTATTAGTTATTGCAACAACTGTCTCTTTTAACTCTTATTTTTGCACCGTCTCATATTTATATTTAATATCTCCTTTGTCCCCAAGGTCGACTGTCAGAGAATGCCTAACGGCATTAAGCTTCGCCTTTTGTACTTTGTGCAATAAAGTTTTTAAATAAAATAATGAATATTCGTATCTACAAATCTACAAACAAATAGAATTAAACAATAATAAGTAGTTGAGCCTTTGTGGTCTAGCGGTTAAGTCCGTGGATTTAGACTCGAAGGCACCGGGTTCGATTCCTGGCCGGGACACAAACATATTTATTAATGTAAATAAATACATTTAATTTGTGATATTTCTCAAGCTTGGTACGCTAGAGACATCGACGAGCTTACCACTTGTCACGTTAAGCCTATAGCAAAGTTGTCTAAATGTCAACTAGCTCCTAATAAAAGCGTGGTTTCTGACCACCGCGAAAGGGAAACGGTCGTGATGATACTTTACTTTTTAAGTAGTCGAGAATCAATGAAAATCATTTTCAGTAAAAAAAACGATTGCTTAGCACATGCCTCACAATCTTAACACTTGAAAAGAAAATATGGTGTCATACTTAATGGGGTGTATCAGGCAAAGCTTTTTGTAGATGTCGCTAGCGCAATGGTACCTTATTTTACATTTGTATCATATCATTCTAAAAATGTTTATAACAGAAAAATGAATTTTAAATTAACGTTAACTACCTTAAAAGAACAAATTAAGAAAGCGCACACCGTCTTTAAAAAGAAAAAAGGTTTTATTAATAGGACGGCAATTTTGAGATTATACCTCTGATTTCGCTTAGAAATATCGATTTGTACACTTAAAAGCTGCTCACTTCGATATAATATCCAGAAAATAATAAAAATCGTATTAATAAAAATACAAGTTTTATTTATTTATTTTATTTAAAAAACTTTATTGCACTATGTACAACGGCGGACTTAATGCCGCTAGGCATTCTCTGACAGTCAAACCTTTAGGACATTTAGACAGTATAGATGGTAGGTGCAATCATTAATTAAGTTATTCTTAACAGTATACTTCTGTATCTTAATACATACATAACAATATTACATACTAATACATATACAAATACATAAATACGTAATATATAAATATATACATAAATTACATCATAAATAAACATGATATAAAAATAAAACTACTTACATGATGAGGGAAGTGAAATATAATGTTGCTGCAAAGTGATAAGTCAAAGATAGTGAGGAAATGAAAAAGAGACATAAATTTGGGACAATTTTTCTATGCAATTGACATTTATATTAGGTACTATATATCATGCGCCATCTATCGTGATAAAAAGTTAGTGATACACCCCATTATAAGCTCGTTGTATGTGTTGCATGCTCTGATCAGTTATGAATTACGTCTGTATAAGGTTTTTTGTAAACTTGGTATTTTTTGTAGATTTGACAACATTCAGGCGACGATTGTTAACAACCAGACGGGAGCGTTGTCCAACTTGAGTTCCAAGATCGAGTCGGAAATGTCCCAAGTGTGGAGACAGATCGGGAACATGTACCAACAGCTATCTGCCAGCAAACTATCACTGGACAAATTAACGGTACGGCTTACGACATTACAGATTGTAGCCCTCAGCATGTAGCCGTTGATGGAGTCTACCGGTGCGGGGAAGTATCCACCGTTCGTGCTGATAAACCCTATTAAGTGTATCAACACGTTTCGGGATCAGGGTTGCCATCATGCGCAGTCAAGCCGGCATAGTGTTGACTGATGTCAGTCATGCGTGTCTGATTCCAGTTACTAACATTTATGGGCCTTAACATCAAGTGGGCGTCACATGTTGTGATAGTATAAAATAATAATAATAATAATAGCTTTTTTTCATGATGTAATGTTAAGTGGGTTTTGCATCCATTTCCAAATAAATTTCTAATCCAATATTTCTAAAGATTTTTCAAGTCTGTCTTATACCTTGTACCTTCACTCCGTAGCCACGACACAGCTGTTAAGGCACGCAGGGCCAACAGTGAAAGAGAGACGGTTTATAGGGTTGCAGTCCGTAGCCTTGGGGTCTCCTTAGGAGGCCTCACGGTGAGTCGGGCATGCGACTTCCCGCAGTGGCCTTACAGGCTGGGGTTGTATCATTAATGATTTGCGATCTCCGTCTTTCAAAAAAAAAAGATAAATCTTTAATTTATTTTTAGTAAAATCATTTTTTTTTTGTATTAGATACCTATGTAAGTGAAAATTAAAAACAAAACTTAAATCTAAACTGTAAATAAAAATATTCACCTATGATCATGTGGCAGTGTGCCAAGAACACTCGCAGCATTCCCCCGCTGCACAGCGATGCTGATTTGCTGCGCGAAAAAACTGCCAGCCTTCTTGTCACATACAGCGTTAACCAGCCAGACAGACGTTAAACAGTTCTTTAAAGAACTTAATTTTTATATATTTATATATATTGTTTATATATTTTTATTATTATTTAAATCATTGTACTGTTTTTTATTCTTAATAAACTATATGTCTAAAATGTCAGTAATTTTAATTGCTAGTAAGTAGTTTTTTTTTTAAATATTGTTTGGTGCGAGTGAGTGGGATGCAAAGCGTTAAATCCAAACAAACCTTAAGGTGAAATTACTCAAAATTTCCATTATTTCAGAACCAAACGGAGCAATATGTTAATGGAAGCGGCACTACTATGGATAACATGAAGAATAAGGTATTTATTACATATCAAAAACTTATTTTTAACTTACCTACTCGTACATACGTAATTTACTTATTTAAAATCGTAAGTTAAGCAAACGCCTATAAAAAAAATTAAAAAGTAATGTTTATTGCTACTTACTATTGTCATTATTCTAAGATTGCTATTTATTATATTGCTATAAGTTTATTACCACTCGTTCCGAATCATGCCCAGAACGCTTAGAATGAATACGATACAGACAGTCGTTCCGAATTAAATATCACGATTTGGATGCTCAGAGCGTGATTTCAATTCGGAACGGTCTAAATCACATTTTTATTCATTACATATAATGGTTTTTTTTTAATGTATAGATGATAAATTTCGGATTCCACATCTTTGAGTATGAACTACTAACAACCACATCTCTCTCAGTTTATTCATCTTTATATGTGTCACGTTTACTATTTTTAACTTATTTTGGTCTTTCTAAAATAACTTGCCGTGTTACAGACATTTTTTATTTACTTCCTACTTAAATATTAATCATAGATTTGTTTTATAAGTAATATACAAACAGTATAAACGAATTACAATATTAAATAATTTAAAAGAAAACCTAATATTAAATAAACTTGAAAATGGCGCGCGACATAATGACAAACAACTGACAAAGCGATCTACCTCGATATCGTGAGCAGTCTGAGCACGAGGAGTGATGTCATTTGTGAGGTCACAAAGCTTTGGCAATTCAGTTTATGCACGTCACGGAACGGGTCGGAAAGGTAGTATTTTTATTTAAAGGTGCCTCCGTTAAAATTAAGGTTAAAAAAAATAAACGAAATTTGTTAAATTTTGATAATGCAAATGCTAAACAAAATCATTACCCTGTTCGCAATTACCGACTACCTAAATAAAAATAATAAATACTAACTATATACTAAACAAAAAAAAAAGTATTTATATATTTATTTATTTAATAATTAAATAAATAAATACATTTTATTTACTCATCCATAGGCAGTTTTTTACCACTACTAATGCTATTACAAAAAACAAAAAAATATATAAAATAATATTTTCAGATTGGATTAATAACAACTAGGATGGAGGAAGTGGATCAGAGTCTGAATTATTTGCTGGGCAGGTTGTCAGTGGTGGCCACAGAGTTTAACAGAATCAAGTCAGGTCTGGGAGATGCTCTGGACAAGGTACAGACCGGCTTCAAGTCTGTCAATGCAAAAATGGAAGGTTAGTCTTAATTAAGAAGGGTGTTAAGATTTTGAGTCTTCTCGCTCGCACACTTCTACATTGACAAAAGATTTCTCAAGTTTTTCTCTCTTCAAGTATGAATATCTACCTACTTTTGTGCAATGTAGTCAATCAGCTTTTTAGAAAATAAAATTTAGACATATTTTATATAAATTGTGTTGTCACTGATCGC
Organism: Tinea semifulvella; assembly: GCA_910589645.1. Classification (NCBI taxonomy): domain Eukaryota; kingdom Metazoa; phylum Arthropoda; class Insecta; order Lepidoptera; family Tineidae; genus Tinea; species Tinea semifulvella. The sequence goes on from OU342599.1 coordinate 5,001,822, forward strand.
CGGTCGAAATGTCAGTGACAAAGCTCGACATGCCATACACAATGTCATGCTGGTACAAACACGTATGGAAGCGAGAACGTGGATACGAGTATGTCAGAATACGCATGAGAATAGAGTTAATGAAGTAGAAATGAGGTATTTGTGTCGGATGACGGACCGCATACGTATGACGAAATACGCAAAAGTAAATAAAAGAAAGCATAGGAACCAAAATAAGGAAAGGCATGCTCCGATGGTTCGGGCATGTTGAAATGATGAGCGAAGAAAGATTGACGAACCAAAAAAAATGTGTGGGTAAAATAGGCCCTGGCAGACCAAGACTCACATATCACGATCAAATAAATAAAACAATAGCTGAAGGTGCAATAAAAAGCCATCGAAACAAAAGGGCATGTATGAAGAGGTTGATGAATGTCGAAGAAGCGAGAGAGGTATGTCGTGACTGTGACAAGTGGCGCTTAATTGTCTCTGCCTACTTCGCAAGGGATTTGGCGTGATGTTTGTAAGTATATAGTATACTAATTTTGTACAAATATAAAACATTTAAATGGATACATTATATATATACACACATCAAAAGTGTCTAGGGATCAACATATATTTTTGCAATAACTTTTCTCCTGATTGATATTCATTAAAATTTTCTTTAAGGATTGATGAAATAAAATGTTTTCGTTTGTCTACAGTAACGATAAACCAAGTCATCTTTGCATTAGTAAAAAAAATTGCCATTTTCCTAATAAAGGGATTTTTGACATTTGAACCACTAACATTAAAGTTCGAAAAAAAGACTGAAATAACAGTTTTTTTTTTTATTTCATTGGGTAACTTAAACAATTAATAATCCGTGTTTCTACCGCGAACACTAACAACACAAGAACATCGGTTTGGCATACTCAAAATGAGTTCATCCAAATCACGCTGTGGAATGGCCGCCCATGTTCGTTGCAACAACAAAAAAAGGTCTTCTTGCGACTGGATACCCTCCATATTCGGCAGAGCTCTTCTCTGAAGAATATCCCATGCATGCTCAATCGGGTTCAAGTCTGGCGACTGAGCAGGCCAGGGCAGGACATTGATGTTAGCTGCGGCGAGAGTCTGTCTTACAACTCTTGCGGTGTGCGGTCGTGCATTATCATGCATTAACTGAAATAAGGGACCGATATGCACTTGTAGAGGAACGATGACGTCTGATACAACCGTCTCAGCATAAATTTGAGCGTTGAGGTTGCCTCTGATCCAAATCAACTCAGTTCTTCCGCCGATCGAAATACCCGCCCATACCATGATGGTTCCACCACTATAAGGATGGACTTCCTGGCAGGATTTTAATCGCTGTTGGCGTCCAGGGGTTCTCCAGTGTCGTATACGTCTTGTATCCGGCCTCATACCAAAACGAGACTCATCAGAAAAGCACACGAAACGCCATTGTTCTTCTGTCCAATTTCTGTGTTCAAGAGCCCATTGATATTGAGTCCTACGATTGTGCATTGCTATAGGTGGTACCCGTAGCGGTCTTCGGGAATGAAGGTTCACTTCATGCAAGCGGTTTCTGACTGTTTGGTCGCTAATTAAGTTCCCTGAAGAGCGATGAAGGCTCACGGCTAACATCATGGCGGTTATTGTTGGAGTTCTTCGAGCTGTGATTTGAATGTATCGGTCTTGTCTCCGTGTGGTGCAGCGATACCGTCCTCCATGGCGCTCAGCCACGGTACCAGTGGTTCGGTAACGTGTCCAAAGTCGACTGATAACACTCTGACTTGTATTCAGAGCTAAAGCCACAGTACGTTGCCGGGAACCAGCTTCTATCATTCCCACGGCTCTGATCATTTCTTCCCTGCTTAAATGACGTCGCCGCTCCATAATAACGTTGGTTTTAATCAGTAGTAGGGAAACAGTAGCACTAATAATGTCTTCAATGCGTCTTATGTTTTTATAGGGAAAATATTGACAGCTGATTTTCATCTTTTACTCGAATTTGATTGACAGTTCCTGTTTTAAATTATGAAATGCACCAAAAAGGATCCATATAAATTTATAAAATCATAAATTTATTACAAAGCCACATCTCAATCACAAGAAATCCGCATAAACATGCTTGATCCCTAGACTTTTTTGATGTGTGTACATTTGGAACGAGCCTCCAAAACGGCATTAATAGTATCATACAGTATTCGGCACCCGCACGGTGAATCTATGGAATGCTGAGATATTTGTATTCTTGTTCTCTTAATTGACCGTTTATTTCCTAGGAAGCTGATTGACTATACATTATTTTAAAAACAACTCGGATTTGAAAAATCTAAAATAATTGATTGTGCGAGCGAGAGGGATACCGTTAAACCCCCTTAAAGAAACCAACAAATAAACATTGTATTTTTAAGATGTATTGTTAGATTATGCCAAGGGTAGAACCTTTTTGTAGTTACCTACCAATCTGTTTCTTTGTTGTGTAGGGAAGGCAAAGGACCTAGCTCATACAGCCAAGTCTTACGTATTTTTTCTTTCTTACGAATTAATAAGGTTATCAAATTCCAGATGTTGCAGAATGTTTTTCTTGAAGTCACTCGCGGCAATATAGCCCAAACACGACGGGTATAATATGGGAGTACAAACTGCAACTAGTGCCCCATATTTAACGTCCAATTTTTCGTTTTTAATAATTATTCACATTGTAGCACATTATTAAACAAAACAACACCACTTTTGACTAGCAATATCCACAGTAAATTAATTTACAAAACAAATACTTGCACTTGACATGTTTCCTCAAAATGGCGTGAAGGACTCCCAATTTGTTTTTTTTTTCAGATGTTGGCCCCGGACCTCATAACATCAACAGCGGCGAACGAGAATCAAACCAAATCTAAATTACTTTAGTATTAAGTTTTTACCAATTAGATATTAATTATAACTCGACTGAAAGTAGGCAAGGTAGTTATGTAGGTACTGTCGACGAATATAATTATTGACCATGCAAGATAGTTTTAATCAAAATTGTAATTTTACAAGGTTTTAAAAAAGTTAACTGCCTACACGGTCTAGCGTTTAAAGTCGTGGATTATTAATGGAGACTCGGAGGTTCCGGGTTCGATTCCTGGTCAGGACACAATAATTTATTTGTGTCATGTGTTATGATGGGGCTATAGTAAAGTTGGCTAAATGTGAATCCGCTAAATAAAAAATTAAGGATTACTTCACGGTTCGGTTATTCGAATAAAATCCACTCTTTTTATAATAACATACGCTAATAAAAGCGGCGGTGATGGGTTGCCTAACGAAATATGATCAAGGCTAATGACTGTGTGAATTTTATACAGAGCGGATGGCTACTGTCTAAACTACGAGAAATATCTAAAATTGGTGACTTTATATGGTCTCCATAGTTTTTTTAACACCATACATTCCTACCGGAATTCGGTTAAGTCATACTAGTAATTTACATATTTTTTTTTTATACATTTATCATTATACATAGGTATCATCAGTAAAGTATCATCACGACCGTTTCCCTTTCGGGGTAGTCAGAAATCATGCTTATAAGCGGATTCACATTTAGCCAACTTTACTATATGCCAATCATGACAAGTGGCAAGCTCGTCGATGTCTCCAGCGTACCAAACTCGAGAAATCACAAATAAATTAAATATTAATTAAATGCATTTATTCACATTAATATTTTTGTGTCCCGACCAGGAATCGAACCCGGTACCTCCGAGTCTAAATCCACGGACTTAACCGCTAGACCACGGAGGCAGTTGATTATAGATAGGTACATGACAAATAACAGAACTGGAGGTTCAAACATTTACAACAAACACTTAAATAGAGGATATTATTGCGGCTGTAAAGAGGCTTTGTCAATAACTTGTAAGTACCTAATAAATAAATGATTAAAAAGTCAAATACAAAGTCACTTAGATTATTTATGCGATTCTATTAATGGAAACGAAACAACTTCTCTTAACCCCTCATTTCGAATCGTGCCCAGAGCGCTTAGAACGAATATGACACTGACCGTCGTTCCGAATCAAATATCGCGATTTGAATGCTCAGAGCGTGATATCAATTCGGAACGGACTAAATCACATTTTCATTCATAAAATGTTAGTTTTTTTTTTAATGTATGGAAGATAAATTGCCGATTCCACATCTTTGGGTATGAATACTAACAAATATACATCTCTCGGTTTATTCATCTTTATATGTGTAAAATTTAATATTATTAACTTATTTTGGTAATTTTAAATAACTTGCCGTGTTACAGACATTTTTTTTTCACTTTCTTACTTAAATATTATTTATAGATTTGTTTAAGAAGCAATATAGAAACAGTATAAACGAATTACAATATTAAATAATTTAAAAGAAAACCTAATATTAAATTAACTTGAAAATGGCGCGGGACATTATGACAAACAACTGACAGCGCTTAGAGCGATCTACCTCGATATCGTGAGCAGTCTAAGCGCGAGAAATGATGTCATTTGTGACGTCACATAGGTTTGGCAAAACAGTTTAAGCGCGTCTCGGATCACCTTTAAGCGTGCTTAGGTTACTATTATCGCGTATCGGAACGAAGAGTAAGAAACCATATGTCGGATTTGTCATTTTTTTTTTGGCTTCTTAATTTGCTATTTTGAAATTGACATTCTGGCCAAATTCATCAAGCCAAAATTTTTCTTCATTTCCGACATATGATACCTTAGGAAAAGTTGTTTGTTTCCAACAACATAATCACATGTTAGTCTAACGTAAGATCATACCCAGTATAAAAAAGTGTATTTCTACGGATCTTAGGGTCAAAAATAAACTTCGTCGATGGTACAAAAAAAAAAACTACTAACTTTTGCAAATATTTAATCTCTTTCATAATTGTGATCTATAGTATGCATATATTCATAATGTACACGTATAGTTACATTTTACTATGAACTCGTCACGCTTAAGGCCCGATCACACAGCCGCCGGTCTACTACTCGCAGCGCCGTGTGACCGGGGCCTTAAAACCAAAACTTCACAGACAAGTGTAATATTCTATAATAATGTGTGCGTTATAATAAATGGACTCTTTTCTAATTTAATTTTGGAGGGTTTTAACAGTTTTGCAACCCTCTCGCTCGCACTATCCAATAATCTACTATTGAGAAGTATAGTCTATTAATTTTCTAGGAAATATTACGGACATTTTAGACATATCACATTCATTTAGCTACATTATCATAGATAAAGAAAAATAGCAAAAACATTTATAAAGATTTTCCTCTCTTTTACTCAAACAAATACTGCGCGGAATTTATTAAAGAGCAAATATTTTTATATTATAATGTAGAATAAAAACAAAGAACTACGTATTTTTTATTTTAATTATTCAGTAATAAAATCTTAAGTTACAGCGTAGAGAAGTTATCCTAAAAATATCGCCACTCATGCTGAGCCTAATCAAGTAGGTAGCGAGAGGTCGACGATCGCGTGAACGTTGACTTACGTAATTCCTTCTCTCTCTATTTTAGCTCTTCGCTATGGGCGAGATCAATTAAATAATAATACTAACCAGCCTTTAGGTATTTATCACGATAGATATCGCAATTTTCAGACGCGGCCTTATTCACCATGCAGTAGTTTTGTTTATAGGATATTGATTTTTATTTTAAAAAAGTTGTTTTTAAGCTATTGCATAGCTTTTATCGCAGGCTTTGAGCGCGGCGACCGAATCAAGAAATGTCTAACGTCGTTTCAGTTCGGCACACTTTGGCACGGTGTTTGTGTGCGTGCGACTAGACGTATGCGTGTAGACTAGCTGCTAACTGCTCATAACTGATTCTATCTCTTTTAGAAACAATGCTAGGTAAGACTGCGTGCTTTTTGGCCGCGTCCACGAGTAATATAAAAAACTTAAATTAATATAAAGAAAAAAAAATTGCATAAGTTGATAAAAAATGCTATGCAATAGCTTTACCGCGGCAGTCTCCGAGTGCCACACGTATTTTTTATTTCACATAGAGGCTCTACTAATGATACCTAAAGACAAACAAAAATATTTACTCTTTTCACAATTACACGCGGTATATGATTAGTATATTTCCAAAATGTCCGTAATATTATTACCTAGTAAGATTGTATTGGTTCATGGTGCCGATCCCAAGATAGACATTTCTCAAAAGTTGACTAGAAAAACTTTGAAAATTTTAAATTGTGCGGGCGAGAAAGTTGCAAAAGCGTTTAACAATTATAAACTATTTGTCCAAATAAAAATAAAAAAAATTATTTACAATACTGTATAATATTTTTTTTATATTACTATCTAATATTTGACAAGTTATTGGTATAAATAAATTAAATTAAAAAAGAAATCCGTTATTAGAACGCTTAAAGAAAAAATACCTTAATATCAACATGATTCTGTACAATTTATTGATATATACGTCTTAATAAATAAAAATAATTATTATTTGTCTCGCAATTATTTACTTATTATTCCTGATTACAACCTTGGTTTGCTATGTGCATTACCTATCCACAAAATAATTACATAATAAAAAATCACAAATGCTCATATAAAAAAATTGGTGCCATTATAGTGTACTTAGCTTAATTATTTTCAAAAGTGATTTACAAGCAACAATAAATACATCATGGTCCAAATTTACGAGTGATTCCCTTCTTCCAACACAGGTTGGATATTGGAAACTCACAGTGCAGATGGCACTGGGCTACTTGTCAAGTTTTTAAATGTGTCTAAATCGCTTTAAAATCTACTATTAAATAGTGTTTTAATTGTCGCTCGGAAACACTGTAGTTGCAAATGGCTGCCGGATGACGTCACGTAATAGTAAATAAACAACAAATTTACGACACTAACAACCGACTTCAGTTTTTATAACAAAAAGTATAGGCAATTTTTACGTTAAAAAAATTGACAAGTAGCCTTTTTCTGTACTTAAGTGAACGAAGCCCACCTAAGATGATCAAGTCTATCCTTAGTTTAACCATAGCAGATATTTGTATGAGTAGGGCGGCCTTAAATTGAATAGTCTGATTTGCACCAAAATGTAACGATTGAAGTTTGTTTGGAGAGATCTGAAAATAAAAGTGTATTCTAAACAGATCCCAGGGAGTGGACAAGAACAAGCAATCGACAAATTTCGGTTCACATAGAAAGTGGCGCCACCTAGTAGACGGTAGGTGGTACTAAATATAATGTTCATTCATTCAATCAATACCTTTAATTCTGTTCGATATTTCGTATCAACTTTAAAAGCGTGATATATATATAGTTAACGGATTCCATTATATAACATTTGCGCTTATATAACAGAATAGGGCTGCTGTAGCCCTATTCTGTTACTTAGTCGCAAACATTATTTACGTCAGAGATTGCGTCATAATTACAAAAAATTACTCAATTCTCAACTCTATAAGCGCTCGACCTTGCCAGCGGCCGTGCAAATATCAACTTTAATAGCGTAAAATATATATATATTTAACGGATTCCATTATATAACATTTGCGCTTGCTACTGGTCTACCTCTACGTGGCCGCAGTACCCATACACATTTCCGCATTTATGAAAGAAGTATTATCGTTATGTTGGTGTATTTCATTTCTTACGCAATATTAAGAGGTGTAACGCTTCTGTATCTCTCTCGCTCGCACAATACAACATGTTTAATAGGAACTAAAATTACGGACATTTTAAGATAAATTTTCACTTTTATATAATTAATTTTAGACAGAGAAAAATAGCTAATATATTTATAACAATTTTACTCTAGTAAAAGTAAAGTATCATCACGACTTATAAATAAGCGGATTTACATTTAGCCAACTTTACTATAGGCCAATCATCACAAGTGGCAAGCTTGTCGATGTCTCCAGCATACCAAACTGGAGAAATATCACAAATAAATTAAATATTAATTAAATGTAGTTATTTACATTAATAAATATATTGTGTCCCGACCAATCGAACCTGGTAACTCCGAGTCTAAATCCACGGACTTAACCGCTAGACCACGGAGGCAGTTTTACTCTAATTTTACTAGACAATGCTATGATTAATATAAGAGTATTTAAAATGTCCGTAATTATATTTTCTAGAAAGTTAGTAGGTACACTCAGACTTAAATAATATTTAAAAATGCTGTATTGTGCGAGCGAGAGAGATGCAAAAGCGTTAAATGCTCTTAAACATAATTTAAAGATAAAATGCAGGTATTTATTGTTAGGTCACTTTCGACTGCGTTGGTCCTTCTTTCGTACAATAAGATAACAAATTTAAAAAAAAACTTTCAACTGAAACTGAGGCCGAGATGAATAAAGCGCTTGAAGGCTGCGTTCAGTTTATGTTAAAATCTCGTAGCAAGAAAAATACTTTTTAGATTTTTACTCGTTTACTTATGTCGGGACTGCTGTCCCAGTTATTGCAGTGGTAATCGTGTAAAATGCTTCGCGTATAGCTCGCAGGACGCGTTTGAACACGAACCGCAGAATGATCGCGTTGATTTAGCACATATTAAGGCATAAGAACTTTATTAATATCGGCCTTAAAATAAACAAAATTATATATTACAGTGAAACCAACTTAATGTCTACGCGTTTGTCAGGGGTTCCCAAACTATTTTGTATCGGCGTAAATACAATGGCAACATAGTCAATGCGACGGGAGCTTGACAATCTCAAAACATTTATACGAATAGCTAAGTTTAGTTAGCCTCACCGGCACCCGTCTTTACTCAGGACTATAGTTCAATAAAACTCCGTATATTTTAGTCACAAAACCCACTTAATTACAATGGAATAGTAGGCATGAGTGACGGCTGAAAAGTTTTGAGCCTAATTACCTTTAAATATCACTAATAATTAGCGCGGCACAGCATTACGTATTAAGTAATTGAACAGCTAACATCACATGTCTGAGTCATTCATGCTTTGCACGAAATTGGGAGTACAGAGCTGTCATAAAATTCCTTACAAAGAACAAAATGCTGACGGAAATATTTAAAGGTGTCTGCACCTTCATTCAGAAAACGTAAGCGAAAATTCGAAGACGGCAGGGAGTCGCTCGAAAATGATCCCAGGTCGGGAATCCCAAACACTAGGGTCAAAACTTATCAGCCGCCCTTTGTAGAAGACTTGCGACGATTTAATATGTAGTTTTATTAGTAGTAGGTATTTAATCTAATTAATAATATTAAATAAATAAAATAAATAAATGAAGTTTTATTTCAGGTATTACACCCATATCAGTCAAATTTCACAATAAAACTATAGTACAATTATAAAATATAAATATATAGAACAAAAATAGCCGGTCAAATTCAGACACACTTTGGGAACCCCTGATCTATGTAATATTAAAATCACACGAATAAACGAAACCAATAAGTATTTAATCAAATAACTGGTAATTACATAACTATTTAAAATTCCTTGGAGAACTATACGCCACCTACCGTTGACTTCCAGAGTCTTGTTATTAACCTAAATGGCAGTGGCGCGACTAAATTTACATACATAATCCCATACACGAATTTATACAATCAATTTATATGTACAATACTATGTTACTGCAAAAAATATTTACAACCTTACGTAAATAGTAATAAGCACTTATAAAGCATCGCCTTAACTCTCACTATACCTTCCTACCAACGCTTTGGTGCAATAAAACCTTAACTACAGAAATATAAAAGAGATTGCAATAAAAATAATAATATATATGTAAATATATATAAAAATATAAAATAATAAATAAAGTGAATTTGTGCTCAAATTATTATTTTATGACAAAATCGTACGGTTTTTACAGCTTTCGTGTAGATATATTAACAAAATATATAAATAAAGACAACATGTTATTTTCGTTGTGTGGCCAAATGGTGGTATAACCTTTTATGCTGGATTTTTGAGGTGTTTAATATTGCTTTTAAAGCACAGCGCTATTCTAATACTTATGCGCAAAATGGGAACTCTTGTGTTTGACTTTTCGTTATAAGCGCTTTTTTCATTTTGGCCGCGTTCGTTTTGTAGCATTTTCAACATTCTTAAACCAGCAACTTCATAAACCAGCGTGAAATGTCGTTTTTGTTAAGAAATAAAACTTTTTTAAACAATGCTAACATTTCTTAAAAAAAACGAGCGGTGAGGCTACTTTTTGACAAGTAACAAATAATAACAAATCAATTGAATTATGGTCTTTGAATTTATTACATAAAATCGTTTAAAATACATTTTAAACAAATATAATATAAACTATAAAGTATACAACAATGTAAACAAACCATTTCTTATGTTAAATGACATCTGTCAAAAAGTAACATCAATAACCCTCCTTTCAACATGGTACTGACATACAAAATTAGCATCAAATGTTAGAATTTTCATTAAACGAACGACTTGTGCTATAAAAAAGTGGTATTTTCATATTTTCTTAAAACGAAACGCGGCCTTAATTTCACTTTGAAATTCGTTCGACTTAGCGTTGCTCTTTGGTTTTCATACAAAGTCTTTGCTTCAAGTCAAACATAGCAGAACCTTAAAACACTATTAAAATTGGTATTCTCGTAAAGTTTCCACTATAAAATAACGTTTTGCATGCGTTCATTTAAAAAAATATCTATTATATTTGATTCTTATGTATTTAAATATATTTATCATATTAATTAATGTGTTATAAAACTATGTTTAATGTTAAAATATAAACTTATCTTAATTAATGTAAATGTCTAAAAGATATTACGTCAGACTTGACTGTATGGTCTAGACCCTTCCCAATCGTCTCATTCATTATCCATCATGGAAGAATAGAACAAAAAAAAAGTGAAAACGTCAATTTGACGTGAGCTTGGATATGATCGGTTAAACTCGGGCTAAAAGTGACAGTAAAAAACAGAATTCAATATTTAGACAATCTAACGTTTGCGCTTAAGTAATAGGATACAGCTGCTGGTTTACTTAATGATACGTTTCGAAGTAATCCTTGACGTTGTTTTTTTAAAAACTCCTAAAACACGTAGGCACACATTGTACACACAAATTATAGATTTGTTTTAAAAAAGAATTAAATATATGTATAATTTAATTAAATATAATCCCCACCCCTTCATGTACCAACAAGCCAGCTATTAAGACACTTCTAATTTGTACATTTTGGTATCAAAACATCGCGTGACATACCTACTAGAGTTAACCTGAATAGCAAGTAACATGGATCTTGTTGAAAACTGACAGCTTACTAGGTTTCTTGCAGAACTATGCAAAATAAAAAAGTAGAAATACCTACTCAAAATACAGTAAAACCTGGTTAACTGGGATCTTAAGCGACCAGCAGCCCTATTCTGTTACATAGTCGCAAACGTTACATTGTCAAAATAGTGAATTCTGTTATTTACTATATTACTTTTAGCCCGAGTTTGTCCGATCATAGCCGACCTTACGTCAAAATAGTATTTTCCACTATTTCAAAGGTCAACCCCATAGTTGCAACTTTAAAATCATTGGGAAAACGTGAATTAAATACTTAAATTGTCCGCCGCGAATTTATATTAATTAAACTAAGATTATATATTTACATTAAACATAGTTTTATAACACACATTAGGTGTGTCAATCAAAAATATAGCATATACTAAAATAAATATATATTTTTTTTTAATGAACGCATCGTAACGTTATTTTGCTGTCATCTGTGTGCTTAGTGTAACATGCAAGTTTCGGAAAACGTAACTGCTGTAATTACGTTTTTTTATTAGACATTGCGTGTTATTGCAAGTTTGGCTATAATAACAGGCAATGAACTTTGAAAATTCAGTAAAAAAACTCTACTACTATAGTTGCGTTTACGAAACTTCACTGTCACACTAGGCATACTGTAGTGGAAACATTTATACGAAATTACTAATTTTAATAGCGTTTTACACTGACAGTTCCGTTATTTAAGGGATTCCACTATATAACGTTGGCGCTTAAGTAAAAGAATAGGGCTGGCCTACAGGATTTTTTATCACTTACCAGTTTCACTCAAATGTTTTACAAATCTTTTTAGTTAACACAAAATACGTAATTTGTGAGACGTTTCGCCAATAAATCCGACCGACGAAGAATTGTAATGGTTATAATAATACATTTCCACCCATCACAAATTAAATATATTTTTGTATTCTAGATTACGATTCCAACCCGGTACCTCTATTTACATACAGTCATAACCACTAGACCATGGGGGCAGTCGCATACATTATGTTATACAAAAAACGTATTCGCACATTTCTGCAAGGAACCACGAAGTCTGTCAATTCTAGACGTGATCTATGATACTGGCTGTATAGGCAATACGAAGCTATAACATAGGACACGTTTAGTCCCGTTTTTTTCTTGTTTTCAATCTTATACCACGTTCAATTGTCATAATAAATATTAATTTTAGGCTTGGTTGAACCACTTTATCAAAATCATCCTAAGACAAGACGTCAGAGTCGAAATAGAGAGAGAAACAATGACATAAGGCAACGTTCGCGCGATCGTTGACCTTTCGCTATCTACTTTATTAGGCTCTGTATGAGTGGCGATTTTTTTAGGAAAACTTCTCCGCACCGTAACTTAAGATTTAATTACTGAATTATTAAAATAAAAAATACGGTATTTTTATAAATAAATAAAAATCCATTTATTGTCACATAATAACATAGTATGAATAAAATGTGACAAAAGGAATCAGGTGTCAGATGTTGTCGTGCATTAGAACAAGTACACCTGCACGACGCTGTTTGTCAACCTGTCTCTCTAGATCAGCGGTTCTCAAACTTTTTTGGTGACGGAACCCTTTTGGAAAGCAAAATACTTGATGGAACCCTACAATAAAACAATAGTTGTTCAAAGTGTTCTTTGCTTTATGTTTTAAAGTTCGAGTCGAAAGTCGCTTGCTCACAAATAGCTATAGCGTCTAATTCAGAGGCGCCTTTTATCAAAGGGACTGCGCGCTCACAAGTATACGCGCGGCGGACGGAGTCAAAACGTTCGACCAAAGAGAGGTGTATTGTTTTTTTTTCTAAATTCTTGCGGAACCCGTACAGGGGTATCGTGGAACCCTAGGGTTCCGCGGAACACACTTAGAGTATAGCTGCTCTAGATTATAACATAAAATATTGGCTATTTAATAAATTACGCGCAATATATGTAAATAAACAATATCATAATTGTTTAACATATTTTAGGAAACAACATTTAAAAACCGTTAAAGGATTAAACATGAACTATGTTACTGCCTCTTAAATACTCTTTACACCCTTTTAGTCTTACTAATTTATTATTCCTATTTTAATAGACACAGTGAAGAAAAATACACACTTTTTAAAATTAATACGAGCGGTGGTGGCTCGACGAGTTCTCTCTCGCAACGAATAGTCGCCGTCTTCGAGAATTTGTGTTGCCAATGTAAAAAGAGATTTATTTAAATATATTTAATGTGATACATTTAAAATAAAAAATAAAAAACGAAATGATTATTATAAGATATTGTTGATTTATCCCCTATATTCAATTAATGTTGCTGTATTTAACAATCCCTTGCCGTATTACTACATGTCCCATATTCTTTTTTTTTTTTAATTAATTTAAGGACATGGTGTCCCATATTCTTCCCGTATTTCGGCAGCATAACAATGGTTTATCTCACACGAGCATGCTTTGTATGGTGTAGTTAAAAAGCCGTGTGTCGGCGTTGAATGTGTATTCCCGTATTGGTTCCTCGAAGTTATAGGTTTTTTTTTTTTGTTATTACAGCCCCTAGAACACAGCGTCCTAGACCTCCACTGCTGGAGATGGGCCTTCCAGAAATATATCTGGGGAATTTGGCCTACACTTGCCACGCTGGCTAGAAGGCTTGACGAGGATATGATGTAAATTTTTATTGACAATTTATTAACGATTCCACAAGTTGGTATTAGTGAAACCGGGACCGACGGCTTTAACGTGCTCTCCGAGGCACGGGAACGGTGGTGTTGTAAATCTATGACAAATGTACGTAAGTGTATTTCTCATTGGTAGGTACATGCCGGGTGGGTTTGAACCGACCTTTGTAGGATTTAAGGAACGCGTTCTTACAACCGAGCCACCATCGCGTTGTGGGGTTACTCAATAATATTACCTTTGGCCCAAATAAAAGGAATCATTTAACTAGTCGACTAGTTTATCGTCAACGATCGATTTGTTTCGTTAACGACCCATCACTAGTATCATTAGATGCATATATATTTTTGTACTGGTCACTGTATCTATCAAAAACCCCCTAATTAAGCTGTGCCATAAGTAAACGACATTGTAACATTAAAAGCATATCGCGGGTCGCCGCTTAGATTCCGTATAAACTTGAGTAAAAAACAAGGTCATATAACCCTGTAACAAATTATACTTCACTATAACTACTTAGTATTGTTCAATTTCATATAAAATTACACGTTAACTCTGATATTCTAGAATTGTACCCCTAAAGTGTATCTAATAGTAGATCTTAACCTTAAAGTAACCCTTGTTCTTAGGCGTTAGCTCCTTGATAAAAAAAACGAATATAGAATTGATCTCTTTAAGATGGTGCCAATGCGGTGTATCCCTAACTTTTTATCACGACAGATGGCGCATGATAGATGGTACCTAATATAACTGTCAGTTGCATAGAAATGTTGCAGAAGTGAGCAGCTATTAAGAGTACAAATCGAGATTTCCAAGCGAAGGCAAAGATATGGGGATCTCAAAATTGCCGTTCTATTAATTCAACCTTTTTTATTTTAAAGACGGTGTTTGCTTACCTAATTCGTCTTTTAAGTTAGGTAACGTTAAGTTAAAATATATTTTTCTGTTATAAAAATAAAAAACTACAAATTTAAAAAAGGACCCGTCATAGGTGTAAACAAGGTACCAAGTGCCGCTAGCGACATCTACAAAAAGCTTTGCCTGATACACCCCATTAGACGCAGTTACGCGAAAAGGATCCAATCTAAAATTTTTCAGAAATGTAATTTTGTTTAAGTTAGGTCCTTAAGATATCTTTAATACAAAAAACGAGAAATTAATTAGAGACAGAATTGTGGTTGGCTTAAAAGAAAAAAATGCAGCGAGAGACTGCAGTTAAAGGCGGATTTGAAGTTGCCAGAGGCAATTAATTTTGCACGACAATCGGAAATACAGCAACAGGAGTCAAAAATGATTATGGGGCCACAACAGGAAGTATATGAGTTAAATAAAGTGAATTTCAAAGCTGTTTCCCACAGGGGTCGAGAATTTGGAAACAATACATGTTTTAGCATTTAGTAAAAATTTGCATGCTGGAGACAGTAAAAATATGCTGATCTTAATTTTATATATCATCTACTACATTGTACCATATTTTTAAGCAAATAAAGATTTTGAATTTGATTTTGAAAATCGAATTTAGATGTGGTCGTGAGGGCCACTATGCAAGAACATGCAGGGTGAGGCTCCCATTTAAGAAGATGTTTGTGGGGACATCCAGATGTCACGGACCACAGCTTACCATCCAGCGTGTAACGGAATGGTTGAACGTTTTCATCGTACTATGAAAGCAGCAATAATGGCTCACAAAGGTACGTTATGGACAGAAGCTCTTCCCTTTGTTCTACTGGGACTTAGAGCGGCATGGAAGAGATTTGGACTGTCAGCAGAGTTGGTTTATGGTGAACCTATACGACTGCCAGGTGAATTCTTGACTTCTAATACACCAAAGTTAAATGCTCAAGAGTTCGTAGAACTACTACGTAGTCATATCTCCAGATTGATACCAACACCTGCTGCTCGCCATTCTTCATCTGCTACTTTCATTGACAAATTTCTAAAAGACGCCACACACATTTTCTTACGCCATGATGATGTCAAGGCTTCGTTAGAACCTCCTTACACCGGTAAAACTTGTAAATCATTCATTTTTAATATTTAAACTGTAAAACAAAAATAAACAAATAGATAATTTTGATTCCGGCGTTTTACTACATTACCGCATCCCGTCAACTACATATTTGACGCCGCAGAGGGCTCATCACATATGAATCTGGTGGAATCTGGGCATCAGCAGGTACATAATAACTACATAGTGACTATAAATATATATAAAGAGCATATACGGGATATATACGGGAGCAGATTTAGTTGCGGTGCCAGAATGGTGTGTCAAGGAAGAGACAGAACTGCAGCCTAATTTTGTGTGTGTAAATGGACCGGATGGACGGAAGTTAGATGTTAAGTGATGTTTTGATTTAAAATTACAATATAATAATAATGGATATATAGGCAAAGTTTATGTTATTAGGAATTTAAGTCAGCCTATCCTGGTTAAACCTGCATTACAGTCTATGAAGGTTGTACAAATTAATACTGTTTATGAAACTGTTAGATTAAGTAAAACAATTAAGAAAGATTATGTCTTAAAACAATATCCTTCATTATTCACTGATTTGGGAGTTTTTGATGATGATTTTCATATTACTTTAGTTCAAGATCCACAGCCTTTTATTCAATCTGTACCAAGAGTTATTCCGATACAATTATATGATAAGGTAAAACTTGAGTTAGATAGATTGGTTAAACTAGGGATCATAAAACAAGCATAGTATTTGTTATAGATTTTTATAAGTTTAACGGGTCTTTACGCGATTTACCTTAGAGACATATTTCTCCCGACGTTTCAGCCAAGTTGCATTGGCCTTGGTCACGGGTCGACTGAAGCTATGCGGTGTAGTCTCGTACATACTGGGCGGCAGATGTAAACCTACCCACTTATCACTTTAAAAGTTTTTAGAAAAAAGTTTAATAGTATTTGTTGTTCTGAAAGATGATGGCAATGTTTAAATATGTGGTGACTATACACGGGTCAATAAAAATATATTAGGACCAGTCTTTCCAATTGCTAAAGTAGAGGTAACTTTAAGTCGCATAACATGAACGCATCTCGTGGATCGGGGGGAACAAGATGGTTGACAAGAGGTGAGAGGAGTTAGGGAAGTTGGTAAACGTGGATAATATTAAAGATACGTGATTTCGAGAAGGTAGTTTTTAGCTGTGTACAAATGTTAGGTTGGCAAGCTTACTACTTATTTATATCACTGTATTTTGTTAAATGTTTTGTCTGTTAACTGTTTTTTGTACCTTAATAAAAAAACAAAAATGAAAAAAGTTTTTGACATGTTCTGAATGTAGGAATAATGTATCATTTAATTATTTAAACACAGCATTTGCGTAGTTTAAATCGCTACACATATTTATGGTGTTGCCAGCGGCCATGATTTTTGAGGTCGTATGGGGCCATGGATGTGTGGTTTTAATTTATATAAATTAAATTAAGTATACATATTAATTATTATTTTTGCTGATTGTTTTTAACTTTTTAATTAATGTACTTCATAGTTATAAGTTAAAATGTTACTAATAATTATGGAATTAATTCTGAAATAAATAATTTATTATTATTATTAGTAAAGAGAAATGACAAAGACAGGCAACATGAGAATATACATACCCACCACCAGAATATTTCTCACTGTGAATAGTGGACACTTTATGCGATACAAAATTTAGATGGTCTAATCAAATTTGAACTTTAATGGCATATACCTTAAAATTAATGATTGGATCCTTTTTGCGTAAATACGTCCTATTATAAAAAAAAAAAATGTATAGTTAATAGATATTTTTTAAAAATAAAAATAACAGAATTTACAAGTAATAAGTCTATACAATAACTTGTTTTTTTAATACCTCGACAAAAGGCCCATGGTCTAATCAAAATTGAACTTTAATAGCATATACCTTAAAATTAATGATTGGATCCTTTTTGCGTAACTACGTCCAATTATAAAAAAAAATATTTTTGTATAGTATATAGATTTTTTTTTAAATAAAAATAACAGAATTTACAAGTAATAAGTCTATACAATAACTTGTTTTTTTAATACCTCGACAAAAGGCCCATTTTTGGAGAATCAATAATAGTGTGGAATACTTTATCATAGTGTTTTTGTCTATAGAAAAGGATAAGCTTATTATAACTATGATATAATATAATACAGTTTAACTAAACTGTATATTTAATTGGAGAAAACGACTAAAAAGAAAGTCCTCTATAAAAAAAAAATATTTTTTTTTACAACTTTCAAGCTTAATAAGATTTTGGTGTTATTACAGCATTTACATTGGTCCTTCGGAGTAACGGAGTCTGCTGTATACAAAGACATTAAATATGTAACAAGATGGGACAAGAAGCCAAATAATATGATAATTGAAGTTAGGCACTGTGCATTGCCGGTTATAGGCGTGTTCAACGTGATTTTTTTATTTTTTTCTTGTTTCAAGGACAATATGCCATCCTAAAAGTAAAACACGTCTTCTTCGACAAGAATAACAACCAATGCCCGCTCTATTTTATATTTGATCTCTAATTTTAATTGTAAAGGACTTGTTTACTATGTCGGCTATAAGGATACGAAATTGGTTCAATTCGTACACTCAACATCACTTTTGACTAAATAGTATTGCGTACAAATTATTTATTATTATTAATAAAAAATAATTCGTTGGACATCGAGTCAAAAATGGTGTTAAGTCCCAAAACCGCAGAGGCTCCTAAATACGAAATGCAGCTCTCTGATTGGTCGAGACGAGTACTGACAAATCATTGTAGTCCTAACCAGCAAAATTAATTGCCTAAGGTGCTATTGAAACAGATTTCTCAAAGAAGGAATAAGATATGAAATGTTTAAATATTTCCTATACGCCAGTTGATTGGTTTATGAGGGTTGTTAAGGCATCCTTCTCGTTCCTAAAAAGTACATAAAGCCTTGAAAAATCTATGAAAATGTTGCAGTGAGCGTGCGAGAGAGATGCAACCCTGGTAACACTTAATAGCAGCAGCCTAAACTTATAGCTTGCCACGTACCAACATTGAAGCCGTAATACGAACGACCAATCAGGTAAAGGTACAAATCGACCAATCAGATGCGACTACGAACTAATAGACTTTTGCGTTTTATATTAGTTTCATGGGAACGTCTAAATACTCATATATCGATGAGCCAATCAAGTGCCTTATATTCAAAAAGGTAAACGTTCGATATCTTATTTATTTTTTGAGAAACTTGTGTGAGCTCTTTGTTCATTTTATTTAATCATTACATATAACCGATATCACCATTAAAGGAAATGCCAATAGAAAAATATGTAAAAATATGAAATTTTGTGCGGTTTGGGACATCATACATCAACTCTAAGCGTCATAGCCACAGCTATCAAAATCTAATTATCATTATGATTAGTGGAGCCTACCTAATTATAGTCTAGGAGCCGAGTTGTATTTTTGGCCGGATTTATACCTTAGCACATTACCAATTAGCTTTAACATACATTTTCTAAGAAATTTTCTCAACGGCTCCTTCACTTAATCAAACTGTCAAATAATAATAATAATAATAAAATGGTTTATTGACTTAAAAACCTAGATACATCAATCAGTAAATACGGGGATCCCTGCACTATGTCCCAGAAGGTCTGTGATACAGGGAAAAATCAAATTCCTTAAAGAAATCTTAATAATCGGTTATGTTGATTGTCTCGAATCTAATTCTTTTTTTTTGCAAGTAGTCATAGTACAAAAAAGGAAAGTATGGTAGTGGTGGAAGGGTGGTAGGCGGACTGATGGTGGTCAATTGCCCAGTCTGCTGGGGCGGGGAAGTATACACCGTTCGTGTCGATAAACCCAGTACAGTGTATCCACACGTTTCCGAATTGCCGTCATGCCCAGTCAAGCCGGCATAGTGTTGGGGACTGATGTCAATCATGAGTGCCTAATTACAATAACTAACATTCATGGATCTCGCGTGCCATTTACCATCAAGTGGGTGCAAGAAGTTTTTTTATAAAGCATTTTTTTTTTTGCACGACACACCATCAAGAGTTGGACCAGAGTACACACAATTCACGGTCTGAAGTCTTATATTTGAATAAATATGGGATAAGTAACGTTCACACATCTTGTAAAGCGTTATACGTTATATGTTAGTCAACACGATCTATAACTCTTCCAAATTTCAAGTAAATCAGATCAGTAGTTCTTGAGATAGTAGTTGGCGGACCGCCTCCGTGGTCTAGTGGTAACAAACGTTGCCGTGAACTCGGGAGGTCGTGGGTTCGATTCCCACCGGGGGCAAGTTGTACATTGTATAATTTGTCTCGGTGTTTATATGTATAATATGTATATATTTACAAAAAAAAAGCATAATATGGAGTTTATCAACCATCTAGTTTCCGTAACACAAGCCTCGTAGCTTACCACGGAAACTAGATGGCGCTGTGTGACCTGCCTGGAAATATTTATTTATTTATTATTTATATACTAGTCTCACAAGGTAAATTAGAAACACATATATATTTTGAGTTAGAACAAGAGTCATGCGAGACTCTTGCGCAAGACCAGCTGTTCTGATGCAAGACCAATTACTTACACTCTTATTTGACAACCAACATTGTTTGACAGGTAGAAAAGAAAACCCACGAACAAATCATCGAACGACAATTTTGTATGGGAAAAAGTTTTTTCTTTTATTTATTTTTTTTCGACAATTTTACAACGTTTTTTATAGTTATCCTATATAGGGCATAAGCAGGTCTGCCGTCGATACATTTATGGAACGAGCTTCCAAGACGGCATTAACGGAATCATACAGTATTTGATTGGGTAGGGAGAGAAGTGGAATGGTGGATGGTGAGCGCATTATCGCGCAATAAAACAAAAAAGGGAGGCCTCCTTTTCTTGTCTCTCATCTCTTACCCACACACGATGGACCCGGCACCCGCACGGTGAATCCTTAGAAATTTGACTTCTCTCTCATTCGGGACAGAGACAAATCCAACAACCATCTAAAATCGGTCCAACCGTTCTCGAGTTATAAGTGTTCTAACAAACCCAACTTTGTTTTATATATTAAGATATAATTTGTGCGTTTGACAGCTGGAAGGAATAATCGAGTGGAGGATCCGTTGCGAAAACGTCTTAGAATATGGGTTTAAGACTGGCTGACTACACAAAAAAATGCATTTAAAGTTTACAAACACACAACTGTATAAAGCCGATATAATTACATTACAATTTATAAAAACCATTAGGAATATAATTCTGGAATGTTACCGATTAACAAACGGGATTGATTGTGTTTCAACCCTTAATTTTAACACAACACTATCTATATAAATGTCTTATTGGTCATGAAATTAGCAAATATGCAGTCGTGAGAAATACCGCGTGTAATTGGTTAAAGAGCAAGTTTTTTTAGGCTTCAAGCGTCATTAGTAGAGCCTTCGTTTGCAATAAAAAAGTAAAAAAAACATTATCCGAAAAACAAAACACTACTGCATGGTAAATAACTACTGTGATAAATGCCTAAAGGCTGGAGAGTGTTATTATTAATTGATCGCGCGATCGTCGACCTCTCTACTTGATCAAACTTTGGATATTTTTAGGATAACTTCTCTGCACCGTAACTTAAGATTTTATTACTGAATAATTATAATAAAAAATACCTAATTCTTTATTTTTATCCTAGATTATAATATGAAAATATTTGCTCTTTAATAAATTCCACGCAGTATATACTAAAATACATATACATGAACATCTAGCTTAATTGTTTGAATAGGATCATTTGTATTAGTAAGATTATTGTGCATTTATTGACTCACTTAAATTTTTTATACAATAGAGGAGCAATGAAAGCCACAGCCATGTATTTTATATACTAAACCAACATATAAAATGTATGTACTATTTTCAAATGAAAAATTAATATTAAAATACTTATAGTAATTAAGTATTTTGTTAGGAAAATACATATTTTAATTCAGTGTTTTGACCATTTGTTAATAAACTATACTTAATATTGTTATTCACAAAAAATTAGATTTTTATTGCAATTATATTCTATATACAGTGCAAATTATTTATTAAAAGCACACTGGCACTCTGATAATACAAAACAGAGGTTGAGATAAGCTTAGGAATTGCTTAGCTAGAGTTTTACTTAAGAAAACAATCGGCCGTTTGCAGAAAAGCAGTTTTTTTTTCATCTTTTTCAAGTTCTTTAAAGGACATAATACACCAGTCGTAAACTCTTAATTTATTCATAACAGTGTTCGTAACCGAGTTGGGGATCATTAAATTCCAAGTGTAGCAGTAATTTGAATTGCCGTCATGCCCAGTCAAGCCGGCATAGTGTTAGGGACTGATCTCAGTTATGAGTGTCAGTCATACTAACATTCATGGACCTAGCGCGCCCCTTACCTTTGGTGGGAGCAAGGTCACATGTCGTGCTAGTTTAAAATATGAAAAAAAAAAAATTCGCGTCAATATCGCCCAAACATGGGAAACCGCAGAAAATACAACAGCAATTTATGCCCTACACGTGATTCAAATTTATTTATTGTCCAAAATTATTCACATTATTAAATAATATAACACCACTTTTGACTAACAATATCCACAGTAAAATAATTTACAAAACAAAAAAAACTTTGACTTGACATGTACGAGCAAAAGCGCGGCAAGGACTCCACAATGCATATAAAACTAAACCTATTTATTATTGTTGATATATTTGAGTTTTATTTTTCTTTATTAGGGTCAAAAAACAGCATCGCACAGGTTTTTATCATTTAACAATAATAAAATACATTAGATCATGAAGACCCACCAGGTTAACCACATATTTATAATCGCATGAACTTTACAGCCAAATAAAAATAATAATACATAATTATTATTATATGTAAAATAGGGTGGGACTCGTCACCAAGTCACTGCGACCAGTAGTGATCTATTGTGATCTCCCTAGACTATAGTTCGACGGCTTCAAGGAACTTTATTTATTATTTTATTTATTTAGGGTAAATAATAATTAACATATGTTAATAAATGAAAGAAAAAAACAAACAAAAAACAAAATAAAACAACAAAAAATAAATAAAAAAACAAAAAGGTATTCCTTTAAAACACTTGTTCTGAAGGTCCCAGCAGTGGAGGCGATGATGTCAAAACGATTAAACTTTTTATTGTAAGTGTCAACTAGTCTATATATATATATATAGGAGAACGCTTCCAGAGTTAGTATGGCATGAGCTCACTGCAAGGGGTTGCATTCTCGGTTAGTGATGTTTTATTATTTATTATTATTATTATTGATTAATAGGCTCGCAGCGCATTGCTGATATGCCTATATCAAGCACTGGTGTAAAGTTTATTAAATTGTCAGTTATCACCATAGTCTATTTCGATTGTCACTAGCCACTTGTCCAGTTTGTTTTTAAAAGTGTTTACAGTTGAGGACTTTAACATGTCTTCTGGTATTTTGTTCCACATATTTACAACTCTGTTATTCATGAAGTGATATCCTATATTTGTATTGCTGGATTTTCTCATTAGCTTCATTCCGTGGTCACGATGGGGAAATATCATTGTGTTAAACCTAAACATTTTGGCTAGGTGGGGGCAGTTATACCTTCCTGTTAGAATTTTACCCCCCTGTTTGGGCGGTACTCTATAGGATAATTTGTTATTAAGGGCTTGGAATCGTATTTGCTATGACAAAGATCGTATAGCATCATCAGCTCCAACTGCTGTCTTCGTGAACACAACTCCAGCATTTTATAATTCACCAGCAATTGAGGGTATTATAATCTGTTATGGTAGCATTTGTATTGAACAACACGTAGAAATTTCATTTGTACCATCTCTATTGTATTTGTTGTTGATATACATATATATATGAACTTTAAATAATAACGCAATTTGGAACTAATTATTATGTTCTTTAAACAACTTAAAAATGTAGTAATAAACCGTATATATTTTCTTAAAGTAATAGTTAAGCTAACCACTCACTAAGCAACGTCTTCAAATCTCAGCCAGAAACACACGACAGGTCATAAATTAGGGTCTAACGCGCACGGGCGACTTTTGTCACGGTGATAAAAAAGTTCTTGTCACTATCGCCTTACAAAAGTGGATATGCTTGCGCTATTCAAAGCCCCTGAACTTATCAGATCCTAATACAGCACAATTTCTTTCGTTTGAACTGAAAGGAAAGCTCATATAGCGAAAGTTTGGTATGTTGAAAGATTTGACCATAGACACAACTATTTTTGTAATCATTTACAAAGTTTTAAGTTTTTTATAATGTACAATGCACGAAATATGAACGACGCATTTAATTACTACAATATTGAATCTTAGGTGGTTTGGAAATTAAAATTCTTGACAGTACACTATTAAAAAATCTTTTCCAATAAGTATTAAAAGTAAATATAACTGCGCCTTTTATTATGCCTCGGGTATGTTTTCTGATTCGATGACTGACTGTTTTCAAACAATTATGCGCAATAGATCTGCGTCTATGCTGTGCCGCATGAGAACCAGTACCAACAGGTTCCTAAATAAATTATTAGTTATACTCATCGATGTATATAGATAAGCCTATTCAATACAAAACGCACTCTTAAAAACGTGCCGCTTGCTTTGTGTACCTACCAACTTTGGGGGGCAATTCTCAAGCAAGGATAATGCCACATGCTTTATTCATCGGAAATTATATCACAATACATACAAAAAGACTAGTTTTAGTCGATATAAATATTAATATGAGGCACTCTCGACGCTTGCTATCTCGCGACTGTTGGTGCAGCTACATGACTTCGATTGGTTTTACGGGAACGTTTTTATATCAGTGAGGGCCTATATATATATACATCGATGGTTATACTAAATATAGATTAAGTAAAATTTTTACTAACAATTTATGGATGTAGTCCGAAATAAAAGTAGTATTAACATACAAAAATACGAATATAGGTTTGTCTGTTCATTCTAAACAAATCGTTATCGATACAATATGGTCAAAATCGTGGGACGTTCAAAAAAAAAAAAACAAATGTCACGTAACGTACGCATTTCCGTATACACATGCGTATACTGGATGAAAGCGACGACGACACAGTCATCGTGACAAAAGTCGCCCGTGCGCGCTAGCCCTTACATTACAAAGGCACTGAACACAAGATAACATAACCGTGACATTAAGGCCTGTCAGCCGCCATCTTTGTTTGTGACAAAAATATAACCAATCCTATTATATAACGTTTGCGACTAAGCAACAGAATAGGGCTGCAGGAGTCCAAAGAGCAGATTCCAATGACCTGTTAATGTTTAATCTGCCTAAGAGCAAGGAAAACTCAGCTACGAGTATATCAGATTTACAAAATAAGCCAAGATGATATTATACCAAAATTTGTATCGCACAAAGAGTGCACTATTGATAACAGTGAGAAACATTCTGGAGGCGAGTATAATTTTAATTGCTTCTACTCTATTGCTTTATTCTTGTTCTTGTAAAAAAAAGTATAATATGTAGTTTATCAACCATCTAGTTTCCGTAACACAAGCCTCGTAGCTTACCACGGAAACTAGATGGCGCTGTGTGACCTGTCTGGAAATATTTATTTATTTATTCTGTTGTTCTGCATCCACTAAAGATTTAATGATTAAAAATTGTATTTTATTGCTTTTGTGAATTTGTATTTATCATTACAGCCCCTAGAACACAGCGTCCTAGACCTCCACTGTTGGAGATGGGCCTTCCAGAATATATATCTGGAGAATTTGGCCTACACTCGCCACGCTGGCCAGACGGCTTGGCGAGGATATGATGTAAATTTTTAATGACAATTTATTAACGATTCCACAAGTTGGTAATAGTGGATTACCGGGACCGACGGCTTAACGTGCTCTCCGAGGCACGGGAACGGTGGTGTTGTAAATCTATGACAAATGTACGTTAGAAAAGTGTATTTCTCATATTATTCCAGAATTAATATTTTACATGACCGACGAAATCTAGTTTTGTTGTTGTCTTGGCATTATAAGCTTTGTCACAAAAAAAAATGGCGTCTCAGACCGTTAACAAGCAGAATCTTTCCTCCACCGAGGCACCTACACGATCTTATACATAATGATATACAGTACTAGACTAGTGAATGTGATGGCGACTTTGGCTCACGTTGATACAACGCGTGCCATAACACACAATTAAAGCTATGGACATATTGTAGGCTAACATAGACTTTTTATATTAACAATCAACTCAACAATACAATTTATTCCTGATTCTAAAAACTCTCTTTCTGTCATTAACATTAGGAGGTTAAGCTTTGCATCCCTCTAGCTCACACACTCCAATATATTCAAAGATTTTTAAACTGAGTGTATGTTTTAGAAATGATGGGCCTTCCAGAACATATATTTGGAGAACGTATAAATAAACCACTTAAACGATGAGGAAAGTAATATAGAAAAAAGATGTCTTTGTTGCAAATAAAATATATATAAAAAATAGAGAAGTTGAAACAGTTAGGTTGACAAGAAGTACTTACCTAAATAGTAAATTTTTGAAGTTTTTAAATTTGATGCTTGTTTTATATGTTCAATATTTCCGTATTATTTCCCAAAAAGGTTAATAGACTACATATCTCAGAGTTCAAAATTCTTTGAATATATTTGATTGTGTGAGCGAGGGGGAACCCGTAAAACCCTCTTAATATATAACTAAAATGTCCGCAACTTTTCCGTGAGATTTCCTAGATTGATAAGATCTCTCAAAAGTACATTCAGACTAGAAAAATCTTTGAACATATTGGATTGTACGAGCGAAAGGTATGCAATAGTGTTAACCCTCTCAAGCTATTTCTATTCTACGCGTAATTTAATAAACAATAGGTATAGATATGGTTGTTCTAAAATAGGTGGTAGGCGGACTGATGGTGGTAATTTGCCCAGTCTGCCGTTCGTGGCAATAATCCCAGTAAAGTCTATCCACAAGTTTCGGGATCCGGCTCGAATTGTCATCTGGCCCAGTCAAGCCGTCATAGTATTAGGGACTGATGTCAGTCATAAGTCTGATTCGAGATGCTAATGGACCTCACGCGCCACTTAGGTGGGCACAAAGGTCACATGCCGTGCTAGAATATATATATATATATCCATAATCATTTAGGACCATTCCGGATGGGACGACTCTAGATGACATTTTTTATTTATAGTTTAGTTTATTTTTAATTTTATAATTTATGTAGCTTTTAATTTATATTTAATGTATATTAATTTTACTTTGAATAAAATGACATTTAAAATTAAAATTATTTAATAAAATATAATTAATTAGTAATTCTAAGGTCAAATTTAATTTTTTTAAATAGGTTCTACCACAGATGTAGCCTAGGGGCCAACAGACCCTAAATGCGGCGCTGCCTAGATGGGGGATTATAGTACAGATAGTCCAAGAGGTGGTGGGTATAGAGAGAGATCTAAATATCACCCATATTTTAGACTCTTATTTCCTCAACGGCTCCTCCATTCAATTGTTGCTTCCAGCTGTACGGCATGTCACTACACTCAAGAAATAGACTAGTTAAACTCAAGGTACATCGCGACGTACCTTAAAATCTCCTTAAAGCGTGTTTATGTTATTTTTGGTTAATATTTATATTATTTAAACTTGCCTTTCTTATTTTAGTTAAAGAACAGAACAAATTGTCAAACTAATTCAAATCAGATTCAGTTCCAAAATAAAAAAAACATAGTACGTGAATATTCATAATATGAAAGAGACAGACTTATGGATGTTAAAAGTGCTAGAGAGCGTTGTAATTCTGACAAATTTAAAAATAGATTATTTAAAATATGGGATATTGCATCTTTAATGTTGCCAGAAAAAAAAACTTATCTTACCACCAGATATTTAAAATGGTAACATTAATGTCTTTTGAGGTTTGAAGAGTTTTCAACTAAGAATACCGATTTTGAGGATCTCGTTTGACAGCTGGAAGGAATACTTGAAGAGGAGCCGTTGATAAGGGTGTATACTTTTGGTGTCACATCACACGATGGACCCGGCACCCGCACGGTGAATCCATGGAATGCTTAGAAATTTGTCTTCATAAATTGCATTGTTGTTTTGTTCTATGTCTAAAAGTCTTAGAGGAGGGATTATATTAGTTTATATAGTACTTAGCACATTTTTTTACACTTGAGTCTCAAATTAAATTGTATTGATGATTTGTTGTCTTTTATGTCTCTAAAGTCCTATATATAGCACTACCTGCGCTTGAAGTAGGGTCGCGAGAAGTGCAACCATGCTGCCCCCTGGCCGGTCCTAACTGATGATTTGTATAGAATTTCTAAGTCGTAGTGGAGATTATAGCACAATTTCTTCATAATTTAGTTTTGAAATAATAATTTTATATACTCTATTCTCCATATATTTATTGTTGCATGTCTATAAAGTCCAGAGGGGGGATTGCAAAATTTTCACACTTGGAACCTCGAAATAAAGTGTATTTATGATTTGTCGTGTACCAGAGGGGGGATTATAGCACATTTTTAATTCATGAGTTTTGAAATAAATTGTTTACATAGTCCCAGAGCAGGGATATTAGCACTTAGCACATTTTTCACACTTGTGTCTCGAAATTGTATTGAAGACATTTTGTCTTGTCTATAAAGTCCTATAAGGGGGATATTAGCACTACCTGCGCTTGGAGGAGGGTCGCGAGTGAGTGCGGGGGGTGCTGCCCCCCGGCCGGTCCTAACTGGACACCGAAGCTGCAGACACTGGGGACAGTGGTGAGTCCCGCGGACAACCCGACAACGTTACCACTACCTACAAAGAAAATAAATCATTTTTATAGCCCCTAAAACACAGACCACTGGTTTCTAAACCTTATGTTACCGAGGTACTCGGAGCAGGATAATATTAGTATGTTAGTATTTAGTGATATTAGAGTGTATAAGAGTATTATAATAATAATAAATTATTTATTGTACAAAACAAGTGCAGTTACATAGGCGAGCTTAATGCCGTAAATGCATTTTCTACCAATTACCTTTATGTATGATATATGTAATAAGCAGGTGCAGAAGGTTACAAAGAAAATAGATAATTGAAATTATTCATTACTATATAAAACACAAATTTATTACATACATATAAGTACTATATTTCTACATAAATAAACGTCATATGTAAACAAATAAATATATACTTAAATATAAAATACATATATACTACCTACTACAAACTACCTCCGTAATTCAAATGTAATTTTTAATGACAATTTATTAACACCACACCACAAGTTGGTATTAGTGGAACCGGGACCGACGGCTTTCCGTGATCTCCCGAGGCACAGGAACAGTTTTGTATAATTTATCTTTGAATATTTTAAGAGATGATGCTTGTCTAATAATTAAAGGAAATCTGTTTTTTTATACTATATTCCAAAAGACCACAACATGAAGTTTAATAAATATTATGACCTCACAGAAGAAATAATCAGTTACGGGTTTAAGGCTTTACGCATTGGATGTTGGTGCGAGAGGAGTTCCAGCAAAATCTGCCATCAATACATTTATGGAAAGAGATTCCAAAACGCCATTAACGGAATCATGCAGTATTTGACTGGGTAGGGAGTGGAGTACAATGGTGGATGGTGAGCGTATTATCATGCAATAAAATAAAAAGGGAGGTGGAGTTCTTTTTAAACCAGCCTAATGTCAGTTGCAAGTCCGAGACACCATTCTTCTCATTTCTTACCCACACATGATGGACCCAGCACCCACACGGTAAATCCAACGACTGCTTAGAAATTTGTCTTCTTCTTTCTAAATTAATTAATAAAAAATATATATAACGGAAAAATATGTATATTATGCTTACTTTTCGACTACCAGCATGATTCCGATGTTCACATAACCAGACACCCTGCCAAGTACCAAGATTCAGTTTGCCGTCAGTTATGGGTATAGTGAGAGAGGAACCTAGGAAGCAAGCCTTCACATGTGCTGGCTGAAATACACAAAAATTAGGCCATTTAAAAACATTCCAGACTTAAAAACAATTTTTAAAAAGAATCCATTCCGTTTTGTAATATCCTTATAAGATATTGTTAAGTGAAATGTGGTGAATTTTCATTTAATAATGTGCTACAATGCATGTAAATCATTATGGATAACAATAAATAAATCAGTGGATTTAGACGCGGAGTTAACATGTTTGATTCCTGGTCAGGACACAATATTTGTTTTACTTTATATTTGGTATTTCTTGAGTTTGGTATGCTAGAGACATTGACGAGCTTGTCACATGTCATGATGGGCCTATAGTAAAATTGGCTGTAAATATGCTTCTTAAAAAGAGTGTTTTCTGACCTGAAGGGATGTGGTTGTGATAATACTTTTAATTTATTAATTAAAAATATGGACAGAAGATGCAGTTTATTTTTGTTTATAACCCTTTCAGCACAACAAAAATTATTATGGATATTGCCAGGTTTATTGCTAACTTTGAGTTCCTTGTGGTCTAAAATTTCTAATCAAAATAGAGGAAAAAATCCTTCCCCTAGCAAATACCACAAAACCCTCTCCGCATATTTGTGCTTTCTACTATGCTACTGCACCATCATGCGTTGGGTAATTTAATGAAAATAAAATCCTTATGCATGTTTTTTTTCTTTACTAGACCAATTCGTATGTGGGTGAGAATGGAGAAGAATATTTTGAAATGTTCAATTACTGTTTTTGACAAACAATATAAAGGTATCTTTTAACTAGCACAAATTGTCAAATACTATTAGAATCAATATTTGCACAGACACTGTCAAACAGTAATTTTCACATAAGGTTGGCTAAACTTGCACTAAAACTGAGGGTGAATAATGGTATCCACTATTCAACAATATAACATTTGTCTTAAAGCCAGCACTGGAGTACCTATTTTTTTTGTGCTTTTCACCAGGAATAAACATTATGTATAATTCGCAATGCTGTCTTGGAACTAAATTCCTAACCTATTTATTTATTGTATATACTTAAATATACCAGATTAGACATTTGGAAACCAAGCCTTTATTTGTATATTTAGACATCAACCAAATCAATGTATTAATTTAAAAAAAAACTTAATGTATGCTACCACTCACTAAAATTATATTTTTAAGTTTGTTGATGTTAATTATTGTTTACAGTGCATTTTCTGTTCTTACCATATCATCTGGACCTTCACATGAATGTCGGTACTGTAAGCCCTCAGGTATTATCTTGTTGAGCATCATTTCCATGTCATCTCTTACATCTGGGTCCCAACTCTCGTTTAGAGCTAAGCTGGCTGATGTGTGCATTACTGAAAAGCATAATTCGAAGGTTGGAAAGCAATCAAATAACATATATCAACAGCTCATCATAGCACAATAGCTGCGACGATGTTATCTTATCAGCACTTATCAATGAAAATAGGAAAACCGCGCGATAGTAAATGTAGGACAAATTTGACATGTGGGAGTGCACTCACTCTGTATGTGGCACAGGCCTACCGCGAACTGCGACAGCTCCGGCACCTGCTTGAGGATCTCCTCTGTCACCAGGTGCACGCCTCGGTGCTGCGGTCTCAAGTTTAGTTTCCGTTGAAACCACGCGGATCCGATCTGAAGTCCACGGTTCGAGGCCATGTTTAAATTTTAAAATAGCTACAGAACGACTGCAAGGACACTATCGATCTTACACAACATCACTTATAACAATCTTTACACAAATATATCAACAATTATCATAAAAGATTCATTATAATACGGAGGTTATAGGACAGATTCGACACCCTATTTTCTGCGGGAATGTGAAACAGTCATAAACGAAAGAGAAAAACGATAAATTGTTGCCATAAAAAATATTGTTAGAAACAACAAATTACGTGTTTCATTCATTCATAAAAAGTGACATCATCGTAGTAATACACGAGAACTTTTCACTGCAAAGTAGATATCGATTTCTCAACTAAGAAACAAATAGCACGAGTAAAAACAGTCAAATACAAAAGAATGTTATTTAAACTTTTAATTAAAACTCTATATCTCCTAAAGATTGTGTACCGTATGTTTAAAATGTAAAGTATTACTTAAAATTTAGACTAAATAATAGGCTATTTGACAGGTTTTCAAAATCCATTTTATATTATGCAGTAGAGTTTAAGGAACCCAGTAAAAGTTATTTTTTTTAATTCTGGTACATATTTGCTGAAAAATATCAAATTGAAAAAACAATATTTAAAAAGCATGCCAAACGCTACTTTGACAATATGGCGCCTCAATCGGGTCTGTGACGTCACTTGCCTGTGGCACATGTCATCCGCATACATTTGTCGTTAACAAAAAACAAAAGTGCGATTGGATTTACATTTTATCAGTGATTTATGTAATAAAATGAGTTACAAATGGTGTGCAGTTCCAAAATGTACAAATACGTCGTTGAAAAATCCGGAAAAACTATTTGTTAGTGTTCCAAAGAATGTCAAAGTGCGGCGAAAGTGGTTGCAACTTTCTCGGAGGGATCCTAATGACATAGCGAATAGTACAAATATTTTCTTCTGTAAAGACCATTTCAATGTAAGTAAAGATATTAAGGATGTAAATATTTTCGTTATTGATTTGAGGTTATAATAATACCTCTAATGTTTTTAACAGAATGTCTCACTTCAAATACTTCCGATGTTTTCCATAATATTAGTTAAAAATTGTAGCTACAGAGTCTTATGATTTCAATAAGCATTATACTAAAAGATCCCGACTAACTTGTTTGTTTGTTACAGATGGAAAATGACATGGCAAATTACTTACAGTACAAAATGGGTTTCAGCCAGAAATTAATTTTGAAAGATAAAGTTTGGCCTTCTAAATTTCATTGCCAGCCAGATCGCATTAAAAGAATGTGTGATGCTGGTCCTTTACGATCTACATTTGTCAAACGCCGAAGAATGGAACTTGTTAAACAATGTGAAGACATTCAACAACCTACAACTCTTAAGAAATTTTTATTAATGACAGTGTTGCTTTAACATTTTAAACTCTCTTATACGCCTTATGACTCTTTCCACATGAATCCTTAAACTGGCAATAATTTTTGTTTGCCGTACTTCTTCTTTAGATAACTTTGACCCAGAGGCTACACTAGGAGGCCTTAACAGTTTGATTCCTTTTTTACTTAATGTTTGTTCCACATGCTTGAATCCTTTATCAGCTAATATGACAGTACCTGGATCTAGATAATCTAGAAAGTTGCAATTTTCCACTTGCTCTTCCCCCAAAACCAGGAGAAATATAATTGATGAGACCATTAGGCGTACATGACATCAAATACTTTACAGTATTACCTTTCTTATAATCTGACCAAGTTAATGCTTGAAAGAGGGCTTTGGAAGGCTTTTGTATGTCAATTTCCAGGCAATCAATAATACAACTTGCATTGTGATAGTTGTGTCGAAATGAAATCGGTAAAGTCTTTCTGATAGATTGTTTATTTAACTTAACAATAAAAAGGCGTAAAAAGCTAGCTATAATTGGAATATTTTTCAAGAATAATTTACTGTTATATGATACTGTCATTATCTTTAAGTTCAGAAAAACTAATTTATTTTTTTTCAAACACATTAATATATGTTCATTTGGTATGTGGGTGTGCTTATGGATTAAATGAATTAAAAAATAGCAGTCAACAGGGATTCCAATATACATCATTGGTTTTTTTACAATTAGTGTGATGTAGTTTTATTAGTTGTGCAAACTGCATTCAATGCTTCTGAAATGCAATTTTGCCACACCTTTCTGGGATGTCATATATGTATCCAATCACTTAGTTACGCATTCTGTTTATATTGGAATTTTTATAATTTGTTAAATAAAACATTTGAAAACCTTTAGTATAAATTTTATTTTTCCTTCGTTATTAGTTTTGACAATAAAATATATTCTATTAATGTAGCTACAATTAATAGAATAAAATATATTTTATTGTCAAAACTGTGTATATTATTCAATGTCCACAGTTTTTGGTTACATTGTGGTAGTAGTAAACCTTACAACAGCTATCCTTTTCGAACATACAATAATTTGAGTAGGTAATCTGTTTTTAAATAGCTTGTAGGTAGACAAGGTTATATTATTATTGGTCTGTTTATGAATAGTTTGTGGGTCTACAAACTATTCAAAAACAGACTAATAACAAAAATACTTTAAAACTATTTAAAAACAGAATAATAACTCAAAGAATACTTTTTGAACTTTATATAACATGAACACACATAATATTACACTAGTAATCACTATAATATTCACTTAAATTATAATATAGCTTAGATAAAAGCCAGGTTTTTAATGTGTACTTAAATGTATTACCATTTAGGGTTTTTAACCTTAATGACAAATGATTAAACATTTTTATTGCAATTATATATGTACTTTTTTGGTACATTGTATTATTTATTTGAGGTATACAGAGATCATATTTATATTTATTACTAATTCATGTTTTTTGATGTAACATTTAACACTGCAGTTCATTCCCCTGCCTTCCAACCAGTACGGTGAAGCCATAGCTAAGAACATTGTCCCTCTCTATAAAATTATCTTTGTTTCATTACAAACAGATAACATTCTAATATGTATATACAAATTACAGTGAGAAACTTTTCATCTCTGAATGTATTACGGAGGGACTTAGTAGTGTATTTACTATAAATTGTTCTTATACATTTTTTCTGTAACATAAAGGTAGTTTGAATATTTACACTATTACCCCTGAATATTATACTATATGTTAATTGAGGATAAACATAGCCATAATAAGCACTTATTGATATTTTTAAGTTTTTAATAACATAAGAATAAATTTATTTATTATGAACTTATATTACTACCTAAAATATTTTTAATTAGGTACTGTAACACTACGAATTAACAGTGGAAAAATATTTGCTTTCCAAAAAGATGCAACATTTATTAACAAATTACTCACATATTCATTGTCATAGTCAACTACAATCACATCCACTTTTTTTGAATCATCAGTCAGGGTGAGCCACACAAAAGTAACCTTTCCTCATTTTGGTAACAAACATTTGCAGTTGAATTTGAGCCCGGTACTTTTCTGAAATGTTGCCATTACAAATGTAATTATTTTTGGTACTTTCACTTCCGCAGGGCTTCACTCTCTTTTTCAGTATATTTTGCACGGTTTTTATCACTGAGGATTCTAATCTTCGGCCTCTTTTCATGGCAGGCATCTCTGGGGCTTTTGCTCCCATGATCTCTACTAAAGATCCTAGAGGCTATTATTGGTTTCACATTGAGGAGCTTGCTTACACAACTGTTCCACAGTCACATATTTCAAGGTTGTACCTTCTCTTGAGAGCCTTGGTTTTTTCCAGAAACATTCCACCTCAGTGCAAAAAGGTTCCTCTGTGCGACGATGGGTCCACATGAGGAATGCCACTGCATGTTTACAGCCACCAGCTGAAGCTGCACAGTCCAAGCACTGACAGCTAACAATTTCACCCTTATTCTCGTCTATCACCATAGTGACATTGTAAGAGCTGCTCCTCACCTTGTGCTTAGGACAAATCTTACAGTTTAATGTGCAAAGATCTGGCTCGCGACGCAGCTGCACATTTCCAATGGCATCATCTCCATATGTTCCCCTTGCAGACCTGCAAAAGTAAACAAATTATCGTTTATGTTCACGAAACTGCGCCAAAGTAACTTAACATTTATAACCTATAAAAGTCCTTGCTTGTTGTGGAAATTCATCATTATTTCACTTTCTTATGATATAATTTAAGTTACTACTAAAGTGTTACTATACTTACTTTGCTGTCTTCACATTTTTTAGCTCCGAGGCATAAAAGTCGGAATTATTTTTGAAAAATAATCCGTCTATGATTGCGTCGACTTGGGGCAGGTTTCTGCTGTCTGCTTTTACAAAATCTTTGTCCATGGTAAAAGTACTTGACAGAATTTGTAAAATATTGAAAATAAATCACACAAAGTATTATTTATGCGTGTAATAGGCCGCGTTCGTTTTAAGAAATGTTAGCATGAAAATACCATTTTTTTTAGCACAAGTCGTTCGTTTAATGAAAATTCTAACATTTGATGCTAATTTCCGTAGTTGAAAGGAGGGTTATTGATGTTACTTTTTGACAGATGTCAAATTGATCGTTTACCATTTTTATATACTTTATAGTTTTCTATTATATTTGTTAAAAAGGTATATTAAACGATTTTATGTAATAAATTCAAAGACCATAATAATATCACGTGTATTGGATGCCATGGTATGATAAAACATGAACGAAAACACTTGTCAAAAAGTAGCATCACCGCTCGTTTTATTTAAGAAATGTTAGCATTGTTAAAAAAAGTGGTATTTCTTAACAAAAACGACATTTCGCGCTGGTTTATGAAGTTGCTACGAAATGTTGGAAATGCTATAACACGAACGCGGCCATAGTGTATTATCTATGCGTTGGCACGAGGTTTACAAGCAGGTGACGTCATCATAAACTCGACCAACCAGGAGCGTTTTGTGTCACGTGACAAACATTTAAAAAATGCATTTTTAATTACGGATTTTTAAATAAATTAATCATTAATTTCAACTATAATTAATAAATACCCATTTTTAAACCCTTAATGTATACTAATAACAGTAATTGACTCTTTATTTTTCGTATTGTCAAATAGCCCATTACATTGCTCTTATAATGAGATGATACCTTTTAAATTAAAATGTAAATAAGAAAAATAGTTAACTTTGATATTTTTGTATTAGTGTATTTTTCATACTGGTCATAAGAAAAGTGGCGGGAATATTTAAAATAAAACCTAAGAATATATTGCCTTTATTAATATCTTTTAACTTAAAATGATGACTAATAAAAACAAAGAATGTGAACATGTTATTTTATTTCTTAAGGAACTTTAATTTCCTTATTTAGTTCACATTAATAGTGACTAATACATTTTTCATACAAACTGGGTTTTCAGTTTATTTTTAGGGAGTGTTGAAGTTAAGGTGCGGCCAACCACTCCTGTAAATTAGACCAATTACTTTCTATGTGTTTCTAGTAAAAACGTGTTGTTATTTCGTCCCAGTTTGTGACCCCGTTGCATATAAATCCTAATCAAAATGGATCCTTTAATGGACGTGATCAAAAACTCTGAAGAACCAGAATGGTTGGAAAAAACTATTGTAGGAGAATTGAGAGTTTGGCAAATTGTGTTTTTGTCTCTAGCTGGCATGACAACCTTGAGTAAGTACTTAGGGTTATTCGGATTGAAAATCCTAATATAAGCTTAAAATTATGTTTAAATTCCCGGTCAAAACCTCTGATAACGTCCAAGACGGCATTAGTGGAATCAGACAATTGGTTGGGTACCTATAGGTAGAAGAGCAGAATAGTGGATGGTGAGCGTGTTATTGCGCAACAAAAAAGGAGGCCTTCTATTTTAACTAGCCGTCATAGTAAGTCGCAAGCCTGAGTCGCTGTTCTCCTCTCTTCCCCACCTACACACGGTCGACATAAAATATGGCCAGGTTTGAGTCCGCAGACATTTAAGCACGCGGTGGGGTAGGCTTACCTCATAAGATATAAAATTCACTAAACTTTGATAATATTTTTATTAATATCATGTACCCAAATACTGCTTTTTTATAGAGCTGTCGCTAAATCAAAGGTATTGTCCTCAATTATTCGCCATATTATTTCCTTGTCGATTGTGAAATGAATACTGGCAAAAACTGAAGAGGGGCGTCTGAACAATATTAATAATTTAATTTATTATTAGGTGTGCAAACAGATTCCAGTCGGTTGCAAATTTGAGTTCGTTTAATTTATACATAGGCTAGACTGGAATCCAAACAGCACACAACATGCAAATTATAAAATTAGAAGACAAATTACACAAATTAAATTCAAAATAATCAAAATTCAATAATAACAAATTCTTTATATAAATACAAATACAATTTTCAATAAAATATACATGCACAACATAGATACAAGTAATATAACAATGATTAAAAATAGATTAAAGACACTATGAGTCAAATAAGGCAGAGGAGATCTGTGGTAATGGACTTTTTATACGTATTTATTATATACTCCTCCTGCATCCGTGGTCTAGCGGTTAAGTCCGTCGATTTAGACTTGGAGGTACCGAGTTCGTTTCCTGGTGGAATTAATTTGTGATATTTCTCGAGTTTGGTACGCTAGAGGCATCGACGGGCTTGTCACTGGTCATGATGGGCCTATAGTAAAGTTGGCTAAATGCGAATCCGTTATTTAAAAAAAAAGTAATTTCTGATCACCCAGAAAGGGATACAGTCGTGATGATACTGTACTTCTTTTACTTTATTGTATAACAGAAGTACAATGTTGTCTACTCGTCTGAGCTTAGACGAGCCACTTGTCATATTAAGTTGGCTAAATGTTAGCCGTTTGCATGGCTTCTAGCCAAATTAATATATATTTTTTATTAATTCATTATAACCCTTAGAACACAGCGTCCTAGACCTCCACTGTTGGAGATGAGCAGAAGATGAAGAATTTGGCCTACTGCACTCGCCAAGCTGGCCAGACGGATTGGCGAGGATCTAATGTCAATTTATTAACGATTCTACAAGTTGTTATTAGTGGAGCTAGCCCTATTCTGTTACGTCGCAAACGCTATTAGTGGATTGCGGTCATAATTACAAAATATTATTCAATTCTCAACTCTATAAGCGCTCGACCTTGACAGCGGCCGTGCAAATATCAACTTTAATAGCTTGATATACCTAACGTTACGAGTAAAGGACTATATAACGTTTGCGCGTAAATAACAGAATAGGGTTACAGGACCGACGCGACGGCTTAACGTGCTTTCCAAAGCACGAAAATGGTGGTGTTGTAAATCTATGACAAATGTCCGTAAGCAAAGTGTATTTCTCAGTGGTACATGCCGAGTGGGTCTTACAACCGAGACATCACAGCGCTTTACCCTTTTATCTACTAGGTACATATGTATATACATATTATGTATATACGAGTAAGTAATAATTAAAATTAATAATTTGTGCTAGAAGTGCTGGCTGCATTCCTCGTCACGCGGCTCTCAACGACATCATCCGAAGGGCTCTTGTCTCTGCTGGTGTACCCGCAATCTTAGAACCATCTGGGATTGTGTGGAGCGATGGCAACAGACCCGACGGAATGACTGTTGGGCCGTGGAAACTTGGCAGGTCTCTGGTGTGGGATGCGATGTGTATAGACACATTAGCTCCATCTCACATCCAGGCGACCTCGTCAGGCGCGGGGAGAGCGGCGTTTTCTGCGGAGAACCTCAAATTGCGCAAATATGCCAACCTTGGTGCCGGTTACGAATTTGCGCCGTTTGGGGTCGAGACGATGAGTCCATGGGGACCGTCGGCGAGGCGGTTGGCCAAGGAGTTGTCAAAGCGGCTGACAGAAAGATCTGAAGACAGGAAGGCTGGCAATTATTTCTGCCAACGTATTAGCCTCGCTATACAGAGGGGAAATGTTGCCAGTCTCCTTGGGACTATCTCGGATGGGACGTCTCTAGAGGACATTTTTTATTTATAGTTTAGTTTATTTTTAATTTTATTATTTAGGTAGCTTTTAATTTATATTAATTAACTTCGAATAAATTTATAAATTAATAATGTCTATAATTTTATAACACGTCTACATAAGTCGTGATGGTATGCTGCTGCTTCCGATTCCGGATTCCTCGCACGAAGCAGCAGATCGAGGCGGACTACCAGCGACGAAAGATTACCACCAAGTTTCGCCAACAGTTGGAGACCATCCAGGACAACAAGATGGATGCCATGTCTTTGGATGACGGTAGGTCAAAATACAAGAATGTAAAAAGAGTGTGTTCACGTGGCTACAGCGAGTGCTTCACTTCTGCTATGTTTGACTTGCAAGCAAAGAAAAGCGTTCAACGCATGTTTTAACCGAATTTTGCCTAAAATGAATGAAAACCAGAGTCAAATAATAATAAAGTAAAAAAAAGCGCTTAAAGCGACAAGTCAAATACTGGGTTCACAATGCTTTAAGTGCGTTAATGTAGCATTCGGCGCTTGAAGCTTTCTAAGCATAAATTAGCTACATGAATAGCAATCCAAACTGACATCTCATACGATAGTACTCGTATGCGATTGTTTTGTTAGTTCTCTGTGTTTTTGAAAATCTAAAACTGAGCAAACTATTAGTTCTCTCTTTTAAAATAGAGTCCCTTCCCTTAATACATCGCTGCATCCGATGGAACCACTGAGAAAAACACTGCCCACTTAGCGGTCTCTTTGACGGTTTTTTGAAATGCAGCCTCTGCTTCCTCTGCGTCCATAAAACGTTACATAAAACTCCCAAGGCTCGCTAACTGGATGTCTTTGCGTCAAACCTTTGCCAACCCGTCTGATCAAGCAGCGTAGTATGAGTACGCTAAATTACGCTATTCCTGAAATAATTTCAGCAGTAGAGATCTACTACTCTTCTAAAAGATAAAAATAACTATTTATGTATAACTAATCTTACTATTTTTTTTTTGTAAGTATATTGATAAGAACAACAAAGTCATATGCAGTTATTTGGTTATGATTTTAAGAGCAAATAATTTGAATACCGAGATACGTTCAAGAGCGACCTTCACCGATCGGTCATATGAAATTATTTTTTTTATATAATTTGTGGGTTGTCATCGTGGAATAAATTTTTGAAAGTTTTTAAAATCTAGTTATTTTCGGTTTTATGTTGCTTATATCCTACTCCAGGGCCAGCATCCATGCTAGAGGGGCAATCTATCTACTTAAACCTGCTAAACTCAGTTGGTAGAAAACACAGGTCACGATTTCACGGCACAAAAACGTATTACTACATCGATTCTTACACCAAACCACGGCTCAATGTTCATATTTATCTTTAAATTATTAATTAGAAATTTTAATATTTAATAATAATAATAAAATTCTTTATTGCACACAAAATATACAAAATAAAAAGAGGTACATAGGCGAGCATAATCCCATGTATGATATTCACTTTGTCTGATTATGTTGCTGGATATTGTATATTTCTAAACTGATTTGAATATTTGATTTTCTTTGTTTTGTTATTTTCCTTATTTAAAAAATGTACTCTCTCAATGTTATAATCAGGTTGAACGGAAACTGGCGCCTGTCGCACCGGCCAAAAACCTACCTCAGGGGCCAGTGCCACATTTGTTTTGTAATGTACATTTTTTATGTTAATAAAATTGTATTATTATTATTCTCTACCAGCTAATTTAATAAATTTTAATCGCAGTAATATCTAAAATGGTGTCACTTGCAAGGGCGCTTGTAATTTAGACAGTAGCTATCCACGCCCACTTGAAAAAATCTTCAATATATTTCAATATATTATATTAGTCAACCCATTACCGCTGCTGCTTTTTTGACGTATTTTATTATACCTCTACAAAAAGTGGATTATACATATTCTGATAACCGATCGATGAATCACGCACTTCACGAATCTTGTACAACTACGTACTTACTATTTAGATAAGATAGTAAAGAAGTGATATTTGATAATATATTGTCTTTAGTGTCTAACTAGTTGTTTCATTATTGCTGCTAAGCTCTGGAATTGCTTCATGAGAAGAAGAAGCCTGGAATGGAAGAGAAAACGCAAGCAGGATCCCAGGATAGTTCCATCATGTCAGCGCAACAAAGTAAGTCATATATTTTATCCATTTTTAGCGTTTCAATATGACCTACAATCTATATAAAGTTAGTTATAAAAAGTAAAGTATGAGCAGAGGGAATTGCTTTATTTTCACCGCGTATACGTAGATTGTGTTTTAAGCTTTGTTTCTCTTTCTTAAAAGGGTTCGCTCTCGCTCGCAGTTTTTTTTTAAGTCTGTCACCAGTATTTTTAACTTGTGTTTGACTTTGAAAGTCGTTAGTCATACAATGGGGTGTGTCACTAACTTTTTATCACGATAGATGGCGCATGATAGATGGTACCTAATATAACTGTCAGTTGCATAGAAAACTTGTATTTTTATTACGAAATTTGTTATTTTCTGGATATTATGCAGAAGTGAGCAGCTTTTAAGTGTACAAATCGAGATTTTCAAGCGAAAGCAAAGATATGGTGATCTCAAAATTGCCGTTCTATTAATTCAACCTTTTTTTATTTTAAAGACGGTGTTCACTTACTTAATTCGTCTTTTAAGGTAGGTAACGTTAAGTTAAAATACATTTTTCTGTTATAAAAATGTAAAACTACAAATAAATTTAAAAAATGATCAGTCATAGGTGTAAATAGGGTACCATTGCCGCTAGCGACATCTACAAAAA
The DNA here is from genome assembly GCA_910589645.1 of Tinea semifulvella. Taxonomy (NCBI): domain Eukaryota; kingdom Metazoa; phylum Arthropoda; class Insecta; order Lepidoptera; family Tineidae; genus Tinea; species Tinea semifulvella. The sequence continues at coordinate 5,044,147 of OU342599.1, forward strand.
GCTTTGCCTGATACACCCCATTTAAGCAAAATTCGGTAAAAAAAAGCGTTGAAACCTTTGCTTTGTTTCCTCAACAGCTCCTCCACTCAATTATTCCTTCCAAACGGGTCCCTCAAGGACTCCTCGAAATCGGTTTTCTTTGTTGTAAACTCTCCAAACCTCGAAAGACATTAATGTTACCATTTTAAATATTAACGGTAAGACAAGTGTTTTTTTCTGGCAACATTCAATATGCGTTCCCGTATTCTAAATTTTAATTTTGTCAGAATCATTATACCTTAGAATATTGACAACACTACACGCTCTAGTACTTTTGACTAGGACCAAAAAATAAAAGTTTAAATTATATAAATATTATCCAAAAATAACTCAAAGACGCTTTAAGGAGGTTTCAAGGTACGACGCGAAGTGCCTTGACTTTGACAGTTCTATTCTTCGAGCGTCATGACGTGTCGAGACGCCCCCTACGTTTGACTGCTGGAAGGAATATTTGAGTGGAGGCACAGATTAAATAGTGGAGAATCCGTTGAGGGACCTAAGATTACGGATATGAATGTATTTTTCTGGAATGATGTCGATCAGCTTTCTAGGAAATAAAATTACAAAGTAGGAAGGAATATTCAGATTGGTTTTTAGTAAAATAAATTTGTTTTTGCAATTATTTTGTCCTAAAAAAAATATGTTACTTTATTTTCTAGAAGGCATTTCTGAAAAGAAGAGTGGTGGTGGCTCGGTTGTAAGAACCTTCCTTAATATTCTACAAAAGTCGGTTTCGAACACCCCCGGCATGTACCAATGAGTAATGTACTTTTCTTACGTACACTTGTCATTTATTTAGGTTAGCCGTCAATACAATTATGGAACGAGCTTCCAAGACGGCATTAACGAAATCATACAGTATTTGGTTGTGTAGGGAGAGGAGTAGAATGGTGGATGGTGAGCGTATTATCGCACAATAAAATAAAATAGGGAGGCCTCCTTTTCTTAAACAAGCTTATTATCGGTCGCAAGCCTGAGACATCATTCTTCTCATCTCTTACCCACACGGTGAATCCATGGAATGCTTAGAAATTTGTCTTCTCACCACCGTTCCCGGTTCCACTAATACCGACTTGTGGAGTCGTTAATAAATTGTCATTAAATATTGACATAACAACCCGTAGGCAAAAATCTTCAGATATATTATGTTCTGGAAAGCCCATCTTCAACAGCGTCTAGGACGCTATAACGAATAAAAAAAAAATCAGACTTAGAAAAATCATTGCAACTGTTGTAGATAATATAAAATATCTTTGGCTTGTGTTCTACTATTGAAAAAAAAAAGTTAATACCATTGTGAGGTCTCTACTGTTGAAGACTCTAACTGTATATCTTATTCACAGGTTCTCTGGACGCCTCCTTTCAGCCAGAAAGTGGTCAAAAACCCGAGCCCCAAGTATCTGGAATGAACTTTGTCAAGTTTGCCACCAAAGTAGCCCACCTGTCCAAATTGGGACAACCCAAGAGCCCAACATCACCCACTCCATCTTCCGTTGATAAAATGAACTTTTAATCGAGCCTTGTTGGTTTCTTTTTAATTGTCACAGCGTCCTTCACTGATTTGTCATCCGAATGAAATCCAATTTTTATATAAAATACGCTATCAAAAGCAATGGTGATGGGTTGCCCCAACATAACGTCAAGGCTATTCAGGGTGAATTTTACAAGATGGCTAGTGTCTAAACTACGGACTAAAGGAGTGTCCGGGCCAGTTTTGCTAAAGAATAATTTGGCAACATATTAAAAAAAAAAACCGTGGTTTATCCGGGAATCAGACTTGAAAATTTTGACAATAGGGTTCGATTCCTGCAGTTTCCTTAAGTTTGACGTTTGACATTACTTTACTCTTATAACCATAGATATAGGATACTATATACTAAATCTATGCTTATAACCTACACTATCAGCTAGTGTAATAACACAGAAAGTTTAAATTTTATTAAACAAAATAAAAAATAACCTTGACTATATATCGTTAGGCATCCCATCACCATTTAAAACTTTAAAAAGAAATAAAATAAAAATATATTTATTCATGTAAAACTATTACAGGCATTTATGAAAGGGTATTAATTAAATTATTTGAAAGATTCTACTCCTAATAGCATAAGACTAGCAGCTTAGCAGATTCCAGTGGCCTGTTAATTTTTTATCTGACTGAGAAAGTTGGTTACATGTATCCAAGTTTTTTTAGATTCTTATGTAATAAATATTAAACAAGGGAGGAAGAGGATGTTAAAGCCAGTTCTGTGACCGGTCGGCGGCGGACGTCAACAATTTGTGTTTTGGTGACGTCACACCGCGTGTGCTCAATTTTCGGTGCTGCATAAGTGTCTGCTGAATAGCCACGCGAGTGTATTAATCGATCGGAACTGTTACTTGGATTATTAGTTCTGTGTGAAAAGAGTTTTAGCATCAGAAGAGCTGGTCTTCTTCTGGAACCCTGGGGTCGACTCCACTGAGACGTTGTCAGCTGCTGCTCGAAGTGCTTCTGCCCCTTTCTTTGGACTTCACGGAGCTGGCCCGTCATCAAACCCCCCCACCATATACAGTCCACTTATCTACCACGGGTGAGGCGAGTTGAAAACTCCCCCATAGGGGGTATTGTAATTTTTTCTTCCACATGGGTCAAAAACTATCAAAAATAGTTTTACATAGTATAAATGAATGGAATTTTATCATAAATATAGGATAAATAAAAAAACTATATGAAGTAAGATGTTGTTTTTATTCTAGAAAATGAAAAAATACATTTTAAATAAAAACTTTGTTTTCAATTTTGCTCATATACAAATCGGCATTGACTTGTACAAATAAAATTGGTTTGTAAGCGATAACATTAAGCAATTTTTACTTACTTACATAATATTCAATATAATACATAAATAATACAAATCTTGCAAAATATACTTTAATACGCAAATTATTTTATTCAACTACCTACATTTATAAATATTAAAATAATTTAGTATTTTTGTATATGAAATACATCAACCAAGATGAAAAAAAGTAGATAAATATTAGGATTTTAAGCTTTTGCATCCCTCTCGCTCGCACAATCCAATATTTCAAAGATTTTTCATTTTTTATTTGTGATATTCCTAGAGACACCGACAAGCTTACCACTTGTCGCGATTGGGTTGTAGTAAAGTTTGCTAAATAAGCGTGTTTTCTGACCACCCCGTAACGAAAACTTATGATACTTTACTTTTACATTCGGTTACCGTTACTTGCTGGAATACAGCAAATAAAAGTATTTTTTACCACAATTCAAGTACAACTAAACTTAAAGAAAACAGTATCATTACAACCGTTTCCCTTTCGAGGTGGTTATAAAGAAGCGGATTCACGTTTAGCCAACTTTACTATAGGCCAATCATGACAAGTGTAAAACTCGTCGATGGCTCTCTAGCGTGCCAAACTCGAGAACTATCACAATTAAATAAAGATTATATATTTAAATTAATTAATATTATTGTGTCACGAACAGGAATCGAACTCGGTACCTCAAGAGTCTAATTCCACGGCATTAAAGAAACACTAAAAATGTACTATTGTGTTGTTTATTCTATTGATAGAAACAAAACGTGAAATGACGGAACAAGACAAAAATGACATGTCGGAAATGACAAAAACAATGGCTTGCTTCATACAAACTGTTAATTTTTAAATAGTCAATTTGTAAATAATGTCATTTCCGATATATGGTTACTTAGGGGTAGTTGTTTGTTTCTATCAATAAAATTACATATTAGTCTAACGTAAGACCATACAAAGTCACCCAGCATACTTTTTTGTGTTTCTTCTTTAGATGAATGAGGTGATGGGAAAGGCCAAGGATCTAGCCCATACAGCCAAGCACTTTTTTTATTTAGTTTATTTTGGTCTGTGATCGAATACGTTCCAACAAAATAGTAAAAACGTCCCATGGATTAAACGGTTAGGTGTTTTTACAAAACAAAACTGCCCAAACAATTTGCGTATTAAAGTTAACAAAATACACAAATAATTCAAGTTAGCTAATAATAGACAATAATTTCTTCTAAATGAATTAAAGCGCACTGCCACTAACCTCACCTACATTTCTTAAACTGTCAATTTACCGTTAAGATGTCTCCATACATTTTACATTTAAAGAAATCTCTATATTATACCTTAGGCACGAATTATACAGAAACGGTGTAAGGTGAAGGCGCAAAGCAGGCATGAAACAGATAAGGACACGATTTAAATTATATCACAGGGTGACTTTATCATGATGTCTTCCTATTCAGACGATGAAGATGCGCTTGCTTTGCTGCAACTCATTATTGTGCAGATATTTATTTTTAATATTTTTCTGAATCTACTGTATAAGAAACGAGCTTGCCCGCCACTCCAGTAGCGACTGCTAGCAACGTGGAACAGGTGACCGCGCTGCTTTACGTAACGTTTTATCTACATTTTGTGTTGAAACGTTTTGAAGCGGCAAGATACCTGCGCCGCGCCTTCACCTTACGCCGTTTCTGTATAATTTGCGCCTTAGAGTCTAAATGTGACGCCAATCGGCGGGAGATGTTCCTTAATTTGCGCCTTAGAGTACTAAATGTGACGCCAATCGGCGGGAGATGTTCCTTAATTTACGCCTTAGAGTACTAAATGTGACGCCAATCGGCGGGAGATGTTCCTTAATTGCAATTTGTACGAAACACCTTAAAAGCGTAACAGACTAATCCCATACATTATAAAGTGAAGTTTTCTTCATTTTGGACAAGAATATACTTAAATAATATGGTCAAAGTCACTACCAGGCTCTTTTCCATTTTGACTGCAACGAGTCCTTACTTACGAGACATTCAGCCGGTTTCTCGAAGCTCTACTTAATTATTTCCTAGCTAAGGAATATACAGAATTGTTTTAATAAGTCACCCAGTATAGAACACTTATCATTAATTATATCAATCAAGAATAATCCTTAATTAAGAGATTACTTAAGGATTCTTAAATTCATTAAATAGCTTTTTTATTTATTATTATTTTATTTATATTTAGGTATATCATTGTGAGGGATCAGCTGAAAATCAGCGCCGTGACCGAGTGTTGCAGCTTATTGCTGAGCTGATTCCCTATTTGTCACCACACTATCTTGTTTGTTGTATTTTTTTTTTATTGCTTGTGTTTTTTTTGTAACAAATAAACTTATTTCTTTCTTTCTTTCTTAAGATAATTGGGTCAATAAATGATTTTTATTTATTACTAGCTGACCCGGCGAACTTCGTACCGCCTAACAGTCATTGAATGGTCAAGCTTTAAATAAATTTCAATTTCTGAACTCACCCATATATATTTGACAACCAACATTGTTTGACAGGTACGAAACCCACGAACATTGTATGGGAAAATGTTTTTTCTTTTATTTTACAATTTTATTTATAGCTATTCGGGACGGAGACAATTCCAACAAATCAAAATCAAAAATCTGTCCAGCCGTTCTCGAGTTATAAGTGTTCTAAAAACCCGACTTTGTTTTAAATATTAGGATTTACTTATTATGCAACCTAATATGTCAGAAACCTTCCCCGAAGTTCACACAACATATTCCCAAAGTTTCATCTCGATCGGTCAAGTAATTTTGCAATGCATAGGGACGCACGTACACACACACAGACATTCACCTTTATATATATATAGTAAAAATATAAAAACAGTATTAAAAGTAATCTAAAGTCAAATAGACATGCTGTGTATCCTTCGTTAAGCGACGATGTTTGGTCTTTAACTTGTATGAGATTTGTCAGTTTCGCCTCATTCATAATGTAATTTCATTAATTTTAATGACTTAGTACATTTCTAATTACATTGACTTGTTTTCCACGCAATATTCCAATGTTATCCCTCGCAGTCCATGACTTTGGGATACTTGACACATTCCCACTCTGGCTGAAATCTATGAAGCATTCTTTTATGTTACTTATGTTTTGTCCGTACTTAAAAAAAACTAAAAAAAAAAAAAAAAAAAAAACATTATTTGATCATAACGATCATAACTGAGTTGCGGATCATCAAATTCCAAGTGTTGCAGAATTTGATGCTTTCTTTCATAGTAATTCGCGGAATATAGCCCAAACACATCGAGTATATGGGAGTTAAGAGCGCGGGAAAACAGCAAATATAAACTGCAACTTAAGCCCTTATATACAGTCAAATATATCGTGTTTCAAAATAATTCATATTGTAGTATATTATTAAACAAAACAACGCTACTTTTGACCAACAATATCCACAGTAAATTAATTTATAAAACAATAAAGTTAGGACTTGACACGTCCGTCCGTGTGTTTAAGAATAAACATTCAGTAAACTTCATAAAACCAAAAAAATAATTTAGATAAATGTTCTTGAGATCACGTGTGCTTAAATGTTATAAAAAACATTTACCAAATTTTATTTCAATCCATCCAGTATTATAGACGTAAAGGCAAACCAAACATTTTCATAATTGCTAATTTCGATTCATCGATTTTTTTATCTGTTCCTTTGAGATTTTACTATACCGGGTGACTTTGTATGGTCTTACGTTAGATTAATATGTGATTCTACTGATAGAAAGAAATAACTTTTCTTAAGAAACCATATGCCGGAAATGACAATTTTTTTTTACTTCTCCATACAATTTGGCTATTTTAAAATTAACATATTCAAAATCACGCGGTATATTTATTTTGCTATAAAAACTTGTAAAGTACCAACACGACCTTAATACCCAACGGAGTGGTCAGACACCGTAAGAAAAAAGTTCATATTTTCCACTACTTGGAGAAATATCACAAATAAATTACATTGTTTTTTTTTTGTGTTCTCGACCAGAAATCGATCCTTTACGACACCCCCATCGCTTCTACATCTACGGTTGTAACTAGACTACTGTTTTTTTATTAAAAATTTAATTGTAATTTTCAATTTTATCATTGTATGGAAAAGTCCGAGCAAAACATAAAAAAAAAACACTTCAAAGATTTCATTCTCAAACCAACATTAACACTAATATTAAATGTACTCTTTGTTATATAAATTCCAAACTTACTTCTTGCCTATAATTTAGAATTTGGATAAATATAAGTGTTAGCAATTAGTATATAATTATATCTAAATACTATAGACAAACTGGGATTTAAGAATACGTCATCGATTCCAAAAGTTGGTATTATAGTACATTCGCGTCAAGAACCTGTGAGTCATCGACGCGAAACTGACAGTCGTTCGGAAAAAATATAACAATTTGGAAGCTAATTGATCGTTCTGTATAAGTTTTATTTTGTAAATCTGATATAGCTGAGTTTTCCTAGCAGATTCCTTTCTTAGACACAATAAAAGGTGACTGGAAACAGCTAAGCTGCTGGTCTTCTGCTAACAGCTTACTCTGAGCCTAGGTTACTATTGTCGTGACTTTTAATTGATGTGAAACAATGACTAAAATGATAATTCATTTTATTTAAAACATGTTTATGCGAATAACTTAACATTCAAGATTATGAAGAAAATACTTTATGACGCCATAACGTTAATAGATGTTAATGAATCATAAATAAAACATTAATCATTCGTATAATTTACACTTGCTTAAAATATGTAATCATTTCATTTTATTTCAATAAATTAAGACTTTTTTTTCACTTTTTATAATGCCCATTTTCTCATCACTGCACTGTGAACCTTTACCCTGCAGTTGCGCTAGTGACTTACCATTTTTTAACGCGAATATATTATAGTGACACCGGAACGGCTTAACGTCGTCAGTGGTGTTGTAAATCTATGACAATTGTATGTAAAAAGTGTACTTGTCACTGGTGTGTCAAAAGTTCAAACCTGCGACCTTATGAAGTACAGCGTAAAACTGGTTTAAAAAAAAAGTGATCTAGTCTGTCTATAGCATTTTACAATTCCCCACCTATTTCTAGCACGCTAATAATACAATACATAAACAAGAATAAATACAAAAAAATATGCCTAAGCGGCAGCCTTAACCTTTCAGTACCGACGCGCCATCATCGTAACATAAATATCGACACGTGGTCCGACAGGCCCAGAGAATTCATCGCTTAGAAAAGTAAGGGATGCGCAAAGGCGCCCGTGAAACAGATATATCGCTGCATTTTTTTAACCGTGCGCGTACAATTTGTGTTTCCAAACCAACTACGCCGAAAGATGACCGCTTTTGTTCAGTACGAGTTGTACAGTTTCGTTGCTATTGCGATGTGTTGTTCCGCCCCAGAGGCGCATGTTTAATGGAACAATTTTCTTCGAAATATTTTTTGTGATTTCATTATCATAATTATTTAGTAAGACAAAATACTGCCCAAATAAATGTTAATAAAAATAATTAAATAAATGAACACCATTAATTTTTGTTACTTATTGTTAGGGATTTATGAAATTCTACTGTTGCGAAACCCTGACCACTTTTATTTACTTTTTCAACTTTTGTCAAATTTCTATGAACTGTCTTTATTTGTCACTTTTGTTATTATTCTGTATATTTGTCATCGTTTGATTATATTGCGTAAACTAAAAACCTTCCGTTTTAGTATTATTTAAAGAACCTTTTCACAACATCTGCTGCCCTTTGGATTAAAGAAAAGTGTTCCTACAACCGAACCACCACTGCTCTTGGATTGTTAGCTCGCCAATGCACTATTTAATAAGAGACGCGCATAACTGTTGCATATAAATAAACAGTCGAAAGGTCCGTGAGACCACACGTCAGTACTGAAAGGTTAATAATTATACTAAAAGTTATTAAAATAAACCATCTCAATGCCATGTTAATAAACGTACCCCATTATATATGACAACATAATAATTATTTTATCATTTATGCTTTCAAATGAAAACATAAATCAACTATCGTGTTAAATATTGTTATTAATAAAATATGAGTTATATAAAATAAATTAAAAGTTTATCAAAATTATAAAATAAATGCGCGCAATAGAAACAGAATGTAACGTGATAACACTAGCGATACTAAAATATTCATTAATAGGGTTTAACGCGGTTGCATCGCTCTCACTCGCACAATCAAATATTTTCAATTATTTTTGAAATGAAAGGCGGTAGTCTATCAACTTACTAGGGAAAAACAGATTGCGGAATTATATAATTTTGTTTTAGTAAAATAGTTTTGTTTTTGCTATTTTTCGCAGTCTTTCAAAGGAATATAATTAAAACTACTTAAAGAGTAAAAATTTAATAAAATCTAAACCTAACAAAAATAAACTGTAAGTAAAAAATGTCCTCTTAGAGACGACCCTTCAGGGATAGTCCCAGGGAGACTGGCAACATTTCTACTCTGTATAGCGAGGCTAATATACGTTGGCATAAATAATTGCTAGCCTCCCTGTCTCCAGACTTTTCCGTTAGCCGTTTGGACAACTCCTTGGCCATTACAGTCTAAAATTAAGTATATTAAAGCGAACATTTTATTTCCTAGAAAGTTAATAGACAACCGACTACTTGCAGAAGTAATAATTATAATAATCCGTTTTTTTTTTAAGTCTCTTTAAAGGACATTGTACAGAATACATCAACCCTAAACACGTAATTTATTCAAATATCGTCAAAGAACCAAAAAATATAGCTTTTAAAATTAATAAGCTGAAGTGGCAATGGGCTGGACACATATGCCGCAGAACCGATGAACGATGGAGTAGACGGGTTCTGGAGTGGAGACCACGTACTGGAAGACGCAGAGTGGGACGATCACCCGCCAGATGGACAGATGACCTGAGGAAGGTCGCTGGTGGGGGATGGATGAGGGTGGCAGAAGATCGTGTGAAGTGGCGAGCCTTGGGGGAGGCCTACATCCAGCAGTGGAGAGACACAGGCTGATGATGATGATGATGATGAAACACGTAATTTATTTACATAATATATGCATGTTCATAACAGAGTTCATAACCGAGTCGGGGATCATCAAATTCCAAGTGTTGCAGAATTTGATGCTTTTCAAGGAGTAATTCACGTCAATATCGCCCAAACACGAAGTTCGGGAGTTCACAGCGCGGGAAACCGCAAAAAATAAAGTGTAACTTCTGCCCCATATACTCGTAGTCAAATTTATCGTTTTTCATAATTATTCACAACGTAGGACATTATTAAATAAAATAACACCACTTTTGACTAATTTATATCTAAATATAAATTAAAGAAGGAGATAATTGCAAATAAACATTAAATAAATAAATAAACATACTAAAACACACGCACACACACACACACTCATTTAAACAAACATATGCACTCTCATACTTACACAAACATGCATGCACCATAATTAAAAAAAAAAAAAAAAAAATGTGTAGGAGTAATTAATACATTACATTATTATATCTGTTCAACTGAAATTTAGGCTTTAGTTTTAATTTTTTCAAATTTTATGCAATCAATTTTACATCTTAAATTCTTAAATATGTATTTTTAACTTTTGATTTTTTTTGTATCACTTATCACAGTTTTTAATATTATATGTGGAATCCTGTTGGTGGCCTAAAATTGTTAACTTGTAAGTACTTAATTTATTAAAGTTGAAACGCTGTTGGATTCCCAATAAATAAATAAATAAAACAATATCCACGGTAAACTAATTTACAAAACGAAAAACTTGGGACTTGACATGTCCGTGCAAAATGGCGCGTAGAACTCCTTAAATAATCTCTGATCCATATTTTGGTAGTTAGCTTGAAACTTGGGTTATTTCTGCCCCGGGACTTAAGAAAGGCTATCTTCAATTTTGGACTCGAATGAAGCTACATCTACAACTTCGGAACTCTTTTTAATTGAAGATTTCATCACTGCACTCTGCACCGTTCAAGTTTCGGACTCGGAAGACCACTATCGCTTCACCGACTCTTGAACTCTTCACTTCACCGAAGATTTTCTTCACACTTTACCTTTGAAGACGCTAGTCCATCGCTGTTCATCTCTACGCACTACTCTCAACCAACGCTGCCTCATCTCTACGCTCCAACAACTGCTCAACCCGGGAGTCTACGAAGTCGGCAACGCTAAACTTCATCACCGACTTCGCCTCCGGAACGCCGTCGACCCTCATAAACGACCCGAAGACTATTCTCCGTGCTCTCCGAACTCACATCTCCACTTCACTCATCACTTATTTTCTGTAAATAAACTATATTGTATATATCTTCTTTTAATTTATATTTCTTAGACAGGCTCCTTCTCTAAATTCTTTACTTCTCAACTATCGCTTCACGATAATAGGCATACGATAAATATGTCAAATGATAATCAGCCTTTCTGCAACTGGCCGTACATTTCTCAAAACTACACTAGTCGAGAGGAATGCAAAGCGTTAAACCCACTTAAATCATTTTAAAAGGAAATTGAATACTTTGGAAACGCAGTTTTCATGTACCTATGAAAAACTAAATCTATCTATCAAGTACCCATTCAAAAAAAACGAAATATATTTTTTCAGTTGGTCATACTTAACCTGATGTCAAAAGATTTGTGCGTGTAGCCAAGAAATACAGATATATCGTAGGGGCAGGTTTAAAAAAATAAATTTTAAATTAACAATTTAAAAACTGCGTTTCGGAGTATATATAATAATAAAAAATATCTTAATATCTTTACATTTAGTCGAAATATATGTGTACATTTTATTACATTTTAATACATATAAATATATATATATTTAGTAGGTTACTGAAGCACACGAATAACTTCTTGTGGTATGTAGGAAAAGGTTTTTATGGAAATGCATAAAATATGCTATAGTATGTTACAGTATGGGTCTTTATTTAAACACGTGCTTAATTTAAGAGTTTAACACTTTGCATCTCTCTCGCTCGCACAATACAGCATTGTTAAATAGTATTCAAGTCTGAGAGTATCTACTTTTATGCCTGCATTTCTGCAATATGCCTACATTTCTGCAATATGCCTGCATTTCTCAAAAGTAAACCCAGACTTAAATAATCTTTTAAAATGCTGTATTGTGCGAGCGAGAGGGAAGCACAAGCGTTATACACTCTTAAGGTTTAATTTTAGATAGAGAAAAATACAAAAAAATATATAACGATTTTGCTCTAGTATAGTATCATCACGACCGTGTCCCTTTAGCTCTGAAACCACGCTTATAAATAGCGGATTCACATTTAGCCAACTTTACTATAGGTCAATCATAACAAGTGGCAAGCTCGTCGATGTATCCAGCGTACCAAACTCGAGAAATTTCACAATGGGGTGTATCAGGCAAAGCTTTTTGTAGATGTCGCTAGCGGCACTGGTACCTTGTTTTACACCTACATCGCATCATTTTAAAATGTTTTGTAGTTTTTTTTATTTCTATAACAGTAAAATGTATTTTAAATTAACGTTACCTACCTACCTTAAAAGACGAAATAAGAAAGCGCACACTGTCTTTAAAAAGAAAAAAGGTATAATTAATAGAACGGCAATTTTGAGATCACCATATTTTTAATTTTGCGTAGAAAACTCGATTTGTACACTTAAAAGCTGCTCACTTCGGCATAATATCCAGAAAATAATAAATTTCGTAATAAAAATACAAGTTTTCTATGCAACTGACAGTTCTATTAGGTACCAACTATCATGCGCCACCTATCGTGATAAAGTTAGTGATACACCCCATTAAATTAAATATTAATTAAATGTATTTATTTACATTAATAAACATTTTTGTGTTCCGACCAGGAATCGAACCCGGTACCTCCCGAGTCTAAACCCACGGAGGCAGTTTTTACTAAAACAAATATATTAATAAATTCCGCAATTTTATTCCCTGGTCAGTTTTTAAAAGTACACTCAAGACTAAAAAAAATTATTGAAAGCATTGGATTGTGCGAGCTGCAAAAGCGTGAAACTCTCGTAAGGGATATATTTTAAGCTACTGTTTATAAAAAAAAGGGAGGACATTTATTAAGACATACTTGTATATGTGCGACAACTGGGGAGCAATTCTCAACCAATAGAGATAATGTCGCATACGCATCTCTATACTTTGAGAATCGGCACCCAACAAACTAAGTTTTTTTTTCTCATGATGGATAATGAATGAGACGATTGGGAAGGCAAAAGGTCTATCCCATATAGCCAAGTCTAACGTAATATATATCTAAATTTTAATGAGGTTTATCATCAAATTCCATACATTGCAGAATTTGCAAGCTTTACTTGGAGTCACTCGCGGCATTATAGCCCAAACACATCGGGTAAAATATGGGAGTTTACAGCGCGGGGAAACGCCAAAATATAAACTGCAATCTCATATATAAAGTCCAATTTATCGTCTTCAATAACTATTCACATTGTAGCACATTATTAAACAAAACAACACCACTTTTGACTAACAATATCCACAGTAAATTAATTTACAAAACAAAAACTTGCACTTGACATGTCCGCGCAAAATGGCGCGAAGGACTCCGTTGTTTTAAACCAGTATTTCCTGCGTACCACAGAAATTTAATGATCAAATACCTATACAATTACCTCTTACATATAAAATTGAATGGATCCTACCTAAAACGTAAACATATCATATATATATATATATTGCATACCACATGGACACTACATATAAGGTGTTTTATTTAAAATTATTAATATAATCTGTTTGTGCATGTTACTTGTGTAATTTATATATTTTTTATATATGTATATATAGACATCACATTTATACAATTTTAAACAAAACTTTACATAAGGCTATACAAAGTGCAATCGTTAGGTGATCTCAATATTTTTCTAAATAAAAAAAAAAGTAAAAGTATTATCACGACCGTTTCTCTTCTGGGGTCTGACCACGCTTATAAAGAAGCGGATTCACATTTAGCTCGGTGGTGGCTCAGTTGAAAGAACTCTTTCCTTGATATCCTACAAACCACCACTAAAATTAAATCTAAATATAAAAAATGAAAATTTCCAGACAGGTCACACAGCGCCATCTAGTATCCGTGGTAAGCTACGAGGCTCGTGTTACGGAAACTAGATGGTTAATAAACTACATATTATACTTTTTTTTTTTGTAAATATATACATATTATACATATAACCACCCAGGCCGAGACAAATTATACAATGTAGAACTTGCCCCCGATGGGAATCGAACCCACGACCTCCCGACGGCAACGTTTGTTACTACTAAACCACGGAGGCGGTCCCACAATATGCCCACAAATTTACTACGGCAGATATTTTTTTTTACTAATGGCGCGCGAGGTCTATCAATGTTAGGAACTGGAATGACTGACAAGTCTCTAACACTATGCCGGCTTGACTGAGAATGACGGCTATTCGAGCCTGACCCCGAAACGCGTGGATACACTTTACTGGGTTTATCGGCACGAACGGTGGATACTTCCCCGCCCCGACAGACTGGGCCAACTATCATCATCATCATCAGCCTATGTCTCTCCACTGCTGGATGTAGGCCCCCAAGGCTCGCCATTTCACACGATCTTTTGTCAACCTCATCCAGCCCCCACCAGGTTTTTCAGGTCATCCGTCCATCTGGCGGGGGGTCTTCCCACTTTGCGTTTTCCTGTACGTGGTCTCCACTCCAGAACTCGTCTACTCCATCGGTCATCGGTTCTGCGACAGACATATGTCTGTAACTTTGGTTTTGTGACGGATGTCTACGTTTCGGACTCTATCCATCAGAAAAATACCGAAAAATCTCTCGATAGCTCGCTGAGCGATCTTAAAACTTGTGGACCAGACCTACTGTCAGTGTCCACGTTTCTGCTCCGTACGACAATTCTGGAAGAACGCATTGGTTGTCGTATGTTTGATAACAGGATGTGGCGTAACTTCCCGAATGCAGCCCATCCCAGTTGGATGCGGCTGTCAGCTTCCGCAATAGCTTTAGCAGTCCGCCTACGTATCTAATATATTTTGTTAATATATCTAGTGAGATCACTAATCGTTTGCACTCTGTATTTATAATAAAATTTACCCTAGCGGAGGATCAGTTATTATTATTATTATTATTTTGTTCGCGGCACCCATTTACAATATTATTAATGCAATAAAATAATTTAATTTTGCAAAATCAATAAATTATTACAAAATTAGTTTTTCTAAAACATGAACGAAATTAATTATCAATTGCGTCTACCTAGTGTTTGTTAAATTATTATTTTTAGCAATTAAGAGCCATTAGCACACTTATTTTCATTATTAGTGTTTAAATATATACTCGTAAATAAACATTATATGTGGTACAGATATAGTGCATAATATATTTCCATCGGTAAAACTCTCAATCGGAATACGACGGCACTCCTATATGGAACTTTATTATTTAGTGTCAAAGGTAAGTACTGAATCTAATGGGGTGTATCAGGCAAAGCTTTTTGAAGATGTCGCTAGCGGCACTGGTACCTTGTTTTACACCTATATCGCATCATTTTTTTATAACAGAAAAATGTATTTTAAATTAACGTGACCTACCTTAAAAGACGAATTAAGAAAGCGCACACCTTCTTTTAAAAGATAAAAAGGTTTTATTAATAGAACGGTAATTTTGAGATTAACATATCTTTGATTTCGCTTAGAAATCTCGATTTGTACACTTAAAATTACCATCTATCGTGATCTAAAGTTAGTGATACACCCCATTGAGAGAGCACGATAAATACAAACTCTTCTGTACAGACTAAAGCCTTCTATTCCCACTAAGCAACAATAGGAAATATGAATGTATATCGTAAAAAAAAAATAGTTTTGGTATATTAGGATTTTTTTTATTACCAGATTTTTTTTCTAAATTAAAAATAATTTAATTTGCAGAAACTAAATGCTTGAAAATATTGAGACATCACAGCGCACAAAACAAACAAATCTCTAATAAAATTTATGTGCATTTTTAGTGTTTTTATATGCTAATTAATTATTAATTACGAAAACACTTGTAGAATATTCCCGGGGAGGGGGAGGGGGCTGTTCGCATGGTTGTCACAAAAATAATTCAAATTATTAAAAAACAAATCACACTCTTGGTTAATGTGTTGTGACGTCACAGAGGTGATAGTGATGTACCATTTTTTTATATTATTACAATAGCAAAATATACAGTTTTCTTTCAAGGTATGATATCACTTTTAAGGTATACGAGTATGTATCATTATCACGACCGGGGACACGGTCACGGTTTGGTCAGAAATCACGATTTTAAAGATTCACATTTAGCCAACTATACTGGCGGCCCATCATAAGTGGCAAGCTAGTCGATGTCTCTAGCGTACCAAACTCGAGATAATAATAATCACAAATAATCGAACCCGGTACTTTCGCGTCTAAATCCACGAACTTAACCGCTACATCACGGAGGCATTTGTTTAAGGTACATTATCTTTTAATGTTGAAAGAACGAGTGAAGAGAGATTGACGAACCAGATGTCTAATGAGAAAGTTGTGGGTAAAAGAGGCCCTGGCAGACCAAGACTTACCTATCAAGATCAAATAAATGAAACATTAGCTGAAGGTGTATTAAAAAGCAATCAAAATAAAAGGGCATGTATGAAGAGGTTGATGAATGTCGAAGAAGCGAAAGAGGTATGTCGTGATCGCGTCAATTGGCGCTCAATTGTCTCTGCCTACCCCGCAAAGGATTTTGCGTGAAGATATGTACGTATGTATTGTTTAATGTATATTTGAAAAAATATATGCATATTCCTTATTGACGCGAAACAACGATGTGGATGGATTACAACAGAACCTATCGGTAGAGCACACTATTGACATTGTTGCCGCAAAACTTCTATTACACGGCAACACATGATATGCAACTGCAACTGAACGAAAAACAACAAGACACGCGCTTTGTTGCGCGATCGCCAGCAACGTTACGCGCTCTCCTGCAACGTTGCTAAACATGTTTAGCGTCATGTGTTGCACCTCCAATGTTCCCTAGCGAATACATGGCTTAACACTGTAATCCATTAAAAGAATCTATCAAATTCACATGTTTTAACGCAACGTAAGTTTAATTTTATATGCATTGTTAGCGATTGTATTTGGTTGGATATAGAAAGGAGTAAATAATAATGGTTGGTGTAGTTATTGCGCAATAAAAACCCCCTCTGAATCCACGGTTTGCCAAGTTCGTCTTCTTTTCTAGTACCTTCGTATAATATTTATTTATTTATTTAAACAATATATTTAATTATGACGAAAAAATAGTGTAAGTGGCTGTTAATGATAGGCACTAATTCGTGTCAACAAAAGTGAAGCTACGAAACATCAACAAGGCTCGACTGGCGATAAATCGAGCAAAGAAAACTATAGGAACCCAAAAATCATGCTGTCAGAGCGTCAAATTTTATTTCTTATTACCTCAGTATGGCATGACTCAACAACAGTAGTAGTCTTTTCACTGCATTTTCGATGTACATTGTGTCTAATTTTAAACAAGCCCGTAATAACACGCAATGTAAAGTGAAAAAGACGTAACCACAGTAGTTGAGTATACCAAAAATTCCAATTCAAGCGAAGTGTGAAAAAGCATCTTGTCAACATGACATGACTTTTGTTTAAAAACTATATCTATAGAATTTAGCAAACTTCGAAGCCCATAATTTTATAAGCCGGTATTAATTTAAGGTTTAAGGACGAGTTTAATTCTAGAACATGACATTTAAATCTGCGTTTTACGTTAGCGAACCGTTCGCGAACATTAAGTCGTTATATATAAAATATAATTATCAATTTTGAAGACTCAAGCGTTTTTCATTCAAACAACAATTTGTAATTTTACCCCTTCAAGAGTTTTTAAATCCTTAAACATAGTACGTTACATTATTTAAGGAAACAATGTGTTACGTTGAGTGGTTCGCGAACTCTTGAAGTGATAACACAAGTAGTTTGTGATCTACTTAATTATAATCGCGAATGGTTAACGAATTACTTCAGTACACACACGAGTGGTTAGCAAACTACTTAAGTGTAAACGCGAACTAGTTAAGTGAAAACGCAAAAGTTCGCGAACTACTTAAGTGTAAACGCGAGTAGTTCGCGAACTACTTAAGTGTAAACGCGAGTGGTTCACGATCTACTTAATCAAAAACGGTAACGGTTCGCGAATTAAAGTTAAAACGCGTCGTAACGTCAATAAAAAATATTATAAAGAAAAATAATGTATATGTAGAGGTATACTTTTAATATGTCAAAATATATTCAACCTTAATCTCGGTGGTAGTTGAACAAATACATTTTCCTAATACCTCAGATTTAAAATTGAATTTAGATTAATCTATGATTTATTATACTAATTTCAATCGACGATCAACCCATAACATCTCACTGCCAAGTGCGAGTCTCCTCTGAATAATAATAGTACATTGCTGGTCGCGCTGATGATGGCCGACAGCGCAGCTCCAGGCCGACACAGCGAGGACAGCAAGGGCTGCAATGATGGCCAAGCTGGAAGGCCTAGAGCGTAGGTAGGCTAGCTCGAGGCAATCATAGCGTGACCAGCGAAGCAGTCATAGTGGGCCAAGGCTTGTATAGTGCTTTACTCAAAAATGCAAGTACCTAATCTAAATAAAACCAGCAAGTAATTTAAATAAATAGTACATTAAAACGTTGAAAACATTGCCGGCCTGTTACAGCGATCAGCAAAACTTTGCCGGCCGATCCTTGAAACAGAACGGCAAGGTCGACTTATCTCAAACAAAGGTTGTCAAAATAATGACCACATTACATGCATTTTTGAGTAAATACTTTATTTTAATATCTTTATTAAAGCTGAGGTTAATTTCATACAAGGCGTGAATAACTTAAACACGAACTTTTAGCTTTAACGTATACTGTAATAATGGCAACACCCATACTTTAAGACGTTTCCTCAACTCAACCATTCCTTCCAGTTTTCAAACCAAAATGATGTCTCTGCAATTGTAACGATTTTTTTTTTTGTGACCTTGCGCCCACCTGATGTTAAGTGGTGCGCGAGGTCCATGAATGTTAGCAACTGGAATCAGACACTCATGACTGACATCAGTTCCTAACACTATGCCGGCTTGACTATGTATGACGGCAAAAATGTATTTATGAAGATAAAAATTTAAAATAGCGTCGAATGAACCAGCTTACGACTGACCTTCTAAATACAATAGAGGGATCTTGAGTTGATAGTTTTCAGTAGACCGAAGTCTCCGAGGAACTGAAAACGAGTCTTAAGGTATAGGGGAGTTTTAGGGTAGGGAACCATTATGACTTAGTGCGTCTTAAGGTATAGGGGAGTTTTAGGGTAGGGAACCATTATGACTTAGTGCGTCTTAAGGTATAGGGGAGTTTTAGGGTAGGGAACCATTATGACTTGGTGCGTCTTAAGGTATAGGGGAGTTTTAGGGTAGGGAACCATTATGACTTAGTGCGTATTAAGGTATAGGGGAGTTTTAGGGTAGGGAACCATTATGACTTAGTGCGTCTTAAGGTATAGGGGAGTTTTAAGGGTAGGAAACCATTATGACTTAGTGCGTCTTAAGGTAAAATAAATAAATAAATAAAATAAATAGGTATAGGGGAGTTTTAGGGTAGGGAACCTTTATGAATTAGTGCGTCTTAAGGTATAGGGGGGAGTTTTAGGGTAGGGAACCATTATGACTTAGTGCAGTGTTGTTCTGGGCGTTATGTAAATAGGAAGTCGAATTGAGTTATTCACGCCTTTTGCGGAAATGGTGTCACAGAACCGATTTCGTCCTAAACATACATAAAACTCGCATAAAAAATTAACAACATGCACATTTCTCGTCTTTTTTGTCTACAAAAAGATTACAATATTATTGAGCTTTCATGATTAAAATTTGGCAGTTCAAATGAGCACAAGCCAATATGGTAGGATAAAAAATGTATTAAAATATTCAATTGGTTGAAGTACATATTATTGGGCACAAATTATAAATTACGGGTAGTGTTTGTGACAATTACAAGTACAGATCGCATTAGGGTTGGACCATTTTATCAAATAAAACTCTTCGCCGAGGTCATAGATATTATGTTACCGTTTCACAGACGCTAAATCCAAAAACAAAAAAAGACTTTTATATTACTAACATATGTAAGAACAATACTTTTTTATGGGCCCAATAAATTGTTCTCGTGTCATAAGGATTTCTTTTTTCATAGTTAATATATTGTGATTTCATAATCTGTAATTAGTTTTATTTCTTTTACCCTCGCATAACGACAATTGACTAAAAATTTTTACCTTAATAATTACACAGTTTTTATTCCGCCAATTTGAAATTCAGTGTTTTATCTGTAATAAAGTACCTGGTCATAATAAAGAACCTAATCGTATAAATAGTGTTTTGTAACTATTTCATACATAAATCTTAATCAATTGACTATTTAATTAATTAATATTTTAATGCTGGGGCAAAAGAGATGTTGTAATTAAATTTAAAAAACAACAATTAATTGTTATGATTATTCAATTGTATTTTGTTGAGGCACGCTGCAAAAAAGTTGGGGCCTGGTTTTGGGCAATCTCTTTTACTTTTACATACTATGTTTAAACTTTCGCTCGGAAACTGCAGTTGCAAATGGCTGCCGCATGACGTCACGTAATAATAAATAAACAATTTACGACACTAACATTAATATTTGCTTTTATGTAGGTTCCAGTTTATTCTAATAAACTCTCAGCGAACAGACTAGCTTATAAAACAAGTTTTATTATTTTATTAGTTTATTAGTCAACAAAGGTCTAGAAATTGTCTTAAAATAAAGCACATTAATACTTTAAAATTTCAGTGTTAAAGTAGTATGTTCATATAGTTTGTTTTGTTTCCAATATTAAAATTAACACAAAGCAATTTTTCAATGTTTCTTCTTCTTGTTCTTAGGGTTCCACTCAACATTTCCTTCCAGCTGTCAAACGAAAATAAAGTCTATAATTATTACGATTAAAGTTAAAAATGGAGCCGATTGTACCAGTTATATTTTGAAGGTCAGCCGTAAGCTATTTGTTTACGCCAATATTTAACTTATATTTGTAATAGTTGAATCGGTTAATAATGAGCAATACAAAATTCCCTCCATTTCCAATAACCAAGTATGCCACCACAAGATGGCGCCACTTACTTCAAATTTGCAATATTTGCATGTTTATCCATTTTTTAATTTGCAACGGGAAGTACCCACTTGTGGACTTGCAGAAAATAGTTTTCTTTATAAGCTTCATTGCTTGCAACGTCAGTCGCACGTCGCGCCCCGACCCAGTGAGAAGTCTATGATCTACCGTGATCCCGCTCTCTGGAAGACGCGCCGTTGTGTTTTCCGCGGACGGCTGTGCTAAGTAAAGAACTAATAATCGTGAAGTGATTGAGTTTGGCGAATATCCTGGCCAGGATAGGTGATAGTGAAGCTGTGAAAAGGTACGTGGAATACTTTCCTTATATAAGAGACCCGTCCTACTCTGTTTCCGATATCGTACCTCTGTGTCCGGAATGCTCGTTACCAGCCGTTTTGCTATTATAAAAAAATCAAATACAGTCCATTTTAGAAGGCCTTTGTTCGCGTTTGGTCCGTGCTTTTGGCATAAGCATAGTTAGCTGAAAGGTTCTGGATCAGGCGCGAATCGTCACAATTACAAAGACATCATTTTGGTTTAACAGCTGGAAGGGTAGCTTGGAAACTTCTAACAAGACGGGAGTTAATGTACCTTGAGAAATGTCGTTTATAAACTTTCCAGCTAATAAAAATACGGACATTTAAGACATATTTTCCCTTTCACATTTCACCTAATTTTAGACAGAGAAAAATTGCAAAAACATTTATAACAATTACATTTATTCCTCTATTTTATTAAGACAAATATATGTCCAAAAAGTTCGTAATTTTATTCTCTAGTAAGTTGATACAAAAAGCATTTGAATTCTACTGAATTTTAAACATTTCCCAAGTTTATTTAAGAGTAAAACGAGTGACAAATTTCGTAAATTTCAAACATAATGTTGCCATACTTAAAATTGAAAACGCTAGATGTACCACGGAACGTGTGCCAGCCGTTTGCAATTTTCCGCTAAGGTCCCTTTTTAGAGGATGGTTTTGTTCAATATTCTATAAGCTATAGACTTGACAATGAATTGCATAAAACTTAATAATTGTGCTGTATATATTTTTAATCAAATTGTTTACTTTTAGTGACTATAGATTTATTTAAGTGAGTTCGGCGACATAAAATCCCTATTACATTTATTAATGCCATTTCAGTTTTAGTTATTCTATGAGAACTACCCTCAATTTTAGAGTTTCTTGTTAGACAATTATTTACCTAATTGATCTAGCGTCGAGTTATTTTTAATGGTCAAGAAGTATTAAAAACGCGATCTGTACATAATAATTTTGTGTAGAAATACGCACATTGTGTTTGCGCGGAGTGAGAACATATAAAGTTAAAACGTCAGCTCCGGCCGTCCACTGGCAACACTCAATCTCGCCTGACAAACGTTCTGCCCCTGAAAATTAATAATAATAATAATAATAAAATTTTATTGACATAAAAAATGTACATTACAAAACAAATGTGGCACTGGCCCCTGAGGTAGGTTTTTGGCCGGTGCGACAGGAGCCATTTTCCATTCAATCTGATTATAACATTGAGAGAGTACATTTTTTAAATAAGGAAAATAACTAAATAAAAAACAAAGAAAATCATATATTCAAATCAGTTTAGAAATATACAATATCCAGCAACATAATCAGACTTTGTCATATCAAGAAACTATTTTGTACAATAATAATAATAATATTATAGATTATGATTACTACATTTATTTTATATTGTCAATTTAAAAAGGTTTTCTGTTTCTTTGTATAGCTTCTGTAGATATTCTCAATAATATAATTAATTTAAGTACAGTATGTTAATTGGCTTCTTTTAGGGAGATTACAATGTGGCCTAGCAGTAATAAAATAACTCAACTATAATTTTCACCCTTTCATCATAATTTGAGTAAACCATATCAAAACAAAACTTATTCTCATATCTTACTTTATTATTAATTTCTACCATAGATTTATAATTAGTTATTACAGACCGCCTCCGTGGTCTAGTGGTAACAAACGTTGCCGTGAACTCGGGAGGTCGTGGGTTCGATACCCACCGGGGGCAAGTTATACATTGTATAATTTGTCTCGGTCTGGGTGTTTATATGTATAATATGTATATATTTACAAAAAAAAAAGTATAATATGTAGTTTATCAATTATCATTCCGTAACACAAGCCTCGTAGCTTACCACGGAAACTAGATGGCGCTGTGTGACCTGTCTGGAAATATTTATTTATTTATTTATAGAACTATATAGCGACTGGCAAGTTTCAGGACGAATCTTTTTTACCAAGTCAATTATAGACATTTGACTTATATTTTTATTAACCGTCTAGAGTAGGTACCAGAAATGTCAAAATACTTGAGATTAACTCTTGATTAGTTAAATGCGCCTGTCAGGTTTCTTTCTGAAGTTGGCTAAGCCTAGTTGGATAGTCTGACCATGGTAGGATTTTACAACTTCAAGAGAGGCGTTACCCACGTAAATTGGTCTCAGAATGATATAATAATAATAATAATTTTATTGCATAAGTACAACAGTTTCATAATGATACACTTTGTTAATACAGTACTTAAGGCTATATATAACTCCACATCAAGCTACTTGTGTTATGGAAGTTAGCCTATTATCTAGGTTATAAATAACGTTTAAAAATATTAGTGTTTACAAATAATAGTTAAATAAAATAAATAAATAAAAATATATATATGTATAAATATTTTATTTACTTCTAGACTAAGTTATGATACCAACATAAAAAGTAGGTAAACGTTAATAATAATAAAATAGTTAGACGACCAGATCAAGATACTATAATTATATATATACTTATAATACATTTATGGAACGAGATTCCAAGACGGTATTAACGGAATCATACAGTATTTGGTTGGGTAGGGAGAGCAGTAGAATGGTGGATGGTGAGCGTATTATCGCGCAATAAAAAAGAAAAAAGGAGGCCTCCTTTCCTTAAACCAGCCTATTGTCGGTCGCAAGCCCGAGACACCATTCTTCTCATCTCTTACCCACACACGATGGACCCGGCACCCGCACGGTGAATCCATGGAATGCTTAGAAATTTGTCTTCTTCTATTCCATAACGGACAGAAGCATCTCAGTCTGGTCGTAGCTCAGATTTTGTAACCAGCTTGATATTTTCTTTTTAACCTCGTATTTATTTAATAGGTATATGGAGTTTTTTTTATTGACTTCGTTGTATAACCTTGAACTTACAGACTCATACTGCCTGCGTGTAAATGCAGTTCTACATTATATGATGGTTACACATGACTTTTGTCCTGTCCAAGTTCATTTCGAGACCAACTTGCTGGTGCGTTTAGGAAGTTTAGTATTTCACTGAGATCTTCCAGAGAGTTAGCCATTATGACTATGTCCATCCGCGTTCCGGAGGTGTGAGATGTATTCACCATACTTCTTCTTAGTCGCTACACTCTTGGCAGAGTGGTCGTGGTCGCCATTGGAGTGCTAGTGGCACGCTTAACAAGCCGTCGCCACTCCTCTCAGACCCCGGCTTTCCTAATGCACTCATGTAGGGGATGATCCATTGCAACCTTCACCTGATCGGTCCATCTCATCGGAGACCTACCCCGCATCCTCTTAATAAAAATAAAAATAAATAAATATTTCCAGGCAGGTCACACAGCGCCATCTAGTTTCCGTGGTAAGCTACGAGGCTTGTGTTACGGAAACTAGACGGTTGATAAACTACATATTATATATATATATATTTTTTAAATATATACATGTTATACATATAAACACCCAGACCGAGACAAATTATACAATATACAACTTGCCCCGGTGGGAATCGAACCCGCGACCTCCCGAGTTCACGGCAACGTTTGTTACCACTTGACCACGGAGGCGGTCTTGCCATCGACTTTCCCCTGGACTACCAAATTCACCATTACCGCAGTTTTTATATCACCCTGTCGTGCACCTTTAATGTAGGTTGATGATAGGCTTTAAATGAGAATAAGGCATAAATCTAAAAGTGGAAATAATACTCACGTGATGGTCTTTCTCTCGTTGGGTCTGGAGTTGGTTTGCGGTCGGGCCCTGTTGAGCACTTTGAGCAGGTCCCCGGCCTTGGCTCTCATGCGAGAGTGCACGTAAACCTTGCTACACTTGATGTGGTAGTGCAAGTAGTCACGGAACATATGTAACAAGTCGATGGTGTTGTCCCGGGCAGAAGAACACGTGTGACGGGGAAATAGTACTAAGGAAAGAGTTAATATGACATGAGTTTATTATCATCAGGCGCGGTGGTGGCTCAGTTGTAAGAACGCGTACCTTAAATCCTACAAAGGTCGGTTCAAACCCCCCCGGCATGTACCAATGAGAAATACACTTGTCTTACGTACATTTGTCATAGATTTACAACACCACCGTTCCCGTGCCTCGGAGAGCACGTTAAGCCGTCGGTCCCGGTTCCATTAATGCCAACTTGTGGAATCGTTAATAAATTGTCATAAAAAATTGACATCATATCCTCGCTAAGCCGTCTGGCCAGTGTGGCGAGTGTAGGCCAAATTCTCCGGTTCTGGAACGACCATCTCCAGCAGTGGAGGTCTAGGACGCTGTGTTCTAGGGGCTGTAATGAATGAAAAAAAACCACATTATCATAATAAAGACCTCCACTGGTGGAAATGGGCATTTCTGAAAAAGTTGGCCACGCAGACATGTTGGTAATGGGCTGACATTTTTTTAAAAATGATTACACAAGTTGTTGGAACAGATGATGAAAATTATGAGATCACTATTTAGAAAGTTTCAAATATATATCGGTTCAAACCCCCCGCATGTACCAATGAGAAATACACTTTTCTTACGTATTTGTGATTGATTTACCTCGCCTCCTCTTCAAACCAATCTATTGTCGGTCGCAAACCAGAGACAACATTCTTCTCAGCTCCTACCCATACACGATGGACCCGGCACTGTGATAAAAAAATATGAATAAACTTACCAAACGTAACATAACTGATATTTTCTCCTACTTTAGCATCCGTGTCCATTAGTTCTAGAGGAGGTTCTTTGTGGGAAAATAAAACCTGTAACAAATATTATGCAGTGTTAAGAATCAATGATATAAAAGTAAAGTATATATCATCACGACCAGTGGTATCTGACCACCCCGAAAGGGAAACGGTCGTGATGATACTTTACTAAAAGGTTGTATCCACACATTTCTCCATTAGTCTTGTTTCAAGCGGTGACAAGCTCATCGATGTCTATCGTATCAAACTCGAAAAACATGTAAAAGATAAAAAAAAAATGTCCCGACCAGGAATCGAACCCGGTACCTCCGAGTCTAAATCCACGGACTTCACCGCTAGACCACGGCGGCAGTTTTACTACCTTTATTGAAGAAGAAGACAAATTTCTAAGCATTCCATGGATTCACCGTGCGGGTGACGGGTCCATCGTGTGTGGGTAAGAGATGAGAAGAATGGTGTCTCGGGCTTGCGACCGACAATAGGCTGGTTTAAGAAAAGGAGGCCTCCTTTTTTTTCTATTGCGCGATAATACGCTCACCATCCACCATTCTACTGCTCTCCCTACCCAACCAAATACTGTATGATTCCGTTAATGCCGTAATATAATATAATACGTAAAAACAAATAACGTATCAGGCATTGTAATTGTATAAGTACTAATAGCTGAATTTAAATGGTTATATATTTATTGTTGTTGCGTAATTCTGTATATGTTTTATTTTGTAAATCTCATATAACTGAGTTTTCCTTACAGATTCCTTTCTCAGTCAGATTAAACATTAACAGGAAGCTGTTAGTCTTCTGCAAGCAACTTACTCTTTGGACCACTTCGATGCTTAGTCTTCCACAAACAGGAGTGGAATCATTCAAAATAATTTAAATAATACGTGTTACAAATGCCTGTAATAGGTTTATGTGACGCGTTCAACGTCGCTCCGGTTTATAGGGTTATAATAATAATAATTATTATTATTGTTATTTATTTCGGTACAAAAACCATATCGTGATAGTAACTTTTTTTTTTTTTTTTTTATTTCAAAAACATTTTGCACTATGTACAAAGGACCTAATGCCGCTAGACATTCTTACTCGGTCAACCTTAGGGACATTACGAACATGTTATGTGGGAGGTAGGTGCATATATTTAAACAGGAAAATAGATAAATAAAGAAAACTATGTTAGTAATTAATCTAAAATGTACATACTCATTTATATGTCCATCATTTTTGGAGCATGTAGCAGTGCTCATGGATATTTTTTTAAATTATATTTTAAGTGTCCATTATGCAGTTTCTAAATGAGGCCATTAGATGTCGGATCACCGCGTCTATATTATAGTTAGCGTTATGATAGGGGGTATAAAGACAAATACCTGTGGTGCTGTGGTGGAAGCCCTCCGTCCCTCCTTAAGTTCCTGCATAAACACCTTCCCAATAACCATGTCGTCCTCATGTCGGAACACAGTTGAAAATACCACCGTCACACGGTCTTCTTGAGCTTCCACGTATCTGTAACAATAAAAATATATTAGAATTTCCGACATACATTATTCTACCTGGATGTTGCAGCAACAACATGAAGAACTTTAATTTTTAATACTAGCACGTCATGTGACCTTGCGCCCACCTGATGGTAAGTGGCGTGCGAGGTCCATGAATGTTAGCAACTGAAATCAGAGACTCATGACTGACATCAGTCCCTAATACTATGTCGGCTTGACTAAGCATGACGGCAATTCGAGCCTGATCCCGAAACGTGTGGATACACTTTACTGGGTTTATCGGCACGAACGCACGAACATCCCCGCCCCGGCATACTGGGCAAGTTACCACCATCATAGTAAATAGTTTTTTTACATAAAATTAAAAAAAAACGAGTTATCTTATAATGAAAACGAGCCCATTTTATAAAGTTAATTCTTATAATTTTTTATTATTTATTATAATTATATTTATTATAATAATAATTAAATAATTTGTCTCGGTCTGGGTGTTTATATGTATAATATGTATATATTTACAAAAAAAAAAGTATAATATGTAGTTTATCAACCATCTAGTTTCCGTAACACAAGCTACGCTTACCACGAAAACTAGATGGCGCTGTGTAACCTGTCTGGAAATATTTATATTTATTTATCTAGCGGAATGGAAAAAAGTAAAATTGACTTACAAAGTTTCATCCTGCCTATAGTTGATGACGGCTCGCTTGTGTCCGACCTCTCCATCTTCCTGCAGCCGGAAGTACCTCTCGAAGACAGACGCGAAGCAGTTTCTCTTAAGCAAGCCTACCCTCTTCACCAGCTCCTCCCAGTCCTCGGGAATTGTCTCCAAGTCCAATAGCAATGAGACATTGTAACCTAAAATATTAAATAACATAATGACAACTTGGCTGAGATCTGAAGTCAAATTCAAATTATTTATTAGCAATGTAATGTTTTATAATATATGTTAACAAACAATCGTGGAACATTATACATACAGGTCTTGCAAAAGTATTTCCCACAGAGAGAAGTAGGTCCCACACAAGGCAGTTAAGCCTGACATGTAGGTCCCAATATTAAGGTTACCAACTTAGAGATAAAAAAGTAGCAAAAATCATACAAAATAAAAAAAAACATATATATATATATATAGGAGTAGGTATACCGGAGTGACCGCCTCCGTGGTCTAGTGGTAACAAACGTTGCCGTGAACTCGGGAGGTCGTGGGTTCGATTCCCACCGGGGGCAAGTTGTACATTGTATAATTTGTCTCGGTCTGGGTGTTTATATGTATATGTAGTTTATCAACCATCTAGTTTCCGTAAGACAAGCCTCGTAGCTTACCACGGAAATTAGATGGCGCTGTGTGACCTGACTGGAAATATTATTATTTATTTTTTCATTTCGGGCTATTTTTGTACTAATTGTGTACAATGATAAAAAAGTAGTTTTTTGTAGTTTTTACTATACAGGATGTGCTTTCAAGGCCAAATCCTGAACTACAAGGAATATCGAAGAAAGCTGAAAGGAGTCACGGGGCAAATTTTTATAAATACTGAATCAATCGTTTTTGAAAAAAGTATTCTTCTAGCCGAGAATCGAACCAGTTGATTTAAAAAAAAACTTTATTACATATTGTAATACTTGCAGCAAAAATTCATGCCTGTATATTACCGTGCAATTAAGTTATTTGGAAAATAAATTATGTAGTTTTCATATCAATTATATTTTAAATATTTTGCACGCCTAAACCATCATCACGACCGTTTCCCTTTCGGGCTGGTCAGAAACCACGCTAATATAGAAGCGGATTCACATTCAACCAACTTTACTATAGGCCAATCATGACAAGTGGCAAGCTCGTCGATGTCAAATTTTAAATATTAATTAAATTTTAATAATTTAAATTAATAAATATTATTGTGTCCCGACCAGGAATCGAACCCGGTACCTCAGAGTCTAAATCCACGGACTTAACCGCTAGACCACGGAGGCAGTTAAAACCATGTATATGAAATAAAGGGTTTTTCCACTTAAATTGTAATCTTGTTAGAATAATTTATTTAAGAATGCATACAATTTAGCCGACATTCAAATCCCCAACACGAATGAATGATGTCCTATGTCATAACATCTTTTAGTCTAAATAACGTTGTTACAACTACGATTTTTTTTGCATTT
Organism: Tinea semifulvella; assembly: GCA_910589645.1. NCBI lineage: Eukaryota > Metazoa > Arthropoda > Insecta > Lepidoptera > Tineidae > Tinea > Tinea semifulvella. The sequence goes on from OU342599.1 coordinate 5,073,958, forward strand.
AAATTAATTTACGCCTACTTTGCGTCGACAGCAGCAACATTCTCTTCGATACGCACCTTTATTTATCTTGTTGATGGTTTTAAATCGAGAAGAGTAAAATTAGTGCAAAAACGATCAATACATGATTGATTTTTTTTTTATTTAAAACGACATGTGATCTTGGGCCCACCTGATGGTAAGTGGCGCGCAAGGTCCATGAATGTTAGCAACTGAAGTCAGACACTCATAACTGCCATCAGTCCCTAACACTATGCCGGATTACCACTATGATTTTTTTCTTGCCAACAATAAATACGACAGTGACGACGCGTGTCACGGGGGAGGGGTGCGATGCAAGTAGCTGAGAATTGAAATGGTGCCTAATCCTCGTTAATGGATTCAGAACGATTGTTTAATGTTTTTTTTATATAAATATTAATAAAATTGCATATGGAACTATATAGCTTCACATCCAAAGGTTGCCGACCCCTGCCTTATTATGATTCGGTTCAAGTGATCAAAATAATGTACCTATGCAATTACATTAACAAATCTGTTTACAAAATGTTTCTTCCCAATCTTATCGCAGCTATAGGGTGACACTAATCTTATCTACAAAAAAAAACTCAATAATTTAAAGATAACATTAAATGATATAAAATATTGTTTATAAATACAGTACAGTGATCACACTTTAGTCAGGTCTACTATATACACCACGTGTAAATGTCAAAAGAGAAATTTTGTTTTAGGCTTCAGATGTCATTGGTGAACCTCTATTTGAAATAAAAAATATCTCTTTTTTTAAAGCCTAAACTGCCTCCGTTGCCTAGCGGTTAAGTCCGTGGATTAGGACTCGGAGGTACCGGGTTCGTTTCCTGGTCGGGACACAAAAATATTTATTAATGTAAATAAATACATTTAAATAATATTTAATTGTCTATGGTATATGCCTATAGTAAAGTTGGCTAATTAGAATCCGCTTTTAAGCGTGGTTTCTGACCACCCCGAAAGGGAAACGGTCGTGAATATACTTTGATGATACTTCTTTTTTTTTAAGATAAAATTCATAATTCGAAAAACAAAACACTACTGTATAGTGAATAAATAAATATAAAAATAAATACCTAAAGGGTAGGGAGTTATTATTAATTGGTCTCGCCAACAGCCGTGAGACGAAATTAGAGAGAGAAAGAATTATGTAAGTCAACGTTCGCGCGATCGTCGACCTCTCGCTTCCTACTTGATTAAGCCCTGTATGAGTGGCGATATTTTTAGGATAACTTCTCTGCGCCGTAACTTGAAATTGTATTACTGAATAATTAAAATAAAACGTAGTTCTTTATTATTTTATGGAATAAATTATAATTAAAAATATTTGCTCTTTTCTTTCCACGCAGTATATTCTACCTGCAAGCAGACGTGCAAATCTTTACTGACATACTATTATTTATTTGTTTAAAAATGTTATCGCACTATGTACAAAGGAGGACTTAATGCCGCTAGGCATTCTCTGACAGCCAAATCTTTAGGACATTTAGACAGTATAGATGGTAGGTGCAATATTAAGTAGTCCATATATATCGATATATACATACAACAATTGCAATCACTAGTCACAGAAATGAAAGAGGTATGTGCAGAAAAAGAACTCCGTTTAAATGCGAGAAAAACCAAGGTACTAGTGTTTGAAAGAAGAAGGATGACAACCTTGACGATAAAGATTGATGATGAAACGCTAGAACAGGTAAATTAAATTATATATCTGGGCAGTGTTTTCACTGCGGATGGGAAGTATGATAGGGATGTTGAAAGAAGAGTGAACGCGGGAAATAGTGTTAATGGGGCCCTGGGGTCACTGATCGCCAGTCGAAATGTCAGTGATAAAGCTCGACTCGCCATACACAATGCCATGCTAATACCAACACTTATGTATGGAAGCGAGACGTGGATATGTCAGAATACGCATGAGAGTAGAGTTAATGCAGTAGAAATGAGGTCTTTACGTCGGATATGCGGCGTAACTATGATGGACCGTATACGTAATAACGAAATACGCAAAAGGGTAGGTATGAAAGAAAGCATAGGTACAAAAATAAAGAAAGGCATGCTCCGATGGTTCGGGCATGTTGAAAGGATGGGCGATGAAAGATTGACGAACCAGATATATAATGCGAAAGTTGTAGGTGAAAGAGGCCCTGGCAGACCGAGACTCACATATCACGATCAAATAAATAAAACACTGGCTGAAGGTACATTAAAAAGCTTTCGTAACAAAAGGGCATGTATGAAGAGGATGATGAATGTCGACGAAGCGAAAGAGGTATGTCGTGATCGTGTCAAGTGGCGCTCAATTGTCTCTGCCTACCCCGCAAGGGATCTGGCGTGAAGATATGTATGTATGTATGAAATACCCAAAAGGGTAGGTATAAAAGAAAGCATAGGTACAAAAATAAAGAAAGGCATGCTCCGATGGTTTGGGCATGTCGAAAGGATGAGCGAAGAGAGATTGACGAACCAGATATATAATGCGAAAGTTGTAAAGGTAAAAGAGGCCCTGGCAGACCAAGACTTGCCTATCATGATCAAATAAATAAAACATTAGCTGAAGGTGAATTAAAAAGCCATCGAAACAAAAGGGCATGTATGAAGAGGTTGATGAATGTCGAAGAAGCGAAAGAGGTATGTCGTGATCGTGACAAGTGGCGCTCAATTGTCTCTGCCTACCCCGCAAGGGATTTGGCGTGATATGTATGTATATATGTACATACCAATATCATAATTACAACTACATTAACAACATTAATTTATCTATTTCGTACTTAAGATACTCTTTTAAAATCTCCTTTAAAATCTATAGCCCATTAGCCATTTCGTCAATGTAATTTTAATTTAGGGCAAATTTATTATATTAAAAGTTGTTATAAGATTGGACTTGTGTGTTCTCGCAGTGGACAATATTTGTATAAGAACTGCATTTGCTGGCCGTTTTAGTTTTTTCCTTAACTCGTTTTCATATAACAGAATATTAAAGAAATGTGATGTTCTGCACTTAAAACTGAAAGAGGCATGAATCAGAGTTGCAAATTTCCTACTAAACTAGACCTATAGCTTAGTATGCTCAAGAGAATACTTCACACAGAATCCATTTTTTAATTATTGAATACCCCTATATGTAAATGTACAGTGTAAACTCCATGTAACGTCACTCCATTTAACGACAAACTCCCTAAAGCGTCGCTACATCAATTGGCTTTGGTTGGTTTAGCTTGTCTTCCAATTCTGATTTTCCTTCTTCATTTAACGACAACTCTCTATAATGCCATAATATATATATATATGTATAACAGTATCAGGCTTACTGCCTTGTGTAGGACCATCACCAAACTCCTGTAATAATGTTTCACAATTGTTTGTAACATAGGAGTATATTGTAAATTGCTAAGAAATAATTTGAATCTGTTTTATTTTTAAATAGTTTTATTATAATCTGTAATAATGTGGTTAAAGATAAACCATGAACTTGAGGAAATATGATGAGGAAAATAGCAAAATATTCATCAAACAACAATTTGGTTAAATGCTAAATAGGTATATTATTATTTATTCAATAAGTGTAAACTGTTCTCAAAATAAATAGGCTGACTTAATTCCCATAGACAAATATGAAAAAATAAATAAAAATAGGTGCATAAAAGTACAGTGACAATAATATAATTATAGGATAATTTAATGAATATTATAACTTATCTACCTTTATACAGGGTGGATTAAAATTATTGAATTTTGAGATATTGTCAACTACATTAACAGATTTTGGAAAAAAAAGTCGACAAGAAAATTGTAATTTTGGATGAATGAAATGGTGGATGGTGAGCGTATTATCGCGCAATAGAAAAAAAAAGGAGGCCTCCTTTTCTTAAACCAGCCTATTGTCGGTCGCAAGCCCGAAACACTATTCTTCTCCTCTCTTACCCACACACAAAGGACCCGGCACCCGCACGATGAATCCATGGAATGCTTAGAAATAAACTTGATTGATAAAAACTTTTTTTATGTCAATCTTATAAGAATCGAGCTCTACCTGGATCGACTCAGGTTTGAGTACTATAAATGTCACAAACCTTGATGAGATGACAATAAGAAACAGAATCGTTTCAAGTCAATTAATTGATTTTCCATACAGAATGTAACATTTTTTTTTTGTGTTGTGTAATTATATAACCATATGTATCTTTAACAATATATATATATACAATATTTGTACGCCTCATGGCAAAACACAGCTCCACTTTTATAAAATAGGTTAATATATCAACTAGATCACCTGTGTTGAAACAATTAAATGATTTAATTTGCTTGGAAATGTTGTTCTTGACAACGGTTTAGCAGCCAGTACATCTTAGCTTAGTACGTTATTCAGAGATGTGATCATCGAGTTTTGTTACAAAAATAGTAAATTCTTTCTATACTAAGCAAGTAAAGATAAGTTGAGTAAAGTACTATACAAGCCTCGGTCTGCAATGACTGCATTGCTGGCCAAACTATGTTGCAGCTATTAACTTGTCTATAACTTGCAAAGTTGACTGCGCTATGATGGTCTAGACTTATTTATTTATTTATTCAAGGAACAGTCAACAAAAGGTACAATCATATTTATAATATTACTAAAACTAACACATGGTTATTGCCCTTTTTATTACAGACCATTACAACATGCATTAATCATAACGTCTTTCAAAATACATTAAAGTTATTGAAAAAAAAAGAAATTATATAAAATTAAATTAAGTTAACCTAACAAGACCTAAAACTAAAAGGAAAATAAAAAATAAATCCTAAATTAACAATAATACCCTAACCCTATCCAAACACAATTAAACACAACCAACAATTCAGACTTCCACTACGTAACAATCGCTGCCAACAATGCATTCATTACAGACCGCAACAGTAGTGCTAGTAGTTATTTCTAGTACCCAAGACTTTCATAAAATATTTAAAAACAATGTTAGTCAATCACTAGTAACTGCTAACTAATAGAGCATGCAGTATTAATTTACTGTAAATTTATTAGTTTTTCTGGGCAACTAGGTCATTATCAGACGTTATAATTATAGACTAGGTAAGTCTTGTTTCAAGCAGTGTTATTTTTATATAAATATAACCATGGCAAGCTTACAGTATTAGTTCCCTTTGAAAATAAATATTGGCAATTGACATCATTGCAAATGGCACATATTTTCAAGAAGAACAACAACTAGGTGGTAATTTGCCCAGTCTGCCGAGGCCGGAAAGTCCACCATTCATGCCAATAAACCCATTAATCTGTATCCACAAGTTTCGGGATCAGGCTTGAATTGTCGTGCGGTCTAATGATGAGTTTAGGATATAAACATTTTTACTAGTAAATAAAGGCTACTACCTGTTAAGCAATTGTTTATTTAAAAAGTTTTCCAAATTCCCCAAAATGTGCATTCTGCCATTGATAATTTTAAGTACAATAGCTCTAGCACACAAACACCTCTGAGTAAATTGTACTTCTGTTTCATTGCACCTTAAGGGGCTGCATCAAAAATTAATATCTCATCTCGGAAGCTACTGTTCTAATCTAGTCAATTTATATTTCTGTCATTGTTGTTGTTTTAAAGTATTAGAAAATAATAAATATCTTACCAGACTCAGCTTCGGTGAGTAATGGGCCATAAATAGTTTTCAATAGTTCATCTGCTCCATGCTCTTCCAATTGCTTGTAAAACTTCAATGATATACTAACCTGAAATAAATTGAATTTTATAAGTAAAGCTGCTTTATTCATAAACCTTAATTGTGAGTATATAATACTAACTTCTGGAACTGTTAAATTACATTAAAATTTACATTCAACCCATCTAGGCAGTGTAAGCCAAAAAAAAATTCTTCAGAAAATATGTTCTGGGAGGAATCTGTAGCAGTGGAGGTCAAGAACTGTTCTAGAGGCTGTTATGAAGCATAAAAAAAATATCAAAATATGACCAATTGAGACAGATTTTCTTGCAGATTTCAATGATGTTTCTAAGTAGTTATTGCGTTTCAAGCATCAATATAATGGTAATTTTTTGTATATGACCAACATCAGTCCCTACCACTATGCTGGCATGAATACTGCCAGTAACTATGATACACATTAGCATTTAATGTTGTCTACTTACTCTAACTTTGGTTTTATCTCCGTTAACATTGGATATATGAAATAGTACGCCATCGAAGTCTGCTACCGTCACATCTATTGACTCTGGCTTTAAACTGGAACAAAACAATTTTACTTTTAAATAATTTAACAACTAGTAACAAAGTGGTCCAAGGAGTATGCAGCTGAACTGCAAAAGAACAATAGCTTAACCATTGCCAAAGACCTGCGAACCTTCCAGTGATTGTGATTCCCTTACGCCTAACATAAGCAGATGCACACAGTCTTTTTCAGATTTTTTTTCAATGACTCAATATTAATTCAGAAAAGATAAATTAGCAAAAAGACAATTAAATTGAATAAAATTATTTAATGTTAATTATGTCAGATCTTGTTTTATTTCAGACAACAAATTAAATGTTTTTTTGTGCTAATTCTGTTCTCACTCCAATAAAGCATTAACCTTCCACCGGTACTTAAAGGTCCTCAAACTTATTTCAGTTATTTTTCATACACTATGATCAATAAACTGTAGCGGTCTTCACCTCATCAAAAATATCATGAAGCAAGAAATATAAATTTAAAATCATAAAATAAAAAGACAAATATCTTAGCATTTCCATATATTTGATGCTGGAAAACCCTTAAATCAAGAAGTTCCAGGAAACCCTACATATACCCGAGGATCCTAAAAAAGTGTGGCATCCCCTGGGTACCGGATCCAAACAGGATAAATATTGGGCATAATAAAAGCTGCTTGAGCCAGCCTGTAATTAACATTAAAATGTAGCCTAATAATCAAACTTACAAACTAACAATACATAAATTTGTAGCCACTGTTTATTTAATTGTAAAAACAAACGGAAGCACACAGACGTGCGTAAGTACAGATTATATTTATGACTCATACAAATTGATAGGCGCGACCACAAATATGGTGCAGCCTTGCAAATTTACAATATATTATCAGTAAATTGTAATATTTCGTAAAATCACGGGACACCGCAACCAACGTCAACCAACCCCGACAATTTGACACTTGACAAGCTTAGGATAGGGGGTTATCCACCCATCTGGAACACTTTCAGATACCAAAAAAACTATATAACGCCCAATATTTGTAAATTTAAACGTCGCATATGATAGATTAAACTGTACTGATAAAGCATAAAACCAAAAACTTTCTATTACTAACGTACTCACCGTGCCAAAGCATTTTTATACTTAACAGCTAGTGTTTCTTCTATAATTCTATTATTGATCTCTAACAAGATCATTATTTAACAATTTATAACCTACAGTTTTTTTATAAAACCAACGTTTATAGCACCTTCATTTAATTATTTATAAGGAAATTTCTAATGAGGACCACCCGTACATGGATACCATTTATACGATAAAAAAGGAAGCGAAATGAATGAAATATTGGCCGTGTTCAAAATTTACATTTAGAATAGTAATTAAGTTGCTTATTGCGTGTTATGTTGTACCATTCAAGATATTAATTGTATAATACCACGTAATGGAAAAAAAAAGAATCTATGAAATATCTGAACACGGCACAGCAATAGACAGTTTTTTTATGTTTTAAAAGTCTTGGGCATTGATTTTGCCAGCTGTATTCGAATTTATTTTGACTAATAAAAAAGATGTAAGTTATAGTTGTGTCTGTTTGTTGATATTAATTTTTAAGTGAAACTGAACGTATAAATGTAATGTAGGTATTTTTTCTCGTTTTTGGAGGTCGAAAAGCCAAAAATCTATGTAGCAACCAATTTATATATCAGTATCATTAAGTGCTCTGCTATTGCTGAGTATCTTGTTTTAGTAGTTTTTACAGCTGTTATATGTCATTTGATCCTCTCGGCTATCGTGAGTTTAGTTTGGCCAATGTATAAAATACATACTACAGCCGCAGTCCATTTTATATAGGTACATCAGGCATTTGGAATGGGATGATACTCGTAAAATGGGGTGTAGACAGCATAATGATAATGATGATGAAGAACACGGAAAGCTGATGATTGATTTGTATTATACTTGTATACTAGAGAACGAATTAACTGATTTCACTATTTTTAAAAATGTTTTTGTATTCCTACTAAAAAGACTTTTTTTTAATTACGCAAAAAAAATTACAAAAAAGTATATAAATCTTAATTTTAACTTTGTGCGTATGCCAGTTCGCGCATTTGGTTAAATGATATTTACCGCACAGCTGTTACCGTGCTTTGCTTTGTAGGCATGTGGTTATGTTCATTTGGTAAATGTTATTGAGCAGACAGCTGTTTCTTTTTCATATTTTAATTACAAAAATTCACTTAATTTAATAATTCATTCATACCATGCTTTAATAAACTCTCTATTGTTTCAGGGTATAATCATGTAGGCATGTGGACATCTTTTGGAAACAGAGGACCAAATAACTTCATAGAAAAGTATTTAGTAATATATTCACTAGATGATCCAGAGCCAATCCAAATATATAAAACAAAGTCGTGTTATTACACTTATAACTCAAGAATCGAATACAAATAGTATACGATAAAAAAAAACCTTATATAGTTCTATTGTCTATTGCTAATCAACTGTCAAACGCTGAGAAGAAGTGTTTATTTTTATTGAAAAAACGTGTTTTGTTAGTTTTGTTATTATGATATTTCGTAGCTCCCTACGTACTTAGCAATATAAAACAATATTTTATTTAAATGGCTAGTCAGGTTACCCAGTTCGTGCAGGGTCTAAAATCAAGACATGTTGATGTTCAGATCAAGACGGCTCGCGAACTTTATCATTATGCGAAGACCGAGCTTCGTGAGGTTCCACAGGAAGAACTTACACAGTTCCTTGATGAATTTAACCACCATATATTTGAAATGGTATCCGGTAGCGATGTCCATGAAAAGAAAGGCGGCGTTCTTGCCATAGGTAAATTTTCTATACTCTTAGTTATTGCAATTGATATTCCATTATTTTAACACTCAATAGAAAATAACTAAATTAATTAATAAAATACATACATTAAGAAGTCTAGTCTAAAAGGGGTCACTAATTTCTTAGCAATCATAGGATTAACCATATGCAAGCCAAAGAATAAATAAGTACGAGTGATAATAATAAAATATTGAAATTAATAGCTTTATATCAATATTATTGACCACAACAAGTGTTATGCTAGGAATCCATGATCAAGTCTAAGTTATTACTAAAATAATGTTTTAGTAGTTAATGTTTGTTGTAAGAAGTCATATTCCAAAATCAATATTGTGAGGAAACACTTAGTTTTTGAGAAACTTTTACGAAATTCAATAATTTTGCACTATAACAAAGCTACGAAGAAGAACTGTACATTGTGTGGTGTTGCCATAGGAACTGCTAGATACATACTTGAAGGGTGCGTTACTCTTCTAGAAAAGGGCTATTACTCTCACCAACATGATAAAGTCCTTGGTGTTATCCGTGAAGCAGTAAGTGTTTCTATTGCAAGAGCCAGAAAAAGACTTAACTACAAATAAAACTGACCACATTTGTAACGGAATGGCAAAGCCGAAAACTAAATCCAAGCCCACCTCGATAATTGGCACCACATCAGACTAGAAAATTCTCATGGACACATTTGAATATTATCAGATGAACTAGCTGTATCAGCATATAGGCCAGACATCTTAGTGTTTTCTCAGAACTTAAAAAAAGCTATCCTCATTGAACTTACCGTTCTGTGGGAATCAAATATGAAGTCAAATATATATTATGATCTCACAGAAAAAATGATCAGGAACTCAGCTTTACGCAGTGGAAGTTGGTGCGAGAGGAGTTCCAGTAAAATCTTTGCACCACTTAATGAAAGAATTGGGCCTAAGTAGATCTGCAGTCAATACATTTATGGAAAGAGCATACAGTATTTGGTTGGGTAGGGAGAGGAGTAGAATGGTGGATAGTGAGTGTATTATCGCGCAATAAAATAAAAAAAGGTGGCCTCCTTTTTTAAACCAGCAAGCCCGAGACACCATTCACCAGCACCCTCACGGTGAATCCATAGAATGCTTAGAAATTCGTGATAATAAAAAAAAAATATATACGGCTACACAGACACACTAAAATACAATGTGGGCCTGTTCCAAGGCTGCTGCCTATCACCTGTAGCTTTTAATATAATTATCAATATCCTAATCGACAAACTTAAATCTCGTGAGAAGAAGTGGGGATATAGATTCAAACAAAACAACATCTATACGGAATCCGTCTTAGCTTTTGCAGACGACTTGGCGGTGATAACAAGAAATCCCAAGCAATGCCAGGGCTTGCTGAAAATAGTGGATGATTTCTGCTCATGGACAAAGGGAATGAGAACGAAACCATCAAAATGCTTCAGCCTATGTCTGGCTAGGCGAAACACTACATTTACGTCTTATGATCCTGGACTGAGTATAGCAGGGCAGAGAATAGCTCCGGTAAATGAAACCATGCCCTTTAAATTTCTTGGCAGAAGGATAAATTTTCAGGGAAAAACACCATCCCTAGAAGTAGTTGTAAAACAATTCACTGACGACATGAATAGGGTTACTCAACAGCCTATAAGCAATGTCAAAAAAGCTTGGATATATGACAACTACTTAGCATCTCGCCTCACTTGGCCTTTCCTAGTATATGATTTCAACAAAAGCCTACTATCAAGTCTGGACGCGGACGTCATAAGAACATTGAAGTCTTGGCTTGGATTAGCCCAGGGTGCTGACTCCTCAACATTCTTTAGAGGACGGAGAAACTTCGGAATGGATCTGAAAAGACCATCTGAATTATACAAACATCTACGTATAAGCAAATATCAAATTCTAACCAGCTCCCAGGATAATACAATTTCATCCCTTCCAAGAGACCCTCTGGTCTCAGATATGGAACCGAGACTACTATTCTTCAAGAAATTCATGACAGGTGCCCAGACTGACAAAAGAGGCATTGGCTGGAAGAAAAAAGAAAGTGACAAAGAGGTTATAAAATCCTTCCTCAGGAAAGATGAAGAGCATGAATACAGAGTGCACGCGATGACTCTAGAAGTTCAAAATGACTGGCTAACTTTGGGCGATTTTTGCATCCCTCCAGCCCTAAAGTGGCGCACACTAATGTACGATTGGTCTCCGGCGTTGCTAAAGTTCTACCTAAACGCTTTTCAAATGTCCCTCCCGGACCAGAGTAATCTGGTAAGGTGGGGAAAAGCTACGGAAAAGAACTGTACATTGTGTGGTGCTGCCATAGGAACTGCTAGACACACACTTGTAGGGTGCGTTACTCTCCTAGAAAAGGGCTATTACTCACGCCGACATGACAAAGTCCTAGGTGTTATCCGTGAAGCAGTAAGTCTTTCTATTGCAAGAGCCAGAAAGGGACTGACTACAAATAAAACTTTGACCACATTTGTAAAGGAAGGGCAAAGCACGAAAACTAAATGCAAGCCCACCTCGATCCTTGGCGCCGCATCAGACTGGAAAATTCTCATGGATACATTTGAACACCATTATAGGATCCCAGATGAACTAGCTGTATCAGCCTATAGGCCAGACATCTTAGTGTTTTCTCGGAACTTGAAAAAAGTTATCCTTATTGAACTTACCGTTCCGTGGGAATCAAATATTCCAAAAGACCACAACATGAAGTCGAATAAATATTATGATCTCACAGAAGAAATGATCAGGAACGGGTTCAAGACTCAGCTTTACGCAGTGGAAGTTGGTGCAAGAGGAGTTCCAGCAAAATCTTTGCATCACTTACTGAAAGAATTGGGCCTAAGCAGGTCTGCCGTCAATACATTTATGGAACGAGCTTCCAAGACGGCATTAACGGAATCATACAGTATTTGGTTGGGTAGGGAGAGAAGTAGAATGGTGGATGGTGAGCGTATTATCGCGCAATAGAAAAAAAAAGGAGGCCTCCTTTTCTTAAACCAGCCAATTGTCGGTCGCAAGCCCGAGACACCATTCTTCTCATCTCTTACCCACACACGATGGACCCGGCACCCGCACGGTGAATCCATGGAATGCTTAGAAATTTGTCTTCTTCAAAAAGGTTAATCATTTTTATTCCACTATGTGACATCCTTGTGAACTCTTGAACTCGAGTTTTATCATCTATTTGTAAATGTTAATAATTTGTTGCACTTTGTTACATTATAATTCTAATCCTGTTTACTTTTTATAAATATTTATTACTTTATTAAATTTGAATGAAAATAATGAATTATTTTTGTGATCAAAAGGGAATGTGGATGCATATTTTGGTGCAAAATTGTTGAATTTCATAAAGATATATCTCAAAAACCTTTAACTTGATCAGGTTAGACTCAATTAGGTCATATCCAGAAATCCTGCCGCCCCCCCTCATCCTCCCTAACCCTCACCGGGAATATTCTAAAGTCAATTTAAAGTAAAGTAATAATTTTGTTTGGCAAAGAATTTTTTAGATTACGAATTTGTGATACTGTTATATTTATTTTCAGTATGCCTTATTGGAGGAGATTGTGACACAACTAAGACAAGAATCACCAGATTTGCTAATTACCTAAGAAATCTCCTTCCATCATCGGATGTGGGTGTTATGGAACTTGCAGCCAAAACTGTTGGTCGTCTTGCAACCGTTTCTGGTGTAAAAAGAGCTGAATATGTTGAATTTGAGGTTAAAAGAGCTTTTGAATGGTTATCGGAAGAAAGAAATGAAGGAAGGAGGCACTCAGCTGTGTTACTTTTAAAAGAACTAGCTATTGCTATGCCAACATATTTCTACCAACAAGTGTCAGGGTTTTTTGATCAAATTCTAATTGCGCTAAAAGATCCTAAGCCACAGATTAGAGAGGCTGCTGCTAAAGCTTTACGAGCTGGTTTAGTTGTTACTGCACAAAGGGAATCTGCTAAGCAGTCTTCTGCTAGACCTCAGTGGTACATGCAATGTTACGAAGAAGTAATTACAGCATTTGAAGATGGTTTAATCAGAGAAAAAGGTGTAACTAGAGAAGATCGTGTTCATGGAGGTCTCCTAATACTAAATGAGCTCTTACGGTGCTCAAATGTAGTATGGGAACGGAAGTACACAGCCCTAATGCAGAGTCTGGATACACAAAAGGATATTACTATGACCGATGACATTATTTTCATAAGCACTAAACTGCATAGTCTGTCTGTAAAAAGAGGTTACTTGTGCGATGGACTCAAAACAGAAAACATTCAACATCCAGTTCCTATCTTTGAGTCAAAAGTATGTAAACAGCTTCTGACAAGTAAATATGAAAGAATATGTCAAGGTAAGTACTTACCTCCCATTGATAAAATGTATGATCAAAATATCTGTGTTATATTATTATGCTTATTTTAGATTTGAATAATTGATTTTTTATTTTAATCAGGTTTATAGGAATAGAATGGTTGATGGTAAGCGTCTTGTTTCGCAATAAATTAAAAAAGGAGGCCTCCTTTTTAAACCAGCCTATTGTCGCAAGCCTAAAAACAGCATTCTTCTCATCTCTTACCCACACACAATTGACCCGGCACCCGCATGGAGAATCCATGTAATACTTATAAAATTTTTTTTTTCTTATTTTAGTAATTACACACTGGAGTATAATTTATTTATTCTTAAGTGATCATAGTTCATGTTAAAAAAAGCAATATTATTTTCAGATATTATGGCTCAGAGACCATTAAAGGCTCAAGGAGTGCCACAAATACTTTTAATAATAATTCCAAGACTAGCAGCATTTAACAAAGAGGTTTTTGTTAAAAAATACTTGGACTCTACCATCAAACATCTCTTATTCCTACTCCGTGGGAGAGAGAAAGACAAAAACATGGCGTATACAACTTTAGGGCTTATCGCCACAGCCATAGGGGAAAATATTAAGCTTTATATACCACAAATAATGGAGGTTATTAGAAGTGCTCTCCCAGTTAAGGATACTTCAAGCAGAAGACGTGCTTGGGTAGACCCTTCGGTGTTTGCCTGTATCACTCTCCTAGGAAGCGCAGTTACAGACTCTGTTGTTGTGGATATTAAGGATTTGTTAGAAGCAATGTTTGCTACTGGCTTAAGTGCATCCCTGACTGTTTGTTTACAAGAATTAAGTCAAAATATTCCAATGTTAAGAGAAGAGATAAGTGAAGGACTACTAAATATGCTTTCGTTGGTCTTAAGGAATAAACCTTTCTTACATCCTGGTCTTCCATTTAATTTAGAACAACAAATGAGCATGAGTATGATCTTAGAGCCTCAGGATCCTGCTAGCATTGTTCTTGCACTAAAAACTTTGGGTACATTTCATTTTGAAGGTCAACATAGTTTGCTTACATTTGTTAGGAGATGTGTTGATCATTATCTTCAGAGTGACTATCAGCAAGTTAGATTAGAAGCTGTTAAGACATCTGCAAAGTTATTATCTGATGCTGCTATAAGAACCCAGAATTGTCCCTCCCGCACACTGACAACGCTGACAGCTGTTGTAGTAGGAAAACTTCTGGTAGTTTCTGTGACTGATCCAGACTATGAAGTGAGGTATTGGGTTCTAGAATCATTAAATGACAAGTTTGATTCTCACTTAGCACAGATTGAAAATTTAAGTTTCTTCTTTATTGCAATGAATGATGAACATATGGAAATTAGAGAACTGGCAATATGTACCATAGGAAGACTAAGTACCGTTAATCCTGCTTACATTATGCCAGGATTAAGAAAAATACTTATACAATTTCTCACAGAATTGGAACATTCTGGAATGAGTCGCAATAAAGAACAGGCAGCTAGAATGCTAGACAATCTTATCTTACATGCACCACGATTGGTAATTCCTTATATGGAGACAATTTTAAATGTATTGGTACCTAAGTTGAAGGAATCGGATTTAAATCCGGGAGTAGTTATTAGTGTTTTAAAAGCAATAGGTGACTTGGCTGATGTAAGTGGTGATAATACTGGGTTAAAAAAATGGTTGCCAGATATACTCTCTGTCCTGTTAGAACTTTTATCTGATGCAACTGCTACTGAGAAACGAAGTGTAGCTTTGTGGGCGTTTGGTCAACTGATCAGTGCAACAGGACATGTTGTTTCCCCTTACACTGAATATCCTACTTTAATGGATGTATTGTTGAATTTTCTTAAAACTGAACAACAGCCTAAAGATAGAAGAGAGACAATTCGCGTTCTTGGCTTGCTGGGAGCGCTGGATCCTTATAAACATAAGATAACACGAGGTTTAATTGACTGCCAGCCAGACTCCAGCTTGGTACCAGTTGCAGACAGCAAAGCTGAAGAAACTAATTTTGAAATGACAACCAGTGAAATGTTAGTTAACATGTCATCTTCAGTGCTAGATGAGTATTACCCAGCGATTGTAATATCGACACTGATGCGAATTTTAAGAGATCCTACATTGCAACAACATCATACCAGTGTGGTACAGGCAGTAACCACAATATTCCAAAATCTTGGAATTAAGTGTGTGCCATATATTTCTAGAGTGACACCAAGTTTGTTATACGTCGCTCGAGCTACAGACAGCAATAGTTTTCGAGAGTTTCTCTTTACTCAACTTGCAAATATTATTGCAATTGTAAAACAGCATATTCGGAATTATTTGGACAAAATATTTGATTTGATCAAGGAGTTTTGGACACCAAACAGTCCGTTGCAGCCTACACTTATAGTGTTAGTTGAAAATATTGCTGTAGCTTTGGGCTCCGAGTTTAAAGTATATCTGCCCCAATTGATGCCTCAAATTCTTCGCGTGTTGGCTCATGATACAAGCAAAGATAGGAATGTAACTAAATTACTGCTTATTGCGTTACAAAAATTTGAGAATAATTTGGAGGACTACATGCATTTAGTTGTGCCATCTATTGTGAAGCTGTTTGATGCGACAGACTGTCCTATAAATGTTGCGAAAATTGCTATGGAGACTGTGGATTATCTATCAGATTATTTAAACTACAGTGACTTGATATCTCGGATAATACATCCCCTAGTTCGCAGTTTAGATACCTGCCCAGTGTTAAGACCAGTCGTGATGGACACATTGTGTGCCTTAGTTATACAGCTAGGTAAAAACTATGTGGATTTTATTCCGCTAGTTCAAAAAGTAATGACGAAACATAAAATTCAATCAAGAAATTATGAGCATTTGGTATTGAAATTGACTTGCACCTCGTCAATGACTTCAGACGATTTCCAGAATACACAACGGAAGCCAAGGAACAATAATCAGGAGGTCAGTAAATTTAACTTTTTTTTGTGTGTTAAGACTGTCATACTTTCTATTAATCATATTCCTAAATATAAAAATAAAATAATTGAAAAATAAAACTAAACTTTTTAGGCAAGAATAGTAGCTAGTGATAGTTCCAGCCAAACTATCAGAAAACTCTATGTGAATGCTCAGAGTTTAAAAGTTTCTTGGACAGTTAGCAGCCGCGTCTCCAAGGATGATTGGTTGGAATGGCTAAGGAGATTTAGCATTGGCTTGCTTACGGAATCCCATAGTCCTGCATTAAGGTATTATATTTTTGACATCATAGTACTTCTAGATTTATTTATATTTCCTAAAATAATTATTATAAATATTTTAAATTCCGAGTGTTATTTTGTGTCCTACATAAGTGGATTGATTTGATTCATTTGTCAGTTTAAGGTCTAAATATATTGAATTTAAGGACTGTATCTTCTTATAAGTAATTTATATAACAATTAAGTATAGAACTTTCAACCGATGCTTTTAATTTTTAGGGCTTGTCTTGCATTAGCACACAACTATTCTCAACTATTGAGAGATTTATTTAATGCGGCATTCGTGTCGTGTTGGACAGAACTTGACGCGACCTATCGATCAGAGTTATCTAATGCTTTAGAACAAGCATTAACTGCACCTGATGCACCAGAATTAGCGCATACTATTCTAAACTTGGCGGAATTTATGGAACATTGCGAAGGTGGTGCATTACCAATAGCTACTCATTTGTTAGGAGAACGAGCTATGCTGAATAGAGCCTATGCTAAAGCTTTACATTACAAGGTATATTTTATTTACAATATTTTTAATATGAATACTTTTGATCAATGATTATTGCTTAGAAAATTTACATACTCGTTACATTTTAGGAAGAAGAATTCCGTAGTGGTGCTACATCACAAGTGGTTGAATCTTTAATTCTTATAAACAATAAGTTACAGCAGAAAGAAGCTGCTGAAGGTCTATTAGAAAGGGTGATGGCACAGAGGGCTGCCGGAGATACCACTTTACAAGTACAAGTCAGATGGTATGAGAAACTTCATAACTGGGAAAAGGCTCTCAATCTTTATGGTGATAAACTAGTATCCGATCCGGGTAATATCGACGCTACTCTCGGACAAATGCGCTGTCTTGAAGCATTAGGGGAATGGGGAAAGTTATATGACACGGTGTCTAGACGATGGCCTAAAATGACAAGTGATGACAAAACCAAGTCCGCTAGGTTAGCGGCGGCGGCGGCTTGGGGACTAAAAGAGTGGGAATCTATGGAAAAATATGTCAACTTTCTACCAGATTCTACACAAGATGGAGCTTTCTATAGAGCTGTTCTAGCTATAAAAAGTGGGCAATGGGACAGTTCGAAATTATTTGTAAAACAAGCCAGAACTCTTTTAGACTCGGAACTAACAGCAGTGGCTGGTGAAAGTTACCAGAGAGCTTATGGTGCCTTAGTTAATGCGCAATTATTAGCAGAATTGGAAGAAGTTGTAACTTACAAATTAGTAGTAGAGAGAAGAGACAGTATTCGGCAGGCGTGGTGGTTAAGGTTACAGGGCGGTCAAAGACTTGTCGAAGATTGGAGGCGAATATTACAAGTTCGCAGTTTAGTGTTAACTCCACAAGAGGATATGGCGACTTGGTTGAAGTTTGCATCTTTATGTCGTAAAAGTGGCGCTCCCGGACAAGCTCATCGCACTTTAGTTAAATTATTGGGCTGTGATCCTAGTCAAAACACGAAACTTCCATTGCCCACTCACGAGCCTAGGTTAACTTTGGCGTATGCGAAACATATGTGGGTCGCGGGGGACAAAACACTAGCATTTGATCAGCTAAAACGTTACGTCGATGCAGCTGAAAGTGTAGATCCAGAACATAGCAGACTGCTCGCCAGGTGCCATCTCAAGTTGGGTTCTTGGTGCGAATCCTTACACGGAATTACCGAGACGTCCATACCTAAAATATTACACAATTATTCAATGGCTATTAAGCTGGCTATGGATTGGTATAAAGCGTGGCACGCGTGGGCATACATGAACTTTGAGACTGTGTTGTTTTACAAAAACTATATTCCAAATGGGGAGAAAAATATTCCAGATTATATCAAGCAACACACATTGCCAGCTGTTGAAGGGTTTTTCAATTCGATTAACTTTTCGCACGGAAGTTCCTTGCAAGATACATTGAGATTGTTGACATTATGGTTTGATTACGGCCAGCATCCTTCAGTTCACGAAGCTATTCTGGAAAGAATTCGAACTGTAGAGATCAATGTGTGGCTTCAAGTGATTCCTCAGCTCATCGCAAGGATAGATATAACGCGTGCTCTAGTTAGCAAACTGATACATTCCTTGTTAATTGATATTGGAAAATCCCATCCCCAAGCTTTGGTGTATCCATTGACGGTGGCTTCAAAGTCCTCTTTCATGGATCGTAGGATTGCTGCGAATCAGATTTTAAAGTCAATGTGTACACATTCTCATAATTTAGTAAAGCAAGCAGCCATGATATCTGAAGAACTGATTCGAGTTGCTATACTCTGGCATGAGCAGTGGCATGAAGCGCTCGAGGAAGCTTCTAGGTAAGCATAATCTCAACTTTAAAAATTTACTTAAAGTTATTTAAAATGTATCTCATCTATAAAGATTTTATAGTAACACCTTTCTTGCATTTATACTGTATGATGATTTAATTTATCATTCAAATACTCATGGATCCAAATCCTAAGTTATTATATACCGTTTAAATTTTAGATTATACTTCAGCGAGCACGATGTTAAGGCGATGTTTAAGACTCTAGAACCGCTTCATACAACTTTAGAAAAAGGACCTCAAACTCTTAAGGAAGTGTCGTTTTGTCAGGCCTATGGAAGGGAACTGAATGAGGCTCTAGAATGGTGTAATAGATTCAAAGTGAGTTCAAAATCAAATTTTTAAATATGGCGTCGTCAACGTTCCTATGCCGCCATTTTTCTTTGCGTGAAAAACGAAAAACTTCAGCTCATTCAGTTTTCAAAGTTGTTGCAATTATAAACTTTCTCCCTCTAACAATTTTAACAGATTATAGTATATTAAGTTTTCCAAAAAAATTAAAAACTATAGCTTAGTTAAATACTTGTATAACAACCCAATACCTGTTTTATTCAGGATTATGTAAAGCTGGTTGGGTTGTTACGTCTAATGATTTGTGATTTTTACCACTATTAAAAAAAACAATTTACACTAATCATCACTTATCCAGTTACTTAGTAGGTATATTACACAACAACATTTACTTAGTAGGTACCGATAAATATATTTCGGAATTAATCAAGAATTCGTTCAACATCCAGTTCTAATGGGGTGTATCAGGCAAAGCTTTTTGTAGATGTCGCTAGCGGCAATGGTACCTTCCTTTATATCGCATCATTTTTGTAGTTTTATATATCCTTAAAAGACGAATTAAGAAAGCGCACACCGTCTTTAAAAATAAAAAAAGTTTTATTAATAGAACGGAAATTTTAAGATCACCATATCTTTGATTTCGCTTAGAAATCTCAATTTGTACACTTAAAAGCTGCTCACTTCGGCATAATATCCAGAAAATAATAAAATTCGTAATAAAAATACAAAAATTCGTGACAAAAAGTTAGTGACACACCCCGTTCCGCGTTTATACCTCTCCGAAAAAAATTACCTCCAACTTTGCCCTCGGAATCTTCCGAACAAGCTTTACTCCAAGCAAATTTTCCTTCTTCTTCTTTCGTTTAATTTGCTTTTGACATATTTGGTTAGAAGATAGAAGAGCGGTGGTGGCTAGGTTGTAAGAACGCTTTTCTCAAATCCAAGAAGGTCGCGGTTCTCTATCGAAAACCAATTTTTTATAGATTATTAACACCACTATTCTCTATTAAGTCGTTAATAAATTGTCATCAAATCCTCAACAACTCGTCTGGCCAGCGTGGAGAGTGTAGGCCAAATTCTTCAAGTATATGTTTTTAAAGGCTGTAATGATAATGGTTGTTATTAGATTTATTGCAAAAAAAAAATGGCGGCATATATATAGGAGTACTAGCGGTGCCGATTCTCAAGCAATAGCAATAGTCGCAACTCTATTGGTTGAGAATTGCCCCACAGCTGTTTTATCGTATTAAATATTACAGGATTTTCATCCTCAATAATCCAATTACAATTTTTAGGAAACTGAAAGTGTATCAGACTTAAACCAAGCTTGGGACCGATACTACCACGTGTTTCGGCGTATAAGTCGCCAGTTACCACAATTAACGACTTTGGAACTTCAGTACGTAAGCCCAAGGTTACTTAGCTGCCGGGACTTGGAACTGGCGGTCCCGGGTTCGTATGTGCCAGACCAGGAAATAATTAGGATATCAAATATACAAAGCACGTTAACGGTAAGATCAATTAAATGTTTTTTTTCCAGAATTTTATATGTAAACTATGTATAATTGTAACTAAAGTAAGCCTCTTTTAAATGTTCAGGTAATAACATCAAAGCAGCGTCCCCGTCGTCTTACGATCGTGGGATGTAACGGGTTGGAGTACATGTTCCTACTCAAAGGTCACGAGGACTTGCGTCAGGACGAGCGTGTCATGCAACTGTTCGGGCTCGTGAACACTCTTCTGCAGGCCGACCCGCACACCTTTCGCAGGGACCTCGCCATACAGAGATACGCCGTCATCCCGCTCTCCACCAACTCTGGACTCATAGGTACCAATATATATCTACACTTCCGCAGGGACCTTGCCATACAGAGATGCGCCGTCATCCCGCTCTCCACCAACTCTGGACTCATAGGTACCAACATATATCTACACTTCCGCAGGGACCTTGCCATACAGAGATGCGCCGTCATCCCGCTCTCCACCAACTCTGGACTCATAGGTACCAACATATATCTACACTTCCGCAGGGACCTTGCCATACAGAGATGCGCCGTCATCCCGCTCTCCACCAACTCTGGACTCATAGGTACCAACATATATCTACACTTCCGCAGGGACCTTGCCATACAGAGATGCGCCGTCATCCCGCTCTCCACCAACTCTGGACTCATAGGTACCAACATATATCTACACTTCCGCAGGGACCTTGCCATACAGAGATGCGCTGTCATCCCGCTCTCCACCAACTCTGGACTCATAGGTACCCACATATATCTACACTTCCGCAGGGACCTCGCCATACAGAGATACGCCGTCATCCCGTTTTCCACCAACTCTACATTCATAGGTACCCACATATATCTACACTTCCGCAGGGACCTCGCCATACAGAGATACGCCGTCATCCCGCTCTCCACCAACTCTGGACTCATAGGTACCAACATATATCTACACTTCCGCAATGACTTCGCCATACAAAGATACTCCATCATCCCGTTCTCCACCAATTCCGGACTAGGTACCAACTGGCTAGTTACACTCGACCGATATTTACGCATGATACAAGCTTACCTTTTGACTCACTATCATATTCAAATTCAATTCATCTTCACCTTCATCCAATCCCCCAGCAAATCTTCAGGTCATCTTATTTAACTCGCCTTCTCCATCACTAATCTAAAAATATTTATATATCCATAAGTATTTTTTTGTTTCTAGGATGGGTTCCGCACTGTGATACACTACACTCGTTAATTAAAGACTATAGAGAGAAGAGAAAATGCTTGCTAAATATTGAACATAGGATAATGCAACGAATGGCTTCGGATCTTGAGAAATTGAAATTGATGCAAAAGGTGAGCTCATAAAACTTTAAAACTGTTGGTAATTTATATCCAATCTCTATATTTGCAGTGATGGCTCGGCTGTAAGAACTATTTTTTTCGGCTGTAAGAACTATTTTTTTAAGATCCTGTTCCAAAGAGAAATATACTTTACTAACGTACTTTTTTTTTCCCCTCGCCATCCCGTCAGGCCAGCGGTGGCGAGTGTAGGCCAAATTATTCAGATATATGTTCTGGAAGGCCCATCTCCAACAGTGGAGGTCTAGGATTTTGACTTTGACTTTATTGGTCTAGAGTAAGACCATACAAAATCACAGATAGAATACAAATTAGCCCAAATCCCCATATTAGATGAATGATGTTTTTTTGTTCAGGTGAATTTATTTATGGGTGCTCGCCAATGTTCTTTGTGTATTCAATAAAATAGTTTAATTTAAGACCTTTTTTAGGTAGAAGTATTTGAACACGCTCTGGAACATACCGCTGGAGATGACTTAGCCAAGCTTCTCTGGTTGAAGAGCCCATCTTCTGAAGCATGGTTTGAGAGAAGAACCAACTATACTAGGTCTCTGGCCGTCATGAGCATGGTTGGGTACATCCTGGGACTTGGTGACAGACATCCGTCGAACATAATGTTGGATAGAGTCACCGGAAAGTTCCTCCACATAGATTTTGGAGACTGCTTCGAAGTCGCTGTGACTAGAGACAAGTTTCCGGAAAGAATTCCCTTCAGATTGACTAGAATGCTCATTAATGCTATGGAGGTAAGTTTTAAAAAAAATATCTAGATCTTGTAAAGGATGTTTTTTTACCTGCATGAGAAGTTTCGATTGTTGTTGTCTATGGTTTTTTTAAATTTAATATTTAAGGACAACTCACAGCTACATAGATAGATAAATTATATATACAGTACATAACACATTATGAAATATCAACACAGTTTGACAGTTGACAATGCCAAACTGTGTTGACATTTCTGTTCAGTAAGGTTTAGCAATTTATCATCAGTCGTTTAACACCAAAACAACGCTCCCAGCAATTGTGGAATTTATTAAAAAAAAAAAAATAGTTAGTGAAGTTCATAGAATACTTGTCGATTTTACTTCTCGATTCAAAACCATCAACAAGACAAATAAATGTGCGTACCGAAGAGAATGTTTCTACTGTAGTGCAAAGTGTTGAAAAAGACGCCGAAATGTCGATTCGTCTAAAAGTAGTGAAAGATTGGACTGATCGAATGGACTATGTAACTCGATGTAGCCGTGGCCAAATCGGAAATCATATTAAAAAAATAAATGCCATGAAATTATCTACCAGATTTTATTAATAATGGTTTCAATGTGATTCATTCACAAAAGGTTAGTTGGTAGAAAATGCATTTATAGCATTAAGCTCGCCTTTGTACCCACACTATTTTTGGTTCTGTACAATAAATAATTTATTATTATTATTTTAGAGAGTACTAAAAGTAAATTATTAAATTAAAGGCTAGCTGGTAGAGAATACCTTCATGGTATTATGCTCGCCTATGTACATATTTTTATTTTGTATATTTTGTGTGCAATAAAGAATTTCTATCTATTTCCAAAAAAAAAAAGTATAATATGTAGTTTATCAACCATCTAGTTTCCGAAACACAAGCCTCGTAGCTTACCACGGAAACTAGATGGCGCTGTGTGACCTGTCTGGAAATATTTATTTATTTATTATTATTATTCAATTTTTTTTTCGCATTTGTTCAGGCATTGGATTTAAGTCCTTCAGCTGTTATTTATTTTGAGCATACTTCATAATCTTTTTTACTTTCCAGGTAACAGGAATCGAAGGCACGTACCGTTGCACATGCGAGTCCGTGATGGAGGTATTGCACCGGCATAAGGACAGCGTGATGGCAGTTTTGGAAGCTTTCGTTTATGACCCGTTATTGAACTGGAGACTTATTGACCAAGCTCGTCGGTCTCCGGTGGACAACCCCATCTGCCCAAACACTGAAGTTGCTGACGATACTGCCCTAGCTTACAAGCCAAGACAATATATAGGTATGTTGTTTTATTTTAAAAACGACGTTTGATATTGTTGCCTACTTTACATGGGAGTAATGCGTCAGACACGGGAATACTTTTCAAAAATAGAATACTCTTACCAAATTCAAATTTAAAAATACACAGCAGCGGTCCCTATGCTATATCCGCAAGTATATACAATAAATTTGCCAGAATATATTAAACAAGAAGCTAACCATAATACTTTTGTAAATAATCTAAAAGATATAATAAAGAGTTTTTTTTTTTTTTAATTAGTTTACATACTGGTTACATTTTTAAAATTAACAAATACATAAGCATGAAATGAATGCAAACTATTAATAGTAAACCTAACACTGATATTCAATTTAAATTCATAAAGACAATAAAATTAATGATTAAATTAAACATTAAATAAAACGAAAATTAAAAAAAAAAAAAAAACAACACAAAATTATTAAAATGAAGACAAAAAATAATAAATTTTATACTATGACTATACTACTATCTAAAAATTCAAATTCAAATAGTTTATTAATCAAAAATACTTATTACTAGGGTTTCACAAAAAATAATCCTACAGAAGATGTAGGTAGGCACTTTTACAAATAATATCTAAACTAGTAATTTAGACAAATGTGTCGCTGCTAGCTAAACTAATAGCTTTTCAACTACTGTTAAATATAGCTAGCAGGTCTCTTTCCGGGGCACAACATTTTTAAAAGTTACATAATTATTTCTATAAATTATTATTAGGTATATTTAAAGAAACTAAACTTATAAAATCATGCAATAATAATAAAGAAGAAGAAGAACATGCATGTTTTTGTATTTGTGTGTAATAATATAATATAATATAACATAACATAATACAATATAATAAATAAATAATATAATATATGTAAATTGGTGTATGGGAGTGATGGTAAAGTAAATCGGATCGGAAAAATATATAATAATAATAATAATAATATTTTTATAATAAAAATAATAATATTTTTATTGCATAAGTACAACAGTTTGATAATGATATACTTTGTTAATACAGTACTTAAGGCTATAAAAGCAAAACAAAAATATAAACAAGAAATATGAGTGAACATCTGGAATCTATACACTATATTTATCCCTCAATACTGTCTTAATCGAGGCTTCTGAACCAGCACCGAACAATAAATAAATATTTCCAGACAGGTCACACAGCGCCATCTAGTTTCCGTGGTAAGCTACGGGGCTTGTGTTACGGAAACTAGATGGACTACATATTATATATATTTTTTTGTA
Source organism: Tinea semifulvella (assembly GCA_910589645.1). Taxonomy (NCBI): domain Eukaryota; kingdom Metazoa; phylum Arthropoda; class Insecta; order Lepidoptera; family Tineidae; genus Tinea; species Tinea semifulvella. The sequence continues at coordinate 5,099,398 of OU342599.1, forward strand.
AATATATACATATTATACATATAAACGCCCAGACCGAGATAAATTATACATTATACAATATTAAGTTGTACATTATACAATGTACAACTTGCCCCCGGTGGGAATCGAACCCACGGCCTCCGGAGTTCACGGCAACGTTTGTTACCACTAGACCACGGAGGCGGTCAGTCAATGTTACTACACATTAAATTAATTAATGCAAGATAGACTCTTAACGTATATGCGGTAAGAAGAAGACAAAGAAGACAAATTTCTAAGCATTCCATAGATTCACCGTGCGGGTGCCGGGTCCATCGTGTGTGGGTAAGAGATGAGAAGAATGGTGTCACGGGCTTGCGACCGACAATAGGCTGGTTTAAGGAAAGGAGGCCTCCTTTTTTTTCTATTGCGCGATAATACGCTCACCATCCACCATTCTACTTCTCTCCCTACCTAACCAAATACTGTATGATTCCGTTAATGCGTTCTTGGAAGCTCGTTCCATAAATGTGTTGACGGCAGACCTCCTTAGGCCCAATTCTTTCAGTAAGTGATGCAAAGATTTTGCTGGAACTCCTCTCGCACCAACTTCCACTGCGTAAAGCTGAGTCTTGAACCCGTTCCTGATCATTTCTTCTGTGAGATCATAATATTTATGATCTATTTATGTTATTATTTTCGATCCTTCTCCGAAGTCCTGTTGTTTTTTCTTTTCTTTTACCTAATATAAATGTGTTGTAATATGGTTTGAGGTTGATGGTTTGAAATTGTTACATAGTTTTAATTATAATGTTATTATTTGCTACGGGGTGTCATACATGTAGTTGTACTATTTTGTGACATGAAATAAAATATTTAAATTTGAATACTGACAGTAGGTCGCTGAGCGAGCTATGGAGAGAGCTATGTTTGGCATTTCTCTGATGGATAAAATTTGAAACGTTGATATTCGTCATAGAATCAAAGTTATTGACGAAAAACGATTTATCAATTCATTTGTAACCATATGCCGTTCAGAATATCTTGAAAAGTTGATGGTCTCCTAAAAATATTTACCATTAAATTTAACGGTTATGCCACCTGCCTTACTGTCCCGTCTCACAAATACATGTATAAAGATAGATACGCAATTCATTGTGCATAGCTGTGACTGAGTTAACGCCTAGTCCATTGCATAGATGGCGCTAGAATGCTAGCTTAAATGCATATTATAAAACAATCACCCGTGTTACACAATAACAAGATTTTGGCACGGTTCTTTGCGCCATTTTGCGTGGACATGTCAAGTGCAAGTTTTTGTTTTGTAAATTAATTTGCTGTGGATATTATTGGTCAAAAGTGGTGTTGTTTTGTTTAATAATGTGCTGCAATGTGAATAATTATGGAAAACGTTAAATTGGACTTTAAATATAGGGCACAAGTTGCAGTTTATTTTTTGCGGTTTTCCCGCGCTGTGGACTCCCATATTTTACCCGACGTGTTTGGGCCATAATGTCGCGAGTAACTCCAAGTAAAGCATCAAATTCTGCAGCATCTGGAATTTGATGATCCCCAACTCGGTTATGAACTCTGTTATGAACATATATTATGCAAATAAATTACGAAGACAATTAAAAAAAAAAAAACAAGATTTTGGCATTGTGTTACAGTAAATTTTATTTAAGAAATAACATTACTATTCTTTTATTTAAAGAAAAATGACCAACACAGGCAAACCAATTTAGTTCCAAAATACAAAATCACAGTTATATTTCAGTATGAAAATAACAGAAAACAATACAAAAACTTCTTAACACGGTCGCTTTTGCCGAATTTATTAAATAAAAACGTAAAATCAATCTGACAAACGTTTGATTTTATTTATTTTACAAAGGCAAAGGAAACAATGCCCATACAGCCAGGTTTGCCAGGCCACTTTGTAGATGGCGCCACTTCAGTTAAAATTTTTGGTAAGGCGTTGTACTAGAGTTGCATAACCATGGGCCTAAACCTCCACTACTGATGTTTAGATACTCTGGAGACATCGACGAGCTTTCCACTTGTCATGATTGGCCTATAGTAAAGTTGGCTAAATGTGAATCCGCTCCTTTAAAAGCGTGGTTTTTGACCATCCCGAAAGGGAAACGGTCGTGATGATACTTTACTTTTTTTCTGTAGAATTTACTTATTCTTGACAGGTTGATGTAAATTTTGGATATTTCATCAACGACACAGTTGGTTGATGGGGACAGCAGCTATAGTGTGGTTATTTTAGGGCAAGTGTTAAAAAAGAACAGACTTGGCTGCTGAAGATACGTTCAGAATATATATCTGGAGAATTTTCTTGTTACTATAATAATCTATATAATTATTTAATTTGCAGGTCCTAACGAGCCAATGGACGGTCCAGTGGAATCTAAGTTAAACAAGAAGGCTCTGGCCATCATGAATAGGGTTCGAGACAAACTGACTGGCCGGGACTTCCCCAATATAGACGAGACCGTCAGCGTACAGAAACAAGTCGACCTTCTTATACAACAAGCCACCAGCAACGAAAATCTGTGCCAGTGCTATGTCGGATGGTGCCCATTTTGGTGAAGAAAAATATGAATATAATAGGTATACAGCAACATGAAGGCGGAGATCGCGAACGCTGAATCAGATTCACTTGATAAAAAAAATACAATTGAGACCAATACAAACTTCTCAATCCATACGTTAGGACCAATGCAAACTTCTTAATCCATACGTTAGGACCAATGCAAACTTCTTATTCCATACGTTAGGACCAATGCAAACTTCTTAATCCATACGTTAGGACCAATGCAAACTTCTTAATCCATACGTTAGGACCAATACAAACTTCTTAATCCATACGCTAGGACCAATGCAAACTTCTTAATCCATACGTTAGGACCAGTGCAAACTTCTTAATCCATACGTTAGGACCAATGCAAACTTCTTAATCCATACGTTAGGACCAATGCAAACTTCTTAATCCATACGTTAGGACCAATGCAAACTTCTTAATCCATACGTTAAGACCAATACAAACTTCTTAATCCATACGTTAGGACCAATACAAACTTCTTAATCCATACGTTAGGACCAATGCAAACTTCTTAATCCATACGTTAGGACCAATACAAACTTCTCAATCCATACGTTAGGACCAATGCAAACTTCCTTATCCATACGTTAGGACCAATACAAACTTCTTAATCCATACGTTAGGACCAATGCAAACTTCTTAATCCATACGTTAGGACCAATACAAACGTCTTAATCCATACGTTAGGACTAATGCAAACTTTTCGATCCAACGTTGAGACCAATGCAAACTTCTCGATCTACACGTCACGACCAATCCAAACGTTTTGATTCAACGTTAGGACTAATGCAAACTTCTCTATCCACACGTTAACGTTTCTATGTTGGCTGAGGCAATTTTGAGTTTTAGCTTGTATTTCTGATTCTAATTGCATTTAAACGACAATTCAACATTAATGGGCAGGCTCGATAAAGGAATGTCGCTCCTGTCACTGTCTATGGCTATGGAAACAGTGAAGTGCGTTCTCGTCTTGGCTCTGCATTTGAAAATTTGATTATGAATGCCAATCCGGTCCTTAGGATAATATCTTTAATACAATTAACCCGCGTTCGTTTTATATCATTTCCAACATCTCGTAGCAACTTCATAAACCAGCGCGAAATGTCGTTTTTGTTAAGAAATACCACTTTTTTTTAACAATGCTAACATTTCTTAAATAAAACGAGCGGTGAGGCTACTTTTTGACAAGTATTTTCGTTCATGTTTTATCATACCATGGCATCCAACACACATGATATTATTATGGTCTTTGAATTTATTACATAAATCGTTTAAAATACCTTTTTAAGATATATAATAGAAAACTATAAAGTATATAAAAATGGCAAACAAACCATTTTATATGTTAATGACATCTGTCAAAGGTAACATCAATAACCCTCCTTTCAACACGGTACTGATATACGAAATTAACATCAAATGTTAGAATTTTTATTAAACGAACGACTTGTGCTAAAAAAGTGGTATTTTCATGCTAACATTTCTTAAAACGAACGCGCCCTTAATATCATAAACGATCTATATCAAAATGCCGTTTTTAATATTTAATATATTTAGAATATATTAAATGTGGGACTAATTTAAGTTCCAAATTTAACGGCCTATAACATGAAATTAACTTAATGTGGATTGGATCCTTTTTGCGTAACTACGTCATCCTCTTCTTCGGCAAAGAATATACACATATATATATATGTCTGTATATATTATTTATTTATTATATAGTATGTGTTATTTATGTATATATCGGTAGATATATTATTTGACCGCCTCCGTGGTGAAGTGGTAACAAACGTTGCCGTGAACTCGGGAGGTCGTGGGTTCGATTCCCACCGGGGGCAAGTTGTACATTGTATAATTTGTCTCGGTCTGGGTGTTTATATGTATATATTTACAACAAAAAAAAGTATAATATGTAGTTTATCAACCATCTAGTTTCCGTAACACAAGCCTCGTAGCTTACCACGGAAACTAGATGGCGCTGTGTGACCTGTCTGGAAATATTTATTTATTAGATAAGTACAATAGCTTTATTGTTATATTTTTCTTTTAGTTATAAGTACAAATGTATATACTTAGGCAAGGCTAAAATGCCAAACTTGTACATTACCGTTGGACATGCAATTATAAAAGTGGACTGTATGAAGGGTCTGATGCTCACACGCACTAACTTGTATTTACTGAAGGTGGTCTTGTGCTTTTCTTGGGTCGTCAGGTTGCTGCTGGCCGCGGACAGGCTTCTATTTCGACATTGCGAGAGGTTTATGTTTCTTCTTAAAGAGTAGATAGATAGATAGATAAATTCTTTATTGCACAAAAAAATAAAAAAAACATTTCAATGTACATAGGCGAGCTTAATGTCTAGGCATTTTCTAACAACTAACCTTTGGGAGAGTGAGAAGAGAGTGTGGGTGCATGTGTATAAGAATATTAAGAAACTATGATTTAATATTTCTAACTAAAATACTTATCAACTAAATAAACAATAAATATATATCATACAACAATAAAATACATATAGAAATAATAATATATACATAATTATATAATATACATACACAATATATATATTGTCATGTTATGCGGTCTTGTTTTGCTTTTCATGAAAGTGCTTGGTGCGCAAAATTTAAAAAATAATGAGTAAAGTAACTAATTGGGAAAAGAGTGGCTACTCACGCAAAAAACTCTCATTTACCCGAATACTAGCGTAGCCATGACAATTCTATTAGGCACTTATTGAATTTACCAATTAGTTTATGAGGAGGCAAGGGCGTACCCAGGATTTCAGCTAAAAGGGGGCAGCTCATACCTGTTTCGAGAAGATGTCGGTCGGGTATATTGAAACAAAAAAACATTAAAATTTACTTTTATTAATTAGTTTGATTATGGCACAAAACAAAATATTTTATATATATAATAATCATATATATATATATATATATATATTAATTTAACAGTAATCTTCTCGGATTTGCCGAAAATTTGTCTATGACAGTCTTTTGAATAAACTCACTGTTTTCTTTTAAATAATTGCGATGTACGCTCATCAGACATAAACCCGTGTGGCGTGACCTAACCTTTTCTAATTCTTTACCTTATTTTTATAAATATTTTCATATGTCAATCTTGTATATATGATGACACTCTCAATTGGCAGTTTTGGTCCAAAAATGGTAACAATTCAGCATCCCAGTGGTGCTCGAATGATCCATATACGGCTTTGTCGAGGGGCTGTAATTCATGGGTTGTGTTTGAAGGTAGGCAGTACAAATTAATGCCAAGTGAATCGGATATATCGACTATGGAAAGATCTAAATGACATGCTGCTCCGTCAAATATCAAAAGGCATGGTCCCTGGCTTTTGTATTTAGACAAGTGTTTTAAAAATATTTTGAAAAGTTCATTGGTCATATACCCCTTTGCTGATTTTTCCACTAAAGATCCTTGAGGCAAATTATCGTACAATTCCGGTTTCAAACGTTTTCCCTTAAATATGACCATAGATAGGTGATACACATCCTGCGTTGGTAACGCTTTCAGCATGTTCTGAAGACTGCAAATGAACCCTTTAGCCCCTTCTTTGGCCAAAACACTTTGCTGGTGGTGGATAGTGAGACGGCATCCTTTCTCAACCATATTTTTTTTTTTTCGGGATCATATAAGTCAAATTTATCGTAGATATCTCTCAGTTTTTTAAAATGGTCATCAACAATAAATTTATTTAGGGTTCATAAATTGCGCTTTTCTTACGGATATTTCAGGGTGTCTTTTCATGAACTCTTTGAACCAGTCTTTGCCTGCGCGTTTGCCCTTATCATTAAAATTGTGCTTTATATTATTTTGCTCACAATATTTATACACCAATCGACGCAATATTCTTGGTGTCACAGGCAAGCCCATTACAGAATACCGGATTATCCTTTGCACAAGTTAAGCTTCCTCTTCATCATTTAATATAGGTTTACGTCCCAAACTTTTCTTTAAACTGCCAGACTGCAGATGATTTCTGAATGTTCTTCTAGGACCATCTCTCTGCAGCCTTATACGTACTCAAAGTTTCTCTTTGTACTGCTCTAACAGCTGCGATCAGCTGACCACAATGCCCGTTTGGGAGGCATCGTGACCGTAAGCACTGAAAACAATGATAAATAAATTGAAAATATATACGTACATACTACCCGCCAACAAACATTTTAAAAACACGCTCGTACTTATATAGCAGTTTAAAAAAATAGGAGTATAAAAGGCCTATAGTAAAATTTTATAGGCCTTAATATCCGCCAACCACGTGGTTACAAAAATACAAGTACAAATCCTTTAATACGGTAACCTAGGGAGAAGCATACATTAATTAATAAACAGACAGTCAATACAGATTTGTAAATATGATATTTTAAAAATAACTTACGTTTTACTGGAGCCAATTTTTATAATTCGTGCCGCGTGACCGCATCGCTGAATGATTTCGACAACACTGGCGGGGAGAAGTGCAAGCGTTCGTCCGCCACTTCGCAGTGACTTGTATACGCTCTGAGCTTGTGTGAGTGTAACCTTGATCGTCAATTACTGTATTTCGTACGTTTTTTGTTACTTAGGCCTTATTGCCCGACAGGCCTTAATACCCGCGGGTACCTTACTTCTATTTGTGTGTTTTCAACTATAGAATAATTTTCTATGTTCTTCAAAGATACCTTAATCGTAAACTCATTGAGTTTCAAATTATTGCAGCTGTTAAGTTCAATGGGATTGGTTTCGACTAGAGGCGACTGAACCTGTTTAGGCAGAGGTTTGTTTGATATCTCTGCATCAATATCGGCAGCTGGGGTCGTCGCCAGACGGAATATCTGTGCACTCCGTGAAAACTTACGCATCATGTGAACAAAATAAACCCAATTGAGTTATGCACCAAAACCAAGCAAAACATGATGATTTCCGAATAATCTTCTAAACTTAACGCCTGGCAAAATATATGCAAGCCTAGCGTATTTTTGTGAATTGAAGTTAACACGAAATATAACTAAAATGTAAGTAGCATAGCCAAGTAATGACCTTAAGAAATATATTTTGCTAACTCCCTTAGCAAATAAGTGGTCATTGAATTTTGCGTTTTTTGTTTGTAAATGCTAGTAATAAGTAATAATATTATGAAAACAATGTTAAACAATACTTACCCTTATAATATTCTTTCTTTCTCTTTCCCAGACAGGTCACACAGCGCCATCTAGTTTCCGTGGTAAGCTACGAGGCTTGTGTTACGGAAACTAGATGGTTGATAAACTACATATTATACTTTTTTTTTTTTAAATAGGTATATACATATTATACATATAAACACCCAGACCGAGACAAATTATACAATGTACAACTTGCCCACGGTGGGAATCGAACCCTCGACCTCCCGAGTTCACGGCAACGTTTGTTACCACTAGACCACGGAGGCGGTCATATAACACATATAACTAAAACCTCAATAATGTCAATATAGAAAAAATAAACAGTCAACAATGCGCTTGGGCTGCTCACTCGCCTACAAAATGGCGCCGAATAAGGAAGTTAACAATTTTTACGCGTTAACAGATATTATTGTGGCACGAAATCGTCTACTTTGGAGCTTCCAAGGCACTTAGCATGTTTGACGAATTGGAAAGAAAAAATCATGTTTTTGATTCTGTAAAAATCTGGTTTTGGCCAAAAATGGAGTTAGCAGATTAGCACTCTAAGGCGACGTTATACTGTTTGTATATTACTTCTTAAACAAATCTATAATTAATATTTAAGTAGGGAGTGAAAAAAAATGTCTGTAACACGGCAAGTTATTTTAAAAGACCAAAATAAGTTAATAATATTAAACTTTACACATATAAAGTTGTATATTTGTTAGTATTCATACTCAAAGATGTGGAATCCGCAATTTATCTTCCATACATTAAAAAAAATAACATTTTATGAATGAAAATGTGATTTATTCCGAATTGATATCACGCTCTGAGCATCCGAATCGCGATATTCGATTCGGAACGAGACGTTCAGTGTCATATTCGTTCTTATTCGCGATTCGGAATGAGAGGATCAAGTGCAAATTTTTGTTTTGTAAAATAATTTACTGTGGACAAAATTAGTCGAAAGTGGTGTTGTTTTGTTTAATAATGTGCTACAAAGTGAATAATTATGGAAAACAATAAATAGGACTTTAAATATGGGACACAAGTTGCAGTTTATTTTATGCGGTTTTCCCGCGCTGTAAACTCCCATATTATACCCGACGTGTTTGGGCTATAATACCGCGCGTGACTCTAAGAAAAGCATTAACATCTGCAACATCTGGAATTTGATGATAACCTCATTAACTAATAAAGAATAATATTACGTCAGACTTGGCTGTATGGGCTAGACCCTTTGCCTTCCCTATCACCTCATTCATCATCAATCGCGAGAAGAGAACACAACAAGCAATGTTTATAACCGGAGTTAGTTTAAAATGTAAAGTAGGATTAGAAATTAGGCTAATATTTTTATTTTTTAGTTTTAATGACAAACAAATAAACTGTACAGTTTAGCTATACTCGTACAAGTTGTCTTATTTACCCTCCTTTTTAAGAAACAAACAGCCTTTTTAAGAAACAAATTGATTAACGTGATTTTCTAGGTACTTTCAGTAGTGTTGTAAATCTATGACAGGTGGTCCAGTTGTTAGAATGGTTTGCTTCAATCAAAAAGGTCACGGTTCGATCCCCGCATTGAATATTCACTTTTCTTACGTACATTTGTCATAGATTTACAAGCCTAAAGTAAATAAGTAATTAAAAGTATAATCACGACCGTTTCCCTTTCGGGGTGGTCAGAAACCACGCTTATAAATAAGCGGATTCACATTTAGCCTACTTTACTATAGGCCAATCATGACAAGTGGCAAGCTCGTCGATGTCTCCAGCGTACCAAACTCGAGAAATATCACAAATTAAATGTATTTATTTACATTAATAAATATTTTTGTGTCCCGACCAGGAATCGAACCCAGTACCTTCCGAGTCTAAATCCACGGACTTAACCGGTAGACCACGGAGGCAGTTTAAATAAAAATATTTGATTAAAAAACTTGCCTGCGTAAAAAATAATCATGAAATTAAAAGAAAAAACAAACAAGGTTTCCGTCGCAAAAAAGTTTGATAACCGTTAACTACCTACGCCATTGATATAATTTTATTACATAGCGATTTTAACAGTCAGGACCCATTAAAAACTGAGACAGGTTCAAATCTTTCCAACAATATTTTATTATTTATTTAAAAACTTTATTGCACAATGTACAAAAGGCGAAGCTTAATGCCGGCATTCTGACAGTCGACCTTGGGGACAAAGGAGATATCAAATAGAAATATGAGACGGTGCAAAAATAAGAGTTGAAAGAGACAGTTTTTGCTATAACTAATACTTAACCTAATATCAAATACATATACTACTTAATATATCAAATACATATATACATCATATATAAACCTACATATACTCATATATACATAATACATACATACACATATAACTACATAATATTTAGAATAAACTAAAAACACACATTAAAATAGTATTATTTATTGGGACTTAATTAAATGTGTAAACACAAGCCTCTTAAAGGTGGCTCTATTATAGTCATTAATATAGTCAACATTAATTTTATTATTTTACACAATATGGCGTCTGGTTGTCGCATTTACCTAATGAAATTTGATTAATCTCATATCTTCAGTGACAAAGACGAATCGATTGACGTGAGAATCAATCAGCCAACGCGTTGGTCTCCAGTGTGTCACAAAGGAACAAACATACATAAGCTGATAAACACATAACCCTTCATTGCGTCGTTTAAAAAATACTCACTCGTCCGCATTTATATCGACAACAAAAGTTAAATGCATGCGCACTGATATGAGAAACTGCTCCAAGTTCTCTTTTTTAACTGAGAACATTCGCTGTTCGACATTGTAAAGAAAACGCGCTAACAATCCTCGTGAAATTGTAGAACACGTTGCAGATATCACTAATAAGAAAGAATGGTATTCAAGTCATTCTTTACATGTAGGTATTAATTAAGCCTGAAGGCGTGCGTTAAAAGCGAGTTTTAGGGGAAAGAACCATTAAAGGATCTGTGGGACAGTTTCTATTAAAAAATGTCGTCAGTCTGTGCTGGATACGCCTCGGCCTCCAGGATCTCTCGGGGTAGGCGACGTCCCTCTGGTGGTTAAGCGTCAAAGTCAAGTCAAAATATCTTTATTCACGTAAAACTATTATAGGCATTTATGAAACGTCATTAATTTAATTAATTTCAATGATTCTAGTCCTGCTAGTAGAAGACTAAGCAGCAAAGTGGTTCAATAAGTAAGCTGTTAGCAGAAGACCGGCAGCTTAGCAGATTCCAGTAACCTGTTAACGTTTAATCTGACTGAGAAATGAATCTGCAAGGAAAACTCAGCTATATCAGATTTACAAAATAAAACATAAACAAAACTGCACCACAACGATCAATTAATAACCTTTTAAATTTAGTTATCAGTACCTATGAGATTACAATACCTGGTACAACAGTACAGGCAAGTCAGAATTAAGATGGACTACATGCCTATGTGCAACCCGAAAGTCGACAAGCGTGGAGGTGCGATGCCCCGAAGATGGTCGAAGCGGCTCGATCGAACATGGATTTCCAGAGCCTGGCCACCAACTGTTTGATGGTCTCCATCTTCAGGTCATTATGGAGAACTGTGTTGCGCACGAGTTACGGAGCTCCGACAGTCGCGCGCAAGGAGATATTTTGCTGAGCTTGGATTCTAGCCCCTATGGATGGCGCCACCAGGTAGTGTCGGCGTAGATAAGGCGCGAGCGGAAGTACGACTTATAGATGTTTAGTTTCGACCTTCCGTACACCACGCATACTATCAGAAATATCGTTTCTAGTTGCGATTTACTGATAATGCTAAGTGTCCGACGCGGTCTGATCGACGTGCATCCGAGACTCATCAAAAGAGGACGTCAATCGCGTCAAAATTCAGATAGTATAGACTTTCGGAGCAGGTGCATAGACTACCAGCCAGTTGCAGAAAGACTGATTATATATTATACGTTATGCCTATGAGACACGTCATTGGCTAAAATAACCAAAGTTACAAGCTAACTTATAGTTAACACTCATTATAATAACTCATAGGTTATTTTGATCATCCTTTCTGCAACTGGCTGTAAGGCTAACGACAACGAGTAAAGTTTAAAAAAAAAATGTTTTCTGAGACTTGCATTTCCAGTACTGTCCATTTCTACTCCGGGAACTCACTGGTTGTGAACTTTCATCTTTAAACACTTATGTTCGTTAAGAGGGAACGCTTTTGCACCCTGTCAGAAAATCCAATATTTTCAACCAACTTTTGGTGTTACTCATCTTTCTAGGAAATAAAATTACAAACATTTTGAAGATATATTATCTCACAGAAGGAATGGCTTTACGCAGTGGAAGTTGGTGCGAGAGGAGTTCCAGCAAAATCTTTGAACCACTGACTGCCGTCAATACATTTATGGAACGAGTTTTCAAGACGGCATCATACAATATTTGGTTGGGTAGGGAGATGAGTATAATGGTGGATGGTGAGCGTCTTGTTGATTAAAATAAAAAGAGCCTATTGTTAGTCACAATCCTACAAAGGTCGGTTCAAACCCACCCGGCATGTACCAATGACAAATACACTTTTCTTCGTACATTTGCATAGATTTACAATACAACCGTTCCCGTGCCTCGGAGAGCACGTTAAGCCGTCGGTCCCGGTTCCACTAATACCAATTTGTGGAATCGTTAATAAATCTCATTAAAAATTGACATCATATCCTCGCCAAGCCGCCAGCGTAGCGAGTGTAGGCCAAAGTCTCCAGATATATGTTCTGGAAGGCCCATCTCCAGCAGTGGACGTCTTGTTATTTTATTTGACTCTGGCTGAAATTTGGTAGTTATTGTTAATTTCCTAGAAACGTGACTACATTTCTTAAAAGCAAACTCAAGACTTGAAAAATCTGTTTGTTGGATTGTGCAAGCGAGAACGATGCTAAAGCCCTTTTATGAAGTTGTGGCACAACTTTCCAAATGCCCATCCAAGCTGAATGCGTCATGCGAGTTTTAATTGCTAATCAACAATCTTCAATCATTTAATTAAATGGCTACTGAGCCAGTCGGCCAGTGACCGCAGTCGACTACGGACGCGCATAGAAAATCTAAATTACCTACTATTTAATCGGTAAAAACATCGAAATGGATAACTACGAAATTGTAGACTTTTCTTCTCTGAGTAAGTATTTATATAAGAATAAAATCACAAGTAATTAATATTGTTATTCTAGAATTTTAAGAATTATTTTTAATTAATTTATTATTTAGTCTCCTATATAAAGCAATACAAGCTTTATATGATTTGAATTAGCAATATATTGAAAATTACAAAGCGACGCTGTCTTTAAAAACACGGTCAAGGACATTGGCCGGCATCGACGGTTGATGAAAATAACTTTCATGCTGAAATTACACAGAAGTATTGTATAATCATATTTAGGGCCGGTAATCCAATACTTATTTAACTTTAAATCCACTTTACACTTAATCATTTCCCTAATTACTGAGAGTAGAGACTTTTTTATTACTATCTTAACTATATATATAATATAACTGCCTCCGTAGTCTAGTGGTAAAGGTTGTGGATTTAGACTCGGAAGTACCGGGTTCGATTCTTGGTCGGGACACAAAAATATTTGTTAATGTAAATAAATACATTTAATTTATTTGTAATATTTCTCGAGTTTGATACGCTGGTGACATCGACGAGCTTGCTAAAGTTGGCTAAACGTGAATCCGCTTATTTATAAGCGTGGTTTCTGACCACTCCGAAAGGGAAACGGTCGTGATGATACTTTACTTTTACTAGTACATGTGAATGTGATCCTGCGCCCACATGATAAGTGGCGAGTAAGGACCATGAATTTTAGCAACTAGAATCATGACTGACATCAGTCCCTAACACTATGCCGGCTTGACTGGGCATGACGGCAATTCGAGCCTGATCCTGAAACGTGTGGATACACTTTGTGTGGCACGAACGGTGGATACTTCCCTGTCCCGGCAGACTGGGCAAATTACCACCATCAGTCCGCCTACCACATATTTGCTTCCGGAAGATTTTGGCTGGGTTGCATCAAAATGGCTGTCGGTCGAACTTCAAAATAAATCTGGTATATACGACGCCATTTTTAACTATAATCGTTACAATTAGACTTCAATTCAGTGCAACTCAGCCTAAGACTGTGTGTGTCTTTATAGCATGCCACATGTTCCTGTCTTCGGCGGCATGCATAAAATTATGTACGCTAACGTCTTGGTAGTGGAGCAAATTTGGTTGGATCAGGGTTACCAGCCTACAGCCTCTCGGGTTCCTTTTTTCCAATTTTATCAAAATCATTAATATGGATCTAAACTGCCTCCGTGGTCTAGCGGTTAAGTCCATGGATTAAGACTCGGAGGTACCGGATTCGATTCCTGGTCGGGACACAAAAATATTTATTAATGTAAATAAATACATTTAAATAATATTTAATGTATTTGTGATATTTATCGAGTTTGGTACGCTGGAGACATCGACGAGCTTGCCACTTGTCATGATTGACCTATAGTAAAGTTGGCTAAATGTGAATCCGCTTCTTTATAAGCGTGGTTTCCGACCACCCTGGACGGAAAACGGTCGTGATGATACTTTACTTTAAAGGAAAATGTGATCACTTTTAATAGTTTTGACATTTATAAAAATGAATTATTTATTACCTATATTATATTATTATTACCTATAGGCATTTTTCGCTCACAATTACTCAATTGCTTTAAAAATACTATTAAGAACAGTCATAATTTTTTCCTTTTAAACTTACGACTATTATTTATCCAACCGAGACGTTATAGGTACAGTAGCGGTCTAAAAATGTTTACCAGTGTGCTTAGTGTAACATGCAAGTTTGGGAAAACGTAACTGCTGTAGTTACGTTTTTTTATTTTACATTGCGTGTTATTGCAAGTTTGGCTATAATAACAGGCAATGAACATCGAAAATTCAGTAAAAAAAACTCTACTACTATAGTTGCGTTTACGAAATTTCACTGTCACACTAGGCATACAGTTTTAAAATTCAATGCTTTGCACATTATGTACTCGTATAAATAGCTGGTTTGTAAATGACTTGCTTTCATTTTTGGTGTTTTTAAACTAAACAATGACCTTAAAACCTTATTGCTTCTCAAATAATAACTTTTAAAACCGAATAGATTACAGTTCTCCCAAAGTGATAATGCGCATAGAAATCTTCGTCACTGTTCGGCAACGGTCGTATTCCCCGAGCGTCGGAAGACGATATGTATATAGAGTGGTTAAGTGCATTTTCTTCATGCATAATTTAGTAGAATTATGTGTTTTGTGCTAAAAGAGATAAATATTGATTTATCAGTAACAAAATTTGATTCTATAATTCCATGTAAGTAAATAGCGAGGAAAACCACACGATTGAGAATATGCTACAATCTTTGTTGGATTGATTTACTTCGAAAATTTTATAGTACTATAGTGACCTCCTTTAAATATAAAATCTCTGCCTGTGTCAGACAGACAAGCAATTGTCAAATAAACTATTTAAATAAGATAATTAAAGTTAAAATTAAATTCACCTTTAAAAACAAAACCAAGAAGGGTGTGTGTGTAATAGCAGCTCTATATAATTTCACACAGAGAGAACACGTGCAGTCACCGCCAAAAAACAAAAACAAAAAAACACTGCCCGAATTGTTTTCGATTATGTACACATGATATTGACTTCTATTTCTTTCGAACAAGGTGCAAAATGCAAGTGCAATGTTTAGGCTCTTACGATTCAATGATTCGGGTGTTTCCGGGAATACGACAATTAGCGAAGATCTGTATGTGCATTATTAATTTGGGAATACTGTACGTTGCTATGCAACGATCATTTTGTAATGATATGTCAATAGTCATTGCACAAAGAAACTATTAAATGTTTCATCACCATTACAGCCCATAGAATACAGCGTCCTATCTCCATTGTTGGAGATGGGCCTTCCAGAACATATTGTAAAGTATCATCACGACCGTTTCCCTTTCGGGGTGTTCAGAAACCACGCTTATAAATAAGCGGATCCACATTAAGTCAACTTTTTCTATAGGCCAATCATGACAAGTGGCAAGCTCGTCGATGTCTCCAGCGTACCAAAACTTGAGAAATATCACTAATAAATTAAATATTAATTAAATGTATTTTGTATATATACATTAATTAATATTTTTGTGTCCCGGCCAGGAATCGAACCCGGTACCTCCGAGTATAAATCCACAGACTTAACCGCTAGACCACGGAGGCAGTTTTAATGACAATTTATTTACGGTTCCACAAGTTAATAATAGTGGAACCGGGACCGACATCTTAACGTGCTCCCCGAGGCACAGGAACGGTGGTGTTGTAAATCTATGACAAATGTACGTAAGAAAAGTGTATTTCTCATTGGTACATGCCGGGGGGATTTGAAGGATTTAAGGAAAGCATTCTAATAACCGACCCACCACCTTTAGTTTATAACTTGGAAATCTAAAGTTTGTTCTTTCAGAAAAGGACAGAAATTAATAAATGTCATATTCAGTTTAAATGCCTGTGCCACGCCTGTGAGAAAAAAAACAAATGTCATTTATAAACGCGATGTTTATAAAAGTGTAAGCCATTATAGACCTTAGTGGTAAAGGAACAGGGTAATAAACATTTTTAAACGTCGACTGTATATGATCAAAATTGAATTTGTAGTTTAGCCGTGTCAGCAAGACACAGACAGACAAAGCTCCTTCGTACTTATAATAATAATAGAAAATTAAATATTTTTAAAAATTTCAGGCAAATCAGTTCAGGAGCTCTTACAGACGGCAGCAGAAATCAGAAAGAAGGCTTACTGTCCTTATTCAAACTTCGCCGTTGGAGCTGCCAT
Source organism: Tinea semifulvella (assembly GCA_910589645.1). Classification (NCBI taxonomy): domain Eukaryota; kingdom Metazoa; phylum Arthropoda; class Insecta; order Lepidoptera; family Tineidae; genus Tinea; species Tinea semifulvella. Next base: position 5,116,016 of record OU342599.1, read on the forward strand.
TCTCACCGAGGAAGACTCCAAAACTTACGCAGGCTGTAATGTTGAGAATGCAGCCCTAAGCCCAACCATATGCGCAGAGCGTGCAGCGATTCCTCAAGCGGTGATCGCTGGATATACAAAATTGACTAAAGTAGCCATAGTTGCGCATCAGCAGTCGTCGTACACTGCTCCGTGTGGGGTGTGTAGACAGACGCTCAGCGAATTTAGCAGTTCAGAAGGAGACATGGACGTGTACTTAGCAAAACCCAGTCTTGATACAGTGTTATGTACAAAACTGTCAAAACTTTTGCCTCTATCGTTTGTCAGTTATACAAAAGACAAAGTCGTGGAATAGTTTAGTTTAGACCGTGGTTACTTAAAGTGGGGTACACGAAATAATTTACGTTATCTAATGACGGTTGCTTAGTCTCTCTAACTGTAACGATTAACGATGAACTGTTTCGGGATTTGTCTAAATAATATTTTAAAAACACAACAGTGTTGCCTCCTACAAAGTATTAACTTAATTCTAACAATGCTACCAGTAAAAAATATTTGTTGTAATATTTTTAACAATTAAAGTTAAAATCGCGTCGATTGTACTCGCTGACGGCTAATCTTCAAAATAAAACTGGTACAATCGACGCCATTTGTAACTTTAATCGTTACAACTCATCCTTAATGTGACGAGGTACAAATGTACGTAAGAAAAGTGTACTTCTCATTGGTACCGCACTTTGTAGGATTTTAAAGAAAGCGTTCCTTCCTACAACCGAGCTACCACCGCGCGTGTATATAGTTCAACCTTCTTAAATGAAATAGTAATTGTTAAATAAACTTTACAAATTGGTATAGAAAGGGGTTAGCTGTTCAATTCGAAATAAAAGTCGTTATCAGACGGAAATGGAGTCTGATAACAATTCAATGTTAATGCCAAAAGATTATTTTTAATACAATTACCCTTGGGTAGATTATTATTTATATTGCCTATGTTTTTTAAAAGAATTTACACATAGATAAATGATTGGTTATTCTCTGCGCAGTAACTTTAATACGCTACCCCAACGGGGGACTATTACCTATAGTCGAAACAACACCTCGTAAGCCACAAGGGCGCAGTTATTCCAGTACAGAGCGGTTGGAAGGGGGAATTCCCCAACCCAGGTCCATCAGCCACCCGCGCCTGGACGACCTCAACGCCTATATCTCTAAATTTTAAATCTTTATGTGCAAATCTTTTGAGTGCAACATTTGATGGCAAGAAACCCTGAGCATCATAGCCCCTGGAACACAAGGTCCTGGACCTCCACTGTTGGATGTATTTTTATATACAAACTTTATCTAACGTTAAAAAAACACGTTTATCCAATAAATATGTGCGAGGAAAATATTTTCAACAGTATAGTATTACTTGAATCAAACGAAATGATGATACTATTTGCAGATGTGAAAAAGCAGCCTTATGGTACAGTAACGGCCAAAAAATAATTAAATTAATCTATGAATAATATTTTAATATGCGCCAGAGTGGCGCGGTGGTGGCTCGGTTGTAAGAACGCGTTCCTTATATCTTACAAAGGTCGGTTCAAACCCACCCGACATGTACCAATGAGAAATGCACTTTTCTTACGTACATTTGCCATAGATTTACAACACCACCGTTCCCGTGCCTCGGGGAGCACGTTAAGCCGTCGGTCCCGGTTCCACTAATACCAACTTGTGGAATCGTAAATAAATTGTCAATAAAAATTGACATCATATCCTTGCCAAGCCGTCTGGCCAGCGTGGCGAGTGTAGGCCAAATTATCCAGATATATGTTCTGGAAGGCCCATCTCGAACAGTGGAGGTCTAGGACGCTGTGTTCTAGGGGCTGTAATGATGATGATGATGCGCCACGTGATTGGAGTTAGCTTGTCACTTTCGTTATTTCAGCTAATGACGTGCATACGTTAAACATGTCAGAAGATCAGCCTTTCTGCAACTGGCAGTAAGTCTTGTAATATAAAAATCTACAATTGGCCAAGGAGTTGTCAAAGTGGCTGACAGAAAAGTCTGGAGACAGGAAGGCTGGCAATTATTTCTGCCAACGTATTAGCCTCGCTATACAGAGGGGAAATGTTGCCAGTCTCCTTGGGACTATCTCGGATGAGACATCTCTAGAACATTATTTATTTATAGTTTAGTTTATTTTTATTGTTTAGGTAGATTTTATATTGTGATTCTTTTATTTAATTTATTAAAAACAATAAACTAAAATAATAACTTCAGGGTGTATATTTTTTATCCATTAAAAATTTGGTTACACAATACGGCGAAATGAAAATTATGGCGCGTTTATATTAATCGGTTACAGAGCGTATTCGCCCACCGACTAGTTTGACCACAGAGTTAAGGAAGCAGAGACAACATATAATTTAGTCGTATAACCATATAAGTTGCGCTTACTCACTCTCATCGCAAAGATCATATAGCTATCTCACTTTCTCAGTTCACATACACACTGCATAAACGAGCAACCGTGGCATTTTTTTCATTGAAACCATAGACTACAAGGCAATTCATAGACAATAAAGTAACAACAGCGAACTCAACCATCTCGACTTATTATTGTGAATATTCATTATTTAACTAAAATTACATCTTAAAAATTTTACTAAATCATGGTCAAGTGTTGTGCTTATATATGCGACAGTGCAAAACATAAAAAAGTGCTAGGAATAACCATCCACAAGTAAGTTTTAAATGTTGACACCATGCATTCAAACACATAATTCAATAAAATTTGTGATTATTCTTGTAATTTCGAAATATGTGAGAGACAGAAGATATATTTCATTGTATTCTAACGAAATTAAAATAATAATCTTACAATTTTCGTTGCTTTACGCGATTTACCTTAGAGACAAAAACGTTGGGAGAAATATGTCTCTAAGGTAAATCGCGTAAAGACCCGTTAAAATTATAAAAACTATTATGTTGTATTTTATAAAAAACTATATATTTTGACATTTTGCAAATGAGTGCGGTCCTGTCTTCTGTATTAGTGTGCGAACATTAAATGTGTGTGAGAAATGCCACGCTTTGACCGCAGTTAGATCACCTCTGCTTCCCTATCTCTGTGAGTTTGACTAACGTATTTTTAGCACCGCATTCTACGACCGATATGTAAACAGCCGAATTCGTTTAAAGAAATACGCTCTACGCAATCCATACCCGACGCAATTTAAACGCGCCATTAATTCTAAGTATAATCAAAAAATTACAAATGAGGGTAGTTTAAAAAAAAAATTGACAGTCTTTCAATATGGACACCACCTGTACAACATTATTCTCATAATATTAATTTAAACAACTTTTTGATACATATTTAAATGTGGAATTTTTGATAAATTAACATCAAAAATCTAGAACCATAGAATTAAAAATGAAGGTAGTTTTAAAATATCAGTCTAGCATTATGTACACACCATCCTATCGTCATGATCGTAGAATAGTGACGGATCTGCTATATTTAAAATTTTCATGGCGGCCATTCAACTGTTATTTCGACTGTTTTTTCAAGTTAATACTAGTCTCATAATAAGTGCAAACCTTCTAGATTTCATTTTGGAACCCTTTCTAACATTTGCACTATAAATTACAGACCACAAACAATATAAAACTATATATAAATAATAACGTTTGCTATCGAAATAATGCAAAATTATGGGTATTTTTTTAAATCCGACACTGTTCTACGATCATGACGCTATGTAACTTTAAACAAGCATTTTGAGACACATTTAGATGTAGATTTTTGTATAAATTATATAAAGAACGAAATTATATCTAAAATATTAGAATTAAAAGTGAAGGTAGTTTTAAAATGTCAGTCTACCAATAGGGACACCATCCTGTATAACATTGGCATAGGTTTTCATTGCTCGTGGCCTCCTTGATTAGCATACTGACTTGTTTCGCCACACTAACTGGTTGGTCCTGGACGAAGTCACGACCACCTAGTTTGTCTTTGACTCTATTGACTATGGCCACAGCTCGCTTGTTTAAGTTAATTTCAGCTGGACCTTCGATAGACTCGCTAATGTGTAAGTGATGTCTGCTAAGACTTGGTAAAGTCGAAGGGGAATTATCACCGCTGCTACCTAAAATAAAAATTATATATAGAACGAGATCCGTAGAACAGAGTCCTCAATTGCGATCTGTTATGCAAATTAAATCCACTTTTTATAGAATAAAATACGCTAAATAATCCGGCGCATTTGTGATGTTGGGTTGCCTAACGAAGTATGGTCAAGGGTATACAGAGATACCCTCGCTAACCCGTCTGGCCGATGTGTCGAGTGTAGGCCTAATTCTCCAGATATAAGTTCTGTAAGTCCCATCTCGAACAGTGGAGGTCTAGGACGTTGTTGTCTAGGGGCTGTAGTATATTTAAAAAAAAAACGGGTTCGTCGCGGGATTTACTGCAAAAGTGAGAACTAAACTTGCAGGTTATTGATTTCGTAGTTGGTAGGACTATGGAGATTAAATGAATACGCAGCCACGCGCATAGTTGCAGAAGCGTAAAGGAAGAAAGAGAAAGAAGGTGCGAGAGAGGCGGCGGCTATACGCGCGCGCCTATCCGCCCCTCTTCCCCTTCCCCGCCGCGCTGTTTCGAGAGGAAGAAACAGAGAAAGAAGGAGCGAGAGGAAATTTTGACAAAAGGAATAATTATCTGCAGTTTTCTCAAGTTTGGAATTACTTCACAAATGTGATCCTTATAAGCGACATTATCAGTAAAATAAATGTTTTGTCTCTTACCTAGCGAAGTATCTGTTAGAGAATGTCTCCCAGTGTCGACCAATCTCCAGTTAAGCAGCGGGTCATAGACAAATGCTTCCAGAACTGCCATTACACTGTCTTTGTGTTTATGTAACACATCCATCACGAGCTCACACGTACTACGGTATGTTCCTTCGATCCCAGTCACCTAAAGTTTGTAAGTGTAAGTGAGTTTGTAAAACGGATTATCAAAATCATATACAGCAATAAGTAGTATATATGTATGTTTATGTATAATAATATGTATGTATTAGTATTTAGTGTATCGATATTATAATATTTATTCCATATATAGTGTATTTCTCTTATTATCTTTATGATTGCACCTACATTTTATTGATATTACAGTATATGTTAAAGTATATTATGCAAGTATATATACTTAATTATATTGAATTTATCCTACTATTAATATTTATTTCATTGCACCTATAAATGTTCTAATTTGTCCCTAAGGTTTGGCTGTCAGAAAATGTCTACAGGCATTAAGTCCGCCTTTGTACTTTGTGCAATAAGTTTTTAATAAAAAAAAAAATCATTTGATCAAATTTGTCCCCAAGGCTTGGCTGTCAGAGAATGTTTTCGGGCATTAAGTCCGCATTTGTACTTTGTGCAATAAAGTTTATAAATAAATACACGCCGCTTTATATAAGGTTGCATGGAGCAAGTTACTGGCGCGGGCTACTCGCTCTAGTTACTTGTTCGTTTGCTCGTGATTACATGTGGGAATGGCTGGTGCTCGTTTTAATGTTGACGAAGTTCTGCTTTGTGAGTGCGCGGTGTAATACACAATGTATGTAACGTGTAAGTGCCTCAACATGCGCATGTTTAATATTTATAACGTTAGAATCTAAAGGAAAAAATACATATAATCAATTTGTTTTTTTAAATTATTATTATTATTATTAAATACTTTATTGCACTTTACTTAATTGTATGTACAAAGGCGAACTTAAAGCCATTTCGGCCTTTTCTACCAGCTAACCTTTTCTCATTAAAATCATCTTTACATATTATGTAAAGTATGTAATCTTAAATATTTTGATCAGCCCAAGGGCTTAAAACCCACTCGGTAAGGATTAGAAATTTTAACTTTGCTCACTTTTGTAATCAATAAAGTAAACAATAAGACATTGTCGACCCAGTTCACCCCCAAATTGTCTTCGTAATAAATTAATAAGCGACATTTTTGGCAATAAGTTACATACATAATTGAAATCAGCAAAAGAATCTGCATCGATCAATCATACTCTCGTATGAAGTTGCAAAAATGCCACTTGGCAATTATTGGATTTCAAGCGTCGATACAGAAATTTGGTTGGGTAGAATATAACCCAGGTTATTAGTTTACAAGCCCAAAATACTATTCTTCTCCTCTATTTTCCTGACACATGATGGACACGACACCTGCACGGTGAAAGATGTTGCCAAGAAATTTTACTTAATCCCTGGTATCATTTATTTATTCAAAGAGAAAGAACAGAGACAGGCAGTATAAGAACAATTAAGAAACGATACAGTATGAGCCATTAGAATTATACCCGCCACCAAAATATTTCCCACTGTGGACAATAGTGCACCATTTATATTTTTAGATACGTTAGTACTACATATGTATACCTTGGCCAGGTATAATGGATAATACAATTGCGGTGTTAGAATTTATGGAACTATCAATGAACTCCGAAGCAAACTCCACCCAGCTAGCTAAACCGACAACAACAGCTTCTTTATTTATTATTATCATCATATCTCCCCACTGATGGATGTAGGCCTCTCCTAAGACTCGCCACTTACCGCAATTTTTTTCCACCTTGTTTCCATCTGTCGGAGGATCGTCCTATTCCACGTGTTTCCATGAGTGGTTTCCACTCTAAAACCCGGATCTGCGGCAGATGTGTCTGGCCCATTGCCACTTAGGCTTACTAATTTTAAAAGCCATGTTACAACTTCTCTGACGATTATCAACGTTTCGAATTCTATATGTCAGAGAAATACCAACTAGCTCTCTTGAATTTATGGACCAGACACACAGTCTGTGTCCACGTCTTTGCTCCGTACGACATCACCGAGAGGAGGCAATGGTTAAAGGCCTTGGTCATCAAACATCGAGTAATGGACTATGAGAGGATGTGTTGGAGGATTCCTGGTCTAGATGATCTATAATATGATGAACTCACCTCCATAGCATTAATGAGCATCCTAGTAAGTCTAAAAGGTATTTTTTCTGGAAACTTCTCCCTCAATCGAGTAACTTCGAAGCAGTCTCCAAAATCTATGTGTAGTACTTTTCCTGAATCTCTATGAAGCATTATGTTCGAAGGATGTCTGTCACCAAGCCCCAGGATATACCCAACCATGCTCATTACAGCCAGAGACCTCGTATAGTTGGTTCGTCTCTCAAACCACGCTTCAGCAGATGGACTTTTTAACCAAAGTAAGCGTGCTAAGTCATTTCCTGGTGTCTGAGATAGTGTATATTCAAATACTTCCACCTATAAATAAGAAATAAGACATAAAACCAAGCACTTTTTCTTCGTTATTCATGACTTTGAGTTATACTATTGTAATGAACCAGAGCTTTAATAGTTATTAAGTAAATGTTAAATGTTGCTATTTGTACAGCAATTTGTGATTGTGTAAAATGGCGCTTAATTGTCTACCCCGCAAGGAATCTCGCGTGGAGATAGGTATGTATGAATTCACGGAATGGAATCTAAAGTCAGACATGAATAGTCATAAAGTGAGTGTTGTAAGCATGTATAGCCCCTTTATAGACAAGATAGAATACTTATCAGAGTAAAGAAGTAAAATCTGCTAAATTAAGCTAATGAAGTGTATCACACAAAACTTTTTGTAGATGTGGCTAGCGGCAGAGGTACCTACATAACAACAGATATGACGATTCTAAAATTTGTGCTTTAGTGGTATTTTTCATATTTTATTAGTAAATGTATTCTTAAGTTAAAGTTAACTGCCTCAAAAGACAAATTAAAAATCGTCTTTAAAAGGTAATGAGGCTGAATTAATAAAACGGCCGGTATGAGATTACAGTATCTTTTAGTATTGCTTGGAAAACGGAGCACACCTCGATGTGTGCACTTATAAACCAAGTCAGTGATATACCCCATTTCCAATACCTTTTGCAATAGAGTAAGCTTCTGCAGATCTGAAGCCATCTTATTCATGATTTGCTGTTCGGCTGTTAACGACGTCCTATTTGGTTTCTTATCGTTTTCCCTTCTATAATCACTGATTAGATTATAGAGTGTATCACAGTGAGGCACCCATCCTGTAAGAGATGTATGATTTAGTTTATTCATTGAGAGGCGGGTTCATTAGTGTAGATCATGTTCGGGATCACACAGGGACGGAGACATGGGCTGATAATAATTAAGAAAGACTAAAATACAATTAAAAATAATTTAAAAAAATATATTGATATTATCTATATTTTTAGAATGAAAAAAAGTAGCGGAAGTGTAGATATATGTTGGTACCTAGGAGTCCGGAGTTAGTGGAGAGCGGGATGACGGCGTATCTCTGTATGGCGAGGTCCCTGCGGAAGTGTATATATACATATGTTGGTACCTATGAGTCAGGAGTTGGTGGAGAGCAGGATGACGGCGTATCTCTGTGTAGCGAGGTCCCTGCGAAAGTGTAGATATATGTTGGCACCTGAGAGTCCAGCGTTGGTGGAGAGCGGGATGACGGCGTATCTCTGTATGGCGAGATCCCTGCGGAAGTGCAGATATATGTTGATACCTATGAGTTCAGAGTTGGTCGAGAGCGGAATGACGGCGTATCTCTGTATGGCGAGGTCCCTGCGGAAGTGCAGATATATGTTGTTACCTATGAGTCCAGAGTTGGTGGGGAGCGGGATGACGGCGTATCTCTGTATGGCGAGATCCCTGCGGAAGTGCAGATATATGTTGATACCTATGAGTTCAGAGTTGGTCGAGAGCGGAATGACGGCGTATCTCTGTATGGCGAGGTCCCTGCGAAAGTGTAGATATATGCTGGTACCTATGAGTCCAGAGTTAGTAGAGAGCGAGCGAGATGACGGCGTATCTGTGTATGGCGAGGTCCCTGCGGAAGTGTAGATATATGTTGGTACCTATGAGTCCAGATTTGGTGGAGAGCGGGATGACGGCGTATCTCTGTATGGCGAGGTCCCTGCGAAAGTGTAGATATATGCTGGTACCTATGAGTCCAGAGTTAGTAGAGAGCGGGATGACGGCGTATCTGTGTATGGCGAGGTCCCTGCGGAAGTGTATATATACATATGTTGGTACCTATGAGTCAGGAGTTAGTGGAGAGCAGGATGACGGCGTATCTCTGTGTAGCGAGGTCCCTGCGAAAGTGTAGATATATGTTGGTACCTGTGAGTCCGGCGTTGGTGGAGAGCGGGATGACGGCGTATCTCTGTATGGCGAGGTCCCTGCGGAAGTGCAGATATATGTTGTTACCTATGAGTCCAGAGTTGGTGGAGAGCGGAATAACGGCGTATCTCTGTATGGCGAGGTCCCTGCGGAAGTGCAGATATATGTTGATACCTATAAGTCCAGAGTTGGTCGAGAGCGGAATGACGGCGTATCTCTGTATGGCGAGGTCCTTGCGGAAGTGCAGATATATGTTGTTACCTATGAGTCCAGAGTTGGTGGAGAGCGGAATAACGGCGTATCTCTGTATGGCGAGGTCCCTGCGGAAGTGCAGATATATGTTGATACCTATGAGTCCAGAGTTGGTCAAGGGCGGAATGACGGCGTATCTCTGTATGGCGAGGTCCCTGCGGAAGTGCAGATATATGTTGTTACCTATGAGTCCAGAGTTGGTGGAGAGCGGAATAACGGCGTATCTCTGTATGGCGAGGTCCCTGCGAAAGTGCAGATATATGTTGATACCTATGAGTCCAGAGTTGGTGGAGAGCGGAATGACGGCGTATCTCTGTATGGCGAGGTCCCTGCGGAAGGTGTGCGGGTCGGCCTGCAGCAGAGTGTTCACGAGCCCGAACAGTTGCATAACGCGCTCGTCCTGACGCAAGTCCTCGTGACCCTTTAGTAGGAACATGTACTCTGAACCATTACTTCCAACTATTGTCAGACGACGTGGACGCTGCTTCGATTTTATTACCTGTTCAAATAAAATAAATTAGTACCAAGCATATCAGTCAATTATAAACGACCTGGAGATATAAAAAAATAGAGATCAGCAGTGTAAACAGGTCACTTAGATCGACTAAGCTATTAATTTTCTGCCAGCTATGAACGTGACAGTTAGGATGGATGAAGGAATATGATGATGGTAAAACATACCTGTAAATTGCTATGTATAAACGATATCCGTATCACATCTTGATTCGGTAGATATGAACCGGGCACACAAAGTTCCAGATCCTGACATTTAAGAAGTCGAGGACTGACATATGGCAGCTCTAAAGAAGTTAGTGAACGGAACTGACTACTTATACGACGGAATACGTGATAGTAAAGATCCCAAGCTTGGTTTAAATCCCGCATATTTCCAGATTCCTGTAACAATAAAAAATCGTTTATCAAATTAAATTTTACATTTCTGTAATATGTGCAATCCATACGAAGAAATGCAAGAACCTAGAAAGAAAGAAATTAATACCTTATATCGAGTGCACCAATCTTGTGCCTCTCTCAGTTCTCTTCCGTAAGTTTGTAAGAAGGACACTTCTTTAAGAGTTTGTGGGCCGCGTTCTAACATTGCGTGAAGCGGTTCCAACGTCTTTAACATGCCTTTGTTATCTTTATCGCTGTAGAATAGTCTAGAAAGATGAATAAACATTAGATGAGTGGTATTTGTGTTGATCCAAACAATAGAGATGCAGTAATAAACGCTTACCTAGATGCTTCATCCAAGGCAATAAACCACTGATCGTGCCACAGTATAGCAACACGGACCAACTCTTCAGAAATTATAGCAGCTTGGCTGACTAAGTTAGGCGAATGAGTACACATTGACTTCAAAATCAAGTTCGCAGCTGCCTTTCTCTCAGTATAAGATGACTTGGAAGCAACTGTCAAAGGATACACCAACGCCTGAGGATGGGCTTTACCAATCTCTATTAAAAGTGAATGTATCAATTTAGCCACCAGCGGCCGAGGTGTGTCTATCCTCGCAATCAACTGTGGAATCACTTGCAACCAAATATGAATTTCAATCTTCCTTATCCCTTCAAATAAAGACTCATATATCGTTTGGTGGTGCCCATAGTCAAACCACATTGTCAGCAACCTCAGTGTGTCCTGTAAAGAACTTTCTTGAGAAAGATTAATAGACCTAAAGAATCCTTCAACAGCAGGAATGATGTACTGAGGTAAATAATCCATTTTACACTTCTTCTCTCCAGCGCCACCAGTTAAACTGTTTTCAGTATTATTGTCTTGTTGTTTGTAAAATAAAACGGTTTCAAAATTCATATACGCCCACGTGTGCCAAGCTTTATACCAGTCAGGAGCCAATACTGTAGCAGTGTGATAATTCTTTAGCGCTTCTGGGATGGATATCTCGTTTATTCCATGTAAATCCTCGCACCATGATCCCAACTTGAGATGGCAGCGAGCAAGTAACCTACAATAATGTTCAACATCACCTGTCCCGGCATTGTCGACGTAACGTTGCAACTGTTCATATGCCTTATTTTTCTGACCATAAACCCATAGTAATTTAACATGAGCTAAAGTCAATCTTGGATCGTGCATCGGTATTAATTCAGGATTAGTAAAGGAATCACAGCCACTTAACGTAGATAACACCTTCTGTGCCTGAGTTAATGCACCATTTTTCCTACAAAGTGAGGTGAATTTTAGCCATGTATGTAAATCTTCTTGTGGTGTTAAAACTAGACTTCTGACTTGTAAAATTTTCCTCCAGTCTTCTACCACTCGTTGTCCACCTTGCAACCTCATCCACCAAGCTTGACGTATTACGTTTCTCTTTTCACTTACTAATTTGTATGTAACTACTTCCTCTAATTCAGAGAGCAACTGAGCACTGACCAATGCAGTGTAAGACCTTTGATAACTCTCCCCAACTATGGCAGTCAATTCAGAATCTAGTAACGTTCTGGCTTGATCAACGAAGTTTCTAGAATCGGCCCAATGGCTTTCATGTATAGCTATGACGGCTTTGTAGAAAACCCCGTCAAAAGAGTCTTTTGGCATACAATCAACATACTTTTTTATAGTGTCCCACTGGTTCAGACCCCACGCCGTGGCAGCTGCTATTTTCGCAGATTGACTTTGGACTTTACTGTCCATACTTGACCATTGCTCGGTGAGCACATTATTAAGCTTCTCCCACTCGCCTAAAGCTTCCAAACATCGCATTTGACCAAGTTTGGACTCGATATCATTTGGTTCGGATCCCAATCGTTTATTGTAAAGTTCTAAAGCTTGATCCCAGTTGTGAAGTTTTTCGTACCATCGCACGTGGACATTCAGATACTCGGCATCACTTTTTCTCTCGTTCATAACTCTTTCCAATAAACCATTAGCAGCTTCTTGTTGTTGTAGTTTGTTGTTTATATGTATAAGAGCTTCAATAACATGTGATGATGGATTGTTACGGTATTCTTCTTCCTATAAAATCAAATTGATAAAGATATAGTTACGGTGAAAAGTCTGCAGTATACAAAAGTGTAGGTAATGTCTTGTTTACCTTATAATACAAAGCTTTGGCATACGCTCTACAATTGATAGCCCTTTCACCAAGAAGTTTGACTGATATGGGTAACGCGCCTCTTTCACAATGTTCCATAAATTCTGCTAGATTTAACATAGCCAAGGTTAATTCAGGACAGTCAGGAACTGTCAGCGCCTGCTCTAACGCCACAACTACATCATTACGAGCAGTTTCATCTAATTCAGTCCAACAAGACACAAATGCTGCATTAAATAAATCATTTGCTAAATGCGTGTAGTGTACAGCTAATGTAGTACAGGTCCTGAAAATGAGTTTTTAGATAATAATATTGTGATACAAGAATAATATTGTCAACTTCAAGTGAATTTCAAAATAACCTATTTAATTTTAGACTTGCCTCAACGCAAGACTATGCGATTCACTGAGTAATCCCAGACTTAACCTTCGAAGCCACTCCAACCAGTCCTCCTTCGACACCCTATTGTTAACTGCCCACGATTGACGCAGATTGTGCACGTTTACTGTAAGTTTCTTTATTGTTTTTGATGAATCGGTTTGTACCACCTAAAAGTAGTACAAAATTATATTTATTTATTTTTATTTAAAACTTTATTGCACTATGTACAAGGGGCGGGCTTAATGCCGCTAGACATTCTCTGACAGCCAACCTTTGGGACAATGATAACTATAACTTAGATCGATGAGTAGGTGCGAAGACGTATTTAAGATTAAATAAAAATTAAGTATTAAATGATAACTATATCTATTAATAATATATATACTACATACTAATAGTACTTACATACATACATAACTATACTATATACAATATCTACTTATATACGCTGTAGGGAGCTGTTTAAGTAATGTGAGTATACCAATCTTTTGAAAATTATTCTGTTGGATGCTTGCCGAACATTAACCGGCAAAGTGTTCCAAAGATTTACTGCAACAACTGCGAAAGAGTCAGACATGAAACCAGAATTATGTGAAGGAATGGAGAGGACAGAGTTGTGTGACGAACGAAGAGACCGATCATGAAGAGAAGATAGGTAGGTAAATTTGTCCTTGAGGTAATTCGGAGTCGCAGGCTCATTTAAAATTGAGTAGAGTAAACAAACGATTCTGAGATTTCTGCGACAACGAATTGGTAGCCACTTTAACCTAGCACGGTACTCGGAGATGTGATCATATTTGCGAAGGCAAAAGATGAACCGGATACATGCGTTAAGTAACCGGTCCATCTTGTTGAGCAACACCTCCGAGAGATTAACACTACACACGTCACCATAGTCGAGGAGGGGAAGGAGAAGGCTTTGAGTAAGGGTTATTTTAGCTTTTAACGGCAAAAAGTTTTTCAGTTTATTGAGAGAGTGCAGAGAAGCAAATATTTTACGACTTGTGTTAGTGACCTGGGTAGTCCAGTTCAGAGAAGAATCTAGGTGTACACCCAGATTCTTCACTTCAGTACTAAACGCAATCGGGACATTGTCAAAACAAACAGGGTCGATGTTGTTTAGGTCTACTTTACCCAACAGTCTTGAACTTCCTATTATAATCGATTGACACTTGTTTGGATTGACAACAACCCCGAAGCGTGCTGACCATGAGTTTATATTGGAGAGATCTGAGTTCAGCCAAGCTATTGCACTATTTAGGGTGGTGATATCAGACTGCACATACAGCTGCAAATCATCTGCATACAGGTGGTAGTGGCAATGTAGAGAGCGGGTGATGGCATTAATAAATAACGAGAATAGCAACGGGGAGAGTATACCACCTTGAGGTACTCCCGTGGCCAGATCGCACCACTCCGATGACACCCGATCCACCCGAACCTGTTGTTGGCGACCGTGTAAGTAGTTGGAGAACCAATTCAGAGTTTCCGATGTGATCCTAAGACGAGACATAATGGCGATGAGCAAATCAGGATCTACTGTGTTGAAGGCATTTGTGAAATCAATGAGTACAAGTACTGTAACCTTGGTTTCTTCCATGCCGCTACGGATATCTTCAGTTACTTTGAGTAAAGCTGAAGTTGTGCTATGACCAGATCGGAAACCGGACTGGAATGGGTTAAGGAGGTCATTGGTATTAAGGAAACAGGACAACTGCTGGTGAACTATAGACTCTAGCACCTTTGAAAGGAATGGTAATATCGAGATAGGACGAAAGTGGGACGGTAGTGTTGGTGATGATATTTTCGGAATTGGTATAATGAAGGCTTTACGCCAGTGAGTGGGAAATTGACCGGAGGTAAGGGAAAAATTTATGATATGCGTGACAATGGGAATATATATATAAAATATATACTCCACGTTATATATTTTAAATATGTTTTATACTATGAATTCTATACAAGAACATGTAATACTTACGTCCTGTGACTTGTTTCTTAATTTTCTTCTAGTTGCATGTAGATAGTTATCATCTGATGCAAGGGTTGAACTATACTGTAACTTAGAGATCAACACTTGGTAGTTAATACATTGTATCTTATGCCTCACAATCACTCTCTCGACTGCCGGAATATAATCATTGTATTTACGACCTAACTGAATTATTAAAGCACATAGGGTATCCATAGCGGTCACCCTAAGTGGCGGATTATTTTCCAAAACTCTGACTAAAGGATGAATAATTCTCGACGATAAATCACTAAAATTAAGGAATATTGATAGATGATCGATTGTGTCCATCGCAAGTTTTTGTATCCCAGCAGGACAATCTCTGTCCTCAAATAGCCTAACTATGGCCGGCACAACCACATGCAAGTAATCATCTAAATTATCTTCAAACTTTTTTAAAGTTATGAGTAATTGCTCAGTAACATATCGGTCTTTGCTATTATCATGATTCAAAACTCTTAAAATTTGAGGCACTATCTTTGGTAAATATACTTTAAATTCTGATCCCAGTGCTACTGCAATATGTTCTACCAATAATATTAAAGTAATCTGTAAAGCACTTTCAGGTGTCCACAATCCTGTGACCATGTCAAATATCTTGTCAAGATAATTTCTTATATGTTGCTTCACTACTGAAATTAATTCGGCAAGTTGTGTAAACAAGAACTCCTTATAATTGAGTACATCAGACGCTTCTATAAGGTGCAATAGGCTAGGTATGACTAGAGATATATAGGAGACACATTTAATTCCCAAAGATTGGAATATAAATGTTATTGCTGTTACCACACTTCTGTGATGGTGCGAGAGAGTAGGATCACGTAAGATTTTCATTAAAGCAGGCACAACCACTGCAGGGTAAAACTCTTCCATATCCAAAGTCGACATATTTACCAAACGTTTATTTATATCAACATTAAAATCTTCTGCTTCAATTGATTCGTTATATGGTATTAATATAGATGTTTTATCTACATTTAAGCATCTGTTCAGTCTATGTTGGTAAGGATCCAAAGCTCCTAATATTCCCAAAACACGAATAGTCTCCCTTCGATCTCTGGGTTGTTGTTCAATTTTTAGGAAGTTGAGAAGGGTACTCATCAGATTTGGATATTCCCTATATGGCGTAACAACAAGCCCCGTCGCACTAATTAACTGACCAAAAGTCCACAGAGCTACACTTCTTTTTTCAGACATGTTTGAATCAGATAGGAGTTCCATAAGAATAGCCAACAGATCTGGCATCCATTTGTTAAGGCCGGTTCCATCGCCATTAATATCTGATATGTCTCCGATTGCCTTTAACACGCTATTAATTACACCAGGGCTGGCGTATTTGTCTTTTAATTTCGGTACAAGTACGTTTAATATAGTGTCTATGTATGGTCGCACCATACGCGGAGCAGAAAGTATAAGATTATCTAACATCCTGGTTGCATGCTCCTTATTTTTGTTCACACCAGAATGTTCCATCTCAATTAACAATTGTATTAGTACCCTTCTCAACGTGGGAGTGACGTATGCGGGGTTTATAGTACTCAGCCTCCCTAAAGTGCAAATAGCCATTTCTCTTACTTCCAAGTGTTCGTCATTCACCGCAACAAATAACGTGCTTAAATGTTCTACTTGTGCGAGGTAGGGATCAAAAGTATTATTAAGCGTTTCGAAAACACGATAACGCACTTCATAGTCAAAATCTGTTACAGCTACTATAAGCAGTTTTGCCATAGCTTCATCTATGACATTCATTAAAGTACTAGAATTAGTTACTGTGGCTCTTTCTGCTGCTTTTAAAAGTAGTTTGGATGTAGTTCTAACAGCTTCCAATCTAACATCCTGCTGTTCACTTTGTAGGTAATGATCAACACATCTTCGAATAAAAGATAACACAGTGTTGTGCCACTCAAAGTCAAAAGATCCTAAAGTGTGTAAAGCCAGAATCAACTTGGAAGCATCTTGAGGCTCAATTAATAGATAGCTAGCTTGAAACATACTTTGTTCTAAATTGGTTGTATTTGCGTAAGGTTTTTTCCTCAATATGATTGATAACATGTTCAACATTCTATCACTTATATCCTTCCTTAATGAGGGAATATAGTTACATAGTTCCTTTAGACACTTTGTGAGTAAAGGACTCAGGCCCATCGCACACATGGGATCAAGTAGATCTTTTACATCACTTGTCACATCATCTCCTACAGAGTATGCTAATAATGTTATACAGATAAATACAGCTGGATCTGAAGCAATACGTTTCTTGCTTGGTGTCTCTCGAACTGGCATTGTAGCTTTAATAATATCTATAATCCTATTTAGGTATTGTTTAATCTCAGATTCTACTGCTACTGATATTAAACCTAAAGTGGTAAATGCAACAACTTTATCTTTTTCCCTACTTCTAAGAAATGTAATTAGATGGTTTATAGTGGACTTGAGATGTTTTTTAATGTATATTTCTGTATTAAATGCTGCAAGTCGGGGGATCATGATGAGTAGCATTTGATGGACATGCTGAGATCTGGATATCTGTTGTGCCATCACATCTGAAATATGAAATAATAAGCCATTTCATTCAAATTAATTTAATATTATAAATTTGACTAAAAAAATAATGGTGGTGATCATTCTATTAGTAACATCAATATTTTACTACATCTGTTGTGAAGAATACATATATACCGTCTGTCTGGTACATAATAGATTTGTCGTAAATTTGGTGTCGTATTCAGTGTAAATGAAATAAAAATACTGATAATTGTAATGACTACGATGTTGGCAGCGATTATAATAGGCCGAAGCCTGGCATAGTGCAGTTCCAGGCCATCTCACAGCCATTAGCATTACAGCATTTCAAAGAAGGTTGTCAAAATAATGACATGTGGTCAAGCTTTTTAAGTAAAGTATTTTCTCACACTCATCACTCTAGGAACACTAAATAAAAAAGATTATCAGGCCAGAAAAGGAAGAACTTACCAGCACAAATCTGTTCATATTTCTCCACAACAAGTTCCCTGCAGAATTTTGACTCATAAAAAACGATTGTTGGTGAAGATTCTGTAGTTAAGCTCCACAATTGAGATCCTTTTGTGTTTATTGACATAATTTCATCTACAGATTCCTGTTCACTGTCCAATTTTTGCATTAATGTTGTGTATTTATTCTCCCAAGAGGCATTTGATACTCGGATTAATTCGTTAAATATGAGAAGTGCACCATGTAGATGATCATCTCTTGTTAGATTCCTTTCTCTTATTGGTTCTTCAGAAAATGACCTCATAGCTTCTTCGTAACACTGAATGTACCTGTAATATAAAACAATATTTGTTTTGAACACAAGCTGTAGAACATGCATTTAGATCTCTCTTAACCCTTAAGGATACCAATACAAATTGACAGACCTTAAAATATGGTATTGGATGCCTGTCTGTTTGATTGTCTGTCTGTACCATCATAGCTCCATATGGTTTTATTTTGTGGAAAGCAAAGTTTTGCAAAACATTCCTAGCAATGTTTGGATGAGAAAAGGGATTATGTCAATACTGAAGTTAAATTAAAATGTTTGATTACTTGTTCAGTGTGAAGTTATAGTGGCGGTCAGTTTCAAATCATTAACTTAGCATTTTACTGGAAATTCCTACACTTGCTTAAAAGAAGGTAAGCTAAGTAAAGCTAAGGTAAGCTTTAGGCTTTAAGTGTAAGCTAAGAAGTACCTGAAATTGGCTCAGTAAAATGTTACTTTGAACACACAGATAAAAAATAAGGTATAAAAATGTCTTTTGAGGATGACATGTCATGCCAACTGTTTGTCTTGCCTTTACGCCTATATATAGTTATATATTTGGTTGAATAGGGAGAGGAGTAGAATGGTGGATTTTCTCAAACCAGCCTATTGTTGGTCGCATCAAAGTCAAAATATTCATGTAAACCTATTACAGGCATTTATGAAACGTCATTAATTTAATTATTTTGAATGATTCTACTCCTGCTAGTAGAAGACTAAGCAGCAAAGTGGTCCAATAAGTAAGCTGTTAGCAGAAGACCAGCAGCTTAGCAAATTCCAGTGACCTGTTAATGTTTAATCTGACTGAGAAAGGAATCTGCAAGGAAAACTCAGCTATATCAGATTTACAAAATAAAACATATACAAAACTGCACCACAATGATCAATAAATAACCTTTTAAATTAAGTTATCAGTACCTATGAGAATACAATACCTGGTACAGCAGTAACCCACCAGGCAAGTCAGAATTAAGGTAGACTACATGCCTATGTGCAACCCGAAAGTCGACAAAACATGCCCGAGACACCATTTGTCTCATCTCTTACCCACACACGATGGACCCAGCACCCGCACAGTGAATCCATGGAATGCTAGAATTTTGTCTTCTCTCTCTAATATATATACTACACTGATATTGATATAATTTACTTGAAACCCAGTGATGAACATGACACATCATTCGGGAATGACATGTGACTCCACAGCATTTCTATTGTTAGTCAACATCAAACCTGTTATAATTATTTTATTTAGGCAAGTTGCAAATTATGTAATACCAGTAACTACAGTAAAATATATAATCTATTTTATATTATTATCACATAAAATATATTGTTCGCGCCTGATCCAGAACCTTCCAGCTAACTATGCTTATGCCAAAAGCACGGACCAAACGCGAACAAAGGCCTTCAAAAAAGTGGACTGTATTTGAATTTTTATAATAGCAAAACGGCCGGTAACGAGCAATCCGGACACAGAGGTACGATATCGGAAACAGAGTAGGACGGGTCACTTATATAAGGAAAGTATGCCACGTACCTTTTCACAGCTTCACTATCACCTATCCTGGCCAGGATATTCGCCAAACTCAATCACTTCAAGATTATTATAGTTCTTTATTTAGCACAGCCGTCCGCGGAGAACACAACGGCGCGTCTTCCAGAAGAGCGGGATCACGGTAGATCATAGACTTCTCGCTGGGTCGGGGCGCGACGTGCGACTGACGTTGCAAGCAATGAAGCTTACAAAGAAACCTATTTTCTGCAAGTCCACAAGTGGGTACTTCTCGTTTGCGAATATAATTAATAAATATTCAAATGTTGCAAATTTGAAGTAAGTGGCGCCATCTTGTGGTGGCATACTTGGTTATTGGAAATGGAGGGAATTTTGTATTGCTCATTATTAACCGATTCAACTATTACAAATATAAGTTAAATATTGGCGTAAACATATATTTTTAACAATTGAATTAATAATTTAGTAAATAACTTACCAATGAGCTTTGTGACTTTGTTTAGGATTTTCCCTTTGTGCAGTAACAGCTAAACCCGCCCTCAAAGCCTTAGCCGCAGCCTCCCGGATTGGAGCTTTTGGATCCCGAAGAGCCAACATAATGTAATTAAAAAAGTTATTGACTTGTTGAAAAAAATATGTCGGCATGGCTATAGCTAACTCTTTAAGGATTAGGATACCAGATATACGCTTTCCATCATGACGGTCATCATTTAACCATTCCAATGATGTTTTTATTTGGGTTTCTATATATTCACCACGATTCGCTCCCAATGAAGATGCTATTCTGCCTACAGTTTTGGCAGCTAGTTCCAGGATATTAAGATCAGATATTGGGAAGAGGTTGTGCACATAGTTTGCATATCTTGATGTTCTTGTTTTGATTGTCTCAGTGTCACCACCAAGGAGACATACTAAAAGAAAAAAACAATATAATGTTACATGGATATATTTATTGCTTTCAGGAAATATTTTCAGAACTAAAATATAGTGTTTTTAAATAAATATATTACTAAAATTGTAGTTATAATTATACCTGCCTCTATGGTCTAGCAGTTAAGGCCGTAGATTTATAATATGGAGGTAGGTTCGATTCCAAGTCAAGAATACAAAAAAAAGTGACAATTCCAGAGTCTCATATGCTAGACATTAAAGAGCTAGCCACTTGTCATGATTGGTCTATAGTAGTTGGCTAAATGTGAAGTCACTCCTTACCACCTTGTGTCTGACCACCCTGCAAGAAATAGTGTTATCATGTTTGTACCTTGGGTCTGATATCCTATGGCTGTTAATAGTAATTAGGGACATTCATTTATTATACAATTTGTATTTAGTTAAAGTCTAGTTTAGTATGACAATGCCTTTGTACAGCAGCTATAATTTTAAGTTACCTTTTTATAATTGTTTGTCCTAGCTTATAGTATGACAATGCCTCTTTACAGCTGCTATTATCTTTCCCAAATGATGATTATCATATACTGCTCCAGATACACCAATATATACTATAAATGATATTGTTTTATATCAATATTGTAAAAAAAATATCAATTTTAAAATGACCTGAATACCTATCTTAAGACACTTTCTTATATTATAATGGCTTACCTATAGTTAGTAAGCCTCCTTTCTTGTCGTTGGAATCATAACTGGTGATCATTTCGTGTATATGGAAATTAAACTTATCCAATATTTGAGTAAGATCATCTGGAGACATTTCTCGCAGTTCCGTCTTCGCGAAGTGATACAGCTCACGAACAGCTCGACGCCGTGTATCCACATTACGAGACTTTAACCCAAAAACTAGATCAGATACCTGTTGAGACATTCTCAAACTTTTCCTCCACCAGTGACAAAATCCAAGAGTTTACATTACACCAACAAAATTACTAAACTCAAACATCGTCGGTATTGGGATAGCTTAATATATAATCTATTTAATTCAATTTTCACACAACAATTACTTTATTATACAAAAATGAATAAAATAAATTCGGCAAAACGAAAACAAAATATTTTTTAAATTTGTTTTTAATTTTTCAATGAAAATCACTCGTAACAAGGAGCTGTCAAATTAATTATTGTAAATGATTGTAAAAACAAAAATTACTTTATATATTACTTCTTTTATTATTACGTATAATAAATATTGCTTTTAAAACAATTTCAAAATATCTAAAATAAAGATACTGCTATTGCTCGTATTTTTTTAAATTGATAAATAAAGAAATCATAGTAACATGACTAGAACGAACTGTTTTTATGCGCTCAAAAACTATATTCCAATAATTACTGTAAATATTTGTCAAATATATATATCAAATAAGTTATATAATTATCGACTGCATGTACAAGTCATATACCCATAAGGATTTCGTGTATTTCTTATTTTAATTACGTATTTAGTTGTATAGGTAAAGAAAATAAAGTTATCAAAAAAAATATTAAATAACTTTTTGCAGTTGTTTTGAACATGTTTTCTAGGGGATGACGCGAATATTTTCAATAATTTTGATCTGTCATTCTCTCTTCGCGAACCAATGCGGTCGTCCAATCACACAGTCAATTTACAAATCGTCTCTCAGCTGAGAGGTGAGTGACTGTTTGACGTTGGTTGGAGTTTTCTTATACCTAATTTGTGATAAATCGATATTCAAGTGTTAGTTATCAAATTGTGAATAGGTCTCTTCATCATGAGCGAGTTAAGTCAAGAAGAGGTGAGTGATTTTTTGTTTGATTGTGTGACCGTGGCGTGCGTCGTGCGTATCGTCCGTCTAATTTCGTAACAAAACAAAGCGTTGGTGGATGCAGTTGGCGCGCATGTTTCGATAATCTCATTACTTTTTATTATGCTGCAATCGTTAATTTATTATTTTAGATAAGAAGACGTCGGTTGGCTAGGCTGGCCCCGCTGGGAGGCTCGAGCGCTGTGAGCCCGCCCAGCACCCCTGGCGGATCGCTGCCATCCCCCGATACCCCCCAGCCGCGCACCTCGCTTACAGACAATGACCAACAACAGACATTTTCAAATGAGATTGACAAAGATAAAAATTCTGATCAGAAAAGTATTCCCACAGATGGTATTATTGTGACAGAAAAAGCAGATAGTAATATAATTGATGAGATGCCTGATACTAAGATGGTAGATTTGTCCCAGTCTCAGCAGTACAGTAGTTACGAGTCAATAGGGGATGATTCTTTGATAAGTTGTGGGTCGATGAGAGTTGGTAGTTTAGGTCAGAGTGGTGCGGGGGAGAGCATGTCGGGGCGCACATCGCCTGCTCAGTTTGTGGAGCCACCTCCAGTGAGACCGCGAATGAGCAATGAGTCTCCAAGCTGCTCTCGGCGCTCTCTCTCTATGGAGGTAGATGACTCTTCAGAAAGGAACTCCCAGTCAGATCCACAACAAGAACCCATGGAGGTGAGTCATTTCAATTCCTTATTGGAAACTAAGTTATAAAAACAACAATACAATACCTTACATAAGGATATTGTTAATAGTAACAAACACATTAAATAAAAAACCTAAATTTATATTTTATAATAATTTTACAACAAAAATGTTATGCTATTATAATAATTGTCATCAAACACGCAATGGGTTATCTGTTTTTTAATTTATTATTTTTTCATATTTCCTACAGGAAAACATGCAAATAATATAATGTCAATATGCAAAATATCCAACTACCTTCGTGTAAGCTATTTAATATTATAGTAAAAGTAAAGTATCATCACGACCGTTTCCCTTTCGGGGTGGTCAGAAACCACGCTTATAAATAAGCGGATTCACATTTAGCCAACTTTACTGCCGGCCAATCATGACAAGTGGCAAGCTCGTCGATGTCTTCAGCGTATCAAACTTTAATATTATAATTTAATAATTACCATTAAATGTTTTTCTTTGCATAATATATTATTGATTAAACACACATTAAGTAAATACCTACTCTTATGTGCTCTAGATAGACATAAAAATAATATAATTGGCATATTATATTATTAATTGAAATAAACTGGTTATATAAGAGTTTAAAAAAATAACTTATAATAATTGTATATTATTGTTCAATTAATTTATTTTGCATGCCTACTTGCAGGATACAAGGAAAAAAAATTGGACCTTAAACATATCAAATATAATAATATTATATAACATACTTTTGTACCAGGTGGCTTTGCCCATGTAGTATAGTGGCATGCGAAATAAAACCTTCAATTGGCTGTATGGTCACATGTCATATTTAGATCTTGATGTAGTCTAACCCTGGCTTCCAAGGATCATCTCTGCTTAATTTTATTAAAATCAATTCAGTTAATAAATAAATGACTGTGAGGGCATAGCCTATGTCCATCCTTGAGTTTCAAGGAACGTTTTTTATCACTTTTCATCAAATTTTTATCCAGGAAATAAGCGTGAATGACAGACATACATACACGCAGCCACAGCTTTTATCACATTTATAATATTAGTATGCATTAACCTGATATACATATACAACAAGTAATGACTATATAAGTAATGTTTATATATTCATACATACTATATATTTATGTTTATTATATATATTGTATTAATTATATATCATATAAGTATTTATGTAATAGTATTTAATTATTCTTAAGTAATTATATTTATCTTAATGCACCCGCAATCCTCTGCCACACTCCCAAAGGTTAGCTGTTATAAAGTGCCGGAAGGCATTAAGTTCGCCCTTGTACACTACTTTTTAAGTTATTTTGTGCAATAAAGAGTTTATAAATAAATAAAATGACGAGTCAAACAGCTAGTACATAATAATAGAATAATATCACTTAAGATTATTGTTACACAGACATAGTTAACGACAGACACAATTAAAAGAAAATTATTATTATTGCATACATAATTATCATCTACACCTGTGGTAATAGTGCACTGATGTTTACTTAGGCTAAGATCAATAAAGCCATCTTATACTTTGGCTATACTTTGTTCAAACTTCCCTATCATCATCATTACAGCCCCTAGAACACAAAGTAGACCTCCTCTGTTTATTAAACATATTTCTAGAGAATTTGGCCGACACTCGCCACACTAGCCAGATGGGTTGGTCGAGATCTGTTGTCAATTTTAGTGACATAACCCTTTCAGCACGACAAAAATATTTTGAATATTAAAAGTTTTATTCATAACTTTGAGGTCCTTAAGGTCTAAAATATCTAGTAAAAATAGTGAAAAAATCCTTAATATAAATTGCATATCCGTTTTCTAATGTTCTTACGCACCATCGTGCGTTGGGTTAGGGATATAAGGAAATAAAAACCACTTTTGTATGTTTTTTTCTTTACTAGTCCTAACAATGTAATAAAGATAATAACTAAGTAGCTAGATAAGTGCACGAACTATCGAAGGCATTTCGGAGCGTTTTTTTTTAAATAAAATAAAATAAAAAATAACGCACGCCTAATACTGTCCGTGCTGAAAGAGTTAACGCACGCTTGGTATTGTCCGTGCTGAAAGGGATATATTAACAATTCCAAAAGTCAATATTAGTGGAACTTGGATTGACGGCTAACATTCTAGGTGTGTTGTAAATCTATGACAAATGCATTGTAATAAAAGTATTTCTCATTGGTATATGCTGGGGTTTGAACCTTTTAGGAGCCACCATCGCTCAACTTTGCTATACAATGGTAAAATTTTTAGTTAAATTTATTATTTCAAATATGGCCAAAAACATAAATCTTAGACCAAAATATTTTCTTTATAGTTGGCACATTTAAATTTAGAATGCAGAAAGATTCGCTTATATCAGGAGTTTCTAACTAGGGGCACCTAGAGAGATGTTAAGGTGGGCGAATAATTAGTATTTAAAAAAATAATATAATTTAATGCATATATTAAAGATTACAATTTCCACATCATTGATTCTGCGGTCACTACTTCAAATCAATCTTCTTGACTTTTGTCATCTAATCGTCTTACACTTGATATAATTAGTTTATTTGTTTGTAAAAAAAAAGTAAAGTAACATCACGACCGTTTCCCTTTCGGTGTGGTCTGAAACCATGCTTATAAATAAGCGGATTCACATTTAGCCAACTTTACTATAGGCCAATCATGACAAGTGGCAAGCTCGTTGATGTCTCCAGCGTACCAAACTCGAGAAATATCACAAATAAATTAAATAGTAATTAAATGTATTTATTTACATTAATAAATATTTTTGTGTCTCAACCAGGAATCGAACCCGATACCTCCGAGGCTTAATCCACAAACTTAACCGCTAGACCACGGAGGCAGACTATTTCGTCATGATCGTAGAACAGTGTCGGATTTAAAAAAATACCCATAATTTTGCATATATATTTATATATAGTTTTATATTGTTTGTGGTCTGTAATTTATAGTGCAAATATTAGAAAGGGTTCCAAAATGAAATCTAGAAGGTTTGCACTTATTATGAGACTTAAAAAGTGACAAAAAAACAGTCGAAATGACAGTTAAATGGCCGCCATGAAAATTTTAAATATAGCAGATCCGTCACTGTTCTACGATCATGACGATTTGTTTGTTGTTTATTTATTTAATAAGTAAAAGTCGTTAAAATACTGTGCGTAATTTTGTAATTAAAAATTAAGGGGGAGGGGGGGATAATAATAATATTATTTATAAGCTAGGTAGGCTGTTGAACGTTTGAAATACCCTGTTTTTTTTTTATTATACTAGCACATGTGAACTTGCGCCCACCTGATGGTAACTGGTGGTGTGATAGTGACTGGAATTGGACACTCATGACTGACATCAGGCCCTAACACTGGGCATGTCGGCAATGGGGTTTATAACTAACTTTTTATCACGATAGATGGCGCATGGTAGATGGTACCTAATATAACTGTCAGTTGCATAGAAAACTTGTATTTTTATTACGAAATTTATTATTTTCTGGATATTATGCCGAAGTGAGCAGCTTTTAAGTGTACAAATCGAGATTTCTAAGCGAAATCAAAGATATAGTGATCTTAAAATTGCCGTTCTATTAATTCAACCTTTTTTTATTTCAAAGACGGTGTTCGCTTACTTAATTCGTCTTTTAAGGTAGCTAACGTTAATATAAAATTCATTTTTCTGTTATAAACATATAAAACTACGAAAACATATAAAAAATGATGCTATATAGGTGTAAAATAAGGTACCAGTGCCGCTAGCGACATCTACAAAAAGCTTTGCCTGATACACCCCATTCGAGTGTGATTCCGAAACGTATGGATAAACTTTACTGGGTTTATCGGCTTAGTTTATAATACTTCTGTTAAAAAGTGATGATAAATTTAATTTAATTTTTCGGAAAATTCTTGTAAGTCCTCTGTAATTCTTGTAATGTGGTTTACAGTTTTTACAACTGGGGTAAAGTTTATCTGAAATCAATTTTAAAGTGACCTTAATACATTGTTTTTGATCTTAAAATATACCTTACATATCTTAAATTTAACATAAAGCATATTTATGTATGGTGTATATATGTTTATGTATTAATGTAGTATTTAAAGATATGTGTATATTTAACTATGTGTGTTTATATAAGTATTATTTACTTTAATGGTATTTATTGGATTAAAAATTAATTTCCCTAATATCATTTCACTATCCTCGATCTAACACAGAAATCTCATTTGTCCCAACGGTCAACGGTCAGAGAATGCTTACGGCATTATGTTCGCCAAATGTAAATTACAATAAAGTTTTTAAATAAATAAATAAATTACAATAATGCTAGGCAAAGTCTAAGCACGCTTTATAGATGTCACCATTATAATTAGTATGATTTTATTAAGTGTAATATCATTCAAAATGTAGTTGTTACAATTACATTACATAATGCCATTCACCTCTAGTATCTCTGTTATATAAATAAAAACGTAAATATGTATGGCTGCCCTGACTGATATCGAGAGTATTCTAGACAGAGGGTCACGGACAAAGAAATGACGTCTATAGGGCTGTCTGTACACTAGAACGAAAAAGAGAGGAAAAAGCGGAACTGTGCCAATATTAACAAAAGAATCCAAGCTCTGCTTCGCTCCGCATCAGTGAACATGGATTAGCAGATTATATTGTATTTTTTTAAATTTTAAACGCGATAAGGGGAAATAAACAAAAAAAGGGCTCGGCGTTCCGCTGTGGTCTGACTCGTCGCGTGCTCTCAGCCTGCAACTCCGCTCTGCATACTCCAGTGGACAGGTAGCCTAGTGAACGCATACATACTCGTAGCATACTGGAGCTGGTACGCCAGACCCGCGTTCTTGATCGCCACTACCCAGAGTACCCTTTTTTACTATACAGAATAAAGTATCATCACGACCGTATCCCATTCGGGATGGTCAGAAATGGCGCCTTTTTTAAAAAAAATAAGTGGCCACATTTATATTTAACCAACTTAACTATAGGCCCAACATAAAAAGTGGCACTCTCTTTGATATCACTAACGTACCAAACTCGAGAAATATCACGTATTAATTAAATAAATTGTGCCCCGATCAGAAATCGAACCAGCTTAACCGCTAGACCACAGAGACAGTCGAGTTCTTTTTTTTACTAAACGTTAACTTATAATAGTTAATCTGAACACAAGTTTGGTACAAAATAACGCAATAAAAATACAGAACCCCGTTTAAACCCCCCAAGTAAGAGAACAGCTGTCATAGATGAGCTAGCATAGATGGGCCTATAGTAAAAAGTTGGCTAAATGGGAAACATTTCCTTAAATAAAGGGTGTTTTTTGATTACACCACAAAGGACTTCTATACCTAAGTTTGATTGTGGTCTTTTCTATGGTTAGGAGAATAAATTTGAAAACAAAAAGACTTTAAGACGGAAATGTATAATCTATCAAAGGATGTTTTAAATAATTTTTAGACCGACTATCCCCAGAAACTTTTACCATTTTTTCTCCCAGTTTCTTAATAAAAGTTTTGATTCTTAAACACCAAGGACCTAATGTTTCTATTTAAGAAAGTTTATATATATGTTTATTTTATTTATTCGAAGTAGATACAAAAATAATAAAATAAAATAGATTAAAAAACTAATTATAAATTAAACTAAACTAAAAATACCTTACAAAACTATTTTACAAAATAAACTACGGTCTTACCACCAGGTAGGGAACGCTCGCCGCATTTCCTCGTTGAATTATTATGGAAATATTCTGTTTTAGGTACGAGGGGCGTTCAAAATATTCTCGGTATTCATACGTTACAACCTCTTTTATATATATATTTGTTACTGGCCGCTAAGATTCATCCATTGACATTAAAAAAAAGTAAAATTGGAACCGAGATGTTCTTTTGTTTTTCTGCAATTGCCGAACAAACATGAACACCATGAGCGAATTAACAATTTTAACGAAATTAGAGCACCGATCCGTCATAAAATTCTTGACAAAACAGGGTAAAAATCAAAAAACCATAAAAGAGGAAATGGATTGTGTTTACCGTGAGTCTGCTCCTTCTTTATCTACTATTCAAAAATGGTCAAGCGAATTTAAGCGTGGAAGGGAGAGTATTGAAGATGACCCTAGACCTGGCCGGCCTGTAGTGGCTACCTCACAAGAAAATATTGATAAAGTGGAAAAACTTATATTGGAAGACGGCCGAGTGAAGGTAAAATCTATAGCTCAAGTAACCAATCTCTCTATTGGTACCGTACATGACATTATACATGACCATCTTAATATGTCAAAAGTAAGTGCAAGATGGGTTCCGCGAATGCTGACGCTTCTTCAAAAGGATATGCGTGTGGCTTGCTGTTCAGATTTTATCGACCTGTGTGGTGAAAATCCCGATGAGGTGCTGCAAAAAATAGTTACTGGAGATGAAACCTGGGTTCATCATTATGACCCAGAGAGCAAACAGGAGTCCATGCAGTGGCACATTAAGGGTTCAGCTCATCCCAAGAAGTTCAAGGTAATCCCGTCAGCTGGCAAGGTCATGGCCACAATATTTTGGGATTGTGAAGGAGTTTTGCTTATCGATTATAAAGAAAAAGGTGTAAATATCACAGGGCAGTACTACGCTAACGTTATACGTCAATTAAGAGATGCGATCAAAGAAAAGAGGCGAGGAAAGTTAACCAAAGGTGTTCTGCTTCTGCATGACAACGCCCCTGTCCATACTGCTCATATTGCCAAGGCAGCTATTGTTGAATGTGGGTTTGAAACTGTTACTCATCCACCCTATAGTCCGGACTTAGCCCCAAGCGACTTCTTTTTGTTTCCCAATCTTAAAAAGGATCTGCGTGGAAATAAATTTTCTGACGATGAAGCGTTGAAGACGGCCGTGAAGGAGCATTTTTACACCAAAGATAAAAAATATTTTTATGAGGGATTAAAAAAAATAATTGATCGATCTTATAAGTGTATGAACATAGGGGGGGAGTATATTGAAAAATAAAAATATCAAACTTTTCGTACTTGTTTGTTTTTATCCACATACCGAGAATATTTTGAACGCCCCTCGTAGTTATGGCATTTGGGATCGCCACACTCTTGAAAAATTCGTTTACCCAGCTCTTTTATGAATTTGTGGGTATCAAATTTATATATAATTTTAATATTTTGATTTTTAAAAACTATTTTATTCAATTTGGCAAACATCTAATTTTCTAAGAAGATTTTTTCCAATCATGAGATCGTTAATGTGATTTGTTTTATAACCAGGTGGAATACAGTGATATATTAGCATCTCCTGCTAGAACTAGAATGCGGTCTCGGACTGTGAGCTGCAGCGAGATTTCAGAAGACCAACTCCGACAGGTCACAGCCAAGATATTGCAGGTCTCCTGGTCTGATGATTCTGCTGGTAAGTTATTAAAGCCTTAATTTCAAACAAGTGGAAAGCTTTAAATTATAGCCACTGGACAGATGGGCTGGTAAGCTAGAAAGAATTATCGTAAACTAGATTTTTGAACTGATAAATTTATTGTACTTTATTATAACTACTGGTATATAAAGACGTGTTCATTTCGTAAGGTGAACTAAATAATGTGCGTAAGTATTTTTATATTTTTAACACACAATAGTTAAAATTTCTACAGGTGGCGTATTTGTACCATCTGTAGCCGCCGCTCTGCTTGACAACCCTAAGCTATCACTTCAGGAGCTCGCATCTGAAGCTATTATGGACATCCTATCGATGATAGCTGATGACGCAGATCCGTTAGACCAGAGGCTTAATGCTGTTTCGGAAACATCAAAGAAACAAAGCGAAGATGGTGTTGAAGACCCTTTGTCAATCCCCGGACCGCTTAGCGTCGAAGCAGATATCTCAGACTCATCAGACTGCCCTGCCCCTTCACTGCCTCTCCCAAAAATGCCAGCTCAAGGCTTAGCTATTAGTTATCTATTAAGGTTTTACAACAATATAAATCTATACGAAAGGGAATATTCTAAAAAAAGCTCAGAGCCGCCTCTGAGCGATTTGTTGCAACAGTTGAGGACGCTGATCGTGAACAATATAGTGCTAGTGTTGCAAGGAAGATTCCAGTTAGAAAAATGCAAGTCATCGCCGCTTCTGCCGTATATTATCATTGGCAACACTCCCATCGGTTTGGTACCGGAGTTACTCCAGTTAACTTACTTGGACAAAGAGAAGTTTAAAGAGGTTAGTGGAACATACATTTCGCAAACATTTGTCGTATCAATTCCGAAGTACACTTTTACTTAAGAAAATATTCTACTTTTTAAGACAAGCAAGTTTGTATAAAACACTATAAAACCCAACCACGTCTGGTATATGAGAGTCAAGAGCGCGAGACAACTGCAAAAAATAACTGCAAGTTTTGCCCCATATACAAAGAAAACGATAAATTCGTTTTCCATAAAAACGATAAATTCGTTTTCCGTAATTATTCACATTGTAGCACATTAATAAACAAATTAACACCACTTTTGACTAACAATAAAGTTATTTTCAAAACAGAAAACTAGCACTTGACATGTCCGTGCAAAATTCGGGAAGGACTCCGTAAACCTTTTAAAAGTTTAGATAGATAAAGATAGATCTGTTATTTAATAATTACAGATTTTTAGCCTTGCGTAATAATGCGGTTATTATTAGACCTTTAAATAACTTTGAAACATAAATTGGTAGAGTTTTGTCTTTCAAATGGCATATAACTCTTTTCAACTAAAGTACCTATATAGTCTATGTCATTTGCCATATCTACCAAATCGATGGCACATGATGACTAGATTACTACACGAGCGAAGCCGGGTCAAACAGCTAGTACATTATAAATAAGTTAATGTCGATATACTGTTAAAGAAACTATTTTGTTATAGATTTAAATGAAGAGAACTGTCGTAGCTTTTCAGTTTATATGTCAACCGGAGGAATTAATCAATTCAAATATATTTATTTGTAGTCAATTATTATTAATAAGGTTTCTTATATTATTTAATTTAAAAATAATATCTATAGTACCTCCGCGACTGTATTTACACTTTTAGGCAACTGTAAGACCTTATATACGCCCTGATTGAGCCAGTCTATTTCATGATGCTATTACCACGTTTTATGGATCATTTGTTCGTCTTGCGGAAATTCATCCCACTCTATGTCTTCTAATGCGTCACAAAATTGAATGTTTTATTTTTTTGTCAAGGTATTTGTTCCAATAGTGATGGGTATACGGGAAGAAATGCGTCGATGCGTTTCTCCTGCGGCTTCGCGTAGTTCTGCTACTAAGGATCCTGGCGCTCCATTGAGGGCATTGCGTTCTCTGTGTGACCTTAGAGCCGGTCCTAAACACGCCATGCGACCAATATGCGCCTTGATTGCGACTTTACCCAGTCTATGTCCCGATGCTATCACCACAGCACCGGGAAGAGAAATCGCTAGAGTCAGCTTCATGGGACCTTTTTTTGCCGTGAGTTACTTTTTTAATTACCTTTTTTTGCAGCTTATATTCATGGAAGATGTGCTACAATTACAAGTCTTGTCTAATAATGGGACAACTTTCATTAGTGGCTGATGACCGCCAAGTCTACTTTGTGTTAAATAAAGTCAAACCACAACTGCGTTAACAATTTGGAATCTACGAATCAGCTTCCTGAAATTTTAAGAAGATCATCACAATCATCAAAAATACTTTAATGTTACTTGTCTTGATAAACAAACAATAAAATCCTCCATCCTAAATGTTTTATAGATATTTTCCATATTTCATGAATCACACTTAAAATTTTATTTAGTTGTAAATTATTTATTAAATATATTTTTTTAATTTTTTTTTTAAGGATTTTTTAATAGATATTTATTTATATATATAGGTACCAAAGAAAGAATATTGGATTTAGACCTGAGTATTCATCAATTTTAATAATATCGTTATTATTAACATTTGGACCTAAGTTAATTATATCATTATTACCAACATTTAGACCTCAGTAGTCCTCAATGTTAATAATAACATTCTTCTTAAATAAACCTAAGTTCTCTTTAATTCAAATTGCCTCCGATGTCTAGCGTTTAAGTCGTGGATTTAGACTCTGAGTTACCGGGTTCGATTCCTGGTGGTTTTTAAATAAACAAATTTGATTAATGTTTAATCTATTTGTGATATTTCTCGAGTTTGGTACGCTAGAGACATCGACGAACTTGTCATGATTGGCCTATAGTAAAGTTGGCTAAGTGTGAATCCGCTTCTTTATAGGCGTGGTTTTTAACCACCACGCAGGGGATACGGTAGTGTTGATACTTTACTTTTTAGTATTCAATGTTAATAATATCGTTCTTAATAACATTTATACCTCAGTAGTTCTCAATGTTAATAATAACATTATTATTGTATACACACGCTTAGAGTTTTACCAATGCTATATACTATGTTCAATATTTTTCGAAACTGTAATGCTAAAATTTGTTTCGAGTGCCTACTTAACATTTATGCCTAAGTAGTCCTCAATGTTAGGCTTAAATAGTCCTAAATTTTAATAATATCATTCTTACTGTTTAGAACTAAATAGTCCTCTTACACTTGCATTCTAAGCCACATGTGAGATATTTCGTGGCTGCGCCTTCAAATTAACGTGACTTAGAATAACCTTAATGACTTAATTGTACTCTAATAAGTTCTGTCAATAAAATAAAATTTAATTAAGGCTAGTGATCATCAAAATTGATACTGTAATTTTTTTTATCTACTCTCATATCGTAAAATGCGAATTACAAACTTCAAAACTAATTTATATTAACATACTTTATAAACAGTATTGAAATTTGAAATTTAAAAATAGAATCACATTATAACACTTTTTCTCTAAGGCAAAGGTTCCATTACAAAAAAGTTTTGATTCCAATTTTTACTTGTCTATGGCAGCGCCCGCCATAGCGCGTGCGCGGTCACAAGCTAGGTTTTGGCGCCATTTCATTGTTTAGGACTTATGTATTCTGTACCATGGACTTTAAAAAAAAAAAAAAAAATTGCCGCCATTCATGTTTTGTTGTATAGCATTTCGTGTGATTTTTCTTACTCTTTTTAACTTTTATCTTTTATTTAGTAGGTTCAATCTCAATGTATTAGAGTAGATAAATTAGTGTATGAAACTGCACATAACTAGGTATTAAAACACTCGTGTATAATACCCCTTATTATGCAACAGTATCATTAACTACTATTTTAAATCAATAAATAAACATAACAAACTTCTTTTAGATATCCCTTTTTGCTGAAGAAAACCCACGTTTGGCTGAGCGTTTGTTTGGCTCTGGGATCGTTGACCGAAGCTTGTCATTTGCCTTACAACGAGAGGTAGAGATCAGTCGAAACACCCTGCATACTATCTGCCATAACATTCTTCTATCGGTGGACGCAAGGAACCCGTTTCTAAATTATTTCGCGATGTTGCTCCAGAGAAATGAAAGAAGAGCGCAGTTGCAGACAGACGAACGGTCTGTAGCTGGTATGTATTTTATAATAATAATAAAATTTACAGATGTAACGTAAGGCGAAGGCTTTTTCTACCAGCTAACCTTTATATGGTAATAAGTGAGCTAATTAATACTCTAATAATTTAGATCAGTCTTACTCAAAGTCGGCGATAAGGCGCTGAATGTGGGCGCTGGACGCCTAGAGGGGGGCGGTAAGGGATCCAGAAAGTAATTGGAGGCGTTGGCCTTTTTGTTGATCGATTATCGCATTCAGCGTTCGCGATGCCATTTTTTAAATGATTTAAGATGGTAATAAGTGAGTTAATTAATACTCTAATAATTTAGATCAGTCTTACTCAAAGTCGGCGATAAGGCGCTGGATGTGGGCGCTGGACGCCTAGAGCGGGGCGGTAAGGGATCCAGAAAGTAATTGGAGGCGTTGGCCTTTTTGTTGATCGATTATCGCATTCAGCGTTCGCGATGCCATTTTTTAAATGATTTAAGATGGTAATAAGTGAGTTAATTAATACTCTAATAATTTAGATCAGTCTTACTCAAAGTCGGCGATAAGGCGCTGGATGTGGGCGCTGGACGCCTAGAGCGGGGCGGTAAGGGATCCAGAAAGTAATTGGAGGCGTTGGCCTTTTTGTTGATCGATTATCGCATTCAGCGTTCGCGATGCCATTTTTTAAATGATTTAAGATGGTAATAACTGAGTTAATTAATACTCTAATAATTTAGATCAGTCTTACTCAAAGTCGGCAATAAGGCGCTGGACGCCTAGAGGGGGGCGGTAAGGGACCCAGAAAGTAATTGGAGGCGATGGCCTTTTTGTTGATCGATTATCGCATTCAGCGTTCGCGATGCCATTTTAAAAATGATTTATGATTATGAAGTTGACGCCGTCACTGGCGGCGGCGCAACGCACAATAACTGAATGGACGAAGAACAAAGTGACACGTGACTTGGTCTGTTGGTAGGCTCGTCAATGGCCGCCTTAAATCGCCAAGTTAGCAATCGTTATAAAATGTTTAATTCAAATTCTTTATTGCATAAAAACATCTTAACCTAATATAAACATATAGGTACATAATATAATATATACATAATATTTTTATAAATTATATATAGGCTTTGTGATAATGTCTTACTGAGCCTCAGCATGCAATGTAGGTTATGACTTGATGTCAGCACCATATATGAGTACATTAAAGGGACTTATGTCAGAGAATTTATGTAATGTCAAAACTTAAATCTAAATAGCTATAATGTCAATATTTTATTTTAGTTGTTTACTTAAGAATTCTTTTGTAGAATAGAGACGACAAATTTTTAAGCATTCCATGGATTCACCGTGCGGGTGCCGGGACCATCGTGTGTGGGTAAGAGGTGAGAAGAATAGTGTCTCGGGCTTGCGACCGACAATAGGTTGGTTTAAGAAAGGAGGCCTCCCTTTTTTATTTTATTGCGCGATAATACACTCACCGTCCATCATTCTACTCCTCTCCCTATCCAACCAAATACTGTATGATTCCGTTAATGCCGTCTTAACGAGCTTCCTTCCATAAATGTATTGACGGCAGACCGGCTTAGGCCCAATTCTTTCAGTAAGTGATGCAAAGATTTTGCTGGAACTCCTCTTGCACCAACTTCCACTGCGTAAAGCTGTTGAACAAAAATCGCACAACCAGACGTAAATTACGTTTTAAAATTTAATTGTAGGTAATTCTTGAAATGTAGTAGGTATTTTATATTGGAGACTATTGCCCCTGTTTAGGATTCTGTGTTCTAATTGTGATGAAATTTATAGTTTTATTAGTCATCTTGTTTGTCTATCTTTTACGTTTTACCAAATGTTATTATTTTGTCGTAACTAGTTGAAAGTGATAAACAAATTGTGTGTAAATAAATAGAATAACGAAAACAATATGGCGCACATCGTCCCACGTGTTTCTACGTGTCTACGGTTTACTATGATCGCTTGTATCGGTTACAGTGTCACAGACATTCGCAAAAGACTACTGTTAAATTTAGAATCACAAATGGGTAGGACAAGAAGATACGCCTTGAGTTAAAAAAATCACAAATCACGTTACTGTCCTTGGTATATTTTTATTAGTTTGCATCTATCATCTATACCTATTTAGGGAGTGTATAATTTACATAGTTTTAATTTGGTAATGACGATGGCTGTTCTTTGCACTAATGGTCGATCTTTTGCTATCCTTCCATGATATGTAAACTGTTAATTGTATAACTGACAAAACCAAGTGTACGTCATGTATCTTATGGTGAATAATTGAATTCTTTATTACTATTGGCTGAGCGCATTGCATGACCCTCGCTCGCACAATCCGACATTTTCAAAGATTTTTTAGATCTCTATCAACTTACTAGGAAATAAAATTACGGACATTTTAGAGACATATATGATATATAGAAAGAATTGGGCCTAAGCAGGTCTGCTGTCAATAAATTTATGGAACGAGCTTCCAAGACGGCATTAACGGAGTCATACAGTATTTGGTTGGGTAGGGAGAGGAGCAGAATGGTGGATGGTGTGCGTCTTGTTGCACAATAAAATAAAAAGGAGACGTCCTTTGTAAACCAGCCTATTGTCGGTCGCAAGCCCGAGACACCATTCTTTTCAACTCTCTTTCCCACACACGCTCGATTTTTCGCTTTAAGCGCTTTATTTCGCTTTAAAAGTCTTGGCGTTTGTCTATGGTTTTCATACAAAATTCGGGGCAAAAAAACGACACTGAAGGGACTGTGCATTTTATGGCGTTATAGAGAGTTGTCGTTAAATGGTCGGGATAAGAAAAATCAAAATTGGAAGACAAGCTTAACCAACCAAAGCCAATTGATTTCGACGCTTTAAGGAGTTTGTCGTTAAATCAAGTGACGTTACATGGATTTTACACTGTATGCCCAAAATGTCCGTTATTTTATTTCCTAGAAAGTTAATAAACTTAATTTCTTAAAGGTACAATCATACTTGAATAATCGTTAAAAATGATTATTTATTTATTTATTTAAAACTTTTTACAC
This sequence comes from Tinea semifulvella, assembly GCA_910589645.1. Taxonomy (NCBI): domain Eukaryota; kingdom Metazoa; phylum Arthropoda; class Insecta; order Lepidoptera; family Tineidae; genus Tinea; species Tinea semifulvella. The sequence goes on from OU342599.1 coordinate 5,153,653, forward strand.
AACTGCCTTCGAGGTCTAGCGGTCAAGTCCGTGGATTTAGACTCGGAGGTACCGGGTTCGATTCCTGGTCGCGACACAAAAATATTTATTAATGTATATAAATACATTTAATTAATATTTAATTTTGTTGCGGCCTCGCATGGTAGCAGGTTCAATTCCCAGTAAAAATGCATCCAAAACGTTGCGACTGACGTCACGCGCTACGGGCCAATGACGATCAAGTTGCCGCACCAGTTGCAATTTTTCAACCGCACCGACTCATGCCTCGCGTGTGTTTTTATAAATTTTTGATCATAATTCGAATGCTTTTGGTGAATATTAGTGATCTAAACTATATGTGCGTGTCTAATAAAGCTTGTGGTGCATAGACTATAAAATTGGACAAGAAATCTAGGGTTTAATCGAGGTGGATGGCCATCACACACGTGGATACGAGGATTGCTTTGGGGTGAGTCCTGTTTTCCATATGAGAAGGTCATTAACTCTTAAACCATCTGATTCTGTGTTCTTAATTTATTTCCTAAATTTATTTTATTATTTTTCCTCAATTTTTAGCACAATTATCGATAATATCAGCGTAGGCCCTCGCGCAGGTCTATTCATTAAGTGTTCCAATCGAACCGGAAGTGAATCGAAAGCCGTTGTTTAGGTCTTATTAGGTTCAATTTTAATAAAATACTCTAATAAGTCTCCTACATAACGTGGATATACAGTCTACCTACATCGTAATTCATTTGTTTCGTATTTTATTACGCTTATTCTATCGATAAATTGTGCACTTTAAACTCGGAATATTATTTAAATATTTATTTATCCTTTCCTAAATCCTATTATATCTAAAACAAATAATTAGTAATGAAATGGGAACTAGGTAGGTAGGTACATAATTTCTAGCCGAGTTAAATTGCACATCTATAACTAGTGTCTCATTCGAATACGTCCGAAGTAAACAACCGGTTTTGTCGTCTTATATTTTCAGTTACTTTGCATATAGGTACTTAGCTAGGCAGCTATATTCATTTGTTTTTGCGGTAAGGGATAAACGAGGTACCAAGCCGACCTATCAGTATTTCTCTTTCGTATCAAGACAACTTGAATAGATAGGTATACATTATATACTTGTTGCCTACGCCCTACGCCTATATAAATTTATAAATTAGTCGAATACATTTTATTCTAAAAATATAACAACTTTAAATCCCATAATGTCGGATCGGGAATTAAGATATGCAGAATCTCGTCGTTCACATTGTTTTCGTTCATTACAAACATTGTACGATCTCGGTCAGTCTTGTTTGTCCGATCCTACAAGAGTTGGTGTATTTCGTGCACGTTTAAATAAGTTAGAGGAAAATAAAAGTGAATTTTATCAATTTCAAAGTCAAATTGATAATATACGTTTGTCACAGAAACCTGAAGAAGTTTTAGATAATAAACAGTTGGACTGTTTTGATGAATTGTATTATGAAACGTTGAGTATAGCAGAGTCATTAATAGAAAGTCAAACTACTGATTCTGTTTCTAAATATAATAAAAATAAGGTTCAAATTCGTTTACCAAAGTTAGAAACCCCAAAATTTGATGGCAGAATTGAAAACTGGCAAACTTTCTTCGACAGTTACGTTCCTCTCATACACGAAAACGATACATTATCGCCAATTGAAAAGTTCCACTATTTAATAACTTGTTTATCTGGCCCTGCTTTGAGTATCGCAAAGGGAGTCCCGCTGACTAGCAGTAACTATTCAATTGTTTATGAATCGCTCTTACAGCGTTATGAGAACAAAAGGATTTTGGCTTCAACTTACCTAGATAAAATTGTCAGTATTTCACCTTTAAATACTTCATCTTTTGATAATCTTTCCACTTTAGTCAATACTCTTTACGAAAACTTAAATGCACTAAAAGCCCTAAATATAAAAGATTTAGGCGAATTTGTATTATTTTATTTAGCCTCACGAGCGTTAGACACCGACACTAAGCAACGATTCGAAGTACAAAATGAAAGTAAATTTCCTTCCTCTGATCAACTTTTAAAGTTTCTTCAAAGTTACATGAGGATTTTGGAAACTTGTAAGCCATGCCCTTTCTTGTCTTCCAAACCTTCCACTACGAGTAAATCTAGAACCGTGCCGTCTAGTGCTCGTATCGCTGCCGACCCGGTAGTACCACGGTCCTTCGTAGTAGAAACAAAACCAGCTCAAATCCTCAAAAGTGAAAATTGCCCATGTTGTAATTTTCCACACACTATATATAAATGTTTTAAATTTCAAAATATGACAATACAGGCAAGACTTCACTTAGTCAATGAATTAAAATTATGTCACAATTGTTTGCGTCCTAATCACGACGCAAGGAATTGCAATTCGAAGACAGGTTGTCTCGTGTGTGGCGCTCGACACAGTACTCAGCTACACACAGATGCGGCACCTAGCACTGCTCAGCCCACACAACCTGAAGTTGTTGATAGCGGTTCCAGCATTTCATGTGTTGCGGTAGCCGACAAGTCTCACACCTTAAAGGGCAAACTATTGGGCTCCGCACTTATTCGTTTGGTAAACTCGCGTGGTTCGTATAAATCGGTGCGTGGTCTGATCGACAGCTGCTCGCAAGACAGTTTTATGACGGCCGCGTGCGCACGGCGACTCGGACTGACAATACAACCATGCAATAGCACGGTTGCGGGATTAGGCGATAGTCTGATCAACAATGTTAAGGGTGTGACGTCATGCACTGTTATGTCACAGTGTTCAAATTCACCATTATTTAATTTACAATTTGTTGTTTTAGATCAGATTACAACTAATTTGCCCCCAGTACCTGTGCCTTTTTCTATTTATAAACAATTTAATCATTTGCCACTTGCTGATAGGCAATTTCACGAGCCCAGCAAGATTGATATTTTGCTAGGTGTCGAGGTGTTCGACCAGATTTATGATGGCCGCCGCTATTCGCCAGGCCCAGGCCTGCCTGTCGCGTTACATAGTGTGTTCGGCTGGGTCATATCTGGCCAGTATACTTTCGACACGCCTGTCAATTCTCCAATGTCTTGTACTCTTCTAGCACAGACTAGTGTTAATAAAAATATTGTGGGGAGATCCCGATATACCAAAGAGCCTCATGCCGCTCGTAATTTGGTTCCAGTCAAACCTTATTAGTCAAAAACCTATTATTATTATTAACATACATATATATATTTTTTATATTTATTTTTTTATTTTTGCTTAATTTCCTACAAAAGTATATTTATTAATTTCCTAGTTTAAATAAATTACAGCGTATCTTGTTATGAGTGGTGCTTACGTTATTGTATCAGTTTTGGATAGGTGTGCAAACTAAGTCAAATTATTCTTCCAGTTTGTCACTTCTTCTTTTACTTCTTACAACAAAGGAACTGAACCATGCCTTTAGTACTTTGATCAAAGCGTTCAAGCATTCGTTATGATGATGTATGTCTGTATTCGTATACTTAGATACTTCTATTAATTATGAACATATTCAAATGGGGAAATTGATAAATTTATTCAGACGGATTAAATATCATGTGGGGAGACTCCTACCAGTTGATATTTATAAAATAAATATAAAAGGCTGGGTTGTATAAAAGTCGTTTCCCGCCGTGACGGTGTAGTAAATACAGCTAAGGAAACCTCTAAAAGGTGATCAAGTTTACCCGTTTACCTTTTTACTAATCCTTTCCTTATTATATATATATTATATTTATCTATTTATTAATTATCCTTTACTTTACTCACATTCCGAGTTCAAAGTTTACATTCTTTTTAGATATTATGCTATTTTGCTTTGTTGAAATCACAGATTTCAAGTGGGGAGAGATGTTGCGGCCTCGCATGGTAGCAGGTTCAATTCCCAGTAAAAATGCATCCAAAACGTTGCGACTGACGTCACGCGCTACGGGCCAATGACGATCAAGTTGCCGCACCAGTTGCAATTTTTCAACCGCACCGACTCATGCCTCGCGTGTGTTTTTATTAATTTTTGATCATAATTCGAATGCTTTTGGTGAATATTAGTGATCTAAACTATATGTGCGTGTCTAATAAAGCTTGTGGTGCATAGACTATAAAATTGGACAAGAAATCTAGGGTTTAATCGAGGTGGATGGCCATCACACACGTGGATACGAGGATTGCTTTGGGGTGAGTCCTGTTTTCCATATGAGAAGGTCATTAACTCTTAAACCATCTGATTCTGTGTTCTTAATTTATTTCCTAAATTTATTTTATTATTTTTCCTCAATTTTTAGCACAATTATCGATAATATCAGCGTAGGCCCTCGCGCAGGTCTATTCAAATTTATTTGTGATATTTCTCGAGTTTGGTACGCTGGAGACATCGACGAGATTGCCACTTGTCATGATTGGCCTATAGTAAAGTTGGCTAAATGTGAATCTGCTTATTTATAAGCGTGGTTTCTGACTACCCCGAAAGGGAAACGGTCGTGATGATACTTTACTAAAACTTTTTGCACTATGTACAAAGGCGGACCTAACGCTAGACATTCTTACTCAGTCAATCTTAGGGACATTACGAACATTGTATGTGGAAGGTTCGCGCAAATTATAGAACATAATATAAGGGAGAAATTAAAATACTACTAAAACTAAACTACTTACTAGTAAATAATATTAATATATAATTTTGTATTGTGCGAGCGAGAGGAAAGCAAAGCTTTAACCGTCTTAAAGTAATAGACTTCCGCCGTAGCCTGTCTAATGGTAATAGAGTGGTAGAAATTGTATGAAAGTATCATCACGACCGTTTCCCTTTCGGGATGGTCAGAAACCACTCTTATAAATAAGCGGATTCACATTTAGCCGACTTTACTATAGGCCAATCATGACAAGTGGCAAGCTCGTCGATGTCTCCAGCGTACCAAACTCGAGAAATATCACAAATAAATTAAATATTAATTAAATGTATTTATTTACATTAATATTTTTTTTTGTGTCCCGACCAGGAATCGAACCCGGTACCTCCGCGTCTAAGTCCACGGACTCAACCGCTGGACCACGGAGGCAGAAATTGTATGAAAACATGTATTACCGTATTTAAAGTCCCGAAATAGATTGAAGTCGAATGTCATTAATCCCGCGCATTTCTACTAGACAACAAATTTTGGCGCGAATCCAAATTACTATTTAACAGGAAGTCATTGTCCTGACTGAAATTACGTATTACAAATATATTTTTCCTGGAAAATAAATACAATTATCACTTCAAGATAAAGTCAATCTTTCTTCTTAAAAAACAATAGCTATATAATATAAAAAAATATCTGTCAGCGTCTTTAAACGTTTTATAACCACATCGTTCCTGGAGAAACAGAATAAAACACTATTTAAATAACTGTGTATTTATATAAGTTATAATGTATATGATGTACTTGTATGTATAATTGAATGTATAGTTTATGTATGTTTATGTGTGTAGGTATAATGTATAGTATATTAAAATTAGTTAAGTAACTTATTAACCGCGACCGCCTCCGTGGTCTAGTGGTAACAAACGTTGCCGTGAACTCGGGAGGTCGTGGGTTCGATTCCCACCGGGGGCAAGTTGTACATTGTATAATTTGTCTCGGTCTGGGTGTTTATATGTATAATATGTATATATTTACAAAAAAAAAAAAAGTATAATATGTAGTTTATCAACCATCTAGTTTCCGTAACTCAAGCCTCGTAGCTTACCACGGAAATTAGATGGCGCTGTGTGACCTGTCTGGAAATATATATATATATATGGAATTATATATATATATATATATGGAATTATATATATATATAACTGTATCATTAAATTTTCAATTTTTTTTCATTCTGCATATGACCTTACTCGTTACCCAAGGTTAGCTGGTAAAGAATGCCTACTGGCATTATAGCTCGCTTCTGTACTATTTTTAAGTGCTTTAAAGAATTTAAATAAATAAATAATACATTTGTTTATATTATTTATTATTTTTCTATTTTTTATTGTTAATAATTTTTCTTTACTACTTTATTGGCATTAAGGTACTTTAAACTAAATAAAAAGTTAAATGATTTTAACATTAATTAAAACTAAGTACTTATAACTCGGGGTGGAAGCTCGGTTGTAAGAACGCGTTCCTTAAATCCTACAAAGGTCGGTTTAAACCCACCCGGCATGTACCAATGAGAAATACACTTTTCTTACGTACATTTGTCATAGCTTTACAACACGACCGTTCCCGTGTCTCAGAAAGAACGTTAAGCCGTCTGTCCCAGTTCCACTAATACCAATTAGTGGAATCGTTAATAAATTGTCATAAAAAAGGACATAATATCGTCGCCAAGCCGCCTGGCCAGCGCGGCGAGTGTAGGCCAAATTCTCCAGATATACTCGTACATATGTTATGGAAGGCCCAGCCCCAGCAGTGGAGGTCTAAATGGGTGGATGGAGGATGATGATGATGAAGGTAATGAATAGCGTAATTATTATTTTCCAGGTGATGGTTTCATGCTTAACGTATGCTCAGTACTTCAGTTGCTGTCTGTGCGAATTAAGATGGAACGCGTGTACCCTTTGTATGGGTTCCAACAGGACGCCTGGATCAATGTCACAGAGGAAACCAGACTGTCATTCACTCTTAATGAGGCTGCATATTGGCTAGATTCACTCAGTAAGTATAACTTTTAAACAATAATATTTTTAATTATAAAAACCAAAACATTATTTATCTCTACTATTATATTTATTTATATTTCATCATCATCACGACCGTTTCTCTTCCGGGGTGGTCAGAAACCACGCTTATGAATAAGCGGATTCGCATGTAGCCAACTTTACTATAGGCCAATCATGAGTGGAAAGCTTGTCGATGTTTCGAGAAATGTCACAAATAAATTAAATATTAATTAAATTTATTTATATAAATTAATAAATATTATTGTGTCCCAACCAGGAATCGAACCCGGTACCTTCGAATCTAATTTCACGGATTTAACCGCTAGACCACGGAGGCAGTATATTTGAAGGTTGTAATAATAATTATCTGACAGTATAAATAATTATAATTTTAATACCCTATTTAACAAGACTTGGTCAGTCCAAGTCTTGCATTATAATAGAAATGCATGATATTTAAAAAAAAAAAAAAAAAAATATTTTAGCCAAGAATCTGCGGGGTGAGGTGGAGTGCACAATCATATCGTCTAAGTTTGATTACGATTTCTGTCAAAAATGTCAAAAGCTAGCCGGAATGCCCAATTTTTTAACATATCTGACAGACGTAATCGATCTTAGACTAACATTTTCGGACGATTGTGCACTAAGCCTCACCCCGCAGAGCCGAAGATTTTGACAATTCCTGCAGTTCCCTTAAGTTTGACGTTTGCATTACTATCAATATTTTGACCCTTATACCCGACACTAACAGCATGTGTATACAGGATATTTTTTCCCACCTTGCGTCGTGTTTCCTCATTGATAAGGGTCGTGACCTCCATGACATGAATTGGTGTGCGTCTCGATGATAGCACGCCACCCGTTACAATCGTCGGCATGCACAGCATCGTGGACGCTAGTGTGTTTAATTGTGCAAAAAGTGGACTTAATTGGATTCACAGATCGGTGAAGGTCGATCTTCTACGTATCTTGATCTTAACTATAAATGGTTTCTAATGTTCTTAGATGCTGACAAAAGATTTAAATGGCCTGAAGCGAAGTTCCAGACGGTGTGTTGGTTCCTAACTCTTCACATGCACCATGTGGCTCTCATACCTGCCATCAACATGCATCAGCGACGAATTCGGTAAGAAGTCATCACGAACGTTTTCCTTCCGGGGTGGTCATAAACCACGCTTATAAAGAAGCGGATTCACAGTTAGCCAACTTTACTATAGGCCAATCATGACAAGTGGCAAGCTTGTCGATGTCTCCAGTGTACCAAACTCGAAGAATAACACAAATAAATTAAATAATATGTAAATAAATACATTTACATTAATAAATATTTTTGTGTCCCGACCAGGAATCGAACCCGGTACCTCCGAGTCTAATCCACGGACTTAACCGCTAGACCACGGAGGCAGTTCATTAATAATAATAATAAAAATTTATTGACCAAAAATTTACATTATAAAACAAATGTGGCACTGGCCCCTGAGGTAGGTTTTTGGCCGGTGCGACAGGCGCCAGTTTCCATTCAACCTGATTATAACATTGAGAGAGTACATTTTTTAAATAAGGAAAAAAACTAAATAAAAAACAAAGAAAATCAAATATTCAAATCAGTTTAGAAATATACAATAATCAGACAAAGTGAATATCAAGAAACTATTTAGTACAATATTAATAATAATATTTTAGATTATGATTACTACATTTATTTTAATTAATATTAATAATATTTTTTTTGATATAATGTATATGATGTACTTGTATGTATGTTTATGTGTGTAGGTATAATGTGTAGTATATCAAAATTAGTTAAGTAACTTATTAACTTTGACCGCCTCCGTGGTCTAGTGGTAACAAACGTTGCCGTGAACTCGGGAAGTCGTGGGTTCGATTCCCACCGGGTGCAAGTTGTACATTATATAATTTGTCTAGGTCTGGGTGTTATATGTGAGAGCCATACGGTCGGTGTTATACCAGTAACGGTGCCCAGCACTAAAGGTGCATGAATTACCAGCGGGTGATTACTCACTGAGATCCTGCCGGGGAGAACGGGGAAATGTCCCCATCCCCAACCCAGGCCCATTAGACATCCGGGCCTGGACGACGCCACTGTCTGTCTGTTTATAAATATAAAAAAAAGTATAATATGTAGTTTATCAACCATCTAGTTTCCGTAACACAAGCCTCGTAGCTTACCACGGAAACTAGATGGCGCTGTGTGACCTGACCTGTCTGGAAATATTTATTTATTTAACTGTATCATTAAAATTTCGTATTTTCCATCCTGCCTATCACCTTACTCGATCCCCAAGGTTAGCGCTGGTAAAGAATGCCTACTGGCATTATAGCTCGCCTCTGTACTGTTTTTAAGTGCATTAAAGAATTTAAATAAATAAATATACATATAAAATAAAGACACGCGGATAGATTTAAAACGCTGCAATTAATTTTTTCAGTGCATTCCGTGACCTCCAGAAGTTGATAGACGAGTTGGCTGGCAGTGAAGCTGACTGGAGAAATGGAGTCACTGCAGTCAGAAATGCTGAGTTGCTGCGGCGATGGAGAAGGCAAATAGCCAGACTACACAAGTAAATATTAACAATTTATCTTTTACAGGGACCGGCATATAAAAAGAACGCTGGATAGAAGTGGGCGGAACAAATGCAGCTTTATTTTTAAACCGACCTTTGTAGGATTTTAATGAAAGCGTTCTTACCACCGAGCCACCATCATATCTCTATAAACCCTATTCATTACAGCCCCTAGAACACAGCGTTCTAGACCTCCACTGCTGGACATGGGCCTTCCAGAACATATATCTGGAGAATTTGGCCTACACTCGCCACGCTGGCGAGACGGCTTGGCGAGGATATGATGTGTTTTTTTTTTATGATTCCACAAGTTGGTATTAGTGGAACCGGAACCGACAGCTTAACGTGCTCTCCGAGGCACGGGAACGGTGGTGTTGTAAATCTATGACAAATGTACTTAAGAAAAGTATATTTCTCATTGGTACATGTCGGGGGGTTTGAACCGACCTTTGTAGGACCACCGCGCCTTTAATTCATCTATAATCAAATAATATTTTGTAGTTATGACGCAATCTCTGAGGTAAATAATGAAATCCACGAATAACGCTTGCGACCAAGTAACAGAATACGGCTACAGGCATATATATATGCGGAAACACAAGCCTCTTGTGAGAGCATTAAGTTAACTCAAATCTTGTAAAATGATACTTTATTTACATCCGCAATTTTAAGCGTTTCCTCGATAATAATAAACCCTATTAACAAGTTGTTTTATTCCATTTTTAGATCAAAACTGTGCGCCGAAACAGCGCTACTAGAGAACGAGTTGATGCGTCGCAGTCTCCAGTTCTATTCCACTGTATGCGAGCTACTTTATACTCAGATGGAAGCGGCTATTAAGGATGAGGGTCCCGCTAGTCAGGCTTTTAGGGCTCTACCCGAGTGGTATGTCGAAGACGTCGCAGAATTTCTGCTTTTTGCTGTACAGTAAGTATACTTTCATCGTCATCATCACAGCCCTTAGAATGCATAGTCCTAGACCTTCACTGTTGGAGATGGGCCTTCCAGAACATATATCTGGAGAATTTGGTCTACTCTCGCCACGCTGGCCACATGGATTGCCGAGGATCTGATGTCAATTTTTAATGACAATTCAAAGTCAAAATATCTTTATTCACGTAAACCTATTACAGGCATTTGTGACACGTAATAAATTAAATTATTTTGAATGACCAAAGAGTAAGCTGTTAGCAGAAGACTAGCAGCTTAGCAAATTCCAGTGACCTGTTAATGTTTAATCTAAGTGAGAAAGGAATCTGCAAAGAAAACTCAGCTATAGCAGATTTACAAATGAAACAGATACAGATTTACACAACAATAAATAAATAAATATCTTTCAAATTCATCTGAGTACCTATGAGACTACAATACCTGGTACAGTGGTACCCCACCAGGTATGTCAGAATTAGGACTTGCCCGTGTACAACCCGAAGGCTGACCTCTGCTTATTTAAGAACAATAAATTTAATGTTTATTTGTTTAGGTCCCAGGCCCCCACAGCAGCACCCGATCATCACATAACATATGTGCCAGCCATCCATCACACACATGCCAATTTATGAACAATACCACACGTTGATATTAGTGAAACCGGGACTAAATTGTGGTGTTGTAAATCTATGACAAATGCACTTAAAAAAGTTGTATTTCTCATTGGTACATGCCGGGGTTTGAACCCACGTCTTTGGGATGTTAAGCAAAGCGTTCTTACAACCGAGTCACCTCCGCTCTTAATTATATTACATTTTAATTTGTCACTGTAGGTCAGCGATTCTCAAAGTTTTTTGACGTCAACCCTTTAGCATTGAGATTTTTTAATGTAGCCCTGTATATTCAGAAACTGGATTATTTGTATTTTTTTTTATTAATAATCATGATTTTACTTTTCTCTGTAACCTTTTTTTTGTTTCTAGATAAATTATGTATCTAGTTTAAAATGTACCGTATTTCTTGAAAATTAATATATTTAATTCTCCCATATTTTCCAGATTCGTACCCCAAATGGTGGCAGACTATATTGAAGAGCCGATAATAAAATGGCTTCTAATTGCGGTCTGCAACTCGCATCTTATCAAAAACCCGTACTTGGTTGCCAAGATAATTGAGGTTATATTTGTTATTAACCTGTCAGCCCATATGAAGGCTAAAGGGGTTTATGAAAGGTTTATGGATAATCCAATGTCACAATCTGGCCTTCCGAGTGCTTTGATGAAATTCTATACGGATATAGAAACCACAGGACAAAGCACAGAGTTTTATGATAAATTCACCATCCGATTCAATATTAGTATCATCTTGAAGAGTATGTGGGACAGCCCTGTTCATAAACAGGTGAGTTTTTTTATCTATTTGTATAGTATTTATATTGTGTTCCAAAATATTTGACATTAGCAATATTTATTTTAAGAAGAGACAAGACACTCTGTGTATATCTAAATACCTCATTTAAAAAAGTAATTTATATATTTTGTTCATCCTGACCACCACTTAACTTGATTATTATTATTAATGAATAATAATAATAAAGTTAAAATTAATGAAACAAAAAAAAAATACAATTTATTTATAAATTATCTTTTTTCATCACAGAGATGAGATGGTGATGTGATGAATGCTGATAATTTTTAATGGCACAATTTATTAACGATTCTTTAATTTGGAACCGGACCGGGACCAACTGCTTAACATCCTCTCCGAGACATGGAAACGGTGGTGTTGTAAAACTATGACAAATGTATGTAAGAAAGTTATATTTCTTATTGGTACATGCTGAAACGCCGAGTTTAGGATTAAAAAAAAAAAACAATTACAAACAAGAATTCATAAATAGAAGCAAGAATAGTTTAAGAACAATCATTCTAATTAAGAGTTTAACTCACTGAGAATCTCTTTCTTTGCGCCACTTACTGAAAGAATTGTTCCTAAGCAGGTCTGCCTTTAATACATTTATGGAACGAGCTTCCAAGACGGCATTAAAGGAATCATACAGTATTTGATTGGGTAGGGAGAGGCATAATGGTGGTTAGTCAGCGGTCTTGTTGAGCAATAAATAGAGGAAGCCTTATAAAGTAAAGTCGTCAGTCGCTAGCTCGAGACACCGTTGTTCTCTTTCATCATTCTTGTCTTTCCCACACACGATAGACTGGCACTCTCATTGTAAGATTAACAAGTTGTACAACCCAGCATCACTTACATTAAATAATTTAATCATCACTGAAAAGTTTCATTCTATATTTTTTAGGGTAAAAAGTGCTATTTAATATTTGAAATTTGATCATTTGTTTTAGGCAATCGTAAAAGAATCTCGCTCCGGTCGTCAATTCGTCAAGTTTATCAACATGTTGATGAATGACACCACATTCTTATTGGACGAATGCTTAACGGTCAGTATATCTTATTTTATTTATTTTATAGCGTATATACACAAAAACTGCAGTAAGCATGATATTGAATTCAGTTAGATTGATAATAATTGCAGTTAGAATGATATTGAATTGCAGTAAGAATAATATTGAATTGCAGTTAGAATGACATTGAATTGCAGTTAGAATAATATTGAATTGCAGTTAGAATGATATTGAATTGCAGTTAGAATAATATTGAATTATAGTTAGAATAATATTGAATTACAGTTAGAATAATATTAAATAGCAGTTAGAATAGTATTGAATTGCAGTTAGAATAATATTGAATTGCAGTTAGAATGATATTGAATTGCAGTTAGAATAATATTGAATTATAGTTAGAATAATATTGAATTACAGTTAGAATAATATTAAATAGCAGTTAGAATAGTATTGAATTGTAGTTAGAATAATATTGAATTGCAGTTAGAATGATATTGAATTGCAGTTAGAATAATATTGAATTATAGTTAGAATAATATTGAATTACAGTTAGAATAATATTAAATAGCAGTTAGAATAGTATTGAATTGCAGTTAGAATAATATTGAATTGCAGTTAGAATGATATTGAATTGCAGTTAGAATGATATTAAATTGCAGTTAGAATAATATTGAATTTTAGTTAGAATAATATTGAATTACAGTTAGAATAATATTAAATAGCAGTTAGAATAGTATTGAATTGCAGTTAGAATAATATTGAATTGCAGTTAGAATGATATTGAATTGCAGTTAGAATAATATTGAATTATAGTTAGAATAATATTGAATTACAGTTAGAATAATATTAAATAGCAGTTAGAATAGTATTGAATTGCAGTTAGAATAATATTGAATTGCAGTTAGAATGATATTGAATTGCAGTTAGAATAATATTGAATTATAGTTAGAATAATATTGAATTACAGTTAGAATAATATTAAATAGCAGTTAGAATAGTATTGAATTGCAGTTAGAATAATATTGAATTGCAGTTAGAATGATATTGAATTGCAGTTAGAATGATATTGAATTGCAGTTAGAATAATATTGAATTATAGTTAGAATAATATTGAATTACAGTTAGAATAATATTAAATAGCAGTTAGAATAGTATTGAATTGCAGTTAGAATAATATTGAATTGCAGTTAGAATGATATTGAATTGCAGTTAGAATAATATTAAATTATAGTTAGAATAATATTGAATTACAGTTAGAATAATATTAAATAGCAGTTAGAATAGTATTGAATTGCAGTTAGAATAATATTGAATTGCAGTTAGAATGATATTGAATTGCAGTTAAAATAATATTGAATTATAGTTAGAATAATATCGAATTACGGTTAGAATAATATTAAATAGCAGTTAGAATAGTATTGAATTGCAGTTAGAATAATATTGAATTGCAGTTAGAATAATATTGAATTGTAGTTAGAATAATATTGAATTGCAGTTAGAATAATATTGAATTGCAGTTAGAATTATATTGAATTGCAGTTAGAATAATATTAAATTGCAGTTAGAATTATATTGAATTGTAGTTAGAATTATATTGAATTGCAGTTAGAATTATATTGAATTGCAGTTAGAATAATATTGAATTGCAGTTAGAATTATATTGAATTGCAGTTAGAATAATACTGAATTGCAGTTAGAATAATATTGAATTGTAGTTAGAATTATATTGAATTGCAATTAGAATAATATTGAATTGCAGTTAGAATTATATTGAATTGCAGTTAGAATAATATTGAATTGCAGTTAGAATAATATTGAATTGCAGTTAGAATGATATTGAATTGCAACTTGAATGATATTGAATTGCAGTTAGAATGATATTGAATTGCAGTTAGAATAATATTGAATTGCAGTTAGAATAATATTGAATTGCAGTTAGAATGTATTTATGTATATGTATTAGTATGTAATATTGTTATGTATGTATTATGATACGGAAGTATACTGTTAAGAATAACTTAATTAATGATTGCACCTACCATCTATACTGTCTAAATGTCCTAAAGGTTTGGCTGTCAGAGAATGCCTAGCGGCATTAAGTCCGCCTTTGTACATAGTGCAATAAAGTTTTTAAATAAATAAATAATATTGAATTACAGTTAGAATAATATTGAATTACAGTTAGAATAATATTAAATTGCAGGTAAAATTATATTGAATAGCAGGAACTCTAATAATTTGAAGTAGATACTTTGATGGCAATTATTGTGAAGAAACTAAATGATTATTATTATTATTAATTCTTTAACAACAACAGATACCTTTTTTTTCAGTACTTGAAGCGTATTCATGAGGCCCAGGAGACCCCTCCGGCCCACGGAGACCCGCGGGCCCGCGCCCTTGCACAGGATGAGAGGCAATGCCGATCATATCTTACTCTAGCCAGGTAATTTTCATTTCCAACACACTTAAAAATAAAAAAAATATACTAAATCGATCCCTTGCATGCTTAGAAGCGCATTCATCATTCATCAGGCCTCTTGTTACTGCTGGAGTACCCGCTAGAACCGATGGTAAGAGACGGCATGACCGTTGGGCCGTGGAAACTTGGACGGTCTCAAATTCAATTTTTTTTTTTCAAATTCAAAATCGTTTATTGCACAGAATACTGGTAGATATAGGATAATACAATTTTACAGTTCAGCTGTATCCTACCATAATGATATGCAAATAATAGTACATGTCAAATTACAACTTAAATTATATTTGTCAACACTTATAATGTAAAAATTCTTGGATACTATAAAAACATTGTTCTTTTAACCATTTAATTAACAGCTTCTTAAATTTAAATATTGATGTCAATTGTTTTAATTCTATAGGCAAACCGTTAAATATTTTAATACACATTTGGTGACAATTTTTAGTTTTGTACCAGGTTTCCATAAATTGTATTTATATTAAGTCCGAACATATGTTCGCCCGTCCTCGTTAACAGGCCGAAAAAGACTCGGGTAGTTTTTAATAAACATACATGAGTCTAAAATATACAGACACGGCAATGTTAAAATATTATAGTCACGAAAGTATGGTCTACAGGAGTCGCGCTGTCCGAGATTAAAAATTGCACGGATGCATTTTTTTTTTTAATTTTAAACAGCTTATCTATATCTACAGAGTTTCCCCTCTCGTGTGGGATGCGACATGTGTAGACACATTAACCACACATTCAGGCTACCTCGTCAAGCAAAAAAAAATCTGCTGAGTATCTCATGCTACGCAAATACGCCAACTTCAGGTTACTAATTTGTGGAGACGATGGGCCCATGGGGACTCTGAGCCAAGCTGTCTGGCCAAGGAGTTGTCCAAATGGCTAACGAAAAAGTCTGGAGACAGAAAAGCTGGCAATTGTTTTTGCCAATATATTAGTCTCGCTATACTGGATGTGGATATTACAATGAACTGACAAGCAAACACAACATCGACATTTTTGACAGAAGACTTTCGGCACTGAAGTCGAGTTTGAAGGATATAATCTAACACCTGCTTTATTTTATTTTTGAACTGATCTTCATTGATTTTACTTTTGGTCTCTTTTCTTTGTTATTTTTTTGAAATAGTTTAATTCTCTCTCTTTTATTTGTAACACTTATTTACTTGTAACTTAAAAAAAAAAAAAAAAAAACAAGTTATACGTGATTGTTTATAATACATGGCTGATATTGTGTACACATGCTTTGAGTTTTAGCAATGTCTATACACTATATCCATTATTTTTAGAAACTGTAATGCTAAAATTTGTTTTGTGTGCCTACTTAATAAATATAAATATACAGAGGAAAAATGTTGCCAGTCTTCTTGGGACTATCCCTGAAGTGTCGTCTCTAGAGGACATTTTTTACTTATAGTTTATATTTATTTATTGTTTAATTTTACATTTACAGAGAAACTGTGGACATGCTTCAATACTTGACTGTGGATATCCGCGAACCTTTCCTCCGTGCTGAGCTGGTAGAAAGATTGGCTTGCATGCTCAACTTCAACCTTCAGCAACTCTGCGGACCCAAGTGCAAGAATCTCAAGGTAATAGACCGTTTACCGAGTCGATTTTCTGTTCGATTTTGTTACCCCGCGTAGGGTTTTGATATCAGTGAAGTAACTGAACACAGACATTTATGAACGATTTACCAGCGAAGTAACTCATTTAAAATTTATATCTGTTAACACTATATACTTATATTTAACCACTCTATACAAAATGGTGTATTTCCAGAGGAATGGAAAAAAACAAGAGTTGTACCATTACATAAGAAAGGTGATAACTCATTAGTTCAAAACTACAGGCCTATATCAATATTGTCTTGCTTCTCGAAACTGTTTGAACTACTTGTCTATCTTAACATTAATAATCACATTGACAAACACTTATCCGAAACTCAACATGGATTCAGAAGTCATCGCTCAACCTGTACAAATTTAGTTTCATTTATAACCAATGTTTCTCGTGATGTTGATATGGGCCTGCAAGTAGATACTATCTACACAGATTTTAGCAGTGCATTTGACAAAGTGGATCATACCATACTACATTCAAAACTTAAAAGAATGGGTATTGGTGATCCACTACTGAGCTGGTTTAAATCATACTTGCTAAATAGGCCACAAGTGGTAGCAGTTAATGGATTTGAGTCAGTTATTTACTATGCCCGTTCCGGTGTCCCTCAGGGTTCGCACTTAGGCCCTGTTCTTTTCCTGATTTTTATAAATGATATTGTGGATCATATTAATTATAGTAAGGTATCACTGTTTGCAGATGATTTAAAAATCTGTAGAACCATAAATAGTCAACTTGATAATGAACTGATGCAATCAGACCTAAATAATGTAGCATTATGGTGTAACAACAATGGTATGTCCTTAAACGTCAATAAATGTTGTTATATTAGAATTACAAAAAAGAGAAGACCTATAGAACATAGTTATTTTCTAAACAATGTTGCCCTTGATAACGTTCACGAAGTTCGAGATTTGGGAGTGCTAATTGATAGCAAGCTTAAATTTACTAACCATATTGACAATATTACTAAAAGAGCTGCCCAGATGTTAGGCTTCCTAAAGCGGAACTGTAAAGGTTTTAAAAAAGTCAAAACTAAACTAGTATTATATAACAGCCTCGTTAGAAGTTATTTAGAGTATGCCAGTATCGCCTGGAATCCAGGATACTGTGCATCATCTCAAAGAGTGGAGGGTATTCAAAGGGCCTTTACCAGACATCTTGCATTCTTTTCACAAGGCATCTCACATAGGAGTTCTTATGCTCAGCGTCTATCTTACTTTAAAATGAATACTCTCCGTAATAGACGCATGTTATCAGATTTAACATTTCTACACAAACTAATTCATGGAAAAATAAACTGCACACAGCTTCTTGAACAAATCAAACTCAGTGTACCAACAAGATACCCCAGACACAAAATTCAAAACATTTTTAACATACCCTATCACAGAACTAACCTAGGTATACATCATCCTCTTTCCAGAATACAATCAAAATACAATGCTCATGCTGCAAAATTTCCAGATATTGACATCTTCGGAGACTCACAAAGAGTATTTAAACATAAACTGCTAAAACAACTTGCCCAAAATTTATAAAATTTATGAGTAAATTTTATGTAGGTTTTTATTATTATTATTTTTTTTATTTTATTTTAATTTTACTTTATTACTTGAAGTAGGTAATATTTTAGTTATTTTCGTTACTTTTTTTATTATTTCTAAAAGGAATTGTATGTTTATTATATATATATTTTTAAAAATTGTTTCAGAATTAGTTTTTCGAATAATATTTAGTTTTTGTATACTTATTGAAAATTTTATAATTTTGTTATTTCTTATAGGCAATAAAAGCTACTGTGGTAATGTGGTGGTCGCCTATAATAGGTGCAACATCTAACTTCTGATTTAGTGTTAAGTACAAATAAGTGTGTGATGTTAGCACTGTTGGCTACCCTATTATAAATAAATAAATAAATAAACACTTTTTATTGGTTTAAGCGTTTATATTTATGTCTACTTGAAATTTTGTAACCATAAGTTTTTCTAATACAATAAAATAAAATTGTCGCTTAAATTTATCTCCACTAATAGTACAAGAAACGTAGAAACCTTTACCGACCTGTTATCGGAATGCTCCATGAATTTTAACAACTGGAATCAGATACTCATGAGTGACGTCAGTCTCCAACACTATGCCGGCGTGACTTGGCATGACGGGAATTCGAGCCTGATCCCGAAAGATGTGAATACACTTTACTGGATTTATCGGCAAGACTGGGCAAATTACGACCATCAGTCCGCTAACCACCTATTTATTGTTCTCGTAGAAAGTATTTGACATCATTGCAACATTAAGAAGGGTTTGGCAACCCATCACCATTTATTTTATTAACGTGCTTTATTATATTAAAAGTCGAAAATATAACTTTTTTTTAATGAGTTTATAATGCGTGAAAAATCGAAAGAAAAAAAAAGAGCAAATATTTTTATATTATAATCTAGAATAAAATAAAAGAACTACGTATTTTTTATTTAAATTATTTAGTAATAAAATCTTAAGTTACGGCGCAGAGAAGTTGTCCTAAAAATATCGCCACTCATGCTGAGCCTAATCAAGTAGGTAGCGAGAGGTCGACGATCGCGCGAACGATGACTTAAGCAATTGTTTTTCTTTCTATTTCGTCTTTTGGCTGTGAGTGACATTAATTAATAACGTTTTGTTTTTTCGGACAAAGATTTTTATTTTGAAAAAGGTTAAGGGGTTCTATATTTGCTCTTTTGACAACTACACTTTGTTTTTATTGTACATTTCACAGATAATAATAATTATTAATTAAATATTCTTAGAAGAAAAAAAGTAACATGGTTTTTATGGCGCCCTGAATCCCAAATAAGATACTTTATAAAATACAGGGTATTCCAGATATCCACAATTGATTTGATTCAAAATAGAATTTAAGCATGCATAATTACAATAACGTCGCTTAGCAAACATCGCAGTAAATTTAGCTATGTTTTCAGGGGAGTGCTAAAACTGTCTTTCTAATTTAATAAAAAAACTTCATAATCTTATTAACGTACTATTATTATATACATAATCTATTATATATCAAAAGGATTCTTAAATACAATTATAAAAACGTTTTTTTTTTACAAAGCTTTTTTTTTATATACTAGCACGACATGTGACCTTGGGCCCACCTGATGGTAAGTAGCGCGCAAGGTCCATGAATGTTAGCAACTGAAGTCAGACACTCATGACCGACATCAGTCCCCTAACACTATGCCGGCTTGACTAGATGCTTTTTCACACTCCACTCGAAGGACTCCAACTTATAGGAAAGTGGAAACACAGAGGCTGGAAGAGCATTCCACGTCTTTATCGTGCGACAGATCTATGAGTCCCCAAATTTATACGTACGCGAAGGGATGGTGACTACGGTATGTGGGTGCATATTTATAGCTACCGATACTAATAAGAGAACAGGCTATATATAGTGAATAGATAAGTAATGGAGAAGATGACTAGACTATGTAATCATCCTTTTTGTAGTATTTTTTACATCATAGCCCCTAGAACACAGAGTTCTAGACCTCCACTGCTGGAGATGGGCCTTCCAGAAATTTCTGGAGAATTTAGCAATACTCGCCACGCTGGCCAGACGGGTTGGCGAGGGTCTGATGTCAATTATTAATGACAATTTATTAACGATTATAATGGAACCGGGACTGACGGCTTAATGCGCTCTCCGAGACACGGAAAGGTGGTGTTGTAAATCTATGACAAATGTATGCAAAGAAAAGTGTATTTCTCATTGGTACATGGAGGGGATTTAAACCGCCCTCTGTCGGATTTTAAGGAAAGCATTCTTATAACCGAGACACCACCAATTTTTGATTTTTTTAATAGCTATTTGTGTAACTAGGTTCGCCGTCCGGAGAAGTATGGCTGGGAACCTCGCCGCCTGCTGAGTCAGCTCGTAGACATCTACCTGCACCTGGACTGTCCGCAGTTCCACGCAGCACTTGCCGCTGACGAGGTAACTTTAAAAATAAATTCAGTAGTCCCGCCAATTTGCACGGATATTACTTTACTGTGGATATTTATTTATTTAAAACGTTATTGCACAAGGTACAAGGGCGGACTTAATGCCCGTAGACATTTTCTGACAGCCAAACCTTGGAATATTAGAACATTTATATGTGCAATGAAATAAATATTAATAGTAGGATAAATTCAACATAATTATGTATACTTACTTATACACTTTTATAAAAGTAAAGTATCATAACGACCGTTTCCCTTTCGGGGTGGTCAGAAACCACGCTTATAAATAAGCGGATTCACATTTAGCCAACTTTACTATAGGCCAATCATGACAAGTGGCAAGCTCGTCGAAGTCGAAATCCAGCGTACCAAACTCGAGAATTATCACAAATAAATTAAATATTAATTAAATGTAATTATTTAAGGCGCGGTGGCGGCTCGGTTGTAAGAACGCGTTCCTTAAATCCTACAAAGGTCCGTTCAAACCCACCCGACATGTACCAATGAGAAATACACTTTTCTTAAGTACATTTCCGTACCGTTCCCGTGTGAGCACGTTAAGACGTCGGTCCCGGTTCCACTAATACCAACTTGTGGAATCGTTAATAAATTGTTTTAAATAATTGACATCATATCCTCGCCAAGCCGTCTGGCCAGCGTGGCGAGTGTAGGCCAAATGCTCCAGATGTATGTTCTGGAAGGCCCATCTCCAGCAGTGGAGGTCTAGGACGCTGTGTTCTAGGGGCTGTAATGATGATGAATGATTTACATTACATTACAGATTAATTAATACATTTCTTAATTTTTGTACAGAGATCGTTTCGCAAGGAGTTGTTCGACGAAGCATCAGTGAGGCTAGCGAAGTCGTGCATCAAGTCTGCCACTCAAATCGAACGGTTCAAGGCACTCGCCGAAAACGCTTTCCAAATTGCAGGTTCGTACAATAACCAAAAAACAACTTCGATCATATTTCTTTGGCATAATCTCACAGAAGAAATAAGTAAACAGAACTCTTATCAAACTCATATATTGGCAGAGCATCGGACTTAATGAGCTCATATCTTGCTCCAAACAATATATAGATGTATTCTGATACCATGCATGATGTATGAGTTGACCGCCTCCGTGGTCTAGTTTGGTACGCTGGAGACATCGACGAGCTTGCCACTTGTCATGATTGGCCTATAGTAAAGTTGGCTAAATGTGAATCCGCTTATTTATAAGCGTGGTTTCTGACCACCCCTAAAGGGAAACGGTCGTGATATATTTCTTTACTTTTTAAAATATAAATAACAAATGTAATTTTGTGCTATTTGGAGTTTAAACTCTTGCACTTGGCATGGAAAAGGTTTAATACAGCTCGTCAACATCTCAGGAGACAAAAAGACTGTGCCATATTTTATCAGCATTGCCATTCAACGCGGCAATGCTGCCTATATCCTTAGCACTTTGTCTATATGGAGCAAGTATTTTTATATATATATTTTATAATACTACATATATAAGAAACTGCCTCCGTGGTCTAGCAGTTAAGTCCGTGGATTTAGACTCGGAGGTACCGGGATCGATTCCTGGTCAGGACACAAAAATATGTATTAATGAACATAAAATACATTTAATTAATATTTAATTTATTTGTGATATTTCCCGAGTTTGGTACGCTGGAGACATCGACGAGCTTGCCACTTGTCATGATTGGCCCATAGTAAAGTTGTCTAAATGTGTATCCGCTTATTTATAAGCGTGGTTTCTGACCACCCCGATAGGGAAACGGTCGTGATGATACTTTACATATATGTATTACGTTATAGGGATATAAATCCCGTCCGCGTGGAATGGTGGCAAGAACGATGGCTGCATTTCCCCGCAGATTTGCTATACTGATTCTTTGGGCGAAAAAAGAGCCAGCCCTCTTGTCACCGGAGTAGACGACGAGTCGTGGTGTTATGTCTTTTAAAAACTTTTTTGCGCTTGGACTCCATGGGCCCAGAGTTTCTATACAGCAAACGGCACAAATATATAATCTTTTAATATACATACTTGCGCCGAATGCTGGATATTTTTTAAAATTTTATTAGTATAAATGTATATTGTTTTCAGTGAGTAACAAGCAGCAGAGTGATGACATGGCGGACGCGCCCGACGAGTTCCGAGACCCTCTCATGGATATCCTCATGACCGACCCTGTATTCCTGCCCTCCGGCACGGTCAGTATATTTGAAACGGAAGAGAGAAAGTACCAAATTCATTACTTACAATCATTACAAAAATTAGGTAATAAAGAACACTTTTTAATAAAAGGCTTGTTACGGTCGAAATCTTGCTCTCCCTATTGTAAATTTTTAAGAGACTTGAAATTTGGACTGGACTATTTACGCCCCATATTTTTTGTTTCCAATCTCACAAGTATTTTAATAGCTATCAAGAAGTTGCCAAGTATGAATTATCAGGAAAATTCATGTAATAATAATAATATCTTTATTATACAGAAAAACAGACTTTTGCAGCCGGACTAAGCCTATATGCATAGGTCTGTCCGTCGGCAGTCAACGCCCAGACATCCTTTTAAATATATTACTTTTAATTACAAAATAATAAAAGAAACAAAATGTACACAAAAAGAAAAATAAATTAAAAATTGTGTGGTTGATATCCTCTTTTTGTTTATGATGTAAGTGTGTGAGTGTAAGTAAGAGGGTGTGTCAACTTCACTTACTTTGTTATTATCGCATTCCTACTTTACTATTGACAGTAATTCCTCCGTTATATTCTTTCTACATATCACTTTAGTGCATTGATATATTATTATTAATTATATTATATAAATATGGACCCAGAAAACGGAAAAATCTGCTAGTAAAGACTTTTCGAAAAGCTTGAGAGCTTCCTCACACAAGATCATTTCTTCGTTTACTAAAAACTTCAGGACTAAAGGTTTATAAATATGTATGTGGTATTATCCTTCATTAAAATTAAAGAATCATTTATTTTACTAAAACAAATCTATGATTAATATGTCTCTAAAATTTATGAAATTTTATATCCATGAAATGTGATTGACATTTCTAAAAGTACTACACACATATGTTTTATTTTTATTTTGTTGTTGAGATCGAGATGGATGCAAGGCTTAACCTTAATAATATAATTTATTTGCCAGATAATGGACCGGTCAGTGATTCTATGTCACTTGCTGAACAGCAGTACTGATCCTTTCAACCGACAGCCGCTCACAGAGGATCAGCTTCTTCCCGGTAAGTCTATCTTGTATTATATAAAAATGTATGAAGAAGAAGACAAATTTGTTAGCATACCATGGATTCACCGAGCTGGTGTAGGGGAGAGATTTTTTTTATTACCTCTGCGGGTGATCTTGTGATGTTATGGCAAAGGTCAATTGTTAAACAGTCCAGCATGTGAATGTAGTG
Organism: Tinea semifulvella; assembly: GCA_910589645.1. NCBI lineage: Eukaryota > Metazoa > Arthropoda > Insecta > Lepidoptera > Tineidae > Tinea > Tinea semifulvella. The sequence goes on from OU342599.1 coordinate 5,177,786, forward strand.
TTGCAAAGCATTTTGATGGTTTTGTTCTTATACCCTTTGTCCACGAGCAGAAATCATCTACTATTTTCAGCAAGCCCTTGGGATTATTTTAGCACCAATGATTTTGATAAAATTTTTGATTAGCTCAGCGGGGGATATTATATCAAAGGTCAATTGTTAAACAGTCCAGCATGTGAATGTAATGTTTCAATACATTTTGATGGTTTCGTTGTTATAACATTTGTCCACGAGCAGAAATCATTTTCTATTTTCAGCAAGATGTTGGGAATTTTTTTTAGCACTTGACAATTTTTATAAAATTTTTGAAGCTCAACGGGTGATCCTTTGATGTTATGGTAAAAGTCAATTGTTATTCAGTCCAGTATGTGAATGTTGTGTTGCGAAGCGTTTTAATGGTTCGTTCTCATACCCTTTGTCCACGAGCAGAAATCATCTACTATTGTTAGCACGCCCTGGGAAATTTTAGCACCAACGATTTTGATGTAATTTTCGATTAGCTCAGATAGTGGTCGTATGAAGTTATGGCAAGAGTCTATAGTTAAACAGTATAGTATGTGAATGTAGTGTTGCGAAGCATTTTGATGATTACGTTCTCATACCCTTTGCCTACTAGCAGAAATCATCTACTATTTTCAGCAAGCCTTTGGCATTTTTTTTATCACCAACGATTTTGATGCAATTTTCGATTAGCTGAGAAGTTGGTCGTATGAAGTTATGGCAAGAGTCTTGGCATTAAACAGTATAGTATGTGAATGTAGTTTTGCGAAGCATTTTGATGGTTTCGTTCCCTATTATACCCGTTGTCCACTAGCAGAAATCATCTACTATATTCAGCAAGCCCTTGGGTTTTTTTTTATCACCAACGATTTTGATGCAATTTTCGTTTAGCTTAGAGGTTGGTCGTATGAAGTTATGGTAATAGTCTATAGTTAAACAGTATAGTATATGAATGTAGTGTTGCGAAGCATTTTGATGATTACGTTCTCATACCCTTTGCCCACTAGCAGAAATCATCTACTATTTTCAGCAAGCCCTTGGGTATTTTTAATCACCATAGATTTTGATGCAATTTTCGATTAGTTCAGAGGTTGGTCGTATGAAGTTATGGCAAGAGTCTTTAGTTAAACAGTATAGTATGTGAATGTAGTGTTGCGAAGCATTTTGATGGTTTCGTTCCCTATTATACCCTTTGTCCACTAGCAGAAATCATCTACTATATTCAGCAAGCCCTTGGGTTTTTTTTTTATTAATGTATGATGTTGTATATGTTAATTTACATAAAGACATCTTGTTTTACTATGATTCTGAAATTATCCACTACAGCAATCCCGCGCAATTAAAAGAGCTGCGGGATTGCGATCCCTGTTCATATAGTTGTATTTTAATTCGAAGGGTTGTAATGATAAATACATGATTGTATAGAATGTCTATGTCTGTACTTTGTGCAATTAAGTTTAAATATAGACCGCCTCCGTGGTCTAGTGGTAACAAACGTTGCCGTGAACTCGGGAGGTCGTGGGTTCGATTCTCACCGGGGGCAAGTTGTACATTGTATAATTTGTCTCGTTCTGGGTGTTTATATGTATAATATGTATATATTTACAAAAAAAAAAGGCCTCGTAGCTTACCACGGAAATTAGATGGCGCTGTGTGACCTGTCTGGAAATATTTATTTTATTATTTATTTATAATTGTAACTTACAGCGGAAGATCTCAGGAAACGCATTGAGGAATGGCAGCAAGAGAAGAAAGCGGCCAAGTCCAAGGAATCTTAGGCCAAACATACCAAGTCTGATGTATGTAATATATATAATAGACCTACTGGACTATTCCAGGACCAGCGATGGACTATTGTCCCAATTGTATGAATGTGAGATTATTTTTAAGTACGTTTATTTTAGATCAACAAGCTTGTAGGTTCAAGTGAAAACACATTAAAAAAAAAAACAACGCAAACGCAAATCTACTATTTACTTTATAACAGAGCAATTTAAAGTTATTGAGATTTTTAAATAATTAAATTCACTTTTATAGTCTTTTATACGTAGAAGAGCGACCTTGACCAATCTGTTATATGAATGAAACATTTTTATGTAATGTCTACATTTTTTTTTTTTTTTATATTAAATAGGTATTTATCCTAGTTTTATTTAGGGTAATTTTGCAAAGATTCGTAAGCAACATATTATGGCAAAATAGTACAATATATGTAAAGGAGCCTTCACCGATCTGTTATCCGAAAAAAACATTTTTTTATATAAAAATGATGCTTATATACGAATCCAACTTAACCGTAGTCTTAACCATAATACATTTTTTTTTATTTTGATCAAATAGAAGCATTCTTTATAAATCCCTGATTCTCCCAATCGAAAAAGATTTTTTTTTTTTTTTTTCAAAAAATATAGGTATATTAGTTTTATTCTTTAACAAAATTGGTCCGGACATGATACGGCAAAAGTAAATAAAAGACTAATCAGAAAACCAAAACGAAAAAAATCGCGTAGCGGATTAGCATGATAATTTACAATTTTATTAAAATTAAAAAATATTACAAACAACAAATAATAAATTAAAATATTAAATTAAATTATGGATGGATCGAAAGAAGTAAGTAACATTGTTGCCATAAACAAGTACTTAGTAGTAGCTTAACCTAATTTAGAGGCATTACAGCCGTGTCAACTTATAATCTTAGTGTGTTTTTCACTTTAGCCTATAAGCTTCTTGTATTAGACCAAATTCCAGCTATATATATTGACAAGTTCTTGCGGGTTCACTTAATAGGGCGTGTTCACATTACGTTACTTCAAAAATTCTCAATAATTTGGTTACCCAGCTTTTAACAGTTTTGCCACCATTTTTTAAATTTATCAATATTTTCGTTAGGTTCGTAATATTTGAAATAAAACTATAATAATTAAACTTTTATAAATATAATGGGTTATGCTCTTATGTTCGATTAATATGTAATTCTATTGATAGAAACAGACAACTTTTTCAAAGAGACTATGGAATGAAAATTCTAGCGACCTTCAGGAAAGAAGCCGATAGACGCATTCAGCTAGGATAAGCAGCATTCGGGAAGTTGCGCCATATCTTATCAGACATACCACGGTGTTTGAAGACGAAAGTTTTCAACCAATGCGTTCTTCCAGGGAGCAGAGACGTGGACACTGATCGTGGGGGTCAGCGAGCTATAGAGAGAACTATGTTTAGTATTTCTCTAACGAATAAAGTCCGAAACGTGGACATCCGTTAGAGAACCAAAGTTACTGACATAAACTTAAAAATTAGTAAGCTGAAATTGCAGAACCGATGACCGTTGGAGTAGACGGGTTCTGGAGTGGAGACCACGTACGGATGACCTGAAAAAGGTCGCTGGTGGGGGCTGGATAAGGGTGGCGAAAGATCGTGTGAAGTGGCGAGCCTATATCCAGCAGTGGAGAGACACAGGCTGATGATGATCATGAATTCTCCTAAAAAATGTCCCGACAAAATAGAACGAAAAGTTAAAAACATAAATATTTCATTATAATCTATTATTGAGACATACATATCATTACATGTAGTGCAAGAGGCCCTGGCAGACCAAGACTCACATATCACGATCAAATAAATAAAACACTGACTGAAGGTGCTTTAAAATGTCTTCGTAACCAAAGGGCATGTATGACGAAGCGAAAGAGGTATGTCGTGATTGTGTCAAATGGCGCTCATTGTCTCTGCCTACCCTGTAAAGGATCTGGCGTGAAGATATGTATGTATGTACAAGTATGTTCAAATTTTTAGTTCTATATTTAAAAATCTCAAATTAAAATGAGGGTAGTTTCGCTTTTACTGACATGGATTTTGAGGTTATAAACTCAATTTCCGCGTTTTTAAGTACATAATGTACCCAGTTTATAAAACTTAAAATACTTTACTAGTTCCATACGACTGCCTCTGGTGTAGTAGTTAAAATCGTATGTTTAGACGCTTAAGTACGGAGTTCGATGTGTGGGAAATATATGTAATTTGTAACATTTCCCAAGTTGCCATTTGTCATGATGGATTGCAAAGAAGGATAAAAATGTAAACCCGCTCCTTACAAGAAGAACATGAATTCTGACCTTAATTATAAATATTATTATGCACTGTAAATAAATTACATTTAAAGAAGCCTTAACGCTTCTCGCTCGCACAATTCAACAATATAAGGGTGTCTATTAAATAAAATTACGGACATTTTTCGGATCTTAAGGTGGTGGATGGTGAGCGTATTATCGCGCAATAAAAAAAAAGGAGGCCTCCTTTTCTTAAACCAGCCTATTTTCGGTCGCAAGCCCGAGACACCATTCTTCTCATCTCCTACCCACACACGATGGACCCGGCACCCGCACGGTGAATCCATGGAATGCTTAGAAATTTGTCTTCTCCTCTTCCTCTAGATTTGTTTTAGTAAAATAGAGGAATATAGTTATTAATGTTTTTGCTATTTTTCTCTCTAAAATATGGAGAAGACAAATTTCTAAGGATTCCATGGATTGGAGGTGAGAAGATTGGTGTCTCGGGCATGCGACTGACCATAGGTTGTAGGCTGGTTTACAAATAGGAAGAAATCATATTTATTTCATTACTCGATGATACGCTCAATGTATTGACGGCAGACCTGCTTAGGCCCAATTCTTTCAGTGAGTGATGCAAAGATTTTGCTGGAACTCCACTTGCACCAACTTACACTGCGTAAAGCTGAGTCTTGGAGCCGTTCCTGATCATTTCTTCTGTGGGATCATAATTTTTGTTCGACTTCATGTCTAATAATATTATTCAAGATCAGTTGAAAATGTTTTTTTTATTTCCTAGTTAGTTGATAGACTACATTTCTCAAATGTTGTTTTGTGCGAGCGAAAAGCGTTAAATCTAAATTTAAACAACGCGTCCACTACAAATTTGAACACGCCCTACTGTGCATTTGCTATACCTAGCCCGCGGCCGTTGTATAGTTACCCCGTTCGCTGTTGCATGTAGTGGAAATATCGATACTATCGATAGCACAAAAGTGGTAAATTGCAATAGTATCGATAGTATTTCGGATCACTAGTCGCTACGGTATTGACTTTCCTGTTACGAGAACTATTTTTGATGGTATCGATATCCAGATTTTCAAGTTCACTATCAATTGTTCAACATCACTAGTTTGCTAATGAAAGTAGATAACGAAAAAGCGCGGCAAATTCAAAAAACATTAGTATGGTAACCCTCAAAGTTTGATAAAATATGTGGATAAAACTTTATTGATACTTGTTATGGCAATAAAATAGAATTATTAGTTGCAAGTATCAAAATTAATAAATAATACTAACCTAACAAATAACACCACACGTAAACAATCTTGTTTTTGGTTGAATTCAGCTTCTTATTCTTGTTGTTTTTCTTGGAATTTGGACATCATGTAAAACAATACCTTTTGGACTGCACTTCAAATAGTTTTATTCGTATTTTACAACGCCAATGAGGAATTAGCAATTCAAACAATTCTTCTTCTTTTTTATAACTAGTAATGGCAATCGCTACTAAGGCATTTGTGCCAAAATCACGTCTGTATTGATTAATAAATTGCGTATAGGTACTGGTTAAAGGTTTGACTGGACACGATGAATCACAAACACTAAAACAGAAAATACAAAACAATTCAAAGCAAATATTTGGCAACAGCCTTATTGAAAAATTGACACTCACAAAAGTGTTGCTATCTGAAAATAATTTGATTATCTACTTTCATTAGCCTCCAGTAGTATAATCCTGATGAATCTGTCATTATCACATCTCTTACAGCCTAAATCTCTTTATTATTGTTACATTTTTTTTTTAAATATATTTAATACGCAATATTAAGGATGTTTAGTGTCTCCCGCACCATGCTACAGCGAACGGAGTATCTTTGTAACATTAACTAATTGCCTATTTGTGATTTTTTCTTATAAATTAAAATTCTCTTCATTATAAATTAAAAACTAAGGAAGCAAAACAATGCCCAGTTGTTATTTGTAAGGTCATTATATTAGGCCAGAATTGACTATTAATTTAAGTAATTTTCTAATGTGTTTTTTTTTTCTTCGATCATATATACAACAAGATAAAAGGGTCTCATACAAAAATCTACTACTTAAACCTTAATAAGAAATATGTATTTATTCGAAAAAAATATTTTTATAAGCCTTCCAGAAAAGAAAGGAATAGATTCAAACTATTATTTGCTATCAGATATGCTGAAACAAACTCCTTTGTGCTAAGATCATGCCTAAACTACAATGAAAATTTCGGTGATATTGATTTGTTCGTGTTAGTGTTGCTAGATTTAAAAAAAAAATCATTAAATTATCTAAATAATTCCTAATTAAAATGCTTTAAAAACTTTTTTTTTTAATTTTCCATAATTTTATTATGTATATATATATTATTTAGATATATTTGTTATATAGGTATTATTTTTAAGCTTATCACTATTTATTTATTTTGCAAAATCTATGTTTGATATTTAAGTGGAAACTTTGCTGGATTGTGTAACTTTTAGAATTGTTGTAATTATGTTTTATTAATAAATAAAAATAAATAATTAAGTACTTACTGTCTCCTGGTCCAAACCAGTATAATAATTTAAAATGGCGTTTCCAAATGAAGAATAAATTAAATAAAGAAATAGCATAAGTTATACAAATTTCCTAATTTGAAATATAAGCTCACTTTGTCAGGAAGATCCTATTTAGTGGAGCGTTTTTGTGCACTGACCCGCAATCTATGTATTATTGATCGGAGATATGAATTTACAAATTTTGTCTTGTTTTTACTGTCTACAAGAACGAAATAAAAATATAATTTATTTACCTTAATTTTCGTTCTTTAATTAGGACTTTGCGCTTTTTTTTTTGCACAATTCAATATTTTCAAAGATTTATTAAGTTGGGCGTATTTTTCGAAATGAATACGCAAAAGGGTAGGTATGAAAGAAAGCATAGGGAAAAAGTAAGGAAAGGCATGCTCCGATGGTTCGGACATGTTGAAAGGATGAATGAAGACAGTTTGACGAACCAGATATATAATGCGAAAGTTGTGGGTAAAAGAGGCCCTGGCAGATCTAGACTCACATATTACGACCAAATTAATTTAACAATAGCTGAAGGAGCGTTGAAAAGCCATCGAAACAAAAGGACATGTATGAAGAGGTTGATGAATGTCGAAGAAGCGAAAGAGGTATGTCGTGACCGTGACAAGTGGCGCTCAGTTGTCTCTGCCTTCCCCGCAAGGGATTTGGCGTGAAGATATGTCAAAGTCAAAGTCAAAATATCTTTATTCACGTAAACCTATTACAGGCATTTATGAAACGTCATTAATTTAATTATTTTGAATGATTCTACTCCTGCTAGTAGAAGACTAAGCAGCAAAGTGGTCCAATAAGTAAGCTATTAGCAGAAGACCAGCAGCTTAGCAATTCCAGTGACCTGTTAATGTTTAATCTGACTGAGAAAGGAATCTGCAAGAAAAACTCACCTATATCAGATTTACAAATAAAACAAATACAGAATTACACAACCAACAATAAATAAATATCTTGCAAATTCACCTATGAGTACCCATGAGATTACAATATCTGGTACAGTGGTACCCTATTTATCCTTATTCTTCTTAATTGCCTAATTCTTTCAGTAAATGGTGAAGAGAAGACAAATTTCTAAGCATTCCATAGATTCACCGTCCGGGTGCCGGGTCCATCGCGTGTGGGTAAGAGATGAGAAGAATGGTGTCTCGGGCTTGCGACCGACAATAGGCTGGTTTAAGAAAAGGAGGTCTCCCTTTTTTATTTTATTGCGCGATAATACGCTCACCATCCACCATTCTACTCCTCTCCCTACCCAACCAAATACTGTATAATTCCTAATAATAACAAACAGTCATAATACAATTTATATAACAAACAATACACATATAATTAGACCTGGAGTACCAAAACTGTAAAAGAGAACTACACTTATTACATTTTCAAAATACAATTAAACCATAAAAGAAAGTAAAAATCACATTTAAGTCTATTCTATCGAATACTTAACTCTAATTATCTCACGGACTCTGCTCCTATACACTGACTTAGAGCAAGCAAATATGTTCACGTCAACCAAGCAATCATTATATAGTTTTACTGCTCGTCTTTGAAAGGTGTTTTTTGCATAATTTGTTCTGCTAAAGGAGGAAATGAACAAGTCTTTAGAACGTGAGGTAAGTCGAGGCACTCTCAACGTGACATTGTCTAAACGAGTAGGAAAGTCTATGTGATTATTCACTATTTTGTACAGAAACATGGAATCGTTTAAAAAACGGCGACTTTGCATATATACTGTTCCGCCTCCGTGGTCTAGTGGTAACAAACGTTGCCGTGAACTCGGGAGGTCGTGGGTTCGATTCCCACCGGGGGCAACTTGTACATTGTATAATTTGTCTCGGTCTGGGTGTTTATATGTATAATATGTATATATTTACAAAAAAAAAAAGTATAATATGTAATTTATCAACCATCTAGTTTCCGTAACACAAGCCTCGTAGCTTACCACGGAAATTAGATGGCGCTGTGTGACCTGTCTGGAAATATTTATTTTATTTTATTTATTTATAAATGAAGAATATATCTTAAATGTAAGTTAATAAGACTACATTTCTCAAATGTACACTCACTAAATATTTTTTTGTAAATATTGGATTGTGCGAGACCTGCACCAGAAATCTGTTGTTACATGTCAATTCTGGCCTTGTAAAGTGTTAGAATAATCTCTGTAGAAACTTTATGGATTGTTCAAAGACTTTTTTTTTTGTGTAAATTTGTTTGTTTTATTATTGTTTAGTATATTTAACGAGTATAACATTTATTTCCTTGATAAGTGATATAATTATTTTTTTTATAAAATTGCATGTTATCTATTCTATTGTAATATTAATTTAATTAATTATACACAGCTTCTATACGAAGCTGGTTTATTCCTATGAAATTGTGCATGGGCAACTATCTATCTTTGGGCTGGAAATTCAAGACTTCCTTAAGATTAACAATTTTTTCCATTACTCCAGATGCTATAAAACAGATATTATATCTATTAAAAGCTCAGATTATCTTTTTCCTAATAAATACCTAACTGCAAAACACGTTTCCATTCACGGACCCATGAAACATTCATAATAATACAGAGGATAAAAATAATAATATATTATTTATTTGAGAATTAATTCCATAATTGTTAGTAACATTTTAACTGAGAACTATGTTAGTTTTAAACAAAAATATTTATTAATGTAAATAAATACCTACATTTAATTAATTTGTGATATTTCTCGAGTTTAGTACGCTGGAGACATCGACGAACTTGCCACTTGTCATGATTGGCTTATAGTAAAGTTGACTAAATGTGAATCCGCTTCTTTATAAGCGTGGTTTCTGACCATCCCGAAAGGTGAAACGGTCGTGATGATACTAGTAGTTATTCACATTAATTAAAAAGTTACAAACATACAGCAAAAATAATAATAATACTATATTCTATTTTGACCGCCTCCGTGGTCTAGTGGTAACAAACGTTGCCGTGAACTCGGGAGGTCGTGGGTTCGATTCCCACCGGGGGCAAGTTGTACATTGTATAATTTGTCTCGGTCTGGGTATTTATATGTATAATATGTATATATTTACAAAAAAAAAAGTATAATATGTAGTTTATCAACCATCTAGTTTCCGTAACACAAGCCTTGTAGCTTACCACGGAAACTAGATGGCGCTGTGTGACCTGTCTGGAAATATTTATTTATTATAATTTATACAAATTAAGTTAAATTCACTACACATCAATGGCCCTATACGACCTCAAAAATCATGGCCGCTGGCGACACCATAAATCAGATTTATTATAATCCAAAAAAACATAAATTAAAATAATGTTAATATAAATTCTTTAATCATACATTAGTTATTTAAAAAGTAACTTTCGAGGGTCTTTCAGCAAAGCGGCTTGTGACGTCTTCCGTGAAAGAATTATCAAATTTTCTAAGTACACTGAGTCGTCGTCTTACTTTTCGCGACAGTCACATCACCCCGCTATCGCCTACCAAACAAAAAAAAAATACTGTCGATTTGAGAACCCCCTCCTTTTTTGTGGATTTCATTCGGATATTGGCTTTATTTAAATCATGCATTAAAGGATTAGGGAGTTTTGAATTACCGGTCCTAAGGATACAGAATAAAAAAAAATAGGGTTGCCATAATCAGTTGTATGTTTAATGTAAAACCAAAGGATGAAACTAAAACTATTTTAACATCACAAGTTGGCCCTAACTGGGCAACAGTCGTTCATAAACTATAACAATTCACCAGAGATATGCGAGGAAAATATCAACTAATAGTATCAATTGATGTTTTATTGCACTTCTCTGGTTGATTGTTCAGCCTAAGGCCCGTATTAATACATTATAGCCGGGTTAGAGCTTAACCAACTATTTTTTTTTTTGTAAGTTCTCCTTTTTCACAACAGTCGTTTAAAAAACTTTTTCCAATGATAAAATCGGTTTTAGCCGAAAACGCAAATTCAAAATTAATTAAATGTGCATAACACTTTTGTGCAAAAATGACTTAGTTGGTTTCTTTCTAACATGGCGACATCTCAACTTCCTCAAGTGAATATCACATGTTGAGATCGATTTATTAATACGGCTATTAATCTACGATAATATTAATTGACCTAATATATTACATACCTACACATATCACATTCGAAGTCATCACATTTTAATAAAGTCTAAACACCTGCGTTTCGCGTGTAATCTATAAAACACATTGCTGTGTCTGTGGGTTTAGATTTACGCAGAACTCTTATCTTAGAACTCAGGTGAATTCGGCGCCTAATACTTTAAGTACAAAGGGTGTAAACGTTGCTTACTTAAAAAAATAGCTAGTGATTTTACTTAAGGGTTGTTACAATGGGGTGTATCAAAAGAAAAAAAATATATTTAACTTTTTATCACAATAGATGGCGCATGATATAACTGTCAGTTGTATAGAAAACCTGTATTTTTATTACGAAATTTATTATTTTCTGGCCAGCGTGGCGAGTGTAGGCCATATTCTCCAGATATATGTTCTGGAAGGCCCATCTCCAACAGTGGAGGTCTAGGACGCTGTGACGTAACGATGCCGAAGCGATCAGCTTTTAAGTGTACAAATCGAGATTTCCAAGCGAAATCAAAGATATGGTGATCTTAAAATTGCCGTTCAATTAATTAAACTTTTTTTATTTTTAAAGACGGCGTGAGCCTTCTTAATTCGTCTTTTAAGGTATTTTATTTTTTTATTTTATAAATTCTTTATTGCACTTAAAAACTTAACAGTTGAGTACAAGGGCGAACTTAATGCCTCTCGGCATTTTATACTAGCTAACCTTTGGGAGTGTGGTAGACGATTGCGGGTGCATTAGAAATAAAAACAAATACTTAAACATACATAACAATAATTTACATACTAATACACAAATACCTATAAAAAAAAAATAATAATAATAATATATACATTTAACTAAATTTATGTAAGAAAATACGTAAGAAAATGAAGGAAAAAAATACGTATTATTTACACAACAAATAAAAAGAGACAGAAATAGATATCAGGTAGTCGGATTATTTTGTTTATTTAGGAAATGGGCAATGAGGAGATTTTTAAATATATTTATCGACGGCGCCCGTCTGATGACCAGAGGAAGTTTGTTCCACTCACGAGCAGCGGAGACCGTAAAAGAATCTGAATATCTGCTGGAAGTGTGAGGAGGGATCTTGAGTTGATTGTTTTCAGTAGACCGAAGAGGAAGATTGTACCGAAGAGGTAGATAAATTAAAATACATTTTATTGTATTAAAATAAAATAAAACTACAAAAAGCTTTGCCTGATACACCCCATTAGCATCGCTTTTGCTATCACACTCGATAGTTTTCTAGGAAATTAAATTACGATCATTTAAGATATGTATTTTGCCAGTAATTTTATTTCCTATAAAGTTGGACTACAATTCTCGAAATAACACTAACCGGCCGGTTGCAGCAAGAATTATTTAAAAAATCAATTGTCAATATTTTGATATAATATACAATATAATACGTAAATAAGGCAACAAACAAAAACAGGCACATAGAGGTCAGCATAGACTGCCACATTTCTGCTGCAGTATTGATTTTCTTAACATACAATTTAAAAAAAAACACCCAACAAACAAACTGCAGGATTTACTTAGAAACCCAAGAACCGTTAAAGCAATTAATGAATTTATTATCAATACGGTAAGAATATTTAAGTACTGCTACCGGATATGAAATCTCTGATGAGATGGACTGGTGCTGCAATGGATCCGATTTTCGGTACGAGAGTGACGACGGTTTCTTACGGGTGCCACTAGCTCTCAAATTGCGACGACCACTCTGCCAAGACTGGATATGAAAAACTCAAGGATGTGACTAACAACAAGAATTACGACAAAAAAATAATATAACAAACAAGAAAGATTATGACTATAAAAAAAAATAACGAATGACTATGCCTTAATAGTAGAAATACAAATTGAAAAAAATATATATCATTTGGCTATGCCTTAATACCAAAATATAAATACGAAAACTACCGAAGTCATTGGCTGTATGGGCTCTGCCTTTTGCCACTCCATAAAAAGAAAATTGTAAAAAAAAAGTATAGGTGCAACTCCAGTTTGCCCATGTTTTTCTTTTATCCAGTATAGACTAAATTAAGTGAGCGACAGCCAGAGGATCCAAAAAAAAACAATTTGATTCAAGTGTTTATTAACTCAAACTTATTCTAAGCTTAATCTAACATAGGTGTGACAACTTTCGATATGAGAAATGAAGTGACAATACAATATTAATTAGTCTATAAAAGTTAAAACTAAGGCGATGCTGATTATGCGTTACGTGACATAACAATGGCACATGTAATAAAACTACAATGTAATAATAATAACATAAATATACGTTACGTGATTGGTAGATAGATTGTCACATTGGTTATTTTAGCCAAAAAGTGTCTTATAAACATGTCAAAAGATATTCAGTCTTGTTGCAACCGGCCTTAAGACTTAAAAAGTATTTTAAAATGTTTCAGTCTGCGAGCAAGAACGTAACAACCCTGTAACGTTTCCACCCTTTATGTACTATCTTTTACTGTTACATTATGCATCCTTTCCTGTAGAAAATCAGTTTTAGTAATTTTAAACTTTTTGTGTATTGGCGCTATATATCAGCCAATCGCGTAAGAATAAATTTGAATAATAATATGTAGTAATACTTGGCGGATATGCAGGGTGGAAAAAACGAACCCTACCTGGATAGGAACTGCCTAAGTATTAAAGATTTTTCAACATCATTCGTGCCGATAAACCCAGTAAAGTGTATCCACAGGTTACGGGATTTATTTTTAAATTAGGTACTTACTTAGGCGAGTTTAATAGACATATTCTGACAATTATCCTTTGGGATGGTGAGAGATTATGGGCAGGGTGCAAAAGCTGATTATGCCACTAGACATTAAGCTCGCCTACATTTAAATGTGTTTTTGTTCAAAGTCAAATCATTTATTACAATACAATTGAATTGATCTAAATATAAACATACACCAACAGTAAAAGGTGTCCAAAATATATTAATAATATACATTTGCACATCTACCAGGCATTTTTGTCACTAATAAAATCATTTATCTTATAATAGGCCTTGCCTATAAGTCGACGTTTGACATGAATTTTTAGTTTATTTAAACACAAGCTAGTTAGTTCCTTTGGGAGTGTGTTATAAAAACGAACACCAAGTCCCAAAAAAGACACTACTTTTACTGAGGCGTAGGTGAGGCAAAGCTAATTTGTGATTATTGCGTGTGTTGCGAGAATGCAAGTCACAATTCCTTTTAAATTGTTTTATATTCTCGTGGACATACATAATATTCTCTAGAATATATGCAATAAAAAATTATCTATCTATAAAATAATTAAATATTTAGGTACTTACCATCCAGGTATAGTTAGTTTTTTGCACGCTTTATAATGTATTTGAAATAATATTTGTTCTCAATGTTTAGGAATATCGTAGTAGTGTATGCTTGCCATTATACTGCGGCACATATAACACAATGATCTCATGTAAGGAGAGAATCATTGACACGCTGAGATCTATCTCTTACAATCGGCAAAGAAAGTGCTCTATTAGTTTTTATGATTGGTTATGTTGCGCTTTAAAGATGGAGTCTCAAGTTTATAGGCGCAGGTTTTTTCAATTATTATAGTTTAAAATACATCATCATTCAACAATAACAAAGCAACAAGCAAAACTCCATTTTGTTTTTAAAATTTCAGTGTTGCCAATTACATTTTTAAATAACTACACTAACTGTTCGACTTGTAAGCGCTTTATTTCGCTTTGAAAGTCGTTCGACATGCGTTTTCATTCCTTTTAAACAAAATTTAGTAAAAAAAAATGCGAAATTTAAATCTAATACAACAAGTAATAAATAGTTTATTATAATAAATTGTTATAGTGTAGAGTATAAATCTACAAAGCAATCTCAGTAATTAATAAAACTCATAATTTTAATAAAAATACTTAATTTATAATAAAACTGACTTTGCTTAAAATGTATGATATAGAGCAACGCAAAGGTGAAATAAAGTGCAAGTCAAACACAGAGATAGTGTATACAGATATAACATATATATGATGTGTTTCTTACTTGGTAAAATATATAAATTGAAGCTATAAAATTTTATAGCCAAATATTTCGCCTCTCTTTGGAGCGGCGTCATCAGTGACAGTGACTGAAGGTCTCAAAATAAAATTACTTTTTCAAAATTTATGACAAAGACCTTCAGTCACTGTCACTGATGACGCCGCTCCAAAGAGAGGCGAAATATTTGGCAATAAAATTTTATAGCTTCAATTTATATATTTTACCAAGTAAGAAACACATCTAACACACTTTATTTGTTGCAGATGATATATATATGATAAAATTCGGTAAAATAAAACAAGCTTTACTTTATTTGCTTTCAAGTCGAACATAGCAATAGTGTATAATGTATTTGCATCGGGAAAACTAGGGTTTCAATCGGAATACGACATCACTCGGAATGTCAATCAATTATTGTATTAAATGAGTGACGTTTTCATATCCATTAATATGGTACTTTATTATTTAGTGTCAAATGGAACTGAAGCTAAATGAAATAGCACGATAAATAAAAACTTTATAAATACCTAAAATACGATGGAAAACTATTATATAACATTTATAGTCGTTCTCCTAATGGGGTGTGTCACTTACTTTTTATCACGATAGATGGTGCATGATAGATGGTACCTAATATAACTGTCAGTTGCATAGAAATCTTGTATTTTTATTACGAAATTTATTATTTTCTGGATATTATGCAGAAGTGAGCAGCTTTTCAGTGTACAAATCGAGATTTCGAAGCGAAAGCAAAGATATGGTGATCTCAAAATTGCCGTTCTATTAATTCAACCTTTTTTATTTTAAAGACGGTGTTCGTTTACCTAATTCGTCTTTTATAGGTAACGTTAAGTTAAAATGCAAATAAATTTAAAAAAATGATCAGTCATAGGTGTAAACAAGGTACCATTGCCGCTAGCGACATCTACAAAAAGCTTTGCCTGATACACCCCATTGTGCTTTTAAACCTGGGTTCTGTATTTTTACTGCACATTGCGAGGTTTTCTGCCAAAATGTTTGGTTTAACTATAATATGCAATGTATAAAGAAAAGACTTGTAATTGTTGCTTAAGAACGCAGTTTAAGACAGATATCAGCGTAACAATGATTCTATTTTTTTTCTTATTTTCATCCTACATCTGGCCATAGAGTAACTATCGGTGAATAGACAATATTTATGCAGTCTATAACACTGTTTTAGTAGATGTTAGACTAAATGGTCACTTATATTTCTCAGTGAAGATGCTATTTAATAGTTTCCTGCGTCGAAACTTTTAATGTAATTAAACTATTAAATTACATTAAGTTTTTTTATTTAATTACCTCTTTTCGAGTATTTATCGATAAAGTAAAATAAAATAAACACACAGTTCTATAACTCCACTGTTGGAGATGGGCTTTCAAGAAATTTATGGAGAATTAAGCCTACACTCGCCACGCTGGCTGTTGGCGAGGAGGAACTTCCCTATCATCCTAGAACACATCGACCTAGACTCCACTATTGTAAATGGGCCTTCCAGAACATATATCTGGAATTTGGCTTACACGCTGGCCGGACGGGTAGACGAAGAGAAACTTTCCCATCATTACAGCCCCTAGAACACAGCATCCCAGACCTCTGTTGGAGATAGGCCTTCCGGAATATATGTGGCGAATTTGGCCTACACTCGCCACGCTGCTGGCCAGACGGGTTGGCGAGGATCTGATGACAATTTATTAATGATTCGACAAATTGGTATTAGTGGAACAGGGACCGACAGCTTAACGTGCTCTCCGAGGCACGGGAGCGGTGATGTAAATCTACGAATGTACTTCATAAAAGTGTATTTCTTATTGGTACATAGGTACCGGGGGGGGTTTGAACCTACCTTTGTAGGATTTTAAAAAAAGCGTCATTATTTTTTTTTTAGTTATAAATAGGTTAATTAAAAATAATAACTTGGGAGTCCTTCAAGCGAAGTGTGAAAAAGCATCTAGTCAAGCCGGCATAGTGTTAGGGACTGGTGTGAGTCAGGAGTGTCTGACTTCAGTTGCTAACATTAATGAACCTTACGCGCCACTTACCATCAGGTGGGCCCAATGTCACATGTGCTAATATATAAAAAAAGTCTGTTCGGAAATCAAATTTACTTTTTCACATACTGTGAAAATACCGCGTGTTTTTTTATTTAAATTACTTGTGTACGTGTAGGTAAACATTTTTTTTTTTTAAATGTATTTTTTTTTAAAGATAAATATCATTTTCCGAAAAACGAAAATACTGTATGGTGAATAAGTCCGCTTATAAAAATCACAATATATATCGTGATAAAAACCTTACGTAAGTCAACGTTCGCGCTATCGTCGACCTCTCGCTACCTACTTATTAGGCTCAGTATGAGTGGCGATATTTTTAGGATAACTTCTCTGCACCGTAACTTAGTTATTTATTACCAAATAATTAAAATAAAAAATACGTAGTTCTTTAATTTTAATCTAGATTATAACATAAAAATATTTGCTCTTTAATAAATTCCACGCAGTATAGTGGCGCCATTTAAGGTCTAGAGAGAATACGACAATAGAGAATAGAATCCCGGGATCACATTCTCTATTGGTATAAAGTTAATAGACTACATTCCTTAATGGGGTGTATCACTAACGTTTTATCACGGTAGATGGCGCATGATAGATGGTACCTAATATAACTGTCAGTTGCATAGAAATCTTATATTTTTATTACGTAATTTATTATTTTCTGGATATTATGCCGAAGTGAGCAGCTTTTTAGTGTACAAATCGAAATTACTAAGCAAAATCAAGTTATGGTGATCTCAAAATTGCCGATTTATTAATAAAACCTTTTTTTCTTTTTAAAGACGGTGTGCGCTTTCTTAATTCGTCTTTTAAGGTAGGTAGGTAACGTTAATTAAAAAATCTTTTTTCTGTTATAAAAATAAAAACCTACAAAAACATTTAAAAAATGATGCGACATAGGTGTAACACAAGGTACCATTGCCGCTAGCGACATCTACAAAAAGCTTCGCCTGATACACCCCATAGTACACTCAAACTTCTAGCGAAAAAAAAAGTAAAATATCATCACGACCGTTTCCCTTTCGGGGTGGTCAGAAACCACGCTTATAATAAATAAGCGGATTCACATTTAGCCAACTTTACTATAGGCCAATCATGACAAGTGGCAAGCTCGTCGATGTCTCCCGCGTACCAAACTCGAGATATCACAAATCAATTAAATACTAGTTAATAAATGTATTTATTTAGATTAATAAATATTTTTGTGTCCCGACCAGGAATCGAACCCTACCAGTCTTAACCGCTAGACCACGAAGGCAAGCTGTCAAACGAAAATTAAGTTTCTATAATAGTTACGATTACAGTTAAAAATAGAGCCGAGTCAAGTTTTATTTTGAAAGTCAGCCGTAAGCTGGTTACAATAGACGCCACATTTAATTTTAATCGTCTTAATTACAGACTTTTTTTTTTCAATTCGTTTATTTTGCAAGTAGGCATAGGACAAAAAGAGATGTATTCCGCACTTTTACACGTCAACACCATACTCCTCCGAAACGGCTTGACCGATTTTTATCAAATTCTATATGCATATTCAGTCTGAGAATCGGCTACTATCTATTTTTCATACCCCTAAGTGATAAGGGTAACATTTTATTTTTTGGACATTTTTTTTTTTTTTTTAATATGCCATTAAAAAATACATACAACCCTAAATTTTCACCCTTCTATCACCAACCCCTATATTTTAATAGTCATTTTAGTAATTTAATCATTTTCCATCCCGCTCGATAACTGATCAATTATCACTTCGTAAGTTATCCCCGCCAATTGAGCCTAACATTTAATTGAAACTTATTACATGGTAACATTAGTATCAAGACAGTTTATTCCTGCTATAATTAGTGTTACCAGTGCTGGATTTTTTAAATTTTCCGCGCTTTTTCTGGGTCAACACTCATTTGCCAGTAAACAGCATGACCGAAGCCGGTCTCCTGTTTCTCTCACGATATATATAATTTTAAGGAATAAATAAAATAAAAAATGTTTGGTGTTTTGTTATTTTTATATTCGCTCACAGCGCTCCATGCCTCTTTCACTCATATACCACATCCTTACACATTTACAATAAGTTAGTTTTTTTTTTCTACACTAGAAATTTCCTAGAAATGATTTATATGGCAAAACAACGTTTGCCGGGTCAGCAGTATTGATATAAAACAATTACATATTGGTGAATCTTGAGCAGTACATGATAACCATCATTTGGAAGAGAAACAATAAAATAATAAAAATAACTAAATTATAAATACAGAATAACGCTTAATTTTCGTTTGACAGCTAGAACGAAATGTCTTAGAATACGGGTATTATGACTTGAATAGTCTTATCTTATTCTGCGAGCGGAAGGAATGCAAAAGAGAGAAGACCCCCTCGTAAGGTCTGAGCGTATTTAAACCCCGGGAATGTTGAAGCTGGACTGCAGATCCAGCGTGGTGCCAGATAAAGTAACGCATCATGATTTAGCAGCGTAGGTATAGCCGACCAGAAGTAAAGTTACACCGCGTTCGTTTTATAGCATTTCCAACATCTCGTAGCAACTTCATAAACCAGCGCGAAATGTCGTTTTTGTTAAGAAATACCACTTCTTTTAACAATGCTAACATTTCTTAAATAAAACGAGCGGTGAGGCTACTTTTTGACAAGTATTTTCGTTCATGTTTTATCTTATCATGGCATCCAACACACATGATATTATTATGGTCTTTGAATTTATTACATAAAATCGTTTAAAATACCTATTTAACAAATATAATAATAAAGTATATAAAAATGGTTTTATATGTTAATGACATCTGTCAAAAAGTAACATCAATAACCGTCCTTTTAACACGGTACTGACATACGAAATTAGCATCAAATGTTAGAATTTTCATTAAACGAACTTGTGCTAAAATAAGTGGTATTTTTATGCTAACATTTCTTAAAACGAACGCGGCCTTAAGTATGGAAGTTGGAATGTTTGTGAATTAAAACAGTCTTTTAACGTCATACATAAAATATAATTCTCAGTGCCGGAGACTAAATCCTTCCTTAATCTTGCGTATTTTTTTAATCTTATGCCCTGGGGCCTTATTATGGCGCTCTCGACTTGCGTGTCAATTAGAATGAAAAGCGACAGATCTCCATAGAAAACTGTCAGTTTCATTCGAGCAAATCGAGCGGACATGCATGTCGAAGGCGCGAGAATGGAGGCCTTGAGGCCTAATTCGGTTCAAAATATTCGAATGAAAAGCGACAGATCTCTATAGAAAATTGTCAGTATCATTCGAGCAAATCGAGCGGACATGTATGTCGAAGGCGCGAGAATCGAGGCTTTGGGGCCTAATTCGGTTCAAAATATTCGAATGAAAAGCGACAGATCTCCATAGAAAATTGTCAGTTTCATTCGAGCAAATTGAGCGGACAAGCATGTCAAGGGCGCAAGAATCTGGGCCCTGCGGCCCTGGTGGAAATCACAGAGTGCTTAAAATATATATTTATGACATCATGTAAAACGTCATGTCACAACATGAAATGTTCACAAGATTCTTTATTTTCGGGGTAGTGTACTAACACTGGGTCGTACCAATACGCAGTGTAATTTTTACGGTTAAAAAAATGGCGTCGATTGCACCAGCTGAAGGCTGGCCTTCAAAATAAAACAGACGCCATTTTTAACTTTAATCGTTACAATTACAAAGAGTTCATTTTGGTGTGTTAACAGCCTAAATGTAGCTTTCTGCGTAAAATAGCTACATTTACAGTGTGACATTTCAAATAATTCGACATACAAGCTAATTGCCATCGATGTATATGGATAGGCCCTCACTGATATAAAAACGTTACCGCAAAACCAATCGAAATCGCAAAAGTCATGTGGCTACCTATATATATATATACTGTGGATATTTATATTGAATGAAACTACTCTTTTTGTATGCATTGTGACAGAATTTCCGATATATATCACATGTAGCATTATTGTTAAGTGTTAAGTCACTTGGGCATTGTATAAATAAAAACATCCATATTGGGCAAATAATTTTAAAAGAGTGACGCAGTCAAAATATATCAATCATATTTTGATTGCGAGAGACAGTAGTATTTTTAACAATTATTATCTCTTGAGAAGCCCCCAAAGTTGGTATATAATAATAATAATAAAATTCTTTATTGCACACAAAATATACAATATAAAGTGTTGTACATAGGCGAGCATAATACCATAAAGGTATTCTCTACCAGCTAACCTTTGGGAGAGTGAGAGATTAATATTATGGGTGCAGAGTGTGAAAATGGAAATAATAGATAAAACCACAATTAACATATGTAATATATATATACGGCACGTTTTCAGAGTGCGTTTTGTATTGAATACGCCTATCTACATACATCGATGCTGATGCTTGGAAAATAAATTTGATAGGTACATTACGATTTTTAACTATCGATTTAATTAACATATGTAATATATATATACGGCACGTTTTCAGAGTGCGTTTTGTATTGAATACGCCTATCTACATACATCGATGCTGATGCTTGGAAAATAAATTTGATAGGTACATTACGATTTTTAACTATCGATTTAATTAACATATGTAATATATATATACGGCACGTTTTCAGAGTGCGTTTTGTATTGAATACGCCTATCTACATACATCGATGCTGATGCTTGGAAAATAAATTTGATAGGTACATTACGATTTTTAACTATCGATTTAATTAACATATGTAATATATATATACGGCACGTTTTCAGAGTGCGTTTTGTATTGAATACGCCTATCTACATACATCGATGCTGATGCTTGGAAAATAAATTTGATAGGTACATTACGATTTTTAACTATCGATTTAATTAACATATGTAATATATATATACGGCACGTTTTCAGAGTGCGTTTTGTATTGAATACGCCTATCTACATACATCGATGCTGATGCTTGGAAAATAAATTTGATAGGTACATTACGATTTTTAACTATCGATTACAGAGAATAATTTTGGTGCAACTCGACAAGCTTTGTTTTTTATGTTTTTTTGGTTCTCTTCTCCCGATGGATGATGAATGAGATGATAGGGAAGGCAAAGGGTCTAGCCCATACAGCCAAGTCTGACGTAATATATCTTTCTTTTTAATGAGTTAATGAGGTCATCATCAAATTCCAGATGCTGCAGAATTTGATGCTTTTCTTGGAGTCACTCGCGGCACCATAGCTCAAACACGTAGGGTAAAATATGGGAGTTGACAGCGCGGGAAACCGCAAAAAATAAACTGCAACTTCGGCCCCATATTTAAAGTCCAATTTATCGTTTTCCATAATTATTCACATTGTAGCACATTATTAAACAAAACAACACCACTTTTGACCAATAATATCCACAGTAAATTAATTTACAAAACAAAAACTTGCACTTGACATGTCCACGCAAAATGGCGCGAAGAACTCCTTTTGTTTTTATAACATAAAGAAATTACATTTCTTACAAGGCCAAGAAGAATAGGATTCGTAATACATGTGCATATTATTAAAATAATTTATGTTCCAAAAATAGCGTCTGTATTATACATGATACATATCGATTTGCACAATTCTTTACATACATGCATAATGCAGCACTTCATACAATACATCTTCAAAGATAAGATTTTCTACTTGTGTTCAAATATTTAACATTGATTTACAATTAGGGTTACCATTTCGAAATTTAAAACTACAAAAAAGTAACAAACAGGCTGACATTTCATTAAAAGTCCGGACATTTTCACAAAATGCAAACATTACCTACTTGCCCTGTGTTTGACTTATCGCTTTAAGCGCTATTTTTACTTTATTTCGCTTTAAAAATCGTTCGCCTTGGCCTTGCTTTATGGTTTTCATACAATTTAAGCAAAATGCGGTAAAAGCGTTGAAATTTGCTTTCAAGCCAAACACGGAATTAGTTACAGTGGTAACTAAGCTCGCACATTTTTAAAGATTATTCCAGTCTGATTGAGTTCACCTAGAAAGCAAATCAATGCTCGCTTTATTACCCAATTTTGCATAAAGTGCATGAAAACCATAGCAACGCCAAGTCGAACGAATTTCAAAGCGAAAAAAGCACTTAAAGGACAAGTCAAACACAAGGTATATCTTTATACGCTATCCCTGTTTGAGTTGACGCTTTATTTTACCGTATTACCGAGACACCATTCTTCTTATCTCTTACCCACACACGATGGACCCGGCACCCGCACGGTGAATCCATGGAATGCTTGGAAATGAGAATACCAATTTTTCTTAGAGAAATGGGCCCAATAAAATGTTCTCGTGTCATAATGAATTCTTTTTTATTTCATAGTTAATATATTATGATTTCATAATCTGTAATCAGTTTTATTTCTTTTACCCTAACATAACGACAATTGATAAAAACTTTTTTTTACCTTAATAATTACATAGTTTTTTAGCCAATTTGAAATTCAGTGTTTTATCTGTAATAAAGTACCTGGTCATAATAAAGAACCTAATCGTATAAATAGTGTTTTGTAACTATTTCATACATAAATCTTAATCAATTGACTATTTAATTTATTAATATTTTAATGCTGGGGCAAAAGAGATGTAATTAAATTTAAAAAGATTATTCAATTGTATTTTGTTGAGGCATGCTGCATAAAAGTTGGGGCCTGGTTTAGGGCAATCTCTATTGTCTTCTTTCTTTTTTTATGACATATGTATATGATTGTTATATCTCCAAATTAACTATAATTTTATTCCCTAGTAATTTACACTAAAGACTACATTTCTCAAAAGTACACTCAAACTTGAATAATCTTTGAAAATAATGCATTGTGCGAGAGAGAGGGATTCAAAAGCCTTAAACCCACTTATGCCATGTTTGAATGCAGATTTAAAAATTTTGTGTAAAGAGAATGAAAACTAAAGAGCAACGCCAAGTCAAACGACTTTCAAAACGTAATAAATTTTAAAAAGTGCTTACAGCAACAAATCAAAGACAGGGTTAATGGGGTGTATCACTAACGTTTTATCACGATAGATGGCGCATGTTAGATGATACCTCATATAACTGTCAGTTGCATAGAAAACTTGTATTTTTATTACGAAATTTATTATTTTCTGGATATTATGCCGAAGTGAGCAGCTTTTAACTGTCCAATTAGAGATTTCTAAGCGAAATCAAGGTATGGTAATCTCAAAATTGCCGTTCTATTATTAAAACCTTTTTTCTTTATAAAGGTGTGCGCTTTCTTAATTAGTCGTTTAAGATAGTAATGTTAATTTAAAATACATTTTCCTGTTATAAAAATAACATTAAACAACATTTAAAAAAATATGCAATATAGGTGTAAAACAAGGTACCATTGCCGCTAGCGACATCTACAAAAAGCTTTGCCTGATACACCCCATTAAACAGCCAGACTAGAATAAAAGTCCAGACATGTACAGACAAATCCGAACGGATGGTAAACCTATTTACAATTCATTATTTTATACTGTATGAGTATACCATTTAAAAAATCATTTTAATATTAATAATTATAATTTAATTAATAAATATATTTGAATAAAATCATTCTAATTATTACTTAAAATGATAAGTGCGTCAAGAACCTTTTAAATAAACTTAAATATATTTACAATTTAACATTAAATAAATTAGGAATTAATTAGGCTACATTGAGATATTTCACATAATAACAAATGTTCAATCTATTTTAATAAATTACCTATTTTATTTATATAACAAGACATATGTTTTAATAAATGCCATTTGAAATAAATTAGTTAAATACTTTTTCTGAGGTATTATATAATTTGCTATTTACAATATATCAACAAATTGATAAATCACTCAATAAATATACATATTTATATCAACAGTGGAAAGGAAAAAAACAGAAGAGCGAAAAAAGTCTCTCCTCTCCCAGATCAAAATTCTTTTAAATAAATAATCGCGGTTTTGGAAATGACCTAATAATTGGATTTCTGATGTGAATATGCATACATCAACTGTTGTTGTATCTACACTACCTCTCCATAGATGATGTAAGACTTTAGTTTACTGGAATAACCATTTAGGGGTATTTATTACATAAGACATATTTTTTTATGCTAGCACAATATGTGATCTTGCGCCCACCTAATGGTAGTGGCGCGCAAAGTCCATGAATGTTAGCAACTGGAATCAGACACTCATAACTAACATTACTCCCTAACACTATGCCGGCTTGACTGAGCACAATGGCAATTCAAGCCTGAACCCGAAACATGTGGATATACTTTACTGGGTTTATCACCACAAACGGTGGATACTGGGTAGATTTCCACCATGGTCCGCCTATTACCAATTAAGGGAGGGAAGGGAATCAACCATGTCTTATTTTTTCTTACAAGGGGGTGAGGGGTCAAAAATCATCTTATGTAATAAATTAAGGTCTCCCTAACCTTAACCAAATAATATATGTTTTGAATGTTTTTTTTTAGTTAAACTAGTTATGATTTGGTGTATATGACTCATAACTGACATGGTTTTTTACTGCATCAACTGGTTTCAGTTTTGCATGCAGTGGAGGTGTTTTCTTTAAAACTGACCTAAGCTTAATTTTTAGAGCTTTTTTAACTTAAGATTTTTTTACAAGGTAGGTTTTGACTTCTTTAATTAATGTAAATTAATCAGTTAAATCAGTCTTGCTCAAAGTGGGCGATAACTCCCCCTTATGGGCGCTGGACGCCTTCAATTAAATAATGTCATTATGGTTTATAAGATTAGGGAAAGTAAAATAAAATTGAGATGCCGAATTGATTTTCAAAGTGGACCGGTAGACTCCTGTAATGTTACTATAATTTTTACCCTTCCACTGATGAAATGTTTATCAAATATTAATGAAAAGTATCTATGGGCCATAGCTGCCTGACAATTACCATTTTTTTATTGTTATATTATTTTAAAAAATGTTACAATCATCCTTTCAGAATTCAGGAGTTAATACTTGTTGCTATCTTAATAAAAACGGCAGTTTCCCTGCAAATATTAAGGACATTACATATAGCATGCCAAAATAGAAGTTTAACCTTGCAGTTTGTCTGGGGACTGACCTCATGGTCTCTGCACATCGGAACCTTCTCTCTATCTCAAACGCTCGAGGTAGAGTCAGCAACGGGATAAGAAACCAGAAGGAACAACGTACAGATGCAACAACAAACATTATGTATGGAGTAAAAAGTAAAAACGCAAATAATAAGTATGAAGCAGTCCTTCCAATCAAGATAGCTAACGTAACAATCTCAGCTTTACAATCAGTCTCCAAGTCTCTAGTGTTATTACTATGCAGTATAGCCTCAGTATTCAACGCCAAAGGAAGAGCATAGTAAATAATAGGCCAGTCAACTCTCCCTGTCTGCGCCAAAAAAGAAAACACCACAGACACTGGCCCAAATATTACTAATACTAAGATATCTCCAAGGGCTATGTACTTAAGTCCAATTCCACCGGTGTATAAAAAAGATGATGAGAGACCACCAAAATATACTAAAGCCAAATGTTCCATCCTTGCTGGCGAAAGCATAGCAAGAGGCACAAAACAGGCACATCCAGCTAAATACAGCATAGCTCCAAGCGACACAACTTCATCTATTGACAAAATATGATCCACAAGAGTCCTGTCATCAGACTTTCTATTGTCGATACCTTTAACAAAATCAAAGTATGTATTCACAACATTTCCAGCTCCATGTACTGGTATAACTGTAAAAACAGTCAATAATAAGGTAACCCAGCTAAATCCGTTCTCTCCAGGCAGACGATACGCCAAAGCGGCTCCTAACAAAGTAGGCAGCAGGCTTCCACTTAACGACCACGGCCGCAAAGCAAACACATAAGTCCTGAGCTTCATCAAAGGATTTCTCGCTGTAACAACCGCTTCTTGAGGCTGTTGTAAAAGATTCCCGTCGGCCGTAGCGACATCGCTTCCCTCTTCTTTATTCGTCATATTTCAGTCACAAATAATAGAAATAATTAAAAAGTTATTAAGCAAAAGTAGGTAACCTAGTTTATAAACTTTCAATCAAGTAACGGAGAAAAAAACTTTTTGATATGCATTTCGCCACACCGAAATAGGTTATTTTAAACCTTTCTATGCCACAGAATGTTATAAAATATGTGTAAAAAGAAAATGCCGTTAGTTTTTCAGAAAATCCAACCAACATAACACTGTCATTTTGACATTTGTTTTGACACTTTGTTTAGGTCCCGGGACTAGCAGTGTCAGCCTTGCAGCAACGTAATAAATTTGGTATTAAAGCAGCAACAGACTTTTTTGGCAACACTTTACATCAGGCGATACTGAACATCTGTTATCTCATTAAGGAGCTGCAAATGCATATTTATAATGCTAACAACTTCCATTTTTATTTGATCGTGAAACACTTGCCTAAAATAAAATAGCATTTCAACCTATATAATCTGTGATTTCAACTGATCCCAAAACGTACCACGTTCAAAAACGTGCGTATTATTTCTAACGTTCAAAAATTATAAATCAATTTATCTTTCTTCACGCCCTCCGGGTTCAATACAGGGTAGTAGTAAAAATTAAACAATCAATCACTTTATAAACTTTCAATCAAGTAACTGAGAAAAATACTCTTTGGTCTTACTAAAGATTTCCACAAAGGAATAAAAGGATAGGTATGGATTAGTTCACATGCAGCTCTACAGGTGTAAATAAAATTAATCTTATAAAATTGTTCTTTATTTGTGTACTACATTCGTACCTAAAACCATTTTTTTCTATGATTGTCTGGCAATAATTACTAATAGGATAAAATAATTATCAACATTTATAACATTAACAGCAATAATAAATACAATAAATTAATTAACAATTAAGGCAAAATGATGGTCCACATCCAATTAATGATATGAGAAAAAGGTTTAAAATCTATGTAGAAGCTACAGCGATTGCAGCTCCCTTAGCTGCATCGCCACCTGAAGTAAACTCTAATGGAAGACTATAGCAATGTTCCACAGCTTTCTGCAAAACGGTATTTCTTGACAAACCAGATCCATTACCTACAATTCTTTTCACATTGGCTTTTAAGAGCACATCCTTAGACATCATGGAATGCAGATTTTCGATTATACTGTTACATAAGGATCTAAAAACTTGGCCCAACTGTATGTTGGAAAGGTCAATGTTATCCACACTTGCTTTAGCAGTAGGAGAGTGTCTCTCACCAAGCAAAAACGGTTTCACATCCATTATAGAGTGATCATCCTTAACATTCATCCCAGAACCAATTAACTTCTCCCAAACTTTAGCCTGAGGTATTGGGAACCCAAACTCTAACATCCATTGCTGCAGCATCCTAACAAAAGTTGCCAAAACATTTCCACCATTCAATGATGCAGCAACTACCAAATAAGTATTATTAACATAAGGCAGATGTTCAATTGTTGCACAGTTCATATCACTAATTTTGTCCACAACAAATCCAAGTTGTGCCGAGGTAGATATGTTCAGTACAGCATCTTCTTTATTCTCTAAAGTGGCAAGAAAAGAACATTGGAGATCACCTAAAGCAGCCCCCACCGGTGTCCCTTCAGGTATACCATACCAAGAGGTTGATAATTTTCCAACAAATAGTCCGCTTTTTACAACCTTCGGTAGGAGATTGACAGGAAAGTCAATGGAAGACAAAATCTCAGTGTTCCAAGAATTATGCTCTGTGTTGAAGTATCCCCAACTGGCTGCATTCTGATCAGACATTACTGGAGTTTCTAAGTTACAAATCATGGAAACTATGAAGTCTTGAACTGTTGCTGAACAGTTGAAGATTTTAAGCTTTTCTGGTTTGTGTTTTAACATCCAGAGGAGGGTTGCACAGCCGTAACCAGAGTAGCATTTCAAATGTGAGTCTGGAGGTGGCAAAGTGTCCAAGAACTCTGGTCTGCAGCGAGTATCCTGCCAGGTATATAATGCTGACATATTCTGCCTGATTGCTTCATATCTGATCAAAGCCCCATCTTTTTCTATCCTCTCCCAAGCCCTAAAACACACAAACTAATATAAAGTCAAAATATTTTTATTTAAAAAAGAAAAAATAAAAGGCATTTGTGACAGTTAATTCTTTAATGCTTATGTCCAAAAATAATTTTGACAACAAAGTTATTCACTTAATCTTTTTTGTTCTAAGTTAGGAAATGTTCAATTCCTGGCTTGAACTCAATTATAAAAAATATATACAACTATTGAATTGCCACTTGTCATAATAGGTCTATAGTAAAGTATTATTGGAAATATGTATTTCACAAAAAAATAAAACACACTGAATCAGTTCTGAAAACCAGGACCTCAAATAATTCTACTGCTTGTACAAGATTCAACCTCAAAACAGTCTAATAAGTAAGCTGTTAGCAAAAGACTAGCAGCTTAGAAGATACCAGTCACCTATTAGTTATTAAAACCCAAACTTTAGAGAGATTATAATCAGGATGCCAACATCTATTTTTGTACATATTATAAGTGGGTGTGCAATTAACTCTTGACATCCGACTAACATTAATTATCTTTAGATCTTTGACAATATTAAAATAAACATAGGGATGTGTTAGAAAGATATATTTATTACCTAGTATCTCCATTTTTCCAAAGAACAACACCATGCATCTGTCCACAGACACCAATCTTGGTCACATGTCTAAGGATATCCTTAGGGAGTCTCGACACGCATACATGCACGGCTGAGACTATTTTTGGTACATCCTGCTTGTTGCCTTCAATTCCTTGATCGCTAGGAATATTAGCTGCAGTATCCTTGCTCTGTTTAGCCACAATTTCCTTCGACCTTGGATCAAACACACAAACTTTAACTGATGTTGTACCAATATCCATTCCTAAAATATATTTCTTGTCACCCATTGTGATTTATTTCCTTAGCTAAGATCTGTAGCAGCGTGTGTCTCGCTCGGCACGTTAGCGCGAATTACTTGGGAATTACTCGAGTCCGGTAGTCGTTGACGTCTCACCGTTTAGCGTAAGCGTAGCGCGTGGTCGGGTAGCGGGCGACGAGGTATTTCGTCGATCTGAAATTATATAACAGGAGCATTACTACTTGTCGTTTATCAGATTGGCGTGTATTGTTCAAATTATCAATGTAGGTGTTTTATTTTCAAGTGAACGGATAAACAATATCCACTCGTGAATATTAGATAACAAGTAATAATGATAAAATAACACAATTTACCGCTGTTTTATCACAAATTCCATGTTTATTTACCATTTTGGTTTTGGTAAAATAAAATTGACATTTGATGTAATATGATTGCTGATTGATCGTTCATAAATCAAGAGATATTATTTTCAAGATTTACTATTTATTATTCATACAATATTTATTTAATAACGTTTAGCAATCAAGTTTTTTAACCTGATTTTATAGTTATATTAATGCCTTTCTTCAAAGGTAATCATTTTAAATGATAAATGCTATAAAACTTTCTAAACGAATACAATGCTGTCACTGCTGTCAGCGAGAGGAGGTATGTTTATTTTTTTAGCTATTTCTACGCAAAGTGGGTCTGTTTAGTATAATTATCGTAGTTAGTTATTTTTCTAACAATAAATCAACGATTTCGGTTTATATATTGTATAAACAGATCTTTGTTTAAATTTCACTTAACACAATAACCTAAAAAGCAAGTATACCTCACGTTTTTTATTAGCTGCATTAGATTGACTTTGTCATGCGATGACTTCTTTGACCAATAAGGAAATTACATAATATTAAACTATTATGGCCGCGTTCGTGTTATAGCATTTCCAACATTTCGTAGCAACTTCATAAACCAGCGCGAAATGTCGTTTTTGTTAAGAAAGACCATCAAATGTTAGAATTTTCTTTAAACGAACGACTTGTGCTAAAAAAAGTGGTATTTTCATGCTAACATTTCTTAAAACGAACGCGGCCTATATATGTACATTTGTCAAAGAACCGTTAAACCGTTCATATTGAAATTTCGGCGCGGTGGTGGCTCGGTTGTAAGAACGCGTTCCTTAAATCCTACAAAGGTCGGTTCAAACCCATCCGGCATGTACCAATGAGAAATACACTTTTCTTACGTACATTTGTCATAGATTTACAACACCACCGGTCCCGTGCCTCGGTCCTGATTCCACTAATACCAACTTTCCACAACCGTTAATAAATTGACATCATATCCTCGCCTGCAGCGTGGCGAATGCAGGCCAAATTCTCCAGATATATGTTCTGTAAGGCCCATCTCCAGCAGTGGAGGTCTAGGACGCTGTGTTCTAGGGACTGTAATGAATGAAAATGGACACACTCACATGGTGAATTCATGGCAGCTAGTTTGTCTTCTTTCTTCCAACTTGGGAAATCATTAATAAAATGTCCAAGCAACATCCAACTCTCTTCAACCCATCTGGCCAGCGTGGCAAGGCCAAATTCCCCAAAAATATGTTCTGGAAAGTTATCTCCAACAGTTAAAGACCAGGGGTTGTGATATCACATATATGTGATAGTATGCAAGCTATAGATTAAACAAATATTTTTATTTTCAGTTTATACCAGAACAATGGGAAAGCGAGCAAAAAAAGAATCTACAGTGCCTGAAGAAGCTGATGAATTCAAAGTTGTTAAAAGTAAAAAAAATAAAAAACCAATGAAGATAGAGGAGGATGTGTCAGTCAATGAACATAATGATTTAATAGAAAATAACATCAACAATGCCAAAAAATCTAATAAAGCTATAAAAAAAGTTGAAGAAATAAAACTATTAAATGAGAATGAACATATAAATATAAAAAAAGAATCTACAGTGCCTGAAGAAGCAGATGAAGCCAGAGTTATTAAAGGTAAAGAAAAAAAAAGATCTATGAAAATAAAGGAGGATATATCAGTCAATGAACATAATGATTTAATAGAAAATAACAGTAAAGCTAAAAAATCTAAGCACAAAGAGAAAACTACAAACAATGATAAAGAAACTGAAGAAATAGAATTATCAAATGAAAATGAACATAAAAGTACAGAAAAGGAATTTATTGATGATATACCCCAAGAATCTACACAAGAGCTAAGTTCAAGTACAAATAAAGGTAAAAAGAAAAAGAAAAAAAATAAACATTCTGAAGATGATATAGAATTAGTAAAAGACGAAGACATTAATGCATTTTGTGAAGAATTGGATGAAGAAGATAATAAACAGTATGAAGACTGGGTTAAACTAATAGAAGCTAAAATGCATGGAAAAAAATCTAATTAAACATGTTTAATAAAATCTTTTTTTTTATTTTAGCCATTATTAGTTAGTATGGGGTCCTAGCCTAGTAGACCAAGAGCATGTTCTATTTATATTGAGCAGGACTTCATGGTAAGAGGCACACAAGGTCTAGGAGCGTTAGAACCTGGAATCAGAAGGCCCTGTAACTACTGGCTTGATAAAGTCGAGAAATATACATAGTATGTTGTTAACATAACAAGTATTTGGTTTCAAAGGGTAAAGTTGTGTAAAATAGAAGATAAAGCCAACTTTTTGAATCAATTACAAAATATTAGTGGTAGTACAAAAATCACATACACATATCTTCACGCCAAATCCCTTGCGGGGTAGGCAGAGACAATTGAGCGCCACTTGACACGATCACGACATACCTCTTTCGCTTCTTCGACATTCATCAACCTCTTCATACATGCCCTTTTATTTTGGTGGCTTTTTAATGCACCTTCAGCTATTGTTTTATTTATTTGATCGTGATAGGTAAGTCTTGGTCTGCCAGGGCCTCTTTTACCCACAACTTTCGCATTATATATCTGGTTCGTCAATCTCTCTTCACTCATTCTTTCAACATGTCCGAACCATCGGAGCATACCTTTCCTTATTTTTGTCCCTATGCT
This sequence comes from Tinea semifulvella, assembly GCA_910589645.1. NCBI lineage: Eukaryota > Metazoa > Arthropoda > Insecta > Lepidoptera > Tineidae > Tinea > Tinea semifulvella. Next base: position 5,210,553 of record OU342599.1, read on the forward strand.
TTCTTTAATACCTACCCTTTTGCGTATTTCGTCATTACGTATGCGATCCGTCAAAGTGACGCCGCATATCCGACGCAAAGACCTCATTTCTACTGCATTAACTCTACTCTCATGCGTATTCTGACATATCCACGTTTCGCTTCCATACATAAGTGTTGGTACCAGCATGGCATTGTGTATGGCGAGTCGAGCTTTGTCACTGACATTTCGGCTGGCCATTAGTGACCCCAGGGCACCGTTAACACTATTTCCCGCGTTCACTCTTCTTTCAACATCCCTATCATACTTCCCATCCGCAGTGAAAACACTGCCCAGATATATAATTTCATTTACTTGTTCTAGAGTTTCATCATCAATCTTTATCGTCACGTTTGTCATTCTTCTTCTTTCAAACACTAGTACCTTAGTTTTTCTCGCATTCAAACGGAGTCCTTTTTCTGCACATCCCTCTTTCATTTTTGTAACTAGTGATTGCAGTTGTTGTTCGGACGATGCCATAAGAACAGCATCATCTGCATAAAGCAGGCAGTTCACCACTAGATCACTCATTTTTATCCCACAGTCACTCTCTCTCACTCTTTTTAGGCATTTGTCGAGATATAGGGTAAATAATCTGGCAGAAAGCACACAGCCTTGTTTGACGCCCATTTGGGATTCAAAGCAAGGCGACATACGTCCGTCCACCCGCACACAAGCTTTACAGCCCTTGTACAGGGACTGTATAGCTTGTAGCAGTTTGTCATCCACTCCATACTCCGGCAATATGTCCCAAAGCTTCTTTCTTTCAATCCTATCAAAAGCCTTCTCTAAATCCACAAAAGCACAGAAAACCTTCTGGTTTAAGGCCAAAAACTTCTCTGTGATATTGCGGAGCGAAAAGACTTGGTCAGCGCATCCTCTTCCAGGTCTAAAGCCTCCTTGTGCCTCCCATAAAAGACCTTCAGTCTTCTCTTGCAGGCGTTTCGTGAGAATCTTGCCATACGTCTTGCTCGCCAAACTGATTAAACTAATAGCTCGGTAGTTGGCACAGTCCAATCTAAATCCTTTGCCTTTGTATAAAGGAACGATGACTGATTGCTGCCAGTCCTCCGGTACTCTTCCCTCCTGCCAGCAAAGGTTGCACAACAGGTGGAAAGCGTTCCAGACCGGTATACCTCCGTATTTAATCATTTCAGCGAGCACTCGATCTTTTCCCGCAGCTTTGCCACATTTCAGGCTCTTAATTGCCGATTGCAATTCTTTCACACTTATTTCCTCCTTAAATATGGACGTTGTGTTTGTGGGTAGGTCTGGAGGTAATGTACCCGTCGTAACGTCGTTAGGAGTTCCACTAGCATATATCTCGCTAAAAAATTCACTCCACCGCTCCAACACCTCATTTGTGTTTGCAAGAATGTTACCGCTCTTTGATTTGACTCTATTCATGCGACAAGATGACAAGCCACCTTTGGCCTTCCTAACTTCCTTCCAGAAAAGTTTGGAGTTCTCCTTAAAATTGCTCGTCATCCTGTTTTCACCTATTTCTTTACATCTTTCACGCTTCTCCTTAACCAAAGATTTTGTCTCATTCTTGCAGCGATGGTACATCTTCTTCTTTTCTCTTTTCATACTTTCATTCATATTTAGCGAAGCAACGTAATCTATCCAAGCTTTCTTCTTTCTTTCTACCGAATCTTTAACCTCTTCATCCCACCACGCGTCACCTTTGGTTGCTCGCTTTTTTGCTACTCCACATACCTCTGTTGCCGATTCTACCATACTATTTTTTAGGTACTTCCAACACTCTTCTACATCTTTACTCACATCTTTCAAGTTGATAAGTTTATCCTTGACGCGTTTCATATACTCCTCTTTCACACTATCATCTTGTAACCTTTCACTCTTTATTCTTTCTGCTACTGACAGAATGCCACCTGATCGCCGATGGCGCCATTTTGTAAACAGACCACTAATCCTAGTAATTACTAGGTAGTGGTCCGTTCCCAATTCCGGCCCACGATAAGCCCTGGTATCCAGAATCTGTGTTCGCAGTCTTTCGTCGACTACTATTAAATCGATCATACTCTTTTCACTATTCATCGTTCTTGTATACATGTGAATATCTTTGTGAGCAAACATTGTGTTGGACACAAAAATATTCTTTTCTAGGCACACGTCAAGAATAAGCTTACCTGCATCATTTACTCTCCTATCTCCAAAATCACCTAGGACCGTTTCGTAATCTGCACGGCGTGTCCCCACCCATCCATTCAAGTCGCCACATAAAATTATGTTTTCGTTCCCAACTGCCAAATCTAGAACTGTCCTGACCTGGTTCCAAAAATTCTCTAGTTCCTGCTGTGGGGCTGAGCTTACTGGTGCGTACACGACTGCCACAAATAACTTCTTAAGTCCAGTTTTTAGACGAACCCAGAGTATTCTTGGGCTTTCCAGGCAGTACTCGTACATGCTGTCGGCCAAGCGGCCGGATAGTAAGATGCCCACACCTTGACTACCGCGATCGCTGTCTCCTACTCCCGACCAAAGCGCGATCCCCCCTCCCGGCAAGTCTTGCACCTCACTACCCCTCCGCTTGGTCTCGGTCACGCCAATCGCATCCAACTTCATTTCATCCATCAAATCTAGGAGTTCATTCATCTTATCTTTCATCCCTCCCCGGACATTCCAGGTGCCAAGTCGGCACTCAGCTGTCCTCAATCAAAACAAAAATATTGCCAATATATATATATTTTTTTTGGTTCTCTTCTCCCGATGGATGATGAATGGGGTGATAGGGAAGGCAAAGGGTCTAGCCCATACAGCCAAGTCTTACGTAATATATCTTTCTTTTTTTTATGAGTTAATGAGGTCATCATCAAATTTCAGATGCTGCAGAATTTGATGCTTTTCTTGGAGTCACTCACGGCACAATAGCTGAAACACGTCGGGTAAAATATGGGAGTACACAGCGCGGGAATACCGAAAAAAATTAACTGCAACTTGTGCCCCATATTTAAAGTCCAATTTATCATTTTCCATAATTATTCCCATTGTAGCACATTATTAAACAAAACAACACCACTTTTGACCAATAATATCCACAGTAAATTAATTTGGTAATAACACGCAATGTAATATAAAAAAACGTAACTATATACAGCAGTTACGTTTTCCGAAACTTGCATTTTACACTAACACAGATGAAGGACTTATCCATTACTTTACAAATGCAAATTAAAAATAAAACTGTCAATGCACGTGTTTTGGTAGCTTGATAATTTTCTAGAGTTCTACGCGCCATTTTGCGTGGACATGTCAAGTGCAAGTTTTTGTTTTGTAAATTAATTTACTGTTTATATTATTGGTCAAAAGTGGTGTTGTTTTGTTTAATAATGTTCTACAATGTGAATGATTATGGAAAACGATAAATTGGACTTTAAATATGGGGCACAAGTTGCAGTTTATTTTATGCGGTTTTCCCGCGCTGCCAACTCCCATATTTTACCCGACGTGTTTGGGCTATAATGCCGCGAGTGACTCCAAGAAAAGCATCAAATTCTTCAGCATCTGGAATTTGATGACCCCTAACTCTGTTATGAACATATATTATGCAAATAAATTACGTGTTTAGGGCTGATGTATTCTGTACAATGTCCTTAGAAAATTAAAAAAAAAAAAAAATGATAATTTTCTAGATATACATAGGACTTTATACACTGATTTCTTTTATAGACCAAAAGTGTATCGATTCTAATAGATCCTTCAATGGAAAATAACTATTTAGTTAATTAAAAAATTGGTTCAAAATTCGCATGTGCAGTCCAGTTGGGGTTATGTTTATGTTTTTGAGTTATTAAATAATTTGAATACCTTTATTACTATTTTATGTGTTGAATAGAAAATGACAAGATTTGCTAGAGCTAAGGGCTCCAAGTCGTCAAACGAGCGAGCGCCTGAAGACGGAACTCCATGGGAGGTAATGAAAGAGCAGTTGGTTCAATCCCAAAAAGAAGCTGAAGACTCGAAGAAAAGACAAAAGGTAGTGATTACAGGTTATATGTTTGGTACTGAGCTTTTAGTCGTTCATTGGTGACCTCTTTCTTGTTCCTTTTATGCATTTAAATTTCTTTAGCTTTTTATATCTAAGTAATGATGTTAAAAGTCAACCTGTACTAGACCTGACCTCTTGCGATAATGCAAATCGTTGCATTGCCAATTGGCAATTGCCGTGTTCCACGGATTTTTTTCCGAGGATTTAAGGAACGCATTCTTACAGCCGAGCCACCACCGCTCTCCCCTTTTTCCCCTTCCATACACAGCAGTCAAAAATTTGTCATTGTAATGCACGCCCATCATTCTTCTCTGTCCCACACACGATGAACCCTGCACCTGCAGGGTGTAATTATAAGAAGCTAAGAAATTTACCTATAGCATGCAGGTGCAAAACATTTTTATAGCCCTATGTTCATTAATAATGTGGATTATTCATAGAAGTCTCCGCTTAGCAGTGGGATGCTATGGGTGACAATGATGTTTTTATTACATGTGTACATATTTTATGACCTTTCTATTTTGATAATAATTTATGCTATATTTAGTATTTAGTTCCATTCTTTATTAACAAAATTATTTACATAAATTACCTATCATACCAGTTTATATTTTAGGCAGAGAATCAGCGGCAGCAGAACTATGATAATTTTCTCAAAGAACAAAGAGTACAAAAACGGCCAGCTACATGGTGCGATTTTCCCGATGAGAGTAAAAAACAGAAATCAGAAAATACAATTCAAGATAAATCCAATAAAAAGAAGAATAGGAAATCTAAGGATAACAGTTTTAGTTTAGATAATAAAGTAAATGATATAAATGAAGTAAATATTAACAATATACAGACAGGTGAGATAGGAAATGAAAAACAAAAGGATAAAAAGAAAAATATATCTATATCAGAAAAAATGGATACTGATGATAGTGAATTAAATATTGGCAAAAATAAACATACAGATGAGACAGCCACTAATACTACATCTAATAAAAAACAAAAGAATAAGAAGAAAAATAAATCTAAAAATAATAATATTGTACAACAAAATGAAGCTGATAAAAGTGAATTATATACTGAAAACAATAAACAAACAGATGATTCAGTTACTAACACAACAAACAAGAAACTGAAAAATAAGAATAAAAAGAAAAACAAAGCAAATACACAAAATGTAAATAATGATAATTCAGCTTTGGAAGCTAATAAACCAAACCAAGTACAACAGAATAACACAAATAAAAAAAAACTAAAAAAAAAAAAACTAGTTGATGGCAAAGTGATTAGACGTAAGCCTATAGATGACCATAGCTTTAAACTGATCATAAATGGAAAAGACGTTGAACTAATAAGGTTTGATGGATTTCCTGTAATGAAGAAAGATGCTGAACGTTTGCAGGAATTAAAGCAGAACATGATTAAAAAAGGTATTCCCAAGAGTGAAGTGCAAAGAACAATGAAATTAGAACGAAGAAGAGCTGAAAAAGCTTTGGCACGTTTAAAACGCGATGTCTGTTATAATTGTCGGAAAGGAGGTCATAATTTATCTGATTGTCCCGAGTTAAAGACTAAGATTCCAGGATTGGATGCAGCAGATGGACTTTGCTTTAAGTGTGGATCTACAGAACACAAATCCTTTGATTGCAAAGTTCAAAAGGATCAAGGCTTTAGGTTTGCTACATGCTTCATTTGCAAAGAACAGGTAATAAAACTACATTTAATTGTCCCTTTTGTATTTATTTTTTTATCTATACACTGTTCTTCTCTCTTCCCCGCACACAATGGACGTGGCACCTACATGGTCTGTACTCTTACAACATTGCCTGACATGTTTCGTAGAAGACCAACCAGCAAGTCTTGTTTGAAGCAGTGATATTTTTATATAAATACACCATGGCAAGCTTACAATATTAGTTCTCCTTGAAAGTAAAAATTGACATTTGCAATCATTGCGTTCCTACAACGTAGCTTACAAGTCTCAGGGATTGCAGAAATTTTAAATTCTCAGGAAGATAAACCTGCCCCCCCCTAGCCAATATATTAGGTTTAACACAATGATATTACCCCGTCGTGGCTACAGAATGAAACTAATGACAAAATCCAGCAATACAAATGTGGGATATTCAACAGAGTGGTAAATAAAAGCTTGTTTTCAATTTCTTTGTGACTCGTACGGTCTTTCACTTTGTTCTTCCCATAACAACTTACTTAAAATCCTAAAATCCCTCCCCACTCTTCCAGCAGATATTCAGACTCCTTTTCAGTATCTGCACCTCGCCAGTAGAACAGAATACCTTTGGTAATCAAATAAGCTCCATTTCTCAAAATATTTAAAGACAAGTTATACAATTTTTTACACCATAAACAGAATAACTTACCATAACATTCTACTATGTACTTAGATATTTATTATTTATGTGTATATTTATTTAATATGTATAATTAATTAGTATGTATTTATATTTCATTATTCGTGATCACAATAGTATCTCGGCACCCACTTATAATGGATCCCCATTTACAAAGGTTAGTTGGTAGGAAATGCGTTTATAGCATTAAGCTCGCCTTTGTACCCACACTATTTTTGGTTCTGTACAATAAAGAATTTATTATTATTATTAAATATGTGGAACAAAATACCAGAAGACATACTAAAGTCCTCAACTGTTAACACTTTTAAAAACAAACTGGATAAGTGGCTAGTGACAATCGAAATAGACTATGGTGGTAACTGACAATATTATAAACTTTACACCAGTGCGTGATATAGGCATATCTGCAATGTTCTGCTCGCCTATTAATTAATAATAATAACCGATCCACCACCACTCTACTAGAAAAGAAAGGAATTATTGTGAGGTAAATCAAATGCTAATTAGCATTATTTTTTTTTTATATTTTTTTTTATTTTATTAGGAAAACTTATGGTTATTATCCACCTGTATGTGGTAATTTATTGTTCATATTTGTCTGTTTCCAGGGTCACATAGCTCGACAATGTCCAGATAATCCTAAGGGACTGTATCCCAATGGTGGGGGATGCAAACTGTGTGGTGACGTCACACATCTCAGGAAGGATTGTCCTACTGTAAGTGATATAATTATGGTTTATTCAAATGCAGAAAATTAAAATAAATAGTTTATTTTCGTTTGATTACTGCATTTCTGGCAATCTGTAAGTTGATATAGGTTGCTAAATGTTAATCCTGTGGTTTCCGACCACCCGGAAAGGGAAACGGTTGTGATGATACTATATATGTATGTATATATAATTATTTATGTCTTTATCCTAATGTTATGTAGTTTTTCTATTAGGTATTATAAATGTATATATTGTATTTATTTACCTAATTTAACTCTGGTTTTTACTATATTAATTCCATGTTCACACTCTGGGGCCTGATACTGGCACTTTCGACTTGCGTCTCGGTTCGAAATATTCGAATGAAAAGCGACAGATCTTCATAGTTGGTAGTTTCATTCGATTAAATCATGCGGACATGCATGTCTAAGGCGCGAGAGTCTGGGCCCAGCAGCCCTATTCTATTACTTAAGCGCAAACATTATATAACATAATCCTTAACCATATACATATATATAAAGCTAATAAAGTTGATATTTGCACGGCCGCTGTCATTGTCAAGCGCTTATAGAGTTGAGAATTGAATAATATTTTGTTATTATGACGCAAGCTCTGACGTAAATAATGAAATCCACTAATAACGTTTGCGACCAACAGAATAGGGCTGCTGCACCCACAATATTTATCTCTCACTCTTCCACAGTATAATACCTTCATGGTATTATGCTCGCCTATATGCAACACTTTATATTATTGTGTGCAATAAAGATTTTTTTTATTATTATTTAATTTATATATTCGAGTTTGTTATATTTAAAGTACGAGTATACGTGTCTAATATTATTTATTTATTTTTTTGTAAATGCTCCGCCACACTCCCAAACGTTCATCATTATCATTACAGTTCAGCCCCTAGAACACAGCGTCCTAGACCTCCACTGTTGGAGATGAGCCTTCCAGAACATATATCTGGAGAATTTTGCCTAATACAAGTGCCACGCTGGCCAGACGGCCTGGCGAGGATATGATGTCAATTTTAAATGACAACCGGGACAGACAGCTTAACGTGCTCTCCGAGGCATGGGAACGGTGGTGAAGACAAATTTCTAGGCATTCCATGGATTTACCGTGCGGGTGCCGGGTCCATCGTGTGTGGGTGATGAGAAGAATGGTGTCTCGGGCTTGCGACGACAATAGGCTGGTTTAAGAAAAGGAGGCCTCCTTTTTTTTCTATTGCGCGATAATACGCTCACCATCCACCATTCCACTTCTCTCCCTACCCAACCAAATACTGTATGATTCCGTTAATGCCGTCTTGGAAGCTCGTTCCATAAATGTATTGACGGCAGACCTGCTTAGGCCCAATTCTTTCAGTAAGTGATGCAAAGATTTTGCTGGAACTCCTCTTCTTCTTAAACCAGAGAGAAGACAAATTTCTAAGCATTCCATGGATTCACCGTGCGGGTGCCGGGTCCATCGTGTGTGGGTAAGAGATGAGAAGAATGGTGTCTCGGGCTTGCGACCGACAATTGGCTGGTTTAAGAAAAGGAGGCCTCCTTTTTTTTCTATTGCGCGATAATACGCTCACCATCCACCATTCCACTTCTCTCCCTACCCAACCAAATACTGTATGATTCCGTTAATGCCGTCTTGGAAGCTCGTTCCATAAATGTATTGACGGCAGACCTGCTTAGGCCCAATTCTTTCAGTAAGTGATGCAAAGATTTTGCTGGAACTCCTCTTGCACCAACTTCCACTGCGTAAAGCTGAGTCTTGAACCCGTTCCTGATTAAATCTATGACAAATGTACGTAAGAAAAGTGTATTTCTCATTGGTACATGTCGGGGGGGTTTGAACTGACCTTTGTAGGATTTAAGGAACGCGTTCTTACAACCGAGCCACCACCGCGCTTTATCCCAAACGTTAGCTGTTATAAAATGCCAGTAGGCGTTTAGTTCGCCCTTACTTCCATTACTTTTCAAGTTGTGCTATAAAGAATTTATAAATAAATGTTTTTATTGTTTTTGTTTAGGCTCAAGATAAACGCGAAGAATCTAACATAAGATTGGAAACATTTGCCAATGATTTGGAAGGAACGGGCGGAGAAGAGGTGCTTGCCAAACCAGCCGAGGAAAAATCTAAAAAACCGAAGAAAATAAAATTCTAATTTAATATTTATAATACATTTATTCTTTTAAACATTTTGTAAATACCTATTTAGGGTTTAGTAATTATGTTATTATTATTACACATTGTTAAACCATTTTATATCATAGTTTTATTTGTTCCAATTGTTTAATTTAGATTGCATTCCAAAATTATAAATATTCTTTTTTATAGAGGAATATTTATCCGAAGAAAGAGACCAGTCTTAAGAAGATTGTATCTTTTCATCCATCTCGCTCGCACACTCGGAAGATTTTATAAGTATGAGTGTACTTTGAGAAATATAGTGAATTAGCTTTCTAGTAAATAAGCTTACAGACATTTTAGACATAGTATCATCACTTCCCTTTCGGGGTGGTCAGAAACCACGCTTATAAAAAAGCGGATTCACATTTAGCCAACTTTACTATAGGCCAATTATGACAAGTGGCAAGCTCGTCGATGTCTCCAGCGTACCAAACTCGAGAATATCACAAAAAATAAATAAATTTATTTATTCAAATCGATCTTATTGTGACCCGACCAGGAGTCGAACCCGGACCTCCCAAGGCTAAATCCAGGGACCGCTAGACCACGGAGGCAGTTATTAGACATATACAGAGAAAAATAACTAACAGATATTCATTATTTTGATATACGCCACGTAATTGGTAGTTAGCTTTGAGTATTTCAGCCAATAACGTCTCCTAGGCATACGTTAAACATGTCGAAAGATAATTTAATAATGCAACCGGCACTAGAGATTGCAAACCGGGCCCGGTGCCCTTTTAGACATCCATCGGGCCCGGTAGGTACGAAAACTGCGGCACGGAAGCCCCAACTTGTAGAAAACTGGCATGGCAAGCGCTGCGAACCGCGATGTTGCCGTTCTGACGTCTCCATTCCTCTCGCCCATATAGTTTTTTCGTTTTGTTTTTACTAAAGCTACCAAAGTTTATCTATCTAAGTTGATAAGACAAGTTTAGTACATTAGGCTGCGTTATTAGTTTATTATTCTAATACTATGTTTTTAAATAGTTACATTAGTATTAGTAATTAACTTTCAGCAAGCAGGTCTTTCTCTTTACTCTGTATAGTATTAGTAATTAAATTACGGGCGACTTCTTAAATAATTTCACTACTTTCCAAACTTTTTCTCGAAATCCTCTAAATCCAGGCATTTCATCAGCGCGTGGAAGATCATTTCTATCCTAAACTTAATTACTGAATACTAATGCTTGCTTAAACTTAATTAGTAACACTAATGTTACTATTCCGTTCATAAGTGATACTAACTAATTCTGTATTAAAAACTCGTGATTTTGAGACTGATTAAGACTGATTATTGTTGATTTGCTGGTTTGAAATAAATATTATTCCGTAACCTTGAATCATTGTATTTTTCCTCCATTTACTTAATTCAAATTTTCATAAAATACTTCAAAGGTTTCATCCTAACACATCAACCCCGCCGGGCCCGGCCGGGTTGGCGGCGAGGGTGACCGGACCCGGCCGGGTTGAAAAACATACCGGGTTGCAATCTCTAACCGGCACTAAGTATTGTGGAATTTAGACAACACTACGGCCGCTAGTGTAGTTTCCTATTTTCGCCTTTATACAGTATGCCTAGTGTGACAGTGAAGTTTCGTAAACGCAACTATAGTGGTAGAGTTTTTTTTACTGAATTTTTGATGTTCATTGCCTGTTATTATAGCCAAACTTTTCCGAAACTTGCATTTTACACTAAGCACACAGATTACTTGGTGGTATTATATACTATAGGTAACAAATCCTATATTAGTTATATTTTAAATGCTTAACACAAATATATATAAAGAGAGAGACAGCCTTATACAAGTTTAAAAGTGTTGAAAAAGGTTGCATTGCAGGATAAATAATTACCTATAATTATCTTAACCCACAGCCTAATTGAATACTCATGGTAAAAACCATGAAGTTAGAGTAAAGATATTCCAAATCCCTGGTAAAAACTATAAACAATGGGGTGTATCACTAACTTTTTATCACGATAGATGGTACCTAACATAACTGTCAGTTGCATAGAAAACTTGTATTTTAATTACGATTTTTTTTATATTATGCCGAAGTAGGCAGCTTTTAAGTGTATAAATCGAGATTTCTAAGCGAAATCAAAGATATGGTGATCTTAAAATTGCTGTTCTATCAATAAACCTTTTTTCTTTTTAAAGGGTGTGCGTTTTTCAATTCGTCTTTTAAGGTAGGTAACGTTAATTTAAAAAATTTCTGTTATAAACATATAAAACCACGAAAACATTTTATATATAAAATAAGGTACAGTTCTCCCAAAGTGATAATGCGCATAGAAATCTTCGTCACTGTTCGGCAACGGTCGTATTCCCCGAGCGTTGGAAGACGATATGTATATAGAGTGGTTAAGTGCATTTTCTTCATGCATAATTTAGCAGAATTATGTGTTTTGTGCTAAAAGAGATAAATTTGATTTATCAGTAACAAAATTTGATTCGATAATTCCATGTGAGGAAAACCACACGATTGAGAATATGCTACAATCTTTGTTGGATTGATTTACTTCGAAAATTTTATAGTACTGTAGTGACCTCCTTTAAATATAAAATCTCTGCCTGTGTCAGACAGACAAGCAATTGTCAAATAAACTATTTAAATAAGATAATTAAAGTTGAAATTAAATTCACCTTTGAAAACAAAACCAAGAAGGGTGTGTTAATACAATACGACAATTAGCGAAGATCTGTATGTGCATTATTAATTTGCGAATACTGTACCATTGCCGCTAGCGACATCTACAAAAAGCTTTGCCTGATACACCCCATTTAGAAGAACAAGAGATTTATGCAATTTTAAAAGTGCTGGATAAGGTTGGAGGCTAAATAGGAGTTCTTCGCGCCATTTTGCGTGGACATGTCAAGTGCAAGTTTTTGTTTTGTAAATTAATTTACTGTGGATATTATTGGTCAAAAGTGGTGTTGTTTTGTTTAATAATGTGCTACAAAGTGAATAATTATGGAAAACGATAAATTGGACTTTAAATATGGGGCACAAGTTGCAGTTTATTTTTTGCGGTTTTCCCGCGCTGTCAACTCCCATATTTTACCCGACGTGTTTGAGCAGTGGATGGTTCCGCGAATGACTCCAAGAAAAGCATCAAATTCTGCAGCATCTGGAATTTGATGATGACCTCATTAATTCATGAAAAAGAAAGATATATTACGTCAGACTTGGCTGTATGGGCTAGACCCTTTGCCTTCCCTATCATCTCATTCATCATTCATAGGGAGAAGAGAACCAAAAAAAAAAAAATTGGAGGCTAAATAAAAAGCAAACATTGCTTTATTTGCTTTCATGTCGAACATAGCATATAGTTAATTCATGGATCATGTCATCTAAATGCTATCCAAACTATTTTTGAGTTGCTCTAAGGATTGCTGAGCTATTTGTCCTATGATTCCTTCGTGACTTTCCGGGTCTTCTCTTGTGAGGATCTTGGCGGCATCAGAAAGACATTGCATAGGTTCCTCCAACTTTGTCTTGAGTTGATCTTTGGTAATAACTCCAGATCCATACTCGTTGCGAGCCAAAAACATCAGCGGGGCGTGCAGTTCGTATAACATCATACCTGGAAATTCAATTTTGTTTCTTTAAATTGTGGTTCGGTCTGGTTTTTGAACTGATAATTTTAAACAAAATATTGGAGTGCTTTTTTACTATCAGTTTTATCGTTAGAAATGCGCGAGTGAGAGAATGATAGTTACGAAGCCAGACAAGACAGGGCAAGAAGCCAAACGGAATGAGAATCAAATTCAAATTAATTTATTCAGTAAGTAGGCCTACTTTAGGCACTTTTACACGTCAAATACATCAATACAATAACAATTATTTATTTTAACAAGAAGGAGTTCTTCGCGCCATTTTGCGTGGACATGTCAAGTGCAAGTTTTTGTTTTGTAAATTAATTTACTGTAATTATTATTGGTCAATAGTGGTGTTGTTTTGTTTAATAATGTGCTACGAAGTGAAAAATTATGGAAAACAATAAATTGGACTTTAAATATGGGGCACAAGTTGCAGTTTTTTTTTTGCGGTTTTCCCGCGCTGTCAACACCCATATTTTACCCGACGTGTTTGAGCAGTGGATGGTTCCGCGAGTGACTCCAAGAAAAGCATCAAATTCTGCAGCATCTGGAATTTGATGATGACCTCATTAATTCATGAAAAACAAAGATATATTACGTCAGACTTGGCTGTATGGGCTAGACCCTTTGCCTTCCCTATCATCTCATTCATCATCCATCGGGAGAAGAGAAACAAAAAAAAAATATTTTAATAATAGAAATTAAAACAAAACAGACACATTAATCCACCAAACAACTTTATATACATTCTGAATGTATATATAATGTCATAAATGTATTTTGCAGCTGTATACGGGCGTTGTCATACTACATACTAAACTTATAAGCTAAAAAAATGTATATAAATATATGTCAAAATAAAATATATATACTTGTATATAAAATTATAGTAATACAACTAAAATGACCAAGCCTTTTTGTCCTGATGATATTCATCAACTGTATAATATGACTTTTGTATTAAGTTTTTTTTTATGTAAGTTTTAAAGATGTGCTGGCTTTCTTAATATTTCTTCAGGAATTTTATTATAGATTTTATTAGAGAAGACAAAGCTAGGCCAATCGGTACAGAATTAATTAGTGTATGACAGTAATTGCCGGTTATGGTATTTTCTTGTTCGTGGACAACATTCCAAACACGTTCTTATTTTTATTAGCTTTCTTTAAAGGACACTTTAGTTCATTTTTCGTCGAATAATTCGGGTCAATATCGCCCATACATGTCAGGAGTTCACAGAGCGCGGGAAAACCACAAAAAATTAACTGCAACTTCTGCCCCATATATAGTCAAATTTATCGTTTTCCATAACTATTCACATTTTATTAAACCAAACAACACCACTTTTTACCTTAAATATGTACATCAAAGTAATTTACAAAACAAAAACTTGCACTTGACGTCTCCGTGCATAATGGTGCGAAAAACTCTAAAAAATAATGTAACAAGCATTTAGGTACTTATAACTAGTATTTTTTTTTTTTCTTTTTTCAACGCACGCGCTCGCGTGCGGAAGCCTATGGAGTGGCCCCGTTAGGCTGCAGTTTGTCTCAGCGGGCAACACCCGCCGGTTTCTATTTTTACCCTGGCCTAAGGGTGGCCAAGGAAGGGGCTACGAAAGGTGTGGCCCCTTGTGATCGGTGTCTATGTGGTAACAACGGCACGGGCTACACCTCGGTCCTCAGGATCTCCCGGGGCAGGCGGCGGCCTTCCGGTGGCCGTGCGTGGAGAGGCGCGATTCCCCGAAGATGGTCGAAGCGGCTGTGGTCGGCTCGATCGAACATGGACTTCGAGAGCCTGGCCACAAACTGCTCGATGGTCTCCATGTTCAGGTCGTCGTGGAGGACGGTGTTGCACACGAACCAGGGGGCCCCGACGGTCGCGCGTAAGGAGATGTTCTGCTGGGCCTGTATCCTGGCCTTAATGGTTGGAGCCAGCAGGTGGTGCCACGCCGGAGCGGCATAGGTGAGGCGTGATCGGACGAAGGTCTTGTATATATTAACCTTTACCCGGGGTGGTAGCGATGGGTGCAGCAGTGGCCTCAACTGGGCCCGAGCGGCTTTCGCGCGGTTAATGGTGTGGCGTGTTATGGGGCCCATGCGAAGGCGGCGATCGATCACGCACCCCAAGTAGGTGACGGTGTCCGACCAGCTCTTTTCCCACGAAGCAGCAGCAGGTCCGGCGGGCGGCGGGAGGACGTCAGAATGGCGGCGGTCTTTTCGACATTTGCCGACATTCGCCATCTGTCCAACTATGGCGGCAATAGGTCCAGCAACTTCTGCATCTTCCTTGCAGCGTTTACGGCCTTTACTGCCGAGGTGAAGTACGCGCTGTCATCGGCGTACAGCGCTAAGACGACATCCTTCTTCCCCCTTCTCAACCTCAACTAGTATGAAAATGTGATGCCCGCTCATCTTATGTTTGACCTGGTTCACACCCCGCATGACTTGTCGCTGTAAGTGTTTTTTTTTTCGTAGACAGAGTATTTCTATATTTTTTTAACTATATTTCGCTTTAAAAGCCGTTCGATTTGCGATTTAAGCAAAATTCAATAAAATAAAAGCGCGCTTTGGTTTCAAGTCAAACACAGAAATAATCACATTCTGTCTCTCAGTTGTCAGAAACGAAGCAAAAAAAAAGGACTTTAAATATGGGGCACAAGTTGCAGTTTATTTTTTGCGGTTTTCCCGCGCTGTCAACTCTAATATTTTACCCGACGTGTTTGGCCTATGGTGGCACGAGTGACTTCAAGAAAAAAATCAAATTCTGCAGCATTTGGAATTTGATGATGACCTCATTAACTCATGAAAAAGAAAGATATATTACGTCAGATCAGGCTGTATGGGCTAGACCCTTTGCCTTCACTATAACCTCATTCATCATCCATCGGGAGAAGAGAACAAACAAACAAACACCGAAGCAATAACATTAGGTACCTCTCATTCGGCTTTCTCCAGGAGTGATGATGTCTAAGGTCTTCAACAAGGCCCTACAGAATTCTACTTTTCTCTCCAGCATGAGGTCAGGCAGCTCGTCAATCGTGTATCCCTCTACTCTGCCATACAACTGTGCAAGAGCATGCTTCAATGATAACAGCAAAGCGTGGCGAGGATGAAACACTGATTTGTACTGAAATGAAAAATTCAAGTTAATATCAATCCATCGAGCAGGATAAAAAATAATCTTATCCGAGAAGGCTCTGGCTTTCTCTTGTGACCTTGGCGACGGGTGACCCTTTGAGTAGAGAATATGTTGCTCAAAGGAGCAGCCTCGCCGTTCAAGTGGACAACGCAGCGAGTGTCCACGGCACATTTTTAATAGGTGGTAGGCGGACTGATGGTGGTAATTTGCCCAGTCTGCCGGGGCCATAAATAAACCCAGTAAAGTGTATCCACACGTTTCGGGATCAGGCTCAAATTACCGTCATGCCCAATCAAGCCGGCATAGTGTTAGGGACTGATGTCAGTTATCCTCGCGCCCACTTACCCTTACCATCAGGTGAGCGCAAGGTCACATGTCGTGCTAGTATTAAAAAATAATAAAAAAAAATAATTTTACTTTTAAATTTTATTTGTAGTGTCATCATCATCATCATCATCATCAGCCTGTATCTCTCCACTGCTGGATGTAGGCCTCCCCTAAGGCTCGCCACTTAACGCGATCTTTCGCTACCCTCATCCAACCCCCACCAGCGACCTTCTTTAGGTCATCTGTCCATCTGGCGGGGGGTCGTCCCACTCTGCGTCTTCCCGTACGTGGTCTCCACTCTAGAACCCGTTTGCCCCATCGATCGTCGGTTCTGCGGCAGATGTGTCCGGCCCATTGCCACTTCAGCTTGCTAATTTTAAAAGCTATGTCTGTAACTTTCGTTCTCTGACGAATATCAACGTTTCGAATTCTATCCATCAAAGATACACCAAGCATAGCTCTCTCCATGGCTCGCTGAGCGACCTTGAATTTATGGACCAGACCCACTGTTAGTGTCCACGTCTCTGCTCCGTACGACATTACCGGGAGGACGCACTGGTTAAAGACCTTAGTCTTTAAACATTGTGGTATAGACGATGAGAGGATGTGCCGGAGTTTCCCGAATGCCGCCCATCCTAGCTGAATGCGTCTGTCGGCTTCTTTGCTGAAGTTGGCTGCTCCTAATTGGTAGTGTAGTTAATTTAAATTTTTGTTGTTTATTTAATGTTAATGTTTATTATAAATTATAAGAAGTAATGGCCTCCGTAGTCCAGCGGTTAAGTCTGTGGATTTAGGTACCGGGTTCAAATTCTTGTGCAATTTATTTGTGATATTACTCGAGTTTGGTACGCTGGAAACATCGAGTTTGTCACTTGTCATGATGGTAAAGTTGGGTAATCTCATAGTGGGACCTTCAAAGTCAAAATCAAAATACACGTAAACCTATTACTGGCATTTGTGACACATGACGATTCTGCCCCTGTTAGTGGAAGAATAAGCAGCGAAGTGGTCCAAGGAGTAAGCTAAGAAGTCTAGCTGACTGGGAAAGGAATTTGCAAGGAAAACTCAGCTATCGCTTCCTTCTATAAATAAGACAACTGTCATGTTAACCTGCATATTTGGGAAACTGGGTAAATTAGGCTTTTTATTTATAAGTGATAAAAAACCAGATCCCTTGAGATTCCAGTTAACCAGGTTTTACAGTAGTTAATTTTAAAAAGTAATACCTTCTTGAGTATAGCTTCTCTCTGCTCGATAGCTGCCGGTCCTGGCTCCAAGAGATCGAGCTGGTCCACCTCGGACTGTACGAGGCCCAGGATTTTGCGCACGGCGTTACTGCTCGTCGTGAAGGCGCAGATCTTCTCGCTGCATGTCCACGGACACTCGGCATCTAATATACGAGATTACATTCTTAAATTGACACTTTTTAATTAAATCCTTATAAGCATATCATCAACGATTCCTAAAACACAAAGGCTTCCAGAATAAATTTATATATACGTATTACTACTACCCACACTTTATTATTATTTTTACCTAGTGGTAAGTGGCGCTCAATATAATAAATAAATAATAAATATTTCCAGACAGGTCACACAGCGCCATCTAGTTTCCGTGGTAAGCTACGAGGCTTGTGTTACGGAAACTAGATGGTTGATAAACTACATATTATACTTTTTTTTTGTAAATATATACATACTCGTATTATATATATAAACACCCAGACCGAGACAAATTATACAATGTACAACTTGCCCCCGGTGGAAATCGAACCCACGACCTCCCGAGTTCACGGCAACGTTTGTTACCACTAGACCACGGAGGCGGAGGAGTTAGACACTCAGGACTGACATCAGTCTTTAAGACTATGCCGACTTGGCTGGGCATTAATGGCAATTCGAGCCAGATCCCGAAACGTGTGGGTACACTTTACTGGGTTTATCCGCACGAACGGTACAAAAACGCTACGACTACCATCCAATACCAATTACTATCATCAGACAGCTTACCACCTGCTGTTGTTCTCAAATACCCTATTTGTACATAATTCAATTTATTTATTTTGGTTTCATGTTTCTTTATTATACTACTTACTACAACAGAGCGGTAAATATCATAAACTGAGAGTTACACCTATTGATTTTTCTATATTTTTATTTATTTATTGGTTTTGTTAAAGGGTCAGTGAAAATCAGCGCTGCAGCATCTACTATTGCAGCCTATACTGACCTGAACACCTATTTGTCATAGCAGCACATTTTCTTTTCTCTTTTTACCAAGTTTATATTATTTTGAGTTTTACTATTACTTTTTTTTTCTCTTTTGTAATTGTTATGTCTAAGCTGTTTTTTATAAATAAATGTTTTCTTTCTTTCTTTCTTTGTATGGAGAAGCCAAAAACTTTTGTCACTTCCGACATATGGTTTCTTAGAAAAAGTTGTTTGTTTCTATCAATAGAAATCATATTAGTGTAGAGTAAAACCATACAAAGTCACCCTGTATGTGTTGCAAATTTAAGGTCTTTGAATTTGTTATTAAATACACGTCTATCACAATTGTTCATAACAAAACCAAGTCAGAGCGTGGACGCTAAATGCAGAGGGCATATCCCCTAAGTCCAAGCTCTGAGCAAATAGATAAATTATAGTGGTAGTGTGTATATGGGAGTCTCACTGCTGGTATAATACCCTAATAAGGCAGTGACTAGTGATGAAATGGAGAAGTTGATATTCACGTCGAGGCGCGCTGGCTCACGCGACTGTTCCTAAAGGAAGCAGGTGGCTAGGTGTCTTGACGTGATGGATCCTACATGAGGTCAGGCAGGGATTCAAGGTAGTGGATACACGTTTGATTGAGCAGGCACACAAAATCGTAAGTAGATGAGGTAGCAGGCAAAGGTGACTTGGGCAACGTGTAGGAAATGAGACAAACAACGTAATGTGTGATTACAATTACACACATCAAAAGTGTCTAGGGATCAACATATATTTTTGCAATAACTTTTCTCCTGATTGATATTCATTAAAATTTTCTTTAAGGATTGATCAAATAAAATGTTTTCGTTTGTCTACAGTAACGATAAACCAAGTCACCTTTGCATTAGTAAAAAAAATTGCCATTTTCCTAATAAAGGGATTTTTGACATTTGAACCACTAACATTAAAGTTCGAAAAAAAGACTGAAATAACAGTTTTTTTTTTAATTTTATTGGGTAACTTAAACAATTAATAATCCGTGTTTCTACC
Source organism: Tinea semifulvella (assembly GCA_910589645.1). Taxonomy (NCBI): domain Eukaryota; kingdom Metazoa; phylum Arthropoda; class Insecta; order Lepidoptera; family Tineidae; genus Tinea; species Tinea semifulvella. The sequence goes on from OU342599.1 coordinate 5,230,168, forward strand.
GCGAACACTAACAACACAAGAACATCGGTTTGGCATACTCAAAATGAGTTCATCCAAATCACGCTGTGGAATGGCCGCCCATGTTCGTTGCAACTGTTGAAATAAGGTTCTTAGTAATCCTCAAGTATCCGTCGTAAAAAAGATCGCGAGTGTCATTCTGACAATCGGATCTTGTTGATTTCCAAAAGTCAATATCTAAAGATGTATTTTTATTTTAATATAATTTTATTTACATTTTAACAAGTTATTTTGATGTTGAGAAGCCCCCATCTCCAATAGGTTATGGGCCGATGCTATTCTGCATAATATTTCAGGAAAATATTTCATGATTTCTACAATTTTTACAAATATTGTTTGAAATGGCAGAAACACCCAATTCAGGTTTGTCCGTTCCTTCTCCTTATGTTATTAACAATTCTCATGCTAATATTGAGAAATTGGAGGGTGCCAAAAACTATAGTACTTGGAAATTTCAAATGAAGATAGTACTATTAGACTGCGGCTTATGGGAATACATCGATCTGTCATATGGCGATTTATTTGATGTTACGAGAGACCAAAGAACCTACGCAAAGATTTGTTTGTGCGTTCATAAGGTGTGTTACCCTCATGTGAGGAATTGTAAAACTGCACATGAAGCCTGGATAAATTTACAAAAAGCCTATGAAAGTCCTGGTTTAAGCCGGCGTTTGCATTTAAGGAAACGACTTTCACATATCCAATATAATGAATTTAATTCCATGGATTTATATTTAGGGGCAATTTTATCTTTATGTCAAGAACTTGCCGACATTGACTGTATCATCGATGATGAGGAAATGGCTGAGTATATGCTCATTGGTTTGCCTGATGAATTTGATGCTTTAGTAATGGCGATTGAAGGATCTCAAACAAAGTTGACGAGTGAATTTGTTAAGTCGCGACTATTACAAAATGATGTTAGAAGAAATGATTGTATTGAACGAGACGATGGAAAAGCACTGAATGCAAATAATGCTAATAAGTTTGTTCCTATCTGTCACCATTGTAACAGGGAAGGTCATATTAAACCTTTATGCCCAGAGTTAAAAGTGGATAAAAATAAGTTCAAGAAGAATAAGCATAGACGACATTCTTCACCTCTTCCTTCTACATCTAAGCAAAATTCAGGTGCTCATTCTAAAAAGAAAGGTAGCAATTTAAATTATACAACCCACAATAGTTTGGTTAGTACTCTTGGTAATAATAGTTCTTGGTTAATAGACTCTGGTTGTACGACTCATATGTCATATCGTAACGATTGGTTTAATATTTTTTCTAGTGTTCATAATAAAGCCGAAATAACTGTAGCTAATAATAATAAGTTATATAGTCAAGGTATAGGCGATATTAAAGTCACACTTAAGAACAATGTTTCTAAAACCATTTCTGACGTTTTATATGTACCGGATTTAACCGCTAATTTACTATCTGTTAATAAAATGACTAAACTAGGTTATATTTTAGTTTTTGATGACAAGAAATGTAGCGTTTATGATAAGTCAGATGTAAATGTAATTGGGGCTTGTCAGTTCACAGCCTCTAACTCTGGTGGCGTTTACAAATTAGATCTCAAAAACGTTTTAAAATCGAGCGTACTGGAGCAACCCACAGCACATTGTAGCAGTGACAGTGATAATACTGCTTTGGTATCTTCAGATCTCGAACTATGGCACCGACGATTAGGACATTTAAGCATGAAAGGTATGTTAATGCTACGAGACAGTTTATGTACTGGTATTTCGTTTCCTAACGGTTCGTTGTCTCCTTGTGTTTCCTGTATTGAAGGAAAACAACAAAATAAGATATTTCCCAAAGGCAAAGCCAAACGTGCAACTGAAAAGTTACAATTAATCCACTCGGATTTATGTGGACCTATGTCCGAAACCAGTTGGGGAAATATGCGTTATTTTATTACTTTTACTGACGATTTTTCTAGAAAAACATTTGTTTATTTTCTTAATAGGAAAGATCAGGTTAGTGTATTGAAATGTTTTATTAATTTTAAAAATTTGGTTGAAAATCAAACTAATTTAAAAATTAAATGCATCAGAAGCGATAACGGTACAGAGTATTGCAATAAAAGTTTCAGTAACTTTCTTAAGAAGTATGGTATAATCCATGAAACAACTGTACCACACACGCCTCAGCAAAATGGTGTTGCTGAACGTCTGAATAGGACAATTATGGAAAAGGCGCGTTGTATGCTTCAAGATGCTGGTTTAGGTAAAAAGTATTGGGCGGAAGCTGTTTCTACCGCCGTGTATCTAAAAAATATTTCACCTACTGCTGCTATCGTGGATTCTATTCCAGAGGAAGTCTGGACTGGATCAAAAATTGACTTGAGTCATTTAAAAGTTTTTGGTTCAAAAGCATATGCTTTGACTCCACGACAACAACGTAAGAAGTTAGATCCTAAATCTAAACTGTATATAATGGTAGGTTATTGTAAAAATACTAAAGGTTATCGATTAACTGATCCTTCAGATGGCAGTTTAATCAAAGCTAGATCTGTTATTTTCATAGAAAATAAAAGGGATATTGAACCTGTACATATTAATGATAATGATGTTATTACTGATAGTATTTCTATTAATGTAAATACTAATGTAAATAATAATTCTAATCGTGCAGTAATTCCATCTTCTTCCTTAGTTAATCCTGACCATGATACACAAAATAATGAAACTAATAACAATGATAATGTACAAATTATTGATAGCGATAATGTACAAAATAATGAGGATGATAATTTACAGATGAATGAATCAGTTGATGAAGGTGACATGCAGAGCAATGACCTTACATCTCCTGTCAACGATGAGCAATCATCATCATCAAATCTACCCCAGAGACCACAGAGAGAACGACGTTTACCCACATGGCTAAAGGATTATGAACTTAATTTCTATTCCGAAAACTTACCTAGAAATTATAAAGAGGTAACCACTTCAATTAATAGTGAAGGATGGATGGAAGCCATGAAGGTCGAGTTCGATTCTCTGATAACTCATAAGGTTTGGGAATTAGTAGATCGTCCGAAAAATACTAATATTGTGAAATGCAAATGGGTTTTCAAAGAGAAAACTGATGCAGATGGTAATTTTTGCAAATATAAAGCTCGTCTTGTTGCCAGAGGTTATTCACAAAAATATGGTATCGACTACGATGAAACATTTGCACCTGTAGTTCGACATTCTACTTTACGCACATTGTTTGCATTAGGAGTAGAACATGACATGGATATTGAACATGTTGATGTTAGTACCGCCTTCCTGAATGGTGATTTATGTGAAACCATTTATATGGAGCAACCTACCGGTTTTGAGGTTGAGGGGAAGCATAAAGTTTGTTTACTCAAAAAGAGTATCTATGGCCTTAAGCAAGCCAGTCGTGCTTGGAATTTAAAGGTACATAATGTTTTAATAAATATTGATTTTAAACAATCACAATGTGAGAAATGTGTTTATTACAAAAATATTAATGATAAGAAAATTATTATAGCTTTATATGTTGATGATTTCTTTATTTTTTGTAATGACATTTTATTAAAAACTGAATTAATCAATATTTTGAAGAGGAATTTTAAAATTCAACTTCTTGGGCCTGTTAAACATTGTTTAGGTATTAAAGTGGATAGAAATGTTGAAACTGGTGTTTTAAAGCTTTCACAAACTGAATATATTAGGAATTTATTAAATAAGTTTGAGATGGCGCAATGTAATCCAGTATCCACTCCAATGCAAGTTAATCTTCAATTAAATAAAGCGTCACAATGTGACGACACATATCCGTATAGGGAATTGATAGGCAGTTTAATGTACTTAGCTGTTTGTACCAGACCGGATATATCTTTTGCTTGTAGCAAATTAAGCCAGTTTAATTCGTGTTTTGATAAAACACACTGGGTAGCTGCAAAACATGTGCTTAGATATTTAGCTGGGACCATGAATTATGGTTTATTATTTAAAAAGGGAGATAGTCATTTTGATATATTTGCTGATGCTGATTGGGCCGGCGATATTGTTGACAGAAAATCGTATTCAGGTATTGTTGTTAAATACGGCGATTGTACTATTAATTGGGAATCGCGTAAACAAGGCGTTGTGGCTTGTTCCAGTACCGAAGCTGAATATTATTGTTTAGGTAATGCGGTTAAGGAAGCTAAATTTATTATTAATTTACTTTCTGAGATTTCTGTTCTACAAACTCCAATTACAATTTACAATGACAATCAGAGTGCCCATAAAATAATTAAAAACTCACAAACGCATAGACGTACTAAACATATTGATATTTGCCATCACTTTGTAAGAGATGCTGTAAATGAAGGTTTAGTTAATATTCAATATAAAGCAAGTCAAGAATTAGTTGCTGATGTCTTAACTAAAGCTTTACCTAAAGTTAAACATATTTATTTTGTTAACGAATTAGGATTATCTGATACCATAGTGTAATTATATATTTTTTTTGTTTTATAGATAATCTTAATTTAATTTAATGTTAATAATTTTATTGTAGTATGTTTTGTTTAATTTAGGTTTAGTTCTTGAATTCTTTATATTTTGTTTTATTACACAGGTACTTGAGTAAGGGGAAGTGTTGAAATAAGGTTCTTAGTAATCCTCAAGTATCCGTCGTAAAAAAGATCGCGAGTGTCATTCTGACAATCGGATCTTGTTGATTTCCAAAAGTCAATATCTAAAGATGTATTTTTATTTTAATATAATTTTATTTACATTTTAACAAGTTATTTTGATGTTGAGAAGCCCCCATCTCCAATAGCAACAACAAAAAAAGGTCTTCTTGCGACTGGATACCCTCCATATTCGGCAGAGCTCTTCTCTGAAGAATATCCCATGCATGCTCAATCGGGTTCAAGTCTGGCGACTGAGCAGGCCAGGGCAGGACATTGATGTTAGCTGCGGCGAGAGTCTGTCTTACAACTCTTGCGGTGTGCGGTCGTGCATTATCATGCATTAACTGAAATAAGGGACCGATATGCACTTGTAGAGGAACGATGACGTCTGATACAACCGTCTCAGCATAAATTTGAGCGTTGAGGTTGCCTCTGATCCAAATCAACTCAGTTCTTCCGCCGATCGAAATACCCGCCCATACCATGATGGTTCCACCACTATAAGGATGGACTTCCTGGCAGGATTTTAATCGCTGTTGGCGTCCAGGGGTTCTCCAGTGTCGTATACGTCTTGTATCCGGCCTCATACCAAAACGAGACTCATCAGAAAAGCACACGAAACGCCATTGTTCTTCTGTCCAATTTCTGTGTTCAAGAGCCCATTGATATCGAGTCCTACGATTGTGCATTGCTATAGGTGGTACCCGTAGCGGTCTTCGGGAATGAAGGTTCACTTCATGCAAGCGGTTTCTGACCGTTTGGTCGCTAATTAAGTTCCCTGAAGAGCGATGAAGGCTCACGGCTAACATCATGGCGGTTATTGTTGGAGTTCTTCGAGCTGTGATTTGAATGTATCGGTCTTGTCTCCGTGTGGTGCAGCGATACCGTCCTCCATGGCGCTCAGCCACGGTACCAGTGGTTCGGTAACGTGTCCAAAGTCGACTGATAACACTCTGACTTGTATTCAGAGCTAAAGCCACAGTACGTTGCCGGGAACCAGCTTCTATCATTCCCACGGCTCTGATCATTTCTTCCCTGCTTAAATGACGTCGCCGCTCCATAATAACGTTGGTTTTAATCAGTAGTAGGGAAACAGTAGCACTAATAATGTCTTCAATGCGTCTTATGTTTTTATAGGGAAAATATTGACAGCTGATTTTCATCTTTTACTCGAATTTGATTGACAGTTCCTGTTTTAAATTATGAAATGCACCAAAAAGGATCCATATAAATTTATAAAATCATAAATTTATTACAAAGCCACATCTCAATCACAAGAAATCCGCATAAACATGCTTGATCCCTAGACTTTTTTGATGTGTGTATTTACGTAAAATTACGCGTAACTTACCGATAGGATTGCTGGCCATTAGAACCCCGTTGTCACATTTGGAGCATTTTAGAGTGCTCATGTGTGTGTCTAGCTCAGTTGGGTCAGCACATCGAGCACAGTCACACACGAAGAACTTAGAGTGCAGGAGGTACTCGCGGCGAACCAGAGTTGGTGACAGCGCATGAGTGTAGCACAGATGGAGTGTCTCTCCAGCTTTTAGAGGTATAGCGGCTCTTATCTGAACTCTGAAATAAAATATGGTAGTATGTATTATTATAGGTATTTTTTTAGCTGTTTTCTGAAAAAATGTTGAATGCCATATTTATCTCAATAGCTCGACTCTCTACCGTTTAGAAAGGCAAAGAGAATAATTAAAAACAGAATGAGAATACCTAATTCGAAAAATAAGAAAATTGCGGTCTACCGTAACTAACACCGTTTTGACAACGACTTGCGCACTTGGTCCCCACGGCCCGAGAGTTTCAACTCCAAACGGCGCAAAACACATGTTCCGCCGCTTGAGGTTTTCTGGTTGTAGTGTTTGTATTATATGTATGATTTATTTTAAAAAAGTGTAGTTACAACATAAATAATATCACTAACTTTAAAAAATATATTGTCGATTATACTTATCTTCTTTGGGCCAGAAATTTAGTATGAGTCATCAATTGCACATGCACAAAATCATTGTGTACACATTCCAACAGAGTTAATTTTAACTTACTGGTAGTCTTGTAGTATGGTGTGCACGATGTTGGGCACACAGCTGTGCGCGGTGACCGCGAGCTTTGGGTAAATAGCGCGGATACTAAAACCATTACGAGATGGTATCTCCACGGAGTTTACCTGGAAAAGTTTTAAATGGAATTGGACTAATCTGCATTACTTTTTAGGGCTTATCATTTCATCACTTCCTCTTCATACTCTATCCATATTTCAGGCGAATGGGGCAACTTTGGGTGGCAGCTGATCTTTAGTATTATGTACCTTGCAGCTGATAGTGTAATAAAAAAATATGGACACAGGCGAACTTAATGCCGCTAGGCATTCTTACTAGTCAACCTTAGGGACAATTTTGAATAATTTTTAGTTTTAATATTAAAATAAATAGTTTAAAAAACAAATTAACGACAAACGAGTTTGCAATGAAACTAGAATTATGTGATGGGATAGAAAGAAGAGAGATATGAGAGGATCGTAAAGTTCTATCGTGGAACGAAGAAAGATAGGCAAAATCATCCTTGAGGTATTTCGGCGTCGCAGGTTCATTAAGAACAGAAAAAAGTAAGCAGAGTACTCTAAGATTCCTGCGACACCGAATCGGTAGCCACTACAACTTAGCTTGATACTCAAAGATATGATCATATTTACGTAAACAATAGATGAACCGGATACATGCTTTAAATAACCGGTCCATCTTGTTAAGCAATACCTCTGAAATATCAACGCTGCAAACGTCACCATAGTCAAGGAGAGGAATGAGAAGGCTTTGGACCAGGGTTATTTTAGCTTTTATCGGCAGAAAGTTTTTGAGTTTATTGAGAAAGTGCAGTGAAGCAAAAATTTTACGGCTCGTGTTTGTCACCTGGGATGTCCAACTTAGGTTGGGATCTAGGTAAATACCTAGATTCTTCACTTCGCTACTAAACGGAATTGGAACGTTGTCAAGCCGAACCTAGTCAATGCTATTAAGATCAACTTTACATAGCTGTCGAGAACTCCCTATTACAATTGATTGACACTTGGTCGGATTGACAACTACTCCAAAGCGTTTCGACCACGAGCTAATATTACAAAGATCTGAGTTAAGCCAAGCTATTGCACTATTAAGGGTGATGATATCTGTCCGCACATAGAGCTGCAAGTCATCAGCATACAGATGGTATTGACAATGAATAAGTGACGTGATGGCATTGATAAATAATGAGAACAGTAAAGGGGAAAGAATGCCACCTTGCGGCACTCCCGTGTCCAAGACACACCACTCTGATGACCCCTGATCAACCTGTACCTGTTGCTGACGACCATAAAGATATTGAGAAAACCATAACAGAGCATCCGATTAGATTTTAAGACTAGACAGTATAGCCATAAGCAAATCAGGATCTACTGTGTTAAAGGCATTCGTAAAGTCAATTAGAACAAGGACTGTTACTTTGGAATCCTCCATGCCTCTTCTGATGTCTTCAGTTACTTTTAGTAAAGCTAAAGTTGTGCTATGACCAGGACGGAAACCGGATTGGTAGGGGTTTAAAAAAAATTATATTATATATTATGATCTGTGAAAGTTGAAAATTGTGCTCCTCATGCATTCATTCATTTCAGCCCCTAACACAGCGTCCCAGACCTCCACTGCTGGAGATGGGCCTTCCAGAACATATATCTAAAGAATTTGTTGTGCAATAAAAAAAGACGCCCTAACACGAACCTCTAGTATTCCACAAACTCTTTGCACCAACTCCTTGCTAAACCGATTGCCCAGTTTGCAGTAGTCAGCCAGGAAGTCAGCAATGTTGATCTGGTCCACTCGCCAAGTGGGTCTTTCCTGACGCTCTGCTGTATGCGTCTCCATAGGCTCCAGCTCACGTTGCCAACGGTCTTCGTCTTTTTCTTTCGCTAGAAGCAATCTGAAATGTTTTAGTAACATATGGGTGTTATGGAAGTAAATTGTTGGATTGTGCGCAAAAGATATATGCCTCTATCGATCATTCAATTCATTAGTGGTGTTTTGTGACCCATCGGTGGGAAGAGTCGCCTCGGTTGGCGGCGGAATTCAACAATTTCGTATTTCGGTGACGTCACACCGCGTGTGCTCAATTTTCGGTGCTGCAGCAGTGTCTGCTGAATTATCGATCGGAACTGTTACTTGGATTATTAGTTTTTGTGATATGACATTTATGTGGAAAGAGTTTTAGCATCAGGAGAGCTGGTCTTCTTCGGAAACCCTGGGGTCGATTCCACTGAGACGTTGAAAGCTGCTGCTGGAAGAGGTAAATGCTTCTGACCCTCTCTTTGGACTTCACGGAACTGGCTCGTCATCAAACCCTTCCACAATATACAGTCCAGTCATCTACCATGGGTGAGAGAGTTGGAAATCCCCCACACAAGTGGAATATTTTGACAAAAAAGATATTATTTTATTTTTTATTTATTTTTAAAGTATTACTATACTAAAACAAATACAACATATAAAATAAAATAAATAATAATACCAAGGATAGAGATATAAGTCCCGTCCGCGTGGAATGGTGGCAAGAACGCTGGCTGCATTTCCCCGCTGAATTACAATACTGATTATCTGGGCGAAGAAAGAGCCAACCCTCTTGTCACCGGAGGAGACGACAAGACGCTGTGTTGTCTTTTGTTTATTTGTCGATTGTGTATAGTTTTTAAAAGTAAATAAATGTTTCATTAATGAATTGGATGATCGCTATTCTCAATACATAAGAATTTTGATTGAATTTATCAGATTATTATGCGTCCTTGTTGTTATTTGGAATCCCAATTTCAGGATTCTAAAATGAGGAATTAGATAATATTACCTAGTCATAACCTTTTTTATTTTAACGATGGGCCCGTGGGGATCAGACAGAAAGCTATATAAGCTATAAAGCTATTTCTATAAAGACATTGTTACAAGGATCATAGACGTCTCTGGTGACAATAGGGCTGGCAGTTTTTCTCACAAAAATTAAATATCCTAATTCAAAGGGATAATACTGCTACTGTACCTATTGGGCACCATGCCACAAGACAGCGATTTGGAGGACCAATTTTTTTTGTAAGTATTTAATTTTTATTTTCTATGTATTTTTAAAAGTATAGTATAGTAAAGTATCATAACAACCATTTCCCTTTCGAGGTGATCAGAAACCACGCCTATAAAGAAGCGGATTCACATTTAGCCAACTTTACTATGATGATGTTGTACCAAAGTCGAGATATATCACACAAATTTATTTATTTCAATCAATAAATATGATTGTGTCTCGACCAGGAATCGTACCTCCGAGTCTAAATCGCTTAAATCGACTTAAAAGTAGACCACGGAGGCAGTTTTTGTTTTTATTTTAAAATAATATTTACTGGGTACTATGATTTAAAAAAAAACTATATTATTAATTAAACTAAAATTTTAAAACATAAATTACTATTAAATAAAAAAATAAAAAATAAAATAGCATTTAAGTACTGGGTAATTTTTAATTATAATATAATAATAATAAATAAATATGACGATTAATATATATATATATATATATTTTTCGAATAAATGATTAACCCATAGGAACTTACCTTAAAGGCGTGATGCAGTCCAACTGAGCTGAGCTTACAGTCCAGTCTTCAGGGGACTGGAATCTGACTTTGACGTTAGAAAAGAGTTCGCATTCAGCGAGGTGATGGGTGGCTACTTCACATTCGGGGCCACAACAAGGCCAGCCGCAACGGGAACATGTCTGGTTAGATACTGGACAGTAACACCCGAGACACAGGGGAGGTGTATCTAGAAAACAAAGAAATGCTTATTCAACTGCATGGTGCTCCAAAAAAAAATGCTTTTCATACACTGGAAAAAAAAACTAGACTGAGAAAACTTTAATTAAAAACTGAAAAGAAGTTCTCTCAACTTTTTTAAACTTTACAACAAATTTGTGTAATGGAACTGGTGCCTGAGATTCTGATTAACTTCGTTTGGGCACCAGTGGCCAATTCCTAAAAAATGTACTAGTTTATTAAGTAAATAAACTATTATTGTTGCCGACATACTGGCAAGCCTTTTTATACTTTTTATATTTGACATATTTTGTATTTAATGTCAGTTTGTTTATATTTTGACAGTCTGAAAAATTACATAACTAAAAGCGGATGCCTGGTTTCATTTCTATTTTATAATTTACATTTGGGGTCAGAAGAAACTTGGAAAATGCTCACTAGAAGCCAGGCCGCCAAGACTCAAATGTTAGTGCCCACAAGTGATATAGGTACAATCGATGAAGCCTCTCCATCCACATCGCAGGAGGCACGTCCATCTCATGCCAGCCCTTCTGAGTCATTGGGACGACGGCGACGCTCTAGCGTTTCCGTTCACTCAGCAGCGACAATTGTGGCGCAGCAGCTTGCGGCCAAAGCGCTCCATGCCCGCCGACTCGCAGACGCGGAGGCTGAGCGCGAGCGCATTGCTGCCGAGCGTGACCTCAGGGCCACTGAACGTGAGCGTGTCGTAAGTGAGCTCGAGCTGCAGGCAGAGCTGGCCGCTTTGGAGACCTCCAGCTGCCAAGATGGTGCCTCGTTTGTGGAAAGCTGGGTGAATAACCAGGGTGAGTATAACCCACTATCTATCGGTAATAAAGATGTTTCTTTTGTACAGGTCCATCGGGCGAGTTCGGAATACATAGAGGCAGCGGATATTTCCGCTCACGAGCCTCCGTGTTCGGCGCCACTACATTCACCACCGGCCATGGCCGCCACAGCGGTAGGCCACCCCGCCAGGTCAAATGTAGCGCCCTTCGAGCTCCATAACCCAACGTCCACCAACTTACATGCACATCTACCACATTTAGATACACAAAAACACAACATTTGTATCACAAATAAAGATTTATTATCAAATACACAAAATAACAATAATGACTTTAGGTTGCTGGCCCAGGTCATCACGGATCTCGCAAGCACACGTCCAAAGGTCAGTGAACTTAAATTACCCTTCTTTGATGGTCGTGTCTCCGATTGGTTGTCCTTCAGGAGGGCTTTCGACGAATCCAAAGCCGGATTTACAAGCGCCGAAAACCTTTCAAGGCTAAACTATGCTATCCGTGGGACTGCTCGTGACTCTGTCTCAACTCTTTTAGTCTCGGCTAGGGATCCCGAAGAAGTTCTGTCGGCTCTCGAGTTAAGGTTTGCGAGACCAGAGTTTATTGTTCTGCAAGAGATCGCTGCAGTGCGAGCCTTACCAAAGCTGCACTCTGAAAATTGTAGGGAGTTAAATTTATTTGCCTGTAGGGTTCGCAGCTGTGTCGACACAATTAAATTGCTACGACAAAATGAATATTTAGCCTCTCCAGAGCTAAGCGATGCTATACTTAGCAAGCTCACACCTCTTTTACGCACACGCTGGATTGATTTCGCATTTTCTAGGGACGGATCCAAATTCAAGCTGGAGCTAATAGCCGATTTTTTAACCCAAGAATCGGATCTGCAAATAAAATTTGGTATTGTTTCAGAGTCTGTCAGTTTATCACGTCAACAAGACTTTAACGTCAAAAACAGGAGCGTTCAAAAACAATATTTAAATAACGATCGTTCTTATGCAGTTTCGTCGGTACAATCAACAAATTTAAAAAATACCGCATCTGCAAACGATTCTTGTAGGTACTGTCTCGATAAAAATCATGATGTTGGCGAATGTAAAAAATTTCAATTACTGGGGATCGATGACAGGTGGAATTGGGTTATTGAAAATAAAGTATGTCATAAATGTCTTAGGCGCGGAAAACATTCTTATAAGTCCTGCAAGAAAACGTGCGAGGTAACTAACTGTAAGAACATGCGCCGACATCATTCTTTTTTGCACAGATCAGTTGAAGTCTCGGCTCACCTCGAACATGAGTCAGCTGAGCCTTCAACTGAATCTTCTGACGTAATCATTGCCCACAGTTCCACGGAAAGCAATAGTTTAAGACCCCTGTTGAAAGTCGTAGCAGTGACAGTGACCGGCCCAAAAGGTAGCATAAACACTTATGCCTTACTCGACGACGGCTCTACCGCAACCCTTATTGACTCCGATATTTCGAGGGCTATAGGGGCACAAGGTCCCAAGTCTTCTATGAGAGTGGATTGCATCGGAGGATTGTCCCGAGAGACTGACGTATCCCTAGTTAACATTTCTATTAAGGGGAAATACAGCACGGAAGTCCATAAGTTAACCAACGTCCGCTCAATCCCTAATCTCGGTGTTGCCAGTCAGTCGCTGAAAGCGAATGATATTAATTCGTTTTCATATTTGTCAGATTTAGTCGAAAATCTTTGTTATGAAGATGCCAAGCCAATGTTAATAATTGGTACTGACAATTGGTTTCTTACGATTTCTCGTCTTACACGAGAGGGCACACGTAATCAGCCTGTAGCTTCTTTAACAGCTTTAGGATGGGTCCTGTATGGGTTTGCCTGCAGCAAGACCATGCCCGTGTATTTTGTTAACCACGTTAACACTTCGGAAGAACCTCAACAATCGGATAAATCTTTGGACACACTTATAAACGAATATTACAAATTAGACTCTATTGGTATTACAAAAAAGGAATATCGAAGTGTTAGCGAGGAACACGCTTTGCATATTTTAGATACCACATCACGCCGCATGACGTCAGGTCGTTTTGAAGTTGGTTTGCTTTGGCGACCCGGTAACAAGTCTGTACCCAATAGCTATGATCTGGCCCTCTCACGCTTTCGTAATTTAGAAAAAAGGTTTCTAAAGGACGAGGCATATGCGAAATTATATCGTGATAACGTAAATGCGTCAATAAATAAGGGCTACGCAGAACTATGTACTGGACCGGCAAATTCTTCTAATGTTCTGTGGTACCTTCCGCATTTCGGCGTCATACATCCTCACAAACGCAAACTACGCGTAGTTAAACGCGTAGTTAAAGTCTAACGCAGCAGCTAAAATTCGCGGAGTAAGTTTTAACTCTCTCCTCCTATCTGGTCCTGATCTTCTTCAACCTTTGTTGTCGATTTTAATGAGGTTTAGGGAAAATCTCGTCGCTCTTTGTGCAGACATAAGGGAAATGTTTCCACAAATAAAGATCAGACCCGAGGACCGCGACGCTCAACGATTTTTGTGGCGGAACGATCCCTCACAACCTTTAAAGGAATATAGAATGTCTTCAATGATGTTCGGTGCCACTTCTAGCCCTTGCACCGCTATATATCTTAAAAATAAAAATGCTGACGAGTATAAGGATCGTTTCCCAGATGCCGTACATTCTATCATTTATGATCACTACATGGACGATTTTCTTGGAAGTGTAAGCAATGTCGCACAAGCCGCTCAACTAGCTACTGATATAGTTACGGTTCACAAATCTGCCGGGTTTGAGATGAGCGGATGGGTCTCAAATTGTAAGGAGGCTCTTTCACTACTTCCTCCTGATCTATGCGCTACCGGTATCTATGAAGTTGGTTTAGGTCCATCTAAAGAATATGTTCGCGTTCTAGGTGTGACTTGGAACTTAAATGACGATTCTTTGTACTTTCTTAAAGACTTGCCCGATATATGTCCATCAAAACTGACCAAACGTATTGTTCTTTCACAATTAATGAGAGTCTACGATCCCCTTGGATTCCTGACCCCTATTATTATTAAAGGTCGCATAATTTTTCAGCAGACTTGGCGGTTGGAAATCGAATGGGATCAGCCGCTTCCATGCCATCTCGTAAACAAATGGCTATCATGGTTTGACGATCTTCAAAAAATCAAGCTATGCTCTATTCCTCGTTGCTACATCACTTCAAACGACGTTAAGGATAGTCAACTTCACGTTTTTGCCGACGCAAGCGAACTCGCGTATGCCTGTGTAGCTTATTGGCGTTTTATTTATTCTAACGGCACCGTGAAAGTCTCTCTTATAGGTGGCAAGGCTCGAGTAGCTCAAGTAAAGATTACGTCAATACCAAGGCTTGAGTTGCAGGCCGCTCTCATGGCGACTAGGTTTTCAATGTATATTACCGAGGCTCATAAGCTTAAAGCCTCTAAATTATTTCTTTGGTCAGATAGTTTGACTGTTTTAAAATGGCTGCGTAGCGACACTCGCACATTTAAGCCCTTTGTTGCACATCGCGTAGGCGAAATTTCGGATACGACAGATATTGAAAATTGGAGGTACGTTCCCTCGGCCCTAAATGTAGCGGATGACGCTACGCGAGGCGACCAAAAATTAGAAATTTCTTCACGATGGTTTGTTGGTCCACCTTTCCTACTCTCACCTGAAGAGGGTTGGCCAACAGAGCCGTCTACAGAAGTGCCGCCAGTTCTCGAGGAACTTAAAAGAACTTCACTTGAAACATCTTTTCATGAATCATCTCATCTGATTTCTTTAGCTTCTGTTTCTAAGCCTCTTTCTGCTGACCCGCTACGCTTTAGTTCGTGGATAAAATTATTAAGGGTAACAGCAAGGGCGCATAAATTTTTGACTTTACTTCAAAGGCGTGGTCCTAAAAGTATTAGCGCCGAGGACATCAGAATTGCGGAAATACATACATTGCGGCAAAGCCAGCTAGATTCGTTTCTCGAAGAAATCACCATGATGAGAGGAAATAAGCCGATACACACTAGAAGTCGTTTATACAATCTTTCTCCAGTCATCAACAACGACGACCAGCTATTACGTTTATCTGGCAGAATTAATCGTGCCGATGGTGTTGGTAGTAACATAAAAAGTCCAATTATATTGGATTCAAAACACCCTGCTGTCTTACTTCTACTGTCACATTTTCACATAAAGGCAGCACACGGAAACACGGAAACAGTTGTTAATGAGATTCGGCAGACCTACTGGATTTTACACCTTCGTGGAGCTTTACGATCAGTCGCACGAGCCTGTCAAGTTTGCCGTCTTTTACGTGCTCAACCTTTCCAACCACCAGTTGGAGATTTACCCAATGCTAGACTGGCCCATCATCAAAGGCCATTTTCATTTTCCGGTTTGGATTATTTCGGTCCAGTGCAAGTGACCGTTGGTCGAAGACGCGAAAAGCGCTATGTTGGTCTTTTTACATGCCTGGTCACTCGAGCTCTTCATTTGGAAGTGGTGCACAGTTTGTCTTCCGATGCCGCCATAATGTGCCTTCGCCGTTTCATTGCTAGACGAGGGACACCAAACGAATTATGGTCAGACAATGGTACTGCTTTCGTTGGAGCCAACCGAGAATTAAGAACACTATATAATGATGCAATTGCAGACTTCGCAGCCAACGAGAGGATTACATGGAAATTTATTCCACCCTCTGCGCCATTCATGGGAGGCTCTTGGGAGCGATTAGTACGAAGTGTCAAAACATCGCTAAAAGCAACACTACATGAACGTACTCCATCAGATGAAGTCCTACAAACTCTTTTAACGGAAGCCGAGGCGCTCATCAACTCTCGTCCTCTTACCCATGTGCCATCAGACAGTTCGCAGGAAGCACTAACGCCATTTCATTTTTTATTGGGAACATCTTCAGGCCGCCCTATACCAGCCACAGTTAAGGATGACGCATTGACGGGTAGAGCCGCTTGGAGAAAAGCCGTTCGTTTCGCAGACCACTTTTGGCAACGCTGGACTCGAGAATATCTGCCGACATTAACACCGCGTGGAGGAGGTGGATCAATTCCCAATATACAGGTTGGAGATCCTGTTTTGATTGTGGATGGAAATTTACCCAGAGGAACCTGGCCCAGAGGTCGAGTTACACATTTATACCCAGGACGGGATGGCATAGTTAGAGTTGCCGATGTATGTACTTCCGCCGGTGTCCTCAAGCGTCCACTGAAAAAATTAGTGCCACTCGAACAAAGGCCCTAATTTTTATTGTATTTTCTATTATTTTAACTTTTTCACTGTTCTAGTTGTTTAACTTTTATTTTTATCTTTATTCTAGAACAGGCTTAACTAATATGAACTTAAATTTTATTTTCCTTTAACTTTCTTTATTTTGCACTAGAATGTGTGTTAATTTTACGATATTGTTTTTATATCTTTGCCAGTATATCGTCTCCCCTAAGTTGGTGTTCACACCGGGGCCCGCCATGTTGCCGACATACTGGCAAGCCTTTTTATACTTTTTATATTTGACATATTTTGTATTTAATGTCAGTTTGTTTATATTTTGACAGTCTGAAAAATTACATAACTAAAAGCGGATGCCTGGTTTCATTTGTATTTTATAATTTACAATTATTATTATTTGTTTATTATTAGATTTTAGATAGAAGTCTTCGGTTAGGGGCACCATTATGTGTCTTACATAGATGTCCGTGTGGAAAGGAGGTCTTGGAGTTCATGGGCTCTCCTGTTCCAAAAGTGCGGGCAAATGTTCCCTTAACGATATTATTAAAAGGGCTCTAGCCACCATCGAGGTTCCAGCTCTTCTAGAGCCTGTTGGAGTTATCCCTGATGATGGCAAGAGACCCGATGGTATGATGTGGTCCCCTGAGAACGGGGACATGCTCTGGTGTGGGACGCCACGTGCGTCGACACCCTCGCCGCGTCGCATCTCAGGGGGACAGCGCGTAAAGCGGGAGCCGCGGCGGAAAATGCGGAGTCCAGCAAGCGGCGCACGTATATAAGTATATTAAAAGATTACATGTTTATGCCGTTTGCTGTAGAAACTCTGGGCTCATGGAGTCCAAGCGCAAAATAGTTTTTAAAAGACGGCACCGCGTCTTGACAAGAGGGCTGGCTCTTTCTTCGCCCAAAGAATCAGTATTGCAATTCAGCGGGGAAATGCAGCCAGCGTTCTTGCCACCATTCCACGCGGACGGGACTTATATCCCTATCCCTAGTATTAATATTTATTTTATTTTATGTTTTGTAAATATTTCGATTTTTTTCGAATAAATGTTTAATATTTGTCTAGTGAAGGAAAAAAGTCTGTAATTTCGAGTTAATAATATTTTCATTGTAATGATAGTTATTTGAATTTTGTAATGTAAAATAAAGTACTTTATAATAGGATAGTCGAGTGTGCACTTGGACGTAGTTACCCAAAAGGGATCTAATCCACATGAGGTTAATTTTAAGTTATAGGCCATTAAAGTTGGAATTTAGATTAGTCCATCTATATATCGATGATTTGTCCAACATTTGTCAAAAACGGTATTTTTATATGGATTGCTTTTGATATAAAATATATCATCGTAAGGACCTGATTGAAATTCATAATAAAAAATCTTAAAAATTGTAGATTGAGTTCTTTTTGCGTAACTGCGTTCACTTGATCTAGGTTAGTGAAAAAGGTCAGGGGTTAAGTGCAGAATAACGAAACTTACCGGGTTTTGGGCCAACAGCGAAAGGTGAATCAACAAAAATCAATTCCCCACTGTCCAAATCTTTTTTGGCGACCAAATATCTCCCGTATTTCTCATTCTGAAGCGTTTCATAATTCATTTTGATTTAAATAAACAATTTACTTTGTTAATTAATTAGTTTGGAGAAGTTTTGTAAATTAGTGCTTGTCGTTGCGTGTTGTAGGACAGACTGGATGGTAGCGTCGTATGATTGCTCCGGGGCAAAAATAAACTTTCGAGAATTTGCGATCTGGACTGGCATACGGATCAATTGTATGCTATAGTATCCTATGTAGGCATATATATAAACATGTTAGGCCCAAATTGACTTGTATGTAAGTGACTGGGTATTTAACACAATATATTGGTCTGTTATAGAGTCATAAAAAAAGGCCATCTAAATCCACGAGTTTTATTTTAATAGTCGTCGTTTTTGCAAGTGATTATTGTTGTGATGATTTAATTAATTAAGAAAACACTGCCTTTTTATCACGATAAATGGCGCATGATAAATAACCTGTCAGTTGTATAGAACCTGTATTTTTTTTCTTGATATTATGCCGCAGTGAGTAGTTCGCAGCAGCAGTGTACAAATCGAAATTCCAAGCGATACAAGATATAGTGATCTTAAGCTTGTCGTTCTATTAATTCAACCTTTTTTCTTTTTAAAGACGGTGTTCGCTTTCTTAATTCGTCTTTCAAAGTAGCTAACCTTAACTTAAAATTATTATATTTTTTTTTCCATTTTTTTTTTAATTACAAAAACATTTTTAAAAAATAAGCGTCATCAAGTTACAAAAAGCTTTGCGTGATACACTCCAAGTTTAAGTAGTTTTAATTATTGATTTAAAATAAAAGCCTTTACATGATGTTATATTCGTCATTCTAACAATGATACCAGAAAAGCGCCGCGCCGGCCGCTTCTACCGCCACAGCTCTATCAATAATTTGATCCGCAGATCTTTTGCCTCCATCTCTATTCCAGCCACCTTAGAACCCACAGGCTTATTTGGAGATGATGGCAAGAGACCTGACGGTATGACCTTAGTTCCTTGGAGTTTGAGAAAATCACTAGTGTGGGACGTCACATGTGTAGACACGCTAGCAACTTCCCATCTTCAAGGAACTACTGTCAGAGCTGGTGCGGCGGCAGAACAAGCTCAAAACGCCAAGCGCCACAAATATATAAACATTTGCAATGATTATATATTTGTGGCCTTTGCCGTTGAAACCATGGGACCGTGGGGCCTCGAGGCAAAAACTTTATTTAAAGAAATATCAAAAAAACTAGTCGACGTCTCTGGTGACCCACGGGCTGGCAGCTTCCTCGCTGAAAAGATTAGTATCGAAATACAACGAGGAAATGCTGCCAGTGTTTTGGGCACCATGCCACTGGACAATGGCCTGGAGGAAATTTTTATATTGTAAGGTTAAGGTTGCTAAAAATTTTATTATATTTAATTTGTTATTTAGATTTAGTTTATTTTTTAGGTTGATTAATAATATTGTAATTCTTTTATATTGTTTGTATATTACTTCGAATAAATCAGAATAAAATATTTGTTGTTATATTTTTAACAATATGATTGCTAAGATAGTTCAGCTGATTGGGTATGTTGTAAAGCTGCTAAATGCCTGGTCAATTTTATATAAGTCAACACACATACTATGTCATTGTTATGTACGCAACTGTGAACTTTCTAGACCTAATACAAAGAGTTGTAAACAACGACATGTATTTAGCCGGTACGTGTTTATTTTTATTTTTGTCTTCATTCGAGTTTATTCGAGAAAAGTGTGTGATGTTAACTGATAGACTGACACTTTGACACCGTATATTTGTTTACAACTAAAAAGTAATTTCTTGCGAGATTGCTTTGACAACTAAAAAAATACATCAGATTAGAGAAATAAAATGGTATTAAGTAGGTAGCGAATTTTAATAGTAACCACATATGCGCTTGAAAATATCTTGACCGAAGCATCCGATTACACCCGATGCTGTAAATTAACATTCTTCCGTAATACTTTGCACATTGTATTGTTACAATACTTTTAATGCGTTCTCTTCGTTCTTCACAGAACAACCAACTTTCTATCCCTCTTCACTCTCCTAGCAGATGTTCAGATTCTCTCACAGTGTTAGCAGCTCGTCAACGGAACAGGCTACCATTGTTTATCTGACAGGCACCGTCTTTAAATATATTCAAAAAACTTCTTCTCTCTTACTTCCTTAAAAACCAAAACGAATCCTAATCACCTGACATATTATTAGTACCTACTACATATATATATAATTATTTATGTATTTATCTTAATTAGGTATTATTAATTTTCTGTTAGGTATTATAGTATTATAAATGTATATATTGTATTTATTTACATATTTTAATTCTGGTTTTTACTATATTATTTCCATATTCTCACTCTGCACCCATAATATTAATCTCTCACTCTCCCAAAGGTTAGCTGGTAGAGAATACCTTCATGGTATTATGCTCGCCTATGTACAACACTTTGTATTGTATATTTTGTGTGCAATAAAGAATTTTATTATTATTATTAAGTAAGGAATAAATCAAATAATGATAGCACTCTTTTATTAGACGAATGTAATTTATAAAATAAACTATTATGACAAAAAATCCGAATAGTGCAATACGCTCAGATCTCAGAAACTACATTGAGAGCATCACCAGCGTCCAAAAAACTGGGGATACCGAACAAGGTAAAACGTATTTCCTCCCTCAATTATACTAATGCTTTATAAAGCACAAATAAGGTCATACTGTTCTCACCTCTGGGATGGTTCCGCTAAGTACCTTAGAGATGCTTCCAATGTCCTGCAGAGGCGGCGATTCGAATAGTGAACGAGCGACGCTACAGTATAAATCTCTCTAATCGGTGCTGAGATGTTGTCTCCCAGAGCGTGTTCTATATACTACGGTAAGTAATCTGAAGAGCTCCACAACCTTATCCCTTTTTCTATTCCGCAACCGAACCACACGCACAAGCCAAAATATGCATCGACAAACCGTAGCCACTATCGCTACGCGTACATATAGTAAATTTGGAGACTCTTATATTTGTCGCACGCTAAAGATTTGGAATTCTCTCCTAACCAGTGTGTTTACCCATTCCTATAACCTGCCGCCCTATTTTGTTACTTAAGCGCAAACGTTATATTATGGAATCCGTTAACTATATATATATCACGGTATTAAATTTGAGGCGCGGTGGTGGCTCGGTTGTAAGAACGCGTTCCTTAAATCCAAAAAGGTCGGTTTCAACCCACCCGGCATGTACCAATGAGAAATACACTTTTCTTACATTTACTTAGATTTACAACACCATCGTTTCCGTGCCTGGGAGAGCACGTTAAACCGTCGGTCCCGGTTCCACTAATACCAACTTGTGGAATCGTTACTATTTCTACCGCCTCCGTGGTCTAGTGGTAACAAACTTTGCCGTGAACTCGGGAGGTCGTGGGTTCGATTCCCACCGGGGGCAAGTTGTACATTGTATAATTTGTCTCGGTCTGGGTGTTTATATGTATAATATGTATATATTTACAAAAAAAAAAAAGTATAATATGTAGTTTATCAACCATCTAGTTTCCGTAACACAAGCCTTGTAGCTTACCACGGAAACTAGATGGCGCTGTGTGACCTGTCTGGAAATATTTATTTATTTTTATTTTATTTACATTGTCATTAAAAATTGACATCATATTCTCGCCAAGCGTGGCGAGTGTAGGCCAAATTCTCCAGTTCTGGAAGGCCCAAGTGGAGGTCTAGGACGCTGTGTTCTGAAGGCTGTAATGATTAAAGTTGATATTTGCACGGCAGCTGTCAAGGTCGAGCGCTTATAAAGTTAAATAATATTTTGTAATTATAATGCAAGCTCTGACGTAAATAACGAAATCCACGTTTGCCACTAAGTAACACAATGCTGCAGCTGCAGTCCTTCAAACGAAGTGTTGAAAAGCGTCGGTCGTCTGAGTCTGACGTCAGTCGCTTCCATTCTTGGAGCTCGCGTACCCCGCTTATCGTATACGACATGACTCGTACATGTCGTGCTAAGTATTAAAAGAAAACTGTGTCTGTAACTACCATCCTACTAGTTGGAAGTTGCAAATTTTGTATTTGAAATTCGAATAGATTCAAATTTTATTAGATTCGAATTCGAATAGTACCTAACCACATAATTATGCGCATGAAAACCTGTTGTAGATACTGAATCAGCCGATTGCACCCAAACTAAAATTTTAAATGATCCCTAATAATGGGATAGACGGTATAGTATAAAATAATGTTAATTTCCAAACCATTTTAAATAGGAGCAACTGAGATCAGTCACTAACTTTTGGATCAGTCCCTACAACTATGCCGGCATAACAAAATGTTGTTTTACACACATAAAATATTTTCTCGTCTATAGAATAAATTCAGGCGCAACCTAATAGATTTAGCAATTCTTTAAAATTTTCAAGTGACACCTCTGCTTATAATGAAAATATTTTATAATCATGTTATTTTATGAATATTACCAACGATTTATTAAAAATATTGAGTTTTTCAAATTACCAAATGTTCATGCCGATTTCACAACAGAAAAAGTATCTTGCCTAAATGCAGTTAGTATTTTTAATATATTCCTTATTTGGCCTCCTCAGGCTTAGCCCTAGCTGTACCAATCAAGCAAGCAATATCGCTAATAGATCAAGTAATCGCTTATAAACATATGCTTACCAAGTTATAAGACCATTTATTATTATTCTTTAGACCTGATAGATGCAGCAGTAACGCATCATTAAATTATCTTATTTATCTTTGGATTTTTATTTGCCTACCTAAAAGAGAAATTTGATGTTTGATGTATGCCATTGATCTTTAATAAGGAAAACCTAAGATAGAATATTGAGCTTGTCTGTAATACACTTGGTGACTAGGCAAGTGCTAAGTAGGTGTTTTATAGTAGAAAATGTACATTAACTACCTACAAAGGTCGGTTCAAAAACTCGGGATGTACCAATGAGAAACACACTTTTCTATATATCTTAATATAAATCTATGACAAATGTACGTAAACATTTGTCATAGATTTATAACACCACCGCGTCGGTCCCGGTTACACTAATACCAACTTGTGGAATCGTTAATAGATTGTCATTAAAAAATGACATCAGATCCTCGGCAACCCGTTTGGCGAGCGTGGCGAGTGTAGGCCAAATTCTCTAAACATTGGTTCTGGAAGGCCCATCTCTAACAGTGGAGGTCTAGGACGCTGTGTTCTAGGGGTTCTGTAATGGTTTAGTTAGGTCATTTACTCTATCATAATATCACTTATTTTTTATCAAGGATGGAACTAGAGGGCAAAAGATAATATGCCGAAACGAGATGGGGGAAGAGATCCGATGTCCTTGCTGTACAGAAAATAAATCTATAAAGAAATGGAACATATTATCATTTAATCGTATTAAAAGTATTTTCTCCAATATATTTAATGTTAATGTAAGTCTAAACTTTATAGCTTTATATAGTTACATAATATAATGAGAAAAGGTACCTATTGTTGACTATATTTGCTTATTCTACAGAAATAAACCGTACTAAATACGGGCCATAAAATGCCCGCCCAAATTCGATTTGCGCATGCGCAATACCTTGTTCAAAGGATTGTTACAGTACTTTTAATCTGAATTTTAGAATAAATCTCTTATTACCTAAGAAAAAAAGTAAATAATAATAGCACTGTTTTATTATAAGAATTTAATTTACAATATAAACTATTATGACATATAATCATATTAGTACAACACTTACATCCGTAAATTGTCATTAGTAATGATTCATATTAAGTACTAAATAAACTAAAATTCTGAACAAATACAGCTTACAATATTACCATTATTGATTAAAATAAAATAAAATATTTAAAAGCATTAATTATAGTATATTGACATAAATGAATTGAAAATAGCATGCAAGATATTTTATCAATAGCTCTACATCCGGCAACATCGCTACACCACGCCCTCTGAAGGAAATTTCGGGAGTTTGAATTCGCTGTGGTGTGGTGCGGGAGCTCTGCCAGCATAATTTGCCTTGAATTTCCCTAATTCAATTTAATTAAACAATATAATAACATAATCGTAAGTATTACGTGCTTTCTGTGTTTCTAGTGTAATTTGTGTCTTATTTGTGCTGGTTCTTCATTTAGGTTACAGTAAAACGAGTGAGGTGGTGGCTTAGCCGGTTTTATTTCTAGGAGATCTACGTCATATTACCTATTCCTGAATTTGTTTTATCTGCTGCTGATCTTTTCTGTATATAAATACAGTCTTTTTGGGTATAGATGATGGGTCCATCCTCATAAAATGTGGAAAAATATGTCACGTCATAGGTGGTCGGAGGCGTCCATGTGATTCGATGTTCGTATAAATTTCGACACCCAGTCTCAAACGTAAAGGTCAAGTTTACGGTTACAAGAACCGATGTAGCTATTTGTAATTAACATATTTTTTCATAATAATCGCGATATTTGTTTAAATATGGATTCATTAATATGACTCCAGTGTTATGTAACTGTGCGATAGTAGGTTATTAATTCACTAAACTTCTGTCGAGACATCCCGGCCCTGACATAACTGGCACTATTACTATGTTGATACTGCACTGTGCCCATAAATAAGTCACATTTTAATAATACAGGGTCATGTGCGCGATGTGACACTTATGATCATTGATTACAATGTAATGTATAAGCAGCGTTATTTGAATGCGTTTAACTAATCCATGGTTTAGGTAGTTTATAATTTAAATGTGTTTGTAATGACTATTAAATGGCACTATGACTCTTGGGTTTCTAAATGGCTGTGTTAAGAATTGAAAGCTTGAGATGATTTTTGCACATTTACATTAGAGTATGACCAATCAATGCATATTTTTTTGCTAATTTCAATGTGTAAAATTATTATGACAACCGTATCCCTAGCGGGATGGTCTAAAACCATGCTTTTGTAACCACATTTAGTAAACTCAACAATAGGCCCATTATAACAAGTGGCAAATTTGATGTTTGCAGTGTACCCTAAGGACGAGACTTGATAAGTGTCACAAATAAATTAAATATCTCTACTAGAAATTAACCCAGTTCCTCCGTGTTTGTGTCTATGGCCTTAACTGCTAGACAATTGAGGCAGTCAATAATATATTCTTATACAGCATTCTTTTCATCTCTTACCCACACATGATGGACCCGGCATTGATTGGAATGCTTAGAAAATTGTGTGTCCTTCCTTAGAAAGTCTTCTGTGTCCCGACTAGAAATCAAACCTGGCACCTCAGTGTCTAAATCCACAGACTTTACCACTAGACCACGGAGGCATGTATTAGAAATTGCCATAATTACACTTTTCTATGATCTATTTACATTATTGTGGTATGATTTTTTATATTTCAACTTAGACAATTGTGTATCCCTAAGTCATAAAATGTATTAGCTGTTAATTACCCAAATAAACAAAAGCAAGAAGCCAATAAAAAGTATGATTTCAGGCTATGGCACCTCCATTCTACTCGGATTTGGGCAAGAAGTGCGGAGACTTGTTCTCCAAGGGCTACCACTTTGGTCTGCTCAAGCTGGACCTGAAGACCAAGAGTGAGTCTGGAGTAGAATTCAACAGCGGCATCACAAACACACAGGAGACTGGAAAGGTATACTGTCTTAGTAATATATAATTAGGGGTGTAAAAGCGGTTTTTATTATTATTATTGATTAATAGGCGAGCAGCACATTGCTAATATGCCTATACCAAGCACTGGTGTAAAGTTCATAAAATAGTCAGTTATCACCATAGTCTATGTCAATTGTCACTAGCCACTTGTCCAGTTTGTTTTTAAAAGTGTTTACAGTTGGGGACTTCAATATGTATTCTGGTATTTTGTTCCACATATTTACAACTCTGTTATTCATAAAGTGATATTTCACATTTGTATTGCTGGATTTTCTTATCAATTTCATTCCGTGATCACGACGGGGAAATATCATTGTGTTCAACTTGAACATTTTGGCTAGGTGAGGGCAGTTATACCTTCCTGTTAGAATTTTAAATGTCTCAATTGTATCTCCCCTTATTCTGCGATCTCTGAGACTTGCTTGGAGCTTTAAGTATCTAAGTCTCTGGTCATAGGACTTCTTCCTCAAGCAGTGTGGAAGTTTAGTTGCTCGCCTTTGTACGCCTTCAAGAATTTCTATGTCTTTTATGAAGTATGGATTCCATACTTGAAAACCATATTCCAACAATGGTCTTATGTATGTTTTATATAATTTTATAAAAGTGTTGGGTGTTGGTTTTTATTATTAAAGTTATCCTTATGATCTAGTTACCCTGTGTTTTTCTTATCGCTTTAAGTGCTTTTTTCACGTTTGTCTATGGTTTTCATACAAATATTGGTAAAAAGCAAGCCTTGCTTTATTCTCTTTCAAGTCGAACATGGCATTAGTAATAAATGCTGTATTCCGCGCTATATTGTATTTTTTTGCTTTACACTAATATGTTATTCTATATACTGCATCCGTGGTCTAGCGGTTAAGTCCGTGGATTTAGACTTGGAGATACCGGGTTTGATTCCTGGTCGGGACACAAAAATATTTATTAATGTTACTAAATACATTTAATATTTAATTTATTTGTGATATTTCTCGAGCTTGCCACTTTTCATGATTGGCCTATAGTAAAGTTGGCTAAATGTGAATCTGCTTATTCATAAGTTTGGTTTCTGACCACCCTGAAGGGGAAATAGTCTTGATGATACTTTTTTTTAATGTTATTCTATTGATAGGAATAAACAACTTTTTCTAAGAGACCATATCGCTGCTTCAATACAAAGGAGCCATAATTAAAAATATAAAAAACAAGATTTTATTCCAAAAATTGCCATAAGTTACCAATTCCGAAGAATTGCTGGCACTTGAGTAAACTTATTTTTATTAATAATTATGATTCGTGTGTATTTTGTTACTTATTCATTATTTTTATTATGGTAATTTATGCATATAATAATATAGATTTGTTTATTTATAATAGAAAAAGTGAAAAACTTACACAATATTTATATTACAGTTTATGACAGATGTCCTCATGGGGTGTATCAGGCAAAGCTTTTTGTAGATGTCGCTAGCGGCAATGGTACCTTATTTTACACCTATATCGCATCATTTTTTGAATGTTTTTGTAGTTTTATATGTTTATAACAGAAAAATGTATTTTAAATTAACGTTACCTACCTTAAAAGACGAATTAAAAAGCGCGCACACCCCATCTTTAGAAAGAAAAAAGGTTTTATTAATAGAACGGCAATTTTAAGATCACCATGTCTTTAATTTCGCTTAGAAATCTCAATTTGTACACTTAAAAGCTGCTCACTTCTGCATAATATCTAGAAATTAATAAATTTCGTAATAAAAATACAAGTTTTCTATGCAACTGACAGTTATATTAGGTACCATCTATCACGCGCCATCTATCGTGATAAAAAGTTAGTGATACACCCCATTGTGCATATAAAGAAAAATCAGGTTTTTTAAAATATTTTTATTCAATTACATAGGTACTAGTAATATCCATTATTATTACAAAAATACATATAGGTATATGAGATAAATTATGTAATCAACAGCCCTGTTCTGTTACTTAGTCGCAAACGTTATTATTGATTTCGTTACTTATGTCAGATGTTGCGTCATAATTATAAAATATTATTCAATTCTCAACTCTATGCGCTCGACCTTGACAGCGGCCGTGCAAATATCAACTTTAATAGCGTGATATATAGATAGTTAACGGATTGCATTATACAGGGTGTTTGGAAGGGAGCTGTACATACGCCTAGGATAGAAACTAGGGATAGTCTGCTACCTACCCCCGCCCAATATATTGACCTTGGCCTCAAGGTTTTTTTTTAATTTATTTTTATTTTTTATTTGACTTTTTTGTGTTTTTTTTACTAAAACTACCTGTAGCTCAAAATCTATCCATGGGACCGGTCTGCTAATGGTCTTGTTTTAATCGTTAGAGTCTTAGGGTCCTGCAAAAAAATATTTTGCACCAGAAAATTGTGGAGAAGAAAAGTTATGGGGTCTGAAGTACCGTAGTAAGGTAAAGAAATAATTTTAAGGGTAACTTTCTATGGGGTTTAAAAAAAAACTAACAGGGTTGGAGTTCTTCTAATTTTTTAAAACATCCTCAGTCCATGCCCTTTCTAACGATATGCTAAAAGTGTAATTATCACTTTTAGTTTTAAAGTTATTAATTAATTTCCGCAACTAGGGCACTTTTACCACCACGACTCGACATACATACGTTTGCGCTTAAGTAACAGAATAGGGCTGCTGGTCTGAAAAGGTTAAGGTAAGCGTTCATAAACTGAGCCACCACCGCTGTTATGTGTATGTACCTACTAAACGTATTATAACTAATGTATAAACTCCACCTGATCTGTTGTCTATTTTTGTAGGTCTTTGGTAACCTTCAATCCAAGTACACTTTGAGTGACTTGGGATTAACATTCACCGAGAAATGGAACACAGATAATATTCTGGGCACTGAAATTACTGTTGCTGACAAAATCGCCCCTGGCGTTAAAGTCACCCTTGAAGGCTCATTTGCGCCTCAGACAGGGTAAGTTAAAATATTATTTTCACCTGAAAATCCTAGTAAAATTATAAATACGGGAGTTTGCGACAATTAATATAATAATAATAATAAATTCTTCATTATATATATATCAATATTATGTATACAAAAAATTATGTCATCTTAAAGCCTTACAAATTTTCACTGTTAGCTATAATGAAAAATAAATAAAAAAATCAATAAAATCAGTACAATAACAATGAGATATGAAATTACAATTGCATTTGTATACTGATCCCGTTTTACAACTTAAAAATCATACAATATAATAAAAATAATATAATATAATAAAAAATACATAACCAAAAATAGTGTGGGTACAAAGGCGAGCTTAATGCTATAAATGTATTTTCTACCAACTAACCTTTGTGAATGGGGAGCCATTATAAGCGGGTTCAGAAATACTATTGTGATCAAGAATAATGAAATATAAATACATACTAATTAATATACATATCCTACATATTAATTAAATATATACATAAATAATAAATACATACAGTTATTTTAAATGCTATACTATATGTTCAAATTAGACTTGTTAGGTATTTAGTAAACAAAAAATGATTGTAAAAGAGAATATGATAAATTATATGGCCTCCGTGGTCTACCGGTTAAGTTCGTAGATTTTGACTCGGAGGTACTGGGTTCGATTCCTGGTCGGTACACAATAATATTTATTTATTAAAATTTAGTTTGGTACGCTGCAGATATCGACAAGCTTGCCACTTGTCATGATTGGCCTATAGTAAAGTTGGCTAAATGTGAATCCGCTTATTCATAAGCGTGGTTTCTGACCACCCCGAAAGGGAAACATGATAAAAAAGGTCGTGATGATACTTTACTTTTTTTTTTTACTTTTTTATACTAAAACTAAAAAACTAAACTGGAGACAGTCATACTATACCGATGGCATTAATATTTATACACGTCATAATAGTCCCAAGTATACACATATCGCTATTAGTACAATGCATAATTATTTATAATTAAAGTGTTTTTTGCTCCACCCTACTGCACATGTTTCTAAATTCACTGTGGGGGAGGTCATTAACCTTGACACTTTAAATGTATTTTTATAGATTGACAACCTTTAGCTAATTAAAAATATTTTAGAATAATACCATTGTACATAATTTTATTGATATTGATAAAACACAGCGGAAAGATAGGCAGTATTTGTAAGATTTTTTTTTTAAATATTTCCAGACAGGTCACACAGCGCCATCTAGTTTTCGTGGTAAGCTACGAGGCTTGTGTTACGGAAACTAGATGGTTGATAAACTACATATTATACTTTTTTTTTTTGTAAATATATACATATTATACATACAGACCGAGACAAATTATACAATGTACAACTTGCCCCCGGTGGGAATCGAACCCACGACCTCCCGAGTTCACGGCAACGTTTGTTACCACTAGACCACGGAGGCGGTCAAAATAGAATATAGTATTAATAACACGGCATAACAAAAAATATAGGTTTGAGTTCATTGACTTTTAGTTTGATACTGATTCACTAGACAATAGTCTTCTAGAGAACCTAAGAGTGTCCCGCAGTCGTAACATTTATTGCATGTAGAAGAGGAAAAAATATTGCTAACAAAATAGTTTGTAGGTTGTCATCCACTTCACGGAACACTTTGAGCCACGCACACGGCGGTATGCAATGCATTGTTAACTGGAATGTTGAGTGTGATGTGGATCTGGTTAAATCAACTCTCTTGCCCGTGACCACCAGCCTATACAGATTTGCCGAGTTTTACTTGCTATATGACCAAAATACTTAAGCACTCGTTGCAGACAGATACAAGACTAGTGACTTTGAACTGCTTAATTATAGATACTCGTACATTGGCTGAATTAATGTGCACAGGCGAGCTTTATGCCGTTAGGCATTTTCCACCAGCTAATCTTTGGGAGTTTTAACGGATTACAGGCCAAGTATTTACTAACAAAAATAGGTGATGATGATATTTTTCTAAAAAATAAATACAAAACTGTATAGTGCATTGCCTTTACCATTGCTAAAAGAAATAAAATTACTTTTTCAAAATTTATGGCAAAGACCTTCAGTCACTGTCACTGATGACGCCGCTCCAAAGAGAGGCGAAATATTTGGCAATAAATTTTTTAAGCATCAATTTATATATTTTACCAAGTAAGAAACACATCTAACGAACTTCATTTGTTGCAGATAATACTAACAAAAATAATAATTTATACTAATACTACATATTATAATATATACGATCTATAATACAATACATATAATTACATATATACAGAAATAAATAAATACACACTATAATATAGGATTAAGGTTAAAAATAGATAAAAGAGTGAAAGATCAGTTTAACACAGATAAATATAACTTTAGTTATTCTATGGATAATAATCTATGGATTGACTGTGCTGCTCCATCGTGTGTGGGGAAGAGAGGAGAAGAATGTTGACCTGAGATATGCTCTCCATCGACTGTTCTACTCCTTTCACTCCTCAACTCTATGATTCAGTTTTATTTACTTCTTTATGTCTTCATTAGAAACAAGGCAGCGAAACTCAAGTCATCTTTCATCAATGACTTGATTGCGGCTAACACCAGCATTGATCTGGACTTGGAAGGTCCCCTGGTGGATGCGTCCTGCGTTCTCCACTATGATGGGTGGTTGGCCGGAGTCCTCGCCCAGTTCGACTCCCAAAAGTCAAAGTTCACCAAAAATAACTTCGCCCTCGGCTACCAGACAGACAAATTCGCCGTGCACACCAACGTGTAAGTCTATTTTTTGTATTATTATTTATTTTTCTTATTTAGTGGATAAACTATATACCTACACAGGTAAAGAAATTATGATGGGCCATTAGTAAAGTTGGCTAAATTTGAATTTGCTTCTTTATAGGCGTGGTTTCTGACTACCCCGAAAGGGAAACGGTCGTGATGATACTTTACTTTTACTTTTGTAGTTTATTTTATTTATAATTTAGTGTTTATTGTGTTTAACAGTGATAATGGGTCTGACTTCTCTGGCTCGGTGTACCAGAAGGTGTCTGACCAGATCGAGTGCGGAGTGAATCTGAAGTGGTCTGTGGGCTCCAAGGACACCCTGTTCGCGGTGGCCGCCAAATACCACCTGGACAAGGACGCCGCCCTCTACGCGAAGGTCAACAACACCTCGCTCATCGGACTCGGATACACACAGAAACTCCGTGAAGGTATGCATTATTAATATTATTATATTAATCCGATAAGGATTCAACCGTTTTTTTTTAAATGGTGACATCGCATTATTTAAATGGTTCATAAGTTATGTAATGGTATCATATGTATTATTAGTATTTTAATATATCCTATAATCCTCGCCAAGCTGTCTGGCCAGCGTGGCGAGAGTAGGCCAAATTCTCCAGATATATGTTCTGGAAGGACTATCTCCACCAGTGTTCCAGGGGCTGTAATGATGAAAATGAATATATGATAGTTATTATTTATAGTATGTATTTTAGTAATATAATTGTATTTATATGTATATAGATTTATTTATATATAAATATTTGCACCTACCTTACATTTAAAATGGTCCACATTGTCCCTAAGGTTGGCTGTCAGATAATGTCTAGCGGCATTAAGTCCTCCCCTTGTATATGGTGCAATAAAGTTTTAAATAAATAATAATAAAAAAAATATATATATAGTTCGGCTAATGAAGGTAGATAACAAAAGAGCGCGGCAAATTTAAAAAATATTACATACCCTCAAATTTTTTTAAAATATGTGGATAAAACTGACTTGATACTTGGGTTTATTTATTGGGTATTGTTTTAAATACATTTAGCTAAAGTTCATGAA
Organism: Tinea semifulvella; assembly: GCA_910589645.1. Lineage (NCBI taxonomy): Eukaryota > Metazoa > Arthropoda > Insecta > Lepidoptera > Tineidae > Tinea > Tinea semifulvella. The sequence continues at coordinate 5,262,753 of OU342599.1, forward strand.
AATAGGACTACTCCAGTTAAGTAAAGTATTTTAATGGAAGACAAATTTCTAAGCATTCCATGGAGTCACCGTGCGGGTGCCGGGTCCATCGTGTGTGGGTAAGAGATGAGAAGAATGGTGTCTAGGGCTTGCGACCGACAATAGGCTGGTTTAAGAAAAGGAGGCCTCCTTTTTTTCTATTGGGCGATAATACGGTCACCATCCACCATTCTACTTCTCTCCCTACCCAACCAAATACTGTATGATTCCGTTAATGCCGTCTTGGAAGCTCGTTCCATAAATGTATTGACGGCAGACCTGCTTAGGCCCAATTCTTTCAGTAAGTGATGCAAAGATTTTGCTGGAACTCCTCTCGCACCAACTTCCACTGTGTAAAGCTGAGTCTTGAACCCGTTCCTGATCATTTCTTCTGTGAGATCATAATATATTTTTTTTTTGTAAATATATACATATTATACATATAAACACCCAGACCGAGACAAATTATACAATGTACAACTTGCCCCCGGTGGGAATCGAACCCACGACCTCCCGAGTTCACGGCAACGTTTGTTACCACTAGACCACGGAGGCGGTCATATATATACTTTATAGTTTTCTATTATTATTTGTTAAAAAGGTATTTTAAACGATTTTATGTAATAAATTCAAAGACCATAATAATATCATGTGTGTTGGATGCCATAGTATGATAAAACATGAACGAAAACACTTGTCAAAAAGTAGTCTCACCGCTCGTTTTATTTAAGAAATGTTAGCATTGTTAAAAATAGTGTTATTTCTTAACAAAAACTTTCGCGCTGGTTTATGAAGTTGCTACTAGATGTTGGAAATGCTATAGAACGAACGCTAACTAATTATTCTACACATAAACATACATTACAACTTTTATCGAGAGATTTCAAGCCGCTTACAAATGTAGGTTACGTATGTGACTAAGGTATTTATTATCTTTATTTACGCAAAATTTTACTCCATTCTAAGATATATAAACCTTATCTTGATGGATTGTTTAAGTTACAAAAACAATCTTATTTTGACGACTCACGAATTTTCTTCTACACGATTTTTTTTTTATAATTTTTTTTTAATTTTTTATAATATGGCATTTGTTACAATTTGCCAGTGTCAAAGTTAGGGAAACACGGGTTAAATAAATACAAAAATGGAGAATTAATAGAAAAATACATCATTATATACAAAAATAAGATAATAAATAATGGATTATATATACAGGATAGGTATATTTATATTTTAATATTATTATCTACAATAAATGAACCAATTATATTATATATAAATTTCATCAATATTTTGGACCTGACACATTAATATTATTGTACCAACTTGCAACAACTAGGTTGGTACGAGATGAGTTCCAGCAAAATTTTTGCACCACTAATGACGGCATTAAAGGAATCATACTGTATTTGGTTAGGTAGGGAGAGGAGTGGAATGGTGGAATGTGAGCGCAATCGCGCAATAAAATAAAAAAAGGGAGGCCACCTTTTTTAAACCAGCCTAGCCTAGGTCGCAAGCCCGAGACACCACTCTTCTCATCTCTTACACACGATGGACCCGACACCCGCACGGTAAATCCATGAAATGGTTAGAAATGAGAATGCCCATTTTTCCAAGAGAAATGGGCACAATAAAATGTTCTCGTGTCATAATGATTTCTTTTTTATTTCATATTGTGTATTCTTGATTTATTTTACCCTAGCATAACGACAATTGACAAAAACTTTTTTTTACGTTAATCCATCCGATTTGAAATCCAGTGTTTTATCTATAATAAAGTACCTGATCATAATAAAGAACCTAATCGTATAAATAGTGCTTTGTAACTATTTCGTGCATAAATTTTAACCAATGGGGTGTATCAGGCAAAGCTTTTTGTAGATGTCGCTAGCGGCACTGGTACCTTGTTTACACCTTTTAAGGCATCATTTTTTAAATGTTTCTGTAGTTTTTTTATTTTTATAACAGAAAAATGTATTTTAAATTAACGTTACCTAGCTTAAAATACGAATTAAGAAAGCGAAGACCGTCTTTAATAAGAAAAAAGGTTGAATTAATAGAACGGCAATTTTGAGATCATCATATCTTCGATTTTGCTTGGAAATCTCGATTTGTACACTTAAAAGCTGCTCACTTCGACATAATATCCAGAAAATAATAAATTTCGTAATAAAAATACAAGTTTTCTATGCAACTGACAGTTATATAAGGTACCAACTATCATGCGCCATCTATCGTGATAAAAAGTTAGTGACACACCCCATTGACTATTTAATGCTGGGGTAAAAGAGATGTTATAATTAAATTTAAAAATAACGCAATTAATTGTTATGATTATTGAATTATATCTTGTTGGGGCACGCTGCAACAAAACTTTGTCTATGGATTTAGACTCGGAGGTACCGGGTTCGATTCCTGGTCAGGACACAATAATATTTATTACTTTAAATTTGTAAAATTTTATTAATATTAAATTTATTTGTGATATTTCTCGAGTTTGTTACGCTGGAGACATCGACGAACTTGCCACTTGTCATGATTGGCCTATAGTAAAGTTGGCTAAATGTGAATCCGCTTATTAATAAGCGTGGTTTCTGACCACCCCGAAAGGGCAACGGTCGTGATGATACTTTACTTTACTACATGTCTCAAAATTACATTCAGACTTGAATAATATTTTAAAATGATGTATTGTGCAAGCGAGAGGGATGCACAAATCGTTAAACGCTCATAATTGCTTCTTGTTCTTATGTTTCCTGTCTTCTTTCTCTTTAAATAAATGAACTTGTACACTGAAGTATCACATGACAATCATAAGTTGGCCTTATCACTGTCAGATGTTACTATCCAAGATAATGCTTTAAGCAAATATTATAATGATGTAACCACTAGTTTATTTCACAAAAATTTGTACAATACAGTATGTATTGTACAGTAAAATGGTGCAAAGATATCTCATTACAGTTACATATACATATATATACAGTTATATATATATATATATATATATATAAATGAATGTCTGTGTATATGTATGTTCCCTATGTATGTCAAAACTACTTGACCGATCGGGATGAAACTTTGGTGATATGTTGTGTGAACATCGCATCGGCGAAGGTTTCTGACATAGTGATATATATATCACTATGTATATATATATCACGATATACACATTACAACCCAAATATACATAATTATTAATCTTAAAATTATAGCTGCTGTGCATATATATATATATAAAATAAGCTTTTACCGACCGAGAGTACCGATATTAATTAAATGTATTTATTTACATTACACACAGACGCTAGACCACGGAGGCAGTTGGTCAGTCAGAGTGTAAATCTATTTCTATTAGAATAAATAATAGTAGTTTATGAAACTGTTGCATAATAAGGGGTATTATTCGCGAGTGTGTGTTTTTAATAGTATCACACGAGTGTTTTAATACCTAGTTATGTGCAGATTCATACACTAATTTATCTACTCTCATACATTGGGATTGAACCTACTAAATAAAAGATAAAAGAGTAAGAAGCACACGAAATGCTATACAACAAAACGTATTGAATGGCGCCAATTTTTATTTTTATTATTTTTTAAATGACCATAAGTCCTAAACAATGAAATGGCGCCAAAACCTAGCTTATGACCGCGCACGCTCTATGGCGGGCGCTGCCATAGACAAGTAAAAATTTGAATCAAAACTTTTTTGTAATAGAACCTTTGCCTTGAAAAAAATAAGTGTTATAAAATATGTATGATTCTTTTTAAAAAATGAATTATAACATTATTTTATTAAAGAAAAAGTGTTACAATGTGATTCTATTTTTAAATTTCAGCAGTATGATCATAAAGTATGTCAATATAAATCCGTTTTGAAGTTTGTAATTCGCATTTTACGATATGAGAGTAGATAAATACATTTACATAATAAGTTTTACTTTAGGACTACGGATACATAAGTTCCATCAGCATGGAATGGTGGCATTTCCCCGCTGAATTGCAATACTCTGATTCTTTAAGCGAAGAAGTAGATATTTTCTTACCAGGGGAGATGACAATACTTACAACAATAATTTATTAAGTTTGTAAATTTTTATTTTTTATTTTCAGGAATTTGGCTAACTCTGTCGGCCTGCATCGATGGCCAGAACTTCAACGCGGGCGGACACAAAGTTGGACTGGCCCTCGAACTCCAGCCCTAAGCCAATTTCACATCCTAATTGTAGATAACATTCACATCACATATTTACTGCAATAACATAGAAACATTGCAATAATTATATAAATAACAGAGATTAAATAACAAACAAGATGGGGCAAGAAGTCAAACTGTAATCGTTTTCTTTGCCCTTATTTTACCATCGCGAGGTCACATTGTTGCTCCATGTTGATTATATAATTATAACAGTTAACTTTGAATATTATTTTTTTTAAAATATTTATTATTTCAATCTATCCTTTCTGTTTTAGTGTTATAAACGCACTATTAAATTTTAGACACTCAGCACATCGGCTTTCCTCAAACTTATGTAAAAAAAAAATTAAGCATTTTTCTTATGTATTTTTCTCCAAATATTGTAGGATCCTATTGGACAGTATTCCGTATTCAAGATCCAGCAATCATTCATCACGTATTGTAAATAGCACCTCGGTGTGATATCAATATTGAAAATAAAATGATTTAGTCCATTCAAATTATTGTTTTAATTTATTCCTATTATAATTAAGTTAAGGCACGGTAGTGGCTCGGTTGTAAGAACGCGTTCCTTAAATAATAAATATTTTCAGACGGGTCACACAGCGCCATCTAGTTTCCGTGGTAAGCTACGAGGCTTGTGTTACGGAAACTAGATGGTTGATAAACTACATATTCCCCCCATTCCGAATCGCGCTCAGAGCGCTTAGAACGATTATGACACTGACCGTCGTCGTTCCGAATCAAATATCGCGATTTGGATGCTCAGAGCGTGATATCAATTCGGAACGGTCTAAATCACATTTTCATTCATAAAATGTTAGTTTTTTTTTAAATGCATGGAAGATAAATTGCGGATTCCACATCTTTGAGTATGAATACTACAAATATACATCTCTCGGTTTGTTCATCTTTATATGTGTAAAGTTTAATATTATTAACTTATTTTGGTAATGGGGTGTATCAGGTAAAGCTTTTTGTAGATGTCGCTAGCGGCACTGGTACCTTGTTTACAGCTATGATGGATAATTTTTTTCAATATTTTTATTTTTAAAACAAAAAAAATAATTTTAACGTTCCTACCTTAAAAGACGGAAAAACTGACAGCGCTCAGAGCGATCTACCTCGATATCGTGAGCAGTCTAAGCGCGAGAAATGATATCATTTGTGACGTCACACAGCTTGGCAAAACAGTTTAAGCGCGTCTCGGAACACCTTTAAGCGTGCTTAGGTTACTATTATCGCGTATCGGAACGTAAGATTATACTAACGTTTGCGCCTAAGTATCATTATAGAGCTACTGAGACTAAAAAAAATATTTGCTCTTTCGAAATAACCTATTTACATATCCGGACCTAAGTTTACCAGTAGTTTTATTTATTTTCAAAATAAAATTAATTTATAAGCCGCAAATTAGCTCTCAGGTTTTTCGAAAACAATCTATTTGATTATGAACTCTTTAGCTGTGTATCTATTACGTCTCGCGTAATGATAAACTTTAATTAAATGATATCATACTATTGTAAACACTGGATCAATCACCTTCCATGTTGTAATTACAGTGCATTGAACTCCTAGGCTAATTAGTCATACATACATATCTTCACGCCAAATCCCCTGCGGGGTAGGCACAGACAATTGAGCGTAACTTGTCACGGTCACGACATACCTCTTTCGCTTCGACTTTCATCAACCTCTTCATACATACTCTTTTGTTTCAATGGCTTTTCAACGCTCCTTCATCTATTGTTTTATTAATTTGGTCGTAATATGTGAGTCTAGGTCTTGCCAGGGCCTCTTTTACCCACAAGTTTAGCATTATATATCTGGTTCGTCAATCTCTCTTCATTCATCCTTTCAACATGCCCGAACCATCGTAGCATGCCTTTCTTTATTTCTTATTTCGTCATTACGCCGCATATCCGACGCAACGATCTCATTTCTACTGCATTAACTATGCGTATTCTGACATATCCACGTTTCGCTTCCACACATACATAAGTGTTAGTTATAACAGGCAGATATAAGCTACTTACCCTCCCTATCTTGGACTTGTCGCTTTAAGCGCTTTTATTCGCTTTGAAAATCGTTTGACTTGGCGTTTGTCTATGGTTTTCATACAAAATTCGTTACCGTTTCCCTTTCGGGGTGGTCAGAAACCACGCTTATAAATAAACGGATTTACATTTAGCCAACTTTACTATAGGCCAATCATGACAAGTGGCAAGCTTGTCGATGTCTCCAGCGTACGAAACTCGAGAAATATTACAAATAAATGAAGTATTAATTAAATGTATTTATTTAGTTTTTTTTTTTGTGGCCTGACCAGGAATCGAACCCGGTACCTCCGAGTCTAAATCCACGGACTTAACCGCTAGACCACGGAGGCATTTGGAGTGATTCTGTCAAAAGTGACCAAACCATTTTAATCCTAGTTTCGACCGAGGCAAGTGATGAATAGAATAGATATGATAGGGAAGGCAAAGGGTCAGTACAGCCAAGTCTGACGTAGTATATCTTCCCTTCTTATGAGTAACGCTTTAAATGGGGTGTATCAGGCAAAGCTTTTTGTAGATGTCGCTAGCGGCACTGGTACCTTGTTTACAGCTATGATGGATCATTTTTTAAATGTTTTGTAGTTTTTTTATTTTTATAACAAAAAATATCATTTTAACCTAACTTTACCTACCTTAAAAGACGAATTAGGAAAGCGAACACCGTCTTTAAAAAGAAAAAAGGTTTAATTAATAGAACGGCAATTCTGAGATCACCATATTTTTGATTTCGCTTGGAAATCTCGATTTGTACACTTAAAAGCTGCTCACTTCGGCAATATAACCAATAAATAATAAATTTCGTAATAAAAAATACAAGTTTTATATGCAACTGACAGTTCTATTGGGTACCGTCTATCATGCGCCATCTATCGTGATAAAAAGTTAGTGATACACCCCATTCGACATAGTAATTATCTACTTAACCTTTGCCAACCTGACTGGATCTAATACCCTATCTTAACTAGTGTGTGACTTGTAGTAAGCGCTTTTTTAAACTTAATTTCAACAAGTAGTAATAGTTTACAGAAGAATCTACACAAGAGCTGTGTTCGACTACTGCTTTTGTTTAGAAGAGCTTTAAAATCACTTGGTAAAGCAAATACAGTTAAAAATACGCGTGCTTTAAGCAGTAATGCAGGTGACGGGTTCATTGTATGTGGGACTATAGGCTGGTGTTTACAAAGGAAAGGTTGGCCTTCAAGACGCTCACCATTCCGGATATCTCCCTTTCCAACCAAATACTGTATGATTCCTTTAGATTCCTAGAAGGTATGTCTTGGAAGCTCGTTCCATAAATTTCATATCACATTTCGTTCCATAGTTTATTTATTATTATTTTTCTCTTATTTTTATTTTTTATATATACTTATCATTTTATTTTTCTGACTCTGCACCCATAATATTCATTCTATCACTCTCTCAAAGGTTAGCTGGTAGGTAGAGAATACCTTTATGGTATTAAGCTCGCCTATGTACATGTTTTTATATTTTGTGTGCAATAAAGGATTTTATTATTATTATTATATAATCTGTGATAGCATAGCTCGATGTTGATTTGTCACCCTTAGGCCCGATTCTTTCAGTAAGTGTTGCAAACATTTTGCTGGAGGTCGGAAATAAAAGACGTGGTTAAATTTCATAGTATATATTTATTGTATCATTTCTTCCTCCATGAGCTTGGCCATCCACTCTGGCTCGGCAGCCGCGATCTTTTCGATCAGCCCATTCACCTGGTAACACAGACTTTGGATCTGCTTGTCCCACTGAGGTAAGATCTCTCGAGCTATAACAAAACAATAAATTCAAAATTCCTGGTATGGGCCTCACAACATGCAATACAATTAGAAATATGTGGGTTCAAATACACTGAGCCTGGACTGTTCACCCATACCAGTGTCGATGAGGAGAGAACCAGTCGATCATTTCAGACATCAGGGGCTTTCTTGTGCTAGAAGTGCGACATCATCCGAAGAGCTCTTGTCACTGTTGGTGAACCCGCAATCTTAGAGCCCTCTGGGATTGGGCGGCGAGATGGCAAAAGACCTGACAGAATGACTGTAAAATTCCTGGTGTGGGCCTCAACATGCAATAAAATTGGAAATATGTGGGTTGAACATGGTCAGTGCCTTCGTCTCGGAGCCTGGACTGTTCACCCGTACCAGTGTTGATGAGGGGAGAACCAGTGGATCATCCCAGACATCACGAGCTTTCTTATGCTAGAAGTGCAACATCATCTGAAGGGCTCTTGTCACTGCTGGTGAACCCGCAATCTTAGAACCCTCTGGGGTTGTGCGGAGAGATGGCAAGAGACCCAACAGAATGACTGTTAGGTTGTGGAAACTTGGCAGGTCTCTGATGTGAGATGCGACGTGTGTAGACACATTAGCTCCATCTCACATCCACATCACCTTGGTACCGGTTACGGATTTGCATCATTTGGGGTCGAGACAATGGGCCCATTGGACAAGGAGTTGTCAAAGTGGCTGACGGAAAGGTGAAGACAGGAAGGCTGGCAATTATTTCTGCAAACGTATTAGCCTCACTATACAGAGAGGAAATAGAAGACATCATTCGGCAGCCATTTTCAATTGCAGCGTTTCCGAGTGAAAATTCAATCACAATATTTAGAAATAATTTTTGAAGGAGTGGTATGGCAGTTATGCGGTTTTTCAAAAATAGGATGCTGGTTCGCGGCCTTCTATCATAGATCCAGCAGTAGGAAACCTGGTCGGGTCGCAGCAGTACAAAGCTATCCCAAACTAGAATTATCTGTAGAAAATCCGCTAGCAATGACGAGGCCTCCAATATTTTTATTTTATTTTATTTTTTTATTTTTATTTATTAAGGAAACATACAGATCTTAAATCATAATTACAAGAATTCTAAAAGTTACACAATCCAGCAAAGTTTCCACTTAAATATTAAACATAGATTTTGCAAAAAAATAATAATAATAGGGATAAGCTTATAAACAATACCAATATAACAAATACAACTAAATAATATAGTAAAATAATGGAAAATGAAAAAAAAAATAGTAATCAAAAATAAATAAATTAAAAGTTCTCCAAGCATTCCAATTATGATTTATTTAGACAATTTCATATTGATTTCTTTTTTTAACCTAGCAACACTAACACTGAACAAATCAATATCACCGAAATTTTCATTGATAGCCAAACATCAGCAGCAAGACGATCCAGGTGCGGTTTTCAATGTCGCGGGTGTAATTTAACTTCATATCAGCGGTGCAGTCTTCCCGAGGAGACAAGGCACACCAACGTTGACGAGCTATAGTCCGAAGCACGCTCTCTCATCCCCGGAATTGTCGACCGTAGCGCCATCTAGCTAAATGATGGCGCATGGAATCAACAAACATTAGCTAGCCATGTAAATGGTTCTTCCAAACAAGACTAGTATACGGTAGCATTTGCTGCGACGCGACCAAGGGGATTAAGACCCCCATTAAAAAAAAAGTATTTTTTAATTACCACTAAACTTACTTTCAAAATGCACGATAGAGTTAATCTGATCAATGTATCCATTCATTCTTCCCTCGCTGATCATATGACTTGCAATTCTTTCAGCTTTAGCCGGAGGGGTCTCTAAAAGTGCTCCTAATTCTTCGAATGTAATGTTATTGTACAGTTTTGAAGCTGAGAGCAGATTGTGTTCAAATACTGCACGGTCTAATATTGTTGTGCCGTCTAGGGTTGATGCCTGCGAAATAAATAACAAGAATAATAATAAATACTTAATTCAAAGAAAAAATAGGCTTTGTTAAAGTGGTGATGGCTTGGTTGTAAAGTGGTGATGGCTTGGTTGTAAAGTGGTGATGGCTTGGTTGTAAAGTGGTGATGGCTTGGTTGTAAAGTGGTGGTGGCCCGGTTGCATTGAGATGGTGGCCTGGTTCAATAGAAGTGGGGGCCCCGTTGTAAAGATGTGGTGGCTCGGTTGTGAAGTGGTGATGGCCCGGTTTGCATAGCAGTGAGGGCCCAGTGGTGACTTGGTTTTGCCACAAAGAGGGTTAAAAATAGAAACGAAGGCTTCTATGAGGGCCATAATAAAATTACCTTCAAAATGGCGCCCATTTGACCTAAATCGGATCATTCTAACTATGATTCAATTAAAAGCAAAAATAATAGATTTCTTTTCTTTTCTAATGTTTGTGATAATAGATTACCTTTTGATGTGTTTGCATGAGTGCCTCAAAGTCATGTAATTCTGATCGCCTGATGATCCGATCTAAATACATCTTCTCCAAGATAGAAAACGCAGGCAATTGTTGACATCTCTCGTCCTTGAAAAGTGTTGCCAACATACGGGACCTTTGTTGACCTGTTGCAAAAATGTGAGATGAAATAAATTTGGAGACTCTCACATCTGTCGCATGATGTGTAATGCTCTCCCAGACAGTGTGATTCCCCATTCTCCTATACATGCTTCAAGCTAAGTGTAAAAAAGCATCATGTTAGGTAGGCATAGTGGCAGAGTAAGTCAGTAAGTCTTGTTTCAAGCTAGCTTTCAACTTCAGCTTTTTATATAAATATCACCATGGCAAGCTTACATTATTAGCTCTCCTTTAAAGTAAAAATTGGAATTTGACTTCATTGTAAATGGCACATACTTTATTTTTATTTATTTATTGGTTTTACAAAATCACAGCATTAAGTTAGTACATATTAGACGATAGGAATTTTGTTATACATTAGCCAAAATGATTTTTATTTTATAGACAGCACCTAAATTAAAATTAAGCCGAACCTAACATCAAATTAAATTAAATTGAATAAAATTAAGTCAAATCATAAATTAAATTAAAATTAAACTAATAATACAATAATATTAAATTAAATCAAAATTATTATCAAAACAAAAACAAATTGTCAGTAGCGAGTGGAACTAAATCTATGTCGTAAGTAAACAAGTAAAAATTATAGCAATAATAAACAATCATCTAACTAATAACTTGATAGACAGCAAGAGAGTTTGTGGATACAAATAGGCATGCAAGTAAGTACAAATCGAGTATTTTTTAGTAGTAATATTTGACCAATCGACATAAAAGGTTAAGTAATACATAAAGATAGTAATAGATATATATGTAAATAGTATATGTGTAATAGTATATATAGTCATGTGTGTAGTGTACCTAAGAATGTAGTGTGTATATGTTGTGTGATTTGAAACAAATTTATTTATTTTGTAGGTAGACCAAGCTGTATTACTTTTTTAAATATAGGTTTAGAATTGTTCAATAAAACAAAATCAGCAAATATTTTTCAATGAGAACAAAGGTGATATCGGTCATCGTGATGTCATATGGCGACATATCGTGTTCAGTATAAAAAAAGGAACATTTAAAAAAAAAAAACAAAATAGGTCCAGTAATACGAGGGGCGTTCAAAATATTCTCGGTATTGATACGTTACAACCTCTTTTATATATATATTTGTTACTGGCCGCTAAGATTCATCCATTGACATTAAAAAAAAGTAAAATTGGAACCGAGATGTTCTTTTGTTTTTCTGCAATTGCCGAACAAACATGAACACCATGAGCGAATTAACAATTTTAACGAAATTAGAGCACCGATCCGTCATAAAATTCTTGACAAAACAGGGTAAAAATCAAAAAACCATAAAAGAGGAAATGGATTGTGTTTACCGTGAGTCTGCTCCTTCTTTATCTACTATTCAAAAATGGTCAAGCGAATTTAAGCGTGGAAGGGAGAGTATTGAAGATGACCCTAGACCTGGCCGGCCTGTAGTGGCTACCTCACAAGAAAATATTGATAAAGTGGAAAAACTTATATTGGAAGACGGCCGAGTGAAGGTAAAATCTATAGCTCAAGTAACCAATCTCTCTATTGGTACCGTACATGACATTATACATGACCATCTTAATATGTCAAAAGTAAGTGCAAGATGGGTTCCGCGAATGCTGACGCTTCTTCAAAAGGATATGCGTGTGGCTTGCTGTTCAGATTTTATCGACCTGTGTGGTGAAAATCCCGATGAGGTGCTGCAAAAAATAGTTACTGGAGATGAAACCTGGGTTCATCATTATGACCCAGAGAGCAAACAGGAGTCCATGCAGTGGCACATTAAGGGTTCAGCTCATCCCAAGAAGTTCAAGGTAATCCCGTCAGCTGGCAAGGTCATGGCCACAATATTTTGGGATTGTGAAGGAGTTTTGCTTATCGATTATAAAGAAAAAGGTGTAAATATCACAGGGCAGTACTACGCTAACGTTATACGTCAATTAAGAGATGCGATCAAAGAAAAGAGGCGAGGAAAGTTAACCAAAGGTGTTCTGCTTCTGCATGACAACGCCCCTGTCCATACTGCTCATATTGCCAAGGCAGCTATTGTTGAATGTGGGTTTGAAACTGTTACTCATCCACCCTATAGTCCGGACTTAGCCCCAAGCGACTTCTTTTTGTTTCCCAATCTTAAAAAGGATCTGCGTGGAAATAAATTTTCTGACGATGAAGCGTTGAAGACGGCCGTGGAGGAGCATTTTTACACCAAAGATAAAAAATATTTTTATGAGGGATTAAAAAAAATAATTGATCGATCTTATAAGTGTATGAACATAGGGGGGGAGTATATTGAAAAATAAAAATATCAAACTTTTCGTACTTGTTTGTTTTTATCCACATACCGAGAATATTTTGAACGCCCCTCGTATAGGCGTAAAAGACAGACAAAAAGGTTTTTTTCACGTTTATAATAGTAAAAAGATATTTGCCAAGTATTCGTTGAACTATATTTTCCTAAAAAATCCGCCAGATAAAATATTAATTACCAGCAGATGCGAGTACAGTACAAATGGAGGCATTTCTTAAACATGTCATCCTCTCGTCTTCGTGTATGATGTCCCGGTAAGACAACTCGTTGTAACGTTGCGCTGCCTCAATAAACTTCCTAAAAAAATCATATACTATAATTTATTTATTTTATCATCATCATTGCCCCAGAACAGAGCCCTAGACCTCCACTGTTAGAAATGGGCTTACACTCACCATGCTGGCCAGGTTTTGATGTCAATTTATTAACAAATCTAAAAGTTGGTTTTAGTGGAACCGAGACTGACAGCTTAACATGTTAACCGAGGCTCGGGAAAGGTAATGTTGAAAATCTATGACATATGTACGTAAAAAAAGTGTACTTCTAATTGGTACAGGCCAGGTTTCCAGGTTTGGGTTCAGAGAAATACCAACTGTCCATGTCTCTGACCCGTATGTCATTACGGGTTAGAGACATGGACACGGAAAACATGGTCTCCTAGTCTTTTTACAATTTAATTTACATATTTTTATAGATACAATCATACAGGCACAATTTATTACTCTAATAAATAAAACAAGACGTTAATCTAAAATAAATAATAATTAAGTTGTATCATCACAACCATTTCCCTTTCGGAGTGGTCAGAAACCACGCTTATAAGCGGATTCACATTTAGCCAACTTTACTATAAGCCAATCATGACAAGTGGCAAGCTCGTCGATGTCTCCAGCGTACCAAACTCGAGAAATATCACAAATAATTTAAATATGAATAAAATGTATTTAATGTATTAATTAAATGTAATTAAGTTATAAAAAAAATATTGTGAACAAATTATTTACCTCCTATAATCCAGTACTCTTGCATAGCAGACCTTGTAATATATCTGTAGTTGTTCATTGGTGGTTTCTGTCTGCAATAAAGATGCTCGGTTGACAAATGCTTCGGCCTGGATTGGGTCATCAACCTCCAAATATAGACGAGCTATCTTAAGGTATGTCTCTAGCTTGTAGTCCACTGAGTATTGTCTGAAATCAATTTATTACATAACAAACAAATCTACGATAGGATAATACACATAAATAAATTTGTCATTTAGAGCAATAAGTAACTTACTTTTGTCCAGTCTCTAATGGAATGCCAACAAGTACATTGGCAGCTTCTTTCCAGTTTTGGTCGCGCTCATAAATATCTGCCAGATGCTGTCTGATGAAAGCTACCTGAAAGTATTTAAAAAAATATAAAAAAATCATCAGACATATAGTCTCTAAAATATATATCCTATCTTAATTTTAATAAAAAAAAAAAAATGTCATAAATTGTTCTTTGTGGCGCAATGAACCTTGAAGAAGACAAATTTCTAAGCATTCCATGGATTCACCATGCGGGTGCCGGGTCCATCATGTGTGGGTAAGAGATGAGAGAAATGGTGTCTCGGGCTTGCGACCGACAAGCCTATGGTTTAAGAAAAGGAGGCCTCCCTTTTTTTCCACCATTCTACTCCTCTCCCTACCCAACCCGTTTAATGATGAAATAAAAAAATTGTTAAACAAAATTATTTATAGTATCATCATTATCCCAACCATATCCTGTTTTCACAGATGATATTTCTATCATCCTAATTGGTTCAACTAAACTACAACTAAAACTACTGAAGGCCGTTTAAAAAATAAATTCATAAAGTCCGTTTTAATTTCCAATAACAATGAATTACAATGCATTAATGTATCAATATGGTTGAATCAATGGAAGCATTGAAGCAACTTCAAGAACTATAGTATTACATACATATTGCCAAATGTCTTGACTAGACAGATTGCATTTTTTTTTTTTTTCTCCTTTGATTACTGCATTCGTGGCAATCTGTACAGGTCAGACAGACAGCGGAGTCATCCAGGCCCGGATGTTCAATGGGCCTGGGTTGGGGATGGGATAAACTCCCGTTTTCCCCGGCAGGATCTCGGCGGCTAACTACCCACCGGTGATTCAACGCACCTTTGGTGCTGGGCGCTGTTCCTATTACAACACCGCCCTTGTGGCTTACGAATCTAGTCTCCTAGATTTGTCTACTTTAGTTCTTCTCCTAGAGCGCCTCCCTAGGTAGTGGCCTTCCCTCTAAAAAAGTGGAAAGTAGGAGCGATATCCTGAAGATGCTTGTAGGATCCGTTGTCAGCCCGGTAAAACATATGTTTAGCTAGGCCGACAACAAATGCCTCGATAGTAGGCATCTCCAGATCTCTCGCAATTACAGAATTTCGCACGAACCATGGCGCTCTGGATACCACAATGGGCCACTCTTTTGTATGAGATGTCTATCTGTATTGATGTCAGTATCGGAGGGGAACCCATTGGTTCCTTCCTCAGTCTCTGCTAAATCTGACACTAAGGCCAGGGACACTTTTTCGATTAAGCCTGCGGTGTATGATGCTGTCGGATCCTCACAGGTCTGAGGCGAGCACGTTCAGGTGTGATGCGAGTCTCAGTTGATACCTGTGGCTGTAGGAGGTTATTTACTCTCTTATAGTTTTCATTCTTAGGTCCTCATGAATATATTTGTCTCTAATGTAGAAAGGAATGTTAAGCATAAGCCTCAGAGCTTTGCAATTCTGAGTGCAAAAAAATAAAATAAAAAAAAAAAGACCATTTTACCTGCAAAGTGATCATAATTATTTAGTAATGCAAGTATAAGCACACTATTATGCATGTTATAATTTTTACTTATTAGATTTGCTCCGAATATAATTTTTAACCAAACTTTTTATTCTATTATATTGAAACTAACCTGTTCCTCAAAGGAGATGACTCTTGGCTGAATGACATCGAGTGCATAGTGTGAGACTTCCCGAGATATATTGTCTGCCAACACTGACAGGTGGGTGCTGACGTCAGCAAGCACCTGACGTGATATCACCAGGCTCACATTCTCGTTCACAACTGTAAATCGTAAACATAGCAATTAGGCAAGGTAATGTGTTCAGGCTCTTTTGCCATCATTTGCGGACACTTATCATTTAAATAATTAGGGATTTTTAAATATTGTTATTTTTTAGTTGTTTTAATTTAAACTAATACAAGTTTTACATTTAATAGTTATGTAAGAATGCTTTCCAAACCATAAAGGTTTATGGTTTTGAAACCCCGGCATGAACCAATGAGAAATATTTTTCTAACAAATATTTCATACATTACCACCACCACCATTTCCATGCCTCAGATGCCATGTTAAGCCATCGGTATTGGTTTCACTAATACCCACTTGTTGAATAGTTAAAAGAAATTCATTAAAATTGACATCAGACCCTCGCAAACCCATCTGGCCAGCTCGACAAGTGTAGGCCAAGTTCTCCAGATATATGTTCTGGAAGGCCCATCTCCAACAGTGGAGGTCTAAAATGTGATGTGATACTCACTTCAATAATTTTGCTATTCAAACGGCTTGAGCATAGAGCGTTGTCAGCTCCAAATGTCAATTTGTTGTAACAAATGGCTTTGAATTATATTTATTTTCAATTCGGGGAGAATTAAGCCATTATAAATATGCAAAACCAAAATAGTATTTAAGAATTTATAAAACATAACAATTCAAACATGCAAATCTTTAGACAGATCATATACAAAGTCTCCACTCAAGATTGGCATAGAGATTAGTTTAGCAGGGGCGTTGTAAACTGTTCATGACCTAAACAAACAGCTTTTAAGATTTGGTCACACTAAATATAGAGAATGAACTGAGCAATACCCGGACAAACATTACCACACTCTAGGAAGAGACAAAGCAACTGTGCAGTCAATACTTCTTTGCCCATATTTGCTTTACAGCTGGACTGAATAAGAACCACTCAGTCCATTGTCTATAACCAATAACTTACTAGCTTCAACAAATGCTTTTAAGCATTCTACTAGCTCAGGCTCAGGGTTCTTTAGGATTTCCGTAAGAAGATCACGATATCTGAAAATGTAAATACTGGTTAACAAAAATAGTATTGGTTAGCACAGAAAACTTGTAATAATCTAGTTGACAAAATTAATACTGCATAAATTAATAAATATACTTATTAATACTTACTTTTCCGTCTGATCTTTATGTAAACCACCAAAGTTTCGAAGCTCCAAAAGATATTGCTTTACAGTGGCTAGGTTGAAAGGCAAAGGCATTTTAATGATTTAAGATGTAAGCAAATTAGTTTTTAAATACCTTCCACAGACCAAATAGCTAATCTTTCTTTATACCAATAAATGTTTACAAAATTAAAATTATTATTAAATCTGCTAAGTGCTAACGTCAAATTAGATGTGTTCACAATTTAAAAATATTGGTTAACAATCTAGCACTAGCACTTCTGAAAACCATAAGCCTGTCTCTGTCTCTAAGTATAAATATTTCTCCGTGAGAATAAAATTATTTACTTTTAGAATAGCTTATTATTTTTTATACTGCCTGAGGCTTTGGATTTAAGTTCTTTTAAAAAAGGCACAGATTTTACTGTGGATATCATAGACAATATTGATTCAAGTTATTTTGTTATTGGTAACCTTTTTTAAGTTTAATGTTGGCATTACTTATTTTTGTGAAATTGAAATAGCGCCATAGGTTTTATAAGTTTTTATTCGAATATATTGTACAAAATAACCAATATAAAGCTTTCAAAATATGTTTAATGGACGTATTTTATCATTATCTTTATTAATTACTATTTGTGTACGCTAAAAACATAGGAAATAGTGGAAAAAACTGTGTATTATTTTTTGACAAGTTTGTTTTCAACCGTGAGACTTTTGCGAGGGATCTTTGGATTTGACAACTTCATAATGGCGGCCACTTTTGAAATGAATATTTTTGTGTTTTTATTGTATTTTATTTAACATTTAGTGCTCTGATTTAAGTGTAACATTGTTGTGTATATTGGTAATAATATTTTGATAAATCATGGATCACAATTTAGGCGATACTTTGAATTTGGAGAGTGGCATTGAGGTGAGTTTGTTAATGAAAAACTTAATTTTCTTCAAACTTTCAGATTATTTGGTTATGATTAAACCCAATACTTATACTAGTAGCGTTTGTTATATTTTAACTGTATTTAATAATTCAGTACAATTGTGGAGGAATATTGGTTTAATCTTATTGTTTTTGAAGGTTAATTTAATACATATAAATATATGCAACCTTAATTCACCATACAAAATTAAAGTACAATAAATGAAATTATAGCAATAAAATATAATGTATAAATACTTGAACTTTTAAAATTGTGCCGGTTACAATTCTATTTTGCTCATAACATACATACAACATGATTTTTAGGTTGAATTTGATAAGGATCCGGATGTGGTGGAAGAGGGTGAGAATTTGGACACTGATCATGCAATGATGGAATACAACAACATTGAGGAACCTATCATGATGGAGACTGGAAATGAGGAAATTGGTAAGTTAATAACTAGTGATGCAACAACCCTCGTCAACAGTATGGCCAGCCTAGTGAGTGTAGGCTGCTAAATATTTTTAAAATATTAATAATAACCCAATATGTCACCTTTTGTTGGCCAATTAGTTAGAATATGTATTTTTGACTGCTGGGAATATTCAAAGGAAAAAAAAAACTCTTTACACCCTTTAGAAGTGAATAAGCTTTTTGAACAAAAATTTCCCAGTAATAAACAAAAATTATGTATTACATTGTCAAATTATTTGTATTTATAGTTGCCAAATAGTGGGTTTGATAATTATATTTGTGAAAGTAGTATTTGTTGCAGCACTATTATTAACCTTATATTGTAATATATTCATATTTAAAACAAAAAGAAAACATTTTCTAGCCAGTAATATTGTTAAATAAATATGCAACCTTTAAAGTACTTAATGTCCGTAAAGGTGATAAAAGGGGTCCTTTTTTAATAAAATGTATTAAACAAAAAAATATGGGTCCTTTTTTAATAAAAGTGTTTTAACAGAATTTTGTAGTGATTCTCATATAAGTATAAATAAGGGTGATAAAAAAATTAAACTATATTTATTTAGTACCAGTTAATTTTAATTATTATAATTGTGGTAGAACAATGTAGAAAATAAAAAAAATCAAAGATTAATGATCAGTATCATTTGTTACAATTACCATATAATAATACAAGTATATGTTTTTTAAGTTTCAGATCTGATAAATGACCAGTTTCACCTGTCTCCCAACTACACCATTGACAGTGAGGAGGTGACTGAGACCATAACTGATGAAATAGTTTCGGATGTTGATATAGAACCTACCTCGGTCAATATTGAGGTGAGTTTAGGGTTTCTGATTTCTCAATGTATTTTTTTTCTGTAACTTAAGATATCAACTAAAAATTGCCGAGAATTATGTAACTATTGAGAATAAATAAAATATTTTTTGTTGTTATTGAAATGTACAAGGTCTGTTCAAAAAGTATCGCGAATTTGGTATTTAAAAAAAAAAATGTTTATTAATTAATGAATATCTATTTGTCCCCTTCAAAGTAATTACCCTCATATATAATACACTTATGCTAGCATTGGGTAGCCAGGTTGGGTGGGGAGAGCCTTTTCTTAACCAGCCTATTGTCGGTCGCAAGCTCAAGACACCATTCTTCTCATCTCTTACTCGCACACAATGGACCTGGCACCCGCACGGTGAATCCATGAAATGCTTAGAAATTTGTCTTGTCCTGGTAAACCCATATTGCCAAGAACTCAGTTTCTAGTGTCTTGTTTATTTATTTAAATTCTTTATTGCACAAAATAAATGTTAATCTTTGGTAGAGTGAGCAAAGACATGCAGGTGCATAAATAAACTGTTTAATGATATAAAATTGTACATACATTATTTGAGCTGTTGTCGAAAAAATTATCGAAGTTCGAATTTGGTGTAGTCCTGTGGCGAATGTACCGTCGAAATTCGTGTTCGGTATAATCCACATTCGGCCCATCACTACTAATAACTTCTTAAAACATAAATTTTGATCTTTCCTTCCCTTTGTTTTTTTTTTACTGTCATACATTTATCATGCATTTTTAGTCATAGTTTTTAAATTTATATAATTAAATTATTTTTAATTTTTTCCCCTTCAGGAATCAATAGAGTATGAAGAAAATATTGAGGTAAGATCCTAGATTAAATTATATTTAATAAAATTGTTCAGTATTTTACATCAATGGAGTATTTTAAATAAGTAAGAAGCGGTTTTTCCCGCCTGCTCTAAGACTTATGCTGTATAAAGCTCAGATAAGGTCATGCGTGGAATACTGTTCTCACCTCTGGGATGGCTCCGCTAAGTATCTTACAGATGCTCTCAATGTCCTGCAGAGGCGGGCAATTCGGGTAGTGGACGACACCACAGTCTCTAAAACTCTCGAATCACTGCAGCTTCGCCGTGACGTTGCCTCTCTGAGCGTGTTCTACAAGCTATACCACGGCGAGTGTTCTGAGGAGCTCCATAACCTTATCCCTTCTTCTCTATTCCGCAACCGAACTACACGCACAGACCAAAATATGCATCCACATACCTTACCCACTATCCCTACGCGTACTCATAAATTTGGAGACTCTTACATCTGTCGCACGCTGAAGATGTGGAATGCTCTCCCAGCCAGTGTGTTCCCCACTCTTATAACCTGGAGTCCTTCAAGCGAAGTGTGAAAAAGCATCTTGTTAGGCCGGCATAGTGGTAGAGACTGATGTCGGTCATAGTGACCGGCGTCAGTTGCTTCCATTCTTGGACCTCGCGTACTGCTTACCATCAGGTGGGCGCGATGTCACATGTCGAGTCCAGTATAAAAAAAAAAAAAAAAAAAAGTTCATGTATTTTTCATTCACTTTCATGCATCAGGAAACTATAGAAATTGAGGATTCATCACCAACGGAAGAGGTAAGTAAGGTTATGTTTTTCAGTTATGTGGCTAGTCTGGAGATAGGAAGGCTGGCTTTTTTTTGTCAGAAATTTTTGCCAGTCTCCTTGGAACGTCTAGATGCCTTTTAAATTATTTTAGGTTTAGAATATTTATTTATATGATTTAAGTTATTTTAAAACTAAAATAAATAAAGCTCAAAGTTTATAAATAGATTATTTTTAAATCTAAATAATATAATATAAAGAAAGTAAAAAATAACTACTTGTTAATTTCCACAAGTAGTCTTTGAATTATTTTTGTAGTTGAGTTTTGCACTATTTTTTTTTAGTTTTTCACTGGCATGATTTTTTCTAAACCTTGCCTTGACGGCCTCTTAAATCTAGTTTTTAAAACAAATGTCTAAATCGCGAGGTTTGAAAGTTTTTTTGTATTTGGAAATATTTATTATTTTATTATTATTTTTGTATCTTTTATTATTACATCGCAGAACTCAAGTTTGCTGTCACAACAAAACGAGTCATTGGATATGCAGTATGAAAACCCTCAGTCTTTTGAGACTGTGATCACCAGTCAGTCTGACATTACTACGTCTCCACAAACAGTCATCAAAATTCAGGTACATGATTTAATTTTAAGTGTCATGTTTGCATTAGCTTATAGTATAACAATCCCTCTTACATCATCACAGCCCGTGGAACACAAAGTTTTAGACCTTTACTGTTGAAGATAGTTCTTCCAGAATACTTTTTTGGCCAGACAGGTTGATGAGGGTCTGAGGGTCGGTTCACAAGTTGGTATTAGTGAAACCGGGACCGATGGCTTAACGTGATCTCCGGGCACGGGAACGGTGGTTTTAGTCACAATAATATTAATTTTTGGAACTGGGACCGTCTTATTATCATGCTTTCCGAGGCACGAGAATGCAGCAGCATTTAAAGTGAGATTTATATTTTTATATATCGATTATCGAATTCATTAGTCAAACATTGCGAAAAAAAAATGAAATTATTTTTCTTTTCAATATTTATAGTTTGGACAAGTTAAAACACAAAGCAATATTAAAACAACATTTCACTTTTTTTCGAAATGTTCCACTAATGAATTGGATGATCGATATGTGTTTTAGGTAGATGACAATGCCTCTTTACAGCAGCTATAATCTTAAGTTAGTAAGTAGTCTTAGTTTTAAGTAAAAACAAAATCCCCCTTTTGTGGCAATTGTTTTTGGCGTATTTTTTGGATATAATTTTTGTATTGCTTTTGGGTTTGGTCCAGCCATGGTTACTATTTTCTTTTTCTTTTCTTGTATTTTTATTAAACAAATATGTATTGACAATATCCAAATGATACGGAAATAATTTATACTTTTCTCTCTGAATTTAAAATACTTAAGTTTTGAGAGAAAAAACTGCCAGTCCTATTGTCACCAGAGACGCATTTGAACAATTTATTTATAAAAAAGCTTTCAGTTCTGATCCCCAACGTCGGTATTAATTTGTTTTTTTATTTTTAGAAGCCAATAATTCGTGAATCGGCGTCGTTACCTCGTCAAATAGCTATAGCCCCTCGTCAAATAGCTATAGCCCCTCGTCCAATACCATTTGCCAAGCTTCGTCAGGATTACTCCGTCGTCAAACGCAATATGCCGATAGCTCCAAAACCCATCACTATGGTGAAGGATCCACTAACTGGCAATTTTAAGAAAGTACCAGTATCGTTAGTGCAAGGAGGATCAACAGTTTTGGGTAAGATTTTAAATTCATGTTGATCGTGATATGTGAATCTTGGTCTGCCAGGGCCTCTTTTACCCTTTTTTTTTTTTTATATTGAACACGACATGTGACATCGCGCCCACCTGATGGTAAGCACGAGGTCCAAGAATGGGAGAAACTGACGCCGGTCACCACGACCGACATCAGTCTCTACCACTATGCCGGCCTAACAGTTAGTCGCATTATACTCGTATATCTGGTTCGTCAATCTTTCTTCGCTCATCCTTTCAACATGCCCGAACCATCGTAGCATGCGTCTCCTCATTTTTGTCCCTATGCTTCCTTTTTTACCCACCATTTTCCGTATTACGTATGAGGTCTGCCAAAGTGACGTCGCATATCCGACGTTTCCATGTTTTTAATAATTGATACATCAAAAAGTAATATTTGTGTGGGGCGCTGGTGGCTCGGTTGTATAAACTCTTTTCTTGAAATCCTACAAAGGGCGATCCAAATCTCCCCAGCATGTACCAATAAGAAATGCACTTTTCTTACGTACATTTGTCATAGATTTACAGGCATTTCCGGTATTAACGGAATCATACAGTATTTGGTTGGGTAGGGAGAGAAGTAGAATGGTGGATGGTGAGCGTATTATCGCGCAATAAAGGGGCCTCCTTTTCTTAAACCAGCCTATTGTCGGTCGCAAGCCCGAGACACCATTCTTCTCATGTCTTACCCACACACGATGGACCCGGCACCCGTACTGTGAATCCATGGAATGCTTAGAAATTTGTCTTCACCACCGTTCCTGTGCCAGAGACATCACGTTAAGGCATCGGTCCCGGTTCCACTAATACCAACTTGTGGAATTGTTAATAAATTGTCATTAAAAATTGACATCAGGTCCTCGCCAACCCGTCTGGCGAGCTGGCAGCACTTATCAATTGGCTTATTTAAAATTAACAGTTTGTATAAAAAAGCCATTTTTTTTGTCACTTCCGACATGTTGTTTCTTAGAAAAATTTATTTGTTTCTATCAAAAGAATAGAAAGAAAGAAAGAAAAATATTTATTTGCACACAACAGCTAATACAATAAATAATAAACGACGTAAAAAATATATATATAAAATTACCAACAAATAACCAAAAAATAGACAAGATAAATACATAAAAAATAAATGAGTGAGCTGCTGCGATAAACAGGCACTCAGGTCAGCATAGGCTGCAACATTTCTGCTGCAGCGCTGATTTTCACTGAGCCCCATGAATCAAATAAAATTACACAAAAATAAATTTATGTAAGGCGCGACAGTTTGTCTAAATTTTTCTTTTAACCATTATCGACACATGTAAAAAACTACAATGTAATAACCAAAAAAGTAAATAGCATATTGGTCTAACGTAAGACCATACAAAGTCACACGGTATAAGGCATGTGATTGGCTAAAATAACAAAGTAGGAACTACCAATCACGTGATGTATAAAAAAATGTTAAACGTGCGTTAATTTAATGATGCAGTTTAAAAAATATATATTTGTTTTAGCTCAAATTGGCAAGCAGCTGACATTGCTGATGCCGCCTGGCTCGGGAAAGGTGAAATTAGTTCAAAACGCTGATGGAGTGCAGTATGTTCGAGCTGACGGGGACCAGGTAATTACTTCATTATCATTACAGCCACTGGGGTACTTGGGTTTGATAAATTAATTTTGCAGTTTATAATAATCTAAAATACTTAAAGGATATGCGGGGGACACCCTAATAATAAGGTGTCGGGAAAGAGAAAGGGGAGACAGTGTGGAGAAATTAGAGAAACAAATCTGTCTCCAGAAAAAGAAAGCATGCTCTTCCTCAACCGTCAGGTTTAGTCTTCTCGGATCGTGTGGATGGATTGCGAGGGTCTGAAGACAAATTTCTAAGCATTCCATGGATTCACCGTGCGGGTGCCGGGTCCATCGTGTGTGGGAAAGAGATGAGAAGAATGGTGTCTCGGGCTGGCGACCGACAATTGGCTGGTTTCAGAAAAGGAGGTCTTCTTATTTTTTTATTGCGCGATGATACGCTCACCATCCATCATTCTACTCCTCTCCCTACTCAACCAAATACTGTATGATTCCGTTATTCTGTCTTGGAAGCTCTTTCCATAAATGTATTGACGGCAGACCTGCTTAGGCCTAATTCTTTCAGTAAGTGATGCAAAGATTTTGCTGAATCTTCTCTCGCACCAACTTTCACTGCATAAAGCTCAGTTTTGAACCCGTCCCTGATCATTTCTTCTGTGAGATCATAATATTTGTTCTACTTCATGGCGTGATCTTGGAATATTTGATTCCCACAGAACGGTGTGTTCAATAAAAATAACTTTTTTTGAACACTAAGATGTCTGGCCTATAGGCTGATACAGCTAGTTCATCTGGGATCCTATAATGATGTTCAAATGTATCCATGAGAATTTTCAAGTCTGATGCAGTGCCATGGATCGAGGTGAGCCTGCATTTAGTTATAGTACTTTGCCCTTGCTTTACTAAATTGGTACTCTGTGTTCAAAATAAAAAACCTATGAAGATTTGATTAAAATCTATTTAGGTTGCTTATCTCCCAGAGATGCGATGGAAATGTTGATGCACTGGTACAATAGAATTAATAGCACAAATTTCTAGCACATCTGGTGGATAAGCAGACTAAAGCGACTTACTATTAAAAACGACTTATTTATTACAGGCGCAGTTCATTAAGACAAGCAGTGGGAAATCTATAATAAAGACTATGATTGTACAAGGTAACATTTTTTTACTTCTAATTTATCTTAAATGCCTGGTAGATGTGCAAATGTATATTATTAATATATTTTGGACACCTTTTACTGTTGGTGTCCGTTTATATTTAGGTCAAATCAATTGTATTGTAATAAATGTAATATAATTTATTTAAATAATTATAACAATATAATGTGACAATACAAAAGAGCCCGGAAGGCCAAATTGAAAAACGATTTCGAACAATATGTGACAAAAGGAATCAGGTGTCAGCTCTGCACGACGCTGTTTTTCAACCAGTTCCTGTTTTCAAGTAGATTTTTTTTTTAATTACAGGGTAGACACTTATAAATTAAAAGATACACAATTATACTAAAAAAGCTAGGTATGCATGGCAGAGTAGATGAATGAGGCTCGCTTCGTCAGGAATATCAACATTGTTGCAGGCCCTTTAATTATATATTTTCTAGGGCTAATAATTAAAATAATATATATATATATAGTTCTTTATTTTTATTCTAGATTATAATATAAAAATATTTAATAAATTCCGTGCAGTATAAGGCGTGACTTTTTATGGACTTAAGTTAAGAAACCATATGTCGGAAGTGAAAAAAAAAATGGCTTCATACAAGCTGTTAATTTTAAAATAGCTAATTTGTATGGAGAAGCCAAAAAAATATACCATACAAAGTTACCCAAATGATCATCAATAATTCACAGTAACGCAGTGGACAGAAAATACACTCTATAGTAATAAAGGACACTGGCCCCTCATTCCGAATCACACTCAGAGCGCTTAGAACGAATATGACACTGACCGTCATTCCGAATCAAATATCGCGATTTGGATGCTCAGAGCGTGATATCAATTCGGAACGGTCTAAATCACATTTACATTCATAAAATATTAGTTTTTTTTTAAATTAAAGGAAGATAAATTGCGGATTCCACATCTTTGAGTATGAATAATACCAACACACATCTCTCGGTTTATTCATCTTTATATGTGTAAAATTTAATATTATTAACTTATTTTGGTAATTTAAAATAACTTGCCGTGTTACATACATTTTTTTCACTTCCTACTTAAATATTAATTATAGATTTGTTTTAGAAGTAACATACAAACAGTATAAACGAATTACAATATTTAATAATTTAAAAGAAAACCTAATATTAAATTAACTTGAAAATGGCGCGGGACATTATGACGAAAGACTGACAGCGCTCAGAGCGATCTACCTCGATATCGTGAGCAGTCTAAGCGCGAGAAATGATGTCATTTGTGACGTCACATAGCTTTGGCAAAACAGTTTAAGCGCGTCTCGGAACACCTTTAAGCGTGCTTAGGTTACTATTATCGCGTATCGGAATGAGTAAAACATCACATCTACTGCGTTACACATTAGACAGAGATGGCGATACATCTGCGTTATATGGCGCATTCTCCACAAAGATGCCTAAAAGTAGATTTACCCGTCAATAAAAAATTAAACTATTTTTTTGTAGGTGATTCATCTGGATTGTTAACTAAAGTAACGCCAGGCATCCAACAGGGAACGCGAATTGTCTCCGTTAGCAAAAAGGTAATAAAATAGTTTTTTGTTTTATTTAAAAAGCCCATGTACCGTAAAATGAGAGGAATAGGGATAAACCTGTGATTTTCTTTGCGGCCTTGCCACGAATTTAAGTAATATCATTGGTATAATTTAAAGTTTTTTTTTAATAATACGAGGGTCAAACTGAAGGTTTTCGGAACTGGCCACTTGTAAACAATATAAAAAAAATATATTTTAATTTTGAAAATGGAACTCTTTATGTATTCCGCCTCCCTGGTCTAGTGGTAACAAACGTTGCCGTGAACTCGGGAGGTCGTAGGTTCGTTTCCCACCGGGGGCAAGTTGTACATTGTATAATTTGTCTCGGTCTGGGTGTTTATATGTATAATATGTAGTTTATCAACCATCTAGTTTCCGTAACACAAGCCTCGTAGTTTACCACGGAAACTAGATGGCGCTGTGTGACCTGTCTGGAAATATTTATTATTATTATTATTTTATTTATTATTTCATTAATTTGTCATTTGTTTTACGTTTGGCGGCAAATTGAAAATTGTCTGTGTCACGTCAGCATGAATTTAACGCGAGAAAATATTTGTGCAAATTTTTTTTATGACTTTCGATGTCATTTAAGTCAAAGTTATGATAGACTTCGATTGGCCTTTGACGGTGACCCCATCTCGTGCCAACGTTTACACCTGGTTTTACGGGTTTAAACGTGGTCAGACTAATCTGTTGTGCGACATATGATAGAGACTGACAAAAGAGTGACCTATCGGCTTTACTATAATAAATATTTAAATTGTAGAGTATAAAACTACATAACAATCCTAATAATTTGAATAGATGTACTAAATATTAAATAATATCATGAAATTATAAATATGAACAACAAAATATAGAGTAAATAAAGTATCAACACGACCGTTTCCTTTTCTTTTCTTATAAATAAGTGGATTCACATTTAGCCAACTTTACTATAGGCCAATCATGACAAGTGGCAAGCTCGTCGATGTCTCCAGCGCGGCAGCGTACCAAACTCGAGAAATATCACAAATAAATAAATAAATATTTCCAGACAAGTCACACAGCGCCATCTAATTTCCGTGGTAAGCTGCGAGGCTTGTGTTACGTAAACTAGATGGTTGATAAACTACATATTATACTTTTTTTTTTGTAAATATATACATATTATACATATAAACACCCAGACCGAGACAAATTATACAATGTACAACTTGCCCCCGGTGGGAATCGAACCCACGACCTCCCGAGTTTACGGCAACGTTTGTTACCACTAGACCACGGAGGCGGTCATACAACTAATAAATAAATTAAATAATAATTAAATGTATTTACATGAATAAATATTTTTGTGTCCCAACCAGGAATCGAACGCGGTACCTCAGAGTCTAAATCCACGAACTTAACCGCTAGACCACGGAGGCAGTTTAATAACAACAAAATATGTATAAATATTATTCGTTACCTTCAAAAAAAAAAAAAATAATGCCAACCCTATATGTTTCCCAATGTGGGAATAAGTGCAATGTATATTGTAGTGAATAGCCCCTGATTGTTACATAGCAACGTCGCTTTCTCAGTTTTAAAGGGTATAGAATTTATAAGTGCAATGTATATTGTAGTGAATAGCCCCTGATTGTTACATAGCAACGTCGCTTTCTCAGTTTTAAAGGGTATAGAATTTATAAGTGCAATGTATATTGTAGTGAATAGCCCCTGATTGTTACATAGCAACGTCGCTTTCTCATTTTTAAAGGGTATAGAATTTATAAGTGCAATGTATATTGTAGTGAATAGCCCCTGATTGTTACATAGCAACGTCGCTTTCTCAGTTTTAAAGGGTATAGAATTTATAAGTGCAATGTATATTGTAGTGAATAGCCCCTGATTGTTACATAGCAACGTCGCTTTCTCAGTTTTAAAGGGTATAGAATTTATATGTGCAAAGCATTAAATTTGAAAACTGGTAAACTTTTTTAGTCTCCCATTGTATATATTAATTCTGTGGTGTCAAGGAAAAAGGAGATGAGTTAGATTTTTGCACCTATTGGTTCAAAACATTCATATGCGTCAATGCAATAAGGAGATGAGTCTATAAAATGTAGAGTTTATTTTACACCTCTACGACATAATGGGGCTAGTCGTAACATTAAAATGTAAATAAAAAGAGTTCAATCGAGTTATTTCAGTATCGCGCTTTTATCGCCAATAATTCAGTTATGCATAGTGAGATGAGTCAACTCGAACCTAAAGTATACGACTAATGAAATTGAACATTACGTAAATTACAACTTTATTATTAAAAAAATGAGTCGTTTTCTTAATTTGCCTCTAGTGAAAAGTTCAAGTTATGTACTTATCCCCTTTTTCCTTGACACCACAGAATTGTAATGTTATTTTTTATTCCAGAGTTCAGCACCACATTTAATACCAATACAGTCTAAGGATAGACTAATAGGTTCTGAACGGCCGGCAACTAAAATAACATCGACATCAAATACAAGTAAGTAATTGTTAACGTTTCAAAACCAGTTGTGAATGTATTAACATTTATTCGAAAAAAATATTTATAACATCTAAAATAAAATTAATATTAATACTAAGGATAGGGATATAAGTCCCGTCCGCGTGGAATGGTGGCAAGGTGAATTGCAATATTGATTCTTTGGGCGAAGAAAGAGCCAGCCCTCTTGTCACCGGAGGAGACGACAAGATGCGGTGTTATGTCTTTTAAAAACTTTTTTGCGCTTGGACTCGATGGGCCCAGAGTTTCTATAGCAAACGGCACAAATATGTAATCTTTTAATATACTTACATACTTGCGCCGTTTGCTGGACGCCGCATTTTCCGCCGCGGCTCCCGCTTTATGCGCACAATACAAATACATAAAACAAATACGCACAACATTTAAGTATATCACACTTACATCACCATACACACACAAACCACGTACACACTAACACAACACATAGGTACACTAACATAACACATGCACTCGCGCATCCATAATTATTTACTATATTTTGTCCTCTTACGAGTGACTTTATTGTTGTGTACACGCATATTATTATTATGCATATTGGCTTATGTTTTTGTTCGTATTCTTTGCGACTTGCTTAGTTTAGTTAGACTTCTAGTTTTAGTTTAGTTTTTTTTTTTTTTTTTTTTTTTTTTTATTTCCACAAAGAAGTACTGTTTATATAAAGTAAAGCCATGTATGGCCAATGTGTTACTTATAAGACATACCTATGTATTTATTTCTGTAATGAGCTGTGGTTTTTGTAATATATAAATAAATATGCGCTGTCCCCCTGAGATGCGACGCGGCGAGGGTGTCGACGCACGTGGCGTCCCACACTAGAGCACGTCCCCGTTCCCAGGGGACCAATGTCATACCATCGGGTCTCTTGCCAACATCATGTAGAGATTACACAAGTCAACAAAATAAAGAAAAATAAAATGCCATGATATTGACCTACTGTCCCGTGTTCGTGTCTCTGTGCCGACCAGGCTGCCAAGGGTTGGCAAATATGATATATTTGGCAACCCTTGACACTGTCTTTTCGGTCTCATTATGAAAGTGTAGTATTAAAGGCAAACAAAATGCTAGGGTTTATATTCCGCACATGTCAGCCTTTCAAAAATCCGAATACACTAATCATATTATATGGCTCTCTCGTGCGATCAATTCTGGAATATTGCCCCACGGTGTGGTCTCCAATTTACCAACTACATATTAACCGACTGGAATCCGTTCAAAAACGCTTTCTAAGACTGATGTGTGGCAAATTTGGTTTAAAGCGAAAACTAAAATCATACGAGGATAGGCTTCTGCATTATAAAATGAAAACCCTAAATGATCGTCGAAAGGTGACTGACCTATGCACGCTACACCGGATCGCGATCGGAGAGGAATTGACCATGAGCCTGAGCTATCGTGTACCTAACCGACCTGTCCGTATACCCAGTCTTTCCTCTTACCACGGGCTACCAACAATGTCTCGTTTAACAGCCCACTGCTACGTATGTGTCGTCGTTACAATGATTTATGTTTAACCCAGAGTAAAATAGATATCTTTAACTGTACATATTCAATGTTTAAACACCACGTACATAAACTAAACCAATAAATATGCTGATTTTATTGTTTGATTTAATGTTATTAAGAATACTTATTATTACTACTATATTATTATTGTTTTTGTGTTTATATAAATATATATAATTTTAGTTATATATAAGATATGTATGCAAAATTGTTTACTTATATGTTTAAATTTAGATATTAATGTCTTTCTGTATTTTATTCTTAATATTGTTTACTGCATGCTGTGTACAAATATTAGGTTGGCAAACTTACTACTTATTTTGTCAAATGTTTTGTCTGTTAACTGTTTTTTGTACCTTAATAAATAAATAAATATTCATTCTACGACAATCTAAATCCAATTTGGGTTACCACTCATCACTAAACCGTACATGTCGTCAATACAACAAAAAATCACGAAAAAATTAGAATTACAGTCTCGACATATTTGCTAATTCTTTGCATGTTTTTAAGCGCAATGTATTGTCACTGCAGCGGATCCTGGCTGGGACTGTAAACTGAACTGCTGTTTGATCAAATTTAATCCTTGGAATTATGTTCCTTGATTATGGTTGCATCATAAAAATAAAAAATATCTATATATAACGATAATTAGGTCCGTGTTGTACTCAAACCATCAAACTATCTTCGTATATGTTCTTAGTGAGAAATATCAAAGGAAGTGATTCGAATGTAACTTATGATTTTTGTTTTTGTATCCTTTGCCTATTGGTATGTATCATTTCTGTATTTTTCTCCGAAAAAATAAATAAATCATGTTGTAATTTTTGCTTAGATTTACTCAATTATTATTGTTCTTGTAATTGTATAGCGTTTTTATTTTGGCTACTCAAAGGCCCAATTAATGGGGATACTGTAATAGCATGCTGTAATTGGTGCAGCCTCTGGTTTCTGTCTTAATTGTAAGTAAAACTACCGGTAGAAATCCGACTAGCATCCAACCGAAAAATGTTTTAAAAAATGGTGTCATCGCATTATTTAAATAGTTCATAAGTTATGTAATGGTATCATATGTAGTATATGTATTTAATATATCATAGTTATTAGTACGTATTTAGTAATATAATTGTATTTATATGTATATAGATTTATTTATTATTATTATATAAAAATTTTTGCACCTACCTTACATTTGAAATGGTCCACATTGTCCCTAAGGTTGGCTGTCAGATAATGTAACGGCATTAAGTCCGCCCCTTGTATAACGTGCAATAAAGTTTTAAATAAAAATGATAATCAATAAAAATCCATGTATGTATTGTTGCTGTCACTGTTGGCGACCCTAATAAATAAATATTGTTAGTGGTTGAGCATTAGGGTCGTGTTTGACTTCGAAAATCGTTACCTCAAAGCGTGGGCGCTTTAAGCCAATCCAGACAGCGCTCGACTTGCATAAAGCGTTTACAGCGCTTCAACGGTAATAATATTTAATATAACCGATGATGTAAGATATTTATAGATATATATAAACTACCTCCGTCGTTGAAAGGATGAGCGATGAAAGATTGACGAACCAGATATATAATGCGAAAGTTGTGGGTGAAAGAGGCCCTGGCAGACCGAGACTCACTTATCACGATCAAATAAATAACACACTGACTGAAGGTGCATTAAAAAGTCTTCGTAACCAAAGGGCATGTATGAAGACGTTAATGAATGTCGACGAAGCGAAAGAAGTATGTCGTGATCGTGTCAAATGGCGCTCAATTGTCTCTGCCTACCCCGCAAGGGATCTGGCGTGAAGATATGTATGTATGTATGTACCTCCGTGGTCTAGTGCTTAAGTCCGTGGATTTAGACTCGGAGGTACCGGGTTCGATTCGATTTAATATATTGTGATTTAATAATCTGTAATTAATTTTATTTTACCCTAGCATAACGACAATTGACAAAAACTTTTTTTACGTTGTTAATTATATACATTTGATCCCGCTGATTTCATTAGAAAATTATGAACACTTTGAAATCCTGTGTTTTATCTATAATAAAGTACCTGATCATAATAAAGAACCTAATCGTATAAATAGTGCTTTGTATCTATTTCATACATAAATTTTAACCAATTGACTATTTAATTAAATTATATTTTAATGCTGGGGTGAAAGAGACGTTATAATTAAATTAAAAAAAAAACAATTGTTATTATTATTGAAATGTATTTAATTGAGGCACGCTGCAAAAAAGTTGGGACCTGGTTTTGGGCAATCTCTTTTACCAATAGAATATTTAAGCACGGCATTTTTGAAAGAGGCTTTAATGCCACAAAATTTGTATCACTATGAAATTTTAAATTGGTGCAATTTGTTTCAGTGCTAAAGAAAATGTTAATACCAGCTAATAAACAAACTATGCTGTTAAAATCTGTCACTTCCAAACCTGGACAAGTAAGTATAATATTTCTTAATATTAATACCTTCATCATCATCATCATCACAGCCCCTTATAGTTGTTATTGTTGAAGTAGAGAGAGTATTATATTATTAGAGAAGACAAATTTCTAAGCATTCAATGGATTCACCGTGCGGGTGCCGGGTCCATCGTGTGTGGGTAAGAGTTGAGAAGAATGGTGTCTCGGGCTTGCGACCGACAATTGGCTGGTTTAAGAAAAGGAGGCCTCATTTTTTTCTATTGCGCGATAATACGCTCACCATCCACCATTCTACTTCTCTCCCTACCCAACCAAATACTGTATGATTCCGTTAATGCCGTCTTGGAAGCTCGTTCCATAAATGTATTGACGGCAGACCTGCTTAGGCCCAATTCTTTCAGTAAGTGATGCAAAGATAATAAAATACAATAAAATGTGTATTTGCAGGTTCTAAAAGGCAATGTAATCAATGTGACAAGTGGACCTCCAAGAATGCAGTTACATCAAGTACATGTGCCAGGAAAAGGGGTAAATATCATTTTCACATTATATTAGGCAGTGATTTTTTTAGGTTATAATTTATTAAGATTGCTATCTACTAACTGCCTCCGTGGTCTAGCGGTTAAGTTCGTGGATTTAGACTCTTTAGACTCGGAGTTACCGGGTTGGAATCTTGGTCGGGACACAATGATATTTATTAATTTAAATAAATTCATTTAATTAATATTTAATTCATTTGTGATATTTATCGAGCTTGCCACTTCTCATGATTGGCCTATAGTAAAGTTGGCTAAATGTGAATCCGCTTCTTTATAAGCGTGGTTTCTGACCACCCAGGAAGGTTCTTACTGAAAGAATTGGGCCTAAGCAGGTCTGCCTTCAATACATTTATGGAACGAGCTTCCAAGACGGCATTAACGAAATTATATAGTATTTGGTTGGGTAGGGAGAGGAGTAAAATAGTGGATGGTGAGCGTATTATCGCACAATAAAATAAAAAAAGGGAGGCCTCCTTTTCTTAAACTAGCCTATTGTCGGTTGCAAGCCCGAGACACCATACTTCTCATCTCTTACCCACACACGATGGACCCGGCACCCGCACGGTGAATCCCTGGAATGCTTAGAAATTTGTCTTCTTCAACTTACTAGGAAATAAAATTACGGACATTTTAGAGACATCTTGGCAGAAGGATAAATTTTCAGGGAAAAACACCATCCCTAGAAGTAGTTGTAAAACAATTCACTGACGACATGAATAGGGTTACTCAACAGCCTATAAGCAATGTCAAAAAAGCTTGGGTATATGACAACTACTTAGCATCTCGCCTCACTTGGCCTTTCCTAGTATATGATTTCAACAAAAGCCTACTATCAAGTCTGGACGCGGACGTCATAAGAACATTGAAGTCTTGGCTTGGATTAGCCCAGGGTGCTGACTCCTCAACATTCTTTAGAGGACGGAGAAACTTCGGAATGGATCTGAAAAGACCATCTGAATTATACAAACATCTACGTATAAGCAAATATCAAATTCTAACCAGCTCCCAGGATAATACAATTTCATCCCTTCCAAGAGACCCTCTGGTCTCAGATATGGAACCGAGACTACTATTCTTCAAGAAATTCATGACAGGTGCCCAGACTGACAAAAGAGGCATTGGCTGGAAGAAAAAAGAAAGTGACAAAGAGGTTATAAAATCCTTCCTCAGGAAAGATGAAGAGCATGAATACAGAGTGCACGCGATGACTCTAGAAGTTCAAAATGACTGGCTAACTTTGGGCGATTTTTGCATCCCTCCAGCCCTAAAGTGGCGCACACTAATGTACGATTGGTCTCCGGCGTTGCTAAAGTCTACCTAAACGCTTTTCAAATGTCCCTCCCGGACCAGAGTAATCTGGTAAGGTGGGGAAAAGCTACGGAAAAGAACTGTACATTGTGTGGTGCTGCCATAGGAACTGCTAGACACACACTTGTAGGGTGCGTTACTCTCCTAGAAAAGGGCTATTACTCACGCCGACATGACAAAGTCCTAGGTGTTATCCGTGAAGCAGTAAGTCTTTCTATTGCAAGAGCCAGAAAGGGACTGACTACAAATAAAACTTTGACCACATTTGTAAAGGAAGGGCAAAGCACGAAAACTAAATGCAAGCCCACCTCGATCCTTGGCGCCGCATCAGACTGGAAAATTCTCATGGATACATTTGAACACCATTATAGGATCCCAGATGAACTAGCTGTATCAGCCTATAGGCCAGACATCTTAGTGTTTTCTCGGAACTTGAAAAAAGTTATCCTTATTGAACTTACCGTTCCGTGGGAATCAAATATTCCAAAAGACCACAACATGAAGTCGAATAAATATTATGATCTCACAGAAGAAATGATCAGGAACGGGTTCAAGACTCAGCTTTACGCAGTGGAAGTTGGTGCAAGAGGAGTTCCAGCAAAATCTTTGCATCACTTACTGAAAGAATTTGGCCTAAGCAGGTCTGCCGTCAATACATTTATGGAACGAGCTTCCAAGACGGCATTAACGGAATCATACAGTATTTGGTTGGGTAGGGAGAGAAGTAGAATGGTGGATGGTGAGCGTATTATCGCGCAATAGAAAAAAAAGGAGGCCTCCTTTTCTTAAACCAGCCAATTGTCGGTCGCAAGCCCGAGACACCATTCTTCTCATCTCTTACCCACACACGATGGACCCGGCACCCGCACGGTGAATCCATGGAATGCTTAGAAATTTGTCTTCTCTGTCTTCTACAAAGTGTTCATAATTTTGTAAAGGAAGGGCAAAGCACGAAAACTAAATGCAAGCCCACCTCGATCCTTGGCGTCGCATCAGACTGGAAAATTCTCATGGATACATTTGAACACCATTATAGGATCCCAGATGAACTAGCTGTATCAGCCTATAGGCCAGACATCTTAGTGTTTTCTCGGAACTTGAAAAAAGTTATCCTTATTGAACTTACCGTTCCGTGGGAATCAAATATTCCAAAAGACCACAACATGAAGTCGAATAAATATTATGATCTCACAGAAGAAATGATCAGGAACGGGTTCAAGACTCAGCTTTACGCAGTGGAAGTTGGTGCAAGAGGAGTTCCAGCAAAATCTTTGCATCACTTACTGAAAGAATTGGGCCTAAGCAGGTCTGCCGTCAATACATTTATGGAACGAGCTTCCAAGACGGCATTAACGGAATCATACAGTATTTGGTTGGGTAGGGAGAGAAGTAGAATGGTGGATGGTGAGCGTTTTATCGCGCAATAGAAAAAAAAAGGAGGCCTCCTTTTCTTAAACCAGCCAATTGTCGGTCGCAAGCCCGAGACACCATTCTTCTCATCTCTTACCCACACACGATGGACCCGGCACCCGCACGGTGAATCCATGGAATGCTTAGAAATTTGTCTTCTCTCTCTTAGATTTGTTTTAGTAGTCATTAAGCCTGTAATTGCACCTACCTTTCCTTGTTTAATTGCTTTTGTTGTCCCGAAGGTTTGACTGTCATAGAATGCCTAGCGGCATTAAGTCCGCCTTTGTACTTTGTGCAATAAAGATTTAAATAAATAAAATAAAATACAGCACCTAGAACTATAGCGTTCTGGGCCTGAAATGGGCCTTAACATATATAATTTGGCCTACACTTGCCACGCCGGCGTCCAGACGGGTTGGCAATAGAGTTAAAATCGTCATTATGTTTTTGCTATTTTCCTTTTTTTTATGTTAATTTTATCAGGATACCTAAAAAGTACCTCTAAAAATTTGTCAGCGTTAGTGACGTCACTTAATAGTTAATACTTCAAATCGTGGTTTCTAGCTAGGGAACGATCGTGATAATACTTTATTATTACGTTTTATTTAACAGTTTTGATTATGTATATATTTTAATTTTATTTACAGGTTCAATACATTAGGTTAGTGACTAAACCTACGGGAAATAAGCCTGGGGAGAGAACTCCAGAAAAAACCACTCTAGTACGCACTATAGAACCGCATAAAAAAATGGTTCTAACGGACAATAAAGGTATGTAGGAGTTCCTTATGGTACAGGATTAAAGACCCACCTAGACTCGTATTCTAAGACATTTTCCCAATAGTCCCTCCACTCAATTGTTTCTTCCAGCTGTCGGAAGCTCAGATTGTATTTATTTGACAGTGTTCATAGTTAAACTTTTTTTGTTTGACAGTTCAAAATTAGAAATAGATATTTGTAATATTTTTTTGATTCAATTTTTCGATAGTGGAAGGCAAAAGGCCGAGCCCATACAGACGGATCTTTTTTTTTTTTTTTCAAAATAAATAGGCAAAGAATCGTACAGTCCACAACATCCGTATTCTAAGACATTTTCTCAACGCCTCCTCCACTCAATATTTCCATCCAACTGTCAAACAAAAAAAATGTTTCAGGTACTTCGCGCCATTTTGCGCGGACATGTCAAGTGCAAGTTTTTGTTTTGTAAATTAATTT
The DNA here is from genome assembly GCA_910589645.1 of Tinea semifulvella. Taxonomy (NCBI): domain Eukaryota; kingdom Metazoa; phylum Arthropoda; class Insecta; order Lepidoptera; family Tineidae; genus Tinea; species Tinea semifulvella. The sequence goes on from OU342599.1 coordinate 5,300,695, forward strand.
ACTGTGAATATTGTTGGTCTAAAGTGGTGTTGTTTTGTTTACTAATGTTCTACAATGTGAATAGTTATGGAAAACAATAAATTGGACTTTGAATATTGGGCACAAGTTGCAGTTTAATTTCTGCGGTTTTCCCGCGCTGTCAACTCCCATATTTTATCCGACGTGTTTGAGCTATGATGCCGCGAGTGACTCCAAGAAAAGCATCAAATTCTGCAGCATCTGGAATTTGATGATGACCTCATTAACCCATAAAAAAGAAAGATATATTACGTCAGGCTTGGCTGTACGGGCTGGACCCTTAGCCTTCCCTATCACCTCATTCAGCATCCATCGGGAGAAGAGAACAAAAAAAAAGTTTCTCAATATTTACGATTAAAGTTTAAAATAGAGCCGAGCCGACAGTTATATTTTGAAAGTCATCTGTAAGCTGGTATTATACGCCATTTTTGATTTTAATCGTCTCATTTATTGAGACTTAAATTTCGTTTGACAGCTGGAAGGAAATGTTGAGTAGATTTCTCGTCAACGCCTCCAGTTGAGGAAATGTCTTAGAATATGGGTATTGGTGTACAAAATTTTATTATTGTAATTTTAGTAGGGATCACTAATTTTATTGATAAAGGGTTTTGAGTTTGCATAATCAATGTTCATAGTTCAGATCTCCATATTTTTTTTACAAATAGATAACTTTAATTAACCTCCCCGGGACGCGGTACCGAGCCCCTCTTTATGCGGGGTTTACACGGGTGACTAAAGCCCTCTAAATGGCAATTCGACTAGGCCGCAAGTAACTAAGGCCGCGTTCGTTTTAAGAAATGTTAGCATGAAAATACCACTTTTTTTAGCACAAGTCGTTCGTCTAATGAAAATTCTAACATTTGATGCTAATTTCGTATGCCAGTACCATGTTGAATTTTTTATTGTTATTGATGTTACTTTTTGACAGATGTCATTAACATATAAAATGGTTTGTTTACCATTTTTATATACTTTATAGTTTTCTATTATATTTGTTAAAAAGGTATTTTAAACGAAATTTAAAGACCATAATATTATCATGTGTGTTGGATGCCATGGTATGATAAAATATGAATGAAAATACTTGTCAAATAGTAGCCTCACCGCTCGTTTTATTTAAGAAATATTAGCTTTGTTAACAAAAGTGGTATTTCTTAACAAAAACGACATTTCGCGCTGGTTTATGAAGTTGCTACGAGATGTTGGATGTTGGGTAAAGCTGCAAGACCCAAAGTAGACTAGCATCCGACTTTTGCCGCTCGGCGACCGGCCGCATGCGGCTGGTGACTAAAATCAACCGCGAAAATGCTCAGTCATAGCCGATCACTTGTTCAAACTGCTTTTTTCTCCAAACAAAAACAAATATGATTCAGTTTTTAGAATGTTATGAAAAATATATGTCAATGCAATCCGCGCGAAAATGATTACAGTATTAATAATATTCGACCGCCTTCGTGGTCTAGTGGTAACAAACGTTGCCGTGAACTCGGGAGGTCGTGGGTTCGATTCCCACCGGGGGCAAGTTGTACATTGTATAATTTGTCTCGGTCTGGGTGTTTATATGTATAATATGTATATATTTACAAAAAAAAAGTATAATATGTAATTTATCAACCATCTAGTTTCCGTAACACAAGCCTCGTAGCTTACCACGGAAACTAGATGGCGCTGTTTGACCTGTCTGGAAATATTTATTTATTTATTATTTATTCGATTAGCAGCTCTAAAATCAATTATTGAAGAAAAGTATGTTAAAAATGTTTATTTATCTTTAATGCCAGTACGCAGTGCGACTGTGCTGATCAACATGAATAGTTGTATGTTTTCAAGTTTATGTGTATGTGTGTGTATATATGTATGTTTATTTATGTTGTAGTTATTCTGTTGTATAGAGGTAATGCTTATTCTTTCGTAATTCTTGTACTATTGTATTTATCCTTATTTTTAAATTTCTTTTCATTGTTTTCTTTGCTAGCTTCTATTGTATCTGTCAGTGAACTCTTATTATTGGCCTTATCGTATTACTATTTTCTCCGATATATGTATAAATTAGCTGTAAGAATTCCTAAATAAATAAAATAAAATAAAAATAAATATATTGATGCAAAATGAGCTAGTCACCCGCGCTTTTTATCGAATCGTGTAAATGGTGTGGCGATTCGACTAGGCCAAAAATGACCCGTGTAAACCCCGCATAATGCGTTTGGTTTGTTTGTCGACTCACACTTCGGGAGCCCCTGGCTTAGATCAATGTATATTGTTCTTAACACATAATAATTTCCTATAGGAAATATAGTGAATGTGACCACGGCCGAAAAAATCAACAATCCTGGTCAACTTATAATGAACAACAAATTGAACAAAGGTAATAAACACATCATAAAATTACATCCTAAGATTCCTTGTCGTGACCAAGGAATGAAGCTAATGAGAAAATCCAGCAATACAAATATAGGATATCACTTCATGAATAACAGAGTTGTAAATATGTGGAACAAAATACCAGAAGACATTAAAGTCCTCAACTGTAAACACTTTTAAAAACAAACTGGACAAGTGGCTAGTGACAATCGAAATAGACTATGGTGATAACTGACTATTTAATAAACTTTACACCAGTGCTTGATATATATCAGCAATGCGCTGCGAGCCTATTAATCAATAATAATAATAATAATAAGATTTTAATATTGCCTTTTGAGTGCAAATGTAATAAAGGTTTTTTTCACTGGACATAAAAATATGTTGTAGGCTGATTTTTTAACACCAATGTGAAAGCTAACTAATTTCCAAAATCAAATAAACTAGACTCATTCCTACATCCCGTGCCTCGGAGAACGGTTCCAGTAATACCAACTTGTGGAATCGTTAATAAATTGTCATTAAAAATTACTTCAGACCTTACCAACCCGTCTGGCTAGCGTGGCAAGTGTAAGCCAAATTCTCCAGATTTACTGGTATGTTCTGGAAGGCCCATCTCCAAGAGTGGAGGTCTAGGATGCTGTGTTCTAGATGCTCTAATACAGACGACAATGACTAAATTGAACCTAAAATAAACTTATTACGTAAATAAATTAAATACTTTATAAAATATTATGATCTCACAGAAGAAATGATCAGGAACGGGTTCAAGACTCAGCTTTACGCAGTGGAAGTTGGTGCGAGAGGAGTTCCAGCAAATCTTTGCATCACTTACTGAAATAATTGGGCCTAAGCAGGTCTGCCGTCAATACATTTATGGAACGAGCTTCCAAGACGGCATTAACGGAATCATACAGTATTTGGTTGGGTAGGGAGAGAAGTAGAATGGTGGATCGTGAGCGTATTATCGCGCAATAAAAAAAAAGAAGGCCTCCTTTTCTTAAACCAGCGGTTATTGTCGGTCGCAAGCCCGAGACACCATTCTTCTCATCTCCTACCCACACACGATGGACCCGGCACCCGCACGGTGAATCCATGGAATGCTTAGAAATTTGTCTTCTTTCCACAGTAAAAACTTCCAGTCCTATTGTCACCAGAGACGTCAATAAGCATTAGAATTTTTATTTTTATATAGCTTTCAGTTCTGATCCCCCGAGCCCATCATTTCTACCACCAACGTTCAAAATAAGTAACTTTCAAATAGGTGGTAGGCGGACTGAATTGCCGTCTTGCCCAGTCAAGCCGGCATAGTCTTAGAGACCGATGTCAGTGTCTGATTCCAGTTGCTAACATTTATGGACCTCGCGCGCCACCTACCATCATGTGGGCGCTAACATAAAAAAAAGAGCCCATTTTTTTATTAAATGAGCAATTTTACAAAAAACCTATAAACGGGGACGCTCAACTAGCGTTTAGTAACTTGTAGCTAAAAATAGTCAAATTAATTCGTTTTTAATACTGGATCATTTAATTTATGTGCAGTGTTAAAAGACAATAGAGCTTTTAAGAAAATTAAGTAATTTTCTATGTTTTTGTTACCTTTTAATAGCTTATAACTTGATTATAGTATAACATTTAATTTATTGTCTGTGAACTGGTAAAGAAAAACTTAATATTTATATACAGATAAAAACAAGACACGTACGAGTCGGTACTTATTTAATTCACTTTCTTGACTTATTTTTTTTTATTGAATTCGTTTAATTTTTGTATCTCTTCTCCCGATGGATGATGAATGATAGGAAAGACGGTATCTAGCCTATCCATCCATGTTCGTCGTAATAATCTTTCTTGTTTATGAGTTAATGAGGTTATCATCAAATTCCAGAATTTGATGCTTATCTTGGAGTCACTCGCAGCATTATCAAACATTATTAAACAAAACAACGCTACTTTTGACTAACAATATTCACAGTAAAGTAATTTACAAAATAAAAACTTGCAATGACATGTCCTTGCAAAATGGCGCGAAGGTCTTTTTTTTTTCTTTAAAGTTGGGATATGACTATTTGCCAGTTCACAAACGATATGCCAAATATTCCAACTGTGGAAAAACAATAATTTTGTATGATGTTCTGTTTTCAGTAGTTACTAAAAAGAAAATTATTAAAGTACCTGCTGCTGCCAATCAACCTATTGTAAGTATTTTGATTTTCATAAAGTCTTACACCCGTACAGTACCTGGTACAATGGTACTCTATCAGGTATGTCAGAATTAAAATAGGCTACTTGCCCATGTGCAACCCAAAAATAAATTTAACTTGTTCAATTCAGAGGCTCCAGGCTAATTAATAAATAACTGCTAATATATAGATTGTATTATTATTATTACTTGTACTTTAAACTTGGACATTTCTCTTATAATTTTATGTAAAATGCATGTTTCAATTATTTTATTTTTTATTTTTTTAAATGTTGTGATTATCGTACACACTACTTACATGTGGTAGGTTTTTTGCATGGTCACCCTAATCTTAAGAACTATGTACCAAAAAACTTAAGAACTATCTACCAAAAAACTTAAGAACAATGTACCAAAAAATTAAGGAACAAAGTACCAAAAAACTTAAAAACTACGTTTCAAGAAACTTAAGAACTATGTGCTAAAAAATATAAGTACTATGTACCAAAAACTTAAGAACTTTGTATGTACCAAAAAACTTAAGAACAAACAAAAAAACACGAATCAATGTTTTTGATTTGATTTGGGTAAGCCCGAGTTATTAACTAGCTAGTCTAAAATTCATATTTATTTTCAGCCTCGATCACCAAAGAGTCTATTAGCGCCAATAAACCGAACCCCAAATCCCGAACCCGTAGATAAAGTCGACAAGGAACCCGAAGACTCCAAAGAAATCCTCAGACAGCTGATTGAGGAAGTACAGGACAGCACTCTGCATGAGGTTGAGGTGGAGTGCGAACGAATGACGGTCAGTATTCTTAATGTATAGAGCAGTGGTGGCTCGGTTTTAAAAAGTTACATCTACATACATACATATCTTCACGCCAGATCCCTTGCGGGGTAGGCAGAGACAATTGAGCGCCATTTGACACAATCACGACATACCTCTTTCGCTTCGTCATACATGCCCTTTGGTTACGAAGACTTTTTAAAGCACCTTCAGTCAGTGTTTTATTTATTTGATCGTGATATGTGAGTCGCATTATATATCTGGTTCGTCAATCTTTCATCGCTCATCCGTTCAACATGCCCGAACCATCGTAGCATGCCTTTCCTTATTTTTCTCCCTATGCTTTCTTACATCTAACTTATTAAATAGCCCGCCAAACTGTAACCACAGTTTGTTGGCGGACACAATTACTCTCGAAGCTTAATATTAAATAATAAATATTTATAGTAGGTGCATAAAAAAGATGCGCGGGCGCGAACCGCTCTCCCCCCGCGCACACCCAACCCGTATTAACAATTCCACAAGTTGGTATTAGTGGAACCGGGACCGACGGCTTAACGTGCTCTCTGAGGCACGGGAACGGTGGTGTTAAAAGGCTAAATTCAAAATCAAAATCGTTTATTTGCTTTAAATGTGGTACATACAGTAATATGGTTATTAAGTTGGCTCTGCACATTTAGCCATTGTTGTGGCATGCAAAATTTGTTTTTATTTAAAATATATTCCTATCTAGTAAGTCTAGTCATCATTATTTCATTACAGCCCCTAGAACACAGCGTCCTAGATCTCCACTGCTGGAGATGGGCCTTCCAGAACATATATCTGGAGAACTTGGCCTGCACTCGCCACGCTGGCCAGACGGCTTGGCGAGGATTTGATGTCAATTTTTATGACAATTTATTAACGATTCCACAAGTTGGTATTAATGGAACCGGGACCGACGGCTTAACGTGCTCTCCGAGGCACGGGAACGGTGGTGTTGTAAATCTATGACAAATGTACTTAAAAAAAGTGTATTTCTGATTGGTACATGCCAGGTGGGTTTGAACCGACCTTTGTAGGGTAGTAACTTATATATTTGTTTATAATTATAGTATAGTATACCTAGTTTGTTAAAATACGTCTACCTTGGACAAACGATCCAATTAGGAGTAGCCAACTTCAGCAAAGAAGCCGATAGACGCATTCAGCTAGGATGGGCAGCATTCGGGAAGCTACGTCACATCTTCCAATAGAACATACCACAGTGTTTGAAGACAAAAGTTTTCAACCAGTGCGTTCTTCCAGTAATGTCGTATGGTGCAGAAACGTGGACACTGACGGTAGGTCTGGTCCACAAGTTCAAGGTAAAGTCAGAAACGTTGACATCCGTCAAAGAACCAAAGTTAGCAAGCTGAAGTGGCAATGGGCTGGACACATATGTCGCAGAACCGATGAACGATGGAGTAGACGGGTTCTGGAGTGGAGACCACGTACTGGAAGACGCAGAGTGGGACGACCCCCCGCCAGATGGACAGATGACCTGAGGCAGGTCGCTGGTGGGGGATGGATGAGGGTGGCAGAAGATCGTGTGAAGTGGCGAGCCTTGGGGGAGGCCTACATCCAGCAGTTGAGAGACACAGGCTGATGATTATGATACGTTGTTTGAAAGTGGCCAGTTCGACAAAATGTCATTTTCATATGTAAGGGCCTAATATTATTTTTGATTTTATTTTATGAATGTCTTATTATTGTTTTTACAGAGTGCACCTACAGAGAATTCAAATTGCCGCCTAGTTGAATCTGAAGACGAAGTATCCAAAAAGCAAGTTGTTAGTATATTTCCTAGTTCTTAAAAATATAATGTCGTCCGATGTTTTGCATACATTACATAACGTCGCTGCGCCTGACCAGTTCAATATGTCATTATTGCAAGCAATAAACACCAAAAATTGTGATATTAAATACACAATTCTATTGTAAACTATTGGATAGGTGTAACAGTTAAGTCCGTGGATTTACACTCGGAGGGACCAGGTCTACTTTTGCCCTATTGTGTTACTTAGTCGCAAACGACCGTTTCCCTTTCGGGGTGGTCAGAAACCACGCTTATAAATAAGCGAATTCACATTTAGCCAACTTTACAATGCGTGAAAGCGGCTGACAGAAAGGTCTGGAGACAGGAAGGCTGGCAATTATTTCTGCAAACGTATTAGCCTCGCTATACAGAGGGGAATGTTGCCAGTCTCCTTGGGACTATCTCGGATGGGACGTCTCTAGAGGACATTTTTTATTTATAGTTTAGTTTATTTTTAATTTTATTATTTAGGTAGCTTTTAATTTATATTTAATGTACTTTAATTAACTTCGAATAAAATTTATTACTTTTCAATAATAATAAGGTTCATTATGTTTTAGGAAACGGCATTGAAATCATTATTAGACCAAGAGAATTTTGAAAAAACTGCAAAGGAAGGTAATAAATATTTATTATTTATTTATTAAAAAACTTTATTTTTATACAACAGGCGGACATAATGCCTATAGGCACTCTCTTTCAACCAACCTTCGGGACAATGAAAAACTTAAGAGGTAAGGTTAGCAAATAAACAACAAAAATAAAAATACAATATACAACTACAATATAAAATTACACATACATACGTAGGTCTAACGCACAAAAAAAAAAAAAATAGAGGCCCCCTTATCGTAAACCAGCCTATTGTTGGTCGCAAGCCCGTGACACCATTCTTCTCATCTCTTACCCACACACGATGGACCCGGCACCCGCACGGTGAATCCATGGAATGCTTAGAAATTTGTCTTCTCTCTTATAAACTATTGTATAAACTACATTTCTTCAACATCTTTGAAGAAAATAGACAAGGGTGTAATTTTAAAAGGTGATTGTGAAGTAGTTTTTTAAAGATGGCTCTGCTTGGGACTTGACAAAGAATCTTGAAAAAGAATCAGAAACAGAATTTTAAAAAAATGTTCGATGTGAAGGAATCGCAAGGAGAGAGTTATAATATCATGCTTAACCTTTAAGTAACGACGTGAGTTTTTGTAACGTTAGTGCAAACGTGAGGCCTAAGAGGCCGCTTACATTATATAGTGTTTTTTAAATGGTGTTTTTTAAAAATATAGAAAGTAAATTAACTTTGTAATTTTTTTAATAATAAGACAATAATATTTGGCTTAATTGTTTACGAAAAATGCGATAGATATAAAAAAAAAACTCAGAATAACAAAATTTATTTCCCTCTTCGTCTAATTTAACTTATATGTGTATATATTATCCCAGCATCTTTACTGCTGAAGGTGGGCCTTTCCAAACATATTTCTGTAGAATTTAGCCAACATTCGCCACGTTCGCGCTGGCCAGATGGGTTGGCGGGCGACTGATGTATTTTTTTGTCAATTTATTAATGTATCCACAAGTTGGTATTAGTGGAACCGGGACTGACGGCTGGAATGCCCATCTCCAGTAGCAGACATCTTTTGTAATCTTATTTAGATAGATAAATTCATTCTTTATTGCAGTTTATTTTTATCTAGGTCGATATGTGACCTTGTACTCACCTGATGGTAAGTGGCGCACAAGGTCTATGACTATTCCATAGCAACTAGAATCAGACACTCAAAACTGACATCAGTCTCTAACACTATGGCGGCTTGATTGGGCATGACGGCATTTCGAGCCTGATCCCGAAACGTGTGGATAAACTTTGCTGGGTTGACTGGGAAAATTACCACCTATCAATGTATGTTTTGTTGCTGTCACTGTTGGCGACCCTAATAAATAAATAAAACTAATAAACTGCCTCCCCGGTCTATCGGTTAAGGCCGTGGATTTAGACTCGGAGGTACCGAGTTCGATTCTTGGTCGGGACACAAAAATATTTATTAATGTAAATAAATATTTTTAATTTATTTGAGATTTTTCTCGAGTTTGGTAAGCTGGAGACATCGACGAGCTTGCCACTTGTCATGATTGGCCTATAGTAAAGTTGGCTAAATGTGAATTCGCTTATTTATAATCGATCGAATCGATGTCTCTAGCGTACCAAAAGACAGAAATATTTCAAATTAATTAAATAAATTAATGTGTCTCGACCAGGTATCGAACTCGTTACCTCCGAGTTTTAATGTACGATCTTAACCGTTAGATTATGGAGGCAGTCCTGTAACAAACTCGAGAAATATCACCAATAAATTAAATGTATTTATTTACATTAATAAATAGTTTTGTGTCCCGACCAGGAATCGAACCCGGAACCTTCGAGTCTAAAGTCCGCGGACTTAACCGCTAGACCACGGAGGCAAATATATTGTCCTTTTACTATATTTTGTTATTTATTCTTCCTTTTTTTTTCTACAGATTTAGAATCAAGACCACGGAAGCCATGCAACTGTACCAAATCGTTATGTCTCAAATTGTATTGCGAATGCTTTGCCAATGGAGAATTCTGTAAAAATTGTAACTGTACCAATTGTCACAATAATCTGGAACACGAAGAGTTGCGAAGGAGCGCTATTATGGGCTGCTTGGAAAGAAATCCCTCTGCATTTAAGTAAGCATTATAGATTTTATTATTTCATACAGGGTGGCGCAATAGAACGTGCATATTTCAAAAAAATATTAATAAAAATAAATACCTTAAACACAAATCTATAGCAATAATCCGAAGAACATCGATCAGCTCAAAGAGAATATCCGTGGTGAAATGGCAGCAATTACACCAACATTATTGAAGACAGTTTTCAATAATTTCCGTTTGCGGTTAGAGGAGTGCCGTCGTAGAGAGGGTCATAATTTGGATGATGTAATTTAAAAAAAAATAACTCAACTATAACATTACATTTTTTTTTTTAATATTTACGTTCTATTGTGCCACCTGTACTTTATCCTTGACATACTTTACATTTTTAATTATTATTTTCCTTTGGACATTATATAACACTTTTATTTTAGAAAGACTTACTGCTTTAGTAAGTACATACTTAAATACATATCTTCACGCCAAATCCCTTGCGGGGTAGGCAGAGACAATTGAGCGCCACTTGTCACGATCACGACATACCTCTTTCGCTTCTTCGACATTCATCAACCTCTTCATACATGCCCTTTTGTTTTGATGGCTTTCTAATGCACCTTCAGCTAATGTTTTATTTATTTGATCGTGATAGGTAAGTCTAGGTCTGACAGGGCCTCTTTTACCCACGACTTTCGCATTATATATCTGGTTCGTCAATCTCTCTTCACTCATTGTTTCAACACGTCCGAACCATCGTAATGAAATGAAATAATATTTATTTGTATGGATTATGGTAAATAGGTACATAGTTTTTAAATAGCTTACGTACTCCGCCATTTCTGGCACACAAATAAATAAATAAATATTTCCAGACAGGTCACACAGCACCATCTAGTTTCCGTGGTAAGCTACGAGGCTTGTGTTACGGAAACTAGATGGTTGATAAACTACATATTATACTTTCTTTTTTTGTTGTAAATATATACATATTATACATATAAACACCCAGACCGAGACAAATTATACAATGTACAACTTGCCCCCGGTGGCAATCGAACCCACGACCTCCCGAGTTCACGGCGACGTTTGTTACCAATAGACATGAATTTAGTTGGCATAAGATAATACTCGTATGCGAGATTTTGGTCAGTTGATTAATACAAATTATTACAATTTCTAAATTTGTATGAATAAAACTTGCTTAACGAATAAAAGCAACACTATCAATAGCTTCTTGATTCTAGATTTAAACTGATTATTGGGTAATAGGGTGTATCACTAACTTTTTATCACGACAGATGTCACTACCAGTTCTGTTCCTTGTCTTCACATTGCACTCTCCAGGCAAGACAGATATTTTAACGTTAAATATATGTTGTGTACAATTTTGTTTAAATTATATTGACTTAACCAAATTGCGGTGGGAATGTACGGTGATACACTAAGAATAAAGATGGCGCATGATAGATGGTACCTAATAGAACTGTCAGTTGCATAGAAAACTTGTATTTTTATTACGAAATTTATTATTTTCTGGATATTATGCAGAAGTGAGCAGCTTTTAAGTGCACAAATCGAGATTTCCAAGCGAAAGCAAAGATATGGTGATCTCAAAATTGCCGTTCTATTAATTCAACCTTTTTTTATTTTAAAGACGGTGTTCGCTTATTAATTTGTCTTTTAAGGTAGGTAACAATAATTTAAAATTCATATTTCTGTTATAAAAATCTACAAATAAATTGGTCATAGGTGTAAACAAGGTACCAGTGCCGCTAGCGACATCTACAAAAAGCTTTGCCTGATACACCCCATTGTTGTGTAACATGCCTTTTCTTTCTCTGCTTTCTTTAATACCTACCCTTGCTTTAGTAAGTCTTTCTAATATATCTCAAAAATGTCCGTAATTTTATTCCTCAGAAATGACATGAATATTCTATAAAAAATCTGTAATGTGCGAGCGAGATAGATTGATGAGATTTCATTTTAAAATTTTCAGACCAAAAATAGGTAAAGCAAAATGTGTTGGTCCCGTAGCGGTACGAAGACATAACAAAGGATGTAATTGTAAACGAAGTGGCTGCCTCAAAAACTACTGCGAGTGTTACGAGGTAACGTAATAATAATAAAATTCTTTATCTACTCTCATATCGTAAAATGCGAATTACAAACTTCATAACGAATTTATATTGACATACTTTATAAACATACTGCTGAAATTTAAAAATAGAATTACATTATAACACTTTTTCTCTGAGAAAATAATGTTATAATTCATTTTAAAAATAGCATCATACATATTATATAACACTATTTTTTTAAGGCAAAGGTTCCATTACAAAAAAGTTTTGATTCCAATTTTAACTTGTCTATGGTAGCGCCCGCCATAGCGCGTGCGCGGTCATAAGCTAGGTTTTAGCGCCATTTCATTGTTTAGGACTTATGTATTCTGTACTAGATCATTTCAAAAAATAAAAATTGGCGCCATTCAATACGTTTTGTTGTATAACATTTCGTGTGATTTTTCTTACTCTTTTAACTTTTATTAGTAGGTTCAATCCCAATGTATGAGAGTAGATAATTTAGTGTATGAAACTGCACATAACTAGGTATTAAAACACTCGTGTGATACTATTAAAAACCTCGCCTACGGCTCGGTTTTTAAACACACACTTGTGTATAATACCCCTTATTATGCAACAGTTTCATAAACTACTATTATTGCACATATTATTTATTTTTACATAGTTTTTTTTTTTACACTTTATTTATTTTATGTAATATTTTATTTTTTTAATTTTTTCAAAATTTATGACAAAGACCTTCAGTCACTGTCACTGATGACGCCGCTCCAAAGAGAGGCGAAATATTTGGCAATAAAATTTTATAGCTTCAATTTATATATTTTACCGAGTAAGAAACACATCTAACACACTTTATTTATTTTATGTACAAAGGCGTTTTTAATGCCGCTAGGAATCCTCTGACAGCCAAACCTTTAGGACATTTAGACAGTATAGATGGTAGATGCAATATTAAGTAAGTCCATATATATCAATATATACATACCAATATTTACTTACTATTAGATAACACGTACATAAATAAATAATATATATATACTATATTCACATAAAAAATATACAAATAAACCACTATATTTGTGTTTTTACAGGCAAAAATCGCGTGCTCGGCTAATTGTAAATGTTTTGGTTGTCGCAATACGGAAGATGGCGGAAAAAGGCCTCCCTTATCACCACACGCACATCCAAAGCTAACACCTACCATACTCGGCAAGTAAGTACCATTAACATCATTAACCTAGCCTATCATCATCAAAGTAGCCTATCATACATGTTACGACATTCAAAATTTTCATGTATTTGTATTTATTTACTGCAGCAGTTTTCCGAATTCCAATAGACTACTTGACAATTGTTCAAAATGTGTTTTCCATTGTTTATATTTACGAATTCTTGAAAAGTTTGAAAATGTAATAAATATAACAAGAAAGAAATCTCATTACAGCCCCTAAACCTAGACACAATGTCCGTAACCTCCACTTTGGAGATGGGCCTTACAAAACATATTTATCTCTGGAGAATTTGACCTACACTCGCCACGCTGTCCAGACGGGTTGGCGAGGATCTGATGTCAATTTTTAATGACAATTTAATAACGATTCCACAAGTTAGTATTAGTGGTACCAGAACCGACGGTTTAGCGTGCTCTCCGAAGCAGGGGATCGGTTTTATTGTAAATCTAGTGACACATGTACATCAGAGAAAGTGTCATGGGTGTGTTTGAACCGACCTTTGTAGGATTTTAAGTAAAGCGTTTTTGCCATCACCGCTAGTAAATTATTAAACAAAATAACACCGCTTTTTACTGACAACATCCACAGTTAACTAATTAACAAAACAAAAAACTTGGAACTTGACATGTCCGTACAAAATGGCGCGGACAACCCTGGTAAATTGTTATTAAAATGTCACAAACATTTTAAATATAATTATTTTTAGACGACCGTGCAACGTGATGACTCCGCAAGTGATCGAGGCGGCGTGCCAGTGTCTGCTGGCCGCCGCCGCGCCTCCCACCAACTCCGACGCCGACCCCGTCAGCGGAGTGCTCACAGAGTTCGCGCGCTGTCTGCAGGAGATCATAGCCAGCGCACAACACGCCTAGTCAACCTGCTCCTCAGGTAAGGGCGACAGGAGTCAGTCACTGTCATCATCTCCTGTGTCCCATTGCTGGATGTAGGATCTCGGCCGCCGCGCCTCCCACCGACTCCGACGCCGACCCCGTCAGCGGAGTGCTCACAGAGTTCGCGCGCTGTCTGCAGGAGATCATAGCCAGCGCACAACACGCCTAGTCAACCTGCTCCTCAGGTAAGGGCGACAGGAGTCAGTCACTGTCATCATCTCCTGTGTCCCATTGCTGGATGTAGGATCTCGGCCGCCGCGCCTCCCACCGACTCCGACGCCGACCCCGTCAGCGGAGTGCTCACAGAGTTCGCGCGCTGTCTGCAGGAGATCATAGCCAGCGCACAACACGCCTAGTCAACCTGCTCCTCAGGTAAGGGCGACAGGAGTCAGTCACTGTCATCATCTCCTGTGTCCCATAGCTGGATGTAGGATCTCGGCCGCCGCGCCTCCCACCAACTCCGACGCCGACCCCGTCAGCGGAGTGCTCACAGAGTTCGCGCGCTGTCTGCAGGAGATCATAGCCAGCGCACAACACGCCTAGTCAACCTGCTCCTCAGGTAAGGGCGACAGGAGTCAGTCACTGTCATCATCTCCTGTGTCCCATAGCTGGATGTAGGATCTCGGCCGCCGCGCCTCCCACCAACTCCGACGCCGACCCCGTCAGCGGAGTGCTCACAGAGTTCGCGCGCTGGCTGCAGGAGATCATAGCCAGCGCACAACACGCCTAGTCAACCTGCTCCTCAGGTAAGGGCGACAGGAGTCAGTCACTGTCATCATCTCCTGTGTCCCATTGCTGGATGTAGGATCTCGGCCGCCGCGCCTCCCACCGACTCCGACGCCGACCCCGTCAGCGGAGTGCTCACAGAGTTCGCGCGCTGTCTGCAGGAGATCATAGCCAGCGCACAACACGCCTAGTCAACCTGCTCCTCAGGTAAGGGCGACAGGAGTCAGTCACTGTCATCATCTCCTGTGTCCCATTGCTGGATGTAGGATCTCGGCCGCCGCGCCTCCCACCGACTCCGACGCCGACTCCGTCAGCGGAGTGCTCACAGAGTTCGCGCGCTGTCTGCAGGAGATCATAGCCAGCGCACAACACGCCTAGTCAACCTGCTCCTCAGGTAAGGGCGACAGGAGTCAGTCACTGTCATCATCTCCTGTGTCCCATTGCTGGATGTAGGATCTCGGCCGCCGCGCCTCCCACCGACTCCGACGCCGACCCCGTCAGCGGAGTGCTCACAGAGTTCGCGCGCTGTCTGCAGGAGATCATAGCCAGCGCACAACACGCCTAGTCAACCTGCTCCTCAGGTAAGGGCGACAGGAGTCAGTCACTGTCATCATCTCCTGTGTCCCATTGCTGGATGTAGGATCTCGGCCGCCGCGCCTCCCACCGACTCCGACGCCGACCCCGTCAGCGGAGTGCTCACAGAGTTCGCGCGCTGTCTGCAGGAGATCATAGCCAGCGCACAACACGCCTAGTCAACCTGCTCCTCAGGTAAGGGCGACAGGAGTCAGTCACTGTCATCATCTCCTGTGTCCCATAGCTGGATGTAGGATCTCGGCCGCCGCGCCTCCCACCAACTCCGACGCCGACCCCGTCAGCGGAGTGCTCACAGAGTTCGCGCGCTGTCTGCAGGAGATCATAGCCAGCGCACAACACGCCTAGTCAACCTGCTCCTCAGGTAAGGGCGACAGGAGTCAGTCACTGTCATCATCTCCTGTGTCCCATAGCTGGATGTAGGATCTCGGCCGCCGCGCCTCCCACCAACTCCGACGCCGACCCCGTCAGCGGAGTGCTCACAGAGTTCGCGCGCTGTCTGCAGGAGATCATAGCCAGCGCACAACCCGTCTAGTCAACCTGATCCTTAGGTAAGGGCGACAGGAGTCAGTCACTCATCATCTCCAGAGAGAGACTTGTAAATGTCAATAGTGCTAGAGCGTGGAGTAATTATGACAAAACTAATATTTGGAATGCGTGAACGCAATCTTCAATGTTGCCGGAAACAAAAAAAAAATCTTGCCGGAATTATTTAAAATGGTAATAATTAATGCCTTTCTAGTTTTGAAGAGTTTACATCTAATGATATTTCGAGGATCCCTCGATGGTATATTTATGTTTATTTTAAATATTGAATATCTTTTGTTTCAGATGGGGCAAGCGTTTATAGCATAATAATAGAGGTATAATAATTCCACGCTTTAAGGCAAAAAGGTTTGACATCATAGTGCTATATTTGTTTTTTCGTTTTTAAACCGACTTTAATGAAGGTAAAATTTATTGCGTAACATTTTTATACATCAACCGATTCATGAAAATCTTGTTTGGTGGAATAGAATAATTTTACCGTGACTTGATAAAAGCTAGCTCCAATTTTGTGTTTAAATTACTCGCTCATCTTTTAGCAGTAAACGGTTTTCAGTGGTCCATTAAATCTAATAGTTTCTGTTGTTGCAATTGTTAATAACAGGACTTCTTTGTGGGTTAGACAATTTTACACGATGGAAAAGTGTCTGGTGCATGTGTTCTTATTATATGGCAAGAAAACCTGTGTTTTCACTGACTTCCCATAGATGTCGTGCGTCTTATAACCGTTCAAGGAGAACTATACTAGAGCATCTTTCCCAGGCTAACATTGCTTCTTTTTTTATTTTTTTTATTTACCCATATGTGTAGGCAAAGGAACTTGTCCATACAGCCTCGTCAATCGTAATGTTTTCTTTTTCTATTTTAGGTAATAAGGCATAAGCCATTCCTTAGTAAGTCTTGTCCTTTTTTCATTCGTCATAGTCCGAGGATAGGTCTTAATTCGTGTGTTTTTTCTCTAAGTAGGTAATATTGTCTTAGCCGATTTTGCATATTTTTGGTCTTAGCCTTTTTTTTTCATATTCTTTCAATTGTCTTTATATATGTGTAGATAGTTTTATAATTATCTTGGTTCGATAATAAATCCTGGGTGTTTTCGCGGGATATTTGTGCTAATGTGCTGTATAATGTTGTTCGTTGATTATCGAATTCAGGGCATTCAAAAAATATATGGTGTAATGACTGATCAGATGAATTACAATATTCGCAAGTTGGAGATGTAATTAAATTAATTCTGTATAAATGTGAGTTGAATTGTCCGTGTCCAAATCTTAGTCTATTGATTGTTGTATAATATTCTCTGCTAATAAATAATTTTTTTTGAGAACCAAGGCCAGACATACATTGCTGTTGCACTTCGATTGACTTAAGCCGCGTTCGTTTTAAGAAATGTTAGCATGAAAATACCACTTTTTTAGCACAAGTCGTTCGTTTAATGAAAATTCTATCATTTATCAAATTTATTTAATTTCGTATGTCAGTACCGTGTTGAAAGGAGGGTTATTGATGTTACTTTTTGACAGATGTCATTAACATGTAAAATGGTTTGTTTACCAATTTTATTTACTTTATAGTTTTCTATTATTATATTTGTTATTGCTCCTTTGTCTATCCTCATGGTATTTACTCTTGCGCGTTGATGTGTTTGCCGACTTGGCCCTCCTCTTCTTCCTCGGCCACGGCCTCGCTGATGCTGCTCAGGCAGATCATGGTTCTTAAAAGTGGTTTCATCCATCGTTAAATTAGTAGATGCAGCCCTGCAATCAAAAGCTGAAAAACCGTATTATAAATATAAAAAACAAATATATACTCGTATATTAGGGTGGAGCGATAATGTATGGAGTTTCCAAAAATTCTTTTTTTTCAACGGCATAGTGATGAAAAGTTGCCTTCTAATATATAATACAAACATACAAAATTTCACCCACCTGTTTTAACGTTTTGAGGTGCCCCGGCACAGATGAATAAAAAAAATAATTGTACTTTATTTATTCGAAGTTAATTAAGATACATTAAATATAAATTAAAAGCTACCTAAATAATAAAATTAAAAATAAACTAAACTATAAATAAAAAATGTCCTCTAGAGACGTCCCATCCGAGAGAGTTCCAAGGAGACTGGCAACTTTTCCCCTCTGTATAGCGAGGCTAATACGTTGGCAGAAATAATTGCCAGCCTTCCTGTCTCCAGACCTTTCTGTCAGCCGCTTTGACAAATCATGTATTTTGTGTATGTTGACAATCTGTATTGTAAACATACACTATATCTTGCCATGAGCAATTTAACCCTCCAGCTGTATATTTTATGTTAAAAAAAATATTTCTTAGCAAGGGCCATAAAAAATAAACATTGCCGACAACGCAATTTTGAGAACGCCTTCATCGAAATAAAACATATTTACTACTAATACTTTCATAATAAAGAGAAATATAGATTTTAGAAACCTTATTTTATCATCAGCCTGTATCTCTCAACTGTGGAATACAGGCCTTTAGAGATTTATGTCCTTGCGTCCTATAAGGTGTTCTCTAATAAAAGATAACGAAACTTTAAGTAATGTTTATTTAAGTTACCAACACAAACACACACGTTACTATTGAGGGCAAACCTACGTAGCGTATTTGCTACCGCGAGCGGTTTATTTACGGGCTCCTGACTGTCCCTCCAACTAGGTGACCTGGTTCATCATTGCATCAGCCGATGATTTTGGCCAATCAAAATCGTAATTATATGGCGACGTAGACTCTGGTGACCTAGTTGGAGTACATTTGCCGAGATATTGTTACTTATTTAATGACTATGCAAATGCACCCTGATGTCGCTACATGCCTAACCTAAAACTCGCTAGAGACCTAATTCAAGCCGTCCTGTATGTAGTCTTCACTCCGATGAAAAGTATGACACTATTCATTTAGACACCCAGTGGAAGTAGCAGAAATAATTTTATATCTTCGTATGTCTTGCCTTAATAATTGCCGATTGTAAGGCTGATCCCTGGTCACATGCCTATTGGCTTCATTCCAATTACAGCCACTGAATTTACAACCTCTTTGAGGGTCACTTTTAATTCGACCCCAGATGTGGCTCCTTTGCAAAAATTAAATTGTTGTCGCCATTTTTGAACGACTCCTCTGGCCATAAATACGAGAGAGTGGTCTGCAAACTATCTTTTTTTATAAACTAGCTCTGTGAAGCCTGTAATCTTATCTTTATTTATTTATTCGGGGGAAAATTTACAGCCTTTGCAATATTATGTATACAAAAAATATCTAATCTCAAAGCCTTACAAATTTTCAAATTTTCTTTGTTTTTATTGTAGGTCAGTTCTGTCATCAAAGCCATATTATTATCATCAAATATTATGCTGTAATATTTATTTTCTTCCGACGAAGTGGCGACCTTAAATAAAATAGGTGTTCATTAAAAAAAATCCTCTATACTTAGCTGTAGGATAGCAAAATTTGCTGGTTAAATTGTAACATTTTTTTTTCTCTTGGGTGGGAGTAAAAATTAAACCATTATTTAATTTTTTTTTTAGGTATACATTTATTGCCAATGTTTAACATAAAAAAAAAAACACCATTACACAAACCAAATTAAAAACAAATAAAACATAGAAGGGTTGCATATTTGGGGGCGTTTGGGTTACCAACCTTAAATCTACTTAGATCCTAACAAAGTGCGGTATGACAATTCACAGCACATCCTAAAATATTTTACAATAATAATTGTAAGTAAAACTAAGTGACACAACTTTCTCCTCCATTGCCTCTATCAGACGACGCGGCGACGCCCAGGTTAAATAACATAAAAGATTTCACCTGAGGGTCCTAGCGATATCGATCGCAGAGGGAATCTCCTAACAACAGGTAAGTGGTGCTCCACTGAGAGTGATCTGGTCTAGTCGGGTAGGCACACGCGTCCAACTCTCTCGAACCGGTCTCCAGCCACAACCGCGACCAACGTGGAGGCACAATAATCCCTCATGTTTAGGGCCCACCAGAAAAAAAGCCCTGAAATAGATAACACACGACCTTCTTAGAATACAAGGGTGACCTCTTTGGACTAGGGTGGCCTATTACCAGCTTTTAAATTGAATTTCATTGAAAAGAAATAACCGGAGAGACTTTAACCATTCAATATCTTTATCGGGGGTAGATTAAAAAAATATATAATTTATTTAGATGGAAGTAAAAGATACTAAATGATATCATTTTACAGATAATAATAAATTCACCAAACTAGCCCAATGACATTCTTCTGGAATTTAAGCCCTAATGACGAACCTCGATGGTAATTGGGTCATACTAGGCAAACTACAGGAGCTTCAAAAAAAATGAACCATCAAATGCATGGAAATTAGGAATTAGGTGCAAAATCTAATGGAGAATTAATGTTACCTTGTCAGCGGTAGTTCACGAAGGCAAAACCACGATGCACGAAATTTGCAATTCCCAGGCGAGCAGGAATCGTGGGACGAAATGACTTTATACCGCGTATAATTTCAGCAAAATTACACTATCAATTAAATTCAAAGAGATTATAAAAAAACACAAAAATCTGCAGACTCTCTGATGTCGGTAGCTTCCAGCTGAAAAAAAAAGCCGAAAAATAAAATGCGAGATCATGGAAGCCTATTCAATTCAATCTTGAATATTGGCCTTCTGTCACTTTAATATAACAATATTGCCACAGTACAAAATAGTGGATGGACTTATGTTTAGGGCTTAAGTCCTATCCATGACCGCGATGAAACAATCAAAACTAGGCATCACTTCTATAGAATAGTAAACAAAAGAAAAATTAAACACATTAAATAAAAAAGGATTAATAAAAAATAATAAATATTTTATTTTAAATGAACTAAAACTAAACTCTAATATTAAAATAATCAATATATTTACAAAAAGGGACAATATTTTATAATTAGCTAAATGTAATAAATGACTCATTTTAGATGGTAATGGAATTTTATGATTAACTAATAAAGAAGATAATGAAAAAGAATATTTATTACAATTAAAAAATATATGATCTATATCACCTATACCTCCCCCACAATCCCTTGACTCAATCCCCTCAGTCACGGTCACTGATGACTCATAGACAAGTTTAAAAAATACAATATGTTAATTAATTAATTGGACAATCTATATTTAACCAATTGAATAACTTGTTTAAAAGGATATTAAATAATAATAAAAAAGAATATACGGGAATTTCTCCGAAAAATCAATATATTTGTCCTAAGTTTGTCTATGGTTCAAAACTGTTAGCAAAGCCTCTCAATTAAAAAAACAACTGTCATCAATCGCAATTGCCAAATCTTTGTTATTGTTTACAATAAATAAATAAAATAATTTGCAAAAGTTGAATGAATATGTTAAAAACTGAAAGTAAGTACTTACTTTTCGACACCTAGCCAATTACAGTTGTTACAAAATCCAGTTTCTCTATTTATTTTAGCTATCATAGCATTTAATGTTTACTTTGAAGGCAACTAAAATATCTTGTGCAAGAATTTATAATTCTTGGGTAAGCCTAATGTTATCGGTTTCTCTTCTAATGAAATACGATATCCATTTTTCGTTAATGATTCAAACACCTTTTCCTTACTAAACTTCACTGCCCGTTCGGCAGGCCGAGCATAATTTAATTGTTTCTTGCTTTGTTGTACTCCTTATGTAATATTCTACACATTGGTGACAATTTGTTTAACTTCTGAATCATACTTTTTCGTGATAGTTTGTCGCAAACATACACAATCGCTAACACAGCACTTATAATACATTTTACAAAAGTCAATAAACTGCATTGGCTGACTGACTCGACTGACGAGGTCGCCCGAGGATGTCAAGCGAGCATCTGTATCATTATAGCTAATGTTATCAGTTTCTCTTCTAATGGAATATAATATCCATTTTTTGTCAATGAGTCAAATACCTTTTCCTTACTAAACTTCACTGCCCGTTCGGCAGGCTGAGCATAATTTAATTGTTTCTTGCTTTGTTGTACTCCTTATGTAATATTCTACACATTGGTGACAATTTGTTTAACTTCTGAATCATACTTTTTCGTGATAGTTTGTCGCAAACATAGACAATCGCTAACACAGCACTTATAATACATTTTACAAAAGTCAATAAACTGCATTGGCTGACTGACGAGGTCGCCCGAGGATGTCAAGCGAGCATCTGTATCATTATAGCTAATGTTATCAGTTTCTCTTCTAATGGAATATAATATCCATTTTTTGTTAATGATTCAAACACCTTTTCCTTACTAAACTTCACTGCCCGTTCAGCAGGCCGAGCATAATTTAATTGTTTCTTGCTTTATTGTACTCCTTATGTAATATTCTACACATTGGTGACAATTTGTTTAACTTCTGAATCATACTTTTTCGTGATAGTTTGTCGCAAACATAGACAATCGCTAACACAGCACTTATAATACATTTTACAAAAGTCAATAAACTGCATTGGCTGACTGACGAGGTCGCCCGAGGATGTCAAGCGAGCATCTGTATCATTATAGCTAATGTTATCAGTTTCTCTTCTAATGGAATATAATATCCATTTTTTGTTAATGAGTCAAACACCTTTTCCTTACTAAACTTCACTGCCTGTTCGGCAGGCTGAGCATAATTTAATTGTTTCTTGCTTTGTTGTACTCCTTATGTAATATTCTACACATTGGTGACAATTTGTTTAACTTCTGAATCATACTTTTTCGTGATAGCACTTATCATACATTTTACAAAAGTCAATAAAATGTATTGGCTGACTGACGAGGTCGCCCGAGGATGTCAAGCGAGCATCTGTTCCTAAATCCAAATAAATAAAATTGAACTTGGAAGTGTCAGACGCCATTTTTTTCTATTGCTACGATTTGACGTAAAAAGTCAAACAAGCGTGGGTCTGCCTTGACCCTTGTCGACTGTCTTTCGTTTGGTCCATTTGTACAAATACAATTAAAATTGACTCTGGCTGAATTTACAACCTCTTTGAGGATCACCTCAGTTTTTATAATTCCCAAAATTTGCTGGTTAAATCCAGTTTCTATATTTATTTTAGCTATCATAGCATTTAATGTTGACTTTGAAGGCAACTAAAATATCTTGTTCAAGAATTTCTAATTCTTGGCACTTTGTTTCATTATAGCTAATGTTATCAGTTTCTCTTCTAATGAAATACGATATCCATTTTTCGTAAATGATTCAAACACCTTTTCCTTACTAAACTTCACTGCCCGTTCGGCAGGCCGAGCATAATTTAATTGTTTCTTGCTTTGTTGTACTCCTTATGTAATATTCTACACATTGGTGACAATTTGTTTAACTTCTAAATCATACTTTTTCGTGATAGTTTGTCGCAAACATACACAATCGCTAACACAGCACTTATAATACATTTTACAAAGGTCAATAAACTGCATTGGCTGACTGACTCGACTGACGAGGTCGCCCGAGGATGTCAAGCGAGCATCTGTATCATTATAGCTAATGTTATCAGTTTCTCTTCTAATGGAATATAATGTCCATTTTTTGTCAATGAGTCAAATACCTTTTCCTTACTAAACTTCACTGCCCGTTCGGCAGGCCGAGCATAATTTAATTGTTTCTTGCTTTGTTGTACTCCTTATGTAATATTCTACACATTGGTGACAATTTGTTTAACTTCTAAATCATACTTTTTCGTGATTTGGTTTAACTTCTAAATCATACTTTTTCGTGATAGTTTGTCGCAAACATACACAATCGCTAACACAGCACTTATAATACATTTTACAAAAGTCAATAAACTGCATTGGCTGACTGACTCGACTGACGAGGTCGCCCGAGGATGTCAAGCGAGCATCTGTATCATTATAGCTAATGTTATCAGTTTCTCTTCTAATGGAATATAATATCCATTTTTTGTTAATGAGTCAAACACCTTTTCCTTACTAAACTTCACTGCCTGTTCGGCAGGCTGAGCATAATTTAATTGTTTCTTGCTTTGTTGTACTCCTTATGTAATATTCTACACATTGGTGACAATTTGTTTAACTTCTGAATCATACTTTTTCGTGATAGCACTTATAATACATTTTACAAAAGTCAATAAAATGTATTGGCTGACTGACGAGGTCGCCCGAGGTTGTCAAGCGAGCATCTGTTCCTAAATCCAAATAAATAAAATTGAACTTGGAAGTGTCAGACGCCATTTTTTTCTATTGCTACGATTTGACGTAAAAAGTCAAACAAGCGTGGGTCTGCCTTGACCCGTGTCGACTGTCTTTCGTTTGGTCCATTTGTACAAATACAATTAAAATTGACTCTGGCTGAATTTACAACCTCTTTGAGGATCACCTCAGTTTTTATAATTCCCAAAATTTGCTGGTTAAATTCAGTTTCTATATTTATTTTAGCTATCATAGCATTTAATGTTGACTTTGAAGGCAACTAAAATATCTTGTTCAAGAATTTCTAATTCTTGGCACTTTGTTTCATTATAGCTAATATTATCAGTTTCTCTTCTAATGAAATACGATATCCATTTTTCGTAAATGATTCAAACACCTTTTCCTTACTAAACTTCACTGCCCGTTCGGCAGGCCGAGCATAATTTAATTGTTTCTTGCTTTGTTGTACTCCTTATGTAATATTCTACACATTGGTGACAATTTGTTTAACTTCTGAATCATACTTTTTCGTGATAGTTTGTCGCAAACATACACAATCGCTAACACAGCACTTATAATACATTTTACAAAGGTCAATAAACTGCATTGGCTGACTGACTCGACTGACGAGGTCGCCCGAGGATGTCAAGCGAGCATCTGTATCATTATAGCTAATGTTATCAGTTTCTCTTCTAATGGGATATAATATCCATTTTTTGTCAATGAGTCAAATACCTTTTCCTTACTAAACTTCACTGCCCGTTCGGCAGGCCGAGCATAATTTAATTGTTTCTTGCTTTGTTGTACTCCTTATGTAATATTCTACACATTGGTGACAATTTGTTTACCTTCTGAATCATACTTTTTCGTGATAGTTTGTCGCAAACATACACAATCGCTAACACAGCACTTATAATACATTTTACAAAAGTCAATAAACTGCATTGGCTGACTGACGAGGTCGCCCGAGGATGTAATATTCTACACATTGGTGACAATTTGTTTAACTTCTGAATCAACCTTTTACGTGATGGTTTATCGCAAACTTACACAATCACTAACACATCACTTATAATACATTTTACAAAAGTTAATAAAGTGTATTGGCTGACGCGGACTGACTCGACCGACGATGTCGCCCGAGGATGACAAACAATCAATCATCTCTTCGAAAATCTAAATAAATAAAATTAAACTAGGTAGTGTCAGACGCCATTTTTTTCTATTGCTACGATTTGACGTAAGATTAGACCCTTGTGTCGGTCTTTCTTTTGGTACAATTGTACAAATACTACAAATGAATATAACGCGATCAATTAAAATTGGCTCAATAAAGAAGATTTTGAGCTATCACTTATAACTATTGTACTCCATATGTAATATTCTACACATTTGTGACAATTTGTTTAACTTCTGAATCAACCTTTTATGTGATGGTTTGTCGCAAACTTACACAATCACTAACACAGCACTTAAATAAAGATTATCTTCCGGCGGCTTATTATTATTACCCCCGGCACGGTTTGGTTGGCCGATACTCGTCGCTGATTGGTCGAGCTTGTGCGGGCTAGACCAACATAGCAGCGGCGAGTATCGGGGCGTATAAGATAGGCCATTATCGGGTCCGAAAATAGTATACGTCAGCCCGGTCCCGCACATTTTGGTCCTTCGAGCCGGATCCGTCAGGAAGCAACCACCAGCAGAGGCAACTTCGGTGCAGGGTCAAAGACGCAGGCGGAGACCACATCGGAATCCGAGGCGGAGACAACGGCGGAATCTGAGGCGGAGACGGTAGCGCAAGCCGATTCCGAAGCCGTTGCGAACGGCGCAGAGGCGCAGGCGGAGACAAGGTCAAAGACGCAGGCGGAGACCACGGCGGAATCTGAGGCGGAGACGGTAGCGCAAGCCGATTCCGAAGCCGTTGCGAACGGCGCAGAGGCGCAGGCGGAGACAAGGTCAAAGACGCAGGCGGAGACCACATCGGAATCCGAGGCGGAGACAACGGCGGAATCTGAGGCGGAGACGGTAGCGCAAGCCGATTCCGAAGCCGTTGCGAACGGCGCAGAGGCGCAGGCGGAGACAAGGTCAAAGACGCAGGCGGAGACCACATCGGAATCCGAGGCGGAGACAACGGCGGAATCTGAGGCGGAGACGGTAGCGCAAGCCGATTCCGAAGCCGTTGCGAACGGCGCAGAGGCGCAGGCGGAGACAAGGTCAAAGACGCAGGCGGAGACCACATCGGAATCCGAGGCGGAGACAACGGCGGATTCTGAGGCGGAGACGGTAGCGCAAGCCGATTCCGAAGCCGTTGCGAACGGCGCAGAGGCGCAGGCGGAGACAAGGTCAAAGACGCAGGCGGAGACCACATCGGAATCCGAGGCGGAGACAACGGCGGAATCTGAGGCGGAGACGGTAGCGCAAGCCGATTCCGAAGCCGTTGCGAACGGCGCAGAGGCGCAGGCGGAGACAAGGTCAAAGACGCAGGCGGAGACCACGGCGGAATCTGAGGCGGAGACGGTAGCGCAAGCCGATTCCGAAGCCGTTGCGAATGGCGCAGAGGCGCAGGCGGAGACAAGGTCAAAGACGCAGGCGGAGACCACATCGGAATCCGAGGCGGAGACAACGGCGGAATCTGAGGCGGAGACGGTAGCGCAAGCCGATTCCGAAGCCGTTGCGAACGGCGCAGAGGCGCAGGCGGAGACAAGGTCAAAGACGCAGGCGGAGACCACATCGGAATCCGAGGCGGAGACAACGGCGGAATCTGAGGCGGAGACGGTAGCGCAAGCCGATTCCGAAGCCGTTGCGAACGGCGCAGAGGCGCAGGCGGAGACAAGGTCAAAGACGCAGGCGGAGACCACATCGGAATCCGAGGCGGAGACAACGGCGGAATCTGAGGCGGAGACGGTAGCGCAAGCCGATTCCGAAGCCGTTGCGAACGGCGCAGAGGCGCAGGCGGAGACAAGGTCAAAGACGCAGGCGGAGACCACATCGGAATCCGAGGCGGAGACAACGGCGGAATCTGAGGCGGAGACGGTAGCGCAAGCCGATTCCGAAGCCGTTGCGAACGGCGCAGAGGCTGAGCATAATTTAATTGTTTTTTGCTTTGTTGTACTCCTTATGTAATATTCTACACATTGGTGACAATTTGTTTAACTTCTGAATCAACCTTTTACGTGATGGTTCGTACTGTGAATACGTAGATTTAGTTCTTTCATAAGGGGAACTGAGGTAAAAAAGTTGTCAAATGTCACATGACAATCTAGAGCATTAAGGTCTTCTGTCAAATGCAGGATCACATTTTAACCTAAGCTTTCCTCAACAATACCATCAGTTTTGCCACAATAAATTTCAATTTGGTAAAGGTAACCCTTAAGTGAGTCTGCGCTAGCCCATGCTTTGTATGCTCTTTATATGGGCTTCATTGGCATGTACTGCTTTAATGATGACCTTCCTTTGAATTTTATCATTTATTGAGATCCTCCCCCTTTTCAATATCATTTCTCTTGCCTACAAGGGCAGCGTCACTACTTTGGAATCGACCCGTTAGGACGTAGAATATATTATGATACATTTGAATAGGTTCCTTGCCTTACAATATGTTAATACATATTTGCAATTCTTTAGGAATAAGTTCAAGACGGACTTATCGCCATTGAACATAGAAATCATTTCCCCTAGAGTTTACATGGTCTTCAGTTATAATTATTAAAAATATTTTTATTATAAAACTTTATATTGAACTTATTATATATACAATAAGTGCACTACCATTTGCTGCGCAAAAAAACTGCCAACCCTCTTCACACATACAGCAATATCCAACCGCTTTGACAATTCTTTAAACAATTTAGCACTTGGCACCTGCGTTCCCATTGTCTTAAGACCGAGAGGCGCAAACGCATGTAATGACTTATCGACAGACTCGTATTTGCGACACTTGGCATTTTCAGCCGAGACTGCTGCAAGTACAAGTAGCGTCCCACACCAATGCTCGACCCATGGACCACGGTACCAAAGTTAATCTTTTGCTAGAGGCGAGAGATCACGAACGGTTTAAGAACCGATGAGATCCCGGCAGTAACCAATCCCCGGTGTATCACATACGTGGTTACCAAGCTGATCAACGCTGCTGCCACATGAACAAATATGTTAAATTTTTCCTTTTCCCTGAGCAAAGGGGTATGCCGATTCTAAAACAGTTGTCATCCAACAATGTACCTATGTTTTTGCTAGGGATGGCACTAGCAATGGGTAATCGGTGGCTGCCAGTAGCATTAGCACATGCTAAGGCAGTGATACGATCCTTGCTTATTTTAGGGCCAGGTGCTCTAATAATAAAACGTGTTAAGTTTTTCGTGGCAAAACTTTACAATTTAGTCCGGTTTAGTCTGTATTGTAAACGTTTTCGAGAACGTAATTTTCTTTCTTCAGTAGAGATTGCAACCCGGTATGTTTTTCAACCCGGCCGGTCCGGACCACATCGGAATCCGAGGCGGAGACAACGGCGGAATCTGAGGCGGAGACGGTAGCGCAAGCCGATTCCGAAGCCGTTGCGAACGGCGCAGAGGCGCAGGCGGAGACAAGGTCAAAGACGCAGGCGGAGACCACATCGGAATCCGAGGCGGAGACAACGGCGGAATCTGAGGCGGAGACGGTAGCGCAAGCCGATTCCGAAGCCGTTGCGAACGGCGCAGAGGCGCAGGCGGAGACAAGGTCAAAGACGCAGGCGGAGACCACATCGGAATCCGAGGCGGAGACAACGGCGGAATCTGAGGCGGAGACGGTAGCGCAAGCCGATTCCGAAGCCGTTGCGAACGGCGCAGAGGCGCAGGCGGAGACAAGGTCAAAGACGCAGGCGGAGACCACGGCGGAATCTGAGGCGGAGACGGTAGCGCAAGCCGATTCCGAAGCCGTTGCGAACGGCGCAGAGGCGCAGGCGGAGACAAGGTCAAAGACGCAGGCGGAGACCACATCGGAATCCGAGGCGGAGACAACGGCGGAATCTGAGGCGGAGATGGTAGCGCAAGCCGATTCCGAAGCCGTTGCGAACGGCGCAGAGGCGCAGGCGGAGACAAGGTCAAAGACGCAGGCGGAGACCACATCGGAATCCGAGGCGGAGACAACGGCGGAATCTGAGGCGGAGACGGTAGCGCAAGCCGATTCCGAAGCCGTTGCGAACGGCGCAGAGGCGCAGGCGGAGACAAGGTCAAAGACGCAGGCGGAGACCACATCGGAATCCGAGGCGGAGACAACGGCGGAATCTGAGGCGGAGACGGTAGCGCAAGCCGATTCCGAAGCCGTTGCGAACGGCGCAGAGGCGCATGCGGAGACAAGGTCAAAGACGCAGGCGGAGACCACATCGGAATCCGAGGCGGAGACAACGGCGGAATCTGAGGCGGAGACGGTAGCGCAAGCCGATTCCGAAGCCGTTGCGAACGGCGCAGAGGCTGAGCATAATTTAATTGTTTCTTGCTTTGTTGTACTCCTTATGTAATATTCTACACATTGGTGACAATTTGTTTAACTTCTGAATCAACCTTTTACGTGATGGTTCGTACTGTGAATACGTAGATTTAGTTCTTTCATAAGGGGAACTGAAGTAAAAAAGTTGTCAAATGTCACATGACAATCTAGAGCATTAAGGTCTTCTGTCAAATGCAGGATCACATTTTAACCTAAGCTTTCCTCAACAATACCATCAGTTTTGCCACAATAAATTTCAATTTGGTAAAGGTAACCCTTAAGTGAGTCTGCGCTAGCCCATGCTTTGTATGCTCTTTATATGGGCTTCATTGGCATGTACTGCTTTAATGATGACCTTCCTTTGAATTTTATCATTTATTGAGATCCTCCCCCTTTTCAATATCATTTCTCTTGCCTACAAGGGCAGCGTCACTACTTTGGAATCGACCCGTTAGGACGTAGAATATATTATGATACATTTGAATAGGTTCCTTGCCTTACAATATGTTAATACATATTTGCAATTCTTTAGGAATAAGTTCAAGACGGACTTATCGCCATTGAACATAGAAATCATTTCCCCTAGAGTTTACATGGTCTTCAGTTATAATTATTAAAAATATTTTTATTATAAAACTTTATATTGAACTTATTATATATACAATAAGTGCACTACCATTTGCTGCGCAAAAAAACTGCCAACCCTCTTCACACATACAGCAATATCCAACCGCTTTGACAATTCTTTAAACAATTTAGCACTTGGCACCTGCGTTCCCATTGTCTTAAGACCGAGAGGCGCAAACGCATGTAATGACTTATCGACAGACTCGTATTTGCGACACTTGGCATTTTCAGCCGAGACTGCTGCAAGTACAAGTAGCGTCCCACACCAATGCTCGACCCATGGACCACGGTACCAAAGTTAATCTTTTGCTAGAGGCGAGAGATCACGAACGGTTTAAGAACCGATGAGATCCCGGCAGTAACCAATGCCCGGTGTATCACATACGTGGTTACCAAGCTGATCAACGCTGCTGCCACATGAACAAATATGTTAAATTTTTCCTTTTCCCTGAGCAAAGGGGTATGGCGATTCTAAAACAGTTGTCATCCAACAATGTACCTATGTTTTTGCTAGGGATGGCACTAGCAATGGGTAATCGGTGGCTGCCAGTAGCATTAGCACATGCTAAGGCAGTGATACGATCCTTGCTTATTTTAGGGCCAGGTACTCTAATAATAAAACGTGTTAAGTTTTTCGTGGCAAAACTTTACAATTTAGTCCGGTTTAGTCTGTATTGTAAACGTTTTCGAGAACGTAATTTTCTTTCTTCAGTAGAGATTGCAACCCGGTATGTTTTTCAACCCGGCCGGTCCGGTCACATTCGCCGCCAACCCGGCCGGGTCGGCCGGGTTGATGTGTTAGGATGAAACCTTTGAAGTATTTTATGAAAATTTGCTTTAAGTAAATGGAGGAAAATACAATGATTCAAGTTTACGGAATAATATTTATTTCAAACCAGCAAATCAACAATAATCAGTCTTAATCAGTCTCAAAATCACGAGTTTTTAATATAGAATTAGTTTCACTTATGAACGGAATAGTAACATTAGTGTTACTAATTAAGTTTAAGCAAGCATTAGTATTCAGTAATTAAGTTTAGCATAGAAATGATCTTCCACGCGCTGATGAAATGCCTGGATTTAGAGGATTTCGGGAAAAAGTTTGGAAAGTAGTGAAATTATTTAAGAAGTCGCCCGTAATTTAATTACTAATACTATACAGAGTAAAGAGAAAGACCTGCTTGCTGAAAGTTAATTACTAATACTAATGTAACTATTTAAATATTACGTAGTATTACATAATATTATTTATTTATTTATTTATTATAAACTTTATTGCACTAAGTACAAAGGCGGACCTAATGCCGCTAGACATTCTATACTGGTCAAACCTTTGGGACAACTAAAGCAGTTACGACGAGATAAGGCAGGTGCTATCAAAACTAATAGAAAAATATTAGACTTCAATATATACTAGTGAATAAATACTTATTTACATACTAATACATACACAAATACATACAAATAAAACTACATACATACGTTCTATGAATATACATAAATATAATATACCTACTATATGATGACTATAATGAGAGAAATAAATATAGCAGAGAGTGTATTAAGCTTATGGTAAATTTAAATAGTGCGCATAGACCAGTTTCTTAAATAGTGTTCTATTTGGAGCTTGACGGATGTCCACCGGTAACTGGTTCCAAAGATGCACAGCCACCACCGCAAACGACTTGGAAACGAATGCGGTGTGATGTGTGGGGAAGGAGAGCGTGGAGTTAGAAGAAGAACGTAAAGTTCTGTCATGAGTGGCACCAAGAAAATTAAATTTCTCTTTTAAATATTCCGGTGTATTAGGCTCATATAATACTGAGTACAACATGCAGAGAATCCTACGGTTCCTGCGATGGCGTATAGGCAACCACTTTACTTTGTCACGGAATGGCGAAATGTGATCGTACTTTCTTAGACCGAAGATAAATCTGATGCATGCATTGTGTAGTCGTTCCATTTTATTTAATAATTCCTCAGTGAGATCCACACAACACACGTCACCATAGTCGAGCAACGGGAGTAGCAGGGCTTGTACAAGAGTTATTTTAGCTTTCAACGGCAGAAAATTTTTGAGTTTATTAAGAGAGTGCAGTGAGAAAAAAATTTTACGACTGGTGTCGGCGATTTGCGCTCCCCAGCTAAGATGAGAGTCAAGGTGTAATCCAAGACTCTTAACCTCGCTGCGGAACGCAATAGGCGCGTTGTCATACCGAAGCTGGTCAATTCTGGTAAGTTCAATTTTTGATAACAATCGGGAGCTCCCGACTATAATTGCCTGGCACTTGTTCGGGTTGACAACGACGCCAAACCGCGACGACCAAGAGTATACATTATTAAGATCGGAATTTAGCCAAGCTATAGCACTGTTAAGCGTGGTAATATCCGTCTGCACATAGAGTTGCAAGTCGTCAGCGTACAGATGGTAGTTACAGTGAAGAGATGATGTGATGCCATTAATGAATAATGAAAATAATAATGGAGACAAAATACCGCCTTGTGGAACGCCTGCACCCAAGTTACACCAGTCCGACGTCGTATCATTAACACGTACTTGTTGCCGACGACCACAAAGATATTGTGTGAACCAATCTAGTTAACCAACCAATTACATACTATTAGAATAATAAACTAATAACGCAGCCTAATGTACTAAACTTGTCTTATCAACTTAGATAGATAAACTTTGGTAGCTTTAGTAAAAACAAAACAAATTCTTAAGAGCAATAACTATATAACAAAAAGCATATTTTAGCTTGCATAAAGCAAAAAACAAATTGTATTAATAGTGTTGGGTACTCCTGAGCAGCTCAGGGCTCCGGAGACACCGGCCTTTGATTAACATCAATCTTATACGCAGTTGGTGGTTGTGTTTTCCTTTGTTTTGGGAGAAATTAGGCTGGACCAAGAGGCCTGATGTTGACTCCACAGAGAACACCTAAACCTGCTTATTTCACACGGCGATAAATATCAAAACTCGCAACGGAATGGTATGAAAAGAGGACTTACGTGAGGATCGGGATGCAGGATAACCTTTGATCACTGCGTTGGATGCTTCCACTATTAATTTCACTCTTTTATAAAATAATGTTTGTAAATCGCACGCGCACGTTTGGCAACCCACTTTTTTCTTCGTCGTTCTCGCCTCGGCCACATTGGCGCTAGGCTCGGGTGTCACGAATTAGATCACGTGACATACAAGATGACAGGGCGCGCGATATTTAAAATCTTGATATGAACGGTTTGGAGAAGGAACGTAATTAGGAACACCAGGGAGGGGAGGATGATACAAGGACTGTTACGAAGCCCCGACATTTCCCCCCACATGAAATCAGCAAGGGATTTCACAAAGTGAACACTGTGGTGCCCAAATCCTGTCTCAACCATTAGATATATGTACTCGGATATTACAATGATTGCGGGAATTGACCTACTACAATA
Source organism: Tinea semifulvella (assembly GCA_910589645.1). Lineage (NCBI taxonomy): Eukaryota > Metazoa > Arthropoda > Insecta > Lepidoptera > Tineidae > Tinea > Tinea semifulvella. Next base: position 5,334,330 of record OU342599.1, read on the forward strand.
TTTGACTTAAATTATAATACCTCAGAATACTAACAATTTTAAAATTTTATTTATTTAATGTAAATATTTTCTCAACTAAGAATTCTTAACCTAACTTACATTATAAAAATACAAAACAGATCTAGTTTGCTAGCGGTAAAGGACAGACCTTTACTACAGGCCTTTTTAGTGACCCTTTGCTAGTCCGCAACGTAACAACTCGGACTATACCATCTATACCCGGATGTACTTTTTCAATGCGACCTAATCGCCATTCTAAAGGAGGTAAATTGGGCTCCCTAATAGTGACCAGATCACCTTCGGCCAGGTTAGGCTTACTTGAGGAAAACCATTTAGACTTTTGTTGCAACGTATGCAAGTAGTCACGTTGCCAGCTTCGCCAAAATGACTGGGTCAATTTTTGTAGTAACTGCCAGCGAGAGCGAAGCGGAAACTTTGCATCGGCCAACTGTGGCTCCGGGAGCGAAACTTACGGTCCTCCGGCAATAAAGTGACCGGCCGTCAAAACGTCTACTTCGCACGGATCTGACGAGAGAGCACAGAGTGGACGAGAGTTGAGCATCGACTCGACTTTAGAAATTACGGTTGAGAATTCCTCATAAGTGAGGGTTTGATTCCCAATGACACGTTTTAAGTGATATTTGGTGGACTTTACTCCACTTTCAAATATTCCCCCGAAATGAGGGGCACCCGGAGGGTTAAATGTCCAAATAATGGATCTATTTGTTATCTGATTTTGCACATATTCTGTTTTTACAAGTTCAAACATTTCGTTTAAATATCTCTTGCCCCCAACAAAGTTAGTGCCGCAGTCCGTGAGAATGGAGCAGCAGAGACCGCGGCGCGCCACGAACCGATCGAGAGCCGCAATGAACGCCTCGGTTGATAGTTCGGTGAATAGTTCTAGGTGAACTGCCTTGGTCGATAAACAAATTATCAGGCATAAATATACTTTATAGGAACGCGCATTACGTCTTCGGCTTTCTTTACATAAGAACGGTCCGCCAAAGTCTATGCCGACGTTTTGGAAGCACCTAGCTTGATTTATTCTGGTAGCTGGTAAATCGCCCATAGTCGGCTGACTAACAACTGGCTTTACTTTAAAACACTTTACGCATTTAGACAGACGCGAACGTATAAGATTTCGAACGCCTAGAATCCAATACTTGCGTTGTATTAAAGATTGTAACGTACGCGGTCCGCAATGTAAATACTGTAAATGAAAATGATCGACTATAAGCGTAGATAATTTGTCTTTCTTTGACAATAGAAATGGATGTATCGAGTTTTCTGTTAAACTTGAATTTCTTAACCGTCCCCCCACACGGAACACTCCCTCCACGTCTAAATAAGGGGACAGTTTTTGTACATTTCGACCACACGGAAGATTTGCCTTGACCTTTTCGATTTCGCTTGCGAACGATATAGATTGTACGTATTTAATAATAAATATATGAGTATCTTGCAACTCCGAGGTGGTCAGTGGGGTCAGACGACGACCGGCCACTGGCAGCCTGCAGTTGGTAATAAACCGTCTTATCCAAGACATAACACGCTGTAATCGCGAAAAGGAAGAAATATTCTGCACTAAAGAGTTGATTATGCTATCCGTGGTGTCAGATTGAGTGAGATGGATCAAAGTTTCGAGGTCCGACAGGGTAGGTTGGTCTCCCTCTAGATCGGTGGTAGTTAGCTGTGTAACGGCGGGCCCGTCTCCTGCATATAGTTGTAAGGATGCCAAGGACGCATAAGATCCCTGCGCCCAAGATGTAAAACTTCCGCCACGACAACCCGTCTGAGAATAAATGTCTTGCCCACGTGGGGCCCCAGCGATCCCAGAACTCTTGGATCCCACCTGGGCGAGTGGGGCCACTAACCAAGAGGCGACTCCGGCTAGCAGCTTGTCTTTCAACGTCGGTGATGACATAATGGTGTCGGCTATAAACAGTCTCGTCGGACACTTCAGAATCTGAAAGATCAGAGGAGACTTGGATGTAAGTCGACAGATGACTCGAGAAGGCTGTTATGGTGTTCGAACTGCCAGGGCAAGACTTTAAAACAGCCGAACTAGGTGGATCAGCCTCCACCCTTGCGCAGAGATGCAGGGAGCACAGTATCCCGGTCTCATGATCCCGGGCGTTGGGATGGACTACATCACTTCCTATCCTCTACACGGTGCTTGGGTCTTGGGAGGCGATCCACAGCCACCTTTGTACCCCGGTTCTAAGTATCTGGCCTCCAGACTCATCCCTGAGCCGGATAACACCACGGCCCGAAGGCTGATGGTCGGGTATAACTTCAGCGCCATCAGTCCCCTAGCTCGACCTTACACCGGCATGTCAAAGACGCAGGAGGTGGCCTCTGTGCTGGACCCGGCCCATGCTGGTAGGGTGTGGTTCTCAAACAAGCCCTATCGTATAGCCCCTTCAATGGTTTTAAAGACGATGGACTCGATGTCTCGGGTCGCGACTTACATGGGTTTAGTCATCACGGAGGATATACAGAACGGTTTCACGTCGGCCGATGATACCCGTGGGTGGTTGAGGATGCTTACCCAAGCAATTTCTCTCCAGTCGTCGGTGCTATTTGCTAGGTCCGACCTATCGCTGCGGATCTGGACTGGGTTTGAATCTATAACCGGAGATCTCACCACGCGAAACGCTTACACTCAATACATTCGAATGGCCACTAATGGGCTATGCGGGTATATAGATGTCGGCCAAATGATTGAGCCGTGGAACGAGTGGGATGAGGATTGTACCACTGAATATTTTGGGCTCGACCCATTTAACAATATTGACTGGCTGTCCTACCATCCTATGCCAGCTCTCCTCACGACTCAGTGGTCGCGCAAGATACAGCTGGATGAGTCTGTACGACCGGTGTCTACCATGTTTCGTTATGCCGGGTGTCATAGGAGAGGCTTGTTTGTATCTCACGATACTAGCGCCTGTGTTCTTGAAGCGGTCAACACGGTGGATTTTGAACGGTATGCCCCAATAGTTTTGTATCCCGACGCTGAGAATGAGAAACTAACCTTTATGGGTATGTGGGTGGACTGTGATTCTTATATAACCAACACTATATCGGGGGCCCATTCGGGTCAACCACGTGAGGTTTTACAATGTGGGACCCTATCCATCTCGACCCAGTCCTTATCATCAGAAATCATCGAACCTCGCAAATTATATCTTTTGAACTCACGCCTCGACACTAGTGACTACAGTATGTTGTCTTTCGAGGGTAACGGATATCCAGTACCCTGACCCGATCTCTCTTGACTCCATTATTACAGCTGCAAAAAACTATCTGCTGTACCCGGCACTATCCGCAGTGCTGGGATTCGTGTCGGGAGGACCGACGGGTGCAGTCGTGGCCGGAACTTCACACATCTTGAATCAGGCCGTAAAAGACCTTATCCCATCACAACATCGCGATGTGGTAAAAGAGGTCTTGGAGACGACGCGAGCGGGGCTGGAGGAGGGTGGGGAATCTGGAGACCCGACCCCGGCCACACCTCGAAACAAAAGTACCGTGCTTCCGTAATGGCCGGTGCGCTTCCTGCATCCTTTCAGACAGTTTACAGTTCAATCTTGGACAGTGGTATCCTGGACGTAATATACGATCCACAAGAGCTGCGTGTACGTCCGAGTGGGTTGGAACAGTTAAAGAGGTTGCGTGGGGGTGTGCCAAAGGACTGGCCCATCACCAGTGACGTGTCATGTGCCTGGCCTTTGTATCATTACTATACCGTACTAAAAAAGATCGGTCAATATCAATCCGCCATGGATCTACATTACATCCTCGGCGTCATCAAATCCAGATGGAACCATAGAGCGACTAAACTTGACCAACAATATATAGACGATTTTATCCGGCTCGAAGGACCAAATCAAAAGTTGATGTTGGGTAATCCTGAGCAGCTCAGGGCTCCGGAGACACCGGCCTTTGATTAACATCAATCTTATACGCAGTTGGTGGTTGTGTTTTCCTTTGTTTTTGGAGAAATTAGGCTGGACCAAGAGGCCTGATGTTGACTCCACAGAGAACACCTAAACCTGCTTATTTCACACGGCGATAAATATCAAAACTCGCAACGGAATGGTATGAAAAGAGGACTTACGTGAGGATCGGGATGCAGGATAACCTTTGATCACTGCGTTGGATGCTTCCACTATTAATTTCACTCTTTTATAAAATAATGTTTGTGAATCGCACGCGCACGTTTGGCAACCCACTTTTTTCTTCGTCGTTCTCGCCTCGGCCACATTGGCGCTAGGCTCGGGTGTCACGAATTAGATCACGTGACACACAAGATGACAGGGCGCGCGATATTTAAAATCTTGATATGAACGGTTTGGAGAAGGAACGTAATTAGGAACACCAGGGAGGGGAGGATGATACAAGGACTGTTACGAAGCCCCGACAAATAGTTTTCTACAAGTTGGGCTTCCGTGCCGCAGTTTTCGTACCTACCGGGCCCGGTTTGCAATCTCTATTCTTCAGTATATCTCTTAATTTGATTTTGAATGCATCAGCTGCTGATAAATCTGCAGATAGTTTTTCTCCTTGTATTTGAAGCTCACGAATGCCATGTCTTGACTTAAATCGTTTTAACCAGCCAGTGCTTGCTTGAAAATTTGACGGCCCTCCAAGTTTTTCGTTAAATTGAACTGTTTTTTTCACACAGAATTGGGCCAGAGATTGGTTCTCCCTGGGATCTTTTTTGAGTAAACTACTTATATACAGCATCATCTAAATTTGTGTTTGAGGCAAGTTTCATCGTTTTACGACCCGATGAAGTTACTTATACTAGTTTTATGGTTTTTTATATCCGTAATAGTAGACGGGGGTTGGATGAGGGTAGCGAAAGATCGCGTTAAGTGGCGAGCCTTAGGGGAGGCCTACATCCAGCAGTGGAGAGATACAGGCTGATGATGTTGATGATGATGAATAGTAGACTTACCAACTTGGTATTCATTGGATAACTTGGTTGCAGATTCACCTTCCTCTAACCGTTTATTAATTTCGTATTTATTTTTCATAGAAAGGACAACACGTTTACGTTTAGGCAGTGTAGCGCGGGAGACGGGACAGAGGCACGCGCGGGTCGGGCGCGCGTAGTAGGTCGGATAAGCTGTCGTTCGGTTGATCGACGCGAGACGTTCGGAATGGTATTTTACCAAATCCAAATTATAGCGTGTAAATAATTTTATAATGTCCCAAGGTCAAGCGTTAGACAGTTAAAAAAAGGATAGAGGGTGATTGTGTACGCTTATAGGCCCAACTATATGCGTTACTTTACTGGTGATTGTCAATTCTTTTTGCCTTTTAGAAGCGTCGATAAAATAATTCAAGCAATACCCTAATTTTACCAATGTCGTTTGTCTTGAAGTAAATAGTAGCAAATTTTGCTATTTTATGTCTATATATTTTAGTAAGTATGACGTCGTATCACTGACGTAATCGTGACGATACGCGACGAAACGTTCCGAATCAAGCTCAGAGCGCTTAGAACGAATATGACACTGACCGTCGTCGTTCCGAATCAAATATTGCGATTAGGATGCTCAGAGCGTGATATCGATTCGGAACGTTCTAAATCGCATTTTCATTCATTACATAATAGTTTTTTTTTTAATGTAAGAAAGATAAATTGCGGATTCCACATCTTTTAGTATCAATACTAACAAACGTACATCTCTCGGTTTATCCATCTTAATATTATTATTTTATTTTGGTCTTTTAAAATTACTTGCCGTGTTACATACATTTTTTTTCACTTCCTACTTAAATATTAATTATAGATTTGTTTTAGAAGTAATATACAAACATAATAAACGAATTACAATGTTAATTAATTTAAAAGTAAACCTAATATTAAATAAACTTGAAAATGGCGCGCGACATAATGACAAAAAACTGACATCGCTCAGAGTGATCTACCTCAATATCGTGAGCAGTCTAAGCGCGAGGAATAATATCATTTGTGACGTCACATAGCTTTGGCAAAACAGTTTATACACATCTCGAAGCACCGCGTGCTTAGGTTACTATTATCGTGTCTCGGAACGATATAATATATATAATGTTTAAAGATTTTTTCTGACAACATTAAAAAATCGGTTTTCGTATTCTATTATTATTAATAATAATAAAATATTAATAGATTAATTAATAATTACAATTAGATTACACCCTCTAGAACAGGGTTGCACAGACTTATTAATACTAGGGGCCACTCGGCCAAATCATGAACTGATAGCGGGCCGGCCGCCAGAAGTAGGTATAGGTAGTTAAAGACAATAAAGAATTGATAAAAATTTATTAAAATTAAAAAAGAAATTATTAATTTGAAGCGTGGCACTGCATAGTGCTTACAATCTTTTTTATATTTGGCTCAAATTTACTTGTAGCAACACGTAAAACTGCTTCCAAACTTTCATTTGCAAGGCGGTTTCGATTTTTTGTTTTATTATTATTTAGTATTGAAAAAGTTTGTTCACATATATAGGTAGAACCAAATAAGCTGGCACATTTCAGAGCGTTTATGCGCAACTCTTCGTACATATTTTTATCAATGCAGCGGTAAAAGTTCAGCAAGTCTCCTTCGTTGAATTTGTTGCGTAAATCTTGGTCATTTTGAATGTCGATAATTTCTAACTGCATTGACTCTGGCGCATTTTCAACTGAAATAGTGAAAGGATTGCTGAATATGTCCAACAGAGGTTTCACTTTTTTAAACTCCGAAAATCTGTCTTCAAAAGATTGAATCAAAATATCTAGCTTTTCTACATAACTGAAATTAATCGCAGTTTTGTTGAATTTTTCAGCCATTTTCTTATAATTCGGAAAATGATTATAATTTCCAGAATTCAATTGTGATCTGAAAAGTGTCAGCTTGCATTGAAAGGATGTTACATGAGCATAGAGCTGGGATATCAGTTGATTTTTGCCTTGAAGCCGTGTGTTCAAGACATTCAAATGATTTGTAATGTCAACTAAATAAGCTAAATCACACAACCAATCAGGATTTTTAAGTTCCGGGACATCCCTTTGCTTTTCCGCCAGAAATATTCCAATTTCTTCTATTAAATTTAGAAATCGTTCCAGTGTCAATCCACGACTTAGCCACCTTACTTCTGTATAATACAGTAAATCTCCGTATTCGCTTTCGATGTCATCAAGGAATTGTTTGAATTGTCTGTGATTGAGTCCTCGTGATTTTATGAAATTTACAGTCGAAACTACTACTTTCATTACATTTTGAAATTCATTTTTTTTAGAACAGAGGGCTTCCTGGTGTATAATGCAGTGAAACTGCATGAGATCTTCAGTGTTTATGTTTTTTTCTTGCAGGTGCTTTTTCAGCAAAGTAACTAGCCCGGAATTGATACCAATCATGGAAGGAGCACCGTCAGTCGCAACTCCCGATAACTTAGATAAGTCCAAATCAGTTTTTGAACACTCGTCCAAAAGTCCATTGAGTATATCAACTCCTTTGGTTTGACCTTTCAATGAACACATTCCTAATAACTCTTCGAAGACTTCAAAATCTTGAGTAACACCTCGTATGAATATGAGAAGTTGAGCTGTGGAACTAATATCAGTCGATTCGTCGAGTGCTAATGAAAAAAATTCCATGATCTTAGTTTTTTCAATTAATTGTTCCGCAATATTACCTGACAAGGACATAATTCGTCTTTGGATAGTCATACGATTCAGTTGAATTTTCTCAAACTTTTTTGCTGCTTCTGGACACATTTTCTTAGCGGCAATTTCCATGCATTCTTTTACAAAATCGCCATCATTGAAGGGGCGACTTCGCTTTGCTATCATTCGAGAAATTTCATAACTAACTTCTGTAGCCGTTTCTGAATCTTGAATGTGTTTTGTAAACATAGCTTGCTGACCAATAAGCTCCCGTTTTAAAGACAACATTTTTTGCTTTCTTAATTCGCCTGTAAACTTGGTAAAAGAAGGATGCTGCGTTTCATAGTGCCTTTTTACATTATAATCCTTTGCAATCGCAACAGAATTCTTGCAAATTAAACAAACGACTTTGTTATGCGACCATACAAAAAAGTATTTCTCAGTCCAAATTTCTTGAAACTGCCGATTTTCATCTTTAACCTTACGTTTTTTACTAGGTCCTGGCTTCTCCATGTTGCGTTCTAATCCTGGCTAGGATTAACACAGCACCTAAAAACAATTACAGTACCCACTTAAATTACCTATCCTTTTTTAAATTATCAAAAATAATTGATTAAATATTATTTCTCAGAAATTTTAAGATTTTTATACAGATTTTATCTGAAATAATGACGTAATTATTACAGTTAGAGAAATCCTTATAAAAATAGTAATTTCTTTGTTTATTTTAATATTTAGCCAACATTAAAGCTAAATTTGATTAAAATTGATTAAATAGGTAGGGAAACACTTATTAATAACAGAGTTTTACTTACGTTTTCACAACACATTTATACACGGCACTTGACGGGTTAACACTGCAACAGGAAATCTACGTTGAATGTGGATCAAAATATATGACACCGGCTAGTCGAGTTAAAATCTACACTAGAACTATTGCCTCCCAAAAACACTAATAAACTGCACTTATTCTCAATCACTTATTACTTCGCTTTGTATTTTCGCGCTTATTTCTTTCTGTTGTTGACACTTCACTCAAATGAAAAGCGAACTGTTCGGCCGCTGCGGTTAACGTGATTTTTATACCGCGCAAACGACTCTGGAAGCTTCGTGTAGATACGCGAGCAATCGGGAATACGGGACTATATCTATCTCGCTTGCTCACCGCGCTAGAAAATTCTTGATTTCTATAGCGAGCGATGTTACTTGACTTAGCAATTTTGGGCGCTAGATTCAAATTGCGCGCGCGCGAGTTTCACATTACTTTTCGAACATATTTTTTTTTTGTTTTATTCTGGAATAGAATTCAATATTTTTCGAATGCACGAGAGTATTATTTTTGCTGTCGGCGGGCCACCAGTATTCGACCCACGGGCCGCATGCGGCCCGCGGGCCGCGGTCTGTGCATCCATGCTCTAGAACTATTGTAATCCATAAGTCTCTTTCGTATCACGAATATTTATGTGCTACAAATATATTTATAATTTTGGAACGAAATCTAATTTAAATGAGTTTGACAATTTGATATGTTTAAAAATGTGTTTTTTTATTATAAATATTTTTAGGATATGAAAGAGACAGACTTATGGATGTCAAAAGTGCTAGAGCGTGTAGTAATTCTGACGAAATGAATATTTAGAATACGGGAACGCAATCTTTAATGTTGCCAGAAAAAAAATCTTACTGGAGATATGTAAAATTATGCCATTAGACAATAGCAAATTCAAGGGATACTTAAGAGCTGTTTTGACCCATTTGATCGGATCTTAGATACGGGTGTTAGTGGCCTCAATTTGCCTCAAGTCTCATCGCGTTTCGAAATGATTACACATTAGATATAATATATATGGAATATTTGTTTATTATATTAATTTATTCTTTTTTGCTAAAACGAGATGTTTTTAAATACAAGCATTCATGTCGCATACTGTATATTGGTTGGTTCGCATAGATTTAACTATAAGAGGATTTTACACTTTTGCATTCCTCGTTCTTATAATCCAATGTAGTCTGTCAACTTATTAGGAAATAAAATTACAGACATTATTACAGATTTTTATTCATTCATACCAGAACACAGCGTTTTAGACCTCCGCTGTTGGCGACGAGTTATTCTAGTAATGTATCTGGAGAATTTGGGCAGACTTGTTGACGAGGATCTGATGTCATTTTTTTTTTAGTTGTGTTGACTTTCTCTGATGGATGGTGAATGAGGTGATAGGGAAGGCAAAGGGTGTAGCCCATACAGCCAAGTCTGACGTAATACATCTTTCTTTTATGAGTTAATAAGGTTATCATCAAATTCCAGATATTGCAGAATTTGATGCTTTCCTTGGGGTCCCTCGCGGCACTAGAGTCTGAACACGTCTGGTAAAATATGGGAGTTATGGCAAAAGTGGTGTTGTTTGGTTTAATAATGTGCTACAGTGTGAATAATTATGGAAAACGATAAATTGGACTTTAAATATGGGGCTCAAGTTGCAGTTTATATTTTGCGGTTTTCCCGCGCTGTCAACTCCCATATTTTACCCGACGTGTTTAAGCTATGGTGTCGCGAGTAACTCCAAGAAAAGCATCAAATTCTGCAGCATCTGGAATTTGATGATGACCTTATTAACTCATTAAAAAGAAAGATATATTACGTCAGACTTGGCTGTATGGGCTAGACCTTTTGCCTTCCCTATCACCTCATTCATCATCCATCGCGCATCGGGAGAAGAGAACAAACAATAAAAACAGCCTAAAATTGTTTATTTTTTTTAAATTACAATTCTTAACTTTGTATATAATGCATTTTACAATCGACTATAATATTTGAATCGTATATCTATGAATAAAAAAAATTATATTGTTAATTTATAAGACTGCCATAATCTGTAGGTAATCGTAATTTATATAATGGTCGTGAAAATATTTTTAAAATGCCTTTTAATTGGAAGGCTTTATTATTGTTAATATTAAAGAAAATATATAACTGTACATTAGTTTTTTATTTTCCTCCCCCCCTTTCCCTCCTCCCCCTCGGTCTTTAATAGATTGAATTAATAATAACCGTTTAATATTTTCGTGAAAGCACGTGATTGTATCAATGGGGTATCAGGCAAAGCTTTTTGTCGATGTCGCTAGCGGCACTGGTACCTTGTTTACACCTATAACTGATTATTTTTTAAATGTTTTTTATTTTTATAACACAAATATGAATTTTAACTTAACGTTACCTACCTTAAAGACGAATTAGGAAAGCGAACACCGTCTTTAAAAAGAAAAAAGGTTTAATTAATGGAACGGCAATTTTGAGATGACCAAATCTTTGATTTCGCTTGGAAATCTCGATTTGTACACTTAAAAGCTGCTCACTACGGCATAATATCCAGAAAATAATAAATTTCGTAATAAAAATACAAGTTTTATATGCAACTGACAGTTCTACTAGGAACCATGTATCTTGCGCCATCTATCGTGATAAAAAGTTAGTGACCCATTAACAAATTGGCAAGCCTACCAATCAACTAACTTATCACAAAGAAGGTAAGTGATTTTTATAAATCAACTTTTTTTTTTTAATACTAGCGCATGTGACCTGCGTCCACCTGATGGTAAGTTGCGCGCGAGGAATCAAACAAACATGACTAACATCAGTCCCTAACACACTTGACTGGTCATGACGGCAATTCGAGCCTGTGTGCTTAGTGTAAAATGCAAGTTTCGGAAAACTTAACTGCTGTAGTTACGTTTTTTTATTTTACATTGCGTGTTATTGCAAGTTTGTCTATAATAACAGGCAATGAACATCGAAAATTAAGTACAAAAACTCTACTACTATAGTTGCGTTTACGAAACATCACTGTCACACAGGCATACTGATCCCTAAACTAGTAAAAAATACTAAAGTAGAAACTATTATTTTGTTTTTTTTTTTTGTTATTGTACACATCACAAGTACAAAAAATAACCCAAAGTGGATGATGTAATTTTTACTTTAGTATTTGAGTTTGTATCCGTTTAAAATCCATCATAAAAATGGATACATTAAATAATCTTTTATAATGCATTTTTTTTTTACTTTTCTATCCCGTGCTAAGGGATTACAATACCGCGAAAAATGCAACATTGTAATCCCCCCTCCGTGAAGCTACTATATCTAAAAATATCCTCAAACAATCCAGAACAGTCTATATATATTTGACGTGAGACACATCGTATGTTCGTTCGTTCGATCCGTAGACGAACTAATTGCAATTTTGTTGAAACAAATATAATAGTAAAATGAAGTCGCACGTTAAATATGAAGTTAAGAAATCTGATCAACTTGGAAGGTATGTATTTAAAAGTATAATCACGACGTTATCCCTTGCGAGGTGGTCAGTAACCACGCATTTTTTAATGTTTGAGGATTTTCGTTCTCGACCAGCTTTTAAATCTACGGTACCTAGCTAGACTTCGAAAATAATTCAATTAATTTATTTTACAAGTAGACATAGCAAAAAAAGAGGTTATTAGTATAGTATAGTATCATTACGACCTTCCGGGGTGGTCAGAAACCACGCTTAATAAGCGGATTCACATTTAGCCAACTTTACTATAGGCCAATCATGACAAATGGCAAGCATAGTATTTAATATGTATATTATAGGCCTACTTAAAAATACCTTTATAGGTAAATACTTAGGACGATAATTATTTATTTTATGTAGATATTTGGTTGCTGCCAAAGATTTAAAGGCTGGTGAAAACATACTGTCAGACCAGCCCTTGGTGATCGGTCCTCATGGGGATTCGGCCCTGGTGTGTTACAATTGCTACCTGCCACTCATCAGCAAGTTTCTCCTCTGCAAGGGATGCGCTCTGGCACCCATATGTCCTGGAGATGGGTGTCCTTCGGAACTTAATAGTATGTATGATACGGCTTGTTGTTTTATATCCAAGAACGTACTTTCTATGTGTTAGGTGATATTTTCAAATACAAAATAGATGGAGTGAGTACCGCCTTTTGCACGGACATTTCAAGTTCAAGTTTTTTGTTTTGTGAAGTTTACTGTGGATATTGTTATTTAAAAATAGTGTTATTTTGTGTAATAATGTGCTGCACTGCAATGTGAATAATTATGGAAAACGATAAATTTGACTCTATACTCGTATATGGCGCAGTTTATTTTTTGCGGTTTGCCCATTTACAAAACCAAAAACTTGGACATGACATGTCCGTGCAAAATGGCGCGAAGAACTCCTTCATTCTACCGATGCAAGTAGGGTAGGCAAAGAGTCTAGCCAATACAGCCAAGTTTTTCTTTTTATGAATTAATGAGGTTATAATAGAATTTGATGGTTTTCTAGAAGTCACTCGCAGCATTATTATTAGGGTATAATATGGAAGTTCACAGTGCGATAAAATCTCAAAAAAATAACTGTAATTTGTGCCCCATATATAAAGTCCAATTTATCGTTTATTTTTATTATTTAATATGTTTATTTATTATTCACATTGGAGCACATTATTAAACAAAACAATACCACTTTTGACTTACAATACCCACAGAAAAGTTAATTACAAAACAACAACTTGCACTTGACATGTCCGTGCAAAATGACACGAAGTACTCCATGAAGTTTTTTTAAATTGATTAGTTTAATATCTTTCAGAATGGCACAACAAAAAGGAATGCGAGTTTTTTGCAACGCTAAAGTTGCAAGGTATGGGGCCCATGACTATGGTACAGAATGTCGGCTCATTGGTAGCACTAAGAACTATACTGAAAAGACAAAGTGACCCACTATCTTGGGCCGAGCTAATACAACTCGAAACACATTTAAACGAAAGAAAAAACACCGAGGTTTGGAAGATATGCGAAAATACTGTCAAGGTAAATAATTTTATTTAAAAACATATTTGCAATCCATTTGAAAGGACCAACAACACATAAATACACATTACATAACATATATTAGATTTAGGAGGTCAATTATAGGTCTCCACTGATAGGTATAGTATGACTAAAAGAATAAAAAACAACAAGTAAATATAACAGATGTAAAAAAAAGAATAATAATAATATATTTTATAGTGTTTATATGTATATATTTACAAAAAAAAAAGGATAATATGTAGTTTATCAACCATCTAGTTTCCGTAACACAAGCCTCGTAGCTTACCACGGAAACTAGATGGCGCTGTGTGACCTGTCTGGAAATATTTATTATTATTATATAAAAAATAATAAAACAATAAGAACTTACTACTTACAATAAATAATCTTAAATAATTTTTTAAGCATTTATAAGGTCATATATATATATATGTATATACCCGATGGTACGTGGCGCGCAAGGTCCATGAATGTTAGCTACTGAAAGCAGACACTAATGACTGACATGAGTCACTAACACTATGCTGGTTTAACTACATAGATGGTTTTTTACACTTCGCTTAAAGGACTGAAGTGGAAACACATTGGCTGGAAGATCATTCCACATCTCTATCAGACAGATGTGTGAGTCACCAATTTTATACGTAAAGTCGACCAAAAATGTGGTATACCATCTTACGGTTGAGTTTAACTTGCACGTCATCTAACAATAAGGTTCATTTTTCCTTGAAAATAGTACGCTCATTCGACCTTAGCAAATTTTAATTATAAAGGAACGTTTGTCAAAACTGATAGACCACTTTCTTTGTCCACTGTACACGTAGGGATGGTGACTACGGTATATAGGTGCATATTGTGTGGATGTGTTATGTTCTTTCTTTTGTTTTATGTCAATAGAATAGCGCAGGAAACCATACGGTATGAGAATCAAAGCTAGACCATAACTGCAATTTGTGCCACATATTTAAAAACAATTTATCGTTTTCCATTGTTATTCACATTGTAGCACATTATTAAACAAAACAACACCACTTTTGACCAATAATATCCACAGTAAATTTATTTACAAAACAAAAACTTGCACTTGACATGTCCACGCAAAATGGCGCGAAGAACTCCCAAAGCTAGACCAACTTGTACAGAATAAATTAGTGTAGGTATAACAGTCATTGCCAGTTATGGTCATGTACGACTTGCATTTTTAAATTGTTTTTTTTTTTATTATTTTAGTTTATAGACTCGCTGGGCTTGTTAAAAGACGAGAAAATCGAGGATTTAGTACAGAAAATCTGTGGGGCTATAGACGTTAATAGTTTCGAAGTGAGAGGCCCTCCTATACCGGCCCTGGGTTACTCGGAAACATTGCGCGGGCTTTACTTAAACGCGGCGTTAATAGCTCATAACTGTATTGCTAACACCCAGTTATCTATAAATGATAGTAATGTATTGGTTGTTACTGCTAGTATTGATATTAAGAAGGGAGAGCCGATTTTTTATAATTACACGGATACTATGAAGGTATGTATGTCTACTCGTATTTATTTATGGTCAAAGTAACTAAAATTTTCGCCAAGCCGTCTGGCCAGCGTGGCGAGTGTAGGCCAAATTCTCCAGATATATGTTCTGGAAGACCCATCTCCAGCAGTGGAGGTCTAGGACCCTGTGTTCTAGGGGCTGTAATGAACTAAAATTTAATGCGGTACAAAATTTGTCGACAGTTTTGTTTTCTAATTTTTTTTAGGCATTGGATTTATAAAAGCCGTTTAGTTTAATGAGATGTATTTTTTTCTTAAATTATGTTAACGTCTCTTAGATACTATATTGCAATTCAATAATGCTTCTGATAAATATTTAAATATATTATTACTACAAAATTATTAAATAAAAAGTATGTTTTTAAATAATTTAAGCATTGGTAACTAGTCCTTCAACCAAAATTAATATGTATTTATTTTTCAGGGTACTGATTTTAGACAGAAATACCTAATAGTGGGTAAATATTTCAAGTGCTCTTGTCTCAGGTGTTCAGATCCTACAGAGTTGGGAACACACATGAGTTCTGCTAAATGTCAAACTTGTAAGAAAGGTTTTGTAACTAGAAACGCAGAAGGAAAGTGGTTCTGCGAGGATTGTAAGGTTGAAAGCGAAAATATTGCTGTCAAAGTACAGTGTTGCTCCGATAAGTTTGAAGTCATAAGTAAGTTTAATAATTATATCAACAGTTTAAAATTGGACTTCAACCGCCTTATTGACGATAATTCACCACTTCTTTAGTGCCTTCCTGTACTTAAGTGGCTACCGTACCCATACAAAGGGTATGGGTAAGTTTGTATGAGCTAATAATGGCGTCATTTAAAAAAAAATACTGTCTATTTTATTACTATTCACGTACTAATATATGTATTGTAATCATATAAATATTTTATTTTTTATTTTTTATTATGAATAAAAATGTAATTATTTACTAATAATAATGATAATAAATGAAACCTAAAATGTTATAGTCTAAAAACCACATTATAATCATAAAGTAATACTTACATATCTAATAAGTAAGTTATGGCGACTTATTCTGTTTGTGAAGTAAGCAACGCCAAGTCGAATGACTTTCAAAGCGAAATAAAATAAATAAAAGCTTAAATCGACTAGGTACTAAAGGGTATTTATTTTAGATAAAAAAGACGAGAAAGAACTAGAAGAATACATTAGAAACGTGTCAATATTATTGGCGCCAAACCACTACCTCTTGATGGACGCTAAGCAAAGACTCGCCGGCGTTTTAAGAGATACAATAAACAAGGAACCACATCCCACTAATAAACTGATAAAACGAAAAATACAACTGTGTCGAGAAATATTGCCAGTTTTGGAGAAATTAAATCCAGGAATATGTAGAACAAAGGGTTTGTATATTTTTTTATAAGTGCAGATTCAAACCGTTCTAAATATCGTAAAAATAATAATAATAATTAATATTTCCAGACAGGTCACACAGCGCCATCTAGTTTCCGTGGTAAGCTACGAGGCTTGTGTTACGGAAACTAGATGGTTGATAAACCATTATATTTTTTTTTTTCTTTTTTTTTTAAATGTATACATATTATACATATAAACACCCAGACCGAGACAAATTATACAATGTACAACTTGCCCCCGGTGGGAATCTAACCCACGACCTCCCGAGTTCACAGCAACGTTTGTTACCACTAGACCTAGACGAGTGGTTTAAAAATTTAGTTAATGATGTAAATAAGGAAGGAAAAATAAATAGTCGAGACAAGAAAAAGTTTTAGAGAGGGGTGGGGTGGTAATATATACGTTTTTAGAAGTTTGTACTCGTTTTTTGCCATTTGCGGCATCGATCTAAATCTGACTTATTATTACCTCAAAATTTTCGAGAAAAAAATGCCATGAATATGATCTTAAAGTGTTTCAATTTCAATATCAAAGCGAAATATTTATTATTTGATGTTGATTGAAAAAGAAACCTTATTTACAATAGAAAAATTAGGTTAGCAAATTTTCAAATGATTTACATCATCAACAAAATTTTCCGACCATACACGTAAGCTAAGATTATTTTTTCATCAAACAAGATTGGCCCTGGTTAATAATAATAATAGTTTATTTTAATAAAACCTCATACAATTTGGCTCTTATGATCAGTTACAATTTATTGTGTTACAAACTTAAAGATAAATAAAGACACTTCTGTGCCTAAACAAATCCTTACTGCCTCCGTTAATTCCTGGTCGGGATACAAAAATATTTATTAATGTAAATAAATAGATTTAATTTATTTGTGATATACTCGAGTTTGGTACGCTCGGCTGGAGACATCGACGAGCTTGCCACTTGTCATGGTTGGCCTATAGTAAATTTGGCTAAATGTGAATCCGGTTATTTATAAGCGTGGTTTCTGACCTCCCCGAAAGGGAAACGGTCGTGATGATCTTTTATTGATCCTTCTAAAGACGAGCCTTCTAGAACATATTTCTGGAGATTTTAGCCTTCACTCGCCACTATATCATTAATTTTACCTACAATAACCTTATGATCGTAATTTATTATTTATATTTTTTTTATTTTTTTACAGCTATAACTATGTATGAACTACATTTAGCAATAGTGCAACTTGCCAAAAAGTTATTTGATGCCAGAGAAATCACTGGCTCTGCATATATGGTAAGATTTTTATAGTCTCTTACCAATTTCCCACATGTGTGTTAAAAAACGATCTTTGCACACGTAATGTATTGAGCTTAAGGTAAGGGTGCAAAATATAAAATTGTTTAAAATTTTCTTGTTTTTAGGACGAGCTCGTTGACGCAGAGAAATTATTAAAACAATCTCTAGAAATGCTTTTTATTGAGCCTGGAAATTCTCCCGAAGGCGAACTGTGTGCCACTGCGCTTGAAGAGTATCGCGCGTTAAAATCCACAATGTCAGCGGTCCTCGATGGAATACACGCAGATGGAAAAAAAATATGTCAATGCAACGGAAAACGATGCCTGTCAACATCCTACCGTTCTATAAATAATTAAAACATCGTTTGTAAATAAAATAAATCAATTCTATTATATATTTTATCGTTTTATTTGTCTTTAAAATTACATAGGTACCTATAAGTAGATGATATATTTGTAAACTTTCAATGGCAACACTATCGTGACATTTTCAACTCGTATTATGTTCCGTGATTTTTCAATACATTAAATTTGAATTGTTTTGTTGTTGATTCCTCCTTTGCGTTATAAAATATGAATAAAAGTGTTTTGTATTGTTTACGTGTGGTGTTGAATTTCTTAGTTTGATTTATTATTTTGAAAATTGCATCAAATAATCTTCTCAGTGAAAGCCTTTCACTTTCGTTTCTATATTTTTGCCATATACTTAGTTAACAAGTGTAAAGTATCAAGGAAGTTTAATCCACATATTTTATCAAACTTTGAGGAATACCATTTTTACTATATTTTTTTTTTAATTGCCGATCTTTTTCGGTATCTTTCATTAGCGAGACTTTATCTTATTAGGTATGCTGTCCATTGTAATTCTTGCTTTGTGTTCAGGTACTTTGCCACAGACCAAATAGCTAATGTACTTTGCTTTGGTGTGAATGGAAACATTACAAGAAGACATGTTAAAGCAAGATCAGTAAAAAAAGCTGTTTTTTTACTGATCTTGCTTGCACCTGAACACATATTTAACGTATGCCCGTGGCACGTATTAGCTGAAATAACCAGAGAAGATAGCTATATCAAAATATTGAATATTATATAATATTAATTAATTTAAAAAAATATATAATATTAATATAAATTATTTTAAGCATCCTTTCTGCAACCAGCTGATAGTATCCATGCTTGATTTAGACTTGGTTGCTTAAATAAATTATCAAGTTTACGTTCCAATATTTTTAAATTTATATCCTGTTAATTACTTCTCGCTTAAGCATTAATTAAATGCCTGCATTTTTAGCTTAAACTGACATATTCATAAATTTTGTGGTAATTGTACAACGGATATTAGTATTTTATAGCCGCCCGCCCGATGGTAAGTTCTATAACAGAACGTATAATAAATTTTAATATGTCACCACGATCTAACTATTGCTATGTATGAACGACTTTCAAAGCGAAAAAATCGCTTAAGCGACAAGTCAAACACAAGTTATCTAGCTGTGAAATTGATGGCTGAAGGACTAATATCCGTTGCTTAACAAATAAATCATCACTTAAAATTGTTTTGGACGATTTGTTGAATTTCAATGTTGTAATTCATATTGCTAATTGTTGTATAGTTTATTCAAACAAAACTTTAGTATTCCGCCCTCGCGATTGAATAAATAATTCTGGTGTAAGTTGTAAATTAAATATTTCACCATACCGGTGTTTTTATCATTCGGTCTTCAAGCAAGGCGGTGAGTGTTAAAAACCTTTAAAACTTGATTATTTTATAAGTTTTAACGATTATGTATGTTTTAGGAGATTGAGGATGGCAGACCAATCGTCTGTGCTAGCAATAATTATATTAATAGTAGGAGTTACAGTGCATTTTTCTCTTCACAAAGTTGAGGAAGGATATGTTGGGGTTTACTATCGAGTAAGTTATACATTTATTATTAGTAATACTAAAATACGTAACTGAGTCAGCGGCATAGCCGTTATTTCTTATTTGGAGCCCAATACTTTTATTCTAACATTTATTTAGTCTGGTACACCTTAATCAACACTGGGTTTGTATTTCCATTATACATTGCATGTTACCATTAAAACGAGCTTGTTACCAACAAAACACAATGTACAATAAATATACAGAACTTTGAATCCAGATTGACAAGGCTGTGATGTCATGATGGATATACTAAAGTTGGCTAGTCTATATTTATTAATTATTATTAAATAGCTTTTTTAAGTTATTTGAAATTTCTAAGCATTAAATGGATTCACAGTGGGGGTGCCGGGTCCATCGTGTGGGGGTATGAGATGAGAAGAATGGTGTCTCAAGCTTGGGACCTCCCTTTTTTATTTTATTGCTTGATAATACGCTTACCATCCACCATTCTACTCCTCTCCCTACCTAACCAAATACTGTATGATTCTGTTAATGCCATCTTGGAAGCTCGTTAAATGTATTGACGGCAGACCTGCTTAGGCCCAATTCTTTCAGTAAGTGATGCAAAGATTTTGCTGGAACTCCTCTCGCACCAACTTCCATTGCGTAAGGGCTGAGTCTTGAACATTTCTTCTGTGAGATCATAATATTTATTCAACTTCATGTTGTGGTCTTTTGGAATATTTGGTTTCGTGGATGGGGACATATATATAAAGACAGGAAATATTGTATTTTGATTAACTTCAATTTTGGTAAACAGCTCTCTGTTGAGTCCATTTGCCCTGATACAATGATTTTGTGCCTTGAACATCATGTCTCTGTTTGTCAAGTTTCCCCAAAATATGATACCATACCAACCATGATATGTGAAATTAATTAAATTGACTTGTTTGCTAAGCAACAATATTAAAGTCCGCAACTTTTAAAACAAACTGGATAAGTGGCCGATGACATTAGAAATAGACTCTGGAGATAAAAAAGAATAGGTGATAGGGGGTGGTGGTGATAACTGGCCCAGTTTGCTAGGGCGGGGAAGCATCCACTGTTTGTGCCAATAAACCCAGTTGCAGTCATGCCCAGTCCAGCCAGCATAGTGTAAGGGACTGACGTGAAGGTTACATGTCATGCAAGTTTTATGGACATTACACCAGTGATTGGTGCATATCAGCAATGCCCTGCTCATCTATTAATTAATTATTATTATAAAATGCACATTCAACTAGTTTTATTATCAGTTCATGTTTTTATATGTACAAAAAATGAGTTCAGAAATCATGATGTAAGACAGTAGAACAAGTTACAAACAAGAATTAATTTAATTAGAATGTTGGTGCTATTATATAATGAAGACCTAACATTCAAATAATATAATCAGTCAGTTGAATTATTCTACACTGCTGCACTGGCAAGATGGTTTAGTTAGGATCTGATTACACAGACATTTTCCAGCAAAATCTTTGCACCACTTATTGAAAGAATTGGGCCTAAGCATTTATGCACCAGGAACGTCGACTCGCATGATGGACTAAACACAAGTAGCTGGATACCAAGCTTAGAAATATGTATTGGTTAATAGGCAGAAAAAAAAGTGGTGGTCAGAAACCACGCTTATAAATAAGCCGATTCACATTTAGCCAACTTTACTATAGGCTAATCATGACAAGTGGCAAGCTCGGCGATGTCTCCAGCGTACCAAACTCGAGAAATGTCACAAATAAATTAATTATTAATTAAATGTATTTATTTACATTAATAAATATTTTTTTGTGTCCGAGTCTAAATCCACGGACTTAACCGCTAGACTACGGAGGCAGTTAATTAATAGTTAGTCAATAGGCAGAAACTCACAACTAAGTGACAATAACAAAGTCCTTATATACAAAACCATCCTCAAAACAATTTATTATTAGGTAACTTCATACCTAAGAGGTACTAACCTACCTAATAGGATCTGGCAGACTAAAACGAAAGAGTGTCCCTGCCCCGGGCGTCACATGCAGCAGATACAGAAACCAATGGGTTGCCCTCCAATACTGATATCAATACAAATAGCATTATCGATTAAACAGCGGGCCTATTATACCTGTACAGATTGACACAAATGCATATGAAAAAAAAAGTACATTTATGGATAGAGGTTTTAATGAATTAGACATGAACTATACAGTGTAAACTCCATGTAACGTCACTTGATTTAACGACAAACTCCCTAAAGCGTCGAAATCAATTGGCTTTGGTTGGTTTAGCTTGTCTTCCATACAATGATTGCATCTCCATTTAACGACAACTTTCTATAACCCCATAAAATGCACACAAGTCCCTTCAGTGTTGTTATATAGAGTTTACACTGTATTTTGTTGGGTAGGGGAAGGAGGAGAATATTGTGTGGTGAGAATATGTTATTGCACAATAAAAAGAAGTGTAATCCTCACTCGTTTGTTCTTCCACATGTTCACTCTGTGGAATACTAAGGTCTTCTCAGTTAAGAAAATGTTGAGTGGTTTCTTTTAACATTTTTACCACATTTAGTTATTATTATATACACCATTGAATTATTTTACAGGGAGGTGCATTACTTCAGATGACTAGTCAAGCAGGATTTCACATGATGATTCCACTTTTGACATCCTATAAAGCTATACAGGTATGTTATTTGCTAACAGCTACATGCTAATTAGTAATACCAACATGTGGAATCATTAAGAGGGTTTCTTCAAAAACAAAACATTTTCAAAGATGGAGATCTTTTGAGAAATGTAGTCCATCAACTTACTAGGAACAAAAATACGGACATCTTAGCGATATACTCGTACTTCCATTAATTATAGATTTATTTTAAACCATAACAATCTGAACCAGTGCGGGCTTCCAGTAATGTTGTATGCAGCAGAAACGTGGATGCTGACTGTGGGTCTGGTCCACAAGTTCAAAGTCGCTCCAGTGAGCTCGGGATTTCTCTAAATGTTGACATCCGTCAGAGAAATACAGTTACCGACATAGCATTCAGAATTGGCAAGGTGAAGTGGCAATGGACTGGACACGTCTGTTGCAGAACTGACGAATGATGGACTAGACTGGTTCTGGAGTAAACCACATACTGGAAGATGACAAACCTTGGGGGTGGCCTATATACTATATAAGGAAAAACTGATTTTAAAGGGTTATTATACCATCAGCGTGTATTTGGATGACAAGTGTGCTTGGTCCTAATTTATTTCAAATGTTATTTATGTATGTCTTAGTTTATAGTATGACAATGCCACTTTACAGCAGCTATAATCTTAGTGACATCATCAGAATTGTTTTCGTCTTAGCTTGTAGTATGACAATGCCACATTACAGCAGCTATAATCCTTGGTGTATTTATTTTATAATTGTGTATGTCTTAGTTTATAATATGACAATGCCTATTTACAGCAGCATTAAATTTTAAGATTATAATTATGTATATTTGGGTTGTAATGTGCTGCTCCAAATACAAGCTATTTCCCAGAAAATAAACTCTTCGTTATATTAATAAATTTTTTGACATGTAAAAGCTCAGAATACATTATATTTATTATCCTATGCCTACTTACAAAATAAATAAATAAATCCAGCAGTGGACTGACAGGCTGATAATCATGAATATCTGATAGATTTATTTGTGTATAAAAATATAATATGAAAGTTAAAAGGTGAAATTTACTTTTCTTGCGTACATTTGTCATACAAATTACAATCCATGCATGCAACAATAGATTAGTTTACAATGGAAGACTCCTTTTCTATTTTATTGCGCAACAAGATGCTTACCATCCACCATTCTTCTCCTCTCCCTTACCAACCAAATACTGTGATTGTGATTACGGTGGCTTTTCCGCACTTAGTCTCCATTGGACCATTGTGCATCCGATCTCCTCCAGGAAGGCCAGGAGACCCGTCACGTTCCTGCAGACCTCCGGAAGAGTCCTCGCAGTCTGGAGGAACCTCAGTCTAGACGCAGCCACACTGTCGCACTCCAAGAGCGCGGCCGTCTCCTTCGCCGTGCATCCTCTACACAGTGGGCTATCTGTAATGTTCAGAATATAGAGATGTTAGTTAAAGGCACAGTGTCCCGTCAAGATCCCCACCACTATTCGTAGCCTGGCTCTGTCAAGGCACAGGAGGCGTCGTGTGAGGCGCCTGTCTGGGTTGGGAAGGGCCTCCCTGGATTGTCTGCAGTCTGTGGTTGATGTCCAAATCTGCTCATGCAGTTTATCGATTGTTTGGCGAAGCCAGCTTCGCATGAATTGGAACGGTAGGGGGATTGTTGGTCCTGGGCCTATCGGTATTGTGGATGACCCTCTTCTGGCTAGTTCATCAGCCGCATCATTACCCAGTGAACCACTGTGACCCTTTATCCACTGTAACGTAATTCAAATACTGTATGATTCCGTTAATGCCATCTTGGTCTCAAGTTCTTTCAAAGAAGAATTCATGCAATTTGCGAATCTACTAATGAATGTATGTTCCTGTATACTAATAGTTTAATTCTGTTTTAGACCACACTTCAGACTGATGAAGTGAAGAATGTACCATGTGGTACCAGTGGGGGTGTCATGATATATTTTGAAAGAATTGAAGTTGTCAACAAACTTGAACCTAGCCAGGGTAAGTATTTTGTTTTATGCGATATTGGATTGTGAGAGAGCGATGCAAAAGTTACTTTTCATACATTGTAGTTTTTACATGGATAAAATACATACGGTAAAAGAAAAACATGGGCAAACTGAAGTCTTACCTAATTTATATAAATAAGATTACTAACTTTATTTTATTTATTTATATATTTATCGCCATAGGATCCTATCGAAACACTTGGTTAAGTCAATTTTTCTAAATAACAACGCTAAACAAAATACCTGGCCAGATATGGTGATACAGTATGGCAAGGAACAGCCCCAATTTCCATTATTATTATTATTAAAACGACTATTAACAAAATTTCATAGGTGGTAGACGGACTGTTGGTTGGTGGTAATTTGCCCAGTCTGCCGGTGTGGGGAAGTATCCACCGTTTGTGCCGGTAAACCCAGCAAAGTGTATCCACACGTATCGGTATAAGGCTCGAAGGCGGAATGCACAATCGTCCTATAGATTGATTACGTCTGTCAGAAATGTTAAAAATTTTGGCATTTCACCTATCTTCACCCCGCAGATATTTGAGATCAAAGTGGCAAGTCCAAAAGCTTTTTGACATTTCTGAGAGACGTAATCGATCTTTCGGATCCGCTGGTCCATAAATCTAAGGTCGCTCAGCGAGCTATGGAGGGAACTATCGTCGGTATTTCTCTGATGGATGGAATTCGAAACGTTGATATTCGTCAGAGAACCATTAGCAAGCTTTAAGTGGCAATGGGGCGGCCCCCCGCCAGATGGACAGATGACCTGAAGAAGGTCGCTGGCGGAGGTTGTATGAGGGAGGCCTACATCCAGCAGTGGAGAATACAGACTGATGACATTCTGTTTCTCAATAAATAATGTAGATAATAAATATCTTTTTTGTACACGTAGTTTTAGACGTAGTACGTAACTTCACTGCGGACTACGATAAGACCCTGATCTTCAACAAGGTGCACCACGAGCTGAACCAGTTCTGCAGCGCGCACACCCTGCACGAGGTCTACATCGACCTGTTCGACCAGATCGACGAGAACTTGCGTACAGTACGTATGTACCATTAAGTTACAAATAAACTATTATATTGTCCCCGGGTTCGAATTGGATTTTTTTTACTGAAGATCGCTTTGACAAACTCTTTAAGTTTTTGATGACGTTAATAACCAGAATTACGAAATTAATTTCGTTGCGCATTATTTTGATTTTGGTATATCTCCTAACCACCTGACCACCGCACCGTTTCGAATTTTGCACTCTTCTAAGCGAACACCGAAATTTTCGAATACTCGTCGACAAAGAGCCGACATCTCTTCGCTGATTTTTTTCTTTAGTTGACGTAGTGTCTTTGTTAAAATAAGTTAAAATACATTTTTCTGTTATAAAGATAAAAAAACATTTAAAAAATGATACGTCATAGGTTTAAACAAGGTACCATTGCCGCTAGCGACATCTACAAAAAGCTTTGTCTGATACACCCCATTACTGTACAAACAGCTGAGCTGTAGCATTGAGACACTGTAATCGCTTTGTGCAAGTCGAAGGACTGTTTAGATTGGTTTATTATTAATGGCTATTGCGTCCGCACTTTAAAGTAACAAATTTCCAAGTCGAACACAGCTTGTGTCTCATTATTAGGCCGGCCATATACAGTCGGATTCTCGATTCGGAAAACCGTTTAGGAAATTTCTAACGCAGCAAATCCATACAAAACCAACATCACTTGAATGATGGAAGGATGTTAGTAAAGTTGTCTAAATGCGAATCTACGAGTACTTCTTTAAAAGTCGTGCACTTAATTTTTTATTGGATGTTTAGCGATAACTTTGAAATCTAATTTTTAATATTTCTACAGGCTCTACAAAAGGATCTACATGAGATGGCTCCGGGTTTGAAGGTCCAAGCCGTGCGCGTCACCAAGCCAAAGATACCAGAAGTTATTCGAAAAAACTATGAACTTATGGAGGGAGAAAAATCCAAACTTCTCATAGCAGCGCAGCATCAAAAGGTTAGTACTGTAAAATGGGGGGAATAGGGACTGACTGAGGTTTTCTTTGCGTCCTATAGCCCTATTCTGTTACTTAGTCTCAACACCTGATTACGATAGCTCCTCACGCAGACGAAACAGAGTGTGCAGAGTGATTCCATTCAAATCCATATTTGCAAGTAGATTTTACTATAACTTTGGCTCCCGAATATATAATAAAGTTAATAGTAAATTAAATATATACCCACTAACCAAATCATTGTGCAAGAAAGTATTGAACAAATGGCTTATGTCTCTTAATTATGACGAAACCGAATGTCTTCTAAAAGAAATTAAATGAATAAAATATTATCTAAATATCCAACTAAATATTGGTCATATTATAGCTTTGTTTATTATTTAATTTTTAAATATTATTTCTGCCCCTTATAGCCTTTCAATTTTTATTTTTATATTTATGTTTTGCTTATGTGTTGTTTTTTGCTTTTATTATTTTCGTCTTTTATTGTCATACATTATGTAACTTTAACGAAGAGCACTTGTCTTCTGGAACACAGTCTGTTTCATCAGACTAGTCCAGGAGACAGAACACATTTATATATTAGGTAAAATAAAAAAATGTGTTAATAAAGATTTTTATTATTATTATTATTATGTTGCGTCATAATTATAAAATATTATTCAATTTTCAACTCTATAAGCGCTGGACCTTGACAACGGCCGTGCAAATTTCAACTTTAATACGAGTAGTTAACGGAATCCATTATACAACGTTTGCGCTTAGGTAACAGAATAGGGCTACTGGCCACTTCGATGTCAAATATCTAGAGTTTGGTTAGGAATTCCAAATTCAAATGTAGTTCAAATTTAGGCTTGTGTATGTGTGTTTTGAATTTAGTGACTCATTTGTTTTCACGCTATTAGATTTTCTCTCGACCGCCTCCGTGGTCTAGTGGTAACAAACGTTGCCGTGAACTCGGGAGGTCGTGGGTTCGATTTCCACCGGGGGCAAGTTGTACATTGTATAATTTGTCTCGGTCTGGGTGTTTATATGTATAATATGTATATATTTACAAAAAAAAAGTATAATATGTAGTTTATCAACCATCTAGTTTCCGTAACACAAGCCTCGTAGCTTACAACGGAAACTAGATGGCGCTGTGTGACCTGTCTGGAAATATTTATTATTATTATTATTATTGGTCTGTTCACAATATGTAAAATTTATGTTTTTGATTCCAACGTTTTCGTTCTGGTAATTTAGACCTACAGAACAAATCCCGTGGACGACCGGAGACCCTAGTTGACAATGAAGAATTAAAGGTGATCGTAGAGGTAGATGCTAGGCAAAACACGTCAGAGTAATTTATTTAACGTTTGCGACTAAGTAATAGAACAGTTCAACAAAACGTCAATTTTATATGTAATATTGACTTAGCTTCGCTATAAAAATGAGCCAATTCGTATGTTGCAATGGAAGTTCATATATTTTCATACAAAGCAGAGTCAATGTAAAAAACAAACGTTTTTTAAAGAAGTGGATTCACATTTAGAAAACTCTACTATAGGCTCATCATGGCAAGTGGAAAATTTATCAATGTCTCTAGCGTAACAAAATCGAGAAATATCACTAATAAATAGTGCGTGTAAAACCACGGTCTTAACCGTTAGACCACAGGCAGTTAAGTTTAAGTCAATGTGTGTATTTCAGGTAGTAGAAAAAGAGGCAGAAACAGCAAGAAGGAAAGCTATCATCGAAGCCGAGAAGGAGGCCCAAGTTGCCAAAATACATTATGAACAGAAAATCATGGAAAAGGAATCTTTACAGAAAATGGAACTCATAGAAGACAGCATCCACAAGGCAAAACAACAGACGAAAGCCGAAGCAGATTTCTATCATCAAACTAAACAAGCCGAAGCAAATAAAAATCTACTAACTACAGAATATTTAGAACTAAAAAGATATGAAGCTCTCTCAAATAATAATAAAATATACTTCGGCAGTGATATTCCTAGCATGTTCTTGCAAGCTAATGTGGGAGATACCAAAGTCAAATCTGTATAGATTATAGTAAATTTTAGGCCGGATCATACTTAGGTAGACGCGAGGTCATGCTAAGTATAAAAATAATAAATGTTACATTACACAATTAGCTATGGTTAATTTGAAGCAATAGTGAACTTTCAACATTAAGGGTTTTTTTCCCGCATATTTATAGGTATGTACTTACCTAAGTTTATCTCGTCTTTCTAGACGATAGATCCTATATCGTGCTAAGTGTAAAAATAATAAATGTTACATTACACAATTGGCTATGGTTAATTTGAAGCAAAAGTGAACTTTTAACCCCAATGCAAAAGGGTTTTTTTGCCCGCATATTTATAGGTATGTACTTACCTAATTTTATCTCGTCTTTCTAGACGATAGATCCTATATCGTGCTAAGTGTAAAATAATAAATGTTACATTACACAATTAGCTATACCTACCAATGAGGAATACTTTTCTTACGTACTTTTGCCATAAATTACCTACAACTTCGTTCCCGTGCCTCGGAGAGCACGTAAAGCCGTCGGTCCCGGTTTCACTAATACCAACTTGTGGAATCGTTTATAAATTGTCATAAAAATTGACATTGACTCGCCAACCTTTCTGGCCAGAGTAGCGAGTGTAGGCCAAAAAACTACAGATATATCAAAATGTTAATCATGGATTTTTTTAATCATCCTTCCTGCAACCGGCCGTTTATAAGTTATTTGTTACCTCATTGCATTCAGAAATTACGAGTAATGTAAAAAATATCAATTTACATTTATTTTACCTATTAGTTCTATTTCTTTTAAAATTTTAGTTTTTGTGGCCCAAAATTAAAAATATTTTTTCCGGCAGATAAATAATCATCCTACGACTAATTTAAAATGTTTTAGAATGAGTTTAATTTGTCAGGTTATCGAATATTTTTAAAATTGGAACGTAATCCTAGTCAGAACTTTAGTTCTTGATCCTATCATTTCACACCAAAATATATGTATAGATTTATGAATATGCTCCCCTAATGTGGATTTGAAGTGTCAGAATATGCAACTACTGTTATTTGATTGTATCTTCCATGTTATTTAAAGCATTTGCATATTGTCGCTTAAGTTGCGGTAACTCAAATTGGTCAACTTTTCAGAGAAGTAACAAATCGTCTCTTTTAATTATTATTATTACTGTACTCATATCCGAGTATTTTTATTCAAGTAATACGAGTCGCAGTTGGATAAAATTTCATTAAATCATTGTTTTTTTTTCGATTTTCTGTCGAATGACATATGGAACGTATAACGGGTAATTTATGTTACGCGGTGATAAACCTAAACGATATTAAAAAAAAAAACAGAACGAGAAACTACCGTAATATAACCATTTCATGATCTCAAATAGGCTACTTCACAATTTTTCGAAATGTGTTTTAAATTGTTTAGATTAGATAATACTTAAATTCTACTTTTAAATATAGTCTTTGCTGCAGTTGCAAACGGCTGCCGAATGACGTCACTTAATAGTAAATAAACTAATTTAACTATTATACGACACTAATGGGGCTATTTGCTTTTATAAAGGTAGGTTCCAATTTATTTATTTTTGTTTTAATTTGTGCTAAAATATTCGGAAAAACACAACTTAAGCAGAAATAATTGGGCCTAAGCAATATTATATATAATATATTGACGGCAATACATTTATGGAACGCGTTTCCAAGACGACATTAACGGAATCATACAGTATTTGGTTGGGTAGGGAGAGAAGTAGAATGGTGGATGGTGAGCGTATTATCGCGCAATAAAAAAAAGGAAGGCCTCTTTTTCTTAAACCAGCCTAATGTCGGAGGCAAGCCCGAGACACCATTCTTCTCATCTCTTACCCACACACGATGGACCCGGCACCCGCACGGTGAATCCATGGAATGCTTAGAAATTTGTCTCCTCTCCTCTCTCCCCTTAATAATAGTGGATTTCGTTATTAACGTCAGAGCTTGCGTCATAATTACAAAATATTCAATTCTCAACCCTATAAGCCTTCTTCGACCTTGACAGCGGCCGTGCAAATATGCTCTAATAAACATGATATATTCAAATAGTTTATTAATCAAAAAGACTTATTACTAGGGTTTCACAATAAAATAATTCTACAGAAGATGTATGTTACAAATAATATCTAAGCTAGTAATATTAGACAAATGTGTCACTGCTAGCTAAACTAATAGCCTTTCAACTACTGTTAAATATAGCTAGCAGGTCTCTTTCCGG
Source organism: Tinea semifulvella (assembly GCA_910589645.1). Taxonomy (NCBI): domain Eukaryota; kingdom Metazoa; phylum Arthropoda; class Insecta; order Lepidoptera; family Tineidae; genus Tinea; species Tinea semifulvella. The sequence continues at coordinate 5,364,878 of OU342599.1, forward strand.
GGCACAACATATTCAAAAGTTATATTATTTTTATAAATCATTAGGTATATATATATAGTTAACGGATTCCATTATATAACGTTTACACGTAACAAATTTACTTGTGTAGCAGTTTGAAATATTTACTATTAAGTGACGTCACTCACGCTAATGTTAAGGTAACTTTCCAATATGTCTAAAATAATGTACATATTTTATGAAAATATAAATGATTTCGTTAATTAAAACAAAGACATTTTTAACAATAGTTAACTATCCTATATAAAAAAATATTTGCAGTGAATTTGTGTGTGATTACATGTACTGTGTTAGTGAATAATTAAAAATCCATGTGTATATATAAAAAGATGCGTTTTATTGTAAACAAAATAATTTATGGCATTATAAAAGTTTAGATTTTGTTGAAGGCAGCAATGTCTACTGATTGGACAAAGTCTTCAAAGTCCTGGATCTTTTCTTGGAGAAGATCTACTGAGACCTTGTCATCTTCAATCACACACATAATTTGTAGTTTTTTGATTCCGTAACCGACGGGTACAAACTTTGAAGCTCCCCAAAGGAGGCCTTCCATTTCTATGGATCGTACAAGTTTTTCCATTTCCGCCATGTCTGTCTCATCATCCCAAGGTTTGCAGTCCAGGATGATAGAAGACTTTGCAATGAGCACAGGTTTCTTTGACTTTTTGTCGGCGTAAGCTTTAAGACGTTCCTCACGGACTCTGGCAGCTTCGGCATCCTGGAAACAGATACCAATGAGATTCAAATAAACATTGAATATTCTGATTATAATTTCTTGTTAGGAGAAGCAACTTCTGCAGGTAAGGGCTGCCTATGGAGCAGGAAGAATTTAGATTAACCAGTTATCACCTTAGATACTGTCCTGATTATGGTGGTGATGAAACAAACCAAATTTCTTAACATTCCATGAATTTACAGTGATGCAGAGTCAATTAAAAACAAATGAACATATTCAAGACTCAGCTTTACGCAGTGGAAGTTGGTGCAAGTGAAATTCAAGCTAAATCTTTGTACAACTTACTGAAAGAATTGGGCCAGACAGTATTAACGTAATCATATAGTATTTGGTTGGGTAGGGAGAGGAGCAGAATAATGGATGGTGTCTTGTTGCGCAATAGAAAAGGAAGCCTGTGCAAACCAGCACAGTCGATCGCAACCATACCTTTCATCTACACTCTTTCACACAATAATGAACACATAAAATGCTAAGAAATGTGTCTTCTGTGGGAAAGAGAGAAGTGTCTCGATTTGCAACTGACTATGGGCTGGATTAAAAAAGGGACCCCTTTTATTGTGTGAATAACATGCTTGTGCTCTATGCTACCAAATACTGTATGATTCCACTACTGCCATCTTAAAAGCTCATTTCATAAATGTACTGATGGCAGACCTGCTTAGGCCCGATCCATTTGCTAAATGTACTGATAACAGACCTGCTTAGGCCCAATTCTTTCGAAAAATAGTGCAAAGTGCAAAATTCCACCTACACTATCTTCCACTGCATAAAGCCAAATCTGGAATTTCTTTATCAAAAATCCATCCCAAGTTCTATTACTATGATAAAGTAGGATAATACTTACTTCTTCCTCATCTCCCGAGCCGAATAGATCTACATCATCATCATCGTCATCTGCTTTTGTTGCTGGTGCGGGTGCTGTGGGCTTAGCACCAGCATTTAGAGGTGTCACACCAGCAGTCCAGGCCTTGCGTTCGGCAGGAGTGAACGAAGCGATGTGGTTGAACCAGCGGAGGGCATGAGGAACTTCGCCGACCGGAGCCTTGCCCAGCTGTTCGTAAATCTTAACGTCTTCATTTGAAGGAGTGTAGCTGTAATTGCAAATTGAAAAGACAAATTTGTTAGCAAATCATAGCAGATGTTGTAAATCTATGGCAAAACTATTGCAAAGTTCATTTATTTTTGGTTCGATATGCGATTTTTTTTGTATTAAATGAAAGCTATTTTACTCGTTCTGTGACGAAAGCGTCCTAACGACTTGTAAATAAAAATTATCCAAAAAATAGAGGTTATAAAAGCGAAAAGTGGTCGGTTGACGTGTTCACATGCGGAGGTTATAAATGTATCCACTTACCCTGATATATAGCTCCGGTCCGCTAAATATGTGTTCAGTTGCTTCACTCCCTGAGCGCTTTTTAGGTCACCGAAAGCCATTTTTCTAATTTATGTAGAAATATTAAATAACTTCACGGGACGGGCTCCGGCAAAAAAGTGGCGGAAGAAAGAGAGAGGGAGAAGGGTTATTTTTGCGAAAGAGACAAGGACATTTTTGTTTTAATTAACTAAAGTACATTTTTTTTTCTCAAAATTAAATGAATAAACTTATAAGTAATAATTTATTATAAATGTATATACGGAACTAAAAGCAAAAAAAAATTTATTTAAATAAAATAAAATTTAAAATGAACGCTTTTGCACTATTTACGTTTTTTGGATCTGTCAGATTCTGACATCCAATTTATAAACGTAAGAGTCCCTCGCGCCATTTTGCGCGGCCATGTCAAGTGCAAGTTTTTGTTTTGTAAATTAGTTTACTGTGGTTATTATTGGTCAAGAGTGGTGTTGTTTTGTTTAATAATGTGCTACAATGTGAATAATTATGGAAAACGATAAATTGGACTTTAAATATGGGGCACAAGTTGCAGTTTATTTTTTGCGGTTTTCCCGCGCTGTCAACTCCCATATTTTACCCGACGTGTTTGAGCAGTGGATGGTTCCGCGAGTGACTCCAAGAAAAGCATCAACTTCTACAGCATCTGGAATTTGATGATGACCTCATTAATTCATGAAAAAGAAAGATATATTACGTCAGACTTGGCTGTATGGGCTAGACCCTTTGCCTTCCCTATCATCTCATTCATCATCCATCGGGAGAAGAGAACCAAAAAAAAAAAAAATTATAAACGTAAATTCTTAAAAATATATATAGGTAAACATATTAATAAAACTAATAACCAATTCCTAATTATAATCAGTTCTTAAAATCTAGTATTAGGTAAAAATATATTTGTTACATTAGTTTATTTGCATAGGTTAGAATTTTGTACTTATGTAACAATAACATCCATTTTCGGCTCATTTTACGTGAATTTTGAGTTATTTTCTCGTGTATTAGCTCGAAGTATCATTTAGTAGTTCAAGGGATACTGTTTTTTTAGATTTTATTGGGTATATTCTTGTGTGATTAGTGATTATATTGTGGTTATATTTTGGTCCAGAAAATGTGGCGCCAGCCGCTTTCTAGGGCTCTGACGCTGCCGGCGTTAAGTTCACCTACGCGTGTGACTCCACTGGCCACTCGACTGTACGCAGAACAGGCAGCACAACCTGACAAAGTCGAGTTATTCATTGATGATCAGCCTGTATATGTTTTACCTGGCACAACAGTATTACAGGTAAATTTCCAATAATGTTTGTTAAAGTGCTAATCCACGTAAGAAAAGTTGGCTTATTAACATTAACATCGCTGAACATCAACAATAATAAAGATTTGTATAGTAAGTTAAGTAGAGCATAATCTATATTTGATGCAATTAAGTAATTTTTATTAGTAGAACAAGTACAGTATGTTTTGTGCCTTACAAAGATAAATAAATAGACTTTAAAACGTAAAACTCTGCTACACAATGGGCTATGCCATGCAGGCTATTATTGCCAATCAGTAATAAACTGTTGACACAATGGTGCATGCCTTATTGCCAATTTTGTTATTAAAAAAAAAGTAAATTATAATCATGACCGTTTCCCTTCCGTAGTGGTTAAAAACCACGGTTATAAAGAATCGGTTTCACATTTAGCCAACTTATATACAAAATATTATCATGTTTTACGGCTAACTGCTAGACCTCACAGAAGACTAAATATTACGATCTCACAGAAGAAATGATCAGGAACGGGTTCAAGACCCAGCTTTACGCAGTGGAAGTTGGTGCGAGTGGAGTTCCACCAAAATCTTTGCATCACTTACTGAAAGAATTGGGCCTAAGCTGGTCTGTCGTCAATACATTTATGGAACGAGCTTCCAAGACGGCATTAACGGAATCATACAGTATTTGGTTGGGTAGGGAGAGAAGTCGAATGGTGGGAGGTAAGCGTATTATTGCGCAATAAAATAAAAAAGGGAGTCCTCATTTTCTTCAACCAGCCTATTGTTGGTCGCAAGCCTGAGACACCATTCATCTCATCTCTTACCCACACACAGTGAATCCATGGAATGCTTAGAAATTTGTCTTCTCTTTAGCCAACTTATATACAAAATATTATTGTGTACCTACCATGAATTGAATCCGGAAGTCTAGCTTAATCATGGACTTAACGGCTAGACCTCATATTTATAATATATATAATATAAACCAATAATGATGCATTTAAGAGTTATACCTTTAATTATTGATTTAATTGCTTGTTTTGTCTGTAAAAATTGAAATATATTGAAATATTCCAGGCTGCTGCGCAAGTCGGAGTGGAAATCCCAAGATTCTGTTACCATGAGCGTCTTGCTGTAGCTGGAAACTGCAGAATGTGTTTAGTTGAGGTGGAGAAATCTCCCAAACCTGTTGCAGCCTGCGCAATGCCTGTTATGAAGGGAATGCGGGTTAAAACCAACTCAGACTTAACCCGTAAAGCACGGGAAGGTGTTATGGAGTTCTTGCTTGTTAATCATCCACTGGATTGCCCAATTTGTGATCAGGGAGGAGAATGCGACCTCCAGGACCAATCTATGGCTTTTGGATCTGATAAGAGCAGATTTACAGATATACATTTTTCTGGGAAGCGGTGAGTTAATTTGCATTAAATATTTAATTTTAATCACTTCTCTGGGGTGGTCTCTAACCATGCTTTTGAAGAAGCAATTTCACATTTAACCAACTTTACTGTAGCCAAATTATGACAAGTAGCAAGTTGTCAATGTCTCCAGTGGTGCAAACTTGTTTTTTTTTTTTCCCCTTTGAGTACTGCATTTGTGGCAATCTGTACGGGTACAATAGGCCACCCTTTTATTTGATATTGATGCCAGTATTGGAGGGGAACCCATTGGTTCCTTCTTCAGTCTTTGCTAAATCTGACAACAAGGCGAAGTCTGAGGCAAGCATGTTCGGGTGTGATGCAAGTCTTAGTTGATACCCGAGGCTGTATGAGGTTATTTCCTCTCTTGTAGTTTTCATCCGTAGGTCCTCGTAAATATATTTGTTTTTAATGTAGAAAGGAATGTTAAGCATAAGAGGGCTTTGATCTGCAATATATTGATAAATACTAAAGTTGATTAATAAATTATTGTGTCTGGACCAGGGATCAAACCCGTTACATCTATGTCTTATTCCTATATCTTACACCACTGGCTGGATTTTTAAGATTTAATTAAATGATAATTCTTTTTAAGTTTTTACATAAAAGACTAAAAAAGATGTATGTAACAATTTTTGAAAAATATTTTATATATTATATATTACTTTGCATAATAATTAAAGAAAGTGGTGCAAATACTTCCTCTAGCACCAACTTCTACTGTGTAAAGCAGAGTCATTTGTACCCAATCTTCCCTTCTGTGTGATTGTTTAACTTAATGTTGTTTCTTTTTTCCCAATGGTTTATGAATGGGGTGATAGGGAAGGCAAAGGGTGAAGCCCATACAGTCAGATCTGACGTAATATATCTTTATTTTTATTGGTTAAAATTTTTAAGGTTATCATAAAATTTGAGATGTTGCAGAATTTGATGCTTGGAGTCACTAGTGGCAACTTGTGCCCCACATATAGTGTCCAATTCATTGTTTTCCATCATTATTCACATTGTAGTACAAAACAAAACAACACCATTTTGACTAAAAATACCCAAGTAAAGTAAATTACAAAACAAGAACTTGCCCTTGACAGGTCCTTTCAAAATGGCGCGAAAGACTCTTTAATGTTGTTTCTTTTTATTTCAGAGCTGTAGAAGACAAAGATGTGGGTCCTCTAATTAAGACCATCATGACAAGATGTATCCATTGCACTCGCTGCATTAGATTTGCCTCCGAAGTCGCCGGAATTGATGACTTTGGTACTACTGGACGCGGTACTGAAATGCTGGTAAAACTTTAAATACTAATATAACTGCCTCCATTTGATTCCTGGGCAAAAACATAAAATATTTAATTTATTTGTGGCATTCTTGAGTCTAGCTAGAGACATTGACGAGCTTGCCACTTGTTTTAGGGCTATAGAAAAGTTAAATGTGAAACCACTTCTTTAAAAGTGTGCTTTCTGACCACTTCAAGGCATATAATAAATAATAAAAATATTTTATTCACACAATTATATTTATTATTTGTGATACATTGAGCTAGGACAGGTTAACGTAACTGTTAGTAAGTGCACAGGTTTCTGCACTAGATTATTCTGTAAAGGCACAGAAACCAGATTGATCAGGGAAGGTGTAATTTCTTGATCCTAGTTTTTGCAACACTGGTATGTGGTTGTTATATCTTATTTGTGTATATTTATATACTTATATTTGAAAGAAAGAAAGAATATATTTATTTGTCCCCAAACCATACATATTTATTATTATTATTACAGCCCATAGAACATAGCGTCCTAGACCTCCACTGCTGGAGATGGGCCTTCCAGAAAATTTATCTGGTGAATTTGGCCTACACTCGCCACTCTCTGGCCAGACGGCTTGGCGAGGATATGATGGTCATTTTTAATGACAATTTATTAACGATTCCACAAGTTGGTATTAGTCGAACCGGGACCGACCGGGGCTTAACATGCTCTCCGAGGAATCTATGACAAATGTACATAAGAAAAGTGTATTTCTCATTGGTACATGCCGGGTGGGTTTGAACCGACCTTTGTAGGATTTTTGGGAACGCATTCTTACAACCGAGCCTGCACCGTGCCTTCCATACACATAGCATAATACAAATTAAAAAATGCGAAAAATACTAAGCCTACCAGCATATATATAGCGACAAAAAAGCGATCAGCTCGGCGTCCGCTACAACCTAAGGATAGCCCATAGTGCCGATTTTCAGCTGATGCCTTACTTATGAAAAGCACGTCACAGACACAGATGTACTAAATACAACCTATTTAACAAATATTGCATACATACATACATACACACACACTTAACATAATAACAATAAATTCCCAGTCTTGCATAGTAAGGTGAAATTGGCTCAATAATTTTATTTATCCTGTGATATGGTCGTGAAGATTCATTACATATTTTTTAGGTTGGGACTTATGTGGAGAAGATGTTCTTATCCGAATTGTCCGGTAATGTGATAGATTTATGCCCTGTAGGAGCTTTGACATCGAAGCCCTATAGCTTTGCTGCACGTCCCTGGGAAACTAGGAGGGTATGTCATAATAAATATTTTATTTTAATTTAATTTATGGTGTTTGTTTAGTAGTTAGTTAGCCCACCTCGATCCTTGGCGCCGCATCAGACTGGAAAATTCTCATGGATATAATGAACATCATTATAGGATCCCTAATGAACTAAATGTATCAGCCTATAGGCCAGACATCTTAGTGTTGTCTCGTAACTTGAAAAAAGTTATCCTTATTGAAATTATCGTTCCGTGGGAATCAAATATTTCAAAAGACCACAACATGAAGTCGAATGAATGTTATGATTTCACAGAACAAATGATCAGGAACGGGTTAGACTTAGAGTATAACTTTACGCAGTGGAAGTTGGTGCGAGAGGAGTTCCAGCAAAATATTTGCACTACTTACTGAAAGAATTGGGCCTAAGCAGGTCTGCCGTCAATACATTTATGGAAAGAGCTTTCAAGACGGCATTAATGGAATCATTCAGAATTTGGTTGGGTAGGGAGAGGAGAACAATGGTGAATGGTGAGCGTATTATCGCGTAATAAAATAAAAAAGCGAGGCCTCCTTTTTTAAACCAGCCTATAGTCGGTCTCAAACCTGAGACAACATTCTTCTCATCTCTTATCCACACACGAAGAACCCGGCAGCCGCACGGTGAATTCATGGAATCGTTAGAAATTTGTCTTCTGTCTTTGCTTAGCCAAACACATGCCATAAACTCAAAAAAAAAAGTTTTTTTAAACCGATATTAAGTGTTCGCCATGCAGGCAATAGAACATAAAGTACGCCCTTATAACGAGTGTATTACGCCCTTATACACTACTTTTAAAATTTTGTGCAATAAAGTTTTTAATAAAATAATTATTGTTATTATTAATTGTGGCTGAACAAAGTTACTCTGCGATGTCCAACTTTATTATTATTAATTGTAGCTGAACAAAGTTTCTCTGCGATGTCAAACTTTATTATTATTAATTGTAGCTGAACAAAGATTCTCTGCGATGTCTAACTTTATTATTATTAATTGTAGCTGAACAAAGTTTCTCTGCTATGTCCAACTTTATTATTATTAATTGTAGCTGAACAAAGTTTCTCTGCTATGTCCAACTTTATTATTATTAATTGTAGCTGAACAAAGTTTCTCTGCTATGTCCAACTTTATTATTATTAATTGTAGCTGAACAAAGATTCTCTGCGATGTCCAACTTTATTATTATTAATTGTAGCTGAACAAAGATTCTCTGCGATGTCCAACTTTATTATTATTAATTGTAGCTGAACAAAGTTTCTCTGCGATGTCCAACTTTATTATTATTAATTGTGAAATGTAGCTGAACAAAGTTTATCTTCGATGTCCAACTGATAAAGCTGTACTTTTTGTTTATTTTTGTATGAAACAAAAAAACATTATTCTACATGAAAGTAGGCTTTCAATATATATATAAAGAAAAAATTATGAATATTGCAATAATGGTGGCGCTAGAGAAAAATAATAAAAAATTCACTGTACATTTTAATGAATAAGGTAACACATTTTCTAAAAATTGAATATGGAGGTATATATATTGTGGTTTAGCAATTGTGTCTAAAAACCTTTGGTTGAAATTGATTGGATTAATATTTGTTTTTATCGGACTGTCTAATTTGCTAAGTTTACTCAAGTAAAGGAAAGCTTATCTCAAAAGCTAAAAAGTTATCTAATGTTTTTGTTAATATTTTAGATAGATTCTGTGGATGTAATGGATCCTCTTGGCAGCAACATTGTGGTGACCACACGGACTAACGAAGTTTTACGTATTCTCCCTAAAACTAATGAGGTAAGCTCTTTTTAAAATAATGATGATGACTCAATGTAAGAATCATCACCATCACAGCCCAGAGTTGGAGTTGGGCCTTCCAGAAAATTCTGGAGAATTTAGCCTACACTCGCCACGGCCAGACGGGTTGGCAAGGTTCTGATGTATCTTTTTTAATGATAATTTATTAACAATTACACAAGTTGGTATAAGGAACGGTGATGTTGTAAATAAATAACAAATGTACAGAAGAAAAGTATTTTTCTCATTGGTACATGCCGGGGTTCGAACCAACTAATTTCGTTTTTTTTAAAAATTTATTAATTATTTATTTTTAAAAAATCACAGCTTATTATATTAATCATATAAACAAAGTAGCAATAGTGGAACACAAGCCAAATATATTTTATATTATTTAGACAATACAATTAAAACAGAAATTAGAGTAAAATATAGTAATTAGATTTGTCCGCCTCCGTGGTCTAGTGGTAACAAACGTTGCCGTGAACTCGGGAGGTCGTGGGTTCGATTCCCACCAGGGGCAAGTTGTACATTGTATAATTTGTCTCGGTCTGGGTGTTTATATGTATAATATGTATATATTTACAAAAAAAAAAGTATAATATGTAGTTTATCAACCATCTAGTTTCCGTAACACAAGCCTCGTAGCTTACCACAGAAACTAGATGGCGCTGTGTGACCTGTGTAGAAATATTTATATTTATTTATTTAAATTAATAGTGCAATTGAACTGTGACTAGCAAAAGTAAAAGAATAGGTTAATGATTATTTACCTAAAATAAAATGAATGAATGAGAGGCAGGAGCAAAATTATACTATATATACAAGTATAGCAGTATTCGTATATTAGCAAGTGAAGTGGATTTGCAAAGTCAGTCCGGGATAAGAGTTGTATTGATACTGCCTCCGGTGATTAGTTAGATGTATCAGAGTAGAACATGGCTAAAACGTAATATAGACAAGTCATTTACAGAAATCTAAACAGGTGAATGAATAAATGAATAAAGGAAAGCATTCTTACAACCACCACCGCTCCAGAATGCTTTTCTTAAAATCCAAAAGGTTGGTACTTGTGATTGTGATGACCGTTGATTTTCCGCACTTAGTAACCACGAGACCTTTGTGCGTGATATTTACTCCATTATCCAGGAATGATACCCATTAAAAATCAAATAAAAGGCGAGTTTACAATGAAGAATACCGATTTAGAGGATACCTTGAGGGATCCTATTTGACAGCTGGAAGGAATCGTTAAGTGGAGGAGGCATTGAGAAAACGTCTAACCTAATTTTATTACAGGAAATAAACGAAGAGTGGCTATCGGACAAGTCTCGTTTTGCATGCGATGGGTTGAAGAGACAGCGTCTGGTTACTCCCATGGTGAAGGTACCTGGCGGAGAACTGCGCGCTGTGGAGTGGGAAGACGCGCTGGTAGCCGCGGCGAGGGCCATCAAAAGTTGTGCTCCGGAACAGGTAAAAATATATGTACTTAAGACTGACTAAAGATATACTAAAGTCTAATTAAAAACATACTGAACACTTGACTAAAGACATACACAAAAATTTAGACTGATTAAACAATGACTTAAGACATACTTAACACTTAAGACTAATTAAACACTGATTAAGCACTGACTAAAGTCATACTCAACACTTAAGAATGATTAAACACTGACTATAGTCGTACTCAAAACTTAAGACTGATTAAACACTGACTCAAGACATACTCAACACTTAAGACTGATTAAACAATGACTTAAGACATACTTAACACTTAAGACTAATTAAACACTGATTAAGCACTGACTAAAGTCATACTCAACACTTAAGAATGATTAAACACTGACTAAAGTCGTACTCAAAACTTAAGACTGATTAAACACTGGCTCAAGACATACTCAACACTTAAGACTGATTAAACACTGACTTAAGACATACTCAACACTTAAGACTGATTAATACTGACTTAAGACGTACTCAACACTTCTTTTAAAACACTAACTAAAGACACTCTCTCACTTCATTCAATAGCGAGCACGTCGCAGATATAGCGTCGTTCTCTTTTTTAAAAATTCTATGTATCTCGCAAACTAATGTTTGCAACAAAATAATTTATTAAATGTATTCTTATTGCTAAGTATGTGACGTCACAAGAGAGGTTAAAGGGCACTCATAAATGTAACCACTTGTGATAGGGGTTTAATAAGTCACGAATTTTGTGTGTGTTAAGCCACTAACTCCTATGTTGTCACTAGATGCTGGTGGTAGCAGGTGACTTGGCCGATGCTGAAGCCCTGGTTTCCCTGAAGGATTTATTTAACCGTTTGGGCTGTGAAAACACCTGCACTGAACAATATTTCCCATTGGAAGGTGCTGGTACTGACCTGAGGTCTTCTTACCTGCTCAACACTAAAATAGCCAGTAAGTAATGTTTATCTTTAATATTATATTTACTATACACTTCCTTTACTTTTACACATCTGCGCCTAAACGAAAGGATCCGTGCCACGCCGTTCGGCTACTCTTGTGGGGGACACAGGACACAGACGCATATCCGACGCGCCAGAACCGTTTTATTCCGTTAATTCGCATCTTGGCAATACTTTCAACCTCAAATTTTTTTCAAATTACACCAAGTTCATATATATAGCCAACTTGTGTGTGGCCAGTCTAGCCTTGTGCAATCTCAGACACTTATAACTGACATCAGTCCCTAACAGTCCCGGCTTGACTAGATACTTTTTCACACTTCGCTTGAAGAACTGCAGGTTATAGCAAAGTGACACACAGAGGCTGAGAGAGCAATCCACATATTTATCATGCAACAGATGTATGATCCCATGAATGTCATCATTATGTTGTATAACATTAGTCTTATCAATAAAAATATCAATTTTTTATCAAAGTACATAGCACAAGTAGAACAATCATCATCATCATCATCAGCCTATTTCTCTCCACTGCTGGATGTAGGCCTCCCCCAAGGCTCTCCATTTCACACGATCTTTTGCCACCCTCATCCAGCCCCCACCAGCGACCTTTTTCAGGTCATCCGTCCATCTGGCGGGGGGTCTTCCCACTCTGCGTTTTCCTGTACGTGGTCTCCACTTCAGAACTCGTCTACTCCATCGGTCATCGGTTCTGCGACAGACGTGTCCGGCCCATTGCCACTTCAACTTACTAATTTTGAAGGCTATGTCGGTAACTTTGGTTTGCTGACGGATGTCTACGTTTCGGACTCTATCCATCAGAGAATTACCGAGCATAGCTCTCTCCATAGCTCGCTGAGCGACTTTAAACTTGTGGACCAGACCCACTGCCTAGTTGCATAGTCTAGCCAAGGTAGACGTATTTTTTCACAACTTCGAGAGAGGCGTTGCATAGAACAATATTAGCCCAAAATGTCTATATGAACGCGTAGGGATGGTGGGTGTATAATCAAATCAATATTATCAATACAATTCGTTTTCCACAGACGTAGAAGACGCAGATCTGGTTCTTCTAATCGGTACTAATGTGAGGTTCGAAGCTCCTCTGCTGAATGCCAGGATTCGGAAGGCATTCATTCACAAGGAAACTGACATAGCTGTCATCGGACCTAAGATCGATCTAACCTATGAATATACTGTAAGTAAACGATAAAATAGCTTGCTGCGATGACTACAACGATAGATTGTGCATAGAAGAGATAATGAGAGTGACCAAGAATCACTAAATTTACTGTACTGTTACTTAGCGCAAACGTTATATAATGACAAAATATAGGGACAAAAATAAGAAAAGGTATGCTCCGATGGTTCGGACATGTTGAAAGAATGAGTGAAGAGAGATTGACGAACCAGATATATAATGCGATAGTTGTGGGTAAAAGAGGCCCTGGCAGACCAAGACTTAACTATCAGGATCAAATAAATAAAACAATAACTAAAGATGCATTAAAAAGCCATCAAAATAAAAGGGCATGTATGAAGAGGGTGATGAATGTCGAAGAAGCGAAAGAGGTATGTCGTGATCGTGTCAAGTGGCGCTCAATTGTCTCTGCCTACCCCGCAAGGGATTTGGCGTGAAGATATGTATGTATGTATGTTATATAATGAAATCCGTTAACTATATATATGCTATTAAAGTTGATATATGCCCGGCCGCTTTCAAGTCGAGCGCTTATAGAGTTGAGAATTGAATAATATTTTGTAATTATGACGCAACATCTGGCCTAAATAACGAAACCCACTAATAACGTTTGCGACTAAGTTTTTTTTTTTTTTTTTTTTTTCAAACTATGCCAAACCGACGAACAAAGTTGCTATGTAATAAAATATTTGATGGTGGTGGCTCGGTTGTAAGAAGTTCCTTAAATCCCCCCCGGCATGTACCAATGAGAATTATACTTTTCTTAAGTACATTTGTCATAGATTTACAACACCACCGTACCCGTGTCTCGGAGAGCACGTTAAGCCGTCGGTCCCGGTTCCACTAATACCAACTTGTGAAATCGTTAATAAATTGTCATAAAAAAATTACATCACATCCTCGCCAGGCCGTCTGGTCAGCGTGGCGAGTGTAGGCTTAATTCTCCAGATATATGTTCTGGAAGGCCCATCTCCAGCAGTGGAGGTCTAGGACGCTGTGTTCTAGGGGCTGTTCTTCTTCTTAGTCGCTACACTCTTGGCAAAGTGGTCGTTGTCGTCACTTGAGTGTCAGTAGCACACTTAATAAGCCATCGCTACTTCTTTCGAACTGCAGCCTTTCTGGAGCACTCATGTAGGGGGTGATCCATTGCTGCTTTAACCTGGTCAGTCCATCTCATCGGAGACCTACCACGCATTCTCTTACCATCGACTTTTCCCTGAACTACAAGGCGCTCAATGGATGTATCTCCACGCCGCGACACGTGTCCAAAAAAAGTGAGAATGCGTGATTGCACGATTGAGGAAAGGCGTTGTCCTATCTCTCTCTCTCTATATATATATATATGTCTATCTAGGGGCTGTAATGAATTTAATAAAATACGCTAACAAAAGCAAAACATAATATTTATATAGTTTATTGGTTAGAATTGCACCCCACATATTTATACTGTCTCACTCTCCCAAAGGTTAGCTGGTAGAAAAAGCCGAAATGGCTTTAAGTTCGCCTTTGTACATACTTTTAAGTAAAGTGCAATAAAGTATTTAAATAAATAAATAAATAAAAGCAGCGGTGATGGGTTGCCTATCGAAATATGTTATTTTTTTTAAAGTAGTCGTGGATGGATGCTGTCCACTGCGAGGAATATCGAAAAATGCCGAAAGGGGTCTCCGGGCCGATTTTAACAAAGAATTAAATAGCATTATAACATTTTCGAAATATCCACTATCAACTAGTGTAGTAATACAATATCAGTCAAAGTAATAAATGAATGACTGACAAACATACATACATACATACAAAACTTATTTCACATTTATAATATTAGTATTGCATCAAACGAACTTTTTATTGCAGCACATCGGGGAATCAGCTTCATCCCTTAAAGACTTGGCTTCTGGAACTTCTTCACACCCAATCCTGAAGCGATTGGAACAGGCTAAGCGCCCAGTCGTCATACTCGGCGCTGACCAACTGAAGACCAAGGAGGGCGCCGCCTTGTTGGCACACACACAGGAACTAGCCTTAAGGCTGCAAGATAAACTAGAAGACAAAAGCTGGAAGGTAAATAAAATAAAGTTCGTAGCCCTAATTTATAAGAATTTATAAAAAAATATAATAAAGCAAAAAAAAGATTGCCAGCTATTAAGGCAATTAAATTAAATTAAAATAATTAAATTAACGCTAGAATTTATAACCGCCTCTGTGGTCTAGTGGTAACAAACGTTGCCGTGAACTCGGGAGGTCGTGGGTTCGATTCCCACGGGGGCAACTTGTACATTGTATAATTTGTCTCGGTCTGGGTGTTTATAATATGTATAAAATGTATATATTTACAAAAAAAAGTATAATATGTAGTTTATCAACCATCTAGTTTCCGTAACACAAGCCTCGTAGCTTACCACGGAAACTAGATGGCGCTGTGTGACCTGTCTGGGAATATTTATTAATTAGCTACTAGGTAGAATGCGTTGGAAATTATGTATAATAATGGCTATGAGTATTAGTCAATATGGAACTGACTGACATCCTAGGACACAAGTTATCTTGGTCAGGAGTCAGGGACCATCTTAAAATTGCCTATCCTTGTGGTTTGCATTCAATCAAACATGTTTATATATTTGCTTAAAATGTAAAATTCAAGGAATATTTTATATACTGTTTACTGAACTTTGTATATAGGTAACAATAAGAAAGCTCAATAAACGTTATTATTATTATTACTTACTAACATTGTATGTGTGTGATTAGTTATTAAATAATACTTTTGTATTTTATATTTCAGCACATACTTAAAATGTTTAAATGGTTGCCTCAATGGTTGGCTATGGTAAAATGTCGTGTGGCATTAAAGCCCGCTTTTGTCTTTGTGCAATAAAGATTTTAATTCAAGTAATTCTATTGTATAGGTGTTAAATGTGCTCCAACGTACTGCGGCGGCCGCTGCTGCTCTGGATGTGGGGTACAGGCCCGGCGTGGGGGCCGCCATGGAGAAGGCCAAACTGGTGTACCTTCTGGGGGCAGACTCCGGGGACATCGCCAGGGACCTGCCCAAGGACGCCGTCGTCATCTATCAAGGTAGACTCATTTACCTTTTATCCACAATAATAGGAGAGAGAATCAATAAAATTTTTGAAGGTGCTTTGGGCTGCCCCATCGGAATTTAATTTATTTTCTTTTGTCTTAAACTAACGAGGTTATTTTGCGTTTAAAATATAATAAATCACGCACTTGGCTGGGGATCTATTTCGTTGAACGTAAGTCCGTACGTTAGCCCAGCGCTCAAGGGAAAACAGCGCGGCGGGGAAGGGGAATAGGGGAGGTTAGGCGCGCGCGTATAGCCGCTGCCTCTCTCGCTCTTTCCCGCTCCTTTTTCTTTCTTTCTTCCTCTGGAAGCAGCGCGGCGGGAAAGGGGAATAGGGCGGATAGGCGCGCGCGTATAGCCGCTGTCTCTCTCGCTCTTTCCCGCTCCTTTTTGCAGCGCGGCGGGAAAGGGGAAGAGGGCGGATAGGCGCGCGCGTATAGCCGCTGCCTCTCTCGCTCTTTCCCGCTCCTTTATCTTTCTTTCTTCCTCTTGAAGCAGCGCGGCGGGGAAGGGGAAGAGGGGCGGATAGGCGCGCGCGTATAGCTTTCTCTTTCTTTCTTTACACGTCTGCAACTATGCGTGCACGCAGCCACGCGCATTCATTTAATCTCCATATTCCTACCAACTACGAAATCAATAACCTGCAAGTTTAGTTCTCACTTTTGCGGTACGTCCCGCGACGCACCCATTTTTTTTCTCATTGGTACATGCCAATTCGAACTGTAAATCTGATAGGCGTTTTGACAACCGACCCACGTTATTTTTACCAGGTCATCACGGAGACCAAGGAGCTGCTCGTGCCGACATAGTGTTGCCAGGTTCGGCATATACAGAGAAACGGGCTACGTATGTGAATGCGGAAGGACGTGCACAACAAACTCTGGTTGCCGTCACTCCCCCAGGAAAGGCTAGGGAGGATTGGAAGATCATTCGGTAAGGAATTTAACTGAAGAAATGATCAGGAACGGGTTTAAGACCCAGCTATACGCAGTGGAAGTTGGTGCGAGAGGAGTTCCAGCAAAATCTTTGCATCACTTACTAAAAGAATTGGGCCTAAGGTCTGCTGTCAATACATTTCTGGAACGAGCTTCCAAGACGGCATTAACGGAATCATACAGTATTTGGTTGGGTAGGGAGAGAAGTAGAATGGTGGATGGTGAGCGTCTTGTTGCGCAATAAAGTAAAAAAGGAGGCCTCCATTATAAACCAGCCTATTGTCGGTCGCAAGCCCGAGACACCATTCTTCTCACCTCTTGCCCACACATGATGGACCCGGCACCCGCACGGTGTATCCTTGAAATGCTTAGAAATTTGTCTACACTTCTAGACTTCCACTGTTGGAGATTTGGCCTTCAAGAAATTCTACAGAATATGGCCTACACTCGCCACGCTGGCCAGATGGTTTTTTTTTTTTTTTTTTTGAGAAAAACATAATTTTGACACAACTTATTTTAAAATACAATTCATGGTGACCAGAGTCTGTGTATCAGGAGAAAAAAGGTTGGCGAGGGTCTGATGACAATTTAATAACGATTCCAGAAGTTGGTAATAGTGGAACCGGGACCGACTGCTTAATGTGATCTCCGAGGCACAGGAACGGTGGTCTAATTGTATTTCTTATTTTTTTATTTTTATATACCAGCACGACCTTGCGCCCACCTGATGGTAAGTGCCGTGCAAGGTACATGTATGTTAGCAACTGGAATCAAACACTTATATCAATCCCCAACACTATGCCGGCTTGACTGGGCATGACAAATTATCACCATCAAACAAAACTTACTTATTTACTCATTGGTACATGCCGGGGTTCGAACCCACCTTTTAATATACAGTGTAAACTCCATGTAAGGTCACTTGATTTAACGACAAGCTCCCTAAAGCGTCGAAATCAATTGGCTTTGGTTGGTTTAGCTTGTCTTCCGATTCTGATTTTTCTTCTCTCCATTTAACAACAACTCTCTATAACGCCATAAAATGCACAGTTCCTTCAGTGTCGTTATATAGAGTTTACGCTGTAAACGTTGACACAGGATCCAATATCTGTCGACAAAGGTTGATTTTAAGTATAAACGTCTATATTGGGTGAATTTGATAAAAATCGCTTTCGTTCATGGAACATACATGAACATACTCTCATATCGTAAAATGCGAATTACAAACTTCATAACGAATTTATATTGACATACTTTATAAACATACTGCTGAAATTTAAAAATAGAATCACATTATAACACTTTTTCTCTAACAAAATAATGTTAACTTATTTTTTTCAAGTCAAAGGTTTCATTACAAAAAAGTTTTGATTCCAATTTTTACTTGTCGATGGCAGCGCCCGCCATAGCGTGTCATAAGCTAGGTTTTGGCGCCATTTCATTGTTTAGGACTTATGTACTCTGTACCAAGGTCATTAAAGAAAAAAAAAAATGGCGCCATTCAACACGTTTTTTTGTATAGCATTTCGTGTGTTTTTTTATTCTTGCTTAAAATTCTTACTCTTTTAACTTTTATCTTTTATTTAGTAGGTTCAATCCCAATGTATGAGAGTAGATAAATTAGTGTATGAAACTGCACATAACTAGGTATTAAAACACTATATATGCAACAGTTTCATAAACTACTATTTTCACAGTATTTTTTTGTAATAATACATGTTTAAATGTTGCAGCGCTTTGTCTGAAGTTGTGGGAGCTCCACTTCCTTACGACACCTTGGACGAGGTGCGCGGTCGCCTGTCCGAGTTGAGTCCCGCTCTAGTCACGTATGGATATGTTCAGGAGAATAACTATTTCGCACAGGCTCGAGCTCTCGCTAAGGTAATACATACATACATAACTTCACGACCGTTTCCCTTACGGGGTGGTCAAAAACCACGCAATTCACATTTAGCCAACTTTACTATAGGCCAATCATGACAAGTGGCAAGCTCGTCGATGTCTCCAGCGTACCAAACTCGAGAAATATCACAAATAAATTAAATGTATTTATTTATATTAATAAATATTATTGTGTCCCGACCAGGAATCGAACCCGGTACCTCTAAATCCACGGACTTAACCACTAGACCACGGCGGCAGGTAAAAATTAATTTGAAATTAAAAAAAAATGTTTTTGGGTTTTGTGGGTAGTCTATAAATTTTTTTGGAGCATAAAATTTAAACTTGTTATTTTATTTACGAGTAACATTATCATTATGACCGTAATCCTTCAGGGGTGGTCAAAAATCACGCATTTAAAATATCTGATTGACAGTTATCCAACTTTACTGTAGGCTCATCATGTCAAGTGTCATGATTGCCGATGTCTTTAGCATACCAGACTTAAGAAATATTACAAATTAAATTAAATAAATTATTGGGATTACTCTTTAACTAAAACAGGAAAAAATCAGCAGGGGTTAATTAGCAACGGACACGGAGCTATATTATATTAATTAAAGATATGATCAAAATCAAAAGTAATTTATTAGTTTTTGAATAAGTACATTATTTATGGTGGTCGCTATGTCCCGTCCATTGGACATACAATAATTATATACACAACACTAAAAAATAATTTTACAATGTTGGTGATGGGTGAGGGCATGCTGACTGTTCCTCTCAAGTTTAGCTACGCTGTAATAGTATTTCTTAGATAGAAAGCCATGGATGTTTATATGTTATATGTTTTAGTAAAATAGCGAAAAATCGTTATGTTATTGCTATTTTTCTCTGTCCCAAATTATGTGTATGAAAGTGGAAATACATGAGTCCAAAATACCTGATTTTTTGTTTGTTTTGTTCTCTTCTCCCGGTGGATGATGAATGAGGTGATAGGGAAGGCAAAGGGTTTAGCCCATACAGCCAAGTCCGACGTAATATATCTTTCTTTTTTGTGAGTTAATGAGATCATCATCAAATTCCTGATGTTGCAGAATTTGATGCTTCTCTTGGAGTCACTCGCGACATTATAGCCCAAACACGCCGGGTATAATATGGGAGTTCACAGCGCGGGAAAATCGCAAAAAATAAACTGCGACTTGTGCCCCATATTTAAAGTCCAATTTATCATTTTCCATAATTATTCACATTATTAAACAAGTTACCATTTGACTAACAATATCTATAAAAAATATATTTACAAAACAAAAACTTGCACTGGACATGTCCGCGCAAAATTTTTTATGACTCAGACTTGAAAAGTCATTGAAATATTGGATGGAGATGGATGCAAAAGCGTTAAATCAGACTAAATTAAGCAGACTTATTAAGAGGGTGATTGTTTAATAAAATTGTCAGCACTTGACTACAGGGATCGATTTGATTGATTGACACAAACGACCCGGCAGCCTCACTATAAATACATTAACTATAAAAAAATAATGTTTTTCTATCAGAGTCTACAAAAGCCGCTTTCGGGTAATTTGGAAGTTCAGCTGAAAAAACTGGAAGACTACTACATGACTGACGCAATCAGCCGCGCCTCCCCGACCATGGCCAAGTGTGTGCAAGCCGCTATCAAGCAGAAGGATTCACCCTACTAAATAAATAAATTATACAATTTGCTCTTTTATTTATAGTCGTATCGCGGTTACTTCTAATTAAATTATTATCATTCGGATGCAAAAGAAAGGCTTAAAGGACGTAAATCCTAAGCCGTAAAAAAAAAACGTTAAGATGTTGGCCGCGAAATAACGGCTGAAGGACTAGTACCCATGGCCTAAAAAAATATTAGACAGCTTCGCTTAAAAATGTCGGAATTTAAAAATCTTGATTTTCGATAATTATGGAAAAATATAATCAGAAGTAATCACGAGTAATTAGGATTAATAAAAATTTTATTACAATAAATAATTATTCATTTCGCCTTTAACCCTTTCAGCACGGACAATGGCAAGCGTGCGTTATTACAAAAAAAAAAATTAAACAGCCTCGAAATATAATGCACTCATCTAGCTTATTATCTTTTATTAGTGATTATCTTTATTAAAATGTTAGGCTAATCCTTAGTCCTAGTCCTTTTTTAATAAAAAACATACTATAGTGATTTTTATTTGCATCATATTACCCAACGCAAGAACCCCCACGCTTTGTGGAATTCGCTAGTGAATTATTTATTTCACTAATTTTGTGAGATATTTTAGACCTTAAGTAATTCAAAGTTATCAATACCTTTTAATATCTAAAAAATTTTTTGTCGTGCTGAAAGGGTTTTGTAATTTTGTAAAGTACTTCTACCGCAGTCGCTATAGATAATAATTAATTGTAGATCAAGTAATTTGACTGTAGAAGATATGTGATTATTAACCTTTAAGTACTGACGTGTGGTCTCTTGGACACCTCGATTATTTGAGTCTACAATGTTATGTTAATCGCCTTGTCTTTACCTCGAATTTAGGAAAAGCAATTAATTCTCTGTATTATGTCAGACCACGGGCCGGTATTTATGTTATGATCATGGCACGTCGGTACTAGAAGGTTAAGTTATTTATTCTTAATATTTTATCTAACATTAATTTTTAAATAGTGCAAATATTGTTTGAAAAATGGAGATGTGTGGTAACAGTTTGAGTGAATAAAGAAAGATTTTGTAAATATTTACTACTACATTTTGTTAGAATTTAATAAATGTAGAATGTATAATTGTGATTCTGTTGTTTTATTAAGTTATACTATTTTTTCCCCCCTGGGCTAGACCTTACGGCCGTACCTATACAACATGTTACACAATACCCCGTAAAAATATAATTAATCATCTAAAACGTGGTCGCACTAATCTCACCGATCATCTGCGTGAGGGACGGCATTCTACGGCAACAACTGAAGGTAACGATTGTGTGATTGTGATTACGGCGGCTTTTCCTCACTTAGTCTCCATTGGACCATTGTGCGTGACCTTTACTTCTTCAGCAGAGCCATCCGATCTCCTCCAGGAAGGCCAGGAGACCCGTTACGTTCCTGCAGACCTCCGGAAGAGTCCTCGCAGTCTGGAGGAACCTCAGTCTAGGCGCAGCCACACTGTCGCACTCCATGAGCACATGCGCGGCCGTCTCCTCCTCCGTCATGCATCCTCTACACAGTGGGCTATCTGTAATGTTTAGAATATGGAGATGTTTGTTAAAGGCACAGTGTCCCGTCAAGACCCCCACCACTATTCGAGGCCTGGCTCTGTCAAGGCCCAGGAGATGTCGTGTGAGGAGCCTGTCTGGTTTGGGAAGGGCCTCCCTGGACTCTCTGCAGTCTGTGGTCGATGCCCACATCTGCTGGTGCAGTTTATCAGTTCTTTGGCGAAGCCAGCTTCGCATGAATTGGAATGGTAGGGGGATTGTCGGTCCTGGGCCTATCAGTATTGTAGATGACCCCCTTCTGGCCAGTTCATCAGCCGCATCATTGCCCAGTGAACCACTGTGACCCTATATCAACTGTAACTTTTTTTTTGTTGTCTCTGCACACTGCTTCCAGGGCTAGGTGGCAGTCGACTGAAGGTAAACATCAGTGTTATGCGGCGTATGATAGAGACGGCCATAAGAGTGACCTATCAGCAGATTCGGACAAGCTTAGGCATCGGTATGAGTCAAGTGCACAAAATCCTTCATTAACATTTTGCGGTCAGTAACCCTATTCTGTTACATCAACTAGTCATCTCAGACCCCCCTCTTCCGGGGGAAGACGGGAAGAAAAGAAGTAGCATTCGCTGCACGTAACTACGGGCAGGGCGTGTGAACCTTTATTATAGGTTTAATTTAATACGAGCGGGCGCGTCGGAGGCCGCGGAATGTCAACGTGATCAGGCTATCAAATCGCGCGCCATGCGCCGTGGAACCTCGGGAGGTCTGGCGTGCAGGGGGGCCAAATCTCTCACGAGTGGGAAATTTGACCTCCCTACCCGTGCGAACATTCCCTTGACACCTATTCTGTTATTTAAGCGCAAACGTTATATAGTGGAATCCCGTTAACTATACCTATATAACACGCTATTAAAGTTGATATTTGCACGGCCGCTGTCAAGGTCAAGCGCTTACAAAGTTGAGAATTTAATAATATATTGTAATTATGACGCCATCTCTGTTGTAAATAACGAAATCCACTAATAACGTTTGCGACTAAGTAACAGAATGGAAGCTTCGTGCCAGTTGATGCCGTGAGTTGCCAACTAAAGAGAAGAGAGGTCGAAGTGTGGAAAAAAAGATGGTGGTCTCGTTCTTCAGAAGGACAGGTCGATACGCGACAATTGTTTTAGAGGATCAAAAAACAGTTACTGCAGAGTGGTACACTAACATTGTTTGCCACTTGTCTTTGAAATAGTTTAGGAGAAACGACCTCGCAGTAGGATCCTCCTTGACCACGACAAAGCCACGTTGCGATTTTTATTTATTCCCGAAAATAAAAGAAAAACTTCGAAAAAAACTTTTTATGAACGCAGAGGAAGCTGCGTTTCATAAGGCCCCAAGGACGAGTGGGCAAAGTACTCTTCTCAGTGGTTCCATTGGATGCAGCGATGAATTGATGTGAATGGAATCTATTTTGAAAAAATATAAAAAAACTAATAGCTTGTTCTAAAAACTAATAGATTGCTCAACTCTTGATTTTCTAAGAATTTTCAGTTCGATCCTTGTAGCCTTTAAAATTGCTGAAGCTGAAGTGACAATGATGAAAGATGGAGTAGATGGCTTTTGGAGATGAGACCATGTACGGGAAGACGTAGACTGGGACGACGGGCTGGATGAGGGTGGCAGGAGATCAAGTGGCGAGCCTTGAGAGAGTGCTATATCCAGCAGTAAAGAAACACATGACGATAATTTAATTTTAAAATGTAAGTATTGTAACCTGCCTTTGCAGTCACAAAATTATCCAACGCCTGCGGTTGGATGTAGTTGCTTTTAATTGTTACGGAGAGGATTCTACGTAACTCCTTTTTTTATTGAAAATGCATAAAAACTTTCAATATTACTAATACAAATGTAGAAAAACTAAACACTTATCTACGTGGGACACTATTACGCGATAGACTTTAACTGTAATTATTATTTTAATCCTAATATTTATAAAAGATACTCGCTGTGTCGACCTCCCGGTCCGAGCTCCCGATCTTCTTCTTTTTTTCTCTTCAAAACAAAAACCCATCAACTATCTTCGTTCCGATACGCGATAATAGTAACGCGAGTTAAAAGTGTTCCGAGACGCGCTTAAACTGTTTTGCCAAAGCTATATGACGTCACAAATGACGTAATTTCTCGCGCTTAGACTGCTCACGATATCAAGGTAGATCGCTCTGAGCGCTGTCAGTTTTTTATCATAATGTCCCGCGCCATTTTCAAGTTAATTTATTATTAGGTTTTCTTTTAAATGATTTAATATTGTAATTTGTTTATACTGTTTCTATATTACTTCTTAAACAAATCTATAATTAATATTTAAGTAGGTAAATAGTAATAGGTATAGTAGGTAGGTAAGTAGTGAAAAAAAAATGTCCGTAACAGCAAGTTATTTTAAATTACCAAAATAAGTTAATAATATTAAACTTTACACATATGAAGATGAATAAACCGAGAGATGTATGTTTGTTATTATTCATACTCAAAGATGCGGAATCCGCAATTTATCTTCCATACATTTAAAAAAAAAAACTAATATTTTATGAATGAAAATGTGATTTAGACCGTTCCGAATTGATATGGCGCTCTGAGCATCCAAATCGCGATATTTGATTCGGAACAACGGTCTGTGTCATATTCGTTCTAAGCGCTCTGAGCGCGATTCGGAATGAGAGGTATGTCATTGTCGTATATTGACAATACACTTCTTTATTAACATGCAAATAAACCTCTGTAACCTACATGTGCCCGTTACAGTATATACGTCTATGGTAAGTGCGAAAGACTAAATAAAAAACGAGAACAAATAAACTGTACATTTTAAAATAGACCCCATCAATGTCGCCGGACGGATATTGAGGGGACGCGTTGTTCTGGGTAAGGTTATGTTTTAATGAAGATATAACACCGCTGTGTCGCTGGCTAGCCGCTATGGCCCATTTCAGGAGGCCGAGCACGCGTGGAACAGATATAAAATTAAACTATCGTCGCGTAGGTGATGAGACAGAAAAGACGGCATTAACGGAATCATACAGTATTTTGTTGGGTAGGGAGAGAAGTAGAATGGTGGATGGTGAGCGTATTATCGCGCAATAAAATAATAAAGGCAGGCCTCTTTTTCTTAAACCAGCCTATTGTCGGTCGCAAGCCCGAGACACCATTCTTCTCATCTCTTACCCACACACGATGGACCCGGCACCCGCACGGTGAATCCATGGAATGCTTAGAAATTTGTCGTCTTCTCTTTACACATTTCCTCAACATTTTCACTTAATTATTTCTCCCAGCTGTCAAACGTAGGAACGTGGTAATTTGTCCAGTCTGCCTGGTCAGTCTGGCATTCACCGTTAGTGCTGATAAACCCAGTAAAATGTATCCACACGTTTCGGAATCAGGCTCGAATTGCCGTCATGCCCAGTCAAGCCGGCATAGTGTTAGAGACTGATGTCAGTCATGAGTGTCTAATTTCTAACATTAATGGACCTCGCGCGCCACTTACCAACAGATGGACACAAGGTTACATGTGCTATTATAACACAAGTATTCCTCGTAGTGTCAAACTCAAGGTAATTATAAATAATTTTCATGTCACATAATTCTTCTGTCTCCTTCATGACTTATGACTTTAAAAGTGCTAGATCGTGTAGTATTCTGAAAAAAAAAAAAAACTAGAACGCATTCTTTAATGTTCCAAATTCGTAAAATATCACCTTGGCCATGTATAAAAGAAAACAATGCATTGTGGGTATGTGTTTAAATGCATTAAAACCGTAACTTGTCGCTTAAAGCGCTTTTTTTTGTTGTTTTTTTTCGTACAATGCATGCAGTTTTTTTATATATTTGTAATTTCTATTATATTTGTTAAAAAAGGTATTTTAAAGGATTTTTGTAATAAATTCAAAGACCATAATAATATCATGTGTGTTGGATGCTATGATAAAACATGAACGAAAACACTTGTCAAAAAGTAGCCTCACCACAAGTTGCTACGAAATGTTGTAAATGCTATAAAACGAACGCGGCCAAAATTGACGAAATATAAACGCGCGATTAGTCGAAAAAAACATGCTATGATTACGCTACAATCCCGATTATAACCGTGCTCGGCCCGTACAGTTTGCAGTCCGCTTCGCTCGATACAGCCCATTTATCATTGTCACTAGTTGCTATTGTTTTATTACTGCTTGTTTTATCGTTTTGTAAACGCAATGACTTGGAAATTTTACAGAATAATCTGGAGAACTTCAAGCGAAGTGTTAAAAAGCATATCGTCAGCATAGTGATAACCAAATAGTATATATCGCACCCTTAATAATAATACTGTGTGACTCTATCACTGAATTTTGTCAGATGATGACATAGTCATTATAGCTAGTTTGTTCAAGGGTCTTAGCGGAATGTTAAATGACTTAAAGGTGGCTTAAAGTGGAATGAACATAGACAAGACGAAAGAAAACAATGATCATGTCAGTGCGTCCTCCTGGTAATGTCGTACGAAGCAGAGACGTGGACACTGACAGTGAGTTTGTTCCATAAATTCAAGGTTGCTCAGCGAGCTATGGAAAGAGCTATAATTGCCCATTTTGTGTGGCGGCACATAGAACGGTACTGCACCACAAGTGTCACGTGTTCGATGACGATGATGTGGTCAGTTAAATGGCCTGGGAAGTAGTGGGGATACCACACTATACCTAGTTTCTGGCTATAATACAACACGGTTACCATTTAATAAATTTTACGCGGCGAACGAGTTCCTTCACTCCGTAGCCACGACTCAGACTTAGCTGTTAAGGCACGCATGGCCAACAGTGAAATAGAGACGGTTTTAGTCCGTAGGCGCTTTGGGATCTCCTTATGAGGCCTCAGGGTGAGTCGGGCATGCGACCTCCCGCGGTTGCCCTTTAGACTGGGGTCGTATCATTGATGATTTATCAATTCACCGTCTTTAAAATAAAAAAAAAAAAATACCGATTATTCTAATTCTTATCTCTTATTCTAAAAGATTTCCAAACTGGTATATAAAGGTACCGTTCTATGTGCCGCCACAAAAGTATTAAAATGGATATAGTATGTTACGAGTATATCAAAGAGATAGACATTATGCCATCGCAAACTATTCTGTAGAGCTATACAGGAAACACAATTCTACCATAGATTATTATTACCTAATGACTCTGACATATTACTCTTGGTGTAATACATGATAATTAACTTCTTTTTGACCTACACATCGATAATATTGTTGCAAAAGCTAGTAGGGCCCTCGGATTTATAATGAGGTCATGTAGCCCTTTAAGTGTATGAAGACGTTAAAAGTTTTGTACTGCGCTTATGCCCGTAGTCATCTTGAATATTGTTCACAAATATGGAATCCCTGTTATCAGGTCTTTATATTGAGACTTGAGAATATCCAAAAAAGATTCATTCGTCATCTCAGATATAAATTTAAGCTACCTAATCGCCCATATGATACTATGTGTCACAACTTACATCTTCTTCCATTGGAAGTTCGACGCAACATCACTGATGTTGCATATTTAATAAATGTAGCAAATGGACAGTCGATAGTCCTGAGTTGCTGGCTTGTTTGGGTTTACGAATACCTAGGTTTAATCTTCGATGTCCCCCACTCTTGTTCGTACCATATGCTAGTACCAGGTATAGGCAGAACAGTTATTTATTAAGAACATGTAACAACTATAATATTCTTGCGGAAGATTTGGACATAGACATGTTTAACTCCAAAGCAACATATATTAGACGTCTAATGACGCTTCATTACGTTGAATCGATCATCGGCAGCAATCCCTAATGAGTGATTTGTTTTTTCATTATAAACTTACTTATGGTTCTCTTGCTCTTTATTACTTAACTTTAAATTTATATGTGAAAACCTTTAATAGTTCTTAGTGAATTTACTGTATAATATTTACTATAATATTGTCAACTGTTGGTTTTCCAAAATGAATAAAAAATAATAATTTGGAAACTGAGAATATATTTGACATCACAAAATAAATCTAATACTTATATAATCTTTCATCAAGTGCATACCTACCGTCTTTTATAATTTACATTCTTGAGATTTAATTTATAGGACTAATTATTTATTTATATTATTATATATATATATAGTGTATTAACCTTTGAAAATTTCTTAAATTTAAGACTTATCCAAAATAAAATTAAAACTGTAACTGTTTAACTTACTACCTATTGTTATTACTATATCATACCTTGTTTATATTTCTTTTAAATTTTTAAATATTGTCTTCATAATTAACTGCTTACAATTTGTTTAACTATTGGCCCTCTAAAGGTCTTCTTTTATATGTTCTTTTTAAATTATATAACTGTGTAAATGTTTGTGCCATAATAAAATAAAATAAATAAATTTCTTCAATGTTTTTTATTTTGGATTTATTGTATTTAGAATTTAATTTTAATTTAATTTTTAATTTAATTTTAATTTATGTAAATTTTAGATTTAGTGTAATTGAGACCCCATAGAAAAACATGTACATAGGATTATTATTGGAAATAAACGATTATTATTGTTATTATTATTTTGTTATATCTCAAAGGGTTTAGGCAGCGATTTATTTATTTTCGACACGTCCAACAAATATCGTTAATGTATACAAAAACTGGTGGTAAGCCCTTAGTTTATTTTGTAGAATAGTTTTAATTTCATAGGTATTTTTAGTTTAGTTTTATTTATAATTAGTTTTTTAATCAATTTTATTTTTGTATCTACTTCGAATAAATTTATACAACAAAAACTTAACAAATTATATAACTTAAACGATTGGTGAAAGAAGCATAAAAATCGGTGCAGTAGATTTTTATGATGTTTTCACCAATCGACAGTGGTTCTTAAGTTTATGTGTTTATCGTGAATAGACAGACAGACGCGGCAGAGGACTTACGTATTATATTTTTCATTAAATCAAATATAAATTTTTATCAGTATTTAATACTTTACTTAGAAGCCCAATTTGTGAGGGCATAACGAGACACTTGACTCAATATCAGTCAAGTGGTAACATGTGGCCCGTTTAGTCCTGATTGATTTTTTCAAGTCATGTTTTTTTACCTACTTACGTAAAGGTAGATCATGTATTTTTGTGTTCAGGCAGTTAAGACCCAGCCAAATGTATTTACTTACTTACTTACTAGTTGATACTAGAGAATAAAATTACGGACATTTTGTAAAATTCTCATGGATACATCGTTATAGGATCCCAGATGAACTAGCTGTATCAATCAGCCTATAGGCCAGACATCTTAGTGTTTTCTCGGAATTTGAAAAAAATATTCTTTTTGAATAAAAATCTAATTCGTGAAAATCAAATATTCCACAAGACCACAACATGAAGTGGAATAAATGATCTCACAGAAGAAATGATTAGGAACGGGTTCAAGACTCAGCTTTGTACAGTAGAAGTTGGTTCGAGAGGAATTCTAGCAAAAACTTTCCACTAAGTACTGAAAGAGTTGAGCCTAAGCAGGTCTGGTTTATTACATTTATTAAACCAGCTTCCAAGACAGCAATAATGATTATGAATTAAGCATGGATGATCAGCGCCTTGTTTCCCAATAAAATTTTAAAAAGGAGGCAATTTTTGTATACTAGCCTATTGTCGGTGGCAAGCTTGAGACACCATTCTTCTCATCTCTATTTCCCACACACGATGGATCCGGCACCCGCACGGTAAGTCCATGGAATTGTCTTCCTCTTCATATATTTGTTTCATATTATAATATAGATACACAAGATAAAAAAATATATATAAAAAAAACTAAAACAAAAAAAAACCTAATTTAAATATAATTCGTATCCGCGCGGCAAGGTAGCAAGCATTTCCTCGCTGAATCCCTATTCTGATTCTCTGGGCGAGAAAAGAACCAGCCCTCTTTTCCCCAGAGCAGACAATTAGACGAGAGGTGACATTTTTTAAAAATGTTTTAGCGCTTGGTCCCCACGGGCCTAAAGTCTCTACAGCAAACGGCACAAACAGTAGTCTTTGATTACAGATACGTATTTGCGCCGCTTGCCAGACTCTGCGCATTCGGCTGCGGCTCCTGCTTTTAGCGCTGTTCCCCTGAGGTGTGACAAATCCAAAGTGTCGACACAAGTGCATCACATGACGTAAAAACCTGCCAGCGCTTTTTATACAAGAAAGCCAGCCCGTGGACTCCAAAGCGGTCTGCTTCCCTACCGCTCCGGCGACCTCAGACGAAGGCCAACAGCAATGCGGAAAATCTCATTGTCCAGCAGCGTCCCAAGATTAGCAGAGGGTAGAGCGTATAACCACCAGTAGCCAGATTCTTTTTCATTTGACAACACACTGTCTCTATTATTATCGAAATTTTGAACCAAAATTTCAATTTCAATTTTCCCGCTCTTTCAATTTACGAAGATAATCTTCCTGTACCAGTTTTCATTGCGGCTCGTTCCACAGTCGTTAGAATTTTGGTAAATTAATTTATATATAAAATTTACACAATATTATAATAATAAATGAGGTTCAGGGTTAGGCTAATGTTTGTTCGTTCGATCAAAATATCTTCCTATCTTACGGACGAGACGTTATCTTAAAATACACAGCCTATTTAGTTTTAAATTTATCTAAAATTAGTTTTTTATCTTTATACTGAGCTCGACATGTGACTCCGCTCCCACGTGATGGTAAGCGGAAAGCGATGTCAAAGCATGGAATACCAGCCACTTTGACTAACATCAATCCCTCCATTAGCCATTAGTAGAAAGCTAAATTCATTAGAAAAATTTGGAAGACTTATTTTTAATCAATAGAGTGTTATACCTAGTAGCGGTGGATCGTTATCGTTTTTTTTAAAACTAGTTTCAGAAACGGTTCTCATTGCAGCTGGTTTTAAGACGGTGCGGCAGTAATAAAATAACTTAGCTTATTAAACATACATTAATAGTTTGTGGACACATGCTCGATATGAGTTTTTTATATAAAATATTTAGAAACGAAACAGACTATTAAAATTTTATTATTACCGCCTCCGTGGTCTAGTGGTAACAAATGTTGCCGTGAACTCGGGAGGTCTGGGGTCGATTCCCACCGGGGGCAAGTTCTACATTGTATAATTTGTCTCGGTCTGGGTGTTTATATGTATAATATGTATATATTTACAAAAAAAAAAAAAGTATAATATGTAGTTTATCAACCATCTAGTTTCCGTAACACAAGCCTCGTAGCTTACCACGGAAATTAGATGGCGCTGTGTGACCTGTCTGGAAATATTTATTTATTATTATTTATTTTA
Source organism: Tinea semifulvella (assembly GCA_910589645.1). Classification (NCBI taxonomy): domain Eukaryota; kingdom Metazoa; phylum Arthropoda; class Insecta; order Lepidoptera; family Tineidae; genus Tinea; species Tinea semifulvella. The sequence goes on from OU342599.1 coordinate 5,396,142, forward strand.
AATCCGGGTTCCAAACCGACTACCGCGATATCCTACTGCACTAAGCTCAAGCCAGAACTAATCTAAAACAAAGCTTTCCTATATCCAGATTATCAAAAAATATTTATAAAAATTGGTCAAGTAATATATATGTTTAACGACCGTTTTCAAAATTAAAGTATTTGTCTTTAAGATATATTGTTCCTATTAATATTAAATTAGACGTTGGTCCCCTGGGAACGGGGACGTGCTCTGGTGAGGGACGCCACGTGCGTCGACACCCTCGCCGCGTCGCATCTTAGGGGGACTGTGCATGAAGCGGGAGCCGCGGCGGAAAATGCGGAGTCTAGCAAGCGGCGCAAATATGTAAGTATATTAAAAGATTTCATATTTATGCCGTTTGCTGTAGAAACTCTGTGCCAAATGGAAAAAAAGTTTTTAAAAGAACACCGCGTCTTGTCGTCTCCTCCGGTGACAAGAGGGCTGGCTCTTTCTTCGCCCAGAGAATCAGTATTGCAATTCAGCGTGGAAATGCAGCCATCGTTCTTGCCACCATTCCACGCGGACGGACTTATATCCCTATCCTTAGTATTAATATTAATTTTATTTTAATTAGACTAAATACAATATTTCATTTTATGTTTTTACTCGTGTTTTGTTTTGTTTCTCATTATCTTTTTATTTGTTTAATAATTATTATGTGTTTATTAAACTTAGAATTTAATTTCTTTTTATTCAAATTTTAATGTTGCCAGTCTCCTTGGGACTATCTCGGATGGGACGTCTCTAGAGCACATTTTATATTTATAACAATAACACATAAATTTATAACAATCTAAAAACATAGACTGTTTTAGTCCAGATCTAAAAACGGTTCTATCGTTGCAGAAAAAAAACGGTTCTATCGTTGCAGAAAAAAAAAACGTTTCGCCTTTGCAACGTCCACCACAAATACCTAATATGTAATAAACTCGTCAGTTTACGATCGTAAACATTAAAGGGACTGAAGTGAAGTGCGGATTCCGTCGTAAACCAATCTAGACCAATAAATTTCACTTAACTCGAGAAAGGGTCTCCAAAGAGTTTAAATATAAGATTGAGAACAGGGGCCTAATTCTGGCGCTTTAGACTTGCGTGTCGGTTCGAAATATTCGAATGAAAAGCGACAGATCTTCATAGATCATTCGAATAAATCGAACGGACATGCAAGGTGCGAGAATTGGGGCCCTGGTATTAGTTGCAATTTTTATACAAAATGTTTGTTACATTCTAAATGCCATAAGTAAAACTTCTAAATCTTATTATATAAACGGCTTTAAAAATATTAATATTATCACGACCGTATCCCTTTCGGGGTGGTCTGTAACCACGCTTTTAATGAAGCGGATTCACATTTAGCCAACTTTACTTTAGCTCATCATAACTTATTATGATAATATTATGATAGATTATATAATAATAATAATAGTTTATTGACACAAAATAAAATATACATATTGAACAAAAAGTAAAAATGTTGTACATGTTTAATTTAGTAGAGGACTTCTGTCCCCTATACTAAGGTTGCCCTGGTCTTATAGGGGACAGCTAGTTGGCACTATATAATAAAAGCGGTCTTGCAGCAGAGTCGTTCAATATCTGATACATGTCTATTTTCACCTTATGTCATACTCAACTTTTTAAAAAGTTGAGGGCAAGGCGGAATTGGCAAATCGTGCGGTTTACACAACTAACTTATATATATTATTTAAGAACTATTTATTTAGGCACACAGGATTATTTAACGATAATAGTATAAGTCAAGGCTTACTTGAGATATTTAAAAAGTTAGTGTTATTGGGCACTCACTCTGCTGCTAGTAACAATCAAATCAACTACAAAAAACAATAATAGAATTCTATTAAGGTTAGTATGTTAGTAAGTTAGTATTTTAGTTAGTAATGTATATATAATTAAATATTTAGATAAGTTATTTTTATTGTATTTATTAATTTACTAAAACAATAATACAATATACCCACTCGTATTATCATATCGTTAAGCACAATATTCACATACTCACATTGTACGAGTATTATAAGAGATCTGTCATTCATTGATTGCAAGTGGCAAGCTCATTATTGTGCCCCAAATCAAACCCGGTATCTCAGCATCTAAATCGATTGACTTAACCGCTGGACCACGGAGGCAGTAGGCAATAACTTTAGTGTTGCCCAATCTTGATCTAGACCAAGAACAAGACTACTGATATGGTTGCAAGACCAAGGCCAAGGCTACCTTAGTCTTGGCCTTGCGCAATATAGTCTCGCAAGACTCTTGCTCAGATATATTTTCCAAATTTATTAAGTTTAATTTTTTTGAGATTAAGGTTTTTCTATTTAATAAATTTTAATTGCGTCGTGTTCGTAATTTTAATTTAAAGGGTTATTATACCATCAGCGAATATTTGGATGACAAGCGTGCTTGGTCCTAATTTTTTTTTTTTTTTTTTTTTTTTTTTTTTTATAGACGGTGAATCAATAAATCATCAATGATACGCCCCCTGCCTGAAGGGCCAACGCGGGTGGGGGTCGCATGCCCGACTCATCCGTGAAGCTTCCTAGTGAAGCCCCAGGGCGCCTACGGACTAAAATCCTATAAACCGTCTCTATCTCACTGTTGGCCCTGTGTGCCTTTACAGCTAAGTCTGAGTCGTGGCTACGGAGTGAAGGCACTCGTTCAAATGTCACTTATTTTATAGTATGACAATGCCTCTTTACAGCAGCTATAATTTAAGTGACACCTTAAACTGTTTTTGTTTTAGCTAAAGTATGACAATGCCTTTTTACAGCAGCTATAATTTATGTGACATTTTAATAATGTTTTAGCTTATAGTATGACAATGCCTTTTTACAGCAGCTATAATTTATGTGACATTTTAATAATGTTTTAGCTTATAGTATGACAATGCCACTTTACAGCAGCTATAATCTTAGTGACATCCTCATAATTGTTTTCGTCTTAGCTTGTAGTATGACAATGCCTCATTACAGCAGCTATAATCCTTGGTGTATTTATTTTATAATTGTGTATGTCTTAGTTTATAATATGACAATGCCTATTTACAGCAGCTATAATTTTAAGATTATAATTATGTATATTTGGGTTGTAATGTGCTGCTCCAAATACAAGCTATTTCCCAGAAAATAAGCTTTTCGTTATATTGATAATTTTTTTTGACATGTAAAAGCGCAGAATACATTATATTTATTGTCCTATGCCTACTTACAAAATACTTACAATAAAAAAATAAAAATTGTATTGTTGCACACCACGCATTTAAATAAGCGGATTCACATTTAAGCAACTTTACTATAGGACCATCATGGCAAGTGGCAAGTGGCAAGCTCGTCGATGTCTCTAGCGTACCAAACTCGAGAGATATCAGAAATAAATTAAATTCATTATTGTGTACCATCCAGGAATCGAACCCGGTACTTCCCAGTCTTAATCCACGGACTTAACCACTAAACCACGGAGGCACTTGTATAACTAAATAAAAATATATTTCAAATTTTAAGTAAATCAAACCAGTAGTTGTCGAGATACAGTAGTAGTACATAGTAGTTTGCGGAGAGAGATTTCCTTAGTACAATTTGAAAATAAAATATATATCGAGACAGAGTAAAAAAATCACAAATATAAAAATAAAAAGAAATTAGAAACTTATTACTTTTGAAACAAAAAAATAAAATTTAACAAAATCTAATAAATTTACTAAATATAACATAAAAATATGATTTCTAAAATAAAATTATATATATATATATATATTTTAAAAGAACTATAAAGGAAACATAAAAATTACATAAATTTGGTACCTTAAAAATTAAAACAAAACACTTGTTAAATAAATTACAAGCTACTCATACATATATATATATATTGATGGTTTGAAATGTTCTCCAACATTTTTTCTGAATACATTGTATCGGTCATGAAATATGTCTATATCATTATTGGTACTGCAGAGACTACTGTAGGTGTTGCACATTCGGGATGTTGTACAGATGTACATTGGAAAAATATATTTCTCATTATTACAAGCCGGGGTTCGAGCCCACCTCCTTAGGATTTTAAAGAAGGAAAACGTTCTTACTTAATTTTAAAACGCGTTATCCTAGTAGAATTATTATTCCAGCGCATAAAGTACCCAATATAGCCGTAATTGTTATGCAATGGCTACAAAGATATAATAAGCTTCCAGTTACCATAAGGGAGCTGCCACTAAAACTGTTTAAATTAAGAGCCAAACAAAAGCTGGTTAATGAATGTTTCTATTCGACAAAGTCATGTGACTAACTAAATATTTGTATGCAGAAATAGCGAAGCATGTGATATAATTACATATAATAATTTACATCCCTGTACCTACCATGTTTTTGACAAATAAATTATTTAATTTCATTTGACCGCCTTCGTGGTCTAGTGGTAACAAACGTTGCCGTGAACTCGGAAGGTCGTGGGTTCGATTCCCACCGGGGGCAAGTTGTACATTGTATAATTTGTCTCGGTCTGGGTGTTTATATGTATATATTTACAAAAAAAAAGTCTAATATGTAGTTTATCAACCATCTAGTTTCCGTAACACGAGCGTTGTAGCTTACCACGGAAACTAGATGGCGCTGTGTGACCTGTCTGGAAATATCTAAATATATATCTATTTAATTACAACCGTCCACACTGCTCTTTACAGATTATATTTTTTTATACTGACTACGACATGTGACACTGCTCCTAAATAAATGTAAGCGATGCGAGTTCAAAGAATGAGAGCGTCATTTCATCCTTCCACTATGCCGGCTTGACAGCGTGATTTTACGAGTAACACTTTGCTGTTATAGTCATCGTTTATTATTCGTCCATATGAACCTATAGGAACACTTGAACTTGTCTCGGTTACAACTTTTTACTTAAATATAAGGGGTGTAACTCTAAAAAATATACATAGGTAAATGAAGAATATTGAATGGATTGAACTGCTGTTGGCAAGGAACAGTCAGTTAAGCCCAATGCTGGATAGATGCAGCTGTAAAGTATATATGTAAATTTGACAAAAAAAAACCTATTAAAATTAAATTAACAAATTATAAATAATATCATATATACTTATATAATTTAAAAACGCGTCATCCTAGTAGAATTATTATTCCAGCGCATAAAGTACCCAATATAGCCGTAATTGTTATGTAATGGCTATATATATATATGTATGTCGAATTTAAATTATATATCATGGATAAATGCAGCTGTAAAGAGGTATAGGGTCCGAAGAAAAACGTCATAAAATTTTGCATAATAAAAATTAAGTCTAACTTAAAAACTAAAATAGAATACTACTAAATGCAACTGTAAAAAGCTGTCCAATTTGATTATTACGATATTTTTAGAAATCACGACACAACACTGGCAAAGTTAAAGTTGCTATTTCTAAAAGATTGTCTTTAACATTGGCGCCGGCGTAAATATGGATCCACTTGAAATTGGTAACATCTGCGCCACCATCTAAATTAAAAGTAATTTTCTTATGCAGAATTAATTAATGACTAACGAGCTCAATAGGGTTCCTCAGGCGGAAGCGCGAAAGTGAGACACAGTATCTTATGAACCACTAAATAGAAAAGGACGAAGATACCGGCTGGCTGAAAGTTGAATGAATTTATGTTGGACCATTTAGTAACGCGTTGAAGTAGCGCGGGAATGGTTGTGCGTGGGGGAGTTTTGCCCACTTGAGTTTACGCGCCAAAATCACGTGAGCTTACGAAAGTTTAAATTTCGAACGAGTGAGATACAAACATTTTTCTTTTTTAAAAGCAAATAAACCTTGGATGGATAATATTCGAATACGTGTAACTTTAAAAATGTGTTTTTTGTGTGATTTATTAATGATGAGTGATTAGGGGAAATAGGTGGGAATAATAATAAAGATAAGATGTGTCCGGAGTTTGCTTTGAAGTGATATTGTATGCCAGAGATGAGAGAGTCTAAAAATATACTTAGCAGCATTTTAAATAACTTTTAGATGCGCAAACGTAACTAGTCGCAGTAAATTATCAACAAACAATGAATTTATGTGATGTCAACATATCCGTCATTTAATACACATAAAAGTTAAAAATAATACTAGTAAAAAAATACTATTAATATTAAAGATTATAATATTAAATATTAACTTTTTTTTTTTGTGTTCTCTTCTCCCGATGGATGAAGAATAAGGTGATAGAGAAGGCAAAGGGTCTATCTAGCCCATACAGCCAAGTCTGACGTAATATATCTTTATTTTTTTATGAGTTAATGAGATTAGAAATTAATAGAGTTATCATCAAATTCCAGATGTTCAATTAGATGCTTTTCTTGGGGTCAATCGCGGCAGTATAGCCCAAACACGTCGCGTTGGTTATAATATGGAAATTTACAGCGCGGGAAAACCGCAAAAATAATACTGCAACTTGTGCCCCATATTTAAAGTACAATTTATCATTTTCTATAATTACTCACATTGCCCCCATTAAACAAAACAGCACCACTTTAACTAACAATATTCACAGCAAATAAATTTATAAAACAAAAACTTGCATTTGACATGTCCGCGCAAAATGGCGAGAAGTTCTCCTTTTTTTATGGCATTAGTTACAATTGGTCAGTGTCAAAGTTAGGGAAAGACGGGTTAAATAAATAAGATACGAAAAATATGGAACAGGATCAAAAGAGTATTTATAAATACAATAATAGAGAATTAATAGAAAAATAAGATAATAAATAATGGATTATATGCAATTACATAGGATAGGTAATAAATAAAATAATAAAATAAAAATCGTTTATTGACCCAATTAACTTAAATCTATTACATTTTTTTATGCTCAATGACCTGCACTGGTACCAACCGTGCCGCAGGTCGTAGCATACCATTTTGTTTTGTCCGCTCGACAGCAAATACAATTTATTTCATTATTAAACAACAGCACAAACAAATACCCACCAAAATTGTTCTGTGTGGGTAAGTACGTATTAGTGTATATATAGTTGTGTGTGTATGTGTGTCTAGATCAGCGTGGGTCCGTGAAGAGGCCAGACTACCTAACGACAGCTAGGAGGTTTTCTATGTAATAATGTTTCTATCTTGTCACCTCCTAGATCTTGGACATACTTATGGCTCTGTTACATGATGCTATGTAACGCTTTTTTGGATGTGGGTACATCCAGGTATTTAATATTATTATCTGCAATGAATAAACCAATGATATTATATATAAATTTACTTCGTTTATTATATACAAGTAGGGATGAAATATTAATAGGAAATGGAACTCGGTGTAAAATAAGAGAAGAGATGAAGAAGGAACGATCATATAAGGGACAAGAGCAAAATATATGGTTTTAATCCTCCACGCCCAATCCATACCTATTAATATAAAACAAATATTCGTTCAGTTCATTACAATTATTTATTAGAGGAGTAAAATCATAAATATAATTGAATACAATAAATTTATTAACTGTTCAGTGGATCAAAATTATGTTTTACCAAATCGTAAAATTATGACAGGTGCTTAAAAGTTTTATGTTTGCGTTAGGGCTAGTAATTTACACATCATACAAGAAAATTATCATTAAACAAGCTATAAAGTAAAATATATGTCCCCTGGGCGGAATTTCCCTTACCCCTGGAATGTCCTATAGGAGCTACAGGGATATAGATTAACTATAGATATCGCATCACGTACATAATTTTATTAAAACTCTGTCGCTGCCTATACACAGCAACAGCCGCCAATATTTTACCTAACTTTGATTGAGCTTATTGGATATTGAATTTCCACTTTTCATATATATATATTTTTTTTTCATATAAAGAATGAATGACAACATTTAGTATACAGTTCCACTAAGAACGAAAACTATAGATGAAATATTGGGCTAGGTCGATTAATAAATGTTACAACTTAAAATACAGTAGATATATTTATTTATTCGGAAAATAAACCGCTTTAAATATATATTTTTTTAAAGTAGGTAGTGATAATAAGTACAGCCTATTAAAGATTTACACATAAGAAGAATTTAACGAAAAAAAAAAACAAAATAAAGATTTAATCAACAAATACATTACCCAATAATGAATTCAAAAAGCAAAAAGACAGTGGCTGAATAGAGATATTTTAATTTATTTAAAATGCTAAATATATTATATTATTATTTATTTATTGCTATTTATTTATTTTATCACGAACTATTATAAACGCGATAAGGTGACCGAATGTTTAAACAATCTTTGAACCAACAAAAAGATCAATATCAGGAAAGACTTTGTTATGTATGCAATCCGGGTTAGAGGTGAGTTTTTTCCATAATTAGTGCGATGCTATGTAAGAAGCGGACGTTTAGACCCAATACCACTAACTAACTCCTCGCAGTCCAGTCGATCTCTAACCACATTGTGCAGAAACATTCTTCGGTTCTTTAGTGTATCGATATTATAATGATGACAGTTTTGCTTGTAATCTTGATAGTGTGTTTTGGTTTTGTAATTTATATACTTAATAAATCTGGTTTCAATCAATTGAAATATATAACAAATTTTACTTTTTATCGCTCACTTAGCAATGATTCGTATGAGGCAGTCAAAACACGTCATCAATCATTTATTTTAAATGCCCGTGAGTTTTTAACGTAGATTTAAACTCGGCTATACCGCGTTCGGTTCCTGTCGAATACGCAAAAAATATAATATTTGTGACATTTGATTGAGATATAACAAAATTTAAAACTGCCTTCGTAGTCTAGTGGTTACGACCGCAGATTTAGATGCGGAGATTTGGCGGTTTCAAATCCTTGTCGGGCCATAATTTTTCATTCGTTACAGCCCCTAGTACATAGAGTCCTAGACCTCAACTGTTGGAGATGGGCCTTCCAGATATTTCTAAAGAATTAAGCCTAAACTCGCCACGTTGGCCAGACGGGTTGGCGAGGGTCTGCTGTCATTTTTTAATGACAATTTATTAACGATTCCACGAGTTGATATTAGTGGAACCGGGAGCGACGGTTTAACGTGCTCCCCTAGGCACGGGAATGGTGGTGTATTTACAATACCAGTATGACATGTGTACGTAAGAAAAGTGTATTTCTCATTAGTACATGCCGGTGTTCGAATCCTTTAGGATGTTGAGGAACACGTTCTTATAACCGAGCCACCACTGCTTACTGATTGATTTAATTTATTTGTAGCTTCCCACTTGTGAGCTTATAGTAAAGTTTGCTGTGCTATCTAAAAATCGTGGTATCTGAGCACCCTGAAAAGGGTTTTATTATACGGTCGAGATGGTACTTTAATAATCAAGTTTGGCCTGTGAACACGCTCCTAACATCGGAAGATTATAGCATTCTTACTTTAGATTGTATGTGGGAACACTTTTCGATCACTAATGCTACATCTAATTAATTTCAAGATCATTATACACAAAGCTTGGGCGACATTAATTTTAGTCATTACTCTGAACATGATCCTACAGCGGATATGAAACTTAACCAATGTTTATATTAAATCCGAACGTTACAAAAATAAAATATTTTAATATAAGTGCCTGACATTTTTTTCAAACTAATATAAATATAGTGGTCTAATTGGATTTGACGGCGGACGTAGCGGTTTCGATTCCTGGTATAAGAGATAATTAATTTTTTTAATGTGTTATAATTTTCAAGGGAAAAACATATTTAAAAAAATAACTATATGTAAAAATTGTCCTCTAGAGAAGAGCTTTCAGGGATAGTCCCAAGAAGACTGGCAACATTTCCCCCCTAGAATTAATTGCCAGCTTGCCCTTCTTCAGATTTTTCCGTTAGCGGTTTGGATAAGCAGAGATAAGCGAGAAACCGCCGCACTTCCCGCGCTTGACGAGGCCGCCTGGATGTTTGATGGGGCATATATCTGGAGAATTTGGCCTACACTTGCCACGCTGGCCAGGCGGGTTGGCGAGGATCTTTTTAATGACAATTTATTAACGATTCTACAAGTTGGCATTAGTGGAACCGGGACCGACGGCTTAACGTGCTCTCCATGAGAGATAATTTAATGATTAATCAATTAATTTACGAAACACATTATTTTTTTTATTCATTTACTTATTCCACAGCTGTCTTTAACAAATAAATATTTACATTCAAATGATTACCGAACACCTAGCCAATTACAGTTTTTTTTTTTTTATACTAGCACGACATGTGACCTTGGGCCCACCTGATGGTAAGTGGCGCGCAAGGTCCATGAATGTTAGCAACTGAAGTCAGATACTCGTAACTGCCATCAGTCCCTAACACTATGCCGGCTTGACTAGATGCTTTTTCACACTTCGCTTGAAGGACTCCAAATTATAGGAAAGTGGAAACACAGAGGCTGGAAGAGCATTCCACATCTTTATCGTACGACAGATGTATGAGTCCCCAAATTTATATGTACGCGAAGGGATGGTGACTACGGTATGTGGGTGCATATTCTGACCTGTGCGTGTGGTTCGGTTGCGGAATGGAGAGGGAGGGATTAGGTTATAGAGTTCTTCGGAGCACTCACCATAGTATAGCCGGTAGAACACGCTCAGAGAAGCCACATCTCGGCGAAGCTGCAGGGATTCGAGAGTTCCAGATGTAGTGGCATCGTCCACAATTCGAACAGCTCGCCTCTGCAGGACATTGAGAGCATCTGTGAGTTACTTGGCGGAACCATCCCAAAAAATATAATAATAATAAAATAAATAAATAACATTATTTAAACTTAAAAAATAAAGATAAGAATAAAAATAAAGAGACTATTAAAAAAATCCATCTACGCATCATTATGTAAGTGTATGTATATGTGAATGTAATTGAAATCTGTATGTCTCCTGAATAAAGAAAATAGACAAATATATATAAAAGTATTAGTTAATCTGTACTTCGGATGCAGATCCCGGTTGTTAATGCTGTCCGCGATGCTGCTGTCAATTCTACAGGGCTACATCACATCTCACTCACTGTTAGGGTACACTTTCCTGTAGTTAGGGCAGCCAAGAATTATTTAATTATTTAATTTAGAAATCTTTGTAATTTAATTATTAATTTAATCTTTAGTTTTTTTTCTTTTTTAATAATAATAATAATTCTTTATATCGGTATAAAAACCATGCTATTTCTGAGGCTTGGAAAGACTATTGCCAGTCTCTGTTTGAGGATCCAGGATCACGCTGTTTCGATTCTACTGAACCAGAGGACAAAGACATTGAGCCAGACATTCTTAAAGACGAAGTGAGGGCTGCAATTAAACACCTGAAAAACGGAAAAGCCACAGGAAGAGATTCTATCCCTATTGAGACCATCAAAACTTCAGGAGACTATGGCGTCCAGATGTTTCAAAGCATATGCAACCAAATATGGCATACAGGTGCTTGGCCGCAGGACTGGGCTCACACTGTTTTTGTTCCACTCCACTAAAAAGGTTCTACGAAGATGTGTAGTAACTATCGCCTGATTGCTTTAATATCACACGCAAGCAAAATCCTACTACACATCTTAAACGAGCGTCTTAAAAACTACCTGTCAAAAGAGATCGCCCCCGAACAAGCTGGCTTTGTAAAAGGAAAAGGTACCCGCGAGCAAATTCTTTCAATACGCCAAATAATCGAGAAAGCCAGGGAGTTCAACAAGCCGACCTATATTTGCTTTGTTGACTTCTCGAAGGCGTTTGATTCTGTCAAATGGCCAATGCTCTGGAAGACTCTGTTGGAGATGGGTACGCCTAAGCATCTAGTGCACTTGCTGAGACGGCTCTACGAAGATGGAACAGCATCGGTGAGAACCGATGAGGTTTTATCAAGCCACTTTCACCCCGATGCTGGAGTTCGACAAGGATGCATTATTTCTCCGCTTCTATTCAATATCTACACGGAACTTATAATGAGAATTGCCCTTGAAAACTGGACAGACGGAATTACAATCGGAGGCTTAAAGATCTCGAATTTGCGATATGCGGACGACACCACATTGTTTGCAACAAGTATTAGTCATATGGAAGAGCTGTTGCAAAAAATGGAGACCATCAGTCATAAGTTCGGCCTTAAAATCAACCGCAGCAAAACGAAAGTGATGATCGTAGACCGAGCCAACAATAACTGGCCAGAAATTACAAGGATAGCAAAGTGCGATGTGGTCCAATCTTACATTTATCTGGGAGCACTAATATCTAATAACGGTGGATGCGAAGATGAAATCAAGCGTCGAATGGCAGTTACAAGATCTGCTATGGACAAGCTGAAGAAGATATGGAGGAACCAAAACGTTACCAAAGCCACTAAAATCCGGCTGGTTAGAGCTCTTGTGTTCCCTATTTTTCTGTATGCTGCGGAGACGTGGACCCTACGCGAAACAGAAAAAAAACGAATTAATGCTTTAGAGATGTGGTGTTGGCGGAGAATGCTGGGCATATCATGGACGGAGTTCCGAACAAACAAATCCATACTGGAGGAACTGGGGATCAGACAGCGTCTTTCCTCGACTGTACAATTACGCATTCTCACTTTCTTCGGACACGTGTCACGGCGTGGAGAAACATCAATCGAGCGCTTGGTAGTCCAGGGGAAAGTCGATGGCAAGAGGATGCGTGGTAGGTCTCCGATGAGATGGACCGATCAGGTGAAGGTTGCAATGGATCATCCCCTACATGAGTGCACTAGGAAAGCCGGGGTCCGAGAGGAGTGGCGACGGCTTGTTAAGCGTGCCACTAGCACTCCAATGGCGACCACGACCACTCTGCCAAGAGTGTAGCGACTAAGAAGAAGAATAAAAACCATATCGTGTTAGTAACAATAATAACTTAAAGAAAACTATGTTAGTAATTAATCTAAAATGTACATACTAATTTATTTGTCCATAATTTGCATAAAGCAATGCTCATGGATATTATTTAAAATTATATTTTTAGTGTAATTTAATTCAATATTGGATATCTCTAATTTTATTTGTGTAATTGTTTTTTGTTTAATTGAATTTCTATATCTTTTGGTTGTATTTCTTGTTTTTTCTCCTTTTCTTTGACACCTAAGTATCAGTAATAAAGTATGTTTCCTAATTTGGCCAATGTATAAACTCAATTATATACTAACCTTTATGTTCTGTAATGTGCTGTTGAAATGAATGAATAAATAAAAAAATAAATGCGTATTGACAGTGTAGGTGTGTGAAGGTGTAAATTGTAAGTGTGAATGAGTGAGTATAGATCCTAAATTAGTTAAAGAGAATTAGTTTCTGAATCGCAATTGCAAAACTCGAATAAAACTCTAAAACATAATTTATTTATATTAGAAAATAAACTTTAGTTTGACTTCAAAGGTGTCTCGAGTCCCGGCTTGTCCACATGGGGCAATGAATTTTAACTTTTGCCGACACAGCGTGTACTCGAGTTTGCAATTTCGCCGTCCCAAGTGATTTGTTGGCTAACTTTATGCCGATTCACTTCGCCTTTTCTCGATCTTACATCTACTTGTTTATGGTCAAAACATACTGAAATTTATTTTACTTAAGTCTTGAGCGGTATTTTATATACATATTCGAGTAAAGTATCATCACGACCGTTTCCATTTCGGGGTGGTCAGAAACCACGATTATAAATAAGCGGATCCACATTTAGGTAACTTTACTATAGGCCAATCATGACAAGTGGCAAGCTCGTCGATGTCTCCCTCCAGCGTACCAAATAAATTTTAATTTTATTCAAGATACCAAAAGATATTATGTAAACATGAAAACAAGTGGTTCCCAAACTGTTTTTGTTATATATAATAAGGTGCTTACACAGTAAAACAAATACAGAAATTCACAACAATAAATAATAAAATAAGCATTAAGAAAGAAAGAAAGAAAATATTTATTTGCACACAACAGCAAACTAAATACCAAAATAATTTACTAGATAAATGTAAAAAATAAATGCCAAACTGCCTCCGTGGTCTAGAGGTTAAGTCCGTGAATTTAGACTCGGAGGTACCAGGTTCGATTCCTGGTCGGGACACAAAAATATTTATTAATGTAAATAATAATTATTATTTAATTTATTTGTGATATTTCTCGAGTTTGGTACGCTGGAGACATCAACTAGCTTGCCACTTGTCATGATTGGCCTATAGTAGAGTTGGCTAAATGTGAATCCGCTTATTTATAAAGCGTGGTTTCTGACCACCCCGAAAGAGAGACGGTCGTGATGATATTTTAGTATAAAAAATATGAGTGAGCTGCTGCGACAGACTGGCACTCAGGTCAGGATAGGCTGCAACATTTATACTGCAGCGTTGATTTTCACTGAGCCCTTTGACATCATGTATTTTTTTAAATAATGTTTAATAATAAATGTTATTACATCAATCTGCTCTATCAAGGCGAACCGTTAATTATTTTATCGGCTTTACAAGGACCTTATCTTTTCTAGGAACATTATAATAAGACTAATAAGTGATGTGATATGAATAATGAATATAAAATGAACATATATTGATATTAAATTTAAAGAAAATGACTGTGTTTAGAAGACAATATTGCTTATCGTGGCTGGTGAAGATAATGCATTGGTGGATGTTATGGCTCGTTGTCACACAAACCTACGTACACGGACAAGGTAAGTCATTTTTTTTTCATTTTTGTTTTTTTTGTTCTCTTCTCCCGATGGATGATGAATGAGGTAATAGGGAAGGCAAATGGTCTAGCCCATACAGCCAAGTCTGACGTAATATATCTTTCTTCTTAATGAGTTAATGAGGTCATCATCAAATTCCAGATGCTGTAGAATTTGATGCTTTTCTTGGAGTCACTCGCGGCACCATAGCTCAAACACGTCGGGCAAAATATGGGAGTTGACAGCGCGGGAAAACCGCAAAAAATAAACTGCATCTTGGGCCCCATATTTAAAGTCCAATTTATCGTTTTCCATAATTATTCACATTGTAGCACATTATTAAACAAAACAACACCACCTTTGACCAATAATATCCACAGTAAATTAATTTACAAAACAAAAACGGCGCGAGAACTCTCTTTCATTTTTGTTTGTTCTCTTCTCCCGATGGATGATGAATGAGGTGATAGGGAAGGCAAAAGGTCTAGCCCATACAGCCAAGTCTGACGTAATATATCTTTGTTTTCTATGAGTTATTGACGTCATCATTAAATTCCAGACGGTGCAGAATTTGATGCTTTTCTTGGAGTCACTCGCGGCATACATGTCGGGTAAAATATGGGAGTTCACAGCGCGGGAAAACCGCATAAAATAAACTGAAACTTGTCGTTTTTCATTACTATTTACACTGTAGAACATTATTAAACAAAACAACACCACTTTTGACCTACAATATCCACAGTAAATTAATTTAGAAAACAAAAACTTGCACTTGACATGGCCGCGCAAAATGGCGCGAAGGACTCTTAAAACTATCTACTTTTAATAACTATCTACTTTAAGTACGTCTCTTGTTTAAAACAAATATGAATTTATCTTTTCTTTTTAGCCGTTATGCAAAGGGATCTAGCCCATACAGCCATGTCTGTCGAAAATATATTGAAGTAATATACAAACAGTATTAAAGAATTACAATATAAATTAAAACTACTTAAAAGTAAAAAATAATATAAATATAAACTAAACCTAAGAAAAAATTAACTATAAGTAAAAAATGTCCTCTAGGCCGCCGTTTTAAGAAAATTTTAGCATGAAAATACCACGTTTTTTAGCACAAGTCGTTCGTTTAATGAAAATTCTAACATTTGATGCTAATTTCGTATGTCAGTACCGTGTTGAATTATACGTTATTGATGTTACTTTTTGACAGATGTCATTAACACATAAAATGGTTTGTTTACTATTTTTATATACTTTATAGTTTTCTATTATATTTGTTAAAAAGGTATTTTAAACGATTTTATGTAATAAATTCAAAGACCATAATAATATCATGTGTGTTCGATGCCATGGTATGATAAAACATGAACGAAAACACTTGTCAAAAAGTAGCCTCACCACTCGTTTTATTTAAGAAATGTTAGCATTGTTAAAAAAAGTGGTATTTCTTAACAAAAACGATATTTCGCGCTGGTTTATGAAGTTGCTACGAAATGTTGAAAATGCTATAAAACGAACGCGGCCCTAGAGACGTGTGTCCTTTCAGTGATAGTCCCAAGAAGACTGGCAACATTTCCCCTCTGTATAGCTAAGCTAATACGTTGGCAAAAATAATACTTTTTTTTAAGCAAAATAAAAAAGTCAGATGCAGTGTTAAGGTTTGGGTGGATTATTAATTATCATAATTTCTTTTCTTTTTGACA
The DNA here is from genome assembly GCA_910589645.1 of Tinea semifulvella. NCBI lineage: Eukaryota > Metazoa > Arthropoda > Insecta > Lepidoptera > Tineidae > Tinea > Tinea semifulvella. The sequence continues at coordinate 5,412,498 of OU342599.1, forward strand.
AATAAATGTTACAAAAATTAAAATCCTATACCTAATTCATTTTGTGATTGTTAATATTAAGCTAAAGTATAAACTAAGTAGAAATAAAAGTAAATTAAACATATGATAAGATAAAATGCAATATATACTATTATACATACTTATTTGTGTAAAGGAAATGGTGACTGAGATTCAGATAAACTTCGTTTGGGCACCAGTGGCAAATTCCTGAAAAAAATATAGTAGTTTTTTTAAGTAAATCCTAAACGTTTTTTTTTTAATACTACACGCAAACGTTTTTCAATGCTATATGGCGCCGTGAATAAATTATTAGATTGCTAGTTTCACGTATGCCGCCCCCGTTTCCAAAGGAGTGATGGGCTTAGGGCTGTGTTATGTATATCAATATATCGCCAATCGATATCGATAGATGTTTTGTTTTATAGAGATCATCAGATCCAGTCAAACCTAACAAAATAAAAACTGTACGCGGTTACAGCTGAAGTTTAGAAGTACCGGGTACAAATTCTGGATCAAATAGAGGAAAGTTATAACACGTGATAGCTATCAAATTGAATACGACTTGTAAAATACGTTATTCTTAAAAAAAATGATCCCTCTCTTGCCCTTGATCAATGTGGAGCGAGATTGTCTTTCAGCGCCTTTTGGTCGACGCAATCGCCTATTTCATAATGGTTTAAGGCTAGTCTAGCCGCTCCAAACAGTTAATTTAGCTCTAGTTTTACAGATAAAAAAAATAGACTATATAAAAAACAAGTTTTAAAAATAAATAAACTTAACAGTTATGAAGAAGCAAACATAATGCCTCTCGGCGATATATACTAGCTACCTTCGGGAGTGTGGTAGACGTGTTGGTAGGTGCATTAGTAATAAAAAATCAAATACATAATAATAGAAAATTGCATACTACACAAATACCAATAAAAATAATATCACATAAATAAAGGAACAATACTTACAATATAGGTGTGAAAGACGGACACACAAACAAACATACAAAGCTTCTTTCACAGTTATAATAATATTTAAGAAAATATTAACCTAATAATAAATTAAACTATAAATAAAAATTACCGTCAAGAGAGTCCCAAGAAGACTGGTAACATTTCCCGTCTGTGTAGCGCGGCTTAAACGTTGGCAGAAATATTTGTCAGCCTTCTTGTCTCCAGATTTCTCCGTCAGCCGTTTGGATAACTCTTTGGCTGATCGTCCCCATGGTCCCATCCTCTCGACCACAAACGGCGCAAACTTGTAACCTGTACCGAGGTTGGCGTATTTGCACAACTTTAGCTTCTCAGCAGAAACGAAAGCCGCACTCTCCACGCTGGACGGGGTTGCCTGGATGTGAGATTGGGCTAATGTGTCTAATGCCCAACGGTCATGCCATCGGGTCCCTTGTTGTCGCTCCGCTAACAAGAGCCCCACGGATGATGTCGTTGAGAGCGGCTGGCACTTCTAGCAGCCCGTAGTGTCTAAGATAATCCACTGGTGCCCCACGCCGACACTTGTGTAGGTGAGCAATCCGGGCTCCGTGACGAAGGCACACTGCCATGGTCAATGTATTTCGGTTAAGAAGTGTCCTAACCGACGCTGTAGGAAAAGCCTGCAACCAGTGGAGACAGCCATAAGGCGAGCTCGCTTTTTCAGGTTACTGGATAATAAAAAATCCAGAACCAATTGGTATGTATATATTGATATATATGGACTTACTTAATATTGCACCTACCATCTATACTGTCTAAATGTCCTAAAGGTTTGGCTGTCAGAGAATGCCTAGCGGCATTAAGTCCGCCTTTGTACATAGTGCAATAAAGTTTTTAAATAAATAAATAAATAAACCAATTTGCAGAACGGCTCGTCCCATAGTCGTTGTAATTTTGATATGTATTATATTAGACCTATCGATATCGATTTGTTAAACGTAACTATTTTCGCGGCGTTCGTTTGATACAGTGTTATTGGGTTGTAAATAGAAATGCACATCAAAATACTAGTACTAGTAGGTGGATCTAATCTATTACTAAAAGTATAGTAGGGACCCAATAATCACAGAACGGAAAAAAACACTAGAAACAGAATATATTCAGTATGAATGCCGCTGTTGCTTTTCTTGAATCTTGCCTTTACAGGCAAATCTAGTTTTTAAAGTAAAGAGCTGTCAACGAAGTAAATTTATATATAATATCATTGTTTCTTTTATAATAGATAATAAGAATAAAATATAACTGTAAATATTTAGTTATTTAGTAGTTTTAGTTTATTTTTTTGTATATACCTAATATGTATTTTATTATTAACTTTGTTTTTGTTTCTAATACCTATACTCCTCTGATCCCAAACTTTGACACTGCGAAATTGTTACTAATGCCATTAAAAAAAATAAGCTGTCAAAATCGAAACCCCTGACGAACTCGATAAAATTATTATCTCGCAGCGACATAAGATTTTTGCCCATTCGTTTTTAGACTCCTTGTCTACCAATTATTAAAATAGATAGAGTGATTCACATAGATTTTATTGTGTCCCAATTCTAATTTAATTTGTAAATTGACCACCTCTATCTACGTGTACGTGTACCACACAACAACTCAAGAAACATAATAATAAAGCACTTTTTAACTGCCTCTGTGGTCTAGATTTAGACTCGGAGGTACCGGGTTCGATTCCTGGTCGGGACACATAAATATTTATTAATGAAAATTAATATATTTAATTCATATTTTATATTCAGAGGACATTTTTTACCTATAGTTTATTTATTTTTATTAGGTTTAGTTTATATTTATTTTAATTTATAAATTTAAGTAGCTTTAATTTATATTGTAATTATTTTATACTGTTTGTATATTACTTCAATAAAATTCATATTTAATTTATTTGTGATATTTCTCAAGTTTCGTACGCTGGAGACATCGACGAGCTTGCCACTTGTGTCATGATTGGCCTATAGTACAGTTGGCTAAATGTGAATCAGCTTATTTATAAGCGTGGTTTCTGACTACCCCGAAAGGGAAACGGTCGTGATGATACTTTACTTTTACCATTTGCTGAGAACGATATAATATTCTTCGATAGGTTTGTCAAAAGTCCTATATGCTGTCTTCGACTTAAAGCACATACTTATTCCGTAAGTCTTGCTTCAAGCGATGTTATTTTTATATAAATATCACCATGACAAGCTTAAAATATTAGTTGTCCTTGAAACTAAAAAATGCCATTTGACATCATTGCAAATGGCACATACTTTTAACGAGAACAACAAATAGGTGGTAGGCGGACTTTGGTAATTTGACCAGTCTGCCGGGACGGGGAAGTATCCACCGATAAATCCAGTAAAGTGTATCCACACGTTTCGGGATCAGTGTCGAATTGCCGTCATGTCCAGTCAAGCCGGCATAGTGTTAGGGACTGATGTCAGTCATGAGTGTCTGATTCCAGTTGCTAATATTCATGAACCTTGCGCTCCACTTACCATTAGGTGGACGGAATGTCGTGCTAGTAAAAAACAAGAAAAACTTATAGGACAAGATACGTAAAATAGCGAAATTCTACGTATCTTGTACTATAAGATAAGACACGTTCTTGATTTAATGCCGCAGTGTGCAGCTTTTAAGTGCGCAAATCAAGATGTTCATCGTTTTTCAGTCTATACCAATGATATCAAAATTGCTATTAAGATAAAAATAAGTTAAAAATTCTTTATTTGCATAAATGTTAGTCTATGTTAATTTATGCCTCCGTGGTCTAGCGGTTAAGTCCGTGGATTTAGGAGTTGTGGAGGTACCGGGTTCGATTCCTGGTCGGGACACAAAAATATTTATTAATGTAAATAACATTTAATTAATATTTAATTTATTTGTGATATTTTCCGAGTTTGGTACGCTGGAGACATCGATGAGCTTGCCACTTGTCATGATTGGCCTATAGTAAAGTTGGCTAAGTGTGAATCCGCTTCTTTATAAGCGTGGTTTCTGACCACCCCGAAAGGGAAACGGTTGTGATGATACTTTATGTTAGTCTAATTTACAAGTCTTATAGTAAACTAACTTAACGTAACAACATTTGCCAAGTAAATTGGCGAGCAAATATATCGAACATTAATATAAATTTTAAATTTTTAAATAAAATATGTCCTAAAACTTACATGTAGGTACATTACATCATACAATCTTAAACTTTCGGTATTACAATTGTCAAAATATACTTTTACCTAATTTTTAATTGATTTTCTATATATTTTTTTACCAACAATTTTTATTTGTTAGGTAATTTATTATAAGTTCGTATACACATAATTAGGCAATTTTTATTACATTTAGTTTTCTTAGAATTAATATCTATTTTTTTATGAAATAAACAATTTATTTATTATTAATTAAACTACTTAAAAGTAAAAAATAAATATAAACTAAACCTAATAAATGGCGCGGTGGTGGCTCAGTTGTAAGAACGCGTTCCTTAAATCCTACAAAGTTCGGTTCAAACCCCCCGGCATGTACCAATGAGAAATACACTTTTCTTACGTACATTTGTCATACATATACAACACCACCGTTTCCGTGCCTCGGAGAGCACGTTAAGCCGTCGGTCCCGGTTCCACTAATACTTACTTCCATAGCTGGGCATTAACTCGTTAATCGTTAATTAACGAAGTTAACATTTTGATTAACGGGTTAACTTTTAAGTTAACTTTTAAAAATGTTAACGGACACGTTAACTTCCGTTAATATGCAGAAGTCCGTTAATCGTTAATCCAATGCCACTATTTACCGCACGTCACCTCGGTGTGGCGCGAAAAACCGGTTCAGACAAGCATGAAACGACAAGTGCAGCGACAGCGGCGCGTGAGACAAAAACAAAACTAGATATATTTTGCCGGCGCGTGCGAGTAAGAAAACTGCGAAGTACTAGCGCCAGTGCTTAGAGTGACGAGTGTTGTGTTTGTTGTTATTATAAATTACTGTCAGTGATAATTTGCATGTTAATAAATAAGAGTGCAGTATAATTAGTTAGATAGAAAAGTGTAATTAAAACTATATCATGGAATAAAAATGCAATTTTAGACATATTAACGGATTAACGATTAACGTTAACTACCGTTAATTCTTCCGAAATGTAACGCTTTAACGTTTAACGAAGCTAACTTTTTTTATAGCGGATTAACGAAGTTAACTATTTGATTAACGGTGCCCAGCTATGCTAACTTCTGGAATCGTTAATAAATAGTCTTTAAAAGATTACAAAAGCCGTCTGGCCAGCGTGGCGAGTGTAGGCCAAATACTCCAGATACTCGTATATGTTCTGGAAGGCCCATCTCCAGCAGTTGAGGTCTATGACGCTGTGTTCTAGGGGCTGTAATGATAGGACGTCTCGTTTTCATTTTTTATTAATAAATATTATTGTTATTAGGTTTAGATTATAATTATTTAATTTTATTTAAGTAGTTCGTAATTAATATTTTATATTTTTTAAAATATTATTTTTCGAATAAATATATTTAAGAAGCACAAGCATGATTAATCATTTACACTTAAGTGTAAAATTCAAATTTGGAATGCATGTAACATGTATCGGAATGGTTTTGTTGCGGCGAGCATCGGACGGACGCTCACAGCTGCTGCAGCCCGTCTGATTGAGCTTGACTTACAGCGGTTTTCGGTTTGATTCCCATTTAACTTTTTTATTTTACTGTAAATACCGTGAATCCTAAGATAACTTAAGATTGACCAACTCCTAGTGGTTTAAGTCCCAAATTTTATGTGATCACCATCATTCACATTGTGGTTTGTTTCTTTTATCTATAATCGATATAATGACTTATTAATTTTCAGAAAAATCACAGCTTATAAGACATAAAATTATAGTATAATAGAATATTAGATCTTAAGCGAAAAGATTATATATATATGCATTAATGACGTCACCTGTTAGGCAAATACTGTAGGAAATGATTTTTTAAATATATTTTTTTTAACTATAACTAGCACGACATGTGACCTTGCGCCTACCTGATGGTAAGTGGCGCGCATGGTTCATGAATGTTAGCAACTGGAATTAGACACTTATGTCCGACATCAGTCCCTAACACTATGCCGGCTTGACTAGATGCTTTTTCACACTTCGCTTGAAGGACTCCAGGTTATAGGTAAGTGGAAACACAGAGGCTGGAAGAGTATTCCACATATTTATTGTGCGACAGATGTATGAGTCACCAAATTTATAGGTACGCGAAGGGATGGTGACTACGGTATGTGGGTGCATATTCTGACTATACAGCGGTTTGTGAAGTTGATTAGTGATTGTACATATACTATCCCATCGGAATTGAAATATGGTGTATATCGCTACGAGTATATGTTCTGGAAGGCCCATCTCCAGCAGTGGAGGTCTATGACGCTGTGTTCTAGGGGCTGTAATGATTTATTTATATATTTATTATGTGTATATAGTATATTTGTATTTATATATATATAATTTATTTATGTACGTGTTATGTAATAGTAAGTAAATATTGGTATGTATATATTGATATATATGGACTTACTTAATATTGCACCTACCATCTATACTGTCTAAATGTCCTAAAGGTTTGTCTGTCAGAGAATGCCTAGCGGCATTAAGTCCGCCTTTGTACATAGTGCAATAAAGTTTTTAAATAAATAAATAAATAAATATATGTATACACGCGGCGGTATATGTGTCAAAAATATTCGGGCGAATAAAGAAAATATATATTTCGGGTCGAACAGGGAGTAACCCAAAATGTACGGGATGCTGTGTCTCAATCTAAATTTGATTGTTTCAGATTTGTCGGCGTGCTGCACTAAAGGCGACGGCACATGCAAGAATGTTTGTCTAAAGGTAACGAGTTTACAATTACATCTGGATAGAGTTAGGCAAAAGATAGCCATTATACATTGTTATACACGATTTAGGCCTTGTTTGTTTTAACCCTTTCAGCACGACAAAATATATTTTAGATAATGAAAGGTTATTTGATAACTTTGAGGTCTAAAATAACTCATATAAATAGTGAAAAAAGCTCCCCTAGCGTTGTCGTTTTCACTATTGTGCGTTTGGCAATCTAATGGAAATAAAAAATACTTTTGTATAGTAACCTCTGAAACTATTGAAAAAAATTGTTACTAACGAGCGACCTTTCTCGCCAACAAACCTTAATGGTTTGTCGAGATTTAATGATTTAAAAATAAAAAATAAAAAATGTTTTTCTCACTCACACTCTTCCAGCAGATATATAGATTCCTTTACTGTATCCGTAGCTCGCCAGTGGAACTTCCTTTAATTATCAGACAAGCACCATCTCTTAAAATATTTAAAGTTACTTACTTCATAAACAGAATAATTCGCCATAACTCACTTATTATACACACATCAAAAGTGTCTAGGGATCAACATATATTTTTGCAATAACTTTTCTCCTGATTGATATTCATTAAAATTTTCTTTAAGGATTGATCAAATAAAATGTTTTCGTTTGTCTACAGTAACGATAAACCAAGTCACCTTTGCATTAGTAAAAAAATTGCCATTTTCCTAATAAAGGGATTTTTGACATTTGAACCACTAACATTAAAGTTCGAAAAAAAGACTGAAATAACAGTTTTTTTTTTAATTTTATTGGGTAACTTAAACAATTAATAATCCGTGTTTCTACCGCGAACACTAACAACACAAGAACATCGGTTTGGCATACTCAAAATGAGTTCATCCAAATCACGCTGTGGAATGGCCGCCCATGTTCGTTGCAACAACAAAAAAAGGTCTTCTTGCGACTGGATACCCTCCATATTCGGCAGAGCTCTTCTCTGAAGAATATCCCATGCATGCTCAATCGGGTTCAAGTCTGGCGACTGAGCAGGCCAGGGCAGGACATTGATGTTAGCTGCGGCGAGAGTCTGTCTTACAACTCTTGCGGTGTGCGGTCGTGCATTATCATGCACTAACTGAAATAAGGGACCGATATGCACTTGTAGAGGAACGATGACGTCTGATACAACCGTCTCAGCATAAATTTGAGCGTTGAGGTTGCCTCTGATCCAAATCAACTCAGTTCTTCCGCCGATCGAAATACCCGCCCATACCATGATGGTTCCACCACTATAAGGATGGACTTCCTGGCAGGATTTTAATCGCTGTTGGCGTCCAGGGGTTCTCCAGTGTCGTATACGTCTTGTATCCGGCCTCATACCAAAACGAGACTCATCAGAAAAGCACACGAAACGCCATTGTTCTTCTGTCCAATTTCTGTGTTCAAGAGCCCATTGATATCGAGTCCTACGATTGTGCATTGCTATAGGTGGTACCCGTAGCGGTCTTCGGGAATGAAGGTTCACTTCATGCAAGCGGTTTCTGACTGTTTGGTCGCTAATTAAGTTCCCTGAAGAGCGATGAAGGCTCACGGCTAACATCATGGCGGTTATTGTTGGAGTTCTTCGAGCTGTGATTTGAATGTATCGGTCTTGTCTCCGTGTGGTGCAGCGATACCGTCCTCCATGGCGCTCAGCCACGGTACCAGTGGTTCGGTAACGTGTCCAAAGTCGACTGATAACACTCTGACTTGTATTCAGAGCTAAAGCCACAGTACGTTGCCGGGAACCAGCTTCTATCATTCCCACGGCTCTGATCATTTCTTCCCTGCTTAAATGACGTCGCCGCTCCATAATAACGTTGGTTTTAATCAGTAGTAGGGAAACAGTAGCACTAATAATGTCTTCAATGCGTCTTATGTTTTTATAGGGAAAATATTGACAGCTGATTTTCATCTTTTACTCGAATTTGATTGACAGTTCCTGTTTTAAATTATGAAATGCACCAAAAAGGATCCATATAAATTTATAAAATCATAAATTTATTACAAAGCCACATCTTAATCACAAGAAATCCGCATAAACATGCTTGATCCCTAGACTTTTTTGATGTGTGTATATATGAATATATATGTATTTTATATTTAGGTATATATTTATTTGTTTACGTATGACATTTATTTATGTATAAGTATAGTTCGTATATGTATGTAATTAATTTGTGTTTTATATAGTAATAAATAATTTCAACTATCTATTTTCTTCGTAACATTCTGCACCCGCTTATTACATATCTCAGTCACAAAGGTTAGTTGGTAGAAAATGCATTTACGGCATTAAGCTCGCCTATGTACCTGCACTTGTTTTGGTTTTGTACAATAAAAAAAATATTATTATTATTATGTTTTTTTCTTAACTAGTCCTAACAATTTAATAGAAATAATTACGAAGTAGCCAGATGAGAGCAGGAACTACTGGTATCGAGGCCATTTCGGAGCGGTAAAACAGAATTTGACGAGAGGTCTAGATTATTTTTGTAAAACGCACGCTTGGTATCATCCGTGCTGAAAGGGTTAAGTTAAGCAATTCAATTCAATTCGTTTATTTTGCAAGTAGGCATAGGACAAAAAGATATGTATTCTGCACTTTTACACGTCAATTTTTACAATATTGATATAAAACGCCAAATCTAACGCAAAATCCTCGCCAAGCCGTCTGGCCAGTGTGGCGAGTGTAGGCCAAATCCTCCAGATATATGTTCTGGAAGGCCCATCTCCAGCAGTGGAGGTCTGGGACGCTGTGTTCTAGGGGCTGTAATGATGATGATATAATTTTATAGTACATATTGGTGAATCTGGAGCAGTACCTACATGATAACCATCATTTGGAAGAGAAACAATAAAATAACAAAATTATAAATACAGAATAACGCTTAACATTATAGCTGCTGTAGATAGGCATTGTCACACTATAAGCTAAGACAGACACAATTATAAGAATATAAATGTCAATGTCACTTAAGATAATAGCTGCTTTATATAGGCATTGTCATACTATAAGCCAATCCAAACAGTGTTTGGACTTGCATAACGCAAAGCGAAGTAAATCGATTTCATTTCAGTCCCTAGAACACAATCCTTGACCTCCACTTTTGGAGATTTCTGGAGAATTTTGCCTACACTCGCCACGCTGGCCAGACGGTTTGGCGAAGTTCTGATGTAAATTTTTAATGACAATTTATTAACGATTCCACAAGTTGGTATTAGTGGAAACGGAACTGACGACTTAACGTGTAAGTACTCCGAGGCACGGAACGGTGGTGTTGTAAATCTATAACAAATGTACGTAAAAAAAAGTGTATGTACATTTGTCATAGATTTACAACTCCGCGAGCGTGGCGAGTGTAGGCGAAAATGTCCAAAACTTTCTGAAAGGCCTTTTTTTTTTGTATTTTTTTTCTATTATATACAGGATTACAAACAATTGTACAGAGAGAGCATACACAATAAATTGGTTTACAAACAATATTAATATCTGCACAACCAGCTTCAGTAATTCAAATGTTAAAAAAGTAAATGTAACCCATGAGTTGTTTTAAAACCATAATAATAATAAAAAACAACCTGTTTGGTACAGTAATATCTACCGTTCCAATCCTTTTAGCACAACTACTAGATATATACCATTTTAATTATCTCTTTCTTCTAAAGTTAACATTTGCAAGACCTGGTTTCTGTAAGAGACAGGCGACAATGCAAAGAGATCGACACAATGAAAGAGATTATTATAGGATTGAAGAATTCAACGTTTACCTGCGTTAGTTCGGCAATATTTAACTGCAAATAGACGGTGGGGGTATAGTTCACGAATACGTGCGGAGCTACTGGGAATGAGGTAACTGATTAGATTTACTATCTGTCGGCAATCAAACTTATTATGACATATTTTATACAAAGGCCCATCTCCAACAGTGGATATCTTGGTGTGTGTTGGGGTCTCTAATGATGATGGTATAATTGTTATTATACAAAAAGTAACAAACATTTTTTTATGGAAATAATAACCAATGCCCGCTCTGTTTTATATTTGATCACTGTGGTTGATAACATTAGTGTGTCGAAGCGCACACGTTTCTTTTATGTATTCGGCACATAGCGTCGGACATTCTCTGAACCTTTGATGGTGTATTCCATTGATTTAATCTACTAGTTTCCAGGTCTAATGCATTTTTCAATACAATTTATTAACGATTCCATAAGTTGGTATTAGTGGAAACGGAACCGACGACTTAACGTGTACTCCGAGGCACGGGAACGGTGGTGTTGTAAATCTATAACAAATGTACGTAAAAAAAGTGTATGTACATTTGTCATAGATTTACAACACCGCCGTTCCCGTGCCTCTGAGAACACGTTAAGCCGTCGGTCCTGGTTTCACTAATACCAACTTGTGGACATTGACATCGGACCTGTCTGGCCAGCGCGAGCATGGCGAGTGTAGACGAAAATCTCCAGAACTTTCTTGAAGGCCCATCTCCAACAGTGGATGTCCTGGACTCTGTGTTCTGGGGTCTGTAATGATGATGGTATAATTGTTATTATACAAAAAGTAACAAACATTTTTTATGAAAATAATAACCAATGCCCTTTCTGTTTTATATTTCATAATTTTGGTTGATAACATTATAATATTTCCATTTCTTTATTTTCTCGATGACAGATCTAATTTGATAGTTGTAGTGTTGTGGCCTAATAAGTAATGATATCGATTTATTAAAAAATGCATGTGCCTTCCGCCGACGCTGCCGAAAACTGGGAAAATATTGTGAGAAGAACCCAAAACACTATAATGTCGGATTGGGAAAGTCATGTGGCAATCGATAATTTAGAAGAACAGGAACTTATAATAAATGTTGGGGAGAACTCATCGAGTGACAATGACGATTCATCAGATTTTGATTAAATTAATAAAAATGACCTGTCGTTATAATTATTTCGTTTCATTGTCGAGTACCTATCTATACCTACTTATTTTACAACAGCTATACTTATTACAATAGGCATGGTGACAGTGGTAAAGAATCAATTCATTAAAATATCGCTATACATAAAAGATGATAAAAAAGGATCAATATTGTATAAAAATGTTGAGATTAATAATATTTTTAAGTTTAAAATATGCAGTCTAAACCTTCAGTTAAAAATGTGAATGACGTCACAAATTTATATACAATATAGATATTTTAATCATAACATCACTATTCATATTGCCATAGAATGTAACTTTATTAAAATGTTGGTTTGATGATGTTTATTTATAGTACTTTTAGAAAAAAAACTGCATATATGGACTCAATTTGTCTTGGATGAATATTATAGGGATAAAGGAACAAAATTAGGCAGTTGTCGTATTTTTTATACCTCGCATTTAAAAGTTTATTTTTTGTTTAATATGCGCAGTTACATTCTACAGGAACTGTCATCGAGAAAATAAAGAAATGGAAATAGTATAGTGTGTCGAAGCGCACACGTTTCTTTTATGTATTCGGCACATAGCGTCGGACATTCTCTGAAGCTTTGATGGTGTATTCCATTGATTTAATCTACTAGTTTCCAGGTCTAATGCATTTTTCATTACTTACACTACTCGTATATTGCGGTTCTGATGTTAAAACCTAGTGTTGTCCAAACCAAGACCAAGATCAATATTGGTCAAGTCTTGGTCTTGCATGTGAACAGCTGGTCTTGGTATTGGTATTGAGTCTCGCAAGACTCTTGCTCTGACTGAAAATGTATGTTTGTTTGAAACCTTGTGAGACTTAAGTGTATGTCCGCAAACTAGTATTATTTATTTATTTATTTAAAACTTTATTGCACATAAATATACAAAGGCGTGACATAATGTCGCTTGACATTCTTTGCCTATCAGACCTTCGGGACAACGAGAACATTTATGTGAGGTAGGTGCAATATATCAATTAAATAAATAAATATTTCCAGACAGGTCACACAGCGCCATCTAGTTTCCGTGGTAAGCTACGAGGCTTGTGTTACGGAAACTATATTATTATACTTTTTTTTTTGTAAATATATACATATTATACATATAAACACCCAGACCGAGACAAATTATACAATGTACAACTTGCCCCGTGGAAATCGAAGCCACGATCTCCCGAGTTCACGACAACGTTTGTTACCACTAGACCACGGAGGCGGTCAAAATTAAAATGCACTATATTAAAAATGTTTGCCTCGTCAGATAATGAAATGGTAGAGCTTCTGAATCGGTTGGAGGTCGTCAGTGAAAAGTTTGGCCTATTCATTAACAAAGGCAAAAACTGCGATGACCCAACTTAACAGAATATGGGGTGACAGCAACATATCCAGAAAGACAAAAATTCACATCGTGAGAACACTTGTCTTCTCCATTTTTCTGTACGGTTCGGAGACATGGACCATAAAAGCCGCGGATAGTGCGAGGATTGTTGCGTTTGAGATGTGGTGCTGGCGTCGTTTGCTCAGAATCCCTTGGACCTTGGACCGCACGACATACTAACATTTCTGTGCTCGAAGAGCTTAAGCTGACCAGGGAGCAAAGACTCTCTACCGTCTGCTTTGCCCGAATTCTGCAATACTTTGGGCACATTGCAAGAAAAGGAGACGATAATCTAGAAAAACTTCTAATCACCTAAAACGCTCGCCGCATTTCCTCGTTGAATTATAATGGAAATATTCTGTTTTAGGTAGTTATGGCATTTGGGATCGCCACACTCTTGAAAAAATTCGTTTACCCAGCTCTTTAATGAATTTGTGGGTATCAAGAGAATATACCCCTTGTTTCAAATATTTATTGATTATAATAAATATTTATTAATAAAATTACATACGAATACATAAACTTATAAACGTAGAATGGTTACCAAAATAAATATATATAATGAGTAAAAAAATATGACTGAACTTAGTTAGTCTTGCTAACATATCGCTGGTCTTGTTCTTGGTCTTTCAAAAAAGCAAGAACAAGACCAAGACCAAAATTGAGCAACACTAGTTAAACCTAATATATATAAAGCTTATCAACATCACCATCACCGCCTCAAAAACGGGAATCGAACCCACGACCTCCCGAGTTCACGGCAACGTTTGTTACCACTAGACCACGGAGGCGGTCAAATTACAAATAATTGTGTATGTATATTTTTTATTTTTATAATATATATTATTTTTTTATTTCTCTATTTGCACCGTACTCAATTTTAAATGTCCCAATGTCTCAAAGGTTAACGAGAAGACAATGTTTTGCGGGCATTATGGCCTTTTGTATACAAAATTTGTATAAAGTTTTAAAAGAAATAAATAAATAATAGATCTAAAATTGTATTGTCAACAAGACAGTATTTGAAGGCATTCGATTAGTATGTTTTCAATTTTTACACCATAAACTAAGCACTACAATGGAGCCAAACTGAATAATTCATAAGACATTACATATTACTTCCTGCGTTATTGAAATATTATACAGAATTATTCGAGGCAAGGCGTCGCGATGTGATCAGAAATCACGTCACATCGACACAGTGTCGTTCCAGGAACTCACGGGTGTGACGAAGAATTCAACCAAAATTAATAAAATTACATACTAGAGATGCATTTGATTGAATTAAAAGTATAAATAGATTTATGTTCCATCGACATCAAAGTCAAAGTCAAAATATCTTTATTCACGTAAACCTATTACGGCATTTATGAAACGTCATTAATTTAATTATTTTCAATGATTCTACTACTCCTGCTAGTAGAAGACTAAGCAGCAAAGTGGTCCAATAAGTAAGCAGTTAGCAGAAGACCAGCAGCATTCCAATGACCTGTTACATGGATTGTTTAATTAGATAATGACTGACTAACTAGAGAATGAGATGAACTTAAGAGCGTTTATATATACAGCGATATATTATGATCTCACAGAAGAAATGATCAGGGTCCTAATTCTAGCGCTTGCGATTTGCGTGTCTGTTCAAATAAATCGAATGAAAAGCGACAGATCTTCATAGATAACTGTCAATTTCATTCGAGCAAATCGAGCTGATATAAATGTCGAAGGCGCGAGAATTGGGCCCAGGAACTCAGAAGAAAATCTTTGCACCACTTACTGAAAGAATTGGGCATAAGGACGTCTGTCATCAATACATTTATGGAAAGAGCTTCCAAGACGTCACTAACGGAATCATACAGCATTTGGTTAGGTAGGGAGACGAGTAGAATGGTGAGCTTATTATCGCGCAACAAAATATAAAGTGTGTTTATATATAGAGCGATATATTATGATCTCACAGAAGAAATGATCAGGGTCCTAATTCTGGCGCTTTCGACTAGCATGTCGGTTCGAAGTATTCGAATGAAAAGTGACAGATCTTCCTAGATAACTGTCAATTTCATTCGAGCAAATCGAGCTGATATGAATGTCGAAAGCGCGAGAATCGGGGCCCAGGAACTCAGAAGAAAATCTTTGCACCACTTACTGAAGGAATTGGGCATAAGGACGTCTGCCAACAATACATTTATAGAAAGAGCTTCCAAGACGGCATTAACGGAATCGTAGTATTTGATTAGGTAGGGAGAGGATTAGAATGGTGGATGGTGAGCGTATTATCGCGCAAAATAAAAAGGAGGCCTCGTTTTTAAACCAGCCTATTGTCGGTGGCAAGCCCGAGACACCATTCTTCTCATCTCTTACCCACATACGATGGACCCGGCACCCGCACGGTGTGACCATGGAATGCTCTGAAATTTGTCTTCTCATAGATATGTTTTTGTAGAGTGAAATCGCTATAAATGTATTTGCTATTTTTTTCTGTCTAAAACTAGGTATATGAAAGTGGAAATATGTCTAAAATGTCCGTAATTTTATTTCCTAGAAAAATCTACGTACTACATTTCTCAAATGTACATTCAGATTTTAATACTGACAAGGCCCATTTACAGCCAATTCAGCCTAACCTTAATTTAACTTTACGATGTCATCACTATCTGGCCAGGTTTTCGACTATTATATTGTTTTCTAGCATTGATTCTTTCTTTTTTTGCTTTTTGGTTTTTTCATTGTTCTGTAATTAACGTAAATTAGGACGTAACCAAGTGTTCCGATAGGTCCCTATGGTGATAAATAAATAAAAAAATAATAAGAAAAAAAATCTTTAAAAATGCTGTATTGTGCGAGCGAGAGGGAAGCGTTAAAGGCTCTTAAAACACTTTGAGTTGTATAGGTTGTCACAAAACACAGTTTGGGGACAAGAGGGCTGGTTCTTTTCTCGCCCAGAGAATCAGCATAGCGATTCAGCGAGGAAATGCGGCCAGCGTTCTTGCCACCATGCCGCGCGGATACAATTTATATTTAAATTAGGTTTTGTAGGTAATTTTTTTTTTTTTTTGTTTAGATTTTTTTTTATATCATATTTATTTTATTTGTTTATATTTAAATAAGTAAAAAAAACTGTTTTTATTTAAATATACAGAAAGTTAAAATTATAAGTATATAATGTAAACTTTCTAAAGCGGGGTTAAGTCAAGGCTAGTACATTTCTTTCCTATTTGTCCACATTACGATGACATTTCCAACTTTATGGCCCTGGGAGTCAAGACCTCCACTGAAACATATAAAGGTACATACTGCGTGTAATTTATTAAAGAGCCGGTTTGCTCTGTTTGATTTGGTTTGGATTGAGTTCCTCCTAAGTCTATGCCTCATTTCCGCTCGGCTACAATCTGTTTGCTATTGAATAAAAAAAAAGAAGTAAAAAGTAAAGTATCATCACGACCGTTCCCTTTTAGAGGTGGTCAGAAACCACGCTTATAAATAAGCGGATTCACATTTAGCCAACTTTACTATAAGCCAATCATGACAAGGGGCAAGCTCGTCGATGTCTCCAGCGTATCAAACTCGAGAAATATCACAAATAAATTAAATATTAATTAAATGTATTTATTTACATTAATATATTTGTGTCCCGACCAGGAATCGAACCCGGTACCTCCGAGTTTAAATCCACGGACTTAACCGCTAAACCACGGAGGCAGAAAAAAATAAAACGTTGCAAAAAGCATTTGAATTTTAAAATTCTATCCTATTCTGCATACGAACTGACGGATTTGCGGCTGAATTGCAATCAATTGGTAAAAAACGACAACGCCTCCGGTAGTCTAGCGGTTACAGTCAAAGAGTTTTTTTTTATTTATTTTTTCAACACTTTTAACTAATATGAACAACTACAACTGTAGGTCAACCCCTATGGTTACTAAAGTAATTCATGTTACTATTTCGTTATACGCCATTTGTTATAGAGAGTAAAATAAATTATCATCACGACATATAGGCTGCTCATCATCATACCAGACTCAAATATCATAAATAAATTATTGTGGACCGACCAGTAATCGACCCGGTACCTGAGCGTCTTAATCCATGGTCTTAAGCCCTGGCCACGGAGTTTTGTCGAACTTGCAAATTTGATCTCTAACATTGGGCCAGGAAATCCATATTTATTTCAAATTTAGGCTTGTGTTTTAAATTTAGTGATTCTTTTGTTTTCACGGCATTAGATTTTTCTTTGACATCGGTCTGTTCACTATATAGAAAATTTAATATATTTTTAAATTCAGCTTTATTTATGAATACTAGTTGCACCATGGCACCAATGCTGCAGAAAAAGCTCGAACGATTAATAATGTATGGGGAAGCTAACACGGTATGTTTTGATTCCAACGTTTTCGTCCTAGTAATTTGGACGAATGGAGACTAGTTGACGAAGAAGAATTAAAGGTGATCGTGGAAGCAGATCCATCGGAAACCATGTCAAACTTAGCAACAAGCTTTGTAAGTGACAAAACAATTTTGATTCACTTGAATCAAATTGGAAAAGTGAAAAAGGTCGAGAAATGGGTACCTCACTTCATTTTCTAAACAAACTTAAACATTTCTTGCCAGTGAAGGCAAAAATCGCGCTTGCTCAAAATCTACTTTTGCCAATCATTGACTATGTGGATGTCTGCTGTGTAAACATGCCAGAAGATCAACTGAATAGGATAGATCGTCTTCAAGAGACGAAACATAAAAGAATACGTGTATTAGGTTCATTTTCTATTTCTGTGTTTAGGCCTAAATTATCTCCGTAGATGTAAAAAATAATACTTTAAAAAAAATTGTTCATACAACGCCATTTTTAACTTTAATCGTAATAATTACTAATATTTGATTTTCAGATCATAACAAATATCCGTGTAGATTGTACCAGGAAATTTCTAGAATATTATCATAATGTCTTAGTGGTGTCATTGCCCTGGTCTTCCCCGATGTTTAATAGAATGACTGTCATAGCCATTAAGTCATTATAGCTCGCCACCCTGTCATCCGTCTACCCGAGGGTGCCACTTAACGTTAAACGGCGATATTAAAATGTACATTTTTAATGTAAAAAATAATAAACAAATTGTAATTATCCTGTCCCCTAACATGAACTGTGAGATAAAGCAAGAAACGACAATAATTTCTTACAATGACGGATGTGACAAGATTGTGCAGTGAGAAATAAAATTTGACATCTTTAAACAAGAAAGAGGGCCACTTTACTAATAGTTTTATTTCCATTCTATTTTATTTTAACGTTAACTGTTAACTGCCTCCGTGGTCTAGCAGTTAAGTCCGTGGATTTAGACTCGAAGGTACCGGGTTCGATTCCTGGTCGGGACACAAAAATATTTATTAATATAAATACATTTAAATAATATTTAATTTATTTATGATATTTCTCGAGTTTGGTTGACATCAACGAGCTTGCTACTTGTCATTAGCTACTTGGCCTATAGTAAAGTTGGCTAAATATGAATCCGCTTATATTCATAAGAGTGGTTTCTGACCACCCCGAAAGGGAAACGGTCGTGATGATACTTTACTTTACTTTTTAAATGCTGTCAAAATATGTTTTGGTATTCACCTACCGATTCAATTTCCATAAGTGGAAATAAAATAAAACTTTTGACAAATCCGTATTCTACTATTCGCTGCAGTTTAGTTATTATTTCAAAACCGTATTCTTGTGAGCTACCGTGACTTGCTGCTCCAAGTTTCGCACTTTTTCGCTCAGTTTATGGTGATCCTGTTTCAACAGTTGGTGATGTGATGTTACGTCGTCCAATTCAGCCTATTGTGCGTCGACTGCCAGCGTCAACGTACTCTTTTGTTCGTCATGCAGATTGTTCATATCATTTTACGCCATTTGCATCGTTTTCAATGAACTAGTTGCCTCTGCAAGCTGAGTGAGACAGATGTCTTCGGTGTTCTTCAGTCGCTCTTCAAGGTGATGGTCGAATACTCGTTTATCGCTGGCCAATTTTTGTATTAGTTTTAAAATAAAACCAGAGACATGGCGAGTTTTATCGTTATTGATTTGTAACCTTATTACATACATATCTTCACGCCAAATCCCTTGCGGGGTAGGCAGAGACAATTGAGCGCCACTTGACACGATCACGACATACATCTTTCGCTTCTTCGACATTCATCAACCTCTTCATACATGCCCTTTTATTTTGATGGCTTTTTAATGCACCTTCAGCTATTGTTTTATTTATTTGATCGTGATAGGTAAGTCTTGGTCTGCCAGGGCCTCTTTTACCCACAACTTTCGCATTATATATCTGGTTCGTCAATCTCTCTTCACTCATTCTTTCAACATGTCCGAACCATCGGAGCATACCTTTCCTTATTTTTGTCCCTATGCTTTCTTTAATACCTACCCTTTTGCGTATTTCGTCATTTTATTAGTTATTACAATAATATTATTTAAACAAAATATATAGCATAACTAGATTTTTCATGTTAATGCATATTCCCTATTCTCAAACCGTTTGGCTTCTTGCCTCGTCTTGTTATATTGAGAGACATTAAATACGTCCCTGAATGCGATGTATGTAGTTGGACATTGGTGGTTAGTACGTGTTGGGAATTTGGTAGCCGAGTGGATTGGTCGGAACGTAGCTCCTACATTCCGAGGTTGCTATTTATTGACTTCGATTGCAGGGAAGGACCAACCGTTTAATTTTAGTAAAGTATCATCACGACTGTTTCCCTTTCGGAGTGGTCAGAAACCACGCTTATAAATAAGCGGATTCACATTTAGCCAACTTTACTATAGGCCAATCATGACAAGTGGCAAGCTCGTCGATGTCCCACCAAACTCGAGAAATATCACAAATAAATTAAATATTTTTTATTCGAAGTAATATACAAACAATATAAAAGAATTACAATATAATAATTAACCTAAAAAATAAACTAAATCTAAATAACAAATTAAATATAATAAAAAAAAATTATACATACCTTATAATATAAAAATTTCCTCCAGGCCATTGTCCAGTGGCATGGTGCCCAAAACACTGGCAGCATTTCCTCGTTGAATTTCAATACTAATCTTTTCAGCGAGGAAGCTGCCAGCCCGTGGGTCACCAGAGACGTCGACTAGTTTTTTAGATATTTCTTTAAATAAAGTTTTTGCCTCGAGGCCCCACGGTCCCATGGTTTCGACGGCAAAGGCCACAAATATATAATCATTGCAAATGTTTATATATTTGCGGCGCTTGACGTTTTGAGCTTGTTCTGCCGCCGCACCAGCTCTGACAGTAGTTCCTTGAAGATGGGAAGTTGCTAGCGTGTCTACACATGTGACGTCCCACACTAGTGATTTTCCCAAACTCCAAGGAACTAAGGTCATACCGTCAGGTCTCTTGCCATCATCTCTAAATAAGCCCGTGGGTTCTAAAGTGGCTGGAATAGAGATGGAGGCAAAAGATCTGCGGATCAAATTATTGATAGAGCTGTGGCGGTAGAAGCGGCCGGCACTTTTAAAACAAGATAGACCATGGCGCCCCAGGCAGTCGACGTCTTTGCCGCATGGACAATAGTGAGGTTCGCACACACTAAGCCCGAGTCTTAAACAAACGCATATGCGTAAATATTAATTAAATGTATTTATTTACATTAATAAATATTTTTGTGTACCTACCAGGTATCGAACCCGGTACCTCCGAGTCTAAATCCACGGACTTAACCGCTAGACCACGGAGGCAGTTAATATTGCCTTATAATAAAAGTTAATATTGCCTTATAATATTGGTCTCCAAATTTCTCGAATTTGACAAATTCTAGAAATTCGGTGATCTTGCTTCTTTAATTGAGCTATTATTGCTATTTTCATAATTGAGACATAAACTTTTCATGGGTTAAATTGCCTAATTTGTTTTGTTTTCTTCTCCCGATGGATGATGAATGAGATGATAGGGAAGGCAAAGGGTCTAGCCCATACCGCCAAGTCTGACGTAATATATCTTTATTTTCAATGAGTTAATGAAGTCATCATCAAATTCCAGATGCTGCAGAATTTGATGCTTTACTTTGAGTCACTCGCGGCATTATAGCTCTAACACGTCGGGCAAAATATGGGAGTTCACAGCGCGGGAAAGCCGCATAAAATAAACTGCAACTTGTGCCCCATATTCCAAGTCCAATTTATCGTTTTCCATAACTAATCACATTGTAGCACATTATTAAACAAAACAACACCACTTTTGGCCAATAATATCCACAGTAAATTAATTTACAAAACAAAAACTTGCACTTGACGTGTCCACGCAAAATGGCGCGAAGCTTAAATTGCCTAAATGTAAATCCGCTTCGTTCAAAAAAAAACTTTTTTTTTGTTGGTGGTTTATTTACATTTTGTCTCAGGGTTCGATGAATGATGTATACAATGTCAGTCAACTACAAGTTGTCATTCTATGGGTAATTTTAGAGCAGCCATACGGTCGCTGCTGTCCTAACTAATCAAAGGACGAAATCAAATTGCTGCCTCGAACTAGCGCTTTGATGTCCCACTGAATTTGTCTTGATGTTATTTTGTTCTTTTGATTTACGTACGCGACTAGTTTTTCGCTTGAAATAGCTTGACTTTGAACTACGCGTTTGTGGTGTAGAATACTAAAATATGTTTTAGTTCTGTTGTTATAGTTTTTTTCTTTAGAATAACTAACAAAAAGAAATTAACTTTTTTTAATTTTACGAGTACATTGTCAAATGTTGTGTTTTTTTCTTTCAAGAGGGTTTTTCGTTTTTGCTTCCCTCTCACTCGCACAATTAAATATTTTAAAAGATTTTTCAAATCTGAGTAGGTCATAGGTACTCAGGTGAATTTGAAAGATATTTATTTATTTATTGTTGTTGTGTAATTCTGTATTTGTTTCATTTGTAAATCTGCTATAGCTGAGTTTTCCTTGCAGATTCCTTTCTCAGTCAGATTAAACATTAACAGGTCACTGGAATTTGTCAAGCTGTTAGTCTTCTGCTAACAGCTTACTCCTTGGACCACTTCGCTGCTTAGTCTTCCACTAACAGGAGTGGAATCATTATAAATAAGTTATATTATGACGTGTCACAATACCAGTAATACCAACAGAGATACCCCGTATAACTAAATTAAACCAATAGACCAATAGAATAGATATTTTCGCCTTGAAGTCAAAATAATAGCCAATGGCACCACCTACTGTTGAAGGATAGCCATCGGTCCTGGTTCCACTAAATACCAACGAAAGAAAATTCCTTGTTGAGCAGCATTGGAGGTTAACTCTGGGAGCTGGTGATAAGATAAAGATAAGATAAGATAAAACATATTTATTTGCATAAATGTTAGTCTAATTTACAGATCTTATAGTAAACTAACTTAACGTAACAACACTTGCCAAGTAAATTGATGATGACGATACCATTTTCTACGTCGTCAACACCTAATTTATTCCGACAATTTTAAGCAATTCAACCCTACACATGAAACGGTCAGCTAATTAGTTTGATGTGAAGTCTGATCAAAGAACTGTTAACATTTGGTTTATTCTAAACTAATTATTTAGTTACGGAATTTCCTCACTGATTTGGTAACATTAGTATTTGGAATTAATTATAACGTTATAAACCACTTTAAATTTGTTCGATTCCTGGTCACACAAAAATATTTATTAATGTAAATATACACATTTAAATAATATTTAATTTGTGATATTTCTCGAGTTTGGTACGCTGGGACACATCGACGAGCTTGCCACTTGTCATGATTGGCCTATAGTAAAGTTGGCTAAATGTGAATCCGTTTATTTATAAGCGTGGTTTCTGACCACGCCGGAAGGGAAACGGTCGTCATTTTTATTTTTATTTTCCACACTATGACGTCTGGTTGTCGCCTTAATAAAATTTGATTAATGTCATATCTTCAGTGACACTCGCGTAATAAAGACGAATCGATTGACGTGAGAATAATCAAAATTGGGCAACGCGTTGGTCTTCAGTGTGCCATAAAGGAACAAACACACATATGTATCTACATAGGCTGATAAACACATAAAAAAAGACCTAAATTGGATGATTTATTTTGGCACTAAATTATTGCTAGATGTTTCCCAGCCTTGAAGTAAAAACTCCAAACCAACTAAGAATTTATGCTAAACATTATTATGAAGACAAACGTGTGTAGCTATCATTACAGTGTTGTCAGATATGCGATAAATTCGTCGTAAACATCGGTGGAGTCGCCAAGATGAAGTGATTAACGTGTTAAAGAGACTGGGTAAATGGTTTCGACGACGGATAACGATAGCGGTTGCCATCCCGAGATAAAGAGGGGGCCATCCCCATTTGTGTAATTTTTTTCTCCCGAATTTGTCCAAATCAAGGACTCTGTATTCTAGTAGTTCAAATAATGAAATGTTGATGATTATGTAAATGCGAAATTGAAAACTTTAATTTAAAATACATATAAAAGTAAAGTATCATCACGACCGTTTGCCTTTCGGGGTGGTCAGAAACCACGCTTATGAATAAGCGGATTCGCATTTAACCAACTTTACTATAGGCCAATCATGACAAGTGGCAAGCTCGTCGATGTCTCCAGCTGCAGCGTACCAAACTCGAGAAATATCACAAATTAAATATTATTTAAATGTATATATTTACATTAATAAATATTTTTGTGTCCCGACCAGGAATCGAACAAATTTAAAGTGGTTTATAACGTTATAATTAATTCCAAATATTAATGTTACCAAATCAGTGAGGAAATTCCGTAACTAAATAATTAGTTTAGAATAAACAAAATGTTAACAGTTCTTTGATCAGACTTCACATCAAACTAATTAGCTGACCGTTTCATATGTAGGGTTGAATTGCTTAAAATTGTCGGAATAAATTGGGTGTTGACGACGTAGAAAATGGTATCGTCATCATCAATTTACTTGGCAAATGTTGTTACGTTAAGTTAGTTTACTATAAGACCTGTAAATTAGACTAACATTTATGCAAATAAATATTTTTTATCTTATCTTATCTTTATGTTATCACCAGCTCCCAGAGTTACTTGCACACATGCGTAGTTACACCGTACGGTGTCACTCGAAATAATTAAATTTTGATCATGCCGGTCGCCTGCGCAAGTTTAAAAACTGCACAGGTCTATTCACACACACGCTCTGGCGCAGGCAAACCTCTCCGGTGGACCGTAATGTGTATGGGCGCCATTTGTATGGAGTATGATATGCGAAAAATAAGGGTCGAATAGGAAACGCGAGCTTTTCAAGGAAGTCGCCCAAACTTCCATTTCACTAGCAAGACGTTTCTATAGCATAAATCTACAAACGTACGACGTGTCTAAAACGATTTACTTTTCGCAATCTAAACGTTTTATTCCTAGATTTTGTGGATCGAATCTTTCTTTTATATAGGTACTCGTAGGTTCCTATTATAGACTACGCAGATATCTGCTATCCTGATCTTACCGAAGAGCTACTGAATAAACTTGATCGTCTTCTCAACTTATGTATTCGCTATGTATTTGGCCTACGTAAGTATGATCATGTCTCACATTTTCGTATTCAACTAAAGTGGCTGAATATCCGTTTTCGTAGATCTGTACACATCCTCTCCTTTCTTTATGGTATTCTAAACAATCCGAAAACACCCCATTACCTGCGTGATCGTTTCCAATTTCTTCGCGACTCCCACACACGTTCTCTTCGTTCCTCGCACAACAATCAACTTGCGATTCCTCTGCACTCTTCAAGCAGATATTCAGAATCTCTCACTGTTTCTGCAGCTCGTGAATGGAACAAACTTCCATTGTCAATCAGACTGGCACCGTCGTTGAACATATTTAGGCATCTACTAACTTCTTATTTTCTTAAAAAGCAAAATGAGATATAATTTCTAAACTTAACATGGATTGTTATTTATGTAAGTATTGTATATAAGTATATTTATATTTATGTATTATGTGTATGTATTTATAATGTGTATATTTAAGTATATATTTATTGCTATTATTAGTTATTATACATTTTTCCTTTTAACTCTGCATCCCACAATATCTTTTGTCGTTCTCCCAAAGGTTAGCTGTTAGAGAATACCTTGAAGGTATTAAGCTCGCCTATGTACCATTTTTATTTTAGATATTTATTGTGCAATAAAGAATTTTTTACTTTACTTTACTTTACTTTACTTTACCTTTTGTCCTTTATTTCAATTTTTGTTTTAAACTGCCTCCGAAGTTTGTGGATTTGGTCTCGGAGATACCGGGACACAATAAATTAATTAAAATATTTGTGATATTTCTCGAGTTTGGTACGCTAGAGACATCGACGAGCTGGCCACTTGTCATGATTATTTCTCAGTGCCATGTACAAGAATACATATGATTACTACCCCTTTTTGTACCCCATTATTTATATTATTAGGTATGCTGCGTTATAACTCCTTAGAAGTTAGACGCAATAAAGCATTAGTCTTATATATATTAAATATTCTTAGAGATAAAATATATCTACCTGATATATTAAAATTAATTTCATTGTCTGTACCTAACAAGTCATCTGTCATCGGTCATCGACTATTTGCTGAGGAGAGTGCCCCCGTGCAGTCCGATGAGAATTTCGATGTGTTCGCATCAACGGATGGGGAAAGTAAAAACATTGTCCTAACGTACTTGGAGCCATAGTAATTCGCACATCTAGTCACTTAGCCTTGTCTTTGAATTTTGTTATGAAATATGTATTGTTTAGATAAATAAATAAATGATGAGTAAAGTTGGCTTAATGTGAATCTGCTTCATTAAAAAACAACATGGTTTCTGACCTGGCAGGAATAAAGTCGTGATGATACTTTTATTTGCAGGCAATTTGTATGAAGAAGCCAACATATTTTGTCACTTCCGACATATGTTTTTTTTTTGGAATAGTTGGATATTTAAACCTTTAAGCGCAAATACGCAAACCTCTGTACAGGTTACAATTTGCGCTGTTCGGGTTCGACGATGCGATGGGCCTATAGGGACACTCAGCCAAGCGACTGGCCAAGGAGTTGTCCAAACGTCTGACGGAAAAGTCTGGAGACGGGACTATCCCTGAAGGGTCGTCTCTAGAGAACATTTTTTACTTATAGTTTATTTTTTATTAGGTTTAGATACCTGGTCGGGACACAATAATATTTATTAATTTAAAATAAATAAACCTAATTAATATTTAATTTATTTGTGATATTTCTCAAGTTTGGTACGCTGGAGACAACGACGAGCTTGCCACTTGTCATGATTGGCCTATAGTGAAGTTGGCTAAATGTGAATCCGTTTCTTTATAAGCGTGGTTTCTGACCACGCCGAAAGGGAAACGGTCGTGATGATACTTTACTTTAATTTTTAGAAAACAATATTGGCCTAAAAAACATACCACAAACGGTTTTACAAACAAATTAGAAACCTGCTAAAATTATAACAAAGTCAATACTTGACAAATAAACCAATAAGATATCTGACTCTGGCAGACAGAAGTTTATTTTGGCCCTTAGAAGACATTTGAGCGAACAACTTGCTTGTTTTATTTCAACCTACATATACGAGTATTGTTGCCAATGTATTAAATCGATATTTAAATGCATGTGAACACAAATAGATGAATGCGGAATGCATTGAATTACATAATATTTAGTATTATACCTATATACTTTAATCCTAATTTAGTTTTAATTTTGTATATTGTTTAGGACTTATGTATTCTGTACCTTGTCCTTAATTAAATATAAAAAAAAATAGTATCAAAAAAATACTCATTTAAAATTAACCTCACTAAATTGATTATATAGGTATGTATAATAAATTGTGGAACGGCTTAACAAGGAAAAAGTTATTTTGTTTCATATTTTATACCATTTTGTTTCTTATTATTATTATATTCTTATTAGTTATTACTTTTAGTTTTTATAGGTTTTACTTTTAATTGCATGTTTTCTATTTTTTTTTACTATTAACTATTATTTTATATTATTACCATTTTTTTTTTATCAATGTTGTGTACATTTTTTTAGTCTAGCAAGCCCGACAGGATTTGTCTATGATTTCAATAATTGTTTTGTTTGTTAGCTGTTATTTGTACCTTACTTCGAATAAATAATAAAATAAATATATATATATATATCTATATTTAAGTTTCCGGTTGATTTATTACAACCGCTTTTTTACATGAATTAGAATAGAAAAAGAATAGACACCTCGCTATCATTACATATTATAAAACAAACCCCTCATTCCGAATCGCGTTTAGAGCGCTTAGAACGAATAGGACACTGACCGTCGCGTCGTTCCGAATCAAATATCACGATTTGGATGCTCAGAGCGTGATATCAATTCGGAACGGTCGAAATCACATTTTCATTCATAAAATGTTAGTTTTTTTTTAAATGTATGGAAGATAAATTGCGGATTCCATATCTTTGAGTATGAATACTAACAAATATACATCTCTCGGTTTATTCATCTTTATATGTGTAAAGTTTAATATTATTAACTTATTTTGATCTTTTAAAATAAATTGCCGTGTTACAGACATATTTTTTTTCCACTTCCTACTTTAATATTAATTATAGATTTGTTTTAGAAGTAACATACAAACAGTATAAACGAATTACAATATTCAATAATTTAAAAGAAAACCTAATATTAAATAAACTTGAAAATGGCGCACGACATAATGACAAAAAACTGACAGCGCTCACAGCGATCTACCTCGATATCGTGAGCAGTCTAAGCGCGAGAAATGATGTCGTTTGTGACGTCACACAGCATGGCAAAACAGTTTAAGCGCGTATCGGAACACCTTTAAGCGTGCTTAGGTTACTATTATCGCGTATCGGAACGATAGGGAAGTCCGTATATATAGTATAATGTCTTCCGTAAAATATGAGTGAAGTTATTAAATCAAGATAAAATCAAGGCGAAGATTGGCACAAACTATACATTACCTCTTATTACAGTAACCTACCTTGTTGGCAGAAATAATTGCCAGCCTTCCTGCCTCCAGATTATGTGCGATTTAGTATTTTTTATTTTTTTATTTTATTTAAAAACTTTATTGTTTTGTTAACAAAAGGCGTATGTAATGCCTCGGCATTCTCTTACCATCAACCTTCGGGACATTGTATCAATTATGGTAGGTTTATAACCCAAACATAAAATAAAGAATATTTAAATAATTTTGATGTTAATTTAAATAACGTACTTAAAACAAAATAAATAAATACATCATTTTAATACTTAAACTACATAATAATAATACATAATACATAAACAATACATACATAAACCACTTAAACGTATATACATAAACAGAAACTAATATTTATATTATACAACTACATTACAATAACAATGAGAAGAGAAATGAATTGTGAATATTTATTGCATCTGTAAAAAGTGTACTTGTCTTTTAAATACACTTCTGTTGGGTGCCTGACGGATACTAAGAGGTAGGCTGTTCCATAATGTCACAGCTACGACTGAGAAGGAATTTGAAATGGAGTTAGTGTGATGTGAAAAATGGCAAAAAAAAAAAAACCAAATTGTTCATATCTCGTGAATGATTTTCCGGTCATATAGACAATGTAAAGCACTATTTTGTGCATACCATTAAGTTTTATCGGCACTATCATGGCTGCTTTATGAAACCGATGTGATGGTTGGATGTGCGCTGAATTTTAATAACCGAATTATTAACTTACCTACCTGATAGCTTAATAATGTGCCTAGATTACTAATTTTAGAAAATAAATAATTTTTTTTTTGTGTTTTTGTTGTTGTGTAAATACACAATGTATTTGTTTTATATTATAAATCTGATATAGCTGAGTTTGCTTTGCAGATTCCTTTCTCAGTCAGATTAAAGATTACCAGGTCATTGGAATCTACTAAGCTGCTGGTCTTCTGCTAACAGCTTACTCTTAGGACTGCTTTGCTGCTTAGTCTTCCAGGATTAGAATCATTCAAAATAATTTATATAATAACGTACCACAATTACCAATGTATACACGGGCAAAGCCGGGTTAAGCAGATCGTCCAAAATATGTGTGTGGTCTGATCATACATTTAAGTTTGTTACACTTAAAAAGTGACCAAGATTCAACAATTATTCTGTTTTTTTTCGAAAACGGGGTTATTTTCATTTTTTATTTTTTTTATTTAGGTTTACAAACAGTAACACACATATATACTCGTACATGTATAATTACATTTAAATAAACAAATTGTTATATAGCGCAATAAAATAAAAAAAGGTAGGCCTCCTTTTTTAAACCAGCCTATTGTCGGTCGCCCGAGACACCATTCTTCTCATCTCTTACCAACACACGATGGACCCGGCACCTGCACGGTAAATCCATGGAATGCTTAGAAATTTGTCTTCTATGTTATCAACGACGTAAACCACAGATTATATAAATACACACATCAAAAAAGTCTAGGGATCAAGCATGTTTATGCGGATTTCTTGTGATTGAGATGTGGCTTTGTAATAAATTTATGATTTTATAAATTTATATGGATCCTTTTTGGTGCATTTCATAATTTAAAACAGGAACTGTCAATCAAATTCGAGTAAAAGATGAAAATCAGCTGTCAATATTTTCCCTATAAAAACATAAGACGCATTGAAGACATTATTAGTGCTACTGTTTCCCTACTACTGATTAAAACCAACGTTATTATGGAGCGGCGACGTCATTTAAGCAGGGAAGAAATGATCAGAGCCGTGGGAATGATAGAAGCTGGTTCCCGGCAACGTACTGTGGCTTTAGCTCTGAATACAAGTCAGAGTGTTATCAGTCGACTTTGGACACGTTACCGAACCACTGGTACCGTGGCTGAGCGCCATGGAGGACGGTATCGCTGCACCACACGGAGACAAGACCGATACATTCAAATCACAGCTCGAAGAACTCCAACAATAACCGCCATGATGTTAGCCGTGAGCCTTCATCGCTCTTCAGGGAAATTAATTAGCGACCAAACAGTCAGAAACCGCTTGCATGAAGTGAACCTTCATTCCCGAAGACCGCTACGGGTACCACCTATAGCAATGCACAATCGTAGGACTCGATATCAATGGGCTCTTGAACACAGAAATTGGACAGAAGAACAATGGCGTTTCGTGTGCTTTTCTGATGAGTCTCGTTTTGGTATGAGGCCGGATACAAGACGTATACGACACTGGAGAACCCCTGGACGCCAACAGCGATTAAAATCCTGCCAGGAAGTCCATCCTTATAGTGGTGGAACCATCATGGTATGGGCGGGTATTTCGATCGGCGGAAGAACTGAGTTGATTTGGATCAGAGGCAACCTCAACGCTCAAATTTATGCTGAGACGGTTGTATCAGACGTCATCGTTCCTCTACAAGTGCATATCGGTCCCTTATTTCAGTTAATGCATGATAATGCACGACCGCACACCGCAAGAGTTGTAAGACAGACTCTCGCCGCAGCTAACATCAATGTCCTGCCCTGGCCTGCTCAGTCGCCAGACTTGAACCCGATTGAGCATGCATGGGATATTCTTCAGAGAAGAGCTCTGCCGAATATGGAGGGTATCCAGTCGCAAGAAGACCTTTTTTTGTTGTTGCAACGAACATGGGCGGCCATTCCACAGCGTGATTTGGATGAACTCATTTTGAGTATGCCAAACCGATGTTCTTGTGTTGTTAGTGTTCGCGGTAGAAACACGGATTATTAATTGTTTAAGTTACCCAATAAAATTAAAAAAAAAACTGTTATTTCAGTCTTTTTTTCGAACTTTAATGTTAGTGGTTCAAATGTCAAAAATCCCTTTATTAGGAAAATGGCAATTTTTTTTACTAATGCAAAGGTGACTTGGTTTATCGTTACTGTAGGTAGACAAACGAAAACATTTTATTTGATCAATCCTTAAAGAAAATTTTAATGAATATCAATCAGGAGAAAAGTTATTGCAAAGATATATGTTGATCCCTAGACACTTTTGATGTGTGTAGGTAACGCCAGATAGTGAAGTTAAACAACAATTAGTAAAAAAAGAAAAATATGAGTAAAGAAGAAAAAAAAAATAGTAAACAACAATAATGATAGGTATTATTGATTGTGGTTTTAGTATGTCCAAAATAGACTTCCTAAAAGCACCGGCAGTCGAGGCAATGATGTCTATAATTTGTATGACAATGCCTCTTTACAGCAGCTTAACTTAGCTTAACTGACATTTATCTTTTTATTTTTATAATTGTATCTGTCTTAGCTTATAGTGTGACAATGCCTATATACAGCAGCTATTATCTTAACTGACATTGACATTTATATTTTTATAATTGTGTCTGTCTTAGCTTATAGTGTGACAATGCCTATATACAGCAGCTATTATCTTAACTGACATTTATCTTTTTATTTTTATAATTGTATCTGTCTTAGCTTATAGTGTGACAATGCCTATATACAGCAGCTATTATCTTAACTGACATTGACATTTATATTTTTATAATTGTGTCTGTCTTAGCTTATAGTGTGACAATGCCTATATACAGCAGCTATTATCTTAACTGACATTGACATTTATATTTTTATAATTGTGTCTGTCTTAGCTTATAGTGTGACAATGCCTATATACAGCAGCTATTATCTTAACTGACATTGACATTTATATTTTTATAATTGTGTCTGTCTTAGCTTATAGTGTGAAAATGCCTATATACAGCAGCTATTATCTTAATTGACATTTATATTTTTATAATTGTGTCTGTCTTAGCTTTTAGTGTGACAATGCCTATCTACAGCAGCTACAATGTTAAGCGTTATTCTGTATTTGGAATGCTCTTCCAGCCTCTGTGTTTCCACTTTCCTATAACGTGGAGTCCTTCAAGCGAAGTGTGAAAAGGCATCTAGTCAAGCCGGCATAGTGTTAGGGACTGATGTCGGATATAAGGGTCTGATTCCAGTTGCTAACATTCATGGACCCTGCGCGCCACTTACCATCAGGTGGGCGCAGGGTCACATGTGGTGCTAGTATAAAAAAAAAAAAAAAAATATATATATAATTTTGTTATTTTTATTATTTTATTGTTTCTCTTTCCAAATGATGGTTATCATGTACTGCTCCAGATTCACCAATATGTACAATAAAATGATATCAATATTGTAAAAATTGACGTGTAAAAGTGCATACATCTCTTTTTGTCCTATGCCTACTTGCAAAATAAACGAATTGAATTGAATTAATGTACTATTTATTATCCATGCCTGGGTCGTCACCTATACATGGATATAAATTCACAGATTACTCGTATATCCGATTTGCATCTTGAGAGTCAAGGCGCAGTTTTTTCATTCAACAATGACAAATAGGCGTTACGGATTGAATATTAAATTGATCATTTCGAATGCCGTTGGAGTGTTTGATTTGGTTTCAAGGAATTTTGTACCTTTTTGTTGCGCTTAGTGAATAAAAATAGTGCTCAATGAGTCGTTAAAGGAATAATGATTATCTTAGGATTATTATGGAAATCCTGTTTGTAAATATATTTCTATAAATAAAATAAAATAATACAACATTAAAGTATGTGTATATTCTCTTGATACCCACAAATTCATAAAAGATGCTGCTGGATAAACGATTTTTTCAAGAGTGGGGCGATCCCAAATGCTATAACTACCTAAAACAGATTATTTGCATTATAATTCAACGAGGAAATGCGGCGAGCGTTTTACGTACCCTCCCTGTAAGCCCTTGTAGAATAGTTTTAATTTCATAGGTATGTTTAGTTTAGTTTTATTTATAATTAGTTTTTTTTTTTTTTTTTTTTAATATTTCTGTATCTGCTTCGAATAAATTTGAAAGTGTTATTTTAAAGTTAATTTCTCAAAGTACATATTTACGAGTACATGTTACGAAGACCTCTAAAAATATTGCGATGCCTGTGTCTTTGGGTGCCCCCACTGTTGCCTAGTGTTCCCCAAAGCAAGACTAAGACTTGGTTGTCTTGCAACCATATCAGCGGTCTATATCTTTCGATTTTAGTAAATGCCTCCCGATGTCCCGGATTCTCACTCAAAACTCCCGATTTTTAGCGGCTTAATCTTTCTTTACGAAAAAACTGCGTGAACAAAACCAAACAAAATGCAACTGACTAATAATAATAATAAATTTTTGTTTCGGACTTTACATCCATAAATTGTTAGTAACAATTTTACTTAATCTATATTTAGTATAACTAATAATTGATTTTTAACTATCCGCTACTAGAGGCTGTCTACTTGACTGTATGCAGCCGTATCCACTGCTCCAGCAGCGGAAAGACTTTAGTGTCTGTTCGCAAACTATTATCTCAAGAATTACTGATCTGATTTACTTGAAATTTGCAATAATAGATCTTGTTTTGACTGACTGATATCGTTTTGTGTATGCGCTGGGGAAACCAAGTCAATGCGGCCAACGTTACTTGGTCGCATTTACTTCGTAGTATTTAAAAGAACAGTAGCTAGTTCCTTTTACTTACGAAAATTTATTAAAAAGTGATATACAAAGAAAAAAGTCATGTTGTGAAAAAGTAAAGTATCATCACGACCGTAGTATTGTCTCGATCAGGAATCGAACCCGGTATTTATTTATTTTTTATTTATTTAAAAACTTAATTGCACTATATACAAAGGCGGACTTAATACAAATACAAATACAAATACAAATCATTTATTGACCAAAGTTTACATGAATTGCAGAGAATTTTAGTGGTACAAAATATGAGAGATATATTGTTTACAGAGGTACATCTCTGCTGGGTGGTGTATGGTTGGGTCACCAATAAGGGCCTGGGCCCGCGCATTGGTTGACTCCGTTGAGGCTCATTACGGTTATTATAAGATATATAAGTCAATAACGTCAGTAAATATAATATTAAAGCATAAAATAAGATATAAGTTTACTAAATACATAGATAAATATAATAACAAACTAATTAATTAGGTGAGGATATTAAATATATAAATAAACTAAATATATATGCCTACCTGTCTTTATTCTAGAATGTGTAGTAATTTTTGCTCTGATATTTCAATACCAATATCGAGCAACCATTTTATTACATGTTTCTTAAATTTTCTAAGTCTGTATTTAGTAATGTATTCTGGAATGTGCTCATAAATCTTGGGGGCTAGAAACTGAAAAAATCTTTGTGCGAATTTAGTCTTAGTGGGGGGTCTTCGAGGTCTATTTGCGTATCTTGTTCGATGTTTTAAGGATTTTTGTAGGGTTTTATTATTATTGTGGTAATAAATTGCCAGTTGTAAGATATAAGTTTGTCGAATATCAAGAAGTTTACACTCTTGGAAGAGACTAGCGCTTCTATAACGAGATCTTTTTCTATGCATTATTTTGATGATACGTCTTTGCGCTTTCACCGCTGGTTTTAAGGCAAATTTGCTGGCGCCTCCCCAAATGATTATGCCGTACCTAATTATACTTCCTGCCAGAGCTTGGTAGACAGTAGTGAGGAGTTCCGTAGATATGATGTTTCTTAAGTCTGCAAAGTAGTATATTAGTTTTCTTAATCTGTTTGCCAAAGATTGACAGTGAGAGTTCCAATTAAGGTGGCGATCCAGAGTTATACCCAAATATTTAAGTGTTTTTTCCGATGAGATGGTTGTACACGAGCAGGAGTTTATAGTTGCTGAGTTTGTGGAACAGGAGTGTAATTTTAGATTGGAAAAATGATGTTGTTTTTTATTTGAAATTGTAAAGTGCATACATTTTGTTTTTGCGACATTAAGGTTTAGCAGGTTGTGGTCAAACCAGTTTTTGACTTCTCTTAATCCCTTTTCAGCAAAATGTTTGGCCTCATCCAGTGTGTCACCCTCAAATATCAACGCTGTGTCGTCTGCAAAGGCAAAGACTTTACCATTCTGTAGTTTCATATTGCACAAGTCATTAACAAACAAGAGAAACAGGAGCGGGCCTAACACACTCCCCTGAGGGACGCCAAAAGGGACCTCACGAGGACCACTTACACAATCCGATATCTTTGTGCTCTGTGTGCGATTTTTTAAAAAGCTGCTGAACCAGTTTAGACTTGTACCACGTATACCAGTGACTTCCAGTTTTCTCAATAAGAGTTTATGTGAGACCGAGTCAAATGCCTTCTGTACATCAATGAATATACCTATGGATCTGCGCCCTGCATCAAGAGTAGCTGTAACAGTTTTGGTAAGTTCCAAAAGAGCATGATCAGTGCTTAAGTTATCCTGAAATCCGAACTGATTTTTTGAAATAATATTATGTTTCTTTAAAAAGTTGTTTAGGCGAACTTTCATTAACTTCTCCAATATTTTTGAGAAAACACTTAAGAGAGAAATTGGTCGGTAATTCCCACATTCGGATACCGCTAGGCATTCTCTGACAGCCAAACCTTTAGGTCATTAGGACAGTTTGCATGGTAAGTAGGTGCAATAATAGATATAAAATAACAATTTATAAAACAAATACATAAAAATAATAGAAGACAAATTTCTAAGCATTCCATGGATTCACCGTGCGGGTGCCGGGTCCATCGTGTGTGGGTAAGAGATGAAAATAATGGTGTCTCGGGCTTGCGACCGACAATAGGCTGGTTTAAGAAAAGGAGGCCTCCTTTTTTTTCTATTGCGCGATAATACGCTCACCATCCACCATTCTACTTCTCTCCCTACCCAACCAAATACTGTATGATTCCGTTAATGCCGTCTTGGAAGCTCGTTCCATAAATGTATTGACGGCAGACCTGCTTAGGCCCAATTCTTTCAGTAAGTGATGCAAAGATTTTGCTACATACTACTATTACATATACAAATACGTAAATAGGTTATATTATATATACACTAATACATATAAAATAAAACTACTCATGTTATGAAGGAAGCGGGACAAAAGTAGACGTCGCTCGTTGTGAAAGTGTGAATGAAGAGAGTGGCAATACTACGCGGTACTTCCGCGTCTAAAGCAATTTTAAGATAAAGCTTTTAGGTATGCTATTCCGCTTGAAGATAGTGAATCTATATAATTCAACATTAATATGGTGCCAGGACAATGATCATTGTATACAAATCAGACGTCGTATAAATTAGTCCATCTCAACTTCACCTCATCAACAACCATCTCTTATTATGCTTTATGAATCGCAATGTAATATTAACTTTGACCTAATATGTGACTGGTGCCACATTGTCGGGCGCAAAGTAAATATTTTTTTAAATTTATGTACTATTGTTTTAATAAAACAAGACTTCACAACTGCCTCCGTGGTCTAGCGGTTAAATCCGTGGATTTAGACTCGAAAGTACCGGGTTCGATTCCTGGTCGGGACACAAAAAAAAATATTAATATTTAATTTATTTGTGATATTTCTCGAGTTTGGTACGCTGGAGACATCGACGAGCTTGCCACTTGTCATGATTGGCCTATAGTAAAGTTGCCTAAATGTGAATCAGCTTATTTATAAGCGTGATTTCTGACCACCCCGAACGGGAAACGATATAAATATTAACTTTAAGTTCTAAAAAGATAACAAGCCCAAGAGTTCCATCGCCAAAAAGTTTAAGAACCGCTGAATAGTGTAGCCGAAAGCAAGATTGCATCAGAACAGCTGGTCTCGGTCTTTGGTCTTGTTCTTGCACACCTAATCTTGGTCTTTCCCAAGCGAGACTCTTTTTATAATAATAATAATTATTAATTATTTATACAGTAGAAATTAGTTACAATAATAAATACAATAGTAAAATATTTCGATATTAAATTACTTGATGTGTACAACATTGACACTACCTACATATTTCCAATTGTATTGCACGTTGGAGCACAAAGCAGCAATTTTCGTCTTGTGTCTTGGATGACATTCGATATTGTTGCAATTAACACTTTCTTTATCTTGTTTATATATTTTTTGTACTATAATTCTGCACATTTACTAGTTAATATTAGTCTCTACCTAAATTAGGTAACTTTTACATTTTATTGTTTACTATACATCTAAGCCTAACAATAGTACAGAAAGAAAATAAACAACAATCGAGAACCACAGCACCTTCTTAAAAAACAAAATGCATCTTAATCTCCTTTTCTATTTATTTTACATTATAAAAATATGTATGTATTTCATTTATTATTTATACACAGTACATATTTATTATTATCATAGATGTTAGTTGTTATAAAATGCCGGAAGGCATTAATTTCGCCCTTGTACAGTACTTTTAAAGTTATTTTGTGCAATAAAGAGTTTACAAATAAATGAAGGTCGGTTCAAACCCACCCGGCATGTACCAATGAGAAATACACTTTTCTTACGTACATTTGTCATAGATTTACAATACCACCGTTCCCGTGTCTCAGAGAGCACGTTAAGCCGTCGTTCCCGGTCCCACTAATGCCAGTGGAATCGTTAATAAATTGTCATAAAAAATTGACATCATATCCTCGCCAAGCCGTCTGGTGTCAAGTGTAGGCCAAATTCTCCAGTTCTGGAAGCCCCATCTCCAGCAGTGGAGGTTTAGGACACTGTGTTCTTCTGTGTAAATGCTCCTATCATATTTAGCACCTGTCTCACACAACAAATGCTCTAAATTGTCCGTTTAAATGACTAGTGCATAAAGTTTATAAATAAATAAATAAACACGATAGGCTGGAAGAGTATTCCACATTTTTAGCGTGCGACAGATGTATGAGTGTCCAAATTTATACGTACGCATACGGATGCTACGCTCTGACCTGTCTGTGTTACCCCAACATTAAAAACATAATATTACTGGAAATCACCAATCAAATTTACAAGCTATTTTTATTTGATGACTATACCCCGTATCATCAGCCAACCATTGCGTTTGTGCACCGCCAGGTCACCCAGGAGATAACCTCTCTTTACTAGAAATAAGCGATAATACAATCATTACTTTAGTTCTGTGAGGCGAGCACGGTTAACTCCGTCGTCATAGCGAAGTGACGCTACATAAAGTGTTATTTATTTATTTAAAATTTTATTGCATTATATACAAGGGGCGGGCTTAATGCCGCTAGACATTCTCTGACAGCCAACCTTTGGGACAATAATAAGTATAACTTAGATCGAGGAGTAGGTGCGAAGACGTATTTAAGACTGATCATTATTAAATAATAACTATATTTATAAATAATATATATACTACATACTATTAGTACTTACATAACTATACCTACTACATACAATATCCACTTATACACATTGTTGGGAGCTGTTTAATTAATGTGAGTATACCAATCTTTTGAATATTATTCTGTTGGATTCAATTCAATTCAATTCATTTTTCACCATAAGATACATATACACTTGGTTTTGTCAGTTATACAATTAACAGTTTACATATCATGGAAGGATAGCAAAAGATCGACCATTAGTGCAAAGAACAGCCATCGTCATTACCAAATTAAAACTATGTAAATTATACACTCCCTAAATGTAGATGCTGCTGTAAAAGAGCGTTGTCAGTTACTATACTACTTAAACCTACGTTATTAAATTAGATGTCAGTAAATAACACAAAATATATTAATAAATATTACACTATGATGCTTGCCGAATATTGACCGGCAAAGTGTTTTTTTTTTTCAAATTCAAATTCAAAATAATTTATTGTTAGAATTGTTTACATGTAAAATTTCAGAAACATTATCTTCATATACATCAATGTTAAAACAATCTGCCCACATTAGGCATAAAATATTTAATATTTTAACTAAACAAAATTATATTATATTATTATTATTCCTTTTAATACAAATTAGTTTTAAATTTAAAACCTATGTCAAATTAACATATTATTTAAACATTTTATTTTTACTATACCTACTACTTATTTACTAATACTAATAAAAATTGTCAACTACGAGGTGCAAATGTCATATTTAAAACTAAGGCAATAACAATCAGTAATACAAACAACAAAAATAGGTACTCAATTTAATTCGCTGTCATTTAGATAGTCCATAATATTATAGTAACCCTCCAAAGATTTACTGCATATACTAGTTTTAAAAAATTAGATATAATTGACGAGGCCCATTTATAGCCGATGTTACCCTAATTTTACGTTTTTCATTCATATTTATGTTGAATGAATGGTTTTACGAATAGTTGTAAAAGGGTTCCACATTAGAATGGAAACTGGGAGCTGTTCCTTGCCTTACGAATATACTTGTATAGTTATAATAGCTGGTAGGCTGACTGATGGTGGTAATTTGCCCAGTCTGCCGGGGCGGGGAAGTCCACCGTTCGTGCCGATAAACCCAGTAAAGTGTAGCCACACGTTTCGGGATCAGGCTCGAATTGCCGTCATGCCCAGTCAAGCCGTCATAGTGTTACGGACTGATGTTAATTTTGAGTGTCTACAGTTGCTAACATCATGGACCTTACTAGTATAGTGCTAGTATAAAAATAAAACACACATTTACTGTCATTTTACACTTTCAAATACTTTTAGTTTGATGGATTGTGCGAGCGAGAGGGATGCAAATCATTAAACCCTCTTAAAACTAAATCTGCTTTCATTATTGCATTATTACTTTTAAACCGTGCACATATTAACGTTACATTAACGCATTAACCTGTGCTCTAGTCTCTGGTCTAGTCAGTTGGGACACATTATTATTCACTATACGATAACTCAGTTCAGTTAATTGTTATTTATTACATGTTTACATTACACTTATATTAATACAGTCATTTTGTGTTATGTTTTAACCTTTTGTTCTTTCGTAACTTTGCGTATATTTAAATGTATTTATTTGACATTTTAATATCATTTATATTGTATTGTTATAGTAAGGTATAATATTTATTTATTTATTTATTTAAAACTTCATTGCACTATGTACAAGGGGCGGGCTTAATGCCGCTAGACATTCTCTGACAGCCAACCTTAGGGACAGATAAAGCATTTAAAGTGAACGGTAGGTGCAAGTAAAAATCCAATATATTTTAACTAAACGATCACATTGTAAGCAATAAACAATATGTTAATTATATACACACATAAACGCATACATACATACACACAATAATACATACCAATACAATACATATACTACACATACATATATACATACAATACAATATATATACATACACATACATAAACATACATCATTACAGCCTCGCCAAGCCGTCTGGCCAGCGTGGCGAGTGTAGGCCAAATTCTCCAGATATATGTTCTGGAAGGCCCATCTCCAGCAGTGGAGGTCTAGGACGCTGTGTTCTAGGGGCTGTAATGAAACATACATATAATACTTTACAATACAAAAACGTATATTTGTTCATAAATATTATCTTTTTTTTAAGCGTCTGGCCAAGGAGTTGTCGAAGCGGCTGGCGGAGAATTAAGGAAACAGGAAGGTTGGCAATTATTTCTGCCAATTATTAGACTATCTCTGATTATTTATAGTTATTTAATTTACCTAATTATTTTTATTTAGGTTGTTTGTATTTTATTTTTTTCATAATTTGTAAATATTCTTACGAATTATAAAATAAAT
Organism: Tinea semifulvella; assembly: GCA_910589645.1. Taxonomy (NCBI): domain Eukaryota; kingdom Metazoa; phylum Arthropoda; class Insecta; order Lepidoptera; family Tineidae; genus Tinea; species Tinea semifulvella. The sequence goes on from OU342599.1 coordinate 5,453,284, forward strand.
TGTTAATTGTCTATAAAAAAATATACTTATTCATTTTTGAGAAACTCTGATCCCTAGTTTAGAATTCTCAGGGTTAAGCTGAAGCTAACTTGATACTAACTAAAAATATTAAAATAAAAAAAGTTATTTTAAACAATAAAAAAATCGCCTGCGTATAAAATAATCTTGAATAAAAATAATGAGAAGAAAAAAAAAAAAAAAAAAAAATGCATTGCGTTCTCCTTTTGTATTTAACAATAAAGATTTAAAATAAAATAAATAAATATTAGTATATAGACGGCAGACATTGCAAACTCTCTGAATAAGACAAATACCATATTGGACGAGTTTTGAATTTGACGTATTGAAAACTTAACGAATTTGGACTTTGACGAATTAACATTTTAAACAACTGCGAACTTGACAAATATCGTAAGCAATAAAAGCTGGAATATTTTGTATGAGTTACGAATTACAAAACAAAATTTATATTCGTCATGTGTTTTTTAATTATATGGTGTATTTTCATTTGATGGTTGCCGCCAAGGATTTTAGTTCACAAGTCCTTAGTCTGTTTCTTTAAGCACAAACGTTTAATTGTCAAAACAGTGGATTTCTTTATTCACTGACAGTTTTATCGTTAGATATTCATTTATTATAAAATTGACATCCGACCCTTGCCAAGCCGTCAGGCCAGCGTGGCGAGTGTAGGCCAAATCCTAGGTGGTCTAGGACACAGTGTTTTAGAGGCAATTTAAAAAAAAAAAAGTTTTAGGGTAATGATAATGATGATATGAATGAAACAAAAACTAGATAGCTTTTAAACAATAGTTCAGATGAACGAATTTCAATTTTATATGGCAACACCGCCTAAATTATCAAACTAACTCCAATATAGCTTTTGTGCGCTTATCCCAATAAATAGTTGAATATACCGTGTAAAATATTTTACATAACATTATTATTTATTACACTCGCCACGCTGGCCAGACGGGTTGGCAAGGGTCTGATGTCAATTTTATAATGAATGAATATCTAACGATAAAACTCAAGTTCAGTTCCTTCAAATAATAATAATAAACTAGTCTCTCGTTGCAATATTCTGAAGATACTTGAAGTGCCCAGTCCGACAGCATATATTAGGCAACCTTAATATTATATTATTAAATTGTTAGCCGGACTTACATATAGTGAAGTATAAAACAAAAATTTAAAAACATTAATCTTCATATATGTCAGAGCGTGGACGCTAAATGCAGAGGGCCTAACACCTAAGTCCAAGCTCTGAGCGAAATATATAACCTAATAATATATAAATTATAGTGGTAGTGTAAAGATAGGAGTCTCACTGCTGGTGTAATACCTTAAGGCAGCGAGGGAATGGGGAAGATGGTATTCACGTCCAGGCGCGCAGGCTCACGCGACTGTGCCTAGAGGAGGCAGGCGGCAAGGTGTCTTGACCAACGTGATGAATTCTAACAGAGGTCGGTCAGGGATTCAAGGTGGTGGATACACGTTCGATCGAGCAGGCTCACAAGATCGTACCTAGAAGAGGTAGCACGCAAAGGTGTCTTGGGCAACGTGTAGGAAATGAGACATACAACGTAATGTTGCAATCTGGTTTATTCTTTACTATACACATTCTTAAATAGAAAATTTACACATACACCGACAGCACACAGATACATTAATATTTACTACATTGAAATATATTTGTTGTACAATTTGCTCTCTCAACAATTATGATTGCTGCGGCCTAGAAACGAGAACACAAGGCATTGGTCAGCTAAACATATATAATATTTACAATTTAAATAATAATAATAATTTTGATAAAACTTTAAGCTAAAACTATTCTAATCTACAATAATTTACAAACTTACTTTATTGTTTTAAAAAACTACACACATTTGGAACAGTTAAATTGATCAATGCTTTGTATACAATTTTAGCATCCTCTGACTCCCAAACTATTTGTGTGTGTTTCAGGAGTCAGTGTCTTCCATGAATTTATACATGAATGAATCCTTTACTCATATATATATGCGCTTGAGGAAACAGAATTCGGCTGCTACTATGTGCCCTAATTAACGAGATCACACCAGACGACATGTGTTTATTTTAATTTTTACATGCACATACGAACTGTTTCAAATTTTATGAGGTTTGTGTGGATGTATATTATTACATTATTTAGACTGGACTATCAATAAATTCAAATTCAAATTATTTATTTCCATTTGGTTCACTCGGATATTGTCAATTTTTACAAATAAAATACAATATTATTTGAATTAATTAAAAATTAAATTATGGATGGACCGAAATAAGTAAGTGACATTGGTGCCATAAACAAGTACTGCAGCTTAACCTAATTTGTAGCTTTATAAAGGCCGTGATAACTTATAATCTAAATAATGATAATTTTATGTCAAATTATAAAATATAAAAAAATACAATAACAATTTCGTGGCTGTATAGAGGCCGTGTCAACTTATAATCTAAAATAATTATAATATAATGTCTAATTATAATAAAATCAAATTAACTTAAATTAATATCGTGGCTGTACAGTGGCCGAGTCAAATTAAAATTAAATTCATAATAATATAAATGTCATAATATTATTTATAATAACAATGCGATGCTTTCGAACTCTAGCTCCAAAGATTTTGTAAAACGATGCCCGCGTCACCTATTCTTTGATGAGAAAGGACAGAGACAGGCAATATTATAACAACAATCATCATAATCTGCCTGTATCTCTCCACTGCTGGATGTACGCCTCCCCCAAGGCTCGCCACCTAACGCGATCTTGCGCTACCCTCATCCAACCCCCACCAGCGACCTTCTTTAGGTCATCTGTCCATCTGGCGGGGTGTCGTCCCACTCTGCGTCTTCCCGTACGTGGTCTCCACCCTAGAACCCGTTTGCCCCATCGCTCGTCGGTTTTCCGGCAGATGTGTCCCATTGCCATTTCAGCTTGCTAATTTTAAAAGCTATGTCAGAAACTTTCGTTCTCTGAAAAATATCAACGTTTCGAATTATATCCATAGCGATCATGAATTTATGGACCAGACCCACTGATAGTGTCCACGTCTCTGCTCCGTACGACATTACCGGGAGGACGCACTGGTTAAAGACCTTCGTCATTAAACATTGTGGCATAGACGATGATAATATGTTAACAAAAATAAAGCAATTAAAATTATACCCCCCACCAGATTATTTTTCACTGTGAACAAAACAGCAGTCTCGAAGATTGATAACTATTGCTAATTTAGCAATTTGCATCAGCCCAATTTTCCGAATGAATAATCGTTACCTACTATTACTTAAATAAATATATATATATGTATACACCTACGAAAATAGATAACTATGTAGCACTGTTGACATATAATAAAGATAGAAAAAGAGGTATGTTGTTTATTGAGAAAGTGAGCGATAAGGAGATTGGGCAAACTGGGCAAATTACCACCATCAGTCCGCTTACAATCTGGGAGGGTACCTAAATCGCTCGCCGCATTTCCTTGTTGAATAATAATGGAACTATTTTGTTTTAGGTAGTTATGGCATTTGGGGTCGCCACACTCTTGATAAATTCGTTTACCCAGCTCTTTTACGAATTTGTGGGTATCAAGAGAATATACCCCTATTGTTTCAAGCCCAAATGCCACAAGTTATAACTTTGTTTAATTCTACATTATATTTTATGTGCTTTTTGAATTCGGCTGTATTAGCAAACGAACCGGCGCGTTTTTTAATGTAGACGAAATATGGCAAGCGACAACGGTCCACACAGGTGGCATTCCAGTCGACGTTTGATTTAAGAATTAAATCAAATTGGCTTACTTGGCAGAAGCCTGATAAGCTGGAATGGAAAGATCAGACAAAATAATATATATATGTATATTAATAAAACAAAGGGCCAGCTTTATTATTTAATTCAATACCATTTAATTTATATTTAGACAAGTCGTTATATATTTGTCCTTGGTTGTACGTTAACATCAATAAAGTTCTCTGTAGTCATATGTGGGCTACTTCCGTTGATTAGTTTAATAAATTCCTACATAAATATTGATTTAAAGAGATGTACTTTATGCCCTTTTTATGGGCTTTTAAACTCGGCTTAAAATGTTTATATAATATTGCAATATACAAATGTAAATAGGTATTTTAGTAACTTATTAGTGTTGTTTTATTTTTAATTAATGTTTTTTTTTTTTTATTTTATGGGTGCGGTGGTGTCTCGGTTGTAAGATCACTTTCCATAAATCCTACAAAGGTCGGTTCAAATCGCCCGGGCATGATGAGAAATACACTTTTCTTACGTACATTTGTCATAGATTTACAACTCCAACGTTCTCGTGCCTCGGAGAGCACGTTAAGCCGTCGGTCCCGGTTCCACTAATACTAACTTGTGCAATCGTTAATAAAATGTCATTAAAAATTGACATCAGATCTCCGCCAACTCGTCTGGCCAGCGTGGCGAGTGTAGGCCAAATTCTCCAGATATATGTTCTGGAAGGCCCATCTCCAACAGGAGGTCTAGGACTCTGTGTTCTAGGGGCTGTAATGATAATGATGATGATTATAATTTCATTTATAAATAACTCTTGTATTTTTAACGATACGTAGTACGTCCGCCTCTGTGATACATTATTTTCGACTTCTGTGCATTAACTGTCATAGCTAGACTTTCGTGTCGTTTTATTGTTATATTTTATCTTGGTTAAAAATATGTTTATAATGGTGTTTATGTGGCTTGGTTAATAAATGTTATTTTCTTGTTTCAGATGTCAATGGTGGAAAAAGCATTGGATACGTCAACAAGAGATGACAGAATACAGAATATACACAAATTTTGTGGTCCACATTTGGTAAGTTATTATATTTCTTAACACTTCTAAAATGGTTCTTATTGCATTGAATTTAAATTCAAAATGGCTTGCACTGTGCATAAATTAAAATGGCTTATATAAGTTTTTATAATTTTAACGGGTCTTTACGCGATTTACCTTAGAGATATATTTCTCCCGACGTTTCAGCCAAGTTGCATTGGCCGTGGTCACGGGTCGACTGGAGCGGAGATGCGGTGTAGTCTCGTACATACTGGGCGGTAGATGTAAACCTACCCACTTATCACTTTTAAAAGTTTTTAGAAATCACGACACACGACACTTACAATATCCTTGGCGACACCGGGCGATTTTTCCCGGCGTCGAAACCTATTGATTACTGTATTCCACGATGAAGATAGCTTATAACGTCTCGATTGTTGTTTTTTTTGTGTTTATATAAGGTCGTAACAAAATACCTGCAAATGTTATCTCAAGTTACTTAAATGCTCATTACGATTACTAAAAGCTAATAATAAAAATATTTAAATAAACCACTGGAAATTAAATGTGATAAAGTATTTCGTCATTGTGCACTTTGCATAATGCAGGTCGACGTCCGCCGAGATTAATGTCTGCTAAATAGGATTATTTATTTAATTTAATTTATTGATTAAGGAAAACTTACTGCTAATTTATACTGAACAACTAAAACATTGATAAAATAAAATATGGCTACTCGTATTGACAAGTTTTCACAACAATAGGGCAACATAATATAATTAAGTTTAGTTTCCAAGTATTTATCATCATCAGTCTGTGTCTCTCCAAGGCTCGCCACTTCACACGATCTTCTGCCGCCCTCATCCATCCCCCACCAGCGACCTTCCTCAGGTCGTCTGTCCATCTGGCGGGGGGTCGTCCCACTCTGCGTCTTTCAGTACGTGGTCTCCACTCCAGAACCCGTCTACTCCATCGTTCATCGGTTCTGCGGCATATGTGTTCAGCCCATTGCCACTTCAGCTTGCTAATTTTAAAATTTATATCGGTAACTTTGGTTCTTCAGACTTCAACGTTTCAGACTTTATCTTTTAGAGAAATCCCGAGCATAGCTCTCTCCATAGCTCGCTGAGCGACCTTGAACTTGTGGACCAGACCTACCGTCAGTGTCCACGTTTCTGCACCATACGACATTACTGAAAGAACGCACTGGTTGAAAACTTTTGTCTTCAAACACTGTGGTATGTTCGATTGGAAGATGTGACGTAGCTTCCCGAATGCTGTATTAGTATTACACAATTAAGAAAATAATAAAAAATGTAAACAAAATAGCTTGCGGTAAACCAAGCAGTATTACCGGATTGAAAACCTATCCTACTTTACAGAAATATTGTTCAGTGAGGCTACGCCGGGCGGCAACTGGGGTTAACCCTGTGAAGCGTTCCGCCAATGGCAAGGAATAACTACTACTACATTGCGTTTTATTGTAATGTTAACACTAATGCCCATTTTTTACCTAATCCAAGGATGTTTAAGAAAAAAAAGGTTGAACACCCTAATCTATACAGTAGTGGGCTCGTTCAAATTATCTATGTCTATGTAAATGTGTAAATCTATCCGAGACAGCACTAACAATCCATTTCGGAGAGCTTTTTGTCAAGTTGATCGTCAATAAACCGCCTTTCGAAATTACTTGAATTAAACCGTATTTGGTTACCGCGTCTCGAATTACCTAAAACTAAATGAATTAAGGAATATAAAGGATATCTCGTCCCTTTAGTACATACTATAGTATTATTATTATATTTTTTTTTCATTTCAGACGGACTTCTGGATATGCATGAACCAAACAATGAAAGGTATGTCTGATAATCGATTACTATTTTTTATTGCATGACTTTTTTACAAGTGGCAAGTAGTTTGACTTCTCTGACGTCTTCTGGCGTCAATATATTTATGGTATGAGCTTCCAAGACGCCATTTACAATAAAATTATTAATAATTGTGGTGGGGGGGCATATGGTAGGGGTACCACTTAAGTCTGAACATCTAGACATATTGTCGGCACATAACATCTTACAACCAAGCCCGGTATTGTTTCTGTCTTGGGATTTGCTCACTGGGGATCGATTTCTGACGTAAGTTCGAATTTCGATCTGCAGTGCGCGAAGCCACGGATGGAGGGAGTAATGGGTTCGGCTGTTAGCCGACACATATAATGTCGGCAAATAACACCTAGCCGACATAATATATAACCCCTACCGAGCAAAGAGTCCCCAAACCCAACCCAACAATGGAGACACGATTAATGAAGAAAAAACGTATAATGCTGCTACCCGAGGGCGATCATCGGGGCACATCTGGAGCCGGTGCTGGATGTCTCAGCATGCGGACCACCGGCGGCGAGGAGTTGAGCAGGCGGGCTCTCGTCGACTCAAATAATATTACAGCCGAAATCATCACCCATTCCGTACCATCGTCACCATTATCATCAGTTAGTCTATTTCAATCACCCAACTCATCACATCATTCCTACGGTACCCTCGCATACTCATCGTCTACATCAACATCATCATTACCGAGTTCATTACATTCAATTGATGTTGTGGGGATGGCAACAGCCATTAACTCTCCACCCACTATTGACAAACCTCTGGCCAAAAAGAAATGGTCATTAAAAATGAACGAATTCATTTGGCACAACTATCTCATTATTACTAATTTAGAACACGACACAAAAAGTTATTTAGACCAATTACATACACAATTCACTCAACACTTTCCCGCAATGAATGTTACAAAACAAAGAATAGGAGACCAAAGAAGAGCCATTATAAGAAATAAATTATTGTCCCAAAATCAGTTAGATAACATTAGAAGACAAGTACAATTGGAATTACAATCCCAGTCTCAAGCACCTGATCAAGCTGCTCAACCCATTTTCACATCCCAAGCAACAAGAAGAATGAAGTGGTCTAATCATATAAATGAAACAATTATTAGATGTTATTTTGAAGTAACAGATCAAGAAACACACCTAACCGCATATAGAAATAAAATGTTTACGAGATTTGTTGAATACTATCCTTATCTAGCACATCTTTCAGAGCAACGTATAGCTGATCAGAGAAGATATTTAATGAGTAATAACATAATTACAAAGGACAGAATAGATGAGATTAGAAAGGAAGTGGAAACACAACAAAGAAATACACACCCGAATATTACTCAAGATCCAATACCACATACTCCTAACATTATAGATACAAACGCAGAAACTACACCACCTTGTGATACAATACATTTGAGAGATACGACAAACGGGGTTTCAACAGAAGCAACAAACAATATTACTTCATTAAGTTCATATATAAACCTAGCTAATATAAAGACTCAGTTTGAGGACGCTTTTAATAAATTTCGACACACGGATCCAACAAATAGACCCTATATACCTAAACAGAAGTCATCAAAAAAACTATCCCATATCTTGGACCTTTTAAACACTGAAATACTACCTCAATACATTACTTTAAATAGCGATTTCTTAACATTGCAGACAGCCACATATACAGCAGCTTATACTACGGCCATATGTAATGGAGCAAAAATATTTAACCAATCAGATACTGTTAAAAGAGGCACCAAATTTTTTAAACCGCAATGGCAAAGAAGACTTGAGAGAAGAATAAAAGATCTTAGAGCAGACATAGGAAGACTAACACAGTTTACAAAAGGAATTAGAAGTACAAAAGTTTTAAAAGCAGTACAGAGTATAAAAACTAAATATAGAACACATGCACAATATGAAAATCCTAACACAGAAACAGAACATTTTATGGATACACTTAAACAAAAATTAAATGTTTTAGCTAGTCGATTAAATAGATATCTTAAATGCACAGATAGAAAAAGGCAGAATACACAATTTATTAATAATGAAAGTGTGTTTTACAGAACATTAGCAAATAAACATTGTCATCGGACGGATATGCATGAAGCTACCTCACCTACACCACACGAACTACATAAATACTGGGCAGATATTTGGGAAAACCCTATTCGCCATAATGACAGTGCAGATTGGATTAGCGATATACCCATACAAAGCACTCAAGGCATGCAATTTGACAATATAACACTGGACATATTTGTAAAAGTTTTATTACGAGCACATAATTGGAAAGCCCCAGGGTCGGATAACATACATAATTACTGGTACAAAAAAATTACATACCTACATCCTTTTATTTACAACTACATAAATAAGTTTATAAAATCACCAGACACTATGCCAACATATTTAACAAAAGGAGTAACATACATGATACCTAAAGAAGCTAATAGTATAGATCCCGCAAAATACAGACCAATTACTTGCCTACAAACTTTCTATAAGTTACTAACCGCATGCATAAGTGAATCAATTTACACACACCTAACAACAAATGACATTTTATCGGAAGAACAGAAAGGATGCCGAAAAAACAGCCAAGGATGTAAAGAACAACTCACAATAGATGCCATAGTCATGAAAAAAGCTTGTATAAAGAAGCATAACATTTACTCGATGTACGTTGATTACCGCAAAGCCTTTGACTCCATCCCCCATAGCTGGTTATTACATATATTAAAGTTATATAAAATACACCCAATTATAGTATTATTTTTTGAAAATATAATGACGACTTGGCAAACCACACTTAAGACTAAAGAAATATCCACAGATCCAATTAAAATACAGAGGGGTATATTCCAGGGAGATGCTCTCAGTCCACTTTGGTTTTGTATGGCTATTAATCCACTATCCACTTTACTTAATAACTCAATAGCTGGAATCGAATTAAAAGGAAATAATAACCACCAAATCCTTACACATCTAATGTACATGGATGATATTAAATTATATAGTAACAGTAAACAAAACTTATTTAAACTTGCGGATATAACACAACAATTTTCACAAGATATTCGCATGCAATTTGGAGTTGACAAATGTAAGACACACAGCATTAATAAGGGTAAAATAAACAAAACAGAGTATAATTTAGACAATGGTGAACAAATAGAACCGTTAGATGAAAATAGTTCATATAAATATTTAGGATTCCATCAAGCAAAAGAAATTTACCACAAAGACACAAAAAAAGAGTTGACTGACAAATTTAGATACAGACTTAACCTTATACTAAAATCACACCTAACGTCAAGAAATATTATAAAAGCTATAAATTCATTTGCCATACCAATTCTAACATATTCTTTTGGTATTATTAAGTGGTCCAAAACTGATCTGGAAAAAATACAACGAATAATTAATACTAACCTTACTAAACACAGAAAGCATCACCCAAAATCATGTATACAGAGGCTCATTTTGCCACGATCTGAAGGAGGAAGAGGATTGATAGATGTTCAAAACTTACACAATAAACAAATAACTACACTTAGGAAATTCTTTCATTCTAAGTCTGAACACTCACAATTACACAAGATCATAACGGAAATAGATTTAAAATATACACCTTTAAATTTACAAACTTATGAAACGCAACCCAATGAAACAATTATTAGTATACAAGACAAAATAAATAAATGGTCAGAAAAGTCTCTACATGGCAGACACAGGGCCGATCTTAATCAACCTCATGTCGACAAAGAAGCGTCGAACGCATGGTTGAAAAGTGGTGACCTGTTCCCTGAGACAGAGGCTTTTATGATTGCAATACAAGATCAAGTAGTTTTAACCCGCAATTACCTTAAATATATAATTAAACAACCTAACCTACCCACAGACTTATGTAGACTCTGCAATAGTGCTTCCGAAACTATCCAACACATAACGGGAGCTTGCAAATCTTTGGTGCAATCAGATTATAAACATAGACACGACCAAGTAGCCGCAATAGTACACCAAATATTAGCAAGCAAATATAAATTAGTCAATCAAATTGTTCCATACTACAAATACAAGCCAAGCACCGTTCTGCAAAATGACAATATTCGACTATACTGGGACAGAACGATTATAACTGACAAAACAGTACACTACAACCGACCTGACATTACTTTGATAAACAAAGAAAATAAAACAGCATATTTAATAGACATAGCCGTACCTAACACTCATAATCTAATAACTACACATACAGAAAAAAATACTAAATATAGAGACCTTGCAATAGAGCTTAAATCCCAACTCAAATTAGAAAAAGTAACAACTGTACCCATATTAGTATCCACGACCGGAGTAATACCCAAAACATTACATGACAACCTCAAAACTATTAATGTAGACCAGCACACATACAGACAATTGCAAAAAGCTACAATCCTCAATACTTGCCGTATAGTTAGGAAGTTTGGAGTTAAAGAAGCATGATGCTCACTTGGCCGAGGCCCGTGAACATCATTAGATTAACCGGTTAAATACCGAGATTCTTTAAGAATACACATTACATAATAATAATAAATCGTTTATTTCCAATAAAATTCTATGTACATGTTTTCTATTGGAGACCCACACTAGGAAGGCCGGTATTGTGGGGTCTCAATTGCACTAAATCTATAATTTATATAACTTCAAATTAAATTAAAAATTAAATCAAAATTAAATTAAAATTAAATTAAAAAATAAATTAAAATTAAATTACAAATTAAATTCTAAATACAATAATTAAAAAAATATATATATATATAAATTATATTGCATAATTCTTTTGATCAAATTTGATCAGGACTGTCAAAAAAAACAATTATTTAACGCATTTTAATACAAATTTTCCGTCACTTGTTATAAGTCCGGTGGGATGGCCTTCAGTTCTTTAAGCGAATTACCTTTTATGTCTTCAATGGACTCATGGCGCGTTCCCCGAAGCGGATTTTTGAGAAAATAGGAAAAAGTCAAAGGGACTCAAATCTGGCGAATACAGTGGCTGAGCGATGACTCTTGTTTCATGTTTAGCCAAAAATTCAGTCACAATTATCGTGGTGAAAAAGCCCACAAATCCGGTCGTTTACGAAGCATTGCTTCTGCATGTAAACACTGTCAGGATATTTATCAGTTGTTTTTTTTTAGAGTTGGTGTCAGGTTCAGGGTGGTGGGGTCGTGTGTGTTGTGGTCGTGGTCGCTCTGCCGCGTGTCGTCAGAACTGCGTAACGGCGCCGGATAGTAATGCTCTGCAGACGGCCTGCAGGCGATCTGATGAAGTTGACCTCTTTGACTGCGTACAAACACAACAGGAGGCGCAGTGGTGTTGTTGTAAGTATCTCATAAGCTTCGGAATCCCACTCCACTGCTGGAAATGATAATAATTGAAGCGAGGTGGTAGGTAGGTAGTAAGTTAGCTTTGCAACCCTTTCACTCGTAGACTCTAATATTTTCAAAGCTTTTTTTGTCTGAGTGTACTTTAAGTGTAGTAATTTTCTATAAAAATTGATGACTGAAATGACTGTTGGGCCATGGAAACTAGGCAGGTCTCTGGTGTAGGATGCGACGTGTGTTGATACATTAGCTCCATCTCACATCCAGGCGACCTCGTCAGGCGCGGAATGTGCGGCGGTTTCTGTTGAGAACCTCAAATTGGGCAAATACGCCAACCTTGGTATAGGATGCGCCGTTTGGGGTCGAGACGATGGGCTCATTGGGACCCTTAGCCAAGTAAAAAAGCGCCTGGCTACGGAGTTGTCAAAGCGGATGACGGAAACGTCTGGAGACAGGAAGGCTGATAATTATTTCTGCCAACATATAGCCACTTGAATTTAAAATTATGTTTATTAAATTTTAGCTCAGACGTTTTCTCTGACATGCCACGAAGCGTGTCACCAGGCGTTATGGCAAGTCAGCCAGACCGGCGTCAAGATGGCTGCGAAGGAACGAGTAACAGACACGTGCGAACAATCCCCAGATCTCCTGCAGTGTTTTGCGAACTACACCGCTACCACTGACCACAATAACGCTGACAAATGTATGTCGTATGTATATCTTTAAAATTGTAGATTTAATTGTACTAGACTTTCACTGCTTAGGATTTATTTATTTAAAGAGAAAGGACAGAGACAGGCAACATAAGAACAATAATAAAACAACAGAGTAGAAGCAATTAAAATTATACCCGCAACCAGAATATTTTTCACTGTGAACAAAAGTGTACCCTTTGTTGAAAACATATTTTATTTAGAGAATAACTGTAATAAATATATACGATTCAGTCAGTCTGTGAAGTTGTCCAGGCCCGGATAGCTAATGGTCCTGGGTTCATGCACTTTTGATTCTGGGCTGCGTTACTGGTGTAACAGCGCCCGTGTGGCTCACAAACCCAGGGAGTCTAGGTTCGACTACTTCAGCTCTCCTCCAGGAGCACTTCTCTAGGAAGCGGTCTAGCGTTGAGGGGCCGAGCGCAAGACGGAGCGATATTATGCTTATATAGCTTATGGCGAAATATATAAACCGTCTTTTGGTAAAAAGACCAAATATTCTTTTTTACCATGTTCTCTACAAATAAAAAAAATCATTTATAACCTTGCGGAGTGATCTTTAAACCAACTCTAACTTCAAACTGCTTGTAACTTTACGATTTCTCCAAACATCACCAACGAGAATGCAATCGCTTTCAATTATCGCAGTGAGCTCATGCCGTACTAACTCTGGAAAGCGTTTTCCTATCTATAGACTTGTTGACACTTACAATAAAAAGTTTAATCGTATTGACATTATCGCCTCCACTACAGGGACCGTGCCTTTTACGCGGCAAACGAGTGCCTTCACTCCGTAGCTACGACTCAGACTTAGCTGTTAAGGCACGGTTTATAGTGTTTTAGTCCGTAGGCGCCTTGGGGTCTCTTTATGAGGCCTCACGGTGAGTCGAGCATGCGACCTCTAGCGGTGGTGATTTATCGAACTCCGTTTTTTTAAATAAAAACACAGCTGGGACCTTTACAACAAATGTTTTAAAGGTTCTAAAGGAATAGCTTTTTGATTTTTGTTGTCATTTGTTTTTACTTGTATTATTTTGTATTTTGTTGGTTTAATTAATTTATTAGCTTATGTTTATTATTATTTTTAGTTAGCTGTAAGTTCATGCAAATATAAATATGTGGTTATGATCTAATGTATCTTATTATTGTTAAATGATAAAAAACCTGTGCAATGCTGTTTGTTGACCCTAATAAAGAAAATAAAAATTGGCAAGCTCGTCGATGTCTTTAGCGTTCATATACTCGAGAAATGCCACAAATAATTAATTAAATATACCTCTATTTAACCAGACATGATTTTCTTAACTTGCTCAAACGTTAATTCTGCTGTATTTTTTCAGATATTCCATGTTGTAGCGTGACATCAAACCTAGATTGTCGCCGGGCTTGCGAGTCCACATTGCGAGGGGTCAGGGACTCTAATGAAATCTTTCGGCTCCTGGAAAGGGTCTGCGATACTCCATCTCTGTACAGTCCCTTTTGGCAATGTTTCCTTAAAAAAGACGCGCCGCCTGACGAAAGCGATGTCATGCCACATGATGCTACTAAGCTACATTGCTGTTACAAGGTAAATCAATCAATTAATATTGTAAATGATTTGAGAGCGGTGTTGGCTCGATTGTAAAATAGCTTTCCTTAAAATCCTGAAGTGGTCGTTTCGAACTCTGCCAACCCATCTTACTTAAAAAGTTACTTTATTTAATGAATTGACATTAGACACTCGTCAACGCGTCTAGCCAGGCGTTGCGAGTAAAAAGTAAAGTATCATCACGACCGTTTCCTTTCCTTACCAAACTCGAGAAATATCACAAATAAATTTAACATTAATTAAATGTATTTATGTACATTAATCAATATTTTTGTGTCCCGACCATCACGAGTCTAAATCCACGGACTTAACCACTAGACCACGGAGGTAGGTGCGTTGCGGGTGTAGTACAAATTCCGCAGATTTTTTTAAAATGCTCATCTCCAACAGTAAAGGTCTAGAACTCTGTGTTCTAGGGGCTGTTATGATGAAATGAAATGACGTATATTTGCCAGAGAACCAAAAAATATATTATTCAAAATCAGCAAGCAAGGCAATTGGCCGGGTTTATCTGCTGCAGAACTGACGAACAAAGGAGAAAATAAGTACTTGAGTGAATACGTACCTAAGGGCAATGTAGAGTGGAAGAATTAGATGGACAGATGATTCAATGGAGGTTGCTTGAGGGTGGAGATTGAGGGTGATAAAAGATTGCAGTTTATAATTCGAGTATTAGTTGTACTTTTAAAAAATGTAATCTATTAACTCTCTACTATAAATATTATTTTGCAAAAATATTAAAATAAAATAGATTAAAAAACTAATTATAAATAAAACTAAATGAAAATACCTATGAAATTAAATTTTTTTACAAAATTAACTAAGGGCTTACCACCAGGGAGGGTACCTAAAACGCTCGCCGCATTTCCTCGTTGAATTATAATCGAAATATTCTGTTTTAGGTAGTTATGACATTTGGGATCGCCACACTCTTGAAAAATTCGTTTACCCAGCTCTTTTATGAATTTGTGGGTACCGACCTTTGTAGGATTTAAGGAACGCGTTCTTACAACCGAACCACCTATACAATATAATAACCTATTTAAAATTGTAGGCTACTACGATCCACTGCCGACGCGTTTGCTTGCAGACTTATGGATTTGGTTGGCAGACTTACTGGCAGGTTTTCGAAGAAAGCTGCATCGCCGACCCACTCGAGACTAAACTATCGCAGTGTATCGAGGAAGGTAAGTCACATAATTAACCCTCTGCAAGAGAAGTGTGCTAAGGTTGACAATTTAACTGACGTGTAGTATGGACACCTTTATAAGTAGCGTAGTGATTATACATAAAAATCGTTCACTAAAATGCATTATATTTAATTAATATACATAAATAAACATCGTATAGCGTATTAACTGCCTCCGTGGTCTAGCGGTTAAGTCCGTGGATTTAGACTCGGAGGTACCGGGTCGGGACCCAAAAATATTTATTAATGTAAATAAATACATTTTAAATAATATTTAATGTGATATTTCTTGAGTTTTTTTTATTTTTTTTTCACAAAAAAAATAAAAAAATCTTGAGTTTGGTACGCTGGAAACATCGACGAGCTTGCCACTTGTCATGATTGGCCTATAGTAAAGTTGGCTAAATGTGAATCCGCTTATTTATAAGCGTGGTTTCTGACCACCCCGAAAGGGAAACAATTCATCAAAATATAGTGTTTTGTATATGTAAAGCGTAAATATTAGTTTAAGCTAGAAAAATAAATAAGTATAAATAACTTCGATATTTTACATATAGTAGATATACTAATAACATGAAATTTGACAATAACATAAACTCAGGAAATAAAAAACTGAAGCACGGTGTCTAGACTACCATATCATCTTCAGAAGGTTAAGCTTTAATTATAATAAATAAAAATAATGTTAAACCGATTTATCTGAATAGAAATCTTCGCCTTGGCTATTAATGATTTTGCTTCCACACACATAACATTATATTCCCCCAAATTCTACAAGCGCAATTATAATTTGTAAATTCTATCTATCAAGTGGACGTTGTGCAAGTTATTAGGTAATGCGAATATTGCAGAAATATGCGAATAATATATATGGCTCTAACTGATATAAAAACGTTCTGAAGAAACTACTCTAAATAATATAATCTAATCATAGTTTTATTATTTATTTATTAAACGTGAAAAATCCTTATCCTTATCTTCCAGTACAAGCGCCTTGCTCGCTGGGTTGCAATGGCCTGACTTATTGCAATCACATGAACAACCGCCCCACCACACTCTTCAGATCTTGTGACGCTCAAGCCGACTTCCAAGCACATATTGCAGTTGTCAACCAACATGAAAGTGGGTAAGATACTATACAATCATAATTGTCCAAAATTTTTACCACTAAAATTTGTAAATTACTTACTAATTGATGCAGACAGAGTGGAAATTTATGATAAAGCTCATGGTAAATTTTACAGGGAGACGGTCTTAGAAACTGTGTATAAATTGATTATTATTTTTAATTAAAAAAAAAAACATACGGTAACAAGGATAAATGTGTTTATAAATTTTATACTTTTTGAACCAATTTTTATAAGGATTTTTTACAATTCAAACATTTAAAATCGCAGAATCAGTCTAGAAACAATTTATGTTTACTTTAGGCAAAATCTTAGCTTAAAACTAATGCAATCAACTTTCGTTTTAGGTTTGTGGAAATAGCGGGCATGCAGCTTCCCCTGAGGAACACCTCTCAATGTCCAACAGACCTATGGAAAAATGTGGCCTGCGCTCTGCATGTTAAACCATGTACTAGAAAAGTAAGTAGTCAAATACTTATATTGTCCTAGTAAATATGCCATATATAAAGTTTTTAAAAATTTAAGTATATATGCATTCGAATGCTTTACCTAAATCGATATATTTAGCGTACTCAACTAGTTTTGACTGATTAGTCAAAAGTAGATTTTATGAGTTGCATGCTTAGGCACTGGGTAGTTATAATCTAAAATGTATTAACTTATTATGCTTTTGTTCGTCTCTTTTCTCTCTCGTCAATTTTCTTTGTTTACGGTTTAGTTACGTTGTTTGCTTGATACTGCCTCTGGTGACCAATTAGATGCACCAAAATAGGATATTGGTCTTAATATAGATAAGTATTTTATTAGGCATAAGAACTATCGATTGGTCTGAAGTTAGAACTTGATTTAATAAACATTAATTATAAAAAGTATCATCACGACCGTTTCCCTTTCGGGGTGGTCAGAAACCACGCTTATAAATAAGCGGATTCACATTTAGCCAACTTTACTATAGGCCAATCATGACAAGTGGCAAGCTCGTCGATGTCTCCAGAGCGTACCAAACTCGAGAAATATGACAAATAAATTAAATATTATTTAAATGTATTTATTTACATTAATAAATATTTTTGTATCCCGACCAGGAATCGAACCCGGTACCTCCAAGTCTAAATCCACGGATTTAACCGGTAGACCACGGAGGCAGTTAATAAGTGTTAAAAAAATAACAATAACTGTATTTTGTTCCTTTTAGGGTCAAGTAAGTCATCTATGTCCTGAGGATTGTTTCCGCGTGGTTTCGGCTTGTGTGGACTGGTCTCGTGCAAACCCGAGACTGTCGGCAATGTCTCTCTGTCAGAGGATAGCCCCGGCCAACCAATCAGAGCCTTGCGTACAAAGACAAGAGTTTTCACTACCAAGTAAGTAATACATAGAAGTTAGTAATGACATTTAGACCACATGTCATGTACGTGGGTTTTCGAGCGAGGAGATTGTGAGAAGCAAATTCTTTAGCTATCTATGTATTCACAGTGTTTTGCGACGATACATGAAAAAGAGTAGCAATGGAAGATATTGAGCACTGCTCAACAGATATGGAAAATCTCGAATTGATCCACCATTACGCACATTAGCAATAGATTATATACATCTATCAGCCCCTAGAAGCCTAGAACACAGAGTCCTAGACCTCCACTGCCTTTCAGAACATAATTTTACACTCTAGCCAGACGGTTTAGCAAGAGTCTAATGTCAATTTTAAGGCCAATTTAAATAATTTTTCACAAGTGTACCTAAAAAGATTGTATTTGGTACATGCTATGTTCTAACCGCGACCTTTTTGGATTTCAAGGAAAGCATTCAAACAAACAAGCAACCACCACTTAAAGGTAAATACCACGTGAGAATAATAATAAATAATTTGATAAAAAATATTTACGAATGAATTAATTTATTTTTCCTATGTATAAATGTGCTTATACGTACGTCAGGAGACAAATGCTCTTCATTAAAGTTAAACAATGTACTTATGACAATAAAGGACGAAAATAATAGGAGCAAAACAGACAGCACGCAAATAATAAGATAAATGCTAAAAAGAAAAGAAGGTACAATATTATAACTAAAACAATTAAACAATACTATAATATGGCCTCGTGGATGTTGATTCAATAATAGGAACAGGTTGAAAAACACAGTCGTGCAGTTTTGCTTGTGTATGTCTACAGCCGAAACCTGGATTTCTTTTGTCACGTCGCACAAAATTGTAAATTTGTAATTCAAAATAGTTTATTAATCAAAAATACTTATTACTAGGGTTTCACAAAAAATAATCCTACAGAAGATGTAGGTAGGCACTTTTACAAATAATATCTAAACTAGTGATTTAGACAAATGTGTCGCTGCTAGCTAAACTAATAGTCTTTCAACTACTGTTAAATATAACTAGCAGAAAAAAATTGATGAAAATCTGTACTTTACAGGTCCTATTCCAGCCCTTCTTTCCCCTGAAGAAGCCGTGCGGTCCCCTTGCGCCGGCCATCCGTGTGATCCCAAACAGATCTGTGTTGTTAATAGAAACTGTGCAGTTGGCGCCGTTTGTGCCAAGTACAGTTGCGTTGATGGATGTCCTTTAGGTAAATATTTTACCTCTTTTGTATTGTTTAGTGTTAAGATCCTATGTTCTAACATCAGTTAACCGACCACAGAGAAGAGCCTCAGCGGTCAGGTAATAGTTTATTTAGTTAATCAAGAAAAACTATTGACAATATCTAACAACAGATAGAATTTAACTTAGCAACAGAGTTTCATTTTTAAGTTTTCACAAATAGAAACAGAATAACAGTAAAAAATACTACAATCAAGGATTCAGATGACAAAAAGCAAACAAAACGTCAGCCCATGTCATAGAAAAGCATAAATGTATTATTGATACTGTTCAATAATTGTCATACAACTTCAGCCAAAGTACTTTGAGTCAACTTAACTTTAACTTAATTGGCCCCATTATGGTTACGGATGGTCGTAAGTAGACTCGGGGTATCCTGGCTGGAGTTGTATTATTAATGGACTGTATTTTGGTTTCATGCAATTATTTTGTAAATGAACGATATAAATAATATATTTATGCCTTAACTCTTCTCTCTTCTCCGTGGTCGGTTAACTGATATTAGGACATAGGGTCGTAACATTTTGTTTAATTTATCTTGTACAGTTTACTAGCGATCTAAACCTTGGCTGTATCCTTGCTGGTTATGAGTCTATCTATGAACCAAACTTAAAAACCACATTACAATCTAACAGATTGTAACGAATAATTTTAAAGAAAAAAACGTGTAACGCCTAGGCATTATTTGCTTTTGTAGGTGTTACGTCTGTGGATTTACTGAAGTTTCCTGATAACCTGGATCTGACACAATAATTTATTTAATTTATTCGCGATATTTCTCTAATTTGCTACACTAGACATTGACGAGATTACCACTTGTCATGATGGGTCTACAGTTATGCTGGCTAAATGTGAAAGTAGTCATTCTGATGTAACGCTGACGGTTCTCATGAAATGTAAAATTTTAAATTAAATAAAAAACAAGATTTACTTAGGGTGCCCCAACAAGAGCGCCAGATATAATTTTAAAGAAAAAAAATATTGATTTTCACCAATGGGGTGTATCACTAACTTTTTATCACGATAGAAGGCGCATAATAGATGGTACCTAACATAACAGTCAGTTGCATAGAAAACTTGTATTTTTATTACGAAATTTATTATTTTCTGAATATTATGCCGAAGTGAGCAGCTTTGAAGTGTACAAATCGAGTTTTTTAAGCGAAATCAAAGATATGGTGATCTCAAAATTTCTATTCAATTAATAAAACCTTTTTTCTTTTTAAAGACTGTGTGTGCGCTTTCTTAATTTGTCTTTTAAGGTAGGTAACGTTAATGTAAAATACATTATTTTGTTATAAAAATATAAAACTACAAAAACTTAAAAAATAATGCGATATAGGTGTAAAATAAGGTACCATTGCCGCTAGCGACATCTACAAAAAGCTTTGCCTGACACACCCCATTGAACCTTGTACGCGTGCAAATGTGGATCATTTACCAAAATTTGTTGCATAGTAATGCTGGAATGGGGTGTATCAGGCAAAGCTTTTTGTAGATGTCGCTAGCGGCACTGGTACCTTGTTTACACCTATGACGGATCATTTTTTAAATGTTTTTGTAGTTTTTAATTTTTATAACAGAAAAATGAATTTTAACTTAACGTTACCTACTTTAAAAGACTAATTAGGAAAGCGAAAACCGTCTTTAAAAACAAAAAAGGTTTAATTAATATATCGGCAATTTTGAGATCACCATATTATCTTTGATTTCGCTTGGAAATTTCGATTTGTATACTTAAAAGCTGCTCACTTCCGCAATATATCCAGAAAATAATAAAGTTCGTAATAAAAATACAAGTTTTCTATGCAACTGACAGTTCTATTAGGTACCATCTATCATGCACCATCTACCGTGATAAAAAGTTAGTGATACACCCCATTGTTTAATTCTTGACGATGCCGAATGGAAGTTCCTGGATTTTTGGCCTCAGATTCCCTTACTGTAGCTATAACGATTAACCGACAAGGACGACGACGAACATGATTTTCTGATCCATAAGCGTAAATTTAATCTCAAATTTTGTAATTTTACGCCTCTCTATCGATTCTTTTGGCGCATTATTGACATCATTGGATGGAAGTTCCTGGATTCTCGGCCTCAGATTCCCTTACTGTAGCTATAACGATTAACCGACAAGGACGACGACGAACATGATTTTCTGATCCATAAGCGTAAATTTAATCTCAAATTTTGTAATTTTACGCCTCTCTATCGATTCTTTTGGCGCATTATTGACATCATTGGATGGAAGTTCCTGGATTCTCGGCCTCAGATTCCCTTACTGTAGCTATAACGATTAACCGACAAGGACGACGACGAACATGATTTTCTGATCCATAAGCGTAAATTTAATCTCATATTTTGTAATTTTACGCCTCTCTATCTATTCTTTTGGCGCATTATTGACATCATTGGATGGAAGTACCTGGATTCTCGGCCTCAGATTCCCTTACTGTAGCTATAACGATTAACCGACAAGGACGACGACGAACATGATTTTCTGATCCATAAGCGTAAATTTAATCTCAAATTTTGTAATTTTACGCCTCTCTATCTATTCTTTTGGCGCATTATTGACATCATTGGATGGAAGTTCCTGGATTCTCGGCCTCAGATTCCCTTACTGTAGCTATAACGATTAACCGACAAGGACGACGACGAACATGATTTTCTGATCCATAAGCGTAAATTTAATCTCAAATTTTGTAATTTTACGCCTCTCTATCGATTCTTTTGGCGCATTATTGACATCATTGGCGAACTGTTTTCGCAAAACTTTCACCATTTTCGTAATGTCATTTTACAAGATATAACGTTTTTGGTTTGAATCCTTCTCCATATTCTTAAATCGCGTGGTTTATACGTGAAAACTGTCAAAAAAATCACCGACTCGTATTAACAAAATGGCGGAAAATTTAGTTCCAGCGATCTTGTTGGGACACTCGTTATAATTTCCATGGAAAAAAAATATAACAATACGACATAATATCTTATACAATAATGCATTGAAAGACGGATAGTTGAAATTAAAGCAAGTCATATCTTTTAAAATAAGGCCTAGATGAATTATTTGCTTGTCTAGCATCTAATAAAAAATAAATATTTTTTTTTATATATTTTAGGAATATTCGGATCAGTTGTGGCAGCTCAGGGGTCGTGGGTTCGAATTCCGATGTTCAAAAATCTAAGTGACAACGTGTGCTACAAGGTGTGTCGTTGTGGTCGAAATGGACTGACCCAGTGCCAACCTTTGCCGTGCTACCGCCTCGACTCATGCACACTTCATGACAAAACTGTACCACACGGTAAGTGTCGTGCTAAGATCATGCCTAAACTACAATGAATATTTCGGCGACATTGATTTGTTCAGTGTTAGTGTTGCTAGATTTAAAAAAAGATAAACATTAAATTATGAAAATAAGAATCCTAATGGGGTGTATCAGGCAAAGCTTTTTGTAGATGTCTCTAGCGGCACTGGTACCTTGTTTACAGCTATGACGTAGCATTTTTTAAATGTTATTGTAGTTTTTTTTATTTTTATAATCAAAAAAATAATTTTCACTTATTGTTACCTACCTTAAAAGACGAATTAGGAAAGCGAACACCGTTTTTAAAAAGAAAAAAGGTTTAATTAATAGAACGGCAATTTTGAGATCACCATATTTTTGATTTCGCTTGGAAATCTCGATTTGTACACTTAAAAGCTGCTCACTTCGGCAATATAACCAGAAAATAATAAATTTCGTAAAAAAATACAAGTTTTATATGCAACTGACAGTTCTATTGGGTACCGTCTATCATGCGCCACCTATCGTGATAAAAAGTTAGTGACACACCCCATTGGAAAACTTGGAGAATTTTTTTTGTTGTTTTTTTTTCATTACTTGCTATTTTATTAACTTGTATATAGGTATACGAGTATATATATTATTTAGTTCTACTTGTTAAATAGGTTTTTTTTTCTAGTTTATTCCAATTATATATATTTTTGCAAAATCTATGTTTAATATTTAAGTGGAAAGTTTGCTGGATTATATTCAGGAAACATAATTATAACAACGTAATATATAGTTTATATAAAGTATAGTTTTGAATATATATATGTATGTAATAAACGGTTTGGGGTGATCTCTTTATGTGATACAAATAACAAGACTTCTGTTATTAATTATAATGTTTATTGCCGAATATCCCTGGACGGGAATATTGTACTGACTTAGGTGTTGCGACTGTTCGCGAGGTGTGCGCGGAACCGACTGTCCGTGCGCGTGTCTACTCATGCATTTCAGAACGTCAGTCACCACATGTATATATATATATATATTCAAAACTAAGAAGACCAATTCATAATTAATTAAGCATTCCTTGGATTCACCGTCCGGGTGCCGGACCCATCGTGTTTTCACACACTAAATAAAAATAGTTTTTAGCCAGTACTCACAGTATGGCTTCTGGCAGCAGAAAGCCGAAAAGCCTCTTTAACAAAAGCTGTGTACCTGTTTAAGCTTTTATAAAAGCAAATAGTTACGTTAGTAAATTAGTTGTCTATTTACTATTACGTGACGTCACCCGGCAGCCATTTGCAACTGCAGCTTTACCGCGCGAAAATCAAACACGATATTTAAAAGTAAATTTTAAGGCAATTTAGACCCCATAAAAATCTAGTATGTATTTAGCCAGGAATCCGTAAGTAGGTAATAAACAATCATTTTGAAATAAATGATTTGACTTTGACTTTGCTAGGAGACAAGTTCTACATGGAATGCAACGAGTGCACCTGTCATGCTGGAGAGCGAATCTGTTCCGGACGGGCCTGTCTCGTCGGGGGAGGAGGGGCACTGCTCACACGACTGCCGTGCAACTGTCCGCCACACCACCTGCCGACACACACCGGCAACAGACACTATCCCAACGCGTGTCTCGCCAAGTCAGTACATACATTTTTTGTTATTGTTCTATTTTTTTTTTGTTTTTTTTTTTGTTCTCTTCCGATGGATGATGAATGAGATGATAGGGAAGGCAAAGGGTCTAGCTCATACAGCCATGTCAGACGTAATAATATATCTTTCTTTTTTATGTGTTTAATGAGGTTATCATCAAATTTCAGATTTATGTTGTAAATCTATGACCAATGTACAGAAGAAAAGTGTTATTCACATTGGTACGTACACAACCGACCTTTGTAGGATTAGATAGATAGATAGGATTTTAAGGAACGCGTTCTTACAACCGAGCCACCACCGCGCCAAAAATAATGCACTTAATCGAAATCTACACGTTTGATAGATCCTCACGCGTGTCTAAAGAAAGTTACAATGCGTAGACTCGAAAATTTGAAGATTTTACGATAGTTTACTTAATCACTGAAAACTACAAATCACGACGTTTTCAGATGCGCAGGCGCAACTGACGGCGAGATAGAGTTTGGTCGTCGTTTGCTACAAACGACAGTCCGGGGGAAGATCGCTTGTCTACCAAAGACCAACATCTGTCTCTCGCGATTACAGGTCAACTGTCCTCAGCATTTGTGTGGTAAGAATATAAGCAATTCATTTATTACAGCTCCTAGAACACGGCGTCCTAGATCTGGAGAATTTGGCCTACATTCGCCATTGGTTGAATAGGTAGATTATTAGAACCGGGACCACAGTACAGTCATAATCGACGCTCAGGTGGACAAAAATTAGCTGTATCTAATCGACATCTCACAATCACTCGTCCGCAGCCTCGTTTTTTCCATATTCCTATATGCTGCCGAAACCTGGAGCCTCAAAGCATCTGATCGTAGCCTCGTCGACGCCTTTGAGATGTGGTGCTGGAGGCGTATGTTGCGCATTCCGTGGACAGCGCAGAGAACCAATGTATCAATACTCAAGGAGCTCAAAGTCACTACCAGGCTCTCTTCTATCTGCCTGCAGCGAATCCCTTGAGTATTTTGTTCATATAGCACGAAAAAGTTCGGCCAATCTGGAAAGGCACGGGTAAAATCGAAGGCAAGAGGCCCCGTGGCCGAAGCCCGATATGTTGGTCTGACCAGATCCGAACCATACTGAACACCCCAGTTCACAATGCGCTGCATGCCGCCGTGTGCAGACCCGGATGGCGCAGCATCGTCCGAGACAAAGTGATCCGTGGGGGGGGTCACGACCCTCAGCATGGAGGATAACGACGCAAGGAGCAGGAATCGACATCTTGCTCCGACAGTTGATATAGATCAGGAACACTATGATTCTCAAGATCAAGAATTACCAGTCCAATCACCTGATCTAGGAGATTCTATCATGCGCCATCTATCGTAATAAAAAGTTAGTGATATACCTCATTATAAACAAGAATATATATTTATTTAAGTCTTGCGAGACTCTTGCGCAAAACTAATTCCAGACTCTGACAGGTCTGAGCTTGATTTGGGCAACACTACTCTGGCAACAGTCGGAGCAAGATAAAGCGCAATAGTAGCTTATACGTTCATGGTTTCCTGTGTATTTCTAGCAAACATAACAAACTGCAATAGCCAGCCCTTATTGCCAGTGTGCGACACCTTCGGCGATAGTCACGCCAACCCGTGTTTCTTAATGATGAGTGGAAGAACTCTGGCTTACTGGGGAGAATGTCTGCTCGGCTGTTTACAGGTTAGTTATTACCTCTTCGAATGTATTAATCCTTAATAGAGCAAGAGATTTTTTCACAATAAAAATACAAAATGACATATTTTGGCGGCATACCTAGTAGTCTCGACAGACTGCTATCTTAGCGATTTCAGTCGGTAAGTCATAAAAAAATGTTGCCACTTACAAAATCAAAATTATGTTTTGGTCAATATTATTAGTTCCAAATGACGGTTTTATTTTTATATGAGAACTAATGTAATTAAAAACTAATTTAACTAACTACCTAAAACAGAATATTTCCATTATAATTCAACGAGGAAATGCGGCGAGCGTTTTAGGTACCCTCCCTGGTGGTAAGCCCTTAGATTATTGGGTAGAATAGTTTCAATTTCATAGGTATTTTTAGTTAAGTTTTATTTATAATTCGTTTATTAATCTATTTATTTTAATATTTTTGTATCTACTTAAAAAAGAAAAAAAACTCAGACAGCTCCATTTTAACTCATTTAATGCCCTAATACTGGTATTACATCAATGAACATTAATATCTATTTCTTTGCAACACTAGAAGCAAATGTCATTAGACTTTTAACCTTTCCACTGACGTTATTATGTGTACTTTTGATGTTCAAAGATTTTATTGTACATAGTTTTTTTATTATCTTTTCAGTCTGGTCAAGTATGTGGCTTAAACGGCGTGACCTACTCTTCAGAATGTGCAGCCTGGGCCGAATATGTCACTGTGGACTACCCAGGTCCTTGTGTCGCAGTCGGTCCCATCTCCAATAGCATGGAACCCAAGTGTAAATTCGACAGAATACTTTGCCCACCTCTCAAAAACTCCAAATGTCTAGGTTTCACAGCTCCAGGATCTTGCTGTCCTAAATGCGGAGGAGCTTTACGAATACTCTATTCCAAAAAGGAAATCGACAGAGCTTTATACGGAACTAACATATCTGCTTCAGTTATTAATCTAAACAATGTTTTAAAAGCACTAGACAGACATGTTAAAATCGCCGAATGTACACTTAGAGGTTACTTAACAATTGAAACGGAAGTTTTCATTAGTGTTGAATCGACTTTGGCTAATCCAACAGATTTGCAACTAACTGTATGTGTTCTGGAAGCCGAAAAAATAGCAGATTTAATTAATAGAGAAAGTCCTTTAATAACTAGCGATCTAAGTTTAAGTCCCTTGTTGTATGCGTTAGTGGTACATAATTATGCAAATAGTGTAGCAATAGTTACTATGTCAATGACTGTGCTATTTTTATCAATTTCATTGAGTTTCATATTAATATAAAGACCTTTAAAATTTCGTGTGATCATAATAGATTTTATAAAAAAGGTATTTAAGCTTTAAATACCTATCGACACCTTGGGGTAGAAAGGTCGTATAAACCATTTTACCCAAAATGAGTTATGAATGCAGTCTTATTCAGAATTTTTCGCTCTATTGATTGATCTTTGTATAATGAAATAAGGTTTTTCATTGCAAGAAACATTAAAATATATAAAAGTAATTTTTTTTTTAAATTTTGATTTTTGTTAGTCCTGTAAAGTAGGCTTTATGGCTTTTACGACCTTTGTACTCCAACGAGAAATATCCAACAATATTTCTCCCGGCGCGGCGGCGTTTCAATCAAGTTGCATCGACCGTGGTCACAGAGCGACTGAAGCTGCGCAGACGTGGTACTCGTTAATATTGGGCAGCAGATTTAAAACTACCCACTTTTCACTTTCAAAATTAACTCAATAATATATCTCTAATCCTTAATAGTCATATTGTTTTATAAGCTATGTAAATAAAAATTAGGTAAATAGTTTAGCAAATACGTGTAATTATAAAAAATAAATTACACAAACAAATGCTTAAGCATTTAAACCTTTGAATGACATATTATAACTTTGTTTTTTTAGTTAAAACATTTATTTTACCTAAAAAAATTTTCTCTTGGTAGAAATATTTTTTTGGGGTTTTGAACCTAGTTCTTTATTTTTATAGAACATTGCGAGTATATTGTACTAAGCTTGTATTTAGATCAACTACATATAGTTTATAACACGCAATACAAATTCCAGTGTTAATTATAAAAGTCGAACCTTAGGCGCCAAACACACCTAGCAAATAACACATACCCTGTGTTTGAAGTCATCACGACCGTTTCCATTCCAGGGTGGTCAGAAACCATGCTTTTAAAGAAGCGGATTCACATTTAGCCAACTTTACTATAGGCCAATATACAAGTGGCAAGCTTGTCTCTAGCGTACCAAACTTGAGAAATATCACACATGTCCCGACCAGGAATAAAACCCGGTAGCTCCGAGTCAAAATTCACGAACTTAACCGCTAGACCACGGAGGTTTGATTTGTCGCTTTAGGCACTTTTTCACTTTATTTTGCATTCAAAGTTTTCTCACATTTTAAGCACAGTAAAGGTTCGACTGCTATTGTGTTGTGTGTTTCTAAAACCACCGCATATATTACCTACAGTGAACATAGAATGCAGGTTCTGTGTGTTCGGCGCATTAAAAACTATATTATACATTGTTTAATAATAATTAAACTATATTATAAAGATGAATAAACCGAGAGATGTATATTTGTTAGTATTCATACTCAAAGATGTGGAATCCGCAATTTATCTTCCATGCATTTAAAAAAAAACTAACGTTTTATGAATGAAAATGTGATTTAGACCGTTCCGAATTGATATCACGCTCTGAGCATTCAAATCGCGATATTTGATTCGGAACGACGGTCAGTGTCATAATCGTTCTAAGCGCTCTGAGCGCGATTCGGAATGGGGGATAATAATATACTGAATAAACTAAATAAGTTGTTAGGTTAAATAATATTAATATACCATTTTTTTTTGCGTTAGATGTATTATATCTTCCGGCGACATTTTCTATCGTCGATGGTAATTCGTTTGCACGCCACTTCACTCTGTTGGCGGTACCCATCAATAAAGTACGAGTACGATATTATCTGTACGATATTACCGAAAAAAATGCATCATTTCATAGGCGTGAACTGTCAAAATTATCATCCAATATTAGACAAGGTATAGTTATATTAATAAAACATGTTAGATATATAATTATGTTTGTATATAGTGTAATATATTGTATATGTTGATTTTAACTATCTGTAGTGTAATATAACCAAATGATATGTGTGCCATTGTTTACTCACTAGATTTTAATATATTGTTGCTAAAACATACCGTCAGCTTAGATCGAAAACTTCTTATATCCACTTTTTGGACAAAACGACGTTATATGCGGAATGGGGTGTATCAGGCAAAGCTTTTTGTAGATGTCGCTAGCGGCAATGGTACCTTGTTTTACACCTATGTCGCATTATTTTTTAAATGTTTTTGTACTTTTTCATTTTTCTAAAAGAAACATGTATTTTAAATTAACGTCACCTACCTTAAAAGACTTAATGAATTAAGAAAGCGCACACCGTCTTTTAAAATAAAAAGGTTTAATTATTAGAACGGCAATTTTGAAATTAAATCTTTGATTTCGCTTGGAAACCTCGATTTGTACACTTAAAAGTTGCTCACTTCTGCATAATATCCAGAAAATAATAAATTTCGTAATAAAAATACAAGTTTTCTATGCAACTGACAGATATATTAGGTACCATCTATCATGCGCCATCTATCGTGATAAAAAGTTAGTGAAACACCCTATTTCTGAACGCATCGTTAAAAGACGTCACTAGACATACAATGACAAACGCTTAACTCCAGGCGCGGTGGTGGCTCGGTTGTAAGAACGCGTTCCTTTAATCCTACAAAGGTCGGTTCAAACCCACCCGGCATGTACCAATGAGAAATACACTTTTCTTAAGTACATTTGTCATAGATTTACAACACCACCGTTCCCGTGCTTCGGAGAGCACGTTAAGCCGTCGGTAACGGTTCCACTAATACCAACTTGTGGAATCGTTAATAAATTGTAAAAAAAATAATATGATTAATTGTATTTTTAAGCATTCCAAAATGGCGGACTGGAGTTCATCTTAATTTTTTTCATTACAGCCCCTAGAACTCAGCGTCCTAGACCTCCACTGCTGGAGCTGGGCCTTCCATAACATATATCTGGAGAATTTAGCCTACACTCGCCACGCTGGCCAGACGGCTTGGCGAGGATATGATGTCAATTTTTTTATGACAATTTATTAACGATTCCACAAGTTGGTATTAGTGGAACCGGGACCAACGGCATAACGTACTTTTCGAGGTTGTAAATCTTAGTGTAAAATTGTATTTCTCAGTAACAGAACACGGTGTAAATGTATGCATCGCAACTTTCGCAACTGCGTTGTCATTTCGTTCTCAGTGACTCGGTGACGATGGCTAAGCTACGAATGCTTTATTCATCTCTGCCTCGGCTTGTAGTTTATTTGAAAAGGCTTTGGTTTTTGCTTTATTAAGTTGTCAATATTTTTATATTATTATTGTAGATATCATAATTATTTACTTAGGTAGTTCGGCTCTGCAAATTAAAAACCTAGTATAGTATAGTTATAAACAACAAACCACAACAACACAAAGAAATTAAATCAGTGTTTTTTTTTTTCTTTTTTTTTTGGTTTTCTTCCGATGGATGATGAATAAAATGATAGGGAAGGCAAAGGGCCTAGCCCATACAGCCAAGTCTGCTGTAATATATCTATCTTTTTTATGAGATAATGAGGTCATCATCAAATTCCAGAAGCTGCAGAATTTGATGCTTTTCCTGGAGTCACTCTCGGCACCATAGCTCAAACATGTCGGGTAAAATATGGGAGTTGACAGCGCGGGAAACCGCAAAAATAAACTGCAACTTGTGCCCCATATTTAAAGTCCAATTTATCGTTTTCCATAATTAATTTATATAACAAAACCTTGCATTTGACATGTCCGCGCAAAATGGCGCGAAGGACTATCCCTAGTTTTTTTGTTTTGTAAATTAGTTTACTGTGGATATTGTTAGTCAAAGGTGGAGTGATTTTGTTAAATACTGTGCTAAATTTGACTCTATATATAGGGCAGAAGTCTCAGTTTATTTTTCGCGGTTGTGAACTCCCGTATACACGACATGTTTGGGCGATATTGACGCGAATTACTCGATAAAAGCATCAAATTCTGCAACACTTGGAATTTGATGATCCACAACTCGGAAGAATAATAAAAATCCTAATAATATTTTTTTTGCTAGGTTTTTAATTTGGTTAACAGAGTACGATGTCATCGATGCTAGTAATGTTTCCTGTTGTGAGTTCGTTGTGCCATAGTTTGTTATTTTAGAGCTAGTAAGTTGCATTTTTTGTTAACTAAAGCATTTCATAAAAGACAAATACGCGTATAAGATAGTCAAAGAAACTTAGATTGAAACAAAATTGAAGATACGGTACGAATACATTACGCGTAGAACTAACAAAAATTTGGTTAAAAGAGATTATATAATTAAAAAAACTACTGACTGCCGCCGTGGTCTAGCGGTTAAATCCATGAATTTAGATTTGAAGGTACCGGGTTCGATTTCTGGTCGGGACACAAAAAAAAATGTAAATAAATACACTTTATTAATATTTAATTTATTTATGATATTTCTCGAGTTTGGTACGCTGGAGACATCGACGAGCTTGCCACTTGTCATGATTGGCATATAATAAAGTTGGCTAAATATCAATCCGCTTCTTTATAAGCGTGGTTTCAGACCACCCCGGAACGGAAACGGTCGTGATGTTACATCTATAAACTTTTATTTAAATCAAAATACGCATATTTACGAGTCATTCACCACCATCATCTGTTCAAAAAGTATCGCAATTTTTTTTTATTTTTTAAAGTGTTTTTATTCGTGAATATCTATTTTGTCTCCTTCAAGGTTACCCTCAGATATACTTAATACGAGTATAGCGCAGTATTTTGCCGTATCTTCTCCTTTTGTTTTAACCAAAGCAAAGAAACCAAATCACGTTATAAATAGCATTTATAGATATGTAAAAATATATATTTTTGTTAGACATTAAATCTTTAAAAGAAATTTGTTGTGTTTTGTTTTTTTTACGTTCCCACCGAACTTACTTTTTTACCAGCTAACCTTTAAGAGTGAGACAGTGTAAATTAACTACTATAGTGGGGGTAAATAATACTACAACACATTTGTTAATTCGTTTACTCAACACCATAGAAAGTACTTATAATAGTTACAGTTAAAGACAATGGAAAATAATACGTTTGTCCGGCTGAGGCGAGGTTACATACGTTCGCGAATGCGGTTCGGGCTTGACTGCCTCGGCCTTGTATTATGTTCCTTGGCCACAGCAAGCTTCTGTCAGAGATAGTTTTTTTTTTTTAATTGTCTTTAAAGGACATTGTACAGAATACATCAGTCCTAAACACTAATTTATTTGCATAATATATGTTCATAACCATAGATATAGGATACTATATATACTAAATCTATGTTCATAACCGAGTTGGGGATCATCAAATTCCAGATGCTGCAGAATTTGATGCTTTACTTGGAGTCACTCGCGGCATTATAGCCCAAACACGTCGGGTAAAATATGGGAGTCCACAGCGCGGGAAACCCGCAAAAAACAAACTGCAACTTGTGCCCTATATTTAAAGTCCAATTTATCGTTTTCCATAATTATTTACATTGTAGCACATTATTAAAGAAAACAACACTAGTTTTGACAAATAATATCTACAGCAAATTAATTTACAAAACAAAAACTTGCACTTGACTTGTCCACGCAAAATGGCGCGAAGAACTCCCTGTCGGAGATAGTCCGCCCGAAAAGCGTTGCTATTGGTATCGCAACGGACGTATGCCACGACTAATTCGGGGAGGTAGTCCACTATCCTTCGCTATACTACATAAATAGTAAGTATACTACTAAATACGAGTATTACATTGTTATTAGGTGGTAGGCGGACTGATGGTGGTAATTTGCCCAGTCTGCTGAGACGGGGAAGTGTCCACCGTTCGTGCCGATAAACCCAGTAGAGTGTGTCCACGTTTCGGGATAAGGCTCGAATAGCCGTCATACCCAGTCAAGCTGGCACAGTGTGCACTGACGCCAGTCTTTCAATCCAGTTGCTAACATTAATGAACCTCGCAAGCCACTTAAAAAACACTTTTAAAAATGTCATATCGGAAATGACATTTTTTTTTTACTTCATACAATCTGTTAATTTCGAAATAGTCAATTTGTAGGAAGCCAAAAAAAATGTAATTCCCGATATTAGTCTACAGTAAGACCATACAAAGTATATGGAGATAAAATATATTATTAGGAAGTAGAAGTTTATGAAGTATCCAAAGTTCTGCTTGTTTAAAAAGAACTTAATTGAAAGAGCTTTGATGGTCAGTGTTGAGGCGCCTGAACTTATGTTACTATACAGTCCACATTTAGTTATCCATTGCATTATGTTAAGTTCAGGCGTCGGGGTCCATATCTCGCAAGTGGTACCAGCACCGTAGTAGGTATATAAGACAAACCGAATCGAATTACAGTTGTCTTCGTTTGAACATTAAGTTTCATTTCACAACCGCCTAGAGACTCGTTCAGTCAGAAACATTCAGGTAAAAAAATAATCATCATCATTATCATTACAGCCCCTAGAACACAGCGTCCTAGACCTTCCACTGCTGGAGATGGGCCTTCCAGAACATATATCTGGAGAATTTGGCCTACGCTCGCCACGCTGGCCGGACGGTTTGGCGAGGATATGATGTAAATTTTTAAAGACTTAACGATTCCACAAGTTGGTATTAGTGGAACCGGGACCGACGGCTTAACGTGCTCTCCGAGGCACGGGAACGGTGGTGTTGTAAATCTATGTCGAATTTGGAGCTACGTAGAAGCATAGCGGACATTACTTACCTCTTTAAAATTGCGCAATCGAAAATAGATTCCAGTGAACTAGGATTACTCGGATTTGGTATACCTAGCCGGTCTCAAAGGGCTTATAGACCTTTGGTAGTGCCATATGCTCGCACCAACTACCGTCAAAACTCATTTTTAGCGAGAGCATCAAAAGAACTCAACCGCCTAGCTGAGGTCATGGATATTGACATGTTCTGTACATCGCCTAAATTAGTCGGTCGGGCGATGTCTAGAGCATTTTTTACAGTATAACACACATATATTATTTATATTATATTATTTATATTTTTCTAAATTATTGTGGTTTAAAATTATTATTTATATGTTTCTTCTATTTGTAAGTTATTTAGTTGTATAAGATATTTGTGGAAACTTGTAATTGGCATCTAGTTTTTTATATAAGTAATCATTTGTTAGAAGCTGTAAGTTTTCCTTAAAGATAAATAAATAAATAAATAAATGTACGTAAGAAAAGTGTATTTCTCATTGGTACATGCCGGGGGGGTTTGAACCGACCTTTGTAGCTAATAATAATAATAGAGGGATATAAATAACGTTGAAATAAAACACCAAATTGTGATCTTTGAATAATACAGATCGTTTAATTTGCCATAACACTGAACAACAATAATGGAATATAGCCTACAGATAACATATCACAATTAATTGATCACTTATAACTTATTACAATAGAATCTGCAAGAAAAATTATTCACGAAATCTCCGTTGAGGGGGAGCGTAGGTCGTTGGCTGTCCGATGTAATATTTAGCCCGTAGGTTTGCGCGCTGCACCGCCCAGGTAAAAGTGACTCTTTTTAGGGCGTACTGCCAGTCCTTTTACACGTCCAGCCTTTGTGTAGACTATACTCGGAGAGCGTACAGCGACCTGCGCGTGCAGTGCGTTTAGGATCCTGATGGGGCTGCCGAGGTTCTGCAGTGCTTTGGGTATGTTTGCTGATTCGAAGATGACAGTTTTCAGTCTTTTAGCGTAGGTATATAATATAAAACAATTTACTTGCAGATTCTTTTTAATATAGAATAAATATTTATTTTAATAATAACTTTTAACAATCATAAAATTCAGTTAAACCAAGTCTTTTCTGTCAAAAAATATGTTGATTCTATCCAAGAGTTGTGGATCTGTGACTGTTTTGGCTAACTGAAGGAATCCCACTTGGAGAATAGGTTTAATTAGTTGGAACCGATCCGAAGGAAATGTTAGGATTAGCTCCAAATATGCTAGAAGAATGTTCTGGAAGCAATTTCTCTGGACCTCTGCATCCTAGGAAATAAAAAAAAGTATCTCAACTGTGATAGTTTTTGTATCGCGTGGAATTTATTTATATATGTACGAGGGGCGTTCAAAATATTCTCGGTATTGATACGTTACAACCTCTTTTATATATATATTTGTTACTGGCCGCTAAGATTCATCCATTGACATTAAAAAAAAGTAAAATTGGAACCGAGATGTTCTTTTGTTTTTCTGCAATTGCCGAACAAACATGAACACCATGAGCGAATTAACAATTTTAACGAAATTAGAGCACCGATCCGTCATAAAATTCTTGACAAAACAGGGTAAAAATCAAAAAACCATAAAAGAGGAAATGGATTGTGTTTACCGTGAGTCTGCTCCTTCTTTATCTACTATTCAAAAATGGTCAAGCGAATTTAAGCGTGGAAGGGAGAGTATTGAAGATGACCCTAGACCTGGCCGGCCTGTAGTGGCTACCTCACAAGAAAATATTGATAAAGTGGAAAAACTTATATTGGAAGACGGCCGAGTGAAGGTAAAATCTATAGCTCAAGTAACCAATCTCTCTATTGGTACCGTACATGACATTATACATGACCATCTTAATATGTCAAAAGTAAGTGCAAGATGGGTTCCGCGAATGCTGACGCTTCTTCAAAAGGATATGCGTGTGGCTTGCTGTTCAGATTTTATCGACCTGTGTGGTGAAAATCCCGATGAGGTGCTGCAAAAAATAGTTACTGGAGATGAAACCTGGGTTCATCATTATGACCCAGAGAGCAAACAGGAGTCCATGCAGTGGCACATTAAGGGTTCAGCTCATCCCAAGAAGTTCAAGGTAATCCCGTCAGCTGGCAAGGTCATGGCCACAATATTTTGGGATTGTGAAGGAGTTTTGCTTATCGATTATAAAGAAAAAGGTGTAAATATCACAGGGCAGTACTACGCTAACGTTATACGTCAATTAAGAAATGCGATCAAAGAAAAGAGGCGAGGAAAGTTAACCAAAGGTGTTCTGCTTCTGCATGACAACGCCCCTGTCCATACTGCTCATATTGCCAAGGCAGCTATTGTTGAATGTGGGTTTGAAACTGTTACTCATCCACCCTATAGTCCGGACTTAGCCCCAAGCGACTTCTTTTTGTTTCCCAATCTTAAAAAGGATCTGCGTGGAAATAAATTTTCTGACGATGAAGCGTTGAAGACGGCCGTGGAGGAGCATTTTTACACCAAAGATAAAAAATATTTTTATGAGGGATTAAAAAAAATAATTGATCGATCTTATAAGTGTATGAACATAGGGGGGGAGTATATTGAAAAATAAAAATATCAAACTTTTCGTACTTGTTTGTTTTTATCCACATACCGAGAATATTTTGAACGCCCCTCGTATGTATGTATATATTTACAAAAAAATATATATATAAAATGTATTAAACTTTCGCGCACATTCATAATAGATTTTTATAATTTTAACGGGTCTTTACGCGATTTACCTTAGAGACATATTTCTCCCGACGTTTCAGCCAAGTTGCATTGGCCGTGGTCACGGGTCGACTGAAGCTATGCGGTGTAGTTTCGTACATACTGGGCGGTAGATGTAAACCTACCCACTTATCACTTTACAAGTTTTTAGAAATCACGACACACGACACTTACAATATCCTTGGCGACACCGAGCGATTTTTCCCGGCGTCGAAACCTATTGATTACTGGATTCCACGATGAAGATAGCTTATAACCCCCTCTCGATTGAAATTTTTGTGTTTCTTTATTTCGATCGTCGGGAGAAATATGTCTCTAAGGTAAATCGCGTAAAGACCCGTTAAAATTATAAAAATATAATATGTAGTTTATCAACCATCTAGTTTCCGTAACATAAGCCTCGTAGCTTACCACGGAAACTAGATGGCGCTGTGTGACCTGTCTGGAAATATTTATTATTATTATTATTATATTTAATCTAGAATGAAATTAAAGAACACCGTATTTTTCATTTTAATTATTCAGTACTAAAATCTTAAGTTACGACGCAGAGGATTTTTCCTGAAAATATCGCAACTCATACTGAGCCTAGTAGTAGCGCGAGGTCGACGATCGCGCGAACGTTGACTTACGTAATTCTATCTCTCGGTTTTTCATAGGAAGTCCCTTGGGTGTGAGCGAGATCAATTAATTGACTTGACACACTTCCTAGCCTTTAAGTATTTATCACGATAGATAATTTAGGACACAGCCTTATTGACCAAAAAAAAATGTATAAATTAAAATCTACCTAATAATAAATTCGAATTAGATACAAAAATATTAAAATTAAATTAAAAAATAACACAATTAATAAAAATATACAAACTAAATACAGTAGTATTTTGTTTTACAAATAAATATTTTTTGCTTTCAAAAAAGTTTCCGTTTTTATTCCATAAAGGGGTTCTACCAATGACACTTGAACCCTAAAAATATTTTTAACAAATACATGCGGTATACATATATACATACATATATTTACAAGGTAGATTGTGTTTTAAGAAATATATATTTTAAACAAAACGTATTATTAACTCACGGCATAAAACTCGCCTGTGCACATTAATTTTAAGTTATTTTAGTTTTTGTGCAATAAAGCATTTTTATTATTATTAATTTAAAAAACCAATAAAAAATCAAGTAGCATTAGACTTTTTTACTTGTCTCCATTGTCTAACGGTTAAGACGGTAGATTTAGACGCGGAGGTACCGGGTTGGATTCCTGGTCGAGATACAATAATTTATTTATTACGCTAGAGACATCGATAAGCTTGTCATGATTGGCCTATAGTAAAGTTGGCTAAATGTAAATCCGCTTGTTTATAAGCGTGGTTTCTGACTGCCCTGGAAGGGATACAGTCGTGATGATCCTTTACTTTTCTATTAGATTTTTTTAGCTTTTCACTAACTGTATGGGTTTTTGGTTTTGTACTTACCTTAGCAATGCTCAAAGTTCTCTGCTGTTCAATTTCAGGCGGTACAGGCTGTGGTGGGATAATAGGTTCCACATTTTTGTTTTTAGTTATATCGTTATAGGTCGGTGCATCACATATTGTGATATTTACTTTGCGAGTGGACATATTATCCAGCGATTTAAATTCTTCAACAAGAATCTTATTTTTATAATTACTTAAAACTTCTGTGTTATTTTTAAGTTTATTATTAATTTCTGTGTCTTGGTGTTCTTGATTGTTAGACTTTTTATCATTATTATGCAAGTTTGTGTCATTAACATCAGATAAATTAATTTCAATTTTGTTATTCGTATCTTCAATGGTTATTTCATCTTGAATTTTAGAGTCGTCAGAATTAGTTTTGAAATCAGCAAATGTAAACGGCTTGGGTTTTTCTCCAGTTTCAATAACTTCATCCTTCTTTACATCAACAGTTTCTGGCGCAAAATACTCTTCATAGTTATTCGTAGACGAATCAGAGTCTTCGGAACTACAAGACATTTTCCTATCACTTTCAGTATGATCAAAATCCGACACATTAATGAGATGTTTAACATAATTGTTGCAAATCAATTCCCATGTCGTTTTTAAATCGAATGTTTTCCCAACGAATCTGTCATATTCAAGGGACATGTTTAATGATGCGTTGTATGCACGTAAGATTACAGAAATATCTGATGCCTTCAATTTAAACTTATGTATGCCATTGAAGAATATATCAGTCAAAGCAATGACTTTTATAAGCCAAGAAGAAGTCGTCTGTTTGTATAAATTTGCAGCGTAATCTAAATTAGAAACTTTTTGTACAAGGAACTTTAATCCAGGCCTCAAATCAAACTGCATAGCTCGAGTGTATGAAAGCTCTAATCCTTTCAGCAGTATAGCAACATTCTCGCTGTTGATACAAAACTTGCTATTGCATAAATTCCCTCCAGTTTTTATACTATCTAATAGAATACTATTAATGCCTTGAAAGACATCTGAGGACGACTGTATAAGAACAGTCGCTATAATTTGTACTAATATTTGGTGCGCCAATAAACCCACAATCAAGGCTCTATGTGGTATTCGAATCGTATACATTTCGGGATTTAACGAATTTATCGTTTCATATAAATATATCAAGAATATGTAACTTCTGTCATCAATTAGCATTAAGTTTTGAGACGAATTCTTCGATACAAGTTTGTGCGAATCGCCTTTCATTTGATCGTTGTAAAACACTTGCTGAGCCATAGCATGTAACCTTACATTATCATTGACAGAACAATCTCGTCTGGCTGCTACTTTAACCATCGCCAAATCACCATAAAAACTATTGGAATTCTCTTGAAACGCATAAGTTACTTGCTTCAATGGCGTCAAACTAACATTGCAAGCTCGGTGAAGACTTGTGCATATTATAGTCCATTGGTTATCTGTTAACATATGCCCGGATGTCAAAATTATATGACGTATGCAAGAAGCGCCTAGTCTTGCAATTGGTTCCTGAGGCAACGCAATACATTCAACTAAAATTAGCATCAGTTGTTTTAATGCAAGAGAGAGTTCAGCATTTTCAACTAATTCCAATTCTTCACCATTCATTTTATCGTCACTATTAATTCTTTCGGCATTAACAAGCTGAAGATGATGTACGTAAACTACAACTGTATCAGTAGTAAGACCACAACATTGCTTGAAGTTAGGCATTACGGTATCCCAATTGTTAACGTTTGCCATTTGACGCAGCCAATTTTGTACTGCTGGTAACAAAATGTGGTTAACACAATGCAAGCCAAAATGAGTTCCTGGTACATCGATAGTATTTCTTAGTAATTTGAAAAGAGTTTCCATTGCTGCTGGTTGGTTTTTCTTGGAACAAACTACCGTAGCAGAAATAAGTCCTTCAATTAGGACATACCAAACTTTGAGTATATTACTCGGTCTGTCAAGTTTTAGGAGACAATTGTTAGTTGTGTTTGAAGGTGGCAAGCTTGTTGATAACTTCCTATAAGACATTACATCTTCATCGCAATTTTCATTAGCTATGTATTTTGTAATGTCCAAGCATCCACTGGGAATTATTGGATCAACCACAGAAAGAGGCAAATCTCCCTTAATTCTATTTCCCGTATTAAATATAGGACATTTAGGCATATTATACATCATAGTTAAAATATCAGCACAACTCTCCAAATGGTACAACGCTTCCTTGCACATATCTACAATGACTTTTTCCGATTTCTCTTCGTTTAGAGGAATAAACTTGCTATGTTTTGAAAATTTCAAACTAATGTTAGGTTTGTTTTGTGTGGGTTTCTTTTCTTTTGGTTTAACATCATTAGACAAAGCTTCTTCATAGTGTAGGCCTTTGATGTGACTTAAAAGGCATAGTATACAGTCTAATGCTGCATTTGCGAATACTAGAGTATTGTCTGTAGTAAGGAAAACTTTGAATATTTCTAATATTGCTGCGTATTGGCTGGAGTTGTTCGCAGCACGTAATGTGTTGAACAATGGTCTCCAACCTGAACGAATTTCCATTCTATTCGTTTCTACAAACTCACAGATACATGATATGATTTGTTCCTGAAACAAATGTGATAAAATTATCGTCAGATGAAAGTAAGTGCTACATCTGATGCTACTATTACAGCTACTACTGAGCTGATTTTCTATTTGTCGTCACACTTGTTTTTACTACCATTTTAATACCTACATTGTTAACTTTAAATTGAGATGATAATACAATGACAATGTATTCAACGAATTAACCGTCAAAATTTTCGGAATGTTTATTCACGTACTTGTGACACGTCATTATTATTCTTTTTTAATTAATAGTGGAAGACCAAGCAGAAGATCAGTAGCTTAGCTCTGGTGGTAATTGTGGGGTTATCTGGTACCTTTCCACAGGTTCATATTATCCAAATATATAAATAACTGTAAATCGATCGTAGAGCACATTTTTTATAATTGAAAGTGTCATTATGCTAGATGGTTTCTACTAGTTCTTAGCTACTCGTGTGTTTAATGTAAACAGAAGCAGCCATCTTGAAAATATTCATTTTATAAATTTATTGAGCAATAAGTTAAAAAAGGAGGCGGAGGCGGGAATTAATCAATCATACAGATATATACTTACTTAAATAGTACAATTATTACCTGTATATCAGCATCACATAGCTCCAAACAGAGTAGATTTTCGAAAGGCTTTAGAAGAGCTTCGTTGAAGTGAAAATGAGGTAGCTCTGGCTGATGATTAAGAAGAGCAGTACAACAGTCGTGGAGACATTGTATCCCAAGACTTGAAATTTGGAGATCTTTATGACATGCAGCCTTGAAAATAAAATAGAGAAATTAAATCCATTTTTGTTAAAAAAAAAAACATACTTGACCACACCTTATTATTTGATTATTTGCATAAACTGAGGTCCTACTACAGTCCAGACTGCCATACGGGGTTCAACAAATGGGGTATATACCGCACAATGTACAACCGGTTTCTCGAAGCTCTACTTAAATAGTTCCTAGCTAATAAATCTTTAAGTTTTCTTAATTCAAATCGTGTTTCATGAACAAATTTATTTAATTATTTGTTATTGATACATTAAATGACAGTTCCTTTCCTAATTATTTTTTCCTAATTATTTCTTAAGTACCAAAAATACGTTCGAGAAAGTGGCTGATAGAGCATTACTTAATTCTCAAAATGTAATAGAATTTTTACTCATTTAGAATGTTTTTTTACATTATTAAGTAACTAGTGAAATTGCTAGAGAATTTACAAAGTACAGTTGGTGTATTTACCTGCATAAACCAGGTCCTACTACAGACTTCAGATTGTGTAAAAGGTTAGTGTATTTCTCGCACGGCACAGAGCGCAATTCCATTCCCTAACTTCTATTAGAGTTTCAACTCATTTAGGATGTTTTTTTACATTATCGATGATATCGTGACATTGCTAGTCAATTTATAAAGTCAGTTGATGTATTTACCTGCATAAAGTGAGATCCTACTACAGTCCAGACTGTGTAAAAGGTTAGCGTATTCCCGCACGGCACAGAGCGCAATTCCATTCTCTAACTTCTATTAGAGTTTCAACTCATTTAGGATGTTTTTTTACATTATCGATGATATCGTGACATTGCTAGTCAATTTATAAAGTCAGTTAATGTATTTACCTGCATAAAGTGAGATCCTACTACAGTCCAGACTGTGTAAAAGGTTAGCGTATTCCCTTACGGCACAGAGCGCAATTCCATTCCCTAACTTCTATTAGAGTTTCGACTCATTTAGGATTTTTTTTCTACATTATCGATAAGCTCGTGACATTGCTATTGCTAGTCAATTTATAAAGTACAGTTGATGTATTTACCTGCATAAAGTGAGGTCCTACTACAGTCCAGACTGTGTAAAAGGTTAGCGTATTCCCGGACGGCACAGAGCGCAATTTCATTCCCTAACTTCTATTAGAGTTTCGACTCATTTAGGATGTTTTGTACATTATCGATGAGCTCGTGACATTGCTAGTCAATTTATAAAGTACAGTTGATGTATTTACCTGCATAAAGTGAGGTCCTACTACAGTCCAGACTGTGTAAAAGGTTAGCGTATTTCCCGCACGGCACAGAGCGCAATTCCATTCCCTAACTTCTATTAGAGTTTCAACTCATTTAGGATGTTTTTTTACATTATCGATGATATCGTGACATTGCTAGTCAATTTATAAAGTCAGTTGATGTATTTACCTGCATAAAGTGAGATCCTACTACAGTCCAGACTGTGTAAAAGGTTAGCGTATTCCCGCACGGCACAGAGCGCAATTCCATTCCCTAACTTCTATTAGAGTTTCGACTCATTTAGGATGTTTTTTACATTATCGATGAGCTCGCAACATTGCTAGTGAATTTATAAAGTACAGTTGATGTATTTACCTGCATGAAGTGAGGTCCTACTACAGTCCAGACTGCCATACGATGTGCGAGAGGTCTAGCAGCCTTCAAACACCTAAGAGCGACATCCCCTGCGCGACACAATGCACGACTCGATTCTCCAAATATATTTGAGTTAGTCACACCTTTGCGGTGAAACCATTTTCCTTCTTTAGTTGTTCGATCGCTTGTAAAGAATAACTGGAATACATAAAGTTTGGATCCGTATTAATATTGTATTGTAATTATTGTTTTTTTTTTTTTGTTTTTTGTTTTTTTTTTTTGTTCTATGTTATGTAGTTTATTGTTCTTAGTTTTAAGTTTAGGTTAATTTTACTTGTGTTGTTATTGCAGCGAGCACCACCTAATTATGTAGTTTTAGCTATCGGTGGCAACTTGTCAATAGCCATACAATACCCATATGTACTGTATATATATTTTATGTATCTAGCTGTAAGTTGTCCTTAAACAATAAAAAAAGGCTTTCGTCAGTCTTGCTTCAAACCAGACCTAAGAGTACACCTTGCTAATTTCGTATGTCAGTACCGTGTTGAAAGGAGGGTTATTGATGTTACTTTTTGACAGATGTCATTAACATATAAAATTGTTTACCATTTTTATATACTTTATAGTTTTCTATTATATTTCTTAAAAAGGTATTTTAAACGATTTTATGTAATAAATTCAAAGTCCATATTAATATCATGTGTGTTGGATGCCATGGTATGATAAAACTTGAACGAAAATACTTGTCAAAAAGTAGCCACACCGCTCGTTTTATTTAAGAAATGTTAGCATTGTTTAAAAAAGTGCTATTTCTTAACAAAAACGACATTTCAAATAAAATAAAAATATCCGATAGTAAAGAAATTCTGATTATAACGATAAAGTAATATTTACCAATCGATGATGTAGTCGCACTAGTCTCTGCAAAGCGTTGATTAAAGTAGGCAGAGTACTTGTAGCTGCTAGACGAGAGAATAAGGATTCTGCTGCAGAAGACAATGCACAACAAACTCGAGCAGCACCCGACCCTGATATTACTAGACCTCCCTAAAATAAAATTGGAGCGTATTTTATAGAGATATTAAAGTAGGGTAACTAAACCGAAATCAATCTTAATGTAGATAAGTAAAGTTGGATTGCATGTGATGTTGGCAGACAATGTAAGGACCTTGATGGCTGACGTGGAACCGTCATCGAATTGCAAGGGGGTTCCAGGTGATCGCTA
Organism: Tinea semifulvella; assembly: GCA_910589645.1. Lineage (NCBI taxonomy): Eukaryota > Metazoa > Arthropoda > Insecta > Lepidoptera > Tineidae > Tinea > Tinea semifulvella. The sequence goes on from OU342599.1 coordinate 5,497,499, forward strand.
GGTAGCGAGTTCAACACCTGGACGCTGTTGCTCGACCACTTACGTAAATCGAACCCACAAAGCTGGAGAAGGCTCATCAGCTGACTCTTCACCTCCAACGCTTCACCAGGAGTATCCACAGACCAGATCAGGTCGTCGACGTAAAAACCTTCCCGCAGTGCATGCGCACCTAAGGGGAACGTCTCGCCTTCGTCCTGAGCAAGCTGGAGCAGTGTACGAATTGCTAGGTACGTGACAGTACGGAGCTCGTACACCTGGATCGGCAAACCAGCATCGTCACGCCAGAGGATGTGTTGGTACTTACATTGGGTAGGATCCACGAGAATACGTCGGTACATTTTAGATATGTCGCTAGTTAAACATATCTCGCGTAACCTAAACCGCGTCAATAGTTTGACTAAGTCAGACTGCAATTTTGAACCTGAATACAAAACGCAGTTTAACGACAAACCATTTGACGTCTTGCATGACGCATCGAAGACGACGCGGAGCTTGGTAGTGCTGCTGTCGGGTTTGTGCACGCAGTGATGAGGTATAATGTAATCAGAGTGAGTACGAGTGACGTCACCAACTAGTGCCATGTGTCCAAGAGAAATATACTCGTTCCGAACCAACAAGTCCATCCTGGAGGAACTGGGAATAAGACAGCGCCTTTCCTCAATCGTACAATCACGCATTCTAACTTTCCTCGGACACGGGCTCACTCAGGTAAAAGTTTATGGCAAGAGAATGTATGGTAGGTCTTCGATAAGGTGGACCAACCAGGTTAAAGCAGCACTGGATCACCCCCAACATGAGTGCGCCAGGAAGTGGCGACGGCTTGTTAAGCATGCCACTAACACTCAACGACAACGACTTTTCTGCCAAGAGTGTAGCTACTAAGAAGAAGAAAGTTGCAAGTTTAAAGGAAACGAAGAATTAGATTATTTATTAAAATTTCTGCAGAGGGCAAGTTGCAGTTTTGACAAGGTGTGTTTTGATGAATTACTTGATATTGACATATTTACATCCAAACATAATTCACTTGGACGTCAGTTGGTACGACGGTTTTGCGATGCAAAATAACAATAATAACTAAAAAAAAAAACCAGAAAACTAAATATATAAAATCATCTAACATTCATTCCCATTTAATCATTCATTCGTTCCTTCAAACATACCTGCTCCATCCTCACATCCTATCCATCTCACTCGCTTTCTTGTTCCTCTGATCCTTAAGCGTATAGCCCTTATTACTGAAATTTGTATTTTAATTTTTAGCCAGCCTGCAACTTGTGAGAATGGCTTCTGCCATTTTTCAGAAAGCCGGGAAGCGGTCTTTTTGACAAAAGCCGCGTACTCAGCACCTAATGAGCCATCACACGAGATAACCAACGGCGTAAATGAAGCTCTGAGATCTTCTGCTGCCCTGTCGTATTTACGGTGTTTCTCGTGTGAATGGGTTTGGGAGATGCTTCCCCAGGTACGGGTTCCGTACGAGGTTGCGTCAGCATTAACAATGCGAACATCAAAAAACGCTTTCCTCGCTGGTTCCCATACTCCGTGAAGCATTTTGCGATGCTCTTTTGGTGTAGTGACGAAACCGCATGATCTTATTGTTGTTGTTGCATGTTTCTTTTTCTTTAGATCTTTTATATTTTTTATAAATAATTATTATTACTTAGTTACTGTATACCTACTCTAATATATAAGTATAACTCTTTCTTTTAAACCGTATCTACTAGTTTATATATTCACATTTGAAAAATTTTCAATAGCTTCAATTTGCTTATGTAACTTCTTCATTATTGTGTTATGGCTTATTGATGTTGTTGTATTCAAAATACCCATATGTCAATATGTAATGATTTAAAGAGTGCGTACTCAAATTTTGTTAAGAAGTAGATATCAAAGTAAATGCCCCACTTTGATTTTGACCATCTATTCCTCAAATTGACGTGGGTGATGTCTTTAACTTACCTCTTGTCGACAAGTTTCTACAATTTTGGCAACCGACATTTCATTATTTTGATTACTGTCGTAAGCTGGTTGCAGATAGTTAAATAGATCCACGCTGAAATAAAATTTAAGATTCATAACGTCAGAATTTAGAATAGTTAATCCTTAATTGCTTATGTTTAAGCTTATCTAAAGTTTAAGTTAATGTCTAATATCAAATTTATTTAAATTATCATTTAAATTAAGTTGAATTTTATTAAAACTATTTAGACTTTTAAGTTAGATAGCTAATTTCAAATAACGTGTGTTAAAGTATTATTTATGATTGACTAATAATGTTTTAAATTTAACATTTCAATTATATTATATATATTATATTCATTTCTGACTCTAATAAAACGTTAATAGCGAAATTACCTACTAATACCATATTACAACAAGTTATTCCGAAAGCAGACAATTTTATTAACATCTTTGTGCTGTGTGCATACAATACCATATAGTTTTGCGTCCATTTTGTAAAATGTGTTTTAGAATTGAAGGTATATAAAACCTTGTCAAATTCACATAATGACCTAAACTTTTAGCCAAAATAAAAAACCATAGACATTATTAGCAGTGTGAAGTTCTTACCAAGTCTCATCATCTCGATTCTCCCCAATATTGGCTATTTTATTAGCATCACTTTGTAACATAGATATGGTTTTTCTTCCAGTTTGTAAAGTTACTATGGGTGTGGTATTATTCCCTTGATGTCCAAATAATGTGTGTTCAAATGATGACACGTACTGACATGCTGAGAATATGTGTTCCCAACATTCTGGGGCTTTTGAACCTAATTCCAAACCTCCTGAGGATCACAATAAAATTGTTTATAAAGTATTTGAATACGTGGATCATGCTATCTAATACTCTAATAACGATAATTAGGTATTTGATGAAACCAAGTGTACTAAATAAGTTATGGTAAATGAAATGAAAAAGAGATTGCCCAAAACCAGGCCCCAACTTTTTTTGCAGCGTGCCTCAACTAAATACAATTAAATAATCATAACAATTAATTGTGTTTTTTTTTTTAATTTAATTACTACATCTCTTTAGTTACAAAGCACTATTTAATACGATTAGGTTCTTTATTATGACCAGGTACTTTATTATAGATAAAACACTGGATTTTAAATCGGCGGGATCGAATCTATGTAATTATTAACGCAAAAAAAAGTTTTTATCAATTGTCGTTATGCTAGGGTAAAATAAATAAAATTATTTACAGATTATGAAAACACAATATATTAACTATCAAATGAAAAAAAAAACATATATGGTATTTTATTGGACCCATTTCTCTAAGAAAAATAGGCATTCTCATTTCATTACCAAAAATTACCAAATGCGATAAAGAAAAAGAAGTTTATTTTAATTTTAAATACTTTATTGCACTAAAATTTTACAGAGGCGGACTTAATACATTTTCAAACAACCAACCTTTTGGTGGTAGACCGGTTGTAAGAACGCTTTCCTTAAAATCCAAAAGGTTGAACATCAAAGTCAAAGTCAAAATATCTTTATTCACGTAAACCTATTACAGTCATTAATTTAATTATTTTGAATGATTCTACTCCTGCTAGTAGAAGACTAAGCAGCAAAGTGGTCCAATAAGTAAGCTGTTAGCAAAAGACCAGCAGCTTAGCAAATTCCAGTGACATGTTAATGTTTAAACTGACTGAGAAAGAAATCTGCAAGGAAAACTCAGCTATATCAGATTTACAAAATAAAACATATACAGAACTGCACCACAACGATCAATTAATAACCTTTTAAATTTAGTTATCAGTACCTATGAGAATACAATACCTGGTACAGCAGTAACCAGGCAAGTCAGAATTAAGGTAGACTACATGCCTATGTGCAACCCGAAAGTCGACAAAACATACCGGGATATACCAATGACAAATATATTGTTCTTACGTACATTTATTTTCTGTATTAATATAAATTTAACAACACCACCGTTCCCGTGCCTCGGAGAGCACGTTAAGCCGTCGGTCCCGGTTCCACTAAAATCAATTTGTGGAATCGTTAATAAATTGCCATCAGACCGTCGCCAATCCGTGGCGAGAGTAGAGTAGTTCTAGAAGGTCCATCTCCAACAGAGAAGGTCTAGGACATAAATAATTATTCAATAACCGATTGTTAAAAGTAGCAAACCTGTGATCAAAATATCCAAAGACAATGCATGAGTGGATAGTATTTTTCCATTGGGTTCTTGTGATATAGCAGAGTTTGCTAATAAAGCCAAAATATTGCTGCAACGATTTTGTAGACCCAAAGTATTGCTCACTCTTGCTGCCTAGAAAGCAACATTTATTGTTAGACAAGTAACTTTTAAAGATAATAATAAATCAAGCGCAAATGATAAAACGATCGATTTTTTTTTTAAGTTTAGAAACTTAATCAGACATTTTATTGGTTCTCGCCGCGTCGCATCTCAGGGGGACAGCGCATAAAGCGGAAGCGGAAAAATGCGGAGTCCAACAAGCGGCGCAAGTATGTAAGTATATTAAAAGATTACATATTTGTGCCGTTTGCTGTAGAAACTCTGGGCCAATGGAGTCCAAGCGCAAAAAAGTTTTAAAAATACATAACACCGCGTCTTGTCGTCTCCTCCGGTGACAAGAGGGCTGGCTCTTTCTTCGCCCAAAGAATCAGTATTGCAATTCAGCGGGGAAATGCAGCCAGCGTTCTTGCCACCATTCTACGCGGACGGGACTTATATCCCTATCCTTAGTATTAATATTAATTTTATTTTATATGTTGTTAATATTTATTTCAAATAAATGTTTAAAAAAATATTATTATATTGCCTATACAAATTAATTTAAACTTCGCAGACAAATTAGTAAAATTAGTGAAAAAAGAAAGAAGAAAAAAAGAAAGAAAGATTAGACATTATATTAAAATTATTTTAGATTATAAGTTGACACGGCCTTTATACAGCCACGGAATTATTATTGTATTTTTTTTTATTTGACATAAAATTATAATTATTTAGATTATAAGTTGACATGGCCTTTATAAAGACACGAATTTAGGTTAACCGCTTGTTTATGGCAGCAATGACACTTATTTATTTCGGTCCATCCATAATTTAATTTTAATAATATTGTATATTATTTGTAAAAAATGTCAATATCCGACTGTTACTGGGAACCAAATGGAAATAAATAATTTGAATTGAAATACAATAATAACGATGCTATAATTAATGAAATTGCTATAAACCAATTTACATTCCTAATTTGCTTCTATTTTTAATACTTTTTTTTATAAATATAAAGATATGAATGAATACAAGCTAATTACAAGTTACAAGATATGACAAGAATATTAACCAATAGGGTAAATACACGTATATGCACAACTGTACTGTTACAAGCGACAGAATAAAACAATTATATATTAATTGTTACAAATTTAGAAGTAATTTTTTTACGAAATAAATTCTATCACAAAAAAGGTCAAAATCTAAATCACGACTGAGAGAGTTGAACAATGTCTCTAAGCATAAAACTTAATTGAATTGTATAGTCTACCCAAGTCTTTGGATGTTACCTTGTGCAGCCCCTCCAAGCAAGATATAGTAAGTCCTTCCCAAGCAATTCTCTTCTTCTTGCCAAAAGTGTTGATTTTCTTCCTTAACATTCCGTGAATTTTGTGGTTTTTAATGCGATATCCTGTTAGGGGCACGCTCAGTACTGTCACCATGGACTCCCAAATACATGTCAGGATTCTGAAATTAATAAGGATGTTAATAGTGCCGGTCACGACGTCATCCGAATGGCTCTTGTAGAGACAAACTGGAGTAACCGCTATCCTAGAACCCTTTGTGATTGCGCGGAGTGATGGCAAGAGACCCGACGGCATGACTGTTGGGCCGTGGCAACTGGGCAGGTCTCTGGTGTGGGATGCGACATGTGTAAACACAAAAGCCCCATCTTCACATCCAGGCAACCTCGTCCAGCGCGGGAAGTGCGGCGGTTTCTCTCAAGCTGCGCAAATAGGCCAATCTCAGTTCAGGTTACGAGTTTGCGCCGTTTGGGGACGAGATGATGGGACCATGGAGACCCTCAGTCAAGCCAGCGCCAAGGAGTTTTCCAAACGGCTGACGATGGCAATTATTTATATTATATATATAGACGTCACAAGTCCCAAGATGACTGGCAACATATATATATATATATATATATATATATATATTATTAGTCTCTATACAGAGAGGAAATGTTGCCAGTCATCTTGGGACTTGTGACGTCACTTGAGGATTTTTTTTTATTAATTGGTGAATTGTTATTTTAGTGTTTCCAAAATACTTTTCCAACTAACATTGTCTTAACTTTAAATTTCAGTATAAAAATTAATAAATAGTAATAGACTATAGTAGCGACTCCTTGCCTTCTCATTTCGTGTTGAGCAAAATCCTTGGAAATAAGTGTTAGGTATCTATTGTTATTGGGTTCCATATCATGATAACTCTCACTTTCGGTCAAGGCAATTTATAACTTATGTCTAAATGAATTAGGTTGATTTTGTAATAAATATTTAAAAGCTAATATGTTATTTTATTTCTGACCGATTGCTTTGTCGTATACTATTGAGAGAAAGAGATACATGCTACGTAGAGGTCCAATTGCCAGTTTCTCGCAGTAAATTTGTTTGTCACTATTAGTTGTGTAAATTTGATAGTTTATATATTTTTTTTTTTTTTTTTTGTTTTAACAGTATTAAGTTTTTAATTTCTTCTTCTTTTTATATTGGTGAATGCTGTGACACCTAATTGGTACATATATTAGATGAGTTATAATTATACTATGTTATGTGTGTGATAATATATGTACTGCTGTGTGTACTAAATAAATAAATAAATAGTTGAATCCTTGATCGTACGTTGCACATATTAGGCAATTAGTTAATATGGAGGAATACTGCCTGAGTTTTAAATAACATAAGTTCTCATCTTTATAATATTGCTGTAAAATTATCATCACGACCGTTTCCCTTTCGGGGTGGTCAGAAACCACGCGGATTCACATTTAGCCAACTTCACTATAAACCAATCATGACAAGTGGCAAGCTCGTCGATGTCTCCAGCGTACCAAACTCGAGAATATCACAAATAAATTAAATATTAATTAAATGTATTTATTTACATTAATATATATAAATAAATATAAATAAAAAAACTATTTCTATATTAAATAAAATAATATATACATTACACTACAGTACATTACACTACACTATAGATGTATTTATTATGTATTGAGTCAGAGGAACCTCGAACCTAGTTTTGCCTCCAGTCTCCTACACAAATGTTTTAAAAATATTGTTACAAATTTTATGCTTAGTGGGAGAAATTTAATATTAAATATAAATATCTACCTACCTTAGGTAAATAAATTAAACTGTTGCGGCTGTATATGGGCCTTGTCAGTAAGAGTTCTTATAAAAATATATTTATATCTTAGGGCCGAAAATACTGTCACTTATTCTATACATCAACAGTTAGATAGTATTTACCTTCTAGCCCATCTGAGTTGCGCTTGTCGTTGTGGAGTGTCACTGGATATGCTATACAACATGGACACCTCCTTCAGTTTCTGCCAGTCTGACATCACTGGACTCTGCTCTAAACCACCCATATCTATAGAGTTAAAAATTGGAAAGTAATTGAATAGTTTGCGTTGAATACTTGATTAAAATGGCTATTAACCCTTAATAGGGCAAGGGATATTTAACAATAAAAATACTTTTTCTAGTATTTTTTTACTAGTAAAAGTATTTTTATTGTATGTAATATAATGATAAACTAATTTTCACTCACTAATATTATAATAATCCTATGCTACTTGTATATATAGCTATTTGTATTTTTTTTTTTTAGTATTTAACCCACTGTTTTGGAGAAATTAACAAAAAAAATATAATCTTTCTAGCATGAGATCTAATAATCTATAATACTGTAATTTTATAAATAAATAAAGGGCCGTTTACACCAAGCAATAATACTGTGTTATATTTGGAGATCCAAGTTGGTAGAGTTCTACATCAATTGGAAGCCCATACTTAGCCTGATAATTGTAGGTGGATGACAGTGTTCCACAAACTTATATAACAATTTGAGTCTAGTACACTGCAGGAGTTTAAATTATATCGTGAATTAATGCCCACACTAGTAATAAATAAATAAATAAATAAATATTTCCGGACAGGTCACACAGCGCCATCTAGTTTCCGTGGTAAGCTACGAGGCTTGTGTTACGGAAACTAGATGGTTGATAAACTACATATTATACTTTTTTTTTTGTAAATATACCTATACATATTATACATATAAACACCCAGACCGAGACAAATTATACAATGTACAACTTGCCCCCGGTGGGAATCGAACCCACGACCTCCCGAGTTCACGGCCACGTTTGTTACCACTAGACCTGAGCCTGGCTCGTGGGACCCTGTTTTCGATTACCTGTATTGGTTGCCTAATAAAATCGATTATACTTACATTTACTTAAACTAAAATTAAAATCTAAGCTTATTATAATATAAATAAAATTAAGGAAAAACAACAATTATAATATAATTTTTATTTATCCTTCTATTTTAGAATTTGAAGTTTTTGCGGGGAAATAAAATAATAATAACGAGGAAGAACGCTCCTGTTCTGGCTCTATGTTCGTTTGCCGTTTTGCTCAATGTATGTTTCATATGCCGACCTTCGTGCTACGGAAGTGTAAAACACGTTCTTCTTCACTAACAACATGTTAAACTAACACCATACTACACGGCCAGTAGGTTCAAACCGAGGACATATTTTATTTATATGTTGTTTAATTTTTAATTAAGTTTAGTTTGACCGCCTCCGTGGTCTAGTGGTAACAAACGTTGCCGTGAACTCGGGAGGTCGTGGGTTCGATTCCCACCGGGGGCAAGTTGTACATTGTATAATATGTATATATTTACAAAAAAAAAAAAAAGTATAATATGTAGTTTATCAACCATCTAGTTTCCGTAACACAAGCTACGCTTACCACGGAAACTAGATGGCGCTGTGTAACCTGTCTGGAAAAAAAAAAAAAAAAAAAAAAATGTACCTATTGTTTTTTATTTACTTTATTTAAGTAGTATGTAATTATTTTTAAAATAAAATCAGTATATGATGGAACACAGGTATAAAAAAATATGTTTAAAGCGTTACATATATATAAGTAGTTATAGTTGATCACTTATATCAATGACGTTTTATTTTGATTTTTGTTTTTATATATAATAAACGCGGTGGTGGCTCGGTTGTAAGAACGCGTACCTTAAATCCTACAAAGGTCGGATCAACCACACCCGGCATGTACCAATGAGAAATACACTTTTCTTACGTACATTTGTCATAGATTTACAACACCACCGTTCTCGTGCCTCGGAGAGCACATTAAGCCGTCGGTTCCGGTTCCTAATGCCAACTTGAAACTTAATAAATAGTTGTTAAAAAATGACATCATATCCTCGCCAAGCCGTCTGGCCAGGTGGCGAGTATAGGCCAAATTCTCCAGTTCTGGAAGGCCCATCTCCAGCAGTGGAGGTCTAGGACGCTGTGTTCTAGGGGCTGTAATGAATGAATAATGAATATAATAAATATATTTATGGAAAGAGCCTCCAAGACGACATTAACAAAATCATACAGTGTTTGGTTGGGTAGGGAGACTGGCAGAATGGTGGATGGTGAGCGTTTTATTGCGCAATAAAATAAAAAAGAGGCCTTCTTTGTAAACCAGCCTATTGTTGGTTGCAAGCCCGAGACACCATACTCTCTCTTATATTATCTCTTCAAAACACGATAAAATAAACCTAACTATAAATAACTATAAATGAAAAATGTCCTCTAGAGACGACCCGGATAGAATGAGCAAACATTTTAGGCCCACTCTGTATATCATAAAATCTGAAGCTGGAATAAAAGTTGCTTATTTGTAATAAGAACTGATTAGAACAAAATTCTTAATGTCTACTTACCTGAAAGTAAATGTAGCAATGCAAAATCCGTATTCGGTGTTCGTGTATTGGCCAGTAAGTCTGTGGCTAATACTAGCTGATATAACTCCCTGAGCCAAGTTGCCGAAAGATATACCAAAACTCCGCTATCCTGAACTTCCTTTACGAAATCATCCTCAGTTTGGGGAAGTGCCACCTTCTATAAGAAAATAATTGGCGTCAAATTTGATTATTTTTTTGCTTCCTAGTCAAAGTCATTATTTTAAATGATTCTTCACCTGCTAGAAGACTAACAGCTAAGTCCAATGAGTAAGCTGTTAGTAGTCATACTTAGTATATCTCAGTGACCAATTATTTAATTCAATTGATTCATTCAAACTGTCTACCTTCTTATTTTATTAGTTTTTTCTTTAAAAAGTAAAGTATCATATTTCGGGGTGGTCAGAAACTACGCTTATAAATAACGGATTCACATTTAGCCAACTTTACTATAGGCCAATCATGACAAGTGGCAAGCTCGTCGATGTCTCCACTAAACTCGAGAAATATCTCAAATAAATTAAATATTAATTAAATGTATTTATTAACATTAATAAATATTTTTGTGTCCCGACCAGACCAGAGTCTAAATCCACGGACTTAACCGCTAGACCACGGAGACAGTTAGTTTATTTCATTTGAAGCAACAACATCTTCATTTCTATATTATCCCTTATCGTGTAAGAGGTATATTTGTATATATATATTACTTAATAAACTAAAACAAAAAAAAACCTACTTACAAAACCTAATTTAAATATAAATCGTATTCGCGCGGCATGGTGGCAAGAACGCTGGCCGCATTTCCTCGCTGAATCGCTATGCTGATTCTCTGGGCGAGGAAAGAACCCGCCCTGTTGTCCCCAGAGCAGACAATTAGACGAGTGGTGATGTTTTTTAAAAATGTTTTAGCGTTTGGACCCCACGGGCCTAAAGTCTCTACAGCAAACGGCACAAACACGTAATCTTTGATTATAGATACGTATTTGCTCCGCTTGCCAGACTCTGCGCTTTCGGCTGCAGCTCCCGCTTTTAGGTGTGACAAAGCCAAAATGTCGACACAAGTGGCATCCCACACTAAGGCCCGTCCCCGCTTCCAGGGGATCAGCGTGGTATCATCAGGTCTCTTGCCATCATCGCGGACTAATCCACTGGGTTCCTAACTTAATTAATATTGCACCTACCATCTTTACTGTCTAAATGTTAAGCGTTATTCTGTATTTATAATTTTGTTATTTTATTGTTTCTCTTTCCAAATGATGGTTATCATGTACTGCTCCAGATTCACCAATATGTACTATAAAATTAAATCGTTGTAATTTTTTTTACAGAATATGTATCTTTTTGTCCTATGTCTACTCGCTAAATAAACGAATTGAATTGAATTGTAAAAGGTTTCGATGTCAGAGAATGCCTACTAGCATTACGTCCGCCTTTGTACATAGTGCAATTAAATTTTTAAATAAATAAAGATTGTAGTTGAAATTCACCAGATATATGTTCTAAAAGGTCCATCTTTCATCCAGCAGTGGAGGTCTAGTCTGGGGGATCACATTATACTACATACACATTTGACTCCCTTAACGCTCAACCAATATCATACTATCTTAATGTACTATTTTAGTATCAGTGTTATACTTTACATTAGGTTCTTCATAGTAATTAATCCTGTTTAGTTTTAAGTTTAGTAATAATGCTGCATATGTTGCCAAGTATATGCCATCAGCATTCATTATGGTAGCACTTGTAGGAGGTTGAGCTGCATTGTGTTGACAGCATTTAGATGCGAAATCTTGCATTGCTTCATCCACCTTAAAAATAAGAAATATTACGTTATTAGTTTATGACTGCCACTGTTCTTGAAGGTCTAATAAAAGCAGTAGCGGATTTGCATTTTTCCGTCCCTACTGACCATTGAAATTCAATACGCTAGTTTGGTTCACAATCATATTATATACATTTATTCTGAAATTGCAACTTTATGCTTTGTGTTCTATCGTCCTTAATTCATCGGCTTTTCCCCGTTATTAGTATGATTGGATTAGGGGATAGTTGTGTCAGTTTCTAGATTGTTTTTATGCTAAATATAATTCGCATATTATACGGATTACGGATGTTCATAAGAGTATTCAGTATACTGTGCATCACTTAAATATTAAAATTTTTGTCACTCGTTTCTTTGTTGTATAATAAATATATAATAATGTTTTATTTTCAGCTGTAAGATAAAAAAAAATGGGCCAAATTTGCCGCCCTAGGCTCCAGCCTACTCAGCCTACTGGTAAATCCGCCACTAAATAAAAGTATGAAATAAACTTTATTGAAATGTTAGACTTATACTCTAATATTATGACAATAATATAATAAAATACCTCAATGCAAGTTCTTAAATGCAACAATTTTGGCAGAAGCGAATTTTGCAAAGTCTTCACAAACTGTCTCGCATTGTGTCTTTCTAGATCAACATTGCATTCAGTAATATTGCATCTTCCTAAATTAAGTGTTCTCGGTATATTTCTTTTAGCTTTTCCAGTAGAGTTGTCACTTTCTGTGTCGTTTGAGGATGGTCTTGAAGGAAGAAATACGTTGTCATTATCAGAATCAGCTTCTCCATCGCTTATTGAGCTGTTATTTTCGGGACCTGAAGTATCTGTAAAGATATATTCAAAATTTAGATGATTATGTAGCCAGTCATCATTTCTTTTCCAGCTTCCAGTCCGTTGGTGTCAGTTGTGCAGGAATACGTTTATATTAGACAGACTATGCTAGGATAGGCGGCATTCGGGAAATTTTGGCACATCGTCCATACCACAATGTTTGCAGACAGTACGCAACAGAGACGTGAACTAAGTGGGTCTTGTCCACAAATTCAAAGCCGCTCAGCAAGCTATAGAGAGAGCTATGCTTGGTATTTCTCTGATGGATATAATTTGATATATTGATATTTGTCAGAGAACCAAAATTAGTGGAGACAAAAAGCCAGATGGACGGATGACATGAAAAAGGTCGCTGGCGGGAGTCGGGTGAGGATTGCAAAAGCCTTGGGGGAGGCCTACGTTGAGAGACACAGACTGAGGATGATGAAGCTTCAGTATTGGTTTTAAATGGTTAATAAAATTAATAAATATGTATTATGATATTATAAATTTTACCTGAAGAGTCTTCGCCTTTTTCTTCAGCACTTTGCAGAACTGCAACAACATCTCTAAAAAACATAAGAAATATATGTAGATATTGCTAAAGTAAATGAAAATAATTTTCATTAGATATAAAATAATACAATAGAATCAGAGAGTACAGTAACGTTACCACGATCAAACTCCATTATCAAATCGAGAATATGAATTATATAAAAACATAAAAATTTAAGAATTACAAATTGTCAGTAGGAAAGAATAAAAAATATTTTTTACTCGATTAGATAACAATGTTTGATCGTGCTAAAGCTCCTAGAATGACAACTATAATGAAGTCCCGAAAAGTAAAGACGAAGAAAGAAACAATCACCAAACCACTAAAGTTACAATCACCAGGAAAAGTGTAAAAATAGTAATAAAGACGAGTTATGATGTTACGAAGATAAATGACGAAACCTTTGGTAGAATTCGGTACAATATTAAACCAAAGAAATACAGGATTTTGGTCCAATATAGAGCCTTAAGATACGTACATATATTATAAGCAGTAAAGAGACACATGCTGATAGATTCGAAGTAATATACAAACAATATAAAAGAATTACAATATTATTAATTAACCTAAAAAATAAACTAAATCTAAATAACAAATTAAATATAATAAAAATTTTAGCAACCTTAACCTTACAATATAAAAATTTCCTCCAGGCCATTGTCCAGCGGCATGGTGCCCAAAACACTGGCAGCATTTCCTCGTTGAATTTCGATACTAATCTTTTCAGCGAGGAAGCTGCCAGCCCGTGGGTCACCAGAGACGTCGACTAGTTTTTTTGATATTTCTTTAAATAAAATTTTTGCCTCGAGGCCCCACGATCCCATGGTTTCAATGGCAAAGGCCACAAATATATAATCATTGCAAATGTTTATAAAAAATACGAATCAAATTATAAACCACTCACCTATAAGGACTAGGGAGTCTAGCCAAATGTTGATAAGTCAAAGGTCCTGTATAATCTGCATCATTTAACTTGGGCCAATGTTCCAATAAAATAGGTACAGTGTCAGAGGACATGTACTCCAAATTATCAGTACACAGTCTTTCTAGTGCATCTAGAAGTGATACTATACACTCTACAGCTGACGTCATTACTTCTGTATCAACACTTCTACCACACTCCTCTATGCTGTCCATAAGACTGGAATAATTTAAAATATTAGAATAAATTTTATTGTATACTGAAACTAATCAATCATCACTCAAGCCCATAGAAAGTGGAATTATTTTTTATTATTATTAACATTCAATAATATAAATACATTATGCTTGTGCAGAAATTTGTTAATAACAAAGATTTAACGATTCTATGCCAAAATTATTTTGTGTATAGTAGACACTAACATAGTATATAAGATTACATTGTTCACTTTATGGCTATATCAGAAATAAAGATTATTATTATTATTAAATTGAAAGAGTATACGATATTAAAAAGATAAATGAATAAAAATAAAGATAATTTAAAACTAGATAAAAATCAAAATTGTTGTTGAATTTTTGATTGAAGACTAATATTATATACGAGTAGGTACGTACAATCTGGATCTTTTAAAAACTTCAAAAACAATTTCAATGAATTGGTTGGTAGTAAATAAATGACTGTTTGCAATACTAAATAATACTGCTTCAATTAGAATATTATTGGTCGTAAACAAAAAATTTTAATAATTATAAAAATATACTTACAGTCTAATAATCGCCATATCATCTCCATGTTTCTCAAAGCCCTGATCAGTTTTCTTTAGCAGCACCAACTGGCACAATCTTTTGGGACTATGCAATAGGTCTTTAACACTTCGCAAAGGTTCGACACGATGGGACACTGGCGGGTATAACACCATTCTATGGTACAACGCCTCAAGGACTGGTCTAAGAGTTGATGTTGACCCCACCAGACGAACTAGCTGATTTGCGATACTAAAAAACGATTCATGTTTAAACGTATATAAGCGACTTTGGTTAGGAGGCAAGTTTGGACGTTAAATTTATGTCTATACAACTATTGAAGTTTGATTAACTATACCAAGGCCTTGACCTCGTGCTAAGAAACTACTTTTAATTCCAGCCCAAGAACTTAAGGAAGCTAAGGAAATGTTCCAAGTTCTGAACAAGTCATCGATTTCCCGAACTACAATTTATTCTTGTTCTCAGTTATAAGTTTAAATATTTTAGAATTTAGAGACGTTTGAGCTAATTAAGCTTAAGATATTGACAAACTTGCCAATTACAATGTAAGCACAATTAATTAAGTTTACTTGGTTGTAAAAATGCTTTCTTAAAATCCTCCAAAGGTCGGTTCGAACCAATTATGTCTCGGTTCGATTATTACCCATGTGTGGAATCTTTAGTAAATTGTCATTAAAACTTTAGATCACACCCTCAAACCCGTCTGGCCAGAGTGGTGAGTGTAGACTAAATTCTCCAAAAATTACTGTAAGGCCCTCCAACAGTGAAGGTTTAGACTCTGTGTTCTAGGGGTTGTGATGATGACAGTTAATTTTGGACCTCACGTATCTTCTAATCATACAACTTGTAGATATAGTAAATCTTGGAAAGGTACAGAAATTGGTAATAAGGTCATAGAATCGAGATCGAATCGAGAACATGAAGTACGGAATTTTATATAACTCATGCTGCGACGTAACGGAACTACAAATTGCAGGTCCGATGTATGAAATGAACATATTCATTACAGCCCTTAGAATACAGCCTTAAAGACCCCACTGCTGGAGATGGGCCTTCCATACATACATACATATCTTCACGCCAAATCCCTTGCGGGGTAGGCAGAGATAATTGAGCGCCACTTGTCACGGTCACGACATACCTCTTTCGCTTCTTCGACATTCATCAACCTCTTCATACATGCCCTTTTGTTTCGATGGCTTTTCAACGCACCTTCAGCTATTGTTTTATTAATTTGGTCGTAATATGTGAGTCTAGGTCTGCCAGGGCCTCTTTTACCCACGACTTTCGCATTATATATCTGGTTCGTCAATCTCTCTGCATTCATCCTTTCAACATGCCCGAACCATCGTAGCATGCCTTTCCTTATTTTTGTCCCTATGCTTTCTTTCATACCTACCCTTTTTCGTATTTCGTCATTACGTATGCGGTCCGTCAAAGTGACGCCGCATATCCGACGCAACGATCTCATTTCTACTGCATTAACTCTACTCTCATGCGTATTCTGACATATCCACGTCTCGCTTCCATACATAAGTGTTGGGACCAGCATGGCATTGTGTATGGCGAGTCGAGCTTTGTCACTGACATTCCGACTGGCGATCAGTGACCCCAGGGCACCGTTGACACTATTTCCCGCGTTCACTCTTCTTTCAACATCCCTATCATACTTCCCATCCGCAGTGAAAACACTGCCCAGATATATAATTTCATTTACTTGTTCTAGAGTTTCATCATCAATCTTTATCGTCACGGTTGTCATCCTTCTTCTTTCAAACACTAGTACCTTGGTTTTTCTCGCATTCAAACGGAGTCCTTTTTCTGCACATCCCTCTTTCATTTCTGTGACTAGTGATTGCAGTTGTTGTTCGGACGATGCCATGAGAACAGCATCATCTGCATAAAGCAGGCAGTTCACCACTAAATCACTCATCTTTATCCCACAGTTACTCTCTCTCACTCTTTTTAGGCATTTGTCGAGATATAGGGTAAATAATCTGGCGGAAAGCACACAGCCCTGTTTGACGCCCATTTGGGATTCAAAGCAAGGAGACATACCTCCCTCCACCCGCACACAAGCTTTACAGTCCTTGTACAGGGACTGTATAGCTTGTAGCAGTTTGTCATCAACTCCATACTCCGGCAAAATGTCCCAAAGCTTCTTTCTTACAACTCTATCAAAAGCCTTCTCCAAATCCACAAAAGCACAGAAAACCCTCTGGTTTAAGGCCAAAAACTTCTCTGTGATATTGCGGAGCGAAAAGACTTGGTCAGTGCATCCTCTTCCAGGTCTAAAGCCTCCTTGTGCCTCCCATAAAAGACCTTCAGTCTTCTCTTGCAGGCGTTTCGTGAGAATTTTGCCATACATCTTGCTCGCCAAACTGATCAAACTAATTGCTCGGTAGTTGGCACAGTCCAATCTAGATCCTTTACCTTTGTATAAAGGAACGATGACTGATTGCTGCCAGTCCTCCGGTACTCTTCCCTCCTGCCAGCAAAGGTTGCACAGCAGGTGGAAAGCGTTCCAGACTGGTATACCTCCGTATTTGATCATTTCAGCGAGCACTCGATCTTTTCCCGCTGCTTTGCCACATTTCAGGCTTCTAATTGCCGATTGCAATTCTTGCACACTTATTTCCTCCTTAAATGTGGACGTTGTATTTGTGGGTCGCTCTGGAGGTAAAGTACCCGTCGTAACGTCGTTAGGAGTACCACTAGCATACATCTCGCTAAAATATTCACTCCATCGCTCCAACACCTCATTTGTGTTTGCAAGAATGTTGCCGCTCTTTGATCTCACTCTATTCATTCGACAAGATGACAAGCCACCTTTGGCCTTCCTAACTTCCCTCCAGAAAAGTTTGGAGTTCTCCTTAAAGTTGCTCGTCATCCTGTTTTCACCTATTTCTTTACATCTTTCACGCTTCTCCTTAACCAAAGATTTTGTTTCATTCTTGCAGCGATGATACATCTTCTTCTTTTCTCTTATCATACTTTCATTCATATTTAGCGAACCAACATAATCTATCCAAGCTTTCTTCTTTCTTTCTACCGAATCTTTGACCTCTTCATCCCACCATGCGTCACCTTTGATTGTTCGCTTTTTTGCTATTCCACATACTTCTTTTGCCGATTCTACCATACCATTTTTAAGGTACTTCCAACATTCTTCTACATCTTTGCTCACATCTTTCAAATTGATAAGTTTATCTTTGACGCGTTTCATATACTCCTCTTTCACACTATCATCTTGTAACTTTTCACTCTTTATTCTTTCTACTGCTGACACATTGCCACCTGATCGTCGGTGGCGCCATTTTGTGAACAGACCACTAATCCTTGTAATTACTAGGTAGTGGTCTGTTCCCAATTCCGGCCCACGATATGCCCTAGTATCCAAAACCTGTGTTCGCAGTCTTTCATCAACTACTATTAAATCAATCATACTCTTTTTTATTATTACCTTCCAGAACAGGAGAATTTGGCCTACACTCGCCACGCTGGCCAGACGGCTTGGAGAGGATTCATACATTGGAGAGGATATGTCAATTTTTTATGACAATTTATTAACGATTCCACAAGTTGGCATTAGTGGAACCGGGACCGACGGCTTAACGTGCTCTCCGAGGCACGGGAACGGTGGTGTTGTAAATCTATGACAAATGTACGTAAGAAAAGTGTATTTCTCATTGGTACATGCCGGGTGGGGTTTGAACCGACCTTTGTGGGATTTAAGGTACGCGTTCTTACAACCGTGCCACCACCGCGCAATGAACATATATTTTATTGAAATACCCTCAAGTGCATACATAAAAAGTAAATTACCTGTAAACTGCTTTTGCTTGTTTGCTATTAAAACTTGGAGCACAAGATAATGCCCCTGATCCTCGTCCTGAATCATCTACCAAATGTCCTTCGTGTTCCCTGTAATCGTAATGTAGATATCGAATGCTGATTTAATTTGTTGAACACTGGCAGTTTCACCTACATTTATCTTTTTTTTTGCCAACAAGTTAAGGATATTTGATTAAAAATTACTTAGTTATTAACAGTTGAGGCTTTACGTTGCAAATATAAACTACTTAACTATTGTTAGTTTATAAAATATATTTTTATTAAGTGTGTTTATAAACACTTAGTATATAATATAATATTAATTTTCAAATTTTGGACCAAAGGATCAGCATTGACATTCAACGCGGCAATGCTGCCAGTATCCTTGGCACATTGCCCATTGGTAGTGATTTGAAGCATTTTGTTTTATATATTTATATTTTTTATGTATTTTGTTTTTTTATTATTAAGTAGTTTGTTATGTTTATTCCTTCATATAAATACATAATATAATCTTTTTAAAACCAACTCACTTGTTTTATAAAAGATCTAAAATAATTACCGCCAATACTGCCAATCATAGTCCTTGTAGCCATTATTGGATTTTGCACGCTCCATATAGTAGATAAAATTAGAATCCTCTTAAAATTTACCTTGATTTAATATTCTTGTCGACTCGTGGTGTTCCCAAAAACGAGATGAGTGATGGACAAAATTTCTGCCATAGGAATGTGGTGAAGTGAAAATTGCAGCTGACCCGCTCTGACAAACTTGACATCAATGTCAGTAAACAGTCCAGGAAGAATAAAGATACTGGGTTCTGCTTCGGAATCCTGAAAGGAAAAAATAATTGTTACAACTACCTCCTTGCGTCGTTCTCCTCACTGCTGAGGGTCGTGACCCCCTCCACGGATCACTTTGTCCCGGACGATGCTGCGCCATCCGGGTCTGTTCACGGCTGCATGTAGGGCATCGTGCATCTGGGTATTCAGTGAGGTGCGTATCTGGTCAGACCAGCGTATGGGGCTTCGGCCACGTGGTCTTTTGCCTCCGACTTTCCCTGTGATTACAAGCCTTTCCAGGTTACCAGGTGTTTTGCGCGCTATATGGCCGAAATAAAATTTTAAGACTCCACGGCATACAAGTATTTATAATTTACATTTAATTATATATCTTACTTTATCTTTATATATGTAATGATATTAGTATTAATTATTTACGTACACTTATTTTCACTATTTATCATTAACACTTATTTAAACATATCCTACACCTGTATTTATTGTATAGTTTTAATTATCTTTACTTTGTCTAGTGGTGGAAACTATCTGGAATTACCTTTAGGGCCCCTGCAGGACAAAACACTGGTGTGGGGGCCAACAAATGTCATATATGTTACGTTTTTATCTACTAAATAAATATTTCATTTCATTTCATCATTTCATTTCATTTCATTTCAATACTCAAGGACTCGTTTTAGGCAGATGGAAGACAGCCTAGTAGAGATTTTGAGCTCCTTGAGTATTGACACGTTAGTTCTTCGGGCTGTCCAAGGGATACGCACAACAACAACGTTACAACTACAAATGGATTGTATTCATTATTTACTGTATTTAGCTCTGTTTCCTTGCTTTCATTTGCTTCATAATTTTTGCCTTTTTTTATGTTTACTGCATTTTCATCTAATACATTATATCTTTCACCGTTAATATTATTGTATGAACGATTTATTCTTTAGTAGCAATAAATAATATTAAAGAGATGTTAAAATTATTTAGAACCATAAACAGTCCAGCAGTCCTATTCTGTTACTTAAGCGCAAACGTTATATAATGGAATCCGTTAACTATATATATCACGCTAATAAAGTTGATATTTGCAAAGACGCTGTCAAGGTCGAGCGCTTATAGGGTTGAGAATTGAATAATATTTTGTAATTATGACGCAACATCTGACGCAAATAACGAAATCCACTAATAACGTTTGCGGCTAAGTAACAGAATAGGACTGCTGGAAGAATAAATATACTTTTCTGGTAATGTATTATTATAATAGTATATATAAAATAGTATTATAAAAGTTATATTATAAGTCTGGTTTTCTAATAATTAGATTCTAATAGATATATATTAGAAAAAAATTGGAATGCAACACCAATCCAATCAATCTAACACAAGTATTTAAAGACATACCCACAACGGCTCCTCTACTAAACCATTCCTTCCAGCTGTCAACGGCTATCATCAAGAGATCCTCAAAATGGGTATTCTTAGTTGCAAACTCTCCAAACTTCGAATGTTACCAATTCAAATATTGCCAGTAAGAAAAGTTTTTTTAGCAACAATAACGATTGCGTTCCTGTATTCTAAATATTCATTTTGACAGAATTGTCACACGCTCTAGCGCTTTTGACATCCATAAGTCTGTCTCTTTCATATTATCAATAATCACGTGTCACGAATGTTATTAATAATTGTGTAACGAAATCTGATTAGAATGATTTTCAAAAATTGTTTTGTTTAAATAATTTTGTTCTTTAACTAAAATAACTTATTTAACTAATTATTAGCGAGAAATACAATTTTACTATAAATATTATCCAAATAAACAAGCTCAAGAATTAACGTTATTCAATTATACTTACATTTGTGTCTCAGACAATCTTCCACACAAGTATTGTATGACTGGAATTACTTCACTATAGCAGCTCACAGCTACCATGTGGTTTCTTCCCAAAGGAGACCCTTCTAACATTAGCTCTTGGCATTCCTCATCTTAAAATGAATAATAGTGAAAAAATTTTCAAGAAATTTAAAAAGATTATCACTAATATTGTTAAGCGTTATTATTAAAATTTCAGTCTCATTATAATTATGCTTTAATTTATATTATTATGCTCATATCGCCGGGTTAGAGCGAAAATAAACTAACAATTTTTTTTTGTTAATTCTAGATCGACTAAGCACTGTGACGCTTAGTTACGAAGATAGTAAAAGCAATTAAACGAACGGTTTTAGCCAAAAACGCAAATTTAAAAGTAATTAATAGTGCTTAATATTTTTTGGCTATATATAAAAATGGCTAACTTAGAATTCACATTTAGCCAACTTTACTATAGGCCAGTTATTACAAGTAGGATTGTCGTCGTCTCCAGCATACAAAACTGGAGAAATATCACAAATAAATGATTGTGTTCCCAGGAATCGAACCCGGACCTCTGCGTCTAAATCCATAAACTTAACTTCTAAACTACAGAGACAGCTTATAGATTATGTTTTTATGTGTGGTAAGATGGAACATCTGTTCATTCTGATTTATCTTTTACTGCATCTACATATTTATTACATCAATAATAAGATACAAAGCACTTCCAAGAAACATTGATTTAACTTTAAATTTCAGTCTAATAATTAATAAATAGTAATAGGCTATAGTAGCGACTCTATGATAAAGGAGAAGCCTTTTGTGTTGTGGAAAAAAATATTGGAATAAAGTGTTAGGTATCCATAGTTCCAAACCATGATATCTCACACATTCTGTCGAGGCAATTTATAACTTATGTTTAAAAGTATTAGGTTTATTTTGTAATAAATATTTAATAGCATTTGTGTTATTTTATTTCTGACCGATCGCTTTGTTTGTCGTTTATTATTGAGAGAAAGAGATAGCATGCCAGTTTTTCGCGGTAATTTTGTATGTGACTATTAATCTAGTTGTATCCTTGATCCATGTAATTGTAAAAATATTTCATTAAAATTGAAAGAGACGATTTTAGAATTTTAAAAAATATTATTTAGGTATCTACTTTTTATATTTTTCTCGTAATTTTTTTATTAAACTCAAATGGTGATTATCTTACCAAGTTGTGCACAATAGGCCCTTATAGTTTGCGATGCAGCGGCCCGCGCGGCTGCGGCGACATGTGGCGGTGCGGCCGCGGCCTCCGCACATCGACCGCATTGCCACACACACAACCGACCGTTCAATGTCCGACGAGGTGATAATGCTAAAGATAAGTACATGCGGAATACTTGTACCTGAAAATAACAAAATAAGATTGTTACAGTGGCTAGACCAAAAGAACAAAGAGTTAGGCTGGTATTGTGCAACAAGAAAAGCTTACGTAATTAGAAGTTTACATATGACACAAGGATAGGATAGGAAGTCTAGATATGGAATCTAATTTGACAATTTGTTCTTAGTCTGTATTCTTCTAGGACCAGACTAGTGAGTGGTGATAGGGTTTTTATAAATTTATCCTACCTGTGTGTCAGGTAAATGGTACATGACTGAAGAAGTGGCACAGAGCAGTTGGGACGGCATCCATAATGAGTCATCTTCGGGCTCGATGCCGCGGTGGAATCTGTCATCGCGAAGGATTTTCTGCAATTTATACAAATGTTTACTATCATCGTAGCATGCCTTTCCTTATTTTTGTCCCTATACTTTCCTTTATATCAACCTTTCGATGGTTCGGGCATGTTGAAAGGATGAGCGAAGAAAGATTGACGAACCAGATATATAATGCGAAAGTTGTGGGTGAAAGAGGCCCTTGGCAGACCGAGACTCACATATCACGATAAAATAAATAAAACATTGACTGAAGGGAATTAAAAAGCTTTCGTAACAAATGAAGAGGAATGTTAATCAGTATCTCATGACTGACATCAGTCTCTAACACTATGCCGGCTTGACTAGATTCTTTTTGACACTTCGCTTGAAGAGCTTTCCACATCTTTAGTCTGCTGGAAGAGTGAAGAGGAATTGTAATGATGATAGTAAACATACATACATATCTTCACGCCAAATCCCTTGCGGGGTAGGCAGAGACAATTGAGCGCCACTTATCACAGTCACGACATACCTCTTTCGCTTCTTCGATATTCATCAACCTCTTCATACATGCCCTTTTGTTTCGATGGCTTTTTAATGCACCTTCAGCTATTGTTTTATTTAATTAATCGTAATATGTGAGTCTTGGTCTGCCAGGGCTTCTTTTACCCACAACTTTCGCATTATATATCTGGTTCGTCAATCTCTCTTCACTCATCCTTTCGACATGCCCGAACCATCGGAGCATGCCTTTCCTATGCTTTCTTTCATACCTACCCATTTGCGTATTTCGTCATTACGTATGCGGTCCATCAAAGTGACGCCGCATATCAGACGTAACGACCTCATTTCTACTGCATTAACTCTACTCTCATGCTTATTCTGACATATACACGTCTCGCTTTCATACATAAGTGTTTGTACCAGCATGGCATTGTGTATGGCGAGTCGAGCTTTGTCACTGACATTTCAACTAGCGATCAGTGACGCCAGGGCACCGTTGACACTATTTCTTTTAACATCTCTATCATACTTCCCATCCGCTGTGAAAAAACTGCCCAGATATATAATCTCATTTACTTGTTCTAGAGTTTCATCATCAAATCTTTATCGTCACGGTTGTCATCCTTCTTCTTTACTAACTGCTACTATGAGTAAAACCAGCAAGTAAAACTGTATGTGAGTACTCTGCTTCAATCTACGTCAGTTGTTAAGCTAGCTCTAGAGGCTTGCCAAGTCTCAGCAAACATCCACAAGCTCCAAGACTCTACAAACATTAGGCTAGCATTTGGAAGTAATTTACAATTTTACATGCTTGTGTGTGCGTCAGTGTACTCTGGACAGACAAGCATGGCGAACATCGAATTTGTCTTGGCTATATACATTTAGTTTATTTATTTTCAATCAGTCAAAATAGAATAAAAGCCCTAAAAAGAAGAAGATGATGGATGTCGGATTCCAGATACATTTTCTCGTCTGGTAATATTCCAAAAAGAATATAGTGTCCTCGTTCGACCAGGAGTTCGCAAGCCAAACACCCTGTTTACACCTGTGTTTGCTGAGGCTTGACAAGCGTTAAAGCATTATACTTACGTGAAATCCGTTAAGAGCAAATCCGACGAGTTTAGTTCTCTTGGTTTCCAAAGCTAGCTGAAGCGGCAGTAGACACGCTCTTCTCAATTCATGCGCCTGGTGACGATTGCTGCTCTCTTGTATACATAGCATTTCTAAATATAAAATATTTTACGTTAAATAAGTCTTTGATTATTAAAAGTAGGTAACTGTTTAATTTATTTATTTCAGTATCTATATATCTGTATGTATGTAAATATAATACCTGTAATAGTCTCAGCTTTACGCAGTGGAAGTTAGTGCGAGAGAACTTTCAACAACATATTTAAACCACTTACTGAAAGAATTGGGTCTAAGCAGGTCTGCACTGTTAATATATTTATAGAATGAGCTTCCATAGACGGCATTGACGGATTCATACAGTATTAGGTTGGGTAGGGTAAGGAGCAAAAAATGGTGGATGGTAAGCGTCTTGTTGCGAAATAAAAAGAGCAGCAGCCCTATTCTGTTACAAGCGCAAACGTTATTAGTGAATTTCGTTATTTATACCAGAGCTTGCGTCATAATTACAAAATATTATTCAATTCTCAACTCTATAAGTGGACGACCTTGACAGCGGCTGTGCAAATATCAACTTTAATTGCGTGATATATATAGTTAACGGATGCTATTATATAACGTTTGCGCTTAAGTAACAGAATAGGGCTGCAGTAGCCCGAGCGCTTATAGAGTTGAGAATTGAAAAATATTTTGTAATTATGACGCAAGCTCTGGTGTAAATAACGAAATCCACTAATAACGTTTGCGACTAAGTAACAGAATAGGGCTGCAGGCCTCCTTTGTAAACCAAGCAAGCCCGAGACACCATTATTTTTCTCTCTCTTAACCATACACGATGGACCGGGCACCGGCACGGGTATTCCACTGAATACTAAATGTGTCTTCCACTTTTCTTTTTTTATCTTAGAATATTGCCTCTGTGACCGTTTATTAGAATAATAAAACCTACATAATAAATAAATATAAATACTTTATACCTAAGTATGAATTAATTATAAAATATAAGTTTTTTTTTTGCAAATCATAATAAAACATTACGGCCATAATCTGGAAGTCTATCTGTAGCATAAACTTAAGAATCGTCGAGGTATTCTAACACTTGGTTCCGAGTTACGACAGTAACTGGTATACTAATATGGCATGTAATCAAAATCCACAAAAAAGAGATTTAGGTCAAGCTTCGCTATACCGATAATATAACGCGACCATTGTGGGTTGCAAATGTATTTAAAAAAGCCAATCTAAATGCTCTAGACGCAATGGAACTTATCATCGTCCATCCATGTCGGCTGTCGCATACTACCACAGACTATAAAGGGTACAAGCATACTACGCCATTATGGTACGTACTACGTACTTAAACGTAATACAATGGCTGAATTTTGAAAAAAATAAAATGTCTCTAGTCACTCGTACCATTTTGCGCGGACATGTCAAGTGCAAGTTTTTGTTTTGTAAATAACTTTACTGTGGATATTGTTAGTTAAAAGCGGTGTTGTTTTGTTTAATAATGTGCTACAATGTGAATAATTATGGAAAACGATAAATTGGACTTTATATATGGGGCACAAGTTGCAGTTTATTTATTGCAATTTTCCCGCGCTTTGAACTCCCACAAGCGAGTAACTCCAACAAAAGCATCAAATTACGTCTGACTTGGCTGTATGGGCTAGACCCTTTGCCCTCCCTATTACCTCATTCATCATCCATCGGGAGAAGAGTGTGTTCACAAACAAAAAAATGTGTACTGGTAATAATAGTTACAGCTGCGTGAATGTAGCTGAAATTAATATAGGTGGTGCACGGGAAAATGACCCTTAGGTGTCTAATACGTCTTTTTACTGACTGTACAAAAAAAACAACATGCAATTAGTCAATCTTAAATTTACCGAGAGCATCTTGGCATGATTTTCTCAAAGCAGCCAATTTTGGCCCTGTCGCTTCTTTAAAAATGTCCTGAAGTAGTTCTTCCATTGCGAATTCAAGCTAAACACAGTATTAAACTAACTATTATATTTTAAACTATGATACACATTGATTATGTATTGTATTTATAAGATAAAAACAATGTACTCTACATTTTTCCAGAACGTGTAATAAACTTCGCGCGTAGGAGTGAAAAGATATCGTTGATGACGTGAGCGTGGTGGTGAGCATGCTCAGTATAAAAATCAATATCTGGTAGCCGTTTTTATTCAAGGGGGTTCAAACTTGGGATCTATATCTTTATTATAGATTGCGTGTTATTTCGTACCAATCTTTTGTTGAGTTTAACATTAACACGCAATGTATAACGCAAACACAATTTCACTACTGGGTTGTGTCGATTAAGAACATAAAGCACTGAATTATTTCTGTGATTAAGAACACAGGGCAGTAACAAAATGTTTTTTTTTTGATATAAACTTTCAGGCAACAGGTGGTAGTTTACTCGTAAAGGCTAAACGAAAAGATTTTAGATAGAAGTTTAGTCTCCTTTTTTAATATAGGTACACGTAACATATATATTCTATATTCAATATAAATACGAGAATTAACTATTACTTAAATAGGTATAAAAGATTTCACGAATTTTATTACAGTATTATCATGACTGTATCCCATTTGGAGTCACAGTAACAACCACGCTTTTAAAGTTTAACATTTAGATAATTTCACTATAAGTAGGCCCATCATGAGAAGTGGCAAGCGCTTGTCGATATCTCTCCCTAGATTTCAATAACTCAGTAAAATAGAAATAGGATCAAACATTATCTGTCTACGCTCAGTAACAAATTCGTTTCTCTATATAATCTGTGAATTCGTTGTTTTAATGTGGTGTATCAGGCAAAGCTTTTTTATAGATGTCGCTAGCGGCACTGGTACTTTGGTTACACCTATGTTGGCCATTTTATTATATGTTTTTGTAGTTTTTTTATTTTTATACGTAGGTAACGATGAGTTAAAATTCGTATTTCTGTTATAAAAATAAAAAAAACAGTTAAAAGACGAATTAGGAAAGCGAACACCGTCTTTAAAAAGAAAAAAGATTTAATTAATAGAACGGGGCACACAAAATTCAAAATTTATTAAAGGATAGCTTTTCTATCCTTAAGAATAATAATATTACACGAAATCTTTTGGAAACGTGCCCTAGTGTAACGTATAAACAAAATAAAAATTTAAAAGCTATTTTAGCAAAAAATAAAAATACACGGAGTAATAATACATTGTTAGGTACACACAAGTGCAACCAATCTCGTTGCAAAACATGTCCCATAATAAATTCCGATATCAATATACAAACTCATCATAACCCTGTTGTCATCAAAATTCAAAATTTCGCACAATGTACTACTTCTCATTGCGTATATATGCTGGAGTGCAGATTTTGTAACAGTTTTTATGTGGGAGAGACTACGACACCCCTTCGTACTCGCATGAATGGACACAGACATTCAGTAGATTCTCAAATTAATAATATTTTACCTGTGCCCACCCATGCGCGTATACATAACACTACCTTTAACAATTATTATTAGTATTAAAGAGTTTTCCTAAAACTATTCGGTCTATTGATTTAAAAACATGGGAAAGCTCTTTTATATGGCAGCTTGGTGCATACTATAGCCCTGGTCTGAATGTAATGCATTAGGTTTTGTCTAACTTGTTTTGTAAATTTATTAATATCGAACCAACAATGGACATAACATACTGATGATGTTTTCCATGATGCGCGAGGTGATGATGATATTTTTCTAAAAAATAAATACAAAACTATATAGTGCATTGCCTTCACCATTGCTAAAAGAAATAAAATTACTTTTTTCAAAATTTATGACAAAGACCTTCAGTCACTGTCACTGATGACGCCGCTCCAAAGAGAGGCGAAATATTTGGCAAAAAATATTTTAAGCTTCAATTTATATATTTTACCAAGTAAGAAACACATCTAACACATTTTATTTGTTGCAGTTAATTAATAGAACGGCATTTTTGAGATCACCATATCTTTGATTTCGCTTGGAAATCTCGATTTGTACACTTAAAAGCTGCTGACTTCGGTAATATATCTAGAAAATAATAAATTTCGTAATAAAAATACAAATTTTTTATGCAACTGACAGTTCTATTAGGTACCATCTATCATGCGCCATCTACCATGAAAAATAGTTAGTTTTGCGCCAAGGTGCGTGAGAAGCGGAAATGCGAACAGGACAGAAGTTTATCTGATCTATTAGGTTTTTGCAAATTTTTACACAAAGTTCATATAGATTACATAAATAATATAAATAACATAAAATAAAAATTATGTTCTTTCAAAAATACAGCGAAGCCTTAAAAAACATTTTTTTTTATATAGCAACATCGCTTCTAGTTGTCAAATTTAATAATAAAAATGGTGTCTTGGAGCGCTTTAGGCCGATCTTTCGGCATTAATCTTCTAAAAACCAATGCTAAATCACCAATTGTAGGACAAAATGTAAACTTCTCCATCAGCAGAGCTTTAAAAGGCGACCATGGACCCCGTACCTTCACTATGCAGCCGTCCAGGTTAGTTTGTTTAATGATTACCTAACACCCGTTTTCAATTTTGCCTATTGTTTTTCAGTAAAGCAATAAAAATACAAGTTAATATTTTATATATAATTGTTATGAATATAGCATTACAAAATTTATTTGCCCTTGTACGAAAAAGCTTAATTTATAATGTATGTATGAGGTTATGTTTTATTATTTTGTGGACAACAACAAACTAAAGTTAAATTTAAAATAATTATTTACTATACACTAAGAGTTTTGTTAAACAATTTCCAGGGTCTCTTATTGCAATTTACTTTAATAATTATTTAACTGGCTTATATTTAATTTTGTTATATTTGTTGAGTCTGGTACACTGGACATCTACTAGCTTGCCACTAGTCTCATGACTACTTAAATATTGTAATGTTGGCTACATGTGAATCCACTTTAAAGGCATGGTTACTGACTACTCTGCAAGAGATACAGTTGTGATAATGATACAACCGTTCTCATGTCTTGGTGAACATGTTAAGCTCATCTGTCCCGGGTACACTATATCAAGTGGAATAGTTAAAATATTATCAAAAATATTACATCTAATTTACATACTTACATATCTTCGTGCCAAATCTCTTGCGGAGTAGGCAGATACAATTGAGCACCACTTAATAAGTGCATTAAAAAGCATAAACAAAAGGTCATGTATGAATAGGTTAATGAATATCAAAGAAGCAAAAGAGGTATGTTGTGATCGTGACAAAAACGTAACTAGTCATCTCAGACCCCACCCCTTCCGGGGGAAGACGGGAATTTGTAACGAGGTGTTGGCCTCCTAACAAAAATAGCATTCGCTGCATGTAACTACGGGCAGGGCGTGGGAACCTTTTTTATAGGTTAAATTTAATACGAGCGGGCGCGGCGGAGGCCGCGGATTGTCATCGTGATCAGGCTTGTGATCATGACAAGTAGCAGTCTCTGCTTATATATATATGATTTATGCCAGCGTTAAGAAAGTAATTTTCCATCCACCATTCTGATTCCATTCATGCCAGATAAATAATTTATTTTTTACTATAGGTCAATCATGACAAGTGGCAAGCTGTTTGATGTCTCTAGCGTACCAAACCTGAAAAAATATCACAAATAATTTAAATATATTTTTGTTATTTAAATAAATAAGTATTATTGTGTCCCGACCAGGAATCGATCCAAGTCTAAATCCATGGACTTACTTCTAGACCATGGAAGCAGTTAAACATGTATAATTTTTACACCAGTTCCCTTGTGAGGTAGGCAGAGTTGATTGGGTGTCATTTGTCATGGTCAACAAGTGTGTATATATTAAAACTGAGCACATGTGACATGATAATAAGCTGTATGCGAGGTCCAAGAAAGGAAGTAATTGACGCGAGTCATCATTAACATCAGTCCCTATTATTACCCCGGCCTATCAAGAAAATATGAGAATAATTAATTTTTAACTATTTTTTTCAGATGGCAATGGCACAAGTTTAAGGACATGTTCCACTATTACTTAATGGTCGGAATAATTCCTGTGACAGGAATAATTCTGTATACAAATATTTTCATAGGCCCGGCTCAGTTGACACCAGTTCCTGAAGGCTACGAACCAAAATATTGGGAGTACCACCGTCATCCAATCTCCAGATTTATAGCTAGATACTTTCATAATAATCCTCAACAGGTAATGTATAGGTTTATTTAATAATGGAACAAATATATTAATTAAAACCACGAAAATGTGAGATGTCAGTTTTATGTAGCTATTTTATGCTTAGAACCCTTAAGCGCCAAATGCTAGGCCAAACAGGGATTCTGAAGTGAAGCACTTGCAGTTTCTACATGAACGCATCCCTAGATTGCATGGATTGATATAGGCTATATGAAGAGCGGTGGCGGCTTGGTTGTAAGAATCATTTATTAATCGTTACAGCCCCTATAACACAAAGTCCTAGACCTCCACTGTTGGAGATCGGCCTTACAGAACATATATCTGGAACATTTGACCTACACTCGCAGTGTATTTCTCATCGGTACATGCCAGGGTTCAGGCCACCACCTCAGGCCACCACCGTGCCTTGTAAGAATGCATTTTTTAATATCTGAAAATGGTCTGTTTGATCCCTTGCATGTACAATGAGAAATACACTTTTCTTACGTACATAGATCTTTGCATCACTTACTGGAAAAATTAGGCCTAAGCAGGTCTGCCGTTAATACATTTAAGGAAAAAGCTTCCAAGGCAGCATAAGCTAGGGAGAGGAGTAGAATGGTGGATGGTGAGTGTGTTGCACAATAAAATAAAAAAGGAGGCCTCCACCAGCCTATTGTCAGTTGCAAGCCCGAGGCACCATTCTTCTAATCTCTTCTCACGCAGTGAATCCATGGAATGCTTAGAAATTTGTCTTCTCTTCAACACTGTTCCCATGCTTCAGAAAGCATGTTAAGCCAGTCGGATCTACTAATAACACCTTGTGGAATTGTTAATAAATTATCACAACAAATTTACATTAGACCTTCTCCAACACGCCTGGCCAGAGTGGTGAGTGTAGGCCAAATTCTTAAGAAATTTCTGGAGGACCCATATTTTTTTTCAAAATTTGACAATTGCTTGTCCTAAGTTTCTACCCCCTGTATAGTATATATAGTCTTGTGTTCTTATGACTACCATAATTAATAATGTAACTTTAATTCCAGGAATATGAGAAATTCATGCACTACCTAGATGAAGAGACACAGAAGGCTAAGTTAATTGGTCTCGAGAGGCAAATTAAAGCAAAAATGGCAGAGCGGGAAGATTATCAGGCCTTCTACTATAGACCTTTGGTCAACAAATACTTACGTCATAACAAACAAGTCGGAGATGAAATGCACGATAGACTCGGAGAAATATACAAGGATTAAGATATTTAAGCTATCTCGCTTTAGTGTTCAAGTGAATTGTTAAATGTAGATAATAAAACATAAATTTTGTTTAGTTTTGATTTTATAATCCTACCAATTATATAAATGCGAAAGTTTATGAGGCTGTATGTCTGGATGGTTGTTCCTTTTTCACACAAAAACAACTGAATGGATTTGATGAAACTTTACAGTAAAACTGACTTTGTATGGTCTTACGTTAGACCAATATGTGATTCTGGATTTAGACACAAGAGGTACTGGGTTCGATTCCTGGTCGGGTCACAATAATTTATTTATTTATTCATTTCCACAGCACATTACAGAACATAAAGGTTAGTATATAATTGAGTTTATACATTGGCCAAATTAGGAAACATACTTTATTACTGATACTTAGGTGTCAAAGAAAACGAGAAAAACCAAATACAACCAAAAGATATAGAAATTCAATTAAACAATAACACAAATAAAATTACAGATATGAGTCCTTCAAGCGAAGTGTCAAAAAGCATCTAGTCAAGCCGGCATAGTGTTAGGGACTGATGGCAGTTACGAGTATCTGACTTCAGTTGCTAACATTCATGGACCTTGCGCGCCACTTACCATCAGGTGGGCCCAAGGTCACATGTCGTGCTAGTATAAAAAAAAAAAAAAAAAAAAGTAATCTGACTACTACATGTGACCCCACAGCGATTTATATACCAAAATCGATGTTCATAACCTACGTTCCAGTTATAAACCGCATTAAAGCCCTTGGCACGTCACACAATAAACTGGGCGAAAGCAGCCCGGGCCCAGCTGAGTCCCTTGCTGCATTCGTCGTTACCACTCCCGAGTGTAAGTCAATAACTACAAGACGTTCGTCCGCTTGCGCCTGTCCTGATGGCGCCATCCAAAGCGGCAGCAATGTTAAAAAAAAGCATTCGTGCTATCTATTCCGTGTTCGACTGCAACGCGCGCTTTTTTTACTGAATTTTGCTTAAAGGAATATAAAATCAAGTCGAACAGAGATTGCCCAAATCCAGGCCCCAACTTTTTTGCAGCATGCCTCAACAA
The DNA here is from genome assembly GCA_910589645.1 of Tinea semifulvella. Taxonomy (NCBI): domain Eukaryota; kingdom Metazoa; phylum Arthropoda; class Insecta; order Lepidoptera; family Tineidae; genus Tinea; species Tinea semifulvella. The sequence continues at coordinate 5,530,685 of OU342599.1, forward strand.
AATACAATTCAATAATTATAACAATGAATTGTGTTTTTTTAAATTTAATTATAACATCTCTTTTACCCCAGGATTAAAATATAATTTAATTAAATAGTCAATTGGTTAAGATTTATATATGAAATAGTTACAAAACCGATTAGGTTCTCTATTATGATCAGGTACTTTATTACTGATAAAACACTGGATTTCATATTGGCGGGATCTAAACTATGTAATTATGAAGGTATAAAAAAGTTTTTCTTTATTATCGTAAAGCGAGGGTAAAATTATTAAAATTAATTACAGATAAAATAAAAACATTGTAATCTTTTATTTCGGACTTTACATTTAAAATTAAAAATAAACTAAACAAAACCTTAAATTAAATAAACTATAAGATAAACCTAATTAATATAAAAAAATACAATTACAGATAAATTTAAATTAAATTATGTAAATTACAGATTATGTAAACACAATAGGAGAACATTAAAATTTTATTGGACCCATTTTTCTAAGAAAAATGGGCATTCTCATTTCAAAGCTAAATAAAGTAAAAATAATCGCTTAGCGCTAAGTCGAAAATGGAATATTCGAGGTTTGGAGAGTTTACAACTAACAGCTGGAAGGAAACGTTGAGGAGGCATTGAGGAAACGGACATTTTGGAAAAGTAGATTTCATTTGAATGAACTATGAAGAGAGGAATAGGAAATTAGAAATAAAATGCGTCAATTTATGGTAACATCTTTATTTAATTTACAGGAAGGTTCTAACGATCGACATTTGAAATAAAATATTACGAACTTTCGCAAAAATAACACTTATTCCATACGCTGTGGTTAAAAATGCGAATACCCGCGTTTTTAAGTGGGTTTAACGCTCTCGCACGCACAAACCAACTATTTTAAAGATTTCTTAATTGTGAGAAATGTCAACTTACTAAGAAATAAAATTATTTATTATATGTTCATTGAACTTACCGTTTCGTGGTAATCAAATATTCTAAAAGACCCCAACATGAAGTCGAACAAATATTATGATCTCTCAGAAGAAATTCTCGTGAAGATCTCTGGTTGGGAGTGAAGTAGAATGGTGGATAGTGAGCGACTTCTTTTGCAATAATAATAAATTTGAAGTGAATAAAAACGCTACTCGCTTAAGGCACCAAGCTCGCTTAAACACGCCCTTTATGTTCTACTGCGTGCACACGCTGTCAAATCGATTTGTGTGTACGCCTTTAAAAAAAAAACTGGGAGTCCTACGCGCCATTTTGCGCGGACATATCAAGTGCAAGTTTTGGTTTTGTATATAAATTTATTGTGAATATAATGTTCTACAATGAGAATAGTTATGGAAAACGATAATTGGACTTTAAATATGGGGCACAAGTTGCAGTTTATTTTTTGCAGTTTACCCGCGCTGTGGACTCCCATATTTTACCCGACGTGTATGAGCTATAATACCGCGAGTGACTCCAAGAAAAGCATCAAATTCTGCAGCATCTGAAATTTGATGATGACCTCATTAACTCATAAAAAAGAAAGATGTATTACGTCAGACTTGGCTGTATGGACTAGACCCTTTGCCTTCCCTATCACCTTATTCATCATCCATCGGGAGAAAAGAACAAAAAAAAGAGTTAAAAGCTGAAAAATATTTGAAAAAAGTTCTTCGCGCCATTTTGCGTGGACATGTCAAGTGCAAGTTTTTGTTTTGTAAATTAATTTACTGTGGATATTATTGGTCAAAAGTGGTGTTGCTTGGTTTAATAATGTGCTACAATGTGAATAATTATGGAAAACGATAAATTGGACTTTAAATATGGGGCACAAGTTGCAGTTTATTTTTTTGCGGTTTTCCCGCGCTTTCAACTCCTATATTTTACCCGACGTGTTTGAGCTATGGTGTCGCGAGTGACTCCAAGTAAAGCATCAAATTCTGCAGCATCTGGAATTTGATGATCCCCAACTCGGTTATGAACTCTGTTATAACCATATATTATGCAAATAAATTACGTGTTTAGGACTGATGTATTCTGTACAATGTCCTTTAAAGACAATTAAAAAAAAAAAGAAAAATATTTTCCATTGAGGATTCTAGCGGACGTCATTCCCATACAAAATAAAAAAGGTTTTTCCTGTTCCTGTCAATACTTGTTATCCAAACTTTGTTGGTCCCATGGAGACTTTTGATCCTTACAAGAAACTGAATCAAATAGCATAAAAAAAAATAATTTGAGACAAAAAATATTGGAAAAAAAAAATACAATAAACGAGAATGCGTTAGCGTTTGTATTCGCATTTTATACCTTAGCATTATTCTACGTACGCTTGATAGGATTCTACATATTGTACAATAATTATTCGAACTAAGTTGAGCTTAGCTTAGGTATGGTAAATAAGATTCAAGAAAAGGCGCGACTGTAAATACTACGATCGCGTCCCTCTTGAAGTCCTTTGATTCGAGCCTAAATGTTACATGTCTATATAATCTGTGGCCTAAACAACCACTCCTGAATGTGAGCGCTGCCGCGTATTTGCTTAATTATACTTTGTGATGCCCTATAGTCTTGGTCGGGTATTGTTAGTATACTGCTTTCCTAACATTTTAACTCCAAAATATACCCGAGTCGAGGCGCCATGATCTTTATTCTTGATGATGATATTTAGTATGCTTTATTTTACGGAATATTGTTTAAAATGTATGAAACCATAGACCAACGCGAAGTCGAAGGATTTTAAAAAAATAACAAATTGAAAAATAGCGCTTAAAGCGTCAAGTCCAATATAGGTAATACTATCCCTATGTTCGACTTATCGTTTTAGCGTTTTTTTCACAAACGACACACAGGTATGATTTTCATACAAGATTCGGTAAAAAAAGCAAGCATTGCTTTATATGCGTTCTAGTTGAACAACTTTGACTTTTACCTTAAGCGCTATTTTTAGCTTAGAAAGTCGTTGGACTTGGCGTTGCTGTATGGTTTTCATACAATTTAAGCAAAAAAAAAAGCAAGCTTTGTTTTCAAGTCAAACACAGCAACAATATATGTAATAGTAAATATACAAAATAAAAATAATAAACAATTATTTAAATGAACGCATGCGAAAATTTTCTGTCCTGTGTTTGACTTGTCGCTTTGAGCGCCTTTTTTTACTTTATTTAGCTTTGAAATTCATTCGACTTGGCGTTTGTTTATGGTTGTCATACAAACCCTATGTTCGACTCGTCGCTTTAAGCGCATTTTTTCACTTTATTTCGCTTTGAAATTCATTCGACTTGGCGTTTGTCTATGGTTGTCATACAAACCCTATGTTCGACTCGTCGCTTTAAGCGCATTTTTTCACTTTATTTCGCTTTGAAATTCATTCGACTTGGCGTTTGTCTATGGTTGTCATACAAACCCTATGTTCGACTCGTCGCTTTAAGAGCATTTTTTTCACTTTATTTAGCTTTGAAATTCATTCGGCTTGGAGTTTGTCTATGGTTGTCACACAAACCCTATGTTCGACTCGACGCTTTAAGCGCATTATTTCACTTTAAGTCATTCGACTTGGCGTTTGTCTATGGTTTTCATACAAAATTAGGTAAACAATCAAGCTTTACTTTATTTACTTTCAAGTCAAACATAGCATTAACCTGTATGTTTGACTTGAAAGCAAAGCAAAAAAAAAAGCGACAAGTCAAACATAAGGATAGTAGTATTGAGTGATCACTTCACTTGTTTTATCTCAATTTACCTACCTGAAGTCTACCTTTACCTACTAGGCTCGTGATTTCACCGCGGGCATCTTCACAAGGTATAATGTAAATACGCGCGAGTGTGTAAATAAAGATCAAACAGATGGAAATACTGTTAAATGACCTTCGGTTAGAATATAAATATTTGTAAGCATATAATAGTGTACCTAGTTTAATTATGATTTATAAAAAGAAAACTATTTTTCTCATTTTACGAGTAAGGCCGATTAAACTATTTGTCAAATTAAAAAAATAATAAGTACTATGTACTTGCTAACCGTACACCTACTTATCTAATACACAATTATTCTTAAAATTAATTAACTAAAGTGACAAACATCTTTACAACTGATTTACAGTACTGTCTTAAAAGACTTCAAAAATTTTTCATCCCTCTCGCTCGCACAATACAACATTTTTGAAGTTTGAGTGTAGTTTAAAGAAATGTAGTCTATCAACAATCGTTAATAAACTGTCATTAAAACAATCAATCAAAACCGTCTGGCGAACGAGTGCCTTCACTCCGTAGCCACGACTCAGACTTAGCTGTTAAGGCACGCAGGGCCAACATTTTTTTTTTTAAACAGAGATCGATAAATTATCAATGATACGACCCCAGCCTGAAGGGTCACCGCGGGAGGTCGCATGCCCGACTCGCCGTGAGGCCTCATAAGGAGACCCCAAGGCGCCTACGGACTAAAACCCTATAAACCGTCTCTCTTTCACTGTTGGCCCTGCGTGCCATAACAGCTGAGTCGTGGCTACGGAGTGAAGGCACTCGTTTGCCGCGTAGAAGGGCCAACAGTGAAAGATAGGCGGTTTATAGGGTGCATGCGACCTCCCACAGTAGCCCTACAGGCTGGGGTCGTATCGTCAGGCGATTTTGCGATTCACAGTCTTTAGAAAAAAAAACTGGCTAGCGTGGCGAGTGTCTATTAACTTTCTAGGAAATAAAATTACGGACATTTTGAAGATATTAATCTGATCTCACAGAAGAAATGATCAGGAACGGGTTCAAGACTCAGCTTTACGCAGTGGAAGTTGGTGCGAGAGGAGTTCCAACAAAATCTGTGCACCACTTACTGAAAGAATTGGGCCTAAGCAGGTCTGCTGTCAATACATTTATGTAATGAGCTTCCAAGACGGCATTAACGGAGTCATACAGTATTTGGTTAGGTAGGGAGAGTAGTGGGATGGTCAGCGTATTATCGCGCAATAAAATAAAAAAGGGAGGACTCTGATAACTGTTTTATGCTCGCCATCCTCGTTAGAGGGCGCGGGCGGCGCGGATGAAGTAATGGAACACAGCACATATATATAAAAAAATAGTACAAAACAATACTGAAATACTACCTAAACATCCTCTATTCGCCTGAGTGCTCGTCTTACAGGTCGTGGTCATCGTATAACGCTGTACTTGCTATACCATCTCACCAGTTTTATGTCCGACTCATTTGCAGTTGTTGCCGCAAATCTGTGGAACAACCTGCCCTTAGATATCCGACAAGCGTCCAACAGAATGCTATTTAAAAGAATGGTCTTCACACACTTCTTGAATAGTTCCTAACAACTGTAAATAATATTTTATATATTTATATTTTATATTAGATTTAGATTTAGTAGAATTTTAATTATTTATTTTATTGATTAAATATTTGCACCTACCTCCCACATACCATGTTCGTAATGTCCGTAGGTTGACCGAGTAAGAATGTCTAGCGGCATTATGTCCGCTTTTTACATAGTGCAAAAAGTTTTAAAATAAATAATAGTACATTACTGCTACGGTCTATAATGACTACTTTGCTGGTCGCGCTGATGATGGCCGACAGCGCAGCTCCAGGCCGACACAGCGCGGTCAGCGTGCAGCACTTGATGGACGAGTTGAGATAAAGGCCGAAACCGACCTTTACAGCGAGGACAGCAAGAGCTGCAATGATGGCCAAGCTGGAGGGCTTAGAGCGTAGCTAGGCTAGCTCGAGGCAATCATAGCGTGACCAGCGAAGCAGTCATAGTGGGCCAAGGCTTGTATAGTGCTTTACTCAAAAATGCAAGTACCTAATCTAAATAAAACCAGCAAGTAATTTAAATAATGTACTATTAAAACGTTGAAACGTCAAAATGTTTTGCCGGCCTGTTAGAGCGATCAGCAAGACTTTGCCGGCCGCTCCTTAAAACAGAACGGCAAGGTCGCCTTTGCTCAAACAAGGTTGTCAAAATAATAACCACATTACATGCATTTTTGAGTAAATAAATATTAGTAGCATTAAACAGATCAATATTGATATTAATATCATTGAACTCACTTGCCCTAATAAATAACGCGTTACGCCTGTAATTAGTGCTGAAACGAGGTATGAGTAGAAGTGAACTTTGCCTGGTGTTCCTTGAGGGTAGACGTAATAAAATTTTGCTTTGAGTCCACATTTACTCGCGCAACATCAACCAGGTAAGTTGTGTCTGCAATATTACGACGCGTCTCTCATAGACATTGTAAAGAAGTTTGCAAGTTTAGTTATAATTATATTTCCTTAAAATTAAGTGAACTAAGAAAATGATTTGGCTGCTCGTACGAAGCTCTTAACTAATTAGAGAATAAATTACAAAAAGATATGATTTTAACATCCCTTCCATTCAGTCTTCACAGTCTGCAGAGTTCCAACTATGATCAACAACTAGGATTTGAACCTTTTCAACACATGGACTTGGATACTATTGGACTCAAAGACACAATTAAGTCTCTGTAATAGACTACGGCCGCGTTCGTTTTAAGAAATGTTACCATGAAAATACCACTTTTTTTAGCACAAGTCGTTCGTTTAATAAAAATTCTAACATTTGATGGTAATTTCGTATGTCAGTACCGTGTTGAAAGGAGGGTTATTGATGTTACTTTTTGACAGATGTCATTAACATATAAATTGGTTTGTTTACCATTTTTATATACTTTATAGTTTTCTATTATATTTGTTAAAAAGGTAATTTAAAAGATTTTATGTAATGAATTCAAAGACCATAATAATATCATGTGTGTTGGATGCCATGATATGATTAAACATGAACGAAAGTACTTGTCAAAAAGTAGCCTCACCGCTCGTTTTATTTAAGAAATATTAGCATTGTTAAAAAAATTGCTATTTCTTAACAAAAACGACACTTTGCCCTGGTTTATGAAGTTGCTACGAAATGTTGAAAATGCTATAAAACGAACGCGGCCTACTTAACAATTTTAAAATGTTTTAAATTTATATACGGATTCCTGGTAAAATACATTAGATTTTTTATCTATTTTTAAATATTGTGATTGAATTTTCCCTCTGAAACGCTGCAGTTGAAATTTGCTGCCGGATGACGTCACGTAATAGTAAATAAACAACCTCTGATTGCTGTTAAGGCAAACATGGCCAACAGTTAAATAGATACGGTATATAGGGTTTTAGTCCGTAGGCGCCTTGGGGTGTCCTTATAAATGAAATAATTTATTTGTCAGAAACATGGTAGGTATGTAAATTATTATATGTAATTATATCACATGCTTCGCTATTTACAAATATTTATTTAGTCACATGACTTTGTCGAACTTAGTGTCTAGGTATTCTTTTGTCGAATAAAAACATTTATTAACCAGCATTTGTTTGACTCTTAATTGGAACAGTTTTAGTGGCAGCTCCCTTATAGTAACTGGAAGCTTATTAAATATCTTTGGTGTATAAGAACTCTGTCTTTAAAAAAATACTTACGACACCAAAATATTTGATTTTATAAAAGTAGTTTCCAATTTATTATTTTTTATTTTTCCTGTACTCCATACTCCAAAAAAAAAAAAACAACTTATTTAAGCAGATTTACTTGCAACAGTTTAATTTTTACTATTAAGTGACGTCACTCATGGTGACCTAATGTTTTGAGGTAACATCGCTAAAACAATGTATATTTATTTTTAACATTGTCATTACACACAGCGTCCTAAGACCTCCAGTATTGGAGATAAGCCTTCCAGAATTCTGGAGAATTTGGCCTACGGGTTGCCTAGGATCTGATGTCAATTTATTTACGAATCCACAAGTTAGTACTCGTATTTAGTGGATGTACGTACGGCATTAAGTGCTCTCCGAGGCACGGGAACGGTGGTGTTGTAAATCTATAACAAATGTACTTAATAAAAGTGTATTTCTCATTGGTACATGCCGGGTGGGTTTGAACCGACCTTTGTAGGATTTTAAAAGGAAAGCATTCTTATACCGAGCCACCACCGCCACCTTATGTAATTATTTTTTATTTTAATTAAACCTAAAATCAGTGAGATTTTAGGTATTCCGGTAAAATAAAGTTTTTTTTTTACAACAGTCATGTAACGATTAAAGTTAAGTGTACTTTCATGAAATTGTTAATAATATTGTAACCAAGTCCATGCTTTAATAATAATAACAATTTAAATAAAATTATTTATACATCTATAATCACTAAAATCGACAAATCTTCGACCGATTCTACTTATAGATTAACAAGAACACACGATTTAAATCAAGGGAAGAACTTAAAATACTAAAATAATTGTAAAAATGACGAAATTAATATAATAATTGAAGATAGCATAACAACTAGGCACGATCTACTTCCTACAAAATTTAAATTTATGGCTTAAATTTCGATAGACTCAACCCATACAACGTATTAATTTTAAAACACAAAAAAAATATTATAAAGTTGGTATTTGTTGTTTTTTTTTAAAGTTACAATTGTCAAACTCATTCAATTCGAATTTAATTCCAAAATATAAAATAATTTTCGTGACAAATAAATATAAATTTGACGTAGGTATCAACAGTATCATCACGACCGTTTCCCTTTCGGGGTGGTCAGAAACCACGCTTATAAATAAGCGGATTCACATTTAGCCATTTACTATAGGCCAATCATGACAAGTGGCAAGCTCGTCGATGTCTCCAGCGTACCAAACTCGAGAAATATCACAAATAAATTAAATATTAATAAAATGTATTTTTATTCACATTAATAAATATTTTTATGTCCTGACCAGGAATCGAACCCGGTACCTCCGAGTCTAAATCCACGGACTTAACCGCTAGACTACGGACAGAAGCTGCAGGATTTCGAGGGCATCGTCCATAATTCGAACAGCTTGCCTCTGCAGGACATTGAGAGCATCTGTGTGGTACTTGGGTACCACGCCATAGGTGAGAACAGTATTCCACGCATGATGTGATTTGTGCATTGACAGCAATAGTCTGATTGAAGGCGGGAAAATACGCTTCACCTTGTTAAGTATTCCGAGCTTTTTCACGATGTTTTGGTGATGCTCTCCACCCGAAAATGTTGAAGAAGATTTTTGCATCCTTCGCTCGTACAATACAACTATTATTAAAGTTTTTCAAGTTTGTGTGTACTTTCTATCAAATTTCGAATTAAAAAAAAAAAATGATAAAAATTATACGTTGTATGAAGTTGTATTAGATATCTATCATTGAATTTATAGCTTAACCTTTATCTACTTGTTTTTCTCTTTTTCTGACTGCGCTGCCAGTTTCGCTTCCTTTTTGGCTTTTTTCTTCTCTTCTTTTGCCAACAACTTTGCTTTACGTTCTTCTTCTTTGGCCAAAAGTTTCGCCTGTCTTTCTTCTTCTTTAGCAAGGAGTTTGGCTTCCTTCTTAGCTTCTTTCTCGGCTTTAAGTCTCAATTTCTCTTCCTTCTTTCGTTCAGCTATTTCATTCTTCTTGTTATCGCTGCTTTCTTCTTTCTTAGCTTCTTCTTGTTTATTCTCTTCCTCTTTCTTCTTCTTCTCTTCTTTTTTTGTAGGTTTAGCTTTGGAGTTTTCTATAGTATTTTCAGTCTCTTTACTAGGATCGCGGGATTTTGCGGTTTCCTCTTTGTTTGAAGATTTTAATGGTCGGAAGAAGTTCTGAGACTTTTTCTGTGGTTGAATTTTTCGAGGTGATGCTTCGAGTTGGGTTACGATTTTCTGTGCACATCTGTAAGGAAAAATACAAAGTAATTAAATAATAATATATTGAGCTCGCCAACCCGTCTGGCCAGGCAGCGTGGCGAGTGTAGGTCAAATTCTTCAAAAATTTCTGGAAGGCCCATCTCCAATAGTGGAGGTCTATGACTGTTCTAGGTGCTGTTATATTGGCCCTGTGATATGGTATTACAGCGCACGTAGCCTGTCCTACGTACTAGTCTCCAGGCAATTGCGAATTGCAATTGAGGATGAAATCATTCAGATTTCAGATCATATTAGAGAGAAAAATTACATAACCGTTCTAGTTTTATTTTATATCTCATATACTCGTAGTTTATATTTACTATCTATTTGAAATAAGGGAGGTTCCTTCGTATAGAAGTTAAAACAAAGAGTACGTCTTGGAACAATATGATGATTATTCGATCCACCACTACCATCTATTAGATCATCACCACATATCACACTTCGGCTCTTTTCATTGGTTGTGTTGTGTTAAATCAGTTGAAATACTGTTCTGCGTCTTCCACCTGATTTTTCTTTAACTGTCTTTTTATGTAATATGATATGTGTTATTTTCCAGAAAGATAATCATTTTAGCGAGCGATAATAGGTGATATTTTAAGTGATCGCTTATAACTATTGTTAGTCATTAGTAAGACAATAGAACTTTTAATGACTGGGATAGTGAAGACGATAATTTTTATTCATAAGAGAGATACGGCCCGAACGATAGGCCTAAAATCCCCTACGCTGAGGACTAGAACCACTGCAAACAGAAGAACGAAGACAATTACAATACCTTATTCTAGTGGAGACCGAAGCGTCCAGAGCGCTTTCCCTTCGTCCTTCCCTGAATTCCCGTTGGAACTCCCGAATGGGGGGCAGACGACCAGAGGGTTCCCCCACTGGACCTCCAGTGTAGCTGTGCATTTGATGGTACTCCTGGAGACGCACCTGTAAATGTTAACAAAAAAACTAAGTTTATGTGATGAACGCCATGTGGGTAAGCCAAAATCTATCAGCGTCTTGACCTTTGGCAAGCGGTACGTATTGGTAAGTAAGACTTGAGAAAAATCATAGATACACTTGGAGTTACGAATGAATGTAGGGTAAACCATACAATGATTAGCACCTTAAGCATAGTAATTGGCACCATGAGTTACATACATTCATTAGCAGTGCTATTGAAATAGCTCATGTTTGAAATATAATTGGGAGTTATGAAGATTAAAAAATAAATATTCTACAATATTTTGTGTTGTTACCAGTAAAAAAAAGAATTTGTAATATTTTAAATAAAATAACAATAATATATAGTTAGTCAAGTATAATCTAAAATCATGTTTTTATTACCAGCACGAACTCAACAAAACATGTTGTTTTAAAGAAGTAATAATAATTATTATTTATTGCACAAAGTTAATTAACAACTATTGTTGTTATAATAAGCGCATTGGCAAGCTTAGAGCCTTAAGACATCTTCTACCAGCTAACCTTTGTAAGAATATATACCTCAAAAAACCAGACAATTAGTTTAAGAAACTATTACTAGAATGTTTCGATTCACTTAGTGAATATTTTAACCACAAATAAATAAATATAGTACAAATTTATTCGAAGGAAGTAAGGTAGAATATTAAAAAAAATAGTATTATAAATATAATGTGTATTATAACACTACAAATTTAACATTGTTAATAATTTGTGTGCCAGAAATGGCATTATGTCTCAAAACATTTACAATTACCATGTTCTAAGAAAACAAATAATTTCATATCATTTCAAAAAGCTGGTCAGATGACCTGATGAAAGTCGCAGGTAGAAGTCGGATAAGGATCGTGTGAAAATAATATCCATCACTAATGAGAGAGCCTACCTTCATGCTGTGATGCTGCGATCGCCTCAATGAGCTGGAGGCAGGTTGTCGTGGATGTGTTACACTTTTCGTCGGCCGTGGGATGGCACCAAGACATGCGCCCCCACACTTGGCACCCCCACACAGCTTGGTGGAACATGATCCGCTTACGCTTCCTGCACTATTACTCGATACGGAAGACAGGCCTGGAAGAAAGAAAAAAAAAATGTCACCAAAAATTCTATAAATTTTGATGCTGGTAATTTTCCTCATTTAAAAAAATAAAAGACACAAAGTATATTGCTCAAATATATATAGGAAGTAAATTTTTATCAGATATAACTAATAGGTAAGCTAATGGTACGTAATTTCAGTCTGGAAAAGGCAACCGGATGACTCTTGGTATTGTATTTAAGTTCCTGAGGAAATTTGAGGAGTACGCGTATTTTAATGCTACCGCCTTTCCATTCTACCCCCCTCCTTTCTTTTTCTCCAATTCCGTCCATTTTGGGTTATTAGGTACTATACAAAAAGTTTCCACAGGAACTTTTCAAAATTTCGCACCATTGTTTTAACTATAAACTCATTTGATGGTACGCGGAACGCGAGCTACAGGAGACAATACAAAACACTCAATTAAAAACACTACCTATTGGTAATATACTCGTATTTCTATTTTAACCAACTTAGCAAGAAGCTTATTTACAGTATTATGTTCTATAGATGCCAGGTCGATGTGTTATACAGATTACATAAAGTTAAGCTTTCAAGAATATCTTCCAAACAGAACTCACGAATTTATTCTCAATAATTTTAATTCCTACTGGTTAAGTATGCCTACGGGAGTTCCGCAGGGATTGCTTCTAGGATCTTTTTTGTTTCTTTATGTCGGATTTGATTTCAATAATACGAATTCTGTTTGCTAAAGACATGTTGGTACGAGTAATAGGTGATCGGCGGACTGATGGTGGTAATTTGCCCAGTCTGCCGGGGCGGGGAAGTATCCACTGTTTGTGCCGATAGACCCAGTAAAGTGTACCCACACGTTTCGGGATCAGGCTCGAACTCCCGTCATGCCCAGTCAAGCCGGTATAGTGTTAGGCACTGATATTAGTCCTGAGTGTCTGATTCCAGTTGCTAACATTCATGGACCTCGCACGCCATTTACCATCAGAAGTAATATCATATCATATCTTACTCGCAAGTTCACATGACGTGCTAGTATATAAAAAAAACAGTATTAAATGTGTTTATGAAATATCCAAAGTAAGTTAATTGTTAAAAAGTATGTATATTCAAACTTATTGTTCTTCGTCGTAGTCGCTACATTCTTGGCACGTTGAACAACCCGTCGCCACTCTTCACGGACCGCAGCTTTCCTGGTGCACTCACGTAGGGAATGATCCATTGCAGCCTTCACATGGTCCATCTCATCGAAGACATACCACGCATCCTCTTGCCATCGATTTTCCCCTGGACAACCAGGTGCTCGATGGATGTTTCCCCAAGCCATGACACGTGTCCGAAGAAAGTGAGAATACGTGATTGTACAGTAGTTTCTCCAGTATAGTATTTGTTGGTTCGGAACTTGCTTCATAGGGTCCACGTGTTTGCAGCATACAGAAAAATAGGGAACACAAGATCTCTAACTAACTAGCCGGATTTTAGTGGCTTTGGTAACGTTTGGGTTCCTTCATATCTTCTTTAGCTTGTCACTGTTATTCGACGCTTTTTTGATGTTAGTCTTAACTAATAAAAACATATTAGCGGATATTGAACTAGAAATTGATATAGACACATTAAGATGAATAAATAGATAAAGTTTACCAGATAGGGAAGACTCTCCGCTGGTGACAGAGTAGAGTGACGCAGAGGCGGGAACCGAACGCGCCCCTACCGAGTAACTCGACACAGATCCCGGAACTCCCCATGACTTGTTGCCACTTGTGACCTGAAAGTTGGATGCAGACAACTATTGGATAAGTTTTACTAAAGCGGAACTCAACAGCCTGTGGGCTGAAAGTTAGAGATCAGACAGGTGTTCAAACTAACCGTGTACAATAGTTTACTAGTTATTACTATTAGAGTTAGAATAAAACAATTTATGATCTATGGTATTTACAAACTATTACTTCATGCAATAAATTAACAACTGTAAAATAATAAAGCTATTATCCTCGGAGAACACGTTCAGTTGTCGGCCCCGTTCCACTAACACCAACTTGTGGAAAAGTTAATAAATTGGCATTAAAAATTACATCAGAACCTCGCCAACCCGTCTGGCCAAGCGTGGCGGGTGTAGGCCAAATCCTCTAGAATTTTCTGAAAGGCACATCTCCAAGTGGAGGGCTAAGACTGTGTTCTAGGGGCTGTAATGAATTTGCCTGTATAGCAACGAAGGACAGTCTATAGCTTCCTGGATCAGTTTAACCAGGAACACTAAGTCGGAAACCTCACGACGCTTATATAATGGTTACAAATGTAGTTACGAGTCTGTGCTTTAATACGAAAATTGATTTAGCAAACAAAGCGTTTCGGAATATTCTATAATAACCACGAGTCATATTTAGAGTAATTACACTTGGCACCGCAGCGACAACGGTACTATTCGTCACCCTTGGATTTGTATGGACCCTTTCAAAGCAGAAGACTTGGAGCTGAATATGGTTAATTTAAAAATCAACTCTGAATTTCCTCGATTTTATTTATTTATTTTATACACTTTACATGGTATTACAGTATATACTCCAATACACCATGCAAGGAGGAGTCAGAAACACTTAATATTATTTACAAACATTCATAAAAATTAAAGAAAAAGCCACAAACTATATTAGGAATCAATTAAATACATTTCAATGTTGTCATCCTTAATTAAATCTATAAATTGTTGCCAAAGAAATGTATTATACAAAGTTAAATTTAGAATTACTAAAAAATATATGTTATTTTATCGATTCTCACAGAAGTACCAACATGCTTTGCTGATCTTGCAAAGATCGTCTGCGAAAACGTCAATCTGTGGTGCCGATTCAATCAGATTCTGAAGTGCATATAACGCTCTGGGCAATGGAGAACAACGGTGCGCCAATGTGCGTGAGGTGGCAGGGGTCAGCAGTTTGTGGGCACGCGCGCGGAGGTACTTGTCCGGAACATACAAGCGAACCAACTGTGACATCAACTCGGGACAGTCCGACTAGCCGCGCAGAGCACGACATGATTGCATCAATGAGCCATAATCGCGCCTGGTTTCTAGAGAATTAAATCCAAGGACGCCCAATAGAAATTTAGTCACAACTTCTTGTATATAAAGCGAAGAAATGCTTTTTGTACCTTCTCTAGGAGCAAAATATAACTGCTCTCGTGTGGACTCCACACAATGGCAGCAGTCTCGATTTTACTGCCGACCAATGCCGCTTAATGGTATAACAGATCTATAGCTGACACACTAGCACTTACCTGCCAACTCTTACTGGTGACCAATCTAGGAGCTTGCCGCAGTCGGAGTATCTTGGCTCGACAGATGACGCAGCGGAGCGGCAGCAGACGCTGGCTCACTGCCATCTGTATGGTCTTCACAAAACACCGCCGGCAGACCACGCGATGGCCGCACGGCGATGTTTGCATCGTCGCTTTTGCATTTACACATATTACACACTAAAAAATAAACGAATTTGTTACATAATTTAATTAATTTTTAAATAATTTATTAACTGGAGCAATTTGAAGGTAGTGCCTACAAAAATGTATATACTGGATGTGGTTATAATACTAGATTCTCACAAAAGACAAGATACAAGGAATACCGGTATAACAACTATTATGGTAAAAGAACTAGAAAGTTCTTAACTCCCATTATATTTAATAATATTATGCCCATTGAAGACTGTGTAAAAATGACAAAAAAAAAATTTAAATGAAAATTTAAGTTGCTTTTGCTAAGTAAATACAAAAGTAATGTGATTTAATGTTAAATAACTTTGTGTTTTAAAAATATAGAGTAACAAAAAAAAAAAAAAAAAATTCGCCAACAAACTGTTATGCAGTTTGGCGTATAATTTTAAAAATGAAAATGTTTAAATTTTTATCTGAAGAAACAATTAGCACGAGCCATTGCTCAGAACTCTCAGGTAGAGATTAATAAACGTTGCTCCTCCAGTACTTAGCACGAGCCATTGTTCAGGACTCTCAGGTCCGGATTAATAGTCATTGCTCCACCAGTGCTAAGCACGAGCCCATAGCTCAGGACTCTCAAAGCAACGACTATTAATAGCTTATAACCCCCCTCTCGATTGAAATTTTTGTGTTTCTTTATTTCGATCGCTTCACGTACTATTCTAGGGTAATAGTGACGATCAGTGGAAAGTATCTTTGGGTCATGCAGCTCAATCCAATGGTTTGTGCCACTATCCTATGTACTATATACTATGTCGTGATTTCTAAAAACTTTTAAAAGTGATAAGTGGGTAGGTTTACATCTGCCGCCCAGTATGTACGAGACTACACCGCATAGCTTCAGTCGACCCGTGACCACGACCAATGCAACTTGGCTGAAACGTCGGGAGAAATATGTCTCTAAGGTAAATCGCGTAAGACCCGTTAAAATTATAAAAATCTCTATGTGAGAGTGTTTTAAAGTAAAATCTGTCATTTTGATAGGTCACAGCAATGGCTTATGCTAAGCACTAGCGGAGCAACGACTATTAATCCGGACCTTAGTGTAGATTTGGAAAGTCAATCGTTAGCCGGAACATTCAACGCCATTCTTATCTTATATTGTCATAATTACAGACTTCCCTATCGTTCCGATACGCGATAATAGTAACCTAAGCACGCTTAAAAAGGTGTTCCGATACGCGCTTAAACTGTTTTGCCAAGCTGTGTGACGTCACAAACGACATCATTTCTCGCGCTTAGACTGCTCACGATATCGAGGTAGGTATCGAGGTTAGAGGCGCTGTCAGTTTTTTTGTCATTATGTCGCGCGCCATTTTCAAGTTTATTTAAATTAAACTTTATTTTTAATTATTTAATATTGTAATTCGTTTATACTGTTTGTATATTACTTCTAGAACAAATCTTTAATTAATATTTAAGTAGGAAGTGAAAAAAAAATGTCTGTAACACGGCAAGTTATTTTAAAAGACCAAAATAAGTTAATAAAATTAAACTTTACACATATAAAGATGAATAAACCGAGAGATGTATATTTGTTAGTATTCATACTCAAAGATGTGGAATCCGCAATTTATCTTCCATGCATTTAAAAAAAAAACTAACATTTTATGAATGAAAATGTGATTTAGACCGTTCCGAATTGATATCACGCTCTGAGCATCCAAATCGCGATATTTGATTCGGAACGACGGTCAGTGTCATAATCGTTCTAAGCGCTCTGAGTGCGAATCGGAATGAGGGGTTCATTTTGGTGCAACTCAGTCTAAACTGTAACACGATTTGATTTCACCGAATTGCTAATTTAATCTTGAATCTAGTAAAGCAACCTTTATCTAAAATAAATGCAGGTACACAATGGCTTGCGAAATCGATATCACAAAGCAATTAGAAGCCTTGAATTTTTCGAGGTTAGGTTGCTTAAATTAATTAGGTACCTACTAGTTTTCTAAAACGTTCGACTACACAAAATTCTTTGTATGACAGAATAACAAAACAGCTCAGAAATCAAACAATAATAATATTTCATTCATTATTGTAAATATAAAAATATTCCACTGCCAAACTTATTGAACTTAGTTTATTTTATATATATTTCTATTACTTATGTTTCATTTATGTTTCTTGTCAAAATTTGTAAAGTGTTGTTTGAGTACCTACTTATTGTTACTTACTGTTGTTACACTTAATTAATTTTATTATATTGTATAATTCTTAAGGTGTAAAACGGGATCAGTATACAAATGCAATTGTTATTTCATATCTCATTGTTATTGTGCTGATTTTGTTGGTTCTTATTTTTATTATTTTTCATTATAGCTAACAGTGAAAATTTGTAAGGCTTTAAGATTAGATATTTTTTGTATACATAATATTGCAAAAGCTGTAAATTGTTGGTATGAAGGAAAGCATAGGGACAAAAATAAGGAAAAGCATGCTACGATGGTTCGGGCATGTTGAAAGGATGAGCGATGAAAGATTGACGAGCCAGATATAT
This sequence comes from Tinea semifulvella, assembly GCA_910589645.1. NCBI lineage: Eukaryota > Metazoa > Arthropoda > Insecta > Lepidoptera > Tineidae > Tinea > Tinea semifulvella. The sequence continues at coordinate 5,548,419 of OU342599.1, forward strand.
AATGCGAAAGTTGTGGGTAAAAGAGGCCCTGGCAGACCGAGACTCACATATCACGATCAAATAAATAAAACACTGACTGAAGGTGCATTAAAAAGGCTTCGTAACCAAAGGGCATGTATGAAGAGGTTAATGAATGTCGACGAAGCGAAAGAGGTATGTCGTGATCGTGACAAATGGCGCTCAATTGTCTCTGCCTACCCCGCAAGGGATCTGGCGTGAAGATATGTATGTATGTAAATTTTCCCACCAATAAATAAATAAACTTCTTCTGAAGTCAAATGCCAGACCATCAGGCTGAGCTAGTGCGGGTTATTGGACTCTATTATTTATATTATATATTATTATTGTAAAAAACGAGAGTCCATCACAAATAAACCGTTTTTTCACGTTATTTCATGCTCGTATCTTCATTTAAAGAAAGAAAGAAAATATTTATTTGCACATGTGGTGACTGTACCACACTCTTTGAAAATATAATTTTATTTTTTGATTATTTGATCGGTTGTCATAAATGACATGTTATGATTTTTGGCAGAATAAAAATATTATTCAATTCAACAAATTATGTTTTATTAATAAACATTATCTAGCGTCCTAAACACACAACAGCTAATACAATAATAAAAGACGTAAAAAATATATATAAAATTACCAACAAATAGAAAAAAATTTACAAGATAAATCCATACAATAAATGAGTGAGCTGCTGGCTGCGACAAACAGGCAACATTTCTGCTGCAGCGCTGATTTTCACTGAGCCCGATCATCATTTGATATTATTTCTATTACATTGATTATAGTACATACTTACTTCTTCTTCTGGAGACGTAGCTAGTTCAGGCTCATTTTCTTCTAGTTTATTCAGCAATTTATCCTGAAACAATGAAATGATATCAATTAGTAAATAAGCTAAAATCACAAAAATGTTAGATTTAACTAAGAGACAAAACAATTTTAATGATTGTCTTAAAACAAAAGGTTGTGGTGTCGCAGTGGTTGGAACCTCGGCATATATCAATGAGATATTAATTTTGAGTTAATTGATTATACATTTTCAATACGCAAATCAAATAAAAAAAAAAAAATACCACCGTTCTCGTCTATCAATACTACCAATACTACTTGAATTATAAGGATTCGTTAAGAAATTGAGAACAAAAAAAATCTTTAGAAGTCTCTTTCTTTAGAAGACTGTAATAAAAGTAAAAGTAAAATATCATCACGACCGTTTCCCTTTCGGGGTGGTCAGAAACCACGCTCATAAAAAAGCGGATTCGCATTCAGCCAACTTTACTATAGGCCAATCGTGACAAGTGGCAAGCTTGTCGATGTCTTTAGCGTACCAAACTCGAGAAATATCACAAATATTAATTAAATGTATTTATTTAAATTAATAAATATTATTGTGTCCCGACCAGGAATCGAACCCGGTACTTCCGAGTCTAAATCCACGCACTTAACCGCTAGACCACGCAGGCAGTGATCTGTAAAAAAAATTTTTTTTTTTTATTTTAGGTTAAATTTAGATTTTATGTAATATAGTTTATTTAATTTAAGGTTTTGTATATTTTTATTTATTAATTAGGTTTATTTTTATTAATAGTAATTTTTGTTTTAAGATGTAAGATTTTAGTTTTTTTTTTTTTTAAATATTTGTACCTAATTTCCTTCGAATAAAGGTTTTAATAAAAAGGTTTCGTATGAAATAAATTTAATATAACATATTTAGTTATTTAACAACCATCTACCTATAGTATATATGTATATACATACGAAAGTCGGCACATAATTACGTATTTTAGGAACCTAATAAGATGATCCACATCAACGCAAATTACAAAATCTCATGCAATATTGTTAACCTGAAAATTTCCACCTCAAACTAAATTTTGCGCCAAAATAACCAATTTTGTCTAACAGATTAGTCGTTATGAGACAGCCATGTCTTCGCCGACACCTTGCTATGGGTTTAATTACTGCGATAATAATTTTCACGACAGCTTTAGCGAAGATAGTTTAAGCCAATTTCATCGTCTCTGGATCTTTGGTAAATTTAGCATCTTGCTTTTAGTTCCCCAGATATATGTACTTGTTCAACAGGACTCTTCTTGTTTCTCTAATGTTTTTCTTGTTGCCCTTTATTTTAATTGTTTATACTGCCTCCGTAGTCTAGCGGTAAAGTTCGTGGATTTAGACTCGGAGGTACCGGGTTCGCTTCCTGGTCAGGACACAAAAATATTTATTAATGTAAATAAATACATTTAATTAATATTTAATTTATTAGATTTATTCGAAGTAGGTACTTAGATACAAAAATATTTAAAGCGCTTTTAATGTGCTTTACACCAAATGCATTTCGTTAATGTAAATCAATTCATTTATTTATTTAATTATTTATTTATTTCATTAAATTATTTTATGAACATTTGTTCAAAAGTATCAATTAAAAATTGCAACAAAAACCTACTAGGTAGGTATTCGTAAGCTTTGGATGACGCATTAAAAGTCCTCGGCCAACTTTCTGCAACATGTCCGAACAAGGTCGGCTGGACGCTGGTGCAGATATAAGTAATAGCCGTTCAAAATACTAATGAGTAGGTACCAAATAGATAGGCCAAAAGTATAAATTAAAAATACAAAAAAAAAACCTACTTAGGTATTTCTAAGCTTTTGATGACGCATTGAAAGACCCCGAACTTTCGAAATAGCAGTTTCACATACTAATAATTATCGTATATCATATATCTACAAGAATTATATGATAAAGTAAAGTATCATCACGACCGTTTCCCTTTCGGGGTGGTCAGAAACCACGCTTATAAATAAGCGGATTCACATTTAGCCAACTTTACTATAGGCCAATCATGACAAGTGGCAAGCTCTTCGATGTCTCTAGCGTACCAAACTCGAGAAATATCACAAATAAATTAAATATTAATTAAATGTATTTATTTACATTAATAAATATTTTTTGTGTCCCGACCAGGAATCGAACCCGGTACCTCGACCACGGAGGCAGTTAAATTATATGATCTCAGGTGTTATATACAATCCCCCGCATTTTCTCGGCTTCCGTCCATTTTGGGTTATGAGGTACTATACAAAAAAGTTTCCAAATTGCCTCATGAACTTAAATACCAAGAGTTTCCGTTTGCTTTTTTCAGTCCAAAAACGCGCACCATTGTTTTAACTATTTATATTGTCCTGGGAATAGAAGACACGTCATGGCATTTCTTCGTTTTATTTCACCTCTCCAAGTTCTGGGGAGTTATGTAGGTAAAAAAGTTTTAAATGCAGTGACATCCTCAATGTCAAAGTTTTTTGTATTATTATTATTATTACAGCCCCTAGAACACAGCGTCCCTGACCTCCACTGCTGGAGATGGGCCTTCCAGAACATATATCTGGAGAATATAGCCTACACTCGCCACGCTGGCCAGACGGCTTGGCGAAGATATGATGTCAATTTATTAATGACAATTTATTAACGGTCCACATGTTAGTATTAGTGGAACCGGGACCGAAGGTTTAAAGTGTTCTTCGAGGCACGGGAACGGTGGTGTTGTAAATCTATGACAAATGTACGTAAGAAAAGTGTATTTCTCATTGGTACATGCCGGGGAGGTTTGAACCGACCTTTGTAGGATTTAAGGAACGCGTTCTTCCAACCGAGCCACCACCGCGCCGCGTTTTTTGTATATTTAGGATGAATTCAATTAAATTGTGTTATTGAACTTTACTTTTAAAATACCTTTGTTTTTCAGATCATTGACCGATCATGACTCGACGATATACGAACTGAAGACAATCACCAGAGAGTTTTATCCGATTATTTGAGTCTTGCGAGTCAGTTAGGCATTTTCAGCATTCATTCGCAAGGCGCGAGAAAACAAGTGAGCAAGGTTGCTTGGAACTGTCAGTTTTGTTCAACGGGTTGCTGATGACTGATGAGAGCTAATTCAAATACACAGAGCCAAACAATACTTGAAATAACTCTCGGCCTGAACCTAAAGTGAGCTAACCACTGCTTTAAACCACAGAACCCTAGAACTGAGCGCTCTTTTCTCTGGTAGACAGGGGCTCGGAGGTAAGGAACTAAAAGAGCTACTGTAACCTTGCCTTTGCGGTCACGAGGATTATCCAACGCAAATGCTACGGAACTCCATTGAATTAAAACGCACAAAATTTATTTATCTTTTATATTAGTGATTTTATGTTAGTGTTAGTGAAGGCATTAACGGAATCATAGAGTATTTGGTTTGGTAGGGAGAGAAGTAGAATGGTGGATGGTGAGCGTATTATCGCGCAATAAAATAAAAAAGGGAAGCCTCCTTTTCTTAAACCAGCCTATTGTCGGTCGCAAGCCCGAGACACCATTTTTTCTCGTCTCTTACCCACACACGATGGATCTGGCACCCGCACGGTGAATCTATGGAATGCTTGCATTATGTTTGTAATCCCAATATATATAATAACTATATAAATACTCTCTCTGTCGCCCTCTTGGTATAAGCTTATTATTATCATCTCCTTTTTTCTAAAACAAAAATCCTCGACTCTGTCATTGTCATGAAAATGACAATCCTATTCTTAATTAAAATTCACTAAGGAGCGAACTAAAACTGAGCCTGGTCAGGAATTACTACGCGCAACTTTAATGGGGTGTATCAGACAAAGCTTTTTGTAGATAGATGTCGCTAGCGGCAATGGTACCTTATTTTACACCTATAACACATCATTATTTTAATGTTTTCGTAGTTTTATATGTTTATAACAGAAAAATGTATTTTAAGTTAACGTTACCTACCTTAAAAGACGAATTAAAAAGCGCACTCTCCGTCTTTAATAAGAAAAAAGTTTTATTAATAGAACGGCAATTTTAAGATCACCATATCTTTGGTTTCGCTTAGAAATCTCGTACACCTAAAAGCTGCTCACTTCGGCATAATATCCAGAAAATAATAAATGTCGTAATAAAAATACAAGTTTTCTATGCAACTGACAGTTATATTAGGTACCATCTATCATGTGCCATCTATCGTGATAAAAAGTTAGTGATACACCCCATTGCATACCCTTGGTACCTATGCCGCGTATAATTGTCAAAAGAGCAAATATTTTTTTAGGCTTCACGTGTCATTGGTAGCACACCTTCTTAAAATAAAAAAGGCAACTTTTTTTACAGATAAAAATCATTATTCGAAAATAACACTACTGTTGGTAAATAAGGCCACGTCTGAAAATTACGATATCAATCGTAATAAATACCTATAGGCTGGGGAGTTATACGGCCGGTTGCAGAAAGGATGATTATCTTTTGACATGTTTAATGTATGCCTATGAAGCACGTTGTTGCCTTAAATACCCAAAATGACAAACTAACTACCATACCAATCAAAATGTTAATCTGCAACCGGCCGTAAGTGATATTATTATCTTGCTCACAGCCGAGAGACGAAGAAGAGAGAGAAAGAATGGTGTTAGTGAACATTCGCGTGATCGTAGGTTCGGATTAATAGTCGTTGCTCCGCCAGTGCTTAGCAAGCCATTGCTCAGAACTCTTAAAGTGACAGTTGTTTTGAGTAAAAAAATATAACTTCTCTGCACTGTAACTTACATTTTATTACTAAATAATTTAAATAAAATATACATAGTTCTTTATTTTTATTCTAGATTATAATCTAAAAATATTTGCTTTTTAATAAATTCCACGCAATATACCTACTTATTTTTGGTACGTTTTTGGCTCGGTCATTATTTGCAGGTTTCTGAAGTAGGCTGAACATGAGATTGCAGTAACGAACTGTACTCGATTCGATGAACTTGTGTTATAACCAAAAACTCGTTACGCAATATTCGAATCGAATCGAGATTTAGCGCGCCAAAAATCTTAACAGTTGCAAATCGTCGCGCTTCTGAACGTTACATTCATAAAATAAATGAATACTATAAGATAATATAAGACATATTTTGCCTCAAGTTTTATATTCTTTAATCATGCTTTTATTTTAAATTACCTGTTTAAAGACAATTGCTTTATTACGATGTTGTTTTTCCGTGTTTCTGATATTATATTATAATATACAGTTATGTTATGAAGATTCCCAAGTCAGTTTGGTTTCATCATTCAAAGTGTTGGCAGATTGAAAAAAAAAATAAAAAAATATCAAACTCGGTGGCGGACAAGCTATTGTGTTGGAAATAACGTAGCCTACGTTATGGAGCGAAAATTGAAGATTTTTTAAGGGTTTTTTTTTATGTTTTTGAAATTTATTCTGTTGTTTGGTTTTTTCTTGTTTACGTGATAATGTTAAATGTGGCTACGTCATGTCATCTCACATCCATTTTTATTGGTAAGTTAATTCTATGATTTTTAAAAATGTGTAATTCGTATTTTTTTTCTGAACTGTGCGTATTTTTTTTTAAATAACAAAAGAATATGTAAAAACTACATCTGTGGTCTAGCGGTTAAGTTCGTGGATTTAAACGCGGAGGTAACAGGTTCGATTCCTGGTCGGGCACAAAAAAAAAAAAGTGTTATTTGTCGAGTTCGTTAAATGTGAATCCGCTTCTTACAAAGCGTGGCTCCTGACCACACCGGAAGCAATACGGTCGCATTGATGGAGTGAACTGACTCCTGTCATCTAGAATTATCAAGTTATCCAATCTAAAGGACATCATTAATCTTGTATGGGGATTTGGGCTAAATTATATTCATGCATTTTTAGATGAATTATTCTTATATTTTTTTGGTGTGCAAAATGTTTAGTATACCAATATAGGTATATAGTAAATAGCTCTAAATGATAAATATGATTTATTATTTGTTTATTCATACTTGATTTATGCAATAATGAGTTTTTTAAATACATTTTTTTATTATTTTTTTTTATTTATTTTCTCTAAACTTTTTTAAAATTATTGTTAATGCATGTTAATCACGAATGCCTAAGCAAGAGTGGGGCTCCCTGTATCACAGACCTCCTGGGATCCCCATATTTACTGATTGACGTATTTTTGAGTCAATAAACGTTTTTATTATTGTATTATTATTATTATAAATAAACTGCCTCCGTGGTCTAGCGGTTAAGTCTGTGGATTAAGACTCGGAGGTAACGGGTTCGATGTGAATTCGCTTACAAGTGGCAAGCTCGTCGATGTCTCCAGCGTACCAAACTCGAGAAATATCACAAATAAATTAAATATTAATTTAATGTATTTTTATTTACATTAATAAATATTTTTGTGTCCCGACCAGGAATCGAACCCGGTACCTCCGAGTCTAAATCCACGGATTTAACCGCTAGACCACGGAGGTAGTTTAAGTAAGTTTAGTAATTTAAGTATAAATCCTTAGTTTTTAAATGCATAATTACCTTTTGCTTTCTTGACAGGTTTTATCTGATCTTAAGGTATGCGAGCTCCTTAAAAACCGCTTAAGTCTGATACCGATATCTTATACAATACTTAACTCTACCTTGGAGCTTTGAGAGCAAATAACATAGGTACTTTAAAATATCTTTAAATAGATAAGGGAACGGTTCTAAACCCGACATGACGAATGAGAAAATAATCTTTTGTTACGTACATTTGTCATAGATGTATATATTATAATCGCACACAATAAATGATCAGGAATAAATTCAAGACTCAGTTTTTCGCAGTGGAAGTTGGTGCAAGAGGAATTTGGCCTAAGCAGGTCAATTAACGAAATCATACAGTTTTTGGTTGTGTAGGGAAAGGAGCAGAATAGTGGTAGATGAGCGTCAGTTGCGCAATAAAAAAAGGAGGCCTCCATAGTCAGTCGCAAGCCCGAGACACCATTTTTCTCTTCTCTCTTTCCCACACACGATGGACCCGGCACGATGAATCCATAGAATGTTTTTGAAATGTGTCTTTACGTTCCCGTGCCACGGAGGGCAGGTTAAGCCGCGGTCCCGGTTCCACTTATACCAACTTGTGGAATCATGAATAAATTGTCATTAGAAAAGTGACATTAAGACGTCGCCAACACGTCTGGCCATCGTGGCCTACACTCGCCCAAATACTCCAGAATTTTCTAGAAGGCCCATCTCCAACAGTGGAGTTTTAGGACTTTATGTTCTACAGGCTGTGATGATGATGATGATGGGCACCAGTGGCCAATTCCTAACATATTAAGTGGTAGGCAGACTGATAGTGGTAATTTGTCCAGTCTGCCGGGGCGGGGGAGTATCCACCGTTCGTGCTCAAAAACCCAGTAAAGTGTATCCACATATTTCGGGATCAGGCTCAAATTGCCGTCATGTCCAGTCAAGCCGGCATAGTGTTAGGGACTGATGTCAGTCATGAGTGTCTGATTCCAGTTGCTAACATTTATAGATCTTGCTCCCCACTTACCATCAGGTGGGCGCAAGGTCACATGTCGTGCTAGTATTAAAAAAAAAAAAAAAAAAAAAAAAAAAAAACATTTTTTTTAAAGTGTAAAAGCTTTTTTAATCTTATTATTATAGAGTCCTCGCCGTCTGGAGGAACCTCAGTCTGGGTACAATCACACTGGAGCACTCCATAAGTACATGCGTGGGCGTCTTCTCATCTGCCATGCATCCTCTACACAGTGGGCTTTTGGATAGGGCTTCCTCAAACTGCAGTCTGTCTACGATAAACAAATCTGCTCGTGCAGTCTAAGTCTTTGTCGACTGCAGTGTGACTAGTGTTGCCCAATCTTGGTCTGGATCTTGTTTTTTTGCAAGAAAAGAAAGACCACCGATTTGTTACCAAGACTAACCTAGTCTTGGTATTGTTCTTGCGCAAGAGTCTCGCAAAAAATGGTTATTTATTTGGGCTTTCATTTTGTTTTCAATAGGTAATTTTTTCGTGTCTGTCTTGTTTAAGACCTCATGAGACATTATTATCAGATATAGAAATATTATAGTATACCTAGAGAGTCAACAAGATGTATAACCATTCCAAATTTCAAGTAGATCAGACCAGTACTTTGCGGACAGACACTAAAGTATCCTTACTACAATTAGAAACAATAATATATTAATAATAATAATACATTCTTTATTGTACAGAACCAAAAATAGTGTGGGTACAAAGGCGAGCTTAATGCTATAAATGCATTCTCTACCAACTAACCTTTGTGAATGGGGAGCCATTATAAGCGGGTGCAGAAATAATATTGTGATCAACAATAATGAAATATAAATACATACTAATTAAATATACATATCCTACATATTAAATAAATATATACATAAATAATAAATACATATCTAAGTACATAGTAGAAAGTTATGGTAAGTTATTCTGTTTATGGTGTAAAAAATTGTATAACTTGTCTTTAAATATTTTGAGAGATGGAGCTTGTCTGATTACCAAAGGCAGTCTGTTCCACTGGCGAGCTGCAGATACCGAAAAGGAGTCTGAATATCTGCTGGAAGAGTGGGGAGGGATTTTAAGTAAATTGTTATGGGAAGAACGAAGTGAAAGACCGTGCGAGTCACAAAGAAATTCAAAACGAAGAAAAATATTCAATCGAAGCAAAAGTCTTGCGAGACTTGCGAGGCCAGTCTTGGTCTTGCTTTGGGCAACACTAAGTGTGACTCTGCAGACTCTCCAGGGCTTGGTGGCATGGAAGTTTTCAAGAAATTGACAACCAATACAAATAACTCGCAAACTCGCTCTCGTTAGTATCGTTGAGTAGCTAGTTGTAGATTTTTTAGATGTAATCTTCCGCTCAATTTATTTAGATTGTCTTATTTTTTCCTCATTTTGATTGCTTCCGAGGTCTAGCAATAACACGTCTCTTCAAGATACCGGGATCGATTGTTATTAAGGAAAATGAAAAATATGAATTACCATGTTTGTCCTTCAAATAAGGCTTTTTACAAGAGAAATATACTAAAAGGTAGGATGATTAATTATATTACGTTGAAGGCGGTTAATAGTTAAACGCATTTAAGCACTACGGCTAAACTGCCGCGGTTTTAAACCGCGTGATTCTGTGAATCAAGGAAACCAACCTAAGCGACCGCACTTGAGATTTTTTCCGGCTTCTGTCTGATTATAATTTAATTTAGCGCTTCCGCGGTGTAGCGGTTAATAATAATAAATAAAAAAAAACAACAAAAAAAATAGTAGTTTATAAAACTGTTTCATAATTTATTTATTTATTTTTATTTCTTTATTAATTACATGAAAACTTACAGCTAAATAACAAATATAGATATTTTAATAAAATGAGACAATTAAAAGTTTTCGCCTATAGCAAGTAAATACAATAATACACCGACAAAAATATAAAAATAATAAAAGAACAAATCCTAAAAATATACAGTAGCCGGGTAGGTTAAAGATGTGAGAAGAAAGTAGATGCCTTACTGTTGAAGGCTTTGAGGGGTAATAAAACATGAGTATATATTTAAGCTATTTATTGTTATTGTTAAGTATCGATATTCACATCTAGTTCTATTGACTTATCGTTTATAAGCACCCTATAATAACCTCATTTATCACTATCACAAAGGTTAGCTGTAAGCCTACGGGAATAAGTTCGCCTTAATATTCGATTGTGCGAGCGAGAGGGGTGCATTAAAATCGTATAACTTTAAAAGTAACACGTTTTTACTTATTTGCAGGCATAACGGAGGTGTGCTTCATGACAGCTCCCGTGGGTCGCTGCAATTATTGTTGTCCACAAGACGATATTGTGGATATCCAATACAAACTTTTTACTAGGTTAGTACAAAAAAAAACTATTGTCCAAAATACCCACTTTATATAGATTTTATAATTTTAACAGGTTTTTAACTTTACGTGATTTATCTTAGAGACATACATACATCATATATATGTATAATTGTATGTATAGTTTATGTATGTTTATGTGTGTAGGTATAATGTGTAGTATATTAAAATACCGGGTTCGATTCCTGGTCGGGACACAAAAATATTAATGTAAATGTATTTATTTACATAATATTTAATTTATTTGTGATATTTCTCGAGTTTGGTACGCTGGAGACATCGACGAGCTTGCCACTTGTCATGATTTGCTAAATGTGAATCCGCTTATTTATAAGCGTGGTTTCTGACCACCCCGAAAGGGAAACGGTCGTGATGTTACTTTACTATATTAAAATTAGATAAATAACTTATTAACTGTATCATAAAAAAAATATTTCCATCCTGCCTATCACCTTACTATATCCCCAAGGTTAGCTGGTAAAGAATGCCTACTGGCATTATAGCTCGCCTCTGTACTATTTTTAAGTGCATAAAAGAATTTAAATAAATAAATATATTCCAAAAGATCACAACATGAAGTCAAAGAAATATTATGACCTCACAGAAGAAATGATCAGGAACGGGTTTAAGAATCAGCTTTACGCAGTGGAAGTTGGTGCGAGAGGAGTTCCAGCAAAATCTATGCACCACTTACTGAAAAAATTGGGCCTAAGCAGGTTTGCCGTGAATTTTATGGAAAGAGCTTCCAACACGGCATTAACGGAATCATACAGTATTTTGTTGGGTAGGGAAGGAAGTAGAATAGTGGATAGTGAGTGTCTTGTTGCGCAATAAAATAAAAAAGAAGTACCGACGATTTGAAATTACCTACATCAAATAAAGTTCCTCGAAATTTTGGAATTTTACACAGTACGGTACGGATACACAGTATTTGAATTCTGACGCTTGAATTTTATTTATTTATTTATTTAAAACTTTATTGCACTATGTACAAAGGGCGGGCTTAATGCCGCTAGGCATTCTCGAGCAGCCAACCTTTGGACAATACAGAACATTACAGTCATGAGGCTAGGTGCAAACGATTGTAAGAAACGTTGCCAAATAAATTCATTTAACCTTACATACCATAGATATTAAAATAAATACACATACATACATACAAATATGTACACAATAATATATATACTACACACTATATTAGCTACTATATACTACATACAATACATACTTATATACGTTGTGAGGAGCTCTTTAGGTAATGAAAGTAAACCAGCTTTTTAAACAGCGGTTTGCTGGGTGCTTGGCGAATTCCAACAGGTAAACTGTTCCAGAGATTTGCGGCCACTACTGCGATTTCCTGTTTGTTATTTTTTATGCCAATCATCACAGCCCTAAGAACATTGATTTCTCGACCACTTTTGTTGGAGTTGGAGATAGGTCTTCCAGATCATATTTTTGTAGAATTTCGCTAACACTTGCCAAGCTGGGTCGGCTAGGATGCCAACAATTTTGTCTAACATTATTTAAATTTAAATTGTCTAGATCGAACCCGAGGACGTTTCAGTTAATACGTAACGGAGATGCTTCGACTTTGACATCAACAAACTTCAACCTGACGAATCCCACGGTGATTTATGTAATGGGGTTTTCTGAAGCGACAACTGGACCCAGCACCACCACGATAAGAGATGGTAATACTTTTATATTATTTTTATTTTCCATTATTCCGATACTGTCACGTATGGCGTAGTGTTCTTTAGATTTATGCAAGAATCATAATAGTCTCAGGCGCAAATGTAGGTACTCATTCGTGAACACAACCCCTTCAAATTTGCTGAGCGGCCTTTTTATGGATAAGCGAAATTGACGCTTGTGTGGAAGCGGCCTCCCTGCTCTCATACCGCCTCAGATACCGCTTTTGTACGTAGATGTAGATCTATATTGTTCTTTTTAAATCTTGTTGTTAATTCAAGTTGTAATACGAAATTGCAGGAATTATTATTTTATTTTTTAAGACGATGAATCGCAAAATCACCTAACGATACGACTCCAGCCTGAAGGGCCACCGCGGGAGGTCGCATACCCGAATCACCGTGAGGCCTCCTAAGGACTAAAACCCTATAAACCGTCTCTCTTTCACTGTTGGCCCTGCGTGCCTTAACAGCTAAGTCTGAGTCGTAACTACGGAGTGAAGGCACTCGTTCGTCGCGTAGACAGGAATTAAAGAAATACTTGGGTTACATCTCATATCTGCCGCAGAATCGAACTGCAGCGCCAAACGAATGACCTAAAGAAGGTCGCTGGTGGGGATTTATTTATTTTAAATTATTTATTGCACAAAAACTTTACATTAAGTACATAGATGAGTTTATTGTCTGTTAGGCATTTTGGGACAACTAACCTTTGGGATGGTGAGAGATTATTATTATTTTCATTGACCGCCTCCGTGGTCTAGTGGTAACAAACGTTGCCGCGAACTCGGTGGGTGGGTGGGTTCGATTCCCACCGGGGGCAAGTTGTACATTGTTTTAGTATATTATATATTATATTATATTTTTATCTATTGTATTTATATCATATATATATGATTATTTATTTTTATCTATTTTATTTGTTTATTCATACTTGATTTATGCAATGAGTTTTATAAATACTGTAGTTTTTTGATTTTATATCGTGTTATTTTTATTATACTTGTCTAAACTGTTTTCAAATTTATTGATTATGCATGTTGATCACGAATACCTTTGTAAGCAAGAGTGGGGCTCCCTGTATCACAGACCTTCTGGGTCATAGTACAGGGATCCCCGTATTTACTGATTGATGTATCTAGGTTTTTAAGTCAATAAACGTTTTTATTATTATTATATATATTATTATATTATTGTATAATTTGTCTTGGTCTGGGTGTTTATATGTATATATATATATATATAAAAAAAGGATAATATGTAGTTTATCAACCATCTAGTTTCCGTAACACAAGCCTCGTAGCTTACCACGGAAATTAGATGGCGCTGTGTGACCTGTCTGGAAATATTTATTTATTTTATTTATTTATTAATTAATTAATACACTACATACCAAGAAATTACATAAACTACATGCAAGTATTATAAACATACGACTTTACATAAATATATATGACCATGGCCAATGCAACTTGACCGAAGCGTCGGGAGAAATATGTATCTAAGGTAAATACCATAAAGACCTGTTATCCTCAAGCTGCGCAAATACGCCAACCTTGGTACAGGTTACGAATTTGCGTCGTTTGGGTCGAAACGATTGGCCAATGGGGATACTCAACCAAACGTCTGGCTAAAGTGTTGTCCAAACGGCTAACGGAAAAGTCTGAAGACAGGAAGGCTGGCAATAGTTTTTTTTTTTATAGGTTTAGTTTTTTTTTTAATTTTTCTCTTTAAGTAGTTTTAATTATATTCCTTCGAATAAATAACTTTTATAAAAACTAACATGCAGATATTACTATTAGATATTGGTATTTCATTACAAATACAAATCATTTATTGACCAAAGTTTACATGAATTGCAGAGAATTTTAGTGGTACAAAACATGAGAGATATATTGTTTACAGAGGTACATCTCTGCTGGGTGGTGTATGGTTGAGTCACCAATAAGGGCCAGGGCCCATGCATTGGTAGAATCCGTTGAGGCTCATTACTATAAGATATATAAGTCAATAACGTCAGAAATATAATATTAAATCATAAAATAAGATATATATAAGTTTACTAAATACATAGATAAATATAATAACAAACTAATTAATTAGGTGAGGATATGAAATATATAATAAACTAAATATATATGCCTACCGGTCTTTATTCTAGAATGTGTAGTAATTTTTGCTCTGATATTTCAATACCAATATCGAGCAACCATTTTATTACATGTTTCTAAAATTTTCTAAGTCTGTATTTAGTAATGTATTCTGGAATGTGCTCATAAATCTTGGGGGCTAGAAACTGAAAAAATCTTTGTGCGAATTTTGTCTTAGTGGATAGATTAATTCATCAGACTCATTCATTAATAAATATTTTTCCTGTTTTTTTCAGCCTACATTACACGCGGCGCATATAACTTTATAGCAGTAGATTGGGCTCGGCTAATCGCCTTTCCTTGGTATGTTTAAATAAATCTATCTTTATGCACTAATTTTACAGGAAAGCGATCTTACAAACGAGCCGGCAAACGCTCAGACAGATATCCTACTATAATTGCGTGTCGACATTTAACTACATAACAAATTTCAATAGACTAATCTATGTTAAACTTTATTTATTTAAAAACTTAATTGCACTTTGTACAAAGGCGGACTTAATGCCGTTAGACGTTCTCTGACAGCCAAACCTTTAGGACATTTAGACAGTATCAATGGTAAGTAGGTGTAATATTATTAAATGACAACTTGTAAGATATATGTAGGTATATGTAGACATATCAACAAATACATACTAATAATACTTAATATTTTTTTATATACAAAAATATTAAAATAAAATTGATTAAAAAACAAATTATAAATAAAACTAAAATTAAAAATACCTATGAAATTAAAACTATTCTACAAAATAAACTAAGGGCTTACCGCTAGGGAGAGTACCTAAAACGCTCGCTGCATTTCCTCGTTGAATTATAATCGACATATTCTGTTTTAGGTAGTTATGGCATTTGGGATCGCCACACTCTTGGAAAATTCGTTTACCCAGCTCTTTTATGAATTTGTGGGTATCAAGAGAATATACCCCCATTGTTTCAACCCCAAATGTCACAAAGTTATAATTTTGTTTAATGTGCTTTCTAAATTCATCTGTATGAGCAGCCGAACCGGCCTTTTTTGATGTAGAGGAAATGTGGCAAGCGGCAAAGGTATCCACACAGGTGGCATCCCAAACAAGACATCTTCCCTCACTCCATGGTACAAGAGACATACCATCCGGCCTTTTACCATCACTACGTGATGTCCTTAATAATTATATTCTAATACATATACATGGCGCGGTGGTGGCTCGGTTATAAGAACGCATTCCTTAAATCCTACAAAGGTCGGTTCAAACGCAACCGGCATGTACCAATGAGAAGTACACGTACATTTGTCATAGATTTACAAAACCACCGTTCCCGTGCCTCGGAGAGCACGTTAAGCCGTCGGTCCCGGTTCCAGTAATACTAACTTGTGGAATCGTTAATAAATTGTCATTAAAAATTTACATCATATCCTCGCCAAGCCGTCTGGCCAGCGTGACGAGTCTAGGCTTAATTCTCCAGATATATGTTCTGGAAGGTATAAATTATTCATTATGGATTATAGGCGTTTTACTTTAGGCGCTGAGAATATGAGAATATCACTTATCTTGGCGCTACCCATGACAAAACTCTCCGTTCTTCCTCTAATTCTACTCTGTCCATTCCCACTCACCATTCTTCTTTTGTCTCAAAGTCCTTTGCAGTTGTAGCCGTAAACCTCTGGAATCAGTTGCCTATAAAAATCCGGCAGGCCCCGAGTAGGGCTATCTTTAAAAAACTTGTATATGCACACTACATGAAGTCATAATAAACTTAGTTTAGTTCTGGCGTTGCTGATAATTATACTTGTATTTAATATGGTTATAGATAGTATTACATTTTATTTTATATGTATGTATATTATTATTGTTTATATGTGTAGTTTATATGTATGTATTTGCATGTAGTATTAGTATGTAGATATGTAATTATTATTTATTTGTATTTATATGTAAGTATGTATTAATTTATATATGTCATTATATTGTCTAATTAAGCCTGTAATTGCACCTACCTTTCATTCATTAATTGCTCTTGTTGTTATCTATGGTTTGACAGTTGAAAATGTCAAACTATGTTGACATTTCTGTTTAGTAAGGTTTGGCAATTCATCATAAATCGATTTAACGCCAGAACTAAGTTTCCAAGTTGTGGATATAAGTTCATAGAGCACTTCGCCATTTTACTGTCAAAATAATCGGTCTAGTGAGCAAGCAATTCGTGCAGTTATTCATCGTTTTTGAACTAATTTTATTCTTCTCGATTCAAAACCATCAATAAGACAAAGAAATGTGCGTAGCGAAAAGAATATAACTAATGTAGAGCGGAGTGTTGAAGAAAACGCCGAAATGTCGATTCGTCGCAAATGCGTTTCCCTTTCGTGGTGGTCAGAAATCACGCTTATAAATAAGCGGATTCACATTTAGCCAACTTTACTATAGGCCAATCATGACAAGTGGCAAGCTCGTCGATCTCTCCAGCGTACCAAACTCGAGAAATATCACAAATAAATTAAATATTAATTAAATATATTTATTTACATTAATAAATATTTTTGTGTCCCGACCAGGAATTGAGCCCGGTACCTCCGAGTCTAAATCTACGGACTTAACCGCTAGACCACAGATTATTTTAGTGAGACAAAATTAACTTAAAAGTAACACTACTAAGTTGGTGATTTAAACTTTTGTCTATTTTAAAAGTTTATCGAATTTGAATAAGAAAAAAGCTTTTATTAATAGAACGGCAATTTTGAGATCACACCATATCTTTGATTTCGCTTAGAAATCTCGATTTGTACACTAAAAAGCTGCTCACTTTGGCATAATATTCTAAAAATAACAAATATCGTAATAAAAATACAAGTTTTCTATGCCACTGACAGTTATATTAGGTAACATCTATCATGCGCCATCTATCGTGATAAAAAGTTAGTGATACACCCCATTACTATGATTTTATTTATTTATTTATTTAAATACTTTATTGCACTTAAAAACCTAGTACATAGGCGAGCTATAACGCCATAAGGCATTCTTCACCAGCTAACCTTGGGGATCATGTAAGGTGATGGGCAGGATAAAGAAAAATATTAACATGCTTAAATTAGTAAATAAACATAATTACGCATTTATTAAATATACATATACATACACAAAATAAAAAAATAAACAACACACATACATACTATATAACACATACATACATACATAAACATAAACTATAAATAAATAGATATATATATATATAAATAAAAAGTCAAACAACTAATTCGAGAGACATACATTCTGTTTCTCAAGAAATAATGTGGTTAGAAGGTTTTTAAATACGTTGACGGACGGTGCACGCTTTATGGCCAGGGGTAGCTTGTTCCACTGACGAGCGGCAGCAACAGTGAAGGAATCTGAATATCTGCTAGAGGAATGCGAAGGAATCTTTAGCTGATTGTTGTGAGAGGAGCGAAGAGCACAGTTGTGCGTATTAGAGAGAAATTCAAAGCGGGATTTAAGGTACGAAGGTGTTTTAGGGTGATTGAGAACGTTATAAAGTAAAGAGAGAAGATGGACAGACCGGCGAAAGCGGATATCGAGCCATTTTAACTGAAAGCGAAGTTGGGAGACATGATCATACTTACGCAAGCCGAAGACGTAGCGAATGCATAAGTTAAGCATACGGTCGAGTTTATTCAGTAGCTCTTCAGTGATGTCGGGATAGCAGGTATCGGCATAGTCTAAAATAGGAAGGAGCAGCGAACTGACTAACGTAAGCTTCGTTTTAAATGGTATGAAATATGATCTCAGATATATAACGAAATTACTCTCTATCTATATTATATAGTGTCTTGTTTGTTTAAATTCTTTATTTCACAAAATAAGTTTATTGCCTTAGGCATTTTCTACCAGTTAACCTTTGGGAGAGTGAGCAGAGATGCACCCACAAATAAACTGTTTAAATATAAATTTGTACATACATTGTGTCCTGTTATTTTGTACCGAATGTTGGGCCGAAGTTTGTATTCGGCATAATCCACTTTCGGCCCATCACTAATTATAATATTAGTTTTTTTCAAATGGTTTTATTTTATAGTAAATATTGTGGAAAAAAAAATACTTATATTGTTGCAATAATTTAATTCAATTCGTTTATTTTCTGTAATTACGCATAGGACAAAAAAAAATGGACTTTTACGTGTCAAATTTACAATAAGTCTCTCTCTCTCTCTAATATTAGGCTCTATATTAGACTCTAATATTAGGCTACATAATTTCACAGCATTCTACCAGGTAGAACTCCATGAAACTACACAACCTTACTTAAATGTAGAGCAGTGCGTTACAATACAAACATAAAATAACATTTTTAAAAAAATGTACTTGTACATTTTCATAGCGAAATATTTTTTGTATATAATTTCATAGCTTTTATTTACGATACGGTCAGGATGATCCAAAAATTCTCTCTCGACACATTTGGCTGCGAGCCATCAACTTGTACGAGTATGTGTATAGTTTTACAAAAAGAATATACGAGTTCAACAATTTAGATTTAAATAGTTACTTTTTGTTTAATACTTGGTAAAATATATAAATTGAAGCTATAAAATTTTATTGCCAAATATTTCGCCTCTCCTTGGAGTGGCGTCATCAGTGATAGTAACTGAAGGTCTTTGTCATAAATTTCGAAAAAGTAATTTTATTTCTTTTAGCAATGGTAAATAATAATAATAATATATAAATTATTTATTTCAGAATTAATTTCATAATTATTAGTAACATTCCAACTTAAAACTATGTTAATTAAAATTACAATTAAAAAAAACAATTAAAAAGTCAAAAACAAACCGCAAAAATAATAATAATAATAACAATACCTAGCACTTAATTTAATTAATATTAATTTGTAAATATCTGTAGGGATATTTATACTACGCAAATGCTGTACATATTTAATTTACACATTCCCAGTTACAACTCCAATCCAGCGCTTAACAAAAGCGCTGTCAAAGCGCGATGATATCATCCTCAGAATGCTGTTGTCACTGTCTCTCACTCTCCGCAGTATCGACGCTGCCTTTTTGCGGATTATGGCCGGAAATCCATCCACACGCGCCTCCGCAAAAATGCCCGATGCACTGCTGCGTCGAGGCAGTCCCATTAGCATTCTGAAGATATTATTAAAGGCAATGCACTATACAGTTTTGTATTTATTTTTTAGAAAAATATCATCATCACCTAGCGCTCATGGAAAACATCATCAGCATGTTATGTCCATTGTTGGTTCGATATTAATAAATTTACAAAATAAGTTAGACAAAACCTAATGCATTACATTCAGACCAGGGCTATAGTATGCACCAAGCTGCCATATAAAAGAGCTTTCCCATGTTTTTAAATCAATAGACCGAATAGTTTTAGGAAAACCATAATATATATACAATTATATAACTATACTTTTTGTTTAAGAGTGTTTTATGCACAAGGGAGTGGAAACTTAGAATAATTGTCAAATTTCGGTTAATATAGAAAGAGCCGCCGCAATAGGGTATTACATGTATACCTAGCTTTTTAGTATTATTGTGTTTCTTTTAATTTATAAGTGTCTAACCGGTAATTTATAAAAGATATATTATTACTACGTGAGCAAAGGATCAGGTTGAAAAACAGCGACGTGCAGGTGTAAGTACTGCTGCACGACAACAGCTGATACCTAATTTCTTTTGTAACATATTGTTTGAAATTGTAAAACCATGTGATACTGTTATGTGACAATAAATAGATTTTTATTATTTTATTTTTTATTAAATGTCACACATTTTTTTTTATACTAGCACGACATGTGACCTGATGGTAAGTAGCGCTCATGGTCCATGAATGTTAGCAACTGGAATCAGACACTTATGTCCGACATCAGTCCCTAACACTATGCCGGCTTGACTAGATGCCTTTTCACACTTCGCTTGAAGGACTCCAGGTTATAGGAAAGTGGAAACACAGAGGCTGGAAGAGCGTTCCACATCTTTATTGTGCGACAGATGTATGAGTCACCAAATTTATAGGTACGCGAAGGTATGGTGACTACGGTATGTGGGTGCATATTCTGACCTGTGCGTGTGGTTCGGTTGCGGAATGGAGAGGAAGGAATTAGGTTATAGAGCTCTTCTCTTATTCATTGATTCAATCAATTGGTTCAATTTAATCAGCATGTCGGCCATGCATGTCTAAACTATACAACCTTTGTAAAAAATAAAAAAATATTGTGTAACCTTTAGTACCTGCCTGTATCGTATGATACATACAACTAGTCATCTCAGACCCCCCCCCCCTTCCGGGGAAGACGGGAATTTGTAACGAGGTGTTGGCCTCCTAACAAAAGTAGCATTCGCTGCACGTAACTACGGGCAGGGCGTGGGAACCTTTATTATAGGTTAAATTTTAATACGAGTGGGCGCGACGGAGGCCGCTGAATGTCAACGTGATCAGGCTATCAAATCGCGCGCCATGCGCCGTGGAACCTCGGGAGATCTGGCGTGCAGGGTGGCCAAATCTCTCACGAGTGGGAAATTTGACCTCTCTGCCCGTGCGAACATTCCCTTGGCTAGACTCGTCCATCGTATGATAAATAACAAAATACACTATATTTATTTTATTTTTATTCTATTCCACTGGCGACTCTGGGAGTGGTGGTAAGTTAAATTTTAATAAATGACATGACAGGTACATTTCAGCAGTTAGAAATACGCGTTATATGGGTCGGCGATTGGCTGAATTTGTCCAGTTCCTGAATACAAATGGCATTTCTGCAGCGTCATTGCACGTCATCGGGTTCTCTTTGGGAGCTGAAGCGGCCGGGTTCGCAGGGAAAGCTCTTAGAAGAAGCGGACTAGCTTTGGGAAGAATTACAGGTAAATGATTTATACAATATAACGTTGTGGGACGGTGGTCGCTCGGTTTTAAGATCACTTTCCTTATTATCCTATAAAGGTCGGTTCAAACTCCCGGCATGTACCAATGAGAAATACACTTTTCTTATGTACATTTCATAGATTTACAACATAATCGTTCCTGTGCCTCGGAGAGTACGTTAAGCTGTCGGTCCCGGTACCACTAATCGGTAATACTAAAAAAAAAATATTTTATTTGCCACACATCAATAAACATAACTTAAACAAATAAAGCCTGGTAGTATACACAAGATGTGTGGTGACAATCAGGGCATCAGCTCAGCATGGAGCTGCGACTCTGGGCCACAGCGCAGATTTTCGGCTAATCCCTTGTTAGGAGAGGTGTTAATGGATAATATATACATATATATAGTGTGGTGTATGTATGTACGCATCAGATCCTTGCCAACTCGTCTGGCCAGCGTGGCGAGTGTAGGCCAAATTCTCCAGATATAAGTTCTGGAAGGCCCAGCTCCAACAGTGGAGGTCTAGGATGCTCTGTTTCTGGGGCCGTAACGATAATAACAAAACGGACGATTTATATATTATTATTCAGGAAACATTTTCAGATATCCCCAAACATAATATTAACAATTAAATATAAAAAAAACATAATCTACAAAGTCTATTATCGTTTATTCTCTTATTTCTGCTAGCTATATTTAACAGTAGTTGAAAGACTATTAGTTTAGCTAGCAGCGACACATTTGTCTAAATTCTAGTTTAGATATTATTTGTAAAAGTGCCTACCTACATCTTCTGTAGGATTATTTTTTTGTGAAACCCTAGTAATAAGTATTTTTGATTAATAAACTATTTGAATTTGAATGTGAAAGCTTTTTAAAAAATATACTGAGCACGACATGTGACATCGCACCAACTTGATGGTAAGCGGTACCACGCGAGTTCCAAGAATGGGAACAACTTACGCCAGCCATTGACGGCCGACATCAGTCTCTACCATTATATTGGAATAGCAAAACATACTGGCTGGGAGAGTATTCCATATTTTAAGGTAAGTCTTGTTTGAAGCCCTGTTATTTTAAGCTATTGCATAGCTTTTATCGCGGAGACCGAATCAAGAAATTCCGTAACGAAAATAAACCTAACACCCCCCACTCCGACCGGCACAGCAGTGCGGCGTTGAAAGCCGACTGGACTAGACGTATGCGTGTAGACTAGCTGCTAACTGCTCATAACTGATTCTATCTCTTTTAGACACAATGCTAGGTGAGACTGTGTGCTTTTTGGCCGTGTATATATATATATATAAAACTTGAATTAATATCAAAGAAAAAAAAATACTGCATAAATAAATAATTATAATTGCATAAGTTGATAAAAAATGCAATGCAATAGCTTTACCGCGGCAGTCGCCGAGTGCCACACGTATTTTTATATAAATATCACCATGGCAAGCTTACAATATAGGTTCTCCTTGAAAGTAAAAAATGGCATTTGACATCATTGCAAATGGCACATACTTTCTACGAGAACAACAAATAGGTGGTAGGCGGACTGATGGTGGTAATTTGCCCAGTCTGCCGGGGCGGGGATGTATCCACTGTTCGTGCCGATAAACCCAGTAAAGTGTATCCACGCGTTTCGGGATCAGGCTCGAATTCCCGTTATGCCCAGTCAAGCCGGCATAGTGTTAGAGACTGATGTCAGTCATGAGTGTCTGATTTTCTAACAATCATGGATCTTGCGCGTCACTTACCATCAGGTAAGAGCCTCCAAATTCATGTGTACGTATAGTTAATTGTATGGTATATATATTTTTGACTACGTGTGTGGTTCGGTCGGGAAATATAGATGAAAGGATAAGGTTGTGGAGCTCTTCATAAATCAAGATGCAATTCTTTTTCACAATTCGTTTAAAAGTATCCAGGATATAGGAAAGGGGAAACACTAGCTGGGAGATTATTCCACATCATCATGCGACAGATGTAAAAATATCCAAAATTATATGCACGCGTAGGGATAGTGGCTACGGTCCATCTGACTAAGACATGCTTTATCTTTCTGATCGATTTGTTTAAAATTTTAGCCTAAATTTAGTTTTAATGTTATTTCCTATTTATATTTACCAAACCGAGAGCTATGGTGACTAGCCTACGACACGGGTAAAGGCGAGTCAGATAGCTAGTATTATACACCTATCCTGTCTAAATGTCCTAAAGGTTTGGCTGTCAGAGAATGCCTAGCGGCATTAAGTCCGCCTTAGTGCAATAAAGTTTTAAAATAAATAAATATATGGTTTAGAGAAACTGTATTTCTTTCCAGGTCTAGACCCAGCATACCCAGGGTATAGCTTGACCAATTCATCAGGTCATTTAGCTAAAGGAGATGCCATGTTTGTCGATGTGCTTCACACCAACCCTGGGGTATTCGGTTTCCCCCAGGCTATTGGGGACGTGGACTTCTACGTAAATCCAGGAAAATGGATACAGCCAGGGTGCTGGGTAGATGAGCTCGCCAGAAATCGTGAACTGGCTTATATTTGTAAGTAACAAATACGTTTTTAATATTTGAGATAATCAAAGTCAAAATGTTTTTTTAATACTAGCACATGTGACCTTGCCCCCACCTGATGTTAAGTTGCAGTTTCTAACACTACGCCGGCTTGATTAGGCATGACGGCAATTCGAGCCTAATCCCGAAACGTGTGGATACACTTAACTGGCTTTATCGGCTGACTGGACAAATAACCACCATCAGTCCGCCTGCCACCTATTAAAATCTTTATTCACGTAAACCCACAGGATATCTCAAGGATTAATATATCAATAAAAATATATATATTTAATTGGCATATATGTTCTTTAAGTTTATATTTAAAAACTAGTTCGAATTTACGCCGTTTGGGGCCGAGACGATGGGCCCATGCCCATGCTGGGATCTTCAGCAAGGCGCCTCGCCAAGGAATTGTCAAGGCGGGTGACAGTCTGGAGACAGTAAGGCTGGCAATTATTTCTGCCAACGTATTAGCCTCGCTATACAGAGTGGCAATGTTGCCAGTCTTCTTGGGACGAAAGCTAGGCGGAATGCCCAAGATTTAGACATTTCTGACAGACGTAATCGATACGTTTTCGGACGATTGTACATTCCGCCTCACCTGCACTTTTAATCAAGAAATATTTGGTAATTTTATTTTATTGATATGTTATAAATATTTTGTACACTTTTACATATATATCTAGTAGGTATATTAGTTTTATGTAGAAATCGCTGTACCGGTTTGATTGACAATTATTTATTTGTGATATTTCTCGAGTTTCGTAGGTAACACGGAAAGTTTTGAACAATAAAACACCCTGTAGATATTATTGCACTAGCTAAGTTTCGCTTTTAAGGTCTTCACGGCTATATTACTTCTGGATCGATGGAGCGTAGCGAAACTAATCATTAGTACGTATGTAACAAATATATATATTTGTCTAAAATCGGTCACAAATTGTATGTATCAACAACGCAGTTTGTTTAGGGGTTGAAAGCGATCGATGGTATGACGTCACGGGTTAGGTTGTACGGTAGAGCGAGAGGGAGATATTCACCAAATACTATGGTTACTCTTTAAACTTATTCGATAGTGTTTATTAAACAAAATTAAAAAAACTTCTAATCAAAGGCGCGGTGGTGGCTCGGTTGTAAGAACGCGTTCCTTAAATCCTACAAAGGTCGGTTCAAACCCATCCGGCATGTACCAATGAGAAATACACTTTTCTTACGTACATTTCTCATAGATTTACAACACCACCGTTCCCGTGCCTTGGAGAGCAAGTAAAGCCGTCGGTCCCGGTTCCACTAATACCAACTTGTGAAATCGTTAATAAATTGACATCATATCCCCGCCAAGCCATCTGGCAAGCGTGGAGAGTGTAGGCCAAATGCTCCAGATATATTTATCTGGAAAGCCCATCTCCAGCAGAGGAGGTCTAGGACGCTGTGTTCAAGGGGCTGTAATGATAATGATGAATCAAACATACATCAGTGTTTGAAGACAAAAGTATTCAACCAGTTTTGTCATACGAAGTGGAAACGTGGAAACTGACAGTGGGTCTGATCAACAAGTTTGCAGCCGCTCAGCGACCATTGGAGAGTGCTATGTATTTCTCAGATATAAAAAGTTCAAAACTTTGACATCTGTCAAAGATTTAAGATAAAAAGTATCATCACGACCATTTCTCTTTCGGAGTAGTCAGAAACCACGCTTATAAAGAAGCGGATTCACATTTAGCCAACTTTACTATAAGCCAATACAAAACGGTATCTTTATTTATTTATTTATAATAGGGTAGCCAACAGTGCTAACATCACACACTTATTTGTACTTAACACTAAATCAGAAGTTAGATGTTGCACCTATTATAGGCGACCACTACATACCACAGTAGCCTTTATTGCCTATAAGAAATAACAAAATTAAAAAAAAATCAATAAGTATACAAAAACTAAATATTATTCGAAAATCTAAATCTGAAACAATTTATAAAATATATATATAATAAACATACAATTCCTTTTAGAAATAATAAAAAAAATGTAACTTTTAGTAACTTTATATTGATCGTAAATAAGATTTATCACCCTAAGACCCAGGGGCCTAATTCTGGCGCTTTCGACTTGCGTGTCGGTTCGAAATATTCGAATGAAAAGCGACAGATCTCCATTGAAAACTGTCAGTTTCATTCGAGCGGATATGTATGTCAAAGGCGCGAGAATCGTGGCCCTGTTCTCAGTTCCATTCTCAGAATAATATATTAACATCCTTATTTTGTGTGTAGGTTTAAGTAACTTGCACTGTTTCAGAATTACAGTCTGGGGCCTAATTCTGGCGCTTTCGCCTAGCGTGTTGGTTCGAAATATTTAAATGAAAAGTAACAGATCTCCATAAAGAATATAAGATGACACGGCACTTTTACAGCTACGAATATATGCTTAATTGACATATTATTATTATTTACATTGTAAGGTGACACGGCCCGTATACAGCCACGAACTAGTATTAAGATTTGATATTTATTATTATTGTTAGATTGTACGCTGACTCGGCCCTTTTACAGCCACGAATTTATATTTAGTTGACACGGCCTATTTACAGCCACGATCTTATATTAAGTAGTTATTAAGTTACAATTACCCTGCTCATGACAATAATGCCATGATTACCTAACTTATGTTTCTTTATATATTTTGTATGTTTTTGTTTTATATTATTTAAGTGTTGACAATATCCAAGTTGTTACAAGATAACCTATGGAAATAAATATTTTGATTTTGATAGAAAACTATCAGTTTTATTTCAGAACATGCATGTCGAAGGCGCGAGAATCTGGACCCTAATTATATATATGTTAGTAACATGTTTATTTAACTAATATTTATTGTATAACATTTTGTAAACACGTTGTGCATAACCCTTTCAGCACGGACAAGCGTGAGTTATTACAAAAAAAATCTAGCGGCCGCTCCGAAACAGCCTCAGTAGATCGAGCATCCATCTACCTACTTAGTGATTATCTTTATTAAATTATTTCCTTGGAGATTGGGTCAATCCCTGGTGTGGGATTTTACCTGTTGGGATTCCCTAGCCCCTTCCCACCTTCAAGAAACTTCTGCTAAAGCTGGTGTTGCAGCGGAACAAGCGCAGATCAGCAAGCGTCGAAAATGTGAAACTATTTGCAATAGTTACTTTTTTTCGACGTTTGCTGTAGAAACGATGGGCCCGTGGGGATCGGAACTTAAAGCCTTTTTATAAAGAAATTGTTCCAAGGCTCATTGACGTCTCTGGTGACAATAGGGCTGGCAGTTTTTTCTCCCAAAAATTAAGTATCCTAATTCAAAGGGGAAATGCTGGTAGTGTATTGGGCACCATGCCACAAGACAGCGATTTGGAGGAGCTATTTTTTTTTTGTAAGCATGTATTTTTATTTTCTATGTATTATTATTATTTTTTAGGTTAAATTTAGATTTTGTTTTAATATAGTTTATTTAATATTGTAATTCTTTTATATTGTTTGTATATTACTTCTTTATTAAATTGTTAGGTTAGTTCTTAGTCCTAGTCCTTTTTTTTAGTTTTTAGAAAAAAAAACTTAAAATAGTAATTTTGATTTCCACCATATTACTCAATAAATGAAGGGCACATTAGAAAACAAAAAGCTTTATGGAATTTGAGGAATATTTTCACAATTTATGAGATATTTTAGACCTTAAGTAATCAATACATATCCAAATTTTTTTTGTCGTGCCGAAAGGGTTAATTAAATAAATAAATATTTATTTAAGAGTGGTCACGCAACGTTTCAACTCTTCCATCGTATTTTGAACAAGAAAAAATCTGTATGATATTTTCAGACGGGTAAACAACATTCTCGTGGGTATTGTGTAGTTTTGGTTTATTTGCGATAAGAATAAGCTTTCGTTATGTATTTATTTTTATTTATCTAAAACTTTATTGCACGTTATACAAGGGGCGGACTTAATCAAAATCAAAAATCAAAATAATTTATTTCCATTGGTTCTCTCAAAACAACTTGGATACAGTCAGAACTAATAAAATCAATACAATTTTCACAACATATGTACTAATCAAAGTGGTAATAATGGTTGGACCGTAAACAGGCAATAATCCATATTTATGTATGCTATGCACAACATTATTGCTATATATATAAACTAACTAATTTAGAAACGACTTAAATAAGATCGTGGCTGTAAAGAGGCCGTGTCAGTTTACATTCTAAATACATAATAATTATGATGTAAAGAAATTATATACATACGTCAGATAATTTATAAATGTATAGAACAAAAAAAAAAAAAATAGTAATAAAATAATAAAAAATAAAAAAAAGACGTCATCTTATAATCTAAATACTAATAATGATATGTCAATTAAACATAAATTCATAGCTGTAAATGGGCCGTGTCGTAATACCGCTAGACGTTATCTGACAGCCAACCTTAGGGACAATGTGGACCAGGTGCAAATATTTAGTACCAAAAGTATCATCACAACCGTTTTCCTTTCGGGGTGGTCAGAAACCACGCTTATAAATAAGCAGATTCAGATTTAGCCAACTTTACTAAAAATTAAATTGTGCGACAGAGCAATGCAAAGGAATTTAACCCCGTTTTTTTTTTCATTTATTCATTACAGCCCCTGGAACTCAGCGTCCTAAACCTCCACTTTTGGAGATGGGCCTTCCAGATTATATAAGTAAAGTATCATCACGACCGTTTCCCTTTCGGGGTGGTCAGAAACCACGCTTATAAATAAGCAGATTCAGATTTAGCCAACTTTACTATAGGACAATCATGACAAGTGGCAAGCTCGTCGATGTCTCCAGCGTACCAAACTCTAGAAATATCACAAATAAAATTAAATATTAATTAAATGTATTTAATTACATTAATAATTATTTTTGTGTCCCGAACATGAATCGAACCCGGTACCTCCGAGTCTAAATCCACGGACTTAACCACGGAGTCAGTCTAATTTTTTTTTTTAAAAGTCACATTTTAATATATTTAATGTTAATTGATATATTGCACCTACCTCACATAAATGTTCTCGTTGTCCCGAAGGTCTGACAGGCAGAGAATGTCAAGCGACATTATGTCACGCCTTTGTAATTTATGTGCAATAAAGTTTTAAATAAAATAAAATAAATAAAATTATTTAAATGGAAGTACCCGTTTTTTTTTTAGCTTTCCACATTTTGTAAAAATAATGCATAAATTCAGGTGTTGTGAAGTGTGAAGTATGAGGATATACAAATGAGGTTCGCGTATGTCCATATTTTAGCCGACATGAATATCGTTTGCATATTTTAGTGACATTGCCTTGGAAAATTAATGTAGCATAAAAAACCTGTTTACGTAACACGTATTTAGATATTTTTTTTGGAAATGCTTCCGTAGTCTAGCGGTTAAGTCCGTGGATCTAGACTCGGAGGTAGAGGGTTAGATTCTTGGTCGGGAAACAATAATTTATTTAATTTGTGATATTTGGTATGTTAGTGGTGAACTGACTCAAAAAATTGTGACATACATGTGATCCGAGTGACCCCCAGCTCTAACATCTCAGAATGGTGACTTGAAAAAAATTATTAATAACAAGCTGGTTTTTGTTTTGGGGCTTGCAAAATATATATTTTTTATAAAAAATGCATCGGCATACAAATTTTATGGTAATTTTTTTGAGACCTACACTCGAAATAGGAATATTTGTCAATAAACATTCTAATCTTTTAAAAAAATATAATACTTGTAACAAATTTGTACCTAGAGATTATACCCGACTAATCTACCCAAGATGTGTAAGTGAGTATTACAGCAGAAACTGCCACATAATGTGCATATATAATAAAATTCCTAGAGAGATACGAGAGTTACCTACTTATAAAACGTTTTACTATTGAGTTAAAGAAAATTCTTATTGACAACTGTTTTTACTCAATAAAATAATTTTTAGCATGCAAATTTTTATATTAACATTGTATTCCAATAAATTGACAATAACAATATTAAATATAAACTATATACAAATAAATATCTATCGACATAAACATATTGTATGCCCATAATATGGGCAGATTGCTTGATGATTGATCATCATGACATGTACATACAACTGTAATTAGAATAAGCAATCTATACAATAAATAAATTTGAATTTGAAAGTTGTCAAGATTATGTTAATCTTTTTTTGATTAAATATATATATTTTGCAAGCCCCTTAAACTTACTAATAAACTTTCAGCCTGTTATTAATCACTGAAATCCCTTATATGAAATCCGTGGACTAATAATTTAGGGTTGATACGAGTAGGTATGTAAGACTATGTTCCTACCTATGATGAGTGAATATTTGGCTTGGTTCCAAGGATTGAACACAAGAGCGAAATGTCAATATAGGAGACTTATTGAAAAACAGGCCACTTGTCACAATCCAAACTTGAGCTTTCAGCATATGATATTGATATACCATAAACGCTTTCCTTAAAATCCTACAAAGGTCGGTTCAAACCCCCCCGGCATGTACCAATGAGAACCACGCGGCGAACGAGTGCCTTCACTCCGTAGCTACGACTCAGACTTAGCTCACAGGGCCAACAGTGAGATAGAGACGGTTTATAGGATTTTAGTCCGTAGGCGCCCTGGGGCTTCACTAGGAAGCTTCACGGATGAGTCGGGCATGCGACCCCCACCCGCGTTGGCCCTTCAGGCAGGGGGCGTATCATTGATGATTTATTGATTCACCGTCTATAAAAAAATAAAAAAAACCCATGAGAAATCAAATTGTCTTACGTACATTTGTCATAGATTTGCAACACCACCGTTCCCGTGCCTCGGAGAGCACGTTAAGCCGTCGGACCCGGTTGCACTAATACCAACTTGTGGATTCGTTACAATTTGTCATTAAAATTGACATTAGATCCTCGCCAACCCGTCTGGCCAACTTGGCAAGTGTAGGCCAAATTCTCCAGATATATAAACTGCCTGTGGTCTAGCGGTTAAGTCCGTGGATTTAGACTCGGAGGTACCGGGTTCGACTTCTGAGTATTAATGTAAATAAATACATTTAAATAATATTTAATTTGATATTTCTCGAGTTTGGTACGCTGGAGATATCGACGAACTTGCCACTTGTCGTGATTGGCCTATAGTTAAGTTGGCTAAATGTGAATCCGCTTATTTATAAGCGTGGTTTCTGACCACCCCGAAAGGGAAACGGTCGTGATGATACTTTACTTATATAATCTGGAAGGCCCATCTCCAAAAGTGGAGGTTTAGGACGCTGAGTTCCAGGGGCTGTAATGAATAAATGAAAAAAAAACGGGGTTAAATTCCTTTGCATTGCTCTCAGTCGCACAATTTAAAATTTTAAAATTTTTTTTTCAAGTAGTGTTTAATTTTTCAAGCCGGCCATACTATTAGACTGATGAGTGTCTGATTCCAGTTGCTACCATTTATGGACCTTACGCGCCACTTTCCATCAGGTGTGCGCAAGGTCACATGTCGTCCTATTATAAAAAAAAAATCAGTGCTTGTAATTGTTTTCAATTGTTAAAGTTTGGAAGCCACTCACTGGTTTCCTTGTTTACATTTTAGTCGCGATCACAGCGACATTATCGCCGCTCGGCCAATACCACCGTTGGATCGGTGGCTAGCGCTCCGAGCGGTCACACGTTTTTTCTCTCACAATTTTCATATAGCCTTTTTTTCAAGTAATTAACTGTAATTTCTACTTCTACAATAAACCATATACAGTCCGCTAAACAATCTTTAATTGAGCCATCGAAGACCCGCAGCAGTATCCCTACGTGGTTAGCTGCACAGAATAGGGACTGACGATTTTACACATTTTGTCAAACAATATAAATTGTATAATGTTTAAGACGGCTGCAGTCACAATCGTGCGTGGAGGTACTTTGCGGAGTCGGTTTTAGACCCTGCAGGGTTCCCGGCGACCCTGTGTCACCGTTGGAATCCACCTCTCCCACTGTGCACCTTCCAAACACACGGATTCATGGGATTTGGTGCTAGGAAACCGTAAGTTTAACATTTATTTTAGCACGTATTCTACTCACACAATTCAATATTATCAAAGACTATTAAAGTCAGAGTGTACTTTGAGAAATCTACTTTCTAGGAAATAAAATTACGAACATTTTACATATATATTCCAAAAGACCACAACATGAAGTCGAATAAATATTATGATCTTACAAAAGAAAACGCAGTGGAAGGTGGTGCGAGAGGAGTTCCAGCAAAATCTTTGCATCACTTACTGAAAGACAATTCCTAAGCAGGTCTACCGTCAATACATTTATGGAACGAGCTTCCAAGACGGCATTAACGGAATCATACAGTAGAGAGAGAAGTAGAATGGTGGATGGTGAGCGTATTATCGCGCAATAAAAAAAAGGAGGCCTCCTTTTCTTAAACCAGCCTATTGTCGGTCGCAAGCCCGAGACACCATTCTTCTCATCTCTTACCCACACACGATGGACCCGGCACCCGCACGGTGAATCCATGGAATGCTTAGAAATTTGTCTTCCTCTTCTTCTATTTATGTAAAATGTTCGTAATATTACATTTTACATATTTCTTTGTGATTCGCACGACCGCCCTCTTCGTTCTTCTCATAACAACCAACTCAAAATCCCACCCCACACTTCCAGCAGATATTCAGATTCATTTACCGTATCGTCTGCTTGCCAGTGGAACAAACTTCCACTGACCATCAGACAAGCTCATTCCATTCACATCTTTAAAAAACTACCTAATACTTTCTTTTTAAACAAGCAGAACAATATATTTTAACTCCACAAATTTCTACTTCCTAATAATATATTATCTTTATATATGTATATCTTCTATAATACGTGTATATTGATGAGTATTTATGTAGTCTACGTATTCATACTATTTATGTAGTTTATTGGTTAGAATTGCACCCCACATATTTATACTGTCTCACTCTCCCAAAGGTTAGCTGGTAGAAAAAGCCGAAATGGCTTTAAGTTCGCCTTTGTACATACTTTTAAGTAAAGTGCAATAAAGTATTTAATAAATAAATCCTCTCATCATAACAGCCTCTAGAACACCGAGTCCTAGACCTACACTGTTGGAGATGGGCCTTCCAGAAATTTCTGGAGAATTTAACCTAAACTCAGCGCGCTGGCCAGGCGGGTTGGCGAGGAAATACATTTTTTTACGTACATTTGTCATAGATTTTCCAAGACGGCATTAACGGAATCATACAGTATTTGGTTGGGTAGGGAGAGAAGTAGAATGGTGGATGGTGAGCGTATTATAGCGCAATAGAAAAAAAAGGAGGCCTCCTTTTCTTAAACCAGCCTATTGTCGGTCGCAAGCCCGAGACACCATTCTTCTCATCTCTTACCCACACACGATGGACCCGGCACCCGCACGGTGAATCCATGGAATGCTTAGAAATTTGTCTTCTTAACACCACCGTTCCCGTGCCTTGGAGAGCACGTCAAGCCAATACGGACGTCATTAAAATTTGATATCAGAACCTCGCCAACTCGTCTGAAGATTTTGTTGGAAGGCCCATGTGCTATGGGCTGTCATGAAGAAGGCCTAGGTATAGAAAATCCACAAATACTAGTAACATCTTTGCCGGCTATTTCCAACATGATATAAATCTCTACAGTCCTCGAACTTCGAACTACATGCCCGTCAAAGTTGATTTCAGGGTAAAATGTAATTTCACGCAACTTAGACCTTTATTTGTGGAGGCGTCAGAGGCGAGAGTAGCTTGCAAATGTTTAGCTATTAGGTTGGTTTACGGCGGTCAATATACGAAGCACGTTCCTTACATGAATCTTATTAAGAAAAATGGTACACGCAGATTTAGGCCTGTTTCTTGAAGTGCAACCGTTAAATTGGCAAAATAGTCATTTCTGTCAGTTTTGTGGATAAATAATTAAAAACATCATTATAGGTACAAGATCCGTAGATTAGATAGTAGATTGCCTGCCTAGCAGTCAAGTTAATGGATTTAGACTCGGAGGTACCGGGTTTGATTCCTGGTCGAGCCACAATGAATTATTTAATTTGCGATATTTCTCGAGTTCGGTATGGTAGAGACATCGACGGGCTTGCCACTTGTCATTATGGGCTTAAAGTAAAGTTTAGCTAAATGTGAATCATCTTCATTAAAAATAAATGTTTCTAACTACCCCGGAAGGGATACGGTCGTGATGATACTATTTTTTTTTTAGGCGTATATCTTTGTCATTACAGCCCCTAGAAAACACGAGTCCTAGACCTCCACCGTTGGAGATGGATCCTTCTGGAGAACTCGCCACGCTGGCCAGAAGGGTTGGCGAGGGTCTGATGTAATTTTTTAACGATATTTTACAAGTATTAACGATTTCACAAATTCGTATTAGTGGACGGCTTAACGTGCTCACCGAGGCACGGGAACGGTGGTGTTGTAAATCTATGACAAATGTACGTAAAAAAGTGTATTTCTCATTGGTACATTTTTCATCAGCCCCAAGAACACAGCGTCCCAGACCTCCACTGTTGAAGATGGGTCTTTCAAAAGAAATTATTATCTGGAGAATTCAGCCTACATTCGCCACTTTGTGATCTAATGTAATTTTTTAAGACAAAAATATTAACGATTCCACAAGTTGGTATTAGTGGAACCGGGACCGAAGGCCTAACGTGATATTCGAGGCACGGGACCGATGGTGTTTGTAAATCTATGACAAATGTATATACATACATACATATCTTCACGCCAGATCCCTTGCGGGGTAGGCAGAGACGATTAAGCGCCACTTGACAGGATCACGACATACCTCTTTCGCTTCGTCGACATTCACCAACCACTTCATACATGCCCTTTTTAATGCTCTTTTAGCCAGTGTTTTATTTATTTGATCGTGATATGTAAGTCTTGGTCTGCGAGGGCACCTTTTACCCACAACTTTCGCATTATATACACAAATGTACGTAAGAAAACTGTATTTCTCATTGGTAGATGCCGGGGATTTAATCCGACCGGGGCCAGTTGGATTACATTATGCACAAGTATTTAATGGCAGAAAAGGGACAAAAAAACCGAGTCCATTATCTCCTTTCTTATTGTATAATTTTTCAGAATATCCGGGAAGATGTTCCTGGAAACAAACCCGACGCCTCCTTATGCAAGAAATGGACGATAAGCTAAACTACACATTGCCAGTTCAAAGAAAACAATATCAGATCAACCAATAATGACAAAAATGAGGAGTTCTTCGCGCCATTTTGCGTGGACATGTCAAGTGCAAGTTTTTGTTTTGTAAATTAATTTCCTGTGGATATTATTGGTCAAAAGTGGTGTTGCTTGGTTTAATAATGTGCTACAATGTTAATAATTATGGAAAACGATAAATTGGACTTTAAATATGGGGCACAAGTTGCAGTTTATTTTTTGCGGTTTTCCTGCGCTGTCAACTCCCATATTTTACCCGACGTGTTTGAGCTGTGGTGCCGCGAATTCTGCAGCATCTGGAATTTGATGATGACCTCATTAACTCATGTATAAGAAAGATATATTACGTCAGACTTGGCTGTATGGGCTAGACCCTTTGCCTTTCCTATCATCACATTCATCATCCATCGGGAGAAGAGAACCAAAAAAAAAAAACAATGACAAAAGTGAATAGATAATTTTAATGAATATATATATACGATTATATACAGGTTGGATTTTTGAGATGGGGTCTAAGCAGACCCTTCATAACTTTTTGGGATATTTTGAACTGCATTAACAGATTAAAAAAAAATGTACCTACTCGTACAGTTAGTAAATGATAATTTCACACAAAAACTTTTTTTTATGCCTATCAATCCTGTTTCTTATAAGAATCAAATGTCTTTACTGGACCGACTGAGGTTTGAGTACTAGAAATGTCAGAAATCGCAAAAACTTTACCCATACATGTTGTACTAAAAACGATTAATCAACTCAAAATATTCTTAACTGCCTCCGTGGTCTAGCGGTTAAGTCCGTAAATTTAGACTCGGAGGTACCGGGTTCGATTGTATATATTAACATAATATTTAATTTATTTGTGATATTTCTCGATTTTGGTACGCGGAGACATCGATGAGCTTGCCACTTGTCATGATTGGCTAAATGTGAATCCGCTTAATTTATAAGCGTGGTTTCTGACCACTCCGAAAGGGAAACGGTCGTGATGATACTTTACTTTTACTTTACTAAAATATTCTTTGTTTGCCAAACGATCGTAATCTCACTGTCATTAAAAGACTCTTTTAAGCCACCTGGACTTTGAGTACAGACTACCGAAAGTCACAAGACAGGGTATAACATAAATGTTTTAGTTCGGCCGGCCTGCTGTTTTCCAAAATCTCTCCTAACAACGTTTTACTGTAACTATAACAGTTAAGCTACCTGCAGCCCTATTCTGTTACATAAGCGCAAACGTTATATAATGGAATCCATTAACTATATATATATATATCACGCTATGAAAAGTAGATATTTGCACGGCCGCTGTCAATGTCGAGCGCTCTATAGTTGAGAATTGAATTTTGTAATTATGACGCAATCTCTGACGTAAATTACGAAATCTACTAATAATGTTTGCGACTAAGTAACAGAACAACTGCTGCCCTTACTGTCCCGTTTTAAAAATCCATCCTATATATATATATATTTATATCTTGCTGTTAGATATTGAGAAATATACATAGTCACTGTTTAGTACAAATATGATTATAATTAGGTCACGAAATTTGTTGTTTTAAAAAAAAAAAAATTAAGGCTGCGCTCACATTGCTTTAACAGGTCTTCATTTCCTGAGTACTAAAAATAAGTAGTCGAACACGGCTTATTTCGCATCTACTGTGAGCGCTCATAACTACTTCAAAAAATCGGGGTCTTTTCCGCACGACCGATTTTCGGACGAAAACGCATGCAATGTGAGCGCGGCCTAAAGGTGAATATGTTAATAATGTGCCAGTGAGAATGGTAGCTGTGATAAAATAAAATAAATTTTAACACAAGTAACTTTGTTTATTTTCAGTGAATATTTTTCGATTTTTAATTTCAATATACATTTTTTTTTAACCTAGTATTGAAGTGGACCACGCACTTAAGTTGTTCCTATAATATACAATTTTTTTATTGTATTTTTTGCTGTAATGATGATAAGATGGCTTGCTGAATCTTGTTTTTATAACACTAAAGAATATTAATATTACATAATTATTTTTTTCATTAATCTTAATTTGACATACGAATAATATTAAATTTAACATACAATTTTAGTTTATCAAATGCAAGCACGGTAGACACAGTGTACAGTTCTTTAACAATGTTTTTTATTTTTATATATTTACGGATTTCACTATATAACATTTGCGCTTAAAAAAGCAAAACCTAGACCATGACTGGGCAACACTACTTCTAAACAAGCTGTTTAACACATTTATCTATATGCGTATAGTGTTGATTATCTAGGAATTTCTTTTTCATTTGTTGTTGTAAATTACAATCTCGTCCTTTACAATTACAGTACCAATTTAATGCAAAATCAACGTTGTATTTCGTCATAGTTAAAGCTTGGTCCATTAGGTTCAATTCGAACTGATTTAAGTTTGACGGTATGTCGAATATCTGCTGAATTCCTTTGCGATGTAATTGTATGTCACGGGATAGGTATCTGTGAAATAACAGGGAATTTAATACTATTACCTATAGGTGTAGTTAAATTCAGCCGACAGAAGCATTCAGCTAAGATGTACGGGATTCGGGAAGTTACGTCACATCTTCCTATCGAACATACCAGTGTTTGAACACAAAAGTTTTCAACCAGTGCGATCTTCCAGTAATGGCGTATAGGTCTGATCCACAAGGTCGCTCAGCGAGCTATGGAGAAAGCTATGCTCGAGATTTCTTTAAAGGATAAAGTCGCAAGACGTTGACATCTGTCAGTTCTATAGTGGAGACCACGTACTGGAAGATGCAGAGTGGGGCAACCCGTCGCCAGATGGACAGATGACCTGAGGAAGATCGCTGGTGGGGGATGGATGAGGATGACAGGTGATCGTGTGAATTGGCGAGCATTTGGGGAGTAGTGGAGATGATGATGAACCTTTAATTACCGATGTGTGGTCCGACAGACACCTGGATTCATCATCACCAGCCTGCAGAATAAACACTAACTTAAAACTAACAAATTTTTGCTATTTTGTTTTTTTTTAGGCTGACTCACGCACGTCAATTGATTTCTATATAATAAATAAACTCCCTCTGTGGTTAAGACTGTAGATTTAGACGGGTTCGATTTCTGGTCGGCACACAATAATTCATTTGTGATATTTCTCGAGTCTGGTACGTTAGAGACATCGACAAGCTTGCCACAATATATATATATATATATATAAATGAATGTCTGTGTGTATGTATGTTCCCTATGAATTTCAAAACCACTTGACCAATCGGGATGAAACTTTGGGAATATGTTGTGTGAACATCGGCGAAGGTTTCTGACATAGTACTACTGTTGTCCGATAGGTGGCGCGCATCAGCGCTGATTTGTGGGGCATACCGACCGAGGCGAGGGTACATTTATTGACTATCAGGCGGTACGAAGTTCGCCGGGTCAGCTTGTCATTAATAATAAACAATAATGTTGTCAAGTAATGATTCATTTAAAATCTTAGAAAAAGTTTATCGTTTAAAAACAATAATGTATTTACAGGAAAACACATAATCTTTATAAAACCTGATACCTAATTTTACCTCCGCGTCCCTGGTAGGTATTTGATCACGTGATATTCCAATATTAAATTATCGTAAAATGTGTAGATAGTTATTTTTGCATGTGGCCTAAACACGCAAATGTCATAAATTTATACAAATAGTCCACTAGTCTATGTTTTTGTATATCTTTACATCATAACAAACAATTTAGACATTATTAAATATGTTAATATTTTATTTAGTTGTAATAGGGCTGGTTCTTTCCACGCCCAGAGAATCAGCATAGCGATTTCCACCATGCCGCGCGGATACGATTTATATTTAAATTAGGTTTTGTAAGTAGGTAGTGGGTCTGGTCCACAAACTGGAGGTATGAAGAGAACTATGCGGAGAAATATCAACTCTTGACTGATTTCACATGAGTACTTATTTTAACTGTATCATAATAATAATAATAAATATTTCCAGACAGGTCACACAGGGCCATCTAATTTCCGTGGTAAGCTACGAGGCTTGTGTTACGGAAACTAGATGGTAGATTTATATACACTAAATATTATCGGTGTGTAGATTATAGATTAGATAGAAGTATCGTCACGCCCGTTTCCCTTTCAGGGTGTGCAGAAACCACGCTTATAAAAAAGCGGATTTATATTTATTTATTTTATTTATTTATTTATTTATTCGTGGGAAAATTTAAGCCTTTGCAATATTATGTATACAAAAAATATCTAATCTCAAAGCCTTACAAATTTTCCAACCTTACTATATGCCAATCATGACAAGTGTCAAGCGAACGAAACTCGAGAAATATCACAAATAAAATTAACCTCCAAATTATTATTTTTCGTCAATTTTCCAATATTATTATTAGTGATTCTGTTATTCGGGACGGAGACAAATCCCACAAATTGTTCTAACAAACCCGACTTTGTTTTTCTATATTAGGATTAATTTAATATAAATACTTAGATGGTTAAAGTAACAGAAGATCAGTCAGAGTTGGTATTTCTCTGCATAGCTCTCTTCATAGCTCGCTGAGCTATATCTATGTATGGATAGGTTAATGATATAAACACATTGAAAATAATAGTGTTATTTATTCATAGAATAAATTCATTACAATCACAATATTACTAACAATTTAACATAACGTACAGGACAAAAGCGCGTACATATTATTATGTCGTAGGTAAATACAGGTTGCGCAGGAAACGATAACACATATATAGTGCAATGTTATTATACAGAGATTTATTTATTTATTAGTTCATTTATTTCCACAGAACATAAAGGTTAGTATATAATTGAGTTTATACATTGGCCAAATTAGGAAACATACTTTATTATTAATACTTAGGTGTCAAAGAAAAGGAAAAAAAAAAACAGAAGAAGTACAACCATAAGATACATAAATTCAATTTAACAAAAAATATAAAAAAAATAAAATAGTTTTAGGTAGTTTATACACAGTTAGTAGAGTTTGAAATCCACTATTTAATTTAATTTCCTCAAAAGGGTTTATTTTATTTTTATTTATTTATTTATTTATTATTTTCATGAAAATGTACATAACAGATTATACGTCTAAACAATACATATTTCATAACAACATTAAAACACGAGTGTTTATCCCTCTAGCTCGCACAATCCAATATTTTTAAAGATTTTGAAGAATCATAATATATATATATATAATATACATAATATATGAATGTTAGCAACTGGAATCGGACTCATGACTGACATCAGTCCCTAACACTATGCAGGCTTGACTGGGCATAACGACTATTCGAGCCTGATCTCGAAACGTGTGGATAAGCTTAACTGGGTTTATTGGCACGAACGTTGGAAACTTCCCCGCCCCGGCAGACTGGGCAAATTACCACCATCAGTCCGCCTACCACCTATTTGTTGTTCTCGTTGAAAGTATGTGCCATTTGCAATGATGTCAAATGCCAATTTGTACTTTCAAGGAGAACTAATATTGTGAGCTTGTCATGGTGATATTTATATAAAAATATAACACCGCTTGAAATAAGACTTACGAAATAATTACGTTATAAAAATGTGTTTGATAATTTTGTCTGTGTTAAATGTATGTCAGAAATGTCCGTAATTTTATTTTCTAGAAGATTAATAGACTAGATTTCTCAAAAGTGTAAGTAAAAGTACAGACTTGAATAATTAAAAATGCTGTATTGTGCGAGCGAGAGGGAAGCACAAGTTTTTATAAAAAAAAAAAATGAAAATTAGAATCTTTTATAGATAAATCATAATATAGGTTTTGTATTCTCATTATGATTGCGTGTTATCGTTAAAGTTCTAATTACAATAATAGCTTCCACATCAACAATTACATATTGGCATAAGCGCAGTCCTCAATTCGTTTGTAAGACGCTTTATGTAAAAATTGCATGTTTTTCGAGCACAACCGTTCCGCACAACTCCTAGATTTGCAAAACCAATCTTGAACCACGCACATTCTATATTCGAGCTGTATTAATGACGTAATCATAGACTCGGTCTCGAATTCTGACAGTTTTGGAAGGCCGAGATTTCTTATTATACCAGTCCTGCCAAGCTCCACGGAATTGGCGATAAATCTGTCGAATTTAAGGGTCTTATTTGAATCGATCAAAGTCATTAATCACAAATCTTGGGAACATTCCGGAAACTTGAAAGGGGGAGACTAATGAAACTTCCCTGAACTTTTTAATCTTTTCACGATTATAACAAAACCTATTGTAGAGGTTTTATTAAAATTATATACAGCTATCGAATATCACCCAAAAGAACTACATGACAATACTTCCAGAATAACGGTTCATTAAATTAAAACATGTTCAGGAAAAAACAGTAACCGGCATAATAAAAAAGGAAATGAAATAAAATAAACGGTACTGGTAAGATAAACCAAAGATGAAAGTATGATACACAACCGTAATATATTTTCCTTTAAAGGAAAATTATGACATTAGCCCTGATGATGGGAATTTTACTATAGCATTTAGGCAACTTTACGATAGAGGCCCATCATGATAAGTGGCAAGCAAGCTTGTCTATGTCATACACGAGGCACAAGAAATGTCACAAATAAATTATAAATATTTTATGATCAAAGGATCTACGGTCTTAACCGCTAGACCACGGAAACAATACTGATAAGAATTAAAGATTGTATTTAAAAGCATACCTTGCTAAGGAAATAACATCTGTGCTGTCGCTTTCCACAAATCCAGAGACTCTAGGATAGTCGTTGCAAAGTAAAGCATGTGATACATTAAACACCAGTTTGGCTAAAGCATGCGCCTCGCTCAATGCTGCAGCACTTGTGTCTGTTTGAGACGCAACCACTGGAGCATATCTTACTGCTGCGGTCATCATTTCTGAATTTTTCTATAAATGATTATAGTGTTATTAAATTTCTTTAACAAATAATACCTCACTGATAAGCTTGGGTTGATTGCTCCTGAACGATAGGGCTCAATAGGATTCCTCGCCAAGCCGTCTGGTCAGCGTGGCGAGTGTAGGCCAAACTCTCCAGATAAATGTTCTGGAAGGCCCATTTCCAGCAGTGAAGGTCTAGGACGCTGTGTTCTAGGGGCTGTAATGGATAGGGCTCAGGCTAATTGACTCGTTACTTAGCTATTTATTGGAGATGGTCATTGTCGCTGTCTTAAGCCACTATCAGCAGTATAATAATGGAAACAACAAACATTTAATCAAATTAAAGGTAGTTTATAGAGTGAATACTGCTTCTTTTGGTTTGTATTTATTTGTATTTCTTAAGTACAACTGCGGCGGGCAGCAGTTCGTCACCTCACTCCTAAAGATTAATTCATCGCCATATCGACGATCTGCTGTCTACTGTACTGTACTATCTAACGTTAGTGGTGGTTTACATAGTTGGCAACGCACATAACAATTTGTTTATATAAATGTACATGTATATATTTGTGTGTTACAGTTTGTTTTTCCGACTTGATAAGATTCTTGAGAAATTTTAATATGATCATTACTTTTACACATATATAAATTAAAATTTTTGTTTATAAAACCTAATTCCATTGTTAAACGAAGGTTACTATGCTTAATTTAAATCGATTCGAACTTTACAAATAGTATACCCATCATGGCCATCTAGTCATCTTTTTATTTAATTCATCATGATTACTTGGAAATTAAACTAAGAAATAAAGCTGAGATTTAAATTTAATCTTCAAATACGAGTATTTAAAATATATTTACCGATGAAAAATCAAAGTGTTCTATAGCGTGAGAGAATAGAGGCACTAAAGCTTCACCCTCAGTACCTCCAATACATGGTACCCTAGTGTTCTTGGGTTCCAAGCCAAGAGCCCTGGCTGCTAACGTTGTAGCCCTCATTTCAGGTACAGCCATGGATCCTAGAAGCTTCCTCGAATCGTACCATCCAGTTTCTTTGAATATCTGAAGAATAGAGTTAGGTGTAGAGCATTGTATTTAAGATATGTTACTTCTATAAGATAGACTGGTTACAAACCGCATGTATCTGATTCATCTATTGTGTACGCAAATACGACTACATATTCTCTAAATATTGTACTTAGTTGATGTGATTCTACTGTATTTATGTATAACATTCATCATTATGGTTAACCATTCTTTCTCGGTCATAATCCGCTTGCCCTCATACACACGGTAGACCCGGCACCAACACGTGGACCTTTTGGTTTTTCTCTATACACAACCAAGTGCTGTATGATTATATTTTTAATTATGTGTGTTAAAGACGCGAATCTATACTAATAAGTTTCGTACTTTGCATTTTTGTTTTTTATTAGCCTTGGTTAGAACTTAGAGAATATTGAGAATAATACAATCAGCAGTTACCAACTAAACATAAGACATCAAAGAAAAACACAATCGATCGAGAAACCTAACATGGGGAAAATATTATTATAATAATTGACGCAGCCAATAAAAACAATCCCACAAACTTGTTTGGAATAGGCCCCCGACAGTTGGCTGAATAAAGACAAAAACCTTTTGATATTTTTATAGGTTTTCGGAGACCGAATTGCGTCATTTGAAGCGAGTTTTTGTGTCAAAAGACGACGGACAGTTAATTTCTTCAGGACATGACGTAGGTATTATTTGACCGCTTCATTACGCTCATTCTTGGAAATTACATGTAAGAAAACTGGACCCATGTAATCTCATGGTTGCCAAATGAAAATAAAAACATTTGTGAGGATAGCAAGGTACTTGTTAATTCCGCAATTATGGACAAGATTGGATTCTTCATGTACCTTACTAATCCGATTTTGTTTCTGTTTGGTATCTTATGCATACAAAATAGCCTAGTTAGGTCAGCTAATAGAGACGGCAGATTTAAAGACAATATCGCAATATCTTTATTCACGAAAACCTAACAGGCATTTTAAAATGATTATACTTCTGTTAGTAGAAGATTAAGCAAGAAAGCGGTCCAATAACAATTTGTTAATAGTTGTAGTCTCCAATAATTGACTAGTCAATTGTTTTAAAAATGTTAACATCAAAATATAAATTCATAGGCACTAAATCAATGGTAGTAGTAGTAAGAACTTTCGCTGTAACGACCAATGTTCAATTTGCCAAATGGGTATTTTATGAGTTAGCAAATTAATCAGTGATTAGGGTCATAAGTCGTGACATTAATGTCGATATATACGACCATGTCGCCAAATATTGGTTATTTTATAACACGGCTTATCACCAAAACTAGCAATAAAGGTGTCATTGTCCCTAACTACACAAGTTCTCCCATTAACTTCAACGAAACGTTTATTTTATTTGTGTTTCATTGTAATTACATCAGGCGCATTACAATATACTTTTATTTCTCTTTTGCTTACTTTTATTGTATCAAAGAGAGTTGGCGTGGGTTGTATCCGAGTACATAACGTTTTAATTACGACCATTAATT
The DNA here is from genome assembly GCA_910589645.1 of Tinea semifulvella. Taxonomy (NCBI): domain Eukaryota; kingdom Metazoa; phylum Arthropoda; class Insecta; order Lepidoptera; family Tineidae; genus Tinea; species Tinea semifulvella. The sequence continues at coordinate 5,593,123 of OU342599.1, forward strand.
GATGAATATTTCGCCATATTTTACGATTACATACAATGGCGTCGACAGCTGATGGCTCAGGGGGGAAGCAAGTTGATATATGGAGAATCGAAAAAGTACCTATTGCAGTTCATTAATCAAGAGCACATGAACTTTACAGTTGTAAACTTGTGTTTACTCTCGCAGTCTCTATAAAATTGTAATAAGGTATAAAGTCCAATCTCTATGAGCTTTGGACTGTACAATGAATAAAACTTGTGAACAAAGTTATTAATTATATTTATTTAAAAAATATAATGTGCAATAATTATTGGTTAAACGCGAGTGAGCGACTTAGGGCAGTTGCCGATCCCTTGGCAAATATACGATACATATACGTACGTTAACATACCGTGATCCATTGATGCAGCCCAAAACTGAGCTGGTTCCCTAAATCTCACAACATAATTGTATTGTACACAATGTATACTTATTGAAAATTTTATAATATTGTTATTTTTATAGGCAATAAAGGCAACTGCGGTAATGTGGTGGTCGCCTATAGTAGGTGCAACATCAACTTCTGATTTAGCGTTATGAACATTTTTTTTTATTGATAAAAAAAAACCCTAACACAAAATAGCTTAAAAATAGTACTAGTTACATAAAAAAACAAAATACAACACTAGTTTAAAATAAGATTACTAGATTACTAAAAAAATGACTTATCTATATTAACGTTTTAGCCATGTTCTACTCTGATACATCTAACTAATCACCGGAGGCAGTATCAAGACAACTCTTATCCCGGACTAACTTTACAAATACACTTCGCTTGCTAATATACGAATACTACTATACACGTATATATAGTATAATTTTGCTTCTGCCTCTCATTCATTCATTTTGTTTTAGGTATATAATCATTAACCTATGGTTTTCACTTATTTACTATTATTATTATTCTTTTACTTCTGCTAGTCACGATTCAATTGCACTATTAATTTAAATCTAATTACTATATTTTACTCTTATTTCTGTTTTAATTGTATTGTCTAAATAATATAAAATCTCTTTGGCTTGTGTTCCACTATTGCTACTCTGTCTATATGTTTAATATAACAAGCTGTGATTTTTTCTAAAATAAATAAATAAATAAATAAATAAAAATGAAGTAATGTAGGGGGCAGGCTGGTGCTTTAACTAATAATGTGCCCTGGGCTCCAAAACATAGGATCTGTGCTATGTAATATAATAAGTGTGTGATGTTAGCACTGTTGGCGACCCTATTATAAATAAATAAATAAACATATAAAATGTTGTAAAATTAAGTAAGGCGGCGGCAGTCTATTACATATTACTATAAATAGTGGATTCCGTTATTGACTACGAGTACATATTAGGTTTAGCCGAGCATAGCTTATGTCAAGTTGGTGGTTTAACGGTCTAGAATAATGTTCGTGGTATTGTTGATACAAGCCGTCTGGCCAGCGTGGCGAGTGTAGGCCAAATTCTCCAGTTATATGATCTGGAAGGCCCATCTCCAGCAGTGGAGGTCTAGGACGCTGTCTTCTAGGGGCTATAATGACTGAAAAATAAAATTGTTGATAAAACTTCTGAAGCTGATTTTCCCTAACAAGGTGGTAAAAGTTCATAAATCGCTCATACTTTGAACTTTTTTCGTGTACCAATTAGAAAAAATCCAAAGCCAGTGAGAAGTTTAACAAGGCGAGAAGTTTAAACATTTTTAAAGGGTAATACTAATAATAAGCTGCAGTTAGTATTTTTGTTTTCATATGCAAAACAAAGCCCTATACTACGGCAGCCGATCTTTGACTTATTAGCAGCTAATATACCAGCTTAGAATAATAAACTTAAGTGCACAAATTACAAAGATACTAATGGACCTAATGCCGATAGACGTTCTATGGTCTAACCATATACGCGGTGGTGGCTCGGTTGTTAGAACGCGTTCCTTAAATCCTACAAACCCACCCGCATGTACCAATGAGAAATACACTTTTCTTACGTACATTTGTCATAGATGTACAACACCACCGTTCCCGTGCCTCAGAGAACACGTTAAGCCGTCGGTACCGGTTCAACTAATACCAACTTGTGGAATCGTTAATTGTCATAAAAAAAAACATCATATCTCGCCAAGCCGTCTGGCCAGCGTGGCGAGTGTAGGCCAAATTTTTCAGATATATGTTCTGGAAGTCCCATCTCCAGCAGTGGAGGTCTAGGACGCTGTCTAGGGGCTGTAATGATGATGATGATGAAATACATATAACCTACATAAATAAAATATTTACAATAAAATCACAATGAATCAACTAAAGGCATGCAAAGAGCTAAAACAAAAGGAGGGACAGAGAAAATTAGGTGTTTTACCATAGTCTAAGTGGATATCAAAGAGTCTGCTAAATGAATTCTAGCCCCCAGTTTTTATTTAATTTTATAAATAATAAATAAATAAATAAATATTTCCATACAGGTCACACAGCGCCATCTAATTTCCGTGGTAAGCTACGAGGCTTGTGTTACGGAAACTAGATGGTTGATAAACTACATATTATACTTTTTTTTTGTAAATATATACATATTATACATATAAACACCCAGACCGAGACAAATTATACAATGTACAACTTGCCCCCGGTGGGAATCGAACCCACGACCTCCCGAGTTCACGGCAACGTTTGGTACCACTAGACCACGGAGGCGGTCAATTTGTATATAAAATAAATTACTTATTTACTTTTTAATTTAGATTTAAATTAAATGGTATTGATTGCATTGTTGCACTATAATTTTCATTTTACATAATTAAACCAAAGCAATCCTTGTTTCAAACATAATATTAGATAATGTAATGTACGAATAAATAATGAAAGTTTTAAAATTATAACAACCTCAGCAATAAGTGGCACCATACAGTCTATGGGGGTTACACAAACAATGATAAATGCCTTAGGACATTCCGTGGCGATGGCATCAGCATACTTCTTGACTACGGGTGCTTGCTGAAGGAATCTATCTTCCAAACAAACTTCTTTGGTCAATGGCTCGTTTTCTAGCATTACTACTATGTCCGTGTTCTGGTAAAAAATTTAAAAGTTAGGTTCATCTAAAAGGAAGGTTGGATTGATTGGCTAAGATAGTTGGGATAGGAAGGATAGGAAGGGTAGGAGGGATAGGAAGGATAGGAAGGGTAGGAAGGATAGGAAGGATAGGAAGGATCGGAAGGATAGGAAGGATAAAATCCATAGGCAGATACTCGTATGTTAACCCGGAGTGTAATACCATCAAACATTTTCTAAATGACAACGAAAGCCTTACAAAATCAGTGTAAGAATTTCAAGATACGTAGAAGGCATATTCACTAAATTTTATTGCACCTATTTCGCGAACTTTAGTGTAAATATATATATAAATATATATTAGTGTAAATAGGAAGGATAGGAAGGATAGAATCCATAGGCAGATACTCGTATGTTAACCCGGAGTGTAACACCATCAAACATTTTCCAAACGACAACGAACGCCTTACAAAATCAGTCTAAGAATTGCAGGATACGTAGAAGGCAATATTCACTAAATTTTATTGCACCTATTTCGCGAACTTTAGTGTAAATAAATACGAAACTAATGGGCGTGTAATGTCAAATAACTAGCAATAAATAGACGAGAGTATTTGTAGGTGGAATATAAAGTAAAATGTGTCTCCATTTATCTATTGAAAATGTAGGAAACTACATTAGCGCCTGCCAGTTCACAACGGTAGTGTCAATTTTCTTGTCATCCGATGGAAACTTATATCGCACTCCCTAGAGAAAACTATTTTACACAGCACTTATTTACCCTTACATTGAGCACATCAGACTTTGTGACGGGAATTAAGGAAGCAACTGATTTTTACCGGCTTTAACTTTAGTTTACAGATAAGTTTATTAATGTTTATCATGATCCTAACACAAAGAGTCCTAAATCTTCCCGTCTGAGGAAGATTCTTTCTGGACATATTTCTAAAATTCTCATCTTGGCGGGCATAAATTGTTATGTCATTTATTATCACCACCGTAATTCCTCTAGCTTATCAGAGTTGGTGATCAGAATGCACGCTTTTCTAAGCTTGTTCTTTACACTTAGCCAAGTTTACTATAGGACCATCATGACAAGTGGCCATATCTAATTCTTTTTTGTGTTCACGACCAGAAACCGAACTCAATACCCCCGTGTTTATACGGCCATTTTGATAGCTAAACCACGAAGGCAGTATTTATTATACAATTATTAAATAAAAATATAAGTAGTACCCACATTATAAAATATTTTTTTTAACTGTGTCCGTGGTCTAGCGGTTAATTGTGTGGTTTAAGACTCGGAGGCACCGGGTTCGATTCCTGGTCGGGACACAATAATATTTATTCATTTAAATAAATAAATTGAATTAATATTTAACTTATTTGTGATATAACTCGGGTTTGGTACGCTGGAGACATCGACGAGCTTGCAACTTGTCATGACTGGCCTTTAGTAAAGTTGGCTAAATGTGAATCCGCTTCTTTATAAGCGTCGTTGCTGACCATCCCGAAAGTGATACGGTCGTGATGATACTTTACTTTACCCACATTATTTGTTAGTTTTATAGACTTTTTTGGATAGATAAAAATCTATAACCCCAGCAATTACTTTTTACCCCATTAAAAAAAGCCAAGATTAATATTTAATAAATAAACAAGTATTCTACCTTTGTGAATTGTGATTCAACGATAAAACAATATGCAATGAAGACATTATTCCTTGTATTCTCAGTTCTTGTTATTTTATAAATTATTAGGTTACAGAAAATCGATAGCAAGTCGATGTGCTTTCTTTGTGACTAAGTGGTACGGCGCCAGTACGACTGGAGTTTATAAATTGTTAGACTTAAGTTATATAATCTTTATCATTAAATGAGACTCCACAACCACCTGGTACGCAACAGATTGGTATCAATTATTTATCATCAATATTAACTTAGTGTGTACTTCACATCTCAGGCTCTTGAACACAGAGTTCTAGACCTCTCCACTGTTGAAGATAGGCCTATTAGAAATTATATCTGGAGAATTTGCCCTACACTCGCCACACTGGACAGACGGGTTGGTGGAAGATTTTAATGACAATTCCACAAGTACCAACTTTACAATAAGTGGAACAGAGAACGACGGCTTCATGCGCTCCGAGGCACGGATCGTGGTGTTGTAAATCTAAAAAAAATGTACTTAAGAAAAGTATTTCTTATTGGTAAATAGCTTGACATCACCTTCTGGCCAAAACCAACAGGGACAAGATCCAGAGTCAGCAGAACATATCGCTCAGGGTGGTATCCAGAGCGCCGTGGTTCGTGCGAAATTCTGTAATCGCGAGAGATCTGGAGATGCCTACTATTGAGGCATTTGTTGTCGGCCTAGCTAAACGTATGTTTTACCGGGCTGACAACGGATCCTACAAGCATTTTCAGGATATCGCTCCTACTTTCGCACGGCCCCCGGAGGGAAGGCCACTACCTAGGGAGGCGCTCTTGGAGAAGAACTAAAGTAGACAAATCTAGGAGACTAGATTCGTGAGCCACAAGGGCGGTGTTGTAGTAGGAACAGCGCCCAGCACCAACGATGCGTTGAATCACCGGCGGGTAGTTAGCCGCCGAGATTCTGCCGGGGAAAACGGGAGATTATCCCATCCCCAACCCAGGCCCATTGAACATCCGGGCCTGGATGACTCCGCTGTCTGTCTGTATTGTATATGTATTTATTTAGGTAAGTCTTGTTTTAAGCGGTGTTATTTTTATATAAATATCACTATGGCAAGCTTACATACAATATTAGTTCTCCGTAAGAGTAAAAATTGGCATTTGATATCATTGCAAATGGCTCATACTTTCAACGAAAACAACAAATAGGTGGTAGGCAGACTGATGGTGGTAATTTGCCCAGTGTGCGGGGGCGGAGACTGATTTTAGTCAGTGTCTGATTCCAGTTTGAAAATTTAAAATGAATGACCTTGCGCGCCACTTACCATCAGGTGGACGCGTATGTATATGTAATATTAGTATTACATTTGCGATGTAACCTGGCATTAGTGATTCTACATCAGCTAGTAGAATGCCTGTCATTTTTATTGTTTCTGATGAAGATGATAAGTAAGGAATATAAATAAAAATAAAATACCTTAAAAGAGATATACAAAAAAATATATATTAAGTGACAGGTAGCCTAGAAAAAGTCACAAAGTTATTTAGTTTCTAGGTATGATATAAGTAGGTATTTATTTATTTATGTTAGGAAAACTTACAGCTACTATTCATATATAAAATTAAAGATTAAACACAATTAAGCTAATGACAAGTTTTCACATATAGGTAAACACAATTACATATATATAAAAAATATAAAAATGGAGATAATAAAAATTAAACTAACAATGTTAAATAAATCAATAGTACTTTACAGTAGCTGAACACACTTCCCTACCCGAAGTTCTCATTTGTCATTGCGCGTCTAATAGATATAATACTGTCATTAAACATATCAACATCAATGCTCAGGTCGTTGAAAAACTCACTTGCTCTATTGCAAAACCGTAACGTGTAATTGTAATTCTGTAATTCTGTAATTGGTGTTGCAGCGAGGAACATGTAAGAGTGGACGCTGCCTGAGCTTAAGTTAGGGTAACTTCAAGGATATCAAATTTACTAACTCAGGCGAATTCACAATTCCACGCGCAACGCCAACCAGATAGGTTATGTCTGCAATATAGCGACGCGTCTTTAGTCGCAGCAAATGATGTCTTTTGCATCGCTGATCATAAGTTTTAGTCATAAGTTTTATATTGTAGGTATCTCAAAAATCTTAATTATTATTTATTTATTTTATTTATTTAAAAACTTTATTGCACAAAGTACAAAGGCGGACTTAATGCCCGTAGACATTCTCTGACAGCCAAACCTTAGGGACACATTTAAACAAATATAGGTGCAATGAAAGTGAAAGTAACAATAATATAATTATAGGATAATTTTAAAATATTAAATAACATACTTATATACCTTTATATATATTATAATATCAATACACAATAATAAATGCAAATATTTACACAATATTATACATAAACATACATATATAAAACTTACTACCGTGGTTTGGAGCTATCTATAAAAGGCGAATACACTAGTTTTTAAAAGACGACCTGGTGTTAGCTTGCCTTATGTTGGTCGGGAGATTGTTCCAAAGGTTTGTTGCAGCGACTACGAAGGAACTGGAAACAAATCCAGTATGGTGTGAGGGGACAGAAAGAAGCGAGTTGTGAGAGGAGCGAAGAGATTTGTCGTGGAAGGAAGAGAGATAGGCAAAGTTGTCCTTGAGGTATTTCGGTGTCGCAGGCTCATTCAGCACAGAAAATATACATTATATATTATTAATTTAAATATATTCTCAGAACAGACGAAAAAAAAAATGAGATGAATACAAACAGTATCAAATATGCATAAAACCAATTTCTGTTTTCAAATTTCAAACGATATAAAACTCGCTGAAATAGTAGAGGGTATGTAAATTGCCGTCTGTTCAGCTTTTGTTTTAGATGCTACAAGTATTTTATTGTAGTATGAGCAATATACATTTAAATCCTTACAATTTTAAATATATTCATTTATTCAGCTTCATTATTTCTAGGGTTGTACTGAATATCATGGCACGGCATCTACACAGCACTTTATAGATTTTGTTTTTCTTTTTGGGGTATAATTTTTTTATCTGAATAACATTCTAGATGGAGATTTGAATATAGTGTTTAATTACAAGTATAGCCTAGAATTAGTCAGTTACTAACGATACATTCAGATACGTCAATGGAACAATCTACACTGACCATCAGACAAGCTCCTTCAATTCACATCTTTAAAAAACAACTTAATACTTTCTTTTTAAACAAGCAGAATATACTTTAAAGTTGAAAATTTCTACTTCCTAATATTATATTATCTTCATGTGTAGGTTCTATATGTTAATAAGTATTTAAGTAGTCTATCTAAACATACTATTAATGTAGTTAATGAAAATTTAAAATAAGGATAAAATTGCACTCCACATATTATACTGTCTCACTCTCCCAAAGCTTAGCTGGTAGAAAAAGCCGAAATGGCTTTAAGTTCGCTTTTGTACATACTATTAAGTTAAGTGCAATAAAGTATTTCAATAATAATAACACAAAATACCAATAAATAGCAAAGGAGTTAGCCAATTCCGGTACCTTATTAATGTTCTAACTTCAGCAAAGACAACACAGCCATAGCAGATATAAATTAAAACAAAAGAAAATTGAAAATGAACCACGCAATTTTACGATATTGTCCAGTACAGAAACTCACTAACTAGCAGAGTTTCGAGAATTGACTGCCTTAACTTTATAAAACTTTTCCTTGTTGAGCTCAGGAACATAAGCTCAACTCTAAATAACTTTATCATTTACAGAATTAGATATATTCAGTGGAGAAAAAAGCTGTTTTAAAGTCGGAAACCTTAAGCAACAAGGTATAAGATGCAAAACAAATATAACAACTTAGAAGATATATAATTTTTCTGTGGTTTTTGTATACTATACGAGTAATAGATTATATCTATCAAACAGATTAATGACCAAACAATTTATTAGGTTTGGAAAACTATTTACTATTGTTCTCATTTTTAGGATCTACACAAATATTATAAAGCGTAAAGATTTGTATTTGTGTATGTGTGTGTGTATGTTTGTAATGAATAAACTCAAAAACTACTATGCCGATTTCAAAAATTCTTTCACCATTAGAAAGCTACATTCACCCTGAGTAACATAGGCTATATTTATTGCTAGAAAAGATTAGGAATCCTTAATAAAACCTGAGTAATGTAACCCAAGGTGTAAAAAAATGCCATAAAACGTCTTTTGTCGAATGATCTGCGGAAACTATTAATGATAGAACAAAAGTATGTTCTACAATATTAAAGAACACATCAATATCTACAATTACTAATATAAGAAATACAATATAATCCCCGACAGCAATTATTTTTCTAATTTACACGATACACGTCATACAAATTTATATTGCATTCATTTGTATATTGCCCGTTGATAAGTGAGCGTGAGGTCCAAGACCCGTGTGGCCAGAGTGGCGAGTGTAGGCAAAATATGTGGAAGTCTAGTACTTCTTGTTCTAAGGGCTGTGGTGATGTCGCTTTAAGAATATAACAAACTGATGTTACGACATTTAAATGGAATAACTATTGCCATAAGGAAAAATAACGTTGTTTTAAATATGTTTGGTGAATGATCTTCCGCACGTGTCCACTAATACTTAAACTGATTCTGTAAGGACATAGTAGTACCACCTTTTTTTTTGGTCTCCTTGAAATATAGGTTTTACAAATGTAAACAATTCTAAGTGTTAAAGAGTCTAACCTGAAGGCACCGTTCTAATTGTCCACAACAGCAGCTAAAAGCTTGTACTCCACAACTGGTGTCAATGTGCTTTAAATCTACTGCCACGTTACATACATTACGATCGCTGGGGGGTGGCGATGCCTCATACAAACGTAATCTGAAATGAATAAACCACGTCACCTTAAACAATAAATTCTAACCCTCCAACATAGACATATTAACTGGGCCTAATTTCAGTGCTTTTAACAGTCCATCATGCATAAGCTTTAAGTGCTGGTGATGCAAGGAAGACTATAATTGAGGGGTGCCAAACCATTACGTTTGAAGTGCTACATGATCTCGAATATTTTATTGCAGTACAGCATTGTATATCCCGGCATTTACAACGCTTTACTGCAATAAAACTTATTTAAGATTATGTGGCACTTACAATGTTATGGTTTAGCGTCTCAATTATTTAGTAACTTTAAACCACTAAGCGTAGTAGTAGTAACATCTTAGTATCAGTTCTTTTAAAACTTAAAATTATTATTAATACATACAATTTTTGTATTACTAAGTTTTAAAATAATAATATCTATAATATTAAAATTCTAATGTTCTATAATCAAAAATATTTATTACTAGGGTTTCACAACAAAGAATCCTACAAGAGTTATGCACTTAAACATTCAAAACTAGTAATAGGTATGTTTCTGCTAGATAAACTAATAGCCTTTAGCTAGTAAATATATATTATCTAACTTTAATTGTTTTAAAACGTGTATCAACAAGTGATAAATAAATAGCGTGTCTGTCTAGGCTCGGCTGTTTTCAGGGCCTTGGTTAAGGATATTAATCTGTTTTTTCTAGCATCAGCATCAGGTAACCACTAATTCGCCAGTGATCGGGTGCTGCTGTGGGGGCCTGGGACCTCTGCCGAACACGTTCAATTTATTGTTCTTAAATTAACAGAGGTTTATGCGTTTTGTCGACTTTCGGGTTGCACATAGGCATGTAGTCTACCTTAATTCTGACTTGCCTGGTGGGTTACTGCTGTACCAGATATTGTATTCTTAGGTACTGATAACTTAATTTAAAAGGTTATTAATTGATCGTTGTGGTGCAGTTTTGTTTATGTTTTATTTTGTAAATCTGATATAGCTGAGTTTTTCTTGCAGATTCCTTTCTCAGTCAGATTAAACATTAACAGGTCACTGGAATTTGCTAAGCTGCTGGTCTTCTGCTAACAGCTTACTTATTCGAGCACTTTGCTGCTTAGTCTTCTACTAGCAGAAGTAGAATCATTCAAAATAATTAAATTAATGACGTTTCATAAATGCCTGTAATAGGTTTACGTGAATAAAGATATTTTGACTTTGACTTTGATTCAACACTAAATTATCACAAAGTAGCTTTATGTAGGTACAAAAACTAAATACATTGTATTATTTCGCCAATCCTAATATACATGTCAATGTCGACATAAAATATAAAACGCGTTTCAGGACCAATAAAAAGTTTCATTAAAAAGGTCCGGACCGAAGGCGGCTCGTAAAATCTCGACACGGGCCTTTACTGTAGTAGCCGAGACTCAAATTATCTAGATAATGGCAAGTCTTAAACATTGATATACGAGTATGTGCCAGTTACTACCTGACTTCATTTTTATTATACTGGTGTATAGAAATTTCATTTATTTCTGGATCATCTTGAGTAATTGAATTCAATTCAGACGAAGCGCATGAAGATTGATCATCATAATTATCTGTGTCTCTACACTGCTTCTGTTGTCATTAACATTTTGCCGTCCTCATCCAACCCTTCTTAAGGTCATCTCCACATCTGGCGGAGAGTCGTCGCCCTGTATTTGATGGTAGAGTGAAATCAACTGACATCAGCCATTAGCACCTAACATCAGATGACGTCAGCATCGGCATGTGATTGACGAGATACTATTTCACTATGAACAAAGGTTTCAATATCAGTCATTGTTCAGTTGATGACAACTCAAAGTGTACAGTATTTGTACAGTATAATGAGTTATACGTTTATCCGCAAGTATTTAAGTAATGGTCTAAAGGTCAATTGGACTTCGGCAATAAAATCTAAACTATTGGGGAAGTTGTCTGAGCAATTGCGGTCTCTAAGGATCGAGCTTCATGGACCATATCTTATGGCGGCACTTTATACCCTTCATGTTTATTTTCACGACATCGAAGAGTCTGTAGGGAAAACGTGGAGTAGAATTTCATGCCACAAGTATATTTAGTTTCGATTACATGCAAATAGAGTATTTTCTTAGTCATTGATTTACAACCCCACCGTTCCCGGAGAGCACCTTAAGCCGTCAGTCCCAATTCCACTAATACCAACTTGTGGAATCGTTAATAAATTGTCATTGACATCCGACCCTCGCCAATCCATCTGACCCGCCTGGCAAGTGTATGCCAAATTCTCTAGAAAATTCTGGAAGCCTATCTCTAACAGTGGAGGTCTAGGAATCTGTATTCTAGCTGTGGCTGTGATGATGATGAAATCATTACTAATTTACCTGATTTCTGTAAAAGATTTTAATACCTTATTTGACCTAATTGTACTAAATAAAATGAAGCCCCTAAACCAGGTTACTTAGTCGCAAGAGCAAGGCAATATTTTTCTTCACTATAACCCAGCACCCGCACGGATTGTTAAGAACGTTGTCTTCTCTTTCTTTGAGTCACAAAGTGAGAAAGCTAGTTTATAAAGAAGTAATAGTTTAGTTAAAGATAGCGTTATGATAGAAGTGAATATCATCATCATTATCATCAGCCTGTGTCTCTCCACTGCTGGATATAGGCCTCCCCCAAAGCTCGCCATTTCACACGATCTTCCGCCACCCTCATCCATCCCCCACCAGCGACCTTTTTTAGGTCATCCGTCCATCTGGTGGGGGTCGTCCCCTCTGCGCCTTCCCGTACGTGGTCTCCATTCCAGAACCCGTCTACTACGGTCATCGGTTCTGCGACAGAAGTGTCCTGCCCATTGCCACTTCAGCTTACTAATTTTGAAAGCTATGGCTGTAACCTTGGTTCTCTGACGGATGTACACGTTTCGGACTTTATCCATTAAAGAAATACCGAGCATAGCTCTCTCCATAGCTCGCTGAGTGACCTAAACCTTGATGCTCCGTACGACAATACTGGAAGAACGCATTATTGGTTGAAAACTTTCTTCTTCAAACACTGTGGTATATCTGATAAGAAGATGTGGCGCAACTTCCAGAATGCTGTCCATCCTAGTTAAATGCGTCTATCGGCTTTTTTGCTGAAGTTCGCTACGCCTAATTGTATAGTCTGTCCAAGGTAGACGTATTTTTGCACAACTTTACGTTGCCCACGCAGATTGGTGTCGATATGACATGGTTGTTGAACATGACTTTTGTTTTGTCCAAGTTCATTCCGCGACCAACCTGCTGGGACGCCATGTTTAAGCCGTTTAGCATTACGCTAAAATCCTCCAGCAAGCTAGACATTATGACTATTTCATCCGCAAACCAGAGGTGTGAGGTGTATGCTTCATTGACATTGATGCCGCAGTTTTTCCAGTCCAGCATTTTGAAAATATCTTCCAACGCGTTGGTATACAGTTTTGGTGATATTATATCGCCCTGTCGTACACCTCTGGAGTTGGATCGGTTTTGTATGCTGCCTTGTATCTAAACGGTCATAGTCGCAGCACTGAAAGACATCCATACGTATCGCCAGTTGATCAGGCTACGCTGCATAGAGTCTAGAACAGCCCAGGTCTCGATAGAATATTATAATACAATAATATTCAGATAACTTTGGAAAGATTAATGAGGTTTTGCAGAAAGTTCTCGAAGTTCGATAGATGTAAGGACAGCTGGTTGCGAAATGTCACGTCCCTTGGGCACTACGAGCGCTGATTTCATGGCGCGTGTCGAATGACGTCACGGCCTCTCGAATACAAGAGAATTTCGAGATATAAACGGTTTATTTGAAAAGGATTTAGTTGATGATTGTAGTAATAAAGCTAAATGGCAATAAATGTTAATTGAAGAATTACTTAGAACAGACATACTTGTATTAGAACATTAAGTACCCAATAATAAACATTGAGGATATGAAAGAGTGAAACAGTACTAAATTCAGACAACTCACAATTTTAATTAGTAGTAAAACATTGCAAATTTATTGTTCATTTCGACTATGAAGTTTAATACTTGTAATTTTAATTAAAACTAATTAGTCAACTATCAGAAAAAAAAATCGTAATAACTATTTATTAGCTTTTTATCCTTTTATAAAGGGGGATGATTTTAACCCAACGTATACAGGGTTACAGAAAAAGTCGTGCTAGTACCGTTCAGGGCGTGGAGTACCCATCAGTTCTGACTTATTTCTCTATGAAACACCCTACCCTAAATTTAACCCTTTTCAAGATTTTCGACTTTTCATTTTTTTATTGAAAATTGCCGAATTTTGGGCTACTAAAATTAATTTTGTTTATTTTGTGTGCCTTATTATTATTATTATTGCATTTTTACATGTGTAATAAAATGCTTTAGGACGTCAATAATTAAAATAGTGCATAAGTTAATTGAATAGGCCGTATTAGACAAGTGAAAGTTAAGAAATTACAAAAATAATTAATTATAAGTTTTTTTTTCTCTAAGGGATATCTAAAAAAAATATTATAGCAGTTGTTCGGCAGATGTATTTTAAAATATCTAAGTATCATGGTGAGAAATAAGTCAGAACTGATGGGTACTCCACGCCCTGAACGGATCTAGCACGACTTTTCCTGTAACCCTGTATAGGTACGAGAATATCCATATATAGTATAAATTTACACGAATTAATTTATTTTTGTATCATCTTGAGTAATCGAATTAATTTCAGACGAAGCGCATATAGATTGGTCATGATCATTAACATAGCTATATCTAGAAATTAAAGTAAACTATCATCACGACCGTATCCTTTCCGAGGTGGTCAGAAACTACGATTTTAAAGTAGCAGGTTCTCAATTGGCCAACTATTACTATATGCTCATCAGAACAAGTAACAAGCTCGTCGATGTCTGTATACGCTACAAATATCAAAAACTTGAGAAATATCGCAAATACTAATTTTTTCGTATCCAGGATTCGAACCCGGTACCTCTACGTTTAAATCCACGGACTTAAGACCTAGACTACGAAAGAGTTTATTTTTATTTTTTATTTTATATTATTAGGTAAACCATACAGCACTTAACATTATAATTGGCAGAATGGTAACAATTTGCCTTTAGAGGTTCACACAAATAGTCTCTATCTATCTAGTTATCTAGAAATTAATTTATAAAAAAACACTAACTTTTTAATCATAAGGCATTGTTTGAGTAACAGAGCCAAATATTGGCCCACTCCAGTATCAGCACCTAACACTGAAACCTGAACTCCTGGTCGAACTTCGGAAATAGCAACTTCTCTCTCTTCTCTTTGTTTAAACACTGTTTTAGAAGCAGGTAATGAGAGTGGCTTCGTTTGTTTTGGAGGGTCTCTTGCGGTTGGCTTTTTATCGTTTGATTTTTCACAAACCACTCTTCGAAATGGTGCTGCAGATAAAGCATTAAAATTAGTGTAAATAATAATAATGTGTAATGATTATTACCAATAATTCATCCGTATTCCTTTCTTGGTAATGAGTAGTTGTGATATTTTCATCACCACCTCGTAGTGTCGTGATAGCAATAACATGAGTTAGATTATATCGAATATTTAATTTTATTCGTGTCTCGCCTTTACGCCTGTACTACAGAAACGATTAAGATGAAATTTGCCAAAACTGTTATTCTGGGACGGATCAAGGTTTACGTGGCGAATGAGTGCCTTTACTTGTAGCCACGACTAAGACTTAGCTCTAAAAGCACACAGGGCCAACAGTAAAAGAAAGACGGTTATAGGATTTTAGTCCGTTGTAACGATTTTATTACATGCGGCCAAGGAATAAATATTGTTGGCTGCAATCGACATCCATTGCCTTGCACATATTTAAGACTTCACCTGTCAGTGTAGATTTTGACACTTCATTTTTTCAAATGGGACTGCAAAAATAAATAGATTTATCTCTTTTACAACCTTAACGTAATATTAAACTTAATTATACATATATAAATTCATCCTACTGGATATTGTTGCCCCCTCAGCTTGGGGTTTTTACAGTAGGACTTTAGAGCTGGAACCAAGCTTGAGAAGACAACCCCGCTGCCCAGGATCTCCGTGACGCCTCGTTGTCCGCTTGGGATCGGCAGCGCTCTCCGGGTCCCCATCTTCAGGTTCTCCGAGGAAAGGTACCCTACGTGCGGTCAACGGATGCATAAAGAGTGATAGGGCTAAGTTTTGGCTTACAACCCTCCCTTATAATTGTAGATTCTCTTGCTTTGTTAATTTCATTTACTTAATATATTAACTTCCTTTGCTTAAATTCCTTTGTTTTATTATAATGTCCCGCATAACGTGACACCGTAGGCGCCTGAGGTCTTCTTATGAGGCCCTACGATGATTCGGGTTTCTATCTTTAAAAAATAGATTAAGGTTTTATGACGTCCCACTTTTTTATATGTGTGTTTAATTCGCCTTTATGCCTTTAAGCCAGATTTTGATTTTTCGGAAGAGATGATCCTCGGACGACGACAGACGCAACTGTATAAGTGCGACATGATAAACTACGATAGCGTGAAGATTTTTTTCGCTTCCCACTACAGCTTGAGCCTCGGAATTCCGGTTTTAACAATATTCCGGAATTATAGTATCGTTTGTAATATCGGAATTAGTGTGATCAAAACCGGAATCTCTATATTGAAATACCCAAGAAAAAAGTAAGAAACAAAAACTACAAGAAACTATTCTTATAGAAGTCTTATAATGAAAAGTAAAATAAAAGCAAACAGTTTTTATTTGGAAAGTTTAATGAAAAGAGTGGAAATGGCAGTTATCGAAAACGGCGGCAATAGAGGACAATATAATACCACGTGCTTTCAATATTCAATTGAAACAATACCGTCTACTAGTGTCGAAGCTGAACGCGCTTTTTTAGCAGTTTTTTACATTAGCAAACGAGTAAGAACTTATTAAGACAACAGCTTGAGCGTTCATTCTTGAAATTTCACTACCAACTAAAGTCCTAGATGATAGATTAATTTCACACCCTTGTCACACTCTCCAGCCTTTAGGTATTTATTACAAAAGATATTGTGATTTTCAGACGCGGCCTTATTCACCCATAGTGTAGTGTTTTGTTTTTCGGATAATGATTTCTATCATTTAAAACAGTAACCTTTTTTATTTCAAAAAGGGGTTCTACCAATGACAACTGAACCCTAAAAAAAAATGATTTCCTTTTCCACACGTAGTATTACACGGGCAATGCCATAGGATTAAGCAGTAATAGTTATCTATATAATGCTGGATTACTAAATCGCTTCAAGGTGGTTGCAGTTTAAAACACGGTGATCAGACTTACTGCCAAAGTTAGATCCTCCTTCCATAATCTTAAGCTTGATTTTGTGAAGTAGTTTATCCTTTTTAGGAGCATGTCTACCACAAGGTTCTGGACATATTGGATCCTTTTTTGGAGGTATATCTTTCAAAGCCCGACGACATCCTTTCTTGTAATCGTGGTCTTTGTCGCAACTTTTGGCATAATTCCGAACATAGCTTAGTACTGTAAAATTGTTCGGTTTTAATAAAAATACACTTGTAACAATTTGTATGCTGTTTTTTGTAAATAAAGCCATGTTATTTTGTAGGTTGTGGGATGGAAATTGAAATTGACTGAATTTTGTTATTTTGTCAAGAAGTCAAATGTGCTGACAGAAATAATTATATTGTTTTTTTAAAATATATTTCTGCTAAAAAAAGTTCACTAATAGAATCATTATCAGTCTGATAATGATTCTATTAGTGAACACAAATACACACACAAAGTGACAGCGACCATGCCGTGTCCCTGTTGACCGTGTGTATCTACTTACTACTGTCATTACTCTAAGGTATTACTAATCTTCTGCGCAGCAACCGTCTTTACAGTAATTAGTTAAGGCAATGGTTCGTAATTTCAGTCTAGAAAAAGCAACTGGATGATTCTTGGTATTTCAGTTTCTGAGGCAAATCGGACAAAAATGTAAAAAAAATGTTAACCAACCGAATGCTAAGGCATTAACGGCGGACACTACGGCACATCGGGGAGGTCTGTCTGAGCAGGTATGCCTGCGAAGGTAGTCCGGAGGGTGTGTGGGAATAGATCTGTGCAGTTTTTTAAACCTTAGCAAGCGACCGAACTCAAAAATATTTTTTTTTCGAGTGACACCGTACGGTGTACTGAAGACCGCTCCGCACCGGAACGTCCCCATACACGCTATCGACGTCTAGTTAACCTGCACAGGTAACCACTCCGGTAGACCGTAGCGTGTATGGCCCTACATAAAGTACGCGAAAATAGTAGTGTTTAAAAAATTGTCATCCGAAAAGTATGGACCGAGTTACGCCAACGGTTTTTTTTTTAAATCGGGTAGCAATCGGTTGCGCCTTTGACCTAAATTCTTATTTTTGTGTAGAAATGTATCATCCTGCTGGAAGGTTTTTAAGAAATTAATGTTTAAAGTGGCGAAATTTATCGATTATTACTCGCTCATTTGAAATGACGGATGACGTTTTTTATACATGTTCTCAGATAGTCCAGCTATGATATGCAATGTCCATTTATATAAAATGAAACCCCATTTTTCAACCTCTGATAATATTGAACGTATGTAAGTCATCCGGTTGCTATTTCCAGACGTAAATAACGTACCATTGCCTTACCTAATTACTGTAAAGACGGTTACTGATACGAAACCAGGTTTATAGTAGTAGATACTTACGGCCAACACACTGTCACGGCACGATCAATGTCACTTGTGAAAGCTGTTCCACGCCAAACAGATGCTACTCGTACTAGCATAGTATTGGGTGGATTATAGCTTGACTTTGATATCGTTGCGCACAGGAAATAGAATACTATTGATTTGTCAATAATGATGATAATAACAAAACTTGTTCGGTTAAAGACCGAGGGCTCGACAAATAAAACAACAAATTATGGGTCGTAGATTTATTGTACGAGTATATTCAGTTAAGATCTCTTCCATACATTTTAGAGTGTAGGTAATCTAGCTAATGCTTATCTCGTGTAGCAACCGGGCGTGAAGAAGTGACGCTCGGCTGGCGGAAAGTTGGGCGACGATCGGAATGAGTCTCCGGAAGCCCGCAGATCTTCTGACCCAAAACTCGTTCCCAATTAGGGGAGTCACTTCGTGATTTTAATGCACAATAATGTGTGCTTGACAAAATTATGTTTTGGATTCTATTTGTCGGAGCACCCGCAGAGAGCTTGCGCAAAAAGAGAGGGGTTGAAAATTAATTAAAAACGGCTGATTTTTTTTTTTCCCTGAGCGTTCTGTTACTCCGAGTTTACGATTTAACGCATCAATGCGTTGCGCTTATTATATAATAAGTATAAATTACAATGTTACAGACTGCATTAAAAATAAATACGAATAATACTGTCGTATACTCAAATGCAGTTCAATTAAAATATTGTATTTTGCCATTAAAAAAAAATATATATATATATTGTATTGGTTTATACCTGGTTTATACAGATACTCGTATATATAAATCCACGAGCACAGTGGTGAGATAAATTGGTTCATTGGCTCACCTTGACACTGTTATATTTATAGTTGATCTCTTTCGATACTATTTGCTATATTTAGAATCTAAAAAAGGTTGTTTTAAGTTTAAACTGAATGAAGTTATGGTTCATCATTCGCTTTCCTATTCTGTACTATGTTTTGTTAATTTCATAGCAAAGGACTAATCTAAATTACATCTTTAATGGCCTATAACTTAAAATGAACTTAATGTGGATTGGATCCTTTTTGCGTAACGTCCAACTGTGAATCCAATTTAGCCCAAATCCCCATATATTATGAATGATGTCCTTTCATCAAAAGCGGTTTAGTAATATAGGCGTGAAAGTGAGACTAACAGACAGACAAGCTGTCTATTTATATTATTAGTACAGATAAAGAATCAAAGCTAAAGAAAATGCTGAACGATTTTTTTTAAATTAAAATTAAATGTTATTTTTGCTTCATTTGCAAAAATGGTAAAATGTTGAATAAAAGCCAATTAAGGAATTTTGTGGTATAGCAGGTCGACCGTGTATTGAGGCCGAGTCTGATCCCCCTTATAAGATTACAGAGAATCAGCGTAATTTGTGTAGCTTATACTGTCCTTGAAGTAAATGAGAATTGTATGTTAACCATCATGACTGTATTCGATATTTAGGTAAACTTAAATTAAAGTTTAAGTAAAATATTTTTATATAAACATATTAGCAAACGTTTCTTTAAAACCAGTGTTTATTTTATACACTTTTGGTCGATATTAATATTATAGGGAGAAAAAAGAGAGATAACTAGCCGCTACTAACCGCGTTGCTCTATGGCTGCTGGTATCAAACAACGCCACATTTTGGCACGAATTTAACGACACGAACGCCTTAATTTATATTATTGAAGCTAGTAGGCATATTATTTGTAATTAATCAGGCGCTTTTTTGCATGTTTACCCGCTTTTGACCGCCTCCGTGGTCTAGTGGTAACAAACGTTGCCGTGAACTCGGGAGGTCGTGGGTTCGATTCCCACCGGGGGCAAGTTGTACATTGTATAATTTGTCTCGGTCTGGGTGTTTATATGTATGATATGAATCTTGATGTATACCTTGATTCTAATCTAAGCTGGACAACTCAGGTAACCAAAACTAGTAGTAAAATTTTCGCTTCACTGCACTCTCTTAATAAACTTAAAAAAATTCTGCCGTTAAAAGCTAAAATTACCCTTGCTCAAAGTCTTCTTCTTCCTCTCCTCGACTATGGTGACGTGTGTAGCATTGATATGTCAGAGATGCTGCTCAATAAGATGGATCGGTTACTCAACGCATGTATCCGGTTTATATATTGTTTACGCAAATACGATCACATCTCTGAATATCGTGCTAAGTTGAAGTGGCTGCCAATTCGTTGTCGCAGAAATCTTAGAGTTCTCTGTCTCCTTTTCTCTGTTTTAAACGAGCCTGCGACTCCGAAATACCTCAAGGACAATTTTGCCCATCTCTCTTCTTTCCACGATAAATCTTTACGTTCTTCTCACAACTCTCTTCTTTCTGTTCCCTCACATCATTCTGGATTTGTCTCCAACTCCTTCGTAGTAGCTGCCACAAAATTATGGAATGATCTTCCAGTAAACATAAGGCAGGCAAGTAATAGATTGTCGTTTAAAAAACTGGTCTATTCACACTTCATGAATAGCTCTAAACCACGTTAGTAAGTTGTATTTGTGTATGTTTATGTACAAGTTTGTGTATGTATTAGTATTTAGTATATTGATATTGTAATACATATATAAGAATATATAAGTAGGTATATAATATTTGTTGAATTATCCTATAATTGTATAATACTGTTACTTTCATTGCACCTATATTTGTTCAAATTTGTACCTAAGGTTTGGCTGTCAGAGAATGTCTACGGGCATTAAGTCCGCCTTTGTGCTTTGTGCAATAAAGTTTTTAAATAAATAAATAAATAAATATGTATATTTTTACAAAAAAAAAAAAAGTATAATATGTAGTTTATCAACCATCTAGTTTCCGTAACACAAGCCTCGTAGCTTACCACGGAAACTAGATGGCGCTGTGTGACCTGTCTGGAAATATTTATTATTATTATTATTTTTGTTATGTATAAAAGCTTAAAATTCTACGTGATTTTGGAGTATAAAAAATCCTATATTTGCACTAGAAACTACAGCTTCAAAATAGCTTTTCTGCCTATATGTCAATTAAACAAAAAAGACAAATCACATTTTAATTACAGGGGCCTAATTCTGGCGCTTTCGACTTACGTGTCGGTTCGAAATAATCGAATGAAAAGCGACAGATCTCCATAAAAAACTGTCAGTTTCATTCGAACAAATCGAACGCATGTCAAAATCGCGAGAATCGAGGCCCAGTTTTTGGAATAATAAGAAATATTAACGTGTTCGAACTGCCTCCGTGATCTAGCGGTTAAGTCCGTGGTTTTAGACTAAGTGGTACCGGGTTCGATTCCGGGACACAATAAAATTTATTAATTTAATTAAATTATCATCAACAAACTACCGTTTTCCTTTCGGGGTGGTCAGAAACCACGCTTATAAAGAAGCGGATTCACATTTAGCAAACTTTACTATCCTCCTCCTCCTTGCGTCGTTCTCCTCACTGCTGAGGGTCGTGACCCCCTCCACGGATCACTTTGTCCCGGACGATGCTGCGCCATCCGGGTCTGTTCACGGCTGCATGTAGGGCATCGTGCATCTGGGTATTCAGTGAGGTGCGTATCTGGTCAGACCAGCGTATGGGGCTTCGGCCACGTGGTCTTTTGCCTTCGACTTTCCCTGTGATTACAAGCCTTTCCAGGTTACCAGGTGTTTTGCGCGCTATATGGCCGAAATACTCAAGGACTCGTTTTAGGCAGATGGAAGACAGCCTAGTAGAGATTTTAAGCTCCTTGAGTATTGACACGTTAGTTCTTCGGGCTGTCCAAGGGATACGCAACATACGCCTCCAACACCACATCTCGAAGGCATCAATGCGGCCACGATCACCGGCTTTAAGAGTCCAAGTTTCAGCGGCATAAAGAAATATGGAGAATATTAAGCTGCGTACTAGTCTTGTTTTGGTCTTTAGGGTGATATTTCGATCCTTCCATATTCCTTTTAACTGACTCATTGCATTTTTAGCCATGCCAATTCTTCTTCGAACTTCTGTCTCACATGAGCCGGTGTTGGAGATGCTGGATCCAAGGTATATGAAGTCTGTGACGCATTCTAGGTTCAGCGCTCCGGTGAGATCCAGTTTCTTATAGCGATCCACCACCATTATCTTCGTCTTCAGCTTGTTGATATGCAGACCCAGTTTTTTGCTAATTCCCTCCATTCGATCAAGTAGCCCAAGCATTTCCGCTTCAGATGCAGCTAAGAGGGTTGTGTCGTCTGCGTAACGCAAGTTTGTAAGTTTCTGTCCACCGACACTTACTCCCCCTTCCCAGCCCTCCAGCGTGCGTCTCATAATGTACTCCCCGTATGCGTTAAAGAGAAGAGGAGACAAAATGCAGCCCTGTCTTACGCCTTGTTGGAATTTGAAGGGTTTGGAATTGACTTGGTCAATCTTGGCGACGCCTAGACTCTTGCTATACAATGCTTCAAGTATCGCGACGAGATGTCTAGGGACCCCCAGCTTGGTCAGAATAGTCCAAAGTTCTCTCCAGTTGACACAGTCAAACGCTTTACTGTAGTCAACGAAGCACATAATGAATGGTGCGTCGTACTCATACGACTTTTCGATGAGTTGTCTGACATTGAGTATGTGTTCTCGTGTGCCCCTGCCCCTTACAAAGCCTGCCTGTTCTTCGGGTATCTGCCAGTCTAGAAAGTGTTTAAGTCGGTTATTTACTATGTGCAGCATGATTTTGCTGGCGTGCGATATTAGAGCTAGAGTTCTATAGTTGTCGCATTTTTTCGTTGAACCCTTTTTATGTAGAGGGAGAATGACTGACTCTGTCCAATCCTTGGGCCATTCACCAGAACGCCATATGTTGCTGCAAATTATGTAGAGGGACTCGGTACCTTTGTCACCCATTGCTTTGAGTACTTCTGCTGTTATAAAATCAGTACCAGGAGCTTTTTTAGTCTTTACTATAGGCCATGACAATTGGCAAGCTCGTCTCTAGCGTACCAAATTCGGGAAATATCACAAATAAATTTAATATTTATTGAATTTATTTATAAATAAAAATAATAAAAACAAATACATATATTAAATACATATTTACTTTATTGTAATATTTCTTGAGTTTGGTACGCTAGAGATATCGACGAGCTTGCCACTTGTCATAATTGGCCTATAGTAAAGTAGGCTAAATCTGAATCCGCTTCTTTATAATCGTGGTTTCCCATCACCCCGGAAGGGAAACAGTCGTGATGATACTGTACTTTTGTTAACGTGCAATAATTGTAAGTAATTTGAATTTTTAAAGGAATTAAATGAAGCCGTTCAGTTGAGGGCCACGTCAGCGGAAAGCCCACAAAAATTAAGTGTAACACGGACATTCCATGGTTGCGTGATAGACCTAACTTAGGCAGCCTGGGGTTCCACCACGCCCACACTTTTACAACCATTGATCTTTTGCTTCAACAATAATGGAACTTCATACAATATTAATGTTTTATTTATTTATTTAAACTTTATTGCACAATATATACAAGGGGCGGACTTAATGTCGCTAGACATTCTCTGACAGCCAACCTTAGGGACAATGTAATACATTAAAGACGTAAGGTAGGTGCAATTAGAGAAATATGATTACGTAATAAATATGTAATATTATTTAAACTTCAACAATAAATACTATAATAAACTAAATACTAATAATACATACACATAACGTTTTATTAATACATTAGGTACATACATTACATAACATTAA
The DNA here is from genome assembly GCA_910589645.1 of Tinea semifulvella. Classification (NCBI taxonomy): domain Eukaryota; kingdom Metazoa; phylum Arthropoda; class Insecta; order Lepidoptera; family Tineidae; genus Tinea; species Tinea semifulvella. Next base: position 5,617,147 of record OU342599.1, read on the forward strand.
TACATACACTACATAATAATATAATAAATAAACTAAATTAGTTGTTATGAGCTATTAAATAATATGAATTAACATTTTTTTTTTTAAATGCTTCGGTTGATAGCTTGTCGTATATTTACCGGCAGCTTGTTCCACAGGTTTGCGGCAACAACAGCAAAAGAATCGTTCCTGAACCCAGAGTGGTGCGATGGAATAGACAGAACAGAGTTGTGTGAGGAACGAAGAGACTTATCGTGAAATGAGAAAAGATAGGCAAATTTGTCCTTGAGGTATTTCGGTGTCGCAGGCTCGTTAAGAATAGAAAAAAGTAAGCAGAGGATTCTGAGATTCCTCCGACTGCGAATTGGTCCACTTTAACTTCGTTCGATACTTAGAGATGTGATCATATTTGCGAAGTGAAAAGATGAATCGGATACAGCAGGTAAGTAACGACCGATTCGCAGATGACATAGTCATAATGGCTAGCTCGCTGGAGGATCTTAGCAGAATGCTGAACGGTTTAAATGTGGCATCCCAGCAGGTTGGTCTCGGTATGAACTTGGACAAGACGAAAGTCATGTTCAACGAGCATGTTATAGCGAGACCAATCTGCGTGGGAAACGCTACTCTCGAGGTTGTGCAAAAATACGTCTACCTTGGACAAACCATCCAATTAGGAGTAGCCAACTTCAGCAAAGAAGCCGATAGACGCATTCAGCTAGGATGGGCAGCATTCGGGAAGCTACGTCACATCTTCCTATCGAACATACCACAGTGTTTGAAGACAAAAGTTTTCAACCAGTGCGTTCTTCCAGTAATGTCGTATGGTGCAGAAACGTGGACACTGACGGTGGGTCTGGTCCACAAGTTCAAGGTCGCTCAGCGAGCTATGGAGAGAGCTATGCTCGGGATTTCACTAAAAGATAAAGTCAGAAACGTTGACATCCGTCAAAGAACCAAAGTTACCGATATAGCTTTTAAAATTAGCAAGCTGAAGTGGCAATGGGCTGGACACATATGCCGCAGAACCGATGAACGATGGAGTAGACGGGTTCTGGAGTGGAGACCACGTACTGGAAGACGCAGAATGGGACGACCCCCCGCCAGATGGACAGATGACCTGAGGAAGGTCGCTGGTGGGGGATGGATGAGGGTGGCAGAAGATCGTGTGAAGTGGCGAGCCTTGGGGGAGGCCTACATCCAGCAGTGGAGAGACACAGGCTGATGATGGTAACCGTAAATGAGGTAAGTAACCGTTTTATGTTAAGGCTGGCAATTTTTAACCTGCTTTAGTGAAAGATTTATTCCAGGTCGGGAATGTTTTTTTTGTTTCTTAATATCTCTTCTGATACGCCAAAGACATCGATGACCACTGCCAATCTATATAGTCCAAGATACGTTTAGGAGCGACTTTATTTATTTTAGGTACACAGACAGATCACAATCAATTCGGTTCATATTTTACAACAATTTAATTCTAGATTGCAATCCAAAAGCAGTGTACACAGCACACTTATTATAATTTAGCCACAACATTGTTTCAACTAGATTAGTATAGTCACATACAAAGTTACTGCGAGAAACTGGCAAAGCCATAGGTCAGAAATAAAATACCATAAATGCTTTTATCTGCAACAAATAAAATGTGTTAGATGTGTTTCTTACTTGGTAAAATATATAAATTGAAGCTTGAAAATTTTATTGCCAAATATTTCGCCTCTCTTTGGAGCGGCGTCATCAGTGACAGTGACTGAAGGTCTTTGTTATAAATTTTGAAAAAAGTAATTTTATTTCTTTTAGCAATGGTAAAGGCAATGCACTATATAGTTTTGTATTTATTTTTTAGAAAAATATCATCATCACCTCGCGCATCATGGAGAACATCATCAGTATGTTATGTCCATTGTTGGTTCGATATTAATAAATTTACAAAACAAGTTAGACAAAACCTAATGCATTACATTCAGACCAGGGCTATAGTATGCACCAAGCTGCCATATAAAAGAGCTTTCCCATGTTTTTAAATCAATAGACCGAATAGTTTTAGGAAAACTCTTTAATACTCTTACTGTGAAACAATTGTTAAAGGTAGTGTTATGTATACGCGCATGGGTGGGCACAGGTAAAATATTATTAATTTGAGAATCTACTGAATGTCTGTGTCCATTCATGCGAGTACGAAGGGGTGTCGTAGTCTCTCCCACATAAAAACTGTTACAAAATCTGCACTCCAGCATAATATACGCAATGAGAAGTAGTACATTGTGCGAAATTTTGAATTTTGATGACAACAGGGTTATGATGAGTTTGTATATATAATTTTTTAGCTTCAATTTATATATTTTACCAAGTAAGAAACACATAAATGCTTGTAGATATTTATCACAAAATCAACCTAAATAATTTATACATAAGTTATAAATTGCCTTTAACACCTCATCACGTTGGCAGTAGTTGAAAGGTACTGTCTGAAATTTCAGCACACGATTATTTTGTGCTGATATTTCTGTCGGCGTTTTCAGAGCCGTCACTTATATATAATCTAGTTGATTTATGATCGATGATTTTAGTGAAATATGTCAAAAGGAAAATAATAATAAGAAATAGTTAGGTACCTATGTCAAAGAAAAATAATATTATTTAAAGTAGTAAATCAATAATATAAAAAGCAATATATTTAAAACAGAAATAATAATCGCCATATAGCACCGTTATATACATATATATACAAGGGCATACTACAAAAAGGTAGTTTTTTTTGGGTAATTGCGTTTAAAGATTCTGGTTAGAACGGGAGAGGCGCAGGGAGAATGTAAGAAAGACTCGAATACATTTACCGAGTACTTTCCTCTTTCTGTCAGCGCTAACTGGTAAATAATTCCATCTTGTTCCCACACTATACAAAAATTTTTACTTGAGCCCTTAAATTATGAAGTGTGCGATATATTTGCCTGATTTAAAATTTTACATGTATGTTCCTTAGGCCTTATGACTAGACTACTAAAGGTGAGCCTTTCATAAATGTTCTTGTAAACTATTTTTGTAAATAAGTCCGTGTTTGGCCTCGCCTCAACTGTAATGACAACGAGGCCGGAGGTTCAGCACGCAAGCCCAGAAAAGCGAGTGTTGAATGTATTTTTTAACCTTGTACCTGCCTCAGAGAAGCAGAGCAATACCCTTAGTGTAAAGGTCATATAAAAATTAAAATTAAATGTTTTATTGCTGCCTGTTGCTGATTTGTCAATTAATTTACTGAGGATAATGTTAGTCAAGAGTAGTGTTGTTTTGTTTAATAATGTGCTAAATAAAATGTGAATAATTATGGAAATCGATATATTGGACTTTAAATATGGTGCGCAAGTTGCAGATTATTTTTTGCTGTTTTCCCGCGCTGTGAACTCCCATGACGTATTTGAGCTATAATGCCGCGAGTGACTCCAAGAAAAGCATTAAATTCTGCAACATCTGGCATTTAATGATAAACTCAATAAAAAAGAAAGATATATTACGTCAGACTTGGCTTAGACCCTTTGCATACCCTATCACCTTATTCATCATTCATCGGGAAAAGAGAACACAAGAAAAAAAAGACACGAGTTCTTCGCGCCATTTTGCGTGGACATGTCAAGTGCAAGTTTTTGTTTTTTAAATTAATTTACTGTGGATATTATTGGTCAAAAGTGGTTTTGTTTTGTTTAATAATATGCTACAATGTGAATAATTATGGAAAACGATAAATTGGACTTTAAATTTGGGCCACAAGTTGCAGTTTATATCCGACGTGTTTGGACGATAATGTCTCATCAAATTCTGCAACATCTGGAATTTGATGATAACCTCATTAACTCATAAAAAGAAAGATATATCACGTCAGACTTGGCTGTATGGGCTAGACCCTTTGCCTTCCCTATCACATCAGTCATCGGTAGAAGAGAACACAGAGAAAAAAAAGGATACTTACGATTTTAGTATTGAGATGCATAAGCTCCCGCTCCGTGACTCGGCGCCGCGCGGTTTCCATTTGCTGCTGTCGGTACTGATTGTACTTATACAGCAAATACATTCCGGGCAAGGCCAGGATCACAAACGGTCGCATCAAAGTCGACGAGGCACTCCCTTGCTGCGACATGGTCGTTCCTAATCTTCGCAGTGCAACTGCTGACCGTACGAAACACAGCGCACGGCCAATAATTCAAATTTCATAAATTTAAACGTTTGTTTCATCATGTGTTTTTTTTATTTTATTTTTCTACTTTTATGGAAGATTATTTATTTATTATTATTATTGTATTTAAGCACTTTAAACTACAGGGGGTTTCGATAATTGAACGCTAAGTTATTTAATTTATTGCTTTAATTAAATTTAATTAATAATTTCACATAACACGTTTTCCTTTCATCTGAAACAAACAAAATAAGGTTTATGGCCAGTTGCAAAAGGTTTATTAGGTGGTAGGCGGACTGATGATGGTTATTTGCCCAGTCTGCCGGGACGGGGAAGTATCCACCGTTCGTGCCGATAAACCTAGTAAAGTGTATTCACACATTTCGGGATAAGGCTTGAATTGCCGTAATACCCAGTCAAGCCGGGGAACTAATGTCAGTCATGAGTGTCTGGATTCCAGTTGCTAACATTCACGGTCATCAACCGGGGTATTTGCGACAATATTTGAACATTACAGCCCCTAGAACACAGCGTCCTAGACCTCCACTGCTGGAGATGGCCTCCCAAAACATATGTATATCTGGAGAATTTGGCCTACAGTAGCCACGCTGGCATCTGGCTTGGCAAGGATATGATGTATTTTTTTTTTTAATGACACTTTATTAACGATTTCACAAGTTGGTATTAGTGAAACCGGGACCGACGGCTTAACGTGCTCTCCGAGACACGGCAACGGTGGTGTTGTAAATCTATAACAAATGTACGTAAGAAAAGTGTATTTCTCATTGGTACATGCCGGGTGGGTTTGAACCGACCTTTGTAAGATCTAATTTCCGTAGTAAGCTACGAGGCTTGTGTTACGGAAACTAGATGGTTGATAAACTACATATATACTTTTTTTTTTGTTGTAAATATATACATATTATACATATAAACAATGTACAACTTGCCCCCGGTGGGAATCGAACCCACGACCTCCCGAGTTCACGGCAACGTTTGTTACCACTAGACCACGGAGGCGGTCAATTTAGTTTATAGTTATTTAATTTGAGATTGTAATTATTATTTTATCTTCTTTTATATTTTGAAATATTGTTTCAAATGAATAGAATATTAGTACTTATATACTTTTTTTTTTTTATTTGGTTAAAAAGTACATATTTACAATAAATCACCTACTTGCGACCCAAACAAGAATATACTTTTCAACTAAGTCCCGAGACAAAGCTTGGTCGTCCCGGTTCTTTTCCCGGTATCCCGGGGTTTTCCAGGACCATTCCCTAGTAGTGGACAGCGGCCACGAATTTAAATTTAATCAATTTTTTTTTTTTTTTTCGAATCCTTTTTTTAATTAAAAAATAAAAATAATAACGTTGTTGACACGGCCCCTTTTCAGCTGGTATTTATTTATACATTCTGTTAAGATATAAGTAATTGTTAGTGGCAACAATGTTTATTTAATATAGTTTATTGTTGAATTGAAAAATGTATTTGAAAATATCCAAGAGTATTTATTTTCCATAGGTATTTTTAGTTTTAGTTTTCTTTATAATTAGTTTTTAGTCAATTTTATTTTAATATTTTGTATCGAATTACCTACTTCAAGAGTTACAATGTGAACTATATGAAAATAAATAATTTGATTTAGTGTTTGTCGGTGCCAGGCGAAATAATAAATACGCGACATATTGTTGAAACGATATTGGATACGGAAAGAGAGACAAACCTTTAATTAAATAGATGTTGTATTCGTTTTAATCAAAGTTGTAAATAAGCTTTTTAACAACTTCAACTAGTCCAAGGACCATGGCGTCATGCATGCTGAGATTACCATGGACATAGCGTAAATCTATCGAAAATTATTTTTACTACAGATCCTAGAACAGCGTCGTAGACCTTCACTATTGGAGATAGACCTTTCAGAAGAGTTTGGCCTACACTCGCCGCGCTGGCCAGATGGCGAGGATCTGATGTCAATTTTTTTTTTCAAACAGATTTAACTGACATTGACATTTATATTCTTATAATTGTGTCTGTCTTAGCTTATAGTATGACAATGCCTTTATACAGCAGCTATTATCTTAACTGACATTGACATTTATATTCTTATAATTGTGTCTGTCTTAGCTTATATTGTGACAATGCCTATTTACAGCAGCTATAATGTTAAGCGTTATTCTGTATTTATAATTTTGTTATTTTATTGTTTCTCTTTCCAAATGATGGTTATCATGTATTGCTCCAGATTCACCAATATGTACTACAAAATTATATCGTTTTATATCAATATTGTAAAAATTGACGTGTAAAAGTGCAGAATACATATCTTTTTGTCCTATGCCTACTTGCAAAAATAAACGAATTGAATTAAATATTTAATGACAATTAATTAACGATTCCACAAGTTGGTATTAGTAAAACCACGGCTTGACGTGCTGAACCACAGGAACGGTGGTGTGGTAAATCTATGACAAATGTACGTAAGAAAAGTGTATTTCTCATTGGTACATGTCGGGGGCGTTTCAACCGACCTTTGTAGGATTTTAAGGAAGCGTTCTCAAGCGACGACCCATCAGAGATAGTCCCAAGAAGACTGGCAACATTTCTCTTTTGTGTAGCGAGGCTAATAGGTTGGCAAAAATATATGCCAGCTTTCCTGTCTCCAGATTTCTCCAGAATTAAAGGAATTTCTTAATGATGTACTTGAGTAGGATAATTAAATTATTATCATAAATAATATCATAATAAATCTTTGACATAATATAAGTAGGTAATTGACATGTAATTTATTGTTCCATTAATTTTTATTTTTTTATTTTTATGTATAGGTGTGTTAAAACTATTGACTGTAAAATACTATATAAATGTAAATATTTTGCATGACGGCAGGATACGCCGGAAAACTACTACTACTAGCCACAATATGTACCGTATTCTAGAAAATAAATGTTTTGTTTTTTTTTTTTTTTTTTTTTTTTTGAATCATAAAAATCAGACCACGCCTCTTGAGTATGCCACAAAGGAACAAACATACTCGTACATATATAATCTAATAAACACATAACCCTTCTTTGCGTCGGGCAGTCGGGTAAAAACCTTATAGAAGCTATACTTGCAGCTAGTGCATTAATGTGTTTCGCGTCAGTGATAAACGCGAACGATCGCAGTATATTTGAGAGGCGGTTTTAGAGCACATCAAAGGAAGTTACCGCACTCTACCACTTTAATATGCAGTTTTATAGTGCACCGAGTACAAGCAACATTAAAACGTAACTAACCATAATAAATTGTATTTCGTACCTTGACTATACCTACGTTGACCCAACTTAACAGAATATGGGTTGACAGCAACATATCCAGAAAGACAAAAAATCACATCGTGAGAACACTTGTCTTCTCCATTTTTCTGTACGGTTCGGAGACATGGACCATAAAAGCCGCGGATAGAGCGAGGATTGATGCGTATGAGATGTGGTGCTGGCGTCGTTTGCTCAGAATCCCTTGGACTGCACGACGTACTAACATGAAGAGCTTAAGAGCAAAGACTCTCTGACGTCTGCTTTGCCCGAATTCTGCAATACTTTGGCCACATTGCAAGAAGTGAAGACGATAATCTAGAAAAACTTCTACTCACAGGTAAGGTAGACGGTAAAAGAACAAGAGGAAGAAGCCCTAAGCTATGGTCCAGTCAGGTGACTGACCACCTGAACATCCCTGTACACCAGGCCATCCACTACGCCGAGGACTGAAACTGTTGGAGACGGCTAGTGCATGGGTTGCGATTGCGACGGAGTCAGGAGGAGGATACCTACGTTAAAATATTCTAACATAATCTGACATATTTAAGGGACGAGCAAAGCGACAATCAGCAGAAATGAACAGGTTTATTTTTACTTATGTAATAATTAAGTACCAAAAATACGTTCGAGAAACTGGCTGAATGTCATTTATTTTATCTCTTCGATCTCTTCAATGGGTAGACGAGCGATGACAAATTGACACTTCGAGTTTGTTCGTTTGGGCTAATTTGCTCGCTCGCTATTGTCTTTAATTGTTATTTACGTCTTCTTTTCTGTTTGGCTGTTGTATCTAGTATATATCATGTATTCTTATAATTATATATTTCTATTGTTTTTTTTATTATTGTTTACTATTTGTCTTAACTCCTCTCAAGAGTTTCTTGCATGATTTTTGTTGTTAATTATTTATTAGTTTCAACAAAAATTATTTTAAATATTTTATATAATGTCATTTTAATAATACGATCACCATTTATTCGCAGAAAGGTACGATGAAATAAATAATAAAACTAAACTATAAATAAAAAAAATCACCTATGAATTGATCATGTGGTAGTGTGCCAACAAAACTTGCGGCGTTCTAATGCTGCACGGTTTGCTGCGCGAAAAAACTGCCAGCTCTTTCGTCACATACAGCATTAACCAGCCGCTTAGACAGTTCTTTAAATAATTTCTTAGCACTGGGCCCCCACGGTCTCATGTCTCAAGATCAAAAGGCACAAACACGTAGTCATTACCAACTCGTATTTGCGACATTTGGCCTTTTCAGCCGAGTGCTATGCACAGATGTGCCCTGGACATGAGATCGAATAAGAGTGTCGACACAAGCACCGTCCTACTCAAATACTCAATCCATGGACCACGGCACCAAAGTTAGGTCTTGTCCAAGATCTAGGAGGTGACAAGATAGAAACATTATTACATAAAAAACTCTTCACTAAAATTTCTCAGTCAGAGGGATACACAGAAACTGAAAACCTTTCAGCTGTCAACAGGTAGTCTGGCCTCTTCGCGGACCTACGCTGTATAAACACACATACACACAAACACAACACAACATACATATACACTCACACCTACATATCCACACAGAATAATTTGGGCAGGCATTTGTTTGTGCTGTTGTTTAATAATAAAATAATTTGTATTTGCTGTCGACCGGACAAACAAAATTGTATCCTACGACCTGCGGCACGGTTGGTTAGTGTGCAGGTCATTGAGCATATAAAAATGTAATAGCTTTAAAGAAAACATAATTTATTTTGTTTTTTAAATATAATAATATTATTTGTTACTATTACTGCGAGAGATTCCGGCAGTAAGCTAAGCCCGGTGGATCATTCATCATTACATCCCCTAGAACACACGAGACAACTTCCACTGTTGAAGATAGAAATGTAGAACATATTGCTGCAATTGCCGTGAACTCGGGAGGTCGTGGGTTCGATTCTCTTTGGGGGCAAGTTGTACATGTATAATTTGTCTCGGTCTGGGTGTTTATATGTATATATTTACAAAAAAAAAAGTATAATATGTAGTTTATCAACCATCTAGTTTCCGTAACACAAGCCTCGTAGCTTACCACGGAAACTAGATGGCGCTGAGTGACCTGTCTGGAAATATTTATTTATTTATATATCTGGAGAATTGAGCCAGACGGGTTGGCAAGGATCTAATATCATTTTAATGACAATTTATTAACGATTCCACAAATTGGTAATATTGGAACCGGGACCGACGGCTTAACGTGCTCTCCAAGGCACGGGAAATTTACAACACTATCACAAATGTACGTAAGAAAAGTGTATTTCTCATACACGGTACCTACATGCCGGGGGGCTTGAACCGCCTTTGTATGATATTAAGAAAAGCATTCTTTTTTTTCGCTCGGTCACCACCGCGTATAGTAATATGAATTATAAAAGTAAAGTATCATCACGACCGTTTCCCTTTCGGGGTGGTCAGAAACCACGCTTATAAATAAGGAGATTCACATTTAGCCAACTTTAATATAGGCCAATCATGACAAGTGGCAAGCTCAGCAAACTCGAGAAATATCACAAATAAATTAACTGTATTTATTTACATTAAATATTTTTGCGTCCCGGCCAGGGATCGAACCTGGTACCTCCGAGTCTAAATCCACGGACTTAACCGCTAGACTACGATAATATGAATTATGATAATTGAAAATGGTAAGCGATTGATTGTGTTGTTTCTGGGTGTATTTTAAAATAAACTTTTGTAAAGCACAAGGCACGGGAAATTTACAACACTATCACAAATGTACGTAAGAAAAGTGTATTTCTCATACACGGTACCTACATGCCGGGGGGCTTGAACCGCCTTTGTATGATATTAAGAAAAGCATTCTTTTTTTTCGCTCGGTCACCACCGCGTATAGTAATATGAATTATAAAAGTAAAGTATCATCACGACCGTTTCCCTTTCGGGGTGGTCAGAAACCACGCTTATAAATAAGGAGATTCACATTTAGCCAACTTTAATATAGGCCAATCATGACAAGTGGCAAGCTCAGCAAACTCGAGAAATATCACAAATAAATTAACTGTATTTATTTACATTAAATATTTTTGCGTCCCGGCCAGGAATCGAATCTGGTACCTCCGAGTCTAAATCCACGATAATATGAATTATGATAACTGAAAATGGTAAGCGATTGATTGTGTTGTTTCTGGGTGTATTTTAAAATAAACTTTTGTAAATTGTTTTTAAGTTTTGAAAAATCTTTAGATTAAATATTTATTTAAAGTTTCTTAAAGAAAAACCGAGCCAAGTTTATTTAAAAGATGTTCTCTGAGGGATAGCATTTTTCCAACATTTACTTCAACTTCTCGCTCCGTGTGGACTAAAAAGAAAAAGTTTGTAAAAACTTTGTAAGGCGTACGTGTCAGTTGGTTTTTAATTTTATAAATCAAACCGGATCCTATGTTATTTTTCTTATTATTATTACAGTTTTATCATAAAATAAAATAAACCTATGACAAAGATAATAAGGCTGAGTTGTATCAAAATTAATTATAACGTTTAAAGTTAAAAATGACGCTGTTTGTACCAGCTGACTTTCAATAATATTCACATTGTAGCACATTATTAAACAAAATAACACCACTTTTAAATAACAATATTCATAGTAAACTTATTTACAAAACAAAAAACTTGCACCTAACGTGTCCGTGCGCGGCGCCGGAACGACTCAATGTCAAACTTGACAATGACAGGTGATGTCTAATATGTGATGATAATCATGACAAGTGGCAAGCTCGTCGATGTCTCCAGCGTACCAAACTCGAGAAATATCACAAATAAATTAAATATCAATTAAATGTATTTATTTACATTAATAAATATTTTTGTGTCCCGACCAGGAATCTAACCCGGTACCTCCAAGTCTAAATCCACGGACTTAACCGCTAGACCACGGAGGCAGTTATATATTTAATATACATTTTATATTTTAAAACTTTATTGCACAAAGTACAAAGGCGGACTTAATGCCGCTAGACATTCTCTGACAGCCAAACCTTAGGGACACATTTGAACAAATATAGGTGCAATGAAAGTAACAGTAAAACACAATTATAGGATAATTCAACAAATAATATATACCTACTTATATACCCTTATATATGCATTATAATATTAATATACTAAATATTAATACACATACAGAATTGTACATAAACATACACAAATGCAATTTACTAACGTGGTTTAGAACCATTCATAAAATGTGAACGCTACAGTTAAAAAACCAACAATCGACAAATGTGTTGCACTTTACTTAAATGCTACGTTTCATTCGGTCTCGGTCGAAATATTGAATAGCTGCGCTCGAGTTTGTGACCGAAGCGACTTACTGGCTCACGTCATCCACGTCATTGATCGGCGGATCGTCCCCGAAGACAGCCGCGCCCTATAGTAGTCAATTAAAGTTGTACCCCCTCTATTCAACCTTCAACTTTCAAACTTCAACTATACTACGCGCCTGGATCCAGAGCGGCCTCTCCACCTGCACTACGACCAGCCCCCGCCTGCACTACGCCTAGCGCCCAGATTCTCACTTCGGCGCGGCACAGCGAGTTGGCTACGATAGTTCGGGCATGTTGAAAGGATGAGAGATGAAAGATTGACGAACCAGATATATAATGCGAAAGTTGTAGGTGAAAGAGGCCCTGGCAGACCGAGACTCACATATCACGATCAAATAAATAAAACACTGGCTGAAGGTACATTAAAAAGCTTTCGTAACAAAAGGGCTTGTATGAAGAGGATGATGAATGTCGACGAAGCGAAAGAGGTATGTCGTGATCGTGTCAAGTGGCGCTCAATTGTCTCTGCCTACCCCGCAAGGGATCTGGCGTGAAGATATGTATGTATGTATGTAGTACCGCTCCGTGGCGTGGCGGAAAGCTATCCCGGGTAGAATCTCATTATTATTTTTTATTTTCTTAGTACCATCTTTAATAATAATATTTATTTTTTTAATTTTAAATCAATAAATAGTTTATAGCACTTATATTTTATTCTTGTCGTTTTTTTTCTTTATTTTCTTTGTTACCACTTTCCCCGTAACAGAATAGACCAGTTTTTTAAACTACAAGCTGTTAGTATATACATACATATATGCCTGTTAGCTATACAAACTATACGAAACCACTTAAGTGAGCAAGAATTATCGCGGCCCTTAACAAGCTAATTGTATTTTATCTAATTTGTCGTTTTTTTTTTAATCCTCGTAGACGCCCGTAGCATTATAACATCGTCGTCGTTGAATGGTTTCCCCTTAATTGCTTCGTTGAGTTCACCTTACATATACCGGATTACCTTGAGCTTTTCTAAGACACCGTATAGTTTGTTTGATATAAAATTACAATCCATTTTACGATGGGCCCATATGGACACTCAGCCAAGCGTCTGGCCAAGGAGTTGTCCCAACCGCTAACGGAAAAGTCTGGAGACAGGAAAGCTGGCAATTATTTCTGCCAACGTATTAGCTATTGAAATGGAAATGGGCTGGTCACGTGGCACGTCTTAAAGATAACAGATGGACTAAAGTAGTTACTACATGGAAGCGACCGAAGGGCAAGAGAAATAAAGGAAGACCTAAGGAAAGATGGGAGGACGAGATAGTAAAAGAAGCAGGACAACACTGGATGGACGAGGCACAGGATAGAAAGAAATGGATAGAAAAGGAAGAGAGCGTTACCCGACGAGGGGTCCTTAATTAAATTAGAAAAAAAAAGACATTATTATTTAAATTGTGACATTGTAATTAATAATTTGAAAATAAATAAACTCAATGTTAATTTACATATAAGAACATAGTTTTAGTTACATAGTATGTTAAATTAGTATTATTATTATTTTAAGCTTATATTTGAAATTATTAATTGAAATTATTCTTGACTATGTAAAAACTGTACATTATTATTATTAGCTATACAAAGGGGAAATGTTGCCAGTCTTCTTGGGACTATCACTAAAGGGTCGTCTCTAGAGGACATTTTTTACTTATAGTTTATTTTATATTAGGTTTAGTTTATATTTATTTTTGAGTACTTTTAATTTATATTGTAATTCTTTTATACTGTTTGTATATTACTTCAATATAAATGACACAAATTATAATATTTAAAATTGTGCAATGTTTTGCATATAAAATTATAATATTAAATATCGAACAATCGTATCGTTGGAATCCGATACGAACCCCGAGATAGACTGTCTCCGTAGTCTAGCGGTTAAGTCCGTGAATTTCGACTCGGAGGTACCGGGTTACTACTATATTTTTTGAAATTTATTTGTGATGATATAGCTTGAGTTTGCTATTTTATTTTTTTATTTATTAGATCTCCAACAAGATGTACACCAATTCATTACAACATAATAAGAATAATATGGGGCTAAGTGCCACCTTAATTATAGGAGATATAAAATCTTTAAAAAAAAATAGTACGCTAAAGACATCGACGAGCTTACCACTTGTCATGATTGTCCTATAGTAAAGTTGGCTAAATGTGAATCCTCGCGTTTTCTATCATCCCGGAAGGTAAAACGGTCATGATGATGAAGTATAAAATTAGGTCACAAATTCATGATACAATCTCAAAGGGGCTAATCAGCTAAAATCCTCTCACATCTGACTTTGACATAAAAGGGAATTTGCTATACCATAATGGCTTAGAAGCTCAGAAGGTTTTTCTAATGAAGTATTTTTTCGGCTGTTACATAGTAGGTAAGAGTTTACTTTGATATGTTTCCTTTGTATCTAAGAAACCTTTGTAGGAATAGTATATATACGCTTTTTAATCTACTTACATGCTGTAATAGGTTTAACAATATCTTTATGAAAATTACAGATGTTATATTGTAGCTCAGTGAGCAGAAAACATTATTATCATTACCATTATTATTATTATTTTTCAAAGTCAAAGTCAAAATATCTTTATTCACGTAAACCTATTACAGGCATTTATGAAACGTCATTAATTTCATGATTTTGAATGATTCTACTCCTGCTAGTAGAAGACTAAGCAGCAAAGTGGTCCAATAAGTAAGCTGTTAGCAGAAGACCAGCAGCTTGGCAAATTCCAGTGACCTGTTAATGCTTAATCTGACTGAGAAAGGAATCTGCAAGGAAAACTCAGCTATATCAGATTTACAAAATAAAACATATACAGAACTGCACCACAACGATCAATTAATAACCTTTTAAATTTAGTTATCAGTACCTATAAGAATACAATACCTGGTAATGCAGTAACCCACCAGGCAAGTCAGAATTAAGGTAGACTACATGCCTATGTGCAACCCGAAAGTCGACAAAACGCATTTAAATGCTTTGCCATTCAACGTGGCAATGCTGCCAGTATCCTTGGAACTTTACCCATTGGTAACAATTTGGAGCAATGTCTTTAATTTATTTTGTGTATTTTTTTATTAATAGTAATTTAAATGTTTTGAAAGTATTTTTTATTTTTTTTTAATATAGTACTGTCAAATATATGATTTTGGAAGAGAGAGACAGTATCAATAGTAATGACTGTGAGCATATCGATGTCCGTACAACCAACGTTTAGATTTTTTCAAAATGACTGCTCGCAAATCTCTATACATGACCCATTTACCCGAATTCTGCAATATTTTGACCACATTGCTAGAACAGGCGCCGACAATCTGGAAAAACTCTTAGTAACGGGAAAAGTAGACGGTAAAAGAACAAGAGGAAGAAGCCCCAAACGATGGTCGAGTCAGGTGACTGACCACCTAAACATCCCAGTACACCAAGCCATCCACTGAGCTGAGGACCGCAGCCACTGGAAACGGCTAGTGGATTGACTGCGACGGAGTCACGATCCCCAACAGTGGGGTACCGACTAAGGAGGAGGAGAACCCATATGTAACTCTTACAACATAGAGCACCCTACAATATTCCATGTCGTCCTATAACCAAGATCCTGTACAGTCCTCCCTCAAGAACTAATGTAGGTTTACATTCGACATCATCCCGAATGTGCAACACGTACAGTAGTCTCTGCTTTGCCAATTTGTTTGACAGTTTGGGTTTCTGATTGGGACACAATAATTTATTTAATTCATTTGTGATATTTTTCGAGTTTGGTAAGTTAGACACTTGTCATGATGGACCTATAGTAATTTTTTTTTTTTTTTTACTGAGCACGACATTGACACCGCGCTCACCTGATGGTAGGCGATGCGCGAGGTCCAAGAATGGGAGCAACTGACGCCAGCCTCACACGACCGACATCAGTCCCTACCACTATGCCGGCCTATAAACATTCTCTTTCACACTTCGTTTGAAGGACTCCAAACAACACACTGAAACACACTGGCTGGGAAAGTATTCCACATCTTCAGCGTACGACAGATGTAAGAGTCTCCAAATTTGTATGTAAGCGTAGGGATAGTGGCTACGGTATGTGGATGCATATTTTGGCCTGTGCGAGTGCTAAATGAAATCCACTTTAAAAGCATGGTTTTTGACCACCCCAAAAGGAGTACGGTCGTAAAATAGCAGCCCACGAATCCTATGCATATATGACAATTACAAAGAAAAATACAGAAATAGAATTTAAAATGGTTTCGCAGTAAATGGGAAAGGCAGTTTTATTTTTATCCGCGTGTGGGTAGGTACTAGATGTTCAATATGGAGCGAGAACCAATCAGACTATTGAAAAGGTTCGACCAGAGGGACGGGAAGGTATCTTGTGTGGGCATGTCATTGACTTAATATCCCAATAGGTCACTAATACAAATCGTTTATTAACACAAAAGAATGTTGGTCCGATATGGTGAACCCTGTCTCCTGCATGAGCTGTACTGTATAACAGGAGACAGTGTCTTCCAATAATGATCATACAAAAAAAATCGAAAAAGAGGTGATTGTGTTGTCTGTATGTGTGTTTGCGTGTGTGTGTTGCCAACTACAGCAAGGACGCTGACAGGCGCATTTAACTAGCATGGGCTGCATTCAGGAAGTTAGGCCACATCCTGTTATCAAACATACCACAGTGTTTTAAAACGAAAGTTTTCAACCAATGCGTTCCTTCTGTATCGTCGTACGGAGCAAAAACGTGGACACTGACAGTGGGTCTGGTCCACAAGTTAAAGGTCGCTCAGCGAGCTATGGAGAGAGTTATGCTCGGTATCTCTCTGATGGATAGAGTTCGAAACGTAGACATCCGTCAGAAAACCAAAGTTACCGACATAGCCTTCAAAATTAGTAACTGTCGCAGAACCGATGATCGATGAAGTAGACGAGTTCTGAAGTGGAGACCAAGTACAGGAAAACATACGAGTGGGAAGACCAGATGGACGGATGACCTGAAAAAGGTCGCTGGTGGGGGCTGGATGAGGGTGGCAAAAGATCGTGTAAAATGGTGAACCTTGGGGGAGGCCTACATCCAGCAGTGAAGAGACATAAACAATTTTAATCCATACAACTACGACGAATTGCTCTCGAACTCGCAATCTCACTGTATAGTCCATTAATAACTTTATATCCACCAGTAGAAACAGATGATGACGTCACTGCGAGCGTAAGAAAAGTAAGTTAATTGAATGACCGATGTCCTTGTTTGTAGGTATATAAGTCAAAGGAGTGCGTTAATTGTTTCCTCTCATCGTCAGTAGGGAATCCACAATACTGGCAAGACTTATTTGAGTGGTTCTAAAAATAAAATTCTGCTTTTTAAAACATAATTAACTTAAACAAAATATAAAATACCTCAAAATTATTTTATTTATTTATTTTAAATTGTTTATAACTTAAAATTAGGTACATAGCTAAGTTCAACGCCTGTTAGACATTACAACTAACTAACCTGATGAAATAAATAATAAAATTATTTATATTTAATTTGTAACATTTGAGAGAAAGAAAGAAAATACTTTATTTATTGCAACAATTAAAATACTTACAAAAAAATGTGTAACACTCTCTTCTCACTCTCCCAAAGGTTAGCTGTTAGAAAATGCCTAGACATTAAGCTCGCCTATGTAGTACATTGGAATGTTTTTTTATTTTTTTGTGCAATAAAGAATTTATCTATCTATCTAAATATAATTACATGACATTTCATTTCACTTGTATTATTATTAAATCTTGTTAAATTTGAAGTAAATTAATATACATTAAATATAAATTAAAAGCTACCTAAATAATAAAATTTATAATAAACAAAACTATAAATAAAAAATGTCCTCTAGAGACGTCCCATCCGAGATAGTCCCAAGGAGACTGGCAACATTTCCCCTCTGTATAGCGAGGCTAATACGTTGGCAGAAATAATTACCAGCCTTGTATAAGGATTATATTTATATCTAAATATAAATGTATATCTAAAAGCCTATTTTATATACCGAAACATATATACAGGTGTGGCGATAAATAGGTGGTCAGCTCAGCATATGCTACAGCCGTGGCTGCAGCGCTGATTTTCAGCGGATGCCTTATCGTGGGTGAGTTAAATACTACATTGGACTAAATACTACTAAATTGGAAGAAATACTAAATGTACAGTTTACATATGTTTAACCAATGAGAATAAAATAAATAAATAATAAATAAAAATAAAATAAACTACCTTTGGCACCTTGCCCATTGGCAGCGATTTGGAGCAAATTTATTATTTATTTATTTATTTATTTAAAACTTTATTGCACATAAATTACAAAGGCGTGACATAATGTCGCTTGACATTCTCTGCCTGTCAGACCTTCGGGACAACGAGAACATTTATGTGAGGTAGGTGCAATATATCAATTAAAATTAAATATATTAAAAATATACGTCTATAAACTAATAAAATTACATACGAATTCATACACACATACATATATAAACTACATAAATAAGTTATACTATTTATATACTACATAAACATAAATTAGGTACTACGTACTTAATGATAGCCGATGATGTAGGACAATAATAAGCAACAATCAATGAAAATTTTATGAAAATTATGAACCCAAAAAGTGTCTGTAAACTAATCTTTTAAATATAGCTCTGTTTGGAGCATCTTTAACCTCCGTCGGTAGGTCATTCCAAAGCCTTGCAAAGCAATAATTTTTATTTTGTTTTTTCTTCATTTTAGTTTTTAGTTATATTTTTATTTATTAATTAGGTTTATTTTTATGAATAGTAATTTATGTTTTAAGATGTAAGTTTTTAGTTTAATTAATATTTTATTATTTTTTTAAATCATTGTACCTTATTTTCTTCGAATAAAAAATAAACTAATAATTGTAGACAAGAAAATATAATAGTATATTAATAAATAGAATAAGATTAGGTAAGTTGCTGTGAAGTCTTTTGTAATATTACCATATGCTTTTTGAGTGCCGATCTGAAACCTGCTAAGCATGTCCTGAAGCGATGAAGGCAAGTTGTTCCATATTTTCACAGCAGCGTACCTAAAACTACCTTGCTTGGAAGGTAAAAGGAGCTTGTCACTTGTCATGATGTGTCTATAGTAAAGTTGCTATTAGTTTTTTTTTTTATTATAGGGATGATTTTAACCGTTTACCTCATAATACTTTATAAAAAACAGACAAGAATAATATTAAAAGACAACTTTCTAAAAATATCTGCGGAAGATTTTTTCGTTAAAAATGAAGAAAAGAAAGAGTTTTGTCATTCACTAGGAATAACAGCGCAGCCTCTTTTGTCCTACTATCATAGACATATATACTCGTATATTTTAGTTTATTTATTTTAAAACTTTGTTGTTAAATAAACAAAAGGCGAACGTAATGCCTATAGGCACTGTTCGCGCCGATCACGGTAATACGACCAATTTTGGATGGTTAGGTGTTAACGCCGTTTTAAATATATATACATATACATACTCGTAATTATCTATGTAGTATAACGCTTCTAGAACAATCTCACACTTTATGCATATCCATCCCTTTTATTCCTTATTCATAAGACTTACGGGTGAAAGAGATGGAGAAATGCGCAAACGCACCTTAAAATGGTTCGGTCTCGCGACCCACCTGTCAGTTGGAATGTAATATTTGAACGATGAACCCGTGAACGCTACTCAACCCATATTTATTAAAATATAAGATTTTAAATTGTGAATTGTGTGTGCTCATAAACTCTGCTCCAACTCTTGATGCTATGGTGGTGTGTCGTGCCTTACACACAGTGACCTTGGAGCTATCGAAGAACCCGCAGTAAGTCTCCTTTCTTTTCACCACCATTAGGCGTTATTGTGATTCGTCGCTGCACAAACAGACGTCCTAATTTGTTACCCCTACACATTTGTCCTGTCTCTTTGTCGCCGCTTCCTTTTTATTTTTATTTTATTTTATAAACTCTTTATTGCACAAAAAACTTAAAAGTAATGTACAAGGGCGAACTTAATGCCTTTCGGCATTTTATAACAGCTAACCTTTGGGAGTGTGGTAGAGGATTTGCGGGGTGCATTATTATAAATATACACTTTACATACAATACATAATAATCGTTACATACTACTACTTAAATACATAAATAATATATATATATATATATATACACAAATACGAAACTAAGTAAGTATATAGTACTGTTTACACACAATAAAAATAGTATGATAAATATAGGTACTAGGAAGATCTATGTTGTTTGTTAAGAAAGTGAGCGATAAGTAGATTTTTAAATATATTAATAGACGGTGCCCGTCTGATAACCAGAGGAAGTTTGTTCCACTCCCGAGCAGCGGAAACTGTAAAAGAATCTGAATGATTTCTACATTACCCATCCCGCTCACGCTGCGCTTGGGCACTAAAGAGAAGAAATATTTACCGACCGCGGAGTATGTTAGCGTAGCCATCGTCGCACAGTCGTTGACCTTAAATCGTTATAAAATCGCCGCCATCGTTGCTATCTTACTCGCATTCGCAAACCCCGCAAAATTTGTGACCAATTGTGTTATCGTCTGTAAATCTAAGTTGGCGATTACCGCAACCACGCTTTTCGATAGAGTCCGCTAAACCATCGCCATCAGGCACTCTCTTCCAATCAACCTTCGGGATATTAAAACATAAGAGGCAAGGTTAGCAAATACAAACTATATACATTATTGAGCATCAGTTGATCCTAAACTGCTGTGGGAGCTCACATTAATACCTTATCCTATAGGTTGGTTAATCTTATGGTCTCATAATGTGGGGCATACCAGCTGATATAGACACTACTTTTATTCTTCAGAAAAGAGCCATTTGAGCAATTTATGGCACAAAATCTCGAGACTAGCTTACGAAACATATTTCCTGACATTGATATGAAGTCACTGCCTTCTGTGATGGTTACTAAAACTAACGAACGACTGCCATGAACCAGAACCCTAGAACTGAGCGCTCGGAGCTGACGAACTAAAAAAAAGACCTAGTTTAATATGGAGGGGCGAACTAAACTGAGCTCATCTGAGTCAGGAGCTACTATGCGCAATTTTTTGTAACAATAATTTACATTTTTTTTACTTGTCAAAAGAGCAAATATTTTTTTAGGCTTCAGACATCATTGGTTGACCTCCTTTTAAAATAAAATACCGTATTTTTTAAACATTAAAATCATTATCCGATTAACAAACAATACTTAAAAGTGAATAAGGCCGCGTCTTAAAAACACGACATCCATCGTGATAAATACCTGAAGACTGGGGAGTTATAATGCCGGTTGCAAAAAGGATATTTATCTTCTGACATGTTTAACGTATGCCTATGAAGCACGTTATTGCCTTAAATACCCAAAGTAACAAAGTAACTACCAATCACGTAAAATATATTAAAATGGAATCATAGATTATTTTAATCAAGTGTTATTGTTAATTAATTTAGCTTACAGCCGAGAAACGAAATAGAGAGAGAAAGAATTTCGTAAGTTAAGGTTCGCGCGATCGTCGACCTTTTGCTAACTACTTGATTAGGCTTAGTATATATAAGTGGCGATATTTTTAGGAAAACTTCCGTAACTTAAGATTTTATTAGTGAATAATTAAAACAAAAAATACGAAGTTATTTATTTTTGTTCTAGATTATAATTTAAAAATATTTGCTTTTTAATAAATTCCACGCAGTTTATAGTTACATCTATTAAATGCCATGTCCATAAGATGACGTCAATGCCAGCCTCTTTTGTGTTCACAATTTTTTCTTGAACAAACAAACAATGCACTAATTGCAACCGTTCTCTAGCTCATCCCAGTGCTGGCGAAATATTTTTCTTGGCATCTACTCTTAAGTTTAATCGCTCCATTTTTAAGTCTGGTCACACTCTGTAGTTGTAACATCATTTCATCATTTCATTACAGCCCCTAGAACACAGCGTCCTAGACCTCCACTGCTGGAGATGGGCCTTCCAGAACTGGAGAATTTGGCCTACACTCGCCACGCTGGCCAGGCAGCTTGGCGAGGATATGATGTTAATTTTTTATGACAATTTATTAACGATTTCACAAGTTGGCAATAGTGGAACCGGGACCGACAGCTTAACGTGCTCTCCGAGGCACGGGAACGGTGGTGTTGTAAATCTATGACAAATGTACGTAAGAAAAGTGTATTTCTCATTGGTACATGCCGGGTGGGTTTGAACCGACCTTCGTAGGATTTAAGGTACGCGTTCTTACAACCGAGCCACCACCGCGCCAAGTTGTAATTTACTATATTGTATATTCAGATAAAAGCTGCACCCGTAAAAGTCCATGCCATTTTTTTTTTTCATTATTGAGAAACTTAGCGCAAAACAAAAATTAATTGAGACAATTAAAATAATAAATGGCGTCTAAAGTACCAGCTTACGGCTGACCTTGAAAATAAAGAATAAAAATAACTGGTGTTAGTTTCTCATGTGAGTGAGGCTTGCTGGGTGAGGCTATGCTTAATACAAGATTACGTAAAGTATGAAACTTTATAAACCTTCATAATAAGAAATACAGCAAGAAAAATACAGCAGGAGAGTCGTATCTCGTCGGAAAATATTTCCCGTTAGAATAAACTGCATTGACCAATATGTAATAGACCAGGTTATTAAAACAAACAAATTTACGCTTTTATTAATTTAAAAAAAAATTTAATGAAGCGTAAACGCAGTCCCAAAGATACATTAATAACTTAATTCATTATTTATCGATATTAATTAACTATAAAACTAAAAATTAAAGTTTGTAAATAAATATTTCACAAGGGATGTAAACAGTCCGCGTGAAATATCAATAGGTGCGATTGCCTTGAATGCTCACGAACAAGTGAGCACGCCAAGCGCGCTCCCTTCCTAAATCCATATCTCTACCCTAGCGACCTCTTACTAACGGCTTTGCCACGCTTATATCTATGTTAGCTATCGATGCTCTTGGCTAATATTGTTCGTCACTTTGTGAGCGACAACACGTGGAATGGTGGCAAGGACGCTGGCTGCATTTCCGAGACGAATTGCAAGACTGATTCTTTGGGCGAAGAAAGAGCCAGCCCTCTTGCCACTGAGGTGTTATGTCTTTTAACTATTACATATTGGAACTCTGCTAATATATATTATATATTAATGCTATATTAAAAATATTGGAATATATTGAAATATTTGTCAAATATTAATTGAATTCTCTATCCAACGGTCTGGCCAGCGTGGCGAGTTAGGCGAAATTCTCAAGAAATGTCTGGTCCATCTCCAACAGTGGAAGTCTAGGACTACTGTACTGGACTAGTGTACTGGAGCTGTATTGGCAAAAATAAATTACTACAACTACCCCCGTAGTCTAGCGGTTAAGTCCGTGGATTTAAACGCAGAGGTACCGGATTAAATTTCTGGTCGGGACACAATAATTTATATGTATGATATTTCTCAAGTTGGGCACGCTCGAAACATCTTTTTTTTCACTTCGTTTTTATTATTGACACCAACAGAAAACCAATGATCAAAAATTAGATCAGTAAGAACTAAAATTATTGAACTTGTTCGATTAATGTTTAGATGACGCGAACGCGTATATAAAGATAGTGGTATTATGAGAGTGCATATTTTGGCGTGCGTGTTTGGGTTAGGTTGCAAATAGAAAAGAAGGGATAAGGTTGTGGAGCTCTTCAGAACACTCGCCGTCAAGCTATACTTGTAGAACTCGCTCAGGGAGGCCAACGTCACAGCTAAGCTGCAGAGATTCGAGAGTTCTAGACATTATGGTGTCGTCTACTATTCGAGTCGCCTGCCTCTGCCGAATATGAGCATCTACTAAGGCTCTGGGGCCCAATTCTGGCGCTTTCGACTTGCGATTTTTCGATATATTCGAATGAAAAGCGACATAGACATATCTATGGTGATATAGAAAACTGTTAGTTTTATTCGAGAAAATCGAGCGGACATGCATGTCGAAGGCGCGAGAATCAGGGGAATAAACAAAGGATAAAACCTCATTTGACCTTTATTATTTACGAGGTTTGACAATTAAGTAATGAGTCTGATTCCATAAAAACCGTATATTTCAAAATTATTCTACAACTCTGCCATCCCCTTCAAAGTAGTCCCCTTGGGCAGCTTTACAACGATTCCAGCGCGTTTTCCATGCTTCGTAACATTTCTGGAACGCTTCGACTGGGATGTCCGCGAGTACCCTCGTCACGGCCGCCTGGATGTCCTCAATCGACTCAAAATGGGTTCCTTTGACCACCGATTTTGTTCTAGGGAACAAAAATAAGTCACAGGGTGACATATCGGGCGAATAAGGCGGTTGTTGCAACACGGCGATCGCTTTAGGTATAGCTTTGGAGTTTCAAAAGAGCGGGACTGGTTATTTTATATAGGTCAATAAGTTATGAGGGGTGAACTTGAAATTTTTAATATTATATCGCAGATGCACGGTTGGAGGTAGAAGCATTAGTTTTAGCTATTCGCTTTATGATTGATATAGAAAATGTAGAAATTCATACTCGCTGTAGGATTTTTCCCGTTTTCCCCGGCAGGAACTCAACGAGCAACCACACGCTGCCGCGCCGGTAGTTCATGCACTTTTTTTATTTGTTGACTATTTATATTGTATTTAATCTTCTGCAACTGACGTGTCCTAAGATTAACAATTTAACTGACGTGTAGACTGGTGGCCACTTTTATAAGTAATTATTTATTTATTATTTACTTATTCCACAGCTGTATTTTACAAATATATATTTACCTTCAAATGATTACCGAACACCTAGCCAATTACGGAATAACATTATTTTCACTAAACATATAGCATGAACGGATTATTAACAATTTAAACTATTAAAAATAAACATAAGAATAAAAATAAAGAGACAATATTTAAAAAATGCATCTACGCACCATTATGTAAGTGTATGTATATGTAAATGTGTAGGTGTGTGAAGGTGTAAATTGTAAGTGTGAATGAGTGAATGAGTATTATACGTAGAAATCGTTAACATGCATTTATATTTAATTATAATTAATACTACCTCGGTGATCTAGCGGTGAAGTCCGTGGATTTAGACTCTTATTAATTTAAATAATATTTCATCTACACACATCAAAAAAGTCTAGGGATCAAGCATGTTTATGCGGATTTCTTGTGATTGAGATGTGGCTTTGTAATAAATTTATGATTTTATAAATTTATATGGATCCTTTTTGGTGCATTTCATAATTTAAAACAGGAACTGTCAATCAAATTCGAGTAAAAGATGAAAATCAGCTGTCAATATTTTCCCTATAAAAACATAAGACGCATTGAAGACATTATTAGTGCTACTGTTTCCCTACTACTGATTAAAACCAACGTTATTATGGAGCGGCGACGTCATTTAAGCAGGGAAGAAATGATCAGAGCCGTGGGAATGATAGAAGCTGGTTCCCGGCAACGTACTGTGGCTTTAGCTCTGAATACAAGTCAGAGTGTTATCAGTCGACTTTGGACACGTTACCGAACCACTGGTACCGTGGCTGAGCGCCATGGAGGACGGTATCGCTGCACCACACGGAGACAAGACCGATACATTCAAATCACAGCTCGAAGAACTCCCAACAATAACCGCCATGATGTTAGCCGTGAGCCTTCATCGCTCTTCAGGGAACTTAATTAGCGACCAAACAGTCAGAAACCGCTTGCATGAAGTGAACCTTCATTCCCGAAGACCGCTACGGGTACCACCTATAGCAATGCACAATCGTAGGACTCGATATCAATGGGCTCTTGAACACAGAAATTTGACAGAAGAACAATGGCGTTTCGTGTGCTTTTCTGATGAGTCTCGTTTTGGTATGAGGCCGGATACAAGACGTATACGACACTGGAGAACCCCTGGACGCCAACAGCGATTAAAATCCTGCCAGGAAGTCCATCCTTATAGTGGTGGAACCATCATGGTATGGGCGGGTATTTCGATCGGCGGAAGAACTGAGTTGATTTGGATCAGAGGCAACCTCAACGCTCAAATTTATGCTGAGACGGTTGTATCAGACGTCATCGTTCCTCTACAAGTGCATATCGGTCCCTTATTTCAGTTAATGCATGATAATGCACGACCGCACACCGCAAGAGTTGTAAGACAGACTCTCGCCGCAGCTAACATCAATGTCCTGCCCTGGCCTGCTCAGTCGCCAGACTTGAACCCGATTGAGCATGCATGGGATATTCTTCAGAGAAGAGCTCTGCCGAATATGGAGGGTATCCAGTCGCAAGAAGACCTTTTTTTGTTATTGCAACGAACATGGGCGGCCATTCCACAGCGTGATTTGGATGAACTCATTTTGAGTATGCCAAACCGATGTTCTTGTGTTGTTAGTGTTCGCGGTAGAAACACGGATTATTAATTGTTTAAGTTACCCAATAAAATTAAAAAAAAAACTGTTATTTCAGTCTTTTTTTCGAACTTTAATGTTAGTGGTTCAAATGTCAAAAATCCCTTTATTAGGAAAATGGCAATTTTTTTACTAATGCAAAGGTGACTTGGTTTATCGTTACTGTAGACAAACGAAAACATTTTATTTGATCAATCCTTAAAGAAAATTTTAATGAATATCAATCAGGAGAAAAGTTATTGCAAAAATATATGTTGATCCCTAGACACTTTTGATGTGTGTATTTGTGATATTTCTCGAGTTTGGTAGAGACCTCGCCGAGCTTGCCACATGCCATGATAGGCATATAGTTAAGTTGGCAAAATTTGAATCCGCTTTTTTATAAGCGTGGTTTCTGACCACCCCGAAAGGAAATTAAAAACTGAAACATGCTGTCTAGAAGACTACCACATCAGCTGCAGAGGGTTAATGTCCCATTGTGCCGGATCAGCTGATAACCAGCGCCGTGGGCATTGCAGCTTATTACTGAGCTGATTCCCTATCTTGTTGTAAGTATTTTAAAATTTATGCACGTGTTTTAGGATTCGTTTTTGTGACGAATAAACTTTTTTCTTTCTTCACCTCAATGTGATACCGGAGAAAATCGCAATTTACTATTTTAGATCATAAAAAAAATTGTAACTAGCTTCCCTCATTATTCATGCGATAAAGAATGACATATTATGTTGTTATCAGTGACGTATTTATGTAGGTCTAAATAAAATTGTCCCCTTAACGCTTGACCGGAAACGCCGCGAGGAAGTGGTCGTTATGACGTCACTACTGCATCCGGACACACGTTTACCGCAGCGCGCCAATTTCTCATACGTCCACTGTCCACTACATAACAAATTTAAACAATTCCATTAATATACATACATATATCTTCAAGCTTAATCATTTGCGGAGTAGGCAGAGACATTCGCTTCTTTCTTTGATCAACCTCTTCATACATGCCCGTTTGTTTCGATGGCTTTTTAATGCACAATAGCTGACTATTGCTTTATTTATTTGATAGTGAGGCTTGGTCTGGCAGGGCCTCTTTTATTCACAATCCTTTCAACATGCCTGAACCTTTCCCTATTTTTCATCCTAAGCTTTCTTTCATGCCTTCGCTTTTGCGTATTGCGTCATTAAGTATGTGGTCCGTCAAAGTGACGCCGCATATTCGACGCAACGACCTCATTTTACCAGTGTTGGTACCAGCATGGCATTGTGTACGGCAAGTCAAGCTTTGTCCCTGACATTTCGACTGGCGATCAGTGACCCCAGGGCGCCGTTAATACTATTTTCCGCGTTCACTTTTTTTCAACATCACTATCATACTTCCCATCGGCAGTGAAAACATTGCCCAGATATTTAATTTCATTTACTTGTTCTGGAGTTTCATTATCAATATTTATCGTCACGGTTGTCATTCTTCTTCTTTTAAACACTAATATAATAAAAGTAAATAGACAGTGGGGTCGTCAAAGCCCGGGTGGCTAATGGGCCTGGGGGGTTGGGGATATTCAAAGTCAAAATATCTTTATTCACGTAAACCTATTACAGGCATTTGTGAAGCGTTATTTTACATTACATTATTTAAATTATTTTGAATGATTCTACTCATGCTAGTGGAAGATTAAGCAGTCCAAATAGCAAGCTGTTAGCAGAGGATCAGTAGCTTAGCAGGACAGGGACGTTCCCCTGTTTTCCCCGGCAAGATATCAGCGGATAATTCATGCATTTTTTGATATAACAGCGCCCATGTGGCTCATAAAACCAAGGGGGCTAGATTCAATTAATTCCGGTCTTTTCTAGGAAGTTGTGAGGCATGGCCGAGAAACGATATTCTGGAGATGCTTGAAGTGTCCGTTGTCGGCCCGATAGAACATCTACTCTGGCCGATGACTCCTTAATAGTAGGCATCACCAAATCTCTCGGAATTACGCACGAACTACGGTGCTA
Organism: Tinea semifulvella; assembly: GCA_910589645.1. Taxonomy (NCBI): domain Eukaryota; kingdom Metazoa; phylum Arthropoda; class Insecta; order Lepidoptera; family Tineidae; genus Tinea; species Tinea semifulvella. The sequence goes on from OU342599.1 coordinate 5,645,399, forward strand.
AGAAGACCACTCCGAGCGATATTTTCTGATGACTTCCAATTTTGCCCCTGTTGATCTTCGCAGGCAGAAACGTGGACACCGACAGTGGGTCTCGTCCACAAATTTAAGGTCGCTCAGCGGGCTATGGAGAGAGCTATGCTTGGTATTTCTCTGATGGATAAAGTCAGAAACGAGGAAATCCGTCGGAGAACCAAAGTTACCGATATAGCCTTCAAAATTAGTAAGCTGAAGTGGCAATGGGCTGGACATGTCTGTCGTAGAACCGATGAACGATGGAGTAGACGAGTTCTACAGTGGAGACCACGTACGGGAAGACGCAGAGTGGGTCGACCCCCCGCTAGATGGACGGATGACCTAAGGCATAGCAGATGCAGTTTGAGAGACACAGGCTGATGATGATGATCTTCGCTGGCGCAGCTTAGGTAAGACGGGAACAGATGAACATATTGTAGATCCGGACCTTCGACTACAAAGTCAATAATAAAACTAATTAATTAAGGAATATAACACAGCCAGGGTGTTCCAGAAGCAAAGCTTTGAAGTGGGACGAAGTTGAACATTTATAAAATTAATTTCCAACTCAATGGAGAGCTAATGAAGTGATAATGAATTTGTTTACAAATCGACAAGCTTTACACTACCCACATAAAAGGCAAAAATTCTTGGAAACCGCGTTTTAGACGTATTTCTGTGTGATGTTTCGATTTTCAATTGCTATATTATGTTTCGTTAAGCGCAAACGTTATATAAAGAAATCATTTGATAAACATTTTCAACCGCAATAAAAGAATCGAAATTTACCAATTCCTTTAGAATTCTTTCGGCCGATTCATTCGATTCGACTTGGATATGTATTCGCACAACGAATTCTAAAATTTGAATCCTTCGACAGTTTCGACTTGGACAAAGTGTGCGATCATCTTTAAGTTTATATAAAAGTAAAGTATTCCTGGAGAGTTCTTCGCGCCATTTTGCGTGGACATGTCAAGTGCAGGTTTTTGTTTTGTAAATTAATTTACTGTGGATATTATTGGTCAAAAGTGGTGTTGTTTTGTTTAATAATGTGCTACAATGTGAATAATTATGGAAAACGATAAATTGGACGTTAAATATGGGGCACAAGTTGCAGTTTATTTTTTGCGGTTTTCCCGCGCTGTCAACTCCCATATTTTACCCGACGTGTTTGAGCAGTGGATGGTTCCGCGAGTGACTCCAAGAAAAGCATCAAATTCTGCAGTATCTGGAATTTGATGATGACCTCATTAACTTATTAAAAAGAAAGATATATTACGTCAGACTTGTCTGTATGGGCTAGGGCCTATCATCTCATTCATCATCCATCGGGAGAAGAGAACCAAAAAAAAAAAAAAAGTAAAGTATTCCTTGAATGAAGATCACAGTCTCCGCTGCTCGTGAGTGGAATAAACTTTCTCTGGTCATCAGCGGGTGCGGTAAGAGGGAAATGCAGCCAGCAGCTTTCTTGCCGTTCCTACTCTTCGTATCCGTAGTATTAATGTTTATTTTCTTTTATATTTAATAAATATTAATAAAATAAATACAATACATAATACATCTACTTTTATTCTTGTGAACTTAGAACTTTTTTTTTTATTAATATTATTTCTTTTTTTTTCCATGTTTGTTATATAGGTATTGTTTTTAAGCTTATCCCTATTATTATAATTTCTTTGCAAAATCTATGTTTAATATTTAAGTGGTAACTTTGCTGGATTGTGTAACTTTTAGAATTGTTGTAAGTAATTATGTTTTAAGATCTGTATGTATGTAATAAATAAAACATGTTAATAGCCACATTTTATTCTATTATTGTTTAAGTTATTTTGTATTAGTTAAGTTATTTTTAAGTAATAAATATACGTAGACATCATACATAGTGCTAGGCGGGTCGCTATAGTACTAAAATAAGAATGTGAAATCTACTAAGTTGACGTAGCGAAGCCAAAAGAGTATTCAGTTATAAAGTTTACGTAAGCTTGACATATGGGACAAGTCATCTCGAAGCGACAAATTTGTTTTAGCAAAGTCTTGATATATTATTATATTTCAAGTCTCGGGAAGGTTCAAGAATAAGACAGATTGTTAATGTACTTTGTTGAGAATGGAATACGAAGCGTTGTGGCAGGTGTGATGATTAATGTTGTGTTACGGAATGAATTAACTAGCAACTCCAACACGAAGTTGGCAGGAATACACAGGGTCACACAGCGCCATCTAGTTTCCGCGGTAAGCTACGAGGCTTGTGTTTATTTATTTATTATTTAAGGTACACTAACAGGTTACAATTAATACATATCAAGCACAAATTTACAATAATTCATAAGGTCGGAATTGCAACCCAAGGGCAGTGTACACGGCATGCTACACATAGCTACTTGGATGATTAGAGTCAACAGTGTTTTTCAGTTTTAAAATTTTAGGTTTCATCCATTTCATCATTATCAATATATTAATACTATATACGAGTGTAACGGAAACTAGATGGTTGATACACTACATATTATACACATAAACACCCAGACCGAGAGAAATTATATAATGTATGTACAACTTGCGCCCGGTGGGAATCGAACCCACGACCTCCCGAGTTCACGGCAACGTTTGTTACCACTAGACCACGGAGGCGGTAAGACTACTGGACAGACTATTCAGCTAGGCGCTGCTAACTTCAGCAAAGAAGCCGACAGTCGCTTCGCTACACATCCTCTCATCGATCATACCACTGTGTTTGAAGACAAAAGTCTGTCCTTCCCGTAATGTCGTACGCAGCAGAGACGTGGACACTAACAGCGGGTCTGGTTCAAGATCGCTCAGAGAGCTACCGAGAGAGCTATGCTTGGTGTTTCTCAGAGAGATGGAACTCGAAACGTTGATATTGGTCAGAGAACTAAAGTTACTGACATAGCATCAAAATTAGCTAGCTGAAGTGGCAATGGGCCAGACACATCTGCTGCCGAACCGACGACCGATGGTGCAAAAGGTTTATAAAATGGAGACGACGTACAGAACTACGCAGAGTGGGACGACCCCAAGCCAGATGGATGGTTACCTAAGCAAGATCGCTGGTGGGGGTTGGATGTGAGTCGCAAAAGACCGCGTGCAGTGGCGAGGCTATATCCAGCAGTGGAGAAAACATATGTTGTTCTATGGTTTTTTTAAAGCAAAACTTGGTAAAGTCGAACATAGCACTTGTTGACGTCAAATATAAGTTCAACAGACATTACTTGACGTTATTTAAAGATTATTATTAGCTTTGTACAAATTTTCAGCTCGTGAATAAGTCAAAGGCGGATGTTGAAATAGGAACTGCCTAGTTATTCGACAATAGAAGCTTATGCGAGCGGAGAATACTGTTTGTGAATGCTTCGCTTTGTTTCAAAGACCAAATTAGACGTAGAATTAGTTATTGCTACAGTATATTGTATGTTTATACCAGATGTTTAATTATGTTAAAGTTTATGACATTAGCTTTTGCTGTCCTATTATGTCTTGCTCAAGTGATGGCTTCATCTCTACCAAAGAACATCATTTTGGGCTATTTTTTTTGTCGCAACTACGCGACGCAAAGATAGGTAATGTGTTTATCAGCCCATGTATAATAATAAAAATCTTTATTGACACATCTTTTTCTTTTACCTATATATAAATGTGCTCTGTCTCCTGGACTAGTCTGATGAAAAAGAGTGTGTTCCAGAAGGCAATGTATTTATGTTTATTCTTATGTGGCACACGTCAATCAATTAAATTACGCCAGTGTCACTGAAGATATGACATTAATAAATTCTTTGTAAGGCGACAACCAGACGCCATATAAAGGAAAAGAAAAAAAATTAAGTCGACGAACTATATTGAGTGAGGTATGGGGTAGTGGGGACAAATGTGTAAAAAGAGTGTCTTGTGCAATTGGCACATACTAGGACTAGGACGTGGTATAGATGATTGAAAAGCTGTGGTGGCTCGGTAGTAAGAACACTTTCCTTAAAATCCTTATAAAAAATAATTATTTATTTAATTGACTTTTCAAATTGGGCGAGTTATCTTGGCAGGAAACTTTTGGCCGCTAACTTCACACCGGTTACAAAACTCGGTTTCAAACATTGGCATGTACCAATGAGAAATACACTTTTCTTACGTTCATTTGTCATAGATTTACAACACCACCGTTACCATTTATATATTTATTTATTTTTATAACTTTTTAATATGACATAATATACCCAGTGAAAGGTATAGCAACCTTTGCATTTGGTTAAAAATTTATTTAAAAAAAAATATTGCTCAAAGTACAAAGACGGACTTAATGCCAAAAGACATTATCTGACAGCCAAACCTTAGGGACAAATTTGAACAAATATAGGTGCAATCATAGAAATAATAATAATACTATAATTATAAAAGTTAATTTAATAGGATTAATAATATACTTACATCATATATCTTTATATATATCATAATATCAATATACTAAATACTAATAATACATATTATTATACATAAACATACATATATACTACTTACTTTATATATATCTAATATTTATTCTCTCCTTCTAACTCTGGACCCCACAATTTCTTATGTCGTTCTCCCAAAGGCTAGCTGTTAGAGAATACGTACAAGGTATTAAGCTCGCCTATGTACTGTTACTATGTACATTATATTTTGTATATTTTAATGTGCAATAAAGAATTTTATTATTATTATTCCCGTGCCTCGAAGACCACGTTAACCCGTCGGTCCCGGTTCCACTAATAACAACTTGTGGAATCGTTAATAAAATATCATTATAAAATTAACATCGAATCTACGCCAACCAGCGTGGCGAGTGCAGACCAAATTCACCAGAAATTTCCCAAAAACTCATTGGAGGTCTAAAACCTGCAACCCGTGGATTTCAGTTCAGCATTCCAAAGATCGGCCACCACCGCTAACTATATGTAGATATTTTGTAGGAACTTTTTTCTGAACTGAATTTCAGAATATTATCTTTTCTCAAAAATTATTTATTTATTTATTTTATTTATTTATTTCAAAACTTTAATGCACAAAGTACAAAAGGCGGACTTAATGCCCGTAGACATTCTCTGACAGCCAAACCTTTCGGGACTAATTAGAACAACTGTAGGTGCAAGGAAACTATAAGTGACACATCAATTAGATATAAATACTTAGATAATAAACTTACTTATATATAATCTACTTATAAATATACTAAATACTAATACATACACAATAATAAACATACATATAAAACTTACAAATTTTGTTGGGAGTTATTTAGAAAATGTAAGTAGACCAGCTTTTTAAATGATGATCTGGTAGATGCCTGCCTTATGGTAATAGGTAGATTGTTCCACAGATTTGTAGCAACAACCGCAAAGGAATTCGAAACAAATCCGGAATGATGAGATGGAACGGAAAATTAACACTTTAAGCGCAAATAACCTAAGAATAGAAAGTTAATATATAAAAAGAACGAAAACCCGTAAATAGGATAAGTATAAGCTTAACTATTCAGTAAACTAAAGAGGCTTGATGGAGCCCTAAAGAGGTTTTCAACATTCTCATTAATCATTCCTTTTTGCCTCAATAAGTGCAAAGCGGGTTTGATCTCCTTATTTTGACCCTTTGAAAACGTTTTGTCATGTAGAAGTGCCAGAACGTCCGTAATTACTTTAGAAGTTTCCTTAAAATCCAAAAAGGTCGTTCAACACACCACCGTTCTAGTTCACGTTAAGCCGTTGGTCCCGGTTCCACTAATACCAACTTGTAAAAACGTTAATAAACATCGACATCAAACCCTAGTAGTAAATCGCTACAAATATTTATTCGTAGTGTGTGGTGAATTTATATAAAGTAAATTAAGCACGTATTATTATTATTATTATTTTTGCTGATTGTTTTTAACTTTTTAATTAATGTGTATATAGTTCTAAGTTAAAATGTTACTAACAATTATGAAATTAATTCTGAAATAAATAATAATAATAATAAATATTTCCAGACAGGTCACACAGCGCCATCTAGTTTCCGTGGTAAGCTACGAGGCTTGTGTTACGGAAACTAGATGGTTGATAAACTACATATTATACTTTTTTTTTGTAAATATATAGGTACATATTATACATATAAACACCCAGACCGAGACAAATTATACAATGTACAACTTACCCCCGGTGGGAATCGAACCCACGACGAGGCGGTCCATTGATTTATTATTATTATTATCGATCTTGTTAATTCGTTGTTCGCTATCATTCTGAAAGCCATAGAGTTTAAGGAGAGTAACAATAAGCTTTCAGCTCAAACTGGGTCTAATAGTTCAAAGAGGTCAATCATCAGGGTCAAATTGATACTTTACCCAAAAAAGGTTCTAAATCTTTTTACTACGAGGTGGGATGACCTTTAAAGGGAAGGTGAGCCTTTGTTGTTTCAGCTTAAATAATTATTTATATTTGTTCTGGATTAAATTATATATATATTATTATTTTTAGCTGTGACTCTCTACTGCTGGATATAGGCCTTACTTAAGACTTGCGATTGCACGTTATCTTTTGCTACTGCTTATCCATCCCTCACCAGCAATCCTCTTATTTCTTCTTCATCCGTAGCACGACATGTGACCCTGCGCCCACCTGATGGTAAGTGGCGCGCAGGGTCCATGAATGTTAGCAACTGGAATCAGACCCTTATGTCCGACATCAGTCCCTAAAACTATGCCGGCTTGACTAGATGCCTTTTCACATTTCGCTTGAAGCACTCCAGGTTATAGGTAAGTGGAAACACAGAGGCTGGAAGAGCATTCCACATCTTTATTGTGCGACAGATGTATGAGTCACCAAATTTATAGGTACGCGAAGGGATAGTGACTACGGTATGTATGCATATTCTGACCTGTGCGTGTGGTTCGGTTTCGGAATGGAGAGGAAGGAATTAGGTCATCCCAATCTGGGTCCTCCCATACCACTCTAGAAACAACCAATAGTCGTAAAACTCCATCGATCATCGCGTATCGGTTCAATTGCCATTTCAGTAGCTCTAATGCACAACCTCGGTTATCGAATCAAGTAAAAAAATATTCGAACTGCCATTTTGTAGATCCGTGTCGCTGTCTAAAATCCCATACCAACCTATGGATTCCAGCTCGCCGCTCAGGTTGTAGTTCCGGATCTACAAGATCGTTATCCGTTCCCGTCTTACCTACGCTACGCCAGCCTGGCATTACCCTCTGGCGAAGACCAACAGGGACAAGATCCAAAGTCAGCAGAACATATCGCTCGGAGTAGTGCTAAATTCCGTCAAAGCTTGAGGATCTGGAGATCCTACTATTGAGGAGTTTGGCGTCCCGTCGCCTGACTAGACGTATGTTCTATCGCGCTGACAACGGTCTCTTTAAGCATGACCCAGGCATGTGCGCTGACGACCAAGAAGTCCCCCTTCTCTCCTCCCCCACTCTTCAGGGCACCAGCTTCAGCATTCTCGGGGTGGAAATACGCTCAGACCTTAACCACCGGAACTACATTGAAAGCATTACCAAAACAGCGACGAAAAGCTCGGAATACTGAACAAGGTGAAGCGGTATTTCCCGCCTTCAATCAGACTGTTACTGTAAAAGCACAGATCAGATCATGCGTGGAATACTGTTCACACCTTTGAGGTGGTTAAGCCAAGTACCTCACAGATGCTTTCAATGTCCTACAGAGGCGAGCTGTTCGAATTGTTGACGATGCCACCATATTTGGAACTCTCGAATCCCTGCAGCTTCGCCGAGATGTGGCTTCTCTGAGCGTGCACTACCGGCTATACTATGGTGAGTGCTCTGAAGAGCTCTATAACCTAATCCCTTCCTCTCTATTCCGCAAACGAACCGCACGCACAGGTCAGAATATGCACCCACATACCGTAGTCACCATCCCTTTGCGTACCTATATATTTGGTGACTCATACATCTGTCGCACAATAAAGATGTGGTATGCTCTTCCAGCCTCTGTGTTTCCACTTTCCTATAACCTGGAGTCCTTCAAGCGAAGTGTGAAAAGGCATCTAGACAAGACGGCATAGTGTTAGGGACTGATGTCGGCCATAAAATAAATATAAAATCTCCAGAATATCGCTCCGTCTTGCGCTCAGCCCCCATCGGGAGACCACTCAGAGAAATGTCCCTGGAGGAAACCTGAAGTAGTCGAATCTACCTCCTGGGTTCGCGAGACACACGGACGCTGATGTGCATGAATTACCAGGTTGAATATCTCCCTCTATCCCCAACCCAGGCTCATTAGCCATACGAGATGTCACTGTCTGTATAGGTACTTCGATAGCGGAGTTTAGCGTGATTATTTTAAATAGTACCATGCTCAATTTCATGAGTAATTTCGGTTTGTAGTTTCATAATGTCGCACATTGTGGCGTTTTAATCCCATATTTAATGATCTTAATTTGAGCTCTATTAAGCTTATACCTATGTGCTATAGATATTGTTACTGTAACTTTAGGTATCTTGTATCGTTTAGACTTTTAGAAGTATATTTATTCAGAATGAATTTAATTGTTTTTTGACACCACGTTACTAGAGATATTTAACTATGTTAGTGACACGTTGTTAGAATATATAAACTATTGGCATGACATGTGATCCACTCACACCTGATGGTAAGCGGAATGCGAGGTCCAAGCAACTGTTGTCTGATAAAACAAGTTGCTTTTTCACACTTCGCTTGAGGGACTTGGGTTATAGGCATAGGCTGTAATAATATTTCACATGTTCAGCTTGCGACAGATGTATGAATATAATAGGTACAGTTTTGTAATAAACAATTCCGCATGTTTGTCGACAGTAAACATGACAAATTACAATTTAAACTCGACAAAACTGCACATGCTAGGAATTGTCGAATGATTTTCTTCATGTCACGCGAACTTAAACTATTTCCTATGAACACGTTACCTCGACGAAGGACAGGCCCTGACCTCAACCGTACTCACCTGAACACCAAAAACACCGCCAAAACACTTTCAGCAACCTTTGTTGTACTTCAAACAAACGTGTCCATAAAAAGGCGTCTAAAAGTACCTACACACTAAACAATTGACAAATTCCGAACTACACACGATGGTAATTGATTAACTAATTCGTTTTTTGACACATTTTAGTTATAATATCCGTTTTTTTAGTCATAATCCTCGGTGCTAAGACGACGCCGCCGGAATCACGGGCGAGCGCGCTAGCCGGCGCGCCGCCACTACCAGAAAGCGAAGTTTAGGCTTTCTAATACGCATGCGTCCCAGAACGCAGGATCGGCCGAAATTTGCCTCATTCCTACTTTATGCAACGACTTAATAAACCTTGATCATCTCTACGAGTCTCGCCTTTATTCCTATGATAATACAACTCAAGTTTAGGCGCTAATTTTGGGTTGGTTAAGACCTTTTCATTTAGCGGAATGCGCGTGCCGCACTGCACACTATTTGGTAATTAAATGATGACAATGGTAAGAGGAGACCCTGCCAGTGACGTCATTGCGCTGAAAGAGTTGCAAGTGAGCAGCGTACTAGATCTATTATCTACGTATACTTATCAAAAGACATGGACTTTGTAACTATTGACAGTTTAAATTTTCATGAACAAACAATTTATAAATACGAGTAGTCTAGTACCTCGGTTAAAAGCAAAAAGAGAGAGATGGTGAAGAATTTAGGAATTCCATCGCTACCAAACTTTATAGGATTACCTAAATTGACTAAAAAAATTCGGTCTAGCCTATTCGGAGTTCATAGGAAACATCAAAGAATTTGCAAGACGACGCGACGCTTGCAACTAGATGCGGGCGGCTAGAATAAACAAAGGTATCACTATCTCACGCACACTGTTACAACACATAAATAACAATTTGATATAGACACATGGCACGCAAATCTGCAGCCGACTAATTACGGTTTTGCTCGGAGAACATATAAAAGCACTTACACAGGGTTAATTTGCAATTACCTATACACGTCACACGCGGCAATGAAGACTGAAGCCCCAGTTGTCGTATATGACAACTCTCCGGTACGATATTGTGAAATGAAATGAAATGAAATATCGTTTATTTGCAATAAATACAGTACAGTGGTCACAAAACTTTAGTCAGGTCTACTCACATGTATTCTACCTGCAAGCAGGCGTGCAAATCTTTACATACCTACTAATATCATAATCACAACTACATTAAAACAAAAAAATATATATTAATTAACCTGATGTATGTGACACGTCTAGTAAAGGCGCGCGCGTCGTCTTACAAAATCTTTTGGAAACATAGACACATACAAGTTTTAACCAACTCTTAGGTGAATAAGCTTTAAGAAATAATAAAAGATTTTACCGACTTTCAACTTTATTCGAAATCAAAGAGTTCAAGTTTACATTTTATAAGTAGGTATAAAACAAATATTTAACGCAGATCATAGAGTGACGTAAACTATCCACCAGTATTTGTAAAACCCTGCAACCCGAACGAAGCGTACCTGTGTTCCGGGAAGCAGTATTTATTGTGTGCGGAATGAGTATGATTCGATATATGTATTTATACACCTAAACTATGATGGAATAAATAGATATTGAATGAACTTTAAGCAATGATAATAATATTTTTATTTCTTATATTGAATAGATAACATATAGTATTTATATGAATGAAATAAGATACATATAAGATAAATATATATTAAAAATAGATTAGATAGAAAACTGTAAGTAGTTTTCTATCTAATCTCTCTCTCACTCTACTCTACGTGTAATTAGATATATATTGAAACATCCTAATGTTTTTATACAGAAATGTAACACTATTTGTAGACAATGAATCAAATTGAATTAAATTTAGCTTTATAGCACCTTAAACATTGGTATAAGTAGGTAGCGTCATAATCATATCACATAGAGTAGGTATAAACATTAAATCATGAGCTATAAAGAATATATCATTTTAAACCAGACAAACAATACATATCTAAATTTAGTGATATTTCTAACCGCCTATTTCTGTATTGTTTGCATACAATAGGTCAGTGCTCTTGAACGAGAAGCTATTGTGCTGGTTAAATAGAGAAATCAGCGGGAAAACCTGAAACTGGATAGATTAAGAACCATTGTTTTTCTTATCTATAATATACATACTCGTATATATATACATATGTGTAGGTTTTAAATGAAGTAAGGTACAAACGTGGCGTAGCCAACTTCAGTATAGAAGCCGACAGACGCATTCAGCTAGGATGGACCGCATTCGGGAAGCTGCGCCACATCTTCTTATCAAACATACCCCAGTGTTTGAAGACGAGAGTTTTCAACTAGTGCGTTCTTCCAGTGCTGTCGTACGGAGCAGAAACGTGGACACTGACAGTGGGTCTCGTCCACAAATTTAAGGTCGCTCAGCGGGCTATGGAGAGAGCTATGCTTGGTATTTCTCTGCTGGATCTTTATCCATCAGAGAAACGAGGAAATCCGTCGGAGAACCAAAGTTACTGATATAGCTTTTAAAATTAGTAAGCTGAAGTGGCAATGGGCTGGACATGTCTGTCGTAGAACCGATGAACGATGGCGTAGTCGAGTTCTAGAGTGGAGACCACGTACGGGAGGACGTAGAGTGGGTCGACCCAACGCTAGATGGACGGATGACCTAAGGAAGGTCGCTGGTGGGGGTTGGATGAGAGGGGCAGGAGATCGTGTGAAGTGGCGAGCCTTGGGGGAGGCCTATATCCAGCAGTGGAGAGACACAGGCTGATGATGATGATGAAGGTACAAACAATACATCACTATCACTACATATTATAAAGCAAAGTCCTCCGCTGCATCTGTCTGTCTGTCTGTTCGCGATAAACTCAAAAACTACTGCACCGATTTTTATACTGTTTTCACAAATGGATAGAGTGGTCCTCTAGGAAGGTTTTATTTATTTATTTAAATCTTTATTGCACTATGTACAAGGGGCGGGCTTAATGCCGCTAGACATTCTCTGACAGCCAACCTTTAGGATAATGTAGTAAGTTCAAGGTGTGAGGTAGGTGCAACATGTAATATAGATATGATAAATATGGAAATAATTAGGCTCTGGATAAAAGGATATACTTACATACTAAACTACATCCAAGAATACATATACTACATACAATATATATATATATATATACACACTACATAAAATACATACACATACTACATATAATAAGTACTTATATACTTTGTAGGGAGCTGTTGTAGTAATGCAAGTAGACCATTCTTTTAAAAAGTTTTCTGTTCGGCGCTTGGTGAATTTCAACGGGCAGATTGTTCCATAGATTAGCAACAACTACAGCGAATGAATTAGAAATAAAGCCAGAGTGGTGAGAAGGGATAGAGAGAACGGAATTGTGAGACGAACGAAGAGATCTGTCATGAAGTGAGGATAGATATACGAATTTGTCCTTGAGGTATTTCGGCGTCGCAGGCTCATTGAGTATCGAAAAAATTTAGTGTATAATTTGTTAAGTTTTTGTATACATTTTTGATATATGTTGGAGATGTGGAAAAAAATAAGACGTCTGGGAGCTTTTAACGAAACCGCTTTGACTTATAACAAAATAATGTATAGTGGAAATGTGTATCTTACATAGGTCTACAGAAAAGTCCGTAATGGCATATGTCTATCACTTAAGGATAACATACTATATTCATTTTAATACTTTTAAAAATGGGCAAGAGATCGCAGGCATTTGGAACCTGTTCAAAGATGTCGATTTTGCATAGTAGATGAGTTTCATTTCAAAATTACCAAGCTTTATTGAATATACAAGACAGCAAAATCGTTTAAATGAATTTATGTGAAAGGCGCTCAGAAGACCCACTCTTGAACTCGTTTTTATACGTCTAAAATAATTCTCACTATATATTTCACGCCCGGTCTAAACTCTTTTCCACGAGAGCTGATAGTGACGTCATCAGACAATGCAGGTGTGTTCAACATTTTAGAAAATATTTAAAATAAAAAATCATATACAATATTTATTTATAAACTTGTTTAAGTATTAACTACTTAAATTGCTTCTAATAACTTAAAAATAATTATGCTAAGAGAACCGATTTTAATAAAAATTAAATACACTAACTAAAATTCAAATCGCCCCATGAACGACCATACTAAGGCCCAGCAGCTCAATTCTGTTACTTAGCGCAAACGTTATATATAAGATTGATATTTGCAGGCCGCTGTCAAGGTCGAGCGCTTATATAGTTGAGATTAGAATAATATTTTGTAATCATGACGCAAGCTCTGTCGTAAATAACGAAAACCACTAATAACGTTTGCGCTTAAGCTACCGATTCGGTTCGGAAGTCTGGGAACCCGACCCGAAAAAAATGTGGTATACATCTGCCAGCGATTCTGTCGTGCTCTACGTGAGTATCACAATCCCATCCTTAGGTTCCTTAGAGCCTTAAATAGCGGAAACTGTCAGTGCAAAACGCTATCAAAATTGGTATTTCCTTTTAAAGGTTTCCACTACAGATAATGAATCAAATGCGTTTATTTTAATAATTGTCTATTATTTTTATTTTGTATATTTACTATAATTATGCCTTAATAATCAATGTTTGTTATATAACAATGTTTAATAAAATTATAGAATCTTATTTTAATGAATATAAATATTGTTACAATAATTATAAATGCGCCGCGGACAATATTTACTTTACGTTTTGGTAATTGATTTTGAAGTTGCAACCCCATGGGTAACTTAAAATAGTGTAAAACGTTATTTTGACGTGTATTCGGCTATGATCGGCAAAAAACAGGCTCAAAGTGACAGTAAATAACAGAATCCACTATTTTGACAATTAACGTTTGCGGCTACAGTGGTCCTTTAAAAAAAAAACTTTATGAGAGTTCTTCGCGCTATTTTTCACGGACATGTCAAGTGCAAAGTTTTGTAAATTACTTTTATGTGGATATTGTTAGTGTGTGTTAAAAGTGGTGTTGTTTTATTTAATAATGAGCTACAATTTAAATAATAATGGAGAACTATAAATTGGACTTTATATATGGGGCACAAGTTGCAGTTAATTTTTTGCGGTTTTCCCGCACTGTAAACTCCCATATTATATATATACCCGACGTGTTTGGGTTATAATGCCACGCGGCGAACGAGTGCCTTCACTCCGTAACCACGACTCAGACTTAGCTGTAAAGGCATACAGGGCCAACAGTGAGATAGAGACGGTTTATAGGATTTTAGTCCGTAGACGCCCTGTGGCTTCACTAGGAAGCTTCACGGATGAGTCGGGCATGCGACCCCCACCCGCGTTGGCATTTCAGGCAGGGGGCGTATCATTGATGATTTATTGATTCACCGAATATAAAAAAAAAAAAAGGTTATAATGCCTCGGGCAATATCTGGAATTTGTTGATAACCTCAATAACTTATAGGGAGGAAAGTAGTTATATATAGTACTGGGCTGTATGGGCTAGACCCTTTGCCTTCCCTATCACCAAATTTATCATCCATCGGGAGAAGAAAACACAAACAAAAAAACTTTTAGAGTAACCTTGTTTCGGAGGGGGTATGGAAGGATGACCTTTGCTTTCGCACACAATCACGTCGCTTCCCCAGCTAGGGGCGCGCAACACCGGCTTTGTTTGATGCCGATATCGATTAACCTTTGCCATATACTAATACGTAAATTGATTTTAGTTTAGTACTGATAGGTAATTGCTTAATAAGTGCCACATATATACATACATTAGTAAGTGCCACACGATAAAACATATTCGAGATCGTGTGGCACTTACAACGTTATGGTTTGGCTATTACGTATTAGATAGTCTTCTTGGGACTATCCCTGAAGGATCGTGTCTAAAGTATTTTTTACTTATAGTTTATTTTGGTTTAGTTTATATTTTTTTAAATGAATAAGTATTAAAATTTTAGATACTTCACATCGATATTTAGATATATTTTTTCACAGCAAATATTGGCGAATATTGCGTGTAACAGCACTAGGCTTAGCACGCGATATACACACCGTTATACACGGGCAGCTATCGTCCAACAAACGCTTACACACCTCACAAAAAATGATCAAAATCCGTACCTGGAGAAGCATCTCCCAAACCCATTCACACGAGAAACACCGTAAATACGACAGGGCAGCAGAAGATCTCAGAGCTTCATTTACGCCGTTGGTTATCTCGTGTGATGGCTCATTGGGTGCTGAGTACGCGGCTTTTGTCAAAAAGACCGCTTCACGGCTTTCTGAAAAATGGCAGAAGCCGTTGTCACAAGTTGCAGGCTGGCTAAAAATTAAAATACTTATTTCAGTAATAAGGGCTATAAGCTTAAGGATCAGAGGAACAAGAAAGCAAGTGAGATGGATAGGATGTGAGGATGAATCAGGTATGTTTGAAAGAACGAATGAATGATTAAATGTGAATGATTGTTAGATGATTTTATATATTTAGTTTTCTGTATTTTTTTAGTAATATAATATCAAAAACCTGCATGTAATAAATAACTAGGAAATATAATAAGAGTTGTAACACCTAATGCTAAATAACTCGTAGATAAAAAAATAATTAAATATAATAATAATATAACAGGTATGTGACGTCTGAAATGTCCCTGCGTGAAAGTGGCAAAATATGGTGCTTAATACATCGCTGATTGTATGATAGGTTCAACTGCTGGTTCTAAAACAAATATATCTTAAGAAACGCTTTTGTATTTCCTCAATCCTAGATCACTATTTAGAATGTAAGCTGACAATGCTTCTTTACAGCCACGATCTTGATTTAAATAGTTTCTAAGTTAGTTAGTTTTACTTGCTCATAGCAGTAATGTTATGCCTAACATACACAAATAAGTAACATACCTGTTACGGTCCAACCATTATTACCACTTTGTTAGGTACATATATTTTTTATTAATTGCATTGATTTTATTAGTGCTGACAGTATCCGAGTTACAAGCGAACCGAAGAAAAAAAAAAAATGATTTTGGACTGACCGTGTATGTCCAGCATAATGGAGGGTGTGTGACCTTTATACACGAAATAAGGTTAGATGGATATTTTATACTGAAATCTGTAATGCTGTCGTGTGTCACATCAATAGGTACAGTCGACCAAAAAAGTGGACTACCACCTTACGGTTGAGATTTATTTGCACGTCATCTAACAATAAGGTTGAAAGCTACTACTACTACTAACTAGTCATCTCAGACCCCCCCCCCCCCCTTCCTGGGGAAGACGGGAATTTGTAACGAGGTGTTGGCCTCCTAACAAAAATAGCATTCGCTGCACGTAACTACGGGCAGGGCGTGGGAACCTTTATTATAGGTTAAATTTAATACGAGCGGGCGCGGCGGAGGCCGCGGAATGTCAACGTGATCAGGCTATCAAATCGCGCGCCATGCGCCGTGGAACCTCGGGAGGTCTAGCGAGCAGAGGGGCCAGATCTCTCACGAGTGGGAAATTTGACCTCTCTGCCAGTGCGAACATTCCCTTGGCTAGACGGCGCACGAACTCGTCCAGTGTTTCCATCCGCAGATAGAGGAGTATGACATCGTTTCTCACATAGCGCGTGGCGCCGACAATGGTACGCAGCGTGAGGTTCTGTTAAGCCTGTAGCCGGCCTCTTTGGGCCTTAGATGTTAGGGCGTACCATGCCGGAGCGGCGTATGTGAGACGAGAGCGAATGTAGGCTTTATAAATGAGCAGCTTTGTGTGCAGAGCCAATGTGGATGCAAACACCGGACGTAGTTTGGCTCGGGCCAAACGTGTCGTGTTCACGGTGACATTCACGTGGTCGCTCATGCTGAGGCGTCTGTCTATCGTGAGCCCTAGGTACTTCACCTTCGGGGCCCACGATAGATTTTCGCCATACAGCTGAATACATGATACAACTGAGAGAGTTGCCGCTCGCCTCTCTACTTGGAGCATGATAGCTTGCGTTTTAACGCCTGAAAAATGTAATATTACAATATACATAACATAACCAATTCTAATCAAAGCTTTGCATTTTTTATTAAAATGAAGACAAAGTAAAAGCAAAGTATCATCAAGACAAACGGTACCTCGGCCTTTCGAGGTGGTCAGAAACCACGATTATAAATAAGCGGATTCACATTTACCCAACTTTACTATAGGCTAATCATGACAAGTGGCAAGCTCGTCGATGTCTTTAGCGTACCAAACTCGAGAAATATCACAAATAGATTAAATTATATTAATTAAATTTAGATTAATAAATAGAGTCTAAATCCACGGACTTAACCGCTAGACCATATACATATATATATATATATATATACGAGTACATTAATAAACACAACAAAAAAGAATTAGTGAAATACATATATTTAATTCTAGGTGTGACCTTGTTAAGTGGCGTGCAAGGTCCATGAATGTTAGCAACTGAAGTCAGACACTCATAACTGCCATCAGTCCCCAACACTATGCCGGCTTGACTAGATGCTTTTTCACACTTCGCTTGAAGGCCTCCAAGTTATAGGAAAGTGGAAACACAGAGGCTAGAAGAGCATTCCACATCTTTATCGTACGACAGATGTATGAGACCCCAAATTTATACGTACGCTAAGAGATGGTGACTACGGTATGTGGGTGCATATTCTGACCTGTGCGTGTGGTTCGGTTGCGGAATGAAGAGGGAGGGATTAGGTTATAGAGCTCTTCGGAGCACTCACCATAGTATAGCCGGTAGAACACGCTCAGAGAAGCCACATCTCGGCGAAGCTGCAGGGATTCGAGAGTTTCAGATATAGTGGCATCGTCCACAATTCGAACAGCTCGCCTCTGTAGGACCTTGAGAGCATCTGTGAGGTACTTGGCGGAACCATCCCAAAGGTGAGAACAGTATTCTATACATGATCTGATCTATGGTTTGTACAACAACAGTTTAATCGAAGGCGGAAAAAACTGCTTCACCTTGTTCAGTATTCCGAGCTTTCTTGACGCTGTTTTGGTGATGCTCTCAATGTAGTTCCGGTGGCTAAGGTCTGAGCGTATTTCCACTCCGAGAATGTTGAAGCTGGGTTGTAGATCCTTGGCCGTCAGCGCGCATGCCTGATTCTTGTTGGCATTGAACTGGACAAGATTTTGAACACCCCACAAATAGATTTTGTGGAGGGTGTCGTCCAGTTCTGCCGTCATGATGCGCCTCACAGATGATACTGATGCGCAGAGACAACATATCATTGATATGCAGAAGGAAGAGTGTTGGTGACAACACTGAGCACTGCGGTACGCCGGCGTTCACTGACATGAGCTCAGACGCATTCCCATCTACAAGGACAATATACAGATAAGCTAACAAAACTAACATTGATGGGTTGCCTAACAAAATGATTAAAGTATTTTTTTATATATTTTTTATTTAATCATATACAATTCTGTAACTGTAACGCGTGAACACCTTAATTTTTTATTCGCTACACTACCTTTTGCCGTTTATCTGAATCAGGCGTTTTTCTGCCAGTTGCTAACCGGTCGTCGTATTTTTCAGTTCCCGACACGTGTTTTTATTTCCCTATACAGACCATTCCCAACAATAACTCTAGCTGATAATGTCGACGTAATGTCAAACTAAAGGAAACTGCAGAAATGGAACCCTTTTTTGAAATTTATTGAATATTTTGACCAAGTTTTTGAACGGCGCTTATAGAGTTGAGAATTGAATATTTTATTATTATGACGCAACATCTGACGTAAATAATGAAATCCACTAATAACGTTTTTGTTTAACAGAATAGGGCTACCGGCTAGATAAAATTATGCAGTTATTTTTTTTATTAAAATAGGCCAATATTTCTTACAACATATTCATTGCCCACTTGAAAAATTCATTCTGTATAGGTCGTCTTGAACACACATATTTAGTCAGGCAACCCATCACCGACGCCTTTGTTATTACCCGACTGCGCGACGCAAAGAGGGTTATGTGTTTATCAGTCTATGTATGTATGTATGTGCTTGTTTGTATGAACGAGTATGTTTGTTCCTTTGTGGTACACTGGAGACCAAACGCGTTGGCCGATTTTGATGATTCTTACGTCAATCGATTCGTCTTCATCACGCAAGTGTCACTGAAGATGGGACAATAATCAAATTTTATTAAGACGACAACCATACGCCATATTGTGGAAAATAAAAAAATAAAAGTCGACGAACTATATTGAGTGGGTAATCATTAAATAGGTATTTGAAAATCATGTTAAGATATCTTTTATCATTTTTCATTTAAAGTGACCATTTAGGATCTTTAACTATTAAAAGTTGGTTAGCAACCATCATCATTTATAATTTTAATTAAAGTCCTACTTACTTATAATAAAGTTCATATAAAATAAGGTAATAAAGTATTATTACGGCCGGTCTCCTTTTCGAGGTGGTCAGAAATGTTATATATACATATATTTTATTATAACAAACAGCAACAACTAAAAAGATTAAAATGAAAAAGTTAATAATAAAAAAAACCCGCATGTGTATAAAAACATCTTGTATTAAAAACTGAAATGAAATAAATAAAAACATAAAACTAAGCCCATGGGTTCCGTCGCCAAACAGTTTAATAACCGCTTAACTAAACCATTAATATACATAATTGTATATATATTTTATTACATAGCGACTTTAACAGTCGGGACCCATTGTTAGGAATATTTGTATCTGTCTCGGTTTTTATTGGGGACTGTTAAAGTCGCTATGTAATAAAATAATATATAATTATATAAGCGGTTAAGATACTTTTTGGCGACGGAACCCTTGGGCTAATTTTTATGTTTTTATTTAAATCTTTTTAGTTTTAATACAAGTTCATTTTATACACAAGCGGGTTTTTTTTTAAATTATCTTTTTTAATTTAAATCTTTTTATTTGTTAATTATTAAATACTAGTGCATTTTTTAAATTCAGTAAGCGATTGGCTACACAAATTAATTACCATAAAATAATAGTAGTTTAAATGATGTCTAAAACATTAATTTTATACCATTATAACAAATCTAGTCCGCTGTACTAAACCGATGAAGAATTTCGCATGTGTAACTCAACCTTCGATAGCTCAGTTGGTAGAGCGGTGGACTGTAGAGGAATAACTAAGCGGGCATCCATAGGTCGCTGGTTCAAATCCGGCTCGAAGGAGAGTTGTGTGATGTAAAGTCACTTTTTTATTTTTTTATTTATTATGTGTGTTATTTTTTTAAAAAGAGGTTATTTGTTTATTTTTAGGTATATTTTACATATTATTTTTAGTAAGTAGTGCTAAATTACTATAGGACTAGGAAGTTTATTTTACAATTTCAAATCAGTCAGTCATTCCTGGATTGTTGATGAAAACATACCCCGTTAGCAGCATCTCCGCGGGTAACCACACGCCGCGCTGTCGAAGAAGAGAAAGAGGTATGTCGTCGTGATCGTGACAAGTGGCGATTGATTGTCTCTGCCTACCTCGCAAGGGATTTGGTGTGAAGATATGTATGTACAGACAATGAGGTCGTCCAGGCCCGAATGGTTAATGAACCCGGGTTGGGGATGGATACATTCTCCCGTTTTTCCCGGCAGCGTTTCACCGCTACTAAGCGCCCGAAGACTAATTCAACTCTATGCTTCATCGCTGTTATATTTTTAACGGGCGCCCAGCACTAAAAGTGTATAAACTATAGGCGGGTGGTTGCCCGCTAAGATCCTGCCGGGAATAACGGAGGAATGTCCACATCCCCAACCCAATCTCATCAGCCATACGGGCATGAACGACCCCATTGTCTATCTGTCTCCCCTTGTTTTATATCGTCGAACATATTATTTTGTTACAATAAAATTGACAGCGCCATCTACCCAGTGTTTTGAAAACTAATTAGGCCAACCTACCTACCTATATTTATTCAGACACAGACTGACTAATAATAAAAATGTCCTGAAATTATTGTTCAGCTAAAATAAAAAAGGGTGATAAAAAAATCGCTGCGGACAGGATTCGAACCTGTGCGGGTAGAACCCAATGGATTTCAAGTCCATCTCCTTAACCACTCGGACACCGCAGCTAGTAAAGAAGTTGACGAAATCAGACATAAGCTTTAACAGCAAAGTTTTCAGCATTTTTGATGGAGCATTCTAAGACTGGGTTGTACCAAAACGAAATCTCTGAAATTGTAACGATTGAAGTTAAAAATGGCGTCGATTGTATCAGTTGACGGCTGACGTTCAAAATAAATGTTGTCGCCAATTTTTTTTTTATCGATTTTGATGCAACTCAGCCTCAAACAAATTAAGAGATTTCCAATATACACAAAATAAAACAATAATTATAAAAAGCTTAAAATACTTGCACAAGTTGTAATAAATCTTTATTTATTTATTTACAATAATAATTATGTTAGGAGTAATATCAATAAACGTAGAGTAAGTCAATATGCAAAATATAATAATAAATAAATGGATGTAGTATTGCTACCGAATAATAGATGGCGCCACTACAAAAGTAAGCGTAAAGTATAGCTACTCACCAATAGATGGCGCAGCACGATTTTTTAGAATGAATTTAACGCGCGTAATCTCTTACATTTTGTGTCTACTATTACTATGGCCATCCAACATCCGCATTTGTTTATTAATCTTGCGAAAAAGGTCGAGTTGACTATAGGTTATTTATTGCTATTCAATTCAAGGTCTTTAAAAGTAAAAGGTCTATAAATTGCTTTACCTATTGGTAAAATTACATACTTAAGTATTTTAAAGAACTATTTTTCGTATTTTTGTTTCCTATATCTACACCAATAACTGAGTAAAGCTGAAAACACCTACAGACGTCCACTGCAGAACATATTTCTGGAGAATTTGGCCTACACTGGCCTGGCGAGGGTCTGATATAAATTATGAACGATTCGAACGAACGAAAATTAATAAAGAGGTAGCTTTATATCAATGCACTAAAGTGATATGTCACACAATGGCTACAGTCTCTTGACTATAATATAACTGAGGAATTACTGTCAATAGTAAAGTAGAAATGCGATAATAACAAAGTATGTGAAGTTTACACACCCTCTTACGCACACTCGCACACTTACATCATAAACAAAAAGAGGATCTCAACCACACAATTTTTATTTTATTTTTATTTTTGTGTACATTTTGTTTCTTTTTTATTTTGTAATAAAAATAAAAGGGTGTCTGGGCGTTGACTGCCGACGGACAGACCTATACATATAGGCTTAGTTCGGCTGCAAATGTCTGTTTTTCAGTACCATAATGCATAATGAAATATGTTATTGTTTTCATATCTTGTAACTTTACTGAATAGAGATATATGGTAGAGCTTGCTCAGGGATGAATGATAGACGATAAAGTTCAATACCAAACTATTTTAATGAGTTTCACAACTTCACAATTACAACAAAATAAACAAAAATAATATTAAACGTTACGAATGGCGCGCGCGCGTGCTGTCGTCGGCGATGTAGCCGTGGTGTGTCTCAAATAGGCTACTCTTGGCGTCTCACATTGCCTACGGCGGTGAGAGCGAGAGCGACAACACGCATGCGCAGTAAATCTACAAGTCGACGATGTACCGCGCCGGAAGTCGACCACGCGCAACTCTTGGCGGCAATATACGATTTACTACATATTATTATTATCATTGTTACAGGCGACGAGACGTCGGCTTACGAATAAGACGTACTTCGAAACTGCAACAATCTAGCGAATGGTGGATAAAATTTTCTTCAGTGACACTCCCGTCATGAAGACGAATCGATTGAAGTGAGAACCATCAAAATCGACCAACGCGTTTGGTCTCCAGTGTGCCACAAAAGAACAAATATACATACATATATACATACATAGGATGGTAAATACATTACCCTTCCTTGCGTCGCACAATCTGGTAATAAAAAAATATGCTTTGTGAACAAAATGAACGGATCCTCAAACTGGCCCTATATCTATGTCACGTGATGACGTCTAGTTCCTAGTCATTCTAATGAGGAACTTCGGTCCGACCTTGACTATTGGCACTGAAATTGTATCGATGTAAAGACAATAGCTCCTCGCTTCCTCGACCGTAACAATGCCAAAACATTTCACGCTTTTCAGTGTTAATTCGTAAAAAATACCTTTGTGCTTGTTCAGTCGTTACGTGAATGCCTAGGTTTTTCTCGTCTAGGCTTAAGTAAATCATCATCACGACCGTTTCCCTTCCGGGGTCTTAGAAAACACGCTTATAAGGAAGCGGATTCACATTTATCCAACTTTACTATATACACCTATCATGATTAGTGGCAGGCTAGTCGATGTCTCTAACGTACCAAAACTTAATAATATCACAAATAAATCATCGTGTCCCGACCAGGATTTGAACCGCGTCTAAATCTAAGGTTTTAACCGCTAGACCACGGAGACAGTGATTCTAAATTCTTAAAGATTCCGGACTCGACATGGAAACGATCATATTGTAAATCGATGACAAATGTAGGTTAGAAAATTATATTCATATACTTATATGTATGTACAGGTACAGGAAGATAAAAATAGCGCTGAACAGCTAGCGAAGAAAATTTGCGCATCGGTACAGTCCTGGACAAACCTTTATATTTTTTTTAAATAATAAAATAATAACGCCTAAGGTCTGTTTCATGCGTTTATTTAATTTCGATATTGTTTACATTTTGGTCTACATTCATTGAAATACTTTATTGTATTGGAAAAAAAATATTTACAAAATATAAAATATTAATTACTTACAAACTACTAAAATAAAATTAAGTAAATATAAACTAAACCTAATAATAAAAAAAATCCTCAAGAGTAGTCCCATCAGAGTTAGTCCCAAGGAGACTGGTAACACTATCCCTTTGTATAGCGAGGCTAACGTTGGCAGAAATAATTGCCAGCCTTCCTATCTCCAGATTTCTACGTCAGCCGTTTGGACAACACCTTGGCCAAAACCATGTTTTGAACAAAATTAAATACGTATCAATTAACAAAAAAATTTAATAATGCCAAAAAAACATGTGTATGCGAATGTACTTTTTAAGGGGGCGGGGCTTTACGCTACAATATTAGGTTTCTGCGTAATTTTCGGCTATCACTCTTTTTATCTGCCGACAACTATACATACATGTTAGTGTTTAAAATAACAAATACATTTATTGGATTTTAAGGAGAGCGTCCTAACAACCAGACTAATGAATTGGATTACTAAAATCCGATCGGAATACAAATTAGAAACAGTTCGTTACATGTTCAATAGATTTTTTTGTTTCTCGTGATTTCTTTCAAACTAAAATTAAATCAAACTTTTTATTGCCCAAACTTCCTCGTTTATTTACCTTTTCCATTTCCAAGACGACTTTATTAAAGCAATTAACGATGATCTTGAAATTAAGTAGATGCAGCATTAGCGGTCGAAAAAGTTCCCGCAAATGAAAATACTTAAATCGACCATAAGTATGTGAGGTGGTGTGATGTCGAATTGATTTATTTATTTATTACTCACTTTTTAATCTAATTTTTATTGTTTATACTACTTAAACCTACGTTATTATATATTATAGCCGAAGCAATATAAATAAACAAAAATAACTACGCCATTTTGGTATGTAGGATGTATTTTTGAGACAGGACAGTAAGGGCAGGTACCTTAACTGTTATAGTTACAGAGAAATGTTCCTCGGGAACTATCCATAACTTTTAAGACAGGTATTCTGAACTACATTTACAGATATTCGAAATAATGTACAGACAAATTATATTATTAAAAATTAACTAGGGAGGGTACTTAAAACGTTCGGCGCATTTCCTCGATGAAAGAAATATTTTGTTTTAGGTAGTAGGCATTTGGGGACGCCACACTCTTGATAAATTCTAGAAAAAAAAAACGCCCAAGTTAAGTTATTATTATTTATTATTTAATATTTTATGTGCTTTTTAGATACCGGCCTTTTTTGAGGTAGAGGAAATGTGGCAAGTGGCAAAGGTATCAAAAACAGGTGGCATCCCAGACAAGACATCTTCCCTCACTCCGTGGTATAACGTGATAGACTTGATGGTTCAAGGACGGACGGGATTTTAGCGGACCATAAACTTCTCTTTATAAAATCATTTAAGGCTTGGTGTCTAGAGAATAGAGGCGCGGTGGTGGCTCGGTTGTAAGAACGCGTTCCTTAAATCCTACAAAGGTCGGTTCAATCCCACCCGGCATGTACCAATGAGAAATACACTTTTCTTACGTAAATTTGTTACAGATTTACAACACCACCGTTCCCGTGCCTCGGTGAGCACGTTAAGCCGTCGGTCCCGGTTCTACTAATGCCAACTTGTGAAATCGTTAATAAATTGTCATAAAAAATTGACATCATATCCTCGCCAAGCCGTCTGACCAGCGTGGCGAGTGTAGGCCAAATTCTCCAGATATATGTTCTGGAAGGCCCATCTCCAGCAGTTGAGGTCTAGGATGCTGTGTTCTAGGGGCTGTTATAAATGAATGAATCTAGAGAATCTGCCCGCCCTTTTTTGACAACTAAGCCCATGTAGAGACATTTGAACGAAAATTTCTAGATGCATAAAAAAGTTTTGAAAATTTATATTAAATGTATGTATCCATAGTATGAAACATCTTTGGCAATTAACGCTACCCCGATAATACATCTGATTGTAAAGCCTGCCACACTTTTGTCCAAAAACAAAATTTATACCAACGAATTAAAACTTAAAATATTTTTTTATGTTATTATAACAACCTTTTTATGACTCTCGCACGGTAGTTTGGATGCACTCGAAAAATCTGTCGTAAAAACCCATAGGGCAATAAATTTGTAATTAGAGTTAAAAAAAAAAGTGGTATAAGATCTATCCTAGTAGTTATTGATGCCGTGGTTTTAAGTTGACATCTTAAAAACTATGAAAAAAATGGTAGAAGTTTCTGGAAATAGATAGTCGGTCTAAAAATATTTAAAACCAAAAAAATCTATGGCAGTGCAACGTGGAAATACAGCCAGTGTCCTTAGTGCTAATAATTTTAAAAAATCATGGCTAGAAAGATTTTTTATCTGTTATACATATTTTGTACAATTTTTTATTATTAAATATTTAAAATTATCATCACGACCGTTTCCCTTTCGGGGTGGTCAGAAACCACGCTTATATAGAAACGGATTCACATTTAGCCAACTTTACTATAGGCCAATCATGACAAGTATAGCTCGTCGATGTCTCTAGCGTACCAAACTCGAGAAATATCACAAATTAATTAAATATTAATTAAATTTTAAAATTTAAATTAATAAATATTATTGTGTCCCAACCAGAAATCGAACCCGGTACCTTCGAGTCTAAATCCACGAACTTAACCGCTAGACCACGGAGGCAGTCTAATTATTATTTATTAATTTTTTAGATCTAGATCTAGATAGATATCGTGATTTTTAAAATACGGCCTTATTTCACCATACAGTAATGTTTGGTTTTACGGTTTTTATTTTTAAATATATACCTTTTTTATTTTAAATGACAACTAAAGTCCTGAAGCCTAAAAAAATATTTGCTTTTTTGATAATTACATGCGGTATACAAATAGGTACATAACCGACCCAAACAGTCATAATTAAAATATTAGTTCAAGTTTTAATGTAACATATTTATTAAGTATTGGTTAATATTAATACATTTACATATTTTCTTATTTAACTGGATTAACTGTTATAATTTAGAATCACATAAATCTGTACCCCTATTGACCCCTGCTATCCAGACACAGCCTCGTTCGGAGAGTTCAGTCCAATATCAATTAAGATTTCCATTGGCAATTTTTGTAACTGGGTGTAATACAAATAAAATTGAAATAAACGTTTGATTTATTTACAAAAACTGCATCTGACGTAGAAATTACGGTAAATCCGGACACTCACATTTCGCCCTACGTCACCACTACGCAATTCTAAAGGTAAGGTTTGTAAACAAAATAAGTTACATACGCACGTGTTATAAGGATAAAAGACTTGGCTAGCTACAGAAAGGATGATTAAAATATTCAATTAAATATACGCCACGTGATTCAAATTATAATTTCAATATTAAATGATTTAATAGCGATGTAAGGTTTTACAAAACAATCGTGGAACTTTATTACAGTATTTGCAAAAATATTACAATGTAATAAGTAATAAGTAACTGCCTTCGTGGTCTAGCGGTTAAGTCCGTGGATTTAGGTACCGGGTTCGATTTCTGGTCGGGACACAAAAATATTTATTAATGTAAATAAATACATTTAATTATTATTAAATTTATTTGTAATATTTCTCAAGTTTGGTACGCTGGAGACATCGACGAGCTTGCCACTTGTCATGATTGGCCTATAGTAAAGTTTGGCTAAATGTGAATCCGCTTTATAAGCGTGGTTGACCAGTTGAGCGGTTAAGTCCGTGGATTTAGGTACCGGGTTCGATTTCTGGTCGGGACACAAAAATATTTATTAATGTAAATAAATACATTTAATTATTATTAAATTTATTTGTAATATTTCTCAAGTTTGGTACGCTGGAGACATCGACGAGCTTGCCACTTGTCATGATTGGCCTATAGTAAAGTTTGGCTAAATGTGAATCCGCTTTATAAGCGTGGTTGACCACCCCGGAAGGGAAATGGTCGTGATGATACTTTACTTTATTACAATGTAAGGGTTAACATCCTATATGGACAAGATCCAGAGTCAGCAGAACATATCGCTCAGGGTGGTATCCAGAGCGCCGTGGTTCGTACGAAATTCTGTAATTGCGAGAGATCTAGAGATGCCTACTATCGAGGCATTTGTTGTCGGCCTAGCTAAACGTATGTTTTACCATGCTGACCACGGATCCTACAAGCATCTTCAGGATATCGCTCCTACTTTCGCACGGCCCACTACCTAGGGAGGCGCTCTTGGAGAAGAACTAAAGTAGACAAATCTAGAAGACTAGATTCGTGAGCCACAAGGGCGGTGTTGTAGTAGGGACAGCGCCCAGCACCAAAGGTGCGTTGAATCACCGGCGGGTAGTTAGACGCTGAGATCCTGCCGGGGAAAACGGGAGATTATCCCATCCCCATAACCCAGGCCCATTGAACATCCGGGCCTGGATGACTCCGTTGTCTGTCTGACGGATTTAAGACTTAGCTCTACGGAGTGGAAGTTGGTGCGAGAGGAGTTCCAGCAAAATCTAAAACCGCACTTACTGAACGAATTGGGCCTAAGCAGGTCTGCCGTCAAAACATTTATAGCAGAGCTTTCAAGACGGCATTTACGGAGCAGAGTATTTGGTTGGGTAGGGAGAGGAGTAGAATGGTGGATGGAGGCCACCTATGTAAATCAGCATAGTATCTATCTATCCAGCAGAGGTGTTGCTTAATAAAATGGATCGCTTGCTTAACTCGTGCATACGCTTTATCTTCTGTTTACGCAAATACGATCACATCTCTGAGTATCGAGCTAAGTTGAAGTGGCTGCCAATTCGTTGTCGTAGAAATCTACGAATTCTTTGTCTGCTTTTCTCTATACTGTATGAGCCTGCGACACAGAAATACCTCAAGAGCAAATTTGCTTTTCTCTTTTCTCTTCATGACAGGTCGTTGCGATCATCGCATAACTCTACCCTTGCTATTCCCTCTCATCACACTAGTTTTATGTCCGACTCCTTCGCAGTTGTTGCCGCAAATCTGTGGAACAACCTACCTTTAGATATCCGACAGGCGCCAAATAGAACATTGTTTAAAAGGATGGTTTTCACACACTTCTTAAATAGATCCCAACAACTGTAAGTATGTATATATTGTATTTATGTATATATTAAGTATTATAAGTATATTAGTGTTTAGTATATTAATATTATTTACTAGTAAGTGGTTTAGTTTTAGTAGTATTTTAATTTCTCCCCTATATTATGTTCTATAATTTGCGCGGATCTTCCACATACAATGTTCGTAATGTCCCTAAGGTTGACCGAGTAAGAATGTCTAGCGGCATTAGGTCCGCCTTTGTACATAGTGCAAAAAGTTTTAAATAAATTAATAAATAAATAAATATCGCAAACCCGAGACAACATTCTTTTCATCACTTACTCACACACGATGGACCTCCTCACGGTAACTAGTAGGTCTAGAACTATGTGTTTTAAGGTCTACGATGATGAATAATTCTGAGAAGAGATAATTAGTAGCTTCTCAAGAAACCGTTTGAAGAATTCTCCGACCCAATTTACTCATAGAAAATGCAATACAAGTATAACCTTGAAAAATATGATTCATTAATATTGTCGCAAATTGCCTAATTCTTGGCGCCATTATGGGCTTGAGCACACTGTAAATGGACAAGTACATTGTGATGACGAAACTGCCTCCGTGGTCTAGCGGTTAAGTCCGTGGATTTAGATTCGGAGGTACCGGGTTAGAGACACAAAAATATTAATGTAATTAAATACATTTAATTAAAATTTAATTCATTTGTGATATTTCTCGAGTTTGGTACGCTGGAGACATCGACGAGCTTACCACTTGTCATGATTGGCCTATAGTAAAGTTGGCTAAATGTGAATCCGCTATTTATAAGCGTGGTTTCTGACCACCCCGAAAGGGAAACGGTCGTGATGATACTTTACTATACTACTACTTTACGTTACATTGTGATACAACCTCATGTAAAAATAGCAGTGATAAAAGTCCATAATTATTGTTTTTTTTTTACAGAATCGAGAACGGACAGGCGTGGGGTCGTCCCCGTTTCTCGCGCCTACGACATGCATGTCCGCTCGATTTGCTCGAATGAAACTGACAGTTTTCTATGGAGATCTGTCGCTTTTCATTCGAATATTTCGAACCGACACGCAAGTCGAAAGCGTTAGAATTAGGCCCCAGGCCCGTGGAAGGATTGGGAAGACAGAGCAATATTTTGGAGAGACTTGAAGTGTCAATTGTTAGCCCGATAGAACATACGTCTATTCAGACCGACGACAACTCTCCAATATATAGCATATGAGACTTTGAGATATGATGGAATTACACACGAACTAAGGCGCTCAAGAAACCACTCTGAGCGATATGCCTTAGGATCTAGTCTTGTTAAACTTCGCCAGAGGGTGGTTTTTTATTTTTTTATTTTATACTAGCACGACATGTGACCTTGGGCCCACCTGATGGTAAGTGGCGCGCAAGATCCATGAATGTTAGCAACTGAAGTCAGACACTCATAACTGCCATCAGTCCCCAACACTATGCCGGCTTCACTAGATGTATGAGTCCCTAAATTTATACGTACGCTAAGGGATGGTGACTACGGTATGTGGGTGCATATTCTGACCTGTGTGTGTGGTTCGGTTGCGGAATGGAGAGGGAGGGATTAGGTTATAGAGTTCTTCGGAGCACTCACCATAGTATAGCCGGTAGAACACGCTCAGAGAAGCCACATCTCGGCGAAGCTGCAGGGATTCGAGAGTTCCAGATATAGTGGCATCGTCCACAATTCGAACAGCTCGCCTCTGTAGGACATTAAGAGCATCTGTGAGGTACTTGGCGAACCATCCCAAAGGTGAGAAAAGTATTCTATACATGAGGCTGCCGCAGCGTAGGTAAGACGGGAACGGATGAACATTTTGGAGATCCGGGCCGTCAACCAGAGCGGAATTTATAACAGGATTTAACATGGCTCGGGGTACCTTTGCCTGATTGACCGCATGGCAGGCCATTTCTCCCATGATTAACTTTCGCTCGATATTCTGTCCCAAAAGCTGAAGTTTGGGAATTTAGACAGCACCATTAGGTACGACGTAACAGAACTACGAATTAACAACTCCAATTTACCCGTATGTTTTTTTCCTGATACTTCGAAACGGAGTTCATGCGTGCTAGAGCTATAGCTAAAAGTTGTCATATATATTTTTAGATCGATTAAGAGGGTTTAAAGCTTTTACACACCTCTCCCTCGCACAATACAACATTATCAAAGATTATTTAAGTTTAAAAATTACGGAAATTTTAGAAATATTATCACTTTCAGAAAGCTAATTTTAGACAGAGAAAAACACCAAAAACATTTATAACGATTTTACTAAAACAAATCTATTATTAATATTTCTCTAAAATGTCCATTATTTTATTTCCTAGTAAGTTGAAAGACTACCTATATTTCTGAAAAGACTTAATTTTTTTTAATGTGCGAGCGAGATCGATGCAAAACCGAACCCGGTGGGCCCAGGTCTTTAAATCACTTCCTCAAAAGCTGAGACAATTATTGAGTCATATTGTATGACATATTTAAGTTATTTTTTGTCAAAAAATACCTCAATTGTTATCAGTTTTGCCCAAGTTGTAAAACACACGGCGCCATATCAATTAACTTAAAAAACAGAGGCATGTGAATTTTTGCACTTTTATTTTAAACAAATAATAGATCCTTTGCTAAAATGCTTTTTGCTGTTGTGTGGCCGTAAGTTACGCGCATCTAGATAAAAAATCTTTTTTTACCCAAACTAACTAACATGTAGGTATTGTGGGTATAAGACAAAGTAGGGTTAATGCAGTAGAAATGCGGTCGCTGCGGCGGATATGTGGCGTCACTTTGGCGGACCGCATACGTAACGTCGAAATACGGAAAAGGGTTGGTATGAAGGAAAGCATAGGGACAAAAATAAGGAAAGGCATGCTACGATGGTTCGGGCATGTTGAAAGGATGAGCGATGAAAGATTGACGAACCAGATATATAATGCGAAAGTTGTAGGTAAAAGAGGCCCTGGCAGACCGAGACTCACATATCACGATCAAATAAATAAAACACTGACTGAAGGTGCATTAAAAAGTCTTCGTAACCAAAGGGCATGTATAAAGAGGTTAATGAATGTCGACGAAGCGAAAGAAGTATGTCGTGATCGTGTCAAATGGCGCTCAATTGTCTCTGCCTACCCCGCAAGGGATCTGGCGTGAAGATATATGTATGTATGTATTTCGTAAGATATCGCGCGTCTTTACTTATCATGTCGGAGAGTATATACGACAACTTGAACATCAGTAGTGTTGCTCAAAGCAAGACCACTACCAAGATTGGCAAAGTCTTATATTATGTTTAATTAATATCTGTGTGTGTGTATTAGTAATGTGTTGTAATAGTGTATTTATATTTATGTAAATTTAATTTGATTATTTATTTTGACATACACAATTTTGTAGTTTTTTATTTTTATTTTATTATATAATTTTATAGATTTTATTTTCTAGATTTTAAGTGACAACGCAGTACAGCAGCATCTATATAGGTATTGATTGTTTGTAGTGTTAAGTGGTAAATGACGATGGCTGTTCTTTGCTATTAATGGTATATGATTGGTAAACAATATGTATAAGTGACAAAACCGAGGGTACTTAATGTATCTTATAGTTAATAAATGAATTGAATTGAATATTAGTGTGCGTGAGAAAGTTACACCTTTGTTCACGCCAGCCACATCTTGTCTTACAAAATCTTTGGTATAATCCATACTTTTATTATAAATGTCTGAATGTATGTTTGTGTTGTCTTTCTGAACCGATTTTGATGAAATTTGGAAAAAATATTGCTTGGAACCCTGAGACGGACATTGCTATGATGTCATATATTTATTTATTTATTTATTCGTTCATTTCCACAGCACATTACAGAACATAAAGGTTAGTATATAATTGAGGTTATACATTGGCCAAATTAGGAAACATACTTTATTACTGATACTTAGGTGTCAAAGAAAAGGAGAAAAACAAGAAATACAACCAAAAGATATAGAAATTCAATTAAACAAAAAACAATAACACAAATTAAATTAAAAAAAAAAACAAAAGATTAAATTAATAATTAAATTAAAAAGTTTTTTAAATTAAATAATTCTTGGCTGCCCTAACTACAGGAAAGTGTACCCTAACAGTGAGTGAGATGTGATGTAGCCCTGTAGAATTGACCGCAGCACCGCGGACAGCATTAACAACCGGGATCTGCATCCGAAGTACAGATTAACTAATACTTTTATATATATTTGTCTATTTTCCTTATTCAGGAGACATACAGTTCCCATCCCAACCGTCTGCATGTTTCAATTATTATCATCTGTCCACGACGTTGAGACCCCGTGGTATATCTATGTTTATCACATTCACGCCTATATTATTAAAGTGCTATCACAATATTTTTAAGTTAAGCACACTTAAAAAAGTAAAAATAACTATATGAACTGCAGATATACAAATACACCCGACACCACGAACCAGATGTTTGTACTACTTGCTACTGCAGGACAAAACACTGTTGTGGGGTTCATTTCTATTCATTTCTATTAATTTCTATTAATTTCTATTAATTTCTATTAATTTCTATTCATTTCTATTCATTTCTATTCATTTCCATTCATTTCCATTCATTTCCATTCATTTCCATTCATTTCCATTCATTTCCATTCATTTCCATTCATTTCCATTCATTTCCATTCATTTCCATTCATTTCCATTCATTTCTATTCATTTCTATTCATTTCTATTCATTTCTATTCATTTCTATGCATTTCTATTCATTTCTATTCATTTCTATTCATTTCTATTCATTTCTATTCATTTTTATTCATTTCTATTCATTTCTATTCATTTCTATTCATTTCTATTCATTTCTATTCATTTCTATTCATTTCTATTCATTTCTATTCATTTCTATTCATTTCTATTCATTTCTATTCATTTCTATTCATTTCTATTCATTTCTATTCATTTCTATTCATTTCTATTCATTTCTATTCATTTCTATTCATTTCTATTCATTTCTATTCATTTCTATTCATTTCTATTCATTTCTATTCATTTCTATTCATTTCTATTCATTTCTATTCATTTCTATTCATTTCTATTCATTTCTATTCATTTCTATTCATTTCTATGCATTTCTATTCATTTCTATTCATTTCTATTCATTTCTATTCATTTCTATTCATTTCTATGCATTTCTATTCATTTCCATTCATTTCCATTCATTTCCATTCATTTCTATTCATTTCTATTCATTTCTATTCATTTCTATTCATTTCTATTCATTTCTATTCATTTTTATTCATTTCTATTCATTTCTATTCATTTCTATGCATTTCTATTCATTTCTATTCATTTCTATTCATTTCTATGCATTTCTATTCATTTCTATTCATTTCTATTCATTTCTATTCATTTCTATTCATTTCTATTCATTTCTATTCATTTCTATTCATTTCTATTCATTTCTATTCATTTCTATTCATTTCTATTCATTTCTATTCATTTCTATTCATTTCTATTCATTTCTATTCATTTCTATTCATTTCTATTCATTTCTATTCATTTCTATTCATTTCTATTCATTTCTATTCATTTCTATTCATTTCTATTCATTTCTATTCATTTCTATTTATTTCTATTCATTTCTATTCATTTCTATTCATTTCTATTCATTTCATTTCATTTACTATTGCGACCTCGCTCCGAAATTGTGACTAAAAATGACAGTCTTTAAGGGGTCTGTTAAGGCTAAAAGCTAGTGCAGGTACAACCAATGATAATTTAATGAAAATTATGAACCTAGAAAGTGTATATAAACTAATATGTTAAATATGACTCTGTTTGGAGCATCCTTAACCTCCGTCAGTAGGTCATTCCAAAGCCTTGCACCCACAACTGCAAACGACTTATACATAAAAGCGGTGTGGTGAGAGGGGATAGCAAAAGTAGTGTGGAAGGAAGAACGAAGATAGAAGTATAGCCAGAAAAATGCTAAATATAAATATATTTTTTTTGCTGATAGTACTTTGTGCAACAAAATAATTCAATGTAAATCTAAACAAAGACGCACTTGATCTTCGCAAACTAATAACTAACAATTTATAATAATTATCGAGTAATCTACGCTATACATCATTATTCCGAATATGCAAACTACAACTACAAAATAGTACAAGGGCGTGCGATATATTGATGCATTCCTTTACTAAGATTGTTGCCTATACCTTCATACAACGACCGGCACAATATTTTTTTTCGTTCTACTTTATTTATTTAAAAACTTTATTGCACAGTGTACAAAAGGCGAAGCTTAATGCAACGGCATTCTCTGACTGTCGACCTTGGGGATAAAAGAGATATCAAATATAAATATGAGACGCTGCAAAAATAAGAGTTAAAAGAGACAGTTTTTGCTATAACTAATACATAACCTCAAATCAAATACATATCACGCATTTAAAATAAAAAACATTTATACGAAAAAAATATTTACAAAATATAAAATAATATTAACATTAATACTAAGGATAGGTAGGTATATAAGTCCCGTCCGCGTGGAATGGTGGCAAGAACGCTGGCTGCATTTCCCCGCTGAATTGCAATACTGATTCTTTGGGCGAAGAAAGAGCCAGCCCTCTTGTCACCGGAGGAGACGACAAGACGCGGTGTTATTGGTTATATATCACGCATTAAAATAAATATACATATTGGGACCTAATTAAATGCGTGAACACAAAGGTGGCTTCACTATACACTATTCGGTGTTTGACGAATACTGACTGGAAGGCTGTTCCAAAGGTATGACGCTGCGACTACGAAAGGCTTTGAGACAAAGTTAGAGTGATGGGAAGGAATAGAAAGGTCGGAATTTTGTGAAGATCGAAGAGTTCTGTTGTGAAAGGAGCTGAGGAATGAGAAAAATTGTTTTAGGTATATGGGAGTATTAGGTTCATTTAATATTGAATATTAAATAAGGCGCGGTGGTGGCTCGGTTGTAAGAACGCGTTCCTTAAATCCTACAAAGGTCAGTTCAAACCCCCCCGGCATGTACCAATGAGAAGTATACTTTTCTTACGTACATTTGTCATAGATTTACAACACCACCGTTCTCGTGCCTCGGAGAGCACGTTAAACCGTTCGGTCCAGTTCCACTAATACCAACTTGTGGAATTGTTAATAAATTGTCAATAAAAAATTACATCATATCCTCGCCAAGCCGTCTGGCCAGCGTGGCGAGTGTAGGCCAAATTTATATGTTCTGGAAGGCTCATGTCCAACAGTGGAGGTCTAGGTCGCTGTGTTCTAGGGGCTGTAATGAATGAAAATAAATAAATAATAATAAATAAATAAATATTTCCAACCAGGTCACACAGCGCCATCTAGTTTCCGTGGTAAGCTACGAGGCTTGTGTTACGGAAACTAGATGGTTGATAAACTACATATTATACTTTTTTTTTTTTGTAAATATATACATTTTATACATATAAACACCCGGACCGAGACAAATTATACAATGTACAACTTGCCCCCGGTGGGAATCGAACCCACGACCTCCCGAGTTCACGGTAACGTTTGTTACCACTGATGATTAAATAAGGATATTTCTCAACTTTGTGTGCATTATTGATATATTTACTACATTATTTGTAGTGCCTCAGGTATTATACAAATATATACTTTTATAATATGTATTTATTAGGATTAAGTGTATGTATTTATTAGTATGTAGTGTATGTATGTAGTGTATGTATTTCTTAGTATGTAGTATATTGTTTGTTATCTTATTATTTCATATCAGAACTACTCATACTCTCCCAAAGGTTAGATGTTAGAAAATGCCTTGTAGGCAATTAATCTTCGCCTTGTACAATTTTTTCGTGCAATATAGTATTTAATAATAATAATAATATTAGGGCCGTTTATTCACCACTTTCTTATTGGCTTCGGTAACTTTATGCCGCCTTACCGATACACCTTTGCGAACTTAATCCAACTTTAATTAATTAAGGAAAGTTAAGAGGGTTTTATGCTTTTGCATATCTCTCGCTTGCACAATTTTTTTTTTTGTTTTACTTTTGAAAAATGTTTTACTTACTTTCTTGGGAATAAAATTATGGATTGGCGGCTAGGCCACATACCTGCGGTCTCGTGTCTGAAAACCTAAAATAATTAATTAAACTCTTCATAGTTAAATGCTTGTACCACGGAAAGCATAGGCACGCATTCATCTTATATAGATACCTACTTGTAAAATAAAAATATTGGACTATTCCTCTTTTGCTTGCGAGTACCTATTCGTAGGCGTGCAATTTTGATTCTACATATTGCAAATGATTTAACCTTACCTTGCGAAAAACATGAATCATCAGATTCTTTATTGCACGGATCTTTATAATACGTAAATCGACTGTGAAATTAAAGTGATTTTCACTATTTACTAAAAAATAATTAGGTTTAAGCCGGTAGGCTGTCAATACTTTCATGGAACGTGCTTCCCAAGACGGCATTAGCGGGAATCATATAGTTTGGTTGAGTAGGGAGAGGAGCAGAATAGTGGATGGTGAGCGTCTTATCTTATATATAGCTAGCACGACATGTGACCTTGCGCCCATCTGATGGTAAACTGATGTCAGTCCCTAACACTATGCCGGCTTGACTGTTCCCGAAACGTGTTGAGTGTATCCACTAGTTTCGAGTTTATCAGCCCGAACGGTGGATGATTCCCCGCCCCGGCAGATAGCACAGTGAATCCATGGTTAGCTAAGTTTGTCTTCTTTTTCTTAGCCACAATTTTAGGCTAAAATGTTAAAGACGGGTCTTCTAATATTTTTGAAGATATTGGTCTTCTCTCAGTTTTGCTCAGAATCCCGTGGATAGTACGACGACGTACTAACATTTCTGTAATCGAGAAGCTTTTAAGCTTGCCAGAAAGCAGAGACTCTCTATGCTATCTTATGCTTTCTTTTCTTTTTGCGGCCACATTTCTTTTTGCCCAATCTTGGTCTTGGTCTTGCAGTCTGGTCTTTGCAAGAGTCTCGCAAGATTCTTACACAGACTTTTTTTCCAAATTTTGCTAGTGTTTACTTTTTTTGGGGTTAGGTTTTCAATAAATTTTAATTGCGTCGTGTCCGTAATTTTGAATTTAATTTTGTTCCTAACTAAAAAAAAAGTTTAGGTATTTGGAACTTGGGGGAGCTCGTTTGCAAATAATTTTATTTAGTATACCTAAATCTTACCTATACCTACTGCCTCCGGGGTCTAGCGGTTAATTCCGTGGATTTAAACTTGAAGGTTTCATTCCTGGTCGGGACACGATAAATTATTTAATTTATTTGTGATATTTCTCAAGTTTGGTACACTAAAGACATCGCGGAGAGAGATTTTCTTAGTACAATTGTAAAATAAAATATATATAGAGTCAGAGTTGTAACATGGCAGTTTATATTTGTTTTTGGATAGCCTGAACAAGGTGCCATTTTTAATAATAAAATTTGGAAAAGTTCCTGGAGAGTTTAAGCAACCATTATAAATTTTACAATACCATTTATCGGCAGAATTTAAATAAGAATTTTGGGTTGTAATTGAGCACAAGTTAGGTGACCTTGATAGAGCATCAGGTATAACATTGTCAACGCCTTTTCTATGTTTTACTTCAAAATTGAACGCTGATAACCGCACACCCCATCGTGCCAACCTACCAGTGGGATTGTTCAAAGACAAAAACCACTTGAAGGCAGAATGGTCGGTTACTACCGTAAATGTTTTACCATTTTCTAAATAGCAGCGCCAATGTTCCAGAGCTATAACGACAGCGAGAGTCTCACGCTCTGTTATGCTGTAGTTACGCTCAGCACCACTGAGTGATTTACTCATATAAGCAATGGGATGCTCAACACCGTCTATCGTTTGGGTTAACATACCGCCTACGCCGTAGTTACTAGCGTCGGTGTGCACCTCAAAAGGTAGAGCATAATTCGGACAGGACAAAACCGGAGCTGAAATTAGATGTTCCTTGAGCTTCCGAAACGCAACATCAGCTTCGGAAGTCCACACGAAGGAAGGTGCATTCTTTTTATTGGATGTTAGCCTGTTTAAGGGACCGGCAATCGTACTAAACATTGGCACAAAGCGTCTATACCAAGTCGCTGTGCCTAAGAATCTTTTGACATCCTTCTTATTTTTAGGTACAGGATAATTTAATATTGCCTGGACCTTATCCGGGTCTGTCCGCAACCCATGCGAATCCACTAAATAACCTAAATACTTAAGACTACTTCTAAAAAATTGGCTTTTCTCATGATTAATTGTGAGATTAGCCCTACTTAATTTATCTAACACACGAATAAGAAGTGACACGTGTTCATCAAACGTGCTACTCACTACCACGATGTCATCCAGATACGCAAATACCTTCAAATCAAAGTCCTGACCAAATAGAGAGTCGACCAGTCTTTGCTGTGTAGCTGGAGCATTAGTGAGGCCAAATGCCATAGTTTTAAAACAAAAGGTGCCACGACCAGGCACAAAAAATGCAGTCTTATGCCGATCTTCTTCTGCTATGGCTACCTGCCAAAAAGCCTTCGAAAGGTCAATGCTACTTAAATATTTAGCGTCTCTTAAATTGTCTAAAATTTCGGATATGTAAGGGAGGTTATAAGCATCGCGAGTAGTGACAGAGTTGAGTTTCCTACTATCTAGACAAAATCTTGGTTTACCATCCTTCTTAGTAACTAATAATACCGGTGATGACCAAGCACTCTCACAAGGTTCTATGACGTCTAGCTGAATCATCTCGTCAACTTCTTCTGTCAAGATGCGTTGCTTCTCAGGCGACATCCGATAATACCTTTGTTTTAGAGGAGGAGAATTGCCAGTGTCAATTCTGTGCGTTACTAAATTTGTCCTACCTAAACCCTTGCATTCCGTGGAAATATCATAAAATTGTTTCATTAAATTATCTGCAATCCTTTGCTGAGTACTATCTAAAGTAGAATAAGAGAGCAAATGCGAATCTGCGTCATTTAAATTATGATTCAATGAATCTACTTTTATACAATTTACATATTTAGGACATAAATTGTAGTCCCGCCAGAAGTCTATCCCTAGAATGAGAGATGACTCGATTTCAGGCACTACATAAGCCTTAACAATATGATTAATATTTTCAAAAATAATTGGTAAGTGAATGTAACCTAAACTAACTAATTTTTGCCCACCTGCAGCAATAACTTCTAACTTATCATCTAAACATAAATCGAACCCACGGTCAATAAAAACTAAATGTGAATTATTTCCTAATAATGTGACTGCGGATCCGGAGTCCAACAATCCACAAAACTTTAAATCATCTATGTTAACATAGACATATGGTCTAATGTCATGAATTGGTTTGGAATCCAGGATTGAAGCGATCTTGTACGAACAAAAGAAATTTTTAATAAATGTTAAATACTTTTTCCAGTCATCGTTATCAGATCTAGTAGAGCTACAACCCTGATCAATCAGTTTTTTGAACTTGATGGTTTATTACAAACGGTGCAATTATAAAATGTTACACCTTCACAACCACACTTAAAACAAATTAATTTTCTATCCGCTGTGCATTGTCTAAAATTATGAGTATCAACTCGGCAACGTGGACAGAAATTTGGTTTAGAAGTACTAGCCACTGCACGGTTTAAACTATGTACTTGTTGTCCCTGAAGGGGCTTATGATTTAAATGTTGTCTAAAATTATTATTGTTATTAAAGCCTTTGTTATTGTTGTAGTTATTTCTATTGTTCTTATAATTAAAATGATTTGAATTTTGATTAAAATTTGGTTTATTATAATTATAGTGATTATTGCTTTTATTCGAGAAATTTGTATATGATTGATAGGCTAGGTCCGGAGCAAGAGTAGTTGGAGAAACTTTTGGTGGTTCACGAAAATCGTTTAAACGTGACTGGACTTTTTCAAAATTTCTACATGCCAACCTCAGGTCATGAACTGATTTAAAATCATTATTGGCCAATGTAAAAGCGAAGCAAGGACGGATATTGTGTAATATTATTTCCAACTTTTCCTCTTCACTTAATGATTTTGACAACCGTGAAAACATGCCAGCCATAATCGATAAGTAAACTGTAATGTTTTCTTTTTCACCTTGTGTTCTATTTCTTATTTCCGCTAATAACCTATAATCAAAATCATACTTGTCAAAATCGTCTCTTAACATAACACATAACTGATCCCAAGAGTTAATATTAGGAGCAACACTCCGGTACCAGTGTAATGCATCTTCGGTGAAAATTTCCGTTGCATATGACAGAATTTTCTGAGCAGGAATATTCCTCGCTTTAGCGAATTCATCCATACGCTGAATAAATGACCGCACGCAAGACTTGCCATTGTATTTAATTTTGGCCAGGTCTGAAAAGGTGCTACGGTCACAAGAGATGTTGACTGTGGGAGCGGCCTCCTCAAGTGAACCCTCCGCAGTTACTGAACTGAGATCCTCCTTAGAATCTGCCCTAAATTTATTTAATTGTTCATTAAATAACAAATACCTCTCCCTGGCAGCATTAAATAATTTGATTTGGTCCTGAGAGCGAGGATCCATTCGGTTAAGCCGATGATAAATTTGGTTAAGTAAATTAGTATTTCTAGCAAAAAGATTGTGCTCATATTTACTTGTCAATGACAGTCTCCCTTAATGTCGTCAGCAAACTCCAGGCTGGACTCTAAAATGTCCTCGGAAGGAATGGTGACGGCAAGCTTCACTATTTGTTTGCGGAGCTCCTGTACGCTATCAGCTGGGGTGGTACCACGGATTGCAATTTCGTAAGCAAGTTCCTGCTTTTGCAGCGACAAATATTTAATGTTGTGCGACATAATAAAAAGGAATTTGGGAATTGCTAACAATTAGTTCAACAAATAACTAAAAACTAAACACAAACTAACTACTAAGACCTAAAAGAAAAAAACTATTACTAACTCACCTTTCTGTTACAATTAAACTATTGAACGCCTTTGTTTAACAGGAACCTAAAGTAAGGTACACAAAAAACAAAACAAAAAAAAAATTCAACTGGAGGGTAGGCAGAAAAGTTAAAAAGTGAAAAAATTTTTTTTTTTTAACTACTTACCCCTCAGCAGAATAAACAAAAACGTCTTACAATTTAACAAACACGCACATGCATGCACAACTAACTACAAGTACAGAAATGTCCCAACCAATATAACACGTTGGGCGCCAATGTCGCGAACTCCCCGGTTAAGGACCGGGGCTCGACAAATAAAACAACAAATAACGGGTCGTAGATTTATTGTATATTCAGTTGAGGACACTTCCGCACATTTAAGAGTGTAGGTAATCTAGCTAATGCTTATCTCGTGTAGCAGCCGGGCGTGAAGAAGAGACGCTCGGCTGGTGGGTAGTTGGGCGACCGACGAGATGAGTCTCCGGAAGCCCGCGGAGCTTCTAACCCAAAACTGGTTCCCTGGAATTAACATTCGCAGCGTCTAAGTATGGATCACATCTTCTGACTGCTAATGAGCCTTGCATCTAGGTAGTATTATCTACATCTAGCAGTAGCGTGCAGTGCTTTGCAGCAATCAGAGAAGGTGATCACAATTATGAAAAATGACCTAAGTGATATGACAATTAACAATTAATGAGATGACTAATGATTAGTGGCATGATAATGGGTATGTGAGGTGTCGTTTGGTGATCGTGGAATATGTGGAACTGCATACCCACCGCCGGCAGCACTAGATATAAAACACACAAAGACACAATATATCACACCAGACATTTAGCCATTCTACAATCTAAAACTAATTGTTAGCACTTACCCAATTAGGGGATTACGGTCGCTTAGTGATTTTAAGGCACAATGTGTGCTTGATCGAAGTTATATTTAATATTTATTGTCGGAGCACCCGCAAAAAGAAGTTGCGCAGAAAAGTTTCAAAATTAATGAGGAACGGCTGATTTTGACACATTGCGTACCGTCCCTGAGCGTTCTGTTTCTCCGAGTTCATCGCATAGCGCATTAATGCGTTTCTATTAAACAAATATAAACTGCCATGTTACAGAGTAAGAGTCTTGCGAGACTCTTGCGCAAGA
This sequence comes from Tinea semifulvella, assembly GCA_910589645.1. NCBI lineage: Eukaryota > Metazoa > Arthropoda > Insecta > Lepidoptera > Tineidae > Tinea > Tinea semifulvella. The sequence goes on from OU342599.1 coordinate 5,688,333, forward strand.
CCAAGACCACTTATTCTGATGCAAGACCAAGACCAAGACTAGCTAAGTCTTGGGCTTGGTCTTGCTTTGGGAAATACTAGCCACTTTGCAAGAAGATGTGACGATAATTTAGAAAAACGGAAATGGTAAACGGTAAAAGAAGAAGAGAAAGAAGCTCCAAGCGATGATCGAGTCAGGTGACTGACCACCTAAACATTATCATTCGGTGTGCCCAGGTCTTAACAGTAAATTTGTGAGTACTTAATAGTTCCCATAATAATGTGCATTAATACTAATAATACTTGTACGCCACTGTGCCACTTACAAAATTACAGTGTACGTATAAATTATACTAATACCATAATTCGATGCATTTAGTTCTAACAGCTATAGTAAGCAATTTAAAACCTTTTAAATGTCTTCCTAAAAAGTATTTGAGTTCATTTTGTATTGTGAAATCGATTCGACATGAGGAAAATCTCAACTTTAAATTATAAAACGCAGAAGACTCCGTTACGTAGTTTTACTTCCTAGCTGTCAAACTGTAAATGTACTTACAGCTGAGCTGTTATTTTACATCGCACATCATGACGCTGCTGTCTAAAATCCATAGAAACACTTGAATTTGTCTCGGTTACAATTTTTGCTTAAATATAAGGTGTAACTCTAAAAAATATATGTAGGTTAACAGTAAATGAAGAATATATTGGATGGGTTGAGCTGCTATTGGCAAAGAACAGTCAGTTAAGCCCAATGCACACCTCAGGTGGAACTGCAAACTTATGCATAAATAAACATATAGGTGAACAATTATCTATTATTATCGGCATTAGAGCAAGACCATCGAGAAAGTAACAACGGTTTGTCACTGATTTTATTACTTTAAGAGGCAGTAACTCTATAACAGTCGCTCGGTTGTAAGAACGTATTCCATAAAATCCTACAAAGGTCGGTTTGAACCCCCCCGGCATGTACCAATGGGAAATACACTTTTCTCACCAACATTTGTCATAGATTTACAACACAACAGTTCCCGTGCCTCGGAGAGCACGTTAAAATTAAAGCTAGTAAACTGTGGCGAGTGTAGGCCAAATTCTCTAGGCCATATAATCTGGAAGGCCCGTCCCCAACAGTGGAGGTCAAGAACGCTGTATTCTAGGGCTAATAATAATAATGAATTAAAATTTGCGAAAATAGATTTATTACTCTTTAAAGCAACTCGGCATTCAATAGGGCACGGGTACAAGACGAGGTTTTTGTATTACGTTCTCTCTGACACCATTATTATTATTATTATTTTTAAAATACGATGAATCGATAAATCATCAATGATACGACCCCAGCCTGAATGGCCATCGCGGGAGGTCGCATGCCCGACTTACCGTGAGGCCTCCTAAGGAGACCCTAAGGAGCCTACGGACTAAAACCCTATATAAACCGTCTCTCTCTCACTGTTGGCCCTGCGTGCCTTAACAGCTAAGTCTGAGTCGTGGCTACTAAGTGAAGGCACTCATGCGCTGCGCGACACCATTAACAGGACGTTAACAATGGGTGAAGTGGCATGCCATGCCGTAAAACAGGCGAAGGCGGCCCGAGGTTCAAAGTCAGCATCTATTAAATGTTTATCCGTTACCGTCTTACTTATGCTGCGACAGCCAGCACCACTACCAGACAATCAGTTCAAGATTCTCTGGTAACTCAATGCAATAACAGTTTATCTGCACAGTGATCAAATATTTGCACCCAATAGATCGTGACGCGTGTGTAAGCATGTAAAGATACTTTTACATTCATAGTTACACGCAGAGTTTCATGCATCGCTGAGTAATAATAATAGGAAATGTGTCCAAGGGAAAATACTTACCGTTTGTCGAAAAGTATTGTCTAATGCAGGGGTTCCCATTTTTTTCAGTTTGAAACTTACAGGTTTGATAGTTAATCTTTAATAAGGCAAAGGGCTATTTCCCACCACAATCTGTAAGCAAAAAATGATTTTTTCTCTTAAAAATCAATTCAATGAATTAACGAAACCATAGATTTATAGTAATATTTAAATTTGTCACCTGGCAACACTGCTTGTTTTATGGCAACATTTGAAGTAAATTTTTGATCTCAAAGTGTCAGTAGTCGAATTTTGAGTGACAGAAACAGTCGTTTTTCGATCAAGACAGAGAAAAAGTTTCTGATTGAGAAAAAATCCTGTAAGTAGAATTTAGCTTCATTACGTGATTGTTGATTTATTTTGCGTGTGTTTTATGTTTGTTTCCATTGCTTTGTAATTTTTGAATTCTACGGTAGTCATTTACCCTAAAACCGCTTTTGCATTTAAAACCCTATAAGAGAAGAGCGGGAGTGAGATTACATGTATTAAACTCGAGCCACAAAATAGTTTACAGCTGTCCTTGACTATCCAGTACCCCTCTGTTTGTTATTAGTGGATTTCGTTATTTAGGTACGTCAGAGATTGCGACATAATTACAATATATTACTCAATTCTCAACTCTATAAGCGCTCGACCTTGACTGCGGCCGTGCAAATATCAACTTTAGTAGCGTGATATATATACATAGTTAGAACGGATGCGAGTATATAACGTTTGCGCTTAGTAACAGAATAGTGACGCGGCGAACGAGTGCCTTCACTCCGTAGCCACGACTCAGACTTAGCTGTAAAGGCACACAGGGCCAACAGTGAGATAGAGACGGTTTATAGGATTTTAGTCCGTAGGCGCCCTGGGGCTTCATTAGGAAGCTTCACGGATGAGTCGGGCATGCGACCCCCACCCGCGTTGGCCCTTCAGGCAGGGGGCGTATCATTGATGATTTATTGATTCACCGTCTATAAAAAAAAAAAAAACAGAATAGTGCTATAGGTAGTCCACTGCACCAAGCATGCTTGACTATCACCGTCCCAATATATGTAGATATTTAATTTATGTTTTCTTTATTTTATATACCTATTTCTTAGTTTTACTGCCACAGTGGTCGACCAGTTAAGTCCGTGGATTTAGACTCAGAGGTACCGCGTTCGATTTTTGGTTGGGATACAATAATATTTATTAATGTCAATTTTTGTGTATTTCTCGAGTTTGGTACGCTAGAGACATATTTATTTATTTATTTTTAGTTATTTAAAAACTTTATTGTAATTTACAATCGGCGAACATAATGCTACGGCATTCTCTGACCGTTGCCCGTTGGGACAAATGAGATTTCTTCATTAGATCGAGGATAGTGAAATGATATTAAGAAATTATTTTTATTCCAATAAATATCATAAATCGAGCTTGCCACTTGTTATAATTGGTCATCATTATCATCACAGCTCCTACAACACAAAGTCCTAAACCTCCACTGTTGGAGATGGGCCTTCCAGAAAATTCTGGAGAACATGGCCTACTCTCGCCACGCTGGCCTGACAGGTTGGCGAGGTTCTGTTATAATTTTTAATGACAATTTATTAACGTTTCCACAAGTTCATATTAGTGGAACCGGGACCGAAGGTCTAACGTGCTTTGCCAGGCACGGGAAGACAGTGGTGTTGTAAATAAATGACAAATGTACTTAGGAAAAATGTATTTCTCATTAGTACATGCCAGGATTCGAACCGACCTTTTTAGACCGACAAATCGAAACATCAGCTTCAAAGTTTAATCAGGAAATTGTAACCAGACTAGGTATAATTAAATTGTTCGTTTACCCTTTAACTGCTGGCAACACTTGCCAAAACATAAAGTGGTTCCCATCGATCATTTATTAACTGGATTACTAACTTACACAACAATTACTTATTAGTCTATCCAAGTGATGTATCTTATAAGCATTGATTACTGGTCTAGCGGATAAGTTCATGTATTTAGACGCGGAGGTATCGGGTTCGATTCTGGCGCTTTCGACTTGCGTGTCAGTTCGAAATATTCGAATTAAAAGCGACAGAGCTCCATAGAAAACTGTTGTCAGTTTCATTCGAGAAAATAGATTATTTTTTTTAATACTAGCACGGCATGGGAACTTGCGCCCACCTGATGGTTAGTGGCGCGCGAGATCCATGAATGTTAGCAATTGGAATCAATGATGAGTGATCACTGACATCAGTCCTTAACACTATGCCAGCTTGACTGGACATGACGGGCCCTGGGTTGGGACTTGATAATTTATTTAATTTATTTGTGATAGTTTTTGAGTCTGGTACACTTGTAACGATTGGCCTATAATAGGCGGACTAATTGTGGGATAATTTGCCCAGTCTGGATGTTAGTACAAGCCTTTTATGGAAAATTCAAGTCACATATCATGCTTTATACTATTTTTTATTGATTGGAAACCCTGTTAGTTTAAATCTGTTGCATTTCCCTGTAGACTTGCTTACTTGTTTGAGACCCAGCACATCACACTTATTGCGGTATCTTACGAGCTTAGTTTAATAAAAAAATGCTTCGAGTCCTGTGTATTGAACTAACGAGTATCGTACTTAAAAATTCAAGTTAAGCAATAGCATTTCTTGTACTATTATTTTAATGATTGGGAATCCAGTTAGTTTAAATCTGTGGTGTCTCTGTAGACTTGGTTTCTTGCCAACTACAAACACTGGCTCGTGCTGTAACTTGTAACTTTGTAGCTACGACCGTAATCTGAAGAAATATATGTTAAGTTGGGTAATCGCAGTTTTGGACCTTCCAATTCGTCGACAAATTTCACTTTAGCAGCTTCCCTAATTTCTAAGAGTGGAGCCCAGGTTAAGGAGGAATTATAGCATACCTCAAATTTCGGCTTTCATTCAAAATATGCAAAAAGTTTTCCTACTTGATCTTGTTTAGTTTAAAACCCTTGTATTTTATGTAATAAAAAAAGAACTTTTATGTAATAAAAGAAGATTTATTGTTGTAAAGGAATGTCATTATGGTTATTTAAAAATCATTACACCATTATTATGATATACAAGTATATTAAAATAATAAGCCTATATCTACACGTACAATAAAATATTAATTTGATTAATTAATAAAAATGTATTCACTCATACAAGTGGTACGTGGTAATCCATCATACAAGTACAGTCAGCTTGTTAATAAACTTGAAGCTAAAAACATATACATAAAATACAATATTAAATAAAAAATCTGCCTCTGTAGTCTAGCGGTTAAGTCCGCGGGTTCGATTCCAGGTCAGGACACAATCATATTTATTAATTTATAAAGAAATTGTTCCAAGGCTCATTGACGTCTCTGGTGACAATAGGGCTGGCAGTTTTTCTCCCAAAAATTAAGTATTATAATTCAAAGAGGAAATGCTGTTAGTGTATTGGGCACCATGCCACAAGACTTTTTTTAGGATATAGTGAGGATTGATTAATTATTATTGTTACTGCTAATTATTTAGGTATTTTTGTATATTTATTGTATTAACCATATGTGAAGAACACTTACTAACGAATTGGCTTAGGCTGTTATGTTAGGTTTACGTGTTTGTAAATAAATAAATAAATAAATAAGACAGCGATTTGGAGGAGCTATTATTTTTGTAAGTATTTAATTTTATTTTCTATGTGTTATTATTATTGTTTAGGTTAAATTTAGATTTTGTTGTAATATAGTTTTTTTTTTACTGATTTCACCTACTAAATATAATTCATTTTATAATTTAAATAAATAAATGTATACAATAATTATTTTTTTTGTTTTTCTTTTTGAGAATAAATGAATTGAATTGAATGAGAACTTTAAAGTATTGTGAAGCTGACTGTACTAGCTTTAATAGACTCTTAGATGTAACGAGCGATGATTTTTATTAAGATACAAAGCATTGGCCTAGCTAATTGTATAATGTTTTACAAGGCGTGTACACGCAAAAAGTTTTAATTAGTCTTTCTATTATTATGGCTAAGATTTTTTGTCCCATATAACATTTAAAGCTCGCTATTTGTTATTTAAGTTTCTTTTCTAACGAGTTTTTTTTTTATAATAATACCTACGACACGTGACACCCACCTAATTGTAAGCGGTACGCGAGGTCCAAGCATGGAAGCAACTGACACCAGCGATTGATGACTGATATTAGTCTATAATAAGCCGGCCTAACAAGTAGGTTGTTTATACTTCGCTTGTAAGTTATAGAAAGAAAGATACACAGCTAGGCTGGATAGAGATTGCAGAGACATAATATACCGTATGTAATTGTTAAAAGAGCAAATATTTTTGAAGCTTTTTTGTTTGAAACTTTTATTTTTTATAACTTACTTACAATGAGTTATGGATGTCAAAAGAGCTAGAGCGTGTAGTCATAGGGTGTATCAGGCAAAGCTTTTTGTAGATGTCGCTAGCGGCAATGGTACCTTGTTTTATTTTAAATTGTTTTTGTAGTTTTTATTTTTTATAACAGAAAAATGTATTTTAAATTAACGTTACCTACCTTAAAATACGAATTAAGAAAGCGAACACCGTCTTTAAAAAGAAAAAAGGTTTTATTAATAGAACGGCAATTTTGAGATCAACATATCTTTGATTTCGCTTAGAAATATCGCTTTGTACACTTAAAAGCTGCTCACTTCGGCATAATATCCAGAAAATAATAAAAATCGTAATAAAAATACAAGCTTTCTATGCAACTGACAATTATATTAGGTACCATTTATCATGCGCCATCTATCGTGATAAAAAGTTAGTGATTCTAACAAAATTAATATTTTAAATGTTACTAGAATTAAAAAAACTAATCTTATCGGAAATATTTAAAATGGTAACCTTTTGAGGTTTGGAGAGTTTACAACTAAGAATACCTATTTCGACGATCGATTTTGTTTATTTATGGTGCAACTAACAAATTACAATCATTGACAATATACATTCGTATAAATACATATATTAAAGTACCAGACTGTAATTCTTAAGCAGTGCACACAAAAATCATGCAAATCAATAATTCTTCTTCTTAGTCGCTACACTCTTGGCAGAGTGGTCGTGGTCGTCACTTGAGTGTCAGTGGCACGCTTAACAAGTCGTCGCCACTCGTCTCGAACTGCAGCCTTCCTGGAGCACTCATGTAGGGGGTGATCCATTGCTGCTTTAACCTGGTCAGTCCATCTCATCGGAGACCTACAAGGCGCTCAATGGATGTATCTCCACGCCATGATACGTGTCCAAAGAAAGTGAGAATGCGTGATTGCACGATTGAGGAAAGGCGTTGTCCTATCTCCAGTTCCTCCAGGACGGATTTGTTGGTTCGGAACTCCGTCCACAATATGCCCAACATTCTCAACATTCTCAAATCAATAATAATAACAATAAATTTAACTAAATACCTAACCTAAAACAGCTTTGACATCTGGAAGGAATAGTAGGGTGGAAGAGCCATTGGAAAACGTTTTATTTTATTTTTATTTTATATTATTAGGTAAACCATACAGCACTTAACATTATTATTGGCAGAATGGTAACAATTTGCCTTTAGAGGTTCACACAAATAGCATGCATTTGGTTTTTAAAATACAATATATTCAATTCAAATTCAAATTCAAAATATTTATTTCCATATGGTTCACATGTAACACTCGGATATTGTAAATTTTTTACAATATTATTAAAATAATAAATAAAAAGATTAAATTAAATTATAGATAGACCGAAATAAGGAAGTGACATTGCTGCCATAAGCAAGTACTGTAGCTTAACCTAAATTCGAGGCATTATAGCCGTGTCAACTTATAATCTAAATAATTATAACATAATGTATAATTAATAATAATTAAAATTAATTAAAATTAATTTCGTGGCTGTATAAAGGCCGTGTCAACTTACAATCTAAATAATTATAATTTAATAATTGAACAATTGAGCCAATTATGCGAGATGCAACTTTTAGTCAGCCCGCACTTGTGGGAGACCTAATGCTTCACGGAGTACGGAACCCGTACCTGGGGAAGCATCTCCCAAACCCATTCACACGAGAAACACCGTAAATACGACAGGGCAGCAGAAGATCTCAGAGCTTCATTTACGCCGTTAGTTATCTCGTGTGATGGCTCATTAGGTGCTGAGTACGCGGCTTTTGTCAAAAAGACCGCTTCACGGCTTTCTGAAAAATGGCAGAAGCCATTCTCACAAGTCGCAGGCTGGCTAAAAACAAAAATACAAATTTCTGTTATAAGGGCTATAAGCTTAAGGATCAGAGGAACCAGAAAGCGAGTGAGATGGATAGGATGTGAGGATGGAGCAGGTATGTTTGAAGGAACGAATGAATGATTGAATGTGAATGAATGTTAGATGATTTTATATATTTAGTTTTATGTTTTTTTTAGTTATTATTGTTATTTTGTTGAAATAAATAAATATATTCCACACAAAAAAAAAAATATATAATTTAATGTCATATTATAAAAAAAAAATAAAAAAATATTTCGTGGCTGTATAAAGGCTGTGTCAACTTATAATCTAAAATAATAATAATATAATGTCTAATTATAATGAAATTTAATTAATTTCGTGGCTGTACAGTGGCCGAGTCAAATTAAAATCGTAATAATATGAAATTAAATAAATGTCAATAATGTTAAACATTATAAAATATTAAAATTAAACTTAAATTCGTGGCTGTAAAGGGGCCGTGTCAACTTATAATCTAAAAATTATAACTACGACTATAAAGTTTTCTATGCAAAGTCATCTGCTAGTGCATCCCGATAATCGTAATAACTTTTTTTAATCAAAATATCTTTAAATGAAAAAGGTAAACCTTTAAATTCTATAAATTCTAAACTTTTTATCTCTTTCGGTAATTTATTATACAGTTTGATGCCGTTGCATAGAAAACTATATTTTAGAATACAATAGTCTCAATAGTAATGCCATCTTCACATCTTATTTTGTATGTTTAGCTGTTATAGAATACCTTTAAGGTATCTCGCCTATGTACTAGTTATCTTAGTTATTAATTGTGCAATAAAGTTTTTTTTACTTTAGTTACCTACTAAACAGTGGGATATAGTATGTTGACAAATAGAATAAATTACGTGTAACGACTTGACAGGATAACTACCTATCCTAAGCATTACAGTAAAAATACTGTACTTATATGCAACCGGTCATATTATTTAAAAATGCTAGCTAGATTCCAAAATACTAACGCTGCATTTAAAAACCAGTGTTGTGTGTTTGGTTGAGTTTAAAACTGTGTAATGAAATGAAATAATTTATTTGTCAGAAACATGGCAGGTATAGGGATGTAAATTATTATATGTAATTATATCAAATGCTTTGCTATTTCTAGCATACAAATATTTATTTAGTCACATGACTTTGTCGAGCTTAGTGTCTATGTATTCTTTTGTCGAATAACAACATTTATTAACCAGCATTTGTTTGACTCCTAATTTGAACAGTTTTAGTGGCAGCTCATGGGTCGATATGGGAATGTGTGCATACATGCATGGTGGGACTGTGCTATTTAGACTGCAGGATTATTTTCTCCGAGAAGCGATGTTTTTTTATTTTTTATGTTTATTATTTTATAAATATTCATACGCATAAATCAGAAATGTCCGAACTAACATTATAATAATCATAACTTAGCCAAGGTCAATTATGATGTTAGTTTTTCTAAACTTCTACAAATAATCTATTAATAATAATTCTAAACTAGTTTAAATTTTCGGTCACAATAATGAAGGCGATGAAAAGTAACTTCTTAAACTTGAAGTTTTTTTTTTTAAATGTATAATATAAATTTCATCTCTTACCCGCATTGCATACACAACAAAAATAAAATACAATTATATCAAACGTGTTGCTTAAAAATATCTATATCCAGTCACTGTTTGTTTGCTTATTGCGTTTTGTTATTGAGTACCTAGTGTATTTGTTGATAATAAAATAATATATGTAAATTTATTTAAAATATTAAAATATTTTTTTATTAGATAAAACTAAACTAAAATACCTATTAAATTAAAACTATTCTACAAATGCTCGCCGCATTTCCTAGTTGAATTTTAATGGAAATATATATAAGTATTATTATTATTTATTCTTTTATTCATTCTTCTTTTATGGAAATCTTTAACTTGTACTTGTACTTTATGTCATTACCCTTTAAAATTACAAAGCTGTTGTAGTAGTAAAGTTCATTACATTAAAAAAAAATACTCAGTACTTACATATAAGTCAATGCTAATAGGTAATTGTTCGTATTGACGTCATACCGTTCATTACGTAGGTAGATCATTTGGTATCTGTTTTTGTCGCTATTCACTTATTTTGGTATGAAATTGTACTTTATTTCTTGATAATAAAGAATACTGTTTTCATTCTGGTGTTGACTGTACTTTTTTTTTCTTGTCATTTGCGTCAGTACAAAGTATCACTAATACTCCGGTCAAGTTATCCATTTCAATTTCGTCATCATCATCATCAGCCTGTGTCTCTCCACTGCTGGATATAGGCCTCCTCCAAGGCTCTCTTGCAACCCTCAATCATCCTCCACCAACGACCTTATTTACATACATACATACATATCTTCACGCCATGTCCCTTGCGGGGTAGGCAGAGACAATTGAGTGCCATTTGTCACGATCTCGACATACCTCTTTCGCTTCTTCGACATTCATCAACCTCTTCATACATACCTTCAGCTATTGTTTTATTTATCTGATCGTGATAGGTGAGTCTTAGTCTGCCCGAGCCTCTTTCACCCACAACTTTCGCATTATATGTATATCTGGTTCATCAAACTCTCTTCAGTCATCCTTTCAACATGCCCGAACCATCGGAGCATGCCTTTCCTTATTTTTGTATTTCGTCATTACGTATGCGGTCCGTCAAAGTAACACCGCATAACCGACGCAACGACCTCATTTCCACTGCATTAACTCTACTTTCATGCGTGTTCTGACTTATCCACGTCTCGCTTCCATACATAAGTGTTGGTATCAGCATGGCATTGTGTATGGCGAGTCGAGCTTTGTCACTGACATTTTTTATTTTTAATAAATATATAGGTTTCGGTGATCGGTGATGAGCGATGGTGGCTCGGTTGTTTTTATGATTTCTTTAAAATTCTAAAAAGTTCGGTTCGAACCACAATAAGAAATACACTTTCCTTAGGTACATTTGACATACATACCACCGTTCTAATTCGTCGGTTCCGGTTCCATTAATACCAACTTGTGGAATCGTTAATAAATTGTCATGAAAAAAGAGTGCCCAGGCAGCATGGAAAGTGTAGACCAGTGGCTTCTTCTAGGGGATGTGATGGTGATATATTTTTTTACAGCTAAGTTTATAACATATTTTTGATTTGTTACACGCTTTGTTGACGCTTTACTAAAGTGTCGTTCTTAGGAATGGTTCTAGCTGGCCGGTTAACCCGGTTCGCGGGCCCCTGCAGCCCCGTTGCCGTTTGGAAGAGACGCGCCCCCGAAGACCACCTGGGACACAACCCCAAGCCCGATGCCTACAAGGCCTTGAACTCCTGCCCTCACTTGATATCGCTATTACGCAATACTACCGCAAACTGGAATACGAGGGCGAAAGAATCATGGAATGCCGCTCTGACTTATAAATCATCATAAATACGGGCTTGCTCCATGAAATCATCATATTCTGTAACACTTAGAATTGGATGATCCCCAACTTCTTTATGAACAAATATTATTAATCAATTGAGTGTTTAGAACTGATGTGTGTAACTGTATAAAGCACTTTAAAGAAACTGAAAAAAATATAAATAAATATGAAAGAACCATACGGTATATAAACCTCGAGTGTAACCTCGCATACTTTATGCATTAAGCACCCACACAGGTTTTTAGCACGTGTACATAATATTCGCAATTATAATTGCTTACACTAAATGTCAACGGTAACGTATGATAATGTAAACAAAACTAAATAGTTTAGACGTTTCTATAAGTACTAAGATCCGCAAACCGACGTCCACCGATTGGTTATACACACTTTTTATTTTATTTTGTTAGGGTAACTTACAGCTAATACAATTAAATTAAAATAAATTGTCATAAAAAATGACACAGACCCTTGCGAACACGTCTGACCAGCGTAGCGAGTGTAGGCAAAATTCAGGAATTTCTGGAAGTCACATCTCTAACAATGGAGGTCTACGACTCTGTGTTGTGATAATGGTGATTTATTTATTTATTTAAAAACTTAATTGCGTTTTGTACAAAGGCGGACCTAATGCCGTTAGACATTCTCTGACAGCCAAACCTTTAGGACATTTAGATAGTATCAATGGTAAGTAGGTGTAATATTATTAAATGACAATTTGTAAGATATATATAGGTATATGTAGACATAACAACAAATACATACTAATAATACTTAATAATTACATTCTAATACATATACAAGTACATATATAAATTATTAATTATGGATTATATATTGTATATATAATATAATAACAATACACAAAATAAAACCAGTCATGTGAAGAAGTGGCTAAAGAAAAAGGTTATAAAGAAAGAAAATACCGCTGCAAAGGTGTGGAATAAAAAAGGTAAAAAAAAAGTAAAGATAAATTTTAAGTTAAAGATAGTATTTGTACACATTACGTTTGAATATTGCACGATTAGGAGTTTGTCTAATATCTTAGGGTAATTCATTCCACAAATTTGCAGCGACGACAGAAAGAACAGAGTTAGAAGAGGAACGAAAGGTTTTTACATGATGCGAGCTCAGATAACTAAAGATTTTTTTAAGATACTTAGGAGTATCTGGTTTGTTAATAAGACTGTATGACAAGCACAAAACCCTACTATTTCTCAGTTTATTAAAACTCTAATATATATAAAATCTCAATTAAATATACTGAGGTATGTTTACCTTTGGAGTATATTGTTTCGTCTAAATTATACATCATTTTGCCTCCCACGAGGGGCGTTGACTCGTCTCCTTTGTTTTCATACACCGATGAGTACAATCGCTACAGATATACATACATATGTATAAACACATACAATACAAATCAAATAATTTATTGAAGTTTACATGAATTGCAGTGAATCTTAGTGGTACAAATGAAATGAAATAATTTATTTGTATTATGGTAGGTACAGGGATGTAAATTATTATATGTAATTATATCACATGCTTCGCTATTTCTAGCATACAAATATTTATTTAGTCACATGACTTTGTTGAGCATAGTGTCTAGGTATTCTTTTGTCGAATAAAAACATTTATTAACCAGCATTTTATGCGCTAGAATAATTATTCTACTAGTATAACGCATTTTAAAATTGCAATTATCCCCAAGAGTTTTAAATAGTTCCGGGTGGCTTGTTACAAATAAACAGCATTCAAGTATATAGATAGAAGGAACAGTCAGTAATTTTAGTTTTATAAATAAAGGACGACAGGATATGAGAGATATATTGTTTACAGTGAGGATATATAGTACATATTACGTATATGTTTAAGGCGGCGACTGGAATTTGAGCGATTTGGAAATACTTTTATCATTAGCCCGTGTCTTTCCACTGCTGAATGTAGGCCTCTACAAAGGCTCGCCATTGCACGCGGTCTTCTGCAACCCTCATCCATCCAGCGTCCTTAACATTCCTCACACCAGATCTCTTGCAGGGTAGGCAGAGACAATTCAGCACCACTTGACACGATCACTACATATATTTTTCGATTCGCATCAACTTCTTCATACATGCCCTTTTGTTATGAAGGCTTTTTTAATGCACCTTCAGCTAGTGTTTTATTTATTTGATCATGATATGTGAGTCTCGGTCTGCCAGGGTCCGTTTTGCTCACAACTTTCGCATTACCTGGTTCGTCAATCTTTCTTCGCTCATCCTTTCAAAATGCCCGAACCATTGTAGCATGCCTTTCCTTATTTTTCTCCCTATGCTTTCTTTTATACCTACCCTTTTCCGTATTTCGACGTTATGTATGCGGTCCGCTAAAGTGACGCAGCATATAGGTACACGTCTTGCTTCCATACATCAATGTTGGTACCAACATGGCATTGTGTTCATTAACCAAATTATTTTATTTCCCGACTGAAAACATCGAGCAGTCAGATGTAGCACCTACGTCACTGCGCATTCATTTCAGGTGATAGTTTTTTTTTCGATAACTGTAACAAGACGAAGGAAGAAGCCAGACGGTATGAGAATTAAAGTTAGGACCATCGTCTCATATGACTATGACAGGACACGGAAGTGTCGTCAATGACTGTTCTATCTTATTTGATCTCTTTGATGACTGCACAAAAATAATTTACGATAATACATAAATACCTACAATTGACACGAATTCGTGTTGTCTACAAATTAAATACTAAAATCGCTCACTTTCTACACAAACAACATAGATCTTCTTAGTACTTATATCTATCATACTATTTTTATTGTGTGTAAACAGTACTATATACTTACCTAGTTTCGTATTTGTGTATATATATATATATATATATATATATATGTATTTAAGTAGTAGTATGTAACGATTATTATGTATTGTATGTAAATTGTATATTTATAATAATGCACCCCGCAAATCCTCTACCACACTCCCAAAGGTTAGCTGTTATAAAATGAAGGCATTAAGTTCGCCCTTGTACATTACTTTTAAGTTTTTTGTGCCATAAAGAGTTTATATATAAATAAATTATTATGCGCTTTTTATATATTAAAAATATTATAGATTGCTCAATACGACTAGGTATATCTCTAGTTTTAAGGTGTATTAATGGTATGTAATTATAAATATTTATTTAGTAACAAACAAACAAAACCTTAAATTAAATAAACTATATTCCAACATAAACTAAATAGAAAATTAAATACTTAGAAAAAAATAGCTCCTCCAAATCGCTGTCTTTTGGCATGGTGCCCAATACACTAGCAGCATTTCCCATCTTAATTAATATACTCAATTTTTGTGAGAAAATACCGCCAGACATATTGTCACCAGAGACGTCAATGAGCCTTGAAACAATTTCTTTATAGAAAGCTTTCAGTTCTGATCCCCACAGGCCATCGTTTCAACTGCAAACGTCGAAAATAAGTAACTATTGCAAATCGTTTCATATTGTCGACGCTTGCTGATCTGCGCCTGTTCCGCTGCAGCACCAGCTCTTACAGAAGTGCCTTGAAGGTGGGAAGGGGCTAGGGTATCCCCACAGGTAAAATCTCACACCAGGAATTGGCCCAAACTCCAAGGAACTAATGTCATTCCGTCTGGACGCTTGCTATCGTCTCGAATCAGACCGGTTGGTTCTAAAATAGATGGAAAAATGAACCCGCACCTTTGGAACACGACAGTCCGTGGTCATCGACTTCTTTACCATATGGACAACGATGTGGTTCACACAATTTTATGCCCAGTCGTCGACTCGTTTTAAGTGCTTATAAACTTAATTATTCGCGCTAAAATCCTTGTGTGCTAAACGCTGACGTCAAAATCATTTGATTGGCATTTGTATGGGTTGTTGGGTACGATGAACACGTGGGAAATGATGATGAGTTTTTTGTCATAATTAATTTCATTGAATTGTCAAACAGGACTTTATCCATGCGTGTCTTTATTTTTAATTTTAATTAGTAAATCTTATTCTTTATGTAGATGCCTAAAGCCTAAAGTTTCGTTTCTAATAAAAAATGCCAAAATTCGATTTCTTGTATACTAAACCAAACATTGAAATAATAATAAGTTTGGCTGTAAGAGAAGTTTAAAGATAAATTTGACCGATCGGGATGAAACTTTGGGAATATGTTGTGTGAACATAGGGGAAGGTTTCTGAAATATTAGATTGCATAATAAGTAAATCTTAATATATAAAACAAAGTCGGGTTTGTTAGAACATTTATAACTCGAGAACGGCTGGACAGATTTTCACGGTTTTTGATTTGTTGGATTTCTCTCCGTCCCGAATAGCAGAATAAATAAAATTGGATAATTAAAGAAAAAAATATAATAAAAGAAAAAACATTTTCCTATGCAAAAAGTTACGCTAATCCTGGAAGAGTAGAGCTGGCCAGCCATCACAGCCAGCGATCCACTCGGCGATTAGCATTGCATATAAGCGTTTGACATTGTGGATTTCTACGTGCTAACTAAGGTTTACAAACATTCAATGACTGTTAGGCGATACGAAGTTCGCCGGATCAGCTAGTTTATTATATAATAAGATTAAAAATCTCCGTATAATAAGTTCGAAGAAGGACTAAGTCTGATAGATAGAATGAAACTTACGTACGAAAGTGGATAGACAATATTTTAGAACGTCATTTGGACCCACTGCTTGCTGGACTCTTGGTACCACTAGGCGACTATAATTTTGTACGTCAAAAACAAAGCTAACTGGTTATTATTTTAACTGACTGAGAAAGATATTGCAGATTTACAAATTAAAAATAATAATATAAAAATATGAAATACTAATAATAATAAACTTTCTAAAATTTTGATAATAATAATTAACTAGAAATGTAATTCAAAATAGTCCAAATATATTTATTTTTATCTTTAACGAGAAATCTGGGCGTGAAGTTAATTCATTTATGTTAATTGGCGTCCTTCCAAGAAAACATAAAACTGAGCTTCAAACAAAATACTTCAAGTGGATAGTTTATTGACTTTTGGCTTGTGCCTTTTAGAAGCGCATAACAGATATTTAGAGACACTTCCATAGGGCAGGCGTACATTGAAAGAAATTTCTGTCAGAAAAATTCTAACGCCCGCGACCCACCCGTTTTTTTATTTTTTTTAATTATGTTTAATTTGGATCTTATTAGTTTTTGATATAGATTAATTAAAAAAAAAAGTATCATCACGACCCTTAATGGGTGGTCAGAAACCACGCTTTTGTAAGTGTAAGAGTGAACTCGCGTTCACATTTAGGCCCATCCATGTCAGGGGCAACCTCGTCGATGCATGTCTCTAGCGTACCAAACTCGAGAAATATCACAAATAAATTAAATTTGAATGAATGAATTATTAACATAGACTAAAATCACATTCCGGAAAATATTAAACAGCTACCAATTCGACGGTTTAAAAAAATACTCCGAAAGTGGTTAAATGAACGGTGTTATTACTCCGTAAATGACTTCCTAAATGGTAGAAAAAAAAATTATGTACCTGACTATTAATAACGCAATACAATTGACATCTAGAATAATTATTTAATGAATTATATTTGACATTGAAACCTATTGGACCAATAATTATTATTTATGATTTATAAGACTGTGCCAATGTTTCTAATTTTGTAATTTAATTTTTATAATAGTTGTATAAAATTTTGCATGCCGCACTGGCGAAACATGTGAGTTGTCTATAAAACTGAGACCATACTCGAATCTGTAACCATGTGTTTTTTAGCAAATAAAATATTTCATTTCATTTCAAAAGCCAGTTGCAGAAAGTCTGATTATCTTTCGGCGTGTTTAACGAATCCTTATGAGACACGTCATTGGCTGAAATAACCAAAGTGACAAGCTAACTACAATCACGTGGCGTACTCGTATATCAAAATATTGATCATAGATTAATTGAATTATCCTTTCTGCAACTGGTCGTAAATCGAATATCGGCCCTATTTAAAGTGTACCCTTCTCTGATTACCTGTACTGATGCTGTGGATTTTTAAAAACAGAAATTTCTAACAATATGCGCCCGGCCTTAAATTTATCTTGACCTAAACCAGGTTTAAAAGGATACAATCATTGTAAAGTACAGGTCAAAACCAATTACTCTCTTTCAATTCAGTTGCAAAATTAACAATCATGGACCTTTATATACCGACCAAGATTATAATAAAATAATGAATGAGTCCTAGACCTCCACTGTTGGGGATGGACCTTCCAGAATACATTTCTGCAGAATATTTATATAATTTTAACATGTCTTTACGCTATTTACCTTAGAGACATATTTCTCCCGACGTTTCAGCCAAGTTGCATTGGCCGTGGTCACGGGTCGACTGGTGCTATGCGATGTAGTCTCGTACATACTGGGCGGTAGATGTAAACCTACCCACTTATCATGTTTAAATTTCTAAAAACTTTAAAAGTGGTAAGTGGGGTAGGTTTACATCTACCGCCCAGTATGTACGAGACTACACCGCATAGCTCCAGTTTGTGTTGAATTTCTTAGGTTAGTATAATTTAGTATAACAATTAATCTATCAATGAAAGCATTAAACTAAGGGACGTACGGTACTTAGGTACGTTTCAATGTTTTTGACATGTGTAAAGTCAAAGTCAAAGTCAAAATATCTTTATTCACGTAAACCTATTACAGGCATTTATGAAACGTCATTAATTTAATTATTTTGAATGATTCTACTCCTGCTAGTAGAAGACTAAGCAGCAAAGTGGTCCAATAAGTAAGCTGTTAGCAGAAGACCAGCAGCTTGGCAAATTCCAGTGACCTGTTAATGTTTAATCTGACTGAGAAAGGAATCTGCAAGGAAAACTCAGCTATATCAGATTTACAAAATAAAACATATACAGAACTGCACCACAACGATCAATTAATAACCTTTTAAATTTAGTTATCAGTACCTATGAGAATACAATACCTGGTACAGCAGTAACCCACCAATAACCCGAACTGTAATAACCCGAACATAGATAATTAATTGTTTGATAGTAAATTTTGAGGGATACCATTTCATTACCTAAAGAGCTTCTCACAACGTATATAAGTATGTATTGTATGTAGTATATAGTAGCCAATATAGTGTGTAGTATATGTATTATTGTGTACATATTTGTATGTATATGTATTTATTTTAATATCTAGTGTATGTAAGATTAAATGAATTGATTTGGCAACGTTTTTTTCAATCGTTTGCACCTAGCCTCATGACTGTAATGTTCTGTATTGCCCCAAAGGTTGGCTGCTAGAGAATGCCTAGCGGCATTAAGCCCGCCCTTTGTACATAGTGCAATAAAGTTTTACATAAATAAATAAATACCATACCAATGTTTTTTAAATTTGATTATATTAGGTATTTGCATGTGATGGAATAAATATTTTACTCGAATAACCTGCGTTGTAGCGGGCGACAAAATTAATTTGTATTAAATGCCGGGGTCTTAGTTTTATGTCAATGTTAATATAAGAAAAGGTTTATAACTGTCCAAATCGTTTCATTGATGTAATTTCGAAGCTTTGTCCAATTTGCACGTACAGTTACGTGCAATTTTGGCCAAAACAAATGAGGTCGCGACTCCTATAACGGCCATAATCATCAAATAATATTTCAGAGTTTCCGCTTCTTACAATGTCGCAGAAATTTAAACCATGAGAATATTTGAATACAATGTAATAGGACATTATTTTGTTCCAATTTGCTATATTATGTATTTTTTGTTATATAAGGCACTAGCTGTTTTATCCGGCTTTGCACGTGTAAACACTTTTTTTACAATAAAAGCTAACACAAGCAACGGTGAGTTTCGTTAAGCAAGCCATCAATGCCGCTTTTGTTAACGTATACTAGCTGACCCGGCGAACTTCGTACCGCCTGACATGACAGTCAATGAATCTCCTTATTAATAATAATAATACTCACACAAAACAATTTGAAAAAACAAAGCGTCAACAATTTCGCGACGTAAAAGTGAGACCAAACGATTTGACAGTTGTTTTTTTTTTTTTTAATTTTTCTCCTTTTCATTTATTTATTCCAAAAATAATAATTACAAACATTATTTCTACAAATCAAAAATAAAATTTAATTAATTTATTTGGTTATTTGTCATTTATTCTATATTACATAAATAAGCTAAATATAAATTTCTGATCGCACGTATAAATATTTGACAACCAACATTGTTTGACAGGTACGAAACCCACGAACATTATGTATGGGAAAATGTTGTTTTTGCTTTCATTTTATTTTTTCGTAGATTTTCCAATATTTATAATAGTTATTCGGGACGGTGACAAATCCAACAAATCAAAAACCATGAAAATCGTTCTCGAGTTATAAGTGTTCTAACAAACCCGACTTTGTTTTATACGAGTATATGAAGATAAAGTGAATTTCGATTTCCGATCGGTGAATGCCGGTACGGATCTTGTACTATTTTATATTCGTCGCAAATGTTGAAAAAAAAAAGGTGAAGTCCCAAGTTACGTTTTTTTTTACGTGACCCTGTGACCTCGCGCTAAAATAATAATAAATGGAACGCGATTTCCAAGAATGGGACTGTAACCAATGAGAACGCATATACCTAACTATAAGGCATAGAATGCTAATTTCATACAAAACAACTGTCAACTTTAAGGCAATAAATAGTTATATTTATATAAGAACATGTCTTTTTTCCGATATGTGGTAAAACCGTGTACAAATAAAAAACCCGAAAGCTGTTAGCGTGATGATTTGACCTCAAGACTGCAATGGGTTGTTTAGTAACCGAGCTGTTATGGCTTAGTTAAGCCTCAAATATATTTTTTATTTTGTTTCTAGGCGTTATTATTCAAAGCCTAATTTTGTAGAGGCACGCAAAAATCCAACAAATAATAATTACGTTTCAATGTAATGGTTGTTTTTTAAATATTTTTTTCCTTAACACTTACCATCATTTATACACATGAAACTCGATAAATTACTGTCAGGTCTCCATTAAAATAAATTACAATAATTACAGCATTTTATTATGGACTGAAAACCTCTTTCTTTCTGTAATTTGATTCTTTTGTGGGTCGTTAAAAACACTAAAAGTTTAACAGAGATTAATAGTGCCATCTTGTTTATAGGTCAACAGTCCTTCTGAGAAATAATTTGACATGTGCGGGTCATGTTGTGTTCTGGAAAGAAAAAAAAACAGCACGTGTGATGTAGATGAAATATTGATATTTTTTCTTATGAGGGTTTAACGCTATTCAAATCAAATCAAATCATTTATTTCCTTAGGTTAGTACACAACACTTAGATATTGTCAATAATATATGATTATAAAAAATATACTATCAGCAGCCATGGCTGGATCAAATCTAACAGCAATACAATTATAATAAAACATTGTTGCCATAAGCGAGGATTTTGTTCTGATTTATAACTAGGAACATAGAATAATTTGTGGCTGTAAAATGGCCGTGTCAGCTTATAATCTAGTGTATACTCGTATGTATAGTGCATCCATCTCGCTCGCACAATCAAATATATTCAAAGATTTTTCAAGTCTGCAAGTTAATAAATAGTAGTTCACATTTAGCCAACTTTACTATAGGCCATTTTTTTTTTTTTTTCGTCACCTAATCCCTACGGATACCAATCCCCGCTGTGGAGGCAGCAGGGAAAGGTTATGTCGGACTCGCACCGACTAAAACCTGACGGCGTTCCTCCGTGGCGCCTGAGTCACAAATATTTTTGTTTTTTTTAAATTATTTTATTTTTAATTTAATTTAAATTTATACGGATTTAGAACCCGGTACGGAATCAATTTCTGGTCGGGACACAAAAATATTTATTAATGTATATAAATACATTTATTTAATTTTTAATTTATTTGTGTTATTCCTCGAGTTTGGTACGCTGGATACATCGACGAGCTTGCCACTTGTCATGATTGGCCTATAGTAAAGTTGGCTAAACGTGAATCCGCTTATTTATAAGCGTGGTTTCTGACCACCCCGAAAGGGAAACGGTCGTGAAGATACTTTACTTTACTTTTTTGGTACCTCCAAGTCTAAATCCGCGGACTTAACCGCTTGACCACGAACGCTAGGCACGGGAACGGTGGTGTTGTAATTCTATGAGAAATGTACATAAGACATTTCTCATTGGTACATGCCGGGTGGGACTTGAACGGGTTTGAACCGACCTTTGTAGGATTTTAAGTAAAGCGTTCTTACAACCGAGCCACAAACGCGCCATATATGTAGGTATATAATGAACCAAAAATAAAAAATAAGTCAATAATTTAGTTTTGCCAAAACTTATTTCTATTATATTTTTGGAGAATTTAGCGTAGGTACCTACCCCTCGCCACGCTGAGTCACGTGGGATAAAAAACACGTAGGTATAGGTATACTATCAAGTTAAAACCAGATGTTTTTGCGTCTCTAAACCTACTATTAATGTTTAACGCTTGCTTAACTAAATGCTTCAAATGTTGGTAATTTTTTGCTCACACTTGAAGCGGTTTAGTCTATGTAATTCGAAACGTACCGAATGTGGCATGCGAGACCAAAATAAACAACCGTGTGTGGTATAATAGACTCATTTAGGAATACAACAGCGTTTGGCTATTAATAAATTATGTTGTGAAAATAATATAAATACGTTTCCAGGGCACGCGGACAAACGGACAATGACCTCGGTGGTCTTCTTAACCTATATATGAAATATAATTATTTAGATCATGGATTTTTGTCATAATCGGATATTGTATGTATTAATAAATTTATTTTTTTATTTTTTATTTCCAGACAGGTCACACAGCGCCATCTAGTTTCCGTGGTAAGCTACGAGGCTTGTGTTACGGAAACTAGATGGTTGATAAACCACAATTTATACTTTTTTTTTTGTAAATATATACTTACATATTATACATATAAACACCCAGACCGAGACAAATTATACAATGTACAACTTGCCCCCGGTGGGAATCGAACCCACGACCTCCCGAGTTCACGGCAACGTTTGTTACCACTAGACCACGGAGGCGGTCAATAAATAAAACATGTTTATGAATATAATACGAGTAAGTAGATATATTTAACAAAATACTTTACAACTTAAATTAAAGCGCAAAACGGGCATAAAGTGACAGCCGTCGTAGTGACGTTCCCAAACCTCAACGAGTAGCGTTGTAGTCTCAAATCAATTGAATGACCACTATCGATGATTTCGCAAATAATATTCTAACAAAACTGCCTCCGTGGTCTAGCGGTTAAGTCCGTGGATTTAGACTCGGAGGTACCGAGTTCGATTCCTGGTTGGGACACAAAAATATTAATTAATGTATATAAATATATTTAATTAATATTTAATTTATTTGTGATATTTGTCGAGTTTGGTACGCTGGAGACATCGACGAGCTTGCCTTGTCATGATTGGCCTATAGTAAAGTTGGCTAAATGTGAATCCGCTTATTTATAAGCGTGGTTTCTGACCACCCCGAAAGGGAAACGGTCGTGATGATACTTTACTTTTTAATATTCTAACAGTATTAACCTTAAGATACACAAAAAAAACCCTCTTAAATTATTTAAGGAAAGGGAAGTAGAGTTTTTAATAGGGTCGTTAACAACCCGCTGGGCAAATATGGTGAATTTGAATTAAAACAACTACTACACAAGCCTTAAGTGTACCATACTTCATTACAAGAGGTCTACAACGAATGTTGTTGGTTCGGGCATGTTGAAAGGATGAATGAAGAGAGATTGACGAACCAGATATATAATGCGAAAGTTATGGGTAAAAGAGGACCTGGCAAACCAAGACTCACATTTTACGACCAAATTAATAAAACAATAGCTGAAGGTGTGTTGAAAAGCCATCGAAACAAAAGGGCATGTATGAAGAGGTTGATGAATGTCGAAGAAGCGAAAGAGGTATGTCGTGACCGTGACAAGTGGCGCTCAATTGTCTTTGCCTACCCCGCAAGGGATTTGGCGTGAAGATTTGTATGTATGTACAACGAATGTGTTATAATTTGTGTTGGTCTCGGAATGAACTTGGACAAGACAAAAGTCATGTTCAAGAACCATGTCATATTGACACCAATCTGCGTGGGCAACGCCACTCTCGAAGTCTACCTTGAACAGACTAGGCGTACAGCAAATGAATCAGCAAAGAAGCCGATAGACGCATTCAGCTAGGATGGGCAGCATTCGGGAAGTGCCAAATCTTATTATCAAACATACCACAGTGTTGTATTTCTTTAATGGATAAAGTCCGAAACGTGGACATCCGTCAGAGAACCAAATTTACCGGCATAGCCTTCAAAATTAGTAATATAATGTTCAAAATACAACTTTTGGCTTTTACAAAATTTGATCAAATTGTCGACGTCTCCATGACAATCAAAGTCATGAAGACGTCTCAGATTTAAATATACTTAGAATCTATCTACTTGTTCCACAACACGGGTTCTGGAGTGGAGACCACGTACGGAAAGACGCAGAGTGGGACGACGCCAGATGGAAATATGCGAGCCTATATCCAGCAGTGGAGAGACACAGGCTGATGATGATGATGACTTGTGAATTAGAAATACGTGAAATACCTATATTTGATTGACTAATAATCTGGTGTCGAAGCACGTGTCAGTTGTTATGGGAAGCGTTTATCAGTGACCTTCATGCAGCTTGCCCGAGATAATCTCTCGCTTCCTGTCTTATCGCGTTCCGGACGAATTATAATATTTAGAGTTTTAGTAATTATTATATCATTATTCGTTTACTATTTAATAATTTTCTAACTTATTTAGGAACTATCCTAACGCGAATGTCTGACGGGAAAAACCTATCCATTGTCGTAGTGAAGTAAGTACCTACGAGTAAAGTAAATTGCTTGTTTTATTCTGTCTATTTATACTTTGTACCTATTAGATAATTGTTCCAATCGTATAAACATGATCTATTCATAATTTAATAAAAATAATAAAAAACCCGACTGCCTAAAAATAAATACTTTAATTAAAATAATTTATTTATTCACTAGTATATATTGAAGTCTAATATTTTTCTATTAGTTTTGATAGCACCTGCCTTATCTTGTAACTGCTTTAGTTGTCCCAAAGGTTTGACCAGTTTAGAATGTCTAGCGGCATTAGGTTGATTTTCAAATACCTATTTGATGATAGCCCACTTAATATAGTTCGTCGACATTTTTTTTTTTTTTTTCGCAATATATCACCAAACGTTGTCGCCTTAACGAAATTTGATTATTGTCATATTGTGACACTCGTCTGATGAAGACGAATCGATTAACGTGAGAATCATAAAAATAATTTTTTTTGTTTCAAATATTTTTAAACAATTTTTAAATGCAAACTTCATGCTAGTCCGAGGGCTGTTAACTGGTGACCTTGAGATACAGATATCTTTTAAGTACCCCGCTCTCATATTCGGCAAGTTAATTTATTTTGTTTTTGGGTTCAAATTATTTATGGTTCAAATTAGGTATGTACTCGTGTGTACCTTACTGTAACTGTTACTGTATTTAATATATCTACATATGTATCTTATGAGAGAAATAAACATATATGTACGTTTTGTGTTTGATTTTTTAAGGTGAGTTAGACCAAACAAGCAAATGCTTATTCTATGTGCGGGCAGAATCAACCTATTTATGATTTTAAGGAAAGCGTTCTATCAACCGAGCCATCACCCCTCGTTACTATTATTGTAAAATTATTCTATACAAAAAAAGATGGAAGACATAATTCGTGATTTGGAGAAAAGAGACACAACGAAAGAATGCTCTGATTTTGTTTACACAAACATTTTGATAAAGTATTCGCTTATGTGGTCTAAATCCACCTTGATGATAGTATTTAAAAAAATACCAATAATAAAAAAACATTAATGGTATTTCTATCAATTGGAATCACCTTTTCGACCGCAATAAATCAAGTAAAGAATCACATTTATGTAAATTTTAGAGGTCTTTTATTTTATCAGTGAAAGTGGTAATTAATGTGTGTTTGATAAGAAGAGCCCGCATTAGTACAATGAACCTCGCCAGACATTACTTAATGTTGTAACACATAACTTTTACTTTACATTAACCATTTTAGACCAGGGTACACCGAATGTGGCGCGGTGGTGGCTCGGTTGTAAGAACGCGTTCCTTAAATCCTACAAAGGTCGGTTCAAACCCACCCGGCATGTACCAATGAGAAATGCACTTTTCTTACGTACATTTGTCATAGATTTACAACACCACCGTTCCCGTGCCTCGGAGAGCACGTTAAGCCGTCGGTCCCGGTTCCACTAATACCAACTTGTGGAATCGTTAATAAATTGTCATTATAAATTGACATCATATCCTCGCCAAGCCGTCTGGCCAGCGTGGCGAGTGTAGGCCAAATTCTCCAGATAAATGTTCTGGAAGGCCCATCTCCAGCAGTGGAGCTCTAGGTCGCTGTGTTCTATGGGCTGAATGTTGAGTAGTTTTATTTTATGTTTTATTATATATATATATATAAACTGCCTTCGTGGTCTAGCGGTTAAGTCTGTGGATTTAGACTCGAAGGTACCGGTTTCGATTCCTGCTCGGGACTCAGATGAGATTTTTTAATGACACTGTTTCTTTTTTAACTGTACTGTTCTTGTATTGTCAATAGTTTCCATAAATAACATTCTCAGGGCTAAAATATCCGCTGAGGACACATGTAGCTTTTAAATTTCCGTTCCCAGAAGTAAGACGGGATGTACATTTGCTGTAAACTCTATGGCGACAAATTTGTTGCTTTTTATTCTGTTTAGGAAACTATTAGATGTTTTATTTTTAATACTAATTAATAGCCACCCACCATGGTGTATGTATTATTGCGTTATTGGTGCAGAGACGTAGATGCTGACGGTGGGTCTGGTCCACAAGTTCAAGGTCGCTTAGCAAGCATGCTCAAGATTTCTCTGAAGGATAAAGTCCGAAACGTTAACATCCGTCTGAGAACCAAAGTTACTGATATAGATTTCAAAATTAGCAAGCTGAAGAGGCAATGGGCTGGACACGTTTGTCGCAGAACCGATGGACGATGGAGTAGACGGGTACTGGAGTGGAGACCACGTACTGACAGACGCAAGGTGGGACGACCCCCTGCCGGATGGAGAAAGACCTGAGGAAAGTTGCTGGTGGGGGATGGATGAGGTTAGCAGAAGATCGTGTGAAGTGCGAGCCTTGGGGGAGGCCTAAATCCAGCAGAGGAGTGACATAGGCTGATGATGCTACTACTACGGCTCTACATTAAAAAAAAAAAAAAAATCCAATACGTCATGTGACATCGCGTTCGTCTAATGATAAGCAGTACGTGAGGTCCAAGAATAGGTGCAACTGACGACCGACTATGCCGGCCAAACAAGATGCTTTTTAACACTTCGCTTGAAGGACACCCGGTTATAGGAATGGGAACAGACTGGCTGGGAGAGCATTCCACATCTTCAGCTACGGAATGTGGATGCGTATGTTGGCCTGTTCGTGTGGTTCGTATTCCTATTCTGTCAGCGCTTATTGACACTGGTCCACACAGATACAATACATAAAAAAACTACAATCCGTGAGGAGTGGCGACGACTTGTTAAGCATGCCTTAATGCTGAAATGACGACAATGATCACTATGATTAAATGTGTCTAGTAATTGGTGACTTTAAGGTCCTTTAATGCTGAGGATCGTAATCGTGAAGGGGTTCACGGAACATTTAGTCTCGGACGATGCTGCGCCATCCGCTGCACACAGCGGCACGTAGTGCATTGTGGACTGGGTTGTTGAGTGTGGTGCGGATCTAGGCAGACCAACGTATCGGGCTTCGGCCACAGGTCTTGCCGTCAATTTTGCCCGTGATCACCAGCCCTTCCAATTTGCCGAACTTTTCCGTGCAACGTGACGAAAACACTCAACAACAGACAGATAGAGAAGAAAGTTGAGGTCTTTGGGTTGGACTTTGTTCTCCACGCTGTTCACAGAATGCGCGACGTACGCCTCCAGCACCGAGATGCTACATACCCAGTCAAATAAATAATAAAGATCCCGTTATCTTTACAGTAGAATGTTCTCTTCAAACACGTAGTGTCTCTGTTAGCCATAGACTTAATATAATAATGGCGAGGCGATTCAAATTAGGGCCAAAGTTATTGGCAGGGCCAAGTTTAGTATAACCAAGCGCCGTTATTTTTTTATTTAAAAACTTTATTGCACATAAGTACAAAGGGCTAACATAATCTCTGCCTGTTAACCTTAAGGACAATAAGAGAGTTTTAAGTGACAGGAGTAGGTGCACAAAATATAAAAAATAAAAATGATTGAATAATGTACATTATTTACTATTTATTCTTTAAAAGTTACCTTTACAATCAAAACTATGGATAATTATTTGGACCAAAGGATCAGCATTGCCATTTGGAGCAAGTTTTTATTTATATGTTGTCGATTTATTTAGTTTTTTATTTATGTAAGTAGGTTGTAATTTTATATAATTCTTTGTATATCACTGTACATATACACCGGAATTTGGTTACGTCAATAATTTATACAAAATTGTACACAATAATAATATAAATTATTACAATAATTAATACATACACTCAAACCTATAAAAATATGTCTTGTATGAAGAGTGTAATGTAAAGACAAGGAATCTATTCCTCGTGGTTTTGTTTGTTGTGTAGGGTAGTATAGTGTCATAGGAACGCTCCACACAATAACAAAAAATAGGCACTGATATTATTATTAATATCCAATAAATTTAGAATAGGTTTTAGGCAAAATATGTAAGCCTGGTATTTTATTATAAACTATATTTATATATAGCGACGGCTTTATAAAATTAGAAATGTACTTATTTTCCCACACAAAGCTTAAAATTAGTAACGACATTATAGAAACATTTTTGTAGGTTATTGGAGGCTAAACTAAACAAAGCAAAACCTTAGTCTGTGTTAAAGCACTCTTTTGACTCAAACTCAATATTAATAAATATGTATATAGTATAATGTAGTGCAGTGTATACATAATTATGTAAAATATTTTTTTTTTTGTTATTGTACCTACAGGTTTTTTTTCTTATAATATTTTTTAACTACGAATTAATATATTTATTTATATTAATAATAATAGAGAGGATAATGCGGTCAAGTTAAAGAAATTAAAGATCGAAAATATGACTTCTTTTGACTAGCGCAATAATAACAAATCAATGGTAACAATTGCCTGGGCCAATATATTTAGGTCTATGGTTCAACGTAAACTATTTACTAAAGCTTAGGTCATAGTGTCAAGTTGTTTACATTTTAAAAAAGTGTGAAGTTTTAAGTTTATTTATACTTCAAGTTAATTGTGATATCTTAACTTATAATAATAATAATAATAAATAAATATTTCCAGACAGGTCACACAGCGCCATCTAGTTTCCGTGGTAAGCTACGAGGCCTGTGTTACGGAAACTAGATGGTTGATAAACTACATATTATACTTTTTTTTTTTAAATAAATACATATTAGTAGTGTATTATTGGGCATTCTGCCCCACCTTTCGTTCACATCGCTGTCGCGATGCTCACTTCAGGTGTGTTGAATGCCCAATAATACGGATGCGACAATATTAACATTAATGTCATTGTATGAATCCAAACTGATTGTTCTGTGAAACACGTAACAAGTAAAAAAATATATATTCATACTTGGTTATGATAATATTATAATCATCACACAATCATTATTATTCATTAAATAGAAAATAAAGGTAAACTTACCTACGTCCACAATTACAAATTGAGAATAATCGTCAATGTGTGTTTCCTCATAAATTTCTATAAAGCTATAGTGAAACTAAAATAACATTAAATATTAATTATTCACAAAACCTAATTTAAATATAAATCGTATCTGTGCGGCAGGGTGGCAAGAACGCTGACCACATTCACAAAACCTAATTTAAATATACTAAATCGTATCCGCGCGGCATGGTGGCAAGAACGCTGACCACATTTCCTCGCTGAATCGCTACGCTGATTCTCTGTGAATTAGAGACAGCTACTCAAATACACCTAATATAAAAGGTTTATTACTTATCTGTGCAATACTTTTTAAGGAAATCAAATTAATTAACTAAGTGTTTCAATTTATCTAGTTAATGTACAAAAAGGGTGAAAGAAATAATAAATGCAGGAACTATATACTTGATTATTTAATACACTCCTGAAAAGGCTATTTACAATGTTTGAAAATACATATATAGATTATTATATTATGATGAATAAAAATGTGGCTCTTCTTCAAACATAGCATCTGTTTGATGTACGAATTTTTGTAGAATTTTCCATTGCTCGGTGTCATGCGATATTTGTAGTTTAATGCGGAGGAGCGCTTTTTTCCATGCGTTCTCCATATCCGCACCAATGCAGACATCATTTGTTTGGTAGATCTTGAGATCTACCACGTACTCACCACGAAGGTTAGCGGTACATCGCTCGTTACCGTTGGCAACTTTATTTACGAAAAACGATTTTACTGATTTTCCGTCCTCCATCCTACCATCCTCATTTCTACCATGACTCAAATCGAAGATGTCGAATATCTTAAGTGTTTTTCTGTAACGAAGAAAAAAACAAAAACATACATTATTGTTTATTATTCGCTAGAATAAACGGTTTTTACTATTATTATGAGTAAAACAGAATAAAGTATCTAACTTGGTATTTTACTAAACAATATGTGGACTATTAGATAGATCTTATGCATCTAACAAGTATATCGGATCTACTGATGCGATGGTTCGTAGTGGTAGTGTGATGAACAGTCGCTCTGAGATGTGCATTCTCCGAGAGCTACCAATATTGATAGCTAATTTATATTCACATCATGGATCGTCGCATGAGAACGTAAGCTCAAAATTATATTGATGTAAAAAAAAAAAAAAAAAAAAAAAAAAATTAAAATGTATTATTTTTTATTGATTTCATCAATAAAAATAACATTTCTTATATATTTTTTTATTCCAATGTTAATGATCTCACTTTACAACTTCAGGTTGAGTCAATGTTGAACGCCCACGCTTTGCGTTCTCAGCCTCGGATTTTCCTTTACGCTTGCATGCAGTGATGGTTTTCCTTGTTGGTTTCTGTACATCATAATCAGAGTCAGACCTGAAATAATAAAAAAACAAAACATGTATTTATAATCCACTCATTAATCAATTTGAAACATAAAGGTATCTAGTAATTATATGTTACATAAAATAGTAGTATAATTCTTCCATTTTAACTTACATTTTATATTGGTTAAAAACTTCTTCTTACAATAAACGAGGAACAGAGCCACGCTGTTGGTTTATTAAGAACTCGTGATTTACGATAAGTTAGGTGCAAGTGTTGTAAGTCTTGAAACTGCTTTGATGAAAGGTTTAAACTGTAAGAGATTTTATAGATAAAAATTACAAATGTCATCACAAAGTTGAATTATTTTAAAAAACACTTTTATGATAATCATATATTATGGTAAAATAGCTCTTATGGTTATTACAAATAATTGAGTATTAAAGCAAAAATCGAATAATGATTAAAATTATTTAGAGTTTCATATTAAATTATTGACATATAAAAAATGCATTATAAACAATTTGAAGGTGACTTCTAATTAGAATTAATAAAACAATTATTATTTAAAACACATTCATCACATTTATGTTAGGGTAAAGTAGCTATTACCTAACCACAAACTTTACAATAGTAGTAAATAGGGTTATAATGATAGGTAGGTGTATTAGGATAATAAGTAAATATTATCTAAGAACTATGTATAAATAAAACACAAGCTTTATTAGACAATCTTCACTTGTGATGGTATCAAATGTGATTTTTTTTGAAAGGAGGCAAGTAATGGTTTATTTACCCTATGCAATTTTTTTTTTATTTCATCAGCATTTTATAAAATAAAAGATTGTGAAATAGTACTTACATTATTATGACCGTATATCTCATAAGAGTTGGTGATTTTCTTCTAACAATTATCACAGGTTAGTGCACAACATTCACAAATATATTTTCTATATTACCTAGCTATAATTTTTTATGTATGTATGTAAAACGCTTAATTATTTAATACACTATGTAAAGTTATATTATGATTTATTATTACAGATCTAACTCATCTTTACGTTGGTACCAGGAATGAAAAAATCATATGACAGTATACAAATAAATTACTATCAACTTTCATGATGACATATAAATCAATAGCATTAGCTAATTGGGATGAGTGGTGATAATTTGAACTTTATATATAGGTATTTTATTTTTTATTATATTTTATTATATTTTTTTAATTTACCTCACTTTGATAACAATATTTCTTTAACAAATATAATTAAATATTTTAGTTCGGGTTCTACATTTAATATAGATACGGAACGATGATGTAAAACGATGATCATAAAACTAACTTTTTATTGCAGAATCATATTATTACAGATCGAGAACAATGATTGGGGACAACAAATTTGGAGATGTGAAATTCTTCACAAGATTTAATAATTTTCTTTATAATTAGGTACTTAAGTTTTTATTTTATTTTTACTTATCTTTAAGATGTCTTCCTAGAACACAGAGTCCTAGATCTTCACTGCTGAAGACAATTTCTTCTATTCCATAAGTTGGTATTAGTGGAACCAAGACTAACAGATTAACGTGCTCTCCGAAGCATGGGAACGGTGGTGTTGTTTAATTAATATCATTGAAATTTAGAAAACATGCCTTTTTGCTCTGTTTGTAATATTGCAGTAGATAGGAAGCGGTGGGTTGGGCATATTAGGAGTAATAAACATAAAAATAATGCTACCACCCCATTGTATGATAATATAGAGATTATTAAGTCCGCATTCAAAGGTCGTATTGCTACTTATAGAATACTTGCATGCAATGAGGAAGGTCAAAACTTAGGAGAATGTTTTTTAAATAAAATTAGGGAGCAAGTAAAATCTTTAATTAATCGCTCATTATCAAAGCATATTTCTGTAAAGGTTAATTTTGAACTTTTTTCTACCTTTTTTATGTTTAAAAATGATTTACATGAAATAAAATCATTTTCAACAAAAAATTTCAGTATTCATTCAAATTATAATTTCGATGTAATGTATGATAAAGTAGTTTACGATTTATTAAAGAAACTTGAAGAATTTCAGGATAGGGATAGTGGTTGGACTTTTTTAAATAATTTACATGTTGAAGTTAACATAAATAAATATCAACCTCTTAGTGGATCGAGTTTTATAGAACTACCTAAATTCATAAAAAATAAAAAAGCATGTTTAAATATTCGTAATAATGATAATTATTGTTTTTTGTGGTCTGTGACAGCTGCTTTATATCCTACAACTCGTCACCCTGAAAGAGTATCGTCTTATCCAAACTTCTTAAATGTTGTAAATATTAATGACTTGTCTTTTCCAATTACTTTCTCAGATATAGCAATTTTTGAAAAAAATAATCCCAATTTAAGTATAAACGTGTATGGGTTATTAAACGGTCGGACTATAACAGGTCCTCTGTATAAATCTGAATCTTTAAATCTCAAAGCAAAACGTATTCATCTATTGCTTATAGAAAATAATACATCATCTCATTACTGTCTTATTAGAGATTTGCCTCGACTAGTAAGAACTCAAATGACTAAACATCACGCCAAGTTATATTTCTGTGAAAGCTGTTTACTATTCTTTCAAACTGAAAATCAATTTAATGACCATTTGTGTGAGGGTGTTGTTACCGTTTTACCAGAAAAAGGATCGGTAATACAGTTTAAAAACTATAACAGAAAACAAAATATTCCGTTTGTTATTTATGCAGATTTCGAGACAATATTACAACCTATTGAGCACGATCAATTTGAATCTGCTAACACAACTAATTTACAACGTCATATACCTGCTGCGTTTGCATACAACATTGTTTCCTCAATAGATAGTAGTTTTAATCGGTTTAAAATTTACCGCGGTGAAGATTGTGTCTTTAAATTTATTGATATGCTATATAAGGATGTGAAGGACATTTCAGATTTATTAAGTTTAAATAAACCGATGATATTCACAGAAAAAGATGATATTGATTTTAAAAACGCCTCTCGATGTCACATATGTGATAATTACATATGGGGAAACAAAGTTAGAGATCATTGTCATTTAACCGGACGTTACCGAGGTGCTGCACATCGGTACTGTAATCTTCTATATAAAGTACCTAAATTTATTCCTGTTTTTTTTCATAACTTGTCTGGTTACGATTGTCACTTATTCATTAAAGAATTAGGGGAGACACCAGGAAAGATCAATATTATACCGAAAACGAAAGAAAAATACACATCATTTTCCAAATTTGTATCTGTTAATAATGAGGAGTTTATACAGTTACGATTTTTAGATTCATTTAATTTCTTAGGAACTAGTTTAGACAAACTTGCTAAAACAATGAATGTTGAAGATTTTAATTGTCTAAGAGCTCATTTTCCAAATAAAACTCAATTTAATTTGTTAACTCGAAAAGGTGTATATCCATACAGTTACGTTACAAATTGGGATGTTTATAAAGAAAAAATGTTACCTCCAAAAAACTGCTTTTATAATTCATTAACTAACGAACATATTTCTGACTATGACTACAAACACGCGAAGAAGGTATGGAGAGAATTTAATATAAACAATTTCGGAAATTACACTGAGTTATACCTGAAAACCGATGTTCTTTTATTAACTGATATATTTGAGAGTTTTCGAAAGACTTGTAAACAGCATTACAAACTTGACCCTGCTTTTTATATAACTGCACCAAGTCTCTCTTTTGATGCTATGTTATTAAAAACACAAGTTCAACTCGAACTCGTATCAGACTTAGCTATAGTTCGAATGATTCAATCAGGTATCAGAGGAGGGTTATGCATGTGTTCTCATCGATATGCAAAGGCTAATCACAGGTATATGAGTGAATATGACGAGTCACAACCAGAATCCTATATCGTCTATTTAGATTGCAATAATCTTTATGGGTTTAGTATGTGTCAACATTTACCATATTCTGATTTCCGCTTTTTAAGTCAACCCGAAATGGATCAGTTAATTGTTCAAAATATAAAAGATAATTCGGATTGGGGTTATATTCTGGAAGTAGACCTATTGTACCCTGAATACTTGCACTATAAGCACAACGATCTTCCGTTTTGCCCTGAAAAATGTATTCCACCAGGAGGGAAATCAGAAAAACTTGTACCTAACTTGTATAACAAATACAACTATGTGATTCATTATATACACCTCAAGAAATGTCTGGAACATGGATTGATCTTACGTAAAGTTCATAGAGTTATAACATTTAGGCAAAGTCCATACTTAAAAAAATATATTGAACTAAATACTATATTACGACAAAAAGCAAAAAGCACATTCGAACAAGATTTTTTTAAGTTGTTAAATAATAGTGTGTTCGGTAAAACTTTAGAGAATACTGAAAATAGAGTAAATGTTCAATTAGTCAATCAATGGTTTGATAAAAATAATAAAACAAAAAAGTCATTATATGCTGAGAGACTAATTGCTAACCCTTACTTTCACAGCGTTTCTGTGTTCACCGAGAACTTAGTAGCTATACAAATGAAACCGTCTCAAATTATTTTGGATAAACCAATATATATAGGATTTACGGTATTAGAATTATCTAAATCTCACATGTACAATTTTCATTATAATATTATTAAACCATTTTATCAAAATCGTGTACAATTATGCTACACTGACACGGATTCATTCGTTTACACATTAACTACAGATGACTTTTATCAAGATCTAAAAAATAATTTTCTTAACTATTTTGATACTAGCAATTATGATACCCAAAATTCTTTTAATATAATGCAAAGAAATAAGAAAATCCCTGGGCTTTTTAAAGACGAAATGGGTGGTAAAATTATCACAGATTTTGTGGGTTTAAGATCAAAATTATACTGTATCAAAACCGATGAAAAATTAATAAAAAAAGCGAAAGGTGTAAAGTCATGCGTAGTTCGGGATTTAGATATATCCGATTACCAAAAAGTGCTCTTCCAAAATGAAGTGATTCGAAAGAAGAATATTTTGTTTAAGACAATTAAACATCAAATATTCACACAAAGCGTTACGAAGATTGCACTTTCTGGTAATGATGATAAACGTTCATTATCTAGCAATAAGATAGAAACAAAAGCATGGGGGAATAGTTCTATTTTTAAAAATATTTAATAAAGCATATCGTGTTTAATATAATTAGTTTTAAGCTCCTGTTAGTTGTGTTTTATTTGTGTGTATGTTTATTTTTAATAAAGTTAATAAAATGTACTATGTTGTTTTAATTTAAAATATAATTCGCTTTATAATCATATCTTTAATCCTAACTTTATAGCCTAGCAGTAACGGTAAGATTTAAATATATAGATATATATATAATATTTAAATTATGGTTTCTAACCACCCTGTAACATATTAGTGTTGTGAGGTAAAAATCACAATTCATTAAAATTACTATTTTCATAACACAATAAATTTTGTTTATTTACACTTTTATCGAGTTCATTAATTATCTTCTAACCATCCTGCAAAAGGTTATAGTCGTGATGAATAAAAAAATAATGATGCAACATTAAACAGAACTGCAAAAACTACGAGTAGATTCATATTATGATGATGTTAGCTGGAAAGAGGTTAATTACCTTAATGTGTGTCAAATCACCTACACAGTAGGCACTTGTAATTTATTATTAAACCGAGTAACTTGTTGATTGAATTCACATATTCTAAATCGATTATTTGTTGTAAGTAATAAAATTTAATAAATTTATCTTTTTATAAAAATAAATGTAATAATATTTTTTTAGGTTTAATTAACTTTTTTTAATACTTTTTTAGAAAATGAATATTGCTACTGATGAAATATTGTTCTCTCAATATGCGCAAGACCCGTTACAGGACTTTGATGAAAATTACCCTGAGTTGAGTACTCAAAATCATAAGAAACAAAAACGTAAGAAGGAAAATCTGAAAAAAAAATCTCGCTCACTAAAATCATATATTATTTGCAAAGAACAAGGGAGAGGAACACGATTAATAGAAATAAAAGTAATGGACTTAGTAGAATCTCAAGATAGTGAAGATGGTGAAGATAACCTGGTTTTAAGTGCACAGTACGTGGTGACAGAACCAGTGGATGAAATAATGGAGCAGACCGAATATTTAATTCGCAAGATTTCAAAAAAACTATGTGGTTGTAATTTATAATAATATATGTATATTTTTTAATTATTTAATTTAAAAAAATAAAGTCCAGTTTGTATATATTTTATCATGTTTTATTTTCTGTTCACATAGGTCTCCTAATTTTAGAGCTTAACAATATTATTCAATAAAATATTTCACTAAACAAGTTATTAATTTTTTTGAATATAGTTAAATAAGCAAATTTATTTTATACAACCAGATTTTACCTGATAAAGGTGAAGTATCCTCATAACCATAGTTGTTTGTATAGGTATTTATTTAATAGGTATATTTAAAATAAATAAAACATAAAAAATCATTACTAAATTAGTATTTATTTAGATATCGTACTTTGACGGGATAAATATAGTTTTATACCATCTTTTCAAACATATAACATTTTTTAACGCACATTCTTTCACATGAGTAATACAATTTAAATTTACATTATCATTACAGTATTCATTATACATTTTTAGAAAACTAGGACACCCTTTACTGCCTAAATCTATCACACAACACTTTTCACTTAGTTCTTTTACCCATTTTATTTTTTCATCTCCCTTTACTAATAATTGTCTATTTTCTATTATTGGTTTTATAATTCTTTTAAATTCACGATAGTCGATATAACCCTCACTCCAATAAATACCTCGGTTCTTTTCAATCCAAGACACGTTCTTTTTTTCTTGCATTGTTAGTTTATTATAAGGATAAGGTGGTTTAACTAAAAAAACTTGAGTGTGTTCGGGAGTAGCTAATGCAAATTCTTTTAAAATAAAATTATTTTTGTAATCTTTAAAACCTTGAATATCTGCTATATAAAAATTCATGATATCTTTCGAACAATACCGCTTAGTGGTTTATATTCTATAATACAGTCGTTTAGAATAAGGCAGTAAGCCGATGTTTGGTTAGGTATTTCAATATCGCTTTCCAACTCTAATCTAATGTTTACAACAGGTCCAGTTTTAACACACTCTCTCTGTCTAGAACAGTCTAGAACAAACAGTGGAGCTTTTTCCAGGAACTGTTTAACATTTAACAATGGTTCTGGTCTGCGTCCGTAATAAGACTGTTGAAATCTAGCATATTGTTCATATAATAAAGCATACTTCTCATCTGTGAAATTAATATTAAGAGATTCATATGGAAAGTATGTTGAATTAAGAAACACTTTAACATCTCGTAAGTGACAATGATCGAATTGAGACATGTCTTGACTTGAATTGTTTTTTCTGTTAGTTTGAAGTCCAACAATCACATATCTTGGTTTTTCAATTTGAGATGATGTTTTAATCGCCCAAGTATGTTTAGTAGTTTGGGGTAACAAAGGATATTCATATAAATCCCAGTTTCTAAAGGCTAGTAGAATAGGTTTATCTTTCTCTAACAGCTTGAGCAAATTAATCCTTTCTAAGTCAGATACTTGTATATGAGGAACCCTCCATATAATTTTGTGAATTTCAATATCTTTAACCGTTTCTCCAGTGTTGAGTTTCAAAGCGTTTAAGTTAGTGTTGCTACGTAACAGAACTAATTCATGTCTACAGTTCATTATAATTTTTTTGTAATCTTCTGCAAAACCAAGGATATTATTAAGAGGTATTGAAGCACAAAAAAGTCCACCACTGGTTGTACCATCTATATCCCAACCCCAAGTCTTTGATGTTTTTGATTCATTATCATTCATTGATAGAAGTGACTTCATAGTTGTGGTGATTCCAGCATTTTTTACTTTATCTATTTCTACACCATTTAATTCATAACGAACGTCTTGAAAAAGATAGAGCATTGGATTGTTTGTGAAATGAACACTTGTTACTTTTTCTTTCGAATCTTTTTTAAAAATATGAACCACACCTTCTAAGTACAATGTACTAGCTGATGGTAATATATATAAATCTTGTTGATTGATAGGGATACGAATTTCATCATTCTTGTTGAAGCTAGTAACATAAGGTTTGTATGAATGAAATTCAACACTTTCAATACCATTATCGTATATAGGTGGATTTGATATATTTAAGATATTCATTTTAATAAGCCTATCACTTTGAGGAATTTCCTATTTTCTTTTGTTAATTTAATTTTTCTTTTAGATGCTTCTTTATGAATGGTACGAACTGTACTGATATTTTTAATGCATGTGGCTATGTTTTTATTATGATCAATCATTTTTTCTTTAGATGTATGTACAGCTGGATTTCTTCTCCTCGCAAATTTATTAAATTATTATTTATATCCACTAATTTTATATTAATACAGTTTATATTTTTTTGGTTTATTGGAAAATATATAATATTTTTTGGGATTTCAATTATTCTGTAACCCGGTGGTACATTGGGAGCAAACTCATGAATTATATGACTCGCTCGCCCATTTATATACGAACCACCAACTATATCACATTCGACTCGCACCACAGTTGATGATAAAATATTAATTGGTATGTGTGACTCGTGTATTATATTAGCTTGCAGAGTCTGTCTACCAAACCCTAAAACATTTCCCAAGGTGTTATCTTTATTGAAATGCATATCTTTCGTGCAAAAAATTGTAGTTTTTAATGTATTGTTGTTACAACACAGGTTAAATGTTGCATCTTTTATTTTATTTTTTAAAAAGTCACATATATCTTGAAGTTCATATGTTCCTTCAGGTATTTCTACACATTCATTATTACCATAATAAAATTTATTATTATTACTATCAATGTTCGGTATAGAATTAAATGTTGATAAGCATAATAGAGCACACTCATATTCACCCTCAAGTTGTAAATTAGGATTATAGTAAGTTGTTAGAACCGATGTATTACCAGTGATAGACAGTGTGAAAGACATCTTTCCAATGATACTAACTCAAATGTACTTCTTATTTTATATATTTTTTCCAAAAAATTCTTAAATATTTTAAACATAATTGTCCACAATTGACTGTGTTAAAATTTTGATATTTCGTATAGTTGTAAAACATATTTTTACTATTCAAGTATAATATTAATTCTGATGGAGGTTTCAGATCACCAAAACTATCAAAATATTCACAATAATCATATAATCTAACATAGGCTACCCAATGAGTACCCTGATTTTTAGAGTTATCAAGATTAACAATACCACATTCAATATCTCGAGATTTTTTTGGTAATCTGTCTTTCATGTAAACACCTCTAAAAAATGGAATACCATTTGCATACTTTATAATATCTAAATTTGTGAGAGCATGTTTGGGTAGCCTACTAATCAGTTTTTTGAACGGTTTATGAATAATCCGTTACCTTTTTTGTAAGGTTTAATATGTAAACCCTTACCCAATGCAATTTGCTCCATCTTTTTGTTATGGCGTTCAGATTCTTGCAGATTTTGTTGAGCAGATCTATAGTCGTTAACAGTTTTTGCAATACCAGCTGCCCCACCCGCTAGAGTACCCAATGCAGATAATCCAGCAAAAATAGGTAATAAAGGCAAAATTCCACCTACTTTAGGTAATGGTATAACTCGTGGTAAACGAACTTTGTTATTTTTAGACAATAGTTTCTTAGCAGCTAAGTATGCTATTTTAATTGCAATCTTATCACTCTTAGGTTTACATTTTTTGAGTTGCGAGTGAATTTTTGATGCTATAGTTTTAAATTTTGTAATTCCAGCACCTGTCTTCAGTTTAGTTTTCATTACTTTCTTAACTATCCAAGAAGCAATTTTTTCACCTTTTCCAGCATCTCTTGACTGAAGTCTTTGCTTAGCCATGTTTAATAGTTGTAAATCAGCTTTGTGACGATTTATCAAATCAAAATATTTTGAATATGCAATATCATGATTCATGCAAGCGTTGTCAAGTTTATTAACTCCTTTGTCACCTCGTAATAATCGTTTTTCTAACTTTGTTCCCGGACCACAATAATTATAACCAGGGAAATGTAGTTCGAACGGTAGATTATTTATCAGATTGTTAACTAGTCCTCCTCCTTGCATTACTTATAATATTATGAAGACATCAAATACCAACATTTGACTTTATATTATTAAACCAAATCATTTTTATCAATCCAACTATTTTCACTGCTATTAAGACCCAACCATTTTACAAAAAGTTTACTTCCCTTTCTTTGCAACACTCTTTCTATTAAATATAGATTAGGATACTTTGTTTTTTGAAGTTCTTCTTCATAAAAACACCCTAGTATAATATTATTACGTTGATCTTCAAGGTGATAGGTTTTGGGATTTGTATTATTAACTTCTTTGATTCTAAAAATTTCTGTAGACCAATTAGGTGTGTAGCCTTTATCGAAATCACTTTTATATTTACTTATACGCACATAGTCGTTAAGTTTGAATTTATGTTTAATTGAATTTTTATTTCTATTTTTTGTAAATATTATTTTTCACTATGATTTCGTTCATTTCGTTTATATCAATCGGTTTATATTTAGTAGTATGATGTTTAGTATTATTATATGACATAATAACACTTGTTAGTGACTCTCCGACCCATTTGTACTCTCCATTTAAACTAAACAACTTAAACAATTTGTTTTTTATGGTTCTGATTACTCTTTCCACTATGGAAGCCTTCTTGATCGAGAATGTAGAATAATGATTAATGTTATAGTTATTCATAAGTTTTTTAAATGCTGTATTATAAAACTCTGTACCCATATCTGTTTGTAAATTAACAGGGTGACGATTGCTCATGAGCAATACCTTTCGGAAAGCGTTAACTATTTCAAATTTAGTTTTAGTCTTTACAGGAATAGTCCACACATACTTTGAAAAGCAATCAATAACGACTAAAATAAATTTAAAACCTCTGTTAACATTTTTGTAATTCTTCAAATCAATAAGATCAGCTTGCCATAAATCGTCTATACCCTTCAAGATAACAAGACGACGGCTAAAATTTTTTCGTGCACCTCTATGTATTTCATCTACAACTTGTTGTTTGCTCATTTTTTGATAGTTAAATTATTAAATGTATTTCAAACTTTGCCTAAAATTTCTCTCAGTTTTTTTTCCACTTCATTATGAATTTCAGTTTTTATTTTTTTAAGCTCTGCTTGGAGTTCTTTTTTGCTACAGAAATTAGTAATTGAACTATCAACATATTCTTTATTAACTGCATCGTCTTTTGTTATTGGATGTTTAATACCTCTTAATCTTGTAGATTGTAAGTCAAAGTCACCACTTTCAGATTTTGTTAGAGCCTTATCCGTGATCTCAAATATTTCTGCGAAACGCATACGCTTATGAATATGATGTCCGAATTTGTCAATATTCATTTGAAGAACTGTTCGAATTAAATGATAAACATAAAATGAAACAAAATGTATAAACAAACTCATATTTATTGATTTAAATTCCCACTTTCTCGCAACTCTTCTATGATAGAAATAATTTCATTATCTACTCCAGTGTTTCCAGCATCCTTAGAAGCATATAACAACTGTAATCTTGCAACTAATTCATTAGGATCGTCCCAATACACATAATCTGTATTTTTTTTCAATTTCTTCATCAATGGTAAACCTTCTCCACGTTGAACATTTGTCATAGATGTATGATCCGAGTCGGATAGGAAAAGAGGTTTTATAATTTTCATATATTTTTGTCCCTTATTACTTTTTATAGGCTTGTTTGGATCATTATCTCGTCGATGAGCATTTGTGAGAATTAACATTCGTTTATAATTTAGAGTATCATCCGTGGTGATTAAAGTGTAATCTGGCGACTTATTGAACAAAAGCTCTTTTAACCCTGGTGTGTTTTTATAGCGTTGATCCCCTATGGAAATTATGTTATTGTTAATGTTTACATGAGCTGTACCCATCATAAGTTTTCCTTGCTCAATTCTTACACCGAATGGAACATCTTCATAAATTTCGGAAGATAAAGACCAAGAGGAAGCATCTGTACTTAAAGTCGGCTTCGTATTAATTGTGTTAAATGATTCAACACTATCTTTAAACTCTT
This sequence comes from Tinea semifulvella, assembly GCA_910589645.1. NCBI lineage: Eukaryota > Metazoa > Arthropoda > Insecta > Lepidoptera > Tineidae > Tinea > Tinea semifulvella. The sequence continues at coordinate 5,731,209 of OU342599.1, forward strand.
CAGAACTATTGTCACTAACATCAAGTTCACTCGAGACATTCTTCACTCGAGATATTATGTTAGGTTTATTCTGCACAATGGTTTTATTAGAATAAGATTCACATGAAGAATCAAAATCATCTTCGTGGTTAGATGGACTAGGATTATTTCTAATGTTATTATTTTTATTTTTTTTTCCACCAATTACCGTATTCAAAGGATCTGTTATAGGTTTGAAAAGAGTGTTTAAAACAATTTTATTATCAGCTTCATTGTCTCGCATTTTCTTTATTTTGTTTCTTACAGCCTCGGCGGTGTCAACAATTTGTTGTTTAAGTGCTTTTTCCATTATTTTTAAACAATATACTATATACGTGCGTGATTCTTTGATAAGTTTAATATAATAAAAAATAAAAATTATCATATCGATATTTATATTATTATTCAAAAACCACAAAAGTATCAAATTTCTTTCTATAGCAACCATTGTTTTTACTACAATCTTTGTTTATTACTAAATACTCATAAGGTTCTTTCCATATTTTTGAACACATTTCTCTAAATTCAATCCAAGTCATATCCGTGTTAACATGTTCATCATATACATGTCTCAAATTAATGTCATCTTGTTTAAAAAGAATTATAAGGTTAGCATTATCCCTTACAAGTTGTTTAGGGATTTTGCTATATGTCTGGTTCAAATAGAAACAATCTATAGTCCTATGTCTCCCCATCGCAAAATAATCCCGCATATTATTCTGACTTTCACATGCTACGTCATCAAATATTATTATTGAATTGTGTTTAGCATCTTGTGGACTTATGACTTCTTCGTTTCCATGAAATTTATCAAAGGAAACACTTGGTACTAATTTCAAAACCTTCTCAAGGAAAATATACTTGGGTTGATAAAGGGTTTTAGAATATACATATACGTTCTGAAATTGTAAACCATGTTCGTGTAATAAAAGACCAATAACCAAATTGGTTTTTCCAGTGTTTGAGGGACCACAAACTATACAACGAATCGTATTAGGTAAAAGGACACCATGTCGTGATCCTATGTTCTGTGTATCAACACATAGTTTTTCAACATTTAATGTTTGTGGTTGTTGTATAAATTTCATATTAGCGTTATTGTCAAAAGCCTCATTTAAAATGAATAGAATATTATAAAGTCTTCGCTATTTATGTCATCAACACCAATCCATTTTTTATCACTTTTCATTGTAACGAACGTAAAAGTACATAGGCGAGCTAAATAATGTCTTAAGCATTATTTTACATTTATTTCGTTACACATGGGTTCACACAATAACATTAATGTTAATATTATCGCATCCGTATTATTGGGCATTCAACACACCTGAAGTGAGCATCGCGACAGCGATGTGAACGAAAGGTGGGGCAGAATGCCCAATAATACACTACTCATATTATACATATAATCACCCAGACTGAGACAAATTATGTACAACTTGCCCCCGGTGGGAATCGAACCCACGACCTCCCGAGTTCACGGCAACGTTTGTTACCACTAGACCACGCTACAGGTTACGAATTTGCGCCGTTTAGAGTCGAGACGATAAAAAAAAAAAAAAAAAAATTCAATCATTTATTTACTTTCCAATACATATAACATATTAAATAGCCCGCCAAACTGTAACCACAGTTTGTTGGCGGAGACAATTACTCTCGAAGCTTAATAATAAATATTTATAGTTGTGGGCGCCACAAATAATTCGGCGTTTTTAGCCGTTTGTATGGCGAGGCGGGTTCTGCAGCGATGCACCTGGTATTCTAGAGTAGGCTGATTGGTGACTTACCCCAGATTTAACCCTCACTGAGCACTTGTTAAACACGCGACGTAGCGAGCGGGCGAGCGAGCGATTTTGTTGCGAGGCGACCGCAACTGGCGCTGTTAGTTTTCACTCTCTTTGGTTTGGAACGAAGAAGCGCCGGAGTGGCGAATTGAGCCCCCCTAACCCCCCGTCCCGTCACCATGCGTGTCTACCTAGATACAAGATGCATTCGACCGATTTGTCGGCCGAAACATCCCCGCCCCTTTGAAAGCGCTCGCATTTCAACGAGAAATATAAAATAAAATAAAAACAAAAAAAAATAAGAAAAACAAAGGGACTAAACATATGAGGTAGACTAAAACAATAAAAGATATAAAAAAAAAAATAAATAAAAAAACTTAAATTAAATTAAAATTAACTTAAAGTGTCCCGAGGTTTGTAAGACCTGGGGACGCGAGACACTATTGTGTTGGAAGGGAACATAAGCGTACAACAGGACGTTTGTAAACGCCTGTTGATAATTTTACGGACGCAACACGGACGATTCCGTCCGCGCCCGGATGAGTGGCGGTTATAATGCCGAGCGGCCAACTAACTGGTGGGACGTTATCGGTAATGACAACGACCACCGATCCTACTGTGATGGGATGCGTAGCAGTATTCCACTTTGTTCGGCTTTGCAATAAATGAAGATATTCTAATCTCCATCTTTTCCAAAAACTTTGGACCATACTGTCTATTAAATTAAACCTATTTAATAAATTAACGGGTTCGTTGGATACGTCGTAGGCAGGCAAATGATTAAGCGGTGCGGTCATTAAAAAATGCGCGGGAGTCAGAGCTGAAGGTTCTGAAGGATCCTCGCTTAGTAAAGTGAGCGGACGCGAATTAATTATAGCCTCAATTTGGGTTAACAAAGTTGACAGTTCGTCTTTACATAGTAACTGATGGCCTATAACTCTAAACAAATGGGTTTTAAAACCTTTTATATAAATTTCATAATGCCCCCCGAAGTGAGGACTACGCGGCGGATTAAACTTCCAATGAATGCGACATTTACTTAACTCTGCACACAAAGGTTCCTTAAAATCATTTTCTAAAAATTTATATAAATCAGACAAATATCCCTTCGCTCCGACAAAGTTAGTACCGTTATCGGAGTACATGTGCTGAACTGCTCCACGCCTCGAAATAAAACGTTTAAAGGCGTTAAGAAAAGCGAAACAAGACAAATCTTCAGCTAGTTCGACATGCACTGCGCGCGTACTCAAACAAACAAAAATGCAAAATTACGTCTTATGCCTTCTCTCTCCTCGCTGACGGCGAAGGGTTACATCGATTGGACCAGCGTAGTCCACCGCAGTGTGCTGGAACGCTCGCGACACCTGCACCCGGCCCGGGGGGAGGTCGGCCATAACCGGACTACTTGCTTTAGGCCTAGCTTTAAAGCAAGCGTTGCATTTATTTATACTACTGCGAATTAAACGCCTAGCAGACAGTATCCAATATTTCTGCCGTAACAATGACATCAGTTGATACGACCCCGTATGGCGATGTAAGCGATGATAATGCGAAATAATTAAAGATACGACGTGATCTTTACGCGGTAAAATTAAAGGATGTGCTTCTGAAAACAATAAGTCGGCATTTCGTAGGCGACCACCAACACGAAGAATGCCGTTATCCAAAAACGGATATAATTTGCGTATGGGTAAACTACAAGGTATATTATTTTAAATATTAAATATTTCCTTACAAAAATACAAATGTTGAACTACTTTAATTAATTTATTTTCAGCGAATTCTAAATCAGAAGCACTAATAATAGCGGAATAAGGTAAAACTTTCATAAAGCGATAAACATAAACTATTGTACGTAATAATTTAATCCAAGAGGATTTTCTAAGAGCGAGCGTATATAAAATGTGTGTTGGTTTGTTTTCCAAACACGATGAAAGCGATATAGTTCTAATTTCAGGAACAGACAAATCGACCGGCTGAACAAATGTGTTGATCGGCCAATTTATTTTAGGCGTAGAAAGCCAAGAAGGACCAGTGAACCACAGCGGGTGGTTCAACAAGCGGGCAGGTGTCAATCCTCGCAACAAACAGTCGGCAGGATTCTCAACACCTGACATATGATAAAACTTATCATGAGAGACAAGATCAATAATTTGTGAAACGCGGTTAGCAACAAAGGTTTGTAATAAATGCGGCGAAATATTAATCCAACATAGGGTTACTGTTGAGTCAGAAAAAATAACATGATCGTCTATAGGATGACGTAATTTATAGATGTCGAGTACTTGACGAGTTAACCTGGCTGCTAAAAGCGCAGCGCAGAGTTCCAAGCGGGCTAAAGTTACGGTTTTAAGCGGCGCGACCTTCGATTTAGCGCAAACTAAGCGAACTGTAATAGAATTATCCAAATTAACAGAATGTAAATAAATGACACAACCATAACCTTTCTGGCTCGCATCGGCAAATGCGACCAGTGTAACCCTAGAACCATCGTGGACACCCACGTGGCGCGGTACTTGTATCTGAGATAATAAAGATATTTCATCTTGTAACTTTGACCAGGCCTCAATCACGTTTTGTGGCGGGGTCTGATCCCAGTCTATCCTAAGAGCCCATAAATGTTGAATCAATAATTTAGCATATAAAATAACAGGTTGAACAAAACCTAATATGTCAAAAAGACGAGCGACAACAGAAAGGACATTACGTTTTGTACACGTAACCTTTTCAAACGAGATGGTGTAACTAAATGAGTCAAAAACTGGCGACCATTGTACACCTAAAATCTTTAAACTATCTGAATCACTAAATTGTATAACATCAGGATGAATATGCGTGCTAGGTAAATCATTTAAAACAATTTGGGAATTACTTGACCATTTTAAAATATCAAAACAACCAGATTTGAATAAACCAATCAATTCATTTTTAATATTGATTGCGTCCTGGTTTGTGCGACACGAGTCTGCAATATCATCCATATAACACGACCTTAGCACGACCTCGCTGGCGCGCGGATAACGACTACCCTCATCATTCACTAATTTCTGTACAGTACGCATCGCGAGATACGGACTGGGGCGTAAACCAAAACAAACTGTTCTAAACTCAAAAACTTGAATGTGATCACACGGATCGAACCTATACAATATTCTTTGAAACTTGCGATGTGATTCATTAACTAAAATATTTAAATACATCTGCTTCAGATCGGCAGACAGAGCGACTTTAAATAAGCGAAAATTCAACAATACAGCAAAAATATCCTTTTGTAAATTAGGTCCCGGGTGTAGGATGTCATTTAGCGAAACCCCACTGGTAGTTTTCGCGCTGGCATCGAGCACGACTCGCATCTTCGTTGTAACCTTGTCGGTGCGAACTACAGCGTGATGGGGAATGTAGTATCCCAACTCGGACACCTCGGAAAGCGGAACCAAATATTTCTTATTACAATATTCGCGAATAACAGCATCGTAATCGGCATGCAGGGATGGCGAAGCGAGCAGTTTTCTTTCCAATGAAAGAAATCGTTTCTTGGCAGTCGAGTACGAGTTTCCTAAAAGCGATGGATCACGAGAGAAGGGAAGGGCAACCTTGTACCTACCTAGTTCATCTCGAGTAACATTATTTGTAAAAATACTTTCACACTCCAGGTCGTCTGGGTTGGCCGGAACCTCACCAGGCACCTCCTCTAACTGCCAAAACTTCTGTAATAATATTTCAATTGGCTCGTTTACAGCAGAAAAATGTGTAAGCGGCGGAGAGATAGAAAGAAGTGAAACAGGCGTTCTTCCTATAATAATAAAACCAAAAATAGTTTCAAACGCGGTTGGCTTGCCTGGCGGCCCTGTAATGCGCCCAGGCAATAATATATCTGAAAACAATAAACCTCCTAACAAAAAGTCAACTTCACTCGGGACATCGAACGAGTGGTCCGCGAGTTGAACGTGAGTTAAGTAACAAAGCGATGAGCGACTAACGGTAACTGTGGGCAATTCGCCCGTGATGCGATCAATTACATAAGCGTCAATAGATAAACAAATGTTTTTATTAAAGCGAGAATATAAATTAAAAGAAACAATACCGCGTATAGGGTTAGAGGAGCCCCCTATACCCTTTACTATACCTACTGAAACCTCCTGTATAGCTAAGCCTAACTTGCGAGAGCATTCCAAAGTTATAAAATTACTTTGAGAACCGGGGTCCACCAGACCTCGGACACAGTGCTCCAATCCACTCTTATTAAAAGAAAGTACTTGCACAGTGCCTAATAAACATGTATCATGCGTTAAAGACATTTGCATATTACAAAGCGCAGCTGTGTGTGCCTGTTGTAACGATTCTGTACTATTCTCACACATAGCAACGTTAGGCGAACCGTTAGATGTAGACGGCACGGCAGTGTGCGTGATAGCAGGTGCACGTGTGTGCGCTGGTGACGTCACTGGGATCGGCGCCGGACGGCTGCCGGGTTGCACCGGCGCGCCTCGACCGGTTTCCCCAGTACGCGACCATCGCGGTTTGGTTTGTTTTAGTACATTCCTAAACTTACACAAAAGCGAATGATGTTTATGCTCACAGTGTTTGCATAAAAAAGTGGATTGACACGATGAAGAATTATGTTGAACACTTAGACAGTTTGTACAACAATTATTCTTAATTACAAAATTATATCTGTCTTGTACAGATAACTGCTGAAAAATATCACACTTGTATAACTGTACATGTGTGTTTTTATTACAATAAATACACATACGAGTATTAGCGTAGTTAGAAACAAAAGCGTGCGTGTGTTTAGGGCTTTGACTAATCTGTTTTTTATAAGTAGTTGAGGTGGAAGCGCGTTCTATAATTTTTGTGATTGGAGCGCGTTCCAAAATTTTTGATTGTTCCTGCAAAAACGTTATAAACTGCCCATAAGTGGGAGTAACAGAATTACGATTAGTCATTTCGAAAGCGCGTGTTGTTTCGGGATCCATTTTCTTTAAAGCGATATGAAGTAACATAAAATCTGATAAATCCGTAAAATTTAATAACTTTAAACTAGCGACGGCGGCGACAAAATTATCTAAAAATAAATCTATGTTTTTACATGATGCGGTTGTAAGCGATTTAAATTCTAAAATTTGTTCAAAATAAGCATTTGCTAAGCTACGTTTATCTTCAAATTTATTAACTAAGGTTTGCCAAACCAACTCATAGTTCTCGGCCGTCGGTGCTATGCCTGCACACGCAGACAAAGCACGGCCAGACAACTTGCCCATTAAATATTGAATACGTTCGCTGTCTTCGAGATCCTCATTTAAATGAATGGAATTTTTAAAACTTTCATAAAAAAGAGGCCACTGCATTGGATCTCCTGAAAAACCTAACAATTCAAGCTTCGGTAATTTTGCAAAAATATGTTTTTTACGTTCAGAAGTAGACCGACAAGCTGCAGGGGAATTTTTACTCGATATAGATTTATTAACGCGCTTTATATAACAATAAAGATCTTCAAATGCACCCCAACTTTGAAAATTTGGTGTTGCATTAGGCTTAGCGGTTAACTCGAATTCATTGACCCTGTCTAAAATATCCATGAACTCTGAGCGAACAGTATCAATCGAATCAATACTAGATAAAAACAAATCTTCAGCGATACTATCATCAGAAACCCGTTTTGCACTATTGTAAATAGATTGCATGCGGTTGAAAATAGCATCTCTTTTTGCGTATAATAACTTTAAATTTCTTTCTACTACTGGATCCACGAATTCTTCGTACTTTTTACTAGAAGTCATTGTGTAAAAGTAAAAGATAAATTAAACAAAATAAAAAAAAAATGATACAAAAAAAAACAAATAAAAAAAAGGTAAATATTTATACTTGTAGATTTTAAGTATAATATGCGTAAATATAAACGAAAACAAAATTTAATGTGTAAGATTAAGACAAAAAAGCGTATAATAAAAAAAGCAAATAAAACAAAAAAAAAAATGAACAAAAAATATAAAGGCGGTGTTTAGCGTAAATTAAGTTTAGCGGAATAAATAAAAACTAAAAATGTTCTAAAACCGAACGATAGCGGAAATTTTACAAAAAAAAGCGTTTTTTTTTTTTTTTTTAAATATATTTTGCGAAAACTAATATTTGTCCTAAAAAACGAACTGATTAAATTATTATTAGTTATAGGTATAAAAGGCCTATAAAATATAGTGAATAAAACGTTAAAATAAAACAATAGAAAGCGATCACTTAGCAACTGCGGGTAGTTGTAAAGGAATGCGATGCGGCGAGCGAGTGGATATGACCTTTATCACGTAGGCATAAAACGTATCAATGCGAAGTTTAAATAATGTTTAGCGATGGTTTAGGTACCTAACATTATGGTGAGCGAAAAAATATAACAAAAAATGGAGATATGAAACTAACAAAATAAACGTATCCAACGAAATTAATAAAAATAAATGTACGTGTTTTAACAAAAATTAACAAATTGCGAACAAAGTGGCGATACAAAACTACAGAAAAATTTGAAAAATATAGGGATTTTAATTAAAATTGGTTCTAATTGCCAAAAAAATGGCAACCATCGGCTCGAAGTACCAACAAATGTGGGCGCCACAAATAATTCGGCGTTTTTAGCCGTTTGTATGGCGAGGCGGGTTCTGCAGCGATGCACCTGGTATTCTAGAGTAGGCTGATTGGTGACTTACCCCAGATTTAACCCTCACTGAGCACTTGTTAAACACGCGACGTAGCGAGCGGGCGAGCGAGCGATTTTGTTGCGAGGCGACCGCAACTGGCGCTGTTAGTTTTCACTTTCTTTGGTTTGGAACGAAGAAGCGCCGGAGTGGCGAATTGAGCCCCCCTAACCCCCCGTCCCGTCACCATGCGTGTCTACCTAGATACAAGATGCATTCGACCGATTTGTCGGCCGAAACAATAGTACATAAAAAAGATGCGCGGGCGCGAACCACTTTCCCCCCGCGCGACCACCCCGTCCGCCTACAGGTACCATTCATTTAAGTCTATCTCTTTCTTAGGATTAACACTCATTTCTTCCGAAGATTATTTATAGGCCCCGGCAGACTGGGCAAATTACCACCATCCGACGGCCTACCACCTATTTTTGTTCTAGTTGACAGTATATGCCATTTGCAATGATGTCAAATTACAATTTGTACTTTCAAGGGAAACTAATATTTTAAAATTGCCATGGTTATATTTATGTTGCTCATTTACTTATTGCCTCTAAGCCGATGTCAAGCCGGTAAAGGTCTGTCATAATATTAATAGTTTTTGTTTATAGGTTAGATTCTAATAAAGGCACGGTGGCGTAACAAAGCCAGTTATACAATAACTACCCGCATTTGTTTGCAGCTTACATCAGGCTATCATTGTATCGCCACCGCCTAACTAAATGACCTAAGCTCATTTTCCTTCTATTTAATCATCAAAATTAAACACTTGTACAACAAACAATTACTCTAATACAAGGCTTCATACATCTTACCACAAAAAAGTAAACGCTTTAAATTTCGCTTACTTTAACAAAACAATCCACAGATTATTCGAATCCAATAACTACTAGTTTCATTATGTGTCGGCTTATAAGATCAGATAATAGAACTTTTTTGCACTGTACCTCTCTTATATCACGAACACTCGCAACCTCTATTGTTCATTCCGAAAAAACTTTTAACAAAAAAACATGGGTTTTTTACGGCTATCAACATTAGGCCGACAAAAAAATTCAACGTAGATAATATTTACGTAGTAGCGTTATTAGTTTAAATAGGTTGAAATTTATTTACGTTGCAAACTTTTATATTAATTAAGCGTTAGCTTTATACGTGTATACCAGGTATACACCAGAACGCTATTTCAAGTTTGTAAGTATATTGCATATAACAGGTGTATACTCACTCCCGGTTCCACTAATACCAACTTGTGGAATCGGGAATAAATTGTCATCACATCCTCGCCAACCCATATGGCCATCGTGACGATTGTAGGCCTAATTCTCCAGTACTATGTTCTGGAAGACCCATCTCCAGCAGTGAAGGTCTAGGAGTCTGTGTTCTAGGGTTCTTGTACAACTATTTGCGTCAGACGCTTGACTGAGGGTCCCCGGAGTACCATCGTCTCGACTCCAATCCACGCAAACTTGTAATCTGCAACTAATATTTGCGCAATTAAATTAAACTAAAGTTACCTAATTATCGTTCGTAAATTGGGTAATAATTATGTCCGATAACACCTGTTATTGGCAAAAACTCGCAAAACTAGATATTAAATGTGTATTATCCAATAGACCAGTTATTTGCAGTTTGCACTGTTTGAGGTTACGTACCTATAGCGTTGTAATATACTTGTAAGTACCTAACTTTAATTAAAATTGTTAGTAAAGATAAAAAAAAACACCATCGAATCCCTTTCGACCACGAAATTTTTAGCCAACTTTACCAGTGTAAAGTTCTTTTTCAAAACTCGAGAAATATCAGAAAAAAATGAATTGATATAATGAATAATACGGGATCAGGAATAGAACACATCACCCCCGCGTTTAATAAAGATAAGTGGGATGATAATAATATTGATTTAATTTAATATTATTGTATTAGTAGTTTAGTTTTAATTTAATTTATGATTTGACTTAATTTTATTCACTTTAATTTAATTTGATGTTAGGTTCGGCTCAATTTTAATTTAAGTGCTGTCTATAAAATAAAAATCATTTTGGCTAATGTATAACAAAATTCCTATCGTCAAATATGTATTAATGCTGTGATTTTGTAAAACCAATAAATAAAATAAAAATGCGACATATATTAATCGTGGGGATTTTTGTTATGGATATATCCCAAATAAGCTTTATCAATGGGGTAACGGTTACAGACGTTAACTTAGATGCCTTATGTGGTATGCCTAGGTATTTTAACAACCTTGCCACTTCCAATGATAGAACTAGTAAATTTAGTTCGCAGATACTAAACTGATTCTTAAAAAGTGTGGTTTGTAACTAAGATATTTATTTATTTATTGAGAATCCAACAGCGTTTCAACTTTAACAACTTAAACTTATAAATTAACAATTTTAGGCCACTAACAGGATTTCACATATAATATTAATAACTGTGATAAGTAATACAAAATAAAAGAAGTAAAAATTAAAAAGTTAAAAATACATATTTAAGAATTTAAGATGTAAAATTGATTGCATAAAAGAAAATATAAAAACTAAATCCTAAATTTCAGTTGAACAGTTATATAATGTAATGTATTAATTACTCCTACACGTATTATTATTATTTTTAATTATGGTGCATGCATGTTTGTGTAAGTATGAGAGTGAGTGCATGTGTTTGTTTAAATGAGTGTGCGTGTGTGTTTTAGTATGTTTATTTTTTTAATGTTTAATGTTTATTTGCAATTATCTCCTTCATTAAAAACCATACCATATACGACTGTGATAATGATCATAGTTTACTTACTGCATATGCGTTTTCCATTAACGCTGATCCACAACCCAGGAAAGCTTCAGCCATAATGCCCAGAGATGCTAAAAGTATTTCTGCAGCTCCAGCATCCTCATCCACTCGTTAAAGCCTGGCTCGATGCAGATCCATAAAGTCAGTGCAAAAATGAAAAAATGCTAATTTATATTAAATAATCATTAAAATTACATTCTGGGTGTATTTGTATGCTTTTATTTTAGACTGATATGTCATTATAATAATAATAAATTATTTATTGTACAGAACCAAAAATAGTGTGGGTACAAAAGGCGAGCTTAATGCTATAAATGCATTTTCTACCAACTAACCTTTGTAAATGGGGAGCCATTATAAGCGGGTGCAGAAATAATATTGTGATCAACAATAATGAAATATAAATACATACTAATTAAATATACATATCCTACATATTAAATAAATATATACATAAATAATAAATACATATCTAAGTACATAGTAGGAAGTTATGGTAAGTTATTCTGTTTATAGTGTAAAAAATTGTATTACTTGTCTTTAAATATTTTGAGAGATGGAGCTTGTCTGATTACCAAAGGTAGTCTGTTCCACTGGCGAGCTGCAGATAGCAAAAAGGAGTCTGAATATCTGCTGGAAGAGTGGGGAGGGATTTTAAGCAAATTAATAAATGTCATTCTATTAATTGAAACAAACATCATTATCATAATAAATCATGTCTCAGTAGTGATAAAAAAATTGAATTCTCTTTACAAATTAGCTATTTTAAAATTAACAATTTGTATGGATAAGCCAAATAATTTTGTCACTTCTGACATTCATATCGATTCAAAAAGCCAGCAAAATTAAATGTCTTTTAAATGAAACTCATATATTTCTTGGTGTTTAGAATTAAAACTTTTTATTGGCAAACTGGGATGAAAATTGGTAGTAGCTACTGGAGATACTTGGTCTAAATATTAATTTTGTCCCCAGCAGTAGACATCAATAGGACTGTGTCTTCTAGGACTTGAACGTAGGATCGTGTGACGATGAAAAGAATTGCTTAGATTGCCTAAATAGTTACATAACAAATGATACATACTTTAAAAACGAAGTATACATTAATAGGCAATTAATTTAATACATTAAATTTAACGACTTCTTTTTTGAGCGATTGCACTTGATTCGTCCAATGTTTATGATGAAGCCGGAATTTTAGGTAATAAACCATCTTTTTCAATCATTGTGTAATATTATACTCTGGAAACTCGAAAATATTTATTATTTTTTTAGTTTTATTGTGAAATTCTACTATAGGCCATTCATGACAAGTGGCAGGCTCGTCGATGTCTCCAGCGTACCAAACTCGAGAAATGTCAGAAATAAATTAAATATTAATTAACTTTATTTATTTAAATAAATAAATATTATTGTGTCCCGACCAGGAATCGAACCCGGTACCTTTGAGTGTAAATCCACTGACCGCTAGACTACGGAGGCAGTTTTACTAATTAGGTATATAAATATAAAATATATAATAATAAAATCTTCTAATTAATGGGTATGTGGTAAAGTATACGATACTAGCGGCCGGTTGCAGTAAGGATTATTAAAATAAACCATAATTTATTATTTAACATTTTTATCTGATAACTGTATCTACCTGGCCTATCATTATTCCCGGTTTGACGTTGACTTATGTGACATCCTGAATAACGTTTGCGGCTAACGAACAGGAATTCGGCAGCTGAACTGCGCTTTTATAGTTATTTGTTAGCTTCTTCGTACCTGATAGGAATTGGGACTGCCTCCATACTTTGTTTTTTACTAAGCCGGTGTGATGTAACTAGAGTCACTTTAAAAAAGTGAGTTATATTATTATTTTGTGAGTTAGAAGATTGGTGTCCCAGCACCTAAGCAGGTCTATTGCTCCACTGTGTCAATGTTCGAATAACCTGATCGCATTTATTTTACTCCAGACGGTTAGATTTCTGTCGCAATCAAATAATTTACGTAACTTTAACCGTTAAACCTTATTTAAGCGTTTAGCTTAGTTTTATATTCGTATGGAAATTTACCTTTTTTGTTGTTGTGTAGAATTCAACATACCACATAGATAGATAGATAGATTAATTCTTTATTGCACAATAAACAAAAACACATTTAAATGTACAAAGGCGAACTTAATGTCTAGCAATGATTATGGGTGCATTAAATCATTAATTTAAAATCGAGATTAATAATAAAAATCTTAAACTATTACTTATTAGCTAAAATACTTATACACTAATATATAAATATATAATAACACAAGTACATATAAATACATAATATATATAAAATACATACAATATCATACTAATTTTGAGAGGTTATGTCGACTCGTCTTGCTTTTTGTGAAGGTGTAAGGAATCAAAAAAAAAGTATCATCATGACCTTAATCTAATGAGGGGTTAAACATATTGAAATGAAATGAAATGAAATGAAATGAAATGAAATGAAATGAAATGAAATGAAATGAAATGAAATGAAATGAAATGAAATGAAATGAAATATTTATTTGCAGGAAACATGGTAACAAACAATATTAGGTCTTATTGATATTAAATGGGTCACATATTTCGCCATAAGCATGCAAAAATTTACAACAACTGTTATAGAAGTAAAGTTACTAAAAACTCAGCGTTGCTTCTTTAGTAACTTTACTTCACAAAAACCTTTGTGTTGCTTAAAATACACATAGTATTTCTCCAAAGTATAGAAACATTCCTGAACTAGCCACGCATGCAGTACTGTACAGAATCTTTTATAAGGCATCTCTGTCCATACCTTTGGCAAACAATTATATATTTTAGCGCTCATATAGGAGGCGTTATTCGCTTATCTGTTCAAAAACCTAAATCTCTTGACCGTAACAGGCATGTGCATTTTTGAGATCGTTACATTTATTAGGACACATAGTAACTTATTTACTTTCCATAAAGATGTATTTAATAGTAGTCGACATCCAAATACTCTTGCCTATACAAAAACACCAAAAAGCAGAGCCTTTGATAAAAATTCATATATTATGTGTATTCGAATTTACAATAAGTTACCCGAGTTTCTCAAAAGATTACCTGACAATCAGTTTAAAGGCCAAATTAGGAAACTACACACATCAAAAGTGTCTAGGGATCAACATATATTTTTGCAATAACTTTTCTCCTGATTGATATTCATTAAAATTTTCTTTAAGGATTGATCAAATAAAATGTTTTCGTTTGTCTACAGTAACGATAAACCAAGTCACCTTTGCATTAGTAAAAAAAATTGCCATTTTCCTAATAAAGGGATTTTTGACATTTGAACCACTAACATTAAAGTTCGAAAAAAAGACTGAAATAACAGTTTTTTTTTTAATTTTATTGGGTAACTTAAACAATTAATAATCCGTGTTTCTACCGCGAACACTAACAACACAAGAACATCGGTTTGGCATACTCAAAATGAGTTCATCCAAATCACGCTGTGGAATGGCCGCCCATGTTCGTTGCAACAACAAAAAAAGGTCTTCTTGCGACTGGATACCCTCCATATTCGGCAGAGCTCTTCTCTGAAGAATATCCCATGCATGCTCAATCGGGTTCAAGTCTGGCGACTGAGCAGGCCAGGGCAGGACATTGATGTTAGCTGCGGCGAGAGTCTGTCTTACAACTCTTGCGGTGTGCGGTCGTGCATTATCATGCATTAACTGAAATAAGGGACCGATATGCACTTGTAGAGGAACGATGACGTCTGATACAACCGTCTCAGCATAAATTTGAGCGTTGAGGTTGCCTCTGATCCAAATCAACTCAGTTCTTCCGCCGATCGAAATACCCGCCCATACCATGATGGTTCCACCACTATAAGGATGGACTTCCTGGCAGGATTTTAATCGCTGTTGGCGTCCAGGGGTTCTCCAGTGTCGTATACGTCTTGTATCCGGCCTCATACCAAAACGAGACTCATCAGAAAAGCACACGAAACGCCATTGTTCTTCTGTCCAATTTCTGTGTTCAAGAGCCCATTGATATCGAGTCCTACGATTGTGCATTGCTATAGGTGGTACCCGTAGCGGTCTTCGGGAATGAAGGTTCACTTCATGCAAGCGGTTTCTGACTGTTTGGTCGCTAATTAAGTTCCCTGAAGAGCGATGAAGGCTCACGGCTAACATCATGGCGGTTATTGTTGGAGTTCTTCGAGCTGTGATTTAAATGTATCGGTCTTGTCTCCGTGTGGTGCAGCGATACCGTCCTCCATGGCGCTCAGCCACGGTACCAGTGGTTCGGTAACGTGTCCAAAGTCGACTGATAACACTCTGACTTGTATTCAGAGCTAAAGCCACAGTACGTTGCCGGGAACCAGCTTCTATCATTCCCACGGCTCTGATCATTTCTTCCCTGCTTAAATGACGTCGCCGCTCCATAATAACGTTGGTTTTAATCAGTAGTAGGGAAACAGTAGCACTAATAATGTCTTCAATGCGTCTTATGTTTTTATAGGGAAAATATTGACAGCTGATTTTCATCTTTTACTCGAATTTGATTGACAGTTCCTGTTTTAAATTATGAAATGCACCAAAAAGGATCCATATAAATTTATAAAATCATAAATTTATTACAAAGCCACATCTCAATCACAAGAAATCCGCATAAACATGCTTGATCCCTAGACTTTTTTGATGTGTGTATTGATAGAATGTTGCTTCTATTCGCTAAGTGAATATTACAACCACAAATTTTTAGTATTTTTATGTGTATTATAACAATTACCTGTACAATATGTTTTAATAATAATCTGTATGTAATAAGTGTGACTAAAATTATAAATATATTAATAAGAATTTAACATTGTAAATAATGTTTAACAAAATTTGTGTGCCAGAAATGGCTGAATGTGCAGAACTAACTTACTATTAATATTTACTATTACCATGTTCAATGCAAATAAATAATTTCATTTCATTTCATTCATTTCATTTTATATGCCTAACCAACTTTATTATACATTATGACAAATCCCAAGTTCGTCAATGTCAGATGTTGGTAAAGATTGATTATATACGGCTTATATGCATACGGCTGGCGTAAGTTATTCCTATTCTTCTTAGCGTGTTAGCTGGAGCCACATGTCATGACACAAAAATATGTCTCTAGCCAAGCATATTGAAAAATGTCACTGAAAGATATAGTTTGTGTGTTATCGACCAGGAATCGAACCGGAGGCAGAGGCTACCGCTCCACGTCTAGACATACTGACATAACTGAGGCTCAGTTAGATGGTTAATAGTAAAGTGTATCCACACGTTTCGGGATCAGGCTCGAATTGCCGTCATGCCCAGTCAAGCCGGCATAGTGTTAGGGAGTGATGTCAGTCATGAGTCTCTGGTTCTAGTTGCTAACATTCATGGACCTCGCACGCCACTTACCATCAAGTGGGCGCAAGGTCACATGTTGTGGTAGTAATAATAATAGCAATAATAATAATAATAATAATGGTCTGTGTTATGGAAATTTCCCTTTTCATCATTACAGCAGAGTTCTAGGCTCGGATTAATAGTCGTTACTTCGTCAGTGCTTACCATGAGCCAGTGCTTAGAATTGTCACAATGTCAGTTTTTATTCTAAGTTTGTTACTTTAAGATTTCTGAGCTACGAGTATGGTTCGTGCTAAGCACTGGCGGAGCAACGACTATTAATCTGGACCTTAGACCTCTACTGTTGAAGATGGCCCTTCCAGAACATATTTCTGGAGAATTTGGCCTACACTCGCCACGCTGGCGTTTTATCGATTTACGATTATTTAGTATTACTTGTCAAAAATATTATGCGTCCACTTAATCATTACAACGCACAAAAAATGTGGAAAATTAACTTCGCAATTAGACTGGTGTTATTTTGACCGATACACAAAACATTTTGCCATCCATCATTACGCGTTATTATCTGTGTTAAAAGCAGAATAATGAGACAGGACAAGATACAGTCCTAAATAATATCTAATTATGCGCACGCCAGTACTCTAAGTATCTGGCATAGACATAAATGTTTGCACCGGCTCAAAAATATCCTAAATATTTCGAGCTGCGTTCAATAATAAATTACCATTTCTTGCGGCTTTTTCATATGCGTACGGTTGCCATCTAAATGGCTCGGCTTCGTGCCGTGCCAGCTCTTTTATTGAACCCTACGTTCACACGAAGACATCAATTTCTAAGCCAGATCTGATTTTTGCACGATACGGTTTAGTCACTATATAATTTATGTTCACATATGCATTCGGTTTTAAAAAACGGCAAAGATCCGAAACGGGTAAAACATAACATGCGATTTTGCGACTACAATCAGATGTAACCGACACGACAAAACACCTAACGTTAAGTCGGGTGGTGGGCACGAACGCGGTGGGGCGGGGGAACATCAGCGCCAGAGCATCAAAACAATAAAAATGGGAATTAGGAAAAAGAGGCAAGCAATGAATTGACTTTATAAATTACCTTTTATTTATTGTACATGTATATGTGTAAAAGTGTATCCATTTTAGTTTTTTGTACGTGTGTATATTGTATGTACATGTATGTATATTTGCATAAGTGTATAAGTGTATGCATTTTGTTTTAGGACAAACCCTTGATAGATGGACGGGTGAACTAAAGAAGGTAGCTGGCGGCCTATATCCAGCAGTGGAGAGACACAGGCTGATGATGATGAAGACAATTTGTTATCAAAAAAATTAAAATAACGCTTTCTGTCATTAAACTTCACCATGTCTGGTTCATCCGCGCTTTGCACGAAATTGGAGTACATAGCTGTCATAAAATTTCTTACAAATTCTGCACTTTCATTTGCCACCATAAAACGTTAGAGCAAACATTGTAGTCACTACAGTTTAAGAGTGCTCGTTCCACATACCATACCACAACTATATGTCTATGGTAACAGGTATGGAAATGAGTTGCGTTCCTCTCTAGGTCTTAGATTTATGAAGACACGTGGTGGGTGTGGCACGGCGACCTTCAAGGGCTAACATTTGCACTCCTACTTTAAAATGCGATTGCAATTATTAATACTATTATCATCGTCATCATCATCACGACCCTTTTCCTTCCGGGGTAGTCAGAACTCACGCTTATAAAGAAGCGGATTCACATTTAGCCAACTTTACTATAGTTCAATCATGACAAGTGGCAAGCTCATCGATGTCTCCAGCGTACCAAACATCACAAATAGATTAAATATTAATTTAATTTAAATATATATTAGCCGCCGCCGAAAGCACAGTCTGGCAAGCGGCGCAAATACGTATCTATGATCACAGACTACTTGTTTGTGCCGTCTGCTGTAGAGACTTTAGGCCCGTGGTGTCCAAGCGCTAAAACATTTTTAAAAAACATCACCCCCCGTCTAATTGTGTGCTCTGGGGACAAGAGGGCTGGTTAATTCCTCGCCCAGAGAATCAGCATAGCGATTCAGCGAGGCAATGCGGCCAGCGATCTTGCCACCATGCCGTGCGGATACGATTTATATTTTTTAGTTTTTTTTAATACCTTTAGTTAGAAGTGGGTTCGGGTTCCATATAAAATCCTTCATGGTCCTTTGAATGTAACTTTAACGGACACTTTCTTTCAACCGGAATCCCTTTACAATACGCAAAAGATCGGTTGCTGTCAAAAGTTGTAGATTAATTATATAATTATTACGAAAGGTCAGTTGACCATTTAAACTTTAATACTTCACAGTCATCACAAATATCTGAGTATCTATTTATTTATTTATAATAGGGTAGCCAACAGTGCTAACATCACACACTTATTTGTACTTAACACTAAATCAGAAGTTAGATGTTGCACATATTATAGGCGACCACCACATTACCACAGTAGCCTGCCTTTATTGCCTATAAAATATATCAATATTATAAAATTTTCAATAAGTATTCAAAAACTAAATATTATTTGAAAAACTAAAGCTGAAACAATTTTAATATATATATATATATATACAGTTCCTTTTAGAAATAAAAAAAAAAACGAAATAACTTTAAATATTACCTACTTCAAGTAGTAAAGTAAAATAAATAAAATTTAAATTATTTAAAAAAATATAAAAAAAACATGCATAAAATTTAAGTTGTTTTAGAAGTTTATGTTTAAATACTCTTTGAGACTATAAATTTAAACAAACAAAAAAATAACTTCGTTGTTGTTGTGCTCTAAATAAACTGCGAATTTTAATCTGCTGATTAATTCCTTTGTTAATTGCGTATTATTATTTTAAAATTCAACCTTGATTATTGGTGATTAACTTTGCTTCTTAATTTTAATTAAAAATCAGTGTTTAATCTGACAAGGTATTTTAAAGTAGTCCAGGTTGAGTTTTTATATCAATAAATTAATGGGGTGTATCACTAACTTTTTATCACGATAGATGGCGCATGATAGATGGTACCTAATAGAACTGTCAGTTGTATAGAAAACTTGTATTTTTATTACGAAATTTATTATTTTCTGGATATTATGCCGAAGTGAGCAGCTTTTTAGTGTACAAATCGAGATTTCCGCATAATCAAAGATAAAACGTGATCTCAAAATTGCCGTTCTATTAATTAAACCTTTTTAAAGACGGTGTGCGCTTTCTTAATTAGTCGTTTAAGGTAGGTAACGTTAATTTCAAATACATTTTTCTGTTATAAAAACAAAAAAAAATCACAAATATAAAAAAAAAATGCGATATAGGTGTAAAACAAGGTACCATTGCCGCTAGCGACATCTACAAAAAGCTTTGCCCCCCATTAAGCTATAATCATCTTACGAGATTGTTAAATGTAATTATCACGAATATTTTTTAAAAGTATTTTTTTAACTAGCTGTTTTTCCCGGCGTTGCCAGTGTAATTATATTAATATTTTGTTTTAATTTGGACTTATTTTTAATTAATTTGTTTGTTACTTTTCCACTTTCCGCGCCTAAAGTAATGTACACGTCGCATCCCACACCAGAGACCTGCCAAGTTTCCACGGCCCAACAGTCATTCCGTCGAAACTCTTGCCATCGCTCTGTACAATCCTAGAGTACTCTAAGATTATAGATACACCAGCAGTGACAAGAGCCCTTCGGATGATGTCGTTGAGAGCCGCGTGACGAGGAATGCGGCCAGCATTTCCAGCACAAGAAAGCCCGTGGTGTCCGAGATGATCGACTGGTTCTCCGCATCGACACTGATACGTACAGTCCGGGCTCCGAGACGACGGCACATCGCCATGGTCAATTGGTCAATGTATTTCGATCAAAGAGTGCGCCAACCGATAATGAGGCCTGTCTGCAGCCAAAGACCCGACATTATAGTGGAAACAGCCATGAGGCGAGCCCGCTCTGTCATGTTACTGGCAGATAAAATATTTTCCTTTACCAGTTTACAGAGCGGTTCGACCCATAGTCCTTGAATTTTTAGTGAATTTGGAACCGAAACATATAGACATGCATCTCTGGCTTCTGACAAGTACGACGTCGACGGCTCAACGGAACCCAAAGATGGGTTAGTGATTTGCCTAACAAAAGGGTAAATTTGCTACAGTCTGCTTATACTAGTGGACAGGGTATCAAATGTCAAACAAAATAGCAAACTGCATTTCGTTCGCAATATTTTAAATAACGCAACTTTTTTTAAAAGTTGTTTTAAATTGTCGTCAAGTAAAAATAATCATTTTTGGAAATAACTTGTAATTTATATTATTTACGAATCCTGCCTGCATGCGGTTAATGTTTTTTGTCCTAAAGATTGGATGGTCTACTCTAAACGTACATATTTCCTACGAAGTAATGTCTATGTTAATAACCAACAATCAGAACGAAGTTCTTTGCGCCATTGTGCACGGACATGTCAAGACTGTGGATATTATTAATGTGTTAAAATTTCAATTTATTTATTACTATAAAAATGACCTCTAGAGACGACCCTTTAGGGATAGTCTTAAGGAGACTGGTAAGTCTTGTTTCAAGAGGTGATATTTTTATATAAATATACAATATTAGTTCTCCTTGAAAGTAAAAATTGGCATTTTACATAAAAAAAGAATTTTCAAATATTCGCAATATCAGAGTAAAACCCCAGTTTGGAAGTCCCAATGTTCGGCTTGTAACGGGCCCTAATGGTATAATAATAACATGGACCCGGTAACCGCGGTCGCGTGTGTAATTGCCATACAACGCAATTGGTACGTTTTGACCACGAAGTAGTTATAAAAGATTCTTTGTCTGTGTGTGTGTGTGTATGTGTTATGTATTCTTTCTTTCTTATATGTTATATGTGAATCGAATTTATTAAAATTTTGTATTAGATTTCGAGATTTCGGTCGTTCACTCAAAAAAAAGTTGGCACTTCCTCCTCCTCCTCCTTAGTCGGTACCCCACTGATGGGGATCGTGACTCCGTCGCAGACGCAGCTCATCCACCAGCCGTCTCCAACGGTTTCGGTCCTCGGCGTAGTGGATGGCCTGGTGTACAGGGATGTTCAGGTGGTCAGTCACCTGACTGGACCATCGCTTGGGGCTTCTCCCTCTTGTTCTTTTACCGTCTACCTTGCCCGTGATTAGAAGTTTTTCTAGATTATCGTCTTCTCTTCTTGCAATGTGGCCAAAGTATTGCAGAATTCGGGCAAAGCAGACGGTAGAGAGTCTTTGCTCCCTGGTCAGCTTAAGCTCTTCGAGCACAGAGATGTTAGTACGACGTGCGGTCCAAGGAATTCTGAGCAAACTGAGTTGGCACTTATAAAATCTAAAAAGCTGATTGATCAACACATTGCCGAGTATCGAGCGGAAAGCGGTAGTGGCTCGGCTGTAAAATCCTACAAAAGTTAGTTCAAAATAAGAAATACACTTTTCTTACGTTCATTTGTCATAGATTTATAATAATAATAATAATCTTTATTTTCAGGCAACAAAATGAATATACAAAAGACCCATAGATATATACTTTAAAAACTAAAATATATATAATATAAATATACACTGTACTACAGCTTCGGCATCTTCATCTTATTATGGTCAAAGTATTGGGTACCATTGGGTACGGCGACCACCTTCTGACGAAGGCTGACTGCTGCAGTGGGGGTCGGCGCCGGGGTCCTCTTAGGTGGTTCACGAGGGTTCGGTGCTGCGGTAGGCCTTGTCGCATCTTCCGTGGTGCATTTCGTAGGCCCAAATGAACCTATGTATCGACGAAACACAACGCCCTGTGGCCAGAAATCTTTCTTCAAGATTTTTTTTACTTTATCCGACCGCACAAGAATGCGATAGGCCTTAAAATTTGTGTCTCGCCACTCCGAGCACAGCTTGGTGATTTCCATAACGGATTCGGACTCTCCTCGTCTACGTATGTGGTCAAGGACATTAACAACACCACCGTTCCCGTGCCTCGGAGAGCACCTTAATCCGTCGGTCCCCGTTCCGCTAATACTTACGGAAGCGTTTATATATTGTCAATAAAAATTTACATCAGACCATCACTAACCCATCTGAAGTGTAGGCTAAATTCTCTCGGAAATTTCTGAACCGCACATCTCTAACAGTGGAGGCTTAGGGTGCTGTGTTCTAGGGGCTGTAATGAAATGGGCTTTGCGGACTGCTGTACCAGGTATTGTATTCTCATAGGTACTGATAACTAAATTTAAAAGGTTTGCTAAGCTGCTGGTCTTCTGCTAACAGCTTACTTATTGGACCACTTTGCTGCTTAGTCTTCTACTAGCAGGAGTAGAATCATTCAAAATAATTAAATTAAACGTTTCATAAATGCTTGTAATAGGTTTACGTGAATAAAGATATTTTGACTTTGACTTTGGTTTAATAAAAACTAAGACGTACACAATTATTATAAAATAAAATAAAAAACACGTAACACGGTAATGCTGCTGTAATGAGGCATTATCATAGTATAAGCTAAGACAAAATCAATTATGAGAATGTTACAATTATCAGGGTTGGGAAGGAAGGCCTAGAGTGACTGCAGTCTGTGGCCGATGCCCCCACACCTGCTCGTGCAGTCTGTCAGTTCTTTGGCATGAATTGATGTCGGGTAAGAATAAAATAAACTGTCAAGGTTAAATATATTTTTTTAAGTAAGTTTTTGTTGGCATAATTTGTCCTTGAAGGCCCCAACACGCATTAATTCTAGACGTGATCTTGTTTACAATGAAGCTATTTGCCATCTAAATCGTAGACCAGTGCTGTTTTATTTGTCAATCGTACATTGTACCCGTTCCACTAATACCAAGTTGCGCAATAGTTTTTATTTTTTTTATATACTTGCGCCCATCTGATGGTTATTGACGCGCAAGATCCATGAATGATAGCAACTGTAATCAGACACTAATAAATTCTAATTATACAGTTAATAAGTTACTTAACTAATTATTACTACACATAATACGTACACACATAAACTATACATACAAGTAAATCATGTACATACATTATAACTTAAATAAATGATTAAATAATAAAGTATCATCACGACCGTTTCCTTTCGGGGTGGTCAGAAACCACGCTTATAAATAAACCCTTATAAACTTGCCAATCATGACAAGTGGCAAGCTCGTCGATGTCTCCAGCGTACCAAACTCGAGAAATATCACAAATAAATTAAATCATAATTCAATTTACATTAATAGATATTTTTGTGTCTCGACCAGGAATCGAACCCGGTACCTCCGAGTCTAAATCCACGGACTTAACCGCTAGACCACGGAGGCAGTTATTAACTAATATTTACAATTATATCGATTCTGAAGAAAGGAATGCATCATTTTCATTTATTTTTCATGCTTAGAGCTCTGTTAACATTTTTACGCCAAAAAAATGCGCAAGAGAAAAAAAAGACAGTAACACCAGTCTTTCTTTACACACAAGTCAAAGCTAACAGCTGAATAATGTAAGTTGCCTTGAAATGTAAAGTCCAAAGTGATTTTGATAGGTTTAAAATTCATGTTTAATCTGTTTTATTTGAAGCCAGTAGCCTATTGAATAAATAACTGGTTAATAAACGGACATTAACACTGGGTTAGCGGTGGTGGATCAGTTTTAAAAACGCTTTGATAAAAATTCTACAAAGGTCGGTTACCAATGAAATACACTATTCTTACGTACATTTGTGGTAGATTTACTAGCTGTATCAGCCTATAGGCCAGACATCTTACTGTTTTCTCGGAACTTGAAAAAAGTAATCCTTATTGAACTTACCGTTCCGTGGGAATCAAATATTCCAAAAGACCACAACATGAAGTCGAATAAATATATATATCAGAAACGGGTTCAAGCTTTACGCAGTGGAAGTTGGTGCGAGAGGAGTTCAAGCAAAATCTTTGCATTACTTACTGAAAGAATTGGGCCTAAGCAGGTCTGCCGTCAATACAGTTATGGAACGAGCTTCCAAGACGGCATTAACAGAATCATACAGTATTTGGTTAGGTAGGGAGAGGAGTAGAATGGTGGATGGTGAGCGTATCATCGCGTAATAAAATAAATAAAGGGAGGCCTCTTTTTCTTAAAGCAGCCTATTGTCGGTCGCAAGCCCGTGAGACTATTCTTCTCATTTCATATCCACACACGATGGACCCGGCACCCGCACAGTGAATCCATGGAATGCTTAGAAATTTGTCTTCCACCACCGTTGTCGTGGCTTGCAGAGCACGTTCAGCCGTCGGTCCCGGTTCCACTAATACTTGTGGAGTCGTTAATTAATTGTCATTAAAATTTGATATCAGATTCTCGCCACGCATGTTGGCTAGATTCTCCTGACATAAATATGTTCTGGAAGGCCCATCTCCAACAGTCGAGGTCTAGCACTGTGTTCTAAGGCCTATAATGTACATGGCTGGGATGCAACAAAATACAATTTCTACGTACGTATGTAATTGCTACGATTAAAGTTAAAATGGCGTCGCATGTATGCATTTTATTTTGAAAATCATCTGTCAGCTGGTATACTCGACGCTATTTTTAACTATTTTTTTTACTATATTATTTTAATTATTTCATAAATTAATATACATTAAATATAAATTAAAAGTTACCTAAATAATAAAATTAAAAATAAACTAAACCTTAAATAAAAAGTGTCCTCTAGAGACTTATCCGAGATAGTCCCAAGGAGACTGGCAACATTTCCCCTCTGTATAGCGAGGCTAATACGTTGGCAGAAACAATTGCCAGCCTTCCTGTCTCCAGACCTTTCCGTTAGCCGCTTTGACAACTCCTTGGCCAAGCGCCTTGCCGAAGGTCCCCATGGACCTATTATATTGTATTATATGTTATTATTTTGTAGTTGTTAGATGACACGGTCTCTTTACAGCCACGAATTTAATTATGTATACATTATAGTTTTTTTATAATTTTAACGGGTCTTTACGCGATTTACCTTAGAGACATATTTCTCCTGACGTTTCAGCCAAGTTGCATTGGCCGTGGTCACGGGTCGACTGAAGCTATGCGGTGTAGTCTCGTACATACTGGGCGGTAGATGTAAACCTACCCACTTATCACTTTTAAAAGATTTTATTTTTTTTATTTTAGAAATCACGACACACGACTCTTACAATATCCTTGGCGACACCGTGCGATTTTTCCCAGCGTCGAAACCTATTGATTACTGGATTCATTATATGTATACATTTTTAGGTTAAGATATAAGTAATTGTTACTGGCAACAATGTATCATACCTTCACGGTCCATCCATTATTATGTGATTATACATATTTATTTATAAATTGAAATAAATATTTGATAATATCCAAGATTTACAATGTTAACCATATGGAAACAAATACTATTTATTTATTTTTTTATTTAAAAACGTTATTGCACATAAGTACAAAGGGCTAACATAATGTCGTTAGACATTCTCTGCCTGTTAACCTTTTAAGGACAATAAGATATTAAATATAATAAAGAGTTTTTAGTGACAGGAGTAGGTGCACAAAATATAAAAAATAAAATGATTGAATAATGTACATTATTTACAATCTTAATTCTAAGAAATAATATAGACCTACGTAATATACCTATATAAGTATAATAAACATACATATACCTACATACGAATACTATATAATAAATACATACTAATACAACTACACAAATTCGATACAATAAATATAAACAACTACACAATACTGACAAAAAGCAACTTTTAACATTTTATCAAATAAATAAAAGTAAAACAACGTGTTTAATTTTATGTGGAGGTCTTATTTTGGCTCCATAAAATACTTATAAACTTGACTCTTAAAAGTTAGTCTAGTTGTGGCATGTCGGATGGAGACCGGAAGATCGTTCCAAAGAGATGACGCTACGACGACAAAAGACTTTGATACAAAGTTTGTGTGATGAGAGGGGATTGCAAGGACCGAGTTATGCGATGACCGAAGAGTACGTTCATGGAAAGAGTTTAGGAACGCAAATTGTTCCTTTAGATATACAGGTGTATTAGGCTCGTTTAATACTAAATATTAAAGAAAGTAGGTACTCTTATTTTTTTTACGATATTAAACTTGTCATGTTTCAATTCTCTTCCTAATTAAAAGCGACTGTTTGCACAACTATTAGCAAAGAAACAATGATGTCTTTTCTGTTGTAGCAGACAGAAAAGGAACAAACTCACTTGCCAGTTAATTATCTACTTGACAGTCATTGACTCAGCTTACTACGAAGTCTGTATTACGAGTAGAGACATTTAATATAAAAAAAGACGGGGCAATAAGCTAAACTGTATAAGAATTAAAGCTAGGATATCTCAGAATTAATTAGTCTATGATAGTACATTGCCGTTTATGGTCGTGTTCAACGTGCACTTTAAAATGGATTTTGTTGTTCCACTGACAAAATGCCGACTTTCATTGTACGGAATTCAATTCGTTTATTTTGCAAGTAGTCATAGGACAAACAGAGATGTATTCTGCACTTTTACGAGTACATGTCAATTTTTACAATAACTGCCTCCGTGGTCTAGCGGCTAAGTCCGTGGATTTAGATTCGGAGGTACCGGGTTCGATTCACACAAAAATATTTATTAATATAAATTAATATTTAATTTATTTGTGATATTTCTCGAGTTTGGTACGCTCTGGAGATATCGACGAGCTTGCGACTTGTCATGATTGGCCTATAGTAAAGTTGGCTAAATGTGAATCCGCTTATTTATGGGCGTGGTTTCTGACCACCCCGAAAGGGAAACGGTCATGATGATAAAAAATATATATTACAATATTGATATAAAACAATATAATTTTATAGTACATATCTAATATAATTGTAAAATACGTTCTACTTCAACAATAGAAGAAGAAATATATTGTAGATGTTATAAAAAAAAAAAAACAATTTGTCTGAATACTTGTATAACATTTTTTTTTTAAAGACGGATAATGCAATATCAACAATAATACGACTCACGTTAAATAATTTATTTCAACAAAATAACAATAATAACTAAAAAATACAGAAAACTAAATATATAAAATCATCTAACATTTATTCACATTTAATCATTCATTCGTACAATTCAAACAAACCTGCTCCTCTGATCCTTAAGCTTATAGCCCTCATTACAGAAATTTGTATTTTAGATTTAGCCAGCCTGCAACTTGTGAGAATGGCTTCTGCCATTTTTCAGAATGCCGTGAAGCGGTCTCTTTGACAAAAGCCGCGTACTCAGCACCTAATGAGCCATCACACGAGATAACCAACGGCGCAAATGAAGCTCTGAGATCTTCTGCTGCCCTGTCGTATTTACGGTGTTTCTCGTGTGAATGGGTTTGGGAGATGCTTCCCCAGGTACGGGTTCCGTCACCGAACATCAAAAAACGCTTTACACATACGTAACATATACGACTCCAGCCTGAAGGGCTATTGCAGGATGCCTGACTCACCATAGGCCTCATAAGGAGACCCCAAGGCCTCTATGTAATATATAATATATAATATTACTTATACGTATATTTGGTATATACTTAGAGAAGGAAAGGTTAGTGAAGATGAGTGTTTTAAGTAAAAAAGAGTCTCAGCTCTTTCGGTCACAAGCCCGATACTCCACGACGTCCTGAAGATGGGACATTCTCTCAGTCAACATCATCATACTATCGTTCTGAAATAATAAAATTTAAATAATAACAAATAAATATATTTCTAAAAAAATTTTTTATAAAAAAAAAGTAAAGTAAAAAGTATCATCACGACCGTATTCCTTTCACCCTGATAGGTCAGAAACCACGCTTTTTAAGGAAGCTGATTCACATTTAGCCAACTATACTATAGGCCCATCATGGTAAGCTTGTCGATATCTCTAGCGTACCAAACTCGAGAATTACCACAAATAAATTAAATATTTTATTGTGTCCCGAACAGGAATCTAACCCGCCACCTCCGCATCTAAATCCACACATTAACCGCTAGTCCACGGAAGCAGTTATAATATAAATAAAATTAAATATAAACTAAACCGTCGCATTTCAAGGGGACAGCGCATAAAGCGGGAGCCGCGGCGAAAAATGCGGAGTCCAGCAAGCGGCGCAAGTATGTAAGTATATTAAAAGATTACATATTTGTGCCGTTTGCTGTAGAAACTCTGGGCCCATGGAGTCCAAGCGCAAAAAAGTTTTTAAAAGACATAACAATTCAGCGGGGAAATTCAGCCAGCGTTCTTGCCACCATTCCACGCGGACTGGATTTATATCCCTATCCTTAGTATTAATATTTATTTTATTTTATATTTAATAAATGTTAACTATCTAAACTAAATCTAATATAAAATTATAATACCTATAAATAAAAACTTCCTTTAGAGACGGCAACATTTTCCCTCTGTATAGCAAAGCTTAGATGAAATAATTACCAGCCTTTCTGTCTCCATATTTCGTCAGCCGCGCTGTTTGGACAACACCTTGGCCAGACGCTTGAGCTGAGGGTCCCGTAACCTACACCGAGATTGCCATATTAGCGCAGCTTATGATACTCAACAAAAACCGTCGCACTCTCTGCGCTAATAAATAACATTATGATATAAAATCGTCAGTCCCTATTTGTGCTGCTAACCATGTAGGGATACTGCTGCGGGTCTATGATGGCTCAATTAAAGAGTGTTTAGCGGACTGTATATGGTTTATTGTAGAAGAAGAAATTGCAGTTAATTACTTGAGTAAAAAAAAAGGCTATGAAAATGTGAGAGCAAAAACGTGTGACTGCTCGGTGCGCGGATTGATTCCACTCTCGTGGGCGCCGCTCGGAGCGCTGGCCACCGATCCAACGGTGGTATTGGCCGAGCGACAATAATGTCGCTGTGATTGCGACTAATGACGTCGTGCCCATTGTAAGCGGTACGCGAAGTTCAAGAAGCAACTGACGCCATTAACTAACGATCGACATCTTTACCACTATTCCGGCATAACTTATTTAACCTACCGGCTTCTGGATATTTTTAGGATTTATATTTTTGTCAGTGTATTTAGTTTCTATATGCGAAAATTTTAATAGATGACATTAATATGAAGTAATATACAAACAGTATAAAATAATTACAATATAAATTAAAACTACTTAAAAGTAAAAATTAAAATAAATATAAACTAAACCTAATAAAAAATAAACTATAAGTAAAAAATGTCCTCTAGAGACGACCCTTCAGTGATAGTCCCCAGAAAAAACTTTTAATTGACTATTTTTTTTATTGTATAAATAAATAAACAACAAGATGCTTTTTTACACCACGCTCGAATGACTATACTTGCTGTGTTCGACTTGAAAGCAAAGTAAAGCAATGCTTAATTTGTATGAAGACCATGGAGCAACGCCAAGTCAAACACAGGGGTTATAGAAATGGCTGGGAGAGCATTCCACATCTTAAACATGCGACAGTGTAAAAATAATTAATGTTATTTTGCAAGCTCTAATAACAACAATGACTAACGAAGGATGCACCCAGCTAAATATAGTTACCCGAGCTTGGACTGCCCACTCCTGCGCATGTTGATATCTTTAACCCAAATGTGTCATTGCAATGCTCTACTGAGTCACAATATGTTATTATGGGAATACCTTTTTATTTGTTTTGCTAGTTTCCTCGTGGAATACATCATAGTGGTCAAAAAGATCTACAAGCATTTCAAATTTCAAGTAAATCAGGCGAGTAGTTCTCGACATAGTATTTTGCCTGTCAGACACTGAAGAGACTGATTTTCTTACTACAATTGGAAACAAATATATATTATCAGCGAGAGAAAGAGTCTTAGACCAATACCAAGACCAAGAAGTGCAAGACCAAGAAGTGCAAGACCAAGAAGTGCAAAACCAAGAAGTTCAAGACCAAGAAGTGCAAGACTTTGCTAAGACCAAGAAGTGCAAGACCAAGAAGTTCAAGACCAAGAAGTGCAAGACCAAGAAGTTCAAGACCAAGAAGTGCAAGACTTTGCTAAGACCAAGAAGTGCAAGAATAAGACCAAGACTTTGCTAGTCTTGGTCTTGCTTTGGGCAACACTAAATAATACAAAATAGTGGTTTTTTTTTGGGATTGCGTTTAAAGATTCTGGATCAATACTTCTTATTAAAGGTGTAATGTGAAATACTGCAAATTAATAACAAAATAAATAAAGGACAATAAAAAAAATATAGCGCAGTCTGGCAAACGGCGCAAATACGTATCTATAATCAAAGACTACGTGTTTGTGCCGTTTGCTGTAGAGACTTTAAGCCCGTGGGGTCCAAGCGCTAAAACATTTTAAAAAAAACATCACACCTCATCTAATTTTCTGCTCTGGGTTCTTTCCTCGCCCAGAGAATCAGCATAGCGATTCTTGCCACCATGCCGCGCGGATACGATTTATATTTAAATTAGGTTTTTTTTTTGTTTTAGTTTATTTTTATACCTTTAAAAATATAAGATAAATTTAATATACATATAAATATATATATATATATATATAGGGTAGGTAATTCCATCTTGTATCCTTAGCATTTAAAATACAAAAATAATGACTTGAGCCCATATATTATTAAGGGTGCGAATACGAGTATACCTGAAAATTAAATAGTTTCAATTAACTTTTCTTAGCTCCTTTCATGAGAGAATTCTTCGTTCTGCTCATAACTCTCTCCTTGCGATTCCTTCACATCACACAAACTCTGTTTCTGACTCTTTTTCAGTAGTAGCTGTTCTGCTTTGGAACAGCTTGCCCCTTAATATTCGTGAAGCCCCAAGCAGAGCTATCTTTAGAAAACTAGTTTACAATAACCTTTTACAATTACAATAAGCACTTGTCTGTTTTCTCTAAAGATGTTGTAATGTAGTGTAGTATATGTATGTATGTTGTATATGTAGTTTATATAATAATTTATATATGTATGTATATGTACTTCGTTTATGTAATGTGTATACCCATTTATATATGTAATTTTATATTGTACCTAGTTGTAAGTAAATATTGTATTTTTATTTTTCTTTTCATATTTGTTGTTTATTTGCTAACCTTACCTCTTAAGTTTTCATTGTCCCGAAGGTTGATTGGAAGAAAGTGCCTATAGGCATTATGTCGGCCTTTTGTTTGTATAACAATAAAGTTTTTAAATAAAATAAAATAAATAACCTGCGCTGAGCAGAGACTAGGAAATATTATGTCGATGTTTTCTTGAATGTTTTTGTATTTTATTATCCTGTAACACGAAAAAATCTAATCGCCATGATCGATTATTACCGGCTACCACTTCGATAACAAGTTCTAAATTTAAAATCTTATTAGACGCCGCTCCCGCTCGCTCGCCACCATAAAATTACTAACTTACAGCGCCTATTTTTAATTTGTACACTTTGGTTATTACGGGCGTTCGTATTACATTATTATTTTTGATAAAAACAAAACAACAAATTAAACAACCTAACCTACCCACAGACTTATGTAGACTCTGCAATAGTGCTTCAACACATAACGGGAGTTTGCAAATCTTTGGTGCAATCAGATTATAAACATAGACACGACCAAGTAGCCGCAATAGTACACCAAATATTAGCAAGCAAATATAAATTAGTAAATCAAATTGTTCCATACTACAAATACAAGCCAAGCACCGTTCTGCAAAATGACAATATTCGACTATACTGGGACAGAACGATTATAACTGACAAAACAGTACACTACAACCGACCTGACATTACTTTGATAAACAAAGAAAATAAAACAGCATATTTAATAGACATAGCCGTACCTAACACTCATAATCTAATAACTACACATACAGAAAAAAATACTAAATATAGAGACCTTGCAATAGAGCTTAAATCCCAACTCAAATTAGAAAAAGTAACAACTGTACCCATATTAGTATCCACGACCGGAGTAATACCCAAAACATTACATGACAGCCTTAAAACTATTAACGTAGACCAGCACACATACAGACAATTGCAAAAAGCTACAATCCTCAATACTTGCCGTATAGTTAGGAAGTTTGGAGTTAAAGAAGCATGATGCTCACTTGGCCGAGGCCCGTGAACATCATTAGATTAACCGGTTAAATACCGAGATTCTTTAAGAATACACATTACATAATAATAATAATAAATTATTTATTGTACATAACCAAAAATAGTGTGGGTACAAAGGCGAGCTTAATGCTATAAATGCATTTTCTACCAACTAACCTTTGTGAATGGGGAGCCATTATAAGCGGGTGCAGAAATAATATTGTGATCAACAATAATGAAATATAAATACATACTAATTAAATATACATATCCTACATACTAAATAAATATATACATAAATAATAAATACTCGTACATATCTAAGTACATAGTAGAAAGTTATGGTAATTTATTCTGTTTATGGTTTAAAAAAATGTATATTATTAAATATTTTGAGAGATGGAGCTTGTCTGATTACCGAAGGTAGTCTGTTCCACTGGCGAGCTGCAGATACCGAAAAGGAGTCTGAATATCTGCTGGAAGAGTGGGGAGGGATTTTAAGTGATCTTTCTTTTAGGCAGCTATTTATTCTTCAAACCATATTAAGAACAAGCTGCGTTACGTAAACTGCCTCCGTGGTCTAGCGGTTAAATCCGTGGATTACCGGGTTCGATTCGTGGTCGGGACACAAAAATATTTAATACATTTAATTAGTATTTAATTTATTTGTGAGATTACTCGAGTTTGGTACGCTGGAGACATCGACGAGCTTGCCACTTGTCATGATTGGCCTATTGATAAGTTGGCTAAATGTGAATCCGCTTATTTATAAGCGTGGTTTCTGACCACCCCGAAAGGGAAACTTACTCGAACTCGGTGATACAAACTCGAAAAATATCACAAGTAAAATAATACTTACATATATATATATATTTAGATATTAACAATTAACCGCTAGACCATTAAGGCAGTTAAATAAACTACACTACAAAAAAAATAAAAAAAATAAAAATTTAACCGTCCGATGGGCGTAGTGTGCCGAAGACACTCGTTGCGTTCTCCCGTTGAACGGCGAGGCTGACCTTGGAACAAAATCTGCTCTATAGAATATTAAATGTTGGACTAAACTAAGTTCTAACTTTAAAAGACTATTCATTCATTACAGTCCCTAGGACACAGCGTCCTAGACCTCCACTGCTGGAGATGGGCCTTCCAGAACTGGAGAATTTGGCCTACACTCGCCACGCTGGCCAGACGGCTTGGCGAGGATATTATGTCAATGTTAAAGACAAATTATTCACGATTCCACAAGTTGGTATTAGTGGAACCGGGACCGACGGCTTAACGTGCTCTCCGAGGCACGGGAACGGTGGTGTTGTAAATCTATGACAAATGTACGTAAGAAAAGTGTATTTCTCATTGGTACATGCCAATTGGGTTTGAACCGACATTTGTGGGATTTAGGGAACGCGTACTTACAACCGAGTCACCACGGTAAAAGCCTATACCTAACTTAAAATGTTGTTAATGTGGATTGGATTATTTTTGCGTAACTAGATCCAATTGAAATGAAAAAAATTAAACACAAAATGCCAAATAATGTTTTGTTAATTAAAATTTAACTACGCGGTATTTTTTTTATAATTAAAATATAATTAAATTTACTTTATTGAAACGGTTATTGTAAATTTTGAAGATCAATATGAACGGCCTCAAAATCTTAACGAAACGCCTCCGTAATCATTTATCCAAGTAATAAAAATACAATTGATTATGCTTATTAATTATTCTCTTATGTTTTTCACCCGAATCTATAGTCGTGAGTAAGAGAAAACAATTGTTTTTATTATTTAATATACACACATCAAAAAAGTCTAGGGATCAAGCATGTTTATGCGGATTTCTTGTGATTGAGATGTGGCTTTGTAATAAATTTATGATTTTATAAATTTATATGGATCCTTTTTGGTGCATTTCATAATTTAAAACAGGAACTGTCAATCAAATTCGAGTAAAAGATGAAAATCAGCTGTCAATATTTTCCCTATAAAAACATAAGACGCATTGAAGACATTATTAGTGCTACTGTTTCCCTACTACTGATTAAAACCAACGTTATTATGGAGCGGCGACGTCATTTAAGCAGGGAAGAAATGATCAGAGCCGTGGGAATGATAGAAGCTGGTTCCCGGCAACGTACTGTGGCTTTAGCTCTGAATACAAGTCAGAGTGTTATCAGTCGACTTTGGACACGTTACCGAACCACTGGTACCGTGGCTGAGCGCCATGGAGGACGGTATCGCTGCACCACACGGAGACAAGACCGATACATTCAAATCACAGCTCGAAGAACTCCAACAATAACCGCCATGATGTTAGCCGTGAGCCTTTATCGCTCTTCAGGGAACTTAATTAGCGACCAAACAGTCAGAAACCGCTTGCATGAAGTGAACCTTCATTCCCGAAGACCGCTACGGGTACCACCTATAGCAATGCACAATCGTAGGACTCGATATCAATGGGCTCTTGAACACAGAAATTGGACAGAAGAACAATGGCGTTTCGTGTGCTTTTCTGATGAGTCTCGTTTTGGTATGAGGCCGGATACAAGACGTATACGACACTGGAGAACCCCTGGACGCCAACAGCGATTAAAATCCTGCCAGGAAGTCCATCCTTATAGTGGTGGAACCATCATGGTATGGGCGGGTATTTCGATCGGCGGAAGAACTGAGTTGATTTGGATCAGAGGCAACCTCAACGCTCAAATTTATGCTGAGACGGTTGTATCAGACGTCATCGTTCCTCTACAAGTGCATATCGGTCCCTTATTTCAGTTAATGCATGATAATGCACGACCGCACACCGCAAGAGTTGTAAGACAGACTCTCGCCGCAGCTAACATCAATGTCCTGCCCTGGCCTGCTCAGTCGCCAGACTTGAACCCGATTGAGCATGCATGGGATATTCTTCAGAGAAGAGCTCTGCCGAATATGGAGGGTATCCAGTCGCAAGAAGACCTTTTTTTGTTGTTGCAACGAACATGGGCGGCCATTCCACAGCGTGATTTGGATGAACTCATTTTGAGTATGCCAAACCGATGTTCTTGTGTTGTTAGTGTTCGCGGTAGAAACACGGATTATTAATTGTTTAAGTTACCCAATAAAATTAAAAAAAAAACTGTTATTTCAGTCTTTTTTTCGAACTTTAATGTTAGTGGTTCAAATGTCAAAAATCCCTTTATTAGGAAAATGGCAATTTTTTTTACTAATGCAAAGGTGACTTGGTTTATCGTTACTGTAGACAAACGAAAACATTTTATTTGATCAATCCTTAAAGAAAATTTTAATGAATATCAATCAGGAGAAAAGTTATTGCAAAAATATATGTTGATCCCTAGACACTTTTGATGTGTGTATATTTATTTCTGCACAAAAACCTTAAATGTACCCCTTGTACATACTTGTACATAAGCCTTTCGGCATTGTATAACAGCTAACCTATAGAGGATTACAAGGTGCATTATTATTAATATACAAATGTCGGTTCAAACCCCCCCGGCATGTACCAATGAGAAATACACTTTTCTAACGTACATTTGTCTTAGATTTAAAACACCACCGTTCCCGTGCCTCGGAAAGCACCTTAAAACGTCGGTCCCGGTTCCACTAATACCAACTTGTGGAATCGTTAATAAATTGTCTTTAACATTGACATAATATCCTCGCCAAGCCGTCTGGCCAGTGTGGCGAGTATAGGCGAAATTCTCCAGATATATGTTCTGGAAGGCCCATCTGCCCAAGAGGCTGTACTGAATATATATATATATATATGTCTATATAAATATATACATACAAAAAAAAATATAATATAGAGATGTGGTCTCCCAAAGCATGGCCTACAAGTAGTTAGGAAGGAGGAGTGTTGGGAAGATTCCTTATTGCTTCTTTATTCTGAAACCGAACCACACGCACAGGCCAAAATATGCACTCCTACACCGTTACCAATATCGCTACGTGAACATATAAATTTGGAGATTCTTATATTTATCGCACGGTTAAAGAGTTGAGAATGGGGTGTATCCCTAACTTTTTATCACGGTAGATGGCGCATGATAGATGGCACCTAATATAACTGTCAGTTGCATAGAAAACTTGTATTTTTATTACAAAATTTATTGTTTTCTGGATATTATTCCAAAGTGAGCAGCTTTTAAGTGTACAAATCGAGATTTCTAAGCGAAATCAAAGATATGGTGATCTCAAAATTGCCATTCTATTAATAATTTTATTTTTTAAATACGGTGTGCGCTTTCTTAATTCGTTTGTTAAGGTAGGTAATATTAATTTAAAATACATTATTCTGTTATAAAAATTAAAACAAAAAAAGGTTAAAAAATGATATATAGGTGCAAAATAAGGTACCATTGCCGCTAGCGACATCTACAAAAAGCTTTGCCTGATACACCCCATTGAATAATATTTTGTAATTATGACGCAATCTCTGACGTAAATAATGAAATCCACTAATAACGTTTGCGACTAAGTAACAGAATAGGGCTGCAGGATCGTTTATTTTAATCGATTTTATTGTAGATCTTAGAGTAGTCTTAGATCTTTAGAGTAGTCTGAGACCAAAATTCATAGTCCTATTTTACTATCTTAGGATAAGCTAAAACAGGACTATAAATTTTGGTCTTCTTGAAGATCTACAATAAAATCAATTAAAATTAACGAGCCAGGATCTTTTTCTAATTTCTAATGTAAGTAACGTGCAGTTAAGGATTCTAAGATGGGATCAGGAGTAGTTTCGTTACGAGTTAGTTAGTCGAACTTTCGAGTTACGAGTTTCTCTAACGGTATCGTAATAATTTGTGTATAATATTATATTTTTTTGAAATGAATTTATGGTTAATTGACTTATTATTATTTAGATTATAAGACTTCTGTTTTTTTCTTTTATAAATTTATTAATTTTCTGACATATGTATATAATTTCTGTACATCATAAATATTAAGTATTTAGAATGTAAACTGACACGGCCTCTTTACAGCCACGATCTTATTTAAGTAGTTTTTAATAAAATTTTACTTGCTTATTGCAGTAATTAATGTTGTGCCTAACATACATAATTTTGGATTATTGCCTGTTTACGGTCCAACCATTATTACCACTTTGATTAGTACATAATGTTTCAATAATTGTATTGATTTTATTAGTTCTGATTGTATCCAAGTTTTAAGCGAACCAACGAAAATAAACTATTTTGATTTTGAATAAATGTGAAACATACCTAATTTTTGACCGCCTCCGTGGTCTAGTGGTAACAAACGTTGCCGTGAACTCGGGAGGTCGTGGGTTCGATTCCCACCGGGGGCAAGTTGTACATTGTATAATTTGTCTCGGTCTGGGTGTTTATATGTATAATATGTATATATTTACAACAAAAAAAAAAGTAAGTATAATATGTAGTTTATCAACCATCTAGTTTCCGTAACACAAGCCTCGCAGCTTACCACGGAAATTAGATGGCGCTGTGTGACCTGTCTTGAAATATTTATTTATTTATTTTATTATTTAATTTACTTGTATAGGTCCGAAAATAATTGCAAGTATAAATAGCATTCGAAACCGCGACCAAGTGACCTGGAGAGCCACAAACCTTATTATTACTTGTTTTATTGTCATCCGAATCCTTAGAAAGTGACATTCACTATAAAAAAATAATAAGTGATTCCGATGTCCTCAAAAGTAGTGAGATCCAATAGTGCGCACCCACCTGTGACCTTTTTGAGGATTCGAGGCTTGCCGAAGCAAAAACATGCAACTATGGTAACCATGAATTAAGTTTAATTTATTTTTTACAGATTAATAGTTTGGTACAGTTGTACTCTGCAAACTATATATTATATAGCAATACATGACAATGGCGAGATACACAAATTTACCTGAACTGAATTTGCAACGCCTTTACATCAAAAAATATAAAAACTGGTTTGGGAACAAATGTGGAACATGTTACTTTTAAAATTATTTTAATAGAAATCCGAGTTTTCATTTAATTCTAGAGGCTGTCTAGAAGTCCTTGACCTCCACTCTTGGAGATGGGCCTTCTAGAACATATATCTGGAGGATTGGGCCTACACTCGCCACGCTAGCCAGACGGGTATTTCCATCTAATTTCCGTGGTAAGCTACGAGGCTTGTGTTACGGAAACTAGATGGTTGATAAACTACATATTATACTTTTTTTTTTGTAAATATATACATATTATACATATAAACACCCAGACCGAGACAAATTATACAATGTAGAACTTGCCCCCGGTGGGAATCGAACCCACGACCTCCCGAGTTCACGGCAACGTTTGTTACCACTAGACCACGGAGGCGGTCCATGGAACCGGGACCGACGGCTACATAAACTACATATTATACTTTTTTTTTTGTAAATATATACATATTATACATATAAACACCCAGACCGAGACAAATTATACAATGTAGAACTTGCCCCCGGTGGGAATCGAACCCACGACCTCCCGAGTTCACGGCAACGTTTGTTACCACTAGACCACGGTCTAGACTAGGCGGTCCATGGAACCGGGACCGACGGCTTAACTCCGAGGCACAGGAACGGTGGTGTTGGAAATCTATGACAATTGTATGTAAGAAAAGTGTATTTCTCATTGGTACATTCCGGGGGGTTTGAAACCGACCTTTGTTTAGTATATTGAGGAAAGCGTTCTTACAACCGAGCCTCCACTGCACGTACAGGTTTACGCAGCGAATATTCGGCGGAATATATATTATTATAATAAATTATTCTCTTTATAATAGGCTTGAAATCTCTTTATTTAAATTTATTCAGATATTTTTCTTAATGATTCTGCAATAATATGTTGCGAGAAATATTTGCCAGCCTTCCTGTTTTCAGACTTCTCTCTCAGCCGCTTGGATAACTTCATGAATGAAGGCCGCCATGGTCTCATAGTCTTGACCTCATATAGAATACTTGTATGTGTATTTAGGACAACTACGTATGTTTTGCCATTTAAATGCTTGTCCCAGTTCTCTACGTTCAAGTTTTCTACGTGAAATAATGACAGCGATTAGGTATTTAAAAAGAACACTGAACACTTTTATTTGATTTGATTTGTTTTAAACTCTTTTAATTAGCTCTTAGCGCTTAGCTCTGTCGAATACTTACCGTAGAATCAGGAAAACCACATCTCGGCGAAGCTGCAGCGATTCATGAGTTTTAGACTTTGCGGTCTTGTCCACTATCCGGATCGCCTGCCTCTGCAGGACATTGAAAGCATCTGTAAGGTACATGGCGGAATCATCCCAGAGTCGAGAACAGTATTCCACGAATTATCTTATTTGTTTTAAACTGCCTCCGTGGTCTAGCGGTTAGTCCGTGGATACCGGATACACGGAGGTACCGGGTTCGATTCCTGGTCGGAACACAAAAATATTTATTAATGTCAATAAATACATTTAATTAATATTCAATTTATTTGTGATATTTCTCGAGTTCAGTACGCTGGAGACATCGACGAGCTAGCCACTTGTCATGATTGGCCTATAGTAAAGTTGGCTAAATGTGAATCTGCTTATTTATAAGCGTGGTTTCTGACCACCCCGAAAGAAAAACCGTCGTGATGATACTCTTTTAATTAAAATATTGTCGTGTGCAACAGTTAGGCATTCTCAGGTAGCTGTTAATTAATATTAATAAAAAAAATATAAAATTTGAATAAAACTAATGGTGCAAATAGGTTTGACCGTGTTCCAATTAGGTTTAGAAAAAAAAGCCAATTAAAATGATAATAAAATCCATGTAGGTAATTTAAGCAAATCAGGTTTCCTTTTCTGGAAGCGTGGTCACAGTATTGCAATCATAAACTTAACATTTAGGACACGACATTACATCAACCTTATTTGTGGCCCCAAAAAATGCTTTTTATTATTATATGTATCTTTAAAATTATATTTTACTCTAAATAAACTTATTTACAAACATCACCTAGCAGCTACGGCCTAACCTTTTCGTATATCTCGAAATGGTGATTTTTTCAAGGATCGGATAATGTGATATGATAATGGCCAAGGAGTTGTCAAAGTGGCGACGGAAAGGTCTGGACACACGAAGACTGGCAATTATTTCTACCAACGTATTAGACTCGCTATACAGAGGGGAAATGTTGCCAGTCTTCTTGGGACTAACTTATGTGTTAACTGATGGGACGTCACTAGAGGACATTTTTTATTTATACTTTTTTTTTATTAGGTTTGGTTTATAGTTATTTAAGTAGTGTGTAATTATTAATTTAAAAATGTATTACTATATAATGTATGTATCATAATCACGAAGATTCCCTTTCGTGATGGTCAGAAACCACGCTTATGAATAAGCGGATTCACATATAGCCAATTTTACTATAGGCCAATCATGACAAGTGGCAAGCTCGTCAATGTCTCCAGCGTACCAAACTCGAGAAATATCACAAATAAATTAAATATTAATTAAATGTATTTTTATTTACATTAATAAATATTTTTGTGTCCCGACCAGGAATCGAACCCGGTACCTCCAAGTCTAAATCCACGGACTTAACCGCTAGACCAAGTTTTTGTTACGTAAATTAATTTACTGTGAATATAGTTGGTCAAAAGTGGTGTTGTTTTGTTTAATAATGTTCTACAATGTGAATAGGTATGGAAAGCGATAAATTGGACTTTGAATATGGGGCCCAAGTTGCAGTTTATTTTTTTACGGTTTTCCTCGGATGACCTCATTAACTCATAAAAAAGAAAGATATATTACGTAAGACCTGACTGTATGGGCTAGACCCTTTGCCTTCCCCATCACCTCATTCATCATCCATCGGGAGAAGAGAACAAAACAAAAAATAAAATTTTCAGTATAATATCGGTTAGTAGAACCCATTTCGTAAAAAAAAGGCACGTGCTAATATTAATTTTAATGAAAGCCGAATATCCACAGTGCGGCGCGGCGATTTGACGAATACAGTGAAAATAAAAAACAAATTAAATATAGACAGTTTACTTTTTAATTTTATTTTAGGCTTAGAATGATTATAACAGAAAGTACTAATTAAAAAAAAATAAAAAAAAGCCCAGGTCTTAAGATTAACTCAATAATTCCAATCTAACCTAGTTGCGTGGTCCCACCTCCAGCGTTGTAGCAAGCCTTATTTGGGCCAACAATAATAATGATACCAATATTAATAAAATACAGATTTAGATCGTTGACCTAATCGTCGATCGGTAATCGACGCCAAATTTGAACTAGATGTTGTGGATTATTCTTAAGAATGTTTAATAATATCCTTACACACGCACAAAGATTTTTCAAGTCTGACTGTATTTATGATTTTATTGTAATGTAGTCTATAAACTTTTTAGGAAATAAAATTACAGACATTTTTGAAATTTGTGTGGTAGGCCGACAGTTGCTTACATTCATGTACCTTGCGCGCCACTTACCTACCATCAGGAAGGA
The DNA here is from genome assembly GCA_910589645.1 of Tinea semifulvella. Taxonomy (NCBI): domain Eukaryota; kingdom Metazoa; phylum Arthropoda; class Insecta; order Lepidoptera; family Tineidae; genus Tinea; species Tinea semifulvella. Next base: position 5,773,458 of record OU342599.1, read on the forward strand.
CGCAAGGTCACATGTAATTAGAGTAAATAAAAAGGCAATTTCATTTACATAATTTTAGACAGAGAATTATAGCAAAAACATCTATAAAGATTTTTCTCTATTTTACTGTAACAAATATATGAATAAGACAAATTTCTAAGCATTCCATGGATTCCGGGTCCATCGTGTATGGGTAAGAGATGAGAAGAATGGTGTCTCGGGATTGCGACCGACAATAGGCTGGTTTAAGAAAAGGAGGCCTCCCTTTTTTATTTTATTGCGCGATAATACGCTCACCATCCACCATTCTACTTCTCTCCTTACCCAACCAAATATCAAATAATCTTTATTTACAAACAGTTATACATGAATTTGAATCAGGGGCCTGAACAAGGGTCTCTGGGACGCCTGGATCTCTGGACACCCTGCACTTCCGGTCGCAAACAATATTGCAAAACAAGGCGCTTGCAGATAAAAATAATTTTAACTAATATTTATTTGAATACCTACTTAATATTACAAATTATATAAAAAGAGAAGGTTTAAATGAGTTAGTGTGGGTGTGTGTATGAGTGTGGTAGTGTTTTGTGTATGTATGCATGAGTGCGTGTTTTGTGTAAGTGGGCATTAACGTGTGTTTTTTTTTTTTTTTTTTTTTTTTTTTAATTATTTTTATCATCATCACGACCGTTTCCCTTTCGGGGTGGTCAGAAACCACGCTTATAAATAAGCGGATTCACAGTTAGCCAACTTTACTATAGGCTAATCATGACAAGTGGCAAGCTCGTCGATGTTTTTTTTTTTGTATTATTATTATTTTATTTTTATTACCTTAGAAGCAGTTTTTCAGTACTATCGTAGTCAAGAAGAAACAGCCAATTAGTCACTGCATTTCTTACATCTCGTAGCATCATTGTATGAATCTCGAGATTTGAGTTAATTTTGTTATACAAGTACGCTTGATACGTCTGTATGATTCCGTTAATGCCGTCTTGGAAGCTCGTTCCATAAATGTATTGACGGCAGACCTGCTTAGGCCCAATTCTTTCAGTAAGTAATGCAAAGATTTTGTTGGAACTCCTCTCGCACCAACTTCCACTGCGTAGAGTCTTGAACCCGTTCCTGGTCATTTCTTCTGCGAGATCATAGTATTTATTCGACTTCATGATTATTTATTATCCTGGTTTAGGCCAAGATAAATTTTGAGAAACGTCTCTGTATAGCTCTGGTAACAACAGTATATCTAGAAATAATTACAAAGAAACGAAAATGAAAATAAATTATGGAATGAAGTAAGATTTGAATCGTAAACTTTTTATTGGCTGTTTATTGTATTTAAGACACCATCGTACAAAAAGATGGGTGTCGTTCCCAAGGACATTATTCAGTATTAATATCTCGTGGACTCGCTTACCGAGGGTTAACAAATCACATAAAACCAATACCTTAAATTATCACACCAATTTCATTCTTATCAACCAAAGATTGCTTCGGATTAGTGATCAAAGTCCTTTGTAATCAATTTTATGTGATGTTGTAAATCGAAAAGATCTTGATGACAACGTATCTTTCTCAGAAATGTTTTAACGTTTTTTGTTATTTTTCGATGATTGATTATCAATAGGTGTTGATGTTTGTAATATCTGTCTTTAGATCATCAATCATGAATTAATTTCTTGTCTTGTTTACAAATCAATGACAAAATGTCTCTCCACTATCACGCCGCGTCTGTCTGTCTCTTCGCGATAAACGCAAAAACTACAGCTCCGATTTTTATGCTGTTTTCCCTAATGGATAGAGTGGTTCACGATAAAGGTTTTAATATATATTTGTTAAGTTTTATAAATTAACGATATTTGTTGGAGGTGTCGGAAAAACAATCCGTCTGTGAGCTGTCAACGAAAACGCTGCCTAAACCCATTGAGATATAACAAAATAATGTACGCTGGAATTGTGTATCTATATATGTAGGTCTACAAAAATGTAAGCGATGGCATATGTCTATCTCTTAAGGATAACATACTATCAATCAATCAACAACAAACAACAACAACACAGCCCCTAGAACGCAAAGTCCTAGAACTCCACTGTTGGAGATGGGCCTTCCAGTAAATTCTGAAGAATTTGGCCTACACTCGCCACGCTGGCCAGACGGGTTGGCGAGGTATCAATCAATCAATCAAATTATTTATTTCCTTAGGTTATCTTGTACTTGGATATTGTCAGCACTAAAATATAAAACAAAAACATAAAAAAAATATAAACAAACAAATAAATAAGTTAGCTAATCATGGTTTGTTCTATATCAAAGACAATGGCATTTTGGCGTCTTCTTTTTTATTTTTAACTGTTATTTAAAAAAAAAAAAAAACTGCTGTAACAAGGCTTCCTCCGTTAGCGGTTAAGTGTGTGGACTTAGACGCGGAGGAATCGTGTTCAGAGCAAAATTTATTTAATTTATTTGTGATATTTCTCGAGTTTGGTACGCTAGAGCCATCGACGAGCTTGCCACTTGTCATGATAGTCCTATAGTAAGTTGGCTAAATGTGATCTTCTTTTCTTCTTCTTAAGGTAAATAATATAACAATAGCTGCATTGAAAAGCCATCGAAACAATAGGGCATGTATGAAGAGGTTGATGAATGTCGAAGAAGCGAAAAAGGTATGTCCTCGCGGAGTAGGCATTTGGCGTGAAGATATGTTTGTATGTATGTATGTATGTTAGATAAACATTGTACCATTCAGCATTAAAAAACGGGGATTTCGGTTGTCAGTATTTTTTATCATTTACACAAATCTCGCCGTTCGATTTTATCAAACGACATTTGATTTCTTTGGGCCCATGCAGGTAACGTCCCTCCCCCAAATCTGGCAGGATTAGATACCTATAGTTTTTAACCCCCGCGACTAAAACTTCGAACCATTCCGTTTTGGGTCGTAGATATTTGCCCGTAAAGAAAAAAATGTTTAATTTGACACAGCTTTACTCGTATATATGAGTAAGTAGTCTGCAAAAAAAACATTCACATGGCTGTGAGTGAGATTCAAAAAGTTCGCAAAAAATACTTTTCTTACATACATTTGTCATACATTAGCAACACCACCGATCCCGTGACTCAGAGAGCACATTAAGCCATCGCTTCCGGTATCACTAATACCAACTTTTGTGATCTTTAATAATTTGACATTTAAATTGACCCTCACCAACAAATTATTTTTGATAATATGCTGACCTGCATGCTATGGATGAAATACTTTACTTACCATTTTGTATAAAAATATCATCCAATAACCGCTCTATCTTATATTTGATCTCTTTCCATGTAGGGCTCGACATATTTGTTAACATAATTCTATCGCGTATCCTAACAAGATCGCCACATTTAAATTTGCCGTGATATTGTTAATACGGGTTGTACGGAATTTTTTTGACAGTTGACACGCACAGACAACGCTATTTAAAAATATGGAGAAGTATTCAAGTAACTAACAACGTTTCAAACTGCCTCCGTGGTCTAGCGGTTAAGTCCGTGTATTTATTTATTTTATTTTTATTTATTTAAAACTTTATTGCACATAAATTACAAAGGCGTGACATAATGTCGCTTGACATTCTCTGCCTGTCAGACCTTTGGGACAACGAAAACATTTATGTGAGGTAGGTGCAATATATCAATTAAAATTTAATATATTAAAAATATAAGTCTATAAAATATTATTTATTGCTTATAATAAAATTTAGACTCGGAGGTACCGGGTTCGATTCCTGGTCGGGATACAAAAAAATATATTTATGTAAATAAATACATTTAATTAATATTTAATTTATTTGTGATATTTCTCGAGTTTGGTACGCTGGAGACATCGACGAGCTTGCCACTTGTCATGATTGGCCTATAGTAAAGTTGGCTAAATGTGAATCCGCTTATTTATAAGCGTGGTTTCTGACCACCCCGAAAGGGAAACGGTCGTGATGATACTTTTAAAAACGTTTCATTATTGTTCAAACACATTGCAAAATATATGAATGCTACTTACGTCAAGTTTTCGGTCGCAATAAAGCGCCAAATGACGTGAAGCGTTTAATTTAAAAAATTGAGATCAAATTTACGCTGATGGATCAGAAGATCATTGTGCGTCGTCGTCCTTGTCGGTCATTCGAAAATATAGCCACAGTAAGGGAATCCAGAAATTCCATTCGGCATCGTGGTCGAAAATTAACATTTCCAGAAGCTCTATGCAACGAATTTTAGTAAAATATCTGCATTTGTGCGCGTACAAAGTTTAATTAGTGTAAGAAATCAAGCCAATTTTATCTTTAAAAGACTCTTATCTTAAAACGTCGGGGGTTTTTCAAATTTTTTTTTTTTGTCACACATACATGATTTATTGGGGTGTTTTTTTATAGAATGTGGTAGCTCGAAAGGATCAATGTTGTCAACCAACTCTGATAGAGGTTCTAACAGGTTTGTATATTTTATAATAAAATTTGTGAGTCCTTCAAATTTTATAACCGTAAATATATTTAAAATAATATATTATTTTATTTTAAAAACCATATTTAAGTTTTTTTTTATTAACCTAATTAAATGGTACATACATTATCATTAATACATACTAAAAAACTAAGTCCCCCGCCGCGTCTGTCTGTCTGTTCGCGATAAACTCAAAAAGTACTGCACCGATTTTTATGCTGTTTTCACCAATTGATAGAACGGTTCTCGAGATATAGAGTTTTTGTATACATTAGCGGCAAATAAGCCGTCTGGGAGCTTCAATAGTATACCTAAATATAAAATACATATATATTCATATATAGGTATAATAAGTAAGTTATGGCGAATTATTCTGTTTATGAAGTAAGTATTTGTAGAACTTATCTTTAAATATTTTAAGAGATGGTGCTTGTCTGATAATTAAAGGAAGTTTGTTCCACTGGCGAGCTACAGATACAGTAAAGGAATCTGAATATCTGCTGAAAGAGTGGGGAATATATTTATATATACCTAAGTAGGTACAGCTACGGGTATATAGTACCTATCTATAGCTGGGCACCGTTTATCAAATAGTTAACTTCGTTAATCGTTAATCCGCTACAAAAAAAGTTAGCTTCGTTAAACGGTAAAGCGTTACATTTCGGAAGAATTAACGGAAGTTAATGTTAATCGTTAATCCGTTAATATGTGTAAAATTGCATTTTTATATCGTTGCGTTAGTGAACTTATAAAACCTGTTGGTTTAGGTTCTGGAAGTTAACAGGTTAATATATAATATTGTCAGAATGAGTTCTCTTTTTTGTCTTGCCTCGGTTAGAGCCCGCCTTAACAATCTCTTCAAACTGTACGTATTGTGACTCATGTACCCTTCTTACATGTTGTTTCAAATTATTCAGGCTTGATACATGAACTTTTATTTTGGTGTCTTTCGGCAAGCAACGCTTACAAGCAAAAAGTATTTGCTGGCCCGATCTGGATAGAAATTCTACATACTCAGTCAAATGTGGCCAAGGATTCTCATCAGGACCGCTGAAATCCGATTTCATGTCTTCCATGATATAGTTTTAATTACTACACTGCACAGTACACTTTTCTATCTAACTAATTACACTGCACTCTTCTTTATTAACACGCAAATTATCACTGACAGTAATTTATAGTAACAACAAACACAACACTCGTCACTCTAAGCACTGGCGCTAGTACTTCGCAGTTTTTTTACTCGCACGCGCCGGCAAAATATATCTAGTTTTGTTTTTGTCTCACGCGCCGCCGCGCCCGGTACTTGTCCTTTCATACTTGTCTGAACCTGTTTTTCGCGCCACACCGCGGTGCCGTGCGGTAAATAGTGGCATTGGATTAACAGTTAACTGACTTCTGCATATTAACGGAAGTTAACGTGTCCGTTAACATTTTTAAAAGTTAACTTAAAAGTTAACCCGTTAATCAAAATGTTAACTTCGTTAATTAACGATTAACGGATTAACGAGTTAATGCCCAGCTATGTACCTATCTAAATATGGTATAGTCGATTATAATTCAACGAGGAAATGCGGCGAGCGTTTTAGGTACCCTCCCTGGTGGTAAGCCCTTAGTTTATTTTGTAGAATAGTTTTAATTTCATAGGTATTTTTAGTTTTATTTATAATTAGTTTTTTAATCAATTTTATTTTAATATTTTTGTATCTAAGTACTTCGAATAAAGTTTATTTAATTAAACATAAAAAAAAGTATAGTAAATAAATAAATAAACAAACAGAGCAGCGCCTGCCTGAGTACGCAATTTATTGTTTAAATTAAGTATTAATAATAATAAATAAATAAATACAATTCAATAAACAAAATTTCATAATCCTAAAATATTACATAAAAATATAATCTTCCGTGCATGGGTCATTAAAATTTACGATTCCCAATTTTAGTGAGAATACATAAAATTGTCGTAAAATAGCCACCCACGGGTCGCATCTGGATCACAATGGAGACAGATGGTGGATATAAAAAATACTAGATCTATTGTGTTTTATCCTCTAACTAAAATATAGGAGTATAAGACGCTTACATAAGATGCACTTACCTCAAATAATAAATCACGTCAGAATATGCATCCACATACCTTGGGACAGTCCATCCCTACGCGTACGTATTCTGTCGATTCATACATAGAACAGTCAAAAAAATGGGTTGTTACTTTACTATAGTTTTACATCAAAGTATAAAAAAGCATTATGTCAAGCGATAAAGTTCTTCCGGACTCCATCCGACATTCCAGAGTGACGATGCTATGACTATAAAAGGCTTATATACAAAGTGTGTTGAAAAAGGATTGCAAAGACTGAATTATCTATTTATTTATTTATTATTTAAGGTACACTAACAGGTTACAATTAATACATATCAAGCACAAATTTACAATAATTCATAAGGTCGGAATTGCAACCCAAGGGCAGTGTACACGGCATGCTACACATAGCTAATTGGATGATTAGAGTCAACTGTGTTATTTAGTTTTAAAATTTTAGGTTTCATCCATTTCATCATTATCAATGTATTAATACTATATACGAGAATAAATATGTTACTATAAATTTTTTTTTTTTTAATTGTCTTTAAAGGACATTGTACAGAATACATCAGTCCTAAACACGTAATTTATTTACATAATATATGTTTATAACAAAGTTCATAACCGAGTTGGGGATCATCAAATTCCAGATGCTGCAGAATTTGATGCTTTACTTGGAGTCACTCGCGGCATTATAGCCCAAACACGTCGTGTAAAATATGAGAGTTGACAGCGCGGGAAAACCGCAAAAAATAAACTGCAACTTATGCCCTATATTTGAAGTCCAATTTATCGTTTTCCATAATTATTCACATTGCAGCACATTATTAAACAACACCACTTTTGACCAATAATATCCACAGCAAATTAATTTTACAAAACAAAAACTTGCACTTGACATGTCCACACAAAATGGCGCGAAAAACTACCATGTTACTATTAATGTCAATTTATGTTGAAAGTTACATCATAGGTTATATATTAGTATAAGTCAATATAAGAATAGTAAAAAGTCACTTTAAATTAGTTTACCATCAATAACACTTGTCTCTTAAATAGACTAACATTTGGGTTGAAAATGTCTAGATTCACAGTAACGCTGGAAAGGTCATTAAATAGTCGACACATACGGATAATAGGGTTATTATAGCTGTTGATTTTATGGGCACCAATAATAAATGTTCGGTTCTTTTGTCGGGGATTACGCCAAGTACTAAATCTGAGAGAAGTCAGCAAAGCAGAGGATTGAAGCAATAAGTGTGTAATTTTGTGCAGGTAAATGAGATCTTGTTGACTGCGACGAATAAACAGCGGGGTACATAACATTTATAATATTAGTTTGGATTGGAAATCGCACATAAAACACGAATAGGATAAAAAATGACCTCCCACGTACTAATCCGAAACCCTTGACCACATGTTTTAACATAGACTAGACACAAAGATCTTCCAATATCAATAGATACCGCATGTTGTAAAAATTAAAGAAAAATAAGTTTGATGCTTCTATTATTATTATTTAAAAAATGTTGTTCTTTACTTAATAGTATGTACATCGGCTACCAGCTTACCTCAGGTAGAGTGAGACAGAAATATGTGGGGTGCAATTTTAACCAATAAACTACATAAATAGTGTGTGTAAATAAACTACATAAATACTTATTCGACCAGTATCATCACGACCGGGGTCGTCAGAAACCACTCTTTTAAAGAAGTCACGTTTAGCCAACTCTATCATGACAACTAGCAAGCTCGTCGATGTGTCTAGCGTGCCAAACTCGAGAAATATCACAAATAAATTATTATTTTATTTTGTGGCTCGAACTGGTCGAATAAATCCCGGCACCTTCGCGTCTGAATCCACTGAGTTAGGCGGTAATCCTCGGAGGCAGTTAGGATAAGGCATAAATACTTATTATAGTATCGTATATAAGTACTATATAGCAGATATATATGATAACATATTATTGACAAGTATAAATTTTACACTTAATATATCAACCTAGTCTTGTATTAAATATTGTTACAAGGAAAACATAGTTTTTTTCCTATTATATCAGTTCCTTGGCAATTATAGTACTTATTTGTGGAAAACTTTTTTCAACTCCTAATGCTTCATCTACCTAATTTCATGATCATTGACTTGGACATGATAATTGCACATTCTAAGGAATTCTAAACAAAAAACAGACACATGCAATTGTATTACATCTAGCGACAGATATATGGGACTAAAATTGTTTTGCACAAAATAGACTTGGCGACAAGTTGTTTGGCGCCATTTTTTACAATAATACTCTGATTGTTGCGACTGAAAGATTAAGACCATAAACATAAATATGTCTAAAGAGAGAAAGAAACATAGGGTAACGAAAACTATTATGGACCCCATCAAAATATTTATTTCTTTTCAAATAGCATGAAAACCCAATTTGTAATATACCTAGACGGTCATATTTTAAAAATAATAATAAAAAGAACGAGTTTTAACGATGTCCTTTGGGTAGTGTAGTATTGATAAGAATCATCACGACCATATCCCTTTCGAGGTAGTCAAAAACCACGCTTTTTAAAGAAGTGAATTTACATTTAGCCAACATACTATAGGCCATGATGATAAAGTGGTAAGCCGCAAAGTGGATGTTTCTTGCGTACCAGACTCTATATCCCCGCCAAGCCGTCTGGCCAGCGTGGCGAGTGTTGGCTAAATTCTCTAGATATATGTTCTGGAAGGCCCATCTCCAGCAGTGGAGGTCTAGGAAGCTGTGTCCTAGGGGCTGTAATGATGAATGATGAGACTCTATATCACAAATAATTAAATTAGACAAATTGGCTTATTAAGAAACGTTATTATAGTATAAGCAACTATTTAAATATCAAGAATCATTAATGTAAAATAGTTTTCACACCTAGAGTGACAGAGTCATAGTTTTGCACACCTGCATGCAGATTGGATACAATTTACCTTTATGTACCACATCTAACATCTTGTACTTGTTTTTTATGTAATCTGGCAATAAACATTTTTTTGATTTGATTTTCATTTTAAAATAAATAAATTAAATTATTGTGTCCCAACCGGTAATTGAACCCGGTACCTCCACGTCCAAATCTACAGACTTAACTGCTAGACCATTATGTATTTATTTAAATACTTTATTGCACTTAAAATAAACAAAAAACCTATTGCATAGACGAGCTATAACGCCATAAGGCATTCTTCACCAGCTAACCTTGGGGATCATGTAAGGTGATGGGCAGGATGAAGAAAAATATTAAAATAGCTTAAATTAGTAAATAAACATAATTACGCATTTATAGCACTTAAAAATACATACACGTATACAATATAAAAAAAAGAATACACATACATACTATATAATAAGTACATACATACATAAACATACACTATGAATAAATAAATATATATATAAATAAAATGTCAAACAACATCGTTAATTCGAGAGACATACATTCTGTTTCTCAAGAAATAATGTGGTTAGAAGGTTTTTAAATACGTTGACGGACGCACCGTGCACGCACGCAGTGCAGTGCAGACGGACCATGGAGGCAGTCAACTTACAAAAACGGTGATGAAAAATCTGAGAAATCTGTGCGCATTTTAAAAGGGTCAATAATGGTTGTGGTTACCTTACTAATCCGTAATGGGTAGTAGTAATGGGCTTTAAGCTGATAACAGACTGGACTTGATAATTTGGGGTTTTAAATCCTTCCCAAATACAATAATCCGATTTTTTTATGAGCTAAGACGCTAACATCAGTAGTCGAGGTTCTTTTGCGTAAGTAGCATTGCCAGATGTACCCCTTCGGATTATTATATTTTGATATAGTATCATCACAACCTTAAGTTTCGATGTGGTCAGTAACCAAGCTTTTGTTAGGAGCTGGTTTAGCGAGCCAACTCGCCATGAATCAAACCCATAGCACTTTCAAATTTACGGTCTAAACTGTTAGACCACAGAGGTAGCTTGTGTTGTAGTTATCACCATAAATATCACCATGGCAAGTTTATATTATTAAGAATAAAAAATAGTACAATGATTTAAATAGTAATAAAAATTAAGCTAATAAATATAAACTAAAATCTAAACTATATATACAAATATTTACCTATGACTTGATCATGTGGCAGTGTGCCAAGAACACTCGCAGCATTGCCCCGCTGCACAGCGATGCTGATTTGCTGCGCGAAAAAACTGTCAGCCCTCTTGTCACATACAGCATTACATTACAGTTTACATTAGTTCTCCTTGAAAGTAAAAATTGGCATTTGACATCATTGCAAATGGCATATACTTTCAACGAGAACAACAAATAGGCGATAGGCGTGTCATGTCCAGTCAAGCCGGCATAGTGTTAGGGACTGATGTCTGTCATGAGTGTCTGATTCCAGTTGCTAACATTCATAGACTTCGCGCGCCACTTACCATCAGGTGGGAGCAAAGTCACATGTCGTATTAATTTTATTTGGTTTGCCTTATTTATACATTATATATACATTAAATTTTAGTTTCTTAGGTTATATGATCGTTGATGCACAGAGAACGAGGGAGCGGCAGCATCATCTTAAGGGCAGTTAGTGAGAAGCCAGATTGCCCTATCATGGGGCACTGGGTACATACATGTACGTGACCAGTGCCTCAGGAGGGCAAGGCAAATATAAAAATAAATGCCCTCTTTTTATTAATATAGATTAAGCAAACACTATGTTACTAACCTCTATGGATACTATTCCGAAATAAACGCATTTTTTTATATATATATATATATTTTTTATTCTGTCAGTATCAACGAATTTTTTTACGGATAACTGGCAACCCTAAAACGAAATTTAAATCTGCGTAAACAACAATGAAGTTAAGATTATTGTTACGACATCGTTTAGCCTCAAGGTCTTTACAAATCACCACTACACTAAATACTTTTACTTTTAAACAAAATAATATATAGGCCACTTGAAATGGACAAAAGAATTTAAACATTTATGATGGCTCTAAATTAAACAAGATAAGAAGATTATTGTTAAGTATTTTTGAGTTATTACATATTATATTCATTTTTGTTGTTGCGTAATTCTGTATTTATTTTAATTTGTGAATCTACTATACGAGTATCTGAGAAGTGAGTAGTAGTTGGGACGCGTTAGAACGGGGCGCTCCGGGGTGATCCTCATTTAGCGTGTGTTAATATGCGCATGCGACGCGAGAGCCCGCCGCTTGCCTGTTTTACCTCGGCGATCTGTGGGGCTAAAGGATCTGTGGGGCAGTTTCTGGCTATTTAACGAATGCCACTAATGAAGGAATCAGTTACTGGTCATTAGAACCTTTACAAAACAGTAAATAGTAGGTATTTATATATAGGTAATTTTAACTATACAAAGTTTTTCCAAACTCGTGGAAATTAGATAAGACTTCTATTTAATTTTTTATTTATAATTATTGATTCGAAGTAGATACAAAAATAATAAAATAAATTTGATTAAAAAATTAATTATAAATAAAACTAAACTAAAAATACATACGAATTTAAAACTATTCTACAAAATAAACTAAGGGCTTACCACCAGGGAGGGTACCTAAAACGCTCGCCGCATTTCCTCATTGAATTATTATTGAAATATTCTGTTTTAGGTAGTTATGGCATTTGGGATCGCCACACTCTTGAAAAATTCGTTTACCCAGCTCTTATGAATTTGTGGGTATCAAAAGAATTGTTTCAACCCCAAATGCCACAAAGTTATAATTTTGTTTAATAATAATAATAATATATTCAATTTAACAGATAATTACAATCCATTTTTGTTAGTATACCTATCACTATGTTAGTAACAATGGGTTACATTAAAGTTAGTAAACTAAAATTTTATGTTAGTGCCTTATTAATGCTATTATATTTGATGTGCTTTTTAAATTCGGCTGTAAGAGCAGCCGAACCGGCCTTTTTTGAAGGAAATGTGGCAAGCGGCAAAAGTATATTATATAATAATAATTTTATTGACCTGTAATTCAATACATAAATAAAATAAAATTGTAATAGTAACCTCTGAAACACTAAAAACATAAATTGTTACTAACGAGCGACCTTTCTCGCCAACAAACCTTAATGGTTTGGTGAGATTTAATGATTTAAAAATATTACAAAAACAAAAAAAAAAAAAAAACAAAAAAAAAAAAAAAATTCCACACAGGTGGCATCCCAAACAAGACATCTTCCCTCACTCCATGGTACAAGTTTCGTATTTATAATAGTTTATTGTAAAAAGTAAGGATTGTATTGTAACAACTTACACGAGTATTATGTTATTATGGACGTCATCTACATGCAAATATATCGTAATAGAATAACATGTTATGCATACAAATGTCGGAGATATATTATTTATTAGTGTCTTGGTTAACGTTTATGGTCTGGGGTCACCGAATGCATATATTGCGTGGAATTTATTAAAAAGCATATATTTTTATATTATAATCTAGAATAAAAACAAAAAACTACGTTGTTTTTATTTTAATTATTCAGTAATAAAATCTTAAGTTACGGTGCAGGGAAGTTTTCCTAAAAATATCGCCACTCATACACTTCCTAATCAAGATCAACAAATCAGAGGTCGACGATCTCGCGAATGTAGACTTACGTAATTCTTTCTCTCTCTATTTCGTCTGCGTGAGCGAGATCAATTAATAATAACACTCCCAGCCTTTAGGTATTTATTAGTGTTTTGTTTTTCGGATAATGATTTTTATCTTTATAAAAAAGCGACATTTTTATTTCAAATAGAGGTTCTACCAATGACACCTGAAGCCTAAAATAATATTTGCTCTTTTGACAATTACATATGGTATATATGATTGACCGCCTCCGTGGTCTAGTGGTAACAAACGTTGCCGTGAACTCGGGAGGTTGTGGGTTCGATTCCCACCGGGGGCAAGTTGTACATTGTATAATTTGTCTCGGTCTGGGTGTTTATATGTATAATATGTATATTATTTACAAAAAAAAAGTATTATATGTAGTTTATCAAACATCTAGTTTCCGTAACACAAGCCTCGTAGCTTACCACGGAAATTAGATGGCGCTGTGTGACCTGTCTGGAAATATTTATTATTTATTATTATTATTATATAGTTGTTAAAGTGACGTCGAGTGTTTCATCATCATCAGCCTGTGTCTCGCCACTGCTGGATAAAGGCCTGCCTTAAGGCCCGCCACCACGTGATCTTTTGCAACCTTCATCAGCGACCTTCTTTAGCTCATGCGGCCATCTGACGGAGGGTCGTCCCTCTCAGCGACGTCCTGTACGTGGTATCCACTTAAGGACTCGTCTACATCATCGTTTGTCGGTTCATTGCCACTTCAGCTTGCTAATTTTGAAAGCTTTGTCGGTAACTTTGGTTCTGTGACGGATGTCAAAGTTTCGGACTTTATACTTCAGAGAAACTTACTTACCTACTACTTAACTAACCCACCACCGCTTACTTACTGTCACTGTATGACAGTATATTTATACTTGTGCGCGGTCAAAGGTCAAATAAATGTATAATATGTATATATTTACAAAAAAAAAAGTATAATATGTAGTTTATCAACCATCTAGTTTCCGTAACACAAGCCTCGTAGCTTACCTCGGAAACTGGATGGCGCTGTGTGACCTGTCTGGAAATATTTATTATTATTTATATTATTATAATGTATGACTACGGTGTGCCCTAACCATTTTACAAACACCTATCAATTACCGCAACCTTGTGATCTCGGTTCAGGTGACAATGTGACCATGAAATTGAAACTTAGCCATGGCATAGCTTGACTGCTTATTTTTCATTCTAGATCCTAGAAAACTTCTAGACCTCCACTACCAGATACAGGGTTTTTTTTTTAAATAATAATATATTCATCATCATCACGACCGTTTCCCTTTCAGGGTGGTCAGAAACCACGCTTATAAATAAGCGGATTCACATTTAGCCAACTTTACTATAGGCCAATCATGACAAGTGGCAAGCTCGTCGATGTCTCCAGCGTACTAAACTCGAGAAACATCACAAATACATTAAATATTAATTAAATGTATTTATTTACATTAATAAATATATTTTTTTGTGTCCCGACCAGGAATCGAACCCGGTACCTCATAGTCTAAATCCACGGACTTAACCGCTAGACCACGGAGGCAGTTAATTATTAATAATATTGGAATATTGCCGAAAAACTAAATTAAAAGAAAAAACATTTTCCTACATGGCGGGAAGAACTCCGAATCGATTGGTCTCACTTTTACGTCGCGAAACTTGTTTTGGAAATTGTTTTGTGTGAGTATTATTATTATTAATAATGACATTCATTAACTGTCAGGCGGTACGATTAAAATTAAAAATGGCGTATTAGACGCACCAGGTTAAGGCTGACCTTCAAATTAAAACTCAGCCCTATTTTTAACTTTAATCGTAACTATTATAGTAACTTATCATTTGACAGCTGGAAGGAAATGTTGAGTGGAGGGGGCGTTAAGGACATGTCTTAGAATACGGGTGTAAATCGGGTGTAATAATATATTCTTACAGCGAATATACAAAAATAATACGAGGGTAAGTACAAATTTGTTGTTACCCCAATGGCACTGGTACCTTGTTTACACCTATGAAGGATCATTTTTTAAATGTTTTTGTAGTTTTTTATATTTATAATAGAAAAATGAATTTTAACTTAACGATACCTACTTTAAAAGATTAATTAGGAAAACGAAAACCGTATTTAATAACAAAAAAGGTTTAATTATTAGATCGACAATTTTGAGATCACCATATCTTTGATTCCGCTTGGAAATCTATATTTGTACACTTAAAAATTGCTCACTTCCGCAATATAACCAATAAATAATAAATTTCGTAATATAAGTACAAGTTTTATATGCAACTGACAGTTCTATTGGGTACCGTCTATCATGCGCCATCTATCGTGATAAAAAGTTAGTGATACACCCCATTATTGACACTAAATTATTTTTTCCCTTAAAAACAAAAAATATATATTAGTAGTTGGATTTACAACATGACCCGCCGCAATTGAAAGCTGCATTCTGGCAATTCAGCCTACTCATGCCATACTAGTCAGTCGGTAATGGGATGTTATGGATTGTCGATAATTTTGAATTAAAAATGACGAAGTTACGTAAAAGAAGCCGTAGGGCGCCTTTTCGTGTTTAATTTTTGGACATCCCAGCCATTACAAAGGTTACTTACCCAAAAATAGTTTAGCGGTCGGAAACCACACCTGCGTAATCTGTCTCGATTAAGGCCATCGTCGTCAATCATGGCAGAACACGAATATTTTGGCGGAATATTGTTTTATGCAAAGGACAAAATAGGTGGCATTTTGTGCTAGCTGCAAACATTTAGGAATCATGATTACTGCACCGACAAGTGCAACTACGATGATGGTTTTGGGTGCAAGCTATTCAATAACAAAATGCAATCTAAACACGTGCTGCTTGAACGTACCAACATTTGAGGCGCTGTACAAATAGACCACTCAGGTGGAGGTGCAGTACGAATCAACCAATCAGGTAGAGTCGCGGTACGAATCAATAATATGCGACTACAAACTAATAGACTTTTCAAATTTAGATTAGATTCGTGGGAACCTTTTTTATATGAGTTAATATCTATTATATTTATTTATTTTATTACAGCCAAACCTTAGGGACAAATTTGAATAAATATAGGTGCAATGAAAGTAATGGTAAAAATATACAATTATAGAATGACTTAACATATAGTATATACGTACTTATATAGCTTTAAAATGTAATATATTATCAATATACTAAATACTAATATATACACAATATTATACATAAATACAACTTACTAACGTGGTTTAGAGCTATTCATAAGGTGTGAATAGATCATTTTTTAAAATGACAATCTGTTAGTTGCCTGCCTTATACCGGAAGATCTTTCTATAAATTTGTGGCAGCGTTTACAAAGGAGTTGGAGACAAAACCATAATTATGTGAAGGGACAGAAAGAAGAGAGTTTTGAGTAATATCGATAATGCAAGATGATAATAGAAATAATAAAAAATGTTTATTTACTTAAAAAAATAGTTTTTTTTTTTTTTTAGGAATTGGCCACTGGTGCCCAAACAAAGTTAATCTAAATCTCAGGCACCAGTTCCATTACACAAATAAGTATAATAAATAATATAATACATATTGAATTTTAGCTTTTTACCCATTTAGTTTATACTTTTTCTTACTTTTGACTTTTTTTGATCATGATTTTTATGATCATGACAAAGGCTCTATTTTACAAGTTGTTTATCATAAGGATTCTAGATACCAATCAAAGTCAATTTAGAACCTCAAATGTTACTTTTATTTTGTTTTTGACAGAATATTTTCACT
The DNA here is from genome assembly GCA_910589645.1 of Tinea semifulvella. Taxonomy (NCBI): domain Eukaryota; kingdom Metazoa; phylum Arthropoda; class Insecta; order Lepidoptera; family Tineidae; genus Tinea; species Tinea semifulvella. The sequence goes on from OU342599.1 coordinate 5,790,423, forward strand.
GTCAATACGAAGCAAGAAGCCAGTTAAGTTAGTATGCGAAATAAAGCTCGGACAATCATCTCAAAATTAATTATTCTATCACAGTGCTTTCTTTTTTTATACATGCATGCCATGTGACTTTGCCCCCACCTGATGGTAAGTGGCGCGCAAGGTCCGTGAATGTTAGCAACTGGAATCAGACACTCATGACTGACATCAGTCTCTACCATTATGCCGTCTTGACTGGGCATGACGGCAATTAGAGCCTGATCCCTAAACGTGTGGATACACTTTACAGGGTTTTAGCGGCATGAACAGTGGATACTTCCCCACCCCGACAGACTGAGCAAATTACCAACATCAGTCCGCCTAACTCCTTTAAAATTTTGGCATTGCCGTTTATAGTCGATTTCAACGTGTACTTTAAACTCATTTTGTTGTTTCACTTACAATATTCCGACCTGTATGCTACGGAAGTGTAAAACACGTTCTTCTTCGTCAAGAATTTGATATTTGATCTCTTTGAGCCGTCATGAGCAAATCTTTAAATGCTGAGTTTTATATTAAATAAATTAAAGCTATAGACTAATGTTGTAAGTCGGTATTTCGATAACTTAAAAGTTTTTGGTCCTTCTAACCGAATTAAGAAGAATGAAAGATTGGTCCTTCGAACCGAATTAAGAGAGAAAGAAAGAATTACACAATTAAACTAGGGATGCAATGAAAGAATTTCAAATTGTGTTACCTATGACTTAAACATAAGTACATAAAACAACACTTATCAACGCATCCAACTTTACGAACATGTTGCAATACTGAAATATTAATTAGTCACGAAACAGCTACAAACATAGCAAATTATTCTAATAAATCTTGTTAATATATCTAACACCAATTTGTAAAGTGCTGTTAATAGCTTCCCATAAATCGACATCAAGCCGGTATATTATTGTCTCCCATAATCACCGACTTAACCTTCGTACACACAATGGTACAAAACTGTATGACAACTCTCACGGGGTATGCTTAGGTGGCAAATTCTTGATTATGATACAGTTGAGACAATACCATTACCATTGGATTTAAGAGATGGTCATGTCGAAGTCGCAATCACTATTCCTCTCTATTCTTTGTCAGCTGCTCAATCTAGTTCTCTGAACATACATACACACACATACGAGTAAAGGGGTAGCGCGCTAATTGTAGCGTAATTACCTCTTTCGCTTCGTTGAGATTCTTCCAACGTTTTAATACTTGCCCTTTTAAGTCGTAAGCTCTTCTGCACATTCTGCGTTTGATTTATTTGCCAGGGCTTTTTTACCCACTTTCGCATTATATCTGGATCGTCGCATTTCGTCGTTTTCGTCATTTACGTTCGCGTACGTAACGCTTCATATGCGACATATTAATCGCATTTCTACTGCATCATCTACGTCTTGCTTGCAGAGATAAAATATCATCTCGAAAAGAACCGACATAATTTTCTTAATTGGTTATTATTTAACAAAAATTGGCATTGCCAACTCGTCTGGCCAGCGTGGCGAGTGTACACCACATTTTCCCGAAATTTCTAAAAGGCCCATCTCCAACAGTGGAGATCTAGGACTCTGAGTTCTAGGGGCTGTAATGATGACGAAGATATTTATGGTACAATTTATTTAGCCAACTAAGTTAAGAATAGTCATTATTACTTTTAAAGAGTGTATTATTCGTCGCAATTTGACGGCATTTCAATTCTATGACTTTCGAGAATTGCCTTCCATTCTAAAGACCATAGTGCTATAGGTGTTGGTGTTATTTACCACGTGGCTTCCATAATTATCCGTTATTTATTTAGAGAGGTCTTAAAACTAAATGCAAGGTCGAATACGTAAAAAGTAGAACCGACGAGCAGTTTAGTAGACGGGTTATACAATTAAGATCACGTGACTCAGGATATGATGGAGTTCAGATATAAGTAGCAGAGGGAGAAACAAAGGCTACTGGTGGTTGATGATAGTCTTCGGAAAGTTCAATAACCCTTTTTTTCACTTCTTTTGCTATGTCATGTCGGTATAGTACAAATTTATTGCATCTACCAACACATATGCCACGATAATATATCTTACTCACACCAATCTTTGTTTTACACGATTTATTTCATTTAATCATTATATTTATTTTAATCTTTATTGCACAAAGTACAAAGGCGGACTTAATACCGCTAGGCATTCTATGACAGTCAAACCTTCGGGACAACAAGAGCAATTAAACAATGAAAGGTAGGTGCAATTACAGGCTTAATTAAACAATATAATGAAATATATTAATTAACACATACTTAGATACCTAAATAAATAATATTTACATTATAAATACGAGTATTTCAAAGATTCACTCAAGGCCTATTTAAGCAGAGGCGGAAGAACATAAAGAATTAAATGTTCATGAGCTTAATAGATATTAATGTAACAATATTAAGCTTCCTACTAACTGTCAGAGTTTTTGTTTGCCTTCATGAACCGTACATTTGTACGTGCGTTTATGACTTCTTTGATCTTATCAATCATTTAATTTAATATTAGAGTTATGTTTAATTTGGTTATGGTTTTATTTGATTCTCAATATTAGTAAGTTATTCCTTGACCTCTAAATACTCTACATTACCAGCAGGAACCTCAAACGGCGGAAATACACTCAGCTTATTGGGAGATGTGTTTTTGCGCCGTTTGGAGTTGAAACTCTCGGGCCGTGGGTACCAAGTGCACATTAAATTTTCAAGGCGTTGTTAAAACAGCTCGTCAACACCTCGGGAGACAAGAGGGCTGGGCAATATTTGGGCCAAAGGATCAGCATTGTCATTCAACGTGGCAATGCTGCCAGTACCTTGGCACTTTGCCTATTGGCAGCGATTTTGAACAATTTTTATTTGTAATGATTTTTCTTTATTTTAGCTTATCATTAGAGAGATTAATTATTATTAGAGCTTACAAAAGTAGAATCAATTCACAAATTGTAAACAACAGCATAAATTGGAATGTCGTAACAATTGTGGCTACTTTATATCGAAGTATTTCTCGTATCATTGCGGCATTACTGGACAGCCTATTGGCGCGTTGTAAACCATTAAAATGATAGCCAATTAAATTGATCTGACAACTGATTGGTCTCTTACATATGCATAGGGGCATTGAACTGCGGCTCTTTTGTCATCGTACTTAAGTAGTTTTGTCCGTATTTTTTTTATTGTTTCGTACCGTCAGAAATAAAAGGCCAGATGTCAGCTAAGCGTTAATTAAAAATTTTTTTTTTAAAATAATTATATATATATGTATTTGCCGGCCTCCGTGGTCCAGCGGTTAAGTCCGTGGATTTGAACTCGTGGGTTGGAATCCTGGCCGGGACACAAAAATATTAATTAATGTAAATAAATACATTTAATTAATATTTAATTTATTTGTGATATTTCTCGAGTTTGGTACGCTCGCGCTGGAGACATCGACGAGCTTGCCACTTGTCATGAGTCATGATTGGCCTATAGTAAAGTTTGCTAAATGTGAATCCGCTTATTTATAAGCGTGGTTTCTGACCACCCCGAAAGGGAAACGGTCGTGATGATACTTTATTTTATATGTATTTTTACGCATTATCATAATAGTGTTTATAATAAATGTAATTATACACTATTAACCTTAGAGAAATATTTCTCGCTAACGTTTTAGTAAAGTATACTATATACTTACATTACTTTTTTGACATGTAAAAGCAATAGTAATTAACAATGTCTGATATGTAGATATAATGCCTATATTTCGATAGTCAACGATTATGAACTTTGAAGATTTTTTGCTCTAAATTTCCTACAGGTTATCGCACTAATTTACAGTTTGAAAATTTCATTTCTTTGGACATACGTCGCAAACTTCAATAAAGGCTCTAAGCATGGAATCTATCGATCGAATTATAAACCTACCATTTTTATTATCATACAAAAAAATAAACTGATATTTCGGCTCGATATTTCATCCTGTTACTCGATCCTAATCTTGGGCAATAGTTAGGGATTCTAAGAATATTATAAGAAGCACGGCGCAATAGAGCTGAGCCGAATAATAGACCCAATATGTGACTTTTCTCAAGTGAGGTTTATTAAACTTTCGCGACAATTTATAATAGTTTTTTTAAATAATTTTAATAAGACTTTACGCGATTTACCTTAGAGACAAGTCCATCAATTATTGCAAGCAATGTTTATTTTAATAGTTATAGGGTCATCAACAATGCGGGCACAATATGTTAGTTATATTGTTTTGTACGTTATCAACTTTGTTCTTCTACTTTTGTCGAAGAAGAATGTGATTTACACTTTCGTACAATGCAGGTCGGAATATATTAAACAACAAAATCAATTTGCAAGTGCACATAGAAAACCGGAAATGTACTCTAATTCATTCTGATACGATTATCCTTTTCTTGCCTCTATCCTGCTTCATAAAACAAATAATAAAACCCAAAATTGTGTCGTAATGATATTAAACATTTCCAACAAAGTAATTTATGTCTATTTGAGTTTTGTTTGTATTATTCAAAATGCCTTTATAATTAAAAAACTTAAATTAAATATTGACTATTTAGATTTAAGTTTTCACTTTGAATAAATTCTTTGACGTACCCTTTTATGTACTCTTATATAGTCCTAAACGGGACAGAAAAATCTAGAGACAGGAACAGGACTTGCTATAAAGAGGGGAAATGTTGGCAGCCTCTTTTTGTCAATTTTTGATGTGAGGTAAATGTATTTTTTTTAAATATTTTTATTTGATTTGATATTAATACATTGATATGGTGCTGCCATCAAGTCAAAACTATATACATTGCATACTGCAGCTTAGAGTCATATATAAATAATATTATTTTATTTGTTAATATTATTATACATATTATAGGTTAGTTAAGATGTATATGCAATAAATATTTTTTTTAAATCAAATTTTATTTTTTAAAGCATTCGTGCTTTGTAACGTAACTTTTTTACTCGTACCTTGACATGACATGACTGATCGCGCTGATCAATTTGTGCACACCTCCAAACTGGTTCATTGTTTTTTACACACATAATCCCGTCGTTATGATCGGCAATCTGCAAAGCTTTTTTTCAATTTTAAAGCTTGTAAAAAACTATGTTTTGATCGTCAAAAGATAAGTAAATTAATGCATAAATTTGCATTCGTAACGCCCTTATCCAGATGGTTTGGTGAATAAAGTTTGGGGTTGAAACTTGTGTTTAATAAGAATCTCACTACAATAAATTAATAAAAGTTTCTGCCTAATTAATCGATTATAATAAATAATATTAAATATAATAAATATTTCCAGACAGGTCACACAGCGCCATCTAGTTTCCGTGGTAAGCTACGAGGCTTGTGTTACGGAAACTAGATGGTTGATAAACTACATATTATACTTACTTGTTTTTTTGTAAATATATACATATAAACACCCAGACCGAGACAAATTATACAATGTACAACTTGCCCCCGGTGGGAATCGAACCCACGACCTCCCGAGTTCACGGCAACGTTTGTTACCACTAGACCACGGAGGCGGAAGCGGTTGTTACATACTATTAAAAAAAAAAAAAAAATTTTAAATATAAACTAAACAAAACCTTAAATTAAATAAACTAAAAGATAAACCTAATTAATATAAAAACTAAATACTTACTTACAAATATCTTGATTATAATCTACATGTCATCGAATCCAGGAGAAGATGAACCCAATGTTCCGAGGACTCCGGCGACGTTGCCTCGTTGGATGGCAACACTGATCCTCTGAATAAGATATTCCCTACTCAGAGGATCACCTGTTGACGCTCGGATGGCAACGCTTATGTCGCGTATTAAAGATTTAGCGTCCTCAGACCAAGGGCCCATCGTCAACGGCAAATGGCACAAAATGGTAACGGTTTGCCAACTCTATGTACTTATTACGTTTGCCATTTGCAGCCAATTCAGCCGCTGCACCTGCTCGTTTTCGATATAATAGATATATATATATTTATAGATATTTGTAAGTATTTAGTTTTTATATTAATTCGTTTTAAATTATATCCTTTAAATAAAATAGGCTAGTCCGTGATCTGGCTTTAAACGGTACTAGGTTCGATTCCTGGTCGAGAATACAAAATAAAAAAGTATTTGTGATATTTCTCGAGTCTGGTACGATAGAGAGAGACATCGACGGGATTGCTACTAGTCATGGAGCCCATAGTTAAAGCTTTATACAAAAGTGTGGTTTCCGACGCAAGGGATACGGTCGTGGTGATACTTTTTTTTTAATAGCTCAGCATTTTATAGAACTTAAGCCCTAACAAATATGAATTAGTAATCCATTGTATGGGGAAGAGTGAAGAACAAAGGTGTCTCGGCCTTGCGACCGACTATGTGCTGGTATAAACTAGCATTTTCAGCCCAACAGACTATATATATATAGCCTCCGTGGTCTAGCGGTTAAGTCCGTGCATTTAGACTCAGAAGTACCGGGTTCGATTTCTGGCTGGGATACAATATTTTATTTTTTGAGTTAGGTACGCTAGAGACATCGACGAGCTTACCACTTGTCATGATGGGCCTATAGTAAAGTTGGTTAAATGTGAATCAGCTTCTTTATAAGCGTGGTTTCTGACCACCCCTAAAGGGATACGGTCGTGATGATACTTAACTTACTAAGCCTATATAATTGTATATATAGGTCTGTTCGTCAGCACTTCGGCAGTCAACACATAATACAACTAAAAACTAAAATAAGAAAAAACAAAATAAAAATTGGCCCAAATATTGCCCAGCTCTTTTGTCTTTCGAGGTGTTGACGAGCTGTTTTGACAACGCCTCGAAAATTTCATGTGCACTTGGTCCCCACGGCCCGAGAGTTTCAACTCCAAACGGCGCAAAAACACATCTCCCAATAAGCTGAGTGTATTTCTGCCGCTTGAGGTTCTCTGCGTGTAAAGATGTAGGTACCTAACATTTAAAACAAAAACTAATTAGTAAAATAAACAAATTGTTCACTAAAAGATTAACAATAATACAGTTTATGTTTTTATAACGGACTAGTAAGTATAAATCGTCATGATCGTAGAACAGTGACGGATCTGCTATATTTAAAATTTTCATGGCGGCCATTCAACTGTCATTTCGACTGTTTTTTTGTCACTTTTTAAGTCTCATAATAAGTGCAAACCTTCTAGATTTCATTTTGGAACCCTTTCTAATATTTGCACTATAAATTACAGACCACAAACAATATAAAACTATATATAAATATATCGTTATGATCGTAGAACAGTGTTGGATTTAAAAAAATCTGATTTTATATAAGTATAGTTTTATATTGTTTGTGGTCTGTAATTTATAGTGCAAATGTTAGAAAGGGCTCCAAAATGAAATCTAGAAGGTTTGCACTTATTATGAGACTAGTATTAACTTAAAAAAAAAAGTGTCAAAAAAACAGTTATTTAACTTTGAATGGCCGTCATGAAAATTTTAAATATAGCAGATCCGTCACTGTTCTACGATCATGACGATATATGCAAAATTATGGGTATTTTTTTAAATCCGACACTGTTCTACGATCATGACGAAATAATTAAAACTACTTAAAGCTAAAAATTTAAATAAATATAAACTTAACCTAAAAAAGATTATGTTTTAAGATACGAGTATCATAATGTGTATCTATATTGATGCTCGCTTTGGAATGTAATTTACTAAGCCATTATGGTTATGCCTGTTTTAGCAAAACCTTAATGTTTACCTCAGTAACATTTTAAATTAACCTTGAACATGCAGCCTGTAAGCAAACTTTCATAATGCGTAGGCAGGTAGGTATAAAATATTATTACGTAATAATGTGCGGAATGAAAATAGGGCCACGTGTGGAAAGGTCGAGCCGGCAGACAGCGCGGCGCCCAACCTGTCTGCAATTGTGCTGAGAACTGGTTCTACAGATGTTAAACCGAAGACAGGTTGGTTTTAGCTGCGACATGCATACCTATGCAATACTGTTCGTGTGTGCGTTTAGACTAACAGCAGTAATACACTGTGAAAAACCTTTTTCTTCCTTTCCTATCTATAGTATAGTGGTACAAACAGATATCAGTGTTAGATGTAGCCCTTCACCTCTCTTCACCAAGGCTCGCCATTTCGCACGATCTTTTGACACTCTCATCCAGCCCCTATCAGCGACCGTTTTCAGGTCAGCCCAGTGGGTTCGTCTAACTCTGCGTTTTCCTGTTTTTTTATTTTTATTTTTATTTTTTTATTCTAGCACGACATGTGACCCTGGGCCCACTTGATGGTAAGTGGCGCGCAGGGTCCATGAATGTTAGCAACTGGAATCAGACCCTTATGTCCGACATCAGTCCCTAACACTATGCCGGCTTGACTAGATGCCTTTTCACACTTCGCTTGAAGGACTCCAGGTTATAGGAAAGTGGAACAACAGAGGCTGAAAGAGCATTCCACATCTTTATTGTGCGACATATGTATGAGTCACCAAATTTATAGGTACGCGAAGGGATAGTGACTACGGTATGTGGGTGCATATTCTGACCTGTGCGTGTGGTTCGGTTGCGGAATGGAGAGGAAGGAATAAGGTTATGGAGCTCTTCAGAGCACTCACCATAGTATAGCCGGTAGAACACTCTCAGAGAAGCTACATCTCGGCGAAGCTGCAGGGATTCGAGAGTTCCAGATATAGTGGCATCGTCCACAATTCGAACAGCTTGCCTCTGTAGGACATTGAGAGCATCTGTGAGGTACTTGGCTGAACCATCCCAAAGGTGTGAACAGTATTCCACGCATGATCTGATCTGTGCTTTGTACAGCAACAGTCTGATTGATGGCGGGAAAAACCGCTTCACCTTGTTCAATATTCCGAGCTTTTTTGACGCTGTTTTGGTGATGCTCTCAATGTAGTTCCGGTGGTTAAGGTCTGAGCGTATTTCCAGCCCGAGGATGCTGAAGCTGGGCTGTAGATCCAGCGTGGTGCCCTGAAGAGTGGGGGGAGGAGGGAAGGGCCGTCAGCGCGCATGCCTGGGTCTTGTTGGCATTAAACTGTACGTGGTTTTCACTCCAGTACACCTGCTTCTCTGCAATCGCAATCGCAAACTTCCTACAAGATGCCGACTCGTCCGATGCTATTTTTTTTTCCATTTTTCTGTATGGTGTCGAATCATGGACCCTGACAAACACAATGTCGAAGAAGTTAGAAGCTTTTGAAATTTGGATATACAGGAAAATGTTGAGGATATCATGGAAGGACAGAGTAAGAAACGAAACACGTGTTAAACGTGCACTTTTTCCCTTTTTAGCCGACCTGCATGCTAAGGAAGCGTAAGCCAGGAGAAGGGAGAAGAAGAACAAAGTAGATAGTGTAAAACATGATGTATATATGAAATAACAACCAAATTTTTATTTGATCTCTTTGGTTACGGAGAAACTTTCAATTCTTACTTCTTAGTATTGATTGGTAAGATATTGATTGTTGTTATTGATTGGACAGATGTTGGACTGGGAATTACTCGTATGATCGAAGGTCACGGTCCGAGGTTTGACAGTGCGACAGGCAATTTATCACGATAATAATACGAGAGTATAAACTTAGTTTATCTCGCACGATCAATGTTGTACATATTTATCAGACACTCATGGCTGATATCATTCGAGATTGATCCAGAAACGTGTGGTGTATCTACTACTGGGTTTATCGGCACGAACGGTGGATACTTCCCCGCCCCAGTAGACTGGGCAAATTACCACTATCAGTCCGCCTACCACCTATTTGTTGTTCTCGTTGTAAGTATGTGCAATTTGAAGTAATGGCAAATGCCTATTTTTACTTTCAAGGAGAACTAATATTGTAAGCTTGCCATAGTGATATTTATACAATAATAAAACCGCTTTAAACAAGACTTACCTAGAAAATATTGACCGCCTCCGTGGTCTAGTGGTAACAAACGTTGCCGTGAACTCGGGAGGTCGTGGGTTCGATTCCCACCGGGGGCAAGTTGTACATTGTATAATTTGTCTCGGTCTGGGTGTTTATATGTATAATATGTATATATTTACAAAAAAAAAGTATAATATGTACTTAGTTTATCAACCATCTAGTTTCCGTAACACAAGCCTCGTAGCTTACCACGGAAACTAGATGGCGCTGTGTGACCTGTCTGGAAATATTTATTATTATTTTATTTAGTATATAATAATAAATACTAACATATAGTATAGCTATGTTCTGTAAGAGGGTTTAACGTTTTTGCAACCTTCTCTTTCGCACAATTCAACAATTAAAAGTTTTTTTTTTGTTTTCTTCTCCCAATGGATGGTGAATGAGGTGATAGGCAAGGCAAAGGGTCTAGCCCATACAGCCAAGTCTGACGTAATATATCTTTCTTTTTTATGAAAGTCATCATCAAACTCCAGATGCTGCAGAATTTGATGCTTTTCTTGGAGTCACTCGCGGCATTATAGCTCAAACACGTCGGGCAAAATATGAAAGTCCACAGCGCGGGAAAACCGCAAAAAATAAACTGCAACTTGTGCACCATATTTAAAGTCCAATTTATCGTTTTCCATTACTATTCACATTGTAGAACATTATTAAATAAAGCAACACCACTTTTGACGAACAATATTCACAGTAAATTAATTTACACAAAAACTAGCACTTGACATGTTCGCGCAAAATGGCGCGAAGAACTCCTTAAAATTTATTTTAATAAACCCAAATTATATTTTTAAATACGAAAATAAAACGGCTAAATTATTAGATATATAATTTATTTATTTTTAAATAAAAGAAAATAAAATAGAAAAAATGTAGTCTATCAACGCTCATACTTAAGAAATCTTTTGTCTCCCTGCGACCACTTGAAGGTTTTTTCTCTGAACATTATATTATACTGGCAACCCCGGACCAAATAGCTAGTTAAAAATAATTGTAATTTTTAAACTAAATAAAGTTTGCACGATTTTGTCAACATATTTATTTCGTAAGGTAATTTGATGTTAAATGTGTTAGCACGTTGCTTCGTGGGGTAAACATGTGATTTTCCAATTTGACTGCATAACAGTTTAGACCCGGGGCGTTGAACACATTGTAGCATAAGCGCCTTAACTTAATTGTTTAAATAATCTAGTTACAGGTATAGGGCATAATGTATTTCCATCGGGAGAACTCGGGTCTCAATCAGAATACGACGGCAACCGTGTCAATCAATTATTGTATTAAATGAGTGACATTTTCATATCCATTAATAATGGAAAGTCAAAATAAAAAAAAATTCTGAGAATAGCTTGATAAGAAAACGTAGGTGCAGAGTCCATTATTATGACGGGTATACATACTACGGTTCACCGGAGATGTCTGCCTGTGCAGGTATGCCTGCGAAGGTAGTCCGGAGCGTGTGGGGCAATAGAGTGCAGCTTTTTGAACCTGCACATGCGACCGGCGGCGCAAGATCAAAAATCAATAATTTCGAGTGACACCGTACGATGTACTGAAGACAGGATTATGTAGAGAAGGGCTAACAATTGTGATGATTCTAATTATTTAGAATACCGGTTGCAGTCATTCCGTGGCAACCTTGGCCTTCCTTTCGTCTTCTTGCAATGCAAGATTGTCCTAGGTGGCCGTCCGAATCCGAATCGAAGGACCATGTTGGGGCCAAGGCCCGTTGTAGGATGACTCGGGGTACCCTGGCTGGTGAATTATGTGAATGATGGACTGTATTTCGTTTGATGCGTTTATTACTGTAGATGCGTGTATGAACCGCGAATGCCCGACAATGACTCCGCGGTACCAAAAATATATTTAAACTTAAAGCTATTAGCCGACCGCGGAGAGTGTCTGAGTGCCTGAAGAACGTCCCCATACACGCTATCGACGTTTCACCTGCATCAGGTAACCACTCCGGTAGACCGTAGCGTGTATGGCCTACTTTAAGATGACTTAATTGACATGAGATTTAAAGAAGATTTGAAGGCTGAAACCGACGATTAAGACATGCGCCTTGCCTTGTCGAAGACAATGCCACAATTTAACGTGCCTGTTGTGGGCAAACAGCATCCTTCTCATTAATTGAGTTTAGTAGTTCAGTGTAATAAAACTAACAATAAAAGTTATTTTTTTTTAATAATAAAGACTTGATTTTTTTTCAAAACCTAAAATTCTTGGTCCGTGGAATGGGGTGTATCAGGCAAAGCTTTTTCTAGATGTCGCTAGCGGCACTGGTACCTTGTTTACCGCTATGACGGATCATTTTTTAAATGTTTTTATAGTTTTTTTATTTTTATAACAGAAAAATGTATTTTAAATTAACGTTACCTACCTTAAAAGACGAATTAGGAAAGCGAACACCGTCTTTAAAAAGAAAAAAGGTTAAATTAATAGAAGGGCAATTTTGAGATCACTATATTTTTGATTTCGCTTGGAAATCTCGATTTGTACACTGAAAAGCTGCTCACTTCGGCAATATAACCAGAAAATAATAAATTTCGTAATAAAAATACAAGTTTTATATGCAACTGACAGTTCTATTGGGTACCGTCTATCATGCTCCATCTATCGTGATAAAAAGTTAGTGATACACCCCATTATTTAAATTGTGAAACGGGTCCGTGACTGCAATCAATTGCACAAGTTGATATATTTAATAGTCTAATAGAAAGCATCTTCAATTAAAATATATCTAATAAAAATAACTACTACCAGATACCTATAGGCAATATGTACTAATGTTTTATAAGAACATACATATTCTTTTACAGTTGTTGCCACAAATTTATGGAACAATCTCCCTGTAAACATAAGGCAAGCGTCTACCAGATCTTCGTTCAAAAAACTCATCTATCTAAACTTTCTAAATAGCTAGATATGATGTCAATTTTAAATGACAATTTATTGACGATTCCACAAGTTAGTATTAGTGGAACCGGGACCGACGGCTTAACGAGGCACGGGAACGGTTGTTATGTAAATCTATGACAAATGTACGTAAGAAAAGTGTATTTCTCATTGGTACATGCCGGGAGGGTTTGAACTGAACCTTTGTAAGATTTATGGAACGCGTTCTTACAATCAAGCTACCACCGCGCCTGACATAAGTGTATATATGTCTCGTATTATTGTCTATGTATATTTAGTATATTGATATATAAAAGTATATGATGTAAGTATTTATAATTATGTTGTTGAATTTATCCTACTATGAATCTTTCTTTCATTGCATCTATAAATGTTCTAATTTGTCCCCAACGTTTGGCTGTCAGAAAATGTCTACGGGCATTAAGTCACCTTTGTACTTTGTGCAATAAAGTTTTTAAATAAATAAATACTTTTGTATCATGTTACTTATTAGGTTTTACAATTTTTTTTACTACCATTTTCTTTTTACTTGTTAATTCAATGTTGTGTACATATTTTTAGTCTAGCAAACCCGACATGATTCTATTGTCTATTACTTCATCTTATTTTGTCTACTTATTTTACAAATAAATAAATTAATATCTGTACTATATTTCTTTGTTACCATATTATAATTATCCAAGTGAAAATTTATCAGTCAACACATTTCTATCATGTACATATTCTGATATGTACATATATAATATTTATTTACTGGACACTACGTTATCACCCTTGAGATATACTCACCTATAAGTCAATAAATGATAACTTTCATTTAATAACCGTGTTACCTTATCGCTCGTCATACCTTATAGGTATCTACAACTCTTTGTTTTATTTCAAAAGTATCGTAAAGAAATGAGTCAAGCTGGACTATTCCCATCTGTCTCCGAACATGTGTCCCCCAATCGGGAACAGATGGAAATCCAAATTGTCATCTGCCCTCATCATCCACCATTCTGCTCCTCTGCTTACCCTTCAAAATACTGTATGAATCTAACGAATGCCGTCTTTGAAGCTCGTGTCATAGATGTATTGACGGCAGACCCAATTATTTCAGTAAGTGTAGAAGACAAATTTCTAAGCATTCTGGATTCACAGTGCAGGTGCCGGGTCGATCGTGTGTGGGTTTGTGATGAAAATAATGGTGTCTCGGGCTTGCGACCGACAATAGGCTGGGTTCGTATTTTATTGCGGAACAATTTACCATCCACCATTCTACTCCTCTCCCTACCGAACCAAATACTGTATGATTCCGTTAATGCCGCCTTGGATGCTCTTTTCATAAATGTATTGACGGCAGACCTTTTCAGTAAGTGGTGCAACTTCCACTGCGTAAAGCTGAGTCTTAAATTCCTGATCTTTTCTTCTGTGAGATCATAATATGACTCATGTTGTGGTCTTTTGGAATATTTGATTCCCACGGAACTGTAAGTTCAATGAGAATAACTTATATATATAAAGATGTCTGGACTATAGGCTATACAGATAGTTCATCTCGGATATTATAATCAAATGTTTCTATGAGAATTTTTAGTTTGATGCGGCTCCAAGGATAGAGGTGGACTTCCTAGAACACAGCGTCCTAGACATCCACTGCTGGAGATGGGCCTTCCAGAACATATATCTGGAGAATTTGGCCTACACTCGCCACGCTGGCCAGACGGCTTCTATGACAAATGTACATAAGAAAAGTGATACATAAAAAAATATAAATAAATAAATATTTCCAGACAGGTCACACAGCGCCTAGTTTCCGTGGTAAGCTACGAGGCTTGTGTTACGGAAACTAGATGGTTAATAAACTACATATTATACTTTTTTTTGTTGTAAATAAATATATACATATTATACATATAAACACCCAGATCGAGACAAATTATACAATGTACAACTTGCCCCCGGTGGGAATCGAACCCACGACCTCCCGAGTTCACGGCAACGTTTGTTACCACTAGACCACGGAGGCGGTCAAAACATGCCGGGGGATTTGAACCGACCTTTGTAGGATTTAAGGAACGCGTTCTTACAACCGAGCCACCATCTCGTAAGAGGTGGGCTTGCATTTAGTTTATATAAATAAATATAGTATGTAATTTTATTTTTATATTACGTAGGTACATTAGATTTTTAAGTTTACTTTTAAATTTCATATTTCCTGACTTTTCTCTTCTACGTTTTTATGCATTTATTTATCGACCCTCTTAAAATGAAAAACTATACCGAAACATATCTAGATACGTTTTTTAAACAGTCATAGAAATAAATATTGTTGGTATGTCAGTTATAGATACTTGTATAGTGTGTGTGACCAGGTTTATTTGTTCGTACACCGGCGATGTTAGTCAAGACACCACGCCTTCCAACTCAATACATTTGCATCATCGAATGAGGTAAGTGGTGCAATACGTCGTTACACCTCTGTTAGCAGTTTGCAATTTCAACAAACGTGATAAAGGCTGTAACACACTGACATGGTTTAGGTTGATTTGTGCATTTCGGCTTTACACGCGTTTCATATAGTAAATTTAATTAACTTATTTGTTGACGTTGTCGAAACTGACCTAAGGATTCAAGGTTTTTGGAATAGGGAAACATATTATAAATAAGACGGACGCCCTCAATAAATGTGTTTAAAAATCTACATTTAATATTTAGACTGCCTCCGTGGTCTAGCGGTTAAGTCCGTGGATTTGGACTCGGAGGTACCGAGTTCGATTCCTGGTGGGGACACAAAAATATGTATTAATGTAAATAAATACAGAAGTAAAAAGTATCATCACGACCGTTTTCCCTTTCGGGGTGGTCAGAAACCACGCTTATAAATAAGCAGCTTCACATTTAGCCAACTTTAATATAAGCCAATCATGACAAGTGGCAAGCTCGTCGATGTCTCCAGCGTACCAAACTCGAGAAATATCACAAATAAATTAAATATTAATTAAATGTATTAATTCACATTAATAAATATTTTTGCGTCCCGACCAGGAATCGAACCCGGCACCTCTGAGTCTAAATCCACGGACTTAACCGCTAGACCACGGAGAAATAAATACATTTAATTAATATTTAATTTATTTGTGATATTTCTCGAGTTTGGTACGCTGGAGACATCGACGAGCTTGCCACTTGTCATGATTGGTCTATAGTAAAGGTGGCTAAATATAAATCCGCTTATTTATAAGCGTGGTTTCTGACCACCTCGAAAGGGAAACGGTCGTGATGATACTTTACTTTTTCTTATTTTTTTTCGTAAATCTATTAGTTGTGTTTATATATTCATACACAAGCCTCGCAGCTTACCACGGAAATTAGATGGCGCTGTGTGATTGTCTGGAAATATTTATTTATATTTATTTATTTTATTTATACATAATATATATTTATGTTTATTATATATATTATTTTAATTATATATCATGTAAGTATTTGTCTCATTATCATCATTATCATTACAGCCCCTAGAACACAGCGTCCTAGACCTCCACTGTTGAAGATGGGCCTTCCAGAACATATATCTGGAGAATTTGGCCTACACTCGCCACGCTGGCCAGACGGCTTTAATTATTCTTAAGTAATTGTATTTATCTTAATGCACTCGCAATCCTCTGCCACACTCCCAAAGGTTAGCTGTTATAAAATTCCGGAAGGTATTAAGTTCGCCCTTGTACACTACTTTTAAAGTTATTTTGTGCAAGAAAGAGTTTATAAATAAATAAATACTATAAAAAAAATAAACTTCGGCGTGCGACAGATGAAAGAGCCAACAAATTTATATGCACGCGTAGGAATAGAGGCTATGGTATGGCAGTGCACATTTTGGCCTGTGTGTGTGTGAATTGCGAAGTTTGTCAATCTTTAGAACACCGTAGCCTATAGCCTGTAGAACACGCTCAGGTAGGCCACTTCTCGGCGAAGCTGCAGCGATTCGAGAGTTTTTGACAGTGTAGTGTCGTTCACTTTCCGAAACGTCCGCCTCTGCAGAACATTGAGAGCATCTATAAGATACTTAACAAACCATCCCAGAGTTTATAACAGTATTCTACGCATGACCTTATTTGTGGTTTATAAAGCATAAGTCTGAGTGAGGTCTAGCTAAGCGGCGATGGCTGTGTTGCTAGATCTGATTTTTAAAAAACCAGGTTTACGCAGAATAATTTGTTAATATGGCACAGAGTACGAGGGAGCGGCAACATCATCTTAAGGGCAGTTAGTGAGAAGCCAGATTGCCCTATCATGGGGCACTGGGTACATACTCACATGTATGCCCAGTGCCTCAGGAGGGCAAGGCAAATATAAAAAGTAAATGTCCTCTTTTTTACTAATATAGAATAAGCAAACACTATGTTACTAACCCCTATGGATGCTATTCCGAAATAAACACATTTTATTTATTTTATATGTCCATGCATCCCTAGATCGGGTCCCGGTCCGCACTATAAGGGCCTGGTTGATCGGGGGGATGGCTGGCACATGCGTTATGTCCGTGATCGGGTGCTGCTGTGGGGGCCTGGAATTTAGAAGAATTTATTGTTCTTAAATTAGCAGAGGTTTTGCGTTTTATCAGCTTTCGGGTTGCACACAGGCAAGTCCTAATTCTAACATATCTGGTAAGGTACCACTGTACCAGGTTTTATAGTCTCATGGGTGAATTTGAAAGATATTTATTTATTGTTGTTGTGTAATTCTGTATTTGTTTCATTTGTAAATCTGCTATAGCTGAGTTTTCCTTGCAGATTCCTTTCTCAGTCAGATTAAACATTAACAGGTCACTGGAATTTGCTAAGCTGTCAGTCTTCTGCTAACAGCTTACTCCTTGGACCACTTCGCTGCTTAGTCTTCCACTAACAGGAGTAGAATCATTCTAAATAATGACGTGTCATAAATGCCTGTAATAGGTTTACGTGAATAAAGATATTTTGACTTTGACTTTGATCTAGTAATACTAGCTGAAGTGATATCGTAGACCAATAGGCGCTGTAACTCAATCCCACTTTACCGTGCGATCAAAGGATAGGGCCGGGCACTGAGCCAGCGAAATTTGTGAGAACAACGAAACTAAGTACGAGTACTTCTTCCTACTTATTTACGCTGTTTGCTTTAAAGTTGTGCAAAGGCAGCCTTATTAAATTATTTCGACAACGGATGCACGTATTACACTTATCGCTGGTATTGTAAGGATAGACATTGCCAAATACGGTTTATTGCAAAAATGTTTTTGCAATAAACTAAAAAAAGACAAACAACTTAAAACATCCTACTAGAGAATACTATGTATGATATTTGTTTGTAAATGATATGAAATTAAATAAAACAAATTAGTTGTTATTTTAACACAAAATAATTTAAAATAAACCGAATAAAAAAAAGGGGCGGTGGTGGCTCGGTTGTAAGAACGCGTTCCTTAAATTCTACAGAGGTCGGTTCAAACCCACCCGGCATGTACCAATGAGAAATACACTTTTCTTACGTACATTTGTCATAGATTTACAACACCACCGTTCCCGTGTCTCGGAGAGCACGTTAAGCCGTCGGTCCCGGTTTCACTAATATCAACTTGTGGAATCGTTAATAAATTGTCATTATATTAAATTATCCAGATATATGTTCTGGAAGGCCCATCTCCAGCAGTGGAGGCCTAGGACGCTGTGTTAAAGGGGTTGTAATGATGATGATAAATGACTATAGGATGATCATGACAACAGACATAATACTAATAAATAAATCAAAGATCTTGTACTACAATAACGTTTTTTATGATTCGGTTGGATTGATCATAGCTTAAGGTAGGTATAGTGTTATTTAAATGTCCATAATGAATACCTGACATGAATAAATGTCGGAAGTGAAAATGGTAATTTTATTGAGGAATTTTCATTGAACTCCTCAATTATTATAACGTTCATTGTAATTCTTGCATGCTACACATTCTAGGCACATGATTGTTTTATTATATGAACGCATAATAATGTAAGGATTCAGTACTACAAGAATTGCATACAAATTATAGTACGCGTGGCTTCTTAGGGCATTATGTCATCGAAATTCGTATTTATTAAGTAAAATAAACTTGAATTGTAGTAGGAAAAGGAATAGATTCAAACTGTTATTTGCTATCAGATTTGCTGGCCAAAATACTTGAAAAACTCCTTTGTGCTAAGATCATCAAAATGAATCATAATTGGAATGCTTGGAGAACTTTTAATTTATTTCTTTTTGATTACTATTTTTTTTTTTTTTCCATTATTTTACTATATATATTTATATTATTTAGTTATATTTGTTATATAGGTATTGTTTTTAAGCTTATCCCTATTATTATTATTTTTTGTAAAATCTATGTTTAATATTTAAGTGGAAACTTGGCTGATTGTGTACCTTTTAGAATTGTTGTAATTATGATTTAAGATCTGTATGTTTCCTGAATAAATAAAAATAAAATAAAGAAATAAACTCATGTACTTTCTTAATTATGCTTAATTTAATAATTTACAAGCTAGAAAATCGACTGCGAGATACTATCTTTAATTAAAAACAGAAAATAAATAAATGATTTATAATAAATAATAAAGAAATGGTGGTTTATTGATTTTATAATCAATAAACCAAACTGAATAAAAATTAACTTTAAATAAAAACTAAAAAGGAAAAAACAAGCCCAAGGGTTCCGTCGCCAAAAAGTTTGAGAAACGGTAAAACCACACCATTAAATTAATTTTATGATTGATACACACATAAAACAAACGGTCTCGTTTGTAAATGGGTCCAAACTGTTAAACCCATTAAGTTTCAAAATAGAATTTATTATTTGTTTTCTTTGTATATCAATCATAAAATTACTTCAATGGTGTAGTTTTCGGACACTTGAATAATTAAAATCACGATTGACGTGAGATTCATCAAAATCGCCTACACGTTTGGTCTCTATTGTGCCACAAAGAAACAAACATAGGCTGATAAACACATAAATAATTGCCAGCTTTCCTGTTTCCAGACTTTTCCGTTAGCCGTTTGGACAATTTTTCTAAAAAAAAGAAAACTATTTTTGGGTTGTTTGGTTCGACGAGCTTGCTACTTGTCATGACGATGTGGATTAAAGTTCTAAAGCATAATGAGATACCACTTCTTAAAAAAAAAAACAGTGGTTTCCAACCAACTCGCAAAGGATTACAGTAGTAATGATACTTTTTTTTGTAAATAGGTACTTAATTTTTTTGTGATGTAAGCTCGAATTTCTTCGGCTAAACTTGCGCTAAAACTAACAGCAAATAAAAGAATCTAGTATTTTGACAAGACTGTCGCCGCTGGCCTTGAAACAGGTTCGCCTAATAGTCGCTGATCCTTTTAGGCATACGTCAATGGTGGCCCAAGTTCCTACTTACCTATTTAAATAAATAAATAAAATAAATAAATATTTCCAGACAATCACACAGCGCCATCTAATTTCCGTGGTAAGCTGCGAGGCTTGTGTTACGGAAACTAGATGGTTGATAAACTACATATTATACTTTTTTTTTTTTGTAAATATATACATATTATACATATAAACACCCAGATCGAGACAAATTATACAATGTACAACTTGCCCCCGGTGGGAATCGAACCCACGACCTCCAGAGTTTACGGCAACGTTTGTTACCACTAGACCACGAAGGCGGTCATTTATTTGCTTTAGGTATATTTATTAAAGAATCATAGTGGATTTTATGTAATAGCAAATAAACGACGTCGTCCGGCGGTCTGTCAACAAGATAATCGAATTCTTAAGGGCGACTAGACACATAGTCTGGGAGGCGACAATAAATATACCGTGTGACTTTGTATGCTATTACTTTAGACTAATATGTGATTCTGTTGATAGAAACAAAAGACTTTCCCAAAGAAATCATATGTCGAATGTTACAAACATTTTTGACTTCTTCATACAACTTGGCCATTTTAAAATTAACATTGTCACAAAAAATTACACTTTCGACATTTGGTTTCTTAGGAAAAATTGTTTGTTTTCTATCAATAGAATCACATATTACTTATTTATTTATAAACTTGATTGCACAAAGTACAAAGGCGGACTTAATACCCGAAGACATTCTCTGACAGCCAAACTTTGGGGACAAATTTGATCAAATGTAGGTGCAATCATAAAGATAATACGAGAAATGAATACCTATTTAAATTAACAGCTAATTAATATATACTTACTTTATATGGAATAAATATTATAATATATACATACATTATTAGTAAGAGCATACAAATTCATCCCTATATATCTACGAGTATATATGCGGTTTTAGACGCGAAGGTATCGGGTTGGATTCCTCGTTCGGGAGACAATTAATTTAATTTATTTGTGATATTTCTCGAGTTTAGTACGCTAGAGACATCGACGAGCTTGCCATCTGTCATGATGGGCCTATAGTAAAGTACATACATACATACATATCTTCACGCCAAATCCCTTGCGGGGTAGGCAGAGACAATTGAGCGCCACTTGTCACGATCACGACATACCTCTTTCGCTTCTTCGACATTCATCAAAGTAAAGTAAAATATTCTTAGCACGCCGCCTGGCAAGAAAAGGTTTCGCAAGGGTCGGACAATTCACGAGCCAAAGATTCGCACATTTATCGAAATATGTGTTATAATGTTTACAAAAAAAAACGGCTTCACTTAACATATATCGAATGCAACAATATTTCTGCAGCTCAACAATTACTCCCTAATGTAATTGTTTAGAAAAACTAGTGGCTTGCTGTGAGTTTCGCCTTTTCGTCGTACAGTAGGTTATAAAATTAATCTATTAGTGCGGAGGGCATTGCAATTTTTAATTACATTTATTATGTCATTAAAAACATATCTGGTTTCTGTGGCGACGTCAATAAATGTGTTTGCTTACTGTGTATATTTTTTAGCCTAAGTATTTTAGACAATAAACGTTTTATTATTATTATTATAATGTTTAAACAAAAAACGGTTTCACTCAACATATATCGAATGCAACAATATCTCTACAGCTCAATAATTACCTACTAATGTAATTGTTTAGAAAAACTAGGTTTTAAAACATATTTCTCCATAAATTTTGGAATTGGTACGCTTATCTTGAGGAGGTGGAGATCTTGAACTTAATACTAGGAAATGTATGAAAAAAATGTAGATACTCGTACCCTGGAAAACAAATATTAATTTATGTACACTTAAAACCACAAACCTCCAATTTGCTTCACGAATCATTATATTTAATAGGCAAAAATCGACACAACACCCAAATAAGTGGTTTGAGGTCTTTATCTCAAAGCACGCAAAAATCTCGTTAGCAATGCATATGCAAACAATATTAAACATTTTTGGTTTTATAGTTTAACCAATAATGTAAGTACTGTTGATTATACCTAATTTATTAATAGCTTTTATATTAGATCTTAATTTGTTTGTTTAGTTAACATGTCAATCGTGTCTTCTGTATAAATTTATAACTTAATTTGACTAATAATAATATTAAGGATTAGTAGTGACCAAATGATCGCTACTTGTATGAACCTGTAAAAGCAAATTGTTAGGTACCATTTTCTTATTAATTATGTTAAGTATTTAAAACTGAATACTCATGAGAGTCGACCCGTGACCACGGCCAATGCAACTTGGCTGAAATGTCGGGAGAAATATGTCTCTAAGGTCAATCGCGTAAAGACCCGTTAAAATTATAAAAACTATTATGAATACTCATGGTAGACTGTTTACTATAATTAAATAATAAGGAACATTCGTTTTTTTTTTCTTTACTTGTTTAGATATATCTATTGACATATTAGATATATCAGTTTTTAACGTTAAGTTGGTTTATGTAATAAAATAAAATCAAACAATAAGAAGACTGGAGTATTTTTGTGCTTCGTTCATTATAATACAGTACAAATTTTGAAATTCGTATTGTATAAAGTATCCATTGACACTCTTATCGAAGGTTCAGACAGACAGTAGGGTCGTCCATCATTGCTAATAGGCCTGGATTGGGGATAGGGACGTTCCCCTGTTTTCCACGACAGGGTCTTAGCAGGCAACCACCCGACGGTAATACAAGCCCTTCTGGTGCCGTTGATGGTATAACATGCCCCTCAAAATCACGAACCCAGCGGGTCTAGGATCGTATACTTTAGCTCTTCTCCAGGGGTAGCTCTTCTCTAGAAAATGGTCTCCCGTTAGGGGGTCGTACGCAAGACTGAGCGATATTCTAATGATGCTTGGAGTGTCCGTTGCCAGCTCGATAGAACATACTTGTACGTCTAGTCAGGCCAACGACAATCTCCTCAATAGTAGGCATCTCCAGGTCGAAGATTTGTGACAGCTCTAAGCGATCTATTGCGCCAAAGGATCGGATAAAATTTGCTTAGCAGCCTTCTTAAAATATTCAAAAAATAATTATTACATATAATGGTATACAAGCGCCTGGACTACAATAAATACTATAAACCACATTCTTGTGCGTAGTTAATACATGAATAAACCATAGTGTTACGCAACTGGGCCTTGGTTGACCGCAGCTGGCAGCTCACCCTAGGCCCCAAACAATGCCTAGATTTGATCTAAGAATCTAGATTCTACTTATAAATATTTATTAGGATTTGCGTTAACAATTCATAACATCTTTTGGCTTTATTTATTTAAATATATATTTTTTTAAATTATGCCAGTAATTATGCCATTCTTTCTCTGTTACTCTTATCTTTATTAATTATTTAACTACTTAACATCTTCATTGTCACTACCACATATACGCGGATGACTTCCAATTTTACGTGCAGACGGATATCGTCACACTAACGGCCAGTTACAGAAACGCGCTGATTATCTTTTGACATGTTTAAAACATAATGAACTTGGACAAGACAAAAGTCATGTTCAACGATCATGTCATTCTGAGACCAATTTGCGTGGGTAACGCCTTTCTCAAAGTTGTGCAAAATTCTATGGGACAACAGTAGTACTATGACAGAAACCTTCGCCGATGTTCACACAACATTGTTTCAAAGTTTATCCCGATCGGTCAAGTAGTTTTGAAATAGATAGGGAACATACATACACACAGACATATATATATATATATATATATATATATATATATATATAGATATTTTAGCGCCATATAGGAATATCAAAGAAACCAGCTTGGGTTACATTTTTACGGAGATCGCCCTGTCCTTTCATATTTTGTTTAGCCGAGAGGCGTTCTTGGCAATGACATTGACAATGTTTTTAAAGTTGGTCAAATGTGAATCCACTTATTTAATAAAGCGTGATTTCTTTCCAGGAACGGACACGGTCTTGATAATACTTTACCTAAACAGAATCCCGCTGCTGAAATCATTTTTAAATTTGATTGATACTTGTATTTGTGTAACAAAGCCATTCAAATTCAATTCAAAAATTCTTTATTGCACTAAAAAATATTGTACATAGGCGGGCTTAATGACTAAGCATTTTCTAACAACCAACCTTTGGGAGTGTGGAGAGGTAATAATAATAAGTAATAAATAAAGAATGGTGCAATTTATTATAATAGACTTACATACTAATATTACATATACTGAATAAATATATACATAAATACCTACATATCTATATATACTATAATTAAGTTAAATTAGTACACAAATGGTTAAAGTAACAGTTGATTTAGAATAATAATAATGATAAGCATAAAATACATAACATAAGTGATTAATATAATGAACTAGGAGACACTATTTAGAAATAAGCTTATTTAGAAAAAAGGTGGTGAGTAATTGTTTAAAGATGTGAACGGAGGGAGCTTGTCTGATGGTCAGTGGGAGCTTGTTCCACTGGCGAGCAGCAGATACGGTGAAAGAATCCGAATACCTGCTAGAAGTGTGGGGTGGGATTTTAAGTTGATTGTTATGAGAGGAACGGAGAGGCGAGTCGCATAGAAGTTCAAATTGTGTTTTTAAATACGAAGGTGTTTTTGAGTTATAAAGGACGGAGTATAGCAAGACAAGAAGCCATGTGTGAACTAATAAAAAATTTCGGTTAAGTAACCATACAAGTTGGATGGGATCTGAGATATATTTAAATAAACGACTCTCATCAACATTAATAAAAATATATAGCTATCATTAGAGTTAATATGTTTTCTAGCGAAGAATAAACAATAATTCAAATTGATGGCTTCATTCTTCGTATCATAAACTCTTCTATTATATTGTTAGTGATACCCACATAAAGTACATAAACTGTCTTTTCAAATACATTTGCATACATTAAATTGGATTTCGTTACCAAACCAGTTTTTGCAATGTAATGTTTCTCAATTATTACAACTGCATTGAGCACAATGCCAATATTTCCGACTCATTACCTCTATCGTAGTATACCACTTCTGTATTCACGTACCATAAGAATTGATTCATGTAAATCTAGCAGCCGACTGCTCAATTTAAAAAGCTACCAACTGACAATTTAATATTAAATTGTTTATTTATTTTAAAAACTGCCTCCGTGGTCTAGCGGTTAAGTTCGTGGATTTAGACTCGGAGGTACCGGGTTCGATTCCTAAATTTAATTAATATTTAATTTATTTGTGATATTTCCCGAGTTTGGTACGCTAGAGACATCGACGAGCTTGCCACTTGTCATGATTGACCTATATAGTAAAGTTGGCTAAATTTAAACCCGCTTCTTTATAAGCGTGGTTTCTGACCACTCCGGAAGGGAAACGGTCGTGATGATACTATTTATTTTAAACTTCTATATGTACGCAATATACATCATATCTGGCAAAAAGTCTAATTGGAACTTCTAGGAAATAAAAAATATAGTCGCAAATTGTTTGGTGTGGTGTAATGAACCAAAAATTAAAATTATATATAAATAAAATCAAATTAAATTCTAAGTTTAAACAAAAAAAATATCTCTATATTTGAATAAAAAATAGACAATAAACGAAATTTAAAAAGTCCAATTTAAATTTATACCTAAAAGTAACTATATAACTATGTTAATAATTAAAAATATTGCAACACCAAGGCCTATGACAAGTCAAACTAGACAGCCGTAGTGACGTCCCACAGACTAGTGTTGTAGTCTTCGACTACTTGACCCTGTGTTTGACTTGTCGCTTTAAGAGCTTTTTTCGCTTTGAGTCGTTCGATTTGGCGTAGTTCTATAGTTTTCATACAATTTAAGCAAAATTCCGTAAGAAAAAAGAAAGCTTTGCTTTGTTTTATAAATAAATAAATATAAATAAATAAATATTTTTCCAGACAGATCACACAGCGCCATCTAGTTTCCGTGACAAGCTACGAGGCTTGTGTTACGGTAACTAGATGGTTGATAAACTACATATTATACTTTTTTTGTAAATATATACATATTATACATATAAACACCTAGGCCGAGACAAATTATATAATGTACAACTTGCCCCCGGTGGGAATCGAACATAGCATGTCTCTTAATTAATACTATACTAATTCAAAGGGGAAATGCTGCTATTGTATTGGGCACCATGCCACAAGACAGCGATTTGGAGGAGCTATTTTTTTGTAAGTATATATTTTTATTTTCTATGTATTTTTATTATTATAATTTTTTAGGTTAAATTTAGATTTTGTTTTAATGTAGTTTATATATTATTGTAAAAAAAATATATAAAAAAATAATAATACTATATTCTCTTAATACTCGTGGAACATTTTTTTGGAGAATTTCGCCTTCTTTCTGGCGAATTCTTGTCGGGTTAATTTTTAATTACTAGGTTTTAAAATTGGAGAGCCGAGTGTCCCATTGCGATTCCCACGAGCGGCCAACTTCCTAGGGGCTCCTATAATAAAGGAAATTTGCCTTATACAATGCCCCCTAGCCGTTGTAGTATTTTTTCAAACCACGGTGTCGTTTTAATGATGCTACCTTTGGATTCATGTTTACTTTGTACTTTTTATCTATTTCTTTGTCTGATCATTGAAGGGTGGTATCTTTGGACAAGAAATGAAAAATGCTTTTTCTATAATTTAGAGTTTAAAACGATCTCTTTTTTAACCGTTATTTGTTATTTGGATTCGAAGTGTACGTCATGTCAAAGGTTAATTTATGCATTTGTCTGTTTTTCTTAAGATTTTTACAAATCCGTTTATGATTCCTACTTATTTTATTGTTATATAAGTTATTGGCGATTTGTAAGTTAACACGAATAAAAAATGCTTCGTCTATTAAAAAAACACGTTAGGGAATTGAACTTTTGTATGTAATCATGCACTAGCAAAAATGGATATTTGATGTTATGGAAAATCGTGATGATTTACGCCAATAAGATAATTCTTTACGAATACAATGACGTTAAAAGTCCAACATATGCTGGTTAATAAATGTTTTTATTCGACAAAGGAATACATACGATGCTCGACAAAGTAATGTGTGGTTTTTTATTTTTTTATTGTTCATAAGCTTAATAATGGATACTGTAATAGCATGTGGTGGTTGCCTATAATTCGTGCATCTCGTTTCTGCCCTAGTTTTAAGTGAAAATCTATGTATATAAATATATATCTTTGTATTGTTGCTAGCACTGATTGGTGTCCCAAATAAATAAATAAAATAAACACAAAACCATGAGATTTGTATTGAACAACATATCACACACATGTTTCCAGCCTGTATCTAATCCCGTCAATTCATCTTAAAGAGTGCCTATTATTGCTTGGGTCAACCTGACCCGCATTAAGAATGGTTGCGAGCGTGGGTCCCGGAGACTGATGTCCCATTGTATACGGAGGGCTGTCAATCGACTAGACTGATCGCCGTGAAATCTGTTCACGCTTCGCTCTTTAGACCTACCGCAGGGTTGGTAAGTGAATTCCTTAGAGAGTATAAGGATTTATGTTTTATGCATAACTTAGCTGGTTTACCCAGCTTCGGCTGTATAATAAATTCATTCAAAATATACAGCTATATATATATATATATATATTAATTTTATTGCTCCTAATGCCGCTAAACATTATACACTCATGACTGACATCAATTTCATAACAGCAATTTTAGCCTGATCCCGAAACGTATGGATACACTTTATTGGGTTTATCGGCACGAACGGTGGATACTTCCCCGCCCCAGCAGACTGGGCAAATTACCACCATTAATCCGCCTATCACCTACTTGATGTTCTCGTTGAAAGTTTGTGCCATTTGCAATGATGTCAAATGCCAATTTTTACTTTCAAGAAGAACTAATATTAAACGTTGTTGTTTTAATTAGTCCTCCATATTCTCAAATCGCGTGATAGGTACGTGACACCTTTTAAAAATATATCACCGTACAGCTCGTATTAACAAAATGGCGGCAAAATTTAATTCGACGCTCTTGCTGGGTTTCCGTTATAAATAAATATAATATTACCCACAATTTGATGACTATAATGAGGGAAATCGTAGAAATAAAAGAATCTAGCGCAAGGCTGTATAACGAGTGCCCTTTATATGCTGGCTAAGTACTTAAATACCTCGCCAACCCGGCTGGCCAGAGCTTGGCGAGTGTAGGCCAAATTTTCCAGAAATTTCTGGAAGACCCATCCAACAATGGAGGTCTAGGACTGTGAGATCTAGGGGCTGTCATTTATTGCAATTTATTCGAAATAGCTCGGTAATTTAGGCGTAAATGCTAGACAAACAAACAGACAGACATAGACAAAGCTTCTTTCGTATTTATCAAAGTCAAAGTCAAAGTCAAAATATCTTTATTCACGTAAACCTATTACAGGCATTTATGAAACGTCATTAATTTAATTATTTTGAATGATTCTACTCCTGCTAGTAGAAGACTAAGCAGCAAAGTGGTCCAATAAGTAAGCTGTTAGCAGAAGACCAGCAGCTTAGCAAATTCCAGTGACCTGTTAATGTTTAATCTGACTGAGAAAGGAATCTGCAAGGAAAACTCAGCTATATCAGATTTACAAAATAAAACATATACAGAACTGCACCACAACGATCAATTAATAACCTTTTAAATTTAGTTATCAGTACCTATGAGAAAACAATACCTGGTACAGCAGTAACCCACCAGGGAAGTCAGAATTAAGGTAGACTACATGCCTATTTGCAACCCGAAAGTCGACAAAACGCAAAAACCTATGTTAATTTAAGAACAATAAATTGAACGTGTTCGGCAGATTAGTTATAATATTGGTATGGATTTTTGGATTCATGGAAAACACACGTCTCGCTGGCTTGATATCAAAATGGTTGACAGGAGCTGTTGCCGAGATAAAAAGGGTAAGTAATTTATTTTGCGCGATGGTTCCGAAGTGACAGATTAGAAATTGACCTGTCATTTAAAATCATCAAAACATTTCAGCAATCAGTTACGGAATTCACGTCCTGTTTTTGCGATAAATTAATTAACATTAGATTAATAAGACTGTAAGACCATTTTATTATTAGAGATGTGGTCTTGTAGGAGAATGTTACGCATACCAACAATAAATACATTCGAGTATACTGCGTGTACTCAAAAGAGCAATTAATCGCGCTCACAGACGAAATAGAGAGAGAAAGAATAACGGAAGTCAACTAGTGTTGCCCAAAGCAAGGCCAAGACCAAGACTTAGCTAGTCTTGGTCTAGCATCAGAATAGGTGGTCTTGGTCTTGCAGACCTAATCTTGGTCTCGGTCTTGGTCTTGCAGACCTAATCATGGTCTTGGTCTTGATCTTGCAGACCTAATCTTGGTCTTGGTCTTGGTCTTGCAGACCTAATCATGGTCTTGGTCTTGGTTTTGCGCAAGAGTCTCGCAAGACTTCTGCAAGTATTTGTTCTTAGTAGGTTTGTTCTGAATCCACTTTAGTTAATATCCTTATTTATAACTTTAAGTCAATAGTTTTTATTTCCTTTTACTTGTATGTAGTTTAGCATGATTTTATATATTTTTTTATTGCTTATTTATTTTTAATTTTTAAATGTTTTTATATTTTTTTATTTATTTCTTTTACTTGTATGTACATAGTTTAGCATGACTTTATTTATTTTATTTTTGTTAATTTTAGTTATTCTTATTTTAAGTTTTATATTTAACTAGTTTTTTTTATATTTTTTTCTCATTTGCATGGGTAGGTTTTTATTTTGCCTTTATATTCCATATCCAATTGTATAAACCAATTGTTGGCTTTACTTATTATATAATATGTTAAAGTTGTACTCTTTGTTAAGCTGTGGTTTATCGAAATAAATAAATAAATAAGACTCTTACTCTGACTCAATATATATCTTATTTTCTAATTGTCCTAAGGAAATCTCTCTCCGCGATGTCTTTCGATGGTCCGTGGTCTAGTGGTAACAAACGTTGCCGTGAACTCGGGAGGTCGTGGGTTCGATTCCCACCGGGGGCAAGTTGTACATTGTATAATTTAAAATAAATATAAATATAAATAAATAAATATTTCCAGACAGGTCACACAGCGCCATCTAATTTCCGTGGTAAGCTACGAGGCTTGTGTTACGGAAACTAGATGGTTGATAAACTATATACATATTATACTTTTTTTTTTTGTAAATATATACATATTATACATATAAACACCCAGACCGAGACAAATTATACAATGTACAACTTGCCCCCGGTGGGAATCGAACCCACGACCTCCCGAGTTCACGGCAACGTTTGTTACCACTAGACCACGGAGGCGGTCAAAATTTGTCTCGGTCTGGGTGTTTATATGTATAATATGTATATATTTAAAAAAAAAAGTAACATATGTAGTTTATACATCGACGAGCTTGCCACTTGTCATGATTGGCCTAAAGTAAAGTTGGCTAAATGTGAATCCGCTTATTTATAAGCGTGGTTTCTGACCACCCCGAAAGGGAAACGGTCGTGATGATACTTTACTATGTAGTTTATCAACCATCTACTTTCCGTAACACAAGCCTCGTAGCTTACCACGGAAATTAGATGGCGCTGTGTGACCTGTCTGGAAATATTTATTTATTATTTATTTACTTTAGTGTAGCAAACTTGGGATATATCACAAATAAATTAAATAATTTATTGTGTCCCGACCAGGAATCAAACCCTGTACCTCCAAGTTTAAATCCAAGGAATTAACCGCTAGACTCCGGAGGCAGTAGGTATAGGTAAGATTTAGGTATACAAAATAAAATTATTTGCAAACGAGCTCTCCAAGTTCCAAATACCTAAACGTTATTTTTTTCCTTGGGAACAAAGAAAAATTCAAAATTACGGACACGACGCAATTAAAATTTATTAAAAACCTAACCTCAAAAATAGTAAACATCTTAGCAAAATTTGGGAAAAAAGTCTGTGTAAGAGTCTTGCGAGACTCTTGCCCAAGAGCAAGACCAAGACTAGGGTAGTCTTGGTCTTAGTCTTGCAACCATATTAGTAGTCTCGTTCTTGGTCTTTCAAAAATGCAAGACCAAGATTGGGCAACACTAAAGTCAACGTTCGCGCGATCATCAACTTTTCGCTACCTACTTGATTATGCTCGGCATGAGTTGTGATATTTTTAGGAAAACTTCTCTGCACCGTAACTTAAGATTTTAAAACTGAATAATTATAATAAAAAATACGTAATTCTTTATTTTTATTCTATTTTACATTATTAAAATATTTGCTCTTTAAAAAATCTACGCAGTATACTGAGCACCACCGACACCGCCCACCTGATGGTAAGCGATACGCGAGGTACAAGTATGGGAGCAAGTGACGCCAGTCATTGACGGTCGACATCACTTCCTACCAGTGCGACAGATGTAAGAGTCTCCAAATTTATTTATTTTCAGAAACTTTCTTTCTTAGTCAGATAAAGCTAAACTGCTTGTCTTCTTCCACTAGCAGGAGAGGAACATTTAAATAATGATGTGCCACAATTTGACTTTGACTTGACAAATTTTGACTTTGAGTTGGACTTTGTTCTACCTTTGCTCGCGAATATTGCAACGACCAGTTGCAAAAAGAATAAATAAAATAATCTATGATGAATATTTTAATATGCGCCACGTTATTGATAGTAAGCTTGTCACTTTGGATATTTCGGCCAATGACGTGCCTTATAGGCATACGTAAAAGATCTCAAAGATAATCGGCCTTTCTGCAACTGGCCGTTAGAGTGTTTGCTTGCGTAGCAACGGTAGCTTAGAGCGTTTTTGCATGTTCAGATATGCTATTCCATAGGGCGATTCGGATAGTCGACCACACTACAATTCAAATTCAATTCTAATATCTTTATTTCAGATATAATCCATATTCTTATATTTAACATATTAATATTACTTTACAATATATTTATTATTATATAATTAATTAAAACTATCCATAAATAAACTTAACCTAACTTCCCACCAGTACTGCAGTCCAGTGTTGCGCAATAGGCCCCCCACACTGCCTGCAACCACCCTCAGGATGTTATTGGGACTCCCGCATACCCGTGCCATCAGGGATGATACTTTGCGGGAAAGCCATCCGTGCGCATCTCAGCAAACATCCCGGAGGCACTACAGAATCTCGGGAGTCCCAACAGCATTCTAAAAGCGTTATTATATTGCACGCGCAAAGTGTTGTAGGCCTTCTGCGTGTAGCAAACCCATAGGCCGCTCGTGTAAAAAGATTGACATAATGCCTTAAAAAGCGTGATATTTACTGGCACCGTACAGCGAGCAAACCTACGGGCCAGCATGTTGCTCCTGACCGCCAATGCCCTGCGCTCCCTTTCTATATCCGCATCGTCAGTCAGACCTTCACGACATGACGTACCTAAACTGCTTCACTCTTTTCAGAGGAGAGTGCGGTTCTCCTCTATAATTGTTAAGCGAGAAAAGTGATGATGACGATCATTTGTGGTTGGTTTCATATTCTCCCATTCTTGGACCTTGAGCGCAAGTATAAAACCAATCATGAAATTGTCAAGAAAAATTTAGCATGCCCGGAACTATGTAGGTCAATGATCGTATTGCTTCCTCACGTTTGAACATCAAAGAAAAACTGATAGGAAGCGAAAGACGCGCCACTTTCACGGAAATATACCGAATTGCTATTGTTATATCAAATTACTGCGGCTATTTGTTTTAAGTGATTGTTTACTTACGAACGTACTCGTTGTAGACACTATAGTTTTTATTTATATTTATTTATTAAGTATACAAAACAAAATAGAATACTGTTGCGACGATCCAACGAGAATTACCATAGTTAGATCATAATACATACATATCTTCACGCCAAATCCCTTGCGGGGTAGGGACAATTGAGCGCCACTTTTCACGATCACGACATACCTCTTTCGCCTCTTCAACATTCATCAACCTCTTCATACATGGCCTTTTGTTTCGATGGCTTTTAAATGCACCTTCAGCTATTGTTTTATTTATCTGATCGTAATATGTGAGTCTTGGTCTGCCAGGACCTCTTTTACCCACAACTTTCGCATTATATATCTGGTTCGTCAATCTCTTTTCACTCACCCTTTCAACACATGCCTTTCCTTATTTTTGTCCCTATGCTTTCTTTCATTTTTTTTGCGTATTTCATCATTACGTCGTCGGTCCGTTAAAGTTACGCCGCATATCCGACGCAACGACCTCATTTCAACTGCATTAACTCTCATGCATGTTCTGACATATCCACGTTTCGCTTCCATACATAAGTGTTGGTACCAACATGGCATTGTGTATGGCGAGCCGAGCTTTGTCACTGACATTTCGACTGGCGATCCCAGGGCACCGTTAACACTATTTCCCGCGTTCACTCTTCTTTCAACATCCCGATCATACTTCCCATCCGCAGTGAAAACACTGCTTAGATATATAATTTCATTTACTTGTTCTAGAGTTTTATCATCAATCTTTATCGTCACGGTTGTCATCCTTCTTCTTTCAAACATTGGTTTTTCTCGCATTCAAACGGATTTTCTAGATCATAATACACTTTGTAATAATTCAATTATAACAAAGTGTTGCCTTCATTAGAGCCCCTAGAACACAGCGACCTCATCTGTTGGAGATGGGCCTTCCAGAACGTATATCTGGAGAATTTAGTACACTCGCCACGCTGGGCAGACTGGGTTGGCGAGGATCTAATGTCAATTTTTTTTTAATGACAATGTATTAACGATTCCACAAGTTTATATTAGTGGAACCGGGACCGACGGCTTAGCGTGCTCTCCGAGGCACGGGAACAGTGGTGTTGTAAATCTATGACAAATGTACTTAAGAAAAAATTCTCATTGGTATACATGTGGCAACTGGATCGGGTCCTTGGCCTGAGAGCCATGGAACTTAGAGGTCTCAATCAGTGAGCCTAGTCGTGAAGGAATCATCGGTGTCCTAGTTGTGAACGTGGAGGACACTTTTGGGTCCACGCCTCTTCGTAAGTCGTAGAAGCAAGACTCTACTATGAGCTAGAGGTGGACACTGTAGCTTTATCCCATTGATTAGCCTTCCAAAATCCCACCATTATTAAATAAACTCGTATAATAATAATTATTATAGTACTGTATGATTCACTACCTCCGTTGTCTAGCGGTTAAGTCCGCGGATTTAGACTCGGACGTACCGGGTTCGATTCCTGGTCGGGACACAAAAAATATTTATTAATGTAAATAAATACATTTAAATAATATTTAATTTATTTGTGATATTTCTCGAGTCTGGTACGCTGGAGACATCGACGAGCTTGCCACTTGTCATGATTGGCCTATAGTAAAGTTTGCTAAATGTGAATCAGCTTATTTATAAGCGTGGTTTCTGACCACCCCGAAAGGGAAACGGTCGTGATGATACTGTATGATTCACGTATTTATGAATATTACATTGTGACCTAAACTCGTAAACAAGTAATTTTATTAATTTCAAACTATGTTTATCATACTTTGTAAGTCATAAACATGTCAATGAAGATCTATTTAA
This sequence comes from Tinea semifulvella, assembly GCA_910589645.1. NCBI lineage: Eukaryota > Metazoa > Arthropoda > Insecta > Lepidoptera > Tineidae > Tinea > Tinea semifulvella. Next base: position 5,825,280 of record OU342599.1, read on the forward strand.
TAATGAATTTAATAGTTTTTGTGTAATTACTTGGGGGCGAGTGTATAAATATATACGTAGACATATACAGCGGCACGGTGGTGGCTCGGTTGTAAGAACGCGTTCCCAAAATCCTACAAAGGTCGGTTCAAACCCACCCGGCATGTACCAATGAGAAATACAATTTTCTACGTACATTTTGTCATAGATTTACAACACGGAGAGCACGTTAAGCCGTCGGTCCCGGTTCGACTAATACCAACTTGTGGAATCGTTAATAAATTGACATTAAAAATTGACATCATATCCTCGCCAAGCCGTCTGGCCAGCGTGGCGAGTGTAGGCCAAATTCTCCAGATTAATGTTCTGGAAGGTCCATCTCCAGCAGTGGAGGTCTAGGGTGCTATGTTCTGGGGGCTGTAATAATATACAGCGTAAAGGTATTTTAAATTGTTAAAAACTAATTCCGTAGATTTCGACGAGGGTACCTGGTCAGGTCATATAATGATTTAGTTTACAAGAAAAAACCTTTTTGATTTCAAAAAAGGAGTTCTACCAATAACACCCGAAGCCTAAGAAAAATAATTGTTCTTTTGACAATTACACGCGGTATAAGTAATAAATGTATGTATGTCTACGATTAATTGAGTTTGTATTACAGAGAACAGGTGCATTATTTTAATAGTTGTTAAGACAAAAAACGACAGCTGATTCGTCAAAAATACAATAACAAATAGACGAATAATACAGGCTCTGGTAGGCTCATCTCCAGAAGTAGAGGTCTAGGACACTGTGTTTTAGGGGCTGTATTCAAGATTAAAATAAATGTTTTAAATATAATAATGCTATAATAAAAATAAACATATAGATAAATAAATAAAATAAAAGTAAAAATAATAATGAATAATATTTAATATATACCTATCTATATGTTTATTTTTAAATTTAGCATTATTATATTTAAAACATTTATTTTAATCTTGAATACAGTATTCTCTTTTTCTTTTTATTTGTACCGTACTCAATATTAAATGAAGCCTTTGTCCCAAAGGTCAACGGGCAGCGAACGTTCGTTTTTTTGTATTTTTACATTAAAGTTATTAAATAAATAAAATTAAACTATCGTAAAGCGATAGTTGGAAAGAGAAGAATTTGGAGAAGGAGCCTATCTAAGATATATGAATTAAAAGAAGAAATGATATATATAAATATAGGTTTATATATAGAGAATTAAGACATGAGTGATGTGTTTTCGGAAATCACGGAGAATAGTCTTCGGGTCGTTATTGAAGGTCGACGGCATTCCGGAGGCGAAGTCGGTGATGAATTATAGCGTTACCGACTTTGTAGACTCCTGGGTTGAGCAGAGGAACTCGTAGAGATGAGGCAGCCATGGGCTGAAAGAAGCGACGTAGAGAAGAAAAACTTCGGTGAAGTTAATGAGTTCAAGAGACGGTGATAAATAATTCAAGCCTGGTTATTTTAGTATTTCGTCAGTCGACCCTGTTTACATAGAAATGGCCGTCCGAATCTTACGACAGCCAAACACAATGCATTAGTGGATGGTATTGCACAACGACATGCACCCAGCGATCTGTATCAAACATTCTCTTGGCTACAAGTTTATTTAAATAAGGACTTTATCCTGCTTAATATTCTAAGCTTGACATTTAAGAAGCGCTCTTGGATTTTGTCTAACATTTAATTTCTTACAATAAAAACTCTTAAAACACAGAGTCCATCTCCACTGTTAGATAGGCCCTCCAGAAACTTCTACTGAATTTGGCCTACACTCGCCAAGCTGGCCCAGATGGGTTGGCGAGAGTATTACATTTTTAATGACAATTTATTAACGATTCCACAATATAGTATTAGTGGAACCGAGACTGACGACTTAACGTGCTTCTGAGGCCACGGTTGTTGTAAATCTATCATAAATGTACGTAAGAAAAGTTCCGAACTTTTGAACCACCACCGCTCATCAGCAACTCATGCCCGCCATCAACGACCGACATCAGCCTCCAACAAAATGTTTTTCTTTACTCTTCGCTTGAAAAGCTGCAGGTTATAGGAATGGGGAAACACACATGCTGGGATAGCATTCCACATATTCTGTGTGCGAAAGATGTCAGTCTCCAAATGTATGTATGTCATGTATACTGGGGAATCATTCAAGAACTCACCCGACCGGCCTTCGGTCTCTCAGTTTTAGCTTCCACGTTTTTTTTTGGCACTGTCATTACATCAATGTCAAAGTATCATTACGGCCGAATACAAATTTAGCAATCTTTACTATAGGCCCATCATGACAAGTGGCAAGCTCGTCTCTGTCTCTAACGTACTAAACACGAGAAATATCACAAAAGTAAATCCACGAACTTATTGCTTAACCGCACGGAGGCATTTTATTTTAGCTAAATCAGTTTAAAGCTAGTATTAAATAATATAAGCTACGAGTACCGACGTCTTAATGCACAACATGTAACTCAATCCCATATGGACATATGGTATCGCGAAGTTTTTTGTAGATATTGATATGTTCTTTAATATTGTAGAAAATACTTTCAATCATCAATAGTTTCCGCAGCGCATGCGACGAAAGACGTTTTATGGCTTATTTTTTTTACACCTTGGGTTACGTTACTAAAGTTTTAGTAAGGATCCCTAATCTTTACTAGCAATACATATAGCCTTTGTTTCTCAGGGTGAATGTAGCTTTCTAATGGTAAAAGAATTTTTGAAATCGGCAAATCTTTCCTCTTTATAATATTAGTGTAGATTTCTGAATTCTATAAAAATGCCTTTAGCCATCAGTAAACGCAGATCTCATGATTTATCTAATCCATTAAATCATTGTGTTGAACACAAATCTATTGCTATCGCAGCAAAAAATATGAAAGAGAGACAACATTTACTAAAACGATCGATAAGTTTAGATTTCTATAGGTTTTATTGAATATGTATTCTCTCAGTTGAGTTGTTGCCAAATAATTGCCTATAACAATGGACTTATATTTCATGACCTGCGCCGCTCTGCAAACTGGTACAGGAGCATATTTTATCTGCCAGTAACATAAAAGAGCGGGGTCGCCTCGTTACCGTTTCCACTAGAGAGTCGGGTCTTTGGTTGCAGGCTTTACTCTCAGCATCAGTTGGCACACTCCTTGATCGCAAAACACTGACCATGGCGGTGTACCTTCGTTTCGGAGCCCGGACTGTCCATCCACCTGAGAACCAGTGGAACATCTCGGACACTACGGGCTTTCTTGTGCTGGAAGTGCTGGCCGCATTCTTCGTCACGCGGCTCTCAACTAATATAAAATTAAATTACTATAAATTAAATTAAATGAAATATAAAAAAAAATGTTCTCAAGTGACGTCCCATCAGTGATAGTGCTAAGAAGTCTGGCAACATTTCTTCTCAGTATAGCGACAGCCGTTTAGAAGGGGGCTTGGCTGAAGGTGCCCATGGGTCTTAACTAGTGTTGCCCAATCTTGATCTTGGTCTTGTGCAAGAGTCTCGCAAGACACTTGCACAGACTTTTTTTTCCAAATTTTGTTAAAGTGTTTACTTTTTTTGGGGTTCGTAATTTTAATTTTTTTTTTGTTCCTAAGGAAAAAAATTACGTTCAGGTATTTGGAACTTGGGAAAGCTCGTTTGGAAATAATTTTATTTTAGTATACCTAAATCTTACCTATACCTACTGCCTCCGAGGTCTAGCGGTTAATTCCGTGGATTTAAACTTGCAGGTACAGGGTTTGATTCCTGGTCGGGACACAATAAATTATTTAATTTGTGATATTTCTCAAGTTTCGTACCCTAAAGACATCGCGGAGAGAGATTTCCTTAGTACAATTCGAAAATAAAATATATATTGAGTCAGAGTAAGAGTCTTGCAGAAGTCTTGCGAGACTCTTGCGCAAGACCAAGACCAAGACTAGCTAAGTCTTGGTCTTGGTCTTGGTTTGGGCAACACTAGTCTTAACCCCAAACGGCGCAAACTCGAAACTGTACTGTTGGCGTATTTGCGCAGTTTGAGGTTCTTAGCAGAAACCGCCGCACTAGAAAACTAATTATAAGATAAACTGTATAAATGCCCAGTTCCTTGTGCATAAGTACATGCAATGCAAGACACAAGTTTGAACTTTATAAAGGATTGGTGTTCTTTCAAAATTATTTTTTTAATGCGTTGGGCTTACATCACAATTACAATTGTTATTTTTTCAAGTAGCCGTTGCATTTTGCAACAACAGTTCTTAAGCTGAGTCCACATATACTCGTAGTATAAGATACGTAGAAGAGTAAACTTCAACGATCGGTTATCTGAATGAATTCCACTTTTTATATATTTAAAGTCAAAATATTACAGGCATTTATGAAAGGTTTTTAATTAAATTATTTTGCTAGTTGAAGCAGCAAAGTGGTCCAACGAGTAAACTGTTAGCAGAAGCTTAGCTTAGATTTCAATGACCTGTTAATGTTTAATCTGACTGAGAAAGGAGTCTGCAAGGAAAACATATACAGACCTACATACACCACTACAATCAATTAATATTAAATACGCTAACAAATAATGCGGTGGTGGCTCGGTTGTAAGAACGCGTACCTTAAATCCTACAAAGGTCGGTTCAAACCCACCCGGCATGTTCCAATGAGAAATACACTTTTCTTACGTACATTTGTCATAGATTTACAACGCCACCGTTCCCGTGCCTCGGAAAGCACGTTAAGCCGTCGGTCCCGGTTCCACTAATGCCAACTTGTGGAATCGTTAATAGATTGTCATAAAAATGGCATCATTACCTCGCCAAGCCGTCTGGCCAGGCAGCGTTGCGAGTGTAGGCCAAATTCTCAAGTTCTGGAAGGCCCATCTCCAGCAGTGGAGGTCTAGGACGCTGTGCTCTAGGGGCTGTAATGACGCTAACAAAAGCAGTGGTCATGGGTTGGCTAACGGTCAGGATGTTTTTTTCAAGTGCGCGTTGATGGTTACTGTCTAAACTACGAGAAATATCGAATAAAAAAAGTCTGTTTGAGCCATTTTGTTAAAAAATAAACTGCATCATATTTAAAAAGATCTCGTATCCTAGCCAGGAATCAGCATTGAAGATTTTGACAATAGGGTTTTATTCCTGCAGTTTCCTTAAGTTTGACATTTGGCATTCCAAAATGTGACCCTTATCAGCGACACTATATATACCTCCTTGCGTCGTTTTCCACTGACTCCCTCCTCGGATCACTTTGTGTCGGACGATGCTGCGCCATCCGGGTCTGCTCACGGCGGCGTGCAGGTTCTCGTGGACTTGGGTGTGAAGTGTGGTGCGGATCTGGTCTGACCAGCGTGTCGGGCTCCGGCCACGGGGTCTCTTGCCTTAAATTTTTCCCGTGATATATATACATAATGTTAAATTTAAACAAAAATAAATATAGAGTAAAATAATGCCTTGACTATATTTCGTTTGGCCATCACCATTGCTTTTGTTTTTACTATATAAAAAGTAGATTTCATTCGGATAACAGATCAGTGAAGGTCGATCTTCTACGTATCTTAGACTAATATACATATATCAATTGTGTCGTATAGTATCCCAGTATAGTGTTATGAGTGTCATCGTATCTTACCGATACGACAGAGTTCATGATACGGATAGCTGATACAAATACGGTGATCGGATCGGGAAGATAATACATATGTGGATCCAGTCTAATGTATAAATGTGAACGTGAAATATTTAACAGGTAATTCTGTAGGTCAAAACCATTAACGCTCCTATTAAATCCTTTAATAGTTCTTATTGTTTAAATGTATTCACATGAAGATAACACTATTAAATTCTTAGATATAGTAATTTTAATAGTATTATTACTACCTATACAGTTATTTTTCTCGTGTACGACAATGCCTAAATCCTATCAAAATGCTGGAAGAAGTCTCAGTGGCGATTAAAAATTCAAAATTATTTATTGTATAGATTGCTTATTCTAATTACAGTTGTATGTACATGTCATGATGATGCAATCTGCTCATATTCATTACAGCCCCTAGAACACAGCGTCCTAGACCTCCACTGCTGGAGATGGGCCTTCCAGAACATATATCTGGAGAATTTGGCCTACACTCGCCACGCTGGCCAGACGGCTTGGCGAGGATATGATGTCAATTTTTATTGACAAATTACTAACGATTCCACAAGTTGGCATTAGTGGAACCGGGACCGACCGGGTTAACGTGCTCTCCGAGGCACGGGAACGGTGGTGTTGTAAATCTAGAAAAGTGCATTTCTCATTGGTACATGCCGGGGGGGTTTGAACCGACCTTTGTAGGATATAAGGAACGCGTTCTTACAACCGAGCCACCACCGCGCCCATATTATGGGCATACAATATGCTTATGTCAATAGATATTTATTTACAATATTTATTTGTATATAGTGTATATTTAATATTGTTCTTGTCAATTTATTGAAAAAGAAAAAAAAACTGACTAAGGTACGAGGAATATCTGTCATTTTCAGGGAAAAACACCATCCCTAGAAGTAGTTGTAAAACAATTCACTGACGACATGAATAGGGTTACTCAACAGCCTATAAGCAATGTCAAAAAAGCTTGGATATATGACAACTACTTAGCATCTCGCCTCACTTGGCTTTTCCTAGTATATGATTTCAACAAAAGCCTACTATCAAGTCTGGACGCGGACGTCATAAGAACATTGAAGTCTTGGCTTGGATTAGCCCAGGGTGCTGACTCCTCAACATTCTTTAGAGGACGGAGAAACTTCGGAATGGATCTGAAAAGACCATCTGAATTATACAAACATCTACGTATAAGCAAATATCAAATTCTAACCAGCTCCCAGGATAATACAATTTCATCCCTTCCAAGAGACCCTCTGGTCTCAGATATGGAACCGAGACTACTATTCTTCAAGAAATTTATGACAGGTGCCCAGACTGACAAAAGAGGCATTGGCTGGAAGAAAAAAGAAAGTGACAAAGAGGTTATAAAATCCTTCCTCAGGAAAGATGAAGAGCATGAATACAGAGTGCACGCGATGACTCTAGAAGTTCAAAATGACTGGCTAACTTTGGGCGATTTTTGCATCCCTCCAGCCCTTAATACCAATGTACGATTGGTCTCCGGCGTTGCTAAAGTTCTACCTAAACGCTTTTCAAATGTCCCTCCCGGACCAGAGTAATCTGGTAAGGTGGGGAAAAGCTACGGAAAAGAACTGTACATTGTGTGGTGCTGCCATAGGAACTGCTAAACACACACTTGTAGGGTGCGTTACTCTCCTAGAAAAGGGCTATTACTCACGCCGACATGACAAAGTCCTAGGTGTTATCCGTGAAGCAGTAAGTCTTTCTATTGCAAGAGCCAGAAAGGGACTGACTACAAACTTTGACCACATTTGTAAAGGAAGGGCAAAGCACGAAAACTAAATGCAAGCCCACCTCGATCCTTGGCGCCGCATCAGACTGGAAAATTCTCATGGATACATTTGAACACCATTATAGGATCCCAGATGAACTAGCTGTATCAGCCTATAGGCCAGACATCTTAGTGTTTTCTCGGAACTTGAAGTTATCCTTATTGAACTTACCGTTCCGTGGGTATCAAATATTCCAAAAGACCACAACATGAAGTCGAATAAATATTATGATCTCACAGAAGAAATGATCAGGAACGGGTTCAAGACTCAGCTTTACGCAGTGGAAGTTGGTGCAAGAGGAGTTCCAGCAATATCTTTGCATCACTTACTGAAAGAATTGGGCTTAAGCAGGTCTGCCGTCAATACATTTATGGAACGAGCTTCCAAGACGGCATTAACGGAATCATACAGTATTTGGTTGGGTAGGGAGAGAAGTAGAATGGTGGATGGTGAGCGTATTATCGCGCAATAGAAAAAAAGGAGGCCTCCTTTTCTTAAACCAGCCAATTGTCGGTCGCAAGCCCGAGACACCATTCTTCTCATCTCTTACCCACACACGATGGACCCGGCACCCGCACGGTGAATCCATGGAATGCTTAGAAATTTGTCTTCTTACCAAATATAAAACGAGGTATCGATTAAGAAAGCGGGTCTCGTGTCAGGCCCAATGACCAATACAATGATATTTATCTAGCCAAATTAAACATTTCATCACCAATGTATGAATAATTGAATAATAATTCGAGGCATACTGATTTTAAAAGTCAATTGTTATTTCAAACGTACTGGAGCGTTTAGGGGAGAGTGGGGTAATTAAGAACTGCTGGTAATTGGGAACAGTGAGGTATCTGATACTTCCTCTTGCACTAGAATTGCACACTTTGAATAGACGCGTCAATCGTCACTCAGTACCCGCGAGTGCGAGACAGCTCGCGCTCTTTTACAGTGAATCCGACAAGATATGTTGTATTTTCATTATAATTTTCGTCGTGTGTAGTAATCGATATTGTATTAAGATGTTGGTATTTGACATCATATTTTGTTACCATCTTAGATATACTATCTGCTAATAGACTCCATATAGTTTGAAGCTTACCAAAAAATATATTGCGAGTTAAGCCTATTTTTATTTAAATTGTTTCCTTCGGGTAATTGAGAACGGCGACAAGATGTTGAATAGGAACCTTCCTTATTACACCTATTAGTTAACTGATCATATAAAAATGTTTTAATATTATTTAATTGTTTTAATAAATACGATATTAAAGACCTTCGACTAGTCTGAGGAGCCAAAGGCTCACTTAGGCCAAAGCTGACCACTTGAATATTATACTAATATTAATTTTTAATATAGTATATATTAAATCTTTAATTTGGCGAAATGTTTAATTTGGCGCGGTGGTTGTAAGAACGCGTAACTTAAATCCTACAAAGGCCGGTTCAAACCCACACGGCATGTACCAATGAGAAATACACTTTTCTTACGTACATTTGTCATAGATTTACAACACCACTGTTCCCGTGCCTCGGAGAGCACGTTAAGCCGTCGGTCCCGGTTCCACTAATACCAACTTGTGGAATCGTTAATAAATTGTCATACAAAAAAAAATGACATCATATCTTCGCCAAGCCGTCTGGCCAGCGTAGCGAGTGTAGGCCAAATTCTCCAGTTCTGGAAGGCCCATCTCCAGCAGTGGAGGTCTAGGACGCTGTGTTCTAGGGGCTGTAATGAATAATGAATATTAAATCTATGCAGCACCTAAAAAAAAAAACCTGGAACCTTAGATTAGACGAGACGTTATCATCCAAATAGGATATGTGACCCTACGGCCTCCTGAAACTTTTTTGCTATCTCACTATACGACACGGGCGACGCAGAGTGCCTTCACTCCGTAGCCACGACTCAGACTTAGCTGCAGGGCCAACAGTGAAAGAGAGACGGTTTATAGGGTTTTAGTCCGTAGGCGCCTTGGGGTCTCCTTAGGAGGCCTCACGGTGATTCGGGCATGCGACCTCCCGCGGTGGCCCTTCAGGCTGGCGTATCGTTAGGCGATTTTGCGATTCACCGTCTTTAAAGAAATAAAAAATAAAAAAGGGTCAAAAAGTTAGTTGTCAATGAAGTTAAGTTCCGAAAGGGCGTTCAGGTTATCTGGCCGGGCGGTTATAATTAGAACACATCTGCAACACTCAACTGCACATGCACTTTATTCATAAACACATTTAACTTTTCTCATAATACAAATAATTTTATTAATGTCTAAGATCAATTATTCTATTTTTCACACACACACACAAACAAAAAATATTTATAAATAAAATTAGATACATTATTTTTATGTAATATGTAATGTGTAAGTGGTGCAAGAGGTCAATGAATGTTATAGCTACTGGAATCAGACACTTATAACTGACATCAGTCCCTAACACATGACGGCAATGCCAGCCTGATCCCGAAACGTGTGGATACACTTTACTGGGTTTATCGGCACGATCGGTGGATACTTCCCCGCTCCAGCAGACTGAGCAAATTCATCAGTCCGCCTACCACCTATTTGTTGTTCTATTGAAATTATGTGCCATCTGCAATGATGTCAAATGCCAAGTTTTACTTTCAAGGAAAACTAATATTGTAAGCTTGTCATGCTCATATTTATTTAAATAACACTGCTTGAAACAAGACTTAGGTACTTAAATACTAAATTATAAATAAAATTAACTATAATATATATATAACCGTTCGATAAGCTTAGTGTGCCGAGTTGAAAGGCGAGGCTGACCCTTTAAACAAAACATTCCCAAATTAGAAGGGTTTTTTACACTTTTGGATCCCTGTCGCTCGCACAAACCAATATTTTCAACACAGACAGACAGACAGTGGGGTCGTCCAGGCCCGGATGTCTAATGGGCCTGGGTTGGGGATGGGGACATTCCCCCGTTCTCCCCAGCAGGATCTCAGCGAGTAATCAACCGCTGGTAATTCATGCACCTTTATTTTAACAGCGCCCGTATGGCTCACGAGCCCAGGGGATCTGGGTTCGGCTACTTCAGTTCTCCTCCAGGAGCACTTCTCTAGGAAATGATCTGATATGTTGTGGGGCCGAGCGCAAGACGGAGCGATATTCTGAAGATGCTTGAAGTGTCCTTTGTCGGCCCCACAACATTCAATTCAAGTCTCAGTGTACTTTTAAGAAATATGTATAGTCTATCAACTTACTAGGGATTTAAATGACGCTATTCTCAAAAAGGTACATAACTCACAACTAAAGAGAGAGTAGTAGCATTGATTCTAAACCTCTCAGCTTTATTCGAGAATAGGTCCCACAGCACTTTACGCCGATTCATCACAATCTAATGAAATCCCGCAAAACATGGCATTACTAGTGAAAGTTATGTCTCCCACAAACTTCATTCATTATTGTCACGGTTATTGTTTACGTACATTCTACGGTAAATTATTGCTTGGGTTTTTAACGATATAACCACTGATCTTTTAACAATGGATAACGCGTCCAATAGAAAATTAATAGTTCGTACCTCAGCCTTATCGTCATCATTAGACTTAAGATGCTAAAGATAATAATTGCGTACCTAGTTTCATTGGCAATTAACCGTACGACACTACGAGTAGGTACCTTAACAAGCTTTATCGATGCAGATCCACTGAAAAGAAGTCAAACTAACTTCATTTACTTTACTTTGTAATAAGCCATTATTTAAATTATTTTGAATGATTCTACTCGTGTTAGTGAAAGACTAAGCAGCAAACCATTCCAAAGAGTAAGCTTTCAGCAGAAGACTAGCAGCTTAGCAGATTCCAATGACCAGTTAATGTTTAATCTGAGTGAGAAAGTAATCTGCAAGGAAAACTCTTGTATCAGATTTACAAAATAAAACAGATAGGTACAGAATTTCACAATAACAAAAATAAATACACCTTCAAATTCACCTATGAGAATACAATAGCTAGTACAGTGGTACCCTACCAGATAGCTCACTGTCTAGAGGATGCATGGCAGAGGAGGAGACAGCCGCGCATGTGCTCTTGGAGTGCGACGGTGTGGCTGCGCTTAGACTGAGGTTCCTCCAGACTGCGAGGACTCTTCTGGAGGTCTGCGTGAACGTGACGGGTCTCCTGGCCATCCTGGAGGAGATCGAAAGGTCACGCACAATGGTCCAATGGAGACTAAGTGTGGAAAAGCCACCGTAATCACACAATCACAATCACCCTACCAGGTAATTTTATGGGTTTTTGATGATATCTTAAGACTCATACTTACCCACAACAATATATATATTGACATATTACGAGTATCAACTTTACAGTATGTGTACTACATATATTTTCATCGCACTACTTACTGTCAATTAAACACTTCTTTGTGGAACCATTTTTGCTCGGTAATGCTTCATCTTTTTATTTTAAAGATCATTCGATATTTATACCTCATAGTTATTACGTTCCTTGGCTACACTTACACCTTCTAGAATATTATTTTGTTTTCATTAGAACATCAAATAAAAAAGTGCTCTCTATTGTTAAGACTAGTAGAGTCTATTTAGTGTAGCTGAAGTCTAACAATAGCTGTTTTATTGGTCATTACATTTTTATTGCTGTAATAGGTCAGGTATAAATAGTTTTGTTGTTATTTTATTGCGGTGCTATTTCAACGGCTTACTTTGTTAAGAGGTTACAGCTGCTGGAGCAATCTTTCTACAACTCGTAATAAATTAGGTTTATTGTAATACTAAATTTGGAATTGCTTTCATCTAAGGACTTGCAAAATTTTGGGTGCAAATATTGCGTTTTGTCAACACCGGCTTTGTTCATTGTTCTACACACATAAGTCTTGTTTTAAGCGATGTTATTTGATGACAAGTTTACAATATTACATTTCCTTGAAAGTGAAAATTGGAATTGGACATCATTGCAAATGACAGAATACTTTCAACGAGAACAACAAATAGGTGGTAGACGGACTGATGGTGGTAATTAGCCCAGTCTGCCGGGGCGGGAAAATATCCACCGTTCGTGCCGATAAACCCAGTAAATTGTATATGGTATGTATGCGGGGTAGGCAGAGACAATAGAGCGTTTTTGTCATTTATCAAACAATTTTTTTCGTAGACTATTTATTGCAGCTAATGTTTTATTTATTTGATCGTAATAGATGTCAGCGTCTTTAAACGTTTAATAACTACATCGTTCCTGGAGAAACAGAATAAAACACTATTTAAATAACCGTGTATTTATTTAAGTTATAATGTATACGATGTACTTGTATGTATAATTGTATGTATGGTTTTTGTATATTTCGTCATGATCGTAGAACAGAGTCGGATTTAAAAAAATACCCATAATTTTGCATATATATTTATATATAGTTTTATATTGTTTGTGGTCTGTAATTTATAGTGCAAATATTAGAAAGGGTTCCAAAATGAAATCTAGAAGGTTTGCACTTATTATGAGACTTAGAAAATGACAAAAAAACAGTCGAAATGACAGTTGAATGGCCGCCATGAAAATTTTGAATATAACAGATCCGTCACTGTTCTACGATCATGACGATTTATGTGTTTAGGTATAATGTGTAGTATATTAGAATTAGTTAAGTAACTTATTAACTGTATCATAAAAAAATCTTCTTTTTTTCATCCTGCCTATCACCTTACTCGATCCCCAAGGTTAGCTGGTAAAGAATGCCTACTGGCATTATAGCTCGCCTCTGTACTATTTTTAAGTGCATTAAAGAATTTAAATAAATAAATAGAAGAGTATTGGTCTGCCAGGGCCTCTTTTATACATAACTTTCGTATCACGAGTATATGAGTATATAGTATAGTAGTATAGTAGTATAGTATAGTAATATAGTATATAGTATACTTGGTGCATCCAGGTCCTAAGTTGGTTGCCTGGACGCGGGGTGGAAGGAATACAGGATGGTGAAAGACTCACGTGCAGGGTGGTTCGGACTCCTCTTACTTCCTATCCCAAAGACTACAGCGGCGCCGCTTCTTCTTTCTTGATGTGAACACACTTTGCACAACACCAGGAATAGGAAGGACACTAGCACACTTCACACTTGCTACAGTAGGGGGCTTGAAGAGCTACAGTTTTGCATAAAACGACACAATACAGAAAGGACGTCTACAGTGACATCTACAGACTACAGTGTTCAGCGTTGAACTTTCTTCAACGACTTCAGATTGACGACTCGTAAAATAATGGCATTGACACACAGTTAAGTGTTGCCAGATATATAAAGGTTTCCCTTAAAATTGGGAAACTACAGTTGAGAGTGAACATACTCCCCGGGAAGAAATAATTAAATTTCTTAACTACAGAGATATTAACCTAATAAACTACATAAGACGCATACAAATAAAGATAAAGGTAGTAAAATTAAGCTAATTACTAATTACAGTATAAAATGAAAAATATACAGCTAATGTGGCAAAATGCAAATTTTGCCAACGGGACGCTTAACCGACCCTACAGAGGTTTTTAGAGTGACCACTCTTACTACCCCATCTGAACTGGGATGTAAGGCTGTTACCCGACCAAGCCTCCAGTTTAGAGGTGCTAAGTCACCCATCAGGTACTCAGAACGTTTAAGGCGCGTTCTGAAACATTTAAGGATTACAGTACAAATTGCCTTACAAGATAGATTCCATTCAATAAGAGAAATAGAACCAAGTTGTTTAGAAGATGGATGGCGACAATTATACAGAGAACGTAGAGTCATAGCATTTAAGTTAGCAAGAAAGCTATAATTACAGATTAAACCAATATCAATTTGAGATCGGGCTGTGACTACATTACAGAAAGGTACAGATGAGTCACCTACAGAAAGTTCAGAGACAAGATTAACAATGTTATGTTTAGGCCAAGTATGAAGCTCGCCAGCCAACCATGGAGGCGACCACCACAAGGCATGCCCAAGAAGTTCACGAGGGGACAGCCCTCGCGATGCAACATCAGCAGGGTTTAGTGCTGAGGGCACATATCTCCATACAGCAGGGGAACAATTGGATAAGATCTGAGAGACTCTATTACCCTCAAAAATCTTTAAAGTATGTACTGGTGTACGTAACCAGGACAAGACAATACTAGAGTCGCACCACGCACACACGAGCTGCAACTCTAAAGTATTTAATACAGAGATACAGTGTTTAAGTAAAGATGACAACATCAATGCACCACAAAGCTCCAACCGAGGTATGGTAAACTTTGTTTTAATAGGAGCGACTCTGGACTTAGACATTAACAAGTGAATGTCAACCTGACCATCATCATGCTCCACACGGAGGTACACCACAGCAGCGTATCCGTGTTGAGAGGCATCACAGAAGCCATGCAGTTGAATATTGTGTACAGATTGTGGAAGAATAAAACAGCTGTGACAAGTAAATACAAGAGTGGGATTCCACTTGAGTCCCAGCACCTTGATAGTCCTATCACCTTCAGCTTCAAAGGTCTTTGATGACTCACATAAAGAATCAGACAGGTCTGAAAGAAGTTCAGGATGTGAGCTAGCCCATTTTCTTAATTGAAAACAAGCCTGGCCCAGTAAAGGATTAAGTTCGCCTCTATACAGTTTTGCAGATGCTATGTCAGGAGCACTGCTGACTACATCGTCAACAAATATGTCCTGCTTCAGGATTTTACTTGCACAAGGATGGGACACATCTCCCTCCTCTGCCAGACCAATACATGAAGATTCAGATATGTTATCTACAGCCTCAACTTGCTGGAAACACTCATCCATCATTACATGATGCGACATCAGAGATGTTTCTACAGAAGCCATGTTGGCAGTGCTACCAATCACGACCCAACCAAATACAGTGGAGTATGCCGAAGGGAGCTCCCTTGGCATGGATATCTTGTTACCGAGATAAATGTCATTATAGACATCACTACCTAGTAAAATATCTACAGATTGAGGCTGATAAAATGTATCATCAGCTAATTGGACATTCTTATACTCTTTTAGGATTTCAGAAGAGATAGGAAAAGAAGGCATATTGCCTGTAATACGCTTCAGAATTATAGCCGATACAGTGACTCTATCTTCAGAGAGACGAGACTTCAGATGAAGTGTAACAACCCCGTTACATGGGAGTGGCTTCTGGGAGCCAACACCCGATACAGATATGTGGCTACGCGAGCGTGCCAACTGCAGGTTTTGAACACAGGATTCAGTCACAATACTGCATTGTGATCCTGGATCCAAAAACAAACGAACAGGTTTAAGACTGCCATCACCAGTAGTGGCGAGGGCTACAGCAGTGCCAAGAAGAACATTTAAAGACTTGTGCTCCTTGGCATACAGAGGGACTACAGCAGATAGAACGCTATCAGCTGGTACAGATACAGCAGGTGACAGGTCTGAAGGACCCTCACTACAGTGAGCTACAGGGTTATCCGAGGTGCTCGGAGAACTTACCACATGATTGGTTACAGGTTTGGTTTTAAAACACAAAAGTGTATGGTGTTTTCCTCTACAGACCTTACACTTAGATACAGATGTACATTCAGAATACCTATGATCACCAAAACAATTAAAACACATACCCTTACTTCTAGTGAAAGAGTTCCGTTCTTTAAGAGACATTGCCTTGAACTTATCACAGGCATAAAGCATGTGCTCCTTTCTACAGCACGGACACTCTGCAGCAATCACATGGTGAGATGTTTTAATATTTCTACTAGGTAGCACCTTCCCATGTACAGACGGGTTAGACCGGAAAGGTGTGGTTACAGAGAACTCATAAGCCTTACAGCGTAACTCCAGAAAATCTAATAGAAATTTATATGTTGGAATCTCATAAGGAGATTTTAAGGTTAACTCGAATTGATTACGAATATCAAGGGGTAAAATCTTAAGGAAAATATGCAGTAAAATAAAGGACCAATTCTTAACTTCAAAGCCTAAGGCCTTGAGCGCTTCAATATTCTCATAAATAACATTAAGACAACCTCTTAACTCGGACTTAATGTTACTTATTACAGGAAGTGACAACAGTGACTCCAGATGGTTACTCGCAATAAGCCGCTTATTGGAATACCGTGATTGTAACAAGTTGATGGCTACAGCATAATTCTGCTCAGTAATTGGAAGGTGTTTGATGAGATCAAGAGGTTCTTTAGAGAGGCAAGTCAACAGGTAGTGGAGCTTGCAAACCTCGCTTACAGAATCATCATCTATTACTAAGCTTTTAAAGAGATTATAAAAGTTTGTCCATTGTGTAATGGTGCCATCAAAATGTGGTAAAGCTATTTTTGGTAAGTTAGTACTTACCCCACTGGATTGCCTTTTTACAGGTACAGGCGATAATCTTTTTAAAATTACCTTTATCGTATGTACAGACGAGTTATAGCGACAATATTCTTCATTGTGTTTCGCGGCATCGAATCCAGCCTTCTTTGCCGCTTCAACCGATACGTGACAGTCGAAAAAATTATCGTAAAGTTTGTCGACTTCTTGCGCACGCACTAGGAATTCTTCCAGCTGGTCGATATCCTCGCACGCAGACTGTGCACAAATATGCAGTTCGTCGATGCTTTGCTTCACTAAACGATAACGTATTTCGACAGACATTTTTAAATAATAATTGAAGCGCAAAACGAAACAAAATAAACAATGTTACAGGGTGAGATTTGTAAACAAACCGGCAACTTTCAAACTGACAGCTGACAGTTCGGAATGTCACTATAACCACAGACAACTCGAATGATAGACCACTGACAATCAAGTTTTACAGATTTTGAAATAAAAAATAAAACATAGACGACGATTGTCTATGAATTATGATTCATGCTAGAAACGAAAAAAAACAAAATATGATTTTCGTCTTACCCACCTACAGAATAACGAAAATTAAAAAAATATCGAATTTGTATGCGTTTTATGCAGTTTTTACAGGATATGAATACAGTTTTATGCCAAGGACATAAAATAAATAAAATACAGATTACAGTAACATTAGCAAGCGTAAAAGGGGTGCTTTCAGGATGATTTAGGATAGGAAAAAAAGGATATCCCAGGTTCGAAGGGCCAAAAAAGAAATGGTGCATCCAGGTCCTAAGTTGGTTGCCTGGACGCGGGGTGGAAGGAATACAGGATGGTGAAAGACTCACGTGCAGGGTGGTTCGGACTCCTCTTACTTCCTATCCCAAAGACTACAGCGGCGCCGCTTCTTCTTTCTTGATGTGAACACACTTTGCACAACACCAGGAATAGGAAGGACACTAGCACACTTCACACTTGCTACAGTAGGGGGCTTGAAGAGCTACAGTTTTGCATAAAACGACACAATACAGAAAGGACGTCTACAGTGACATCTACAGACTACAGTGTTCAGCGTTGAACTTTCTTCAACGACTTCAGATTGACGACTCGTAAAATAATGGCATTGACACACAGTTAAGTGTTGCCAGATATATAAAGGTTTCCCTTAAAATTGGGAAACTACAGTTGAGAGTGAACAATACTAATTGGAAAAACTTGTTTTGGTAGGATCTTAAAAGTGCCATACATACCTATATAGATATAGCTTCTATATAGGAATAGTATTATATTAAAATTTCGATGTCTGGGCCCGCAATAACTGTGAGCCTGAACATTAAAATATTGTTTATTTTTAAACTATCTTATTATACGATTTGGTACTGAGTACTTACACAATACATTTAAATTTCAATTATTAGGTTCGCTTGTTAACAAGAACAATGACCGACCTGTTAAATTAATAAATTAAATAAATGACAACTTTATTATGTTCAAACCCGGACAAGAAGTTAGTTCTCCCTTCCAGCTACAGGTGGCGCGCAATTTCCATATAAATCAAAATTTTACAATTGTGTTTACTAAGTTTCCACCCCCTGGACAATCTTTCTTTACTCATCTTTTCTTCAACATACCCGAACCATCGCAGCATCAATTCAATTCGTTTATTTCTGTAATTAGGCATAGGACAAAAAAATATAGTATTTTGTACTTTTACATGTCAAATTTACAATAAGTATACTTTAATATTAGGCTACATAATTTCACAGCATTCTACCAGGTAGAACGCCATGAAACTACACAACCTTAGATACTTAAATGTAGAGCAGTGCGTTACAATACAAACATAAAATAACATTTTTAAAAAAAACCTACGTGAGTTATATACACAATAATTCCACACAAAACTACACTTATAACACACATCTATAGTGATCCAAGTACAGTTAATTTACTGTCAATTTTCTTTTCTTAGCTCCTTTTATTCTTCGTTCTGCTCATAACTCTCTCCTTGCGATTTCTTCACATCACACAAACTCTGTTTCTGATTCTTTTTCAGTAGTAGTATTCTGCTTTGGAACAGCTTGCCCCTTAATATCCGTCAATCACCAAGCAGAGCTATCTTTAAAAAACTAGTTTACTATCACCTTTACAATTACAATAAGCCCTTGTCTATTTTCTTGTTTGTAATGTAGTGTAGTATATGTATGTATGTTGCATATGTAGTTTATATAATAATTTATATATAAAAATAAAATAAATAATCATTTATTGTCACATAAAAACATTACACAGTCTTATTATTTTGAACAAATGTGACAAAAGGAATCAGGTGTCAGCTGTTGTCGTGCATTTGTACAAGTACACATGCACGACGCTGTTTTTCAACCTGTTCCCGTACTCACGTAGTGATTATAATTTTAAAATGACATGGTTTATATATATAAATGAGAAACTAAATAAAAAACTAACAAAACTATACAAAACCATACAAAAAAAACTAGGTAAACATTGCAGTGCATGGCAGAGTAGATGAATGAGGTTCGCTTCTTTAAAAATATTATAATTGTTACAGGCCCTTTAATTATGTATTTTCTAGGGCTAATAATTAAACTAAATAATATAAAAACCAAAAAAAAACAAATAAAAACTAATAAATGTATAAATTAACATTAATAATAAACATATTAATGAATAAATAAAACAACATTATATTAAAGTAAAATAATAGGAAAAAATATATATATATATACCTACGTCGTTTATGTAATGTGTATACCCATTTATATATGCAATTTTATATTGTAGTTGTAAGTAAATATTGTATTTTTCACAGACTACCTTTGGTAATCAGACAAGCTCCATCTCTCAAAATATTTAAAGACAAGTTATACAATTTTTTACACCATAAACAGAATAACTTACCATAACTTTCTACTATGTATGTATTTATTATTTATGTATATATTGATTTAATATATAGGATATGTATATTTAATTAGTATGTATTTATATTTCATTATTGTTGATCAAAATAGTATTTCTGCACCCGCTTATAATGCCACCCGCTCACAAAGGTTAGTTGGTAGAAAATGCATTTATAGCAATTAAGCTCGCCTTTGTACCCACACTATTTTTGGTTCTGTACAATAAAGAATTTATTATTATTATTTTCTTTTCATATTTGTTGTTTATTTGCTAACCTTACCTTACCTCTTACGTTTTCATTGTCCCGAAGGTTGATTGGAAGAGAGTGCCTATAGGCATTATGTCCGCCTTTTGTTTGTATAACAAATTAGTTTTTAATAAAAAAAAAAAAAAAAAAACAACATAATAAAAAAAAGATTTTAAAAGTATACTACGAGTATCATCACGACCGTAATCCTTGCATTACATTCTCTGGTCAATTAGGAATTACGTATATATGACTTGATATTGGAATTCTCGACAACAAAAGTAGTTTGTATCTGAGATTAAAAGTTATTAACCTTTCCCAGTTATTTACCACAGAAAGTGAGAGTGATGTGCCTGTTCACGACCTGGGTATTGTATCCCGTCAATAGAACTAATCACCGACAAACATCACTACCACTTAACAAATAAGCAACCGGTCTAGCGCAGCCAATCGTCGAACTTTTACTTTCATTATCAATAGTATCATCACGACTGTTTCCCTTTCGGTGTGGTCAGAAACCACGCTTATAAATAAGCGGATTCACATTTAGCCAACTTTACTATAGGCCAATCATGACAAGTGGCAAGCTCGTCGATGTCACCAGCGTACCAAACTCAAGAAATATCTCAATTAAATAAATTATTTATTAAATGTATTTATTTAAATTATTAAATATTTTTGTGTACCGACCAGGAATCAAACCCGGTACCTCCGAGTCAAAATCCACGAACTTAACCGCATATTTTATTTTATTGTGATATTTCTTGAGTTTGGTACGCTGGAGACATCGACGAGCTTGCCACTTGTCATGATTGGCCTATAGTAAAGTTGGCTAAATGTGAATCCGCTTATTTATAAGCGTGGTTTCTGACCACCCCAGAAGGGAAACGGTCGTGATGATACTTTACTTTTCTCTTATTATTTATAAATATATCATTTTATTTTTCTGACTCTGCACCCATAATATTAATCTCTCACTCTCCCAAAGGTTAGCTGGTAGAGAATACCTTTATGATATTAAGCTCGCCTATGTACATCTTTCTTTTTATATTTTGTGTAATAAAGGACTTTATTATTATTGTTATTATGTTATGGAAGTGCCCTAGGGTCGTGGTGATGATATACCAATGAGATACACTGCGATGTGACGTTACTCATAAATTGCAATAATAATAATAATAATATTTCCAGACGGGTCACACAGCGCCATCTAATTTCCGTGGTAAGTTACGAGGCTTGTGTTACGGAAACTAGATGGTTAATAAACTACATATTATACTTTTTTTTTTCTAAATATATACTTACACCCAGACCGAGACAAATTATACAATGTACAACTTGCCCCCGGTGGGAATCGAACCCACGACCTCCCGAGTTCATGGCAACGTTTGTTACCACTAGACCACGGAGGCGGTCTAGCAATGTTAGAAGAGAATTCTAAACAAACCTACTTACAATCTCGTATCATACATAACTAGGAACTAGTATAATAATATTTAGTACAGTGTCACATACTACAAGTATTTACGAACAATTTATCCTATTGACCTTGTTTTCGCATGAATTTTCCTCAATGGTCTTTAAAAGTCAAGTTCACTACTTTATTTTTAAGTAATACATAATACTAAATTACTTACCATTGAGTTACTAGAGAATATATACTTAACGGTTTCTGCCCTTCATAAAGATTAAACTCGTCAATGGAACAAGCTTCCACTGACCATCAGACAAGCTCCTTCAATTCACATCTTTAAAAAACAACTTAATACTTTCTTTTTAAACAAGCAGAACAATATATTTTAAATTTAAATATTTCTTCTTAATAATATTATATTATCTTCATATATATCTACTATATATTAATAAGTATTTAAGTAGTCTATGTATACATACTATTTATGTAGTTTATTCAAATTTAAAATAAGGTTAAAATTGCACCCCACATATTATACTGTCTCACTCTCCCAAAGGTTAGCTGGTAGAAAAAGCCGAAATGGCTTTAAGTTCGCCTTTGTACATACTTTTAAGTTAAAGTACAATAAAGTATTTTAATAATAATAATTAAAGAAAAAGTCACATTTTATTTATTTATTTTTATTATTAATACCATATTTCTTGGCAAAAGTGATGTGCCCGTTACTTTTAACAAAATACAATTAGATAATTGTAGATCATGTTCTTAAATTAACATATTTAATTATTTTAAATATTAATTGACATATTTGACTCCAGACTTGTGCACCTTATGAAATGTATCCAAGACATTATAAGAATAGATCCTAATTTCATTTGATTCCCTAATACAAATAGAAGGGAAAAAGGAAAGAAATAAATCATTGGACATATAGGTACCTATTACGAAATATTATTATTATTTTCTATAAATTTAATTATGACCTTTATATTGTTTTGCCTGCCTCCGTGGTCTAGCGGTTACGTCCAAAAATATTTATTAATGTAAATAAATACATTTAATTAATATTTGTGATATTTCTCGAGTTTGGTACGCTGGAGACATCGACGACTTATCATGATTGATAAGTCGATGAAAGTTGGCTAAATGTGAATCCGCTTATTTATAAGCGTGGTTTCTGACTACCCCAAAAGGGAAACGATCGTTATGATACTTTACTTTTACCTTTATATTGTTCTGATTTTTGACATTAATTACCTACTGACAATTACTATTATTTTTTAAATACTTAATTTTCATAATAATGAAACAAATGTATGCTTGTGTATATTCAATGCATTACACTGATAAATTGTGATTGGGGGTCGATTTCGAAATCACCTCCTTTTCTCATCCTTATATGTATAATTACTGCAATATGATTAAGAAACCACCTTACCATTGGAATGGTTGTAAAAATGGCAAGCTGTATGCTCAAATTTTTGAGATGAAGTCCAGATCTTAGTTGTTTGTATTTGTTTATATTTTGGTATGACTACATCTTGTTATGAGAATCTTTGAAATAAATAAATTAAAGCTGTAAAATTTAAATAAATTAATAAAAAACATATAACCTGGTTCGTTCTCCCACTAGCAAGCAGGCTGGACGGCATCGCCATCTAGTTCCATCGCCTAACAGTTTTGTCGACTTTCGGGTTGCACATAGGCATGTAGTCTATCTTAATTCTGACTTGCCTGGTGGGTTACTGCTGTACCAGGTATTGTATTCTCATAGGTACTGATAACTAAATTTAAAAGGTTATTAATTGATCGTTGTGGTGCAGTTCTGTATTTGTTTTATTTTGTAAATCGGATATAGCTGAGTTTTCCTTGCAGATTCCTTTCTCAGTCAGATTAAACATTAACAGGTCACTGGAATTTGCTAAGCTGCTGGTCTTCTGCTAACAGCTTACTTATTGGACCACTTTGCTGCTTAGTCTTCTACTAGCAGGAGTAGAATCATTCAAAATAATTAAATTAATGATGTTTCATAAATGCCTGTAATAGGTTTACGTGAATAAAGATATTTTGACTTTGACTTTGACGCCCGGTTCTCAAATACGACAGTTGTTTGCCCACACTAATCCGACTTTTATTCTTTAGTTTCAGGTGATCCAGAACCGATTCCTCCAGGCGGCGGAGGTTCCTTAGTTCATGCGAAACGTCAACCTCCACCACGACTTCAATATCGAGTCGATCACTGCGTCCCAGCCCTACTTAAAAAAGGCGAGTTTTCCAACCCTCTCATAGTAGAGGCTTGCTCCTACGTCTTCAAGTCAAGTCCTTCTGGAAGGCGTAGACCTAGAAGTGGACACCGACGATCCATTCACAACCAGGCTCAACCGACTTATTGACGCATTAAAGTCCTCTGGCTACCAAGCGAAGTACCCTCCGATCCAGTTTCCGCTGCCTCCATCTCCCAGTTCCCCCTTGATGGCTCCACCCCTTCAGATTGGTTCTGCTGCTATCTAGTAGAATGCTTAGCATGTTATTCTAAACGCGGCGAACCTTCAACTGTAGCCACGACTCAGACTTAACTGTAAAGGGCCAACAGTGAAGTTTATAGGGTTTTAGTCCTTCGTCGCTTTGAGGTATCCTTATGAGGCCTCACAATGTGACGGGCATATGGACCAGTCGGGTTGGGCCCTTCAGGCTCAGGTCACAATCTCTGGTGATTTGCAAATTACGTCTATACCCAAAAACAAATATTTTCCAGTAACTCAATGTGCCCTTTATCCGGTTCACCTTAATTTTCACAATAAATGTCGCCATTCACGCTTTCGGTCTAGAATTTGACATTTAGTTTAGCCATGACTGGTCCAAGTTGATAAGTGGCTTGATAATAATGTTAACCAGCTTTAAATAAATCAACGACTTGACTGTAATCTCTCTTGCTTTATTTGATAACCTTTGCAGTAATAGGATCTAGTTTATATTCTGTATTTTATTTCACAACCCATTTAGCTCTATAATGTAATGATTTGCTACACCATGGCTATTAATGCGGCTGTATACCATGCTAAATTTATTCGAAGTAAGATACAACAATATTAAAATAAAATAGATTAAAAACTAACTATAAATAAAACTAAACTAAAAATACCTATGAAATTAATAATATTCTACAAAATAAACGAAGGGCTTACCACCTGGGAGGCTCGCAGCATTTTCTCGTTGAATAGTAATGGAAATATTTTGTTGTAGGTAGTTATGGCATTTGGGGTCGCCACACTCTTGATAAATTCGTTTACCCAGCTCTTTTACGAATTTGTGGGCATCATGAGAATATACTCCCATTAGGTAGTTATGGCAATTGGGGTCGCCACACTCTTGATAAATTCGTTTACCCAGCTCTTTTACGAATTTGTGGGTATCATGAGAAAATACTCCCACCATTATTCAATAACCCCAAATTCCACAAAAATAGCTATAGTTTGTTTTTTCTAAGAATGTTCCTAGACAACTGATAAATATTTTTTTTTACGTAACTTACTTTATTTTGTTTCAAATGTGACTTCAAATGTAATAAGTGTTTTACAAGAAATTCCAATGAGCGGTTATCTTTTATCTACTTTTTTTGTAATTCATACTGTACAAAATGGCGTTAGGTACTTTAGGCTGGCATCGAACATTTCAACTGATCTGCAGATGCCTACTATTGAGGAGGTGCGCTAATAAATTAGTCGAACCTAAACCCCGTAGGTTCTTGAACCACATGGGCGCTGATACTTCAGTAACGACGCCCTGCACCAAATGTAATTAAGTTACCAGCAGCGGTTGGGAGAAACGGGAGAATGTCTTCATCCCGAACCAAGGCCCATCCATCATCGAACCTGGATAATCCCTATGTTTTTTACTTTCATTTTTAAAAAAATATATTAGGTATTTAAGCTCTTAAAACTATTATTTCTTTCCTGGGTTTTGCATTTAGAACAAGAATTAGGTAGGTAGGTACTATAGTTATTCGCAATAAGTCAATTTTAAAGTACCATATAATTAAAAATAAAATGTTTACTCTTTAAAAATAGGTAAATTCATCGCGATTAATAGTGTTTCGACATATCCTCTCATCGTCCATACCACAGTGTTTGAAGACAAAAGTCTTATGGAGCAGAGACATGGACACTGACAGTGGGTCTGGTTCACAAATTCAAGGTCGCTCAGCGAGCTATGGAGAGAGCTATGCTTGGTATTTCTCTGATGGATAGAATTCAAAACGTCGAAATTCGTCGGAGAACCAAAGTTACTGACATAGCATTCAAAATTAGCAAGCTAAAGTGGCAATGGGCCAAACGGGTTCTGGAGTGGAGACCACGTACTGGACGACGTAACCCCCCGCCAGATAGAGATGACCTAAGGAGGGTCGCTGGTGGGGGTTGGATGAGGGTTACAAAAGACCGCGTGCAGTGGCGAGCCACGGGGGAGGCCTATATCCAGCAGTGGAGAGACACAGGCTGATGATGATGAATAGTGTTAAAGTTCTATCAATAATTAAAAAAAAATGCTCTTTGCTAAGCTTGATTTTTGACTGCTTTTTACTGATGATGTGTTTTAAAAATTACCTAGCAATCGCACATATCTGGGTGGTAAAAAATGACCATGTCAGTTCATGAGAAATGCAAGTTTCAAGCTTTAGCTAATTATGCTTAAACATTTTTTAGTTTTATTTTTTAATATAGTATGACATGTCCTTAGTAGTGAATCTATGTTTAAAGGCGTTAAATTACACAATGATTTAAACGCAAACAGCGGACACCGGACCCCTCATCATTTGCAGACTTCCTGACGGAACGCTACGGCTTGTGACCGTTGGCCATCAATTACTTACACAGTTAGTGGCGCCTCGATATAACGGAAACATGTGTATTTGATATTACCTACGTAGCACGGCATATAAATAAACTACTAGGTGGTAAAGACAATGAGACATAAGTCAGTTCATTGGGTAATGACGACAAATGGAAGGAACTAATGTTAATTGTCTGTGCGCAACAATAAACTAGAGCTCTTGACTTTAAATTAAATTAATTGTTACTTTAATAATTGCTTAGTAGGACTCATATAGTACTTTTTTCGTAATTCGCTGTCCATAAATTTTGGGTGTTTTAAGTTATAACAGGTATTTGATATATGTATATTACCTTAGAATAATGACAATAGTAAATGATTACCTATAACTGATAAAAACAACTTTTGTATTTAATTTAAATTTAAATGACTGTATGTACCTACTATTCTAAGCCTATATTTTATTTTAAAAAACATACTTATTACTGAATTTGTCTATGAATTTAAGGTATTTTTAGTTATAACAGGTATTTTATGTATGACATCTTTCGTAATTCGCTATAGTATTTCCAGGCCTATATTTTATTTTATAAATAATATTTAATTTATTATTTGTCTATAAATTTAAGGTATTTTTAGTTATAACGAGTATTTTATGTATGACTTTTTGCGTAAATAACTGTATAGTACTTCTAGGCCTATAGTTTAATTAAAAATATAATTCGTTTATTGTTTGTCTATGAATTAAAAGGTGTTTTAGTTATAACAGGTATTTTATGTTTACGTCACTTAATGCAATATGTTTTCTTTAGATACTTTATACATATTTTTAAATTGCATTATACTATAATAATAGCATGTCATCTTTAAAGTAATAACATGTGTTATTAATATTTTATAGTATTAATAATGTTATCTATAGGTGAACGAGCGATACAATTTATGTTTTCTTTTATCTAATGACTTTGAGTCAACTTATAACATAGGGTTGTTCTTGGAATATTATTGTTTATTTCCAGAAGTCTGAGGTAATCTTCTATTCCTTAAAATCTGATTCATACCAAACTCGAGAAATATCACAAATATTAATTAAAAATATTTATTTACATTAATAAATATTTTTGTGTCTCGACCAGGATTCGAACCCGGTACCTATAAGTTTAAATCCACGGACTTAACCGCTAGACCTCGGAGGCAGTCAACTTAACAAGTTTAGATTAGTCATTCTCATTCTAAACAATTCTTTTATAATATAGCCTAGCTTTTTTATGTGAAACGGTTGACGTTGTTGAGACATACGACTAGTTGCAGAAAGGCTGATTACCTATTGGCATGTTTAACGTAAGAGTTCATTGGCTGAAATAACCAAATGATGTGGTGTATATCAACATATCGATCATAGATTATTTTAATCATCTTTTCTGCAACTGGCCGATAGGTACTCCACTCCGACTCAGCGTTCTTAATAAAGCAGTCGTATTTGATTACTTAAGCGCTTTTTAACTGTCACTTTTAAACTCGAGTTTTGCGGATCATACGAGCTCATGTCAAAATATGGTTTTAAACAATTTCAAAGATCACCCATGGGCCTGTGACATTAAAATCATTACGAAAGTGCAAAGTAGGGGAAAGCCATTTGTAGCGTTTCCGAGCGAAAAGACCCCATAAATTATATAAACTTTTTTTCCAGGAATCCGTAAGTAAATTTAAACAATAACAAAAAAAATTTGAAAAATTGACAAATACATAAATATTTCCAGACAGGTCACACAGCGCCATCTAATTTCCGTGATAAGCTACGAGGCTTGTGTTACGGAAACTAGATGGTTGATAAACTACATATTATACTTTTTTTTTTGTTGTAAATATATACATATTATACATATAAACACCCAGACCGAGACAAATTATACAATGTACAACTTGCCCCCGGTGGGAATCGAACCCACGACCTCCCAAGTTCACGGCAACGTTTGTTACCACTAGACCACGGAGGCGGTCGTAGCCTATTCTCATACCGCGACCGTTTGGCTTCTTGTCCCGTGTTGTTATATACATACATATATACATATCTTCACGCTAGATCCCTTGCAGGGTAGGCAGAGACAATTGAACGCCATTTGGCACGATCACGACTTACCTCTTTCTCTTCGTCGACATATATTAACCTCTTCATACATGCCGTTTGGTTACAAAGACTTTTTAATGCACCTTCAGTCAGTGTTTTATTTATTTGATCGTGATCACGTGATCGTTGTGTTTGGGTTGTTATATGTTTAATTCATTTGCTCGTGCTACATACCTACTCGTAAAAGCATTCGGTGTGCTCTGGTCTTTAACCACCTCTCTTGTCCCAAGACGATCAATCGTGCAGAAATATTCTTTACAAATTCTTTGGCGCTTGGTCACTGCAGGGGTCCGGAGTCCCAACGGCAAACGGAACAGACACGTACTCTTTATTATTAAAACGTATTTACGCCGCAAGACTCCGCATTTCCGGTTGTGGGTCTCATTTTTTTTGCGGCCCCCCAAGGTGTTTTATTTAGTTTTAAATTAGGGACATGATACAGAATACATATATACATACAATTCCTCGCATTGCATTCATGTGGCAGTGTGTCAAGAACACTTCTCTGCGCGAGAAAACTGTCAGCCCTTTTGTCACATTTTGACAGTTCTTTACGACCTTAGCACTTGGCCCCCCAGTCTTAAGACCAAACATAACCAACAGACTATACAAAAATATTGCAGCACATTGTACAAAATAATATTACTTTTGACTCAGAATAACCACAGTAAAGTAATTTACCAAACAAAAAATTTGCACATGATATGTCATAAAATATTTTTTCCACAATTATTCCATTCAACCCCGTATCGGGTTCGATTCCTGGTCGGGACACAAAAATATTTATTAACGTAAATCATCATCATCATTACAGCCCCTGGAACACAGCGTCCTAGACCTCCACTGCTGGAGATAGCCTTCCAGAACATATATCTGGAGAATTTGGCCTACACTCGCCACGCTGGCCAGACGGCTATTAATATAAATAAATACATTTAATTAATATTTAATTTATTTCAGATATTTCTCGAGTTTGGTACGCTGGAGACATCGACGAGCTTGCCACTTGTCATGATTGGCCTATAGTAAAGTTGGCTAAATGTGAATCCGCTTATTTACTGATGATACTTTTTATTCCATTTAATTTGTTTTGCGATGCTGAAATTGGGCTACTGGTCGCTATATTGCAAGTGAAATAATAAAATCAATTTGAAAGTGCACCTAGAACACGACTATAACCGACAATGCAAATAAGCCGGCACTTACCATCAGGTGGGCCCAAGGTCACATGTCGTGCTAGTATAAAAAAAAATATTTAAAAAAATGCCCTGTCGTCGACTAATTAATTGTAAAATTGTCCTAGCTTTTATTCTCACATCGTTTGGCTTCTTGCCCAGTCTTGTTTTTTTTATGTTATGTCTTTGGTGTCGGGCTGAGGCTTCGAAGATGAAGCCTTCTCATCCTTATGATTATTTTTAAAGTAAAAGTAAAGTATCATCACGACCGTTTCCCCTTCGGGGTGGTAAGAAACCACGCTTATAAATAAGCTGATTCACATTTAGCCAACTTTACTATAGGCCAATCATGACAAGTGGCAAACTCGTCGATGTGTCTAGCGTACC
Organism: Tinea semifulvella; assembly: GCA_910589645.1. Lineage (NCBI taxonomy): Eukaryota > Metazoa > Arthropoda > Insecta > Lepidoptera > Tineidae > Tinea > Tinea semifulvella. Next base: position 5,855,089 of record OU342599.1, read on the forward strand.
AAACTCGAGAAATATCACAAATAAATTAAATATTTATTTACATTAATGAATATTTTTGTGTTCCGACCAGGAATCGAACCCGGTACCTCCGAGTCTAAATCCACGGACTTAACCGCTAGACCACGGAGGCAGTATTATTATTATTTATTTATTTATTATAAACTTTATTGCACAAAGTACAAAGGCCGCTAGACATTCTATACTGGTCAAACGTTTGGGACAATTGAAGCAGTTACGACAAGATAAGGCAGGTGCTATCAAAACTAATAGAAAAATATTAGACTTCAATATATACTAGTGAATAAATACTTATTTCCATACTAATTCATACAAATAAAACTACATACATACGTTCTATGAATATACATAAATAGGTATATGATGACTATCTCAGACTTTAAAATTATTTCAGACTAGAAAAGTATATAGTTTAGCCAACTCAAAAAAAAACCTGTCCTAAGATTAATTGCAGGTTCTTCTACATTTATAACATCAGTGTGGATTGTTTAAATGTCAGTATTGATATCATGGCTAAAGCGAGTTTGTTCAGAAAAAGGCAAACAGCGTAAAGAAATGTGACCAATCCCGACCCACTTTCTACCGCGCCGGTCTATTAGTGGACTTGTTAAATAAACAAGACTTACTTAACCCATACGTGTACTTTCGCCCACACCGGCTTATATAGCCTGAGCAAGATAAAACATTCCAAAACATAAACAAATAGTTTTTTTTTATTTTTTACCCACATGACTATCTTTATTTGATCGTTCAATCACAATCAAATAAATAAAACAATAGCTGAAGGTGCATTAAAAAGCCACCAAAATAAAAGGGCATGTATGAAGAGGTTGATGAATGTCGAAGAAGCGAAAGAGGTATGTCGTGAACGTGTCAAGTGGCGCTCAATTGTCTCTGCCTACCCCGCAAGGGATTTGGCGTGAAGATATGTATGTATGTATGACTATCTTTAAATATTTTTTAGTACCTATCACCTTTATTTTTCCACCATTTCCCGGTTTGAGTTGAAGTTTATTATACACTTGAATTTGTGAAAGTTCTCACTTTTGCAATGCAATGTAATTAAAATATATTTTTTTATTATACTATCACGACATGTGACTTTGCGCCCAACTGATGGTAAGTAGCGCGCGAGGTCCATGAATTTTAGCTACTGGAATCAGACACTCATGACTGACATCAGTCCCTAACACTATGCCGTCTTGACTAGGTATCAACAGTTTACTAAGTTTATTGGCACGAACTGTGGATACTTACCCTACCCGGCAGACTGAGCAAATTAACACCAACAGTCCGTCTATCACTTGATACCTGTTTAAATTCGTCATACATAACTTTTCAGTAAATAGTGGACCCTATAAATAAATAATAAAATAGTACTGTACTACCTGTAAGGTATAATAAATAATAAATAAATTATAACACTTCTGACAGCCACAAGTCTCTTTTATAGGATGAACATTCATCTGTCAGCAAAACTTTATTATTTTGAGAAGCAATTATTTTCGTTTGTGCATTGTTCATAAAACCCAGACTATAGGCAGTCATATTGATTTAGTGTAGGTACTCGTAATACTATGTACTTGTCACTATCTTTTGTATGCACATTTACATAATTACCCTATGCTTTCGTAACAACATCTTATGTTCCGATGACTTCATTTGACATTCGACACAACTCACGAACTTTGATTTTGTAATTACAATTATCACTTGCCACCATTCCATGCGGGCGGGACTTATCCTTAGTATTAATATTAATTTTGTTTTATATTTTGTGAATATTTTTTTCGAATAAATGTTAAAAAATTATCACTTCATCATTGTTTTAAATATGTTTAAGTTAAGTCTTGTTTCTAGCGGTGTTAATTTTATATAAATATCACCATGGCAAGCTTACAATCCTCCTCCTCCTTGCGTCGTTCTCCTCACTGCTGAGGGCCGTGACCCCCTCCACGGATCACTTTGTCCCGGACGATGCTGCGCCATCCGATACAATATGAAAGTAAAAAACTCCTTAAAAGTAAAAATTGGCATTTGACATCATTGCAAATGGCACATACTTTCAAATAGGTGGTAGGCGAACAGTGGTAATTTTCCCAGTCTGCCGGGACGGGGAAGTAATCACCGTTCGTGCCGATAAACCCAGTAAAGTGTATCCACACGTTTCGGAATCAGGCTCGAATTACCGTCAAGCCCAGTCAAGCCGGCATAGTGTTAGGGACTGATGTCAGTCATGAGTTTCTAATTCCAGATGCTAACATTCATGGACCTTGCGCGCCACTTACCATAAGGAGCAGGGTCACATGTCGTGATAGTAAAAGAAGAAAAAAAACTTTGTTCACAAAGAAATTAAATATAAGATAGAGCAGGCATTGGTTGTTATTTTCATACAAAATATATGGTCTTCTTTTTTTTTGTCAAAGCGTATTGTGTATTACACTTACACAGCATGCAGGTCGGCATATTGTTCGTGAACAAACTATTTGCAATGATGTCAAATGCCAATTTTTACTTTCAAGGAGAACTAATATGATATTGCCATGGTGATATCAAAGTCGAAGTCAAAATATATTTATTCACGTAAACCTATTACAGGCATTTGTGACACGTCATAATTTAAATTATTTAGAATGATTCTACTACTGTTAGTGGAAGACTAAGCAGCGAAGTGGTCCAAGGAGTAACCTGTTAGCAGAAGTTAGCAGCTTAGCAAATTCCAGTGACCTGTAAGACCTGTATATTAATATAAAAATAACATACCGTTTGAAACAAGACAAGTCAAGAGTAACCTCGAATGCGTCCGACATTTCGTACAATAATCTTAAACTAAACAAAAGACATTCTAATTTAGGAACTATTTTGGGAGCTAATTCCTTTCTTGTAAGTTTTAAGGACACCACAAAGATCCCTTCAAGTGCTTTCGAAGATTAATAGCTGTTCGTGATAAATGACTCAGTGTGCGGGTGTTGAGTTAAATTTAAATGAGTTATGAATCAGAATGAAACATTTGGTAGTCGTGAACTTAATATGGTGTTGCGAACAAATCTATCTACTGTCACTGTTTATGAATTTATGTGACTGCATACCATGCGTTGTAAAACACAAACAAACTGCTGAATTGGATATTTGGAAGGTCATTGTATTTATGTGTGAAGTATTTGGTGTACTACATACTGATACCTTCATAGAAGGTTCCGCAAGGGATCCCAATAATATACTCGAGGGAAATTTAAAAACATCCAAGTGTTAATTATGACTTTATTGCACAAAGTCAAAGATCCGGGCTTTAAATCCGCTAGATTTTTTATCATTGCCAACCATTGGAACTTACACATTCAATATCACAACTCCCTTCTATCTGTTCCCTCACATCATACTGCATTTGTCTCTAACTGTTTCGTAGTAGTTGCTACTAATTTATAGCGCGTCATTTATTTCTCTATGAATTTATGGAACGATCTTCCTGTCATCATACGGCAAGCAACTACCAGGTCATCCTTTAAAAAACTGGTGTATTCACACTTCTTAAATAGCTCCTGACAGCGTTAGCAAGTAGTATATGTGTATTATTATGAAGATATATGATGTAAGTATATATTAATCCTATTAAATTAACTTTTATAATTATAGTATTATTATTATTTCTATGTTTGTTCAAATTTATCCCTAAGGTTTGGCTGTCAAATCAATATTTTTTATTAAATTTATTTATTTTGAAAGAAAATCTTACAGCTAATACATCAAAATTAAGCAAATAAAGTAAAACAGGTAAAAGGCCAAAACAGATTTTCAGATGTAAACAAAGTACATAAATTAACACAATTATAAAAAGAAAACAGCTCGGATATAAAAGTAAGATACTTATAAACCAAAAGATACACAAGTTAAATTGAGTTAAAAAAAAAAAAAAAATAATCTGTCCATGGTATATTATTTTTTATGTTTTTATTAAATAAAAAAATATAAATGTAGGTACTTACATAACGTAGATACACAATTATTTATAAATCATTCTTATAGATGTATAAATAAAAGACATCAAAATTAATTCTAATATGGTTTATTTGATACTAAATAAGATTCCTTATTAAAAAAAATATTTGCAAAAAACCAACCGTGTGCAAACGGCTACAATTGTAACTTTTTTTTCTTGTAAATTGAATCCACTTCACATGTTATAAATGACTTGTTTGCTGCTCTTCACGAATTATTGACATAGTGATAAGTTGCCGAGGAGACATTAACTGGCCACTAAGTAGACCAGACCTAGTTCTTTCCTATGGGGCTACTTAAATAGTAGAGTCTACAACCCTTAACCACCCAATTTGGATGCTACAAAAAATCATAGACAAAATTAAAGCTATTCCTAGGTCGATGCTCCAGCGTGTGATTAAGAATTTTAGTTCTATTTTTTTTTTGTTTTCTTCTCCCGATGGATGATGAATGAGGTAATAGGGAAGGCAAAGGGTCTAGCCCATACAGCCCAAGTCTGACGTAATATATATTTCTTTTTTATAAGTTAATGACGTCATCATCAAATTCCAGATGCTGCAGAATTTGATGCTTTTCTTGGAGTCACTCACGGAACCATCCACAGCTCAAACACGTCGGGTAAAATATGGGAGTTGACAGCGCGGGAAAACCGCAAAAAATAAACTGCAACTTGTGCCCCATATTTAAAGTCCAATTTATCGTTTTCCATAATTATTCACATTGTAGCACATTATTAAACAAAACAACACCACTTTTGACCAATAATATCCACAGTAAATCAATTTACAAAACAAAAACTTGCACTTGACATGTCCACGCAAAATAGCGCGAAGAACTCTTTTGTTTTCTTCTCCCGATGGATGATGAATGAGGTAATAGGGAAGGCAAAGGCCATACAGCCAAGTCTGACGTAATATATGTTTTTTTTATGAGTTAATGAGGTCATCATCAAATTCCAGATGCTGCAGAATGTGATACTTTACTTGGAGTCACTCGCGGCATTATAGCCCAATCACGTCGGGTAAAATATGGGAGTTGACAGCGCGGGAAAACCGCAAAAAATAAACTGCAACTTGTGCCCCATATTTAAAGTCCAATTTATCGTTTTCCACAACTAATCACATTATTAAACAAATAACGCCACTTTTGATCAACAATATCCACAGTAAATTAATTTACAAAACAATCAGCACTTGACATCTCCGCGCAAAATGGCGCGAAAGATTTTATTTAGTTCTAGGTTAAACGAAAGTTAAATAAGATTAAGAAAAAGTTTTGTTTTTTACAAATATTTGGAATTAATACTGATGTCTTTAATTTAAATATCAAAAACGAAAAGCATTCTGAGACTTTATAATATTCCAGTGACGTTTTCTTCTCTTGCTCTTTATTGCTTAACTATAAATTTATATGTGAAAACCTTTAATAGTTCTTAGTGAATTTACTGTATAATATTTATTATAATATTGTCAACTGTTGGTTTTCCAAATTTTTTTTTTTTTTAAATTTTTTTTTTAATTTTTTTTTTTTTATTATTTAATCAGGAAACATACATCTTAAATCATAATTACAACAATTCTAAAAGAGACACAATCCAGCAAAGTTTCCACTTAAATATTAAACATAGATTTTGCAAAAAAAAAATATAATAATAGGGATAAGCTTAAAAACAATACCTATAGAACAAATACAACTAAATAATATACATATAAGTATATAGTAAAATAATGGAAAATGAGAAAAAAAAAATTGTAATCAAAAAGAAATAAATTAAAAGATCTCCAAGCATAATCTTACTACAACTATCCACATCAATCAATGTTGTTTAATATACGCTTAATAATAAAACAACAAAGATATGTAATCAATAGAATCAAATCATAAATAGTCGTTAATATTATATTTGCTGGACTCGAAAGCAATGACCATTCACTTGCTCCACAATGCTACTTCTATCATAAACCGTAAAGCCTATTTGTTTATGCCAAAGAGAAGCCCTATTCTTGGTCTAGACTAAACACTACTTATGCAAAATCCTTAGATACATAAATTCTCAATGATACATTTTAATGTTTATTTAGTGGGATTACTTACAGCTAATATAGAAAATAAGCGGGTGATTAAAATGCTAATTAAAAATTACCACATATTACAGATAGTGAAAAAAAAACAAATATACTCGTACTTAATCCTAAATACTAAATGATAATTTGTGTTAGAGAAATAGGCCAATAAAATAGTCTCGTGTCATAATGATTTCTGTTTTATTTGATAGTTAATTCATAATCTGTAATTAATTTTATTTATTTTACCCAGAATAACGACAATTGACAAATACTTTTATTTACGTTAATAATTACATAGTTTCGATCCGGTCGATTTGAAATCCAATGTTTTATTTATAATAAAGTACCTGGTCATAATAAAGAACCTAATCGTATAAGTAGTGCTTTGTAACTATTTCATACATAAATTGTAACCAATTGAGAGTTCTTCGCGCCATTTTGCGTGAACATGTCAAGTGCAAGTTTTTGTTTTGTAAATTAATTTACTGTGGATATTATTGGTCAAAAGTGGTGTTGTTTTGTTTAATAATGTGCTACAATGTGAATAATTATGGAAAACCATAAATTGGACTTTAAATATGGGGCACAAGTTGCAGTTTATTTTTTGCGGTTTTCCCGCGCTGTCAACTCTCATATTTTACCCGACGTGTTTGAGCAGTGCATGGTTCCGCGAGTGACTCCAAGAAAAGCATCAAATTCTGCAGCATCTGGAATTTGATGATGACCTCATTAACTCATGAATAAGAAAGATATGTTACGTCAGACTTGGCTGTATGGGCTAGACCCTTTGCCTTCCCTATCATCTCATTCATCATCGATCGGGAGAAGAGAAAAAAAAAAATGTAACCAATTGACTATTTAATTAAATTATATTTTAATGCTGGGGTAAAAGAGATGTTGTAATTAAATTTAAAAAAAACACAATTAATTGTTATGATTATTGAATTGTATTTAGTTGAGGCACGCTGCAAAACAGTTGGGGCCTGGTTTTGGGCAATCTCTTTTGAGTACAGTGCAGCGTTTGACTATAACATAACTATACTATTTCCATTTCTTTATTTTCTCGATCTAGTTTGATAGTTGTAGCGTTGTGGCCAAATAAGTAATGATATCGATCATAACAAGAGATAATTGACTGGCTCCAACGTTGTGGCGATGTGAATAATACTTTATTAAAAGTACAATTAGTGAAAATTTTAAAATCGAAAAAAAAGCCTCCCCAAAAGATATGTAATCGAAGAAATATAGAATTGGGGCAATTTTATTGGATATTACAAATTTCCTATCGTTTACCAAATAAAATCCGGTCAAATTGTATTCGTAAACTTTCAAGAATTGAGCCTTAGTAAACCAATGTTTGTGGTCCCTATTTTTTGCTACATTAAACAAAACAAAAGTAAGTAGTATTGTTACCGTTACGTTAATTATAATGGGGCTGATAAAAATTGGCAAGTGATTTGATTCAATATAATTATATAAACTTTGAGGGATTAAGTATAGCTAACACAATCAACAATACCAATTGTGTACCACAAATAGAAACTGATGAACAACTTGACCCAAATACGTCAGCAAACGAAAACTAGTTCGTCAACAATTAAATTGGCGCCAAAACAAAACTATCAACATTGATTGTCTCACAATGAATTCATGCGTGAATGATGACCTATTTCTTACCCTTTGCTACCATATAGAGTAAAAATCTACGAGTATGTTATACAACAATTGGATTATTTTTTATAAAAGATGTTTTAATTGGATTGTGCTGTACAATCCGAAGATACCCTCCGCCGATCGTCACTATTAAGTGAAGCAATCGAAATAAAAAAATCACAAGCTATCTTTATCATATAGTCGAGGATATTGTGATTGTCAGTCTACATCTACCGCCCATAATGTACAAGAAATACGAGTACACCTGCGTAACTCCAGTAGAACCACGGTCAATGTAACTTGACTAAAAATGGGAAGAAGTATATCTCTTAGGAAAATAGCTTAAAGACCCTTTTAATAATCATCATCATCATTATTACAGCCTCCCAGACTTCCACTGCTGGAGATGGGCCTTCCAGAACATATATCTGGAGAATTTGGCCTACACTCGCCATGCTGGCCAGACGGCTTGGCGAGGACATGATGTCAATTTTTAATAACAATTTATTAACGATTCCACAAGTTAGTATTAGTGGAACCGGGACCGACGGCTTAACGTGCTCTCCGAGGCATGGGAACGGTGGTTTTGTAAATCTATGACTGCAGTACGTAAGAAAAGTGTATTTCTCATTGGTACATGCCGGGGGGGTTTGAACCGACCTTTGTAGGATTTAAGGAACGCGTTCTTACAACCGAGCCACCCGCGCCAATAACATATAATATATAATTATAATAAAAACTATTTTATGATTGTGCGTAATAGTTCAAAATATATATTTTTTTGTTTCTTTGTGTTCTCTTCTCCCGGTGCATGATGTTGACCGCCTCCGTGGTCTAGTGGTAACAAACGTTGCCGTGCTCTCGGGAGGTCGTGGGTTCGATTCCCACCGGGGGCAAGTTGTACATTGTATAATTTGTCTCGGTCTGGGTGTTTATATATATAATATGTATATATTTACAAAAAAAAAGTATAATATGTAGTTTATCAACCATCTAGTTTCCGTAACACAAGCCCCGTAGCTTACCACGGAAACTAGATGGCGCTGTGTGACCTGTCTGGAAATATTTATTTATTTATTTATTTATTTATTTATGAGGTGATAGGGAAAGGAAAGGGTCTAGCTCATACAGCTAAGTCTGACGTAATATATCTATATTATCAAATTCCAAATATAGCAGAATTTGATGCTTTTCCTGGAGTCACTTGCGGCATTATAGCCCAAACACTTCAGGTATAATATGGCAGTTCACAGCGTGAGAAAACCACAAAAAATAAACTGCAACTTGTGCCCCATTTTTAAAGTCCAATTATCGTTTTCTTTAATTATTCATATTGTAGCACATTATTAAACAAAACAACACAACTTTTGACTAACAATATCCACAGTAAAGTAATTTACAAAACAAAAACTTGCACTTGATATGTCTGTGCAAAATGGCGCGAAAAACCTTAATTTTGTTTTTATTTCAAACTACATGATTTTAATCTACGCAACGGTAAAGGACCGGAAGTCCTATGCTTACTGTACAATGAAAAAATAAGCGAGTTACTTATGTAAATAGTCTGTGATTTTCCTTGCTTCAGCTACTTGCACCGTGTATAGCCCTAACCCTAACGTTAACAAGTAAATTTTATGAAATAAATACATGTGAATTACTACACCAAACCTGAAACACAATTACAATGCAATGCAACAATGAATAGTTACAACTTTGTATTGTTATAGAACGCAATGAAACCAAAAAGTTGGGACAATTAAAAAAAAAATGGAAGAAATGACCTCAATTTCGCAAATCGTAGGGAACGTTAGAAATTCTAGTTTTCATACATTTGCCGTCTATTCTTTGTGAGAATACAACGGGTTTTGCATAAAAGCAACAATTTTTATTTTTGCGGTCGCCTTATTGCTAATCCTAAAGATTTTAATGAACCTTTCTCAAATATTTTAAATACAAGTGATGGGAAGCATACAAGAAATGTAAAGGACGCTCGATCGAGCAACCAATGCCTGCAAGTATAAAATTGTCAAGGCAAAGGGTTAGTGCCCATACAGCCAAGTCTGACATAATAAATATTTCTATAACGATATCTTTCCAGATTTTGCATAAAAAAGGAAGCATTTCCTTGAGTTACCCGCCGCATTATTGCCCAAACACGTCCGATATCTGGAAATTTACAGCGCGCGAAACCCGCAAAAAAAATATTTTACCTTGTGCCCCATATATACACGTACAAGTACGTCCAGTATTTTCCATAATTATTCACTTTGTAGCACATTATTAAATTAAACATCACCACTTTTGAGTTAACAATATTTTTATAACAGTTAAGTATTTTACATAACAATTGACATGTCGGTGCAAAATGGCGCGAATATTTCCGTTTTTTTTTAAATTAATGTTTATTTTAAATTAATAACACATTAAACCATGAAATTTATTCTCAATTATATCTGACATATATAGAAACTGAGAATATATTTGACATCACAAAATAAATCTAATACTTATATAATCTTTCATCAAGTGCATACCTACCGTCTTTTATAATTTACATTCTTGAGATTTCATTTATATGACTAATTATTTATTTATTTACTATATTTATTCTTTATATTATATATAGTGTATTTATTAACCTTTCATGAATATCTTCAATGTTTTTTTTTATATATATATATATTTTTTAATTATTGTATTTAGAATTTAATTTAATTTTAATTTAATTTTTAATTTAATTTGAAGTTATATAAATTATAGATTTAGTGCAATTGAGACCCCACAATACCGGCCTTCCTAGTGTGGGTCTCCAATAGAAAACATGTACATAGGATTTTATTGGAAATAAACGATTTATTTATTTATTTATTTAATTAAGACCATTTAATTTCAAATGTTACATGAAACGATGCTTTTCTAAGAGTGAAATCGTGGTAATATTACTTGTAACCACAGATCAGGTATATGAGTTTTCAGCGCTAAAAATTAACAAAAAATATACTGCTACTTCTGCTCCAAACATATTTATTTATATATATTTTTTAAAGCACTTAAAAATAGTACAGAGGCGAGCTATAATGCCAGTAGGCATTCTTTACCAGCTAACCTTGGGGATCGAGTAAGGTGATAGGCAAACATACACAAATTTATCGTATTCTATAATTATTTACATTGTAGAACATTATTAAACAATATAACATCATCGTCATCAGGCTGTGTCTCTCCACTTCTGGATATAGGCCTCCCCCAAGGCTCGCCACTTCACACGATCTCTCGAAGTACGAGTACGTGCAAAAGCGCGCGAACGACTCTCCTTTGGCTTCGGCGGCCGGTTGGACATTGTTTATCATTTAAAACATTGCCGTATTATGTAAAAAAAAATAACCGCGCGGTGGTGGCTCCGTTGTAAGAACGCTTTTCTTAAAATCCTACAAAGGTCCCGGTCGGTTCAAACCTCCCCGGCATGTACCAATAATAAATACACTTTTCTTACGTACTTTTATCACACCACCGTTCCCGTGCTTCGGAGAGCACGTTAAGCCGTCGGTCCCGGTTCCACTAATACCATCTTGTGGAATCGTTAATAAATTGACATCATCGTCAACCCGTCTGCCTAGCGTGCTGGAATTCCTCTCGCACCAACTTCCACTGCGTAATGCTGAATCTTGAACACCATAAAGGTAATAAAGTATGGATTTATCAGCTTTGTAAACGTCTGAATCACGTAAGGACATCTATTATACAATATCTATTGTTATTGCTATCCTTGTCTCGCCCACATTTTACCTACATTCTAACCCAAGTGTGGGCTTAACTTTAGGATATCATCAATAGTCAATGCTAAATTCCTTTACCATACTATAATTTGTGATTATTACTTGTGTAATTAATGTAGGTATTATCTATATTGGATTTTTTTAGATGTGTACTTACTTGTAGCATACTTTAATTCATATTTTTTTTCTAGAATGGATGTAGATATATATCCATTACAGGCCCTAGACCACAGCGTTCTAGACTTCCACCGTTAGAGATGGGCCTTCCAGAACATAATTATGGAGAATTTGGCCTACACTCGCCACGCTGGCTAGAGTTGGCGAGGATATTATGTCAATATTTAATGACAATTTGTTAACGATTCCACAAGTTGGTATTAGTGGAACCGGGACCGACGGCTTATATATTATAGTTTCGCACCATACTCAAATTTAAATGTCCCAATGTCCCAAAGGTTAACTGGAAGATAATGTCTTGCGGCATTACGTTCGCCTTTTGTATAGATTTACAATAAAGTTTTTAAATAAAATAAATAAAATTTTAGTGCAATAAATTTATTTATTTATTAATAAAACATTATATGGTTTAACAGTAAAGCCCAATTTACCATGCAGTCAATCTTATAATTAATACATACATTTTCATTAAAAATGGATAGTCAATATACCTAAATATTTTTTAATTTACTATACAAATAATAATATTAATAAAGCTTTCAAGTTACCAATAGTTATATACAGTATAAAATTAATATAAAAAGAAAGAAAATACAAATAAATAATAATAATAAAATAAATCAAAATTCAACACTAATAAAATCAATGAAATAATAAAGTTAATACAAAACAATAAAAATTAGAATAAAAAGTGAGTAAGTAGGTATATAAATAAATCAATTCAAAGTATTTTTTTTTAAAGTGTTTATTTTCCAGATCGATTTTACAAAGTAAATAAACATACTGGGACGATGATAGTCTCGCCGTAGTTGGTGCAGTGGACTACCTGGCCAATCACGCACAGCTGATATTATTTTGTTGCTTGAGTTAAATAGCTGTCGCATTACTGCGGCCCAGCCCGGAGCGCGCCCTGTGATGAACATCTCGCTAGCACTGCACCAGCGAGGGAGATGGAACATGGCTCGCCGACAATCATTTGTTGTATGTAAAAATATACTTGCTACTTTTCTCTGTCTAAAATTAGGTATTTAAAAGTGAAAATATGTTCAAAATGTCCGTAATTTTATTTCCTAGTTTCTCAAAAATGAAAATTAAACACAACCAAGCGTCTGGCCAAGGAGTTGTCTAAACGCTGACGGAAAAGTCTGGAGACGGAAAGCAGAAATTATTTCTGCCAACGTATCAGCTCGCTATACAGAGTTTTGTATATATTTAATTTTTATCCTTTTAAGTAGTTTTCAATTAACATAATTTTTTTTTTTTAATTTTTCCCTGTAGTAGATACTTTATTGATGTAATATACAAACAGTATAAAATAATTACAATATAAATTAAAACTACTTAAAAGTAAAAATTTAAATAAATATAAACTAAACCTAATAAAAAAAAACTATAAGTAAAAAATGTCCTCTAGAGACGACCCTTCAGTGATAGTCCCAAGAAGACTGGCAACATTTCCCCTCTGTATAGCTAAGCTAATACGTTGGCAGAAATAATTGCCAGCCTTCCTGTCTCCAGACTTCTCCGTTAGCCGTTTGGACAACTCCTTGGCCAGACGCTTGGCTGAGTGTCCCCATGGGCCCATCGTCTCGACCCCAAACGGCGCAAATTCGTAACCTGTACTGAGGTTGGCGTATTTGCGCGCTTGAGGTTCTCAGCAGAAACCGCCGCACTTCCCGCGCTTGACGAGGTCGCCTGGATGTGTGATGGGGCTAATGTGTCTACACATGTCGCATCCCACACCAGGGACCTGCCAAGTTTCCACGGCCCAACGGTCATGCCGTCGGGTATTTTGCCATCGCTCCGCGCAATCCCAGAGGGTTCTAGGATCGCGGGTACTCCAGCAGTGACAAAAGCCCTTCGAATGATGTCGTTCAAAGCAGCGTGACGAGGAATGCGGCCAGCACTTCTAGCTCAAGAAAGCCCATGGTGACCGAGATGTTCCACGGGCTCTCCACACCGACACTGGTGTGGGTGGACAGTCCGGGCTCCGAGACAAAGGCACACCGCCATTGTCAGTGTATTTCGATCAAGGAGTGTGCCAACCGATGCTGAGGGAAAAGCCTGCAACCAGAGAATTAATTATACTTAATTAATTAATTGGTTATATATAAAAATATTGGATTCTGCGAACGAAAGGGATGCAAAAGCGTTGACCCCTCTTAAAATAATATTTAAATTCCATTAAATCCGGTAGATATAGATATTAGTGAATGATTGAGTTGACCTTGCTCCGTTTAAACCAAAAACTATATCTAAGAGTCACGTTCAAGGCCCGTGCATTCACTGACCGAATTACCTCGTAATCATCTGATAGTTCAAATGTTAGACGAGTTTTTTTTTCCGTTCCGTCTAGTCCAAGTCGGAGTCGACTTTCTGATATTCCGTTGCATATTTCATCACAACTTCTCAAGTTTGATAATATTATTATGAAGCAGTAAGTGTCAAATATTTTGCAAGAATGTTAAATAGCGATATTTGCGAAATTGGTTGATTTTTCTGGCGATTTAAAAAAATTGTGGATTCCTTTTGAAAAGTCTAAAAGCAATCCGATCGGTTATCCGAATAAAATCCACTTTTGTATATAATAAAAAAGCTAACAATAGCAACGAAATAGGTTCAAAGCTTTTTTTTATTCATTTTCTATCTTCTATATATATATATAAAGGTGAATGTCTGTGTATGTTTCCTATGCATTCCAAAACTACTTGATCGATCGGAATGAAACTTTGGGCATATGTTGTGTAAACTTCGGCGAATGTTTCTGACATAGTAGATTGCATAATAAATCTTCTTAATATACGAGAACAAAGTCGGGTTTGTTAGAACACTTATAACTCGAAAACGTCTGGATAGATTTCCACGGTTTTTCGGTTCACTTTTATTTACATTTTCACGGTTCCAGTCGATCCGTGGCCAATGCAACTTGGCCGAAATGCCGTTGAACAAGGGCGTACCCAGGTAGGGGCAGGGGGGGGTAGCTGCCCCCCCCTAGAAGTTAAATAAACGTCAATTTTCCCGGCAACCTGTAAATATATCTGTTGCTGTCGCAATTATTTAAAAGAAAATTTATTCAAAAGACTGTCATAGACAAATTTTTGGCAAATCCGAGAAGATTACTGTTAAATTAATATATATATATATTATGATTATTATATATATATAATATATTGTTTTGTGTCATAATCAAACTAATTAATAAAAGTAAATTTTCATGATTTTTTGTTTCAATATACCCGACCGATTATCTTCTCGAAACAGGTATGAGCTGCCCCCTCTTAGCTGAAATCCTGGGTACGCCCTTGCCGTTGAAGTTATAAAATCTAGAGCTACTGTTCATTAGTAGGGTTATTTATAAAAAATATTTCATAGCTTGTTATGTTAGTACATTTTGTTTACACTTCGGATAAAAGCGGTCAACGTACTGCTTACGTTTATTATTGCAATAGAATGCAACGCATTTGTTTTTGTTCCTCATATTTCATCATTGCTCCGTTATGTTTCTGCTCAATTTTATATTATAGTAGGTACAAGCAGAATCATTTAAAACTTCAATTGTTTTACTTAAACTTGTTTATTACTTGTAGGTATATTGTTTATTACTACCTCCGTGGTCTAGCGCTTAAGTCCGAGGATTTAGACTCGGAGGTACCGGGTTCGATTCCTGGTCGGGACACAAAAATATTTATACAAAAAAAAAGTATAGTTTGTAGTTTATCAACCATCTAGTTTCCGTAAAACAAGCCTCGTAGCTTACCACGGACACTAGATGGCGCTGTGTGACCTGTCTGGAAATATTTATTATTACAAAAAAAAATATTATTTATTAATTTATTTGTGATATTTCTCGAGTTTGGTACGCTGGACTGGAGACATCGACTAGCTTGCCACTTGCCATGATTGGCCTATAGTAAAGTTGGCTAAATGTGAATTCGCTTATTTATAATCGTGGTTTCTGACCACGGTCGTGGTGGTCGTGATGATACTTTACTTTTTTTCTAGTATTTAGAACCAGATATATGTATGTATAGCCTTATTTTAAAGCGTCCGATGTTTTCTTTTAAATAACTTACGGCGTTTATTTTAAAAACAACAACAAAGAATATTCTATCTCCTCACACGTGTTTAATGCTACCAAATTAGCAGCAGGAATGCGGCCCATGTCGAATGATGGTTGCACCCTCACACAACCCGTAATTCAATCTAAACAAAAAATATTACGGACAAAAGAGATAGAAAAAAAAGTACAAAGAACACGCCGGGATGTATTATACAGGTAGCGGGATACGAGTTCGATTCTCGCAGACATAGGGGTGGAATAAAATTATTGTCGGTGAACTGATGGTCAAAAGAAGGTTGCGCCAAAAAAGTACGAGTAGGTATTATTACTAAAAAACAATAAATTCTAAAATTTTGTGATGTTTTTGTTTTGCGTTCTCTTCACCCGATGGATGATGAATGAGGTGATAGGGAAGGGTCTAGCTAGCGGCTACAAGTCTGACGTATATCTTTCTTTTTATAAGTTAATGAGGTTATCATGAAATTCCAGATGTTGCAGAATTTGATGCTTTTCTTGGAGTCTCATGACTCACATCAGTCCCTAACATTATGTCAGCTTGACTGGGCATGACAATTTTACTGGGTTTAATCACAAACGGTGGATACTTCCCCGCGCTGGCAGACTAGGCAAATTACCACAATCATTCCGCTTTTTTTTTTTTCTTTTTTTTTTTTTTTTTTTTTTGGTACTAGCACGACATGTGACCCTGCGCCCACCTGATGGTAAGTGGCGCGCAGGGTCCATGAATGTTAGCAACTGGAATCAGTCCCTTATGTCCGACATCAGTCCCTAACACTATGCCGGCTTGACTAGATGCCTTACTACTTAAAGAAATTCTTGACGAACACCATCAATATTGGACAACCCTTTTCCGGCTATCGTGGCTAGTGTGGGACATGTTCTCCAAAAATTAGTTTTGGATCACCCATCTCCACCAGTGGATGTCTAGGCCTCTATGTTTTAGGGTTTGTGATGTGATGTGAACGAAAGGTTCAACGCCTTTATAAATATATATATTTTTTTTATTTTTTTTAATACTAGCACGACATGTGACCTCGCCCCCACCTAATGGTAAGTGGGGCGCGAGGTCCATGAATTTTAGCAACTGGAATCAGACACTCATGACTAACATCAGTCCCTAACACTGCCTGCTTGACTGGGCGAGCCTGATCGCGAAACGTGTGGACACACTTACTGGGTTTATCGGCGCGAACGGTGGATACTTCCCGGCCCCGGCAGACTGGGCAAATTACCACTATCAGTCCGCCTACAGTTTACGCCGTCAGCTGTTACATTTTTAAATTTTATTGTTATTTTTACTGAGATTTCGCTTTGATACAACCCACCCTAAGACTTTCAATAAATAAAAGTATCATCAAGACCGTTTCCCTTCCGGGATAGTCAAAAACCACGCTTGTAACTGCCTCCGTGGTCTAGCGTTTAAGTCCGTGGATTTAGACTGGTGATTTTTATTTATTTATTTATTTACATACATACACTTTACATGGTATTACAGATACTCCAATACACCATGCAAGGAGGAGTCAGACGTTATTAATAATATAAAAATAACACATTTTTAAAACTTATTAATAATAGTTAATCTCTGCAGTGCCAATAATGATATAGACATATTTCATGACCGTTACAATGTATTCAGAAAAAATGTTCTCGAACATTTCAAACCATCAATATTTGAGTAGCTTATAATTTATTTAACAAGTGTTTTGTTTTCGTTTTTTTAAGGTACCAAATTTGTGCAATTTTTATGTTTCCTAATTAATTATATTAAAAAAGAGAAAAATGTATAATTTTATTTTAGAAGTCATATTTTTATTTTGTAAATTTGATAGTTTTTGTTTTTTTTTTTTTTTTGTTTTAACAGTAGTAAGTTTTTAATTGTTTTAACAGCAATAAGTTTTTAATTTCTTCTTCTTTTTATATTGGTGAATGCTGTGACACCTAATTGGTACATATATTAGATAAGCTATAATTATACTATGTTATGTGTGTGATAATATATGTACTGCTGTGTGTACTAAATAAATAAATAGTTAATTAATACTAAGTCCAAGAAAATAATAATAATAATAACAAAAGATAATACTTAAAATCTAAATCAATTTCATTTACTCACAAAATTTCCAACATGCTTTACTGAGTTTGGACAGATCGTCAGCAAAGATGTCAAGATGTGGTGTTGACTCGAGCAAATTTCTAAGTGCATAAAGTGCACGAGGCAACGGAGAGTTATGTTACTCGTTTGGTACGCCAGAGACATCGACGAACTTGCCACTTGTCATGATTGGCCTATAGTAAAGTTGAAGAAGAAGAGGATTCACGCTCTTCAATAAATATTTAGTCAAATTACTTGTAGAAATATGTATGAAATTGAAACTTATCAAAAGTCAAGTACCAGAAAGGTATTCCGATAGATAAATATTAAGATAAAAGCTTAGATGACCTGAGTCATCATGATAACGAGCATTATCTATTGATAAAGGCTTAAAAATATGTTCGAATTTATTCTGTTTCCTTAAGATTCTGTTTCATTATGGCTAATGTATAACTCATTCTGGCTAATGTATAACTTATTCTGGCTAATGTTTAACAAAATTCCTATCGTCAAATATGTATTAATTTAATGCTGTGATTTTGTAAAACCAATAAATAAATAACTAAAATAAAATTTAAAAAAATGTTTCCTTCGCCTTGCAAATGCCTAATGTATTATGTACTTTCGTAATAGTGCGATGTAATTTTTTACTTTAGTCTGTTTATATAAAAAAGTACATAAATAAAAAATAAAAAATCATAAATAAAATAAAAACTGAACTTTTAAAACATATAAATTACTATTAATAACTAACAAACTGCCTCCGTGGTCTAGCGGAAAAGTCCGTGGATTTAGACTCGGAGGTACCGGTTTCGATTCCTGGTCGGGACACAATAATATTTATTAATGTATATACATACATTTAATTATTATTTAATTTATTTGTGATATTTCTCGAGTTTGGTACGCTGGAGACATCGATTAGCTTGCCACTTGTCATGATTGGCCTATAGTAAAGTTGGTTAAATGTGAATCCGCTTATTTATAAGCGTGGTTTCTGACCACCCCGAAAGGGAAACGATCGTGATGTTTTATTTACTATAAAGAACGAAATACAAGCTAAATATCTGTAAGATTTAGTGCGAGAGGAATCCCAACTAAATCATTGCATCATCATCTGAAAGAATTTAGCCTAACAATGTAGTTGTTTACTTAAACAATGTAGATGAGAATTGTCAATAACTATTGTTGTTCTATAGAGCCGTTACAAAATAGTTCTTCTTTTCATTCATTAATACTTACCACTGTCGCTTTCCATAGAGCCATTTGCTTCAATACTTTTATAGCTTTACGTAGCCATATTCATATCTATAAGAACCGTCCAATAATACATACAATTTATTTTCGGTGATACAGTGGTTCTAAAATGTGAGTTTAGAGCCAATGTCATGTCAGACACTCGCGCTGCATCTAATCTATAGCCGCTAGACGAAATATTCTACGAGTTAGAGTTGCGCATACTAATTCCTAAACAGGAGAGCTCAGTTTACTTCGTTGCTACTTAGTGAACTAGGTCGCTCTTTTAGTTCCTCAGCTCCAAGCCCCTATCTCGAACCAGAGAAAGGGAGCGCTTTATTTAAATTATTCAATGCACTTATAATAATATTACAGAGGCGAGCTATAATATCAGTAGGCACTCTTTACCAGCTAACCGAAGACGGATGAAAAAAAAACCATGCAATTAATAAATAATGAAAGTGGTGGTGGTTTTCCTGAACATTTTTGTAATCATTCAAGTTGCCTACTATGTTATGATTTTTAACAGCCGAATTAAAAACGAACATGAGATGACAAGCTCCGCTCACCGCTCCCGCTCTCTCGCTGTAACAAGTCTGGAAGAATTAAGGGAGATCCGGCAAAGTTGGAACTAAATATATACCTAAATATAAAATAAATAGATAATAAATATTTCCAGACAGGTCACACAGCGCCATCTAATTTCCGTGGTAAGCTACGAGGCTTGTGTTACGAAACTAGATGGTTGATAAACTACATATTATACTTTTTTTTTGGAAATATATACATATTATACTTACATATAAATACCCAGACCAGGACAAATTATACAATGTACAACTTGCCCCCGGTGGGAATCGAACCCACGACCTCTCGAGTTCACGGCAACGTTTGTTGCCACTAGACCACGGAGGCGGTCAATATATATATACTATATAAAATGATTATTTTTTGTGTATTAAATTATGAATTTATTTATTTATATGTATGTCTTTGGTTTCACGACTCTTCGACAAGTTTCTAAAGTTGTCGTGCGGATGCTTCTCTCGAATCACGTCAGTATCATGTGAATGCCATCTGTAGCACGACATAATGATATTCTACTGACTTTAATATTCAGGGTATACGTGTTTGATTTCCGATGAAAACACTAAGGACTTGATCGATAGAGCTAAGATTGTAAGTTTTTATTTTTTTTGGAAACAAACAGTTACATAAAGTAAATATACATTTTAGCCATAAACAACGTAATAGTCTAGATCTCAAGGACTGATATTTACTCAAGTATGTAAATGTCAAATGAAAAATGCAGACATCACTTAAGTAAATATCGGATCTTAAGATCCATTTATTAATACGGGCCTAAAAGCTAAATAGCCTAAGATCCGATATGCACTCAAGTATGACTTCTCTTTTTATCAAACGTTAGCAGGCGTTACTTAAGTGAATATCGGATTTAAAGATCGATTTATTAATACGGACCTAAAAGCTTAATCACCTAAGATCCGTTATTCACTCAAGAATGACTAAACGTTATTTAAGTGAATATTTTAGGATAGAATTGTTAATAAGGGCTTTAGACAAGGTTCCTGCGCATTAGGAATTAGCGATAGTTAGTAAGATTGTATTTATCTCGGCTAAAGTTAAAACAATGATTGAGATCAGCTGTTCATATTTTGCAATACTCAGCCGTTGTAACTCGCAGCTGAGAATCGAACCCGAGGACACGCCTCCAGTACAAATGGTACCCCACGACCTTTCTGCTCCCTGCAGCGAGTGACATTTCACTGCAGAGCCATTGTTAACGAAATGTTATTTCTTTACGACTAATAACACATTGGGTTAAAAACCTTTAGATGAATAGTTGTAAAAATCTGCATCCATTCATAATGCTTGCCGTTAATGGCTCTTAAATAACCCTCCTAAACAATTGCACTTCCGTTTACTGACTTCTCAATTTTAGGTATTTTTATTCAAAGGACATCATTCAATTTGTACAGGGATTTGGGCTAAATTGTATTCATAGTTACGTGTATCTTTCTTATAAATTATTTTAATAAGATTAAATTTTAAGTAGAAAAAACCCTTTATTTCAAATAGTTTAGGTGTGCAAAATGTCAACATGACAGCTCTAGTCACAAAGGAGTTTTTCTTCAAGTATTTTGTTCCAGCAAATCTGATAGCAAATAACAGTTTGGATCTATTCCTTTTCCTACTACAATTCAAGTTTATTTTACTTAATAAATACGGCGAGCTAATCTTACAATTTATTATCTTATACAAGAAATGGATGTCTATTACAATACGTCTATTTTTGAGAGAGATGAAAGGGGGGTTTGTTGTAATAAAGTCCTCTATATTTAAGATGTTTTATGAATCTGTTTTGAATAGTCTCAATATGTCCAACGTAGACCATATACATAGGGTTCCAAACCTCTGAGGCGAATTCGAGGTGACTCCTGACAAAGGCGTTATAAAGAATTTTAAGTGTATGCACATTCTTAAAAACCTTACCAATGCAGAGTATAAATCCCAACATACAGTAAGCCTTATCTTTCGCATGTGTTATATGTGATTCAAAAGTTAGTTTACTATCCAAAATGACGCCCAGATCACGAATTTGACAGACACGTGCTAGTTCCTGGCCATATAAATCATCATCATTATCATCACAGCCCCCAGGACGCAAAGTGATGTTGATGATGGGAATTCATTTTCTAATGACAATT
This sequence comes from Tinea semifulvella, assembly GCA_910589645.1. NCBI lineage: Eukaryota > Metazoa > Arthropoda > Insecta > Lepidoptera > Tineidae > Tinea > Tinea semifulvella. The sequence goes on from OU342599.1 coordinate 5,876,916, forward strand.
TATTAACGATTCCACAAGTTGGTATAAGTGGAACCGGGACCGACGGCTTAACGTGCTCTCCGAGGCACGGGAACGGTGATGTTGTAAATGAGAAATGGACGTAAGAAAAGTCTTTTTCTCATTGGTACATGCCATTCGAACCGTCCAATTTAGGTTTTTTTTTTCAAGGATAGCTTTCTTACAAATGACTCACCACCGCTCTATACAAGCCACCATAGTGGAAGACTAAGCAGCAAAGTGGTCCAAAGAGTAAGCTGTTAGCAGAAGACTAGCAGCTTAGCAGATACTAATACTTTCATCAGGCAAGCGCCTGTTGACATTCTTTATTTTTTTACTAGTCCTTGATTGATACGAAAACTACATTATTTTATTTAATTTACAATTTTATCATTGTACGCAGCACAAGTAGTACAAAATGGATGACGTCCTTTAAAATAGGGTTAGGTACAAAATTTTAAATAAAAATCATATATGGATTGGTAAATAGGTTCTTTTTAATTTCCTTTTTTATATTAGGTATTTTATAACAATACTTTTTAACAGTCTTACTATAAACGACTTAGTGAGAAAGTTGGCGATCCACGCCGATATACTATATACAATTTGAAGATCACTTCAGGCACAGGTGAGGGAAGCGAAGGCGCGCGGCGCGGGGTCAGGCGGCGCGCTGTGTCTCTGCAGCACTGCGCACGAGTCTCCCGCGCCGCGCGCCACCGCCTCGAAGAACTGGCGCAGGTCGCTGACGGAGCGCGTCGCCGGCGCCTGCAGGTCGTGCAGCGACGCCGCCCGCCGCGGGGTGCTCTCTGCCACCGTCCGAGCCAGCTGCTCGCTACTCCGCGCCAACCCGCCACTGCTTTGATTCAAAGACTCGAACAGCGCAGTACGCTCACGCACCGGCACATACTGAGCCACCACTTCCTGAGCATTCGGCGAACACGATCGAGCGCGAGTCTCTAACGAAGAAGTCTTCCTTTTAGCCGCTTCCAAGGCGTAACGCCCTCTTTCGGCGCCTCCGGTCGATCCTTCCCATCGTTTCAGGTAACGATGACGACCTTGCTCTAACTCTCCCAATCTCGACGCCCTGGGCAGCGTGTGATGTAAATTCGTTTGGGATTGACTTAATTTAACACAATTGTCACATTTTATAACTTCGGCAGTCCGTATAGGCGAGTCTACAACGTCTGTAGTTTTTAAGGTGTCTAGGGAAAGGGAGAGATCCAGACTGCGGTCCGAGGATGAGTCGTAGTCGTCGTCTTCTACGACGATTCCCTCATCCGTGGCCGCGGGGGAGTGTTCGCGATGCGGTATGCGGGTATCTGCTGAGAGCAAGCGCCGTCGAGCTCGCGGAGGAGCCCGGGGAGGCACGGGAGTGTCCCTCAGAGGAGCCGGCTTCCTGGCGGTGTCGGCGGCCGGCAACACGTCCAGGAACCGGACCTGAGGCAGCGGGGTCTGGCCGAGTATTTCCACGCACAGCGCCCGAACCCATCGAGCGTACTCCGTTTGATTGCACGTCTGTAACAATAGAAAAACCAATATTACTATTCTGTCTCCTGTATGCTCGAGATAGTAAAATAATTCTAGTAGTAGTATCATCACGACCGTTTCCCTCTCGGGGTGGTCAGAAACCACGCTTATAAATAAACGGATTCACATTTAGCCAACTTTACTGCCGGCCAATCATGACAAGTGGCAAGCTCGTCGATGTATAATTCTGGTAGTCGAATTACCATAAATACATAAATCAAAGCGGTGAGTCATACGATATGTATAGAAGTATTAAATAAAAAAGTAAAATGAAACTAGTTCGAATAGATCTTTACAAGGCGGCAGCTCGTCAAAACGTGTTTCCTTTGCGTGTCAACACCTTCACGTATCTAGCCCTTATTATGGTAAGATGGGGAATAAAAAATATTCAACATAAAGGACAATGATTTACGGGTCCCGCATTTAATTTGGAACTATTAAAGTAAGCGAATCGTGAGAAAGGTGAAGTACGAGGGTTCCTTTGAGCGTCTTGTGAGACGTTGTAATTGCTAGGTGACCTCTAAAGGAAGAAGTGGCTCGAAGTCCGTTAAGTTCTTTATTCTTTATTGTCAACGGGTTGAACGTGAGTTAAAACCACAGATGGTGTCGTTCGGATACCTCGAGTGTTCATTGTTGATTCTACCATAGATTAATACATAATAGATACGACACTACCACAAAATAAAAATTGTCACAGGAAGAATGTTCCCATATTGAGTAGTATTTAGGTTGTTTTCTGAATTTTTAAACGCCGATCAAATTAGGCAACTTAATACTTATCGAATCCTATCTACATTGCACAAGAACTACAAAAAACAATTTTTAGGCATTGCAAAAAGTTGAAAATTGCATTATAACCGTTCTTGATTAATTGAGTAAACAAAGAAGTATAAAGTATCATGACGACCGTATCACCATTCATGGGTGGTCAGAAACACAAGTCACGCTTTTAAAGAATTCAAATTTAGCCAAGTTTACTATATGCCCCTTAATGACAAGTGGTAAGTTCGTCAATGTCTATAGCGTGCCAAACTCAATAAATATCACTAATTAAATAGTGTCCCGACCAGGAATAAAACCCGGTATTTTCGCGTCTAATATAATGCTAATGGCTAATTTCTCTGATGGATAGAATTCGAAACGTGATATTTGCCAGAGAACCAAAGTTACTGGCATAGCATTCAAAAAGCTGCAATGGCAATGGGCCGGATACATCTGCCGCAGAACCGACGACCGATGTCTAGAGTGGAGACCACGAACGGGACGACGCAGAGTGGGACGATCCCCCGCCAGATGGACTGATGACCTAAGGGTTGGATGAGAGTTGCAAAAAACCGCGTGCAGTGGCGAGCCTTGGGGGAGTATATCCAGCTTTATATATGTGTATATAATCGTATATCTTGGATATCCAGCAGTGGAGAGACACGGGCTGATGATGATGATGATGATTTTTGTGTCGAAATTCATGGTCTTAACCTACGGTCTAAATAAACAGTGTAAAATAAATACAATATAGGTATATTAAACGTATTTGTTGAAATTACATAGCCTTGTATGATTTGCAAAACACGTGAAGCTTATTACACAGTAATTTGGACATAATTGAAAGTAGACTATTTAATTAACGTAAACGCATATCTACTGGTCATTACTCTTTGTTAATAACGCGTTGTTTGTCTGCTCTTTAATTAACTAATGCTACAATGGTGTCGCTGTAATTATGCTGTTGGTGCACGCACAACACTAAGAAGCTATCTCTAATGTTTCATATCTTGTATGCGGAAATCATTAATTAGAATTCTTCTGAATATTCCGTTAAAGGCAAAGAGATCAAATAAATATATAATGATGTTTTTTAGCTGCATGAAAAGTTTCGAAGGATGATGGTGGTGATTCGAATGATATGGTTTGACAGTTGAGAATGTCAAACTGTGTTGACATTTCTGTTCATTAATTCATATTGAATCGGAAGGATTTCTTCGCGCCATTTTGCGTGGACATGTCAAGTGCAAGTTTTTGTTTTGTAAATTAATTTACTGTGGATATTATATATTATCTAATATATGTACCAATTAGGTGTCACAGCATTCACCAATATAAAAAGAAGAAGACGAAATTAGAAACATACTTATTACTGTTAAAAAAAAAAAAAAAAACTATCAAAGTTACAAAATAAAAATATGACTTCTAAAATATAATTATACATTTTTCTCTTTTTTAATAGAACTATTAAGGAAACATAAAAATTGCACAAATTTGGTACCTTAAAAACGAAAACAATTGTTAAATATATTTAACAAATAAATGCCATGAAATTAACTACATTATAATAATAAAAAATACTTTTAAAATGACTGCCTCCGTGGTCTAGCGGTTAAGTCCGTGGATTAAGACTCGGAGGTACTGGGTTCGATTCCTGGTCGGGACACAATAAATTATTTAATTAATTTATGATATTTCTCGTGTGTGGCACGCTAGAGACATCGACCGGCTTGCCGCTCTTCATGATGGGCCTATAGTAAAGTTGGCTAAATGTGAATCCGTATCACTAAAAAAAGCGTGGTTTCTGACTACCCCGGAAAGGATAAGGTCGTGATGATACTTTACATTTTTTACCTTTTATTTCAACAATATTTCTGTCTTATATTATTATTTAATGTTTTTAATTTTAACGTTTTGTAACACGGCTTTGTTTGAGCATTTCTAACGAAACACTGTTTGTAAATAAAGCAATCACCATATTGTATTTAACGGTTGCGGTTATAGAAACAGAATAGGGGCACTGCAGTGCATATTCCTAGATACTAGCAAGGTCATCTAAGTTAATATTAAGGCAAATACAGGTGTTTAGTTAGTGGATATTTTATGGGTTGTTTTTACGTTTACGATCATATTTTACGAGTACAAGCTCACAAGTTGCCGACCTTGTTAAAGTTGACATACGCGACTTACAGTTTACGACTGGGCAAGTCAATGAGTTTGTATGGATTAGGGTTGCCACTATTACTTAATAAATTTTATTTGTTTAAAAACTTCATCGCGCAAAAGTCCAAAGGGCTCAGATAATCTCGTTAGACATTTTCAGCCTGCTGACTTTGAGGACAATAAAATACTTTTAAATGACAAAAGTAAGTGCACAAAAAAATAATGTTTGAAATATATATACATTTACTATCTTAATCCTAAGAAATATTACATATGTAATATGTAATATTCCTTTTCCAATAAATAAATATATATGTATATATGTACCTACATACAAATACTATATAATAAATACAAAATAATAAAAATCTAATAAAATAAAAAACAATGTTATAAATACATACATATATATCTTCACGCCAGGTCCCTTGCGGGGTAGGCATTCGTCGACATTCATTATAAATAATAAAAATAATGTTTACGTTTGTTACAGAGGCTTTTTAACACGATACAATAAGTATATAAAAATATAAAAAAATATTTTTAATAGTGTAAAATAATTATAATAAATAATAAAATACTTTATTGCACACAAAATATAAAGTTTTGTACAAAGGCGAGCACAATACCATGAAGGTATTCCCCAACTGTGAAGGGATTGTGCCAGGAGCCATGGCGAAAGGCAATACCTGATCCAATATCTAAAATTGAATCCATACAAAGCCCTTAATAACTTACGAATTTAAAAAAAAAAAAAAAGGTATTCTCTACAAGATGTAGGAGAGTGAGAAATTATTATTATGTTTACAGATTGTGAAAACAGAAAATAAATAATATAGATTATTTATTTTAATTTTAAAACTTTTTTTGCACTATGTACAAAGGCGGACTTAATGCCGCTAGGCATTCTCTGACAGCCAAACCTTTAGGACACTTAGACAGGATAGGTGGTAGGTGCAATTACAAATTAGGTGAAATTACAATAAAACAAAAATATAATTATATAAATATATACATACCGATATCTACATACAATTTACATACTAATACATAAATAAGTCATACTATATATATACTAATATAACATAAGTAAAACTACTTCCATGATGAGGAGAGTGTGATAAAATTAACAATGTGATGATGCTGCTGCTATTTTGCTGATATTAAGGAAATTAATATAATAGAAAAAAAATATTGAAAAGAAAGGTTTAGGTTAGGTATTCAATTAATTAAAAGTGTTTATATACCTGGTTTTTAAATATTGTATATTACAATTATTCAACATTATTATTTTAGTTTTCTTTACTCTAGGTCTCTTATTATTTGTGCAAGGACAGAGGGCAACCCTAGTGTGGATGTACTTTTATGGTATTGTTGTATAGTACCAGTTATCAATTAGGTTTCGTTTTGAATCTTATCGTGGTTAATTTATAGACTTTAGTTCATTTAGAGTCACAGAACCGACGACCGATGGTGCAAAAGGGTTCTAAAAAAATTCGTAAGAAAAATTTCAGAGTAGGACGACCCCCCGCCGGATGAGCTGAAAAAGGTCGCTGGTGGTGGTTAGAAGAGGGTGGCAGAAGATCGTGTGAAATGGCGAGCCTTGGGAGAGGTCTACATCCAACAGTGGAGAGCCAGAGGATGATGAGACTGTTTCCTGGATCCCAGGGACGGATATAGATGTTACTTGATTCTCAGAGAAGATTCAACAGGGGCAGGCGGATTGATGGTGGTAATTTGCCCAGTCTGCCGGGGCGGGGAATTATCCACCGTTCGTGCCGATAAACCCAGTAAAGTGTTTCCAAACGTTTCTGGATCGAATTGCCGTAATGCCCAGTCAAGCCGGCATAGTGTTATGGAATGATGTCAGTGAGTCTGATTCCAGTTGCTAATATTCATGGAACTCGCGCGCCACTTACCGTTAGGTGGGCGCAAGGTCACATGTCGTGCTAGTATTTAAAAAATAATAATAATAACAGTAAGAAATTACATAATTATTATTTTTGACATAAAACCCCACTACCATTTATTTATATGTTTGTTGTGCTTTACCACCCAACTGCCTCCGTGGTCTAGCGGTTAAGTCCGTGGATTTAGACTCGGAGGTACCGGGTTCGGGTTATTTCTCGAGTTTGGTACGCTGGAGACATCGACGAGCTTGCCACTTGTCATGATTGGACTATAGTAAAGTTGGCTAAATGTGAATCCGCTTATTTATAAGCGTGGTTTCTGACCACCCCGAAAGGGAAACGGTCGTGATGATACTTTACTTTTGTTGTGCTTTACCACCATCTATAACGTACGAGGGTGGTACAAGAGATTTTTTCTAAAAAAAAAAATATATTTTTGTACACTTGTACCTAAACACTTCTCAGCGATGCTCCCATCTATTTAACCCGTCCAAATAGCACTCGGCATTCTTCTCTGCAAAATAACTCAAACTTTGGTGAGTACCTGTCAGAAGATGCACAACTACATTCCCTGACTTTTATTGACGAGTCCTGCGTTAATCTTAACGTTGAGGTCGGAAACTTTTCAGACCACCCTTGTACTAGTTCACCGATTTTGGTAAAGCTTATCATTAGAAAGAGAAAATTACCAGTCGATTTAAGAGTAGTTCGATTGAAGCCATGATGTACGTATGTAAGTAAACTCGAGCTAAATTCAACGTTTCTTATTTCACGATCACGATTTAAAAACATGCGAAAACATGTTAAGTACCTACACTTCACGATTTTATATATAATGCGAATATCACGTTATACATTAAAAATAGTTTTATAGCAAAAAAAAGAGATTATATACCTACTAGCCGATAGCTGACAGCAACAGAAAGTACAGGTCGCGCAATAAAAGATGACCACAACATATTGACATATTATTTATGTCCGACCCGTGATATTTTTTTATTTTTTTTTATATAAAAAACTTAATTGTACTTTGTACAAAGGCGGACTTAATGCCGTTAGACATTCTCTGACAGCCAAACCTAGAAAGAGGATATCATACACAGGCACATTCGATTGTACACATATTATTTATTATTTTATATTATTGAATGTACATATATTATTTAAGGTTGTAAAGTAAGTAAAGTATCATCACGACCGTTTCCCTTTCGGGGTGGTCAGAAACCACGCTTATACATAAGCGGATTCACATTTAGCCAACTTTACTATGGGCCAATCATGACAAGTGGCAAGCTCGTCGATGTCTCCAGCGTACCAAACTCGAGAAATATCACAAATAAATTAAATATTCATTAATATTATAATAAAATATTTATTTACATTAATACATATTTTTGTGTCCCGACCAGGAATCGAACCCGGTACCTCCGAGTCTAGGTCCACGGACTTAACCGCTAGACCACGGAGGGTTGTATTTTTCATTTTCTTAATAAAATTACTTATTTTAGTTCAATAACACATTTATTAACAAAATAAGTTGACAAACTAATTGAAATCACATTTAATTCCCCAATTAGTGGTACATAAATATTCATAATATGAAAGGGAAAGAAAGTTGTGGGTAAAAGAGGCCCTGGCAGACCTAGACTCACATATCACGATCAAATAAATAAACCCTGGCCAAAGGTGCATTAAAAAGCCTGCGTAACAAAAGGTCATGTATGAAGAGGTGGATGAATGTCGACGAAGCGAAAGAGGTATGTCGTGATCGTGTCAAGTGTCTTTGTCAATTGTCTCTGCCTACCCCGCAAGGGATCTGGCGTGAAGATATGTATATATGTAAGTATGAAAGGGACAGACTTATGAATATCTAAGTGCAAGAGCATGTAGTAATTATAACACAATTAATATTTAGACAGGCACCTTTAATGTTGCCAGAAAAAAAACTCAACCTACTGGTAATATTGAAAATTGTTACATTTTTGCTATTCAAGGATTGAAAAGTTCAACTACAACTAACACCCGTATAATACGTTACCTCAACGGCTCCTCCACTCAAAATGTCCTTTGCGTCAAAAATAATGAAAACATTCCTGTCAATTAAATATTAATTAATTGAATCTATAAAATATGTATTTATGCAACATCTAAATAATAAATACGATGGATGCCAATTGTATATTTTTGTTAAATTTGTATTTTATTTAAATGTTTGTGTTAAAAAAGAATAGAAAAAAAACTAAAGGAGTCCTTCGAGCCATTTTGCCACTGGAATTTGATGATGACCTCATTAACTCATGAAAAAGTAAGATATATTACGTCAGACTTGGCTGTATGGGCTAGACCCTTTGCCTTCCCTATCACCTCATTCATCATACATCGGGAAAAGAGAACCAAAAAAAAAACTAAATTAAGTTGCAATGTTTGTTTTTAAAATAGGTAGGGTATTTCTGCCACACATTATGACATACTCAAAGTCTCGATAGTACTCTGTTGTTTTAATTCTGATTTTAAATTGTTTCTTGTTATGTTATTATTGCTATGAAATAGGTGTGATTATGGAATTATTGCTACAACATATATATATTATATACATATATAGTTAAATTAATTTTCACAGTTCAGACCTTATTCTCGTATATAAAAGGGGCACGAATACATAAAAAAACTGTAGTATCTTATTTTATATAAATACTAGTTTAAATATAATAACAACAGATTGAGAACCATTTTTTTTCTTGTTTACATTTTTTTTTTATATTTTGAATAAGGTATAGAACAAATCGATTCTGGACAATATAAACATAGAACATTATTGATTTAAGAATTATGAAGACATTTTTTTTTTTAAATTTGACTATAAATTATAAGAAAAACATAGGTATTTATACTATTTATGAACGCATTCTCTCAGCAGTTAGACTTTAATCTTCTACTAGCACGGGCTAAGTCGGGTCACGGAAAGCCACTAGCTGAATAACACTGGACTACATATCGAGTTGTATATCATTAAATCACTAATCAAATATGACATAGACTAGTTTTGAAACGATCAAACCGGGTCACCGTTACAGCTAGCTCAAGCATTCCCCAGATAGTTATCATATAATCAACATATCTTGCTACAAATAATAAAGGCTGCAAATATATTTATTATATATATTTATTATGTATTTATATGTACTTGTGTTATTATATATTTATATATTAGTGTATACATAAGTACTTTAGCTTTAGTTGCTAGTAATAGTTTAGGATTTTTTATTATTAATCTCGATTTTAAATTAGTGATTTAATGCACCCACAATCATTGCTCCCTATCCCAAAGGTTAGCTGGTAGAAAATGTCACTAGACATTAAGTTCGCCTATGTACATTTCAATGTGTTTTTGTTTATTGTGCAATAAAGAATTTACCTATCTATCTATCTATTAGCTGTTCGTGTGGGTAAAATGAACAAATTCGTTTGTTTAGTTAGGTCGTAAACTGTTTACAACGCTCCCGCTAAACTAATCTCAACGCTCCCGCTAAACTAATCTCTACGCCCCATATTTCGAGTGGGGGCTTTGTGTGCTATCTGTCAAAATAGTCGCAGATTTTTTTTTTCAATGTTCGAAACGTGATTAAAAAAAGTTAAGCATCATCACGACCGTTTCCCTTCCGGGGTAGTCAGAAACCACGCGGATTCACATTTAGCCAACTTTACTATAGGCCAATCATGACAAGTGGCAAGCTCGTCGATGTCTCTAGCTTACCAAGCTCGTGAAATATCACAAATAAATTAAATATTAATTAAATTTTTTTTGTTTAAATTAATAGATATTATTCAGTCCCGACCAACAAGTAAGTTTATATGGAGGGAAGTTGAATTGTTATATTTTCGGTTTCGGATGCAAAACCATATTACCTATATTATAATTCATAATGGTTTCATTCGCCCTAGAAAGTGAAAAGACATACGATTTTAGCGTTAAAACCATTATTGGTTTCGATAAATAAACGAAATTACATTTGAAGCATTAGCATTTGAAATGATACCGCTCCACACCCGTTCAGATAGCAAAATGTGTGAAGTGAGCGTTAATAATAATTAAATATTATAATAAAGCGTTATATGCAAAATGTACGAAATGTCTTTTAAAATACGGACGATATAAAAAAAGCGTTCTGATCGAAATAAAAAGCAATCTGAACGCACGTAAGAACGTAACAGAGCTATCGGTTTCATACATAAGTATTAATTCATCTTCTATATATTTAAATTCGGTAGTTAGCACATACCGAGTATCTTATTGTTTATTATTGGTATAGTTTTGAAATAAATAGTTTGTTTTAGCCGATGGTTATGTCTAAAAGAGAGTATAGTATGCTTATCATCGCTGAGAGCCTTTATATTTCGGGACACACAAGGAACCGTGGTACAACGAGATTATGTCCTGGGAGGGAAGACAAGACAAATTGCTGCAGGTAACAATTCAAACCAAATTGATTTAGTAAGAGGTGGAATTCCTCTCACACCATCATCCACTGCATAAAGCTTAGTCCAGGGTCCGACCTTGATAATGTTTGTAAAATCAATTGCGGAGTCGTTAAGACATTGTAATAAAAATAATATCACACTGACTGATTGCCACGATGCCTATTTAAAAAAATATATATTTGAAACAATATACTTCAGTAGCAAAGTGGAGATCTAGGACTTTGCGTTTTATGATTATAGTAAAGCGCCGACTTCAGTTCTAGAAGCGACATATTTAAATATAATTTATAGTTTATCTATAAACTTTATTGTGTAGTTACAAAAGGCGTATGCAATGCCGATTGGCATTTTCTTACCATTAAAATATACGCTGGTTTTAACATAATCGTAGATAAAATATATTTTATCGTTCTAGTGTGACGCAATGTTTGGGGAGACTTGTGTCGCATCAGAGCGGTGGCGGTGGGGAAAGCGGGGAACGACCGCGTCACGACACAGCAGATAAACACGCGCCCTTGTATTATGTTCCTTGCAAGCGCCAGTGCCGTGTTGTGACGCGTCAGGTCCGCACGCCTTCTTGTCTCGTATACTAAATTAACTAAATTTAAAGATATGGAGGAGCTGATCGAAACAGTACGTAAACATAAAGTGATTTACGATCCGACATGTAAAGAATATAGAAATCAATCTGTTAGAGCAGCTATTTGGGACGAAATTGGAGAAAAAATGAAACAGCCACGTATGTAACCTCACCGCTCATTTGCATTGCGTTCCAAAGTTCAAAGATATTATTATTTATATGTTAGAATTTCGTAGGAAGGTACGCTATAGTATAGTAGTCATACTGTAGCCGCGTACAACTAAATTTGGAGACATACATCTGTCGCACGCTTAAGATGTGGAATGCTCTCCCCGTAGTATTTCCTCAATCCTATATATAACCTGCAGTCCTTATAACGAAGTGTGAAAGCATCTTGATAGGCCAGCATAATGGTAGGGATTAATGTAGTAAATGGCTAGCGTCTGTGCTCCCATTCTTGGCCCTCGCGTAAATATATATACATATATATATATATGTATAAGTATGCGTTTTGATATTAAAAATTATTGTTCTATATCTAGTTTTGATTAGTAATTAAACCCCAATGACTGAAAAGAATTATGCCGAAAATAGACAAGTAATTATTCCAACACACCCCAAATAAATCTTCTTTCGCTAACCAACCGGCGAGTCTGATTTTTTTTTGTCAATTTCTTAACAATTCCCTAATTTGTTGGTATTAGTAGAACCGTGATCGACGGCTCAATATGCTTACAAAAATATATATAAATATATATATATATATAAAAAAGGTAAAAGAATCATCACGACCGTTTCCCTTTCGGGGTGGTCAGAAACCACGCTTATAAATAAGCGGATTCACATTTAGCCAACTTTTCTATAGGCCAATCATGACAAGTGGCAAGCTCGTCGATGTCTCCAGCGTACCAAATATCACAAATAAATTAAATGTTTAAATTAAATTTACATTAATAAATATTTTTGCGTCCCGACCAGGAATCTAACCCGGTACCTCTGAGTCTAAATCCACGGACTTACTATAAACTATAAAAAAATTGTCATCTGCCTCATGCTGGACGGTTTTTGAGAATGAAAAAAAAAACAAATTCATAATTAAAAAAAAACGGATGACGTCTGTTATGATGATGTCATCCGTTTATACAACATCTAACCCCATTTTTTAAAGGTTTTATTAAATTAAATGATACGCTTGATCTTTTTTTTGACGATTGGGATTCTTTTCAAAATTTTAGTTAATTTCTTATTAAAAAAATGAATTAGGTTTGTCTATTGTTTTTAAATACTTATATAAAAACAACTATTACTTGTTTCAGCGGAAAAATGCAAAGAGGACTGGAATAGGTTACGAAACTCTTACATAAACGCATTGAAACGACGCTGTAAGCTTAAAAAAAGTGGTGAACCTGCTATTGTTACGCCGTGGAAATATGAACAAATGAGATTTTTACGACCATTTATGGAATCAAGATCAACAAAAGTTCTAGTTCCAGTATCACCAAAATATATTACAAGAACTCAATCACATAATTCTGAATCAGAAAGTCGACCATCAACACCAATTTCTGGTGACGATGGTTCAACGCAATTGCATGATTTATACGATTCACAATTAAAATCTTCAAATGATTTCAATGTCCAAAAACAATATCTCAATCTGCACGACATGGATGAGACAGACTTGTTTTTTCTTAGCATGAGCAAAGCAGTTAAGGGACTTCCAAAACTCGACCGGATCAAAATTAAATTAGATTTGCACACTGCTGTATCTAACTCTGAAATAATTCAGGCACAAGCTCTAATTGAATAACTCGTGAGATTGTTTCCCAGACGCAACAACAACATTAATTTTGCTTGTGTTAAATATGTAGATAGATTGCACAAATAAAATATAAAAAATGTATATATTGTGAGCTTAATGTCTAGGTGTTTGTGAGTCTAAATCCACGGACTTAACCCCTAGACCACGGAGGCAGTTTTTTTTAAATAGGAAAAAAAAAAAACATGTAGCCATCGGTTGAGTTTCTGTGTAGAAATGCTATAAAAAAATTGTCATCTGTCTCTGATGGACGATTTTTGAGAATGAAAAAAATAATCATAAAAAAACGGATGACGTCTGTTATGCTGATGTCATCCGTTTATACAACATTTAACCCCATTTTTTTAAAGGTTTTATTAAATTATATGATACGCTTGATCTTTTTGTTGACGATTGGGATTCTTTCCAAAATTTTAGTTAAATTCTTATTAAAAAAACGAATTAGGTTTGTCTATTGTTTTTTTTTGTTATCCTTACATTTCTTATAAAAAGTTATCAAACCTGGACCAATCAGAGCCTGTACATTTTATGTCTATCTAGTCTCTGGGCCCGATGAATGCCGTATAGGTAATATTTATTAGTATTACCTGAAAAGTAGCAACAGCAGTGTCATCTCGCAGCCTAGAGAGCTGGAATGCGTGTGGTAGATGTGGTGCAGCTCTAAGATGCAGATGCCTCAGTGGCAGACGTGCTGCGGACCTGCGTGGCAGCGTGCCGTCTCTCCACGCAAGCAGACAGCCCCCGCGTACTGCAGCGCGTACCCACGTCCACTCGTCGTCTAAGCCATTGCTGTAGTATTGACGTAGGACGCCTGTAACAAGAAAATCCTATTGTAAAACAATGCTTACTTTACAGGAAAAAAAACTTAAAAGGAAAATCCAGAAATGATGTACGTAATCGCTTTATGAATATGTGGAACGGAACAAACTACAAAAAGACGAAAAGATGAAATCCTCAACTCAACTTTATTTTATTTATTTATTCTATGGAGAACTATCGACAATACAATAAAAATCTATGTTAAAAAGAATTAGAAACAGAGTGTCATTAAAAAGTTCTCACTAATAGTAACAATATACCTATAAAAACAACAAGTAATATTTTAATCTAAGATAATACAGCACCTACATACACATACATAATAACAGCATAAACAATACATACATGACAGAATAGACTGAAGATACGATACAATATACAATATTAATGTATTATTATATTGTAATATGTTGACAATTGGCAATTTTATAAACATTACATCATAATATGGGCATATCAGCAATGCACTACTCGCCTACAATAAAAAGTAAAAAGTATCTTCACGACCGTATCTACAACCCGTTCAGTCTTCAAAAGCTGATTCACATTTAGCCAACTTTACGATTTATTTAAGACTTTATTGCACCAAGTACAAAGGCGGACTTAATAATAATAATAAACTTTTATTTCGGACTTTACATCCATAAATTGTTAGTAACAATTTTACTTAATCTATATTTAGTATAACTAATAATTTATGTTAAACTATACGCTACTGGAGGCTGTCTACTTGACTGTATGCAGCTGTAGCCAGTGCTCCAGCAGCGGAGAGTCCCACCGATCTGCCAATACGTTTAGGAGCCTGTTGGTACTGGTTCTCATGCGGCACAGCATAGACGCAGATCTTTTGCGCATAATTGTTTGAAAACTGTCCTCGAATCAGCAAACATACCTAAACAGAACCTCGGCAGCCCCATCAGGATCCTAAACGCATTAGTATGCTATTATTAATATTAATGCCTATAGACATTTTCTGAAAGCGAAACATTGAGAACAAATTTTGAACTATAGTAACCTAGGTGCAATGAAAGAAAGAAAGAAGCCACTATATCTGGAACTCGAATCCCTGCGGCTTAGCCGAGATGTAGCTTCTCTGAGCGTGTTCTCCCGGCTAGACGGACTAATGTCAGTCATGAGTGTCTAATTGCAGTTGCTAATATTAATGTACCTTGGCGCGGTGGTGGCTCGGTTGTAAGAACGCGTACCTTAAATCCTACAAAGGTCGGTTCAAAGTTTCAAACCCACCCGGCATGTTCCAATGAGAAATACACTTTTCTTACCCGTGCCTCGGAGAGCACGTTAAGCCGTCGGTCCAGGTTCTACTAATGCCAGCGTGGCGAGTGTAGACCAAATTCTCCAGTTCTGAAAGGCCCATCTTCAGCGTCTAGGACGCTGTGTTCTAGGGGCTGTAATGAATGAATGAAAAAAAAATGTACCTTGAGAGTTGCTTATCATCACGACACGTGTGTTAGTATAACAAAAACTAATAATATATTAATAACGTATATTTAACTGAAATACGATTATCTACGACGTAATATGTGATAAAATAGTCAACCAATTTTGACATTTGATAAGAACGTGCGATAAGTTTCCTAGTCATTGGCTTTGACAGCACTTTACCTTTTCAAAGTCACGTATAATATTTAATCTTCATTTTATACATAATATACTTAGGTACCTTCCTGACTGATTATATTTCAACAAATTCTTTGTTTTTAAAAATGTACTCAGTATGGAGATCGATGCCCCCAAGCAATAATAAAGTCAGCAATTCTTTTCTGTTATTTAAGCGCAAACGTTATTAGTGGATTTCATTATTTGCGTCATAATTACAAAATATTGTTAAATTCTCAACTCTATAAGCGCTCGACATTGACAGCGGCCGTGCAAATATCAACTTTAATAGCGTGATAAATATATAGTTAACGGATTACTTTATAACGTTTGCGCTTAATTAACAAAATAGGGTAACTATAATTTTGGATAGAAAGAAATTATTTATCGTTTTTGTTGAATATCTTTTCTGCCGAGGGTTTAACTTTTTGCACACCTCTCGCTCGCACAATCCAACATTTTAAAAGATTTTATTAGTTTGAGTGTACTTTTGATTTAGACATTTCAGAGATATATTAATTATAGATTTGTTTTAGTAAAATAGTTATTATTTTGTAATTTTTCTCCGTCTAAAATTAGGTACCTGTATTCAAGTGAAAATATATCTAAAATGTCCGTAATTTTATTTCCTACAAAGTTAACAGACTACATTTTAAGGACCCAGCAACCTAATTCTGTTACTTAGTCGCAAACATTATTAGTGGATTTCGTTATTTACGTCAAAGCTTGCGTCATAATTATAAAATATTATTCAATTCTCAACTCTATAAGCGCTCGACCTTGACAGCGGCCGTGCAGATATCAACTTTAATAGCGTGATATATGTATATACAGTTAACCGATTCTATAATATAACGTTTGCGCTTAAGTAAAAGAGTAGAGCTACAGGCGCTGCTGCACTACAAGCAGAGAACCTCAAACGGCGGAAATACACCCAGAATATTAAACATGTGTTTTTGCACCGCTTGGAGTTGAAACTCTTGGGCCGTGGGACCTAGTGCACTGGAAAATTTCAAAGCGCCCCAGGAAACAAGAGGGCTGGGCAATGCCACTTTGCCCATTGGTGTGATTTCGATCTATTTTATTAATAATTTATGTTTTAAATCATGTAAAATTTATTTATATATTTATTTTTTATTTATTAATATAAATAAAAACTACTTTAGGAGTAAAAAAAACCTAATAAAAACTAAACTACCTATAAGTAAAAAATGTTCTTTCACAATGGCAACATTTCCCTTCTGTATTCGTATAGCGGACCTAATACGTTGGCAGAAATAATTGCCAGCTTTCCTGTCTCCAGACTTTTCTGTTGGCCGTTTGGACAACTTCTTGGCTTTGCGCCATTGTTATTTATCCTTTATATTTATTTGATAGATTTTGTTTTCTTATTATTATTATTAAATAGTTTGTATTTTTTAATAATTCGTAATCCTATAAATAATAAGCGCTATTTAGAAACGGATAGTTCAAGTTTATTTATTTAGTACGGATATCTATTACATTATATTTATCTGTGAAGAATAGGTAATTAAAAGCATTTATGGGTAAATATATTATTAAATTAGTCATAGAAAGTACCTTAATTTGCTTCATTAGTCAGTTAATTGTGTGCCCTATTAGTTATCAGCTTATCATGTAGGTATGTACAATGTACAGTCACCTAAACATACTTCTTTACCATCTATACCTAAAACTTTCACAGCTATTTAATCTATTAGCAAGCAGCAGTGACAATGAGCCGGACACATCTGCGGCAGAACCGACGAATGATAGGGCAAACGGGTTCTAGAGTCGAGACCACGTACGGGAAGACTCAGAGTAGGACGATCCCCGCCAGATTGACGGATGACCTGAAGAAGGTCGCTGGTGGGGGTTGGATGAGGTGAATAGGTGGTAGGCGGACTGATGGTGGTAATTTGCCCACTCTGCCGGGGCGGGAAAGTCTTCACCGTTCGTGCCGATAAACCCAGTAAAGGGTATCCGCACGCTCAAATTGCCGTTATGCCCAGTCAAGCCGGCATAGTGCTAGGCACTGATGTCAGTTATGAGTGTCTGATTCCAATTGCTAACATTTATGGACCTCGCGCGCCACTTATTATCAGGTGGGCGCAAGCACACATGTCGTAGTAGTATATTTAAAAAAATAGGGTGGCGAAAGATCGCCATAAGTGGCGATACTTGGGGGAGGCCTACATCCAGCAGTGGAGAGATAAAGGCTGATGATGGTGATGATGATGCATGCATAATGTTTCGGTCAAGTTGCATTAGCCGTGGTCACGGATCGACTGAAACAGTCAACAGCTGTTTTAGACCTCCACTGCTCATAGGCCTTGAAGATCATGTTTGTGGAGAATTTAGCCATCTCTCGTCATATTATCCAGATGGGCTGGCGAGGGACTGATGACAATTTCATAACAATTCACAATTTGGTAGGTATTAGTAGAACCTCGACCGAAGGCTTAAAGTGCTCTCCAAAGCATGGGAGTGTTGTAAATCTATGACAAATGTAGGTACCTACCTCGTAAGGAAAGTATATTTCTCATTGGTAGGTAGGTAGTAGATGCCGAAGTTCAAACCGCGACATCAAGATTCAGACCTCATGGTCGTATTAAAGGTTAATAAATGTCGACAAAGCCAAAGAGGTAGGTATAAATTACGCTCAATTATGTTATTAACCTACCCTACAAGGAAACAGGCTTGAAGATATGTATGTATAAACTTATATAAATAACTACTGATCCAAATCGATTTCGTTAGCAAAATAGGTATTGAAGAGGGAATCAAATACTAGCGTAGGTACCTAGGTAAGTACTTAGGTGTTTCGATTTTTACTATTGGGTATAGGTATCTATTATGAAAAAACCCATTTACTAGTTGGTTAAAGAAGGATTTAACAAAACTTATCTGGTAAATTACCAAATAAGTTCGTTATTTATAGCCATTTGACCTACATTTGTTTCGTATGTTAGTAGCCATAATAAAACCTGCCTCGCTCATCAGAATGATTACTAACCTGATATTCTAAGATCGGGATCAGTCGGCGTGGGGAATGGCCCAGGAGTCAGCTCAGGATGCAGCTTCCGTAGACCAGCCACCACCCGAGGGGCAGGCGACTCTTCTCCAACAATCATGTCCTAACACCCATCACGAAACACAATAAACAATACACAAAATCCGACATAATCAACAAATCACTATTCACCAAACGTCAAAACAAAAACTGTCATTATTTTTTAAAAAGTTCGTTATTAACGCGCGCTGTTATCTTCGTCGATTCCCGACGGTCGATCATGGCTCAACACGACTTGCCGGCCGGCCGGCTCGACAATGATTGAATTATGAATGGAATAAACTTCGGAGTAGCGTGTTGCTGCTCACAACAAAAATCCCTCCACTTCTTTGTTTACATGACGACTACGCCACCATTTACCGAGTAGCGGTACTAACAGACGCGCAGTAGGGTCAATCTGGATTTAAAAAAAGAATAATTTAAGGGATGTTTACGGCAAGGTCACAGTGGATTTGTAATGGTTAATACTCGCTGCTAATTCAATGCAGTTGTAGTGTTAGGCGCCTAAGGTCAAATTAGTTTGTTAGCGCCATCTATTATCGAATAGCTTAACCATTTGGTTCGTCCCATTCCTTGCTCTAAATGACTTTCAACTTGGCGTTGCTCTGTGGTTAACATACAAAAATCGGTAAAAAAGCAAGCTTTGCTTTCAAGTCGAATAAAGCATTAGCAGGATCTCAGCGGGCCACCACCCTCTGGTAACTCAATGCACACTTGGTGCTGAATCGTCGTCGTTACTTAAACCAAACTCTAACTTGTGCACTCGTAATTAATTTGGTAATCGATAAATATAATTGTACCTACCTACTTAATTCAATGTACAGACGATAAATTAAAAATACTGACAGGCAGTGTGGTCCAGGTCCAGATGGCTAATGAGGATGGCCCGTTTTTCTCCGGCGGAATTAGTATCACGAACCCAGGGGGTCTAGGTTTGCCTACTTTAGCTCTCTTCCAAGAGCACTTCTCTAGGAAGTGGTCTCCTGTTTGGGGGCCGATCGCAAGACAGAGCGATATTCTGAAGATGCTTGAAGTGTCCGTTGTCGGCCCGATAGAACATACGTCTAGTATAGTAGTAATTCCTCAATAGTAGGCATCTCGAGCTATGACGGAATTACGCACGAACCATGGTGCTCGGGAGACCACTCTGAGCGATATGTTCTGCTGACTTTTGATCTTGTCCCTATTAGTCTTGGCCAGAAGTTGGTGCCAGGCTGGCGCAGCATAGGTGAGTCGGGAACGTTTGAACATCTTTTAGATCCGGACCTGAGCGGAATTTATAACAGGGCGTAACGTGGCTCGGGCCGCCTTCGTCTGATTGACGGCGTAGCAAACCATTTCACACATTGTTAACGTCCTGTTAATGTCAAGAAGTTTGTATAAGAGACCATCGTAGACCTCTGTCAAACGCCTTCTCGATATTTAGAAAGACGCCGACAGAGCGACGACCCTTGTTCTTCTCGACTGCCAGATGGAGCAGCAACCGGGTCAGTTGGAGTGTGGTGTCCCTCTCAAAATCCGAATTGTTCATCGCGAAGTCCGACGTAACGTTTCAGCCTCAAAAAGATCAAGCGCTCAAACAACTTGTGTGGCACTAAGGTTATTGGCCTGTGGCGCCGGTCTTTTCCCGGTTTGGGGATGACAATAACCTTCTCTGATTTCCAGCACTCAGGGAAGTGGCCTTATACCAGTAACACTTGCGCTGAAATTACTACGTCGCCATCTAGTGTTAAGTAGCATAACCACTAAATATGTATGAAAGCTTAGACCACCACCTCTTTAAGTAAGCACGTAGTTGTTTAGATTTTCGCTAGATGTCGCTGTAAATTCAAAATTTAAAAATATTTAGTTACCTACTATGATAATGAGATGTCGCTAGCTGTATTTTAACAAGTCCTTTGAATAAATTTTATTAATATTGACAAATTGTGTGATTGTTTGTTTGCATTTATCGTAAATAATATTTATTTATCTATTGTTATGTTATTACAAGCCAACACACAGCTAATGTCAAACATACAGGCTCTTAGTCAATTTATACCATTAAAATATACACAAATTCACACAAATACGAAATATAATTGTTATGTCATAAGTAATTGATATTTATATTAATGACGCATCTTCGGGTATTGCACCTTCCATTGCTTAGCAGGATACCTATTTTATAATTATCTGGACTACCGTGAAACTGGGTAAATAAAGATGACTTTGCATTTTGAAGTAAAAAAAGTTATAAAAAATTGATTTGACCCTTAATTTACGCCATACGATAGTAAAAATAGAGATTATACTGTTGCAGTTCTTTTTATTTTGCAAAAATATAAACCTCATTGGCCAAAATAAGGTCGTCCCTATTTATACTTCAAGTATGTGTCAATAGGGTTGCTAGATCGGTTATTAGGGAAATCTGTCAGGGTTATCACAACAAACAATAGCACATTTTCGATTGATTGATTGATCAATAGTTTGTCCTACCAATTTTTAATGAGCTCTTTCCATATTTTGCTAGCGACTCTTTTTAGTGGAATCTGCATAGTCTTTTAGGAATAAACTTTATGAATTAGCCTTCTACTTGAGTTACAGTGACCATTAAAACGTGCTAAAGGCTAGAATTAGGTTAAGTTACATCACACTTAAGTCTCTGTAACAATTAAAGTTAAAATACACATAAGTAACATACATACATACATACATTATCATCACGATCGTTTCCCTTTCGGGGTGGTCAGAAACCACGCTTATAAATAAACGGATTCACATTTAGCCAACTTTTACTATACGCCAATCATGACAAGTGGCAAGCTCGTCTATGTCTCCAGCGTACCAAACTCGAGAAATATCACAAATAAATTAAATAATAATTAAAAGTATTTAATTATATTAACAAATATTTTTGTGTCCCGACCAGGAATCGAACCCGGTACCTCCGAGTCTAAATCCACGTACTTAACCGCTAGACCACGGAGGCTGTTTCATTGTGCAGCAGTATACATAAGTAACAATGTCCGCAACCCATCACGCAGGGCCCAAAAAACGCGGACTGAGGACAACTGAGTGCCGACTTGGCACCTGGAATGTCCGGGGAGGGATGAAAGATAAGATGAATGAACTCCTAGATGTGATGGATGAAATGAAGTTGGATGCGATTGGCGTGACCGAGACCAAGCGGAGGGGTAGTGAGATGCAGGACTTGCCGGGAGGGGGGATCGCGCTCTGGTCGGGAGTGGGAGACAGCGATCGCGGTAGTCAGGGGGTGGGCATCTTACTATCCGGCCGCTTGGCCGACAGCATGTACTGAAGGTGCATTAAAAAGCCTTCGTAACAAAAGGGCATGTATGAAGAGGTTGATGAACGTCGATGAAGCGAAAGAGGTATGTCGTGATCGTCTCAAGTGGCGCTTAATTGTCTCTGCCTACCCAGCAAGGGATCTGGCGTGAAGATGTGTATGTATGTATGTATGATTTTGTGTTAACCGGCCTAAGTAGTTGCTTAGGATGTGATTTAGTCAAGCTAGATGTACTTTAAAGTGACAAGAATCAAGGTAACTTACGACGATTGTGTCATAGTTTAGCTAAACAATGGCTATGAATGTTTGACTATTATTATTATTATTATTGATTAATAGGCTCGCAGCGCATTGCTGATATGTCTATATCAAGCACTGGTGTAATAAAATAGTCAGTTATCACCATAGTCTATGTCTATTGTCACTAGCCACTGGTCCAGTTTGTTTTTAAAAGTGTTTACAGTTGGGGACTTCAATATGTCTTCTGGTATTTTGTTCCACATATTTACAACTCTGTTATTCATAAAGTGATATTTCACATTTGTATTGCTGGATTTTCTAATCAATTTCATTCCGTGATCATGACGGGGAATTATCATTGTGTTAAACTTGAACATTTTGGCTAGGTGAGGGCAGTTATACCTTCCTGTTAGAATTTTAAATGTCTCAATTATATCATTTTTGCGATCTCTGAGACTTGTCAGCTTTAGATCTCTGGTCATAGGACTTCTTCCTCAAGCAGTGTGGAAGTTTAGTTGTTCGCCTTCAAGAATTTTTATGTCTTTTATGAATGATGGATTCCATACTTGAAAACCATATTACAACAATGGTCTGTTTTATGTAATTTTATAAAAGTGTTGGGATTGACTTGCTGGAAGGATCTCTTAATTGCATAAAGGATTGAGTTGGCTCGCTTTACAATCCCATCTACATGTTCAGCCCATTTTAGATTGTCTTATATTAACCAAGAAAGGATAGGAAGATAAATTATAAATAAAAACAGTTTTTTTTTCATTTCAATTAAATTTTAATGTATAAATTTCTTATGCTTAAATTGGAAGACTTAAATAATGTATAGTACGCAATAACATAATGCTAATCATTAACACAGGCGAGATCCAGAAATGGCACTTTAGTTGCAAAAATAATTCACACTTAAAAAACTAACTTAAAATAATTATTTTTATTATTAAACAATATCATCAATAATGAGGAAGCACTAGAAAATATTAAGGCACATATTTATAAATACTTAAAACTAATAATACTTTTAAAAATAAAGTATAAATTAATTTACAAACGAATTAAAGCTTTTCATGGAAGAGATTTGAATTAATTTTATTATCACAATAATTAAGGTGACATTATGTAGTTAATTCATATCATACTTATACTGCCCGAGAGGTCCCAATATAATTAAATAATTAACTTTATTATTATTAATTAATTAAGTAAATGACGTCACAAACTATCAAGTCACCACGGCCTCCAAGCCGAATCGCTATCCATATCATTCTCTAGATTTGATTTTTTCTCGCAATAAAAAACCTCATTCCGACGTCTTGCCTCCTCCTGTTTTTTATACTCTTGATATTCGAGCAGTTTCCTTTTCTTTTTTGGCGGCAAATTGCTGTAATCCATCGGCAATTCGCAACGTTCCGGAAGATTGGCCACCATCTCAACTTTACTCTCGTTCGCCAAAGGAGCCGTGCCTAAACGATTGATGCTGTGGTATGCCGGTCGGTCAGCAGATTGCGAGATGTCTATCGGCTTTGAAGGAGATCTCACTTTTCTCAAATCAAGGGTGTCATTGTTGGGATATGAATGTATTTGTTCGCCTCTATAAGCATCTTCTGAATAGTCCTGTTCGTGTCCCGCTTGCTCCATTTGCGAGTGAATTTCGTTGCCTCTTTTATCCATTATGTGTTGTCTAATTTTTTGTAGGATAACATCTTTCGCTTCTAACGATTGTCTGCTCATGTAGGGGGCTCTGTGTGGAACGTGTTCCTCAGTCCTGTAATTATGTGGAGCTAGTTTGTCTACAGTAGTGAGTAATCCAGTTAGAGGTGGTGATTGCTTGCGTCTTGGTTGTGGAGCGTAATTACTCATTGAACTGCTTCCAGACCAATTATGGGACGATCCGTCGATAGAGTAGCTTGCGTCTTCTGCATCTGGTGAAGATCTATCAGGATCGCTATAGTAATGATGACGATCAGAGACCATGGAAGAAGGTGAAGTCGGGGGAGAAAAAGGTGGTCTTTCGGGAACCTGAATGGTGAGAGGTTGAGCAGTGACAAGTCCTGAAAGATGGCTAATCAAATTTTGGCTGACTTTAGTGTCTAAATCCGGCACAGACATGATAAAGCGACACGCTTCGGCGGCGCATTGTCCGAAACCGGCTTCGAACTTCTTCGCTTCCACAACTGGGTCTTTAGGACTGTGCAGCTTCGTGAGGTGGTTTACAGTTAGCTCAAGGATATCTGCCTTCTCCAACTTGCTCAGGTTGTCGTCATCGATCTGAGGACAAAAGGAAAAAAAAGCTTTAGAAACAAAACGACAGGTGTCGCGGTAGGTTCTCACGATGCGCATAACTGTGCTTATTGGAGACTCCTGTTTGTTAATAGGCCATGCATTTTTATATTCCAGTCTCGCCATTCTCGGACAGAAGGACAACAGCTCATAAATTACAGTTTATATATATAAATGAGCGGCGTGAATGGTTGATTGATAGCTTTTTAATGCAAGTAAGAGAAGATTGCTTTATAAGACTCGATTACTGAAGTCCTTTCATTAAAGTCAGCAGCCCTATTTCGTTCCAATTGACTTTAACACGTTCCACTGCATCGTATTTAATGGTTAGTTTAGTCAGAATTAATTAGCAAGACGCACTGGATCGCTTGGAGTTTTCAGTAATGCAAAAATAAGATGCAATTATTCTACCTAGTTCATTTGACTTGAAGATAATTGATTTTTTATGAGGGTGATTTTATTATTATAAAGTCGTCCAGACGATTAAATTGCTTTATGAATTTAAAATCAATTATCCTCGTGGGAACTTGATGTCGTGAGAGATAGGCATAAGTAATCGATTACCTTTCTTAGTTTAGGTAAATATCGGCTGTGAGACTGCATAAGTAATTTATATAATAATAGTGTATATATGTATGTTTATTTCTGTTATTCTGTTGTATTAATGTAATGCTTATTCCTTCGTAATTCTTGTCCTGTATTCATTCTTATTTATAAATTTATTTTCATTAATTTCTTTGCTTACTTTTATTGTATCTGTCAGCGAATTCTTATTATTGGCTTTATCGTATTACAATTTTCCCCTATATAAATAAATAAATAATAATAAAAACGCAACTCAAACAACTTTCAAAGCGCAATAATATAAAAAACCCGCTTACAGCGAACATGAGAATAGTGGTCGGTAAATAAAATCTTCAGGTGGTTGTAGAGCCACATGTCATATTTAGATGTTGACGTCTTATACCCTATATCCATTACCGTTTATCGAGGATAATTTCTGACAAATTTTATTAAAATCGGTTCAGTAATTTAGGCGTGAAGGCTAATCAAACTAACTAGCTGTTATAAAAAAATAAACTATGTACATATTTGTATTAATTATATTATTTGCATTGAACCTGTTATTTTAGCAGGGTAATGCTGCGAGCGTTCTTGGCACACTGCCACATGATCAAGTCATGGGTGAATCTTTTTATAGGTATATAGTTTAGATTTTAGTTTTATTTTTAATTTAGTTTATATATTTTTATTAGCTTAATTTTAATTTTTATTTAAATCATTGTCCTACTGTTTTTTTATTCTGAATAGTATTATTACTCTAGTATGGATTAATAGATTTGAGTTCTTACCTCTAGAGCTCCAACCATAAGGTCTTTTAGTTCATCCAGGCATCGATTGATGCGCGCGCGTCGCTTTCGTTCAAGCAGTGGTTTTGTTATTTTTTTGTATTTGGCAGTCTTTGACAACGGAGCAGGGTCGTACGACATTGTTACCCCAAATCTGTATCAACAAAAAAATATACCTACTGAATTATCTGTTTAAAATAAACCATACATTTGGAAAATATATAATTTTCTCTAATACTTTGGCATAAACCGGGATTTTAACTAGCCTAGGTTTAGCTATACGTTGCGGAATAGCTTTATGTATGTTATTAACTATTTTTAAGTAGATAAACTTATAAGTAATTAATCAATCATATTTTTCAGTATTAACTTGATAAAAAACTATAAAATAAACAACAAAATCAATGAACAAAAGGCGTTAAATCTTTCTTAAATAAGTACATAATTTTGTGTAGATAATAAGGCCACTGCACAAATTTAAATTTTCTAATCAACATTAACAAACAAAATTAAATAATTGTTACCTTGTTATGAATGATTGAATTGAATCCGAGCGATTTGAATTGAACACGCACAACACAACACTCGGCCGACTCGTTCACGACTGCACCCACTCGCGCACGCCGACTTACTGCCTTGGCTGAAAAAAAAGCCTTCGCTTGCACTCCCTTCGCCCTTCTCCGCACCCTTCGGACAGGCCATTCATTATGCCCACGTGGTTGTGTCCGGACCACACAACTCACATATTTCTATACCCATGTGTTATAGGTATAATAAAATCTATAAAAATATAGATCTAGTCAGAACTAAAAGTAGAAGTAGACATTTTGGACATATTTTCATAGAGTATTTGGTTGGGTAGGGAAAGGAGTAGAATGGTGGACATGGTGAGCGTCTTGTTTGCAATAAAGTAAAGAACGAGGCCTCCTATTGTCGGTCGCAAGCCTGAAACGCCATTCTACTCATCTCTTACCCACACACGATGGACCCGGCACCCGCACGGTAAATCCATGGAATGCTTATATTTTTTTCTTCTCTCTTCTTTTACCTTTAGACAGAGAAAAATAGAGACTGCAACAACTGCCTCCATAGTCTAACGGTAAAGTCCATGGATTTAGACTCGGAGGTACCGGGTTCGATTCATGGTCGGGACACAAAAATAAATACATTTAATTAATATTTTATTTATTTGTGATATTTCTTGAGTTTGGTACGCTGAAGACATCGACGAGCTTGCCACTTGTTATGATTGGCCTATAGTAAAATTGGCTAAATGTGAATCCGCTTATTTATAAGCGTGGTGTCTGACCATCCTTAAAGGGAAACCATCGTAATGATACTTTTACTTTATTTACAAATACTTAAGTTTGGTGCCTTAGACGCGGATGTACCGGGTTCGATTCCCGATCGGGAGGGACACAATAATGTGATATTACTCGAGTCTGGTACGCTAAAGACGTCGATGAGCTTGCAATTATCATGATGGTTAAGTATAAATAAATAAATAAATAAAAATGTTTTACAAATAAAAATTGACATTTGCTTTGAACCTTATCTCCCGAAAAAGTAGTCTGTGTATCAGGAGATATGTACTTAAAGCTGAACCTTATTATACTAGCATTATTTTATATTTAACCTACCCATCACCAAGCATTATTATTTTTGCATATTGCTTTAAAAAATAAATAAATAATATAATATATATATAATAAAATAAAAATATGTTTTATGCACTCAACTAGGAGTTTTATTCGAAGAAAATAAGGTACAATGATTTAAAAAAATAATAACATATTAATTAAACTAAAAACTTACATCTTAAAACATAAATTACTATTAATAAAAATAAACCTAATTAATAAATAAAAATATAACTAAAAACTAAAATGAAGAAAAAACTAAATAAAAAATATTATAAATAATACATTTGCTCCAAATCGCTGCCAATGGGCAAGGTGCCAAGGATACTGGCAGCATTGCCACGTTGAATGGAAATACTGATCCTTTGGCCCAAATATTGCCCAGCCCTTTTGTCACCCGAGGTGTTGACGAGCTGTTTTGACAACGCCTTGAAAATTTCGTGTGCACTTGGTCCCCACGGCCCGAGAGTTTCAACTCCAAACGGCGCAAAAACACATCTCCCAATAAGCTGAGTGTATTTCCGCCGCTTGAGGTTCTCTGCTTTTAATGCAGCAGCGCCTGGGTCCTTAGAAGTCAAGGACAAGTGGGAAGGTGGCATCCCACACTAAAGGCAAACCTATCCTCCATGGAACCAACGTCATTCAGTCGGGCCGCTTGCCATCGTCGCGGGCCATGCCACTGGGTTCTAATATTGCTGGCGAACCCACAGACACAAGGGCCCGACGAATGACGTTATTGAGACAGGCGTGCCTTGGGATGCGACCTGTGCTCTTGCTGCAGGAAAGGCCGTGGTGGCCGAGTGCCCGAATGAAACATAATAAAAACATTAATAATACAATAATTAATAATTAATTATCGTTTCCATATTGTGTGTAACGCATGAGTGTTGTGTATCGGTGTAAGTTTCAATGTGTGTGTATATGTGCGTTAATGTGTATGTGTAATTGCGATAGTGTGTATGTTTTATTATTTTATGATACAGTTTTTAGCAATTCCTCAGTGTTGTCATAATCCAATCCCAAGAGCCACTCATCAATAATTTTAATTATGTTACGTTTGCTATGATTTCTAACATTCCCGTAATGTTTTATAAGTTTATTATATATCCTTGGTGCTAAATAACCGTAAAATCTACCGGCAAAAACTGTTTGTGCTGAACGTGTTTCACAAAAATCAACTCTTTTTTTCTTTTGATTTATAACTTGTGCACCGTTATTATGAAATTTAATAAGGATCGTTTTTAAAAACAGCTTACGTACACTTAGCACCCGACATTCAGCGTAAATTTTGATCGTAGGGTATCTAAATGGTTTCTTCAACATAACCTTAAGCACCGCGCTCTGTGCTCTTTCCAACATTATGAGATGCGTTTTTGCTGCCCCACCCCAGGCGGATACACAATAGTTTAATGTACATTGACATAGTGATTTATATGTTCGTATTAATAACTTCTTATTTGCAATGTCTCGGAGATTTCGAAGAGTAAACATTAGTTTTCTAGTGCGACCAGTCAGTGCTCTTATTTGTGACGTCCAATCCAACTTCTCATCAATCATGATTCCCAAATATTTCATGATATTGGTTCGTTGCAGTTTGACACAGTTACAGTTTTTAGGGCCGATAAGTTCTTGTCTATTGCATGGGTATGAGTGCAGAGTGATGTTAAAGTCAGTATTAGGTAGGGTTGATGCATTTATTCCAAAACATATATATTTAGTTTTATCTGTATTTCGAGTTAATACGTTGTCCTCTAACCATTTTGTTACTGCACCCATTCGAGGTTGATATGCTGGAGACATCGACGAGCTTCCATTTGTCATGATTGGCCTATAGTAAAGTTGGCTAAATGTGAATCCGCTTATTTATAAGCGTGGTTTCTGACCACCCTGAAAGGGAAACGGCCGTGATGATACTTTACTACTTTTATTATCTACTTCAAGTAATAATGTACAAATTACAATTGGCAAACTCGTCGAACGCCGCGTCAATCAGGCGAAGGCGGCACGGGCCATGTTACGTCCTGTTATGAATTCCAGTATGTTCATACGTTCCCGGCTCACCTATGCTGCGCCAGCCTGGCATTACCTTCTGGCGAAGACCAATAGGGACAAGATCCAAAGTCAGCAGAACATATCGCTCAGTTTGGTCTCCCGGGCGCTGTGGTTCGTGCGTAATTCCGTCATACTCGTAGCTAGAGATCTAAAATCGAAAAGCTCGAAATGCCTACTATTGAGAAGTTTGTCCTCGGCCTGTTCTGTGTGTTCTATCGGGCCGACAACGGACACTTCAAGCATCTCTCCATCTTGAGCTCGGCCCCCAACGGTCGCTTCCATAGAAGTGCTTCTGGAGGAGAGCTGAAGTAGTCGAACCTAGACCCCCTGGGCTCGTGAGGAAAACGGGGGAATGTCCCCATTCCCAACCCAGGCCCATTAGCCACCCGGGCCTGGACGACTCCAATGACTGACTGACTGTCTCTAGCGTAAGATACTCGAGAAATATCACAAATAAATTACCTAAAATATGGTAAATACCTACACTTTTTTTAACTGAAAACGAAATCAATGCTATAGGTACTTTGATTGAAAGCAAAAGTATTGTAAAAAAATATGCCTATTGTTTAGACCTAAACACGTTTTTTTGACTTTGCATAAACGGAAAAAACTAAATAACAGGATTTTATAAAATAACTGTCGTCGGCATTTGTTTAAAATTTACAATATTACTGGACTTTGGGAATAAAAGGCAAGCTATAGCGGATTGTGTAAAAGTGTAAAATAAAAAAAATGGGACAAAAATGTAAATGGGCCTTGCGGTACTTTTTTTGACAAGTTGGAATTCACTCGAGTTAGGATGGTTTTTTTATATGTATTTAAAAGCTTTTGAAATGTGCCGCTATACTTCAAAAAAAAGATTTATTTATGCTAATAAAATATGGTTTAATCTATAAATTGTCTAATCGTTTATTTTTATATAATAAACTATTATATAATTTATATATATATATATTTTAATAATAGGTGGTAGGCAAACTGATGATGGTAATTTGTCCAGTCTGCTTGGGCGGGGAAGTATTCACCGTTCGTACCGATAAACCCAGTAATGTGTATCCCCACATTTCGGGATCAGGCTCGAATTGCCGTCATGTTCAGTCAAGACGGCATAGTGTTAGGGACTGATGTCAGATATGAGTGCCTGATTTGAGTTGCTAACATTCATAGATCTCGTTCCCCACTTACCAACAGGTGGGCGCAACGTCTCATGTCGTGCTAGTATAAAAATAAAATAAAAGAAGTACTTACAAGTAAAAATTAAAATAAATATAAACTAATCCTAATAAAAAAATAACTCCAAGTAAAAAATGTGCCGGACACATCTGCCGCAGAACCGACGACCGATGGGGCAAACCCCACCAGAGAAGAGGGTCGCTGGTGGAGGTTGGATGAGGGTTGCAAAAAATCGCTGCCAATGGGCAAAGTGCCAAGGATACTGGCAGCATTGCCACGTTGAATGGCAATACATTAAATATGACATTCTTAAATTAGCAGAGGTTTTCGTTGTTCGGCTTTCGGGTTACACACAGGTAAGTTGCCTATCTTAATTCTGACATACCTGGTAGTGTACCAGGTATATCTTATAGGTGAATTTGAAAGATATTTGTTGTTGGGTAATTCTGTATTTGTTTCATTGTAAATCTGCTAACTGAGTCACAGGTCACTGGAATTTGCTATCCACACGTTTCGGGATCAGGCTCAAATTGCCGTCATGCCCAGTCATGCCAGCATAGTGTTAGGGACTGATTCCAGTTGATAACATTCATGGACCTCGCGAGTCACTTACCATCAGGTGGGCGCAAGGTCACATATCGTGCTAGTATATAAAAAAAAGATAGGGAGATAATCATTATGTGGTCCAGTAGATTTAGTAGAGATACTGTTTGCTGGCTTTATCTATTCGAATAGGTAACTATTTGTATGAAATATTAGTTTTTGTGTAGGTATTTATTTCCAAAACTTCAATAACACGTGTCGACCACGTTCAAAACCTACACGTGTTTTTAACTCCGAACTAAATAAACCAATAAACTATTAGTGTTTTTTTTTTTGTATAGCTTTCGACGTATTTTTGGTAACATTTGTTGATTTTTACGATTGTAAATTTTAAATTTTATTTGTTATAATTATTAAAATACCCATTTATGACTTACTTAGCTGTTTAACCCTGCTTTGCCCGTGTAATATAGTTGTCAGCGAGATAAACGCCAACATAGTACTATGGAAATCTAAGTAACATTATCTGTAAAAAAATATTAAAATCGCTCCAATAGTTTAGGCATAAAGGCAAGACAAACAGGCGCCGTGAAGTCACATGTACAGTTAGATGATATCGTCATATATTCTATATTAGTCCTTGAATTCCAAGGAACATTTCTAGCAAATTTCATTAAAATCGGTCCAGTAATAGCGTGAAAGACGGTCAACGGTTTGTTCGTTGTTGTTTGGTTTTGTATTATTTATATTTGGACAAGAACATTTGAACATCATTATACGATCCCAGATGAATTAGCTGTATTAGCCTAAAGGCAATATATGCATAGGAAATATTCTAAGCGTTGCTTGTCAAAACAGGTCATCTATACTTCGGGAGACAAGAGGGCTGGGCAATATTTGCATCAAAGGATCAGCATTGCCATTCAACGTGGTAATGCTGCCAGTATCCTTCGCACTTTGCCCATTGGTAGCGATTTGGAGCATTTTTTTTATTTAGTATATTAAAAAAAAAATGAAAGAAAAAGTATCATCACAACCGTTTCTCTTTCGGGGTGCTCAGAAACCACGCTTATTTTATAAATAAGCGGATTCACATTTAGCCAACTTTACTATAAGCCAACCATGACAAGTGGCAAGCTTGTCGATGTCTCCAGCGTACCAAACTCGAAAAATATCACAATTAAATTAAATATTATGTAAATAAATACATTTACATTAATAACTATTTTTGTGTCCCGACCAGGAATCGACCCCGGTACCTCCGAGTCCTAAGTCCACGGACTTGACCGCTAGACCACGGAGGCAGTTAGTAGTATTATATTTTTAAGTTTAGTTTTTTTTTTTATACACTACATATTATGAAAAATGTTTTTGTTGTGTCCTAAAAATATTACTTCGATTTATACATAAACATTATATTAATATTATAAATATACTATATCTATCGGGTGTATATACTTTTATTTAAAAAAAAAATAAAAAAAAACAGCGTAAGATGGCGGTTTTGGTTTAACCAATTTCAAAACAAAAATTAAATCTTAAACCTCGTCAACGTAATCGCTTCATTATATTAATTAAAGACGACAGCCTAAAAGTGTGGGTGTTTTTGTTTAGTTATTCCAAGTGGCACGCGTGGGAATCGAACCGAGCACCACGTCTCACAGGCTCCATCCGGCCATATCAGCCGATAAAGACGGAATTTGATATTTGTTTGTGCGATATTTAGTTTTTATGGCACGTTTCTTTAGAATTGTTTTAACGAACACCTTATCTATTTTTAGAAGCGCTTTGCAAAACATTTGGCCGCCATAAAGTTCCACTATTATTGTATATACATATATATATAAGTGAGTTCGGAAAAATTGTCCTTGACGTATATCGGTACTCGCAGTATCTCGCAGGTAGGTAAATACGAACTATTCCGATAAAATACGATGAAAAACCATTATGCACTACATCCGTACATACATATAGGTAAATTCCAATTCTTTATTGAATAAAAACATCTTAACCTAATATGTTACAACATCATCAGCCTGTGTCTCTTCATTGGTGGATATAGGCCTCCCCCAAGGCTCCCACGCGGTCTTTTGCAACTCTCATCCAACCCCCACCAGCGATCTGCCTTAGGTATATCGTCCATATGGCTTGGGGTCGTCCCACATCATCGGTTGTCGGTTCTGCGGCAGATGTGCCCAACCCATTTCCACTTCAGCTTGCTAATTAAATTTAATTGTAGGCAATTGTGAATACATAGTAGGTATTATTTTGTACAATTGCCACTTTGTACGAAGTTTGTCAAAAACTCTGCCCTTGGGTATGATTTCAGAGATTAACTGTTAGCGTAACTAGTGTTATACTTATTAAATATTGTTGAGCTTTTAATAAATAGTTCAGGGTGTTGTATAACAAACAATACTGTTTCGTAAATATATAATCCGGTATAATAAATGTGTACAATGTCACTCATTAGTTACGGTTTATTTCTGCTTATCGCGGGATTTTAGAATTCGTTATTGTCGCATGTTGCGGTTATTTTAATGAAGACGGTTTTCCCTTATTAATTAATTTATGAATAGAATTACAGGAATAAAGCCGTTATCAGAATTGAGATATACATAAGTACTATGTATAAATAGTGTCGCCCAAAGCAACACTTTTGTTCCGACTAAATATATATTAATTATTGTTTCAAACTGTACTTTAGTGTCTGTCCGCATACTATTGGTCTGATCTATTTGAAATTTGGAATAGTATCCAAAATTGTTTAGCCGCCCTTATGACCCGCTTTAGACGAAAGTCCTTCGCGACATGTCAAGTGCAAATTTTTGTTTTTAAATTATTTTACTGTGAATATAAAAAGCATTTATTCGAAAAAACTATTTACAAAATATAAAATAAAATTAATAATAATACTAAGGATAGGGATATAATTCCCGTCCGCGTGGAATGGTGGCAA
Organism: Tinea semifulvella; assembly: GCA_910589645.1. Taxonomy (NCBI): domain Eukaryota; kingdom Metazoa; phylum Arthropoda; class Insecta; order Lepidoptera; family Tineidae; genus Tinea; species Tinea semifulvella. The sequence continues at coordinate 5,911,196 of OU342599.1, forward strand.
GAACGCTGGCTGCATTTCCCCGCTGAATTGCAATACTGATTCTTTGGGCGAAGAAAGAGCCAGCCCTCTTGTCACCGGAGGAGACGACAAGACGCGGTGTTATGTCTTTTAAAAACTTTTTTGCACTTGGACTCCATGGGCCCAGAGTTTCTACAGCAAACGGCATAAATATGTAATCTTTTAATATACTTACATCTGTCTTACTTGTCTTGTCTTACTTACGTCTGTAAAAATTGGCATTTGACATTGTTGCAAGTGGCAAATACTTTCAAGGAGAACAACAAATAGGTGGTAGGCGGACTGATGGTGGTAATTTGCCCAGTCTGCTGGGGCGGGGAAGTATCCACCGTTCGTGCCGATAAGCCCAGTAAAGTGCATTCACACATTTCGGGAACAGGCTCGAATTGCCGGCATGCCCAAACAAACATGCTGGGGGGTGTCGACGCGGTTGTGAAGGGGCAAACTGTCGGCTGCTGAGCCTTTGTTTGGGAGAGATGGGGTGACCCGTCGGTCAGGGAGACCCGGAGAAACGGTTGTCCCGCTGGCCGCCCGCGGCATAGTACAGGGGCCCACCGATGACAACCATCATCGGCTGGCTGCCCCATCATGCTGCGCATAATCCCGGGTGCGCTTGTTGTGCCGGTTGGTGACCGGATTGTGGGGTCCCAGCAAGTGCTTCCGGGGGGGTTCGGGGGCCCTTCCGTACGACGGATCAGCCAATATCTCTCCAAGCAGCCCAAGGTAAGGTAGCCTTCAGCTGGCTTCCACATATACTGCGTCGACACCGCCATTTACGCTTCTTTCTTTTTTCTTCCTCTATGTTTTTCATTCTTTCTCTATCCCAACCAAACCCAACCTTCATGATAACAAAACATAAGAAAAAACATAATACAGCGGTGCACACCCCCACCGTCGAGTTTGGCGTGGATTTTACAAACATTCGTGGTCTACACGCCAATCTCGACGTCGTTCATCATCACCTCGAGACGACGCGCCCGGCAATGTTTTTTCTGACGGAGACACAGATACTAAAGCCCGCGGACACATCATACCTACACTACCCCGGATACTCGCTGGAAGAGTCCTTCCATGCGAAGGCTGGGGTATGCCTGTATGTCCGCGATGATGTCTGTTGTCGCCGTCTTCGTTTCATGGAGGACTCCTCCTTTTCTGTCCTTTGGGTGCATGTGGATCTGGGGCATCAGTCTCGGATCTACGTGTGCCTTTACCGATCCCATAGGGGAGACTTCGAGACAACTCAGCTCTTCGACTACCTGAGTCGAGCGACAGATGATGCGCAGGAGAGGTTTCCTACCGCCGAAATGGTATTTTTGGGGGATTTTAATGCTCACCATTCACAATGGCTGGGTTCCCCTAAAACCGACCATGCGGGAAAAACTGCTCATGACTTTGCTCTGACATACGGTCTGACACAACTGGTAACCCAGAACACCAGGATTCCAGATGTAGCCGGACATACACCTTCCTTGCTTGACCTACTGCTGACGAGTCATGCTGCCGGGTATAATGTATCAGTTTTAGCCCCTCTCGGTGGCTCAGATCATTGCCTGGTAGCTACGACAGTGCCACGCGCTCCACCTCCTCCTCGGAAGGACTTTGAGCGTATCGTATGGCACTACTCGTCAGCAGACTGGGATGGACTGCGTGAGTACTACGCATCCATCCCTTGGAGGCTCCGCTGCTTTAAGGACGATAACCCATCCAGATCTGCGGTTGCCGTTGCTGATGAGATACTTCTGGGGATGGAATATTATATTCCCTTCTCCAGACTCATCAGCAGCGGCAAAAGCAGACCTTGGTTTAACACCTATTGTGCCTCGGCTGTAACAGCAAAAAATGCTGCATACCGGGCATGGGTGAGGGGTCGGGCTCACTCTGACCCCAATATCAGTTCCTTAAAGTCAGCTTACAACAAAGCTTCTAAGGCCTGCAGGAAGGTGTTTGTCAGAGCTCAGTCCCAGCGCGTCTCTCAGATTGGCCGAGACATAGCCGCGCAACCGAGAGGCAGTCGCACTTTCTGGCAGCTGGCAAAGTCTGTAGAGACCAACTTCTGTCGCTCCTCATTGCCACCTCTACGATATCCGGATGGATCATTAGCCCACACCGCTAAGGAGAAAGCCGATTATCTGGGCAAACTCTTTGCGGCTAACTCCCGACTCGACGACGGGAATGCGCAGCCCCCCACACTGCCTGATTGCGGCACTTCAATGCGTGATTTACGCATTCGGCAGTGTGATGTGCGGGCAGTGCTCCGATCGCTCGATGTTCGCAAGGCTAATGGTCCTGATGGTATCCCAGCCATAGTTCTAAAGAGGTGTGCACCTGAGTTGACTCCAGTCCTCACGCGCCTATTCCGTCAGTCATACTCCTCTGGTGTTGTGCCGGAAACCTGGAAGGTGGCCAATGTGCAGCCCGTCCCGAAGAAGGGAGATCGTTCAGACCCTTCCAACTACCGCCCCATTGCCGTAACCTCAGTACTGTGTAAAGCAATGGAACGAATTATTAACGCCCAACTCGTTAAATATCTAGAAGATCACTCCGTAATCCATGACCGCCAATATGGATTCCGTCCAAAGCGCTCAACGGGTGATCTTCTGGCATTCGTATACCATGTCTGGGGTGAGGCAATGGATAAATTTGGTGAATCATTGGCGGTCAGTCTGGACATCTCCAAGGCCTTCGATAGGGTTTGGCACAAGGTTTTGCTTTCCAAGTTGCCGGCATATGGTCTGCCCCCACGGCTGGTGGACTGGATAGCTGGCTTCCTGCATGAGCGCAGCATTCGTGTCCTTGTGGACGGGAATGCGTCTGATCTCATGTCAGTGAACGCTGGCGTACCGCAGGGCTCTGTGTTATCACCAACACTCTTTCTTCTGCATATCAATGATATGTTGTCTCTTGGCAACATTCATTGATATGCAGACGACAGCACGGCCCACGGGAGGTATCTAAGTCCCCGAGCTTTGGGAGGTAGCCAACTAGAGGAATCACGGCGTATTATGACGGCAGAACTGGACGACACCCTTCACAAAATATATTTGTGGGGTGTCCAAAATCTTGTCCAGTTCAATGCCAACAAGACCCAGGCATGCGCGCTGACGGCCAAGAAGTCCCCCTTCTCTCCTCCCCCCACTCTTCAGGGCACCACGCTGGATCTACAGCCCAGCTTCAGCATCCTCGGGGTGGAAATACGCTCAGACCTTAACCACCGGAACTACATTGAGAGCATCACCAAAACAGCGTCAAAAAAGCTCGGAATACTGAACAAGGTGAAGCGGTTTTTCCCGCCATCAATCAGACTGTTGCTGTACAAAGCACAGATCAGATCATGCGTGGAATACTGTTCACACCTTTGGGATGGTTCAGCCAAGTACCTCACAGATGCTCTCAATGTCCTACAAAGGCGAGCTGTTCGAATTGTGGACGATGCCACTATATCTGGAACTCTCGAATCCCTGCAGCTTCGCCGAGATGTAGCTTCTCTGAGCGTGTTCTACCGGCTATACTATGGTGAGTGCTCTGAAGAGCTCTATAACCTAATTCCTTCCTCCCCATTCCGCAACCGAACCACACGCACAGGTCAGAATATGCACCCACATACCGTAGTCACTATCCCTTCGCGTACCTATAAATTTGGTGACTCATACATCTGTCGCACAATAAAGATGTGGAATGCTCTTCCAGCCTCTGTGTTTCCACTTTCCTATAACCTGGAGTCCTTCAAGCGAAGTGTGAAAAGGCATCTAGTCAAGCCGGCATAGTGTTGGGGACTGATGTCGGATATAAGGGTCTGATTCCAGTTGCTAACATTCATGGACCCTGCGCGCCACTTACCATCAGGTGGACGCAGGGTCACATGTCGTGCTAGTATAAAAAAAAAAAAAAAAAAAACATATTTGCGCCGCTTGCTGGACTCCGCATTTTCCGCCGCGGCTCCCGCTTTATGCGCTGTCCCCGCTGTGAATATTGTTTTTTATTTATTTAAACCTTTATTGCACAAAGGCAAAGAACGGCTTATAATGCGGCTAGACATTCTATCGTAGCCAACCATTGGGACAACTTGAGCACTTAATTGAAATTGTTAGTCCAAAAGTTGTGTTATTTTGTTTAATAATTTGCTACAACGTGATGTATTAATGAATAATGATTGGACTGTATACAGTGTACGAGTATGTATATAAAGCGCAAATAGTTTTTGCGGTTTTCCATGTACCGGACGTGTTCTGGCGATAAAGCCGCGAATGACTCCCAGGAAAGCATTAATCTTTTCTTCAAATTATTCATTTTATCTGCTATTAAACATTGTCTCTATTGCATAATTATTATTGCGATTATAAATTAGATGGCGCGGCGTATAGTTCCTGCGACGGTTTATGAGCACATCAATTCGCACTCTCGAAGATACATCAATTATAAATTATAATTGTAAACGTGAAAGTACCGAATTGGATTAACAAATAAAATCTATTTTAGTTGAATAAAATTACCATTATATATAACCAAATAAATGACATCGTCACGTGCGTTGACTTAATAGGTACTGGTAGCAAGTTCAACAAGATTTGTACGTAACTAAGATACAATTTACAAAACAACCGCGGTCATTCAGTAGCGACAGCAAATAAAACGAGATCCAATGGATAGTTTTCGAGAACTAGTTATCGGCGCCTCGCACGACTAATTGGTGGTCATTTGTCGGTGATGGTACCGACAGCAAAACATTTTTTTTACGATATTATTAACCAAGCGTTTTATGTAATAAAAACACTTGACGCCATGAAAACGAAGGTTTTATTTATGTACCTCTATATTTATAAAACAACTGCGGCTATAGATTTTACAGCCGCAGTTGTTTTCTGTGGTCTAATAAATAGATTTATAAATCTATAAAAATATCTACATCTGCAAAAGACTACGGTCGTAATGATAAATTTGAAGCAAATAACCTTGCAAAACCGTCAATATTTATATCTAGACGTCTTGACTTATTTTCTACAATCACGTAATGCAAAATCAACATAATTATAATAATAATAATAAAAATCTTTATTGACATTTTTTTTTCTTTTACCTACTCGTATATATAAATGTGCTCTGTCTCCTGGACTAGTCTGATGAAACAGAGTGTGTTCCAGAAATTAAGATTATGTGGTGGTGGTCGAGTTTTTAGAATGTTGTCCACTAATCCAAGGGATAGCAGGGTCGAGCCCCGGTATGTATCAATAAGAAATATCTGACAGTCTTTCCTTAGGTACAATATTGTCACAAAAACTTGTTGAATCGTTAAGAAATTATAAAAATACAACAGCAGCAGCCAATCTGCCATAGCGACAGCCGACAGCATAGACCAAAACTAGAAGCATGTTCTGGTAATACGTACTGCGATTCGGACTTGTGACCAATGTAGCATTTTCTTCTGCATTTACAAATAACACTCCCATCACTATTATCGGCTCCTCTGTTCCAAAATTAATAAAAAAGGGTTTTAATGTACTTTTTCTGCTGATTAATGGATTTTATTGATTAAAAAAAAACATATTCGCTAATCGTTTCCGTAAGCCAGTAAAGGCAATATTTAATAATGATTAACGATTTAAAACTCTTTTTTCTATCTGTACCGATTGAATAGTATCTGTCAAAATTCGCCGCGGCCGGAAACCTGAACGTGGGAACGGGAGACGATCGGATTTCTCAATAAAAACAAGAAATTACAGCAATCTTGAACACAAGGTGAACTATTTGATGATGGCAAACATCAGTCATTATGCAGACCTACCTACGGTACAAGGAGATTGACGAAACGTGCCTAGCTTAAATTTACTATAGCAGGAATTTGACAAATTTCATATCATTCCATGAATTCGCCATGCTGATACTAGGTTCATCGTGCGTGAGAAAGAGAGAAAAGAAGAATAGTGTCGTATCTTATAAATTTAAAAGTATAATGTCAAATGTCAATTATGACATACTATGTAAAAGTTTTAGTTGAATAAAGCCAATTATTTTCTAATATGGTTTTGTCTTATTTATAACAATTTATTCAACTAAAAAAAGTATCTGTTTATAGTATTAATATGTCTAAAAACGAGTCAAGCAGTAGTTCAAGCCCTGCGCCACTTATCGCTCCCAGTATCTCAAGATTTCTACGTCCTGAACGATTTGACATCGACCCGAGTACTACTACGGCGGAGATTCAATGGATTCATTGGAAAAATACATTTTAAAATAAAAAAGAAAATATCGTGGCTGATGCTTTTTCCAGAGTTTGTGCTAACGTCAACTCTGTAAGACATTTGCAAGATCTCCACAATTCTTTATGTCATCCTGGTGTAACTCGAATGCTTCATTGGGTTCGTACTAAAAATCTCCCATACTCAGTATCTGACATTAGAAGCATGACTAATACCTGCACTGTCTGTGCGGAAGTTAAGCCTCGTTACGGTCAATGTAGAGGGCAACTTATTAAAGCAATAGCACCCTTTGAAAGACTTAACATTGATTTTAAAGGACCTCTACCAAGTACAACTCAAAATAAATATATCCTCACAATTATTGATGAATATTCACGATTTCCTTTTGCTTATCCATGTAAAGACTTAACAGCATCAACAGTTATAAAATGTTTAAATGACATATTTGTCATTTTTGGTTATCCTGCTTACATCCACTCTGACAGAGGGTCATCATTTATGTCCAACGAATTAAAACAATTTCTAATTAGTAATGGCATTGCTTCCAGTAGAACTACTCCATATAACCCCGAAGGTAACGGTCAAGTGGAACGACTTAATGGAACGTTGTGGAAGACCATCCAGCTTTATTTGAAGTCTAAAGATCTTGATACATGTCACTGGGAGGGAGCACTGCCGACAGCACTACATTGCATCCGTTCATTGCTATGTACATCCATTAACTGTTCACCACACGAAAAGATGTTCTGCCATCTTAGAAGGTCGAAAAATGGTGATTCATTACCCGCTTGGCTGATGGAACCTGGCCCTGTTTTAATGAAGCGGAACGTAAGATCAAACAAATATGAACCTTATGTGGATGAGGTCGAGCTTTTAGAAGCAAATCCTCATTATTCTCATGTAAGGCTACCAGATGGTCGAGAAACGACTATATCAAATAGACAACTGGCACCTATAGGTAAATCACATGTAGAGGAACCAGTTTTAGAAGAAGAAGAAGAAGAAGCTTTTGTAGAGGTTTCACCGGAACAACCACCCACACCAAACATCTCTGTAGATCCAGAGCCACGTCCTTCCAGAGACAGACGCATTCCAATTCGTCTTAATGATTATTGTTTATATTAAATCTCAAAGGAAGATCAGAATCAACAGAAGGGGGGGTGAATGTCGTATCTTATAAATTTAAAAGTATAATGTCAAATGTCAATTATGACATACTATGTAAAAGTTTTAGTTGAATAAAGCCAATTATTTTCTAATATGGTTTTGTCTTATTTATAACAAATAGTGTCTCGGACTTGTGACTTACTATATGCTATAGCAGTGGTTCCTAACCTTTTCAATATTATTACCCCTGTGACCTACGAGGAAAACTGATTTTACCCCCCTTTCAAATGTCATCAAATAAAACAATACAAGCAATTACCAACATCTTTATTAATTATATATTGAAAAATCATCTGCTTTACAATTCTGCGTACTACTTACGTACGTATTACGTTTTATACGTTTAAACTTTATACAATGAATTACTAATTTATAATTATAGTTACATCACAGTAAAGTTACTTCACCATGGTTATATTGACTAGTAGTGAAACTAATCCTAACATAAAATAAATTAGTAAATGTTGGCTCAGTGCGATGCTTGGTATTGTTTTGCATTCACAAGTTTTTTAATGTTAGGTTTAGTTTGACTTAAAGCGCATCTCAAGTCATGTTCCACATTGAGACGATTTCTGGCCTTTGTTTTCAATGACACTAAAGTAGAAAAACCACTCTCACATCTGTAGGTGGTAGCAAAAGGTATTAGCAGTTTTAAGAGAAAAAGAGAATTAAAATTTGCACCAACTTCATCGCATACAACTTTGAAGATTCTCGAGCTTGTAGCACTGCCACGAATGTGATTCACAATTTTCACTACGTCACTCAACGTGCTTAGCAAATCTAATGGAAGCGTCTTAACGGCCAAAGCATAGCGGTGTATCAGACAATGATAAGATAAAATTTGAGGAGATTAAAACCAGCTTTGACAAGTCCAGCCCGTTATCCTCAATAAATTGTTTTAGCGTTTGGCTCCCTCCCTTACCTCCCTCGCCGCCCGCTTGTAACAAAGGGAACCGACGAACGAGTGCTAGAATCTGCACATACGCATACATGCCACGCCCGGCACTGCCCAGTGCTCTGTGACATTATTTCTGTATTTTTTAGTTTGACGATTCTAATAATTAGGTTCTTCGTTACTCCCGTGAAGTAGCTGATTTACCCCCGAAGGGGTAATTACCCCCAGGTTAGGAACCACTGTGCTATAGGCTAACAAAGGAGTTTCTATTCCATTCTACTCCTCTCCCTACCCAACCAAATACTGAATTATTCCGATTGACGGCAGACCTGATTAGGTCCAATTCTTTCAGTAAGAGATGCAAGATGTTGCTTACCTACTCGTATATTATATTTGATTTCCACGGAACGGTAAGTTCAATAAGAATACATTATTCCAAGTTCTGAGAAAACACTAATATGTCTAGCCTATAGGCTGATACAGCTAGTTCATCTGGGATCCTATCATCATCATCATTACAGCGTCTTAGACCTCCACTGCTGGAGATAGGCCTTCCAGAATATATATCTGGAGAATTTGGCCTACACTCGCCATGCTGGCCAGACGGCTTGGCGAGGATCTGATGTCATTTTTTTAAATAACAATTTATTACCAATTCTACAAGTTTGTATTAGTGGAACCGGGACCGACCGACGGCTTAACGTGCTCTCCAGGCACGGGAACGGTGGTGAAGAAGACAAATTTCTAAGCATTCCATGGATTCACCGTGCGGGTGCCGGGTCCATCGTGTGTGGGTAAGAGATTAGAAGAATGGTGTCTCGGGCTTGCGACCGACAATTGGCTGGTTTAAGAAAAGGAGGCCTCCTTTTTTTCTATTGCGCGATAATACGCTCACCATCCACCATTCTACTTCTCTCCCTACCCAACCAAATACTGTATGATTCCTTTAATGCCGTCTTGAAAGCTCGTTCCATAAAAATATTGACGGCAGACCTGCTTAGGCCTAATTCTTTCAGTAAGTGATGCAAAGATTTTGCTGGTAAATCTATGACAAATGTACGTAAGAAAAGTGTATTTCTCATTGGTACATGCTGGGTGGGTTTAAACCGACCTTTGTAGGATTTAAGGAACGCGTTCTTACAACCTAGCCACCACCGTGCCCCTATCCTATAATGACGTTGAAATGTATCCATGATTTTTTTGTGAAATCCATAACTTGTCATGTATCAAATAAAGAAAAACAAAAATTTCAATAGATAAATCAATTTCAATTATAAGCTATCTTCATCGTGGAATCCAGTAATCAATAGGTTTCGACGCCGGGAAAAATCGCCCGGTGTCGCCAAGGATATTTTAAGTGTCGTGTGTCGTGATTTCTAAAAACTTTTAAAGTGATAAGTTTACATCTACCGCCCAGTATGTACGAGACTACACCGCATAGCTTCAGTCGACCCGTGACCACGGCCAATGCAACTTGGCTGAAACGTCGGGAGAAATATGTCTCTAAGGTAAATTGCGTAACGACCCGTTAAAATTATAAAACGAAAGTTTAATTGTCATGTTAAATATCAACCTATTATTTGTATCTAAATCTGTTATGTACATAGGATTTTGTAAATAAAGATTTAATTTACTCAAAATGTTCTTTCTCGTAAATGATAGAAAGAGTACGGTAATAAAACCTCAGTTAGGATTATAAAAAATACGTGATTATAAATCCCAAAATATGGAAATAAGTTCCGAGATTTGAAATATTTGTTCATGAGCGTTGTTTAGCAAATGATCAGCAAACATTATACAAGATGGTATATTTGTTCTCACAATAACGGTGGCAGTAGGCGGATGATTTTCTCTTTAATGACATGGCTACTTCATTAGTTTATATGGGTTGAATATATTAATATACCACTTGCAATTATAATTTTAGAACATAGGTAGCTATTTAATTATTTTATTTATTCATTTTAGGGCGATCACTGGTCGTTAAATTATTGATTGCTTAAAAACTATAAGACATTGAATCGACGATAAATATACCACTTTTAGGTGCCACAACATGCACAAAATATTGTTTATTACTGCCTCCGTGGTCTAGCGGTTAAGTCCGTGGATTCAGACTCGGAGGTACCGGGTTCGATTCCTGGTCGGGACACAAAAATATTTATTAATGTAAACAAATACATTAAATTAATATTTATTTTATTTGTGATATTTCTCGACTTTGGTACGCGCGCTCGAGACATCGACGAGCTTGCCACTTGTCATGATTGGCCTATAGTAAAGTTGGCTAAATGTGAATCCGCTTTTTTATAAGCGTGGTTTCTGATTACCCCGAAAGGGAAACGGTCGTGATGATACTTTACTTTTTCTAACCTCTAGTCTACGGACGCAGATCTATCCAATACCTGTACCTACATATGTATATATATGTACATTATACAGATGTTTCAAATTTACTGTTTGATTTCTTCCTGTACAAATTAAAATAATGTTTCTATACTTCACAGTCAGCTTATAAGAATGTAACATATACTTGCTCTGTCAGTTAAAATTTGTATAAAATGAAATGTGTATTGGTAATACGTAATCGGATTCCAATCAAACCAAATGTATTCAACACATAGACATTATATTGCAGGACATTCCATACAACGTTTTGTTTAAAAGCTCTTGCGAGTATATGTTTCCGACTTTGCGGCGAACGAGTGCCTTCACAGACTTAGCTGCAAAGGTACACAGGGCCAACAGTGAAAGCGATTCTAGGGTTTTAGTCAGCAGGCGCCTTGAGGTCTCTATGAGGTCCCACGGTTATTCGGGTATGCGAGCACCTCGCGAGCGGTGGCCCTTCAGGCTGTGGTCGTATCGTTAGACGATTTTAGGATATCCGTCTTAAATGTGCGACAGTCTTTAATTACAAATCCTGTATGCCATTATCAAATGGACTGCCTTTTCTTGACTCCACGCGTCTTATCCCCCGTTGCGTTCGTTAAGTGTTCGCGCGTGTCTTCAAAACGACCGTCTACGCTACTACTTGCGCGCGGGGGCACAAGGCTTGTGTAATTGTGTAATTCGCGAACTACCGGAACTAGTTTCAACTTTGCCGGATAGTTCATTAGTTCGCTTCGACTTATATTTGCGAGAGATTATGTATTATCTCTCGTTCGTTTAGTTCGGCTGTTGACATGATGAAATGATAAGTAGAACCGAAAACAAATTAACCACTTTGATTATTTTATAATTGCATAGTTAAATAATACTCGATCCCCAAGGTTAGCGGCAAAGAATACCTATTAGCATTATAGCTCGCCTCGGTACTATTATTATAAATAAGTGAAGTACAATTAAAATAAATGAATAAATAAAACCATTAGAGTTATATGGACCAAATATATAGCCTTATATAGTCAGCTACTAATGCCAATATCCTTTGCAATTTAGTAAATAGTACATATTAAAACCCATTCACATAGTTTATTAATAAAGCGATTGCTTTAAAGCACAGAACCCTAGAACTAAGCGCTGGCTTTCTGTGGTTCGAGACAGGGACTCGAAGCTAAAGAACTAAAAGGACGAACTAGTTCACTAAGGAGCGGTGAACTTAACTGAGCGCTCCTGGTTAGGAACTACTATGCGCAACTTTTCCGTGCATATTTATTTTTTAAATTTGATATATTGAACCTACCTCACATAAATGTACTCGTTGCCCCAATGGTCTGACAGGCAGAGAATGTCAAGCGACATTTTGTCACGCCCTTGTATATTTTGTGCAATAAGTTTTAAAAAAATGCAGTAATCTGTACCCGCCATGATAGTTTAATAAACTACAAACGTTTTGTATGAAGAGTCCAAATATACGTCTACAATTGAAGACAATTTGAAATGGAATAACACAACCATATTGAGATGGGGGCGATAAAGTTAAGAGTTGTTTAGAGGATTGTTACTGTTAAATCGGTCGTGTAATACGGTAGACGTGAGGCATGCAAATGGCATCGTTCATTGACTTAAAATCAAGGACTAGGGTTTTATTACAATTTTCACGCCTTGCGCGACATTAGGATATTTTGTTGCACTTTCAATTAAAATTATTTATTAAGAACTAGCTGACCCGGCGAACTTCGTGCCGCCTAACAGTCATTGAATGTTTGTAACCCTTAGTTAGCACGTAGAAATCTACAATGTCAAATGCTTATACGCAATGCTAATCGCCGATTGAATCTTCTCAATACACTCTAGATAGAAGGCCTGTGCGATGGCTGGGCAGCTCCACTCTTCCAGTATTAGCGTCTCGGCTGGAAGAGGTCGAGCGTTGAGCGGTAAATGGTTTGACTAGGCTTTATTTCTGTAGTCGACGACATTCAATCGCAGAGTGGGCTCGCGCAGAAGTCTTAAGAGCAATGACTGAGTAACTATATATAATAAGAGCGCTAGGGAGTTTTAGGCTCCTTGGTCGGTATGCCCCACAAATCAGCGCTGATGCGCGCCACCTATCGGACAACAAACTTTGTTTTATATATTAAGATTTACTTATTATGCATTGTAATATGTCAGAAACCTTCACTGATCTTCACATAACATATTCTCAAAGTTTCATCCCGATCGGTCAAGTAGTTTTGCAATGCATAGGGAACACACACACACAGACATTCACCTTTTAGATAAAAAACAGTACAATGATTTAAATAAAAATATATAAACTAAAATATCCCAACCAAAATCTAAACTAATTAGAAAAAATATTCACCCATGACTTGATCATGTGGCAGTGTGCCAAGAACACTCGCAGCATTCCCCCGCTGCACAGCGATGCTGATTTGATGCGCGAAATAACTGCCAACCTTCTTGTCACATACAGCGTTAACCAGCCTCTTAGATATTAAAAATCTAAAATGTACATGTTATATTTAATTTATATTAATTTAATTACGAGTAAACTAATATTTAAAGTAAAAAATAGAAGCCTTTGAACACACACTTATAATGTGAACTGAATTAATTCCAGTTGGTCCAACTTACCATCAAGCAGATGCGACGGTGGTCAGATGGGTATTACATTCAATCCAAAAAAAAGCATTAGTCTTATATATATTAAATATTCTTGTTGGTAAAATATATCTACGTGCTATATTAAAATTAATTTCATTGTTTGTACCTAACAAGTACCTGCGCGCGCGTGGCCATCGACTATTTGCTGAGGAGAGTGCTCGTACCTACTCCAGAGTGCCCGTCCGTTCCCCGTGCAATCGTTTTATTGAACAAAATCGTGCAGTCCGATGAGAATTTTGATGTGTTCGCATCAACAGATGTGGAAAGTAAAAACATTGCCCTAAAGCACTTGGAGCTATATTAATTCACACATCTAGTCACTTGTGTTTGAAATTTGTTATGAAATATGTATTGTTTAGACGTATAATCTGTTATGTAAATTTTCATGGAAATAAAAAAAATAAAAAATAAAATGGTCTGGTTTGTACCCTGGCATCAAAATGCAGGTCCTTACATTATTAAGTAGTTTTTTAAAGATGTGAATTAAAGATACCCTTAGAAACCCAGCATTAAAGTTGTATAAAACTAATTAAACCATAAAAAAATGTATACAACCTCGGTCATTACATTAGGTCAGTGACATCGCTATAATACTTGGCCACGGTCTGGCTCGGCCGTGGGAAAACTATCGCCTGTGGTGAACGTTGCAGGCACGAACTTCACTTCAAACAAACAACTTAAAGAGAAAGAAATAATATTATTATTACATTAAGATGTTTTAGAAGGGAACCAGTGGACCTATTCTGTTTTTTTAACCGCAAACTTTAAATTGTCATTGTCATGAATTGCATTATTTACTTACAGTATTATCGTTAGAAATGCGCAAGATTAACAGCCAAGCTTGCGCCAAAATTATTAATAATAATAAAAATCTTTATTGCAAAATAAATATACATTACAATTTAGTTGTTACATAGGTTAGGGCACAAAATAAATCGTACATAGTAACAAAAGCAGTTTAGCTGTGACATCTGAAATAGTCGGTGGACGGTGTTTCAGATGTCAATGTAGGAATTATAATTAAAAGCTAATGGATAAAAAATTTATGGATACCGTAATTACGTGCTTGCCTGTGTGTGCAGAGCTTTAGTTTTAAGTAAAAGTCCATATATGCAAAATAAATAAAATAAATAACAAAAATTGACTGCATATAAGTTCAGCGGATAAGAACGTAGATTTAACAGTGGATGTGCTAAGTATGATTCCCAGTTAAGAACCAGAAAAGTTAGGTCTCGTCTTAAAAAAGCTTGGTTTCTGACCACCCTGCTAGAGATTACGGTCGTGATATTACGAATATCAACTTTTATAATTGTTGACATAGTGTCAGTTCGTTAAAGGAATGAAGCCAAATTTGGTAACAGCTTACACGCTTTGTCAAACATAATTTTAGTAATACAGAAATGTTTGTCAGTGATTATTGTGCAAATGTCCAGTCGTCCCTGTTTTAAGCATGTAAGACTCGACAAATATTCAAAATAAAATGTTGTGTCTTAACCTAGAACCAAAATTTAGTTCAAGGAGGACGGTAAGAAAAAGGTTTCAACTCACTTCATTGTAAAATAGGTTATAGACTATTGCCTCAACTATTATTATTAACTTCGCACACTAATTATTAGGTACTTACTTATTATTCAATGCTTCCTTAAGATTTAACTATTTCCTTAAATGCAGCAATATTGATTAACCTTACACGTTAACGTACAACCTTAAAGTTAAAAATAAAGTATATTAATAGGCCACCGGTTGCGGTTAAGCTACTTGGAACGCATTTTTTGGAATCAAAAATTATTTGCATAGAGTGCTCATACACATTTACTCCAAAGTGCCCCTGTTCCTCGTGTAATCGTTTTATTGAACAAAATCGTGCCATTCCATGGGAATTTCCATGTTTTCGCATTAACGGATGTGGAAAGTAAAATATGTACTTGGAGCTATTTTAATTCGCACATCTAGTTATTAACATTGAATTATGTCTTGCTTAGATGTACATTTTTTATGAAAATAAATGTAGGATGTTACAAATAATATAGATTTCTGTAAATATGTTTTGATTATTTAACTGCCTCCGTGGTCTAGCGGTTAAGTCCGTGGATTTAGACTCGGAGGTACCGGGTTCGATTCCTGGTCCCGACCAGGTGTTGGGACACAAAAATATTTATTAATGTAAATAAATACATTTAATTAATATTTAATTTATTTGTGACATTTCTCGAGTTTGGTACGCCTGGAGACATCGACGAGCTTGCCACTTGTCATGATTGGCCTATAGTAAAGTTGGCTAAATGTGAATCCGCTTATTTATAAGCATGGTTTCTGACCACCCCGAAAGGGCAACAGTCGTGATGACACTTTTTATGTTTTGATTTTTAACTAAATTAAATAGAATCCATCCCTGCGAACTCGTGCAGCGGCCGGTGACATGATGGCGCGCGCCGCAATCACGGCCGTCTCGACGCGCGACTTTTTGACGCAACGATCTCTTGTACTTTTGTTTATTTGCCCCAAAAAACTATCGCCAAAACTCCGTAATCACTTGGTCAGACTTTTTTTGCGAATCAATTAAGCGGACAATTGTACAAAATCACGATTTGTTCATCGTCACGTTTTTAATGAAAGTTATTTTCTGTTATGTCTACTTCTTTATATTTTAACAATAATTTTCCTGCAATAAAAGATTATTTAAACATTAGAAGAATCATTTTGTATTATTGTAGTTGATAAGTTGAAAAAAAAAAGTGAAATATGGTTCACATCGTAACTCTTGGATAATGCCAAATACATTTTTCACTTTTCATACATTAACAAATAAACTATCTTGATAAATATTCTTGAACATTGTTGCCATTAACAATTACATTTATATTGACCTAAGAATGTATAAATAAATAAATTCGTGGCTGTAAATTGGCCGTGTCAACTTAACTATCTAAATAATAATACAGCAAATGTTAAGTATTTATTTATAATATGATCTAAGTCCTGTTACAAGCGGTGTTATTTTCATATAAATATCACCATGGCAAGCTTACAATATTAGTTTTCCTTCAAAATAAAAATTGCCATTTGACATTGTTGCAAATAGCACATACTTTCAACGAGAACAACAAATAGGAGGTAGGCGGACTCGAAGTCCAAAACTCAAAAGTTGCAAGTCCTGGTTTATAATAATAGCTTTTTATAGAAGTTAAGTTACTCGTATGTCCAACATCTATGAATTCTGTGAAATAATCCTCTCTCGCCAACTCTTCTGGCCAACGTGAAAAGAATATGATCTCTGAAATTTGTTTAGTTATTGAAAAAATAGAGTTTTGATTGATTTTATGACATCGATAAATTCTCAACTTACTAAACGAGATCTAAATTCTGATTTACTTTTTAAAAAATCTATACCTAAGTTATTCACGATTAAAACGTAAAAAAATGGTATTGTTAATGATAAAAGTACAATACAATGAAACCTTAACGCTGGTTTTCTCGAAACTATTAAAATGTTACTGCATTTTTTAACAGACGAACAATTTAGCAATGGAGATCTCTTTGCAGAGGACTCTGTGTTCTTAAGGTTGCAATAATGATTTTTACGAATAAAGTACGAGTAGATGTTTATAAATTGAATACTCGTGTGAATCTAAATTGTTTTTTTACTGATGAAATTGTATGTCTACCGATGTTATTTTCAATTGCCGTATCCGGTCAAAGCGTGGAGTTGTCTCGCCCACAATGAAGTTGGCAGATTAATTGATTATTGTCGTTAACTCTGGACTTGTTCTCATGGTATGAAACACGACAGAACAATTACTTTCATAAGACCCGACGAAAGTTTCCGATATAAACGTTTTGTGATTGATGATGTGATGAAAAAGTTTATGACTCTTTCCTAACGTAACACTGGAAGTTTTACGACTTGTCTTTACATAACCTTTATAAAACGAGCTGTTTGTAAGTTTACTGTATTATTTTTAATTTTATTATAATAATCATCACTAGTCGACCAATCTTCACTCCTGGATAGAAAAAGCTTTCCAACGCATACTTAAACTTAAGTAATATTAAGGACGATAATTATTAAGTTAATTTGATTTTATTGTAAAAAGTAAAGTATCATCATGACCGTTTTCCTTTAGGGGTGGTAAGAAACCACGCTTATAAATAAGCGGATTCACATTTAGCCAACTTTACTGTAGACCAATCATGACAAGTGGCAAGCTCGTCGATGTCTCCAGCGTACCAGACTCAAGAAATATCACAAATAAAAAATCTCCTAGTCTAAATCCACGGACTTAACCGCTAGACCACGGGGGCAGTTATTTTATTTTATTATAATTAGAAATTATATTGTAATTATTTTAGATTATAAGTTGACACGGCCTTTATACAGCCACGAAATTGTATTTTTTTTTATAATTTGACATAAAATTATCATTATTTAGATTATAAGTTAACACGGCCTTTATATAGCCACAAATTTAGGTTAAGCTGCAGTACTTGTTTATGCCACCAATGTCACTTACTTATTTCGGTCCATCCATAATTTAATTTTAATTAATTTTAATAACATTGTATTTTATTTCTAAAAATTGACAGTATCTGAGTGTTACCTGTGAACCAAATGAAAATAAATAATTTGAATTTATAACAACAAATGAAAATGGTATGCCACTAACTGCTATAGAAGAGATCTAATCCCTAATTTATATTGGTGGATGAAACTTTATTCTTAGGTGTTATAAAGTTTTTAGAAAGTGACAATTAAACAAAATGTAACTTATCTACCTCCTCGCACTTAACAACAATAAGATTATCTTCACAGCGATATAAACAATCACATTCACGCAATGATTCATTTCTTGAGCCTCGGTAATTCCCTCCATAAAAGTTTTCACTTGCGGTAATCTTGTGTCATAACAGTCCTTGGGGTTAACCTTTCTCACAATACATTTCTAGCCATCCTCTCTACTGGCCACTGTTCCCACGATCTGGACACGCACGCACCAAACTCCAATTAGGTAAATCCGAACTAATTTCAAAATCGTGATGGTGCGCGTGCGCCGTTTACCCGCCTTCTCTTGTATATAATGCTTTGGTTGCCACACGATTAAGATTAATGTGGAATCCGAAAGTACAATTCTGAATTCGGAGACCTGTGCTACTCAGCATTTCTCACCATCTTTTTTAGTATTTATTTCATCCTTCATTTCAGATTCTTAAACACAGAGTCATGGATCACCACTGCAGTTTCAAAAGTGGTTTCTTTTTTGCTATCTCTCTACTGCTAGGCCTCCGCCAAGGCTCGCCACTGCACGTGTTCTTTGGCAACTCTCATCCATCCCCGACATGCGACCTTCTTCATGTCATCTGTCCATATGGCGGGAGGTTGTCCCAGACTACATCGTCCCGTACATGGTCTCTACTCTAGAAGTTAGCCCTATTGTCCGGCTCATTGTCACTTTAGCTTGCTAATTTTATAGCTATGACTGTAACTTGTGTTGGGTTGGACGAATATCAACGTTTCGAATCTATCCATCAGAAAAATGCCAAGCATAGATCTCTCCATGGATCGCTGAGCGATGACGTTGCATTTGTAAACCCACTGTCAGTGTCTCTGCTTGACATTACGGGCTGGTTGTCCAACCAGCCCAGCCTATTGTCGGTCGTAAGACCGAGACACCATTCTTATATCTTACCCACACACGATGGACCCGGCACCCGCACGGTGAATGTATGAGTTAAGAGCTACGGCACATCCCCTCATTGTCCACAATATCTGAAGACAACAGTCTTTTGGGTGCCGGGTCCATCGTGTGTGGGTAAGAGATAAGAAGAATGGTGTCTCGGTCTTGCGACCGACAATAGGCTGGTTTAAGAAAAGGAGGCCTCCCTTTTTTTATTGCGCGATAATATGCTCACCATCCACCATTTTACTCCTCTCCCTACCGAACCAAATACTGTATGATTCCGTTAATGCCGTCTTGGAAGCTCGTTCCATAAATGTATTGACGGCAGTCCTGCTTAAACCTAATTCTTTCAGTAAGTGATGCAAAGATTTTGCTGGAACTCCTCTCGCATCAACTTCCACTGCGTAGAGTCTTGAACCCGTTTCTGATCATTTCTTCTGTGACATCATAATAACTATATCTTTATACTCCGTATTTTTATTTTAATCTTTGACTTCTTATATTGATTCAGACAAGACGTAACTTAAATCATGGTAACCCCATCGATAGTTGTTAATAGCCGCTACTACGGGTGTTGGCCCCGTGAGAACTCCTGTTTGCCCCCATTCTTTATCTTATTCATTAGTACGCATCAATTTCATGCTCACTTCTCCTTAATTATCATCAAGATATTCATCTTTTTATTGCGTCTTTAATTTGAAACCTCCAGTTGATTGCATTTTTATAATAACATTTACTAACTGCATATTTCAATAAAAATATACCTATGTATATATTTGTTTGATATACAATCATACTGATAATCGTTAAAATATTATTATATTTTCCCTTCATGATGTGAAATCTCATTAGAATATGCCCGAGGTATCTGCTTGATATTTGTTTGTGAAATAGAACTATTAAAGCCTAAGGTAATTGCTGCGCGTGACTACGTTAAATAAATCATCATGCAAAATAAATATTTGTAGGTCTTACGAGTATAGTGCATTTAGTAATGTACCCTCAACTATTGTTCGCAGTAGAAATTATTGTGGTGGATATTATTTCGTATAATTTGCTTCTATCCTTCAAATATTTGTACGTCCTATAGTCCATTTAGTTAAGTACTCGACTGCCTCCGTGGTCTAGCGGTTAAGTCCGTGGATTTAGACTCGGAGGTACCGGGTTCGATTCCTGGTCGGGACACAGAGATATTTAATAATGTAAATGTAAATAAATACATTGAATTAATATTTAATTTATTTGTGTTATTTCTCGAGTTTGGTACGCTGGAGACATCGACGAGCTTGCCACTTGTCATGATTGGCCTATAGTAAAGTTGGCTAAATGTGAATCCGCTTATTTATAAGCGTGGTTTCTGACCACCCCGAAAGTTACTTTTACTCATCAACACAAGCTAATGTTAATTTTAAAATACCCAATTTATATTATGCAACCATAACAATGAAACTGAAAATTTGCATATTGTTTATTGCATTGAAACAATTCATTTTTATATGATAAAATAAACATAAAAATAGGCTCAACCGAGAACGCGTTGCTTAAATCCTACAAAGGTCGATTCAAACCCACCACATGTACCAATAAGAATTACACTTTTGTTACGTACATTTGTCATAGATTTACAACTGGCTCTCGCCGCCGAGGTAAAACAAGCAACCGGCGGGTTGTTGCCCGCCGTGATTAACGCACGCTGAATGGGGATCACCCCGGAGCGGTCCGCCCCAGGGCGAAGATAACAACAACAGATTTACAACACCCCCGTTCCCGTGCCTCGGAGAAAGACTAATACCAACAAATTTGCCCAGTATGCAGGTATCCACAGTTCGTGCCGATAAACCCAGTAAAGTCTATCCACACGTTTCGGGATCAGGTTCGAATTGCCGTGATGCCCAGTCAAGCCGGCATAGTCTTAGAAACTGAAATCAGTCATGAGTGTGACCTCGCGCGCCACTTAACATCAGGTGGGCGCAAGGTCCCATGTCGTGCTAGTATAAAAACTTGTGGAATCGTTAATAAATTGTCTTGTAGCGTCCCATCTACGCTGATTTTTATATTATTATTTTTTATATGAAAATGTATTTTGATAGATTTATGACATTGACAATGTGAATTATACAAACAACTATCGGAATAAAATACGCATATTTTATTTACTAATTTTATATCTTCTATAATTGGTGACCCGTTCGAGCACGCGAATAAATATTGTGGAAGTATACGTCAACTTCGCCATCAGAAATATAAACTTACGATGAAAGTTCCGATTTTCTGGCGAACAAACCCTACTCTTTGGTTCAACCAAATCGAATCTCAATTTTCGCTTTGTGGAGTAAAGAGTGAAGAAACTAGGTTTCACTATCTGGTATCTCAGGTAGCGAGCGAAGTATTAAATCGAGTCAGTGATGTCATCGCCAACCCACCGAGACTAACCCCTTACTCGGCGCTTAAAACACAAATTGAATTGAATTGAAATACAAACCAACACTGGCCTTGTCTTTAAAAGATAGCACAAATCAACCCGGGCCAGCAGCGCCGTCGACAGCGAACTGGCTTTGTGTATCATTGTCGTTTTTTGTAAATATACACATCTATATTAACTGTTGATTTCTTCAATGGGGTGTATCACTAACATTTTATCACGATAGATGGCGCATGATAGATGGTACCTAATATAACTGTCAGTTGCATAGAAATCTTGTATTTTCATTACGAAATTTATTATTTTCTAGATATTATGCCAAAGTGAGCAGCTTTTAAGTGTACAAATCGAGATTTCAACGCGGAACCAAAGATTTGGTGATCTCTAAATGGCCGTTCTATTAATTCAACCTTTTTTCTTTTTAAAGGCGATGTTCGCTTCCTTAATTCGTCTTTTAAGGTAGGTAACGTTAAGTTAAAATATATTTTACTGTTATAAAAATTAAAAAAACTACAAATTCATTTAAGAAAAGATTCGTCATAGGTACCATTACCGCTAGCGACATCTACAAAAAGCTTTGCCTGATACAACCCATTCAATACCTAAAATCATCCCAAGCCGAATGGTAGGTAATTATTTGTTTTATTATCACTACCAACTTATATTGTTGACTTCGTGAGCTAACGGTTACGCTCGTGGATCAGGCTCAGAGGTATCGGGTTAGACAATGACCAGACATTTTAGTTTACTCTCGAAGGAAACTATTCTCATGGAATTTATCGTGGGAATCAAATATTCGTAATCTACAAGAACAGTCGAACAAAAATTACGATTTCACAGAAAACCGATAGGTACCGTTATGACGCGTTACGATACATGTCAGGCAAGTATACCTACACGTCAGTTAAAAACCTAGTAAACAAATAATAACTATTCATTCATTCATCAAAATAACAATAATAACTAAAAAATACAGAAAACCAAATATATAAAATCATCTAACGTTCATTCACATTTAATCATTCATTCGTTCCTTCAAACATACCTGCTCCATCCTCACATCCTATCCATCTCACTCGCTTTCTTGTTCCTCTGATCCTTAAGCTTACTTATTACTGAAATTTGTATTTTTATTTTTAGCCAGCCAGCAAATTGTGAGAATGGCTTCACACGAGATAACCAACGGCGTAAATGAAGCTCTGAGATCTTCTGCTGCCCTGTCGTATTTAAGGTGTTTCTCGTGTTAATGGGTTTGGGAGATGCTTCCCCAGGTACGGGTTCCGCACGAGGTTGCGTCAGCATTAACAATGCTAACATCAAAAAACGCTTTCCTTGCTGGTTCCCATACTCCGTGAAGCATTAAGTCCCCATTCATTCATTACAGCCCCTAGAACACAGCGTCCTAGACCTCCACTGTTGAAGGGCCTTCCAGAACATATATCTGGAGAATTTGGCCTACACTCGCCACGCGCTGGTCAGACGGCTTGGCGAGGATATGATTTTTTTTTTGTTTTTTTATTTTTTTTTTATTTTGACAGCAAACAGTCATTTACATAATATTACAAACATAATTACCACTAACAAGACCTTAAGTGTCGAGAATTCACACAAAATACAATAAACGAAAACAAAAACAAGCACAGCAGATTAATAATTAAGCAAAAAAATTAAATTATTAACATCAAAATTGAATTAAGATAGTAAGTTACGAGTATATCATAGCAGAAACAATATTACTAATACTACATATATAAACAGCTACTCATTAGAAATGTTATATTATTTTAATTTGGAGAACATATGTAGTTTAAGGTCGCTTTTAAATTTATTAACACTAGAGTTAAATAATAATGACAATTTTTTATAAAAAAATATATATATTCCACAAGTTGGTATTAGTGGAACCGGGACCGACGGCTTAACGTGCTCTCCGAGGCACGGGAACGATGGTGT
This sequence comes from Tinea semifulvella, assembly GCA_910589645.1. Lineage (NCBI taxonomy): Eukaryota > Metazoa > Arthropoda > Insecta > Lepidoptera > Tineidae > Tinea > Tinea semifulvella. Next base: position 5,934,566 of record OU342599.1, read on the forward strand.
TGGAAATCTAAGACAAATGTACTTAAGAAAAGTGTATTTGTCATTGGTACATGCCGGGGGGATTTGAACCGACCTTTGTAGGATTTAAGGAACGAATAATAACTATAAATGATGATAAAAGAAAGGTGTCGACAACTACTTATACAATTAGAACAGTTATCGTGAAAGTGCTAATCAGAATTCTACCGGAAACATGAGAAAAAGGCAAAATACGTGAAGATAGGAACGAGGAAGGGATTAGCGAGTAGATTACAGCAATTTATCATTACTGTCAATTTTGTCGATGTATGTTATCAATTAATTAATAACAATAACTTCTTCGTAGACAAAATTATGCATGTACCAATGAGATATACACTTTTCTTACGTACATTTGTCATACATTTACAACATCACCGTTCCCGTGCCTCGGAGAGCACGTTAAGCTGTCGGTCCCGATACCACTAATGCCAACTTGTGGAATCGTTAATTTATTGACTTCATATCCTCGCCAAGCCGTCTTGTCAGCGTGGCGAGTGTAGGCCAAATTCTCCAGTCCTGGAAGGCCCATCTCCAGCAGTGGAGGTCTAGGACGCTGTGTTCCAGGGGCTGTAATTTTCCCGCCATCAATCAGACTGTTGCTGTACAAAGCACAGATCAGATCATGCGTGGAATACTGTTCACACCTTTGGGATGGTTCAGCCAAGTACCTCACAGATGCTCTCAATGTCCTACAAAGGCGAGCTGTTATCTGGAACTCTCGAATCCCTGCAGCTTCGCCGAGATGTGGCTTCTCTGAGCGTGTTCTACCGGCTATACTATGGTGAGTGCTCTGAAGAGCTCTATAACCTAATTCCTTCCTCCCCATTCCGCAACCGAACCACACGCACAGGTCAGAATATGCACCCACATACCGTAGTCACTATCCCTTCGCGTACCTATAAATTTGGTGACTCATACATCTGTCGCACAATAAAGATGTGGAATGCTCTTCCAGCCTCTGTGTTTCCACTTTCCTATAACCTGGAGTCCTTCAAGCGAAGTGTGAAAAGGCATCTAGTCAAGCCGGCATAGTGTTAGGGACTGATGTCGGATATAAGGGTCTGATTCCAGTTGCTAACATTCATGGACCCTGCGCGCCACTTACCATCAGGTGGGCGCAGGGTCACATGTCGTGCTAGTATAAAAAAATAATAAAAAAAAAAAATGAAGGCAAAATTACAAGTCTACAAATAGCTGTGTCCATATTATGTTTGTAAGCTGACAGTCAGTTGCAGAAAGGCTGATTATCGTTTGACATGTTTAACATATGTTTATGAGGCACGTCGTTGTCCGAAATAACCGAAGTGACAAGCTAACAACCAATCACGTGGCGTATATCAAAATATTGATCAGAGATTATTTTATTCATCCTTTCTGCAACTGGCCGTCAGTTAATATCTTTATTTACTTTTAGTTTATTGTTGGAAATGTGCAAGCTTAGCCCAATCATAACCGAGCTTACTTAAAATTCCAAGAATTTACTTTAATTGCGGTTCACATTGACAGTGTTCGTTCCTATATTCCATTTGCGCTAAAATAAACATAAGTATTTCGCTACTATGCGACATATTGCAAGTGAGTTTTTTAGGCTCAATACTACTTTTTTTTTTTTTTTTTGTAAGTAGGCATAGGACAATAAATATAATGTATTCTGCGCTTTTACATGTCAAAAAAATAATTAATATAACGAAAAGCTTATTTTCTGGGAAATAGCTTGTACTTGGAGCAGCACATTACAACCCAAATATACATAATTATAATGTTACTACTATCTAAACTTCTAAAGATTTAATAAGAAACAATGTATTTCGGGGTTGTCATCGAAAAAAAAATTGGGTCCCTTTTTATTAACTAATAACTTTGCCGTCCGGGTCTGCGCCAGGATTGAAATTTGAAAGGTGGAATCAATAATAAATATTTCCAGACAGGTCACACAGCGCCATCTAGTTTCCGTGGTAAGCTACGAGGCTTGTGTTACGGAAACTAGATGGTTGATAAACTACATATTATACTTTTTTATTTTTTGTATATATGTACATATTATACATATAAACACCAAGACCGAGACAAATTATACAATGTACAACTTGCCCCCGGTGGCAATCGAACTCACAACCTCCCGAGTTACCACTAGACCACGGAGGCGGTCAAATTTTATTTAAATTACATTTAAATCAATGCAGATATAATCCAATAATTGCAGGAAAATTCGTTGATATAATCAGTAAGATTTAGATCGGAGTACGTGCGATGTGTCTGGTCGCATAAACTTGATATCTGATTTTAGTTTAATAGATAAACGATGAAGTCATATCAATGAGTAAGTTTTGAAGTGACATATTACTATACCGAAAGATAGCATAGTCATGATTCCTAGTGGAATTTAAAAAAAAACCTCGAAGATTGTAACAACTCACTTGCTCGATCTGATCTTGATCCATTGCGTATTATAGAAGTTGGAAACTTCGATGTTTAGAAAGCAAAACTATTGACAAGATGCAATGTACAGTCGACCAAGAAAGTAGTCTATCAGTTTTCTTTGTAATTAAAATATCGCTAAGGTCGTACCGTAGGTTGTTAGATGAAGTGCAAATAAATCTTAAACGTAAGGTGATAGACCACTTTTTTGGTCGACTGTACCCTATCAGTTAAAATATGCGATCGTCGAAGAATAATGGAATTTAAATAAAAACCCAATGAGATTTTTGCAACTGACTTAATGCACACAGCTATATCTGATTCATTGCGACATGTAAGTTAGAACATTGATGGTTAGAAAGCAAATTTTGACAATGTAGTCGTTAAAATATCCTTACAGACATCACACTCGCTATGATGAACTAATCATAGAGGTTTATTAAATAATAAATAATTAAATAAGTTTAAATAAAACAATGTATAAATTATATAATATTTTTATTTCACTTCCTGAAAATATACTAACTTAGGTATTTACTTATTTTTTATACTAACAAGTTTCTATAGTAACTATTGTTGAGACAATCCACTACCTACATAATTCCGATCATTTACCCAAGTTACACAATAATATCACAGCCTTAAAATTTAGATGCTACAAAACTATAGTTATCGAATGTCTAAAACAAATAAATGCTCAAAATTACGCGGAAGACAACGACGTTGTTATACCTTAGCAAATATTTAAATAACAGTTCATTAATATAAAATATAACTTAATTCATTTTAAAAGTTAAAAACACAATCAACAAACAAAGCGAGCAGAACAACTAACATGCATCGTTTCGAAAACACAACTAAAACTATAACCTAAACACTTTAGGAACTAATTGAGAACAAACAACAAAATCGTATCACACTGATCACACTCCTCAAGCATCACATCACCAGGGCCGCCACATCGACTGGGCGGGGTCGGAGGCGGGGCTGTGCGGCGGCGAGGGCGGCGCGTAGCAGCGCTTAGCGTGGGAACTGTCCACGTCCGCGCAGTCCGCGGGCCTCTTCAGGCCTCTCTCAGGAAGGCCGAACTGCAACGGCTGGGTCTGCATCGGCGGCACTGCCTGGGGCTGCGGAGCGATCGCTTGCAGCGGGGTCGGCCGAGTCACCCCGCCAGGAGCTATTGGTTGAGGCTGCACCACTTGAGGATTGTTCTCTAGCCTTCTGATACAATTGCTCAGGTGCTGCAATAACCTCGCTCCGGCTTGAGGATCCACCGGACCTTGTCGCTGCATAGCGTTTGCCGCCAAAGTAGCATTGGCAATAAACTGAGACACTTCCGTAGCACACTGAGTGAAGCCGGCGCGAAACTTTTCAGTATAAGACGTTTCAGGTTTTAACACTAATTGTCCACGTCTTTTTAGTCCATGGAGATGACGCACTGTTAATTCGAGGATGTCAGCTTTTTCCAGTTTTGAAACGTTTTCACCTTCGGCTTGAAGGGCGGTCACCATGAGATCTTTGAGTTCGTCGAGGCAGCGATTGATGCGAGCTCGCCTCTTGCGTTCGAGCATTGGCTTCATGACCTTGCGATATTGATAGGTCCTGGAGACGGGTTCCTCCTCAGGCTGCATGGGGAGCGCTGACACGGGCGGATGGAAAGCGCCGTGCGGAGACATATTGCGAGCGGGAAGAATCATGAGTGCGGCGCGCGCGGCGGTTTGACAGCGAATGGCGCGCGCGCCGGCTAACTACCGGCTTATATGCGCCCTACAGCGATTGTGGCAAAATGCCCGTGATAATGTTAGGGGTGTCAAGGTGCTACATTTTCGTTAGGTTTGAATTTATATAATTTTGTTAATGATATCAGATATTTTTTTTAGCTTATTTAATAATTACTTATACCATTAATAAATATTTTAAATAATAATAATACATTCTTGATGCTACCGAGCCAAAAAATATTATTTTTCCCATAATCTATTATGAGTAATAAATTAATTACCAAATAGGTATTTATTTGGCACTATTAACTTAATAACAAAAGGTGATGATTATAAAAAAAAATATTTTATTAAATTTATTTCGTAGTTTACAATTTTATTGCATAAGAGTGTTATGTTTAGCTAAAATGTAATTACGTCATAATGAGACATTGCAGAGAAGACATTAAACAGCTGTTGCATCTTCTAGGGCAAAAGCAGCACCTGGCCAGCACGCGTTCCCACGACCACCCCAAGCAAGCAGGAGAACCCCACGCAACGACGTCAAACGCGCAGACACACACGTCTTTACAAAATAATATTAAAACATAGACAAATATTTAGGACCCATCCTATATTGTTGCATTTTATTTATTTTAGTTATCTTGTTTTATAATTATAATATAATTAAGTTTTTTAATCTAAATATGTACTATCACTAAGTTCGTCTTTAGTCATCTGTCTAAACTAAATTACTGATTAAATAATACTAATTATTATAAAACTTACACTTAACCTACAGAATAATTACTAAAATTATAGTCTACTTAACTTTATTTTGATATACGGTGACTCTGTATAGTCTTACTTTCGACTAATATATAATTCTATTGATAGAAATAAACAACTTTTTCTAAGAAACCATATGTCAGAAAAATCATTTTAATTTGGATTCTCTATACTAAATTGGCTATTGATTGTTTCTACCAATAGAATCACGTATTAGTCTAACGTAAGACCATACAAAGTCACCCCTTATACAGTACTATATAATAATAATAAATAATAAATAAATAATAAATATTATATAGTAAGCTACGAGGCTTGTGTTACGGAAACTAGATGGTTGATAAACTACATATTATACTTTTTTTTTTTTTGGAAATATATACATATAAACACCCACATATACAATGTACAACTTGCCCCCGGTGGGAATCGAACCCACGACCTCCCGAGTTCACGGCAACGTTTGTTACCACTAGACCACGGAGGCGGTTATAAATATATGTACTACTGATATAGTAATAATTATTTATTCGAATTAACTAATGAAAATGATTTAAAAAGAAAATATCATATTTGTATAATCTTCATATACTCGTATTTCTCGCAAAGTGAAATAATAAATAGTCTGTATCGATGTATGTCTTTGCTTTTCTTCTTGCTGTGAAAGTATCCCCTTATAAAATACCGTATGAAAAGAATGAAATCGATTTAAAATTATTATTACTGTTATTCCGTTTGTTTATCAAATGACAATCTTTAGACGTCATGCAGAGCTGCATGCAAGCTGAGATATTTTTTAAGACTGACGTCACATTCAAGTGATCAGTGACTTTAACGACTTTAAATCATATCATTAAATAGTTGTTTTGTTATTATTTATTATAGAATTGAAGAGAAAATACATGTGTAACTAGAAAAATATAATTATTTTTTCAAATACAAATACTAGTATATTCAAAGTATCAAATAAGAGTAGCTGGCAGCCATGTTTTTTTTTTTCATTCTAGTTGATAAGAACCTCAAGCTCCGCAAATACGCCAAACTTGTTACAAGTTACGAGTTTGTGCCTTTCAGGAGACCATGGTACAATGAGGACCCTCAGCCAAGCGTCTAGCCAAAGAGATATCCAAACGGTTGACGGAGAAATCTGGTGACAGAAAGGCTGGCAAACGTATTAGCCTCGCTATACAGAGGGGAAAAGTTGCCAGTATTCTATATCAGAGATAGTCTCTCTCTAGGGGATATTTATATAAATAAATAAATATTTCCAAACAGGTCACACAGCGCCATCTAGTTTCCGTGGTAAGCTACGAGGCTTGTGTTACGGAAACTAGATGGTTGATAAACTACATATTATACTTTTTTTTTTGTAAATATATACACATTATACATATAAACACCCAGACCGAGACAAATTATACAATGTACAACTTGCCCCCGGTGGGAATCGAACCCACGACCTCCCGAGTTCACGGCAACGTTTGTTACCACTAGACCACGGAGGCGGTCATTAGTTTTAGTTTGTAGGTATTTAATTTTATTTGTTTTATTTAAGTAGTTCATTATTATTATTTAAATTTTAATTTAAATTTCATTATCTAGTTGATTATAATTGTTTATGAATATATTGTACAACACATTATTATTTAGTGAGTCCTCGGCACACTACGCTCATATCGTTTATAATTTTAGTTTTTATTTTATTTGTAGTGTACTTAAATTACTTGTGAATTAATATACAAGCACTATAAAAGAATTACAATATAAATTAAAACTACTTAAAAGTATTAACTAAAATAAATAAAAAATAAACTATAAGTAAAAAATGTCTTCTAGAGACGACCCTTCAGTTATAGTCCCAAGAGGACTGGCAACATTTCCCCTGTGTATAGCTAAGCTAATACGTTGGCAGAAATAATTGACAGCGTTCCTGTCTCCAGACTTTTCCGTTAGCCGTTTGGACAACGCTTGGCTGAGTGTCCCCATGGGCTCATCGTCTCGACCCCAAACGGCGCAAATTCGTAACCTGTACTGAGGTTGGCGTATTTTATTTTATTTATAATTTAGTGTTTAATTTAAAATTATTATTTTTGAATAAACGTTTTATTTAGTAGTAAGTTAAATTAATAATGTAAATTTGTCAAGTTATCGTAATTTTTTATTGTAGCTTAAAGTATGGATATATTTTGCTTGACAACCCTAGCGCATTAAATCATATAGTCGGCAATGCCTACAACGATCGACCACTGTTATCGCCACCGCGCTTTACTTGCTTCTTGTTTTTACCCGAGTGCGCGACGCAAAGATGGGTTATATATGTTTACCAGCCTATTTATTTATTTATTTAAATACTTTATTGCACTTAAAAACCTAGTACATAGGCGAGCTATAACGCCATAAGGCATTCTTCACCAGCTAACCTTGGGAATCATGTAAGGTGATGGACAGAAGATGAAGAAAAATATTAAAATAACTTAAATTAGTAAAATAAACATAATTACACATTAATAACACTCGTACGTACACAATATAAAAAACAATACACATACATACTATATAATACATACATACATAAACATACACTATAAATAAATAGATATATATATATATATACATGAAATGTCTATGTATGTATATATGTATGTACTCGTATGTGTGTATGTATGTTTGTTTGTTCCTTTGTGGCACTGAAGACCAAATGCTTTGGCCGATTTTTTTTGGTCAATCGATTCATTACCATCACGCAAGTGTCACTAAAGATATGATATTAATCAAATTTCATTAAGGCCACAACTAGACGCCATATTGTCAAAAGAATATATATAATTAATATATATATAATAATATATACTAGATGGCGCTGTGTGACCTGTCTGGAAATAATTATATTGATTTATTTATTAAATAAAAAAAATAAAATGAACGTACTATATATCATCAAATAGGTATTTTAAAGTCATATTATTATTAAATTCTTTATTGCACGAAAAAAATGTACAAAGGCGAAGATTAATGCCTACAAGGCATTTTCTAACATCTAACCTTTGGGAGAGTATGAGATGAAGGGTACTGATATAAAAAAATAAATAATATTACGAAGATAACAAACAATATACTACATACTAAGACATACATACCCTACATACTAATAAATACATACACTAAATCCTAATAAATACATATTGCGGTTTTTCTTAAAAATTTTCATTTAAAGCGACCATTTAGGATCTAGGGCTTGTTTTTTCTTTTTATTTTTTTAAACTACTACCCATATATTATAAGGAAATGATTTAGCATGCAAATTTAATAATTTAATTTTATAGTGTAAAATAAAATAATCATACTCACCATCACAACAGTTTCTCTTTCGGGGTGGTCAGAAACCAAGCTTATAAATAAGCGGATTAACATTTAGCCAACTTTACTATAGGCCAATCATGACAAGTGGCAAGCACGTCGATGTATCCAGCGTACAAACTCGAGAAATATCACAAATAAATGTTTTTGTTCCGAGTCTAAATCCACGGACTTAACCGCTAGACTACGGAGGCAGTTAAATTTAGTTTTTCCTGCAATATAGTTTATTTAATTTAAGATTGTGTTTGTACTCGTAATAGTTTCTTTGAATATTTTACTAAAGGCAAATTTAAATTTTACCGTTTAAAAGTTTGGACAAAATCTTAAAGACAAAGCTAATAATAATAATATTTTTTTATTCTATATTTACCTAACCCATTTGTAAGAAGGGCCTTCTTGGAAATTTAAAACTGTAATTGCAATATTAAAGAAGTGCCGACAATTGTTTATAAAAAAGATCCGTTTTCGTAGGTAAGTGTCCATAATCACTACTAACTTACGTTTTGTTTTGTTTATTGCTTCGAAGCAAAAAGTCCCGGCTTTGTCTGCAGGAGGTCGACACAAATTTGAATAGTAATTGTCATAGTGTCTCATGAACCGATGAATAACATCATGTATGTAACCAGTGGAACATCTCGGACACCACGGGCTTTCTTGTGCTAGAAGTGCTGGCCGCATATCTCGTCACACCACTCATCCGCAGGTCTCTTGTCACTACTGGAGTACTCGCGATTCAAGAATTGATCCAAGGGAGTCCATACAGCGATGGCATGACAATTTGGCAGCTCTTTCCATGCGACATGTGTAGACAAATTAGCCCTATCTTACATCGGTTTCTGCTGAGAACCTCAAGCTGCGCAAATACGCCAACCTTGGTACATGTTACGACTTTGCGTCTTTTGGGGTCGAGACCATGGGGACCCTCAGCCAAGGAATTGTCCAAACGGCTGACCGAGAAATCTAGAGACAGGAAGGCTGGCAATTATTTAATTAGCCTCGCCATAGTGAGGAAAAATGTTGCCAGTCTCTTGCGACTATCTCTAATGGAACGTATCTAGAGGACATTTTTTTATGTATAGATATTCTCTTTTTTATTATTTTTAAACAGACAAAGCTTATGCAGTTATACTATTAGTACCTACCTACCTATAGATAGATAATAAAGATTTGGAGGCATCTATTGTGAAGTGTTTTTGAAACGGTAATGCCGCCAAGGTATTATTTGTTTTAGCTAGCGGCAGACGGATGATGCGACCAAGTTTTGTTCCATGACATGAACTTGAGCTGTTCCCACACCGACACCGCTAGAAGAGCAGAGGCCCTACTCTGGACATACAAAATACACGACAAACATTTTTTCAAATTATTTTTATTTTTATTTATTATATGCTTTATGGCATAATGTACCTACAAATTAATGCAGCTAGACATTTTTTTTTTTTTTTTTAAATATATATATTTTTTTCCAGACAGTTCACACAGCGCCATCTCATTTCCGTGGTAAGCTACGAGGCTTGTGTTACGGAAACTAGATGGTTGATAAACTACATATTATACTTTTTTTTTTTTGTAAATATATACATATTATACATATAAACACCCAGACCGAGACAAATTATACAATGTACAACTTGCCCCCGATGGGAATCGAACCCACGACCTCCCGAGTTCACGGCAACGTTTGTTACCACTAGACCACGGAGGCGGTCACACATTATATACTGGTCAAACCTTTGTGACAACTAAATCAGTTAAAAGTTATTTTTTTATTTTAGGCATTAGTAACAATTTGAACAAGTTTAAGTATACATATATTAATTCTAATAAATTACTTTATAATTATAGTATTATTATTATTTCTCTGATTGCACCTATAATTATTCAAGTTTGGGGACAAATGAATGACAAATGGCTGTCAGATATGTACTTGGTGCTATCAAAATTAATAGAGAAAATTAGACGTCAATATGATTTTCGTTTTATTATTATTTTATCAGTGTACCTACCTAAAATCACACCGACTTTCGTTTTAATTAACAAAATAATTTATATTTAAATTACATAAATACATTATTTTAGATTTTAGAACGTTATATTAGTCAGCGTGAGTGACATCACAAAGTTCGACTTAAAAGCAAAGCAAAGCAAAGCTCGATTTTTTAATGAATTTTGCTTAAGGTTGAAAAAAAAACGCTTTTAAATGACTTTCAAAGCTAAATAAGTCGAACATAGGGTATGTGACGTTATCCGGCACCTATTTGCAACTGCAGCGTTTTCGAGCGAAAATTCAAGCTCGATATTTAAAAAGTTGATTGTAAGATAATTAGACCCTACAAAAATCCAAAGTATTTTTCCAGGAATCCGTAAGTAAATATAAACAATTTAAATCACTTTTTGCAATATTATCAAGTAGCCTATGACCTGATGTTGACCCAGCTTAACGTCTTGATATTGCTAAATAAAAATAAAATTATTGTCAAGTTTCATCAATGGATATTTGTGATTCGCACGACCGCCATTTCGTTCTTTTTATAATAACCAACTCAAAATCCCACCTCACAATTTTCGCAGATATTCATATTGACGTCACGTACCCTATGTTCGACTTGGCGCTGTAAGCGCTTATATTTATTTGTTGAAAGTCATTCGAGAGCGTTTTCATTTCTTTAAGCAAAATTCACAAAAAAACGAGTTATGCTTTGCATATACGAAAGTAAGTCGAACACGTTCTTCGTACTATTAAGTGACGTCACTCACAATGACTTATGTAAGGTTCTAAAATCTAAAATATTGTATTTATTTAAATAAAATATAACGAAAATCGGAGTGATTTTAGGTACTCTGGTAAAATAAAGATACAAAAGTAAAGTATCATCACGACCGTATCCCTTGCGGGGTGGTCAGAAACCACGCTTATAAATAAGCGGATTCTCATTCAGCCAACTTTACTATAGGCCAATCATGACAAGTGGTAAGCTCGTCGATGTCTCCAGCGTATCAAACTCAAGAAATATCACAAATAAATTAAATAATAATCTTATTTATTTATTTTATATTAGTAAATATTATTATTATTAAACACTTTTCTTAAAATGATGTACAAAGGCGAAATATAATTGTGTCCCGACCAGGAATCGAACCCGATAATATAATTAAAATAAAGATATCTATCAATAGACTAACATATTAGTCTAGGGTAACGGCATTCAAAGTCACCCAGTACATACGAGTAGGTATTTGTAAATATATGTATAGTATAGTATAATACATACATATCTTCACGCCAGATCCCTTGCGGGGTAGGCAGAGACAATTGAGCGCCATTTGACACGATCACGACATACCTCTTTCGCTTCGTCGACATTCATTAACCTCTTCATACATGCCCTTTGGTTACGAAGACTTTTTAATGCACCTTCAGTCAGTGTTTTATTTATTTGATCGTGATATGATAGGGCCTCTTTTACCCACAACTTTCGCATTATATATCTGGTTCGTCAATCTTTCATCGCTCATCCTTTCAACATGCCCGAACCATCGTAGCATGCTTTTCCTTATTTTTGTACCTATGCTTTCTTTTCTTTTATATAGTATAATAGTATTCTTTAAAACCGTGGTTTCTGGCCAACCCGCAAGGGATACGGTCGTGATGATGTTACTCTGCTGCCGCTGCATCGTGTTGATCTAACTGAATTTGTAATTACAGAGTAGAAACCCTGACTCGAGCCAAAGCATTGTGCGGCCTCGGCTCTGAGCCGTGACGCTACTTACTCCAATTCTGCCTTCCACTAGGAAATGAAACGTCGTAAGTGGCTTCGCAGAGTACTGATTACTGGGACTCTAAAGTCGACAGCTAGCCCGAGGCGCTCGCGCACGCCACGCGACAGATACGACCTTTTATCGCCGCGTGCACGAATAAGCAAACAACCGAAAGGTCGCAAGCGTCTCGACTTATTCTCGAAGGAGCGTCGTTTGGTTGCGCGCAGCAGCTCCGTGGGAAAGCCCGTGCCGCGCGCGTTCCCACACTCGGCCGGCACAAGCCAACCGATAAATTATCATAATTCCATTGTGAGTGAGACGCTACGAAGAAATTTTATACTTCATCAATCGCCTCGTTGAATATATTAGCGCGTGAACGACGCGAAGATATGGCTAATGTATACGACGTGGTGACGTCATTGTGGTAAACAACAAATAAAAATCATAATAATTACACGTGTCTTGTTTCTACTAGCTAGGGACATTATTAGCTATATAGCTAGAGATATTAAGGACGGATGGTGAAAGAGGTCGGAGGTTCGACTCGCGGTTTCCGAAAGTGCGCAGGAGCGGTGGTCTCCGCGGTTACGTGCTCACAGCCGGCCGCGTCGAGACTACTCTATGAAGATTAGTCGTGCACTCCTGCCGTAAACTTCTTTACGGTTAGCGAACACGTGGTGTTCCCGTGTTCCATCTCCTCCTCCTCCTCCAAGGAGGAACGCCGTCAGGTATTAGTCGGTGCGAGCCCGACATAACCTTTCCCTGCTGCCTCCACAGCGGGGATTGGTATCTGGTAGGGATAACCTGACGCAAAAAAAAGGCTCTCCTCATCTATAACGTCGATCTTGTGATTAATGAACGTCAACACCTCGTTGACGCACATATTACTCGCGGCACATTTTGCCATATTTGCAATAAATAATGAGAGCGCGGATGCATCTTTACGTCTAGGTGTCTTTACTGTACAGCAGTCTGTGAGCGAATTAAGGCTAGGACAATCGTTAAATAATTAATTATTCTATGACAGTGCATTGCCGGTTAAATTCCGGCTCGTCCCCGCTCCCATATTATTATATGTATTGGAAAAAAATATGAAGCAATAAGATAAGAATTATATTAAAATTATAACTAACACCATAGTCGGTTACTTTTAACATCAAACGTACTATCAATCTTAAACGAAATTACTTAGGAACTAAAAGTGTAAAGTTCAGCGACCTCCCAACGTGACTTTACCAATATTGACCATATATTGACTTCGATAACTAACCTAAGTTTTACCATGAACTGGAATATACGGACCGGACAAATAATACACCGTTCCGTGGTAATCAAATATTCCAAAAGACCACTACATGAAGTTGAACAAATACTGCGAAAAAATTATTAAATAGTTTTATATTATAATCTAGAATAAAAATAAGGAACTCCGTATTTTTTATTTAAATTATTCAGTAATAAAATCCTAACTTACGGGGAGAGATGTTTTCCTAAAAATATCGCCTATCTTATGTCTACATTATGTGAAATACTTATTTTTTATTTTATTATTACAAATATATTAGAGTTTATTATATTATAGAGGTTCTTATTTTATAGTGACAACGCCCTTGTACAGCAGTGGTAAATGACGATGGCTGTTCTTTGCTATTAATGGCAATCTTCTGCTATCCTGCCATTATTGGTAAACAATATTATGTATAACTGACAAACCCGAGTGTACACAATGTATCTTATATAATAATAATAAACTTTATTGGTTTAAAAAACTATACAATATACAATTGGAGCAGTAAATTGATCAAAGCTTTGTATACCGTACTATTTATGTGTGTTTCAGGAGTCAGTGTCTTCCATGAACTTCTACGTAAATGCTTTTAACCATTTATTTTGTGGAGATGAATTGAATTGAATATAAGTATAATGTACCCTATTTGTTGTAATGTATGTAACCTATTTGATAGGCACCACTTGTCATGATGGGCATAAGTAAAGTTGGCCAAATGAGAGTTCACTTCTTTAAAGTGTGGTTTTGACCACTCCGAAAGGGATACGGTCGTGATGATACTTTTTTTTTTGTATCTAAATGTACTTCCTCTGTCTTCTATTTTTTAAGCTGAATGAGCCAGCGACACCGAAATACCTCAATGATAACTTTGCCTATCTCTCTTCTTTCCAAGACAAATCACTTCGCTCCTCTCACAATTTGCTTCCTTCTGTCCCCTCACACCATACTGGATTTGTTTCCAATTTCTTCGTAGTCGCTGCAACAAAAAACATATTTCCCCTGGCCCTAACTAAGAGTGTGTAGCGATAGTACCACGTCCTATTCGAGTAACTATATGTCCATAAAATTTTCACTAACCGTGCACTTGTCATAAAAAAATGATTACCCAAGAAGCTACGTGTTATCTAACTAATAGATTAGAAATACAGGTAGACTTGGTATTTATATGGCTTTTTATAATATATAATTAATAAACTAGCTTTTTGACCCGGCCTGTGCTGTGAAAGTTATTATGTTATAGGCTATAATATCTGCCTCCATGGTCTAGCGGTTAAGTTTGCGGATTTTTAATAATATGTATTAATTTAATTAAATACATTTAATTAATATTTAATTTATTTATAATTAAAGAGAAAACCTAACATTATATAACGAAAAAATAAAATAAACTACATTACAAATAAAACAAAAAAAATAAAAACTAAAATTATAACCGTCTGATGGACACTCGTTGCGTTCCCTCGTTGAACGGCAAGGCAAAATATTCTCTAGTTAAAGGGTCACCCGTCGCCAAGCGAAGTTTTTCCCCAAGCTCACGAGAGAACGCCAGAGCCTCCTCTGACCACGGACCCATAGTTTCCACTGCAAATGGGATGAAGTGGTGATACTTGGTACGCTAGAGACATCGACGAGCTTAGATATGAACTTGTCATGATTGGCCTATCCCTTTCAGCACGACAAAAAATATTATTGATATTGAACGGTTTATTAATAACTTTGAGGTCTAAAATATCTCATAAATATAGTGGAAAATTTCCTCTCCTAGTAAAATAATGGAAATTAAATTCACTTATGCATGTGTTTTTATTTACTAGTTATAAAATATAATTACTAAGTAGCTAGATGAGTGCACAATCATTTTTTTTTTTTATACTAGCACGACATGTGACCTTTGCGCCCTCCTGATGGCGCGCAAGATCCATGAATGTTATCAACTGGAATCAGACACTCATGACTGACATCAGTCCCTAACACTATGCCGGCTTGACTCAACATCGTTTCGAAGCGGCAAAATAGAATTTGGCGACCGCTAGTTTTTTTTGTAATAACGCACGCTTGGTTGTGTCCGTGCTGAAAGGGCTATAGTAAAGTTGGCTAAATGTAAATGCGCTTCTTTGTAAGCGTGGTTTCTGACCACCCCGGAATGGAAAATCAATAGTTGACAATATTATAATAAATATTATACAGTAAATTCACTAAGAACTATTAAAGGTTTTCACATATAAATTTATAGTTAAGCAATAAAGAGCAAGAGAAGAAAACGTCACTGCATTACCATTATTGTGAAAATAGTATAAAGAATATAAAGATATAACAAGTGCTTACATTGATGACCCACAGATGAACAATGCCACAATAAATATAATACAGGTTAGAAGTTGTAACAGTTGTCATCTGCAGGTCTTTTAGACGAGAATAAAAAGCGATTCCATGAGTAAGTTGGTAATGAGAAACAAATACTCATTAGGAATCGCTGCCGATGATCGATTCAACGTAACGAAGCGTCATTAGACGACTAATATATGTTGCTTTGGAGTTAAACATGTCTATGTCCAAATCTTCCGCAAGAATATTATAGTGCAAACTATTTATTTATTTATTTAAAGTTTGCACTATGTATAAGAGACGGGCTTAATTTTTCATTCTCTAGCAACCAACCTTTGGGGCAATGAAACGATTTGTTTTGTGAGGTAGGTGCAACCATTAAATAGATTAATAGGTAATTCAAATTAAATCTAAGTATTATATCTATATAGACAAATACATACTAATATATATATATATATATATAGTATGTAGTATTGTGTACATATATACACTACATATAATACCTACTTACACTGTGAGGAACAGTTTTTAAATAATGTGAGTCTTTTTGAAAAGTGATCTGTTTGGCCCTTGACGAATTTCTACCGGCAAATTGTTCTACAGATTTGCGGCCACTACTAGAGTTAGACTGAAAGCCAGAGTGATGAGAAGGGATAGATAGTCGTAAAACAGAGTTATGGGACGAACGGAGAGATCTGTTATGAAATGAGGAATGATAGCTAAGTGGGATGCAAAATCTTTAAACAATAACAAAGGTGGTGGACTGTCCAATATTGCTCGTCAGATTTCCCATAAGGGTTCCTAGAAGGATGTCCAGGCGACCAATTGATTTGTTTAAACCAAAGAGGTACCGAACCAATCTAGGTTTACACTCGCCAGTGGCACGACTGTCAAATTTGCACAACAAAATTTCTTATTGTATATACTTATACTTCAAGCCGCTAAGCATCCAGTTTGCTGACAAGTCACTGGCCACAGAATTGTTGCTTAGTTATTGTTAGTTGTGTTTAATTGTGTTTGGATAGGGTTAGGGTGTTATTTTTAATTTAAGATTTATTTTTTATTTTCCTTTTAGTTTTAGGTCTTGTTAGGTTAACTTAATTTAATTTTATATAATTTCTTTTTTTTTTCAATAACTTTAATGTATTTTGAAAGACGTTATGATTAATGCATGCTGTAATGGTCTGTAATAAAAAGGGCAATAACCATGTGTTAGTTTTAGTAATATTATAAATATGATTGTACCTTTTGTTGACTGTTCCTTGAATAAATAAATAAATAAATAAATAAATAAGTCAATATTGAAATATAAAAATAAAGTATTCTAGTTCTAGTATTCAATAAAGCAAAGAATGTAACTTTTAAACAGTTTTTTTTATGTAACTATCAAAGTTCATTTTATTTTTAATCTGGAATATTATGGTAGTCGTCAAGTAGGCAGGTATTTGTTCTGATAGCCGCACCTACAACTCGCGCAAGCTTCAGTTTACATTGACGAGCAATGAAACTGGGATACAAAAATAATTAAAGCTTATTTTTCAAATGAAATGTTTTGCTAGATTTTTGGCTTACGTACATTGTAATTTTTTGCATTATTTTCTTAGAAAAGTTAGCCTGGATTATTTACTTGTAGATTCCAATACATTACAATAAGCATATAGTATTTTATAATCATATACGATTGGGAATGAAGCCTATATCGTAAACTCGATATAAATAAATAAATATTTCCAGACAGGTCACACAGCGCCATCTAGTTTCCGTGGTAAGCTACGAGGCTTGTGTTACGGAAACTAGATGGTTGATAAACTACATATTATACTTTTTTGTTTGTAAATATATACATATAAACACCCAGACAGAGACAAATTATACAATGTACAACTTGCCTCCGGTGGGAATCGAACCCACGACCTCCCGAGTTCACGGTAACGTTTGTTACCACTAGACCACGGAGGCGGTCAAAAATATATTTGCGAAATATTCTGGATTACTTTTAGTATGCATAACATAAATAAATAACAAATAAGATCATGCGTGGAATACTTCTTTTCACCTCGGGGATGGTTCTGGTACAGATGCTATCAATGTCCTGCAGAATCTAAAACTCTCGAATTGCATGCAGATGTGGCCTCCCAGAGCATGTTTTACAATCTACACTGCGCAGTGTTCTGAATAGCTCCACAACCTTATCCCTTCTTCTTTATTCCGCAACCAAACTACACGCTCAAGCGAAAATATGCACTCCCATACCGTAACCACTATCGCTACGCGTACATATAAATTTGGAGACTTATCTACATACCCAGCCACTGTGTTTCCCTATTGCTATAACCTGGAGTACTTGTGGTATAATGGCCCTACCTGATATCGGTCGTCAGTGGCTGATATCAGTTTCTCCCATTCTTGGACTTCGCGGTCCGCTTACCATCAGATGGGCGCGATATCACATGTCGAGCTCAGTATTAAAAATATATATATTTGATTTAACTACTACTCGTTTACATTATTTATTTATTTATCTAGAACTCCAACAGCATAACCGAAAATACAATATTATCGAATTTTACACAATACATAAGGCCATGAATGGGTTCACAAATTATATATATGTATATATAATTTATATATATATATATAATAATAATAATAGATTAAATAATAATAAAATATTTAATTTTATTATTTAGGTAGCTTTTAATTTATATTTAATGTATATTAATTAACTTCGAATTTATTATATAAAATACATTTCAATGTTGTCTGTCAGCCTTAATTAAATGTATAATAAAAAAAAAACAAAAAGAAATGTATATTACAATTTAGTTGTTATATACATATGTTAGGGCCTCCGTGGTCTAGCGGTTAGCGGTTGGTCGGGACACAAAGATATTTATTAATATAAAGAAATATATTTAATTAAAATTTAATTTATTTGCCTCCGTGCCTCCGTGGTCTAGCGGTTAAGTCAGTGGACCTAGGACTCGGAGGCACCGGGTTCGATTCCTGGTCGGGACATAAAAATATTTATTAATGTAAAGGTATTTATTTACATAATATTTAATTTATTTGTGATATTTCTCGAGTTTGGTACGCTGGAGACATCGACGAGCTTGCCGCTTGTCATGATTGGCATATAGTAAAGTTGGCTAAATGTGAATCCGCTTCTTTATAAGCGTGGTTTCTGACCACCCCGAAAGGGAAACAGTGAAACAGTCGTAATGATACATTACTTTTTTATATAGGTTAGGGCTTATAATAAATCGTAGATAGTGACAAATATAGCTGTGACATTTGAAATATTCGATAGACGGTGTTAAAGATATTGTCATTGTACATTGCTCGCAAGTGTAATGTAAATAATGACAGCAAGTTTCGGTTCGCTATCGATCATTGGTTGCAGACAAATATATAAATTCGTCAGTAAATAACATATTTACGAAAAGTCAGGCGCACGCCGTGGATTTAGATTGGACTGATACATGCATTTGATAAAAGTATTAGGTAATTTTCCTTTAAAAATACAAAGTAATACTATTAAGTTCTTACTACGTAATAATAAATAAAACAGGTTTATGAATATAATAAGTAGATATAGGTATTTAACAAAATACTTTACAACTTAAATCAAAGCGCAAAACGGGCATAAAGTGACAGCCGTCGTAGTGACGTTCCCAAACCTCAACGAGTAGCGTTGTAGTCTCAAATCAATTGAATGACCACTATCGATGATTTCGCAAATAATATTCTAACAGTAACGTGTTTTTTTTTTTAAATTAAATATAGGTTATTAATCCTTGCAGAGACACAATTGAGCGCCACTTGTCACGATCACGACATACCTCTTTCGCTTCTTCGACATTCATCAACCTCGTCATACATGCCCTCTTGTTTCGATGGCTTTTTAATTCACCTTCAGCTAATGTTTTATTTATTTGATCATGATAGGCAAGTCTTGGTCTGCCAAGGCCTCTTTTACCCACAACTTTCGCATTATTTATCTGGTTCGTCAATCTCTCTTCGCTCATCCTTTCGACATGCCCGAACCATCGGAGCATGCCTTTCTTTATTTTTGTACCTATGCTTTCTTTTATACCTACCCTTTTGCGTATTTCGTTATTACGTATACGGTCCATCAAAGTTACGCCGCATATCCGACGTAAAGACCTCATTTCTACTGCATTAACTCTACTCTCATGCGTATTCTGACATATCCACGTCTCGCTTCCATACATAAGTGTTGGTATTAGCATGGCATTGTGTATGGCGAGTCGAGCTTTATCACTGACATTTCGACTGGCGATGAGTGACCCCAGGGCCCCATTAACACTATTTCCCGCGTTCACTCTTCTTCGCATTTAGAAACCCATAAATAATTTATAACATTAATTCCATTTTGGTTTGGTTTGATTTGGTTTGGTTTGGTTTGGTTTGGTTTGGTTTGGTTTGGTATGGTTTGGTTTGGTTTGGTTTGGTTTGGTTTGGTTTGGTTTGGTTTGGTTTGGTTTGGTTTGGTTTGGCAGTAAAATAATGTTATTCCGTAATTGGCTAGTTGTTAAGTAATAATTTGAACGTAAATATTTATTTGTAAAAAACAGCTGTGGAATATGTAAATGAATAAAAACCAAACCAAACCAAACCAAACCAGACCAGACCAGACCAGACCAGACCAGACCAGACCAGACCAAACTAAACTAAACTAAACTAAACCAAACCAAACCAATATTGTCACGTCAGGACTTAGGGATGATGCTGTCATGTTAAAAATAAATAAATGTATTTTCGTACAAATTAGTTAGCATCAGATCTAGAGGTTTTATAAAAAAGAAAGAGAAGACAAAATGTCGTAACGGCAGACCAGCTTATATACGTCCAATTCTTTTAGTAGGTAAGTGTAAAGATTTTGCAGGAATTCCTCTCGCACCAATTTCCACTTCGTAAAGCAGAGTCGTGAATCAGTTTCTAATCTTTTCTTCTGTGAGATCATATTTCGAACGACTTCTTTTTTTGGAATGGAGTACTTTATTCTCACGGAACACTTTTTGTTAATTTTAGCAATATTTTTTTTTATACGTTTGTAAATTAATTAGGGTTTATATTTATATATAATTGTTACATGTTATAAAAAAAAACTATTAATAACTAAGTGACACCCTTAACTGTTTTTGTTTGTTATGTGCTGCTCCAAATACAAGCTATTTCCCAGAAAATAAGCTTTTCGTTATATTAATATTTTTTTTGACATGTATAAGCGCAGAATAAATTATATGTATTGTCCTATGCCTACTTACAAACTAAACTAAACTAAACTAAACTAAACTAAACTAAACCAAACCAAACCAAACCAAACCAAACCAAACAATACAAAAATAGCGCTGGCTGTCATCTCGATCATCGTTAAAGGATTTTTCTTTTATTTTTATTTGGTAAATGTTGTAGATCTTTATAAACAGCCAGTCACACATCAGTATATACGCTTTTGTTTCGTTGTACCTAGAATTTTAATCACAACACAGAAGCCTAGGCACGTATTAATAATAAGTCGATCAAACAAATCAATCAATTCATTTATTTGTTTCAACACAGGTAATCTAGTTAATATATTAACCTAGTTTAAAAAAGTGCAACTGTGTTCTGCCATGAGGCGTACAAATATTGTATATATATATATATATATTGTAAAGATACATATGGTTATATAATTACACAACACAATAAAATAAAATGTTAATTCACATTAAAAATCTAATTCTGGTTGTGGTCAAATTAAAATTAATATTTAGATGTCAATTTGGGTCATTTAAAAATTCTTGCACAGAATAATATGATTTTTCAATTAGAACTTTAGTCAACGTCATTTTAAGCACACTATGCGGATCTCAAGTTCTGATATTCACATAATGTCGGACTCTTTCCTTCTTTCCTGATTTTACATTTGGTAACAAGAGACAAGTAATATCACTCATTACAGCCCCTAGAACACAGCGTCCTAGACCTCCACTGTTAGAGAGGGACCTTCCAGAACATACATACATATATCTGGAGAATTTGGCCTACACTCGCCACTATGGCCAGACGGGTTGGCGAGAAGGTTATATACTTGAGTGAATATCGGATCGATTTATTATTCCAGAATATATTTCTGAAGAATTCGGCTTTCTCTCTCCATTGTACGAAAACTCATTGCAAGCTCACCTCGATCCTTGGCGCCGCATCAGACTGAATAATTCTCATGTACACATTTGAACATCATTGTACAATCCCTGATAAACTAGCTGTATCAGCCTATAGGCCAGACATCAAAGTGTTATCTCGGAACTGTTCCGTGAGAATAAAGTAATTCATTCCAAAAAAAAAAGAAGTCGTTCGAAATATGATCTCACAGAAGAAAAGATTAGAAACTGATTCACGACTCTGCTTTACGAAGTGGAAATTGGTGCGAGACGAATTCCTGCAAAATCTTTACACTTACCTACTAAAAGAATTGGACGTATATAAGCTAGTCTGCCGTTACGACATTTTGTCTTCTCTTTCTTTTTTATAAAACCTCTAGATCTGATTCTAACTAATTTATACGAAAATACATTTATTTATTTTTAACATGACAGCATCATCCCTAAGTCCTGACGTGACAATATTGGTTTGGTTTGGTTTGGTCTGGTCTGGTCTGGTCTGGTCTGGTCTGGTCTGGTCTGGTCTAGTCTCGTCTAGTCTGGTCTAGTCTCGTCTCGTCTAGTCTAGTCTAGTCTAGTCTAGTCTAGTCTAGTCTAGTCTAGTCTAGTCTAGTCTAGTCTAGTCTAGTCTAGTCTAGTTTAGTTTAGTTTAGTTTAGTTTAGTTTAGTTTAGTTTAGTTTAGTTTAGTTTAGTTTAGTTTAGTTTAGTTTAGTTTAGTTTAGTTTAGTTTAGTTTAGTTTAGTTTAGTTTAGTTTAGTTTAGTTTAGTTTAGTTTAGTTTAGTTTAGTTTGTAAGTAGGCATAGGACAATAAATATAATGTATTCTGCGCTTATACATGTCAAAAAAAATATTAATATAACGAAAAGCTTATTTTCTGGGAAATAGCTTGTATTTGGAGCAGCACATAACAAACAAAAACAGTTAAGGGTGTCACTTAGTTATTAATAGTTTTTTTTTTATAACATGTAACAGTTATATATAAATATAAACCCTAATTAATTTACAAACGTATAAAAAAATATTGCTAAAATTAACAAAAAGATGAACGCAAAAGAAACAAGGCCACATACAAAGTTTAATCTTTGACTTGAATGTAATGACCGAGTCATTTATTCTTTACTATAGGCCAATATCATGACAAGTGGCAAGCTCGTCGATGTCTCCAGCGTACCAAACTCGAGAAATATCACAAATGAATTAAATATTAATTAAATGTATTTATTTACATTAAGAAATATTTTTGTGTCCCAACCAAGAATCGAACCCGGTACCTCCGAGTCTTAATCCACGGACTTAGACCACGGAGGCAGTAAAATAATGTTATTCCGTAATTGGCTAGTTGTTAAGTAATAATTTGAACGTAAATATTTATTTGTAAAAAACAGCTGTGGAATATGTAAATGAATAAAAAAATAAAACAAATCTATGAAGAAGATAAATTTCTAAGCATTCCATGAATTCACCACGAGCGTATTATAGCGCAATAAAATAAAAAAAGGAGGCCTCCTTTTCTTAAACCAGCCTATTGTCGGTCGCAAGCCCGAGACACCATTCTTCTCATTCTTACCCACACACGATAGACCCGGCACCCACACGGTGAATCCATGGAATGCTTAGAAATTTGTCTTCTCCTCTCTCTTCACCACCGTTCCCGTGCCTCGGAGAGCATGTTAAGATGTCGGTCCCGGTTCCACTACGACAAAGCTGTGGAATCGTTAAAATAATGTCATAAAAAAAAAATTCGTAAGACCCTCTCCAACCCGTCTGTCCAGCGTGGCGAGTGTAGGCTATTTTCTCCAAAAGGCTCATCATCAATAGTGGAGGTCTAGGGATCTGTGTAGGGGTGGTGTCACCATGGTGCTGGGTATGAGATGAGAAGAATGGGTTCTCGGGGTTACGACCGTCATATATTTACAACACCACCGTTCCCGTGCCTCGGACAGCAAGTTAAGCAATCCGTCCCGGTTCCACCAATACCAACTTGTGGAATCGTTAATAAATTGTCAATAAAAATTTACATCACATCCTCGCCAAGCCGTCTGGCCAGCGTGGCGAGTGTAGGCCAAATTTTCCAGATATATATTCTGGAAGGCCCATCTCCAGCTGTGGAGGTCTAGGGGCTGTAATGATGAAAAAAAATGAATCTTTGGCAACAAATCAGTTTATTAAAAGCCCGCCCCTACAACCAAGTCTATGTTAAACAGTTTACATTGTACTGATTCTTTTCACACAATTGCGTGTTAATTTAGGTAATTGGAACATTTGTGCCGCACGTGCGTTTCGTATGAAGCTGATTTTTAACACGTTGCATATTTTTTATCTTAACCTAAAAAAACAAGCCAGTAACTTAAAAAAAAAAACGTAAAAGCAATTTTAAGCAAATACATGTATAAATATATAGGCATGCGATGCGACCTCGTCAAGCTCGGGAAGATGCAGCGGTTTCTGCTAAGAACCTCAAGCTGCGCAAACCTTGACGAATTTGCGCCGTTTGGGATCGAGACCTTGGGCCCATGAGGACATGAGTGTCTGACAAGTAGGAATGGCTAACGGGAAAGTCTATAGACGAAAAAGAAAGAAAGAGAAAGACAATTATTTCTGCCAACGTAAACAGAGAGGACATGTTGCCAATCTTCTTGGGACTATCCCTAACGGGTCGTCACTAGAAGACATATTTTTTTTATAAGGTTTAGTTTATATTTATTAAGGTTTTGCTTTTATGTAGTTTATCTTACTGTATAAACGATTTTTTAGGTTAAAAATAAATAAATGTATTTTCATATAAATTAGTTAGAATCAGATCTAGAGGTTTTATAAAAAAGAAAGAGAAGACAAAATGTCGTAACGGCAGACTAGCTTATATACGTCCAATTCTTTTAGTAGGTAAGTGTAAAGATTTTGCAGGAATTCCTCTCGCACCAATTTCCACTTCGTAAAGCAGAGTCGTGAATCAGTTTCTAATCTTTTCTTCTGTGAGATCATATTTCGAACGACTTCTTTTTTTTGGAATGGAGTATTTTATTTTCACGGAACAGTTCCGAGATAACACGCTGATACAGCTAGTTTATCAGGGATTGTACAATGATGTTCAAATGTGTACATGAGAATTATTCAGTCTGATGCGGCGCCAAGGATCGAGGTGAGCTTGCAATGAGTTTTTGTACAATGGCTAATAAATCCATCCTATATTCACTCAAGTATATAACATCCTCGCCAACACATCAGGCCAGCGTGGAGAGTGTAGGCCAAATTCTCCAGATATATGTTCTGGAAGGTTCCTATCCAACAGTGGAGGTCTTAGGACGCTGTGTTCTAGGGGCTGTAATGAATGATATAACTTGTCTCTTGTTACCAAATGTAAAATCAGGAAAGAAGGAAAGAGTCCGACATTATGTGAATATCAGAACTTGAGATCCGCATAGTGTGCTTAAAATGACGTTGACTAAAGTTCTAATTGAAAAATCATATTATTCTGTGCAAGAATTTTTAAATGACCCAAATTGACATCTAAATATTAATTTTAATTTGACCACAACCAGAATTAGATTTTTAATGTGAATTAACATTTTATTTTATTGTGTTGTGTAATTATATAACCATATGTATCTTTACAATATATATATAACAATATATATATATACACAATATTTGTACGCCTCATGGCAGAACACAGTTGCACTTTTTTAAACTAGGTTAATATATTAACTAGATTACCTGTGTTGAAACAAATAAATGATTTGATTGATTTGATTTGATCGATTTATTATTAATACGTGCATAGGCTTCTGTGTTGTGATTAAAATTCTAGGTACAACGAAACAAAAGCGTATATACTGATGTGTGACTGGCTGTTTATAAAGATCTACAACATTTACCAAAGAAAAATAAAAGAAAAATCCTTTAACGATGATCGAGATGACAGCCAGCGCTATTTACGTATTAAAATTGGACAGAAGGGTTATTCTTGCTGTATTGAATATTTTAAAATCAATTTTTACCTAGTCGATATTATATTATTATGGTACGATAGGAGAGACGTCCACCCAGAATACAATATACCTACTGCTTTGGGCATATTTCTAGAAAATTTGGCCTTCTCTCACGACATTTTCATTATCATTACAGCCCCTAGAACACAGCGTCCTAGACCTCCACTGCTGGAGATGGGCCTTCCAGAACATATATCTGGAGAATTTATCCTACACTCGCCACGCTGGCCAGACGGCTTGGCAAGGATTTGATGTCAATTTTGAATGACAATTTATTAACGATTCCACAAGTTGGTATTAGTGGAACCAGGACCGACGGCTTAACGTGCTCTCCGAGGCACGGGACCGGTGGTGTTGTAAATCTATGACAAATGTATGCCGGGGGGGTTTAAACCGACCTTTGTAGGATTTAAGGAACGCGTTCTTTCAACCAAGCCACCACCGCGCTTTATTAAAACTCAAATATTTTATTGCATGTCACAAAGTATTTTGCAGAATAGTACAAATGCACACATAATATGACACCCCGTAACAACTTATAACTAATTACAATTTTTAACTATATTACTTAAAAAAAAACTATGCAACAGGACTTCGTAGAAAGATCGAAAATAAAAAAGTCCTACATATAAAGTTTATACATGTCATGATGATGCAATCTGCCCATATTATGGACATACAATATGCTTATATCAATAGATATTTATTTACTATATTTATTTATATATAGTTCACATTTAATATTGTTCTTGTTAATTTATTGGAATACAATGTTAATGTCAAAATTTGCATGCTGAAAATTCTTTTATTGAGTAAAAACAGTTGTCAATAAGAATTTTCTTTAACTCAATAGTAAAATGTTTTATAGGTAACTCTCGTATCTCTCTAGGAATTTTATTATATACTCTAATGCACATTATGTGGCAGTTTCTGCTGTAATATTCACATCTTGGGTAGATTAGTCGGGTACAAAGTTTATCTGGCATGAATTCACTGCATGTGTATTGTATAGTAACATTTTTCTTGTAGTAGGTATGTCGCAACGTAACAAATTCGAGAAATATCAGACATAAATTAAATGCCCGGTCATGCCGGCATAGTGTTATGGACTGAATTCAGTCAGAGTCCACTATCCAAAGACACATGTATTAGTATAATAAAGAACATAATAGAACCCGGTACTTCTGCGTCTAAATTCTCGGGCTTAACCGCAAGACCATGGAGGCAGTTGCAATTATTATCCTACTTCAATCTCATTGTTGATAAATAATAAAATCACTTATTTCTAATTCAAGTTTATACAAAAATTACTGTTGATGGTTGGTAGTTTGTTGTATCCGTAATTAGTATTATAAGTATGTATTTATAAATTACTATTATAGCATCTGTTAATTTAAGTATCATTTATATCATGTTTGCGTTATTACTCTATCCTTGTTTTTATTTTTATATCCAGTTTTTTTTTCCTTTGCATAATATTTGTGTTTAACTTCTATTTTGTATAAAATATTTTTGGCTCTCAATGTCTTCTTATTGTTATTAATTTATTACACAGATGTTCAAACTTGTCACGTGCCGGCAAAGCCTTTTTCAATTTTAGTATCTTGCAAGCCACAGTGGCAATTTTGTTTATCTGTGATATTGTTTGTGTATGTTGACTGTTTGTTGCCTAAATAAATGAAAATAAATAAAATATATATTTTTGAGAAGAGATTAGTACAACAAGAATAGGATTCTTATCACATTTTATTATGTTCCTAATGGCCTAGCCCTTTTATTTCATTGTTCTGTGCCTTAAGGGCACCGCAGACCAGCGCTAACATTTAAATCAACCTTAATGATGTTCATTTTATTGTTACTTACTGTACTGTTGTATTTATTTGATAACAATGAAGCTTACGATCATTTAGAACTGATTTTTTTAATTTGATTTTTTATGCTATAACTACCTTCGTGGTCTAGCGATTAAGTCCGTGGATTTAGACTCGGCGGTACCGGGTTCGATTCCTGGTTGGGACACAAAAATATTTATTAATGTAATAAATACATTTAATTATTATTAAATTTATTTGTTATATTTCTCGAGTTTGGTATGCTGGAGACATCGACGAGAGACTTGCCACTTGTCATGATTGGCCTATAGTAAAGTTTGGCTCGCCAAGCCGTTTGGCCAGCGTGGCGAGTGTAGGCCAAATTCTCCAGATATATGTTATATATGGAAGGACCATCTCCAGCAGTGGAGGTTCTAGGGGCTGTATTGAATGAAAAATGAATGAAAAATAAGTTTGGCTAAATGTAAATTCGCTTCTTTATAAGCGTGGTTTCTGACCACCCCGAAAGGGAAACGGTCGTGATGATACTTTTGATTTTATATAAGTATTATTAATATTAAAATAATTAATTGCATTTTTTTTTAAATAATGTACAAAAGCCTTCATAGTGTAGCGGTTAAGTGCATATAGATTATTATGACCATTTTTTTTTAAATTTAATACTAGCACTTCACGTGACCTTGCTCCCACGTGATGGTAAGTAGTGCGAGGTCCATAAATGTAATCAACTGAAATCAGTCCCTAACACTATGTCGGTTTATTTATAGGTACACTTAACTAGGTTTATCGGCACGATCGGTGGCTACTGGATACTTCCCCGCCCCAGCAGACTGGGCAAATTACCACCGTCAGTTTGCCTGCCACCTATTTGTTGTTCTCGTTGAAATTATTTTCGTTTCGCATCAATTGAAACGGTAGGAGGATTGTTGGTCCGGGGCCTATCAGTATTGTGGATGACCCCCTTCTAGCCAGTTCATCAGCCGCATTATTACCCAGTGAACCACTGTGACCCTTTATCCACTATAACGTAATTTTATTGTCTCTGCACACTGCTTACACACTTACTGGGAGGGCATTCCACATCTTCAGCGCGCCACAGATTTAACAGTCTCCAAAGGACAATGCAACTTTTCCCTTGTAGCTTGGGCTCAAAAAATAAAAATCACTGAGCAGAGACAATTTTGGTGTCAAATGATAGGTCTTGATAACACCTTCAACTTTTATTATGACACCAGATAAATCTAGTTGATATAATGAGCTTGTTCATAGCACAGAAAAAGTGTATTCGTGCTATTGGAGGTCTAAAGTGGACTGACTCTTGTCGTCCTTTATTTAAAAAATCTTACCATGTGTATACATCTTTGAGGCATGTAAATTTGTTAAGTCAAATATCGAGCTGTATCAACAAAGTAATAATAATGGCAAACGTTCCATCACTCACACATCCTTAGTAATGCCTATACCTAAATTAGAAATCTTTAGACGAAACGCCTTCTACATGAGCGCTAAAATATATAATTGTTTGCCAAGGGCATGGACAGAGATGCCTTATAAAAGATTCTGCAGAGACTGCATGCGTGGCTAGTTCAGGAATGTTTCTATACTTTGAGGAATACTATGTGTATTTTAAGCGACACAAAGGTTTTTGTGAAGTAAAGTTACTAAAGAAGCAACACTGAGTTTTTAGTAACTTTACTTCTATAACAGTTGTTGTAAATTTTTGCATGCTTATGGCGAAATATGTGACCCATTTAATATTAATAAGACCTAATATTGTTTGTTACCATGTTTCCTGCAAATAAATATTTCATTTCATTTCATCTATCCTGGTGAAAAAAAATGTGACCTACAATAATTCTCATGACACCGACAATTTGCAGTTTGAATTTTCCAGTCTTTCGTCTTCCTTCTCGATACATCGTCCTTTCGCATTATAACTGTATAATCTCAAAACATTCAACAAACAAAGATTCAACGTGTTATAGTTTAATTAATAATGAACTCTTAGTTCTAGCTAGTTACGATATCTATCTAGCAATAAGTGTATTATTTTCAGATTGTATAGTATTAATGAAAAATAATGCTTACCTTTGCGTATAATATTCGTTTTTTCATACTTTCGAAGAGACAAAGCGATTGAACTGCTCGGTCCCTTGATCTAAACTAATAATTGCATAATATTCGCGCGAAACAAGGTATTACTTCGGCCAATTTAAAACATCTTCTAGCGACTGTGGGTTGAACTATGCTCATTAGTCAATACTATTGTGATACTGAACGTTTCCGCACACTAATACTTAAATGATTTTGAAATTGTACACTTTTAATGCGAAAGGGCGACATGTATAGTATACTACTGATTCAAGTGCGTCAGTTAGACGTGGTTTGCTTGTTCCACGCGTAATGTCTTCGTAGTCAACTCTACCTATTCGAAACTCTACATTTGGCGAATGCAAACTTCAATTGAGTTATCAGAATAATGCGATTTAAATTGGCCCCGAGGCTGCGTCGTTTGTGACACCTGTGTGGCAGATTAGTATGGGAACATACTAACCACTTCGACGTTTAATGGCAAAACTAATGAATGCTGAACATTTTCATTTATTTATTTAATTAGGATTACTAACAGAGTACACATTTTTATTTTTTTATTTTTTTTATTTCCAGCAAGCTATAAGGCTTGTGTTACGGAAACTAGATGGTTGATAAACTACATATTATACTTTTTTTTTTAAATATACACATATTATACATATAAACACCCAGACCGAGACAAATTATACAATGTACAACTTGCCCACGGTGGGAATCGAACCCACGACCTCCCGAGTTCACAGCAACGTTTGTTACCACTAGACCACGGAGGCGGTCAAATTGAATCTAATTAAATTAATAAAGGAAAACAGTTTTAAAAATAATAATAAAAAAATTAAAAAAACAATAATAAATAAAACCTATGACTAAAAGTAATACGAGTCAAATTATATAAGCATCTTATATAAAAAAACATTAAAAACCCAGAAGAAGAAGAAGACAAATTTCTAAGCATTCCATGGATTCACCGTGCGGATGCCGGGTCCATAGTGTGTGGGTAGAGATGAGAAGAATGGTGTCTCGGGCTTGCGACCGACAATAGGCTGGTTTAAGAAAAGGAGGCAGCTCACAATCCACCATTCTACTTCTCTCCCTACCCAACAGAATACTGTATGATTCCGTTAATGCCGTCTTGGAAGCTCGTTCCATAAATGTATTGACGGCAGACCTGCTTAGGCCCATACATTCAGTATTTTATTTGTATTATTGTGGAATAAATTACGTCACAAAGAAGAGAAAAGTCACAAAAAATATTACAGAATTAAATACGGTATCTCCACGTCTAAATTAAAAAAAGTATCCGCTAGGCCTAGCGTTAAAATAAAATTTGTTTTGTTAAACTAAAATACTATTTATGCAAAAAAAACTATCATTGTACTCGTATCTATTAACAATAACTGCGTATAATAAAATTAGTTTCAATTCAAAAATTGTTTGTGGGTTCCGTTGTTTTGTCATAACGAGGCAGTGGTTTATTGATGCAAAACAGCTTAGTGCAAAAACTGACGGTAACTAAATTACACTAATGTTATTATGATTTGTAGAACAAAAACTTGTATCGTCATTTCATTGCGCCGAGCGTGAAGCGACAAAGATAATCTTCTTCTCAAAAAACACAATCGGCAATTTTATTTATTTAATTTAAATTCTTTATTGCACCAAAACTTAAAATTAGATACGAGGGGCGTTCAAAATATTCTCGGTATTGATACGTTACAACCTATTTTATATATATATTTGTTACTGGCCGCTAAGATTCATCCATTGACATTAAAAAAAAGTAAAATTGGAACCGAGATGTTCTTTTGTTTTTCTGCAATTGCCGAACAAACATGAACACCATGAGCGAATTAACAATTTTAACGAAATTAGAGCACCGATCCGTCATAAAATTCTTGACAAAACAGGGTAAAAATCAAAAAACCATAAAAGAGGAAATGGATTGTGTTTACCGTGAGTCTGCTCCTTCTTTATCTACTATTCAAAAATGGTCAAGCGAATTTAAGCGTGGAAGGGAGAGTATTGAAGATGACCCTAGACCTGGCCGGCCTGTAGTGGCTACCTCACAAGAAAATATTGATAAAGTGGAAAAACTTATATTGGAAGACGGCCGAGTGAAGGTAAAATCTATAGCTCAAGTAACCAATCTCTCTATTGGTACCGTACATGACATTATACATGACCATCTTAATATGTCAAAAGTAAGTGCAAGATGGGTTCCGCGAATGCTGACGCTTCTTCAAAAGGATATGCGTGTGGCTTGCTGTTCAGATTTTATCGACCTGTGTGGTGAAAATCCCGATGAGGTGCTGCAAAAAATAGTTACTGGAGATGAAACCTGGGTTCATCATTATGACCCAGAGAGCAAACAGGAGTCCATGCAGTGGCACATTAAGGGTTCAGCTCATCCCAAGAAGTTCAAGGTAATCCCGTCAGCTGGCAAGGTCATGGCCACAATATTTTGGGAATGTGAAGGAGTTTTGCTTATCGATTATAAAGAAAAAGGTGTAAATATCACAGGGCAGTACTACGCTAACGTTATACGTCAATTAAGAGATGCGATCAAAGAAAAGAGGCGAGGAAAGTTAACCAAAGGTGTTCTGCTTCTGCATGACAACGCCCCTGTCCATACTGCTCATATTGCCAAGGCAGCTATTGTTGAATGTGGGTTTGAAACTGTTACTCATCCACCCTATAGTCCGGAATTAGCCCCAAGCGACTTCTTTTTGTTTCCCAATCTTAAAAAGGATCTGCGTGGAAATAAATTTTCTGACGATGAAGCGTTGAAGACGGCCGTGGAGGAGCATTTTTACACCAAAGATAAAAAATATTTTTATGAGGGATTAAAAAAAATAATTGATCGATCTTATAAGTGTATGAACATAGGGGGGGAGTATATTGAAAAATAAAAATATCAAACTTTTCGTACTTGTTTGTTTTTATCCACATACCGAGAATATTTTGAACGCCCCTCGTACATAGGCGAGTTGATGATGGTGAGAGATTATGGGCAGGGTGCAACAATCTAATAATATTAGTCTAATTTATAAATATACTACATACCAAGCAATTACATAAACTACATGCAAGTATTATGAACATATATATTATCTTCCATTGGAAGTTCGACGCAACATCACTGATGTTGCATATTTAATAAATGTAGCAAATGGTACAGTCGATAGTCCTGAGTTGCTGGCTTGTTTGGGTTTACGAATACCTAGGTTTAATCTTCGATTTCCCCCACTCTTGTTCCTACCATATGCTAGTACCAGGTATAGACAGAACAGTTATTTATTAAGAACATATAACAACTATAATATTCTTGCGGAAGATTTTAGACATGTTTAACTCCAAAGCAACATATATTAGACGTCTAATGACGCTTCATTACGTTGAATCGATCATCGGCAGCAATCCCTAATGAGTGATTTGTTTTTTCATTATCAACTTACTTATGGTTTTCTTGCTCTTTATTACTTAACTTTAAATTTATATGTGAAAACCTTTAATAGTTCTTAGTGAATTTACTGTATAATATTTACTATAATATTGTCAACTGTTGGTTTTCCAAAATGAATAAAATAATATATATATACATATATATACACAAATAAACATAATTGCGTGCCAAATATTCAATGTGTACTGGATGCAGTGTGTTCCTGATTATCAAGAAACAAGTTAGTGACTAATTGTTTAAAAACATTGACAGATGGTGCCCGTCTAATGGCCAGTGGTAGTTTGTTCCACTGGCGGGCTGCAGCTGAAGGAATCTGAATATCTGATAGAAGAGTGGGATGGGATTTTGAGTTGATTGTTGAAAGCAGAACGAAGAGGGAGGTAGTGCGTATTGCACAATAACTCAAATCGAGTTTTGAGGTAAGGAGGTGCACGAGGATTGTTCAGGATACCATACAAATGGACAAGTAGATGGGCAGATCTGCGAAAGCGGATATTGAGCAATTTTGATTATAAAAAAAAGTGAAGTTTTCCTATTTTTTTACTAACATCAATTCTAATACTCGTAGCATACGCTCAGACCTTAACCACCAGAACTACATTGAGAGCATCACTAATACTACTGCGGTAGGCAGACTGATGGTGGTAATTTGCCGTCTGCCAGGGCGGGGAAGTATCCACCGTGCTTGCCGATAAACCCAGTAAAGTGTAGTTCAGTCAAGGCGGCATAGGGTTAGCGACTGATGTCAGTCATAAGTGTCTCATTTCAGTTGCTAACATTCATGGACCTCGCCCACCACTTACCGTCAGATGGATGCAAGGTCACATGTCGTGCTAGTAAATAAATAAAAATAAAAACTAAAGGAGCGTCAAAAAGTTATCATATTTTATCCTTTGTTTTCTCTGTTTTTCCCTCTTTGCAGTTACAAGGTTTTAAAATGTTATTTGCATGAAATAGCGTTTACGAGCACAAATGGAGTGCACAGGAAGTGCTAACTGGACGTGATTCAGACAATCAGTTTAATTTTTAACAAATTGATGTGGGATCTCTCGTCAAGATTTGTTATTCGAGAAGAACGCGCAATGCCAGGCATAGATGTGTGTCAAAAATTGACAAATAGCCTATTATTATTACTCATTCGAACTTACAATTTACACCTTCACACACCTACACTGTCAATACACATTACATAATGATGCGTAGATAGTTTTTTTTTAATATTGTCTCTTTATTTTTATTGTTATGTTTATTTTTTAAGTAGCTTTAATTTTTAATAATCCGTTCATGGTTTAGTGAAAATAATGTTATTCCGTAATTGGCTAGGTGTTCCGGTAATCATTTGAATGTAAATATTTATATGTAAAAGACAGCTGTGGAATAAGTAAATGAATAAATAAATAAATTACTTAAAACCTATGAAATATGTATTAACCGTTAATACTTATTAGATTATGTACGAGTACGCGGTGGTGGCTCGGTTGAAAGAACGCGTTCCTTAAATCCTACAAAGGTCGGTTCAAACCCCCCCGGCATGTACCAATGAGAAATACACTTTTCTTAAATACATTTGTCATAGATTTACAACACCACCGTTCCCGTGCCTCGGAGAGCACGTTAAGCCGTCGGTCCCGGTTCCACTAATACCAACTTGTGGAATCGTTAATAAATTGTCATAAAAATTGACATCAAATCCTCGCCAAGCCGTCTGGCCAGCGTGGCGAGTGTAGGCCAAGTTCTCCAGATATATGTTCTGGAAGTCCCATCTCCAGCAGTGGAGATCTAGGACGCTGTGTTCTAGGGGCTGTAATGAATGACTTAACTACATTCATCTATCTATTGTTTGCGTTAATATGATCATATCTCTGAGAATCGTGCTAAGTTGAATTCATAATAAATGTTGCTTAATAAGATAGCTCAATAAACATTATTATTATTTTTGTTATCTAACTGTAAGTTTTGCTGTAATAAATAAATTAACAAACAAAAAAATAATAATAAATAAACAAACGAGTTGGTACAACACCAGTATAGTATCATCACGACCGTTTCCCTATTGGGGTGGTCAGAAACCACGCCTATAAATAAGCGGATTCACATTTAGCCAACTTTACTATAGGCCAATCATGACAAGTGGCAAGCTCGTCGATGTCTCCAGCGTACCAAACTCGAGAAATATCACAAATAAATTAAATGTATTTATTTACATTAATAAATATGTTTGTGTCTCGACCAGGAATCGAACACGGTACCTCCGAGTATAAATCCACGGACTTAACCGCTAGACCACAGAGGCAGTGACCACCGATTTAAAAAGGCATTATTATTGAAATTGGAATGAAATACGAGGGACTTCTTCTTGCAATGGTTTATTGACATTTTAGAGGTGGTAGGCCAACTGATGGTGGTAATTTGCACAGTCTGCTGGGGCGGGGAAGTATCCACCGTTCGTGCCGATAAACCCAGTAAAGTGTATCCACACGTTTCGAGATCAGGCTCGAATTGCCGTCATACCCAGTCAAGCCGGCATAGTGTTAGGGACTAAAGTCAGTCATGAGTGTTTTATTCCAGTTGCTAACATTCATGGACTTAACATCAGGAGGGTACAAGATCACATGTCGTGCTAGTATAAAAAAAATTAAAAAAATGACAAGTAAACAAGTAATTAGTTACATGAATAGACACGTCATACAAAACAATAATTGTTGAGACTAAATTTATTAGTCTCAACAATTATAAGATCAGTAAAAATTAAAATATCAGCAACAAACTTAAGAATATTGCATTGTAGGTGTGGTGTAAAATAATAGTATCTGTTCTGGCAATTTTATATGCACAGGTGTAAAGATTGTGCTGTAAATAAATTCGGAAATAGGTCGTTCTTTTGTGAAATTTTATGATGCAGTTTTAATCTTGAACAAAATCGATCAGCAGCCCTATTCTGTTACTTAGACGCAAACGTTATATAATGAAATCCGCTAACTATATAAATCACGCTATTAAGGTTGATATTTGCACGGACGCTGTCAATGTCGAGCGCTTATAGAGTTCAGAATTGAATAATATTTTCTAATTATGACGCAATCTCTGACGTTAAAAAAGAAATCCACTAATAACGTTTGCGACTAAGTAAGAGAATAGGGCTACAGGACACTATATTAGGTTTTTATCGATATTCCTCACAGTTTAGACCAGATATTTTGACATGTTGTGGGCCAAACTTTAGTGTGCAAATATGTTCGCGGGCCGCGAATAGTGTTATATTTTTTAAAATAAGGTTTTGACAATGTTTTGGGGGCTGGATCAAATCTTACAGCGGGATGATTGTTGCCCACATATGGTTTAGACAGTAGCCATCAACGCCCACTTGAAAAATTCATTCTGTATAGCCTTGACCATATTTCTTTAGGCAAAAATTGCTTTTATTATATAAAAAGTGGATTTCATTCGTAACTCTGCAATTGCAATCTCAAACTTCCTACAAGGTGCCGACTCGTACGATGCTACATATTTTCCATTCTCCTGTATGGTGTCGAATCGTGGAACCTAACAAACACAATGTGGAAAAAGTTAGAAGCTTTTGAAGTGTTGATGCAGGAGAATGTTGAAGATATCATGGAAGAACAGAGTAAGAAACGAAACCGTCTTGCAGAGGATGAACAAAGACTGAAAATAGTAAAGCGAAGAATGAAGTTGAAGTACTTGGGACACATCATGCGCAATAAAAAGTATAGCTTGCTGCACCTCGTCATGCAAGGCAAGATACAAGGCTCCAGAAGACCGGGGAGAAGACGCACTTCCTGGCTCAAGAACCTCAGGGGTTCGGGATGAGCACCAGATCCTTGTTCGGGACAGCGGCCAACAAAATCACAATCGCCTTAATGATAGCCGATTATTTTATTTTATTTTTTTATTTAAAAACTTAATTGCACTTTGTACAAAGGCGGACTTAATGCCGTTAGACATTCTCTGACAGCCAAACCTTTAGGACATTTAGACAGTATCAATGGTAAGTAGGTGCAATATTATTAAATGACAATTTGTAAGATATATGTAGGTATATTTAGACATAACAACAAATACATACTAATAATACTATAGTATAGAATTATAGAATATATATGAAGCATTTTACAACACCACCTGATGGTGGGAAAGATTAGTCAGAACAATAAAGGAACTTCTACGCAGAGTCTTAGATAAAGCTGTTCAAAGTCAAAGTCAAAATATCTTTATTCACGTAAACCTATTACAGACATTTGTGACACGTCATTATTTAAATTATTTAGAATGATTCTACTCCTGTTAGTGGAAGACTGAGCAGCGAAGTGGTCCAAGGAGTAAGCTGTTAGCAGAAGACTAACAGCTTAGCAAAATCCAGTGACCTGTTAATGTTTAATCTGACTGAGAAAGGAATCTGCAAGGAAAACTCAGCTATAGCAGATTTACAAATGAAACAAATACAGAATCACACAACAACAATAAATAATAATGTCACATATCATCATCATCATCAGCCTGTATCTCTCCACTGCTGGATGTAGGCCTCCCCTAAGGCTCGCCACTTAACGCGATCTTTCGCTACCCTCATCCAAACCCCACCAGCGACCTTCTTTAGGTCATCTGTCCATCTGGCGGGGGGTCGTCCCACTCTGCGTCTTCCCGTACGTGGTCTCCACTCTAGAACCCGTTTGCCCCATCGATCGTCGGTTCTGCGGCAGATGTGTCCGGCCCATTGCCACTTTAGCTTGCTAATTTTAAAAGCTATGTCAGTAACTTTCGTTCTCTGACGAATATCAACGTTTCGAATTCTATCCATCAGAGATACACCAAGCATAGCTCTCTCCATGGCTCGCTGAGCGACCTTGAATTTATGGACCAGACCCACTGTTAGTGTCCACGTCTCTGCTCCGTACGACATTACCGGGAGGACGCACTGGTTAAAGACCTTAGTCTTTAAACATTGTGGTATAGACGATGAGAGGATGTGCCGGAGTTTCCCGAATGCCGCCCAACCTAGCTGAATGCGTCTGTCGGCTTCTTTGCTGTCACATATATTGAACTCAAAACTATATTATGCGATTGTGAATCAGTAATCAAATCAAGACCTTTAAGTTACGTTAATAGTGATTCTTCCGAACTGACCCCAACAACTGACCTAAATGGCGCCTCCGTGGTCTAGTGGTAACAAACGTTGCCGTGAACTCGGGAGGTCGTGGGTTCGATTCCCACCGGGGGCAAGTTGTACATTGTATAATTTGTCTCGGTCTGGGTGTTTATATGTATAATATGTATATATTTACAAAAAAAAAAAGTATAATATGTAGTTTATCAACCATCTAGTTTCCGTAACACAAGCTTACCGCTTACCACGGAAATTAGATGGCGCTGTGTGACCTGTCTGAAATATAAAAAAAAAAATAAAAAAAAAATAATAATAATAATAACGTTACACCACCAATCGAAAGAGTCAGTAAAAATTAAATTATCAGCAACAAAACACTGCAACAAACTTAACAATATTGCATTATAGGTGTATAACTGTAATGGCAATTTTATTTGCACAGGTGTAAAGGAAATCTGTAGTTTAATTGTGCTGTAAATAACTGACGAATATTGGCTGAAAGTGCGGAAATCGGTCGTTACCTCACTCTCTCCACAAAGCATTAAATACCGTTAAGCAGAGACATATACTTAGTCAATTTTTTTTTTTATAAATATACATTTATTCGAAAAAAATATTTTCAACATATAAAATAAAATTAATATTAAGGATAGGGATATAAGTCACGTCCGCGTGGAATGGTGGAAAAAACGCTGGCTGCATTTTCCCGCTCAATTGCAACACTGATTCTCTGGGCGAAGAAAGAGCCAGCCCTCTTGTCACC
Organism: Tinea semifulvella; assembly: GCA_910589645.1. NCBI lineage: Eukaryota > Metazoa > Arthropoda > Insecta > Lepidoptera > Tineidae > Tinea > Tinea semifulvella. The sequence continues at coordinate 5,973,664 of OU342599.1, forward strand.
GGAGGAGACGACAAGACGCGGTGTTATGTCTTTTAAAAACTTTTTTGCACTTGGACTCCAGGGGCCCAGAGTTTCTACAGCAAACGGCACAAATATGTAATCTTTTAATATACTTACATACTTTCGTCGCTTGCTGGACTCAGCATTTTCCGCCGCGGCTCCCGCTTTATGCGCTGTCTCCCTGAGATGCGACGTAAATAAATTAAATTAAAATTAGTCATAAATTAAACTTTAATTTTTTAACTTGATCAGTCAAGCGTCTGGCTAAGGAGTTGTCAAAACGGTTGACAAAGAAATCTGGAGACAGGTAGGTTGGGAATTACTTCTGTTAACGTATTACCCTCGCTATACAGACGGGAAATGTTGACAGTCTTCTTGGGACTATCTCTGATAGGACGTCTCTAGAACTATTTTTTTTAAAACTAAATAATACAAAATCTATCCGCGGCATGGTGGCAAGAACGCTGGCCGCATTTCGTCTCTGAATCGCTATGCTGATTCTCTGAGCGAGGAAATAACCAGCCCTCTTGTCACCAGAGCAAACAATTATACAAGGGGTAATGTTTTTTAAAAAAGTTTTAGCGCTTGAACTCCACTCCCCTAAAGTCTCTACAGCAAACGGCACAAACACGTAGTCTTTGATTATAGTTTTTTTTTTAAGTTTATAGGTAGTTTATATTTGATTTTATTTAAGTCATCATCATCATCATGACCGTTTCCCTTTCGGAGTGGTCAGAAACCACGCTTATAAATAAGCTGATTCACATTTAGCCAACTTTACTATAGGCCAATCAAGCTCGATGTCTCTAGCGTACCAAACTCAAGAAATATCACAAATAAATTAAATGTATTATTTACATTAATAAATATTTTTGTGTCCCGACCAGGAATCGAAGCCGGTACCTCCGAGTCTAAATCCACGGACTTATCCACTAGATGCAGAGGCAGTTAAAAATAAAAATCATTTTTGGCCGGTCCCTTTAAATATATGTCCATATATTGTGATAAAAGTTTACAATAAAATTGTACAGTATACTTTTATTCTCGAATCTTGCATGCCTGTAACAACAATGATGCATTTTGTTGTGTATTACCGCTTTTGTTTATTTGTAAACAAAAAACAACGTTAAAGCTAGTGTTGCTCAATCTTGGTCTTGGTCTTTTGCAGGAACAAGGGCAAGACCACCGTTAAGATAGTAAGACCAACAAATTAGTTGTCGCAGAAATCTAAGAGTTCGCTGTCTCCTTTTTTCTGTTCTAAACGAGCCTGCGACACCAAAATACCTCAAGGACAAAAGAGATTTTGCCGCAACTTTTTTGGTGCGAGCGTCAACAAAATATAATTCAATAATCATATATTTGTATTGTGTTTTTTTTAAATTTAATTTCAACGTCTGATTTACCCCAGCATTAAAATATAATTTAATGAAATAGTCAATTAGTTAAGTTTATGTTTATTATGTATTCTCTTCTCCCGATGGATTATGAATGGGGTGATAGGGAAGGCAAAGGGTCCAGCCCATACAGCCAAGTCTGACGTAATCTATCTTTCTTTTTTATGAATTAATAAGGCTATAATCAAATTCCAGATGTTGCAGAATTTGATGCTTTTCTTCGAGTCACTCGCCGCATTATAGCTCAAACACGTCGGGTATAATATGGGAGGTCACAGCGCGGGAAAACCGCAAAAAATAAACTTTAATTTGAGCCCCATATTTAAAGTCCAATTTATCGTTTTCCATAATTAATCACATTCCGGCACATTATCAAACAAACCAACACCACTTTTGACAACAAAAATTTGCACTTGACATGTCCGCGCAAATTAGTGCGAAGGACTCCCAATTGGTTAAGATTTATGTATGAACTAGTTACAAAACACTATTTATACAATTAGATTCTTTATTATGATCAGGTACTTTATTACAGATAAAACACTGGATTTCAAATCGGCAGGATAGAAACTATGTAATTTATTAAGGTAAAAAAAAGTTTTTGTCAATTGTCGTTATGCAGGGTAAAATAAATTAAATTAATTACAGATTATGAAATCACAATATATTAACTATGAAATAAAAAAGAAATCATTATGACACAAGAACACTTTTTGCGCCTATTTCACTAAGAAAAATGGGCATTCTCATTTGCCTACCTTTCTTCGTTTGTGTGATTTGTTAGTAAGTCACTTTCTGTCCCATTGAATCATTCTTGATTTGTTTCAAATTCTCTGCTACTTGGTAAATAAAGATTGTTGGGTATCGGTAGTGGAGGAATGTGGAAAATTTGAGGTCTGGTCTTTGTGCCCGCTCTAATTCAAGTAAATGTCTTCAAGTAAATTTGAATGCGCCCCCCCAGGCACAAATGCACATGTATTCAAAATTTCAAGTAAATCAAACAAGTAGTTCTTGAGATAAAAGTTTGCGGCATATCGTACACTAAAGCCTCACAAGGTACAATTAAAAACAAATAAATTGATTTAAGCAATACCATACCAAGACCAAGATAAAGAGTGTAAGACCAAGTCCGAGACCAGCTGTTCTTTGGACAACACTAGTTAAAGCCGTCAGTGTATATTACCTACGAGTATAATGGTGTTGTTATGAATCGTTCGAGAAGCTGAGTACCTATATTAATTTTGTATCCAATTGGCTGACCTTTTTAAAGTTGATATTTTTTAGTCTTCGTTGTTAAAATAATGTAGCGTTTGCTCAGTTTATCTGGATCTTATGCATTTGCACGAGGCCAATCATCACACCCCTAGAACACAGAGTTCTAGACCTCCACTCTGGAAGATCGGCTATCCAGATTTTTATAGAGAATTTGGCCTACACTCGCCAAGCTATGAAGCTAGACGGGTTGGCGAGGGATCTGATGATGATGTCTGAATTTTAATGATTTTACTAACGATTCCACAAGTTGGTATAAGTGGTACCGAGACGACGCTGTGTTGTAAATGTATGACAAATGTTACGTACATGTAAAGTGTATTTCTCATTGGTAATCGTTCTTACAAGCCACCAATGCTCTTGCCCTATTAAGGGTTGATAGTGTGGTGTCTGACCGTTCGCGTCGTGATGATACTTTACTTTTAATTTGAATATAAATAAATTTAAAAATATATTTACAAAATAAAAAATAATATTATTATTAATACCATGGATAGTATCCGCGCTGAATTGCAATACTGATTCTTTGGGTGAAGAAAGAGCCAACCCCTTTTGTCAACGGAGGAGACGACAAGACGAGATGTTATTTCTTTTTAAAACTTTTGGGCGCTTGGACTCCATGGGACCAAAGTTTCTACAGGATAGCGGCACAAATATGTAATCTTTTAATATACTTATATACTTGCCGGACTCCGCTTTTTCCGTCGCGGCTGCCAATTCAATTCAATTAAATTTATTTATTCTGTAAGTAGGCATAAGACAATAAATATAATGTATTCTGAGCTTTTACATGTCAAAAAATTAATTAATATAACAAAAAGCTTATTATCTGGGAAATAGCTTGTATTTGGAGCAGCACATTACAACCCAAATATACATAATTTTAAATAATAAAATTATAACTGCTGTAAATAGGCATTGTCATATTTAAATATTAAAAAAATGAAGAAAAGAAACTATATTACAATTATAAAATATAAAAATACATATACAACAAAAATAAAATATTTTCCAAACACTAGTGACTCTACTCGACTTTACCGAGTCAAACTCTCGAAAGGAATCGAGCAGAATACCCACGTCCACTCCCGAGCGCCAGGATCGACTCAAGTTCATTTACGGTTTGGGCTCTGCTGAACAGACAGCCAATGTGAGTGTATTTTACTGGGGATCCCGTCGCAAACCGCTCTCATAATGCGATTGGTTGAAGAGCGTAGCCGCTCCCAGAAAGACGTGACACGGTTTCGGAGCACCGCGAAGAAGTGTGGTAGGTACCTTCGCCTCAGCGAACATGCACGATGCACTGCAGTAACTCGGTCGGCGCATGAGGATACGGAACGCATTATTGTACTGTTTTATTTATTTAAAACCATTTGCACTATGTACAAAGGCGGACCTAATGCCGCTAGACATTCTTACTCGGTCAACCTTAGGGACATTACGAACATGGTATGTGGGAGGTAGGTGCAAATATTTAAACAGGAAAATAGATAATTAAAATTCTACTAAATCTAAATCTAATACTAATATAAAACATAAATATATATATAATAATACTAAATTCAAATAAATAATAATACATACATACAATATTACTTGCGAGTGAGTTTGCAGAGTTGTTCCATCAATTAACAGCCGTTGCTTGGTGACTTCGTTTGGCGAGTGTTATTGAATAGCTTTATCTTTTTTTTCAGACTACCTGCATTTTTTGTATTATTTTATATTTGCAGTTGCATTTGTTTGATAGTTATACGTACTATTGGTTTTAATTATTAAGTTTGTTTATAGATATTTTGATGTAACTATTATCACAAATTGTAGGGAATCAACTGGTCTCCATAACGCAAGTTAACTTTTTATGGAGGCCAGGGAACCCCAATTTATTTGTACTTAGATTTGAGGTTTTTTGTATATTGTACTCTTTATTTTGGTTAATAAAAATCATTATATAGTATGTTATATAGTTGTTAGGAACTATTCAAGAAGTGTGTGAAGACCATTCTTTTAAACAGCATTCTGTTGGGCGCTTGTCGGATATTTAAGATAACTGTTCCCTCATGGCACTGTATGATTTCCTTGACAGTATGTTTTAAACAGCGTCAGCTTGACATCTTTACTATACTTGCCAAACCTATTTATATTTAGCCGCTGTATGCATTTATTATTAAATTGTAATAATTACACATATAGGCATTTATAATGTATGCAAAATTGACATGCTTCCTTACGCTTTTACGCTTTCGGATACCTTGGAGCGGCACATCCGTCTTGGCTGTGGGAAAAGTGAGCAGGTGTTGTCACTTATCAATATCAACTGCTATCTCATAGGGTTGCCAACTAGATAACGGCACCTCCTAACAACCCTCTCAAACTACAGTTGCACGTAATAAAATGTTGCAAGTATTAATTCCTACAATGACATCTGAAACACCGTCCACCGACTGTTTAGATGTCACAGCTAAATAGCTTTTGTTACTATGTACGATTTTTTTTATGCCCTAACCTATGTAACAACTAATTTGTGATGTATATTTATTTTGCAATAAAGATTTTTATTATTAAAAAAATATATATAAAACCCTTTACGCGTTTAGTTTATATTTTTGTTATATTTGGTATCTTGAAATTAGCTTGTAGTCATCGTGGTTAGCTTTGGCCGATCTTGGTGTTGGTCTTGCGTAAGAGTCTCGTAAGACTCTTATTCAGACATTTTGCTAAGAATAGCCTATTTTTTTTCTTTAATTTGTAACTGTTTCGTGTATGTCGGGTTCAGGGGTAAAAATATTGAACCCTTATAGTAGATGACTTAAAACAATTCCAAAACTATCTCTGAATACATGTTTGTCAACAAGATCTATAACTATTCCAAATTTCAAGTAAATCGGACCAGTAGTTCTCGAGATACTAGTTTACGAACAGACACCAAAGTTTCATAAGGTTTAATCAGATCATGAGTCTTAGAACTAAGAACTAACCAAGATTAGGAATGCATGAACAAGACTGTTGCGAACTCCTTAAGCATATTTTTCTATTACATTTTATGACGATTTTCTGCCATTTTTGATACCTATTTTATTTTGTCAAAATTCAAGTGTCAAATAAACAATTTGTAAAAAGCAGACGAGTTTTCGTAAAAATCATTTAATATAGCCCAATCCGCTATAAAGACCGAGCTTAGACATTCATGGTCTGATCAAATTTGACCTGCAGTCCTATTCTGTTACTTAGTCGCAAACACACACACACAAATATTATCCAATTCTCAACTCTATAAGAGTGTCTAATTATAGTTGCTAACATTAATTAACCTCGCGCGCCTCTTACCGACAGGGGGCGCAAAATCCCATGTCGTGATCGTATAAAAAAACCTTTTATCCCTTTCAGCACGGACAGTATCAAGCGTGCGTTATTAAAAATTTCGAGCGGTCGACAAATTCGGTTTTGCCGCTTCAAATCAGCCTCGATAGATCATGCATAGCATCTAGCTACTTAGTGATTTTCTTTATTAAATTGTTAGGCTAGTCCATAGTCCTTTTTTTAAGAAAAAACATACAATAGTGCTTTTTATTTCTAACATATTATCCACGCACGAAGGTGCGCAACACATTAGAAAACAACAACGCACGAATATGCGGAGGGGGCTTTGTGATTTATTTTTTTTCACTATTTTTATTAGATACTTTATTAGAACTGAAGTATTTCAAAGTTATTATTACCTTTTAATATTTTTTGTCGTGCTGAAAGGGTTATATACAGTTCAAAACTAAAAATGTATTAGCTGTTAACATTGACAGCCTCGTTATCAATTTCAACTCCAACAGCATCTAAGTCTATCCGTTTGTTAGAGGATTCCTTAACTTTTATAATTAAAGATTTTTTAAAGTGATTTTGACAACCCTAACCAGTCTACTGATAAAACTACTTAATTGCTATCATAAGAACGAAAGCAAATATTAAAAACATGTTTTGTAAACTTTAGTTGAATGCCACTTAAATAGGTAAAGCACCTATTTATTTTTAAAGAGGTAGCTATTTCTTAAGCGGGTTTTGAAGCTTTTGCGTCCCTCTCGCCTGTGCTTTCGAAGAAATAAAATTCCGGACATTTTGGACATCATTTTTTGACCTAATTTAATACAGAGAAAAATAGCAAAAAAACTTTACTATAAGCCAATCATGACAAGTGGCAAGCTCGTCGATGTCTCTAGCGTACCAAACTCGAGATAAATCACAAATTAATTAAATTTATTTATTTCTAATAATAAATATTATTGTGTCCCGACCAGGAATCAAACCCGTTACCTCGGAGTCCAAATTCACGGACTTAACCGCTAGACCACGTAGGCAGTCAAAAAAATATTTTTATAATATAAAATTAAACTATAAATAGAATAATTTAGGAAGGTACACTACAAATAAAACTTAAAAAAAAAACTTAAATTATAACCGTTAGAGAAGGGCGTAGTGTGCCGAGGACACTGTTGAATGGAGAGGCTGACCATTTGTGCAAAACAAATATAAACTTAAAAAAAAAACTAAAATTATAACCGTTAGAGATGGGCGTAGTGTGCCGAGGACACTGTTGAATGGAGAGGCTGACCATTTGTGCAAAACAAATATAAACTTAAAAAAAAAACTTAAATTATAACCGTTAGAGAAGGGCGTAGTGTGCCGAGGACACTGTTGAATGGAGAGGCTGACCATTTGTGCAAAACAAATATAAACTTAAAAAAAAAACTAAAATTATAACCGTTAGAGATGGGCGTAGTGTGCCGAGGACACTGTTGAACGGAGAGGCTGACCATTTGTGCAAAACAAATATAAACTTAAAAAAAAAACTAAAATTATAACCGTTAGAGATGGGCGTAGTGTGCCGAGGACACTGTTGAACGGAGAGGCTGACCATTTGTGCAAAACAAATATAAACTTAAAAAAAAAACTAAAATTATAACCGTTAGAGATGGGCGTAGTGTGCCGAGGACACTGTTCAACGGAGAGGCTGACCATTTGTGCAAAATATTATCTACTTAAAGGGTCACGTAAAATAAATAAATAAATAAAACAATAGCTGAAGGTGCATTAAAAAGCCATCAAAATAAAAGGGCATGTATGAAGAGGTTGATGAATGTCGAAGAAGCGAAAGAGGTATGTCGTGATCGTGTCAAGGGGCGCTCAATTATCGCTGCCTACCCCGCAAGGGATTTGGCGTGAAGATATGTATGCATGTATGTAGGTTAAAGGGTCACCCGTAGTTTTTCCCCAATCTCACGAGAGAACGCCAGAGCTTTCTCGGACGGACCCATCGCATCGCTTCGACTGCAAATAGGATGAAATAGTGATTCATTTATTTTTTCAGCCTCCTCCTGCCTCGGTGGTCTAGCGGTTAAGTCCGTCGATTTAGACTCGGAGGTATTACCGGGTTCGATTCCTGGTCGGGACACAAAATATTTATTAATATAAATAAATACATTTAATTAATATTTAATTTATTTGTGATATGTCTCGAGTTTGGTACGCTGGAGACATCGACGAGCTTGCCACTTGTCATGATTGGCCTATAGAAAAGTTGGCTAAGCGTGGTTTCTGACCACACTGAAAGGGAAACGGTCGTGATGATACTTCTTTTCATAGATATTTTTAATATCAAAAAACGATTCAGATAAAAATACCGTTTTTCACATCTTCTAATTGTATTAAATGTTGGAAGTTCCAACTATATAATAAAAAAAATTTGAATCCTTTTGCGTAACTATGTCCTTATATTGCTATGAAATATATCTTGTTCATCTTAAGGAACCTTTTTCAGTCTAACTATTAATAGAAAGAAAATGTAAAAGATTACACACAGATTTAATAAAATAAGCTATTACCTACTTTATATAGAAGCCAACAAACATAAATGGGCTGTGAAATCTGAAGATATCGGTGGCATTTTTGAGTTAATATTTTTGAACCGGGCATTACTGCAGCTTCGCCGAGATGTGGCTTCTCTGAGCGTGTTCTACCGACTATACTATGGTGAGTGCTCTGAAGAGCTCTATAACCTAATCCCTTCGCCTCGATTTCACAACCAACAATGGCTTCACTTGTAGCGACGATTTAGACTTAGCTGAAAAGGCACACAGAGCCAACAGTGAAGTGAGACGGTTAATGTTTTAGTCCATGGTAGCTTTCAGGTCTTCCTAAGAGGCCCCATGTTGACACGAGCATGCGAACCACATTTCGGGTTGTGCTCTTCAGGGATCGTATTATTGATTATTTCTAGATTCCGTCTATAAACAAAAATAAATAATAGCATTAATTAAAAAAATATTAGTTGATTGCTATTTCATCAACTCCGTCCTCAGGTCGGGTCTGAATCGTTGCGAATAGTTCTGAAATGCAAGAGGCCGCTAATTTTCCGGTAGTTAATGTTTTAGCCTAACACAGGTAGGCAAGGAAGGACTCACCAGGATTGGCACTTCGCCGGTTTTCGAATACACAGAGTTTTACTTTGTAGGTAACTAAACTTGCTGCTTGATGTGTCTTGGTCTGTGTTTCGGTAGAAGAAGAACGCGGAGATTTTAAACCGGATTTTATATTCAACTTCTACAAATGTTCTCGCCTCGACTCGTCACAATGACATTTGACGTTTGTAAGGCAAGGGCCAAGGCACACGATTGGTTGTTTGGATACATATAGGGAGGAGACGTGGGCCGTAACAACAAATATATTTTCGCTCTGCCCCGGACATAACATAGTAGTCAATGGATGGCGTCTTATTCTCGGACCACGTGTAGTAAAGTTGTAGGGACGCCCGTGGGAACCGCGCCGCCCCTTCAGGAGCTCGGGATAATCATCATTCTTCACTGCGCACATGCCGGCTGATTATACTTTTACAATATGACACTATAGATAAATATAAAGATAAATTGCAAAATGACCCAATTCACGCTTTGACATAGTAAGTTTCGTATATGTGTACGTTTATTTAATTGTTTATTTATGTACTTATTGTATTATATTATTATTACTATTTTATATAAAATTACCATAATTGATACAATGTCCCGAAGGTTGATGGTAAGAGAATGCCAATCGGCATTACATACGCCTCTTGTTAACAAAACAATAAAGTTTTTAAATAAATAAATAAATAAAAATTATATAACTATTTTATAATTATGTAACATATAATTTAATAATTAATCTCATAAGTATTTATTTATATCTTTATTCAAAATATCTATACTAATATTATTTCCAATCTTAATCACCCTATTACCTCACTTTTTACCATCACAAAGGTAGAGAATGCCTTCGGCATTAAGTTCGCCCATGTACACATTTGTAAGTATGTGCAATAAAGATTTTTTTTATTATTATTATAAATCAGAAAATTATTATTTATACTAATATTTATTATTATATTAATAGCTGACATTAATAGCTTATATAGCTATTCGTTAAATGACATCAGTCCCTAACACTATGTCGGCTTGACTGGGCTTGACGGCAATTCGGGCCTGATCCTGAAACGTGTGGAATACTACACACTACTTTATCAGCACGAACGGTGGATACTTCCCCGCCCCTAAGACTGGGCGACGTGCGCTTTAAAATTGATTTTGTTGTTTTACTGTCAGTATACCGACCTGCATGCTACGGAAGTGTAAAACACATTCTTTTTTGACAAAAGAAGAAGAACAAAGTTGATAGCGTAAACAATAATGTAACAAACATTTTGTATGTAAACATCAACGAATTCAAAATAAAAATTAATACATTCGACGCCATTTTTAACTTGAATTCTTATATTTACAGATACTTCCTTTTGGTGCAACACAGACTAAACTGCTACACCACGGAGGCAGTCATTAATAAGACGCAAAACCACTGCATCATTGCTTAACAGAGTGAGGATAAGCACTAACAGTATCCTGAAGATGATATCTGAAAGATATGGTTCGCCGTGCATTGGCTGCTTCGTGCGGCTGCTGGTCTGGCGGGAGTGAGGTGCATCCTGTCAGACTGTTGGGGGCGGAGTGGTTACTGCACGGTCATATTGTTAATATTGCCATATTTTATTTTCTTTTACTTTTATTTTCATTTTTATATTAACATTAGTTGTAAGGATTTTGTAACTAACAAGTGAGCCTAGTTGCTTTAAATAAACGTATATTATTATTATTATTATTATTAATAAAAAATACAAATTTCTAAGCTGATAATGGATTCATCGTGCGGGTGCCGGGTCCATTGTGTATAGGTAAGAGATGAGAAGAATGTTGTCTCGGGCTGGGTTACAAAGGAGGCCTCCTTTTTGTACTTTATTGCGCAATAAAATGCTCAACATCCACTATTCTACTCCTCTCCCTCCCCAATAAAATATTGTATGATTCCGATAGTGCTGGCTTGGAAGCAAATTTAAAAAGTACCTACATATATTAAGGTAATCATAATTAGTCTACCTTGGACAGACTATTCAGCTAGGCGCTGCTAACTTCAGCAAAGAAGCCGACAGACGCATTCAGCTAGGATGGGCGGATGGGTCCATACCACAGTGTTTGAAGACAAAAGTCTTCAACCAGTGCGTCCTCCCCGTAATGTCGTACGGAGCAGAGACGTGGACACTGACAGTGGGTCTGGTTCACAAATTCAAGGTCGCTCAGCGAGCTATGGAGAGAGCTATGCTTGGTATTTCTCTGATGGATAGAATTCGAAACGTTGAAATTCGTCAGAAAACCAAAGTTACTGACATAGCATTCAAAATTAGCAAGCTGAAGTGGCAATGGGCCGGACACATCTGCCGCAGAACCGACGACCGATGGGGCAAACGGGTTCTGGAGTGGAGACCACGTACGGGACGACGCAGAGTGGGACGACCCCCCGCCAGATGGACGGATGACCTAAGGTGGGTCGCTGGTGGGGGTTGGATGAGGATTGCAAAAGACCGCGTGCAGTGGCGAGCCTTGGGGGAGGCCTATATCCAGCAGTGGAGAGACACAGGCTGATGATGATGATGAATTAGTCTTTCTACGTGTTGCAATCTGGCTCATCTATATTTTTAATCTATGTATATTTGGTATTTAGTAAATTAATATTTCTTATACGAGTTATAGATCTCAGAATAAAAAACCCGTCAACCAACTTATCAACCGACCACGTGTATGAGTAATAAAGGAGTGTCTATTGTTATCAAAACTCGAATAGGTAGCGGCGTGTGCTTTCAAAATTGTATTAATCATTCGAGAGGCCGGCAGACGTCGATTTTCTTCAACAAAGTACTCTTGTTTGTTTTTTTCGTAAGGAAGTAGACCGAAAGCGACCGTGGGAACGTCGGGCGGCTGCACTTCCCAAAACATCGACGCACGGCAGCGCGTCCGACGTGCGCCGAAACGAACAAGACAGAACATACAACAAAATAACCCAAAAGACAAGGAGAGAAGATATGACGTGTGCGCGGAGAACGACAGCTTACAATCGCGTGATCATCTACAAGAAATAATAAAACAGCAATAAAAGAAGCACGAGACATCGGCACCGTCTAATGCGTTGGAGGGAAAGAGATGGAGTTATCTACGTTAGGTGTGCGCGCGCGCCGGTCGAGTTACCGCATTTGAAATTTCTAGGATCAACGATCGGTGTGATAGGAGTGAGAGGCACGATTCTAACGCGCTACGTCTAGTAATTAAAACGAGACAGCATGTAAACTTTATACTGTGGGAGCGAGATAAAGCATTGGCTCGTGTCAGTTAGATTTGAACGATATTTGCTTTATTAACAGAAATCTGCAAAATAAACATAATAACATTATGTATTTAATTTAAAAAACCTATTGAACATATAGGTAGGTTAATATTTGAAAAAAAAAAATATAATAGGTATACAAAACGGTTTTTTATTTTGACATTAATTACCAATGTTATTAAAAGTGGGAAAATGATACCTACAAACATTTTTTTCTAAACAAAATGTTTCCCGGGATAATTAAATTATCTTTAACTATGCGTTAACAAGATAAAATTTCGAACATTGCTTATTCGCAGTATTCCACAATTTCAGTGCGCGACAGTATGTAAAAGTCTCCAAATTTATATGAATGTTTAGCATATTATTTCAGTAACCCAAAAAATATATAATTACCATTACTACGTGGACTACCTAAAAAAAAGCACAAAAGTACAGTGGCGACGCGTGGCGTAAAAGGGAACTACAAGTTTTAGCGTTGTAACATAGATGGCGACAGGTGTCATATTTTATTAAAGTACGAACTTTTTTTGCTAAACGCCTTACCTACAAGACTATTTTTTGCATTTATTCTTGTTTGGAATCGATTAAGCTAGATTTTTCTCCTTGGAATACTTTGTTGCTACGGTGTTTAAAAATTATTGTTATTAAAAATTTAAGTATCATTACGACCGTATCACTTAGTGGTCAGAAAGCATGCTTTTAAATAAGTGGATTCACATTTAGCCAACTTTACTATAGTCAAGTGGCAAGCTCGTCGATGTCTCTAGCGTACCAAACTCGATAATAATTTATTGTGTCTCGACTAGTAATCGAACCAATTTAAATCCACGGAATTAACCGCTAGACCAAGAAGGCACCGGCAGGCAAAGGTACCAGATTCAAAGTCAAAGTCAAAATATCTTCACGTAAACCTATTACAGGCATTTATGAAACGACATTATATAATAATAATAATATAATAATAATATTTTTATTGCATAAGTACAACAGTTTCATAATGATATACTTTGTTAATACAGTACTTAAGGCTATTTGTTAGTTGTACAAAGGGTGTATTAAAGTAGACTTTCTAACTCCACACCAAGCTACTTGTGTTATGGAAGTTAGCCTATTATTCTAGGTTATAAATTACAATTAAAAATATTAGTGTTTACAAATAATAATTAAATAAATAAAATAAATAAATAAAAATATATATTATATGTATAAATATTTTATGTACTTCTAGACTAAGTTATGATACCAACATAAAAAGTAGGTAAAGGTATGTATAGTTAGACGACCAGATCAAGATACTATAATACTATTCCATAACGAACAGAAGCATCTCAGGATACGCCTTTTGTATTAAACAATAAAGTTTTGAATAAAATTCATAAATTCAATTTTATGCTAGAATTCCGTTATTGGGTACCTACGAGTATATTATAGTATAGTATATTATAGCTAGATAAACTACGTCGAAGTAGTCATAGTTAAAATTAATAACTGCCAACAACTTATCAAAGCTTTTTAATATGATAAGTAATGATAATCTAAATAGATAATTTACACAGATATCTGTCTTTAGGATTCAAGTACACTTGTACACAATATTTTAATATATTTAAAGACAAACTGTCTCCGTGGTCTAGCGGTTAAGTCCGTGGATTTAGACTCGGAGGTACCGGGTTCGAAAATATTAATTAATGTAAATAAATACATTTAATTTATTTGTAATATTTCTCGAGTTTGGTACGCTGGAGACATCGACGAGCTTGCCACTTGTCATGATTGGCCTATAGAAAAGTTGGCTAAACGTGAATCCGCTTATTTATAAGCGTGGTTTTTGACCACCCCGAAAGAGAAACGGTCGTGATGATACTTTACTTTTAAGACCCCTAAACTAACTTAACTACAGGGGTCAGATGGCTCATACATAGCTATAATATATAATATATAATATGTTATATTTATAAATATGAACTACTTTGTAATTGCGAAAAAATAAAGTTTTATTCAAGATCAAAACAGTTTTAGATATTTATCAAGATACATACACGTCGCAGTTACAATAGAATTAAAACCCAAAACAAAAAAAAGTGCAAAACTGAAACAAAAAACAGCAAGATTCTTGGATTTGGAGACTTGGCTTATAATATTGGTATTGGCATTGGGCCCCGATTTTCGCGTCTTCGACATGCATGTCCATTCGGTTTGCTTGAATGAAACTGACAGTTTTCTATGGAGACGTGTCGCTTTTCATTCGAATATTTCAAACCGACACGCATGTCGAAAACGCCAAAATTAGCCCCCAAGACCTAGATTGGGTAACACTACTAAGGGGCTGTAATGACGAAATAATTAAATCATAATTGAGAGCGAGTGTACGGCAAGTAACCGGTCACAGTATGACGTCTGATGAACATCTTCCTGCGCTAGCGCCTCGGATAACTCGTTCCATATCGAGATTGGAAGACAAATTAAACATATCACTTCGGCTTTTACGGTTAATTAAATAATTACGGACATTGACTTATATTTTTAAGACATGGCTTTTTTAATTAATTTATTTATTATTTTATTTATTAAAAATTTATTGTACAATATATACAAGGGTCGGACTTAATGTCGCTAGACATTCTATGACAGCCAACCTTAGGGACACTGTAGAACATTAAAGGCGTAAGGTAGTTGCAATTAGAGAAATATGATTACGTAATAAATATGCAATATTAACTAAACTAGAATAATGTTAAGGAGTTTGGGAACGGCAGACTTGTGCCCGCACCAAATCAAACAAACCCATCTGTGGTCAGGCCATTTATTGCTCAAAACATTCATAATCTTAAACTAGGACATGCACAAAACATAAACCTGACTTTGTCGCTTGCTGGGAAGACCACTGCTCCGGCTGCAGGCTGGCCCAACTTCAGGTGGACACCAAATGGCCTGCAGAAACCACACTAGCACCGGGCCACAACGACGGTGAGAGCTCCACCACCACAATCGCCGAACTGGGCCTAGCCTCAGCTTCAGCCGAATGCCCTGGCAGTGGACGCTCCTCACTATTCTTCCAAGACATGGGTGAGAGCTCCACTACCACATTCGCCGAACTGGGCAAGACCCCAGCTCCAGCCGAATGCCCTGGCAATGGACGCTCCTCACACCATTCCTGCAATCCTCGACCACAGTCAACCACCTCCAATCCACCATAATTGGGGCCAATTAAAATAAATTACAAAATTTAGCCGGCCGGCCTCATGCTGCCAAAACGTCAAAGTGACTTTTTTATTCGGCCGAGGCCAAAGCGACAAGTCGTACAGCCAAGCGGCAGAAACCAAAATAAAAACAAAATATAATTCTAAACAAATAATAAATACTATAATGAACTAAATACTAATAATACATACACATAACGTTTTATTAATACATTAGGTACATATTACATAACATTAATACATACACTACATATAATAATATACTAAATAAACTAAATGAGTTGTTATGAGCTATTTAAATAATATGAATATACCATTTTTTTTTTTCTTCATAATACTAGCACGACATTTGACCTTAGGTCCACCTGATGGTAAGTGGCGCGCGAGGTCCATGAATGTTAGAACTGAAACTGGCAGACACTCATGACTGACATCAGTCCCTAACACTATACCGGGTTGACTGGACATGACGGCAATTCGAGCCTGATTCCGAAACGTGTGAATACGCTTTACTGAGTTTATCGGCATGAACGGTGAATTTTTCCCCGCCCCAGCAGACTGGGAAAATTACCACCATCAGTCCGCCTACCATCTATTTGTTATTCTCGTTGAAAGTATGTGCCATTTGCAATGATGTCAAATGCCAATTTTTACTTTCAAAGAGAACTACGAGTAATATTGTAAGCAGCATAGCATATAAGCATAATTTATATTGATGACCGGCGCTATTGCCATGGTGATATTTATACAACAAAAACACAGATTGAAACATAAAAAAAAACTCACTTAAAGATAATTCTTTTCTGCCTTCAATTGTCTGAAAATTAACATTGTGAATTGGATAATTTATATTGATGACCGGCGCTAAAATTTAAGTCAATAATTAAGGATTTCCATCGCGTACATTCTGGTTATAATATGATCATTATTCATCGTCCTGCAGCGGGATTTCTTTAAGCATAAACGTTAGATTGTGAAAATAGGAAATTCTTTATTTACTGTCAGATTTAATGCCAGTTTATCCGAGCATAATTAGTGTTGCCCAATCTTGTTGGTCATGCTTTTTTTTTTCCTTTTTTTCTGTTGGGCGCTTAGATCATCAGATATCCACAGATTTGCGGCAACAAATACAAATGAGTCTGACATAAAACCAAAGTGGTGAGACGTTATATCATGTGGGTACTGCGTGCGGTGACCGATACGACCTGTCGTGGAGAGAAGAGAGTAAGGAGAATTTGTTCATCAGGTATTTCATTTGATACAGAAAAAAGTAGACAACGGATTCGAGGGTTTTTTTTAAATATACCAGCACGACATGTGACCTTGTGCCCATATTTGCGTCCATGAATGTTAGCAACTGGAATCAGACATTCATGACTGGCATCTGTCCCTAACACTATGCCGGCTTGACTGAGCCTAATCCCGAAACGTGTAGATTGGGAAAATTACCATCAGTCCGCCAACACCTATTTGTTGTTCTCGTTGAAAGTATGTGCCATTTGCATAATAATGCCAATTTTTACACTCAAGGAGAATTAATATTGAAAGACGGCATTAACGGAATCATACAGTATTTGGTTGGGTAGGGAGAGAAGTAGATGGTGGATGGTGAGCGTATTATCGCGCAATAAAATAAAAAGGAGGCCTTCTTTTCTTAAACCAGCCTATTGTCGGTCGCAAGCCCGAGACACCATTCTTCTCATCTCTTACCCACACACATTGGACCCGGCACCTGCACGTAGAATCTATGGAATGCTTAGAAAGTGATATTTAAAGAAAAATAACATCGCTCGAAACAAGACCTATATATTTGTTTTATCAAAAGTGGATTATAATCAAATAACTGTTCAGTGAAGGCGACCTTAGACTTAGATTATCAAGTCAAGCTTATTAGAATCATAAAAGATACACTTATTATTTAAAAAAAACTAAATTCAATTGATTATTATAGAACACCTTTGAAAATTATGTAGGCGTGCGCGCGCACCGCCTATGGGCTGAAGCGAGCACTCCCAAGCTTTGATTGGCTGCTAAACCACCAATCCGGTCCGGTTTAGGCCTATTCCTAATTTGATTTTCCGACGCCAATGAAAATCTAATGGTTGGAGATTTTCCTAATCTTTACTCCTATGTTTTACTATATAATTTGCTGTTTTACCCCGCTTTGCCCGTGTAAACGGCAACACATTTTTATTTTATTATTTTGCTATTTTACGATAAAATCTGCTACATTTATGATATCTTTAAACACTCCAGTATATTTGATTAGGAGATGATGTGGCGCAGCTTCCCGAATGTCGTAAGGTCAGTTGCACGAAGGCTGATTATATTTTGACATACTTTTCGTATGAATATTTTTAAGACATGATTAAATATCTTCACGCTAGATCCCTTCATACATACATCACGACATACCTTTTTCGCTTCGTCGATATTCGTCAACCTACATGCCCTTTTGTTACGAAAGCTTTTAATGCACCTTCAGGCAGTTTTTAAACCACTACTATCGCATTATAAATAAAATAAATAAATAAATGAAGTTTTATTTGAGGTATACACCCATATCAAATAAAATTTAGAGTGAAAGTATTACAATTATAAAATATAAAAATACATAAAAAAACAAAATAAAATATTTGTCAAACATCGACTAAAGCTCATTTACGTTTCGGGCTCTGCTGAACAGACAGCCAATCTGAGTGTATTTTACTGCGGATCCCGTCGCAAACCGCTCTCAGAATGCGATTTGTTGAAAAGCGTAGCCGTTCCCAGAAAGACGTGACACGGTTTCGGAGCACAGCGAAGAAGTCTGGTACCCTCGCCTCAGCGAACATGCCCGATGCACTGCAGTACCTCGGTCGGCGCATGTGGATACGGAACGCATCATTGTACTGTACCCTCATGGCACTGTATGATTTCCTATGGTAACTATATCTGGTTAGTCGAACTTTCTTCGTTGATCCTTCCAACATGCCCGAACCATGTAGCATGCAACAACGTCCATAAAGAACGTCATTGGCTGAAATAACCAAAGTGACAAGCTAAAATACCAATCACGTGGTGGTGAAAATATTGACCATAGATTAATTATCCTTTTTGCAACTAACTGTTTATCTTATTTTTATTATTATTGATTATAGGCGAGCAGCGCATTGCTTATATGCCTATATCAAGCATGACTATATCTTACTCGTAAATTATTTAAAATATATACTGTAGGTATGTATGTTTATGTGTAATAATATGTATGTATTAGTATTTAGTGTATCGATATTATAATATTTATTCCATATATATTGTAAATAAGAATATATTAATTTGCTGTTAATTTAAATAGTTATTTATTTCTCGTATTATCTTTATGATTGTATTTATTTATTTTATCGGAGAAAAAAACAGAAATGATACATACAAATAGGCAAAGGATACAAAAACAAAAATCATAGGTTACATTCGAATCACTTCCTTTAATATTTCTCACTAAGAACATATAGGAAGATAGTTTGATGGTTTGAGTACAACACGGACCTAATTATCGTTATATACCTATATATTGTTTATTACCAGTTGCACTAATAAACCATTCAATCAACAATCTTGCCGATCATCAATAAGCACCCTAGTGATATTGGCCTTGTAACTGCTGCAGCTTTGTGTGAACATGTCGACCGAGGCAAGTCTGTCGTCGTGGACGCGACACATTCTGGCGAGTGGCGCCCGTTTGCCCGCATTCGTTTTGGCACGTGGTATGACAAATAGCGACCGAGATCTAGTCCTTCTTGTAGGGGCACAAAACAGTATCTTTTGTAAAATGTCCGGGCAATTAAAACTACTGTTACAAATCTTATAGAGGACGCTGGCGTCCAGGATCACACGCCTGCTGTTAACGTCAGTGTTTTGTAGCGTTGTAGTAGGTCCCTATAGGAAATGTTAGATTTTTAGAAGAAATTTCTTTTGTAACATTTCTGTTTGATTGCACCTACATTTGATCAAATTTGTCCCTAAGGTTTGGCTGTCAGAGAATGTCTTCGGGCATTAAGTCCGTCTTTGTACTTTGTGCAATAAAGTTTATAAATAAATAAAATAAATAAATAATTATATTTTAATTATTTTTTTACCTTTTAAATAACGCTTAAAATCATATCTGCTGCAAATAGGCATTAATAATAATAAATATATGTATTCTTAAATAATTTATATTGGGTACCTACTTTATTAGCCTGCCTCCGTGGTCTAGCGGTTAAGTCCGTGGATTTAGACTTGGAGGTAATTCAATTATTATTTGTGATATTTTCTGAGTTTGGTACGTTAGAGACATGGACGAGCTTGCCACTTGTCATGATTGGCCTATAGTTAGTAAGGCTATATATATGTATAGTATTATGTATGTGTTAGTATATTAATATTATAGTATATATAACAGTATAATATGTAACAGTAGTGTATGATTAAGCTTTTAATTTTTCTTTCTAACTTTTAATATTTATTTAATTGCACCTATAATAGTTCAAATTTGTCCCCAAGGTTTGGCTGTCAGAAAATGTTTACGGGCATTAAGTCCGCCTTTGTACTTCGTGCAATAAAGTTTTAAATAAATAAAAATATAGTATAGTTGGCTAAATGCGAATCCGCTTCTTCATAAACCTGGAAAATGGTCGTGATGATACTTATTAAATCCAATGACTCTCTTATTAAAAATCCGAAACCACGGTAATGAAATTCCGTCTCGAATTCTATAAAAACAGTGTAATCAATACGAACGACCAATTAATAATTAAGTCGGAGGACCACGCCATTTTTGGGAGATAAAAAAAGTAATGTTGTATGGAAAGTTGAGCTGTGCAAAAAGTGCAACTGCGTAGTGGAAGCGTGGGAGCTTCGCGCAGGTGCTGTGTACCTCACACTCGCATAAACATTATAAAGACTCGTTCATATTGGTATTTCTGGTCAAACTGATCGGGGGAGCAGTAGACTGCCCTTCGTTGCTGTCTCGGCTGGACATAAATACACCAGTGCGGACCAATCCGTACAAGCCCACTTTTCGCATACCAATGGCGAGCACTAACTACAGACAAAATACATTTTTAATTAGAGCTTGTATTACTCTTAATGCATTCATTGATGAAACTGATGTTGATATCTTTCATGAAGATTTGTGTGTTATTATTAATTGATCTCGCCCACAGCCGAGAGACGAAATAGAAAGAGAAAGAATTACGTAAAAGTCAACGTTCGCGCGATCGTTGAACTTTCGCTACCTACTTGATTAGGCTCTATATGAGTGGCGATATTTTTAGGAATACTTCTCTGCACCGTAACTTAAGATTTTATAACTGAATAATTAAAATAAAAAATACGTAAAACTTTATTTTTATTTTAAGTTATAATATAAAAATATTTGCTCTTTAATAAATTCCACGCAGTAGAATTACTCATTAAATTTAAATCTAGTAAAAAAAGTAAAGGTAAAAAAACCACGCTTATAAATAAGCGGATTCATATTTAGCCAACCATGACAAGTGGCAAGCTCCTCGATGTCTACAGGCGTACCAAACTCGAGAAATGTCACAAGAAGACAAATTTCTAACCATTCGATGGATTCACCTTGCGGGTGCCGGGTCCATCGTGTGTGGGTAAGAGATGAGAAGAATGGTGTCCCGGGCTTGCGACCGACAATAGACTGGTTTAAGAAAAGGAGGCCTCCTCCCTTTTTTATTTTATTGCGCGATAATACGCTCACCATCCACCATTCTACTCCTCTCCCTACCTAACCAAATACTGTATGATTCCGTTAATGCCGTCCTGGAAGCTCGTTCCATAAATGTATTGACGGCAGACCTACTTAGGCCCAATTCTTTCAGTAAGTGAAGCAAAGATTTTGCTGGAACTCCTCTCGCACCAACTTCCACTGCGTCTTGAACCTGTTGCTGATCATTTCTTCTGTGATATCATAATATTTATTCGACTTCATGTGGTCTTTTAGAATATTTGATTCCCACGGAACGGTAAGTTCAATAAGGATAACTTTTTTCAAGTTCCGAGAAAACACTAAGATGTCTGGCCTATAGACTGATACAGCTAGTTCATCTGGGATCCTAAATTAAATATTATTTAAATGTTTTTTTTTACAATAATAAATATCTAAATCTACGGACTTAACCGCTAGACCATGGAGGCAGTCTAAAGTCAAGACTTCCACAGAATATATTTTCACGCCAGATCCCTTGCGTGGTAGGTAAAGACAATTGAGCGCCAAGATCACGACTATTTGTTCAAATAATAAAGCACCGTTTACTGTGAACGCAGCTTTACCAAACAACTTTCGTAGGCCGAATGATTTGTCACAATATAGCTTTACTGAGTACTTACGCATAACGGGTCCCGTTTTGTTTTACTTGTTAACTTTAAGTCCAAGAGATAATAATTATAACACAAACAAGATACCCTAGGCCTTCGTGTCTTTTTATAACTTACTGTTATGTTCCTTAGCTTGCAGTTGTACAGTTTTTAAAACTTGTTTTGCTTCTAGTACTAAGAGGTAATTGGTGTACCTTCGTTCTTTTTTTATTGATTAACTGTTTCTGAATTAATTTTATAGAAGTTTATTTGCATTGCTTTTTAGATTTATTTTTAGAGATGACGAACTATGGATTCAGCGTGCAGGTGTTTAATTGTGTCTCGAACTTGTGACCGAACTATTAGCTTGGTTTTTATTTAAAAAAAATAATATATTGATTACTTATATTCTAAAAAAAAAAAAAAAAATGGTCCTTCGAGCCGGATTATGTAGTGATGCTGATGATTTAGCTTGTTTTTACTTTTGAAGAAATCTGTCTTTATTGTCATAAAATGACTAAACTATTATAATGATCGTTCGCCACTGCTAACAAGAGTGGGATAAGAAGGTCGCTAATGGAGTTTGCATGAGCGTGAAAAAAAATCGCGTGTTATGATGAGTTTTGGAGAAAGCCTATGTCTAGACTAAAAAACATATATACCCTTGCGGGGTAATCATAAACCACGCTTCTTTTTTTTGTGGCCAGCTTGTCGATGTCTGTAGCATAGGCATTAAACTCGAAAAATATCACAAATAAATTAAATATTTTTTGTGTTTCGAAAAGGAGTTGAACCCGATACTTCCGCGTCTAAATCTACGGACTTACCCGCTAGACCACGGAGGCAGTTCATGGACCTATACATTTGTCTAATAAAAATAGCTTATCAACATCTCCGAAGACAAAATGGCTGGGCAATATTTGACCTAAAGAAACAGCATTGCTATTCAATGTGGCAATACTGCCAGTATCCTTACCATTTTATCCATTGGTATACCTACCTATATGAATCAATAAAAAAAAAAGAATTGGAGTTTTATACTAATAGTAATTTATATTAAAAAGTAAATTAAAGTATCATCACGACCGTTTCCCTTTCTGGGTGGTCAGAAACCACGCTTATAAATAAGCAGATTCACATTTAGCCAACTTTACTATAGGCCAATCACGCCAAGTGGCAAGCTCGTCGATGTCTCCAGCGTACCAAACTCGACAAATAAATTAAATATTAATTAAATGTATTTATTTACTGAAATAAATATTTTTGTGTCCCCACCAGGAATCGAACTCCTCCGAATCTAAATCCAAGAACTTATCCGCTAGGCCACCGAGGCATAATTTATATTGGTTTGTAATTTCCTTAGAATAAATTTATTTAAAATAAAAAATATTGTACTTAATAGTGTAAACTGTAAAAACTCAAAAAGTACTAAATTTACCCTAAAAACGTGCAACAAATGATAAAAAATAATCGTGCGACCAGGTAAGTACAATAAAATTAAATATCACGCGCCTCACATGACAAAAGCACGCGCATGCTATTATAAATCCTGTCTATCGGTTTGTATTCGTTCGGCGTACGCGCACCCGAGCGCAGCCGAGCGTGCCCGAAGGCTCACGAAGATCGCGTGGGAAAACGCGGCAGGTGTTACGAGCACTTCTTACAGTATAAACACTCTTCGTATACAAAATTATAACCGCCTTGAAGCGTTTGTGTAAATGGGAAACATATTTTGTGTGCTTAATGATACAGCTCGCTTTTTTGGTACGGTTTGGATATCGCATGACAGTATTTTTTTTTGCTCTCGCGTTTGACTAAATGCGTTTTATTTTGGTTCAAGTTATGGTCACCCTTAATTGGTTTGGGTAAATTGAGTTTTTTATTTATTTATTTATACTAGCACGACATGTGACCTTGCCCCCACCTAATGGTAAGTGGCACCAGAGGTCCATCAATGTTAGCAACTGGAATCAGACACTCATGACTGACATCAGTCTCTAACACTATGCCGGCTTGACTGGACATGACGGCGATTCGAGCCAGCAGCAGGGTGAAGTGGATACCACAATCGTCAAAAAATTTATCGTCTAAGATCGATTACGTCTGTCAGAAACGTCAATATCTAGGGCATTCCGCTTGACATTTCTGACAGACGTCTTAGACGATACTTTGTCGGACAATTGTGCACTCCGCCTCACCCCGTTGATCCCGAAACGTGTGGATACATTTTACTAGGTTTATCGGCGAACGGTGGATACTTCCCCTCCCTGGCAGACTGGGCAAATTACCACTATCAGTCCGCCTACCACGTATTTATTGTTTTCGCTGAAAGTATGTGCCATTTGCAATGATATCAAATGCCAAATTTTGCTTTCAAGGAGAACTAATATTGTGAGCTTGCCTTTGTGATATTTATATAAAAGTTGCAACAATACATAAAATAAAGTGAGGATGCGTGACCTTTAGATGGAGTGTAAACTTGTTTTTTTTTTTGTTTTAAAAATATGGATCGAGAGAAGTGTAACTAGTGTAGGTAATAGTAAAATTTTATGATTGTAGTTAGTATGTAAATTGCTGCACTATACGGTTAAGATAAGGGTAATTATGTTTGTATGTTAATAATGCGATCTCATCTACGGGAGACTACGACGGATCGTAGCGGTTCGCATAGTACCATGCAATTAGACACACACGCATATTATTACCAACTAAAAGTTATAACCTAATTTATTCGCTAGTATGGTCTATTAAATAAAACTTTTTTAAAATAACATTTCATCAACTATCATTAATCATATTTTGCAATAAGTTTAACCTCAAAGATCCGAGATGGTGGCAAGAGACCCGATGGAATGACGTTGGTCATCTGGGAACGGGGACGTGCTCTGGTGTCGGACGCCGCATGTCGCCGCGTCGCATCTCAGGGGGACAGCGCATAAAGCGGGGGCCGCGGCGGAAAATGTGGAGTCTGCCGCAAGTATGTCCGTTTGCTGTAGAAACTCTGGGCCCATGGAGTCCAGGCGCAAAAAAGTTTTTAAAAGACTGCGTTTGCCGTCTCCTCCGGTGACAAGAGGGCTGGTTCTTTCTTCGCCCAAAGAATCAGTATTGCAATTCAGCGGGGAAATACAGCGAGCATTCTTACCACCATTTCACGCGGACGGGACTTATATCTCTATCTCTATTATTATTAATTTTATTTTATATTTTGTAAGAGGCTGACCCTTTGAACCAGATATTCTTTACTCAAAGGGTCACCCGTCGCCAAGTGGAGTTTCTTACCAAGCTCGCGGGAGAACAAAAGAGCCTCCTCGGACCACGGGCCCATCGTTTCAACTGCAAATGGAATGAAATGATGTTTTTTTTTTTTTTTTTTTTTTTTTTTTTTAATAATTTATATTTTGATTATATATTTAATCAATCGAAGTATGTACCTACCATTTGCATTTTAGCCATTTCATAGGTAGTTCATTGATTTTATTGCTGAAAAAAAGAACTGTGTGCTAGTTATTGTGGTGTTGTGAGATTTGGTTCACATTTTTTTGTATGTTTACCTTCGATCGACTATCTTGTTTCTTTAACACATATTTATTTAATGTTAAAAATACGTAGGTATTTGCGGTTTGATATAACAACTTATGTTACACAAACTGTGTGGTGCATATAAATAACATACATGCATACATATCTTCACGCCAAATCCCTTGCGGGGTAGGCAGAGACAATTGAGCGCCACTTGACACGATCACGACATACCTCTTTCGCTTCTTCGACATTCATCAACCTCTTCATACATGCCCTCTTGTTTCGATGGCTTTTTAATTCACCTTCAGCTAATGTTTTATTTATTTGATCATGATAGGCAAGTCTTGGTCTGCCAGGGCCTCTTTTACCCACAACTTTCGCATTATATATCTGGTTCGTCAATCTCTCTTCGCTCATCCTTTCGACATGCCCGAACCATCGGAGCATGCCTTTCTTTATTTTTGTACCTATGCTTTCTTTTATACCTACCCTTTTGCGTATTTCGTTATTACGTATACGGTCCATCAAAGTTACGCCGCATATCCGACGTAAAGACCTCATTTCTACTGCATTAACTCTACTCTCATGCGTATTCTGACATATCCACGTCTCGCTTCCATACATAAGTGTTGGTAAATATAATACAATATATATATATATATATATATATCTGTCTGTAAAATGAGCGGTATAAAATCCTACAAGGGTCGGTTCAAACCCCCCCGGCTTGTACCAATGTCAAATACACTTTTCTCACGTACATTTGTCATAGATTTACAACACCACCGTTCTTGTGCCTCGGAGAGCACGTTAAGTTTCGGTCCCTGTTCCACTAATACCAACTTATGGAATCGTTAATAGTTATTAAATATTGACATCAGATGCTCGGCAACCCGTCTGGCCAGCGTGGCGAGTGTAGGCCAAATTCTTCAGACATATATTCTGGAAGACCCATTCCAACAGTGGAGGTCTAGGACGCTGTGTTCTTTAGGGGTTATTTATTTATAAACTATGTATTTATTGCACAAAATAACTATAAAAGTACTTGTGTATTATTAGTATTTAGTATATTGATATTATGATATATATGAAGATATATGATGTAAGTATATATTAATCCTATTCAATTTACTTTTATAATTATAGTATTATTATTATTTCTATGATTGCACCTATAATTGTTCAAATTTGTCCCTAAGGTTTGGCTGTCAGAGAATGTCTTGGGCATTAAGTCTGCCTTTGTACTTTGTGCAATAAAGTTTTTTAAATAAATAAATAATCTAAACAGTAAACTTATAAAGGGCGAACTTAATGCCTTCTGGCATTTTATAATCTTTGGGAGTGTGGCAGGAGAACTGATGGTGGTAATTTGCCCAGTCTGCCGGCCGGGGCGAGGAAGTATCCACCGTTCGTGCCGATAAACCCAGTTAAGTGTATTCACATGTTCCGGGATCAGGCTCGTATTGCCGTCATGCCCAGTGTTTATTTTATTTATTTATTTATTAGGGTCGCCAACAGTGACAGCAACAAAAGATACATCGATTTTTACTTACAACTAAGACAGAATACAGATGCCGTACCAATTACAGGCAACCACCACATGCTATTATAGTATCCATTAATTGGGCCTTTGAGTAGCCAAAACAAAAACACAATACAATTACAGCAACAACTAAGTAAATCTAAGCAAAAACAAAAACAAAAGAACATGATACAATCACAATCAAGCAACACAATTCCAAGGATCAAAATTGGTTAAACAGCAGTTCAGTTTACAGTCCCAGCCAGGATCCGCTGCAGTGATTGTGCTTAAAAACATGCAAAGAATTAGCAAATATGTCTAGACTGTCATTATTTTTTCGTGAAAATATGTTGTATTGACGACATGTACGGTTCAGTGATGAGTGGTAACCCAAATTGGATTTAGATTGTCGTAGTATGAATGGATCATATTTGCCAACCCTTGGCAGCCTTGTTAGGGACTGATGTCAGTTATGAGTGTCTGATTCCAGTTGCTAACTCGCGCGCCACTTACCATCAAATGGACGCAAGGTCACATGTCGTGCCTGTATAAAAAAAAAGTTTTATAAAAGTAAATTAGGAACATTGATAAATTAAAAAAAAACTATTCTGCCTCTGCAAACTAAACGCTCGCAGCATTACTACGTTGTACTAGTAATTATGTTATAATTATATACATAAATAATTAATATAAACAATATTTATCTTTAAGAAGTAAATAAAATATGTACGTGTAAAGACTGCAGCACTAAAAAAATCCAATAAGAAATGCAATGAAAAAATAATATAGCAATCGACACCTCGCAGAACTAATTTACAATAAATTAGCTTCTCAGAATCCAATTATGCATTATTTATTCTTAATTACTAGTAAAAGATATCGACACTTGAAAGTATAGTCGGCTAAAAGTACGAAGGCTGTTAATACGGGCTGTGAGATAATGCAAACGAACGACATAAATTACTGTATTCTCACGCTTAAAATGTCAAATGTGGCATTTGTTTTTCGGTAGTGATACAACGAATACTACTTTCATAAATACGATTATCAATGTTACTATTCGGCGAATATGAATATGTATAATTCAACAAAACACTACAAAATGATTCAGACATAGTGTAGGATAGAGTTATACGATGACCGCAAAGACCTGCTATGAAGAGTTAGAGAAATGCGAATTTGTGTTTGAGGTATTTGTGTATCGCAGGCTCATTCATCTCAGCCTGCTGGATATAGGCCTCCCCCAAGGCTCGCCATTTCACACGATCTTCCGCCACCCTCATCTACCCCCAACCAGTGACCATTTTTAGGTCATCCCTCCATCTAGCGGGGGGTCGTCCCACTCTGCGTCTTCCCGTACTTGGTCTCCACACCATCGGTCATCGGTTCTGTTAAAATTAGTCAGAGAACCAAAGTTACTGACATCGCATTCAAAATTAGCAAGCTGAAGTGGCAATGGGCCGAACACATCTGCCACAGAACCGACGACCGATGGGGCAAACGGGCTCTGGAGAGGAGACCACGTACGGGACGACGCAGAGTGGGACGACCCCGCGCCAGATGGACGGATGACCTAAGCTGGTGGGGGTTGGACGAGGCCTATATCCAGCAGTGGAGAGACACAAGCTGATGATGTATAGGCTTTCAAGAAGCTTTTCCAAGCGCTATGAGATTTAAAGTAACAAATTCCAAGTCGAACGCGGGCATAATACCACGTCTGTCAAAATTATGAATGACTGATTCGGTGACTGCTGACTGAATTATTTTTTTATTTATTTAATTTAGCAACTAGAACACAGAGTCCTAGACCTCCACTATTGGAGTTGAGTCTTCCAGAACATATATCTGGTGAATTTGACCTATACTCCCCACCATCTGGCCAGACGGGTTGGCATCAATTTGTTAACGATTTCACAAGTTGGTAATAATGGAATCGGGACCGACAACTTAACGTGGTCTCCGAGGCACGGGAACGGTGGAGTTGTAAATCGATTACAAATGTACGTAAGGAAAGTGCATTTCTCATTGGTACATGCCGGGGGGTATGAACTGACTTTTGTAGGATTTTAAGGACAGCGTTCTTGCAACCAAACTACCACTGCGCTATTTTTTATTACTGGCATCGAATTAACCCTTTAGTACTAGAACTGTCATGATAATATTTTAATCTTTTTTTTTTCTATTTAAAAAAGGTGTTTTGTATAATTCTAAAAATGCATATTCGTATAACTGTGAATATAATTTAGCCCAATTCCCCTTACAATGTCTTTTATCGATTAACCGACTATTTTCAATTACATCAAATATATTTTTTTCTCAGTGTACCACAGTTCACAAAAAAATAGAAATGTACCAGTACGCAGTTAAAGATATAGATCAATATTCCAATAAAAACTTTACAACGCGCCCAAAGCGATTAATTTACATACACTAAAGCTTCCGATAAATTTTCATGTGAATTTAAATGATTGCTGTACAATAAAGAATTATAATTTAAATCCACTTATGCCGGAGGGCGGGTAGGTAGTAGCAGAAACGATATATTAACCTGCAGCACCCAATAGTACTGTCGTTAGGGTTGCCAACTCATTTTTACATAAGTGTATTTTTTGCTCCATTATTGATTGCAAGACTAATTTTAGGAAAAATATTAATAGGTTCATAAATTGTTGTATAGCATAATTACTATATACTAGAGTATTGTAACCAAAAATGTACAAACAACAATCATTTATTCCAATTAATCGCACCGTTGGTATTACGAAAAAGTATTTTTTTGGGTAATTGCGTTTAAAGATTCTAGATTTTTACATTCCAGGTTATTTTTCGAATTAAGCTGTAAGTAAAAACAAATTCCTCGCTTATGGCAACAATGTTTTAGTTATAATTATTGTATTGATGTTGGGTTCGGTCCAGCCATGGTCAATTGTAATATTATTTTTTTGTTTGTTTTTTTTTTTATTTATTGGCTTGTATGTATTGACAATATCGAAGTGTTACGTGCTAACTATACGGAAATAAATTATTTTGATTTGATTTGATTTTGAATTTAATGCTTTTTATTTAAGTTTGAAATGTGAAATTCTGCAGATTGTGAAATAATGCAAATGTAAAATAGATGGACAATTTAGGGGATGAGTTTGTGATACCTTCACTTACGGCCGGTTGCAGAAAGCATGATTAAAATAATATATGATCAACACGTGATTGGTAGTTAGTTTGTCACTTTTGGTATTTAAGGCAATGACGTGCTTCATAGGCATACGTTAAACATGTCATAAGATAATCATCCTTTCTCCAACCGGTCGTATAACTCCCCAGCCTTTAGGTATTTATAACGATGGATATCGTGATTTTCAAATGCGACCTTATTCACCATACGATAGTATTTTATTTTACGGATAATATGATTTAAAAAAAAAAAAAAATACACGCTAATGTAACCTGCCCTTTGCAGTTACATGATTATCCAACGCGTGCGGTTGGATGTAGTTGCTTTTAATTGTTACGGAGAGGATTCTACGGAACTCCTTTTTTTATTGAAAATGCATAAAACTTTTTTATACTTTATATTTTAGAAATAATTACATATGTAGAAAAACTAAACACTTATCTACGTGGGACACTATTACGCGGTAGAATTTAACTAATTATTATTTTAATCCTAATCTTAATAAAAATACTCACTCTGTCGACCTCTCGGTCCGAGCTCCCCCGATCTTCCTTTTTTTCTTCTTTTAAAACAAAAACCCATCCCCCTGTCATTGTCGTACATTGACAATACTATGCTTTCTTAAAATGCAAATAAAACTCTGTAACCTACATGTACCCGTTACACTACCGTACTCATGTACACATAAATAACTATAGTACGTACATACCTACCTGCAATACCCACTTATATTTATAATATTAAAATACCTACGATTGGCAACCCTATCTTACTTTATTTAATTTAAACACATACACACCTTACACCAATACACACAAAGCCTTTATTTCTTCGTCATGGAAATCTACATTGGACCGTACCTTCCTCGAGGCGTTACTCTTAAAATACTTCAAGATAAAAGGGATTTTTTTTAATAGCTGGAGTGAAAATGTCACGTCGCCGTAGGGGGCTACCTCAACGTAGAATTATGAAGATTTTACTTCAAAAATGTTACGTTGCGGTCGCTGAGAACAATTTGTTGAGGAAATAATTGTTTGTTTCCTGTAAGACTTGGATACAAAGATCCTCTAAACTTAGATACCGCGTCTAGTACATAATTTAATCAAAACCCTGTTCCTTGGCGCTATCACTATTGCAGCCCCTAGATATTTACTGCTAAGGATGTTCAGAACATATTTCTGGAGATGTTGACTCACTCTTGCCACGATGCTAGCCAAATGAGTTGTCAGAACACTGATGTATTTTTTGTGAATTTACTAACAATATGTGCCCTTAGAGGTTGTTCCTTAAAAATATTAATAATACCTTTATTCGGCACAGTTTACAATTAAATTATGTAAATTAATTAACGCTAATATATGTAAGACATTGTATTTATTTAAAAGTCATAGGTATAGCAAATATATTTTCACATAATATTAAAGTATGCGTAGAAGCACATTTATATTTTATCATACTCTCACTTTGCATTAATTTTTAATTTTGACTCTTACTTGTACATTTTTTTTGTTATACATTTATTTAATACCTAATCTTCATAAATAATTAAGCAGATATATTTTAAAATGTATCTCACTGATAAATTGTGATTTAAGGTTGTTTTCTTAAATACCTCCTTTTGTCATCCTGATATTTTTTTACTGCAATATATTTGAAAAAACAGCCACAAACTTTGTAAAATGGTTGTAAAAATAGCTGCTTGCTCTAATTTTTAAATGATAAAATGACTGAATCTTGTTGTTATAAGCATCTAATTGAATGAATAAATGATTGTCAGAAAATGCTTAGTCATAAAGCCGCCTATGTACATTTTTGGTGCAATAAAGTATTTTAAATAAAAAAAAATACAAACATTATAGCATTGATGCTTACTATCGATTTAAGCATATATTCGGGAACGCTAATGCTTCATCTACTTAATTTTCAGATCATTGTTTACGTATTGTAGGTGATTGTATGTAAATATAGGGTACCAATAATATATTGTGGTTGTCAATGTTGCCACGGTTATTTTTATGGAACTTAAATGTTACCTGCACGTGAACATGTCTTAAAATTAAATGAAAGGGAGTATTTTTTTTCGGTAGGAAAATATTTGTTATTATTAAATTTAAAATCACGAGCTCTTGTAATTTTGATTTAGTTTCCGATGCTTTCTCACAATCCAATAAAGTTGAGGTCAAAAATCAACGAGAAATACATTACTGGCCACGGACTAATAATTTTAATTTTTTTATATTTTATATTTATTTTTTTATATTTAACACTAACACTGTGCCGGCTTGCAGCATGACGGTAGTTCGTACCTGATTCCGAATGCCTTTCCCGCCCAAAAAATAGGCCAAATTCTACAGAAATTTTTGGAAGGCCCATCTTCAACAGTTGAGGTCTAGCACTCTGTGTTCTAGTGGCTGTGATGACTGTTATATATTAAAAATGCATGTTTGCAGTTGTCGTAATGTATTTAATAAGTGATATAAAATAAGATAAATAATCAGTTGCTATAGAAATATCAAAGTTCAGAATACTACATTCCTCCGATCATAAGATTTAACATTCTTCAATAAGACGTTTTGGAGGTATACGGTTTCGAGCGCTACGTCTTAATATTTCTTCAGGAAGGTCTAACGGTGCAGATCGAACTGGCAAATTATCGTCAGATAGTTCAGCATGATTTACGTCACTAAATAAAATAGGACGTTCAATACTAGTACTAGTTTCACTCATATCAGTATTACATGGAACCTGAATCGGAATACTTGTTTGTGGTGAAGAATTATTTTTTCTTCTGATATCTATTTCTTCCTTTTCCCCATCATCGAATCCTACTGCTGTACGAATATGATCAGCATGACGACGTCTTAGTACACCATCTATTCCTCTAACCTTATATGAGTATCTGTTAGTGCGTTCCAAAATAGTTGCAGGCTTCCATGTCTTATCCATACGTGTTCGGATATAAACTTTGTCATTAGTTCGAAAAATGGGTATTGTTTCGTCATTTTCTATATTTCAAGGATGGCTGCAGTAAAAATAGTGATGAATCGCAAAAGCAAAGACTTCTTAACTTTCTTTTCCCCATCATCGAATCCTACTGCTGTACGAATATGATCAGCAATGACACATAACACCAATATGACTACGTGATCAAGCCAACTTCAGCAAGGTAGCTGACAGGCGCATTCAACTAAGAAAGGTTGCATTCGGGAAGTTACGCCACATTCTGTTATCGGATATACGAAAACAAAAGTTCTTCCAGTATTGGCGTACGAAGCAGAAACATGGACACTGACAGACTGAGCGACCTAAGCTCAGTAAGCTATGGAGAGTGCAATGCTCGGTATTTCTCCGATGGATAGAGTCCGAAATGTTGAGTATATTATGCTCGCCTATGTACATTATTTTATATTTTGTGTGCAATAAAGAATTATATTATTATTATTATAGCCTTCAAAATTTGTAAGTTAAAGTGGTCGGACACGTCTGTCGCAGAACCGATGACTGATGGAGTATACGGGTTCTGGGGTGAATACCAATACTTATATACGTAGAGAAAAACGCAGAGTGGAAGACCCCCAGATAAGTAACTAAGTCATCTCAGACCGGGGGAAGACGGGAATTTGTAACGAGGTGTTGGCCTCCTAACAAAAATAGCATTCGCTGCACGTAACTACGGGCAGGGCGTGGGAACCTTTATTATAGGTTAAATTTAATACGAGCGGGCGCGGCGGAGGCCGCGGAATGTCATCGTGATCAGGCTATCAAATCGCGCGCCATGCGCCGTGGAACCTCGGGAGGTCTAGCGTGCAGAGGGGCCAGATCTCTCACGAGTGGGAAATTTGACCCCTCTGCCCGTGCGAATTTCCCACTCGTGAGAGATCTGGGACGGATGACCTGATTAAGGTCGCTGGAGGGCATGGTTGGATGAGGGTGGGAAATGATCGTGTGAAATGGCGAGCCTTGAGGGAGACCTAAATCTAGCAGTGAAGGCTATGATGATGATGATGATGATCTAGGGGCTGTATTTATGGTACTCGTAAAAAAACACTTGCTTCCACGCGTTTGGTACCGTATTACCAAGTCGGATAATAAACAGCAGTTAATATTATAATTTAATTGCTTTAATTATAACTGCCGTTGTGTACCGATCTGTGACTTCGTCGTGACACGTGATCGACTGAACATATTAGCGCTAATTAAAATAAACAATAAATTACAGCACGCTTAATTTTATGCTTCTCTCTCTTTCTCTCGTGAGCTTGGGGATAAACTACGCTTGGCGACAAGTGACCCGTAGAGGATATTTTGTTCAGCGGGTCAGCCTCGCCGTTCAACAGCCTACAGCACTACGTCCATCAGACGGCTATAATTTTAGTTTTATTTATAGTGTAGTTTATTTTATTTATAATTTAGTGTTTTGTAATTTAGTGTTTGTAGTAAAATTGTTCTAATTAGTTCCAAAGGTTTGGCTGTCAGAGAATGTCTACGGGCATTAAGTCCGCCTTTTGTACTTTGTGCATTAAAGTTTTGAAATAAATAAAATTTCAATTTCTTTTTTTTGTATACGAACCTATATTTTTAGGTTAGAACTTCTACAACGTTAAGGTAAGATATACATCAACCCAATTCACGTATTTATTTATGTTAACAAAACAAAATTCCTTTCCGAACAAGTGTTAGGGGTGCATCTAGGGTTGTCAATATTTTTCTAGTTTTTCATTTTTACAGCCTATTACGGTTAATTTACCTTTTTATAAAAGTTTACGTTCGTAATGATAATTTATATCTTTTTTTATGTATTCGTACACAAATGTTCTATTATAAATACAGTGTAAACTCCATGTAACGTCACTCGATTTAACGATAAACTCCCTAAATCGTCGAAACCAATTGGCTTTGGTTGGTTTACTTGTCTTCCAATTCTGATTTTTCTTTTCTCCATTTAACGACAACTCTCTATAACGCTATAGAATTCTTAGGCTATTCGGTGTCGTTATATAGAGTTTACACTGTATAGTAATAAATGTGTATTATATTATTTTTATTGATTATTTTATTATTACAAGTATGTGTTTTATGTTTTTTAATTTTATTTCTAATGTCTACCACACTCTTAAAGGTTAGCTAGTATGTAATTCCGACTGAGAGGCATTAAGTTTAATTATTATTAGTTAAGTTAATAGGTGCAATAAATAATTTATAAAATATAAAACATAATAATGTTTGCATCAAAATTATTTTAATAAATATTCCTTTATTAAAAGGGCTCTAGCCACCATCTAGGTTTCAGCTCTTCTAGAGCCTGTTGGAGTTATCCGAGATGATGGCAAGAGACCCGATGGTATGTCGTTGGTCCTCTGGGAACGGTGACGTGCTCTGGTGTGGGACGCCACGTGCGTCGACACCCTCGCCGCGTCGCATCTCAGCGGGACAGCGCATAAAGCGGGAGCCGCGGCGGAAAATGCGGAGTCCAGCAAGCGGCGCAAGTATGTAAGTATATTAAAAGATTACATATTTATGCCGTTTGCTGTAGAAACTCTGGGCCCATGGAATCCAAGTGCAATTCAGCGGGGAAATGCAGCCAGCGTTCTTGCTTGGAATGACGCGGACGGGACTTATATCCCTATCCTTAGAATTAATATTAATTTTATTTTATATTTTGTAAATATTTTTTTCCTTTACTTAAAACCCAATATATAAAACATATTATACGGACTGACAACCCTAGCCGCATCCCAACGGTCGCATAGTGCACGATCCGTAACAGGTGGGGTCCACCCCTCACGAGGTCGGCGTGAAGGTCATTAGGGGTGAAAATAAAAAAAACAAGGGTGATTATGTAGCGACTTCTTAACATTCCGTGACATTCGACTCGGCATTCTTGCTTGAGACTTGGGATTGACTTTAAATCCTAATATTATAAATGTGAAATAAGCTTTTTCTGTATGTGTCTATGTTTGTCTTGCTCCTATATTACTGCACCAATTTTAATGAAATTTGCCAGAATTGTGAACACATAACCCTTTCATCACGACAAAAACTTTTAGATCTAAATATGTCATATAAATGGTGAAAAATATTTCTTCCCCTAGGAAATTCCACAAAACCCCCTCCGCATATTCGTGCGTTGTCGTTTTTTTTAAGTGCTGTGTGTTGGGTAATGTATTGCCTTCACTTGCTCTAACAATTTAATATAGATAATTAGGTACTAAGTAGCTAGATGAATACACGAACTACTCATATCGAGGCAATTTCGGATCGGCAAAACAAAAATTGGACAGACAGACAGTGGGGTCGTCCAGGCCCGGATGTCTAATGGGCCTGGGTTGGGGATGGGGACATTCCCCCGTTCTCCCCGGCAGGATCTCATGCACCTTTAGTGCTGGGCACCGTTACTGGTATAACAGCGCCCGTATGGCTCACGAGCCCAGGGGATCTGGGTTCGGCTACTTCAGTTCTCCTCCAGGAGCACTTCTCTAGGAAGTGGTCTCCCGTTGGGGGGCCGAGCGCAAGACGGAGCGATATTCTGGAGTTGCTTGAAGTGTCCGTTGTCGGAACGATAGAACATACGTCTAGTCAGGCCAACGACAAACTCCTCAATACTAGGCATCTCCAGATCTCGAGCTATGACGGAATTACGCACGAACCATGGTGCTCGGTAGACCACTCTGAGCGATATGTTCTGCTGACTTTGGATCTTGTCCCTATTAGTTTTGGCCAGAAGGTGGTGCCAGGCTGGCGCAGCGTAGGTAAGACGGGAACGGATGAACATCTTGTAGATCCGGACCTTCAACCTGAGCGGCAATCGACAAAAATTGGTGACGCGGCTAGTTTTTTTTTTTGTAATAACGCAAGTTTAGTATCATCCGTGCTGAAAGGGATGAGCATATGCTAGTAGGTATAATATAAAAATCAATTGGCAAGCGAAGTCTGGCTAAAATAAAACATCGATTTAAATATTTTTGTTTTGTATAGCTAAAAGTTAGGGATTGTGTAGCAAAATCAAATTAAAAGAAACCAAAAGAACAGCCATAAAACACAACTTGAAATTTTGAAATTGTCACATGATAATAAGCCGACCCCGTGAGGGTAGGACCCCACCTGGACAGGATTATTTTATCAAGCCGGCATAGTGTTAGGGACTGATGGCAGTTACGAGTATCTGACTTCGGTTGCTAATATTCATGGACCTTGCGCGCCACTTACCATCAGGTGGGCCCAAGGTCACATGTCGTGCTAGTATAAAAGAAAAAAAAAAATACATTTGCATAAGTAAAACATAGCTAACCTAAATACCTGTGACCATCTATCCGACAATCTCTAAATATATTCAAAAAACTTCTATTTTCTCACCTTCTTGAAAAACAAAATTAAACTTAATCTCCTCACCTTGACATTATTTTATTATTATTATATAATATGTATTTTATTGTATTTATTATTCGTAGGTCTAAAGTGGACTGACTCTTGTCGTCCTTTATTTAAAAAATATATGATACTCACCTTACCATGTGTATACATCTTTGAGGCATGTAAATTTGTTAAGTCAAATATTGAGCTGTATCAACAAAGTAATAATAATGGCAAACGTTCCATCACTCACACATCCTTAGTAATGCCTATACCTAAATTAGAAATCTTTAGACGAAACGCCTCCTATATGAGCGCTAAAATATATAATTGTTTGCCAAAGGTATGGACAGAGATGCCTTATAAAAGATTCTGTACAGTACTGCATGCGTGGCTAGTTCAGGAATGTTTCTATACTTTGGAGGAATACTATGTGTATTTTAAGCAACACAAAGGTTTTTGTGAAGTAAAGTTACTAAAGAAGCAACACTGACGGGAACGGATGAACATCTTGTAGATCCGGACCTTCAACCTGAGCGGCAATCGACAAAAATTGGTGACGCGGCTAGTTTTTTTTTTTGTAATAACGCAAGTTTAGTATCATCCGTGCTGAAAGGGATGAGCATATGCTAGTAGGTATAATATAAAAATCAATTGGCAAGCGAAGTCTGGCTAAAATAAAACATCGATTTAAATATTTTTGTTTTGTATAGCTAAAAGTTAGGGATTGTGTAGCAAAATCAAATTAAAAGAAACCAAAAGAACAGCCATAAAACACAACTTGAAATTTTGAAATTGTCACATGATAATAAGCCGACCCCGTGAGGGTAGGACCCCACCTGGACAGGATTATTTTATCAAGCCGGCATAGTGTTAGGGACTGATGGCAGTTACGAGTATCTGACTTCGGTTGCTAATATTCATGGACCTTGCGCGCCACTTACCATCAGGTGGGCCCAAGGTCACATGTCGTGCTAGTATAAAAGAAAAAAAAAAATACATTTGCATAAGTAAAACATAGCTAACCTAAATACCTGTGACCATCTATCCGACAATCTCTAAATATATTCAAAAAACTTCTATTTTCTCACCTTCTTGAAAAACAAAATTAAACTTAATCTCCTCACCTTGACATTATTTTATTATTATTATATAATATGTATTTTATTGTATTTATTATTCGTAGGTCTAAAGTGGACTGACTCTTGTCGTCCTTTATTTAAAAAATATATGATACTCACCTTACCATGTGTATACATCTTTGAGGCATGTAAATTTGTTAAGTCAAATATTGAGCTGTATCAACAAAGTAATAATAATGGCAAACGTTCCATCACTCACACATCCTTAGTAATGCCTATACCTAAATTAGAAATCTTTAGACGAAACGCCTCCTATATGAGCGCTAAAATATATAATTGTTTGCCAAAGGTATGGACAGAGATGCCTTATAAAAGATTCTGTACAGTACTGCATGCGTGGCTAGTTCAGGAATGTTTCTATACTTTGGAGGAATACTATGTGTATTTTAAGCAACACAAAGGTTTTTGTGAAGTAAAGTTACTAAAGAAGCAACACTGACTTTTTAGTAACTTTACTTCTATAACAGTTGTTGTAAATTTTTGCATGCTTATGGCGAAATATGTGACCCATTTAATATTAATAAGACCTAATATTGTTTGTTACCATGTTTCCTGCAAATAAATATTTCATTTCATTTCATTTCATTTCATTTCATTTCATTTCATTTCATTTCATTTCATTTCATTTCATTTCATTTCATTTCATTTCATTTCATTTCATTTCATTTCATTTCATTTCATTTCATTTCATTTCGTATTTATTACATAAGTATATTATGATCCTATTAGTAGTCCCATAGTTTATTATTATTTTTATCTTATTTTTATATACATATATCATTTTATTTTTCTGACTCTGCACCCATAATATTCATTCTATCACTCTCCCAAAGGTTAGCTGGTAGAGAATACCTTTATGGTATTATGTACAACTATTTATATTTTATATTTTGTGTGCAATAAAGGATTTTATTATTATTATTATCAACTTGATCGATACTAAATACCTACATTTTAATATTCTTTGGTGGTCAGGTTGTACAAACACAAATACACTTCCTTAAAGTCCAAAAAGTTCGCGGTTCGAACCCCGGCATACACCAATGACTAATACACTTTTTCTTACGTACATTTGTCATAGATTTACAACACCACTATCGGTCGGTCCCGGTTTCACTAATACTAACTTGGCAATAACAGTTGCCCTGACCACTAATCCATATAATCCTGATAAAAAAACATATATAGATTATTCTATAAATAAGACGTTTCGTGCCTCCGTGGTCTAGCGGTTAAGTCTGTGGATTTAGACTGGGAGGTACCGGGTTCGATTCCTGGTCGGGACACAAACATATTTATTAATGTAAAATTTTTTTTACATACTATAAATATTTTTATAATATTCAATTTGATTTATTCGAAGTAATATACAAACAATATAAAAGAATTACAATATAAATTTATGCTAAAATTAAAAATAAACTAAAAGATAAACCTAATTAATATAAAAACTAAATACTTACAAATATCTTGATTATAATCTACATGTCATCGAATCCAGGAGAAGATGAACCCAATGTTCCGAGGACTCCGGCGACGTTGCCTCGTTGGATGGCAACACTGATCCTCTGAATAAGATATTCCCTACTCAGAGGATCACCTGTTGACGCTCGGATGGCAATGCTTATGTCGCGTATTAAAGATTTAGCGTCCTCAGACCAAGGGCCCATCGTCTCTACGGCAAATGGCACAAAATGGTAACGGTTTGCCAACTCTATGTACTTATTACGTTTACCATTTGCAGCCAATTCTATTACAATTACATTTTTTTACATTAATTAATATTTAATTTATTTGTGATATTTCTCGAGTTTGGTACGCTCTGGAGACATCGACGAGCTTGCCACTTGTCATGATTAGCCTATAGTAAAGTTGGCTAAATGTGAATCCGCTTATTTATAAAACAGCAACCAATACAGGTAATCGAAAACAGGGTCCCACGAGCCAGGCTTATTACCTAGTGTGGGCTGACTATTAATTTACAATTTAATTTAAACTCCTGCAGTGTACTAGAGTCGAAATTGTTTATTAGGTTTATATATAAGTTTTGTAGAACACTGAAATAAAAATTATTATTATTATTATAAGCGTGGTTTCTGACCACCCCAAAAGGGAAACGGTCGTAATTTGGGTAACGGTTTAAACTTGGGGTGGAAATACGCTCAGATCTCAACCAGCGAAACTACATTGAGAGCATCACCAAAACAGCGTCCAAAAAACTAGGGATACTGAACAAGGTAAAACGTTTTTTTCCGCCCTCACTCCGGCTTATGCTTTATAAAGCGCAAATAAGGTCATGCGTGGAATACTGCTCTCACATCTGGGATGGATCCGCTAAGTACCTTACAGATGCTCTCAATGTCCTACAGAGGCGGGCTATTCGAATAGTGGACGATACTACAGTGTCCAAAACTCTCGAATCGCTGCAGCTTCGTCGAGATGTGGCGTATTCTACAAGCTATACTACGGTGAATGTTCTGAAGAGCTCCACAACCTTATCCCTTCTTCTCTATTCCGCAACCGAACCACTCGCACAGGCCAAAATATGCATCCACATACCGTAGCCACTATCCCTACGCGTACATACAAATTTGGAGACTCTTACATCTGTCGCACGCTGAAGATGTGGAATGCTCTCCCAGCCAGTGTATTTCCCCACTCCTATAACCTGGAGTCCTTCAAACGAAGTGTGAAAAAGCATCTTTATAGGCCGGCATAGTGGTAGGGACTGATGTCGGTCGTCCGAGGCTGGCGTCAGTTGCTCCCATTCTTGGACCTCGCGTACCGCTTACCATCAGGTGGGCGCGGTGTCACATGTCGTGCTCCGTATAAAAAAAAAAAAAAAAAAATGATACTTTACTTTTTTTAAGACGTTTCGTCACACAAACTTAAAAAAAAGGGCTTGACGATAAACTTATCAAAAAGTTAACCATAAACTTTTAATTGACAAGGATCGAATCCATTATCTACGAGTATCAGCCTTTAGATAAACAAAACTCATCAACCTTTGAAGTACCCAAAAAACCTACAAGAAAACGTTTTCTGTCGAAGTTAATCGATTTTAAAAATTCAATCCCCTATTTAGAATAGGTCGATACATCAATTTACGGTTGGTCATCGACAACCAAAGATATTAAATATATTACGATTTTGTTTTCGTTTTTTTTAAGGTACCAAATTTGTGCAATTTTTATGTTTCCTTATTAGTTCTATTAAAAAAGAGAAAAAATGTATAATTTTATTTTAGAAGTCATGATTTTATTTTGTAAATTTGTTAGTTTGTGTTAATTTTTTTTTTTTTTGTTTTAACAGTAATATGTTTCTAATTTCTTCTTCTTTTATATTGGTGAATGCTGTGACACCTAATTGGTACATATATTAGATAAGTTATAATTATACTATGTTATGTGTGTGATAATATATGTACTGCTGTGTGTACTATATAAATAAATAAGTTAGCCAAACGGTCTATGACAGGTTGTCGTCGTCTTTGACGTAGACTTTGAAATGGATTGATTGTTTTTCTGACAATATGCCGACCTGCATGCTACAATTCTTCGACAAGAGAAAAAAAAAGTAACTGGCGAAAAATAATGTAACAGATATTTTGTATGAAAATAACAACCATTTCACGTGTAACTCCTAAGCTGCTGGTCTAGCTTAATTGTTGGACCACTTTGCTGCTTAGTCTTCTACTAGCAGGATTAAAATCATTATTTATTTATTTATTTATAAACTCTTTATTGCACAAAAAACTTAAAAGTAATGTACAAGGGCGAACTTAATGCCTTTCGGCATTTTATAACAGCTAACCTTTGGGAGTGTGGTAGAGGATTTGCTATACTATACTACTATATTACTATACTATATACATTATACGATATAAGACGTCTAAATCTAAATGGGGCAAATTACCAAAGGGTAGCCAAAGTCAACGTCTAAATCAAATCTGCGCCATTTCTCACCGTTGAATCGAATGATCAGGCAGTACAACTTCCTACACAGGTTTCATGGTTTTGACGTTTTTTCATCAAGAGAACATAACTATAAAAGGTGCTTAAAAACAAATAGAGGTCAGCAGTTTTGGTCAATAATTATTATTTTAATTATTAATTGTTAGGGTATTTTATTGTGTAATTATTAATTATTAGGGTATTTTATTGTGTAATTATTAGTTATTAGGGTATTTTATTGTGTAATTATTAATTGTTAGGGTATTTTATTGTGTAATTATTAATTGTTAGGGTATTTTATTGTGTAATTATTAATTATTAGGGTATTTTATTGTGTAATTATTAATTGTTAGGGTATTTTAATGTGTAATTATTAATTGTTAGGGTATTTTATTGTGTAATTATTAATTATTAGGGTATTTTATTGTGTAATTATTAATTGTTAGGGTATTTTATTGTGTAATTATTAATTATTAGGGTATTTTATTGTGTAATTATTAATTATTAGGGTATTTTATTGTGTAATTATTAATTGTTAGGGTATTTTAATGTGTAATTATTAATTGTATTTTAATTTAAAATTCTATTTTTAATTATAGTTTTAAGTATTATTATGTTTATATAAATTATTACTTTATAATATTTTATTGCTTTACATAGATTTTTTTAACAATTTAACTTAATCTAATTTATATTAAAACTGTATATATACTCTAATTTGAATGCTGTAATCTCCTATAATTAAGGTGGCACTTAGCCCCATATTATTCTTATTATGTTGTAATGAAATGGTGTACATCTTGTTGGAGATCTAATAAATAAATAAATAAAGGGCTACTTGCAGGTATTTTTCGCTGACCACTATATTATATTTAATATAATGTAAAAAATATGATTTCAGCTATAAATACTAATTTTTAGCATGCAAATTTTGACATTAACATTGTATTCTAATAAATTGACTAGAACAATATTAAATATAAACTACACACATCAAAAAAGTCTAGGGATCAAGCATGTTTATGCGGATTTCTTGTGATTGAGATGTGGCTTTGTAATAAATTTATGATTTTATAAATTTATATGGATCCTTTTTGGTGCATTTCATAATTTAAAACAGGAACTGTCAATCAAATTCGAGTAAAAGATGAAAATCAGCTGTCAATATTTTCCCTATAAAAACATAAGACGCATTGAAGACATTATTAGTGCTACTGTTTCCCTACTACTGATTAAAACCAACGTTATTATGGAGCGGCGACGTCATTTAAGCAGGGAAGAAATGATCAGAGCCGTGGGAATGATAGAAGCTGGTTCCCGGCAACGTACTGTGGCTTTAGCTCTGAATACAAGTCAGAGTGTTATCAGTCGACTTTGGACACGTTACCGAACCACTGGTACCGTGGCTGAGCGCCATGGAGGACGGTATCGCTGCACCACACGGAGACAAGACCGGTACATTCAAATCACAGCTCGAAGAACTCCAACAATAACCGCCATGATGTTAGCCGTGAGCCTTCATCGCTCTTCAGGGAACTTAATTAGCGACCAAACAGTCAGAAACCGCTTGCATGAAGTGAACCTTCATTCCCGAAGACCGCTACGGGTACCACCTATAGCAATGCACAATCGTAGGACTCGATATCAATGGGCTCTTGAACACAGAAATTGGACAGAAGAACAATGGCGTTTCGTGTGCTTTTCTGATGAGTCTCGTTTTGGTATGAGGCCGGATACAAGACGTATACGACACTGGAGAACCCCTGGACGCCAACAGCGATTAAAATCCTGCCAGGAAGTCCATCCTTATAGTGGTGGAACCATCATGGTATGGGCGGGTATTTCGATCGGCGGAAGAACTGAGTTGATTTGGATCAGAGGCAACCTCAACGCTCAAATTTATGCTGAGACGGTTGTATCAGACGTCATCGTTCCTCTACAAGTGCATATCGGTCCCTTATTTCAGTTAATGCATGATAATGCACGACCGCACACCGCAAGAGTTGTAAGACAGACTCTCGCCGCAGCTAACATCAATGTCCTGCCCTGGCCTGCTCAGTCGCCAGACTTGAACCCGATTGAGCATGCATGGGATATTCTTCAGAGAAGAGCTCTGCCGAATATGGAGGGTATCCAGTCGCAAGAAGACCTTTTTTTGTTGTTGCAACGAACATGGGCGGCCATTCCACAGCGTGATTTGGATGA
Source organism: Tinea semifulvella (assembly GCA_910589645.1). Taxonomy (NCBI): domain Eukaryota; kingdom Metazoa; phylum Arthropoda; class Insecta; order Lepidoptera; family Tineidae; genus Tinea; species Tinea semifulvella. The sequence goes on from OU342599.1 coordinate 6,018,461, forward strand.
ACTCATTTTGAGTATGCCAAACCGATGTTCTTGTGTTGTTAGTGTTCGCGGTAGAAACACGGATTATTAATTGTTTAAGTTACCCAATAAAATTAAAAAAAAAACTGTTATTTCAGTCTTTTTTTCGAACTTTAATGTTAGTGGTTCAAATGTCAAAAATCCCTTTATTAGGAAAATGGCAATTTTTTTTACTAATGCAAAGGTGACTTGGTTTATCGTTACTGTAGACAAACGAAAACATTTTATTTGATCAATCCTTAAAGAAAATTTTAATGAATATCAATCAGGAGAAAAGTTATTGCAAAAATATATGTTGATCCCTAGACACTTTTGATGTGTGTATATACAAATAAATATTGTAAATAAATATCTATTGACATAAGCATATTGCATCATCATGACATGTACATACCTACAACTGTAATTAGAATAAGCAATCTATACAATAAAGAATTTTGAAAAAAAATATATCTTAAAGCTTGCCAGGAAAAAAAAAGGTCCATCTTTTAAAACAAAATTAATTAGCTATCCCATACCGGTCTTCCGTGTCCGACTGAAAAAATGGAACACGTGGTCTGCGTAGACCGTGCATTTACGAGTTGAGCCGCGAATTACGCGTAGTACGGCAGGTGTCGAGATGCTTGGGAACCCGGGGTTAGCGCGGGTTCCCACGGCTCAGTCATTCACCACGCCACACCTGCGCCCTTTACGCCGAGGGATGGCACACACACGCCTGACACGCGATTCAACACACGACTTCTCTAACGTGTGTGCTATTATCCTACCAAATATTAGAGATTTCACTGGTTCGTTTGCTGTTGTAGCTGGAGATCTTTTGAATAGCCTACCTTTACGTATAAGGCAATCTCCAAATCGACCCATTATGAAAAATATTGTTTAGATACACTACCTATCTAACTTACTACAACAACAACTAAGCTAATTTTACAGCAACAACATCCTATATCGCTAACCTCATCATGGTTACCTACAATATTTATATATATAAGAGTATATATATATTGCGTAAAATATATTTGTATATGTATGTAATAATACTGGTTAACTCAATTGATGACTGCACTTACCATCTATACTGTCTATATGTCCTAAAGGGTTTGACTGTCATTGAATATCTAACAGCGTTAAGTCCACCTTTGTGGACTTAATAATAGGTCATAGACAGACTGATGGTGGTAATTTTCCCAGTCTGCTGGGGCGGGGAAGTATAATAATAATAATAATCTTTGGTGCAATCAGATTATAAATATAGACACGACCAAGTAGCCGCAATAGTACACCAAATATTAGCGAGCAAATATAAATTAGTAAATCAAATTGTTCCATACTACAAATACAAGCCAAGCACCGTTCTGCAAAATGACAATATTCGACTATACTGGGACAGAACGATTATAACTGACAAAACAGTACACTACAACCGACCTGACATTACTTTGATAAACAAAGAAAATAAAACAGCATATTTGATAGACATAGCCGTACCTAACACTCATAACCTAATAACTACACATACAGAAAAAAATACAAAATACAGAGACCTTGCAATAGAGCTTAAATCCCAACTCAAATTGGAAAAAGTAACAACTGTACCCATATTAGTATCCACGACCGGAGTAATACCCAAAACATTACATGACAGCCTTAAAACTATTAACGTAGACCAGCACACATACAGACAATTGCAAAAAGCTACAATCCTCAATACTTGCCGTATAGTTAGGAAGTTTGGAGTTAAAGAAGCATGATACTCACTTGGCCGAGGCCCGTGAACATCATTAGATTAACCGGTTAAATACCTAGATTCTTTAAGAATACACATTACATAATAATAAAAATTTGTATCCACTGTTCGTGCTGATAAACCCAGTAAAGTGTATCCACACGTTTCGGTTCGAATGCCCAGTCAAGCTTTCATAGTGTTAGGGATTGATGTCAGTCATGAGTGTCTGATTCCAGTTGGTAATGTTCATTGTACCTCGCGTGCCATTTACCATCAGATGGTAGCAAGGTCACATGTCGTGCTAGTATTAAAGCAAAATGTAACTCCCGATGCACGCGTATATTAGATTTTTTAATACTTCTTAAATTGATAATGTTATACTTATGTATGTGTGCTTGTTGAGGTCACGTTACGATGGGGGAGTTAAGATTTATTCAAGTACATGTCGATATAAATAAAGGGCGGTATATGTTAGCAAGAACGTTAAATCCTTCGCACGTTTTTGTTTGCTTCTATGTGTGGGTGTGTGGCTTTCTTATGGGGATTTCTTACTAGTTTTTCAGTTCAATTTAATGGGTTTTTATTTAGGTAAATATGCATAAAACTAAATAGGAAAATAAATAATTAATCGATGAAACAACCAACCCTTTTCAGTATAAGGTAGTCTTCGAATAACAGAACGAACAACTATATCATAAGATAGGTCAAGATGCCAAATGGTATGTGAATCTAAGGTAGGAAAATCGTCTTGGAATTAACTAGCTTTTTTACCCGGCTTTGCCCGTGTAAACGGCGACACGAAATTAATTTCGTTGCACATTATTTTAATTTAGGTATTAATTTAATTTGCATGGTGAAAAGAGAAAAAATAATCTTAATAAATTGCTCAAGCCAACTAACATTTTTTTCAAAGTAATGGATATAGTATGTTATCCTTAAGAGATAGACATATGTCATTGTGGACTTTTCTGTAGACCTATATAAAATACACTATTCCACGATACATTATTAAGTTGTATCTCAAAGGGTTTTTCGTTGAAAGCTCCCAGACGGCTTATTTTTTTCCGACACCTCGCAACAAATATCGTTAATGTATACAAAAAATTAACAATGTATAGTAAAACCTTCCTCGAGAACCACCTATCCACTGGAAAAAATATTGTAATATTTTTCGAGTCGGACTGATAAAATATATATAAAACTTTCAACCAGTGCGTTCTTCCAGTGCTATCGTACGTGGACACTGACAAGGTCGCTCAGCGGGCTATGGAGAGAGCTATGCTCAGCATTTCTCTGATGAATAAAGTCCGAAACGAGGAAATCCGTCGGAGAACCAAAGTTACCGATATAGCCTTCAAAATTAGTAAGCTGAAGTGGCAATGGGCTGGACATGTTCTGTGTAGAACCGATGAACGATGGAGTAGACGCTAGATGGACGGATGACCTGAAGAAGGTCGCTGGTGGGAGTTGGATAAGGGTGGCAGGAGATCGTGTGAAGTGGAAAAACACAGGCTGATGATGATCATGACTGATTCTTTACTGTAATTGTACTTCCCAGTGTCACATGTTGTTCCAAATGCAAAAAAACTAACAAAGTTTGATTGTTATGTGGATTCGGCCGTAAAAAAATATAATGTCAATGTAGGTATGGTTTAAGTACTCGTAGGTACAAATATTTCAGAAATTATTGTCCTATAGCAAGCATAAACACAATTTTATAATTAATTTGGATTCGTATACATAACCCGCATGCTCACCACGTGTCAACAATGGACTGTGTGTTGGAATGTGTCACTATCTTAGACGTATATATTGGAACGTCCTAATAAAAACCAAAATTAAATATATTTGTTAGCATTATGTTTAAAAAAAATAACAGAAAAAAAACGATTTATTTACCCGGCTGCGGTTAGAGCTGCTATGCTATAAAATTAGTTCAATGGTGTAGTTAAGCGTTTATTAAACTTTTTGGCGACGCAACCCTTGGCTTGTTTTATTTCTAAATAATAATAACTTATTATTATTATTTATTTTCAGTTTTTAATTCAAGATGGTTTTTACGGAAGCGGGTTTTTACTTTTGAAATTAACTTTTTTTATTAAGTGAACCTAAAATGAGATCAGTTTCTAAAATTATGCCGGCTTGACTTGGCATGACAGAAATTTAAGCCTAATCCCAATACGTGTGGGTTTATCTGTACGAACGGTGGGTACTTTCCCGCCTCGGCAGTCTGGGAAAATTACCACCATCAGTCGGCCTACCACCTATTAGTTGTTCTCGTAGAAAGTATGTGCCATTTGCAATGATGTCAAATGCCAATTTAAATTTTCAAGGAGAGCTAATATTGTAAGCTTTCCAAGGTGTAATATTTATATAAAAAGAACACCGCTTGCAACAAGAGTTACTGAGATAACGTACCATACTCGAGAAATATCGAACCTGTTACCTCCGCGTCCAAATCCACGGGCTTGACCGCTAGACCACAGAGGTAGTTAGGATAACAAATGTCGATGATAATTAATTGATTGGCTGGTCTTATATTATTACGTCTTTGTCTCTTCTTAATAGGCAATGAGCGTGGGCCCCGCATTATAAACACTGATTGTTTATAATTTAAGACATGTTTTACCAACAAAATCATCTTTATTACGACCGTATTCGCTTGCGGGGTGTTTAGAAAGCTGTAAAATTAAATAAAGCACGAATTGGATTTTAAACTATGAATGCAACTGATTTTATTTAAATGTAAAGTTTGACATGAGCTAGGTTCTAATTATTAACCCGATTGAAATTTACTTCACATCACAGCCACTAAAACAGAGTCCTAGACCTCCACTTGGAGATGGGCCTGGAGATGAGAATTTAGCCTATACTCGCCAGCGGGCGGCAGACGGGTTGGCGAGGGACTGATGTCATATTATTTTATAAACTAAAGTAAAAAAGTAAAGTATCATCACGAACGTTTCCCTTTCGGGGTGATCAGAAACCACGCTTTAAAATAATAATTAATCGCCATTAAGCTCGCCTCTGTACAATTGTTAGTACAATGAAGTATTTAAAATAGTCTTTCGATCATCTCTGTTGATTTCAAAGTTAAACACCCAGTGTACCTACTAAGGATTGGACTTTGGTTTACGTCCCAGCCACTGCACCAAAGTGATGTGTCGCAGCGGTCGGGGGGTGTGCTGTAAAATATAATAATATTTCACAGATGCTCTCAATGTCCTACAGCGGCGAGCTGTTCGAATTTTGGACTTTGCCACTATATCTGGAACTCTCAAATCCCTGCAGCTTCGCCGAGATGTACCTTCTCTAAGCGTGTTCTACCAGCTATACTATGGTGAGTCCTCTAAAGAGCTCTATAACCTAATTCCTTCCTCTCCATTCCGCAACCGAACCACACGCACAGGTCAGAATATGCACCCACATACCGTAGTCACCATCCCTTCGCGTACCTATAAATTTGGTGACTCATACATTTGTCGCACAATAAAGATGTAGAATGCTCTTCCAGCCTCTGTGTTTCTACGGCATCTAGTCAAGCCGGCATAGTGTTAGGTTAGTGATTTCGGACATAAGTGTCTGATTCCAGTTGCTAACATTCATGGACCATGCGTGCCACTTACCATCAGGTGGGCGCAAGGTCACATGTCGTGCTAGTATAAAAAAAAGTTATCGAAAAAAATAGATTGGATTTTATATATTCAACATAGTGGTCATGTCATAATGACTCTATGACACGCATTGTCAAAATTGAGAGCCCGAATAATGAAAAAGGTAAAAGTCAACAATAGATGAAGTGTGCTGGGCGTGTGGGTAGCACACCAACACACGCACACAAACGCACACAAACACACAAATGAAAAAGAGATCAGAAGACCCACTCTGTACGATTTCGGAAGTTTTATAATTTAAAATTTGATTGTGTATTATATTTTTGCATGTACTAAGTCGACAAGGTGGAGAAACATCAATCGAGCGCTTGGTAGTCCAGGGGAAAGTTGATGGCAAGAGGATGCGTGGTAGGTCTCCGATGAGATGGACCGACCAGGTGAAGGTTGCAATGGATAATCCCCTACATGAGTGCACTAGGAAAGCCGGGATCCGGGAGGAGTGGCGACGGCTTGTTAAGCGTGCCATTAGCACTCCAATGGCGACCACGACCACTCTGCCAAGAGTGTAGCGACTAAGAAGAAGAAGGCGACAATAATTATGTATATTAACCAGAGAAATAATTGGAACAATCGGTTACGAACTAAATTTCTCGAAATGTGAACTCTATATTTTTTGACCGCCTCCGTGGTCTAGTGGTAACAAATGTTGCCGTGAACTAGGGAGGTCGTGGGTTCGATTCCCACCGGGGGCAAGTTGTACATTGTATAATTTGTCTCGGTCTGGGTGTTTATATGTATAATATGTATATATTTACAAAAAAAAAAAAGTATAATATGTAGTTTATCAACCATCTAGTTTCCGTAACACAAGCCTCGTAGCTTACCACGGAAATTAGATGGCGCTGTGTGACCTGTCTGGAAACATTATTATTTATATTATTATATTTCAAATTTACTAACACCTGGCAAACAATCCGATATTATTTCTCTTTTCAACAGTCTGGCACCCAATATTCAAATTTTAAGCAATGAAATCACCAATCCTAAATGAATCGATCCAAATTTACGTTCAGGAACAATTAAACAAATTTAACTCAACTTCAGAACTCTCGAATAGATAAAATTATTTATTACTATATAAAACACACATTAATTACAAACTTATATTCGTACTGCCTCCGTGGTCTAGCGGTTAAGTGCGTGTATTTAGACTCGGAGGTACCGGGTTCGATTCCTGGTCGGGACACAAAAATATTTCTTAATGTAAATGAATACATTTTAATTAACATTTAATTTATTTGTGATATTTCTCGAGTTTGGTACGCTGGAGACATCGACGAGCTTGCCACTTGTCATGATTGGCCTATAGTAAAGTTGGCTAAATGTGAATCCGCTTATTTATAAGCGTGGTTTCTGACCACCCCGAAAGGGAAACGGTCGTGATGATACTTTACTTTTTTATATTCGTACATAAATAAATGTCCTACATATACAAATAAAAATATACTAAATATAAAATACATACATAGCAGTGAGGAGAATCCTATCATGAAATGCGCTAAGAAATTAAAGAAAGTATCATCACGACCGTTTCCCTTTCGGGGTGGTCAGAAACCACGCTTATGAATAAGCGGATTCACATTTAGCCAACTTTACTACAGGCCAATCATGACAAGTGGCAAGCTCGTCGATGTCTCCAGCGTACCAAACTCGAGAAAAGTTACAAATAAATTAAATATTATTTAAATTTATTTATTTAAAAAGTATCAGTATCAGTATCATCACGACCGTTTTCACGTTTCCCTTCCAGGGTGGTCAGAAACCACGCTTTTGAATGAGCGGATTCACATTTAGCCAACTTTACTATATGCCAATCATGACAAATGGCAAGCTCGTCGATGTCTCCAGCGTACCAAACTCGAGAAATGTTACAAATAAATTAAATATTAATTAAATTTATTTATTTAAATTAATAAATATTTTTGTGTCCCGACCAAGAATCGAACCCGGTACCTCCGAGTCTAAATCCACGGACTTAATTATTCTAACACGGCGATATGTACTGCTGTGTGTACTATATAAATAAATAAATAGACATACTCTCTAATTGCACCTACCTTACGTCCGCCCCTTGTAGGAAAATTTAATTCATAAATAAAAATCTAATCAATTTAAAATCCACGAAATTTAAGAGTAACCCTGTTAAGTAACGAACATAATGTTCATTTGTAACCCTACCCTATCTTATGGAGTTACAAAAAAAATTTTTTTTTTAAACCGTGGCGAAGGTTGCACGTGGTCGAGTTGCGGTCGAGGGTTTTTTTTATGATCTTAAGAAAATAAATATTATGTAAAATTCTTCAGCGTCGGTTTCTGACAGCTATCGATTTCATCAAGTTTTTAACGATGCTTTAGAAAAAACCATCAGTGATGCCACTTTTGGTTTAAAAGTGTACGTTATATTTTTTAAGCTGAAAAGTGTTTCTTGCTTTGTTAAGACTTATTCCTATATTGCGTCGCTGCCCTCTTAATAAAGAAACGATTAAATATGAAATTAAAAACTAAAGAGAATTTAAATTAAAAAAAAAAAAAAAGTTAATATTTTGTATTGTTGGTAGGTATGGGCGGTTACCTATTCATTCATACCCCTATATAGAACACAGCGTCCTATACCTCCACTGTTCGAGATTAGCCTTCCAGAACATACATTATGTATACCTGGATAATTTGGCCTACACTCTCCACGCTTGCACTGCACTCGCTTGGCGAGTATATGATATAAATTTCGCATGACAATTTATTAACGATTCCACAAGTTAGTATTAGTGGAACCAGGACCGACAACTTACCGTGCTAAAAAATAAAAATATTAATAATCAAAATCTATGATACCTACTAATTTGAAGTAGAATCTGATTCAGATTATTTCCAATTAGGTTTTAATCGAGTTTGAATCGCATTAAATTGCTAGATTTATTTTTCAATAAATAAATAATTCTTTTATACTTAAAATACCTGTAGGTACTTATCAGCAAATTAAAACGTATACATTTATTAAATAATAAAGAAATTATCGTTAAAAAATAATTCTCACTTTTTCGAAGGTCACAGCTTTCTCACGAAACTTTTTAGAGTAACATTTACCTAATTGACTATACAGCATAAAAATCTAATTAAACCGGCAAAAAATACCCATTTCACAGTGTTTTAAAAAAGGTATTTTATGTTATTGTAATTGGCGAACAGATATTTTGAGACCATCGTCATTTCCGTTGGATATTAAAATCTCAGTCTCAGATTTTTGTTTAAACTTATTTTGAAATACCTACATATTAGACAGCTTTAATTTTATAGGCTCAATCCACGATCGAACTCTTCGCTCTTCTTCTAACTCCACCCTTTCCATCACACCTCTTTGGTCTCTAATTCGTTTGCTGTTGTAGCTGCAAATCTTTGGTATGACCGACCTTTAGGTATTAGGCAAGCTCCAAATCGAGTCATCTTTAAAAATATGGTTTTTAAACACTTTCAAACTGCCTCCGTGGTCTAGCGGTTAAGTCCGTGGACTTAGACTCGGAGGTACCGGGTTCGATTCCTGGTCGGGACACAAAAATATTTATTAATGTAAATATTTAAATTATTTGTGATATTTCTCGAGTTTTCTGGGACCCTGGAGACATCGAAGAGCTTGCCACTTGTCATGATTGGCCTATAGTAAAGTTGGCTAAATGTGAATCCGCTTATTTATAAGCGTGGTTTCTGACCACCCCGAAAAGGAAACGGTCGTGATGATGATGATACTTCTTTCTAACTAGATTGTCCCAAATTTATGTCTCTTTTTCATGTCCTCACTATGCTCAATTGCAACTACATCATCTTTCACTTCCCTCATCATGTAAGTAGATTTATTTTTATATTATTGTTTATTTATGATGTAATATTGATTTGTATGTATTAATTCTGTTAAGAATAACTTAATTAATGATTGCACCTACCATCTATACTGTCTAAATGTCCTAAAGGTTTGGCTGTCAGAGAATGCCTAGCGGCATTAAGTCCGCCTTTGTACACAGTGCAATAAAGTTTTTAAATAAATAAATACATAATATTATTACACTACCTCCTAGTGGTTACCACCGCCTTAGATGCAGAGTGACCGTCTTTGATTGCTGGTTGGAACACAATAATTTATGGTCTCTACGTTAGAAGATAGTAGATATCGTAAACAACTCGCCTGCTCTATGTTATATTTGATTTTTGTGCCAGAAAGAATCCGTCAAGAATCTTTAAAAAAAACATGGGGAGTCCTTCGCGCCATTTTGCGCGGATATGTCAAGTGCAAGTTTTTGTTTTATAAATTTATTTACTGTGCATATTGTTGATGGCTCGGTTGTAAGAACGCGTTCCCTAAATCCTACAAAGGTCGGTTCAAACCCACCCGGCATGTACCAATGAGAAATACACTTTTCTTACATATATTTGTCATAGATTTACAACACCACCGTTCCCGTGCCTCGGCGAGCACGTTAAGCCGTCGGTCCCGGTTCGACTAATACCAACAGAGTACAGTAAACATTTGAAACAAATTTATAAGCGAGTGCCCCTGTGTGACCACAACATATCGAATTACATTTTAATAGTAAAAAAGTAAGGATAGTTAATTTATTAAGTTTGGCATAACCAAGCTATTTATTAAGTTTGGCATATCCCAAGCTATTTATTAAGTTTGGCATATCCCAAGCTATTTATTAAGTTTGGCATTTCCCAAGCTATTTATTAAGTTTGGCATATCCCAAGCTATTTATTAAGTTTGGCATATCCCAAGCTATTTATTCATTTAATTTACGGGCTGAATTACGGTCGTGATTATACTTTACTGTACAAGATAGTGGATTATACATACATGCTTGTTAGTTTTCGTATAGGTAGTCACAATTATAATATTCAGCACCAAGGCACCGGCTTAATTTATTGCGCCTATCTGCGAATATAGGGTCCAGAGGAAATGATTTATCTCTATACTAAGATGATTTGCTGGCAGTTTCTACTATAATTAATATTAATAGCACTTACACAAATAATAAACAATTTAGATTTTTATTTTACAATAATTTTATCACCATAATGACAATTTACAATCCTCGCCAACCCCGTCTGGCCAGCGTGGCGAGTGTAGGCCAAATTCTCCAGATATATGTAGTAGGTCCATCTCCAACAGTGGCGGTCTAGGACGGTCTGTTTTAGGGGCTATAATGATGAATGATGATGAAATGACAATTTTAAAAATCAGTATTATTTATATTGGTGTCTTATGTTTTGATCGCAATTACATTACATCAATTACATCCATTTCGGCATAAACGCGTTTTATTTTACATCTAAAAACTAGCAATGACTTTTTTTATTAATCCGTCTAACCATAACACATAATAAAACTAAATCTTTTAGATGAATTGTTGGATATATACGAATGAACTGAAGATAGGTAATTTATGTCATAAATACTCCGCTATCGTAAATTTCTTACTGCTTTAGAGCCGGTAACTGAATCCTTCCTTAGTGGCAATCTTTTACTTAAAATTAATATTAATAATTAATGTATTTAAGTGAACAAATAGTAAACTTAAAGTATCATCATTACCGTTTCCCTTTCAGGATGGTCAGAAACCACGCTTATAAATACGCGGATTTACATTTAGCCAACTTTACTATGTGAACAAATGCCTGCGGTTACCGGCCCTTAAGCTACCTATTGAACATTGCTAATTAATTTTGAAGTAGCTTAATACGTTCGAGCGATTGGCCGATAAGCAAGCGCTGGTCAATTAAGTAAGTTCGTAGAAAAATTAAGTAATATCACGATGTCTCTTCTGGGGTGGTTAGAAACCACAATTTAAAGAAGCGGATTAGCTTTTAGCCAGCTTTACTATAGGCCCATCATGACAAGTGGCAAACTCGAGAAATATCACAAATCAATTATTGTTCCCAACCAGCAATCGAACCCGGTACCTCCGCGTAAATCCATGGACTTAACATGGAAAATCTACAGATGCCTTGTTGAATACGAGTAAATATACATTAAATATAAATTAAAAGCTATATTAGATAAATGGCCTATAGTAAAGTTTCTGACCACCCCGAAAGGGAAACGGTCGTGATGATACTTTACTTTTTACTTGAAAAGCTACGAGTTAAATAATAAAATAAAAAATAAACTAAACTATAAATAAAAAATGTCCTCAGAGACGTCCCATCCGAGATAGTCCCAACATTTGTAGAATTCAAATATTTTCCACAGTGGGAAATATTTTGGTGGCGGGTATAATTCTAATGGCTCCTACTGTATCGTTTCTTAATTGTTCGTATACTGCCTGTCTCTGTTCTTTCTCTTCGAATAAATAAAATAAAATACAAAATTAAGAACAGAAGCCACGATTGTTTATTTTTTATGAAAGTTGTATTGGTTTCAACTAGAGGATATAGAGTGTATGTTAGCGATTTAATCACAGGAAGCTCAGCGGCTAGGTAAGTCATGATAAATCCAGACCGGAACTTATCTATCGAGTGTCGGGTTGCACCTGCTCCTGATAATGTTATGCCATGGAAATTGCATTAGAAATATATACAATGTGGAAAATATAAATCTAAGTCCGAGAGCTTTTTGTTTCGTTCGTTAGACAGATTAATGTATTCGCTACAACGTTGGCGTACAACTTTTTCAATAAAAAAAACAATATGTGTTTATCTACTTATTTTAGATATTTATGTTGAAGTAATACAATCGTAAAACCTAGAAGCTTTACAAGAAAAGATGGCTTTCAATTTAAATTTCAGTTAATGATGATTACCTAAGTACTTATATAATTTATGTATTTATTTAAAAAAATCACAGCTTATAACTAGGACATAAAATTACAGTATTATAGATTATTAGATCTTAAGCCAGAAAGATTTTATATTATTTGTACAGTTCATTTCTCGAAAACAGTGGGTTAAATACAAAAATAAAAAAAATTATAAACATTAGTAAAATAAAAATTATAATAAAATTAAAATATTTACAAATAGCATAGGATCATTATATTAGTGAGTGAAAATTAGTTTATCATTATATTATATAGAAATAATAGGAAACAAAGGGAAGATAATCATTGTTGCACTTTTCCGTCCAAAAACAAAAACTATTCGCTTTATTGTTTATTTCTACCTATTACAGAGCCTTATGTACTAACTACTAAATGTAAAAAAAACTCAATAGTCAAAGTCAAAATATATTTATTCACATAAACCTATTACAGCCATTAATAAAACATCATTAAATTAATTATTTTGAATTATTCTACTCCTGCTAGTGGAAGACTAAGCAGCGAAGTGGCCCAAAGAGTAAGATGTTAGCAGCTTAGGAGATTCCAGTGACCTGTTAATGTCTAATCTGACTGAGACAGGAATCTGCAAGGAAAACACAGCTATATCAGATTTACAAAATAAAACATATACACAACTACACCACTACAATTAATTAATAACCTTTTAAATTTAGCTATGAGTACCTATGAGATAACAATACCTGGAGATTACAATGGCCGGTACAGCGGTACCCCACCAGGCACGTCAGAATTAAGATGTCTATCCTAGCCCCTAGCCCATGTGCATTCCAAAAGCCGAATAACGCAAATGTCTGTGCTAATTTAAGAACAATAAATTGAACGTGTTCGGCAGAGGTACCAGTACTACTCTTTATTGTAAAATCAGTAATTATTTATCCGCCTAAATACCAATAAATCTTTATTTCAATCTTCTCACCCAACCAAATAACTAAACTTTCCCGCCCAAATGCAAAAAATCTAATATTAAACCACCTTTTTACTCATCATGACCTTACATAGTCGCTAAATAACTCAGCACTTGAGATAGTTTAGTTTAAGGTACCAGCTTCGTGCTTCATCATCAGCTCGGTAAAAACCAGTCAGGCGCGCGCTACGACTCGCGTGCTGAGCGCGCGCGACCCGTCCCGCGCCCGGCGCATGCGCTCGCCCGTGCCAACCAATGGACCCCAATATAAACCCGGCCCGCCCTCAATCTCAATCATTCCAAGTCGAGCCACCGTGCGTGCATGACGCTCTCTCTCTCGTCTCACATATTTACGTTTTACAAAGTTTCGTTACAAAATGTGTTTAGCTAAAGAATGTGAATCTTCCAAATCGCCTGAAAAGGAGGTTCCTTCTCCACGCTCACCTTGGGCAAAGCTTCTAAACCGACAGGTAATTATTTTTAATTTTAACAGTGTTTTATTAGATTGATGAGCTTTGCTATTGTCGCTAGAGTAACCGCCATTCCTCTCTAGTTATTTTTTAATTTATAATATCACTGTCTTATATATTGTTTATTATTGTTACAGAACTTAAGACCTAAGCTTCCTCGGAAGGTTACAACATCGGCGCGAGTAAACTTGAACAAGTGTTGGTCCAAGCTCGGAGAGTTGATGTCAACAAAGTCTGAAGCTCAAACTCGAGACTTCACAAACAAGCTCGAGCCGATATTGATTCCATTCTCTGATTACTTCTACCCCATTGATCCAGTCAAACCTTTGACAACAGAAGATAAAGATAACGCTGAAAATGAAAACATAGATGGACCGAGATTTGAACTTATAGAAGAAAACCAAGAAATTAATGACAATATGGCTAATGAGGTACGAGAAATATGTTATTCAGCTACTAAAGTTAACTGTGTAGTATGTAATTATTGTATATAATTTTATTTTGCAATTAAGTTTAAAAATCTCAGCTTTCTTATTTCTTTCATTATTATTGAATAACGTTAAAGTAACAAAATCAAGTCTTCCACCGTTTAGTTATAGGAAAGTGCTTTCATCTGTTGCGAGCACATCAATGTCTTCCATTAGACTTAGGAACCAGTGGCCATAGTCTGTTTTTTTAACCGCAAAATAGTAGATTGCCAAACATATTCGAGTTTCATTAAAAATATCAACGTAAAGGATTTCTTTTTTTATTCTTTATGTTTGCGCTTAAACAAACATAATTTGGCTACTGATCGTTGGAAAAACAACTTTTTAATTTACTATTCACATCGTTGTTCGTTTATTTGTGTAAATGTAAATTTGTTTTTTCAACTATCGTGTAAATTAGTGTTTCGAATAATGTCAATATTTCAAACGCAATGATTTTGGTAGAGAGCTTTAAACGACCGACTGCACTGTATTTAGTTATAACACTTTTTTTACATTACGCTGTCTTCTAACTTCGCTTTATGTCACCAATTATCATTTGCTTTGTTCATTCGTTTTATTTTATATATATATCTTAGAATTAAGTAAATAGGGTGGAAACGTTATTTTCCAAAGTAAACAATATATTTACAAACTTTTAACAAATATCATGACTTAGGCATAAAGAGTCTAAATCGACATAAAAAACTGGATATGTCTAAAATATTGAAATTTTCCTACTTTTTGGAAATAACATACAATCTCCAAAAATAATCCTTTTTTTATATTTAACTTCTATACTTACCACCTACAGGGTGGTCAGTGGCTGTTGTCAGTTGCTCCAGTTCTTGAACCTAGCGTACAGCTTCCCATCAGGTAGCGCTATGTCAATATTAAAAAAAAAAGATTACATAATGTTTTCACCCTATAGATATCAATGTCTTCCAATTAGGCTAAGTTTTATCTGTGATACTATATGATAGTAGGTACATAAGCTTTACTTAGTAATAAATATATATATAGAGTTAAAAAAAAATGGTCAAACCACATATCCTCGCTTAGGTTCTAACATTTCGATAACGTCGAATCAAATCCTTGTTTTCGATTTTCTATCGAATGACATACGGAACTTATAACGGCAAATTTTTGAGTTACGCGTTTGTTTGAACTTAAGCGACGATATATATATATATTAGTTAGTTACTCAAGCTTTAATTAGATTTAAATTAATTTAAAATATAATAAATTTTTAGTTGTTTTAAATATTTGGGGATTATAGCGGTGGTAATCGAATTGTTAGAATGCTGTTCTTCGATCAAAGAGAAATATACTTTTCTTACGTACATTTATCAATCTTACAACACCACCGTTCCCGTGATTCGGAGAGCACGTTAATTCATTCAGACCGGCAGTTGCATTTTAGCAATACAAAAATTATATTTGACAGCGACTATTGTGCAATTCACGCCTGTCGCATTGTTGTTGCTAGATACACAATAAGACTGTCGGCTCCACTAACACTAATAATATTGCACAATATTGATGATTGTACAATACTTAAGAACGTATAGGGGTAGTATTGAAATGGATTGAGAAAGCTTATTTTTTATTCGTGGACTAACTTGTGTAATCGTTAATTAAAAAAAAAACTTATTATATAAATTACGCAAGCTTCAAGCTTATTAATATTAATTGTTTAGATTATATTCTGTTTTAACTATCCAGAAGTAGGCCGACTATGCCAATGTAAATTTAAGTTTTTTTAAGTTAATGTTTTATAACAATTTTAATCCGATGTCTTCTTTAAGTTTAAGCTAGTTAAGTTTTAGTTTTTGTATCTTAATTTTTGATGAATTCTTCCATGTGTCAATTATTAAATTTAATTGTTTGTTAGTTTAATTAATTTAGGAATTTTGTTCTTATGTTTAGATTTTCTTTTTTTTATATAATTTTGTGTAATTTGATTATGTTTTGTAGACTGATAAAGTTAAGGAAACGCAAGACTTTCATTTGATCTCGATTTTGTGAATGAATAAAAAATATTTAGAAATTATTCTATCTTTTATTTTTTCTCTACAATATTGAAAAAATTGTTAATAAGGCCCATATTGTTTAATATATGTCAAGATCGATGAAATATGAAATAAAATGAAATATTTATTTGCAGTAAACATGGTAATAAACAATATTAGGTCTTATTAACATTAAATTTGTTCACAATGGCTCTTCCATAATTGTATTGATAGTTTGGACTGTTTCTGGTCTTTGTCGTGTTGTTTCGTATTAAGCTGTCTGACCATGATTGTGTTATCTCGTTTACTGTAGGTAAGTAATATCAGTTACAGAATATTATAAATTGACTTAACCAAGTGTTCCAGACTGCCCCTACGGTGATAATTAAATAAAATTAAATGAAACATATTTCGCCATAAGCATGCAAAAATTTAAAACTGTTATAAAAGTAAAGTGACCAAAGAACTCAGCGTTGCTTCTTTAGTAACTTTACTTCACAAAAACCTTTGTGTTGCTTAAGATACATATAAACGATAAGAATTATCTGCAACAAATAAAATGTGTTAGATGTGTTTCTTACTTGGTAAAATATATAAATTGAAGCTTAAAATATTTTTTGCCAAATATTTCGCCTCTCTTTGGAGCGGCGTCATCAGTGACAGTGACTGAAGGTCTTTGTCATAAATTTTGAAAAAAGTAATTTTATTTCTTTTAGCAATGGTGAAGGCAATGCACTATATAGTTTTGTATTTATTTTTTAGAAAAATATCATCATCACCTCGCGCATCATGGAAAACATCATCAGTATGTTATGTCCATTGTTGGTTCGATATTAATAAAGGACAATGGGCAAATATGACCCGCTTAGCGAAAAGTGGCGGACATTAACCAAAATGGTTTTAAATTAAAGAAAATAATGTGGCCTTTCATTATATGTAAACATTTTTTTTTTAATCGATGGGAGAATAAAGTTATGATGTTTTTATTAAAATAAAAAATACACAACTAAACGAATGTTTTTCTCTATATACAGTGTAAACTTCATTTAACAGCACACGACTTAACGACAAATACCCTAAAACGTCAAAATTACTTGACTTGGGTTAGTTTACCTTATTATAAATAGTGTTAATGATAGGTACACTCTTATGTAGCATTACAAACCCTCTAAATAACGACAACAATACGTCATCATTTATATTTATATATATATATATATATATATATATATATATATATATATATATATATATATATATATATAAATATATTATATACATATATATAAATACTAGTTATAAATGTAGTTTATTATTAGGTTATTGGTTAGAATTCTACCCCACATATTTATACTGTTTCATTCACCCAAAGGTTAGCAGGAAGAAATATCTAAAAGGGCTTTAAGTTCGCCTTTGTACTACTTTTAGGTAAAGTGCAATGAAGTATATTAATAATAATTAAGCAATAAACAGTAGGTAATTTCTAAGTTGCCGAAATTAAAAATAACTGCAGCTGTGTACAGCCTTTTGTTTGTTGTTTTATTGCTTTATTGTCTAGCAAGCACGTATTTACTGTCGGCATCATTAGTTCACGTTGGGATCATATCACCTGAAACTCGCCAGGTCACATTGTCACGAGCACATGCGACCAAACGGTGTCTACACTATAGAAATGTATCGACACCAACAATTAATTAATAATAATATATTGATCAGAGGACGAATCCAGTCACGACATATCCGCCTGAAACAATATTATACATATATTATGATAAACCCAACACAAAACGGGAGACAAAGTATCGAAGCATACTACTGCTCATGTATACACGGCCGCCGCACTGTCGGGAGTTGTGCACATATTGCAAGCATTGTTTATTTTCTGTCTTGGGCCAGACATCAAGAAGCTATAGACACGCCTGCTTTATTCTTAGATAATGTTATTATAGATTAGGATGAATTTGAATAATTCATATATACATATAATGGTATAAATAATAATTTACTTTTATTTTATTCTATTCTATTTTATTTATTTTCCCTTTATTATTTTTTAGTGTTATAATAGTGCTTTTAGAAATTGTTATCTGACAAGAATGCTACAAAATGTCGAAATCTTATTGATTTTTATATCAATATATTTCTTATTTTTTTACAAGATTCCCGTAACCCACAATAATGCGACTAAGTTCATAGTAACTCAGAGTCATATACCAACACATTGTGCTATATTTTGTTCGTGTCCGCCGTGGGTATGGTTTCCATACTAAAGTGCCCCATGTCCTTTACAAAACAAGTTAGACAAAACCTAATGCATTACATTCAGACCAGGGCTATAGTATGCACCAAGCTGCCATATAAAAGAGCTTTCCCATATAGATATTTAAGATACATATAGTATTTCTCCAAAATATAGAAACACTCCTGAACTAGCCACATATGCAGTACTCTGCAGAATCTTTTATAAGGCAACTCTGTCCATACCTTTGGCAAACAATTATATATTTTATCACTCGATGTCAAACTTCAGTTCAATCTGAGTTGTACTAAAATAAAGTGTCTGTAATTGTAACGATTAAAATTAAAAATGGCGTCGATTGTATCAGCTGACGGATGACCTTCAAAGTTAAACTAAATTATAGACACTTAAATTTGCCTCATCATCGGTTGGTACACTCCTTGATCGAAATACACTGACCATGGCGGTGTGCCGTACTTAGTCTCGAAGCCCGTACTGTCTTTCGCACCAGTGTCGATGTAAAGAACCAGTCGGACATCATGGGGTTTTTTGCGAAGTTCCGCGTTCTTCGTCACGCGGCTCTCAACGATATCATCCGCGACGCGATCCTAGAACGCTCTGGGATTGCGCGGAGCGATGGCTCGACCGTTGGGCCGTGGAAACTTGGCAGATCACTGATGTGGGATGCGAGATGTGTAGACACATTAGTCCCATCTCACGTCCACGCGACCTCGTCAAGCGCGGGAAGTGCTCTTTCATAGCTTTCTAAATAAATAGATGTAGGAATTTATAAAAATTATGATTAAACTAAACCAAATTAAAATAATTCTAGAGCATCAAAAGATGGTATATTTTGAGCAAAGTCTATACAAAGCAAAATCATTTCTTTATCTAATTCCTCAATGACAAAGTCAACAGCTAAAGACCCCTTATTTAGGGTAAAGTGGATACAGGTTGCCAAAAGGGATAGGATACACTCTTCCCTATTTTTCTCACACAACAAATACATATTAATTTAATTCTATTATTTTGTAAACATGTTATTTGCAAATATTAAGGGTGGTTTTTTTTGTATGGAAAAGTACACAAATTAAAATAAATATCGCTGGTTATTTATTTATTAAATCATTATTGCACAAAGACAAAGTCGGGCTTATAATGCCGCTAGATATTCTATCCTAGCCAACCATTGGGACATATTAAGCATTTTTTTTTTTTTTTTTTTTTTAATACTGGACTCGACATGTGACATCGCGCCCACCTGATGGTAAGCAGTACGCGAGGTCCAAGAATGGGAGCAACTGACGCCGGTCACTACGACCGACATCAGTCTCTACCACTATGCCGGCCTAACAAGATGCTTTTTCACACTTCGTTTGAAGGACTCCAGGTTATAAGAGTGGGGAAACACACTGGCTGGGAGAACCAGTGTGTTTATTGAAAGGTAGGTGCAAGGTATTAAATTCTCCGGTTTAATTTTATTATATTTAATTTTATATTATATTATTATACACATATATAATATACCCATATATATATACCCATACATATTTGTGATTGTGATTACTGGCTTTTTCGCACTTAGTCTCCATTGGACCATTGTGCGTGAACCCATACATATTATTATTACATATGGTTCGTAGATTTCACTAGCTATAAAAAATATCTTTGTAATTTCGGATATTTAGGGTTTCACGGAGCTTTCAATTATAACAGCTTTTACACTTATTTCTTGTTTTGACTAATTTGAATTATAACAAACGCACACGCGGGCTATACGCGGTTACCATCTATACACGTATATATAAAGGTGAATGTCTGTGTGTGTGTTCCCTATGCATTGCACTACTACTTGACCGATCGGAATGAAACTTTGGGAATATGTTTTTTTTTTTTTTTTTTTTTTAATAATAGCACGACATGTGACCCTGCTCCCACCTGATGGTAAGTGGCGCGCAGGGTCCATGAATGTTAGCAACTGGAATCAGACCCTTATGTCCGACATCAGTCCCCAACACTATGCCGGCTTGACTAGATGCCTTTTCACACTTCGCTTGAACGACTCCAGGTTATAGGAAAGTGGAAACACAGAGGCTGGAAGAGCATTCCACATCTTTATTGTGCGACAGATGTATGAGTCACCAAATTTATAGGTACGCGAAGGGATAGTGACTACGGTATGTGGAGTAATGGAGATGAAGGAATTAGGTTATAGAGCTCTTCAGAGCACTCACCATAGTATAGCCGGTAGAACACGCTCAGAGAAGCTACATCTCGGCGAAGCTGCAGGGATTCGAGAGTTCCAGATATAGTAGCATCGTCCACAATTCGAACAGCTCGCCTCTGTAGGACATTGAGAGCATCTGTGAGGTACTTTGCTGAACCATCCCAAAGGTAAAATGTTGTGTGAACATCGGGGAAGGTTTCTGACATATTAGATTGCATAATAAGTAAATCTTAATATATAAAACAAAGTCGGGTTTGTTAGAACACTTATAACTCGAGAACGGCTGGACAGATATTCAGGGTTTTTGATTTGTTGGATTTGTCTCCCTCCCTAATAGCAAAATATATAAAAATAAATTTGGAAAATTGAAGAAAAAAATAAAATAAAAGAAAAAACATTTTCACATACAAAAAAATCGTAGGTTTAAAATTGCTAACTAAGGTTTACAAACATTCAATGACATTTAGGCGGTACAAAGTTCGCCGGGTCAGCTAGTCACTAATATTGTATTGTATATTGTTTATTTATTATCCTTAGGAGCCTATAGGAACACTTGGATTCGTCAAATTTAATTTTTTCCCTAAAAACTTTAAACCTATTAATATTAAGTCAATATACATAAAAATGGCTGAAATAGCTGGCTGTTGTTAACAAGGAACAGTCTGCTAATAAGGGCATAGTGCCTCAGAATAACAAGCTTAATTCTAATAGTGGATAGCAGCTGTAAAGGGGCATTGTCTTATTTACCTACACTAAATAAAGCTAAATATTAAATGTCTAATTATTAAAATTATTATTTATTTATTTATTTAGGAAATCTTACAGCTAATTTATACATATATAGGAGAAAATAGTAATACGATAAAGCCAATAATAAGAGTTCGCTGACAGATACAATAAAAGTAAGCAAAGAAAACAATGATAATAAATTTAAAAATAAAAATGAATACAATAGTACAAGAATTACTAAGGAATAGGCATTACATCAATAACAGAATAACTACAACAGAAATAAACATACATATATACACACACATACACATAGGCATACATAAACTTGAAAATATAAAACTATTCTAATCCCTCGAAGTACTCACCTGCCATCACCCGCCTAATCATCGCCGTACCAGTATTGAAGAGATCGATGTCGACACTGAGCTCATTAAACATTTTACCCGCCCTATTGAAAAATGCATTGCGTCTATAATTGGTGCTACGGCCTGGGTTGGGCAGGAGTGCGGGCCGCCTCACTGTCCTCGTTGGTACTCTCAAAGTATTATCTCATTATCTCATTATGTCAAATCTATATACCTACTTAAATATAACTAGACTACTATAAAAAGTATTTATTGCAGCTGTATAGAGGCATTGTCAGAATTAATATAATAAAACTTGTCGAATCGTTAATGAAGTATTATTAAAATTGTCATCAACTCGTCTGGCCAGTGCCGCGTGGAGAATGTAGGCCAAATTCTCCAGATATTTGTTTGAGATGGCTTATAATAGTGGAGGTCTACAGCTCTATGTTCTGGGGCTGTGTTGGTGATGATGATGATTCGATATCGGATTGCTAGTAGGTATGATTATATATTATTATAAATAAATATAAATTTGGTCTTAGGCGTAAGCTCCCTGGCTACAGGGATCGTTTTTGTCACTTTAAACTGTTGCCGCTGTACGAACGGCGCACTATCGCGGACTTAACAACACTACACAGAATAGCCAACGGTTATTTTACTCAGGGCCTGACCAGCACGGTCTATCTAAGTGTCCCCAATAGACCAGTTCGAATCCTTCGCCCTTTCTGTGTCCCTAATGCCAGAAACAATGTCGTCTTTAACTCTCCAATCTCGCGTATTTGTCGAAGTTGCAACGAACTTTATGTGTCAGATCCTGAGATGGATATATTTAATATGAAAAAACACTCATTTAAAATTAACCTCACTAAATTGTTTGTCGGTAGGTATGCACAATAAATTGTGGAACAGGTTAGGAAGGAAAAAGTGATTTTGTTTCATGTTATTATCTCATTTTGTTATTATTATGTTTACTTTTATAATCTTATTAGTTATTACTTTTAGTTTTTATAGGTTTTACTTTTAATTGCATTTTTTATATATATTTTTTTTACTATTAACTTTTATTTTATATTATTACCATTTTTTGTATTATTCAATGTTGTGTACATTTTTTTAGGCTGGCAAACCCGACAGGATTATTTGTCTATGTATTCAAAAATTGTTTTGTTTGTTGCTGTTATTTGTACCTCACTTCGAATAAATAAATAAATATATTATATTATAATAATCCTATGCTACTTGTATATAGGTAAGGTCGCTCAGCGGGCTATGGAGAAAGCTATGCTCGGTATTTCTCTGATGGATAAAGTCAGAAACGAGGAAATCCGTCGGAGAACCAAAGTTATCGATATAGCCCTCAAAATTAGTAAGCTGAAGTGGCAATGTGCTGGACATGTCTGTCTTAGAACCGATGCACCGAGTAGACAGGATCTAGAGTGGAGACTGCATACGGGACGACCCCCCGCTAGATGGGCGGATGACCTGAGGAAGGTCGCTGGCGGGGGATGGATGAGGGTGGCAGGAGATCGTGTGAAGTGGCGAGCCTTGGGGGAACCCTATATCCAGCAGTGGAGAGACACAGGCTGATGATGATGATGATGAATCTATAATACTGTAATTTTATGTCCTAGTTAAGCTGTGATTTTTCTGAAAATAAATAAATTAATGATATTCACTAATTTAAAAGACATTTAAAACCCAAGGATTTTAAAAATAAACCGGAAAAATCTACTTCATTAAAATGTACAACGCAAATTGGTTTAATTCGGTATAACAGTACTTTCACCAAATTAAATTCAATAAAGTAGTTGATTGGTGTGTATAATCGTATCAGGCCTCTCACAGGAGCATCAATATGTTTTATTTAGTGCAACGAATCGTATTATTAAGTTTTATTCATGGACTTAGATATTGTTCGGGCATTTTAAAGTTAATTAATAATCATTTATTACAGCCCCTAGAACACAGCGTCCTAGACCTCCACTGCTGGAGATGCTTCCAGAACATATATCTGGAGAATTTCGCCTACACTCGCCACGCTGGCCAGACGGCTTGGCGAGGATATGATGTCAATTTTTAATGACAATTTATTAACGATTCCACAAGTTGGTATTAATGGAACCGGGAACGGCTTAACGTGCTCTCTGAGGCACCTATTTTAAGTATAAATAGTAACGCCGCATTTCCTTGCTGAAACGCTATGTTGATTCTCTGAGTGAGGAAAGAACCAGCCCTGTTTTCACCGGAACAATTTAATTATTTAAAATATTAAATTAAAATAAAATATTGACCTCATTTGTAAATAAAGGGCAAAGTACAAAAACTCAATGCAAGGCCATCGATCCTTGGCGCTGCATCAGACTGGAAAATTATCATGGATACATTTTCACATTATTGTAGGATCCCAGATGAACTACGAATTCCTTGGACACCGCAAAGCGCAAACGTATAAATACTCAATGAGCTTAAAGACACCAGGCTCTCTTCCATCAGCCTGCAACGAGTCCTTGAGTATTTCGGTCAAGTAACCAGAACAAGTACTAGTAATATAGAAAATCTGGGCATCACGCGCAAAATTGAAGACAAGAGATCCCGTTTATGAATCCCGTCACGCTGGTGTGACCAGATCCATACCACAGTTCACACACAAATGCATGAAGTCCTGCGTGCCTTGAGCACGAGGAGCTTGAGGACCCAGGTGGTGCAGAATGGTCCGGCACAAAGTGATCCGTGGAGGTGGACAGCCCTCTGTTTGTGGAGAAAGATGCAAGGAGGAGGAAGTACGAGTGGGCGCTAAATTCATATTAAAAGGTATACTTTTATAACAGCCTATAGGTCAGTGTTTCCTTGGCACTTAAAAAAGTTTGTCTTATTGATTGTTTTTTTATTGAAATATTTAATCATTACGTACATTGAGAGCATCACCAAAACAACGTCAAAAAACTTGTAATACTGAACAAGGTGAAGCGGCTTTTCCCGCCTGCACTAAGACTTATGCTGTATAAAGCACAGATAAGGTCATGCGTGGAATACTGTTCTCACCTCTGGGATGGCTCCGCTAAGTATCTTACAGATGCTCTCAATGTCCTACAGAGGCGGGCAATTCGGATAGTGGACGACACAACAGTCTCTAAAACTCTCGAATCACTGCAGCTTCGCCGTGACGTTGCCTTTCTGAGCGTGTTCTACCACGGCGAGTGTTCTGAGGAGCTCCATAACCTTATCCCTTCTTCTCTATTCCGCAACCGAACCACACGCACAGGCCAAAATATGCATCCACATACCTTACCCACTATCCCTACGCGTACTCAAAAATTTGGAGACTCTTACATCTGTCGCACGCTGAAGATGTGGAATGCCCCTACAAACAACAAAGTTCAGAAGAATTTGGCCTAGACTCGTCACGCTGCGTTGGCGAGAGTCTAATATAAGTTTTTTATGACAATTCATAGATTCCACAAGTTGGTATTAGTGGAGCCGAGACCCACGACTTAATGTGCTTTTCTTGGCACGAGAACAGTGGTTGTAAATCTATGACAAATGTCGGGGTTCGATCTGAACGTTTTAGGATTTTATGGAAAGCGTCATCCCCGATCTTACCGTTTCGTGGGAATTAAATATAAAACATGTAATAACAACATAAAGTTACCGGTAATTTCGTTATGTTTTAATTTTAGTTTAGTAGTAGAAATTATTATTTTGTTCTGACATATAATTACACCATATTATTATTACCATGACAACGCCCTTTTACAGCAGCATCTATTGGTGTAGGTAGTACTTATCTGGTAACGACGAAGGTTGTTCTTTGCTGATATTCATTCGCTATCATGATTAGTAAAATAATTAATTTGTTATCTGACGAAACCGAGTGTACCAAATGTATGAAACGGTGAATAAGTAAATGAAATGAATGAAATGAAAAGTTGTACAAACATAAACTTACAAAATAAATTATTAGGAATGGATTCGAGAGAGTGGAAGTTGGTGTGAGAGGAATTACAGCAATTTAATTTAATTTTGACCTTTATATTATTTTGATTTTTGACATTAATTAGCTACTGACATTTTTTTTTATTTTTTTTATATATTAAATTCTCATAACGAAACAAATGTATGCTTAAGTGTATATTCAATGCATTGCACTGATAAATTGTGATTGGGGGTCGGTTTCAAAATCACCTCCTTTTCTCATCCATATATGTATAATTACTGCAATATGATTAAGAAACCACCTTACCATTGGAATGGTTGTAAAAATGGCAAGCTGTATGCTCAAATTTTTGAGATGAAGTCCAGATCTTAGTTAGTTGTTTGTATCTGTTTATATTTTGGTATGACTGCATCTTGGTATGAGCATCTAATAAATAAATTAAATAAATAAAAAATCTTTGAACCACTTAAGAAGTATTAAGCTGGTCATTAAACATAAGTCCAATCATCAAGTCAAAACGCGGGGGCATTAATATTGTTTATTTAGTGCATCGAATCGCTTCTATTAAGCTTTATTATATTTAATCGTATTGCGTGATTGGTGCATATATGACGGCACAAATAACTAATTGACTTAGGTTCAATTATATAGAATAGCATTGCTAACTTTTTTTGATGGTCTATTTCATACACTGAGAAAAATGGATATTTGATGTAATAAAAAATCGTCAGTCGTAATTTTTAAGGCTGTGTTGTACCAATACGAAGTGTCTGTAAATGTCACGATCATAGTTAACAATGGAGTCGATTGTACCAGCTAACGTATGACCTTCAAAATTAAACTTCAAAACATATAATATATTATATGATTGCTTCCGTGGTCTAGCGATTAAGTCCGTTAATTTAGACGCGGAGTTACCGGGTTCGAACCCTGTTCGGGACACAAAAAAACATTTAATTAATTTGTGATATTTCTCGTGTTTGGTACGCTAGAAACATCGAGGATGATTGGCCTATAGTAAAGATTGCTAAATGTGAATCCGCTTCTTTATAAGCGTGGTTTCTGACCACCCCGGATAGGAAACGGTCGCGATGAAACTTTTTATTTACGTAATAAGCTCTCTAAGGTTTTTTTAAATGTAACTTTATTATAATTATCTTGATTTGTTAAATCAATAATTTTATACGAAATCAATATTTACAATATATTAAATAAAATTAATATTGAGCGGATGGGCCGCGTGGAAAGGTGGCAAGAACCCTGGCTGTATTTACCCGCTGAATTGCAATAGTGATTCTTTAGGCGAAGAAAGAGCCAGCCCTCTTGTCACCGGAGGAGACGGTAAGACGCGGTGTTATATTTTTAAAAACTTTTTTGCGCTTGGACTTCATGGGCCTAGAGGTTCTACAGCAAAAAAAAGTATAATTTTTATATACTTACTTGCGCCGCTTGCCGGACTTGGTGTCGACCCACGTGTCATCCCACGGCAGAGCACGTCCTCGTTCCCAGGGGACCAACGTCATACCATCGTGGCTTTTGCCATCATCTCGGATAACTTCAGCAGGCTCTAGAAGAGCTGGAACCTCGATGGTTCGTTAAGGGAGCTGGAAGCTGGAAATCTGCCCGCACTTTTGGAATAGAAGAGCCCATCAACTCAAAGTTTTTTTGTCTGTGTAGTACAATTTATAATAATAATAAATAAATAATAAATATTTCCAGACAGGTCACACAGCGCCATCTAATTTCCGTTTTTTTTTTTTTGTAAATATATACATATTATACATATAAACACCCAGACCGAGACAAATTATACAATGTACAACTTCCCACGACCTCCCGAGTTCACGGCAACCTTTGTTACCACTAGACCACGGAGGCGGTCAAATTTAAATTTAAAAGTGTATCTCTTGTACCATGGAGTGAGGGAAGATGTCTTGTTTGGGATGCCACCTGTGTGGATACCTTTGCCGCTTGCCACATTTCCTCTACATCAAAAAAGGCCGGTTCGGCTGCTCATACAGCCGAATTTAGAAAGCACATCAAATACAATAGCATTAAACAAAATTATAACTTTGTGGCATTTGGGGTTGAAACAATGGGGGTATATTCTCTTGATACCCACAAATTCATAAAAGAGCTGGGTAAACGAATTTTCCAAGAGTGTGGCGATCCCAAATGCCATAACTACCTAAAACAGAATATGTCCATAATAATTCAACGAGGAAATGCGGCGAGCGTTTTAGGTACCCTCCCTGGTGGTAAGCCCTTAGTTTATTTTGTAGAATAGCTTTAATTTCATAGGTATTTTTAGTTTTAGTTTTCTTTATAATTAGTTTTTTAGTCAATTTTATTTTAATATTTTTGTATCTAATTACCTACTTCGAATAAATTCTATTTTATTTAAATATATCAATTTGCAAGCAATTACGATAGTTCTTATGCATATAATAAATAAAGATATCAAGTCTGAAAGCTGACTGGGTAGTCTCTAAGTACATGCAAATCGTTATAATTACCATTAAGGTTGTGATATTAAAACAATTATGCAAAATACTCGTACATAAATGGTGCATCCATTATTATCCAAGATTTTTTCTCTGTAATCCAAATATTAATTAAAACTTTAGTTGACCACTTTTTTCGTCATCAATTTATTTATTTTTTTATTTTATTTTATATAAATCTTTATTGCACAAAGTACAAAGGCGGACTTAATGCCGCTAGGCATTCTATGACAGTCAAACCTCCGGGACAACAAGAGCAATTTAACTTTCATGGTGCAATTACAGGCTTAATTAGACAATATAATGACATATATAAATTAATACATACTTAATATAAACTACACATATAAACAATAATAATATACATACATATAAAATAAAATGTAATACTATATATAACCATTATGATCTCATTTGCAGTAGTCTCGATCCCATCTGTTTTAGAAACAACCGGTCTGAGACGAGACGATGGCAAGCGGAAACGGAATGACATTAGTACCTTGAAGATTGGGTCAATCTCTGGTATGGGACTTTACCTGCTGGGATTCCCTAGTCCCTTCCCACCTTCAAGGCACTTCTGTTAGAGCTGGTGCTACAGCGAAACAAGCGCAGATCAGCATGCGTCAAAAATATAAAACCATTTCCAATAGTTACTTTTTTTTCGACGTTTGCTGTGGAAACGATGAGCCCGTAGAGATCAGAACTGAAAGATTCTAATAAAGATATTGTTTCAAGGCTCATTGACGTCTCTGGTGATAATAGGGCTGGCAGTTTTTTCATTGGCCACAGAACAGCAATTTGGAGGAGCTTTTTTTTGGTTAAATTTGGTTTATTTGGTTATTGTAATATAGTTTATTTAATTTAAGGTTTTGTTTGTAATAATTCCTTTGAATAAGTTATGTATGTTTTAAAGTTTAGAATTGTGTTGATTCTTAACAATGGGTAAAATGGTCTGGCGGCGTAGTCAGTCAGGTCAATCAGGCGAAGGCGGCCCGAGCCATGTTCACTCAGCTTTACGCAGTGAAAGTTGGTGCGAGAGGAGTTCCAGCAAAATCTTTGCATCACTTACTGAAAGAATTGGGCCTAAGCAGGTCTGCCGTCAATACATTTATGGAACGAGCTTCCAAGACGGCATTAACGAAATCATACAGTATTTGGTTGGGTAGGGAGAGGACCTCCTTTTCTTAAACCAGCCTATTGTTGGTCGCAAGCCCGAGACACCATTCTTCTCATCTCTTACCCACACACGATGGACCCGGCACCCGCACGGTGAATCTCCATGGAAGCTTAGAAATTTGTCTTCAGTAAGAAAAAACAGTTTTAGGATTCAACGCAGCGGCTACTAAACAAAAACCGTATCGTACGTACGTGACATTTTACCAGCCAAAAGGATGTTCATTTATAAGCAATAATAAACAGAGAAAAGCCGATACTTTAAAGAATGATAAATCGGCTGAATTTCTTAGAGCGATTCGTTCCACGCCATCACAAAAGATCCCGTCCCTCGCGTCATTTCGGTTCCGACAATTGTAGTTTTATTCCACCTATGATCCCAAAGATCTAACGACTTCGGAGCGTGAAATCGCTGGATGTGACGAATCGCAGAAAAATCTCGGTTTTTCGGTTATTTCTTTAGGATTTACACGGGCTTTCTTCGACGATTAGTCTCGCTGAACGGGTGTCAGCATTGCAAACACATGGCCATTGATTTAGTTTGATATTCTATAGAAGAATCCTGCATGGCTTTTTGAATTTCGCGACACATTTCACGGTCTGATCCGTTTCATTCGTGTTGACTTTTCGTTCCGTCACAGCTGCTAGTTACCCAAATTCATTGGCTAGTAATCGTTTTGTAGCAGAAAATCTAAATCCAAGAAACACGGCCATAAATCTTTATAATGTGTTGGCTTTTATACATCCTTTAAATGTTTCGTCAAACCTACTTACCTATATTTACTTATCCATACTATATATATACATCCTTTAAATGTTTCGTCAAACCTACTTACCTATATTTACTTATCCATACTATATATATACATCCTTTAAATGTTTCGTCAAACCTACTTACCTATATTTACTTATCCATACTATATATATACGAGTACATCCTTTAAATGTTTCGTCAAACCTACTTACCTATATTTACTTATCCATACTATATATATACATCCTTTAAATGTTTCGTCAAACCTACTTACCTATATTTACTTATCCATACTATATATATACGAGTACATCCTTTAAATGTTTCGTCAAACCTACTTACCTATATTTACTTATCCATACTATATATATACATCCTTTAAATGTTTCGTCAAACCTACTTACCTATATTTACTTATCCATACTATATATATACGAGTACATCCTTTAAATGTTTCGTCAAACCTACTTACCTATATTTACTTATCCATACTATATACGAGTATATATAACCAATCTAGCTATTTCATCGAATTTTGCCACTTTCGTAGGATTGTAAACGAATTTTAAGAACAAAACAAAGGTTTTTATTTAATTCACTAATATATTTATTTTAAACTTTATTGCACTAACAAAGGGCGGGCTTAATGCCGCTAGGCATTCTCTAGCAGCCAACCTTTGGGACAATACAGAACATTACAGTCATGAGACTAGGTGCAAACGATTGTAAGAAACGTTGTCAAATAAATTAATTTAATCTTACATACATAATAGTATATTAAAATAAATACACATACATACAAATATATACCAAAATAATAAAATCAAAATCAAAATAATTTATTTCCATTGGTTTTCTCGAAACAACTTGGATACAGTCAAAACTAATAAAATCAATACATTTTTGACAACATATGTACTAATCAAAGTGGTAATAATGGTTGGACCGTAAACAGGCAATAATCCATATCTATGTATGCTATGCACAACATTATTGCTACAAGCAAGTAAAACTAACTAACTTAGAAACTACTTAAATAAGATCGTGGCTGTAAAGAGGCCGTGTCAGTTTACATTCTAAATACTTAATAATTATGATGTATAGAACATATATATATATATATATATAATAAAAAAATAAAAAAAGACGTCATCTTATAATCTAAATACTAATAATGATATGTCAATTAAACATAAATTTATAGCTGTAAATGGGCCGTGTCTCGTATACTACATACTATATTGGCTACTATATACTACATACAATACATACTTATATACATTGTGAGGTAATGAGAGTACACCAGCTTTTTAAACAGTGGTTTACTGGGTGCTTCGCGAATTTCAACAAGTGAACTGTTCCGAGATAAACGATGTCTCTGTTTTATACCAACACGACATGTGACCCTGCTCCCACCCGATGGCAAATGGCGCACAAGGTCCATGAATGTTAGCAACTGGAATCAGAGAAAATCATGACTGCCATCAGTCCCCAACACTATGTCGGCTTGACTGAGCATAACGAACATACACTTTACTGAGTTTAACATTCATGGACCTCGTGCGCCACTTACAATCAGATGGGCGCAAGGTCACATGTCGTGCTAGTATAAAAAAAAACTCTCCAATAAAAAAGCATAGCATTTGGCATTTATAAATTCTGACCTAGACTAAATCATACCCACGTGCACCATTGACACTGGCGTCCAATAAAGCTCTCTTCAACAATAAATACATTGTCGTAGTATCGTTTATGTTTTCCGACAACATTGTATGCTAGTGTTTGTGTCCCGCCGCCTTATTATAAAGCCCCCAATAGATTGCCGCCTAGCTACTTAACCGAAGCCGTAAGGATTTACTAGTAATGGGACATTACTATCGCGTACAGAAGTGTATTACGTTACATTATTAATATAATGCGGCGCAGTGGTGGCTCGGTTGTAAGAACGCGTTTCAAACCCACCCGGCATATACCAATGAGATACACTTTTCTTACGTACATTTGTCATAGATTTACAACACCGACGTCCCCGTGCCTCGGAGAGCATGTTAAGCCGTCGGTCCCGGTTTCACTAATAATAACTTGTGGAATCGTTAATAAATTGTCATACAAAATTGACATTATATAATATAGCCCAACACGATATATTTTGGTCCTTCGAGACGGATTTAAATTCTAAATTACGTATTACAAATAAAATAAACAATTGTAAAAAGCGGACGATACGATATATTTTGGTTCTTCGAGCCGGATTTAAATTCTAAATTACGTATTACAAATAAAATGA
Organism: Tinea semifulvella; assembly: GCA_910589645.1. NCBI lineage: Eukaryota > Metazoa > Arthropoda > Insecta > Lepidoptera > Tineidae > Tinea > Tinea semifulvella. Next base: position 6,050,756 of record OU342599.1, read on the forward strand.
ACAATTGTAAAAATCAGACGATACGATATATTTTGGTCCTTCGAGCCTGATTTAAATTCTTAATTACGTATTACAAATAAAATTAACAATTGTAAAAAGCAGACGAATTATCGTAAAAATCATTTAATATAGCCCAACCTGCTATAAGCAGTTTGCGCACAACAGTACTTCTAATAATCCCGCCCAATCTTAGTCCTCGGCTTACTTTAACCGAATACTCCATCATAATGAAACTAGCATTGCGACTCCAAAATTAATACCTGTGAAAATTAATACCTCAATACATACATCCGTCCAATTATCTACCACCTCCCTTGTTAAAATTCACAGGTTTGGAAGCGGCGTCCTTCGTCCAGAACGAAGAAGGTGGAAAACAAATAGTTCTGGCGTAAAATTTGGATTACATAGTCGATGATGAATTTAGTAGATACAGCGGCAGCTGGTGGAAATTGTCCACACAAATAAGTGTAATTTATACGAAACACATCGGCGAAGAATGTCTGAGGCTGGATTTTTTAATGCATGTTTGTAATTATAGACAAGTAACTGATGCGTCTTTTTCATAGATAATAATAATATAATATTAATAATAATAAAAAACTGTCTCCGTGGTCTAGCGACAAACTTTGTTGCAGCAACAAAAAATAATTAAAAAATCATACCTATTTCTATTGTTTTTTCTATTTAATTTCAACATATTTTTTACCCCAACATTGGAATATAATTTAATTAAATAGTCAATTATTTAAGACTTGTTTTGTTCTCTTCTCAATGGATGCAAATTGGACCGCAAAAAATAAACTGCGACTTGTGCCCCATATTTAAAGTCTAATTTATTGTTTTCCATAATTATTCATATTGTAGCACATTAGTAAACCAAACAACACCACTTTTGACTAACAATATCCACATAAAAGTAATTTACAAAACAATAACTTGCACTTGACATGTTTTTTTTTTTAAATATTGTTTAATTAAGGACATGGTACAGAATACATAAGTCCTAAACAATGAACCCAATTGATTAAGATTTATGATAAAACATACAGACCACTATTTATACGATTAGGTACTTTATTATGATCAGATACTTAATCATAGATAAAGCAAAGGATTACAATTATTTGTCTAATTATATTGGCGGGATCGAAACTACTTAACATTAACGAATAATGAGTTACTTTTTTTGTAGTTTTGTTTTTAATTTATATTTATTAAAAATATTTTTATATTTTCTCTTCGAACTATAATAAATAAAAGTAACTAATATTGGTATTTAATACGAAAAAAGTAATAAAAAAGGAACTTATGTGACGGTTTCAACTCATGGTAAAATTAAAAATAAACTAAACTATAAATAAAAAATGTACTCTAGAGACGTCCTATATGAGATAGTCCCAAGGACACTGGCAACATTTCCTCTCTGTATAGCGAGGCTAATACGTTGGCAGAAATAATTGCCAGCCTTCCTGTCTCCAGACCTTTCTGTCAGCCGCTTTGACAACGTCCCCATGGGCCCATCGTCTTGACCCCAAACGGCGCAAATTCGTAACCGATACCAAGGTTAGCGTATTTGCGCAATTTGAGGTTCTCCGCAGAAAAAGCCGCACTTCCCGCGCCTGACGAGGTCGCCTGGATGTGAGATGTAGCTAATGTATCTACACACGTCGCATCCCACACCAGAGACCTGCCAAGTTTCCACGGCCTAACAGACATTCCATCGGGTCTCTTGCCATCGCTCCGCACAATCCCAGATGGTTCAAAGATTACCCCAGCAGAGACAAGAGCCTTTCGGATGATGTCGTTGAGAGCCGCGTGACGAGGAATGCGGCCAGCACTTCTAGCACAAGAAAGCCCGTGGTGTCCGAGATGATCGACTGGTTCTCCGCATCGACACTGGTGCGGGTGGACAGTCCGGGCTCCAAGACGAAGGCACACCGCCATGGTCAGTGTATTTCGATCAAACTCATTGGTTAAATCAATGTAAAAAAAGTTTTTGTCATGCTAGCATTCGGTAATTAATTTTATTTATGATTATGAAAACACAACATAATTATCTATCAAATAAAAATGAAATTATCCTGGCCGAGAACATTTTATTCATCCTGGCATCCTTTTGTACTCGATGCGGTATCTATGGTTAGAATACCTATGACGTACTTGGTGTTAAAATTGCATCCGCACAACAAAAGTTCACGCTTCGGTTAAAATAAATAGGTTTCGTCGAAAGTGCTAACTTTGACGGTTCCTTTATTTTCTGTTTGTCCAAGATAAGGTAGTGCGAGACAGATGGAGTTATGTATTATTAGTAATCAATAGCAAAATGTTAAGGACCACTTAAAAATAAGTATCTAACAACCTTTTTTTATATATGCTACCACGACATGTGACCTTGCGCCTACCTGATAGTAAGTGGCGCGTAAGGTCCTTGAATGTTAGCAACTGGAACCAGGCACACACGACTGACATCAGTCCCTAACACTATGCCGACTTGAAGTCAATTGAATGACGGCAATTCTAGCCTGATCCCGAAACGTGTGTATACTTTACTGGGTTTATCGGCACGAAAGGTGGATACTTCCCCGGCCCGGCAGACTGAGCAAATTATCACCATCAGTCCGCCTACCACCAATTAATACATAATTATTATACAAAAAAAATAGGTGGTGGTGGTAAGAACGCGTTCCTTAAATCCTACAAAGGTCGGTTCAAAGCCACCCGGCATGTACCAATGAGAAATGCACTTTTCTTAAGTACATTTGTCATAGATTTACAACACCACCGTTCCCGTGCCTCGGAGAGCACTTTAAGCCGTCGGGCCCGGTTCCACTAATACCAACTTGTGGAATCGTTCATTAATTGTGATAAAAATTGACATCATATCCTCGCCAAGCCGTCTGGCCAGCGTGGCGAGTGTAGGCCAAATACTCCAGATATATGATCTGGAAGGCCCATGTCCAGCAGTGGAGGTCTAGGACGCTGTGTTCTAGGAGTACATGAGATAATTATACAGAATTACACAACTGCTTACGTGGTCTAGCGGTTAAGCCCGTGACTCAGAGGTACCGGGTTCGATTCCTGGTTGGGACACAAAAATATTTATTTATGTAAATTTATTAATATTTAATTTATTTGTGACATTCCTCGAGCTTGCCACTTGTCATGATTGGCCTATAGTTAAGTTGGCTAAATGTGAATCCGTGGTTTCTGACCACCCCGAAAGGGAAACGGTTGTGATGATACTTTACTTCACAACAACAATGATTAAATGTTTCAAATTTACCAACGTTGCGTTGCAGCAACAAACACATCAATATGTGGTAAAAACAATAGTAACTTGTAAATTGTCGGCAACACAGGTGCAGCAAGGAATGGGCATTAGTGGCGAGTGTTGGTTTTCACGAGGACACGCTAAGTAGACTGGAAATCTCAGGAAATCATTACTTAGACCGCAGTAATTGGTTACAAAGTCACCCACTCAGCCACTTCCGATTGTTGTGTGACCACACTTTTCTACCAATATAAGGACATAGGAAAGAGTGTACAGTCATTTGATACTTATTTTTAATGATTTCTCATTTTTTTTTTGTTTTTCATTATTAATGGTATCTGTAAAGAATTTAATATACAATAATATTGGGAGAATAAAACTCGCTAGTGGTTAAAAAATGACATCTAATTCAGTATAAAAAAATCCATCATAAATAACAAACTTGACAGTTTTTTTTTATTGTTTTATTGGATGATGAATGAGGTTAAAGCTTTTAAATGAATGATACTGCGGATATTTGTAAATAAATGATTTTAATAAAATAATTACATTACTTTAACCAAGAATTCTAATACCAATAATTGTTAAAACCAATTTGATATCCGTAATAAAATGAATTTTGAATTTTTTTTTTTTTTTTTTTTTGTTCTCTTTATTAATTAATTATGTAGGTATCGTGGTATAATTTATTGTATTATATTATAATTATAAATTAAACAATGGCTGAAGTTGTAGTAAAGAGCCTACGAAACAAAAGGGCATATATGAAAAGGTTGATAAATGTCGACGAAGTAAAAGAGGTACGTATATGTAGATCGTGATAAATGGCGCTTAATTGTCTCTGCCTACCCCACAAGAGAGCTGGCGAGAAGATATGTATGTATGTATATTTGTATTTGAATGTTTATTTTATAACTGACAGTGACTGAAGGTCTTTGTCATAAATTTTGAAAAAAGGATAAGCTAAGGATATATTATTCTTAAGGATAGCTTTTCTATCCTTAAGAATAATAATATTACACGAAATCTTTTGGAAACGTGCCCTAGTGTAACGTATAAACAAAATAAAAATTTAAAAGCTATTTTAGCAAAAAATTAAAATACACGGAGTAATAATACATTGTTAGGTACACACAAGTGCAACCAATCTCGTTGCAAAACATGTCCCATAATAAATTCCGATATCAATATACAAACATATCATAACCCTGTTGTCATCAAAATTCAAAATTTCGCACAATGTACTACTTCTCATTGCGTATATATGCTGGAGTGCAGATTTTGTAACAGTTTTTATGTGGGAGAGACTACGACACCCCTTCGTACTCGCATGAATGGACACAGACATTCAGTAGATTCTCAAATTAATAATATTTTACCTGTGCATGGGTGCGCGTATACATAACACTACCTTTAACAATTGTTTCACAGTAAGAGTATTAAAGAGTTTTCCTAAAACTATTCGGTCTATTGATTTAAAAACATGGGAAAGCTCTTTTATATGGCAGCTTGGTGCATACTATAGCCCTGGTCTGAATGTAATGCATTAGGTTTTCTCTAACTTGTTTTGTAAATTTATTAATATCGAACCAACAATGGACATAACATACTGATGATGTTTTCCATGATGCGCGAGGTGATGATGATATTTTTCTAAAAAATTAATACAAAACTATATAGTGCATTGCCTTTACCATTGCTAAAAGAAATAAAATTACTTTTTTCAAAATTTATGACAAAGACCTTCAGTCACTGTCACTGATGACGCCGCTCCAAAGAGAGGCGAAATATTTGGCAAAAAATATTTTAAACTTCAATTTAGATATTTTACCAAGTAAGAAACACATCTAACACATTTTATTTGTTGCAGATAATGTTTATTTTATATTAGCTTTAAAATATATATATATATATTTTTTTTTGTACCTACTCAATTATAAATGTCCGAAAGTTAGACGGAAAGAGAATGTCTTGCGGCAATACGTTCGCCTTTATGTTCCAACCCGTCTGCAGCGAGGCCAAGTGTAGGCCAAACTCCAGAAATCTGTTCTGGAATGCCCATCAACAGAGAAGGTTTAGGTCCTAGGGCTGTGATGTTGAAATACTCGTAGAATAAGCATTCGTTCATTTGGTCTAAACCCACCTTTACTTGCTATGACAAATATGAAATAAACCATTTTAGTCATTTTGCAAATATGTCACAAAACTTTGTCATCCTACAAGAAGTGTGACAAGTGGCGAAAGAGTCGCAATTTTTGACGCAATTAAAAAGAGGAAATGGTTCGACAACGCACGCCATTAGATGTGCCCGTAGCAAATACAAAACACGTGTTACTAAATATTTTGCAACAAAAAAAATGCTAGATGAAAAAAAAAAGGCCGAAAACCTACGAAATTCCGCAAAATGCATGTGGCTTCGAGTTTTTTGGCTCCTCTCGAAATTGTTCCACATCCTTGGTTTCGAGTGGCACCTAAAAAAACAGATCCTTGAGCAAAAAACAGCAACGTGAATTTAACAGTTATTTGGAGATTTTTCTAAAATGACACTAAGAAAAAAAAAAAAAAAAGTAATTTATTATCGCGACCGCTTCCGTGGTCTAGCGGATAAGTCTGTAGATTTTGACTCGGAGGTACCAGGTTCGATTCCTGTCCGGGTCGCAATAATTTATTTAATTTATATGTGATATTTCTTAACTTCAGTACGCTAGAAATATTGACGAGCCTATATGATTGATGGGCCTATAGTAAAGTTGGCTGAATGTGAACCCAGTACTTGAACAAAAAAAGGACGTAATTTCTGATTATAGGTCCATCACGCGTAGTGATTAGAAATCACGTTATCAAATAAGCGCAATCATATTAAGCCAACTTTACTAATATTCGCCTCCGTAGTCTAGCGGTTAAGTCCTTGAATTTAGACTCGGAGGTACCGGGTTCGATTCCTGTTTGGGACACAAAAATATTTATTTACATAATATTTAATTTGTTTGTGATATTTCTCGAGTTTGGTACGCTGGAGACATCGACGAGCTTGCCACTTGTCATGATTGGCTTATAGTAAAGTTGGCTAAATATGAATCCGCTTATTTATAAGCTTGGTTTCTAACCACCCCGAAAGGGAAACGGTCGTGACATTACATTGCTTTTTTTTAAATATTTTATATAATTCTACTTTTATTAGTAGGTGTCCAGTTTTAATTAATGGGCCGGACACATCTGCCGCAGAACCGACGACCGATGGGGCAAACGGGTTCTGGAGTGGAGACTACGTACTGGACGACGCCGAGTGGGACGACCCCCCGCCAGATGGACGGATGACCTAAGGAGGGTCGCTGGTGGGGGTTGGATGAGGGTTGCAAAAGACCGCGTGCAGTGGCGAGCCTTGGGGGAGGCTTATATCCAGCAGTGGAGAGACACAGGCTGATGATGATGTCCAGTTTTAGGCAGGATTTAAATATGTTCTGTCAATTATGTTTCATTACTATCTGATAGGAGAATTAGGAGCAGCCAACTTCAGCAAAGAAGCCGACAGACGCATTCAGCTAGGATGAGCGGCATTCGGGAAACTCCGGCACATCCTCTCATCGTCTATACCACAATGTTTAAAGACTAAGGTCTTTAACCAGTGCGTCCTCCCGGTAATGTCGTACGGAGCAGAGACGTGGACACTAACAGTGGGTCTGGTCCATAAATTCAAGGTCGCTCAGCGAGCCATAGAGAGAGCTATGCTTGGTGTATCTCTGATGGATAGAATTCGAAACGTTGATATTCGTCAGAGAACGAAAGTTACAGACATAGCTTTTAAAATTAGCAAGCTGAAGTGGCAATGGGCCGGACACATTTGCCGCAGAACCGACGATCGATGGGGCAAACGGGTTCTAGAGTGGAGACCACGTACGGGAAGACGCAGAGTGGGACGACCCCCCGCCAGATGGACAGATGACCTAAAGAAGGTCGAGAAGAGAAGGGGGGTTGGATGAGGGTAGCGAAAGATCGCGTTAAGTGGCGAGCCTTAGGGGAGGCCTACATCCAGCAGTGGAGAGATACAGGCTGATGATGAGGAGAATTAGCAAAAAAAAAAATAGAAAAAAAACAGCTATTTACAAAATTTAAAACAAATACAGAATGATAAATTATATTTCTTATAGGAAAGAAAATAACTAGCATACCTTTTCATACATAGATAAGTTTGAATTGCAAGTAAATATTAATGTAATTTTTCACAGATATTTACATAGATTTTTTCTTTATCGCCAGTTCTCGACTATTTCCTCACAATAGGTAGGTAATAATATAAGAAAAAAACGGAAAGTTCTCGAATTCATTCCGCATTTCAAATTTAACGTTCCAATTTGGGACTTTCTAAAAAAACCATCCACGCCAATTATCCGCAAAAACTAAGAATTTATTAGACCACGCTTGCAAATGATAAAAAGATTGGATTTACAAAAAAAAAAAACCTTTTCGCAAAAATTTGGGCCGAATCTTTGCCTCGGGACAGGAAATGACTTGTGGCAAAAACTTTGAATAGAAGAAGAAGCCTACGAAATGTCCGAAAAGTGATGAATCGCTGTAATATAATCATCTAATGTTGCTTATCCACCAGATATACACATAAACTAAATAAGCTCACTCAAGTATTAACTACCTAGTCTTAATTAATTTATAATATTAATCTTATAAATGTAAAAAAGTGTGTAGGTATGTATTCATGTTCAATTGTTTATCTTGCCTTTACGCTTGTGCTGGCAGAAATGTTTATTTATTTATTAAAACAACTTTATTGCACAAAATACAAAGGCGAACTTAAGGCCCAATTTGAGCAATTATAGGTGCCATCGACTAAATAATAATAATACTATAATTATAAAAGGTAATTTAATAGGATTAATATGTACATATATATATCATAATATCAATACACACTTATTATTATACATAAACATACATACGAGTATATACTACTTACTAACGCTGATACACCAGTTTTTTTTTACATGACTTGGTAGTTGCTTGCCGTATGTTGACAGGTAGATCGTTCCATAAATTAGTAGCAACTACTACGATAGAGTTAAAAACAAATAGATAGGGAGTTATGAGAAGAGCGAAGAGATTTGTCATGGAAAGATGAGAGATATGCGAAATTGTTCTTGAGGTATTTCAGTGTCGCAAGCTCATTCAAAACCGAGAACAGGAGACAGATAACTCGAAGATTACTGCGGGAACGAATTGGTAGCCACTTCAACTTAGCACGATATTCAGTTATGTGGTCATATTTACGTAAACAATATATGAACCTGATACATGCGTTCAGTAACCGTTCCATCTTATTGAGTAACATCTCTGACATATAAATACTACATACGTCACCATAGTCATAGACTAAGTGATTGTCATTTTTTTTTATTTAATTCGTGCTACCATCTCTGGTGGATAAAAGCATTTTTGGTATAGCCCAAAAGTGCCCCTTCAGACACAAGTATATTCTTCAAATTGCATGTCACATCCAAAACGACGTAGCTATATCCAACTATTATGAAACTACATTAAACCTTATTTTGAACCATTTACATGAAAAAATACAACAATATAGCTTGCAGGCAATTTATACTATCCTCGTAAACTTATAACCTAAATATTATTGGAAAATATCACAGTATTATAGTCTTTAAAGTTATAGAGTTAAAGGTGTAAGTAGCGTGCAATCCAGATTGGTGCTTAAAACGTTTGTTCATAAGCAAAGTTTAACAATGTAATCGGAACACGTGTTTAGATGGCCACTAAAGGGGCATTGAAGCTTGTTTACCTGCGATAATAGTGGCGTTATCCTACTATGGATGAGATATTTCGTAGAATGTTGTTTTTTTTAAACAATAACTAGGTATAGTAAAGTTGGGTAAATGTGAACCCGCTTCTTAAAAAACATGGTTACTACATTATTTATAAATAAACAGGAGTTAACCTCATTATGTATATATTTGACATAATATATATTTAATTATATAGTATATAAGAAGTTATATATATACAGTGTGTAGTACCTATATGTAGTTGGATTATTAATATTTGGCATAATATATATATGAGTATGTAGTATATAACTGCCTTCGTGGTCAAGCGGTTAGGTCCGTGGATTTAGACTCGGAGGTACCAGGTTCGATTCCTGGTCGAACACAAAAATATTTATTAATGTAACATTTAATTATTATTTAATTTATTTCTGATATTTCTCGAGTTTGGTACACTGGAGACATCGAAGAGCTTGCCACTTGTCATGATTGGCCTATAGTAAAGTTGGCTAAATGTGAATTAGCTTATTTATAAGCGTGGTTTCTAACCACCCCGAAAGAGAAACGGTCGCGATGATACCTATAGAACCTTCTAAAAAAAACCCACCTAGCAAAAAATATTGGTGTTTTTTTCCAAAACTACTTCAAATTGTAACCGAATACGCTACGATATTCTAAAATCTTTAAAAACTTTTGAAGAACACAAAAAGAATTTAAAAAAGTGGGCGTTGCTTCACTGTCATTTCATCCTAACACATAATACGAGAATCGCGGCCTTTACTCCCGCGGCCTTATTATACCGAAAAAAAAAAACTAAAAAGGTCCACACATAACCGTCAATTTCAAAAGGAAGCGTAGCCTTTGCAAATCTCGGCAATAAATTCCTATTGATTGAATTTCGGACCCATGCTGAGATATAGGGGATCATTATAGACCCAATATTGACTTATATCAACGGACGTGGCTTTATATACCGCGTGATTTTGTATGGCCCATCTCTGGACTAATATGTTATTCTATTGATAGTGTGGCAACCTCTTTGGCTCCTTGACTACTTGAAAAATAATACTGTCAAACACTTTCAAACTTAGAACTAAGCAAATGTGAAACTCACACTCTAAGCAAAGAACTCTCCCTTCGCGCCATTTTGCGTGGACATAATATCAAGTGCAAGTTTTTGTTTTGTAAATTAATTTACTGTGGATATTGTTGATCAAAAGTGGTGTTGTTTGTTTAATAATGTGCTAGTGTTTAACAATTGAAGGTTGAAGTATACGGGCCTAGTAGCGGGGCCGGTCACGACTCCGTGATTGCCGAACGATCGGTGACAAGCGTAGCAATGGCCAGGTTTCTCACTTCAAGGAAATCTACATTTTTATTTTAGGGCCACCCTTTTGACCTATATTATATATACAATGCCACGTCTATCACATACAAGTCAATTTTATAAGCTTGATTTTTTTTCGTTTTTTTACACCAATATTCTTTTATAATTTATCTGGATGAAAAGACGCGAGCCGAAGTCTTTTGTGTGCTGCGATTATAATTGATACAATAATATTTTAGATCTTACAATGATAATCATATTTTTAAAAGCCCCTGCTTGGTTGGCTCTACGAATTTTAATCATTGTAATTGGACTCCTCTCAAAAAAATTTTTTTTATTACATCGCTTGATGACCCGGTAAACTTCGTTGCACCTAAACTATCACATGTCGTGCTGAATGATGACGTCATACAGCCTATGTTTATCCGCTAACATAAGCGCGGTTTGTGGCTCGGTTGTAAGAACGCGTTCCTTAAATCCTACAAAGGTCGGTTCAAACCCACCCGGCATGTACCAATGAGAAATGAACTTTTCTTACGTACATTTGTCATAGATTTACAACACTACGAGTACCGTTCCCGTGCCTCGGAGAGCACGTTAAGCCGTCGGTCCCGGTTCCACTAATACCAACTCGTGGAATCGTTAATAATTTGTCATCATATCCTCGCCAAGCCGTCTGGCCAGCGTGATGAGTGAAGGCCAAATTCTCCAGATATATGTATGTTCTGGAAGGCCCATCTCCAGCAGTGGAGGTCTAGGACGCTGTGTTCTAGGGGCTGTAACCAGCTCCAACCTAGCGGTTAAGTCGGTGGAATGAGACTCGAAGGTACAGAGTTCGATTGCTGGTCGGACACGATAATATTTATTAAATAAAATAAATATTAAATATGCTTTTCTTAAAAATCAAAAAGTTTGCAGTTTAAACCCGGGCATGTACCAATTTTCCTACGTACACGCACACACGAGTCTTAATTTTTCTTTTGAAAATGTAAATAAAAATAATTTTTGTTTATAAAAATATCGGCCAAGCCAAAGTGTAAATATTATAATGAAAATTATACAAAGCAGTAGTTACATCTCGTAAACCGTCTGTGATTAGTGTTAATGTTAGATTTAATGATTATTGTATATCTAGTTACATCCTCTGACCATGAATATGTATCTTGTGAAGTCAACAAGACTTTAGTAACGTAAAACTTGATGGACCTTTTTATGATGAAATGTTAGTATATAAGTTTGTCGCCAACCCGTCTGGCCAGCGTGGCGAGTGTAGGCCAAATTCTCCAGATACATAAATAAACCCACAAAAAAAAAAATATAGTTCATAAAAAATAAAAATTAAAAATTTTGCTCCACCTAATCGCTGTCCTGTGACATGGTGCACAATAAAATGTGCTATAGCTTAATAAGGTCATAAACCTGGTTAACAAGATCAACATTGCTAGAGAACTAATTACGGCACACTAATAAATAATCAAATCATTATTGGGTAAACAATTAAATTGAGTATAATAATAATATAATGAATAGATATAAATATATATATATATAACCTATCGTATATATATACATTTTTCACACATTTATTTATTCACCTGTTTAGATTACTGTAAATGACTTATCTATATTAACGTTTTAGCCATGTTCTACTCTGATACATCTAACTAATCACCGGAGGCAGTATCAGGACAACTCTTATCCCGGACTGACTTTACAAATACACTTCGCTTGCTAATATACGAATACTACTATACACGTATATATAGTATAATTTTGCTTCTGCCTCTCATTCATTCATTTTGTCTTAGGTAAATAATCATTAACCTATTGGTTTTCACTTATTTATTATTATTATTATTCTTTTACTTCTGCTAGTCACAATTCAATTGCACTATTAATTTAAATCTAATTACTATATTTTACTCTTATTTCTGTTTTAATTGTATTATCTAAATAATATAAAATCTCTTTGGCTTGTGTTCCATTATTGCTACTCTGTCTATATGTTTAATATAATAAGCTGTGATTTTTTCTAAAATAAATAAATAAAAAAATAAATATTGGAAGGCCCATCTCCAACAGTTGAGTTCTAAAACTTGTAATGATGATTATATAAATTTGGAACAATTAAATACAGATGTAGTCGACGCCTCGATCTCGTATTAGCTCTTTTTAAAAACGCCTGTATCGATAACATAATTCAGTACAAGACTATTTTTCTTGTCACGTTTTCTCTTTGCAATTTTGTAGGTACCGTAGCTAAAAAGGTTCTTCTTAAAGATCTTTTCATTCATTGAGAAATAGTTTTAAATTATAAATAAGCATGAATGAGTAGCAGTCGATTTACGACGTACTCCAACGGTTTTTAGTGAATGAACGAAGGAAGTGGGTCTTCTCAAGCATATTGTGCTAAAGTATGTAAAATCGCTTAACTCTACACTGGACACGGGCTTCTCTTGCTGGGCTGTGTAATCGCAGATTTGTAAACCACTGATTCCCAAACCGGGAATTTAAATGTGTTTTAAATAGTGTTGTCCAAAGCAAGAAAGTCTTGCATCAGAACAGCTGGTCTCGATCTGGGTCTTGGTCTTGCACTATTAATCTTTGTTTTAGTATTGTTGAATGTAATTTTTATTTTTATGTGTTTTTAATGGGGTTTATCATTTACTTTTTACCACGATAGATGGTACCTAATATAACTGTCAGTTGCATAGAAAACTTGTATTTTTATTACGAAATTTATTCTTTTCTGGATATTGTGCCGAAGTGGCCAGCTCTTAAGTGTACAAATCGAGATTTGTAAGCGAAATCAAAGATATGGTGTGAGAGCACAGATCGAATTGTATAAATAAAAACCTTTTTTCTTTTCAAAGACGGTGTGCGCTTTCTTAATTCGTCTTTTAAGGTAGGTAACGTTAATTTAAAATTTATTTTTCTGTTATAAAAAAAAGTACAAAAACATTTTAAAAATGAGGCGATATAGGTTTTAGAAGGTACCATTGCCGCTAGCGACATCTACGAAAAGCTTTACCTGTTACTCCCCATTGTAGCCAACCGCGTGAAAAATAATATTTAATTAAAAACTGAAAGGGAATAAATAAAATATGTATTAATTTCAAATTCTTTTACAGTTGTTGCCACAAATTTATGGAACAATCTCCCTGTAAACATAAGACAAACATCTACCAGATCTTCGTTCAAAAAACTCGTCTATCTACACTTTCTAAATAGCTCCCAACAATGTTAATAAGTGTGTATATGTATGTATATTTATGTATATGTACAACTCCTTGGCCAGACGCTTGGCTGATGGTCCCATCGTCTCGACCCCAAAAAAAAGTTGGCGTATTAGCGCAGCTTGAGGTTGTCAGCAAAAAACTTTTTTTAAAAATATAAATTAATATTTATAGTTTTGTTGTTTTAGACCACGTCAGTTGGGGAACCACTGATTGAAGCACTTACAAGTACTTGTCCGTCCGTCTTCGAAAAGATCTATAAAACTATTATTTTCTATTGTATTCAACAAAGCATTATTATGGTGTATAAATGGTAACAATTGTTATGCATACACGTATCCTCACGACCGTAATCCCTAGCGGGGTGGTCGGAAACCACGTTTTTAAAGCGGATTCACATTTGGCCAACTAATATAATAATAATTTAAATTTAACCTAATAGTATACCTAATTATCTCATCGATTTTAAGCTATGCATATCTTCCCTTTGTTTCCTATTATTTCTATATAATATAATGATTACCTAACTGATTTTCACTAACTAATATCGTAATAATCCTATGCTACTTGTATATAGCTATTTGTAAATATTTTAATTTAATTATAATTTACATAGTATTTTTTTTTAGAATTTAACCCATTTTTTTTTTTTTATAGATTGTGAATCAATAAATCATCAATGATACGCCCCCTGCCTGAAGGGCCAACGCGGGTGGGGGCATGCCCGACTCATCCGTGAAGCTTCCTAGTGAAGCCCCAGGGCGCCTACGGACTAAAATCCTATAAACCGTCTCTATCTCACTGTTGGCCCTGTGTGCCTTTACAGCTAAGTCTGAGTCGTGGCTACGGAGTGAAGGCACTCGTTCGCCGCGTCATGCAAGCATACGAAGCAAAAAGTCTACTCGACGGCAGCAGACCCAACCTGAGGGGTAGGGGTCTGCGGGGAAGCCATCGAGGGGGTAATGGAGGAGGAGGACGAAGACAGCGGCAGCTGGATCGGCGGCAACTGGAACGGAGGAGGTGGCAGAGGTAGGGCCGGGGGGTCCTTAGGTTGGCGGCCAGAGGACTTGGCGGAGGCCTCAATCAGTCGATTGAGCCTCGTCGTGAGCGGGTTATCGGTGTCGTGCAGGACACTTCTGGGACGACGCCTCTTCCAGAAGGATTTGAGGTCGTATGAGCAAGCCTCTCGTATGAGAGGGTTAGAGTGGGTACTCGCCTTGGAGAAGTAGCGTAGCGACGCTTGCCGCAGCCACTTGGTGATGGGCTCGACGTTGAGGTCGTGGTGGAGGTTCACGTTGCGCACGAACCAGGGGGCGTCCGCCGCCTGGCGCAGGAACCTGTTCTGGATCACCTGAAGCTTATTAATAAGAGACGGATTAGAGGGCTTAACCCACTGTTTTTGAGGAATGAACTGTACAAATAATATAATATAATTTATAATATTGTAATTTTTATGTCCTAGTTATAAGCTGTGATTTTTCTGAAAATAAATAAATTTTACTATAGGCCTATCATTACAAGTGGCAAGCTCGTCGATGTCTCTTTCAACCTAATTCCATATAGTCTTAACCTCTAGACCACGTTAGTTATGCATACTCACAAAAAGTTTAAAATTTAACGTTCTTAGGTTTGGTCACGACATACCTCTCTCGCTTATTCGACATTCATCGATGGCTTTTTAATGCACATTCAGCTGTTGATTTATTTATTCGATCGAAATATGTGAGTCTAGGTCTGCCAGGCGCCTCTTTCGCATTACATATAAGGTTCGTCAATCACTCTTGACTCATCCTTTAAACAAGCCCGAACCATCGGATCATGCATTTCCTTATTTTTGTCCCTATGTTTTCTTTCATACATACCATTTTGCGTAATTCGTCATTTCGTATGCGGTCCGTCAAAGTGACGACGCATAAACGACGCAACGACCTCATTTCTACTGCATTAACTCTATGCGTATTCTGACATATCCACGTCTCGCTTATATACATAAGTGTTGGTACCAGCATGGCATTGTGTATGGCAAGCCGAGCTTTGTCACTGGCAGCTTTTGTAGCGACAAACAGATTTGACTGATCAAGAACACGAAAAAAAAAACTGAGGTTGGTCTACTAGATTAGTCATAATAGTGAAGTTGGCTAAATGTGAACACTGTTATTTTCTCTAATTAGTAAAGTAGTGCCCTAGTTAGTAATAGTAGTAAGTATCATCACGACCGTATCCTTTCCGGGGTGGTCAAACCCCACTCTTTTTTAAAGAAACATATCCGTATTTTGCTATTACTATAGACCCATCATGACAAGTCACAAGCTCGTCGATATCTCTTGCGTACTCAACAAATAAATAAATTAAATACATTATTGTGTCCCGACCAGGAATCGAACCCGGTACCTCCACGTCTTATTCCACGGACTTAACCGCTAAACCACGAAGTACCAGTTACCATAGTAATTAGATTTAAATTAATCGTGCAATTGAACTGTGACTAGCAAAAGTAAAAGAAAACAATAATAATAAATAAGTGAAAACCAATAGGTTAATGATTATTTACCTAAAACAAAATGAATGAATGAGAGGCAGGAGCAAAATTATACTATATATACGGTATAGCAGTATTCGTATATTAGCAAGCGAAGTGTATTTGCAAAGTCAGTCCGGGATAAGAGTTGTCTTGATACTGCATCCGTTGATTAGTTAGATGTATCAGAGTAGAACATGGCTAAAACGTTAATATAGACAAGTCATTTACAGTAATCTAAACAGGTGAATTGAAAAATGTATATATACGATAGTACTTCTAATAAGCAATTTAATAACAATACGAACATTGATATGACTAAATTGTAATATGACTAAATAACAATAGCAATTACGTGTGCTTGGTGCGTCGCACACTTTGAGAACCCCTGGTCTATACATATAGCTCTGCTAAATACCTAACTAAAAAAACTAACTAATAAATATGGGAAACGTTTTAAAATCAATCACTATGTTTGTACAAGAGATAGGATTACTCGGAACTGTCAACTGAGTTGCACCAACTCGAAAATGTCAAATGTCTTCCATCATGGGTCCAATAACAAATACTCCAGTAGCTTAATTCTGTTTCTTTAACCTTTCGCGTGCATGATATAATGACGTAGTAATGACAGATACTTAACGTATTGCAAGCGTTAAAAAAAAATAATAATAATATGATCCTTTTGCAACGAACTCGCTCGCACATTCCAATATTTCCAAAGATGTTTCTTGTCTGAGTGTACTTTTAAGTAATGTAATGTAAAATGTACATTTTGGACACATATTCACTTTTTAAAACCTAATTTTTTTAATCTAGATTTAGCCTTTTTTTAGAGAAAATAGTAAAAAAATATAACGATTTTACACTATTTTATTTTTTTAATGGTGTCTCGGGCTTGCGACCGACAATAGTATAATTCTACTCCTCTCCCTACCCAACCAAATACTGTATGATTCTGTTAATGTCGTCTTGGAAGATCTTTCCATAAATGTATTGACGATAGACCTGCATATATATATATATAGTGCTCTTGTGTGTCTAAACGTGGCAAAAAAACTGTTATATTATTAGGCCTATGCAGGTCTATCGTCAATACATTTATGGAAAGATCTTCCAAGACGACATTAACTTGCCCCCGGTGGGAATCGAACCCACGACCCCCCTAGTTCACGGCAACGTTTGTTACCACTAGACCACGGAGGCAGTCTATATATATATATATATTCTAGTGGTAACAAACGTTGCCGTGAACTCGGGAGGTCGTGGGTTCGATTCCCACCGGGGGCAAGTTGTACATTGTATAATTTGTCTCGGTCTGGGTGTTTATATGTAAATGTTTACAAAAAAAAAAGTATAATATGTAGTTTATCAACCATCTAGTTTCCGTAACACAAGCCTCGTAGTAGTGTCTGGAAATATTTGTTATATATATATATATATTACGCACAATTCCTTTAACGAACGAACACGGTATAAAAGTTGATATTCGTACCTATATTTTGTAATTTGGACGAATTCTATAACGACAAAACTGTAAATAGGTTTATAAAGGAATCCTCAAGTTGTCAATTTAACGATTAAACAAACAGAATAGGGCCACAGCCCCCACATACTATGTTTACATAGATAACATCAAGTCAATCCTTAAAGTAGGTTAACCCAAACAAATATATACACAGCTCTTCAAGGACGAAGATCGTCCCGTATAAACATTGCATAGTACAGGGTCCGTGCACACAATTTTACGGTGGGTTTTTGAGTTATTTACTGAAGGAAATTAGTGTTTAAATTGGCTTTTTTGTTAATTGTTGTGGTCTTGCGGTCAAGACCATGGATTTAGACGCAGACGTACCTTGATTCTCGATCGAGGAAATAATAATTTATTTGTGATAATTCTCGAGTTTAGTACCTACGCTAGGAAATATCGACGAGCTTGCCACTTGTCATGGTGGGCATATAGTCATTATTATCTGTACAGCCCCTAGAATACAGCGTCCTAGACCTCCACTGCTGGAGATGGGCCTTCCATAACATATATGTGGAGAATTTTGCCTACACTCGCCACGCTTGGCGAGAATTTGATGTCAATTTTTATGACAATTTATTAACGATTCCACAAGTTGGTATTAGTGGAACCGGGGCCGACGGCTTAACGTGCTCTCCGAGGCACAGGAACGGTGGTGTTGTAGGTAAATCTATGGCAGTGTATTTCTGATTGGTACATGACAGGTGGGTTTAAAAAGTGAGTTTTGTAGGATTTAAGGAACGCGTTCTTACAACCGCGCGGTGGTGGCTCGGTTTAATTATTTATAATGACTGTTTGTGCCACAGTAAAAAAAAAGGAGTCATTTGCGCGCCATTTTGCGCGGACATGTCAAGTACAAGTTTTTGTTTTGTTAATTAATTTACTGTGTATATTGTTAGTCAAAAGTGATGTTGTTTTGTTTAATAATGTGCTACAATGTGAATAATTATGGAAAACGATAAATTGAACTTTAAATATGGGGCACAAGTCGCAGTTAATTTTATGCGGTTTTCCGCGCTGTGAACTCCCATATTTTACCCGACGTGTTTGGGCTATAATGCCGCGAGTGACTCCAAGAAAAGCATCAAATTCTGCAGCATCTGGTATTTGATGATGACGTCATTAACTCATAGAAAACAAAGATATATTACGTCAGACTTGGCTGTATGGGCTAGACCCTTTGGGAATCATCTCATTTCTCATCCATCGGTAGAAGAAAAAAAAAATAGTTCTGCACTCCACAATAATATCAATAAATGAAATGCATTCTTCAACATTAACTTTACGCGGTACTTGATCAATAGGTAAAACCATTAAGCGCATATCTCGCTGTGCCTTTATTCACACCTCACGTGGATGTTTGACACTATTGTGAAATTTCTCACTTTTGGGGTTATTCGTAATTCGTCGGGTTGGTGGCGACCCGCAGCGCTTCGGTTTGCCTCAAAATCTATTGTATGCGCACGTGCGTCTTCAGAACTACCACTCTGGCATTTTAAATGGTCGTTTCAAAGATGTCTGACAACCCTATTTATGTCTGTAACGCCTAATTGAATTATAGGCTCTTGTTAGTTGTTTTTTTGTGTACTTATCTATCTATTGGTTAATAACCATTTACGAAATACTTAAAACTTCAAGTTAACAAGTACCTATGTTTCTAGAACAGAAAATTAATAATCTTTTTTTCTTATATAGACTCTTGTTAGTTGGTTTTTTGTGTACTTATCTCTCTTCTTCTTAGTCGCTACACTCTTGGCAGAGTGGTCGTGGTCGTCACTTGAGTGTCAGTGGCACGCTTATCAAGTCGTCGCCACTCGTCTCGAACTGCAGCCTTCCTGGAGCACTCATGTAGGGGGTGATCCATTGCTGCTTTAACCTGGTCAGTCCATCTCATCGGAGACCTACCACGCATTCTCTTGCCATCGACTTTTCCCTGAACTACAAGGCGCTCAATGGATGTATCTCCACGCCGTGATACGTGTCCAAAGAAAGTGAGAATGCGTGATTGCACGATTGAGGAAAGGCGTTGTCCTATCTCTAGTTCCTCCATTGATTGATTTGTTGGTTCGGAACTCCGTCCACGATATGCCCAACATTCTCCGCCCTGGCCATAAGGCGTGCACCGTCCGTTAACGTATTTAAAAACCTTCTAACCACATTATTTCTTGAGAAACAGAATGTATGTCTCTCGAATTAGTTGTTTGACTTTTTATTTATATATATATCTATTTATTTATAGTGTATGTTTATGTATGTATGTATTATATTGTATGTATGTGTGTTGTTTTTTTTTTTTATATTGTGTATGTATATGTATATTTAATGAATGCGTAATTATGTTTATTTACTAATTTAAGCTATTTTAATATTTTTCTTTATCCTGCCCATCACCTTACATGATCCCCAAGGTTAGCTGGTGAAGAATGCCTTATGGCGTTATAGCTCGCCTATGTACTAGGTTTTTAAGTGCAATAAAGTATTTAAATAAATAAATAATAAATAAATAAACACCACATTTCTAGAGCATTAATACGTTTTATTTCAGTTTCGCGCAGGGTCCACGTCTCTGCAGCATACAGGAAAATGGGAAACACAAGAGCTCTGACCAGCCGGATTTTAGTAGCTTTCGTAATGTTTGTACTTATCTATCTATTGGTTAATAACCATTTATGAAATACTTGAAGCTTAAAGTTAACAAGTATGTTTCTAGAACAGAAAATTAATAATCTTTTTTTCTTTGTCGAGTCTTTTGTTTAGAAGCGCTTGTAAGAACGCTTTCCTTGACATCCTAAATAGGTGGTAGGCGGAGAGGAGCGGTCAGGAAACGTTTAAGAGTAATAATAATAATAAAATCCTTTATTGCACACAAAATATAAAATATAAATAGATATACATAGGCGAGCATAATACCATAAAGGTATTCTCTACCAGCTAACCTTTGGGAGAATGATAGAATGAATATTATGGGTGCAGAGTCAGAAAAATAAAATGATATATATATTTTTTTTAAAGTACGGGTGTTACACTGGCCTGATGTGATAGTAATGCCATGGGTTAGTACAACGGAATCGTATTCATTATTATTTAATTCAATTACAATAAAAAAGTTTTTAAAAGACATAACACCGCGTCTTGTCGTCTCCTCCGGTGACAAGAGGGCTGGCTCTTTCTTCGCCCAGAGAATCAGTATTGCAATTAAGCGGGGAAATGCAGCCAGCGTTCTTGCCACCATTCCACGCGGACGGGACTTATATCCCTATCCTTAGTATTAATATTAATTTTATTTTATATTTAGTAAATATTTTTTTCGAATAAATGCTTTTATATTACAATAAAAAAATGTTCAATAATATTCCGAAATAAACGCATTTAATTTTATTTTTATTAAGACTGATCTTGCATTTGACTCCTGTCATTCAGAAATATCTACGACAGGGGTCAGGACATCCAATCTAAATTTAATGTGTAAAACATATTTCTTAGTTAGTGTCAATAAACGATTATTTATTTATTTATTATTAATATTGATTACATTTTCGTTAAAAAAATAAAGTACACTATCATCACGACCGTTTCCCTTCCGAGGTGGTCAGAAACTTATGAATAAGCGGATTCACATTTATTTAAATTAATATTAATTATTGTGTCCCGAACAGGAATCGAACTCGGTACCTCCGAGTCTAAATTCACGGACTTAACCGCTAGACCACGGAGGGAGCAATATCACCACTGTATTTCTTTCGGGGTGGTCAGAAACCACGCTTATACTCGTAAAGAAGCGGACTCATATTAAGCCAACTTTACTATAGGCCAATCATGACAAGTGGCAAGCTCGTCGATGTCTCTAGCGTCCAAACTCTGAAAATATCACAAATAAATTAAATATTAATTAATTTATTTAAATTATTCGGGTTCGATTCGGGACACAAAAATACTAATTAATGTATATAAATATATTTAATTAATATTTAATTTATTTGTAATATTTCTCGAGTTTGGTAAGCTGGAGACATCGACGAGCTTGCCACTTGTCATGATTGGCCTATAGTAAAGTTGGCTAAATGTGAATCCGCTTATTTACAAGCGTCATTTCTGACCACCCCAAAAGGGAAACGGTCGTGAAGATACTTTACTGATACTAAATTATTAAATATTATAGTGTCCCGACCAAGAATCGAACCCGTTACTTCCAGGTCTAAATCCACGGACTTAACCGCTACACCATGGATAGTCAATAAAAATACTGATAGTAACCCATGGCTTAGTACAACGGCATCGTATTCATTATTATGTAATACAATTTCAACTTTTTTTGCCTCCGTGGTCTAGCGGTTAAGTTCGTAGATTTAGACTTGGAGGTACCGGGTTCGATTCCTGGTCGGGACACAAAAATATTTATAAATGTAAATAAAAATACGAAATTTTATTAATATTTAATTTATTTGTGATATTTCTCGAGTTTGGTACGCTGGAGACATCGACGAGCTTGCCACTTGTCATGATTGGTCTATAGTAAAGTTGGCTAAATGTGAATCCGCTTATTCATAAGCGTGGTTTCTGACCACCCCGAAAGGGAAACGGTCGTGATGATACTACAATTTCAATAAAATAATATTTATTAATATACTATATATATATATATATAATATATATATATATTCCGAAATAAACGCATTTAATTTTCGTTTTTCCATTATATGCATTATCTATTTTTATTATTGAATAAATATATTGCAAGCAGGGAGTAACAAGGTGTTACATTATTAAAAACAGACTTTTACAGTAAACTTTTTATGCTCACGTTTTTATTGCAAACACAAATGTAAACTTAAATTGCAGTATTGTTCGAATACTGCGTATCACTTCAAGCAATAGGTGTTCACTGTTCACAGTTGACATCTGATTTTGTTAGGAAATTAAATAAATAAATATTAGCGCGGGTGGGTGCCATATCCCGCCGGGCACGTCGCGAACGTGACAACATAGGTACACATTTGACAACATCCAGCATTTAAGCTGCACTTTGTAAAACGAGACCTGTTTTTGCAACTTCCTTCGAAGCCCTGCGTTTATAATTCAGCCCATGTTGTTTTTTTTTTATTTATTTATTCTGCAAGTAGGCATAGGACAATAAATATATTTTGCAATTTTACATGTCAAAAAATAAATTAGTCTAGTATAGTATTAGTTAGATGACTGTCATTTATTAAACGCTTTTTTTTCGTTTATAGACGGAATCTAGAAGTAATTAATGATATGGACCACGGACTGAAGGGCCCAACCAGGTTTGTGGTTTATATGCCCGACCGTGGGGCCTAATGAGGATACGGACCCTATAACCGTATCACTTCCATATTGGCCCTGTGTGCCTTTACAGCTAAGTCTGAGTCGTGACTGCAAGTGAAGGCACTCGTTCGTTCCAACACGAAGGGGTCACAAATAAGCAAAATTATATTAAGAAGTAACTTAAATAAAACAAAATAACTTTACACTTGTCATGGTTATCACAATTAAAGTTGCGCCAAAACATCCTTGATGCTCATTTATTATGGTATTACATAAAATAATTAGTTTATAAAAATGTGTTGTTATATATAATAACTAATCAATTAAACCTTCCATATTTTTTATATTAAATTTTATTTATAGGTATTTTGGTTTCATTTTGCCAAGTGACAATAGGTTTCAGTGTTTATTTGTAAGATAGTACAGGATTTAATAGTCAGAAATTGTGGCATGATGTAGGTGGACGCAACATACAAACGACAGCTTAAACGCTTGAATAGGTGACTCGCAAGAAAGCGCTAAATGTCCCCAACGGAGGCATTGTTTCTTTCATTCCGAAGGCAAATATTGAGGCCAGCTTATTGAGTTGGTTTGCAAACAGTGAGCGTACTGGGTGGCTATAACAATAGCCTTCTTGGAAACGGGATTCCGTGCCACCACTTCAAATATAGTGATTATACCCTAATTGTCTACCGGGCAGCTGGACCTATTTACTCTTCGACGTGAACAACGTCTTTTGGGAAGTGGTTTTTTGGTGAATAATAAAAGCGTCTTAATTGTATCAATCGAACAACGTCGAAAACATGGCCATGACTTTTCCAATAATACCTATACTATCTCACTATAGATGTAGATATATGTCTCACTATAGATGTAGGTATATGTCTCACTATAGATGTAGGTATGTGTCTCACTATAAATATAGGTATATGTCTCACTATAGATGTAGATGTAGATATATGTCCCACTATAGATGTAGGTATATGTCTCACTATAGATGTAGGTATATGTCTCACTATAGATGTAGATATATGTCTCACTATAGATGTAGGTATATGTCTCACTATACCATTTGTTCTTGTGTAAACGGTCAACAGTCAGAGAATGATTTACGGCATTATGTTCATTATCACAAGACATTAAGTTCGCCTATGTACATTTAAATGTGTTTTTGTTTATTGTGCAATAAAGAATTTATATATCTATCTATGTTCGCCGATTGTAAATTACAATAAAGTTTTTAAATAAATAAATAAAATTAATATTTCTAGATTTTTTATTATTTTGTAAATCTGATAAAGCTAAGTTTTCCTGATTCCTTTCTCAGTCAGATTTATAATTAACAGGTCACTGGAATCTACTAAACTGCTGTTCCTCTGCTAACTGCTTAATCTTTGGACCACTTTCCTGCTTAGTATTTACCTAGCAAGAGTACAATCATTCAAAATAATTTAAATAGTCACAGATGCCTGTATGGTTTTACGTGAATAAATATATTTTTACTTTTGCACTAGCTGTTTGACCCGGCGTTGCCTGTAAGATGTCAAACACCTAGATCAAAACCAATTTAACGATAAAAGCCACATGTTTCAAGATCATTTTTTTATTTTATTTTATTATACTAGCACGACATGTAACCCTGCGCCCACGTGATGGTAAGTGGCGCGCAAGAACTGGAATCAGGCACTCAGGGCTGAAATCAGTCCCTAACACTCGCCGGCTTGACTGAGCATGACGACAATTCGAGCATCATTCCTTAACGTGTGGATACACTTTACTGGGATTATCGGCACGAACGGTGGATACTTCCCCGCCCCGGCAGACTGGGCAAATTACCACCATCACCGCCTACCACCTATTAATTTAGCGCTTACGTATTTTTGTGTTAATAAAATTTAATTTAATTAAGTAATTAATTTATTTAAATTAATAAATAATATTGTGTCCAGGAATCGAACCCGGTACCTCCGAGTCTAAATCTACGGACTTAACCGTTAGACACGGAGGCAGTAATAATAAAATTATTGTAATATTCATTTAAAATTTAACATAAATTGACATTAATAATAACATATTTATTCTCGATATAGTATTAATATATTGATAATGATGAAATGGATGAAACCTAAAATTTTAAAACTGAAAAACACTGTTGACTCTAATCATCGAAGTAGCTATGTGTAGCATGCCGTGTACACTGCCCTTGGGTTGCAATTCCGACCTTATGAATTATTGTAAATTTGTGCTTGATATGTATTAATTGTAACCTGTTAGTGTACCTTAAATAATAAATAAATAAATAAATAAATAAAAGCAAAATAAACTAAACAACAACAGAACGTTTCTCTTAAAAGTGTAGTTTCTGACCACCCCGGAAGGGAAACGGCCGTGATGATACATTACTTTTCCTTTTGTTATCTCCCGTTTTTACACTTTATTTTTTTTTTTATTATAAAAAAAAATTACAGTGAAAATTTGTAAGGCTTTAAGATTAGATATTTTTTATATACATAATATTGTAAAGGATGTAAATTTTCTCACGAATAAATAAATAAATAAATAGAAGTGATTAGACGTGATCGTTGATTGCACGCGGGAATTACCGCACATTTGACAATGACTGTCTTTTATTCTTCTTTTAAACTACCACTTCAGTAAAAATGAATTAATTGTATTACCGTAAAATGTGGTCGTAAAATAACTTGACATAAATAAAGCTCTTTTCACGCGTATTCGAAGCATCTGTACAACGAACCAAGAAAGCCGATACAAATGCTATTTACGGAATTTCATCACTAATTAAGCGAAATTTATTATTCCTTATATTGGTCATTGACTATTGTGATGACTGGTCATTTATTTCTTTATTTTATATTTTATTTATTTATTAAGGAAAACTATTGACGTTTAATTCGCAAGTATAGATACAAAAATAGAAACAGAAAGTCATTTACAAGTTTTCGCTAGTAGTGTTAGAATAATACATATTATGAACGATGAAAGCATCTACAAACTATCATTTCATAACTATTATCGTTTAAAGAACCTTAAGTTAAACGCATTTCTCATCACTAACACCATGTCATGAAAGATATCAACATCAGTTTCATCAATGAATGTATTAAGAGTATATATATTAATTATAAATATAACTTAATTGTAAAGACTGCTTCCGTGGTTTAGCGGTTAAGGCCGTGGATTTAGATTCGGAGTTACCGGGGTCCATTTGGTACGCTACATCGACGAACTTGTCACTTGTCTGGGCCTATAGTAAAGTTGGCTCCTAAATGTGTGTACTTTAAAAAGTGTGGTTTGTGACTACACTGTAAAGGATACGGTCGTGATAATACTTTACTTTACTTTTTACGACATGTGACAACTCAAAAAACATGACGTCACCTCGTCTTCAAGGGACTTCTACTACATTTGTTTTGGCACCCCCTACCTATCTCTTATAGTTCACCGGGAACCCGTCGCGATTACAGCGACATCATTGCCGCTCGGCCAATACCACCGTTGGATCGTAGGCCAGAGAGTTAAATCATGCATGCACCGGGCGGTCGCACATTTTATAAAGTAAATTCACTCTAGAAATTGTTTGTAAATTCTTCTTCCGTAATAAACCAGTACAGCCCACAAAACACTTTAATTGAACCATCGAAGACCCGCAGCAGTATCCCTACATGGTTAGCAGCACAGAATAGGGTCTGACGACTTTACATATGGTCCTTCGAGCCGGATACATCAGATAGACTACTTAAATTTCATCAATGACTTTACCGCATAGTACACACTATTCTCCAGAAATATTTTTAGGAAGGCTCATCCCTAAAGGTCGAAAGAATAAGATGATCTGACATAAAAAGATGAATTCAGTGCCCAGACCTAAATTATAAGTCAATAATGACATATTAAGATGCAATAATCAAGTAACTATTGAAAAGAGACCGCACGTCATTAACCTTTTATTTTTCTGAATTCGTAATAATAACATACTATCCTTGAAACATCACTTAAAACTATTATAATTTGGTACCCATTCATATGAATTGCATTGTTCGAGTAAAAGAATAAACAATAATATAGAAAATATACATATACAGCCTTTTTGATGGTAAAATAATATTGTAACTAAGTAATATGCGGTTATACTCAGACTGTTTACCGCATTTGCACGTTTTTACGAAAAAAAAAATAGTTACAAACTTTTTGTTGGTGCGTGAGGTGTATGAATGTTACCAACTGGAATCAGACACTCATGACTGACATCAGTCCCTAACACTATGACGGCTTGACTGGGCATAACGGCAATTCGAGCTTGATCCCGAAACGTGTGGATACACTTTACTGGGTTTATCGGCACAAACGGTGGATACTTCCCCGCCCCGGCAGACTGGGCAAATTACCACCATCAGTCCACCTACAACCTATTTGTGGTTCACGTTAAAAGTACGTGCCATTCGCAATGATGTCAAATGCCATTTTTTACTTTGTACTACAATATTTGTATATTTAAAAAAAAGTATCGTCACGACCGTATGACTCGGGGTGATCAGAAACTATGCTTTTAAAGAGGCAGATTCACATTTAGCTACTTTACTGAATCGAACCCGGTACCTCGAAATCTAAATCCACGGACTTTACCGCTAGACCTCGAGGCAGTTATTGTTAATAATTTTAAATATATCAGCTGTTCTCTTGTCTGTTGAATCAAAAGTATTTGCCTAAACGGATTCAGTGACGTGTAAAAAAATCATTGTCACCCATGAATCTAATCATCCCAAAACGATTCACAATTATTTAATAATAGGAGTTATAATAAAGATAAATTTCAGCCAAATAATGCCAGCAAATGATTCGTTCATGCGAACGATAACCATTGACGTTACTTGGAATAGTTTCTTATACATATTAATGTTATTAGTAGCTTTGTGCCGCCTTATTTTTAATTTAAACAGGGTGTTTCTGCATAATAGTTGTTTATCACTTATATTATAAAGAGTAGAGATTTGATTGTGTATTTGACTTGGATAACCTCAAAAAATACAAAACGGTTTGTAAAATATCTTTCACTTATAGAAACATGCTATTTAAAAGAATCTTCACACACTATTTATTATTATATATTTGTGAAAAAAAAGGAAGTGTGGCGGTTTCTGCTAAGAACCTTAAGCTGAGCAAATACGCAAAACTCGGTACGATAATTGCGTCGTTTGGGGTCAAGACGATGGGCCATGTGAACACTCAGTCAAGTCTGGCCAAGGTGTTAAACCGGCTAAGGAAAAGTCTGGAGTCAGGAAAGCTGGTAATTATTTCTGCTAACGTATTAGCCTTGCTATACAGAGGGGAAATGTTACCAGTCTCCTTGTGACTATCCCTGAAGGGTCGTCCGTCCCTAGAGGACAGTTTTTTACTTTTTAAATAGGTTTAATTATATTATTTATTAAACTGCCTTCGTGGTCTAGCGGTTAAGTCCGTGGATTTAGACTCGGAGGTACCGGGTTTGATTCCTGGTCGGGACACAAAAATATTTACTAATGTAAATAAATACATTTAATTAATATTAAATTTATTTGTGAATAAAAATGCAATTGTTATACACTTTTGGTTTTAAATTACGGCGAAAGAAAAAACGCAAAAATTGTGTGATAAAGAATAACTTAGAATCACCCTGTGTATAACTTAACTTTGTGTCTCCACCAATGACAAATCAATCGGTTAGCACAAAGGACCGTTTAATGGACCTTTTAGAACTCAATAAGGAGACTAATTCACTTTAAACGGTGCTCCATTCAACCTATTATTTGTTACCTGATAAATAATGACTTGTGACAGCTCTCAATATTGGATGCGACGGGTATGAAATTTGACTTATTAACTTTAATTCTTAAATAGTATTTATAAAGACTTGCACTATTAAATAAATACTTAAATAGGTTTTACAAATACGCGCATTGTTAAAATTAATCGCATAAAATGTTTTTTTTTTAATGATAATTTAGTACATAATAATTGTTTTGACGTGTAGGTATTTAAAAATAACGTCTATAGCTCAAAATTATTACGAAAACTGTGTTAGGACCGGTAACTTTTTTATTTTTTATTCTCTTCTCCCGATGGATGATGAATGAGATGATAGGGAAGGCAAAGGGTCTAGCCCATACAGCCAAGTTTGACTTAATATATCATTCTTTTTAATGAGTTGATGAGGTCATCATCAAATTCCAGATGCTGCAGAATTTGATGCTTTCCTTGGAGTCACTCGCGGCACCATAGCTCAAACACGTCGGGTAAAATATGGGAAATGACAGCGCGGGAAAACCGCAAAAAATAAACTGCAACTTGTGCCCCATATTTAAAGTCCAATTTATTGTTTTAGGACCGGTAAATTTTAACCGGTAAAATTGGCATTTGACATATACTTTCAACGTAAAGTATAAAAAAGTATCATCACGACCGTTTCCTTTTCGGGGTGGTCAGAAACCACGCTTATAAATAAGCGGATTCACATTTAGCCAACTTTACTATAGGCCAATCATGACTAGTGGCAAGCTCGTCGATGTCTCCAGCGTACCATACTCGAGCAATATCACAAATACATTAAATAATAATCAAATGTATTTATTTACATTAATAAATATTTTTGTGTCCCGACCAGGAATCGAAAACGAGTCTAAATCCACGGACTTAACCGCTAGACCACGGAGGTTTCGAATTCTATCTATGAGAGGAATGCCTGGCATAGTTCTCCTCGTATCTTGCTGAGTCATTAGTAACTAAATTAAAGTTTTTACGCCTAGAAAAAGTTCTCTGATCGCAAGAAAATTCATGATTATATTTCAATAATCCTTTAAGGAAAAAAAAGGTTTCTTTTATATGATTAAATATCAATTTCAATGTTTTTCGCAGCTGTTAGCAGGCTGAGAAAACATTTTATGACATGATTTTACGTCAAATTCGTTCCGCATAATATCCTCTAAGAAATGGACTTACTATAATATAATTATTGTCAAATGCCATCCGCGCATATGTAGCTTACATTGTTAACAATATTTCGAAGTTTAAATTGACTACCTGGGGCTCCCAGCTTCATTCGAATTTGATTCGAACGACCATAGTTTCATACCTTTAAAATATGTGTTCCAGTATTCTGAATATACAATCAATCAGAAATGGTGTAGCCTTTTTGAAATGATTTTTAGAATGAATATTTAAAATTATAAACCGCAATCAATGAAAGCATTCGTTTCATCTTAATTTTGTTTATCGTGTACTATATTATATGTATTATATTATATATATTATATTTATTATATTATATTATATGGCATATATCGGGTCAAGACTATACTCGTAACGTAAACAAAAAAAAACATTTGTTCTTAAACATTAACAAACAAGGAAAACAAACAGACACAGCTTGGTCCAGGTTTGCAGTCAAAGATAACAAAAATAAAACTACAAACAAACACTAAAAATAAAACACACATAAAAAACAAAAAAAAAAAATACACAAAAAAATAAAAATTAACAAGAATTTAACAAAATTGTTTGGAGAGAATCGCACTCGCGTCAACAAGATGATCGACATCGGACGTAGGTAAAGATAACCCTGCTAAATACAAAATAATATATTTCAACGTAAAATAGTTACGTAAATACATTCAAAAGTTTAGAACAATTAACATTTTAAGTTGCAAACATAAATTTAAAGTTAATTAAAAATAGCATTGTACAATTTATATAAATATCAACAATTTAAATACTAAACTTTTAAATCCTAAAATACTGTTTTCATATTTATTTGCGATGGATATACTCGTACCTATTGCTGTTTCCAAAATATATTTTTATATGGTTTGTTTACATTCTGTCTCAGGGGCTGGTAAATGCCGTATAGGACAAACTACTAAGTGACAAGTTCATTCTTAGTTATAAACAAATAGCATAAAATGTAATGCGATGCAGAATTTATGAGGCAGACAGAATAACAGACAAGCTTCTTTTAAAATTTAAAATATAATAATATAGGATATGGATACAAATTCACGCTAAATGGGCCAAAATGAATTATACAGACGTCTTTGAATTGGGTTTGGACACAA
Source organism: Tinea semifulvella (assembly GCA_910589645.1). Taxonomy (NCBI): domain Eukaryota; kingdom Metazoa; phylum Arthropoda; class Insecta; order Lepidoptera; family Tineidae; genus Tinea; species Tinea semifulvella. The sequence goes on from OU342599.1 coordinate 6,081,816, forward strand.
AAGGCCCACGGATAAGGGATAATTTTATTTTATAATAAATGTCAATTATCATGAATTTGAGAGTCGACAATACATCGCAAGCAGCTAACCAAACATTGGTCAAAATACGTTGTCATTGTGAATTGAAAATAAAAAAAAATGGATTCACCTTTAAGTTTGCATTGATTGTTATTAAAGAAATATTATAATGTATGTATACTTAAATATTAGAGGGTAAATGTTATCTTATCAAACAGTATTATGCCTAATAAACAAATAGGTGTAAAGTGGGGAACTTAGTTGGCAATTCCGTAAGTCAATCCTGTGTGGAGACAGTTTCAGTAAATATTGCTTCAAGCGGTGTTATTTTTATGTAGGTAATTATCACCATGGCAAGCTTACAATATTAGTTCTCTTTAAAAATGATAATTGGCATTTGACATCATTGCAAATGGCACATACTTTCAACGAGAACAACAAATAGGTGGAAAGCGGACTGATGGTGGTAATTTACCCAGTCTGCTGGGGCAGAGAAGTGTCCACAGGTTTCAGGATCAAGCTCGAATTGCCGTCATGCCCAGTCAAGCCGGCATAGTGTTAGGGACTGATGTCAGTCATGAGTGTCTGACTCGTTGTCTATTATTCATGGACCTAGCTCACATAAAAAAATGCGTCTCTAACGAGTTAGCAGTTCAGTCCGTGGATTTAGACTCGGAGTTACCGGGTTCGATTCCTGGTTGGGGCACTATAATTTATTTTTGTATTTCTCAAGTTTGGTATGCTAGAGACATCGACGAGCTTGCCACTTGTCATGATGTGCCTATAGTAAAGTTGGCTAAATGTGAATCCGCTTCTTTATAAGCGTGGTTTCTGATCACCCCGAAAAGGATATAATGAGCCAATCCTTCTAAAAGAAGAGTGAAGAAAAAACCAACTCATTATAATGAGAACTAAAACCAACTCATTATAATGAGAACTAAAACCAACTCATTATAATGAGAACTAAAACCAACTCATTATAATGAGAACTAAAACCAACTCATTATAATGAGAACTAAAACCAACTCATTATAATGAGAACTAAAACCAACTCATTATAATGAGAACTAAAACCAACTCATTATAATGAGAACTAAAACCAACTCATTATAATGAGAACTAAAACCAACTCATTATAATGAGAACTAAAACCAACTCATTATAATGAGAACTAAAACCAACTCATTATAATGAGAACTAAAACAAAAGCTTGCCATCCCATTGAAAACCTTTTGATGCCCAAATCGATCATGTTCTGGTTCAAAAACAACTAACTGCGCATTGAACAATGGTTAATTTGTCTGCATTGAATCGCCACGTGTCGCGATGAGTAGGACTGCATTGTTTGGACCCCTATGAGGCCTTAAAAGCCGGTCTTAAGCATTAAAAGTCAGTAGCAGGACGTTTTATTCCTTTAAAATTTTAAGGCTGTATTTTTTTTTTCTTTTTTTTTTCGAAGCCCTAACCCATTATGAGCATGACAGCTCCATCGAAATCTAACCTAAATAAACAGACAAATTATACTCTGCCTATTCCTAATATAAATATTTTAAAAAATAACCAAACGATATGTTTTTTTAAGTGTCTTTAAAGGCATTGTACAGAATACATCAGCCCTAAACACGTAATTTGTTGTGTCGGATTTTAAAAAATACCCATAATTTTGCATTATTTCGATAGCAAATAATAGGAATTATTATAACTTGGTTAAAAAATCTGATTTTATATATAGTTTTGAAATATTATATTGTTTGTGGTCTGTAATTTATTGTGCAAATGTTAGAAAGGGTTCCAAAATGAAATCTAGAAGGTTTGCACTTATTATGAGACTAGTATTAACTTAAAAAAGAAGTGACAAAAAACAATTGAAATAACTTTGAATGGCCGCCATGAAAATTTTAAATATAGCAGTTCCGTCACTGTTCTACGATCATGACGATATGTTCATAACAGAGTTCATAACCGAGTTGGGGATCATCAAATTCCAAGTGTTGCAGTATTTGATGCTTTCATGGAGTAATTCACGTCAATATCGCCCAAACACGAAGGGAATACGAGAGTTCATAGCGCGGGAAAACCGTAAAAAATAAAGTGCAACTTCTGCCCCATATACTCGTATAGTCAAATTTATCGTTTTCCATAATTATTCACAACGTAGCACATTATTAAACAAAATAACACCAATTTTGACTAACAATATCCACAGGAAACTAAGAGTCAAAATTTAAACGAAATCTTAATTTTTATAACATTTAAAAATAATTCTAAAATGAAGCAGGAATATAATTGCAGCCGTAATACCGACTCTTAAAAGCCGGTCCTAAGTCTTAAGGGTCCGATCTGATAAGATCTGGAATCTTTTCATTTGACTCGACAGGGATTCACGTGAGCAAGATTCTGGAAGATAAGAATATTGAGTATTTATTGTTGTGCCAACGGAAAGGACCAAATAACAAAATTGCTCTTGGAAACGATGCGGTTTTTTCTTGGCTGGACTGATGTATTGTCAATCAATGTCTTATTTACACCAAGCTTACGTCTAACGGTTTAGTAACAATAAAAGGAATCAGGATTTATCATCACAGCCTCTTAAAAGTCCTAATAATTATATAAGTCTTGTTTCAAAGATAAAGTCAAAATATCTTTATTCACATAAACCTATTACAGGCATTTGTGACACGTCATTATTTAAAATATTTAGAATGATTCTACTCCTGTTAGTGGAAGACTAAGCAGCGTAGTGGTCCAAGGAGTAAGCTGTTAGCAGAAGACTAACAGCTTAGCAAATTCCAGTGACCTGTTAGAGTTTAATCTGACTGAGAAAGGAATCTGCAAGGAAAACTCAGCTATAGCAGATTTACAAATGAAACAAATACAGAATTACTCAACAACAATAAATGAATATCTTTAAAATTCACCCATGAGATTATAAAACCTGGTACTGTGGTACCGCACCAGGTATGTTAGAATTAGGACTTGCCTGTGTGCAACCTGAAAGCTGACAAAACGCAAAACCTCTGCTAATTTAAGAACAATAAATTAAACGTGTTCGGCAGAGGTCCCAGGCCCCCACAGCGATCACGGACATAACGCATGTGCCAGCCATCCCCCCGCTTAACCAGGCCCTTAGGGTGCGGACCGAGACCCGACACACGTGCCACCACTGCAATGACCTTCAAAGGAAGGGACGACCACCGGACACGCCACAACGCGAGAACCTGAACACTGACAACTTCACAGTTCAGTATTGATTCAAATGATGTTATTTTTAAAATATCACCATGGCAAGCTTACAATATCAGTTCTCCATGAAAGGAAAAAATGGAATTTGACATCATTGCAAATGGCACATGCCTTTAACGAGAACAACAAATAGGTGGTAGTCGGATAGGATTGGGAAACCTGAATATTTTCCGCAATCATTGATACTGTTTTGCGTGACCTGGTTAGCGGAGCCAACCTATCTCCTCCAGGAAGGCCAGGAGACCCGTACGTTCCTGCAGACCTCCGGAAGAGTCCTCGCAGTCTGGAAGAACCTCCGTCTGGGTGCAGCCACATTGGAACACTCTATGAGTACGTGCGCGGCCGTCTCCTTCTTTGCCATGCATCCTCTACACAGTGGGTTATCTGTAATATTCAGAGAGTATATCAGTATCACCCCTACCACTGTACTAAGCCTGGCTCTGTTTAGGCTTATAATTCGTTGTGTAAGGTGGTAGTCGGACTGATGGTGGTAATTTTCCCAGTATGCCGGGGCTGGAAAGTATCCATCGTTCATTCCGATACACCCAGTCGATGCACAACACGTTTCGGGATCAGGCTCAAATTGCCGTCATGCCCAGTCGCATAGTATGAGTGTCTGATTCCAGTTAGCAACTCAACAACATTCATGGACCTCGAGGACTTACCATCAGGTAGCGCAAGGTCACATGTCGTGTTAGTATAAATAAATAAAAATATAAAAAAGCGTTCTTACAACCGAGCCGTCACCACAACTAAGCAAGAATTATGTATTTTACACTTAATAAAAAACAATCGATAATGCTCATGGTCTGGTTATCTCTTTGTTCGTTTGGTCTAAGCCCACCTTTAGCTTTTCTATTTTTATAAACTGCAGTTTTTTTTTTTTTTAATTCTTTAATTGCATAAAACATCTTAACCTAATATGTTACAACAGTAATAAATTAATATTAACATTTTTATATATTATGATATAGGCTTCGTGATGATGTCTTACTGAGCCTCAGCATGCAATGTAGGTATGACTTGATGTCAGCACCATATATGAGTACATTATGTCAGAGAATTTATGTAATGTCAAAACTTAAATCTAAATAGCTATACAATGTCAATATTTCATTTTAGTTTTTTATTTAAGAATTCATTTGTGGAATATAAACAAAACTCGCACAACCAGACGTAAATTACTTTTTTAAATTTAATTGTAGGCAATTCTTGAAGTGTAGTAGGTATTTTATTGTACAATTTTATTGCCATATTATACGTGTTGTTGTTAGCGTACCTAGAATTATACTTTTATTTCGAGCAAAGTGTTACTTTTTTATTATTTCTAAAAGGAATTGTATGTTTATTATATATATATTTTTAAAAATTGTTTCAGTATTAAATTTTCGAATAATAATTAGTTTTTGAATACTTATTGAAAATTTTATAATTTTGTTATTTCTTATAGGCAATAAAAGCTACTGTGGTAATGTGGTGGTCGCCTATAATAGGTGCAACATCTAACTTCTGATTTAGTGTTAAGTACAAATAAGTGTGTGATGTTAGCACTGTTGGCTACCCTATTCATCATTACAGCCCCTAGAACACAGCGTCCTAGATCTCCACTGCTGGAGATGGGCCTTCCAGAACATATATCTGGAGAACTTGGCCTACACTCGCCACGCTGACCAGACGGCTTGGCGAGGAGGCTACCCTATTATAAATAAATAAATAAAAGTGTTTAAAAAGCATCTAGTTAAGCATAGTATAAGGTATTGCTTTCAATCTTGGAACTCGCGTACCGCTTACTAGTTCAGAATAAAAAAAATCCCTACAATTCTAACTACACAATCGTGCAGCTTGCTTCCAAAGTCCGCCCACAAGAATTAATTACAACAAATTGGACACTTCGTCGTGTTTCTTGGAACGTTAACTAGTTTGTATAGGATTCCCGCCTCAGGTTTTGAGTTCCCCGCCCAACTCACGCCCGGCGCGCGCACCACGGCACTTTCCGGCGATCAAGGGCGGAGAACTCTTTATGAAGTTAACTGTTCAAATTGTTTGTTAAAACCACTTGGGCTGCAGTGGTTGGGTTTATAGTAAATTTTATGTGGCTTTTTCTCTTTTTGATAATGCTATTGCTTTTGAAGCTATTTCAATAAGTTCCAAGTATCCACTTATTATTTTTTATTTAGGGAGGCTCCTTCCACATTGTTTATAATAAAATTACTTTACTTTTTTTTTTTAATTCTTTATTGCACCATAATTAAAAAAATAGGTACAAGGGCGAGTTTAATATATCTAATAGTAAGATATTATGGGCAGGGTGCAACAATCTAATAGTCTAATTTATAAATACACTACATACCAAGCAATTACGTAAACTAAAGTATAGTATCATCACGACCGATTGCCTATCGGGGTGGTCATAAACCACGCTTGGAAGCGGATTCACATCTAGTCAAATCTACCATAGGCCAATCATGACTAGTGGTAAGCTCGTACACATGTCCAGCGTACCAAACTCGAGAATATCACAAATAAACCAGGTTCGACCCGATACGTCCGAGTCTAAATCCACGGACTTAACCGCTAGACCACGGAGGTAGTTACTATAAACTATTACATAAACTACATGCAAGTATTATAAACATATATATATATAAATATATTGTGTGCCAAATATTTAATGTGTACTAGATGTTATATAAGAACAAGTTATCCTATTAGAATAATTATTTCAGCGCATAAAAGTACCCAATATAGCCGAAATTGTTAGGCAATGGCAACAAAGATATTTAATAAGCTTCCAGTTACTATAAGGGAGCTGCCACTAAAACTGTTCAAATTAAGAGTCAAACAAATGCTGGTTAATAAATGATTTTATTCGACAAAAGAATACCTAGACACTAAGCTCGACAAAGTCATGTAACTAATTAAATATTTGTATGCTAGAAATAGCGAAGCATGTGATATATATAATTACATATAATAATTTACATCCCTGTCTTCTGACAAATAAATTATTTCATTTTATTTCAAAACAGAATACTTCCACCAGAATATTTCTCACTATGAACAGAATAATTTGGCTAAATGTGTTCAAAATCGTCGTTTCTGTCTTTCGCTGTCTTCGTCCCCCATTTCCCCCCCGATAGCTTCACCGCAGACCCCTACCCCTCAGGTTGGGTCTGCTGCCATCGAGTAGACTTCTTTCTTTGAATGCATGCTGCACGTTAGTTTTAACGCGGCGAACGAATTTCTTCACTTTGTGGCCACGACTCAGTTAAGGCACACAGGGCCAACAGTAAAAGAGACGGTTTATAGAGTTTTAGTTGTAGGCTGTGGTCGTATCATTAGACGATTTTTCGATCACCGTCTTAAAAAAAAACACCCCACAAACATTGGTCCTGATGATACTTTTGAGATCCTGAGCAATTAATTTACCTAACATAAAACCCTATTATCAATAATTGAACCGTACTATTACAATAAAATTAATTAAGATGAACGAATGTAAACTCAAGGGCGTGGTTACCCAAAATTAACAATCTGCAACGGGCAGGTGAATCACGGAAATTGGTCCAAAGCCATTAACTAATTATTGTATTTTCTAGTTCTATTGTGTTATGTAATTCGTAGGTTTTTATTGTATTTTAATAATTATTCACGTGTGGTCGAATTTTACTTATTTTTAAAAACAAAAAAATAAAAAATAAATGATGTATACTTTTTTTTTTTTTCCAGACAGGTCACACAGCGCCATCTAATTTCCGTGGTAAGCTACGAGGCTTGTGTTACGGAAACTAGATGGTTGATAAACTACATATTATACTTCTTTTTTTTTTAAATATATACTTACATATTATACATATAAATACATTATACAGACCGAGACAAATTATACAATGTACAACTTGCCCCCGGTGGGAATCGAACCCACGACCTCCCGAGTTCACGGCAACGTTTGTTACCACTAGACCGCGGAGGCGGTTTATTTACTAACGATTCCACAGTTAGTATTAGTGGAACCGGGACCGACGGCTTAACGTGCTCTCCGAGGTACGGGAACGGTGGTTTTTGTAAATCTAAGACAAATGTACGTAAGAAAAGTGTATTTCTCATTGGTACATGCCGGGGGGGTTTGAACCAACCTTTGTAATTTAAGGAACGCGGTCTTACAACCGAGCCACCACCGCGCCAATGTGTGCAATCAATTCGTCTTTATCACGCGAGTGTCACTGAAGATATGACATTAATCAAATTTCATTGAGGCTACAACCAGACGCCATATTGTGAAAAATATTCAAATTAAATTCAACGAACTATATTGAATGGGGTATCGTCGAATAGGTATTTGAAAATCATATCGAGGTTTCTCTTATCATTTTTCATTTAGGGTAACCATTTGGAATCTATAACGATGGTTAGCAACCATTATATTAAAAATTTCAAATTAAGTCTTACCTACACCTACTTACCTATAATAAATATGTAATAAAATTTATATTAGAAAGTACAAAGGTATCATCACGACGGTATTCCTTTGAAGGTGGTCAGAAACCATGCAGGCCTATAACAATGAAATGACAAGATTTCCTAATTTACCATTTTGTCCGTGGATTTAGACTCGGAGGTATCGGGTTCGATTCCTGGTCGGGACACAAAAATATTTATTAATGCAAATAAATACATTTAATTAATATTTAATTTATTTGTGATAGTTCTCAAGTTTGGTACGCTACAGCTGGAGACATCGACGAGCTTGCCACTTGTCATGATTGGCCTATAGTAAAGTTGGCTAAATGTGAATCCGCTTATTTATAAGCGTGGTTTTTGACCACCCCTAAAGGGAAGCGGTCGTGATGATACTTTACTTTTCCATTTTATTACAGACAGCGATAACTAAAGAGATAAATAAAATAAAACTTAAAAAAAAAAAAAAAAAAATTAAGAACCCCACTGCTTAAAAAAATATCTTGAATTACACACTGAAAAGAAATAAAAATAAAAAAGCCAAAGTGATGCGTCGCGAAAAAGTTAGATAACTACATACACCATTACAATATTTTTTTATTTTTTTATTTTATTACAAAGCAACTAACAGTCGGGACCTATTGTTGGGAAGATTTGAACCGTTTTTTAATAATACTAAGTGATTAAGCTCTGTTTCGATTCTAATGTAATTTTTTGGAACTACTTAAGATAATAAAAACTACTTAAATATTTATTAATGTTTTACTTTTGAAGCATAACACTTGTTTTATATATGATAACAAAATTAAACCGAAAGAACCGGGAAATACCGGTTTCTTTACGGAAAAGTAGCGATATTCCCGGTTCTCTAAAACAGAAGCGGTTCCGATAATAGTGAAGACGCAACTACAGCCTGGCATTGTCCTTAAAACTCTTTGATTACAAATATTATTGTATGGATTTTCGTTAACAAATTCTAAAACTGATTGATGATAAACTATTGAATCTACAATTTAACACTAAAGCCATACACTGAGTTTTTTTTTGGTCATAGATTGTATTCATTGGCCCCGAATATGCCTTCAGAAGTGTGTCCTCTAAATAATACATTTATACACCTTATTGTGTCGAAATAAATGCGATACTTTAAGGGTGGATGATCCCTTAAAATAACAAGTGTTTGCTTCAATGATTATCAACAATAAAGAACCTTTGGCTGCCTTTAGAATCACTTAGATTTATAAAGTTACAACTTTTAACCGTTGATATACAAACCTAAACCTTATTTCGACTATTTTAAGGTTGATTTTCGATAGCCGTGGCATTTATAATAATAGAAAAAATATAATTTATAAAAATGTTTCTAATTTAGTTGCTTTAAGGTTTGATTTTGTTTGCAATAGCAAATGTTATTATGTTCTTGGATTATTTGAAGCCAAATGTGCGTGCAACATGACAACCAAGTTGGTTCACCAAAATACAAAGAATCATTCGTCTATTGATATTCGTATATTTAAATGGTTTTACACATTTATAATACGAGTTTCGATAAATAGCATCCATTGTTAAGGCTTTTATTTTGTTCAAATGTTATTGTATGAAAATAATTCATTCAATATTTATGTGATATCAGTATTGCGACGAGGGTCATAAGTTTTGAGATTTTATTATAGCTAATCAGTAAAGGAGTTTTGTGACGAGTGTCATCAGTACTTTATTATGGCTAATCAGTGAAGGAGTTTTGCGACGAGAGTCATCAGTATTGGCACTTTATTATGGCTAATCAGTTAAGGAGCGTTGCGACGAGGGTCATCAGTATTGGCATTTTATTATGGCTAATCCATGACCTCCACTGTTGGAGGTGGCTTGGAAGTGAAGGCCACGCTGGCCACAAGAAAGCGTTCTTACAACCTAGCCACCACTGCTCATAAAAACATATTTCTGCAGAATTTGTCCCAGATTGTAAATAACGCAAAAAATATAATCCATAAGTCGTGGTATTAAATATGGTCACATTTTTTTTTATTCGAAGTAATATACAAACAGTATAAACGAATTACAATATTAAATAATTAAAAAGAAAACCTTACATTAAATAATAATAAAAAAACACTAAAAATAAAAAAAATAAAAAAATTATAATCGTCCGATGGGCGCAGTGTGCTGAGGACACTTGCTGCGTTCCCCTGTTGAACGTCGAGGCTGACCCTTTAAACAAAATATTCTCTACTTAAAGGGTCACCCGTCGCCAAGCGCAGTTTTTCCCCAAACTCACGAGAGAACGCCAGAGCCTCCTCGGACCACGGACCCAACGTTTCATTTTTTAATATTTAATTTATTAAAATATGTAAACCATATATTTTTTATAAAAAATGAACATTCATTTAAGGCAAAAACTTACCGCCAATTCAAAAATATTAATATCCATCCACTTTTTCTGTATCCTTATTAGATTATTTGTTATTTATTAATGTCGTTGTCACGTTTCACTAAAAAACTAACCCCTAAAAAGCCCCAAAAAACGCCTAACAATAGTGACACTAATAGGGCCACGAAATACATTGTCAAACGAAAAAGGGTCGAATTGAAAAACTAAGTAACCATTAAATAAATTCAGGCCACATTTGAGTTTGTAAAAAAGTTTTGGAGATTTTTGTAAAACGCATTGACCTACATTTTGACCGGACACATTTATATGGTACTCTTGTATGATAGTTATTAACAAACTATTTTATTGACTAAACTGGGGAACAGTTGGAGATATTTACATATAGTGAATATGAATTCAAAAAGGTGGCAAAATTAAAAAATAGGGAGGATTTAAATATGTTTTGATGACATTGTTTAAAGTATAATTATATTTGTATAATCTTTGTTTGGTAGTATGTGCATTTTTAGTAATTATGTGAACATTTTTATATTGCATGAGAATTGGCACCCAGATCTCTATGAATGACGAGAGGGATTAGAACAATTTCGTATCTCTTCGACAATTCGCTATCGAACATTGCTAATTGCTCCAAGTGGTTGATTTCTGAGAATACCAATTAATAATATTATTACGATTGGCGACCCTTTCAGTTATTATTTTGCTCAAAGGGTCAGCCTTGCCGTTCAGCGGGGGAACGCAGCGAGTGTCCTCGGCACACTACGCCCATCGCACGGTTATAAATTTACTTTTTAAGTTTTTTTGTAGTGTTTTTATTTTATTTATAATTTAGTGTTTAATTGTATATTATTTAAATATTTTTAGTATGAAATAAAATGTATAATTATTTATAATATCCTTTTTATTGTAAAATTCTATAAGTAGGCAAAATTTTGTAAAAAAATTAAAAGTTAATTTGAATGCCTGGTCATAATGTTAAAGTCAATGCTAAAACCCTAATTCCTCGGTCTACCATTCTTAAATATGTGTGCCCTTCCGGCTATTCTAGAGTGGGCTATGCAAAAAACAAGCCTTCTAAATTATACGATTTTTTTAATAAATGTATTTAATATAATACCTTATATTGAATACAATTCTGATTTATAATTGATTCGGGGACCTTTTAGTTAATATCGTCACGACGACGAAAGGGATTATGTCCCTTGAGAGATGGTCAGAAACCATCACAGATGGTCTTATTGTCCTACAGAGGCGAGCTGTTCGAATTGTGGACGATGCGACTATATCTGGAACTCTCGAATTCCTGCAGCTTCGCCGAGATGTAGCTTGTCTGAGCGTCTTCCTCTTCTACAGGAGCTGGTGAGTGCTGGGAAGTGCTCTATAACCTAATCTCTTCTTCTTCCACAACCGAACCACACGCGCAGGTCAGAATATGCACCCACATACCGTAGTCACTGGTTGAAGACTTTTGTATAATCTGATCTGAAATCTGGAGATAGGAACACTTGCAATTATTACTTCCAACGTATTAGCCTCGCTATACAGAGAGGAAATGTTGCCAGTCTTCGTGGGACTACCTCTAATAGGACATCTCTTGAGGATATTATTATTTATAGTTAATTTTTTTATTAGGTTTAGTTTATAGCTATTAAATTTTATTTTAGTAGTTTGTAATTATTATTTTATATTTTAAAAATATTATTTTTCGAATACAAATATATAATTTTATTGTTTTACCAACTTAACTAATTGTATACGTAAAGTTCAAGACTCCAGAAACGTCATATTTTTATTATAATTTCGCAGGAATTGAACCCGGTATCTTCACGGTAAATCTATGTTTTTAACCGCTCGACCACAAAGGCTGGAATATTTGTATATAATTATAAAAGTAGTATCATCACGACCGTTTCCCTTTCGGGGTGGTCAGAAACCACGCTTATAAATAAGCGGATTCACATTTAGCCAACTTTACTATAGGCCAATCATGACAAGTGGCAAGCTCGTCGATGTCTCCAGCGTACCAAACTCGAGAAATATCACAAATAAATTAAATGTATTTATTTACATTAATAAATATTTTCGTGTCACGACCAGGAATCGAACCCGGTACCTCCGAGTCTAAATCCACGGACTTAACCGCTAGACCACGGAGGCAGTTATATACTTATAAATTATGCATATAATATCCTATGCATACAAAATCGTAAAAACAGGTTCAAATTTTTACAGTCCCTGGTAGCAAACATACCGTATTTAAACAATTCCAAGAAGTTATATTATATATGCTAATTTTAACTGATCCGTTCGAAATGTCTAAAGTAGTAGCTAATAAGAAGAATTTCAAAGTAAATAAAACTAGTAGCTATACCTTCTAAAAACCCCTCATAGCCTCGCGTTCCTAATCATTACCTACTACCCAAAAATTTTAGCTACACATTGCATGTTATCGGTACACTAAACACAAACTTTTTTAATTTCAGTCTCCTTTTATTTTAACAGTCATCCAGGCTGGGCCTTTGTTGGGGATGGGGACATTCCCCCGTTTTTCCCCGGTAGGACGTTAGCGCGTAACTGCTGGTAATCTATTTATTTATTAATATACAGAAATGAGTACAAAACATTTAATTATAAAACATTTACATATATTTAAAAATAACAATACACTACCCACTCACGTAGTTAATAAATATTAATTTAGTGTGCTCGCCGTCCACAGCAAATTACTCCTCGCCAAAGGCAAGAAACAATCTACTATAGAGCGCGAATTCAAATTATATTTTTTCAGGATATTTTTTTTTAATTCATGCCCTTTTGGTGCTGGGTGCCGTTAGTCAAAAGTCAAAATATATTTATTAACGTAAACCTATTACAGGCATTTGTGACAAGTCATAATTTAAATTATGAATAATTCTACTCCTGTTAGTGGAAGACTAAGCAGCGAAGTGGTCCAAGGAGTAAGCTGTTAGCAGAAGACTAACAGCTTAGCAAATTCCAGTGACCTGTTAATTTATATTAATTTTATTTTAGTTATTGGTGTAACAGCTCCCGTTTCGCTGACAAACCCAGGGTGTCTAAGTTCGACAACTTTAGCTGTCCTCCAGGAGCACCTCTCTAGGAAGTGGTCTCCCGTTAGGGCCAAAAAAGTCATTGAGTAGTATGTCTTGTCAATTAGTATATATTTAATTTATAATTAAGGGCCTATAGTAAAGTTGCCTAAATGTGAATCCGTTTTAAAAAAACATGATTTCTATCTAACCATCCTAAAAGGGATATACGGTCGTGATAATACTTTTGATGATAGTATTTCCATCATACAAAAAAAATGTTCTTTGATAGAATTTATTACCGCCGTTATATCTTCTTTTTTTTCGATAGATTCGAATGGAATAAAACATCTTAAGCACTGTAACATTAGCCGACATAGAAAACCTAAAATCGGAATGCACAATCCGACCACGCCCATTTTTTTTAATTCATGCACTTTTGGTGCTGGGTGCCGTTATTGGTGTAACAGCTCCCGTGTGGCTGACGAACCCGGGGGGTCTAGGTTGGCCTACTTCAGCTCTCCCTCAGAAGCAACTCTCTGGAAGTGATCTCCCTTAGGGCCAAAAAATTCATTGAGTAATATGTCTTGTCAATTAGTATATATTTAATCGGCGAGCTTGCCATTAAGGGCCTATAGTAAAGTTGCCTAAATGTGAATCCGTTTAAAAAAACATGATTTCTATCTAACCATCCTAAAAGGAATATACGGTCGTGATAATACTTTTGATGATAGTATTTCCATCATACAAAAAAAAATGTTCTTGATGGAATTTATTACCGCCGTTATCTCCTTTTTTTTTGATAAATTCGAATGGAATAAAACATCTTAAGCACTGTAACATTAGCCGACATAGAAAACCTAAAATCGGAATGCACAATCCGACCACGCCCATTGAACGTACCATTGTAATGCACACAATTACATCTATTATGACCTGGGGCATCGCGGAACCGTTCCTGAAGGAATTTCGCATCTGCATCGAACAATGTCCTTCCTGTCCGGATTACTATGGGATATAGATTCGTTATCCCCGATGCGACACGGTAGGTATTCAATTTAACTTATCTCAAGATCTTTACATTCAATAAGTGTGTTATGTTGTGTGTGATTGATAAATCATTTTTTTTATTTATTTAGCTGAAATTTTAATTTGGAAAAGATATTGACGGTGGTGGTGGTTCGGATGTAACAACGCCTTCCTTATAAACTTTATAGGTCACACCAGACAACCAGTAACAGGCAATTTGACAATTTTTCAATATGTGTTTTAAATTGTTTATATTTTTATAAAATTTATTATTTATAATAATAAGAAGATACAATAAATTGTTTACAGATATCGACCCCTTCTGTCTGTCTAAACACCAATTGAGAGGAAGGATTCTGAGCAAGATAGAGGTGTAGTTCTATGTAAATAATACATTAGATATGCACAATGCAATGAAATCTACACATTTTCACTCATTCACACTTACAATTTACACCTTCACAAACTGTCAATACACATTCACATATACATACACTTGCATAATGATGGGTAAATAGATTTTTTTTTAAATATTGTCTTTTTATTTTTATTCTTAAGTTTATTTTTTAAGTACTAGTTTAAATGGTTAATAATCCGTTCATGCTATATGTTTAGTGAAAATAATGTTATTCCGTAATTGGCTAGGTGTTCCGGTAATCATTTGAATGTAAATATTTATTTGTTAAAGACATCTGTGAAATAAGTTAATGAATAAATAAATATTTACTACAATAGTCATCGTCATAATCATCATCAGCCCATGTCTCTCCACTGCTAGATGTAGACCTCCTCCTAGGCTAGCCACTTCACGCGGTCTTTTGCAACTCTCGTTTAACCTCCGCCAGCAACCTTCGTCAGGTCATCAGGCTGGAAGTCGTCCACCTCCACCGTCGTCCTGTAGGTACGTGGTCTCCAGTCTAGAAACCATTTGCCCCTTCGGTGCTAATATTTAAAGCTATGACAGTAACTTTGGTTGTCCGACGAATATCAACGTTTCGAATTCCGTCTATTAGAGAAATACCAAGTTTAGATGTTTCCATAGCTCGCTGAGCAACCTTGTATTTATGGGCCAAATGCCTCATCGGCGATTGCCATTTATTTTAAAAAAGAAGAAGAAGATTTAAGTTGTAAAGTATTTTGTTCTAAAATCTACTTATTATATTCATAAACCTGTTGTATTTATTTGGCCTCGGCTTAACATGATCATTGACCATGACTTTCGTCTTGTCCAAGTACATTTCGAGACCAACCCTCTGGGAAGCCACGTAAACCGTTTAACATTCTGCTAAGATCCTTGAGATTGCTGGGCATAATGACTATGTCAACCGTAAATCAGAGGTGTGAGATGAATTCTCCATTAACGTTTATTCCGCAGTAATTCCAGGGTTCGTGAACAGTATGGTTAATCCAATAGTATAATAGTAGGTATCAGACCAAGATTGGGCAAGACTATTTACACTTCCAATCCATATATGTATATACCTAGTTTTAGATAGGGAAAATATAAAAAACATAACGATTTTCTTTTATTTTACTAAAACAAATCTATTCATTAAACATAGGTACTAAATCCGGTGGTAGCCGAGTGGTTAGAATGCTGTACTCCAAACAAAGCAGGTCCAAGCCCCAGCATGTGCCAATGGAAATATTTTGTTACGATTTCGTAAACTCGAGAACCTACAAAGAGTGTTTAGATGTTTAGATAATATCTGCAGAATGTTGCTTTATCTTGCGCACGGCCTTCCAACAGGAGACCACTTCCTAGAGAAGTACTCCAGGGGGAGAGCTGAAGCAGTCGAACCTAGCCCGGTTCGTGAGCCACACGCTCTTATACTAGTAACGGCACCCAGAACTAAAAGTGCATGTACTACTGGCGGGTGGTTACCCGCTGAGATCCTGCCGGGGAAAACGAGGGAATGTCCCCATCTTCAACCCAGGCCCATTCAGAGAAGCCCCCAATCGTGCAATATTTAAAAACCAGGTATACAAACACTTTTTAATTAATTGAATACCTAACCTAAACCTTTCTTTTCAATCTTTTTTTCTCCTATATTAATTTCCTTAATTTATTTATTTAATTATGTAAACTTTATTGCACTATGTACAAAGGGCGGGCTTAATGCCGCTAGGCATTCTCTAGCAGACAACCTTTGGGACAATACAGAACATTACAGCAAACGATGAGAAACGTTGCCAAATAAATTCATTTAATCTTACATACACTAGATATTAAAATAAATACAAATATGTACACAATAATACATATACTACACACTATATTGGCAACTATATACTACATACAATACATACTTATATACGTTGTGAGGAGCTCTAAACCAGCTTTTTGATATCAGCAGCATCATCACATTGTTAATTTTATCACACTCTCCTAATCATGTAAATAGTTTTATTTATGTTATATTAGTATATCTATAGTATTTATGTATAGGTATGTAAATTGTATGTAGATATTAGTATGTATATATTTATATTATAATTATATTTCTGTTTTATTTAAATTTCATCAAATTTTTAATTGCACCTACCATCTATACTGTCTAAATGTCCTAAAGGTTTGGCTGTCAGAGAATACCTAGCGGCATTAAATCCGCCTTTGTACATAGTGCAATAAAGTTTTAAAATAAAAAAAATAAAAAATATAGACATTCGGGCCTGGATGACCCGACTCTGCCTGTCTGTCTGTATGTTTAGATAATATTTATAAACAAATAAAGATTATATCAAACAAATCGAAACACAAAACCAATTAAATGATGGTTGTCAAATACCGACAATACCTATTCAAGATTTAATAAAAATCTTATGTAAAAACCGTTCTATTTTAAACACATTTCAAAGACGCTTTTTAAAACGCGACTTCCTTTTGATAAAAAAATCTCTTCGCACAAGGAAATAATTCAATCGGAAAATTGATAGCGAAAAGAGATGTTTTTACTGTTTTGGGATAAAATGCGCAGTGAGGCGGCAATTCGTAAAGGATTAGCTGTTTTACCGGCACCATAAGTCTTGGTTATCCGTTGACTAATGTTCAACTACCAGGCATATATGTTATGGAATGACCTATCTTCAACAGTACAGGTCTCCTAGACCACTAATGATCATTTATCTACGATCAAGCATTTTTAGTAACTACTTTTTTTTCGTCATGACTCTAAAATAATTAGTTGAAGACCACGGAAAACTCTTTTATATACTTTTGGTCAACCCCCCAAGCTGGTGGGCTGGATCACCGGCTTCCTACATGAGCGTAGCATTCGTGTCCTGGTGGATGGTAAGCGTGTTCTACAAGCTATAATACGGTGAATGTTCTGAAGAGCCCCACAACCTTATCCCTTCTTCTCTATTCCGGAATCGAACCGCTCGCACAGGCCAAAATATGCATCCACATACCGTAGCCACTATCCCTACGCGTACATACAAATTTGGAGACTCTTACATCTGTCGCACGCTGTAGATGTGGAATGCTCTCCCAGAGTCCTTCAAACGAAGTGTGAAAAAGCATCTTTATAGGCCGGCATAGTGGTAGGGACTGATGTCGGTCGTCTGAGGCTGGCGTCAGTTGCTCCTATTCTTGGACCTCGCGTAGCGTTTATCATCAGATGGGCGCGGTGTCACATGTCGTGCTAAGTATATAAAAAAAAATCACGACAGCTGACCTTGTGCCCACCTGATGGTAAGTGGCGCGCAAGGTCTATCAATGTTAGCAACTGGAATCAGACACTCTTGACTGACATCAGTCCCTAACACTATGCCGGCTTAAGTGGGCATGACGGCAATTCGAGTCTGATCCCGAAACGTATATAACGTCCCCGGCGGACTGGGCAATTTACCACCATCAGTCCGCCTACCACCTATTTGTTGATCTCGTTGAAAGTATGTGGCATTTGCAATGTTGTCAAATGACAAGTTTCACTTTCAAGGATAACTAATATTGTAAGCTTGCCATGGTGATGTTAATATAAAAATAAATAGTTAGACGTATTTTGCTAGTTTCATGCGCATTGTCTTCTTACAGCATCTTAGATAGATAGATAGATAAATTATTTATGGCACAATAAACAAAAACACATTTAAATGTACATAGGTGAACTTAATGTCTAATGACATTTTCTACCAGCTAACCTCTGGGATATTGAGCACTGATTGTGGGTGCATTAAATCACTAATTTAAAATCGAGATTAATAATTAAAAATAAAAATCTTAATCTATTACTAGCGACTAAAGCTAAAATACTTATACACTAATATATAAATATATAATAACACAAGTACATATAAATACATAATAAATATATATAAAATACATATAATAATATACCAGATTTAGAGAGGTTATGTCGACTCGTCTTGCATTTTGTAAAGGTATAAGGTAAGTAAATTTTTAAAACACTTAATTGAGGGTGCTTTTCGAACGTTAAGTGGAAGCCGGTTCCACTGGCAGGCTGCTGATACTGTAAAATCTGAACATCTGCTGGAAGAATGTGTCGGAATTTTTAATTGATTGTTGGAAGAAGAACGAAGCGCACAACTGTGTGTGTCGCATAGAAATTGGACACGATCTTTCAGGTAAGGGGGCGCATTTGGGTTATAAAGGACACCTTACATCTTACTGTTCCTAAACGCAGTGCGTGTTAAGCCTCTTCTCCTTAGTCGCTACACTCTTGGCAGAGTGGTCGTGGTCGTCACTTGAGTGTCAGTGGCACGCTTAACAAGCTGTCGCCCCTCCCCTCGACCTGCAGCCTTCCTAGCGCACTCATATAATTTCATTGGGATTGGTTCCGCCAAGTACCTCACAGATGCTCTCATCGTCATACAGAGGCGAGCTGTTCGAATTGTGGACGATACCACTATATCTGCAACTCTCGAATCCCTGCAGCTTCGTCGAGATGTGGCTTCTCTGAGCGTGTTTTACCGGCTATACTATGATGAGTGCTCCGAAGAACTCTATAACCTAATCCCTCCCTCTCCATTCCGCAACCGAACCACACGCACAGCTCAGAATATGCACCCACATACAGTAGTCACGATAAAGATGAGGAATGCTCTTCCAGCCTCTGTGTTTCCACTTTCCTATAACTTGAAGCCCTTTAAGCGAAGTGTGAAAAAGCATCTAGTCAAGCCGGCATAGTGTTAGGGACTGATGTCATGGGTGTCTGACTGCAGTTGCTAACATTCATGGACCTTGCGCGCCACTTACCATCAGGTGAGCCCAAGGTCACACGTCGTCCTAGTATAAAAAAAAGCTATGTTTCCTAAAAGGCGACTAAATTATTTGTATAGTACCCGGTCCATACATAAGTCATCTATTTCTGTATAGATGTGACGACACGCCTTTCATGAAGATTGTTTTTACAGCCGAGGATTACTGAGAACTCTTTGTCGGGTTAAATCAGAATGGATAAAGGAATCGATGCACAATCACTAACAATTCAATATGTTAGAGATCGTGAATTCTCAATGGCCCTACTGTATTATTTGACGCAGAATATTCCTTGTTAAAATCACCGTTGTGGAGTTGTGGAGAAGTCTTTTCCTTTTTTTAATAATTAGTTGCCCCTTCTATCATACTATAACATAATTGACCAGATATTAAACAGATAGAAAAATGCGATGTGGTCTAATCCTACATTTATCTGGGAGAATTAATATCGAAGTGGATGCGAAGAGGAAATTAAGCGTTAAATGGCAATGTTGGGATCTGCTATGGACAAGGTTCAGAAAATATGAAGAAACACAAATATTAACTTAGTACGTAAATAAAAAATAAATCGCTGTCTTGTCGCAAATAAAATAAATCATAATAAAGTCAACGTGGCGACGACGCTTGAAATGATCTTTTGGCATCTTTACATTAGAGCAATCGACGCATACCTTTTTTAAAATTATTATTCTAGCACGACCTCTGACCTTGCGCCCACCTGATGGAAAGTGGCGCGCGACGAATGTTAGTAACTAGAATCCGACACTCATGACTGACATCAGTCCCCAAAACTAAGCCGGCTTGACTGGGCATGACGACAATTCGAGCTTGATCCCGAAACATGTGGATACACTTTACTGGGTTTATCAGCACGAACGGTGGATACTTCCCCGCTCCGGCAGCCTGGGCAAATTCTTACCGTCAGTCAATTTCCACCTATTTGTTGTTCTCGTCGAAAATATGTGCCATTAGCAATGATGTCAAATGCCAATTTTTACTTTGAAGGAGAACTAATATTGTAAGCTTGCTATGGTGATATTTATATAAAAAGTGTTATTACATTACAGAGAATATATATTAAGTATCATCACGACCGTTTTTTCTTTCGGGGTGGTCAGCAACCACGCTTATAAATAAGCGGATTCACATTTAGCCAACTTTACTATAGGCCAATCATGACAAGTGGCAAGCTCGTCAATGTCTCCAGCGTACGAAACTCGAGAAATATCACAAATAAATTAAATGTATTTATTTACATTAATAAATATTTTTGTGTCCCGACCAGAAATCGAACCCAGTACCTCCGAATCTAAACCCACAGACTTAACCGCTAGACCACGGAGGCAGAGAATATACTCGTATATTTATTTATTTATTTATTTAAGGAAAACTATTGACAATATCCAACAACAAATAGAACTAAACGTTAGCAACAGAGTGTCATTTATAAGTTTTCACAAATAGAAATATATTAACAATGTAAAAAAACACAAAAAACAAAAAAGCATATGCTATGACAAAGATTAAAAAACATACTGAAATGTACAAAGTAACATATAAACACTACACAACGTACTACTAATGAATACTTGCATCCACAAACAAATACAATTACAATAATATATACGTAATTATATGTATTTGTTGTTGTCAATGATTATTTTGGCTAAAATTTCACTATGAACTTTTAGTGAAGCTAGACCAGAGTATAATATATATTTGTATGATGATTTAAAGGACCACCCCGACTTGTATTTCTTGCAGACGTCGATCAAACAAAATCTTAAAATTTCCTTTCCGCAAAACATTCCGATCCCATCCGCCTCATTCTCATCCTAATTATGAAAAATAAGACATAGTTTACAGTCCACATATTTTCGCTTAACACGTGCTGAATGTTTTTTTTGGACCAATTCTTGAAAATAAATTTGGAACGAAAGGTGATGGTTCAATTTCGGCTATAAATATTTACATAAGTAAGTAAGAGGCTCCTTGCGTCGTTTTCATCAATGCTGAGGGTCGAGGGCCTCACTTTTTTTAAATTGTATTTATTTAGTTATATAGTACACACAGCAGTACATATATTAATTATCACACACATAACATAGTATAATTATAACTTATCTAATATATGTACCAATTAGGTGTCACAGCATTCACCAATTAAAAAGAAGAAAAAATTTAATCTTATTACTGTTAAAACAAAAAAAAAATTACAAAAACTAAGAAATTTACAAAATATAACATAAAATTATGACTTCTAAAATAAAATAATACATTTTTTTTTTGTATTGTGCGATAATACGCTCACCATCCACCATTCTACTCCTCTCCCTTCCCAACCAAATACTGTATGATTCCGTTAATGCCGTCTTGGAAGCTCTTTCCATAAATGTATGATGGCAGACCTGCTTATGCCCACTTCTTTCAGTAAGTGGTGCAAAGATTTTGCTGGAACTCCTCTCGCACCAACTTCCACTGTGTAAAGCTGAGTCTTGAACCCGTTCCTGATCATTACTTCTGTGAGATCATAATATTTATTATTTTTGATAAAAGATAAATAATAGAAAAGTTTTTTCAAAAACGTGGTTTCAGACCAGGATACGGTCATGATGATCATCGTATCTACATTTGCCTACATTTTTATTATGTGCACAGGATAGTGGTCGGAGATCCATACAAAACTGGAACGTCTCCTTTAGGGTCGCACAAAAAATGCTAATTGCTTTTTGTAAGCGGCGTGGTTAAGTTTTTGCTGGTGATGTTGGTAGGTTTGTCTGTCTGTATCGCGGAGCAAATGTGGCCTTTGTCAGAGAAAAGTGTCAAATTACTTGGCACGAGATGATAGATAAGACAGGGTTGACAAACTTCAGATCATTATTTAAATTTAATATTTTTTTAACTGTCTAGTGGTTAAAACTGGCGCCTAATTCTAGTGCTTTCAAATTGCTTGTCTGTTCGAAATATTCGAATGAAAAGCGATAGGTTTCCAAAATAGTCAGTTACATTCCAGCAAATCGGGCGGACATGCATGCAGAAGGGCTTTGTATATATAATCTCTACTTAATATAAACTTACACTGAGAACGATATATTTAGATCAAATCAAATCATTTATTCAGAGTCAGAATTTTGATTTAAAATAATGCATTTAAATTAATACGATTACCATACAAATATAAATAAGTTAGGTAAGTATACAAACACAAAAAATATATAATTAAATTTTAAATTCGATGTAACATTTTTAAATATGAATTAATAATAATAATAATAAATTGGTTAATAACTACACATACTAAACTAATTAGTAAACAATATTGACAACCCTAACATGTGTTTTTGCATAAAAATGTTTTTTTTGTTTTTTCATAAAGATCACGTCTTGGATAGTAATTTTAGATTTAAACAAAAATGTAATAAGCGACAAACTTTCTCATTTAAATTTAAACCTTATACTTATGTTTTAAGGTTAAAATTGTTTGTAATGCCATTGTAGTTGGGTTAGTTTAAATTGTACACAAATATTATCTGGCAATACGCAGTTAAACAGAAAGACGCGGGAAGATAAAAGCACGTCAAAGTTGGTGAAATATTTCCAAAATATTTGTTACATGTGTGCTTCTGAAGTTTTTGTACGAAGATTTCATCTCCGAATGATCGATGTGAAACGTTCTGATTAATAAGATTAATTGATGTCAAATGGCACAGCTAAATAATCATAGTTTTAATTTTTAACTTTTATTTTAATTCACTTCTTCCGTTAAGTCCGTTTATATTAACGTAAAGTTGGCTAAATGTGAATCTGCTTCTTTAAAAGCGCTGATCTGATCACCTCGATTGTGATGACCATTGCTTCTCCACGCTCTCTATAAGACATTTGTGCGTGACCTTTACTCCATCATCGGAGCCATCCAATCTCCTCCAGGAAGACCAGGAGACCCGTCACGTTCCTGCAGACCTATGGAAGAGTTCCCGCAGTCTGGAGGAACTTCAGTCTAGGCACAGCCACACTGCAGCACTCCGTGAGAACATGCGCGGCCGTTTCCTCCTCTCTGACATGCATTCTCTACACAGTGAGTTATCTGTAATGTTTAGTGTATAGGTATGTATTGTTTAAAAAAAAATGTCATACATTGTGTAACTTTAACAAAGAGCACTTGTCTTCTGGAACACACTCTGTTTCATCAGACTAGTCCAGGAGACAGAGCACATTTATATATAGGTAAAAAAAATGTGTCAATAAAGATTTTTTTATTTTATTTATTTTTGTTTTAAAGGAACAGTGTCTCGTAATCACCCCTACCATTGTGCGAAGCTTAACTCTGTTAATGCTCACACCCCGCAAGGGATACGGTCGTTATGATATTTAACATTTTTTAACTAATAAAATCGAAAACTTGTAATAAATATGTAATAATCGAATACGGTTGTAATGTAAAATTGAGATAAAATATGCCCAATAACAAAAATAGGTTCGCTGGTCCGTGGTTTGAGATGTGAGAGTTCTATTTCTGGTCGAAACTCAATAATTTGTTAATTTAATATGTGATATTTCTCGAGTTTGGCACGCTCGAGACATCGACGGGCTTGCCACTTGTCATGAAGGGATAGTAAAGTTGACTAAATGTGAATCTACTTTTAAAAAAAAACATGTTTTCTGACAACCCCGTAAAGAAAGAAAGAAAAATATTTTATTTGCCACATATCAATAAACACAATTTAAACAAATAAAGACTGGTAGTATACACAAGATGTGTGGTGACAAATAGGGAATCAGCTCAGCATGGAGCTGCGACTCTGGGCCACAGCGCTGATTTTCGGCTAATCCCTTGCTAAGGGATACGGTCGTTATGATACTTTAGTAAGAAAAAAAATGTAATGTAAAATTGAGATAAAAAAATTGTTACAAAAATACAATTAGGGTATACCTATTAGGTATTTTATCGACAATTTAAACTCTGAATACATTTAACAAACAAAATATAATTAAAACATCACATTGCCACCGCTTTATTGAACCAAGCAAAGATTACTTAGCAAAAAATACTTACATAAAACGGAGAATTGAGTTTTGCAAACGCGATGGCAAAGGAATTAGTTCAAGCGTGAATCTTTTAACTTTAGGGTCAAATAACGTGGGTTCGTTAAAACTTTATTATTTTGTATTACTTTTTGTGTAGTTTATACAAAAATGTATTGTAATATTACACCAAGGCTTTAGAGATGGTGTCTATGAGATAAGGAAGGATTTAGTGAGCTCCTTATTTGACGAAGACGTATATTTCAAAATGACGGACCGACCCATCAATTAACTTATTATTACCAACAGAACGTGGCTTAAATGGCAAAAAAGTGGACATTTACAGTGCTTCTGGTCCTAGCTATGCTCGGTATTTCTCTTAAGAATAAGTCCCGAAATATGGACATTCGATAAAGAACCAAAATTGCTTACAATATTAGCCAGCTGAAGTGGCAATGGGCCGGACACGTCTGTCGCAGAGACTGCCCCGTTGCGTTGGTATTAGTGGAACCGGAACCGACGATTTAACGTGGTCTGTGGTTTATGACCACCCCGAAAGGGAAACGGTTGTGATGATACTTTACTTTTTCACCACATGTCTGACAGTGCCGAGTGTGGAGATCACTGTAATATGTTTCGCTTGTAAATTAGTTTCTAATCAATAAATATATTTTTATTTTCTTTTCTTTTTCTTCTTCTAGTTCTTGTATTGATTGATGTGGCAATAAATGTTTTTGTTCTTATTCTTCATGTTGTATGGGGATTTGGACTAAATAGTATTTACAGTTATATACTCGTATGCATTTTTATAAACTCGTAAATTATAATAACAAGATTACATTTTAAGTAGGAAAAAACCCAAATTTTATATGTGACAGCTCTTGTACTAAAGGATACGACACTACATATTTTATTTTCCAAATAATTCAATTGCACAGTAATACTCGTATATATAAAAATAACATTAGTCTTAGAGCTCGGCTCGCCATACACAATGCCATGTTGGTACCAACACGGATGTATGGAAGCGAGATACGTCAGAATACGCATGAGAGTAGGGTTAATGCAGCAGAAATGCGGTCGTTGCGGCGGAATTGTGTTGTGACCGCACACGTAACGTCGAAATACGGAAAACAGTTGGTATGAAGGAAAGCATAGGGACAAAAATAAGGAAAGGCATGGTACGATGGTTCGGGCATGTTGAAAGGATGAGCAATGAAAGATTGACGAACCAGATATATAATGCGAAAGTTGTGGGTGAAAGAGGCCCTGGCAGACCGAGACTCACATATCACGATTAAATAAATAAAACACTGACTGAAGGGGCATGTATGAAGAGGTTAATGGATGTCGACGAAGCGGAAGAGGTATGTCGTGATCGTGTCAAATGGCGCTCAATTGTCTCTGCCTACCCCGCAAGGGATCTGGCGTGAAGATATGTATGTATGTATTAGTCTTATCAATAAAAGTTTTAAAACATGTTTTTTCAAGTAGTACAAAAATAGCCCAAAATGAATGATGTTCTTTTGAACAATATTTGTTAGCGTCTGTAATTTATATGTCTAAGACATTTACACCATATTTATATCGTGTAAAGGAAATCCATAAAATGTTATAGCTTAAAACCTTTTCGTTACGTTCGTGTTTGACATTATTTGATTGCCTTAGTAATGTGTTAAAAAAAATACTAAAAATTTTCGTTGCAACTTTGGTTGTGTATTCTTACCTTAAAATTTAAGTTACCATAAAATCAAAGCTTACGAACTTAAGGGGGAATTGTTTAAATGATTGAATGATTGATTGATTGAAATGTTTAAGCTTTTGGATCCCTTTCGCTCACACAATCAAACATTTTTCAAGTTTTGAGTGTACTTTTGAGATAAAGTAAAGTATCATCACGACCGTATCCCTTCCGGGTTGTTCAGAAACCATGCTTATAAAGAAGCGGATTCACATTTAGCCAACTTTACTATAGGCTAATTATGACAAGTGGCAAGCTCGTCGATGTCTCTAGCGTACCAAACTTTTTTTTTTATTTTATATACGGAGCCCGACATGTGACACCGCGCCCACCTGATGGTAAGCGGTACGCGAGGTCCAAGAATGGGAGCAACTGACGCCAGCCTCAGACGACCGACATCAGTCCCTACCACTATGCCGGCCTATAAAGATGCTTTTTCACACTTCGTTTGAAGGACTCTAGGTTATAGGAGTGGAGAAACACACTGGCTGGGAGAGCATTCCACATCTTCAGCGTGCGACAGATGTAAGAGTCTCCAAATTTGTATGTACGCGTAGGGATAGTGGCTACGGTATGTGGATGCGTTGCGGAATAGAGAAGAAGGGATAAGGTTGTGGAGCTCTTCAGAACATTCACCGTAGTAAAGCTTCTAGAACACGCTCAGGGAGGCCACATCTCGGCGAAGCTGCAGCGAATCGAGAGTTTTAGACACTGTAGTATCGTCCACTATTCGAATAGCCCGCCTCTGTAGGACATTGAGAGCATCTGGTACTTAGCGGAACCATCCCAGAAGTGAGAACAGTATTCCACGCATGACCTTATTTGCGCTTTATAAAGCATAAACTCGGGAAATATCACAAATAATGAAAGTATGTGCCATTTTCAATTATGTCAAATGCCAATTTTTACTTTACTTTTGTAAGCTTGCCTTGGTGATATTTATATTAAAACAACACCTTTTAAAACATGACTTACTGAGTACTACGTACTACTATCAAAACAAAAAACGTGACCCAACTTTATGACAACGCGCTAAAACATGTCGTCTTACCAAACTATAAAAAAACATGCAGCGAAGTTAATTGATTTTAACATATTTCAATTAATAAATATTATTGTGTCCCGACCAGGAACACATAGACAAAAAGAAAACATAGGTATACAATAAACCATAGTATTGTATTGTAAAAGAATCCTGCAAAAGCTGTCGCTACCTAATCCTTGGATGTTGTAAAATATTTTCTTAAAATATTGATAAACATCTCCGGCTATATGTAATCCGCAATCAATGGGTGTGTCGATTCGTGTCAAGTGTAGCGTATCAAGATTTACACATATTGTACAAATACAACTATGTACCTATGAAGGTAAGATACCGCCTTAAAACGTTTTGTGCGGGAACGCGACCCGGTTTGCGGATTTGTACATGCAAAGAATTGAATGCATCAATGGAGATTATAGCTTACAATATTTGAAAATAGCTATGAGGATATATATTTATATTAACTTTTAGAATTGTTGTAATTGTGTTTTAAGATCTGTATGTTTCCTGTAAAAGAAAAGATAATATTATACTAGCACAACATGTGACCTTGTCCTCACCTAATGGTAAGTTAAAGTCAAAGTCAAAATATCTTTATTCACGTAAACCTATTACAGGCATTTGTGACACGTCATATATACAGAATAATGATCCTTTATTCGAAGTAATATACAAACAATATAAAAGAATTAAATTATGAAATACAAATTAAAACTAATTATAAATAAAAATACTCACCCATGATTTGTTCCTGTGGCAGTGTGCCAAGAACACTTGCAGCGTTCCCCCGCTGCACAGCAATGCTGATTTGCTGCGCGAGAAAACTGCCAGCCCTCTCGTCACATACAGCATTAACCAGGCGCTTAGACAACTCTTTAAAGAACTTCTTTGCACTTGGCCCCCACGGACCCATTGTCTCAAGACCAAAAGGCACAAACACGTAGTCGTTGCTAATAGACTTGTATTTGCGACTTTTGGCCTTTTCAGCCAAGTCCGCTGCAGCCCCGGCCCTGGCAGAGGTGCCCTGGAGATGAGACCTAGCAAGGGTGTCGACGCAAGTAGCGTCCCACACCAATGCTCGTCCCATCGACCAAGGCACCAAGGTCAATCCATCAGGTCTTTCACCGTCACTACGAGAGATCCCAGACGGTTCGAGAACCGATGGGATTCCGGCAGTAACCAAAGCCCGATGGATATATACAGATATAATGGCATCGTCCACAATTCGAACAGCTCGCCTCTGTAGGACATTGAGAGCATCTGTGAGGTACTTGGCGGAACCATCCCAAAGGTCAGAACAGTATTCTATACTTGATCTGATCTGTGCTTTGTACAGCAACAGTCGAATTGAAGGCCGTAAACAGCTTCACCCTGTTCAGTATTCCGAGATTTTTTGACGCTGTTTTAGTGATGCTCTCAATGTAGTTTCGGTGGCTAAGGTCTGAGCGTATTTCCACCCCGAGAATGTTGAAGCTAGGTTGTGGATCCAGCGTGGTGCTCTTATACATGTAGACAGTTAAATTGATCAATGCTTAGTATACAATTTTAGCACCTCTGACTCCCGAACTATTTGCGTGTGTTTCAAGACTCAGTGTCTTCCATGAATTTGTACATGAATGCTTTTATCCAGACCTAATATAGTTCCCAATATACTATTATTACAATAAAACCTTTGTCTATTTACTCATTCGAAAATACGCATTATTAACCAACTACACACAAAAGATTTTCCGGATCATTATAATTTAATGTTTTTGAAATTAAATACATTAGTATTTTATGTAACTAAATGTTTCTGTAAACTAACTGTTTCTGTAAAAATATATAAACAAAAATAACATCATTTCTTTTCATAAATCTGCATACGGGACGAGGGGTACTGCCCCAAAGTCAATTTGTCACGTCATCGTAAAAGTAAGTTCACGTCTGCAGATCTTGTCTGATAGATAAGTCAGTCGCCGAGAGTTGTGAACTAACCACCTCGAGATCTGATATGTTGTCAGTTCATCTTGTTACGATCTGTAGCGATTCCTCGGCTGTCCAATATAAAAACCTCCTTTCTTCTTGGCAGAGCGGTCGTGGTCATTATTTTCGCGTTCTCTCCACCGCAGGTCGTAGCGTTTTATTGTCTCGTTTGAAACGTAGTCCCAATATTACAGTATTATTATGACTACAAGATGAGAATTGTTAATTTAATTAATTTAATTTTAAGCTTATATGTGAAAACCTTTAATAGTTCTGTTTAATATCTATATACAATAGTCAACTGTTGGTTATTCAAAAGGATTTTTTTTTTAATGAGAATAAATAAATAGAGTAAATATTATATTTATATAAACTTAAAAAAGAAGTCAATCTTCTTAGTATTTCATGGATTCGCCGTGCTGATGCCGTGAATTGTTAATTTAATTTTATGTGATAACCTTTAATAGTTATTAAGGAATCTACTGTTTAATATATATATATACAATATTCAACTTTTGGTATTCTAAAATGAATAAAAAAATATGATAAATAATCTTAAATAATATATTTATATTAACTTGAAGTAGAAGACAAACTTCTTAGCATTCCATGAGCTTAGCATTCGATATGCTGTTGCCGGGTCCATCGTGTGCGGGAAAGAAACAGGAGAAGAATGGTGTATCGGGCTTGCGTTTTACTATACGCTGATTTACAACAATTGCGCAACAAGACGCTCAACATTCTGATTTATAAAATAGTATGTATTTTACAATAAGGTTTTTTATCTATAATAATTAATTAATAAATATACTATACCATCTATCAGAAATCTATCGTGTGTTGATATTTCCGACAGTACATTTTAAATACGGCTAACGTGAGGTAGTGTTAAAATGCAGAGGGCTGTAAGGGAATTTATAACTTATGTTTAAATTAATTAGGTTGATTTTGAGATAAAAAAATTATAGCATCTATGTTATTTTATTTCTGACCGATCCCTTTGTTTATTATTAAGAGAAAGAGATAGCATGTATGTAGCGGACCTCTACATACTTGCCAGTTTCTCGCAGTAATTTTGTATGTGACTATTAATCTAGTTAAATCCTTGATCGTAGTACTATACCTATAGATCGTAGATTCCCGAAATAAAAATAAATATTATTAATAAGTCGTCGCCACTCCTCTCGTACTGCAAATTTCCTGCTGATTGAAACACTCACTTCCTTTTTTTTTTACAATAACCTATACTTGTAAATGTTATTTTTATTTTGACGTTAATACTATTTAGGTATGCTGCTAAAGTAGTAATGTATCATCACGACCGTTTCCCTTTCGGGGTGATCAGAAACGACGCTTATAAATAAGCCGATTCACATTTAGCCAACTTTACTATAGGCCAATCATGACAAGTGGCAAGCTCGTCGATGTCTCCAGCGTACCAAACTCGAGAAATATCACAAATAAATTAAATAATAATTAAATGTATTTATTTACATTATTAAATATTTTTTGTGTCCCGACCAGGAATCGAACCCGGTACCTCCGAGTCTAAATCCACGGACTTCACCGCTAAACCACGGAGGCAATGTATGCTGTTCTTGACAAATAAATGTATCCCTCTAACGTTTTATAATTCCTAAACAAATTAAAATATCCTTATTTCTAGTTAGGAGGTTTTAAAATTGGACAGCGGATCTGATAAGCTGTTGTCAGTCCATCTCGTTACGATCAGTCCCAACCCCTGTCAAGTATACCCACGTTAAAACTAACATTAATTACTTAACAGCCAATTTAGTGATGAAAATTGATTATTACTACCTGTTTGTTTATGGATATCTCACACTTTATATAGACAAAATAAATCACGATTTGGATTCGAACCCTGTACCTAAAACAACAGAATTAACCGCTAGACCACGGAATCAGTTAACCTATATTTTGAAGTAGTTCTAAAGTAATATTTTTAGTTCTTTTTGATTTAAATTTAGTTGTATTTTTTAATTTTTAAGTAGTTTTATTTTTATCTTTATTAATTTTATTATATTTATTATTTATTTTTATTTATTTATTAATTAATTAAAAATTTTAGTTTATAGTTTCAATTTTTTTTTTAATCATTATTCCTTATATCATTCGAATAAATAAAACATAATAAATAGATTATTAATTGTAATAAAAATAAATACTCACTTTTTGCTTACTGATCTTGCAAACTAAAAATTAGATAATAATTTTTGACAGCTAAAATAATAATAATAATATTTCCAGACAGGTCACACAGCGCCATCTAATTTCCGTTCTAAGCTACGAGGCTTGTGTTATGGAAACTAGATGGTTGATAAACTACATATCATACTTTTTTTTTTAAATATATACATATTATACATATAAACCACCCAGACCGAGACAAATTATACAATGTACAACTTGCCCCCGGTGGGAATAGAACCCACGACCTCCCGAGTTCACGGCAACGTTTGTTACCACTAGACCACGAAGGCGGTCAAAAATGGCGCCAAATATTATAATACTGCATTCAATAATATTAACTAATATCAATACTGAAATATGATATCGTTTTATTCGAAATTAAAGTATATACAGGTACTTTATTAAAATAATATTAATACGCGTTTTAAATCTGGTGAGGAAGCCAGAAATAATCATATTATTAAAAAAGCTAAATTTTATAACAGCAAAAATCTTAATGATATTTCATGTCATTTTAAAAGTCAGTTAACACAACAAGGCAACACGTCACCGATTTTATTCGTTTGGAATATTAATGATGAAGCGTGTTTCCTGCCTCTGCGCATGATAAATGACCTAATAAGGGATGATTGTTGGAGATACAGCGCACGTTTACCACGATTAGCGCTGACAGATCCCCTGGCATGTTAAAATAACAAGCGATTTAAACATTTTTTTTGCTTGGTCTTAAGAATGTTTTCTTTGGATAAATTTGGATAGAGCTGTCGAAGTAAGTTTGTTATCCGGCTCGAAGGACCATTTTATATAGGGGTTTCTAATTTACACCCAATATAATATAACTATTAGACACCCAATGAGACTGGCAACTTTCTTTGTATAGCGAGACTAATACTTTGTCAGAAATATTTTATTTATTTATTTTATATAAAAAACTTTATTGCACAAAGTACAAAGGCGGACTTAATGCCCGAAGACATTCTCTGATAGCAAAATCTTAGGGACAAATTTGAACAATTATAGGTGCAATCATAGAAATAATAATAATACTAAATAAAATAATAATAATACTATAATTATAAAAGTTAATTTAATAGGATTGATATATACTTACATCATATATCTTCATATATATCATAATATCAATATACTACATACTAATAATACACATTATTATATTATAATATAAATAATTACCAGCTGTCTTTTAACTTCTTCGTCCGCCCTTTGGAAAACAAGAAGGTTTCCAAATGTTTTATTTTATATGTTTTTATTAATATATATATATATATTATTAGTACCTATATATGTATATATAATTATTTATGCTTTTATCTTAATTATGTATTATTATTTTTCTGTTAGGTATTATAGTATATTGTATTTATTTACATATTTTAACTCTGGTTTTTACTATAATATTTCCATTTTCACACTTTGCACACATAATATTAATCTCTCACTCTCCCAACGGTTAGCTGGTAGAGAATACCTTCATGGTATGCTCGCTATGTACAACACTTTATATTGTATATTTTGTGTGCAATAAAGAATTTTATTATTATTATTATTAATATATGATCATTTTATTATTATTAATATTAATAATATATATTTATATAAATTAAAAAGAACTGAGTTTTTTTTTATTTTCCTTAAAGGACATTGTACAAAACACATGAGTCCCAAACACGTAATTTATTCATGATATTTGTTCATAACCGAGTTGGGAAACATCAAATTCAGTTGCAGAATTTGATGCTTTCCATGGAGTAATATCGCCCAAACTCGTCGGGTATATGGGAGTTCATAGAGCAGGAAAACCGAAAAAAATTACATGCAACTTTTGTCCCATATTTTTTTATATATTTTTTTTGACAGCTAACAGTCATTTACATAATATTACAAACATAATTACCATTAACAAGACCTTGAGTGTCGAGAATTTACACAAAATACAATAAACGAAAACACAAGTATAACACAATTTACGAGTATAGGGTCAAATTTATTGTTTTCCATAATTATTCACATTGTAGCACATTATTAAACAAAATAACACCACTTTTGACTAAGTAGTACAAACTTTTTTTTATATTGGATTGTGCGAGCGAGAGGGACTTATGGGCATTAAACCCTCTTAAGACGACAAGAACGATCATTAAACTTAAAATACGAGAGTTGTAGTTTAGTGTTCTTTTTCGATTAAAAGTTTAAGTGAATTTAATGACGTGTCACTTCAAAATGTTTATTGCAACTCGTAAAATGCATATAAAACTGAATAAGTATAAGTTACACAATAACCAACAAATCTTGAAAAGTCTGTTGTTGATAATTTTGTAACACATCGGCAACATTTAACAGTTTCATCCGTTCCATTGCATCTTGAACTATGTGAATTTCTAACTGATATAACAAGCACTGTCTGTCGTAGAACCGATGAACGATGGAGTAGACGAGTTCTAGAGTGGGTACGGGAAGACGCAGAGTGGGTCGACCCCCCGCTAGATGGACGGTTGACCTGAGGAAGGTCGCTGGTGGAGGTTGGATGAGGGTGGCAGGAGATCGTGTGAAGTGGCGAGCCTTGGGGGAGGCCTATATCCAGCAGTGGAGAGACACAGGCTGATGATGATGATGATAACAAGCAATGTTTCCTTAAATAAAAAATAAAAAACAATTGTGTTAGTAACAATACGATTTAAGACTATGTTACTAACAATTGAAAATAATAATAATAAGGCTGATACTCTTGGCAATCACCGGGAAAATATCTGGCGTGGGCCATTTAACCCTTTGACGACAGCGGGGTCACGATCATCCCAAGCCAAAAAAAAACAAATTATTTAAAAAATATTTTTAATGTAAATTAATTATTTCTTAGTCTCGGACCAAACCTTTTGTTATTTTTAAGCTGGCAAAACTACATCCATGGCGCCATTTTATATGTATAGAGTTCATAATTCATTTGCGCTATAATATATTTTATTTCTTATATTTTTTTTAACAAAATATTTATTTTTTACACAACAAACCTAATAAACAGTACCTATATCTAAAGATCTTAAACAAAAAGCCACTTGTAACGGCTGTAGAGATACATACATATGTCCCCAACACAACTAAATAAAATAAAATAAATAAATAATTTTCCATATTCTTATGGTCCTGAAAACGATTAATTGCCAAATTCTGATAGTAAGTGGTGCGCAAGGTCCATTAATGTCAGCAACTGAAATCAGGGACTCATGACTGGAATCAGGCACTCATGACTGCTATCAGACCCAACACTATGCCGGCTTGACTAGATGCTTTTTCATAGTTTTACTCTTCGACTGCCGTTTAAGGAAAGTGGAAACTCAGAAGCTGGAAGAGTATTCCACGTCTTTATTGTGCGACAGATGTATGAGTCTTCAAATTTATTATACGCGAAGAGATGGTGACTACGGTATGTGGGTGCATATTCTGACCTGTGTGTGTGGTTTGGTTGCGGAATGGACACGAAGGGATTAGGTTATTGAGCTCTTACGAGCACTCACCATAGGATAGCCGGTAGAACATGATAGAAGCTATATCTCATCGAAGCTACAGGGATTCGTGAGTTCTAGATATAATGGGATCGTCCACAATTCGAACCGCTCGCCCTTGTAGGACATTGAGAGCATCTGTGAGGAACCATCCCAAAGGTGAGAACAGTATTCCACGCATGACCTGATTTGTTCTTTGTAGTGTGCCAGTGTAGGCCGATCGTTGATAAGAACATATGGTAAGTACTCGTATTTGGACATAAAAATCCAGCAGTGGGGAGAAAGAGAAAGGAGAAGAGGCTGTTAAAAACAAGGATATTCATCCCTATTGCAAGCTCATTCAATTCGTTAGCTTGCGCTATAGGAATGACTTCATCGTGTCATTTTAAAATATAAATATTTATTAAGGAACTTTAAATAAACAATAGGAGAATAGCTCGTCAATCAAAATACCAAAGATTTTAATGCACTTGTCACAAATAAACACAGAAACATTGACTTAACATGAAATGATCGGGCATTCAGTAAAAATAAAGGGGACTAGACTAGGTACATTGAATGCATAAGAAATAGACGCATTAAATATTTGACAAGATTGGTTTTGCCCAACGCAGGACCAGAAGTCTTGGTCTTGTTCACAAATGCCTGTAATAGGTTTACGTGAATAAAGATATTTTGACTTTGGTCTTGTACCAAAACAGCTGGTCTTGGTCTTGTTCTTGCACTCCTAATCTTGGTATTGCGCAAGAGTCTCGCAAGACTTCCGTCCTTTGCAACACTAGAAGCAAATGTCACAATGTCAGCTGACTGCTGTCACATAATGTCGATAATATTCGATAACTTTTCGGGCTGTAAATTTTCGTTGATAAATAGTTTGAGAAAATCACTAATTTGACACATAAATTCTATACGATTCCGTCATTTTTATGACTAAAGGTAGGTACTCAACTATACATCCAAACGGACACGGTTTTAATCTAACTATGTAAATAGATGCGCTTCCAATTATTTAGCAGACTGTTGATCGATTATCGCATTCAGCGTTCGCGATGCCATTTTCAACAAGACTATGAAACTGACTTCGTCTCTGGCGCCGGCGCAACGCATAATAAACTGAAAAGACGTAGACGTAATTTAAGACTGTGTAATTTAAATGTCATTTAAAAAATAAAACACGTTTTCGACAACTGTGACCACGCAATTTGGTCTGTTGGAAAGCTCAACAAAGGCTAAGTTCGTTATGAAATGTCGAGGCTTCATTTTATATAAGTCAATGCATAGAAAGGCCATTTTGAATTTCCGCCCACGCGTTGATCTCTCGATAACATTGTCCCATGATTCCCTGAGGAATGCACTATAAATGGTATAAAAATAAAAAAGTTAATCAAAAATTCACATGCACGACTTAAGTGGCCCTGGGGGTCGGCGGACGTGATTAAGTTATAAAGGTTGCAATCGATTTTTTGCTATTGAACAAATAATAAATGGTTTCTGACGCTATGACAAATCGTCATGATCGTAGAACAGTGACGGATCTGTTATATTTAAAATTTTCATGGCGGCCATTCAACTGTCATTTCGACTGTTTTTTTGTCATTTTTTAAGTCTCATAATAAGTGCAAACCTTCTAGATTTCATTTTGGAACCCTTTCTAATATTTACACTATAAATTACAGACCACAAACAATATAAAACTATATATAAATATATATGCAAAATTATGGGTATTTTTTTAAATCCGACACTGTTCTACGATCATGACGAAATGTACGTAAGAAAAGTGTATTTCTCATTGCTACATGCCGGGGTTCAAACCCACCTTTTTAGGATGTTAAGACTGTCTTCGACCGAGCCATCACCGCTCTCTTACGTAGATTTATTATTTTGCAACAACATCGTTCCTGTGCCTCGGAGAGCACGTTAAACCAGCGTTCTTGCCACCATTCCACATGGACGAGACTCATATCCTTAGTATTCATATTTATTTTATTTTATATTTTGTAAATATTTTTTTTTTAATAAATAAAAAAAAGTATCATCACGACCGTTTCCCGTTCGGGGTGGTCAGAAACCACGCTTATAAATAAGCGGATTCACATTTAGCCAACTTTACATAGGCCAATCATGACAAGTGGCAAGCTCGTCTCCAGCGAACCAAACTCGAGAAATATCACAAAGAAATTAAATATGATTTTAATGTATTTATTTACATTAATAAATATTTTTGTGTCCCGACCAGAAATCGAACCCGATACCTTCGAGTTAACCCACGGACTTAACCGCTAGACCACGGAGGCAGTTAAAATAAATAAGTTATTAAATACTTTTGTAAAAATAATTGAATTAGTTAAAAAGTCTCTCCTTTTTATATTTAGAGATTGTATTCAATAAATAATTCATGGTTCGGTTCATAAGTAAAAAACCTTATCTTTATGCATTCGAGTTGGTTGGAAAAAATGGTCGTAATAAAAAAAATCCGTTGAAGAACCCCACGCTATTATCTCAGAACACCAAAGTCATTTTAGCTATAATAAGATAACATTAAGGGAAGACGAAACCACCGGCCAACAAACTATTCTTTGATTTAATATTAGTTTTCCAAACGACTGACGAAAAAATATTGCATTTGACGACAAACTTTTTCCTACTCTGATTGAAAAAGTGCAGGTTATATCAATTGGGTGACACATAGGATGTGAGATTTTCAAATCTTCAGTGTTTGACAGAAAAGTGAAAGATAAATCAAATGGAATGCTAATTCCATGGATGGAGAGAGGAGAAGAATGTTGTCAGAGACTGAATTATAGACTGGTTCAAAATGGTGGTTTCCTCTTTTTATTACGCAAGAAGACGCTCACCATCAACTATTCTGCTTCAGTCCCTACCCAAACAAATATAATAAGCTCCAAAGAGATCAAGATTTTTTTAAAAATAATTTTACGGGATTTTACACAATTCACTTTATACTTCTTCCGACGTTTCGGTCAAGATTAGTCGTGGTCACGGGTCGACTGAAACTGAGCGGTGTAGCCTTCGTCCATAATGGGCGGTAGATGTAAACCTACCCACTTGTCACTTGTTAAACAACATGCCGAAACGTAGGAGGTATGTCTTCTAAGGTCGCTAACGTCCCGTTAAAGTTTAAAAAATGAGCCAACAAGTCTTCAAATTTGTATGTACGCGAAGAGGAAGAAGATATTTTAGATTTACGCATTCCATGGATTAACCGTGCTGGTGCCGGGTCCATCGTTTGTGGGAAACATGATGAGAATAGTGCCTCGGGCTTGCCACCGACAACTGCCTGGTTTACCTCTATTTTTATTTTAATGCGCAAGAAGACGCTCTCCATTTTGCTCCTCTCCCTATCCAACCAAATAATGCAGGATTCCGTTAATGCCGTCTTGGAAACTCG
This sequence comes from Tinea semifulvella, assembly GCA_910589645.1. Lineage (NCBI taxonomy): Eukaryota > Metazoa > Arthropoda > Insecta > Lepidoptera > Tineidae > Tinea > Tinea semifulvella. The sequence continues at coordinate 6,120,135 of OU342599.1, forward strand.
TTCCATAAATGTAATGGCGGCAAATCTGCTTAGGTCCAATTCTTTCAACTGCAAAGATTTTCTGGAAATCCTCTCGCACCAACTTCCATTGCGTAAATCTTGAACCCGTTCCTGATCATATCTGTGAGTTCATATTATTTGTTCGACTGCATGTTTTGGAATAGTTGATTCCCACAGAACGGTAAGGTCAATAAGAATAACTTTATTAGTTCCTATAAATCACTATAATAATAATAATAAATAATAAATTGTTTATTATCAGGCAACAGATGGCCAATAGATAAATACCTTACAACATATAAAAATATCATTAACTTGAGAATAATAAAATTAATTAATCTAAAGACCTCCGTGGTCTAGTGGTAACAAACGTTGCCGTGAACTCGGGAGGTCGTGGGTTCGATTCCCACCGGGGGCAAGTTGTACATTGTATAATTTGTCTCGGTCTGGGTGTTAATATGTATAATATGTATATATTTACAAAAAAAAAAAAGTATAATATGTAGTTTATCAACCATCTAGTTTCCGTAACACAAGCCTCGCAGCTTACCACGGAAATTAGATGGCGCTGTGTGACCTGTCTGAAAATATTTATATAAAAAAAAAAAAAAAAAAAAAAGCTTCCGTATCTTCATCTTATTGTGGTCATAGAAGTACCCATCAGGTTCTGTGATCACATTCTGAGGAGTACGAGAAGCTTCAGTGGGCGGTGCCGGCGTCTCTGCTGGGGGTGGTGCAGAGGGAGTAGGTACTGCGCGGGGCCCAGGAACATCGTTGGTGCTGCTAAAATGTAAATCACTATGATGTTTGGCTTATTGGGTGATACAGCGAGTTCATCTGGTATCCAATAATGATGTCCAAATGTATTCATGAGAACTTTCCAGTTTAATGCGGTAAAATAAAACAGCTTACGTAAGACAAAAGTTTGGGAACTACTATTCGTTTTGAGTTCGTGTCAGAGAACCTGTCTCTCTGGAAGGGAACAGGTTCGTTTTTTCCATAGGTTTTTGCGGGCGCGCGCACGTGTGCCGAGCCGCCCCTTAATTACCGGCACATACCATAAACAGATCTTTACGCTCCCTTAAATAAATCTTCTGGAGATTTTTTTCTTGTTGTCTTAGTATAGGCTTTTTTTTGCTTTAAAGACCACTCGTAATATTAAAACTTATAAACTAGTTATCTTTTTAGTAAACTAGCACGACATGTGACCATGTTCCCACCTGATGGTAAGCGGCGCGCTATGCATGTTTAAGTATATATGTATATTACATAATTTATATTTACTGGCATCTACCGTTCACTTTAAATGCTTTATCTGTCCCTAAAGTTGTCTGTCAGAGAATGTCTAGCGGCATTAAGCACGCCCCTTGTACATAGTGCAATAAAATAAATATACAAATATTAATACTGCTTCCGTGGGCTATCGGTTATGAGCGTACATTTAAATGCGGATGTGCTGGGTTTGATTAACACTAGTCGAGAACACATAAAATATAACATTAAATTTATTTGCGACATTTTCGAGTCTGGTATGCTAAGACGTCGACGAGCTTGCCACTTGTTGTCATGATGGGCCTATAGTAAAATTGGTGTTGTGTATCCGCTTCGTTTTGGCTAAACTTACGAAGTTACGTTAGGTAGGTAAGTGTTGTTTCAAGCGGTGTTATTGTTATGTAAATATCACCATGGCCAGCTTACAATATTAGTTCTCCTTGAAAGTAAAAATCGGCATTTGACATCATTACAAACTTTCAACGACAAATAGGTGGTAGGCGGACTAATGGTGGTAATTTGCCCAGTCTGCCGGGGCGGGGAAGTATCCACCGTTCGTGCCGATAAACCCAGCAAAGTGTATCCACACATTTTGGGATCAGGCTCGAATTACCGTCATCCAAGTCAAGCCGGCATAGTGTTAGGGACTGATGTCAGTCATGAGAGTGAGTGAGTGATTCCAGTTGCTAACATTCAAGGACCTTGCGCGCCGCTTACCATCAGGTAAGCGGCGGTCACATGTCGTGCTAGTATACTAAAAAGATATACGAACCGACTTTTGTAGGATTTTAAGAAAAGCGAGCCACAAACGCTCACATTTAAAGGTATTTATTATTTTATTTAATTATTAAAAGGTGCTTGGTGTCATATACTTACTATAGACAATAGTATCGCGAACCTTAATCCCTAGCGGAGTGAAATATTTCTGTGTTCAACGGCAATTAATATTTACAAAAAAAGTGTTCAGTTATCAATTTAAAATATCTCGTAAAAATGTAAAAACATTATTAAATAAAGCGAGTTTCTTGAATAAAGTTAATCGCACGTAATAAACAGTCTTTAGAGGAGTGTATAACATCAACATACTCAGATGAAATCGTAGACGTATAAAGAGGCCGGCATTTTAATGTAACGAATCACAAAATAGAAAATTTAATTTAGAAATGCCTGTAAAGTGAATTATTAAAGAACATATAATAATAAAGTTTATTTACATATTTTATTTACGTTTATTTATTTTTTTAAACATAAATAACTAAAAGTTTAATTCAGAGGATTCCATAGTCGCACTCAAATTTAAAATTACAATTACATCTACATTCACAACTACACACACACCAATACTGATGTACTGATTGTTTTACGTTTCTGGTCAATTTTATTTATTCTTGTGTCTATAAATATGATATTCTAATTGTAACTACGATAATATTGTATTATATTTAATAATGTGATGTGTGTACACCTTTGCAGGTAGGGTTTGGTAGTACTAATCGATAGCAATCACAACTGCAAATTTGTCTACCCAAATTCTTTACATGAATAAATATTTCATTTCATTGCCTTAGCACACAGGAGAACAGGTTAGGGTTTTTTTTGTTTCACATTTATTATTTTTTATTATTAAATTTTGTATCGCTCACTATATATTATTATTATTATTGATTCTAATTGGCTTTAGTTAAGAATTTTGTAGACTAGGTTTAATTTTAAGCGCTGTTGAATCTGTAACTAAATAAATAAATAAATTATGCAAAATTCTACCTGTCTGTCGTCTGACTATCCAACATGACAACAGAACTGACAGATGCAGGATGAGCTGCATTCGGGAAGTTACGCCACATTCTATTATCACATAATACCAGTGTTTGAATACGATAGTTTTCAACCAAAGAGCTGGGCTCGGTACGTTTGTAAATTATGTAGAACGATATTTGATGGAGGTGTCGGAAAAAAATTAGCCGTCTGGGAGCTTTCAACTAAAATACTCCCTAAACCCTTTGACATATAACAAAATAATGTATATTGGAATTGTGTATCTTATATATATCTACAGAAAAGATCCGATAGCATATGTCTATCTTTTAAGGATAACATACTATATAAATTTTAATACTTTATAATGGGCAATTATTAAGCGGTAATTGGAAAGCTATTTACACAAATGCGGTATTAAACCTTATAATTTTAAATACATTAGTTGGCTTGAGCATTTCATGAAGATTATTTTTCCCTTTACAACATGCAAATTAAATGAATTCCTTATATATAGCAAAATCAAAATAAAGCGCAACGATATTTTAATTTATTGTCAACGTATATAGACATATTTCATGACTGTTACAATGTATTCAGAAAAAAGGTTCTCGAATATTTTAAACCATCAACATACGAGTATGATTAGCTTATAATTTATTTAACAAGTGTTTTGTTTTCGTTTTTTTAAGGTACCAAATTCGTGCAATTTTTATGTTTCCTTATTAGTTCTATTAAAAAAAAAAAAAAAAAAAATATTTTAGAAGTCATATTGTTATTTTATAATTTGTTAGTTTTTGTTATTTTTTTTTTTTAACAGTACTATGTTTCTAATTTCTTCTTCTTTTTATATTGGTGAACGCTGTGACACCTAATTGGTAAAAATATTAGATAAGTTATAATTATACTATGTTATGTGTGTGTACGATCTATCGATATACGAGTACGTCCATAAAACGCGCTGATTGCAGGCGCAGCAAATATTATGTATTAGGTAATTATTAAGAATAAATCAGTCGTTTAACAACACTCAAGCTGTCTGGTCATTTGCATTAGCAGAATCTAATCTGTAGCAGTGATCAGGCAGCACCAGCATTTGGGCAGCAGCCCGTACAGTCGTTTAACAACACTCAAGCTGTCTGGTCATTTGCATTAGCAGAATTCAATCTGTAGCAGTGATCAGGCAGCACCAGCATTTGGGCAGCAGTCCGTACAGTCGTTTAACAACACTCAAGCTGTCTGGTCATTTGCATCTTCCCTAGCATTAGCAGAATCCAATCTGTAGCAGTGATCAGGCAGCACCAGCATTTGGGCAGCAGTCCGTACAGTGTGTGATAATATATGTACTGCTGTGTGTACTATATAAATAAATAAATAAGCCGGTATTTATAACTATAAATATATATTTAAAAAAAAAATTAGGTTACTCCAGTCCATCTACAAGTATGCATGTCTACGGAAACAATTTAAGATTTCCTAAAAGTCGCCTGGACCGATCTCATTTAGGTTGTCGATTACCTATCATTAGCACAAATCAACTGCGTCCACGACGATCACCTATAATTACGTGTTCCGGCCGAACATTAGCCCAAAAAAGGTGTTACACCCAGTACCTAATGTGGTCTACTCTAAAATATTGAAAATTCAATGCTGAATGCATTTTTTACTATATTATTTGGTACCGTTATTGTGACCGATATCTACAGTTGGGGATAGACAATAGGGTAATCTTCAATGAAAATGGGATATCACGACTTTTTCTTGCTTGTATTTTTAGACCAATGTCAAAATGTAAATATATCAAATATATGTCATATAAAAGTCAAAATAATATCATAATTAAAAAGTATAAAAACGTGTGGCAAAGGATGCCAAATCGTCGGCCACAATCTCCTCCTCGCTTCGCTCTCATAGTGGTGGAGGCCGACATCCATCAGTATTCTTAGGCACACGTTAGTCTTGGATGCCGGACGGCGTAGGCCTTCGTCTTTGGTGTTGACATCAACAATGCACACTTGTACTTTGCACCATGTGTCTTGGCAACGTTTTTCCAGGATCCCAAATAGTCCGAGCTAGTATTAAATCCCAGTTGTTATCCGTTGTCGTCTCGTCAGGGACTCCTCCTCGTTGGAACCATGTGTACCCTTCGTTGGGATCATATGTCGCATGTGTCTGTGTACTAATTCTCTGTCGGCTTCTATCAATAAATAATACACGTCGTCCCCAGGTAAAACATTGTGTCTCGTCAGTCAATTTAGTAGGTGTCTTAGTTCCTAAAATGGTGTCTTCATTGAGTGTATGTACAGGCAGAGAAAGTGTGTCAATAGTACGGACCCTGTCAAGTTTAAAAGTTTCACCGGGTGATCGCAAAGTTAGGGATATGTCGTAGCTCGGCATGTTGTTGCTGTCACCGATCGCTCCTTGAACTACGACGTCAGATGTAGGACCTTTAGCTCCAACGTCCTTATTAATCCACTCCCAAAGGCAATCAATATTCTCTTTAGTAAAATCTGTACATTTAGTAATAGCATGATCAGTTTGTTGGCAAAAGTTACATAATATTGGCTTGAAATCATTTACAGCTAGAGTGATATTATGGTTATCGTCGTCTTCTGTCAGTAAGTGTGGCAGAGGTTTATTCGGAATGTTTGTCTCTGTGTAGTTTCGTGGCAGTTCAACAGCACCAGCTTGGCATATGCGTTTAGCTTCCATCATCAGGTAATCAGCTAACGCTGGCAATCTAGGTTGATCATCATCAAGGTCTGTGACATAATCGAGCCATCGATACACAAGAGGTTCCGTCAACTTGTCAATTATCTCTCGTACTAGTTCCGGGCTATGGAGGTAGCTTAGCTGCTTTGTCGCTTGAATCGCAGCTACACAGTTAGAAACTTTAGTCGCTAGCACGATTACATCAGAGCGAGGTCCAGTAAGTTTTGGTGTTCTCTCCATGTCTCCTATTAATTTGTTTAAAATAAGATCAGGGCGGCCAAACCTTAATTCCAACGTTTTAATTATTTGATTAGCTGAGGTGACCGTCATGAGTTGAGCAGCAACCGCCTCCCACGCTTCACCTTGAAGGCATCTCTGCAAGCGCGCGATATTTTCGGTGTCGGTGTACTGTCCAATCTCGGTGGTCGTCGTGAATGAATTCTTAAATCTCAGCCAATCCAGTGGATCTCCTGAAAACATTGGTAAATCTCTGGCAGAAAGGCGTCCTATGAGCTTGTCATTGCTAATGGCTGGTGAAGCTGTCGTTTTCAAGGCGTCCGTAATGGCTTTAGCTAGTTGAGAAATATCAGTCGTTGCAGAGTTGACATTGGATGTCACTGGAGGTCGTACTTCGGTAATCGGTTCGCAGGCTATATCCGCGTGAGTCGTTCCGTCCACCCACCGAAGTACACTCGCCTGGGTCGAGGTTGCCCCACAATCAAGTTCTGCCTCCTGCTCCTGTAACTGTGCTTCTAAAATAATTCTTTCACCTTCAATTCGAGCCTCTATATGTTTAGCTTCTAACATAGCCCTTTTAGTCGCGGCCTGAGCCATAAACATTCGTCGTCTGATGGTACTGGTCATGCTTCGTGTGCTACCCGACCGACTTATCACGGTAGGTCGGCCAGTGTCTGTAGTCAAGTCTAACATTGGTGTGTCTACCCTATTTTCTGTTTCGCCAGCTAAGTCAATTATGAGAGCGTTTACCCTAATATCCGTGTCGGTTACCTCTGGTCTCCGCGTATCGCCCAAAGCTCCTAGTCCGTCACCGCCGCTCATCATTTGTCGGTCGGTGTCTGTCGCTGCTATGGTAGCGGATTTTTCCATAATCCTTCGACTTTTTCGGGTATTCATAATATAATTCTTGCCCTTACGTTGTTGCGCCAAATACTGTGACCGATATCTACAGTTGGGGATAGACAATAGGGTAATCTTCAATGAAAATGGGATATCACGACTTTTTCTTGCTTGTATTTTTAGACCAATGTCAAAATGTAAATATATCAAATATATGTCATATAAAAGTCAAAATAATATCATAATTAAAAAGTATAAAAACGTGTGGCAAAGGATGCCAAATCGTCGGCCACAGTTATATTTATTCTAAGGAAGCAATAGAGAAAATAAAATAAAAAACTGTTATATTTTTCATTACAGCCCCTAGAACACAGCGTCCTAGACCTCCACTGCTGGAGATGGGCCTTCCAGAAAAATATATCTGGAGAATTTGGCCTACACTCGCCACGCTGGCCAGACGGCTTAGCGAGGAAAAACTATACTAAAAATAAAAATATTCACCTATGACTTGATCATATCGCAGTGTGCCAAGAAAACTTGCCGCAATCCTCCGCTGCACAGCGATGCTGATTTTCTGACTCACATTATAACTAGCCGATTAGACAGTTAATAACTTCTTCGCACTTGGCCCCATCACATTGCCTTTGTCTCAAGACCAAAAGGCATAAACGTACGTAGTCATTACCAAAAGACTACGAATTTTGGCCTTTTAAGCCGAGTCCGCTGCAGCCCCAGCCATGACAGATGTACCCTGGACATAAGACCGAGCAAGGGACTTTCCACACCAATGCTCAACCCATGGACCACGGCAAGTTAATCCATCGGAATCTCTTACCATTACTGCGATCTCGGACGTTTCAAAAACTGATGGAATTCCGTCAATAACCACAGCCCGGTGGTTTATTGCCCATTACAGAACCGTTTGGGTTCATCTTCTCCTGGATTCGATGACATGTAGATTATAATCAAGATATTTGTAAGTATTTAGTTTTTATATTAATTAGGTTTATCTTTTAGTTTTTGTTTAGTTTATTTTTAATTTATAAATGTAATGTCCGAAATAAAAGTTTATTAATAATTACACAATAAAAGAACCGTTTAAAATATTTTATTTGTCACAAAATTAAACTTAAAATTAAAAGTGTGTGGTGACAAATAGGAAATCAGCTCAGCATTGAGTTGCGACGCTTTAAGAGTGCTGATTTTCAGCTAATCCCTTAATATACAAGCATAAATGTGTCGAGGCTCTGGTACAGACCTACAATAATAAATAATAATATAATTTATTATACTTATATATTACACAAATAAATAATAAACAATCATAATAAATGCATATTCATGAATGACACAATAACGTCATTATAGTATAATATATATCATACATATATACATATACACACATACATACAAGTGAATACAACAAATCACATAAAAAATAAATAACTATAAAATATTGAGTAGGTATGCTGCTACAGTAGCAGTTGAGATTGCTACTTGTATATAGCTATTTGTAAATATTTTAATTTTTATTTTACTAATGTTTATTATTTTTAATTTGTAAATTATTATTTTTTTAGTATTTAACCCACTGTTTTTGAGAAATGAAATGTACAAATAATATAAAATCTTCCTGGCTTAAGATCTAATAATTTATAATATTGTAATTTTTATGTCCTAGTTATAAGCTGTGATTTTTCTGAAAATAAATAAAATAAAAATAAAAAAAAAATTTATTTATTAGTTCTCCAACAAAATCAACAATATTTCAATTTCTGAGTACATGCATACATAATTCTCTCGGGAGGTCGTGGGTTCGATTCCCACCGGGGGCAAGTTGTACATTGTATAATTTGTCCCGGTCTGGGTGTTTATATGTATAATATGTATATATTTACAAAAAAAAAAAAGTATAATATGTAGTTTATCAACCATCTAGTTTCCGTAACACAAGCCTCGTAGCTTACCACGGAAATTAGATGGCGCTGTGTGACCTGTCTGGAAATATTTATTTATTTATTATTATTTAAAAAAATAAAAAATTAACAGAGTAAATGTGATTTTAATTAAATAAGAATTATTACCAAAATTTAAAACTATTAAATATATATTATACATTATGTAAACAAATAATTTACCTACCTATCAGTTAAATCTATTAAATTAAATTATAATTAATAAAACTAATACCTACCTAATTATCTAAATTATTGTCAGAATATTACAAAATATTATAATAATGAAAAATAAAAAAATACATTTTTATGAAACAATTACAAACAAAATTACAATCAACAAAAGCTAAAATCTACAAAAACTACCGATTTTGTTTGCTTTTATTGCCTTTTTAAATTTAAGAGCAGAGTTATACCAACAACCACCGACTGTATGCCGCCGCGCCGTGCAGAGGTGGAGGCAAGTTGATCCAAATCTTTGGGATTACAATTATTATTTTCCATTAATAACTGATTCAGTTTCACTTTTTTTAGGATTCAGTAATAAAAATATCGAACCCTTAGTAGACGAAGTCGAAGAGTAGACCAAGACTTGGCCAACCTCGGTCTTGGTCTTGCTTTTGACAACACTAATCACTGCAGCCGAGAGATCGTGTATTTTGCTGACTGTAGGTTTGGAGTAGGCCCCCAGTCCACTATTATATTATCATTTGTGCACGTGATGGTTTCAGAAACCCTTCATATTACATAACGTTAAACTTTAAAATTCTACTTATTATTAAGCGTTGAACTACCTACCTTATTAGCTGATGTCAAGTATAAAACTAAATGCAAAAAAGTTGTAGGTAGGTACAGTGAAGTTCGTGAGCCTATTTTATATTAAAAGACTACATATTAGTGCCGTTTGCAGTAGAAACTCTGGGCCCATGGTTTTTTTTTTTTTTTTATACGGAGCACGACATGTGACACCGCGCCCACCTGATGGTAAGCGGTACGCGAGGTCCAAGAATGGGAGCAACTGACGCCAGCCTCGGACGACCGATATCAGTCCCTACCACTATGCCGGCCTATAAAGATGCTTTTTCACACTTCGTTTGAAGGACTCCAGGTTATAGGAGTGGGGAAGTCTCCAAATTTGTATGTACGCGTAGGGATAGTGGCTACGGTATGTGGATGCATATTTTGGCCTGTGCGAGTGGTTCGGTTGCGGAATAGAAAAGAAGGGATAAGGTTGTGGAGCTCTTCAGAACATTCACCGTAGTATAGCTTGTAGAATACGCTCAGGGAGGCCACATCTCGGCGAAGCTGCAGCGATTCGAGAGTTTTGGACACTGTAGTATCGTCCACTATTCGAATAGCCCGCCTCTGTAGGAGTCCAAGTCCAAGTGCAAAAAAAAGACACAACACCGCGTCTTGTCGTCTCCTCCGGTGACAAGGCTGGCTCTTTCTTCGCCCAAAGAATCAGTCTTGAAATTGCAGCCAGCGTTCTTGCCACCATTTATTAGTCACGCGGACGGGACTTATAGATAGATAGATAGATAGATAAATTCTTTATTGCACAGAAAATAATACATTTTACAGTACATAGGCGAGCTTAATGTCTAAAAACATTTTCTAACAGCTAACCTTTGGGAGATGTGAGCAGGGATTGTAAGGTGCATGACCGCTAATATTTGAGATAAAGAGATTTATTGAGTTAAAAACTTATAACAAAAAAAAATAACGATATTAAATCTATAATATAAAGACATACAATACATAGATAACACATACATACATATATTGGTTACATACTATATTTATATATATATATATATACATACAATAATATACCGATTTAGTCAAGTTATGTAGACTCGTCTTGCTTTTTGTGATAGTGTTTAGTGAGCAAATTTTTATAACATATCAGTGATGGTGCTTTACGAATATGAAGAGGGAGTCTGTTCCACTGGCGAGCTGCTGATACTGTATAAGAATCTGAACATCTGCTGGACGAATGTGGCGGGATTTTTAATTGATTATTAGAGGAAGAGCGAAGAGAACAACTGTGTGTATCGCACAGAAATTGGAAACGATCTTTTAGGTAAGGGGGTGCCATTGGATTAAATAGGACATTGTAAAGAAAGGTAAGTGAATGTGCAGACCTGCGATTTCGGATATTGAGCCACTTTAACTCTTTGCGAAATTGAGAAATATGATCATACTTACGCAAGCCGAATACATAGCGGATGCATAAGTTGAGAAGTCGATCGAGTTTATTTAGAAGCTCTTCGGTTAGGTCGGAGTAACAGACGTCTGCATAATCAATAATGGGAAGAAGCAACGAGCTGACTAACGTAAGCTTATATCCCTATCCTTAGTATAAATTAAGTTACTTTTCCATCTTTATATTTTTTTAGTATTAGTGACAATACGAGTATCTATGACATTATTTCGTTAGGCTGTTGTTAGCGTATATTTTTATATAAAAAGTGGATTTTTCGCTTCGATAAACGTCGTTCTTCTACGTGTCTAAGACTACTAGGGATTGGTCATTCGCCGATTTTTAGGCCATCGCGCACCCTTACGAATTAAAAAACACCTCACGGTCACAAATGTATATAATTACACATACACACACATATGTATATATATAATAGACCGAATAATTAATATTAAAATAAAGACTTACCTATACAAAATTTAATTAAAACAAATAAAGTATTTAAAATGAAATAAAATAAAAAGATTTTTATAATCTTAACAGGTATTTACGCGATTTACCTTAGAGACATATTTCTCCCGACGTTTCAGCCAAGTTGCATTGGCCGTGGTCACGGGCAAAAATTATAAAAATCTATTAGGTATGAATGTGCGCGAAAGTTTAAAAAGTTTAAAAATAAAAAGAGCCGAACTTATGAACTAATTAATCATAATTAAACTATTTTAATATTTTTGTATCTACTTTAAATAAATATAGGTATTTGTTTTTTTTTTTCTAAAAAAAAAAAAATTAAAAAAAAGTATTTAAAAAAAAACTGCCTATATTGTCCGTAGACTCGGCGGTACCGAGTTCGATTCCTGGTCGGGACACAATAATATTTATCAATTTAAATGAATAAATTTGATTCATATTTAATTTATTTGTGATATTCTCGAGTTTGGTACATCGACGGGCTTGCCACTTGTCATGATTGGCCTATAGTAAGTTGGCTAAACGTGAATTAGCTTCTTTGTAAGCGTGGTTTATGACCACCCCGAAAGGGAAACGGTCGTGATGATACTAATTTAAAAAAGGGTGATAACAAAAAGATTTTTTTACAATTTTATTAATCACAGCGTTTTATAATAACAAGATATTTCATCACAAAAATCAGGTGCTTGATTGTTAATCATTTAACTCAAATTGATTGCCAGGTAACCTGAATCTGAAGGATTATTATGGCCGTGGAAGGGTTAATTTGGAACAAAACGACCCCTTACTGACGTGTTAATTTGGTAATAAATAACCCTTTATAGTTAATAATTTGAGGAATCGATTTTACTAACTTGGCATTTACTAACTGCCTCCGTGGTCTAGCGGTTAAGTCCGTGGACTTAGACTTGGAGGTACCGGGTTCGATTCCTGGTCGGGACACAAAAATATTTATTAATGTAAATAAATACATTTAATTAATATTTAATTTATTTGTGATATTTCTTGTGTTTGGTACGCTGGAGACATCGACGAGCTTGCCACTTGTCATGATTGGCCCATAGTAAAGTTGGCTAAATGTGAATCCGCTTATTTATAAGCGTGCTTTCTGACCACCCCGAAAGGGAAACGGTCGTGATGATACTTTACTGATGATACATTTCTTATGAGGCTTGCTTTTTTTCGCTATTCAGTAAGGTTTTGCTGCTGAAGAGTTTTGTGGCCCGGTTGTAAGAACGCTTTCGCAGTTTCATCCCCGGCATGTACCTACATACCTACCTACGTTCCAATGAGAAAAATACAATTTTATTATATACCTACCTAGTTTTAACTAAAACCTTATATAGTTTTAATTTATATTGTAATTCTTTTATACTGTTTGTAAATCATTCGTTCATCAATCATCTTCATATCAATAAATTAATGCAATTTTACATGTGTAAAAAAAAAACCTACTAAACTTGGGAGAGCTCGTTCGCAAATATTTTTAGTATACCTAAATCCTACTTATACCTAATGCCTAGCGTTAATTCCGTGTATTTGGACTTGGAGGGTTCGATTCCTGGTTGGGACAAAAATAAATTAATATTTCTCAAGTTTGATACCCTAAAGACATCGCGGAGGAAATTTCCTTAGTTCAATTGGAAACATCGACGAGCTTGCCACTTGTCATGATTGGCCGGCAGTAAAGTTGGCTAAATGTGAATCCACTTATTTATAAGATTGATTTCTGATCACCCCGGAAGGGAGACGGTCGTGATGATACTTTTACAATTGGAAAATAAAATATATATTGAGTCAGAGTAAGAGTCTTGCAGAATTGAGAGAGAGGAAGACAAATTTCTAAGCATTCCATGGATTCACCGTGCGGGTGCCGGGTCCATCGTGTGTGGGTAAGAGATGAGAAGAATGGTGTCTCGGGCTTGCGACCGACAATAGGCTGGTTTAAGAAAAGGAGGCCTCCTTTTTTTTCTATTGCGCGATAATACGCTCACCATTCACCATTCTACTTCTCTCCCTACCCAACCAAATACTGTATGATTCCGTTAATGCCGTCTTGGAAGCTTGTTCCATAAATGTATTGACGGCAGACCTGCTTAGGCCCAATTCTTTCAGTAAGTGATGCAAAGATTTTGCTGGAACTCCTCTTGCACCAACTTCCACTGCGTAAAGCTGAGTCTTGAACCCGTTCCTGATAGTAGAACCGACAGCTTAACGTGCTTCATGACAAATGTACGAAGAAAAGTATTTCTCATTGGTTCGCTAACCTCTTTGGATTGGAAAGCGTTCTTACAACTAAACCACCACTACTATCTATCTAATCTATCTACTCAAAACACTGCTTCTAACTTGAGCCGTAATGGGGTGTATCACTAACTTTTTATCACGATAGATGGCGCATGATAAATGGTACCTAACATAACTATCAGTAGCATAGAAAACTTGTATTTTGATTACGAAATTTATTATTTTCTGAATATAATGCCGAAGTGAGCCGCTTTTTAGTGTGAAATCAAAGATATGTTGATCTCAAAATTGCCGTTCAATAAATTCAACCTTTTTTCTTTTAAAAGACGGTGTGGGCTTTCTTAATTTGCCTTTTAAGGTAGGTAACGTTAATTTAAAATACATTTTTCTGTTATAAAAACAAAAAAAACTACAAAAACATTCAAAAAATCATGCGATGCGATATAGGTGTAAAAGAAGGTACCATTGCCTCTAGCGACATCTACAAAAAGCCTGTTGACTGGCAATGATACAAAAACGTGAAGCCATTCTAACCCTCCAGTATGACAATAAAATAAAATAAAAACTAATTAAATCCAATCCTTTTAAACCGATAAAACTCGATTAAAACCCGTATCGTAAAATTTAATCAGTTATAAAAAACCAAAATAACCACTAATGGTGTAAATGACTTCTAATTCACCACAAAATACGAGTGCCTATATATACTTCACGAGTGATTATAAAAATGTTAGAGGTTTGCGGACGAATGCAATCGTTTGAAGTAATTACACGTGTGCACACATAAATGTGCCATGGACCACTTTAGCTCTGGATTTAACATTCTCTCTAAATACTAAATATTATCTATTGTGTGTATAGTGTATGATATGTAGGTATAATGTGTAGTATATTAAAATTATTTAAGTAACCTATTAACGTACCTATGATTTTTTTTTCTTCATTCTGCCTATCACCTTACTCGATCGCTAAGGTTAGCTGGTAAATAATTCCTACTGCCATTATAGCTGCCTCTGTACTATTTGTAAGTTAATAAAGAAATTAAAAGTAAAAAAAAGTAAAGTATCATCACGACCGTTTCCCTTTCGGGGTGGTCAGAAACCACGCTTATAAAGCCACACATTTAGCCAAATTTACTATATAGGCCAATCATGACAAGTGGCAAGCTCGTCGATGTCTCCAGCGCACCAAATTCGAGAAATATCACAAATAAATTAAATATTAATTAATAAATAATAAATTAATTCATAAATATTTTTGTGTCCCGACCAGGAATCGAACCCGGTACCTCCGAGTCTAAATCCACGGACTGGACCGCTAGACCACGGAGGCAGTTAGTTAAAGAATTTAAATAAATAAATACATACATACTAATAGTAAATATGTGAAAGAAGCTTTGTCTGTATGTACCTATATAAGATATATTCGTTTCGCCTTTACGCCTATTTAACTAAACCGAATTTAATGAAATTTGGCATAATCCATACCTATGGAACCCTAAGACGTACGTAGTATATGACTGTATCATCTGACTACGACATGTAACCCCGCGGTCATTTGGTTGAAGGCTTATTACCGCCAAACCAAGTACTGAAGCAATTTTAATGTTTGGTACTTGATTTACAGGATGCATTCTACTAACGCGAACGTTTGTGAGGATGTATGTTTGGATGTCTAAATGCTTGTTGTTAATTCCTGCAAAAACTATTGATTAAACTTTACACTAATATAGTCTGTACATTAGAATAACACAGAGCCTATATTATAATGTAATAATCACTATCGTCACTATCACTAACATACTGGAAAATAAAGTCCTCCGCCGTATCTGTCTTTCTATTCGCGATAAACTCAGAAACTACTGCACCTATTTTCATGCTGTTTTCAGTTATGGATAGAGTGATACCCAAGGAAGGTTTTAATATACAATTTGTTAGGATTTTGTATACATTAACGATATTTGTTGGAGGTGTCGGAGAAAAATAAGCCGTCTGGGAGCCTTCAACGAAAATGCTCCCTAAACCCTTTGAGATATAACAAAATAATGTTTGATGGAATTGTGTATCTTATATACAAAAAAGCCAGTGAAGGCATATGCCTATCTCTTAAGGATAACATACTATATCAATTTTAATACTTTAAAAAACATGCAATTATAAAGCGGTAATTAGAAAGCTATTTATACAAATATCGTATTAATCCTTATTATTTTAAATACGTTAGATGGCTTGAGCATTTCATGAAGATTATTTTATCCCTTTAAACCATGCAAATTAAATGAATACCATAGGAGATATAGCAAATTCAAAATTATTTATTTCGTGTCTCCGGTTACACTGGCAAAGCCGGATAAAACAGCTAGTTTAATATATTGTCTTGTTGTAAAGTAACACACATTCGTGGCAAAAAATTCTAAAATCATTTGTGAATCTGATTCGTCAGCTTCATAGTCATCATCATCATCATCATCATCAGCCTGTATCTCTCCACTGCTGGATGTAGGCCTCCCCTAAGGCTCGCCACTTAACGCGATCTTTCGCTACCCTCATCCAACCCCCACCAGCGACCTTCTTTAGGTCATCTGTCCATCTGGCGGGGGGTCGTCCCACTCTGCGTCTTCCCGTACGTGGTCTCCAATCTAGAACCCGTTTGCCCCAGCGATCGTCGGTTCTGCGGCAGATGTGTCCGGCCCATTGCCACTCCAGCTTGCTAATTTTAAAAGCTATGTCAGTAACTTTCGTTCTCTGACGAATATCAACGTTTCGAATTCTATCCATCAGAGATACACCAAGCATAGCTCTTTCCATGGCTCGCTGAGCGACCTTGAATTTATGGACCAGACCCACTGTTAGTGTCCACGTCTCTGCTCCGTACGACATTACCGGGAGGACGCACTGGTTAAAGACCTTCATAGTGGTGAAGTTTTAATAAATACCGGACATTCCTAATAATTTTGGTTGAGCCGGGTGTGATGTAATAAGAATGTTTTTGTAAAAGCAGGCTTGTTGAAACCTCGCAATATTATTACTACATACAACATATTTAATTTATAGTAAAATTATGATGGTTTTAATTGATAAAATAGAAATACGCTCTGCGACGTGTCCACTCTTAAGGCCGTTTGCGTAATAGGAAACCTTAAATAAACTTAATTCTAATCCATTTTTGTTAAGTCCATGAAGTTAGAGGCCAGTCATGGCTAATAAGACGGCTCGCGACATCAATTACGGTGATTGGTCGCGGACTGGTCGGCGGCAATTGTACCTAATTATCAGAAGATTGCACTTCAACACTCATTACATCTACTATGGCTCGCTTCTTCAATTGTTATTTAATTAAGGTTAACGCCACGTTAAAATATTTCTTTATTAAGAAAAATATTAAATGAATCCAATGATTCCAGAAATAGGCTGGGTGGTGTAAGAGCGGTGGTGGTTCGGTTGTAAGGACGCTTTCCTTTAATGCAAAAGGTCGCAGTTCGAACCCCGGCACGTACCAATGAGAAATACACTAGTATTTTGGTCTTACATTTACAACACCACTGTTAGCACGTTAAGCCGTTGGTCTCGGATTCACTAATACTAACTTGTGGAATGGTTAAATTGTTATCAGATCTTCGCCAACTCGACTAGCCAGAGTGATGAGTGTGGGCCAAATTCTCCAGATATATCTGGAAGGCCTATTTCTAGCTCTCCATATTCACTGGATAAACAACAGTCATTACAGCATTTGGAACAGACTTTGACCTCTGCTAAAAAGACTTTGAGTTAGCGTAGATATTGTGTATTTTTTTTTATTAGTCCTAACAATTCCACAAGAGAGGGCTTAGCGCCCGCCCCGAGGTATGGGAACGGTGCTGTTGGCCTATCAAGATGCTTTTTCACACTACGCTTAAAGGATTTTGGCCTGGGCGTGTGGTATGATTATAAACTAAAAGAATATGACAAATGTATGTAAGAAAAGACGAATCCATTTCTTATTGGTTACCCAGTAAAGTGTATTCATACATTTCGATATCAGGCTTGATTTGCCGTCATGCCCAGTCAAGTGTTCGGGACTGATGTCAGTCATGAGTGTCTGATTGCAGTTGCTAACATTCAAAGACCTCAAGGTTACATTCCTTTTTTTTTTTAATATAAAAAAATACAGTTACTGTAGTTTAAAAATATTTGAAATAGCGTTCTTAAGAATTATGTCGGAGCGTGCTGGTATGAATCGGCATTATCCCTGGAATATTGTATTTGTGATCCGCAGCGTGATTATAGCTCCAATCCTTGTAAGTGGTCTAATTGAAGATCTTCGGAGCAATTAGGTTTTTTTCTATTACACGTTCTTATGCCCAGTTATATTTAGCTAAACAAGGCTTCTGCGGTTCAAATACACATACCTGCACGAGAAATTTCAATTTAATTAATAATAGATAGTGATAATTTAGAATTATTTCCAGACACTGCTTTCGTGGTCTAGCAGTCCGTGGATTTTAATGCGGACGTACCGGGTTCGATTCCTGGTCGGGACACAAATATATTTATTAATTTAAATAAAATAAATAAATATTTAATTTATTCTGTCTGTATTAAATAAGTCTGTTACGCTAGAGACATCGACGAGCTTGCCATTTATCATGATTGGCCTATAGTAAAGTTGGCTAAACGTGGTTTCTGACCACCGCGAAAGGGATACGGTCCTAATGATATTTAACTATTTATTTTTATTTCCAGATACATACATCCAAAGAAATAAATTAGAATTTTTTTTACCCAAACATCACATATTATAAATTTAAAAGGAGCTTTGTGTATGTATGTCTGTTTGTCTGTCTTCTAGGCCTATATTACTAGACCAATTTCGATGAAAATTGGCAGAAATATTTCTTGTAGACTTTCCCGCTTCTTAAAAAAAGCGTGGTTTTTGATGACTCCCAAAGTATTACAGTCGTAAATATATTTAACTTTTTATCTTGGGTTACTGTTTCTTATAAGTAAATTAAAAGAGTAAAAATAGATCAAAAGCACAACCAGCTTGTTTTTTCTCATATTTATTTTAGTATGCTGATGATGAGTTTAGGATCATTAGTTGGATAATGTACGAGGGGTGCCATAATCGCTCCCAAATAATCTAAGCTTCTTAACAGCTATTCAAGTTATCTTAAAAAACTCGACAACACAGACGTAAAATCTAAGAATATGCCACTTCATGTATTTATTTTATGAAAAATGGTGGCCCCAAAAATACCGGTTACGGTTTTGTAGTTCAGTGCCTTTTTATCTTGTTTATATTATGACACTCACAATTTGCCCAGTTAATAAAACTAATGTTATCTTTACTAATGAATGAATGGTCTAATGGAGACTAAGTGCGGAATAGCCATCGAAATCACAATCACAATCACATACTAATGAATTTATGGTTTAATAAATAATACATAAGAAGTCGCTACAAAAGCATCTTGGCACACATTTATAGATTGTAAGCTGACCGCCTTCGTGGTCTAGTGGTAACAAACGTTGCCGTGAACTCGGGAGGTCGTGGGTTCGATTCCCACCGGGGGCAAGTTGTACATTGTATAATTTGTCACGGTCTGGGTGTTTATATGTATAATATGTATATATATATTTACAAAAAAAAATAAAAAATAATATGTAGTTTATCAACCATCTAGTTTCCGTAACACAAGCTTTGTAGCTTACCACAGAAATTAGATGGCGCTGTGTGACCTGTCTGGAAATATTTTTATTTATTTATTTATTTATACGGCCCATTTACAGCCACGAATTTATATTTAGTTGACACGCCCTATTTACAGCCACGATCTTTTATTAAGTAGTCATTAAGTTACAATTTACTTAGCAATAAATGTTATTATACCACACGTTAATCTGGATTATTATCTCTTACGGTCAAACTATAATTACCGAACAGTTTAAGCCGGCGTCGCTCGGTCCTGCAGCCCTATTCTGTTACATAAGCGCAAACGATATATATCACGCTATTAAAGTTGATTTTGCACGGACACTGTCAAGTTCGAGCGCTTATAGAGTTGAGAATTGAATGACTATTGTAATTATGACGCAAGCTCTGATGTAAATAACTAAATCTACTAATAACGTTTGCGACTAAGTAATAGAATGGGGCTGCAGGTTCCACTAATACCAACTTGTGGAATTATTAATAAATTGTACAGCCTTAAACATTTTTTCAAAATTTTCCAGTTATTTCTAGAAGGCCCATTGCAAAAAAAGGCATTAGCTGAAAATCGGTATTGCAGCTGAGGCTAAGCTGATTACACACTTATGTTTTACTAAAATGTAGCTCACCCGCATCCACCTTTAGCACTAAATTAATTAATAACAACTTTCTACTAACCACCTCTGTTATTTTTTTTATTTATTTTTTTTGGTTCTCTTCTCCCGATGGATGATGAATGAGATGATAAGGGAAGGCAAAGGGTCTAGCCCATACAGCCAAGTCTGACGTAATATATATTTCTTTTCTATGAGTTAATGAGGTCATCATTAAATTCCAAATGCAGCAGAATTTGATGCTTTTCTTGGAGTCACTCGTGGCATTATAGCTCAAACACGTCGGGTAAAATATGGGAGTTCACAGCGCGGGAAAACTGCAAAAAATAAACTGCAACTTGTGCCCTATATTCAAAGTCCAATTTATCGTTTTCCATAACTAATCACATTGTAGCACATTATTAAACAAAACAGCACCACTTTTGACCAACAATATCCACAGTAAATTAATTTACAAAACAACAACTTGCATTTGACATCTTCGCGCAAAATGGCGCGAAAGACTCCTTTTTTTTTAATTCCAACAGTAAAGGTTTAGTACTCTTTGTTTTTGGGTCTGTGATAATGATGATGTTGTGTAGATTATTGAACCATTTTTTTTTTTGTTTTTGGGTCTACTTTTCAAACCATAATAGAGCAAACTCAAATGAATGTCCATGCTCAACGCTTTTTTATATTATTGTTTTGAAAACGGTGAGAAAATAAAAGATGAAGTCAGAAATTCCATGCGTCGCTTAACAAGTGCTGATAAAAAACTATAATATGTATTTATATTTTAAGTAGGTTAGGATGTTTTTACTTTTATGTGTTGGTATTTGGTGTCAATTAGTTCTTGGAAGAAATTTTTAACTGGTATTGACGGAACTAGGAATCAGATAAATAACAAGTCCATGGGAAAGTTGATGGCATAAGGTCTCCGATGATATGGACTGACCAGTTCAATGCTGTATAAACCACACCTTGAGACGACCACCACCACGACTAATGGATGCCATACATGATCAAGTTTACAGCGGACTTAAGGGTCGTCTAGTAAACTCGATAGTGTATGGCTATTAGTTTACATGACAAATTGTAGATTATCCACTAAACTATATGTATGTGTGTATGAATTCGTATGTAATTTTATTAATAAATATTTATTATAAGCAATAAATAATATTTTATAGACGTATATTTTTAAAATATTTAATTTTAATTGATATATTGCACCTACCTCACATAAATGTTCTCGTTGTCCCGAAGGTCTGACAGGCAGAGAATGTCAAGCGACATTATGTCACGCCTTTGTAATTTTTGTGCAATAAAGTTTTAAATAAATAAATATATAAAAAGGAGCTGTATAAATGGCTGGCAAAGGGCTGTTTCTATAATATTGGCGAGTTTTTCGAGCGGAATATAAACTAAAATAATGTGTATGAATTTCTTATTATTATTAATAACATAAAATTATTATATATATTGACCTTAATTTAATTATGTAATAATGACTATACTTACTAGATAAGAATAAATTTAAATTAAACAATTTTTGCATGCCACAACAATGGCTAAATATGCAGAGCCAACTTACTAACCATATTACTGAATGTACCACAAGCAAATAAACAATTTTGAATTTGAATCATATATTACATAGGCTATATAAGCAAATGACCTCGACCTACTTCAAGGCGTAGGTATCGATCTTATTAAAGTACAGGTTCGTTGAGCAAACTATGGAGGGAGTTATGGTTGGTATTTTGATGATAGATAGAATTCGAAACGTTGATATTCGTTAGAGAACCAAACATAGCTATCAAAATTAACAAGCTGAGGTGGCCATGGGCGGAGACATTTGCCGCAGAATCGAAGACCAAATGGCGCAAACGGGTTCTAGAGTGGAGTCCACGAACGCAGAGTCCCCGGGGACTCTCGGCCAGACGGACGGAAGACACAGTCTGATGATGAAGTAAGACATTTAGAAATAGGTAATTACCTATCTCTCCTCAATTCATGACAGATCTCTTCGTTCGTCACACAATTCTGTTCTATCTATTCCTTCTCATCACTCTAACGTTCAGTCTAACTCATTCGCAGTAGCGACCGCAAATCTCTGGAACAGTTTACCTGTTGAAATTCGCCAAGCACCCAGCAAACCTCTGTTTAAAAAACTGGTTTACTTTCATTACCTAAAGAGCTCCTCACAACGTATATAAGTGTGTATTGTATGTAGTATATAGTAGCATATATATTGTGTAGTATATGTATTATTGTGTACGTATTTGTATGTATGTGTATTTATTTTAATATCTAGTGTATGTAAGATTAAATGAATTTATTTGGCAACGTTTCTTACAATCGTTTGCACCTAGTCTCATGACTGTAATGTTCTGTATTGTCCCAAAGGTTGGCTGGTAGAGAATGCCTAGCGGCATTAAGCCCGCCCTTTGTACATAGTGCAATAAAGTTTTAAATAAATAAATAAATAATAAATATCTGTAGAATACGCGCTTTGAAAAATTCTAATGAGAATTGAATAAGAATCTGTATTCTTATATCTATCCACACCAGTCTGCTTTTAAATGCATTTTCATATTTAGTAGAATTTCTACCTTTTATTCTTAAAGCATACCTTCTCGCTCGCACAATACAAGATTATTTAAGCCTGAGTGTATTTTTTAGAAAAGTAATCTGTTAACTTTTTAGGAAATAAAATTATGGACATTTTGGATATATATTACTTACCGTTCCGTGGGAATCAAATATTTCAAAAGACCACAACATGAAGTCGAATAAATATTATGATCTCACAGAAGAAATGATCAGGAACGGGTTCAATACTCAGCTTTACACAGTGGAAGTTGGTGCCAGCAAAATCTCTGCATCACTTACTGAAAGAATTGGACCTGCAAATTCTCCAGATATGTGTTCTGGAAGGCCCATCTCTAACAGTACGACGCTGTGTTCCAGGGGCTGTAATGAATAATGAATCTGAATATCATCTCTAATAGCAGTCTATAGACAGTGTCCGTACAGACAACTCTAATTTGATATTGGCAGTTACCTTTATATATATAATGTTTGCGGCTAAAGAATTAGAATTCGACTGCAGGTTATAATGGAAAAATATTCAGGTTTTTTTTTAAAAGAAAATTTACAAAATTTTTGAGCAAATATAAAAACTATTTTGATATAAATACCAGTCAAATATATCTGATTTCAGATTATACCTGTGCACCCCAGCTAATTGTTTAGCCACCCCTAAAATATCCACCCCCGTAATTTGGACGCAACAAGTGTTTCTATAACAAAAGCCCAGGTTTGGTTGTGATTTATTCATCTCTCTCCCCTAAACAAAATCCAACTGAAATTCCCACACGTTTTTTCTTCTTTAAAATATATTGGATTGATATTGTTTGGTTTTTGGATAAAAAATACAATTTAAAACGTGACTGAACTAAGATTTATATTGAACTAGATGTTTGACCCGGCTTTTTTCGTATATTTAATTTAAGTTAAAAAATATTTATTGCACTAAAAAATTTACATATGCTTAATCACTAAGTATTTTCTAACAACCAACTGTACATGGTAGTCGGCATAAGAAACCTCCCGTGACCGTAGCGTCACATATGATGACGTTATACCTACCTACTGTATGAATGTTCCGGGGATCAACTCTGCCAGATTTATTCAAAATCGGTCAAGTACAGCGTACAGGCGAATCATTTTGACATTAATTATTGACAAAAAAAACTGTAATTAATTTTATTTATTATACTCTAGCATAACAAAAACTTTTTTTACGTTAATAATTTAATAGTTTCGATCCCGCCGATATAAGTAAATCAGAGAATTTTCACTTTGAAATCCTGTGTTTTATCTGTAATAAAGTACCTGATCATAATGAAGTACCTAATCCTAGCGCTCTTATTCAATACATAAATCTTAACCAATTGACTATTTAATTAAATTATATTTTAATGCTGGGGTAAAACAATGTTTATATTAAGTTGAATTAAACAAAGAAAATAATTATGATTATTGAATTATATTTAGTTGAGGCACGCTGCAAAAAAAATGGGGCCTGGTTTTGGGTAATCTAGACTATTTTAAGCACAAACGTATTGACTAAATTCCGTTCCGTTAGACATTGTTATAATTTCTTCTGTTTTTCTTCAATTTTTTTGACACCTAAGTATCAGTAATAAAGTAAGTTTCCTAGTTAAGCCCAATGTACAAACTCAATTATTAATTAACCTTTATGTTCTGTGGAAATGAATGAATACATAAAATAAAATAAATACATAATAATCTTATTATTTATTTATTATGTCAAAGTCAAAATATATTTATTTATATAAACCTATTACAGGCATTTATGAAACTAAGCAGCTAGTGGAATTCTAAGTAGCAGAGTAGTCCAAAGCTGTTAGCAAAAGAACAGCAGCTTAGAATATTCTTGTGACCTGTTGAGGTTTAACCTAACTGAGAAAGGAATCTGCGAGGAAAACTTAGCTATATTAGATTTATAAAATAAAACATATACAGAATTACACCAGAACGATCAATTATTAACCTTTATTTATTTATTTATAAACTCTTTATTGCACAAAATAACTGAAAAAGTAGTGTACAAGGGCGAACTTAATGCCTTCCGGCATTTTATAACGCTAACCTTTGGGAGTGTGGCGGAGGATTTCGGGTGCATTAAGATACATACAATTACTTAAGAATACTTAAATACTATTACATAAATACTTACATGATATATAATTAAAATAATATATATAATAAACATAAATATATATTATGTATAAATATATAAACACAGCTAATAGATAGATACTCGTATTATATTACATAGGTATAATCATTTACGATAATATGTTAAGAAAATAAATAAAAATTATACTGCATAGGTACTTGTAGTTATCATGACAAATTATTTTGTTTATTTAAAAAGTGAGCAATGAGTAGATTTTTAAACACATTGAAGGCGCCCGTCTAAAGACTAGTGGAAGCTTGTTCCACTCTCGAGCAGCGAAAACAGTAAAAGAATCTGCATATCTGCTAGAAGTGTGAGGGGAAATTTTGAGTTGATTGTTAGAAGCAGACCGAAGAGGAAGGTCGTGACTGTGTCCAAGAAATTGGAAACGAGTCTTAAGGTAAACCTTTCATATAATAATTATCTAAAACAATAAGTAAAGAACGAAATCCACTATGTTGACAATCTAACGTTTCTATTTGCGCCTTTGGCGCTTCTATAAAAGACTAAATCAGTCTCTTGTCGGCAATTTCTCTCACCCTCAAGCGTTTGGCCAAACAAGTGCCTTACAATAGATCACGGTTGAGGGTGCATCTTCACCCCTCACTTCAAATGTATTTGCTAGATTTCCCACACACTTGTCACCCCGTGGGGCTCTTTCATGGCGTGATAACAATGGCAAAACTTTTTTAAATATGACGCAAAATATTCCAACCTGCCAGCATCATCATTTATAACTATTGTCCAACTTTGGTTCCCATACTTTTGTGTCACGAAACCACGTTATATTTATGGTTGGTAAATCTATTATTTCATACTACCTGTCCGATTGTGTGCCTTTTATTGCATGACCAGAGTCTATACCCGCCCCAAAAAGGCCAAGTAGTTTGGAGTTCCAGAATGCAGATTCCCTATTTTCGACACAATAAAACTACCTTCCCTTTCTGCATTCCCATCCTCATTAAACATTGTTTTACAGTAACCAGCCTCGGCAACTGTGTACTGCAGTAGCAACTAACATAATTGCGTTTTCATATTTACTTGCGTTCCAAGTTTCAATTCTTCTCGCGTTGACCCATAAGACTGCCTCCGTGGTCTAGCGGTTAAGTCCGTGGATTTAGACTTGGAGGTACCGGGTTCGATTCCTGGTCGGGACACAAAAATATTTATTAATGTAAATGTATTTATTTACATAATATTTAATTTAATTGTGATATTTCTCGAGCGTACCAACGCTGGAGACATCGATGAGCTTGCCACTTGTCATGATTGGCCTATAGTAAAGTTGGCTAAATGTGAATCCGCTTATTTATAAGCGTGGTTTCTGACCACCCCAGAAGGGAAACGGTCGTGATGATACTACTTTACTTTTACATATAAGACAAGTAGTGCCATAAGACGCAAGCTGCTACACGGATTAAGACACGTCAAATTATCAAGCAACAAATTTAGTTTACCGCGGGTGACTCGGTTGTAAGAACG
The DNA here is from genome assembly GCA_910589645.1 of Tinea semifulvella. Taxonomy (NCBI): domain Eukaryota; kingdom Metazoa; phylum Arthropoda; class Insecta; order Lepidoptera; family Tineidae; genus Tinea; species Tinea semifulvella. The sequence goes on from OU342599.1 coordinate 6,146,361, forward strand.
CTTTTCTTAATATCCTACAAAGGTCAGTTCAATCCCCCCCGGCATATACCAATGAGAAATACATACACTTTTCCCACATACATTTGTCATTTATGGAATCTAGTCTAGCCAGCGTGGCGGGTGTAGGCCAAATTCTTTAATTATATGTTCAGAAAGGCCTATCTCTATCAGTGGAGGTCTAGGAGCTATAATGAAGTTTAGTTGCCTACAATGTTAAACTCAGTGTATATGAAAAACCGATGTGGAGCTAAAACATCAACTAGCGGATACCCAGCGGGCTCTTGCATTCCAGAAATTTTCTAATGCTCAGACTAGGCCTGAGAATGGAGTGTGTGTTGGTAAATCTATTATTTTTTATATAAAAAAAAAAATATAAATATTTTCAGACAGGTCACACAGCGCCATTTAATTTCCGTGGTAAGCTACGAGGCTTGGGTTACGGAAACTAGATGGTTGATAAACTACATATTATACTCTTTTTTTTTTGTAAATATATACATATTATACATATAAACACCCAGACCGAGACAAATTATACAATGTACAACTTGCCCCCGGTGGGAATCGAACCCACGACCTCCAGAGTTCACGGCAACGTTTGTTACCACTAGACCACGGAGGCGGTCTAACTACCTATACGATTGTATGCCTTTTATTGCATGACCAGAGTCTATACCCGCCCCAAAAATGCCAAGAAGTTTAATTCTTAACTCATCATAACTCATAACACTAAAGTGATGTAATTGAGCTTAAGAAAGGTCCATTCCCAACCATTAAAATAAAAGAAGCATTATCATTTCTCCAAGATAACGCAATTATCTACAATCAAAAACACAATTTCAACCCTAAAAATCATCCCTAATAACCTCAAAATGCTTCTAATAGACTTTTAATTACATCCCGCTCGGAGTTCCAGTGACCCCTTTACACTTGTTTACGTCTTCATCCCTTTCCCAAACTAGCGGAGGCATCAAAATGGAATGTTTAATTCCGAAACCCCATACGATTTATTATTATAAAGCAGAACTCTATAATCGGCGACCGCTTGCCATCTGTCGCCGTTCCGAATCTCGCAACATCGAAAAAAAGTTCAATGTGTTTACGAACCCTGGGAACCTAGAAGCGACGTGCATTCCCACGAACAACCCCTCAATTTTCAATAACCAAATTAGCCTTCGCGTTACCCTATTTTGGAGATGAGGGAGTCGTGAATCTATTCATCGATATAAAAAAATCCACCGTCCTCGTCTATCATGTGTGTTATTCATATGTCGTTCTCCCTCGAATGCACGTGTTCAAGGATCCGTACAGTGGATCGCGAGGATGTATGCGCAAGAGTCTTGGCTCGCAGCACCTGCCGGCTGCGACGCACCCCATTGGCCGAGACACTATCACCGCTACACTGATTTCTTTTCTACTTACTTTTTTTGTGATACACTCTTCGATGCATAATGAAAAAACATACAAGTTTGGACTGGTAGAATTCGAGTATTTTGTGTGTAGGTGGTATTTTATGTGGATTAGTCTTTAGTAAACAAAATTTTAATGAGACAACTTATCTGGAGAATGTCCGATCGAAAGATAGATACGGCTCCAATTATTAAGTTTTTTTAGACTTTCAAATTGGGTCCAAAACCAAATAACTCTCATACGTACTTACGAATAATAAACTCATTTCAGAAGTAATCAATACCCAACAGAAAATCGTTGCTAACAAAGTGCAAATATCACTTGTCTAACAAATACTAACAAATGTTAATCAGGCACTTGACTCACTTTATGTTCTATGTTCAGGTGAACTTTTGTACCGCCACGTGCGCGCGCGCAAACACGAGGGCAACATTAGGGGTCGACTCCGTGACCCCGGCAGTACGCCAGGGGTCGATAACAATCGCATTGTCACGGCCACGGACGTTTGTCGACCCTTGAGTTAATCAAACTTATTGTGTTTGCTAACAAACTCGTAGACTCGTGCGTGGCGCGTGGTAAATTAACTTCTATTGTCTAATGATATTGTTACTCATACGGTCTCACGTATGGTGTCAATTCAATTGCTTTAACTAGGTAAGTAGACTATCTCGTCTTTTCTTGCAGATGAAGATGCTGTCTACAACCTTAAAGATATTTCAGCAAAATGAAACTTGAAGTAAACACTCATAAATATTTATGATATCCTCAGCAGTAAAATTTTATAAGTCACTCGAATCTAAAGAGTTCAGTCCCAAATCATCACAAACCGTAAAGGGTGCATGAAAAAAATATTTTGTGTCAATACAATCCACTTGCAATTCACCCACACACGCTCAGTGGAGCTTTTACACAGACAAAGGGCGCTTATGTACGAGGGCGGCGCGACCGGTATAAAAGGCCGACCCGCCCAATCAGCCCCACATTCCTGCCTGTGATCTCACTCGCGATACACGCTCTCTACTACCACTTCTTACTAAACTCTACAACATGTCTTATTACGCTAACGACGAATACATCATCTCATTAAACAACTCGATGAATGAGAACAAATATAACAGTGAAAAGATGAAAAACAGCGGCTTCAAAGCTCTATTGAAGCCGCTCATGAAGCTCATCAAGAAGACGAAGAAGCGATCAGTTCCCGCCAAAACTTGCGACTCGAGCTACGAAGATGAACAGAACACCAGCAACGAGTCTTTGGAACGCAAAATCATGGAAGAAATGAGCCAATGTGCGCCTGGTGCCGCTTTCGTGGTTTACAATGAAGATAATAGCTGTGACATCGTGCCAGTGTGCCGTGACAACTTCTACGTGCCTGTTCACTTCGCCAGGACCGATGCCGGAACCTTCTTCTGGACCAGTGTCACCAAGGCTGAGTCCGACTTCGCTGCATCCCACTGCTACACCGAGTGCCAAACTGCAGAACAACAACACCCAGTCTACAGCCACGACCGTTGGGTACAAGCCTAAGATCTGAATTATCTGAATACCAGTGTCTTCCGTGAAGCCAGTGCCTCCTAGTTGGTTTCGAAAACAAGTCTGTGATCTTAGCTTTAGATAGGGTAGGTTCTAATGTGCCATGTTATTGTAGTTTCGTGATAGATAACTCCATAAAAGCTTTAATTTTGAATGTAATTTCAATGTGATATTGTACTCAATTATATAACTCGAGTATTGTTAAGTGTTAGGATTTTATAGGTAGAATATAAGTAGAAAATTTATTGTAATTTTGAATCGAGCTTTAATTTTTAGGTTAGGAACTTTGACTGAACTGTATAGGGTTTTGTATACATCTAATGTCTTCCAGAAACGTTGAGTTTAATAAAAAAAAACAATGAATTATACTTTACATTTTTTTATTCCACAACCTTTACATTTTAGACAAATAATTAATAATAAATAATTAATAAGTGTTTATTATATAAACAGTTGTCACTAACTATATTATAATTTACACTTTAAAACACAATTATATGAGTGAGATACAAATCTTACGAGTTATAGAGTCTGTAAGGTCTGAGAAGTGGTCGGACAAGGTTGGGAACTGGTTTGAGCGGGCACAAGCCAAGTCTCCTTATATGGCGGGCCGGTAATTTTGACCGCACGTGCAACGCCGCGGGCGGATCACGGCGGCTACTGGAGTTTTAATGGTCCCTTTTTATTCCAACATGGAATTTTACTTAAAAGATTTCTTACAATAGCAATAAGATTATCAGAAAAGTATATGAGACCATAATAGGATGTAGGTATTTTAGCCAACTTTATCCGACATCTTACTAGGCTTACCAGACTCGAAAAATAAACGATAAAAAGAATCGGATTCACATTTAGCCAATTTTATAAAAAAAATGCTGAAATAAAATAAAATAAAATCAGTTTTTATTTGTCACAAAAATAGTTAATAAAAATGTTAAACATAGTTAAAAAATAAAACAAAGATATAATGACAAAAGGGTCTATGGTTCAGAAAATGGTGTTGGAAGCAGGTTCCAACAACCCCTGTTATTATACCATAGCCGACATTTAAATTTAGTGGAACAGTAATATAAATAAAAGTTATAAAACAATAATGAAACAAAATTAAAATAAAACAAAAAATAAAAATAAAAAAACCAAGAACATAAATAAATAAATAAAAAACAGAAACCTAGACGGGAGCTGACCCAGCCTGCTTCACAAGCAGCCATGCTGCACACCGAACGGGCGGTGGAAGATCATTCCATATTTTGGCAGCGGCATGCTTGAAGCAGCCCCGGGCGCCTACCAGGCCGTACATGGGAAGGTTAAACAAAAGACCTCTGTGTCTGAAAGAACGTTTGTACGACTTGTAGTCAAACTTACTATGCAAATAGTCAGGACATTGAGTGTTTATTAAAGTGTAGATGAAACATGAGTATTTTAATATCCTGACATTTTCCATATTAAGGATTTGTTTTTCAACCAAATACGGCGTGATGTGGTCCCTTCTAGGTATACTGTAACAAAAACGTAAACATGCATTCTGGACTCTTTAGTAAATAGTTGGCATAGCAACAACTAAAAATCATCATTAGTTTTAATACCGCTAATTATGACAAGACAGACGCCGCGCGGGGATTAAATTGATTAATATAACGATTAGATTAGCCGAAACTTGTTTATGGTTCTGTTATGTAAAATACGTGTATTACGAGTCTAGACAAACGATAACACGTAAAGAAAACAAACATTGAAACCTTCAAAACAAATTAATTAATCAGAATTTTCCACTTTAAAATCTTGCATAGTAATTGATAGTCTTAAGCGCCCCTGTAAACGATCGAAAACTTCACGTTTTTTATCAAACAATAGCGTAAACGATCAAACCAACCATCAAATCACGCCATCAAACATCACACATCAAAGACCGCCTCCGTGGTCTAGTGGTAGGTCGTGGGTTTGATTCCCAACCGTGGCAAGTTGTACATTGTATAATTTGTCTCGGTCTGGGTGTTTATATGTATAATATGTATATATTTACAAAAAAAAAAGTATAATATTAGTTTATCAACATCTAGTTTCCGTAACACAAGCCTCGTAGCTTACCACGGAAATTAGATGGCGCTGTGTGACCTGTCTGGAAATATTTATTTATATTATTTATATGTGTATTAAAATAAAAAATAAAACTGTATCTTTGACTTTGTTATTTTCGCGCCTAAAACTGAAAATATATTTTTATTTTATTTATTTCTTCCACCGTAATGTTTTGGCGAAACCTCTTCATTAAATTGTTTTTTTCACAGGCCGCATACTATTAAATTGTTTGTCAAACATTTTTAATCGGGCTTTAGGGCCGATAATTCACCGCTTTTTATTGCGGCTGGATTGCCCCAAAATTAAGTATCTGTAAATGTAATTAATAAAGTTAAAAATGACATCGATTATTCCAGCTGACGCCTGGCTTTCAAAATAAAACTGGAAAATTAATGAAGCTATTTTTACCATTAATCGTTACGATCACATAGACTTTATTTTATATTCAAAATGTTTAATCACAGCCCCTAAAACACAGAGTTCTAGACCTTAATTATGGGCCTTCAAAAAAATTGCTGAGAGTTTGGCTTACACTCGCCACGCGTCGGACTGCCTCCATGGTCTAGGGGTTAAGTCTGTGGATTTAGACGCAAAAGTACCGTGTTCGATTCCTGGTCGGGACACAATATTATATTTAATTTATTTGTCATGATCGGCCTATAGTAAAGTTAAATGTTCACAGACAGTGAAGTCATCCAGGCCCGGATGTTCAATGGGCCTGAGTTGGGGATGGGATAATCTCCCGTTTTCGCCAGCAGGATCTCGGCGGCTATAACTACCCGCCGGTCGTGAAGATACTTTACGTATTATTGGCCACTCTGGCGGGTTGACGAGTATCTGATGTCTTTATCACAATTTAATAACTTCCGAGGCACGGGAACGGTGGTATTGTAAATCTATGAAAAATATACAAAAAGAAAAATGTATCTATCATTGTTACGTGCCGGGGTTCGAATGATGTATCTTGCAAGATGCATCTTCAAAACAAATTATAGACAATTTAGAAACACAATAATTTTGTTATTGCAAAAATGTTTTAAAACCATTTCATAATGTACAGTATTTATCTAGTTATCTGCTTTGGTATGCCCTGAAGGCATAAGAGATAAGTGCAAATGTTGCGTGATGGTGCATCTTGGATGGTTGTAAAAATAACTACAACTTGTTAAGAGCTAAACGCTTTTGCATACCTCTCGCTTGCACAATACACATTTTTTAAAGATTTGTTGTCTATTAACTTTCTAAAATTAAGGATATTTTATGACAGTATTGTGTATTATATTTGTTTGCACCCTGCCCATGATCTCTCACTTTCCCAGAGGTCAGTTGTTAGAAAATGCCTAACCGGCATTAAACTCGCCTATGTACACTAATTTTAAGTTTTGTGCAATAAAGTAGGTATTAAAATATAAAAAAAAAAAACCAGTCAGGCGTTTAAGACTCAGCTAGGTTTGGTTAAGTTATAGTATATACCTATATAGTATATAGCTATATAGTAGGATACCTAAATAGGTATCAATACTACAATCCCTGTGTTTGACTTTTGGCTTCTTTTACTTTATTTCGTATTGAAAGTCTTTGACAAGCGATTGCTGTTTGGATTTCATACAAAATTCAGTAAAAAAGCAAACTATGCTTTATTTGCGTTCAAGCCGAACATAGCAAATATGAATAAGCCATTTAACATACTCATAAAATGCATTTATGATCTTGTACTGGAATCGAACGAGAACGGACAAGTCGAGACCTGCCGCAGGGGACACTTGCACTTTTGCACAAAATACATGTTCCATGCAAAAAAACACATACTTTTTGTAATAATGAAAAGAATAACAAAAAGTCTCAAAGTCAGTAGTACAATTGACTTAACATAAAGGTCGTGGGCTTTCAAAATACACAACTCACACGGACTCGGACATATCGTTCAGGAAAGGTGATTGATTGATTGTAAGTGAGCGACACCGAGCCTGATTGGTGGGGAGTACTGACCAAAAGGAGGGAAGGCCTGTTAACTGACAATTTTGTAGCTGAGGAAATCACTGCATAAGCGCATGAAATATTGTTAGTCAAAAGTGGTGTTATTTTGTTTATTAATTATGTAAAATTTTGTCTTATGTCTTGTTTCAAGCGGTGTCATATTTATAAAAATATCACCATGCCAATATCAAAATGGCATTTGACATCATCGCAAATGGCAGATACTTTAAACGAGAACAACAAATACATGGTAGGCGGAGGTTGTAATTTGCCTAGTCTGCCAAGGCGGGAAAGTTTCGGGATCAGGCTAGAATTGCCGCCATGTCCAGTCAGCCGGATAGTGTTAGGGGCTGATGTCATTCATGAGTGTCTGATTCCAGTTGGTATATAAAAAAAAACTAGCTGTAATAAAATGCCGACGGCATTAAGTTCGCCCATGTATATTACTTTTAAGTTTTTGTGCAATGCTGTATATATCTCAGGCAATATATATGTCGACAGAGCAATAAGGCCCATATAAGGCAATCTCGAACTCAAATCAACAGCTCATTAAAATCCATCGATGACAATTATTTTTTCTCCCTATGCTAAAAAGCCCAGTTATTGAAATTAAGTCAAAGCAGTAGTAACAATAAATTAACCTGACAAAAGGACTATAACAATGCATTTCACTGCACGTGCATAATTTCTACTCCACATTTTAACAAATGAAATCAATCACAATAGGCCCACGCTATTCATTTAACTGGACCACGTGGTTTTGCAATCAGTCGAATCAGAGTCGAACCCGGTACCTCCGAGTCTAAATCCACGGACAACCGCTAGACCTAGGAAGCAGTTTTTGTCATATTGTCAGTAAAGTCTATTTAGAACTGGAGAAACATCGATATAACTTAATTTATTATTAACAATATAAAACAATTACAATATTAAATAAACTATATTAAAACTAAATCTAAATTTAACCTAAAAAATAATAATAATAATAATACATAGAAAATAAAAATACATACTTACAAAAAATATTTATTATTATAATTCAACGAGGAAATGCGGCGAGCGTTTTTTTGGTGGTAAGCCCTTAGTTTATTTTGTAGAATAGTTTTAATTATTTTTAGTTTAGTTTTATTTATAATTAGTTTTTTAATCTATTTTATTTTATTATTTTTGTATCCACTTCGAATAAATTTGTTATTTATTCCCTTTCTTTTAAAACCAAGATTATTTTTAAAAAATCTAAAAGTGTAATTACGCAGTGTTGCACCAAATAAGCGATATGATAATAAGGTATTGCTAGACCGTTAACGAGAAGCCGTCGAGAAAATACCGCTAGGCGCCCAGTTGTCATAATTATAAAGAAATACCCGATATAATCGTGTGGCCGAGGTATAATGCGTAGGTAGCCATAGTATAGTTGTCTGAACAAGATAATAATACTGAGTCTGAGAGCGATCCGTGAGAAATTTGGGCAGATGTACAATTTCTTGACAGGGTTCGACGCTGAGCGCTTATATTTTTTTCTCTCCATTTTAATAATACGGCATTTTGGTATCGACGGAACGGTTCTGGAACCGTGAGTCATATGTTCACATCTATGCAGCGTGTTTTAACTTTGCCTAGCTAAACTATGATTAATAGTTATGTAAAATTTTTACTAACAATTAAATTATGTATTTTATGTCCGAAATAAAACTTTATTATTATTTTTAACATTAAATTTATTATTTTGGACAATTAATCGTTACTACGTAACTACCGTTAATATTGAAAAAACGTACTATACAGTGAGTTATTACCATGAGGATAAAAAAGCTTTGACAGTATAAACAACTGTATTATTTTGACAATTATATATATAGTTATTCGAAGTACAAAATATTAAAATAAAATAGATAAAAATTACATCCTCCTCCTTGCGTCGTTCTCCTCACTGCTGAGGGTCGTGACCCCCTCCACGGATCACTTTGTCCTGGACGATGCTGCGCCATCCGGGTCTGTTCACGGCTGCATATAGGGCATCGTGCATCTGGGTATTCAGTGAGGTGCGTATCTGGTCAGACCAGCGTATGGGGCTTCGGCCACGTGGTCTTTTACCATATATATTTTAAAAATTACATAATTATAAATAAAACTAAACTAAAAAGTCCTATGAAATGAAAGTTGTTCTACAAAATAAACGCTCGCCGCAAAATAAATAAAACTGATTATAAATAAAAAAAACACCAAAAAATACAAATATTAATCGTGTCCGCGTGGTATGGTGGCAAGAACGCTGGCCGCATTTCCTTGCTGAATGGCTATACTGATTCTCTACAGCATTATTACTATCATTACAGCCCCTAGAACACAGCGTCTACCACCTCCACTGTTGCGAGATAGGCTTTCCAGAACATATATTTGGAGAATTTGGCCGACACTCGCCACACTCTGGCCAGACGGGTTGGCGAGGATCTGATGACAATTTTTATTCAAATTTTATTAACGATACCACCAGTTAGTATTTAGTGGACTTGGACCAACGGCTTAACATGCTCTCCGAGGCACGGGAATGGTGGTGTTGTATATTTATAACAAATGTACGGAAGAAAAGTGTATTTCTTATAGGTACATGCCGGGGGGGTTTGAACAGACCTTTGTATGATTTTAGAGGATAGCGTTCTTACAACCGAGCCACCACCGCGCCCTGATATATGTACCATACATATAACAGATAAATTAAATAAATTATTGTGTCTCAACCAATATTGAACCTACGCCTCTAAATTCACAGACGGAGGCAAAATATTTTATCAAATAATTTTGTTTAGGTATAAGCCAAGCTCAAAATCGGGTCAACTTCAAAAATATGGTTTACCAACACTTTCTTTCTAACTAGTCCTAAATTTATATCTCTTTTCCATGTCCTCACTATCCTCAATTGCAGCAACATCATATTTCACTTCCCTCATCATGTAAGTAGTTTTATTCATCGATATATATAGGCCCTCACTGATATAAAAACGTTCCCGTAAAACCAATCGAAGTCATGTAGCTGCACTGCGAGATAGCAAGCGTCGAGAGCGCTTAATATGTATTAATATTTATATCGAGTAAAACTAGTCTTTTTGTATGCATTGTGATATAATTTCCAATGAATAAAGCATGTGGCATTATCCTTGCTTGAGAATTGCCCCCCAAAGTTGGTAGGTACACAAAGCAAGCGGCACGTTTTTAAGAGTGCGTTTTGTATTGAATAGGCTTATCTATATACATCGATGGTTTTATTTTATATTATTGTTTATATATATATATGTAGGTATATGTGTAAGTATATACTATTAGGAATAACTTAATTAATACTGTCTTAATTAATAATGTCCTAAAGGTTTGGCTGTCAGAGAATGCCTAGCGGCATTAAGTCCGCCTTTGTACATAGTGCAATTAAGTTTTTAAATAAATAATATTAATTAAATTTTAGAACGTATGTTCGCTATATAGATGTGAATCTTATAGTATTGCACGTGCACGTGTAGCTCGGACGTTCGGGTTAGAAAGGATTTTTTGCAACCCTTATTCCAATTTCGCAACTCTTGCAAATATTGTCGAACCCTTGTACTTTTTATGACATTTGGAATATTCGAAGCCACGTATGGCTATTGTCCGAAAGGTATTTTGCAAATGTCTTCAAACACGTGCATGTCAATTAATACTCAAACCTTTAACACTGTTACAAATACTGTGCACGAGTTTTAGGCTGAGATTTAAAGCTAACTAATGCAAAGGCACTTTTAGTTATAAGTTCTTTTCTCAATAAAACTCTTTGTTAAACAGATCCGACATGTCATGCACCCACAATCCCTGCTCACTTCTCCTAAAGGTTAGCTGTTAGATAATGTTTTTAGACATTAAGCTCGCCTGTGTACTGTAAAATGTTTTATTTTCTGTGCAATAAAGAATTTATTTATCCATCTATCTAAAGGTCGGTTCAATGAGAAATACACTTTTCTTACGTACATTTGTATATAGATTTACAACACCACCGTCCCCGTGCCTCGGAGAGCGCGTTAAGCCGTCCCAGTTCCACTAATACCAACTTGTGGAATCGTTAATAAATTGTCATAAAAAATTGACACCATATCCTAGCCAATCATAAGACCCCTGGTCGAGACACAATAATATTAATAATAATTTAAATAAATAAATTGAATTAATATTTAATTAATTTGTGATATTTCTAAAGACATCGACGAGCTTGCCACTTGTCATGATTGGCCTTTAGTAAAGTTGGCTAAATGTGAATCCGCTTCTTTATAATAAGTAAGTAAATTGGTTGAAGGACTGTAAATAAAGTGTGTGTGTATGAGCGCGTGAGAGTGAATACACACTACTATTGAACACTTTTGAGACCGACCCGATAGCGGTAATTTATAAAGGTAGAAGGGTTTATGGCTTCTGACGACCTTGTACAAATATCTTAATAAACAAGGTTTGTACATTTTCGCGTATGATCTCATCGATTGTAATTTTGTAGAAAAATCCACATTTATTTTAAAATAAATTAATGACTGTGAAAATACGCAAACAAGCCATTCATAATTTCATAAACACCTGAACATATAAGTGAACACGTTCCTTTTTGGGATGATCTCATATAGGGTAAATCACCCTGTAATGGGCTTAATAGTTTGTTGATTTATTGGCACCTACATACTTTATAAATTACAGCTATCGGGTCGGTCCCAAAAAAGTGTTCAATAGGTACTGTAAGTTTCATCATCACGACCGTTTCCCTTATAAAGAAGCGGATTCACATGTAGCCAACTTTACTATTGGCCAATCGTGACAAGTATCCAGTATATCAAACTCGAGAAATAACACAAATAAATTAAATAATAATTAGATGTATTTATTTAAATAAATAAATATTATTATGTCCCAACCAGGAATCGAACCCTGTCCCTCCGAGCCTAAATCCACGAACTTAACCACTAGACCACGGAGGTTGTTTATGATTTTTTTATGAATTTATATTTGGGCATCTGATAGCCATAATATATTTGCGTTAACGTTTAAATTACAATAAAGCCTTATTGTAATTTGTATATATATTATAAATTATAAATTAAATATATATATAAATATTTATATATATATATATAAGTAAATTATCAGTTTCCACCTTTAGGATAAAAAAACTTCTACGCACCACAGAAACTATAAATAATCAAGTGTATGAGTACAATAAAAACAAAAAGATGCAAATTCAACATAACAAAAATAAAAAACAATAAAGAATTGACAGTAAAAAACCTAATTAATTTACACGTATAAAAAAACTAGGTAACTACGAGTATATACCTACTTACTTGAAGTGCTCATCAGTTATTGCGTGTCTATTATCTATATCAATGTCATTAAATAACTCAACCGCCCTGATGAAAAACGCGTTACATTTATAATTGGTGCTGAAAAGGGATTAGTAAGAATGGACTCTTCCTAGTGTTTATTGTGCCTATACCTAATATTTTACTAAGCACATCAGGTGAGTTCACAATCCCCCGCGCAACACATCAACTAGTATTATTATAGGTTAATAGTGGTTGTCGGATTTTTTGCATTTTTATTTTTTTAATATCAACGTTTTTTTTATGATACAAAGATAGTTTTTTTTTTTTTTGTTTTTAAGTTTATTATTTTCTTTTATTTTACGACTTTTTTTTGTTTGCTAAATAACTTTAATATGCTTTTTTATATTCGCTTAAATTATTACTTTGTTTGGCTTGTACGGATGGACTGATCCTTGTAATACAGACACTACTATATATTTATTTGTTGCAATACACGTTTTTATTAAACTTTTTTTATTATCAATCAATGACTGGTTGCTTTACCCCAAAGTTTGTTCAGATTGTTGAGAACAAAATGAACAAATAATGAGCGCTTTGTATCAACAACGGCATAATTGTTGATCGCATGTCGTGATGAGGTCGAACGTTTCGCGCCAATTTTACAGAAACTATAGCTATGCCCGCAACTTACTATACCCACTAGTCCTACGCGTACTCATAAATTTGGAGACTCTAAAAATCTGTCGAACGCTGAAGATGCTCTCCCAGCCACTCCTATAACCTTCAAGCGAAGTATGAAAAAGCATCTTGTTAGACCGGCATAGTGGTAGAGTCTGATGCTGGTCGTTCGTGGCTGGCGTCAATTCCGCCCGTTCTTGGACCTCGCGTACCGCTTACCATCAAAGATATTTTAACCTTCCAAAAATATCCAAAAATACGTTTATTAAAACATGCATATAAATATCAAGCTGTCATTCTCGTTTATTACATTTGATTTACTAACTTATCTATATTTAGATTTTAATAACTAATAAAAACTAAGCGCCAAAGTATTTATTAACTAAAATATGCATAATTTTATAAGCATGTCAATACGAAGCATAAAATACCAAAAAAACATTACAAAAGACCTTTATTAAAACATGCATATAAATATCAAGCTGCCCATGACTCATTCTCGTTTATTACATTTAATTTACTAATTCTTCTATATTTAGATTTTATTAACTAATAAAAACTAAGCGCCAAAGGTTTTATAAACTAAAATCAACATAATTTTATAAGCATGCCATGCTCTAAAATACGAAGCATAAAATACCAAAAATTGTTTATTAATGTTAGGTTTTTCTTTTTAATTATTTATTATTGTAATTCTTTTATACTGTTTTAATATACAAATTGAAAAAAAATATGCATATAAATATCAAACTGCATATGACTCATTCTCATTTATTACCTTTTATTTAAGTCTTTTATATTAGATATTAATAACTAAGCACCAAATGATTTATAAACTAAAACTATCATCATTATATAAGCATGTCATGCTCTAAATTAAGAACCATAAAATAACAAAAAACATTTATTAAATTATGCATATACCTAAATATGAAGCTGTCCATGACTCATTCTCGTTTATTACATTTTATTTAGGTACTAAGTCTTCTATATTTAGATTTTAATAACCAAGAAAAACTAAGTGCCAAAGAATTTATAAACTAAAATCTACATCATTTTATAAGCATGTCATGCTCTAAAATACGAAGCATACAATACCAAAAAAACATTCCAAATATCTTTATTAAAACATGCAAATTAAGCATTTATTCGAAAAAAATATTTACAAAATATAAAATAAAATTAATATTAATACTCCTTAGTATTAGGAATATAAGTCCCGTCCGCGTGGAATGGTGGCAAGAACGCTGGCTGCATTTCCCCGCTGAATTGCAATACTGATTCTTTGGGCGAAGAAAGAGCCAGCCCTCTTGTCACCGGAGGAGACGACAAGACGCGGTGTTATGTCTTTTAAAAACTTTTTTGCACTTGGACTCCATGGGCCCAGAGTTTCTACAGCAAACGGCACAAATATGTAATCTTTTAATATACTTACATATTTGCGCCGCTTGCTGGACTCCGCATTTTCCGCCGCGGCTCCCGCTTTATGCGCTGTCCCCCTGAGATGCGACGCGGCGAGGGTGTCGACGCACGTGGCGTCCCACACCAGAGCACGTCCCCGTTCCCAGGGGACCAACGTCATACCATCGGGTCTCTTGCCATCGTCTCGGATAACTCCAACAGGCTCTAGAAGAGCTGGAACCTCGATGGTGGCTAGAGCCCTTTTAATAATATCGTTAAGGGAGCCGTGGCGGGAAAATCTGCCCGCACTTTTGGAACAGGAGAGCCCATGAACTCCAAGACAGTCGACCTCCTTTCCACACGGACATCTATGTAAGACACATAATGGTGCCCCTAACCTAAGACCAACGGCGATACGGAAACTTTCGTCGTCAAGCAGTGTGCCGAGGTTCGCAGAAGGCAGTGCGTGTAACCAGTGGCCGGATTCCTTTTCTACTGAAGCCAGAAGCCGGGCGCGATGTTGATCACTGATTGGATTTTGAGCCAAATGTTTATAGGTGTTTTGTACCAATGGTGTATCCCAAAGTTTTTGAAAGTTTGATATATATAGATATTATATATATTAAATATTTAGATTTTATTAACTAATAAAAACTAAGCGCCAAAGGTTTTATAAACTAAAATCAACATAATTTTATAAGCATGCCATGCTCTAAAATACGAAGCATAAAATACCAAAAAATGTTTATTAATGTTAGGTTTTTCTTTTTAATTATTTATTATTGTAATTCTTTTATACTGTTTTAATATACAAATTGAAAAAAAATATGCATATAAATATCAAACTGCATATGACTCATTCTCATTTCGTCATGATCGTAGAACAATGTCGGATTTAAAAAAATACCCATAATTTTGCATATATATTTATATATAGTTTTATATTGTTTGTGGTCTGTAATTTATAGTGCAAATATTAGAAAGGGTTCCAAAATGAAATCTAGAAGGTTTGCACTTATTATGAGACTTAAAAAGTGACAAAAAAACAGTCGAAATGACAGTTGAATGGCCGCCATGAAAATTTTAAATATAACAGATCCGTCACTGTTCTACGATCATGACGATTTATTACCTTTTATTTAAGTCTTTTATATTAGATATTAATAACTAAGCACCAAATGATTTATAAACTAAAACTATCATCATTATATAAGCATGTCATGCTCTAAATTAAGAACCATAAAATAACAAAAAACATTTATTAAATTATGCATATACCTAAATATGAAGCTGTCCATGACTCATTCTCGTTTATTACATTTTATTTAGGTACTAAGTCTTCTATATTTAGATTTTAATAACCAAGAAAAACTAGTGCCAAAGAATTTATAAACTAAAATCTACATAATTTTATAAGTATGTCATGCTCTAAAATACGAAGCATACAATACCAAAAAAACATTCCAAATATCTTTATTAAAACATGCATATAAATATCAAGCTGCCCATGACTCATTCTCATTTATTACAATTAATTTACTAAGTCTTTTATATTAGATATTAATAACTAAGACAAAGCACCAAAGAATTTATAAACGAAAATATGCATAATTTTATAAGCTCTAAAATACAAAGCATAAAATACCAAAAAAATATTCGAAAAATCTTTATTAAAAATATTTAGCTGTCCATGACTCATTCTCGTTTATGAACCATTTTATTTACAAAGTTTGGTCTCTATAGGTATTATTAATTTACATTATTTACTTATCCAACACAATAGGCACATATTTTTCAATATTTAAACACTAAACTATCTACAATAAACGTGACCTATGTATTATAATACAACGTATTAGTTATTTGTAGTTTATTTTAGACAATATTCACTGAAATAAACTTAGAAGATTTATTGAAATAGATTTCTTTAAATTTATTCAACGTGACGTCATCATTTCATATTTCAAATGTTTGAAATAAAAGTATCATCACAACCGTAACCCTTTCGGGGTGCTCAGGAACAACGCTTTTAAACTTTACTATATAGGCCCAAGTGGCTAGGCCGTAATGTCGTACGGAGCAGAGACGTGGACACTGACAGTGGGTCTGGTTCACAAATTCAAGGTCGCTCAGCGAGCTATGGAGAGAGCTATGCTTGGTATTTCTCTGATGGATAGAATTCGAAACGTTGAAATTCGTCAGAGAACCAAAGTTACTGACATAGCATTCAAAATTAGCAAGCTGAAGTGGCAATGGGCCGGACACATCTGCCGCAGAACCGACGACCGATGGGGCAAACGGGTTCTGGAGTGGAGACCACGTACGGGACGACGCAGAGTGGGACGACCCCCCGCCAGATGGACGGATGACCTGAGGAGGGTCGCTGGTGGGGGTTGGATGAGGATTGCAAAAGACCGCGTGCAGTGGCGAGCCTTGGGGGAGGCCTATATCCAGCAGTGGAGAGACACAGGCTGATGATGATGATGATGATGATGGCTAGCTTGGCGATGTCTTCTATCATACCAAACGCGAGATATATCACAAATAAATTATTGTATCCTAACCAGGAATCCTACCCGTCACCTCGGCGTCTAAATCCACGGACTTAATCGCTATATAGACCACGGAGGCTGTTATAACAAAAATGACACTTATACACTATTTAAACTATTCAGTAAGTCTTGTTCCAAACGTTGTTAATTTAATATAAATATTTCCATGGTAAGCTTACAATATTAGTTCTCCTTGAAAGTAAAAGTTGTCATTTGACATAATGACACTTATACACTATTTAAACTATTCAGTAAGTCTTGTTCCAAACGTTGTTAATTTAATATAAATATTTCCATGGTAAGCTTACAATATTAGTTCTCCTTGAAAGTAAAAGTTGTCATTTGACATCATTGCAAATGGCACATACTTCCAACGAGAACAACAAATAGGTGGTAAACGAACTGATGGTGGTAATTTACCCAGTCTGCTGAGGCACGGAAGCAGTAAAGTGTATCCACACGTTTCGGGATCAGGCTCGAATTGCTGTCATGCCCAATCAAGCCGGCATAGTGTTAGAGAATAATGCCAGTCATGATTGTCTGATTCCAGTTGCTAACATTCATGGACCTTGCGCGTCACTTACCATCAGGTGGGCGCAGGGTCACATGTCGTGCTAGTATTAAGAAGAAGTGTCCGAAGCAAGTGAGAATGCGTGATTGTACGATTGAGGAAAGGCGCTGTCTTAATTCTAGTTCCTTCAGGATGGGATTGTTGTTTCTGAACTCCGTCCATGATATGCCTAACATACTCTGCCAACACCATATTTTAGGCATAGGACATTACATGTTAAAAAAATAATTAATATTATTTAAGCAAATTTTCGGTAAAATAGTTTAGGAGTTACACATTACCTACAACCAAAATACACTTAATACAATATTAATCATAAAATTATAATTTAAAAAAATAAAAAATTAGATATTTTCTCTATTAAAATCTACTATATTTAAAAGATATATAGATATTACTAGCTTAATTATATAGCTATAGTTTTTAAATTTATTCACAAAAATTTCACTGTTCACTGTTTTCACTATAGAAAAAAAAAATTGCACTCTATTAAAATCTAACTAATTATATTTATTGCCATAAATTCTCAACAAAAATAAACTATTATTTATACACATGATTGTCTGAAATTTTGCAAAAACAACTAACAATTTCATTATCAATCCTATATATCACTTTTTTACAAAAATATCACTTATATATTATATAGCTTTATTCTTGAGAAATATACACAAAAATCACTATTACTTTTACACACCTATATTTAAATAAACATCACTAGATTAAAAAAAAAAAAAATTTACTCTGACACGTCACTTATAACTTCCTGGTTAAAAGTTCGGAGATAAACTAAACGGTTTTAAAAGATAACTGTACATTTATACCAGCCACACCCTCTCGGAAATCTTGCCAATTTCTTTATTCTCCGACCCCCCAAATTATTTGACCCCTGACACCATTGTTCGAAGGCCACATTGTCTGTGTCTTCCCCTTCCTATTTCCGGGTTAAAATTTAGCTACAATTCAAATTGTTTATTAAATCGAAGTTTTTCTTACAAGAACTTATAAATAACGTTGCTGTCCCAATGTCTGTGTGACACATACATGATAAACATGCAGACAAATTCAAATAAATAAATAAATATTTGCAGACAATCACACAGCGCCATTTAATTTTCGTGGTAAGCTACGAGGCTTGTGTTACGGAAACTAGATGGTTGATAAACTGCATATTATACTTTAATATTAATATTAAATTTAGGATTATTATTTTCACAAATTAATCAACATATGTATGTATATTATACATTATAGACCGCCTCCGTGGTCTAGTGGTAACAAACGTTGCCGTGAACTCGGGAGGTCGTGGGTTCGATTCCCACCGGGGGCAAGTTGTACATTGTATAATTTGTCTCGGTCTGGGTGTTTATATGTATAATATGTATATATTTACAAAAAAGAAGTATAATATGTAGTTTATCAACCATCTAGTTTCCGTAACACAAGCCTCGTAGCTTACCACGGAAATTAGATAGCGCTGTGTGACCTGTCTGGAAATATTTATTTATTATTATTATTTATTTATTTATAATAATAAATATAAAGACGCCTGGTCTGCGCTATGCCCAGATAATATTCCAATAAATACGAAAGTGCAAAGACTGTGGGATATACCTTTAATTAAAATTATACATAATGAACTTTTACATTCTAATAATTGTGCTGAACAGGCCCGTTTATTAGCTGTCTCTGAAAAAGAGTCAGGTCTTTGGTTAAACGCGCTCCCCTCCAAAAACATAGGTACTATATTAGACAACCACACGCTACGCATATGCGTTTGTTTAAGACTCGGGCTTAGTGTGTGCGAACCTCACTATTGTCCTGCGGCAAAGACGTCGACTGCCTGGGGCGCCATGGTCTATCTTGTTTTAAAAGCGCCGGCCGCTTCTACCGCCACAGCTCTATCAATACTTTGATCCGCAGATCTTCTGCCTCCATCTCTATTCCAGCCACCTTAGAACCCACTGGCTTATTTAGAGATGATGGCAAGAGACCTGACGGTATGACCTTAGTTCCTTGGAGTTTGGGAAAATCACTAGTGTGGGACGTCACATGTGTAGACACGCTAGCAACTTCCCATCTTCAAGGAACTACTGTCAGAGCTGGTGCGGCGGCAGAACAAGCTCAAAACGTCAAGCGCCGCAAATATATAAACATTTGCAATGATTATATATTTGTGGCCTTTGCCGTTGAAACCATGGGACCGTGGGGCCTCGAGGCAAAAACTTTATTTAAAGAAATATCAAAAAAACTAGTCGACGACGTCTCTGGTGACCCACGGGCTGGCAGCTTCCTCGCTACTGCCAGTGTTTTGGGCACCATGCCACTGGACAATGGCCTGGACGAAATTTTTATATTGTAAGGTTTGAGACATTAGGTTGCTAAAATGTTTATTATATTTATTTATTCATTTCCACAGCACATTACAGAACATAAAGGTTAGTATATAATTGAGTTTATACATTGGCCAAATTAATAATTATATTTAATTTGTTATTTAGATTTAGTTAATTTTTTAGGTTAATTAATAATATTGTAATTCTTTTATATTGTTTGCATATTCGTTCGAATAAATTTATAAGTAATCTGTAATATAGTACACAGAGTGTTATAAAGCTAATCATGATCCTATTAAGAAAGGGCTATTTGTCTGCAAAGAATAAGGCCGGGTGCTCGCGATCGTGGGAACCGTGCTCGCGACCGCCATATGTGCACACACCTGCCCTATAGTAAAAAACGTACTACACCAATTGAAAATTTTAAATTCGGAAACTGCGACAACAATTGAAATGGCGACCTTGTGTAATGGATTTTGTTAAATTTGATTAATTATATTTTTATTTACCCTTATTATCCTTTATTAAAAAAAACGTACTACATTACGTAAATTCGGAAACTGCGACATTTGATTCAATTCAATTATTTTCGAAAGTACGCATTTTTTTTTTTACAAAAAATCTGCGCTTTTACAATTATTTTTTTACTATATAATTTTATAGTACATACCTATTTGTGTATCTGGAGCCAGTATGATAAACATATTTAGGATATTGTAGAATTTTGATTTTGGAAATATTTTTTCATTTACTAAAATAATAAATTACGCGTTTTTTGTACTCAAGTTTTTTTGGTTGAAATGTTTTAAAATAAAATCGTCCAATTGTTTACTAATAAAAACTGAAATATAAACAGAAAATAATATAAAATTAGAAAAAAACAATAAATAAAAAATAAAAAAAATTACATTGGATTTTTAATTATATTTATTCAATATATCAAATCAACAACAACTAAAAAAACAGAAAATGTTAAAATAATTTTAAAATTATTATGAAAACCTAAAATAAAAAAAAAACTATAATAAACCACATTAAAAATTAAATTGAATCTAAAAAATATTACGTAAATATTTTAAAAAAAAAACTTCCTAAAATATATTACATAGAATATATTGCGTAACTTCTCACTAAAATAGTAAAAGAAATGTTATGATTTATCTACACAACTATTACCAAAAAATGCAAAAATCGATCTTTTATACTAATCTATCGTAAATATCCTTTCAACATGTTTTTTTCCTACATAACCCTGAAGGTACTGTACATTGGCTTATTTTTATACGTCATCCGTTAATCCGCTAGGTCCAAGAAAACGCTTCGTTTTTTGTACACGCGACCCGTCGATCACGCGTTCGAACCCCGGTCCTGCCATATGTCTTGGGCGCGTGGGAACGGATCTCGACTACGACGCAATGTGCACACGTACCATTGACATATATAGGGACAAGCTAAACAAACGCCAACGTCCACTCAAGTTACAGTTAAACTCGAAGCTAAGTTTTTTGACCAAATTTATCTTTTCGTATTCGCTATTAAATATTTTAAACTATATATCTATCAAGGAGTTTCTCAGATATTGTAGGTATTAAAAAATATATATATTTGTGCCAGGCGGGATTTATGACATCATATTACAACGCTCGCTACCGAATGGGAGTGAGCGGAGAGTTATGATCTGACGTCATGCATTAGACTCGTTATTTTCGGATTTTTAATTGTCTGTAAAATAATAAAAATATTTGTATACATACAAAATCTACTGTGACAAAGTTTCAAACGATTTTGTTTACCTATTAACGTTTACCATGAAATTATATATCTACTTTCCATCTATGGTAGGGATGTTGAAAGAAGAGTAAACGCGGGAAATAGTGTTACCGGTGCCCTATGGTCACTGATCGGTAGTCGAAATGTCAGTGACAAAGCTCGGTTTGCCATACATAATGCCATGTTGGTACCAACACTGATGTATGAAAGCGAGACGTGGATATGTCAGAAATCGCATGAGAGTAGGGTTAATGCAATAGAAACGAGGTCGTTGCATCGGATATGCGGCGTGCGTTACTTTGACGGACCGCAAATGTAACGTCGAATACGGAAAAGGGTTGGTAATAGACAGCGTAAGGATAAAAATAAGGAAAAGACATGCTACGATGGTTCGGGCATGTTGATAGGATGAGCTAATAAAGTTTGACGAATCAGGTATATAATGCGTTGTGGTTAAAAGGGCAGACACTGGCAGACCGAGACTTACACATCAAATGAATAAAACACTGGCTGAAAGTGCATTAAGAAGCCTTCGTAACGGAAGGGCATGTATGAAGAGGTTAATAAATGTCGACGAGCGAAAAGGGTATGTCGTAATCGTGTCAAGTGGCGTATAAAGTAATAAATATCAGATAAATTAAGAACTGGCCCAATTACTATTTCTACCGTGAAATTTTAAATTGTAACTGTCCATATAAATATATATGTCTATGCTTTGAGCTTTACAACACTTCATATAAGCAAATAGCACGTTTATTAAACAAAGCTATAGTGACCGAATTTCCTTGAAACTGTTGCAGCTGTCAACATAGATGAAATTAAACCTTAATGTTGTCGTCGAAGGATTATTTCAGAAGCGTCGTCCTTTTGTCGAGTAAAGCACATGCCCTTTTGGATCGTGTATTATGCTTGTAAGGGTTAAGTGTGCGTGAAAACAATGTTTTTTAATTCTGACACGCTGTTTTAATTAATGCAATGTATATATAAAAGATGATTTATTAAACATACTAGCTGTTTGACCCTTAGTGTTAGTAAGGTCATCATGCAACCCTTTCTTTGGTGGATGTAGGTGCAATAATACATAAAAAATAATACAAAAACGTTTATTTGTTCACAAAAATTGTTTACATAATTCTTTTGGAGGAACTCTGATCCCCAGACTAGAATTCTCTGGGTTAAGCTGAGGATCAGTTTCTTCCTTGGTTACATTTTATTATTTAGTATAAATGTTATGCCTCAATATTATTTTTGTTTTATTATTTATTAAATTAATTTATCATGCCATGCATTATACTATTATTATATTATATACATATTATATTATACTACAGCAGGTATAATGTTAAGCGTTATTCTGTATTTATAATTTTGTTATTTTATTGTTTCTCTTTCCAAATGATGGTTATCATGTACTGCTCCAGATTCACCAATATGTACTATAAATTTATATCGTTTTATATCAATATTGTAAAAATTGACGTGTAAAAGTGCAGAATACATATCTTTTTGTCCTATGCCTACTTGCAAAAATAAACGAATTGAATTGAATTGAACTATATTATATATATATATATATATTTTTTTTTTTTTTTTTTGACATTCTATATAGTTTTATATAGTTTTACTATATTATATTATATTCCACAATATTTATTTTATGACTATTATTAAATTTATAAATCTATAGGTATATAATTTGAGTTGTCTGGTGTATAGTTATTTCTGGTGTATTTTATGTTAACGTTTATTATATATTTATTTATTTATTTCTATGAGTTTTTCTGTTTGGGTAATATATATATAATGGGTAATGCTAGACAAAAACACATATAAACAGCCGTATATAAGATATAAGTAATAAAATAGAGACATGTTTGTTACATTCGAAGAAGTAATTTTTTATTTTGTCAGTGAAACAACATCAATTTGAAAGTGCACGATGAACTATTTGTCATTATTTTAAGCGACGATCACGACCGTAACCGACAATGGTGTCATAGACTAATTATTTCCTAAACGATTGTCCTAGCTTATATTCTCATACCGTTTGGCTTCTCACCCCGTATACCATATAACATATACATACATAGATCGCACGATAAAGATGCTCCACCAGCCTCTGTTTTCACTGTCCTATAATCTGGCATCCTTAAAGCGAAGTGTGAAAAAGCATCTAGTCAAGCAACTTGCGCGCCACTTACCATCACTTACCGACAGACAAATGGCTGTGGGGTTACATGTCGTACTCCAACTATTTATTTATTTAAAACTTTATTGCACATAAATTACAAAGGCGTGACATAATGTCGCTTGACATTCTCTGCCTGTCAGACCTTCGGGACAACGAGAACATTTATGTAAGGTAGGTGCAATATATCAATTAAAATTAAATATATTAAAAATATACGTCTATAAAATATTATTTATTCCTTATAATAAATAACTATGACGTCATTTAGCTTATATACGTCCCAGCAACATCTCTGCCAAATCTTATCCAAATCAGTAAAGTAGTTTAAGCGTGAAGGCAAGACAAACACAGTAAAGAGACAAAGATTCTTTCGCAGTTATACCCAATATTTATTTATTTATTTAATATTAGCCATTTAAATAAAAAAGCTCAAATGATAAAAAACTAATCGTGAAAACTGATATGTAACAATTCCCATGATCACAACCAGCAGGCCATTAAGAAATCCTTTTATTTCATTTTTTTCATCCAAACGAGATACGGTGGTATATTTACACGCGGACGTTCTTGGCCGTCTTGTCACACATATATCGCATTATAATAGCAAGAAAAAAAACATAAAGATCGAGGGGCAGACGCGTAACAACTGGCGTGCGCGATCGTGGGAACGCGTCCACTTTTCAAATATAGTACGCCCTTAGAAAAGGTGCAATTCCTTTTTTTTTACACAAACTTTTTATCCCTAATGGCATCGTAGCGAGACGAGTGGATCCATAGTAATATTATATATAATGATAGAACAAAGTGTGTATGTATGTTTGTCTACAATCATTATAGATTTCATGATTAAAACTGCCTCCGTGGTCTAGCGGTTAAGTCCGTGGATTTAGACTCGGAGGTACCGAGTTCGATTCCTGGTCGGGACACAAAATTATTTATTATTGTAAATAAATACATTTAATTAATATTATACCGCCTCCGTGGTCTAGTGGTAACAAACGTTGCCGGGAACTGAAACGACGAAACTGAACGTGGTCGTGGGTTCGATTCCCACCGGAGGCAAGTTGTACATTGTATAATTTGTCTCGGTCTGGGTGTTTATATGTAAAATATGTATATATTTGCGAAAAAAAAAGTATAATATGTAGTTTATCAACCATCTAGTTTCCGTAACACAAGCCTCGTAGCTTACCACGGAAATTAGATGGCGCTGTTTGACCTGTCTGGAAATATTTATTTATTACAATTTATTTGTGATATTTCACGAGTGTGGTACGCTGGAGACATTGACGAGCTTGCCACTTGTCATGATTGTATAGTTGGCTAAATGTGAATCCGATTATTTATAACCGTGGTTTCTGACCACCATGAAAAGGAAACGGTGATGATGATGACTAAATGTGTCTTAACGCGATTTACCTTGGAGAAATGTTTAACGCCTGTGCTTCCCTCTCGCTCGCACATTTTTAAAGATTATTCAAGCCTTAAAGAATGTTTCAGAATGTGTCGCGTCCAAGACGACAGACTTGCCTCGGTCGACATGTTCACACAAAGCTGCAGCAGTTACAAAACCAACATTACTAAGGTACTTATTGATGATCAGCAAAATTGTTAATTGAATAGTTTACTGATGCAACTGGTAAAAATATATATATATATATATAATGATAATTAGGTTTGTGTTGTACTTAAACCACCAAACTATTATCCTATATGTTCTTAGTGAGAAATATCATGGCATGTTGAAATGATGAGCGAATAAATATTGACGAACCAGATCTATGATGCGAAAGTGGATAAAAGAGGCCCTGGCCCGAGACTTACATATTACGATCAAATAAATAAAACACTGGCTGAAGGTGCATTAAAAAGCCTTCGTAACAAAAGGACATGGTTAGGTTGATAAATGTCGACAAAGCGAAAGAGGTATGTCGTGATCGCATCAAGTGGCGCTCAATTTTCTCTGCCTACCCCGCAAGGGATCTGTCATGAAGATTATATGACTCTTAGATCTGTCGCACGCTAAAGTCCCTTTCAGGGTGTTTACCTATTCCTATAACCTAGTTTTTTTTTTTTTTTTTTTTTTTTTATACTAGCACGACATGTGACCCTGCGCCCACCTGATGGTAAGTGGCGCGCAGGGTCCATGAATGTTAGCAACTGGAATCAGACCCTTATGTCCGACATCAGTCCCTAACACTATGCCGGCTTGACTAGATGCCTTTTCACACTTCGCTTGAAGGACTCCAGGTTATAGGAAAGTGGAAACACAGAGGCTGGAAGAGCATTCCACATCTTTATTGTGCGACAGATGTATGAGTCACCAAATTTATAGGTACGCGAAGAGATAGTGACTACGGTATGTGGGTGCATATTCTGACCTGTGCGTGTGGTTCGGTTGCGGAATGGAGAGGAAAGAATTAGGTTATAGAGCTCTTCAGAGCACTCACCATAGTATAGCCGGTAGAACACGCTCGTGTCCTTCAAGTGTGAAATAGCATATTGATAGGCTTGCATATTGATTGGGACTGATGTAGATCATCAGTGGCTGGTGTCAGTTGCTCCCATTTTTTGACCTGGAATATTAAAAACAAAACATTTACGTTGTAATTATGTTTATTCAATCATGCCACGTGTGATACGAGCAAAGCCGGGTTAAAGAGCTATTAGGAAATACGATTCTCTGGAATTTACGTTTTTGGGCGACAAAAAAAATATTGCTCTATACACGTGTGTTTTAAAAATACACCAATGAGCAGTTATTTGGCGGTATCCGATTGCGGATGCGTTTTTTGCATTTTTGGTTTAAAAAAAAAATCTGCACAACAAGTAAAGTGCATTAGTAGATTGGAACTTTTCCGTTCATATAATAAACGAAAACATGTTGATGTCAAAAACGGTTGCATAAAAATATTTGGATTATAATTTAGAAAAGTCGTATTTACATAAAAGTCATATTTACATAATAGTCGATAATTAAAATTTTAAATGATCTTTTAGCTTAAATTAATTAAAGAGCAGTAGTAGTATCATCACGACCGTTTCCCTTCCGGGGTAGCACTCTTATAAAAAAGCGGATTCACATTTAGTCGATGCCTCTAGCGTACCAAACTCGGGAAATATCACAAATAAATTAAACAATAATTAAAATTAAATATTTGTTTAAATTAATAAATATTATTTTGTTCAGACCAGGAATCGAACCCAGTACCTCCAAGTCTAAATCCACGGACTTAATAACCGCTAGACCACGGAGACAGACCACGGAGGCGGTGATAGACGAAAAGTATTAAGTGTTACATTTTAAAAGTAGAATAAATGTATTTCAAAATAAAAAGTGGTCAAATTAAAAACTTAAAAATAATGTAAAAAGGTAAAAATTAGAAGAAAAACGAAAAAAGTAAGAAAAAAAAATAAATTATTATAATCTATGAGTACGGTGCGGTGGTAGCTCAGTTTAGAACCCTTTCCATAAAATCCAAAATGTTACGCGGTTCAAACCCCGGCATGTACCAATTATAAACTTTTTTACGTACATTTGTCACAATACCACCGTTCCCGTGCCGAGAGCATCTAAGCTGTCGGTCCCGGTTCCACTAATACCAACTTGTGCAAAATAAAAAAAAATACATCTGACCCTTGCCAACCCGCCTGGCGACACGTGGCAAATGTAGGCCAAAATACTCCTGAAAAAATTGGAGTGAACAGGAATCAAAAAGTGAAATCTTCGGCCTTAACCGCTACACTACGAAGGCAATTAGGTTACATAAAATATTTACATACTTACCTAAAAATCTAATTTACATATTTATTATTAAATTAAAATGATATATCATTAGCTAAAATTAATTAAAATTAAAATTCAAGAATTAATAATACAGTAAAAATAATAAAAAGTGAAACGTTCCCACGCACGTAAGAATCGTCACAAAACATCTTTCGTTAACAACACTATAGAATCTATCAATTCGCTTTTTTCCACCAATTTTAACCCTAGATTGGGTGCGCATCTGCCACTTCTATAGCCATCAAGCGGCACGTATTTTTTCTTGACCTCATTCGGCCTTTATTCCCCGGGGGAAGAGCGTGGGAAAGATCTTGCGCAATGCCCCGTTTCCTCGGGCCATATGCGGCGGAAAAAAGTGCAATTATTTATTCCCCTTAAGAAAGGGGAGTTGTGTGAACGTGACCTAACAATGTGCTTCCTCGCTTACGATAGTAGACGATACTAATACATTAGGGTTGACAAATTGCCACACTTACAAACATTTTACGAATGTATTATTAAATTATTCTATTTTAATTTGCAAAGGTATTGTAACCTATGTATGTAGGTTTAGGAAAAAAAATCTGTACATACTTTTTGACGTGACAACGTCTTATAAATTGGTTTGCCGGGTGACACTTCAAGAAACTGCGTTACGCTCCGCTCACGTTATGCGCTCACAATGAGAGCGAGTGAGAGGCACGCGTCCCTTCCACTCGGGCATGGTTAGCCCGCCTAAGAGCGAGAGAGACAGACATAAAAAGTGAAAGACATTGACTTGACATTTTCTAGGCACATTACAGCAGAAACACTTCCTTTCATTTCATATTTCTCCTATCATCGCCCTATCCTCAACAAAATCACTCAGATAGGAACAAGTTAAGTTGTAGTAAACGCTGTTTCATTGTACGCAAATGTATTGCAAGTTATTGTATGTATATTTGTATATAAATACGTATGTATGTGTAAAGGTAAAAATAAAATTTTGTTAATATGAAATTCAGTGCGAGATTCTTTGTATAAATTAATGTTTTAAATATAATTCTTTGTATAAATAAATGTTTTAAATTGTTACTATTATTTCATCCTTCTTCCTACTATACGAATGAATATTCACATTAAAATTATTTTACCACTCAAAGTCGTTGTCACGTAAAACTTTCGCCCGTATACCGACTTTACAGGCAACCATTTTTTTTTTAAACAATCTAGGTTTTTAAATAGGTGGTAGGCGGACTGATGGTGGTAATGTGCCCAGTCTGCCGGGGCGGTGAAGTATCCACCGTTCGTGCTGATAAACCCAGTAGTCGTTATAATCAGGCTCGAATTGCCGTCATGCCCAGTCAAGCCGGTATAGTATTAGGGACTGATGTCAGTTGCTAGCATTCACAGACATTGCGCGCCACTTACAATCAAGTCACAATATGTCGTGCTTGTTAAAAAGAAACACACGTCTAGGTATGGCATAGTGTTGGATAATACAGCTGCTTCATTTTTATTTTTGCTAGTTCAACTTCTATGGAGAATATATATATATATATATATTCTATGGAGAACTATCGACAATAAAATAAAAAAATATGTTAGAAAAGAATAGAAACAAAGTGTCATTAAAAAGTTCTCACTAATAGTAACAATATATAAAAACAACAAGTAATATTTTAACCTACGATAATACAGCACTTAACATACATAATAACAGCATAAACAATACTTACATAATAGAATAGACTAAGAAGATACGATACAATATATAAGAATAATATATTATAAATTAAACAATAAGTTGTTAAGCATATATCTCACCGTCCTTACATTTGTGTAAAATATGTCTGTATCCATATATTTTTTGTTTTATTTGCAATAGTTCTCGATTAAATTTGTGTTTTTTTCTAAATTGACAAATACTTACAGCATGTATAACTAAATATCATTATAATTGTTTATTGGAATTGGTATCATTTTTTTTTTTTTTTTTGCTTTCGTCCCCTGTGTTTCCATTTTAATTGTGTCCGTATAAATAATATATAAAATCTTCTTGGTCTAAGTTCTACTAATATTATATTCTCAATATGTGTAAGAATTAAGGCTGTGTTTTTTGAATAATAAATATATAAATCCTTAACATGAGAATGAAAAGTAAAACACACATGTTGCAAATAAATAAAAACAAAACTGGACTTAAAATAGTTACAAGTGGCAACCCTAAAATAGAACCAAAGTTTAGTTCTTAACGTGGTACATATAGATACTACGTTACGATAACAAGCTGTCAATATTAATCGCATTAAAAACTAATACCAACACAACTGCTCTGATTTGTAAAAGGATTATATGCCGTATGTGGCAAGCAATAAAGACGTCTATTGCATGTATAATTATAAGGTTTTAAGTTAATTTTGCTAAAAAATATTTAATTCTTAGTCATAGACGAATATATCGCCTCACAGAGAAGAATATAACCATGTTTTAGTATGAATTCGCTAGGCGTATACGATTTAAAAAAAAACGACTAGGTGTCCGAACCGTCCAGACGTTTTAAGCGGAAATCAAATTTAATATAAAATTGAAAATAAATAACGACGTGTCTAGACACGTATTTATGTAGTTTAAGTATTGTTATTTTTAAGATGTTTATTACATAATTAATTTAACTACTAACTACTTCTGACAAGTGTTTTATTTATTTGTGTTTTTATTTTATTTTACCATTGCCACTTCGATTTCTTGTCCCGAAGGTTGATGGTAAGAAAATGCCAAAAGGCATTACATACTATGCCTTTTCTATTAAACAATAAAGTTTTTAAATAAAATTAATAAACAATTAATGTCAAAATCATATAAAAAAATAAAAGTGTTAAAACGTGTGGCGAAGCATGACAAATTTTAATAGTCGGTCACAGGAAGCAAGATTGTATCCAGCCAATTATATTTTTTTTATTTTACTGTAAAAAAGTATTTAAAAAAAAATGATTTGTCCATTCCGTAAGTACCTACTTGTATATGTCTATGTTATTGTCGAATAGAATTACTCGTGACCTTTGCGTTATATTGTATGAAAATGATAATCGATCGCAACCGTTAGTGGATTGTTTGGTTCCCGCACCTACGCTACGGAACTTCATTGTCGGAGCTTTTTTCGCAATGAGAACTATTTAATGCATTTACCTAACGTGGCGTAAAATATATTTACATTTATAATGTTTAAAAATAAAATAGATTAAAAACTGAATATAAATAAAACTAAACTAAAAATACTTATGAAATTGAAACTAATCTACATAATAAGTGTTGTAAATTGATGATGTACGTAAGAAAAGAGTATTTCTCATAACTTGAAAAAAGTTATCCTTATTGAACTTACCGTTCCGTGGGAATCAAATATTCCAAAAGACCACAACATGAAGTCGAATAAATACTATGATCTCACAGAAGAAATGATCAGGAACGGGTTCAAGACCCAGCTTTACGCAGTGGAAGTTGGTGCAAGAGGAGTTCCAGCAAAATCTTTGCATCACTTACTGAAAGAATTGGGCCTAAGCAGGTCTGCCGTCAATACATTTATGGAACGAGCTTCCAAGACGGCATTAACGGAATCATACAGTATTTGGTTGGGTAGGGAGAGAAGTAGAATGGTGGATGGTGAGCGTATTATCGCGCAATATAAAAAAAAGGAGGCCTCCTTTTCTTAATTCAGCCTATTGTCGGTCGCAAGCCCGAGACACCATTCCTCTCATCTCTTACCCACACACGATGGACCCGGCACCCGCACAGTGAATCCATGAAATGCTTAGAAATTTGTCTTCGTACATGCCGGGGGGGTTACAACCGAGTCTTCACCGACCAAGCTTTAGTAATGCTCTGATGTTAATACAAAAATATAGATGAAATATAAGTCCATAACGAACATCCATTTTTATCCATAAATAGGTCAAATGAAGGTTTATTTTCGTCCTAAATTTATAATTATGAAGGGCATTAAGATTGCGGTAGGTCAAAACGCCACAGACGAACTTTCTTATCTAAGCCATTTTTATCTACAAAACAAAAATAGCGGAAGTCAAATATCACGAGTCGGTTATCTAATGGAACCGCCGATAAGTAAAACATTAAGATAAGGAAGGTATTTCCTCATTGGTCTTTACGTTGACTAATATGCCAAGAATAGCGGATCGTATTTATTACAGATGACCTGAGGAAGGTCGCTGGTGGGAGATGGATGAGGGTGGCAGAAGGTCGTGTGAAGTGGCGAGCTTTGGGGGAGGCCTAGATCCAGCAGTGGAGAGACACAGGCTGATAATGATGTTTTTATTTTCGCTTAGATCATCGTAAATCACCACTTCGTCCCATTTGCAGTCGAAACGATGGGTCCGTGGTCCGAGGAGGCTCTGGCGTTCTCTGGTGAGCTTAGGGAAAAACTCCGCTTGGCGACGGGTGACCCCTAAAGTAGAGAATATTTTGCCGTTCAACGGGGGAACACATCTAGTGTCCTCGGCACACTACGCCCATCCAAGTTATAATTTTAGTTTTTAATTTTTATGTAGTTTATTTTATTTTTTTGTTTATTTATTGTTAGATTTCTTTTTAACTATTTAATAGTGTAATACTGTTTGTATATTACTTTGAATAATATATTATTTTATTTTATATTAAAATATAAAATACTATATAAAATATTAGGACTGCCTCTGTGGTCTAGGAGTGTATTTAGACTCGAAGGTACCGGGTTCGATTCCTGGTCGGGGCGCAATAATATTTATTAATTTAAATAAATAACATTCAATGAATATGCTAGAGACATCGACAAGCTTGCCCCTAGTCATGATTGGCCTGTAGTAAAGTTGGCTAAATGTAAATCTGCGTCCCGACCAGGAATCGAACCCGGTACCTCCAAGTCTAAATCCACGGACTTAACCGCTAGACCACGGAGGCAGTATCAAAATATGCCATCGACGCCATTTTTAACTTTAATGGTTACAATTACGAAGATTCCGTTTTGGTACAACACAGCCTAAATTACAGTATCCTGATGCTGGGCTTAAACGTTGGTAATCAAGAAATTCTAAAGGTGGTTGTTAGAACAATTTCCTTGAAATCCAAAAATGTTGCGGTTTGAACCCCGGCATGTACCATTTTTCATATAGGTATTTACAATAGGTGGTAGACGGACTGATGGTGGTAATTTGCCCAGTCTGCCGGGGCGGGAAAGTATCCACCGTTCGTGCTGATAAACCCAGTAAAGTGTATCCACACGTTTCAGGATCAGGCTCGAATTGCTGTCATGCCCAGTCAAGCCGGCATAGTGTTAGGGACCGATGACAGTCATGAGTGTCTAGTTCTAGTTGCTAACATTCATGGACCTCAAAGTCAAAGTCAAAATATCTTTATTCACGTACTTAAACCTATTACAGGCATTTATGAAACGTCATTAATTTAATTATTTTGAATGATTCTACTACTGCTGGTAGAAGACTAAGCAGCGAAGTGGTCCAATAAGTAAGCTGTTAGCAGAAGACCAGCAGCTTAGCAGAGTGACCTGTTAATGTTTAATCTGACTGAGAAAGGAATCTGCAAGGAAAACTTAGCTATATCACATTTGCAAAATAAAACATATACAGAACTGCACCACAATAATCAATTAATAACCTTTTAAATTTAGTTATCAGTACCTATGAGATTACAATACCTGGTACAGCAGTAACCCACCAGGCAAGTCAGAATTAAGATAGACTACATGCCTATGTGCAACCCGAAAGTCGACAAAGCGCAGAAACCTCTGCTAATTTAAGAACAATAAATTGAAAGTGTTCGGCAGAGGTCCCAGGCCCCCACAGCAGCACCCGATCACGGACATGTGCCAGCCATCCGCTTAACCAGGCCCTTAGGGTGCGGACCGGGACCCGACACACGTGCCTCGCGTGCCATTTACCATCAATCGTAGTCATTAAAATTTACAACAGAACCTCGACAACTCGTCTGGCTAGCTTGTAGGCCAAATTCTTCAGAAATATATTTTGGAAGGCCTATCTCCAGTAGTGTTATTATTATTATTAAATTCTTTATTGCACGAAAAAAAATGTACAAAGGCGAAGATTAATGCCTACAAGGCATTTTCTAACATCTAACCTTTGGGAGAGTATGAGATGAAGGGTAGTGCTGATATAAAAAATAAAAAATATTAGGATAACAAACAATATGCTACATACTAAGACATACATACACTACATACTAATAAATACATACACTAAATCCTAATAAATACATCGTATAAAAGTATATATTTGCCAAATATTTATTGTGAGCCTGATGCTTGTTTGTCTAAAAATAATGCAGTAACCAAGGTTTTGAATACGTGGACTGACGGTGCGTGTCTAATAGCCAGTGGCAGTTTGTTCCACTGGTGGGCTGCCGACACAGTAAACGAATCTGAATATCTGCTAGTGGAGTGGGATGGGATTTTCAGTTGATTATTATAGGAAGAACGTAATGGAAGGTTGTGCGTATCGCACAGGAACTCAAAACGGGATTTTAGGTATGTAGGTGCACAAGGATTGTTCAGGATACTATACAGAGACACGAGGAGATGAGCAGATCTGCGAAAGCGGATATTGAGCCATTTTAACTGAACACGAAAATTAGAGATATGATCATACTTACGCAAGTGTTATATGGGCTGCGATGATAACACCGTTGGTCAGTAATTAAATTGGTTTACCGGTCTTTGCTTCTTAGTCAATGTCTACATGTGATTTACTGTGTAGTGGAAAGTTTCAAGTACAGCACGAGTTATCGTTAGCGTAAATGGTTAGTTTGTAGGGTTTTTCAGCGTCCACTTATCTATAGGATTTTAAAATACCTAAAAAGTGTTTATTGTTTTTTTAGTTTGTCCCTAACAAAAGGCGGTACATGAAAGTTTTAACTTAAACCTAGATAAGCATCATCACGACCGTATACCCTTCGGGGTGGTCAAAATGTTCTGAGAAGCTCCATAACCTTATCCCTTCTTCTCTGTTCCGCAACCGAACTACACGCACAGGCCAAAATATGCATCCACATACCTTACCCACTATCCCTACGCGTACTCATAAATTTGGAGACTCTTACATCTGTCGCACGCTGAAGATGTGGAATGCTCTCCCAGCCAGTGTGTTTCCCCACTCTTATAACCTGGAGTCCTTCAAGCGAAGTGTGAAAAAGCATCTTGTTAGGCCGGCATAGTGGTAGAGACTGATGTCGGTCGTGGTGACCGGCGTCAGTTGCTCCCATTCTTGGACCTCGCGTACTGCTTACCATCAGGTGGGCGCGATGTCACATGTCGTGTCCAGTATTAAAAAAAAAAAAAAATTATTCACATTAACCTTATTACTGGCATTTATGATACGTTATTTATTTAATTATTGTAAATAATTCTACAGCTGCCTCCGTGGTCTAGCGGTTAAGTCCGTGGATTTAGACTCGGAGGTACCGAGTTCAATTCCTGGTCGGGACACAAAATATTTATTAATGTAAATAAATACACTTAATTAATATTAAATTTATTTGTGATATTTCTCGAGTTTGGTAAGCTGGAGACATCGACGAGCTTGCCACTTGTCATGATTGGCCTATAGTAAAGTTGGCTAAATGTGAATCCGCTTATTTATATACCACCCCGAAAGGGATACGGTCGTGATGATACTTTACTTTTTTTACTTCTAATTCTACAGCTGCTGGTGAAAGACGAAGCAGCAAAGTGATCCAAAGAGTAAGCTGTGAGCAGAAGTTAGCAGAGTTAGACCTGTTAATGTTTAATATGACTGAGTAAGGAATCTGAACTATTCTGAGCTATTTACAAAATATAACATATACAGAACTACACCACAATGATCAATTAATACCCTTTTAAATTTAGCTTTGAGTACCTATGACCAATATCTGGTACAGCGGTACCCTACTAGGCACGTCCGAAGCGGATTTAGCCAATGTCTCTAGCAAACTCGAGAAATATCACAAATAAATCTTTTACAAATATTTTTTTTTGTGTTCCGACCGGGAATCAAACCCGATATCTCCGCTAACCGCTAAAACACGGAGGCGGTTAAAGAGAAAAAAAACAACTGGTTACAAATAATAAAAATGCCGAATGGCAATGTAGATAGATGCATATTTCAGGTATGCACCCATATCAAATAAATTATGATTTGAGTTCTTGACGACAATTTATGAGTAATAAGTTGAACAAATTGTTTAGCGGTACCTACCTACTTCAGCTACCGCTTGCGCTTGTCCAGCGTGGCATAAGGTTGGCGCGCGTATAGCACGAGCGGCCGTCGCACGCGCATCGAGCCTCGCGTTTGAACAATGTCAGGGCTGACTTCACGACTACCGGGCTTTAAATTATATTATTTTTTTATTACTTCTATAAATTACTTGTTTATCTATAATAGTAGGTGCTAATTCATTTATTCGAAACAATATTCAGTATAAATTATAAATAAAATACAAAAACTAAAAAATAAATTTTTACCCGTCCGATTATGGGCGTTTTCCCTCGCCAACCTGTATGGCCAGCGTGGCGAGTGTAGGGCTAATTCTCTACAAAATTCTGGTAGTCCCATCTCAAATCAGTCTAGGCCTCTGTGTTCTATGGACTGTGATGATAATGGGCGTAGTGTGCCGAAGACACTCGTGGCTTTCCTCTGTATATCGTTGTCCTTATATTTAATCATTAACATACATACATATATATCTTCACGCTAAATCCCCCGCAGAGACAATTGAGCGCTACTTGTCACGATCACGACATACCTCTTTAGCTTCTTCGACATTCATCAACCTCTTCATACATGCTCTTTTGTTTCGATGGCTTTTTAAAGCACCTTTAACTATTGTTTTTCTTATTTAATCGTTATAGACAAGCCTTATATATCTTGTTTGTTAATCTTTTTTCACTCCTCCCTCCAAACCATCAAAACATACCTTTCCTTATTTTTGTCCCTATGCTTTCTTTAATACCTACCCTTTTGCGTATTTCGTCATTACATATCCGTCAAAGTGCAACGTACCTCATTTCTACTGCATTTACTCCCATGCGTATTGTCCCATGCTGACATATCCACGTCTCGTTTCCATACATAAGTGTTTAACACTATTCTCCGCGTTCACTCTTCTTTCAACATCCCTATCTTTTACTACTTCCCATCCGCAGTGAAAACACTGCCCAAATATATAATTTCATTTACTTGTTCTAGAGTTTCATCATCAATCTTTATCGTCACGGTTGTCATTCTTCTTCTTTCAAAGACAAAAATATCATTAACCTGAGTTATTTTACGGTATATCTTCTGATTGTTTGCTCCGGTGACAAAGTTCCTCGCTCAGAGAATCAGCATAACGATTCAACAAAGAAATGCGACAATGTTCTTGCCACATACTGCTCGGACATTTATTTATACCGACGTATATAAATTAGGTTATGTAAGATTTTTTAAATTATTTTTATATTTAGTTAGTAATTTTAATTTGTTTATTATTGTTTATTATTATTATTATTTGTAGATTAATTTCGCAACGGTATTGTACAGTAAAGTGTCGAAGATAGAGAGTTATATACCTATCACAAAAAGGCGTTGGTTAATGTGTGTCATTAAGCACAAGAGGAAGCCAAAGACATTAATTCTGTCTACATCGAATCTAGTTTGAAAGGTCGAACAAAGTTTGCGATCGTTAAATATGAGTTTCGAGGTGGATATTAACAAACAGCATGCAGTAATGTAGTTTATTTTATTGGCACGAGTGTCCGTTGTGAACACAGAGCTATGAACAAACTAGAAGTTCCATCCCCTGAAAGATAGGCTAAGATACCCAGTTCTGTCACCCCTTCAATTTATTGACACTTTATTTTTCATAAAAACAAGCATTAATAATAGGATTTGTCAGTTTCTTTCTTCTTCGATTAAACATATGTTTCGCGCCATAATATTTTTTTGACAGTTCGGTGTTAACACTATGATAAAAACAAAACTTATATTTTGTTCGTAGCAACACTATATAGAGGATTTTAAATTTTTTACTGAAAAAATAAAAAAAAGTAAAAAGTAAAGTATATTCACGACCGTTTCCCTTTCAGACTGGTCAGAAACCACGCTTATAAAAAATCGGATTACCATTTAGCCAACTTTACTTAGGCCTATCATGACAAGTGGCAAGCAAGCTCGTCGATGTCTCTAGCGTACCAAACTCGATAATTATCACAAATAAATTAAATTATTCATTGTATCCCACCAGGATTCGAAACCTCCGAATCTAAATCTACGAATTTAACCGCTAGACCACGGAGGACAAGTACGTCTATAACAAAGTTAATTAGTACCTATATAAAATGGTATGATTAATATAAAAAAATATATTAAAGAGTGGAAAATAATAAAATTCAATATTTATAAAGTTTTCCTTCTTGATATTGTTTACTGCATGCTGTGTACAAATGTTAGGTTGGCAAACTGCCTACTTATTTATATCACTGTATTTTGTTAAATGTTTTGTATGTTAACTGTTTTTTGTACCTTAATAAATAAAATTATAAATACTAAAAAATAATAAAAAATATATTTAAATAATACTATATATCTACAAATAAAAAATAAAATAAACTAAAACAAATTAAAGGTAATAATATTAATATTAATATTAATAAAAAAATATTTATTGGACAGAATCAAAAATAAAAATAGTGTGTGTACAAAGGTGAGGTTAATACTATAACTGCATTTTCTACCAACTAACCTTTTTATTTTCTACAGAACACAGAGTCCTAAAACTTCACTGTTGGAGATATGCCTTCCAGAAATTTCTGAAAAATTTGGCCTACACTCGCCACGCTGCCGCGCGCTGGCCCGACAGGTTGGCAATCTATTAACGATTTATTATGTTTAAATTTTAAACACACATATTAGTTTAAGATAATCCTCTCCAGTCTACGTAATAAAACTATCATTCCTAGCGTCTGAGCTTTTCTAGTATGTTTCCTAGATCTGTGGTTGTGAACTCACGCGCAGCAGGCCAGCGGGGCGCGGGCGGGGCTGTCTCGAGCCTCGCGACCGTGGGAACGTTCTGCCTTTAACGTGTCGCACGTGCTCCAAACCCAACTTACTATTACACTAAGACAGACAAAGACGCACTACTTGACCTTAGCGTGCCAGAACGAGACACAACAGCCTCGTGATTCAAAAACGAAAGGAAAAACTCGACAATAAAATAACAAGAACCTACAATAATTTGTGAACGCCGAATCTTTCGGTTGCATCAACTGGCGATCGTTGTATTTTGTTTTATTTATTTATTATCCATTAGTTTAAGAATAATAATGTGTTATTATTAATGCTTCGTTGCACAAACTTCATTACACAACGGTAATCATTACCGTCATAGCCCCTAGAACCTAGACCAGTGGATAATAAAAAGAAACCTTACAGAAAAAAAAAATATTTTGGCCTACACTTGCCACTCTGGCTTGGAGATTAAACGAGCCATAAAGCGAATCGTTTAAGAATAGAGTCATTGCTAAGTCAGATTCTACCTACATTGAAGATCAGCTATCGTCATTATAAACTAGAAGAATACTACACTATTTTTGGAAGTATGCCAATCGTCAAACTTAAATTGAACTTTTTCGTGTCGCGTTTTCAGGTCCGATTTCCATTATTGAAAAATTAAAAAACTAAAGATTTTTCTACAAAAAAAAATCATGAAACAGTTTTATTCTATATCAAAATCGGCCAGGAGACTCCTTTCAGCCATCCACGCCCACTTGAAAAAAACATTCTGATAGTCTTCTCTACATATCTTGTACTATGCTGCTGTAAAAGGTCGTTGTCATTAATTATTTAAAGTTTAAAACATTTGAAAGTATAATTTTAATTGTATGTAATAGAGATGGTGATTTATACCTCGACTGACCGTGGGCGGTAATGGCTACTGTGTTTGGTGTGGCTTATACTATAGTAGCTACAACGACTTACATATATGTATATAATTAATAAACTAAATAGTACTACACTAATAGTTGTAAGAGACTTCTAAGAGCGATCTTATAAAGATAAAATTTTGGAAAGTATGCCAGACGTCAAACTTAAGAAAACTGCAGGAATTGACTTTTTCGGGTCGGATTTTCAGGTCCAATTCCCATTCTTGAAAAATTAAATACCTAAAAATTTATCAACAATGAATGAAGCATTTTTATTCTATATCAAAATCGTCCCGGAGACTCCTTTCCTGTCTTCCTAATCCACGCCAACTTGAAAAAAACATTCTGGATAGTCTTCGACGTATCCTGTACTATGCTGCTGTAAAAGGTCGTTGTCATAAATTAAAGTATCATCATCACGACCGTTTCCCTTTCGGGGTGGTCAGAAACCACGCTTATAAATAAGCGGATTCACATTTAGCCAACTTTAATATAGGCCAATCATGACAAGTGGCAAGCTCGTCGATGTCTCCAGCGTGCCAAACTCGAGAAATATTACAAATAAATTCAATATTAATTAAATGTATTTATTTACATTAATAAATATTTGTGTGTTCCGACCCGGCACCTCCGAGTCTAAATCCACGGACTTGACCGCTAGACCACGGAGGCAGTTTATTTATAAATTATTTTAAATTTAAAACATTTAAAAGTTAAATTTTAATTGTATGTAATAGAGATGGTGATTTATAACTCAGTAGGTACCTACTGACCGTGGGCGGTAATGGCTACTGTGTTTGGTGTGGCATATACCGTAGTAGCTACGACGACTTACGTACCTATATGTATATGTAAGTCGTCGGCGTGTTTTGTCAGAAAAGTGCTGGTCGTCGTTTCCGCCACTTTTCTATCAATAATGTAATCCACTGGGCTTTGGTTACTGCCGGGATCCCTTCGGTACTTGAACCGTCTGGGATCTCTCAGCAGTGATGGTTAAAGACCCGATGGATTGACTTTGGTGCCGTGGTCCATGGGTAGAGCATTGGTGTGGGATGCTACTTGCTCGGTCTTATTCTCAGGGCTGGGGCGGCTGCGGACTCGGCTGAAAAGTCCAAATGTCACAAATACGAGTCTATTGCTAATGACTAAGTATTTGTGCCTTTTGGTCTTGAGACAATGGGACCGTGGGGGCCAAGCTCTAAGAAGTTCTTTAAAGAACTGTCTAAGCGGCTGGTTAACGCTATATGTGACAAGGGGGCTGGCAGTTTTTTCGCGAAGCAAATCAGCATCGCTGTGCAGCGGGGGAATGCTGCGAGTGTTCTTAGCACACTGCCACATGATCAAGTCATGGGTGAATATTTTTAT
Organism: Tinea semifulvella; assembly: GCA_910589645.1. Taxonomy (NCBI): domain Eukaryota; kingdom Metazoa; phylum Arthropoda; class Insecta; order Lepidoptera; family Tineidae; genus Tinea; species Tinea semifulvella. Next base: position 6,187,264 of record OU342599.1, read on the forward strand.
ATATAGTTAGGATTTTAGTTTTATTTTTAATTTAGTTTATATATTTTTATTAGCTTATTTTTTATTATTATTTAAATCATTATTTGTTCATAAAGAACCTATTATTTGTATAGCAATCGCAAGCCCTAGAGTATAGTAATATACAACCAGTATAAAATAATTACAATATAAAAGCTACCTAAATAATAAAATTAAAAATAAAAATAAACTAAACTATAAATAAAAATGTCCTCTAGAGATGTCCCATCCGAGATAGTCCCAAGGAGACTGGCAACATTTCCCCTCTGTATAGCGAGGCTAATACGTTATTATTATTATTTGTATATAATAATAATAATAAATAATAATAATAAAATCGTTTATTTCCAATAAAATTCTACATGTTTTTCTATCTTATAAGACCAAGATATGGCCAGTCTTAATCTTGTTCTTTTATCAGATCAGCTAATGTTGGTCTTGGTATTGGTTTGGCGCAAGATTTTCTGATTCAAAATATATTCAATAAATAAATAGAATAAAATCAGTTTTTATTTGTTACAAAAATTAATTTAAAAAACAATGTTAAAAATAAAACAATGATATATTATTATTATTAAATTCTTTATTGCACGAAAATAATTGTACAAAGGCGAAAATTAATGCCTACAAGGCATTTTCTAACATCTAACCTTTGGGAGAGTATGAGATATATTGTCTCAATTACACTAAATCTAAAATTTACATAAATTAAAATTAAATTAAAATCAAATTCTAAATATAAATAAATACTGTAAGTACACTGATATTTATAAATTAAAATTTGATTTTTTGATTCGATTGTTTAAGTAATGAAATCCTAGGGGCCATTATTTATCACATACCACGATTTTTTACAGTTTTTTTAGTCAGCCCTATATTGTTATAAATGTAATGTATTTGGATACTACCTACTATTTTAATCTATGGAATAAAGCTTGGTCTAAATTTATACCTAGTTGTAATTGCTACGTCATGTAGGAAAATTATTGGTAATAAGGATGCAAAAACCCGTTAGAATTTAATAAGCAGTGGACAAAAAAGGCCACCTTGGTCGACCTTTAACCGCGCCACATGCCGGGACATATGGCACGAATCTCAGTTCAAGGTATCGTCTATCAGCGTGTCAAGTTTCATGCAAAATGGCCACATTTGGCGACCATCACAGACGTATATTACATAACTTGTATCACCACATAGGTAATTGAAAGATGGCGGCCTAAACAGTAGGTATTGTAACAGTGAATCATTTCGTCTTTTTATACCACTTTTTAATATCCGAGCGTCAACAGGTGATCCTCTGAGTAGGGAATATCTTATTCAGAGGATCAGTGTTGCCATTCAACGAGGCAACGTCGCCGGAGTCCTCGGAACATTGGGTTCATCTTCCCCTGGATTCGATGACATGTAGATTATAATCAAGATATTTGTAAGTATTTAGTTTTTATATTAATTAGGTTTATCTTTTAGTTTATTTAATTTAAGGTTTTGTTTAATTTATTTTTAATTTTAGCATAAATTTATTTAATTATTTTTATTAAATTTTATTTTATTTGTATCTCTTACTTCGAATAAATTATACTAATTATTATATAATAAATTAGGCAATATAAAATTATCTAATATTTATTTTATGAAATTTTATTCATTTTAATGCAGCCCTACCACACTCCCAAAGGTTACCAAAGGTTTTTTTTTTTTCTTTACAGCTCCTAGAGCAGTGTCCTAGAGCTCTACTGCTGGAGATGGGCCTTCCAGAACATATATCTGGAGAATTTGGCCTACACTCGCCACGCTGGCTTTGCGAGGATATGATGTCAATTTATTAACGATTTCACAAGTTGGTATTAGTGAAACCGGGACCGACGGCTTAACGTGCTCTTCGAGGCACGGGAACGATGGTGTTGTAAATCTATGACAAATGTACGTAAGAAAAGTGTATTTCTCATTGGTACATGCCGGGTGGGTTTGATTGAACTGACCTTTGTAGGATTTAAGGTACGCCTTCTTACAACCGAACCACCACCGCAAGGTTATAATAGTAATAATAAATTATTTATTGTACAAAACCAAAACAACTGCAGGTATATAGGCGAACTTAATGCCGTAAATGCATTTTAGTAATTTTAGCAAGGTTAGTTGGTACCTTGTGACTGACATACTATGTAATAAGCGGGTGCAGAATGTTACGAAGAAAATTGATAGTTAAAATTATTTATTACCATCATTATCTTATACATAAATAAACGTCCTATATAAACAAATAAATATATAACTAAATATAAAATACATAATATATACTTGTAAGTGAGTTATGGCGACTTATTCTATTTGTGAAGTAAGTATGTGTATAGCTTATCTTTTATTTATTTATTTATAAACTCTTTATTGCACAAAAAAACTTAAAAGTAATGTACAAGGGCGAACTTAATGCCTTTCGGCATTTTATAACAGCTAATCTTTAAATATTTTAAGTGATGGCTGCCTCCGTGGTCTAGCGGTAAAGTCCGTGGATTTATACTCGGAGGTACCGGGTTCGATTCCTGGTCGGGACACAAAAATATTTATTAAAGTAAATAAATACATTTAAATATATAAATTGAAGCTTAAAAATTTTATTGCCAAATATTTCGCCTCTCTTTGGAGCGGCGTCATCAGTGACAGTGACTGAAGGTCTTTGTCATAAATTTTGAAAAAATAATTTTATTTTTAGCAATGGTAAAGGCAATGCACTATACAGTTTTGTATTTATTTTTTAGAAAAATATCATCATCACAATTTTTAAGCTTCAATTTATATATTTTACCAAGTAAGAAACACATCTAACACACTTTATTTGTTGCAGATAATAAATACATTTAAATAATATTTAATTTATTTGTGATATTTATCGAGTTTGGTACGCTGGAGACATCGACGAGCTTGCCACTTGTCATGATTGGCCTATAGTAAAGTTGGCTAAATGTGAATCCGCTAATTTATAAGCGTGGTTTCTGACCACCCCGAAAGGCAAACGATCGTGATGATACTTTTTTTTATTGTGCCTATCTGATAATTAAAGGAAGTCTGTTCCACTGGCGACCTGTTCCAAGGTCAGCTGTAATAAAATAACTGGGTGTTAGGCTCTATGCATATACGTCTATGCCGACCACACTCTTTGATAGAATTGTAAAAAAATCCGCTTCAATGAGGGTCGTAGTGCCATATGACGAGCTGACCCGATGATCTGGAAGACCTGCAGCAAGCACTGATTCATTAATTAATCTGGGTACAAACTTTACCGTTTATATTACCTTTTGTTAAACAAATTTAAATAATTTAATAAACAATAGGTAGGTAGGTACTATAATATTGTTATTCGACCTTGTAGTTTAGTAGGTATCATCACGACCATATACAACCTTCCGAGGTGGTCAGAAACCATGCTTTTAAAAAAGCGGATTTATATTTAGGCAACTTTACTTATAGGCTATCATAGTGGCAAGCTCGTCGAAATAAATAAATGTGATAATCTTTTGTGTAATGTTGACCGCCTCCGTGGTCTAGTGGTAACAAACGTTGCCGTGAACTCGGGAGGCCGTGGTTTCGATTCCCACCAGGGGCAAGTTGTACATTGTGTAATTTGTCTCGGTCTGGGTGTTTATATGTATAATATGTATATATTTACAACAAAAAAAAAGTATAATATGTAGTTTATCAACCATCTAGTTTCCGTAACACAAGCCTCGTAGCTTACCACGGAAATTAGATGGCGCTGTGTGACCTGTCTGGAAATATTTATATTTATTTATTTTTTAAATGTTTGAATGACTAAACGCAAGACACAGAATCTAAGATTAATGTCTCATATCCCAAACCACCCTCGTCGTCAACAAAGTATTAGGTGACGTAACATAAGAAATTGTTTTTGTCACAAATTTGTAACACTATCCCATCCGGTGTGCGCCCGATTTAATAGACTGGACAAGAAAAAAAACAGCACAAAACATACGCAGGAATATCACCTTTAAAACGAAGAGTAGTAAGTTACTTAAGACCTAAAATCCTATACACGGTTTGGCGTGGTCAGTAAAGCAAAGTTGGATGGGCTCTCTATAATGGAAAATTATTGGGTTAAAATTGCGTGCATCCGGGGTTGTCTATTGAAATATACATACAATGAAACAACAAGTGATTCATTGAAGTAACTTGATAATTGCGATGTCTTGCAACTATTTATTTTCCACTTGAAATGATAAGGATTTATTTACCATTTACTATTTTTTAGCAAGTTTCCAAAGTCCAATATAAAATATTTATTTAATTAAACAAAAATAATGAAATATAAATCTGATGTAACTAAAGCTGGTATCTGTATAATTGTTACAATCAAAGTTAAAAATGGTGTCGATTAATTGTTACATTTTCAAATACTTTATTTTGGTGCAACTCAGCCTAAGTAGTGTTTTACAGTCATTATCAAACCTAGTGACCTTGGCGGGTAGTGTGGTATTTTGTAATCATAGTTTTTTTAAACTAGTAGGTACTTAGGTGGTTATATTTATGTATACATATATATGTGGGTATATACATATATTGTGTTTAATTATGTGTGTATGGTTTAAGTATTACTATATGCATACGCTAGATTTTTTTTTTAAATCACGTTAAGAATATTTTATTAGTTAAATAATAGGTACCTACGTACATTTCAATAAATAAATAAAAACAGAAATACACAAACATGTCGATACAATAAAAATGCAATTTGTTTTAATAACAAGGTAAATAAGATTTTTCTTAAAACCTTTCCCGGCAGGCTCATGCATAACGGATGACAACAAGTATTCATTTACATAATAAATTGCAAGACATTGCTGATGATGGCGATAATAAAACCCGTCCGGTTCGCTTTTTATTTTGCCATTCACGTACTACATCAGAATCAATAATTCTATCGGTCAATAACAACATTAATTGCTTGAAGAAACTTCGAGAATTTCATCGTTTAGTCACTAACATAAATGTGCCCGTGGCGTACAATTAATAACTTTAGAGTATTAAATAAATGACGTTACAATTTCAATTATCTCTAAACATTTGATTGAATATACTGTCATTAATTTATCACATCTAAAACGTCAGTAAATGTTGCTTTTTTTCTATTATCCCTAGTTGCATCTCGCTCGTGTCAGTATAGTCGTGCGTGTCGCGCACGCGCTGTGCACGCGAGTTCTGCATCTCGCTCGCACCCGCGCCTGAGACACTTCCTGCGAGCGCCACTCTTCTACACTCGGAGTGTGGGAAAAGACGGCAGGTGTTATGCGGGATCCGAACAACCACGCATTACCATTCACATTATTCAACAATAAATAATAATAATAAGAAGCCGGGGAGCGAGCGAAAGCACGCGCACGATCGTGATGACGCCTCTCATACTAATGTATACGTCCGTGTGTGGGTTTTCTTTAGAATTTTTCATAAACATATAGCTTTCTTTGGTGTTTTTTTTATGATGTTTCGTGTGGGCGGCCGCGCGACACGGATTTGTAGTTATTAAGGTGCCCATGCTGTTGATTGGTTTTCTATTAGGATATTTTAGATCTAAGAAACTACTTTTTAATAGTCACGTGTTAAATAAACTATTTTTTCTCATGTTCAGAGACTACGAGTATTCTTTTTTTCAGTTAGATTAAGTTTTAATTTAACTATACCGCTTAAGCACTGCCTCCGTGGTCTAGCGGTTAAATCCGTGAATTTTAACGTGGAGGTACCGGGTTCAATTCCTGGTCAGGACACAATAAATTACTTAATTTATTTGTGATTATTCTCGAGTTCGGTACGCTAGAGACATCAATGAGCTTGCCACTTGTCATGATGGGCCTAAAGTTGGCTAAATGTGAATCCGCTCCATTAAAAAAATAAGCGTGTTTTCTGACCACATCGTGATGTACAGTCGTGTCGATACCTTACTTTTTAATTTATTTTTCTAGTTTTGTACGGTAGAGACATCGACGAGCTTGCCTCATGAGCTTGTCATGATGGGTCTATAGTAAAGTTGGCTGAATGTAAATAAGCTTCTTTATAAGCGTGGTTTCTAACCACCCCGAAAGTGGATACTTATTTTTGTTTACTTCTAGGTTAAGCTTTACTGTAGCGGAAATATGAACAAATATTTTTTAGTTAAGTCCGTGGATTTAGACTCGGAGGTACCGGGTTCGATTCCTGGTCGGGACACAAAAATATTTATTAATGTAAATAAAAATATATTAATAATTATTATAAATATATTTCTCGAGTTTGGTACGCTGGAGACATCGACGAGCTTGCCACTTGTCATGATTGGCCTATAGTAAAGTTGGCTAAATGTGAATCCGCTTATTTATAAGCGTGGTTTCTGACCACCCCGAAAGGGAAACGGTCGTGATGATACTTTACTTTTTACTATTTTTAGTTAATGTTTGTTGCACTGCTCGATATTGCATTGGTAATAAAAAAGTTCATTCATAAATTTAATAGTATGAAGATAGTACTCGCAAATTCCGATGTTGTCAGCTGCATATCCACGTGGGAAACCTACCACATGCCCAGTCCAGGCTAAAGAAATAATACAACGAGTACGCCAAACGGATGAAAATTATAGCTGGGATAATTGTCTTAGAATTAATTAGTACCTAATCATACCAGTGTCATTGCCGTATGTAAACAGAGCATAGTAGTTCACATTTAGCCAACTTTATACGGCCAATTTATTGTATCCCGACCAGGAATTGAACGCGGTACCTTCGAGTCTAAATCCACGGACTTAACCGCTTTACCACGGAGGCAGGTCATTCAAGATACTTACTTCAAAATGTCCATAAAACATGAATCACTTTCAAACTCAATTAACAACTACATAAAATGGTGATCCGTAGCCAAATTCTGTTTTTTTAGACGCTAACGTCCTTTAACGAATGTAGACTGCTATTAAAGTTAAGTGGTGGTAGCTCGGATGCAAAAACTCATTTCTTATAATCCCGAAAAGGTTGATTTGAACCAATTGAATGTACCAATGAGAAATACACTTTTCTTACGTACATTTGTAATACTATATTTACAACACCACCTTTCCATGCCTCGGAGAGAACAATAAGACGTCCGGTCCCAGTTCGATTAATACCAACTTATGAATTTGTTAATATATTGTCGTTAAAATTGGCGTCAGTCTATCCCACACCAGCGTGGCGAGTGTAGTGCAGATAATTATATTTTCTGCAAATCATATCTCAAACAGTAGAGGTCTAGAACGCTGTGTTCTAGGGGCTGCCGTAGTGATAATGATTGTAAAGTATCATCACGACCGTTTTCCTTCCGGGGTGGTTAGATACGACGCTTATAAGGAAACGGATTCACACTTTTTTGCGCCCACCGCGTAAGTGGCGCGCATGGTCCATGAATCCAGATACTTATGTCCGACATCAGTCCCTAACACTATGCCGGCTTGACTAGATGCCGGTATATAGTAGATAGGTGTGGTTCGGTTGCGGAATGGAGAGGAAGGAATTAGGTTATAGAGCTCTTCAAAGCACTCACCATAGTATAGCCGGTAGAACACATTTTGTGTGGCAAACTCGTCGAACTTTAGCGTAGGTACCTACTAAACTCGAGAATATGACAAATAAATTGAATATTAGTAATTAAATTTATTTATTTTATTTAATAAATATTATTGTAAACCGACCAGGAATCGAACCCGGTAATGATTAAAGTTGATAATCCTATAACAATTATGTGAACACTTATTTTTCTTATTGTTTATTTTATTATTATGACTTTTAGGTATATTATAAATTCATATTTTAGAGTTTAAGATTCTTATTTTATAATGACAACGCCCATCTACAGCTGCTTTCTTTTAGTTATTCTTTATTATCATTGTTATTATTTTTGAAATTTAATTTGATTATTTATTTTGACATACACAATTTTGTAGTTTTTGTTTTCTTTATTAAAATAATAATAATTATTATAGTTTATTTTCTAGATTTTAAGTGACAACGCCCTTGTACAGCAGCATCTATGTAGGTATTCATTGTTTGTAGTGTTAAGTGGTAAATGACGTGGCTGTTCTTTGCTATTAATGGTATATTCTGCTATCCTGCCATGATTGGTAAACAATAATATGTATAAGTGACAAAACCGTGTGTACTTAATGTATCTTATGGTTAATAAATAAATTGAAATTGAAATATTTAACAATTTTGATGTATGCTGTTAAGCTTGCGTACTTCTTACAATAAAACTGACATCAGTAAATAAAGAAATCCACTACTTTGGTAATTAAACGATTGCGGTACGAACGTTAGGAACAGAATAGGTCCATAGAGCTATTAAAAAGCTTATAAGAAACCAATTTAGAGCAATTAACTCTGATGCATTTAGGGTAAATTGGGTAACCAAAAAACAGCCTAACGATTTTCTAATTATAACAAATTGACTAAGGATGAGTAGATTTTTGTTTATTGCCTACATTTAGCATCGTAAAATTGAACTAATTAATTATGAACTTATTAAAATTAAATAAGTTAGTTAACTTCATTTCAAAAACCTTGAATCATAAAAACTGTGTTGCAATTACGTACTACGTTGCCCGTATCGTGTGGTTATGTTCACCCCGCTTTCAAATTTTATTAAAATCAGACATGTAGTTTAGACATAAAAATATGTAGGTTACCTATATGTATGTATTAGTATGTAGTTATTAATAAGTATGTATATGTTATCTGTATTAAAACTCTTCAAGTTTATTTTGTATTGCACCTACCTTATGTACTTACTGCTCTCGTTGTCCCGAAGGTTTGACCGTCATAGAATGTCTAGCTGCATTAGGTCGGCATTTGTACTTTGTGCAATTAAGTTTAAATAAATGAAAATAGCATTAAACAAAATTATAACTTTGTGGAATTTGGGGTTGAAACAATCTCTTGATACCCACAAATTCATAAAAGAGCTGGGTAAACTATTTTTTCTAGAGTGTGGCGATCTCAAATGCCATAACTCAACGAGGAAATGCGGCGAGCGTTTTAGGTACTCTCCCTGGTGGTAAGCCCTTAGTTTATTTTGTAGAATAGTTTTAATTTCATAGGTATTTTAGTTTAGTTTAATTTATATTTAGTTTTTTAATCTAGCCTTCATGGTCTAGCGGTTAAGTCCGTGGATTTAGACCCTGAGGTACTGGGTTCGATTCCTGGTCGGGACACAAAAATATTAATTAATGTAAATAAATACATTTAATTATTATTTAATTTATTTGTGATATTTCTCGAGTTTGGTACCTACGCTTTGGTACCTATAGTAAATAAAGTTGGCTAAACGTGAATCCACTTATTTATAAGCGTGGTTTCTGACCACCCCGAAAGGTCGTGATGATACTTTACTTTACTTTAGTTTTTTAATCTATTTTATTTTAATATTTCTGTATCTACTTCGAATAAATTAATAAATGTTTAGGCATGGGAGTAAATCAAACAGGTCAGTCTACTATGGATAGACTAGATATGGCCGTCTATATCCATCTTAGGGTTCCAATGTACAGTACTACCAATATAGTCTAATCAAAATCGATTCAGTAATTCATACATACATACAGACATACATACGAAGCTTTTATCACATTTTTAATATTAAGTGTAGACGGATTTGAAAGTAATTTTTAGTTTTGCTTAATTACAATTGTATTCGAAGTAATGTATAATGGATGTAATAAAAATTAAGTTAATTAAAAATATATATATACTAAACTAAAAATAAAACTAAACTATATATAAAGTAATATTCACCCATGACTTGATCATGTGGCAGTGTGCCAAGAACACTTGCAGCATTCCCCCGCTGCACAGCAATCCTGATTTGCTGCGCAAAAAAACTGCCAGCCCTCTTGTCACAAAATTGCATTAACTAAAAAGTAAAGTGTTTTTTTATTGTTTTATATTTGTTTATTGTATTGTTATTTTTTATAATTTGACATTAAATTATAATTATTTAGATTGTAATTTGACACGGCCTTTATACAGCTACGAAATTATTATTGTTATTTTTTTATAATTTGACATTAAATTATTATTATTTAGATTGTAAGTTGACACTGCCTTTATACAGACACGAAATTAATTTAAATTTATTATAATTATACATTATGTTATAATTATTTAGATTATAAGTTGACCTCGAATTTGGGTTAAGCTACAGTACTTGCTTATGGCAGCAATGTCACTTACTTATTTCGGTAAAAATTGACAATATCCGAGTGTTACATGTGAACCATATGGAAATAAATATTTTGAATTTGAATATTCCTTATTATTTTATAGTACACATAACAGTAGGTATATACCATAATATAATTAATTAATCGATGTTTTTAGCGTTAGTACGCTACTCGAAAAATATCACAAATGAATTATTGTGTCCCGAGCGGGAATCAAAACCGATACCTCCTCGTCTAAATCCTAACACTGCCTTCGTGGTCTAGCGGTTAAGTCCGTGGATTTAGACTTGGAGGTACCGGGTTCAATTCCTGGTCGGGACCAAAAAATATTTAATTAATTTGTGATATTTCTCGAGTTTGATACGCTGGAGACATCGACGAGCTGCCACTTGTCATGATTGGCCTATAGTAAAGTTGGCTAAATGTGAATCCGCTTATTTATAAGCGTGTTTTCTGACCACCCCGAAAATGAAACGGTCGTGATGATACTTTACTTTTAAATCTTAACACCTAGACAACGTAAGCAGTCTATTAAAAAATACTATTAAAACAAAACAGTTGTAATGTTGTAACTGATGTTGTAACTTTTTAAACATTTTTATGTTTAGAATAAAGCCTTAGATTTATGTCAAGAATTGTTGAAAAGGGTTACTATGACAATCAAGAAAAAATTGTTGTAAATATGATAAAGTCTTTATTTTAATAATTATCTTATTTAATACTGCCACAACTAGGTTAAAAATAGACGCATCTAAGTTATCAAGGCTTCTTGTATTTTTATTGGATTTTTAATTAAACGAAGCGTATTTAAGTTTATTACCTCCGCTTTCGGATGATTAGAGCAAAGGAAATTGAGTAATCGAGAAGCCTCGGACTCGACGGGTCTTAAATCTAATCTGTTTAAAATAAAACAACCATGCAGTAGTCATTATAAGATGGTATTAGAGATACGTGTAAAAGCTTGATCTCGTTTATTTAAAAGTAAAAAAAAAGTCACAAATCAAAATATCTTTATTCACGTAAAATTATTTTGAATGATTCTACTCCTGTTAGTGGAAGACTAAGCTGCAAAGTGGTCCAAGGAGTAAGCTGTTAGCAGAAGACTAACAGCTTAGCAACAAATAAATTGTAGGTAAAACACTAGAATCTATATCTTACCTTTATCTGCATTGAAGAATTCTAAATACATTTATTGTCATAAAATATGGTTGTTTGTACATTTTTGGTACAAAACAGTTCTTAGAATTTACCCCGAATTGGTAGCCACTTTAACTTAGCGCGATACTCAGAGATGTGATCGTACTTGCGAAAACAAAAGATGAACCGGATACAGGTACCTATTTAGTAACTGGTCCATCTTGTTGAGCAACACCTCTGAGAGATCAACGCTACAAACGTCACGTAAATGAGAGGAAGGAGTAGGTTTTGGGCAAGGGTTATTTTAGCTTTTAAAGGCAGGAAATTCTTCAGTTTATTGAAAGAGTGCATTGTAGGTACTCTCTGTAGATTAATGCCAGTTAACCCAATCGTAGCTTAGAAGTATATACGGAACCCCCGTAAAGGTCCCATAAACGCTAAGGCGCCCCTACGGTGGTCGTGCGTGAAGATGTGCGATGGTCGAAGCGGCTGCGGTCAGCTCGATCAAACATGGACTTCAAGACCTGGTCACGAAATGCTCGAAGCTCTTCATCTTCGGGTCATCCTGGCGTACGGTGTTGCGTTCAAACCACGGAGCTCTGACTACCGGGCGGAAGGAGATATAATTTATGCCTCTTCATAACTGGATCCACCTCATATATATGTATATTGTATCTAAAAATAAAACATACTTCATTACAACATATCTGTAGGTCGTAATTATAACATTAATATTAGACATTCGTATAATTAACAACAAAACGATTGTATAAAGAGACCGCTACCGAATGCCTGAGGCAATGTCGGTCACAATAATATATCATTATTGTATGTGTGTATTAATTTTAACATAGCGGCTTCTGACATGCTATCATTTATAGTAGACTTCAAACAATTTCTTACAGCGTCTTTTTAATTAAATGGTAGGTACCTAAGTACCTAGCTGAATGAACTTTTTAGGTAGGTACTTAAACTAACTTACTTACAACGTACTAACTTAGAACTTAACTATATATACCTACAATAACCTACAAATACATAAAAAAAATATAATACTAAATAATATAGGTATGTGTTTTTATATTATAGTATGGCGCGGTGGTGGCTCGGTTGTAAGAACGCGTACCTTAAATCCTACAAAGGTCGGTTCAAACCCACCCGGCATGTACCAATGAGAAATACACTTTTCTTACGTATGTCTGTCATAGATTTACAACACCACCGTTCCCGTGCCTCGGAGAGCACGTTAAGCGTCGGTCCCGGTTCCACCAATGCCAACTTGTGGAATCGTTAATTAATTGTCATAAATAATTGACATCATATCCTCGCCAAGCCGTTTGGCCAGCGTGGTGAGTGTAGGCCAAATTCTCCAGTTCTGGAAGGCCCATCTCCAGCAGTGGAGGTCTAGGACGCTGTATTCTAGGGGCTGTAATGAAATGTGGGTGCATAATCTGACCTGTGCGTGTGGTTCGGATGCGGAATGGAGAGGAGGGAATAAAATTATAGAGCTCTTCAGAGCTTAGTATAGCCGGTAGTACATGCCCAGAGAAGCGACATCTCGGCGAAGCTGCAGGGAAACTGAAACACATCGAACAGCTCGCCTCTGCAGCACATTGAGAGCATCTGTACTTGGATGAACCATCCCAAATTATGTACTTACAAAAAAAAAGAAAGGTGCACTCCACGCATGATTTGATCTTTGCTTGGTATAGCAAAAGTCTGATTGATGGCGGGAAAAACCGCTTCACCTTGTTCAGTATCCCGAGCTTTTGCTTATGTCGCACTTTCCTATAACCTGAAGTCCTTCAAGCAAAGTGCGAAAAAACATCTAGTAAAGCCGGCATAGTGTTGGGGACTGGTGTCAGTCATAAGTGTCTGATTTCAGTTCCTAAGATCCACTTGGCTAACTACCACTAGTAACTATTAACTTTGTTTTTTAGTTATTTGCTGTAGTCGTATTCGCAGTTGTTGATGTAATCTACCTGGATAATAAAAAGCCTGATCAGTCTGAAAGGCATTTATTGCCATAATACCCTTTTAAAAGTGTTTAAATTCATCTCGAACACGCTAAGAGCTCTTCAATAAAACATTAATGTTTCCCTATTCATAGCTGCATAATTATCTTTAGGCCATAAAATCGCGGTGACACAACAAAAGCGACTTTTCAAAAAGTCCGAAATTTCAAAATGAACCATAAAATTTAACACCACATCAATAAAATATAAATTCAAAATCATTCTCTATTCATTCCGCAACGCGTTACTGTTATTTTAAAAGCAGCGGAGAACTATTAACAAGTTTTATTGTTTCCAAAAAGTCCTCCAAAAATTAATGTGCATGTTCCGTTTTCTGTAAAAAAATCCGTTTGTCGGCTTCAGCACGTGGACATTTCGTATCGCAATCTAACACAGAAGGGTTTTAGGAATTCGTAGAAGTGGAAGGCTTTTGAAAAATAGTCGGTGTTTTGGCAAAGATCTTTACAATAGGTTTATTCCTTTATGATCTCTTATGTTGTGGGCCGACAGGTTTAGTCCAACGATCCTCAGAACCAACGGAATTAGGAAAGCCCCCAATTTTAACAATTGAAAACGGCAAAGTTTGCCAATAATTGTAATTTCTCCGCATCTGCGATCGTCAATGAAAATTAAGAAAGAGCATTGGAATAAATCCGGTAGTCCTTTCCAGTCAGCGGATTCATACTATAGCCTTATTATTATTGTTGTAATGTGTTTTTCATTGTTATGAATAATGTGTAATAAGGATTTTGAAGAGTTTTGCAAACACATTTTATTGGTCTATTCTGAGAATACAGCAATGCCTGTGGGGAGATCATTTAAACACTTCTTAGAATAAGCTGTAAGCAAGCAACTTTAATCTAGTGTTCGATTAGTTGAACTTTGCCTATTTGCTAGGCAAATAGTATATAATGGGGGATTCGAGGAGCTCCGCGATATGTTTAAACTTTAGCGAGTCGACAGCGCGAAGGCGCAGTGGTTGCTCGGTTGTAAGAAGGCGTTCCTTTAATCCCACAAAGGTCGGTTCAAACCCACCCGGCATGTACCGATGAGAAATACACTTTTCTTACGTACATTTGTCATAGATTTACAACACCAACGTTCCCGTGCCTCGGAGAGCAAGTTAAGCCGTCGCTGCGTCGGTCCCGGTTTCACTAATACCATAGTGGAATCGTTAATAAATTGTCATAAAAAAATTGACATCATAACCTCGCCAAGCCGTCGGGCGTGGCGAGTGTAGGCCAAATTCTACAGATATATGTTCTGGAGCAGTGGAGGTCTAGGACGCTGTGTTCTATGGGCTGTAATGATGATGAATGATGAGTCGACAGCATCATATAAAGCTCTGGGGTTATCCCCATTTAGCATGCGTTAATCGCGGTAAGCGACGGCCCGCCCGGTTGCTTATTTTACCTTGGCAACGTTAGCCGCCGGGGAAGGAACCACTATAGAATTTGTGGCACCTGTGGGATGTATATTGCCAAATGTCCCCGAAGATGTTAGAAGCGGCTGCGGTTGGCTCGATCGTACATGGATTTCGAGAGCCTGACCACGAACTGCTCGATGGTCTCCATCTTCAGGTCGTTGTGGAGGACGGTGTTGCGCACGTTGTTTGTGTGTGAGTTTAACAAAGTGCAGCTTGAATGCTGGATGTTGTCATATGTGTAGGTAAGTACCTATGCTATCACGTTCGCGATTGCTTAAAAAAATGTATTCTTCTAGCTTCAGTGGAACTGCATCCGTGGTCTAGCGGTTAAGTTCGTGGATTTAGACTCGGAATTCCTGGTCAGGAGACAATAATATTTATTTATTTAAATAAATATATTTAATTTAATTGTTATAGGTATTTCCCGAGTTTGGTAAGCTGGAGGCATGAACGAGCTTGCCACTTGTCATGATTCGCCTATAGTAAAGTTGGCTAAATGTAATTCCGCTTCTTTATAAGCATGGTTTCTGACGACCCCGAAAGGGAAACGGTCCTGTTAATGGTGATGATGTTCAGTGGGGAAAATTTGAAACATATACGAGTGGGTATGATAATGCTTTACGAATATTAAACGTAGTAAGTGATAATGACTGCATCCGTGGTCTAGCGGTTAAGTTCGTGCATTTAGACTCCATTTAGGGTTCGATTCATGGTAGGGACACAATAAAATTTATTTATTTAAATAATTAAATTACATTATTAATAATTTAAGTATCATAATTCTAAGGGGAAATGCTGCTAGTGTATTGGGCACCATGCCGCAAGACAGCGATTTGGAGGAGCTATTTTTTTTGTAAGTATTTAATTTGTATTTTCTATGTATTATTATTATTATTTTAGGTTAAATTTAGATTTTGTTGTAATATAGTTTATTTAATATTGTAATTCTTTTATATACCTACCTATATTTTTTTACGTAATGAATAAATTTATTTCAACAAAATAACAATAATAACTAAAAAATACAAAAAACTAAATATATAAA
Organism: Tinea semifulvella; assembly: GCA_910589645.1. NCBI lineage: Eukaryota > Metazoa > Arthropoda > Insecta > Lepidoptera > Tineidae > Tinea > Tinea semifulvella. The sequence continues at coordinate 6,203,130 of OU342599.1, forward strand.
ATCGTCTAACATTCATTCACATTTAATCATTCATTCGTTATTCTTTTATATTGTTTTTTTAAATTATTATTTAATTTAATTATGATATTTCCTGAGTTTAGTATGCTAGAGACATCGACAAGCTTTGTCACTTGTCATAATTGGCCTATAGTAGAGTTGGCTAAATGTGAATCGAAAACGGTCGTGATGATACTTTACTTCTAGTAAAGTGATAATGTGATTTTTTGTTAAACACATTATTGGTTACCTCGCTCAAGTGGCAAACTGTCGAGTCATCTGTCGAGACACTTGAAGAAGCATACAAAAGCCAGATCTTGCACATCGTTTGTCCCGACACCTCTTAGCCGAGTCGTATAATCTTTTAAGACACAAGTGTAATAAAAACTTGGCGCCACAGTCTTAAGCGGACCCCCTCAGAAGTCGTTCGAAGTATGATCCCCATTGTTTACTTCCACCCTGACAAATGCAGTACCTGTCCGTACATTTGCAAATGCAGGTACGCTGCTTGTCCACGAGAGATTTGTTAAAAAAATATTGTGTATGTAAATATTTAATTATGAAAATTTAACGCTTTCTATGTTTTAAAAGACTTTTTAAAGTCTGACGGCCAGTTGCAGAAAGAATAATTAAATTTTAAAAAATAAAATAAAAAATTTTTGGGTATCATACAATTAAATTAAAGATTACATGAAAGATTACAAGCAAGTAAAATAGAGGAAATACGTAATAATTTTACTCAAAACAAATATATGATTAATAAGCATATCGACGCGCACGGTTAAGAACCAATAAGTATAACTTACATTTTTTTCTAAATCAACTTTTTTATTATGACCCAACGCATAATTAAAAAAGTTGATTTCGACTATATTGCATTATACTTCCCTGTCACATTTCTGGTGTACAAGCAACCTTACTATTGTTTTTCTACGCTTGTTCTGAGAATTACTTTTCAACTTGTCCCGCGTTTTATGACAGCTCGAGTTCTTTTGTTGTCATTGTTCAGTTTGAGTGCTTCTCTCGAAGGTACCGTTTCTGATGATGCTTAACTTAAAAAGCACCGAAATTGTTGCACTGTTTTTAGAAGAGGGTATTTTACCTAATAATTATTACAATACCATAAAATCTACTGTTACATGGCTATCCTTGTTAAACAAAATACCAGTAATGGCGCTTGCTAAAGGAAAGAAATAGGAACTAAGGAAACTTACACTCTTCCATTACAGCCCCTAGAACGAACTTTATTTTATTTTTATATCTCGACTTGTGTTCTTGCGACCACCTGATGGTTAATGGCGCGCAAGGTCCATGAATGTTAGCAACTGGAATCAGACACTCATGGCTGACATCAGTCCCTAACACTATGCCGGCTTGACTGGGCATGACGGCAATTCGAGCCTGAACTCGAAATGTTGTGGATACACTTTACTGGGTTTATCGGCACTGTTTGTGGATACTTCTCCGCCCCGGTAGGCAAATTACCACTATCAGTCCGCCTACCACCTATTTGTTGTTCTTTTTTTTGCAATGATGTCAAATGCCAATGTTTACTTTCAAGGAGAACTAATATTGTAAGCTTTATATAAAAATAACACCGCTCAAAACAAGACTTACATTGCTAGAGATGGACCTTCCAGAACATTGAATTGTTACGCACAGCATTTACGTCAAATAAGGATGTATAGGTAAATAAACAGGATTGAAGTTATATATACCTATATTACGTACATAGAAATAATATTTGACATGCCCATTTACAGCAGTAATTATTTAATTAAATGTGACATATACCTAGAATAATAAAATTTAAATATATTCTTGACAAAGCTCATTTGCAGCTGCTAAATTATTGATTTATTATTATTTATTTTTTAACCTTAGTATAGGATATTGACAAGGCCTCTTTACAGTCGCTTTAATTATTTTAGTAATTAGCTTTATATATATTTATATATATATATATTTTTGACAAGGCCATTTTACGGCTGTATAATTTTGTTTTATTGCAAATAATAATGTTTTTTTTTGTTTTTATTTTTCTTTTGTTTAATACTGTAATATAACTGCTTTAACCTGCAGTTCTGTTCCTTCCCTTATAGCACTCTTCAGGCAGGACAAATGTGTTGTACTTGTGTTTGTTACCTTAGACTTAGCCGAATTCCGGTGGGAATGTTTGGCGTTACGTAAAGAATAAAGAATAAAGTTCAAAGTGTGCCTATTATCCCCACAGCTCTTTATCAGAGAAATTAATTATATATTATCTATAAGAACGGAAACTGGAATTTACAAAAAATGGTAGTGCACATGTAAATCATTAGTCAAAGATTCTCCTTGACAAATATTTGGCGCGACTTGCAAATCCCGGCGCCACCAGACAACAAAAAAGCCGCTACTTGAAAGCCGCCGACGAAGATCCTTACCATCATAGACTTCCATAGACCTGTTCATAAGGACAAGCACAATTTAAAGGTAATATAAAATTTGTTTGAAAAAGCACCTACGAGTGTTTGAAAGAAGAAGGATGACAACCGTGATGATGAAACTCTAGAACAAGTAAATAAAATTATATATCTCGGCAGTGTTTTCATTGCGGATGGGAAGTATGATAGGGATGTTGAAAGAAGAGTGAACGCGGGAAATAGTGTTAACGGTGCCTTGGGGTCACTGATCGCCGGTCAAAATGTCAGTGACAAAGCGCGAGTCGCCATACACAATGCCATGCTGGAACCAACACTGATGTAAGGAAGCGAGAAGTGGATATGTCAGAAAACGAAAATTAAGTCGTTGCGACGAATATGCGGCGTCACTTTGACGGATCGCATACGTAATGACGAAATACGCAAAAGTGTAGATAAGAAAGAAAGCATAGGGACAAAAATAAGGAAAGGCATGCCCCGATGGTACGGGCATGTTGAAAGGATGACTAAAGAGAGATTGACGAACCAGATATATAATGCGAAAGTTGTGGGTAAAAGAGGCCCTGGCAGACCAAGACTCACGATCAAATAAATAAAACAATAGCTGAAGGTGCATTAAACAGCCATCAAAACAAAAGGGCATGTATGAAGGAAGAGGTTGATGAATGTCGAAAAAGCGAAAGAGGTATGTCGAGATTTTGATAAATGGCGCTCAATTATCTCAGCCTACCCCGCTAGAGACCTGGCGTGAAGATATGTTTGTATGTATCAAATTTTGTAGAATTTCTTCCATTCATTCACTTTTAATACACATTACTCTGATAGTTCTTCGAGCATTGCAGTTATAATTATTTTAATATTTTTTCGTTTAAACCAGGTCACTGGTACTAACCATATATAACTTAACGCTTTTAGTTTAGGTCTCTTTAATATTATTTTAATCTTAAAATTATTTGTTATTTGTTAATGCCAGGTTAAAGGAACGGGGAAACGCATTAGCTGAGAGAGCATTGCACATCTTCAGCGTGCGACAGGTGTAAGTGTTCCAAATTTATGTTTATTTTTTTAATATATTTAATCATGCCAACCCCGTTTTGAGGGACTATTTTAATCGGCCTATAAAAGCATTTATTCGAAAAAAATATTTACAAAATATAAAATAAAATTAATATTAATACTAAGGATAGGGATATAAGTCCCGTCCGCGTGGAATGGTGGCAAGAACGCTGGCTGCATTTCCCTGCTGAATTGCACTACTGATTCTTTGGGCGAAGAAAGAGCCAGCCCTCTTGTCACCGGAGGAGACGACAAGACGCGGTGTTATATATTTTAAAAACTTTTTTTGCACTTGGACTCCATGGGCCCAGAGTTTCTACAGCAAACGGCATAAATATGTAATCTTTTAATGTACTTACATATTTGCGCCGCTTGTTGGACTCCGCATTTTCCGCCGCGCCTCCCGCTTTATGCGCTGTCACCCATCGGCCTTAACCAACAATGTCAGTTACCAATAAAAATCCACAGATAGGCCGGTCTGTTTAGCTATAGTCCTATGTCGTTGTTGACTATGAACCAAAGTCGGCAGCTATGATAACATTTGTGGAGACGGCAACTGAACACAAATGACCGTAGGATTAGGTATCACTAGGTGACCGAAAGGATAACTACTTAATTCTTTTTTTCAGTAATTTTAAAGTATTAAATTACACATTTTAAAACTAAATTTACACATGTTCTTTTGTAAACTGTAGGATTTTTTTTTTCATAGTATGATGATACTGAATAAAAAAAATAGTATTTCAATTGCATGATGATTGAAGTCACGTAGTCATTGAAATTATTTTTTTACGCTCAATTACTTTTCATTCATTATCTTATCTGGAATAAACGGGTGACGCTTACCTGCTGTTTATGACTCAAATGCCAGTGGTGAAATTATCATGAAGTGACGTCATGATACGATCATATACAAGTACATCAACATTATCTCGAATGACGCGCCAGAGATACCGGTTTCTATTTGTCTTAGATGTCAATGTCTTAGATAGAGTACATAGAGGCTAATACCTATTACGTAAAGTTTAGGCAATTCATTATTTAAAAAAAACAAAACCGACTTCAAAACCATACCTATAAGTACAAACTTAAACTAAAATGTTTAAATAATATTTGAATTACTATAAAGCAAGAGCCTTAAAGGCCAATCAATAAAATTATTTGCACTGGTTTGGGATGCCACATGTGTTGACACATGTGACAACCAGCCATAATAACTCGGGGCTGCTGCAAAGTCAGCCGCGCGCCTTCAACGCAACAAATACGCGGAGATCATTATTAATCTCTACTTCATCCCAATTGCAGTCGAAACGATGGGTCCGTGGTCCGTGGTGAGCTAGAGGAAAGACTCCGCTTGGCGACGGATGACCCTTTGGATAGAGAATATTTTGCTTAAAGGGTCATCGTCGCCGTTCAACGGAGGAACGCAGCGAGTGTCCTCAGCACACTACGCCCGGACGGTTATAATTGAAGTTTTTATTTTTATGTTTTTTGTAGTGTAGTTTATTTTATTTTTTTGTTTATTTAATGTTAGGTTTTCTTAACAATTATTTTTGCCAGTCAGTGCCAGCTAAAGAAAAATAATCTCAATTTATATATGAATGCAAAATCTAACGTAGGTAAGCTGATAATTGTTTGCCCACGTTCGAGTAGTTCACTCAGGCACATCACCCTGCTATCGCCTTACTCCGGCCACCCACAGAATTAAACTGTCCTTCTTGGCTGGCACCGACTTCAAAAATGACTAAATACGATGATGAAATAGATACATATGTATCAATAATTTTGTTGGTGGGCTTTGCGCTGAATTAATGACACATGCCCTTAATATGGAAAACACTGATCGAAATGGGATTCTGAAGAAAACATCATCCTCAAAATCTCGTACGACATTGACTTGTCGGGATGATCTAGTACTGTGAGATGATACACGTGACTTCAGTTATTCAAAAATATTTACATAATCAATATATTATAATATACCTACATTTAAATAAAATTAAACACAAAACAAGTTATTTATTTTCGAATATAAATTCAATACACTCTTTCTAGGATAAAAAAATCTAAGTTCAATAAATGCGGATTTATAAAATACCTCTCTTGAGGTATATCCGGTTTTTCTGCTTTATTTCCTCAAACAAAGTGATTAACACTTTTTCTTCAAATTGCGGGTATTTTGAATGTCTAACATAAGACGTAATAAACCAAATATCATGTGATGCGATTAATTTTGCCCAAAACAAGACCAATACTATACTAGTCTTGCACTCTTAATAATAATAATAAAATTCTTTATTGCACACAAAATATACATTATAAAGTGTTGTACATAGGCGAGCATACCATGAAGGTATTCTCTACCAGCTAACCGTTGGGAGAGTAAGAGATTAATATTATGGGTGCAAAGTGTGAAAATGGAAATAATATAGTAAAAACCAGAGTTAAAATATGTAAATAAATACAATATATACATTTATAATACTATAATACCTAACAGAAAAATAATAATACATAATTAAGATAAATACATAAATAATTATATATACATATATAGGTACTAATAATATGTCAGGTCATTAGGATTCGTTTTGCTTTATCTTGGTAATCTAATATCCCTTGCCAACTCGTCTGGCCAGCTTGGCGAGTGGGGGTCAAATTGTCCAGAAATTTCTGCAAGGCATATCTCTAACAGTGGAAGAAATTATTATTTGCACAAAACCGAGTATAGTTGGTGTATCTTATGGTAATAATAATAATAAAATTCTTTATTGCACATTAAAATATACAAAATAAAATGAAGTAGGTTCATAGGCAAGCTAAATACCTTGTAGGTATTCTTTAACAGCTAACCTTTGGGAGAACGACATAAGAAATTGTGGGGTGCAGACTTAGAAGGGTATATCAAATGTCATATTGAAAAGTAATGAAAATTAATAAGTATATATATTTACATGTCAGTTACATACACAAAATATACATACATTTATAAACATACTCGTACATAAATATTTACATAAATAATACTCTAAATATAAATACATATATATGTATCTTATTTTAAATAAATTATTTACCTACGAGTATTTTGTGTATTTTAGTATAGGTTATAATTTAAGAAACTTAAACAAACTTTAGGCTGGATCTCGTAGTTTTTTTTTATACTAACAAGACATGTGAAGGTCCATGGATGTTAGCAACTGCAATCAGTGACTTCTAACTAGCTTATAGCTAAATTATATTATAGCAGAGGCTAGCTAACTTAACCTCCGTGGTCTAGCGGTTAATCCCGTGGATTTAGACTCGGAGGTACCGGGTTCAAAAATATTTATTAATGTCAATAAATACATTTAATTAATATTTAATTTATTTGTGATATTTCTCGAGTTTGGTACGACGAGCTTGCCACTTGTCATGATTGGCCTATAGTAAAGTTGGGTAAATGTGAATCCGCTTATTTATAAGCGTGGTTTCTGACTACCTCGAAAGGGAAACAGTAGTGTTGATTTGTCAGCACGAACAGTGGATACTTCCCCGCCCCGGCAGACTGGACAAATTACCACCAACAGACCGCCTACCACCTATTACCTACAAAAATTTCAGTTTCCAGAATTTAAAGGAAAAAATATTTAATTTATTTGTGATATTTCTAGGCATCGACGAGCTTGCCACTTGTCATGATTGGCCTATAGTAAAGTTGGCTAAATGTGAATCCGCTTATTTATAAGCGTGGTTTCTGACTACCTCGAAAGGGAAACAGTCGTGATAATTTGTCAGCACGAACGGTGGATACTTCCCCGCCCCGGCAGACTGGACAAATTACCACCAACAGACCACCTACCACCTAATACCTACTAAAATTTAAGTTTCCAGAATTTAAAGGAAAAAATATTTAATTTATTTGTGATATTTCTAGGCATCGACGAGCTTGCCACTTGTCATGATTGGCCTATAGTAAAGTTGGCTAAATGTGAATCCGCTTATTTATAAGCGTGGTTTCTGACTACCTCGAAAGGGAAACAGTAGTGTTGATTTGTCAGCACGAACGGTGGATACTTCCCCGCCCCGGCAGACTGGACAAATTACCACTAACAGTCCGCCTACCACCTAATACCTACTAAAATTTAAGTTTCCAGAATTTAAAGGAATAACATTAAGTACTTATTGTTATAGTTTAGAAAAAAATTGAATTATTTTGTCGTGCAACATGCACATTCATTGGCTTGAGGAAAATGCGTTTCACAAAAAAATCTTAATAGATTAGGTTCGACATGACGTTTCAGCTTATTAAAATGGGTTTTTTAGTTAGATTAGATATTATATTTTTATTAATAGACCTATTTATCGCGAATATTTTTAAATTATCTCGAAATTTCTGTCAACTACGTATGCCTACGTAATATTTATTCAGTCCAAAGGTCGCGGTTAATTCAAAAATATTTCTGCTCTACAATTTAAAAACATTGTATCTAATTTTATTTAGTATAGTTAGTTAATTTGTATTTTGTTTCGTGTTGGTGTTACTTAATGTAGTGTACATTGACCCCCAGGGCCCAGTTCTGTTCCTTGCCTATACTTACATAACACTCTTCAGGCAGGACACCTAAAACTTTAATGTGTATAATATACGCGTAGGTATACAACATGTTTTGTACAATATTTACTTAACCGAATTTCGGTGGGAAGGTATGGTTGTTTATTTTATTTATTTATTTAAAAACTTAATTGCACTTTGTACAAAGGCGGACTTAATGCCGTTAGACATTCTCTGACAGCCAAACCTTTAGGACTTTTTGACAGTATCAATGGTAAGTAGGTGCAATATTATTAAATGATTTTTTTTTAAATATATGTAGGTATATGTAGACATACCAACAAATACATACTAATGATACCTACTGTATTAGAAAATAAAGAATAACTGCAAATAAAGAAATTGCTTTAACAAGAACAATAAGGATGAGTTACATAAAAATAAAGTACAGTGATTGGCACGATTAAAGGTTTTGGAAAGTCAGCCGTAAGCTGGTACAATTCGTTTTAATACAACTCTTAATACCTAATACTACTATACTATATAATACTACCTAATACTCTTAATACAACCGTATCATATTTGGGTGGTCAGATACCACGCTTTTAAAGAAGCGGACTCATTTTAGCCAACTTTACTATAGGCCTATCTTGACAAGTGGCAAGCTCGTCGATGTCTCCAGCGTACCAAACTCGAGAAATATCTCAATTAAATTAAATAATAATTTATTTGAATTAATAAATATTATTGTGTCCTGAGGAGGAATCGAACCAGGTACCTCCGAGTCTAAATCCACGAACCTAGCCGCTAGACCACGGAGGCAGTTCAATTTATTGTATTAGTGTGTTGTAAATCTATGTCAAATGTACGTAAGAAAAGTTAATTTCTCTTTTGACCAACCTTTTCAAGGTTTTTGTGGAATGCGTTCTTACAACCGAACCAACACAGATCTCTTTACCCGCCAGTACAATTCTAACAGCTTTTGATATTGTACTTGGTGTATTTTTAAATTGGCCATCCGATTTACTATGCACTGTGAAGCACGTAGGCATAATATTTAATGGTTATCGTAATTATAAAAAAATAATTTATGATGGAAAACTATTTTTATTAATTTATTAATTGTAATCACTGGCGACCTCGAAAGGTAACGCACGTGTTAACTATGTTTAACATTAGATAACAACAAGAAGAGATCAAATAAAAGTTAGAGTCGGAATTGGTTGTAATTTTCATATAAATTTGTAACATTAAAAAAAAATGGTTTTAATTGCACTTTAAGTTATGTACAATGATATCAATAAAAAATAAATACTTATAAAATTATTTAACTCAAATTTAAAATAAAACTACAATCTAAACTATACACGAAAAAAAAACACCCATGACTTGAGCATATGGCAGTTCGTCAAGAACACTTGCAGCATTCCCCTGCTGCACAGCTGTTGATTTGGTGCGCGAAATAACTGCCAGCGCTCTTGTCACATACAACATTACAGTTCTTTAAATAACTTTTTACCACTTGGCCCCCACGGTCCCGTTCTCTCAAGACCAAAATGCACAAACACATGTCATTAGCAACGGACTCGTATTTGCGACGTTTGGCTTTTTAGGCCAAGATAGATGCGCCCTGGACGTGAGATCAGATAGACAGACAGTGGGGTCGTCCAGGCCCGGATTTTTTATGGGCCTGGGTTGGGGATGGGGACATTCCCTCGTTCTCCCCAGCAGGATCTCAGCGAGTAATCACCCGCTGGTAATTCATGAGCCCAGGGAATCTGGGTTCGGCTACTTCAGTTCTCCTCCAGGATCACTTCTCTAGAAAGTGATCTCCCGTTGGGGGGCTGAGCGCGAGACGGAGCGATATTCTGGAGATGCTTGAAGTGTCCGTTGTCGGCCCGATAGATAGACATACTCGTACCTACATCTAGTCAGGCCGACGACAAACTCTTCAATGCATCTCCAAATCTCGAGCTACGACGGAATTACGCACGAACCATGGCGCTCGAGACCACTCTGAGCGATATGTTCTGCTGACTTTGGATCTTGACACTATTAGTCTTGGCCAGAAGGTGGTGCCAGGCTGGCGCAGCGTAGGTAAGACGGGGACGGATGAACATCTTGTAGATCCGGACCTTCAACCTAAGCGGCAATCTGGAATTCATAACAGGACGTAACATGGCTCGGGCCGCTTTGCCTGATTGACAGCGTGGCAGGCCATTTAACCCATTGTAAAACAAACAAACAAACGTTTATTGCCACATCAATAAGCATTACAATTAGTGAAAATAACAACAATTTAGAATTCAAATCAGCATGATGTGGCAAGAGTCTTGGCTCAGCTTCAGTCAGCTGCGCATTACATGCCATGTGATGCACTACTAATGCTGTTGTTATGCCAACACCCCAACTCACGTACATTTTAAAAACTAACCTAAAGGACAACAAGAAAAACCACTTTGAGACACAAGAGGAGGTGTTAATGTTAAATAAATGTATTATGTATTTATATAATAATAATAATAATTTATACATATATACTATGCTTATATAATAGTAAATAAATAATAAACCAAGTAGGTTTATGTATCTATATTCTAATCTAAACTATATAATACATAAACTAGTAATAAATATATACATAACTTAACATCTACATAATCCGTGTGATGGGCATGAGAGGCATGCTCGCTTCTAACATTAGTGAAGAGTAGAAAGAGGATGGGTGGGTGATAACCACTTACATATAACTCAACAAATATTTTAGGGTCATGTATAAAATTCACATCAAATTATTATTTCTTGGTTCCAGTGACTTCTATCTGCCTTTCAGTGACTTCTATCTGCCGTTAACGTCCTGTTAATGATGCAGCCCAGGTATTTGACGGTCGGAATCCACTCGATGTTCTATGGACGTGAGATCGAGCAAGGGACAAGTAGCGTCCCACACCAATACTCGACCCATGGACCACGTTACCAAAGTTAATCCTTCGGGTCATTTATGTTTCCTTATAACATTCCTATGACGCAGATAGGATATAAAAGATGACAGAAAAGTACCACCCATCAATTCTTAGTAGCATGATTAAAAATATTATTATAATGATAAAACTGTGTGTAAAATTGTGTACAATCATATATGGCTTTAGTTTTATTAATAAACCTGGCGTAATTGTAGCGTGAGTAATGTGGTGACGACAACTGATTCGTGCACACCGCGTCATAAACACGTATTTTATAACCTAATTTTATTATATATTATATATTAACTGCCTCCGTAGTCTAGCGGTTAAATCCGTGGATTTAGACTCGTAGGTACCGGGTTCGATTCCTGGTCGGGACACAAAAAAAAATATTAATGTATATTCATTACAGCCCTCTAAGGGCACACAACGTCCTAGACCTCCACTGCTGGAGATGAACCTTCCAGAACAACTTATCTGGAGAATTTGGCCTACACTCGCCACGCTGGCCAGACGGCTTGGCGAGGATATGAGGCCTCCCTTGTTTATTTTATTGTGCGATAATACGCTCACAATCCACCATTCTACTTCTCTCCCTACCGAACCAAATACTGTATGATTCCGTTAATGCCGTCTTGGAAGCTCGAGTATATACGTATTCTACCAACAAATTTTCGTATACAAGTTACATTACCATTATACAAGTGCGGCTACCATAGCAATCAGAGCACATGCAAGCGAAACGTGTCGATCCTACGTAAACGATGGAACGTGCGCAGGAGCACGGCGCGCGCCATGATAAGCTCAACGCAAATTATATTTTACAATTATAAAACAAAGAATATTTCGAGTTTATTAATCGTTTTAGCTGCCTCCGTGGTCTAGCGGTTACGTCCGAGGACTTAGACTCGGAGGTACCGGGTTCGATTCCTGGTCGGGACAAAAAAATATTTATTAATGTATATGAATACATTTAATTAATATTTAATTTATTTGTGATATTTCTCGAGTTTGGTACGCTGGAGACATCGACGAGCTTGCCACTTGTCATGATTGGCCTATAGTAAAGTTGGCTAAATGTTAATCTGCTTATTTATAAGCGTGGTTTCTGACCATCCCGAAAGGGGTGGGTCGTGATGATGATGTTTTTCTGGCATTTCTAGTAGGTACTCAAACCTAAGTCGGTATAGAAGATACAATTTATCCTTATGAGAAATCCTCTATTGGCATCAAAAAAAGTTTTTGTGAAAAATTACCATTTTGTTGCTGACTGTACATTTTTTCCAAAATTATTGAAGGTCTCTTAAGAATGTTTTCATGTAACTATAACGATTAAGGTTACTATCCCATCCCAAAAAATCACCCTGTATAGGTTCAACATAAAAAATGGCAATACGCGGCAAAGAGACGGTTTATAGGATTTTAATCCGTAGGCGCCTTGGGGTCTCCGTGTTAAAAAAAAAAGTGGCAAGCTTGTCAATGTCTCTAGCGTAGACTAGAGAATTAGCACAAATGAATTATTGCTGACTAAACTCACGGTCCCAAACCGTGTAGGCAGTCAATAAGTAAAAAATAAAAGTAAAGTATCATCACGAAATAAATGAAATATTAATTAAATGTATTCATATACATTAATAAATATTTTTTCCTCCCGACCAGGAATCGAACCAGTTACCTCCGAGTCTAAATCCACTGACTTAACCGCTAGACCATGGAGGCAGTTAATATATAAAAAAATAAAAAAAATCATATTCTCTAATAAGTTTTATAGTCTCTACGGACGCGCGCTCACAAGCGGCGCCGCCGCTACGTGAATAAGCCATATCGTTCACCGTTATCAGATACAAACGGGCGCGTGCTCTTAATAATTTAGTTTACATCATCATTTACAATAATAAATAGGAAAATTCCGATCGATAAGACTCAAAGTCGGCCTTTAATTAGCTGTGCATAGGAAAAAATACATTATTGATAATGAGTTATGTAGAACATTTTTTTTAAAACATAATAATCGTCCAAAGAGATCATATATAAGAGAGCGGACATTGGTTGTCTATTTATTTAAAATTCACATAGTACCTACAAATGGATGGACAATAAAATCCGCGGATAGAGCGAGGATTGATGCGTTTGAGATGTGGTGCTGGCGTCGTTTGCTCAGAATCCCTTGGACCTTGGACCGCACGACGTACTAACATTTCTGTGCTTGAAGACTCTCTACCGTCTGCTTTGCCCGAATTCTGCAATACTTTGGCCACATTGCAAGAAGAGAAGACGATAATCTAGAAAAACTTCTAATCACGAGCAAGGTAGACGGTAAAAGAACAAGAGGAAGAAGTCCCAAGCGGTTGTCCAAGTCAGGTGAGTGACCACCTAAACATCCCTGTACACCAGGCCATCCACTACGCCGAGGACAGAAACCGTTGGAGACGGCTGGTGGATGAGCTGCGTCTGCGACGGAGTCACGATCCCCATCAGTGGGGTACCGACTAAGGAGGAGGAGTACCTACAAAATGCGGACCTAATTCAATCATTATCATCAGCCTGTGTCTCTCCATTGCTGGATGTAGGCCTTCCCCAAGTCTCACAATTTTACACGATTTTCTGCCACTCTCATCCATCCCCTACCAGCGACCTTCCTCAGGTCATCCGTCAATCTGGCGGGGGGTCGTCCCACGATGCGTCTTCCAGTACGTGTTCTCCACTCCAGGACCCGTTTACTCTATCGTTTTTGCGACAGACTTCTCCAGCCCATTGCCACTTCAACTTGCTAATTTTGAAAGCTATGTCAAGGTTTCTGACTTTATCCTTCAGAGAAATCCCGAGCATAGCTCTCTCCATAGCTCGCTGAGCGACCTTGAACTTATGCATCAGACCCACATGTCAGTGTTCACGTCTCTGCTTCATACGACATCACTGGAAGATCGCACTGGTTGATAACTTTTGTTTTTCAAATGCAGCCCATCCTAGCTGAATGCGTCTGTCGGCTTCTTTACTGAAGTTGGCTATTCCTAATTGGATGGTCTGTCCATCGGTAAAAGGTTATAAAGAAGCGGATTCACATTTAGCTAACTTTACTATAGGCCCATCATGAGTGGCAAGCTCGTCGATGTCTCTAGCGTACCAAACTCGAGAAATACCACAATAAATTACCAGGAATCGAACCTCCACACCTCTGCATCTCAATCCACGGACTTAACCGCTAGACCAAGGAGGCAGTTATAGATACATATATAACTGTCTAAGCGGGTGGTTAATGCTGTATGTGATAAGAGGGCTGGCAGTTTTTTGGCGCAATAACTCAGCATAGCTGTGCAGCGGGGGAATGCTTTCTTGGCACACTGCCACATGATCAAGTTATCTGTGAATATTTTAATATACCTACAGTTAGTTTTTATTTATATATATATTTATTTATTCATTGTACATATCTTCGAATAAATTGCATATTTTATACTATACTTACAAACACAATAATATAGTATATTATTTTCTTGTACAAATTTATTATAAATAAAAATATACCAAATTTAGTCCCATTAGGAATGACATTTCATAAACCAACTCTTACTATTTTCCATTGCGGTGTAGGAATATTTTTTTTCTGCTAACGACTTCTCATGAGCACAAGCATTAACCGACATTATCAGATAACAATTAGGTACATCGTTACCACAATAAGTTCCATGATTTCAACATTTACATAACTACTTGTAGTAAAATTATTGATAATAGGATAATTCACGGTATGGATGCTTGCCAGTGGAACAAGCTTCCACTGACTAACAGACAAGCTCCTTTAATTAATATTTAAAATAAACTATAGGTAATTATATTTATAAATAATCTGAACAATATTCGTGACTTTGTATGCTCTTATTTATTTATTTATAAACTCTTTATTGCACAAAATAACTTAAAAAGTAGTGTACAAGGGCGAACTTAATGCCTTCAGGCATTTTATAACAGCTAACCTTTGGGAGTGTGGCAGAGGATTGCGGGTGCATTAAGATAAATATAATTACTTAAGAATAATTAAATACTATTACATAAATACTTACATGATATATAATTAAAATAATATATACAATAAACATAAATATATATTATGTATGAATATATAAACACAACTAATAGATAGGTAGGGACTCGTATTATATTACATCATTGCCAATCTGTCTGGCGAGTGTAGGCCAAATTCTCCAGATATATGTTCTGGAAGGCCCATCTCCAACTGTGTAGGTCTAGGACGCTGTATTCTAGGGGCTGTAATGAAATGATTATATTACATAGGTACAATCATTTACGATAAAAATAAGGAAAATAAAAAAATATTATAATGTATACTTATATTATAACTTACTAGAATCAACAACTTTTCCTAATAATAAACAGTATTCATCATCATCATCATCATCAGCCTGTCTCCACTGCTGGATATCCCTCCCCCAAGTCTCGCACTGCACGCGGTCTTTTGCAACCCTCATCCAACCACCACCAGCGACCCTCCCTAGGTCATCCGTCCATCTGGCGGGGGTAATAAATAATATTACATATTGTCTATTTTTAAATTAACAGTTTGTATTAAAAAGTCAAAAAAATAAGCTTTCGACATATGGTCTCTTAGGAAAAGTTGTTTATTTCTATCAATAGAATAACATATTGGTCTAAAGTAAGAGCATACAAAATCACATGGTTTTAACTTTAATTTCAAATTTTCAATAATATATTATCTTTATATACTTATATGTACAATTATGTAATTTAATTATATGTAGACTATAATTGTATTAAATATTGTAATCAACAAAATAACAATAATAACTAAAAAATACAGAAAACTAAGTATATAAAATCATCTAACATTCATTCACATTTAATCATTCATTCGTTCCTTCAAACCTGCTCCATCCTCACATCCTATCCATCTCACTCGCTTTCTTGTTCCTCTGATCCTTAAGCTTATAGCCCTTATTAGAGAAATTTGTATTTTAATTTTTAGCCAGCCTGCAACTTGTGAGAATGGCTTCTGCCATAACACAATAATTGTTCAATTTTATCCAAAAGGTTTGGCTGTGAGAGAATATCTTCGACCATTAAGTCCTGTTACTAAGCTACCTCCGTGGTCTAGCGGTTAAGTCCGTGGATTTAGACTCGGAAGTACTGGGTTCGACACAATAATATTTATTTATTTAAATAATTTTATTATCATTTAATTTATTTGTAATATTTTTCGAGTTTGGTACGCTAGAGACATCGACAAGCTTGCCACTTGTCATGATTGGCTAAATGTGAATCCGCGTATTTAAAAGTGTGATTCCTGACCACCCGAAAAGGAAACCGATCGTGATGATACTTTATTAAGCTCCTTTGTGCAATAAAGTTTTTATATAAATTAATTAATGAATGTGCGTTTTTAATTTTACACTAATATCTGCTTATTAGAACTCGTGCTGTGATAAATTACAAATTATGTGACTAATCATATTATAAAGTCAAATACACTATTGTCTCTGGGTTATTTGTCTAAACCACAGAGCTAAAAAGAAGACTGGAAGTGTCATTAATCCCAACAGCTAACGCCATACTTGTTTTTGTAAAGACTAGACAAATTCTACGTAGAATTAAATTCAAATTCAAAATCATTTATTTGCTTTAAATGTGGTACATACAGTAATATGGTTAGTAAGTTGACTCTTCACGTTTAGCCATTGTTGTGGAATGCAAAAACTGTTTAATTTAAATATATTCTTATCTAGTAAGTCTAGTCATCATTAGATAATTTAATTTAGGTCAAACATATAATAATTTTATTTAAAAAAAAAAAAAACAAAATAAAAAAAAATATGTCATACAAATTCTTTTCTCTTTCAAAATTGCCCCCATGCACTGCCCGAGTAAAATAACAATAAAAACTATATTGACACCAATTTTAACATCCTATATACAAACTAGGAAATTATAAAATTAATTTATAACACATTAAACTAGAACAGTAAAACACAACTGTTAGTTAGTGCACTGGTTTCTGCACTAGATAATTCTGTCAAGGGAAAGAAATCAGGGGAAGGTGTAGTTCCTTGTTCTTAGTTTTGCTACACTGGTATGTGGTCGTTATATCTTATTCGTGTATTTATTTACTTATATTTGCCATGTCTAGAATATTCGTTCTGTGGTTTACCGTGTCAAATGTCTAAGGTTATTTGCGTGTAGGTAGAATGCAAATTGTATATTGTCTGGCCAATTCATTGTTGTGCGAATTACACCTATTGGATGTAAAGGTTAACAAAATTAAGCCGGTATAGTGGTAGGCACTGACGTCACTTTGGCTGATGTGCGATTACGATGTATATGTATTTGTGTATGTGTGTTTGCCTAACTCACCATGCAGTAGTGGTTTGTTTTTCAGATAATATAATATATATATATATATTAAATATTTTTTTAAATACATAAGTATAATAAACTAGATCGTGCCTAAACTATAATGAAAATTTCGGTGATATTGATTTGTTCAGGGTTAGTGTTGCTTGGTTAAAGAAAGTAATTAATTTAATTAAATAATAAAAATTATTTAAATGAATCATAATTGGAATGATTGAAGAACTTTATATTTATTTTTTGATTACTAATTATATATTTTTTTTTTCTATTATTTTACTATATATATGTATATTATTTAGTTGTATTTGTTATATAGATATTGTATTATTAAATCATTATTTTTTGCAAAATCTATGTTTAATGTTTAAGTGGAAACTTTGCTGGATTGTGTAACTTTTAGAATTGTTGTAATTATGTTTTAAGATCTGTATGTTTCCTGAATAAATAAAAATATAATAATATATTTTATCTTTTAAAAAAAAGTGACCTTATTTATTTCAAATACAGTTTTAACAATGACACCTGAAGTGTAAAAAATATTTGTTTTTTGACAATTACACACAGTAGGTAGGTACTAAAAAGTAAAGTAAAGTATCATCACGACCGCTTATAAATAAGCGGATTCACATTTAGCCAACTTTATTATAGGCCAATCATGACAAGTGGCAAGCTCGTCGATGTCTCCAGCGTACCAAATTCGACAAATATCACAAATAAATTAAATATTAATTAAATGTATTTATTTACATTAATAAATATTTTTGTGTCCCGACCAGGAATCGAACCCGGTAGGTACTAACTTTACTTATTATAATAATATGGACGTCAAACGAAAGCGATAAGTTGCCATTCGGCTAAAATTTCCTAAAGTCATTAGCGGGTTCCTATTAGCGCGTGCCACACTAATATCACTCGATTACCCACAACGATTATCAGTTCACAAATTTCCACTCAAAAACCAATTAGGCCGATGGAATATTTAGGATTTTAGGAAATAAACATTGACATATACATTAGGAATCCATTGTTTAAATAAAATCAAGTAATATAGTTTAAAAAAATGGTAGTTTTGAATATGGTTTTTGAATAAATAACACAGAGTTAAATGCGCTTTTAAACAAAAAAATAAACGCACCCAAATTTCGAATCATATAAATAATAAATAAATAAATATTTCCAGACAGGTCACACAGCGCCATCTAATTTCCGTGGTAAGCTACGAGGCTTGTGTTACGGAAACTAAATGGTTGATAAAATACATATTATACGTTTTTTTTTTTAAATATATACATATTATACATATAAACACCCAGACCGAGACAAATTATACAATGTACAACTTGCCCCCGGTGGGAATCGAACCCATGACCTCCCGAGTTCACCACAACGTTTGTTACCACTAGACCACGGAGGCGGTATTAATCTTCATTCAACAAAAATTCCGTCAACAAAAGGTACAATGATGTTTATGACATTACAAGAAACTGACACATGGTTATTGTCCTGTTCGTTATAAAATATAATTATAACTATGAATAAATTCTAAACAATTTTAAGAAAATTATTCCAATTTTATAGATTTAAGTTTTTTTTAAATCTCGCTATATAAAAGGAAAATGTTGCTAGTCAATCTCCATGGATTTCCCTAGATTTTTTTTATTAGTAAAAAAATATTACGTTTTCAAATTTTAACTCTGACATCCATAAGTGTGTGTTATAAGAAAACAAGTAATACGATTTAATTAAAACTACTTAAAAAGTAATAAAATAATTAAATGTAAACTAAATATATAAAAAAAACTATACTCGTGAGTAAAAAAAATCCCGTAGAGACGAGAGACTGGCAACATTTCCCCTCTGTATAGCTAAGCAAATACGTTAGCAGAAATAATTGCCAGCTTCAAATTTAAATTCAATATGTTATCTCCACACATCTCACATAACTGATCTCCTCAACACTTTAGATCTTACACACTAAGAGCAATTGTTAAATGCATTGTCAAACATTTTTTTTCTATATATTTTAATTTTTACTTAATTTTTTCTTTTTTTTTTTTTCGATCGCTTATAAATGTCGATTGCATAAAAAATCGTGGATAGTGTCGTTGGATATACTGTTGCTTACCTTAATTAGTTATTATTGAGTTAGTAATCTTTACTGTATGTCTGTTTTTTATCCTATATAAAATTAAAAAAAAAAAACTTGTTTATGATCCGTTTTGTTATTTGATATGCTGTGCTTTTTTTACTAACTTACTAATATTAAACTTATTTTTTTTGTAGTACTATCGATTCCATTGGTGTTATCTACGCCGAGTGCAGATAATTGAGTATACGTCTCAGTAAATTTTTAATTAATTAAAATGTTTTGTAGAATTTCCTAGGGTGTCAATTAAAGATCTACCCAGTGGAAAATCTACTGAATTAGATTATCAATTATACAAGGTGATTTCAAAAAATATTCCATCTGCACTTGCTATTAAGTTTTATGACATAGTAAATTAAGGTTGTAATAAATTACTTAGCCAATATTGTTTTTCACCAAACAAAAATTAAAAACAAAGTTTATCCTTTTAAGAGAAATGTCAAATAGGTGGTAGGCGGACTGATGGTGGTAATTTGCCCAGTCTGTCGGGGCGGGGAAGTATCCACCGTTCGTGCCGATAAACCCAGTAAAGTGTATCCACACGTTTCGGGATCAGGCTCGAATTGCCGTCATGCCAGTCAAGCCGGCATAGTTTTAGGGACTGATGTCAGTCATGAGAGTCTGATTCCAGTTGCTCGCGCGCCACTTACTATGTGCTAGTACAAAAATACTACGGTAATTAAGATTTCGGGCATTTTTGACATATTTTTAATTTTAATTTTTTATTTTACAAGTAGGCATAGGACAAAAAAGAATTAATATAATGTAAAGCTTATTTTCTGGAAAATAACTTGTATTTGGAGCAGCACATTACAACCCAAATAGACATAATACAATATTAATCTGAAATAAAAATAATATTTATTCGAAGTAGATACAAAAATATTAAAATAAAATAGATTAAAAAACTAATTATAAAAAATACTAAACTAAAAATACCTATCAAATTAAAACTATTCTACAAAATAAACTAAGGGCTTACCACCAGGGAGGGTACTAAAACGCTCGCTGCATTTCCTCGTTGAATTATAATTGAAATATTCTGTTTTAGGTAGTTATTAATTTTAATCTTAAAATATAGCTGCTGTAAATAGGCATTGTCATATTCATAATAATGTTTATTTGACATATCATTATTATTATTTAAAGTATCATCACGACCGTTTCCCTTTCGGGGTGGTCAGAAACCACGCTTATAAATAAGCGGATTCACATTTAGCCAACTTTACTATAGGCCAATCATAACAAGTGGCAAGCTCGTCGATGTCTCTAGCGTATCAATCTCGAGAAATATCACAAATAAATTCAATATTTTTTTGTGTCCCGACGAGGAATCGAACCCGGTACCTCGTACTCTAAATCCACGGACTTAACCGCTAGACCACGGAGGCAGTTTATATTATTATTTAGATTATAAGATGACACGTCTTTTTTTTTATTTGTTTTTATTATACCTAATTTTATTAATTATCTGACATCTGTATGTAATTTCTGTAAATTATAATTATTAAGTATTTAGACCGCCTCCGTGGTCTAGTGGTAACAAACGTTGCCGTGAACTCAGGAGGTCGTGGGTTCGATTCCCACCGGGGGCAAGTTGTACATTGTATAATTGGACTCGGTCTGGGTGTTTATATGTATATATTTACAAAAAAAAAAGTATAATATGTAGTTTATCAACCATCTAGTTTCCGTAACACACCGTAGCTTACCACGGAAACTAGATGGCGATGTGTGACCTGTCTGGAAATATTTATTTATTTATTTAAGTTGTTTCTAAGTTAGTTAGTTTCACTTGCTTGTAGCAGTAATGTTGTGCCCAACATACATAAATATGGATTATTGCCTGTTTACAGTCCAACCATTATTACCACTTTGTTTAGTAAATATATACATATGTATGTTTTAGTAATTGTATTGATTTTATTAGCTCTGACTGTATCCAGTTGTTTCAAGCGAACCAAAGGAAATAAACTATTTTTCTACCTACCCAAACAAATACTGTATGATTCCGTTAATGCCGTCTTGGAAGCTCTTTCCATAAATGTATTGACAGCAGACCTGCTTAGGCCCAATTCTTTCAGTAAGTGGTGCAATTTTGCTGGAACTTCTCTCGCACCAGCTTCCACTGCGTAAAGCGTCTTAAAGAGTCTTGAACCCGTTCCTGATCATTTCTTCTGTGAGATCATAATATTTATTCGACTTCATGTTGTGGTCTTTTGGTATATTTATATAATATATCAAAAAATGTCCGTATCTTGCCATCGTCGCGGGCTATGTCACTGGATTCTAAAATGGCTGGCGAACCCACAGAACTATTATTAATAATTATATTTAATTGTATTTGCTGCTTAAAAACAAATCACCTTAAGCACTTATGGAACCGCAATCAAATGTATGTAAACGAGGTGAACATTTCTGTTGGCCATCAATGCGTAGGATACGAACCCGGGTTCGCCCACGCCTTTATAACTCACCGAGACGGCAGGTTCGTAATCATCCGTAACTCTTACATGCTCGTATCTTTCGCTACCGAAGATAAAACATTGAGTGTAAATGAACTTACTTTGTAACATATAAATTACATGCTAGTAAAGTTTCTTTTTAATTTAAAATAAATAAGGCAATATTTTGAAGCCAATAAGTACCAGGGTTGCCAACCTTACTGTTTTCCCAGATAGCGCCGCCAGCAGCCGTAGTTAGCCACTACTTAACAGCGTTTTCCTTAAGTGCTAACCTTACTTTTTTTTTTTTTTTTTTTTTTTTTTTTACATCAGGAAATCCCTACCGGATACCCCCCCCCGAGTCGGGGGACAGGGGGGAGGTTATGTCGGGCTCGCACCGACTAAAACCTGATGGTGTTCCTCGAGACGCCTTGTGTTGATGGCGGACGGCGGGGAGCAATATGCAAACGACCACCGCAAGTGCTAACCTTACTAGCTTATGTAGGCCGCGTTCGTTTTATAGCATTTCCAACATTTCGTAGCAACTTCATAAACCAGCGTGAAATGACGTTTTTTTTTTTTTTTTTTTTTTTTAATTTCACAGCATTATTGACTATCTTATATAAACAGTTAAACTTATATCTAAACACATAGCCATTTACGAAATTACCTTTTCCTTACTAAACTTATAAAAAATCATTATTAAAACAAAAGGCTCACTCTAAATATAAAATAATAATGTACTGATTTGGAATGATGTGTGTAGAAGTATGTTGGTGTATGAAAATGAATGTAGGTGTGTATGTATGTGCACTATAGTATAGAGTCCCATATTTTAGATTTAAGTTGTATTTTTGACAGATTGAATATATCAACATGCGAAAACAACCTGTTGTATTTTTGACAGATTGAATATATCAACATGCGAAAACAACCTGTTGTATTTCTTTGGTATCCTCTTCGTCAGACAGTTGGACGCATAATTTGTGCGTGAGTTAGAAATAACGAACAGATCAGGATGTCTCGTATTGCGAACTGGCGTGGAGAGTCGCAGCACGCTAGCAACCAAGGGCGGACTTGTTAAGAAATTCCACTTTTTTTAACAATGCTAACTTTTCTTGAAAAAAACTAGCGGTGAGGCTACTTTTTGACAAGGGAGGAGTGGAAAGGTGGATGGTGAGAGAATTATCGCAAAAAAAAAAAAGTAGAGCTCTATTGTAAACCAGCATATTGTCGGTCGCAAGCCCGAGTCACCATTCTTTTCATCAGAATCCACACACGATGGTGAGTCCATGGAATGCTTAAAAAATTGTCTTCTTTAATAGATTTGTTTTATTAAAATAAAGGAAAGTCGTTATAAATGTTTTGGCTATTTCTCTCTGTCTTAAATCTTTATTCGAAGGAAGTAAGGTATAATTATTAAAAAGAAAAAAACTAAATTATTAATTAGGTAAACTAAAAACAAAAAAAAAAAAAAATATTTGCTCTCTAGTATACCTAACACGAGAAATATCAGAAATAAATAAAATAATAATTAAATTTGTAATTAATAAATATTATTGTAACCAGGAATCAAACACGGTACCTCCGAGTCTACATCCACAAACATATGAGTCTACATATAAAAATTCGGAGTAATACACTTTTCTTACGTAGTATATTTGCCTTGTCTGTTTGTCACAAACCCGTGACACTACACAACTCAGCGTAACAACTGATGTCAGAGTCGCCAAATATATATGTACAGTATTCCCAAATTAATAATGCACATACAGATCTTCGCTAATTGTCGTATTCCCGGAAACACCCGAATCATTGAATCGTAAGAGCCTAAACATTGCACTTGCATTTTGCACCTTGTTCGAAAGAAATAGAAGTCAATATCATGTGTACACAATCGAAAACAATTCGGGCGGTCGGTGACTGCATGTGTTCTCTCTGAGTGGAATTATATAGAGCTGTATTACACACCGTTCTTGGTTTTGTTTTCAAAGGTGAATTTAATTTCAACTTTAATTATCTTATTCAACTTTAAATAGTTTATTTTGTAAAATAGGAAAACGTACTAACATTTTTCACGTTTTTTTTAATATTAAAAAATTAAAAATACCTACATTAAATACATATTAAGTACTAGAAAAAACATTTAAAAAATCAGATTTAGGGTTATATAAAAAAATGCACTTAACCACTCTATATACATATCGTCTTCCGACGCTCGGGGAATACGACCGTTGCCGAACAGTGACGAAGATTTCTATGCGCATTATCACTTTGGGAGAACTGTACGCTTAGCGATAGTAGTTACGGCATGGGGGTGCATATTTTGGTTCGTGTGGTTCGATTGCGGAATAGAGAAGAAGTGATGAGGTTGTGGAGATCTTCCGAACACCGTAGTATAGCTTGTGAACTCAGCAAGGCCATATCTCGGAGAAGCAACAGCGATTCCAGAGTTTTAGACACTGTAATGTGGTCCACTATCCGCCTCTGCAGGACTTTGAGCGCATATGTACTTACATCTACATTCATCACACTTCGATCCATGATAAATCTCTTCGATCCTCTCACAACTCTCTTCTTTCGATCCCTTCGCATAACTCTAGTTTCATTTCAAACTCGTTTGGCGTTGTAGCGACAAATTTGTCGAACAATTTGCCTCCTAACATCAGGCAAGTAACCACCAGATCGCTATTTAAAAAAATGGTCTATTCGCATTTCATTTCCCAACAAAACTTGTAAGTATATTATTATTATGTATGTATGTATGTGTATAGTCTGAAACATAGACATCCGTCAGAAAACCAAAGTTACAGACATAGCCTTCAAAATTAGTAAGCAGAACCGATGACCGATGGAGTAGACGAGATCTGGAGTGGAGACCACGTGCAGGAAAACGCAAAGTGGAAAGACCCCCCGCCAGATGGACGGATGACCTGAAAAAGGTCGCTGGTGAGGGCTGGATGAGAGTGGCAAAAGATCGTGTGAAATGGCGAGTCTTGGGCGAGGCCTACATCCAGCAGTGGAGAGATATAGGCTGATGATGATGATGATGTATGTATGTGTATAGTTTACGTATTAGTATTTAGTTAATTATATATATATTTATATGTATGTATATGTAGTTATATGTATGTGGCTAGTTATTAAATAATACTTTTGATATTTATATTGAATATTTCAGCACCTACTTTCCAGTAAATTGTTTAAAGTTTTCCTAATGGTTGGCTATGATAAATTGTCTTGCGGCATTAAAGCCCGCCTTTGTCTTTGTGCAATAAAGTATTAAATAAATAAAACGGTATTCCACGCATGACCTTATTTGTGCTCCAAGAATACAAGTAAATAAAACAACATTTCGCAATAGTTACCAAATTTTATAATCTTTTGACCACCACGAAGTTATAATTACATTACAATCAATTGTTTTTATTTGGAGCGAATAGTGAACTCATCTGTTATAACTCTGGCTGTCAATAATCATTGATTGATGAATCACAAAGATCCTTCAAACATAGATATCGCGTCTTAAACCAAACTAAGATAAAACATGGTTCCGCGGCGCTTTCGCAACCTAATATTTGTTTATATGATACCTTAAAAGTAATGCAATATAAATACTAATTTATTGACATTTATAAGCTTCTGTATAAACCCGGATTTATATTTCGTCGGTCTTGTCTAAAATAGGTGGTAGGCGGAATGATTTAAATCCTACAAAGGTCGGTTCAAACCCACCCGGCATGTGCCAATGAGAAATACACTTTTCTTACGTACATTTGTCTTAGATTAACAACACCACCGTTCCCGTGCCTCGGAGAGCACATTAAGCCGTTGGTCCCGGTAAAATTTATAAATTGTCATTAGATCCGCGCCAACTCGCCAGCGTCGCGAGTGAAGGCCAAATTCTCCAGATATACTCGTATGTTCTGGAAGGCCTATCTCCAACAGTGGAAGTCTAGGAAGCTGTGTTCAAGGGGCTGTAATGAATGAATGCAATGAATCTTTATGGGATAGTATTTGGAATGTTATGGTCTCTCCTTACACCGAATAACAGCTCTTGTACAGCTTCTGTATTTTGCTACAGCTTTATAAGGTCTACTAACGCATAAAGCGTTAATAACTTGGGCCTTTTTTGCTGCACTTACAATAATCAATGAAGTTTAAGTATCATCACGACCGTTTCCTTTCGAGGTGGTCAGAAACCACGCTTATAAAGAAGCGGATTTACATTTAGCCAACTTTCATCATCATCAGCTCTCCACTGCTGGATATAGGCCTCCCCCAAGGCTCGCCACTGCACGCGGTCTTTTGCAATCCTCATCCAACCCCCACCAGCGACCCTACTTAGGTCATCCGTCCATCTGGCGGGGGGTCGTCCCACTCTGCGTCGTCCCGTACATGGTCTCCACTCCAGAACCCGTTTGCCCCATCGGTCGTCGGTTCTGCGGCAGATGTGTCCGGCCTATTGCCACTTCAGCTTGCTAATTTTGAATGCTATGTCAGTAACTTTGGTTCTCTGACGAATTTCAACGTTTCGAATTCTATCCATCAGAGAAATACCAAGCATAGCTCTCTCCATAGCTCGCTGAGCGACCTTGAATTTGTGAACCAGACCCACTGTCAGTGTCCACGTCTCTGCTCCGTACGACATTACGGGGAGGACGCACTGGTTGAAGACTTTTGTCTTCAAACACTGTGGTATGGATGATGAGAAGATATGTCGAAGTTTCCCGAATGCCGCCCATCCTAGCTGAATGCGTGTGTCGGCTTCTTTGCTGAAGTTAGCAGCGCCTAGCTGAAGCCAACTTTACTATTGGCCAATCATGACAAGTGGCAAAATCGTCGATGTCTCCAGAGTACCAAATTCGAGAAATATCACAAATGAATTAAATGTTATTAATGAATATTATTGTGTCCCATCCAGGAATCGAACCCGTTACCTAAATCTAAATCCACGGACTTAACCGCTAGGCCACGGAGGCAGTTTAAATTAAAAATAATCTGAAATACACCTTTTATGTAGCGCTAGCTGGAAAACAATTATGTATGACAGTCCAATATACATACAGGCCAACTTGATCTGAAATATCTGACGTTTGGCTAGGAATTCCATATTAAAATTTATTTTAAATTTGGCTTGTGTATTTGTGTTTTGAACACACAGACCTTGCTCGAACAGATTATCACTTATTTCGCAATTTGGACAATTTCTTGCAAAGAAAAAATAATAATTCCGATGGGGTAGTCCAAACCGCCTTCAAAGATTTTATTAATTCTCGCTCCCACATTTTTTTCAGCAGGAATCAATGAATAAGTACTTATAAAATGACAAAAGTGCATAGATCATAATGGTACATACTTCAATTTGTCCAGTCAACCGGGGCGGGGAAGTATCTACCGTTCGTGCCGACAAACCCAGTAAAGTGTATCCACACATTTAGGGATCAGGCTTGAATTGCCGTCATGCCCAGTCAAGCTGGCATAGTGTTAGGGACTGATGTCAGTCATGAGTGTCTCATTCCAGTTGCTAATCTTCATGGACCTTGAGCGCGACTTACCATTAGCAAGGTCACATGTCGTGCTAGTATAAAAAAAGTGTTGACGTGTCGTGTCAGAATGATAACGGCATACATTTAGGACAAGCCATCAAAACACACTAATATAATCAATCCTTGCGATAGGTACTAAATGTTTCAGAAACTGTAGATTTAAGCAGTTAAATTCCAATTATCCCGCTATAGCCATCTATCTACATCAATTTCATTTAAATATCATTGGGTGAAACTACACAGTAGCCGGCAATTTCTAATAATGCCAGAGCTTTTGTAAGGCAGCGCCGGGCGTGCGAGATTGATGGTCCCAGAGTTACATCACTCATGTTGATTCGCATACTTAATTAGAGGCCAGCCTAATAATTATACATCACGACAAAGCGTTGAAAAAAACTGATCTACCGTAGTAGGTGAAATAAAAAAACTACGACACGCTACGACACCTCGTAGCTGTATTTAAAAAAAAAATGTACGGAAATAAATAGGTTAAATTTTATCGTAGCATAAGCTTATATATTAATTGTAAAAAAAAATGCAAGTTGCAAATGTTTCCATATGTTTAAAACTCATTTGGTAATAACGCAGAGCGTTCGAAACTTAGATATGCTTTTTACGAATTCATACTACGAGTAGGTATTCTAGATATTTAATCCCAGAATGGCGAAGTCAGATTTAGGTGACCAGTTACCGGTAGGGCACAAGTTGTATAACGTTCCGCGGCGTGACTAACGCCGGCAATTACAGGGCCGTGGCGTCGCGGCTGCGAGGATTGTTTACGGCGCGCACGCGCGGGCCCGGCGCGTGTCCCCCCGCGACTGCCCCCTGCGCCCGCGGCAGCTGCTCCGCACAGGTGGCGCGTGTGGGAACTCGCCGGCTCTCTGCGTTCCCACGATCGCGAGGCGGCCCGTCCCCTATATAAACCCCCGCCCGACCGTTTTGCCGCATTCCGCGCTCGACGCTCACGAGAGACGCACGCATTACTAACTCTAACAACTCTTATCAATATGTCTTACGAGATCGCGTATTCGCTCGCAGACGACGGCCCGCAGCCCGTCTCGCGGACGTATCAATACCGCAAAGTTATGAAGCCTATGCTCGAACGCAAGAGGCGCGCACGCATCAACCGGTGCCTCGACGAGCTCAAGGAGCTGATGGTCAGCGCTCTGCAATCTGAAGGAGAGAACGTAGCTAAATTGGAAAAAGCTGATATTTTGGAATTGACCGTGCGACACCTTCACAAACTCCGTCGCCAGAAGAGATTGTCCCTCAACCCAACCGTGGACGCCGACCGCTTCCGTGCCGGGTTCACTCACGCTGCCAACGAAGTGTCCCGCTGTCTGGCCTCCATCCCTGGTGTGGACGTGAGGCTGGGCACCCAGTTAATGACCCATCTGGGGCACCGCCTGAACGACATGCAGCGTGCCGGCTCCCCGCCCGCCAGCCCGCCCAGCCCTGCGCCATCCACCGCCTCGTCCTCCTCCGGATACGTGTCTCCCTCGCCGCCTTCGTCGCCTATGCCGATGCACACTCCCCTGGACTGCTCCACGTCGTTCTCCAAGAGCCCGGTGTGGCGGCCGTGGTAGACAGTAGTACAGTTGGTGGCGGACCCGGCTCCCGGTCACATGTGTTCAAGCGCCAGCGGAGTCGAGAGTGCCTCAGTGTCCGCAGTCTTCCAGTAGTTTAGTGTCGTCGATGTTGTAAACATTAGACCGTCAAAGTTAGACTTATGATTAAGGATCTCAGTTTTATTAGTTAGTTTTTAGTATATTATTATAATTACGGTCTTGAGCTTTAATAGGTTAAAAGTTAAATTGTATGTGATATAGTCTAAAGAATATTGTAGATAGTAGTAGGTACTGATGTTGTACGAGCCCTTGCAAAGAGTTTTAGGGTTGAGATATTGTTATGTTTGAAAAGATTTCACCATCATGTGAACACTTACAGGAAGTAAGTACAAGAAAATAAAACACATTATTTTTCTATATTTCTGCATTTTATTCCTGCAACCTTTACCTTTATTAGATTAAGTAAAAAAAAAAATGTAACTCTTAAATATATAGTGTGATAATGCATCATAAACTTCAGGATATCTTGGAATTAATTAAAAACAATAAATCATGCGTTTAAGGGTTAAATTATTAATTAATTTACAATAACAATACGCAAACACGTAATAAAAAGTTTACTGTTATCAGTAGTCAAAATAAGAGTCATGATTACGAGACGTATGTGACAGGTGTGTCGTCATGATAAAAAAAAAATGAGAAGTATCAATTGAAAACAAACAAGTACGTAAACTGCGTACAATAGGGCAATCCTTATCAACGGTTGGTGGTAACTTTCCTACCTGTATATACATATAAATGAGAAAGACTTGACTGACTTATTAAATCGCACAGCACAAACTATATGCAGTTAGTGAGAAGCCAGACTGCTATCATGGGGCACTGGGTACAGTGTGTCCAGCAGCCCAATTGTACTAATAGTTTTATGTCCATTCTAATTTATTTATTTTAACGTTAAATGCTTTCAAAGCATGTATTGGTATTTTTATTTATTTATTTATTTATAAATTCTTTATTGCACTTAAAAACTTAACAGTTGAGTACAAGGGCGAACTTAATGCCTCTCGGCATTTTATACTAGCTAACCTTTGGGAGTTTGGTAGACGATAGCATTAGAAATAAAAACAAATACTTAAACATACATAACAATAATTTACATACTAATACACAAATACCAATAAAATATATAATAATAATATATACATTTAACTAAATTTATGTAAAAATACATAACAAAAATGAAGGAAAAAATACGAATAATTTATCAACAAATAAAAAGAGACAGAAATAGATATCAGGTAGTCGGATTATTTTGTTTATTTAATAAATAGGCAATGAGGAGATTTTTAAATATATATTATTGACGGCGCCCGTCTGATGACCAAAGGAAGTTTGTTCCACTCACATATTCACTTACCGATTCAATTTCCATCAGTTTTGACAAATCCGTATTTTACTATTTGCTGTGTTATTATTTCAAAACCGTATTATTAAATAGTTTTAAAATAAAACTAGTGGAATAAGTACTAATACAAGCAGAGAACTTCAAACGGCGAAAATATACTCAGCTTATTGGGAGATGTTTTTGTGCCGTTTCGAGTTGAAACTCTCGGGCCGTGGGGACCAAGTGCACATGAAATTTTCTCGGGAGACAAAAGGGCTGGGCAATATTTGGGCCAAAGGATCAGCATTGCCATTCAACGTGGCAATGCTGCCAATATCCTTGACACTTCGCCCATTGGCAGCGATTTGGAGCAAGTTATTTATTTATAATAATTTTTATTTTGTTTATTCTTTATTTTAGATTTTCGTTGTATTTTTATGTATTAAGTAGGTTTATTTTGATTAATAGTAATTTATGTTTTGTTATTTATGTTAAATGTAAGTTTTTAGTTTAATTAATAATTTGTTTTTTTTTTTAAATCATTGTAAGTACACAATAATACATATACTACACACTTATGACTGACATCAGTCCCTAACACTATGCCGCCTTAACTGGGCATGACGGCAATTTGAGCCTGATCCCGAAACATGTGGATACACTTTACTGGGTTTATCGGCACGAACGATGGATACTTTCCCGCCCCGGCAGACTGGGCAAAATACCACCATCGGTCCACCCTTGTGCCTTCCACCTTTCTGTTGTTTTCGTTGAAAAAGTGCCATTTGCAATGAAGTCAAATGCCAATTTTACTTTCAAGTACTAATATTGGTTTAATATTTATATAAAAATGATACAATACCGTGCGGAGACAATAGGTAACTAACGTGGGATTGGAAAAGAATTTAACTAAAAAAAAATTGTAATTGGGCTGCTGTGCTTGCTTGAGGGCAAGGTAAATATAAAAAAAATATATGTGTCTTTTTACTAATTACTTTACTAACCCCTAGAACTATTCCGCAATTAATTTTTATCATCTTTTGTTGAAGGCTTAAGAAATTAGGCAATTAAGTTATTTTTTAAATATTAATAAATTATCCCTTGAGATTATTAACCCATATTTTTTTTTTTCCAAATACATATGAAAATAATAACTACAAGCTACTAAAATTAAATTAAATAACTATAAATAAAAAAGAGACGTCCTATCAGAGATGGTTCCAGCGGGGTGAGGCGGATTGCACAATCGTCTGAAAACGTATCGTCTATCGATTACATCTGTCAGAAATGCCAAAATCTTGGGCATTCCGACTAGCTTTTGTCATTTTTGTCAAAAAAACAAAAAAAAACCTCTGTATATCGAGGCTAATTGCCAGCCTTCCTAGGTAGATACCAATTAATTAAAATTTAAGTGTAAAATCAAATAATTTCAAAAATCGGGTGGTTTTAAGATTGATACATATTTTTTTTTGTCACAGCATATATACACTTCACCTACCTCAAGAATCTAGATTCCTAGACCACCTCCACTACTGGTTAGTTTACATTATTATTTATATTTTTGTATACTATGTCAATTGATAAAATAATGCGTAAAAAGAAGCGCCATTTGCGTATTAACTAAAAATAGATTGCTTAAAATATCATAACAACATTATCAACGTGTAGGTACCTATTATTATACATATTTTTTAAATATCTCTACTTGAAGTTATTAGGTTCAATTACGTAATAATAACATGATAAATATATATTGTAATCTCACAGAATAAATGACCAGGAACGGGTTCAAGACTCGTGCGCTTTACGCAGTGGAAGTTGGTGCGAGAAGAGTTCCAGCAAAATATTTGGACCACTTACTGAATTGGGCATAAGCAGGTCCGCCGTCAATACATTTATGGAAAGAGCTTCCAAGACGGCATTAACGGAATCATATAGTATTTGTTTGGTGCGTATTATCGCGCAATATAATAAAAAAGGGAGCCATTTTCAAACCAGCCTATTGTCGGTCGCAAGTCCGTGACACCATTCTTCTCATCTCTTACCCACACACGATAGACCCGGCACTAAAATATTGAAGGAATCCTTTTAAAATAAAATCTAAATTAAGTTTTATCTAATTACAAATATTTTGTAGTAATAAAACCTTTTAAATTATTTTTGGTTAAGGTATTAAAAATATGCCTCCGTGGTCTAGCGGTTAAGTCCGTAGATTTAGGTGGATTCCTGGTCGTCGGGACACAATAAAAGCTAGAAAGATTGACGAGCTTGCAACTTGTCATGGTGGGCTAAATGTGAACCGCTTTAAAAGATCGATTTGGAAAAAAAATTACCTACGCTAGGTTACTACTGGCATCAGAGACTATCAGCCATTTGTAGAAAGTCAGATTATCTTTTGACATTATTAACGTTTGCTTATAAGATACGTCAAATAACCAGTGACAAGATAAATCAATAACAATCCCGTGCCGTGTATCAAAATGTTCAATAATTTAATCAGAAAGGCTGCAACCGGCCGTTGTATGCGCTTACGTCAATGTTTTAATCACTATAGTATGTAAGTACCTAATTAATTCATGGTATTAAATTAATTAAAAATCGCAGTAAAGTAATTAATACCTTCTAGGGCCGGTTTAAAAGCATAGTCATCGTTTAAATTAGTACAAATTACTAATCACGACATCGTTATTCTAATAACCGGCTAACATTGACTTATTGAGCTGTGTGGCTCGGTTGTTACGATCGACCCTCGGCATGTAACAATTAAGAACACACTTTTAGGATCTTGTGGAATCGTTAATATTTTTTTATTAAAATTGACATTAATCACCATTCCGTCTGGCCACCGTGGCGAGTGTAGGCCAAATTTTCCAAAAATATGTTCTTAAGGGCCGACCGTGTAAGGAGGCTCTATTCAGAAATGTTTCGCTAAGCCAGGCCCTACCACGCGCACGAAAATGAACAAAATAATGAATGTGCTTTCCGACTGGATTATTATATTAAATTTCTAAAACATTTACTTAATTTTTAAGTAACTCTTTAACCAGGGCAGGATGTCTAAAAAACGCGATTAGATATGGGAGTCTTTGATATGAACAAAAGTGGCACATATTTTATTACCTGGTTTAGGCCGTTTAGAAATTTGAAATAATATATGCGTGCATAGCTCTAAAAGATATATAAATTTAAATTTAAAATGATTTACTATATTTTTTCTATCATTTTAATTCTTTAAATACACAATTTTACAAAATCAATACAACTACTGCCATCTAGAAGAAAGCTATGTCAATAAAAGCTTAAATTTCGAACGCCATCTAGGAAAAAGCTTTGGAACTACATACAGTTTTACTATTGTAGCTTGTTCGCGCAGAAAGCAAAGAAAAGCGCGGTTTTATTATTTTTGCTATAAATTTAATAAAAATGCTACTCGAACGTCTTTTAAGGCAAAATAAAGTAAAAAAGCGCTTCCAGCGCCAAGTCGAACATGACATCAATAACACATTTTAACACGGCCGAAAAAATATTAGGCATATATTTTTAATGCTGGGCCCTGATTCTCGCGCCTTCGACATGCATGTCCGCTCGATTTGCTCGAATGAAACTGTCAGTTTTCTATGAAGATCTATCGCTTTTAATTCGCACATTTTGAATCGAGACGAAAGCGCCAGAATTAGGCCCCTTTTATCTATTATCAATATTTTACGGTAAAAACTAACGCCATCTAGTGAAAAGCTTCTAAACTAATTTTGTTTTAATAAACTCTCTATTATTAAATAATAAACTTATACTCGTAAATGATATACCTATAAATGGTATACTATATAAACGATAAAGATTATTTCTTGAACTCATTTAATCATGAAATATATTTAAATGCTATTAATTCTAAATAATGAATACTATAATTGTATCACAATAAACTAACGCCATCTAGTGAAAAGCTTCTAAACTATTTTTTTGTTATAAACTCTATTTAATATTTAAAATATATATGTATACACGAGTATATTATAAATATGTAAAAGATTCGAACCCTAACATGTACAGTCGACCACGAAAGTGGTCTATCAGTTTTGGCAAAGCTTTCTTTGTAATAAAAATATTGCTAAGGTCGAGTATTCAAATAATCGTACTATTTTCAGGGGAAAATGAACCTTATTGTTGGATGACGTGCAAATAAATCTCAACCGTAAAGACCACATTTTTAGTCGACTGTACCATTGAGAAATACTTTTCTTACGTTATTTGTCATAGATCTGCAACGCCACCGTTCCCATGACTCGGAGAGCACGTTAAGCCACAATGATAAATTTACATCAGACCCTCGCCACCCCATCTGGCCAGCGTGGCGAGTGTTGACGAAATTCTCCAAAAATGTATTCTGGAAGGCCCATCTCAAATGTGTGATATTTGCTATATCTATTCTGAATAATCAATATGTCTACTGCCATCTATCGGAAAGCATTGTCACATTCTCCTAACGCCATCTAGTGAAAATCTTTCAAACAAATAAAAACTTTTTTTACGATTTTTTTTGTGAATAAGTAAAAGTTGAAATGTTAAGTCCTTGGATTCAGACGCGTAGGTACCGGGTTCGATTCCTGATCAACACACAATAATTTATTTATGATATTTCCCGAGTTTGTTAACTGTAAGTTTAGATCGGATGTATCAGTTTTATTTTGAAGAATCATTAATAAATTTATATCAGACCCTTGCTAAACAGTTTGGTCTGCGTGGCCGGAGTATGCGAAATTCTCCAGAAATTCTGGAAAGCCCATTTCCAACAGTAGAGGTCTAGGACTCTGTGTTCTAGGAGGTGTGATGATGATGTTATAAAAAGTATAAGAAAATAATATTAAATGGTTTAAAACAACTGATTACAGTTGGTATTTAGTATTTAACCCGTTTTTCCACTGCTTTAATGTTGGTTTTTGTCTCGTGTCTGCCTAAATTAGGTTATTCACTATATTGACAAACAGTTGTAAAATTTAATAAGCAGTTAGAATGTTATTTCCTGCTGATAAGGTATTTTTTTAGTTTGATAATGCAGATATTGAGCGCCACTTTTGTCACGGTCAATACATACCTTTTTCGCTTTGTGGACATTCATTAACCTTTTCATTCATACCCTTTTGTTTCGAAGATTCTTTACTGCACTGTCTGATAGTAAAAAAAGTAAAATATCATCACGACCGTTTCCCTTTCGGGGTGGTCAGAAACCACGCTTATAATATATTATAATATCTTATTCACATTTAACCAACATTACTATAGCCCAATCATGACAAGTGGCAAGCTCGTCGATGTCTCGAGCGTACCAAACTCGAGAAATATCACAAATAAATTAAATATTAATTAAATGTATTTATTTATATTAATAAATATTTATGTGTCCCGACCAGGAATCGAACCCGGTACCTCCGAGTCTAAATCCACGGACTTAACCGCTAGACCACGGAGACAGATCTGTCTGATTGTGTTTTATTTATTTGGTCGTAAAAGGTCAGTCTTGGTCTGACAGGGCCTCTTTTACCCACAACTTAGACAATTAACGTCTCTGGTGACAATAGGGCTGGCAGTTTTTTCTCTCAAAAATTAAGTATCATAATTCTAAGCTGCTGCCAGTGTATTGGGCACCATGCTACAGGACAGCGATTTGGAGGAGCTATTTTTTTTGGTAGTATTTAATTTTTATTTTCTATCATTTTTTTAGGTTAAATTTAGTTTTGATTGTAATATAGT
This sequence comes from Tinea semifulvella, assembly GCA_910589645.1. Lineage (NCBI taxonomy): Eukaryota > Metazoa > Arthropoda > Insecta > Lepidoptera > Tineidae > Tinea > Tinea semifulvella. The sequence continues at coordinate 6,239,323 of OU342599.1, forward strand.
TTTATAGTACAATATAATAACGCCTTCAGGATGATGATAGGGCTCCCTCGTTGGTGCAGTACATCAGCGATGTTTGCGTACGAGCACACCAATGATATCTACTCAGTATTGCGGAAACAAGTCGCGTCGTTGATACACAGAGTACGAGGGAGCAGCAACATCATCTTAAAGCAGTTAGTGAGAAGCCAGCTATCACGGGGAGAGGTACATACTCACATGTATGTACACAGTGATTCAGGAGGGCAAGACAAATATATATAAAAATGTTCTCGGATTACTAATATACAATAAGCAAACACTATGTTACTAACCCCTATGGATAATATATTTAGGATAAGCGCATTTTATATATTGATTCATTAATGCTTTCATGTTTAATCCAATACAACCAATTACAATAAAAAATATAAAAAAAAACCCACCCAAAAACAATTGAATAAGGCCCTAAGACAATATCTGGTGCAAAGCTGCTTCTACTCCGTAGAGGAGTATCTGTGTGTATAAACACTTTAATTGTAAAAAAAAAAAAAAAATTTTTTAGAATTTCTATCTTATTTAGTTTGTAAGATTCTAATTGTTTTAATTTCATTATTAATATAAGAACTAATTTTAGTAAATTGATCTCCTAGTAAGAAACATATGTAAAACACCTAGATTTTAAGAAACAATATTGAAATGGCCGAACTGGGTCGTGTGCTGAAAATGTTATATTTTTTTACCACATGAACAATATTTTTTTTGTCTTTGTCTACATTTAAAGTTTTTGCTAAAAGTAAATGATTTAATATAAATCTTCACCGGATGTTTCAGAAATAAAACCCGACAGAAATAAACAGTGTCCCTTAATTATATCAGTAATAACTATTATTCAACACTTTATTGTAGTAGTGTTTATTATACACGTGCAATTGTTATCGCGTGGGGTTCTTCCTATTGCATCATTAAACTCCAGCTCATTAAATTAACACAGCTGTACAATTTATAAACATACTATCTCTAAATATGGAATTTGTTGGGGAGTTGCAGTAAAAGATTTTACCAGAGAAAAAAAGTGAAGTATCATCGCGACTGTAACCCTTTCTGGATGGTCAGGTCCAAATTTACTATAGTAGCGTATAATAGTAGTGTCAAAGGAAATTAAACAAAAGAGAAATAAAAATAAAAAATAAACATAAATATTTACAATAAAACTAAATTATACAGCTGTAAAATGGCCTTGTCAGAAATATATATATATATATATAAATATATAGGTATGTCAAAAAAAATATATATTTAAAGCAGCTGTAAAGAGTTGTTGTTGTTTTTCAAAGTCAAAGTCAAAATATCTTTATTCAAGTAAACCTATCACAGGCATTTATGAAACGTCATTAATTTAATTATTTTGAATGATTCTTCTCCTGCTAGTAGAAGACTAAGCAGCAAAGTGGTCCAATAAGTAAGCTGTTAGCAGAAGACCAGCAGCTTAGCAAATTCCAGTGACCTGTTAATGTTTAATCTGACTGAGAAAGGAATCTGCAAGGAAAACTCAGCTATATCAGATTTACAAAATAAAACATATACAGAACTGCACCACAACGATCAATTAATAACCTTTTAAATTTAGTTATCAGTACCTATGAGAATACAATACCTGGTACAGCAGTAACCCACCAGGCAAGTCAGAATTAAGGTAGACTACATGCCTATGTGCAACCCGAAAGTCGACAAAACTGTTGCCCATCATGACAAGTGATTGAAAGAATTATAAAATAATAGTGGCACGATGGTGGCTCGGTTTTAAGAACGCTTTCCCCCCGGCATGGACCAATGAGAAATCAATTTTCCTTACGTACATTTGTCATATATTTACAACACTGCCGCTTCGTAGAGCACGTTAAGCCGTCGGTTTCGGTTCCACTAATACCAACTTGTGGAATTGTTAATAAATTGTCATTAGATCCTCACCAACCCGTGCGGCCAGCGTGGCGAGCGTAGGCCAAATTCTCCAGATATATGTTCTGGAAGACCAATCTCCAACAGGACACTCTTCTAGGATGCTCTGTTCTAGGGGCTGTAATGATAATGATGATAGTATAAAATCATTATAATTAAACAAACAGAATGTTAAAGGAACAGAATAGGTTAACAGGGCTAGTAGTAAGTAGACTGTAAAAGGTTACATAATACAATTATTTTGGTTTAGTAATACATTAACAAATAAATTATTTGATAATAACATTTATTATAATCAATAATTTTCACTAACTACTTACGCGACATCCTGTATAATGTATCTTGTATCCTGTATAATGTCTAACAAAGAAAACGGATTTTTTAAATATATATTTATTTCGCTATTAACAACATGGTCATAAGCGACCGCCTAATAACACATGAATTCTACAGTGGGTTTAAATATTTTAAAACATATTAACTTTAATAAAAAAGCTGAACACACCTCATAATGTTCATCACTGAGGCACATTTTTAGTGGTGGGGGTAAATTAAAGCGAGATATGTCATTATTGTAGGCATTTCAGTCTACTAGTCAGATAACTAACAGACACCTCAGAAGTACATTATTTTTTGGATTTTTTGTTATAAGGTGTTAATTAATGTGTGTTAGGTTAGTATGCCCGATTCGCAGTCTAGTTAGTACAGATTGGTCATGTCTACATGTCCGGGGGACTGGGGTTTTATCCAATACTGAACTACGGACTAGGGTGCATTTATTTTAATTTTATTTTTAATACTAGCACGATATCTGACCCCACCTGATGGTAAGTGGTGCGCAAGGTCCATGAATGTTAGCAACTGGAATCAGACACTCATGACTGACATCAGTCCCTAACACTATTCCGGCTTGACTGGGCATGACGGCAATTCGAACCTGATCTCGAAACGTAATGATGCACTTTACTGGGTTTATCGGCACGAACGGTGGATACTTCCCCGCCCCGGCAGACTTGACAAATTACCACCATCAGTCCGCCTACCACCTATTTATATTTTTACTATGCCAGTTGCTAGATTTTTAACTTCGACAGCCGAAGTAGTCACATATTACCAATATGATCATGCCAATAACAACTGTAAAGCAATTAAAATATAGTCGAAATTTCGATTGACAAAATTTTTAACATTTCGTCGTAAGAACGATAAGATACCTATCGGATATATGTAGACACGTGCGTAAATAAATAAAATTAAAGATTATAAGACAGACCAAAGACATTAAATATGTCTACAAACAAGATGGGTCAAGAAGCCAAACGGTATAAGAAATAAATATCGCTAGAACAAAAACCAATATCGTTAGCCATTTTTGCACAAAAATATTATGCACATGGTAGCAGGTTCAATTCCCAGTAAAACGCATCTAAAACGTTTGCAACTGACATCACGAGCTACGGGCCAATGACGATCAAGTTGCCATATAAATTGCAATTTTTCAACCGCACCGACTCATGCCTCGCGTGTGTTTTTATGAATTTTAAATTATATTTCGAATGTTTTTGGAGAATATTAGTGATCTAAACTGTATGTGCGTGTATAATAAATAAATAATAAATGTATGTTTATTATTGTAGTTTAGATAATATTGCATATATATTTATTACGTAATCATATTTATCTAATTGCACCTACCTTACGTCTTTAATGTTCTACAGTGTCCCTAAGGTTGGCTGTCAGAGAATGTCTAGCGACATTAAGTCCGCCCCTTGTATATATTGTACAATAAAGTTTTAATAAATAAATAAATAAAACTTGTGGTGCATAGACTATAAAATTGGACAAGAAACCTAGTGTTTAATCGAGGTGGATGGCCATCCCACACGTGGATACGTGGATTGCTTTGGGGTAAGTCCTGTTTTCCATATGAGAAGGTCATTAACTCTTAAACAGTCTGTGTTCTTCATTTATGTCATAATTTTTTATTTTTTTTTACAACTTTAGCACAATTATCGATAGGATCAGCGTAGGCCCTCGCGCAGGTCTAATTGCTTTTAAGACCCACTATCTTCGAAACTAAGCATTATTAGGTTATTATTAAGAGGATTAATATTAATTCTGACAATGCCTCTATACAGTTGCAATAAATACTTTTTATAGTAGTCTAGTTATATTTAAATAGGTATATAGATTTGACAAAATAATTTTAATAATTAGACATTTAATATTTAGATTTATTTTAGTGTAGGTAAATAAGACAATGCCCCTTTACAGCTGCTATCCACTATTAGAATTAAGCTTGTTATTCTCAGGCGCTATGCCCTTATTAGCAGACTGTTCCTTGCTAACAACAGCCATTTTTATGTATATTGACTTAATATTAATAGGTATAAAAAAAGAAAAATGTAAATTTGACGAATCCAAGTGTTCCTATACGCTTCTAAGGATAATAAATAAACAATAAGCGTCACAGTGCTTAGTCGGAACTCTTTTATTACTGGAAAAAGCAGAAGTTTTTTAAACGACTAGTGTAAAAAAGAGAATTTGCTAATAAAAATGTTAGTTGGTTTTCGCTAGTATCATTTGACACTAAATAATAAAGTTCCAAATGGATATACGACCGCCTCCGTGGTCTAGTGGTAACAAACGTTGCTGTGAACTTAGGAGGTCGTGGGTTCGATTCCCACCGGGGGCAAGTTGTACATTGTATAATTTGTCTCGGTCTGGGTGTTTATATGTATAATATGTATATATTTACAAAAAAAAAGGATAATATGTAGTTTATCAACCATCTAGTTTCCGTAACACAAGCCTCGTAGCTTACCACGGAAACTAGATGGCGCTGTGTGACCTGTCTGGAAATATTTATTATTATTATATGAAAATGTCACTATTTTAATACAATAATGGATTGACACTTCCTGGTGCCGATTGAGACCCAAGTTTTATACCCCAGATAGAAATAATGTATTTACATTTACACTATATCTCGTCATGATCGTAGAACAGTGTCGGATTTAAAATAATACCCATAATTTTGCATATATATTTATATCGTCTGTCTGATATATTTAGAGAAAAATGATGTCAGTCGGTCAGTCGTCGTAGTCAGAATGTGTAGAGAAGTCCGAGTCAAAAACAAAATACAATCTATTAATGTCAATAAAATCTTCTGTTTAAACGTCGTTCTATGGTCATTGAGAAAGGAGGTCTAAAGTCTTAAAATAATAAAATCTGCGCCGCAACATCCCCACCTCCAGCATTGCAACTCAATGCTCAACATGGGGAGCGGACGTCAAGTCTACATAGTTTGGTCACTGGTCTTGTATAGCATCGTCTTTGCCCCGTCAGGTCTGGGGTCGTCATAACGTCAGCTACACGGACATGTCCGTCTTTACCCGGGTAGGTCTTTGTTATGATGCCACGCAACCACATGTTACGTGGCATTTGATTATCAGCTATTATCACAATGTCATCAGTTTTCAGTGGCTCGGTGATACGAAACCACTTGTCTCGTCTAGTCAAAGTCGGAAGATATTCGCGGATCCACCTACGCCAAACAAGGTCTGAAAGCCTTTGGGCCTCTCGCCAGTTGCGTTTCAGCAAGTCATTGTCATCGAAAGTGCCAAAAGGGCAGTCAATTTTGTCAGTTTTGAGTAATAAAAAGTTATTAGGGGTCAGTGGCAGGTCGTCAAAATTGTCAATAGGCACATAGGTCAGGGGACGGCTGTTGATCATGAACTCTGCTTCGGCAAGGACTGTTTGCAGAGTTTGATCGCTGGGAATTCGTTCCTTTAATGTCACCTTTAACGCCGTCTTCACAGAACGAACCAGTCGCTCCCAGCAGCCTCCCATGTGGGGTGAGTTTGGGGGAATAAATCTAAAATTAATTTGTTTAATACCTACAAAACGAAGTATCTCGTCGCAGTCAATAGCTTGAACAGAAGATTTCAGCTCTTTATCGGCTCCTTTGAATGTAGTCGCATTGTCGCAGTAAATTTCAGACGGGCAGCCACGTCGAGCGATAAAACGTCGGATTGCCATTATAGCACTGCTTGTAGTTAAGTCACTTACCACTTCAATATGGAGGGCTCTGACCGTCAGACATGTGATTGGTCCAAAATAGTCAAGACCTGTAAATTTAAATGCGCGTCCGTCAGGCTTCAGTCTTGCTATTGGTAATTGTCCCATAAGGGGTGGCACGGGTTTGGCACGTCGGTTTTTGCAGTATTGACAGTTATAAAATACGCTTTTAACAGCGTTACGTCCGTGCAAAATCCAAAACCGTTGTCTTAAATTATTTAAAACTAATTCCCTACCATTATGGTTGGCGTCTTTGTGATATTGTTGAATTAATAGCTGCACAAAACGACATTTAGGATGGAGAATAATCGGATGTTTGATGTCGTCACTAACAACCGCAGCGTCGATTCTCCCTCCGACACGGAGAAGTTTATCTGAGTCTAAATAAGGTGTCAAGTCACGTAAAGAACTACCTTTGTCGATAGGCAATGATTTAGATAGTGCGTCGATTTCAGCAGAAAAATAAATATGCTGACTTTGTCTAATCAATAATAGTTCAGCAGAAGCTAATTCGTACGAATGTAACTCATTTTTGTATCTTGTCGTCATTCTTATATTGTGAAGAAAGCGTAAGAGCCACGCAGTACTTCGTGTGAGTCGCCAATAAGAAGAAAAACGAGTAAAGTCAGGAAGGGAAACAGACACATTTGTAGTCAGCAAACAAACGTGTTTTACTTCAACGTCGTCAGGGTCAAGGGAAAGTCGTACACTTTCATCAGGAAAATTGGAAGTACGAAGAAAGTCTGGTCCAGTAAGCCAGCAGTTTATATCGCTGTTACTTACGGCAATGTCTCTGGTGGCTTTGTCAGCAGGATTCAAATCCGTCGGAACCCACCTCCAGTGAGAAACGTCTGTCAGTTCTGTCACCTCACTGATGCGATGGGCTACGAAAGGCTTGAATCTGCCTGAGTCTGAACGAAGCCAACTCAAAACAGTCTTTGAGTCAGTCCAGTAAAATGAATTAGAAATAGGCCAGTCTATATATATTCTAACAACTTCTGACATGCGTGCACACATGACGGCGGCTTGCAGTTCCAACCTGGGAATGCTTAAAGTCTTGACAGGCGCTACTCGCGCTCGAGCCATAACCAGGTTGACAAGCCACGTGTTGTCGACAGTCTTGACACGTATATATGCAGCACACGCAAAAGCTTTAGAGCTGGCGTCACAAAATAAATGAAGCTCGGCTGGTTCGTCAGTGATTACCCTAGAAGACATAAGCCAGCGAGGAATGTTAAAGTCACGTGTCCTATAAAGTTGAGTCAGCCATAATTTCCATCTGTCAAAATGGCTAGTCTCTATTTCATCGTCCCAACCAGTCTGAGACTTCCAGATGTCTTGAAATAGAATGCGTGCAGTAATCGTCACATAAAGAAGAAAACCCAGTGGGTCGAATACTGACATTATAACTTTAAGAGTTTCACGTTTAGTCGGTCGTTTAGCTCCAGATTTTAATTCGTCAGTAATCTTAATAAGCTTTAATAAAAAAGTGAAACAGTCAGTCTCTGGGTCCCAATTTACGCCAAGGACACGCTCTACCTTATTGTCGTCTACGTCAGATAAAAATTTGACACCTCCGGCTGCAATTTTATCTACAGATAAGTGTTTAAGTACGTCCTTAGAGCTAGAAATTATATTCGTCAAATTAAAGCCTCCAGCGGCGTGGATCATAATGACGTCGTCCATTACCTGCTTAGCAACGTCGTCAGTGTTAGCAGAATAAATGAAATTGTCAACATAATGTCGGTTGACGATCGCATCCACGGCCTGGGGGTGAGAGTCCTCAAATCTAAAACTATTTACATTTTTTACATACTGTGCAGATGATGGAGAACAAACGGCTCCGAACGTCATCACATTCATGACATATTCGTCTGAATTCCATAGAAACCTTTGGGCCTGTCGATCCTCAGCACGAATAAGAATTCTATGGAACATTTCTTGTATGTCACCCATAATCGCTACTCGACGGCTCCTGAATCCGAGCAATATTCCCGGCAAGGAAGTCAAAAAGTCTGGCCCAGGGAGTAAAAAATCATTCAAAGACTTACCGTCGACTTTAGCAGCAGGATCATGAACCAGCCTTAGTTTGTTCGGCTTATTAGGGTTGAAAATACCAAAATGAGGTAAGTAAAAAGTCAGCTTTGTCTTCAGGCGTGCCTCGGCCGGAGTCAGTTTTGAGGCATAGCCTTTGTCTAAATTTTGTTGAATTTTATTTGAATACTGAGCACCAAACTCAGGATACTTACGGACCTTTTTCAGAATACCGAAGAGTCTGCTCTTAGCAAGAGGATAGCTATCGGGAAGCTGTGGGTCGTCAAACTTCCACAATAGACCGGTCTCCCATCGTCCGTCAGGGAGTAGTTTCGTCGTCTTCTTCATGATGCTAAGAGCCCTGAGGTCCTCTCGAGAACGAGGAGTGTCGTCATTAAGTTTAGTACCAAAAGATTCAGTCGTAAAAAATCGTTTAACAGCGTCATCTAATTCATCACATGCGCATAAATGAAGAATAGTCGCGTCATTAGAAATTGTCGAAGTCAGTTTGCCATGTATAATTTTTCCTAGTGCAGTATCAGAAACAATGGGACCATATTTGTCACCTCTATAAACTCTCCTTGTCACAATCAAGTCAATATTGTCGGAGCCTATGAGTAATAATGGTCGTTGTCTGTCATAAGATGTCATGTCAAAGTCTTGTACAAAATCATGTAAAAAAACATATTTCTTTACAAGCATAGAAAAATTAACATTATTTACAGGTAAACACAAATTATTTACAGAACGCACGTTTTTAAGACTATATACACTTTTTGAATTACGTCCTTTTACACTGAATGAAATTAGTTTAGATTCACTTTCGATTGTTTTCATGTCCGTAGCACCTTGCAGTTTTAAAACAGAGCTCGGTCCAGTTAGCCCAGCGCGTCGGCATAGAGACTCGTCGATCAGCGAAATAGTCGAGCCCTCGTCCAGGAGAGCTAGAGCGTCGATCTCGCCGTTAGGTCCATATATTACTACTGGTGCAACTTTTAATAGGACGGTCTGTTTGACGTCGTCGCAATGGTTGACTAGGCGAATGGTCTCATGACTGTCAGATGAGACATTGTTGTTGCTTTTATTCATTGGGGTAGAATGTAGAAGGCGGTGATGACGTCGACCGCAATTCGGTTCTGTACATTTTATACTATATTTACAAAATCGTATTTGATGTTTAGACGATAGGCAAGAGAAGCATAAATTTCTGTCTGTTATATACTGCCATCTCTTGTCAACATTCATTTTCAAAAAATTTGGACAATCCTTTAAATCATGGTCACCCTTGCAGTCCACACAAGATGATTTGGGTTTTGTAGTAGTACATACAGTTTGTCTTACTTGTTTGTTGGCGTCTCGAGGCATTGGTTTCGGTGTCAGCATCGGTGTAACATGTACAGCGGCGCTAGCGACAGTCATGAGCCAGTCTGAGACGTCTGAAAGTGTCACCATATGATAGCTTCTAGTCTGTAAGTAGAAACCCCATTGTATTTTTAAAGATGACGGCAATTTGTTAATAATTTCCTTTATTAGCGAAGGATTCGTCAAATGTCCAGGTTCTTCAGTCGAAATCATGGTTGCTACAACATTTTGTATCGATGTAGCGTAGTCTATAAGCTGGTTAAAGTCGTCATGACGAATATCACGCGTGGAGCGGATCTTCATAAGCATTGTCTCAATAAGAAACTCCGGTCGGCCAAATCTTAGTTTTAATGTGTTTATAATTTTGTCTATATTAGTCGCAGCTATCAATAAGGCGGATACAGCGTCACGTGCTCGGCCCTTAAGACATTTTGATAAGCGTGCGATATTTTCCTCGTCGGTGTAAGCACAAAGCTTGGTCGTGGATTTATATTGGCTGAAGAAAAGTGGCCATTCTTCAGGTTCTCCAGAAAAAATAGGTAGTTCTTTAATAGAAGTTTGTCGTGCCAAAAACTTACTGATATCTGTTTGCTGCACGTCGATGGGCGGCCGCGCCATAGTCAATGCTGGTCTCGTAGTCAGCGGCGGAGGAGTAGGCGGCATGTGCGGCGGCGGCATGTGCGGCGGCGACAGGTGCGGCGGAGCAGCAATATTAGTAGGAAATCCCGTCGTTTGGCATGCGTCATAGAAAGTATTTTTATTATTATATACATTATTTACAGAGGAGGCACGAGACAGTGCGCGTGACGGTGCGCGGTCTATATCCTCAGTCTGGAGTTGCATTTCTCTAATAATTAGTTTTTTCTTAACCTGAAGTCGAGCGTCTTCCATATCGACCTCAGCCAATCGTCTGGCGGCTTCCAATTGTAAGTCTAAATGTCTTTGTCGGCGGACCGACGATGTAGTCGAGACATTAGAGGCGATGGAAGGCGTCGGTGAAGGATGTCGATAAGTATTTACAGATGGAGAAATATGTACAGAAAAGTTACTTGCGTCGTTCATGATGATGTCGTCGTCTTGCCGGCAGCCGTCGTCGTTCGCTCCTGCAGTCGTGGAAACGTGTGAAGTCGGGATCACGGCGTTGTCCGTCATAGCAGCGGCGAGTTGGGCTTGGCGGCGCGTTAACATGGATTTATTTCCACAGCGCTTGTTCATTTGTATCGAAGGACCACACAATATATCGTCTGTCTGATATATTTAGAGAAAAATGATGTCAGTCGGTCAGTCGTCGTAGTCAGAATGTGTAGAGAAGTCCGAGTCAAAAACAAAATACAATCTATTAATGTCAATAAAATCTTCTGTTTAAACGTCGTTCTATGGTCATTGAGAAAGGAGGTCTAAAGTCTTAAAATAATAAAATCTGCGCCGCAACAATATTTATATATAGTTTTATATTGTTTGTGGTCTGTAATTTATAGTGCAAATATTAGAAAGGGTTCCAAAATGAAATCTAGAAGGTTTGCACTTATTATGAGACTTAAAAAGTGACAAAATAACAGTCGAAATGACAGTTGAATGGCAGCCATGAAAATTTTAAATATAGCAGATCCGTCACTGTTCTACGATCATGACGATCTGTATTAAGTTTATGGTGAATTTAAATTAATTTATTATTATTGCTTGACTTGCATGCCTAGCATTTATTACAATAGTTATCAGTAGTGTCATTATATTGAATTGCATGACTGAAGGGTATAGCATGACATAGTTTGCGATCCGTGTCAATTCGGATGATGAAATAATGTTTTAATATTACTGGGCTATTAAGTGCAATGAATTGGTCATAATAATGTCATCACGAACGTTAGCGTTTTATTACAAAGTGCAAAGAGTCTGGCTAATAAAATTAGATAACTAAAAAGCGGGGCAAATGGGGTGTATCAGGCAAAGCTTTTTGTAGATGTCGCTAGCGGCAATGGTACCTTGTTTTACACCTATATCGCATCATTTTTTAAATGTTTATGTAGTTTTTCATTTTTATAACAGAAAAATGTATTTTAAAATATTGTTACCTACCTTAAAAGACGAATTAGGAAAGCGCACACCGTCTTTAAAAAGAAATAAGGTATAATTAATAGAACGGAAATTCTAAGATCACCATATCTTTTAATTTGCTTGGAGATCTCGATTTGTACACTTAAAAGCTGCTCACTTCGTCATAATATCCAGAAAATAATAAATTTCGTAATAAAAGTACAAGTTTTCTATGCAAATGACAGTTATATTAGGTACCATCTATCATACGCCATCTATCGTGATAAAAAGTTAGTGACACACCCCATTAAAAAAATATTAGTAATCCCTCAAAGTTGGTCAAACAATAATGGGTGTATAACCAAATTTTTATCACGATAGATGGCGCATGATAGATAGTACCTAATATAACAGTCAGTTGCATAGAAAACTTGTATTTTTATTACGAAATTTATTATTTTCTGGATATTATGCCTAAGTGAGCAGCTTTTAAGTGTACAAATCGAGATTTCTAAGCGAAATCAAAGATATGGTGATCTTAAAATTGCCGTTCTATTAATAAAACCTTTTTTCTATTTAAAGACGGTGTGCGCTTTCTTAATTCGTCTTTTAAGGTAGGTAACGTTAATTTAATATACATCTTTCTGTTATAAAAATAATAAACCACAAAAACATATAAAAATGATGCGATATAGGTGTAAAACAAGGTACCATTGCCGCTAGCGACATCTACAAAAAGCTTTGCCTGATACACCCCATTGATCATCTATGTTCGGGTAATTACACTTGTTAACTTATACGACAAAAAAAATAAAAACGTAAGTGAAATGCTTTCACTGAGACGATTATTTGTTGTAAATATAAAAAAAAACATACTAACCTAAGAAATTCAACACCACATTTAACCAATCTTGTTTTTTATTAAATAGACTACAGAGGCGGGCAACTACCACGAATTTAATATTAAGTATCTAGCTGTAAGTAAAAAAAAATCCTCGTTTATGGCAACAATGTTTTATTAATTTATTAAAAACTTTATTGCACAAAGTACAAAGGCGGACTTAATGCCCGTAGACATTTTCTGACAGCCAAACCTTAGGGACAAATTAGAACATTTATAGGTGCAATGAAATAAATATTAATAGTAGGATAAATTCAACATAATTATATATACTTACATAATATACTTTAACATATACTGTAGGTAATATCAATATACTAAATACTAATACATACACAAAAATATACATAAATATATATATATACACTTATTAACATTGTTGGGAGCTATTTAGAAAGTGTAGATAGACGAGTTTTTTGAACGAAGATCTGGTAGACGGTTGCTTATAATTAGTGTATTGATGTTGGGTTCGGTCCAGACATGATCAATGGTCATATTTTTATATATTTATCGTTAATAAATTGTCAAAAAAATTGACATCATATCCTCGCCAAGCTGTCTGGCCAGCGTGGCGAGTGTAGGCGAAATTCTCCAGATATATGTTCTGGAAGGCCCATCTCCAGCAGTGGAGGTTTAGGACGCTGTATTTTAGGGGCTGTAATGATAACGTTATTAAAGTTGATATTTCCACGGCCGCCTTCAAGGTATAGATTATAGAATATATTATAGAGTTGTGAATGGAGTGTATCAGGCAAAGCTTTTTGTAGATGTCGCTAGCGGCAATGGTACCTTATTTTACACCTATATCTCATTTTTTTTAAATGTTTTCGTATTTTTATATGTTTATAACAGAAAAGGGTATTTTAAATTAACGTTAACTACCTTAAAAGACGAATTAAGAAAGCGCACATCGTCTTTAAAAAGAAAAAAGGTTTTATTAATAGAACGGCAATTTAAAGATTACCATATCTTTGATTTCGCTTAAAAATCTCGATTTGTACACTTAAAAGCTGCTCACTTCGCCACAATATCCAGAAAATAATAAATATCGTAATAAAAATACAAGTTTTCTATGCAACTGACAGTTATGTTAGGTACCATCTATCATGCGCCATCTATCGTGATAAAAAGTTAGTGATACACCCCATTAAATTATGACGCAATCTCTGACTTAAATAACGAAATCCACTAATACCGTTTGCGACTAACTAACAGAATAGGTTTACGTGTAAAAATAAATATTTTGACATAAATGCGAGAGTGTAGTATTAACGCGTCACAGCTATTATCTTTAGCACAAACAACGTAAACAATTACTATGTAACCATGCGAATTGACGCAACACTGATACTACTTGAGCGTGACCGATCATGCGGATAGAAAAGTACATCAACTTTGAATCACACGTACATAGCTAAAGACTATGATATGACTAAATTTTATTTCAGTTGCGACGTTGCAGAATAATCTCACATTATTTTTCTTTTATATAATCATAGATAGATAGATAAATTCTTTATTGCACAGAAAATAAAACATTTTACAGTACATAGGCGAGCTTAATGTCTGGACATGTCGTGTCCAGTATAAAAAAAAAAAAAAAAAAAAAAAAAAAAAACATTATCTAACAGCTAACCTTTGAGAGTTGTGAGCAGGGATTGTGGGTGCATGACCACTAATATTTGACAAAGAGTTTTATTGAGAAAACAACTTATAACTAAAAGATATATATATATATATTCATAATAAAGCTATGGTACTTATCTACCGATATATACATGAATAACACATAATTATACCTACTATATAATAAATAAATAATATATACATATAATATTGTATATATTTATTATTGTATGTATGTATAATTATTTATTTGTAGTTAGTATTATTAAATTAGTATTAGATTTAGTTTTAGTATAATATTAATTATATTCTTTTCCTATTTAAATAATAGCACAATGTTCGTAATGTCCTTAAGGTTGACCGAGTAAGAATGACTAGCGGCAATAGGTCCCCGCATTTGTAATTATGTTTTTTTTTAATTATTATTATTATTACTTAGCTACTGTTTTATATACCTACTCGAATTTTTAGTAAAATTTTATAACAATTTCTATAATCTATATTTAACTGTAATTTTTAATGGCCTTAATTTGTTTATTATTATGTAAATTCTGTACATTTTCTACAGATATAAATAATTTAATTAATTGTCTGAAAGCGCCAGTGCAAGCCATCATTTAAGGGGAAATAAGGGGACATATCCACCGTTCGTGCCGATAAACGCAGTAACGTGTATCCACACGTTTCGGGATCAGGCTCGAATTTCCGTCATGCTCAGACAAGCCGGCATAGTGTTAGGGACTGATGTCAGTCATGAGTGTCTGATTTCAGTCGCTAACATTCATGGACCCTGTATAATTGCAATTCACTATTTTCGTGACAAAACTCATCATCATCATCATCATCAGCCTGTGTCTCTCCACTGCTGGATATAGGCCTCCCCCAAGGCTCGCCACTTCACACGATCTCCTGCCACCCTCATCCAACCCCCACCAGCGACCTTCCTCAGGTCATCCGTCCATCTAGCGGGGGGTCGACCCACTCTGCGTCCTCCCGTACGTGGTCTCCACTCTAGAACTCGTCTACTCCATCGTTCATCGGTTCTACGACAGACATGTCCAGCCCATTGCCACTTCAGCTTACTAATAACTCATACATACATATTTTCACGCCAGATCCCTTGCGGGGTAGGCAGAGACAATTGAGCGCCACTTGACACGATCACGACATACCTCTTTCGGTTCGTCGACATTTATAAACGTATTATTTCCGCTGGAATAACCTGATTTTAAAAACACATAATAAACTGAAATTCATGATTACGATGAGAACTTTCCCTCGATAAGATTATTCAAGATAATTCTAGATTTTCGCGTAAATGGGAAACCCAAAATCAGGATAATGAAGAGATAATAATAATGATTATCAATAACTATCAACAATAAATAAAAGTATACATTATATAACAATTACAAATAAAAACATTATTTTTCATTTCGTGCTACATAAACTCCTAGTTGCGTAGTACAGTAATTTATTTTATCATTTTTTTTTACAATTTTAGCACAATTATCGATAGGGTCAGCGTAGGCCCTCGCGCAGGTCTAATCACCGTTCGTTTAATTACTTTAAGACCCACTATCTTCGAAACTAAGCATTATTAAGACATTATTAAGAGGATTAATATTAATTCTGACAATGCCTCTATATTATCGCAAACAGACAGACAGAAGCGGCGGAGGACTTTGTTTTAAATATGTATGTATAATAAAATAGTGATACTCTGTGATGATTAAGTACGCGGGTCAGCGTTTCAGGGTGGTCAGAAACCACGTTTATAAATAAGCGGATTCACATTTAGCCAACTTTACTATAGTACAATCATGACAAGTGGCAAGCTCGTCGATGTCTCCAGCGTACCTAACTCGAGAAATATCATAAATAAATTAAATATTAATTAAATGTATTTATTTACATTTATAAATATTTTTGTGTCCCGACCAGGAATCGAAATCCACGGACTTAACCGCTAGACCACGAAGGGAGTCAATTTTTAATGACAATTTATTAATGATTCCACAAGTTGGTACGATTATAGTGTGATGATTATGTCCTATATATGAATTACAAAATCAATTAAATTCATACCATGTTTATTCACATCCTTCCGGATACAATTACACAACTTTGTAATTACAATGGTAGTTACGCGAACTAACCTCTCTAAGTATAATACTCTACTATAAAAGAATACTCTATAAGGTGTATCTGTTATATGTATATGTGTATGTATGTATTATAGTATTAATAAATGAACCCTTCTTCTTCTTCCTATACCTTCTCCTCTCCCTCTTGCACAAGCTTTTATGCATATAAAATTAAAATAGATGTAAATATAAATAAAATAAACATCACCATTAAAGACGGGAAAGCACTGGGTCTCCATAGCACAGATCCCATGTTTTGGAGCCCAGGGCACATTATTAGTTACAGCACCAGCCTGCCCCCTACATTACTTCATTTTTATTTTAAACTAGTGTTATATTTTGTTTTTTATTTGTTATTTTATGTAACTAGTAATATTTTTAAGCTATTTTGTATTAGGCTTTTTTTTATCAATAAAATATTTTAATTTGAATTTGAATTTGAACCCCGAGTCGAGACGTGGAAAATTTGCACTCATGCGATAAACATATAATACGATAGTACCTATCGCAATAAACAAAGTCAATATTTATTTTTCTTCATCGGAATATTTTTCAGCATATCATAACTTGAGCCGCGCGTGTCTAGATTAATTTAATGACAAATAAAAATAACCTACATTACGGAAAAATACTCTAACGCACTTGTATACATACATATACAATATAATTTCACCGCCTCCGTAGTCTAGTGGTAACAAACGTTGCCGTGAACTCGGTCGTGGGTTCGATTCCCACCGGGGGCAAATTGTACATTGTATAATTTGTCTCGGTCTGGGTGTTTATATGTATAATATGTATATATTTACAAAAAAAATAAGTATGTTTATATGTAGTTCATCAACCATCTAGTTTCCGTAACACAAGCCTCGTAGCTTACCACGGAAATTAGATGGCGCTGTGTGACCTGTCTGGAAATATTTATTATTATTATATTATTATATCTTCACGCCAGGGCCCTTGCGGGGTAGGCAGAGACAATTGAGCGCCACTTGTCACGATCTCGACATACCTCTTTCGCTTCTTCGACATTCATCAACTTTTCACACATGCCCTTTTGTTTCGATGACTTTTTATTGCACCTTCAGCTAATGTTTTATTTATTTGATCGTGATAAGTGAGTCTTGGTCTGCCCTCTTTCACCAACAACTTTCGCATTATATATCTGATACTCATATCTGATAGATATGTATTTGAATATTTTAAGCGTAAGATGGCGCTCTAAGCCACTAAGTAGGTATTCAGGTTGCTGACGAATCACTACAGGCCACAGTATTGTTGCTGAGCCATTGATTTTTATATTTAGGTAGGTTTTGGAATGTTAATGTTATTATTTTTATCATCATTACAGCCCCTAGAACATAGCGTCCTAGACCTTTACTGCAGAAAATGGGCCTTCCAGAACATCTATTTGGAGCATTTGGCCTACACTCGCCACGCTGGCCAGACGGGTTGGCGAGGAAATGATGTCAATATTTAATTTTAAAAAAAGGTATATTCGTGAGCCACAAGGGCGGTGTTGTAGTAGGAACAGCGCCCAGCACCAATGGTGCGTTGAATCACCGGTGGATAGTTAACCGCCGAGATCCTGCCGGGGAAAACGGGAGTTTATCCCATCCCCAACCCAGGCCCATTGAACATCCGGGCCTGGATGACTCCGTTGTCTGTCTGTCCTTTCGGGGTGATCAAAAACACCGTTTATAAATAAGCGGATTCACATTTAGCCAACTTTACTATAGGCTAATCATGACAAGTGGCAAGCTCGTCGATGACTCCAGCGTACCAAACTCGCGAAATATTATTATTATTATTAAATTCTTTATTGCACGAAAAAAAAAAAATGTACAAAGGCGAAGATTGTAGGCAACAAGGCATTTTCTAACATCTAACCTTTGGGAGAGTATGAGATGAAGGGTAGTGCTGACTGAATATCACAAATAAATTAAATATTAATTAAATGTATTGTCGCGTTTTTTATGTCGGTTGGGGACTGATGTCAGTCATGAGTGTCTGATTACAGTTGATAACATCCATGAACCTCGCGTGCCACTTACCATCAGGTCCCATGTCGTGCTAGTATATATAAAAAGAGTCACCCACCATGATAAAGTTTGCCGATCTTCACTGGTCATAAATGTCACATGTGTGATGATTTTAAAAAAATGTTAGTCGCAACGCCATGCGCGGGGGGAGTGTGAGGACATTCAGTAGTTAAATAGCTTGTTGTTAAATAACATATTTTAATAAGAAATACCGGAAGCTTAAGTTAGTTATGTCTTTTGTTTGGGACGTGTTTAAATCGCTTTTTATCCAAAGCTTCGTCCTGCTAACTCGAGTTGCGAACTCTATGTTATGTGATTATATAAATTCTATGTTATGTGGTTGTCCCAAGATGACACATCGCTAAGCATGGGCACACCAGATGCACGACATGTGACCCTATGACAGACATCTAACCGAGACACAAAATGCGAGTAAACCAGATAGTTAATATTATAATAAACAGGATATACACGCAATAGTTTTTCCCAATCTCGGCCAATTAACACGCGGATATGGTCACAAAGGTTGTATGTCCTTGCTGTATGTCGCGCGTACTTACTGGATTTCCCAGACTGATCCAGTTTTTTATACCTAGAGATTCATGGTAAATACCTACCTATCAATAAATCTCAGCACAGCCATATTCTAAGTCGTTCGTTTTAAGAAATGTTAGCATGAAAATACCACTTTTTTTAGAACAAGTCGTTCGTTTAATGAAAATTCTAACATTTGATGCTAATTTCGTATGTCAGTACCGTGTTGAAAGGAGGGTTATTGATGTTACTTTTTGACAGATGTCATTTAACATAAGAAATGGTTTGTTTACATTGTTGTATACTTTATAGTTTATATTATATTTGTTTACAATGTATTTTAAACGATTTTATGTAATAAATTCAAAGACATAATACATTGTCTATTGATTTGTTATTATTTGTTACTTGTCATACTTGTCAAAAAGTAGCCTCACCGCTCGTTTTTTTTAAGAATTGTTAGCATTGTTAAAATGAGTGGTATTTCTTAACAAAAACGACATTTCGTGCTAGTTTATGAAGTTGCTACGAGATTTTGGAAATGCTATAAGACGAACGTGGCCTAAGTGTGCTCCGCGAAGCCCTGGGGTCCGAAAAACTTATGTAGGAGATCCGCGAAAATATTGGTCATAATATAAAAAAAACTACAACAGAAGTCGCTACAACGTGATCCGAATAGCATTTTAGTTGGATTATACCTTGTATGTTTATTATATATATATTTTTAAAAATTGTTTCAGTTTATGTTTTTCGAATAATATTTAGTTATTGTATACTTATTGAAAATTTTATAATATTGTATAAGTGTGTGATATCACTGTTGGCTACCCTATTATAAATAAATAAATAAATACCTATGTGTATTATTATTATTAATCATGTTTTTGTTTTCTGCCACCGTGGTCTAGCGGTTAAGACCGTAGATTTAGACGTACGAAGACGTATCCCGACATGGTCGTTAATTTAATTTGATATTACGCTAGAAACATCGACGAGCTTGTCACTTGTCATCATTGGCCTATAGTAAAGTTGGCTAAATGTGAATCCGCTTATTTATAAGCGTGGTTTCTGACCACCCCGAAAGGGAAACGGTCGTGATGATACTTTTTTAGAAACAAAATGCTAAGATTTGTTTTGTGTGCCTACCTAATAAATAAATCAATGCTGTGATTTTGTAAAAGTCAAGATAAAAAAAAAATACTATAAAAAAAACGATAAAATTTGCATATTGAAAGACCCGCCTTATTATAATTACAAGATACTCGTAGAAACAGCTATCGCAGCTGTAATTCATTCATAACAGATGTCCGTGGAAAATTTAAACGTACAATCAAATTGTGTTTACTTGTTGATTATTACGAAATCAGGATTCGGTGCTATAATAGACAACGATTATAAGATTTAACGCATTTGCATCCCTTTCGTTCGCACAATCCAATATTTTCAAAGATTTTCGAGGCGGGCATGTCCAAAGGATGTTTGAAGAAAGATTTACGAACCAGATATATAATGCGGAAGTTGTAGGTAAAAGACCAATACTCACCTATTACGACCAAATAAAGATGAACACTAGCAGAAGGTGCAAAAAATAATCTACGAAACAAAAGGGCATGTATGAAAAAGCTGATGAATATTGAAGAAGCGATACTACACGGAGGACATTTGCCTACCCCTCAAGGGAACTGGTGTGAAGATATGTACATACATACATATCTTCACGCCAGATCCCTTGCGGGGTAGGCAGAGACAATTGAGCGCCATTTGACACGATCACGACATACCACTTTCGCTTCGTCGACATTCATTAACCTCTTCATACATGCCCTTTGGTTACGAAGACTTTTTAATGCACCTTCAGTCAGTGTTTTATTTATTTGATCGTGATATGTGAGTCTCGGTCTGCCAGGGCCTCTTTTACCCACAACTTTCGCATTATATATCTGGTTCGTCAATCTTTCATCGCTCATCCTTTCAACATTCCCGAACCATCGTAGCATGCTTTTCCTTATTTTTGTCCCTATGCTTTCCTTCATACCAACCCTTTTCCGTATTTCGACGTTACGTATGCGGTCCGCCAAAGTGACGCCACATATCCGCCGCAACGACCGCATTTCTACTGCATTAACCCTACTCTCATGCGTATTCTGACATATCCACGTTTCGCTTCCATACATCAGTGTTGGTACCAACATGGCATTGTGTATGGCGAGCCGAGCTTTGTCACTGACATTTCGACTGCCGATCAGTGACCCCAGGGTACCGTTAACACTATTTCCCGCGTTCACTCTTCTTTCAACGTCCCTATCGTACTTCCCATCCGCAGTGAAAATACTGCCCAGATATATAATTTCATTTACTTGTTCTAGAGTTTCATCATCAATCTTTATCGTCACGGTTGTCATCCTTCTTCTTTCAAACACTAGTACCTTGGTTTTTCTCGCATTCAAACGGAGTCCTTTTTCTGCACATCCCTCCTTCATTCTTGTGACTAGTGATTGCAGTTGTTGTTCGGACGATGCCATAAGAACAGCATCATCTGCATAAAGCAGGCAGTTCACTACTAGATCACTTATCTTTATCCCACAGTCACTCTCTCTCACTCTTTTTAGGCATTTTGAAGATATGTGCTTTTGAAATTTTAAAATTTTGAAGGTCAGACGTTAGCTGATACATTAGACTTAATTTTAATGGAACTCAGCCTAAGGTACTTTAATTATTAATAATTATTATTATTATTTTTTCTGTACATAAACCATATCGTGTTAATAACAATAATAACTTAAAGAAAACCATATTAGTAATTAATCTAAAATGTACATACTAATTTATTGACTGTATAATGTATTATATATTTATTAATTTATTTATTTTGAAAGAAAGAAAGAAGAAAAGAAAGAAAATACTTTATTTATCGCAACAATTACAATGGTTACAAAAAATAAAAATATGCAAGGAATAAATTTAAATGTAAACCTATTCTATATACCGAAACATACAAACAGGTGTGGCGATAAATAGGTGGTCAGCTCAGCATATGCTACAGCCGAGGCTGCAGCGCTGATTTTCAGCTGATGCTTTATGTTGGGTGAGTCACGGGTCGCAGAGATGTACAGTACCATTTACTAAATCGGAAGGAGCACTAAATGTACAGTTTACATATATGTTTAACAAATTAGAGTAGAATAAATAAATAATATTATGATAAATAATATAAGTCATAGTCAAGAAAAAAATAATACAATTGTATATTAATTAATAAATAGAATAAGATTAGGTTAGTTGCTGTGAAGTCTTTTGTAATATTAGCACATGCCTTTTGAGTGCCGATCTGAAACCTGCTAAGGAATGCATGTATTTACTGCTAGGATTACTCGGATTTGGTATACGTAGCCGGTCTCAAAGGATTTATAGACCTTTGGTAGTGCCATATGCCCGCACCAACTACCGTCAAAACTCATTTTTAACGAGAGCATCAAGAGAACTCAATCGCCTAGCTGAGGTCATGGATATTGACATGTTCTGTACATCGCCTAAATTAGTTGGTCGAGCGATGTCTAAAGCATTTTTTTTTAAAGTATAACAGTAGTAGACGTATTCTAATGGTGTACATTGTTGGATTTACATCTATCTGATTTATAGATTAAGTTGCCTACTTATTTTTATTTTCTAAATTATTGTGGTTTATTATTATATTATTGCGGCATAAATGTCAATGGAGAATACATCTCACACCTCCGATTCGCGGATGACATAGTCATCATGGCCAGCTCGCTCAAGGATCTTAGCATAATGTTAAACGGCTTAAACGTGGCTTCTCAGCAGGTTGGCCTCGGAATGAACTTGGATAAGACTAAGGTTATGTTCAATGACCATGTCAAGCCGAGGCCAATCTGTGTGGGAAATGCTACTCTCGAAGTTGTGCAGGAATACGTCTACCTTGGACAGACTATTCAGCTAGGCGCTGCTAACTTCAGCAAAGAAGCCGACAGACGCATTCAGCTAGGATGGGCGGCATTCGGGAAACTTCGACATATCTTCTCATCGTCCATACCACAGTGTTTGAAGACAAAAGTCTTCAACCAGTGCGTCCTCCCCGTAATGTCGTACGGAGCAGAGACGTGGACACTGACAGTGGGTCTGGTTCACAAATTCAAGGTTGCTCAGCGAGCTATAGAGAGAGCTATGCTTGGTATTTCTCTGATGGATAGAATTCGAAACGTTGAAATTCGTCAGAGAACCAAAGTTACTGACATAGCATTCAAAAATTAGCAAGCTGAAGTGGCAATGGGCCGGACACATCTGCCGCAGAACCGACGACCGATGGGGCAAACGGGTTCTGGAGTGGAGACCACGTACGGGACGACGCAGAGTGGGACGACCCCCCGCCAGATGGACGGATGACCTGAGGAGGGTCGCTGGTGGGGGTTGGATGAGGATTGCAAAAGACCGCGTGCAGTGGCGAGCCTTGGGGGAGGCCTATATCCAGCAGTGGAGAGACACAGGCTGATGATGATGATGATGATTATTATCATTTATATGATTTTTTTTGTTGTATAAGATATTTGTGGAAACTTTAAATTGACATCTAGTTTTTTATATAAGTAATCATTTGTTGGAAGCTGTAAGTTTTCCCTGAAGAAAAATAAAATAAATAAAAAAAATTGTCCATAATTTTTGGAGCATGAAGTGCTCATGATTATTTTTTAAAAATTATCTTTTTAGTGTCCATTATGCATTTTCCAAATGAGGACATAATTATTATAGTATTATATCCGAAATACAATTTTCGAGCGCGTAACAAATTAACTGCGAGCATAAATTAAAAAATAATGCGTTTTTGTTACTAATTCCCCATACGATACATAATCAGGTACCTACTAAAAGTTACACTATATATATATTTTTTTTTTTCTAAGGTTGTAGTTCGCTAGTTGACAACAATGGCCGACATGTTGAATGAATTGAACTAATTGATTAAATAATGAATGAATAACAACTCATTTTGTGCAAACCACAGGCATTAAATTTAGTACCCCTACCGTCTACTAGGCGGCGCCACTTTCTGTGTGAACCGAAATTTGACAATTGCTTGTAACTTAGAACACCCCCTGCTAGACCTCCACTGTTGAAGATGGGCTTTCCAGGATTTTCTGGAGAATTCGGCCCACACTCACGAGGGTCTGATGTTCATTTTAATGACAATTTATTAACGATTCCACAAGTTGGTATGAGTATAGTGGAACCGGGACCGACAGCTTAACGTGCTATTGTAGGCAGGGGAAAGGTGGTGTTGTAAACAGAGTGGACAAATAGGAAAAATGAATTTAGTTCATGAACTGGCAAATAATATTAACTATTAAGAAAAACCTTTTTCTTAGGTGTAGCGGTTAAATCTGCCATAGGTATAATGCGGATTAATACGAGGAGGGTTCGATTCCGGTCGGAACAGAATAATTTATTTGTGATATTAATTGAGTTTGTTACGGTAGAGTTAGAGACATCGAGAGCTTGCCACTGTGAAGCTGTAAATTAACTTCTTAAAAAAACTTTGCTTCCAAATTTAATATTAAGAAAAAAAAAATAGGCGCAAATTGTTCTTTGTGGCGTATTCCTAATAAACCAAAAAATAAAACATAAGAGTACTTAATCGCGCCATTTTGCGTGGACATGTCAATTAAGGGCAAGTTTTTGCTTTGTAAATTAATTTACTGTGAATATTGTTGGTCAAAAGTGGTGTTGTTTTGTTTAATAATGTTCTAGAATGTGAATAGTTATGGAAAACGATAAATTGTACTTTGAATATGGGGCACAAGTTGCAGTTAATTTTATGCGGTTTTCCCGCGCTGTGAACTCCCATATTTTACCAGACGTGTTTGAGCTATGATGCCGCGAGCGACTCCAAGAAAAGCATCAAATTCTGCAGCATCTGGAATTTGATGATTACCTCATTAACTCATGAATAAGAAAGATATATTACGTCAGACTTGGCTGTATGGGCTAGACCCTTTGCCTTCCCTATCACCTCATTCATCATCCATCGGGAGAAGAGAACAAAAAAAATAAAATACAATCGCTTAATAAAAAAAAATAATAATAAAGGCAATTTAATATATATATATCTCTATAAAAATAATTTATTTATTTATTTTCAGAATTTTAATTGTTTTTTTTCTTTGTCTTGTAAAGTTAGGTAGTTAGGACGAATTTCCAGATTACATGCAATTTTCTATTTCGTCCGTGCTGTGGCCTTTAGTGCAAAAAGACAACGTATCGATAAGTGATAAGAAACAGGAAATTTCCAACGCTAATGCTTTAGTTTATAACTTAGGGTCAACGGGCACGTAGTAACTTATAGCATCCGTCGACTATCAGTGCAAGATATCTGCTTAATTAATGTAACTAAATTCCTATTTCTTTATAATAAGAACTGAATCATTCCTTAGTGGAATTCGTTCACCTGGTTCTCATTCTGGTCTTTCTTCTTTGCAGGACCAAAACTAACCCGAGTCTCGCAAGACTCTTGCTGAGATTTTTTTTATTTTTTTTCTAAAAATAGGATATTTTTTTTTTGAGCCTATAATATTTTTTGACAATTTGTAACTGCTTCGTGTCTGTCTTTTTCCGGGTTCAGAGGTATAAATATCGAATACTTATACTAGACTTGAAATGTATCCAAAACTATCTCTGAATACATTTTGGTAAACAAGATCTATAACCATTCCAAATTTCAAGTAAATCAAACCAGAAGTTCTCGGGATACCAGTTTGCGGACAGACACCAAAGTATGTATGTATGTGTAATATATAATTTCAGTCAGACCAAGGGTCTTGCAAGACGAATACCAAGACCACGATTAGGAGTGCAAGAACAAGACCAAGACCAGCTGTTCTTATGCAAGACAAGACCAAAACTTGGCCAGTCTTGGGTCTTGCTTTGATCAACACTACGAGTTGTATCACGAACGAAATTCCAGTGGTAGTAGATGATGTCTTTTGCATCGTTTGTCATAATGGGGTGTATCACTAACTTTTTATCACAATAGATGGCGCATGATAGATGGTACCTAATAGAACTGTCAGTGGCATAGAATACCTACTTGGATTTTTATTACGAAATTTATTATTTTCTGGATATTGTGCCGAAGTGAGCAGCTTTTAAGTGTACAAATCAAGATTTCCAAGCGAACGGTGATCTCAAAATTGCCGTTCTATTAATTAAATCTTTTTTTCTTTTTAAAGACGGTTTCTTAATTCGCCTTTTAATGTAGGTAACGTTAATTTAAAATTCATTTTTCAGTTATAAAAATAAAAAACCACAAAAACATTAAAAAAAACATGCGACTTATGTTGGTGAAAAAACAAGGTACCATTGCCGCTAGCGACATCTACAAAAAGCTTTGCCTGATACACCCCATCGGTATTCGTTTTTCTAAACTTGCGATTCATTTGGCAAAACATATTGCCCAACAACAAATAAGCTTAATAGTGAATAAGTTTGACAATCTTAAAATATTCCAATCGCACGATAAGACGCCCAAACTTTCCTATACTTATTGTTTAATTTGATAATGTTCTCGTATTTTATAACATTTGTTTTGTTTGGTACGACCAAGCGGCGAGAATCACATGATAAATGTCGCTAGGCAAAGGTTTTATTTTTTAATCCGACTTCATCAAGATCTATCATGTGTAGTTCGTAAACGTCTAAAAATGTGCATGTCAATGTCAAAGTGACACAAAAGAAAAAAAATATACGAAGTCCTTCGCGCCATTTTGCGCGGTCATGTCAAGTGCAAGTTTTTGTTTTGTAAATTAATTTACACACGACACTTGGGCCGCGTTCAAATTCCAAGACAATAATACATTGTCAATTGATTTGTTATTATTTGTTACTTGTCATACTTGTCAAAAAGTAGCCTCATCGCTCGTTTTTTTTAAATAGCATTGTTAAAAAAAGTGGAATTTCTTAACAAAAACGATATTTCGTGCTAGTTTATGAAATTGCTACGAAATGTTGGAAATGCTACAAAACGAACGCGGCCTTACAATATCCTTGGCGAAACCGGGCGATTTTTCCCGGCGCGCGTCGAAACCTATAGATTACTGGATAGAAATAGCTTATAACCTGCCTCGATTGAAATTTTTGTGTTTCTTTATTTCGATCGCTTCACTATTATTCTAGGGTAATAGTTACGATCATGGGAGAGTATCTTTGGGTCATGCAGCTCAATCCAATGGTTTGTGCCACTATCCATTAGGTGTTAATGTTAATGCTGACTTGTTTATTTGGCAGTTTTTTACAGCTGCTATATGTTCCTTGACCCTCCCGGCTATCGTGCGCTTAGTTTCTCCAATATATGAACTCCCTCAGCTGCAGTCCACTTTATATACGCCAGGCGTTTGGAAAGGAATGACATCTTTTGGGGTGCGTACGTATTTTGCTACTTTGGAGAATGGGGTGTACACAGCATTGATGGATAACTTTTTGAAAGCTGTACCTATTTTTACGCGGGCAGCCGATTGACCTGGGTATATCTCTCCTTGTTTTTCTGTCGCAGCAACCTGGGACCAACACCATATAAAATTTACATAAAAAAACTAAATTAAAATTAATAAATAATTCTGCTTGTGTGGTACAGAAATATAGATCAAGTTGTCATAAAAATATGATTGTCAGAGGCCTTATTAATGCGTGTAGTTAATTATAAATGAAGTTGTTTGCCGTGGAATCCTTCCCAATGATAACCCCGGGGCTATCGCCAAGCGCCGCGCACGAGACGCGTCTATAAATGTAGGTACCTATAGCCTTCTATATGTATATCTATTATGTATACCTATTTATATTAAGTGACTAACTATCTTTGTTTATTTTTAGGCAAGGAATATGTATGAAACATAAAAAAAACTAGTTATAGTAAGCGTTGGAGTAGCATTTTCATTCCATTTAAAGCGAAATTCTGTAAAAAAAAAAAACAAAGTATTTCGAGCTTCAAGTCGAACGCATTTTTATTACAAATTCATATGAGGCTTGTTCTATGTCTACAATGTTGTTTTTTTATTAAAATTGGCTCATTATTTATTAATAAAAATAATTTTAATTGCAGATCTAAACGCTGTTGAAAACGCTTTAGAGTAGCATTTCCAATAACTGTAAAGCAAAATTCAGTAAAATAAAAAGCGCGCTTTGCTTAGCTTTCTATGCGTTTTTGGTTGAAATTATTGTGACGTCACAGCGAACAAAACAGCCAAATCGCACATAAATATCATTTTTCGTGTTTTAATATCCTATTTATTTAGAATAATTTGCGTGAGGAGGTTCCCTTGGACATCAATTAATTAATTTATTTAAACTTTATTGCACAGGAATATACTTAATGTCGCTTGACATTCTCTGCCTGTCAGACCTTCGGGACAACGAGAACATTTATGTGAGGTAGGTGCAATATATCAATTAACATTAAATATATTAAAAATATAAGTATGTAGAATATTATTTATTAATTATAATAAATTTACAAAAAAATAAAGTGTCATCACCCGTTGGTGGTCAGAAACCACGCTTTTAAAGCAGATTCACATTTAGGCAACTTTACTATAGGCCAATCATGACAAGTATCGTATCTAACTCGAGAAATATAAAAAATAAATTAAATTAATAAATATTATTATGTCCTGACCAGGAATTAAAATAAACCTTTAGACTGCTAGACCACGGAGGCAGTTAATAGTAAATTTATTTATTTTCTACTTTAATTGTAATCTTGTTAGAATAGTTTATCTATGCCTATATCAAGATGAATGATGTCTTCTGGCTGCTGTTGATTTTCCTAATAAATAAGTAAAAATTATCTACAATCTTGACTGACACAGTTTTGCGAGTTATCACAACTGCTTCTATTGTTTCTCTGGTCACTTGCTTAGTAACAGCGTATCTAACTTATCTTGACTTCCTAAATTCTCGTCAGTGTCAACATTAACACACTATGCGTATACTTAGTTAATTTGTGAAACGGGAAAAATGGGTCCTTACCTACGCCAGTCCGGCGTTTGTACTCATCTGAATCGGTTCCTGCGCCAGGCGGCAGGAGCACCCTGGTTCGTGCGCAACGTCAACTTCCACCACGATCTCAACATCATCTCCAAATGGCTGCGGAAAGCGTCCCTACGCTACTTTATTATTATTATTAAATACTTTATTGCACTTTACTTAAAAGTATGTACAAAGGCGAACTTAAAGCCATTTCGGCTTTTTCTACCAGCTAACCTTTGGGAGAGTGAGACAGTATAAATATGTGGGGTGCAATTCTAACCAATAAACTACATAAATAGTATGAATACATAGACTACATAAATACTCATCAATATATAAGTAGGTATTATAGAAGATATACATATATGAGGATAATATATTATTAGGAAGTAGAAATTTGTGGAGTTAAAAAATATTGTTCTGCTTGTTTAAAAAGAAAGTATTAAGTAGTTTTTTAAAGATGTGAATGGAAGGAGCTTGTCTGATGGTCAGTGGAAGTTTGTTCCACTGGCGAGCAGACGATACGGTAAATGAATCTGAATATCTGCTGGAAGGCTACTTCTCCAAGGCGAGTAACCCTCTCAGAGTAGTCTTTCTCTTACGAACTCAAATCCTTTTGGAAGAGGCGTCGCCTCAGAAGTGTCCTGCACGACAATCTTTTGATTGAGGCCCCTTAGTCCTCTGGCCGCCAACCTAAGGACCCCCGACCCTCGCACCGTTCCAGTCGCCGCTACCTTCATTCCCCACTTCCCCTTCGACAGGGCCAACAGTGAAAGAGATATTTAGGGTTTTAAGACAAGCTTATAAGAGCAAAATAGGCTTATTGTTGTTTGATATTATTTGGGTTATTTTGTCTTATTTCTTTATTATTATTTTTTGTGTAATACTTATGTTAAATATAAGTTTAATTTTTAAACAAAAATTTTGTATGCCAGAAATGGCGAAATGTGTCGAGCCAAAACTTACCAACCACCTGTATTTTGATACCATATTTCATACAAATATTTTATTTTCATTTTTAACTGCCTCCGTGATCTAGCGGTTAAGTCCGTGGATTTAGATTCGGAGGTACCGGGTTCGATTCCTGGTCGGGACACAAAAAATATTTATTAATGTAAATGTATCTATTTACATAATATTTAATTTATTTGTGATATTGAAATATATATAAGCTAAGTGAAGCCCCCCAGCCATCACATAGGCCTTCTATGTAGAGTTTATTGAGAAGATCCAATCTGCGATTAGCAATGCATATAAGTATTTGATATTGTGGATTTCTACGTGTTAACTAAGTTGTAAACATTCAATGACTGTTAGGCGGCTCGATGTTGAGATCGTGGTGAAAGTTGACGTTGCGCACGAACCAGGGTGCGCCTGCCGCCTGTCGCCTGGCGCAGGAACCGATTCGGATAAGTGTGAGCTAACGCCGGACTAGCGTAAGTAAGGACCGGGCCATTTTTGCCGTTTCACAAATTTACTATACGAGAAGACGATAATCTAGAAAAAAATCTAATCACGGGCAAGGTAGACGTTAAAAGAAGAAGAGGAAGAAGCCCCAAGCGATGGTCCAGTCACCTGAACATCCCTGTACACCAGGCCGTCCACTACGCCAAGGACCGAAACCGTTGGAGACGGCTGATGGATGAGCTGCGTCTGCGACGGAGTCACGATCCCCATCAGTGGGGTACCGACTAAGGAGGAGGAGGAGGAGGCGGTACGAATTTGGCCGGGTCAGCTAGTTCACTAATAAAATCTTACGTTTTAAATCAAAACATTATCCGAAAAACAAAACACTGCTGCATGGTGAATAAGGCCGAGTCTGAAAATCGCGATATCCATCGTGATAAATATCTAAAGGCTTTGATTGTTATTATTAATTGATCTCGTCCACAGCCGAGATGAAATAGAGAGAGAAAGAATTACGTAAGTCAACGTTCGCGCGATCGTCGACCTCTCGCTACCTACTTGATTAGGGTCAGTATGATTGGCGATATTTTTAGGATAACTTCTCTGCACCGTAACTTAAGATTTCATTACTGAATAATTAAAATAAAAAATACGTATTTCTTAATTTTTATTCCAGATTATAACATAAAAATATTTGCTCTTTAATAAATTCCACGCAGTAGTAAAATAAAACTCATTATAATTATCATTATGGTCGTATATTATTGAATAAAATTAGATCACATATAATGACACTATTATAATAAATGTACCTTAAGGTGGGTACTGACCGGCATTACGGAGCGTAATGTAACATGTTTCAAAGCGAGCGTTCGTGCTGACTAGTACGGGAAAACAAGCGACACAACATTTGTTTCTCCATACTGACTGCACGAAGGGTTGCTTTTGGGACTGTCCAGCCTGGCCAACATGGGCGTTTTTAAATGTTGCCTTGACGGGCTCTCAAATCTAGTTTTGAAAGCAAAAAATTGCTAGCCACGGAGAACGCGATATGATTATTACCTCGCGACGACATAACATTTATTTTATTTAAACCTTTGCCTAACAATTTAAGAAAAATTAAAGTATCATCACGACCGTTTCCTTTTCGGGGTGGTCAGAAACCACGCTTATAAATAAGCGGATTCACTTTTAGCCAACTTTACTATAGGCCAAGTGGCATGCTCGTCGATATCTCCAACGTACCAAACTCGAGAAATATCACAAATAAATTAAATATTAATTAATTATATTAATAAATATTTTTGTGTCCCGACCAGGAATCTTAACCGCTAGACCACGGAGGCAGTTTAAGAGTTAATTTTAAAAAAGGTAAAGTATCATCACGACCTTACGGGGTTGTCAGAAACCACTCTTTTGTGAGTTCACATTTAGCCAACTTTACTATAGAACCATCATGACAAGTTGTACAAATAAATTATTTATGGACTTAACCGCACTCTATGGCCAAAACCACCTATCTCGCGGTGATATAAGATTTTTATATAATAGTGGTAATTTCCCCACTCTGCCGGGGCGGGGAAGTATCCACTATTCGTGCTGATAAACCCAGTAAAGTGTATCCACACATTTCGGGATCAGGCTCGAATTGCCTTCATGCAGAGTCAAGCCGGCATGTGTTAGGGACTGATGTTAGTCATGAGTGTCTGATTCCATTTGCTAACATTCATGGATCTTGCTCCCCACTCAGATGGGCGCAATATAAAAAAAAAAAAAAAATTGCGTGAGGTTTTTGCGTTAAAAACTAGATTTGAGAGCCCGTCAAGGCAAGATTCAAGCAAGCCCATGCTAGCCGGGCTGAATTAATTTAACTTTTGTGTGGAAACAATGTCACTACAAATCATACAGTAGTAATAGTAGTTTATGAAACTGTTGCATAATAAGGGGTTTTATACACGAGTGTGTGTTTTTAATTTTTAATAGTATCACACGAGTGTTATAATACCTAGTTATGTGCAGTTTCATACACTAATTTATCTATTCTTATACATTGGGATTGAACCTACTAAATAAAAGAGTAAGAAATAGACGTATTGAATGGCGCCAATTTTTTTTTTTTTTTTTTTTTAAATTACCATGTTACAGAATACATAAGTCCTAAACAATGAAATGGCGCCAAAATCTAGCTTATGACCGCGCACGCGCTATGGCGGGCGCTGCCATAGACAAGTAAAAATTGGAATCAAAACTTTTTAGTAATGGAACCTTTGCCTTAAAAAAAAAAGTGTTATATAATATGTATGATTCTGTAACAAATGCCATATTAAATAAAAAAAAAAAAATGTATGATTCTATTTTTAAAATGAAATGTAACATTATTTTCTTATAGAAAAGGTGTTATAATGTGTTTATATTATTTTATTTTTAAATTTCAGCAGTATGTTTATAAAGTATGTCAATATAAATTTGTTTTGAAGTTTGTAATTCGCATTTTACGATATGAGAGTAGATAAAATATTTCATTAAACTTAAAAAAGTAGTCCATTTAATTATATTCTTTACAGAAAATAATAAAAAAAAATCCAATACTTCTATGTCACTATTATTTGAATAACCCCTCGTTCCGAGACACGATAATAGTAAATACGCTTACAGCAGATCCGAGACGTGCATAAATTGTTTGGCCAAAGCTTTGTAACGTCACAAATGACATATCGAGGTAGATCGCTTGTTTGTCATAATTTCGCGCGCCATTATAAGTTTATTAAATTTTAGGTTTTCTTTTTAATTATTTAACATTGTTTTTATACTACTTCAAAAACAAATCTATAATTAATATTTAAGTAGTAATATTAAAGTTTAGACGTATAAAGCTGTAAAAACCGAGAGAGGTGTGTTTGTTCGTATTCATACTCAAAGATGTGGAATCCGCAATTTATCTTCTATATATTAAAAAAAAAAATTGCTATGTTATGAATAAAAATGTGATTTAGACCGTTCCGAACTGAAATCACGCTCTGAGCATCCAAATGGTGATATTTGATTCGGAGCGACTGTCAGTATCATATTAATTCTAAGCGCTCTGAGCATGATTCAGAACGAGAGGTAAGTGTGACTAGTTGGATATTAGAAAAGGTAATAATTTTGTATAGTGACAGTATTGGATACAAAAAAAAAATTAATCTAGACATCATATAACTTTATATCTAGCCTTGTTGAACATATGGTGAGAAGATGTCTGTAATTTCAATAGCTCTTCCTTAATTAGTCGTGTTATTTCCGACTTGGCCTTTGCTACGGCCAATTCCTGTGAACTTTCTATGGCGAGATAGAGTTTCCTTTCTCCCTCTGGTGGTGGTTTTCCTGGCTGGACATAAGTACCGCGGACAGTGATACCAGCT
This sequence comes from Tinea semifulvella, assembly GCA_910589645.1. Taxonomy (NCBI): domain Eukaryota; kingdom Metazoa; phylum Arthropoda; class Insecta; order Lepidoptera; family Tineidae; genus Tinea; species Tinea semifulvella. Next base: position 6,272,855 of record OU342599.1, read on the forward strand.
TCAGAATATTCACTGATAAGAGCCAGAGCTTCCTGTAACAAACAAAACTAGTTAGTACCAAAAACAAAGTCTAGTAAAAAAAACATGTCATTAATTTTTTTTTATTTTTTTTTTGTCAAAAAAAAAGGTTTTTTAGGATTTTTTAAAATTGTATTTTTAGGTATATGACGACAAAAATAGTCGTTTGTCTAAAATGGCAGTAACTTTATTTTATAGAAAACGGATTGCCTATGATGTTATAAAATGTCTATTAAATGTACAAATAATTGGACGTAGTTACGCAAATAGTAAAGTCTTGTTCCAAGCGGTGTTATTTTATATAAATTTCACCATGGCAAGCTTACAATATTAGATCAGGCTCGAATTGCCGTCATGTCCAGTTAAGCCGGCATAGTTTTAGGGACTGATGTCAATCATGAGTGTCTGATTTCTTTTGCTAACATTCATGGCCCGCGCGCGTCACTTACCATCAGGTGGGCGCAAGGTCACGTGTCGTGCTATTAAAACATATTTTAAATGTATAAATGAACTAATCTAAATTCCAACTTTAATGGCCTATAACTTAAAATCAAATTTATGTGGATTGGATTTTGCGTAACTATGTACGTCCAATTTTTAGTGCTTTATTGCTATTTAAAATAAAATAAATAAATCTCCTTACATTAACACTAGTCTTTAGAAATTTTATAATATGGCGGAGGGTATTCAATTATTATTGGACGATTATCATCACATCTTTTGTTCTTTTTCAACATTTTGACACAGAAGAACACCAATGCTCCAATTAATGCCAACTTCAGTAACATTGTCGCGTGCACCAATCACGACAATGCGACAAAAACTAAATGTTATTTATACATCGACGTGTATATAACGAGCGGAAGACTTTAAAAATAATAATTGCTCATCTTAATTAAGTATTCAGTATTTATTCGTTTCGGAAGTTGTCAGCAAAATGAATGAAAAAAAATCAGTTCTTCGCGCCATTTTGCGAGGACATGTCAAGTGCAATTTTTTTGTTTTGTAAATTACGTTTCTGTGGATATTTTTAGTCAAAAGTGGTGGTGTTTTGTTTTATAATGTGAATAATTATGGAAAACGATAAATTGTACTTTATATATGGGGCACAATTTGCAGTTTACTTTTTGCGGTTTTCCCGCGCTTTGAACTCCTATAATATAACCTACGTGTTTGGGCTATAATGCCGCGAGTGACTCCAAGAAAAGCATCAAATTCTGCAGCATCTGGAATTTGATGATGACCTTATTAACTCATAAAAAAGAAAGATATATTACGTCAGACTTGGCTGTATGGGCTAGACCCTTTGCCTTCCCTATTACCTTTCCCTATGACGTAATATATCATTAATTTTTATGAGTTAATGAGGTCATCATCAAATTCCAGAATTCCAGATGATGCAGAATTTGATGCTTTCTTGGAGTCACTCGCGGAATTATAGCTCAAACACGTCGTGTATAATATGGGAGTTGACAGCGCGGGAAAACCGCATAAAATAAACTGCAACTTGTGCCCCATATTCAAAGTACAATTTATCGTTTTCCATAACTATTCACATTTTAGAACATTATTAAACAAAACAACACCACTTTTGACCAACAATATTCACAGTAAATTAATTTACAAAACAAAAACTTGCACTTGACATGTCCATGCAAAATGGCGCGAAGAACTCCCGTTTATAGTTTCATTAGTCATAGATGTATTTTTTTTTTAAATTAAGATTGTATTTAGGAACTATAAGTTGTATTCTTAAGCCAATCCGTACATAAACGTCTACGTTCTGATTAATAATATAGACTACTTTCTTTATCTAAAGTCAAAGGGACAAGAAAATAAATGCATTAACTTTGTAATTGTAGATCAATTAAGTTTAATTGCAGTATTGATGCAAATAAGGTCATCTATCTGTTGGGAGGACAGAAAAAATGTTATTGACATTTTATTATTTATGCATAATACGCCCTTTTTTTAATCTCTATTATTCTAAAATTAGACCTAAAGATATTCTTATATCATTGTAATGCTTTACACTCAATTAAAGTTGTATGGTTTCATGGCGTTCTAACTGGTAGAATGCTGTAAAATAATATTCATCATCATCATTATTTATTTATTTATAATAGGGTAGCCAACAGTGCTAACATCACACACTTATTTGTACTTAACACTAAATCAGAAGTTAGATGTTGCACCTATTATGGGCGACCACCACATTACCGCAGTAGCCTTTATTGCCTATAAGAAATAACAAAATTATAAGTATACAAAAACTAAATATTATTTATTTATTTATTCGTAAAACTAAATCTGAAACAATTTATATATATATATATATAAACATACAATTCTTTTAAAAAAAAATAAAAAAAGTAACTAAAATAACTAAAATATTACCTACTTCAAGTAATAAAGTAAAATAAAATTAAAATAATAATAATAAAAACATAATAAATTTACTTATAAATTTTGGGCAAGTTGTTTTAGCAGTTTATGTTTAAATACTCTTTGGGAGTCTCTAAAGATGTCAATCTGTAAATTTTGCAGCATGAGCATTGTATTTTGATTGTATTCTGGAAAGAGGATGATGTATACCTAGGTTAGTTCTGTGATAGGGTATGTTAAAAATATTTTGAAATTATCAAACTGTGTCTCTCCATTGCTGGATATAGGCCTCCTCTAAGGCTCGCCACTGCACGCGGTCTTTTGCAACCCTTATCCAACCCCCACCAGCGACCTTCCTTAGGTCATCTGTTTATCTGTACGTGGTCTCCACTCCAGAACCCGTTTGCCCCATCGGTCGTAGGTTCTGCGGCAGATGCGTCCGGCCCATTGCCACTTCAGCTTGCTAATTTTGAATGCTATGTCAGTAACTTTGGTTCTATCCGTCAGAGAAATACCAAGCATAGCTCTCTCCATAGCTCGCTGAGTGACCTTGAATTTGTGAACCAGACCCACTGTCAGTGTCCACGTCTCTGCTCCGTACGACATTACGGGGAGGACGCACTGGTTGAAGACTTTTGTCTAGCGATAATATTGCTTAATAATAATTATACTTATTGTAAATTTCACATTTAAAAGTGCAAAAAACTTTTTTTTATCCTAAGCCTAATTACAAAAAAAAACAAAAAAAAGGGTTTCCTTCGCGCCATTTTGCGCCGACATATCATGTGCGCTATAATACTGTGAGTGACTCCTAGAAAAGCATCAAATTCTGCAACATTTGGGATTTGATGATAACCTCATTAACTCATAAAAAAGAAAGTTACATTACGTCTGACTTGGCTGTATGGGCTAGACCCTTTGCCTTCCCAATCACCTCATTCATCATCCAACAATTACTTGTCTGAATGGGACGCAATACCTAGGTCTCATACTTATTATTTTTATTTCTTATTAATATGACTTTAGAATTAACGAGGGCTGTTAATATTTTAACACAAATGTAAAGACGGTGAGACATGAGCTTAAATTATTTTATAAAAATAGTATCATCACGACTGAATCGCTTCCGGGGTTGTCAGAAACCACGTTTTGTTAAAAATAAAATATGAAGCGAATTCACATTTAGCCAACATTACTATAGCCCCATCATGATAAGTGGCAAGCTCAAGATGTCTCTAGCGTATCAAACTGGAGAAATATAATTTTAAATACATAAGCGTTATCGGAATGTAGAGAATAGAAGCCTCCGTGGTCTAGTGGTAACAAACGTTGCCGTGAACTCGGGAGGTCGTGGGTTCGATTACCACCGGTGGCAAGTTGTACATTGTATAATTTGTCTCGGTCTGGGTGTTTATATGTATAATATGTATATATTTACAAAAAAAAAAAAGTATAATATGTAGTTTATCAACCATCTAGTTTCCGTAACACAAGCCTCGTAGCTTACCACGGAAACTAGATGGAGCTGTTTCACTGGAAATATTTATTTATATATTTATTTACAAGCCATACACCTATATCAGTTATTATTACCTTGCTAGTGACTCTCCAGCGAGCTTGTTGTGGAAAGTCGTTGATTTCCAACTCGGTTTCATACTTTCTGAACACTTCCTCTGTGTTTTCTGCTGACGCCTCATCCCGTGGTTGGTAATTGAGCCGGGTGTTCAATTTAGCTGCCAACTGTTCGGCAACTGTTTTTGCCTGAAAAAAAAAAAAAAAAACATTTTTAAATTACAAAGAATATTTGTGAATGATTAGATAAATAATTTTACATCTTTTAGTCCGTAAAAACATTGTACCTTATTATTATATTGTTGTAATGTATCATCACGGCCGTTTCCCTTTCGAGGTGGTCAGAAACCGCGCTTATAAATAAGCGGATTCACATTTAGCCAACTTTACTATAGGCCAATCATGACAAGTGGCAAGCTCGTCGATGTCTCCAGCGTACCAAACTCGAGAAATATCACAAATAAATTAAATATTAATTAAATGTATTTATTTACATTAATAAATATTTTTGTGTCCCGACCAGGAATGGAACCCGGTACCTCCCGAGTCTAAATCCACGGACTTAACCGATAGACCATGGAGGCAGTTATGGCTACTACTACCAGGTGGTATTCTACTGTTATTTTTTTTTTCTGACTGAAAAACTGAGAAACTGCCTCCGTGGTCTAGCGGTTAAGTCCGTGAATTTAGACTCGGGAGGTACCGGGTTCCATTCCTGGTCGCGACACAAAAATATTTATTAATGTAAATAAATACATTTAATTAATATTTAATTTATTTGTGATAATTCTCGAGTTTGGTACGCTGGAGACATCGACGAGCTTGCCACTTGTCATGATTGGCCTATAGTAAAGTTGGCTAAATGTGAATCCTTTTATTTATAAGCGTGGTTTCTGACCACCCCAAAAGGGAAACGGTCGTGATGATACTTTACTTTTTACTTATTTTTTTTTTCTCAATTTTTATATAAACATACGAGGGGCGTTCAAAATATTCTCGGTATGTGGATAAAAACAAACAAGTACGAAAAGTTTGATATTTTTATTTTTCAATATACTCCCCCCCTATGTTCATACACTTATAAGATCGATCAATTATTTTTTTTAATCCCTCATAAAAATATTTTTTATCTTTGGTGTAAAAATGCTCCTCCACGGCCGTCTTCAACGCTTCATCGTCAGAAAATTTATTTCCACGCAGATCCTTTTTAAGATTGGGAAACAAAAAGAAGTCGCTTGGGGCTAAGTCCGGACTATAGGGTGGATGAGTAACAGTTTCAAACCCACATTCAACAATAGCTGCCTTGGCAATATGAGCAGTATGGACAGGGGCGTTGTCATGCAGAAGCAGAACACCTTTGGTTAACTTTCCTCGCCTCTTTTCTTTGATCGCATCTCTTAATTGACGTATAACGTTAGCGTAGTACTGCCCTGTGATATTTACACCTTTTTCTTTATAATCGATAAGCAAAACTCCTTCACAATCCCAAAATATTGTGGCCATGACCTTGCCAGCTGACGGGATTACCTTGAACTTCTTGGGATGAGCTGAACCCTTAATGTGCCACTGCATGGACTCCTGTTTGCTCTCGGGGTCATAATGATGAACCCAGGTTTCATCTCCAGTAACTATTTTTTGCAGCACCTCATCGGGATTTTCACCACACAGGTCGATAAAATCTGAACAGCAAGCCACACGCATATCCTTTTGAAGAAGCGTCAGCATTCGCGGAACCCATCTTGCACTTACTTTTGACATATTAAGATGGTCATGTATAATGTCATGTACGGTACCAATAGAGAGATTGGTTACTTGAGCTATAGATTTTACCTTCACTCGGCCGTCTTCCAATATAAGTTTTTCCACTTTATCAATATTTTCTTGTGAGGTAGCCACTACAGGCCGGCCAGGTCTAGGGTCATCTTCAATACTCTCCCTTCCACGCTTAAATTCGCTTGACCATTTTTGAATAGTAGATAAAGAAGGAGCAGACTCACGGTAAACACAATCCATTTCCTCTTTTATGGTTTTTTGATTTTTACCCTGTTTTGTCAAGAATTTTATGACGGATCGGTGCTCTAATTTCGTTAAAATTGTTAATTCGCTCATGGTGTTCATGTTTGTTCGGCAATTGCAGAAAAACAAAAGAACATCTCGGTTCCAATTTTACTTTTTTTTAATGTCAATGGATGAATCTTAGCGGCCAGTAACAAATATATATATAAAAGAGGTTGTAACGTATCAATACCGAGAATATTTTGAACGCCCCTCGTATATCCACTTCTAGGTTATGGTCCAAATTTCAATTCTCTAGCTGATGGGAAAGTTAGTTTAAAAAAATATACTTACAGTAATGAGTGTATGTGCTGAGGGTGCTCCCTTGAGTATGGCTTCTGCAGCTTGTTGTGTGGCCCCTTTCTGGTCACCTCCAAGGCCCTTTTGAAGGTTGATTCGTGAGGCCAACATTTTGGCCAGCTCTAATTTTCCATCCAGCCCCACCCCGGGAGCAGCTGCTGTTCCAGGACCCACTGCCGGCAAGGCTCCCGGCTAAAATAAAACAAATATGAAGAAAATACCTAAAGAAATAAATAATAGACAAAAAATATTTTTCCAAAAATAAAAACTATATGTACCTATATGTACAAACTTAAAATAATACGTAATATTGTAATTACTTCGAAGCTAGAGCTTTTAAGAACAATCAAACAAATTATATATATATATATATACATCGATGTCAATCGTATCAATTGAAGTGGCTCATATTATTTGTAATTTTAAAATTATGATCACTACGTGAGTACTGGAATAAGTTGAAAAACAGCGTCGTTCAGATGTACTTGTACTAATGCATGACAACAGCTGACACCTGATTCCTTTTGTCACATTTGTTCAAAATAATAAGACTATGTAATATATATATTTAAAAATCTACTTATCGCTTACTATCTTAACAAACAACATAGATCTTCCTTGTACCTATATCTATCATACTATTTTTATTGTGTAAACAGTACAATCTACTTACCTAGTTTTGTATTTGTATATATATATATATATTTATGTATTTAAGGAGTAGTATGTAACGATTATTATGTATTGTATGTAAATTGTATATTTATAATAATGCAGCCCGCAAATCCTCTACCACACTCCCAAAGGTTAGCTGTTATAAAATGCCGAAAGGCATTAAGTTCGCCCTTGTACATTACTTTTAAGTTTTTTGGGCAATAAAGAGTTTATAAATAAATAAATGATATCTTTCAGATATAATCTTCAGGATACTGTTAGTGCTACTACTCATGCTGTTAGCAATAATTGGTCTTGCGACTTATAGCAAAAAAAACGGGTGCGTCGCGGGACTTACCGCAAAAGTGAGAACCAAACTGCAGGTTATTGATTTCGTAGTTGGTAGGAATATGGAGATTAAATGAATGCATGGTATGATAAATGGAAATATAGTAAGATCTTAACGAACTACTATACTTTTGAGAGGGTATTCAGTTGCTTATTACGATTTGATTGAGTGAACAATGACTAAATATATATATATTGTTGTGGCCTAGCACATCCCTAGTCCCTGAATCGACTGATACCCCGTCCCCTCCCTATCTTGATCCAATCACCAATCGCGCCTCGTCACTAAACGTCAACAATGTCATTGTGGCCGGTCGAGAACATTCTACAAGCTGATATAAAGGCCGGTTTCGATTTTGTGCTCTCTCTTTAACAAAACCACGGATCAAGACACATCAAAATCAATTCAAGCAGCAAGTTACCTACAAGTTTAAACTCAGTGTACACGAAAATCGACGAGGTGCCATCCCTGGTGAGTCCTTCCTTTTCTACCTGTGTTAGGCAAAAACATCCACTACCGGAGAACCAGCGAGCTCTTGCATTCCAGAACTATTCTGATGCTCAGACCCGGCCTGAAGACGGAGTGGATGGAGTAGGAATCAACTAATTGCTCAGCCAAAACGTAACATATATATATATATATCTATTCTATTATATATTAAGTTTTTATAGATTTAGACACGACCATGAACGTCGTCTATCATCCCGAGTCTGTCTGCGTTCGGGTAGTTCACTCAGGCATATCACCCCGCTATCGCCCCACTCCGGCCACCCACAGAAATAAACTGTCCTTCTTTTACCTTCCTTCCTTCCTGTTTCCTGGTTTTTTGTTGATTGTCCGTTAAAGCTTTATTTATTACTTTTTAGTTAAAGGTATGCGAGCGAGACAGAATGCATAAAAGGCATTTTTTAAGACTCGATAGCTAGCTTACTACTAACCTCCCTACGGATTCAAGTGCGTCAGTTAGACATAGTTTGCTAGTTCCACGCGGAAGCTAACCTTAAAATAATGTTTTTAGCCTGACGCAAAATATTACCTTAATTTCTTTAACTATTTTTTTGGCTGCAAACATAGTTTCTATCTGCTGGTCCAAATCTCCTTCCACATCTTCGTCGTCAGAGTCTTGCAAGCCGAGGGCAGCTTTCTGGTACTTTTTCTTCTCTGTGGCGGCCATTGCTTCAGATTCGTCGAATTTGAATCCTAATTAAAAATTATAATTATATTTTTTCAAAATATTGCGATAAATTATTTCTAATAAGAGTAGTCGCGATCACAGCGACATTATTGCCGCATGGCCAATACTACTGTTAGCCAGCGCTCCGAGCGGCGCTCATAAGAGTGGAATCAATCCGCCCATAAGAGTGGAATCAATCCGCCCATAAGAGTGGAATCAATCCGCCCATAAGAATGGAATTAATCCGCCCATAAGAGTGGAATCAGTCCGCCCATAAGAGTGGAATCAATCCGCGCATTGAGCGGTCACACAATATACTACTTACTAACGTTGTGTGGAGCCATTTAGAAATTGTGATTACATCAGTTTTTTTAATAATAAATATCTAAATTTTATATTTATTATTTCATATTTATATGTTCGTCAATCTTTCTTCACACATCCTTTCATCATCATTATGTATCAAATATTCCCTTGCCTTTTCCTCCAAATCCTCCGCCAGTCATGACCTTGTTTCCGTCCTGTTCTTGTTTCTGTTTGTATTGTTCCCACAGTTGTCCTAGTTCGGGCGGGGGTGTGACTCCAGCCAAGTCGAAGGCTCGGAGTAGGTCTCCGGCATATCTACCTTGCTCGTAAGTGAGGAAAGTCCATGCATAACCCTTGTTACCAGCTCGCCCTGTACGACCACATCTGTTCAAATACAAATATAAATTTGTTAAGAGGTATCATCAGTAGTATCATCACGACCCTTATAAATAAGCAGATTCACATTTAGCCAACTTTACTATAGGCCAATCATGACAAGTGGCAAGCTCTCCAGCGTACCAAACTCAAGAAATATCACAAATTAAATATTATTTAAATGTATTTATATACATTAATTAATATTTTTGTGTGCGACCAGGAATCGAACCCGGTACCTCCGAGTCTAAAATCAACGGACTTAACCACTAGACCACGGAGACAGTTAAGAAGGTTTATTTATTATAGTGCAACAAACAAATTACATCATTATTAATCATTAGCCCCAAGAACACAGTGTCCTAATCCACTTTTGGAGAACATATATCTGGAAAATTTGGCCTACACTCGCCACGCTGGCTATACGGGTTGGCGAGGATCTGATGTCAATTTTTAATAACAATAATGGGGCTAAAGCCGGTTGTAGGATGACTCGGGGTACCCTGGCTGGCGTAGATAATAAAAAATGGACTGTATATTTGGTTTGATGGGTTTATTTCTGAAAGTGCGTGTACGTACAGCGAATGCCCGACAATGACTCGACGGTACGGTACAAAAAAATACACTTATACTAACTATTAGCCGACCGGCTCCTCTCCGTGGTCGGTTAACTGATGTTAGGACATAGGGTTTTAACAGACAATTTATTAACGATTTCACATGATATTAGTGAAACCAGGGCCGACGGCTTAACGTGCTCTCCGAGGCACGGAAACGGTAAAAAGTGTATTTCTCATTGGTACATGCCGGGGGAGTTTGAACCGACCTTGTAGGATTTTAAGGAAAGCGTTCTTACAACCGAGCCACCATCAAACAAATTACAATCATTCATTCATTCATTCATAGAACACAGCGTCCTAGACCTCCACTGCTGGAGATGGGCCTTCCAGATCATATATCTGGAGAATTTGGCCTACACTCGCCACGCTGGCCAGAAGGCTTGGCGAGGATATGATGTCATTTTTTTATGACAATTCATTAACGATTCCACAAGTTGGTATTAGTGGAACCGGGACCGACGGCTTAACGTGCTCTCCGAGGCACGGGAACGGTGGTGTTGTTAATCTATGACAAATGTACGTTAGAAAAGTGCATTTCTCATTGGCACATGCCGGGTGGGTTTGAACCGACCTTTGTAGGATTCAAAGAACGCGTCCTTACAACCGAGCCACCACCGCGCCAATCATTATTATTTATTAATTAAAATAACAGGAATACAATTATAGGATCAGACTGTAATTCCACAACAACATTAAACATGACGGGGTGACTTTAAATGCACTCTATTTAGACTAATATGTTATTCTATTGATAGAAACAAACAACTTTTCCTAAGAAACTATATGTCAGAAATGACAATTGTTTTTGGCTACTCCATACTACATTAAAAACTAGTTTAAGTAAAAATAATAGACACTTTTGACATTAGTTTCTCAGGAAAATTTGTTTGTTTCTATCAATAGAATCACCTATTAGTCTAAAGTTCTCACTTATATACTTAAATACAAAATGACGCGGTATACAGGGCTGACCTTAACCGTAACTTAATTAATCAATAACTTTTTGAGATATTCTAAACTGCATTCACAGATTTTGGAAAAAATGCACAGTCAGCAAACACAAAAACTTTTATTGATGTCAACCCATCCCGTTTCTTACAAGAATCAAAAATCTCTTATCCAGTTAATTCTTAATCGATGTGTATGGTGAGATAAAACGCAAAAAAAAAAAAAAAAAAAAAAATATTTACCTGTGCACATAATCCTCGTAGTGATTGGGACAGTCGTAATTGACGACTAGTACAAGTTGCTTGACGTCCAGTCCGCGAGCCGCCACGGAGGTCGCCACCAGGAGCCGCACCTTCCCTGACTTGAAGTCCATTATGGTAGAATCCCTGTCGAATTGATCAATACCTGTAACAGGGAACCGTAATAAACTCCAATATTGATCAATAAGCGGTGGTGGCTTGGGTGTAGGAACACATCACAGCCCCACACAAAAGTCCTAGGCCCAAACTGTTGGATGCACAGTATGGCCATCCTTCTGGCCCTCAAAAGCAACTGCATCAACTCTGTGCTGATTTCTTGACTGCCACCTAGACCTGGAGGCAGTGTGCAGAGTCAAAAAAGTCATTCTACAGTGAATAAAGGGCAAGGAATAATTGAGTGGAGGAGCCGTTAGGGTAAGGGTGGCACAGGAACAGTGGTTTACACCACTTTAACATACATGTATGTAAGAACAGTGTATATTTATCGATTCAATCCGCAAGCTTTTTATGATTTTAAAAAAAGCATTCTTAATACCGACTTGGCTGTATGGGCTAGTCCCTTTGCCTTCCCTATCATCTCATTCATCATCCATCGGGAGAAGAGAACCAAAAAAAAAGGAACAAAAAATATTCAAACGTCTATTTCTAATTTTGAATTGTGAAAAATCTACTTATGAGCACTATTATCTATATCCTTATAATGTGCGTTTGACAGCTGAAAGGAATATTTGAGTGATTAGAATACATGTGTCCAGTAATAATATTAATGAATATTACGGAAACTAGATGGTTGATAAACTACTTTTTTTTTTTTTAATATATACATATTATACATAAAAATCGGTGTAAAGGATATAATAGAAACAGATATAGATAATACAGAAGCTTTTAAAATTTAAATATAAATATCATACCTCCGTGAAGACTCATGCAGGAGTAGGAAGCCTTCATGAGATCCTTAAGTAAGATATCTGCATTTTCCTGCTTGTCCACAAAAACTATGATACTGCCCATTTCACTGTATAGCCCCAATAGTTCCAGAAGTTTGAAGAATTTCGCCTCCTCTTCCAAAATCACGACATGCTGCTCAACTTCCTTGCAAACCACGCTTTTACCTCCAACCTTTAAAAATAATGTTTTATTAAAATTTGTCATGCATCATCAGATCCAGAGAAAAGGAAGTAACCACACACTTGGCACAATAATAAACTTTTACGGATTTACATGGTTTTTATTTAGTAAAGTTGGTGAGAGAGGAATGGATGTCTATGGGAGACAAATCAATGTTATCAGTAAGCCCGGGGCCAAGCAGGCAAATGCTAAAAAAACATCACGTGATTAATGGACGGCCCGTTATTTGCAACGAAGGCTTTAAATCTAGAGGACAAAATCAAATTACTTATAAAAATGTACCGACAAACCGCGCACCCGAATGTACCGATTACAGCCAAAATGCAAAATTGAGTGTAGATACAAAACTACAAGTAGAAAAATAATTAATCATATATTTTTAATATTGCCAAAGCACATCTTATGCAAAAACACTAACGATATAGCCTATGACGCCGTCATTGTTGAAATAACTAAACTGACAAGCTAACTAAGGTTTAGGAATACTGTTAGCGAGTTCTTCGCGTCATTTTCCGTGGACATGTCAAGTGCAAGTTTTTGTTTTGTAAATAAATTTGCTGTGGGTATTATTGGTCAAAAGTGGTGTTGTTTTGTTTAATAATGTGCTACAATGTGAATAATTATTGAAAACGATAAATTGGGCTTTAAATATGTGGCACAAGTTGCAGTTTATTTTTTCCGGTTTTCCCGCGCTTTCTATTCCCATATTTTACCCTACGTGTTTGAGCCATTGGGCCCGTGTGACTCCAAGAAAGCATCAAATTCTGCAGCATCTTGAATTTGATGATGACCTCATTAACTCATAGAAAAAAAAGATATATTACGTCAGACTTGGCTGTATGGGCTAGACCCTTTGCCTTCCCTATCACCTCAGTCATCATCCATCGGGAGAAGAGAACAAAAAAAAAAAGAATACTGTTTGCGCCTTATCATATTTAAAAACAACTTTAAGGTTGTCTATTAATTTTATATATCGCCATACCCATCCTTTATCCCTCTCATACGCACTAGGGGAAGAGTGTGCCTATCTCGCTCTAAAATGAGATCTTTCCGAACGCACCTTGGGCATGGGAAGAAAACGTAAATAAATGAACGCGACTCAGCTGTCAGAAGCGTCAGAAAGAAATGTGCCAAGGTCATTGCTTGCACAGAATTTGAAGAATAAACATCGATAGCTTGCAATTTCGAAATTGCGAGAAAAGATGTCAGCCCGCGGCCAGCAGCAACCTGGTGACCCAAGAAAAGCCCAAGACCACCTGCAGTGAATATAGTTAAGTGCGTGTGAGCATCTAGCCCCTACTTAATTTATTTTATTTTAAATAATTTATAGCACTAAAATTGTACATGGCCAGGCATTTTCTAACAACCAACCTTTGAGTGTGGAAAAACTATGTAGGTATACATACATATAACTATAAAACACTAAAAATAAGTCTGTAGACTAATAAACAGTAAATGATAAACCTTAAAAATAAAAATTAACACAAAAATAAAATGTAATATTAATTTAAAAAACAGTGTTTTCACACACACACACACGCACATTCCCCCTTCATACATTCCATCTTTATATTTTATTAATTTGGCTCTTTTTTCACGCCTGTCAAAATACATCCTACTAAATATTTCCCAAATAAATATATACAATAAGAAAATCTGCTTCTATGATAATAAAACAATAAAAATTATTTTAAAAATAAAACACGTTAATGCACTCTCACACAAAACACGCACTCATGCATACATACACAAAACACTACCACACTCTTACACACACCCACACTAAACTAATTTAAACCTTGTTTTAATATAATTTGTAATATTAAGTAGGTATTCAAAAAATTATAATTAATGACTGCCTCCGTGGTCTAGCGGTAAAGTCCGTGGATTTAGACTCGGAGGTACCGGGTTCGATTCCTGGTCGGGACACATAAATAAATAAATATTAACGTAAATAAATACATTTAATTATTATTTAATTTATTTGTGATATTTCTCGAGTTTGGTACGCTGGGGACATCGACGAGCTTGCCGCTTGTCATGATTGGCCTATAGTAAAGTTGGCTAAATGTGAATCCGCTTATTTATAAGCGTGGTTTCTGACCACCCCGAAAGTTTCCCTTGATGATACTTTACTAATAATTAATTAATATCATTTTTATTTGCAAGCGCCTAATGTTTTGCAATATTGTTTGCGACCGAAAGTGCAGGGTGTCCAGAGATCCAGGCGTCCCAGAGACCCTTGTTCAGGCCCCTGATTGTAACTCATGTATAACTGATTGAAAATAAAGATTATTTGATTTGATTTGACAATGAAAAACAGAGTAGAAGCAAAAAAAAACCCATTGACATATTTGGCGAGCCTTGGGAAGTCTCAAGCAGTGGAGAGACACAGGGTGATAATAATGATGATGAAACGCAACTTACCTGAACTTCGATTGGTTTCTGCAGTATTCTTTTCGCCAACGCCTCCATTTGTCTGGGAAATGTTGCGCTAAACATCACAGTCTGCCGGTCTGGCCTTATGTTATCAACAATTTTCATCACCTACAAAGAGAAGATTTTTAAGAGGGTAATACACATATGTACACATAACACAGTACAGAAAACGAAAGTTACTGACATAGCTTTTAAAAATTAGCAAGATATATTAGAAGACTGACGATCTATGGGGCAAACGGGTTCTAGAGTGGAGACCACGTACGGGAAGACGCAGAGTGGGACGACCCCCCGCTAGGTGGACAGATGACCTAAAGAAGGTCGCTGGTGGGGGTTGGATGAGGGTAGCGAAAGATCGCGTTAAGTGGCGAGCCTTAGGGGAGGCCTACATCCATCAGTGGAGAGATACAGGCTGATGATGATGATGATGATGATGAATACTTCACATACCTCTTGCTCGGACACTCCTAACATTTCAAAGATTTGCTAGAAAACTGATTACAGAAACTGACTACAGTACCCAAAAGTACAGTACTCAGACCGGAAAAATCTTTGCGAATTTATAATAATACTAATAATAATAAATATTTCCAGACAGGTCACACAGCGCCATCTAATTTCCGTGGTAAGCTACGAGGCTTGTGTTACGGAAACTAGATGGTTGATAAACTACATATTATACTTTTTTTTTTGTAAATATATACATATTATACATATAAACACCCAGACCGAGACAAATTATACAATGTACAACTTGCCCCCGGTAGGAATCGAACCCACGACCTCCCGGGTTCACGGCAACGTTTGTTAGCACTAGACCATGGAGGCAGTTAATGTGGACTATGGTGGAATAAACAAAAAGTAAAGTATTATCATGACCGTTTCCCTTTCGGGGTGGTCAGAAACCAGATTCACTTTACTATAGGCCAATTATGACAAGTGGCAAGCTCGTCGATGTCTCCAGCGTACCAAACTCGAGAAATATCACAAATAAATTAAATATTAATTAAATGTATTGATTTACATTAATAAATATTTTTGTGTCCCGACCAGGAATCGATAATCGAATATTTATATTTATTATTATTATATTATTTCTCATTGGTACATACCGGGGTTCGATCCAACCTTTCCAGGTGTTAACGGCATTAAGCTCACCTGTATCTGCATTCTTTTTTCTTCTTCTGCAACCACCGCATTTGGACAAGGTAACAAATTGGGAATATCTGTTCACACACTGATGAATCATAACATAGCCTAACCATCCAAAATTGGTCAATATACCTCGAATGGCGCGTAAAACTTTAAAGATGTGAAAGCAAGATGGATGCAAAGCGTATCAACTCTTCTAACTGCTAGACCATAGAGGTATCTCAGAACATTTATTATAGTTAAACATGGTATAAACTTACCTGTGGCTCAAATCCCATATCAAACATTCTATCAGCTTCGTCCAATACAACATAGGTTACTCTCCGAAGGTTGGTGACTCTTCCAGAATTGGCCGCTAACATATCTATCATACGACCTGGCGTGCAAACTATCATTTCTGCACCACGTTTCAATTCTGCTATCTAAAAACAAAATTAAATTACCCGCACATATAACTGACGGCCTCCGTGGTCTAGTGGTAACAAACGTTGCCGTGAACTCGGGAGGTCATGGGTTCGATTCCCACCGGGGGCAAGTTGTACATTGTATAATTTGTCTCGGTCTGGGTGTTTATATGTATAATATGTATATATTTACAAAAAAAAAAGTATAATATGTAGTTTATCAACCATCTAGTTTCCGTAACACAAGCCTCGTAGCTTACCACGGAAACTAGATGGCGCTGTGTGACCTGTCTGTAAATATTTATTTATTATTTATAACTTGGAGTACTCGGAAATTGACATTTTTAATATATCTAAATATAAGTTAAAGAAGGAGATGATTGCAAATAAAGTTTAAATAAACATACTAAAACACACACACACGCACACTCATTTAAACAAACACATGCACTCACTCTCATACTTACACAAACATGTATGCACAATAATTAAATAAAATAATAATAAGTGTAGGAGTAATTATAACATTATATTATTATATCTGTTTAACTAAAATTTAGGATTTAGTTTTTAATATTTTTCAAATTTTATTCAATCAATTTTACATTTTACATTTTTAAATATGTATTTTTAACTTTTGAATTTTTACTTCTTTTATTTTGTATCACTTGTCACAGTTTTTAATATTATATGTGAAATCCTGGTAGTTTATTAAATATGAAATGCTGTTGGATTCTCAATAAATAAATAAATTTTAAAATTGGTACTATACACGACGTTTATCATCAATATATTTATTTTGACTTTATTTATTTGATCGTGATAAGTGAGTCTTGGTCTGCCAGGGCCTCTTTCACCCACAACTTTCGCATTATATATCTGGTTCGTCAATCTCGCTTCAGTCATCCTTTTAACATTTATTTTTTATTTCCCTTAACGAATTTATTTTTAGTTAGGGTTAGGCGTTAGATTTCTTTTCACACAAATTCTAGTACATCGACGAGCTTGCCACTTGTCATGATTGGCCTATAGGAAAGTTGGCTAAATGTGAATCCGCTTATTTATAAGCGTGGTTTCTGACCACCCCGAAAGGGAAACGGTCGTGATGATACTTTATACTTTTTTATAAATTCTAGTAAATACATTCAGTATAAAATCGGTTTTAATAACATCTAGGAAAAAACATTAGTTTTCTCTTTCCTATACATTTACTATGCAGGACAAATTAGAGTTTTTGTTGATATGTTTCACAAATAATGATGATTTGATGTACCAGGCTCGATTCCTGGTCGAGACACAAACAAATTTATTAATGTAAATAAATACATTTAATTTATTTGTGATATTTCTCGAGTTTGGTACGCTGGAGACATCGATGAGCTTGCCACTTGTCATGATTGGCCTATCTATGATTAGTAACTTTCTCTACTAAAAATATCTGTATTTTTATTTCCTAATAAGTTGATAGATTTTTTTTTAAAGTAAACAATTTTTGAAAATATTGGATTGTGCGAGGGAGAGGAATGCAAAAGCGTTAAACCCTCTTAGACAATTAAATCAATATTACTCCTCACAATATTAGTAAGTGTATATATGTATGTTTATGTATAGTATTATGTATGTATTAGTATTTAGTATATTTATATTATAGTATATATAACAATATAATATGTAAGTGTATAATTAAGCTGTTATTTTTTTTCCCTATTTTTTTAATATTTCTTTCATTGCACCTATAATAGTTCAAATTTGTCCCCAAGGTTTGGCTGTCAGAAAATGTCTACGGGCATTAAGTCCGCCTTTGTACTTCGTGCAAAAAAGTTTCAAATAAATAAATTCTCTTAGGCAATTAAATTCTCTTAGGCAATTAAATTCTCTTAGGCAATTAAATTCTCTTAGGCAATTAAATTCTCTTAGGCAATTAAATTCTCTTAGGCAATTAAATTGTAAAAAATAAGTTGATGGAATCAGTGTATAATGTACGACAAATCTACAAACGAAAAGTTTATTTCTTATTGGTACCCGATGGGTTTTGAACTGGAACCTTTTCACCACTGCTAAAATAAAATTAAATTAAAAAAACATACCTGTTCCGAAATGCCAGTGCCTCCATAAACGCAAACCACACGTAGTCCTAAAGATTTCGCAAATTTCTTAATATCCTTTCCGATTTGCATACATAATTCTCTAGTTGGGGTCATAATTAGAGAAATAGGTCCGTCAGTTTCCTCCAACGGTGGCTGGTCGAGAACATGTCGAAACATTGGCAATATAAAAGCCAAGGTTTTTCCAGAACCAGTTTTGGCTATACCTATTAAATCCCTAAAAAAAAATCAGTTTAATCAAAGTTTAAAGTCAAAAACAGGTGCAACCGGCTGTCTATTGTGTGTGACAGGAGAAGAATAGTGTCTTGGGCTTGTAACCGACTATAAGCTGGTTTAAATAGGAGGCCTCCACTCAAAATATCTTTCAACATCAGCCTATGTCTCTCGCCATTTCACACAATCTTTTGCTACCCTCATCCAGCCCCCACCGGCAACCTTTGTCAGGTCATCCGTCTATCTGGCAGGGGCTCTTTCCACTCTGCGTTTTTCTGTACGTGGACTCTACTCCAGAACCCGTCTACTCTGCATCGGTTCTGTGACCGATGCCACTTCAACTTACTAATTTTGAAGGCTATGTCGATAACTTTGGTTCTCTGACGGATGCCTACGTTTCGGACTCTTTCTCCATAGCTCGCTGAGCGACCTTAAACCTGTGGACCAGACCCACTGTCAGTGTCCACGTTTCTGCTTCATACGACCACATAAAATATCTTTCACATAAATCTATGAAGATAAATTTCTAAGCATTCCATGGATGCACGAGACAAAGAGAGATGAGAAGATTGGTGTCTCGGGAAAGTGACTGACCATAGGCTGGTTTACAAATGATGTTTTTAATTTATTGCGCAACAGGACGGTCACCATCCACCATTCTACTCCTCCCCCTACCAAACCAAATACTGTATGATTCTGTTAATGCCGTCTTTGAAGCTCTTTCCATAAATGTATTTACGGCAGACCTGATTAGGCCCAATCCTTTCAGTAAGTGGTGCAAGGATTTTGCTGGAAATCCTTTCGCAAAACACTATGATGTCTGGCCTATAGGCTGATACGGCTAGTTCATCTGGGATCCTATAATGATGTTCAAATGCATCCATGAGAAATTATATATATAAATGTCCGTATAAGGAAATAACTCTTAAAATTCTTTTGGAATTGTAGTGTGCATGCGAGAGGTGTGCAGAGCATAACCGACTCCGTGGTCTAGTGGTAACAAACGTTGCCGTGAACTAGGGAGGTCGTGGGTTCGATTCCCACCGGGGGCAAGTTGTACATTGTATAATTTGTGTCGGTCTGGGTGTTTATATGTATAATATGTATATATTTACAAAAAAAAAAAAAGTATAATATGTAGTTTATCAACCATCTAGTTTCCGTAACACAAGCCTCGTAGCTTACCACGGAAACTAGATGGAGCTGTGTGACCTGTCTGGAAATATTTAAAAAAAAATATATAATAATAATAATTCTTTTAAAATAAATCTGCATATATTACTAACCTTCCTGACATGACAGCGGGAATAGCTTGAGCTTGTATGGGCGTAGGTTTTTCAAAGCCCAGCTTTTTCAATGTGTCCATCTCTTTCTTACTAATGCCACAATGTGCCCAACTTTTGATAGGTTTAGGACAACCTTTTCCTTTCACTCGTATACCCTCCAACTCCAATTTATATGCATCTACATCTTCAGTTGTCATTCTTGTTAATTCACTGACCTAAAATATTGATTTAAAATATTATTATTACTATTAATGGAACAGCGCATTACTGATATGGCTATATCAAAAGCACTGCTGTAAAGTTCATAAAATTGACAGTTATCACCCTAGCCAATGTCTATTGTCACTAAGCAT
This sequence comes from Tinea semifulvella, assembly GCA_910589645.1. NCBI lineage: Eukaryota > Metazoa > Arthropoda > Insecta > Lepidoptera > Tineidae > Tinea > Tinea semifulvella. The sequence continues at coordinate 6,292,954 of OU342599.1, forward strand.
TTGTCCAATTTGTTTTTAATTGTAAAGTAAAGTATCATCACGACCGTATCCCTTTCGGGGTGGTCAGAAACCACGCTTATAAATAAGCGGATTCACATTTAGCCAACTTTACTATAGGCCAATCTTGACAAATGGCAAGCTCATTGATGTCTCCAGAGTACCTCCGAGGCATCTAAATCCACGGACTTAACCGCTAGACCACGGAGGCAGTTTTTAATTAAGAATTTAATATAGAATAAATAATTAAAAATAAATAGGCCCATATGTCTCTAGGGTACCAAACTCGAGAATACCACAAATAAATTATTGCAGGATGGATGCAAGTGTAATAATCCTATTAAGTACGAGTTTTAAAGTTTTAGTTAAGTTACCTCAGTATAAAATGACTTCCTAAAGGGCATATAATCAAAGGTACTGTGGTCTACTTTGGCTAAATCCTTCCTTTGTTTAGAGGCCAGGTTGGCAGCGAGGTCCTTGTTATCTTCAGTTTCTTCTTCAGAAGAATATTCTAGACCATCCTGATTCTGTTCTATTAGCTCACCTGTACAATAAATAAAAATATGTTTAATATCATCTTTAGTAAACACACTTTTTTGAGAAGCATGTTAACATTTAACCAACAGTTCTTCTTCTTCTTAGTCGCTACACTCTTGGCAACGCCTAAGCCGTCGCCACTCCCCTTGGACCGCAGCTTTACTAGTGCACTCATGTAGGGGATGATCCATTGCAACCTCCACCTGATCGGTCCATCTCATCTCTACAGGGACCCTCTTTACATTGAATTCTCCTGGACTACCAGGCGCTCGATGGATCTTTCTCCACGCCGTGACACGTGTCCAAAGTAAGTGAGATTGTGTGATTATACAGTCGAGGAAAGGTGTTGTCAGATCCCCAGTTCCTCCAGATGGATTTGTTGGTTCGGAACTCCGTCCATGATATGCCCAACATTCACCGCCAACAACATCTCTAGAGCATTAATTCATTTCTTTCCGTTTCGCGTAGGGTCCACGTCTCCGCAGCATACAGATAACAAGAGCTCTAACCAGCCGGATTTTTAGTGGCTTTGGTATATTGTTAGTGGAAAGGTAATAAGTCTAAAGAGCCAGATTGGCCTATAATGAGTTGTGATTGTGATTGTGATTTCGGTGGCTTTTCCGCACTTAGTCTCCATTGGACCATTGTGCGTAAAGATGAGTTATACTATCACTGATATGGACTATTATTTTAAATTTTCGTCGAATAGTCCTGAATAGTGTGGCGTGTGTAGGCCCATCTGCAACAGTGGTAGTCTAAAACACTTTTATAGCGTTTAGCAATTTATATTTGAGATGAAATAAACAAGGTAGGGTTAGTCTTTAACAGAAATTGATCAGTTATAGTTATAATTGCCTTCTGTAAAATTACTGACGCTTTTATTTCAACTTTCAACTTAACAAAGTCCAAATATATCCAATATACAAAACCATTTAGCTACAATAGTAACATTAACATCATGGAGAGATTTCAGAGCAAAGCCCTCAACCAAACATGATCGCCTCAAACCTAAGAGGATCTGGTAGCGTCACAAACCGCAGGCTCAAACGTAATAGTGTCCCCGATCTTGGCGTCGGGTTTATCAGAGATGGCAAGCTCATTGACGTATCATAGTGTACCAGAGAATAGTAATTACGAAAATTTAATCTTTTCCGTAAGATTTCTCGCCTCTCCTTTGCTAGACATGAATAAGCCTACCACTTCTCATGATATGTTATGAATGAAATATTTTTTGTCTTCTCAACCTCATCTCCATGAAACTTTCCATGTCTAAAACCATGTTGTTAACCGCTAGATGTCCGAGAATTAACTTTTAAATTCAATAAATTTATTTCTGTATAATCAATAAGTTTATATGATAAAATAAAAATAATAAAAAATCATTCCTTCTGAACAAAATGATTACAAAACGAACTTCGTATAAAAAAAGAGTTTAAGCACCTTTATTCTTCTCTTCAACATCTTTCTTCTTCGCTGTTCCTGTGAGAATGACGAATCCAGTACTGGAGGCAGGGCCGTTAATGATGCCCCGAGCTTGGTCCATCTTATTCACTTTACGTACCTCCTGAAAAGAAAAAAAAAATGGATTGCTATACTATTCTGTAGATGGGTTCTGGAGTCGAAACCACATACTCGTAGACGCAGAGTGGGACGCTGGTGGGGAGTGGGACGCTGGTGGGGAGTGGGACGCTGGTGGGGAGTGGGACGCTGGTGGGGAGTGGGACGCTGGTGGGGGATGGATGAGGGTGGCAGAAGATCGTGTGAAGTGGCGAGCCATGGCTGAGGCCTATGTCAAGCAGTGGACAGACACAGGCTGATAATACTATTCTGTACATCTAAATCTTATTCTAGAATAGCAACATTTTAACCGAATGTGTTTACTGGTACAAACGTTTTTTTTTAATGTACCCTCAATTTTTTTTGCTTTTATAATCACTAACAATATCTGAGAAACAACTTTTGAACCTTGTTGCATGATCCTTTAATTGAAATTATAAGACAAATATAATATAACTATTTAATTGCATGTATAACTTATCATCATGCATGTATGATTCAACCCATCTGGCAAGTGTGGCGAGTGTAGGCCAAATTATCTAGAAATATGTTCTGGAAGGCTCATCTCCAACAGTGTAGGACTCTGAAATTGTATAGTGATGTATAAAATTATTTCAATACCAATATTTTCTGGACTGTCATCATATAGAACACAGTGTCCTAGACCTCGACTGCTGGACTTTCCAAGACATATATCTTATAGACTTTTTCTTAATTGAGAAAATAAATACCTGTTGCACTTCTTGCATGTATGCATCCAAAGGATCAATTTCATCCTCAACTGGCTCAGCATTTTTGTCTTTAGAGTCTCCATCAGCTTCACCTAAAATATTATACATCAGGCAACACAATTTCATTGATACAATATTAAACCTATTCCTTCGCCAACCCGTTTGGCCAGCATGACATAGAAAGAAGGCCAAATTCTCACAGAAATATTTTCTGGAATGGAACAGTGCAGGTCTAGGTACTATAAAAAATATTAACATCAGAATAAAAAAAACCTATTTGCTATTATGCACTTTTGTAGTTAAACTATAATTGCTGTCTTCCTAAATTATGTTTCACAAATTAATAAAATTATGATCGAGTATAATGAATGTGGAATATAGCTGTAATGTTTACCATATAACAAATAATAATAAAATTCTTTATTGTCACAAAAAGCATACAGATGTAAAACAGGTGAACAATACAGGGTGATAGGGTTGTGATATCTACACGAGGTTGCCCTGTGCGGGATAAAAATAACCAATTGCTATTATGCACTTTTGTAGTTAAACTATAATTGCTGTCTTCCTAAATTATGTTTTACAAATTAATAAAATTATGATTGAGTATAATGAATGTGGAATATAGCTGTAATGTTTACCATATAACAAATAAATAATAATAAAATTATTTATTGTCACAAAAAGCATACAGATGTACAACAGGTGAACAATATAGGGTGATAGGGTTGTGATATCTACACGAGGTTGCCCTGTGCGGGATATTGGTGCTCATTTGCATTGTAATGTGACAACAATAAATAATGTATTTCCTCTTTGTATGTTTCTGATATTTGCGTGAGATATGTATGTAAGAGTGTGTAGATTTTTTATTTAATTTGAAAGAAAATCTTTATCTAATAATAACCATACTTAAAACTCTGCTCCTTATATAGCAGATGCCACAGCAAATGTATTAAATTAAGTGAATTTACAATATTAAAATAAAATTATATATAATTGTTTTAATATTAAAACATGCCTATCCAGGCTTACGTAGGATGCTGCGTGGCCTGGCTAAATATCATATATTTAAAAAAAGAAGGGTATACTGAATACTGAAAAATACAGTAGCACTTTGGATGTTGTGCAATTAAACAAATTGGTTCAAATGTCATTTAAAACTTTTTTGATTATTTTTAACATATTCAGCACTTTGTTTTTTCTATAATTTCAGTTATTTTCTGTCATAAGTTTTATAACAGTAGTCACACACAGAATGCATTTGGATTGAAATATTAGTGGACACCAGATGTATCAGAGTAAAATTTCTAAAAAAGTGTTTCATGGTAAATACACTGTCCACCAACAAAAACTCCCCAATGTCCAAGAAGAAACACACAGCTTTAAATGGCGATGTGTTAAGCAAATACAGATATGGTGCATAATGTATTTCCATCAGTAAAACTCGGGTCTCAATCGGAATACAACTGCACTCGAATTTTCAATCAATTATTGTATTAAATGAGTGACATTTTCATATCCATTAATATGGAATATATAATTTAGTAGAATTTTATATATTATTTAGTGTTAAATGGTACTAAAGTTAATTGAGAGAACACAATAAATATGAACTTTTCCGATAAAATATGATGAAAAACCATTATGCACTACATCTGTAACTTTGGTCTTTTTACATACCTTCATCACCAGAATCATCTTCGAGTGACCATTTCTTGGAAAGAGGTAACTGTATAGTTGTCACAATGCTTCCTTTCTGTACTTCCTTCTTGGCCGATTCTATTTCTCTTTTCTTCCGTTCGGCGCGCCATCTTTCTATGCGTTCCCGCCTTTTTTGCATTTCAGCCTCTAATCTACTCTGTTCTTCTTCCTAAAGTAAATATATATAATATGAAAAAAAAAAAAGAAAAATACAGGAAGACATTTGTCTTCTTAGCATTCCATGGATTCAATGTTGGGGTGCTGGGAAGAGTCCCAGAATAGTGTGTGAGCAAGCTATTTCACACATTTTGTTTGAAGGACTCCAGCAGCCCCATTCTGTTACTTAAGCGCAGTTGCAGCTTACGTTGCTAGTAATAGTATAGGATTATTTCTTTTTAATCCCGATTTTAAATTAGTGATTTAATGCACCCACAATCATTGCTCACCATACCAAAGGTTAGCTGGTAGAAAATGGCACTAGACATTAAGTTCGCCTATGTACATTTAAATGTTTTTATTTATTGTGCAATAAAGAATTTATCTATCTATCTAAGCTCAAACGTTATTAGTTGATTTCGTTATTTACGTCAAGAGCTTGCATCATAATAACAAAATATTATTCAATTCTCGACTCGAAATCGCTCGGTGTAATATAAACTTTGATAGCGTGATATATATAGTTAAATAGGATTCCATTATATGTTTGCGCTTAAGTAACAGAATAGGGCTGCAGGTAACGGAGTGGGGAAAAACACTGCTGGGAGAGTAATGTAAGTCTCCAAATGAGTATGCATCGGGATAGTAGCTTAGTATGTAGATGCATGTTTTGGCCTGAGTGTGTAGTTATGTTGTGGAATAAAGAAAAAAGGGATCAGAACACTCACAGTATAACCTAAAAAAAAAAACAACTAACTAACCTTATCCATGCTTCCAGGATCATATTCGCCAGAGTCATTCTTGAGATGTTTATCTTTGGATGTATCTTTGCTTTCTGGTGACTTCCTTCGAGATTTACTGCTTGACCCATTCCTCTTTTCATCACGTTTATCACTGAATATAAGAAAAAGAATAAATTTTTAAAAATATAGAAATTGAATGAATTAACTGTCTCCATGGTTCCGGGTTTGATTCCTGATACGAAATCCAAAGTACGAACTGTGAGTGCTTCAATTTACAATGCTTTAAGTACCTGTTAATGTGGTATTCTGCATTCTGAGCATAAAATAGCTACATAAACAGTAAGTGTGACATTTTAAAACGGACATCTCACATGTCAGTGAGAGCTAGTTCTGATTGGTTTCTGATGTTTTAATTTCTGTGATATACTTTTTCCAATTTAATACCCAAATATAATTACTAACATATTAGTATGTAAATAACTAACCCCTATGGTTAGCTATTTACATACTAATATTCTATTTCTAAATGTTTGAAGCTTAGAAACAATATTACTGACATTTCACTGCATTTGTGCACTATCCAGAGCTGCAATCGTAAATTAACACCGGGTAAGGTTTTAACACCATGTCGCAACACCAGTCGCTAAATTAAATGCTTGGTGTGGTAACCCCAATCCGTTTAGAATTCCATTGGGTTGTGACACCGGTGTTAACTCAACGAACATCAACTCCAAGCAAGATTTGTGTCAATGTCAAAGTGACATACAATAATTTTGGAAAAATGATGATAGTGAATATTATTTTTACGAAATTACAATAGGAAATATTAGTAGTCGAAATATCTGTATTGTTTGTTCAGTGGTAGTATGTGTGGTAATCCATAACTAGTCCTAATAATTTAATAGAGATGATTATGAAGTAGCTAGATGAAAGCAGGAACTACTCGTATTGAGGCCGGTAAAACAGAATTTGGCGAGAGGTCTAGATTTTTTTGTAATAACGCACGCTTGGTTTCATCCGTGCTGAAAGGGTTATAACGAGCTATGTGAACACAGTAGTAAGAGTATTGTAAAACGATCTAACCTCAAAATATGTTTTAATAGAAAAATTTGAATGTTACCTTTTCCTATCACGGTCTCTGCTGCGATCTCGTTTGGTTTCACGATCTCTGCTACGGCTGCGTTTCCTCTTAGAAGACTTCGAAGGCCTATCCCTACTTCTTGATCGTGAACGACGTCGTTTACGTTCCGGAGTCGCAGACCGGCTATGAGAACGCCTACGTTCGCGATCCCGTTCACGATCTCGTCTAAAACAACAAAATAGTCATAAAAACGAAGATAGATATGAATTTAGAGCACATTGGCCTCCAAGCAAATTTTACTCACCCGCTTCGGACCATTTTTATGAAAGTGTTGTTTGTTAGCTTATTACTTCTAAATCAATAGTAAAACCGCATCATTATTTTTATTTTATAAGATCCCAAAAGCTATATCAATAGCAATTTTATTGGTTTTAAAAATATTGTTGACAACTTTCGTTGACGCGTAGACGCCATTACAAGCTTTGTCTGACTCAATGAACAGATATTGTACATTGATATGTATTCAAGCAACGTACTTAAATTATGCTTTAATATACACGTAATGTATATTGTATATTAAACCTTTTTACTAAGAAACAAACTATCCTAACACTTACAATATTAAATCCAATAGACGGTAAAATAACTAATAAAAAGTGTTAGGGTTGTCAACTAATAAATACACTATTTTTAGTAAAAATCATGAAGTATTTCACGGTAACAGATTTTATGATTTTAGGATTCTCACTGAAAAACATTTTTATCACTAATTGCTTAATAACCGAATTGTTAGTGTACTTATGCTATGTACGACTTGAAAGCAAAGCAAAGCTTGCTTTTTTACATTTAGCTTCAATGGGGTGTGTCACTAATTTTTTATCACGATAGATGGCGCATGATAGACGGTACCCAATAAAACTGTCAATTGCATATAAAACTTGTATTTTTATTACGAAATTTATTAATTTCTGGTTATATTGCCGAAGTGAGCAGCTTTTAAGTGTACAAATCGAGATTTCCAAGCGAAATCAAAATATGGTGGTCTCAAAATTGCCTTTCTATTAATTAAACCTTTTTGCTTTTTAAAGACGGTGTTCGCTTTCCTAATTCGTCTTTTAAGGTAGGTAACGTCAAGTTAAAATTATTTTGTTGTTATAAAAATAAAAAATCTGCAAAAACATTAAAAAAATTATACGTTATAGCTGTAAACAAGGTACCAGTGCCGCTAGAAAAATCTCTAAAAATCATCTACAAAAAGCTTTGCCTGATACACCCCATTGTATAAAAACCAAGTCGTACGACTTTCAAAGTGAAAATAAGCGCCTAAAGCGACAAGTCGACAGGGTAGAAGTATGTTTTGAGTTAAAAGTATTTTAGTATAAATTTTATACTGATGCTAAATAATAAAGATAAAATAAATAGTATAGGGGAACGGAAAAATCTCACATGACAACATTAACCTGCAAATATACTTTTTTAAAAGTTTAGCATAAGTTACAAATTTTCTTTACCAAATTTAGCCACAATATTTTGTTTCTTGTACATTTATAAGTAGATTTATTCTTATTTATTCCAACACGCAATGATGACAATCTTTGATAACTGATTGTTGATTAAAATAGAAAGCTACTTAAATTATGAATTTAATCCAAGGGACGTTAAAAAAATAATAAGATAGATAGATGATTAGTATTATTTGTCAATATTTTGCGTTATTTACTTTACATTATTTTAACAATTTGTTTCGGAATTCTGTATAACTGTATATTTAATTTATTGCTTAAACCTTCACAATGGCAGAAGAAGGAGATAATGTAAGTTTAATATCATTCGTTATTTTGTTCATTTCATTGGTTTTATGTTAGCATTATTTTTACCGGAATCAGCCTGTTTTTATTGTATATTATTCAGCAACTATTTGGACACATTATATTCGCCCACAATATTTTTCACTTAAAAGTATTTTCCTAATAGAATCACAATTATAAAAACAAAGGAAATGTATTTAATTTTAACATAACCTAAATTATGATGAATTATTTTATATTTAGTTTAGTATTACTTTTACGGTTGTAAGATTGCTTTCCTTCAAATCCTACAAAGGTCTGTTTAAACCCCCGGCATGTACTAATAAGAAAATCATGACATCCAGATCCTCGGCAACCCGTCTGGCTGGAATGGCGAGTGTAGCCCAAATACTCCAAAAATTTCTCTCTCTCCAATAGTGACCACCAGGACTGTGTGTTCTAGGGGCTAGTAATACTATTTTAGTAAACATTAATTGTTTAATGGGTTTAGACTCGGAGGTACCAGGTTTCATTCCTGGTCGAGGCACAATAATTTATTTGTGATATTTTTCAAGTTTGGTATGCTAGAGACATTAACAAGCTTGCCACATGTCATGATGACTCTTTATAAAAGTGGTACTGACCACCCCTTAAAGAAATATGGCCGTGATGATACTTTACTTTTATCAATTGTTTTATATATATATTTTAAAATGTATTTTACTTAATTTAATCTAACTTGTATTTCAGATTCCTCTTATGACTGTCAAAGAACCTCTAGATCTAATTAGGCTGAGTTTAGATGAAAAAATCTATGTTAAAATGAGAAACGAAAGAGAGCTCCGTGGAAGATTACATGTTTGTATATTTTTTTATGTTATTGCATGATGGGGTGGGCAAAATGGCCAAGGTTGATGAGAATTAAATTTTGCGGTTAATATTAAATACATATATAAAAATTCAAAACACCTGCAGGACACACTAATAATAAGGTGTAGGAAAAGAGAAGACATTGCCGAGAAATTAGAGAAAATGATCTGTCTCCAGGAAAAGTAAGCATGCACTAACCTTCAGGTATCTTCTCGGCTGATGTGGATCCATAAACACTAACACAAATTCCATGAAGAATTATAGTCCTGATGGTAAACGTACACACTTAGTCTTTTGCGGTTTTAAAAACAAACAAAATTTAAATATAACAGACATATATGAGACACCAAAAACGCACAGTGGAGTGCGGTGTGCACTGCTAAAGGAAAGTGGATACAGAGGGAATATTACAAGTGTGCCAACTAAAAATAATGACAAATAACCAATTTAAATTAAATAGGCACAAGCACATGACTATAATAATAGGGAAGAAATTTGTAGAGTAACTGTACCAGCTGAAAATGGAGCTTTATTGTGTTGAAACAGTACTTTCTTTTTGGCAAGATGTGGCCGTTTTGCTTTGATTTCTTGATTTTACTTGTCCCAGATTGTAGCATAATACTCTCTCCATTCCCTTTTTGGAGGAAATCTTTGTACTCTTTGCACCCCAGAAAAGAGTAGCCATAACTTTGCCTGCTGATGGATACACATTGGCCTTCAGAGTACTGTAGGCACTGCTTCGATTGTTGTTTTGTAAATATAAATCCATGTTTTTAATCTAAATTAAGTAAATGGCACAAAAACTCATCTGGGTCTAGTTTAGACGGCCACAAATTAGCCTGGGATCATTTCTGTAGTGATTACCTCAATTAAACGTCCTGAGCAAGGAGCATCGTCTGAGCTTGTTCCACCACTAGAAAGTAAACCATATAGAATGTCATGAAGGTGTAGAAAGGCGAGCAACCAAACTTCCACATTGCTTGAGGAAGAAGTCTTATGACCAGAGACATAGATATCAAAAGCTGACAAGTCTCAGAGATTGCAGAATGAGGGGAGATATAATCGAGACATTTAAAATTCTAACTGGCAAGGTATAACAGCTTGCATAGCCAAAATGTTTAGGTTTAACACAATGATATTTCCCTGTTGTGATCAAGGAATGAAATTGATGAGAAAATCCAGCAATACAAATGGGAAATATTACTACCAGAAGACATATTAAACTCCCCAACTGTAAAGACTTTTAAAAACAAACTGGACAAGTAGCTAGTGACAATAGAAATAGACTGATGATAACTGTCAATTTTATGAACTTTACACCAGTGCTTCAAGTAGGCATATCAGCAATGCCATGCTCGCCTATTAATCAATAATAATAATACTTATGAAGAAATTTAATTATTTCCATAATGGTTTCTTTTCTATCTTAACAGCGAGAGAATGCTTTGTCCATTCTAAACAACGGACAAAGCAATACTAATTCAAATATGACTAAAAAAAATGTATATTTTTCCAATGATCCAATATCCAAATGTGTTATAACTATATATAACTACCTCTATTACTGCTTTACCTAACTTATCATTTTGGCCTTGTATTCCTTTAAAATATTACCTTTAAAAGTTATCAACCTTCCTCTCCAGCCTAAGCCAGAAGTAACTTGGGTTTCTTTCTTTCTGATTTATATGATCTATATATACTGATGAATTACAGTCTTGTCTCAAGCGGTGTTATTTTTATACAAATATCATTCATATACTATAATATCAACATTATTAGTTCTCCATGAAAGTAAAAATTGGCATTTAACATCATTGAAAATGGCACATTTCAACAAGAACAACAAATAGGTGGTGAGCAGACTGTTGGTGTTAATTTGCTCAGTCTTCCAGGGCTGGAAAGTATCCACCATTCTTGCCAGTTAACCCAGTAAAGTGTGTCCACTCGTTTCGGGACCAGGTTCGAATTGTCATTAAAGCCGACATAGTGTGGGACTGATGTCAGTCACAGTGTCTTTTTCCAGTTGCTAACATTCATGGACATGGATTCATGTCACAAGTTGTGCTAGTACTTAAAAAAAAAAATGTATAAATATATTAATGAATATTGGCAAAAATGTTGCTTAGTATTTATTTCCTTTCAAGCATTGATGTTTCTTACTGGAACTGACTTGAGAAGCCTAAATAGCTTTAACTTTTTGCAGGCATATGATCAGCATTTGAACATGGTTTTGGGCGAGGCTGAGGAGACCATCACCACTGTGGAAATAGATGATGAAACTTATGAAGAAGTGTACAGATCCACAAAAAGGACCATTCCTATGTTATTTGTAAGAGGAGATGGAGTCATATTGGTTTCGCCTCCATTAAGACCTAGCGCTTAAACATAATAAATAATTAAAAATAAACAATATGTTTTATTAGTTTTTAATCAACACTAAATTTTTATTCTGAAATATCCAAATTATTTATATTCTTCATGGGACCAGACAATTTCAAATCAAAATATTTTACCCAGCAAATTATAATTCAATCTTAACAGTCTGATTCGAAGGCCGCGCCAACAAAACATTGAATAAATAATACTTCATGTTTATATCAGTTTCTTATTTTTAGCAAGTAGTTGAATTACCGATTTCTTCTTGAACATTACGTTTTTAGACGACAATAGCTCTTCTTCATCCATTGGTTCTATTATTGTTCCAGCCCTTGTTATTTTACTTGGTCTCACAAGCTTCCTGTGAGCATTTTCAGTAACAAATGTATTGCCCAAAGGAGCTCTTATAGATGCTTCAAAATCTTTCACACTTTTAAAAGGAAATGGAACTTCCTTAATCTTATGAGCTGATAATTTAGGGTCATTATATTCCTTTATAATGATATCTCCCTTGTTTTCGTCTCGTCGTGGCAATTTCACAGCTCCTTTCATAATAAATCTATTTTTCTTCCGTTTATGAGCTTTTACACCTTTCCCTCCCCAACTACCCCAGCCGGGTAAAGTCAAATCTATATCTTTGACTTTATCTTTATTTGCTTCATCCTCTTTTTCTTGTCTAAAAGATGCTACAACGTCATCGTCTTCAAAAATATCCTCAATATTCACCTTTGGTACCACTTGTTCATCATCATCTAGTTGATCAAGATCATTGTCATTATTACTTAATGCAGAGTTCAAATATTTTGGTGTAGCTTGAATGAATCTGCTTGGATCAATATTATCACCTGTAGAAGTATCCTCTTTATTTATATTTACATGTTGTTTAGCTATTTTCAATAAATCTTCATCATTTTTTTCTCTGGTTTCTTTAGAAGTGCTCTCATTTAATTCTTCATCTATAATAGCTTTCTGTTGGGTTTTAAATTGCAAATATTCAACACCATTATAATCCTTTCTTTCTTTGACTATTGGAGTCTTACGAATCTTCTCTTGCCTTTCAAAGTTATCCCTTATTTGTTTCAACTTCATAGATATTTTGTTAGATAGATCAGATTGTAAGCTATCAAAAGCTTCTGCTATTTTATCAGATTCTTTAATGTCTGTTATTTGTTCTTGTTGATTAATAGATTCAACAAACCAAGTTGTAGTTGATATCAATTTTGTTTTCTGTTGCTTTTTTATTCCACCCTTTTGCTTGACAACCTTTTTTATATTTTTCTCCTGTATATTAGCTTTTTTGGAGTTATTGATTAGTACTTGCTCAGTAGTGTGAGAAACTTTACTAACTAATGCTGTTGCAATTAGTTTTGTATTATCAGCAGAATTTGACTCATTCTCATCATTATCAGAGTCATTTTCTGATTTATCATTTATGTCATTTGCACTGGCAGTAAAATTTGGCATGCCTATAATATGGCTATCATCATTTTCATTGTCCGAGTTTGAATCAGATTCGCTATCATCGCATTTATTAAGTGTTTTATCTTTTAGGTATTTTTTGTATCCAAAATCGTATTCTGCATCAACATTAGATTTGTCCGATCGTTGCATCATCCATGGGTTCATAGGATCTTGTGATAAAGTAACTTCTGGGTTATAATTCTCATCCACATCATCATCCGAAGATTCTACGTCTTTCACCTTTTTTGTCAAATTTCTAGCAACAGATAATTGCTCAGCTAGCTCTTGTCTTGTCTGAAACAAAGGCATGTTTTTAATATCACTGTTAAATTGGAGCCAGTTTCCTGGTTTTCAAAGGAAGTTAAGCTAAAAATCATCAATGATCAGTTTACGAGTTTAAAATGGTTTAGATGTAATTTAATAATAGGTATGCAGTTAAAACTGATACATCCAATATTCAGCTCGGTATTATTTATTTTTAAAACTGGCTTTTGTATATTTTGTAATGACATGATTACAACAGATACTGATTATATGAGTACAGTCAACTATAAATATTAAACGCACTCTAATAGCTCCACATTTGTTTACTTTTACAAATACTTTCTATACCTTGTCTAACAAAAGACAAAGATTAGTGTGGCGGTGATGATGAAACGGTTGTGATGATATTACTACTTACTTTACTCTTCCAAGTTGCAGTGCAATTAAGTTTGAAAGTATACAGAGAGTAAGCGAAATGTATTTTGTTGTTATTTATTGTTGTTGTGTAATTCTGTATTTGTTTCATTTGTAAATCTGCTATAGCTGAGTTTTCCTTGCAGATTCCTTTCTCAGTCAGATTAAACATTAACAGGTCACTGGAATTTGCTTACTCCTTGGACCACTTCGCTGCTTAATCTTCCACTAACAAGAGTAGAATCATTTTAAATAATTTAAATTATGACGTGTCACAAATGCCTGTAATAGGTTTACGTGAATAAAGATATTTTGACTTTGTAAGGCTTATTCAGCAGTGGAGATCTAGGACTGTGTTTTAGGTTATAACAATGATGAATAAATAATTTGCTATTTACCTCTCTATCATATTTAGCTCTGACCAGCTTGCTTTTGGCCCACTTCCCTGTGTTCTTATGCCTTAGTGTGTGCCTTTCTAGTGCCCTTTCCTTTTCCAAAGCATCCAACTTCTTGAGTGCCTCCTCAGGATCTGTCTTCTGCAACTCTTCAAACTCTTTCAACTGCTGTTTCAATTTTTCCTTCTTTAGAATTCTGAAATAAGTATTTAATTAACCCTTTTAGGACTATTAGGTTTTTACAATGGAAAACTTTTTTCTTATACTTTTATGATATAGAGTAATATATCAGTAATAATAATAATATCTTTATTTACCAATATACCTCAAAAAAATACAATCTACTTATTCCAACAAATTTTTACTAATACAGTAAGTACACACAAAATTTTGTAGATGATTAGTAGCGGATTATGATTATTATCAATGACCAACTATGGGACCATGCAGTCGACTACAGATCATAGTATACAGAGTACAGTAATGTAAGTTTACATAAAGCATTGGTACATTACTCATTTTAGTACCTTTGTGGTATTTAATTATTTTCATCAAAAAATGAACATATTTATATCTTTAAAAGGAATTAAGGCTGAATTCATAGAACGACTAGTTTGAGATCACTATATCTTTGGTATTGCTTGGATAATGATCAACACCTCAATTTGTGCACTTAAAATTTACACACTGAACCATAATATCAAGAAGAAATTTCATTAATTCTGAAACAAGATTTTTGTACAGTTATATTAGGTGCCATCTATCATGTTCAAAAGGCCAATGTTGATAAATTTAGCCAAAGATAATTTGGCCTACACTCGCCTGGCCAGATTGGTTGGTGAGGGTATATTAAATATTTCTAGAGAATAAGGATTAATGTTTTTTTAACTACGTTAGAATGATACAAGTTAGTATTGGTGGAACCAGGACTGACGGCTTAACATTTCAATTAATTAATGTTATATAACAATTCAAACCTGTGATATTTTTTGCTCTTAATTTTACTCTGACGTTTTGCTTTTGCTGCTTGGAAAGATTGCTGTGCCCTAACTTTGGCAAGGTGTTTTCTTTGTTCCAACATCTCTTGGTAGGTCAAGGGATATACAGGCTCCTCCTCTTCCTCCATGGCAACCGGCTGCGGGTCCACCTCCTCCAATTCCATCTCTAATGGCGACTTCAACTCAAACTTTGATAAAAATTCACCCGTAGGTTGCAACTTATTGTTTGCACGTTTTAAGGGGAAATAAACGCAATCCAAAGTCCTACTCCTAGCCACTACAGCATCCCATCTACCAACTCTATCTTTAGCCTCTTCGTAACCAGTGGACCTCTTTACTCTTTCAGCTTGCGGCTTTTCCAAAGGTTTTTGCAATATCCGCGAATTGTTTTGGGTATTCTTCAACTTTTTACTAATCTGCACATGCTGTGCAGTACCTTCCAACACTTTAACAACATTATTAATATCAAGTTTATTGTTACTTTTGTGTAGGTTAAACTCTGAATTGAGGTTAGTTGGCTCGCTTCTTGTCGGAACTTTTATGTGTTGTGTTTTATCTAGTTTCGAAACTGCACTAATTAGGCGATCGTGGGCAGCATCATTGATCTCATATTCCTCGATATCATCCATTTTACTGCAGAAAATACTTAAGGTTTAGACAAAACCACACGCAAACGCAAAAAGAAATAACTAACACACCCACACAAGACTTTGACGTTATTCTTTTTAAAGTTTAGAGAGCAACAATAAAATATTTTGTGAAGTAATCAATTAGAATATATATATATATATATCATTAAATCAGATTAATACTACGGATACGAATAAGAGTGCCCGGATCCGCGTGGAATAGTGGCAAAAACACTGTCAGCAGTTCTGCAATACTGATTATTTGGGCGAAGAAAAAGCCAGTCTACGAACTTCCCGTCGACACGGATATTGATATAAAACATAACAAATTTTAAAAAGTCTGAAATAAAGTTTCATACATGTTTGAAAAATACCTGCCTGCTGCATTATTATTATTCGTTTTCTTTTGTTTGATAAACAGGTACACATCACAACGATTACGTAATATGATTTTCTTATTTAAACACAGCCATTCAGTGATTTCTACACATAGGTAGGTACCCACCTACCTACCTACCTTAAACTCTTTTTATTTTCATAAAAAATGGTCAGCCACTTCTTTTTCATGGTTTTGCACCCAAGTTTTGTATTTTATTGAATATTGCGTGTCATTATGTACCAAGCTTGTGTAGGAAAGCACGAGGGGCAGCATATTTTGGCCCGATTATTATAATATTTTATTTTCGTAACACCCTTAGAAGTGGAATGTTTTGGAATGATTAATGGTGGTTATAACCCTATTAAGTATACCTTTCTAGGACCACCTAGAAAGCTATCATACAAAAATAACTAGCATCTATTTGAATATTTCCTGGTTGACTAGACGTATGTTCTATCGGGCCGACAACGGACACTTCAAGCATCTCCAGAAAATCGCTCCGTCTTGCGCTCGGCCCCCCATCGGGAGATCACTTCCTAGAGAAGTGCTCCTAGAAGAGAACTGAAGTAGCCGAACCCAGATCCCCTGGGCTCGTGAGCCATACGGGCGCTGTTATACCAGTAACGGTGCCCAGTATTAAAGGTGCATGAATTACCAGCGGGTGATTACTCGCTGAGATCCTGCCGGGGAGAACGGGGAATGTCCCCATCCCCAACCCAGGCCCATTAGACATCCGGGCCTGGACAACCCCACTGTCTTTCTGTATTCTCAAACTATATATTCTATAACTGCCTTTTTTCAGTGTATGTAATATTCTATGGTGTAAAGTAGGGTGGTAGATAAAAAGAAAATACACTTAGTAAAGTCCACTAAATTTATTAAACAATACAAGGTTGTTTAAGCATTGATAATTAAGTCATTTTCAATATAATAATAATAGGTATTAACTGGGGAACAAACATACATTTTATATCAAACATGCAATAAAAAATATAACAATACAGAAATGTAAACATATTGCCGTTTTTTACATCATTTCCGTTTTTGTACGGATGTCATTGATCTGAATTTGGGGACGTGTCTGTGGTGGTTGTGCTGGTGGTTCATTTTCTTGGTTTCCATTCTTCTTCTTTTTTTGTTTCTTCGCTTCCCGGGTGCGATACATTTTGTTTTCGTCAGCACACTTTGTAGTAATCGCACTACTGTAAGAGATACAAAACGATAAAACCATGAGAGAGAGTTATGGGTCATCATGCTCTATTTATTAATAGGTTATTTTGAAAAAAAATATATACATAAAACATTATTGAGACTGGCTTGTAAAAGTTTTACTCCCGAATTCTAAGACGTTTCCTTTCAGCTGTCAAACGAAAATGAAGTTACTGTAATTATGACGATTAAAATTTAAAATGTCGTCGTTTGTGCCATCTTAGCTAACCTTCAAAATAAAACTGGTACAATGGGGTGTATCACTAACTTTTTATCACGGTAGATGGCGCATGATAGATGGCACCTAATATAACTGTCAGTTGCATAGAAAACTTGTATTTTTATTACGATATTTATTATTTTCTTGATATTATGCCGAAGTGAGCAGCTTTTAAGTGTACAAATCGAGATTTCTAAGCGAAATCAAATACATACAACATATTGTGATCTCAAAATTGCCGTTCTATTAATAAATCCTTTTTTCTTTTTAAAGACGGTGTACGCTTTCTTAATTCGTTTTTTAAGGTAGGTAAAATTAATTAAAAATACATTATTCTGTTATAAAAATTAAAACTACAAAAACATTTTAAAAATGATGCGATGTAGGTGCAAAATAAGGTACCATTCCCGCTAGCGACATCTACAAAAAGCTTTGCCTGATACACCCCATTGGGACCATGTGTAACTCTAAACGTAATAATTACAGATATCATTGTTTGACAGCTGGAAGGAAATGTTGAGCGGAGGAGCCGTTGAGGTTTTCTCTCTTAGAATACGGGTGTTAGAATTTATCTAAGTTCTGACGGGATTAACAGAACAGTAAAGAGAGGAGTAGAATGGTGGATGGTGAGCGTATTATCGCGCAATAAAATAAGACACCATTCTTGTCATACCCACACACGATGGACCCGGCACCCGCACGGTGGAATGCCTAGATATTTGTTTTCTTCATTATACAGATCTAGGAATTTGCCTCTTAACCAAGAATAGCTCTAACAGGTACTAGGGAATGAAGAACCGGTGCTCTTCTTGCGTCCCGGGATCTTCGGGATTAATTGTTGAAGGAACCGGGACTCGGAACTTTTGGGTATTATTTTAATCCACTACTGTTATTTTAATTTTAATAGGTTTTTAGTATATTGGACCCCTAGTTTTACATACTCCGTAAGAAACCTTTTAATATGATATCTGAGTGGGGAAACTCAAATTCTTCATTTATGTATATACTTTAGACTCGGAGGTACCGGGTTCGATTCCTGGTCGGGACACAAAAATATTTATTAATGTTTAATAATATAAAACAATGTATAACTATAAGTATAAAAAAAGTTATAAATTAATGTAAAAAATATTTGTGATATTCTCGAGTTTGGTAATCTGGAGACATCGACGAGCTTGCCACTTGTCATGATTGGCCTATAGTAAAGTTGGCTAAATGTCAATCCGCTTATTTATAAGCATGGTTTCTGACCACCCCGAAAGGGAAACGGTCGTGATGATGTTTTATGTATATACTTTTCAACTAAGTTCCGAAGGTCCAGAAAGTCCCGGGACGTGGTTTAGTCGTCCCGTTTCTTTAGTTTACACAATTTGCTTTGAATTGCGTTTAAGTAACTTCAAATTAAAGCTCAGAAAAAAATTCGCGCTTTGCGCAGTAAGTGAACACGGACAGTATATAATAATAATATATATATATATTTATCGTTAACATAAAAAATAAAATTATACGTTAACTTACCGAACCAAGCTGGGGTTAACTTTACAGCGGTCACTGACTGTAATGACAATGTCTCGAACATTGACTGGGTCTAAGCATAACTTTGCTGGCTTATTTGTAAAAGCAGGTGAAGATTTGCCAGTTAGAGAATGGGTCGCCAAAATTCTGAAAATAAAACAAAAATTATAATAAAGTTACTATTTACCTTTTTTTTTTTTAACTTACATATAATATAAGTATTTAAGAAAATGGTATATTCACATTACTTAAATAGCTCTCAACAGCGTATGTAAGATATATAGTATGTAGTATATTAATGTGTAAATATGTATAATGTGTAGTATATGTATTATTGTGTACATATTTGTATGTATATTAATATGTATTATGATATCATAGAATAAGTTTATTTTATTTTTCCTTTAAATTAAGTTTCATATTTGAGCCCTTTGCACCTACCTCTTAATCAAAATTCTCTGTATTGTCCCAAAGGTTGGCTGCTAGAGAATGCCTAGCGGCATTAAGCCCGCCCTTTGTACATAGTGCAATAAAGTTTTTAAATAAAAAAAAAAATATATATATTTAATTACCTACCTATTACGTCAAATGCATTTAGAAACTTTAGGAGAACGCTCCATAAAGTTAAAAATGGCATCGAATATATCAGAGTTATTAACTGGTACAATCAACGTAATTTAACTCTAATCGTTAGTCTGGGTCGGCCGCCAGCTGGTACCATCAACGCCATTTTTAACTTTGATCATTATGATTAAAAATACTTTGTATTGGTACAACTCAGCCTTAGTGTGTTCGACTAGCTGCTCAAAGAGCGATTTTTTACTGATTTATTATTTGTCAGGTGTTCAGGATCCGTTTCCATTCGTTTCAAACCAAAATTTGTAAGGCTTTATAATGTTTTTTTTTTAAATGAGTGAAAATAATGTAAAGGCTGTAAATTTTACCAAGAATAAATAAATCAATTCCGTTAAAAATAGCGCACCATGAGTAGCAGCAGTAGGTATATAACCACGGGTGTTTAATACATATGTCCAATTATAAAGGAGTTTGACAAGTACATTAAATAATTTGTTACTTACTTGCGAGGAAATATCGCCATCAAAAGTTTTCTGGTTGCGATCGTATGAGATCTCCAATCTATCTGATTCATCACATGACGCGGTACTTTGGTTCTACCGCTTCCAATGTTTACCTGAAAAGTAGAATATTGTTATTATAGGTAGTTCAAAAATGTTTAGGCGTGTGGAAAATATTATAGGTAGTTCATAAATGTTTAGGCGTGTGGAAAATATTATAGGTAGTTCAAAAATGTTTAGGCGTGTGGAAAATATTATAGGTAGTTCATAAATGTTTAGGCGTGTGGAAAATATTATAGGTAGTTCAAAAATGTTTAGGCGTGTGGAAAATATTATAGGTAGTTCATAAATGTTTAGGCGTGTGGAAAATATTATAGGTAGTTCATAAATGTTTAGGCGTGTGGAAAATATTATAGGTAGTTCAAAAATGTTTAGGCGTGTGGAAAATATTATAGGTAGTTCATAAATGTTCAGGCGTGTGCAAAATATTATAGGTAGTTCAAAAATGTTTAGGCGTGTGCAAAATATTATAGGTAATTCAAAAATGTTTAGGCGTGTGCAAAATGAAACGGAACTGGATATCAAAGGACTAAAAATATAACCGTTTTTTACTATTTACACAGGTTTTTGTTATTGTTGTAAAGATTTTATGTACTAGGATAACCAGACTTAAGATAACATCAGCATATTTCTAATTATTTTCGTGTTTGAAGTTTGCATAACAAAGCGTTTAAAACGTTTTTTTAACCCAATTTTGCTTAAATTGTATGAAAACCATAGAGCAACTCCAAGCAAACAACTTTCAAAGCGAAATAAAGTGAAAAGAAGCGCTTAACTGAGAAGTCAAACACATGGTTTATCAGTGACACTACTTTAGGCCCGTCCACAACGCATATTTTGATTACGCCCATTGTATAAAGAGTATTATATGTACATATTTAAAATATACATTTTCCATTGAAATGCTCACTTCACTCATTTTACTATCCGGGGCGTGGAGCAGTATCATGGCTTCAAATGTCATTTGTCGTAACCCATGGGTGTAACGCTTTAGCGTTAGAAAAAAAATACATTTTCTTATGCGACGTGTAGCGGGTTGTATTATAAAAGAAGAAAAAGGTTAAATAGTATTTGAGAACTTATAAAATATAACAATTTAAACATTAATAATAATACAATGAATATTTGGATAGATCCCACAACACGCAGCGCCAGAAGTCAAACGGTTTGGGACGATAAGATTAGTTTAGCGGGAGCGTTGTAAACAGTTCACGACCTAAACGAATGGCGTTAGTTTTAAGAAATGTTAGCATGAAAATACCACTTTTTTTAGCACAAGTCGTTCGTTTAATGAAAATTCTATCATTTGATGCTAATTTCAGTATGTCAGTACCGTGTTGAAAGGAGGGTTATTGATGTTACTTTTTGACAGATGTCAAATTGATCGTTTACCATTTTTATATAGTTTTTTATTATAGTTTTCTATTATATTTGTTAAAAAGGTATATTAAACGATTTTATGTAATAAATTCAAAGACCATAATAATATCACGTGTATTGGATGCCATGGTATGATAAAACATGAACGAAAACACTTGTCAAAAAGTAGCATCACCGCTCGTTTTATTTAAGAAATGTTAGCATTGTTAAAAAAAGTGGTATTTCTTAACAAAAACGACATTTCGTGCTGGTTTATGAAGTTGCTACGAAATGTTGGAAATGCTATAACACGAACGCGGCCAAAGGCATGTGATGTTCATTTTGCACATTTTACTCACGTAAATATCTGATCATTTTGTATACTTAATAGTTTATTAAAATAATTCAATACCTAAAACGATGCAATGTAAAAAACCTTAATATTATGGCAAAAGTCTTATCTCCGTTGTTGTATATGACAATTACTTAATACTATTATTAAAAAGAAGTATCACTAACTTTACTATAGGCCCATTATAAGTGGCGTAATCGTTAATGTCTCTAGCGTACTATACACGAATAATAATTAAATCTAAATAGTAAATATTACAAATAAATGAAATAACATATTTATCGCCGAGTGTAAATCCACGGACTTAACCGCTAGATTACCGACGCAGTTATTATTATTATTTTTATGTAGGTATAACTTAAGATCTTGCATTCTGTTTTTTTTTAATATAATTTAGTGCTTTCTGTATACTTACGAGTACCACAAATGTTATTGTTGTTAACTGTTGTACCTTAATAAATAAATAGAGATAAAATTCATACCATGTCATTCTCGTCTCCGCTGCTATTTTCATCAAATTGTGGAGCCATTCGATTGGAATCTCTCAGACTTTGGTTCATAGATACATCTTCATCGTCCACTGGTGCGTGTATTTCAGACATGTTTAACAAATCAGTGCATCCAGTTCCCACCTGCCATTGCTTTATGCGCTGCGACACAAAATCGACCTTTTCCTTCAAATTATCTACATAGTGATTAATTTCCAAATATTGCATTTGTGCCTTCGACAAATCCTCCTGCAATTGACTAAACTCTGAGAACAACGGATTTTCGATCGAATCGTTCATCTGAGAATCTTCTAAGATTCTGCGACTGTTTTTCGATTTTGTCACAATAATGTCTGGCGACTTTCTGCTTGTTGAGGGTCGAAGACTGACGTTGTAATTATTAATGGAATCTTCTGGAACAAACTGTGCGACCGGGGATTGTCGGCTACTTGGAGTGCTTTTTCTTTGCTAAAATAAAAATTCAATATATATATAAAGTAATAGGACTTAGGGCACTTAAAAATGTTTGTAAGCAAGTTTTTA
This sequence comes from Tinea semifulvella, assembly GCA_910589645.1. Classification (NCBI taxonomy): domain Eukaryota; kingdom Metazoa; phylum Arthropoda; class Insecta; order Lepidoptera; family Tineidae; genus Tinea; species Tinea semifulvella. Next base: position 6,315,855 of record OU342599.1, read on the forward strand.
TGTTTGTAAAATTATATTTGGAAAAGTAACACTTACGCGTAGTATTTGTTTTAGTCTTTGGATTGTTACGTCCAAAGGTGGCATTGTTGTGTCGTCCATAGAACTTGAATTCATGGTGTTATATTCCATTTTTAAAATACACTGCTGCAATTGTTCGATATCATCTGAAATTATAAAAGTTCATATAATATTTATTTATTAATTATTTCAAAACTTTATGCACTAGGTACACAGGCGGACTTAATGCCGCTAGGCATTCTTACTAGTCAACCTTAGGGACAATTTGTTATGTGAGGCATGTGCAAAATATAATAGGAGCGAAAAAAACAAAATAAATAAAACTTAAATACTAAATCTAATATACAAAATTATATACTAATCAGTAGGTATATAATTAGACTACATACTATCATTATACATATATAAATAAAATACATAGAACAATATCCCACATGAATATGAACATCTAAATAATTTACCGTGGTCTAACGGTTGTCTGTGGATTAAAACGCGGATGTAGCAGGTTAAATTTGTGGTCGGGACACAATAATTTATTTAATGATTTGTAATTTTTCTCAAGTTTCGTACGCTAGAAACATTAATGAGCTGGCCACTTTGTCATGATTGGCCTATAGTTAAGTTGGCTAAACGTGAATCAGCTTCATTAAAGCATAGTTTCTGACAACTCCGGAAGGATGAGTCCTAATGCTGATACTAGTTATTTACTTTGGTAACTAATTTTGAGCCTAGGAATATCCTATTTGCATTCAATTCAAAGACTGGTTAACTTAAATTATTTATACAACTTTTGTTATAAAGTCTAGACTCTATTTAGTGTAGGACTACCTACTAGTGTAGTAATGGGGTGTATCACTAACTTTTTATCACGATAGATGGCGCGTGATAGATGGTACCTAATGTAACTGTCAGTTGCATAGAAAACTTGTATTTTTATTACGAAATTTATTATTTTCTGAATATTATGCCGAAATAAGCAGCTTTTTAGTGTACAAATAAAGATTTCTAAGCGAAATCAAAGATATGGTGATCTCAAAATTGCCGTTCTATTAATAAAACCTTTTTTCTTTTTAAAGACGGTGTGCGCTTTCTTAATCCGTCTTTTAAGGTAGGTAACGTTAATTTAAAATACATTTTACTGTTATAAAAATACAAAACTACATAAACATTTTAAAATGATGAGATATAGGTGTAAAACAAGGTTCCATTGCCGCTAGCGACATCTACAAAAAGCTTTGCCTGATACACCCCATACCTAAAACTAAGTTGAAATAAATAACAGTTCTTCTTATAGTACTAGGAATTAGATTTATTAGCATAATTTAATAATAATATTATCCGTAACTATTTATTTATATATCTGCCGTGTGTGTAAAAAAATATAAATAATAATATCTAAATTTATTATAAACCTGCTTTAAACATTAATAATTTATTTAAAAGAATATAAATGTTACATACCGGATATCTTGATAATTTTAGCTCGCCGTATAGCACCGTTGAAGTTCACTGTCACTAACTTTCCACAAAATAGATCACCATTAGTCTGGACTATTTGAGACGAGTGCACCACACCATATTGATGAAAATCCTCATCGTTTTCCCACTCTAGCAAAAAGTAATATTTTTTATCAGGGCCCATTGTTCTCACAATTCTAGTTTGGTAACAATCCTAACTCCACTTTGGTCCGCCAGGTAATGAAATCACTGTTCTTGTAACGAATATTTTTGCTTAGAATTGCAACCCCCACCCTTACCCGGAACAATAAAATACTGCCTGCATTCGGGTCGGCGTTGAATAAAAAAACTTGATGGGGTCGCTTTCGTTTCTTTGAATAGATACAACTATGTTTATTAGAAATGGTTTTATGATCTTGGAATAAGAAATACAGAAAGCGTGTTAATTTCAACATGTAGGTAGTTTACCATTGTTTAAAAATAATATTTTAATTCCTATCTACCTAGATTTGTTTGAATCATTATAATATAGGTATGAGTAGGTTGTTTTAAAATATTTATAATTTGAATCTGTTGTTTTAAGAAATATAGTCAGCAAATGGATCGTTGAATCCTGCCTGACACCACGCTTACCCACAGTTATGCTGGGCGTTAGACGTTTTTAAATAACCTAGCATTTTGCAATTTGTTAGGTTCTGTTAAAAAACAATAAAGAACGAACAATAAAAAAGAATAAATAAGTAGTTCGTCGTGGTGCAAAAATTCGTCTACCACGGACAGACTATCTAATTAGATAGACGCAATCAGCTAGAATGCCGCACGGCATTCGGGAAACTTTTCGTGTTTTTAAAATTAGGAAGCTGAAGTGGCAATGAGCTGCGAGACGTACGATGGGGCAAATACTTGGTCCTATGGGCAAACAGTTCCTGGAGTGGAGACCGGGTACGGAAAGACGCAGTGAGACAAACACCCCCAGATGGACTGATAACGTGAAGAAGGTCGCTGGTGAGGGTTGCATGAGAGTGGCAAGAGATGGCGATGATGATCATTTGTTTCATAAATTATTACAAATTAATAGTCTTTGCAGTCGCTCATAGATGGTGCTAGTATAAAATATCTTGTGGCAAGAATCCTATGCAACCCAGCTGTCTGTGTAACCTAAAGTGATGATGGAAAGATTAGAATTTTAAATTTAATTGGTTACATACAGGGCGCAGAGCACAATAACATCAAGATTGTCATGATACGAAATGGCATTGCACTGCAAGAGATCTTTATACTCTAAGGGCCGGTAACTAAACCCTTCTTAGTGGCATTTGCTCACTTAAATGACAGCAATTTGTATGGGAATGCGGCCATTTAAGTAAACGTTACCGGCCGTAAGCTAACAAGTTTAGAGGCATTTACAGATCTGTACAAGTTTATCATTTTTCATCTCTAGGTAGGTTTTTCTTCGTTTTGGTTGAAGCCAATTTGAATGTTGAAATGTTGAACCAATTTGATTGAGGTATTCAATTAAAATCGACACATAAACCGACTCAAACTAGTACTTCACTAGCAAATTGGTAGTTGGTATTATTTTTATTATATGCATTCTAAAATTTAAAATATTCAACATGTCATAATTACTAATCGCTTAAGCATTTCTAAAAGATATAAGTCGGTCTCTGTCTTTGGATAAACTTTTATTAATCCAAACTAATATTTTTAATTTCTAAACACAATTGTAATAATTTTATGCTTGCAATATTGTTGTTTAACGTCATTTGTGATTTGTTTCTAAATTTAAAATATTTTCCTGGTTGATAAATATTCGTCCGAAGAAAGAAACAAGCTTATGGCTGTCAATAGTGCTAGTTACAATCTCACATGATTAATATTTTCAATAATGAAACGCAATCTTAAAAATCATCAAGTTCCAGCTGCTGGGTTTTTTTCTCATTCTTTATTGTTTCTCTCGATTAGTGTAGATGTGGGCGAGACAAGGCAAATCATGGCAAACGACGTCGTGTTTTGATGTAAATTATGCAATTGCGTCACAATTGTTCGTTTTTATATAAGTAATTCCTTTAGTTTTGCAAGATGTCTATGGAGCAAGAGTTCTTAATAACAGTTCCGCGACCGTGTTTAACTCAGTTTTATGAGAAATATCTGAATGTGGTGGAAACATTCTACTATGTAAAGCTGACAGAGAAGAAGAACATTTTTACCAGTGAGAGCCCTTACTACGTATATTTCCAAGTGGCGTTTAACATAAATCCAGCTGAGGGACATTTCAATCCAAGAGAGGTGGTTTCGAGAATTCAAGTAAGTATTATTTATTATTATCTATTTTATTTGAACTTTACACAAAACTAAAAACAATAAATCTGTGGAAGAAATATTCTAACTAGTTTCAAATAGCAATAATTACAAACTTTATGTGACGTCATTATGTCTGGTGGTCATAACAAGATCCTGTTTGGTAAAAAAATGTATTGGACAGAGTCCATATACCTACTTGGGAGTCATATAAAGTATTTTATTATATTTTGGTAAACTTGTATCTTATTTTACTGGATACTAATTATTACCAATTCTTATTATTAGCTATATTATATAAACTATTCCAATGAGAAATGCTCTTATATACAATTGTTATAGTATTAAAAACACCACAGGAGAACACATAATACAAAGTTATAGTTAACAGGTAATTGTCCAAATAATTAAATACATCCCTCACCTACCCTTCTGCCTAATGTTCTCTAGTATTAGAGGTTCAGGACTCTGTGTTCTAGGGGCTGCTACCAATTTTAGTATGTTTCCATGTCCCTTTCGCAATTAATAAAAAAAATAATTAAAAAACTGGTTTAATCAATTTATTATTTGATTGCTTTCAATATTTATACCATTACTTGCACAAATAATAATAGGCAAGTTTTCTAATTTAATACAAGTTATTAAATTGGTAATTGGGATTTACCAATGTAGGTAATAATTAATTAATTAATAATACAACTTTGTCACATCCAAAGTTACTGACATGGCATTCAAAATTAGCAAACTGAAGTGGCAATGGGCTGGACACATCTGCCACAGAACCTACAACTGATGGGGCAAACGGGTTCTGGGGGATGACATAGTGGGACCGCTAGATGGACTGGTGGGGGATAAATGAAGGTTGCAAAAGCCCGCAACAGTGTTGAGCCTTGGAGGAGTAAAGTAAAGAGGCCTCCCTTAGAGCTTGTTCCGAAAAGCATAAAAAAATATTTTCAGCAAAGAGATCCCAGTATCAGTGATAACATCCTCTTGAAAAATAGTCACTTTTATTCTACCTAACTAAATTTAATGAAGTATTCTATGACAAATAAATTAAGCATTTGCAACAAAATTTTTATGTATATATGTGCTACAATATAATAAATTCAACTGATATTGAATACTCCTTCACACATGAGTGTTTTATTTAAGGCTACGGCACACCATATGATGTATGCATGTAGACAAACATGGCCAACTCTATAATAATAATAACAATTTTATTTCATGTTAGTTACAAGATATGCTAAACATTATCATCAGGCATTAAAATACAGATATAATTTGCTTACAAGATTTGACATCTGGTATAGTATTAGATTTTGGTAGTAAACTGTCATACTATACTAAGCCAGGCAAACAAGCTTTTTTTACCGAATTTTGTATGAAAACCATAGACAAACGCCAAGTCGAATGACTTTCAAAATAAAATAAAGTGAAAAAAAGCGCTTAAAGCGACAAGTCATAAACAAAATGGGTAGGAAAAGGAGTTGAATGGTGAGCATCTTGAATAAAAGAAACGGGCCTCCATTGTAAACCAGCCCATTTTTCTCTTCTCTCTTTCCCACACATGTTGAACCCAGTACCTGCACGTTGAATCCATGGAATGCTGAGAAAAATCTTCTTCACCACTGTTCCTTAGGAAAAATCGTTAACAAATTAATTGACAAAAAAACCCTTGCTAACCTCGCCCTGTGGCCAAATTCTTCAGTAATAATATGTTCTGGAAGGCCTATCTCCAGAGCCGCGTTTGTTTTTGTACCCGCGTAGGGTTCTGACGTTATCAGTGTAGTTCCTCGACACCAACATTCACGAACAATTTACAAGCAAATCTCACTGTCAAGTGTCTAAAGACATATTAGTATCTCAGAAGAATGACAATGTTAGTATAGTTTGTTGCGTATTTCACAGATTATTAGCTGCCTATGTTTACTAACTTATGGTACTTGTCACTTTAACATTTACATGAGCCCTGAGTTAACACCAGTGTTGGGAGTAGTTAGGACCTGAAACATTTTCGAACGATCAGTGTCGCTACTCGGTGTTGAAAACTTTACACGGTGTTTACGAATACGGCTCAGCAGTGGAGGTTGTGATGATGATTCATTTGGTGTGTTCAGAGCTTTATAACGCGAAAACTTTACACGGTGTTTACGAATACGGCTTAGCAGTGGAGGTGGTGATGATGATTCATTTGGTGTGTTCAGAGCTTTATAACGCGAAAACTTTACACGGTGTTTACGAATACGGCTCAGCAGTGGAGGTTGTGATGATGATTCATTTGGTGTGTTCAGAGCTTTATAACGCGAAAACTTTACACGGTGTTTACGAATACGGCTCAGCAGTGGAGGTTGTGATGATGATTCATTTGGTGTGTTCAGAGCTTTATAACGCGAAAACTTTACACGGTGTTTACGAATACGGCTCAGCAGTGGAGGTGGTGATGATGATTCATTTGGTGTGTTCAGAGCTTTATAACGCGAAAACTTTACACGGTGTTTACGAATACGGCTCAGCAGTGGAGGTGGTGATGATGATTCATTTGGTGTGTTCAGAGCTTTATAACGCGAAAACTTTACACGGTGTTTACGAATACGGCTCAGCAGTGGAGGTTGTGATGATGAGTCATTTGGTGTGTTCAGAGCTTTATAACGCGAAAACTTTACACGGTGTTTACGAATACGGCTCAGCAGTGGAGGTTGTGATGATGAGTCATTTGGTGTGTTCAGAGCTTTATAACGCGAAAACTTTACACGGTGTTTACGAATACGGCTCAGCAGTGGAGGTTGTGATGATGATTCATTTGGTGTGTTCAGAGCTTTATAACGCAATTGTTACTGCGTTTGTTGCGGTCTTACAGCCATCTATAAGTCACAAACCACTTATAACACGTTTAACTTGTGTCGCCTCCAATAATATGAATAATCTATCTTGTCTGTTCTTGGACATATATTGACTACTGGCCCGATAATATTTACTACGTGGTGGCCCCAAACTACAAGAAAATATTGAAACTGTGTTCTGTTCAATTTAATACCTAATTACTTAAGTATAAAATATAGCATTAGCTCCGTAACAATCGAAAATACCCAAGTTTTGAATTTTGGATCTGCGAAAATTTCACTACCCCGCCCAACTAGCAAATAAATGTTATATAAATATTATAATAACGTTTTTATTATACGTTGAACTTATAATATTAGCTGTACAAGGTATAAACGTTATTTTAAAGTTTATAAAATGAAAAATATTTCCATAGTTTAGTGGTCTCTTAGAAGTGCGTTAGTGACTTTTATTTGACATGTTATAAATTAGTTCTACGGGGTGAGGCAAGACTAACGTTCGTTCGATGGCAGCTGACGATTCGTCGTAAAGAACGGTAAGAGTAATGAAAACTTTGAAAAGTAACGCATTCAGAGTAAGGTTTTAAATCAGTAACATTATTTTATGTTCGAAATTGATCATCGTTACGTATTATTCAAAATATTGCTCAACATTTCTATTCTTCTTTAATTACCCTAGCATCGTGTCGTTTGATTAAGTAATGTTTTCTGAAGCTTCCAAGTTGAGTAGACATAAAGTTGACTTAGTAGCCCAGGCACTGTCTTTCAAATCAGTCCCAATATATGTCTACGAGTATGTGTCGCCTATTGACGTAGTTGGAAAGCATTCGTTATTCCGGGTTCATGATGAAGAGAAGATGTGTCGTGTTGAGTGCGAGAGGTCAACGTTGTGCGGTTGGGGGCCGGTCGCTGCAGTGGGCGCACCCGGATCTGACCCCTTCTCTTCGCCGGCCGAGCTCCCGCGCGCTAGTCTCGCCGCGAGCCACGCGCTAACCGCACGATGCGACCACATCACGCTCGATACGAATGAACGCGGCTGATAAATCTCGCTGACAGACAGATGTACGCGACTGACACCGTTCAGGTGAGATCCGACATAATCATTCTCGACCAAACTTGCAGCATATTGCATTGCATATATATCAAGACTGAAACTGTCTTCAGAGTTTCAGAGTACTCCAGACCCCTAGTCCAGTCTCATAGCTTTCTTGTTACACTGTTAAATTTAGTTGTTAATCGCACGAATGAACCTCGTTGATAGATGTACGCAACTGAAACTTGCAGCATATATCAGTGAAGAAACTGGCTCCAGAGTAGTCGTTGGTTCGGGACTCAGATTTTTAAGTTGTGTGTGTTGTACCCGATACATTATTTTTTCAAGTCATGAAATACTGTCTAATGAAGTAATTTAATAGTTAGCCAATCGATTTGAGAAGACAAAAATACGGGAGTAGCTGGATTTTAAACCTTCTTTATGTATGAGGTGAAGGAATAAGTTATTATTTTTTTATTTGACGTTTCTTGATGATAGTAAAGAGTTTAAAAAGAACATAAATAATGGTGAAGCTCAGTTAACGAAGAAAAATCACGATCTTCATTCACATTCGTTCGATTTGTACCTATAACGTTCCCGGAAGTAGAGCCGGTTTGCCGATGTGAAAACTCTTGGACGTGCCGTATGTAAATATAGCCGACACGGGCTATATTGCGTTGTTAACACTCCTAATACATATCTGTCAATTTGTTAAACAATTTGCACGGTTTAATCCTTTTATCATTTACTTGGATCTTTGTAAATTCTGCTGCGTATAAGCTGTAGTCATAAACAATCAAAGCGAATGCATTACTATCTGCAACAGCATGACGTGTCATATAAAAGTGTAGCATTAGATTTGGTATAATTATTGCATAGTATTTTAGTTTTGGACTTATGATCGTTAATATGGTTTGTTCCTTTACTTTACCCAACTAAATCATGTACGAGTAACGATTCCGCTATTTCTGCATTGAAAACTTGTTTCTTAAATGTGCTGACTACTGACCTAGTTATGCCAAGTTCCACCAGGATTTAGTTTTAGTAGAAAGATTTTTCTCGCAAAAATTTCAACTGCGTAAATCTGAGCCTTGGATCTATCTCATATTATTTATGTCATGTAGTAATATATCTTTCACAGGACATCTTCAATTTATTAGTCTCTTTGCACACGGCCTTTCGTTTGGTGGCCTCTTTCAAGCAAGCTGCTTCTGGAGCTAAAGTAGATATACTCGTTATCGGATTAGAGTTATACTTAAACCGCATTACCGAAAAATTACATTAAATCACCGGTGTGGTCTGTGATCCTGCCAGACAAAACGATGAAATATCTTACCCAACCCAGACAGCTGAAACATCCGGGTCGTCCAGACCACGCGGTTCCTGTCTAATCCTAAAAATGCTTTTATTAACTGATTGGTGGTGATGGTGACATCCGCGTTATCTTAAAGAACTGATTTTCTCGAATGCCGCGGTTTCTGCTCCGCAACTTTCACTTGTTGCCGGTTGCCAGTCCCACGGATATTTCTTAATCTAACTTTGCAATTCAGATTCAATACCTGATACAATTTACATCCTTGTTTACTTCTAAATTTGAAGGCCTTTATCGTTCCTCTCTATATTTTAACCTCGCTATTTTGATAAAAAAATTATGGTCGTATTATTATGATAACTGCTTGACTTATTATCGGAACAGCGATTAGAGAATCCTTCATAAAAACCGCGACCAACATACCTTTTAATAAATCTGTGCTGTAAGTACTGGAATTATAGGATTAAATTTTTAATAGCCTTTTACGTTCCTATGGCGCGCCACACAATCAACCGCGCTAAAGCCGCTCGGGCCCAACTGAGGCCGCTGCTGCATTCGTCGTTACCACCCCGGGTGAAACTAAACATCTATAAGACGTTCGTCCGCTCGCGCCTCACCTACGCCGGCCCGGCATGGCACCACCTGGTGGCGCCATCCATAGCTGCTGCGATCCAAGCGCAACAAAATATTTCATTGCGCGCGACAGTCAGAGCTCCATGGTTCGTGCGCAACACCGTCCTCCACGACGACCTGAAGATGGAGACCATCGAGCAGTTTGTGGCCAGGCTCTCGAAATCCATGTTCGATCGAGCCGACCATAGCCGCTTCGACCATCTTCGGGGAATCGCACCGCTGCACGCACGGCCACCGGAGGGCCGTCCCCTGCCCCGTGAGATCCTGGGGGCAGAAGCGTGACCAGCAGTTACTTACAATATTAGTGCCCATAGGTGCCACAGATCCTACAGTGGTCCCTTCCCCGGCGGCTCAAGCCGCCGAGGTAAAACAAGGAACCGGCGGGCCGTCGCCCACCGTGAATAACGCACGCTTAATGGGGATAACCCCGGAGCGTTCCGCCCCAGGGCGAAGATGACTACTACTTTACGTTTTGTTGTAGCATTCTTGTTGTTAACAATTAAGTAATTGGAATTCTTCCACTAATCATTAGTGACAAATTTTATGCTACCTAACTAACGTATTAACGTATTTCCTGTAACACATAGCTCTGATAAAGCCTTTTTTTGAGAACTTGAAGTACTTTGAGTATTTTTACATCTCACATTATTATTATTATTAAATTCTGTAATTCTGTAAATACACGCATATACACATATATATTATGCCAATATATATTTTTAGCCTGATGACGACACATTCATCATAACCAACCCTTAGAACAAAAACTCCTAGACATTTTCTTTTCATCAGCCTTCCAAAACATATTATTGGCTTTGGTGAACAATTTTGACCTTAATATTAGGCACTTTTCTTACGTACATTCGTCATAGATTTACGGCACCGCTATTCCCGTGCTTTGGAGAGCATGTAAAGCGGTCGGTTTCGGTTCCACTAATACTTGTGGAATCGGCAATAACAACCGCTGTTTAAAAATAAAAAATAAAAATCGTTTATTGATCCAATTAACATTTTTATATGCTCACTGACCTGCACTGGTAGCAGCCGTGCCGCAGGTCGTAGCATACCATTTTGTTGTATCCGGTCGACAGAAAATACATGAGCAAACAAAAGCTGGTTTACTTTCATTACCTAAAGAGCTCACAACGTATATAAGTATGTATTGTATGTAGTATATAGTAGCCAATATAGTGTGTAGTATATGTATTATTGTGTACATATTTGTATGTATGTAAGATTAAATTAATTTATTTGGTACGTTTAGTACAATCGTTTGCACCTAGCCTCATAAATGTAATGTTCTGTATTGTCCCAAAGGTTGGCTGCTAGAGAATGCCTAGCGGCATTAAGCCCGCCCCTTGTACATAGTGCAATAAAGTTTTTAATAAATAAATAAATTGTCATAAAAAAATACATTAGACCCTCGTAAACCCGTCTTGCCAGCGTTGTGAGTGTAGGCCAAAATCTCCAAATATATGTTCTGGAAGGCCCATCTCAAAAACTCTTATATATCAAGAAAATCTCATAGGTATTCTTTTAATTTAATTTAATTTTAATAGTTTTGATGCGTTTGAGATGTGGTGCTGGCGTCGTTTGCTCAAAATTCATTGGACCGCACGACGCACTAACGTTTCGGTGCTCGAAGAGCTCAAACTTGCTAAGGGACAGAGAATTTCTGCCGTCTGCTTTACCCGAATTCTGCAATATTTTGGCCATATTCCTAGAAAAGGCGCCGACAATCTGGAAAATCTCTTAGTAACGGAAAAAGTAGACGGTAAAAGAACAAGAGGAAGAAGCCCCAAACGATGGTCTAGTCAGGCAACCGACCACCTAAACATCCCTGTACACCAAGCCATCCACTGCGCCGAGTTCCGCATCCACTGGAAACGGCTAGTGGATGGACTGCGACGGAGTTCCCCAACAGTGGTCCGACTAAGGAGAAGGAGCATTATTTTAATTAAACTAACGTCTCACGACATCTATCGTTATTCGAAAAACAAAGTTACTACAGTTTTCTTGCCGTAGGTATAGTTCTTAGAATCAGGAATCAATAAGGGCTATCTCATAATGCTATTTAACTAAAGTATCATCACGACCGTTTCCTTTTCGGGGTGGTCAGAAACCACGCTTATAAATAAGCGAATTCACATTTAGTCAACTTTACTATAGAGTATAGGCCAATCATGATAAGTGGCAAGCTCGTCGATGTCTCCAGCGTAACAAACTCGAGAAATATCACAAATAAATTAAATGTATTTATTTACATTAATAAATATTTTTGTGTGCCGATCAGGAATCGAACCCGGTACCTTCGAGTCTAAATTCACGGACGTAACCGCTAGACCACGGAGGCAGTCATATGCTCATAATTTTGATCAGAATAGTTTGTTTTCTAATTTGCTGAATTCTGTACAGTTGCAGAGGTAAAACTAAGCTATGCTATATTTAGAAAAATATTCAATATCTAAGTTTGTTTATTCTTACTGCCTACAGGTGGTGTGTTTTTTGCATCCGTTCTCTAATGGACGTGAGTGATAGATGACAGGTTACAAGTTAATCATAACATTGTGATATTATTCAATGTCAAAGATAACGGAAATACCACATTTGGGCCACAAACTATTAATCCTATTTTTAGAACACACACCCTTTTATAAGTTATGATGATTAAATTGTATTTATTACGTTAAAACTGCCTCCGTGGTCTAGCGGTTAAGTCCGTGGATTTAGACTCGGAGGTACCGGGTTCGATTCCTGGTCGGGACACAAAAATATTAATTAATGTATATAAATACATTTAATTAATATTAAATTTTATGTGATATTTTTCGAGTTTGGTACGCTGGAGACATCGACGAGCTTGCCACTTGTCATGATTGGCCTATAGTAAAGTTGGCTAAATGTGAATCCGCTTATTTATAAGCGTGGTTTCTGACCACCTCGAAAGGAAAACGGTCGTGATGATTAAATTTTTACGTTAAAAACTATAGTTAGCTAACTACAACACAAATAAATATATTTTTACCCTCTTCATCATCATCAGCCTGTGTCTCCACTGCTGGACGTAGGCCTCCCCCAACCCCAAGGCTCACTACTTCACACGATCTCCTGCCACCCTCATCCAACTCCCACCAGCTTCTTCAGGTCATCCATCCATCTAGCGAGGGGTAGTCCCACTCTGCGTCTTCCCGTACGTGGTCTCCACCAGGGGGTGGAAACTTAGAACAAGTAATTGACAAATTTCGGTTCAAATAGAAAGTCGCGACGCCTGGTAGACGTTCTTCTTCTTCTTAGTCGCTACACTCTTGGCAGAGTGGTCGTGGTCGTCACTTGAGTGTCAGTGTTACGCTTAACAAGCCGTCGCCACTTCCTGGAGCACTCATGAAGGGGGTGATCCATTGCTGCTTTAATCTGGTCAGTCCATTTCATCAGAGACCTACCACGCATCCTCTTGCCATCGACTTTTCCCTGAACTACAAGGCGCTCAATGGATGTATCTCCACGCCGCGAAAGTGAAGAAAGAAAGTGAGAATGCGTGATTGTACGATTGAGGAAAGGCGCTGTCATATCTCTAGTTCCCCCAGGATGGATTTGTTGGTTGGTTGGTAGGATGGAGACGTTAGGTGGTACAAAATTTTATGTTCATTCTTTCATTAATTCAATCAATTCGTTCATTATTTTTCTTGATTCGTTCAATTCATTTAACATGTCGGCCATTATTGTTAACAAGCGAATCATACAACTTTAGTAAAAAAAACTGAAATTTAAAAGTATTGTGTAACTTTTAGTATCTGCCTGTGTCGTATGGTAACCACCTGGCTACGTTATAATAATATTAGATTGTTGCACCCTGCCCATAATCTCTTTCCATCCCAAAGGTTAATTGTTATAGTCATCATATAGTAGGTATATTATATTATGTTTATTTATAGAACGTATGTATGTAGTATTATTTGTATGTATTTGTGTATGTATTAGTATGTAAATATGTATTTATACACTAGTATATATTGAAGTCAATTTTTTTTCTATTAGTTTTGATAGCACCTGCCTTATCTTGTCGTAACTGCTTCAGTTGTCCCAAAGTTTTGACCAGTATAGAATGTCTAGCGGCATTAGGTCCGCCTTTCTACTTTGTGCAATAAAGTTTATAATAAATAAATAAATAATTGTCAGAAAATAACTAACAGGCATTAAACTCTGTATTAACATTATTCTATAACAGGCATTGTAGATATAAATCCTAAGAAAACTAAATGTAATAAAAATTGCCTAATTATGTGTATAAGAATTTATGATAAATTACCTAACAAATTAAAATTGTATGGAAAAATGTTTTAAAAATCAATTAATAATTTAGTTAAAAGAGAAAGATGTTTTATAATTTAAAATAATATTATGTAAGTTTTTGGACATATTTTATTTAAAATTTATATTAATGTTTGATATATTTGCTCGCCAATTTACTTGGCAAATGTTGTTACGTTTAGTTAGTTTATTATGAGACATGTAAATTAGACTAACATTTATGCAAATAAAGAATTTTTATCTTTTTTAAACTTGTCTATGTACCCAATTGTAGGTTTTGGTGAAATAAATAAAAATTGATGCTGAGCAAACCTATGCTTTGCTAGGACTAAAAGTGCTGAAAGTTTTAACCAAAATCATAAATATGTATACATACATAGATCTTTATGATTATCGCTAAAACTTTCAGCTTAGTCCTAGCAAACTATAGGTTCGACAAATATTTACGCAACACCGTTTTAGAAATTCAAAACGGTCGAGCGGTCCAATGTGTTGGCTGAAATCAGAAAACTAGAAGCTAATTATAATAATAATAAATATTTCCAGACACGTCACACAGCGCCATCTAGTTTCCGTAGTAAGCTACGAGGCTTGTGTTACGGAAACTAGATGGTTGATAAACTACATATTATACATTTTTTTTGTAAATATATATATATTATACATATAAAGGTTGGTTGTTAGAAAATGCCTGGCCATTAAGCCCGCCTATGTACAATTCTAGTGCAATAAAGTATTTAAAATAAAATAAACACCCAGACCGAGACAAATTATACAATGTACAACTTGCCCCCGGTGGGAATCGAACCCACGACCTCCCGAGTTCACGGCAACGTTTGTTACCACTAGACCACGAAGGCGGTAGTACTAATCAATAAATTTAACGTAATTAATGCTTTCTTTTTATTATGAAACTCATGAAACATCGTCATACTTTAATTGTCCGACCCATTGCCCATGAGGTCAATCGCAAACCAAATCACTTTATGTGTTAAAAGTTAATTAGAACTTATTATCAACGATTAGAACTCTTTACGATCACGAATCTGAAACTAGTGCAGCACGTTTTTGAATCGATTTTATTCGACCATCAATCGATTCCAATATAAAAAAAAATACAAGTTTTCATGCCAATTTCTTAATTATTTAATTTATTTGTGATATTTCTCGAGTTTGGTACGCTGGAGACATCGATGAGCTTGCCACTTGTCACGATTGGCCTATAGTAAAGTTGGCTAAATGTGAATCCGCTTATTTATAAGCGTGGTTTCTTAGCACCCCGAATGATACTTTACTTTAAGGTATACAAATTAATTTTATATTTTTATTTATTCAATCCAAAACATAATATACTCGCAAATATAATTTTGGAATATCCATTTAGATGTTTGATTTTGTTCGCTATTTTTTTTCTTTATTACTGTCCCTAGAACACAGTGTCCTAGACCTCAACTGTTGGAGATAGGCCTTCCAGAACATATATCTGGAGAATTAGTCCTACACTCGCCACGCTGGCCAGACGGGTTGGCGAGGATCTGATGTCAATTTATTTTTTAACAAGACAAGTTGGTATTAGTTGAACCGTGACCGAGGCACGGGAACGGTGGTGTTGTAAATTTATAACAAATGTACGTAAGAAAAGTGTATTTCTCATTGGTACATGCTGGGGGGGTTCGAACCGACCTTGTAGGATTTAAGGTAAGCGTTCTTACAACCGAGCCACCACTGCGCCTTCAATCTTCCCCTTTATTGTTCTCTATACTAACTTATATAACTAACTGTCAGTTCTTTTAAATATTGTTTCTTAATAATTGACCGCGAATCAGTCTAAATAAATATCAATTTCTCAAAACACTGGAATCACTCATGAAAACGAAAGATTTATATTACGACAGACATGGCTGTATGGGCTAGATTCCACTGCCTTTTCTATCATCTCATTTAGCAGCCATTAGGGAGAAGAAAACTAAATACAATAGTTGTCTCGAATATAATTACCTAAACCCTAACCCTCCTTAAGAATATGGAAAATATATCCTATGAAAATCCGATAGGAATTTTCGGGCTTTTTCCTAACAATATGTAGTGGTATTTCCCAACAACGATAAGGAAATTCTGAACACAGAAAACCCACTTTCCCCAGATGCCATTGTTATATTTTACAGTCCATTGATTGTGTAATTAGTTCTATAGGAATCAGTGTGTTTACGAAAGAAACCGATATAAAATTTGGCAGATATCTACTTTGGAATGAGAAAAAAATATATATTTGATGTAATAGAAAACGTCGTCGGTTAACTGATAAATTTAAGGATTTACGCGGACAAGATCAGTCGTTACGAATACAATACCGTTAACCTAATTCATGTCATATCATCATAGTCATGAGACTATGACAATACTACAAGGTGCTCGCAGTGACAAAATATTGTAACTTATTATTACCAAGCCTAGTCGTTAAAGAAGAAAGATGAATGACAAGAAAAATGAATATTTGATATAATGTCAAATCGACAGTTAATCGATTAATTTTAAATTTACATCGATTAAATCATAGTTTTTTTTTTTTTTTTTTTTTTTTTTTTTTTTAATACTAGCACCACATGTGACCTTGCGCCCACTTGATGGTAAGTGGCGTGCGAGGTCCATGAATGTTAGCAACTGGAATCAGAGACTCATGACTGACATCAGTCCCTAACACTATGCCGGCTTGACTGGGCATTTACTGGGTTTATCGGCAAGAACGGTGGATACTTCCCCGCCCCGACAGATTGGGGAAATTACAACTATAAATAAGCGGATTCACATTTAGCCAACTTTACTTTAGGCATATAATGACAAGTGGCAAGCTCGTCGATGTCTCCAGCGTACCAGACTCGAAAAATATTACAAATATTTAAATTAATAAATATTATTGTGTTCCGACCAGGAATCAAACCCGGTACCTCCGAGTCTAAATCCACGGAGTTAACCGCTAGACCACGGAGGCAGTTGTAAATACTGATTTTTTCCGCGTATATCCTTAAATTTAGTTAACGATTATTAGGTAGTGATTTTCTATTATTTCGATTATATTTTTTTGTCAAAAGAAGATATCTGCCAATTTTTTTTATAAATTCAACGAGTTTATCATTCAGTTAATATACAGACAGACAAAGCTTCTTTCAGATTTATAATATTAGTATGGATATTAAGACAACAGCTAAATTGGTTCACCTTTACTGAATCGAAAGGTGTTGTCATTGGTTTGAATGATCCCGAACTGGGTGTCACAAGTGAAGTCATAAACGCAAGTGTTTGCGCAATAAAACAATTGTACCCCACGTACGCCTTTGCCCACTTAGTTGTTTTGTAACAAGTACTTAATGTAAACAACGTGCTAAGCCTGTTTGTCACTTTGTTAACCGGATCGACGACATACCTATTCTTATCATCAGCCTATGTTTATCCATTACTGCGTATAGCCCTTCAACCTGTTTCAACCCTTATAGCCTTATTATTATCAGCCTTTGTTTATCCGTTACTGCGTATAGCCCTTCACCCTGCTTCAATCCTTATAGCCTTATTATCATCATGATCAGCCTTTCTTTATCCGTTACTGCGTATAGCCCTTCACCCTGTTTCAACCCTTATAGCCTTATATTATTATCATGATCAGCCTTTGTTTATCCGTTAATTCGTATAGCCCTTCAACCAGTTTCAACCCTTATTATTATCAGCCTTTGTTTATCCGTTACTGCGTATAGCCCTTCACCCTGCTTCAATCCTTATAGCCTTATTATCATCATGATCAGCCTTTCTTTATCCGTTACTGCGTATAGCCCTTCACCCTGTTTCAACCCTTATAGCCTTATTATTATCATGATCAGCCTTTGTTTATCCGTTAATGCGTATAGCCCTTCACCCTGTTTCAATCCTTATAGCCTTATTATTATCATGATCACCCTTTGTTTTTTCTGTTACGTATAGTTTCTTATATGAAAATAAACGATTATTATTATTATAATACGTAATATGCCAAACTCAAATTTCTGGAAGGCCCATCTCTAACAGTGGACGCTTAGCAGATTTCAGTGACCTGTTAATGTTAAATCTGACTGAGAAAGGAAACCTCAGCTATAGCAGATTTACAAATGAAATAAATACAGAATTACACAACAACGATAAATAAATATATTTCAAATTCACTTATAAGAATACAATACCTGGTCCTCTGTACTCTGTGTTCTACGGGTTGTGATGATGATACTACTATTAACTGTAATAGCGGTTGATTAACAGTGTCCGCTGATGATATACCTATGTAATGAAAATCTACAATAATGTGATCATCAACAAATAATATGCTCACAAATCGTGCAGACAGTAAATTACAGTTGTAAGTACATAAATAATACGTAAACACGTCGTTAATAGACATTCACAATTTGCGTTCTACTATAAAACTAAATATAAACAAATACACATAAGTTTATTACTTATCAAGCCCACGCATAATCTACGTTCCAGTTAAATTGGTTATTTAAGAAAGGACATCAGTCACAATTTTCAAATCGAGCTAAAGCATTCAAAGGGATTTTAACTAATAGCGGTTAAGTCCGTGGATTTAGACTCGGAGGTACCGGGTTCGATTCCTGGTCGCGACACAAAAATATTTATTAATGTAAACATTTAATTAATATTGAATTTATTTATGATATTTCCCGAGTTTGGTACGCCTGGAGACATCGACGAGCTTGCCACTTGTCATGATTGGGCTATAGTAAAGTTGGCTAAATGTGAATCCGCTTATTTAAAAGCGTGGTTTCTGACCACCCCGAAAGGGAAACGGTCGTGATGATACTTTAGAAACCTTATATCTGGAGAATTTGACCTACACTCGCTACGCTGCACTGGCAATTTTTATGTCAATTTATTAACGATTCCACAAGTTGGTATTAGTGGAACCGGGACCGAAATCTATGACTAATGTACGTAACACAAGTTTATTTCTCATTGCTACATACCGGGGTTTGAACCCACTTTTTTAGGTAGTTAACGAAAGCATTTATATATATCTGAAACATATATTTGGAGAATTTGCTCTACACTCGCCACAGCGATTTCCAGACGATATGGTCTTGATATTTTTTTTTCATGTCAATTAAAAATTCCACAAGTTGGTATTAATTGAACCGAGATCGACGACTTAATGTGCTCTCCGAGGCGCGGGAACAGTGGTGTTGTAAATTTATGACAAATGTACGTAAGATAAGTGTATTGTACATGCCGGGTTAGAACCGCGACCTTTTAGACCTCCACCGCTTAGAAGATGCTAAGACAAATACAAAATGTTAATTTGATTTGAATTTATTAAAATCTAACATTTTATTTTTAAGGATGAATACATTAATCATCCATTTAGCGATATTTCGACGTCATTAAATTCGTAGTTTTACGTGCCATGTGGTCTTCAACCGGTCATCGGTAAGGCCAACGAGTCTGCTTCAATTATATGAACAATACTGATTAATTATTTTTAGACAACCCAATTTTTTATTAATTGGTAATTCCCCTAATAAGGAAGAGCCTGAGTTCCAGTTCCCCCTGTTTATTAGCAGGTTTTATTATTTTAAACATTGCATTATACAAACATTTATAACATGAAAGAGCGGGCAGTCTCTGGCAGGCTTTTCCTTCAGCATCGGTTGGGACACTTCTTGCGCTAGAAGTGCGCCGCATTCCTCGTCACACATCATCCGAAGGGCTCTTGTCCCTGCTGGAGTATCAGCGATACTAAAATCCCAGAGGATTGCGTGGAATGTTGGCATGACCGTTGGGCCGTGGAACCTCGGCAGGACATTAGCCCAATCTCACATTCAGGCGACGTCGTCCAGTTCGGGGTGTGCATTTCTGCTGAGAAACTCAAGCTGCGCAAATACGTCAACCTCTTCTGTTGCAACTTCAACAAAAGCTGAAGTGGCATTGGGTCGGACACCATGTGGAATGTTAACGTTTCCTAAATACAGTACCCAAAGACAAACTTTACGAGTACTGCATCTAGTTTGCTTTTTGGTTCTTTGCTATATTACCTTTTATTATTTATCGATGAATTACTGCTACAACTTTTAAAGAGGATGACTTTACTTTATTTATTCTAATTTAAACTGCATTATTTTACAATTAATCAAGTTAACAACTGTTGAATTTAAATAAACGGGTGCCAAAACACATGCAAACTAAATGATAAAAATATTGGCTTGACAACCTTCTAATGTTTGAGCCGAAATGCCACAGTTCACACTACACACTGACGACATACTAAACCTTTATGATCGTACATTTGAAGTTCAAGTTCGTTTAGATGTTAGTGCTGATGTATAGCCAGGAATGGGACTATGTGAACGTATCACTTGTATCCGGTATGATTATACAGTGATGTAATGAATTTCAATAGGTAGTTTGAGTCTTGTGAAACGTTAGGGGCCTACACGATATAGTTTCCAATTGACAAAAAACGAAAGTGCTTGAAATAAACAAAGCTAATGCAATTTTGTTGTTAGTCAACAGTTTTGTATTAATTTTCCTATAATTATAAGATCATCATAAACGTGGTAGAAAATCGTAAAACACGATTTACTCACGTCATTTTTTTCTGTTGTTGATAAACGATAAATTATGTATCTAACATTTCAAATTTTAAAATATCATTATATTTTTCATTTTCATCTCCCAAATATCGGTTTACAACACGTTCACCTGATTTACGAATTGCCACGAAGACAATGCAGTTTTGGAGGACATCAGCTACTATGTTGGTCACCGCCCACATACGAAGTCTTGCTTGTAGTCTAATTGCAGAAAATAGATCAATTTAAACCATTTGCCAAGTGTTTGAAATGTTAATACATTAAATTTCTAATAAAAGATTTACCCGAGAAGAACTAAGAGCTATCAGTTAGCAACTAGTATTTTAAAAAGTCATTCTGTTAGTATCTATGTTATAGGTAATATCTTTCTTATCGGACAAATATTTCATTGATTTACAGTAGGAAAATAATGTATTATCATTAATTCTACAAAGATAGTCGTCTCGTTGTTGATGTTTATGTCTTAACAATGACTGATTGACGTCGCACAACAACTTATGTGACGAAATAAGCCGGATCTTTGGAAATTATTATTAGATATGTATTTTTTTGTAATTGTTCTAATCAGTCGTTAATTAGCTCACAAAGACTGCACATATCGTTGGACATGACAGACAAAACTCGTGGTGCGAGATGTTGTTCCAACAGATGGTTCAGACCCAATTTGAGGCGAATCATCTGCGTCCATGTAAGTTTTAAGAAAATTTTAATTAACGGTGGTGGCTCGGTTGTAACAATGCTTTCCATTATATCGTTAAAAGGTCGGTTTAAACCCTGGCATGTACCAATCAGAAATACACTTCTAATTGGTACACACAACACCACCGTTCTCGCGCCTCGGCACGTTAAGAAGTATGTCCCGGTTCTCCTCGCCAAATCCTGTAAGTGTAGTCCAAATTCTCAGGAAATTTCTGGGTTCCATCTCCAACAGTGGAGTTCTAGGGGCTGTTATGAAGTGATGATGGTTTGTGTCTGGTGAAACACCTAAATTGATTTGTCTGACCATTTCCATTTGATAATCTAAAAGGATGTTAATTCTATTTTTTATTTTATTTAACCAGATTGTTTACTAATTCCAATGAAAGAAGAATTAGGATACACGGACGCTATTCTAACAGTGCTTGCTGCTTTGTTATGCAATGAAGCTGTACATCCAATCTAGAACATTGTCTCATATCTAGTATAACCTTGCTTTCCTATAGAATTGAAATGCTTGGATGAATTCAGCAAGATCGTGTGGTGGAGTTTGGATGTGGGTCGTGCACTGGCGCATCCTGTTGTTGGTGACGACACACATCGTTCGAGGTGGCGCGGCCTACGTCGCAAGCTATCCACCATTTCATTGGTCGCTCTTATCGCTTGTGACCGATAGAATTTCTCCACTGCAAACGGAACTGATTGTGTCTACAAGATATCAGTATGTAATTGACAGAGATTTATAACAGAGTCTCGGTGCAATAGAACTTGTTTATACAACGCAAAAACTGATTATTAAATATCTATAAACGCAAATTAATATTAATTAACACTAGCTAAGGTGTTGTTTTTGCAAAGTTTTGTATTATGTTTGTCTCCAGTTTCCTTATACTTATTTTCTAACAGCTAACCTTTGTGATGGCGATAAGAGGTGCAGATAATAGGAAAAAATACAAAATATATATTATATTTAACAATTCATAAATACTTATATAATATATATCTGTAGTATTATACATATATAAAATAATTACTATGTCAGATCGTGATTGAGACATTTTGCTTTTTAAGAAAGTGACTGAAGACCAAGTTTTTAAAGATGGAGATAGAAGGAGCTTGTCTGATCACCAATGGGATAATGCTGTGTAATTAAATAGATCTTTATTTGATAAAAACAATGCATTTGTGCTATTTGGAACACATCTCCTATGTCTCCCTGTCGACCTTTATTTATAAAACTAAAAATCCTACCTTCTTCTTCTACCTTCTTTTATTTCATTTCGTCAAAACGTCTGGAAAGTGTAGACAATGTAGACGAGACGCTGTTAATTAACATACAGATTATAATAATATCAGCTTAAATTAAAGCATATCTACATAATTTATGCCGTTTCAGGTAATATTTTAATACCTGAATTTTGGGTATCAGAAAGTATATAATAAAAATACATTTTATAGTTTATTACACTGGACATAAATAAAGATACATATTTAATCTTTGTACTTTGGCATGCCCTAAATGACGGCTTCAGACCTAAACATATTGACGCAGATATTATACAATATTGGTTTTGATAACCTTTGTCACTATCAATAAATATTAAAGACTAACAATGCTTGCTTATTTTGCTGGGGTACATATTTATCAACGTTTTGTTAATTGCCGCTTTGAATGTAAATATTTATCAATGTCTTTAGTAAATATATCTAATTTCTTTTTTTAATCTCTCAAGAAATTTTAAAAGTTGATTTAATCTAAACGGAAGCAAAAATAATTTGCGAGTTTATTGTATTAGTTTCTTTTACAAACTGTTAGCTGTTTTATATATAGCTTTGTAACAATGAGATTAAGAAAGCAGAAGTGTAAGATACCTTCATTGTTTATGGAGAAACAAAACTTATTAATAATAATGGCTCTGAGATCTTTACGTACTACGTTTAAAGACAATGTTTTCCCATGTTCTCACTGTTCTTTTCCATAAGCAATTGATTGATTTATTGATATCGTCAGGCGGAACTAGGCGAATAAATGCGATTTAAGCTGTGTTATTAAAAACAGTAACAGCTGATGCAATAAGACCTTCTAGATGAAGCGTGGAGCGAACAGATTTGATCTGCTAATGATCTCGACGCTTCTCATGACCTTCACAACAATAGGTCGACATTACATAGATCGCGTACACTTCGAAATATTTACAAGCATCCTTGTGTTAAGACTATGATTTAATAGCTAGATGTCATTTTTTTATTGTTGAGTGACGCAGTTTGGTAAAGAGTAAAAAATGTAAACAAATTAGACCGCCAAACATGAACGGGCATAACTAATGCGGGAGAAGCCGTTGGGGTTTTTGTAGCTCTATATATAGTGTTTGAGGAAACATCATTAGAGATTGACGTTGTCTAGCAAAGTATTGTGTCTGGGAAAATGCTCTATCTAGTGGTAAATTAAGCGTGGACATTTTTGTATCTTCTATGTCTTTGATTACTTATAAATGTACTTCTATCCTATAATCCAGATGTGCCAATAAGAAATACACTTTTCCTACGTCAATTTGTTTTACAGTACAGTTTTTTTACATTAGAACCTCGCCATTCAAATTCATCAATCTAGTGAAATATTTTTTTTATTGGCATAAATTGCAATAAGGTATGGTATATTATTGTGGGGTAATGCTGTGGAAATAAGTAGATCTTTATTGGATAAACAAAATGCAACTGTGCTATTTGTAACATATCTCATGTCTTCCTGACGACCTTTATTTATAAAACTAAAATTCCTTCTACCTTCTTTCATTTCGCCAATCCGTCTGGTAAGAGTGACGAGAGAAGGTCAAATCCAGCAATATGTTCTTGAAAGTCCATCTCCATCTGTGTATGTGATGATGTTAATGAACTTTTTACATAATCAGTTTTGACTTATTCTGAAACATTATATATTTACATTTACTGCTGCGTTTGTTTTCTTAAATCTGGTACAATTTGATTTACCTAAAAACGAGTAATACCCAAGAGTTGTGGAGCCGTGGCTACTCTCATTTAATCGGCGCGGGCGCACAGCGCAGCATGATTTTTTAGAAAGTTACATCCGTTTGTGTAAAAGGGGGCGGAGCCTTCCGCTCTGCCGCATCTGGAATAGCTCCGGATGAATATTTGCCTCATATCACTATAAATCCAGGTGTACTTTTCACAAAAACACTACTATAAATATAAACTAATACAATTCTTGCGACAATTAATTTTGCCTATGCTGAGAGATGTAAATAAAATAATTTCCAATTTTTATTTTTGTTTATAGCTTGCTAAGCTTACAAAGTTTTCTGCATTTCAATTATAAATCTGAAACTCTGCTCCTCCTTTCCTCACACATGCAAATAAACTCGTATAAAAATCCTCGGTTGTAAGAACGCTTTCCTCAATCATGACAAGTGGCAAGCTCGTCGATGTCTCCAGCGTACCAAACTTGAGAAATATCACAAATAAATTATTGATTTGATTTGAACCGCTAGAGCACGGAGGCAGTTATAAATTGTCATTAAAAAGACATCAAAAATCAGATCCTGGCCGAATTCTCCAGATATATGTTCTGAAAGGCCTCCAACAGTGGAGGTCTGTAATGATGAAACCCTATTGCTAATAAAGACTCTGAAATTTGATTGATCAATTTCGTATTTAAATACACAATATCATTGGTACGCAATAAATGATATTGGGCGATTTCAAGTTACGTACATGTATAAAGGTCATTGATCAGTTGTAGATCCGCTTCGACATCGTCGTCTGACCCTGCGAGAGGGACGACCTGCTTTTATAATATTTTGGCTGGTTATTTTATTTTACTTTTATGTCAAACTTAAGGTAATTTATTCTGTATTCCACGTGACATTTTATAATAGTCTTAAGATAGTAGAAGAGCTATTTTTTATCCAGATGAACTCTACTTTTTATATAATAAAATACGTTAGCAAAATCAACGTTTATGGGTTAAATTTTGGAAAGTAATGTCAAACTTGACTGTCATTTGAATCGAATCCTATTGCCAAAATCTTCGGGAATCACCTGGCAAGAAGAATTGTTGCTTAGTCATTGTTAGTTGTGTTTAATTGTGTTTGGATAGGGTTAGGGTGTTATTGTTAATTTAAGATTTATTTTTTTATTTTCCTTTTAGTTTTAGGTCTTGTTAGGTTAACTTAATTTAATTTTATATAATTTCTTTTTTTTTCAATAACTTTAATGTATTTTGAAAGACGTTATGATTCATGCATGCTGTAATGGTCTGTAATAAAAAGGGCAATAACCATGTGTTAGTTTTAGTAATATTATAAATATGATTGTACCTTTTGTTGACTGTTCCTTGAATAAATAAAATAAAATAAATAAAGATTTAAAAAAAAAATGCAGTTTTAGCATAGTTTAGACAGTAGCCATTTTATTATTATTATTGAAAAAGATCGGTGAAGGTCGCTATTCTACGTATCATGTACTGAAAGAACATCTCAGGAATATTACATTCATATTGGTTTGTTAGATTATTGGCTTGCTTATTTATTCTTTATTGATTTGACACTGCCTCCGTGGTCTAGCGGTTAAGTTCGTGGATTTAGACTCGGAGGTACTGGGTCCGATTCTGGTCATATTAATTTATTTATTTATGTTTGAAATTTCTCGAGTTTAGTACGCATTGATGAGCTTTCCACTTGTCATGATATGCCTAAATAAATATCTAAAAATTGGCTAAATGTAAATCCGCTTTTAAAAAAAGCACGGTTTATGACACGACGACATGATATATCATATAAATAGTTATATCTTAAAAACAAGAGATTCAGGGCTTACTCTGCTATGCTGGTCTAATCAATGCAAGGTGTAGTTGTCAGAGGGTTCTATCCGAGCCGATTAAAATATAAGAAACCTGGGAAAATGCAGGATAAAGGGACTCGCCAATATTAGGTCGTTCAATCGATTGGACTGCCGAAGGCTTCGATAGTCCTGGAGCAGGCCTGATCCAGATACAATTCACTTCTTTATTCTTTCTCTTGTTCGTATGGCTGCGTAATTTCAACTGAACAATTTTTGCGATGTTTTGACACTTGTATCGTCGATCCGTCGAGGCCAAGATTTCGCGTCCATGCATGCCTCCTATTAGACTTTTAAATATGGCGAGGAGAATGAATAGGGATAAGGACGCAGGAGTTTTACCTAATCTGAACACAAGGTGTTTTGCACCAACGTGGTCTTCACTCGAGACTCTAGAACTAACCTGTTTGCTCCATCATTCTTCAGTTCTACAGCAGATGTTGCCGGCTAATTGCCACTTCAGCTTGCTAATTTTGATTCAGTAACTGTGGTTCTCTAACTATGATATAGGATAGTGTGTTAATGACAGTATATTTATTGTATTTTGTTTGTTACAGAAATATGTGGAGTCTGGTTTGGCCTACGCTGGCGAGCGAGGTGAGGACTCGAGCTACGACTCCGAGTACGAAGAGGAAGGGGCTCATCGAACTGCCTCTAGGACTCCTTCAGACACTCTCGCCGCAGAATTCGCTGAATACGTTACCCTTACACCGCCCACACAACCTAATCAGGTAACATTTCTTCTATTTTCTGAAGAAACTGCGAAGTGTACGAAGAGGAAAGATCTTATGGAGCTTCGAGTTTACTCAGTACTTCATCGCGCTTGCCATAGGTCTTGTCTTAACAAGACAAATTTCTAAACATTCCATGGATTTACCGATCCATCGTATGTGAGAGAGAGAGAGAAGAAGAATGGTATAGGCTGGTTTACAAAGGTGGCCTTATTTTATTTATTGCTTTTTATATGTCAAATTTAAAACATCCCATCAATTTATTTATTTAAAAACTTTATTGTAAAAATACAAGAGGCGAACGTAATACAAATACAAATTATTTATTGACCAAAGTTTACATGAATTGCAGACTTTTAGTGGTACAAAATATGAGAGATATATTGTTTACAGAGGTACATCTCTGCTGGGTGGTGTATGGTTGGGTCACCAATAAGGGCCAGGGTCCGCGCATTAGTTGACTCCGTTGAGGCTCATTACGGTTACTATAAGATATATAAGTCAATAACAATAATAATAAATAAAATAATATTAAAGCATAAAATAATATATATAAGTTTACTAAATACATAGATAAATATAATAACAAACTAATTAATTAGGTGAGGATATGAAATATATAAATAAACTAAATATATATGCCTACCTGTGTCTTTATTCTAGAATGTGTAGTAACTTTTGCTCTGATATTTCAATACCAATATAAACCATTTTATTACATGTTTCTAAAATTTTCTAAGTCTGTATTTAGTAATGTATTCGGGAATGTGGTCATAGATCTTGGGGGCTAGAAACTGGCCACTAGGCATTCTCTGCCCGTTAACCTTTGGGACATGGGATCATTTATTATTAAGTACGGTGCAAATAAAAAGAATAAGATAATAATCAATCGTAATAATATTTAAATACTAAAGCAACAAACATACATATATAGGTACATACACATACATACTAATATTTCATAAATAAAATAGATGCAATACGAGTATAATATAAATAATTATAACATAATACATAAGTAATAATGATACTTTCAAAAACAACTGTCACGCTCCCGTCAACTAGTTAGAATAGATATTAGGCATGACAATCAAATAATTATAACATAATACATAAGTAATAATGATACTTTCAAAAACAAATGCCACGTTCCCGTCAACTAGTTAGAATAGATATTAGGCATGACAATCAAATAATTATAACATAATACATAAGTAATAATGATACTTTCAAAAACAAATGCCACGTTCCGTTCAACTAGTTATGATAGATATTAGGCATGACAATCAAATAATTATAACATAATACACAAGTAATAATGCTACTTTCAAAAACAACTGTCACGCTCCCGTCAACTAGTTAGAATAGATATTAGGCATGACAATCAAATAATTATAACATAATACATAAGTAATAATGCTACTTTCAAAAACAACTGTCACGCTCCCGTCAACTAGTTAGAATAGATATTAGGCATGACAATCAAATAATTATAACATAATACATAAGTAATAATGATACTTTCAAAAACAACTGCCACGATCCCGTCAACTAGTTAGAATAGATATTAGGCATGACAATCAAATAATTATAACATAATACACAAGTAATAATGCTACTTTCAAAAACAACTGTCACGCTCCCGTCAACTAGTTAGAATAGATATTAGGCATGACAATCAAACTTATAATTTTTATTATTACTTTTATTCTAGGCAAAAATAGATTTCGCTTTGAAGCTTGGCTACACTGAGGAGATGGCTCTCACGGCACTAAGGAAGTTGGGTCCGGATCCTCCTCAGAACGACTTGTTGGCCGAACTAATCCGTTTGGCCGCCAAGTGTCCACCACGACCGCTTTCTCCGCCGCCACCAGAGCTGACTGGAGACCGACCTGCGCTTAGACACATCGTTATAGATGGAAGCAATGTCGCTATGGGGTTAGTATTCAGTATTTACTATCAATAATCATAAATTTACTCAAAAATGGTTGTATGGAATTTTATTGCTGGTCTGTTAGAGTTTCTAGAATTTTCTTTGTTTTTTTTTTAAACAATTTGTCTTAAAGATATGCGAGGCCTGCAAAATCAATACACAACAGACGGAGCACCGATAAATAACATATTTTTTTTTAAATTGTATATAAATCAAAATTTGGCTACAAAACAATTCGGTTGAAATATTTTGGAGTTTTATCCAGACTTACGCACTGCAATTATTTTTTACATATATATTTTTCTGAGCTATTTAAATATCTCAGCTTAGCTTTTTGTGAATGTTCTTCTGTTAGAAGTCCAACAAAATTAAATACGTGGTAGGCTCAAGGGCTACGGCTAAAACTGGTACTAATAGTGACAGCACAGCAAACTAGTAGTTTTACAGTAGTGAAAAAAAATAGGGTTACAAGGATATTGATGTATCAGACTCAAAATCAAGTTAATATTAAAACTCACGCGGCTATGTCTTAACTTTTGTAAAAAATATTGACTTTTTCCACTGTTAACTTCTTGATTTATTTAAAATATTTAATTAGTTAATATCATTTTAGCTTATACACAATTGGATATACACAAAAATGATTTTAGGTTTACATTACGGGGAAGTAGAAAAATATAATATTATGTTGGTTGAATGTGGTGTGAGCAGTGGTGGCTCGTTTGTAAGAACGCTTCCCTTAAAATCCTACAAAGGTCGGTTCAAACCCCTCCGGCATGTACCAATGAGAAATGAACTTTTCTTACGTACACTTGTCATAGATTAACAACACCATCGTTTCCGTGCCTCGGAGAGCACGTTAATCCGTCGGTCCCGTTTCCACTAATACCAACTTGTGGAATCGTTAAAAAATTGTCATTAAAACAAATTGACATCATATCCTCGCCAAGCTGGCCAGCATGGCGAGTGTAGGCCAAATTCTCCAGATATATGTTCTGGAAGGCCTATTTCCAACAGTGGAGGTCTAGCACGCTGTGTTCTAGGGGCTGTAATTAATAATAAAAATAAATGTGGGGAAAAACAAAACATTCCATTGGTATCATATTAAGATGCTACACAAGCGCCACGGCTTGAGTGGTGGTCCCGACTCTATAATAAATACTGAACCGTATGATCATTAGGACTAATTTATTAACTGCCTCCGTAGTCTAGCGGTTAAGTCCGTGGATTTAGACTCGGAGGTACCGGGTTCGATTCCTGGTCGGACACAAAAATATGTATTAATGTACATAAATACATTTAATTTATTTGTGATATTTCTTGAGTTTGTTACGCTGGAGACATCGACGAGCTTGCCACTTGTCATGATTGGCCTTTAGTAATGTTGGCTAAAATGTCAATCAGCTTATTTATAAGCGTGGTTTCTGACCACTCCGAAAGGGAAACGGTCGTGATAATACTTTTTATTAACATTGTTTTTTTTTAATTACAGACATGGTAACAAGGAAGTATTCTCGAGCCGGGGGATAGAAATATGCGTCGAATGGTTCCGAGCTCGAGGTCATACTGAAATCACTGTGTTCGTCCCCAAATATCGCAAGGAAGCTTCTAGACCGGACAACCCTGTGGTCGACAGAGATGTCCTGGACCGATTGGAAAGAGAACGCGTTCTTGTGTATACCCCAAGTCGTTTGCTTTGCGGAAAAAGACTCATATGCTATGACGATAGATACATTCTCCGACTTGCAGCTGATACCGATGGGGTTGTGGTCTCCAATGATAATTACCGCGATCTTGCTTTAGAAAACCCAGAGTTCAGGAAGGTTATCGAGCAAAGACTTCTTATGTACTCATTTGTGAACGATAGATTTATGCCACCTGATGATCCTCTTGGACGTACCGGACCCGCTTTGGAAGATTTTCTCCGAGCACCGGACCGCAGTCACCGTCCTCCACCGTGCCCGTATGGTAGGAAGTGTACTTATGGGAATAAGTGTAAGTTTTATCATCCGGAACGTGGTGGTAAGCCGCATAAGTTTGTAGCTGAACGGTTATCTGAACGTTCCCGAGGATTGCATACTTTGAGTTTGCCACCTGCTGAACCCGCTCGACCTAGTTTGTCTAGAGCTCATTCCGCAGCTCCCAGATTGCCGGATGCAGGTTTGGCTTCAAACTTTGATCGAGCTCAATTAGGAGCTAATTCTCATCGTAAGTTGTCTCGGGTTCCTCGTTCCGGGTCTGCGGAGGGTGGTTTGTGGGAGGCCCGGAGTCGGATGTTGTACCACTTATCTGGTATCTTTCCGGAGTGGCAAGTGGCTGAGGCTATGTCTCTTCACCCCGCAGAGTCTGACCCGCAGAAAATGTGCGCCATCATCCTAGCTCGCTGTCGACCTCGAGAACCCTGACAAAACTAAATTGGCGGCTCTATTTTATCCCTACGGTTCATACACGCGCTATCGGTAGGCACGCTAACAGTCGGTCCAAAATGGGCACATAGTTACTTACGCTATGATGCAACCTGTCATAGATTGCAGTTACGACAGCATTCTCATGTTGCTTACGAAAAACAAGTAGAGCGGAAGTGTCAAAGTGACAGTTGTGTAACTCGAAAGAAAACCCGACAAAATTTTGCAATAGTTTGAAAATATTAAAATTGTGACACTTCGCATGAGTTACGAAAGCCAAAACTTAAAGCACGGTCACAGCTCGAGTCTATCACGGAAAACTTTTTGTAGATGTCGCTAGCGGCTGTGGTTGCTTACACCTATGACGTTGCAATTTTTTTGTATTAATGTGGTTATTTTTTTATCAGATATTTTTTTAAATTTAATAAAAGATATTTCAAGTCGTGAGTGTACTTTTGAGAAAAATAGTTGTTTTAAATTTCTAGGAAATAAATTACCTACATTTTGGATATATTATTAATCATTTATTTGTTTTAGTAAAATCGTTATACCGAAATGTTTTTGCTATTTTGATCTGTCTAAAATTAATTCCATAATTTTATTTCTTAGAAAGATGACAGCCTACATTTCTCAAAAGTACGTATGCTATTGATTTGACAGCCCGCAAAGTTATCAATATTATCGATACAGTTTACCGTTTGACAGTAGCCGGCTGACATTTTGACATTTGCTTCTAGTGTTGCAAAAGAAAAAAATATTATTGTCCATTAATATAAAACATATGTTTGGGCATAAAATCAGTTAATATGGGATGTGTTGGTGACATAATTAAGTTGTCATGTTATAATATTACTGGTTCTTTGGAACTAATGATATAGACAAAATCAGCTTTTTAGATTTTGTAAGTGGCAACTTTTTTTATGACTTGGTCGTTATCAGATGTCGAGACTGCTGCCCCTTAGTTGTTAAGGTTTTGCATTACTGGAGTCACGTGTCAGGATCACACTAGGTTTAATTTTTATAAATCAAGTGTTTGGATTCCTACTAAATCGAAATGGTCAGTTATATTGTACTTTATCTGGTAGGCATTCTTTTTACACCAGGATTTTGCGTGTTAATTTTAAATATAGTTTAAAATTAACACGCAATGTATGTTGATAATACAATTAGGTACACTACACTGGGGCGTGTATCATCACGACCGTTTCCCTTTCGGGGTGGCCAGAAACCACGCTATAAAAAAGCGGATTCACATTTACTTAACTATAGGCTAATCATGACAAGTGGCAAGCTTGTCGATGTCTCCAGCGTACCAAACTCGAGAAATATCACAAATCAATTAAATGTATTTATTTACATTAATTAATATTTTTGTGTCCCTACAAAATCCACGGACTTAACCGCTAGACCAATGAGCTTTTTAGAGCTGTGTTAATGATAACCAGACAATTACCTAACAAAAGACATCGATCGACTAGCTTGCCACTTGTCATGATAGACCTATAGTAAATTTGGCAAAAGTCAATCAGCTTCATTAAAAAAAAGAGTGGTTTCTGACTACCCCGGAAGGGATACGGTCGTGATGACACTATACTTTACATCGCCAAAGCGCCTAGATGAACACTGCCAGAGTATTGTTGATTAAGAACGCAGGGCCAAGGTATTGAAGGTATTGAGCCAAATATCCGAACCTAATTATTGTCTTACAATAACGTGTGGTTTGTGTATGCATTATTTTATATAGAGATATTTTTATAATAGATGTATCAGAATGTTTTTCGTTGTTGATATTTAAAAAAAGATATTACTGTTAATTCTAATTCGGTTTTTAAATTTTATTTGTAAAAAACCTTTCACTTCTTCACATTCGACATGGAATAAAAAAAATCTTTATTGACATGATTTTTTTTAAATTCCCCTGTGATTATTTTATTTAGTACTAGCTGACCCGGCGAACTTCGTACCGCCTGAGTCAATAAATGTGCCCTCGGTCGGTATGCGCCACCTATCGGACAACAGTAGTACTATGTCAGAAACCTTCGCCGATGTTCACAGAACATATTCCCAAAGTTTAATCCCGATCGGTTAAGTAGTTTTGAAAGGCATAGGGAACATAGATGAAATAAACCGAATTAGAGTCCATCTTGTTTTTTTTTTTTTTAAACTAGTAATGGCAATAAGCACTAAGGCAATTGTGCCAACATCACGTTTTGTATAGATTAATTTTAAAAAGAAAAAAGGGTTTATTGTTTCAAAAAGATTTTAGCTTTTAACTGGATACGATGAATCAAACACTAAAACAGAAAATTGTTTGGTTACTTTGATACGTCGTAAACGGCACAGTATACAAACAACATAGTACATTGGGACATGATAGGCAAAACATGTTTCGGCTCCCAACAAGACCATAGCCCTGGCCACCGGGCCGAGGCCAGCACTCTAGCGCCACCCCACCAGACCTCCGCTCCGCCTACCATCATGCATGAAAAAAAAAAATTCAGGTTGCATGGCGAAGGAAGAGGAGCCGAGATCTCGATGACGTGACCGCGTGGGTCCTAATTATTTTATTATCAACTTGATTTGTATATATGAGCAGTCTGTGATCCATTTCACTACTGTATAACTACAAGTTTGCTGTGCTGTCAATTTTAGTTCCAGTTTTAACCGTAGGTACGACTTGAGTGGTGGGGACTCTAGAATTAATACTGATGACTTTTTTTAATGTCAAACACGAACAACATTCTGAGACATCCTTTAGAAGCAGCGTCTTTGTTATTGTGATGATGGAATTACAACTGAAATTTTAACAATTCCTTTGTTGTAATAATGTAATAATTTTGACATTATTTGTTACCAAAATTATATTTGGTATATTAAGGAATGTAATTTCTTGTACATTAATTTTTATCATACGGCCAAACTCAATATTTATTATTTTTGTTTCTTCTTCCGATGAATGAGGTGATAGGGAAGGCAAAGGGTATCTAGCCCATACAGCCAAGTCTGACGTAATATTTATTTCTTATAAGTTATTGATGCTTTCCTTGCATTCACTCGCGGCATCATAGCCCAAACACGTCGGGCATAATATAATAATAATAATAAAAACGTTTATTGACTTAAAAACCTAGATACATCAATCCGTAAATGTCTATGTCCCAGAAGGTCTGTGATACAGGAAGCCCCACTCTTGCTTACAAAGGCATTGGAGATTAACATGCATTATTATGGGAGTACACAGCGCGGGAAAACCGACAACAATAAACTGCAAATTGTGCCCCATGATTAAAGTCTAATTTATAGTTTTCCATAATTATTCAAGTTGTAACAAAATAATACCATTTTTGACTAATATGTTACAGTAAATTAATTTACAAAACACGTGACATGTCCGTGAAAAATGGCGCGAAGAACTCCTCACTATTATTTTTTATCTATGGTTTTGCTGAATACATTTAAAAGACAAATTTTAAATTTATTTAAATAACATTAAATAGGCTAAAATTTATGAAGCATAGGATCACTTTAAATATTTGTACTCTAATAAATATAATGATATAAACTTTTCTCCTACCTTAAGAGGGTTGTTACGCTTTGCATCCTTCTCGCTCGCACACTCCAACATTATCAACGGTTTTTGAAGCAGACTGTATTAACAATGATTGTAGACAAATAGATTTCTGGGAATATTTATAGTTATAAAAAGTTAGATATTGAGTTTGGCAATTAGTCAATACTGCATGATTGCCAGTGATATTGTCAGCTCACATATGAGTATTGAAAGGATTTTTGTATCATCTCTGTAGTAGGTATATTACTGTATGTGATAAATGTATGTACATAATTGGTACTGTGTACTAATGTAGCTATATCAATGTATGTATGATAGGTTATTTAATGTTTTATTGCGACAGGCTTATAGCTAATTATATTAAATTTTGAAAGGATTGTACACATCCTTACTGCATAAGTAATGGAATAAATGGAAGAGCGATTATCACCGTCTGTTATCTGAATGATATACACTTTTTATACCGCTGTCAAAAGAGCAAATATTTTTTTAGGCTTCAGCAGCCCTACTTCTGTTACAGTCGCAAACGTTAGATTGTCAAAATACTGAATTCTGTTATTTATTACCACTTTTAGCCCGAGTTTTTCCGATCATAGCCGACCTTACGTCAAAATAGCGTTTTCCACCATTTCAAAGGTCACCCATGGGGTTGCAACTTCAAAAAATATTGGGAAAACATAAATTCAATTCTTCAATTGTCCGCCGCGAATTTATATTAAAGTTAACAACCATTATATTAATTTAACTAAGACATTACACATAGTTTAATAACACACATTAAGTAATAAATCGAAAGTATGGCAAATTCTAAAAGAAATATATAATAGTTTTTTTTTTTAATGAACGCATCGTAACGATACGAGGATACGAATTACCAATAGCGGTTTACACTAACAGTTCAGTTATTTAAGGGATTCCACTATATAACGTTGGCGCTTAAGTCACAGAATAGGGCTGCAGGTGTCATTAGTAGAATCTCTATTTGAAATAAAAGGTCACTTTTTTTTAAGATAAAATTATCCAAATAATGCATGGTGAAAAAAGGCTGGGGAGTGTTATTATTAATTGATATCGCTCACAGCCGAAGGCGAAATTAGAGAGAGAAAGAATTACGTGAGTCAACGTGCGCGAACCTAGCTCGCTACCTACTTGATTAGGGTCAGTATGAGTGGCGATATTTTTAGGATAACTTCTCTGCATCGTAACTTTAAATTTTATTACTGAATAATTATAATAAAAAATACGTAGTTCTTTATTTTTATTCTAGATTATAATATAATAATATTTGCTCTTTATCAAATTCCACGCAGTCTAATAAAATGGTGATGGATAGCCTAACGAAATATGGTAAAGGTAAACTAGGTGAGTTTTTTAAGTGAGCGTTGATGGCTAATATAACAGATCGGTGAATGTTGCTCTTTTACGTATCTTGTACTAATAGTATAATATCAATGTATTTAAAATAAGTTGAATAATTGAGAAAGTCATAAATGTCTTATGACAAAAATAATGTGTGTCTCAAAATATTGCTCGTCTTTGATATAAAAAATATATATCAGTATTAATTTTAACTCGGTTTATTTAATAGTAAATAAAAGATCAGGTTTTAAATTTCATTCTTCAAAACAAACCTTTTGCATCGTTCACTTCTTCACACTCCTTTAACTCACTTCACACTCGTTTAGTTTAAGTGAGTTTATTTTGCACGCAGTTCCTTTTCACAAATAAAATTTAATCAAAATGATCTTTGATTAAGTATCAAATAAACTGAATTAGAATTAAACTATATTTTTTAAATATAAAAAACGATAATCATTCTGAGACATCCTAAATATATTTATTTAGCTATATATTTATGATTGGTTATCGCTGGCTTTAACTAGAAAGCTATTTTCAAATTCTTTTCAAGTCTGGTTTTTCACAGCTAGCAATAACCACGTTTTTTTTTACATTGGCAACAATTATAATAACGTGGATTTTGGCATAGTGAAGCATCGCGAACCAATCATAAATCTTATGTATTTAGCTGTAATTTTGTTTAATACTATATATTTAAATGTGGTTTGCTTTTAAAAAGCATACTTATATTATATTTTGTATGTAGTGTAGTGTATACTGTATGTATGTAGTCTACTGATGTGCTAATTGTGAAAACTTTTATAATCTTTGGAATACTGTAATTTATACATTTACCGGCAGTTAAAAAGAGCGCTGGCCTGAAATTGCTAATTAATGGTGATGCAAAGTACAGTCGCGGACACAAAATGTGCACAATATCATCATGACAGCTTTAGTAATAAAGGACATCCATGACTGTACTGTTTTGGAAGTTTGCTCCGCCCACAACAGTTTCTCGATCATTCTTTTTATTTGCCGGCACCTGTACCCTATGATATTTTTATATTCCAGAATATTTGAAAGTTTTCTCTCGTCACATAAGTAATGTAGTTGTATGGTCTAAAATTTGCACAGCAATATAATATTACGCAAGTGGCCTATGTTTAAATGTTAGGGATTTCTTACCAATATTAATTACATTACGGCCCCTATGGAATATTCAGACGCAAATGTTGTGATCTTGTTTTGGCCAGAATAACATCAAGTCTTATAAAATAAGATTAAGAAATTGTTAGGTTTGATTTTATCAAATTGAACTGGTTTGAGACAAATGCGTATATGCATCATTACGTAAGATAAATATATCTGTTGGCATACTGGACCCTGTTTTTTTATTATTTGAATGTTATAACATTTGATGGGTGAAGTGTGCTATCTAGTTTGTAAGAGGCAAATTTTACTAACCACCAGGGGCAGCAGCCTCGACATTTCATAGCAATTGCTAATTTAGTGATTTAAATCAAATGACTTGGTCACTTTCCAAAATTTGTTAATGTTTGTCGAAAACGTATATTGTTTTTTAAACGACGCCACAGCCTTGGATTCTATCTACGTCCATTTAGTTTATTTTGTGTTGCGTCGCCACCAGTGACGATATAATAATCTTGTTAAAAATGGCATCGCGAACGCTGTATGCGATAATCAATCATCTACTAAATAATTGGACGCACGTCTATTCGAATATAATTTATTTTGTAATAAACAGTAATAATATATTTAAAAGGGTGTCTGGGCGTTGACTGCCGACGGACAGACCTATACATATAGGCTTAGTTCGGCTGCAAATGTCTGTTTTTCTGTACCATAATGCATTATGAAAAAACAAAAAAGTTTGATTAAAACGGCGTCTGTTTGGATGTAATGTGCCTATTCATAAAAATGTCGGAATATTATTCCCAAATAATAAATGAAAAAAATAGTATTGAATTAATCTTTAAAATGAGCGAATGTCGCTAACTATTTAACGACGAAATGAGAATGCCCATTTTTATTAGAGAAATTGGCCCAAAAAAATGTTCTCGTGTCATAATGATTTCTTTTTTGTTTCATAGTCAATATATTGTAATTTCACAATTTGTAATTAATTTTATTTATTTTACCCTACCATAACTATTTCATAGGTACTTAAATCTTGGCCATTTGACTATTTAATTAAATTATATTTTAATGCTGGGGTAATTCAGATATTGTAATTCAATAAAAAAAAAAACAATTAAAATATATGATTATTACATTATATTTGGTTGAGGTACGCTGTAACAAAGTTGGGGCCCAGTTTTCGGCAAACTCTTTTGACAGCCCGCTGTCGTTAATTTTACCGTGTGACAGCAGCCAGATGACATTTTGGCATTTGCTTCTAGTGTTGCAAAGGAATAAATATTATTGTTAATTGATATAACACATTTTAGGGCATAAAATGAGTTAATGGAGCTGCCTGAGTTATTAATGACATACGTTCTCATATTAAAATATTACCGTCCTTTGAAACTAATGACATTGACCAAATTAGCTTTGTGATTTTGTAAGTGACAACTTTTATTACTACGCTAAGATAGCGTTCGTTATCAAATGTCGAGACTGCCGGCCCGGGTTCTAAAATGACGAATAAAAATAATAATATTGAACGTAAACTTATTGATTATATAACGCCCTTACACCGACACATTCGTATGATGCAATGAATCTCTGCCGAACTATTGCGGCAGCGAAAGATCTTTAAAATATCTGTTATATACTGCAAAATAATATAGTTCTATATTATCGGCCTTCGATTAGCGGAAGACGTAGTCATCATGGCCAGCTCACTCAAGGATAGCAGGTTGGTCTCGAAATGAAGACTAAGGTCATGATCATGTCAAGCCGAAGCCAATCTGCGTGGGAAATGCCACTCTTGAAGTTATGCAGGACTACGTCTACCGTGGACAGACTATTCAGCTAGGCGCTGCGAAGTTTAGCAAAGAATCCAACAGACGCATTTAGCTAGAATGAGCGGCATTCGGAAAACTTCGGCACAGCCTTTCGTCGTCCATACCACAATGTTTGAAGACAAAATCTTCAACCAGTGTGTCCTCCCCGTAGTACGGAGCAGAAAAGTGGAAACTAACAGTGGGTCTGATCCACAAATTCAAGGTCGCTCAGTGAGCTATGGAGAGTGCTATGCTTGGTATTTCTCTGATTCGTCAGAGAAATTAAGTTACTGACATACATAGCATTTAAAATTAGCAAGTTTAAGTGGCAGTGGGCCGGACACATCTGCCGTAGAACAAACGACAGATGGGGCAAACGGGTTCTAGAGTGGAGACCTCTAGAACACGACGGGACGACGCAGAGTGGGGCAACCCCCGTCAGATGGAATTTAAAGTAAAGAGTTGGGGTGTATCAGGCAAAGCTTTTTGTAGATGTCGCTAGCAGCAATGGTACCTTGTTTTACACCTATATCGCATCATTTTTAAATGTTTTAGTAGTTTTGTATTTTTATAACAGAAAAGTGTATTTTAAATTAATATTACCTACCTTAAACCTACGAATTACGAAAGCGAACACCGTCTTTAAAAAGAAAAAAGGTTTTATTAATAGAACGGCAATTTTGAGATCACCTTATCTTTGATTTCGCTTAGAAATCTCGATTTGTACACTTAAAAGCTGCTCACTTCTGCATAATATCCAGATAATAATCAACCTTTTGTTGTTTCTATGCAACTGACAGTTATATTAGGTACCATCTATCATGCGCCATCTATGGTGATAAAAAGTTAGTGATACACCCCATTCAGACAACAGATCTGTAAAGATATCTCTTTTGCGTATATTGTACTAAATATAAAGGCGTAAGGCATTAATGATTGGCTCAACAAGGCTAGATAGTACCACAACGAAGTCCATACATTCGACGCCATTTTTAAAATATTGGTGCTACTAAGCCTAAAAAAGTGACAAGCTAACTACCAGTCACCTGATTCAAACAAGATAATTATTTATGGAGTTCTTCGCGCCATTTGGCATGGACATGTCAAGTCCAAGTTTTTCGTTTTGTAAATTAGTTTACTTCGGATATTGTTAGTCAAAAGTAATGTTATTTTGTTTAATAATGTGCTACGTTGTGAATTATTATGGAAAACGATAAATTTGACTATACGAGTATATGGGGCAGAAGTTGCACTTTATTTTTTGCGGTTATCCCGCGCTGTGAACTCCCGTGTACCCTTTGTGTTAGGGCGATATTGACGTGAATTACTATATGAAAAGCATCAAATTTTGCAACACTTGGAATTTGACGATCCCCAACTCGGTTATGAACTCTGTTATAAACATATATTATTTATATTCATCGTTTTAGAATCCGAACGAGATTTTTGGTCTAGATAATCGAAATATTGTAATTTCGAAGTAATTCTTAGATCAAGTTTGCGATATGTTTAAGGATAATATTCCACTTGGAATGGCTTGATTGTGTCTTTTTCGACATAAATAATAATAAGGTTTATAAATAATAAACTTTGTTTTATACAAAACTATGTTTTTCTTTGCTAACATCCTATTCATACATTTTTTAATGCGAATAACCGATCGGTGAAGAACAGAGTGTAAATGGGGTGTATCAGGCATAGCTTTTTGTAGATGTCGCTAGCGGCAATGGTACCTGTATCCCATATTTTTTAAAATAATATTTATATGTTTATATGTTTATAGCAGAAAAATGTATTTTAAATTAACGTTACCTACCTTAAAAGACGAATTAAGAAAGCGAACACCGTCTTTAAAAAGAAAAAAAAAAAATAATAGTAAATTTTGTAATTAAAATACAAGTTTTCTATGCAACTGACAGTTATATTAGGTACCATCTATCGTGCGCCATCTATCGTGATAAAAAGTTAGTGATACACCCCATTAGGTGATAGGTGACTGACAAAAACTCGCTAGTTTAAATTCAAAATTATTTATTTTTTCTTTTCCTATTAGGATTGTTAGTAATTTTTTTAACAGTCATATTCTTATATTTAAGTTTATTAGATTTGGATTCCGGTTTTTTAGACATGCCAATGAAGTTTTGTCCAGAAAAATCCTTTACAACCTTCATTTCTGCATTTTCTTCCTTTGACGGAGGAATGAATGCTCTAGTAGTTTTGGAAATTCTGTATAAATATGT
Organism: Tinea semifulvella; assembly: GCA_910589645.1. Lineage (NCBI taxonomy): Eukaryota > Metazoa > Arthropoda > Insecta > Lepidoptera > Tineidae > Tinea > Tinea semifulvella. The sequence goes on from OU342599.1 coordinate 6,357,124, forward strand.
AAATGTTTTGATTGGTTCTTTGTTATTTACACTATTTGAAGGAGCAATTAATGCTTTATTAGCTTCAGTGTTAATTGTATCTGTCTTAACAATTTCTTTTATAATAATATCATTTTCAACTTCACTTTTAATTGCAATAGGTAATTCTTCCATAGCCTTTTTAAGTTCCAAAACATGTTTGTCATCAGTAACACCTAAGCAGCATGTCGGAAACCCAAATAATAGGCTGCAATTTTGTTTCAAACCCTTTAGACATCCAATAGGGACATTTTCTAGTTTACAGCTGTCTATTATATGCTGGACTAAGATTCGAGGTTCAATATCAGCATCAAGTAGTATAGCTTTGCATATTTTGTTTTCTATTGCAGTGCTGCATTCATTTATACCAAATAGAAGACCTTGGACTTTTCTGAAAATAGTTATAAAATAAACTAAAAGAATAGGGACACATTAGCCCTATACCACAGGCGATCTCGTCCAGCGCGGCGGATTCAGCTAAGAACCTTAAGATGCGCAAATATGCCAATCTCAAGTACAGGTTATGAGTTTGCGTAGTTTAGAAGATCTGTGTCGGCATGTAGAAGAAATTGACAAATTTCTAAGCATTCCATGGATTCATTTTGAGGGTGCTGGGTCCATCATGTGTGGGAAAAAGATAAGAAAAAGAATGGTGTCTCGGGCTTGTCTTTTAATGAGACATACTTTTCTTATGTACGTTTATTCTGGATTGCAAACACCACCGTTACCATGCCAGAGCACATTAAGCCGTCGGTACTGGTAACACTAATACCAACTTGTGGAATTGTTAATAAGTTGTCATTAAAATTGACATGCAACCTTGTTAACCAGCGAGTGCAGGCCAAATTCTCTAGATATTTATTTTCGAAGGCCCATCTACAACAGTGGAGATCTAGGACTCGGCTGTGATTATGATGAGTGTCCTAATAATTTCAATCCAAATATTTTATTTATTTAAATGTGTCTGTAGCAGTATGCTAATAATAGAAAAGGTTACTTACTTAAACAATAGATTTTCTATACAAATAATTAGTGTATTATAAAATAAAATTTATTATAATACTATGGATATATAATGGTGGCAAGAACGCTGGCTGCATTTCCCCGCTGAATTGCAATACTGATTTTTTGGACAAAGAGCCACCGGAGGATACGACAAGACACAATGTATGTCTTTTAAAAACCTTTTGGCACTTGGACTCCTTAGGCCTAGAGTTTACATACAGCAATTGCCGCTTGTCGGACTTCACATTTTCGTTTTATGGTTATAATAATTTCTTACTGACCAGGTTAAAGCAGCAATGGATCACCCCCTACATGAGTGTTCCAGAAAGGCTGCAGTTCAAGACAAGTGGCGACGGCTTGTTAAGTATGGCACTGACACTCAAGTGACGACCACAACCATTCTGCTAAGAGTGTAGTGACTAAGATGAAAAAACTTCTTATACTTACTTTAGTTTGGCTGGTTTAGGCCGGTTTTCTTTAGGAATATCCTTTAGCTGAGACCAATGTAGTTTTTTAAAGTCTACAATATCCATTTTATATTTATTTAAAATATTCAACAAGTTTTGTCCTTTATCATCCGAAAGTACTGGCCTGTAATCAATTTGTGAGTATTAAATGGTAATGTAGGATATAAACAATTTACCTGCCTCCTTGGTCTAGGTCTTTTTTGATTGTTCTGAAAATTTTTTTTTGCTCTTGGAACCTAATAAAAATTATGTGGTCAGCCTGTGTTATTTTGATATATAAACGTAATTAGCATAAAATTGCATCAAAATATATTCAGTAGTTTTTGCTTGAACAAGCAACAAACATCCATCAATATATTCTCACATACTTTCGCTTTTATATTTGAAGAAAGAAGATATTAAATATATAACATATGTTAAACGGTATAAGAATTAATTAGTCTATGGCAGCGCATTGCCGGTTATCGACATGTACTTTCACTTTAGTTTTTGTTGTTTTACTGACAATATGCCGACCTACATGCAATGGATGTGTAAAACTCATCCTTCATTTGACAAAAGAACAAAGTAGATGGCATAAAAAATAATCTAACAAACATTTTAAATTAAAATAACAACCCATGCCCACTCTACCTTATATTTGATCACTTTAGTAGGAAGTAAAAAAAAAGTAGCTGTCTTTTCGTACAGCAAGTTTAAGAAGCTAGGTGAAGATAGATTGGATTGGTGGTTACTCCACCAACAAGATGTATAGCTGTTAAATCCAATAAGGAACAAGGAATACTAACCAAGAAAATTTATCGGGTCTGCACAAAACATTTTTGATGGTTTTTTTTAACTTTCCTTTGTTCACAGGTTTTTTCTTCTTTAGAGTTGCAGCTTCCATATTTATTGATTTCCAATAACTTTTTCCATTATATACAATATATATTTAAAAAAGGACAATATATTATTTTCAAAACACAACACGTGAAAATGACAGCTGACAGCTATCACTTATGACATAATACTTTATAAATAGGTGGCATAGCCTTTATCTTAGAGCCAAAGACGGGCAAAACAACTCCATTAAAAATATAATAATATTTTAGCACAATTTCTACTACCCGTATCATGATTAGTTTCACATATACACAGTTAGTAGTACTTAGGTTAACTAAAATCTACCAAAATAACATTTCCTTCTTGGAAAAGAAGGGAATTTCTACTGTGGAAAAGTCTTATTTACTTTAATTTATAAATTTTACTCATACTTTGCGTAAATAATATGTTCATAGAGGATTTGTTTTACATTAATTTGGCACAGGGAGCCCTGAGTTATAATATACCTAGTAAATAAGAGCGATCTACCTTTACCGATCTAGCAGGTACCTAGGTATACGAATTCAATTCATCCGTCAGCGACATCTACTGTTGGAGATAGGCCTTCCAGAACACATATCTGGAGAATTTGGCTTGGTTTTCGAGGGTTTGATGTCAATTTTTAATGACAATGTATTAACGATTCCATAAGTTGGTATAAGTGGAACCGAGACCGCCTGCTTAAAGTGCTTTCCGAGGCATGGGAGCGGTGCTGTTGAAAATCTATGACAAATGTACGTAATAAAAATGAGAAGGCGTTTGACAGAGTGTGGCACACCGGTCTCCTGTCCAAGCTCTTTGACGCTGATCTACCACACATGGCAGTCAGGCTACTATCATCATATCTGGGGGGAAGACGATTCTTCGTGCAGGTCGACGAAGCATCTTAGACCATCTTAGCTGGCGTTCCGCAAGGGAGCTGCCTGTCTCCAGTGCTCTATGCCGCCTTTACAGATGACATCCCTACCCTCATCGGACACCTCAAAAAAGGGGAAAAGAACGTTGTCTTGGCGCTGTATGCCGACGACAGCGCATATTTCACCTCGGCCATAAAAGCCGACGACGCTGCAAGAAAGATGCAGAGACTGTTAGATTTGCTGCCGCCGTGGCTGGACAGATGGCGGATGTCGGCGAATGTGGACAAGACCGCCGCCATACTAACGTCTCGCCGGCGCCTGCCCGACCCGCTGCTGTTTCGTGGAAGGGAAGTGAGCTGGACGAACACTGCCACGTACTTGGGGTGCGTGATCGACCGCGGCCTGCGTATGGGCCCTATGGCACGCCACACAATCAACCGCGCGAAAGCCGCTCGGGCCCAACTGAGGCCGCTGCTGCATTCGTCGTTACCACCCAGGGTAAAACTAAACATCTATAAGACGTTCGTCCGCTCGCGCCTTACCTACGCCGGGCCGGCATGGCACCACCTGGTGTCGCCATCCATAGCGGCTAGAATCCAAGCACAGCAAAACATCTCCTTGCGCGCGACAGTCGGAGCTCCGTGGTTCGTGCGCAACACAGTCCTCCACGATGACCTGAAGATGGAGACAATCGAGCAGTTCGTGGCCAGGCTCTCGAAATCCATGTTCGATCGAGCCGACCACAGCCGCTTCGACCATCTTCGGGGCATCGCACCTCTCCACGCACGGCCACCGGAGGGCCGTCGCCTGCCCCGTGAGATCTTGGGGGCCGAGGCGTAACCAGCACAGACTGGCAAAGCTGTATACGGAGTTCTCAACAGAAACTGTCCTACAGGTGCCACAGATCCATCAGTGGCCCCCTCCCCAGCGGCTCTCGCCGCCGAGGTAAAACAAGCAACCGGCGGGTTGTTGCCCGCCGTGATTGACGCACGCTGAATGGGGATCACCCCGGAGCGGTCCGCCCCAGGGCGAAGATAACAACTACTACGTAATAAAAGAGTATTTATCATTGGTAAATACAGGGGTCGAACCGACCTGTTTAAAATGTTAAGACACCACCGCACGAATTATATACAAATTAAATCTATTGTTTACGATAAAAAAGGCTAATAAAAGTAACGGTGAAATATATCTGCATATAGGGATCTTTTTTTTATTTTTATGATTGCAGTTTTAGTTTTTGCCAAAATCGACCCGATTCTCATTGCAGCATTTTTCAATATTTCTTGTTGTTTTAAAAGTAGCCATTGTAAGTATTGGTTCATGGTAATCTATACGAATACATGTACGCCTACTTAAAAAATATCTTTTGGTTTTGTTAGTGTACCTATTTTTTTCATAGACAGTGGATTTTATTCGAATACTTAATCGGTTGTAAGTCTTGTAGTAAAAAAAAAAGTATCGACCATATTCCTTATGGGATGTTTAATACTTTTAAATAAGCGTTGTCGATGTCTCTAGCGTATACCAAACTAGAGAAATATCACAAATAAATTAAATTACCTTCGCATCCTTGTTTAATTTGGTGGCGCAGTTGAGACGAATTCGTATTCTTATAGATTACCATGAACCAATACCTTCGCATAGCAACCGCTATTCCATGATCTAATAGTACAAAATAAAAAGAATAGGTATCATAATATTATTTCATTTTACAAATGAAAACAATTTAGTTGAATTTATATTACCTGACTACTTATAAGTATCTACCTACGCTAAAATCGTTACCTACCTTTATTGGACTGGCTTTATTTTATTGCTAATAAGTAAAATCCTTGAGCTAATATGGGGATTGTTCTATGGAAGGCAGGTAGTTATTATCCTTATCCTTTACAATAGTAGGTACTTTGCAGCTTGGTAACAATATTTTATGCAAAAAAACTCTGTCGGAGTGGTGGGGGTGGGTAGTCTTCTTACTGAGAGCTCCGGTCATACCTGACCAGTGTAATTGTTTCTAAGGGACACTCCTAAAGTCCCGCAAAACGAATACAAGTGAATATTTGTGAATACATTGAATCGAGTTGCTTGTGCAGTCTAATATGAATACAGGTCAGTTTCATTTATTTTTCTTAATTTTATTTAATAAGTTCTTTTTGATCAAATGGTCAAATTAGTATTTGTACTGTTTTATACATATTTCAAAATGTACATACACGTAAGTATTTTTATCTAAGAGCTTTAAATAATAGATACAAATATATAAGTTACTTATAAATAAACATTATTTAGAAAATTATCTATTATAAGAAATTTTAAATTCTTATTTAAGTATTAAAGAAAAAAAACAACTTTGTTGAGTTCACAATGAAATATTTTGCAATTAATAAATTTAAATAACTATAACTAAATTGCATCAAATTCTTTAAAACATATTATTTTATAATATTGATTTTTAATATTACTTGTACAATAATTAAGTCGGGGGGCTAAATAAGTTCCTATAAGACATAAAAAATATAAACATATTTATAAAAAAATAGAAATCTCATTTTTTTATTTTTTATTATAAGATTAGTGAAGTGTTATAAGTTTAGGCCCTTATATTTTTAAATAACAAACGGTTAAAGCGTGGTGTTTTTGAACAATAAGCGCTTCGCTTCCTATAATAGTCGTTCTTTTATAAGAGGTTTTTAGTCTGGTATCTGTTTTATGTACAGTGCGTGTTTTTCAGCACCAATCTTGTGTTTAGTTTCACAATAACACGCAATGCACTATGAAACTACGAAACGTAGGCAAAGTATAAATCGATGCGAAGATGTACCAACTTAAACATAAAATAATTTTCGGACAACAAGAAAGTAATCTAATCTAATCCTCACTCTTTAAAAAGCTACGTTTACGATAATTACTCATACTCACACAAATAAGTTCTCGACCAGGCATCGAACCTGTTGTCTCCGCGTATAAATCTTCGGCCGAAGCTACAGTGACAGCCTCAGAACTAAAAGCCTAAAACTATTTTTTTAAAGATAATAAAAATACATAAATACTTTAGATAAAACTATAAACTTAATTCCTATTAGAGTCTAACCTAAGTTCTAGATCTAATTAAAGTTAAGTTATTAAAAGTTATACTAAAACCATTGAGATATAAGTAGGTACTACGTATAGAGAGGCTTTACAAACAAAAAAGTGGCGCAACTTTAGAAATGCATAACAGTGGATTGTTTTTTTTTTTTATTCAATTTCAGCGGTCGGTTGTAATAAGCGTAGGCGAGTGAAGTGACTATGATTTTAATGACCCGGCATCAGGTTTATATATATATATATTTTTTTATTTATTTAAAACTTTTTGCACTGTGTACTAGCAGCATATATATGCCGCTGGACATACTTACTCGCTCAACCGTAGGGCCATTACTAACATTGTATGGGGGAGGTAGGTGCAAATATTTGAACAGGTAAATTGGAGCAAAACCCAACTAGGTTAGCCATTATTGCACATATAATATTTTGAAAGTTTGTGGTGTTTTCTAACATATTTGTCACATTTAGAGATGTAAGAGCAGGAAGTTGTATAGTAAATTTTATAAACTTTAAGTAATTTATATAAATTAAAAAGTTTTTTAAAGGACTGGTGTAAAAAAGTAGAATTACTAAAAAAAATAGCGAATATTTAAAAGTCTACTAAAATAAAGTATCATCACGATCGTATCCCTTTCGGGGTGGTCAGAAAACAATTACTTTTTTTTTTAAATTGGTTACTTTTAGACAACTTTACTGCCGGGACATCATGACAAGTGGCGAGCCCGTCGATGTCTCTAGCGTACCAAACTTGGGAAATATCACAAATAATAAATATATTATTGTGCCCCGACCAGGAATGTAACCCGGTACCTCCAAGTTTAAATCCACGGACTTAAAACCGCTAGAGGAGCCAGTTAATACTAATATAAATATAAATAACTATAAATATATATAATAATACATACATACATAAATATATATACAAATATGCGAGCTATGGAGATAGCTATGCTTGGTATGTCTCTGATGAATATAATTCGAAACGTTGATATTCGCCAGAGAACCAAAGTTACTGACATAGCATTCAAAATTAGCAAGCTGAAGTGGCAATGGGCTGGACACATCTGCCACAAAACCGACGACCAATGTGGCAAGCGGTTTCTATAGTTGAGACCGAACGGGACGACGCAGAGTGGGACGATGCCCGGCCAGATGGACGGATGACCTAAAGAAGGTCGCTGGTGGGAGTTGGATGAGGTAGCAGTGGAGAGACACAGGCTGATGATGGTGATTACTTACAGGTGTTAGGTTATGTTAGGAGATGTTGATTGAAGTATTGGATACCTAGCCGGGTGATTTCATTTATTTGTACATTAAACTGACCTTGTATTTCAAAAAACATTTTGTCTTGGTGTCTTCTATAATTTTCTACCTGCAAGAGATGGACAAAAGACTGCTTTAACATTGCAAATGGTCAAATTGAAAATATCCTACCAGAGACTTACATCTGTGGAATGTCCAATGAGGTGTATCACTAACTTTTATTCACGATAGATGGTGCCTAATATAACTGTCAGTTGCATAATTAAATTAGTATTTTTATTACGAAATTTCCGGATATTATGCCGAAGTGAGCAGCTTTCAAGTGTACAAATCGAGATTTCCAAGCGAAATCAAAGATATGGTGATCTCAAAACTACCGTTCTATTAATTCAACCTTTTTTCTTTTTAACGACGGTGGTCGCTTATTAAATTCCTCTTTTAAGGTAGATAACGTTAAGTTAAATTACATTTTTCTGTTATAAAAATAATAAAAAAACTACATAAAAATTTAAAAACAAGGTACCATTGCCGCTAGCGACATCTACAAAAAGCTTTGCCAGATACAGTGTATGTAAGATATTATTGTATGTAGTATATATATATAGTGTGTAGTATATATACATACATAATAATATGTATTGTTTTATCTTAGATAAAGTTTATTTAATATTTTTAATAAGTTTCATATTTAAGCCATTTGCATCTACCTCATAATCAAAATTCTCTTTATTGTCCCAAAGGCTGGCTGCTAGAGAATGCCTGGCGGCATTAAGCCCGTCTCTTGTACGAGTACATAGTGCAATAAAGATGTAAATAAATAATATAAAAATTACACCCCATTAAACAATATATTTTTCTTCCAAGCGGAGAGCCGATGAATGGGGGGAATATATCGGTCTTATACAATATTGTATTTTAGGGCCACTTTCTTGTTGCATACAATGATTTGGTCTTTGAATTGATAAACGTGTATATCTATGTTGTAAGAAATAATACCTAATACCAAACCTTTCTTTAAAAAAACTCATTCGTTCACGACAAAGCCTCGATCATCTTTAGAAAACTTTTCCTAACTTTTGTTAGAAGGTTAACGACCACATAACACCTACCGTCTATTTTTTTTATACCTGAAATATTTGGTAATCAAACAAATTGCAACGACAAAATCACAAATATAAGTGCCAATCACATAATAAATTTATAAGTATTAAGTTTGTGGCCTCGGTGGTCTAGCGGTTAAGTCCGGGTTCGATTCCTGGGCGGGACACAGAAAGAATTTATTCATGTAAATAAATCCAGTTGTGATATTTCTCGAGTTTGGTACGCTGGAGATATCGACGAGCTTGCCACCTGTCATGATTGGCCTATAGTAATGTTGGCTAAATGTGAATCCGCTTATTTATAAGCGTGGTTTCTGACCACCTTGAAAGGGAAATGGTCGTGATAGTTATTTCTGTTTTTTTATGACATGCAAATAGCTTCAAACCTTTATTTTGAATGTACTATTATTGTAAGTCAGATTCAAGTTTGAAATTCTGGGTAGTTTAAGCACTATCTATGCATGACGGCAAGATACGCCGGAAAACTACACTACTAGCCACATTATGTACCGTATTCTAGAAAATAAATGTTTTGATTTTGATTTTTGATTTGATTGATATGGTTTTATGGGAACCCAGCAGCGTTACATTAAGATGACTACTATTTTTAAAGACATAAATTTCCACCTACATAATACGTACTTCTTTACGTTTATGCAGTCTATATTTTTTTTTATTAAATATATATAAATATATACTTATTGTCTAGAGTAAAATAAAATGTTGTAAGACTTACAATGCCATCTGAAACACCGTCCACCGACTATTTCAGATGTCACAGCTAAACTGCTTTTGTTACTATGCTATGTACGATTTATTTTATAATAATAATAATAATGATAATATATATTCAATTTAACAGATAATTACAATCCATTTTTGTTAGTATACCTATCACTATTTTAGTAACAATGGCTTACATTAAAGTTAGTAAACTAAAATTTTATGTTAGTGCCTTATAAATACTTATTTGTACACGTGTCGATTTGAATCTTAATAAAGTGATACTGTATTGGACAGTCCACTTTATCCGATATAACCTTAAGCATATTGTTGGTGCTGCCTCTAATTCTGTTGACTAGAGATGGAGTGCGTTGACGCATGATAGCAAAAAAACTATCAACACGATTCTCTGCAAACATTCCGGACGCACTGCAATAACGTGGCAGCCCCAACAATACTCTGAAACCATTATTATACTGGACTCGTAGGGCGCTGTATGCTCGCTGCGTATAGTTGACCCACAGACTGCAGGTGTAGAAGGATTGGCAATATGCCCTAAATAATGTCCTACGCTCTCTCTCTATGTCCATATCATCCGAAAGGTTGTTCGTTAGCACATGAAATGAAATATTTATTTAGGCAGATAAAAAACAGTCAACAATAATGACATGCCTAAATCTTACATAGGTTAAGTTAACTAAATTGTGATGTATATTTATTTAGCAATAAAGATTTTTATTTATTTATTTATATAGTCTTACTTGATTTTTTGTTAATTTTAGATGGATTTCTCCTACTCCTGGAGGCTGCGGAGATTATGGAGTCGCCACCGTACAGCGAACCTCCGTCGCCTCCCGTACAAAATACGCCGACTCCAATCCTCAAACTACAAAAAGAGTTGCACACGTTGATAGCGCAAATCAAAACAACTGAGAATCGATTAAATACAATGCGCCCTCTCTTGTTTATGGATGAAAAGAATATGGTGAGTATAAAATGGGAGAATAATCGTTATAGCCGGTGCAGCCCCTTTAGGGCCTCTAGGGACAGAGTAGGTACTAGAATATATTTCTGGAGATGCCCACGCTAATACTAGTGTTTAAATTTAAAAAGTTATAAAAAGTCAGTACCATGTAAAAAGTATTCTTTACTATAAAAGGACATCATCATGTGTGCAAGAATAAGAAAAAAAATGTTATATACATACTTTTATTGATAACACTAATGTTATTTTTACAACACGCGAGCAAGTCATAAATTACTCTGCATCCCTCGTTTTAAGATATCTGCGTTTCGAGGTAGTTTTAGGTACGCTGCTGTGAAAATATGGAACAACTTGCCTCCACCGCTTCGGGACATGCATTCCTTAGCAGGTTTCAGATCGGCACTCAAAAGGCATGTGCTAATATTACAAAAGACTTCACAGCAACTAACCTAATCTTATTCTATTTATTAATTAATATACAATTGTTTTTTTTTTCTTAACTATGACTTATATTATTTATCATAATATTATTTATTTATTCTATTCTAGTTTGTTAAACATATATGTAAACTGTACATTTAGTGCTCCTTCCGATTAAGTAAATGGAACTGTAGGTATATCTCTGCGACCCGTGACTCACGCAACATAAGGCATCAGCTGAAAATCAGCGCTGCAGCCTCGGCTGTAGCATATGCTGACTGACCACCTATTTATCGCTAAACCTGTTTGTATGTTTCGGTATATAGAATAGGCTTACATTTAAATTTATTCCTTGCATATCTTAATTTTTTTGTAACCATTCTAATTGTTGGGATAAATAAAGTATTTTCTTTCTTTCTTTCTTTCTATATCATCATCATTATAGTCCCTAGAACACAGCGTCCCAGACCTCCACTGCTGGAGATGGGCCTTCCAGAACATATATCTGGAGAATTTGGCCTACACTCGCCACATTGGCCAGACGGCTTGGCGAGGATATGATGACAATTTATTAACGATTCCACAAGTTAGTATTAGTGGAACCGGGACCGACGGCTTAACGTGCTCTCCGAGGCACGGGAACGGTGGTTTTGTAAATCTATGACAAATGTACGTAAGAAAAGTGTATTTCTTATTGGTACATGCCGGGTGGGTTTGAACTGACCTTTGTAGGATTTAAGGAACGCGTTCTTACAACCGAGCCACCCCGCGCCAATATAGTAATATTACTGTGCAATTAAGACTCGCTGCGCTGCACTAGGAAAAGGTAGAGTGGGAAGACCCCCCGCCAGATGGACGGATGACCTAAAAAGATCACTGGTGGGGGCTGGACGAGGGTGGCAAAAGATCGTGTGAAATGGCGAACCTTAGGGGAGGCCTACATCCAGCAATGATGACGCTGCACTGGCCAGATGGGTTGGCAAGGGTCTGATGTAAATTTTATGACAATCTATTAACGAATTGGAATTTTAAAAAAAGTTGGTGAATAAACAATTCATTAGTGGAATCGACGCGACAGCTTAACGTGGTCTTCGAGGCAACACTCGCGGTGGTATTGTAAATTTATGATTAATGTACCTACGTAAGAAAAGTGTATTTATAATATTTATCATTGGTACATGCCGGGGTACAAACCAACCCTTTTTAAGGAACTTTGAAAAATAAAGAGTGTTCTTACAACTGAGCCACCACCGGCCGTATGCAGTTTATTATCACCACTGTGTTTAACTTGTCGCTTTAAGCGCTATTATTCGCTATGAAAGCCGTTCGACTTGGTGTTGCTCTATGGTTATCATAAAATTTAAGCAAATTTCTGTAAAAAAAAAACAAGCTTGGCTTTGCTTTCAAGTCAAACATGGCATTAGTTTTACAGTTTATTATCGTATTAGAATTGCGTTCCAAAATTATAAATATTGTTAGACAGATGAAACATTTATAATACTGGATATTTAGAATACTGGAACGCAATCTAAGTAGGTATATTAGGAATTGCTCCTTAGAATGAACTAAAGTTGGTATTTCTTTATAGATACCAATAGGAAGTGGCAAGACTGCTATTCCGAAAAACATATACCACGGGTTAGATTGGTCGTCTTATACCACAGTCACCAGAAGATTGTTAACAGCTGTATTTTGTCGCAGGTATGAGTATAAAAATTCCACGGGTGCTGTTCTGATATTCCAGTATAAGAGCGCCCAGCACAATGTGCACTAGTTACGGACGGGTCGCTACCTGCCTAGATCCAGCTGGGGAAAACGCAGTAATTCCTAAACCAAGCCTGACAGGCACTGTCTGTCTATATGGGTATAAAACTTTAAAGGTGCCGAGTCGTGGCTGTCGGGTTGAACACTCGTATTCTTAAACGTTTCCTCAAGGACTCCTCAACTTTTTTATTCCTCAAAGCTGTCAAACGGAAGGACACGCCCGGCACGGCACGAGGAATAGAACTGTCAAAATCTTGAAAGCGACGGGTTGTCGCCCGCCGTGATTAACGCACGCTGAATGGGGATCACCCCGGAGCGGTCCGCCCCAGGGCGAAGATAACAACTACTACTGTCAAAATCAAGGTACATCTTGACGTACCTTGAAACCTCCTTGAAACGTGTTTTTAGTATTATTAATAATTATTACTTATATTAGTTTAAAAACTGACCACGTACGGGAAGACGCAGAGTGCGACGACCGACCCCCCGCTAGATGGACGGATGACCTGAAGAGGGTCGCCGGTGAGGTTTAGATGAGGGTGGCAGAAGATCGTGTGAAGTAGCGAGCCTTGAGGAAGGCCTATATCCAGCAGTGGAGAGACACAGGCTGATGATGAGTTAAAAAACTAATCTTAAATATATTTAAACAAAACAAATTGTCAACCTCATTCAAATCAGAATTCGTACAAAATTTTAAATGTTTTTCGTGACACATGAATATTCATAATATAAAAGAGACAGACTTATGGATGTCGAAAGTGCTAGAGCGTGTAGTAATTCTGACAAAATCAATATTTAAAATAATGGAACGAAATCTTCAATGTTGCTAGAAAAAAAACATATCTTACCGGAAATGTTTAATATTGTAACATTTATGCATTTCGAGGTTTAGAGAGTTACCAACAATACTGATTTCGAGGATTCCTTGAAAGCCGTTGAGGAAACATTTTAGAATACAGCTGTAAGCGTCAGCGGCATTTAAATAATATCTTCATATACAATTTTCAGAAAGCTGCACTGCATTTCACTGCAAATTTTATTAGTAGTAGATCGTAAACCAGAAAACCATTAAGATGGCAAAAATTTATAACGTATTTTGGCCTAAATAATTAATAAGTCTTTATAAATTAGAGCAGTAAGTAATTCGTTTGAATATTTCAGTGAGCTGGCCACCCATTCGCTGACTGGTAAACCTTCCAGAGCTTTCGGAGGCACCAAACCGTCCAAGAAACAACTAAATCCCCAAAAAGTTCAAGATATTATAAATGAAGTGACTTTTAATTGCAAAGTGAATCAGAATCTAGTCAGGTAAATATTGGTGTTCGATTTTCAAATTCAGTGTTTCCATAATACAAAATACAGTTGGGTAAATCGTCAGCTATGGCCGCCTAAAGACTTAATTAAACTTAATCGTACCGGAAACATAATTATTTTTGATCTTAAATCAAACCCAAGACCAAACATAATTATAAAAATAGAAAACGAAATGTAGGTATTTGAAAATATTTATTTTGTCAGAATTCAGAATATCAAGACCTCTTTCTTTCTTAATAGTGAAGTAATAAATATCATCTTCAAAGTGAGGATGAATATTCGTAAATTTGAAACTGTATCTGAAAATTGTCAGAACTTAACGATTTTTTGGCCTTGAAATATGGGTTTATAGTAAAGTTGTGTAAATACAAAGAGGCCAAATATAATATAGAGTGGGCATTGGTTGCCATTTATATACAAAATAGAGTATCATCACGACCGTTTCCCTTCCGGGGTGGTCAGAAACCACGCTTATAAAGAAGCGGATTCATGTACAAAATAGTTGTTAGAATGTTCCGTATCTACGAAAATAAACTGACATATTGGAATAACAAAATAATTAGCTATAGATTGGCCTAGCTTGAGTTCTCATACCGTTTGGCTTCTTGCCCCGTCTTGTTAGGTATATACGAGTATAATGATGCTGACGATAATTTATATATTTCAGAGGTATTATAACTAACAAATGCGCAGAAGAAGCTCGGAGATTACGCGTCACCAAGTCTGATGGATCCGACAAACCTAGTTGGTTTATCTGAATTATCTATATTTAATTATGAAATAAGGATATATTTCAATAGTAAACATTTTGCACGTCAACAATAAAACCATCTGCTGGCGTCGCACAGACCTAGCTATATTATAACTATAGGCTGCAAAATGGATGTTTGCTTGAAAGTAAATCTCGATTTTTTCCGAATTTTGCGAAGATAATGAAAACAATCGAGCAACGCCAAGTCGAACGGCTTTCAAAGCGAAATAAATAAAAAAAGCGCTTAAGCGATAAGTCAAACACAGTATAATAAGACATAAATATTACAAAAATGGTCCAACGCCATCTACATTATGTATGTACATCACACAATAATTATTTTTACTTTGTACAAATGCTACTTCTGTTCATAACTAGCCAAATGTTAGCTTGGGCTTTATAAATTTTGGTTTTTATGTCAAAGATAAAGCTTGTTTTATCCTTAAACATATTTTTTATAATTTATAATGTATACTAAAAAAATGGTAGGTTTTAAGGAATTTTTATCTGTTATAAATTATTTTGTACTATATAAAGGCCGCGTTCGTTTTATAGCATTTTGTAGCAACTTTATAAACCAGCACGGCAGCGTGAAATGTCGTTTTTCTTAAGAAATACCACTTTTTTAACAATGCTAACATTTCTTTAAAAAAAACGAGCGGCGAGGCTACTTTTTGATAAGTATGACAAGTAATAAATAATAACAAATCAATTGACAAGTATTATGGTCTTTGAATTTATTAAATAAATCGTTTAAAATACTTTTTAAACAAATATAATATAAACTATAAAGTATACAGCAATGTAAACAAACCCATTTCTTATGTTAAATGACATCTGTCATAAAGTAACATCAATAACCCTCCTTTCAACACGGTACTGACATACGAAATTAGGATCAAATGTTAGAATTTTCATAGACTGACCTATTTTTGTAAATTTTTAATTGTATTACCAGTTTACTTCTCAAATAAACGTATTTATATATCTATTAAAAACTTAATATTAAAAAATAAAACTAAAAAAAGGCAAAATATTATAAATTAAAAAAAAAGTTTCAACTCACTAACCAATGGGGTATATCAGGCAAAGCTTTTTGTAGGTGTCGCTAGCGGCACTGGTACCTTGTTTTACACCTATATCGCATCATTTTTAAATGTTTTTGTAGTTTATTATTTTTATAACAGAAAAAATAATTTTAACTTAATGTTACCTACTTTAAATGACTAATTAGGAAAGCGAAAACCGTATTTAAAAACAAAAAAAGGTTTAATTATTAGATCGGCAATTTTGAGATCACCATATCTTTGATTTCGCTTGGAAATCTCGATTTGTACACTTAAAAGCTGCTCACTTCCGCAATATATCCAGAAAATAATAAATTTCGTAATAAAAATACAAGTTTTCTATGCAACTGACAGTTCTATTAGGTACCATTTATCATGCGCCATCTACCGTGATAAAAAGTTAGTGATACACCCCATTGAAAAAGTGCCAAGGATACTGAATACAACTAAAAATGGGATTTTATATATTAGCTCCTGTGCTTCACATGCAGGTTTGGAATAATGACCAAATCTAAACTTTATCTATCGGTTGTTACCTACAATGTTTTTTTTGTAAACCTTTTTTATATACAAAGAAATTAAATGTACAATAGAGCGGGCATTCGTTATTATTTTCATACAAAATGTTTGTTACATTATTTTTTTGCCATTTCTTGTCAAAGAAGAACGTGTTTTACACTTCCGTAGCATGCAGGTCGAACACGACTCTAACCGGAATTTAGCGTTTGGCTTTTTGTCTCATCTTTTTTTTATTCATTTTGGAAAACCAACAGTTGACAATATTATAGTAAATATTATACAGTAAATTCACTAAGAACTATTAAAGGTTTTCACATATAAATTTAAAGTTAAGTAATAAAGAGCAAGAGAACCATAAGTAAGTTGATAATGAAAAAACAAATCACTCATTAGGGATTGCTGCCGATGATCGATTCAGCGTAATGAAGCGTCATTAGATGTCTAATATATGTTGCTTTGGAGTTAAACATGTCTATGTCCAAATCTTCCGCAAGAATATTATAGTTGTTACATGTTCTTAATAAATAACTGTTCTGTCTATATCTGGTACTAGCATATGGTACGAACAAGAGTGGGGGACATCGAAGATTAAACCTAGGTATTCGTGAACCCAAACAAGCCAGCAACTCAGGACTATCGACTGTACCATTTGCTACATTTATTAAATATGCAACATCAGTGATGTTGCGTCGAACTTCCAATGGAAGAAGATGTAAGTTGTGACACATAGTATCGTATGGGCGATTAGGTAGCTTAAATTTATATCTGAGACGACGAATGAATCTTTTTTGGATATTCTCAAGTCTCAATATATAGACCTGATAACAGGGATTCCATATTTGTGAACAATATTCAAGATGACTACGGGCATGAGCGCAGTACAAAACTTTTAACGTCTTCATACACTTAAAGGGCATCTTGTTATATATTTAATATCTTTGTGTTTAAACTAAATTAATATATTCAACGATAGACAAGGACTCGATTTGCAGACAAATAATATGCGATGTGGTTTATTGAAATATATCCTTATAGCAATAAATAAATACCAAAGAAAAGGAGAGAGAGAAAGAGAAAGAATGGGAGAAAGGAAGAAAGAAGCAAATGGAGTGATAAGCTAAGTCGTAGTGATAGAAATGGACTATCAAGTTAAAAACAAGAATTAAGTTAAAACTTAAGTAATAAATTAATGATGAGTTAAACATAACGGTTCTTATGTTTAACTCATTATTGATCTATTATTAATGTATACATAGGCTATATGACGTCATTGTCTTAACACGACTCACATACAGTCCCGTGAAACTTTTTGGCCCACAAGGTCACACATCTAGTATTGCATGGACAGGTGTGATGGTTTCTTTGCACTACGGCAATAGGGGGAATATGCACGTAAAAATAGGTTTATTATTTTATAAATTTAAATGTAAAAGTAATTTTATTTTCAGAAACTAAACGCTGTTCAAAAACCCTTTACGCTTGCATTGTGTCTGACTTGTCGCTTTAAGCGCATTCTTTCACTTTATGTCGCTTTGAAAAGGGTTGCTCTATGGTTTTCATACACTTTTTTCAAAATTTGCAAAAAAGCTTTGCTTACAAGTCAAACACAGCATTGGTTAAAAATATTGTGACGTCACAGCGCAGACAATAAACAATTTTTTTATGTGTCTTGTAAGATTTTTTATATTCTAATTAGTATATTCACCCTGAGGAGGAGGTTCGCTTCGTCGTAAGAAAAATAATTTTAAACAATACGCAACTTCTTGTATAATGTGTGTTGTGACGTCACCAATAGTGATGTACCGTTTTTATCAATAATAATCAATAGCAAAATATTAATACATTATGTATGGAAACAGTTTTCTGTCGAGAATATTTAAAAGCAATAAATAAAACATGCATATTCCCTATTGGTCAATATTAGTTATGTGGTTAGTATTTAAAAAAACATTGTACATGAATTGCTTAATTGAATCTATTTTGTCTTATGTAGATATTGTAATATAATGTAATTAGTAATTGATTATTAATTTTAAGTTTCTTAAGGGCCGGTGATTTAATGCTTTCACTTAAGTGGCCGCGTTACCATTATACTTAAATAAACAAAGCCACTTAAGTGAGCGATGAAATACCAGCTCTAAGCTTTGATTAAAACAAAAGGAGAAAAAATACGGCACGCGCTTTATTGGTCACTACATAATGCGGAACTGATAGACAACTATACATGCAAAGTCACACCCAGTTGTCTCTCAGCATCACTCGCTTGTACAATCTAATAATTTGAAATATTGTTCAAGTGAGAATGTGATTTTGATAAATGCTTTATTAAATCTTTGCACCACTCACTAAAATAATTGGGTCTGCCTTCAACACATTAAGGAAGACTGCATTAACGGAATCATATTTAAATATTTCCGGTAGGTTTTTTTTTTTCTGGCAACATTAAGGATTGCGTTCCATATGTCTGTCTCTCTTTCATATTATAAATATTTATTTGTCACGATTTTTTTTTATAACTTTAGAACGATATCTTATTTGTATGAGTTTGACGGTTTTATTCCTCGAGCATAGTGACGTGTCGGCTGAGGCATCCCTCCGTTTGACAGCTGCACAGATTATACGATACTACGTAGACAGCTGGAAGGAATATTAAGTTGAATTTTAAGGAAATATTTTACTTAGATTATGGGTATAGTTAGCTAGTTCCTCGCGTAATGTATTCGCACTTTATGTTCTTCTTTCGTTTTAATTTAAGGCCTTAAGTCAATATGTTTAATAAGTCTTCTTCAAGAGCAATGGTGGTCTAGTGGTGAGAACCCCGTCCTTCAATCTACAATGGCACAATTCTATTTCTGAAATCGCAACTGTAAAAATGTGGATTCTTCTTTTATTAGTATGTCAGTTATATCGATACTTCAATAGAAGTATTTTTAAGCGTGTAAAGAAACAGAATTTGGCTACTGTTCGCGGTTTATATCCCGGCATGTACCAATGAGAAATTCACTTTTCTTACGTACATTTGTCATAGATGTACAACACCACCGTTCTAGGGGCTGTGATAATGCATAGTCTTCCTAATAGGTGCTAATTTTGTGGTTAAAATTGTATTTAAACTTGCCAGCGGCTGTATTTGATATTATATAAGTGTGATAAAATTTTATAAAATAAAACAAAAAAAAAAAAAACAAAAAAAAATAGGTTTAATCAAATTGGTATTTTATTTTTATCCTACCTGCTATTGTAATCCTGAGAGAACCTATTTAGGCTAAGATTGAAAAGGTAAAATGAAGACATAGCTGTTAAGGCACGCAGGGCCAACAGTGAGAGAGAGAGACGGTTTATAGGGTTTTAGTTTACGGACTCGGGGGCGCCTTGGGGTCTCCTTAGGAGGCCTCACGGTAAGTCGGGCATATGTCCTCCCTCGGTGGCCCTTCAGGCTGGGGTCGTATCATTGATAATTTATCGATTCACCATCTTTAAGAAAAAAAAAAGCTAAAATTAACTTTTGACATGTTTAACGTATGCCTGGTGAAAGGCGGCGCAGGCTTCTTGCCGCTTCAAAAATGTTCAATACAAAATGTAGGTAGGCGACACGTTGTGAATTATACAAGTACCTAATCAAGCGGCGGTCACCAGTTCGCGCGCAAGCAGCATCAAAGAGTAGTACCTAACTGCACGTCTCGTTTCTTATACAGTAGGATCAGAGAAATGGGTGACGATACCCCACCGCTTCTGTATAATAAAATTACCACAGTGACAAGCTACCAATCACGTGGCGTATGAGTGTTATAGACCTGAGGTTCATACTTTACAATAGATTAAGAGAGGGAGAGTGTCATCGTGACCGTATCCCTTGCGGTGTGGTCTGAAAACACGCTTTAAAAAAAAAGGATTCACATTTAGGCAACTTTCTATAAGCCTATTATAACTATATAATTATAAGTGTCAAGATAGTCGATGTCTCTAAAAATAAAGAACACCGCTATTTTAAGACCTATTCTTAACGGCTCCTCCATTCCATCGTCCCTTCCAGCCATAGACATAGGATCGTCGCGTAGTTAGTATTCTATATCTATGCTTCCAGCTATCAAATGAGTTTACTCAAGGGATCCTTGAAATTGTCTACAAATCTCGAAAGGCATAAATGTTATCATTTTAAATATTTCCGGTAAGATACGTTTTTTTTCTGGCAACATTGAAGATGCGTTTCCGGATTCTAAATATTCATTAACTATGTCAGAATTATTATGCACTTTTAATATCCATAAGTCTGTCTCTTTCATATTATGTGTCACCAATGTTATTTAGTTTAATTGGAACGACATCTAACTTTCGTTCGAATTTCGAGCGTTTCAGTCCGTGGATTTAGACTCTGTGAGATTTAGACTAACCGGGTTCTATTTCTGGTTGAGACACATTAATATTTATTAATTATCGACGAGCTTTCCACTTGTCATGATAAAGTTGGCTAAATGTGAATACGCTTCTTTATAAATAATTAAATATATAATGCCTTGTTAGAAAATGCCTAGACATTAAGCTCGCCTATGTACATTGGAATGTTTTTTATTTTTTGTGCAATAAAGAATTTATCGAAAAACGGTCGTCCTTTATTTTACTTAAGGAAAGAAATCTAATTTAATTAATATTAAACTAAAATAAGTAATTTAACTAATTATTAATAAGAAATACAAGTTATATATAAATATTATATTTTTTTAGTATTCAATGTTTCTTAACTGTATTAATTTATATGAGCAAATGGTTATATATATATATATATAATTAGTTAAATTACTTATTTTAGTTTAATATTAATTAAATTCGCCGCGTATAAATGGTTATAAATCCGTATTGCCATGCAGTAACAATTTCTAGAATGTAGTTCTAACAGGTAAGCAGGGCAATGGGAAATCAAAAGGCCTTGAAATTCGAATTCGTATCTAAAATTATAAAAACCATTTCAACTCACTTAGGTAGATGTTAAATAAAAATCCTTTGTTAATTTTTACAACAGGAAAGAGACACTCGGGGTGTCGAAGAACAATGATCGTTTTAAATTAGTTTCGGCTGTTTGCTTTGGACAATGTTTTAGTTGTTACAGATGTTAAACCCGGTTCTAGTATCAATGATACTGGGAATTTGTACCTGCTTTGGTTATTGAGTAATTGAAAAGTATCATCATCACGACCGTTCCCCTTTCGGGGTGGTTAGAAACCACGCTTATAAATAAGCAATGTTTAAATAAGCGGATTTACATTTAGCCAACTTTACTATAGGCCAATCATGACAAATGGCAAGCTTGTCGATGTCTCCAGCGTACCAAACTCGAGAAATATCACAAATAAATTAAATATTAATTAAATACATTACACATATATACATTAATAAATATTTTTGTGTCCCGATCAGGAATCGAACCCGGTACCTCCGAGTCTTAATCCATGGACTTAACCGCTAGACCACGGAGGCAGTGAATAATTGAAACTAAATTTTAAAAAATAAATGTACCTTTACGGACTTTTTTAGTATCGCTGTACTCTTTTAAAACATAATAATTGCTGGGTTGTACCGAAATAAAGTGTGATTGTAACAATTAAAGTTTATTTATATATATGTATATATATATATATATACATACAATAATATACTGATTTAGTCAAGTTATGTAGACTCGTCTTGCTTTTTGTGAAAGTGTTTAGAGAGCAAATTTTTATAACATATAAGTGATGGTGTTTTACGAATATGAAGAGGGAGTCTGTTCCACTGGCGAGCTGCTGATACTGTATAAGAATCTAAACATCTGCTGGACGAATTAAATATTAATTAAATGCATTTATTTACATTAATAAATAATTTTGTGTCCGACCAGGAATCGAACCCGGTACCTCCGAGTCTAAATCCACAGTCATTAGTCAAATTAATAAGTTTCTAGCAAATTATAAAGTATATGATCTTATTCGATTATAGTAGTGTTAATCGGCGCCTAATTCACATATAGAGGAGATTTTATATGATTTATAAAAGTTCGTATACCAAGTGGAACCAACAGGGGTGACGAGACAATGGCGAGACATCCGCACTATTCTATTTCAAAAGAGAAATGTAAGACACAACACACCAACTTAGAATTGTTGGCAAAAAAGGTACCTATTTTTTTCACAACGAACCGTTAGCAAAATGGTATTGTTACACGGGTAGGGGCTGCGATGCAATAAGGGACGCTTGGGTAATGCACTTCTTACCTGAAGCTAGTCGCATCTTGCCTTCCAAGACGGTACTATCTTATATTAAAAACACTATATATAACACAACTTTATAAGGCTTGAAGCTAGAATCCTTATAATAATATTGAAGAGGCTGTAAATGTTCTAGAGTTAAAGAAAAAAATAGTAATGCCTCGGCCACCGATTCGCTGGCTCCTAGTAGAGTGGACCGATGGATCTCTCGGTGTCGTGAGTGTGAAATCAGTGATGAATCCGAATGCACAAACAAGAAAAACCAGAGATTTGACAACAGGAAAGCTCATATCAGTATCGGTTGATAATAATGAAGTTGCAGCCAAAATCGTCATGAGTTCTGGTATGTTATTTATGTAAATAATATAATCATTTATTAACCTGTGATATCATCATCAGCTTGTGTGATGTGTCTCTTTACTGCTGGATTTAGACCGCCCCTAAGGCTACCCAAAATACTAGTTTTCTGCAGCCCATTCTGTTACTTAGCGCAAACGTTATAATCTAACCTATATATAATCACGCTATAAAACTTGATATTTGCACGAACGCCGTGCGGTCGATGGCTTATAGAGTTGAGAATTGAATAATATTTTCTAATTATGACGCAATCTCTGACGTAAATAACGAAATCCACTAATAACGTTTGCGCTTAAGTTACAGAATAGGGCTGGTCTCCATAAAAAGTTACCCTGAGTTATGGATACCAGTTGATTCCTTACAATCTGTATGTAATGTTACATCATTTTTTTTTTAATATTATATAAATGTATTTATTTACATTATAATAATAAACTATTTATCTAAATAAGCTAAAATCGTTTAAAATACATTTTAAACAAATTAATAAACCTAATTAATATAAAAACTAAATACTTACAAATATCTTGTTTATAATCTCTACATGTCAGCGAATCCAGGAGAAGATGAACCCAATGTTCCGAGGACTCCGGCGACGTTACCTCGTTGAAATGAATGAGTTCATTTAATTATTTAAATTAAATAATTTCAAATAAAGTTTATTAGAACTTATAAAATATATTAATGATTACTAGAATGATTATTGCATCTGATTTTTTGCCACTTTTATTCAATAATACCAATATAAGGTCTTGCAATATTGATAACTTTATAGTTGCTATACACTAACGTCCAAAACCTATAATCTATCTAATCATGGATTGAATTAAACCAGCTGACTGCTGACATTCAAAATATTCGACGCCATATTTAACTTTAATCGTAAAATTTACTGAGACTTCATTTATTGCAGCTCAGCCCAACGTTTGCATACTGGAGATCAAAGTTTGACATCCGAATGGAACAAATGTCAAAATTACAAACTTCCGCCCCGTAAACAAAATAACGTGTTACTTTTGTTAATAAATACAAAAAACATATCGATTGTTCTAGAATTTCTTTGCTCCTTTTAGGCCTAATTAATATAATTTTCAATTCAATAATTTGTGCCAAGTTAATTCTACGCTTAACATTATACTAAAAATAAATATGTACCTACAAGGAATAAGAAATGGCGCCAAAATAACACGTGAATTGACCCGACTTTATAAAGGCATTGACGGACAAAAAACTGGTCTAGCACCGTAAGGTTGAAATCAGTTTGCGCGTAGCAATAAGGTCTATTTTCAAAACATATCTAATAATGATGATGTCCTATCATTTATTGTGGTAACTTAAACCTTAGCAATATCTTCATTTCTTTGGAAGTTTTGTCTAAACAATAGACCAATTTTTTCTTTAAATTAATAATCAACAGTCCATACAAAGACATGGACTCCTTGACTCCATAAGTACATATATTACGAGTACATCTGTCGTACGCTGAATATATGGAATGCTGTCCCAGCGAGTGCCTTTCCCTATTTGTATACCGTGGAGTCGTTCAGGCTAAGATTGAAAAAGCATGTTGATAGGCCGGCATAATAGTAGGGACTTACGTCGGTCGTTAGTGGCTGGCGTCTGTTGCTCCCATTATTGGACCTCGCGAACCACTTATTTATTTAAAAGAAGTTGATAGTACATAGTATAAAGAATATTGAATTGATAAGCTTTACCTAATTCCATTTACATTTCTTACTAATACACAAAAATATACAATAAATAAGAAAAATAAAAAATAATAATAAAAGAACAGAAGAATATAAACCTAACATCAAGTAAAAGGAAGACAGGAATATAGGTAGTTATTAAAAAATGCAAAAAATTGTGTTATGGAATAGGTTTATGAACTTAATTAGATACACACAAGATTACTCGCACTTACCATCAGTTGAGCGGAATATCACATGTTGTGTTCAGTATAAAAAAATGGAATGATAGGTCTATATTCGCAGACGATCGGAAGTTTCTGGAAATGCAGATTCATCCGATGACGCTTCACAGAGCACAGGAAGCGGCCCACCAGGAAGTGTATCCTCAAATCTACGACGATGCAGGCCCACGACCCAATAGTCCTGAAAATGGTGATTACTCAGCCAGCGCCTCGTCATGGACAGCTGATGATTGGAGCTCAAGCCAGGATACAGAAGAAGAGGTACCTAACGCAAATTTTAAAAATCATTTACGTAACCTATAGTCTGTATTTATTAATGGAGTTTAACCGTGCTTAGGCTACTGTTACAAATCATAGTCATAATTAATTCCAATTATTTATTCAGTATATTTAAGCCTTACTATATTAATTCCCGAGCTTAGCCGAGAATAAGCTTACAAAACTTATTCTTTTACAATTATTTCAAAGCTTAAGAAGCTTACATCAAAATTACAATATATTTTACAAATAACAAATAACTTTAGCAGATAACAAACTCAATTTCTTAATCTGTCTAAATTAGTAGACTCATGTACGTACCTACCTAATTTATATATATTTTATTTACAGGTGGTTATAAAGCACATAAAAAGTGAAAAGGTGAAGCGAAAATATACAAGAAGCAAGCAGAGCAAACCACAGGGACCATTGTTGAAGCTGGAACCCGTACTGCCCAACAATTGGCGAATCAACGAATCTACAAACAACAGTTCCATTGTACAGAGCATTAATGGAGTGACTGTCCATACGTACACAACAGAAACTAATATAACCGACAGTCCATTGCAAACTCCAAGGAGACGCGTCATGATGTACGACCAGCAAGTACAAACGGACAATGTACCTTTACCAAGTCATGAAGAATTGAAATCCCTACAAGACGAACTGCAATCTTGCCAAAAACTTTTAGAAAATACAAAAGAAGCATTGCTTAAAATGGCACCACTATTTAACGTTGCTAACACCACAAATATCGTCAACGAAACTGATCATTCAGAGCAAGGCAATATTCATACTAACAATAACGAAATATTAAATCCACCTTCACCACCAGCAAAAGTAGTTATTCAAGAAACAACAAACGCAAATAATAACACAGTAGAAAAGCCTATTAAACCTGTTGTACTTAATGGAGTGAAGCTGGAAAATATTACGGCAGAATTAAACAGCAGTGTTAATCGACGTAAGAGGAAAAATAAACCTAAACCCGACAACGGACAAGAAGT
Organism: Tinea semifulvella; assembly: GCA_910589645.1. NCBI lineage: Eukaryota > Metazoa > Arthropoda > Insecta > Lepidoptera > Tineidae > Tinea > Tinea semifulvella. The sequence goes on from OU342599.1 coordinate 6,383,122, forward strand.
CGAAATGGTATGAATATTATTTATTGTTATTACTGAACTAGAATCATAATAAATTCCGACTTCAAAAATAACTGTCAATAAATATTAAATAGATACATAAGTATCAATAATTTTGTTGATTGGCCTTTAAGGCTGTTGCTTTGAAGTAATAAAAATATAAGTATTTTAAACTTAAAAAATATATCATAATCAGCCTGTGTCTCTCCACTGCTGGATATAGGCCTCCCCCAAGGCTCGCCACTGCACGCGGTCTTTTGCAACCCTCATCCAACCTCCACCAGCGACCCTCCTTAGGTCATCCGTCTATCTGGCGGGGGGTCGTCCCACTCTGCGTCATCCCGTACGTGGTCTCCACTCCAGAACCCGTTTGCCCCATATCAGTCGTTGGTTCTGCGGCAATGTGTCCGGCCCATTGCCACTTCAGCTTGCTAATTTTGAATGCTATGTCAGTAACTTTGGTTGAAAATTTTGGTGGAGTTTTTCAATTTTTGGTACTTAATTATTACTTAAGTAAAAATTAACAGGTTTATTTTTACTTAGGTAATAATTAAGTACCAAAAATATGTGGCTTTTAGTTTTCCTGTTGTAACTATTTATTAATATAAATAATAATTTGGTTTACAGATACCGATTGGGAGTGGAAAAACTTTGATAGGAAAATCAATTTATGATGAAATAGATTGGATGTCGTATACAATGGCTACGAGGAAACTTTTGATGGCTGTATTTTCTAGATCGTGAGTTATTTATAATCATTGATCAGTGAGATGGATAGGATGGAGCAAGTTTGAATGAACGAATGAATGATTAATTATTATTGTATATGTCAAAGTCAAAATATATTTATTCACGTAAACCTATTACAGGCATTTGTGTCACGTCATAAGTAAAATTATTTAGAATGATTCTACTCCTGTTAGTGGAAGACTAAGCAACGAAGTGGTCCAAGGAGTAAGCTGTTAGCAGAATACTAACAGCTTAGCAAATTCCAGTGACCTGTTAATGTTTAATCTGACTGAGAAAGGAATCTGCAAGGAAAACTCAGCTATAGCAGATTTACAAATGAAACAAATACAGAATTACACAACAACAATATGTAATATGATTATATAAAGATGTAACACCGCTTCTTGTCGTCTTCTCCGCGGACAATAGGGCTCTTTCTTCGCCCAAAGAATCAGTATTGAAATTTAGCGGGGAAATGCATCCAACGTTCTAGCCACCATTCCACGCGGACGGGACTATCCGTAGTATTAATATTAATTTTATTGTATATTGCATTAAGCATCAAAACTGTACAAAGTGTTTATATATTCAACAACACAGTATTAAATACTACAAACATAATGAATCATATAATAACAATAATTCAACACAATAAAAGGCGACAATAGGTTGGTCAAATATATAAAATATATATACCGGGAGATAAAGTCAAACGATATGTGAATCAAAGTTAGGCCAATCATTATAGATGAATAGTCTATCTATGACAGTTTATTCTTGGTTATAGTCGTGATTGACGTGAAATACTGACCAATATTGTTGTTGAAAATTAATGTAACATTTTTTTTGTAAGACAATGCCTATCTTAGCCCGCTCTATTTTGTATTTGAACTCTTTGATGTAGTTTACATTGAATGTATGCCTTTATTTTCAGAACTCTAGCAACGCATTCTCTGACTGGTAAATCGTCACCAGCATTTCACAATAAGCCACAAAAGCTATGTTTGGATCCGAGAAAAGTGTCCGATATAATTATGACAGTCACAAGAAAGTGTAACGTGAAAGAAAACTTAGTGCGGTCAGTATGATTTACTCGTAATTAAATGAAATGAAATACTTTATTTATTTGTCAGAAACATGGTAGGTACAGGGATGTATATTATTACATGTAATTATATCACATGCTTCGCTATTTCTAGTATACAAATATTTATTTAGACACATGACTTTGTCGAGCTTAGTGTCTAGGTATTCTTTTGTCGAATAAAAACATTTATTAACCAGCATTTGTTTGACTCTTAATTTGAACAGTTTTAAGGGCCGTTATTTCAATACTTTTTTTGCTTTCCTTTAAGAGGGTTTAACGCTATATTTAGGTACCTACCTAAATGGAGAAATGCAGTCTATTAACTTTCTAGGGAATAAAATATACGAAAATCGTTATAAATGTTTTAGTTATTTTTCTCTGTCTAAAAGTAGGTATGTGAAAGAAAGTGAAGTATGTCTAAAGTATCCGTAAATTTAATTTCCTATAATAGAAAGTTGATAGCTTTTTTCTAAAATGCACTCAGTACTGAAATATCTTCGAAAATATTAGATCGTGCGAGAGAGAGGGATAAAAAAAACAAAAAACCTCTTATAAGCTCAGTATTTTGATTTTTAAATTTAATATCACGGGCCTATCTCACCCAATGAAATTATAAGATTGCGTTTACCATCTTATAACAGACAGCGATAACTAAAAAGCATAAAATAAAATGAAGTTATTTATTTTAAATATCATTATTTTTTTATTTCTAAAATAAACTGTAGAAGATATATATATATTTAAAATTGTTTTAGCTTAAATATAATGAACGATGGTGTAGACGGGTTCTAGAGTGGAGACCACCAGACCGCCAGATGGACGGATGACCTAAGGAAGGTCGCTGGTGGGGGTTGGATGAGGGTGGCAGGAGATCGTGTGAAGTGGCGAGCCTTGGGGGAGGCCTATATCCAGCAGTGGAGAGACACAGGTTGATGATGATGATCTAAATATAAACTAAACCTAATCAAAAATAAACTATTAATTTTATAAATAAAAACACCCATTTAAAATATGACATAACACTAAAACTATGGTAAAGGCAGTTATCATTTTATTCTCCGGGGACCACGAGTCATTTTGGGTCGCAACATGAATCCATTAATTGCTAAAAAATATCTAAAATGCAGTATTTTACTTTACAGAAATGCGATAACGATAAAATGCTCGGATGAAAACAAAATGACCAGGTATCATATGAATAAGGAACAGAATGCCAAGAAACCTCGCACATCACGTTCTGCGGATCCCTATTGTGAAGACTTCGATGACGATTAAAACATTAATCAACAAAACAAAAATTAGCAAATTTAAAAATGAACTACTTTCGTGTTTAAAAAAATTCTAACTAAGTAGTGTTACCCAATCTTAGTCTTACAGTCTTGGTCATGCTTTATTGCAAGTACCCTATAAAAAAGATTACCTACATGAACTTGAAAAATATTTGTTTTTTTATTTTATTACTTGTGACGCGAAAAGTGGTACACGAGTTTCCAGAAGCAACTGACTCTAGCCTCAGACGATCGACATCAGTTCCTACTACTATGCCGGCCTATTAAGGTGTTTTTCACACTTCGCTTAAAGGACTTCAGGTTATAGGAATGGGGAAACACACTGGCTGGGAGAGCATACCACATCTTCAGAGTGCGACCGATGTAAGAGTCTCCAAATTTATATGTACGCGTTGTAAGTGGCTACGGTATGGGGGAAATAGGGAAGAAGGGATAAGGTGGTGGTGCTGTTCAGAACACTTACCGTAGTACAGCTTGTTGAATACGCTCAGGGAGGCCACATCTTGGTGAAGCTGTAGTGATTTGAGAGTCTGTCGTCTACTATTCGAATCGCCCGCCTTAGCACTCTGCAGGACATTGAGAGCATCTGTAAGGTACTTAGCAGAACCATCCCAGGAGGTGAGAACAGTATTCCACGCAAGACCTTATAAGAACCGTAAAAAAATCAAAACTGTTTCACCTTGTTCAGAATCCCCAGTTTTTTGTACGCTGTTTTGGTGATGCTCTCATCTTAATGTAGTTTCGGTGGTTGAGATCAGAGCGTATTTCAACCCCAAGTATGTTAAAGCTGGGTTGTAGTTCCAGCACGGTGTCCTTAAGAGAAGGAGGAGAGTACGGAGATTTCTTGGCCGTCAGTGCGCATGCCAGGGTCTTATTGGCTTTAAACTGGATTTGGTTTTGGGTACCCCACACAGAAATTTTGCGTAGGGTGTCGTTCAGTTTCACCGTCAGGGTACATTGCATCTCCTCTACTTGGTCGCTTCCAAGGTCGACTCAGGTACCATCCATGTGGGGGCATGCTCACATGTCGAGGTAGATATTAAATAAAATAAAAAAGCACGTTAGCTCAAGTGACAACATACAAGCCAACTCTGGGCCCATGGAGTCCAAGCGCAAAAAAGTTTTTAAAAGACATAACACCGCGTCTTGTTGTCTCCTCCGGTGACAAGAGGGCTGGCTCTTTCTTCGCCCAGAGAATCAGTATTGCAATTCAGCGGGGAAATGCAGCCAGCGTTCTTGCCACCATTCCACGCGGACGGGACTTATATCCCTATCCTTAATATTAATTTTATTTTATATGTTGTAAATATTTTTCGAATAAATGTATATATTAAAAAAAAAAGCCAACTAAAAATAAAGTAAAGTATCATCACGACCGTTTCCCTTTCCGGGTGGTCAGAAACCACCCTTATAAATAAGCGGATTCACATTTAGCCAACTTTACTATAGGCCAATCATGACAAATGGCAAGCTCGTTGATGTCTCCAGCGTACCGAACTCGAGAAATATCACAAATTACATTAATATTTTTGTGTCCCGACCAGGAATCGAACTCGGTACCTACCGGAGGTACCTCCGAGTCTAAATCCACGGACTTAACCGCTAGACCACGGAGCCAGTCGAAAACGTTATTTTATTAATCCTTTTAGAAACTGGTCAGTTGCTATACGGTATACTGGTCTGTGGTCATATTCTGATTTAAAAATATAGGTTTTTTATTTACCGATTTTTTATTGTTTTATATTATATTGTATTATTATTGTTAGCTAAACGATTAAAGCAACTGAATTTGGTAACAGACTTCTTTTGGTTGAGTATTTGATATTGTTTTGTAAAAATATTGCTAGGTAGGTATTTAATGTTATTGTATAATTTGACAATCTATTTATTTTGTATAAAATTGTATGTTAATTAAATTTAAAATGAATTGCATTTGATGTATAATAGAATTATTAGGTAAATAAAAAATACACAAATCTCATTTTTTTATTATTTATATTAAAGTATTCCTTACATAGATTTATGATTGGTAACTGCGCTTAACTAGATGGCGGCCGTCACATTTCGCACAGAATGTCTATCTCCCGAGCACAATGGTTCGTGCGTAATTCCCTGATAGCTCGAGATCTGGAGATGCCTACTATTGAAGTTTGTCGACGGCCTGACTAGATAGGTATACAGGGTTACAGAAAAAGTCGTGCTAGATCCGTTCAGGGCGTGGAGTACCCATCAGTTCTGACTTATTTCTCTATGAAACACCCTACTCTAAATTTAACCCTTTTCGAGATTTTTGACTTTTAATTTTTTTATTGAAAATTGCAATAATACAAATTCTAGATTGTTATACCTCGTTAGATAGCTTATGATACGTAGATATTTAAAATCTACATCTGCCGAACAACTGCCATAATATTTTTTTTAGATATCCCTTAGAGAAAAAAAAACTTGCTAATTATTTTTGTAATTTCTTAACTTTCACTTGTCTACTACGGCCTATTCAATTAACTTATGCACTATTTTAATGATTAACGTCCTAAAGCATCTTATTACACATGTAAAAATGCAATAATAATAATAATAAGGCACACAAAATAAATAAAATTAATTTTAGTAGCCCAAAAATCGGCAATTTTCAATAAAAAAATTAAAAGTCGAACAAGTGGTTTGACGAACTTAAAAATAAAAGTCTTTGATTTAGAAAAAAGTGTTGATGTGTACATCATTAATGAACAAAATTTCAAATATGATTTTTTAATTGGATTAGACTTGATAAAAACATTTAAACTAATTCAAAATGAAGACTTAAAAATAACTCAGAAAATGTGCCTAAACAATGAGAATAAAAATGAAGTAGAAGAAATTTCTACCAACACTAAATTAAAATGTGGAAAAAATAACAACACCACAGAAGAATACAAAGTAAATTTTAATGAACATGTGAAAGAAGAAGATTTTGAAATTAAAATAGACCATCTAACTGAGTATGAAAAATCAGAAATAAATAAACTGATTAACAAATTTGAATCAGTTTTTGCAAAAAATAAATACGATGTCGGGACGGTTAATGGATATGAAGCGAGGATAGACTTGTTAGTAGATAAATATTGTAGCAAGAGACCTTACAGATGCACGGTAGAAGATAAAAAAGAAATAGAAGAACAAATAGCAAAATTAATAGATAATGAACTGATAGAAGAATCCTACAGTCCATTTGCTGCACCTGTTACTTTGGCATTTAAAAAAGATGAAAATAAAAAATCTAGGTTATGTGTTGACTTTAGAGATTTGAATAAAATAGTAGTACCTCAAGCTCAACCATTTCCGTTAATTGAAGACCTGATGATAAAGACCAGAAATTGCAATTTTTTTTCTACTCTAGATATAAACTCTGCATTTTGGTCTATTCCTTTACGAATAGAAGACAGGAAGAAGACGGGATTTGTAACACAGGATGGACATTTCCAATGGACATGCCTACCCTTCGGACTAAAGACCTCACCAGCAATTTTTCAGAGGATATTGAGTAATATATTAAGAAAGTATAAACTTACAGATTTTGCCGTTAATTATATAGATGATATTCTTGTATTTTCTCAAACTTTTGCACAACACATTAAACATTTGACACAATTGCTGGAAGCAATCAAAACAGAAGGCTTTAGATTAAAATTTACAAAATGTACATTTGCATCAGACCTAGTAAAATACCTGGGTCATATAATTCAAAATAATTCTATTAAACCAGTGAAGGATAACTTAACTTCAATAAAGAATTTTCCTCTTCCGAAAACACAGAAGAATGTAAGACAATTTTTAGGAAAAATTAATTTTTACCACGAGTACATACCAAAAAGTGCAATAATACTGGACCCATTGCATAATTTACTTAGAAAAAATCAAAAATTTGTTTGGTCAGATGAATGTCAAAAAGCATTTGATATGATAAAAAGCCTTCTTTGCTCACAACCAGTTCTAGAAATTTTTGATCAAGATTTACCGATTAACATTTATACAGACGCTTCTTTAGAAGGTGTTGGAGCCATTTTGAAACAGACTCAACCTAACGGAAAAGAAAAGCCAGTAGCTTATTTTTCAAAAAAATTAAATGGAGCCCAAAAGAAAAAAAAAGCAATATATTTGGAATGTTTAGCTATAAAAGAAGCGGTGAGATACTGGCAATATTGGTTGATAGGTAAATCATTTACAGTTTATTCAGACCACAAACCACTAGAAAACATGAATCTGAAATCTAGAACTGATGAAGAACTGGGTGATTTGACTTATTATCTTTCACAATATGAATTTAAAATAAAATATGCTCCAGGAAAACAAAATTTAGAAGCAGATTGCCTAAGTAGAAATCCAGTATTGGAATCAAATGAAAATACAGACGACCAATTAAAAGTTGTAAACTTGGTTAAAATAGAAGACATACTATCAGATCAGAATAAAAATGAAGATATAAAAAATAAAAGAAGCAAATTGATTGAAAAACACCGAGTATACTTTAAAAAGGTCAGAACAAAGGAAAAAATAATACTATCAGAAGAATTTAGCATCAAACTTTTAAGAAACATACATGAAAACCTATGCCATATTGGAATTGGACAAATGCAGAAAACAATTAGTCCATTCTACATAGCCAAAAATTTGACAAAAAATATCAAAAATGTTTGTAGAAGCTGTGAAATTTGTATGAAAAATAAATCAAGAGGACACAACAAGTATGGGTTTATGTCACATCTAGGCCCGGCCACAAAACCTTTCGAAATAGTCTCTATAGACACAATTGGAGGTTTTGGAGGTTCAAGATCAACAAAAAAATATCTACACCTGTTAGTAGATCACTTTACTAGATATGCATTTATTCTAACATCAAGAACTCAGAGTGCAAATGATTTTATCAAACTGGTTATGAACATAACAGAAACAGAGGACATTGGTATGATTCTCACTGACCAATATCCGGGAATTAATTCAAAAGAATTCAATAATTTTTTAAATAACAAGGATATACCAATGATATTTACAGCAGTAAATGCATCATTCTCAAATGGCCTAAATGAAAGGCTAAATCAAACATTAGTAAACAAAATCAGATGCAAAATAAATGAAAAAGGAACTAAGAAAGCCTGGACAACAATAGCTCATGAATGCGTGAGAAAATACAATGAAACTAATCACTCGGTTACTGGCTTCCCACCAACATATATTTTATATGGTACAGATGTCACAATTTTGCCCAATAAATTAAAACAAGAAAAATCACATACTGACTGGATCAGAGATAAAAAAACAGCATTAGAGAATACAATAAAATCACACAATTACAACAAAACACTTTTAAAAAACTTAAGTATTGGGAATTTAATGTAGGAGATATGGTGTACGTAGAAAATGGAAACAAGCTTAACAGGAAGAAACTAGATGAATTGAAAATTGGACCATATAAGATTATTGAAAAAATTTCCAACACAATATACAGGATTGATACCGGAAAACAAAAAACAGAATCAAATCTTTACCATATTATAAAACTTGTTCCAGTCCCTATATTAGAAGACAAAGAGATGGAAGAAACTGATGAATATGAATGATTGTATATAGCAAAAATTTTACTGTAAATTTTCTCCCTCTAGGGGGGGAAATGTAAAGAAAGTTATTTCTTTGATTTAAATTGAGTCGCGTTCGCATTGTTGGAATTTTGAACGCGGTCAAGTGTCGGTGACAGAACTGTCAGAGAGACGTCAAGTTAGGAGTGTGTTATTATCTACTCGTATTAAAGTTAAACTAATAAATGTTTAGATTAAAGAAGGCATTGACATAATAAAGAATAAACTTTAAATGTCGTTTCTTTGTTTACAGGTGAGTCTTTTTAAATAGTAGTGTAATTTGATTTCTAATGATAAATACTTGTAATTGATAAAATAAAACTTTGTTTACAGAGCAACACAACGTGGTTTCATTCTCTTGTCAATCCTTTTTAATGAGACCTTTATAACTATTATATATATATATATATATATATATATTATTTAGTTGTATTGTTATAAAGGTAATGTTTTTAAGCTTATCCCTATTATTATTATTTTTGTTGCAAAATCTACATATGTTTAATATTTAAGTGGAAACTTTGCTGGATTGTGTAACTTTTAGAATTGTTGTAATTATGTTTTAAGATCTGTATGTTTCATGAATAAAAACATTAATTAAAAAAATCCCTAGTTATCAGAAACCCGCTTCTTTAAATGTGGTTTTAATTTTAACCATTGTTACTGCCGGCCCTTAATGACACGTGGCAAGCTCGTCGATGTCTGTAGCATACCAAACTTGAGAACTATCACTAATCAATATTGTGCCCACTAAATCCACGGACCTAATCGCTAAACCACGAAAGCAAGAAAATTTAATAATAAATAAATGTAAATTAGACACCAACTAAAACAGCCATTCCAAAGTCACCGGCAATGCACGAACGCATCGCGAACCAATCATAAATGTAAAAATATGACTAGAAATAAATGTCGATAAATACAAATTGGGTATACTAACCTCCAGTTTCCATAAAGATGATAAAAATAATTAATATGAGTATCATCACGGCCGTTTCCCTTTCGAGGTGGTCATAAACCACGATTATAAATAAGCGAATTCACATTTAGCCAATTTTACTATAGGCCAATCATGACAAGTGGCAAGCTCGTCGATGTCTCCAGCGTACCAAACTCGAGAAATATCACAAATAAATTAAATATTAATTAAATGTATTTATTTACATTAATAAATATTTTTGTGTCCCGACCAGGAATCGAACCCGGTACCTCCGAGTCTGAATCCACGGACTGAACCTCTAGACTACGGAAAATAATTAATATGTTTAACATATTTTTAAACGCTACGTGATAGGTAATTGCATTCAATCAATCACGCGCCCCATAAGCGTAATAATGAGGTATGTTAATTTAATTATCTTTTCGGAAACCGGACGGTCACAGTAACTATTAAACTAAAACATTAGAAGTTCGAACGAAAGACGTTGTTATTGTATAATATAAAGTCGTAATAACATTCACAAGCGATTTACATTTTGTTATAAAATAGCTGAAAGAATACAAATCGTAAAATCTTACCTCTCGTTTTATTAATCTCCCTATCGTTCCGATACGCGATAATAGTAACCTAAGCACGCTTAAAGGTGTTCCGATACGCGCTTAAACTGTTTTGCCAAAGCTGTGTGACGTTACAAACGACATCATTTCTCGCGCTTAGACTGCTCACGATATCGAGGTAGATCGCTCTGAGCGCTGTCAGTTTTTTGTCATTATGTCGCGCGCCATTTTCAAGTTTATTTAATATTAGGTTTTCTTTTAAATTATTGAATATTGTAATTCGTTTATACTGTTTGTATGTTACTTCTAAAACAAATCTATAATTAATATTAAAGTAGGAAGTGGGAAAAAAAATGTCTGTAACACGGGAATTTATTTTAAAAGTTCTCTTCTTCTTCTTTTTTTAAAACTAGTCTAGTAGACTAGTAATGGCAATCGCCACTAAGGCATTTGTGCCAACATCACGTTTGTATGAATTATTGATGTGAATTGATTTCTATATAGATATATATTATATTTATTTTATCTACTGGTCGCGGTGAATCACAAACACTAAAACAAAAGAAAAGGGGGTTTTAAAAGTTAATAATATTAAACTTTACACATATAAAGATCAATAAACCGAGAGATGTATATTTGTTACTATTCATACTCAAAGATATGGAATCCGCAATTTATCTTCCATACATTTAAAAAAAAAAAACTACTACTAACTATATATATATATATATATATATAGTTTTTTTTTTATATATATAACTAAACTAATATTTATGAATGAAAATGTGATTTCGACCGTTCCGAATTGATATCACGCTCTGAGCATCCAAATCGCGATATTTGATTCGAACGACACGGTCAGTGTCCTATTCGTTCTAAGCGCTCTAAACGTGATTCGGAATGAGCGGCTCGTGTTAAATTTAAATTTGCGCAGTGCCATGTACCTCGCTAACGCGCAAATTAGCTTCTGGACACGGTCTTAAGAGGGTTTAATATTTTCAAATACTTTTCATGTCTGAATGTACTTTTAAAATTGTAGACTATTTTACTATAATACAATTATAAAATTCAAGTATTAAGAACAAACATAAATAGAAATATTGGCACTAGAGAGTGCCCACGACTATTCTATTCGACTTTATCGAGTTAAGCTCTCAGAGAATCGAGCAGAACACCCACGCCCACCCCCAAGCGCACATTATGCACTATATCTGTATAGGTTATTGAATCTAGATGTTTTGTTGGAAAATTCCTAATGGAGATAACACCAGGTCTGTGTTGGTGCTGGCAATGATAGCTCTCATAAGCATCATGTCGTCTGGAGTATACCGCCAGCCACTCAGTTGGCCCAAACTATGTAATTTTGGACAGTTTTCCATGAGCAAATCCACGGTTTCTCTGGTCAACCGGGGCGCGTTCGGGAACCAAATCCCTTCAAGATTTTCAAACTTGTAGCGATGGATAATCCTGAAATAAAAAGTAAATTATCATTACGACCGTAATATCTTGCAGGTCAGAAACCAAATACTAATATACCGCGTCAAATGAGCAAATATATTTTTTAGGCTTCATGTCATTGGTAGAACTTGTAATAAGGTGTTTTTTTATAAATAAAAGTCATTATCCGAAAAACAAAATCATTCTGTATGGTGAAAAAGGACGCATCTGAAAATATGATAAATACCGAAAGAAAGTAGAAATGAGGTCGTTGCGTCGAATATGCGGCGTCACTTAAACGGACCGCATACGTAATGACGAAATACGCTATCAAAGAAAGCATAGGTACAAACATAAGAAAAGGCATGCTCCGATGGTTCGGACATGTTGAAAGGATGAATGAAGAGAGATTGACGAACCAGATATATAATGCCGAAGTTGTGGAATACACATAATACGATCAAATAAATAAAACTATTGCAATATTAATAAATAAAAATAAATAAAGGCCACGTATGAAGAGGTTGATGAATGTCGAAGAAGCGAAAGAGGTATGTCGTGACCGTGACAAGTGGCGCTCAGTTGTCTCTGCCTAGGGATTTGGCGTGAAGATATGTATGTATTTATGTATGTATGTACCTAAAGGCTGGGGAATTATACAGCCGGTTGAAAAAACTTTTGACATTTCACGTAATTGCCTTAAATACTCAAGAGTGACAAACTAACTACCAATAACGTGGAATATATCAAAATGTTGATGATAGATTAGTTTAATCATGCTTTCTGCAACCGGCCGTAAGTGGTATTATTAATTGATCTCTCTCACAGCCGAGAGACGAAATAGAGAAAGAAATAATTACGTAAGTCAACGTTCGCGCGATCGTCGACCTCTCGTTACCTACTTCAATAGGCACAGTATGAGTGGCGATATTTTTAGGAAAACTTGTCTGCGCTTTAACTTGAGTTTTTATTACTTAGTAAATAAAATAAAAATATTCTTAGTGCTTTAATTTTATTCTAGATTATAATATAAAAATATTTGCTCTTTGATAAATTCTACAGTTTAAAAAAAAATATATATATATTATGACCTGGAATCAAATCGCTACACCACAGAGCAATATTGATGAAACTAATAAGAAAAATACTGATGATTGGGAATTTCAATCCTGAAATTATGAAGTTAGAATCTTATAAGCATCTTCTCTGAAACGAGGCTGCGAGAATTAAAAGATTATTGAATGGATTATTCTCTTTACATACTAGTAACTTATCGAATTATTTATAAAACAAATATTACATAAATACTTATACAAAAATCAAATTAATAAGGAAAAATATAATCACGACCGTTTCCCTTTCGGGGTGGTCAGAAATAAGCGGATTCACATTTAGCCAACTTTACTATAGGCCAATCATGACGAGTGGTCAGCTCGTCGATGTCTCCAGCGTACCAAACTCAAGAAATATCACAAATAAATTAAATGTATTTATTTACATTAATAAATATTTTTGTGTCCCGACCAGGAATCGAACCCGGGACCTCAAGACTTAACCGCTAGACCAAGATTTAGCTTCACGCAGTAGAAGTTGGTGCGAGAGGATTTCCAGCAAAATATTTGCATCACTTACTGAAAGAATTTGGCCTAAGCAGGTCTGCTATCAATACATGTATTTTGGTTGGGTGGAGTGGATGGTAAGCGCCTTCTTGGGCAATAAATTTAAAAAAGAGACCTAATTTGTAAACCAGCCTATGATCGGTCGCATGCCCGAGAAGGCATTTTTCTTATCTCTCTTTCCCACACACGATGAACCCGGCAGCCTAGCAATTTGGCGTCTCTATAAACTAAATATATAAATTAATTCATTCGCATTTAATAATTCATTCGTTCCATCAAATATAGCTGCTTGTTGCCTAATCTTGGTCTTTATCTTGGAAATCAATAGTAGAATACAGCTAGTTGACACTGAGTACCTAATAAAAGCAGCCTCGCAGCAGAGTCCTCCAGTATAATCGGTAACGAGTCCAATTTCACATGTCTTATTTTATACTCCATTTTTTTGTTTGTTAAATTATTACGTCATATTACTATTGTGATTAGATACCTAACTATACATACATATCTTCACGCCAGATCCCTTGCGGGGTAGGCAGAGACAATTGATTGCCATTTGACACGATCACGACATACCTCTTTCGCTTCGTCGACATTCATTAACCTCTTCATACATGCCCTTTGGTTACGAAGACTTTTTAGTGCACCTTCAGTCAGTGTTTTATTTATTTGATCGTGATATGTGAGTCTCGGTCTGCCAGGGCCTCTTTCACCCACAACTTTTGCATTATATATCTGGTTCGTCAATCTCTCTTCATTCATCCTTTCAACATGCCCGAACCATCGGAGCATGCCTTTCCTTATTTTTGTCCCTATGCTTTCCTTCATACCAACCTTTTTCTGTATTTCGACGGTACGTATGCGGTCCGCCAAAGTGACGCTACATATCCGCCGCAACGACCGCATTTCTACTGCATTAACCCTACTCTCATGCGTATTCTGACGTATCCACGTCTCGCTTCCATACATCAATGTTGGTACCAACATGGCATTGTGTATGGCGAGCCGAGCTTTGTCACTGACATTTCGACTGCCGATCAGTGACCCCAGGTACCTAACTAAAATAAGCAACTACCCCAGAAATATTAAGTTCAATGAACACCTTACCTTGCAATATCATTGTCGTCCAATTTGATTTCATCACCAATAATCAGTTTCTTTAACATAGGGCTGGCAGTCATCAGATATTTGAGACAAGACGTGGACAGATTTCCTTGGATAATCTCAATATGTTCTAATTTATTAAACGGCATCTCCTCTTCGTGTGTCGCTGTTTGCAGTTGATAACATTCTATTGTTTGTAAATTCCTGCAAGTTTCTGCTATTCTTGTAAAGTTGAAGGAACCCGAAGACCCAGACAGCATTAACGTCATTATCTTATGACCTATTTTGTCTAACAACTGATGTAACTCGTGACATTGGAACTTGTTTAATTTTATTTTGTGTAAAACGGGAAAATCCTTTATATGCGTCAACACTCCGTTGTCAGGATTTTCTAAATAGATAGTGTCCAAAGACGGACACAGTTCCACTATAGCTTTCATAGTTCTTAAGTTAGTGTTAACATCGTGAACGTATTGCAACTTTGTTTTAAAGTTAGGTGGACAATCTTTGTTGTAGATGTGCCATATGGCTTTTCCTACGAAAGAGTAACTTCCCAGGTTCGTAAGGTTTGGCAAAAGTTTTATTAATAACGCTACGTCTGTATGGCAGATGTTCTCCTCTCCGTACATTCCCACATTAACAACTGTTAGGGTTCGTGGCAGATAGGAATTACCATTGAGCATTGCATCTATTCCTATTTCTGTGATATCAGTTTCACCAGATACGTCTAATAGCTTGAGCACTTTGTTATGTTCTCCGATGAATCTCATCACTTCGTCGTTCGCGATGTAAGGTATGTTAAGCACTGTTAGATGTGGTAAATTCTTTATCACTTTATACATCAAATTTAAATGTTCATCCTTTACCCAAACTCCTTTAAGATTCAAGGATGTCAGCTGATGTCCTTGTTCAGCTATAACTTCAAGCACTTTATGGTAGTAAGGACAGGGAAAGATTCCAGTAGCGAGTGACTTCACATTTTTATTAAGCAATAACTTAAGGGCGTAATACCTCACAGCAGGCTCCAGATACTCCGAACATAGGATTAGGTTGATGAGATCTTGAAATATGTCACTCGTCGCCCCAATGATATCATAATAGGAAGACAGCATTGTGAACGGTAGCATAACATCTTCTTCTGAAGTAATTTGAGATAGCGCATGTATTAAATGCCGTGCCACTTTAGTTAGAGTTATTTCGTGAAGTTGTGGAACTGGACACCTTGGAGACATCTTGAATTGTTTAATAAACTATCTATTCTTCACTATAACACAATCGTTTCACACATACGAGTATTTGTCTTGATATTTTAAACTATTTGAATTTGAGATTTGGGGAGAAAGGAGTGAAAACTCGAAGATGCTATTTAGTTTGCGCGCGCGCACCTTGTGTGTGCTGGCATCTCTCCAGACTCGTTTATAATTTAAACTCACACAACTTCATGGACCTATTTATAGATCTTGTAATGTCTGAATGTGTTTACTCAACACACGCTTGCTTTTCATAATTGTTATCTGATTTAAACAGATTTTTTTTTATTAGCGACAGACGTAAACAAACGTAACCTATGGCTGTCGTAAAGCGATTTATTGTACCAGTAGTTATTGTGATAGATCTTTATCGCTCACTAGCTGTGATATCTAACTTTGCCTGTGCAAAATAGTGGACGGCAAAATATAAATGTGGTAGACATGAAATCATATTTATTTTTATTGTATTTGGTACAATAGACCGTGGGGTCACATGATGAAAAACTCGCAAAGATTTCCCTAATTATTCAAGGGGAAAATGCGGCGAGCGTTTCAGGTACGCTTCCATGTGGTAAGGGCCGGTAACTGAATCCTTTTGTTTACTAAAATAACTGCGTTCTCATACAATTTTTTGTGAAAAAATGCCACTAAGGAAGGATTAAGTTACCGGCCCTAAATCCTTAGTTTATTTTGTAGAATAATTTTTATTTCCTAGGTATATTTTATTTATTTACTTTATTCAAGATGTTATTGCACGAAGTACAAATGCGAACTTAATGCCCATAGACATTTATTGACAGTGAGTGTTCTTAATTTTATATAAATGTCACCACGGCAAGCTTATAATATTAGTTTGGCATTTGACATCATTGCAAATGGCACATACTTTCAACGAGAACAACAAATAAATGGTAGGAGGACTGATGGTGGTAATTTGCCCAGTCTGCCGGAGCGGAAAAGTATCTACCGTTCGTGCCGATAAACCCAGTAAAGTATGTATGCACACGTTTCGGGATCAGGCTCGAATCGCTGTCATTCTTAGTCAAGCCGGCATAGTGTTAGGGACTGATTTCAGTCATGAGTTGCAGATTCCAGTTACAAACAATCATGGACCTTAACTATTATAGGTGCAATGAAAAATATATTAAAATTAAGAATTTAAATTATTTATAGATTTTATTTTATTTTATAATAATCAGCTATTAAAATGGCGTGGTGGTGACTCGGTTGTAAGAACGCTTTCCTTTAAAATCCTACAAAGGTCGGTTCAAACCCCCCACCAATGAGAAATACACTTTTCTTACGTACATTTGCCATAAATTTACAACGCCACCGATCCCGTGCCTCGGAGAGCACGTTAGGCCTGGTACCACTAATTACCAACTTGTGGAATCGTTAATAAATTGTCATTAAAAATTGACAAGTCTGGCCAGCGTGGCGAGTGTAGGCCAAATTCTCCAGATATATGTTCTGGAAGACCCATCTCCAGCAGTGGAGGTCTAGGACGCTGTGTTCTAGAAGCTGTAATTTTTATAGTAATAATAAATTCCTTAGGCATGGGTTCGACCGTCAAACGTAAACTTAACATGTGGTCCTAAGGTCACCTTTAAAAAAAACAAGTAAAGCCGGTTGTAAGAGCTAGTTAAATAAAGTACATCGACTCGTTAAGTACCTTGATTTTTTTTCAGATGTGACGTACGAGCACAACAGAAATGACTCAAGCGAAAAAAATATCCAAATTTAAAATCTTTGGAACTTCTCCAAAATGCTTGCAAATAAAGTTGCAATAAATATTACCTACAGGTTTTTATTTTATTGGATGTGAAAAAGTTTACGTGCGTGTTTTTCTGACATTGCCGTTTCATTCTTCTCGCTTCTGTTTCTCTTGTGTGTATGTATATAACTAAAATGGTAAAATATATGCCTTTGCAGACGACACAGCATTAATATTTGAGGGTAACACACTGGATGAGATCAAACATTTTGCTGAAAATGAAGTCAAAAACTGGTTTCAACACCTGCTAAACCTTAATGTTGCAAAAAAAATGCATGCACTTTACAAATTAAAAAAAAACAATGTTTCCAATCTAAAATGACACTGCAGTCCCACAAACTTAATAAACCAGAGATGAAACGGATAGTGGTTTGGCCTGATACCGGTTACCGAATGTTCGGCAAGCTATAGGCTAAAACTAAATTACTAATATTTTTTTACTTTATTATAAGTAGGTATATTTGTTACTTTTCTGTTTTTATTTGACTTTACCCACACATATACATATATTTAATATTTATCCATTATATATTTCAATTTATTTATTTTGGTTTACAGAGCAGTAAATATCATAAACTGAGAGTTACTCTTATTGAATTTTCATTTATTGGTTTTGTTAAAGGGTTCAGTGAAAATCAGCGCTGCAGCATCTACTGTTGCAGCCTATGCTGACCTGAACACCTACTTGTCATAGCAGCTCATTTTCTTTTTTTATCAAGTTTATATTATTTCAAGTTTTTTTACTATTACTTTTTTTTATCTCTTTTGTAATTGTTATGTCTAAGCTGTTTTTGATAAATAAATGTTTTCTTTCTTTCTTTCTATGAGGCCGGAGCGCCGAATATCCGGCAACCGAATATTCGGCCCTTTATCGCGTTACAAGACGCGACCAGTTTGATTTGAAGTTATTATTACCAACAAATGCAGAAAATTTGGTATTCATTCACCATAATTTGCCATTTGTTAATTTTAAGTATTAAGCTAATTAATTTCAGATCGGCACTCAAAAGGCATATGCTAATATTACAAAAGACTTCACAGCAACTTACCTAATCTTATTCTATTTATTAATTAATATACAATTGTTTTTTTTTTCTTGACTATGACTTATATTATTTAATCATTCTATTCTCATTTGTTAAACATATATGTAAACTGTACATTTAGTGCTCCTTCCGATTTAGTAAATGGTACTGTACATCTCTGCGACCCGTGACTCACCCAACATAAGGCATCAGCTGAAAATCAGCGCTGCAACCTCAGCTGTAGCATATGCTGAGCTGACCACCTATTTATCGCCACACCTGTTTGTATGTTTCGGTATATAGAATAGGCTTACATTTAAATTTATTTCTTGCATATTTTTTTTTTTTTGTAACCATTGTAATTGTTGCGATAAATAAAGTATTTTCTTTCTTTCTTTCTAATTTAAATAAACATTTTTGTCGAGTGATTATTAAAATAAACTGTGTCCATAACGTAGTGTGGTATCATTTTCCTAGTATAAAATAACGTGAATGTTTTGAATATAACTATACGGCATCCGACCGGATACTGAGTTACTATCCGGTATCCGGCCGGATACTGAGTTACTATCCGGTATCCGACCGGATACTGAGTTACTATCCGGTATCCGGCCGGATACGGAGTTACTATCTTTGACCGCCTCCGTGGTCAAGAGGTAACAAACGTTGCCGTGAACTCGGGAGGTCGTGGGTTCGATTCCCACCGGGGGCAAGTTGTACATTGTATAATTTGTCTCGGTCTGGGTGTTTATATGTATAATATGTATATATTTACAAAAAAAAAAGTATAATATCAACCATCTAGTTTCCGTAACACAAGCCTCGTAGCTTACCACGGAAATTAGATGGCGCTGTGTGACCTGTCTGGAAATATTTATTATTATTATTATTTATATCTGGTATCCGGCCGGATAGTAAAAATAAGGCCGGATATCGGATAGTTACCGGATATCCGTTTCATCTCTACTATAAACTCCTTCACGCGTTCAACCATCTCATCGTAATTTGTTATTTTATTTATATATCTATTTTTTTTTATTACCTTATGTATATATTTTATGCTTTTATATTATATTTACTAACATTATTATTTTATATACCTTGTAATAACCGTAATGAGCCGCAACTGAGTCAACCAATGCGCGGGCCCTGACCCTTATTGGTGGACCCAACTATACACCACCCAGCAGCAGCATAAACGATATATCTCTCATATTCTGTACCATTATTATATTTTGTACCGCCTCCGTGGTCTAGTGGTAACAAACGTTGCCGTGAACTCGGGAGGTCGTGGGTTCGATTCCCACCGGGGGCAAGTTGTACATTGTATAATTTGTCTCGGTCTGGGTGTTTATATGTATAATATGTATATATATAATAGGTATTTTAAAAAAAAGTATAATTTGTAGTTTATCAACCATCTAGTTTCCGTAACACAAGCCTCGTAGTTACCACGGAAACTAGATGGCGCTGTGTGACCTGTCTGGAAAAAAAAAATAAAAAAAAATATCTCCTTATTGCTTTGTGAAACGCAAAATTGACAACTTTCCATATAATGGTGTTAATGACATAATAAAAAATATTTACACAATATAAAATGAAATTATTATTAATACTGAGGATAGGGATATAAGTCCCGTCCGCGTGGAATGGTGGCAAGAACGCTGGCTGCATTTCCCCGCTGAATTGCAATACTGATTCTCTGGGCGAAGAAAGAGCCAGCCCGGAGGAGACAACAAGACGCGGTGTTATGTCTTTTAAAAACTTTTTTGCGCTTGGACTCCATGGGCCCAGAGTTTCTACAGCAAACGGCACAAATATGTAATCTTTTAATATACCTACATACTTGCGCCGCTTGCTGGACTCCGCATTTTCCGCCGCGGCTCCCGCTTTATGCGCTGTCCCCCTGAGATGCGACGCGGCGAGGGTGTCGACGCACGTGGCGTCCCACACCAGAGCACGTCCCCGTTCCCAGGGGACCAACGTCATACCATCGGGTCTCTTGCCATCATCTCGGGATAACTCCAACAGGGTCTAGAAGAGCTGAAACCTCGATGGTGGCTAGAGCCCTTTTAATGGTATCGTTAAGGGAGCCGTGGCGGGAAAATCTGCCCGCACTTTTGGAACAGGAGAGCCCATGAACTCCAAGACAGTCGACCTCCTTTCCACACGGACATCTATGTAGGATACGAGGGGCGTTCAAAATATTCTCGGTATTGATACGTTACAACCTCTTTTATATATATATTTGTTACTGGCCGCTAAGATTCATCCATTGACATTAAAAAAAAGTAAAATTGGAACCGAGATGTTCTTTTGTTTTTCTGCAATTGCCGAACAAACATGAACACCATGAGCGAATTAACAATTTTAACGAAATTAGAGCACCGATCCGTCATAAAATTCTTGACAAAACAGGGTAAAAATCAAAAAACCATAAAAGAGGAAATGGATTGTGTTTACCGTGAGTCTGCTCCTTCTTTATCTACTATTCAAAAATGGTCAAGCGAATTTAAGCGTGGAAGGGAGAGTATTGAAGATGACCCTAGACCTGGCCGGCCTGTAGTGGCTACCTCACAAGAAAATATTGATAAAGTGGAAAAACTTATATTGGAAGACGGCCGAGTGAAGGTAAAATCTATAGCTCAAGTAACCAATCTCTCTATTGGTACCGTACATGACATTATACATGACCATCTTAATATGTCAAAAGTAAGTGCAAGATGGGTTCCGCGAATGCTGACGCTTCTTCAAAAGGATATTCGTGTGGCTTGCTGTTCAGATTTTATCGACCTGTGTGGTGAAAATCCCGATGAGGTGCTGCAAAAAATAGTTACTGGAGATGAAACCTGGGTTCATCATTATGACCCAGAGAGCAAACAGGAGTCCATGCAGTGGCACATTAAGGGTTCAGCTCATCCCAAGAAGTTCAAGGTAATCCCGTCAGCTGGCAAGGTCATGGCCACAATATTTTGGGATTGTGAAGGAGTTTTGCTTATCGATTATAAAGAAAAAGGTGTAAATATCACAGGGCAGTACTACGCTAACGTTATACGTCAATTAAGAGATGCGATCAAAGAAAAGAGGCGAGGAAAGTTAACCAAAGGTGTTCTGCTTCTGCATGACAACGCCCCTGTCCATACTGCTCATATTGCCAAGGCAGCTATTGTTGAATGTGGGTTTGAAACTGTTACTCATCCACCCTATAGTCCGGACTTAGCCCCAAGCGACTTCTTTTTGTTTCCCAATCTTAAAAAGGATCTGCGTGGAAATAAATTTTCTGACGATGAAGCGTTGAAGACGCCCGTGGAGGAGCATTTTTACACCAAAGATAAAAAATATTTTTATGAGGGATTAAAAAAAATAATTGATCGATCTTATAAGTGTATGAACATAGGGGGGGAGTATATTGAAAAATAAAAATATCAAACTTTTCGTACTTGTTTGTTTTTATCCACATACCGAGAATATTTTGAACGCCCCTCGTACATAATGTATTTATTTATATTAATAAATATTTTTGTGTCTCGAGTCTAAATCAGACAGACTTAACCGCTAGACCACGGAGGCAAGTGTATCTTGTAGTACGTACAACCTTCCTACGTTGAAGTCGGTTCAAAATAAAACTCTACAGTAACTTTAAAAATAAATGTATTGTAACAAATATTTACATATTAATTATAACTAATCTTAAAAACAATCACATATTTGTATTTCAATACTTTTTTTGTGGATTATTCATATACAAAGTTGATTAAACTTTCAGGCCAGACGCAACAAAAATAATGTGGTTTTGATGTTTTGCTGGGTTCAGATTTACAGATTTAGTAACACCAGTTTTTTTGTTGTTTGACACATTAGATTGCATAATAAGTAAATCTTAATATATAAAACAAAGTCGGGTTTGTTAGAACACTTATAATTCGAGAACGGCTGGACAGATTTTCACGGTTTTTGTTATTTGTCTCCGTCCCGAATAGCAGAATAACTATAAATAATTCACTGCGGATGGGAAGTACGATAGGGACGTTGAAAGAAGAGTGAACGCGGGAAATAGTGTTAACGGTGCCCTGGGGTCACTGATCGGCAGTCGAAATGTCAGTGACAAAGCTCGGCTCGCCATACACAATCATGTTGGTACCAACACTGATGTATGGAAGCGAGACGTGGATACGTCAGAATACGCATGAGAGTAGGGTTAATGCAGTAGAAATGCGGTCGTTGCGGCGGATATGTGGCGTCACTTTGGCGGACCGCATACGTAACGTCGAAATACGGAAAAGGGTTGGTATGAAGGAAAGCATAGGGACAAAAATAAGGAAAGGCATGCTACGATGATTCGGGCATGTTGAAAGGATGAGCGATGAAAGATTGGCGAACCAGATATATAATGCGAAAGTTGTGGGTGAAAGAGGCCCTGGCAGACCGAGACTCACATATCACGATCAAATAAATAAAACACTGACTGAAGGTGCATTAAAAAGTCTTCGTAACCAAAGGGCATGTATGAAGAGGTTAATGAATGTCGACGAAGCGGAAGAGGTATGTCGTGATCGTGTCAAATGGCGCTCAATTGTCTCTGCCTACCCCGCAAGGGATCTGGCGTGAAGATATGTATGATGGAAAAAAAAAGGAGTTCTTCGCGCCATTTTGCGTGGACATGTCAAGTGCAAGTTTTTGTTTTGTAAATTAATTTACTGTGGATATTATTGGTCAAAATTGGTGTTGTTTTGTTTAATAATGTGAATAATTATGGAAAACGATAAATTGGACTTTAAATATGGGGCCTCAAGTTGCAGTTTATTTTTTGCGGTTTTCCCGCGCTGTCAACTCCGATATTTTACCCGACGTGTTTGAGCTATGGTGCCGCGAGTGGCTCCAAGACAAGCATCAAATTCTGCAGCATCTAGAATTTGATGATGACCTCATCAACTCATTAAAAAGAAAGATATATTACGTCAGACTTGGCTGTATGGGCTAGACCCTTTGCCTTCCCTATCATCTCATTCATCATCCATCGGGAGAAGAGAACCAAAAAAAAAAAAAAAAACATAAAAAGTTAGTGGGTTTCGTACCTGTCAAACAATGTTGGGTGTCAAATATATATGGGTGCGTTCAGAAATTTATATCAAGCTTGACCATTCAATGACTGGTAGGCCGTACGAAGTTTGCCAGGTTAGCTAGTAAATAAATAAATATTTAGCTAGTTAAAAAAAATATATTAAAATTGCCCACAAATTTTGCAGATTTTTTTTTTCTAAATACTTTATTGTACAATAATAATAATAATAAATGCTCACGTAGGTATAGGTAAATTTTTAGCGACTAATAGTAGAATCTGTTCTGTGTTGAGACACCAGTTGGCTATGTCTTTGGATATTTCGCACCATTTCTCTCCGTGTTTCGGTTCAGCAGTTTTGCACCTATTTCTCACTTCTTCTTGCTGTTGTTCGTTTCCGTGAAGAATCTCGAATTTGTAGTAATAAGCCCATGCATCGCCTAAATCTGGATTTATTTTAACCTGTCGACAAAATTTTGTATTTCATCATCACGACCGTATAACCTCTGGGGTGATCAGGTACTTACTGTACTGAACATTACTATTGAACCACCGGGGGCAAGTTGTACATTGTATAATTTGTCTCGTTCTGGGTGTTTATATGTATAATATGTATATATTTACAAAAAAAAGAGTATAATATGTGGTTTATCAATCATCTAGTTTCCGTAACACAAGCCTCGTAGCTTACCACGGAAACTAGATGGCGCTGTGTGACCTGTCTGGAAATATTTATTATTATTATTATTTATTATTGGCCCATCAAGACAAGTGGTGGACAAATATCACAAATAAATAATTGTGTCTTGAACAGGAATTGAACCCAGTACCCTACTTGTAGTGGCTCGGTTGTAAGAACTCTTTCCTTAAAAATCCTACAAAGGTCGGTTCACACCTCTGACAATGAGAAGTACACTTTTCTTAAGTACATTTGTCATAGATTTACAACACCACCGTTCCCGTGACTCGGAGAGCACGTTCAGCTGTATTTTTACCCTGCTACAGGGACAGTAAAGTAAAGTATCATCACGACCGTTTCCCTTTCGGGGTGGTCAGAAACCACGCTTATAAATAAGCGGATTCACATTTAGCCAACTTTACTATAGACCAATCATGACAAGTGGCAAGCTCGTCGATGTCTCCAGAGTACCAAACTCGAGAAATATCACAAATAAATTAAATATTAATTAAACATATTTATTTACATTAATACATATTTTTGTGTCCCGACCAGGAATCGAACCCGGTATCTCCGAGTCTAAATCCACGGACTTAACCGCTAAACCTGAAGGCATACGTAAGTCACCTGTCAGAGAAATCATTTTAATAATGCTTGCTGTGGTAACCCCAAGCCGTTCGGAATGACATTGGGTCGCGACACATTTTAGAAAAATGTCGTTAGTGGAGATTATTTTTACAAAATTACATGACAACAACATGGTCTGACACTTAGCAACCCCTAGTTCCGAGACACGATAATAGTAACCTAAGCACGCTTAAAGCAGTTCCGGGACGTGCATAAACTGTTTTGCCAAAGCTATGTGACATCACAAATGACATCATATCGAGGTAGACCGCTCTGAGCGCTGTCAGTTGTTTGTCATTATGTCGCGCGCCATTTTCAAGTTTATTTAATATTAGGTTTTATTTTAAATTATTTAATATTGTAATTCGTTTATACTGTTTGTATATTACTTCTAAAACAAATCTATTATTCATATTTAAGTAGGAAGTAAATAAAAAATGTCTGTAACACGGAAAGTTATTTTAGAAGACCAAAATAAGTTAATAATAGTAAACGTTACACATATGAAGATGAATAAACTGAGAGAGTTGTGTTTGTTAGTATTCATACTCAAAGATGTGGAATCCGAAATTTATCTTCTATACATAAAAAAAAACTATTATGTATGTGATTCAGACCGTTCTGAATTGAAACGATCCGAGCATCCAAATCGTGATATTTGATTCGGAACAACTGTCTGTATCATATTCATTCTAAGCGCTCTGAACATGAATCGCAACGAATGAGTTCGTCGAGTAACTTACACTCATGACGTCAGAACTTTACGCGGTGTCACAAAAACGAACGCACCCAGTATAGTAATTTAAATTGAATAAATAAAGAACTTTTAAAATAAATACTAACCGTTCTATTGAACCATTCTCTGCACTTGTTGTTTTTTCTTTCAGTCCAGAACAATTGCGAAACGGCCAGCAACACGTAGGCGTCATGCTCACACTTCTTTAGAGCATCAACCTGGATACAAATATATAAATAATAAATAAATAAATATTACCAGACAGGTCACACAGCGCCATCTAGTTTCCGTGGTAAGCTACGAGGCTTGGGTTACGGAAACTAGATGGTTGATAAACTACATATTATACTTTTTTTTTGTAAATATATACATATAAACACACAGACCGAGACAAATTATACAATGTACAACTTACACCCGATGGGAATCGAACCCACGACCTCCCGAGTTCACGGCAACGTTTGTTACCTCTAGACCACGGAGGCGGTCATGGAATATAAGACTAATATAAAAAAGCTAGCGTGGCGAGTGTAGGACAAATTCTCCAGATATATGTTCTGGAAGGCCCATCTCCAGCAGTGGAGGTCTAGGACGCTGTGTTCGTGGACTGTAATGATAAAAAAACTGTTGTGATCCCTTCCGGGGTGGTCAGAAACCAACTCAATTGGCCAGCGTGGTGAGTGTAGGACAAATTCTCCAGATATATGTTCTGGAAGGCCCATCTCCAGCAGTGGAGGTCTAGGACGCTGTGTTCGTGGACTGTAATGATAAAAAAACTGTTGTGATCCCTTCCCGGGGTGGTCAGAAACCAACTCAATTGGCCAGCGTGGCGAGTGTAGGACAAATTCTCCAGACATATGTTCTGGAAGGCCCATCTCCAGCAGTGGAGGTCTAGGACGCTGTGTTCGTGGACTGTAATGATAAAAAAACTGTTGTGATCCCTTCCCGGGGTGGTCAGAAACCAACTCAATTGGCCAGCGTGGCGAGTGTAGGACAAATTCTCCAGACATATGTTCTGGAAGGCCCATCTCCAGCAGTGGAGGTCTAGGACGCTGTGTTCGTGGACTGTAATGATAAAAAAACTGTTGTGATCCCTTCCCGGGGTGGTCAGAAACCAACTCAATTGGCCAGCGTGGCGAGTGTAGGACAAATTCTCCAGATATATGTTCTGGAAGGTCCATTTCCAACAGTGGAGGTCTGAGACTCTTATTTTTACTATAAATTGTTTTACATTTATACTAAATATATGTATATGTACACCTTTCCTAACAAGGGATTAGCTGAAAATCAGCGCTGTGGCCAAGAGTCGCAGCCCTATGCTAAGCTGATTCCCTATTTGTCACCACACATCTTGTACCAGGCTTTATCTGTTTAAGTTGTGTTTATTGATATGTGGCAAATAGATTTTTATTATTTCTTTCTTTCTTCTTTAGACTGCCTCCGTGGTTTAGCGGTTAAGTTCGTGGATTTAGACTCTGAGGTACCAGGTTCGATTCCTGGTCGGGACACAATAATATTTAATAATTATAATAAATTTATTTGATTATTATTTAATTTATTTGTGATATTTCTCGAGTTTGGTACGCTGGAGACATCGACGAGCTTGCCACTTGTCATGATTGGCCTATAGTAAAGTTGGCTAAATGTGAATCCGCTTCTTTAAGCGTGGTTTCTGACTACGCCGAAAGGGAAACGGTCGTGATGATACCTATACCTTCTTAATATCATTTTACATTTCGGAGTGACCATTTAGGATCTATCTTTTTTTTTTAGGTGGTAGGCGGACTGATGGTGGTAATTTGCCCAGTCTGCCGGGGCGGGGAAGTATCCACCGTTCGTGCCGATAAACCCAGTAAACTGTATCCACACGTTTCGTGATCAGGCTCGTATTGCCGCCATGCCCAGTCAAGCCGACATAGTGTTTGAGACTGATGTCAGTCATGAGTCTCTGATTCCAGTTGCTAACAGTCATGGATCTTGCACGCCACTTACCATCAGGTGGGCGCAAGGTATAAGGTCGAGCAAGTATTAAAAAAAAAAAAAAAAAAATTGGTTAGCAACTATTATTACAACATAAAAGTATCATCATCGTTTCCCTTTCGGGGTGGTCAGAAACCACGCTTATAAATAGGCGGATTCACATTTAGCTAACTTTACTATAGGCCAATCATGACAAGTGGCAAGCTCGTCTAAGTCTCCAGCGTACCAAACTCATTTCTTGATCACAAATAAATTAAATATTAATTAAATGTATTTATTTACATTCTCGACCAGGAATCGAACCCGGTACCTCCGAGTCTAAATCCACTGACTAAACCGCTAAACCATGGAGGCAGTTGTACAACATAAATTACAGAATTTTCTAGAAACATAATTAAACTTACACTTTTGGTTTTCCTCTGCGGTCTTGGTTCCATAAAAATAGCTTCTGCCCACAATCGGCCAGCGTTTGGACATTCCTGCAAAGCTTTTGCCATCATAGCGTTGGCAATCTCAACAAAACCACTCCGTTTCTCAACACGAACACTTTCTAACCTAAAATGGCAAAAGATTTGATTACCATACAATTAGAAATACATGTTTAGTTGAGGCCTAGCCTTATTACGGTGCTTATGGCTGCTAATAATAGCACAAAAAAAAAGCCAATGGCAATCGGCAAATTGAAAAATCCGAGCTGTTTTAAAAACATTAAAAAATTGCCAGTGAAGTATAACGCTAATAAATCAGCAACTAATGACTAGTCAACTTTTTGAAGATGTGCGAAAGTGGGATGCAGAATTAAAGGGTCAAAAATTTTTACTTCTTGTTGACAACTGCCCTGCCTAGTTGCCCAAGCGTTTATATCAAACCTTCAAAACATAGAGTTGGGGTGATTAAAAGCCTCAAGGGTCACTTATTATTCACTTAGTACCAAACTTGAGAAATTTCACAAATAAATTAAATAATTTATTGTGTCCCGACCAGGAATCAAACCCTGTACGAATCCACGGAATTAACCGCTAGACCTTGGAGGCATTAGGTATAGGTTGGATTTAGGTATACTAAAATAAAATTACTTGCAAACGAACAAATACCTAAACGTTATTTTTTTTCCTTAGGAACAAAAAGTATTAATTACGGACACGACGCAATTAAAATTTATTGAAAACAAAAACCTAACCCCAAAAAAAGTAAACACTTTAGCAAAATTTGGAAAAAATATCTGTGCTCGAGTCTTGCGAGACTCTTGCGCAAGACAAGACTACGACTAGAGTAGTCTTAGTCTTGTCTTGGGCAACACTACTTGCCAACCCGTCTGGCCAGAGCGTGGCGAGTGTAGGCCAAAATCTACACAAGGAATCTGAAAGGATTATCTCCACCAGTGGAGGTCTAGGACTTTGTGTTGTGCTGTGATGATGACGATGATACAAAAACTATAATGCAACGATTGTTTGTAATCCTACCATAATTCTGAGTCCTTAGGATTTCGTAACCTCGCCTTTTCTAACACAGATCTCGCCTTAGTTATGTGTTGTAGTTTTTCTTCCAATCGTGACAGTAATATCCACATGGGTACCGATGTGGAGCATTTTTTTAACTACAAAATAAAATAAAATCGTTAATGGTTGTAGATATAAATGCTAAGAAAACTAAATGTAATAGAAATTGCCTAATGATGTATAAAAATAAAAATAACTTTATTCGAAGTCAAAGAGTTCAAGTTTACATTTGATAAGTAAGTAGGTATAAAACAAATATTTAACGCAGATCATAGAGTGACGTAAACTATCCACCAGTATTTGTAAAACCCTGCAACCCGAACGAAGAGTACCTGTGTTCCGGGAAGCAGTATTCATTGAGTGCGGAATGAGTATGATTCGATATATGTATTTATACACCTAAGAAACTATGATGGAATAAATAGATATATATATATTTTACAGGTCACACAGCGCCATCTAGTTTCCGTGGTAAGCTACTAGACTTGTGTTACGGAAACTAGATGGTTGATAAACTACATATAATGTAAGATATTAAATGAACTTTAAGCAATCATAATAATATTTTTATTTTTTATATTGAATAGATAAAATATAGTATTTATATAAATAAAATAAGATACATATAAGTAAGATAAATATATATTAAAAATAGATTAGATAGAAAACTACCTAATTACACATAGATATATATTGAAACATCCTAATGTTTTTATACAAAAATGTAACACTATTTGTAGACAATGAATCAAAATAATTATTGCAAAGTTAAATTAGTAAATGAAAATGTAGGTAGATGTTAAAAAAGATAGTTGACGACCAAGTATACCGTGTTGTGATTCATCGGTGCTTGTTTTCAATGAAACGGTTAGTGGCCTCCACCATAGATCTAAAATATATTTAGACTGGGCAAATATTTATTTTAAGATTTTTTTTCTTTTTTTTTTAGATTTTTAGTTTTATGTGTATACGAACTTATAATAAATTACCTAACAAATTAAAATTGTTGGGAAAAAATGATTTTAAAAATCAATTAATTAATTATTTTGACAATTGTAATAACTAAAGTTTAAGCTGACAATATTGTATGAATACCTAAGTTTTTGGAAATATTTAATTTAAAATTTTAAAATTTATATTAATGTTTGATATATTTGCTCGCCAATTTACTTGACAAATGTTGTTACGTTAAGTTAGTTTACTATAAGACCTGTAAATTAGACTAACATTTATGCAAATAAAGAATTTTTATCTTATCTTAAAGAACGCCATTAAGCCTTCCAACAGGCTAAATATGGAAATACAGTGTAAACTCCATGTAACGTCACTCGACAAGTGGCAAGCTCGTCGATGTCTCCAGCTTAACCAAACTCGGGAAATATCACAAATAAATTAAATGTATTAATAAATATTCTTGTGTCCCGACCAGGAATCGAACCCGGTACCTCCGAGTCTAAAGCCACGGACTTAACCGCTAGACCACGGAGGCAGTTTAAAACCGCCTTTTTGACCGCCTCCGTGGTCTAGTGGTAACAAACGTTGCCGTGAACGTGAGGTCGTGGGTTCGATTCCCACCGGAGGCAAGTTGTACATTGTATAATTTGTCTCGGTCTGGGTGTTTATATGTATAATATGTATATATTTACAAAAAAAAAAGTATAATATGTAGTTTATCAACCATCTAGTTTCCGTAACACAAGCCTCGTAGCTTACCATTGAAATTAGATGGCGCTGTGTGACCTGTCTGGTAATATTTATTATAAAAATATTTATTTTATTATAAAAACATGAATTACTTACTCCCTGGGTATAAGTGTTGTGTGCTTCATCGTTATCACCAATTTGCTGTTCGATTTCTCCCTTCATCATGTGTAGTTTTGCATAATCCGGAAACACTTTAATAGCTTCTTCTGACAAATTAATAGCTTTCTCATTGTTATTCAGCGCCCATTCCAATTTAGCTGATTTGATCATTACCTGTGTATAAAACAACAAACAGTTAACGTTTTTTATGGAATTAGAGTTATGTATAGACCAATCTATAAAAAATATAAAATAAATATACAAGATATAAATAAATATATATTATAAAATATGATCAAAAAAAAATAAAACTATTTCTATATTAAATAAAATAATCCCCACATTCCGAATCGCGCTCAGAGCGCTTAGAACGATTATGACACTGACCGTGCGTCGTTCCGAATCAAATATCGCGATTTGGATGCTCAGAGCGTGATATCAATTCGGAACGGTCTAAATCACATTTTCATTCATAAAATGATTTTTTTTTTTAATGCATGGAAGATAAATTGCGGATTCCACATCTTTGAGTATGAATACTAACAAATATACATCTCTCGGTTTATTCATCTTTATATGTGTAAAGTTTAATTTTATTAACTTATTTTGGTCTTTTGAAATAACTTGCCGTGTGACGACATTTTTTTTTCACTTCCTACTTAAATATTAATTATAGATTTGTTCTAGAAGTAATATACAAACAGTATAAACGAATTACAATATTAAATAATTTAAAAGAAAACTTAATTTAAATAAACTTGAAAATGGCGCGCGACATAATGACAAAAAACTAAATTTTTATAATAGTTGTATAAAATTGTGCATGCTGTCACTGGCGAAACATGTGAGTTGTCTATAATAACTGAGACCATACTCGAATCTGCAACCATGAGTTTTTTTAGCAAATAAAATATTTCATTTCATTTCATATCTTAATGTGCTATATAACGATTGAAATACCACTTTCCTGGCTGACTGTACTTATTTATACAAATAATTTAAAAATAGTTAAGTATCATCACTACCGTGATCTGCTTTAATTCTCTTTGATCTACTGATTCTTGATCTTGCGGTCACGCTTTTGTAAAAAGTGAGTTCACATTTACCCATCATGAAGCCTCTAGCGTTTTTGTGTTCTCGTTCAGAAATTGTTTATTTTTTTAAATCTACGGCTTTAACCGCTAGACCACGGAGGCAGTAAAAATAATGAAATAAAATAAAAATAACTTTATTCGAAGTCAAAGAGTTCAAGTTTACATTTTATAAGTAGGTATAAAACAAATCGCAAACTATCCACCAGTATTTGTAAAACTCTGCAACCCGAACGAAGAGTACCTGTGTTCCGGGAAGCAGTATTCATTGAGTGCGGAATGAGTATGATTCGATATATGTATTTATACACCTACGAAACTATGATGGAATAAATAGATATTGAATGAACTTTAATTAATTGAATAGATAAAATATAGTATTCAAATATTAACTTTTTTTGTTTTATTAAAATAGTGGAACAATATAATCAAAATAAATAATAGTTTTGCGGGAAACAAATCAAAATGGCTGGCATAAATACTAAAATTACTGACTCAAAAAAAAAAAAAAAGTAATTAGCAGATTTAATCAAAAAAAAATAGTAGTATCTTACCCTTGGTGTTGGTGCAGATGCTCTAGCTTTAGACAGAAGTCTCCTAGCTCTGTCATACTCTTTGTTTTCACTTTCCAATTTGACGGCTGCGAGCCAAATTTCTTCCGAATTAGGATTAGCTTGGAAAGCTAGAGATAATATACCACGAGCTGCTGGTACGTCACCTGGAATGATTAAATATTATTAAAACATATACTGCGTGGAAATTATTAAAGAGCAAATCTTTTAATATTATAATCTAGAATAAAAATTAAGAATTACGTATATTTTATTTTAATTACTTAGTAAATAAGTATTAAGTTACGGTGCAGAGAAGTTATCCTAAAAATATCGCCACACATACAGAGCGTAATCAAGATCAACAAGTCAGAGGACGATGATCGCGCAAACGTTGACTGTCTTTTTTTTTGACCGCCTCCGTGGTCTAGTGGTAACAAACGTTGTCGTGAACTCGGGAGGTCGTGGGTTCGATTCCCACAGGGGGCAAGTTGTACATTGTATAATTTGTCTCGCTCTGGGTGTTTATATGTATAATATGTATATATTTACAAAAAAAAAGTATAATATGTAGTTTATCAACCATCTAGTTTCCGTAACACAAGCCTCGTAGCTTACCACGGAAACTAGATGGCGCTGTGTGACCTGTCTGGAAATATTTATTATTTATTTCTCTATTTCGTCTCTCGGCTGTGGGCGAGATCAATTAATAATACCACTCCCCAGCCTTTAGGTATTTATTATGATGGATATCGTGATTTTCAGACTTTTTCGGCTAATGATTCTTTAAAAAGGTGACCTTTTTTATTTCAAATAGAGGTTCTACCAATGACACCTGAAGCCTAGAAAAAACATTTACTCTTTTGACAATTACACGCGGTATTTTAATTTTTATTATTTTTTTCTTTTCATCATCTCCATCACTCTAAGAAACACAGTCCTAGACTTGCATTGCTGAAGATAGGCTTTCTAGAATTTTTTGAAGAATTTGGCCTACACTCGCCACGCTGGGGTTGGCGAGGATATGATGTAAAGTTTTAATGACAATTTATTAACGATTCCACACGTTAATATATCCTCTATTAGATTGGATCGAACTGCCTCCGTGGTCTAGCGGTTAAGTCCGTGGATTTAGACTCGGAGGTACCGGGTTCGATTCCTGGTCGGGACACAAAAATATTTATTAATGTAAATAAATACATTTAATTAATATTTAATTTATTTGTGATATTTCTCGAGTTTGGTACGCTGGAGACATCGACGAGCTTGCCACTTGTCATGATTGGCCTATAGTAAAGTTGGCTAAATGTGAATCCGCTTATTTATAAGCGTGGTTTCTGACCACCCCGAAAGGGAAACGGTCGTGATGATACTTTACTTTTTTTTTTTTTTAGATTGGATCGAATTACAAATATGTTCAAAAAGCGTGTCCCTTCAATACCGCACTTGTCTGTCAAAACTGACTGCTCAGCGTTTTAGCTCCTTTCTCGGACCATTTATATACAATAAACTTGTTAATAGGTATGGCCTTTTGGGACTATCTGCCAGAGAGGTGAAGTTAGAGTTGTCACAACTACTTCTTACTTGGGACTATAATGAGACAGAGCAATTCATGAGAATCACTATTTGAGGAAATTCATATTTGATAATTGTTGTTTTTCCCCTAATTTAATTTTTATTTATTTAATAAGCTTAGATCTTAATTTAATTTTAAGTAATTGTAAGTAAAATCGATTTCATTAACCAATACAGGTAATCGAAGAGTCCCACGAGCCAGGCTCATTACCTAGTGTGGGCTCACTATTAATTCACAATTTAATTTGTCCTGCAGTGTACTAGAGTCGAAATTGTTCATTAGGTTTATATATAAGTTTTGTAGAACACTGAAATAAAAATTATTATTAATAATATTAGTGGAACCGGGACCGACGGCTTAACGTGCTCTCCGAGGCACGGAAACGGTAGTGTTGTAAATCTATAACAAATGAACGTAATAAAAGTGTATTTCTCATTGGTACATGACGGGTGGGTTTGAACCGACCTTTGTAGGATTTAACGCGTTCTTACAACCGAGCCACCACCGTGTTATATATATATCGCTTTTTAATTTATATTGTGAAAAAATTGTTTATTTTTCTAACCTACATAATATGTCATTGATTAACAACACCACCGATCCCGTGCCTCGGAACTTATGGAAGAGTTAGAAAATAGTTAGTTGGAAAATGAAGTCAGATATTCGCCAAACAAAAAACTAGGACTAGATTCTAGGGCTGTAATAAATAAATATGTGTGTAATTTCATTTATAATTACCCGCCATCCATTTAGATTTGGCTCCCATTAACCACAGTATTTCCGATTTAGGACAATGGGCCACTGCCCTTTGTAGTAAAGTTTCTAGTGAAGCGCGGGTGCCATTTTGTTTTTCTAAGTACGCAGCTCGCAGCCATATTGACTTTTTGGAGGGAAAAACTGTTAATGCATAGCCGTAAACTGCACGGGCACATTCGAAAGCGCCTTCTGTTGCACACTGAAAATTATCAAATAATTAATCAAGAATCTTATAAAAATTAAGGTATATCTTATATATAAAGTAACTTACACTTTCAGCATCTTCCATCCAAGTGTGTTTCTGGTCTTCGGGCTCAATTCCTTCACAGATTACTGAACGAATTATGGACTGAAATTAAACAATAAATATATAAACAACTTCTGTCAGCTGTAGAACCTAATAGAACGGTATTAAGCGGTGGTGGCTCAATGGTAAGAATGTAGTCGTTAAAATCCTACAAATCCCCGGCATGTATCAATGAGAAATACACTTTTCTTACGTACATTTGTCATAGATTTACAATACCACCATTCCCGTGCCTCGGAGAGCACTTTAAGCCATCGGTCCCGGTTCCACTGATACCAACTTGTGGAATTGTTAATAGATTGTCATTAAAATTGACATCAGACCCTTTGTGTTCTAGGGGCTGTGATGATTATGCTCCATGCTCGCCTATATATAGGGTCTTCCGATTTGTTTGTTTTATTTGTTCTCTTCTACCGATGGATGATGAATAAGGCAAAGGGTCTAGCCCATACAGCCAAGTCTGACGTAATATATCTTTCTTTTTTATGACTTTATGAGGTCATCATCAAATTCCAGATACTGCAGAATTTGATGCTTTTCTTGAATTCACTCGCGGCATTATAGGTCAAACACGTGGGGTAAAATATGGGAGTTCACAGTGCGGGAAAACCGCAAAAAATAAACTATAAAAATCCAACATGGCAGTAGTGCATCGTCACCTGTCATGGAGATCATCTAACAGCGAACAAACTATGATCATAAATATTTATGAATAAAAATACCTGACAAGTATGTACGGCTCCAGATTTCTCTGCCTCCATCGCTTCTTTAAACCAATGTTCTCTATTAATTTCCACTCCGTTAGCAGCCAATGACGTTATAGCACGATCAATAATCTTTTCCACCATGTTAGTGTTGCCTGTAAATTCACTGCTTTTAGACTTTAATCGTAACAAATACAGAGATTTACATTTTTGTGTAATTTGATAATACATCCATAATATAATCACGCCAGATCCCTTGCGGGGTAGGCAGAGACAATTGAGCGCCACTTGACACGATCACGACATACCTCTTTCGCTTCGTCGACATTCATTAATCTCTTCATACATGCCCTTTTGTTACGAAGGCTTTTTAAATAATAAATATATATAATAATAAAGATGGAGATAGGCCCCTTCCAGAACATACATCTGGAGAATTTGGCCTACACTCGCCACGCTGGCCAGACGGCTTGGCGAGAATATGTCAATTTTTTAACGTTCCACAAGTTGGTATTAGTGGAACCGGGACCGACGGCTTAACGTTCTCTCCGAGGCACGTGTGTAGTAAAAAAAAGTGGCGTTGTAAATCTATGGCAAATGTACTTAAGAAAAGTGTATTTCTCATTGGTACATGCCGGGTGGGTTTGAACCGACCTTTGTAGGATTTAAGAAACGCGTTCTTAAAACCGAGCCACATTCAAATAGCCGAGTTTACGTCAAAATTATAAACTAACATTGCTGGTTTTTTATTTTGATTTATTGGTTATTCTATGGAACGCCATGGAAATTAAATATTTCAAAAGACCACAACATGAAGTCAAACAAATATTTAGATCTCACAGAAGAAATGATCAGGGACGGGTTCAAGACTCAGATTTACTCAGTGGAAGTTGGTGCGAAAGGAGTTCCAGCAAGATCTTTGGACCACTTACTGAAAGGATTGGGTCTAAGGTCTGCTGTCAATACATTTACGGAAAGAGCTTCCAAGACGACATTAACGGAATCATACAGTATTTGGTTGGGTAGGGAGAGGAGTAGAATGGTGCATGGTGAGCGTCTTGTTGCGCAATAAAATAAAAAAGAAGCAAGCCTGAGACACCATTCTTCTAATCTCTTACCAACACACACAGTGAATCCATGGATTGCTTGGAAATGATTCTTCTTCTAAGATTTGCTGCTAGAGAATGAGGATGCTGCTGCTGAGGTCTAACTAAGTATAAAAGCAATAATAGTGGATATAATTAAAAAACTTACCATGTGCCTCCTCTAGTTTAGCAGCTGTGACCCAGATCTGTCTATCCGTGGGGACATTTTCTCTCGCTTTATTAAGTACTTTTCTTGCATTTTCGTACGTTTCCAACCTGGCCAGAGCCAACCAAAGTTCCACACTAGTAGGACAACATTCTACAGCTCGAGATAGTAAGATACGAGCGTCTTCTGGATTTTCCAGTTCCACTGCGGCTTTCCAGAGACGGACGGAGTTGGGTATGTGTTCTAAGGCTTTGCGGAAAACGCGGCGTTTTGCCTAGAAAGAGAGAAGACGAGCTTAGCAATTCATGAGATGAGAAAAACACTAGGGTCTAATCATCCACTAGGGGCTGAAATGAATTAACAAATAATCTTATGCTAGGTATATAAGTAAATAAATATTACTTTTTTTTCATTTAATTAAATTGTATATACAGTATACATTTTTAGTTAAATAAATCTAACAAGATTACAATTTAAGTACAAAACCCTTTTTTTAGTTTAGGTGTGCAAAATTCATCATGACAGCTTCAGTAGTTCAGACAGACAGTGGGGTCGTCCAGGCCCGGATGCCTAATGGGCCTGGGTTGAGGATATTCCCCCGTTTTCCCCGGCAGGATCTCAGAGGGTAATTCATACACGTTGAGTGCTGGGCGCCGTTACTAGTATAACAGCGCCCGTGTGGCTCACTATCAGTAGTTGGTCTAGCCGCAGCATTGGTTACCGCCATCTAGTTTTATTTGTGAAAGCCATTTACAAGGCTAGCCACTGAATGTTGCATTTCATGTGCCCTTGTTGCGCTAGATGGCGCTGCGATCGTCGATAAGAGAGTCGTGCTTCTGATTACCACTGGGAAACTTTGGTGTAAAGTGTTCTACTGCATCATCAAACCGCACCTGGATTGTCTCGCAGCTGACCAGAAGGCTGATGCGTGACTATTGGAATCCTCGTCATTGCTAGTTCAAGTAAGTGGATTTTCTACAGGTAATTCTAGATTTGGAGCAGCTTTGTACTGCTGTGACCCGACCAGGTTTTACTCTGCTAGTGCTATTGAAGGCCGCAAACCAGCATTAAAAAAAACAGCACAGGTTTTCCTTGATACAATAATTACATATTTTAACTTAATTCCACAGCAATATATTTAAAGTAAATACCAGAAGACATATTGAAGTCCCCAACTGTAAACACTTTTAAAAACAATCTGGACAAGCTAGTGACGGTAGACATAGACTATGGTAATAACTGACTATTTTATGAACTTTACACCAGTGCTTGATATAGGCATATCAGCAATGCGCTGCGATCAATAATAATAATAAATTATATTAGGATTATCAATAAAATAATTAAAACTACTATTTACAATTTTATTATCATTGTACACAGCTCAAGTAGTACAAAAATAGTTCAAATGTATAATGTAATATATAATTTCTTTGGTTTTCGAGAACTGAATAGTATAAATAATATGAAATCTTTTTTGGATTATGATCTAATATATTATACATTGTAAACTCTATATAACGACACTGAAGGGACTATGCATTTTATGGCGTTATAGAGTTGTTGTTAAATGGAGAGAAGAAAAATCAGGATTGGAAGCCAAAGCCAATTGATTTCGACACTTTAGGGAGTTTGTCGTTAAATCGAGTGACGTTATATGGAGTTTACACTGTATTTATAATACAGCGGGGTGAGGCAAAGTCCACAATCGTATTAAAATGTATTGTTTAAGATCGATTACATCTGTCAGAAATGTCAAAATCTAGGCGGAATGCCTAAATTTTGACAATTTTGTCATTTTTGACGGACGTAATTGATCTTAGACATTACGTTTTCGGACGATTGTGTACTTCGCCTCACCCCGCAGTATCTTTATGTGCTAGTTTTAAAGTGCAATTTTTATAACGTTAATGTGCAATGATAATAGTCTTGGATTTTAAAATATATTTCAAGTTGTTTTACCTTAGGTTCTTGTTCTAGGAATGCGGCTTTGACCCAGATCCTGACGCTATGTGGCAGGTTCCTGGCCGCATGTGCTATGACGGCCCGGGCAGTATCCAGCGGCTGTAGTCTGGCAGCCTCCAGCCATAACTCCTCACTACTTGGGTTCACCTCACATCCTTTCATTATAAGATTACGGGCGGATTGTACTTTACCTATAAGAAGACAGATTTTTAAAACTTCATAATTAACCTACACACACAATAGCAATCAGATTGCGATGGTCTAAGTGGTTCCTGCATAGGTTACAGTGACAAGAAGAACTTTGACTGCAGAGTGTAAGTGTCTTTTGCGCCTTAACTATCTATAAAAGACATTCTAACGCTGAGTCGTACCAAAAAAAGTGGGTTTTATTTCAATATTAGCACAAATGGTGAATACTTCCCCGCCCCAGCAGTCTGGGCAAATTACCACCACCGCCTACCACCTATTTGTTTTTGTATGATGTCATTTGTTTGTTAGTTGCACTCTGATTTTTACACATTTATGCATGTAAGCACACACACACACCGAGGCACATTTGTGGCAAGACAGCTTTCGTGGTTAATAATTAATTTGTGTTACAATTGAAATGAAAAAATATATTAAATCACTTACCAGTAACCTCTTCCAATCGTGCACTAGCAATCCAGGCCGGTGGATGATTGGGATTAGTTTCCCTGACAGATTTGAGCAATAACCTAGCTTTTTTAATGTCATTTATATCACCACCGTAAGTTGGAATCATGGACTGAAGATCTGTCAGGTAACCCTTAGGATCTACTACGGTTTGACCTGTAACTGAATCTGATACTTGGGATAGTTTGACATTCATCAAAGTGTTACGGGCTTGGCCGATTTTGCGTAAATCGAGATCACCTGAAACAAGGAATACTTTTTAATCTAAACTTATAGGCAGCGATGATTGTTTACTCATGGAACTGCTTCCACTGATTTGGAACTCACAGACATGTCAGTAATGCCCACTTAGTTGCTCGAAGCATTTACTTTTCTGATGTGTGACAATGACATCATACAGATAAATGGATGCACCCCGCTTCGTCAATACCATTATCAAATACTCAAAGATTTGCACAAACGCAAGTTCACTCTGCTCGCGAGCTAATTGTATTACTGCGGATACAGTTGAAGTACTGTAACATACATATAGATATGTTAGGGTATGCAATGCAGAACTGTGGACGTGACCTTTAAGGTCAATGCTAATATAAGTATTAGGAAAAATTTAAAATATATATATTTAAAGACTGGAGACATGTTTGTAATGACCCAAAATCAATCTAACTATTCCAATCACTATTTGTAAGTAAGCAAGTATTCAAAAGTCAATCCTGTAAATAACTTACAAGAGAGAATAAAAAGGAACAAAGGAAGGAAAAAAGTTTTGCTAAAGTGATTATAATTTCATTCAAAATTAATTAAATTCTACATTCAAATTTTCTAAATATACACCAATATTAGGTTACTAATAGATATAAATAATTCTATAAATTGGTTATGAATTATATGGGCCGGTTTACAGTGTACAGTGCTAAAAGTGTAAACCAATCTCCGCACCACTGTTCATAATAAAAAATAAATAAAATGTTAAGGTATTATATAAAATAAAAAAATCTAACCTGAAGGAGTTAACATTCCAGGAGTCATGACTCCTGGCATCATGGAAGCTAATCCTGATGCAGGATCAAGTGACGTAGATGAATCTCCACCCAAATTCCTCGATAATACACTGTCGGGTAATGGAGTGAATTTTTCAGCTCTAGGGTTCCTTTGTTTACGATTACGTGCATCACCCACTTCAGGTATAGAAGCCCATTCATCTTCAGAAACTGATTTTAATTCACGCTTCAAATCGGAAAACTGTTGCTGGATTTTTGGTCTGAAAATTCGATTTTATTATTATTTTTTTTTATAGTTTTTTAATGTTAATTAATTAATTTAATGTTCTTTTAATGTCAATTAGTGCAACATAATTGCATTTGACACTGACAGTGCCTGTGCGAATATTTTATCCTTTAGTTAAGCGATTTATATTTAATAGCCTTAAAAAATTGGCTTCTGGTAGTTTTAATGAATCTATGGTGTTGTGCAAAGGAGTATAATAAAATGGACTTTTATCTATGTTTAACAAAATATTTTACTGCTGTATGAGTTCTATGAGTGTGGTGGAAGATTGTGTGAAATGGCAAGCTTGGGGGATCTATATCCAGCAGTGGACAGACACAGGCTGATAATGATGATGAGTTAGAAGTTAAATTAATTCTGCAGAATGCCTATACGGAAAGGAATGTTTATACTGTGCATTGCGATGCCCTGCATATTGTTTAAGATTTATTAAGTCTGTCAGAAATGTCAAGAACTAGGCGGAATGCCCAAGCTTTTCTTTTTTATACCTCACCCTCGCCATCAAAAATATTTAAAAGAGAATGAATAATAATAAATTCATTATTGTGAATGACTTTATACTATATCTATATCTTTATACTACAGCAAAAATATACTTATGCAAATTGGAGGTAGTAAGACAGGTATCATAGTTTAAATATTTATGACTTTGGTACCCAGTCTAAGCTTACCTTTCTTGACGATATCTCTCCAAATCTTCTTTCATTCTTTTATCTCTATATTCTTTCCTCTTCTCATCCATTCTCTTATCAATGGACTCATATATGGCATCAGCTTCTGCATCATCTTTGTCATAGGGATCCTAAAATAAAGTATATACATATATTAACTCATCAGTATCCCTGACTTTGGTGTCAGGTTCAGCAGAGACTGAGGAAGGAACCAATGGGCTTCCCTCTAATACTGACATAACTACAGATATCATTATTAAACAAAAGGGTGGCTTATTGAACCCATACAGATTGCCACAAATACAGTACAAACGAGAAAAAAATAATAAAAATACATTACTTAATGAAGAATAATTTCTTAGCATTCCAAGGTTTCACCATGTGGGTGCGGGTCCATAATGTGTGAGGAAGATAGAAATGTGTCTTGGACTAAAGAAGACTAATTTCTTAGAGAAGAAAAGAGGATAGCAAAAGGCAGTCTGAAGGCCCCATAACACAGGCTTACTTGTCAGCCAGTAAAATTTTTGTCACACACACTAAAATTTATGTTAACAAATGCTAGAAATAATATTTCTTAGAAGTAAGTTGTAAACTTCTTACTTAATAATATTTCTTACTTACTGTATATTTTGTAATTATGTATATTATATAAGTATGGAATATATTATTATTTCTACATGTATTTTATTGTTGCATGATATATATTTAATTTTTATTTGGTTGATAAGTATTTCAGTTAGTAATTTTAAATCATAGTTTCTAAATATACTTTTACACATGCACCCACACTCTCTTCTCACTCTCCCAAAGGTTAGCTGTTAGAAAATGACTAGACATTAAGCTCGCCTATGTACATATGAAAGTTTTTATAATTTTGTGCAATAAAGAATGTATTATATATGTAATTGGTAGTTAGCTTGTCACTTTAGTTATTTGAGCCAATAATGTGCCTCATAAGCATATGTCAAACGTCAAATTATACTGTTATCATATCAATTAGATCCCATTATTGTAGTATTATGGTTCTATAATGAAGTCAAAATCTATCTTTTTGTTAATGGAAAGTGACAACCCCTTAAACATATATTACCAGAACGTTCGTGGGCTTCGAACGAAGACAAGCCTATTCCGCAGAAATATAAGTCTTTCAAACTTCGATTTAATCGCAATAACGGAAACATGGCTGCTAGACGGCATTGCAGATACTGAACTTGTCGACGGACGTTACACCGTATGGCGACGTGATAGGCCTTATGCGTCAACTAAACAGACTTTGGGCGGCGGTGTCTTGCTAGCTACACGCAATAATCTGATTGTCACACCACGCCCTGAGTGGACTACTTCAGCGGAGGATCTTTGGATATCTATATCTCTAAATAAAGCGGGCAACCGTACAGATTGCCTTCATGTAGGAGTTTTGTACTTATGTGAGCAGGGAAACGGTAATACATTCTCTCAGCAGTTATCAAATTTCATGGCAGGTCTAAATAAAATAGTGTTATCTCATCCCTCGGACAAACTGTTGTTAATGGGTGATTTCAATTTAGGAAATATTATTTGGTTGCTGAGCAGTTCACATGAGTTAACACCAAACAACGTTAAAACTATCGATGAAACGTCACTTATTGATGAACTTGATATATGTAATTTGCATCAGTACAGCAGCATTAAGAATGTATACGACAGACTGTTGGATCTGGTCCTTGCTAATACCAAGGTAATAGTGAATGAATGTTATTCTCCCTTGGTGCCAATTGATCCGTATCACAAACCCCTGTCTATATCCATAAATGTATCAAAGCTGGATATACTAGAACCAGCCCCCAGAATCAAATATAACTATTTTAAAGCAAATTACATAGACATAAAAAAGTGTCTGGCAGGGATATCTTGGTATACTGAGATTTCTACTAGGTCATGTGAAGAAGCCGT
Organism: Tinea semifulvella; assembly: GCA_910589645.1. Lineage (NCBI taxonomy): Eukaryota > Metazoa > Arthropoda > Insecta > Lepidoptera > Tineidae > Tinea > Tinea semifulvella. Next base: position 6,426,667 of record OU342599.1, read on the forward strand.
TACATATTTTTATAATATCTTGGACTCACTGCGTGACAAACACATTCCGAGGATGTGTGTTCGCTCGTCTAATTTCCCATGTTGGTATTCGTCCGCCCTTAAAAAAGTTCTTAAGGAAAGATATAAATATCTTCGCAAATACAAAAGGTATGGTATGAAGGCGGATGAACTATCGATAAAGTTCTTGAACAAACGCGTAAAGAGATTGGAGAGGGAATGCTATGGGCGTTATATTGCAAGTGTCGAAGAGGGCATTAAGGATAATCCAAGACAATTTTGGAGCTACATCAAAAGTATTTCTAAATCATATAGCTTACCTAAAAATGTTACCTATGGTAATATTTCCGCTGACTCGGGTATTGATGTATGTAACGCTTTTGCTGATTATTTTGGCACTACTTTTTTGCCCCCGTCATCAGGTACCGATACCCTACTTGACAGTTTGGCTTCTCCGGACGCATCTACAACTTCTGATTTACATAACATTGTCATTACTGAAGCCATAGTACTTAGGAGGTTGCAGAGTTTGGATCTTACTAAATCGGCAGGTCCAGACAATGTACCTGCAATCTATCTTAGGAGCTGTGCTGAGGAGTTAGCTCTACCATTATCCCTATTATTTCGTAAATCATTGACTGATGGTACGGTGCCAGACTTGTGGAAGAGCGCCTATATTACACCCATTCATAAGAAAGGCTCTAAAACCGCAGTGGAAAACTATAGGCCTATTTCCAAATTATGTTTGATTGCAAAAATTTTTGAGAAGTTAATTTACGACCAGGTGTATGATGCTCTACGGCTTTCTTTCTCCGACACCCAACATGGCTTTCTCAGGAAGAGATCAACGGTGTCCAATCTGGTGTTGTTAAACGATCAGCTTTCCGACAACATGGATAAGGGAGTGCAGACAGATGTGATTTACACGGATTATAGTAAGGCGTTTGACAGGGTGGATCACAACATACTCCTCTTAAAACTGCAAAAGTCAGGTATTAGGGGAAACCTACTTAGGTGGTTTGAGTCGTACATAAGAAACAGATCACAGGCAGTTGTCATTAGCAACTATCTGTCAGGGTGGACGGCGGTTCCCAGTGGAGTTCCTCAGGGATCCCTTTTGGGACCTCTTTTATTCATTATTTTTATCTCTGATATCGACAGCTGCTTCCAGAACTCTCAAGTTCTTTGTTTTGCCGACGATATGAAAATCTTTAAGGCCATCTCAACAGTAGACGATGCTAAAGAGCTGCAACAAGATCTACATCGCCTAGGTGATTATTGTTCGGTAAACAAACTAGATTTAAATGTAGCCAAATGTCTATTTATAACATTCACCAGAAAGTATAAATTAGTTAAATATACTTACTCGATCAAAAATACAGCTTTGGAATCAGCTGTCAGTGTCAGGGATCTCGGTGTGGTCCATGATAGTAAGTTGTTGTTTGATCAGCACATAGAAGGCATAGTCAAGAAAGCTTCTAAGGCATTAGGATTTATTATGCGAGCATCTAAGGAGTTTAAAAATATTAAAACGATGAAAATCCTCTACTGCACATATGTTCGTAGCCACCTTGACTATGCCTCAGAAGTGTGGAATCCAATGTATAATGTCTACATAGACCGCATCGAGAGAATTCAAAAGCGTTTTATCAAATATATAAATTTTAGAGCTAAGTCACAAATAAGGGACTACACTGCCTCGTGTCGCCGCTTTCACCTGCTACCGCTGTCCAACCGTAGGCATATTGCAGACATAACATTTTTGTTTAAAATTCTGAACGGTCAAGTCAATTGTCCTGCACTCCTGGAAAAGATCAAATTCGCAACCCCTGTAAGAATATCTAGGTACAAACCCACTTTTGTTGTCCAGAATTCCAATACCTCATATAGACGAAATTCATATTTAAATAGAGCATGTAGGTCATTCAATGAGCTGTTACTCAAGTGCGATATCGACATATTTTATACAAATGTAAGGACGGTGAGACATGAGCTTAACAACTTATTCTTTAATTTATAATACATTAATATTGTATCGTATCTTCAGTCTATTCTGTCATGTATGTATTGTTTATGCTGTTATTATGTATGTGTATGTAGGTGCTTTATTATCTTAGGTTAAAATATTACTTGTTGTTTTTATAGGTATATTGTTACTATTAGTGAGAACTTTTTAATGACACTCTGTTTCTAATTCTTTTTAACATAGATTTTTTATTGTATTGTCGATAGTTCTCCATAGAATAAATAAATAATAAAAAAAAAATAATAATAAATAAATGTTAAAAGATAAAGATAAATTTCTAAGCATTCTATTGTTTCACTGGGTCCATCATGTGGATGATGAGATGAATGGTGTCTGGGGTTTGCGATATATAAAATAGGTTGGTCTATAAAGGAGAAGACAAATTTCTAAGCATTTCATGGATTCACCGTGCGGGTGCTGGGTCTATCGTGTGTGGGTAAGAGATGAGAGGAATGGTGTCTCGGGCTTGCGACAGACGATAGCCTGGTATAAGAAAATCCCTTTTTTAATTTTATTGCGCAATAATACGCTCACCATCCACCATTATACTCCACTCCCTACCCAACCAAGCCATTTTTTTTTTGTTTGACATATCACAACTAGCAGATGTTAAATTCTTAAATTCTCTGTGGGGGTTAATTTATTGTTTACCTTTGAGAACAGTGAACCACTGTATCCTGAGAATTCATCATAATTAGAGTCATTAAGATCCTCATCATCATCCTCTTCTTCATTCTTTTTACGTTTTGCAGCTGGAGGTGCATGTCGGTCATCCCTTAAAATTGATTAACGTTACCAATGGTTTTTTAGCAGCAAAAAGTTAAAAGTATTTATTGCGTGTTAAAGTAAAATCTTAATACATTATTAGGCACTTTAAAATAATGTGAAGGGTAAATTTATATTGCCGATACTTACGAAACATCATTGGCGTCACGAGCAGGACCAATATCAGATCTTGTAGTGAATCCAGTAGCACTGTAATTAAATATATAGTATTAACATAAAAATAGTCACACAAATTGTAAGAATGTTTATCAAAATAACAATATACACAAATAAAACGTACCCACGGCCTACACCAGCCACATAACCTAAAGGCGCTGGAATCCCCAAGAAATGTTTCTTGTTTTTATTCACGAATGCCTGAGGTGGAACAGACATTTTTAAAGCACAGTTTACACACAATTTACTATATTTTTCATGAATCAATTACAGTTTTATTGCAATAGAATAACTAAATAAAAATGTTTGCAAATATTTAATTTGACACTAATGACAGTAGTAACCACAGACTATATAGACATGTACTACGGTAGTAACACAGACTATAAAGAGCACTAGTCAAGTAACGAGTTGGATGGGTCATAGATTTGTAGGGTAACATTAGCCGGAGTATCAATGAAGTGTCACTAACTTTTTATCACGATAGATGGCGCATGATAGATGGTACCTAATATAACTGTCAGTTGCATAGAAAACTTGTATTTTTATTACGAAATTTATTATTTTCTGGATATTATGCAGAAGTGAGCAGCTTTTAAGTGTACAAGTCGAGATTTCTAAGCGAAAGCATATGGTGATCTCAAAATTGCCTTTCTATTAATTCAACCTTTTTTTATTTTAAAGACGGTATTCGCTTACTTCTTTCGTCTTTTAACATAGGTAACGTTAAGATAAAAAAAAAAATGTTATAAAAATGTAAAACTACAAATAAATTTAAAAAATGATCACTTGATCATAGGTGTAAACAAGGTACCAGTGCTGTTAGCGACATCTACAAAAAGCTTTACCTGATACACCCCATTACCACCTTTAAGAAAATACCTCAATATAATTTACTTCCAAATGAAATAATTTTACGAAACTTGCCTAAATAATAATAACAGAGAAATAGCAATGGGAACGCATGATAAAAAAAGACGATAGGTTAGCATTATTTAGTAATGGGGTGTATCAGGCAAAGCTTTTTCTAGATGTCGCTAGCGGCACTGGTACCTTGTTTACTTTACACCTATGACGGATCATTTTTTAAATTTATTTGTAGTTTATTTATTTTTATAACTGAAAAATGTATTTTAACTTAACGTTACCTAACTTAAAGACGAGTTAAGTAAGCAAGTAAAAAAGGTTGAATTAATAGAACGGCAATTTTGAGATCACCATATCTTTGCTTTAGCTTGGAAATCTCGATTTGTACACTTAAAAGCTGCTCACTTCTGCATAATATCCAGAAAATAATAAATTTCGTAATAAAAATACAAGTATTCTATGCAACTGACAGTTATATTAGGTACCATCTATCATGCGCCATCTGTCGTGATAAAAAGTTAGTGTTACACCCCAATATATTATAACTTATTATCTATAAAAAGGATTTATTGACTCCATTGTTACATACATACATATCTTCACGCCAAATCCCTTGCGGGGTAGGCAGAGACAATTGAGCGCCACTTGACACGATCACGACATACCTCTTTCGCTTCTTCGACATTCATCAACCTCTTCATACATGCCCTTTTATTTTGGTGGCTTTTTAATGCACCTTCAACTATTGTTTTATTTATTTGATCGTGATAGGTAAGTCTTGGTCTGCCAGGGCCTCTTTTACCCACAACTTTCGCATTATATATCTGGTTCGTCAATCTCTCTTCACTCATTCTTTCAACATGTCCGAACCATCGGAGCATACCTTTCCTCATTTTTGTCCCTATGCTTTCTTTAATACCTACCCTTTTGCGTATTTCGTCATTACGTATGCGGTCCGTCAAAGTGACGCCGCATATCCGACGCAAAGACCTCATTTCTACTGCATTAACTCTACTCTCATGCGTATTCTGACATATCCACGTTTCGCTTCCATACATAAGTGTTGGTACCAGCATGGCATTGTGTATGGCGAGTCGAGCTTTGTCACTGACATTTCGGCTGGCCATTAGTGACCCCAGGGCACCGTTAACACTATTTCCCGCGTTCACTCTTCTTTCAACATCCCTATCATACTTCCCATCCGCAGTGAAAACACTGCCCAGATATATAATTTCATTTACTTGTTCTAGAGTTTCATCATCAATCTTTATCGTCACGTTTGTCATTCTTCTTCTTTCAAACACTAGTACCTTAGTTTTTCTCGCATTCAAACGGAGTCCTTTTTCTGCACATCCCTCTTTCATTTTTGTAACTAGTGATTGCAGTTGTTGTTCGGACGATGCCATAAGAACAGCATCATCTGCATAAAGCAGGCAGTTCACCACTAGATCACTCATTTTTATCCCACAGTCACTCTCTCTCACTCTTTTTAGGCATTTGTCGAGATATAGGGTAAATAATCTGGCAGAAAGCACACAGCCTTGTTTGACGCCCATTTGGGATTCAAAGCAAGGCGACATACGTCCGTCCACCCGCACACAAGCTTTGTTTTATACAAAGCAAACACAGACTTACCGATCCAGCAGGGAAGCACCAGGATAACAGGATTGACACAATTATTTAGTTAATTTATGATATTTAGCAATATTTTGCTGCGCGCACGCGGCTTCAGGCGGCCCGGTTGGAATAGAAGAGGATTTGACAGGTCGTGGTGAGAAAGAGAGGGAAATACGGAAAATGGCAAGGAAGGGATGGACGGCAGCCGTATCGCTGTTGTACTGAACATGCATGGTAACCCGACAAAATAAAGACTGCGCACATTTGCCAATGACCATTTAATCTTGTCTCATAATAACAAGTTGGGATGTAACATAGCCCCCCATGAAAAGGGACAAAGCCTTTTCCTCACCACTAAAGTTGCTGTATGAGTTTCAACAATTAAGCAACCGTATAGCAAAAATCCTATTAACGTTGTACACACAAAATTATAACTCACGAAAATTTCTTAGTACATTGTAAGTTAGTTTAAATGTAATGTGTAATCTCTAAAAGATTAAAACATAATATATTATTCGATGTAGAATGGACTGTATATAAAAAAAAAGATTTTAACAATTAAACTTGTAGATTTAAAGAAACTTAACTACTAAACTATAATCTACAAATAACTTAATTATTAAATAAATGAAACATTAATCCAAGTTACTCGGTAAGGGACAGAGCTTTGAAAGCGATCTAATAAATTGTCCCTTAGCCGTTTTTACTTCAACAACTCGAACCGCTGAGTCCTGTCCAGGAAAAACGTTTATGACGCGACCGATGCACCACTGGAGTGGTGGCAAATTGTCTTCCTTAAGGAGTACTAAGTCTCCTAATTTAATGATATACTTAGTAGAATGCCACTTGAGCCTCTGTTGCAATGTGTGGAGATATTCATGACTCCAACGTTTCCACACGTTATTTATTATCGCTTGCGTGAGTTGCCATCGCGATAATAGTGACATATTCTGTATGTCCGATGGTAGCTCGGGTACGGAGACCAGAGGTGCGCCAAGTATGAAGTGACCTGGAGTTAGGACCGATAGATCACTAGGATCGTTAGACATAGGGCATAGAGGTCTAGAATTTAATACTGCCTCTATCTGACAGAAGATAGTGGTTAGTTCTTCGTAAGTTAAGTTATGATTGCCGACAACACGCTTAAGATGAGTTTTACATGATTTTACGGCTGCTTCTACGAGACCGTTGAAATGAGGACTGAGTGGTGGGGAGTATCGCCACTGTATAAAGTTTTCTGCAAAATATGAATTCAAAACGGGATCTTTAGTTATGTCTCGCCTGTAATCGTTTAATATTTTACAACAACCACGAAAATTTGTCCCATTATCGGTCCAGATTTCGCGTGGAAGTCCACGGCGCGATATGAATCGCTTTAACGCCGCCAAGAACGCTTCAGCAGTTAAATCACTAACGACTTCTAAGTGAAGAGATTTTGTCGTGAAACAAGCAAATACGCAGAGATAAACCTTCAAAATCTTTGTATTGCGAAGTTTGGTAGCCTTCATATTAAAATAACCTGCAAAATCGATTGAAACTGAAACGAAAGGTCGGCGCGATTCATTAACGCGGCTAGCTGGCAAATTTGCCATTATAGTTTCTGGAGGTTGACACTTTAAACGATAACACCTTAAGCATTTAAAAACTCTGCTTCTTATAGCCCGACTGGCAGATAAGACCCAGAATCGTTCTCTGAGCAGAGACATAAGTAAACTGGGACCGGCATGTAAATATTTCACGTGATACGAATCAATAATTAAATTAGTGAAATGATGAGATTGCGGTAATATTAATTGATGTTTTGAAGAATAATTAAGTGACGAGTTCGTTAGCCTCCCACCTACCCGCAGAAAATTATTATCATCTAAGAACGGATGTAAGCGTATTAATCTTGTATTACTTAACTTGTTTAATTTAATTTGTTTTATTTCATCCTGAAATGAATTATGCTGAACTATTTGAACGAGTGTCATTAAACTACTATCTAACTCGTTGCTAGAAAGATAACCCGATCGATTTCTATTTTTATTAGAACAGTTGTATATAAATCTAAGGCACCAAGCAGTTATGCGTTGAAGTTTAGTCAGGGAGCTATATCGATAAATTATATCCTCATTTATGCTAGTATTAGTTATAGTTGTAAATACGTTTTTATTAGTTTTAAGACCTGGCATTTTATCATACGTGAGTTGTTCGCAAGGGGGTGGCCACGAGTCCTCATCTCGAGTGAGCCACTCTGGACACCACCATAAGTTGTGATTGGCTAATAGTTGAGGCATAATGCCTCTCGACGCACAGTCCGCAGGATTGAGGGCTGTCGGTACGTAGTTCCAGAACTCTGGTGCTAACAGATTCTGAATAGTGCTAGTCCGATTAGCTTCGAATACCTTTAATAAATGTGCGTCTGTACGCAACCAGCACAATACGACGGACGAATCACTCCACGCGAAGGTACTTCTGTGCAAGTCTGTTCTCAACTTTAAAACTGATGTGATACGTTGTAATAAGCGAGCGAGTAAGTGAGCGCCCGAGAGCTCGAGTTTCGGGATCGTCAGCTTCTGTTTGATCGGAGCTACGCGAGTTTTAGATATAAGTAGGTGGACTGACACGGTATCGTTATGATGCACACATCGCATGTAAATACAAGCTGCGTATGCATTCTCTGACGCATCACAAAAGCCGTGCAAGTCAAAATACTTAACTGACTTTGAAATAACCTGACGATCTATTGAAATGTCACTTAAACAATGCAAGTTGTCACAAAAGTCTTGCCATTCGTTAATTATAATACTAGGCGGTTGGTCGTCCCATCCGATACCTAATCTCCATAAACGCTGCATTAAAATTTTAACAAAAATAACGCAAGGTGCTAACCATCCATTAGGGTCGTAAATAGAACTAATTTTAGATAAAATTACTCTCTTGGTGCATTTACCAGCGTCGATTGACGCCTGGAATGCGAATTTATCTGTAACAGGGTTGTACTTGAAACCTAATATTTTGATTGATGCATTTTTATCCTCGTTAAATGTCAATTCGCAAAAACTCGTGGGTATGTCAGAAAGTAATTGTGGACAGTTACTGGTCCATTTTCTGAGCTCGAATTGAGCTTTTGATAAAAGATCAATCAGTTCGTGTTTTAGGCTATGAGCCTCAGCTAATGAGGCTGCTCCGGTTACCACGTCGTCAACGAAGATATCGTTGAGCAGAACGTGTGACGCACGTGGGTGAGTCTCGCTATACTGGTACGCCAGTTCGTGGAGACACCGCATGGCTAGGAAGGGCGCTGAGGTGACGCCGTAGGTCACCGTGTTCAGTTGATACTCAATAATTGGCCCGTCGCTCTCGCGCCACAGAATTAACTGGTAACACCTATCGTCAGGATGTACCGACACCTGCCGGTACATGTGACGAATGTCCGATGAGAATACGATTTCATGCAGGCGAAAATTGAGGATTATGTTTACTATATCCTGCTGCAGCTTGGGACCAGCTAATAATAACTCGTTAAGTGATTTCCCAGACGAGCTCTTCATGGACGCATCAAAAACACATCTAATTTTATCGGAATCCTTCTTGTAAACGCCATGATGAGGAATATAAAACTTGGGTAATCGATTCGCAATTGAGGGTTCAATTGGCTGCATGTGGCCCAGATTAACATAGTCCTGCATGAATTCTGTATACCTTAATTTGAGAATATGATCTCGTTGTAACTTGCGCTCTAATGATGACAGCCTATTTAACGCTAAAGATTTCGTGTCACCGATGTCGCGGTCACCTTGCTTAAAAGGTAAGCGCACGACAAACCTACCACCTGAAGTACGCGAGTGAGTCCGCTTAAAATGATTCTCACAGTAAAGGTCGTTGGGGTCAACCGGTCGCTCGGTGGGTACATCCTCCAACTCCCAAAATCTTCTTAAAGTCTCGTCGATCGAAGTTACGCACGTAAAAGCCTTAACTTCCGGTCTGCTTATTTTATTGTAATCCACGTCACCCATCAACACCCAACCGAACATAGTTTCGAAAGCTGTAGGTAGATGATGGCCAAAAGTTAACTTATTACCCTTAAATATTTTGGCACAAACACCAGCGCCTAGCAATATGTCAATGGTACCTTTCTGAAGGCAATGTGGATCAGCTAGATGTAAATTATTGTAATTTTGTAAAATACTTTTATTTAATTGTAATGTTGGCAATTCTGTTGTAATCTTAGGTAAAATAAATAGTTCGGTTTGCAAAGCTATGTCACTATTAAAGTTATTATTTGACTTTAGATACAAGTTAAGTTGACCCTTTGGGGTCAAGCTATTTTCACCTCCAATACCTGTAATTAATAAGTTACTTTTATCATAGCGCAAACCTAAACGTTTTATGCACGACATCGAAATAAAGTTCGTCATACTTCCGGGATCTAACAGTGCACGCACACACTGAAAGACGTTGTTACACGAAGAAACCCTTAAAAGTGCAGTAGCCAAAAGCGTGACAGAACGAGCGATAGCATTATCGTTAGCGGCGTACGAGTGCGAGTGAGACGACAAGTCGCTGCATAGGGCCGATAATTCAGCGCGCGGGCTGACTGAAGGCTCGTTGGATGTGTTTGTATTTTCATTCATACTTACGTTTTGGATATTATTATGTAACAAAGTATTATGACGTTTTTTACATACTTGACAGCGAGATTTAGAAAAACATCTCGCCACATTATGAGGTCGTAAACAATTAAAACAAAGCTTATTAGTTTTTACAAAATTACTTCTTTCATTATAATTCATTGAGACAAACTTTAAGCATTTAAATAACAAATGTGAGCCGTCACATAGGGAACAAGTGTAACTACTATTAGTGGACGAGGGGTCTACGCTGGACGTGTACGCAACCTTTCCACCTTTACTGGGCATCGCGCTATACGGCTTGCCGCTTACTTGTTGACCCGTGGTCTCCAATGTTTTGCAAACGTTATTTAAATATGTGAGAAAATTATCAAACGTAGGAATTTGATGATCGTGACTCAGCTCAAACTTAGACCTTAAATCGTTGTCTAGTTTCTTACTAAAAATGTGCAGCAATATAAACGACCAATTGTCAACTGGAAAACCTAGACTAGATAAACCACCTGTATTTTCCTGTAAATTACTAATAAATAACCGTAACTGCGAAGCGTTCTTGGCGGTAACGTTTTGCAAAGCGAGCATCGATGACAAATGTGTGTCGGCAATCAATCTCTTATCATAATAACGATCTATAATCAGTTTCCGCGCCACTTCATAGTTTTCGCTAGTGTTAGTTAAATGTTTGACTAAATTCAGAGGTTCACCTGTAAGACAACTTAATAAATAATGTTTCTTCTGGACAGAACCCAACGATTCGTTCTGATGAACCAAGTTATCAAACATGTTTATAAAATTAGGAAAATCTCGATAATCTCCTGTAAAAATAGGCAGATTAATTCTAGGTAACTTTACATTAAATTGACAATTTGAATTAGAAATAAGTGTATTATCCTTTACATCTGTTGTGTGAGTTATAATTCCCTGGGTACTAAACGACTTTAATTTAACCATAATTTCCAAATATTGTTCTTCAAACAATGAATATTTCGCTTTATGTATAACTGGATCTAAGATAAAAGATCAATCAGTTCGTGTTTTAGGCTATGAGCCTCAGCTAATGAGGCTGCTCCGGTTACCACGTCGTCAACGAAGATATCGTTGAGCAGAACGTGTGACGCACGTGGGTGAGTCTCGCTATACTGGTACGCCAGTTCGTGGAGACACCGCATGGCTAGGAAGGGCGCTGAGGTGACGCCGTAGGTCACCGTGTTCAGTTGATACTCAATAATTGGCCCGTCGCTCTCGCGCCACAGAATTAACTGGTAACACCTATCGTCAGGATGTACCGACACCTGCCGGTACATGTGACGAATGTCCGATGAGAATACGATTTCATGCAGGCGAAAATTGAGGATTATGTTTACTATATCCTGCTGCAGCTTGGGACCAGCTAATAATAACTCGTTAAGTGATTTCCCAGACGAGCTCTTCATGGACGCATCAAAAACACATCTAATTTTATCGGAATCCTTCTTGTAAACGCCATGATGAGGAATATAAAACTTGGGTAATCGATTCGCAATTGAGGGTTCAATTGGCTGCATGTGGCCCAGATTAACATAGTCCTGCATGAATTCTGTATACCTTAATTTGAGAATATGATCTCGTTGTAACTTGCGCTCTAATGATGACAGCCTATTTAACGCTAAAGATTTCGTGTCACCGATGTCGCGGTCACCTTGCTTAAAAGGTAAGCGCACGACAAACCTACCACCTGAAGTACGCGAGTGAGTCCGCTTAAAATGATTCTCACAGTAAAGGTCGTTGGGGTCAACCGGTCGCTCGGTGGGTACATCCTCCAACTCCCAAAATCTTCTTAAAGTCTCGTCGATCGAAGTTACGCACGTAAAAGCCTTAACTTCCGGTCTGCTTATTTTATTGTAATCCACGTCACCCATCAACACCCAACCGAACATAGTTTCGAAAGCTGTAGGTAGATGATGGCCAAAAGTTAACTTATTACCCTTAAATATTTTGGCACAAACACCAGCGCCTAGCAATATGTCAATGGTACCTTTCTGAAGGCAATGTGGATCAGCTAGATGTAAATTATTGTAATTTTGTAAAATACTTTTATTTAATTGTAATGTTGGCAATTCTGTTGTAATCTTAGGTAAAATAAATAGTTCGGTTTGCAAAGCTATGTCACTATTAAAGTTATTATTTGACTTTAGATACAAGTTAAGTTGACCCTTTGGGGTCAAGCTATTTTCACCTCCAATACCTGTAATTAATAAGTTACTTTTATCATAGCGCAAACCTAAACGTTTTATGCACGACATCGAAATAAAGTTCGTCATACTTCCGGGATCTAACAGTGCACGCACACACTGAAAGACGTTGTTACACGAAGAAACCCTTAAAAGTGCAGTAGCCAAAAGCGTGACAGAACGAGCGATAGCATTATCGTTAGCGGCGTACGAGTGCGAGTGAGACGACAAGTCGCTGCATAGGGCCGATAATTCAGCGCGCGGGCTGACTGAAGGCTCGTTGGATGTGTTTGTATTTTCATTCATACTTACGTTTTGGATATTATTATGTAACAAAGTATTATGACGTTTTTTACATACTTGACAGCGAGATTTAGAAAAACATCTCGCCACATTATGAGGTCGTAAACAATTAAAACAAAGCTTATTAGTTTTTACAAAATTACTTCTTTCATTATAATTCATTGAGACAAACTTTAAGCATTTAAATAACAAATGTGAGCCGTCACATAGGGAACAAGTGTAACTACTATTAGTGGACGAGGGGTCTACGCTGGACGTGTACGCAACCTTTCCACCTTTACTGGGCATCGCGCTATACGGCTTGCCGCTTACTTGTTGACCCGTGGTCTCCAATGTTTTGCAAACGTTATTTAAATATGTGAGAAAATTATCAAACGTAGGAATTTGATGATCGTGACTCAGCTCAAACTTAGACCTTAAATCGTTGTCTAGTTTCTTACTAAAAATGTGCAGCAATATAAACGACCAATTGTCAACTGGAAAACCTAGACTAGATAAACCACCTGTATTTTCCTGTAAATTACTAATAAATAACCGTAACTGCGAAGCGTTCTTGGCGGTAACGTTTTGCAAAGCGAGCATCGATGACAAATGTGTGTCGGCAATCAATCTCTTATCATAATAACGATCTATAATCAGTTTCCGCGCCACTTCATAGTTTTCGCTAGTGTTAGTTAAATGTTTGACTAAATTCAGAGGTTCACCTGTAAGACAACTTAATAAATAATGTTTCTTCTGGACAGAACCCAACGATTCGTTCTGATGAACCAAGTTATCAAACATGTTTATAAAATTAGGAAAATCTCGATAATCTCCTGTAAAAATAGGCAGATTAATTCTAGGTAACTTTACATTAAATTGACAATTTGAATTAGAAATAAGTGTATTATCCTTTACATCTGTTGTGTGAGTTATAATTCCCTGGGTACTAAACGACTTTAATTTAACCATAATTTCCAAATATTGTTCTTCAAACAATGAATATTTCGCTTTATGTATAACTGGATCTAAGTCCTCTGGCTTAAACGATGCTTGCAAAGTGATATATGATTGTTCATAATCATCTCGTAATTTTTCTATTTCGTTGCAACGTATTTTAAACTTTGAAATATTTGTTGAAATACTAAAATCGAAGGTTGTAGCCATAATATAAAATGTATTCATCTTTTCTTGCATGAAATCATGCTTTAACAATATTAATTGACCTGTTTTCGACATGATTAATGATTTTAAGCAAAAGAAAAAAACTACAATGACGAATGCATTTATGAAAAATCCAATATGGCGACACCGGCAAAGTATACGCAGTTCAGTAAATCGGGTCGAGGAACCAAAAATGTTTTATACAAAGCAAACACAGACTTACCGATCCAGCAGGGAAGCACCAGGATAACAGGATTGACACAATTATTTAGTTAATTTATGATATTTAGCAATATTTTGCTGCGCGCACGCGGCTTCAGGCGGCCCGGTTGGAATAGAAGAGGATTTGACAGGTCGTGGTGAGAAAGAGAGGGAAATACGGAAAATGGCAAGGAAGGGATGGACGGCAGCCGTATCGCTGTTGTACTGAACATGCATGGTAACCCGACAAAATAAAGACTGCGCACATTTGCCAATGACCATTTAATCTTGTCTCATAATAACAAGTTGGGATGTAACAAGCTTTACAGCCCTTGTACAGGGACTGTATAGCTTGTAGCAGTTTGTCATCCACTCCATACTCCGGCAATATGTCCCAAAGCTTCTTTCTTTCAATCCTATCAAAAGCCTTCTCTAAATCCACAAAAGCACAGAAAACCTTCTGGTTTAAGGCCAAAAACTTCTCTGTGATATTGCGGAGCGAAAAGACTTGGTCAGCGCATCCTCTTCCAGGTCTAAAGCCTCCTTGTGCCTCCCATAAAAGACCTTCAGTCTTCTCTTGCAGGCGTTTCGTGAGAATCTTGCCATACGTCTTGCTCGCCAAACTGATTAAACTAATAGCTCGGTAGTTGGCACAGTCCAATCTAGATCCTTTGCCTTTGTATAAAGGAACGATGACTGATTGCTGCCAGTCCTCCGGTACTCTTCCCTCCTGCCAGCAAAGGTTGCACAACAGGTGGAAAGCGTTCCAGACCGGTATACCTCCGTATTTAATCATTTCAGCGAGCACTCGATCTTTTCCCGCAGCTTTGCCACATTTCAGGCTCTTAATTGCCGATTGCAATTCTTTCACACTTATTTCCTCCTTAAATATGGACGTTGTGTTTGTGGGTAGGTCTGGAGGTAATGTACCCGTCGTAACGTCGTTAGGAGTTCCACTAGCATATATCTCGCTAAAAAATTCACTCCACCGCTCCAACACCTCATTTGTGTTTGCAAGAATGTTACCGCTCTTTGATTTGACTCTATTCATGCGACAAGATGACAAGCCACCTTTGGCCTTCCTAACTTCCCTCCAGAAAAGTTTGGAGTTCTCCTTAAAATTGCTCGTCATCCTGTTTTCACCTATTTCTTTACATCTTTCACGCTTCTCCTTAACCAAAGATTTTGTCTCATTCTTGCAGCGATGGTACATCTTCTTCTTTTCTCTTTTCATACTTTCATTCATATTTAGCGAAGCAACGTAATCTATCCAAGCTTTCTTCTTTCTTTCTACCGAATCTTTAACCTCTTCATCCCACCACGCGTCACCTTTGGTTGCTCGCTTTTTTGCTACTCCACATACCTCTGTTGCCGATTCTACCATACTATTTTTTAGGTACTTCCAACACTCTTCTACATCTTTACTCACATCTTTCAAGTTGATAAGTTTATCCTTGACGCGTTTCATATACTCCTCTTTCACACTATCATCTTGTAACCTTTCACTCTTTATTCTTTCTGCTACTGACAGAATGCCACCTGATCGCCGATGGCGCCATTTTGTAAACAGACCACTAATCCTAGTAATTACTAGGTAGTGGTCCGTTCCCAATTCCGGCCCACGATAAGCCCTGGTATCCAGAATCTGTGTTCGCAGTCTTTCGTCGACTACTATTAAATCGATCATACTCTTTTCACTATTCATCGTTCTTGTATACATGTGAATATCTTTGTGAGCAAACATTGTGTTGGACACAAAAATATTCTTTTCTAGGCACACGTCAAGAATAAGCTTACCTGCATCATTTACTCTCCTATCTCCAAAATCACCTAGGACCGTTTCGTAATCTGCACGGCGTGTCCCCACCCATCCATTCAAGTCGCCACATAAAATTATGTTTTCGTTCCCAACTGCCAAATCTAGAACTGTCCTGACCTGGTTCCAAAAATTCTCTAGTTCCTGCTGTGGGGCTGAGCTTACTGGTGCGTACACGACTGCCACAAATAACTTCTTAAGTCCAGTTTTTAGACGAACCCAGAGTATTCTTGGGCTTTCCAGGCAGTACTCGTACATGCTGTCGGCCAAGCGGCCGGATAGTAAGATGCCCACACCTTGACTACCGCGATCGCTGTCTCCTACTCCCGACCAAAGCGCGATCCCCCCTCCCGGCAAGTCTTGCACCTCACTACCCCTCCGCTTGGTCTCGGTCACGCCAATCGCATCCAACTTCATTTCATCCATCAAATCTAGGAGTTCATTCATCTTATCTTTCATCCCTCCCCGGACATTCCAGGTGCCAAGTCGGCACTCAGCTGTCCTCAATCCGCGCTTTTTCGGCCATGCGTGATGGGTTGCGGACCCCATCGCCGCTCCGGCTCATACTACTGCCTACCCCGCATTACAATTTTACATTTTTTTTACATTACTAATACAAATCATAATATAAAACAGACAAAAATTACAATTAAATTAGATTAGAATGTCAAATAAAAGTAAAGAACAAATTAAATTATACAAATGTCAAAATCAATTAAAATTAAATTAAATTACAAATAAACATATCATAAAAAAGAAGTCAAGTAAATGTCAATTAAATAGTTTTGTGTAGCGCCATCTGGTGAAGGTATCGATTGTTTGAACCCGTGATTCTTCTATTCGCCCATAATGTCGCTGATATTTTTCATTATTATTCCTTTTTGTTGAACTTTTAATAGATGTCGTTACTGTTTTGCTAGTCAGTTCAACAAATAAAATGAAAAATAAAACTCAAGTTTGTGTGGATTCGAACCGGGCACCTAAGCTATGGTCCGGCGGTGTCTCATTGTCCAAGCTACCGGTATTAATGGAAGCATAGCAAAATCAACGTCTATACTCGGATAGGTATCAGGATGCTCGTAAATAGACGGTTCTCGATCATAGTTGTCTTTGTTTTATGAGTCACTTCACTTCACACCCGCAAATGATTTTGTTTAATTTTTAAAGTTTTTATAAAATCACTAAAATATTATTAGGTTTGCTATTAGATTGTTAAGTTTAACACTGTTTAGTTTCGTTTTATTTTGACGTTATCACTTTAAAACCAGTTTATTAAAATGTTTTTCGGGAGCTACTGTTTACACGTCTTACCCCTACCGCGGGCGGGGCGGCAATCCTCCATTGTTGTCCCAAATATATACAAATTATATGCTTTTTTCCATTACTTAAAGGATGTGATATTTTATTGTGACTTACCAAAATGATGAACGTATCATCTATTGCAATATCAAATTTTAGTTATTTGTCATAGCTAAAGTCCGGTAAATAAATACGTATTATTGTTGTGTTGTTTTATTTTATGTCGTTTTTGATACTTATATATACTAATATTATAAAGAATAATAATCATAAAAACTTTATTGACTTAAAAACCTAGATACATCAATCAGTAAATAAAATGTGAAAGAAGCTTTGTCCGTGTGTCTGTATGTTGATGTATGTTATTACTGAACTGATTTTAATGAAAGGCAGAATTATTTCGTAGAACCTTGAAAAAGACATGGGCTAGACTATGACATGTGACTCCAAGACCACCCTCGCCAACCCATCTGACCAGGGTGGCGAGTGTAAGCCAAATTCTCCAGGTTTTTCTTGAAGGCCCATCTCCAATAGTCTAGGACTCTGTATTCTAGGGGCTGTGATGATGATGATGAACCTGTTTCTCTTTTGGCTGCCTTAAAAAATATTTATTCTTTTCGTAACTCATTGAATTTTCTCGAATACAACAAATTAATTGATACGAGCGCTATGACACTTGACAGATGCATCAAAGTTGTTTTTTAACTGTCGCTAGGCAACTGAAGATATTTCACAAACTGTTTTTATTTTATAGATCAAACAGGCGAAAATGTGAAGAAAAACATAATAAATAGTGTAAAACTATGTAATAAAAAAAACTTAATTACCCCTAAAATAATATCTACTAGTATAGAAATGCCATCGAGCGATAACAGTGTATCGACAAAAGAATTCCTTCACATTGAGAAATCATGTGAAATTTATAAAGACAGTGATGAGGAAATTAAATTAATATTTAATGAAATCAATAAGCTGTCTGGTGCCAATGTAAGCGATCTGGACGGTGACCTACATGACGTGGATTTAATATTGAAAAGAGCTGAAGTTATAGCCCAGGAAACGAAAAATATTTTACATAAATCCCCAGTGGAAATTACTTCTTCTGTGCCAACGTTCCGTAGGGATGATGTTGTAAATATTCCTGTTATTAAAGTTACTAAGCCCAATTCAGAATTAAATGGAGTCAAAAACAAGGAGGACAAGGTAAGCAAGGTAACTAAATCTAGTAAAACTTTTATTGTATTACATTTCCATATCTGTCTTTGTATTGGCCTAAATAATACAGTGGTGGTGACTCGGTTGTAAGAATACTTTTCTATAGTATATTTATAACACCAGCATGTTAAGAGCATGTTAAGCTGCGGGCCTGGTCCTACTAATACCAACTTGTGGAATTATTAATAAAATGTCAATAAATATTGATATGAGATCCTCGCCAACCCGTCTGGCCATTGTGGCAAGTGTAGGCCAAATTCTCCAGATATATGTTCTGGAGGGCCTATCTTCAAAGGTGGAGGTCTAGGAAACTGTTCTAGAGGGCTGTTATGAATAAATAATCCAGCAAGATTCTAAAGCAACCCCTTGGGAGATACTGTAAGTAACTTAATAAATACTTTAATACATATAACTTTTCTTAATATTTAAATAATAATAATAAAATCATTTTTTGTCACAAAATGTATACAGATGTAAAATAGGTGAACAATATAGGGTGATGTTTTTGTGATACCTACACGAGGTTGCCCTGTAGTGCGGGATATTGGTGCTCTTCCGTGTTATATTGTTAAAACAATAAGTAGAAATCATAAGTTTTTTTTAAATTTATTATGGTCAAAATCATTGAATGATGGCTGTCTGGGATTGATTTATTCAGGTAAATTTTAATACAAATAAAATGAGGCTAAACTCTAAAAAAAAAATGAATTTAAAAATGTAAATTTGGTTTGACTGGGGATCTGCATCAGTAATAAATTATTGTTTTAGGAAAACCTCTCACATACTTCTTACCTATTTGTAGGTCATGCATTTCTATATTTTTATTGTGCATGTCATGTGACAGCTGATATGTTATGAGGGTTAAGATCTGCAATAACATTTTGTAACATTGAGTGTATTTTTGAGAAATGTAGCATCTAGTAAATAAAATTATGGACATTTTAGATTAATCAAATGTAAAAAAATATTGCTATTTTTCTCTGTTAAAATTAGGTTATAGAGAAAGTGAAATTTTGTCTAACATAACAGTAATTTTATTTCTTAGAAAGCTGATAAGACTACATTTATTAAATGTACAGTCAGACTTGAAAAATCTTGAATGTATGTAAGAGTAAGTAAGAGAGATGCAAATCTCAACAACCCTCTTAATTAAGGATAGAATTATTGGCCCTTAAATCTTATTGAAGTTCAGATTCGAGATTTAGTACAATAATATACAAATAAAATAAATTCTATTACTTATCAAGTTTTTATTTGTCATTTTTACACATTGTCTTAAATATTTTAAATAAATAGATTTACAGACTAAATTAACTTAGATCAAGTTTGTACTACCCTATGCAAGGGCTTTCTTGAGCTTGGCTTAACAAACTACAGTGTAAACGCCTCTAGATTTACCAACAAACTTCCTAAAATGTTGAAATCACTATACCTTGTTATCCATACAATTATACACTCTTGGCCTGACAGACTGATTATCTTGATATTACGAGGCACATCATTTGCTGAACTAACATACTTTGGTGCTAAATTCCAATCACATTCTCTTCCCAAATGATGGTTGTCATGTACAGCTCCAGATACACCAATATGTACTATAAAATGATATTTAAATTATAATCAAATGTACCAAAGATTTTCAAGTTCGTTGCAATTGTTGTGTGTTTACCTCAGCTGGACTGACTTAAGATTAAAAACGACAAAGACTATATGCAATACGCGTTCTTAGTTGTTATGTTTGTAAATTTATTACTTTATTTATTAGAATAGTAAAATAATATGGATTTTTCTTCTCACCATTTAACAACAATTCTCAATAACGCCATAAAATAAATGCTCAGTCCCTATATAAAGTTGACACTGTATTTTGTTTGTTATATCCAAAAAATTAGACAAAAATGCAGGTGTTTTAGTAAAACACCCTCAGTGTTAGGGAGGCTTGTAATGTAGTTTATAGTAGTTCAAAGATAAACATTGTTATACTATAAAACTGCTATTCTTTATTTACTTGCTTAGCCAATACTCTTAAACCGGCAAGTGATTCGGAAGCCACAGGTTCAATAAATGATGTAGGCAGAACAAATCCATATCTCCCTGTATCACTTAGTTCTATTGTGTATGCATATTTGATGCCCTGAGCCTTTGCCCAATCATCAGACCCTCCTGCGGCCGGATAGAGTAAACCACTGGATGATCCGACACGGTACATAGAACCCCTTGGCTGCTGGATAACCTGTGAAAGTAGTTATTAATATTTAAAAAAATTCTATGGGCAATCAGTGAATTCAACCGTCTCCGTGGTCTAGTGGTAACAAACGTTGCCGTGAACTCGGGAGGTTGTGGGTTCGATTCCCACCAGGGGCAAGTTGTACATTGTATAATTTGTCGCAGTCTGGGTGTTTATATGTATATATTTACATTTTAAAAAAAGTATAATATGTAGTTTATCAACCATCTAGTTTCCGTAACACAAGCCTCGTAGCTTACCACGAAAATTAGATGGCGCTGTGTGACCTGTCTGGAAACATAAATTCTCTATGTTGTACAACTTGTATGTCTAAGACTAGGTATTAATCTTTCTTATTGACAACATTTATATTATTAACAAATAAAATGTAGTCCAGGATTTTCTGCCGTGTCTGAGAAACCACAACTCACGTTTTCTTGATTAATTGGAATTTATAACTGATCTCTTTAGTCTCAGAATCAGTTCTTAATTTGCTGATAAAAGTTGTTAATTTTGATTGTCAATAAAAATTTAAATGTTAGAACCCCAAAAAGTCATGGCCAAATGGGTACTGTTTGTAATTATCTTAAAATTGAGTTTGATACTGAAATATTTTGCTGATAGTTTCGACTGACGTCTTTTAAAACATTATTTTATTTCATTACCTGAGCCATTTCTTTTCCAACCCTATCCAAGTCTTCAAAGTCTGGTGGAACTACATTTTCGTAGCCCCAAGGATAGAGGATATACTGTCCATAACTGTGGTACGTTAAGTATGCTGAGAAGTTAGTGCCGCTGCCTTTGATGAAATCCTGGAAATAACAAATTGGAACTCATATAACAATTAGAGTCTTTCCTCACACATGTTTACACAAATATTTTCATTTAAATTTTATTCTGATTCCAATAATGTTTGTGACTGCAGTACAGAATTTTGAATTAGAATTTGAAAATGTTTAAGAGAAGAAAAATCATTGCTAGTGTAGTTTGCTACTTACAGCTAAAGCTTTGCTTTCTGGTTCTGAGAAAGCTCCTCTACCGCCGTAGATTTCGCTGCAAGGGTTTGTTGAAGATCCCTTTCCACCCCATTTGTATCTGTAAAAAGAAATTACAATTTACATATTAAAATTTAGCAACTACTGAAATTTTTTAAATTGCATATTCATTGTTTATTATCTACTAATTTATATATTAACTATCGTCATGTCTTCCAGTAGCAAGGTTTTGTCTGTTTTTAATACAACACGATATAGACAAGAAAAAAAAACATTGTAGGTAGACTAGGTCTACATTGCTCACCAACCGAAGTCGAATTTTTGTTGGCATTGTTATAAATTTTGTTACAATTTTTCAGATCTTAGTTCTTTTAGCACAAAATATATCAAAATTCTGCTACAACTAGAGACATACCCAAAGTTCCTGTTTAAATCTGTGCCAGAGCATACTCGCGTTACTCCTGCCGGTTTTCTGTTTTTTCTCCACAAACGATCTGAGGTGTGCGTGTATTCATATCCATCAGGATTCACAACAGGCAGGAAGTACCTAATAACATGATAGAATTAGGTTATCGGGCAAGGGCATCATAAGAGGCCATCCATGGATTTATAGCTCCTCTCTTCACTCCAATCCAACTAATCATTTCTATAATATGCCGACATAGGCTTACCCACTTTTTTTTGTTTTGGTTAAGTAACTATTAATTAACAATTTATTGGAACATATAATTCTCCTACTTCACCAACTCACCAGTCAATATTTTTAATGTCTTCGGATTCCACGTCGAAATTTTCCGCAAATTGATTGATAAAATATGTAACAGTTGCTGGGCTGATCCATTCTCGAGCATGAATTCCTCCATCAATAAATATTGCCTTGTTTTTAGCATTGCCATTAGAAAGTTTTAACACCTAAAAAATATTTTATAAGAGTCGTTTATTAGAGCTTTTCGATAGGGTCAGGCAGGCACTATTGATGAATAAAAATTATCTTTAATTTAAGAAAGTGCATTAGTGTTTACCTTAATGTCTCTTCCTTGGTGTGATTTACCAACTGTTTTGACTGTTATAAGTGAAGGATAAGTTTTGGATAAATAATCCAAAAATCCATATATATCATCAAGTCTATGATATTGCTTCCATGTCATTCGATGACCTACAAAAAAACCAACATGTTAATTGTTTTGTTCAGTATTGGTAAACTTTTCCTTATCTAGATGAATACAGACACATAAACGAGTTAGTTATCACAATTCACACACAGCTTTCGCCAAATGTTTGTTAATTTATTAGGTATTCAAATTTCTTATTTTTACTCGGCAAAGATGCAAGACATGCGATTATAGACATGAAACATTGACAACATGTGCGTGTGCAGATTCGGTGCTGAATACCAACAACGAACCCCAATTTGCATTCCGCCAATACTCCATAGGGATGTGGTACGAATTGTAGCCCATATAAGCGCCTATCAGATTAAGTCGGCGGCGCTTAGCCCTGTAACGCCAAAAATCGTAAGCTCTAGCTGTAACAAATTACATTGACCCTTGGAATGTCGTTTTGACCATTATTTTCGAAGGTCAAATTGAATTAGCTGCGAACACAGAATATTAGTGGTAATTAATAACTAATATGAAAATTATAATTGTTATTTACCTCTTCTGTCTTGTAACTGCAGTTCGTTATCATCTAGTGGTGGGTTTTCTTCATTGATTCTTGTTTGTAGATCGTCTATCATTATTTGATATGCGATATTTTCTCTTTTGAAAACTTTTGTCACATTGCTTATTGAGTCTGCTTGTATGAGAATGTCCACCGACGACTGATTCCCGCCCCATGTCGAGATTACTAAGTAAAAAAAAATATATTTTTTTTTTATTGGTAAAAGTTCTAATTATCTTTTGAATAGAAATGAATACTTACACTGTCTTCGTCTTAATCTGCCTAACAAAGCCCTGGCTCCAGTTTTATTTGTAGCTACATTCCAAACTTGTGCGCCTGTGTAGTCCACTTTAACATCCGAGCCCTCAGCTTTTCCTTTAATGATTCCTTCAAAACTTTCTTCATGAACTTCACCTGTTTGTGTTATGTTCTCGGCTTCTTTGATTACATCTTTGATTACTACACCATTTTCTGTAGAAAATAATTATTGTTTAATTTATTAAAGCACTGTAGACTTAAAACCAATATTAACCATATAATACTATATGTATATTGTAAATTTATTAGTCTAGAATTAACAGTTTTAACAAGCTTATGGCATATTGCACCAATGTGGCCACATAAGGACTAAAGTTCCTCCAGACTGCGAGAACATATCCGGCGGCGGTCTGCAGTAATGAATCGAATCTCCTGGCCGCACTAGAGGTGATTGGATGGCCACGGTAACGAAGCAAAGGTCACGCATAATAAATTAAACGCTTCCAGAGAGACTATAGCGGAAAATCCCCGGACTTCACATTCATTCACATTAACCATTAATACCCAAAAACAAGCTATTTAAACAACAGTTTGGGTGTTTTACTATCAGCATAACGTTAGGTATCCACACAGTTTTTTCTTCTTAGTACGTAGATAATCGTAAATCCCCATCAACACGGTCATTAGCCATCTAAAATTATAATGTAATTCGTGCAAATAGAGTTAATGTCGAGCGTGCGTTGTTAAGTTAACAACTTAGCGAAGTAAAAATTGCATCTAAATTGCTGTATAAGTGATGCAGATTTTCATTAAACCGTATAGTTTACGCGGTACAATAATTCTTATTAGGAATCTAATTACAAATTAGTTTGAATTAATAATTTTATGATCATTCGAGCATAGTCCTAAGCCATTTTTAACTGCATTTTTTATTCGAAAGAAAAAACAAAGCAATTTCTAGCAGTCGTATAAATAGACTGGAGGTGCCGGAGTCGTTCTCCATGGAGAACACAATAATACAATTGTGTCATCATTCAAGATATCCTAGGGTGATACTATATTCTATAGATATCGACAATTTACTATCTATTATTATTAAATACTGTGTATATTAAATAGTGTATTATTAATAAATAATGTGTACCCAGTAAAATGAACTAATTATATGCCAGATTCTTTAAAAAGTTAATATTTCCCACGAAGACTATCCAGCAAGGGATTACGGTTGAAATTGGGTACCACAACGATTTCTCTCGCTTTGATAACTGCAAAAGTTTGTAAATCAACAGCTAGGGACAGCTGTGCTCATTTAAATGCGCGCCCCGTCTCTCCTGTGACATGTTTAATGACTTTCTACTATCAGAACTGGATTTCCATTCGGACTTCGAACCAGCTCTGATCTTGCAGTAACGGGTCTTTTAACCAACTTAACTATACCAACAGCTTTATTCCTAATCCGATTATTATGGTAATTTTAATGAACGACGGTATTAAGAGTAATGGGTACAGCTTCCGTGGCTGTTTTTATGTCAGCAGTTTCTTTTTCATATCCTATTAATCTTAACACAGTATCATGAAAACTACGGTTTAAAATAAACTGTTCTACGTTTAGCCAAAATTTTGCAGTGTTGGCTTAGGCGTACCAGACTTTAGAAAAGTCTCACTATATTACAATTATAGTCATCATTTAATTTTGATATAGCTCTTAGAATAAAGAGTTCTACATCTTTACTTCTGTAGATGAGTCTTTCAGGACACATTCTGGATAATTTCGTCTACTCTCGCCACGGCGCGACGGCGATCGAGGGGTTGGCAAGGGACCTATTTTATATCACCGCCTAATTAAACTTTAAGCGTGTAATTCTTAGTTAATTGATTTATTATTAAGCCAATGTCCAAAGCCATTGCATAGTTAATAATGTTAGGACCCTCGCTTCCGCAATGTCAATTTTAGAGTTTGGTCACGAACTATCAAGGAGAGATGGGCTCATGCATTTATATTTCGATTAACCATTTTCGTCCTGCCCAGCTGTGATGTCAACGATAAATCCGATATTTATAGCTCTATTATCATGTAGTAATCATGTATTAAAAGGGAAAGCTGTTTATCATTATAATCCCCAGAACACAGGGTCATAGAACTCTATCTTTTTTCCGGAGTATTTGCATTTTTTTTTTGCCTCGCTCTGTTTAGGATTATTGTTATTGCTTGCTTATATTATTTGTTATATTGGTAATGGATTTAAGAAAAAAATATGCATTAAAAAAACAATATATGAATGTTAGGTAAATTTAAATTTGATATACCATTATTTATTACTATATTATAGTTAACATAATAGGTATTGTAATTTCTGTAATTGCATTAAAATCTTATAAATAAATGATACGTAAGTACGTCCTAACCTTAACATTAATTTTAGTTACATTTTTATGATTATTTTTCTGCTAGAAAGTAGTCCGTGTTGACTCTTAATTATTTTTATTGTATTATTCCATTCTAATTTAAAAACCTCTAAAAATTGTGTAATGACGAAATAATCTCCATTCCTACCTTGTTTTTTGTGTATTTTCTCGACCAATGGTGTAGCAGCTACAGCTGCAACCACCACGAGAAGCACGACTGTTCTCGTCCGCAGCTCCATCTTGAATGACCATCGGTAGACCTCCTCGTCAACTTAACCGCTTCAGGCACCCGACTCTTGCGAATGGTTTGAAACCAATTCCAATTTTAAATAATGTTTCAGTCTTCATTGTCGTCATTCAATAAGTTTTAAAAACCTGTTAACGGGTGCATTGTAGCTTCTTAGAAGGTTTCTTATTTTATTTAGAAGAGGGATGAGAATTTAAATTTTTTATCTGTAAAGTGCAAATCACAAAATAGGATTTATCTATATATAGAAAGAAAGCAAAGGGACAAAAATAAGGAAAGATGGTTCGGGCATGTTAAAAGGATGACTGAAGAGAGATTGACGAACCAGATATACAGGGTGTCTCAAAAGAAATTTATATTTATTTAGCTTACTGCGTGAACGCAACGTATCCGAGGGGCGCGGGGGTTATGTCAATCGGTAGCCTGGCTCTTGGGAATTCAGTCGCTATGGAGCGTGCAAGAATTAAAGCCCCAAGATGCCAGTCAGAACCGACTTCACTGGCGCATTTATAAGACAATATCCGTCACGAAATGGCAGCCATCCCTGAGTCCACCTGTCGAGCCGTCATAAGTAATTTTACTGTTCGATTAAATGAGTGCCGAGAACGCGAAGGTCTACATTTAGACGATATTATTTTTAAGAAATAAATGCCCAAAAAGTGTATTTTAATAATTAATAAACATTTTTTTTATATGCAGCTTACTTTTTTTTTAAACGATCCACTAAATATAAAATTTCTTTTGAGACACCTTGTATAATGCGAAAGTTGTGGGTGAAAGAGGCCCTGGCAGACCAAGACTCACTTATCGCGATCAAATAAATAAAACAATAGCTAAAGGTGCAATAAAAAGCCATCGAAACAAAAGGGATGTATGAAGAGGTTCATGAATGTCGAAGAAGCGAAAGAGGTATGTCGAGATCGTGACAAATGTCGCTCAATTGTCTCTGCCTACCCCGCAAGGGACTTCGCGTGAAGATATGTATGTATCTATATATATAGGTTTATTCAAAAACGGTTCAACTCGAGCTAGTTAAATTTCTTTTATTCCTATCATATTGAAATAAAACAAAAATGACAAATCACATTTAGACCAAGGTACGTTTGGAGTAACGTCTTTAAAAATAGGTTTTTAATTGTCACAAAAATAAAGGCTAATAAAAAAAATAAACATAAGTCTATGGGTCAGAAAATCATGTAAGTAGGGTCCAACAACCTCTGTTATTTCTTAGTTCTTTACGAATACAATTTGTTCTTACTAGAATTGGAACTTGTAACGGAGTAGTCATGATTGCGACGCACGCGCAATGTTTAGTGGGCAGATGATTATTGTTAGCGCGTTATGGACAGGTGAAGTTTTGGGCTATCGCTATGAAATACATTGATTAATTGTTATGTAATGTTTAAGTTAGGTTAGGATGTTTTTTAACTTTATAAGTTATAATAAAATTTGCCTAGGCTAATTAGAGGATTTTCTAACTTTTTTATTAAATTGACTGAATTTTATGTTTATCCCTGTGGTCTAGTGGTTAAGGCTGTTGATCTAGACGCAAAGGTACTGTGTCTGATTCCTGGTTGAGAATATAAAAATAGTATTTAATTTATTTGTGACATTTCCAGACACTGGTACGCTAACTGCTCGTTCCGAGACACGATAATAGTAATCTAGTATCATCACGACCGTTTTCTCTTTCGGGGTGGTCAAAAATCACGCTTATAAAGAAGCGGATTCACATTTAGCCAACTTTATAATAATAGTAATCTAAGCACCCTTAAAGCCGTTCCGAGACGTGCATAAACTGTTTTGCCAAAGGTTTGTGACGTCACAGATGACATCATTCCTCGCGCTCTGACTGCTCATCATCAGATCGCTCTGAGCGCTGTCAGTTGTTTGTCAATTTGTCGCGCGCCATTTTCAAGTATATTTAACATTAGGTTTTATTTTTAATTATTTAATGTTGTAATTCGTTCATACTGTTTGTATATTACTTCTAAAACAAATCTATAATATTTAAGTAGGAAGTAAATAAAAAAATGTCAGTAACACGGCAAGTTATTTTAGAAGACCAAAATAATAATATCAAACGTTACACATATAAAGCTGAAAAAGCCGAGAGAGGTGCGTTTGTTAGTTTCATACTAAAAGATGTGGAATTCGCAATATGCTATGAATAAAAATGAAATTTAGACCGTTCCAAATTGAAATCACGCTCTGAGCATCCAAATAGAGGAATTTGATTCGGAACGACTGTCAGTATCATATTCATTCTAAGCGCTCTGAGCATAATTCGGAACGAGCAGTAAACATCGACGAGCTTGCCACTTTTCATGAGAGCTATGTCTTCATCTCGCACCTTAAAAAGCTTGATTTCTGAACACCCCTTAAGTGACTTCTGAATTTCATTCTAAAAATAATTAATTGCTAATTGCGACTTAAAACTAGAAATATTTGTTTATTTTAATAAATACATAAATTTAGCCAATTCAAATCTAATAAAATATCAATTTATCATATTGTTTTCCTTATTTAAACAAGTCCTCTTTGGGCTATTCCCGCAACTTGTTCGGTGTTTATAAATAAACTGGATGCAAATCTAAACCAGTATGTTAATCATGGAAAACATATACTTGCATTAGTTTTGAGCGCTGAGCCGCTGCCATGGCTGACAATAAGAAATCACTTTTCTTACGTACATTTCTTTCTTATCATTCTTGATCACAATAGTATTTCTGCACCCGATTATAATGGCTCCCCATTCACAAAGGTTAGTTGATAGAAAAAACATTAATAGCATTAAGCTCACCTTACCCACACTATTTTTGGTTCTCTACAATAAATAAAGTAAAGTATCATCACGACTGTTTCCCTTTCGCGGTGGTCAGGAACCACGCTAATAAATAAGCGGATTTACATTTAGCCAACTTTACTATAAGCCAATCATGACAAGTGGCAAGCTCGTCGATATCTCCAGCGTACTAAATTCGAGAAATATCACAAATAAATTAAATATTAATTAAATGTATTTATTTACATTAATCAATATTTTATAAAAATGGAGTTGACTGGTTTTGGAACTATATACCTCATCTGTCTCTGGGTTCCGAGGATCATTTTTGACAAATTAAATTAAATAAAAGTTGGTTGAATAGTTAAGCCGTGAAGGCGATGCAAAACATAGATGTATACACAGACAGATAACGCATCTTTCACATTTTAAATATTATTTATTTATTTAAAACTATATTGCACGTTATACAAGGGGCGGACTTAATGCCGCTAGACATTATCTGACAGCCAACCTTAGGGACAATGGGGACCATTTCAAATGTAAGGTAGGTGCAAATATTTATAATAATAATAAATAAATCTATATATATGAAAATACAATGATATTACTAAATACATACTAATAACTATGATATATTAAATACTAATAATACATATACTACATATGATACCATTAAATAACTTATGAACCATTTAAATAATACGATGACACCATTTTTTTAAACATTTTTCGGTTGGATGCTTGTCGGATTTCTACCGGTAGTTCATTCCACAGATATTAGTATGAATAATTATAATAAAAGATAATCTTTGTATCAGCAACAAGCAAGATCTCAGCTTGTGTATTAGAACCAGTATAACAACCTTCGCATTGATTCCGGCGCCGAAGTTCATTGCCTTTAGTTGCAGTTATCTCGTTTTATTCGGATATTTTGCCGTAAACTGCCGAAACGAATACTTAATTATTATCACGGTACTTGGAAGTGATTAAAGAAAGTATTTGCTATAAAAAAATACATAAATATCTGTTTAAAATGCTGGTAAAATTACTTTGTTTATTACAAAGCATTTAAAAAATCTTGCCAACAGATAATTACATTACATACATATATTCACGCCAGATCTCTTGCGGGGTAGGCAAAGACAATTGAGCGCCATTTGACACGATCACGACATACCTCTTTCGCTTCGTCGACATTCATTAACCTCTTCATACATGCCCTTTTGTTACAAAGGCTTTTTAATGCATCTTCAATCAATGTTTTATTTATTTGATCGTGATATGTGGGTCTCGGTCTTTCACCCACAACTTTCGCATTATATACCTGGTTCATCAATCTTTCTTCGCTCATCCTTTCAACATGCCCGAACCATCGTAGCATGCCTTTCCTTATTTTTGTCCCTTAGCTTTCTTTTATACCAACCCTTTTCCTTATTTCAACATTACGTCGTCAAAGTGACGTCGCATATCAGACACGTAACGACCCCATTTATACTGCATTAACTATTTTATACATAACTAAATTAATTAACAAAACTCAAAATTAACATTTGTGTTATTATAATTAAGCTTGTGTATTGTTTATTTATTACATTTTCTTAGGAGCATATAGGAACACTTGATTAGTCAATTGTATTTTTCTATATGAGTATTCATAAATTGTTTAAGAAACAAAAAAATGGCTGGAATAGATGTTTATTGTTAGCAAATAACAGTCTACGGATAAAGGCATAGTGCTTAAAAACAATCTCAATTTTAATAGTAGATAGCAGCTGTAAAACTAAAGCTTAATAATAATGACAAAAAAATATATGTTAAATTAATGTTCATTAATTAATTAGCATAACAAACAATATGCGCTGGAACAAAGCTTTCAACATATAACCCTACATAGTATTTATCTAACAGTTAGATTTCTAGAGGTACACAAACCAACTGAACCAGATGCAAATTTGTTAGCAAGGTCAATGAATGCGATCTACTTTCTTCATTGTGCACATTTCAGGGTCATCAATCCTTAAAACAAAACGGCAAAGAAAATTGCAATGAACCACGTAGGAAACCAAGGCCGCGACCATTCTCAGCCGGTGTCATCGAATCTAAAAAGAAAGAAGCTGCCAAACAAAAAAATGTTACCAATTCGCCTAAGAAGTCACTTGCCGGCAAATACGAAGCTATTGCCGAAGAGCTTAAAGATACAAATGAAAGAGTTAAAAGTTTAGAGCTTTTAAACGTTAAGCTAACAGATGATAATAAGCTACTAAGGAAGAAATTCAACCAAGTTACCGAGCAGAAAAATGTGATAGAGCGAAAATTAATCGAATGCGAAAAATTTGTTAGTCGACTTGGGAAGGAATATGAAAGTCGTAACGCAGAGTTGAGAGATGCTAAGGAAAATGAAAGTAAACTTTTGAGCGAAGTTAATAGAGAGAGGAGTGAACGTAAAAACTTATTGGTTCAACATGAAAAAGACGCGGCTACTGTACAAGATCTTCAAAGACAATGCAAGGAGATGGAGATGATATTAAGACGAAAACATCCAGATTCTGTTTCTGCATTAATAGGTAAGTTTCAGTTTTTGTTCTCGTAACTTTTAAAACGGTTTTAAAATAATAACATCAATCATAATCATATTAAAAATTTTCCAACGTTTTTCCATAATTGTCATATGATTGTTTTAAAAGAATGCTGTAAAATGGACGAAATGCGTCTTTCCATAGTCTAGTTCAAGTTTGCTAACCCCAGAACTGCAGACTACAATAT
Source organism: Tinea semifulvella (assembly GCA_910589645.1). Taxonomy (NCBI): domain Eukaryota; kingdom Metazoa; phylum Arthropoda; class Insecta; order Lepidoptera; family Tineidae; genus Tinea; species Tinea semifulvella. Next base: position 6,458,265 of record OU342599.1, read on the forward strand.
GTTTAGCAAGTCAGATATTATTTTCTTTATTTATAAGTAACTTAATGGCCGGTTTTAAAAAGGTTGAGCAGCCTTGGTCTATTTGTTAAATTGGCTAGAAGTAAAACCGCTTCTATAATAACAACGTGGTTTTTTTCTCGTTATTAAACTTTACTTTTTACAGTATTTATTACTAATATAATATTTTTGACATAATTTTACTCTGGTCCTTTATTAGTATTTATTTTTAAACTAGTGGCAGCTAAATCATCATCGGTAGAAGACAACAAGAGAAAATTGCTAGAAGAACGTACATCTCGTTTGGAACAAGAGTTAAAAGATAAGGAAGATCATTTCCAAGGAATACTGCTAACGTTGCAGGAAAAATTCGGAGACATGAAGCTAAAGTACGAACACCACATCATTGATGTTGAAAGACAACTTATGGAGAACAGAAAAGTCAACACGGAATTGAAGGATAAAATTAATAAGTTGAATTTGGTAAACTGTGCCGTTCAGACTTCGGAAAAAACTGTACTTTCTATTGGAATTCAAACTACGTTTAGACCTACTCAAAGGGCTTCATCAGCTGTAAGTAGGATGTCTCAGAATTCTACAATAATTATGAATAAGTTGAAGGAAGATAGCTATTTGGTGGCGACAATCAAAGGTTTGCAAGGAGAGCTGACAATGAAGCAACGGACTATAGCGAAGATTAATAGAGAGACTGAGGAATTGAGAAAGAATTTAAGGAACTTGCAAAGGGAAAAAGAAGGTATGTTTTATTTAATTAAAATATTTTCGACGGTTGTTAACCTGTGCATTTTTTCCACATTTCATTTTGCTCGCACATTAAACATTTTCAAATAAATTCAACGTTCATCATTAATTAATTTACTGCTAGATGTAGGGCTCTCCTAAGGCTTTCTTTAGGTCATCCATCCATCTTGCGTGGGGTCGTCTCACTCGTGCGTCTTTCCATACGTGGTCTACACTGCAGAACCCGTTTACCTCATCCTTCTGTGGCAGGTTGTCCGGTCCACTCAAGTCCACTGACACTTCAGCTTGCTAATTTTAAAACTTACGTTCTCAGACGTATATCAACGTTTCCAATTCTATCATTCAGAGAAATACCAAGCATAACTCTCCATAGCTTGCGATCTTGGATTAATGGACCAGCCAGACCCATTGTCAATGTCCACGTCTTTCTCTGTATGACATTACTGGGAGGATTGTTTTTAAATTAGCAGAGGTTTTTGCGTTTTGTCGACTTTAGGTTGCACATGGGCATGTAGTCTATCTTAATTGTGACTTGCCTGGTGGGTTACTGCTGTACCAGGTATTGTAATCTCATAGGTACTGATAACTAAATTTGAAAGGTTATTAATTGATCGTTGTGGTGCAGTTCTGTATATGTTTTATTTTGTAAATCTGATATAGCTGAGTTTTCCTTGCAGATACCTTTCTCAGTCAGATTAAACATTAACAGGTTACTGGAATCTGCTAAGCTGCTGGTCTTCTGCTAACAGCTTGCTTATTGGACACTTTGCTGCTTAGTCTTCTACTAGCAGGAGTAGAATCATTCTAAAGAATTAAATTAATGACGTTTCATAAATACCTGTAATAGGTTTACGTGAATAAAGATATTTTACCCTTGACTTTGACGCACTGGTGAAATTCCATCGTCGTTAAACATTGTAGTATGGACGATGAGGGGATGTGCGAGTTTGAGTGTAAGGTTGTGCTAAGGCTGAGTGTATTTTTGAGATTCCTTGAAATCTGATTGACTACATTGTCAATAAGTTTTTAAGGAAATATAATTACTATAATTGTAGACCTCCTCGCCAAGCCGTCTGGCCAGCAGCGTGGCGAGTGTAGGCCAAATTCTCCAGATATATGTTCTGGAAGGTCCATCACCAGCAGTGGAAGTCTAGGACGCTGTTCTAGAGGCTGTAATGAATAAAAAATGAAACATATTTTCAATTTCATATTGGTATCTAATATTAGAGAGAGAAAAACAGCATTTACAACGTTTTACCATTTTAACAACATTTTACCTCTAGTTTTATAAAACAAATCTATGATTGATATATCTTTAAAATCTCTAAATATTTTGGAGTGTGCAAGCTAGAGGGATACTATGTATCAACCCTCTTAATTCGTTTTATGAACACCCTTCACTGTACAATCCCTTTTACAATCCCCAAACTCCTTTATACCTTAAGACTCATTTCTAGTTTCTTGGAGACAGTCATAATCTTCGTCTTCACTCTGCTAATAACAATCAGCTCAAAATCCCTACCCAGTCCTCCAGCAGATATTCAGATTCTTTTAGTTTCCGCTGCTCGAGAGTGGAACAAACTTCCTCTGGTTATCAGACGGGCGCCGTCTATTATTATATTTAAAAATCTACTTATCGCTCACTTTCTAAACAAACAACATAGCTTTTCTTAGTACCTGTATATCTATCATACTATTTTTATTGTGTGTAAACAGTACTTACCTATTTCCGTATTTTTACATATATATTTAAGTAATAGTATAGTAGACTCAGCTTTACGCAGTGGAAGTTGGTGCGAGAGGAGTTCCAGCATCGAGCTTTCAAGACGGCATTAACGGAATTATACAGTATTTGGTTGGGTATGTAGATAAGTAGAATGGTGGATGGTGAGCGTATTATCGCGCAATAAAAAAAAAAGGGAAAAAGGAGGCCATTTTCTTAAACCAGCCTATTGTCGGTCGCAAGCCCGAGACACCATTCTTCTCATCTCCTACCCACACACGATGGACCCGGCACCCGCACGGTGAATCCATGGAATGCTTAGAAATTTGTCTTCTTCTTCTAACGATTATTATGTATTGTATATTTATAATAATGCACCCCGCAATCCTCTACCACACTCCCAAAGGTTAGCTGTTATAAAATGCCGAAATCGGCATTAAGTTCGCCCTTGTACATTACTTTTAAGTTCTTTGTGCAATAAAGAGTTTATGAATAAATAAATAAAAGTTTCTTACCGAAATTATTATTTCTGAAGGTAGTCTTTGAATTACTGCGTCTTTCTAATATTAGGTCTTCAATTGTCGTTATAGATAATCAAAAAATAACAAATTATTTTGAAATTTCAGTATTAATGAACCTAAACCCTCACAAAAGAGTCGTGACAAGACAAGCCAGGTCAACAGACCATATTTTGGCCAGAATGAATGGGGAAATGGAATTAGAGTTAGCGGAGACCAGAAAACAGAAAGAAGTGCTCTTGATGGAGAGGAACAGTCTTCTGGAATCCCTCAAGAGGACAAATGAAGAGTTTATTATGCTAAAAAAGAAACGAATTCAGGATGTAAGTGAAAAATATTCATTAATATAACAGCCCCTAGATGTCTGCTATTTTTTGAAACAATTTTAATTTAGTATGTCGTTTTATGTTACTTTCCACCATTTGATCTTTATAAGTGACATTATAAGCTGGTGCAATAATACAGATACCAGTTTTTTTTTTCAAAATCAATAGGTTTGATTCCCGTCTAGGATTTTTTAAAGGCTTTTAGGCCCACTTGAAAAATTCACCATGTATAAGATATAATGTCATTAACTTCTAATTTCGTGTCTACAGAATGGCTTTTTCATATTATATTTTTCCAGCTACATACTCTTCAACTTGCCCATGAGAAGGAGTTGATGCAGATGAATATGCAAGTATATCCTCTTCAGGAAGAACTCCAACTGCTAAACCGCACAGTGGAAATACTTCAGGATCGATCCAGAAACGATGACAGGTATCAGGGTGGAAGCAAGATAAATGGCGGAGGAGATTGTACCAGAAATGGTTATAAGCAATAATCATTTATTAACACTCCATAGTATGTTTTGTTTCTGCAATAAACTTTAAGATATGCAACTATATACTCTTTAAGAAAAAAACCATCTGTGGATGATCAAGTATACTTCAGGAACGTTTTTTTTATGTGATGTATCGAATTTTTGCATCAATAAATAGTCTTGCATCAGATCAGCTGTAGCCCTATTCTGTTACTTAAGCGCAAACGTTATATAAAGGAATCCGTTAACGATATATATTTAACACGCTATTAAGGTTGATATTTGCACGGACACTGTCAAAGTCGAGCGCTTATAGAGTTGAGAATTGAATAATATTTTGTAATTATGACGCAACATCTGACGCAAATAACGAAATCCACTAATAACGTTTGCGACTAGGTAACAGAATAGGACCACTGGTCTTCTTGCACTACTAATCTTGGTCTTGCGCAAGAGTCTAGCCGTAACTGAAAATAGGTAGGTAGAGTTTTGAAGATATTTCATGAGGACTTACAGAGTCATGCAAGGGTTCGATTTTTTTAACTCAGAACACATACTTGGAAATAGTTTCAGTTAAAGAAAAACTAATTCCGTAACTGCCTCCGTGGTCTAGCGGTTAAGTCCGTGGATTTAGAATCGGAGGTACCGGGTTCGATTCCTGGTCGGGACACAAAAATATTTATTAATGTAAATAAATACATTTAATAAATATTTAATTTATTTGTGATATTTCTCGAGTTTGGTACGCTGGAGACATCGACGAGCTTGCCACTTGTCATGATTGGCCTATAGTAAAGTTGGCTAAATGTGAATCTGCTTGTCGTAATGATACTTTACTTTACTTAAAAAAAACTTACATAAATTAAATAATATTGTAGCAAAATTAGGAAAAAATTACCGAATGATACTATGACATATCGGTGGTCTTGAAAACAAGACCAAGACTTAAATTTCAATGAATTAACATTAAACATTGGGTTGGTTACACAACCGATTTATTAGTAAAGGAGAAAGAGTATTTAGCGTTAATTTGCACGGTCATGTCAATGCATGTTTGTTTTGTTAACTAAGTTCTCGTTAAAAAAGTGGTGCAAATTTGTTAATGTGCTACAATAGAAAATATACGAGTATGTGAAAACTTTAATTTTACTTTCCTTAAAGCGGACCGTATTTTTGCTTTGTGGTTATTTCGTTTGTAATGCTTATGCATCCCTCGCACAATCCAATATTATAAAAAAATATACAATTCTGATTGTAATTTTGAGATATGTGGTGTATTAACTGTCTAAGAAAAAAAAAATGGTTATTTGGATAATCTACTGCATGTAATTGTCAAAAGAGCAAATATTTTTTTTAGGCTTCAGGTGTCATTAGTAGAACCTCTTTTTGAAATAAATATGGTCACTTTTTTTTAAAGATAAAAATCATTATCCGAAAAACAAAACACTACTGCATGGCCATATCCATCGTGAATACCTAAAGGTTAGGATGTGTTATTATTGATCTCGTCCACAGCCGAGATACGAAATTAGAGAGAGAAAGAATTACGTAAGTCAAAGTTCGCCGCATCGTCGACCACTCGCTACCTACTTGATTAGGTTCTGCATGAGTGGTGATATTTTTAGGAAAACTTCTCTGCACCGTAACTTAAGATTTTATTACTCAATAATTAAAAAAAAAAATACGTATTTCTTTATTTTTATTCTAGATTATAATATAAAAATATTTGCTCTTTTAAGCTCGGCATTGACGGTCAGTTTTTCGCGTCAAACCAGACGTAAAACTGTGGCTTACATCCACAGTTTTATGCCAACTATATTTCTCCACTCACTGGCGTCAAACCGGCTCTTCAGTTTTCGACCGGCTGACTGTTTGAAGGACGTATTACTACCTATTTGTGTCGAGAAAAAAAATAGGCGGGAAGTTTTAACTTATTATTGGCGGGACATTTATATATATGTTTCATCATTCATTCATCATTACAGCCATTAGAACAGTGTCCTAGACCTCCACTGCTGGAGATGGGCCTTCCAGAACATATATCTGGAGAATTTGGCCTACACTCGCCACGCTGGCCAGACGGCTTGGCGAGGATATGATGTCAATTTTTAAAGGCAATTTATTAACGATTCCACAAGTTGGTATTAGTGGAACCGGGACCGACGGCTTAACGTGCTCTCCGAGACACGGGAACGGTGGTGTTGTTAATATTTGACAAAAATGCATTGCTCATTGGTACATGCCGGGTGGGTTTGACCCGACCTTTGTAGGATTCAAGGAACGCGTTTTACAATCGAGCCACCACCGCGTATATATGTTTACTTTTTACTAATTAGAAGATTTTTAATAATTGATCAATTTATTAATTTCGATAGTAACTATGAAAACAATCCATTATAGCGGGCGCTGCGAGTGAACTGACGCGATTGGATTGCAGATCACACACTCACGGTCAGTTTGGATGTAGGTTTGGTTGGATGTGGGTGGGGATTATGGTAGTCACGGAAAAATTCGTGGCGCGTAGTCAGTTAAAACTCTGGAGTTGGGTTTCGACACTCACGATCAAATTTTGGATGTAATCCACACTTTTACGTCTGGTTTGACGCCTAAACTGACTGTCAATGTCACACTTAACAAATTCCACGTAGTATTAATCATATATTTGTTTTAATAATATATTGCATAAAATCGTTATAAATGTTTTAGATATAATTTTCTGTCTAAAATTCGGTATATGAAAGTAAAAATATGTCGAATCTGACTCTATATTTTTAACCGTAATTTTATTTCCTAGACTAATTGAAGTCTCAATGCATTCTTAATTAATAATCTAACAGTACAAAGACGTTTAATAAAATTAATTATTAAAAAGCTAAGTCAGTATCTAAAATTTAAGGGACCACCTAGATTTTAGTAAATAGTAAATATGGTATACGAAAACCCATAGTATATATTTTATATAATACATTTTTTGATGTAAAGGCTGTTATAACAAGAATGAAAAAATACAGGTGTGGTGCCTTTTTTTAATAAGTTAGTTTTTTAATAGAATAATTTAATGTACATTATTTCTATTAATTAATCAAATAATATAATTATTTTTCCTGCAATGTTATAGTCATTTTTGTAAGGTCGTTTTTATTTGATTTATAATTTTATATTTTTAAAAATCTTTCAACTGTTAACATTTATGTTGAAACGCATTAATAATAGTTGTATAGTGTTGCTACACGAAAACAACACTATGGATGCGTTCTTTTTATAGAATAAAATAATAATAAAGGATTAAAATGTTACCGTTTGCAAAATACAAAAGTTATTTTGTTAAAGGTGACCAATTAATTATCTTTAATATTATTATTATTACAGTCATTTGGTGCTTAAAAACATATTTTTTCCTTAAACACCCGGGCAAAAACTTTGCTTCCAAATGACTAGTCTTTTATAGCTTTAGAAAATAATAATGTGATGACTAGAATACTGTTTGGATTTATAAATGGTGGTAAAAGCTTGAACTATTGTTTAGATATTAATTTTTTTCAATGCGGTGTATCACGCAATAGTTTTTATAGATGTCGCTAGCGGCAATGGTAACTTGTCAAATCGATAACAAGAGTTAATCAGCACACGCGTTTGATCTCCAGTTTGCCACAAAGGAACAAACATATATAGGCTGATAAACACATAACTCTGCCTTAAGTCGAACACAGCAATCGTGTTAATGAGACACCCCATTAAAATTGATGTTTGGATATTTCAATCGAAATGAGGTGTATCAGGCAAAGCTTTTTGTAGATGTCGCTAGCGGCAATGGTACCTTGTTTTACACCTATAAAGCATATTTTTTAAATGATTTGATGAACGGAAATTTTAAGATCACCATATTATCTTTGATTTCGCTTCGAAATCTCGATTTGTACACTTAAAAGCTGCTCACTTCGGCATAATATCCAGAAAATAATAAATTTCGTAATAAAAATACAAGTTTTCTATGCAACTGACTGTTATATTAGGTACCATCCTACCATACCTCAGTGTTTTAGCGGTTAAGTCCGTGGATTTAGACTTAGAATGAAAATTAATATTTAATGTATTTGTCATATTTCTCGAGTTTGGTACGCTGGAGACATCGACGAGCTTGCCACTTGTCATGATTGGCTTATAGTAAATTTGGCTAAATGTGAATCCGCTTATTTATGATACCATCTATCATGCGCCATCTATCGTGATAAAAAAATAGTGACACACCCCATTGTCTAGTCAAAATTAAATTTATTTTTAGAATGTTTTATGTGCACAATTTTGTGTCGTCAAAATGCAACATATGAAATGAATTTAATGTTTAGTACAAAATAGTTTTGTAATTTAATTCTAATGTACGATTTGTTAAGAATAATGTGTTTAGTTGTGGTTTTGCACGGATTTTGATTTAGTTTTTAAATGTTACAAATTGTAGCTTTAAAATGGTGCCTTGCTAAATAAATTATATTTGTCTTAAAAGTTGTTTTATTTAATTTGAAAGGGTAGGGGGGGGGGGGGGACACTACTAAGCTGCTGGTCTTTTGCTAACAGCGTACTCATTGGACCACTTTGCTGCTTAGTCCTCCACTAGCAGAAGTAGAATCATTCAAAATTAAATTATTAATGACTTTTAATAAATGCCTGTTATAGTTTACTCGTTCCTTGTGTTTGACTTGTCGTTTCAACACAGGTAAGTATACGGGTGTTACTCGTTCCTTGCGTTTGACTTATCGCTTTAACACAGGTTAAGTATACGGGTGTTACTCGTACCTTGTGTTTGACTTATCGCTTTAACACAGGTTAAGTATACGGGTGTTACTCGTACCTTGTGTTTGACTTATCGCTTTAACACAGGTTAAGTATACGGGTGTTACTCGTACCTTGTGTTTGACTTATCGCTTTAACACAGGTAAGTATACGGGTGTTACTCGTTCCTTGCGTTTGACTTATCGCTTTAACACAGGTTAAGTATACGGGTGTTACTCGTACCTTGTGTTTGACTTATCGCTTTAACACAGGTTAAGTATACGGGTGTTACTCGTACCTTGTGTTTGACTTATCGCTTTAACACAGGTTAAGTATACGGGTGTTACTCGTACCTTGTGTTTGACTTATCGCTTTAACACAGGTTAAGTATACGGGTTTTACTCGTACCTTGTGCTTGACTTGACACTTTAAGCACTTTTTGTACTTTATTTCGCTTTGAAAGTCCTTTATTTGCTTCCAAGTCGAACATACCAGTAGACTCGGATCAATGGTAATGACCAAAAAATAAAACACAAAATGCTGTTGTAATATTTGTTTATTAACATATTGTATATTTTATTATGTCTTGAAAATATTAACATTCTATGTAAAAAAACATACATAGATCCTCATAAAAAACAATAAGTTTATAATTAGGCTTGTAGTGTTTTCTGTACAATGGACACTCCGACGAACATAAAATGTCTATCAAATAAATTACAATCAAATATTGCTCCATTAACTGTCGGACATGAACGCCATTTTGTTTTCGTGTCAAAAAATATATCTAATGTAAAAATCAACTGCCAGAGCTGCGTTCGCAAACTAACACCGTGTAAGGTTGCGACACGGGTCGTTCGTAAATGCTTGCTGTGGTAACCCCAAGCCGTTCGGAATTACATTGGGTCGCGACACCGGTGTTGACTCAACTAACACCGAGCTGGATTCGTGTCAATGTCAAATTGACATACAATAACGTATCTAAAACCAGGGAACAAAAACAAGTATTGAAAAAGTGTCTATAGTGGAGATTATTTCACGAAATTATATTAGGAAAGATTAGAAGTCAAAATATATGTTTGTTTATAGCAGTTTGTATAATTATATTTTATACGACTAGCACGTCGTCGACGGCATTGTTAACCATGCATTATTGATATAATAATTGAAGTTTTCCGAGACACTAATAGTAACCTAAGCATGCTTAAAGCAGTTTCGAGACGTGCATAAACTGTTTTACCAAAGCTTTGTGACGTCACAAATGACATCATTCCTCGCGCTCAGACTCCTCACGATATCGAGGTAGATCGCTCTGAGCGCTGTCAGTTGATTGTCATTATTCCGCGCGCCATTTTAAAGTTTGTTTAATATTAGGTTTTCTTTTAGATTATTGAATATTGTAATTCGTTTATACTGTTTCTATATTACTTCTAAAACAAATCTATAATTAATATTTAAGTAGGATGGGAAAAAAAAAGTCTGTAACACGGCAAGTTATTTTAGAAGACCAACATAAATTAATAATAGTAAACGTTACACATATAAAGATGAATAAACCGAGAGAGGTGTGTTTGTTAGTATTCATACTCAAAGATGTGGAATCCACAATTTATCTTCTATACATTAAAACAAATATATATGTTATGAATAAAAACGTGATTTAGGCCGTTCCGAATTGAAATCATGCTCTGAGCATCCAAATGGTGATATTTGATTCGGAACGACTGTCAGTATTATATTCTTTCTAAGCGCTCTGAGCATGATTCGGAATCGTTTGTAAACGTCAGTGTCGAGTAACTTACACTCATAACGTTAGAACTTTACGCGGTGTCACAAAAACGAACGCAGTGCTGGAAAATCGATAATGGTTTGATCGAAGTGATTTTTTTTTGTTTTGTTAGCTTAATGCTATATAAGGTGGCACGTGTGTCGGGTCCCTAAGGGCCTGGTTGAGCGGGGAGATGGCTGGCACATGTCTGTGATCGGGTGCTGCTGTGGGTCCCCTCTGCCGAACACGTTCAATTTATTGTTTATTTATTTATTTAGTACACACAGCAGTACATATATTATCACACACATAACATAGTATAATTATAACTTATCTAATACCAATGTACCAATTAGATGTCACAGCATTCACCAATATAAAAAGAAGAAGAAATTTAAAAACTTATTACTGTTAAAACAAAAAAAAACTATCAAATTTACAAAATAAAAATATGACTTCTAAAATAAAATTATACATTGTTCTTCAATTAGCAGAGAATTTGCGTTTTGTCGGCTTTCGGGTTGCACACAGACAAGTCTTAATTCTAACATACCTGGTGGGGACCAGGTATTGTAATCTCATAGGTGCTCAGGTGAATTTGAAAGATATTTATTTATTGTTGTGTAATTCTGTATTTGTTTCATTTGTAAATCTGCTATAGCTAAGTTTTCTTTGCAGATTCCTTTCTCAGTCAGATTAAACATTAACAGGTCACTGGAATTTGCTAAGCTGCTAGTCTTCTGCTAACAGTAGTAGAATCATTCTAAACAATTTAAATAATGACGTGTCACAAATGCCTGTAATAGGTTTATCATAAGTCAGGGATGATAAAACCCAATTCAATACCGAATACTAATGCGAACCCCTCCCCCCTTCTCCGCTCAACAGTAACAAAAAATTTGAAATTCGAACCTTTTATAACTGAATATTCTTACATTTTTGACACAAAACCAAAATGGCGGCCGTTCCTTTCCTCAATTAATAACAGATATCACAATACACTTACTATAAATAAATTAGGAAATTCAAATATACATAATGTCAAATTGAATTCACATTGCAATCACATGGTCCACTGGCGACATACTCTTTAGTTCCCGAGCACATCACTACACATCACCAAAAAATGTATTAAATAATTACACTTAATTGAGTTGTATGTGTAAAACACTAATACACTCTCACTTACACCAACATTTGTTCCAATATTATTATTATATTGTTAATTGTTACCATACACTTTGTACCTACTTTAATCGTCCTAACTTTACCGTTGGTCCCAAAATTTTGAGAAAAACAGCCAAGTGTCACAAAAATATATTTTCTTCCATCAACATTAAAAAAATAAACTTACACGCAACAAGGAAGACAAAAGGGTTAAAGCCTCTTAAATAGACATTTACCCATTGAAATAGAAAAATAAGAGAAAAATAAAGTTTTGTCGATTACAGTATTAGATTTTTTTTTAAACATTGAGATATATCCAAAAAAATGTGTTAAAATTTCTTTTCAAATTAGACAAGTTTGTGACTCGGTTAGCTGTTTTACAAATATTTATTGGAATTTAAGCATTTTTTTGTGACACTTAACTTTTTATTTCTCAAACTTCAAGACCAGCGTGTATTTAGAGTTCTATGTCACTGGTCTCCATTGGGCAGGTCGTCTTCGTGGTAGTCCAGCGAGAGGACGGAGGCCCTCCGCCTTTTGGCGGGCGGCGGGACCCTTGCCCGTAACTCTTGTTGTAGAAGTAACACAGTACTTTGCATTCCTTCTACGTCTTCGTCTAGTTCTTGGAGGATTTCATCTAACTCTGAAAAACAACGATTTTTTTTTAGCCCAAATAACTTTTTTTTTTACATATTTGAGATCGGTGGGGACTTTTAAGCTGAGTTGCACAAAAATGAGGTCTCTGTAAATGTAACGATTGAAGTTAAAAATGGCGTCAGTTGTACTAGCAACCCGTATGGCGTGTATAGGCCAACATCTCCAGACATTTCTGGAAGGTCCAACTCCAACAGGACTCCTTGTTCTAGGGTCTATAATGATGTACTAGCTGACAGGCTTGTACCAACTTTTAGTTTGACCAGAGTATTTAATATCATTCTATGTACTTTATTTATTTACTATACTAGGCCGACATGTGACCTTGCCTGATGATAAATGAAGCGCAAGGTCCATGAATGTTAGCAACTGGAATCAGCCACTCATGACATTAGTCTCTAACACTATGCCGGCTTGACTGGGTATGACCCTTTACTGGGTTTATCGGAACAAACAGTCGATGCTCCCCAGCCCCGGCAGACTGGGTAAATTACCACCTATTTGTTGTTCTCGTTGACAGTTTGTGCCATTTGCAATGATGTCAAATGCCAATTAATGATATTTATATAGAAATAACACCGCTTGGAACAAGACTAACTTAATTTACTTTACCATTTTTTTTTTGATCGTCTTTGGAATCGGCTCGAAAGACCAAAAACCTTGAGTCTTATGAACAAAAAACATAACAAAAAGGGTGCGTCGCGGGACGTACTGCAAAAGTGAGAACTAAACTAGCAGGTTATTGATTTCGTAGTTGGTAGGAATACGGAGATTAATAGCTGCGTGCGTACTTTACGCGTCTAAAGTAAGAAAGAGAAAGAAGGAGCTGGAGAGAGCGAGAGAGGCATCGGCTATACGCGCGCGCCTATCCGCCCCTCTTCCCCTTCCCCGCCGCGGTGTTTCGAGAGGATGAAAGAAAGAGAAAGAAGGAGCGGGAGAAAGTGAAAGAGGCAGCGGCAATACGCGCGCGCCTATCCGCCCCTCTTCCCCTTCCCCGCCGCGCTGTTTCCCCTTGAAATAATACCCTAAAACCCACCTGACTGTGATTTCTTTACTTCTTCGCTAAAGCTTTTTTGTAGAGCCAAATCTCCCTCGAGTTTCGCTATTCGTCCGCTAGATGTCATACGACCAAGGTCTTCATTTTCTTGATGTAATAACCTACATTTTGCCATTAACTTTTTCCCTGTATTTGAGTCTGGAGTAAATTTCCACGCGGATAATTCATTTTGCGTTTCTTCTAATCTCGCTTTAGTTGATGTGAGCTCTTGTTTAAGCTTTAATATTAGTAAATTAACCGCCGGATCCAGTAATGTTGGACGGCCATTGAGACTCGCGTGTGACGATTTTAATTCCGTTATTTGACTCTGTAAACAAAAAAGTAATATGTAAAATTGTATTTTGCATCTTGTGCACATTTGTCAGATTTACAACACCACCGGACCCGTGCCTCGGAGGGCACGTTAAGCCGTGGGTCCCGGTTCCACTAATACCAACTTGTTGAATAGTTAATGAATTGTCATAAAAAAATTACATCATATCGTCTCCGAGCCGTCTGGCCAGCGTGGCGAGTGTAGGCCAAATTCTCCAGATATATGATCTGAAAGGCCCATCTCCAGCAGCTGTGTTCTAGGGGCTGTAATGATGATGAAGAAGATATTTTATGTTAAAATTATTATTAATCATAAACACAAAAAGATTTATATCGTGATTTAGTTTTATCTATTTTTTGTTTGAAGAGTCAAGTTAACCTTCACTAAACGTTTCTACAGTCAAACGTTTTACAAATTGACTTTGACGATATGTTTATGTCTTTAAAGAGTGATAAGTATTTTATTTATTTATGGAAATCTACTGACATTTGAATAAAAATTACAGATAAAAAGAATAGATATAGAATGTCATTTATAAGTTCTCACTAATAGTGACAATATATAAGCATATAAAGTAATATTTTAACCTAAAATATATACAATAACAGCATACATAACTTACAAGTATATACGAGTATTTTCACAAAAATGTTTGAGTATATTCACAAAAATATTTGAGTATTTTCACAAAAATGTGTGAGTATCTTCACAAAAATGTTTGAGTATCTTCACAAAAATGTTTGAGTATCTTCACAAAAATGTTTGAGTATCTTCACAAGAATGTTTGATTATCTTCACAAAAATATATGAGCAGTAACAAAATATGAGTTATTCCCAAAATTGTATTCTAAAGGACTAAAAATCCGGTCAGAATAATGAGTTACAAATACCTAAATTACCAAGCTGAACCGACTAGTGTTGGCAGAGGCGACCCTCCGCTAAATAGACGGAAAATCCAGTCGCTGCTGGTGGGGGCTAGATAATAGTAAAAATAAATAGTTTCTTACCACATAGTCCTGTATCTCCTGCTCCTTTGCTGCTAACCTGCGGACCAGCACTTTCTCCCGCCTCTGGGCATCCCCCTGTAGCTGCCGCGCGCGTTCCTCTGAAGCCCTACATTTCTCCAACTTACCTGTCCACCAAAACACACTAAGTTACGTATATGTCGCAATGGCACTACCAAGTTATGTGCATCACACTCCGCCGCAGCTAATTTTGTGTCGAAAATATGTCAATTGTTATATGTTTTCCAGTTGTAACTCAATAAAACTATTATTTTATTAATTAAAAGGTTGTAAGAGCATTTAAGTTAAATTTATTTTTGCCACAAAAATACTGCGATGGAAGATCTTAGGAGGGTTTGCATCCGTCTCGCTCGCACCATCCAATATATTTTAAGATTTTTTTAAGACGAGTGTACCTATGTAAAATGTAGTCTATGAACTTACTAGTGAATAAAATTGGACATATTAGAGATATAAATCATATATATATATATATATATATATATATATATATATATATATATATAATCATCACGACCGTTTCCCTTTCGGAGTGGTCAGAAACCACGCTTATGAAAAAGTGGATTTACATTTAGCCATTTACTATAGGCCAATCATGACAAGTGGCAAGCTCGTCGATGTCTCCAGCGTACCAAACTCGAGAAATATCACAAATAAATTAAATGTATTTTTATTTACATTAATAAATATCTTTGTGTCCCGACCAGGAATCGAACCCGGTACCTCCAAGTCTAAATCAACGGACTTAACTGCTAGACCACGGAGGCAGTTTTTGCTAATTTTTTTTCTATCAAAATATAGGTATATGCTGTAGAATCATCACGACCGCGACCTTGACTATCCCTTCCGGGATGGTCAGACCACGCTTTTTTTTATTAATGCGGTTTCACACTTAGCCAACTTTACTATATCATCCCCAATCATGACAATTGGCAACCTCGTCAATCTCTAGCGTACTAAACTCAAGAAATAACACTTATCAATTATTGTATCCCGACCAGGATACAACCCGGACTAAATCGCTAAAACACGGATGGTAATATGAAAGTGAAAAATTGTCTAAAATGTCCGGAATTTTATTTCCTAGAAATTTTATAGACTAAATTTCTCAAATGTACACTCAGGACTTGAAAAAAAAACTTTGAAAATATTCAATTGTGCGAAAAAGATATATGCAAAGGAGGATATATGAATGGGGTGTATCACTTACTTTTTATCACGATAGATGGCGCATGATAGACGGTACCCAATAGAACTGTCAGTTGCATATAAAACTTGTATTTTTATTACGAAAATTATTATTTTCTGCTTATATGGCCGAAGTGAGCAGCTTTTAAGTGTACAAATCGAGATTTCTAAGCGATATCAAAAATATGGTGATCTCAAAATTGCCGTTCTATTAATTAAACCTTTTTTCTTTTTAAAGACGGTGTTCGCTTTCCAAGGTAGGTAACGTTAAGTTAAAATTATTTTTTTTGTTATAAAAATAAAAAAAACCACAAAAATATTTAAAAAATGATCCGTCAAAGCTGTAAACAAGGTACCAGTGCCGCTAGCGACATCTACAAAAAGTTTTGCCTGATACACCCCATTGGCTAACTTAAGCACTTACTCCTTTATAATTTGTTTTTTTGTTATAAAGTCCCAATACATTATATTTTTTTTATTTAACAACTCTATTGTAAATCTATGCAAAAGGTGAACATAATGCCGCAATACATTCTCTTCCCGTTAACCTTTGGGACATAATTATCAAGAACGCTATAAGGCAGACAATTTGCGCTGCAGTCTCGACAGATCGCTATCTTAGCGATTTCGGTCGCCAAGTCATAAAATAATGTTGCCACTAACAAAATAAAAAAAGCCGATTTAGTCAATATCATTAGTTCCAAAGGACGGTAATATTTTAATAATAAATAACTGATGTCATTAAAATCTCTGGAAGCTCCATATTTTATGACCTATTTGCATTATATCAATGGACAACAATATTTATTTCTTTGCAACACTAAATGCAAATGCCAAAATGTCAGCTGGCTGTTGTCACACAGTAAAGCTGTATCGATAAATTTGCGGGCTGTCAAATTTCGTCGTTAAATAGTTTTCGAAATTCGCTAATTTGACAGATAAATCCGTCCGACATTTTCATGACTAAAGGATGCCGATGCCATTATCAACAAGATTATGAAGAAGAAGTTGATTTGGTCTGTTGGAAGACGCATCAATGGCAACCTTAAATCGCTAAGTTACCGATCGTTATGAAATGTCGATGCTGCCCTAGTTTTTCTTTCCCAGTGCTTTATTTAGCACACTATTCTGGCATTGCAAGTTTAATTATGTAATTGTAAATTATAAATTTCAGTTTTTTCACGATTGTCACACCTATATCGTGTTGTGTCACAAATGCAGATATTACAACGGTATTAAATTAATTGCTTTTATTAGAAAATAATATAATATATATAAAAATAGGTATAATGAACTGCCATGTTTTTTTACGTTTTGTAATTTCTTAATTTAAACTATAATTAACTAAGTTTAACACAAAACTGCATAAAAACGGAGACACAATATGCCATAGACAAAAATTAGGCACAGTTTTTTTTAACATTATCGAGGATTGCACTTTAAACATTTTTTTTGTAAAAAATAGATTTAACTTAATTCTAATCGACAACACCTTAACTATGTTAGAAAAGAAATACTTGCAATTATTTGACTAGCTTTCTTTTAACACTTTCTCGTTTTTTGGGAGAATAAGATTGATTTTAAATTAGTTTTATTTTATATTGATATATCGACATGTGACACTGCAAGTAGCGTGACGTCCAAGAATGGGATT
The DNA here is from genome assembly GCA_910589645.1 of Tinea semifulvella. Taxonomy (NCBI): domain Eukaryota; kingdom Metazoa; phylum Arthropoda; class Insecta; order Lepidoptera; family Tineidae; genus Tinea; species Tinea semifulvella. Next base: position 6,475,660 of record OU342599.1, read on the forward strand.
TTTCACACAGGCTGGAAGAGCATTCCACATCTTCAGCGTGCGACAGACACGAGTCTTGAAATTATAGAAAAATAATAATTGCATAATACATTTGTATTCGAATTATTAACGTGGTAATATATAAAATTACTGTGAAGAGATATTATTTCGTCTTTCTATACTAGGGACAAATCGTTTCACAATTTAGTCTGATAATTTACATAATGACGGCAACCCGCGAACGCCATTCGCTGTAGCATGGTACGGGTTACTTTAGACATTTTTAATGTTTTGTAATAATAATAATAAAGAAAATGATAATCGTGACCTATACAATTGATTTCCATAACGTCACGTTTCTATATGATACTCATCCACCTGCACTATTTAAGAGCGGTGGTGACTCGGTTGCAAAAACGCTCTTCTTTTAAAATCCTTTCTTAGGTAAATTTGTTATAGATTTACAGGTTCCTCTAATACCTACCAACTTGTAGAATCGTGAACAACGTCATTGACATCAGACCCTCGCCAACCAGTACCAGCCAGCACTGTGGCGAGTGTAAAGCAAATTCTTCAGATGTGGAATGAAGAAGGAAGTGGGGAATCTGCGTCTAGGTTACCTTCTCACAGAGCTTGCATTCGTTCTCTGCATGTACGGACAGGGCATGGGGTAACCATTAAAGGTATACGAGCCAGGCGGCGGCGGTAGCATTGTCTCCGGCGGACACGCGTGTAGAGGGGTCAGATTTCTCACGAGTGGAGTCTAGGATGCTGTGTTCTAGGGAGTGTAATGATGAAAAATGCTACAACGAACGGGGTAGTTGTCGCGATGTGCTACAAGCATGATAGTTTAGATAATTAAAATTGAATTGACATTTAATTTGAACAAAACTGCTCCTAGAATCAATTCTCTGTGCGAGACGAAGCAAGTCTTTGTGTTGGAATAGGGGAACGTGGAGCTATAAAAACCTTTGAATATTACATTTCTTATAGACAATTATCTGACAGTTTCAAGAATTGATTTGCAATGGGTTGATCAAGGACTTAATGTATTAAGTCCATGGGGTTGACTCAATGCAATTGATTCTATTAATTTAACCTTTTTTTCTTTTTAAAGACGGTGTTTGCTTTCTTAATTCGTCTTTTAAGGTAGATAAAAAAACACTACAAAAACATTTTTAAAATAATAGGTTTAAAACAAGGTACCATTGCCGCTAGCGACATCTACAAAAAGCTTAGCCTGATACACCCCATTTGATTCCATTGACCGCCTCCGTGGTCTAGTGGTAACAAACGTTGCCGTAAACTCGGGAGGTCGTGGGTTCGATTCCCACCGGGGGCAAGTTGTACATTGTATAATTTGTCTCGGTCTGGGTGTTTATATGTATAATATGTATATATTTACAAAAAAAAAAGTATAATATGTAGTTTATCAACCATCTAGTTTCCGTAACACAAGCCTCGCAGCTTACCACGGAAATTAGATGGCGCTGTGTGATTGTCTGGAAATATTTATTTATTTATTTATTTATACTAATATAATTAAGGTGAGTTGGGGTAAGTGTGGCAGAGACAAACTTTAAATGATGACCACTCATTGTTACTTATTGTAACGAGTTGTAATTTCCATGTACTTTTGTCGTAATTTAATGAGATTACGTTCGAATTGTAGGTGATGTTTAAAAATATAGATCAATAGATTTTCCCCGTAGTTGGGGAAATAACAGAAAAGCTATTTTTTTACAGAGTAGACGGTTGAATATAAAAGAGCCATCTAGGGTAAATATTTATGAATTTTGTCTATATTATCAAAAATGTGTTGCCATTTTATAAAATTACTACCGTTTTGGGAGTTATAGGCAGTCGTCCCACCGTCGCTCGCCCGGTGAGGAAGCGACTGACCCTATGTTCAACTTGACGCTTTAAGCACTTTTTTCACTGTATTTTGCTTTGAAACTCGTTTCCACACAAAATTCGGTGAAAAACTCATGCTCTGTTTCTTTTGCTTTCAAGTCGAACATAGCATAACTATCGGCTATTTTCTCGCTCAAGAAACGTACAATAAATATACATTACATGTAAACAAAAGAGATGCAAATATTAATATATCGCTGAGCGACAAGAGCTATCAAAGATCACTCGCTCAGTGATACTTGCTATGCTCGCTTGGCGGTCAAAGAGACGATAGACCAACCAGCGGTAATTTCTTTACAGTACGGATCTGTCGCCCGTCACACTCTCGCTTATAGCCCTGCGACAAAACCATCGGAACTACACACTCACTGCTCGCCAAATCGTTTGTCCGGCGGTGAGACAAGTGCCTTAAGCAATGTTTACACTTTCCCTATCTTAATTTACCCCAAATCAACTTAATGTCTTTTATGACTTATGAACTTTGTCTGTATGTCCATCTTTAACATATCACTTGACCCCACAATCATATATCAGTCTGTTTAATTCGCCTTTACTGAACTGATTATAATAAAATTTGGAAGAAATGATCATTGAAATACAGGAATTGACAAAATTAAAATACGAAATGTGATAATACGGCCATCTAAGCTGCTGGTCTTCTGCTAACAGCTTACTTATTGGACCACTTTGTTCTTAGTCTTCTACTAGCAGGAGTAGAATCATTCAAAATAATTAAATTAATGATATTTGATCAGTATGTTCCAGAGGCAACACTGCAAGTTAAATCAAATCAATCTGCAGGTTGTTTTGACAACATAAAGGATGTTAAAATGAAATGATTGAAGGACAATTATCACATCAGTCCCTACCACAATATAAAATCAAAGTGGGTATTGTCAGAACTATATCATTTTCTTTGTGAAGTAGTCAGAATCCATGCTTCTTAATATATTGTGTGATTGTGATTACGGTGGTTTTCTACACTTAGTGTAATCTACCTTCAGCGGAGTCATCCGATTTCCCCAAGGAAGGCCAGGAGACCCATCACATTCCTTCTAGATAATATAGTACACGCTGGGGTTCGAACTGTAACCTTTTTGGAGTTTAAGGAGTGTTCTTACAACCGAGCCACATCTACTGCAGAACCAACAATCATGGGGCAAACAGGTTCTAAAGTAGAGATCACGTATGGGATGTCAGTGACGACGACGACCCCCCCCCAGATGGAAGGACATGTTGCTGGCGGGGGTTGAATTAGGGTTGCAAAGACCACATGCAGTAGCAAGCCTTAAGGGAGGCCTACATCTTACCAGTGGAGAGACACAGGTTGATGATGGCTTGTTGATGTCTTTGGCATACAACACACGAGAAATGAAAATTGTACTCGGACAGGAATCAAAACCTCTGCAGCTCCAAACCTTCCGGTATGTTACAACGTTATTACAGTTTTGTATATGTTAATTGAACAAAATCTCATATTTCTATTAAGAATAATAAATAGTTTTAATAAATATAATTTAAAAAAAATCACAGCATGCACAAACAATTTTGCTGACTGATTTTTGATTATTGATATGACTTGCTTCCATATTATTCCACATATTTTGACTATTGTTTGTTTGTTACATTATGCAAAATTATAACAATAAAATCTTCATTAATTTTGCTTAATGTTACAAGTTAAAGTTTAACATATTGAGATCAACAATTATCAACTTGTATGGTGAAAGAAAATTAAGCTTGAGGAATAAAAATACAACAAAAAAACAATTAAATACAGAATATTTATCACAATGTCAAAAAAACTTTACTTAAATATATTCTAGAACTTTTTGGAAACTAATTAATGGTTGAAATAATTTCTGGCAATATATAAAATTATTATTTTCATTTTTTTATTACAGCATCTGTAGAATTTGGCCTACACTCGCCACACTGGCGAGACGTTGGTTTGAGAGGATCTGATGTCAACGTTTAATGACAAGTTATTTACAATTCCACAAGTTGGTATTGAGTGGAACCGGGACCGACGGCTTTATGTGCTCTCCGAGGCACTGGAACTTTGGTGTTGTAAATCTATGACAACTGTACATATGAAAAGTGTATTTCTTATTGGTACATGCCGGAGGTGTTTGAACCAACATTTGTAGGATTTTAAAGGAAATTTATTATTTTATATTAATTATTCTTATATTAATAATAATTATTCTTACAACCGAGCCACCACTGCACAATAAATTATTATAATTTATAAATTCTTTTATTTGATACCTAATTACAATTTAACAATTATTCAAAATAACATGTCTACGAACGAACGTATATATAATTAAAATTAATTTCCTATGTCTATAGCGAGTGTCCTCGGCGCACTACGCCCATCGGACATGTATAATTTTTAGTTTTAAATTATTTAGTTTTATTTGTTGTGTAGTTTTTTTTTGTTTGTTTATTGAATGTTAGGTTTTCTTTTTAACCATTTAATATTGTAATTATTTTATACTGTTTGTATATTACTTTGAATAAATATTTTCCATTACGTTTGTAATTTATTATTGATCTTTGCTCCACTCATGAAAGAAAACTTAATATTTGTCAGCCAGTTTGTAGGGTAAAAGAAAATATTGGAACATTTACAAATCAGCCTTTAGTAGAAACCACAAAGTTTCTGAAGGGTTCAATGTCTGTAATTTTTGTTATATATGTAGTGATTGGCATTTAGATAGTTGAGCCAATCACAAAAAAATATTATCGGAAAGGCCGATTACTTGACATGTTTAATGTATGCCTATAAGGCATGTTATTGGCTAACCAAAGTGACAAGCTATAGATTATTTTAATCATCCTTTCAGCAACCAGCCGTCAATATTGTATTGATCTCCTCAAAAATCCAGCATAATATTAAGAAGTTTTCAGACTACATTTAATATTACAGTAATTCAAATAGTAAGTGATGCTTTAAAAAAAGAAAATAAGCAAAGATTACCGAGTATTAGTATTGCCAGGATTTTTTTAATGTTGCCAGAAAATATAAATGTGTACTAAGGATTTTCTTCACTAAATATAATATAAAACAATAGTTATTATATAGTAATTACAGAGTTAAAAAATTATGATAGTGAAATTCTTCATCATAAGAGTTTTATTAAAAATATATAAGCCTGCTTAAGAACCAAATAAATATTTGTCTTATCAATACATTTAGGCCAGGTTCAATGGTCCCTACTGACATTACTAATTATGTCATGACCTATCCAAATACTTATTTATCTTTTGAAGATTAACTATATTTAACTAAATATATCCCGCATTCCAGTTATAAGCTGTGCTAACATCACATGATGAATTTTTTTGTTCAAACCATTATATTTTTACATTTTATGGTAATGGAATGACTTATGTCAGCAAGTTAAGCTATCATTTATATAAACGGAACACAGGAATGAATTAGGTTAGATTGCACTCCAAAATGACAAATCATTTTCCTGATAGCAGGGTGAGGCGGAGTGCACAATCGTCTGAAAATGAATTGTCTAAGATAGATTGTCTGTCAGATATGATAAAAGCTAGGTGGAATGCACAAGATTTTGACATTTCTGACAATCTTAAGACAATTCATTTTCGGACGATTGTGCACTCTGCCTCACAGCGAGGTGATGAAAGATTCATTCTACAAAAGGGAAAGGTTTATGGCTATCAGGGTGAATATTTTTAATACTGAAACACAATCTTAAAGTATTGAATAGATTTTAATGACAATTATCTAATATTTTAAAAGCTTCCAAATTAATACTGTAATACTTATACCTTTTAACAAGTTAATCAATATTGTAACAACTTGTTTATAATCATTTTCAATAATTAACCTTACAAGAATAAATTTTGATTCTTATTTTAATGGTGATGCAGCACCATTACGCTAAAATATAATAAGTATTTTTAAAGGTTTTGGAAGCATTTTTCTTATTATCTAAGTCATCAAACCCTTTATATTAAAATAATATATAATTATACAAATAGTGTCCCAAAGTTTGAGCATAAAATAAAGTATAAAATAAATAAAATAATTACTTTTTCATGGCGGGAATACTGCGAGCTCGGAGCTGCGACACTGTTCACTGACACTATTATAACACATTGCTACCACATATCACCAAATTCTTCATGCCTTACTTTTATTATACACCTAAATTCACCAATATCACATTTTACATTAACAAGTATCATCATCACAAAATCTTAACTCATAAACTCATTCATCACTATTTAGTTAAAGTATTGTCGATTTAAAAGTAACAATAATGTTGCACAGAAATAGACACCAAATCTGTCGGGCCAATGGACGCCGACCGCGGCCACTACAAGCCGAGGAACTGGTCGTAAATACCTTCTAACTGTTTGGTCAACGACTCGAGATGGTCAACGTAAGAGTCCTGATCGGTCCAAGCCGAGCGAAGAGCCTCCGCGGCGCCCTCCAGCTGCTGCGGCGACAACAACACGCGAGTGCAACCTCCGTCAAGTACCGGCGACGCCTTCTCGCCTTGGCGCTCGGCCTCTTCTGACATTGCACTCTCTCAATAACGATAACAAGTCCTCTTCACTGCAACCAAACGTACGGGAATTAGTCCAAAAGTTACAGTTCTTATAATAAAGTTCTCCGATATTGCAACCCCGAGGTAACATACAACTCATAGCAGCTAACCCGTGAAAGGCACTATACTTACAGTCACTAGTTTCTAAAGAGGCTTCTAGTATTAGTCACACAAAAAAAAGTTAATTTTAAATCTCACTTTGCCTATTTCTTATATTAATACATAAATAATAATGCGCGGACATTGAACGTAGGTCAGAAAGACGCCATTTTATCACGCACTTCGCGGACGTCATACGAGTCTCTAGTGATGTCCTTCCCAACCCTAAAATAGTTGTATTCAGTTAAAATTATATTAATTTCTACACAGCTTACAAAAAGTATTTAGTATTTTTAATTTAGGCCTTTTAAGCTCTGTATAAATAGCTAGGGTCTGGCAAACGAAAGCGTGACCTGGAGTTTTATTAAAATTTTAATATGGCAATATTATTATGCTGTCAAAGTCGGTGATTGTAATTGTCAGTATATTGTAAGGAAATTAACTTTTCAACAATTGTTTGCGCCTTATCATATTTAAAAACAACTTTAAGGTTGTCTATTTATTGTCTATTAATTTGTATATCGCCATACCCATCCTTTATCCCTCTCATACGCACTAGCGGAAGGGTGTGCCTATCTCGTTCTAAAACCTGCGAGATCTTTCCGAACGCACCTTGCGCATGGGAAGAAAGTGAACATGATTGAACGCGACCCAGCTGTCAGAAGCGTCAGTGAAAATGTGCCAAGGTCATTGCTTGCACAGAATTTGAAGAAGAGACATCAACCGCTCGCAATTTCGAAATTGCGAGAAAAGAAGCCTGCCCGCGGCCAGCAGCAACCTGGCGACCCAAGGAAAGCCCAAGACCACCTGCAGCGAATACAAGTAAGTGCGTGTGAGCGTCCAGCCCCTTCATACAGTCCACTATTATAATTTATTAATTTTTGCTCTTTTTCACGCCCGTCCATTTGGCCTCTTACGAGCCGGTTTTCCTATCAATTCCTGCCTATTTCCTATCCTTATAGGTATATGTGTAGTCTATTGTATTTATATGATAATTCCTGTAAATTTTATACGATATTTCGTAAACCCGCGCCGCAAAACTTTACATTTCTTGTCAAACTTTTGTGTTACAGGAATCAATCTTGCATTTAGGTCATTTGGGTATTGGGTTATTTGGCTTACTATTGTTATTAGGTACAAATATATATAAAAAAGGGAAAAACCATTTTTTTGTGAAAAAAGTTTTGGTACCCACCTGTTATAAACCCGCTTACTGTTAGCTTAATTGTTGTTTTATAGGTCTGAATAGTTATTTGTATGTTGTAATACTCACCCGCACAGCTTATAAACACATAAAAGTTACAATATTTTATAAAATAATAGGATAATTTGTACCAAGATGTCTGACAATGAAATTAAACTACAAGTTGCATTGTCTAAGCGTAATTCATTGTTTTCTCGCATTCAATCAATATATAATCATTCAAAGAATGTTGATGACGAAGCGTCGAGGGAAGTATTTGTTTCCTCATGTGTAAATTTGGACGAAATCCGCACAGAGTTCCACAAGGTTATAGATGAATTTAATTTATTGTCGCTTAAAATAAAACCGGGTGCGCTTATTGATGACCAGTCATGGTCATCATTTGAAGAGCTGTTTTGCCGTATTAAATATAGATATACATCATTGTTGTCCTCGCAATCATCGGTAAAAAGTGAAAAACATGGAGATTTTTCCCGGCAACAAACCAGACTACCCCCAATTGAACTTTTATCATTTGATGGTGATATTAAAACATGGCCAATATTTTATGCCAGCTTTAAGGCTACGGTTCATGATAATGCATCACTCAACGATTCAGAAAAGTTGTATTATTTGATGGGAAAGCTCTCGAGTAAAGCGCAACTCGCATTTGCTGGAACCCTGCCTTCTGCAGAAAACTACCTATTAATATTAAAAAGTCTTACGGATAAGTATGAAGATAAACGGCTACTTGCCGCTTCATATTTAAATCAAATATTCGAACAAAAACCTTTTACTTCACCGTCAATAGCGAATTTTGAATCTTTTTTGAATAAATATGTAGCATCGGTTAACTCTCTTAAAAAACTAGATATACGGGAACTAGAAGACTTTATATTTTTGAGCATCGCTCTTAAATTACTAGATTCTGACACCACTCAGGCATTTGAAATGAGTCAGAGAACCGTTCAGATACCCTCATTTAGTGATTTAGTTTATTTTGTCAAGGATCAGATGCGAATATTACAAAATACTATGTCTAGTTCTCAGCATTATGTTGCTAAGAAAGGTGTTCGTCCGTATAATGATAAACCGCTCAAAATACCGCAACAAGAAACATTTGTCTCCGTCTCCAAACCACATAAATGTTTGTGCGACAATATTGTGCATGAACATTTGTATTTGTGTCCTGCGTTTACAGAACTAAAACCCGTTGATCGATACAATCACGTTAAGGATTTAAAGGGATGTATTAATTGCCTAAGTATTAAACATAAAACTTTTACCTGTCATTCTAAACAAATTTGTAAAACGTGCAAAGGCAAACATCACTCCTTACTACATTTTAATAAGGAACCAGCGGGTCCTGATAATTTAGTAAACGCTGCCACTTTGCCTAAGGCTATGGAGCCAACCCCTTCTACCTCGACTGATCCTGCTGCCAGCTGTTCCAGGTCCGAGTCAGCGAACATTTCATTTTGTGCAACGTCCATTGCTCGTTCTTGTGCTAACGCTGCCCAATCTCACATACAAAACCCGCAATGTAAAGTGCCCACTACTATTTTATTAGCTACTGCCGTTGTTTTGGTTAGAGATTCTAACGGAACGGAACATAAGGTACGGTGCCTTTTGGATAGTGCATCTCAGGGCAATTTTATAACTTATAGTTGTTGTGTTCGATTGGGGCTTAACAAGTTAATCAGTTCAAATAATTTAAAGGTAAAGGGTATTGGGGGAACAGAGAAAATGGTTCAGGGTTCTATATCCTACCAATTTTCTTCAAGATTTAATACTAAAGTAAAATATAATATTGTGTCATTAGTAGTTGATAAAATTACTGAAAATTTACCTACCACATTAGTGGATATATCCGCTTTACCCTTCTTAGAAGGATTACCGCTCGCAGATGAATCGTTTGGTGTACCCGGTCCAATTGATGCCCTCATTGGAGCCGCTTTGTTTCCGCATTTACTACTCCCAGGTGTTATTGGGAATAATAACATATCCGCACCTCCCGCTATACAAACTGTTTTGGGTTATGTTATAATGGGTTCAGTTCCTGTTCTTCAAGATCGTCAAGGATCAGCTTCGACTCAATGTTTTGCGACTCAAGCTGATGACGCTTCGCTAGACCCTATCAATACGTTGCTCAAACGGTTTTGGGAAATTGATGAATCGCCAGTCTCCGCAGCTCAGGAACACTCAGTCGGCGAGATTGAGTGTGAGCACCATTACCGCACGACCACCGTTCGAGATAAAGACAGTGGTCGGTATACGGTTGCATTACCGTTTTGTTCAGATAAATTTTTACTTGGCGATTCTTATGACATTGCTTATAAGCGTTTTTTATGTTTGGAGAAGAAATTAGAGTCAGTACCGACGTTCCGCGCCGCTTATAATGATGTCATCAATGATTATATTACTAAAGGTTTTTTAAGTCCTGTACCGCTTTCAGAATTAAATGATAATAATCCCGCTTATATTATACCGCATCATGCAGTTTTTCGCTTAGACAAAACTACAACAAAGATTCGCTCAGTTTTAGACGCTAGCTGTAAAACCACATCAGGGGTTTCACTAAATGACATTCTTCATAGTGGCCCTAATTTACAAGGTGATTTATTTACAATAATTTTAAATTTTCGATTACTTCAATTTGTATTGACAGCTGATTGTAAGCAAATGTTTTTACAAATCAACGTTCAGAATAGCGACCGTCGCTTTCAACGTATTTTGTACCGATTTAAAATTGATGATCCAATAAAGGTTTACCAGTTTAAAACCGTGTGTTTTGGAGTAAGGTCTAGTCCATACCATGCCTTACGCACAGTCCAACAATTAATTAAGGACGATGGCGATATGTTTCCAAACGCACGCGACGTGGCAAGTAGCTTCTTGTATATGGATGATATAGCGTGTAGCATTGAATCCGAGTCTCTAGCTTCTCAAACTGCTCGCGAACTGATAGAATTGTTTAAGCGCGGACAATTCGATCTCTTGAAATGGTCGAGTAATTCACCGTCAATATTAAAGGACGTACCCGCATCGCATAAATTCGAACAATTCGAGTTTGATAAGTCCATAGATCATAAAGTATTAGGTCTATTATGGTCAAAGTCAAGCGATTATTTTGAATTATGTATCAAAGCCCCTCCTAGCGATAAATGCAGTAAAAGGATAATATTATCCACTGTCGCGCGCTTATGGGATCTGATGGGATTCGTTGCTCCAGTTATTTTATATGCAAAGCTTCTTATCAAGGAATTGTGGATGTTAAAAATAGACTGGGACGATGCCCCCCCGCATAGTATACGTAAATTATGGAGCCAATTTTGTTTGGAGTTACCGCAATTAAATAAATTTAAAATACCGCGTTTTTTAGGTGTACAGCAAAACTGTACCGTTCGTTTGCTAGGATTCTCCGACGCGAGCGAGCGAGCGTACGGAGCTGTCGTTTATATGCATGTCACGATTGACAGTAACGTGTTAGTAACATTGGTATGTGCAAAGTCAAAGGTTTCGCCCGTCAAGCCTGTGTCCATCGCTAGGCTAGAGCTTTGTGCTGCTGAACTAATGTCAAAGCTATTACGCCGTGTTCATGACACTTTTAATCCTCGGTATAGTATTACCGCACTTTATGCGTTTACCGATTCTAAGGTAACGCTTTGCTGGCTTAATGCCGAGCCAAGTAGATGGCAAACATTTGTCGCTAATAGAGTAGTTAAAACTATTGAGAATATTCCTTCTGAACATTTTTATCACGTGGCTGGTTCTGAAAATCCAGCTGATTGCTTGTCTCGTGGCCTTACGCCTGCAAGAATAATTGATCATCCATTATGGTTGACAGGCCCTCAGTGGATGAAACAGCACCAATCGGAGTGGCCTATAAACAAAATAAACTTGTCTGAGCATGATTTTGAGGTCCCGGAACAAAGGATTCAACGTCCACTCTCCGCGTACCCTGTGATTTCAGCCGCGCCTGCAGAAACTGTACTTCAGGCTTTATCGAAGCGCGTATCATCATTTCCTAAATTGCTGCGTATAATTGTATACGTTTTTCGGTTAATTGGGAAGTTGCCGAGACGTACTTCGATTCGTGTCACTGCAAGGGAACTCGATTTTGCAGAGTTAGCGTTGTGGCTTGATGTCCAACAAAGACATTTCCCCGATGAGTTTAATAAATTATCTACAGATAAAAGTGTTTCATCCACCTTAATTAAATTAAGACCTTTCATCGACCACGATTCTGGTGTAATTCGTGTAGGAGGTCGTCTAAACTACTCTAATGAAAATTATAATAAAAAACACCCCATTGTTTTTCACTAATAGTAGTGAATACCGATCACAATGGGAAGGTGAGCTTTCTGAAAGTAGGATTGATTGGAAATTTATACCACCTGCCTCGCCACATTTTGGAGGCTGTTGGGAGTCTATCGTTAAAATAGTGAAGACTCATCTGGCAAGAACTATAGGCCAACAGATTCTATCCTACGAGGAACTCATAACCTTAAACGCTCAAATTGAATGTATGATTAATTCTAGACCGCTAACCGTGCTCAGTGCGGATCCGTCTGAACCAACTGCATTAACTCCCGCACATTTTCTTCACACCGCACCTTTATTTTCATTGCCTGCTCAACAAATAGGTTCCACTCCGGAACATATGCTGGATAGGCATTTTTTGATTGACAAATTGGTACAATCGTTTTGGAAGCGATGGCGGGTTGAGTATTTACATCAACTCCAAACCAGGGTCAAGTGGAATACGCCTTCCGCTTCAATAAAGGAAGGAATGGTGGTTGTCATAAAAAATGATAACTCACCTCCATTATCCTGGCCTCTTGGTATTATATCAAGGCTTCATCCTTCTAAGGATGGAAGTACCAGAGTAGTAACGGTGAAGACTGCAACTGGGATGCTAGTGCGCCCTGTTGTGCGGCTTTGCCCGTTGCCGACCCAATAGGTGTTGGTCAGTCTTTAAATAATCACTTATTAGTTTTATTATTATTATTTTACTTTTCGATCTAATGTTAAGATTTTATTTGTGCTTATACTTACTATTTTGTTACACTTAATGTTAGGTTGAATATTTGTTTTTCTTTCCTATTGCTATTAGGTAGCTAGGTACACTTAAGGGGTATGGTCAGGTGACTATATGCAAGATTGATTTTAGGAAGCCATCAGTTTCTAATTGCGTAATTTTCACCATTTATTTTTAAAGGCGACCCTTTAAGGCCGGGGGGATGTTTGCGCCTTATCATATTTAAAAACAACTTTAAGGTTGTCTATTTATTGTCTATTAATTTGTATATCGCCATACCCATCCTTTATCCCTCTCATACGCACTAGCGGAAGGGTGTGCCTATCTCGTTCTAAAACCTGCGAGATCTTTCCGAACGCACCTTGCGCATGGGAAGAAAGTGAACATGATTGAACGCGACCCAGCTGTCAGAAGCGTCAGTGAAAATGTGCCAAGGTCATTGCTTGCACAGAATTTGAAGAAGAGACATCAACCGCTCGCAATTTCGAAATTGCGAGAAAAGAAGCCTGCCCGCGGCCAGCAGCAACCTGGCGACCCAAGGAAAGCCCAAGACCACCTGCAGCGAATACAAGTAAGTGCGTGTGAGCGTCCAGCCCCTTCATACAGTCCACTATTATAATTTATTAATTTTTGCTCTTTTTCACGCCCGTCCAACAATAATTGCTATTTTCTTTTCTATAATATGGGTAAAACAATAAAAAGTAACGCGCGAAAGCTGCTACATATTATGATTAGTAAGTTTAAACAAAAACAAGAAGAGAAAGAAGTTGTTTTCCAAGAAAAACAACAATGTTTAGATGCGATCTCGGATTTTTTAGGTTAGTATGACTTTGTAATCTTGATCCTTGTTGGCTGATTATTAGATATATTTACGACATGATGATACTTTTTCTTATGTTTATAGATAATCTTGGAGATATTCAAGGACTCTGCGAAATCAAAAACATTGTCGAAACGTTAACAAATTTGGAGAAAAAAATCTTTAATAGAAACTCAGACTAAGTTCTTAGAAGAAATATCTTCACTAACTGGTATGTACCTGCATCGGTTTCGAGTGTTTTAATTTGTTTGTTCCATTTCACAAAGTTGTGTTATTTGACGTCATGAAACTGTTTGGATACCTTCTTTATTAGAATATTCATCTTCTAAATATACATTTTATACTTTGTTTTGCAGAGGTTGGTGTCACGACACTAAAAAAAATTAAAAAGGAAGGATCTTTGAATGAAGGTATTTGGAGCACTCCAGGAAAAAAACGCCCCCACAAAAGCTCAGTGTCGGATTTAGACAGTTTTGATATTGATGCAATAAGAAATAAAATCAATGAATTTTATGTTGTGAGAAAGGAGGTCCCGACATTGCGAACATTGTTAGAAGAATTATGTTCTAGCATTGGCTTTAATGGATGCAGAGAAACTCTGCGTAAAATATTAATTGCTAATGGGTATGAGTTCAAGAAAAATAAAAATGAACGAACGGTTCTTGTCGAGCGTTTTGATATTGCTGCTTGGAGACATCGTTATCTACGAGAAATTGCTGCTAAACGAGCGCAAGGAAAACCAATTATTTATTTAGATGAAACATATGTACACAAAAATTATAAGCCTAAAAAGTCATGGCAAGGTCCAACAACGAGCGGTGCCCCACAACCAAGCCCACTGGAACATATCTCTTCAGGGAAAAGATATATTATAGTACATGCTGGCTCTGAAACAGGGTTTGTACCAAATGCACTGTTAGTTTTTAGTACAAAATCAAGTTTGGCGGACTATCACCATGACATGAATGCTGAAAACTTTGGTAAATGGTTAAAAGAAAAATTAATACCAAATTTGAATAAGCCCAGCGTCATTGTACGACACAAACGAGAAAAGCTGAAATACAAGAGTGGCTCGATTCCAACGGAATAAATTACGAAGATTTCCTAACAAAAGCCGAATTGTTATGTTTAGTTAACAAACATAAACCCGACCCCCTGTACGTAGCTGACGAACTTTTGAAACAATACGGCCATGAGGTACTGAGACTGCCACCTTACCACTGCGATCTCAACCCGATCGAGCTGATATGGAGCTCAGCTAAGCGTATGGTGGCAAAAAAAAACATTAATCTGTCCGCAAAAGAAACAGAAACTTTGATAAAAACCTCATTTGGCCGAATAACTGCAGAAGATTGGAAAAAAATGACAGACCATGTAATAAATGTGGAAAATAAATACAAACAAAGAGATCACATAACAGAAGAAGTGTTGGAAAATTTCATAATAAGTGTAGGTGATGGCGACTCCACTGATACAGAAGAATCCTTAGAGGTTGAATTTTTGGATTCGGAGTTTGAGTACGATGATTAAAGAATTAAACATCATCATCAGCCTGTACTCGATTAAACATATTGTTGAAGAAATTAAATAAACTAAATGTTAAGTAGGTAAATATTATATACACTAATAATAAATCTACACACTCGTTTTATTACTGACATCCATGACAGTCAAGGCTCCGACACACCAAACGGAGCCTTTAAAAACAAATGACATTTAAAAATGTGATGTTAACCACTTAATAATAATAATATGTGGGACATTTCACACATATTGTTCTGGCCACAAACTAAGCACTAGTGTACTATGTGTACAAGGAACAATGATACCAATACTTCTTATATTTATATAAACACCCAGATCTAGGCAAACTGTACAGAAAAAACGTACATAGATTATGTACATTTAAAATTTAAGAAATTCGTCGTTTGTTCCTTAAATTAGACATAAAGTTCGTAAACAACTATTATACAAATTGATTGTCGTAAATACAAAAAATACTCAAGTATCAAAACATTTTTCTCCTACTAAGTCAGTAATACCCCATGAAATTTTTTTGAATTTGCCGCGTTTTCTCAGGTCGCGCTTTCGATTGCCAGACTCTAGTAGCCTTTTTGTTATTATATGGCTAAGGACTAGTTGTCAGTGCTGGAATTAATAAACATAAATATCTAGTTCCACCTCGTACTACTAGATGGCGGTAGTCTGTATTTAATGAGAAAATGTGACGGCCCAAGGACTGCACACAGACAGTGGGGTCGTCCAGCCTCGGATGACTAATGGGCCTGGGTTGGGGATGGGGAAATTCCCCCGTTTTCCCCGGCAGGATCTCAGCGGGTAACCACCCGCTGGTAATTCATGCACTTTTGGTGCTGGATGCTGTTACTGCTATAACAGCGCCCGTGTGGCTCACGAACCCATGGGATCTAGGTGCGACTACTTCAGCTCTCCTCGAAGAGCACTTGTCTAGGACGTGGTCTCCCGATGGGGGGCCGGTGCAAGATGGAGCGATATTCTGAATATGCTTGGAGTGTTCGTTGTCGGCCCGATAGACATACGTCTAGTCAGGCCGACAAATTCCTGTTACTTGAGGCATGGCGTCAGTCTTTTCCCGGTTTGGGGATGACGATAACCCGATTTCCAGCACTCGGGGAAGTGGCCGGTGCGATGGATCACATTACAGACTCTTGTGTATGACACAATGGCTCTGGACGGCAGCTACGATAATGCAATGCCAATATTGGAGATGCCGTCGGGTACCGGGGCCTTCTTCGGCTTTAGGCGAAGGGCTGCTTTGCAGACTTCCGTCGGTGACACGAAGAAATGCCCGGGTAGGGCCGGCGGCATTTCTGAGTTAAGCTTCTCCCGTACTTTGCGCTTCACAATTTCATTGTGGATATGGTCGGCGACCGGGAATGGCTGAAATTGCCGCTCAAGATGATTGGCCAGGGTTTCGGCCGTATCTCGAGCAGAATAACACCGATTTCCGCGGTCGTCAAGCAATGGCTGTACAGGTTGAGGAGCATTGGTTAGGCTCTTGGTGAGGCGGTAGAGGGATAACAGGTTTCTCTTTTCCTCCCCGATGGTATCTATGAGTGTCTCCCAGGATCGACCCCGAAAGGCGGCGATCTCCATAGAGAGCTTTCCGCTATGGTTAAGCTCTCGTTTGGTGCTGGGACAGCGGGAATGGGCCCAGCGTTATACGTGCATTCTAAATATTAGGAGGACGACATGTTTGCACTGTTTGCGGACGACAGTGCTTTTCTCCAAGCTAATGAGGCTGCTGACGAAATGCAGTACTATATCTTATCCACCAATGTCGGCGAAGTCAGTCAGTTCAGCTTCGCCGAGATGTGGCTTCTCTGAGCGTGTTCTACCGGCTATACTATGGTGAGTGCTCCGAAGAACTCTATAACCTAATCCCTCCCTCTCCATTCCTCAACCGAACCATACGCACAGGTTAGAATATGCACCCACATACCGTAGTCACCATCCTTTCGCGTACGTATAAATTTGGGGACTTATACATCTGTCGCGATAAAGTTGTGGAATGCTTTTCCAGCCTCTGTGTTTCCACTTTCCTATAACTTGAGTCTTTCAAGCGAAGTGTGAAAAAGCATCTAGTCAAGCCGGCATACTGTTAGGGACTAATGCCAGTCATGAGTGTCTGACTTCAGTTGCTAATATCCATGGACCTTGCGCGCCATTTGTATGTATGTACGTAAGAAAAGTGTATTTCTCATTGGTACTTCCGGGTGGGTTTGAACCGACCTTTGTAGAATTTAAGGAACGCGTTCTTACAACCGAGCCACCACCGCGCCTACATTACTTAAATATAATATATTGTAAGTAGGTATTTATTTAATGTAATTCAAACAAAAAAATTCAACCTACCTATTTATAATTAGCTCTATCTCTGTCTCTATTGTGCAATAATTTTAATTTTAAATTGCTACGTATTCCTACGTTTGTGTAGGGATCATTAGGCATGTATAAGAAAAATAAAACAATTAAAAACATGATTCTTAAATAGATTTATTTTAATTTACTTACAAACTATTATTAACACTTAAATAACAATATTAAATTAAACAGCTTTCTGTACACTTAAATCTATTATTATTGCCTACCTACTTACATTATTAACATGTAACGTCTTATTGAAAAGAAAAATATCGGTATCACAATTTGGAATTAGGATAATACCTACCTACCTAGATTTTTTGCAATAAAATGAGCTTTGCTAAGTATCGAAATTTCGGATTGTAAACTGTTGCTTGGTTAAATACAGTTGGTGTAATTCTACGTGTTTGGAGACCAAGTGCTGTAGTAATTTGAATCGATGCTGATCAGAGACATTAAAAAAAAGGACGGTATGAGAATTATAGCGAAAACAGTCGTTTCAGAATTAATTAATATATAACAGTGCATTTTACGGAAGTATAAAACATATTCTTTTTCGACAAGAGAAGAATAACAAAGAACTTAGATAAATAGCATAAAATAAATAAAAACATTGTATGGAAATGACAACCCATGCCCTCTCTACAACAAGGTCAAAACGAGTTCTTCGCGCCATTTTGCGCGAACATGTCAAGTGCCAGTTTTTGTTTTGTAAATTAATTTAATGTGGGGATTGTTGGTCAAAAGTGGTATTGATTTGTTTAATAATGGCTACAATGTGATTAAATATGGTAAACGAAAAAAAGAAAAGCATCAAATTCAAAGATCAAAAGAAAGTATATTACGTCAGACTTGGCTGTATGGGCTAGACCCTTTGCCTTCCCTATCACCTCATTCATCATCCATCGGGAGAAAAGAACACAAAAAAAACAAGGTTGAATATAAGAGAGTATTTTTATCGAACAAAATGATTTTTACAGTTGCAAAACTTCGTACATGTAAAGTCAGCCTATGGCTAGTTTTTTAAGATAATAATTATGTGCCTGATCGACTAAAAAAAACTTTTTTTTCTAATGGTCAATTGACCAAATTGGAGCCAATGCCGACCTTATGATTAGGTTGTGTTTTATGGCTATAATTGTGTGCATCTTCGATCGAGCATCGGAATTATTTCTTAATGATAACTTCTAGAATGTACCGTGTATTTTAATGAGAATATATAGTTTAATCAACATTTAGTTACGAAAATACACTCAGACAAGATCGTGAGTTTTTCGTAGTACGCAGGTCGGCATATAACTACAACAAAAAACCATAACCGAAAATGGCTGTCATACACTAACTTATTCTGTACCGATTGATCTAGCTTTGTCATTTGTCAAATCATTTGGTTTCTTGCCCTGTCTTGTTACAAACTCGTATATTATTTAATGACTCTGCCGCTCTATCTTATAATTTATATATTTGATGTAATTGGTTGTTGAATACTGTCATCAGGTGTAGGATTGTAAACACATTGAGTTGTTTTTGTATGACGAGTATTGTTGTATTTGTTCGAGTTGTTGATGTTGACATTGGATGATTGTTGAATATGGCTATTATTTTACGTAGTTATTGATTTCCAAACATCTTGGCCGACAGCCTCGTAAATTCCGTTTTTGACATCATCGCACTGTCGATTTAATTTAATGCAAACAACTGTATTTGCGTTAGGATTTATGTGGGATTGTTAACATGTTGTGTTGTTAATAATGTTGTTATATTGATAGTTGTTGTAATTGTACGTGTTTGGAGACCACGTGTTGTAATAGTTAAGGTCGTATCTTTGATGCTGATGTTGTTGAATAACGTTATTAAGTATTCTAGTTTTTGTGGGATTGTAAACATGTCGCGTTGTTTTTGTAGATATTATTGTTGTAGGATAATTGTTAAATGTGGCTATTATTTTACATATTTATTGGTTTCCATGGTATGGTCTCCAAACATCTTGACTGACAGCTCCATAAATTCCACCTTTGACATCATCGCTGGCTTCACAAACAAGTCCAGAACCTTCGCCGGCCCCTTGAATGATCGAGATCGCACCATCCACGTCACTAATCTTAATTTCATTAGGAAATTGATCAGCATTAACTTTATCAGCCGCGTGTAAATGTACATGAATCTGATTTTGATTAACGGTCGAGTATAAGTTTGGCGGGAACAACTGTATTTGTGTGTTAGGATTTATGTAAGGTGTGTGTGATTGTAAACATGTTGCGTTGTTGTTGATGTTGTTATATTGATAGTTGTTGTAGTTGTACGTGTTTGGAGACCACGTGTTGTAATAGTTAGGGTCGTATCTTTGGGTGTTGATGTCTGCTATGCTCGTGTTGGCTGGAGGGTTATTTTTCACGCTAAATGATGGAGTTGTAGGTTGAAAACTATAGTCCGTGTTGAGCGGGATTTCAGGTAATACTGCAAAAGAAAAAAATGTAATGTTACGTCAAGAAGTTCCATCTGTCTTATCACACGAAGCAAACTTAACCTATTATTTTGAAGGCTGATTGTGTTAATAACAGAGTCCGTCCTAGACCTTCCATGCTGGTGAGATGGGCCTTCCAGAACATATATCTATAGAAAAACACTCGCCACGCTGCCCAGACGGATGGCGATTGTCTGATGTCAATTTCAATGGCATATGACAAGTTGGTATTATTGGAACCGGGATATACAGCTTAACGTGCTATCCGAGGCACGGGAACGGTAGTGTTGTAAATCTATGACAAATGTACGTAAGAAGAGTATTTCTCGTCTCAGATCATCTCCAACAATGGAGATCTAGAATGATAGTAAAAAAATGTTTCAAGTTACCTGCTGGTAAATGCAATGAATCTGGTTTGTAATAAGAAGTCTGGATCGGACAGTATGAAGGGTAGACCCCCGCCGTAGATGAGTAGCCAGTGTTCCACTCGCTCGCACCTAGGATGTTGCAGCCTGTATCTGAAAGAGAAAGAAACAATATGTTATTTAGGTCTAGCAGACTTAAGTGGATGAAATAAAATCAGACTATTTTTGCTGGGGTTCTAGGAAGATAAATAATTTATCAGACAATTCTCTTCTCCCTATAGTAGATGAATGATGTGATAGGGAAGGCAAAGGATTCTAGCCCATACAGCCAAGTCTGACGTAATATATCTTTCTTTTTTAAGAGCTAATGATTTTTTAGTATTTTATTTATTATATATTAATTTTGTTTTCTAGTAAGTTAGACTACAAAGTACACTAAGAATTGAATAATCTTTAAAAATACTGTCTTTGCAAGCGAGAGCAATGCAAAAACGTAAAACGCACTTAAGACTTCGTTGTTACTTTAGTAGGTACCTACATAATCTATTTTTATGTTTAATTCTGTGAAATGTCAACAACAAAAACTTAGTTATTACTTGGAAATACTAATAAATAGTTTTAAAAACGTCACCAAATTTAGGAACTCCAAAAACCCACTCATAATGAGTTATAAAAATATTTTTATAAACAATAAAACCTATTTAAAAAAAAACAATATTTATTTACTTTCCAATACATATAACTTATTAAATAGCCCGCTAAACTGTAACCACAGTTTGTTGGCGGGGACAATTACTCTCGAAGTTTATTATTAAATAATAAATATTATTAGTAGGTACATAAAAAAAAAGATGCGTTGGCGCGAACCACTCTCCCCCCGTGCGACCAACCTGTCCGCCTTCAGATACCATTAATTTAAGTCTATCTCTTTCTTAGGATGAACTCATCTCTCCTAAAGATTTATTGTTTTTTTTTAAAACATATCTTGACAATTTGGCCTACAGACAAATCTTTTAATAGGTAGGAGGACTGATGGTGGTAATTTGCCCAATCTGCCGTGGCGGGGAAGTATCCACCGTTCGTGCCGATAAACCCTGTATAGTGTATCCACACATTTCAGGATCAGGCTCGAATTGACGTCATGCCCATTCAAGCCGGCATAGTGTTAGGGACTGATATCAGTGTCTCATTCCAGTTGCTAACATTCATGGACATTGAGCGTCACTTACCTCCAGGTGAGCACAAGATCACATGTATAAAAAAAAACACTTGCCACGATGCCTGGCCAGACTGGCGTTCTCGCCAATCTGATGACAATTTATTAACGATTCTACAAGTTGGTCTTAGTACAAAGGAACCGTTTAAAAGCTTTAAATCGATGGTGGCTCGCGGTTCAAACCCCGGCGTGTACTATTTGTCATAGATTTAAAAATAAAATAAAATAAGTTTTTATTTGTCACAAAAATAAGAGTTAATAAAAATGTAAAATATAGTTAAAAAATAAAACAAAGATATTATGACAAAAGGGTCTATGGTTCAGAAAATGGTGTTAGAAGCAGGTTCCAACAACCCCTGTTATTATACCATAGCCGACATTTAAATTTTAATCTACAATACTACTCAAAATTAGCCATAAAGGCACACAGGGCCAACAGTGAAGTAAGACGGTTATATGGTTTTAGTCCGAAGGCGCTCAGATTTGATCGATATTAGGGATGATTTAGCGATTCCGTCTATAAACAAAAAAAAACTTAGTTATTGACGGCTGACTACCTTAAATATTAGGTAATTTATTTAAAATTGACTTATATCATGATGACCGGACTGATATGATTAATAATACGAGTATGCAGTTCGTGGAATGAAAGGGTTCTAAATGAAATGAAACAATAAAATAAAAAATCCTTTTCAATATATTCACGCTTAAGCTGAATATATTTCTTGGATCTGTGAATAAATTTATATAAACCATCAATAATATTTTTTATTCTTTGACCCAAAATTGCCCGTGAACCACATTGTCGCCGGATTTTTTTCTACCCCTTATGTCTTTTTTTTAAATTGGGCAATAAATATAAGTTACTAGGCGCCAGGTATGGACTATAGGGTGGTTGGACTAGTGATTCGAACCTATGTATGTTCAGAGCAGCCATTGCAACTCTGCTTAGCAACACAACCTTAGCCAATTTTTCTTGACGTTTTTGCTTGATGGACTTCTTAAATTTTTCTAGTATCTCGTACCTACTATCAACAAACAGAAATAAAGAGCGGCTAAGATCGGCTGCGGCGAACGAGTGCCTTCACTCCGTAGCCACGACTCAAGCTTAGATGTAGAGACGGTTTATATGGTTTTAGTGCGACCTGCCGCGGTGGCCCTTCAGGCTGGGAGATTCAATACAATTCGATTAACAGTGAAAAGGTTCCATCCTATTCTTAGTTGGATCCATCGATGTATATAGATAAGCCTATTCAATACAAAACGCACTCTTAAAAACGTGCCGCTTGCTTTGTGTACCTACCAACTTTGGGGGGCAATTCTCAAGCAAGGATAATGCCACATGCTTTATTCATCAAAAATTATAAATATGAATATTAGGCGCTCTCGACGCTTACTATCTCGCGACTGTTGGTGCAGCTACATGACTTCGATTGGTTTTACGGGAACGTTTTATATCAGTGAGGGCCTATCTATATACATCGATGGTTGGATCGCATAGTAATTATGGTTGTTTTACTCATTATGGACCATCCTATTCGATTATCAGTAAACCCAAAGGTAGTGTAGCAGAAAAAGCTATTATTAGCTTTAGGTTCGTTTCTAATATAATAAAGTAAAAATAAATAAGAATTGTAATGTGACTGTCTCAAAAGTCTGGCGCTTAAGTCCGTGGATTTAGACGCGTAAGTACCGGATTCGGAGACAATAAATTATTTAATTTACTTGTGATATTTCTCGAGTTTGGTATACTAGATACATCGACGAGCTTGCCACTTGTCATGATAGTAAAGTTAAACAACCTTGAAAGTGATACGGTCGTAATGATACTTTATTGTAATGGCCCGGTATTTCCACACAGGTCTATAATTGTTAAGCTAAAACTTGTTATTTGAATGCTAATTAAAATGGAGGTCACGTTTACGGAACGTTTGATGTCGTACGCACTCCGGGTTTGCCAGCTGATTCATACAATAATGCGAAATCCGCGCCAATGAAGAAAGCGAGCCCAAAATTATGAATACAATTGAGAATACTAACCATCGATTTTGCTTACACGATTTGTTGGTTTAACGAATTAATTAAAATACATACGTAACTTAAGAGCGGTTGTGGCTCTGTTGTAAGAACACTTTCCTTAAAATCCTACAAAGGTCGGTTCAAACACCCGCCATGTACCAATGAGAAATACTTTTCTTACGTCATCATCATCAGCCTGTATCTCTCCACTGCTGGATGTATGCCTCCCCTTAAGCTCGCCACTTAACGCGGTCTTTCGCTACCCTCATCCAACCCCCACCAGCGACCTTCTTTAGGTCATCTGTCCATCTGGCGGGGGGTCGTCCCACTCTGCGTCTTCCCGTACGTGGTCTCCACTCTAGAACCCGTTTGCCCCATCGATCGTCGGTTCTGCGGCAGATGTGTCCGGCCCATTGCCACTTCTTGGTATCATTGTCAGCTTGCTAATTTTAAAAGCTATGTCAGTAACTTTCGTTCTCTGACGAATATCAACGTTTCGAATTCTATCCATTAGAGATATACCAAGCATAGCTCTTTCCATGGCTCGCTGAGCGACCTTGAATTTATGGACCAGACCCACTGTTAGTGTCCAAATCTCTGCTCCGTACGACATTACCGGGAGGACGCACTGGTTAAAGACCTTAGTCTTTAAACATTGTGGTATAGACGATGAGAGGATGTGCCGGAATTTCCCGAATGCCGCCCATCCTAGCTGAATGCGTCTGTCGGCTTCTTTGCTGAAGTTGGCTGCTCCTAATTGGATAGCCTGCCCGAGGTAGACGTAATTTTGCACAACTTCGAGAGTGTCGTGCAGATTGGCCTCGGCTTGACATGATCATTGAACATGACTTTCGTCTTGTCTAAGTTCATTCCGAGACCAACCCGCTGGGAAGCTACGTTTAAGCCGTTCAGCATTCCGCTAAGATCCTTGAGTGAACTGGTCATAATGACTATGTCATCCGCAAATCGGAGGTGTGGGATAAATTCTCCATCATACAGTATTTGGTTGGGTAGGGAGAGAAGTAGAATGGTGGATGGTGAGCGTGTTATCGCGCAATAAAAAAAAAAAAGGAGGCCTCCTTTTCTTAAACCAGCCTATTGTCAGTCGCAAGCCCGAGACACCATTCTTCTCATCTCCTACCCACATACGGTGGACCCGGCACCCGCACGGTGAATCCATGGAATGCTTAGAAATTTGTCTTCTCTCTTCACCACTGTTTCCGTGCCTCGGAGAGTCATCCCGGTTTCACTAATACCAACTTGTAAAATTGTTAATAGATCGTCATAAAAAAAATACATCAAATCCTCGCCAATCCGTTTGGCCAGAGCGTGACGAGTGTAGGCCAAATTCTCTTGATACTCGTATATGTTCTGGAAGGCCCATCTCCAACAGTGGGGGTCTAAGACGATATATACTAGGGGCTGTAATAACATAATTACATACCTCCTAACCTTTACAATTTTAAGTATACAAAAGTGAAACTTATTCAAATGTAACCCACTTTTTGTTATTCATTGTCACAAATAACTTTTAACAAATAATGAGTCACATTAAATATTTTTTTAAGAGCTACATACATTTTAGGAAACTTTATATTATATATATTATATAAGTAAAATTAAACAAATTAATTAAATTTAATTTTTATTAATTAAATTTACCCATCAGATTAGGTGGACTTGGTCTCCGTCGTTTAACCGATCTTTCCATTCCAGCTTACCTGGCTTCTGCCCACAGCTCTAGAGTCTTGGTCGATTTAATTCTTAAATCAAACGTCGACTTGGATCTACACTGTGTGGTAGACGCCAGAAAGCTTTGGACAGATTCACTTCCTGACGTTAGCGAACCCGATAATAAATGTTCCCAGGCCGCTTAGGACATCCCTTTAATTAATAAATCATACCAGTCAGTACTAGACATTTCAAACAATAGTTATGACTGTTAGCATCTACCCAGAAGGAAGCTGGTGCATGGCTTCACGCCGTCCCATCAGCTCCTCTTGGTACACTCCTGGATAAAGACAGTTTAAGAATAGCAGTTTCTTTACGCCTTGGTTCAAAAATATGTCATATGCAAGTGTGGTTCTCAAGTTGATGAAATGGGTCTACACGGGCTTAGTTGTCAAAAGAGTGCAGGCAGATTCTCCAGACACCAAGCCCTAAATGAGTTTATAAAGAGAAGTTTGTGGTCTGCTAAAATCCCGTCCGTCCTTGAACCATCAGGACTTTCACGTAGTGATGGTAAAAGGCCGGATGGTATGTCTCTTGTACCATGGAGTGAGGGAAGATGTCTTGTTTGGGATGCCACCTGTGTGGATACCTTTGCCGCTTGCCACATTTCCTCTACATCAAAAAAGGCCGGTTCGGCTGCTCATACAGCCGAATTTAGAAAGCACATCAAATACAATAGCATTAAACAAAATTATAACTTTGTGGCATTTGGGGTTGAAACAATGGGGGTATATTCTCTTGATACCCACAAATTCATAAAAGAGCTGGGTAAACGAATTTTCCAAGAGTGTGGCGATCCCAAATGCCATAACTACCTAAAACAGAATATGTCCATAATAATTCAACGAGGAAATGCGGCGAGCGTTTTAGGTACCCTCCCTGGTGGTAAGCCCTTAGTTTATTTTGTAGAATAGCTTTAATTTCATAGGTATTTTTAGTTTTAGTTTTCTTTATAATTAGTTTTTAGTAAAATATATTATATTTATATCAAAAGTGGCAAGCTTAGCTAAGCTAAGCTGTTAGTCTTCTGCTAACAGCTTACTCCTTGGACCACTTCGCTGCTTAGTCTTCCACTAAGAGTAGAATCATTCTAAATAATTTAAATTATGACGTGTCACTAATGCCTGTAATACGTTTACGTGAATAAAGATATTTTGATTTTGACTTTGAAGCGATGTCTCTAGCGTACCAGACTCAAGAAATGCCAGATTAAGAAAATATTTTCCGTGTTTATTATCCGCGTCTAAATATAAGGTCTTGAAGTTTGTGAGCCACACGGGCGCTGTTAAACCAGTAACGGTGCCTAGCACTAAAAGTGTATCAATTACTAGCGGATGATTCCCAGCTTAGATCCTGCCGGGGAAAACGGGAGTCTCTCCATTCCCAACCCAGGCCTATTAGCCATCTGGGCCTGGACGACCACTGTCTGTCTTTTTATAATAATAATAATAATAATAAATTATTTATTGTACAGAACCAAAAATAGTGTGGGTACAAAGGCGAGCTTAATGCTATAAATGCATTTTCAACCAACTAACGTTTGAGAATGGGGAGCCATTATAATAAGCGGGTGCAGAAATACTATTGTGATCAACAATAATGAAATATAAATACATACTAGTTAAACATACATATCCTACATATTAAATAAATATATACATAAATAATAAATACATATCTTTTCGTTTATATTAAAATATGGTCGATGGCGCCTCTATTTTTATTTTTATTTTTTTTGGATGCCACTAATAAGTCCTATGACCTTGAAGTCAGTGTCATTGTAGTCGTAGTGTGTCATTTTAATCATTAATTTTAAACAATTAGTTTTTATATATAATATAGGTTTTATACACGAGGTATAGCACGTAGGCCATTCAATAGCCGAAGTCGATTTATTTAGACGCAATCGTTATGACTAAATTCGTTAACTATACAGAGTGTCCCATAAGTCGACGGGAAGTACCGACGTCTAGGCCCTAATCATAATAGTGATCAGAAAGCTATTTAAAAATCTAAGTTTTGCATTTTTCAAATTAATATGTAATTTTTAAATACGAGAAAATTATTCCAATTTTATATTTTGTAAATATTATTTTTCGAATAAATTTGGTAAAAAAATAAAAATGTATGATTTAAAAAAATATATATTAAAAAACAACAAAAGGAGACCTTCGCGCCATTTTGCGGGGAGATGCCAAGTACAGGTTTTTGTTTTGTAAATTAATTTAATGTGGATATTGTTAGTCAAAAGTGGTGTTGTTTTGTTTAATAATGTGCTACAATGTGATTAGTTATGGAAAACACTAAATTGGACTTTGAATATGGGGCACAAGTTGCATTTTTTTGCGGTTTTTTCCGCGTTGTGAACTTCCATATTTTAATCGACGTGTTTGAGCTATAATGCCGCAACAGACTCCAAGAAAAGCATCAAATTCTGCAGCATATGCAGTTTAATGATGACCTCATTAACTCGTAAAAAAGAAAGATTATTACTTTAGACTTGGCTGTATGGGCCAGACCCTTTGCCTTCCCTTTCACCTCATTCATCATTCATCGGGAGAAGAGAACACAACAAAAAAGTAAACAAAAAAGAAGGATTCGAAAGTTATAACACTTACTACATTATTTCTTAGTTTTGGCAAAAAAATGTACGTCACGATGAACCTTGAAGTGTGTTTATATTCTCATTGGTTTATATTATTTTCGGCTAAGATTTATATTATTTAATCTTGTATTTCTTACATTTATTTATTAATTACTTATTATTAGTAAAAAATACAATATTTATCAATTTTAATATTTTAAACGAAACAAATTACAAATCAAAATCAAGCACATTCAAATCAGGTTTCGTTCCAAAATTTGAAATAATTTTCGCGACATGTGAATATTCATAATGTGAAAGAGGCAGACTTATAGACGTTAAAAGCACAAGAGCGTGTAGTCAATCTGACAAAATTGATATTTAGAATATGGGAACGCATTTATCAATGTAACCAGAAAAAAAACATTACCTTACCGGAGATATTAAAAATGGCAACATTTATGTTGTTCAAGGTTTGGAGAGTTTACAACTAGGAATACCGTTGAGGATTTTAATCACATATTTTTCTCTTGTCCCCTATACGACAGATCGTCCCTGATGTACTCTCTAATTTCCTTCCGAGTTCCGTTCCCTACCCATATTTCAACCTTACCTGTATATAATAAACGTAGTAAATATATCTGTGGTGTCAAGGAAAAAGGAGATGAAAGAAAGTAGATTTTTGCACGTATTGATTCAAAACATTCATATGCGTCAATAAGGAGATGAGTCTATAAACTGTACAGTTTAGTTTACACCCCCTACGTATATAATGGGGCTAGTCGTAACATTAAAATGTATAAATAAGTAAAAAGAGTTCAATCGAGTTATCTCAGTATCGCGCTTTTACCGCCAATAATTCAGTTATGCATAGTAAGATGAGTCGACTCGTACCTAAAGTATATGACTAACGAAATTAAACATTACGTAAATTACAATTTACTAATTACAAAAATGAGTTGTTTTCTTAATTTGCCTGTAGTGAAAAGTTCAAGTTATGTACTTATCCCCTTTTTCCTTGACACCACAGATATGTACATTGCTTCATTTATTATTTATCATTGATAATAACATTAACATATGACTATATAATAACTGTAAATATTTTCCTATTTAGTAGTCTTGGTATTTAATTTTTGTATCTTTCATTTTTCGAATCCTTTTTACTTAACCAGTCTTTCTGTAATAAAACGACCTTCTTGAAATCACGTATCTTTAATATTATTCACGTTTACAAACTTCCCTAACTCCTCTCACTCCTGTCAACCATCTTGTTCCCCCCGACCCCCGAGATGCGTTCCAATCTCAGCATCTCTCAATACGTTCCAATACAACATCCTCCCCTTTTTCTTTCTTATAATAATTAATCTAATTAGAACTTAAATATCCATATTATAATCCCTGTGCCAAACAGGTGGCCTAGTTTGCCTTTTAGAAACAGCTATAGGTACAGGTAAAGATTGACCTACATTATTAGTTGCATTTTGTTTATGCTCATCAGTTTCAAGAACTATTTCTACATTTGGAGCATTGGTAACCATTGACTGTTCCACTTCATTCCTAAAAGGAGCTGGAATCAAATGAAATCTATTTCTCCTAAATTTACCTCTTTCTGTTTGTAAAATATATGATCTAGGTTCTGTAGACCTACCAATCACATTACCATAAATTCTTAAGTCAATAATCCAAACCCTTTCTCCCACATTTAGTTGTCTTAATTTTCTTACATTATGTCTTTTATTGTAATATTTCTCAATTCTAAGTTTTCTAGCTTTACATATTTTTTTAAATGGAAGTTTAGATTTTTGCCATTTAGATGTTTTGCTAAATATTGGTAATAGCTCCCTTAATTTTCTGTTAAATAATAGTTGGCTTGGGCTATATCCACACTCTAAAGGTGTATTCCTATAAGATAACAATGCCAAATGAACATCTTCATTTTTCTTTAATAATTGTTTAGCTATCTTTACAGCTGACTCTGCACATCCATTACTTTGTGGATAATATGGACTGCTTGTAATATGTACAAAATTGTACTGTTTGGCAAACTGTAGGAAATTACTCTTAAACTGTGTACCACAATCAGTTCTTACAATTTCTGGTATACCATGCCTAGAAAATACTTCCTTACAACAGACAATTATACTGTTTTCTGTTAAATCTTTTAGCTTAAATAATTCTATAAATCTTGAGTAATAATCTACAATGACCAAATACCAACAATCATTTAATTTAAACAAATCCAAAGCTAACTTTTGCCACGGTCGTTTGGGTATTTCTTCAGAAATCATTGGCTCCCTATTATTAGTTCTTTCCTCAATACACTGGGAACAATTTTCCACTAAGTTTTTTATATCAATTGAGAGCCCAAGCCACCACACACTGCCCTTAGCTCGAGCCCTACATCTAGTAATACCCAAATGACCTTGGTGAATAAAACCCAAAATCATGAGCTGCATAGATTTAGGTATAACAAATCTATTGCCATACAACAAATAATCTCCCTGTACAGTAAAATTAAATCTATACTGATAATAAAGTCTAACATTTTTAGGTACTTTATTTTTATTTGGCCAACCGTCTATTGTAATTTTTTTTAAAATTTCACACAAAGAACATTCCTTTTGCTGATTGTATATTTGTTGTAGAATGCTGTCATTGTACAAACTAACACTGTTTATTTGCTTTAATTGCATAGAACTTTCCAAATAAAACTCTTTTGAAACATCAAAATCTTTCAAAGGATTTCTTGACAGAGCATCAGCAACAACCAAACTCTTGCCTGGAATATATTTTATTGTGTATTTAAATGGCATAAGTTTCATTCTCATACTCATTAACCTAGGTGATAGCTCATCAATTGGTTTGGAATCCAAAATCTGCAAAAGTGGTTTGTGATCCGTTTCTAAATGAACTGTAATACCTGTTATAAAATCTCTAAATTTCTTTGTAGCCCATATAAGGGCTAAACATTCTTTTTCAATTTGAGCATACCTCTTTTCAGTAGAGGTCAAAGTTCTACTAGCAAAAGCCACAATTGTTCTTTCCATTTTTTTGTTTTCTTGCATTAAAGCCGCACCCAAACCATAGCTACTACTATCAGCTGAAATTATTATCTTATTATCTGGATTAAAATGACTTAAAATAGGCGACGTTTGCAATAAGCCCTTAAGAATATTAAAAGCTTTATTCTGCTCTACCCCCCATGAAAATATAATGTCTTTTTTTATTAAACTATATTTTTTTTTTATTTTTTTTTTTTTATACTGGACTCGACATGTGACATCGCGCCCACCTGATGGTAAGCAGTACGCGAGGTCCAAGAATGGGAGCAACTGACGCCGGTCACTATGACCGACATCAGTCTCTACCACTATGCCGGCCTAACAAGATGCTTTTTCACACTTCGCTTGAAGGACTCCAGGTTATAAGAGTGGGGAAATACACTGGCTGGGAGAGCATTCCACATCTTCAGCGTGCGACAGATAAAGGTTCTAACAAATTGGATCTGTTAGGAATGAATTTTCCAACAAAATTTATGAGTCCTAAAAATTGCATTAGTTCTACTTTAGATTGAGGAATTTCAAATTTAGTTATTGCTGCTACTCTGTCAGGATCAGGTCTGATACCTTCCGCGTTAATGACATGACCCAAATATTTAACCTCAGTTACACCAAATTGACATTTCTCTTTATTCAAAACAATACCTGCCTTACCCAACCTAGTTAAAACTTCTATAAGTTTATTATTGTGGTCCTCTACTGTACTACTATAAACTAAGATATCATCAACATGAATTAGAACATCCATGTCAGAAAACAACTGATTAAATTTCATAGAAAAATACTCTGGTGCACAATTTAATCCAAATGGTAAACGTGTATACATAAATCTTCCAAAAGGTGTCATAATTGTTGTTAGCCTACTGGATTCCTCATCTAAAACAATTTGATGAAATCCTGATGCTGCATCTATCTTGGAAAAATATTTTGCTTCTTTTAAACGACTTAAAGTTACCTCTACTTTAGGAATTGGAAAGACTGGTCTTAATATATTTTTATTGACCCGTGTATAGTCACCACATATTCGAACATTGCCATCATCTTTCAGAACAACAACTATGGGAGAAACAAACTGTGTCGGCTCTTCTACTTGTTTTATGATCCCTAGTTTAACCAATCTATCTAATTCTTGTTTTACCTTATCATATAATGGTATCGGAATAACTCTTGGCACAGATTGAATAAAAGGCTGTGGATCTTGAACTAAAGTAATATGAAAAACATCTTCAAAAACTCCCAAATCAGTGAATAAAGAAGGATATTTTTTTAAGACATAATCCTTCTTAATTGTTTCACTTAATCTAACAGTTTCATAAACAGCATTAATTTGTACAACCTTCATAGACTGTAATGCAGGTTTACCCAGGATAGGCTGACTTAAATTCCTAATAACATAAACTTTTCCTATATAATCATTATTCTTATATTGTAATTTTAAATCTAAACATCCCTTAACATCTAACTTCCTTCCATCCGGTCCATTAACACACACAAAATTAGGCTGTAGTTCTGTCTCTTCCTTGACACACCATTCTGGCACCGCAACTAAATCTGCTCCTGTATCAATAAGGAAATCCAATTTACACCTAAATATATTGTCTTTATATATATTAATAGTCACGATGTAGTTATTATGTACCTGCTGATGCCCAGATTCCACCAGATTCATATGTGATGAGCCTTCTCCGGCGTTAAACATCTTCTTAAATGGGAGCCTCACCCTGCATGTTCTTGCATAGTGACCCTTACGACCACATCTAAAACATGTATTGTTTCCAAATTCTTGACCCCTGTTGGAAACAGGTTTGAAATTCACTTTATTCAACTCATATACTTCCTGCTGTGGCTCCATAAACATTTTTGACTCCTGTTGCTGTATTTCTGATTGTCGTGCAATATTAATTGCCTCTGGCAACTTCAAATCCGCCTTTAACTGCAGTCTCTCGCTGCATTTTTTATCTTTTAAGCCAACCACAATTCTATCTCTAATTAATTCCTCTTTCAGATAGTCAAACTCGCAGCTTTCCGCTAGGCTGTACAAATTTGTTACGAACTGATCTACCGTTTCATCGCCCTTCTGACACCTACTATTAAACTTGTATCGTTCGTAAATGACATTTTTTTTAGGGTAAAAATAATTTTCCAACTTTACCAATAGCTCCGTATAACCTGTATCGTTACCAAATTGCAACATTAATTGTTCAGAACCCTCGCCCATTATATAGAGAAGTAAATTAACTTTTTCATGATCCTCTTTTTTATCATTGCCCGATATTTCCATATACCTGAGAAACCTTTTCTTCCATGTGACCCACGTTTCAGGTTTATTAAAATCAAACACGCTCGGCGCTTGGACCGCCGGCTGCACTTTCACAACTTGCGATTTCGTATCCATATCCATATATCCAACCGCTGCCACCATGTAATAAAACGACCTTCTTGAAATCACGTATCTTTAATATTATTCACGTTTACAAACTTCCCTAACTCCTCTCACTCCTGTCAACCATCTTGTTCCCCCCGACCCCCGAGATGCGTTCCAATCTCAGCATCTCTCAATACGTTCCAATACAACACTTTCCCTAACTTAAAAAAAACTAGGATTCCCGTTTGACAACTGGAAGGAATGATTAAGTGGAGGAGCCGTTGAAGAAACGTCTTAAAATACTTTTAAATTGCAGCCGTTAAATTGTAAAATATTAAATAGTGGATTCCATTCCACTGTCACTTCTGACGTTAGACATACAATTTGTTAATATTTAACTATTATACAAATAGGTATAAACTTTTTCTATTTTTAATACTAGCACGACATTGACCCTGCGCCTATCTGATGGTAAGTAGCGGGCGAGGTTCATGAATGTTAGTAACTGGAATCAGACATTCATGACTGACATCAGTCCCTAACACTGTGCCGGTTTGACTGGGCTGACGGCAATTCGAGCCTGATCCCGAAACGCGTGGATACACTGGGTTTATCGGAAACTTCCCGGCCTGGCAGACTGGGCAAATTACCACCATCAGTCTGCCTACCAACTACTAAACTTTAGCAAATATATAAATAGCTCTAAATTTGCTGCCCGAAGGCTTCAACACCAGCAACTCTAAAAAGATTAAGCCCTTTCATCTCGGTTCCCTTCTGAAAAACCCTGTCACCACGGACTCCTTCACCAGCTTTGTGGATCACATTGTTATAAGCCTCAAGAAATTCAATCAATGAAACCCAACCGCCGCGACACCAAAAAAAAAAAGAAGGAAGCGTGCGCGTCAGCGAAACTACCGAAAACTGTCAGTAGCACCTTCTAACGCACATACCTATGATCTCGGACTTAGATGTTGTATAAAATAGCAACATCAATGGGCCGAAATCCTATAGACAAAGAAATGTAGAAGAGAAGAGAGAAGCAGCCTCATAAAGTAAAAAAAAAAAAAAACTTTAGCGAATATCAAAGCGGCTCACATTTATTGTGATTACAGACACAGAATATGGTTGCTATCGACAGGCTGCTTACGTACGTATTCTATCAATTATGACTAAACTTAATTATTCATCGTGAATTTAACAAAACAATAATGCACATTCAATGAAAAAATGTAAATAAAATAATTAGGTAATTAATTACTATTGTTATTTAATTTTAGCTTAGGTATATGATGTATCATTACGACTTTACCATGCCCCATCATGACAAGTGGCTCGTCTTTGTCTCTAACGTACTAAACTCGAGAAATATCACAAATATATACGCCGTTTGGGGTCGAGACAATGGGACCATTGTGGCCAAGGAGTTGTCCAAACGGCCGACGGAGAAATCTGGAGATAGGAAGGCTGGCAATTATTTACAGAGGGTAAATGTTGCCAGTCTTCTTGGGACTATCTGATGATATTTTTTATACTTTAAGTTTTTAATTATTATTTTATATTTTGTACTTAAATATTATTTTTAATAAACTATTGTGTCCCGACCAGGAATCGAACCCATGAGTGTAAATCCATGAACTTAACCGCTAGACTACGGAGGCAATTATGCTTTTCGGTCGTGATGATTATAAATAGGAAAATATATCTGAGCAAGACCAATGTTGGACAATACTTAAGCTCGGCTGCTGCTCAACAAAGCACAATTCGTCATGATCGTAGAACAGTGACGGATCTGCTATATTTAAAATTTTCATGGCGGCCATTCAACTGTCATTTCGACTGTTTTTTTGTCACTTTTTAAGTCTCATAATAAGTGCAAACCTTCTAGATTTAATTTTGGAACCCTTTCTAATATTTGCACTATAAATTACAGACCACAAACAATATAAAACTATATATAAATATATATGCAAAATTATGGGTATTATTTTAAATCCGACACTGTTCTACGATCATGACGAATTATTCGAGCATTAAAGTAGGTACTTAAAATAATTAAATTTCCCAATTTAAATTACTAGATTAATATCGGAAAAAATTGGAAAAATGTCTGACCAAGACCAAGATTGGGCAACACTTAAGCTCGGCTGCTGCACAACAAATAATGATTATTAGATAGATAGATGCTTCAAGCATTTAAGTAGGTACTTAAAATAATTAAAATTCGCAATTTAAATGGCTAGATTAAGACGCAATACAAAGACCAAGATTGAGCAACATTTAAGCTCGGCTGCTGCTTAACAAAGCATAATTAAGCATAATTTTGACCGCCTCCGTGGTCTAGTGGTAACAAACGTTGCCGTGAACTCGGGAGGTCGTGGGTTCGATTCCCACCGGGGGCAAGTTGTACATTGTATAATTTGTCTCGGTCTGGGTGCTTATATGTATAATATGTATATATTTACAAAAAAAAAAAGTATAATATGTAGTTTATCAACCATCTAGTTTCCGTAACACAAGCCTCGTAGCTTACCACGGAAATTAGATGGCGCTGTGTGACCTGTCTGGAAATATTTATAATTATATTTAATTATAGGATAGATAGATGATTCGAGCATTTAAGTACTTAAAGTAATTAAAATTCCCAATTTAAATGACTAGTAATTAGTATCAGCGCGTAGATATTTGTAGAGAGTACTTATGAAGCCGTTTGTATTTATGTATGTATGCATGCACGCATGTATGTATGCCCACTTCATTTTGCGGTGTTCGCTCCCGCTGCTCCTAATTTGGCGCAACCGGACATGAAATTAAAATCAGGTTAATGTTTAAATGAGAGCTGCACTTAATAAATATTTAATTAGGTGTCTAAATAAAAGCTCGCTGCATTCGGGATTGTGGTAGACGTCATAATGTGGTGTAAATCGATAGGTATATATCCTGTTGGAAAACCACTGGTTTATGTTATATTTTGTCAGTCTATTCTATACCCTTGACGCTATCTCCTGGAAAAGACATCAATAGCTGCAGAACTATCCGCCAACAGCTTCAAAAGTAAAGATGTAAAGTATCAGACGAGGTGGCAAGAAACGCAAGACAGTTATGGTGGGGAAGGAGGTCGATCATGTCTTTTCCTTACAAGGTAGTGAGAGGGGATCGAAAAAGTTTTTACGTAAGATTACAATGCGCAAAGTTAAGATTATTACAGTCGCGGATCCGAGGAAAGGTTCGCCACTGTACGCCGTCTTTTGCCACTCTTATCCGACCTCCGCCAGCAACCTTTTTCAGGTCGGACTGAATGAACGGATATTTGGCGGAGGTTCGTTCCATCAGTCGTCGGTTCTGAGGCAGATGTGTCGGGTCCACTACAACTTTAGCTTGCTTAGTGTTGTTAGTTACTTTGGTTCTCTGACGATATTTCTAAAGCTCTCTCCATAGCTGTAAATAAATAAATAAATAAATAAATAAATCGTTTATTTCCAATAAAATCCTATGTACATGTTTTCTATTGGAGACCCACACTAGGAATAAATAAGGAGGTTCACGAATGCCACCGATCCTAGCTGAATACGTCTGTCGGCTTACTTTATGAAGTTGGCTGCGTCTAATTGGACAGTCTGTCCAAGGTACAAATGGCCCCAAAGAGGCGTAATTGTTAAATATAACGTACCTCATTCAATAATGCTGTTAATTGACAGCGAACGCTATTTTAGACTATAAATTAACGTTAATTGTACTCTTAGCTGCTGCCGGTAATGTAGACGTAATTTGATCAAATATTGTCGATTAAAACAATTAAAGTAAGTAAAGACATATAAGACAGAAACAGTTTGATTCTGTCTCCGTGGTTTGCCGGTTAAGTTCGTGGATTTATATGGGGGTTCGATTGATGGTCGGGACAAAATAATTTATTTGTTAGTTTGGTACGCTAGAGACGAGATTGCCAGTAGCCATGATAGGCCTATAGTATTGTGAATCTGCTTTTAAAAACGTGGTTTATGACCACGGTCGTGTGAATACGTATACAGATATAGTGCATAATGTATTTTCATCAAGGAAACTCGGGTCTCAATCGGAATACGACGGCACCCGAAGTGTAAATCAATTACTGTATTAAATGAGTGACATTTTTATATTCAATAATATGGAACTTTATTATTTAGTGTCAAATGTCAAAATTAAAGTAGAGATGTTACAAAAAAGTGAGAGCACGATAAATACGAACTATTCCGATAAAATACGATGGAAAAGCATTATGCACTACATCTGTAGTTTGGTATCGTCTATATTTACTAACTCAATGACCTACACCGTTTGATCGTAATCGGATTAACAAAATCAACGCGTTTGTCATTGCAATATGTTTATTTTAAAACATCATTCGATTGTTAATGCGAAAATGTTTAATTTGTGAAAATTTTACAACGAATTTACATTTGGTTTGCGAATTGTAAATCATTAATTTGCCTCTAAACCCAATTCATACTATTACTATAAGTAAGTCACAAGAATGAAGGAGGGATGTGCAGAAAAAGGACTCCGTTTGAATGCGAGAAAAACTAAGGTACTAGTGTTTGAAAGAAGAAGGATGACAACCTTGACGATAAAGATTGATGATGAAACTCTAGAACAAGTAAATGAAATTATATATCTGGGCAGTGTTTTCACTGCGAATGGGAAGAACGATAGGGACGTTGAAAGAAGAGTGAACGCGGGAAATAGTGTTAACGGTGCCCTGGGGTCACTGATCGGCAGTCGAAATGTCAGTGACAAAGCTCGGCTCGCCATACACAATGCCATGTTGGTACCAACACTGATGTATGGAAGCGAGTCGTGGATACGTCAGAATACGCATGACAGTAGGGTTAATGCCGTAGAAATGAGGTCGCTGCGCCGGATATGCGGCGTCACATTGGCGGACCGCATACGTAACGTCGAAATACGGAAAAGGGTTGGTATAGAAGAAAGCATAGGGACAAAAATAAGAAAAGGCATGCTACGATGGTTCGGGCATGTTGAAAGAATGAGCAAAGAAAGATTGACGAACCAGATATATAATGCGAAAGTTGTGGGTGAAAGAGGCCCTGGCAGACCGAGACTCACATATCACGATCAAATAAATAAAACACTGACTGAAGGTGCATTAAAAAGCCTTCGTAACAAAAGGGCATGTATGAAGAGGTTGATGAACGTCGATGAAGCGAAAGAGGTATGTCGTGATCGTGTCAAGTGGCGCTCAATTGTCTCTGCCTACCCCGCAAGGGATCTGGCGTGAAGATGTGTATGTATGTATGTATGTACTATAAGTGTCGGTGTGTATATGTATGTATGTATGGGCAAGAGAAATCATGGAAGACCTAAGAAAAGATGGGAGGACGTGATAGTAAAAAAAAGAAGCAGGACAACACTGGAAAGTTAAGTATCATCACGGCCGTATCCGACACGACCGAGGTGAGAAAACACGCTTTTAAAGAAGCGGATTCACATTTAGCCAACTTTACTATATAGACCTAAATCCACAGACTTAACCCCTAGACCACGGGGGCAATCTGATGAGTAAATGTGCAACAATGTTGCTGGAATTCCTCTCGCAACTTCAACTGCGTAAACATAAGTTTTTCTTTTGCAAGATCGACACGAGTATATAAGACAATTTATCTCCTTCTTCTTAATCGCCACAGTGTTTGGCAGTGTGGTCGTGGTCGCCATTTGAGTGCTGGTGGCACGCTTAACAAGCCGTCGGCGCACTCACGTAAGGAATGATCCATTACAGCCTTCACCTGATCAGTCCATCTCATCAGAGACCTACGAGTACCACGCACTTTCCCATGGACTATCAGACGATCGATGGATGTTTATCCACGCCGTGATACGTGTCCGAAGAAAGTGACAACGCGTGATTGTAAAGTCGATAAAAGGCGTTGTCTGATCCCCAGTCTTCGCCAACACCACATCTCCACAGCATTAATTCGTTTTTTTTCTGTTCTCGTCTCTGCAGCATACAGAAAAATAGGAAACACAAGAGCTCTAACCAGTCGAATTTTAGTGGCTTTGGTAACGTTTCGGTTCTTCCATATCTTCTACATCTTGTCACTGCTATTCGACGCTTGATTTCATCTTCGCATCCATCGTTATTAGTGATCCCAAATAAATGTAAGATTGGACCACATCAAAATTTTTTATCCTTGTAATTTATAAATCGGAATTAAATTACTTTATGATCAAATTAGGTACTGGGACATTAGGAGTATATTACTAGTCTGTTAGCAGGGAGTAGGTCTGGCTGTGACGTGGCCATAATTACCGTGTCCCCTCCACGAGCCGGCTAGCTCGTAATGTCATATTAACACCCTTACCCGTAGACGTATATATGAGGAACAGTCCTAACAATATTAAATACTTAATTATTAATTATAATATAACAAGTAGGATGTTACATTATAAGGGACAGCATAAATGTTTTAGCTTTATTATTAATAATACATGTAAATAACTATCCAATTTAATTTTATTATATATTTTATTTTTGTTATTAATACACGTGTATATTTGAAATTATTAACTGTGTTGATTATATAAAAAACTGTATATGGTAATTAATTAAGAAATAAATGGATTTATTATTATTATTAAACGCGTAATCAGTTTATTTATTTTTTAATAACTCAAATCAATCTTAAGTAAGTTGCTTACTGCAATGTCGAGAAGCGGCATAGTCGAGCCGCCTGCGGCTTTTAGTCTCCAATACGTCTAAACGCGTCTACACCCGTAAAAATAAAACAATATGGAGGCGCCGCACTTCAGCCTCCACTCCGTTTTGTTATGCCAAAAATTCTGGCCAAAAAAAGAATATTCTGGCACTTTCGACTTACGTGTCGTTTCGAAATATTCGAGTGAAAAGTGACAGATCTCCATAGAAAACTGTCAGGGTCTTACGCACTAATCCAATCAATATGCATGTCGAAAGCGCGAGAATGGGGGCCCAGATCCTTTTTCTATTGTTAATGGCCTCCTCACATATGTATACGATTCATTCCCGCGCTGACTGTCAAGTAATGATAGTGTGTAATTTAGCAATAATTAATATATGAGGGAAAATCTTAAAGTCGTCGTTTGATTCATCTGTTACATATTGTTTAATAACTAAGTTTTTTAATAAGTTTAAATTGCATGGTTTATTATTTAATAATATTTACTTTCATTCTATTACCATTATTTGTATTTTCAAATGTCGTGTTCATTTTTTTAGGCTAGCAAACTCGACAAGATTTTATGTCTATGATTTCAATAATTGTTTTGTTTTAGCTGTTATTATATCTTATCATCACCATCATGACAACCCCTAGAACACAGCGTTCTAGACCACCACTGTTGGAGATGCCTTCCAGAATTTTCTGGAGAATTTGGCCTATACTCGCCACGCGGGCCAGAAGGGTTGGTTAGGGACTTATGTCAATTTTTAATGAATATTTATTAACGATTTCACAAGTTGGTATTAGTGCATGGACCCGGGACCGACTGCTTAACATGCTCTCCCGTAGCACACCGTCCAAGCTACAACCGCTCATACCTTACTTCGAATAAATAAATACAGAGCACAGAATTATTATATAATGACAAAGATAACCTCATTTTTGCGACTGCGAATTTCGGGGTTTTCTCGCACTTTAGGGCCAGTAAAAGGGTCGATTAATTATATTTATAGGCTAAGTGATCTATGTCCTTTACCTCTGCAGGCGTCCTGCTCGGTAGCCTGTCAAAACGCTCGCCAGAAAATTAATGCAAACGAAATGCAGCTGGTAAATACTAAATATCAAATGAGTTGCGAGTTGTTTAAAATTTATATTTCAGTATAAAAAGATGTTTAATAATACAGCCGAGTCCTAGGTCTAGGACCACTGCTTTCTTTATTACTAAATGAATTATTGTTGGCGTGCTTTGAACATTTTTATTTACTTTACTTTAAAATCACAAGAATATTTAACAAAGATTGGCTCGATAAAGCCAACATGCTTATCAGTGCCACCTGGTGAATCTATGTATGTAGGTATAGAGGTAATTCGTTTCGCAGCCGTACAGCTAATGAATTTAATAAACTGGTTGACTTTTTCGAGTTGGATCTATTTAACTCAACTACAGGTACTTAAATAAATAAATATAAATATTTCCAGACAGGTCACACAGCGCCATCTAATTTCCGTGGTAAGCTACGAGGCTTGTGTTACGAAAACTAGATGGTTGGTAAACTACATATTATACTTTTTTTT
Organism: Tinea semifulvella; assembly: GCA_910589645.1. NCBI lineage: Eukaryota > Metazoa > Arthropoda > Insecta > Lepidoptera > Tineidae > Tinea > Tinea semifulvella. The sequence goes on from OU342599.1 coordinate 6,517,261, forward strand.
TGTAAATATATACATATAATACATATAAACACCCAGACCGAGACAAATTATACAATGTACAACTTGCCCCCGGTGGGAATCGAACCCACGACCTCCTGAGTTCACGGCAACGTTTGTTACCACTAGACCACGAAGGCGGTCAAAGAATACTCTGTCAAAACATTGTTTTTTTTATATACTTGGATTTTCCTACTTGCTTTTTTTATTATTTAATTGTTAGATTGCTTTCATAGATTCCTATAAGCGAATTTATTAACAATTTGCCAGTGTCAAAGTTAGATAAAGACTAATATTGTCATATCAACAAAAGGCGGACATAATGCCTATAGGCACCCTCTACCAAATAACCTTCAGGACAATGAAAGCAAATACTCGTAAACAACAAAAATGAAAACTAAAATACAATATAGAATATGAAATTACATATATATATGGGTATAGACAATAGATATACGACGTAAATATAAAATCATACAGTATTTGGTTGGCTAGGGAGAGGAGTAGAATGGTGGATGGTGAGCGTATTATCGCGCAATAAAAAAAAAAATGGAGGCCTCCTTTTCTTAAACCAGCCTATTGTCGGTCGCAAGCCTGAGACACCATTCTTCTCATCTCTTACCCACACACGATGGACCCGGCACCCGCACGGTGAATCCATGGAATGCTTAGAAATTTGTCTTCTTCTTCTTTTATTACTACTACATTACATTACAGCATTTAAAAAAAAAAAGGAATTATTGTAACTTTATAAGGTGTTTGTAAACTAGTTTTTTACTTGGGGCTTGACGATTATTAAGGGGCAAGTTGTTTCAAAGCAGAACAGCTACTAGGTACCGAAAAAGAATCAGAAACAGAGTTTGTGTGATGTTAAGGAATCACAGGGAGACAGTTATAAGCAGAACGAATACTCTCATGAAAATAAAATTGATCTTAAATATTAATTAAATAAATAGGATACAATAATAGAGAATTAATAGAAAAATGTATTATTATATACACAAATTAGAGACTAGATTATATACAATTACATATATATGATTGGTATATATATATATAACGGTGTGAAATAAGATAAACGATAAACAAGCAACAATCAAGAAAACACAATGAATATTCATATGAGATGAATTACAAATTCAAATGTATATTTATGGCGAGACTATGTATTGACATAAAATATTGTACGGTATGGATAAGATTACAATAATAATCTTATAATATACAAGATTAGGTACCTACTACTGTCAAAAAATATATCATTCATTTCAGCCCCTAGAACACAGCGTCCTAGACATCCACTGCTGGAGATGGGCCTTCAAGAACTGGAGAATTTGGCCTACACTCGCCACGCTGGCCAGACGGCTTGGCGAGGATATGATGTCAATTATTTATGACAATTTATTAACGATTCCACAAGTTGGCATTAATGGAACCGGGACCGACGGCTTGTAAATCTATGACAAATGTACGTATTTCTCATTGGTACATGCCGGGTGGGTTTGAACCGACCTTTGTAGGATTTAAGGAACGCATTCTTACAACCGAGCCACCACCGCGACGTCTGATGTCAACTTTAATGACATTTTTTTCAACAATTTGGTATTAGTGGAAACGGGGCCGACTGGATCGGAGCATTCCAACCAATCGGCCACTTACAACCTGCTTGAATAAATTAATTTATAAATTACATAAGCTTTAGTAATGATTACATATGCCATGTTATTAGTTTGTCGATTGCAAAGACCGAGTGCCAATCACTGGTGTTAATTATCGGAGAGAGGAGGGGCGGTAATTAGCCAGCTCCTTTGATCAAGCCGCTCTTGTTCTTGCTATTTACTGTTTGACAATGTATGCTGACGCGGTTTGGAAACGATTACTCCATGGCAATCAGTCAACTATTGTAATCAGCTGTTAAAAGAAAAAAGTAAAGTATCATCACGACCGTTTCCCTTTCGGGGTGGTCAGAAACCACGCTTATAAATAAGCGGATTCACATTTAGCCAACTTTACTATAGACCAATCATGTGGCGAGACAAGTGGCATGCTCGTCGATGTCTCCAGCGTACCAAACTCGAGAAATATCACAAATAAATTTAATATTAATTAAATGTCTATATATTTATTTACATTAATAAATATTTTTGTGTCCTGACCAGGAATCGAACCCTACCGGGTCTAAATCCACAGACTTAACCGCTAGACCACGGAGGCAGTTATTAAATAGTTTTAATTATTTATACTTTTTAGTCTAATGCTGGGCTAAAATAGATGTTGATATTAAATTTGAAAAAAAAAACACAAAAGTATTTCGCTCCATTTTGCGCGGACATGTCAAGTGCAAGTTTTTGTTTTGTATATTTTACTATATAAATTATAATAATAATAGAAGTTATATCTGGAAGTTATAAGTTTCCAGAGAAGCTTTACAAATTCTATTATACAAACAGTAATCTTATAAGAAAGAATTCTCACCCTTCGAAGCTCTGGTTCATTTTCCGCACTTTTTATACGTGATCACTTACAACTCGATGTAATTTGATACATCCTGTGCTTCACAGCACTGGAGGAATCCTTCTGTCCCAATATTGAAAGGTCGTAAGTAACTTAACAACTCTATGGAAATAGGATGTTCTTGTTTTAATGTGCTCTGTAAAGCCAAGGAAAAAATGTACGAAGGGGTAAAGTTTGAAGTAGTCTGGCTGCTTAATTTAAAAATATAGTACATTTAATAAAATGTACCTAGCAAAATATAAAAACGCATACAAATCGTAAATATATGCCAGGGATTTTATTTGCATTGTGTATATCCTAATCTTTACGATGGTTATGTATATTGTATTGCATATGACAAGTACTATATGTATGTAATTAATTTGTGTTTTATATAGTAATAAATAATTTCAACTATCTATTTTCTTCGTCACCTTCTGCACCCGCTTATTACATATCTCAGTCACAAAGGTTAGTTGGTAGAAAATGCATTTTCGGCATTAAGCTCGCCATGTATTTGCACTTGTTTTGGTTTTGTACAATACATAATTTATTATTATGTTATGATTTAACTATGATTGTTTGAATTTTATAATAATAGTAGTTCACTTGCGGTAACAATAATTTATTATTATTATTATGTTATGATTTAACTATGATTGTTTGAATTTTATAATAATAGTAGTTCACTTGCGGTAACAATAATTTATTATTATTATTATGTTATGATTTAACTATGATTGTTTGAATTTTATAATAATAGTAGTTCACTTGCGGTAACAATAATTTATTATTATTATTATGTTATGATTTAACTATGATTGTTTGAATTTTATAATAATAGTAGTTCACTTGCGGTAACAATAATTTATTATTATTATTATGTTATGATTTAACTATGATTGTTTGAATTTTATAATAATAATTGTTCACTTGCGGTAACTATTAAATTAAAAAAAAATAAACTTGATTTTCAGACATAAACACATACTTATTGACACAAATAATAAAAATATTTCTAATTTACACATTACTCATACTATATAATATAACGATGATAATAATAAATGTTATATATATATATATATATATATGTATTTAGTTAGTTATAGTATTATCCTTTGCAGGGTGGTCAGAAACCACGCTTTTAAAAAAAGCAGAAGTACCTATAAGATCTGGGGCTATGGGCTCCAGCATCGTTCTAATCAGTAGCTTCGGCATTTTCAGAATTAGCGAGTTCATTCATAATCACAGCCCCTAGAACACAGAGTCCTCCACCTCCACTGTTTGAGATGGGTCATCCAGTATTTTCTGGAGTAATTGGCCGACACTCACTACGCTGGCCAGACGGGTTAGCGAGGGTCTGATGTCAATTCTTATTGACAATTTATTAACGATTCCACAAGTTTATTTATTTATTTATTTAAGGAGTAGAAAACAATATTAGGCCTAAAAACATATTTTTACAGTGATCAATATTTATAAAATACAACCTAATACCTTAAGGATCACCCACTTAGATTTAGTTAAAACTTTAACAAATAAATATCTTAAATTACTATCTTAAACTAAAAATAACATTAATTAATTGTACATATCTTACAGCAATATAGAAACCCTAGCATGTAATATAGGATATTCGTAATATATATACTTACATACATATATACATAAACCTACATGTATACATTTATATATACACATACATATAATACAACTACACTGAAAAATATAATACTCGTATATAATAACTAAAAAAATTATTCACATTTATTTACTTTTGTTATTAGTTATCGCGTCAAGTACATTTAATTTATAGGCTGCGGGGGTATTACCAAATAAGTCCACAGAAAGTAGCTTATCGTTATAAAGAGTACACATCCGGCGAATTGGGGCTCGAAATCCAGCGTTAGTTCGGGAAGATGGCACATGAAATAGGTATTTGGACCTGGTGCTTCTGGGTTTAACTATATATAGGATTTGTTCGGTAAGTTCGGGGCAGTTGTAGCTGCTCAAGCATATATTGCGTAACATAACACTCTCAGTTAATGATCTACGATCTTTCAAAGAAGGAAGCTTGTATTGAAGAAGTAGGTTGTCGTATGACAAATAGCCTGAGCCCAACTTACGATTTAGACCACGAAGGAACTTCTTTTGCAACATTTCCACCTTCTTGTCATATTTGGCATAAAAAGGGTTCCATATGCACGAAGCGTAGTCCAGATGCGATCGAACAAGTGACTTGTAAAGACTAATGCATGGTAAAATCTTTGTAAACTGCTTGGTTGAGCGGTAAACAAAGTTGGTACTAGTGGAACCGGGACCGACGGCTAACGTGCTCTTCGAGTCACAAAAACGGTGGTGATGTAAATCTATGACAAATGTACGTAAGAAAAATGTATTTATTTCTTATTGGTATGAGACGGGGGTTTGAACCGACCTTTGTAGGATTTTAAGAAAAGCGTTCTTATAACCGAGCCACTAGCGTGTAATTTATTTGTATATACTAGGTTTTTATATTAAACAACAGAGGTATCCACTTGTAGCTTCATTGAGTTATGATTTTTATTCAATTTTGTGTAATCTGAACTTTTACGTGTTGTTGTGACTTTAAGGTTTGTTTTACGACGTCTAAAATTAGGGCTTCGTGTAAGTTTTTGCTTGGTCGAGCATCCTTGTCGGTATCGGATTCGATTCTCATAGTTTATTATTAAATTGTTGTTGGGATAATCTGTTGAGTGTACTTCTCCTCCTCCTTAGTCGGTACCCCACTGTTGGGGATCGTGACTCCGTCGCAGTCCATCCACTAGCCGTTTTCAGTGGCTGCGGTCCTCGGCGCAGTGGATGGCTTGGTGTACTGGGATGTTTAGGTGGTCAGTCACCTGACTGGACCATCGTTTAGGGCTTCTTCCTCTTGTTCTTTACCGTCTACTTTTTCCGTTACTAAAAGTTTTTCCAGATTGTCGGCGCCTCTTCTAGCAATGTGGCCAAAATATTGCAGAATTCGGGTAAAGCAGACGGCAGAAAGTCTCTGTCCCTTAGCAAGTTTGAGCTCTTCGAGCACCGAAACGTTAGTGCGTCCAATGAATTTTGAGCAAACGACGCCAGCACCACATAAAGTTGAGTGTACTAATACAAGCTTATTTTGAGTTTTTTTTCTTCATCATACATACATGGCTTCACGCTAAATCCCTTGCGGAGTAGGCAGAGACAATTGAGCGCCACTTGTCACGATCACGACAAACCTTTTTTGCTTCTTCGACAATTATGAACCTCTTCATACATGCCCTTTTAGATTAGTGTATAAGTATTTAAGCTTTAGTAGCTAGTAATAGTTTAAGATTTTTTTTTTAAATCATGATTTTAAATGAGTGATTTTTAACAATCATTGCTCACTACCCCAAAGGTTAGCTGCTTGAAAATGTCATTAGACATTAAGTTCGCTTATGTACATAATTTATCTATGTATCTATCTATCTACCCTAAAAATCACTCGCAATATAAGAACACAAACAACGAGTTTAGGGCAACGATTAAATCCCTTCTAATGACAATTTCATGAATTTAAGAGGCACGTGCAGAGGAAAGATTATATTATCGTCCCGTTAACTCGAACTTCCTGCAAAACGTTGTAAGCACATCCCGTACTTGCAGTGGCGAATAATGTGAACTAATAATAGGGAAGACTAGGCGCAAACCGCATCACGGGAGCCGGGACGTGCGCAATGCCTTAAGTGAAAATAACATAGACATATCGTTTAAAACATAACATAGACGATTCCTGTTGAGATCAGACAGGCACCCAGCAGAGCAATATTTAAAAGAAGAGTGTATACTTATTTCTATGAGTCCATAGCCAATTTTTTTTTAATTTTATTTATTTGTTTAACTTTTTTATTATTCTATTTATTTTTTTGTAAGGTTATTATTGTATTTCCTACTGTAACCGGTTCACGGGAACGTGGCAGTTGTTTTTGAAGGTATCATTATTATTTATGTATTATGTTATAAGTAATTAAATTATACTCGTATTATGTATATATATATATATATATTATTTATGTAATATTAGTATGTACGTGTATGTACCTATATTACTATATGTATGTGTATTGCCATATATATATATTTCAGTTTTTATATATTATTACGATTGATTATTCTATTTTTTTGCACCGTACTCAATATTAAATGATCTCAATGTCCCAAAGGTTAACGGGCAGAGAATGCCTAGCGGCATTACGTTCGCCTTTTGTATTTTTACAATAAAGATTTAAAATAAAAAATAAAATATAAAAATCGTCAGTCTAGATATGGTACCTAGTCACTCATTGAGATATAAGTACTACGTATAGAGCGGCAACGAAACAAAAAAACGTCTCCCAACTTGATGACAGCGCGCTTTAACCAGAGTAATTTAAAATTCTTAAGTTTTTTAGTTTTATCGTTTTTTTTAAGTATGTTATTTTTCTTTTAAGTTCATACATTACTTTTTTGTATTGATGTTTAAAAAGTAAAGTATCATCACGACCGTTTCCTTTTCAGGGTTGTGAGAAACCACTCTTATAAAAAGCGGATTCACATTTAGCCAATTTTACTATAGGCCAATCATGACAAGTGAGGGATAAATATAGTGTATAGATTTTGGTTGTCAATTTGTATTTATTGTTTATTTTTGTTTTGCTAGATGCAAAACTTTGTGTTTATTTAATGTTTTATTTATTCATTAATTTTATTGTTTACATGAATTTAAATCGAAAATCTTTCTTTTTATGCTTATGTATAATGTTAATTGTTAATGTTAAGAATGTAAACTCATAAAAAAAAAGTACAGCATACTAAACTTAAGAAAAGTCACAAATAAATAAAATTAATTAGTCCTGACCAGGAATCGAACCTGGTACCTCTACTTCTTAATCCACGTACTTAACCGCTAGACCACGGAGACAGTAAAAAAAAACTATCCTTGAGATATAAATGGTAACATGTTTTAAAACATATATATAGTAGGGTAAATGCATGGGGGATTTTAATTCTACAGATGTGGCTGTCTTTATGATTAGATGTCTATGGCAAATAATCATCGGAGCCTATAGCCATATTAAGGGATAACAGCTGAATTTACGCGAGTACACTCATTTCCTATCAAGTGTAATAGGTATTAATACTGGTTACTGATGCATTTTTTAACTAAGATCGACGACATGATCACTTCTAAGTTTTGAAAGGACTAATATTTTTAATAAATAGTTTTAATAAACATTTTGCAGCCCCTAGAACACAGCGTCTAATCTATTTTATTTTAATATTTTTGTATCTATGTACTTCGGATAATTATTTCTTTTTGAAAAAAATATAATAATAATAATATTTAATTCATTTGTGATATCTCTCTTAGTTTGGTACGCTGGAGACATCGACGAGCTTACCACTTGTCATGATTGGCTATAGTAAAGTTGGCTAAATGTGAATCCGCTTCTTTATAAGCGTGGTTTCTGACCACGGAAGGGAAACGGTCGGATGATACATTACCGCTCTAACAAAATTATTTATTGTTATTATACTGGTAGCCATGATAGTCAAACCAAATATATGTATCAAATATACCGCGTGTAACTGTCAAAAGAGCAAATATTTTTTTAGGCTTCAGGTAGAACCCCTTTTTTAATTAAAAACCATTTTTTTTTAAAGTAAAAATAATTATCCGTAAAAACAAAACACTACTGTATTGTGAATAAGGCCGCACCTACTTGATTAAGCTCAATATACATGCACATCTTCACGCCAGATCCCTTGCGGGGTAGGCAGAGACAATTGAGCGCCACTTGACACGATCACGACATACCTCTTTCGCTTCGTCGACGTTCATTAACCTCTTTATACATGCCCTTTTGTTACGAAGAGTTTTTAATGCACCTTCAGTCAGTGTTTTATTTATTTGATCGTGATATGTGAGTCTCTACCAGGGCCTCTTTCACCCACAACTTTCGCATTATATATCTGGTTCGTAAACCTTTCTTTGCTCATTCTTTCAACATGCCCGAACCATGCCTTTCCTTATTTTTGTCCCTATGCTTTCTTTTATACCAACCTTTTTCCGTATTTCGAACGTATGCGGTCCGCCTACTGTCATGCGTATTCTGACGTATTCACGTCTCTCTTCCATACATCAGTGTTGGTACCAACATGGCGTTGTGTATGGCGAGCCGAGCTTTGTCACTGACATTTCGACTGCCGATCAGTGACCCCAGGTCACCATTAACACTATTAACCATAAGCTCAATATAAATGGCATTTTTTTTAGGAAAGCTTCTCTTCACCGTAACTTAAGATTTTATTACTAAAAAATTAAAATAAAAAATACGCTAATCTCTATTATTCATAATATAAAATTATTTGCTCTTTAATACATTACACGCAGTATATGATAAAAATATTATGACGGAGAACCTTAATAAAGCATAATAACTCCGATGCGTAAATCTATATATAATTTGACAGGAGAAATTGTGTTCAAAAATAAAGAAAGATTCTAATATACACAAGAGAGCAATGTAAACGACGGTCCATAAGTCATTGCAAACATAATCTACAAAACTTTAAAAAAAAATAACGTAAAATGCTGTCAAAACATGTTTTGGCATTCAGCTACCGATTTAGTTTCCATAAAAAGGATATAAAATATAACTTTTGACAAATCCATATTCTACTTATCTCTGCAGTTTAGTTATTATTTCGAAACCGTATTCCGTAATTACCGTTATTAAAATAAAACTTGTGGAAGTATAGTTGTCGAAACGTCAAAATAAATATTAAGAATAGACAAAACTTTTTTCTTTTTGTACTCTTCTCCCGATGGATGATGAATTAGGTGATAGGGAATGCCGTTAGATATTCTATGACGTTCAAATCTTCGGGACAACGAGAGCAGTAAGTGCATAAGGTAGGTGCAATACTAAATAAACTTGATGATTGACAAAACTAATGTGTGATCGGAAAAGAGGAAGTTTAATTGACACAAAACTAGTAGAATTGGGCTACAAAGCATTATTTAATTAAAGCTATTGATTGTCCATTTACTATAACGGTAAAAACTAATCTGAACTGATCATTTTCATAAAAAAAAATCGAAATAGACAAACATTTTCAGAAAGTAAACTATGTTACTATATGGGTAAAAACTACAGATTTTTTTATTAATTTCTACTAAAACGTAAAAGTAAAGTATCATCACGTATCCCTTACCTCAGAAAATACGCTTTTTCTATTTTTTTTTTATTAATTTCGTATTTATCCAACTTCACGTTAAAACTAATAACTACTACCATCCATCTATATGTCCATCTGGCAGTGGGTCGTCCCACCGATACCCGAATGCAGCCCATCCTAGCTGAATGCGTCTGTCGGCTTATTTGCTGAGTAGTCTGTGTATTCCTGCTTAATTTTAAGAGTGGCATTCCCCACGCATATTGAAGATAATACTTACAGACCGAGACTCACATATCACGATCAAATAAATAAAACACTGACTGAAGGTGAATTAAAAAGCCTTCGTAACAAAAGGGCATGTATGAAGAGGTAAATGAATGTCGACGAAGCGAAAGAGGTATGTTGTGATCGTGTCAAATGGCGCACAATTGTCTCTGCCTACCCCGCAAGGGACCTGGCGTGAAGATCTAAAACTTACAAAAAAAAAACGTTCACAATATTGCGAAATAAGTACCTACCTACTAGCTTTGAACTTTCGTGTACTGTTAACATTGTTTTAAAGTGTATTATGGAATTTTATGAACATAAATAACGTTATGCTAATACTTATCTACGAATACAGAAGTACAAATACAGTAATCCGTAAGTTTGAATTATCTCTAGATAGATATGTATAAGAATTGATCCAGGCGTTTGACTATTTATTTAGGCCTGGGCAATCAACACAAAACAACTGGTAATGAGACTTGCTTCTATGAAGTTTTTCCAACTATTTATTCGGTTTTTTGTCCGTTCGTTTTGTCTTTACGCTCATACTACTGGACCGATTTAGAAAGAAAGACAGAATGAAAGGAAGAAAAAAATTCATTATAATTATTTATACTTTGCTTAGATGTTTATTTATTTTTTATTATTTTTGTCTTTACTTTTTGTTTAAATTTATTCATAATATGAAAGACACATTAATAAATATTTTTGTGTCCCGACCAGGAATCGAACCCGGTACCTCCGAGTCTAAATCCACGGACTTAACCGCTAGACCACGAAGGCAGTTGTTATTATTTAATTGTTGTTGTATATATCTATATTGTAATTTTTCTTATTATCTGCACCACGGTAGCTCTCTTATCGCCATCACAAAGGTTAGCTGTTAGAAAATGCCTACGGCATTAATCTCGCCCTTGTACGCTACTATTGTAAACAATGTGCAATAAAGAATTTTATTATTATTATTAAGAAATTTGCTTAACTTACATAAAAATGTTTTTTTTTTCATACATTGTCATTAATTTCTGAGCTATGGTCCAAATCTCAAGTCTCTAGATCAGTGTTTCCCAATTATTGTTACGCGTACCCCCAGGGGTACGTGAAGTTGCATCAAGGGGTACGTGCTAATTTAAAAGATATTTATCATATCAGCGAATCAGCAATACATTTTTTACTGCCATTTTGCACGAAAGCGGATTTTCAGCCATGACGAACTTAAAAACTAAACTGAAGAACAGCCAGATTTTCAAGAGCTGTGCAAAGAAAAACGTGCACATTTGTCACATAAGCGTCTTCGCCGATACATCATATTATTCTGATTTTCACTATTGAACTGTAATTTGAAGATAATAAATGTTATTTAAACTGATTTATTTAATATAAAAAAATTCTAGCTGTGCTCCACGGTGATACACGCGGTATAAGTAGCCTATCTGTTAATCCAGGGTGTCATCTACCTGTATATAAAGTTTCATCAAAATTGGTCCAGGCGTTTGAGCGTGAAGAAGTAACAAACATACACACATACTCACAAATTTTCGCATTTATAATATTAGCTTGATTGCTACAATAATGGGTACACAGGTTTGAGGTCTTTTTTGAAGTGGTATGCAGCAAAAACTAATTGGGAACCACTGCTTAAGATCATCGGGAAGTTAGTTTAAAATCAATTACATAATTCCACCCGGACAGAAGAACGCGAGTTAATAAGATAATTTTAATAAAATAGTCATAAATGACCGGGCTAATACATAAATCAATAGATCCAGGCGATTGGCGATCGTTGATACAGCCGAGCGAACGAGTAATTTTATACTGAGAACATGCGATACCTGGGATATATTTACCTTATCATATCACAGGCCGCGATATAATGGGAGCAAATATACAGTATGTTATTATACGTGGTAAAACTAACAATAAATAAAATTAGTTAAAACGATGATGGTCTCGTGGTCCGAGTCAAGTCCGTCAAACGTCGCGACGTACCGTAAAGCGTGTTTTTAGTCTGTAAAATCATAACTTCTTGGTCCTATAGGCTAGTCATTATATTTTGAATGCAATAGTAATTTTTCGTAACCCATATACAGTAAACCAAAATATGTAAAAAATCGGAAACTTTTTATTTTTTCGCACATTTCCGTTCAAATAAAAAAGCATGCATTGATTGCTTATATTACGGCAACTATTAAAGACAATTTTAGGCACCGTAACGTTTATAAAAACCCATACGATTTATGATTAATATAATATTATATAATAATATTATGATTAATATTACAATATTATATTCCTCACAATATTAGCAAGTGTATATATGTATGTTTATGTATGTATTAGTATTTAGTATATTGATATTATCGTATATATAACAATATAATATGTAAGTGTATGAATAATCTGTTAATTTTTTATTTATTTTTTCCTATTTTTTTATATTTCTTTCATTGCACCTATAATAGTTCAAATTTGTCCCCAAGGTTTGGGTGTCAGAAAATTTCTACGGGCATTAAGTCCGCCTTTGTACTTCGTGCAATAAAGTATTTAAATAAATAAATAAATTAAATAATTGGTATTTTAAAATAAAAAAAACTTAAAAAAAAAAAAAGTTTTTGTAAAAACTTTGCAAATTTCCAAAATCGCTTTTGTTTGGCTTGCCAAGAGCTACACTTTCACCAAGTAGGTATCGCTAATAAAGTTTTTTTTTAAAGATACAAGCGTTTCAAAAAACAGCATTTTTTAATGGTTTTTCATTTTTAAATTGCCACATAATTTCTCATCACACTAGTTTTATGTCCGACTCCTTTGCAGTTGTTGCCGCAAATCTGTGGAACAACCTACCCTTAGATATCCGACAGGCGCCAAATAGAACATTGTTTAAAAATATGGTTTTCACACATTTCTTAAATAGATACCCACAACTGTATATATTGTATTTATGTATACATTAAGTATATCTGAGCGCGGTGGTGGCTCGGTTGTATGAACGCGTTCTTTAAATCCTACAAAGGTCGGTTCAAACCCCCCCGGTTCAAGCCGTCGCGGTCGGTCGCGGTTTCACTAAGGGCCCGGTTTGCAATCTCTAGTCTAGCAGCAAGTTACCTTTGTACATAGTGCATTTAAAAAATAAAAAATAAATAAACACCGAAATAATTAAAATTACTAGTCTATTTTCCTTCACCTTTATTCTGCGTTCAATAACGAGTGAACTAGTGTACCCGTGTTCTTTGACTGGATAATTAGATCAGTGTCGCATCATGGCACAAACTTACGATCTTTGATATCTCAAACCTTGACGGAGTTGTATGGCTTTAAAATGCAGTTTAATACGACAATGGTTACATACACACTTATATTTTATTTTATTTAAAAACTTTATTGCACAAAGCACAAAGGCGGACTTAATGCCCGTAGACATTATCTGACAGCCAAATCTTAGGCACAAATTTGAACAAATATAGGTGCAATGAAAGTAACAGTATTATACAATTATAGGATAATTCAACAAATATGATATACCTACTTATATATTCTTATATATGTATTATAATATCAATATACTAAATACTAATACACAAAAAAACCACACGTTAATGCACACTTACACAAAACACGCACTCATGCATACATACACAAAACACTACCACACTCATACACACACCCACACTAACTCATTTAAACCTTCTCTCTTTATATAATTTGTAATATTAAGTAGGTATTCAAATAAATATTACTTAAAATTATTTCTATCTGCAAGCGCCTTGTTTTGCAATATTGTTTGCGACCGGAAGTGCAGGGTGTCCAGAGATCCAGACGTCCCAGAGACCCTTGTTCAGGCCCCTGATTGAAATTCATGTATAACTGTTTGTAAATAAAGATTATTTGATTATTTATTTGATTATACACAAACTTGTACATAAACATACACAAATACAACTTACTAACGTGGTTTAGAGCTATTCATGAAGTGTGAATAGACCAGTTTTTTAAACGACAATCTGTTACTTGCCTGCTGTATGTTTACTGGAAGATAATTCCATAATTTTGTGGCAGCTACTACGAAGGAGTTGGAGACTAATCCAGAATGATGTGAGGGAACAGAAAGAAGAGAGTTGTGAGAGTTGTTATATACGTGCTTTTTGTTATTAAGGGTCGTCTTTGCCCTCATTTTAACTAATCATCATCATTACAGCATCTAAAAGAAGAGTCCTGACTGAACTGTTGGTGATTGCAAAAGAGTTGTAAAAAGATTGAGAAACCATGGCATATTATAATGATTTTTATTTACTTACCTACTCAATTTTTTTGCAGAAATGACACTAAACTTTATCAAAAACATTATAAATACTATCTTGTCTACAGCATTTTATAATAAGAAATAATTCACTATAATAAAAATGCCCCTAACTCTGACTGCCTCCGTGGTCTAGCAGTTAAGACTATAGATTCAGACGCTGAGATATCGGGTTGGATTCCTAGTAGAGACACAATTATTTATTTGTGATATTTCTTGAGTCTGTCAAGTCTTGCAACCTGTCATAAAAAGCTTTTTTTATATGAACTGCCTGATTCCGAAACGTGTGGGTACACTTTACTAGGTTTATCGGCACTACCGCTGGATACTTCCCCGCCCCGGCAGATTGGGCAAATTACCACTATCCGCCTATATAGGATAACTAAGGAACTAAGGTCTTTAACCAGTGCGTCCTCCCGGTAATGTCGTACGGAGCAGAGACGTGGACACTAACAGTGGGTCTGGTCCATAAATTCAAGGTCGCTCAGCGAGCCATGGAAAGAGCTATGCTTGGTATATCTCTAATGGATAGAATTCGAAACGTTGATATTCATCAGAGAACGAAAGTTACTGTATGTCAGTACTTTTAAAATTAGCAAGCTGAAATGGCAATGGGCCGGACACATCTGCCGCAGAACCGACGATTGATGGGGCGAACGGGTTCTAGAGTGGAGACCACGTACGGGAAGACGCAGAGTGGGACGACCCCCTGCCAGATGGACAGATAACCTAAAGAAGGTCTCCGGTGGGGGTTGGATGAGGGTAGCGAAAGATCGCGTTAAGTGGCGAGCCTTGAGGGAGGCCTACATCCAGCAGTGGATAGATACAGGCTGATGATGATAATGATGATGAAATAAAGTTGGCTTAACGTGAATTTGAATCTTTGAAAAGCATGGTTCCTTGCTACCAGGCAAGGGATACGGTCGTGAAGATAGTTTACTACATAATTGTAAAATAATAATAATAAATTATTTATTTTACAAAACCAAAACAAGTGCAGGTACATAGGCGAGCTTAATGCCGTAAATGCATTTTCTAACAACTAACCTTTGTGACTGAGAGCTGTAATAGGCGAGTGGTTACGAAGGTAAGGTTACGAAGAAAATAGATAGTTGAAATTATTTATTACTATATAAAACACAAATTAATTACATACTGATGGTACTTATTATATGCAATACAATATACATAGACAACCATCCTAAATAAACAAATAAATATATACCTAAATATAAAATACATATATACTCGTATGTATATATGATAAGTAAGTTATGGCGACTTATTCTGTTTGTACAGTAAGTATTTGTATAATTTATCTTTAAATATTTTAAGAGATGGTGCCTGTCTGATAATTAAAATGCTCGTAGGTTTTAAATAAATTATAATCCTCTAGTCATTTTCACATATATATGTACATAGTTCCGATTACGAATAAAAAAACAATCTTTTAAACAGATGTTGTTATGACTAAAAATTACAGCAAAATAATAAAACAAAACTTACAAGACGATTATTGAAAGTAACGCGGCTACAAAATATAACAAAATTACACATCAATAATTTGCACAATAAAGCCTTTTTTTCTCTACTCGATACACATTACCGGCAGAAGGTAGCCGTGCAACACGTAAATAATAATTGATTGTATTGAGCGTAGCGAACACTTGAAAAATATCCAACAATATCTGCCTCAATTATTGATCATCCTTCTCTTTCTAGCAACAGAAGTTTGGGTTTGAAGGCACGGTATCGAATTTAATGTATCGATACTATACGAGTATACTATATATAATGAATTTAATAAACTGGGTGACTTTTCCGAGTTGGATCTATTTAATTCAACTACAGCTACTTTTTGGAATACTCTGTCAAAACATTGGTTTGACAGAGTTTCTTTGAATGTTTTCGAAACTGCCTAAACCGTTATTCATACTAAATTTTATTTTTTCTTATTATCTAACTTTTAGCTTGCTTTTATAGTTTCCTATGTGTGAAAACATATTAATGGTCTGTAGATATATGCTTGATTTTGTAATTAGTTATTAAGTACTATTTGTTTTCCAATAAAATAAATTAATATACATTAGTAGGCCAGCTCGCTCAAGGAACTTAGCAGAATCTAAAAAGCTTCCCAGCAGGTTGATCTCGGAATGAACCTGGACAAAACAAAATGTATGTCAATGTCTATCAATCAATCTGCGTAGGAAATACCACTCTCGATGTTGTACAGGAATACGTCTACCTTGGACAGACTATTCAGCTAGGAGCTGGAAATTCGGGAAACTTTGACACGTCATATTCCATACCACAATGTTAAAAGACAAAAGTCTTTAACCAGTGCGTCCTTCCCGTGCTGTTGTACGGAGCAGAGACGTGGACACTGACAGTGGGTCTCGTCCACAAACTCAAGGTCACTCAGTGAGCTATGGAGAGAGCTGTAGCCCTATTCTATTACTTAGTCGCAAACATTATTAGTAGATTTCGTTATTTACGTCTGAGATTGCATCATAATTACAATATATTATTCAATTCTCAACTCTATCTCGACCTTGCAAATATCAACTTTAATAGCTTGATATATATAGTTAACGGATTCCATTATATAACGTTTGCGCTTAAGTAACAGAATAGAGCTGCTGGTATTTCTCTGATAGATAGAATTTGAAACGTTTATAATCGTCAGATATTCAAAGTTACATGGCATTCGAAATTAGCAAGCTGAAGAGCCAATGGGCCGAACATATCTGCCGCAGAAAAGACGCGATGACTGATACGGTAAACTGCGTACGGGACGACGCGGAGTGGTACGACCCCCGCCATATCGACGGATGAACTAAAGAAGGTAGCTGTGGTTGGATGAGGGTTGCAAAAGATCGCCTACAATGAAGTTGCACAGGCTAATGATAATTCCACACTTATTATGCAATGGTCAATGGAACAGGCTGCCTCTATTCATCAGGCACCGTCTTTAAATATATTTAAAAATCTATTATTTATACACTTTCTTAAAAAACTAAATGAAACCTAACTACCATTTCTTGACATGTAGTATATTAGTATATTTATTCATATAAGTATTTCTTATATATATATATAGTATTTAATCATATATTTTTGTAAATTGTTACTTTTACATAAAATTATCTCTACTCTGCACCCATCTTATAAATCTCTCACTCTCCCAAAGGTTAGCTGGTAGAGAATACCTCATGGTATTATGCTCGCCTATGTACATCTTTTTATTTTGTATACTTTGTGTGCAATATAGAATTTTATTATTATTATTATAATTCCACACTTACAGATTAATTAATTTGAAGACATTTTTGCGTTTGTAGTTACACAAACAGTAACTAATTTAGGAATAAACAGTATTTTCACACCGCTCATCAGAAAAGTATCGAATAAAAACTATCAAATATCGATATCGAAATAAATAATCGAAGTATTCGATACTTAAAAGAATCGATGTTTTTTACCATGTCCCTAGTTACAAAAAAAGAGCAAGAGGCAAGGTGAGGGTATCCGATATGCGTTTTCCTTTGAAGGATGCGAGTACGTGATTCGGTGGGACTTTTTTTCTTGTTGAGAATTATTTGTAGGGTTTCCAGTGGATGTGTAACTCATTACTGGTACATGAGCGTATCCTGGCAGGACCGACCGCAACCCGAGACATTACGGCGAGCACCGGGGTCTACTCTCTACGTACTTACAATCTCAAGGTACTTACGATTTGTGATTAAAAACAATATTACTTTATTGTCTTTATGTTGCCACTTTATATGAATCATGAATTGCAAAAAAGTAAAACATATAGTTTTTCAGAAAATAATAAAAAATAATAATAATATATGACTGCCTCCGTGGTCTAGCGGTTAAGTCCGTGGATTTGGACTCGGAGGTACCTTGTTCGACTCCTGGTCGGGACACAAAATTATTTTATTTATTTATTTATTTATTTATTCGGAAAATCAACAGCTTTAAATACATATATTTTTTAAAGTAGTGATAATGAGTACAGCCAATTAAAGATTTCCACAAAAGATGAATGAATGTAACAAAAAAAAAAA
This sequence comes from Tinea semifulvella, assembly GCA_910589645.1. Lineage (NCBI taxonomy): Eukaryota > Metazoa > Arthropoda > Insecta > Lepidoptera > Tineidae > Tinea > Tinea semifulvella. Next base: position 6,535,594 of record OU342599.1, read on the forward strand.
CAGAAAAATGACCTTTATCAACAAATACATAACCAGATAATAAACTCAAAGCAAAGCAAAAAGAAAGTAACTGAATAGACATACTTAAATTTAGTATAAATATAAATTATATCACTATTTATTTATTTTATGATGAACTATTGTAAACGCAGCGATAAGGCGACCGAATGTTTAAACGATCTCTTTGAACCAACAAAGAGATCAATATCAGAAAAGATTTTGTTATATGTGTGTGCAATTCGGGTTAGAGGTGAGTTTTTCCCATAATTAGTGCGATGCCATGGTACGAGCAAAAGATCTGTAGAGCGGGTACGACGTTTCGATGCTCTGTACCCAATACCACTAACTAACTCCTCGCAGTCCAGCCGACCTCCAACCACATCGTGCAGAAACATCATATCAAGCAGAGCTCTTCGGTCCTTCAGTGTATTAATATTATAATGATGACAATTTTGCTTGTAATCTTGATAGTGTGTTTTGGTTTTGTAGTTTAAATACTTAATGAATCTACTTTGAATCCATTCCAAACGCTGGTCATACAAAATATATTGTGGCGACCATACGCAGCTGGCGTATTCCAGACCACTTCGAACATACGCGAAATAAATTGATTTCATACATTTTATATTTTTGAACTTTTGGCATGTCCTCATTAAAAATCCGAGATTTATATAGGCTTTAGCGGTAATTGCATCAACGTGGTTGTTCATGGTAAGTTTGGAATTCAGCTGAATACCTAAGTCACGTACATTAAATGTTTCATCCAAGAATGTGCCACCAATCTCATACCTGAACTTCACAGGGTTGACACTGCGTGTAAACGATATTTGTTGACATTTCCTGACATTAACTGAGATTCTGTTGTCCATATAGTATTGTGATAAACGCGCTAGATCTTCTTGTAATTTTATACAATCATCATTCCTGCCAATGTCAAGAAATATCTTTGTATCGTCAGCATACATTAAATAGCGTGAATGCTTAAAGCATGTGTAAACGTCAAACAGGTACGCGATATAGAAGAGAGGTCCCAGATGGGATCCCTGGGGAACACCAGACGGAATGTGCACAAAGCATGACCTATAGCCACCCACGACCACAGCCTGAGAGCGGTTGTGCAGATATGACTTTACCCATCTCAATAGATCGCCCTTTATACCAAGATGCTCAAGTTTGCGAGTAAGAATAACGTGATCCACACGGTCGAAAGCCTTCTCAAAGTCCGTGTAGATCACGTCAATCTGTTTAGATTTTTCCATCGATTTAAGGGCAAAGTCCATAAAGATCGTCAAGTTAGTTGTGGTCGAACGTCCTTTTAGAAATCCGTGTTGCGCGTCCGGTATACAAGGAGCAACTGCCTGATAAATATAAACATACACCAGTTTTTCAAATAACTTGCCGAATGTGTTTAAGATTGAGATCGGCCTGTAATTTTCGACTTTGATCTTTGATCCCTTCTTATGCACCGGAACAATGTGAGCCTCCTTCCAAACCCTCGGAAACACCCCATCTTTTAAAGATTTGTTATATATAATACTTAAGGGCATGGATAGTGGTAGTGCATTCCTCACTATATAATAAGGAGGTATTCTATCACTGCCTGGCCCTTTATTGACATCGAGACTACGGAGAGATTTCAGGATTTGGTCTCGGGTAAGTTTAATAGTACTAATGTGCGATGTATCTCTAGATAATGGTGGTGAAAATTCTGATATTGGATATGATGAGGCTGGAGCTGAGAACACGCTCTTAAAAAAGTTATTAAATGCTGCACTGATCTCTTCCCCTGTCGAAAACTTTGTACCATCATGTGTAACGGATGTGGGGTAGTTTGAAGTGTTACGTCTTGATTTTAAGAATCCCCAAAGATGTTTAGGGTTCGATGAAATTGATTGTTCAATCTTTAATAAATATTTTTTATAACAGATTGACTGACATCGTTTGCATCTTTCTCTCAATAATGAAAATTCATTATAATCCAGAGGGTTTTTATGGTTCTTCCATCGCTTATGCACTTTAGCCTTCTCCTTTATAATTTTTATTAGCGAGGGTGTGTACCATATGGGATAAGTATGATGTCCTTTTATTGTTGATTTTGGTATATATTGTTGTATGCTTTCGTAGATGCGATCGTACATAAATTCGACAGCGTCGTCCACTGAGAGAGCATTAATTTTTGATATCCAGTCAATGCTACTTAGAAAATTAATTATGTCCTCATAATTACCCTTATGAAATTTAAATCGTGTTTGTGGTTTATTTATTAATGGAATAATACTGACGTCAACCGCATCTATTGTAAAGGATGGGTGAAATTTATCTTCTGGGAGCAACGGAGAAACCAGTCTTTCTATTTCAATGGACAGGTTACTAAAAGCAAGATCAAGGGTGTTGCCATGGGAGTTAGTTAGGTTGCAATACTGACGAATTCCAAGAGTGGATAACTCATCGACTAATGATTTACCTGCCACCTGGGTTTCAATTGCGCCTCGATTTAGGTATAGGGGCCCATTATCGTTCCATTGTATGTTCGGCAAATTAAAATCACCGACTAAAATAAACAAATCCTTCTGGTTTTCAGCAACAGCTCTATTAACTGATTGTACAAATAATTCGATATTTCGTGCCTGGTTGCAAGCACTACCGGGTATATATGTGACAGCCAAGTGAAGGTTTGCAGAACTACTAATTCCTTTTGCAGGAATAGTTACCCAGATGAATTCTACAGGGTCCAGGTTCCACTCACTACGAATGTATGCTCCCAGTTCTCGCTTAATGCAGATCATCACTCCGCCACCATACGATTTTCCCGTTTCAACTGCATTTCTGTCATTTCGGAAAACATCATATCTACTATCACATAGCTCAGAATCAAAGATCCCATTGTGAAGCCAGGTTTCTGACAACATTATAACATCAAAACTAGTGTCTAGAATGCCCAGATATAGTTCGCTACACTTCGTGCGTAAACCACGGACATTCTGATAGAAAATGGTTAGTTTAGCCGCTGCGCCCGTATAATCTGAAACGTATAACTAGTAGATGCAAAAATGCGCCAGTACATAATGTGATCTAAGAGTAGGATAAAAGCAAAATAAGGTAAAATACAATAATAATATACTGTAGATATTAAGTTTAAAAAATGTATGTCTATGTTTAATATTTAATATTATTAAATAACGAAGTAAGTGAAATTTGAGTTTAAGATTTATGGATATAGGCCAAATAACTAAAAACTTATAACTAATAAAGAAATATAATGATAAGAAGGATAACTTAAAATTTCTTAGAACAGTTTCTTCAAATCCAACTCGGATTTGATGCAAACAGGCGGAGATGAGTCGTTCTTGCGTAAAAAAATTCTGCAGTTCCTAGTCCAAACAAATTGATATTGCCTGGTTTTTGCGAATTCCCTGCACTTTTTGTAAAGTGCTTTGTTCTCTGGTGTGAGGTGATCGTTAACGAATACGGCCTGTTCCTTTCCATGTATACTATTAATGTAAATAAATACATTTCTTTAATATTTAATTTATTTGTGATATTTGAGTTTGGTACGCTGGAGACATCGACGAGCTTGCCACTTGTCATGATTGGCCTATAGTAAAGTTGGCTAAATGTGAATCCGATTATTTATAAGCGTGGTTTCTGACCACCCCGAAAGGGAAAAAAGGGAAAAAAGGGTCGTGATGATACTATTTTAATATGCGAGTAAGAATACTGGTTGTATTCGAAAAGTGTCAATCATCATAGATTTCTAAACCATTATAATTATCAAATTATTCATTAATAGTTACTGTTAGAAGAGTTATATTTGATATATTGCTGTTTCTAGACCAATAATTTGTAGAATTTAATAAGTTCCTGTGTATTTGCCGCTTGCCAAATTTCCTCTACCTCAAAAAAGACCGGTTCGGCTGCTCATAATGCCGAATCTAAAAAGCACATAAAATATAATGGCATTTTAACAAAATTATAACTATGTGGCATTTGGGGTTAAAACAAGGAGCATATATTCTCTTGATACTCACAAATTCGTGAAAGAGCGTATACCTAGCTATTCCAACTTCCCTATTTTTTAAATATATATTTTTTTCCTTTTTCATTTGCAGCAACAACATCATTATATCTATATTACATCCCTCATCGTTTAAGTGGTCTATTTGTATATTTATTATGTGTATATAGTATATATATATGATATTTATTTATGTACGTGTTATGTAATAGCAAGTAAATATTGGTATCTATATATTGATATATATGGACTTACTTAATATTGCACCTACCATCTATACTGTCTAAATGTCCTAAAGGTTTGGCTGTCAGAGAATGCCTAGCGGCATTAAGTCCGCCTTTGCTCATAGTGCAATAAAGTTTTAAATAAATAAACGAATTTGTCAAGAGTGTGGCGACCCTAAATGCCATAACTACCTAAAACAAAATATTTCCGTTATTATTCAACGAGGAAATTCGGCAAGCGTTTTAGGTTCCTTCCAAAGTGGTAAGCCCTTAGTTTATTTTGTTATTTTAATTATCATATCGTCATTCCCATCCATCGATCACAGTACGAAATCGTATGTTTATAAACGTTAAGAGTAGGCCTTCTCAACGAGCACGGCTATTATGATAACCTGCAAACTAAGACCTACACAAATGCATTATACGTAAACTCGGTGGCCCTAAATCGCAATAACTGTACGTGTGTCACAAAGGTTGTGACGTGTGTCACAAAATTTACTAAATGACGACATAAATAATAATAAATTAAAACCTTACTTGTAAAGTAAAAAAAAGTAAAGTATCATCACGACCGTTTCCCTTTCGGGGTGGTCAGAAACTATGCTTATAAATAAACGGATTCACATTTAGCCAACTTTACTATAGGCCAATCATGACAAGTGGCAAGCTCGTGGATGTCTCCAGCGTACCAAACTCGAGAAATATCACAAATAAATTAAATATTAATTAAGTATATTTATATACATTAATAAAAATATTTGTGTCCCGACCAGGAATCAAACCCGGTACCCCCGAGTTTAAATCCACGGATTTATCAGCTAGACCACGGAGGCAGTTTTACCTTAACCTTACTTGATCATAAAATATACATCCAGTTATCTTAACGACGAATAAAACATCAAGTAAAGCGTTATATACCTACAGAGATTGTATACAACCTCTTTATACATTTTTGGTTACATGTTGGTCAACAAGATCTACAACCATTCCTAATTTCAAGTAAATCAGACCAGTAGTTTCGAGATAGTAGATTGCGATCTCAGAAGATTTCTTACTACAACAAGAATTGAGAAACAATAATTGGAAACAAATATATAGATTCTTGCGCATGACCAATACCAAGACCAAGATAAAGAGTGCAAGACCGAGACCAGCTGTTTCGATGCAAAACTAAGACTTGGACAGACTTTGGTCTTGCTTTGAGCAATACTAAATGATACCGTGGTGTTTATCTATCTTCTGGTTTGATGGCCCCAAATGTATAATACAAATAAATTATTGGGTCTTGGTCATTGCATAAATGTCTATGGCAGCAAAATATATTTTGACTCGCTCAGCCAGCCTGACGCCACAATGATTTTAGCTTAAGATACCCAAAAGTTTAGTTTGGTTTATTACTTCGATTCCTGGTCGGGACATTTATTTGTGATATTTCTCGTGTTTGGTACGCAAGAGACATCGACGATCTTTCCACTTGTCATGATAGGCCTATAGTAAAGTTGGCTAAATGTGAATCCGCTTCTTTAAAAAAAAGCGTGAGATCTATTAATACTCTATGATAACTGGTAGGTATATATAATAATAACAATCGATGCATTTATTCTTACACACACTCATACATATTCACATAACACACAGAGAAGTATCACGAAATACCTAAAATACCCACCAACAGCTCTATAGTACTCTTTATTAAGTTTGTTTGTACTTGGTTAAGTTTAACAATGTTTAAATAAATTGTAAAGCTTGTTTTTATGTCACCTACAGCCCTATTTATTCTGTTACTTAAGCGCAAACGTTATATAATGGAATCCGTTAACTATATACTTGTATATATCACGCTATTAAAGTTGATATTTGTACGGCCGCTGTCAAGGTCGCGCGCTTATAGAGTTGAGATTTGAATAATATTTTGTAATTATGACGCAATTATGACGCAACCTCTGACGTAAATAATGAAATCCATTAATATCGTTTGCGACTAAGTAACAGAATAGGGCTACTGAGAGTGAACTGACTTCTGTGATTCAGAATTATCTATGACAAGGGTTAGCACATACAATCTAAATTTTTAAGTGTAAACATATTTATTAAATAGTTTATTTATTTACAAAATCCTATTTACATCCAAATAATATATATTTTACATGACAAGTTATGGATTAATTATAATGGCTCCAAGTACTTTATAAACTATAAAAATCATCCTTCTGCACCCGCTTATTACAGTTCTCAGTCAAAGGTTAGAAAAGGTTGGTAGAAAATGCATTTACGGCATTAAGCTCGCTTATGTACCTGCACTTGTTTTGATTTTGAACAATAAATAATTTACTATTATTATTATTATCAACGAAATTAAAATCGAAAAAAATATTATTATTATTATCTGACCACGGAAGGGAAACGATCGTGATGATACTTTATTTTATTTTAGCTATAAACGTTTCGCTAAACTTATGATTAAACTTATTGCTTTACTCTGCTTTCAAATAGAACACGACAGTAAGAACTATCGAGATCGTCTCTCATCCCCCTGTAAGAAAAAATAAGCCATGGTCGATCCCCTTCCCCCTAAAATGCCTAAATGGCCCCTTACCAACCCTATTAATGTGAGCTACATTCTATCAACGTACTATAATATAACGATGCCTTTTTAGCTATTATTAAAACAATTAATGATTTTAAATAAGGTACATAATTTAAACCCGATTCCGTTAACACTTTAAAAGATTGACATGTTTTATTGAACATGCTATCAAGCGGTTAGTGTACTAAATTTAAATAGCTCATCTAATAGTAGATATAAAGTGTTGCTATGTTTTTTGTCATTAAGTGCACTTAAACAAGGTTATATTTAGGCAGTGGACGAAAGTGAGAGGTGGAAGCTTTGATCTATGTATGGATCGGGCAAAACAATCAAAAGTATCGCTGCGACCACGTGTCTAAAGGTACGTTCAGATATTACGTTGGTAGTTTAGACTCCCGTTCGGTACGTGACCACCAACGTTGCCTTTTTTCTTTTAATTTTTCGTTGCAATATTATGAATAGTAATGAAGCACGCGCAATACATACATACATATCTTCACGCCAGATCCCTTGCGGGGTAGGCAGAGACAATTGAGCGCCATTTGACACGATCACGACATACTTCTTTCGCTTCGTCGACATTCATTAACCTCTTCATACATGCCCTTTGGTTACGAAGACTTTTTAATGCACCTTCAGTCAGTGTTTTATTTATTTGATCGTGATATGTGAGTCTCGGTCTGCCAGGGCCTCTTTTACCTACAACTTTCGCATTATATATCTGGTTCGTCAATCTTTCATCGCTCATCCTTTCAACATGCCCGAACCATCGTAGCATGCCTTTCCTTATTTTTGTCCCTATGCTTTCCTTCATACCAACCCTTTTCCGTATTTCGACGTTACGTATGCGGTCCGCCAAAGTGACGCCACATATCCGCCGCAACGACCGCATTTCTACTGCATTAACCCTACTCTCATGCGTATTCTGACGTATCCACGTCTCGATTCCATACATCAGTGTTGGTATCAACATGGCATTGTGTATGGCGAGCCGAGCTTTGTCACTGACATTTCGACTGCCGATCAGTGACCCCAGGGCACCGTTAACACTATTTCCCGCGTTCACTCTTCTTTCAACGTCCCTATCGTACTTCCCATCCGCAGTGAAAACACTGCCCAGATATATAATTTCATTTACTTGTTCTAGAGTTTCATCATCAATCTTTATCGTCACGGTTGTCATCCTTCTTCTTTCAAACACGAGTACCTTGGTTTTTCTCGCATTCAAACGGAGTCCTTTTTCTGCACATCCCTCCTTCATTCTTGTGACTAGTGATTGCAGTTGTTGTTCGGACGATGCCATAAGAACAGCATCATCTGCATAAAGCAGGCAGTTAACCACTAGATCACTCATCTTTATCCCACAGTCACTCTCTCTCACTCTTTTTAGGCATTTGTCGAGATATAGAGTGAATAATCTAGGAGAAAGCACACAACCCTGTTTGACGCCCATTTGGGATTCAAAGCAAGGCGACATACCTCCCTCCACCCGCACACAAGCTTTGCAGCCCTTGTACAGGGACTGTATAGCTTGTAGCAGTTTGTCATTCACTCCATACTCCGGCAATATGTCCCAAAGCTTCTTTCTTACAACTCTATCAAAAGCCTTTTCCAAATCCACAAAAGCACAGAAAACCTTCTGGTTTAAGGCCAAAAACTTCTCTGTGATATTGCGGAGCGAAAAGACTTGGTCAGTGCATCCTCTTCCAGGTCTAAAGCCTCCTTGTGCCTCCCATAAAAGACCTTCAGTCTTCTCTTGCAAGCGTTTCGTGAGAATCTTGCCATACATCTTGCTCGCCAAACTGATCAAACTAATCGCTCGGTAGTTGGCACAGTCCAATCTAGATCCCTTACCTTTGTATAAAGGAACGATGACTGATTGCCGCCAGTCCTCCGGTACTCTTCCCTCCTGCCAGCAAAGGTTGCACAGTAGGTGAAAAGCGTTCCAGACCGGTATACCTCCGTATTTGATCATTTCAGCAAGCACTCGATCTTTTCCCGCTGCTTTGCCACACTTCAGGCTTCTAATTGCCGATTGCAATTCTTGCACACTTATTTCCTCCTTAAAAGTGGACGTTATAGTTGTGGATAGCTCTGGAGGTAAAGTACCCGTCGTGACGTCGTTAGGAGTACAACTAGCATACATCTCGCTAAAATATTCATTCCATCGCTGCAACACCTCATTTGTGTTTGCAAGAATGTTACCGCTTTTTGATTTCACTCTGTTCATTCGATAAGATGACAAGCAACCTTTGGCCTTCCGAACTTCCCTCCAGAAAAGTTTGGAGTTCTCCTTAAAGTTGCTCGTCATCCTATTTTCACCTATTTCCTTACATCTTTCACGCTTCTCCTTAACCAAAGATTTAGTCTCATTCTTGCAGCGATGGTACAACTCTTTTTTTTCTCTTTTTATACTTTCATTCATATTCAGCGAAGCAACGTAATCTATCCAAGCTTTCTTCTTTCTTTCTACCGAATCTTTGACCTCTTGATCCCACCACGCGTCACCCTTGGTTGCTCGCTTTTTTGCTACTCCACATACTTCTCTTGCCGATTCTACCATACCATTTTTTAGGTACTTCCAACACTCTTCTACATCTTTGCTCACATCTTTCAAGTTGATAAGTTTATCTTTGACGCATTTCATATACTCCTCTTTCACAATATCATCTTGTAACTTTTCACTCTTTATTCTCTCTACTGCTGACAGATTGCCACGCGCAATAAATCGCCAAATACTTCTGCAGTCGACCATGTTCAACCATGTGTTGGAAATCTTTTAGCGCAGAAATAAACATGAGATGATCGAGGGCGCGACGTTGCGAACATACGATATATTTTTAGTGCGTCCAGCTATAAATTTAAGTGTCATTTTATTATTATAATTGTGTCTGTCTTAGCTTATAGTGTGATGCCTATTCTTATAGTAAAGTTGGCTAAATGTGAATCCGCTTATTTATAAGCGTGGTTTCTGACCACCCTGAAAGGAAAACGGTCGTGATGATGATGATGATACGGATTCATATTTAGCCAACTTTATTAAAGACCAATCATGACAAGTGACAAGCTTAATTGGCTAAATGTGAATCCGCTTATTTATAAGCGTGGTTTCTGACCACCCCGAAAGGAAAACGGTCGTGATGATGATGATGATGATACGGATTCATATTTAGCCAACTTTATTAAAGACCAATCATGACAAGTGACAAGCTTAATATAATAATATAAAGCTTAGATTAATTAAATTATATTTATGTAACTTAATAAATATTATTGTGTTTCAGGTACCAGGTTATCTAACGCGGTACTTCCAGATCTAAATCCACGGACTTAACCACCAGACCACGGAGGCAGATAAAAAGTTCTCGTTGTAAAATCGGTAAAACATAAAAACCAGCCGTTAAATAGTCCTGCGAGCCGGATTAAAGAGAATACCGGGTTCTTGTATGATAGTCAAAGGACAGATGTGTGAATTTTAAGTTGAGAGAGAACCGCAGACTGACCGCGTGCCGTCAGCTAGCGGCGGACATCGCGACCAAACATTGGCTCTGCGATACCGATAATTGCTTATCTTCTAATTTCTTTGTCAAATCCATTGCCTAATTTTGCTAGAGAAGTGCAATTTTAGACAGACAGACATCGGGGTTGTATTTCAACATTTAATATGTCTGGATTTGTATATTTATTGCCCATCTAGCGACATCGGACAGGCACAGTGGTGGCTCGGTTGTAAGAACGCTTTTCTTAAAATCCTACAAAGGTCGGTTTAAACCCCCCCGCCATGTACAAATGATAAATACACCTTTCTTACGTCCAATTGTCATAGATTTACAACACCACCGTTTCCGTGCCTCGGAGAGCACGTTAAGCCGTCAGTCCCGGTTCAACAAATACCAACATGTGGAATCGTTAATAAATTGTAATTAAAAATTGACATTACACCCTGGCCAACCCGTCTGGCCAGCGTGGCAAGTGTACAGTGGAAGTCTAGAACTCTGTATTCTAGGGGCTGTGATAATGATATGAGTGACATCGATGAGCATATATCTCGTATATAGTCTGGCCATAAATACTGTTAGGTACACATTTTAAAAAAACATATTACATTTGAATTTGGAACGTGTCATTCTTATATGTACATATTTTTATTAGGTGGTAGGTAGACTGATGGTGGTAATTTGTCTAGTCTGCCGGTGCGGGGAAGTATCCACCGTTCGTGCCGATAAACCCAGTAAAGTGTATACACACATTTTGGGATCAGGCTCAAATTGCCGTCATGTCCAGTCAAGCCGGCAAGTGTTAGGGACTGATGTCAATCATGAGTGTCTGATTCTAGTTGCTAACATTCATGGATCTCGCTCCCCACTTACCATCAGGTGGGCGCAAGGTCACATGGTGTGCTAGTATAAAAATATAATTTTAAAATTCTTATTATCGCGCCAATCTTTGTTAAATATTCTTGTGATTTTAAAATTGAGTGGGGTGATGAAGAAAACCGAATTGATGTGATAGCATTACACGAAGTAAGTTTAAGCCAAATGCAATTTTTGAAACTTAACAACACACATTCCATAACCAAGCATAGAAAGAAAGAAAGAAAATACTTTATTTATCGCAACAATTACAATGGTTACAAAGAAATAAAAATATGCAAGGAATAAATTTAAATGTAAGCCTATTCTATATACCGAAACATACAAACAGGTGTGGCGATAAATAGGTGGTCAGCTCAGCATATGCTACAGCTGAGGTTGCAGCGCTGATTTTCAGCTAATGCCTTATGTTGGGTGAGTCACGGGTCGCAGAGATGTACAGTACCATTTACTAAATCGGAAGGAGCACTAAATGTACAGTTTACATATATGTTTAACAAATGAGAATAGAATAAATATATATTATATATTATGATAAATAATATAAGTCATAGTCAAGAAAAAAAAACAATTGTATATTAATTAATAAATAGAATAAGATTAGGTAAGTTGCTGTGAAGTCTTTTGTAATATACCATATGCCTTTGCATATGCCTTTTGAGTGCCGATCTGAAACCTGCTAAGGAATGCATGTTCCGAAGCGATGGTGGCAAGTTGTTCCATATTTTCACAGCAGCGTACCTAAAACTACCTCGAATATAGCCCTTTGATTAAGACTCAGCACCGAGTCATAAAGCTCGATCCACACAAGCGTCTTTCAAACTTTTCTGGCTTTATCAGAGCTAAAGATTGGCTGTCATGCTCTAAACGCCAAGGTAACTTGGAGTCGCTAAAACATTCCATAAGATTGACAGTGACGAATTAACCCATGGAGAAAGTGTGTGTTTCAATCGATAGCGACAACGGATTGAGGCCAATTAAGATAATTTTAAATAAGTTTCAAATCTTAATCTTATCTTGCCATTTACCTCTGGTTAGTCCTCATTGGTTCCCGAATTTGGACTAACCAGAGGTAAATGGCGTGAAACTATTGTCAAATATCGTTGGTGCAAGTCGCCCATATGGTTTATATTCATCATTTATTAGATTATATATAAAATAAAGATTTGATTTTGGAATAAAAAAAAAATAACTCAGCTTTTATCTTATTAATATTTATTGAAGGCATAGCTATTCCAAAACGTTGGGGTCTTTAGTTGTAAATTACATTAATATCCTCGTAATGAGTGGAGGTACATGTAAAATACTGGACAGACTGGGTAACTGTCCAGGCCTATATCCAGAAGCTGTGGTTTTGTGGTCAAGGAGCTTAATGCACGCCCGCCTCGATATTTTAATGGTATCGAACATTGACTTATGTTAGAAATGGGCTTTGAAAAAGGCTTTAGTTTTTGTTTTGTAATTACTCACACGAAAGTTATCTGGCGGTGGCAGATACGTTTGACGCTATTTGGTCGTCACGCCCACCACACACATACCTATTTTACTTAGTTGACATCCATCAATATTTTTATATATACGAATATTATGCTCTATTGTTGCCATTCTTCAGACAGACAGCGGGGTTTATCAGCTAATGAGCCTGGGTTGGTGATGGGGACAACCCCTATTTTCCGCGGCAAGATTTCAACGGTCGGGTAATTCTTGCACTTTGCCGTGATCAAGTCAGAGCAAAAGATTCTGGAGATATTTTAACTGTGGTTAATTTAATGGATTATTAACATATTTTTTAGAAGAAGAAACAACGAATACAAATTTCTGACCATTCTATAGATTTACCGTGCGGGTTTCGGGTGCATAGTGTGTAGGAAATAGAGAGGAGGACGCTTACCATCCAAAATTCTGCTTCTTTCCCTACCTTACCAAATACTGTATCCGTTAATACCGTCTTGGAAGCTCGTTCCATAAATGTATTGACGCCAGCAGCCCTATTGTGTTACTTAGTCGCAAACGTTATTAGTGGATTTCGTTATTTACGTCAGAGCTTGCGTCATAAGTACAAAATACTATTCCATTATATAACGTGTATGTAAGATATATTGTATGTAGTATATATATATATATATATATAGTGTGTAGTATATGTATTATTGCGTACATATTTGTATGTATTGGTGTGTATATTAGTATGTATTGTTTTATCTCAGATTAAGTTTATTTAATATTTTTAATAAGTTTCTTTTTTAAGCCCTTTGCACCTACCTCATAATCGAAATTCTCTGCATTGTCCCAAAGGTTGGCTGCTAGAGAATGCCTAGCAGCATTAAGCCCGCCCCTCGTACATAGTGCAATAAAGTTTTAAATAAATAAATAAATAAACGTTTGCGCTCAAGTAATAGAATGGGGCTGCGGAGCTATTTAGACCCAATTCTTACAGTAAGTGGTGCTAAGATTTTGCTGGAATTTATCTCGTACAATTCCACTGAGTAAAGGTCAATCTTGAATCATAAATAATAATAATAGCAATATATAGTAACAAATTAAAATATACCTAATTTGAAATATCATAACAATAATCATAAATAAATAAATAAATAAAAGTAAGAATAATCATGACAAGTGGCAAGCTCGTCGATGTCCCAGCGTACCAAACTCGAGAAATATCACAAATAAATTAAATGTTAATTAAAATGTATTATTTTACTGCTAGTGTTTTATTTTGTGACAAAAAAAATTTTTTCTTTCTTTCTTATTTATATAACGTTATATTACGTTGCCAGGTCGGTATGTATAAGTCAAAAATATATTACAATAATTTCGCCCGTACTTTATTTTTTATATCGTTTTGCTTTCCAATAGATCGTAGGTTAATTTCATACTTTTGTATCGGTATTATTATTAGGTATATTGAGTATTCTTAAAAAAAATATCCTGGTTTAGCTGGTTAACCTATGGTCACGGGTCTAGGCCAAGTATGTGTTTCGTGCAACAATTCCGGCTTAAATTAAATCGATTATTGTCATTGCTCGCCAAGCCGTCTGGCCATCGTGGCGAGTGTAGGCCAAATCCTCCAGATATATGTTCTGGAAGGCCCATCTCCACAAGTGGAGGTCTAGGACGCTGTGTTCTAGGGGCTGTAATGAATGAAAAATTGTCATTGCTGCAAAGATGTAAGATTTTTTTGTTTTTAAACTTAAGCAATTGGCCAGATGAACAATTGACCCGAGGAAAGTATCTGACGCGTTTTTTTTTTTTTTTTTTAAATATCTAAAAGAATATCCACCAAATGTTCCTTCGTAGAACACTCCAGTACTTTGGACACATTGCCAGAAAAAGTACAGTAAAGTATCATTACTACGACCGTATCCCATCGGCAATGGGCCGGACAGATCTGACGCCGAACCGACGACGACCGATAGGACAAACGGGTTCTAGAGTGGAGACCACGTACGCGACGACGTAGAGTGGGACGACCACCCGCCAGATTGACAGATGACCTGAAGAAGCTCGCTGGCGTAGATTGGATGAGAGTTTCAAAAGACCGTGTCAAATGGCTTGTGGGAGGCCTACATTCAGCAGTGGAGACACAGGCTGATCATGATAAGGTTCCACTTTTGAGTGGGTCGGTAATAGGTGCCGTTACCTTAATTCGAACTAAAGAGTCGTAAATCAAGGGCGTCCCAACACCCAATTACCTTTGTTTCACACCTACCTACATAGTATATGCTTGTGAACAACGTGCGCCTAATCCCGAAACGTTTATTACATCGACTCCAGGACCTCTAGGGGCTATTACGTATACCCATCCTAATAATATTAAACTTTCTTTATTTATCAAACGATAACTAACGACTAATTTAATTTATTTATTTTAAAACCTAGTTGCAAATCTATACACAAAGCGAACGTAATGCCGCAAGACATTCTCTTCCCGTTAACCTTTAGGACAGAGGAAAGGGACATTTGAAATTGAATACGGTGCAAATAGAGAAATAAAAAATAAAAAAACACAAATTCTATTTTAAAACTAATAAAAAATAATCACGTCTATTTGTGTAATGATATGTAGTATCTATATATATACAAACAAATAAAAACCACATCATCATTGAACACGTGACCCTCGTGATGAAGGTGTGTCGATATGTGCCGCCACATACGTAAGAAAGGACCCATCCGGGTTTTTAAATATTGGAACAGACTATAAACCTATTCATAACTTATATATTTATTATTTATTATAATTTTCAGAACATATTAAAAAAACATAGAAAGTTATTACATAAATGATTCCTATATTGGCTTAGTTTCTTTCATTTATTACGATAGTCAAATATAAATGCGCGATGTCACTTTTCGTGTTGAGTATTTAAAAAAATAAAGAAATATAATAAACAACAACAACAAGGCTACGTAATAGGCCCACTGAATTGAAACCGCAACTATTGCCCCATCGATTCCTGCACCATAGATTTGTTATCAAATTTTCACACGAAGCTAGGAGATTGACTTTATTTGAGCAAGCCTAAGGTTCAGTCACCATGCCAACCGCATGTCTACGCGTCTCCCATCGTAAACAAATTGTGTGATTACTGATTCTGCTATTAGCTTCACTAATAGGTTTTTAATATATTTTTATTTATTTTCTGACACACCAAATAGCAGGCTATATAACCTGCTGGTTATATATATGGTGTATCTGCTAACATGGGGCTATTCTATTCCATACATTGCACTTGTTCCCGTAATGGGAAATACCGAGGGTTGACATTAATTAATAATCATATTTCTAACTATTTAATAAATTATTAAGATTGTTATGGAGTATTATGCTCTTGCTGCTAACAGCTTCAAGCTTACTCTTTGAACCATTGCACTGTGCTGCTTAGTATTCCACTAACAGAACTAGAACCATTAAAAATTAATTTAGTTAATGACGGCTCAGTGGTGGCTCGGTTGTAAGAACGCTTACTAAATCGGTCGGATCAAGCACGTTAAGCCGTCGGTACCGGTTGCACTAATACCAACTTGTGGAATCGTTAATAAAATATGACATCAGTCCCTAACACTATGCCGGCTTGACTAGATACTTTTCACACGTCGCTTGAAGTTATAGGAATGTAAAAACACAGAGGCTGGAAGAGCATTTCACATCTTTATTGTGTGACAGATGCATGAGTCCCCAAATATAGCAGCACCACACAATGTACAGTTTCTTTTCCGTAGCATTTCCCCACCTTACCAGATTACTTTGATCCGGGACATTCGAAAAGCATTTAGGTAGAATTTTAGCAACGCCGGAGACCAATTAGTGTGAGTACATTAGGGCTGGAGGGATGCAAAAAAATAAAATAATAATAATATATCTCTAAAATGTCCGTAATTTTATTGACTAGAAAGTTAATAATATTTTTTATTTCAATGTTCTACAAAACTTATATATAAACCTAATGAACAATTTCGACTCTAGTACACTGCAGGAGTTTAAATTAAATTGTGAATTAATAGTGAGCCCACACTAGGTAATGAGCCTCGCTCGTGGGACTCTTCGATTACCTGTATTGGTTAATAACATCGATTTTACTTATATTTACTTAAAATTAAATTAAGATCTAAGCTTATTAAATAAATAAAAATTAAATTAAGGATAAACAACAATTATCAAATATGAATTTCCTCAAATAGTGATTCTCATGAATTGCTCTGTCTCATTATAGTTCCAAGTAAGAAGTAGTCGTGACAACTTTAACTTCACCTCTCTGGCAGATAATGTTATAGTATATATATAACAGTTAGTAGATTATATTTCCCAAAAGTACACTGACAATTAAATGATCTTTCAAAATGCTGTGTTGTGCGAGCGAGAGAGAAGGACAAGCATTAAACGCTCGTAAGTTGTGTTTAATATGTTGCAAATAAAATATATATTATTCATTCTTTCTGATATAGAACACCAATATATAGCGAAGTTATATCAAGAAATGAAAAAGTGCGATGATTGGTTGTTATTTTGTAATCCAATTGGAGTAGAGCCCAGTGGCCAATCATTGCGCCCGAGATATTGATCTTGGAAATTGAACAATCAAATCTATAATGTACCGGAAATAACACTCTGATTTTTATTGCTTTTTTATCATTATCCACACTAATATTATAAATTCGAATGAATTTGTCTGTCTGTATGTCTATAGTGTTATAAATGAATAATAATAGTATAAATATTAAAATAAGTAAATTGACAAATTCACAATCTAAAAAAATAAAATGTTCTGCATTTCTTTAAAGTAAATTTGCGCCGTTTGGGGTCGAGACGATAGCCAAGGAGTTGTCCAAGCGGCTAACGGAAAGGCCTGAAGATAGGAAGGCTGATAATTATTTCTGACAACGTATAAGCCTCGCTATTCATAGGGAAATGTTGCCAATCTCCTTGGGATCGGACGGGACGACTCTAGAGGAGATTTTTTATTTATAGTTTAGTTTATATTTAATTTTATTTTTATTATATAAGTAGCTATTAATTATTTCTTAAATGTTCATATTAATTTTTTCTAAATATTTGGCATATTATTTCTTGGAATCCGAGACACATCTAACTACTACATTTGACGCAACAGCCATCTTTACCTTCATTCATTTGTCAAAACTTTACACCTATAGATAAAACGATTTAAATAACATTTGGCAGAGATATTCCTCGGAATCCAAGAATAAATTTAGTTTAGGTATGTGACGATATTATCTAATCACGACATCTGACCCTAAGGCCACCAAAAGGGTTATTAAGAAACTTATTAAACTTAATTTTTTTATATAATTAAAACTTAAACAACTTTAAATATAGTTAACGGTTTCCATTATATAACGTTTGCGCTTAAGTAACAGAATAGGGCTGCAGGTTTTAATGCACCAAACTTTAAAATAAGCTTCAGTTAAAAAAATAAAATAAGAGAGAACTATATTAGGCTTGTGCATTACTGACGGCCGGTTGCAAAAAATGATAATAAAATAATCCATGTTCAATATTTTACTATACGCCACATGATCGGTGGTTAGCTTGTCAGTGTTTCATAAGCACACGTTAAACATGTTAAAAGATAATTGCCTTTTCTCTAAGGCACTAAAATGAATGCGAGAAAAACCAAGGTACTATTGTTTGAAAGAAGAAGGATAACAACCGTGACGATAAAGATTGATGATAAAACTCTAGAACTAGTAAATGAAGTTATATATCTGGGCAGTGTTTTCACTGCGGATGGGAAGTATGATAGGGGGTGTTGAAAAAAGAGTGAACGCGGGAAATAGTGTCAACGGTGCCCTGGGGTCACTGATCGCCAGTCGAAATGTCAGTGACAAAGCTCGCCATACACTTATGTATGGAAGCGAGACGAAGATATGTGATAGAATACGCATGAGAGTAGAGTTAATGCAGTAGAAATGAGTTCGTTGCATCGGATATGCGGCGTCACTTTGACGGACCGCATACGTAATGACGAAATACGCAAAAGGGTAGGTATGAAAGAAAGCATAGGGACAAAAATAAGGAAAGGCATGCTCCGATGGTTCGTGCATGTTGACAGGATGAATGAAGAGAGATTGACCAGATATATAATGCGAAAGTTGTAGCCAAATTAATAAAACAATAGCTGAAGGTGCGTTGAAAAGCTATCGAAACAAAAGGGCATGTATGAAGAGGTTGATGAATGTCGAAGAAGCGAAAGAGGTATGTCGTGACCGTGACAGTGGCGCTCAATTGTCTCTGCCTACCCCGCAAGGGATTTGGCGTGAAGATATGTATGTATGTACTAAAATGAAGTCATTGTAATTATTATTATTTATTTTGAAGGTCAGCCGTCACCTGGTACAATCGATGCTATTTTAACTTCTATTGTAACGATTACAATGACTATTTTAGTTTGACCGGCTTTGGTTTTTCGTTAAATAATTTAATGGTTGAAGTTGCAACGACCGCGGGCAAAGCCGTGTCAAAAATAATATGATTATTAGTAGTTTAATGATGGAGAAAAGCTAATTTTGTGGTAACTACCGATTCCAAATAACCTTTTTCACATCTTTATTATACATATCTGAGATTAAGTAGTTATATTTTCTGTAACGGTAAACTATAGCTAATTTGTAATCACCTGTTTGACTCGGCGTGTTATCAGCGAAAAAAACCATGAGGTGGCTGTATACTCGTAGATGTCATTTAATGCATTCTTTTTTCTTCCTTTGGAATGATATGTTATTCTATTGATTTCTATCAATATAATACAAACAACTTTTCCTTAGAAACTATACGCCGAAAGTAACAACATTTTTGGGTCCACTTTTAATTTTAAAATAGGCAATTTATATGAAGAGGTCAAAAAAATGTCAGAAGTAAAAAGTAAAAAAAAATATTTATTTAAATACGTTATTGCACTTAAAAACCTAGTACATAGGCGAGCTATAACGCCATAAGTCATTATTTATCAGCTAACCTTGGGAATCATCTAAGGTGATGGGCAGGATGAAGAACAATATTAAAATAGCTTAAATTAGTAAATAAACGTAATTACGCATTTATAGCAATTAAAAATACATATACGTACACAATATAAAAAAAAACAATACACATACATACATAAACATACACTATAAATAAATAGATATATATATATAAATAAAATGTCAAACAACTTCAACTTCTTCTTAGCCTAAAATTGGTGGGCGAACTGATGGCAGTAATTTGCCCAGTCTGCGGGGGCGGGGAAATATCCACCGTTCGTGCCGATAAACCCAGTAAAGTGTATCCACACGTTTCGGGATTAGGCTTAAATTGCCGTCATGTCCAGTCAAGCCGGCATAGTGTTAGGTCAGTACAATCTGTATATCGTTTAAAGTACAATCTGTATATCGTTTAAAGTACAATCTGTATATCGTTTAAAGTACAACCTGTATATCGTTTAAAGAGGTCTTAGCAATACAGTTTTGTTCTTAATGATAATTTCTGTTTTTGAATAATAATATTTCATTGTAACATCTCTCTCTATTATATGCAGTAGTAACATAAATGACGACATCAAGTAGACGTGCTGTAGTCCATTAGGAAATACTGTGAATCAAATTGTGATAGTCCAAATGAAGACTTTCGAATTGCAAGAACAGTCAATTAAAAAAACGTTTATTTGTCAAAAACAGCTTAAATAATAACAATAACAGAAAAAAAAATAGCTGGTAGACGAAGACAAATTTCTAAGCATTCCATGGATTCACCGTGCGGGTGCCGGGTCTATCGTGTACGCTTGCGATCGACAATAGGCTGGTGTTTAAAAAAGGAGGCCTTCCTTTTGGCCTGGCCTATAGGCTGATACAGCTAGTTCATCTGGGATCCTATAATGATGTTTAAATGTATCCATGAGAATTTTCCAGTTGATACGGCGCCAAGGATCGAGGTGGGCTTGCATTTAGTTTTCCTTCCTTTTCAAATGTGGTCAAAGTTTTATTTATATTCAGTCCCTTTCTGGCTCTTGCAATAGAAAAACTCACTGCTTCACGGATAACACCAAGGACTTTGTCATTTTGACGTGAGTAATAACGCACCCTACAAGTGTGTGTCTAGCAGTTCCTATGGCAGTACCACACAATGTACAGTGTAGTAATAAATATAAAAATTGGTAAAAGGATAAAAAGAAAATCAGGTGCTATGACAAATAGGCTGCAACAGTACTGCTGCAGCGCTGATTTTCACTGATCCCTTTAACAAAGCAAATAATTAGGTGTAACTCTCAGTTTATAAAGTTATAATCATAGACTACGACGTCAATAGTCGTGATAGGTAAAAAATAAATATATGTATAAATGAGGACGATGTCAAGTGAAAACTATGCTACATACTACTGTGTTATACTAATACTAATGTATTGTGACCTTCTTAGCTAGACTATAGTTCTCTCGCTAGCCCAGTATGGGTTTAGGGGCGAGGCGTCGCACCTCCTCGGGGTTTAAGATGTTAGCGCCCAAAATAGTGATCTACATCATAGCATAGGTGTATTTTTTCCCTCGCGACAGAATCTGCACTCGTTGTTTGCAGTGACCAGTTTAATAATAAAACATAAAATGTGGGAATACTGCTTTCCGCTCGGCTTTTTGTAGTCTGGCAAGCGATCAGCGATCTGTCATTCGCCAATTCGCCATCGACTTAATCGACTACAAAAAGCCTAGCGGTGTTGACTCATTTTATGTTTTATTATTAAACAATATTAACTGCCTCCATGGTCTAGCGATTAAGTCCGTGGAGGTACCGGGTTTGATTCTCGGTCGGGACACAATAATTTGTTTAATTTATTTATGATATTTCTCAAGTTTGGTAGGCCAGAGCTTGCCACTTGTCGTGATGGCCCTATAGTATAGTTGGCTTAATGCGAATCCAATTCTTTAAAAGCGTGGTTTCTAACCACCCTGAAAGGGATGAGGTCGTGATGATACTTTACTTTTTTTTTCTAGTTTACTTTGCTTCGCATTTGCTGCCGCGCATCGTCCTATCTAGTTAATTTCAATTCTATGGCGCACGATCTACGTAATGACATCTCTAGCGTCGGTTTTTTCTCGTGATCGCGTTTGATGTTATTGTTATTATTTTTTTCTTCTATGCTATCTACAAGACGATGACCTTAGCTCCTTTTCTAACGATTGCTTGGTTGGACACTAGTATCCGATTATCGACTCCCAACACTCACATCATCGTCACACCCCCTAAAACACAGAGTACTAGACCTACATTAATTTATTTAAACTTAATTGCACAAAGTGCCTCCGTGGTCTAGGGGTTAAGTGCGTGGATTTATACTTGAAGGTTGATCTTTGCTGGTTTTTAAATGTAAGAAATGATTACCGTGTTGCTTGCAAACGTAACTATAAAAGGATATCAAAAACACATCATCAGTACATTACAGCTCCTAGAACACAGCGTCCTAGACCTCCACTGTTAGAGATGGGCCTTCCAGAACATATATATAGAGAATTTAGCCTACACTCGCCACACTGGCCAGTTGGCGAGGAAAAAACACATTATTAAATATATTACTAACTTTTCTTTTAATTAGGAATTACCGCATTATTTGCAATGGTAACCATAAAAGGATATCTGATACATTATTAAATTTATTTCTAACTTTCCGTTTAAATAGGATTTATCGAATTATTTGCAATGGAAACCATAAAAGGATATCAATGACGCAACTTCGTACGGAACCCGTATTAGGCGAAGCAACTCCCAAACCCATTAAAACGAGAAACACCGAAAATACGACATACGACCAAACCTCATTGACGACAAGGCAGCTGAAGATCTCGGAGCTTCTTTTACGCCGTTGCATTTGGTAATCTCGTTTGATGCTTATTAGATGCTGAATACGCACCTTTGGTAAAAAATACCGTATCACGAGTTTCTGTAAAATGACAGAAGTTGCGGGCTGGCTAATTTTTTTTTAAAATTAAAAGGGTATACAACCCTTATTATTGAAAAAAGTATTAAATTATTAATATTAGAGATTCATTACAGCTCCTAGAACACAGCGTCCTAGACCTGTTGGAGACCTAGAACTGTTGGAGATAGGCCTTCCAGAACATATATCTGGAGAATTTGGCCTACACTCGCTACGCTGGCCAGACGGCTTGGCGGGGATATAATGTCAATTTTGAATGACAATTTATTAACGATTCCACAAGTTGGTATTAGTCGAACCGGGACCGACGGCTTAACGTGCTCTCCGAGGCACGGGAACGGTGGTGTTGTAAATCTATGACAAATGTACGTAAGAAAAGTGTATTTCTCATTGGTACATGCCGGGGGGTTTGAACCGACCTTTGTAGGATTTAAGGAACGCGTTCTTTCAACCGAGCCACCACCGCGCCTTTTATATTTATATATTTAGAGATTATAGGAACGATAAAGCTAGTGAGATAGATAGGATATAAAGATTGGGCAGGTATGTTTAATTAAAGGAACGAATGAATAATAAATTATTTTATACCGCGTGGATTTTATTAAAGGGCAAATATTATTATATTATAATCTAGAATAAAAATAAAGAACTACGTATTTTTCATTTTATATATTCAGTAATAAAATCCTAAAAATATCGACACTCGTACAGACCCTAATCAAGTAGGTAGCAATCGCGCGAACGTTGACTTACGTATTTCTTTCTCTCTCTATTTCGTCTCACGACTGTGGACGAGATCAATTAATATTAACACTCCCTATCCTTTATAATTTATTATGCAGACGACATGGTGCTGCTGGCCCGTCGATCAGCGCTCTAAAGACACTGCTCGACATGTGCCAGTCCTATGCGAAGGCCCAGAGGCTCAGGTATAATGCATGTAAAAGCGAACTAATGTTGTTCAAGGCTGGCAATTATTATCAATTATATCATGTGCCAGATCTTACCTTGTGCGGTGTCACCTTAAACAGAGCTAAAATATTTAAATATCTGGGCCATTGGGTCACCGAGGACCTTAAAGACAATGTAGATATTGAGCGGGAGCGCAGGTCGTTGGCTGTCCGATG
Source organism: Tinea semifulvella (assembly GCA_910589645.1). Taxonomy (NCBI): domain Eukaryota; kingdom Metazoa; phylum Arthropoda; class Insecta; order Lepidoptera; family Tineidae; genus Tinea; species Tinea semifulvella. The sequence goes on from OU342599.1 coordinate 6,559,346, forward strand.
TAATATGTTAGCCCGTAGGTTTGCGCGCTGCACCGCCCAGGTAAAAGTGACTCTTTTTAGGGCATACTGCCAGTCCTTTTACACGTGCAGCCTATGGGTGGACTATACTCGGAGAGCGTACAGCGACCTGCGCGTCCAGTATAATAATGCGTTTAGGATCCTGATGGGGCTGCCGAGGTTCTGCAGTGCCTCGGGTATGTTTGCTGATTCGAGGACTGACAATTTTCAAACAATTATGCGCTTTTGCGCATCTATGCGTCTGCGTCTATGCGTCTATGCTGTGCCGCATGAGAACCAGTACCAACAGGCTCCTAAACGTATTGGCAGATCGGTGGGAGTCTCCGCTGCTGGAGCACTGGATACAGCTGCATACAGTCAAGTAGACAGCCTCCAGTAGCGGATAGTTTAAAATAAATTATTAGTTATACTAAATATAGATTAAGTAAAATTGTTACTAACAATTTATGGATGTAAAGTCCGAAATAAAAGTTTATTATTATATTATTATTATTTATGTATTTATCATGATGGATATCGCGATCTTCTTGCGTACGCGCACACCGATGATTTCTACTCAGTATTGCGGAAACGAGTCGCGTCGTTGATGCACAAAGTACGAGGGAGCGGCAACATCATCTTGAGGGCAGTTAGTGAGAAGCCAGATCACATGTATGTATGTTCCCAGTGCCTCAGGAGGGCAAGGTAAATATAAAAAAATAAATGTATTCTTTTTACTAATATAGAATAAGCAAACACTATGTTACTAACCCCAATGGATACTATTCCGAAATAAACGCATATTATGATTTATTTATTTTTTATACAAAGGAAAAATATTGCCAGTCTCCTTGAGACTATCCCTGATGGGTCGTATTTTTTATTATTATTGTTTATGTAGATTTGCAGCGGGGGAACGCTGCAAGTGTTCTTGGCACACTACCACAGGAACAAATCATGGGTGAGTATTTTTATTTATAATTAGTTTTCTAATTTAGTTTTAATTTTAATTTCATAATTTAATTCTTTTATATTGTCTTCGAATAAATTCAGTTACCTGTAGATTTCAATTATAATATATTTAGTTATTAATTGATATATGTATATATATTTGTAATATTATTTTAATAAATTATATAAGTACTTATGTATGAGGAAAAAACTTAGTTAATATACTTGTGTAAATTATAATCTGGTATTTTTGAATTAGGAATGAAATGACGTTTTGTGCAGTTTATGTAGTTTTTGACTAATAATGTGCGTAATGACGGCGCGGCTCGTCATTAGTCTCCGAGATTGTCGGCGTGGTGATGAAAGTCTGACTTGGGATTACCTTGTAAACGTTCCCGTCCCAAACATAGAGCGAAACAACTCTCAGACACGCCTATATTATTTTTATTATTTTGTTTTCAGATTTAGGCATGTTAAGTTTAATTGAATACATATATAATTCCAATAATTATAGTTATTTTAAATAAGTAGTAAAAAAAACCTTAACATGTAAGTATATTGATTTAAATTAGACTAAACTATAAGAGACCTATTTAGATTTTAAAAAAAATATATCATTTAATTTCAGCGGTGGAATTAAGAACGCTTTCCTTATAAACTTAAAAAGGTCGGTTTGAATCCTGGCATGCAACAATAAAAAATACACTTTTCTTACGTATATTTGTCATAAATTAACAACCCACCGTTTCCGTGCATCGGAGCGCATGTTAAGTTGTCGGTCCCGATTCCACTAATTCGAAATTATAGAATCATTAATAAATTATTTTTTATTTATTTAAAACTTTATTGCACAAAGTATAAAGGCGGGCTTAATGTTTATAGACATTTTCTGACAGCCAAACCTTGGGGACACATTTGAACTATTATAGGTGCAATTAAATAAATATAAAAAAATAGAAAGATAAATTAAAAGCTTAATCATACACTTACATACTATACTGTTATATATACTATAATATCAATATACTAAATACTAACACATACATAATACTATACCTAAACGCACATATATATAGATACACGAGTTTTATAAACAAAGTTCTGGTAGTTGCTTTTACTAATTATCAATTTTAAAAAAACATCACCAACCCGTCTGGTCAACGCTACGTGCGAGTTTAGGCCTAATTTTCCCTGAAAATCTGGAATGGGCTACAACAGTAGATGTCTCAGATTTTTAGGCGCTGTGGTGATGTTAATTTGATTTTAACAAGCAAACCCGTAAATCGTGATAAAAACCGTGTTTTGTAATATTACTCGAATAATACTAATTAACTTATCAAAAACATATATAAGATAAGTATAGTAAATAAAAAAACTTGTTTTGTGAATTGTGTATTAGATACTTGTTCCTATTCTGATATTAATGAGAAATGCGTATTATCATTTTGTCATTAAGTTAATAAATATGACGTGCTAACTGTTAATGACAATTGAAAACTTGTTTAATTTATCAAATGCAGTTTTAATTAGTGCTAATCAAAATATAAATTTATAGAAGATCATGTAACATTTATCAGGTAACCGGAATGACTGGATTTGCTAGAAAATATAATTATTCATTGTCAAATGATTGACAAAATAATTTAGATCGCTTATGATATATATTTTATTTTATTATTTTTATATTATTATGGATTCCTCCTCTACCACACACGATCCACAAAATACTTGTATATCCATAGTTTATTCTCGGTAACCTATGTTTGTGAATGTTTTGAATCATCTAGCAAAGAAGCTTATATAATTTTCCTTTTAATAGAGTCGATCTACTTAAATCTAAATATACGTAATAATGTTAACTCGTTTTTAACTCTACATAACGAAATATTAATAAATCATCACATCCCCCGGAACACAGTCTTACACCGTAATCTTGACTCCGCCACTCAATTATTCCTTCCAGCTGTCAACGGAGGATGCCTCAGCACGTCACTACGATCGAAAAATAGAACTGTCAAACTCAAGGTACATCGCGACGTACCTTGAAACGTCGTATTTATGTTATTTTTGGCTATATAACTATTATTTAAACTTGTATTTCTTATTTATTAGTTAAATTACCGATTTGATTTAAAGCACATATTTTAAACAAAACAAAATGTCAAATTCATTCAAATCAGATGCGTTCCAAGTTTATAAATATTTTTTGAGACACATGAATATTCATAATATGAAAGAGACAGACTTATGGATGTCAAAAGTGATAGTGCGTGTAGTAATTCTTACAAAAAGAATGTTTAGAATACGGAAACGAAAAAGATTGATTAGAGTTTACACTCGCCACGCTCGCGCTGGCCAGACGGGATGGCGAGGGTCTTAAGTATTTTTTTAATGACCGAGAGTTGTACCATTAATGACCTAGAGTTGTACCGGGACTGACGGGTTAACGTGCTCTTTGGTGATATTGTAAATGTACGTAATAAAAGTGTATTTTCCATTGGTACATGTTGGGGTTTGAACCCACCAATTTAGGATTTTAAGAAAAGCGTTATTTCGACCACCGCAGATTTTTAAATAATTAATATAAAGTTTTAGTATTATCACGACCTTACGGGGTGGTCAGAAACCACGCTTATAAAAAGCGGATTCATATTTAGCCAACTTTACTATAGGCCGATCATGACAAGTGGCAATAAATTGAATATTAATTAAATGTATTTATTTATATTATTAAATATATTTGTGTCCCTAATCTAAATCCACGGACTTAACTGCTAGACCACTGCTAGAGGCAGTTTAATATATATATAAATAAAATTGTATTGCCAGGTCTAAAATTTAAAAGCCCACAGCGTTGTCAGGTCGTCGGCAAATAAGGCGGCAGTCAGTTAGAAGATCGTGATTGTAGTGCAGTAATCACGAGTAAGCTTAATATATTTGACGCTGAGCTTGCGGACCGTTCATGTAATTAGTTAATGATTACATACTTGATGTAATAATTGTAAAGTATTTTTGATTATGCCGAAGAAAACGTGTGTTTTTTTAAAATATGAAGTCCTTACATATGTAAATGACGTTTTATATGAAAGAAAGAAAGAAAAATATTTTATTTGCCACATATCAATAAACACAACATAAACAAATAAAGCCTGGTAGTATACACAAGTTGTGTTTACAAATAGGGAAACAGCTCTGCATGGAGCTGCGACTCTGGGCCACTGCGCTGATTTTCGGCTAATCCCTTGTTAGGAGAGGTGTTAATAGATAAATATATACATATATATGACGTGTATGTATGTATGCATATTCGTAAAAGGTTAACCTAATACTAAAAAAAATAATGGAAAATGTAAAACGAAAAAAATAAAATAAATTATATAATTAATCAATCGAAGTAAGTAGGTACCATTAATATCTATGCACTTTCGCCATTTTATAGATAGTTCATTGATTCCATTCCTGAAAAAATCGTGAGGGCGAGAATCAATAAAATCTTTGAAGTCTTGGACTGCACGGAAGTGTTTTTTATAAAAGCGTAAAAAATGGTAATCTGGTTAAAACAAATGTATAAAAACAAACAAATAAAACACAAATAGCTTAAATTTGAATTTGGAATTGGCCAGATATTTGAGATCAAAGTGGCCTTTTCGTATGAAAGGACCTAATATTAGGTGTATCATGGAAATTATTGGTTTGAGTGGAGTAAAGAGGGGCCTAAATGGTGAAAGGGACTTATGTAATCCATTGAACGCAAAAGGGTTAAAAAAAACAATGGCGGGATATTATCTGATAAAATTTTAAACGTCTTAAAAGAGACTTGTACTTAATACCGCCTCCGTGGTCTAGTGGTAACAAACGTTGCTGTGAACTCGGGAGGTCGTGGGTTCGATTCCCACCGGGGGCAAGGTGTACATTGTATAATTTGTCTCGGTCTGGGTGTTTATATGTATAATATGGATATATTTACAAAAAAAAAAAAGTATAATATGTAGTTTATCAACCATCTAGTTTCCGTAACACAAGCTTACCACGGAAACTAGATGGCGCTGTGTGACCTGTCTGGAAATATTTATTTATTATTTATTTATTTATATAACTTATTTCGTTATACGGTTAGTTTTTTTTATAATGTTATGGTTATGTTAAAGGGCCTTAGAATAATTTATTATATTATTGGGAGATCAATAATTAAGATAGACGGTAAAAGACAAGAGGAAGAAGCCCAAACGATGGTCCAGTCAGGTGACTAAACATCTGAACATCACTGTATATCAGGCCATCCACTACGCCGAGGACCGAAACCCTTGGAGATGGCTGGTGGATGAGCTGCGATTGCGACGGAGTCACGATCCCCATCAGTGGGGTAACGACTAAGGAGGAGGAGGAAGATAAATTAAAAAAATTAAATATTTGCCGCACGGAGACTTCACATTCGTTCCGAAAGCAAACCGGTAGTGTTGCCATTGTATTAAATAAATTTGAACTAGCAGTACACGCGTAAAATGCTTTAATTTGTTATGGTTATTTAGAGGATAATAAAGAATCACTTAAGGAATAAAAGGCTTTAATTTATAGTACACGAAAATAAAAAAATACGTGTGGCACTCGGGGACTGCCGCGGTACAGCTATTGCATAGCATTTTTTATCAACTTATGCAATTATAATCATTTATTTATTTTATTTATGCAGTATTTAAGTAGTATATATGTATGTTTATGTATAATAATATGTATGTATTAGTATTTAGTGTATCGATATTATAATATTTATTCCATATATATTGTAAGTAAGAATATATTAAATTGCTGTTAATTTAAATAGTTATTTATTTCTCTTATTATCTTTATGATTGCACCTACATTTGATCAAATTTGTCCCCAAGGTTTGGCTGTCAGAGAATGTCTTCGGGCATTAAGTCCGCCTTTGTACTTTGTGCAATAAAGTTTATAAATAAATAAATATATATTTTTTCTTTGATATTAATTCAAGTTTTTTTATATTACTCGTGGACGCAGCCAAAAAGCACGCTGTCTCACCTAGCTTTGTGTCTAAAAGAGATAGAATCAGTTATGAGCAGTTAGCAGCTAGTCTACACGCATACGTGTAGTCGCACGCACACAAACACCGTGCCGAAGTCTGCCGAACTAAAACGACGTTAGACGATGTGCTTTCAACACCGCACCGCCGCGCTGTGCCGGTCGGAGTGGGGGGTGTTAGGTTAATTTTCGTTACGGAATTTCTTGATTCGGTCGCCGCACTCAAAGCCCGCGATAAAAGCTATGCAATAGCTTAATAACTATAAAAATAATGACGTTTCCTAACACCAAAAAAATAAAGATGTCTTTATTTCTCGACTATCTATTCAAATAATTTAAAAAGGAACAAGTTCCGAAATTGTCCCCTCTCTCTGACGGAGCACTCTTATAGATTTTTATTTCTATAAAGGTTAACGATGCGATATCAATAAAATATGATTGTAAAGGTTTGGTACCTTAATGTTAAAGTATTAGAAATCTTACCTGTAGTCAGGTTAGCATTAGTCTTATATTCTCTTTCTTCGTGCGACAAAGTTCTTAAACTCCTCGACGAAGCACTTTTATAGGTTTCCATTTCTCTAAGGCTTAACGATGCAGTGTCTATGAAAGGTCTTTGGAAGGGATGGTTCCGCAGGTGAGGGCCTGTATGGGTACCTAGAACAACAGAAATTAATTGGTACTGTTAGTAATTGGGTTATAGATAAAGAAACAATAAACAGACAACTCTTCGAAGAAGATTATACGGAAAAAAAAAATATTTTTTCATCATTCTCCACTGTTGGAGATGGGCCTTCAAGAACATATATCTGGAGAATTTGGCCTACACTTGCCACGCTGGCCAGACGTCTTGACGAGGATATGATATCAATTTTCAATGACAATTTATTAACGATTCCACAAGTTGGTATTAGTGGACCGGGACCGACGGCTTAACGTGCTCTCCGTGGCACGGGAACGGTGGTGTTGTAAATCTAAGACAAATGTTCTTAAGAAAAGTGTATTTCTCATTGGTACATGTTGTGGGGATTTTATCTTTGTAGGATTTAAGAAACACGTTCTTACAACTGAGCCACCACTGCACTTATTTTTTTTTACTTTTTCTAACAATCACAGACCCAAACATAAACAAAGAATCACCAAAACGTATTTATGAAAAATTTTAAATAGTGGATTTCTTTATAATTATCATCAGCTTGTGTCTGTCCACTGCTGGATATAGATCTCCCATAAGGCTTGCCATTTTACACGATCTTCCGCCACCCTCATCCAGCCCACACCAGGGACCATTTCCAAGCCATCCCGTCCATCCGACGGGGGTCGCCTCACTCTGCGACTTCCCATACGTGGTACTCAGAACTCACACATCTACTCCAACTGTCATCAGTTCTGCGACAGACGTGTCCGGCCCATTGACAACTTACTAATTTTGAAGGCTATGTCGGTAACTTTGGTTTTCTGAGGGATGTCAACGTTTCGGAATCTATTCATTAAAGAAATACCATAGCTCTCTCCATAGCTCGATGAGCGACCTTAAATTTGTGGACCAGACCCACTGTCAGTGTCTACGTCTTTGCTCGGTACGACAATACTGGAAGAACGGAAGAACGCACTGGTTAAAAACTTTCGTCTTCAAACACAGTGGTATGTCTTGTAAGAAGTTGTGGCGGAACTTCCCGAATGCTGCCCATCCGAGCTGAATGTTGATTCCTTTATATCGTCAGATATCGAGGCATTTGTTGTCGGCCTAGCTAAACGTATGTTTTACCGGGCTGACAACGGATCCTACAAGCATCTTCAGGATATCGCTCCTACTTTCGCACGGCCCCCGGAGGGGTGGCCACTACCTAGGGAGGCGCTCTTGGAGAAGAACTAAAGTAGACAAATCTAGGAGACTAGATTCGTGAGCCACAAGGGCGGTGTTGTAGTAGGAACAGCGCCCAGCACCAAAGGTGCGTTGAATCACCGGCGGGTAGTCAGACGCCGAGATCCTGCCGGGGAAAACGGGAGATTATCCCATCCCCAACCCAGGCACATTGCACATCCGGGCCTGGATAACTCCGCTGTCTGTCTGTGAATCTATAAATTTTAAGATTTACGCCGATAAAATCAGCATGCACGAATACAATGCCGTTAAACTAACTCATGTCATTACTTTCTTGATACTACGAAGTGCTAGTAGTAAGAGAATATCACAACTTTAAATTACCTAAAATATCGTTTCCAATTCCTATGTGACTCTCACAGCCTTTCACTTCGTTCTTCCCATAATAACCTACTTAAAATACCTCCCCACTCTTCCAGCAGATATTCAGATTCCTTTACAGTATCTGCAGCTCGATTTTTTAATTATCATTCAGGCACCATATCTTAAAATATTTAAAGATAAGCTATACACATACTTATTTCACAAGCAGAATAAGTCGCCATAACGTTATTATATATGCGTATACGTATGTACAATATGTATGTATTTTATATTTAGTTATGTATTTATTTGTTTATGTAGGACATTTATTTATGTATAAGTACTATATGTTTGTAATTAATGTGTGTTTTATATAGTAATAAATAATTTTAACTATATTTTTTCATCTGCACCCGCTTATTACATATCTCAGTCACAAAGGTTAGTTGGTAGAAAATGCATTTACGGCATTAAGATCGCACTTGTTTTGGTTTTGTACAATAAAATAATTTATTATTATTATTACCTGGAAGATAAAAATATTCTAATAATAATAAAAACGACTAGGTGACCTAACCAATAATTACACTGCGAGCACCTAAAGACTGATCATATCGCGTAAAGCTTAAAATATTGAAACGATAAAATTGATGTCACGTACTTGTAAATTATCGATTTTTCGATCCATCAGTTTACAAATTCATTTTTTAAACTTCAGTATTTTTTATTATAGCACTACATGTGACCTTGCGGCCACCTGATGGTAAGTGGCGCGCGAGGTCCAAAAATATTAGCAACTGGAATTAGACACTCATGACTGACATCAGTCCTTAGCTTGACTGGACATGACGGCAATTCGAGCTTGATCCCGAAATGTGTGGATATATTTTACCGGTACGAACAGTGGATACTTCCCCGCAGACTGGGCAATTTACTACCATCTATTTGATATTATTAAACTTTCTACCTATACAAAAAAATAAAAACAAAATTAAATTTAATGCAACATTTCCTGCCAAAAAACTGTAACGTGTCAGTCACCTTATTAGGCAAAAAAAAAAGGTTTTTTTTAAAAGCAGATGCCTTTAAAAGTTCTAAAACTTTGGGTTTATTGATAAAGGTACCGCCGCCGGCCAATTATTTGGGATAGGTCTCCACGCAACTTGAAAAAAAAAAATGCTCATAATTAGTTTATGAGTTTACACAATGGAACAAAATAAGGATACCACAATTATGTGAATCGACACAAACAAATGCAATAATTGATCGCCCCTTCACAATAGTGACGTGTAGGAGTCGATAGTTTTGTGTATAATTAACCAAAATTATTCGCTTATAGCGGCGCGGTGGCTTGGTTGTAATAACGCGTTCCTTAAATCCTAAAAAGGTCGGTTCAAACCCACCCGGCATGTACCAATGAGAAATACACTTTTCTTACGTACATTTGTCATAGATTCACAATACCACCGTTCCCGTGCCTCGGAGAGCACGTTAAGTCGGTCCGGGCTTTACTAATACCAACTTGTGAAATCGCTAATATGTCATAATAATTAACATCATATCCTCGCCAAGCCTTCTGGCCAGCGTGGCGAGTGTAGACCAAATTCTCCAGATATATGTTCTGGAAGGCCCATCTCCAGCAGTGAAGGTCTAGGACGCTGTGTTCTAGGGGCTGTAATGATGATGATGATGATTCGCTTATAATTTTGATCTTGCAATAGTGGATTTTTTAAATTTATTTTTAATGTATGTATATTTTTATGTACGTATGTATGTGTAAAGTTTATGTATTAGTGTTTAGTTTATTATATGTATGTGTATAAGGTTAAATAACCCACCGATCGTCACTATTACCCTAGAATAGTACGTGAAGCGATCGAAATAAAGAAACACAAAAATTTCTATCGAGAGGGGGGTTATAAGCTATCTTCATCGTGGAATCCAGTAATCAATAGGTTTCGACGCCGGGAAAAATCGCCCGGTGTCGCCAAGGATATTGTAAGTGTCGTGTGTCGTGATTTATAAAAACTTTTAAAAGTGATAAGTGGGTAGGTTTACATCTGCCGCCCAGTATGTACGAGACTACACCGCATAGCTTCAGTCGACCCGTGACCACGGCCAATGCCACTTGGCTGAAACGTCGGGAGAAATATGTCTCAAAGGTAAATCCCTGTTAAAATTATAAAAATCTATTATAAATGTGCGCGAAAGTTTAAAAAGTTTTAATGGTATATTTAAGGTCAAATAATATTTTTGATTTTTATTTATTTCAGCACCTACTTTCCAGTAAATTGTTCAAATGAAATGAAATAAAATGAAATTATTTGTGATTGTTTGTTTACAAATCAAGATGAACAATATATTTTGACCTGCAACAATCTACCTTAAGAGGCGTACAAATATTAATTTGAGTCCTAATACTATATGTACCTATTTATTATTATACAAAATGGTCGGCTATGATATAATGAAGCGGCATTAAAGCCCGAAAATATTAAATAGTAATAATTGCGCAGCGGTTTCTGATGAGATCATTAAACTGCATAAATACGCTAACATCGGTACAGGTTACGAGTATTCCCGTTTGGGGTCGAGACGATGGGACCATGGGGACCCTCAGCCAAGCGTCTGGCCAAGGAGTTGTCCAAACAGCTGACGGAGAAATCTGGAGACAGGAAGCCTGGCAATTATTTCTGCCAATGTATTAGCTTTGCCATACAGAGGGGAAATGTTGCCTATCTACATGAGACTATCTCTTGAGGACATTTTTTATTTTTAGTTTTTATATATATAATTTTTTTTTTAGTTTTTTTTTTTTAGTTTTTTTTTTATATACTAGCACGACATGTGACCTTGGGCCCACCTGATGGTAAGTGGCGCGCAAGGTCCATGGATGTTAGCAACTGAAGTCAGACACTCATGACTGACATCGGTCCCTAACACTATGCCGGCTTGACTAGATGCTTATTCACACTTCGCTTGAAGGACTCCAGGTTATAGGAGAGTGGAAACACAGAGGCTGGAAGAGCATTCCACATCTTTATTTATCGTGCGACAGATGTATGAGTCCCCAAATTTATACGTAGGTACGCGAAGGGATGGTGACTATGGTATGTGGGAGCATATTCTGACCTGTGCGTGTGGTTCGGTTGCGGAATGGAGAGGGAGGGATTAGGTAGTTTGTAAATATTATTTTACAATATATAAATAATAATAAAAGAAAAAGTACAATAAAACATCGATAATTTGTCTTCTCTAGTGATGTGCAAGGGTCGGCGGGTCCAGAGCGGCCGAGCGGCTTATGTCGGGCCACCTACAAATTAAGTCTACCAACTCCCAACTTTTAAGTCCTTTGAGGCACGCGAGATCTTCCCTTCTTGTTTCCCAGTGTTTAAGGGGCTTATTCGTTAAGTAGCTTTTGTTTGCTATTTTATGATGAATCTCATTTACTTAGTTTTCGAACCTTTGAGTGCTGAGAGGGTTTTATAAGGGTTCGTTAATGAACATGCTTGTATAGAATGCTTTTAAAAACATGCATACTGACAAATTATGATTGACCATAGCTCACTGTTTTCTTACAAATACGCCTATTCTATGTTTTAAGTGCCTACTAACTCCCTTCGCTTTTTAACGCTCTTGCGTCGTAACCGCACCGCAACCCTACCGCTTCCCAGCCTGACTGACTGCTTCCGTACCGCTACCTACTTTATACGCGCAATTTTTCGTAAGAATGATTACAGTTAAAATAAAGCATAATGGTATTTCATTTAAAGCACGTGATTTGTTACGTTGTTGGTGGAACCATTATAATCTTTTTTTTTATCGCCAATTCCACGACAAGTTTTTTCTGCGATGCGACGTCGACGTTTTGACGTTTTTCCTTTAATAAGTCATTTCTCTTATGTGTTTATCGCTTATACATCACTTCCTCTCGAACAATCCACATTTTCCAAGATGTTTCAAGTTTTGAGAATCAACTAAAATTACAAAATAATATTTAGACTTGCGTTCATTTATTTATTTATAAATTTATTTGCACTTAAAAACTTAACAGCTGGCCAAGGAGTTGTCCAAACGGCTAACGGAGAAGTCTGGAGACAGGAAGGCTGGCAATTATTTCTGCCAACGTATTAGCTTAGCTATATAGAGGGGAAATGTTGCCAGTCTTCTTGGGACTATCACTGAAGGGTCGTCTCTAGAGGACATTTTTTACTTATAGTTTATTTTTTATTAGGTTTAGTTTATATTTATTATAATTTTTACTTTTAAGTAGTTTTAATTTATATTGTAATTATTTTATACTGTTTGTATATTACTTCATTAAATAAAGGTACTAATTAAACAGTTGAGTACAAGGGCGAACTTAATGCCTCCCGGCATTTTATACTAGCTAACCCTTGGGAGTGTGGTAGACGATTGCGGGTGCATTAGAAATAAAAACAAATGCTTAAACATACATAACAATAATTTACATACTAATTCATAAATATCAATATAAATATATAATATACTTATACATTTAACTAAATTTATGTAAGAAATACATAACAAAATGAAGGAAAAAATACGTATAATTAACACAACAAATAAAAAGAGACAGAAATAGATATCAGGTAGTCGGATTATTTTGTTTATTTAAGAAATGTGCAATGAGGAGATTTCTAAATATATTTATTGATATTCATTCATTCATTACAGCCCCTAGAACACAGCGTCCTAGACCTCCACTGCTGGAGATGGGCCTTCCTGAACATATATCTAGATAGAGAATTTGGCCTACACTCGCCACGCTGGCCAGACAGCTTGGCGAGGATATGATGTCAATTTTTAATGACAGTTCATTAACGATTCCACAAGTTGGTATTATTGGAACCGGAACCGAAGGCTTAACGTGCTCTTCGAAGCACGGTAACGATGGTGTTGTAAATTTTTTGACAAATGTACTTAACAAAAGTGTATTGGTACACTTATTGGTATCTCATTGGTACATGCCGGGGGGATTTGAACCGATCTTTGTAGGATTTAAGGAACGCGTTCTAACAACCGAGCCACCACTAGTCTTATTAGTCCCCAAATTTATACGTACGCGTAGGGATGGTAAATACAGTATGTGGAGGTATATTTTGACCTGTGCGTTTGGTTCGGTTGCGGAATGGAAAGGAAGTTATAGAGCTCTTCAGAGCACTCGCCATAGTATAACCGGTAAAACACGCTCAGAGAAGCCAAATTATAGGTAAATATAATTTTAAATTATAATTATCATTACTCGTACATACATACAATACATAGATTTGGTGGAGTTATAGACGCTATAGAAAGAAACATAATGAAGGGGTTCCACTTAAAACATTTACTGTGAGCAGTCAACACCCCCGTATCGAATAATTGACAGACATTGTTTTAAACTGACATGACATATGACATTGACTAATTGTAAACAGTTCGCGAGGTACAAAAATTAAAGCAACTGACACCAACCACTGACGACCGACATCAGTACCTACCATAATGCCAGACTATTTTGCCTATCTCTCTTCTTTCCACGATAAAGATTTACGTTCTTCTCACAACTCCCTTCTTTTCGTTCCCTCACATCAAAATTATGGAATGATCTTGCGGCTACATAAGGTAGGCAATTAATAGATTGTCGTTTTAAAAACTGGTCTATTTACACTTTATTAATAGCTCTAAACCACGTTAGTAAGTTGTATTTGTATATGTTTATGTACAATATTGTGTATTTATTAGAATTTAGTTTTTTTTATATTATTTATTTTTTATAATTGTATATTATTGTTAATGTAACTTTCATTGTTCGAAAGGTTAAGGTTTGGCTGTCAGAGAATGTCTACGGGCATTAAGTCCGCCTTAGTACTTTACCTTTTGTGCCATAATGTTTTTAAATAAATAAATATTAGACTATTTTTTAAATATAAAATAAATATAAATACTAAGCATAGGGATATAAGTCCCGTCCGCGTAGAATGGTGGCAAGAAAGATGACTGCATTTTTCCGCTGAATTGCAATACTGATTCTTTGGGCGAAGAAATAATTTTTATATTAAAAACACACATCGCTTGTTGGAATGGGGAAACACACTGACTGTGAAATTTATTCGAGAATACCAATTTTAATAGCGTTTTACACTCTGAGTATCTGTTATGTCATTCCATTATATATCGTTTGCGCTTAAGTAACAGAATTGGGCTGCTTTTGAAAGTGTTAAAAAAATTAAAACTATTTACATCAGACAAAATCAAATTCTTGAGAATGCTCAACGTCAGCAGTGGAAATCTGGACGTAAAAAGTAAATGTATCATCACGACAGGATTCCTTGCGTGGTGGTCAAAAAACAAGTTTTTTTAAACAAGTGATAACACATCTTTTTCCAATAGGCCCAACATGACAAGTGGCAAGCTCTTCAACGTCTCTAGCGCACCTAACTCAAGAAATATCACAAAATATCAGAGTTTATAAATAAGCGGATAGAGGGTATGATAAGGATGTTAAAAGAAGAGTGAACGCAGGAAATAGTGTAATGGGGTCAATGATCGCCAGTCGAAATGTCAGTGACAAAGCTCGACTCGCCATACACAATGCCATGCTGGTACCAACACTTATGCATGAAAGGGAGACGTGGATATGTCAGATGAAATATACGCATGAAAGTAGAGTTAATGCAGTAAAAATGATCTTTGCGTCGGATATGCGGCGTAACTTTGACGGACCGCATACGTAATGACGAAATACGCAAAAGGGTAGGTATAAATGAAAGCATACGGACAAAAGTAAGGAAAAGTATGCTCCGATACCAAACTATCGGTTGTATCATGTTGAAAGGATGAGCGAAGAGAGATTGACGAACCAGATATTAATGCGAAAGTTGTGGGCAGACCGACCAACACTCAACTATTACGATTAAATAAATAAAACAATAGCTGAAGGTGCATTAAAAAGCCATCGGCCAAGGGCATGAATGAAGAGGTTGATGAAATATATACATATATAAATCTTAACAAAGCCAGCACACATCTTTAAGACTTACATAAAAAACGTCTTAATTCAAAAATCCTATTATACAGTTGATGAATATCATCAGGACAAAAAGGCTTGGTAATTTTAGTATGTATTGCTATAATTTTATATACATGTATTATTATTGACATTTATATTTTATAATATTTTTTTAGCTATAAGTTTAGTATAGTATGACAACGCCCGTATACAGCAGCATATACAAATATAGACATTATTATCTTAATTTATAAGTTTAGTTCTAGTTTGACAATGCCCATCTACAGCTGCAAAATAATTATTATTTTCATTTATGACATTATATATATTCAGAAAGTATATAAAATTGTTTGGTGGATTAATGTGTCTGTTTTGTCTTAATTTCTATTGTTCAAATAAATGTATGTTAATATATGTATTTGACGTGTAAAAGTGCCTAAAATAATAAATTAATTTAAATTTAAATTTGATGAATGTCGAAGACATTTGGCACTCAATTGGCGTGAAGATATGTATTTGCAATAAATAAGTAGGAGATTTTAGCAGCTCAATATAGATATTAATGTTTCCCTTTCATCCTGTCACTACAAAAGTGATCCTCGGAAGCAGTTGCGAGTTGTGCGTGAGTATAACTTATTATTGTAATAATTTCACTATTGTTTGCCATCGGCACTCCATATGGTGTAACGTGTTTTTTTTACCTTGTCTGTCAGCTAATTTGCCAATGTTTTGAACTCCTTTTAAGTTGTCCTTAGTTTCGCGTGACTACGAATATATAGAAGCTTGTATATTGTAACCTAATTAACTTTTCGTGCATGTATGTACCTTTTAGTCTTGTGTGTGTGCCTTTATGCTTCGATTTGCCAATTATTATTTTTTTTTTTTTTATTTTTTTTTATAAGCACGATCTGTTAATGTTTTTAAACGTCTAGTGCTTGGGTACAGCAGATGTTAATATTTAATTTTAAAAAAACACAGAATTTAATTATTATTTTATTTATATTATTATTATTTTATTTATTATTTATTTTCTTACCATCAACCTTCGAAGTTTATGCATGTTATAATAAAAAACACAAAAAACACTTATTAGAACTACTTATAACTGCTTCCGTGGTCTAGCGGTTAAGTCCGTGGATTTAAACATGGAGGTATCGGGTTCGATTCCTGGTCGGGAAACAATAATATTTAATTAATTTGTGATATTTCTCGAGTTTGGTACGCTGGTGACATCGATGAGCTTGTTACTTGTCTTGATCGGCCCATAGTAAAGTTGGCTAAATGTGAATCCGTTTATTTATAAGCGTGATTTCTGACCACCCCTAAAGGGAAACGTCGTGATGATACATACATTACATACAAAAAGGAGGCCTCCTTTTTTATTTTATTGCCCTATAATACGCTCACCATCCACAATCCCGTCTTGGAAGCTCTTTCCATAAATGTATTAACAGCAGACCTGCTTAGGCCCAATTATTTCAGTAAGTAGAAAGTTTAGACTTCATTCCACAAAAGTACGCTCAGATTTGTAAAATCTTTGAAAATATTGCACAGTGCGACCGAGAGGTATGGCAAAACGTTAAACTGTTAAATTAGGCAAAATATTACACCTGACCTACCTTGGCCTGATCACATATTATTTAGATTCCGAATAAAATAAAAATAAATATAATTTATGCACAATGCAATGAAATCTACACATTTTCACTCATTCACACTTACAATTTACACATCTACACTGTCAATACACATTCACATATACATATCCAGATATATAATGCGAAAGTTGTAGGTAAAAGAGGCCCTGGCAGACCGAGACTCACATATCACGATCAAATAAATAAAACACTGACTGAAGGTGCATTAAAAAGTCTTCGTAACCAAAGGGCATGTATGAAGAGGTTAATGAATGTCGACGAAGCGAAAGAAGTATGTCGTGATCGTGTCAAATGGCGCTCAATTGTCTCTGCCTACCCCGCAAGGGATCTGGCGTGAAGTAATGTATATACATACATACACTTAACATAATGATGCGTAGATGGATTTTTTTAAATATTGTCTCTTTATTTTTATTCTTATGTTTATTTTTAAGTAGTTTAAATTGTTTATAAGTTTAGTGACAATAATGTTATTCCGTAATTGGCTAGGTGTTCGGTAATCATTTCAATGTGAATATTTATTTGTAAAAGACAGCTGTGGAATAAGTAAATGAATAAATAACAATAAAAATTCAAATAATTGTTATCATACAAGGAAAAAAACTAGAATTAACTTGTTTAGCATTTTGTATGTAATATATTTTGATAGAGGCGTGAGAAATGCCGTGGGAACTACGACACTAGTTGATATCGACTCGATGTGATAGTGCTGACCGCATTGTCGATATGTCGCTAGCGATAAATAGAACAGTTATAAAATTGCTTATCAATTATTTTTAGAGTACCTCTGCATGTGATATAATTTGGAACATTCGCTCATTAACCTACATTCTAGACTAATGTAATAAATGTGAAATAAGCTTTGTTTGTGTGTATGTACGTATGTTGGCGCAGTGGTGGCTCTGTTGTAAGAACGCTTGTCTTAAAATCCTACAAAGGTCGATTCTGCAAAAGATGGTAAAAGGGATGGTTCCGCCAAGTACCTCACAGATGCTCTCAATGTCCTACAGAGGCGAGCTGTTCGAATTGTGGACGATGCCACTATATCTGGAACTCTCGAATCCCTGCAGCTTTAACGAAATGTAGCTTCTCTGAGCGTGTTTTACCGGCTATACTATCTGTCGCACGATAAAGATGTGGAATACTCTTCCAGCCTCTGTGTTTCCACTTTCCTATAACTTGGAGTCCTTCAAGCGAAGTGTGAAAAAGCATCTAGTCAAGCCGGCATAGTGTTAGGGACTGATGTCAGTCATGAGTGTCTGACTTCGTCTGGCTTTGCCTGATACACTCTATTAGGAAACATACTTTATTACTGATACTTGGTTGTTAAAGAAACAGATAAAAATATGAAGTAATATAACCAAAATATTTAAAGACTGAAGGCGGACTTCATGCCAGATATTTTCTGACAGCCAAATCTTGCGGACAAATTTAAACTATATTTAAAAATAAATTTTAATAGGTGGTAGGCACTGATATTGGTCATTTGTCCAGTCTGCTGGGGCGGGGAAGTATCCACCGTTCGTGCTGATACACCCAGTAAAGTGTATCCACACATTTCGGGATCAGGCTCGAATTGCCGTCATGTCCAGTCAAGCCGGCATAGTGTTAGAGACTGATGTCAGTCATGAGTGTCTGATTCCAGTTGCTAACATTCATGGATCTCACTCCCCACTTACCATCAGGTGGGCGCAAGGTCACACATGTCGTGCTAGTATAAAAAATAATTTTAAAAAATACAAAAAGTTAGGAAGAAAATTAATAATATCATCACGACTGTATCATTGATACTAATACTGAATCAATTTTTTATGCAATTTGCCAAAAATGAACCATGACGTCATCATCTGACCACGTAATGTGACCCTACAGTAATTTATCTGTTTATCTGTTTGTTTTGCGTTTACACCTAACTACTAGGCTGATTTTAATCAAATTTACGCTAGATTTAGGTATTTATATATATTGGTAAGGTACGCTACAGAGAGACATCGACGAGCTTGCCAATTGTCATGATTAGCCTATATTCGTCATAAAGTTAGCTAAATGTGAATCCGCTTCTTTATAAGCGCGGTTTCTGACCACACCGGAAGGGAAACGGTCGTGATGAGACTTTACTTTGGGTATTTTCCTTGGATCCCGAGATTTGATATGACGAAGAAGGCAGCTAAAAGAATGGGAAATCGGCTGGTTATATAAATAGTCGTACCTATATCTTATAGAATTCGGCATATAGCTTGATCTCTGTTAGCCTAAGAAATGATACTTACTGGTCTTGGACCGTGGTTCTCGGGGACCGTCTACAGTCACCTTGATGGCCTTGAGGTAGGTCGCCACTTGAGGAGGCTTCGTTGCCACCGTTATCGTCAGCGAGAAGGATTTCCCTAAAAAATAATACAATTCATTTTATTTATTTATTTCAAAAGTTTATTGACAATAAAACCTTAACTAGTACTATTTTTTATTTTTAATAACAACTGTAGGTACAATGAAAGTATAACTAAAACAATATTTAAATATGAATAATAATAAATTTAATTAAAAAAATAATAATAATAAATTAAAACCAAATATTTAACATATACTATATAATGAAATCCGTTAACTATATATATAATAATAATAAATAATAATAATAATAAATATTTCCAGACAGGTCACACAGCGCCATCTAATTTCCGTGGTAAGCTACGAGGCTTGTGTTACGGAAACTAGATGGTTGATAAACTACATATTATACTTTTTTTTTTGTAAATATATACATATTATACATATAAACACCCAGACCGAGACAAATTATACTTACAATGTACAACTTGCCCCACTGGGGGCACGACGAACCCACGACCTCCCGAGTTCACGGCAACGTTTGTTACCACTAGACCACGGAGGCAGTCAAATATATATTTATACTTATTTATATATATATATATATCACGCTATTAAAGTTGATATTTGCACAGCCGCTCTTAAGGTCGAGCGCTTATAGAGTTCAGAATTGAATAATATTTTGTAATTATGACGCAATCTCTGACGTAAATAACTTATACATATACAAATAACTTATAGGGCTGCAGCAGCCCTATTTTGTTACTTAAGCGCAAACGTTATATAATGGAATCCGTTGAAAGCTGATGTCAAGGTCGAGCGCTTATGGAATTGAGAATTGAATAATATTTTGTAAAGTTTTTTAAAGGATGATCTTGTAGATGCTTGCCTTTGTTAATGACATGATTATGTTTTAACATCTGCATATTACCAGAATAAATAAAAAATGTGATATTAGGTGATAAGGTTTTAATGTAGGTATGTTATATTTAATTAGTTTACCGTTATGGCTGCAAATGAATTGTTTTCACCTCAAAATCATAAAAAGAGATATAAATAAAAACATTTTAGCGGAAACAATTGAATTTGTCGTAGTGACTCGGACAAGCTTTTGCGCTGAAATGTTGGTATGCTTTTTGGGCACCCGATTTGTGGTAAAGAGAATGAATGCGCCGATAAATACAGAATAAAATTACAGTTAAAATGAGTGGATTAACATGTCTAATGCAGATAATTCACGTTCATTACGCTTACTGTTGGCTGTTGAAATGTATTTCACTGAATGTTACGCCTTCCTCAATTTACACAAATGATAATATTTGTTCAAAGAATTGTTGATATTAAATTACTTATTATGTATATCATCATGAGCCTATGTCTCTCCAATGCTGGATGTAGGTCTACCCCAAGGCTCGCCACTGCACACGGTCTTTTGCAACCCTCATTCAACTCCACTCTAGAACCTGTTAGCCCCATCAGTCGTAGGTTCTGCGGCAAATGTGTCCGTTGCCACTTCAGCTTGCTATTTTTTAATGCTATGTAACTTAACTAAATAAACTTGGTAGGTCACTGGTGTGGGTTGCGACACGTGTAGATTACGTATATGTATTAGCCCCATTGCCCCCAACAGTGGGTCTGATCCATAAATTCAAGGTCGCTCAGCGAGCCATGGAGAGAGCTATGCTTCGTATATCTCTGATGGAAAACGTTGATATTCGTCAGAGAACGAAAGTTACTGACATAGCTTTTAAAATTAGCAATCTGAAGTGGCAATGGGAAGACGCAGAGTGGGACGACCCCCCGCCAGATGGACAGATGACCTAAAGAAGGTCGCTGGTGGGGGTTGGATGAGGATAGCGAAAGATTGCGTTAAGTGGCGAGCCTTAGGGGAGGCCTACATCCAGCAGTGGAGAGATACAGGCTGATGATGATGTTGATGATGATTAGCCCCAACTCACATCTAGGCGACTTTGTTAAGCGCGGGAAGAGCAGCAGTTTCTGATGAGTAACTCAAGCTGCGCAAATACTCCAACCTCAGTACAGGTTATCGTTTGGGGTCAGGACGATGGACCCAAGGGGACACTTGGCCAAGCGTCTGGGCAAAGAGTTATCCAAACGACTAATGGAAAACGGCTATACAGAGGGGAAATATTGCCAGTCTCCTTGGGACTATCCTTGAAAGGTCGTCTTGAGAGGATTTTTTTTTTATTAGGTTTAGTTTATATTTTTTTTTTTTACGTAGTAGTAATTTTATATTTTAAGTAGTTTTTAATAAATGAAATATATAAAAAACAACAAAGTATTTTTGGTTCTCTGATGAATGTCAACGTTTACAATTCTATCCATTAGGGAAATACCAAGCTCCATAGCTCGCTGAGCGACGACGTTGAATTTGTGGATCAGACCCACTGTTAGTGTCAACGTCTCTGCTCGGTACGCTCTGGTTAAAGGTCTTCAAACATTGTGGTATGAACGATAAGAGGATGTGCCGAAGTTTACTTATTATATTAGTAAAGTATCATCACGATTACCGCTGTGGGGTGGTCAGAAAACTCGATTTTGTTTACAATTAGAAAATATTACATATTGTTGGACAGTGGTGGCTCGATTGTAAGAACACTGTCCTCAAAATCCTAAAAAGTTATGTTCGAACTAATGAGAAATACTTTCTTACGTACTTATAGAATTATAACACCACCGTTACCGTGCCTCGGAGAGCATGTAACATGCCTGCTCTGCATGCTGCCGTGTCGGTTTCGGCTCTACTAATAGTGGAATCCTTAATAAATTCTCATTATTAATTTACATCAGACCCTCGCTAACCCGTCTGGTCAGAGCGAGCGTAGTGTAGGCCAGATTCCCCAGAAAATTTCAATTTAGTTGTAAATTTCTCGATTTAAATACGCTAGATGGCTACGTGTTTACTTACCACTTGTTACAATGGATCTATACTCATTAGTAAAGTTGGCTAAATGTATACCAGCTCTATAAAAATATGTGGTTTTTGACCACCCGTCGAGATAACCCTTATTGATAAATAATTTAATGTGTGTACTTTTATGTCACATTGTTATGAAGTGTGTAAAAAATAAATCCCATTTCAATGAGAACAAATCATCATAAACGTTATATCTCAAAGTTAGAGCGACATCAAATAATGAAATATAGCTTTTTAAAACGTCATTAACATATTTCTATATATAGAATATATCTGCCGTGATCACTCATCAACAGTTTGAGAGACCTAACACAATGTATTTTGAGCTATAAAAGATAACATTGTATCTCTACATTTGTGTTCTAGAACAGCGGTTCGCAAACTTTAAAATTTAATATTATAATTTAGGTGGAAGGATACGGGGATATACCACCGTTCGTAAAAGAATGCCAAGCAATTAAAGCCTCTTTACAGGATCAGAGAAAAATATATGTATATTTACCCAGGTTTTTATATGAATTAAGCGCCGTTTAAAAATAATGGTGGTAATACAGCTTCGGGGACTCTAATCGATGTCCTGTCAAATACCTGGCCATACATTTCAAGATTCGACACTCACTCAAGTATGTCTTACTTGTCTCTTTTATTTATCTTATTTTTTTAGTGTCCATGACACACTGCGCCCATCGGACGGTCATTATTTTAGTTTTAATTTGTAGTGTAGTTTATTTTATAATATTTATACTTTAATTTTACATACATATCTTCACGCCAGATACCTTGCGGGATAGGCAGAGACAATTGAGCGCCACCTGACACGATCGCGACATACCTCTTTCGCCTCGTCGACATTCATCAACCTCTACATACATGCCCTTGTTACGAAGGCTTATGTACCTTCGGCCAGTGTTTTATTTATTTGATCATGATATGTGAGACTCATTTTGCCAGAGCCTCTTTTACCCACAACTTTCGCATTTCGTTTGTTGCTCATCCTTTCAACATTTCTGAACCATCGTAGCATGCCTTTCCTTATTTTTGTCCCTATGCTTTCTTTTATACCTACCCTTTTCCATGTTTCGTCGTTACGTATGCGGTCCGCCAAAGTGACGGCGCATATCCGACGCAACGACCTCATTTCTAATTTAATTTAACAGTTTGTATTTTTTAAAATATGATATAATTTATTTTTCTATTTCTTGATTTGACATTTGGTTTAATTTAAAGGGACATGTCATACACTTGTGATCAATATATTATAATACACACTTTTTAAACCTTCGGGACATCAAGTTACAATGTGAGGTTTTTTTAACGGGTAACAGGTCCTAACTACTAACGGACGATCTAGGTCGAAGGGGTAGTTCAAGTACGTAATTAAATATTTATTAGATAAAATATTATTTAGACCATTCAGATTGCGTAATAAAATTATGACATGCGACCTTGCTCCTATCTGAGGTTCATGAGTGTTAGCAACTTGAATCAGACACACATGGCTGACATCAGTACCTAACACTATGCCGGCTTGACTGGGCATGATACTTCTCTGCCCCAGCAGACTGGGTAAATTACCGCCAACAGTCAGCCTACCACCTAAAGTAGTAACTCTATCTATCTACTGGAACGCAATCTCAAAAAACAAAATGGCTGATTTGCCCTGACTTTTCCATGGAACCAGCTTTAGGAATCGCTGTTTTAGAGGTGTTGAAAGAGGCGCGTGAAATATTCAATTATTATGCGCGGGCGCAGGTGGGCGAGACGCCAAGGGAAAGGCCCGCCATTTTGATTTACGATTCGACGTAAATCTTCAGTGACATTTGCGAGAGAAGTCAGCTCTAACTTTGAAATGAATATGACAGCGATTTTTACAAAACTTTGTTGTGGTCTCGTCGTTTAATAATATTGCTTACGTGAGAAACTTTACGCTGATATCTTTAAGAATTGCCTATACATTGCTTAGGCTCAGTTTTTTTTTAAAGACTGAGATCTAAAAATCGCCTAACGATACGACCCCAGCCTAAAGGGCCACCGCGGGAGGTTGCATGCCCGAATTACCGTGGGGTCTCATAAGGAGACCTCAAGGCCCCTAAGGACTAAAACCATATAAACCGTCTCTCTTTTACTGTTGGCCCTGTGTGTGTGCCTTTATTTATTTATTTAAAAACTTTATTGCACAAAGCACAAAGGCGGACTTAATGCCCGTAGACATTCTCTGACAGCCAAACCTTAGGGACAAATTTGAACAAATATAGGTGCTATGAAAGTAACAGTAATTTACAATTATAGGATAATTCAACAAATATTATATACCTACTTATCTATTTTTATATATGTATTATAATATTAATATACTAAATACTAATACATACACAAAATTGTACATAACCATACACAAATGCAACTTACTAACGTGGTTTAGAGCTACTCTTAAAGTGTGAATAGACCAGTTTTTTAAATGACAATCTGTTACTTGCCTGCCTTATGGTTTACTGGAAGATCATTCCATAATTTACAGCTAAGTCTGTGTCGTGGCTACAGAGTGAAGGCACTCGTTCACCGTGTAAAGGCTCAGTACATCCTTTATTACTCTCTGCAGGAGATGTGATAGTTTCCTAGACACGGTGTTTCAGTTTTTCAATTCCTGATTTTAGGTTTTTGTCAAATTGTAAACATTCTACCAACCAATTTATATTATTCATTCCAGCACCTCCAGAACACTGAGTTTTGGACTTTTACTGTAGGAGATGGGCCTTCCAGAAGTTTCTGAAGAATTTGGCCTACACTCGCCACGCTGGCCACACGGGTTGGCAAGGGTCTGATGAACTCTCGAATCCCTGCAGCTTCGCCGAGATGTAGCTTCTCTGAGCGTGTTCTATCGGCGTGACTATGGTGAGTGCTCTGAAGAGCTCTATAACCTAATTCCTTCCTCTCTATTCCGCAACCGAATCACACGCACAGGTCAGAATATGCACCCACATACCGTAGTCACCATCCCTTCGCGTACCTATAAATTTGGTGACTCATACATCTATCGCACAATAAAGATGTGGAATGCTCTTCCAACCTCTGTGTTTTCACTTTTCTATAACCTGGAGTCCTTCAAGCGAAGTGTGAAAAGGCATCTAGTCAAGCCGGCATAGAGTTAGGAACTGATGTCGGACATAAGGGTCTGATTCCAGTTGCTAACATTAGCAGGGTCACATGTCGTGCTAGTATAAAAAAAAAAAATATGACAATTTATTAACGATTCGACAGGTTAGTATTAGTGGAACCGGAACCGACGGCTTAACGTGCTTTCCGAGGCGAGGAGGTGATGTTGTAAATCTATGACTAATGTACGTAAGAAAAGTGTATTTCTCATTGGTACATGCTGGGGTTCGAACCGACCTTTGTAGGATTTTAAGGAAAGCATTCTTACAACCAAGCCATTATCGCTATGATTTCATGTTATTAATACGTACCTACAATATAAAGTTATATAAAATGCTAAACATTGAAAACATTAAATAGGAATATTTTGGATAATTGACTTTGATTATAAAATTAATATATATATAAACGTTGTGCGATGTTTATTTATGTATATAATTAAATATAATGTATGTTAATTAACAATTTCTATGTATAATAACTACACAACTTATCTTACCCCTTAGTCCACCAGTCTACACATTAGTTGAATTGTTAACCTTGGTACACGTCAGTTGAGGGTTAAGTGGGTTGTTATACTTCGGATCCCTCTCGCTTGCACATCAACATTTTCAAATATTAATTAAGTGCAGTACATGACAGCACTAGCCACTATTATTGTGTTCGACTCAAAAGCAAATCAAAGCTCTTTTTTACGAAATTTTGCTTAAAATGTATGATAGCCAAGTCGAACAAAAGCTTAAACCGAAAAGTCAAACATAGGATATATGATGGCCTCAAGCTTAGCTACGCTCCCGGCCTTCAAGCTTGGTCATCATTGCTGTATTCCAGATTGTGACGGTATGAAAATCAAAGCAGAACAATCGGAACAGAATGGTTGGCAGACAACCATAAACTTGATTGGTGTTTTTTTGGACTCGGTGAATCTTAGCTTGAGTAATAAATCTGTCTACAAATAATGAAAGGCGTAGGTAACTAGGTAACTGCCTACGAATAATTATCTATTTGATTATACTTTGATGAAATAACGTTCTCGGTTAATCTCCAGTGTATTAAATTATCAAAACCTAACGGGTTGCTTGATCTGCGGGGCTAAAACGGCGCGACAGAATGCAGGCAATTGTAAAATATTTACAAACTTAAAAAGTACCGACAGTGGCGATTACGTAACTCTTACCTCGCCTGTCGGTTTTTGCCGTTCAAAAGCAATGTCAATGTCAAACGTAAACCCAACGAAATCAAATATAAGATTAAATAAATTATTGGAGCCAAAATGTCAACCTTATGATTTTTTAAAGACTATAATTGTGTGCATCTGCAATAGCGCAATCTGTGATCGAGTACCTGAACTTTATTTTAACTTCTAGAATGATTAACTTTATTCGAGGTAGATACAAAAATAATAAAATATATTAAAAACTAATTATAAATAAAACTAAACTAAAAATACCCATGAAATTAAAACTATTCTACAAAATAAACTAAGGGCTTACCACCTTTGCCGCTTGCCACATTTCCTCTACATCAAAAAAGGCCGGTTGGCTGCTCATACAGCCAAATTAAAAAAGCACATAAAATATAAAAGCATTAAACAAAGTGGCATTTGGGGTTGAAACAATGGGGGTATACTCTCTTGATACCCACAAATTCATAAAAGAGCTGGGTAAACGAATTTTTACAGAGTGTGTGGTGTGACCCCAAATACCAAAACTACCTAAAACAGAATATTTCTCATATAATTCAACGAGGAAATGCGGCGAGCGTTTTAGGTACCCTCCCTGGTGGTAAGCCCTTAGTTTATTTTGTAGAATAGTTTTAACTTCCAAAATGATTACATGACATTTTAATTAAAAACTAATATTAATAAAATTATAATTAAGGGTCGACATATTGTCCGTGAAATAATAAAATAATCAATTTGAAAGTACACGTCAACACTACCACATTACCATAACCGGCACTAACAGTCATAAACTAATGCATTATGTACCATTTCATCTAGCTTTGATTCTTATACGGTTAGGTTTGTTGCTTTGTCTTATTATAATATTTAAAAGGATTTAAGTCAACTCAAAAAGTTTATTTATTGTAATTGATTTTACATCTGCTAGTAAACTAGGTACGAGTAGCAAAGCAGTCCAATGATCATCATCATCATTATCATCATTACAGCCCCTAGACTTCCAATGCTAGAGATGGGCCTTCCAGAACATATATCTGGAGAATTTGGCCTACACTCGCCACGCTGGCCAAACGGCTTGGCAAGGATATGATGTCATTTTTTTATGACAATTTATTAATAATTCCACAAGTTGGTATTAGTGGAACCGGGACCGACGGCTTAACGTGCTCTCCGAGGCACGGGAACGGTGGTGTTGTAAATCTAGGACAAATGTACGTAAGAAAAGTGTATTTCTCATTGGTACATGCCGGGTGGGTTTGGACCGACCTTTGTAGGATTAAAGGAACGCGTTCTTACAACCGAGCCACCATCGCGTCAATGCTTATAGTCGAGAGATATTATTTATATAATTTATTTCAATCAATCACTTGAACTAAGTACTTAAGTTTGTTTGTAGCTGCCAATGCACTCGTAAAATCTATTTAGTTGAAAACAAACTTCATACTATACGGTATATATAAGAGTAAGCAAGTTCTCCAGATACATATATCTCAATTTCAACAGTGGAGGTCTAGGACGCTGTGTTAATTTCAAATGATGATTCCAATTTATATCTTATTCTTATTACTTATCAATTTAAAACGTCAGTAAAGCGTTGGCGACTTTCAACTATGTATGTATGTCAATAAAAATTATAAGCCGTCATTCTAACCCCACTGGTCTGTGGTGAAATGACTTGTCACAAAAACTAATAACAAAAAGTGACAAAACCATGTCCGTAGCGTAACACGATAATGACCACGAAACAAAATGATTTGGTCATCTCGTTTATGTACTTATACTTCAAGGAAAAGAAAAAAAAAAACATAGATTACGTTGATGTGAATTGATGTGTTTGCACATCGAATTAGGCTTTTTAGAATATTATGTTATGTAGTTCACGTATTAACAGGTTTAGAAATAGAGTCATTAGAATATTGTAGCTGTAAAGTTAGTTGTTTTATACATAGGTAGAGCTTTTTTTTGTAACTATTATCACTATCACGTGGGTTCGATTCCCACCGGGGACAAGTTGTACATTGTATAATTTGTCTCGGTCTGGGTGTTTATATGTATAATACGTATGTATATATTTACAAAAAAAAAAGTATAATATGTAGTTTATCAACCATCTAGTTTCCGTAACACAAGCCTCGTAGCTTACCACGGAAACTAGATGGCGCTGTGTGACCTGTCTGGAAATATTTATTATTTATTATTATTATAAAATAAATATATCAAAATAGTTAAGTTAACATAAGTAGGTACTCGCAGTTGCTACATAAGTTTTGTTTACGAATGCATCGAATGTGTGTATTCAATTAAAATTTAATACTCAACCCTACTCTATGGGACGTCATTACGACTGTCACTTTTACCGCCTTGTGCTTGGGTTTTTGTGTGTTACGAGGTATCATCACTACATATTATAAAGCAAAGTCCTCCGCCACGTCTGTCTGTCTGTTTGCGATAAACTAAAAAACTGCAGCACCGATTTTAAGGTTTTAGTTTATTTCTTAAGTTTTTCAATACATTAACGATATTTCTTGGAAATGTCGGGGAAAAATAAGCCGTCTAGGAGCATTCAACGAAAACTGCCTAAACCCTTTGAGATATAACAAAATAATGTATGGTCGAATTATGTATCTTATATAGGTCTACAGAAAAGTCCGCGATGGCATATGTCTATCTCTTAAAGATAACATACAATATCCATTTAATACTTAAAAAATGGGCAATTATAAAGCGGTAATTGGAAAGCTATTTACACAAATACGATATTAATTCTTATCATTTTAAATACGTTAGTTGGCTTCAGCATTATATGAAGATTATTTTTTCCCTTAACACCATGGAAATTAAATGAACACCTTAGGAAATATAGCAAAATCAAAATAATGCGCAACGAAATTAATTTCGTGTCGCCGTTTACACGGACAAAGCCGGGTAAAACAGCTAGTTGATGATAATTATGATATTTAATTTTGAACATTTTACATTACAGCTTAGAGATGTACAAGGAAATATAATATATCAAGGTCAAGGAAAAAGGAGATGAGTTGAAAAATTAAAAAAATAGATTTTTGCACCTATTGGTTCAAAACATTCATATGCGTCAATGCAATAAGGATATGAGTCTATAAACTGTACAGTTTATTTTACACCCCTACGTACATAAAGGGGTTAGTCGTAACATTAAAATGTATAAATAAGTAAAAAGAGTTCAATCGAGTTATTTCAGTATCGCGCTTTACCGCCAATAATTCAGTTATGCATAGGCCGCGTTCGTTTTAAGAAATGTTAGCATGAAAATACCACTTTTTTTAGCACAAGTCGTTCGTTTAATAAAAATTCTAACATTTGATGCTAATTTCGTATGTCAGTACCGTGTTAAAAGGAGGGTTAATGATGTTACTTTTTGACAGATGTCATTAACATATAAAATGGTTTGTTTACCATTTTTATATACTTTATAGTTTTCTTTTATGTTTGTTAAAAAGGTATTTTAAACGATTTTTATGTAATAAATTCAAAGATCATAATAATATTATATGTGTAGGTGGCAGTATGATAAAACCTGAACGAAAACACTTGTCAAAAAGTAGCCTCACCGTTCGTTTTATTTAAGAAATGTTAGCATTGTTAAAAGAAGTGGTATTTCTTAACAAAAACGACATTTCGCGCTGGTTTATGAAGTTGCTACGAAATGTTGGAAATACTTTTAACCGAACGCGGCCATAGTGAGATGAGAGACTCGTACCTAAAGTATACGACTAATGAAATAGACACCACAGATATATATAGTGAGAATTGATATCTCTCTTAATTATTATTGTTATTGCAAATTATTTAAGTATTATGTTTATTGTATTATGAATTAACCATATGTGAAGAACACTTAGTAACGAATTAGCTTAGGCTTTTATGTTAGGTTTACGAGTTTAATATATATTTATGATGACATGTGACCTTGCGCCCATCTGATGGCAAGTGGGGAGCGAGATCCATGAATGTTAGCAACTGTAATCAGACACTCATGACTGACATCAGTCCCTAACACTATGCCGGCTTGACTGGACATGACTGCAATTCGAGCCTGATCCCGAAATGTGTGGATACACTTTACTGGGTTTATCGGCACGAACTGTGGATACTTCCCCGCCCGGGCAGACTGGACAAATTACCACTACCAGTCTGCCTACCACCTATTGGACTGCGGAGTCATCCAGGCTCGGATTAAAGTGGGGATAATCTCGCGTTTTTCCCGGCAAGAATGAATGTTGTATTTAGAATACGAGAACGTTTATTTAATGTTGCCAGAAAAATAACTATATTTAAAATGGTAACATTTATGTCATTCGAGGTTTGGAGAGTTTACAAATAGGAATACTGATTTCGAGGTTGAGGGAACCCGTTTGACAGCTGAAATGTATTTTTATTCTAATACGGGTGTTAGGCTGGGTTGTATCAAAACGAAAAAACGTCTGTGTAATTGTAACTATTAAAGTTAGAGAAATTTTGAGTTTGACTGTCGTAGAATGCCTGGCGGCATTAAGTCCGCCTTTGTACTTTGTGCAATAAAGATTTAAATAAATAGATGTCTATGGGGTTTTATTGTACACAAAAATGTCATAACAAAAATTAAATGTTATAATATTAACAAAGTCGATCCAAATTAGTGTCTAAGGTTTGGATCGGTGTTATGTTTCCATCTGTGAACTAAAATTGAATGCACCTCGTTGACTAACATCTTGGGACCCCGTACTACCACAGGTAAAAGAATTGATACAATATTAAGAGGATTAAACGCTTTTGCTTTCTCTCGCACAATCCAATATTATCAAAGATTTTTCAAGTTAGAGTGTATTGCTTTTGATATATATTTGATAAAAGATAGACTATACTAGAGAATGATTTTTTTATTATGAATTAAATAAATAAAATAAACTTACAATACAATTATGTTTATTGGACTAAAAAGTAAATAATTAAAACTACTTAAAATAATAATTACAATAAAAAGTCCTCTAGAGACGACCCTTCAGTGATAGTCCCAAGAAGACTGGCAACATTTCCCCTCTGTATAGCTAAGTTAATACGTTGACAGAAATAATTGCCAGCTTTCCCATTTCCAGACTTTTCCGTAAGCAGTTTAGACAACTACTTGGCCAGACGCTTGGCTGAGTAAGCCCATCCCAGGGAGATAGATGTAAATGTTATGTCAATTTGTACCATGTCAGAGCGTGGACGCTAAATGCATAAGGCCCAACACCTAAGTCTAAGCTCTGAGCAAATATATAATAAGTAGAGAAACAGAATAAACCATTATTTTAATAATGGTGTATTTATTTAAGTTATAATATATATGATGTACTTGTATGTATAATTGTATGTATAGTTTATGTGTGTAGGTATAATGTGTAGTATATTATAATTAGTTAA
This sequence comes from Tinea semifulvella, assembly GCA_910589645.1. Taxonomy (NCBI): domain Eukaryota; kingdom Metazoa; phylum Arthropoda; class Insecta; order Lepidoptera; family Tineidae; genus Tinea; species Tinea semifulvella. The sequence continues at coordinate 6,591,212 of OU342599.1, forward strand.
GTAACTTATTAACTGTATCATTAATAATTCTTATTCTTTCATCCTGCCTATCACCTCACTCGATCCCCAAGGTTAGCTGGTAAAGAATGCCTACTGACATTATAGCTCGTACTATTTTTAAGTGCATTAGAGAATTTAAATAAATAAAACTGCCTCCGTGGTCTAGCGGTTAAGTCCGTGGATTTAGACTCGGAGGTACCGGGTTCGATTCCTGGTCGGGACACAAAAATATTTATTAATGTAAATGTATTTAAACTTTTTAAACTTTCGCGCATATTCATAATAGTTTTTTTAAATAATTTTAACGGGTCTTTGTAAATGTATTTATTTTACATAATATTGAATTTATTTGTGATATAGGTATATATAGGTCACCTATTTGTTGTTCTCGTTGAAAGTATGTGCCTTTTGCAATGACGTCAAATGCCAATTTTCACTTTCAAGGAGAACTAATATTGTAAGCTTGCCATGGTGATATTTATATAAAAAATAAAACCGCTTGAAACAAGACTTACACACCTAATTAGGTGTTATTACTAGGATTAAGTTAGGCATTTTTTTATTGAAGTAGGCCCGATCCAAATGCATATAAGTCAACAGTGCCTTCAATAACGTGGAACTAATGCGTCTAACAAAGTGGGAAGTGAACACTTGACATGTTGAGAAGGTCATGTACACTGATCATGACATGAGTTTCAAAAAACTTGGGATAAATGTGGGTGGACAACCTCCTTTTTTAAGGACAATAAATTCAAAATATTCAGAATTCTTATAGAAGTTGTTCAATTGTAAAGTTATTTTCAATGGTTTAAAATGATACTAATACATCATCTAAAACTGAATCCATATAATACGGGTGCCTTCAATTCTTTGCTAGCTGACGCTTGTTGCCAATCGGCTAGGTTAGTATTTTTTTTTTTAAATATTTATAATAAGAATAGGCAGTTGGAAAACTGATAATTGTTTGTTTATTTAGATTAAGTTACGATGGGGCTGACATGCTCAATTTGGGTAAAAGCCCCTAATAAAATATGATAAAAAAAAATAAAAATGCCTGGAGACATCGACGAGCATGCCACTTGTCATGATTGGCCTATACTTGTAGTAAAAGTAAGTCAAAGTCAAAGTCAAAGTCAAATCATTTATTACAATTTGGCCTTCTCGGGCTCTTTTGTATTGTCACATCACATTGTTATAATTATTTAAATAAATTATATTAAATTTATTACAATACAATTGAATTGACCTAAATATAAACATACACCAACAGTAACAGGTGTCCAAAATATATTAATAATATACATTTGCACATCTACCAGGCATTTTTGTCACTAATAAAATCATTTATCTTATAATAGGCCTTGCCTATAAGTCGACGTTTGACATGAATTTTTAGTTTATCGAAACACAAGCTAGTTAGTTCCTTTGGGAGTGTGTTATAAAAACGAACACCAAGTCCCAAAAAAGACTTACTAGTTTTACTGAGTAAATCCGCTTATTTATAAGCGTGGTTTCTGATCACCCCGAAAGAGAAACGGTCGTGATGATACTTTAAGTTATTAAATAAGCACACTCTGTATCTTAGTGACTGCCTCCGTGGTCTAGAGGTTAAGTCCGTGGATTTAGACTCGGAGGTACCGGGTTCGATTCCTGGTCTGGACACAAAAATATTTTTTAATGTAAATAATTTATTTGTGATATTTCTCGAGTTTGGTACGCTGCCTAAAGACATCGATGAGCTTGCCACTTGTCATGATTGGCTTATACTTGTAGTAAAAGTGAATCCGCTTATTTTTAAGCGTGGTTTCTGATCACCCCGAAAGAGAAACGGAAAAATGATACCTACTACTTGACATTACATCGCACGCTTAATTCTCAAGCACATCTTTGTTAGGTAAGCTATTTACAATGGCCCTAATCTATATAAATTTCGTATAAAAGTATAGGTAAGCTGGCTCGATACGTTTTGCCATTTCTAACATACAAAATTTTAGATCATTCATTACAGTCCCAAGAACACACACAGCACAGCGTCCTAGACCTCCACTATCTAAATAATATGACCTATCGTACACTCACCACCCTGGCGATTGAATTTTACAAATAACTTTATGTGTGCCAATGAGAAGTACACTTAACTCACGTACATTTGTCATATTGACCGCCTCCGTGGTCTAGTGGTAACAAACGTTGCCGTGAACTCGGGAGGTCGTGGGTTCGATTCCCACCGGGGACAAGTTGTACATTGTATAATTTGTCTCGGTCTGGGTGTTTATATGTATAATATGTATATATATACAAAAAAAAAAGTATAATATGTAGTTTATCAACCATCTAGTTTCCGTAACACAAGCCTCGTAGCTTACCACGGAAACTAGATGGCGCTGTGTGACCTGTCTGGACATATTTACATTTACATTTATAGATTATCAACACCACCGTTGCCTCGAAGAGCACGTTAAGCCATCGGTTTCGGTTCCACTTATACCAACTTGTGGAATCGTTAATAAATTGTTATCAAAAAATTTACATTAGACCCTCGCTGATTTGATTAGACCCCCGTCTGAAAGGTCCATTTACAATAGTGAAGGTCTAGGGGCTAATGATGAATGGATTTTACACAATCACGAAATATAATTTATTAACTGTCTTTAGTTTTTTTATGACATATATAGTAGTAGTAAAATTTACAAAAATGTCCTCTAGAGACTTTCGTTGCATTATATTATTGCAAATTATTTATTATTGTAAACCGTACTTTAAAAAACTAGGCAACTTTACATTCTTAACTCCGTTCTGAGGAAGCATACTAACCTACCCTATATTTCTGACAGCCATCGTAGACGTAGAAAAGATATTGTCTGTCCGCCATTAAATTGCAAAACTTCTTTTGCACAAAAACAATTTAAGCAGAGCAGTAAACATATATATAATACCATCAATAGAGTGTTAGACATTTACAGAATGAATTATGCTAATACTAAAAAAGCCGTTACAGAATATAATAAATAAATAATAATAAATATTTTCAGACAGGTCACACAGCGCCATCTAATTTCCGTGGTAAGCAACGAGGCTTGTGTTACGGAAACTAGATGGTTGATAAACTACATATTATACTTTTTTTTTTTGTAAATATATACATATTATACATATAAACACCCAGACCGAGACAAATTATACAATGTACAACTTGCCCCCGGTGGGAATCGAACCCACGACCTCCCGAGTTCACGGCAACGTTTATTACCACTAGACCACGGAGGCGGTCAATCGGTCGGAGAATGGTTGTATTTGCAGGACTACCAAAAAACAGAAGAAGTACTGAAAGTAATGACATAGATTTGTTAAAGATTGTTTTAGTAATATACTATATTATATATTATATTTTTATCTATTGTATTTATATCATATATATATGTTTATTTATTTTTATCTATTTTATTTGTTTATTCATACTTGATTTATGCAATGAGTTTTTATACAGTATTTATACTGTAGTTTTTTGATTTTATATCGTGTTATTTTTATTTTTATTATACTTGTCTAAACTGTTTTCAAATTTATTGATTATGCATGTTGATCACGAATACCTTTGTAAGCAAGAGTGGGGCTCCCTGTATCACAGACCTTCTGGGTCATAGTACAGGGATCCCCGTATTTACTGATTGATGTATCTAGGTCGCTGCGCCGGATATGCGGCGTCACATTGGCGGACCGCATACGTAACGTCGAAATACGGAAAAGGGTTGGTATAAAAGAAAGCATAGGGACAAAAATAAGAAAAGGCATGCTACGATGGTTCGGGCATGTTGAAAGAATGAGCAAAGAAAGATTGACGAACCAGATATATAATGCGAAAGTTGTGGGTGAAAGAGGCCCTGGCAGACCGAGACTCACATATCACGATCAAATAAATAAAACACTGACTGAAGGTGCATTAAAAAGCCTTCGTAACAAAAGGGCATGTATGAAGAGGTTGATGAACGTCGATGAAGCGAAAGAGGTATGTCGTGATCGTGTCAAGTGGCGCTCAATTGTCTCTGCCTACCCCGCAAGGGATCTGGCGTGAAGATGTGTATGTATGTATGTATCTAGGTTTTTAAGTCAATAAACGTTTTTATTATTATTATTATTATTATTATTATTATTACACTCCCGTGTCTTTATATTTTAGAAGTTGCTAATTTCGTAAAATCTAATCTAGAACTTTTTCCACTGAGCAAAGATAAACGTAATAGAGTACTAAGATATGGAAATAAATTATGCCCTCCAAGATCACGTACGGCGTTAATGTATAAAAGTATAATCTGTATGGGACCAAAAATATTTAATATTATTAACGACGACATTAAACTTTTACCGCATAGTCTGTTTAAAAAGACGTTGACTAAAGTTCTAATTGAAAAATCACATTATTCTGTGCAAGAATTTTTAAATGACCCCAATTGAAATTGACATCTAAATATTAATTTTAATTTGACCACAACCAGAATTAGATACAATTTTTTTTTTACTGTGAATTAACATTTTATTTTATTTTTTTGTGTTGTGTAATAATGTATCTTTACAATATACATAAACAATATTTGTACGCCTCATGGCAGAACACAGCTGCACTTTTATAAACTAGGTTAATATATTAACTAGATTAACTGTGTTGAAACAAATAAATGATTTGATTTGATTTGATTGAAATTAAATTATAAAAATAAATAAAAATATATTGTTAATATTAAAAATGATAAAAGAAACCTTAACATGATTGTGAAATATCTATTTGACGATATATGTAGTTCGTCGACTTAATTTTTTTTCTTTTCCACAATATGGCGTCTGGTTGTCGCCTTACTGAAATTTGATTAATGTCATTTTTTCAGTGACACTCGCGTGATTAAAACGAATTGATTGACGTGACAATAATTACAATCGGACTTCGCCTTTGGTCTTCAGAGTGCCACAAAGGAACAAACAGATTTACTGGCTCATAAGCACGTAACACTTCTTTGCGTCGCGCAGTTGGGTAAAAATAGGTAAAAATCTTCTATTAGCTTGTGGCAGTCTGGGTAGTCTAAAATATAAATATCAACTACTACTTTATTCAAATTCAAAATAAAAAGAAAATCGTTTATTGCACAGAATACAGGTAGATATAAGATAATACAATTTTACAGTCCAGCTGTATCCTACCATAATGGTATGCAAATAATAGTACGAGTATATGTCAAATTACAACTAAAACAAAACTTATAATGTAAGAATTCCTGGATACTATAAAAACAATGTTCTTTCAACCATTTAATTAGCAGCTTCTTAAATTTTATTATTGATGTCAATTGTTTAAATTCTATATTTAAAAACGAATAATTAATACTAGTTAAATTACATTAACCCAAAACGAAATTAAACGCTCAAATTGGATATAAAATTGTTAATTAATGGATCACATAATTAAATCGCTGTTTAAACAAGGCAAGTTTTGTGCAAATAAAAGATAAATTTTATGCAAGTTTATTGTCCAATTGACTAACATTTTATCATCATCATCATCAGCCTGTATCTCTCCACTGCTGGATATAGGCCTCCCCCAAGGCTCGCCATTTTACATGATCTTCTGCCACCCTCATCCATCCCCCACCACACCTTTCTCAGGTCATCTGTCCATCTGGCGGGGGGTCGTCCCACACTGCGTCTTCCAGTACGTGGTCTCCACTGCAGGACCCGTTTACTCCATCGTTCATCGCTTCTGCGACAGACGTGTCCAGCCCATTGCCACTTCAGCTTGCTAATTTTGAAAGCTATGTCGGTAACTTTGGTTCTTTGACGGATTATCCTTCAGAGAAATCCTGAGCATAGCTCTCTCCATAGCTCGCTGAGCGACCTTGAATTTATGTATCAGACCCACCGTCAGCGTCCACGTCTCTGCTCCATACGACATTACTGGAAGAACACACTGGTTGAAAACTTTTGTCTTTAAACACTGTGGTATGTTTGATAGGAAGATGTGTCGTAACTTCCCGAATGCTGCCCATCCTAGCTGAATGCGTCTGTCGGCATTTTATACACTGGCGCAATTATACAATTTATTTAATCTAGAGCGACCTTCACCGATCTGTCATAATCGTAAAAGAGCAAATATATTTTATATTTCTGGTGTCATTGGAGAACCTCTATTTGTAATAAAAATAATAAAAATCGTTATCCGAAAAACAAAACACTACTGCATGGTGAATAAGAACGCGTCTGCGAATCGAGAGTGCTCAAGACTTTTGACATTTCAACTTTTTTTTTTTTTATAATAAATCATCAATGATACGCCCCCTGCCTGAAGGGCCAACGCGGGTGGGGGTCGCATGCCCGACTCATCCGTGAAGCTTCCTAGTGAAGCCCCGGGCGCCTACGGACTAAAATCCTAAAACCGTCTCTATCTCACTGTTGGCCCTGTGTGCCTTTACAGCTAAGTCTGAGTCGTGGCTACGGAGTGAAGGCACTCGTTCGCCGCATGACATTTCAACCTTGATATAACGGCCTTTTTAGGAGTGAAGGAGCGAGACACGTTGGTCATCTTAGCTGTACAATGCTTTTAATGCATGGATATTTTTTTGATACTTTATCAAAAACAATCAATGTAGAGTCAATGAATGTTTTGGGTCTACCGTACCTATGCTATGTTCGACTATGTTCGACTTGGCGCTGTATGCACTTTATTTCGCTTTGGAAGTCGTTCGAGTATTGTTTTCATTAACTTTGAGCAAAATTCGGTAAAATTAAGTGAGAGTAGGTAGATTCTCGTCGATTCCGATGTCCGATCGATTTGCTCGAATGAAACTGACAGTTTTCTATGAAGATCTGTCGCTTTTCATTCGAATATTTTCGACACGGAAGTGTCCAGAGGCAAAAAAATTAAAAAGGTTAGGAATATTAAGATTTTTAGCTGAGTTCCAAATAGTTATGTCGTTTTATCCCTTTCAGCACGACGACGACGGTATCTCATATCTCATAAAAATAGTGTAAAATTCCATTCCTAACGAATTCCACAAACCCCCCCCGGTAATATAATTGAAATAAAATCCATTTATGCATGTTTTTTTCTTAACTACAATGTAATAAAATATAAAAAAGTAAAGTATCATCACAACCATAATTACGCACGCTTGGTATTGTCCGTGCTGAAAGGGTTATGGCGTCGTAAAAGTCGGTCGCAAGTCCGAGATACTATTCTTCTCCTAACACACAATGGACACAGCACCCGCACGGTGAATCCATCGATTGCTAAGTTTGTCTTCATTTGTCTTAAAAGCATTTTTATTTCATGTGGGCTTGATGTAGCCTAGCATATGCGATGCGCATAACGTCGAACAATGGAACTGTAAAGTGCAAAACGTCTTTTATGGACTTTTGCGGTTTGGAAATTAAAATCCAACTTGTCTGATACGACTATTGGATGTTCTCCACGGCAAAACTTTTTATATAAATACAAATTTAATTGTTATTTGTCGAATAAAATATATTAATAACTTTATTCGAAGAAAATAAGGTACAATGATTTAAAAAAATAATAACATATTAATTAAACTAAAAACTTACATCTTAAAACATAAATTACTATTAATAAAAATAAACCTAATTAATAAATAAAAATATAACTAAAAACTAAAATGAAGAAAAAACTAAATAAAAAATATTATAAATAATAAATTTGCTCCAAATCGCTGCCAATGGGCAAGGTGCCAAGGATACTGGCAGCATTGCCACGTTGAATGGCAATACTGATCCTTTGGCCCAAATATTGCCCAGCCCTTTTGTCTCCCGAGGTGTTGACGAGCTGTTTTGACAACGCCTTGAAAATTTCGTGTGCACTTGGTCCCCACGGCCCGAGAGTTTCAACTCCAAACGGCGCAAAAACACATCTCCCAATAAGCTGAGTGTATATTAATAGTTATAAATGTGAATGAAGGTTTATCTGTATGTATGTACGTCTGTTTGTCCGCCTTTCACGTCGATTTTAATGAAATTTGCCAGAAATGATCCGTTAAAACTAGAAAGAGAGATAGGTTATATGACTTCATTATGTAGCTACGACATATGACTCCTATATTACTCAACTGTGATGATGATACCTTAAAAATATATTATACCTCAAAAGAAAACTGTTTTCGATACAAAAAGTTGATTAATATTTTGCTATTTATGATTACATCAAAAATACGATACATCACTAACACGCCATCTACATATGTGACGTCACAACACATTAAGGTTAAGTTGTAGTTAGTTTGTGTTTTGTTTAAAATTTATTTTGTAATGACTAAGGGCACCTTACCCTTCCCTCTTACAGGAAATATTCATATTACTTCCTTCCTTCCGTAATTATTAATTAATTAGGTACATAATAAAAATTCCAGCGGTTAAGTCCGTGGATTTACACTCAGATGTACCGGGTTCGATTTCTGGTCGGGACAAATCAATTATTATTTAATTTATTTGTGATATTTTCGACTGTGGTACGCTGGAGACATCGACGAGCTTGCCACTTGTCATGATTGGCCTATAGTAAAGTTGGCCAAATGTATCTGACCACCCCGAAAGGGAAACGGTCGTGATGATACTTTTTATAATTAAAATACTACAAAGGCACATAAATGTATGAGAGATTTGTTTGTTTTGTGCGCTGTGACGTCACAATATGTTTAACCTAGAGGAACGGGGTTTTGAAATGCGTTTAGTTTTTTTCAAATAAAATAATGATAATTAATTTCAAGTTAAAAATAACACTGTAGATAAAATTGTAATATAAAAATGCATAATGTATACGTAAACTATATTAGTTTACATGCATATTCCCTATTGGCTTTGTTGTTCTTGTGTTCATGTATCTTTGGGAAAAACGAAACGCTTGAGCCGATTGCCTTTAAACTCGATAGCAAATCTCAAAGCATACGAGTGCCTTCACTCCGTAGCCACGACTCAGACTTAGCTGTAAAGGCACACAGGGCCAACAGTAAGAGAGAGACGGTTTATAGGGTTTTAGTCCGTAGGCGCCCTGGGGCCTCCTTAGGAGGCTTCACGGATGAGTCGGGCATGCGACCCCCACCCGCGTTGGCCCTTCAGGCAGGGGGCGTATCATTGATGATTTATCGATTCACCGTCTATAAAAAAAAATACCCAAAGCATCACTGTTCTAAAATTCTATAACAAGTATGTTAGGTATTTCAATTTTACTTGTTTACTGTGAATCATGCAGCTTTCATAAATTTTAATAACAAATAGTCATTGATACCCAGTAATTGTACTACCTATTATACAATATGGAATAATAAATCATTAGCAAAATGTTTATGTTATTTATTGCAAATATTCGGAAAGGATGGAATATTTACAAAGTTTTTAATAGTGCAAAGTACTCGTAAATGCATGACTAAAACATGTAAACAATTTTAGGTCTAATAGGGAATGACCGTAATTAGTGTTGCCCAAACCAAGACCAAGACTTGACCAGTCTTATTATTATTAAAAGAGGGACCCGAACTGCAACAGTGGGATATTCAATTCAATTAAAAAAATCTTTATTGAACTAAAAATATTGTACATAATAATAATAATATATAATATAATAAAAAAAGATAAAAAATTCTTTATTTGCATAAATGTTAGTCTAATTTACAGGTCTTATAGTAAACTAACTTAACGTAACAACATTTGCCAAGTAAATTGGCGAGCAAATATATCAAACATTAATATATTTTTTTTTTAACTTTTAAATAAAATATGTCCAAAAACTTAAATATAAACTTAATAAAAACGTTTATTGACTTAAAAACCTAGACATCAATCAGTAAATACGGGGATCCCTGTACTATGACCCAGAAGGTCTGTGATACAGGGAGCCCCACTCTTGCTTACAAAGGCATTCGTGATCAACATGCCCATCGTCTCGACCCCAAACGGCGCAAATTCGTAACCTGTACCGAGATGCCAACCTCGGTTTTTACGGTTTTGCGCAGCTTGAGGTTCTCAGCAGAAACCGCCGCACTTCGTCTTCGTCGCCTGGATGTGTGATGGGGCTAATGTGTCTACACATGCCGCATCCCACACCAGGGACCTCCACGGCCCAACGGTTATGCCTTCGGGTTTCTTTCCATCGCTGCGCGCAATCCCAGAGGGTTCTAGGACCGCGGGTACTCCAGTAGTGACAAAAGCCCTTCGGATGATGTCGTTCAGAGCAGCGTGACAAGGAATGCGGCCAGCACTTCTGGCGCAAGAAAGCCCGTGTTTTATGGTGTATATTATTATGTTGTATAACAGGATAAAAGTATTTAAAAATAAAGATAAGGGATCACCAAATTAGTAAAATAGGCCAAAGCGATCGTAGTATATTTTTTTTAGTGCAAACTTTAGGTAATCAATATGCTGGAATCCTTTACTACCTACTATCAGTTTTAATGCAAGTTAAGCCAGCTTCGAGCTAACTATAAAATATTACGAGTATATGTTAGTTAAATAATTAGGTAGATAAACAGAATCCGGCCCCAGAAATTTACATATATTCGATGTTGATGATCTTGTTGTGGACGTTGCTCATAACTTCTGCCGATAATTGAACTCGTATATTATATTGAGTACTTGTGTTTAGTCAATACAAACCATCAATATTTTGCACAAATTGATTTGTGGCTTCGTACAAATTGGAACGAATTAAAAACAAATTATAGTATTAAATGGAAAATAATAGAATAACAAGTAATTCAGCAATAATCACGAAGCTCCGTTCATGTAGCGTCACAAATGGTTATAGTCAGGGAGGCGGTGGCTATAGTTACCTAATTATTTATTCGCTGGTATTTCTAGTTATACATTAAACATTTTAGATTGGTGGTGGGCGGACTTTAGTGGTAATTTGCACAGTCTGCTGGGGCGGGGAGGTATCCACCGTTCGTGCCGATAAACATGATCCTTTGGGGATCAGGCTCGAATTGCCGTCATGTCCAGTCAAGCATAGTGTTATGGTCTAATGCCAGTCACGAGTGTCTGATTCCAGTTGCTAACATTCATGGACCTTGCGCGTCAGTTACCATCAGGTGGGTGCAAGGTATAGTATATCTATATATTATTATGCTAGTATATTTAAAAAAAACAAGCGTTTTATACAAACTTTTACATGCCTAAATAGGCCATGCCGATAGGTGCGAGATTTGTCACAAAAAATAAATTACTGTTACTATCACTACTTTTACGAAGAGCCATTTTGAAAATACGCGTATGTTAACCACGAAAGACTACAATTGTAACGCAAACATGACACAAAAAAAAACTACATATATGTTGACTAGAAAAACTAATTCTTAAAAACATCCCCACTAAGTAGTGTTGTAGTATTTGATTAAAAAATATATTTTGAAGGTCAGTTTTGACGACATTTTTAACTTTAATCGTTACAATTACAGAAACTTCGTATTGGTGCAATCCAGCCTTATATTCTAACACTATGAACTACTAGTATTATTTTTCGAAATGTATTGTTAGGTCACGACCGAACAGTTGTGATTTCCATACTGTTAGCTCCCAACTATTATTTTCACATTCGTGATTTAGAAATTCTTCGCCTGCCGACCACAAACGATTATTATTCTGTTATTTTGTTTATTGCTGTCTCCACATCAGCAGGGCAGGGTAAAGGAAGGGAGGGGAAAAGTATTTCTAGGAAATGATGCTTTAATCGTTTGGACGTTAATGCTATTATTTCATATAAGGCAGAGACATTTAACATAAAACAAGATGGGGCAAGAAGCCAAACGGTATGAGAATTCAAGCTAGGACAAACGTCACTTTCTTTTTATTTTGGTGTTTGACACCAACATTCCAGGGAAGTTAAAACACGTTCTTCTTCGCCAACTTTACTATAGGCCCATCATGACAAGTGGCAAACACGTCGATGTCCCTAGCCTACCAAACTCTAGATATATCACAAATAAATTAAATATTAATTATTAATTTAAATTAATAAATATAATTGTGTCCCGACTTGGAATCGAACCCGGTACCTCCGAGTCTAAATCCACGTACTTAACCGCTAGATCACGGAGGCAGTTATGTGATAACATAAATTAAATAAATTATTGTCTTCCGTTCAGAAATCGAACCCAGTACCTCCGCGATGGATGCGAGGTGCAAAAGACCACGTACAGTGTCGCGTCTTGAGGGAGGCCTTTATCTAACAGTAATGAGCACTGATGATTAAATTAATGATACTTTGATTTTATTTTTCATTATTAAATTATTTGTAATATTCTGACATTTATTTACTTAGGTAGGTATTAGTTTTATTAATAGATTTGACTGTTACGTAGGTAAATTATTTGTTTATATAATGTATTATATCAATTGCATGCCTAGTTTTAAATTTATGTTCAATGGTAATTATGAGCATTTAATTAAAATCACATTTACTATGTTAATTATGCATGTACTTAGAAATTTAAATATTGTTGATTTTGTTGGAAAACTAATAAATAAATAAATCATCATCATCATCATCAGCCTGTGTCTCTCCACTGCTGGATATAGGCCTCCCCCAAGGCTCGCCACTGCACGCGGTCTTTTGCAACCCTCATCCAAACCCCACCAGCGACGCTCCTTAGGTCATCCGTCCATCTGGCGGGGGTTGTCCCACTGCGTCGTCCAGTACGTGGTCTCCACTCCAGAACCCGTTTGCCCCATCGGTCGTCGGTTCTGCGGCAGACAGATGTCTCCGGCTCATTACCACTTCAGCTTGCTAATTTTGAATACTATGTCAGTAACTTTGGTTCTTTGATGAATTTCAACGTTTCGAATTCTACCCATCAGTGAAACACCAAGCATAGCTCTCTCCATAGCTCGCTGAGCGACCTTGAATTTGTAAACCAGACCCACTGTCAGTGTCCACGTCTCTGCTCCGTACGACATTACGGGGAGGACGCACTGGTTGAATGCGTCTGTCGGCTTCTTTGCTGAAGTTTGCAGCGCCTACCTGAATAGTCTGTCCAAGGTAGACGTATTCCTGCACAACTGGCATTTCCCACATAGATTGGCCTCGGCTTGACATGGTCATTCAACATAACCTTAGTCTTATCCAGGTTCATTCCGAGACCAACCTGCTGGGAAACCACGTTTAAGCCGTTTAACATTCTGCTAAGATCCTTGAGCGAGCTGGCCATGATGACTATGTTATCCGCGAATCGGAGGTGTGTGAGAATAAATAAATAAATAAATAGATCAAAGGTTTAGCTATCTTAACTATCAATTTTCTTCTGCTGCCCGCTTCTTACATATCTCAGTCACAAAGGTTAGTTGGTAGAAAATGCATTTACGGCGACTATGTACCTGCACTTGTTCTGGTTTTGTACTTTTATTTATTATTATTATTATTAGCTAATCACGTGGGATCATTCTTTGAGACAGATGGTTAGTAAGACATGACCGGCTATTTGTAGACTATAAAGCGAATGTAGTTGTATGGCAGTTTTTTAAACAAATGTGGGTCCATCTAAGCTGTACTGAAAATGGATTAGGGCCACATTAGATACTGATTAGTCTGGATGAATGTGTAAATTAGTCCGGTTACCGACGCTAATTTTCGCCCAATTTCACTTGACAATTGGCTACTGTTACATACATTCTAAATTGGTGAACTTTGCTACATCATAATTATTTAAAATTTCAGATTGCAATCTAAAATTAAAAATACGATAACAATCTTTCTGAAAGGCCAACTGAATTCTATCTTAACGGATTTATGCGCTGTCCCACACCAGAGCTATAATTTAAGTGACACCTTAAACTGTTTTTGTTTCAGCTAAAGCATGACAATGCCTTTTTACAGCAGCTATAATTTATGTGACATTTTAATAATGTTTTAGCTTATAGTATGACAATGCCACTTTACAGCAGCTATAATCTTAGTGACATCCTCATAATTGTTTTCGTCTTAGCTTGTAGTATGACAATGCCTCATTCCAGCAGCTATAATCCTTGGTGTATTTATTTTATGATTGTGTATATCTTAGTTTATAATATGACAATGCCTATTTACAGCAGCTATAATTTTAAGATTATAATTATGTATATTTGGGTTGTAATGTGCTGCTCCAAATACAAGCTATTTCCCAGAAAATAAGCTTTTCGTTATATTAATTAATTTTTTGACATGTAAAAGCGCAGAATACATTATATTTATTGTCCTATGCCTACTTACAAAAAAAATAAAAAATAAAGAGCACGCCCTCTTTCCCAGGGGACCAACGTCATACCATCGGGTCTCTTGCCATCATCTCGGCAGCAGGTTAGTTTAATTGTAGTATTTTTTTTGATTAGACTTCATTTAATAAAATAAAATTTAATTTTATGTTTGTTTTAGTTTAACTTTAATTTAAGTTTTAGTAAAATTAAAATCATCTGGATAATGTATAACAAAATTCAAATTGCCAAATATGTATTAATTTAATTTAAATTGTTAATTTTGTAAAACGAATAAATAAATACTAAATACGACCCCACGACAACCTCGCAAATTTAATTTACATTCCTTTCGACTAAGAAACTTTATTTGAACTGGTTGGCTAGGACTAGTTGGCTGGAAGTTGCTAGGTATGCGGTTATGTACGTTACTTAATACGAGCGGGGTATGGTGACAAGAACGTGGTCGTATTCCTAGCCGAATCGCTATGCTGATTCTGAGGTATAAATCAACCCTCTTGTCACCGGAGCAGACAATCAGAAGTAGCGCGATTTAAAAAAAATGTTTTATCGCTTGGTGTGGCTCGGTCTCATGGCACATCTGTCAGGGTTGCTGCGGTCTCGGCTGAAAAAACCAAAGGTCCCAAATACGAGTCTGTTGTTAAAGACTACCTGTTTGTGCCTTTTGGTCTTGAAACAAAGGTTGGTTATTAGAAAATGTCTGGCCATGAACCCGCCTATGTACAATTTTAGTCAAATGAAGTATTTAAAAAAAAAAATGGCAAGAAGTTCTTTAAAGAACAGCACAGAGAGGCATTTTCTAACAACTGTCCTTTGGGAAAGTGAAAAATTATGGTCAGGGTGCAAATAAATATAATACACGATACTTACTTAATTTAGTACATACATATACTACATAAAAACCAACTACATATACTACACACTTTAAATATATAACTTATTATATACTACATACACAAAATATAGTTTTGCCAAAATATCTATATTATCATCTTAATGAGGTTATTTTCTGTATATTTAAAAATGATATTTTTTATTAATAAATAAATACTTAATACGAAAACCAAAATAACCGTCAACAAAAAGCTTTTATAAAGTTAATAAACTCACCTCTACCACTTCTGCCGACGAATCTTAAATCATTGAACTTTGCTATCCTATTTTTCATCATGGCTTTATTGTTTTTTAGTTCAGCGCAGCAGTTTTCGTCATTTCCCGCGCTTACTGTCACCCACGTGTTATCTTCTATTTCTCCCAGGGCCACGACCTTGAAGCCGCCTGGCAAGGTTTTGTTAGACCGCCAGTGGTGCGGCAGAGATGAACACATCAGGTCTGGACTGCCAGTTGTTACTGAAAAAAAAAACTAAGTTAAAATCGTGACAATAGTCAAATCCTTGCATAGTAAATTAATGATAATCCGCCTCCGTGGTCTAGTGGTAACAAACGTTGCCGTAAACTCGGGAGGTCGTGGGTTCGATTCCCACCGGGGGCAAGTTGTACATTGTATAATTTGTCTCGGTCTGGGTGTTTATATGTATAATATGTATATATTTACAAAAAAAAAAAGTATAATGTGTAGTTTATCAACCATCTAGTTTCCGTAACACAAGCCTCGCAGCTTACCACGGAAATTAGATGGCGCTGTGTGATTGTCTGGAAATATATTAAAAAAAAAAAAAAAAAAAATTTCATGATCATGATTCTTAGATGTTTCCTTAAAAGCTCCTGGGTTCAATTATTTCTTCCACCTGTCAAACGGAAGGACGCCTCGGCGCGTCACGTCCCGGTTCCACTAAACTGGTGGAATCGTTAATCATTTGTCTTTAATTAATTGACATCATACCCACGCCATCCCATCTGGCCAGCGTGGCGAGTGTAGGCCGAATTCTCCAGTAAAATCTGAAACGCCCATCTCCAGCAGTAGAGGTCTAGGACACTGCTGTGTTCTAGGGGTTGTAATGTATGAATGAAAAATAAAGAGGCTAATAAGTTGGCCGTCGAGATTTCGCCGTCAGCCGTTTGGATAACTAAGTACTTGGCCAGGCGCTTGGCTACCCTTAGCCATGATCGTACCCTAAACTCGTAATCTGAACTGAGGTTGGCGTATTTGCGCAGCAGGTTCTCAGCAGATACCGCCGCTCCCGGCGCTAGATGAGGTTACATGAATGTGAGATGGGGCTAATGTATTTCGGTTACGGAGTATCCCAACCGATGCTGAAGGAAAAGCCTGCAACCAGAAACCCTATAACTTGGAGTCCTTCAAGCGAAGTGTGAAGAAGCATCTTGTCAAGCCGGCATAGTGTTAGGGACTGATGTCAGTCATTAGTGTCTGACTTCAGTTGCTAACATTCATGGACCTTGCGCGCCACTTACCATCAGGGTCCAAGGTCACATGTCGTGCTAGTATATAAAAAAAAAACCCGACGAGTTGAGACGGAGATGAGGCACTTTTTTATGTTACGGAAGATAACATATGTTCCAGAACCAATTTGCGAACAAGCTCGTCCTCTAGTCGTTGAATTTGTGGTAAATTTGGAATCGAAACATTGGGACTGTAATAAAATAAAAATAGATTCTGAAAGTAAACGTGCACTTGTTGTGGTAGCGTATTTCTGTGGCCATCCCTGATACGTGACGATATATATGTATGTATATTATTAATATAGTTGCCTATTTTTAATTAAAACGTATCAAAATGATTTATGGTCAGGTTTTTTATGGGTTTGTTAATACATATTTGTATCATTAATACATAATCTTAGGATTCTCTGTCTTTTATTCTCTGTCCTCTACGAACCTTCCTCACCTAAATATTTAAAAGATAATTTTTCACTTCTTAGCTCCTTTCATGAAAGGATTCTCCGCTCTGCCCATAACTCTTTACTTTCCATCCCTTCACATCACACTAACTTCATTTTAAATTCCTTCTCAGTCGTAGCTGTGACATTATGGAACAGCCTACCTCTTAGTATCCGTCAGGCACCCAACAGAAGTGTATTTAAAAGACAAGTATATTCACACTTTTTAAAGATGCAATAAATATTCACAATTTATTCTCTCCTCATTGTTATTGTAATGTTGTTATTTGTTGTTTTTTACTTTTAAGTAGTTTTAATTTATATTGTAATTATTTTATACTGTTTGTACATTACTTCATTAAATAAATTTAATTATTTTTCAATGTAGTTGTATAATATAAATATTAGTTTCTGTTTATGTATATACGTTTAAGTAGTTTATGTATGTATTGTATATGTATTATTTATGTAGTGTATGTATTATTATTATGTAGTTTAAGTATTAAAATTATGTATTTATTTATTTAGTTATAAGTACGTTATTTAAATTAACATCAAAATTATTTAAATATTCTTTATTTTATGTTTGTTTTATAAACCTACCATAATTGATACAATGTCCCGAAGGTTGATGGTAAGAGAATGCCAATCGGCATTACATAAGCCTTTTGTTAACAAAAGTTTTTAAATAAATAAAAATAAAAAACATTATTAATTGTTTGTTATTTCAAATAAATATTTAAAAACTAATGTGCTCTCTCGTACTTAGATTCAGCTATTATAATTTTTGACGGTTTTATGTAGGATTATGCATATTTAATTTATGGATGAACCGAAGGATGCAGGAATCGGTAGAAATAAAACCAGCCTAAGGAACATACGAGTAATACTAAAGAACCAGGTACTTCTTATGTTGTCCTCGCAACTATAACTCTTTGGAAACCAGTAAACAATTTATTTATTTATCTTATGCCAACGTCCTGTCGTGGTACCGAATAACGTTGCCTTCGGCCTATCAAATAATATTCTTATATAGTTGACGCTACATAATTAACATTATAATACATCGTAATTCAATAATCACAATAAACAGCTGTGGTGCTAATGAGACGTATGATAAAGGCTCTTAAACAATATTCTTCTAGCTAACAGGAAAACTACATAAATATAACAAATACGATTAACAATAATAATTATTGTTATACATAGAACTTAAGTACCTATATTTTTTAACAAGCGTTTAACATAAAATTCATTGATGTATTTAAAAACTTAATTGCACTATGTATAAAGGCGGACTTAATACCTCTAGACATTCTCTGACAGTCAAACCTTTAGGACAATAAGACAGTATCAATGGTAAGTAGGTGCAATATTATCAAGTGGTAATTTGTCAACCATAACAACAAATATATAAAAATAATAATTTAATTACATAAAACTACATATTTGACCGCCTCCGTGGTCTAGTGGTAACAAACGTTGCCGTGAACTAGGGAGGTCGTGGGTTCGATTCCCATCGGGGGCAAGTTGGACATTGTATAATATGTCTCGGTCTGGGTGTTTATATGTATATATTTACAACAAAAAAAAATATAATATGTAGTTTATCAACCATCTAGTTTCCGTAACACAAGCCTCGTAGCTTACCACGGAAACTAGATGGCGCTGTGTGACCTGTCTGGAAATATTTATTATTATTTATTTATTATTATTATATTCAGTAAAGTATCATCACGACCGTTTCCCTTTCGGGGTAGTCAGAAACCACGCTTATAAATATGCGGATTCACATTTAGCCAACTTTACTATAGGCCAATCATGACAAATGGCAAGCTCGTCGATGTCTCCAGGGTACCAAACTCGAGAAATATCACAAATATTAATTAAATGTATTTGTACCTCTGAGTCTAAATCCACGGATTTAACCGCTAGACCACGGAGGCAGTTTCAAATACGTAAATAAGTTATATATACAGATCTATATACAATACATGTAATATTATACTTCTTATGTAATGAACACAGGAAAAGGTTGCTGCAAATGTGAGGTAGAAAAAACTAAACTAAAAAAAGAATCCAAACTAAAATACAGTTTTGTATGTATATACACACTGTGCTTAAATATTAAATAAAAATAAAATAAAATGCGTTTATTTCGGAATAGTATCCATAGAGGTTAGTAATATAGTGTTTGCTTATTCTATATCAGTAAAAAAGAGGATATTTACTTTTTATATTTGCTTTGCTCTCCTAAGGCACTGGGCACATACATGTGAGTATGTACCCAGTGCCCCATGATAGGGCAATCTGGCTTCTCACTAACTGCCCTTAAGATGATGTTACCGCTCCCTCGTACTCTGTGCATCAACGACCCGACTCGTTTCCGCAATACTGAGTAGAAATCATCGGTGTGCGCGTACGCAAACTTCGCTGATGCACTGCACCAACGAGGGAGCCCCATCATCATCCTGAAGACTTTATTATATTGTACTCGAAGAGCGTTGTAGGCCCTCTGCGTATAATTGACCCACAGGCTGCATGTGTAAAGATTTTGACAGAATTAAACGACTAGAAGATTCTCTAATATCCTGAGGTAACTCATTCCATACATTCGCAGCGACGACGACAGCAAATGATTGAGAAACAAAAGAGGTGTGATGAAGACTAATATTTTTTGAATTTGCCGCGCTTTATCTACTTTCATTAGCCAGACTCTACGAATACGATACATCCTTTACCTAATAAGGCTGCGGTCACACTAGTCAACAGTCTTTCGTTTAAAATTTAGGCTAACGGCTCGAGAAATCAGAAAAACCATTAACAGTGTCCGTGGTTTCTCTATTTACGGAAGCTAAGGCTATCTATACAAATTATAGAGCCGCAAACCGCGGTACCTACTGCGGTTAGCTCATGATAAAGGGTTACTTCTGCCGCATCAATCAGCTGGGCGCCTTGTCGACACATCCTTCTATTTAGTGAAAGTAATTATTTGAGATTCGTATTTCATCAGTGGTCTTATATCACTATAGGTAAGACAATGGTGCGTAAATACTATCGGATGACTCTTGGTCTTGAGTTCCGGAGGCAATTTGAAAACTTTTTTAAATTGTACCTTACCTAACCCAAAATGGACGGAATCGGAAAAAAGGGGGTTGGTCAAAATGTAAAAAAAAAAAAAATATTTATTTATTTTATTGGTTTTACAAAATCACAGCATTAAATTAATACATATTTGACGATAGGAATTTTGTTATACATTAGCCAGAATGATTTTAATTTTATAGACAGCACTTAAATTAAAATTGAGCCGAACCTAACATCAAATTAAATTAAATTGAATAAAATTAAGTCAAATCATAAATTAAATTAAATTAAAACTAAACTAATATTACATTAATATTAAATTAAATCAAAATTATTATCAAAACTAAATACGCGTACTTTAATATCAAAAATATTATTAAAATACGCGTATTTACTAATGTTTAAAATATTGTCATCCGAATTTGCGTCTTTCTAGGATATAATTTTTACAGTTTAAAAAGAAAAGATAAGTATCATCACCTTTCGTGGTGGTCAGAGACCACGCTTATAAATAAGCGCATTCACATTTAGCCAACTTTACAAATAGGCCAATCACGACAAGTGGCAAGCTCGTCGATATCTCCAGCGAGAAATAAAAGAAATTAATTAAATATTATTAAAATGTATTTATTTACATTAATAAATATTTTTGTGTCCCGACCAAGAATCGAATCCGTACCGAGTCTAAATCCACGGACTTAACCGCTAGACCACGAGACATTTAATTCGGATTTTCCATCTCATTTTAGTATTATAGATTATGCTAAATATTTGATGACCAATTTAATTAACATAATTTTTCATCCAAATATTTATTAACCATAAAAGTGTTAATCCCCGTTGAATTTGTATAATGGTAACTTAAAAAGATGATTTTAATTCTGGGTAATTTAAATGAGTTTATAAAGAGAAGTTTATGGTCTGCTAAAATCCCGTCTGTCCTTGAACCATCAGGACTTTCACGTAGTGATGATAAAAGGCCGGATGGTATGTCTCTTGTACCATGGAGTGAGGGAAGATGTTTTGTTTAGGATGCCACCTGTGTGGATACCTTTGCCGCTTGCCACATTTCCTCTACATCAAAAAAGCCCGGTTCGGCTGCTCATACAGCCGAATTTAAAAAGCACATCAAATGTAATAGCATTAAACAAAATTATAACTTTGTGGCATTTGGGGTTGAAACAATGTGGGTATATTCTCTTGATACACACAAATTCATAAAAGAGCTGGGTATACGAATTTTTCAAGAGTGTGGCGATCCCAAATGCCATAAAAAAAAATAAAAAAGCCCTTAGTTTATTTTGTAAAATAGTTTTAATTTCATAGGTATTTTTAGTTTAGTTTTATTTATAATTAGTTTTTTAATCTATTTTATTTTAATATTTTTGTATCTACTTCGAATAAATACTAAAATATTTCTGGGTAATATTTATATAATGTGTAAAAAAAATATGAAACAATATGACATATACTCCTTCCTACCCGTCGAGAAGCCAGCGCGGCAAGAAAAGACCATATACAGTGAAGCTCTAGCAGTGAAGCTGCGAAGAAGGCTTCAAAAGACCGGGAGACTGCCGGGGAGAAGACCCCTTGAAAATCTTCGGTTTGGAATGAGCACCCGAACCTAGGCCTGTATTAATACATCAATCTCTAGATCATATCGTAATGATCGTAGAACAGTGACGGATCTGCTATATTTAAAATTTTCATGGCGGCCATTCAAAGTAATTTCAATTGTTTTTTTGTCACTTCTTTTTTAAGTTAATAAGTGCAAACCTTCTATATTTTTAGAACACTGTTCTACGATCATGACGATATATTCACTTAAAAATCTGCCTATTTCATTCTTTCTTGATTTGACATTTCGTAAAAAGAATCCTGAGTGCTTATCGGATCTTGATATATATTTATTAATTCGGGCCCTACAGCGCTGCCAACTAGATTAAAATGGTGATGTTGATTACATGTATACTTAATTATGCATACTTAAATACATATAAAAAAATACCCTAATTACATAATAAATATTCAAGTCTAACAATTGATTATATTCCTTTCTTCCCAATAGAATAGAAAACATTAACATAGGTCCTTGGAGTGTAGAATCTATTTTTTTATTCAGAAACTGGGGAAAAAAATTGTGGAAGTTTCTGGAGATGGTCGTTTTTTAAATTATTGATAAATATATGCAATGTGAATGCAGCCAGTGTTCGTGGTACATATAATCAATGAAGTTGATAGAGAGTGTAAAGATTTTTTAAAATATTTAAAACATTTTTATATTAAAAAAAAATATACATATGTATATGTCTTTCATTTGCTACCTTAAGATCGATTCATTAATTCGGGCCCTAGTTTCGAACAGCAGCCAACCACATTATTTTTTTTATTTTTTTTTTACAAAATAAAAGTTTAATTACAAGTGCCTGTAGGTATACGCATTATATATAAAAACTTAATTTTTTTATTTAAACTTTAATATTTACTTAATGGTACTTTGACTTAAGTTTTTTTTTTTCTTAAGCGTTGATGTCTTTTGCCCAAGAAAAGACGAAGATAAGATAAATATACGACAAATTATAATTTATAAAATTAACTTTTATTCGAAAAAAATATTTACAAAATATAAAATAAAATTAATAATAATAATAAGGATATAAGTCCCGTCCGCGTGGAATTAATTTCGTTTTAAGATAACAATATTTTTATGCAAAATTATTTATTTAGTAGAATTCAGCCAAATCCTAGTTATTTAACCGTAAACGTTATATCTTTATAAATGAGTACTTTAACTAATGGAAACTGTCAATGTTAAACGCTATTAGAGTTCATATTTGTACGCACACTGTCAGCAAAAAATCTATTCGAGTTGGTATTACTATATTATTCCTTTGTAGTCGCTGCTACAAATTTATGGAATGATCTTCCGGTGAACATAAGGAAGGCAACTTGTTAGTTTGCTTGTCATTTTGCTTGCTTGTTTGCTTGCTCTAAACCACGTTAGTAAGTTGTATTTATGTAAAATATTGTGTATGTATTAGTATTTAGTATATTGAAGAAGACAAATTTCTAAGCATTCCATGGATTCACCGTGCGGGTGCCGGGTCCATCGTGTGTGGGTGGAGATGAGAAGAATGGTGTCTCGGGCTTGCGACCGACAATAGGCTGGTTTACGAAAAGGTGGCCTCCTTTTTTTTATTGCGCGATAATACGCTCACCATCCACCATTCTACTTCTCTCCCTACCCAAACAAATACTGTATGATTCCGTTAATGCATTATATTATATAATTACATATATAAAAACGTATACAATATATGTTAAGTCATTCTATAATTGTATATTTTTACCATTACTAGCGGTTAAGTCCGTAGATTTACACTCGGAGGTACCGAGTTCGATTCCTGGTCGGGACACAAAAAATATTTATTAATGTAAATAAAATGTACATTTAATTAATATTTAATTTATTTGTGATATTTCTCGAGTTTGGTACGCTGGAGACATCGACGAGCTTGCCACTTGTCATGATGGTAATAATGATAGTAATGTTGGCTAAATGTGAATCCGCTTATTTATAAGCGTGGTTTCTGATCACCCCGAAAGGGAAACGGTCGTGATGATACCTTACTTTCATTGCAACTATATTTGTTAAAATTTGTCCCTAAGGTTTGGCTGTCAGAGAATGTCTACGGTACAACGGACTTAATGAAGTCCGTCTTTGTACTTTATGCAATAAATAAATATTTTGTTATTTCTACGTAAACTCGGTTACGCTCGGGCTAAAACTGACAGTTATAAATATAATTACAGTCCCTAAAACATAAAGTCCTAGACCTCTACTGGAGGAGATGGGCTTTCCAGAACATAACAACAGACAGGTTGGCGAGGGTCTAATGTTTTATAAAAAAATTAACAAAAAAATAATAACGAATAAACAAGTTGGTATTAGTGGAACCGGGACCGACGGCTTATGTATTCTGAGGCACGGGAACGGTGGTGTTGTAATTTTATGACTAATATGTAAAAGTGTATTTCTCATTGGTATATACTGGGTTTCAAAGCTCGACCTGTTCTTACAACCGAGCCACCACCCGCTTTTATTTACAGCCCCTAGAACACAGCGTCCTAGACCTCCACTGCTGGATATGGGCCTTCCAGATCATATATCTGGAGAATTTAGCCTACACTCGCCACGCTGGCCAGACGGCTTGGCGAGGATATGATGTCAATTTATTATGACAATTTATTAACGATTACACAAGTTGGTATTAGTGGAACCGGGACCAACGGCTTAACGTGCATCTCTGAGGCACGGGAACGATAGTGTTGTAAATCTATGACAAATGTACGTAATAAAAGTGTATATCTCATTGGTACATGTCGGGTAAGTTGGAACCGACCTTTGTAGGATTTAAGGAACGCGTTCTTACAACCGACCCACCATACTGCTCTCAACTGATGTAAAATTATAGTTTTTGAGATTTTAGTAGGACTTAGAACGACGCGCGCGACGCCTTAACATGCTCTCTGAGGCAGGGGAACGGTAGCGTTGTAAATCTTTGGCAAATCTTCGTAAGAATTCATATAGTTCTCATTGGTACATATCGGAATTCGTACCGCTACCGTAAATTGATGGAAAGTATTCTAACAAATGGATCACCACCGCAATAATATGTGGTCAACACCACTTTTTTACTGTATTTGAGTAGGTATTTGTAGGACTCTGATAAAGAGAAAAATGCTGGTCTAACACTAAGATTTAAAATACAAAAAACAATATGGATTATTCAAAAAACATCTTCATGACGAAACCTTAATACAAATAATGTTTATTGGATCATAATCAACTAATTTTAGATTATGTGTTTGTGCCTTTTGGTCTTGAGACAATGGGACCGTGGGGACCGTGTGCTAAGAAGTTATTTAAAGAACTGTCTAAGCGGCTGGTTAATTCTGTATGAGGCAAGAGGGCTGGCAGCAGCATATCAGCAAGATGAGCAGCGGAGGAATGCTGCAAGTGTTCTTGGCACACTGCCATATAATCAAGTCATGGGTGAATATTTTTATATATTGTTTATTTTACTTTTCTATTAATAATAGTTTTCAATATAATAATATTCAAATGCAAACAAAATTAATATATGCCATAATCTGACACTCAAAAACAAAAGCTTTAGATGAATATTCGAAAAATGCACACCAGACAGAGCTAGGAACAAAAAAAACTGAGTAAAAAATCATGTTTTATTTTGTTGACCAGTGTAATAATATCGAAGTGGATTAAAAAAAAAATGGTTACAATTATGCGTACCTACGAGTGTCTTTGAACACATTTGTGCCGTTTGCTATAGAAACTCTGGGCCCATAAAGTTTATTAGGCGCCAAAAAGTTTTTAAAAGTCATAACACCGCGGCTCTTTCTTCACCAAAAGACTCAGTATTGCAATTCAGCGGGGAAATGCAGCCATCGTTCTTGCCACCATTCCACAGGACATATCCATAGCAATAATAATAATTTATAAAGTGTTTTTTTTTTTAAATTAATTATATATCTCTTAGGAACTGATGTCAGTTATAACTGAACTAGTGGACATCGCGCACTGTTTACGTATACAAAAGGCTTACCCAAATCAGGATGTTCTGCATGCGTCTCTTCAAGGACGGATTGCATCCACCAGGGCTCGTGACCTTCGGCCATTTCTCGCCGGCGGCGGCTGCGACCCTCGTACGGGAGGTGCATCCCGTCAGCACATCACCTTTTCACACCACCTTCCACTACAGTACTGTTCTATGACCTACGTTTCGCGAATAATTATGAATGACCAGTAACAAAACACAATTATTACCAGGTTTTGGCTATAGGAAGCTTTACGTTTTGCACCTGTGCTTGCGTCAAACTTTTAATTCAGAATATGTCTTAAGTTTTTGCGTCAATTTTCCTGTTTTCTTGCTTCTAGTATTTTAACATCTAAAAATACTTTTATTGTTTAAACAAATCATAAGATCACTTGTGTCAATCTGATTTTTTTATTGAATGTATTATTTAAACGTATTTTTTTTATTACGCGGCTCATAGGGTTCATTGGCCAGTATTGTTTACCTACTTTATAACACTTGACAGTCACTCGTAATGTTTTCCTTGAATTTAGAACTTGGTTAGCGTAATCATAGTATATTTCAACTTTACTCTAGTCATTTTAGATGAGTCACTATTAACCTCTTCGGGTTTTAGCGCGAATTTAAACAAATTCTTGACGTTCACTATTCGGACGGGTTCCGGTCAAGTCGTTCTTAGAATCGAATAGAATTATTTATCGCAATACTTGCGCTTACGCACGATGTCAACAGCTGAGTTTTAATATGCGAGATTTCCCCAAGGCGTTGCGTCAATATGTTTAGTTGTATTTTTTTGTAGTCACACAGGTATTACCGCGCGTGTGAGTCAGCTCTCGCGAGTTCGTGACGTCGTTTGACGCGGAGGCTGCACGCGTGTTGCCAGCTCGGCGGCCGGTCCACAACTGAGTGTCCGCCATTCTGTCACTCCATCTCTGCGGTCAATCTGCGGTTTGGCCACGCTTCATTTGTCGGGAAAACGCTCGGTCCAGTTCTCCCCCTTGCGCGCTACGACCCTACTACGAAACAGAGCGAGAGGCAAATAAGTTGTGTCATCAAATTGTTGTTAGCTCTATTGTTGAGAAAATATTATAGCTTTTTCATTGGGAAACATTAATTAGGTACAGATACTCGTACTGTTGGAAATATTTGTAACTAAATATTAGGGAAGAAAATTACGTTTATGTACCTATGTAGGTAGGTATGTATATAGGTACCTATGTAGGTACCTACATAGGTTTGATTATTGTTTATTTACAAATAATATTTAATAATAATATTTAAAAATAAAACAAACTAAAAAAAAAACTATTAGTTTTTGATTTATACAATTTAAGTAAGTTAAATATGCAATTAACTTACTTAAATTGTATAAATCAAAAACTAATAGTTTTTTTTTTAGTTTGATTAAAGTTATTTTAAAACATAAATATGTAGAACTTAAAGGCGAACTGTTG
This sequence comes from Tinea semifulvella, assembly GCA_910589645.1. Classification (NCBI taxonomy): domain Eukaryota; kingdom Metazoa; phylum Arthropoda; class Insecta; order Lepidoptera; family Tineidae; genus Tinea; species Tinea semifulvella. The sequence continues at coordinate 6,618,401 of OU342599.1, forward strand.
AATAAAAAAATAACACAGTTTAAATTTGAATTATAATTTTGAATCAGTAAAAGAACTTCAGTAAATGAAATACCTACATTTACATCTTTCTGAGAAAAGATAGTACGTAGGTATTCAATTCGATTTATCCAAATCAAAACTAAGGCTGGATTGTACCAAAACGAAGTCTCTGTTATTGTAAAGTTTAAAGTTAAAAATGTCGTCGATTGTACGAGCTGGCGGCTGACATTGAAAATGATACACTCGACGCCATTGTAAACATTAATCTGTAGATACATTTACAAAGACATCGTTTTGATACAACATACCTAGTCTTTTTTTTATATTATACTAGTACGACATGTGAACTTGCGCCCACATGATGGTAAGTAGCGCGCAAGGTCCATGTATGTTAGCAACTGAAATTAGACACTCATGACTGACATCAGTCCCTAACACTATTCACACGACCGCCCTGTTCGTTCTTCTCATAACAACCAACTTAAAATCCCACCCCACACTTCCAGCAGATATTCACATTCATTTACTGTATCGGCTGCTCGTCAGTGGAACAAGCTTCCACTGACCATCAGACAAGCTCCTTCAATTCACATCTTTAAAAAACAACTTAATACTTTATTTTTAAACAAGCAGAACAGTATATTTTAAATTTAAATATTTCTTCTTAATAATATTATATTATCTTCATATATATCTACTATATATTAATAAGCATTTAAGTAGTCTATGTATACATACTATTTATGTAGTTTATTCAAATTTAAAATAAGGTTAAAATTGCACCCCACATATTATACTGTCTCACTCTCCCAAAGGTTAGCTGGTAGAAAAAGCCAAAATGGCTTTAAGTTCGCCTTTGTACATACTTTTAAGATAAAGTGCAATAAAGTATTTTAATAATAATAACTATGCTGGCTTGACTGGACATGACGGCAATTTCAGGCTGATTTTGAAATGTGTTGATAAACTTTACTGGGTTTATCGGCACGAACGGAGGATACTTCCCCGCCCCGGCAGACTGGGCAAATAACTACAGTCTCATCAGTTCACCTACCGTGCTACCTAGTCGTGCTAGAATAGAAAAAAAAAACCAGCCTAAGTTTAGTTTAGTTTATTTATTTTGTAAGTAGGCATAGGACAATAAATATAATGTATTCTGCGCTTTTACATGTCAAAAAATTAATTAATATAACGAAAAGCTTATTTTCTGGGAAATTTGGAGCAGCACATTACAACCCAAATATACATAATTATAATCTTAAAATTATAGCTGCTGTAAATAGTCATTGTCATATTATAAACTAAGACATACACAATTATAAAATAAATACAGCAAGGAATATAACGGCGAAAACAATTATGAGGATGTCACTAAGATTATAGCTGCTGTAATGTGGACTAGGTGAGATTTTTGTAAATTAAACACCTGTACGAGCATAACATAGATAGGTATTGTATGAATATGCAGCTATCCGCTATGTAATGGCGACTGGCTGGTAGATCATACCGCATTAACTCTCCAAGTCTCTGTCGAGAATGTAACCCTCATTTCGTAGTCGAATTCGTTTTTTATACCTACTAAGAGCGTTCTTGCAACCGAAATGCATTTCATTTCGAAATGAAACGAAACGAAACGAAACGAAATCAAACGAAACGAAACGAAATGAAATTATTTATTTGCATAGAACATGGTAATAGTAAATATTAATAGTAGTTTAGTTCTGCACATTCAGCCATTTCTGGCACACAAATTTTGTTAAACATTATTAACAATGTTAAAATCTTATTATTATATTATATTAGAAGCAGTAAGCAGTAGCTCTAGCACGCACAAACTCCGTTATTGAACATCGAATCAAGAACATGAAGTATGAGATTTTAGACAGCGCGAGCGACGTCACTGAAGTGCAACTTAACGGAACTAGAAGTAAAATATCATCACGACCGTTTTGGGGTGGTCAGAAACCACGATTATAAATAAGCGGATTCGCATACTTTACTATAGGCCAATCATAACAAGTGTCAAGCTCGTCGATGTCTCTAGCGTACCAAACTCGATAAAAACTCGACAAATAAATTTACCCAATACGTCCGTCCCGACTCTCACCTCATCACAGCGCTGGCTTTGCCGATTGTTACGGGATCAACTTTTAAATACGTCAACCAATATGGCAGAGCGTGCTCGTCTTCTGGCGGTGTCAAGGTGGAAATCGGGACTGTGGCTCCTGGCTCTCCCTTCATCTTTTGTAAACTCTGTTTATTACGTAATTAGCTAACCTAATAACATCTCATAGTGACCATATCAATATTAAAACTCTTTTATAATAAATAAATAGATTAACTTGGCCATCTCATGACAACACAATGTATCTTACAAGTAATACATACTATATTAAATTAGATTTATATTAAATATATTTAAATTTATTTCAACAAAATAACTAAAAAAAACATAAAACTAAATATATAAAATCATCTAACATTCATTCACATTCAATCATTCATTCGTTCCTTCAAACATACCTGCTCCATCCTCACATCCTATCCATCTCACTCGCTTTCTGGATCCTCTGATCCTTAAGCTTATAGCCCTTATTACAGAAATTTGTATTTTTGTTTTTAGCCAGCCTGCAACTTGTGAGAATGGCTTCTGCCATTTTTTAGAAAGCCGTGAAGCTGTCTTTTTGACAAAAGCCGCGTACTCAGCACCTAATGAGCCATCACACGAGATAACCAACGGCGTAAATGAAGCTCTGAGATCTTCTGCTGCCCTGTCGTATTTACGGTGTTTCTCGTGTGAATGGGTTTGGGAGATACTTCCCCAGGTACGGGTTCCGTATGAGGTTGCGTCAGCATTAACAATGCGAACATCAAAAAACGCTTTCCTCGCTGGTTCTCATACTCCGTGAAGCATTAAGTCTCCCACAAGTGCGGGCTGACTAAAAGTTGCATCTCGCATAATTGGCTCAATTGTTCCAGTTCCCCAAGCAATATCCGCCCAACCCTTGCAATCGTCACGATGATGGTCGTGGCCCAGCTTCACCAGTCCGCCTTTATTGCAGTTTAATGCATGGTTTAGATCAAAATTATGTTCACCACATCCATCACATTTTTCGGGCATTCTAGTCGGCTCTCGGCCATATCGGATAGCTAAGCCATCTCGAAATTGTGTTGCAGTTAGGTCAGTATTGTCGACTGCTGTAGGCAGAACTGTGAGCCATTGTTTCTATTGCTCTTTTTACACTTCTTTGTGCTTTATCTGATAATTTTGATATAATTGTTTTACTTAAATCTGTTTCTCTTTAAATTAGATTTTAATTAGATTGTTTAGTGCGATTCCCAAATCAAAATTTACGTGTGAAAATTTAGGCTTCTAGTTTTATCCACGATAAAGTTATTCTTCTTCTTAGTCGCTACACTTTTGGCAGAGGTCGTGGCCGTCACTTGAGTGTAAGTGGCAAGCTTAACAAGCCGTCGCCACTCCTCTCGAACTGCTGCCTTCCTGGAGCCCTCATGTAGGGGGTGATGCATTGATGCTTTAACCTGGTCAGTCCATCTCATCGGAGACCTACCACGCGTCCTCTTGCCATCGACTTTTCCTTGAACTACAAGGCGCTCAATGGATGTATCTCCACGCCGCGACACGTGTCAAAAAAAAAGTTAGAATGCGTGAGAATGATTGAGGAAAAGCGCTGTCCTATCTCCAGGATGGATTTGTTGGTCCGGAACTCCGTCTACGATATGCTTAACATCCTCCGCCAACACCACATTTCTAGAGCATTAATCCGTTTTATTTCCGCTTTGCGCAGGGTCCACGTCTCTGCAGCATACAGGAAAATGGGGACCGGCCGGATTTTATTAGCTTTCATAATGTTTACAAAAAAGTTATAGAGGAGTCGAAAAAGGCCTGAACTGTTTCGAGAAAAACATGGTACGGCCGAGCCGCTGTTTTGCTCGACTTGGCGGGGTATACCTAGACCGTTCTCCCAGAGATTGCAAAATCATCAATGATACGACGCCAGCCTGAAGGGCCACTGCAGGAGGTCGCATGCCCGACTTACCGTGAGGCCTCATAAGGAAACCCCAAGGCGCCTACGGACTAAAACCCTATAGGTGTTAACCGTCTCTGAGTCGTGGCTACGGAGTGAAGGCACTCGTTTGCCGCGTTCATGCAAACATGCGATGCAAAAGTCTACTCAACGGTAGCAGACCCAACCTGAGGGGTAGGGATCTGCGGTGGAGCCATCGAGGTGGAAATGGGGGACGAAGACAGCGGCGGTTGGATCGGCAACTGGAACGGTGGGAGGGTCGGGCGTCCTTAGGTAGGACTTGGAGGAGGCCTCAGTCAGTAGATTAATAACTCGTCGTGAGTGGGTCATCAGTGTCGTGCATGCCGTGCACGTCACTAGCCCCAGAAGTGTCCTGCACGACACTGAAATAAAATTTCTGCTGATTCTATTTTTTATGGGTGTACGAGTGTGCCTAGTTATTTTTAATAAACCATTATTATTATTAGTAATATTTTCAGTAGAGATGCTTGCAAGTCGAATCCGATATGAAGTTCTTCTTATCTTGTCGAAGAAGAACGTGTTTTACACTTTCGTAGCATGCAGGTCGGCATATTGTCAGTATAACAAAGAAACAATTTAAAAGTACACGTCAAATACTGCATTAACTGGCAATACACTGTCATATAGACTAATTAATTCTAAGATGATTGTCTTTATATCGTTGGGCATATTGTCCCACCTTGTTAAATATTTATCGTCTTTGTCTACAATATTCATTTTTCTTCGCTCCAGCCTCCTAGCCAACCAGCGAATGTAGGCGAAATTTGCTAGATATATGTTCTGGGCGCGGTGGTGGCTCGGTTGTAAGAACGCGTTCCCTAAATCCTACAAAGGTCGGTTCAAACCCCCCCGGCATGTACCAATGAGAAATACACTTTTCTTACATACATTTGTCATACATTTACAACACCACCGTTCCCGTGGCTCGGAGAGCACGTTAAGCCGTCGGTCCCGGTTCCACTAATACCAACTTGTAGAATCGTTAATAAATTGTCATAAAAAAATTGACATCATTTCATCGTCAAGCCGGTGTGGTGAGTGTAGGCCAAATTCTCCAGATATATGTTCTGGAAGGCCCATCTCCAGCAGTGGAGGTCTAGGACGCTGTGTTCTAGGGGCTGTAATGAATGTTCTGGAAGGCCCATCTCCAACTGTGGAGGTCTAGGACGCTGTAATAAATGAAAAATGAATGAAGGTATTAATGTTTAATATCATGCTACATTGAGTGCAGTTTTGGTTGATTTCGGTGTAAATTATGTGGTGTATTGTGGTGTGGGTAAATTGCGTATTATTTCAATAAGCTGGAATAAAGTGTTAAGATGACGTTTGAAGATTATATTAACTAAGGTCTAAAGTACCAAAAAAATAATGTTTTTCAATTTTTTCTTCAGGCAGTAATTTTGTATTATTAAAAACAGTAACCATTAAAGTGTTATTAATTGTATATCTTACAGTAACTTAAAATATTTGTTGAAGAATGTTTAAAAAGTAGGAGGCGGTCTATTGACTGGGCGTGGTGGCTCCGCCCCGCCTTCTCGCGTCAGCCGCTAAGACGCGTGTAATGGAAAAATCTACGACACCCGAGCTTCAGTCTACCGTCCTCAAGTTATAAAGCCATTTACTGTATTCACGTAGCTCGCTTTAAGCCTTTAACCCCTCATTCCGAATCGTGCTCAGAGCGCTTAAAACGAATATGACACTAACCGTCGCGGTCGTCCCGAATCAAATATCGCGATTTGGATGCTCAGAGCGTGATATCAATTCGGAACGGTCTAAATAACATTTTCATTCATAAAATGTTAGCTTTTTTTTAAATGTATGGAAGATAAATTGCGGATTCCACATCTTTGATTATGAATACTAACAAATATACATCTTTCGGTTTATTCATCTTTATATGTGTAAAGTTTAAAATTATTAACTTATTTTGGTAATTTAAAATAACTTGCTGTGTCACAGACTTTTTTTTTCACTTCCTACTTAGGAATATTAATTATAGATTTGTTTAAGAAGTAATAGAAACAATATTATTTAATATATAATATTTAAAAGAATACCTAATATTAAATTAACTTAAAAATGGCGATTATGACAAACAACTGACAGCGCTCAGAGCGATCTACCTCGATATCGTAAGCAGTCTAAGCGCGAGAAATGATGTCATTTGTGACGTCACATAGCTTTGACAAAACAGTTTAAGCGCGTATCGGAACACCTTTAAGCGTACTTAGGTTACTATTATCGTGTCTCGGAACGAAGGTAAGTGTTCTAAGCGCTGTTAATGCAGCATGCTCAGAATTATCTATGACGTCATGTAAATCGTTCGCAAGACGCTTTATTTACGACGTCACTTATTATTGCCTATTTGTATGTATCATTTCTGTTTTTTTCTCCGAATATATAAATAAACACGACATGTGACCTTGCCGCCACTTGATCGTAAGTGGCGCGCATGGTCCATGAATGTTAGCAACTGGAATCAGACACTTATGTCCGACATCAGTCCCTAACACTATGCCGGCTTAACTAGATGCCTTTTCACATCTTTATTGTGCGACAGATGTATGAGTCCCCAAATTTATGGGTACGCGAAGTGATGGTGACTACGGTTTGTGGGTGCATATTCTGACCTGTGCGTGTGGCTCGGTTGCGGAATAAGAGGAAGGAATTAGGTTATAGAGCTCCGAGCACTCACCATAGTATAGCCGGTCGAACACACTCAGAGAAGCTACATCTCGGCGAAGCTGCAGGGATTCGAGAGTTCCAGATATAGTGGCATCGTCCACAATTGAACAGCTCGCCTCTGTAGGACATTGAGAGCATCTGTGAGGTACTTGGCTGAACCATCCCAAAGGTGTGAACAGTATTCCACGCATGATCTGATCTGTGCTTTGTAACAGATTGGGTGCAAAGATGGAGATGAATCAAAATGGTTATTTTTAGAATTATTTGCTCTAGTACCTTTGACAGCTTAAAGTCTGTTTCTTAGAATAAATATTTAATTACGTCGATAAATATTTTTAATTATGGAACGCAACACGCAAGCCTAATTAACACAAATTCTTATCGCTTTGATAATACACTAATAAACACCAAATTTCTTTAATTCGAAATACAAACAAAATTATTAAAACTAATATTCTTCTTATTCACAGTTAACATATGGACGATTGAACGAATACTGAACAAGGTGTAGCTATTTTTCCCGCCTTCAATCAGTCTGTTGCTGTACAAAGCACAGATGTGTGTGTCTTCTTCTTGGCAAATATTTATTGTCAGCCCGTGCTTGAGTGCCTTCACTCCGTAGCCACGACTCAGACTTAGCTGTAAAGGCACACAGGGCCAACAGTGAAATAGAGACGGTTTATAGGATTTTAGTCCGTAGGCGCCCTGGGGCTTCACTAGGAAGCTTCACGGATGAGTCGGGCATGCGACCCCCACCCGCGTTGGCCCTTCAGGCAGGGGGCGTATCATTGATGATTTATTGATTCACCGTCTATAAAAAAAAAAAAAAAAATTGTTTGTTGTCGAAAGTTGATGACATTTCTCAAAGTAACTCAGGCGTGAAATTTACCAAAACTTAAATTTAAAAAATGTAGGTTATGAAGATGTGACCGCAACGATTGATTTTTCATAGTAGCTCGTGTATAAGCATTCACTTTAAAAACTCGACTCACTGTTATATATTTTTAAACATTTTTTATTTTATTATTTTTACTATTCATTCCTTAATTAATTTACACATGGACTAGTATTTATAATAATTAATACAATTACCATTAATAAAATCAAATATAAACTAAAATGATACTATAACAAATAACTTAAAAAAAACGAATGTTCGAATTATAAATTTAATGTTTCTAGATAAGTAATTGTAATGTCAAAATTAATTCAAAATAAAAAAAAAAATCAAAATCAAAATAATTTATTTCCGTATGGTTAGCACGTAACACTTGGATATTGTCAATACATACAAGCGAATAAATAAAATAATAATAATTATTATTATTATTAATACAATAATTATAACTAAAACATTGTTGCCATAAACGAGGAATTTGTTTTTACTTACAGCTAGATACTTAATATTAAATTTGTGGCTGTAAAAAGACCATGTCAGCTTACAATCTAATAATAATTATGTCCATAAATATAAATATAAATTCGTGGCTGTAAAAAGGCCATGTCAGCTTATAATCTAAAAATAATGATATTTATGTCCATAAATATTAATTCGTGGCTATAAAAGCCGTGTCAGTTTACAACTACACAAGTTGTATTAATTGTGTCAAGTATATTGTTCCCTATTTTTTTTAGGAATTCTTTTCTATCCATTTTGTCCTGTCATCATGTTCCTTGTCCTCGCGTCCATTTTTCCTTATGTATTATTATTATTAAAGGTAAGGTTTAATTTTCTTACCCGCAATTATTTTTCATTCTTATGTAAATGACATAACACTTAATAAATAACCTTTTTAACACGCCTTAAACCCTTATTTAAAAGATCTAATGAAACCCAACAAAATGGTGATAAAGTAAAGTATCATCACGACCGTTTCCCTTCCGGGGTGGTCAGAAACCACGCTTATAAATAAGCGGATTCACATTTAGCCAACTTTACTATAGGCCAAATCATGACAAGTGGCAAGCTCGTCGATGTCTCCAGCGTACCAAACTCGGGAAATATCACAAATAAATTAAATATAAAATAAATGTATTTATTTACATTAATAAATATTTTTGTGTACCGACCAGGAATCGAACCGGGTACCTCCGAACCTAAATCCACGGACTTAACCGCTAGACCACGGAGGTAGTTATGGTAATAATTGATTTATTTACTGATCTTAAACTAAATGATTATGAATTTGCTTTGATGACGGTGGAATCACGCGGTGCACTTAAGAGCCGAACGTGAACTGACGAGAGACTGCCTGTCATCGATTCTTGATCGTAGCTGCCTGTGCAGACAAGTCGTAAATTTGTCCACACAGTGATATGCGGTAATACCGTAAATTTTTTCACATTTCGCTCGCAAGATTTCTGGGTTAAACTCTGGATAAACGTATAGGCTGGAGGAAGGACTAACATCTTCAGTATGGTACGGCCTGTTTTTTTATTACTTTTTATATAGCAATAGTGTCTACAGTTTTTAGCTACAGCTGTTGTGATCGAGTTGTATTTATTTAATTCGAGTTATGAGAGGGCGCCCTGCGGTATCAGCGGTCGAAGAGACTGTATAAATCAATTAGTCGTTTATGGCTAGTGCGGATTTGACGAATCTGTCCCGCTGAGGTTTGGTATGGGGTTTACCACAAGTTAGAGGCTGCTGGTGGCCGGCGTTTGTTTGTAAACATTGCGGTGATTATTAGCCGTGTTAAAAGGTTATTTATTAAGTGCTATGTCAATTGCGGTAAGTAAGGAAAATTGTTATATTGAGTGGTGTAAACCACATAACGGGTTAAGTTCCTGTGCGGAACTAAAGTTCTTCGACTAAGGCTTACGTAGGAAAATTGTCTGTGTCCTAAGAAAATATCTATATCACTTTATTACAGCCCCTAGAACACCACCCTCTTTCTGGAGAATTAAGCCCAAACTCGCCACGCGACGGTTGACCTTAAAAATTAAAGCACGTAGGTACTTTCGCCGCCAACTTTATTTATTTTATTTTTATTTAAATACTTTATTGCACAAAAAAAGTCGGTATACGGGCGAAAGTTTTACGTAACAACGACTTTGAGTGGTAAAATAATTTTAATGTGAATATTCATTCGTATAGTAGGAAGAAGGATGAAATAATAGTAACAATTTAAAACATTTATTTATACAAAGAATTATATTTAAAACATTAATTTATACAAAGAATCTCGCACTGAATTTCATATTAACAAAATTTTATTTTTACCTTTACACATAGGTACATACGTATTTATATACAAATATACATACAATAACTTGCAATACATTTGCGTACAATGAAACAGCGTTTACTACAACTTAACTTGTTCCTATCTGAGTGATTTTGTTGAGGATAGGGCGATGATAGGAGAAATATGAAATGAAAGGAAGTGTTTGCTGTAATGTGCCTAGAAAATGTCAAGTCAATGTCTTTCACTTTTTATGTCTGTCTCTCTCGCTCTTAGGCGGGCTAACCATGCCCGAGTGGAAGGGACGCGTGCCTCTCACTCGCTCTCATTGTGAGCGCATAACGTGAGCGGAGCGAAACGCAGTTTCTTGAAGTGTCACCCGGCAAACCAATTTATAAGACGTTGTCACGTCAAAAATAAAATTAGTGTACATAGGCGAGTTTAATGCCAGTTAGGCATTTTCTAACAACTGACCTTTGGGAAGTAAGAAATCATGGACAGGGTGCAAATAAATATAATACACGATACTTAATTTAGTACATACATACTACATAAAAAACTAACTACATTTACTACACACTTTAAACACCTATATAGTAAAGTATCATCACGACCGTTTCCCTTTCGGGGTGGTCAGAAACCACGCTAATAACGGTATAACGGAAATCGGAATCTCATTTTTGACATCAATCTTAAGATGTATGTTTTACTTGCCTATTTTCTTAGAGAAATGGGCCCAATAAAATGTTCTCGTACCATAATGATTTCTTTTGATAGTTAATATAATAATGTTTTCATAATCTGTAATTTATTTTATTTATTTTACCCTAGCATAACGATAATTGAGCCAAACTATTTTTTCCCTTAAAAATTACATATTTTGATCCCGCCAATCTGAAATCCAGTGTTTTATCTGTAATAAAGTACCTGATCATAATAAAGAACCTAATCGTATAAATAGTGTTTTGTAACTATTTCATACATAAATTTTAACCAATTGACTAATTAATTAAATAATATTTTAATGCTGGGGTAAAAGAGATGTTGTAATTAAATTAAAAAAAAAAAACACAATTAATTGTTATGATTATTGAATTATATTTAGTTGAGGCACTCTCTTTTAGTCAGGAAAAAGCAAATGGATGACTTTGGGTATTTCAGTTCCTAAATCAAATTTTACGTCCAGCAGAAATGGATGACTTTTTATTTATAGAAAAAAAAAAACTCTTAAAGGCGCAACCGATTCTCAACGTTTTTTTCCCCGATTTAAACAAATTCCCTTCTTGCAATCCGCCCGTAAACGAAATGCCATTTTTTTGCAAATGCCAGTTTAATGCTACCGCCTTTTCATTCGGTTTCTATACATTTTTTTTACATTTTGACCATAGAAAAGACGCGACAATGTTATGGAGTTCTTCAGAAGACATTTTACAGTTGGATATTTGTATAATTCTTAATAGAGTAGGTATAAATGGAGCTTATTGGAATATGATATCTAAATATTAGAATTTATATTGGTCACTATTTCTTATTCGAATTACTTTAAGTGTTGGTTGTGGAGTGTGAGTAAATCCTACATAATCCCAAAGATGGCGCTTGGCGTACTCGACTAAAAAATAAACTATCTCCATTCTAAGTATTGGTTCATGGTAATCGTGGTTTCCCGAGCGCCATGGTTCGTGCGTAATTCCATCTTAGCTCGAGATTTGGAGATACCTACTATTGAGGAGTTTGTCGTTGGCCTGACTAGACGTATATTCTATCTGCCTGACAACGGACACTTCAAGCATCTCCAGAATATCGCTCCGTCTTGTGCACGGCCCCCCAACGGGAGACCACTTCCTAGAGAAGTACTTCTGGAGGAGAGCTGAAGCAGTCGAACCTAGCCCCCTGGGTTCGTGAGCCACCCGGGCGCTGTTATACTAGTGACAGCGCCCAGCACTAAACGTGCATGAATTACCGGCGCGGCGGGTGGTTACCCGCTGAGATCCTGCCGGGGAAAATGGAGGAATGTCCCCATCCCCAACCCAGGCCCATTAGGCATCCAGGCCTGGACGATCCCACTGGAACTGGAAACTCACTACATTTTTTTCTAATTTGATCCCTTTAAAATAAGCAATTAACAGCATGTTTGTCGTAGAACCGATGAGCGATAGGGTAGACGGGACGACCCCTCGTCATCAGATAGACAGAGGACGGAGGTCGGTGGGTGTTGTATGATAGTGGCAAAAATTCAGGTGCAGTGGCGAGCCTTGTGGACGCAGTTACTGCTTAGCAGTAATCGGTCTAACCAAAAAATAATTAAAATAATTGTGGACTACGCCATCTATGCAATTTTTCCCGAACTAACTAGTAGCTTAACACAAATTAAATTTCAGCTGTTTCAAATAACTTTTACAAGATGGCGCTGGCAAAGCAAAAATAATTTGAGCTGTTTCAGGGAACTATCACTAGATGGCGCTGACGATCTAAAAATGGGAGAAATGACCTGCCGTCAAAGCGTCCCCAAGATGTTCATCAGTTCCCGTCTTATATACGCTGTGATAGCCTGGCATCACCAACAAAGCGTGGTGAAGACCAACAGGGGTAAGATCCAAAGTCGCAGAACATATCGCTCACAGTGGTCTCCCGAGCGCCGTGATTAGTGTGTAATTCCGTCATAACTCGAGATCTAAAGATGACTACTATTGAGGAGTTTGTCGTCGGCCAGACTAAACATAGGTATGATCTATCGAGTCGACAACGGAATAGAATATCGCTAAGTCGAGCGTACGGCCCCCCAACGGTAGTTCCTAACTAAGTCTAAGAATTTGGCCTACACTCGCCACGCTGCCTGCACAGTGTTTCATCTAGAACATCCTAGCTGGACGAAAGTCACTAACGATTTTTAAGAAATGCTTACTAAAACTAACGAACAACTCCGCCGCCATAATTACAGAAATTGTTTGGCGAGGTAGTTATCCAAGTAATAATAGGTAATTGAGATATAAAGAAAGTAAATATATAAGATATAAAACCATAATATTATTATTAGTATATTCAAATGTTTTTGTGATGTATTTAGAAGTTAAACTAACTTGTTTAGTCCAAAAACTACATGCCCCCACTTCACCCCGGTCTTTTTGTTTTTTTTTTCTTCAGGAAATCCCTACCTGGACCTGGATACCTGTGGAGGCAGCAGGGTAAGGTTATGTCGGACTCGCACCGACTAAAACCTGACGGCGTTCCTCCTCTGCGCCTAAGTGGCGGCTTCGCAGGAACCCATGGGGATACGTCCGCTGCCGGCGCTGTCCGTCTAGGCAGACCCTTCATGTTGAGTAGGAGGAGATGGCGCACGGAAACACAAGTCCGTCATCTCAAGCCCTTAAGAGAAGGTTACCTCCATGACCTTCCCCAGGCTAAATATTACATTGTACATTGCACACTTCGAGTCTAAATCCACGGACCACGGAGGCAGTTTATATATATATGTATGTATGCATGTTTATTCATCTATGGATCTCTTATATATGTATATAAACTACATTATTTTTTATTACATTGAATCAAACTACGTAGCTCTAACAAAAATTGTGAACGAATGATTTTGGTCTGGAGTCAAAATATTTTATAGGCTATATAATATTAGTTTTTATTTTTGTTTATACAATACACATTTACGTGGATAAATACTTTAAAAAATGCGATAAACTTTTTTCTCTCGCAAACGCATCTGCCGCGTTGTCCATTAAGCTAGGAATATAAGATTAATAGTTCGCAACTAACCGATTGTGTTTGATCCGAGGTGAGTAGAAAAAGGACTTTTAAAAAATTTAATGGCCTGGAAGCGACAATTTGCACTTTTGGTCTTATCATTGTGTCGACAGAGGGCGTGACTGAATCCCTGACTTCGTGTTTTGAGGGACTCTATCCAAATATTGACATTAAAAATATCTTTCCATCGACATACACTTACAATGTTGCTATCAATATGTCTGCCGTATAGTATTTGTATTTATGCTTAAAATAATATAGTTAGGTATGGAAAGCATGACATACCAATGCATGCAAAGTTCAACACAACTTATGTGTAATGCATTACATAAACTTTAGCAGCCGTATTCCATTCCACACAATATTACTGGATTCCATTATTTACGGCAGAGCTTGCATCAAAATTATAGAATATTCTAAATTTTTCAACTTTAATAGTGCTCAACCTTGACAGTATCCGTATATTAAATCTAATATGGTTATATATACATAATTGCACGACATGTGACCTTGCGCCCACCTGATGGTAAGTGGCGAGCGAGGTCTATGAATGTTAGCAACTGGAATCAGACAAACATGACTGACATCAGTCCCTAACACTGTGCCGGCTTGACTGGGCATGACGACTATTCGAGCCTTATCCCGAAACGTGTGGATACACTTTACACGGATTTACACGAACGATGGATACTTCCCCGGCCCAGCAGATTGGGCAAATTTGGTAATTAGTAAATTTAAACAAAATTGGTAAATCAGTCTGCCTACCACCTGTTTGTTGTTTTCGTTAAAAGTATGTGCAATTTGCAATGATGTCAAATGCCAATTTTTACTTTTAACGAGAAATAATGTTGTAATATTGGTGATATTTATATAAAAATTACACCACTTAAAACAAGACTTACTGAGTATATATATAGCTAAAGAATTCCATTATATAACGGTCTGTTACTTAGTCGCAAACGTTATAAATGGATTTCGTTATTTCCATCAGAGCTTGCGTCATAATTACAAAATATTATTCAATTTTCAACTCTATACGCGCTCTACCTTGCCAGCGTCCGTGCAAATATCAACTTTAATAGCATGATATATGCATATATAGTTAACGGATTCCATTATATAATGTTTGCGCTTAAATAACAGAATAGGGCTGCTGCCTTCACTATTTCGAGATCCTTCCTTTTTTTCCATTTATTTTCTAATATAGTTCGACTTGTCTATATTTTTATTCTTACGTCTATGTTCCTTCAGTTTAGTACGAAAATTTATTGAATAAAACGAAGAAGTACCAAAGTCGTAAATTCGTGATCGTGTCGGCGATCTTAAAGAACTTATTGATTTATATTAATCCATTGTATACTTTCTTTTATCATAAAATGTTTGTACTGAAATAGTCAGCCACGCCTTACCGATGGATGCTGTATGCTATAAATAGTAGGTACATACAAAAAACTATAGCGTAGAATTGATTTGCACAAATACAATGCAACTTATTTATTTTCGATCGATAACTAGGCGTTGAAACTGAAATAAATCGTGTATTCAAAGAAATATCAATAAATTACAAACTAGGTAGTTACTTAGTATATTCGAAGGAAATAAGGTACAATGATTTAAAAAAATAATAAAATAATAATTAAACTAAAAACTTACATCTTAAAACATAAATTACTATTAATAAAAATAAACCTAATTAATAAATAAAAATATAACTAAAAACTAAAATGATGAAAAAACAAAATAAAAATTATTATAAATAAAAAAATTGCTCCAAATCGCTGCCAATGAGCAAAGTGCCAAGGATACTGGCAGCATTGCCACGTTGAATGGCAATACTGATCCTTTGGCCCAAATATTGCCCAGCCCTTTTGTCTCACGAGGTGTTGACGAGCTGTTTTGACAACGCTTTGAAGTAGTGGTAGTTACTTAAATAATACGGTGATGGGTAGGTTAAATATAAAATAATGCTAGTATAATAAGGTTCAGCTGTAAGTACATATCTCCTGATACACAGACTACTTTTTCGGGAGATAAGGTTCAAAGCAAATGTCAATTTTTATTTGTAAAACATTTTTATTTATATTTTTTGCTTAAGTTACTATTGTATTTTAAAATAAGTTGTGTAAAATGTTTTTCTCAATAAAGTATTTTATTATTTTTATTATTATTATAATAAAAAAATAATAAAAAAAAATAGACTGCGTAGAAAATGATAGTGAATTAATAACTAAAAATAAAGATACAAGTCAAAGGGTTCCGTGGCCAAAAAGTTAACATGCAACACCGAGGTTCGTAATTTTCCACGTTCCTCCTTTTGTTTTAGCTTAGTCTTAATCAGACTGTGATTTATCATCAGTAGGTATAGTATTGTGTGTATATTATATTGTATTGTTAATATTTTATTTATGTAGGTTATATGTATGTAATTATATTATATTATAGTTAGTGTTGCACCTACCTAGGCGCGGTGGTGGCTCGGTTGTAAGAACGCGTCCCTTAAATCCTACAAAGGTCGGTTCAAATCCCCCCGGCATGTACCAATGAGAAATACATTTTTTTAAAGTACATTTGTCTTAGATTTACAACACCATCGTTTCTCGGAGAGCACGTTAAGCCGTCGGTCCCGGTTCCACTAATACCAACTTGTGAAATCGTTAATAAATTGTCATTAAAAATTGTCATCATATCCTCGCCAAGCCGTCTGGCCAGAGTGTAGGCCAAATTCTCCAGATATATGTTCTGAAAGGCCCATCTCCAACAGTGGAGGTCTAGGACGCTGTGTTCTGGGGGGTGTAATGATGATTACTCCTACCTTATGTACTTACTGCTCTCGTTGTCCCGAAGGTTTGACCGTCATAGAATGTTTAGCGGCATTAGGTCTGCTTTTGTACTTTGTGCAATTAATTTTAAATAAAAACATAAATAATATATGTACATATATATGCTGTGTGTGCTATATAAATTTCACGAAAATTTTATTCTAACATTTTTAAACATATCGAAATATTTTTTATCAAACACAATGATCACCCCTAACCGATACAAAGCAGTTTCAAGAAACACCGCCCACCATTCTACCATTCATTTCCCAACACCCAAGACACGTGCAAAACAAACATTTACTTCGAATTTTCGCGGGCGTTAGGGTTGTCAACATTTATTTATTTATTACAAAAACCACAGCTCATTACAGAAATAAACACACAGGTATACTTTATAAGTAACACATCGGTCATAGATGGCTTTATTTTTATTTATTTATTTATTAAAACTTTATTGCACAATATATACAAGGGGCGGACTTAATGTCGCTAGACATTCTCTGACAGCCAACCTTAGGGACATTGTAGAACATTAAAGACGTAAGGTAGGTGCAATTAGAGAAATATGATTACGTAATAAATATGCAATATTATCTAAACTACAATAATAAATACTATAATAAACTAAATACTAATAATACATACACATAACGTTTTATTAATACATTAGGTACATACATATTAATACATACACTACATATAATAATATAATACATAAACTAAATGAGTTGTTCTGAGCTATTTAAATAATATGAATATACCATTTTTTTTACTTTATATAAATAGTACATATTGGTGGAAATGAAACTAAACTAAACTAAAACTAGAAGTCAAACTAAACTAAGCAAGTCGCAAAGAATACAAACAAAACATAAGCCAATATTCATATCTTCACGCCAAATCCCTTGCGGGGTAGGCGGAAACAATTGAGCGCCACTTGACACGATCACGACATACCTATTTTTTAAGTATTAAGATCCTAAATCGTCACTCGAAATAAAAATTGATAAGAGAAATCTTAACATTATTTTTAAATACCTATTCGATGCTACTCCACTAGATATAGTTAATCGACTTTTTTTTTTAAATCTATGACTAAAAGTTATACGGATAAAATGATATTATAAGCATCTTATATAATATTTCATAAAAAAAGTAAAATGAAGAATTTCCAAGCATTCCATGGATTTCACAGTGCGGGTGCCGGGTCCATCGTGCGTGGGTAAGAGATGAGAAGAATGGTGTCTCGGGCTTGCGACCGACAATAGGCTGGTATAAGAAAAAGAGGCCTCCCTTTTTTATATTATTGCGCGATAATACGCTCACCATCCACCATTCTACTTCTCTCCCTACCCAACCAAATACTGTATGATTCCGTTAATGCCGTCTTGGAAGCTCGTTCCATAAATGTATTGACGGCAGACCTGCTTAGGCCGAATTCTTTTAGTAAGTGATGCAAAGATTTTGCTGTAACTCCTCTTGCACCAACTTCCACTGCGTAAAGCTGAGTCTTGAACCCGTTCCTGATCATTAACTTACCTAACCATTGACCTAAACTACCTAAAAGAATACGTTAAAATCTGAATAGGATTGGCAACCCTGTAGGCTTAATCTATAAATCAAGCAATATCATAAAGGGCTTGTTCGCATAGCTCCTTATTGTCACTTTATTGATGTTATGCTATTCATTACAGGCCATTAAACGTATTATATCTGAGATAGCTTTGTTTGGGCGCGATGTAGGCTATTCAGAATATTGATAATAAATGGCGAATGATGAAAAACGGTCGAACAATGAAAAACCTCGCGATAACCAAACGCGCCCAAAATCTCAAGATGTTCCCTTTTTGTTTGGCCGAAATAAACCGTAATTCATAAACGCAATGTATCGAAAGGAGAGTCTATAATTCATAATTTTAGCGTTAGATTTACGCGTATATGTCTATTTAGAAAGAGTTTGCTAAGCCAATAGTAGATTATTTTATGTATGTCAGTTTAAGCGCAGTAAATTTATATATATAAAAAAAAAGTATCATCACGACCGTTTCCCTTTCAGGGTGGTCAGAAACCACGCTTATAAATAAGAGGATTCACATTTAGCCAACTTTACTATAGGCCAATCATGACAAGTGGCAAGCTCGTCGATGTCTCCAACGTACCAAACTCGAGAAATATCATGTTATCTTTTAATGTAACATAGTTATTATTACATTATTATCTCAGTGTTTAAACATAAGTTAAGAATGATTAGCAATATGGTTTTGTAAAGTAGGTGGCGTTGTGTACGAACGTAGTCGTGTGCTGATTTCTGATTGGTTCAATAACGATGTTACGAGTCGCTTTAATGAATGAAAATAGTGAAGGTTGTAAATAATTATTGGAAATGGAAATAAATCATACAACATTGAAGACTGGTTTAATTTGAGAAATTAGTCCTAACAATCACAATTAAATTAAATAATAATTAAATGTACCTATCTATCTATCTATATGCCCATCTCCAACAGTGGTGGTCTAGGATGCTGTGTTCTAGGGGCTGTAATGAAACTAAACCTATTTTTTTTTATATCTATAAATATATATATATTTAAACAATTTCCCTTCGTTCAATCCGCCCGTAAACGTATTGCCATTTTTTTAAAACAATAGTGAGTAGGTACGTGTTATTTAATGCTACCGCCTTTCCATTCGGTTGCTAAACATTTTTTTTTTACTTTTTGACCATAGAGAAGACGCGCTAATGTTATGGAGTTCTTTAGAATACATTTTACAGTTACACAGCATCCTAGACCACCACTGTTGGAGATGGGCCTTCCATGGAGAATTTGGCCTACCACGCTGGTGAGACGGGATCTCATGTTAATTTTTATTAACGATTCCACAAGTACAATCACGGGAACGGTAGTGATGTAAATCTATGGCAAGTATAGGTACGTAAGAAAAGTGCATTACTTATTGGTACATACCCGGGGCTTGAACCGTCCTTTGTAGGAGGTTAAGGAACGTTAAAACTGAGTCACCATCGCTCCTTTTATAGCGCAGTTTCTAGGTATTATCAGGTTTAATTATATTTCTAGGTATTATTAGGTTTAATTATATTTATAGGTATTATTAGGTTTAATTATATTTATAGGTTTAATTATATTTATAGGTATTATTAGGTTTAATTATATTTCTAGGTATATCACTGCCTCCGTGGTCTAGCGGTTAAGTCCGTGGATTTAGACTGACGTGGGTTCGATTCCTGGTCGGGACACAAAAATATTTATTAATGTAAATAAATACATTTAAATAATATTTAATTTATTTGTGATAATTCTCGAGTTTGGAACGCTGGAGACATCGACGAGCTTGCCACTTGTCATGATTGGCCTATAGTAAAGTTGGCTAAATGTGAATCCGCTTATTTATAAGCGTGGTTTCTGACCACCCCGAAAGGGAAACGGTCGTGATGATACTTTACTTTTTTTTTCAAGGTAATATTAATTTACATACTTACTTTCTCAAAAAACAAAAAATCGAGTCGAGACGATGGAACGTCATCGACGCAAAGTGCCCCGCGCACAAAGGCGTTACCGCGAATATTCAAATCAAACGACTCAAAAAACGAAATATCGAACAACGACAATAACCGGCAATGCAAACTAATTAATTCTGAGATGATTATCCCCAACTTGTTATATAGCTCTTTGTCTGTAATTTATAAAATCCAAACTAACAATCATACAATGGAATAGGATTGGTAAAGTTTTTAAGATACACAATATTATTGCGATAATCTCCTAAATAATAAAAAGACATCGTTTGATGCAACCGTAAGTTAGAGAAGTTGTGTATTGACCTATATGTAATGACCAGGACTCAGATAAAATATATTGTCTGTAAACTAACAACAAAGTTAAAACATATAATTAATGCTTTTGCATTCGCTCGCACAATCGAATATTTCAAATATTGTTGATTCTCTAATGTGTTATTATTCATGTTCATCATCACTAATTAATACGTTTAATATGAAAAAACACTCATTTAAAATTAACCTCTCTATATTGTTTGTCGGTAGATATGCATAATAAATTGTGGAACGGGTTAAGAAGAAAAAAGTGATTTTGTTTCATGTTATTATCTCATTTTGTTATTATTATGTTTACTTTTATATTCTTATTAGTTATTACTTTTAGTTTTTATAGGTTTTACTTTTAATTGCATTTTTTATATATATTTTTTTACTATTAACTTTTATTTTATATTATTACCATTTTTTGTATTATTCAATATTGTGTACATTTTTTTTAGGCTGGCAAACCCGACAGGATTATTTGTCTATGATTTTAATAATTGTTTTGTTTGTTAGCTGTTATTTGTACCTTACTTCCAATAAATAAATAAATAAATCACATGGCAGTACATTGTAGTTTTTACGGTAAAAGAAAAATATGGATAAACTGGAGTCGCAATTAACTTAATATTATTTTTAATTATATAAATTAAGTGAAAATCAGCGCTGCAGCAAAAATGTGTCATATTTTGTAGCTGTTGTGTGCAATTTTTTGTATTAATATCGAGCATCCTTCGATATTACTTCTTTTATAATAGCAAAAATGGTTTGTGTTAATCCCAGTCAGTATATAGTAGTCAATGTGCGATGCTCTTTTTATTCTTTTGAGTCGATAACGATCTTTTCGGGTGCGCAAATTCCGCAGACATCTGTCCGAATCTAGCTTTTTAATGGCTGATTTTCCACCAAAAGTTGCGTGGAAGTTGAGAAAGGATGGGAAGCGAACTCTGTTTAGATATGCGGTAGTGCAGACCTATAAAAATCACAACAAGAAGCAATACCAAATGTAAATAAAGCGAAGGCAAGGATGACCTTGTTGTATTAATGATAACACACGAAAAAGAAAGGACATAGCGTGTTGTCACTGTATAGACTGGACACTGGAAAGAGACGAATATAGAGAGCGTTCTGTTGAGGCAAATGACCTAGTCGTCTCTCACATTGTTTATCTCGTTGCGATTCCTTAAGAGATCGTTTTTAAGGACATCGCACTCTACATGTCTGTGGACACAATATTAAGGAATTTGTTGTCGGCCTGACTCGACGTATGTTCCGATAACGGACACTTTAAGCAAAACATCGCTACGCCTTGCCCACGGCCCTTCAACGGGAGACCAGTTCCTAGAGGGGAGCTGAAGTGATCAAGACTAGATCCCCTGGGTCCTGGCCACACTGTTATTCCAGTAGATAATAGTCTCAGCATTTTAAGCAGAATTATAAATAAATAAATATTTTTAGACAGGCCACACAGCGCCATCTAGTTTTCGTGGTAAGCTACGAGGCTTGTGTTACGGAAACTAGATGGTTGATAAACTACATATTATACTTTTTTTTTTGTAAATATATACATATTATACATATAAACACCCACACCGAGACAAATTATACAATGTACAACTTGCCCCCGGTGGGAATATAACCCACGACCTCCCGAGTTCACGGCAACGTTTGTTACCACTAGACCACGGAGGCGGTCGAAGAAACGAATTACTGGTTACTTCCGTCGTCTAGCTGTTAAGTCTGTGTATTTTGACGCGGAGGTATCGGGTTCGATTCCCAGTCGGGACACAATAATTTATTAAATTATATAAAAAGTTACGTTTTTATTTCAAGTAGAGGTTCTACTAATGACACCTGAAGCCTAAAAAATATATTTGCACTTTTGACAATTACACGCGGTATACTATTGGTGTATATTTAGCTTGGATTTCTTGCGCATCTCAGGTGGAAAATCACCCGATAAGCCTCTTAAGACTGTCGGATAAAAACTTTAAAAACATATTCATAGTAACAACACCTACGTAACGAGCTGCCATTGTGCAAGAAGACAAAGAACGGATGAAATGCGACGTAAAATCTCTTCTTTGCCGGCATAAAGAAATAATCCACTTAGAGGCATGTCGTCGTTTTTAAACACAATACAGCACGGATCATTGAATTGTGAAAAAAAGCCGCGGGGTACCAATGTGTGCAAACAGAGCCAACTTAGATTGTACAACATCTATAAAGTGCACTTACACTTTGCCTACCATATTTACCAATTTAACAGCACAAAAAATAAAGTACATAGCGAGCTTAATACCTCGAGAGGTTATTCTCTAACAGCTAACCTTTTTGAAAGCGACAAAAAAAGCTTGTATGCGAGTTTAAGGGAAAAATTAACTATATTTATTTATTTTATTTAAAACTTTATTGCACTATGTACAAGGGGCGGGCTTAATGCCGCTAGACATTCTCTGACAGCCAACCTTTGGGACAATGATAACTATAACTTAGATCGATGAGTAGCTGCGAAGACGTATTTAAGATTAAATAATAATTAAGTATTAAATAATAACTATATCTATTAATAATATATATACTACATACTAATAGTACTTACATACATACATATATACATAACTATACTACATACAATATCTACTTATATACGCTGTAGGGAGCTGTTTAAGTAATGTGAGTATACCAATCTTTTGAATATTATTCTGTTGGATGCTTGCCGAACATTGACCGGCAAAGTGAAGAGTGAAGAGAGGTAGGTAAATTTGTCCTTGAGGTAATTCGGAGTCGCAGGCTCATTTAAAATTGAGTAAAGTAAACAAACGATTCTGAGATTTCTGCGAATATTATAACTAATAGGAATTAATTAGGCTGACAAACACATAACCCTTGTTTGCGTCGCGCAGTTGGGTAGAAAGTGCAAGTGAGGTCTTACCCGTGGTGAACGAAAGGGATCTTCAAATTTCAATACCGTGAACTCAGACCGCGAAGTCGGTATGCTCCGCGACTTTGGAGGCTTAAAAATGTTAGCGTTTGCAACCCTTTCATTCGTACAATCCAATATTATCAAAGGTTTTCTAGGTCTGAGTGTACTTTTCAGAAATATAGTCTCTTAACTTTCTAGGAAATAAAATCATGGAAATTTCCGAGATACATTAATCATAGATATGTTTTAGTAAAATAGAGGAAAATTGTTATACCTACTTGAAATGTTTTGGCTATATTTTTCTGTCAAAATTCTCTGTCAAAAATCTGTAAATTTTCAAATTCAAAATCAAAATATTTATTTCCATATGGTTCACATGTAACACTCGGATATTGTCAATTTTTTACAATATTATTAAAATAATAAATAAGAAGATTAAATTAAACTATAGATAGACCGAAATAAGTAAGTGACATTGCTGCCATAAGCAAGTACTGTGGCTTAACCTAAATTCGAGGCATTATAGCCGTGTCAACTTATAATCTAAATAATTATAACATAATGTATAATTATAATAAATTTAAATTAATTTCGTGGCTGTATAAAGGCCGTGTCAACTTACAATCTAAATAATTATAATTTAATGTCAAATTATAAAAAAAATAAAAAAATATTTCGTGGCTGTATAAAGGCTGTGTCAACTTATAATCTAAAATAATAATAATATAATGTCTAATTATAATGAAATTTAATTAATTTCGTGGCTGTACAGTGGCCGAGTCAAATTAAAATTAAAATCGTAATAATATGAAATTAAATAAATGTCAATAATGTTAAATATTAAAATTAAACTTTAATTCGTGGCTGTAAAGGGGCCGTGTCAACTTATAATCTAAAAATTATAACTACGACTATAAAGTGTTCTATGCCAAGTCATCTGCTAGTGCATCCCGATAATCGTAATAACTTTTTTAAATCAAAATATCTTTAACTTTACCTTTAAATTCTAAAAATTCTAAACTTTTTATCTCTTTCGGTAATTTATTATACAGTTTGATGCCGTTGCATAGAAAACTTTTGGTTGATTTCGTTAGACGAGTTTTGGGGCATTTAATATGATCTTTAAACCGTGTATTGTATGCATGTCAGAGTATTTGACAAGACTTTTTTCATTCTTCTTGATATATATAAACACTCTAACACATAGATACTATTTATGGTAAGAATATTTAGTTAGATATAAATGTGAAAATAAGTCCTAAACGTATATAATTTTATTTCCTAGAAAGTTTATGGACTACATTTCTCAAAAGTACGCTGAGGACTTAAAAAAAAATTAAAAACCGACTTGTGCGAGCGAGGGCGATACAAAAGCCACAAACCATCTTAAGAGAGTCTTCGATTTTTTTGTCTACGATTTTTCCAACATACCTAGATCAAATTAAACAAATGCAAATTAGATTCTTAAAATCGTTGGTAAGAAAAGATATAAAACGAAAGTATAAGCAAAATTACGATAAATTATTTGTGTATTGTAAAACATTACCTGTTGAAGAAAAAGTTAAATTATTAATAACGTTAGAAGAACAGAATAATTACACACACAAAAACAAATTATTTCTCAACATATAATTACTAGGAGACATACAAATAGGGAACTGGTGGAAGGGAACATCCGTGGCAACTACTACGGCAGGAGGACGCGAGAGTATCTACTTCCCAGAATACTAAATAGAGAAATAAGAATAGAAAAACTTTCCAAATTGACATATAAAAACAAAATTAAGAAAGAACTACTCGAACAACTGAGTAGCAAAATCGATAGATTATTTGTGTAAAAAAAAAAACCGAATCTATTATAGTTGTGTTTTATTTAATTTAATGTTTTATAAACTAAAGTGTGCTAGTATATCATTGTAATGAGAGCTATCTGCCGATAAACTATTTTATAGTTTGGCAGAATAATGTTATATTTAAATGTTATGATATAAAGAAAAAAAAAAAAAATAATAATAATATTGTTTTCTGATAAAACTTGCTCTATAACTTAATTTTATTCTTGTGTAGAAAAATCTGAGCAATGTTAAAGCAAATCATGAGTACGTCTTATAGATGTCAGATTTAAAGCAACCTTAGTCGGGGCAAATAGTGCGCGCAAACAACAGCAGATGGCATTAGCGATGTTTGAACTTCCTATCAACCCTTTGAACTACGTAGAGGCGTAATGCCGTAGAATTTGGTACAATTCTTACGTCAACTTTTGTTACTTCGCTCTATTGATTTACATTTTTATATTATTTCTTTATGGAATACTATTTGTAAGCGGAGAAATCGTAGAGTTCTCCCATACCTATTATACCCGACGTGTTTGAGCTATAAGGCCGCGAGTGACTCCAAGAAAAGCATCAAATTCTGCAACATCTGGAATTGATATGATGAATGATAAGCTCATTAACTGCCTCCGTGGTCTAGCGGTTAAGTCCGTGGATTCAGACTCGGAGGTACCGGGTTCGATTCCTGGTCGGGACACAATAATATTTATTAATGTAAATAAAAACATTTAATTAATATTTAATTTATTTGTGATATTCGACGAGCTTGCCACTTGTCATGTTTGGCCTATAGTAAAGTTGGCTAAATGTGAATCCGCTTATTTATAAGCGTGGTTTCTGACCACCCCGAAAGGTTGTGATGATACTCATGAACTCATAAAAAAGAAAGATATATTACGTCAGACTTGGCTGTATGGGCGAGACCCTTTGCCTTCCCTATCACCTCATTCATCATCCACCGGGAGAAGAGAACACAACAAAAAACAAAAACTATTATTTTATTTTAGAAGTCATATTTATATCGTGTAAGTTTTGTATTTTTTTGTAAAATATGTTTTAATAGTATAAGTTTTTTTTTTGTTGTTGTTAATAGCTCTGACAACTAATTGGTACATATATTAGATAAGTTATAATTATACTATGTTATGTGTGTGATAATATATGTACTGCTGTGTGTACTATATAAATAAAATAAATGACTTCCCTCATACCTGATATAGTAAATTCGGCTAAATGTGAATCCGCTTATTTATAAGCGTGGTTTCTGACCACCTTGAAAGAGAAACGGTCGTGATGATACTTTACTTTTTTACTTCCCTCATAGTGTAAGTGGTATATTTGTATATATTTATTATAGCCGTTTGACCCGGCGTTGCCCGTGTAATGTTGTGTCGTCGACAACAAAACCTTCAGGTACCCGATAGGCATGTCATATTTAGAAGCTAACGTCTTATATCTATTTCTTTATATTATCTTTTTTTTCTATTTCTTTGACTTATTAAATTCGTAATATCTATTGAATGGAATAGCCGATTTGAACAATTCAAAAAGTGATCTACATGAATTCAAATAGTCTTGAAAACAATATGATTTATTTGGATAAGGATTTAAACAGAACTATGAGTAACATGGTCTAATTTTGGTCGGTATTTCTATCAACTTTTAAAATGTATAAAGTGGTTATTTTGACAGAACGATATTAGTTGGACATATGGTATCGTGAGGTTTTTTGTAGATATTGATATGTTCTTTAATATTGTAGAACATTTGTATAGTTTCCGCAGCGCATGCGACGAAAGACGTTTTATGGCATTTTTTAACACCTTAGGTTACTATACTAAAGTTTTAGTAAGGATCCCTAATGTTTTCTGGCAATAAATATAGGCTATGTTACTCAGGGTGAATGTAGCTTTCTAATGGTAAAATATATTTTTAAATCGGCACAGTAGTTTTGGAGTTTATTAATTACAAACATAATTTATTTATTTATAAACTCTTTATTGCACAAAATAATAAAGTAATAAAGTAGTGTACAAGGGCGAACTTAATGCCTTCCGGCATTTTATAACAGCTAACCTTTGGGATTGTGGTAGAGGATTGCGGGTGCATTAGGATAAATATAATTACTTAAGAATAATTAAATACTATTACATAAATACATACATGATATATAATTTAAATAATATATATAATAAACATAAATATATATTATGTATGAATATATAAACACACTAATAGATAGGTACTTGTATCATATTACATAGGTACAATCATTCACGATAAAACATAACACACAAAAACAAATCTTTCCTATTTATAGAATTAGTGTAGTTATGTATGTATATTTATTTATTAAGACTCAAACAACAGTATATATGTATATTTAAACTTAGATTATTATACAATTCTAAAAAACTTATCTAGTACATACATTTTTTACAATTGAGCACAACATTTGTCAACTTGTATTATTCGACTTAAAGTGCTAATAATAAAGCAAATAATAAAAAAGAAGCGAAGCTGTATATATAGTATTACTTATTTATTTACTAGTAAGTAATGTGAACGTAACTGCATAACATAGCTGCGAGTAATTGCAAAACAGTACTAATAGCATTTTAATTGGATTATACCTAAGTTTATACTATAGTAAAGTAAAGTATCATCACGACCGTTTCCCTTTCGGGGTGGTCAGAAACCACGCTTATAAGCGGATTCACATTTAGCCAACTTTACTATAGCCCTTTCAGCACGACAAAAATAATAAAAAAAGGTATCATCACGACCGTTTCCCTTTCGGGGTGGTCAGAAACCACGCTTATAAAGCGGATTCACATTTAGCCAACTTTACTATAGCCCTTTCAGCACGACAAAAAAAAGAAAAAAAAGTATCATCACGACCGTTTCCCTTTCGGGGTCGTCAGAAACCACGCTTATAAAGCGGATTCACATTTAGCCAAACTTTACTATAGGTCATGACAAGTGGCAAGCTCGTCGATGTCTCCAGCGTACCAAACTCGAGAAATATCACAAATAAAATAAATGTATTTATTTACATTAATAAATATTTTTGTATCCCGACCAGGAATCGAAACCGGTACCTCCGTGTCTAAATCCACGGACGTAACCGCTAGACCACGGAGGCATACTATAGTATGTATAGTTATTTATAGTGAAGTATGTTAAAATAGTATGCGTGAAAAAGAATGTACGTTAATCCTAACCTTCGTTACCATTCTAATGAATAGAATGTCAGACCCGATGAAATATGTGTTTGGGCCCATGGTTTGTGCAGTTGAAGTCCGAAAGGTCGGCCAACCACAAAGCCCTGGCTATTCAAGCCACCTACAATAGTTTTTGTCACCTCGGCCATACATTTTAACGTTAATATCTTGTTTAACTGTGATTTATGTGTGTGACTGTTGATATGTGTGTACGTTACAGGGTGTCTTTTTTATGATTTTATTATTACAGCCCAGAACTCAGAGAAATAACACTCTGCTGTAGATGGCTCCTTCCAATACATATTTATAAATAAATAAATAAAAAATGAAGTTTTATTTCAGGTATACACCCATATCAAATAAAATTTACAGTGTAACTATATTACAAATATAAAAATACATAAAAAACAAAATTAAATATTTGCCAAACATCGACCAAAGTTCATTTACGGTTTGGGCTCTGCTGAACAGACAGCCAATGTGAGTGTATTTTACTGGGGATCCCGACGCAAACCGCTCTCAGAATGCGATTTGTTGAAGAGCGTAGCCGCTCCCAGAAAGACGTGACACGGTTTCGGAGCACCGCGAAGAAGTCTGGTACCCTCGCCTCAGCGAACATGCCCGATGCACTGCAGTAACTCGGTCGGCGCATGACGATACGGAACGCATCATTGTACTGTACCCTCATGGCACTGTATGATTTCCTATGGTAGCTGACCTATAGTTGGCAAGTGTACATACATTGACAGTATGTTTTAAACATTTATGAACATCTCTTGTTAAATAAGAACGTGTTTTACTATTTACTTATGTCACTTGAGTGTCAGTGGCACGCTTAACAAACCATCGCCATTCCTCTCAAACTGCAGCCTTCCTACCGCACCTGGTGACCCATTGCTGCTTTAACATGGTCAGTCCAACTCATCGGAGATCTACCACGAATCCTCTTGCCATCGACCTGAACTACCAGGCGCTCAATGGATGTATCTCCACGCCGCATAATGTGTACGTATAAAATGAGAATCCGTGATTGTACGATTGAGCAAAGGCGCTGTCCTATTCCTAGTTCCTCCAGATGCACTTGTTGTTTCTGAACTCTGTCCATGATATGCCTAACATTCTCCGCCAACACCACATCTCTAGAGCATTAGTCAGTTTTATTTCTGTTTCGCGTAGGGTCCACGTCTCAGCATATAGGAAAATAGGGAATACAAGAGCTCTGACCAGCCGGATTTTAGTAGCTTTTGTAATGTTTCGGTTCGTCCATATTTTCTGTAGCTTGTCCATAGCAGATCTCGACACTGCCATTCGACGCTTAATCTATTAATCTTAATTCTTAATCTACTATCTTCGTACTTTCTTAAAAAGCAGAGTTATGTTATGTTATTATTTTGACACTGCTTATTAACAATACTGACATATTTAATAATTTATATTTTTTTATATATTTGACAGAGGCCTTTTACAGCCGCTTTAACTGAAATTTGCTGTTAATTATTAATTATTCAAATGACATTTTAATTTAATTAGTTAAGTAGGTATGTTATGTTCTGGAAGGCATATCTCCAACAGTGGAGGTTTAGTTGACTGGGACACCCTGTGTTAATAAGTTCTGTTCAATAGCAGTGGGACGTGAAAAATTATGCCAATGTTGAAGTTTAGAATGTTGTGAGAACGAAATTTCATGCTTCTTTGTAATGTTTGCAAACGGAATGTGGGCACTTATAGGTTATTATGCCGGTAATGATAACTTCATTCTATACATGATTAATGATATTTATTGTATTTTTTTCTTCTTTTCAATATATTTATATATATAATTGTGTTTACCTATAAATGAAAACTTGTCACGCGCTTAATTGTGTTTTTTTTGGAAAACAAACAATACTTAATAACTAATTACAAAATCAAGCATATACAGACCATTACTATGTTTTCACATATAGGAAACTATGAAAGCAAGCTAAAATTTAGTATAGTAGTAGTAGTATCATCACGACCGTTTCCCTTTCGGGGTGGTCAGAAACCAAACTTATAAATAAGCGGATTCACATTTAGCCAACATTATTATAGGCCAATCATGACAAGTGGCAAGCTCGTCGATGTCTCCAGCGTACCAAACTCGAGAAATATCACAAATAAATTAAATATATTTACATTAACAAAGAGTGAGATATTAGTATTCAAGTCTGGAAATAGATGTCCCGCCCAGGTGCCAATAGTTTCCCTTAGAGGGCCATACTAAGTAGAGTAAACTCGTTCCGGTATCTAGGTCATGTGCTAACGGACAACCTTCCGGATGATATGGGCATAGAGAGAGAGCGTAGGGCATTGTCTGTTCGCTGCAACATGCTGGCCCGCAGATTCGCTCGCTGCACAAAACAAGTTAAGTTGACATTATTTAGGGCATATTGCCAATCCTTCTACTCCAGTCTGTGGGTCAACTATACGCAGCGAGCATACAGCGCCCTACGAGTCCAGTATAATAATGGTTTCAGGATATTGTTGGGGCTGCCACGTTATTGCAGTGTGTCCGGAATGTTTGCAGAGAATCGTGTTGATAGTTTTTCTGCTATCATGCGTAAACGCACTCCATCTCTAGTCAATAGAATTAGAGGCAGCACCAACAATATGCTTAAGGTCATATCGGATAAAGTGGACTGTCCAATACAGTGTCACTTTATTAAGATTCACTATGACACACAAATAAGTATAAAACTAACATAAAATTTTAGAAGCCATTGTTACTAACATAGTGATAGGTATACTAACAAAAATGGATTGTAATTATCTCTGGGCCCATGGAGTCCAAGTGCAAAAAAGTTTTTAAAAGACATAACACCGCGTCTTGTCGTCTCCTCCGGTGACAAGAGGGCTGGCTCTTTCTTCGCCCAAAGAATCAGTATTGCAATTCAGCGGGGAAATGCAGCCAGCGTTCTTGCCACCATTCCACGCGGACGGGACTTATATCCCTATCCTTAGTATTAATATAAATTTTATTTTATATTTTGTAAAAAAAAAAATCTAATAAATGCTTATATATTATCTATTAAATTGAATATATTATTAATAAATATTTTTGTGTCCCGACAAGAAATCGAAGCTAAAGTTGATGGTACTATTTATTTTCCATACATCGCTTTCGGTTATCTAAACGTAAAAACTTCAAGGCCGTATTGTAAACACTGATGCCCTGCCATCACGATATCTTATCCGGCTACGCAATAAAGAGGTTAGCTAGATCCGCAAAGTAAACAAAAAAAAGTATCATCCCGCTATATAAATATGTTTTAACTTACGAAGGCGGGCGACCTATTCTTGTCTTACACCCGTATTCTAAGACTATGGATATAAATCATCGATGTATATAGATAAGCCTATTCAATACAAAACGCACTCTTAAAAACGTGCCGCTTGCTTTGTGTACCTACCAACTTTGGGGGGCAATTCTCAAGCAAGGATAATGCCACATGCTTTATTCATCGGAAATTATATCACAATGCATACAAAAAGACTAGTTTTACTCGATATAAATATTAATATTAGGCGCTCTCGACGCTTGCTATCTCGCGACTGTTGGTGCAGCTACATGACTTCGATTAGTTTTACGGGAACGTTTTTATATCAGTGAGGGCCTATCTATATACATCTATGATATAAATATATACATATCAATTTCTACATACATATTACATACTAATACATAAAAAATACATACTATAGATATACTAATATAACATAAATAAAACTACTTACAAAATGAGGACAATGTAATAAAATTCTGTGTTTCCACTTTCCTATAACTTAGAGTCCTTCAAGCGAAGTGTGAAAAAGCATCTAGTCAAGCCGGCATAGTGTTGGCGACTGATGTCGGTCATGATTGTCTGACTTCAGTTGCTAACATTCATGGACCTTGCGCGATACTTACCATCAGGTGGGCCCAAGGTCACATATCGTGCTAGTATAAAAAAAAAAAAAACTTGAGTTACATAATGTATGTCTCTTAAATTAACGTAGTTGTTTGGCATTTTATTTAAATATACATCTATTTATTTAGTGTATGTTTATTTATGTATGTATTATATGGCATGTATGTCTATTGTTTTTTATATTGTGTACGTATATTATTATTGTCTGTGGTGATTTTAATGTAAATTTATTGGAATCTTCAGCCATCAGCTGTAGGTTACTTAACTTATTTAAATGTTATAACTTAAATAACTTATTTATGGAGCCGACCAGAATTACAGCCACAACTGCTACATGTTTAGATAATATCTATTGTAATATCGACCCGGTCGAAAAGGTAATTTTTAATTGCTTTAATTCAGACCATTCGGGTCAGAGAGCTAAATTTTTACATAAATTAGTAAATAATTGTGAGATAATTACTTGTAGACCTATAACAACTTCACGAGTTGAAAAGTTTAAATACAATATACACACATCAAAAGTGTCTAGGGATCAACATATATTTTTGCAATAACTTTTCTCCTGATTGATATTCATTAAAATTTTCTTTAAGGATTGATCAAATAAAATGTTTTCGTTTGTCTACAGTAACGATAAACCAAGTCACCTTTGCATTAGTAAAAAAAATTGCCATTTTCCTAATAAAGGGATTTTTGACATTCGAACCACTAACATTAAAGTTCGAAAAAAAGACTGAAATAACAGTTTTTTTTTAATTTTATTGGGTAACTTAAACAATTAATAATCCGTGTTTCTACCGCGAACACTAACAACACAAGAACATCGGTTTGGCATACTCAAAATGAGTTCATCCAAATCACGCTGTGGAATGGCCGCCCATGTTCGTTGCAACAACAAAAAAAGGTCTTCTTGCGACTGGATACCCTCCATATTCGGCAGAGCTCTTCTCTGAAGAATATCCCATGCATGCTCAATCGGGTTCAAGTCTGGCGACTGAGCAGGCCAGGGCAGGACATTGATGTTAGCTGCGGCGAGAGTCTGTCTTACAACTCTTGCGGTGTGCGGTCGTGCATTATCATGCATTAACTGAAATAAGGGACCGATATGCACTTGTAGAGGAACGATGACGTCTGATACAACCGTCTCAGCATAAATTTGAGCGTTGAGGTTGCCTCTGATCCAAATCAACTCAGTTCTTCCGCCGATCGAAATACCCGCCCATACCATGATGGTTCCACCACTATAAGGATGGACTTCCTGGCAGGATTTTAATCGCTGTTGGCGTCCAGGGGTTCTCCAGTGTCGTATACGTCTTGTATCCGGCCTCATACCAAAACGAGACTCATCAGAAAAGCACACGAAACGCCATTGTTCTTCTGTCCAATTTCTGTGTTCAAGAGCCCATTGATATCGAGTTCTACGATTGTGCATTGCTATAGGTGGTACCCGTAGCGGTCTTCGGGAATGAAGGTTCACTTCATGCAAGCGGTTTCTGACTGTTTGGTCGCTAATTAAGTTCCCTGAAGAGCGATGAAGGCTCACGGCTAACATCATGGCGGTTATTGTTGGAGTTCTTCGAGCTGTGATTTGAATGTATCGGTCTTGTCTCCGTGTGGTGCAGCGATACCGTCCTCCATGGCGCTCAGCCACGGTACCAGTGGTTCGGTAACGTGTCCAAAGTCGACTGATAACACTCTGACTTGTATTCAGAGATAAAGCCACAGTACGTTGCCGGGAACCAGCTTCTATCATTCCCACGGCTCTGATCATTTCTTCCCTGCTTAAATGACGTCGCCGCTCCATAATAACGTTGGTTTTAATCAGTAGTAGGGAAACAGTAGCACTAATAATGTCTTCAATGCGTCTTATGTTTTTATAGGGAAAATATTGACAGCTGATTTTCATCTTTTACTCGAATTTGATTGACAGTTCCTGTTTTAAATTATGAAATGCACCAAAAAGGATCCATATAAATTTATAAAATCATAAATTTATTACAAAGCCACATCTCAATCACAAGAAATCCGCATAAACATGCTTGATCCCTAGACTTTTTTGATGTGTGTAGATTATAACCTACCGTTGCTGCCTTACATTAATCATGAACCCAACATACTCTACTCATCCTTATTCAATGCTATAAAAACTGAATATAACAAAGTTTTTAAATTAAGGAGGGTTAAATTGGGTCAAAATAAATTTGGTGATTGGGCAACAGTAGGCATTCACAAGAGTAGACAGAGGTTATACGACCTTTATTATGAAAAAAGTTATAACCATGATCCTCATTTTGTTGATTACGTTCGAAAGTACTCTAAGACATTTAAAATGGTTTGCATTGCAGCAAAATCAATGTTTATTGCCAGAAAGCTCAAACGGTCGGATAACAAGATTAAAGCCGTCTGGAATGTAATTAATTGCGAGACTGGTAAGGTTAAGCCTCGTGATAATCATTTCAGTCTTCAGATAGGAAATAAGTTAATAAAATCGGACTTAGAAGTGGCTAAGGAGTTTGAGAGTTTTTTCTCTAATATACCTATTGAAACCACCAGGTCCTTAAATTCATCACCAGTTCTATCGGAAACACTTTTGAAAGCTAATGTGAATCAATGCTTAGTTACATTTAATTTTTTCCATGTCAATGCACATACTATAGTAAAGACATTTAAGTCTCTTAATATCAAGAAGACCGAGGATCTTTGGGGAATATCAGTCAACGTATTAAGTTCAATCATTGACTCGTTGGCTCATTATCTAGCTGTTATTTTTAATAGTAGCATTGACTCGGGAGTTTTTCCAGATTTAATGAAGCATAGTAAAATTATACCTTTATTTAAGTCTGGTTGTAAATCTGATCCTACAAATTTTAGGCCTATCTCAGTTCTTCCAGCACTAAGTAAAATTTTTGAAAAAATAATCTTAAATCAACTACTATTACATTTTAATGTTAATAAACTTCTCCACAACAAACAATTTGGTTTCACTAAGGGAAGGTCGACTACT
Source organism: Tinea semifulvella (assembly GCA_910589645.1). Classification (NCBI taxonomy): domain Eukaryota; kingdom Metazoa; phylum Arthropoda; class Insecta; order Lepidoptera; family Tineidae; genus Tinea; species Tinea semifulvella. Next base: position 6,653,672 of record OU342599.1, read on the forward strand.
GACGCGGGTATGTCGTTAATTAAGGTTATATTTGAAGCATGGGAGAAGTCCCAGGACGCTATTGGAGTGTTCTGTGACTTATCAAAGGCTTTTGATTGTGTAGATCATGGTACACTGCTTCTTAAACTAAGTTACTATGGCATAAAAGATTTAGCTCTAGAATTGGTTATGTCGTATCTTTCAGATAGAACGCAGAGGGTGGCTATTGGTAATATCACTTCTTCTGGATCTCCAGTAAGGATCGGTGTCCCACAGGGCTCTATTCTTGGTCCATTCTTGTTTCTAGTTTATATCAACGACCTACCATATTGTATTAAAAACTTACACGATATTGTTTTGTTTGCTGATGATACTTCTCTAATATTTAAAATAGACAGGAAGCTTAATAATTTTGACGTAGTAAACAATGCGCTTGATCGTGTTTACAACTGGTTTACAGCTAACAATTTGCTGCTTAATGCTAGAAAAACTAAATGTCTAAGATTTGCTCTTCCTAATGTAAGAAACATTTCTCCAAATATAATATTAAATGGTGAGCAATTGGAGATCATGGAAAGTACAGTATTCTTAGGTATAACAATAGATTCCAAACTCCAGTGGGGTGCTCATATTGCAGCACTATCCAAAAGGCTGAGCTCAGCGGCGTATGCCATTAGACAGGTGAGGCGTGTGACAGATGTTGATACTGCTAGATTAGTTTATTTTAGCTATTTCCATAGTATTATGTCTTATGGAATTTTACTGTGGGGAAATGCTACTGACATTGAAACTATCTTTATTTTACAAAAGCGGGCTATTCGATATATTTATAATTTGACCGCTCGCACTTCGCTAAGAGATAAGTTTAAGGAGTATGATATTCTTACAGTGGCATCTCAGTATATTCTAGAGAATATTATGTATGTCCACAAGAATATAAAACAATTTAAAAGGAATTGTGACTTGCATTCTCGCAACACACGCAATAATCACAAATTAGCTTTGCCTCACCTACGCCTCAGTAAAACTAGTAAGTCTTTTTTGGGACTTGGTGTTCGTTTTTATAACACACTCCCAAAGGAACTAACTAGCTTGTGTTTAGATAAACTAAAAATTCATGTCAAACGTCGACTTAAAGGCAAGGCCTATTATAAGATAAATGATTTTATTAGTGACAAAAATGCCTGGTAGATGTGCAAATGTATATTATTAATATATTTTGGACACCTGTTACTGTTGGTGTATGTTTATATTTAGGTCAATTCAATTGTATTGTAATAAATTTAATATAATTTATTTAAATAATTATAACAATGTGATGTGACAATACAAAAGAGCCCGAGAAGGCCAAATTGTAATAAATGATTTGACTTTGACTTTGACTATATGTATTTTTAAGTACTATAAATGCGTAATTATGTTTATTTTAGTAATTTTAGTTGTTTTAATATTTTTCTTCATCCTGCCTTTTGCTTTTCACCTTTCGTGATCTCCAAGGTTAGCTGGTGAAGAATGCCTTATGTACTAGGTCTTTAAGTGCAATAAAGTATGTAAATAAATAAAGTTGGTATGAAGGTTGGTATGAAGGAAAGCATAGGGACAAAAATAAGGAAAGGCATGCTACGATGGTTCGGGCATGTTGAAAGGATGAGCGATGAAAGATTGACGAAAAGAGGCCCTGGCAGACCGAGACTCACATATCACGATCAAATAAATAAAACACTGACTGAAGGTGCATTAAAAAGTCTTCGTAACCAAAGGGCATGTATGAAGAGGTTAATGAATGTCGACGAAGCGAAAGAAGTATGTCATGATCGTGTCAAATGGCGCTCAATTGTCTCTGCCTACCCCGCAAGGGATCTGGCGTGAAGATATGTATGTATAAATAAATAAATGCTTAATTAGTACGGGTGCTAGCGGAGGCAAAAAGATCCTGATGTCGTATGTTATGGGAAGCCCATCTACAGCAGTGAAGGTCTCTACTCAATGAATAAAAATATGGAACCAAAATCAAATCCGCCCTCGTGAGATAAAATAAGTGTAGTCGGGTAAATCACGACGTAAGCCCCAATACGGCGCTGCAGGAACCAATGGCGGGGTAACTTAAGCCCCTAAACCCTTTAACTTCACCTTCCAATATCCCAGTCTGTTACTAAAGTCTATGGCACGAATAATGTCGATCGCCCATAGACAATTATATAGGAGCCGGTAATAATACAAATAATTTTAAGCAGCGCAGAATTATCTTTTATTGATTAAAAAAAAAATACCTTTATTTAATTTTATTTAATAAACCGGTGTTTAAGACTAAATAACTATCAATCAATCAAAGATTAGGAATACCCGGAGTTTTTTCTTGTCTATGATAAAGCATTTACATCTTGTAGTTGTTGTTCTTAGGTAAGTCTTGTTTCAAGTGATATTATTTAAAAATAAATATCACGGTGGCACACTTCCTCTCAGACAGATTCCCTGGGTTCTCATATTGGGGTTATTAATTATACCTTCAATAGTTATTAATACGCAATTCTAAATAAAATAGATGCGCTTCCATCAGAATGAATGTATCGGAAAAAATATACCTATTATATATTTGATTTGGCAAGTTTTTTAACGGTATATACGTCTATGAGAATGCGTTTAGGTATATTAAAAGACATCCAAGTCTTATTTACCTTTTATTGTATTTGTGATGGTTTAATGGTATTATCTATAATTTAAATAATAAACTGTCTATGATATTGATGTACGAGTATCTAATTGAATCACAATTAATAATTTAAATAAAATAATAGGTACGAGTATATTTTTATTGTACTTATGAATTATTTTTTAAATTATGACGTCACTTACCTTCCCAAATTCTCGTTTACCTACGGAATTAAGTTCGTCCTTGTTTACTTTTGAAATGTGTATGTGAAATAAACGAATTAATTACCTCTATTTATGTTTAAACATTTTAAAGAACTTTTTAAAGATCTAGAAGTTTTGTTCGTAATTCACTATCATAAAATTTCATTATATGAAAGTCATATTTTGATTTAAAAAAATAATTGCTGAAAAGACGCAAAAGGGTAGGTATAAAAGTCAGTATAGACACAAAAATATGGAAAGGCATGATCTGGTAAGACAAAAGTTTTCAACCAGTGTGTTCTTCCAGTAATGTCGTATGGAGCAGAGACGTGGACACTGACGGTGGGTTTGATACCTAAGTTCAAGGTCGCTCAGCGAGCTATGGAGAGAGCTATGCTCGGGATTTCTCTGAAGGATAAAGTCAGAAACGTTGACATCCGTCAAAGAACCAAAGTTACCGACATAGCTTTCAAAATTAGCAAGTTGAAGTGGCAATGGGCTGGACACGTCTGTCGCAGAAGCGATGAACGATGGAGTAAACGGGTCCTGCAGTGGAGACCACGGACTGAAAGACGCAGAGTGGGACGACCCCCCGCCAGATGGACAGATGACCTGAGGAAGGTCGCTGGTGGGGGATGGATGAGGGTGGCAGAAGATCGTGTAAAATGGCGAGCCTTGGCGGAGGCCTATATCCAGCAGTGGAGAGACACAGGCTGCTGATGATGATCTGGTTAGGGGATGTTGAAAGCATGATTCTGATGACACAAGATTGACGTATCAGAAATATATTGTGGGTAAAAAAAACAGACCAAGATTCACCCATAAGAGCCTACGAAACAAAAGGGATGTCGATAAAGAGGTTTGTGGTGATCGTGAAAAATTGCGCTCTCTGTCTACCTCGCACGGGAGCTGTGTGTGTAAATGCCGAAAATTACTGTTTAAAGATATATATTTATTCGGCCTAGTTTCTCTTTATCGCGTTTACAGTAAACAAGAAGAAAGAACCTTGAAAATAAGTTGAGGATTGGGTTCCAAACAAAATTGGGGGTACGGGATAATCGGGCGGATTTAGATTCGCAATGACTTGCATGTAACGACCGTAACCGGCAATGCACTGCCATGTTGTTTCAATTTGCCAAGTGACTATTTCGAACACAGTTTTGTTATGTAATAATATAAATCTGTATTTGTCTGTATTTAAATTAAGAAGAATTAGAAATATATTTATAATTTTTAAGTTTAACAAAATTTGTGTGCCATAAATTACATTTCATTTCGTTTCGTTTCGTCTAGTCTTTTGGGTTTTTGGTTTTGGTTTGGTTTGGTCTGGTTTGGTCCGGTTTGGTCTGGTTTGGTCCGGTTTCTGCCTCCGTGGTCCAGCGGTTAAGTCCGTGGATTTAGGCTCGGAGGTACCGGGTTCGATTCCTGGTCGGGACACAAAATATTTATTAATGTAAATTAATATATTTGTGATATTTCTCGAGTTTGGTACGCTGGAGACATCGACGAGCTTGCCACTTGTCATGATTGGCCTATAGTAAAGTTGGCTAAATGTGAATCCGCTTATTTATAAGCGTGGTTTCTGACCACCCCGAAAGGGAAACGGTCGTGATGATACTTTTGGTCCGGTTTGGTCTGGTAATTTTATATACTGATTGGCTTCATGCCCCGTCTTGTCATACTCGTATGTAATTTGTATTTGATTTCCCGAGTCCTTATATAAAGTCAATCAATATAGGCCTTTCTCGATAGCGGTCGGCGTGAGGCCACGGTCCTGGCCCAGTGTTGACCGACGAAACTAAACTGAAGGGGGGCCAACGGGCCAACACAAATTGATTTTAAATAGCGATTTATTTCCGGCTCATATCACGCGCCCGATCTTCCTATAAGTTTTATGCCCAGCTTTACGTGGGGTTAAGGAAGTTAAGTTATAAAACGGTTTATTTCTTTCCAAACCGGCAGTTAAGAACCCCTAATTACGGTCTCACCGATACCGGTTTTTTAATGATTTTATTTATTTATTATTTGGAAATGAGAATGCCCATGTTTCTTAGAGAAATGGGTCCAATAAATTGTTCTCGTGCTATAATGATTTCTCTTTTATTTGATAGTTAATATATTGTGTTTTCATAATCTGGAACTAATTTTATTTACTTTATCCTAGCATAACGACAGTTGACAAAAACTTTTTTTTACGTTAATAATTACATAGTTGCGATCCCGCTGATTTGAAATCCAGTGTTTATTCTATAATAAAGTACCTGGTCATAATAAAGAACCTAATCTTATAAATAGTGAATTTTAACGAGTCCTTCGCGCCATTTTGCGTGGACATGTCAAGTGCAAGTTTTTGTTTTGTAAATTAATTTACTGTGGATATTATTGGTCAAAAGTGGTGTTGTTTTGTTTAATAATGTGCTACAATGTGAATAATTATGAAAAACAATAAATTGGACTTTAAATATAGGGCACAGGTTGCAGTTTATTTTTTGCGGTTTTCCCGCGCTGACAACTCCCATATTTTACCCGACGTGTTTGAGCTATATGGTGCCGCCGCGAGTGACTCCAAGAAAAGCATCAAATTCTGCAACATCTGGAATTTGATGATGACCTCATTAACTCATAAAAAAGAAAGATATATTACGTCAGACTTGGCTGTATGGGCTAGACCCTTTGCCTTCCCTATCACCTCATTAATCATCCATCGGGAGAAGAGAACAAACAACGAAAGTGAATTTTACCAATTAACTATTAACTTAAATTATGTTTTAATGCTGGGGTAAAAGAGATGTTGTAATTAAATTTAAAAAAAAACACAATTACTGGACCGATTTTAATAAAATTTCGTATAGATGTTTCTTGGTAACCAGAGATAGACATGGAGTATATGAAATTACAATCTGAGGGCGACATGTGACCCTACAGCCGGTTAGTCGACTATTTTATTATACGGGTGAAACCGTGTCTAAAATAAAAAAATCTACCCCTGTCTTTCACCGAACAATAGCCTTGTAAAATGAACATTAGCCTTGTAAAATGAACATTACGATTGTTTTCAACCAACGAGTTATAAAACTAACTCAAACTAGCGGTATAGTGCGAATTTTTAGCTGAATTCTATACGTAACGGTACGTCAAATAAAAGTTGAGAAATTTTACCCTTTTGCGAATTTGCGCAAATTACTTTATGAGCGCGAAGTCAATGGAGTTGGGTAGTTTTTTTTGACATCATTTACAATCGGGCGGAGAGATGGAATTGCCGTAGCAGAGGGCTAACTTTAAGGCTAGGACACACGGCCTAAATGTAGACTTTAATTAACGTGACATTGGGAGCCTCAAAGAGAAATAGTCAGATGGGCGAATGACGATTGGCAAGCTCGTCGACGACGTCTCTAGGGTACTAAACTCACAAATGAAATAAATTATTGTGTCCTGAACAGGATTACAACCCGGTACCTCTGCGTCTAAATCCACTGACTTAACCACGCAAGCAGCTATATAAATTTCGCCTTTAAAAGAGAAATTATACATTAAAATAAAAAAAACAATTAAATAATAATAATAAATAAAAAGAACAAGTCTTAAAGGTATTTGGAAGCCGGTGGGTTAAAGAAGTGAGATAATGATGTAGTTTATTGTACGGAACTCTATTTATTTTTATTTAAAAATTATTTATTACATTTTAAAAGATGTACTTATTGGGGGTTCGAATACTAAAAAGAACAAAATAAAAATTAAGCAATTAAAATTATATAAACTAAATTAAATATTCACCCATGACTTGATCATGTGGCAGTGTGCCAAGAACACTTTCAGTTTTCCCCCGCTGCACAGCGATGCTGATTTGCTGCGAGAAAAAACTGCCACCCCTCTTGTCACAGCATTAACCAGCCGCCAAAACAGTTCTTTGAAGAACTTCTCAGCACATGGCCCCCACGGTCCCATTGTAAGAACAACAATATAATTTCTTTCCCTACACATGATGGACCCGAGCCAGTACGATGAATCCGTGAAAGTAATATTTCTTTTGCTTAAGTGGCATACCTACTCGTTTTAAGGTGTGACGCTCGTTCAACGCCAACTAAAATCTTACTTATAAGCATTCGGTGTATCAAAGCCTTAACCCGGCTGTGTTCAGTGGGCTTACCAATTTTAAAACATAGTAACAGTAAATAGTTTAAACAGTTCAGAGTTCTAAAAAAGCACATTTATTAACTTTTTATTTATTTATTTATTGGTTTTACAAAATCACAGCATTAAATTAATACATATTTGACGATAGGATTTTGTTATACATTAGCCAAAATGATTTTTATTTTATAGACAGCACTTAGATTAAATTTGAGCCGAACCTAACATAAAATTAAATTAAATTGAATACAATTTAGTCAAATCATAAATTAAATTAAAGCTAAACATAATACAGTAATATTAAATTAAATCAAAATTATTATCAAAACTAAAACAAAAAGTCAGTAGCGAGTGGAACTAAATCTATATCGTAGGTAAACAAGCAAAAACAATAGCAATAATAGTAAATAATCATCTAACTAATAACGTTATAGACAGCAAGAGAGTTTGTGGATACAAATAGGCATGCAAGTAAGTACAAATCGAGTATTTTTAGTAGTAATATTTGACCAATCGACCGACATAAAAGGTTTAGTAATACATAAAGATAATAATAGATATATATGTATATATATATAATGTAAATAGTATATGTGCAATAGTATATATAGTCATGTGTGTTGGGGTCAGTAGTGTACCTAAGAATGTAGTGTGTATATGTTGTGTGATTTGAAACAAATTTATTTTGTAGGTAGACCAAGCTGTATTAGTTTTTTAAATTTAGGTTTAGAATTGTTAAATAAATCAAAATCAGCAAATATTTTATTGTACTGTTTACGGAGACGAAGGCAGATGGAGTTGGATGCATAGTTTGAACTGACACGGGGAACATGAAACAGAGAGGTGTGTCTACTGCGTCTACCGGGAACCCAGAGCTGCAAGGTGGCTGACAACAGTTCAGGACAGTCAATCTTGTTATTGCAGATATCAAATAGGAACAGGGAATCAAGCACCAGTCTTCGGTCGTCCAGTGTAAGAAGTTTATGGTGTTTTACTGCGTCGTTGTAGTCATTGCTGTCATATTTGGTACGAAAGTTAAGGTATTTGATAAATTTACGTTGAATGCGCTCGATGGACTGTTTATAGGAGATATATTGTGGAGACCAAATTGGACTACAGTATTCCAAGAGGCTTCGAACGTATGCGTAGTACAAAATCTTAATACAGTGGACGTCCGAAAATGGGCGGCAGATGCGGATTACAAATCCAAGACTCTTGTATGCTCTGTCAACAATGGATTCAATATGTTGGGAGAATGTGAGTTTTGAGTCAAGGATGACACCAAGATCGCGCACTGTTTCCACCTGGACAATTGGGTTGCCACAGAGACGGTAGGTGTGTAATATTGGCTGTTTTTTTCTAGTAAAAGTGACGTGGTTACACTTGCCGCTATTGACACTGATTCTGTTGGCCCTGTAGTAAAGTTCCAATCTAGATAAGTCCTCTTGGAGCAATATACAATCACTTTCAGACCTGACCTTCATATATACTTTTTTGTCATCCGCGAAGAGGAGGAATTTTGCGTGATGAAAGCAGGTGTGGATGTCGTAGAGGAATGCCACATACAACAAGGGTCCCAGCAAGGATCCCTGTGGAACTCCAGAAGGTATATGGACAAATTGAGAGCGATACCCGCCAACAGCGACAGCCTGGCTCCTATTGGTGATATACGATTTAACCCATCTATGCAGGTCTCCCCTGATACCCAGGTCGAACAACTTGTTGAGCAGGATGGCGTGATCCACACGGTCAAAGGCCTTTTCGAAATCCGTGTAGATCACGTCAACCTGACAGCGCTCATCCATGGATAGAAGTACATCGTTGGTAAATATAGCAAGATTAGTGGTTGTGGAACGCCCTTGAAGAAAGCCATGCTGCTGAAGAGGCAGTTTTCCGGAAAGGAAGGGATACAGCTCTCTGAGCACAATCTTTTCCATTACCTTACCGAGCACATTGAGGATGGAGATCGGCCTATAATGTTCAACGTCTAGTTTGGAACCCTTTTTATGTATAGGAATTATATGAGCGAGTTTCCAAGTGCTCGGAAAGACACCCTCGCGGAATGAGCGGTTGAACAAGATGGATAAAGGGCCAGATAGAACGCCTGCAGTCTCGACAAAGAACACCGGGGGTATAGAATCGCAGCCCGCACCCTTAGCTGTATCTAGCTTATGCAGAAGTTTGTAAATGTGGGATTTTGAAATGCGGATAGAATGTAGGCTGTCGGCGCCCGAAGTTAAGGATGTATTTGGGACGGGTGCAGAGCCTGCCGGGTGGATAAACATTCGCTCAAAATAACTATTAAAGGCTGAGCAGATATCACTGGAGTTGCTGAGTGTGCTACTATCATATCGCATTGTCTTAGGATAATTAGATGTATTCTTGCGTTTAGACTTCACATACGACCACAGTAGCTTAGGATTAGACTTTATGTTACTTTGAGCGTGGTCAATGAATTTCCTATAACATGTTTTTTGAAGTTCCTTCTGTCTTCGACGTAACAATGCGAACGCATCATAATCCAGGGGGTTGCCATGTTTTTTCCAGTGTGAGTGGTGGCGCGATTTTTCTTTGATAACTTTGATAAGTACACTGCTATACCATGTGGGATACCGACCAGAATTGATGGTGGTTTTCTTTGGAACATGACTGTCGATAACCTCATAGAGATTTTTATAGGGAAAGGAGATTGCATCGTCCACTGTGCCCGCATTAAGAGATGGTGGCCAGTTAACATTTTGTAGGTCGTTTCTGATTGCATCATAATCACCCTTGTTAAATAGATGGAATGTACGTTTTAGTCTTTGGAGGGGTGCGATAACTATGTCAGTAGCGTCAATTTCGAGAGCAGGGTGGTGTCTATCTTCAGAGATCAATGGGGCCTCACATTTGCATAAGTTTAATGAAAAATTACTAAAAATTAGGTCGAGGGTATTACCACTGGTGTTAACAATGGTATTATGTTGACTAAGCCCAAGAAAGTAGCATTGATTAACAAGCGTGGCACCAGCTACCTGCAGGTCAACAGGACCTCTTCTAAGATAGGTAGCGCCATCGCACTTCCAGACGATTGAGGACAAGTTGAAGTCGCCAGCCAAGAGAAAATAGTCGTCTTTGTATGAGTCAAATATGTTTGAAATCATCTTCTCTAATGCAAGCACTCGGTCCGGCAGCTTGCGGTCAGGTGGCATGTATACGACTGCTATATGTAGGTCATGTTCAGAGCGCAGCGATGCGGCGGGCACTGTGAGCCACAGACACTCGACATCATGGCACTGCCACTCGGGGCGCGCGCGGACTCCGAGCCGCGGCTCGCACAACGCCAGCACTCCGCCGCCCACCGTCGCCGATTCGCGGTCTCGCCGCAGCACATCATATCTGGCACAGTCGGTCAGTTCGGTGTCCAAGATGCCATCACACAGCCATGTCTCCGTCAACAAGATTAAATTGAAACTAGATAGGATAGTATTGTTAAATAATGTGTTAGTTTTTGTTCTCAGTCCATTTACATTTTGGTAAAAAATGTTGAGGTTTTTCATGAAATAGTTAGTGCTATAATAGTCGTTATGTTAATTGGGACTGATAAGAACAAATGTTTTTATGATTAACTGTAGTGTAGGTATATTTAGTTTGTTTGGGTGAAATGTATGGCAGGTTTATTTGTGAAATTATGTATAAAAGTGGAACTAATGTTGGTGTGGCTACTTGTTGTGGTGTAGGAATGTGTGTGCTTTCTATGTGTAATATATGTGATTTAAATTAAAAGTTCAAAACAATGTGTATTAAGTATTGTCAACAACAGTATCTTAATTTATTTTATTAGTTTTTTATTTAATTTTATAGATTCTAAGAGTTGTATTAATTGGTTAATATAGGTTTAGACAGATAATGATTGTTTAGAATCACCGTTTTTAATAGACCAGAATAAGTATACTAATAGATATAACCAAGACAGAACTCAACAATTACTTAGGACAGTGTAGGGTTAATAAATAAATATATAAGAAATACACTAAATAAATTTATATAATTATTTATCTGTTTAAATTTATATACATAAATAATTGAAATAATAATTATAATAATAATGTAATTTTTTTATTCACAGTTTCTTTAGGTCAGCATTACATGCAATAAGTATTGGGGGAGAATTGTCGTTTTTCCTGAGGTAAATTCGACAATTTTTTGTCCACGTATACTTGTATCCACACTCCCTCGCTTTAATCTTACAGTTTCTAAGTAGGGACTTATTACTAAGAGTCAAATGTTCGTTAATATAGATATTCCGCACTTCGCCAGCTAGTCCAATATCCCTGGTGGTGGTGCTGCGGCACTTCCGCACAGCTGAAAGCAGAATGTCCTTGGTATGTCGGTTCCTGAGGCGGAGCACGATGTTGCGGGGGCGGTCCGGTGTGTCACGACGGGGGCTAACTCGGTGGGCAAACTCCACTTGATCAGGGGATAGATTAACACCAGAGTGCTTGGCTATCCTCGTTATAATGTCGAGTGGTGATTCAGTGTTGGTTTCTGGGACACCCACTACTTCAAGGTTCTGGAGTCGGGACCACTGCTCCTGCTTGGCATAATCACGTTCCAGGGTAGTAATGCGAGATTCAGTCTCGCGTTGATTTTTTATTAATTTATTGTTTTCACCTTCGAGGATTTTTATTTTGTCCCTGAGGTTCTTATTGTCAGCCAGCGCACTTGTTAGGGTTTGTTTCAGACTTTCAATGTTTTGTATGATGGGGGTCAAGGCTTCAGCAATAGCAGTGTGGAGCAGACTCGGCAGGATTTGTTGTAGAATAAGGGGTATTTCTGAAGATAAGGTGCATTGCAGGTCTTCCCTAATTGTAGACACTACTGGTGCGGCACTGGATGTAGCTTGACTCCGATGTCGCCTTGTGGTAACAAAGGAGCACGGCGCGGTTTCTTCTAATTTGGGTGTTGGCACAGTTGGACGAATTGGAGTGTTGGTGTTGTCTCCTTTAGGTAGTTTTGCAAGGCATTCTGGGCATTTCCATCTACTCTGAGATTTGTAAGTCTCGGGCTCAACGCTAACACAAGCTAGGTGGAATGATTGCTCGCAGTTTTTGTGTGTGCATAGAGCTTTTTCATGTGACTTACTTATCGTTCTATTGCAGGCAGCACAAACTGTCATTGTACTGTACGTATGTAGTTCCTAAAGCCTCAATAACGGTGTGTGATGATGAGATATCACTAAGTCAGGCCAAGTAAGTTTGTAGGTTATGCTGGGAAAAGACAGTTCCACAATTGTGATAGTGTGGGGTGGTAGTCTTTTGGGTTGAATTTTTCCGTAAAACCATTTTAAAAACACAGTATAAATGCGTATATTTGATGTAATTCAAAATGTAGTTTATATACTTTAGGCCCGTGGGGTCTAAGCGCTAAAACATTTTAAAAAACATCACCCCTCGTCTTATTGTCTGCTCTGATGACAAGAAAGCTGGTTCTTTCTTCCCTGAAAGAATCAGCATAGCGATTCAGCGAGGAAATGCGGCCAGCGTTCTTGCCACCACACTGCGCGTACACGATTTATATTTAAATTAGGTTTTGTAAGTAGGTTTTTTTTATTTGTAGTATTAATTTAGTTTATAACACAAGTACATATAATACATAATAAATGATTCTATACTTTAGAGGAATACTATATGTATTTTAAGCAACACAAAGGTTTTTGTGAAGTAAAGTTACTAAAGAAGCAACGCTGAGTTTTTAGTAACTTTACTTCTATAACAGTTGTTGTAAAATTTTGCATGCTTATGGCGAAATATGTGACCCATTTAATATTAATAAGACCTAATATTGTTTGTTACCATGTTTCCTGCAAATAAATATTTCATTTTATTTCAAATAAAGGTAAAATTAAAAATCGTCGTAATCGATAAATAAGTTTTACGGCAATAAAATCATTCTTTACAAGTACAATGCCTTTAAACTAACTCATGTCATTACTGTTACGATACTACGAAGTGCTGAAATTAAAATTTAAAAAATAAAACTTTTTTAGGCTCTAGGTACAAAGGTGGACTTTCTAACTAGTCAACCTTTTGACAATTTAGAGCATTTGTTGTATGATGAAATAATACAACTATTCAATACCAGAAAGGATTACGGATCAAATTATTGGTGGCGGGCGTTGAAGTCGTTTTAGAAAGAAAGAAAATACTTTATTTATCGCAACAATTTAAATGGTTACAAAAAAATATACAATAAATCAAATAATAAAAGCAAGGAATAAATCTAAATGTAAGCCTATTCTATATACCAAAACATATTTATAAACTCTTTATTGCACAAAATAACTTAAAAAGTAGTGTACAAGGGCGAACTTAATGCCTTCAGGCATTTTATAACAGCTAACCTTTGGGAGTGTGGCAGAGGATTTCGGGTGCATTAGGATAAATATAATTACTTAAGAATAATTAAATACTACTACACAAATACTTACATGATATATAATTAAAATAATATATATAATAAACATAAATATATATTATGTATGAAGATATAAACACACTAATAGATAGGTACTTGTATCATATTACATAGGTACGACCGCCTCCGTGGTCTAGTGGTAACAAACGTTGCAGTGAACTCCGGAGGTCGTGGGTTCGATTCCCACCGGGGGCAAGTTGTACATTGTATAATTTGTCTCGGTCTGGGTGTTTATATGTATAATATGTATATATTTACAAAAAAAAGAAGTATAATATGTAGTTTATCAACCATCTAGTTTCCGTAACACAAGCCTCGTTGCTTACCACGGAAACTAGATGGCGCTGTGTGACCTGTCTGGAAATATTTATTATATTATTTATTGTAGTTAGCATGACAAATTATTTTGTTTATTTAAAAAGTGAGCAACAAGTAGATTTTTAAACACATTTATTGAAGGCGCCCGTTTAATGACTAGTGGAAGCTTGTTCATACATACATACATACATACAGTTGTGACGATAGGCTCAGCATATGCTACAGCCGAGGCTGCAGCATTGATTTTCAGCTGATGTCTTATGTTGGGTGAGTCACGGGTCGCAGAGATGTACAGTACCATTTACTAAATCGGAAGGAACACTAAATGTACAATTTACATATATGTTTAACAAATGAGAATAGAATAAATAAATCTTATTATGATAAATAAACTAATAATATAAGTCATAGTCAAGTAAAAACAATAGTATATTAATATTATATTATTACAGACTTGGGTATATTTTTCTTATATGTTTTTGTTCTTGGATACAAATATAAAGAAAGAAATAAATTTATCGACAAGAAATACACACAAATTGTATAATTCTTAAGGTGTAAAACGGGATCAGTATACAAATGCAATTGTTATTTCATATTTCATAGTTATTGTACTGATTTTGTTGGTTCTTATTTTTATTATTTTTTATTATAGCTAACAGTGAAAATTTGTAAGGCTATGAGATTAGATATTTTTTGTATACATAATATTGCAAAGGCTGTAAATTTTCCCACGAATAAATAAATAAATAAATTAAAAATATAAAACTAAATATAAAAATGGCAGAGGTATAGCGACAAAAAGGTAATGGGCTTAGAGTCCGCTACGACATATAGGGCTGGGCTATCCTTATATACAAGCGATTTTTAACCAAGTTTATACATATTTTTTACAATATCAGTTAACCATTACAGCCCTAGATCACAGTATCAGACCTTATATACTGAAGGGTTCATCTCAGAACATATTTCTAGGAAATATTGCCCACTTATATACTACGCCTGGTCGACGGGAAGACGAGTGGCAATTGCTAGCTTTTAAAATTGGACAGCCGAGATGGGATTCGGATTTTATGAGGCTCACAGTAAAAAGTGTGGAACCCAAAAGCAGGCTAATAGAAACTGCCAACCCTTCGGTGGCGGGGCCTTTGCCGCCGAAAGGTTTATTTTTATGGCATTCGACTTTCTTTAACTACCCCTTTATAATTGAAGATTAGTTTGCGAATATTGCTTTTTCATTGTTCGACACATTTGTTGTTATACAATATTATTTGCAAATAAAAAGCATAAAACAGTTTTGTAAATACTGTTAATACCCGAGGTTGGAGAAAGTTCTATTGTTTGGCTTCATTTTTAACAAGACTTTGGACCTGGCTTTGCTCGAGTAATTTTTATTTATTTTATTTAAAAACTTTATTGCACTATGTACAAGAGGCGGGCTTAATGCCGCTAGGCATTCTCTAGCAACCAACCTTTGGGACCATGAAACGATTTGTGTTGTGAGGTAGGTGCAACCATTTAATAGATTAAAAGGTAATTCAAATTAAATCTAAGTATTATATCTATATAGACAGATACATACTAATATGTACACAATACTACATATACTACATACTATATATATATATACACTACATATAATACCTACTTACACTGTGAGGAACTGTTTAAATAATGAGAGTATACCATCTTTTTGAAAAGTGATCTGTTCGGCACTTGACGAATTTCTACCGGCAAATTGTTGCACAGATTTGCGGCCACTACTGCAAAAGAGTTAGACTGAAAGCCAGAGTGATAAGAAGGGATAGATAGAACAGAATTATGGGACGAGTAATGAGACCATTGGAAATAATTTTCGGGTAAAATTATCATATAGGTAATATTTAAATCGGAATTCCAAGGATGCGTTATGTCCGTGATCGGGTGCTGCTGTAGGGGCCTGGGACCTCTGCCGAACACGTTCAATTTATTGTTCTTAAATTAACAGAGGTTTTTGCGTTTTGTCGACTTTCGGGTTGCACATAGGCATGTAGTCTAACTTAATTCTGACTTGCCTGGTGGGTTACTGCTGTACCAGGTATTGTATTCTCATAGGTGCTGATAACTAAATTTAAAAGGTTATTAATTTATCGTTGTGGTGCAGTTTTGTATATGTTTTATTTGGTAAATCTGATATAGCTGAGTTTTCCTTGCAGATTCCTTTCTCAGTCAGATTAAACATGCATAAGCTGCTGGTCTTCTGCTAACAGCTTACTTATTGGACCACTTTGCTGCTTATTCTTCTACTAGCAGGAGTAGAATCATTCAAAATAATTAAATTAATGACGTTTCATAAATGCCTGTAATAGGTTTACGTGAATAAAGATATTTTGACTTTGACTTTGAACTATGTATTCCAAATTTTATCAAAATATAGCCTATCACTGCCAAATAAACAAGTCAACAATAGCAGAACACCTAATGGATAGTGGCACAAACCATTGGATTGAGCTGCATGACCCAAAGATACTCTTCACCGATCGTCACTATTATCCTAAAATAGTACGTAAAGCGATCGAAATAAAGAAACACAAAAATTTCAATCGAGATATAAGCTATTTTCATCGTGGAATCCAGTAATCAATAGGTTTCGACGACGCCGGAAAAAATAGCCAAGGATATTGTAAGTTTCGTGTGTCGTGATTTGTAAAAACTTTTAAAGTGATAAGTGGGTAGGTTTACATCTACCGCCCAGTATGTACGAGACTACACCGCTCCAGTCGACCCGTGACCACGGCCAACGCAACTTGGCTGAAACGTCGGGAGAAATATGTCTCTAAGGTAAATCGCGTAAAGACCCGTTAAAATTATAAAAACTATATAGCCTATAGGCGTGAAGGGCGAAACATACAGTAACGGAAAGAAAGATCGTTAAGTTACATGTGCTAAAATGAGGACGTCATATTATCATCAGCCTGTGTCTGTCCACTGCTGGATATGGGTCTTCCCTAAGATTCGCCATTTCACACAATCTCTCACCCTTATTCAGCCCCCACCAGGTTTTACTTACCACCCTTTTTAGAGCACCCATCTATCTACTCCAGAACCTGTCTACTCCAACGGATATCTGTTCTGCAACAGACGTCTCCGAGCCATTGCCACTTCAGCTTACTAATTTTGAAGGCTATGTCGGTAACTTTGGTTCTCTGACGGATGTCCACGTTTCGGACTTTATCCATTAAAGAAAGACAAGTGGCAAGCTCGTCGATGTCTCCAGCGTATCAAACTTGAGAAATATCTCAAATTAATTTAATATTAATTAAATGTATTTATTTACCAGGAATCGAACCCGGTACCTCTGAGTCTAAAAACCATGGAGGCAGTTTACTTACAAGATTGTAAGTTTGGTTAAATCGCCAGGCATTTTCTAACAACCAACATAACGCGGCAATTAATTCTGTAACAATTGTCTTAGCATTAATTCTCATACCGTTTGGATACTTGCCCCGTCTTGTTCTATATTTAATGTCTCTGCATCCAATCAATCCCTGGATTCCAAGGAATATCACTATCTAATATTATCAAAATTGTTTCTGTCGTATTGAGGTAAAAGCGAGACAAACATACACAAAGCTTCTTTCGCATTTACAAAATAAAGTTGTATGCATTATATTTACGTATGGTGTCGATAAATTTATCCACCCAGCAGGTATTAAAGGACCTGTTAGTAGTTTTAGCAACTTTTTTTCAACGAATTGCTCGAGATAAAGACATTTTGACCGCAAAAGAATTTCAGCAGGGGGTGCGACCGACAGACGGCTGTTTTTTGACCGTTTCTGAGTAAGATGTCAATTGAATGAATTGCCAGTGACAGTGTGAGAAATGGTTGCGTTACGACTTTAGATAAGTAGAAATGACAAGTGGATTGGAAATACTTTTGTGGTTACACTTTAGAAAATAAACAATAAAATGCATTTTTCGCATCAGTTAGGCAATTTTGAATTTAGTCTTTAAGTAAGACAATTTAAGTTGACTACATCATGTGTCGCGAACTCCCCGGTTAAAGACCGAGGCTCGACAAATAAAACAACAAACAACGGGTCGTAGATTTATTGTATATTCAGTTGAGGACACTTTCGTACATTTAAGAGTGTAGGTAAGAGTGTAGCTAATTCTTATCTCGTGTAACAACCGGGCATGAAGAAGTGACGCTCGGCTGGTGGGGAGTTGGGCGACGGACGAGATGAGTGTCCGGAAGCCCGCGGATTTTCTAATCCAAAGCTCGTTCCCCAATTAGGGGATTACGGGGATTAAAGGGAAACGGTCGTGATGATACTATACTATATTAATCGAGAAATTTGGAATGGTTAAAGTATACATATAGTAACCAACATAAATCAAAAAATGATACTGAGCTAGTTTTGGAGATATAAGTCATCTACTATAAGTATTCGATATTTTTACCACTGAACCCTAAAAAGAGAGACAAGAAAAAGTCGCCAAATGAAAAAAAAAATAGTCAAAAAAAATATATAACCATTTTTAGCAAAGTTGGGATAAAACGATAAAATTTATTAAAAACGTGTTTTGGATCACTTCCGTTCTTTACTAGCCAAATATAGAAGAATTCATTTGTTTTATACTAGCACGATATGTGACCTTGTTCCCACCTGATGGTAAGTAGCGCGCAAGGTCCATGAATGTGAGCAACGGAATTAGATACTCATGACTGACATCAGTCTCTAACACTATGCCGGCTTGACTGGGCATGACGGTAATTCGAGCCTGATGCCGAAACGTGTGGAAACACTTTACAGCGTTTATTGGCACGAACGGTGGATACCTCTCCGCCCCGGCAGATTCGGCAATTTACCACCATCAGTCTGCCTACCTAGGTGGTAGGAAGTATAAGAGGGAAAAAAGAGTTTCGAAACGTTTTTGAGTTTGTAAATACAAACAAAACAAACAAACAAACAAACGTTTATTGCCACATCAATAAGCATTACAATTAGTGAAAATAACAACAATTTAGAATTCAAATCAGCATGATGTGGCAAGGGTCTTGGCTCAGCTTCAGTCAGCTGCGCATTACATGCCATGTGATGCACTACTAAAGCTGTTGTTATGCCAACACCCCAACTCACGTACATTTCAAAAACTAACCTAAAGGACAACAAGAAAAACAACTTTGAGACACAAGAGGTGTTAATGTTAAATAAATTTATTATGTATTTATATAATAATAATAATCTATACATATATACTATGCTTATATAATAGTAAATAAATAATAAACCAAGTAGATACATAAACCATTCTAAACTATATAATACATAAACTAGTAATAAATATATACATAACTTAACATCTACATAATCCGTGTGATGGGCATGAGAGGCATGCTCGCTTCTAACATTAGTGAAGAGTAGAAAGAGGAAATAAATTAGTTACGGTTACGAAGATAATAAAATAGTGTGTATTGTTTACGATAACAAATCCAATTATATATTTTTTATGAAATTACGTATCCATAACATTTAGTTTTATTATCAACGGAAAACATATATCGTGACCCGCCCCTTCGTTGGTAGACCACCTATGGTTAGATTTTGTATAATCCTTATAAACATTGTTTTAAGGGATATTATTGTACTGTTTTAGTAAGTTTATAGTGTGGCTGACTGTACATCCTATTTCTGTAAGACGTAGACGTATGTAAAAATATATAAGGACCAACCTTAGTATACTTACCTTACAAATGAATCTTACTGACGCGCTGATCCTAATACTAACGACTTCAAAAAAAAAAAACAGATATTGCAGAATTGAATGCTTTTCTTGGAGTCTACTACCCTATCGTTCCGATACGCGAAAATAGTAACCTAAGCACGCTTAAAGGTGTTCCGATACGCGCTCAAACGGTTTTGCCAAAGCTGTGTGACGTCACAAACGACATCATTTCTCGCGCTTAGACTGCTCACGATATCGAGGTAGATCGTTCTGAGCGCTGTCAGTTTTTTGTCATTATGTCGCGCGCAATTTTCAAGTTTATTTAATATTAGGTTTTCTTTTAAATTATTTAATATTGTAATTCGTTTATACTGTTTGTATGGTACTTCTAAAACGAATCTTTAATTAATATTAAAGTAGGAAGTGGAAAAAAAATGTCTGTAACACGGCAAGTTATTTTAAATTACCAAAATAAGTTAGTAATATTAAACTTTACACATATAAAGATGAATAAACCGAGAGATGTATATTTGTTATATTGTAACTCTTTTATACTGTTTCTATATTACTTCTTAAACAAATCTATACATAATTAATATTTAAGTAGGAAGTGAAAAAAAAATGTCTGTAACACGGCAAGTTATTTTAAATTACCAAAATAAGTTAGTAATATTAAACTTTACACATATAAAGATGAATAAACCGAGAGATGCATATTTGTTAGTATTCATAAAAGATATTCATCAAAGATGTGCAATCCGCAATTTATCATCCATGCATTTAAAAAAAAAACCTAACATTTTATGAATGAAAATGTGATTTAGACCGTTCCGAATTGATATCGCGCTCTGAGCATCCAAATCGCGATATTTGATTCGGAACGACGGTCAGTGTCCTATTCGTTCTAAGCGCTTTAAACGCGATTCGGAATGAGGGGTACGTCTAATACGAAAACTTTTAACTTTAGAGATAACATTGTTTTTTTAAAACTTAGCAATTAATATAGCTAATGTCAACCTTATAGGTAGAGTTAATAAGATTATATTTGTGTGGTACACTAAATAATAGCGTCATCTATGATTGACTGGAGAAACTTTTTTGGAGCCAATGTCAACCTTATAAATATTGTTTTAGGACTATTATTGTGTACATCTATATAACGCTATGTATGATTGAGTAGCGGAGCTAATTCTTAATGAAAACTTGTAGAAAATAAACGGAACAATTTTATATGAAATTTAAAAAAATATTAGTTTAATCAACATTTACTTACGAAAATAAATTGACACCGGTTCTCTTGTCGAAGAAGAACGTGTCTTACACTTCCGTAAAATTAGTTATTTAGAAAAATATAAAAGTCAAATTACACGTTTTTTTTTTGCGTATGGCTCGTGGCGCCAAACGAGTAAGCAAATATTTTGTACAGTCCATACTTAATATATGCCTAAGGTATATGTTATTTCGGTAAGACACAAAGCATTAACATGTTAACATACAAAATATCTCTGTTTAAAATATAAACGTAAACAATGACGGGGATAATTAAGTGAATCGCTGTAACTATTTTAAAAATAATCGGCTCCTAAATGCACTCTGAAATTAGTGTGGCGATATTGGTGGGATTACATGGAACTATACATTTCAAGCTTTATTTATTTAAAAACTTTATTGCATAAAGTACAAAGGCTGACTTAATGCCCGTACGGTAACAATAATATAATTATAGAATAATTAAAAAATATTATATACCTTTATATATCAATACACAATAATAATTGCAAATATGTACACATTAGTTTACATAATCATACATATGGAAAATTTACTGCCGTGGTTTGGAGCTATTTATAAAATTTGAATATACTAGTTTTTTAAAAGACGACCTGGCATTAGCTTGCCTTATGTTGGTCGGAAGATTGCTCCATAGATTTGTAGAAGCGACTACGAAGAAATTGAAAACAAATCCAATATGGTGTGAGGGGACAAAAAGAAGCGAGTTGTCAGCGGACCGAAGTGATTTTTTGTGGAAAGAAGAGAGATAGGCAAAGTTGTCCTTGAGGTATTTCGGTGTCGCAGGCTCATTCAGTTGAGACAATAGGAGACAGAGGGCTCGGTCCTGCGACAACGAATATGCAGCCACTTCAACTTAGCACGATACATGCATTTAGTAACCGGTCCATTTTATTGAGTTTGTTTCTCACTATGTATACATGCATGCTATGTATGGTGTAATTGAAAAGCCGCGTGTCGTCGTTGATTGTGCTATGAGTTTTGGGTATTGGAAGATGTATTGTTTATGTCTCGTATTGGGTATGGCATATTGCTGTGTTTTTTTTATTATCAACGACATTTGACTTGCCCCCCTAGGACCTGATCCGATTTTGTAGTAATAGGCTAATATTTAATTTATAAATGTAATCATCATCATAGACCATAGCACACAAGCCCTATACTTTCACTGTTGGAGATGAGCCTTCCAGAACAAATTTCTGTAGAATTTGGCCTACACTCGCCACGCTGGGCAGAAGTATTGGCGAGCGTCCGATGTCATTTTTATTAACATGTAGTTATTAGTGGAATCAGGACTGATGGCTTAACGTGCCCTCCAAGGCGCAGGAACTAAAACTATCACAATGTACGTAAGAAAAGTGTATTTCTACATATCGGGATTCGAACTGATCTTTTTATTTTAAGGAAAGCGTTCCTACCACCACGCCACCAATGCAATGTATCAAGTCTGAGTCTGTCGGAGTCTGAAAAAGCATCTTGACAAGTCGGCATAATAATAATAAATATTTCTGGACAGGTCACACAGCGCCATATAATTTCCGTGGTAAGCTACGAGGCTTGTGTTACGGAAACTAGATGGTTGATAAACTACTTACATATTATACTTTTTTTTTGTAAATATATACATATAAACACCCAGACCGAGACAAATTATACAATGTACAACTTGCCCCCGGTGGGAATCGAACCCACGACCTCCCGAGTTCACGGCAACGTTTGTTACCACTAGACCACGGAGGTGGTCAATAATGGTATAATGGTAGGGACATATTACGGCCGTCAGTGGCTGGCGTCAGTTGCTCCCATTGTTAGGCTTCAAATACCGCTTAATAACGTGTTGGCGCGATGTCACATGTCGTGCTCAGTATAAAAAAAAAACATAATGCCAAAACCATTCTAGGATAAACATGTATAGACACATCTTTTGCAAAGTAAATCTCATCACAAAATTAAAGTATCTTTATTATGCATTAACTATAGATTGCACATAAGTTCTAAAAGTAAAGTATCATCACGACCGTTTCCCTTCCGGGCTGGTCAGAAATCAGCGGCACCAGAAATAAGCGGATTTACATTAGGCTAACTTTACTATAGGCCAATCATGACAAGTGGCAAGCTCGTCCATGTCTCCAGCAAATCTCACAAATAAATTAATTATTAATTAAATTTATTTATTTAAATTAATAAATATTATTATATCCCGACCAAGAATCGAACCCGGTACCTCCGAGTCTAAATCCACGGACTTAACCGCTAGACCACGGAGGCAGTTACATACATAAGTTCTCTAGCCACAAAAAGTAAGCTTATCGATGTTTCTAGCGTAGAGCCTTGAGAAATGTCACAAATTAATCAAACCCGGTCGTAACAACTTTACTACGGAGCCAGATAATATTGCTAGTGTTGCAAGTATAAATAAAGAATTGCATCAATTTTACTTTACCACGAAGTCAAGTAGGTAAGTACCTATACACTCAAACACAAATAATAAACGTCTACATGTAAGCCCGTCTTTATACCCAATAAGCGTGCGACACACGAGACGGTGCGTTCGGAAAGTAGCTCGCAGTCATAAAATTTTATCACCTCTAATGGTCGGGGGGCCTGATTTGTTGATGTCGTTGTCTGACGGCCAAATGTAGGCGGAATTCTTATGAACTATACCGAATTTTAAAGCCAAAACTCACGTACTTTATTATCGAAGTTTTGTTAATTATATAGTCTAAACCGTTAAACCGTTACGTTAAACCACCCAGGTTGCGTTAATATTGCTTTTAAACTGATGACGTACCAACTGATAGACTGGATTTTAATCGAATAAATTTAATCGAGTAAGTTAGAAATGATGGTAGGCACCCGGACGGGATGTCATTAATTCCATATACTAGAGGCCGCGCACTGGTTTGGGATGCCACATGTGTTGACACACTCTGTCAGTCACATGTGACATCCAGCCATAAGAAACCTGGGGCCGCTGCAGAATCAGCCGCACGCCTTAAGCGCAACAAGTACGCGGAGATCCTCATCAATCACCATTTCATTCCATTTGCAGTTGAAACGATGGGCCTGTGGTCCGAGGAGGCTCTTGTGTTCTCCCGCGAGCTTGGTGAGAAACTCCACTTGGCGACGGGTGACCCTTTGAGTAGAGAATATCTCGTTCAAAGGGTCAGCCTCGCTGTTCAACGGGAGAACGCAGCGAGTGTCCTCGGCACACTACGCCCATTGAATAGTCGTAATTTTATTCATTATTTTTTAATTAGCTTTTTAATTTAGTTCTTAATTTATTTTATTTTTTAATCTTTGTGATTTATTCCGAATAAATATCTTCTCATAATAAAAAAAATCGAGTAAGAACACTGGTTGGACAACACTAGTCCTGGGTGACATGTTGGTGACCTTTACCATATGTTTGACTTGTCGCTTTTTCATTTTATTTTGTTGTGAAGTTAGTCGTTTGACTTGGCTTTGCTCTATGGTTTTTATACAAACATCGATAAAAAAAGCAAGCAATGCTTTACTTGCTTTCAAGTCGAACATAGCACTTGTATTATGTTCCTTGTTGGTGACTGTCAATCGGAAGATGGCGTCGTGATGTTTTGTTGTTATTTCAAGTTATTGTGAATATATTATTTCTAAATCTATAAAGAGACACACGTGGTGAATTAATTAACTGGTTACAAACTCTCAACTGACTGACGTTTTACGGTTAATCATCTCGACACACATCCCAGACTCTCTATGGAGATTTCTAAATAGACACCATAGCGCCTACGTACTAAATCCTATAACCGTTTCACTTCACTATTGGCCCCAGAAACGTTAAATATATACAAGACGGAGCAAGAATCCAATCGGTATGAATTCAATCTAGGACAATCGTCACAAAAATAATTAGTCTATGACAGTGCGTTGCCGGTTATGGTCGTACGTTGAATACTTTTAAATTGATTTTTTGATTGCATGAAGTGTAAAACACGTTCTTGTTCGACAATAGAAGAATATTGTAAAAAAAATATACAAATTTGATTAAAAATAAAATAATTTTAAACCTAGTTTTTAAGCTATTGCATAGCTTTTATCGCGGGCTTTGAGCGCGGCGACCGAATCAAGAAATTCCGTAACGAAAATAAACCTAACACCCCCACTCCGACCGGCACAGCGCGGCGGTGCGGTGTTGAAAGCCGTGCATCGTCTAACGTCGTTTCAGTTCGGCAGACTTCGGCACGGTGTTTGTGTGCGTGCGACTAGACGTATGCGTGTAGACTAGCTGCTAACTGCTCATAACTGATTATATCTTTTAGACACAATGCTAGGTGAGACAGCGTGCTTTTTGGCTGCGTAAAAAAATACTGCATAAATAAATAATTATAATTGCATAAGTTGATAAAAAATGCTATGCAATAGCTTTACCGCGGCAGTCCCCGAGTGCCACCCGTATTTTTTGTAAACAAAGAAAAATAACATAAAGAAATTAACCGGATAAAGCTGAAATGGGCTCCGTTAAAAACATTACCGAATAATAAAAAAGAAGGAATTCCGAAAATTATCGGGGCATCGCGTTCATCAGTCAAACACGAATATCGTATTTATAGTTAAGATCATTTGTTGAAACGGAGCCAAATTTCCGGGCGAGCTTTCAACAAATTTTACAAAAAGCGCTATAAATTGGCAAATAATCCCCCGCTAACGCAACCTTTGTTTGGCCACACGTGCTTTTAATATCATAGCGGACAAAAGCCGGATTTAAGTCTTTGAAAATGCTAAGGTAAATATTCTAAAAACTTGCTATTCCGATATGGATACGCGATTTTGTTAATAGCATTAGTAATATTTAGAACTGACAAATTTTGAGTTTCTTTTTATTTCTTTTATACAGAGCACGATAGGAGCAACTAAAATTACCCACTGATGACTGACATCAAAGTATAAATATCTCTATTCACATAAACCTATTACAGGCATCAGACAGACAAACAGACAGTGATACAAAGCGTCTTCTATTTTATTTTATTTTGATAACAAACAAACATTCACATTATATTAGCAACAGAAATAACATTAACAAGACCTTTAGTGTCGAACATTATAAATAAGAAAAAATAAAAATGTAATAATAATACATAAACATACATTAGGAACTATTATAAAAACTATTATATAAGAAATATTATTTTAATTTTGAGAACTAAATGGCCCGGGTACCGATTGGCGCCGGATGCTATTCACCATATATCTTCGTAGGATACTCCAATACTTCGGACACATTGCCAGAAAGGAAGGAGATAATCTCGAAAAACTCCTTGTTACTGGCAAGGTGGAAGGAAAGAGACCGAGAGGCTGAAGCCCGGTGCGGTCGTCCGACCAAATCCGCTCCACCACCAACACAAGCATCCATGATGCTGTGCATGCTGCCGAAGATAGGAGCGGGTGGCACAGTATCATCAAGACGCACACCAATTTTTCGTGAGGTCACGATACTTAGTAATGAGGAAAAACGACGCAAGATTTTAATTTTAAGTCATTTTTAAATTTCTTAACACTAGAATTAAATAAGTCAAGATGAGAAAATTCCTTATCGTAGTAGTCGAGAGAACGACAAAAGTATCTATTATCTATCTCACAGTAGATGAATTAGAAACAACAAATAAGTTATTGCTGCGAGTGCTACGTGTGGCGAAACGTAATGATTTGTAAGAGTGTAGATGAGTCTACGATATAATGTTGTTTAATATTTTGTAAAGGAGCATGGAATCAAAAATACAGAGACGAATTTCAAGAAAGTGCATTTTATGAAACCAAAACGAGTCTACATTTGAAGTACGAGATTTACCAATTTATCTTTTGCTTTTATAATATTGCCATGTTATTGATATTGATATTTTAAATGTGAAAGAAGTTTTGTATGTATGTCTGTCTGTCCGTATTTTACATCTATATTACAGGACCGACTCTGATGAAGGTTGGCTTTATGACGTCAATATTAGAGTCTGTCGTCTAACGCCTAAACTACTGTATGTAGAATCAGGTACAGTTGGACGTGACAACATCATCTAAACATCATTATAACTCCAACAATCTCAGAATATTTTTATAATATGTTATATTGAGCCCTAAAAAGCAGAACATCAAATTATTTATAAAAAATACAGGAGGCGATATTTTTGTTTGTCGTATAAACTGCTTTCGTACTTTATCTTTAAATAAATGCCATCTCAAAAAAAAAAAACTACTTAAAGGAGAGTGCTTTGATCGAAATTAAAATTTTACAAGGGTAATAACAAACATAGTCTATTTCATTTTATCGTAAGTAAATGTAATTACTACGTATCTTGTTACTAAATAACTTTGTTTCTATCGCAAGCACTATATTTTGTTGGTTAAGTTAAAATTATACATATTGCGTATATGATGCATTTGCGGTAATTTTTTATATGTACCTATTAGAGTCAAGTTACGATTTAAAACAAAATTGATCGTTATGCAGAAAGTGAGTTTTTTTTTTGTTGAGTTTATTCAAGATACTGAGAGTTTTGGTGCTGACGAAGTTCTGCCTTTAAGGGCTCGACATAGGCGACGCCCGGGTATAATTTAACTAATATTATCTATATTTGACAGTTCTGAACATAACCATTCCTAGTTCTATGCTAAGTAAAATATTCTGTTCGGATATGAATACGCGAATGTGTTAATAAATTTTATTAAATGATTTCCTAACAATGTGTCTCTGATGGACGACAATGACACAAAACACAGTCTGTATTCACTAGTGTCGAATTTGTCATGGAACTTGTGCTTTTGTTTGCATGCATGAATGTATGAATGGTTTGGAGAAGGAAGAAGTTTCCGGTATGATATGGTACGTTTTTATAGCTCCGGGATGACGCAGACATAAAATATTCTGGCATTGTGTTGGCCCTAAAATTATTTCTATTCCTAATAGTAATATAGTTTTTTTTAATATATTTACCATTATATTTTAATTTAATTTTTACAAGGTCTTAATTTTTTATATTATTTTTAGAATCAATATTGTAATTGAGCGGGGAAATGCAGACAGCGTTCTTGTCACATAAACACTTGTGAAATAAACTACACTACAAAAAAAAACTAAAATTATAACCATCCAATGGGTGTAGTGTGCCGAGGACACCCGTTGAACGGCGAGGCTGACCCTTTGAGCATAATATTCTCTACTTAAAGGGTCACCCCTCGCCAAGCGGATTTTTTCTCCAAGCTCACGAGAGAACGCCAGAGCCTCCTCGGACCACGAACCCATCGTTTCGACTGCAAATGGGATGAAGTGGTGATACTATATTTTTATACTGTTTATATATTACTTCGCACAATGTTATTTTGTTTCATTTTATTAAATTATACATTTATATAAAATGTACTCAAAGTACATTTTGGCATTAAATATCCATTGGTCTTAAATTTATATTTAGGGGCCAGCGAGTTGGCTCGCATATTTAATGTACTCTTTGCCTGGGATCGATGCCCGGAGCAACTGATCGACCTATCGATGATCATTTTTTCCACTACCATTGTGTTAACAATGAATTTTGTAATTCTATAAGTATGGCGGGGTAATTTAAGATGTTTTTTTAAATACCTACCTACAAACGGAAGGAATTTTCTGTTTTTTTTTATTTTTTTCATTACGTGGTATCAATTTTATGAAATGATATAATTTATTTGTCAGAAAACGAGTCTTAAGGTAGTGTAGGAGTTTTGTAGTGAGAGAAGTGAGAAGATATATAATTTTACTAAGGCGAAGGTGACGCAAAGACAATTGTGCCTATTGAGTGTGTTACGGGAATACAAGTCACAATTTTATTTTAAATTGTTTTATATTCTCAGATGCTACTGTGAGAAGATCATTATCCTTACATTTATATATATTTTTTTTTTAATTAAATATTTCCAGACAGATCACACAGCGCCATCTAGTTTCCGTGGTAAGCTACGAGGCTTGTGTTACGGAAACTAGATGGTTGATAAACTACATATTATACTTTTTTTTTGTAAATATATACATATTATACATATAAACACCCAGACCGAGACAAATTATACAATGTACAACTTGCCCCCGGTGGGAATCGAACCCACGACCTCCCGAGTTCACGGCAACGTTTGTTACCCCTAGACCACGGAGGCGGTCTAAGGTCTTACCTAAGTGCGAGCAGTCAAATTATAAATATATTGAATCGCCCGCATTTTTAAAATAAAGACTGTATTTAAATTATTTATATAGGTGGTAGGCGAACTGATGGTGGTAATTTTCCCAGTCTGCCGGGGCGGGGAGGAATCCACCGTTCGTGCCGATAAACCCAGTAACGTGTATCCACACGTTTCGGGATCAGACTCCAATTGCCGTCATGCCCAGTCAAGCCGACATAGTGTTAGGGACTGATGTCAGTCATAAGTGTCTGATTCCAGTTGCTAACATTAATGGACCTTGCGCGCCACTTACCATCAGGTATTATTAACTCAATTATCGACAAATACAAAATGAATGATAAACCATATGTCCATAGTGCAACATTAATGTATGAAATGATACGAGTGCAAGTTCGGAAAAGCCAGAAAAGTTTTGCATATTTTATAGCGAGCTTCGATTGTTCCGGTCCAATTCTATTTTTTATTCCTTTATGATACACGGCACCGCATGTCGATACCTTCGACACATGAATGTCAATCTCTGTTTGAAAATTTCACTTTTAACGCTTTTTCGTGTCACAAAAAAGCCTGTATCTAAAAAAGTCTACATGCTATTTTACGTGTAGACTTTTTGTCAGATCATTCGCTTTTTGCCAAATGACTTATTCGTATGGACCAGCTCTAGAGTAGAATTTATTTTTGATAGAGATCAGGTGGAAAGACGACTTTAAGAAGGTCGCTGGTGAAATTGAATATGGGTGTCAAATGATCTCGTGCAATAGTCATCACATTGGGGAAAACCTTTCGGGGTGGTCAGAAACCACGCTTATAAATAAGCGGATTCACTTTTTAAACTTTCGCGCATATTCATAATAGTTTTTTTTTAAAATAATTTTAACGGGTCTTTACGCGATTTACCTTAGAGACATATTTCTCCCGACGTTTCAGCCAAGTTGCATTGGCCGTGGTCACGGGTCGACTGAAGCTATGCGGTGTAGTCTCGTACATACTGGGCGGCAGATGTAAACCTACCCACTTATCACTTTTAAAAGTTTTTAGAAATCACGACACACGACACTTACAATATCCTTGGCGACACCGGGCGATTTTTCCCGGCGTCGAAACCTATTGATTACTGGATTCCACGATGAAGATAGCTTATAACCCCCCTCTCGATTGAAATTTTTGTGTTTCTTTATTTCGATCGCTTCACGTACTATTCTAGGGTAATAGTGCCGATCGGTGGAAAGTATCTTTGGGTCATGCAGCTCAATCCAATGGTTTGTGCCACTATCCATTAGGTGTTCTGCTATTGCTGACTTGTTTAATTGGCAGTTTTTTACAGCTGCTATATGTTCCTTGACCCTCTCAGCTATTGTGCGCTTAGTTTGGCCAATATATGAACTCCCACAGCTGCAGTCCACTTTATACACGCCAGGCGTTTGGAAAGGAATGACATCCTTTGGGGTGCGTACGTGTTTTGCTACTTTGGAGAATGGGGTGTACACAGCATTGATAGATAACTTTTTGAAAGCTGTACCAATTTTATCCGTTACTCCTTTCACATATGGTAAGAACGCGGGCAGCCGATTCAGGCAGGTCAATAACGGAAAGGAGTAACGGATAAAATTGGTACAGCTTTCAAAAAGTTATCTATCAATGCTGTGTACACCCCATTCTCCAAAGTAGCAAAACACGTACGCACCCCAAAGGATGTCATTCCTTTCCAAACGCCTGGCGTGTATAAAGTGGACTGCAGCTGTGGGAGTTCATATATTGGCCAAACTAAGCGCACAATAGCTGAGAGGGTCAAGGAACATATAGCAGCTGTAAAAAACTGCCAATTAAACAAGTCAGCAATAGCAGAACACCTAATGGATAGTGGCACAAACCATTGGATTGAGCTGCATGACCCAAAGATACTTTCCACCGATCGGCACTATTACCCTAGAATAGTACGTGAAGCGATCGAAATAAAGAAACACAAAAATTTCAATCGAGAGGGGGGTTATAAGCTATCTTCATCGTGGAATCCAGTAATCAATAGGTTTCGACGCCGGGAAAAATCGCCCGGTGTCGCCAAGGATATTGTAAGTGTCGTGTGTCGTGATTTCTAAAAACTTTTAAAAGTGATAAGTGGGTAGGTTTACATCTGCCGCCCAGTATGTACGAGACTACACCGCATAGCTTCAGTCGACCCGTGACCACGGCCAATGCAACTTGGCTGAAACGTCGGGAGAAATATGTCTCTAAGGTAAATCGCGTAAAGACCCGTTAAAATTATTTAAAAAAAAAACTATTAAGCGGATTCACATTTAGCTAACTTTACTATAGGCCAATCATGACAAGTGGCAAGCTCGTCGATGCCTCCAGCGTACCAAACTCGTGAAATATCACAAATAAATTAAATATTAATTAATAATAGGCTAATATTAATTAATATTTAATTTATTTGTTATATGTCTCGAGTTTGGTAGCTGCCTGGAGACATCGACGAGCTTGCCACTTGTCATGATTGGCCTATAGTAAAGTTGGTTAAATGTGAATCCGCTTATTTATAAGCGTGGTTTCTGACCACCCGAAAGGGAAACGGTCGTGATAATACTTTACTTACTTATATTATAACAAAATAATATTTCAGTCTATCCATTATTTAATCTTTTAATTTATTATTTGTTGCTTGTAATGTATAAATTTTAAATTTTTATAATATAGTAAATAATTTATAAAAATTGACAATATCCGAGTGTTACATGTTAACCATATGGAAATAAATATTTTAAACTTAAACTTGAACTATAGTCCTAAAAAATAAAAAAGTATCATCACGACCGTATCCCTTGCGGGGTGGTCAGAAACCACGCTTATAAAGAACGGTACCGAGTCTAAATGCACGGACCTAACCGCTAGACCACGGAGGCAGTCCTCTATAAGCTATCTCATTTTGCTTTAACAATAATAATTCTGAATTTAAAAAGTACAATTGTGTGTAAAATAGGTTAATATTCATATATGTATATGTCAATCGTGAATTACATTACTATCATTCGATCTATTCACAAGAAAATGAATTACCTAAGCGAAGCGAGAATCAATTTATTAGAAGAGAAGATTTACATTTAGCTACCGTATTGGGAGGTCCCATTTTGAAACAAAATAAATATATAATTCTTATTCTTTATACCCGATTTATTCACCGACCATATTTGATTTGATACAAAATAGGTAAATAATATCAAGCACAGGAGCTGACAGGAGACATTCATAAAGGGCATTTCGATCTTGATGTCTGCATCCCCTTATCTACAAACTTTTTACCTATTTTGCAGAAAAAGACCGACCATTATGGCATGGTCATTAATTAAGTGGCGGACCAATGTTGTAAAACTTTGAAGCGATGCCAATATTGTTGGGAAAGAATAGCAATGATATGGCTTATTTTTTATTCTAAGTTTATTAGGGGCTTTTACCCATTATTAGCAGGACAGCCTTATCGAAACATAACCTGAATAAATAAACATTTACAGTTCTCCCAAAGTGATAATGCGCATAGAAATCTTCGTCACTGTTCGGCAACGGTCGTATTCCCCGAGCGTCGGAAGACGATATGTATATAGAGTGATTAAGTGCATTTTCTTCATGCATAATTTAGTAGAATTATGTGTTTTGTGCTAGTTGTTAGTACGTTTTCCTATTTTACAAAATAAACTATTTAAAGTTGAATAAGATAATTAAAGTTGAAATTAAATTCACCTTTGAAAACAAAACCAAGAACGGTGTGTAATATCAGCTCTATATAATTCCACTCAGAGAGAACACATGCAGTCACCGACCGCCCGAATTGTTTTCGATTGTGTACACATGATATTGACTTCTATTTCTTTCGAACAAGGTGCAAAATGCAAGTGCAATGTTTAGGCTCTTACGATTCAATGATTCGGGTGTTTCCAGGAATACGACAATTAGCGAAGATCTGTATGTGCATTATTAATTTGGGAATACTGTACGAGTATACTCAAACTAATCTTAATTTCAATATTTAAAAAAAAACGGAGTCCTTCGCGCGATTTTGCGCGGACATGTCTTTGTTTTGTAAATTAATTTACTGTGGATATTGTTGATATTGGTGATAATGTGAATAATTATGGAAAACGTTAAATTAGACTTTAAATATGGGGCTCAGGTTGCAGTTAATTTTTTGCGGTTTTCTCGCCATACCATTATACCCGACATGTTTGGGCTATAATGCCGCGAGTAACTCCAAGTAAAGCATCAAATTCTGAAACATCTGGAATTTTATGACAACCTCATTAACTCATAAGTTAGAAAGATATGTTCTGTCAGATTTGGCTGTATGGGCTAGACCCTTTGCCTTCCCTATCACCGCATTCATCATCCATCGCTCCCTCTCCATTCCGCAACTGAACCACACGCAAAGGTCAGAACATGCACCCACATACCGTAGTCACCATCCCTTCGCGTACGTATAAATTTGGGGACTCATACATCTGTCGCACGATAAAGATGTGGAATGCTCTTCCAGCCTTTGTGTTTACACTTTCCTATAACTTGGAGTCCTTCAAGCGAAGTGTGAAGAAGTATGTGGGTATAGTGTTAGGGACTGATGTCATTTATGAGTGTCTGACTTTAGTAGCTAACATTCATGGACATTGCACGCCGCTTACCATCCGGTGGGCGCAAGGTCACATGTCGTGCTAGTAAAAAAGAAACAAAAACCATAAAAGCGGTACAAAGCGTAAGCGATAATCAAATATAGTACTGTAACGTTCATAAGTATAGTTCTACTTGTATATTTAAACTACAATACAAACGTTATAGGTAACATGAGTGTGTCTGGCAGTATTTGAATATTATCAAATATGATTGACTGCCTCCGTGGGCTAGCGGTTAAGTCCGTGGATTTAGACTCGGAGGTACCGGGTTCGATTCCTGGTCGGGACACAAAAATATTTATTAATGTAAATAAATACATGTAATTAATATTTAATTTATTTGTGATATTTATCGAGTTTGGTACGCTGGAGACATCGACGAGCTTGCCACTTGTCATGATTGGCCTATAGTAAAGTTGGCTAAATGTGAATCCGTTATTTATAAGCGTGGTTTCTGACCACCCCGAAAGGGAAACGGTCGTGATGATACTTTACTTTACTATGATTGATTCATCATTACAGCCCCTAGAACACAGCGTCCTAGATCTCCACTGCTGGAGATGGGCCTTCCAGAACATATATCTGGAGAACTTGGCCTATACTCGCCAGCCAGACGGCTTGGCGAGGATTTGATGTAAATTTTTATGACATTTTATTAACGATTCCACGAGTTGGTATTAGTGGAACCGGGACCGACGGCTTAACGTGCTCTCCGAGGCACGGGAACGGTGGTGTTGTAAATCTATGACAAATGTACTTAAGAAAAGTGTATTTCTCATTGGTACATGCCGGGGGGGTTTGAACCGACCTTTGTAGAATTTAAGGAACGCGTTCTTACAACCGAGCCACCACTAACTATGATTGATTATATACTAGTATTTTATACTGCAGCTTGGTATCATCCTCTCTCTTTGATTCATTGCATTCGATTGTCTATTATCAAACAAACAATTTTAAATAAACGCGGAGAGCGTACGATGCAACGGTAAAGTCACGTGGTGTATGCCGACGACCTCTGGTATGAACTGAAGAAGTCAACGAGACACCGTTGAAATCAATCAATATAGCGCAATAAAATATCATTTAATTTAAATTATAAATCAGACACATCCATACTTTGTTATTATTTTAAAACTAATAAAAAGTGCCAAGACAATTGACAAGTGTTGTATAATTAATAACATTATGTCAGAGCTATAATAATTAATTTTCAGTTCTAAATTGAACCTTATTGTATTAAAATTAGGAGGTTTATGTCGACCCAATCTACTCCCGACAGTAAGTCGCCAAGATTTTTGGGCGTCTATTGCGTAACTTATCAGAAATCCGCTGTTGTTATTTTCAAACAATCACAATTTGCAGTGATACTCGTAATAAAAAAAAACTATTGTAAATTTTAATATTTTTATGTTTCGCTCCTGGATTATTTTTATTCTATTCTTAAAGTTTATTTGCTAGCAAGATGATTGTTGTGAATGTTGGAGTGTGTGAGCGAGAGAGTAAATCCTTCATAATTAGGAATAGCTAACTTCAGTAAAGAAGCCGACAGACGCATTCAGCTAGGATGGGCAGCATTCGGGAAGTTGCGACACATCTTCCTATCAAACATACCACAGTGTTTAAAGACAAAAGTTTTCAACCAGTGTGTTCTTCCAGTAATGTCGTATGGAGCAGAGACGTGGACGCTGACGGTGGGTCTGATACATAAAATCAAGGTCGCTCAGCGAGCTATGGAGAGAGCTATGCTCGGGATTTCTCTGAAGGATAAAGTCAGAGACGTTGACATCCGTCAAAGAACCAAAGTTACCGACATAGCTTTCAAAATAAGCAAGCTGAAGTGGCAATGGGCTGGACACGTCTGTCGTAGAAGCGATGAACGATGGAGTAAACGGGTCCTGCAGTGGAGACCACGTACTGGAAGACGCAGTGTGGGACGACCCCCCGCTAGATGGACAGATGACCTGAGAAAGGTCGCTGGTGGGGGATGGATGAGGGTGGCAGAAGATCGTGTAAAATGGCGAGCCTTGGGGGAGGCCTATATCCAGCAGTGGAGAGATACAGCCTGATGATGATGATGATGAATTTACTACCTAAATTCTGATTATATTTTGTAAAAATTAGGTTTTTTTATTATTAAATATAAATGTTACTCAGCCGATTCCCGATGGGATACGGAATCGCCACCCTGGTATTATCAGCTGAAGAGGTTCATTTTTAACCGTCAGCACTAATTTGCCATTGTTTTCTGACGCCAAAGTTTTTTTCAAACCATAAATGAGATAAAATGTTTAGGGTGTCTGTTTTTTGGTTTTGGTTTTGGGTTTTTTGGTTAGTACCTACTATATAGGTGTCAGAATTCTGAAGTTAGTATGTTTATATGTGATTTATTGTTAAATTATTAATTTATAATTTAAGTTAGTATTCAACGTGGCAATGCTGCCAGTATCCTTGGCACCTTGCCCATTGGCAGCGATTTGGAGCAAATGTATTATTTATAATATTTTTTATTTAGTTTTTTCTTCATTTTAGTTTTTAGTTATATTTTTATTTATTAATTAGGTTTATTTTTATTAATAGTAATTTATGTTTTAAGATGTAAGTTTTTAGTTTAATTAATATGTTATTATTTTTTTAAATCATTGTACCTTATTTTCTTCGAATAAAACCAGTTAGTATTTAACTAATATCTATGACCGCCTCCGTGGTCTGGTGGTAACAAACGTTGCTGTGAACTCGGGAGGTCGTGGGTTCGATTCCCACCTGGGGCAAGTTGTACATTGTATAATTTGTCTCGGTCTGGGTGTTTATATGTATATATTTACAAAAAAAAAAGTATATTATGTAGTTTATCAACTATCTAGTTTCCGTAACACAAGCCTACAAGCTTACCACGGAAACTAGATGGCGCTGTGTGACCTGTCTGGAAATATTCATTTATTATATTTTATTTATCTTGTTTGGAAAATAATTTAAAATATTGTCAGTTTTTCGTACAGGTTAATCGAGGTGGATTCCAAAAATAAACTCTTAATATACTATCTCTAATGGGACGTCTCTTAAGGATATTTTTAATTTATAGGCAGTTTAATTTTTTATTAGGTTTAGTTTATAGTTATTTAATTTGTAAATATATATTTTGTAATTATTAATTTATGTTTTGTAAATATTATTTTTCGAATTAATTTATCTTTAATCATATATTTTTTTAATAAAAAAATAACATACTAGTTGTTTGACGCGGTCGTTGCGTGTGTAATGTAGTGGTTAGCGATAGAAACATTGAACTGTATGTTATTTGTTTCTTTGTCTGTTTA
The DNA here is from genome assembly GCA_910589645.1 of Tinea semifulvella. Lineage (NCBI taxonomy): Eukaryota > Metazoa > Arthropoda > Insecta > Lepidoptera > Tineidae > Tinea > Tinea semifulvella. Next base: position 6,690,558 of record OU342599.1, read on the forward strand.
ATAATAATCATAAAATTATTTATTGCATGAAGTTAAGCATCTTAATACTAGGTGCACAGGCGAGCTGTATGCCGTAAGGTATATACCTACCAGCTAACCTGTGGGAAATTTAAATTAATTAGAGGTAGAGTGCCAAGAAAAAAGAAAAAAATAATATAAAATAGTATTTTCATTGACATAAACTACATAGACAATACATATATACCACATATACACATATACTGCGTTGAATTTGTTAAAGAGCAAATGTATTTATATTATAATCTACAATAAAAATAAAGAACTACGCATTTTTTATTTTAATTATTCAGTAATAAAATTTTAAGTTACGGTGCAGAGAATTTATCCCAAAAATATCGCACAGCATATCTACGATCGCGCGACCGTATACTTACTCGTGCGTAATTCCTTCTCTCTCTAATTTCGTCTCTCGACTGTGGGCGAGATCAATTAATAATAACACTTTAGGTAATGATTTTTATGTTTAAAAAAAGTGATTCTTTTATTTCGTTGTTCGTTCTAAAAAACATTTAAATCAAACAGAAAAACTATAGTAGTGCAACTTGGGAATGTAGCCAGTGTACTTTTAATTAAGAAATTATCGTTGGTAGAGATTTTTTTTCTGTGAATATATTTTGTAATATTTTTTTGGAATCAATTGTGATGTTCATGTGCAAGTTGTTTACAGCGGTGGGTTGCAACAATCTACCCCAAGCATTAAATGAATTATTTTGAATTGTATTTACTTCCCTTTACGCCTATTATATTTACTTGCCTACACAAGTATTTAATTCATATTATTTATTGAAAATATAGTACAAAATATTCATAAATTTAGTAAGTCTTGTTTCAAGGAGTGTTTTTTTTAATATAGATATCATCATGGCAAGCTTACAATATTAATTCTCCCTGAAAGTAAAAATTGGCATTTGACAACATTGTAAATGGCACATACTTTCAACGAAAACAACAAATAGGTGGTAGGCGGACTGATGGTGGTAATTTGCCCAGTCTGCCGAGGCGGGGAAGTATCCACCGATGAACCCAGTAAAGTGTGTCCACACGTTTCGGGATCAGGCTCGAATTACCGTCATGCCCAGTCAAGCCGGCATAGTGTTAGGGACTGATGCCAGTCATGATTGTCTGATTCCAGTTGCTAAAATTCATGGATCTTGCACGCCACTTACCATCAGGTGTTCGCAGGGTCACATGCCGTGCTAAATAATAAAAAAATAGAGATCGCAAATTTGTTTTTTTTGTTTTAAATATTTTTTATTACGACTATCTCCAGAAACTTCTACCAATATTTTAAAATGTATTTTAATTCTTAACTATAAAACAATTTCGAAACGTAAGATAAGAGAAAACGATTTGTTTCCGATCGTCTGTTAGATAGTAGCCATAATTCCGCTTCCATCGCGCAGCTACGCCATATGTCTTCCGAGCATAGCACAAGTTGTAGCAAGGCAGCCTACGCCAATCCCCCGATAAAGCACCTATAAAGCACGGACGCAATAAAGAGAATGGATGCTAGCCATCGGCAGCGTGCCTGGTGACCAGGATTACGCCGAATCGCCACTATTTATTGCCCCAGCCTCTCGCCTCCCAGGTGCCATCAATCTATTTAATGATCGGGTCAGCACATGCAGTCTTGGTTTACTTTTTGCCACTAACGCCCTCGGGCGGCGCAAAAAGACAAGCGCAGAGATCGACGGTTGATGAGGGCCTTTTGTGTCGGGCGCGCTGCTGTGAAAGGTTATCGAATGCATCTGAGTGCACGGAACGCTTCGGCGGAAATGTTTATTTTTATTTTATGACAGTTTTATGCTAGCGATGGCTGACCATTCTGGCCGTTCTTGTAAAACTATTGAACGCTATGAAGAGTGCACGGACGCTTTGGCGGAAATGTTTACTTTTTTGTATGCTTTATATCTGTATGTCTTCTTAATAAAATAAAAATAAAAATATTTTATTGTAGAATAAGACATGCCTCCGTGGTCTAGCGGTTAAGTCCGTGGATTTAGACTCGGAGATATCGGGTTCGTTTCCTGGTCGGGACACAAAAATATTTATTAATGTAAATAAATACATTTAATTAATATTTAATTTATTTGTGATGTTTCTCGGGTTTGGTATGCTGGAGACATCGACGAGCTTGCCAATTGTCATGATTGGCCTATAGTAAAGTTGGCTAAATGTGAATCCGCGTGATTTCTGACCACCCTGAAAGGGAAACGGTCGTGATGATACTTTACTTAGAATAAGTTAATACATTATTAGGTACAGTGGCCGCTATGGGACATATCCTGTCGGTTGGCCATACAAAAATTATATTAGGTCGTTACATATGAAATTGACGATTTGTCGAACTTGCCATTTTGATCTCAAATACCTGGCGTTAGGCTAGGAATAAAAAATTCAAATTTAGGCTCGTGTATTTGTGTTTTGAACTTAGTGATTCATTTTTTTTCACGGCATTAGATTTTTCTTTGAAATTGGTCTGGATACATAATGAAAAATTTAAATATTGCGTTATTTACGAACGTACATAGATAGACATTAAGCTCGCCTATGTACATTTAAATGTGTTTTTGTTTATTGTGCAATAAATTTATCTATCTAACTATAACTAACAACTGTGGCGCCTTCCCACTTGTCCTTGACCTCTAAGGACCCAGGCGCTGCTGCATTACAAGCAGAGAACCTCAAGCGGCGAAAATACACTCAGCTTATTGGGAGATGTGTTTTTGCGCCGTTTGGAGTTGAAACTCTCGGGCCGTGGGGACCAAGTGCACACGAAATTTTCAAGGCGTTGTCAAAACAGCTCATCAACACCTCGGGAGACAAAAGGGCTGGGCAATATTTGGGCCAAAGGATCAGTATTGCCATTAAACATGGCAATACTGCCAGTATTCTTGGCACTTTGCCCATTGGCAGCGATTTGGAGCAAATTTTTTATTTATAATATTTTTTATTTTGTGTTTTCTTCATTTTAGTTTTATTTTTATTTATTAATTAGGTTTATTTTTAATAATAGTAATTTATGTTTTAAGATGTAAGTTTTTAGTTTAATTAATATTTTATTATTTTTTTAAATCAATATTTACTAACAACTAATGTACTAGTAGTTACGTAGAAACATTCGGGCGTAACAATGGAATAGAGACTATAAGAGATGATATCTATTTATTTAGAAAAAAATACAGACGTTAAGGTTGTTAGTACATAGTATCCTCTCCTCCTTAGTCGGTACCCCACTGTTGGGGATCGTGACTCCGTCGCAGTCCATCCACTAGCCGTTTCCAGTGGTTGCGGTCCTCGGCGCAGTGGATGGCTTGGTGTACTGGGATGTTTAGGTGGTCAGTCACCTGACTGGACCATCGTTTGGGGCTTCTTCCTCTTGTTCTTTTACCGTCTACCTTTCCCGTTACTAAGAGTTTTTCCAGATTGTCGGCTCTTCTAGCAATGTGGCCAAAATATTGCAGAATTCGGGTAAAGCAGACGGCAGAAAGTCTCTGTACCTTAGCAAGTTTGAGCTCTTCGAGCACGGAAACGTTAGTGCGTGGTGCGGTCCAATGAATATTACGCAAACGACGCCAGCACCACATCTCAAATGCATCAATTCTTGCATCATTACGTACATAGTATAAAGAAGATTAAATTAATAAGCTTAACCTAATTGACGGCAAAAATATATAATAAAATACCGTTGAGACTACTAGAGTTAAGAGAAATGAATAGAAGACTTAAATATATACTAATTGACAAGACATACTACACAATCAATGATTTTTTTACACACAAAAATATAATTATATGACATTTTGTTTTACTTATAATTTATTATATTTATATTAAATTTTAGATATAAATGATATTGTCATTTATATTTTTATTGTATCTCAATTAAAATTAAACGCTATCCACAATTACTAATATTTGTACAAGGCTCCAGAAGATCGGGGAGAAGACGCACTTCCTGGCTCAAGAACCTCAGGGAGTGGTTCGGGATGAGCACCAGATCCTTGTTCCGGAGAGCGGCCAACAAAATCAAAATCGCCTTAATGATAGCCGACCTCCGATAGGAGATGGCACCGTAAGAAGAATAAGTACGGCCTATGGCAAGAGCACCTTTATAACCTATATCTGTTGTTTTATAATATTAAATGAAATGAAATGAAATATAATTATTAGAAAAAATGCAAACATAACGGTGTTATGAAATAGGTTTACCCACTTTATTAGACACACACACATTGAATTACTCGCAATTATAAAAAAAATCTAATAACATTATGCAACTTTGACGTAAGCTCGGCTTAGCCCGCGCTAAAACAGAAAGTCGAAATATAATGGAATCATTTATTTTACGATACATTTATTCGAAGGAACAATACAAACAACTTAATAATTAAAAATACAACTAAATAGGCGCTTGGCCAAGTATTTGTCAAAGCGGCTGACAGAAAGGTCTGGAGACAGGAAGGCTGGCAATTATTTCTGCCAACGTATTAGCCTCGCTATACAGAGGGGAAATGTTGCCAGTCTCCTTGGGACTATCTTGGATGGGCGTCTCTAGAGGACATTTTTTATTTATAGTTTAGTTTATTTTTAATTTTATTATTTAGGTAGCTTTTAATTTATATTTAATGTACATATATTAATTACCTTCAAATAAAGCACTCCTATACGTAAAAAAAAACTAAATAGTAAAAGAAAGGAAAAAAATATATATAAAAAACTTGCTCTAAATCGATTACCACGTTGAATCTGTTGACGAACTGTTTTGCCTTGATACTTGGTCCCTACGGCCCGAGAGTTTCATCTACGAACGACGAAAAAACACAAATTCCAATGAGCTCGGTGTATTTCCGCCGTTTGAATTTCTCTACTTGTAATGCCTGGGCCCTTAGACGTCAAGGATAGGTGGGACGTCGCCAGGTTGTCCTCACAGGTGGCATCCCACACTAAAGGCAAACCACTATTTTTATATTTGAAATGAAGTTGAATATCGTTTATTTGCAATAAATACAGTACAGTGGTCACAAAACTTTAGTCAGGTCTAATCACCTATATTCTACCTGCAAGGCGTGCAAATCTTTACTTACATACTAATATCATAATCACAACTACATTAAAATAAAAAACAATATTAATTAACCTGTTTTGCACTCAAGATACTCTTTTACAAGATACGTTTGCGGTTAAAAAAATAGAATCCCGCAGCTACTCGTATATACGATGTCTTGATTAGCATGAAAATACCTTTTGTAATTTGATGAGTATAAAATTAATGTCAACGATTTTGAAGTAACAATTATAATGTTAATATTGGTGTACCATAGTCCTGTATGGGCAGCTGTGGAGATCGTGAGGTGACCAATGGTCGGTAGGATTTGTGTGCTAACGGCATAGACGTATAGGTGAAGACTAGTGATGCAACGAAAACAAAAAGAAATAAATATTTGTATAAACCGAAAATAAAATATTGCGGAAAATTTTTGAATCGCGACCTGGACTGCTGACTGGTCTTCTCACACGTAGGAAATCTGTGTCAAGGTATTTGCCTTCTTACGGTTACGGGTTGTATTCGCTTTCTGTGACTACGGACAGGGCATGCGGTAACCATTAAAGATTAAAGTATACTACACCGCGATTGGTAGCAGGTTTCGAGCGTAACATTGTCTGGCGTACGGCGGACAGGCGTGCATAGAGTCCAGCAGCCCTATTTTGATACTTGAGCGCAAACGTTTTATAATGGAATTAAAGTTGATATTTGCACGGACGCTGTATAGAGTTGGGAATTGAATAATATTTTGTAATTCTGACGCAACGTCTGATGTAAATAACAAAATCCACTAATAACGATTGCGATTTTAAGTAACAGGTTTCTCACAAGTAGGAAATCCTTTGCGCGTGTAAACATGCCAGCCGCCAGACGACGACGTACGAATTCGTTCAGTGTTTCCATCCGCATATCCCTATATAAGACATCGTTCCTCACCTGGAATACAACTCAGTTTCTCCACGTCTAAATAAAAATATGGATTTAACGCTAGACCACGAATGCCTACATACATATACCAAACTTTCAATCTTATAATATACAAGTTTTTTTTTTTAAGGTACCAAATTTGCGCAATTTTTATGTTTCCTAATTAATTCTTAAAAAAGAGAAAAATGTATAATTTTATTTTAGAAGTCATATTTTTATTTTGTAAATTTTATAGTTTTTGTTAATTTTTTTTTTTGTTTTAACAGTAGTAAGTTTTTAATTGTTTTAACAGTAATAAGTTTTTAATTTCTTCTTCTTTTTGTATTGGTGAATGCTGTGACACCTAATTGGTACATATATTAGATAAGCTATAGTTATACTATGTTATGTGTGTGATAATATATGTACTGCTGTGTGTACTAAATAAATAAGTAAGTAATTATGGATATAATAATAATTTCTTTTTTTATAAAGCTCTTGTTAAAATTTATTATGTATTTTAAATATAAATTCAAATAAAACACCATACCATGCCTAAATATTAGTTTTCATTGAAAATAAAAACGGGACGCCACGTGCGTCGACACCCTCGCCGCGTCGCATCTCAGGGAGCCGCGGCGGAAAATGCGGAGTCCAGCAAGCGACGCAATTATGTAAGTATATTAAAAGATTACATATTTGTGCCGTTTGCTGTAGAAACTCTGGGCCCATTGAGTCCAAGCGCAAAAAAGTTTTTAAAAGACATAACACCGCGTCTTGTCCTCCGGTGACAAGAGGGCTGGCTCTTTCTTCGCCCAGAGAATCAGTATTGCAATTCAGCGGGGAAATGCAGCCAGCGTTCTTGCCACCATTTCACGCGGACGGGACTTATATCCCTATCCTTAATATTAATTATATTTTATATGTTGTAAATATATTTTTTGAATAATATAGGTATATATTTTTTCCCTATCCTTAGTATTAATATTAATTTTATTTTCTATTTTGTAAATATTTTTTTTGAATAAATGTATATTATTCATAATATGGATTATACAAGAAAAATGAATATAAAACTAGCTAAGAAATAATACATGGTAATCGCATTTGAGATTTGGCATGAGCGGCAAATGTCCTACCTCAATAAACGGGTCCTTGTCGAATCCCAGTAGTAAACCTGAACAAACTGCCGCCATGTGGCACGACCGTCTTAATGTTCGTCTCCGTTCTGACATACGTTACGAATTCACTGCCACAATAATATGAATATTTTTATTTACAGATTACCTACTTTATACCGTCCCTTCTTATCATTCCGGATTTGTTACGAATTGCTTTGCAGTTAACGTAAAGCAAGCATATGTCAGATCATTATTTAAAAAACTCACTCACATTTTTTAAATAGCTCCAAACAAAATTTGTGAGTTGTATATATATATGTATGTATGTTTATGTTCAATAACAGAGTTATTTTATTATAACCTTGAATGTAATGAAGCAGCAGCCGTATTACAATTCTGTAGCCGCAAATGTTATGTAACGGAATCATGTAACTTTCGAAAACTGTTAATACAAACGCGATTAGAGTTCAAATTCGTACAGATACATTCAGTCTTAAATGCTATACGAGTAGAAACTTTACTAGTGAAATATTTGAGCATAAGCTTGCATATGCTCGTCAAATATCTCGCTAAAATTAATAGTATACTGAAATCCACTATATTGACAATCTGAAGCTTAAACTAAATCTGATTTTGAATAGGTACGAGTACAGTTTTATTACGTTAAAATTATGAAACTGCCGTCATAGTCTAGCTGTTAAGACTGGATTTGGACGAGGAGGTTCGATTCCTTGTTGGATCACAAAAAAACATTTATTATATTTCTCGAGTCTGGTACTTCACAAAATTCGTGGTTTATGACCACCCCGCAAAATACGTTCGTGATGATACTTTATGTTATTATTAGTATGTGTATATCTATTCATTCACCTGTTTAGATTACTGTAAATGACTTGTCTATATTAACGTTTTAGCCATGTTCTACTCTGATACATCTAACTAATCACCGGAGGCAGTATCAAGACAACTCTTATCCCGGACTGACTTTGCAAATACACTTCGCTTGCTAATATACGAATACTGCTATACTCGTATAATTTATAATTTTTATTAATTATAACCCGTATAATTTTGCTCCTGCCTCTCATTCATTCATTTTGTTTTAGGTAAATAATCATTAACCTATTGGTTTTCACATATTTATTATTATTATTATTTTACTTTTGCTAGTCACAGTTCAATTGCACTATATTTTACTCTTATTTCTGTTTTAATTGTTTTTCTAAATAATATAAAATCTCTTTGGCTTGTAATCCACTATTGCTACTTTGTGTATATGTTTAATATAATAAGCTGTGATTTATTTAAAAAAAAAAAAAAAAAATGTTACTTTTTACTTTAACATTGGAAACGTGCCGTGAAAGGTGGCGAAGCATGCCAACGAGGGAAAGTTCCGGTCAAGTCGCGGCCCTCGGCTTCCGCTTGCCCAATTTGTTCGCATTCAATTCGCTCATATTTCTCTAACAAACATTAAGTATATACCTATATGTCTTAGCTTATTGTTGTTTATTTGACATGTGTTTTAATATAATACGGCAATAATGAGAGTTAAAGCATATCTCTAGTTTAATTGTATTTGTTAAGAATAAATCAAATTAAAAGAAAATATTTATTTGCAATAAACATGGTAACAAAACATGTATCACTAAATTTTTATCACGATAGATGGCGCATGATAGATGGTACCCAACATAACTGTCAGTTGCATAGAAAACTTGTATTTTTATTACGAAATTTATTATTTTCTGGATATTATGCCGAAGTGAGCAGCTTTTAAGTATACAAATCGACATTTCTAAGCGAAATCAAAGATATGGTGATCTCAAAATTGCCGTTCTATTAATAAAACCTTTTTTCTTTTTAAAGACGGTGTGCGCTTTCTTTATTCGTCTTTTAAGGTAGGTAACGTTAATTTAAAATACATTATTCTGTAATAAAAATAAAACTACAAAACATTAAAAAAAATATGCGATATAGATGTAAAATAAGGTACCATTGCCGCTAGCGACATCTACAAATAGTTTTGCCTGATACACCCCATTATGTAAGTACTTGTATATAGATAAAGAGAGAAGCAAATGAGAAGAGGATATTAAATTTCCAATTAACGACTTCAAATATAATCCTCTATTGCAACTAAATTCAACTGATACTGAGTGATCCTCAGGCAATGATTTGAAGAGTAAAGAATAATATAAAATATATAATTATACTTTAATGAAGTAATATACAAACAGTATAAAATAATTACAATATAAATTAAAACTACTTAAAAGTAAAAATTAAAATAAATATAAACTAAACCTAATAAAAAATAAACTATAAGTAAAAAATGTCCTCTAGAGACGACCCTTCAGTGATAGTCCCCAGAAGACTGGCAACATTTCCCCTCTGTATAGCTAAGCTAATACGTTGGCAGAAATAATTGCCAGCCTTCCTGTCTCCAGACTTTTCCGTTAGCCGTTTGGACAACTCCTTGGCCAGACGCTTGGCTGAGTGTCCCCATGGGCCCATCGTCTCGACCCCAAACGGCGCAAATTCGTAACCTGTACTGAGGTTGGCGTATTTGCGCAGCTTGAGGTTCTCAGCAGAAACCGCCGCACTTCCCGCGCTTGACGAGGTCGCTTGGATGTGTGATGGGGCTAATGTGTCTACACATGTCGCATCCCACACCAGGGACCTGCCAAGTTTCCAGGGCCCAACGGTCATGCCGTCGGGTCTTTTGCCATCGCTCCGCGCAATCCCAGAGGGTTCTAGGATCGCGGGTACTCCAGCAGTGACAAAAGCCCTTCGAATGATGTCGTTTAAAGCAGCGTGACGAGGAATGCGGCCAGCACTTCTAGCGCAATATATATATAATATATTTTTGACAAATATCAAAGTTTGTATACAAATATCTACAGCCGTTAAGGTAAAGCAAACAAACATACATTTACAAGTATAATATTAGTTGTGGATTTAAAAATCAAGGCGAAAAGTCATAGTAGATGTTAGCTTATTATCAAATAAAAACGAAATAAAACTGTACATTATCCATAAGTAGGTAAGTATAGAGATAGATAAAGAGAAAAGCCAAAACACAAGAGGATACTGAATCCCCAATTAACGACGTAAAAGATGATCCTCTCATGCCAGTTAATCCAACTGATCCTGAGTGACCGGGGTCCTCGGGCAATGGTTTCTGGAGATTAAAGAATACGCCCCAAGGATACGGCTTCTACGTCATAAGCTATTAATGAAACCCCGGCCTAAATGACGGCTCAACCCCTAAATGAAAGGGGTAATATTTTTAATGCGAATTAGCCACTTGGTGAAGCGATGTTTTTGAATTTTAATAGACTTTTTATATTTATACTGAACTCGGCATCTGACATCGTGCCCTCCTGATGGTAAGCGGTACGCGAGGTCAGAAAGCCAGCCACTAATGACTGACAGTCTCTACCACTATGCCGGCCTATACAAATGCTTTTTTTATTATCAATAAAAATCTTTATTGTACTTTACTTAAAAGTATGTACAAAGGCGAACTTAAACCAATTTCGGATTTTTCTACCAGCTAACCTTTGGGAGAGTGAGATAGTATAAATATGTGGGGTGCAATTCTAACCAATAAACTACATACCTAAATAGTATGTATACATAGACTACATAAATACTCATCAATATGTAGATATAACGATGGTGGCTCGGTTGTAAGAACGCTTTCCCTAACGTCCTAAAGAGATGGGTTCGAACCACGGCATGTACCAATGAAAAATACACTTTTCTTAAGTACATTTATCGTAGATTTACAACATCACCTTTTCCGTGCCTCGGGGAGTACGATTACTACTATTACTATTATCAACTTGTGGAATCGTTAATAAATTGTCATTAAAATAATGCATCAGTGCCTTACCAACCCATCTGGCCAGCGTGGCGAGTGTAGGCCAAATTCTCAAGATATATGTTCTGGAAGGCCTATCTCCACCTGGAGGTCTAGGACACTGTGTTCTAGGGGCTGTTATAAATGAAAAAAATAAAAAAGTAGATATACTTTTTTTATTACAGCCCCTAGAACACAGCGTCCTAGACCACCACTGCTGGAGATGGGCCTTCCAAAACATATGTCTGAAGAATTTGGCCTAGTATTGGTGACCGACCTTTGTAGGATTTAAGGAACGCGTTCTTACAACCGAGCCACCACCGCCAAAAGTCGGTTCAAACCCAGCCGACATGTACCAATGAGAAATACACTTTTCTTACGTACACTTGTCATAGATTTACAACACCACCGTTCCCGTGCCTCGGAGAGCACGTTAAGCCGTCGGTCCCGGTTCCACTAATACCAACTTGTGAAATCGTCAATACTTTGTCATTAAAAATTGACATCAGATCCTCGCCAACCCGTCTACATATATAAACAGCTACTCATTAGATATATTATATTATTTTAATTTAGAGAACATATGTAATTTGAGGTCGCTTTTAAATTTATTAACACTAGAGTTAAATAAGTCAAGATGAGACAATTCCTTATCGTTTATTAATAGTAGTAGTAAGTAGTTAATTTGGCCTACATTCGCCACGCTCTCGTGATATATGTTCTGGAAGGCCCATCTCCAGCAGTGGAGGTCTAGGACACTGTGTTCTAGGGGCTGTAATGATGATGACGCAACTCTGACGTAAATAACGAAATCCACTAAAAGAAATTTGCGAATAAGTAACAGAATACAGGGCTATTCTGTTGCTGAAGCGCAAACGTTATGTAATGGAATTCTTTAAATTACGGAAACTGTTAGTGTTAAACGCTATTAAAATTGGTATTCTTGCAAAGGTTTCCAATATAGACGGCAGTAAATGCGTTTGTATGCGGATAAATGTTTTTTGTAAAGGGTTTTGACTAATCCTGTAGGCGATTTTAATTGCTGGGCATTTTTTCGTCTACTAAGCAGGGATTAAGGGCGTAATACTTAACTTTTACCGCGATCTTCTACTCATTAGAGAGTCCGAAGGGTACAGTGAGCCGCATTTTTGGAAAAAGCAGCTTAATTAGGACTCGTGTGGCTGCCCCCGAAATCCCTTGTAACTTTTAATAAATGACCGAAAAAGCGGTCAGTGGGTATTACATGCTGATGCGACAGAAAGTATCCTTTAAAAATATATTGTTTTAAATACAGCGTATTTTAAGGCTCCATTATACATATGTATAATTTAAATGTTATAAAAAATATGTTTCGTGCTTCGATAGTGAAGACATTAAGGCTGGATGCACGATGGTGTCAAATAAAGCAGCTGACGGCTAACCTCCAAAATAAATCTGGTTACCTGCAACCCAGGATATATATAAAGGGGTCTAAAAAAAAACAGGCACGACATGTGACCTTGCTCCCACCTGATGGTAAGTTTGTTGGTCTCGATGAAAGAATGCAATAATGTCAAATGCCAATTTTTATCGACAGCCAGCGTGGAGTGAGTAGGCCAGATTTTCCAGAAATATGTTCTGCCTCTGTAGTCGAGCAGTTGAGTCCGTGGATTTAGAATCGGAGGTACCGGGTTCTATTCCTGGTCGCGACACAATAATATTTAATATTAAAAACAAGTTGTCTAAATGTAAATCCGCTTATTGGTTTCTGACCACTCCGGAAGGGAAATGGTCGTAATGATACTGGCCTATCTTCACCAGTGGATGTTTAGTACTCTGTTTTTTTTTCTCTGTAATGATGATGAATAAAAAAGCAGATACGTCCACCGCAGCTATTCAACCATATTAATACCTAAATTTAGTCATAGATTTATTAAAACAATATTTCCAACTAGGGTTAGTACTAATAAGCCCTCGTGGGAAAGCTTCGAGTACCTTGTATCAGTGCACTTAGCCACGTGAATGAATGGAATCCCCATGATTGTCCTGACAGATAACGCCGTCCATATTAATATCATGATTTTCTGCTTTCGTCATTTCGATCACATCACAATCAAACTCGTCATATGACATAAAATTATTTTATAAAAAAAAGCCGACATCGTAACTATACCTACGAGTATATGTAAATACTTCAACCAAAAAGTAAATAATAATAATTAATTACATCAAAAAATCAAAGCAGGAGCCTTAAATGGCAATCAACAAAATAACTGATACTTATTTTTATTTATTTATTTAAAACTTTATTGCACTATGTACAAGGGGCGGGCTTAATGCCGCTATACATTCTTTGACAGCCAACCTTAGGGACAGATAAAGTATTTTAAGGTGCAAGTAAAAATTTAATAAATTATAACTAAACGATCACATTGTAGGCTGTTTATTTATATAAATTATATACACACATTCATACATACAATACAATATATATATATATATATACATAAACATACATATAATACTTATATATATATATATCTATTTAGTATTTATATAGTAAAGTAAAGTAAAGTATCATCACGACCATTTCCCTTTCGGGGTGGTCAGAAACCACGCTTATGAATGAGCGGATTCACATTTAGCCAACTTTTATATACAGTTTTTATATACAGTTGCTTTTGCAGTCGGTGCAAGTTCAGGCGTCTGAACAATCTGCGTACCTAAGTATATATTTTTGTTTTAGTTGATATTCTCAAAAAGTGCTGAACCAATTTCGATAAAATTTTGTATGGGACACAGGTGGTGAAGCAATATACCCAACACGAGAAGCTATTTTCTAACTAAACTATTTTTTCATTAACCAACTTCTACTGAGTGAACACTTTTGCGTAGTGACAATTACGACAAAATTATTAGTAACGAAATCCAATTAACTTAAATTAATATAGGGACAATACGAAACTAACGTCCAATTTCAATTAGTCGGATTATATTTTAGCGATATAAAGTGCTGATTTACATATTTATTGTTTATATCACATTTGTATTATATTATACTAGTGAGTGACCACGGGGCAGTGTTGTTGTAAATTTATGACAAATTTTACGTAAAAAAGTATATTTCCTATTAATATATGCCCCTATTAAATAATATACCTAATATCTGAACCGCACCCTTATCAGTCCAATTTCACGATAAAACTATAGTACAATTATTATAAAATATAAATATAAAGACCAAAAATAATATTAAATATTGGCACTGCGCACGATTATTCTACTGAAGCGTTACCGAGTCAAGCTCTCGGAGGGAATCGAGTAGAACACCCACGTCCACGCTCAAGCGCCAGAATCGATTCAAGTTTATTTATGGTTTGGGCTCTGCTGACCAGACAGCCAATTTGAGAGTATTTTACTGGGGAACCCATCACACATTGGTTGAAAACCGTAGCCGCTCCCAGAAAAACTTAACACGGTTTTGGAGCACTGCGAAGAACTCGGGCACCCTCGCCTCAAAGTACAATGTACGAAGTACAGGCGCATGAAGATACGGATATAATCGAGCCATCACCTGTTAAGTAAAACTAAACTTTTTTTTTTTTTTTTTTAATTATTAAAATTATTTTATTTTATCATTCAAAGGGGAAATGCTGCGAGGAGCTTTTTTTTGTAAGTATTTATTTTCTATGTATTATTATTATTTTTTTAGGTTAGATTTTGTTGTAATATAGTTTATTTAATATTGTAATTCTTTTTTATTCTTTGTATATTACTTCGAATAAAAAATCCATAATTATTAAGTTTTATTTATTATTTATTCTAAAGTTGTGACGATAGATTTATTGTGTCGAATAGATCGGTCGAATAAGGATTGCCCCTTTTATCAGCGCCATCTGTATTCACTATACGGATCATCCCCGTAATGCAGGAGAAAAAACTCATAGGGTTTTGTGAACTTTTTGCCCCACAATTCCGGGTTATTGTTATGTTGTTTAATTTTATGGGGCTTTTTAAGCAAATGATACGCTTTATCTCGTGAATCTATGATAGCCAGATAAGTAATACTTCAAAATATCATGTTTTTAGGCATGAATATGGTGTATTTTGACGTATTTTTTGCCATTATTCAAAGTCCGGTGGCTATCTTTTAATCTCTTTGGCTCATTCATGCGAGCTCATACTTTTTTCGATTTCATACAGGTACGTAGTAGTGCGAGAAAAATCAAGGTACTAGTGTTTGAAAGAAGAAGGATGACAACCGTAACGATAAAGATTAATGATGAAACTCTAGAACAAGTAAATTAAATTATATATATAATTTATATATATATATATATAAATATATAATTATATATATATTTAGTATTTCAATTCAATTTTGATGTTAATAATTTTATTTTTTGCTTAATTGTTAATCTGCTGTGCATGTTTGTGTTTTCGTTTATTGTATTTTGTGTAAATTCTCGACACTCAAGGTCAAGTTAATTTTATTCAAGGTAATGTTAATTATGTTTTAATATGATGTAAACGAGTGTTTGCTGTCAAAATAAAATACAATAAATAAATATATATCTGGAAAGTGTTTTCACTGCGAATTCTCATACGATAGGGATGTTGAAAGAAGAGTGAGCGCGGGAAATAGTGTTAACGGTGCCCTGGGGTCACTGGTCGCTAGTCGAAATGTTAGTGACAAAGCTCGACTCGCCATACACATACATCCTGGTATCAACACTTAAGTATGGAAGCAAGATGTTTGTGGTAGATATGTCAGAATAGGCATGAAAGTAGAGTTAATACATAAATAAGGTCGTTGCGTCGGATATACGGCGTAACTATAACGGACCGTATACGTAATGACGAAATACGCAAAGGGTAGGTTAAGGTATAAAAGAAAGCATAGGGACAAAAATAAGGAAAGGTATGCTCCGATGCGATGGTTCGGGCATGTTGGAAGTATGAGAGAAGAGAGATTGACGAACCAGATATATAATGCGAAAGTTGTGGATAAAAGAGGCCCTGGCGGACCAAGACTCGCCTATCATCAAATACATAAAACAATAGCTGAAGGTGCAATAAAAATCCATCGAAACAAAAGGGCATGTATAAAGAGGGTTGTTGAGGTTGCGTTTTTTTTATTATATTATGTATTTTATAAAAACATAATGTCATTTTTTATTTTATGAAGAATAAAATATGTTTGTCACTTTTATGTCAAATCTTGCATAAGCAATTCAGTATTTCCTATTGTGTTTAAAATATAGTTAATTTTTCCTGTTTATGGCGACCGTGATTAAATAAAAAAAGGGTTAATTAACGACACAACTATGGAAGCGCTTCAAAGGATTCGAAATATCCACCGAAGCGTATATACCAAACGGGCTAGCAAGGTCGAGGAATTATGCATAGTCCCCGTTCGCGAGGCAGAGCTCCGTGCTGCTTTCGAGCAGCTAACTATGAAAGCGGAGTTTTTATTTGCTTGCGATGAGAAGATTCGGCAACATTGGGCCGACAGCGGGACATCCGAAAAGGATATACTAGAGGATTCGGAGGTAACCGACGACATTGAGTTGGGCTGGCTCATAATCAAAGGTAAAGTCAATAACTTATTATCGATGCAACATACCGAATATCCTGATAATTCCTCTGTAAGGTCATATATCACTAGAAGTGAAGCTACACGGCATGACCGTGATTCTGATGCTGAGGTGGGGTCTCATGATGCACATGTCAAAAGGCAATTTAAATTGCCTAAAATTGAACTAAAAAAATTCGACGGAAACATTAAAAACTGGCTGTCATTTTGGGGCCAATTTAAAAAGATTAATGATGACCGTAGCTTGGATGATGATGATAAATTCCAATATTTATACCAAGCTACCGAACCTGGGACAAGCGCTCGCGAGTTAATCGAGAGTTTTCCACCCAGCGGAGAAAATTATCACAAAGCCGTCGCTCAACTAAAGTCGCGATTCGCGCGCGACGAGCTTTTGGTACAAAATTATGTCAGAGAACTGATTGATTTAGTTTTATCCCAATCAAGGGAACATATAAAAATGGATTTACGTATATTATACGATAAATTAAATACACAGTTGCGAGCACTGGAGACCTTTGGAGTTACCAGTGACAAATATGCGGCAATGGTGTATCCTTTGGTCGAGTCGGCGATTCCTGAAGAGACGCTCAGAGTCTGGAAGAGAACGAGAGTGACGCGTGAAGGAAATGACGAGCTAAGTACTTTACTTATTTTTTTAAAGTCTGAAGTCAAATGTGAAGAGAGGATACAAATGGCTAAAACTGGCTTTAGTAGTACTACTACTAATTTAAGAGAGCCGTCCGCCACATGCTTATTGTCAGCAATAAATAAAGATGAATCTTATTTAAAAATAAATGAAGAAAAACGGGATGCATTATTATGTATATGGTGCAACAAACCTTCACACAATAGCGTCCAATGTTTAAAGTTAAATAAAATGAATTTAGAGGAGAAAAAGGAGCATATTATGAGCAAAAAGGGTTGCTATATATGCCTAAAATTAGGTCATCCAGCAAAAACGTGCAAGTCATTCCCTAAATGCTTACTGTGTTCTAAGCGACACAGCATAGTTATGTGTCCGCAATTACCTGACAAAGCTGAAGGCAGTACATCATCAAACTCATGCGACAATCAACCGTCAAATAATGAAGCGTTACTGTGCCAAAGTGTTACGTTATTACAAACTATTATTTTACATGTTAAATGCAACAATAATGTAATGAAGGTACGCGCACCTGATTGACTTATGATTAGATTATTAATGTATTTATTATTTTTAATGTTTTCATTGATATTTTAGTTTTAATTTGTTTGTTTTCAATTTGTGTTTAAAATAATATGTACTAGATGTCTCCTTTTATCATTTTTTTTTTGTTATACTTATGTGACTAATGTTTAATTTTTTTCATGACTTGTGTTTATCTTTCTTTTCTCTTTTCTTTTAGTTGGGAGGATGTTGAGGTTGCGTTTTTTTTATTATATTATGTATTTTATAAAAACATAATGTCATTTTTTATTTTATGAAGAATAAAATATGTTTGTCACTTTTATGTCAAATCTTGCATAAGCAATTCAGTATTTCCTATTGTGTTTAAAATATAGTTAATTTTTCCTGTTTAAGGGTGATGAATGTCTAAGAAGCGTAAGAGGTATGTTGTGAACGTGACAAGTGGCGCACAATTGTCTCTGCCTACCCCGCAACGGATTTGGCGTATGTAAGTATGTACGTAATGGTCATAGATTTATGATTGGTTCACGATGCTGCAGTAGATGGAGGCTAGCTATCAAATGTGGGTGTCAAATTTGAAACTATTATTTGATGATTGGATTCTGTTTTGATTAAAATGCTCATAGTTAGGCTATCTAACTATCTAACGTATCTAGGTTAGGAACAACCAAGCCAGTTTATCAACGTTTGCGCTTAAGTAAAAGCATTCTGCAAACGTTATATAATGGAATCGATTAACTATATATATATATATATATATATAAATATCTATTTCTATAGAATATATTTATAAATATTTATGTATGTATGTATTAAATGGCATGTATGTGTATTGTTTTTTATATTGTGTACGTATATGAATTTTTAAGTACTATAAATAAATTTCAATTAATTGCATCGTTTTAAACGAAACATTATTTTTTTTTTCAATTAATGAGTTTGTTTCCTTATGGGAATTGGTATGTTATTAATGTGCATTGGGAAGGCGGGACCATTATGAGAATGCCATAAAGAGATGCCACACTGGCGGCGTATCTAAGCAGTTCTAGGGATTCAATACAGGTTATTTACATACCAATAAGGTGACTCCGTTTGTTAGTGATGTGCGGATTTTACTCGATAATCGATTGCTATCTCAGTCCGCGTAAGTTCTTTTGTTTGTAACGTCTCTCTCTCTCTTTTGTATCTCCATAACGTCTTTGTCAAGATCATCGCGTGCTCATTTCTGCGTATAAGTGCTGTGTTGTTATCTTTGGAACGGGGCCAAACACCGACTTACGATTGATCAAAGCGTACCTGCAGTTATTCGTATCTATTGAGACGTTGTACCACCCTTTTTGGACTGGTACGAAACAAAATAACATACCTTTACAATTATAGCAGAAGAGCGTTATTGCGGTGGTGGCTCGGTTGTAAGAACACGTTATTTAAAATCATATAGAGGTCGGTTTAAACCCTGGGCATGTACCAATGAGAAATACACTCTTACGTACATTTGTCATAAATTTACAACAACATCGTTTGAGTGCTTCGGAGAGCACGTTAGGCTGACGCGGCCATCTCAGTTCGACTAATACCAACTTGTGGAAACGTTAATCAATTGTGATTAAAAATTGACATTGGACCCTCGCCGAACCCGTCTGGCCATCGTGGCGTAGGTTAATTTCTCCAGATAAATATTCAGGAAGGCTACCTTCAACAGTGGAAGTCTAGAACTCTGTGTTCTAGGTGCTGGTATGATGACAGGTATAGATTTCGGTTAGGTTAACGTCTTAGAGTGGAAACTACTTATGGGACGACGTAGAGTGGGCTCCACAAATAAACAGATGATCTGACGAAGGTATCTGGTTGAAGTTGGATGAGGGTAGAAATTATTACGTCTAAAAGCGAGCTTATAAAAAGGCCTATATATATGCAGCAGTGGAGATAGATACACAGGGTGATGGTGATGATGGCAGGCCTTTGCAAAAACCGTAGTATTTTTTGAAATAAATAATAGTCTAGTTTGTACTAGTGGCAAGCTTACAATATTAGTTCTCCTTAATATGAAGAATTGTCATTTTAAATCATCATTGCACATACTTTTAACGAGAACATCAAATAGGTGGTAGGCGGACTGATGATGGTAATTTGCACAGTCTGCCGGGGCGGGGAAGTATCTACCGTTCCTGCCGATAAAGCTAGTGAAGTGAATCCACACTCGAATTGCCGTCATGCCCAGTCAAGCTGGCATAGTGTTAGGGACTGATGTCAGTCATGACTGTCTGATTTATGTGAACATCCATGGATGTTGGCGCAACGTTACGTGTGCTAGTATTTAAAAAAAATAGTAAACATTCGACTTTCAAAATAATGTTTAAAAAAAGCATATTCGCATCACTAGAGTAAGAGATAAAGGATCCCTCCATCCTCCTCTCGTTCAATCTTATCTCCGTTTTTTTCTTGTGTGTGTATGCGGTCTTATTGTCGCGGGCAAATCCAATCAGAGATGACAACTAAATAAAGCTATTTTAAAGCGATTCTTGTATCTTGACTCAGAATAATCTAATATTTTCTTATAAAAAGCGGTGGAGGGTGAGTTGCTTTGGACTTTTAAGAGGTCGAGGTTCGAGCACGTTTAACGGTCAATCTCTGTTTCACTAATACCAACTTGAGGAATTGTTAATAAATTGACATTAAAATTTACATCAGACCCTCGCCAACCCATCTGGCCGTGGAGAGTGTAGGCTAACCTCTTCAGGACTTTAGCGTAGGTACCTACGAATCACGGCAGAAAGCAGCATGGTTTTGTGTGTGAAGTGTGGTCAGACCAGCGTGTCAACTGTGATGCATTTCCAGTTTACCAGAGTTTATCGGGTAGGTATATGACCAAAATAGTAAAGGTTTCATTGCAGCGAGATGAAAGGAAGGAGGAAGAAAGGGCCTGACGGGGAGCTCCCTGAGTATCTGTTGGATAGAATTCGAAACGTTGATATTAGCTAGAGAACCCACGGGTTCTAGAGTGAAGACCACGTACGGGTTGACGTAGAGTGGGACGGCCCCCCTCCAGATGGACAAATGACCTGAACAAGGTGGATGGCGAAGGTTGGATGAGAGTTGCAGTGGAGAGACACAGGCTGATGATGAAATGGTTCTCTATTAGCTTTATTCGTAGGTACAATAATAATATATTATATAATAAATAAATAATTATTTATTGTACAAAACCAAAACAAGTTCAGGTACCTATACAGGTAGTTTAAACACCACGTACACAAACTGAACCAATAAATATGCTGATTTTATTGTTTGATTTAATGTTATTAAGAATACTTATTATTACTACTATTATATTATTATTGTTTTTAGGTTTATATATATATATATATATATATATATAATTTTAGCATAAGACATGTATGCCAAATTGTTTTTTTTTCATATTTAAATTTAGATATAATGTCTTTCTGTATTTCATTCTTGATATTGTTTAGATACTGCATGCTGTGTACAAATGTTAGGTTGGCAAACTTACTACATATTTATATCACTGTATTTTGTTAAATGTTTTGTCTGTTAACTGTTTTTATGTACCTTAGAAGATAAATAAATAAATATAGGCGAGCACAAATTATATGCATTTTATGCCAACGAAAGATTTGTGACTGAGATCAGTAATAAGTGGATGCAGAAGGTTACGAAGAGAATAGTTGAAATTATTTATTACTGTAAAACACATAAATATATACCTAAATATGAAATACATATGTAAGTGAGTTATGGCGACTTATTTTTTGGCGACCGTTTTACATTCGGCTTCTTAGCTCAAATACCTTTCACCGGGACTATGACCGCTATTCGGAGGTGTGAACCCGATATCTCAATTAAACTTCAAACGGTGGTAAAAAATCAATACACATCTCATTCCTACCCAACTTCTCCAAATCCTCATAATGTAGTTTATTGACACAAGAGGCCCTAAAACGTATAAAATCATGCCACCGGTACAGAATGCGCAATAAATTCAACAAACAAACAATAAATACGAGCTGTTTAACGTTCCAAGTTCCAAATTATGCCATCAAATGTAACCTACGGAAGAATCTGGGACCACATATGTATCACACTTAAGTCCTTATGTGTGTTAAACTTAAGTTACTTTTAACTCTTTTTTACTTTTTTTACTATTAATATTTTATTAAATATATTTTCCAGTGTTATCTCATAATATTTTGTATCGTATAGTTTCTTCGTCTCGTATTGTACTTTTCATCACAATTGTCATGGTATCCTTTGATGATCAGACAAATCCGACTCGAGATGAAACAGGCTGCTTTACAAACCGTATAAAGCGTGTCCTATCAAAGACCACATATCATATCATATAACTAGAATATCAAAGTAAAATCATAAACAGTATACCAGCAAAATATTTGTCACTATGAGGAATTCTGCACTACGAGTAATACAATTGTGCGATATATTTAAAATCTGTTAGAAAAATCACTTTCGTATATACTACACTAACGCTCATGATACACGTTCGTGATACGCATACGGTGATCGGATCGGTAAAATAATACGTTCAATGATACAACTCTCCCCAATTTGTATATCCGACTCACATGGACCTTGTGAAGTGTCCCTATAGCGCGCACTAAAATCCTATTAACTGTCTGATTCTCTGTTGGCCCGTTGTGCCTTTACAGCTAAGTCCGAATGCACTCGTTCGGCGAATAATACGTTTGTGGACCCAGCTTATTATTTCAGACAAGCTTTGAGAGAGATATTTTGCAAAATTTCCATACAAATCGTTTTGCTACGGTCGCCGGCACTCCTAATATCAAATTCCCCGGTAGTCACACTTCATAAATTTTGATTTTAATATTTCGGCTCGAGCATGGACGTATAAATTTATTTTATTAATAAGGACATGCCCCAATGATACTATTTATTGTACCAAATTTTGGAAAAATATTTAAGTCTCATTTGTTATTTTGTTGACAACCCTTTACGATACAACAAGTTATTTACTTGCGCATGTGTCCTTTGCCCTACATTTTTCCTACGTACATTTGTCATAGATTTCCACTGTTCCCGTACCAGGGTGCATCGTTCCACTAATATCAACTCGTGGAATCGTTAATAATTGTCATTAGATCCTAGCCAACCCGTCACAGCGTGGCGAGTGTAGGCCAAATTATACATGTTCTAGAAGGCTCATCTCTAACAGTGGTATAGGACTCTGTGTTCTAGGGACTGTAATGACATGTGTCATTGCGACCAGCTGTTGTTAAGAAAGGCTTTAATATCAAGTTTAGTAACCCTCGTTCATACTGGCTATTCCCAGACTGGTTCTAACTATCAGATTGGCGCAAGATCGCAGGTCGTGCTCAGAATAAAATAAAAAATTGTATTGCATATTTTTTAACTACAGACTTTTCAAGGCAACTTATAGCAGAGGCATAGTGTAGCGATTAAGATCGATAGTGGCCAGGGATGAACGTTTTCGGCTGCAATCGATTCTTTGCCCCACACCATTTTTAAGAAAACAACTGTTAGACTTTCATTACTGTGCAACTGTGCTAGTTGTTTAGGACTTATGTATTCTGTACCATGTCCTTAAATAAATAATTAAAGAAAAAAAACAACAGCTGCTACGCACCGGTTTTACTTATTTAATTCAGCTTGGATCTAGTACTAATAATAATAATATAAATTCACCTATTACATCTTTCAAATATTCTTCACCCCCTAGCTTGCCGTAAGTATTAAATAGAAAATAGTATGCGGTCACTTCATGACGCCTCGTTGTCCGCTTGGGTTTGGCAGCGCTCTCCAGGTCCCCGTCATTAGGCTTTCCGAGGGCAGGTACCCACCCCTACGGTCAACGGATGCATAAAGAGTGATAGGGCTAAGTTTTATCACTTAATTATACTTAATATCTTACATAAATTCTTGTAGTTTTATTTAATGTCACGCCTAACGTGACAATATCGGAGCCTGTCTATTAAACATACGTCTTTGCTATAAACCGTCTCCCCTCGTCGCGTCATTTGCTGGTTTGCATTGGGAATTATGAATGCCACTGGTACCCAATCTATGCGCACATGACCAAAGGGGCTTTGTGAATATCTATTGATTTTTGTTGAATTCCTAATTACTTAATACACCCGCTCCCAAATTGAGTATATAGCTGAGATTTGTAGACGATATACTTTTGAGAAATGTGGTTTTTATGAAATACAATTTCGGCCTTTTTAGAGACGGCATTATACTGTATTTAGTTGGGTAAGGAGAGGAGTAGAATGGTGGATAGTAAGCGTCTTGCTGCGCAATAAAATAGAAAAGGATCTTTTACCCACACACGAGAGACCCGGCACCCGCACGGTTAATCCATAGAATGATTAGAATTTGTCTTCTCTTCTTCGTAGTTAGTATTAAGGTTTAATGTTATTGCATTCCTTTAGCTCGCACAATCCAATATTTTAAAAGTTTTTCAAGTCCGAGGGTAATTCAAATTTTCTTCAAAAATTCAAAATTCTTTATTATATAGATTGCTTATTCTAATTACAGTTGTATGTACATGTCATGATGATGCAATCTGCCCATATTATGGGCATACAATATGCTTATGCCAATAGATATTTATTTAAAATATTTATTTGTATATAGTTTATATTTAATATTGTTCTTGACAATTTATTGGAATACAATGTTAATGTCAAAATTTGCATGTTAAAAATTATTTTATTGAGTAAAAACAGTTGTCAATAAGAATTTTCAGAGTCTATCAAAATTATAGGAAATAAAATTGCGGACATTTTGGACATATTTTGACTTTCATATTAAATGCCAAGCTAAACCAACCAAAGCCAATTGATTTCGACGCTTTAGGGAGGTTTAAATCGAGTGACTTTACATGGAGTTTACACTGTACCTCCAAAATTAAAAAACTGATTATTAAGTTGATAAACTACTAGAGGGTTGCAAAAGCGTTAAGCCCTATTCCCCAGTTCTTTTACTCCTCAGCTGAAGATATTTACTGTCCGGTTCGCCTCTCCTTAGATAACCTGCACCTTCAAGGGAGGTTCCAAAGCGCATGGCGCGATGATAGCCTGATCACGTTGACATTCCGCGCCCGCTTGTATTCAATTTAAACCTATAATAAAGGTTCACACGCCCTGCCCGTAGTCACGTGCAGCGAATTCTATTTTTGTTAGGAGGCCAACACCTCGTTACAAATTGCCGTCTTCCCCCGGAAGGAGGGGGGGGGGGGGCTGAGATGACTAGTTGATTGATATTTACTGCCTGCCTCGCGGTCTAGCGGTTAAGTCCGTGGATTTGGACTCGGAAGTACCGGGTTTGATTTCTGGTGGGGACACAAAATTATTGATTGATGTAAATAAATACATTTAATTATTATTAAATTTATTTGTGATATTTTTCGAGTTTGATACGCTGGAGATATCGACGAGCTTGCCACTTGTCATGATTGGCATACAGCATAGCTATATATAAGCGTGATTTCTGACCACCACGGAAGGGAAACGGTCGTGGTGATACTTTACTTTATTCAAGATATTTAATATATAATATGAGCTGTTAGCATTAATTTTGTAACTTTAAGGCCAAAACACATAACGTCCCGCGATTGCCGTTAATTTTTACCCTTGACAATACCGTTTGTTTAGAGTCTAGATGGTGCAGAAATCCGCAGCGATATATTGTCGTCGGCCGTCATATTGCGATGCGGAACTATAGGCGTGTTTTTTATCGTGGCCATAACGAAGCCGCCAATATGCACGGCGTGAAGGCTCGATGGATTTCAAAGTGATAAATCTGTTTCAATGCATTTTGAAAACGTTCATTGAGGTCGTATTTTATCTTTAATTTCTTTGTTAGGACCCCGGTATTAACTACATACATACATAACACGTAACGAAATAAGCAACCCATTATCCTTACTGTTAGCGTATTTTATTATAAAAAAGTCGAATTAGTCGTCTAACTCCTCAGCTCAACGGGTCTCCACTCAACAATTCCTTTCAGCTGTTAAACGGGGAACCAAGGTATCATTATCATGACCTTGTCGCTGAATCGCTATGCTGATTCTCTGGGCGAGGAAATATAAAATATGTATATTGTAAATATACATATTTGATGATAACCGACAGTGGACACAAGTTCGTAGTCCGGTCGTCGTAGCACGCGTCGTTCAAGTGTCAATTAAGGTGTTTGTCGAATGTTCAGTAGCGACGCCAGTGTTTTTTTAAAGTTTAATTGACAGAATTTATTTTTAACTTATTTTATAATTTAACGTGGACTCAAAATTAATTTAAACCATTTAAAAAAAAATACATTACAATGTAGTCATGAAAATTGTTCTCGCACATTTCAAATCATCAATATACGAGTATCTTATGTTTATAAGGTAACATTTTTTTTTGTAATTCTATTTTTTTTTTCTAGTACGATTTGTAAGTGGCGCGCAAGGTTCATAAAATCAACTGAAAATTTAATTCAAAATTCAACTGGAATCATTCACTCATGACTGACATCAGTCTCTGACACTATGCCAGCTTGACTGGACATGGCGGCAATTAGAGCTGATCCCGAAACGTGTGGATACACTTTACTGGGCTTATAGGCACGAACGGTTCAGATTTTTTAAAATTTTATTTTTAAATTTTTTTTTAGTGATTATCTAATTGATACATTAGATAAGTTATAATTATATAATGTTTGTAATAATATAAATAAGTAAACATAATCATAAATGCAAGAGATTCTAATAAGACAATCTTTATAATCCCGGATATACCCGAATTACATTGTAAAAGTACGGATAATGCATCGAAAATCAAAACGGCTTGCAGCTGTATAGCAAATGCAAATGCTGAGGGGGCTACTGTGAACGCGCAGTTGGCTGCATTGTGACCCCCTCCAGTGGCCAGGCCTCCCCCACGCCTCCCGCGAGAGTTTGTTTTTCGGGGCAAATAGCTATAGGCTTGATAATGGCCTCGTGATAGTCTATTGAGTAATATTGATGCTCTACTTCGGTAATTATTGTCGTTTTTATTTATTTTAACTTATTGGAAAACTTTTGAAAACATTATTAATAACTAATTACAAAATCAATCATATATCTTTAGACCATAAATATGTTTTCATATATAGCAAACTATAAAAGCTAAAAATTTTAAGTAATCAAGTATGGAATAACAGTTTAGGTAGTTTCGGAAACATTCCAAGAAACTCTGTCACACCAATGTTTTGACATAGTTTGACATTGTTATAAATAGGTAGTCATAGTGATATTTCCCATACAAAATTACGAGTTTTATTTTTTTCGATTTTTTGCTTTTTCCTTTGGGTTTTTTATTATTATTATTTTCTTAAGAGATCACTGATTCAAGGCGAATAAATATTATTTAAATCGGTAATGTGGAACAAGTAGATAGATTCTAAATATATTAAAATCGTAGACGTCTTCATGACTTTGATTGTCATGGAAACGTCAACAATAATTCAATTAAAATGCAAAGCAAAAGGTTGTTTTTTAACATTATATTTTATTTACCACATCTTTTAGTATTTTTTTTTCAGTTTTTATTCTACCATAGTAAAGTTAAGTTAAATTTACACACGGAAATATAATTTTATATTAAATAGGTATGTGGTTACTCTCTAGTTTGACTAAGTATAACCTAAGAAATAAAAATGAAATCTATATAAGGCAAACCAGGTTGACAAAAACGTTTAAGCAAGGTTTGCCATTGAAAATTACATTATACAATAAACTACCTGAGATTATAACTAGACTACAACCAAGTGAATTTAAAGCAAAATTAATACTCTTTTTCCAAAATAATGCTTTTTATAACCTGTCAGAATTTATTGACATGTCTTTGATTAAAAATTCATTTAAATAGTTATATAGTTTTGTGGTCTTATGCCTTCTGCTGTATCGTCAATACATTATATTGTTTATATTATTTATTATTATTTAAAACTTTATTGCACGTTATTTATACAAGGGGCGGACTTAATGCCGCTAGACATTATCTGACAGCCAACCTTAGGGACAATGGGGACCATTTCAAATGTAAGGTAGGTGCAAATATTTATATATAATAATAATAAATAAATCTATATACATAAAAATACAATGATATTACTAAATACATACTAATAACTATCATATATTAAATACTAATAATACATATACTACATATGATACCATTAAATAACTTATGAACCATTTAAATGATACGATGACACCATTTTTTTTAACATTTTTCATTTTATAATTAACAAGGACCTTTGACCTTGTCAACCCACCTTGTTAATTATAAATTAATTTAGATTATATCTTAGAGTAAAATTAGAATTATTGTTATAAATTAATTATGGGTTTCTAGATGCCTGAAATAAAATATATTTAATTTAATTTAATTGTGTTCCCAATGCTCCTTTGTCTACGATGCATAGTTGACATACCAAATTGACATACCAAAATATAACGATGTATAGGTGAAATATACAAATAATGATTTTTTTTATATAAATAATTTAGTTTTTATTTAATGTTAAATCTAGTCATTAATTTTATTGCTTATATGAATTTAAATTGAATATCAGTGTAAGGTTTACTATTAATAGCTTGCATCAATTTCATGTTTATGCATAATGTTATTAGTTAATATGTAATTAACTTAACAAAAAAAACGGAACTTAAATATTAATTGATAGCTTAAAGTAGAGCATCCTTGAAGCAAAATGTTCTGTAGTGGAGTGGCGGATGGGTTTTGATTTTTGTAGTTTCGTATTATTTGCGTATTTATCCGCCCGGCGGCCGGCACATACATTTATTTGTGCCAGTCTGCCCACCTCCCGACCCCACCGTTCGATTGATCGCGATATCATTGGGATAATAGGAACAACGAGATCGACGCGCGCTATATTATGCCTTCTTTATTCATGGTAGAACTGTTTTGGATATTTTCTATTACGTTTTTTTGTTTTTTATATACTAGAACGACATGCAACCTTGTGTAACGATAGTATCAGGTGCGGCCAACGAATAAATATTAATAGCTGCATTCCTTTGCCTTGCACATATTTAAGACGCCCTACTGTGGATATTATTGGTCAAAAGTGGTGTTGATTTGTTTAATAATGTGCTACAATGTGAATAATTATGGAAAACGATAAATTGGTTTTTAAATATGGAGCACAAGTTGCAGTTTATTTTTTTCGGTTTTCCCGCGCTGTCAACTCCCATATTTTACCCGACGTGTTTGAGCTATGGTGCCGCGAGCGACTTCAAGAAAAGCATCAAATTCTGCAACATGTAACTCATAAAAATGAAAAATATATTACGTCAGACTTGGCTGTATGGGCGAGACCCTTTGCCTTTCCTATCAGCTCATTCATCATCCATCGGGAGGAAAAAAAAATACACCGTCCTTTAAAAAAAAATAGACAGAGAGTTCTTCGCGCCATTTTGCGTGGACATGTCAAGTGCAAGTTTTTGTTTTACAAATTAATTTACTGTGGATATTATTGGTCAAAAGTGGTGTTGTTTTGTTTAATAACGTGCTACAATGTGAATAATTATGGAAAACGCTAAATTGGTTTTTAAATATGGAGCACAAGTTGCAGTTTATTTTTTTCGGTTTTCCCGCGCTGTCAACTCCTATATTTTACCCGACGTGTTTGAGCTATGGTGCCGCGAGTGACTCCAAGAAAAGCATCAAATTCTGTAACATCTAGAATTTGATGATGACCTCATTAACTCATAAAAATGAAAGATATATTACGTCAGACTTGGCTGTATGGGCTAGACCCTTTGCCTTCCCTATCATCTCATTCATCATCCATCGGGAGAAAAAAAAATACACCGTCCTTTAAAAAAACAGACAGGAAGCAATGCGCAAACTAATTTATTTCCTTTAATACAACTTTACTCGTATTTATATAAATCATCCTACTGGATATTGTCGCCCCCTGAGCTTGGGGTTTTTCCAGTAGGACTTTAGAGCTGAGGCCCAGCGTAAGAAGACAACTCCGCTGCCCAGGATCCCTGTGACGCCGCGCTGTCCGGTTTCGAATCGCCAGCGCTCTCTGGGTCCCCGTCTTCAGGCTCTACGAGGGAAGTCGTAGAATCCCTACGTACGATCAACGGATGCATAAAGTGTGATAGGTCTAATTCTTGGCTTACGACCCTTCTTTGTTTAATAATAGAATCCCTTGATGTGTTAACTTCATTTCATTCAATATACTTAACTTCCATTGCTTAAAGTCTGGTCAGTGGCGCGCGAGGTCCTTAAATGTTAGTAACTAGAATCAGACACTTATGACTAACATCAGTCTTTAACACTATTCCAGCTTGACTGGGCTCAACGGCAATTCCCGAAACGTGTTGACACACTTTACTGGGTTTATCGGAACGAACGGTGGGTGGATACTTTCCTGCTCCGGCAGACTGGGCAAATTCCAGCATCAGTCCGCCTACCACCTATTTGTTGTTCTCGTTGAAAGTAAGTGCCATTTGCAATGATGTCAAATGCCTATTTTTACTTTCAATGTGAACTAATATTGTAAGCCATGGTGATATTTATATATATACAAATAACACACCTTAAACAAGATTTACTTTTTATGATAATGCCCTTATACAGATGCTTTATTAGGACTTAATTTTCGTTTTCATTCAGACAGACAGCGGAGTCATCCAGGCCCGGATGTTCAATAGGCCTGAGATGGGGATGGAATAATCTTCCATTTTCCCTGGCAGCTGATATACATATCTTCACGCCAAACCGCTTGAGGTGTAGGCAGAGACAATTGAGCGCCACTTGTCACTGTCACGACATACCTCTTTCGCTTCTTCGATATTCATCAACCTCTTCTTACATGCCCTTTTGTTTCGATGGCTTTTCGATGCACCTTCAGCTATTGATTTATTTATTTGTCGTAATATGTGAGTATTAGTCTGCCAGGGTCTCTTTTATCCACACGTTTCGCATTATATATTTGGTTCGTCAATCTCTCTTCATTCATCCTTTCAACATGCCGGATCCATCGGAGCATTCTTATCTTTAAGTACCTAATATAAATGTTTAAAAAAATATTTATTACCTATTTGTAAAAGTGCTAATTGTATGCCTATTTGCTACACACCAATAACGCACATCAAACGACTTCAAAATGTAATAAAGTTAAATAAGAATAATAAATAATTAATGATAACTTATCTATATTTTTTCACACGCGACCTAAATACAAACAATATTACCATAATAAAGCATGTCAGAAATTTTAAATAAACAATAAAAAAAAACCCAAGAAATACGAATGTAAATTACCTTCTTAACATTTGAAAAGTTGCCTTTTCACTACGGTTAGATGTTTAAATAATAATCAGAATAAAAAAAAAACTGTAATACAATCTAATGGGGTGTATCACGCAAAACTTATTGTAGACATTTTATAGCGGTTATAATCTTTGAAATTTGATTATTTTTATCAAAAAAATGTATTCCAAGTTAGCGCTAACTGCCTCAAAAGACGAATCAAGGAAGCGAATCAAAGAAGTCAACATCACTGATATTGGTAGATACGCTCTCGATCGCTCTCTCCTGCTCCAGCTGACAAAGTCATAAAGTAACTACCGACTACACACATAATATTGTAATTTTTATGAATAATATCATTTTGTCTCTATATTCCAAGTTGCGGTGGTTGCTCAGTTGTAAGAACGCGTACCTTAAATCCTACAAAGGTCGGTTCAAACCCACCCGGAATGTACCAATGAGAAAGACACTTTCCTTACGTACATTTGTCAAGATTTACAAAACCACGTTCCCGTGCCTCGGAGAGCACGTTAAGCCGTCGGTCCCGGTCCACTAATGCCGACTTGTAGAATCGTTAATAAAGTGTCATAAAAAAATGACATCACATCCTCGCCAAGCTGTCGGGCCAGCGAGGCGAGTGTAGGCCAAATTCTCCAGTTCTGGAAGGCCCATCTCCAGCAGTGAAGGTCTAGGACGCTGTGTTCTAGGAGCTGTAATGAATATTCCAAAATAAATCTAAACTTGACAAAATAACTTATCCGACTTTATTTTTATTTATACTTCCCCGCCCCGGCAGCATGGTCCGCCTAAAAAACAAAATACTACTGCAAAGTGAAAATCGCGATATCCATCATGATCAATACCTAAAGGCTGGGGAGTGTTATTATTAATTGATCTTTCTCAAGTCGATAGACGAAATAGAGAGAGAAAGAATTACGTAAGTCAACGTTCGCACGATCGTCGACCTCTCGCTACCTACTTAATTAGGCTCAGTATGAGTGGCGATATTTTTAGGAAAACTTCTCTGCATCGTAACTTAAGATTTTATTACTGAATAATTAAAATAAAAAATACGTAGTTCTTTATTTTTACTCTAGATTATTATATAAAAATATTTGCTCTCTAATAAATTTACAGGGTCAGCATACAAAGTCTATCCAACTGCGCAGAGGCGTGCGATAGGGGGATTTCATATCCCCGAAGCTGTTCACGAACGCGTTGGAAGATGTTTTTAAAATGCTAGACTGGAATTACTGCGGCATAAACATCAATGGAGAATTCATCTCACACCTCCGATTTGCGGATGACATAGTCATTATGGCCAGTTCACTCAAGGATCTTAGCGGAATGCTGAACGGCTTAAACGTAGCTTCCCAGCGGGTTGGTCTCGGAATGAACTTACAAGACGAAAGTCATGTTCAATGATCATGTCAAGCCGAGGCCAATCTGCGTAGGAAACGCTACTCTCGAAGTTGTGCAAAATTACGTCTACCTCGGGCAGACTATTCAATTAGGAGCAGCCAACTTTAGCAAAGAAGCCGACAGACGCATTCAGCTAGGATGGGCGGCATTCGGGAAACTCCGGCACATCCTCTCATCGTCTATACCACAATGTTTAAAGACTAAGGTCTTTAACCAGTGCGTCCTTCCGGTAATGTCGTATGGAGCAGAGACGTGGACACTAACAGTGGTTCTGGTCCATAAATTCAAGGTCGCTCAGCGAGCCATGGAAAGAGCTATGCTTGGTATATCTCTAATGGATAGAATTCGAAACGTTGATATTCGTCAAAGAACGAAAGTTACTGACATAGCTTTTAAAATTAGCAAGCTGAAGTGGCAATGGGCCGGACACATCTGAAGCAGAACCGACGATCGATGAGGCAAACGGGTTATAGAGTGGAGACCACGTACGGGAAGACGCAGAGTGGGACGACCCCCCGCCAGATGGACAGATGACCTTAAAAAGGTCGCTTGTGGGGGTTTGGATGAGGGTAGCAAAAGATCGCGTTAAGTGGCGAGCCTTAGGAGGCCTACATCCAGCAGTGGAGATATGCAGGCTGATGATGATGATGATGAATAAATTTCACGCAGTATAGTTTAGCTAAAAGATAGAGACCGTGCGGATGCCGGGTCATTCATGTGTGGGGAAGAGAGGAGAAAAAATATGCCTTGAGTTTGCGACTAAGATACTCGTAAACCTAGCCTGATTTAAAAGGGACCTTTTTTATTGCGAGATGACAATATAAACTCAATAAATACAAATGCAAATTACCTTCTTAACATTTGAAAAGTTGCCTTAACTACTACGGTTAGATGTTTAACCAAATAATAATCATAATAAAAAAAAAATACTTTGTTAAATTGTAAAGATACGCATATGACTTGGGTTATCAATTTATTAGGCGCATTTATCCGAACCATTTTAGGGGGTTTGAAATAAAACATTTCAATTTCAAAGATCCGGTTACGGCTCCCGTTTCTAAATCTGCATTGTGGGTCTGCGGGACCCCATACACTCGTAGTTGCGTGTACCGACAGCAGATACAAAAAAAAATATTTTATTTAATACTTTTAATTTTATCTTTTTAGAAATAATGCCAGCATTTGTATCCAGATTCTTAACGGATTTTTAAAATTCACATTAACTTTACTATAGGCCCATCATGACAAGTGGCAAGCTCATCGATGTCTCTAGCGTACCAAACGCGAGAAATATCACAAACAAATTATTTTGATTTTGTTCTGAACAGGAATCGAACCCGGTACCTTCGCGTCTAAATCCTCGCCACAGAAGTAGTGTATAATGACCGCCTCCGTGGTCTAGTGGTAACAAACGTTGCCGTGAACTCGGGAGGTCGTGGGTTCGATTCCCACCGGGGGCAAGTTGTACATTGTATAATTTGTCTCGGTCTGGGTGTTTATATGTATAATATGTATATATTTACAAAAAAATAAGTATAATATGTAGTTAATCAACCATCTAGTTTCCGTAACACAAGCCTCGTAGCTTACCACGGAAACTAGATGGCGCTGTGTGACCTGTCTGGAAATATTTATTTATTTATAATAATAAAAATGTGTATTATTATTAATATTACATAAAACATTGCGGACAGTACTTAGTGTGTATCCCAAATCGCAGTGTATGCTTGGTTAACCCCGCGCCTCCCTACAAGCCCACCGAATGAGACCCCAGCGTTTACAAGAAAAGGGGTAGTTAGCCGCTATTGTTCTCAACGACAGCCCCTAACGTTTTGGCCCGACAAAGCACAGAAACACGGAAAACACTTAGCCTTGTTGACATTACACTTAGATGTGCCGACGAGATCCAACATTAACTCGTATTGTTCTAAGCTCAAGCTTAACGAGACAAATTTTCAGGACTAAAGGGATTCAATATATTCTATACACCCAAAGCATTATGGAGTTTACACTTAGCGTTTTACCCATCACAAGTGGCAAGCACGTGGATGTCTCTAGCGAACTAGACTTAATAATAATAAACTGCCTCCGTTGTCTAGCGATCCGTGAATTTAGACTCGGAGTATCAGGTTCGATTCCTGGTCGGGACACAATTCATTTTCATTCATTCATTACAGCCCCTAGAACACAGCGTCCTAGACCTCCACTGCTGGAGAATTTGGCCTACACTCGCCACGCTGGCCAGACGGCTTGGCGAGGATATGATGTCAAATTTTATGACAATTTATTAACGATTCCACAAGTTGGCATTAGTGGAACCGGGACCGACGACTTAAC
This sequence comes from Tinea semifulvella, assembly GCA_910589645.1. Taxonomy (NCBI): domain Eukaryota; kingdom Metazoa; phylum Arthropoda; class Insecta; order Lepidoptera; family Tineidae; genus Tinea; species Tinea semifulvella. The sequence goes on from OU342599.1 coordinate 6,725,363, forward strand.
GTGCTCTCCGAGGCACGGGAACGGTGCTGTTGTAAATCTATTACAAATGTACGTAAGAAAAGTGTATTTCTCATTAGTACACATACATGCTGGATGGGTTCGAACCGACCTTTGTACGATTTAAGAAATGCGTTCTTGCCACCACCTATGAGCGGGACGCGACAATATTATTTGTGATATTTCTTGAGTTTAGTACACTAGATACATCGGTGAGCTTGCCACTTGTCATGCTTGGGCTATAGTAAAGTTGCGCGGTCGTGGCTCGGTTGTAAGAACGCTTTCATTAAATCCTAAAAGGTCGGTTGAAACCCCCCTAGCATCTACCAATGAGAAATACACTTTTCTTACGGATATTTGTCATAGATTTACAAACACCATCGTTCCCGTGCCTCGGAGAGCACGTTAAGCCGTCGGTCCCGGTTCCACTAATACCAACTTGTGGAATCGTTAATAAATTGTCATTATAAATTAACATCAGATCCTTGCCAACCCGTCTGGTCAGCGTGGCGAGTGTAGGCCAAATTCTCCAGATATATCTATGTTCTGAAAGGCCCATCTCGGACAGTGGAGGTCTAGGACGCTATGTTCTAGGGGCTGTAATGAATGAAAATGAATAAAAAGTTGGCTAAATGTGAATCCGCTTCTAAATAAGCGTGGTTTCTGACCACCCCGCAAGGGATGGTCGTGATTATTAAAATGTATTTATAAATAAATATAAAGGAAATAAAAATATAGGACATATTGACAAGGAAGGGAAAGATTAGGAAGGTCCAGAAGAAACTCGTTGGCTTAAAACAGAAAATTTATTGAATTGATTTTATTAATAATAAACTGTTAACAATGTGATCCATCGGGCTTTGGTTACTGCCGGAATCCCATCGGTTCTCGAACCGTCTGGGATCTCTCGCAGTGACGGTAAAAGACCCGATGGATCGATCTTGGTGCCTTGGTCGATGGGACGAGCATTGGTGTAGGACGCTACTTGCGTCGACACCCTTGCTAGGTCTCATCTCCAGGGCACCTCTGCCAGGGCCGGGGCTGCAGCGGACTTGGCTGAAAAGGTCAAAAGTCGCAAATACGAGTCGATTAGCAACGACTACGTGTTTGTGCCTTTTGGTCTTGAGACAATGGGTCCGTGGGGGCCAAGTGCAAAGAAGTTCTTTAAAGAGTTGTCTAAGCGTCTGGTTAATGCTGTATATGACAAGAGGGCTGGCAGTTTTCTCGCGCAGCAAATCAGCATTGCTGTGCAGCGGGGGAACGCTGCAAGTGTTCTTGGCACACTGCCACAGGAACAAATCATGGGTGAGTATTTTTATTTATAATTAGTTTTCTAATTTAGTTTTAATTTATATTTCATAATTTAATTCTTTTATAATAATTTATTTTTAATTTACATAATGATGATAGAAGTGGAGATTATGATAAAAGAAAAACAATAAACACAATAAATCAAAATCACAACAAAAGTAATTCTAGCAATCTATACAAATATAACAATAACAAAACAAAAAATCATAACGCAGCTGTCATTAAAATTGGACTGATATTACAAATGTCAAATTCAACGATACTTTATTAAAGAATTAAACTTATAGCCAAACCGGACTGCTAGCCTAGTTTGTTAGGGGAGTGCGGGAAGTATGGTGAGCCTTCATGGCCAAACGTTCACCACACTCCGGCGTGTACTCCAGACCGAACACAGCACCAAAACGTTATAAAAACCAACCCCTAACACAAGCAAACTAAATCCCTAATACAAAGCAAATGGCTTGGAATTGCGAATCAAATAATGCATCTATTCGACATTTTGGAATTTGAAGGGTCAGCAGATCGGTATAACGTGTTCTTTGTCGCTTTAGCCCATTGATACTACATATAAGTAGATATAGCATTATTAAACCAAAAAGGGTTTTACAATTGTGAAAGAAAGAAAGAAAACGTTTATTCGTCAAAAATAGCTTACGTAATCACAATAACAGAAAATAAAATGAAATAATAGTAATAAAGGTAAAACTTGGTAAAAAGAGCTGTTGTGATAAATAGGTCTTTAGGTCAGCATAGGCTGCAACGGTACAGCTGAAGCGCTGATTTTCACTAAACCCTTTAACAAAACCAATATACATGTAACTCTTAGTTTATAATATTATACTTATACACTACGAAGTGTATATATATATAATTAAGTAAATAAATTTAATATGATATGAGAGCAAAGGTAAATAAAAACCGATAAAACAAATATATAATAAATAAGGGATATACGAGTACAGCTCAGGTAATTTAGGACAAATAATATAGGTCAGGCCTGCAGCTGCTTAAAATGACAATAAACACCATTGCTTCACAGTGTTGCATGTAACCACTGAACATACGGAATTCTGTTAGATTATGATTTTAGATAGACTTGCAAAGTACATACTGTAAAATGAATTAATTTCTTAGTAATAAAGTATTTATTAGGCGTCTGCTTTTACAGACCGAGTCCCAAATCTCTAATATATAGGGTTTTTGATAATAAAGGTTTTTTGCATGTGTTTTCGTTTATATTTAAATGAATCAGCTGTAAGATTTTAAATTATGATATATAATTAAAATATCAAATATATGTCTCTAGGTGCGTACTTGAACAAGAGTAAAGAACCAAATTTTGAGTTGATTTTGTTCGTGATTTGGTATCTATGCAATTGAAACATCTTTGTATGGCCACGTCTCCCTCTCATACAATGGCATACTTATTAGGGATTTAGTCCAGATATTAGTTAGGGAAGTTTGCATTGTTTGTGTTTTAATGGAATTCTACAGCGCCATATGAGGTAGGGGTATTGTTGGGTTTTTTTTCTGAGTTTGCTTTGCAGAGCGTGTACAACTTTATTTAGAATGTAAAACTAGAGATAAACCGGAGCTTATGGAAACTCACTTCTGTCATTATATTTCCCTGATGGATAGAATTCGAAACATTGATATTCGTCAAAGAACCAAAGTTACTGATATATGAGTAGCTTTCAGAATTTGCACGCTGAAGTGTCAATGTCAGATGGAAGGATGACCTGAAGAAGGTCGCTGGCGAGGGTTGTATGAGCAGCACTGAAGAGACACAAGCTGATGATGATGATGATACGAATATTATCTCTAATAGCATTTCTGTACTTAATAGTGACTTAAATTTTAAGAAAGAATTGAATTAAAGTTTTCGGTTTAGATCAAATTCGATATGGTTTTATTTGTATTGAATCGTAAAAGTAAATAGTACTTAATTAAATCAGTAACTGAACAAAGCATTACATAATTTTGATTAAAGAGATGTTTCGGTGCATCATTATTCATTAATTAGGATCATTTCCAGGCACGCGTGCATATATATCGTCTCGAACTTCTCTCGTGATAATAACAATAATAAAATTCTTTATTGTACATAATTTACATGGGCAAACTTAATGCCGATGGCATTCTCTACCAGTTAACCTTTGTGATGGTAAAAAGTGAGGTAATAGGGTGATTAAGATTGAAAATAATAATAGTATAGATATTCAGTAACTCCCGCGCCGCCTTCAAAGCCAAAATCAAGAAGCTGCTACGTTCGGTTTAGCTCGCAAAGTATGTCAGTTTGCTTCGGATTTCGCCTAACAATTTTAATGCTGTTTTGTTTTATACCTGGCCAAGGTGATATTTTACGAATTTTGTATCGCACAAAGAGTGCACTATTGTTTACAGTGAGAAAGATTCTGGTGGAGGGTATAATTTTAATTGCTTCGACTCTGTTGCTATCTTCTATGTTCTTATGTTGCCTGTCTCTGTCCTTTCTCTTCGAATAAATAAATAAACAACATGAATGAAGATATAAATAAATACTTATGAGATTAATTATTAAATTATATGTGAAATTTACTTATAACAATAATGCAAACAAATACTTACATAAAATAGTGGATGATATATTCGTATATATGAAAACTTCCACGGACCATACACGCTCACGGGCACAAATCCGCGTGACTGGAAAAAGGCCGTTATTATATATTTTTACATTTAATGATTAAACAAATACAGCGCAAATGCGTAACGTACACGGTGGCCAACAATACCAACTAGTGAAGTCGTTGAAAAATTGTAATTTATTGAGCAGGTTAGAATCATCATCATCATTTTGATTAAGAGCTGCCTCCGTGGTCTAGCGGTTCAGTCCGTGGATTAAGTCTCGGAGGTATCGGGTTCGATTCCTGGTCGGGACACAAAAATATTTATTAATGTATTTAAATGCATTTAATTTATAATTAATTTATTTGTGATATTTCTCGAGTTTGGTACGCTGGAGACATCGACGAGCTTGCCACTTGTCATGATTGGCCTATAGTAAAGTTGGCTAAATGTGAATCCGCTTATTTATAAGCGTGGTTTCTGACCACCCCGAAAGGAAAACGGTCGTGATGATACTACATACATTTTGATTACAGCCTCCACTGTTGGAGATGGGCCTTCCAGAACATATATCTGAAAAATTTGGCCTACACTCGCCACGCTGGCCAGACGGCTTGGCGAGGATATGATGTCAATTTTTAATGACAATTTATTAACGATTCCACAAGTTGGTATTAGTGTAACCAGGACCAACGGCTTAACATGCTATCCGAGGCACGGGAACAGTGGTGTTGTAAATCTATGACAAATGTACGTAAGATGTATTTCTCATTGGTACAGCCGGGTGGGTTTGAACCGACCTTTGTAGGCATAGAGTAATAAATGACGCGCAGGTCAGAATGATGATGTATTAGAGCATCATCATAGTAGCTCTTTTTAACGGTAAAGAGAATCATTAGAATTAAAAAGTTATAGGTGATTACAAAAAAAAAACAGATTGATATGAAGCAACTGATTTTATCTTTGCAGTAAACGATACAACTAAACTTGCCAGAGTTATGGGTCCTCTACTCTATAATAGAAGCAATACCGTAATACCTATTACTAGGTTAACTCGCAATGGAGTCAAGCGAGCTTTGAGGCCGTGGTTGGTGAGGATGACGTACGAGGCAAGCGAATTTCTTTTTTCTAAAAGTAGTTATTTATTTATATTAATATACTAATTAGACCATATTATTTATTTATTTTATTCTATATACCTATAGGTATTATTTATTATTATTTATTGATATATATATATATATGTATTTATAGTCGACCCCAACTAAGAGCACCTACAACGCCACAACCCGGCTTCCGTGACACTGGCTCGCCTACAGCGGAGGTCGGGACGTCACCGTCTACAGCCTCTTCATTATTTTTAAATAACACATTGTATAATGTGAAATTGTCAACCTCGGCTGCTTGTATAAACATAAATAAATATTTTTTAATTTTTCATTTTCAAACAAGAACTTAAATTTACACATATACAGTCTAACGGCTGGTTGCAAAAAGGCTGATTATTTTTTGACATGTTTAACGCATGCCTCACAAAACACGTCATTATGAAATAACCAAAGTAATAAACTAACTTACCAATGACGTATATCAAAATGTTGATCATTGTAGATTATTTTAATCTTCTTTTCTGCAACTGAGTGTACTTGTCTTAAAGGTTTTGCTGTCAGGGAATTCCTAGCGACATTAAGTCTGCCTTTGTATTTATTTATTTACAAACACGTAAACATAACATAACAGTCTAAGCCAAATTGTTAGTAAGTGTTCTTCACATATGGTTAATACAATAAATATACAAAAATACCTAAATAATTTGTAGTATCAATCCTAACTAAATCCTAAAAAAGTTTTTGCCTCCTTTTTGTACATAGTGTAATAAAGTTATAAAAAAAAAAAAAAAGTAACATCACGAACGAATTGGCAAACTCATCGATGTCTCTAGCTCTGAAACTCGAGAAATATCACAAATAAATTATTTGGTTCTGACCAAGAATCGAACCCGATACCTTTGCGTCGAATTCCACGAACTTAACAACTAGACCACGAAAGCAGATTAATACAATACTATAACGTTCGTAAAATATGTTAAAATCACTTCAATTTAATGGCACAACGCAACATTGCGGATCGAAAATTGTGCAAAATTTAATTTCCGCATGATCAATCATACTTGAGCACGCGGTGCAGATAGGAAGAGTCACAAATGATGCATTCGAAAGTGTACTAGTGCAAATCGATCGATGCCCCTCAATCCGTCTCCCTTATTGAAAATTATAACAAAAGCGACCCCGCACACATCGCGGCCCGACTGCTGACTGTCTAGCGCCCTTTTAACACTCAGAGATTTTAGGCAAATATTATGGATATGGCATTATAAATAAAAATAAAATACGTTTATTTCGGAATAGTACCCATAGTGGTTAGTAACATAGTTTATGCTTATTTTTTTATTTATTTATTTTAAACTTTATTGCACGTTATACAAGGGGCGGACTTAATGCCGCTAGACATTATCTGACAGCCAACCTTAGGGATATTGGGGACCATTTCAAATGTAAGGTAGGTGCAAATATTTATATATAATAATAATAATAAATAAATCTATATACATAAAAATACAATGATATTACTAAATACATACTAATAACTATGATATATTAAATACTAATAATACATATACTGAAGAGAGAGAAGACAAATTTCTAAGCATTCCATGGATTCACCGTGCGGGTGCCGGGTCCATCGTGTGTGGGTAAGAGATGAGAAGAATGGTGTCTCGGGCTTGCGACCGACAATTGGCTGGTTTAAGAAAAGGAGGCCTTTACTCTTGAGGTATTTCGGTGTCATAGGCTCGTTGAGTATAGAAAATAGGCAACAGAGAATTCGGAGATTCCTGCGACAGCGAATTGGTAGCCACTTTAATTTTGTTCGATATTTTGTGGTCGTATTTGCGAAGGCCGAAGATAAACCTGATACAGGAGTTGAGTAACCTGTCCATCTTATTGAGCAACACCTCTGATATATCGACACTACACACGTCACCATAGTCAAGAAATATTCATATTATATTTCTTATTCATATTATTTAAAAAAAAGTACATTTATTTTTTATATTTGCCTTGCCCTCCTGAAGCACTGAGCACATACATGTGAGCATGTGCTCAGTAGCCCTATTACTTAGTCGCAAACGTTATTAGGTTATTTACGTCAGGTGTTGCGTCATTATTACAAAATATTATTCAATTCTTAACTCTATAAGCGCCCGCCATTGACAGCGGCCGTACTAATATTAACTTTAATGGCTTGATATATATTATAGTTAACGGATTCCATTATACAACGTTTGCGATTAAGTAACAGAATGCCGTGATCTGAATCTTCTTCTCACTAACTGCCCTCAAGATGATGTTGCCGCTACCTCGTACTCTGTGCATCAATGACGTGCATCGTTTCCGCAATACTAAGTAAAAATCATCGGTGTGCGCGTACGCAAACATCGCTGATGCATTGCACCAACGAGGGAGCCCCATCATCATCCAGAAGGCGTTATTATATTGTACTCGGAGAGCGTTGTAGGCCCTCTGCGTATAATTGACCCACAGGCTGCATGTATTAAGATATTGACAGAAGGCCTTAATAGCAACTGGAATCAGACATTGGGCATGACGGCACTTCGAGCCTGATACTATTTATGTAGTTTATTGGTTAGAATTGCACCCCACATATTTATACTGTGTCACTCTCCCAAAGGTTAGCTGGTAGAAAAAGCCGAAATGGCTTTAAGTTCGCCTTTGTACATACTTTTAAGTAAAGTGCAATAAAGCATATAATAATTATAATATTCCCGAAACATGTGAATACACTTTACTGGGTTTATCGATGGATACTTCCTTGCCTCGGCAGACTGGGAAAATTACCATTGTTCAATAACTTGGCTATAAATAATAATTTTATTCGATATATAAGATAAGAGTATACATGAGTTTCTATTTTATGGCGCTAACATTACATAGTGTTAACACAAATCTAATAACAATATAATTTTGAGCGAAGTTTTATAGGCCTTGGGTCGTAGAACAATTTATTGTGAAAATATAATATATAGTGAAAGATTCTCCAAAAGTAAAATTAATTAGATAATATATAAAAATGGATTGTATAAATAGTTGTATGGAACATCCATATATCTAGTGTCGACGTGTTAATATATCGGTCGCAGAGGGCAGAGGGCTTGCGAGGGCGGGAGGGATGCTGTAGGGATTATAATGAGGTGCAGCCCCACTAACCATTTTCGACATGCGTTCCCGTCGCCCAAGCCCTCAACAGAACATTTACAACGGAAGCAAACATGTTATTATATTGATAAACATTAACACTGAATCACTGCAAAAGACAGCAACTTTGGTTAAAATCACAAACGAATTAAAAGTTGTGGTGGCCGAGCTATCCTTAAATCTCTGGTCGCGTTTCTAACCACGGCATGTATCTGTCTACCAACAAGAACTACTGTTGTCTTATGTACATTTGTCATAAGTACAACTTACTTACTCAAAGAATTGTGCCTAAGCCAATAAGTCAATACATTTATGGAAAGAGCTTCCAAGACTGCATTAACGGAATCATACAGCATTTGGTTGGGTAGGGAGAGGAGTAGAATGGTGGATGGTGAGCGTATTATCGCGCAATAAGACCTCCTTTTTCATACCAGCCTATTGTCGGTGGCAAGCCCGAGACACCATTCTTCTCATCTCTTACCCACACGCGATGGACCCGGCACCCGCACGGTGAATCCATGGAATTCTTAGAAATTTGTCTTCTCTCTTCTTCAAATCAAAATAAATACAAATATATTAACAAATGATCATGAACAGATTTAAGACTTTATGTTAAGTTATTCATTTATTCATTACAGCCCCTAGAACACAGCGTCCTAGACCTCCACTGCTGGAAATGGGCCTTCCAGAACTGGAGGATTTGGCCTACACTCGCCACGCTGGCCAGATGGCTTGGCGGGGATATGATGTCATTTTTTTTTTGTATGACAATTTATTAACGATTCCTCAAGTTGATATTAGTGGAACCGGCACCGACGACTTAACGTGCTCTCTGAGGCACGGGAACGGTGGTGTTGTAAATCTATGACGTAAGAAAAGTGTATTTCTCATTGGTACATGCCGGGTGGGTTTGAACCGGCCTTTGTAGGATTGAAGGTACGCGTTCTTACAACCGAGCCACCACCACGTGGAAGTTAGTATGAGAGGAATTCTAACTAAACCATTGACCACTTACTGTAATAATGAATTTAATCAGTTTGGCGAGCAAGATGTATGGCAAGATTCTCACGAAACGCTTGCAAGAGAAGACTGAAGGTCTTTTATGGGAGGCACAAGGAGGCTTTAGACCTGGAAAAGGATGCACTGACCAAGTCTTTTCGCTCCGCAATATCACAGAGAAGTTTTTGGCCTTAAACCAGAAGGTTTTCTGTGCTTTTGTGGATTTGGAAAAGGCTTTTGATAGAGTTGTAAGAAAGAAGCTTTGGGACATATTGCCGGAGCATGGAGTGAATGACAAACTGCTACAGGCTATACAGTCCCTGCACAAGGGCTGCAAAGCTTGTGTGCGGGTGGAGGGGGGTATGTCGCCTTGCTTTGAATCCCAAATAGGCGTCAAACAGGGTTGTGTGCTTTCTCCTAGATTATTCACTCTATATCTCGACAAATGCCTAAAAAGAGTGAGAAAGAGTGACTGTGGGATAAAGATGAGTGATCTAGTGGTGAACTGCCTGCTTTATGCAGATGATGCTGTTCTTATGGCATCGTCCGAACAACAACTGCAATCACAAGAATGAAGGAGGGATGTGCAGAAAAAGGACTCCGTTTGAATGCGAGAAAAACCAAGGTACTAGTGTTTGAAAGAAGAAGGATGACAACCGTGACGATAAAGATTGATGATGAAACTCTAGAACAAGTAAAGGAAATTATATATCTGGGCAGTGTTTTCACTGCGGATGGGAAGTACGATAGGGACGTTGAAAGAAGAGTGAACGCGGGAAATAGCGTTAACGGTGCCCTGGGGTCACTGATCGGCAGTCGAAATGTCAGTGACAAAGCTCGGCTCGCCATACACAATGCCATGTTGGTACCAACACTGATGTATGGAAGCGAAACGTGGATATGTCAGAATACGCATGAGAGTAGGGTTAATGCAGTAGAAATGCGGTCGTTGCGGCGGATATGTGGCGTCACTTTGGCGGACCGCATACGTAACGTCGAAATACGGAAAAGGGTTGGTATGAAGGAAAGCATAGGGACAAAAATAAGGAAAAGCATGCTACGATGGTTCGGGCATGTTGAAAGGATGAGCGATGAAAGATTGACGAACCAGATATATAATGCGAAAGTTGTGGGTAAAAGAGGCCCTGGCAGACCGAGACTCACATATCACGATCAAATAAATAAAACACTGACTGAAGGTGCATTAAAAAGTCTTCGTAACCAAAGGGCATGTATGAAGAGGTTAATGAATGTCGACGAAGCGAAAGAGGTATGTCGTGATCGTGTCAAATGGCGCTCAATTGTCTCTGCCTACCCCGCAAGGGATCTGGCGTGAAGATATGTATGTATGTATGTATGTAATAATGAATGATGAATGATGGATGATGAGCGTCTTGTTGTGCAATAAAAAATGGAGGCCTACTTTGTAAACCAGCCTACAGTCGGTCGGATGCCCGAGAGGTATCTTCTTCTCTCTTTTCCCACACAAACGTTGGACTCGAATCACAGGAATGCTAAAAAAAATGTCTTCTACCGCCGTTTCCGTGTTTCAAAGAGCACGTACCAACTTGTTAAATCATTTTTTTTTAATACTAAAACGCTTAGTCAAAGTTCTCTAAAAATAATATGTTCTGGAAGTTAAGATCTGGAACTCTGTATGCTAGGACATGTATAGGTTAGTTTCCTAATCTATTTATGCATATATGTATGTACAAGTATATACGGCACGTACACCATAATGAGTCGATTGACAGCAAGTAAAACAGTCGACTTTTTTCACTTGGCACCGTGAAATCTGGACACAAAGACCACAACAAAGCAAACAACGAACTTAACTACATTTAACTTCCTAACAATTACTTAAAATGGACAAAGATGTATCGAAAAATAGTGCAACAATGGCTTAGTTTACGAAAACAATGCATGGGTTTCTTTATACTGACGTTCTAAGTATTGGTGACACAATGACAGATTTCTTTACTAATGACATCCCAGTCTGGTATTGTGGGACGTTTACGATCCCCACGCGACACCATAATGGAATTAGTTCCACTGTTTTGCCAACAGCGTTTTTCTTAATTCCTTGAAGTAACCTCAATAATTGGGACAAGGACACGTCAAAAAACTTGAATACGCGTGCCTCTGGTGATCGTACTGTGAACACCGTAGTTATTGCTTCTATCAATCACAAAGCTGTCGAAAAGCATTATGTTGTTCCGTTTACTAGCTGTAAACCAGCAGTGATGATTCACCAATATGCCAATGATCTAATGAAAATTCCGTTTAAGGCGAAGCATACACTACTTCTTTGCTACACCCTATAGTAGCCTACACTAAGATTTGCTATCCTGATTTGAAGAGCTACTAAATTAACTGGATCGTCTTCTTAACTACGCATTCGCTATGTACTCGTATTTGGCTTGCGTAAGTATGATTGATCGGCTGTGGTGGCTCGGTTGAACGCGTTCCTTAAATGCTACAAAGGTTAGTTCAAACCCACCAACATGTACCAATTGGAAACACACTTTTCTTACGTACATTTGTCATAGATTTACAACACCACCGTTCCCGTGCCTCGGAGAGCATGTTAAGCCGTCGGTCCCGGTTCCACTAATACCAACTTGTGGAATCGTTAATAAATTAATCATATCCACGCCAAGCCGTTTTGCCAGCATGACGAGTGTAGGCCAAATTCTGAAAATATATTTTCTGGAATTCCCATCTCCAGCAGTGGAGGTCTAGGACGCTGTGTTTTAGGAGCTGTAATGATGATGTATGAACAAGTGCCCCATCTTCGAATACAGTTAAAATAGTTCCAATTTAAATTCGCCACTTATACACCCTATGCCTTATAACTGAAAAACACCTTAGTATTTAAAAACACAATTTGAATTTCTTTGCGACTCGAACCTATCCTCTCTTCTCACAACCACGTTCGGAAACCACGCTTTAAAGAAGCGTTTTTTGTAAGTATGTATTTTTTTTCCAAGTTATTTTGTTTTTAGGTTGAATTTAGTTTTTGTTGTATTATAGTTTATTTTATTATTAAATAAGTTTAAACATGAATAATTTGATATTTATGTTTTTTCAAAGAATCAAGAATAAAAATGCTGTTAACAAAATAAGAGACTAAGAAAATAAGACTTTCCTGTAGTTTTAAATAAATCCATAATTTTATTTACAGTTCACTACGTCTTAAGATTAACTTGCTTCAGCTCGAATCAAAAATAAACAATCAACACATTTAGTAGTAATCAAATCTATACTTAGACGTTCACATAAATCAGTTCGAGATAGGGTTATAAAGTTTAAAATACGCTTTGTATGTCACATTTACTAGCAGCAAAACTTCAGACAAAGCCAACCGCCTATTTTATACGTCGCAGTAAAGCTTTTCATACTGGTCTCTCAGTTATAAAATCTTAGTTGTCAGAACAAAAGATGACAAAAATGGGTCATGTTTTTGCGCCAGCTTCCGATTGTCAGCCTGCAACTTGCCAATTTGATGACAAAGAACGTAACACAATGGACGAGTAAAACTGGTGGCAGTGGAATTAAAGAATAGAATATTATTTATGACTATGGCAATTACTTCACAAAATTTTAATGCTTACGGGTTTAGGATTTATTTTTTCTTTTTCTTTAGCCATTGAGGCTTAAGCACTGCTCACGATCTTTTGCTCATCCTCACTAGCGACCGTCTTTTGGTCATGTGTGGTCTGTCATGTATTGAATTATTATCACCAATATTCTGTAATGAATAATGATTCTTTCTATATATGGACAGATGAGCTGAGGAAGGTCGCTAGTGGGGGATGGATGAGGCAGAAGATCGTGTGAAGTCTTGGGGGAGGCCTATATCCAGCAGTGGAGAGACACAGGCTGATCATGATAATAATGATGAATATTTGTTCGGACTATTCAATTCAATAAATAGCTCAAAACTCCTAAAAAACGTATTTGTACAAAAAACAAATCACATTATAATTGTATAGAAAATAGAAGTAACAAAACATTTCTTATTGTTGTCCAATATGGCTACAATATTTTAATAAACTCCAAAAGCTCAATAGAGAGAGAGAAAGAAAGAAAGACAAATTTCAATTCAATTACGAAAAATGTAACTGTATCTTTAATGTTTACGATAATAAAACTAAAGTAACAGTTTGACTTGACGTCATCGGTCCCGTTATCGTTTAAACAACAGTTAACGGTTTGGAGTGAACCATTTTTAAATAACCCTTTCAATAGAAATATGAATACGTAATTTAGCTTACACAAGACACCGTAATGTTCCACGCTAACCCGTTATAAGGCCAACAAAAGGAATGCTACGTCCTTGGCCAGAAAGTAACAGGACAACGACAATAGACTTTCTGAGTGAAAGGCTTTCTAACTGTCCCGAAATATACAATCACTTCCTTATATTTGGTGGTGCGTAACCAATTTCTAAAAGAATTTGAAAGGCTGCGATTGAAATATGGAACATCTCGAAATTCTAAACACAAGACGTTTGGGTAAACATAACGTTACTTATATAAAAAAATATATCAATATAAATATGTTTATCATTTGATAAACATATATGTAAACTGTACATATAGTGTTCCTTCCGATTTAGTAAATGGTACTGTACATCTAAGCGACCCGTGACTCACCCAACATAAGGCATCAGCTGAAAATCAGCGCTGCAGCCATTTATCGCCACACCTGTATGTATGTTTCGGTATACATAATAAGCCTATTTTTATTTTAGGCATATTTATACATTTAGATTTATTCCTTATATATTTTTTGTAACCATTGTAATTGTTGCGATAAATAAAGTATTTTCTTTCTTTAAATAAATAAAACTAATTCATTTCACCTCTTGAGGAAAATAACTGCATACATGGTCCAGCGGTCCGTGGATTTAGACTCGGAGGTACCGTGTTCAATTCCTGGTCGGGACACAATAATTTGTGGTATTTCTCGAGTTTGTTACGCCAGAGACATCGACGAGCGTGCCCCTTTGTCAAGATGGATCTATAGTAAATTTGGCTAAATGTGAATCCGCTCCTTTAGAGGCGTGGTTTCTGACCACCCCGTAAGGGACACGGTCGCAATGATAATTTTAAATTAATTTCAAAGCAATGAAACTCTTGATTCAATTTAATTAATTTATTGACATTTGAATTAATTTTATATTAGTAATTAGTACTTAATCTAGTTTTTAGTTTATAAATTTATATAAAAAAAGGAAAATTACAACGTCCCTGTACAGCCACATCTAATTTTAAGTTTAAATAACATTAATTTATGTGTCTTCAAAAGGTACTGCCAGTTCTGTTCATAGCAGAAGCTAGAAAATGTTAGAAAACATAACACTCTCCAGGCACAATTTAGTTAGGTGATTAAATTATAATTATGTAATGTAGAAATTGATGTAATCATGGACCTAACCAAATTCCGGTGTGAACGTTCGGTGACAAATAAAGAATAAGAATAATATTCACATTTGATATTCGTCAGACTACAATTACTGATATAGCATTTAAAATTAGCAAACTGAAGTGGCAATAATAAACATCTGCCGCAGAACCGACGAACGTAGTGGCTAGACCACGTACAGGACGACGCAAAGTGGGACGACCCCTCGCCAGATGGACAGATGATCTAAAGAAGGCCGCTGGCGGGGGTTGTATGAGGGTTGAAAAATACCGCATGTGGTAGCGGCCTTGGGAAAGTCCACATCCAGCAGTGGACAGACACAGGCTCATGATGAAGATACATTAGGTTTACTCGGTTTTGTTAGAAAGAAAGAAAGAAGAAAGAAAAATATTTTATTTGTCACATTAACAAAAAAGTAGACTTAAAATTAAAAGTGTGTGGTGACAAATAAGGAATCAGATCAGCATTGAGCTGCGACGCTTTAAGAGTCACAGCGCTGATTTTCAGCTAAACCCTTAATATACGAGTATAAATGTGTCGAGGCTTTATATATATATATATATAATTATTTATAAAATATATTCTGACATATTGGATTGCATAATAAGTAAATCTTAATATATAAAACAAAGTCGTGTTTGTTAGAACACTTATATCTCGAGAACGGCTGGACAGATTTTCATAGTTTTTGATTTGTTGGATAACTAATAACTATAAATAAAATTAAAGAAAAAACATTTACCAATACAAAAAGTTTGTGGTTTTCGTACCAGTCAAACAATGTTGATTGTCAAATATATATGGGTGCGTTCAGAAATGTATATCAAGCTCCTTAAATATAGAATAAATGATAACCCATTTACCGCGCAACGGTTAATCGACCTCTCCCAGCATAACCGAGACGCTAATCCTGGAAGAGTAGAACTGCCCAACCATCACATAGGCCTTCTATGTAGAGTTTATTGAGAAGATCCAATCGGCGATTAGCATTGCGTATAAGCATTTGTCATTGTGGATTTCTGATGTGTCTAGATGTGCTAACTAAGGTTTCAAACATTTCGCCGGGTCAGCTAGTATGTAATAAAAATATTATATAAAAAAAAAACTTACCTCCTTTACACCTTTAAAAAAAATTATCTATTATTATTTCATTTCATATCAGAAATCAAGTCAGATTTACGCAATCATTTTGTATTTTACGCTTTACTAAATGAATAATTAAAGTGGGCTAGATTTCAATTATAAAATCAATCAAGTATGCAGTGGCACATCAACGTAATATCATGTTATTTAGACCACCCTTAAAGATGGTCCCCTTCCTCGCGAAATTGTCTCAGCATGGTAATCCTTGTTGTAAACACGCCCTTTCTGACAAATACTTGATTACGATGTTACTACACGATTTGCATATGTTTAAATCATTATTGTAATCTGATTTATCCTACGCCAATTACATATACAACAGACTATACAATTAGATGTAGCAAAGAAGGCGATATACGCATTCAGCTAGGATGGGCAGCATTCGGGAAGTTGCGCCACATCTTCTTATCAGACATATGTACTTACGTACACTTATGTCTGACATCAGTCCCTAACCCTATGCCGGCTTGACTAGATGCCTTTTCATACTTCGCTTAAAGGACTCCAGGTTATAGGAAAGTGGAAACACAGAGGCTGGAAGAGCTTTCCACATTTTTATTGTGCGACAGATGTATGAGTCACCAAATTTATAGGTACGCGAAGGGATGGTGAGGAAGGAATTAGGTTATAGAGCTCTTCTGAGCACTCACCATAGTATAGCCGGTAGAACACGCTTAGAGAAGCAACATCTCGCCGAAGCTGCAAGGATTCAAGAGTTCCAGATATAGTGGCATCGTCTACAATTCGAACAGCTCGCCTTTGTAGGACATTGAGAGCATCTGTGAGGTAGTTGGCTAAACCATCCCAAAGGTGTAAACAGTATTCCACGCATGATCTGTGCTTTGTACAGTAACAGTCTGATTGAAGGCGGAAAAAACCGCTTCACCTTGTTCAGTATTCCGAGCTTTTTTGACGCTGTTTTGGTGATGCTCTCAATGTAGTACTTTATCGTTTTATCTACTGTTTGCGTAAATATGAGCACATTTCCGAGTATCGAGCCAGGTTGAAGTGGTTGCCAATTTTTGACGCAGAAATCTTAGAATAATTTGTTTATTATTTTCTGTACTTTTGCACACCACGTACAGGACGTTCCCCTACTAGACCACGAAACCACGGCGCTCCGATTACCACATTAAGCGTTCTACTGTCTAAAACTCAGAGTTATTATTATTCTTGAGTCTAAAGCTATAGGTACGGCATGGGTGTTAATCCGAAGAATGTAAAACGGCGTGTAAGATTTTCGTATGTGCACGTCGAAATGCATCTCATTCAATTTTTTTTTTTTTTTTTTTTTTTTTTTTTTTTTTTTTTTTTTTGTACCAACACATAGTTTAGTGCTCAAAATATACAAATAATGTAGCTTTGCTTGACGTTTTCTACCTTCAGGACAACGATAACATTTATCTAAGAGGTGCTTTTTGTAAATCTGATATAGCTGAGTTTTCCTTGCAGATTCCTTTCTCAGTCAGATTAAACATTAACAGGTCACTGGAATCTGCTAAGCTGCTGGTCTTCTGCGAACAGCTTACTTACTGGACCACTTTGCTGCTTAGTCTTCTACTAGCAGGAGTAGAATCATTCAAAATAATTAAATTAATGACGTTTCATAAATGCCTGTAATAGGTTTACGTGAATAAAGATATTTTGACTTTGACTATACGCGACGAAAGCGTGTGCATGAGTTTCTCAAACTTGCACACAATAGTTTAAAAAGCAGCTATCGATCGTCTGACTGTGGGTATAAGCTATACGTACTGTGTGGGTGTTAATTCATATAGGGGTCGTTAATTTTCCTTAACGCGCGCGCCGATGGACCGACCGCGACCGTACTAATGAATTTCAATTTGTACACCGACGGTTCAGTTTTAAAAATACAACTTTGGGATACACGCGAAAAGTTACACAAGTCAGAATTTAATTGTTTTATTCTCTATGGAGAGATCATTAATAATACTATCACTGTACCAAAACTAGACTAGTCCGCAATCTCGTTTTTTTAACATTTGGAATATAAACCGAGATTTATTTAATTTATTTATTTTCAAAAAAATCATAGATCATTTTGTGCTAGAAGTGCTGGCCGCATTCCTCGTCACGCGGCTCTCAATGACATCATGCGAAGGGCTCTTGTCACTGCTGGTGTACCCGCAATCTTAGAACCATCTGGGATTGTGCGGAGCGATGGCAAGAGACCCGACGGAATGACTGTTGGGCCGTGGAAATTTGGCAGGTCTCTGGTGTGGGATGCGACGTGTGTAGACACATTAGCTCCATCTCACATCCAGGCGACCTCGTCAGGCGCGGGGAAAGCGGCGTTTTCTGCGGAGAACCTCAAATTGCGCAAATACGATACCAAGGTTGGCGTATCGGTTACGAATTTGCGCCGTTTGGGGTCGAGACGATGGGCCCATGGGGATCGTCAGCGAGGCGCTTCGCCAAGGAGTTGTCAAAGCGACTGACAGAAAGGTTTGGAGACAGGAATGCTGGCAATTATTTTTGCCAACGTATTAGCCTCGCTATATAGAGGGAAAATGTTGCCAGTCTCCTTGGGACTATCTGGGATGGGACATTTTGTATTTATAGGTTAGTTTCTTTTTAATTTTATTATTTAGGTAGTTTTTAATTTATATTTAATGTACTTGTAATGTTGATTAACTTCGAATAAATTTTATTAGCTTTAAAAAAAAAATCATAGCTTATAACTTGGACATAAAAAATACTGTATTATAAATTATTAGATCTTAAGCCAGAAAGATTTTATATTATTTGTACAGTTCATTCCTCCAAAACAGTGGGTTAAATACTAATAAAAACATGATCATGGTCAGAGTAAGGATTTAAAAATAAATATTAATAATATGTGAGCCAGATCCATGAAAAGTACTTACCAAGAATACAATTATATATTACTATTTGCTACAGAAACCTGGACCTGGAGCCACACACACCACACAATTATTAATTTTATAAAAGTCTTTAAAGTGTCATCACGACTGTTTAATAAATAAAGGATTCACATTTAGCTAACTTTACTAAGTGGCAAGCTCGTCGATTACTCCAGCGTACCAAACTCGAGAAATATCACAAATAAATTAAATATTAATTAAATGTATTTATTTACATGAATAAATATTTTTGTGTCCCGACCAGGAATCGAACCCGGTACCTCCGAGTTTAAATCCACGGACTTAACCGCTAGACCATGGAGGCAGTTTTAATTTTAAAAAAATCTAATAAATTAAATCTGTGTTGTCAAGGAAAAAGGGGATAAGTACAAAACTTGAACTTTTCACTAGAGACAAATTAAAAAAACAACTCTTTTTTATAATTAGATAATTTAAATTTACTCAATGTTCAATTTTATTAGTCGTATACTTTAGGTACGAGTCGACTCATCTCACTATGCATAACTGAATTATTGGCGGCAAAAGCGCGATACTGAAATAACTTGATTGAACTCTTTTTTAAAATTTATACATTTTAATGTTACGACTAGCCCCTTTATATACGTAGGGGTGTAAAATAAACTGTATGGTTTATAAACTCATCTCCTTATTGCATTGACGCATATGAATGTATTGAAACAATAGGTGCAAAATCTAATTTTTAAATTTTTCGACTCATCTTCTTTTTCCTTGACACCACAGAAATACTCTATTTAGTTTGCTTACGAGAGGAAATATTGGATTGGCTGGATCAATTGAAATTAGCTCACGGAAATAGAGCGAGCAGTTTGTCGGCTTTATAGATTGGTTTGAGGTCTGGACACACCGCATTTGTAGGTTTACATTGACATGGGCGACCCACTGAGTTGTAAGCTACTGTCATCTTCGTAGTCGTCTAGCCTTCCGTGTGTAATGTTCTGTACTCACAAAAAGACGTCACAACGTGCGTAGTATTCTTAAGTATGCATCACAGTTATGAAGACCTATATACGCTGTTTATATCACACGAATATGATCTATTCAAAAGAGATTTCTAAGATACTTTTCATTACAAAACTAAGACCTATAATTCGAACCGCGTCGTGATATCAATATTGCAGACATATGTATGTTTATTAAAAACTACCCGAGTCTTTTTCGGCCTGTTAACGAGGACGGGCGAACAAATGTTCGGACTCAATATAAATACAATTTATGGAAACCTGCTACAAAACTTACCATTGTTTCTAAAAATAGTAACCAAATGTAAAAGTAAAGTAAAGTATCATCACGACCGATTCCCTTTCGGGGTGGTCAGAAACCACGCTTATAAGCGGATTCATATTTAGCCAACTTTACTATAGGCCAATCATGACAAGTGGCAAGCTCGTCGATGTCTCCAGCGTACCAAACTCGAGAAATATCACAAATAAATTAAATATTAATTAAATGTATTTATTTACATTAATAAATATTTTTGTGTCCCGACCAGGAATCGAACCCGGTACCTCCAAGTCTAAATCCATAGAGTTACAATGTTTCTATAGTATCCAGGAATTTTTTACATTATAAATGTTGACAAATATAATTTTAGTTGTAATTTGACATGTACTATTATTTGCATACCATTATGGTAGGATACAGCTGGACTGTAAAATTGTATTATCCTATATCTACCTGTATTCTGTGCAATAAACGATTTTGAATTTGAATTTGACACAACTTACGTGGTGTAACGTGATGTAACGCGGGGAAATGTGGATTCTCCTGAAAGAATTTCATTACGTACACCCACAAGGAACATCAAGCAAAGCCACCCCTAGTCATTCCTCGTTTCAGCACTAACTACAGGTGTAACGCGTTCTTCATTAGGGCAGGTGAGTCTTTCAATGATCTTAATATTGGTATATATATTTTCGGGGTTATCAGAAATACATTTTTAAAGCGGGTTCACATATAGCCAACTTTACTTTAGGCCCATCTTGACAAGTGGCAAGCTCGTCGATGTCTCTAGCGTACCAAACTCGAGAAATATCACAAATAAATTAAATAATAAGGAATGTTCGATTCGACACCCCCGAGTCACAAAAGTAGTTTTAGCTAGGATATTTTTAGCTAAGGTATATAAATAAATAAAATAAATGTTTTTTTTAAAGACCCAATTAACTTAAAGCTATTACAAGATTGTGTCAGAAGCCAGGGCGAAAGGCAATACCTGATCCAACATCTAAAATTGATTCCATACAATATGGGGGCTTTTAATTTTGAGCTAGCTGACCCTTGTTCGCAATCTGCTAGGTTAGTATTTAAATATTTATTATAAGAATAGGCAGACGGAGAACTGCTAATTGTTTGTTGAGTTGGGTTAAGTTTCGATGCTCACTTTGATTTTAAGCCCCTAATAAAATTTATTAAAAAAAAAAGTATGTGTTCTCTGTGACCTGTGCACTGGTAATATTTGTAGGGTAGACAGCAAATACTAATTACAAATATTACATATTTTAGATACAATAATTGTATTTACTAAGTATTTAGGTAGCCTTTTTGTATTTATCACAGCCCCTAGAACACTCCTAGACTTGCCTAAACAACTCTTGCATGATGTAGAAAGCTGCAGTTCGAGACGAATGTCGAGTGGCGACCACGACCACTCTGCCAAGATTGTAGCGACTTACAAGAAGAATATTTGTATGAGTGTGTACGTAATGGGGTGTATCAGGCAAAGCTTATTGTAGATGTCGCTAGCGGTAATGGTACCTTGTTTACACCTATGACGCATCATGTTTTAATTTTTTTTGTGTTTTTTATTTATTTTTATGACAAAAAAAAAATATTTTAAATTAACCTTACCCTACCTTAAAAGACGAATTAAAAAAGCGAACATTGTCTTTTTAAAGAAAAAAGGTTGAATTAATAGAACGGCAATTTTGAGATCACCATATATTTGATTTTGCTTGGAAATCTTGATTTATACACTTAAAAGCTGATCACTTCGGCATAAAATCCAGAAAATATTCAATTTCGTAAAAAAAATACAAGTTTTCTATGCAACTGACAGTTGTATTAGGTACCATCTATCATGCACCATCTATTGTGATAAAAAGTTAGTGATACACCACATTGTGTTGTGTTTGTGTATACGTGTGTGTGTCTACATATTTTTATATAAAGCGAATTCTATAATAGACTTCAAACTACCACCGTGCACGTTTATCTTATATCTGTCAGCAAAATTAAATTTGACTTATATTATTTTTCTCGTGAGCTATTTTAGCACAACCACGGCAAAACAAATTTGTTTAGAATTAGACGAAACATTTTAACGTTTGTTGAAAATATTCGTGGATTTTATCAAGTGACAACAAAAACCACTAAAAACTAATTTAAAGGAATAATAAAGGCGGTGCATGGACATGCTACGAACGTTAACTCGGCTTCGTTAAATCACAGACAATTATGCGACGTAAAAGTGAGACCAATCAATTTGACAGTTGGAGTTGTTTTTTTTTATTAACTCATTTGGTTATTTGTCATTTATTCTATATTATATAAATAAGCTAAATATACATTTCTGAACGCATGAATAAATATTTGACAACCAACATTGTTTGATAGGTACGAAACCCACGAACATTTTGGAGTCCTTCATGTCAAGTGCAAGTTTTTGTTTTGTAAATTAATTTACTGTGAATATTGTTGGTCAAAAGTGGTGTTGTTTTGTTTAATAATGTTCTACAATGTGAATAGTTATGGAAAACGATAAATTGTAGTTTGAATTTGGGACACAAGTTGTAGTTTATTTTATGCGGTTTTCCCGCGCTGTGGACTCCTCTATATTTTACCCGACGTGTTTGAGCTATAATGCCGCGAGTGACTCCAAGAAAAGCATTTAATTCTGCAGCATCTGGAATTTGATGATGACGTCATTAACACATTAATATGAAAGATATATTACGTCAGACTTGGCTGTATGGGCTCTAAGACCCTTTGCCTTCCCTAACACCCCATTCATCATCCATCGGGAGAAGAGAACAAACAAACAAACAACAACCACGAACATTTTATATGCAAAAATGTTTTTTCTTTTATTTTATTTTTCGTCAATTCCGTCAGATAATTCGTTAAATATTAAAATACTTCGTTAAATGATATACATACTAAATGAACTACATACTAAGCTATATTAAAAATACATATAGTAGATACTATTTAAATACATACATATACACACATACGACATACAATAACTACTTATATACTTTGTAGGGAGCTGTTGTAGTAATGCAGTAGACCATTATTTAAAAAAAAATCTGTCTGGTGCTTGTCAAATTTCAACGGGCAGATTGTTTCAAAGATCAACAGCAACTACAGCAAATGAATTTGAAATGAAGCCAGAGTGGTAAGAAGGGATAGAGAGAACAGAATTGTAAGACGAACGAAGAGACCGATCCTGAAGTGAAAAGAGATAAACGAATTTGTCCTTGAGGTATTTCGGTGTTGCAGGCTCATTGATAGTTATAAAAAAAAGCGTACTAGATAGGTTCTGGTTGTGCTTGTTTTTGCTTCTTCTGTGTTGTAGACGGTCTAAGCATTGCATGCTTCAAATAGATACTTATTAATATTCCTCTAGTACCTACATTCTTCAAATTGAATAATGGTAGAGGCGTAAGAAAGTTGAGAGTGGTGAGGTGAGTTTTAGCTAACAATTCATTGACTTAAACCAAAGGACCAGGGCGGGCTGTCTCTGTCGATTTCGGTCGATAAGTCATAAAAAAATGTTGCCACTAACAAAATCAAAAAGCTGATTTGGTCAATACGATTAGTTCCAACTGCTTCCGTGGTCTAGCTGTAAGTCCGTATATTTCCCGAGTTTGGTACGCTAGAGACATCGACGAGCTTGCCACTTGTCATGATTGGCCTATAGTAAATTTGGCTAAATGTGTATTCGCTTCTATAAAAATAAAAAATAAAATATTTCCAGACAGGTCACACAGCGCCATCTAGGCTTGTGTTATAGAAACTAGATGGTTGATAAACTACATATTATATAGGTATTTTTTTTTGTAAATATATACATATAAACACCCAGACCGAGACAAATTATACAATGTACAACTTGCCCCCGGTGGGAATCGAACCCACGACCTCCCGAGTTCTCGGCAACGTTTGTTACCACTAGACCACGGAGACGGTGTAGTGGTAACAAACTTCTATATAAGCGTGGTTTCACCGCATAAACAACTTTTCCTATAAATACATATGTCATAAAAGAAACTGTTTTTTGGCTACTCCATACAAATTGGCCATTTTAAAATTAACGGTTTGTATGAAGATTCCTTTTTTTTTATTTTTTCTACATGGATTCTTAGAAAAAGTTGTTTGTTTCTATCAACAGAATAACATATTAGTCTAATTCAAGATTAGTCTAATAATTGAGGTATTGTTAGGTAGATTTAGGTTAAAGAACTTTTGTGATGTTTTCTCGGCAAACAGTTTTTCGCGCATTGAGTAAGTACCTATTTATACATTTTATCCTAATAAAACTGATATTATTATTATTCATTTTTTTTTATTACAGCCCCTAGAACACAGCGTCCTTCCAGAACTGGAGAATTTGGCCTACACTCGCCACGCTGGCCAGACGGCTTGGCGAGGATATAATATCATTTTTTATGACAATTTATTAACGATTCCACAAGTTGGCATTAGTGGAACCGGGACCGACGGCTTAACGTGCCCTCCGATGCACGGGGACGGTGGTGTTGTAAATCTATGACAAATGTACGTAAGAAAAGTGTATTTCTCATTGGTACAGGCATATGGCACTACCAAAGCGCGGACATGTCAAGTGCAAGTTTTTATTTTGTAAATTAATTTACAGTGGGGTCATAAAAAAAAAATATTCCCGGTATATGCATGAATCAATGCAACGATACGTTTGAATAATAAAGTTTCCTATAGAAAAATAATGCTTGTAATATTGAATATAAAGGTTATATTTCAATGTAAGTAAGAATGTGTACCATTTATTTGAAAAGTAACTCCTTTCGTAGCGGTTTTGAGTGCGGGCGGTTTATTATGCTTTTGGAATAACTGATGAGACTTTATAAACATTACATAGGTGAATTGACTATGGAGACAAAAGTCTTCAATCAGTCATAGGGGCTTTTCGGACGTGGACATTTTATACCTATCTATAAATTAGACGAAAAATCTGTTGGTCTTAAACTTAAAGACAAAGCAAGTAACAGTAAAATAAAATAAATCGAAGTTGTGCAAAATTATATCTACCTCGGGCAGACTATTTAATTTGGCGACTACTTCAGCAAAGAAGTCGACAGACGTATTAAGCTAGGATGGGCGGTATTCGGAAAGCTCAATGTTTAAAAAAACTGCTGTCAAAGTTGTAATTTAATTTAATAATGTACGAAAGATTTTAAAAGTGTTGAAATATGTTAGAAGTGGCGGCAGACGGCTACATGTCGCACATGTATTATTTAAATTAATATCAGATGTTTTTTTTTTATTTTTTATATAAGTATTTTTAAGTTTATAAGTGTGATTTGTGGCTGACTGTAAGCCATGTATGCGCTCCGTGTCCCCGCGCGCCCTCACCTCGCCTCCTGCCTGCAGTCGTTCGTTTATTGCATATTGAGTTTTAGTTTAAAAATTTAAAATAATCTTCGCAAGAGTGTTAATCCTAAGAAAGAGATAGACTTAAATTAAAGTTACCTGTAGGCGGACGGGTTGTTCGCGCGGGGGGAGAGTGGTTCGCGCCCGCGCATCTTTTTTATGTACCTACTATAAATATTTATTATTTAATATTAAGCTTCGAGAGTAATTGTCTCTGCCAACAAACTGTGGTTACAGTTTGGCGGGCTATTTAATGAGTTATGTGTATTGGAAAGTAAATATGTGATTGTTATTTTTTTTTTGAAGACAAAGGTCTTTAACCAGTGCGTCGTCCCGGTAATGTCGAACGGAGCAGAGACGTGGACACTGACAGTGAGTTTGGTCCATAAATTCAAGGTCGCTCAGCGAGCTATGGAAAGAGCCATGCTTGGTATTTCTCCAATGGATAGAATTTGAAACGTTAATATTAGCCAGAGAACGAAAGCTACTGTCATAGCTTTTACAATTAGCAAGCTGAAGTAGCAATGAGCCGGACACACCTGCCGCAAAACCGACGAACGATGGGACAAACGGGGTCTGGAGTGGAGACCACGTACGGGACAACACCCCGCCAGATGTTCGGATGACCTGAAGAAGGTCGCTGGTGGGGGTTGGATTAGTGGCGACAGATCCCGTTAAGTGGCGAACCTTGGGGGAGGCCTACTTCCATATATATTTCTGTCATTAGCTGTGGTGTTTGTAATAAATAAAAATACATCCTACCCGTAATGTCGTTTGGACAAATAGATCAAATTTTAATATAAGATAGAGCGGGCATTGAAATAGAAATGCCTGTAATAGGTTATTATTTAACGAGGGTTCGAATCATGCTCAGAGCGCTTAGAATGAATATGATTTGGATGCTCAGAGCGTGATTTCAATTAGGAACGGCCTAAATCACATTTTTATTCATAACATAAAAGTTTTTTTTTAAATGTATAGAAGATTCCACATCTTTGAGTATGAACACAACAAACACACTTCTCTCGGTTTATTCATCTTTATGTGTCTAACGTTTACTATTATTAACTTATTTTGGTCTTCTAAAATAACTTGCCGTGTTACAGTCATTTTTTATTTACTTCCTACTTAAATATCAATTATAGATTTGTTTTAGAAGTAATATACAAACAGCATAAACGTATTACAATATTAAATAATTTAAAAGACAACCTAATATTAAATAAACTTGAATGGCGCGCTACATAATAATAAAAACTGACAGCGCTCAGAGCGATCTACCAGTCTAAACGCGAGGAATGATTACATTTGTGACGTCATAAAGCTTTGGCAAAACAGTTTATGTACGTCTCGGAACGGCTTTAAGCATGCTTAGGTTATTATTATCGAGTTTATATTTATGTAAAGTTGTCAAATATCTTTCTAATTTAAAAACAATGCATTTAACAACTTCGTTGATAAGAATTATAAGAAATGTGATATTCTGCACTCAACACTTCGGATTAGAGTTGAAAAGCTCCTGCTAGACTGGAACTACTATGAAACTGAACAATTTATGAGACCTATCGCTTAGTATGCTCACTGAACACTTCACAGAATTAATTTCTTTATCCACAACCCGTTGTTTTAATTATTGTATACTCCTATATATATATATATATGTATGTATTTATTTATTTCGTATGTTTTTTGCTACTTTTATTATCCTTTATTATAGTTGGTAACCTTAGATTGGGACCTACATGTCAGGCTTAACTGCCTTGTGTGGGACCATCACCAAAATATTTTTGCAAATCCTGTAATAATGTTCCACGATAGTTTGTTAACATATATTGTACAACCTTACATTGCTAATAAATCATTAACGAATTAATAAATTTTATTCGAAGTTAATTATAGTACATTAAATATAAATTAAAAGCTAACTAAATAATAAAATTAAAAATAAACTAAACTATAAATAAAAAATGTCCTCTAGAGACGTCCCATCCGAGATAGTCCCAAGGAGACTGGCAATATTTCCCCTCTGTATAGCGAGGCTAATACGTTGGCAGAAATAATTGCCAGCCTTCCTGTCTCCAGACCTTTCTGTCAGCCGCTTTGACAACTCCTTGGCCAAGCGCCTCGCTGACGGTCCCCATGGGCCCATCGTCTCGACCTCAAACGGCGCAAATTCGTAACCGATACCAAGGTTAGCGTATTTGCCCAATTTGAGGTTTCTTCGCAGAAAAAGCCGCACTTCCCGCGCCTGACGAGGTCGCCTAGATGTGAGATGGAGCTAATGTATCTACACACGTCGCATCCCACACCAGAGACCTGCCAAGTTTCCACGGCCCAACAGTCATTTGAATTTGAAATCATTTGAATTCAACACCCATACACTCTAAGACGCCAATTACCATTCAAAGTTGCATAATTGCAAATAACAATTTCTCTCAACAACAAAAACGCCAAATAAAAAAAAAACAAGAGCAAATTTTAATGTGCTCTACTTCGAAGAAAAGAAATTTATTTTCTCAATATGTTGTTTAGCCATCCATTTTTTAGCACATTGTTTACTCAATAGCAACGGTAAATTAGTGCAAATGTTTATTATGGCTAACGGTACCCATTTCTTTTGCTTTTTTATTGCTTCGGGCTCTACTTTTTACCGATAGTAGGGCAATGCTAACTGCTTTTACCCGAACAAATAAAGATATTTTTATATTGCCCAATAGTCTCTAGAGGTAGTTTAGAAAAAAAAACGTTATTTTTGCGGATAAAAAGTTGGTAGTTAATAGGTCGTGTTGTAAAATTATATAAACATTGTCTTTGTCGGCATTCTAGCCCTACCGCAGGTTAATGTCTTCATTATTTAACTGTTTACAAAGATAACTGAACCTGCATCTAAAAAGGTACCTAAATCAGCATGTGCATCTGTACTTGTCTCGTACGCTCACAACTTGAATATGCAGTGTCCATGTGGTACAACAAATACAATGACTTAACCTATATATGCCCAAAGTTATGCAGACCGTAGTACGATCTTAGAGTAAAGGCAAGCTGTTGAACACAGCTTTAATTATATTTTTTTTTATAAAGCTTTTTAGTACTTTTTAGGTTTTTTATTTTTATTTTTTATATTATTATTTATATTTATATATATATATTATTTATATTGATTAAAATTAGGTATCGCGCTAAATGGGGTGTATCACTAACTTTTTATCACGATAGATGGTACCTTATAGAACTGTCAGTTGCATAGAAAACTTGTATTTTTATTACGAAATTTATTATTTTCTTGATATATTTTAAGTGTACAAATCGAAATTTCCAAGAGAAATCAAAGATATGGTGATCTCTAAATTGCCGTTCTATTAATTAAACCTTTTTTCTTTTTAAAGACAGTGTTGCTTTCCTAATTCGTCTTTTAAGGTAGGTAACGTTAAGTTAAAATTCGTATTTCTGTTATAAAAATAAAAAACTACAAAAACATGTAAAAAATAAGCCGACATAGGTGTAAACAAGGTACCAGTGCCGCTAGCGACATCTATAAAAAAGCTTTGCCTGATACACCCCATTGGGTTTGTTGTACAATTTGATATCGCAAAAATTTCAGAATCTTTTGCCTTTATTTTTTTATTCATTACCGCCCCTAGAACACAGCGTCTTTGACCTCCACTGCTGGAGATGGGCCTTCCAGAACTGGAGAATTTGGCCTACACTCGCCACGCTGGCCAGACAGCTTGGCGAGGATATGATGTCAAATTTTTATGAAAATTTATTAACGATTTCACAAGTTGGCATTAGTGGAACCGGGACCGACGGCTTAACGTGCTCTCCGAGGCACGGGAACGGTGTTGTTGTAAATCTATGACAAATGTACGTAAGAAAAGTGCATTTCTCGTTGGTTTGTAGGATTTAAGGTACGCGTTCTTACAACCGAGCCACCACCGCGCCAATCTTTTGCTTACTTTTCTCTATTCTCAACTGCTACCTCAAAATCAACTTTGTCTATCTATTCACATTTTATGACAGATCCTTTCGCTCTTCACATAACTATCTTCTTTCAATTCCCTCGCATCAGTCTTCCTTTGTGTCAAACTCTTTTGCAGTTGTTGCTATATATATACGTGTTTGTGCCGTTTGCAATTTTATTTTATTTTTTTATAAATCACAGCTTATTTTATTAAACATATAAACAAAGTAGCAATAGTGGAACACAAGCCAAAGAGATTTTATATTATTTAGACAAAACAATTAAAACAGAAATAAAAATAAAATATAGTAATTAGATTCAAATTAATAGTGCAATTGAACTGTGACCAGCAAAAGTAAAAGAAAAATAATGATAATAATAAATAAGTGAAAACCAATAGGTTAATGATTATTTACCTAAGACAAAATGAATGAATGAGAGGCAGGAGCAAAATTATACTATATATACGTGTATAGCATAATAATGTAACCGACCACTGGTTGTCCTTAAATAAATAAATAAATAGCAGTATTCGTATATTAGCAAGCGAAGTGTATTTTCAAAGTCAGTCTGGGATAAGAGTTGTCTTGATACTGCCTCCGGTGATTAGTTAGATGTATCAGAGTAGAACATGGCTAAAACGTTAATATAGACAAGTCATTTACAGTAATCTAAACAGGTTGAATGAATAAATGTTTGAAAAATGTATATATACGATTGGTATTGGTATATATATTTATGATTTTTATGATTTTTGAGACTTTAGGCTCGTGGGGTCCAAGCGCTAAAGCAATTTAAAAAACATCACTTCTCGTCTAATTGTCTACTACGGGGACAAGAGGGCTGGTTCTTTCCTCGCCCAGAGAATCAGCATAGCGATTAAAGTTAACAACTATATTTACCTCCAGAAATCCTCCACAGTATCAAATGTTGTCAGCTCAATTTGATTCTCTTCCCAGGTCTTATTCCTATTGTTGTCGTAGAACCACAAGCTCCATGAGTTTTGCAGAGGGTGTTTCGTAAGGAATTCAGCAGGCACGTCCACATTGCCGCCAGTCTTGTTATCGGTGGTTGCGGCGCCCTTATATGCACAAGCCATATTATAACCTCTAAATTCTTACAAATCTCTAATAGTATGAGTATGAAACTAAACTAAACTATTGTTGGTGTAATTTAATTTGCAAAATAAACTTCAGATAATTTATTTAATATGATTAATTAGCAAGTTTGAGTGCATTGCATCAGTGAAAGATTGCGGAGCCACATCACCGACGGTTCTACACTTTTGGTACCCACAAATACTGCCATTTTGTCAACAGGCACAGAGGCAAGAATTGTTATTTAAAATATTAATGAAATCTACCCACCTCAACTTCTTCTATATTATTTCCAGCCATGTCACAGAAAAATCGCAAGACTATATATATATGGTCTTTTCTATGTATCTTAAGGTTAATATATCCGATTATGAAGAAAACCATGATCTAAATAATTACTGGCATACTCGTATATAGGTTAATAGATATGGTACAAAATAAAAAAAAAAAAACAAATAATAAACACTCTCCCAAAGGTTAGATGTTAAAAAATGCCTTGTAGGCCTTTGTACACTTATTTTGTGCAATAAAGAATTTAATAATGATACCAATGGCGAGAGCCCATACATGGTTTTTTTTTGAGAAGAGCGAAGAGGGCAACAGAAATTCGAACCGATCTTTCAGATAAGGATTCAGATTTTTTTTCAGATTTCACAAAGGTTAGCTGGTAGAAGATGCCTTAAAGCATAAAACTCGCCTATGCGCTTAGTTTTAAGTTATTTAACTTTGTGCAATAAATAATAATTATTATTATTATAAGGAGGGGTCATGGAGTTTTTAAGAATGCCATACAAGAAGGAAAGGAGATCAAAGTCAAAATATCTTTATTCACGTAACACTATTACAGGCATTTATGAAACGTCATTAATGTAATTATTTTGAATGCTTGTACTCCTGCTAGTAGAAGACTAGGCAGCAAAGTGGTCCAATAAGTAAGCTGTTAGCAGAAGACCAGCAGCTTAGCAGATTCCAGTGACCTGTTAATGTTAAATCTGACTGAGAAAGGAATCTGCAAGGAAAACTCAGCTATATCAGATTTACAAAATAAAACATATACAGAACTGCACCACAACGATCAATTAATAACCTTTTAAATTTAGTTATCAGTACCTATGAGATTACAATATCTGGTACAGCAGTAACCCACCTGGCAAGTCAGAATTAAGATAGACTACATGCACCATAACAATAAATTGAACAAGGGAGATGCAGATGTCTGCACACACACACACACATCCAATTTAAAGTTTTTCCTTCAGAAAAAGAAGTCTTAAGAACTATGAAATGTAGGGACTAATGCGTCCACCGACTATTTAATTATTTCATTTCAGATATCACAGCCAAAACAATATATAATAACTCGCCCTGCCCAAGATATATAATTTTATTTAGGTACTTGTTCTACTAATTTACTAAGCCAATATGAGAGGAAATACGTTTGAGATTTTGTCTTGAATATGTAATTCAAAGACTCTACCCTTTCTTCTGTAAATCATATAACAAACATGAACCCTTCAGACACGTAAGGAGACCCTGAAGACCGTTAATTGGCGACTGGGCAGGGAAATTGGTCGCTGCCATAGACGTATATCTGTACCGCCCCTACAATAAACAAGTATACACAAAAGTCATTATTATTACATCACTCACACCTCCACTATAGGCTTTTCAGAAAATATAAAAATATTTTAATACAAAAAAAAGTACCTAAAATCAGAGGTTTTTTTTCAAAGTTCAGCAAACAGCATTGTACAGATTTTTAAAAGTTAACAAGAATAACATATATTAGATCATGAAATACACACCACATTAACCACATATTTATATTTGCATGAACTTTACAATTAGATAATAACAAAAATGTAATAGAAATAAAATAATACAAATGAAAACATAGGACAATTACGTTTTTAATTTAAATTACATAGTCATTACACTCACACCCACAATTCACAACTACACATACAAACTTTTTACAAACAAACGACTCTCTTGCAATATTGCTTGTGACCGGAAGTGTATTAGGGCGTCCAGACATCTAGGTGTTCCAGAGACCCAAGTTATTTATATGCTAAAAGTTATACACAAGTTATGCAAACTTTTAGGGTATAAATATTTATTTAAATTTGTAAATTAAAGTAACCTAATATATTTTGACACGACACCTTTATGAAATGCCACGAAATTACGAGTTGGTAGAATAAATTAATAGGAACGCGGACACGATTTAAATTGAAATGGTAAATAATGTTATATTTTATTATTGAATGTTATTTTTATTATTTGAGTAGTTGTTCTGTGTTTTAATTTATAATTAGAATTATTACATTTATTGTTATTTATTTTACATTATATTTAGTGTTATGACATATACTAGATATTATATAATTATTTATTTCGTATATAATTAAATAAATTGTCAATAATGACATAATATTATAAACTATACTCATTTCGTAGCTGAAACTATGCCGTGTCATCTTACATAGATACTACTATATGTATTATTAATGTAAAATATACGTATGTATATATCTCGCCAGGCTCTAGAAATCCATGTACGATTAAACCGACCACAGCCGCTTCGACCATCTTCGGGAAATCGCACCGCTGCACTCACGGCCACCGGAGGGCCGTCGCCTGACCGCATGGATCCTGGGGGCAGAAGCGTAACCAGCAGTTACTAACAACATTTAGAAATAGACTGTCCCACAGTTTCTACAGTGGTCCCTTCCCCGCCGGCTCACGTCGCCGAGGTAAAACAAGGAACCAGCGGGCCGTCGCCTACCGAGATTCGCGCTCGCTTAATGGGGACAAGAAGCGCGAAGATGACTACATATGTTTTTATATCTAATTGTTATTTGTTACTTATACTTACATTGCACCCACAGTTGTTCTAATTAGTCCCAAAGTTTGGCTGTCAGAAAATGTCTACGAGCATTAAGTCCGTCTTTTTATCATAATTTCAATATCAGACAAAATCGTTATTATCTATAAACTTTTATATTTTGACAGACTCAGCTATATTTTAAGTTTCTCACTTTTTACAGCCAGTGTTTTAGCGAAAAATATTATGGTAATATAGGCCGGTCTTGGTATATACGTCTCTGGTCGATGTACTCGCTTCCGGCTGTTAATGACTAGCTGCCCTGTGGATGGACGACTAAACCCATTTAGGCATGTGCAATTTGTGTACGCGTCGGGGTTAGGAGATTTGGTTGACGGATGTGCTTGATGGGCAGATATGATTTTTATCAATATTTGTTTGCATACTGGTATATATACAGAATTATTATTTTCAATGTGAATGGATTTTAAATCCACAATTAGAACACTGTTTCCGTGCTTTGGAAAGCATGTTTAGCCGTCGGTTCTGTAATCCTTCAAAAATTGTCATAAAAAAATGACATCATATCCTCGCCAAGCTGTCTGGTCAGCGTGGCGAGTGTAGGCTAAATTCTCCAGATATATGTTCTGGATGGCCTATCTCCAGTAGTGAAGGTCTAGGAGGCTGTGTTCTAGGGGCTCAGATTGCTATTATTGTGGTAACGGCCGTCATTTACGACGTAACTGCCCAGCTTCAAATTCAACTTGCTTTAAAATGCGGAAAACAAGGTCATTTTACAAAAGTCTGTCAAAAACAATCTGTCAATACTGTCGAAATAGATGATACTGATAAAAATATTTTATCTTGTTTAACATTAGCTGCTACGGGCCTTAATAAATGTATTATTCCTATACAAATAAATGGAATTAAAGTGAAGTAATAGTTGCCCGAAATAAATAATAATTATTATAAATTATAACTACATACCCACATACAATGTTGTTAGGTTTACGAGTACGCTGTTGTACAATGGTAAAACAAATGTTTTTAAAATATTTATGTTATGAAATAATTAATTTGTCAGAAACATGGTAGGTACAAGGATGTAAATTATTACGAGTAAATGTAATTATATCACATGCTTCGCTATTTCTAGCATACAAATATTTATTTAGTCACATGACTTTGTCGAGCTTAGTGTCTAGGTATTCTTTTGTCGAATAAAAACATTTATTAACCAGCGTTTGTTTGACTCTTAATTTGAACAGTTTTAGTGGCAGCTCCTTTATAGTAACTGGAAGCTATCTTTGTTACCATTGAATAACAATTTCGGCTATATTGAGTACTTTTATGCGCTGGAATAATTGTAAACTAGGATAACGCGTTTTAAAATTGCAATTATCCCCAAGAGTTTTAAAAAGTTCCGGGTGGCTTTTTACAAATGAACATCATTCAAGTATATAGATAGAAGGAACAGTATTTTCATTTTAATCAGTATTTTCTGTCGACCGAACAAACAAATGTCATGTTACCGACCTGCCATAGTTGTATTTTAAATTCCGTTTATTAACTTTTTTTTTTATTGAGAATTCCATTTTTAGTTTTGGTTCATGACGACAAAAGATCGATTTGCGACAATCTTCATCAATATCGGTTCAGATATAGACGTGAAAGACGGTCAACCTAACATACATACAATAGATTAAATTGACAAAAATAACTAGTCGACCCAACGAGATCAATATTAGATAGAGTGGTTGTAGGTCAGTTGTTATTTTTATACAATACGTTTTACACCATCTGCTTTTTAGATTCTCTTGTGAAGAAGGTGTTTTACACTTCCGTAATATGTAGCGTTGCCCAAAGCAACACCATGACTGGCCAAATCTTGGCCTTGGTCCTGCATCAAAACAGCTGGTCTCGGTCTTGGTCTTATTCTTGAACTCCTAATCTTGGGTCTTGGCTTTTTTTTATACAGAACACGACATGTGATATCGCGCACACCTGATAATAGTCATAATAAATTATTTATTCTACAAAACCAAAACAAGTGCAGGTACATAAGCGAGCTTAATGTCGTAAATGCATTTTCTACCAACTAACCTTTGTGACTGAGATATGTAATAAGCGGGTGCAGCAGAAGAAAAATGATCATCATCATCATCAGCCTGTATCTCTCTACTGCTGGATGTAGGCCTCCCCTAAGGCTCGCCACTTAACGCGATTTTTGCTACCCTCATCCAACCCCCACCAGCGACCTTCTTTAGGCCATCCGTCCATCTGGCGGGAGGTCGTCCCACTTTGCTTCTTCCCGTACGTGGTCTCCACTCTAGAACCCGTTTGGCCCATGGATCGTTGGTTCTGCGGCAGATGTGTGTGAAAAATAAAATAATATATATATATAAAATAAATTTTGAACAGCTGTTATAGGTTTAATTTTGGAAATTGTAATCTATAACCACATAAAAAAACAGTGCAAAATATTGATGTTTGAGAAAAAAAAAAATTGTTACTCAGGTAGTTAAGTTGGTTAAAACAATTATTTTAAACTTAAACAATGAATCAGTTGGCTACATTATTCGCATTCCTTGACCATATGGTTAAGGTACCTACTAGTAGCTATAAAACGACAGAAATTTGAGCTAATATATACCGGGCAATACAACTTATTTATTCTGATTATCCGACCAAACTTTTGGCCGATCATTGATCATTACAGCCCCTAGAACACATCGTCCTAGACCTCTACTGCTGGAGATGGGCCTTCCAGAACATATATCTGCAGAATTTGGCTTACACTCGCCATGTTGGCCAGAAGGCTTGGCGAGGATATGACGTCAATTTTTATTGACAATTTATTAACGATTCCACAAGTTGGTATTAGTGATACCGGGACCGACGGCTTAACTTGCTCTCCAAGGCACGGGGACGGTGGTGTTGTAAATATATGACAAATGTACTTAAGAAAAGTGTATTTCTCATTGGTACATGCCGGGTGGGTTTGAACCGACCTTGGTAGGATTTAAGGAACGCGCTCTTACAACCGAGCCATCACCGAGCCTTTTTCTCGGCCCATAGAAAGTCCAAATTCTCTTAGCCAATAACAATAATAATAAATTGTCCCTGTCCATCGCTAAAGCTTGCCACTAATGAATCATATCCATATGAAGCAAGAGATACCGTCATGATTAACTTTGATATAAAATTACTGACATATTTAATTTTTAAGTGACAACCTTTTACAGCTGCTTATCTTACATAATGTAATATTTATTAATATATTTTGAGACATTTACTGACATCTAATTTAATAACGTAGGTTTAAATAGTATTGTAACTGACAACGCTGTTATACAGCAGCATCTAAATTATTAAATAAATAATAAATATTTATTGACACCAATTTTTAACATCCTATATTAAAATTACAAACTAGGAAGTTATATAATTTATTTATTTATAATACATTGAGCTATGACAGGCTAACAGAACTTTTAGTAAGTGCACTGGTTTCTGCACTAGATAATTCCGTCAAGGCACAGAAGGGGAAGGTATAGTTTCTTGATCCTAGTTTTGCTCGAATGTGGTTGTTATATCTTATTTGTGTATTTATTTATATTTATTTACTTATATTTGCTTATTTATTTTGTTTATCCTGTGATTGTGTTTAATCTTATTTTATTTACTTAATCTTGTTTTTACCATTATATTTTGTTTTTCTTTTTGGTGTGGTGTTTAATTTACATAGTTTTTTCTTTGCACTAATGGTCGATCTTTTGCTATCCTTCTATGATATGTACTGTTAATTGTATAACTGACAAAACCAAGTGTACATTATGTATCTTATGGTGAATAGATGAATTTAATATTTTCACTTGCATATACCTAGTAAAGTAAAGTAAAGTAACATCACGACCGTTTCCCTTTCGGGGTGGTCAGAAACCACGCTTATAATTAAGCGGATTCACATTTAGCCAACTTTACTATGGGCCAATCATGACAAGTGGCAAGCTCGTCGATGTCTCCAGCGTACCAAACTCGAGAAATATCACAAATAAATTAAATATTAATTAAATGTATTTATTTACATTAATAAATATTTTTGTGTCCCGACCAGGAATCGAACCCGATACCTCCGAGTCTAAGTCCACGAACTTAACCGCTAGACCACGGAGGCAGTTGCATATACCTCATTTTGTATAATTAATTCTGTATTTTTCAAAACTAATAATATAATGTTAGTCTCTAGTAAGTTGATTGACTTCATGTCTCAAAGTAGTGTACTTGCAAAATCTTTAAAATATTTTGGTATGCAAAACCCTCTTA
Organism: Tinea semifulvella; assembly: GCA_910589645.1. Classification (NCBI taxonomy): domain Eukaryota; kingdom Metazoa; phylum Arthropoda; class Insecta; order Lepidoptera; family Tineidae; genus Tinea; species Tinea semifulvella. The sequence continues at coordinate 6,762,892 of OU342599.1, forward strand.
AGAAATGCAGTAAAATGTCGGAGTCATATAAAGGTCAATGGAGAACTGACAAACTGATGCGCGCACAAAAAATAAGAACTTGGGCACATGAGAGAAGACAAAACGTATTTTATTACTCTACTATCAACTAGAAAGTACGAAAGGTTTTGTGAAGCGGCGCGATGAAAAGATCCCGTGTAATAAAAATCATAAAATTACTTGAAATTGTTTTAAATTTCGGCCTTCTTTTGGGCAAACGGCGGCGAAAGAAAGCTACTGTTTGTACCCAAAACCTTGGGACCTGTTTTATAATATTTTATTTTTATTGGTATTTTATTATAGTACCTAATATTCAAGCGATGTTATTTTTATATAAATATCACAATGGCAAGCTTACAATATTAGTACTCCTTAAAAAACAAAATTGGCATTTGACATCATTGCAAATGGCATATACTTTCAACGAGAACAACAAATAGGTGGTAGGCGAACTGATGGTGGTCTCTCATAGTTCTAGTTTCGTTTCGAACTCGTTTGTAGTTGTTGCCACAAACCTGTGGAACAATTTGCCTCTTAGCATAATGCAAGTAACCACCAGATCTCTATTTAAAAAAATGGTCTATTTACACTTCCTATCACAAAAAAAGTAAGTATTATCTATGTGTATGTAGTTACATAACTTATTTATTAGAATTTAGTATATTGTTGTCATTGATATATAATATGTAGTGTATGTAATAATATGTATGGGTATATGTAGTATATATATATGTATATGTATTAGTATTACTATATATATTAGTATATAGTTAAACAGTAGAATTTAATACAATTTTGCACTTACCTTTCAATATAATGCTCAAGTTGTCCCAATGGTTGGCTAGGATAGAATGTCTAGCGGCAATATAAGCCCGCCTTTGTCTTTGTGTAATAAAGATTTAAATAAATAAATAATTTGCTTAATAGTAGCTGCCACCGTTCGTGCCGATAAACCCACAACACACCTGTAGAGTTTATCCACACGTTTCAGGATCAGGCTCGAATTTCCGTCTTGCCCAGTCAAGCCGGCATAGTATTAGGAACTGATGTCAGTCATGAGTATTTGATTCCAGCAGTTGCTAACATTTATGAACCTCACGCACCACTTATTATCAGGTGCCACAAATAAAATAAAATAAAAACTTGCAGTTTAGCCTCTGATCCAGTTGTCGCTTTCTTAATCTCCAAGCTCCCCCGCGATGGCTCCAACGCAGACCCCGTCATTGATGATTTCTCAATTCCGTCTATAAACACAAAAAATAAAATCGAGCTAGCTCAGTTTGGCGAACGAATGCATTCATTTGTAGCCACGACTCAGAATTAGCTGTAAAGGCTATGTCTAGCGGTTATGTCCGTGGATTTAGACGCGGAGGCACCGGATTCAATTCCTGGTCGGGCACAATAATTATTTAATTCATTTGTGATATTTCTCGAGTATGGTACGCTAGACATCTTGTCATGATGAGCTTATATTAAAGTTGTCTAATTGGAAATCCGCTACTTTAACAACGACGGTCTGACTACTAACAACTTGAAAACTACATTATTAAAATTGGAAAATAATAATATGTTAAAAAAATATAATTTAGATAGAACTCTAATAAGTAATCAAAACGCTACTAAAAATACAATAAGACTTAGAAGTGGTATAAATTCTACTTCATGTACTGATAACATAGAAACATTACAAACTAAAAACAAAGATATTCAAGTAGGACAAATAAAAAACCCTATACTTAATGTTCACCAGGGTACGAAAACTAATAAAAAACCTATGACTAAACAAGACGAAGCTACTAATGGGGAAATTATATTATTATCAGATGACCAAGGTGAAAACATGATAAAGTACCTAAACCAAAATAAAACCAATCTTTCAAACAAAAACTATAAAATATCAGCAATAAGAAAACCAGGAGCATCGACTGAGCAAGTGCTTAATTACTTTTCTAACAATATAGCCAGTAAACTTTGTGAGAACGATAATATTATACTTATGATAGGCTGCAATGACGCGAAACCATATAAATTATTAGCAGACCTTAGTGGGACCCTTAAACTACTGAATAAATGTAATGTTTACATAGTGAATGTTCTTTACAACTCCCATCTAAACCATAATTTCCTAAATCAACATATAAAATTAATTATCCAACATCTTGAAAATTGTGTTTTTATCGAAAATAAGAGCTATTATAAGCCAAATATATATTTAAATAGTTTAGCGAAGCAAATTATACATGAAATAAACAAAACAGACTACCAGCGAATTTTTTTAAATACCAAACATCTAAAATCAATAATAATTAATAACAAAAACAAAATACAAGAAAAAATATATAGGAAAGGTACTATACCGTTCTTATTTAATAAAAACAAAGGTAATAAGGACAACAAAGACCACATTACACCTAATAAATCTATAAAGGGTACTATACCGTTCTACTTTAATAAAAAAACATGTAACAAGGTCAATAAAGATCACCCTACACCCAATAAACCTTCAAAGGGTACTATTCCTTATTACTTTATTAGACAGATAAATAAAAACAAAGTATTTTTTCGTTCCTCAACACCATAAGCATATCATATTTCACCAAAATATAGCAGGAGCCCTATGCAAAGCAAATGAACTTGAAATTACGCTACAAAATCTACAATTTGGTATAGATGTTATCTGTCTAAGCGAAACATTCATTATGGAAGGTGAAGAACATTACCTAAAAATTAATAACTATAAACTTGTAACTAGCTTTTCAAGAAAATTAAAAAAAAGAGGAGGTACTTGCATAATGTGTAAAAACAACTTAAATTGTGAGGAACTTCATTCTGTAAAAAATCTAGCAATGGAAAAGCATTTTGAAGTTTGTGGAATAGAAATAAAATCTATGAAATCATTGATTGTATGTCTTTATCGCACGCCTGATGCATGCATAAAAACGTTTTTTGACAGTTTCGAGCATTTATTGTCCCTTCTGGACCATAAGAAAAAACATATTATTATTTGTGGAGATTTTAACATTAACTTTATTGATAAAAATAACAAACACACTAAAATAATAAACGACATTATTTTAAATTATAATATTCAAGTGCATATAAAAGAACCGACGAGAAATCAAAGATGTATTGACAATATCCTTAGCAACGTAACAAACGTTATTGGTAAAACACATAATTTAGGACTATCCGATCATAACACAGCGCAAACTGTTGAACTCAAATTATTTTCACCTAATAAAAGAACACCTAATACATTTTTCAAATGGCGATATGATCTTAGCAAAGACAACACTAGAAAGTTTATAAACTGCCTCGAAAACATAACCTATTTTGACATACTACAATTGGAAAATACCAATGAAGCGTTTAATTCATTTCATGATATCATTACGTTGTTTTTTAACTTATGCTTTCCATTTATTAAAATTAAACATAATTATTTTAATAATAATAAGGTAAAATGGATAACAAAGGGGTTAAAAAAATCTTGCAAAACAAAAAGAAAGTTACGATTTATCTACTATCGACATAAAACCGAAATCGGTAAAAACAAATTTAAAAAATATTCCAATACATTAAAACGATGTATAAATGAAGCACAAAAACATTGTAACAGGGACTATATAATAAACGCAAACAATAAGGGCAAGGCCTCTTGGAACATAGTTAAAAATAAGTTAGGAGTACCGGTAAAAAAAAATGACATTACAAATATAATTGATAAAAACGGATTGATATTAACAAACGGACAAGACATAGCTAATTCATTTAATCAGTATTTTATTGACATTATAAATAATAATATTTCTAGCACTAAATCAACTCATAACATATCTCCTAACATTAATCGTAATCTTAAAAGCATATTTTTAAATCCAACGTCACCTGATGAAGTATTTAAAACAATTAAGTCTCTTCGGAACACTAGGTCTTCTGGATTTGATAATATTAATACCAACCTTTTAAAACTAACGGCGCTGCATATTGCCAGGCCTTTGTCGCACATAATTAATTTATCTATTATTCAAGGAATCTTTCCAGAAAGACTTAAACTGTCTATAATAAAACCTATTTTCAAAAAAGATAACAAGTCTGATAGGAACAATTATAGACCAATAACATTAATACCCATAATATCAAAAGTTTTGGAAAAAATTATGTACTCCCGGCTACTAGATTTTATAGATAAAGAAAATATCCTATCAAAGGAACAATTCGGGTTTAGAAAGCATAAATCTACAACAATGGCCAGTTACCATTTGATAGCGAATATTCTGAAAAGCATACAAAATAAAACTCTAGCTGTAGCGTTATTTCTAGACCTGAGTAAGGCATTTGACTACGTAGATCATTCTATACTTTTGGCCAAATTAGACCGAATAGGCATACGTGGGCCAGCTCATGACTGGCTTAGAAGTTATATAAAAGGTCGTAAACACATGACACGAATTACTAAGCTGTCTGTAAAGTCGAATACAGTCGAAAATTTTGACTCTGACACTGTTATAAGTTTACACGGAGTACCACAAGGTAGTATCCTGGGTCCTTTGCTATTCCTCATCTATGTAAACGACTTGCCACAGTCTACAGTTCATGACAGCGTACTTTTTGCAGATGATACGACTATAATCGTTAAAAATAAAGACCATGATTCATTGGAAAGCCATATGAATGTAGCACTGGAAAACATTATAGAGTGGTTAACTAAAAATAATTTAAAAATAAACTTATCAAAAACTAAAATAATGCAATTTGTTACCTATGGTGCAAATAAAAGGAAATTTCAGATAAGACATTTAAATGAAGATATAGAACAAGTCAGTAAAATTAAATTCTTAGGATTAATTATAGATGAACATTGCAACTGGAAAGACCAAGTTGAGACGGTTCGGAAGAGAATAAATAGCTGTGTATATGCTCTTAAAACTATAAAATCGGTGACATCTACAGACACAGCCATCATGGTCTATCACAGCTATGTCTGCTCACTGTTACGTTACGGCATTATAATCTGGGGTAATTCAGTAGATATAATGAGCTTGTTCATAGCACAGAAAAAGTGTATTCGTGCTATTGGAGGTCTAAAGTGGACTGACTCTTGTCGTCCTTTATTTAAAAAATATATGATACTCACCTTACCATGTGTATACATCTTTGAGGTATGCAAATTTGTTAAGTCAAATTTTGAGCTGTATCAACAAAGTAATAATAATGGCAAACGTTCCATCACACACACATCCTTAGTAATGCCTATACCTAAATTAGAAATCTTTAGACGAAACGCCTCCTATATGAGCGCTAAAATATATAATTGTTTGCCAAAGGTATGGACAGAGATGCCTTATAAAAGATTCTGTACAGTACTGCATGCGTGGCTAGTTCAGGAATGTTTCTATACTTTGGAGGAATACTATGTGTATTTTAAGCAACACAAAGGTTTTTGTGAAGTAAAGTTACTAAAGAAGCAACGCTGAGTTTTTTAGTAACTTTACTTCTATAACAGTTGTTGTAAATTTTTGCATGCTTATGGCGAAATATGTGACCCATTTAATATTAATAAGACCTAATATTGTTTGTTACCATGTTTCCTGCAAATAAATATTTCATTTCATTTCATTTCATTTCATTTCATTTCATTTCATTACCCCAGAATATATATGGTCGTGATGATATATATAAAATCTAATATCAGTTAACGATTTAAATTTTACTGTACCTACAAGATAAACTCGTATGTATGTTTTTTAAAATATTTCAAAGTGATGCAGATAAAAAAATCAGCGTAATGCAATTATAAAATAAAAAGTAAAAATACGATTTTTATGTACGTAATTAAATTATCGAAATTCATGTGCGTTCGATTGATAAAGGGATCGAATGGTAGCATTTGACATAGACGTATATACACTCCATTATATAAAAAGGACATAACAAAATTATAAGCGTTGCTTTAATTCTGTACTGGGGCCTAATTCTGGCGCTTTCGACTTGCGTAGTAGAAGGGTCTTCTCACACCCCCCGCAGGGGGGAGTGGGGAATCTGTGTCAAGGTATTTGCCTTCTAACAGAGGTTGCGTTCGCTTTCCGTAACTACGGACAGGGCATGGGGTAACCATTAAAGGTTTCTCATAAGTGGGAAATCTGTCGCCTCTGCGCGCGCGAACATGCCAGCCGCCAGACGACGCACGAATTCGTCCAGTGTTTCCATCCGCATATCCCAATGGATTACATCGTTCCTCACGTACCGCGAGGCGCCGACAATGGTACGAACGAGTACGAAGAAGTACTTGCGTGTCGGTTCGAAATATTCGAATTAAAAGCGACAGATCTCCATAGAAAACTGTCAGTTTCATTCGAGCAAATCGAACGAATGGGGCCCTTGTCCACCCTTTACAAAACACGACCTTTGGCTTACTAATACAAGATTAAATAAAGGAGGGTCTTGCAGTCGATTTGATGAGCTTGCCAATAATGCAGCTAGGCGGGCACTCGGTTCAAAGCACTTTAATATGTGCTACATTGACTTTTATTTGCTGTAAATACTGCCTCTGCGGTCTAGCGGTAAAGTCCGCCGATTTAGACACGGATGTACTGCGTTCGATTCCTGGTCAGGACACAATAATTTATTAATTTATTTTTTGGTATTGTCGAGTGCGGTGGTGACTAGGTTGTAAAAACACTGTCCTTAAAATGAGAAATACACTTTTACATACATATGTATGTAAAATAGATTTACAACACCACTGTTTCCGTGCCTCGCCTTAGTCCCGGTTCCACTTATACCAACTTTTTATGACAAATGTATCCAAGAAAAGTGTATTTCGCATTGGTACATGCCGGAGGGTTTACGCCAACTTTTGTAGGACTTAAAGGAAAGCGTTTTTACAACCGAGCCACCACCGCACTCGAGAAATATCACACACATTTGTTTTGTTATTTTTTATTTAAACTGTATTGCACTATGCACAAGAGGCAGGCTTATTATTATTATTACTTTATAGCCAACCTGTGGGGCAATACAGAGCATTGAAGTTGTAAAGTAGATGCACCTGGCTATATGAAACATTAAATATATATATCTTATATACAACAAAACATACAACTACAACTACACATACATACGAATATGTACAAAAACTGCCTCTGTGGTCTAGCGGTTACGTCCGTGGATTTAGACTCGGAGGTACCGGGTTCAATTCCTGGTCGGGACACAAAAATATTTATTAATAATAATAATAATAATAAATTATTTATTGTACCAAACCAAAACAAGTGCAGGTACATAGGCGAGCTTAATGCCGTAAATGCTTTTTCTACCAACTAACCTTTGTGAACCTTTATTAATGTATATAAATATATTTAATTAATAGGTATTTAATTTATTTGTGATATTTCTCGAGTTTGGTACGCTGGAGACATCGACGAGCTTGCCACTTGTCATGATTGGCCAATAGTAAAGTTGGCTAAATGTGAATCCGCTGGTTTGTGGTTTCTGACCACCCCGAAAGGGAAACGGCCGTGATGATACTTTACTTTAATTTATGTACACACATCAAAAGTGTCTAGGGATCAACATATATTTTTGCAATAACTTTTCTCCTGATTGATATTCATTAAAATTTTCTTCAAGGATTGATCAAATAAAATGTTTTCGTTTGTCTACAGTAACGATAAACCAAGTCACCTTTGCATTAGTAAAAAAAATTGCCATTTTCCTAATAAAGGGATTTTTGACATTTGAACCACTAACATTAAAGTTCGAAAAAAAGACTGAAATAACAGTTTTTTTTTTAATTTTATTGGGTAACTTAAACAATTAATAATCCGTGTTTCTACCGCGAACACTAACAACACAAGAACATCGGTTTGGCAAAAATGAGTTCAAAATGAGTTCATCCAAATCACGCTGTGGAATGGCCGCCCATGTTCGTTGCAACAACAAAAAAAGGTCTTCTTGCGACTGGATACCCTCAATCGGGTTCAAGTCTGGCGACTGAGCAGGCCAGGGCAGGACATTGATGTTAGCTGCGGCGAGAGTCTGTCTTACAACTCTTGCGGTGTGCGGTCGTGCATTATCATGCATTAACTGAAATAAGGGACCGATATGCACTTGTAGAGGAACGATGACGTCTGATACAACCGTCTCAGCATAAATTTGAGCGTTCAGGTTGCCTCTGATCCAAATCAACTCAGTTCTTCCGCCGATCGAAATACCCGCCCATAATGATGGTTCCACCACTATAAGGATGGACTTCCTGGCAGGATTTTAATCGCTGTTGGCGTCCAGGGGTTCTCCAGTGTCGTATACGTCTTGTATCCGGCCTCATACCAAAACGAGACTCATCAGAAAAGCACACGAAACGCCATTGTTCTTCTGTCCAATTTCTGTGTTCAAGAGCCCATTGATATCGAGTCCTACGATTGTGCATTGCTATAGGTGGTACCCGTAGCGGTCTTCGGGAATGAAGGTTCACTTCATGCAAGCGGTTTCTGACTGTTTGGTCGCTAATTAAGTTCCCTGAAGAGCGATGAAGGCTCACGGCTAACATCATGGCGGTTATTGTTGGAGTTCTTCGAGCTGTGATTTGAATGTATCGGTCTTGTCTCCGTGTGGTGCAGCGATACCGTCCTCCATGGCGCTCAGCCACGGTACCAGTGGTTCGGTAACGTGTCCAAAGTCGACTGATAACACTCTGACTTGTATTCAGAGCTAAAGCCACAGTACGTTGCCGGGAACCAGCTTCTATCATTCCCACGGCTCTGATCATTTCTTCCCTGCTTAAATGACGTCGCCGCTCCATAATAACGTTGGTTTTAATCAGTAGTAGGGAAACAGTAGCACTAATAATGTCTTCAATGCGTCTTATGTTTTTATAGGGAAAATATTGACAGCTGATTTTCATCTTTTACTCGAATTTGATTGACAGTTCCTGTTTTAAATTATGAAATGCACCAAAAAGGATCCATATAAATTTATAAAATCATAAATTTATTACAAAGCCACATCTCAATCACAAGAAATCCGCATAAACATGCTTGATCCCTAGACTTTTTTGATGTGTGTATATACATATACTCCACCACCGCGGCTTTTACCACTGTTTAATTTAGATAGTTTTTAGCACCAAAAATAGACTGTCCAGTATTTGGTCTATGACTGGTAAAATATTTTACTTTTTCTTCAAATCGGACGGGAGAGTGGAATAAATATTAATAATAAAGGAGGGTTTGCCTTCCAAATTACGCCGTGAAGTGTTGACGAGCTCTAATTTAACGTAATTTGCATAGATTATGCCGGCTCGCTGAGTGCCAATCTTTCTAAGTGGCTTTCTCTACTTGTTTTGCGTTGTAAAGCGTGCCTACTGGAATATTATTTTTTAAAATTTTCATCACTTATTTCCATAATTCTCTTTATTAATGCCACGTGTATATAAAAAAAAACTTTATTTTAAAATAAATATTTGTTTTTAATATTGTATTATACATTATTTTATTCAAAGGGAATAAGGGATAATGGTTTAAAAAAAAAGATTATGTACAAATATGTAATGTGGGTTAAAAATAAAAATAAAGTATCATCACGACCGTTTCCCTTTCGGGGTGGTCAGAAACCACGCTTATAAATAAGCGGATTTACATTTAGCCAACTTTACTATAGGCCAATCATGACAAGTGGCAAGCTCGTCGATGTCTCCAGCGTACCAAACTCGAGAAATATCACCTTTTTTTTTTTTTTTTCAAATTAATTAATATTATTGTGTCCCGAACAGGAATCGAACCCGGTACCTCTGCGTCTAAATTAACCTATAGTAAAGTTGGCTAAATGTGAATTCGCTTCTTTATAAGCGTGGTTTCTGAACACCCCGAAAGGGATACGGTCGTGATGATACTTTACTTTTTACATACTGCTAAATTTAAATATCCAATTTGTATGTGTAGCCCAATTTTTTTGTTACTTTCGTCATATGGTTTCTTAAGAAAAGTTGTCTGTTTCTATCAATAGAATAACGTGTTAGACTTGAGTAAGAGCTTACACTAAACTTGTGGTGGCTCGGTTGTAAGAACGCGTTCCTTAAATTCTACAAAGGTCGATTCAAACCCACCCGGCATGTACCAATGAGAAATACACTTTTCTTACGTACTGCAGTCATAGATCTACAACACCACCGTGCCTCGGAGAGTACGTTAATCCGTCGGTCCAAACTTGTGGAATTGTTAATAAATTGTCATTAAAAATTGACATCATATCCTCGCCAAGCCGTCTGGCTAGCGTGGCGAGTGTAGACCAAATTCTCCAAATATATGTTCTGGAAGGCCTGTCTCCAGCAGTGGAACTGTGTTCTAGAGGCTGTAATGAAAGAGCTTACACTCCGTATTTGTATATTTGATATACTTAGGTAACCTTTTTATTTTTATTTTTGGTCCCAAATGAACGTTTATGAAGGCTGACTCACATCTGTGTTGGTAGTAAATTTTAATATTGACCAAATCTGTGTGTCGATGTGGCTGTCGCGATTTGTAGGCAAATATCTAATCTGGAATATATTCTGTATTGTCAATAACGATAACGCAATATTTTTATTAACAGTTAACGTTCTTCATTGCAGATTCCTTTCTCAGTCAGATTAAACATTAACAGGTCACTGAAATTTGCTAAGCTGCTGGTCTTCTACTAACAGCTTACTTATTGGACCACTTTGCTGCTTAGTCTTCTACTAGCAGGAGTAGAATCATTCAAAATAATTAAATTATTGACGTTTCATAAATGCCTGTAATAGGTTTACGTGAATAAAGATATTTTGACTTTGACTTCATCTCGGACTCAACTCAGCTACCTTAAATATTTATTCCAATATTGTTAGGGCGACTTTCACCAACATTTGTTGACAACAGTATCACTGCTCCTAGAACACGGAGTACTAGTCCTCCATTGTTGAAAATGGGCCTTCTAGAAATTTCTGGAGAGTTTCGATTATACTCGCCACGCTGGCCAGACGGGATGGCGAGGGTCTGATGTATTTTTTTTTAATGACAATTTATTAACGATTACACAAGTTGGTATTAGTGGAACCGGGACCGACGCCTTAACGTGATCTTCGAGGCACGGTAACCGCTCCTTTTTATTATTTTTAGCTTAGTTACCCCTGAAATTCAGAAAATTAATAGAAACTGTTATAAAATAACGTTGACGCAAGTCGCCGAATTTCTAAGCGTTCCATGGATTCACCGTGCGGGTGCTGGGTCTTTTCATAAATGTATTGAGGTCAGACCTGCTTAGGCCCAATTCTTTAGTTATTCTACTAGAACGAATTTCGTGTCTAACGACAAACGGCATAAACGACAATACCAAAAAACATAAGTTTGGCTGATGATAAATTTAGCCCTTATTGTATTGTAATTTTAGCTATAAATAAAAAAAATGTACTTACTAATAGATTATTCACCTTTAAATACCGAACGGCCGGTTACAGAAAGGCTGATTATCTTTAGATATGTACACACCTCATTAACTGAAATAACAAAAGTGTCAAGCTAACATCATCACGTGGCGTATATCAAAATGTCGATCATGGATTATTTTATGTAAACTTGTAGCCAGAATGATATATATGTATGAGAATAAATTAAAATAGACAGTTATAAGTAGTTTTTTGATTATTATTAACTTTGGTATTTTCTAAATACATTGGCAACTTAGAACTGTCAAAAGTGTTCGTTGGCAGATTAATAAAAGTTGGAGTTCTTCTACATATATTAAAACTAGCTTTTTATCTGGCTTTGTCCGTGTAAATTAAATAATGTAGAAAAATAATTTCGTAGCGCAATTTTTTGATTTTGCTATATCTTCTAAGGTGTTTGTTTAATTTCCATGGTGTAAAAGAAAAAAATAATCTTAATAAAATGCTTAAGCCAATTAACGTATTTCAAATGATAAGGATTAATACACCACATTTGTGTAAATAGCTTTCCAATTACCACTTTATAATTGCCTATTTTTTTAAGTATTAAAATGATGATAGTATGTTATCTTTAAGAGATAGCCATATGCCATTTTTCCGTAGACCTATATAAGATACACAATTCCACCATACATTATTTTTTTATATCTCAAACGGTTTAGGCAGCCTTTTTATTGAAAGCTCCCAGACGCCTTATTTTTTCCCCGACACCTCCAACAAATATCGTTATTGTATACAAAAACTTACCAAATTATATACCTTACTCGAGAACCATTCTATCCATTAGTGAAAACAGCATCAACAATCGGTGCAGTAGTTTTTGAGTTAATTGCGAACAGACGACGCGGCTGAGGACTTTTGTTTTATTGTGTTATCGACATCGGTAAAACAGAGTTCGCTTAAAGTTAAGAGTACAGAATATATGTCGCTGGTCACCCTACTTTGTTAGCTAACATTATGTCATGTTATTTTTCGATATAACCCTGTTTTACGGGAGTTGGGTTCAATAAATCAAATTTATAGCCATTTTATATGGACATTAAAATTTTATCAGGAGAGATTTCTTTCCCCAACGCTCTGTCCAGTTGACGTACCCTTTCGCCTGTCGAGTGTGATTGCTGTACGATTTTGTGATAAAAATGTATTTTATGATTGAAATGGAATAAATTTTAATAAATTGGTTGAGCTTTATTCAATATTGTTTTGCAGTAATATCAATACTAATATTATATTACACCTACTATATCTGTATATGTATGTTTGTTGGACTTCCCTTCATGTCTGAAATACTAAACAATAAAATTATTGCAGGGCCCTAAACTAAAATTACAACTGACGAAATGGCTACTGGACCATAGATTTTATAGTGTAAAAGAGTATCTTGAGTGCAAAACAGGTTAATTAATATATATATTTTTGTTTTAATGTAGTTGTGATTATGATATTAGTATGTAAGTAAAGATTTGCACGCCTGCTTGCAGGTAGAATACATGTGAGTAGACCTGACTAAAGTTTTGTGACCACTGTACTGTATTTATTGCAAATAAACGATATTTCATTTCATTTCATATCATTTAAAAAGAACCTTCCGGAACATATATCTGGAGATTTTGGCCTACACTCACCACGCTGGCCAGACGGGTTGACGAGGATCTGATGTAAATTAATGACAATTTATTAACATTTCAAAAGTAGGTATTAATGGAACCGGGACCGACGGATTAACGTGCTCTCCGAGGCACGGGAATGGTGGTGTTGTAATTCTAAGTGTATTTCTCATTGGTACATGTCGGGCGGGGGGGGGGGGGGGGTTGAACCTATCTTTGAAGGATTTAAGGACTACAGGCACCCAACAATACCCAGGATACAGCCACGTTAAGATCCGAAATGACGAATGAGGTTATCATGTAATTCCAGATGTTGTAGAATTCGATGGTTTTCTTAGAGTCACCCAGCATTCTCGCCCAAAAACAAACGAGTACATATATTAAACCTTAGAATTTTAAATTTAAAGAGAGGGAAATATGCAAAAAAATACTGCAACTTGTGCTCTTTATAGTGTTATCGTTTTCCATAATTATTAATATTGTAAGTAGCACATTATTAAACTAAATAAACACCACCTTTGACTAACAATATGCAGAGTAAAGTAATTTACAAAACAAAAACCTTGCCCTGACATGACGGTGAAAATGGCGCGAACGACCCATTCAAAGCAGAATTCTTGCATCCAAACCCGTTGTTACTGCGTCACCTGCACGGTCTATAGCCGCGAGAGCTTTCAGGCCGGTCTTCCGGCTGCTGGGTAAAACAATAAAATCACGCAGTCTCATCGATATGTGGTGTTGCTATTCACCCGCCGGCGATCAACCCTTTCGTCGCACGGTTCTATTGCTGCGACTGAAAAAGAAAACACAATTACATCTATGTAGATATTGATATAGACAAACCTGTTTAAAAAAAAATTGATGAATGGCCGCATTCCTCGTCACGCGGCTCTCTACGACATCATCCAAAGGGCTCTTGTCACTGCTGGTGTACCCGTAATCTTAGAACCATCTGGGATTATGCGGAGCGATGGCAAGAGACTCGACGGAATGACTGTTGGGTCGTGGAAACTTGGCAGATCTCTGGTGTGGGGTGCGACATTAGCTTCATCTCACATCCAGGCGACCTCGTCAGGCGCGGGGAGAGCGGCGTTTTCTGCGGAGAACTTCAAATTGCGCAAATATGCCAACCTTGGTGCCGGTTACGAATTTGCGCCGTTTGGGGTCGAGACGATGGGCCCATGGGGACCATCAGCGAGGCGCTTGGCCAAGGAGTTGTCAAAGCGGCTGACAGAAAGGTCTAGAGACAGGAAGGCTGGCAATTATTTCTGACGACGTATTAGCCTCGCTATACAGAGGGGAAATGTTGCCAGTCTCCTTGGGACTATCTCGGATGGGACGTCTCTAGAGGACATTTTTTATTTATAGTTTAGTTTATTTTTAATTTTATTATTTAGGTAGCTTTAAATTTATATTTAAACAAAATTCAAATTAAAAACATTTCGCTTACCACATACCAACATTGTAGACAGTATAAATCGACCAATAAGGTAGAGGTGCAGTACTTGCGAACCGCCAAAGAAGTCATTTTACTTGCCCGACCTATTATTTTTTTAATTATCAGTCAAGTAATAACATTATTCCTTACTATGGAGGCGCGGTGGTGGCTCGGTTGTAAGAACACATTCCTTAAATCATACAAAGGTCGGTTCAAACCCCCCCGGTATGTACCAATGAGAATTACACTTTTCTTACGTACATTTGTCATAGTTTTACAACACCACCGTTCCCGTGCCTCGGAGACCACGTTAAGCCGTCGGTCCCGGTTCCACTAATACCAACTTGTAGAATCGTTAATAAATTGTCATTCAAGATTGAGATAATATCCTGTCTTGCCAGCGTGGCGAGTGTAGGCCAAATTCTCCAGATATATGTTCTGGAAGGCCCATCTCCAGCAGTGGAAGTCTAGGACGCTGTGTGCTAGGGGCTGTAATGAATGAATGAAAAATATACATAGGTATATATATAAATAAAAAAATAAAAATGATAATAAATAAAAAGTTATTTATTTTCTTCCACTAATCTTAAAATTAGTAACAATATTTTTAAAACATTTGTGTAGGAGACTGGAGCCAAAACTAAACTAAGCGAAAGCTTAGTCTGTGTTAAAGCACTCCATTATATATATCTATATATATTATTTTATTATATTTTGGAAACAAATAGTCACATAAAGTAAATATACATGAAACAAATTTTAGAGTTCCAATAATTATTATAATAATATTAAATATATAATATTTGTTTTAGTTGTTTTTTTTATTTTTAAGTAATAGTAATGTATATTGTTCGTTTGAATAATAATGTATTTTTTTATTTAAAAGTTGACTAATTTAATTTTCACCACTGTTCGTTGCTATTTATTTGTTAGTCCACTTAATGACCACAACACGGCGTGAACCCCGCTCGGCCAACTATGTGGCTTGTTTGTATTTAATATTAACGACAGGTAATCGAATAACATTTTAAACTACTTTGTCAGGTATTTAATTAAATTTTCATGTTGATTTTAAACGTTTATATTTACAAGATTTTTACAATTCATGATCGTATTTCACGCGGTTGTGTAAATTAAAAACACAGTTTGTAACGAAAAGTTTCTTCATGTATAAAAAGCGCTAGCAGATTTTCACGTCATGGCTCCCTAAATGAAACCATAAAACGGCCACCAAAATACCCGCCACCATTGTGGTTCCAGCTATTCTGGAACCCACTGGAATAGTCTGCGATGATGGTATAACTCTGATCCCCTGGGAGCGGGAACGGGCCTTAGTGTGGAATGTCACTTGTGTCGACAATTTGGCTTTGTCTCACCTCAGGGGAACAGGGCTAAAAGCGGGAGCCGCAGCTGAAAGCGCAGAGTATGGCAAGCGGCGTAAATACGTATCTAAAATGAAAAACTAAATAGTCTATATCTCAAGAAATAGACATATAAAAACAAAATTAAGAAAGAAGTACTTCAACAACTGAGTAGCAAAATCGATATATTTTTTTGTAAAAATAGTAACCTTAACATAATATTTATTTAATATTTTATTACTTACATAAAATCATAAATTTAGTTCAGCTAATAAGTAACACGATATTCATTGACTGTAATGCGGTACGAAGTTCGCCGGGTCAGCTAGTAAATAACAAAATAAAATAAATAATATAATAAATTTAATACGTTATTATATATAAGTAAACTTGATATATTGGTAGGCAACGTAACTCGAATAGAAATTAGGGAGGAGATCAGTGAAGTACGATCATATAAAGGACAAAAAAAAGATATGGTTCAGATCCTCGACGTCTAATCCACATTCACAAATGACGCTATTAACAATCTAGAGCCTAGCGAGATGGGATGCAGTATTTATTTTTTTATTCTATTAAAACTGTCACACAGCTAAAACTATATTTTATGTACTATTGTACCTACAGTGTATTAAATTATTACATCAGAACTGACGTCGTAGTGATACGCTGACAGTATTTATGCTTATACATGTGAGTTAAAATAATTCCGATAAAGAACATTTTTAAAAATTGCATACAAAATAATTACTTACTTTGTAATAACTGACATAATAAACGGACGCCTGAGAGGCGAAAAAAAAAAAAAAAACTTTTTTTTTTATTACAGCCCCTACACAGCGTTCAAGACCTTCACTGTTCGAAATTACAGAACATAAAACCTAGGAGAATTTAGCCTACACTCGCCACGCGCTGGCCAAACGGGTGGCGAGGATATGATGCCAATTTCTATTGACAAATTATCACGATTCCACAAGTTGGTATTCGTGAAACCGGGACCGACGAGCTCTCCGACGCACGGGAACGGTGGTATTGTAAATCTATGACTGCAATACGTAAGAAAAGTGTATTTCTCATTGGTACATGATGAGTGGGTGTGAACCGACCTTAATAGGATTTAAGGAACGCGTTCTTACAACCGAGCCATCACCGCGATTATTTTAGTGAGACAATATTAACTTTAAATTGTAACAATAAGTAAGTTGGCAATTTAAACTCTACTTTGAAAGTCTATCGAATCACTATGATATATATAACGAGATTACTCTCTATTATCTAGTGTTTTGTATGTTTGTTTAAATTATTTATTTCACAAAATAAATGTATTGTCGCTTATGACCATGTTGTTAATAGCGACCTTAAATAAATAATAATAAAAAAAATAAAAAAAATAAAATGTAGGTACATAGGCAAGCTTAATAACCACAAAAAAATGTTTAGACATAAATTTGTACATAAATTATTTGTGTCCTGTTATTTTGTCGAAATATTTTATTTTTTTTATACACTAGCACGACATGTGACCTTGGTAAGGTGGTAAGTGGCGCGCAAGATCAATCAATGTTAGCAACTGATGTCAGACACTCATGACTGACATCAGTCCCTAACACTATGCCGGCTTGACTAGATGCCTTTTCACACTTCGCTTGAAGGACTCCAAGTTATAGGAAAGTGGAAACACAGAGGCTGGAAGAGCATTGCACATCTTTATCGTGCGACAGATGTAGAGTCCCTAAATTTATACGTACGCAAAGGTATGGTGACTACGGTATGTCGTTGCATATTCTGACCTGTGCGTGTGGTTCGGTTGCGGAATGGAGAGGGAGGGATTAGGTTATAGAGCACTCACCATAGTATAGCCGGTAGAACACGCTCAGAGACGTCACATCTCGGCAAAATATCGAAGTTAGAATTCGGTGCAGTCCAGTACCGAATGTTCGGCCGAAGTTCGTATTCGGCATAATCCATATTCGGCCCATCACTAGTATTTTCATTAATCTGAACCTACGTACGTCTACGACCGAGTAGGTATTTTGTCCAAACTGTTACAAAAAAGATAGGATCCAATATGTTCTGGAAATCGCATTAATGAAACGGAGCCTTCAGCAGACCGACAGCCTGAAGCAAGGTCCGCTAAAACGATAAAAAATATTCGCTCTTGAAATCTCTCTCGAATGTGTTCAACAATTGTCCTGAGAATCATTCTATAAAATATTTTCAATTGTTTCTCCAAATTGGTCAGAATTTATTTGGATAAAAAAAAAATGAAACCTGTCAAAAATACGATATTCATTACATTCATTCATTACAGCCCCTAGAACACAGCGTCCTAGACCTCCACTGCTGGAGATGGGCCTTCCAGATCATACATCTGAAGAATTTGGCTTACACTCGCCACGCTGGCCAGACGGCTTGGTGAGGATATGATGTCAATTTTTTATGACTATTTATTAACGATCCCACAAGTTGGTATTAGTGGAACCAGGACCGACGGCTTAACGTGCTCTCCGAGGCATTGGAACGGTGGTGTTGTTAATCTATGACAAATGTACGTAAGAAAAGTGCATTTCTCATTGGTACATTCCGGGTGGGTTTAAACCGACCTTTGTAGGATTCAAGGAACGCGTTCTTACAACGTTTTTTATATAAAAAATATTAAAAAAAAATATCCTTTATTAAGTAATTTTAGTACGTATTTGTTTGTGCTGTTGTTTAATAATAAAATAAATTGTATTTGGTGTCGACCGGACAAACAAAATGGCATTAACAGTTTTTATGGGAAACCATTTTTTTTTGTTATTTCATACACATATGGTTTTTTAGGAAAAGTTTTTCATTTCTATCAATAAATACATATAAGTCTTCAGAATACTCATGACTGACATCAGTCCCTTACACTATGCCGGCTTGACTGGGCATGACGGCAATTCGAGCCTGATCCCGAAACGTGTGGATACACTTTAATAGGGTTTATCGGCACGAACGGTGGACTTCCCCGCCCCGGCAGACTGGACCAATTACGAGTACCACCATCAGTCCGCCTACCACCTATTATAACATAGGATCTAACATAAATAAGGTCATACAAAATCACCACGAAGAAGACAAATTTCAAAGCATTCCATGGATTCACCGTGCGGGTGCCGGGTTCATCGTGTGTGGGTAGGAGATGAGAGGAATGGTGTCTTGGGCTTACGACCGACAATAGGCTGGTTTAAGAAAAGGAGGCCTCCTTTTTTTTGTTATTGCGCGATAATACGCTCACCATCCACCATTCTACTTCTCTCCCTACCCAACCAAATACTGTATAATTCCGTTAATGCCGTATTAGAAGCTCGTTCCATAAATGTATTGACGGCAGACCTGCTTAGGCCCAATTTTTTCAGTAAGTGATGTATTTTGTACAAGCTATAAGGCGGCTAGGCGAGCACTCAGTACAAACTTTAATTTGTCGCTGTAATCATTTTGCTGTAACTACATGACTGTGAATGATTGCTTTATTGTTCTGTTTATTGTTTTATAATATTTTTGAAAATGTGTTTCTATAGTATAGACTGTTTCTTAAAGAAAGTACTTTAGTGCCGTGTCTGTTGTTTCTATCTGTGGAAACTTTTTAGTGGTTTAAGTGTTTATATTTATGTCTAATTAAAATTCTGTAATCATAAGTTTTTCTAATAAAATAAAATAAAGATTTTGCTGGAACTCCTCTTGCACCAACTTCCACTGCGTAAAGCTGAGTCTTGAACACGTTCCTGATCATTTCTTCTGTGAGATCATAATATTTATTCGACTTCATGTTATGGTCTTTTGGAATATTTGATTCCCACGGAACGGTAAGTTCAATAAGGATAACTTTTTTCAAGTTAGTAATATATAGTAATCAAAGTAAATAAATAAAATAAAAATAGTAATATATAATAAAACAAAAGGCAGGTATTTTAATTAGCTAAATTCAAGCTGCTGAATTTAGTCATCAAATGCCAAATCTCGCTGTAGATTAGTCTATATAACTAGGTAGAAAGTTTTCAGATGGAATGAACGTGTGTTACCAAAAGTAAATCATAATCTCGCCGCCTGCTAGATTTGAATCAAAGCCGGCATAATGAGGACTCTCTATTCAGCAGCAACGTCCACGGAATTGAGAAATATTCTGGATATGCTAATATAAAACAATGTTTATTTATCTATTGTATAACGCTCTTGCTCTCCTATCGAATAAAGAACGTAAACTATGGGATTAGATTTTAGCGCTATGAGGTGTGATGTAACGAAACTTGGAATTGGAAGCTCGGATGTATGATGGACATATTACCGGTTGTCTAATTTATTGAATTAATATTTATTTGAAGTAATATACAAATATAAAAACTAACTAGAACTTGGCAGGTCTCTGGTGTGATATTCGACGTTTGTAGACATATTAGCTCTATCTCACATCCAGGCCTCAACCTCGTCAGGCGCGGGAAGTGCGGCGTTTTCTGCTGAGTACCTCGGGTTGCGCAAATACGTCAACCTTGGTACCGGTTACGAATTTTCGACGTTTGGGTTTGAGACGATGTGTCCATCAAAGCGGCTGACTAAAAGGTCTGGAGACAGGAAGGCTGACAATTATTTCTGCCAACGTATTAGCCTCGCTATATATAGGGGAAATGTTGCCAGTCTCCTTAGAACTATCGCGGATGGGACGTTTCTAGAGGACACTTTTTATTTTTAGTTTAGTTTATTTTAAATTTTATTATTTAGATAGTAAAAGTAAAGTATCATCACGACCGTTTCCCTTTCGGGTGGTCAGAAACCATGCTTATAAAGAAGCGAATTTACATTTAGCCAACTTTACTACATGCCAATCATGACAAGTGGCAAGCTCGTCGATGATTCTAGCGTACCAAACTCGAGAAATATCACATATCTTGTCTATGACTGGCCTATAGTAAAGTTGGCTAAATGTGAATACGCTTCTTCATAAGCGTGGTTTCTGATTACCCCGAAAGGGAAACAGTCGTTATGATACTTTACTTTTTTTTACTTTTTTCAGTTTTACCTTTTAGGAGAAACATCCTCTTGCCATCAACATTTGCTCATGACATGACGTGGCGTAAAAAAATATCCATCAAGCTGGACAATCCAGCTTTTTTACGCCACGACATGTATCAAAAGAAAATGATAATGCGTGATTTAGCCGAGGAAAGGCATTGCTTAATTCCTATTTGGAAGATAAAATACCCATCTAGAATGTTCCGAATCCTTGGTTTGTTTGAGGAACGCGTTGTGACCACGGGGCGCAGGGGTCGCGTGTGCAATCAGCTAACTGGATCAGTCTCCCTGCCACACTGTCTGCGTACAATTGATACCGTACATGGATAACTAAACAATCGGAACGACCTTAATTTTAAATGGAATAAAGAATTCCGTTTGATTTTGACGCTCTCCTAATGAGTTGAGAGCTTTTTTGTATTTATTGCAAATGTGTCCTACAACTGACGGACAATGGAGTACGAGAGTAAAGTAAAAAAAAAATATCATCACGACTGTTTCCCTTTCGGGGTGGTCAGAAACCACGCTTATAAATTAACGGATTCACATTTAGCCAACTTTACTATAGGCCAATCATGACAAGTGGCAAGCTCGTCGATGTCTCTAGCGACCAAATTCGAGAAATATCACAAATAAATTAAATAATAATAAAATTTATTTATTTAAATTGATGAACATTATTCTGTCCCGACCAGGAACCGAACCCGGTACCTCCACGGACTTAACCGCTGGACTACGAAGGCAGTTACCTATCTACAGTTTTAGTGCAATAAAGTATTTAAAATTAAAAAAAAATACGTGTGGCACTCGTGGACTGCCGCGGTAAAGCCATTGCATAGCATTTTTTATCAACTTTATGCAAATATAATTATTTATTTATTTTATTCATGCAGTCTTTTTTTTTCTTTAATATTAATTCAAGTTTTTTATATTACTCGTGGACGCGGCCAAAAAGCACGCTGTCTCACCTAGCATTGTGTCTAAAAGAGCTAGAATCGGTTATGAGTTGTTAGCAGCTAGTCTACACGCATACGTCTAGTCGCACGCACACAAACACCGTGCCGAAGTCTGCCGAACTGAAACGACTTTAGACGATGCACGGCTTTCAACGCCGCACCGCTGTGCTGGTCGGAGAGGGGGGTGTTAGGTTTATTTTCGTTACGAAATTTCTTAATTCGGTCGCCGCGCTCAAAGCCCGCGATAAAAGCTATGCAATAGCTTAATAAATAAAATTTAAATATTGGTAACTAACGACGCAACAAACCCTCCGTTTGACAGCTGGAAGGAATAATTGAGTGAAGAAGCAGTTGAGGAAACGTCTAAGATTCAAACTATCTTGGAATTATAGTCGTGATAATCTTTGTCTAAAGTACTTTTAAAATAAAACTATAGTGTGACCATATGCAAAAAGCGAAAAACCAAAAAAGGTTGATACAATTGTTTTAATATCAATAAAGCAGCGTGACGGGAGGGATTTAATGAGTTCATGTCATAGACATATGTAGCTACCCTAAGTTAAACATGGCCCTATAAACTACCTCAAACAACTACAACAAAATCAATTCTCAATTTAGTTGCAATATCTATCTGAGATATTTTTTATTATTGCACAAAAAAACTTTTTACAAGGCTAGCGTAATGCCTAAAAACATTATCTTACCTTTAGGAGTGTGGGTGCATGACCGCTAATGTTTGATAAAAAAAAATAGAGAAAAATACTATCGATATATTTATTTATTTAAAAATTTAATTGCACTATGTACAAAGGCGGACTTAATACCGTTAGGCATTCTCTGACAGCCAAACCTTTGGGACATTAGGACAGTTTTCATGGTAAGTAGGTGCAATAATATATATAAAATAACAATTAATAAAACAAATACATAAAAATAATACTACTCATGTGTTATATATCTATATATAAATACTCGTTATACATAATTATACTTACTACATACTATAAAATTATCGCCATCGCGAACTTTTATAACACAGCGTCCTAGACCTCCACTGCTGGAGATGGGCCTTCCAGATCATATATTTGGAAAATGTGGCCTACACTCGCCAAGCTGGCCAGACGGCTTGACGAGGATATGGTGTCATTTTTTATGACAATTTATTAACGATTCCACAAGTTGGTATTAGTGGAACCGGGACCGACGGTTTAACGTGCTCTCCGAGGCACGGGAACGGTGGTGTTCTTCTAGTTACAACCGAGAATTTTGCCTACACTCGCCACGCTGGCCAGACGAATTGGCGAAGATATGATGTCAATTTTGAATTACAATTTATTAACGATTTCACAAGTTGGTATTAGTGGAACCGGGACCGACGGCTTAACGTGCTCTCCGAGGCACGGGAACGGTGGTGTTGTAAATCTTTGACAAATGTACGTAAGAAAAGTGTATTTCTCATTGGTACATGCCGTGTGGGTTTGAACCGACCTTTGTATGATTTTACAACCGAGCCACCACCGCGCCTACATAAATAGGTTAATATCTTTAAATAAATTATTATAATTACGTTGACTACTAGCGTTAAACGACATACTCTCTTCACAAGCTCGGTACAGTCTAAACGTCCACGGATAATATCCTGAAGAAAACACATATTTGTAACTTGACAATATTATGCAAGTATATCTGTCTACGGTCCGTGTCAATTGTATTGAAGCAAACAGCGCGGCAGTGTCATTAAAAGTAGCCGGGCCGTATGTGTCGCAGCTGTGATTACACTCATGTTATTTATCATAAGCACATCAGCCGCTCCACTGCCATTTAATATTCTATGTCTACTTATTTCTCAGTTCTACTTAGATAGTTCTACCTTGGTCTAGACAGACGGCGGAGTCGCCACTGTTGTGGCTGACGAATATGTTTCCTAGATTCGTCTACTACATCGATGTATATAGATAGGCCTATTCAATACAAAACGCACTCTTAAAAACGTGCCGCTTGCTTTGTGTACCTACCAACTTTGGGGGGCAATTCTCAAGCAAAGATTATGCCACATGCTTTATTCATCGGAAATTATATCACAATGCATACAAAAAGACTAGTTTTACTCGATATAAATATTAATATTAGGCGCTCTCGACGTTTGCTATCTCGCGACTGTTGGTGCAGCTACATGACTTCGATTGGTTTTACGGGAACGTTTTTATATTAGTGAGGGCCTATCTATATACATCGATGGTCTACTACGTCGATCTCTCAGAGGTGTTGTCTAATAAAATGGATCGCTTACTTAACTCTTGCATACGCTTTATTTACTGTTTACTCAAAACACATCTTTGAGTATCGAGCTAAGTTGAGTAGCTACCAATTCGTTTAAAAGAAATTTTAGAATTAACGAAATACCCCAACAACAAATTTGCTTTTCTCTTCATGACAGGTCACATTGTTATAAATTAATTTATTTAAAAGAAACAAATTACATTTAATTTTTAATTTAATTTAATATATAATTTAAGAATTCGAATACTTAGCATTCATTCCGCATTTATGATTGTCTATTGAAAAATAACTGTCATCGTTATTAATACAAGAAAGAAAGACCAAGAGCGATTTTGAACGAACTTGCTAAGTGTGCGAAAACCAAATTTAAGCTTGAAATAGAAATGTACTAACGGGTAATATTTTGGAAGAAATAAAAATAGTATTTAGGGATTCATTAAATTCTTTTTAATTATTATTATTGTAGTCTACATAATATACACATAAGGTACATACTGAATTTACATTTATTTAAAACGTAATATTTCTATACACTGAATAATAAAATATTTATATGTACATTATTTACAAACAATAATTATTATATAACATTAAACTATTTATTTAGATAATAATCAGTCACATTAGGAGAACATTTGACTCGTTTGTCCTACGCTAAATTTA
The DNA here is from genome assembly GCA_910589645.1 of Tinea semifulvella. Classification (NCBI taxonomy): domain Eukaryota; kingdom Metazoa; phylum Arthropoda; class Insecta; order Lepidoptera; family Tineidae; genus Tinea; species Tinea semifulvella. The sequence goes on from OU342599.1 coordinate 6,787,710, forward strand.
TCTTAACTTAAAATAAATAACCTCTACTTAACCTAATAAACAAGCTTGAACACATCAGCAATGAGCGATTTTTCGGTAATTGAAAAGGACGTCCCTAGATGGCGTAGGAGTAGTAAATAATATATAGTAGGCGGACTGATGGTGGTAATTTGCCCAGTCTGCCGGGGCAGGGAAGTATCCACCGTTCGTGCCGATAAACCCGGTAAAGTGTATCCACACGTTTCGGGATCAGGCTTGAATTGCCGTCATAGTGTTAGGGGCAGATCGTTATGATCGTAGAAAAGTGTTGGATTTAAAAAATCTGATTTTATATAAGTATAGTTTTATATTGTTTGTGGTCTGTAATTTATAGTGCAAATATTAGAAAGGGCTCCAAAATGAAATCTAGAAGGTTTGCACTTATTATGAGACTAGTATTAACTTAAAAAAGAAGTGTAAAAAAAACAGTTATTTAACTTTGAATGGCCGTCATGAAAATTTTAAATATAGCAGATCCGTCACAGTTCTACGATCATGACGAGATGTTAGTCATGAGTGTCTGATTCCATTTGCTAACATTCATGGACCTTGTGTGCTATTATATAAAAAAAAAAAGATAAGTTGAAATAAATATCATACGGATTTTTTGAAGAAATATTTAAATTACGGGATAATTACTGTAGTATTTTGAATTGGTTCAAGTTTTTATTCATGATGCAAAAGCCACAATAGAAATAGTTCCAAGATCCAAAATAATTATTAGAAAATATATATTAACAGAATTTCCACCGTAAAGTATATATGTAAAAAAAAGTAGATCAAACCGCTCATTAGCCAAACTCACATGGTCTCTTATTAATTTTGATGAAATAAAGATGCACCTAATTTGTAACCATTCTGTGTCATATACAAGCTCATTTTATCACAATTGACTAGCTTCGCCATATATGCGCGATCGCTACATTTAAATATAATATTTTTACTATTCATATAACGAACTTTAATACGGTCGCCAAACTGTTTTATGGGTTGGTATCGCACCGTTTGTGATTTTAGTAGCTGTTGGACTAGTGGATATGAGTCTACTAGTCCTGGAAGGTGGAGACTTGAGCTCATTACGATGTCTGGGACGATCAGCTACTGTGGAATCCGCTGCTTGAACTCTCTTCATTTCTTGCAGTTCTACATTTGCCGGTCGTGTCGGGTGGAACGCAGATTTCACTACTTCGATAGGTTCTTCATCAGATTCATCAGACATAGTTGCTTCGTGAGTTGAGTTAACGTCAGATTTCGAATCACCTTTCGACCGGTCTGGACTGCGCGGACTAGCCGTATGACGACTACTTGTAGGTGATAATCTAGCACTTGAAGCGTCAATTGATGATACGCTGCTTTGCAAATTTCTTATACTTGCTAGCGCATCGTAAGGGCTTATGTTAGTCTTAGCCAACTCTGACGGATGAGCAGGGAATGGTAACATTCCATTGTGCGGTAAAAATCCTGATAGTGGTAGCAAACTTGCTGGTGGTAAACTTCCGAGGGGCGGTGCTCCGAAAGGGAAGAGATCAGCGCCTGGAAGAGGAACCGGTGGCGTTAAAGGTGTTGGACTACCTGTGAACAATAAAAATCATAAATCAATAAAAGTGTAGTTTTTCATGCAGCTACTGTGTGTGGACTGATTTGGCAACATGACGTAAGATGAGAGACGAGCCCCGAGGGATTGCCCACGGCTCGCGGGTACTCTGTCGATTCCCCGAACAACGGGGGTGCATAATCGCAGTAAGGATAATGTACAATCTGTAGGCGTTTAAGGCGGCTTTGGCAAAAGGGATGTTTTTTACTACTACTACATTCAGAGGGTGAGGGTGCAATATTTATTTATCTGAATTCGACGTCTCGTCCGTTATGAGGTAGACACGACACGCGGGTAATTCGGTACGACGTGTCTCTTTTATTTTTGAAAAGACACAGCAGTACGTGCATTACATTAGCGATGCAGCACACGTGCAGAGGTATCGTTTCGGGACACGTGTGTGCAAAGCCCACTTGCTCGATCTCGATAGGAAGCGTCGCTATCTCCGGCGCTCGGAATACACCTCACAAAGGGATCCCGGACACGTAAAATTTTCATTAGAAACAATGTTAAAAAAGTAGCTCACACGGACGGCTTTGATTTTCGATAGCACGTAAGAGTGGCTGCATAAAAAGGACACGATATAGGTGCAGATTGTGCCACAAAGGGCTTCGAGGTGGTGCTTCTATTTTGTATTTTTTCTATTCGAAGCCATTGCCAATACTGGGCAGCCACTTTAAAGCAAGGCGGATGAGGGAGGTGGTAAGTAGGGGGTAATTTGAAAGTAGGAAGCGACCAATATTGGCGTTGCACCTCACTGAGGCGATTCCCGAACCATTGTATTAGGTTCATTTTAAAACCACCTTTAATATTAGTCATGTCCATGGACAGTTGTAGAATTCAGATGAAAAGTATGATTCGAATACTTTATGAATCTCTTTTTTGCGAAAATTTTAGTTCAACGCTTCTTTTTTTAATAAAGGAGGGATGTGAAAAGTGTGAATTTCATAACCGCACCGGAATCATACATGTAGCGAAAATGTAGAGCGAATTTCAGAGAACAGACGGAGCTAATGTAGGTTTAATAAAAGCTTGTAGGTGTTTGAGTACAACTCTCGTCGCGTTTCAACGACGGAAACAAAAAGTGGCTCGTGGCTCAGGCGCCTACATTGGAATAAAATTGACTCCACACTCTCTCGAATGTGAAGGCGAATCTTTTTTGCCTTTTTCTCTAGTTCCCCCTACTTCCCCCTTCGCCTGGACTTCAGCGGGTGGTTATGCTTTGGTCGAGGCGGTGTTGTTTGCAGCGTTGAAGAGCAACTTCTTTTATTTGAGCCGCTTTGCGTTGCACAGCCTTAAGGGGCACTTGGCATTTCTGTTCTCATATATTCTCGCCGTTCTTCCACACTTTCAATTTTGGAATACTAATTAATAATTTCTATGAATGGAGATGCTTACCTTTAACTAATGAAGCAGTTTGATCTCGCATTTGTGGAGGCCTAAAGTAATCGGCCCATGCATAGTTGAGGTAGGCAGCGTCGAGCCATCCAGCGTTCAATAGGAATGGGCTAAATGCTCCGGGATGTCCATATCCATAATCTAGAACAATAGAAATCAAACATTAGCATTATGTAAACATTTATAGTCGCAAAGGAAACCATGTTTATACATCCCCTGGGATATTAAAGCCCTCTTCGCGTCTAGATCTATTTATGGCCGGTAAATGTCACAAAAGATTGTCATAAAGGCGGCGACTGACAGACGGTGCGCTGTTTACTCTGCTACCATATAACAACGAGCTGTATACAAACGAGCTGGTTTACTACTATCAGGCGGCCTCTCTGAGCCATACATTTTTACGATCCTTCGTCGTCATACTGCCTCTGACTTTCAAACAAGCGAAACGTAACATTTTATTTGTTTAATCGATAGCTAGAGACGATACGATGTTGTCTATTTCTGGTTTATAGTGTTTTTTAATCAAATCACGATCAATCGATCTCAGTGATCAGGTGTTTTGTACTTTTATTACTACTCGTAGATGAACTGTTTACGAGCACTTAGTACACATTTTACAAGGATAAACAATACTCTTCTAAGCGTCCGTTTTTACGCATTAAATAGATTGATTACAGCAACGTGTTTGCTATAATCTGCACCATTTTTACGATATTCCGAAGATGTTGTCGTAAGTTTTTGTTAAAGCCATGTTTACACCGTTATTCGGACTTTATTTCTGTAAACAATCCTTCCGTGTGGGGATTAGCGAGTATATCCGACGAGCTTTTTCAAAATCGCGGGTATTTTAAATTAAGAGTGATGGATGGCCTGTCGCGGCTGTCGCAGCGCAATCCCGAGAAGAACGTCCCGGTAACTAACAATAATAACTCCGAATTTGGAACACAAAATCCCCCAAAAACGTTAATGTCAGTATTCTGTTAACCCTCCACTTAAGGAAATATATATTATCCGTATAAGAACATAAATTGAGCACTCAAATATAGTTAAAACTTTTTATTTAACTATACTTAATAATATATTAAAAAAATATTTATTCTAATAAAATGTAATACCGCTAAATCCCATATAGCCAAACCTCTACTAGTTCCATAATAAGTATACAAGATATAAAAGTATTATGTATGTATCACTTCCGGGGTAGTCAGTAATCACGCTTTTCAGAAAAAAAACGGATTCTTTAGCCCACTTTACTATAGGCCCATCATGACAAGCTATTCGATATCTCTAGCTAACGAAACTCAAGAAACATCACAAATAAATTAAATAAATTCACCTCAAACCTCAGAGTCTAAATCCACAGACTTGACTACTAGACCACGAAGGCAGTAGTAAAATATAAAATTAAACTATAAATAAACCTATACGTATAAGTGTTAGATGTATTTTGAAAATTCTAGCGAATTCTGGAAGTTGGCTAAAAGTGAATCCGCTTCTTAAAAAAGCGTGATTTCTGTTCACCCCGAATGGGATACGGTCGTACTTTACTTTGCCTACAAGAAAAAGTAAAGTATCATCACGACCGTTTCTCTTTCGGGGTGGTCAGAAACCACGCTTATAAAGAAGCGGATTCACATTTAGCCAAACTTTACTATAGGCCAATCATGACAAGTGGCAAGCTCGTCGATGTCTCCAGCGTACCAAACTCGAGAAATATCATAAATAAATAAAATATTGAATAAATGTATTTATTTACATTAATAAATATTTTTGTGTCCCGACCAGGAATCGGACCCGGTACCTCCGAGTCTAAATCCACGGACTTAACCGCTAGACCACGGAGGCAGTTAAGTAGCGATATATAAAAATTTAAAAAAAAAAAATTAAATGACAGAAATTAAGCTAAAAATACAGAAAATGGCAGTTGATTTCACGTTCGACATTTCAAGATCGAATGCTACAAACCATTCGTAAGATGTTGACCGCAGGCCGCTCGAATGAATCGAATGTGAGATCGCTAGAATACGCAATCCATGTTTTCTGTGACATATGTAATTTTTCATGTGAATATTTCGAATCGACATGCAAGTCGAAAGCGCCAGAATTCGCCCCCTGGCCAAATAAGATAGCAATAAACAGCAAATGGGCCAATGAAATGAAAAGCCATCGCGGCCAAATTGGTACCGCTTACGACAATAAAAACATCAAAAATACGGCATAAGTGTCAAGCGGGAATTAAACAAATAGAGAGAGGCGAATGTTGTCAAGTCATAAATTAATGTGGAAGAGTCAGGCGCGTGTCAAATAAATGAAAACTGAGTTATGAATTATGATTGTGATGATAATTTGAGCTGACGTGACTGTTATAGAAATATCTCATCGTCTTTTAGGTTTTGGTTTAACATTTAAATTAGGATAGCATTGAATAGCAATGCATATGGAAATATCGTAACCATGTCATCAATAGGATGAGCGATGAAAGATTGACGAACCAGATATATAATGCGAAAGTTGTGGGTGAAAGAGGCCCTCGCAGACCGAGACTCACATATCGCGATCAAATAAATAAAACATTGACTGAAGGTGCATTAAAAAGTCTTCGTAACCAAAGGGCATGTATGAAGAGGTTAATGAATGTCGACGAAGCGAAAGAGGTATGTCGTGATCGTGTCAAATGGCGCTCAATTGTCTCTGCCTACCCCGCAAGGGATCTGGGGTGAAGATATGTATGTGTACGTCATCAATTTAATTATTTTGAATGATTCTACTCCAACTAGTAGAAGACTAAGCAGAAAAGTTGTCCAATGAGTAAACTGTTAGCAGAAGACCAGCAGCTTAGCACCCTGAACCCCAAAGCATCTGATCGTAGCCGTGACCACGCCTTTGAGATGTGGTGCTGGAGGCGTATGTTGCGCATTCCGTAAACAATGCGGAGAACCAATGTATCAATACTCAAGGAGCTCTGTTCTATCTGCTTTCAGCGAGTCCTTGAGTATTTTGGTCATATAGCACGAAAATGTTCGGCCGATCTGGAAAAGCTAGAGATCACGGGCAAAATTGAAAGCAAGAGACCCCGTGGCCAAATATATACGTACGTAGATACGTTGATCTGACCAGATCCGCAGACCCGGATGGCGCAGCACCGTACAACACGAAGTGATCCGTGGAGAGGGACGAGCATTGAGGAAAACGACGCAAGGAGGAGGACGTTGGAATAGAAATTCATTTGACCTCTTCGTAAGACCTTCCAGATATTTGCAAATTACCAAAAGCGTTCAATTATATATAGTTTTTAATTATGTATTTATTCTTTATATATCACAGTACATTCCCACCGGAATTTGGTTAAGTCAATAATTTATACAAAATTGTACACAAGTCAAGAAGTACATGAATAACCCACAATATTTAAATTCACCATAAGCTTAATACACTCTCTGCTATACTCGTATTTATTTCTCTCATTATAGTCATCATATAGTAGGTATATTATAAATAATTATGTATATTTATAGAACGTATGTACATATGTAGTTTTATTTGTGTATGTATTAGTATGTAAATAAGTAATTATTCATAAGTAGGTCTAATATTTTCTATTAGTTTTGATAGCACCTGCCTTATCTTGTCGTAACTGCTTTAGTTGTCCCAAAGGTTTGACCAGTATAGAATATCTAGCGACATTGGTCCGCCTTTGTACTTTGTGCATTAAAGTTTATATTAAATAAATATTGTAAAAAGAAAAGTATCATCACTACCGTTTCGCTAATAAAGAGGATTCACATTTAGCTCGTGACGTCACCGGTGAATTCGCATGTCTGTCTAAGAGTTCCAAGAAATAATTTAACCAAATTTTATCAAAATTGGGTATGGATATTAAACCTAATTTTAAAGCTAGTTTCTTAGATTAAACTATGTAGTTTCTTGAAAGGGTAAAAGCTGGTATTTTGGCCGCTAGGTAAGACATAAAATCCATATTTTAGAGCCAAGGGACCGGGGTTTAAAGCTTGGCAACACTGGATGACTTTGACGTTACGTAGGGCAATTTCATACCGGGGCACACCGCTGTTTTATACTGAGAACAATATTACACGACGAAAGGGTGATTTTATCTTTTAATCATATTTAAGTTATGCCTAAGAGGCACATCATAGGCTGAAATAACCAAAGTGTCAAGCTAACCAATCATGTGGCGTATTTTAAAATGTTGATCATGGTTATTTTAAACGTGTTTTCTGCAACCGGCACCCGTATATACCTATTCTTAGACGTTTCCTCAATTGCTGCTCCACTCAATTGTTCCTTCTCGCTGTCAAACGGAGGGACGCTTCGGCACGCCACTACGCTCGAGGAATAGAGCTGTCAAAATCTAGTGTGGGGTCTCCAATAGAAAAACATATACATAGGATTTGTTGGATATAAACGATTTTATTATAATATATGAATCAGACGTACTTATGGATGTCAAATGTGCTTGAACGTGTAGTAAATATGACAAAATAAATATTAACTTTTTTTACGGTAAATATTTTTAATGCATGCCTTCATGCATTCAAGCCTTTTAAGGTTTGAAGAGTTTACAACTAAGAATACAGATTTTGACAGTTGGAAGCAATGGTTGATTGGAGGACTTGTTAAGGAATACCGGTGTTAGTTTCTGAAAAAGCATTGTGCGTGCTCTTTGCTACAGGACCCGTCACGTTCCTTAAGACCTCTGGAGAAACTTTAGTATGATTGTGACCACACTGGAGTGCAACGTGGTCGTTCACGCATCCGGTGTGTCCTGGCTTTTAGGACGGGGGGACATCAAACGGGAGTTTACGACGCGGCCTGGAGATTGTTTACATCTGCCGCGCGGTTGACGCTAACTTGCTAACCACTGAATCTGCAAATACCTCTTTGGGTTACGATGAAATTGGAAATTCAGTTATTTCTACTTCCAGTAGTAATTTGATAATATGAAACAAGTATATGTTTTGTTCAAAATTCAGCTGGTGCAATTTGCCTTATCTGCGGCATAAAACTGAACATTAAGTTATTTTAGATTTTGGGCAATAAATATTTTTTATAATTATTATCTCAGTGTTCGCGTAAAAATCAAAGCAAAGCGTACTTTTTTATTGAATTTTGATTAAAGTAAATGAAAACACAACTTAAACAGCTGTCATATTAAGTCAAGTCAAACATGGCATAAGTCGAAAACCCAAGGGGAGTTCTTCGCTCCATTTTGCGTGGACATGTCAAGTGCAAGTTTTTGTTTTGTAAATTAATTTACTGTGGATATTATTGGTCAAAAGTGGTGTTGCTTGGTTTAATAATGTGCTACAATGTGAATAATTATGGAAAACGATAAATTGGACTTTAAATATGGGGCACAAGTTGCAGTTTATTTTTTTTTGCGGTTTTCCCGCGCTTTGAACTCCCATATTTTACCCGACGTGTTTGAGCTATGGTGTCGCGAGTGACTCCAAGTAAAGCATCAAATTCTGCAGCATCTGGAATTTGATGATCCCCAACTCGGTTATGAACATATATTATGCAAATAAATTACGTGTTTAGGACTGATGTATTCTGTACAATGTCCTTTAAAGACAATAAAAAAAAAAAAAAAAACGAAAACCCAAATTAATGTTATGTACTAATTTTGACAACAATTACAATAAATTATTAAGGTATTATATATAAACTAAAGTTTACAAAAATGAACGATAAAAATGATGCTGAGGCGAAGTGTTATTATCACATCACAAAAAGGAATAGAAAAAGAATTGAAAACAGCCGTTCTTTAGCCGAAAATGTCATGAATTGTTTAACTAACGAAAACTGTCATTTATTTATTTAAATTCTTTAATGCACTTTAAAAAAAATAGTACCTACAAAGGCGAGCTATAATGCCAGTAGACATTCTTTACCAGCTAACCTTGGGGATCGAGTAAGGATAAAAAAATTAGAAATTTCAATCATACAGTTAATTAGTTACTTAACTAATTATAATATACTACACATTATACCTACATACATAAACTATACATCCAATACACACAAATACATTATAACTTAAATAAATACACAGTTATTTAAATAGTGTTTTATTCTGTTTGTCCAGGAACGATGTGGTTATCAAACGTTTAAAGACGTTGATAGACGGTGCACTTCCAATAGCCAAGGATAGCTTATTCCACTGGCGAGCCGGAGATACAGTAAAGGAATCAGTGTATTTGGTTGAGGAATGATGGTTGAGATCTTGATATAAATAATAATAAATAAATGTTTCCAGACAGGTCACACAGCGCCTTCTAATTTCCGTGGTAAGCTACGAGGCTTGTGTTACGGAAACTAGATGGTTGACAAACTACATATTATACTTTTTTTTTTGTAAATATATACATACTATTCATATAAACACCCAGACCGAGACAAATTATACAATGTACAACTTGCACCCGGTGGGAATCGAACCCACGACCTCCCGAGTTCACGGCAACGTTTGTTACTACTAGACCACGGAGGCGGTCGATTAGTATTATGCCGGCATAATACTAGGGACTGATGTCGGTCGTCAGTTCCTGGCGTAAGTTGCTCCGATTCTTTGACCTCGCGTACCGCTTACCAGCAGGTGGGGAAGGTGTCACACGTCGGGCTCAGAATAAAATATATATATGTAACCTTTACGTAAGCTCGTGTATACGCTAAAACTGACAGTAAGTAATCCACTACCAGTGATCAATAGGTTAAGTCTTTGGATTTAGATGCGAAGTTTCGAGTTTGATACCTACGCTGGAGACTAAAAATAGTAGGTAGCAAAGTTGGCGAAATATAATACGTATTATTATTTATAAAGTTACGAAAGCTCGTATCATTTACAGCTAATTGAATATAAAATATGATAAATCAAAGACAAAGACAAAACGCGGTGTTGGCTCGGTTGTAAGAACGCGTTCCTTAAATCCTATAAAGGTCGGTTCAAACCCACCCGGTTGGTACATACCAATGAGAAATACACTTTTCTTACGTACATTTGTCATAGATTTACAACACCACCGATCCCGTGCTTTGGAGAGCACGTTAAGCCATCGATCCCGGTTCCACTAATACCAAGTTGTGGAATCGTTTTAATAAATTGTCATTAAAAAACTTTAAAAACTAGTTTTTGAACACCTAAGAAGAGATACAGTCGTGATGATAATTTACTTGTATATTGATAATAATCTAACTAGTGCTATAAAAGATCTATGTACAAGAAACAATACCTTTATTTTAATTATGTTGTACCCTTCTATAATTAACTGGCTGCTACATACTCCGCATTAATTACCGCCTGGTTACAACCGCTATTAACAAGACTTCATTGATCGCCAAAGACGTACACCTAACGACTTGTCCGATAATTCAATGAATACTCGCCCCGGACCAACGTCAAATTAGTTAACATAAATTTGGTACAATAAATTACATGGTTGTCATCAATATAGTTTTAGTTCGTCAGTTTTGTAATCTATTAATAGTACGGTCCAAATAGTGCTATGTTTGCAATAATTCGCATAGATCTTGTAGACCTTGGGGACATTATTACAAACAAAATCTAATCCTACATAATGAAGTTATAGATTATAAAAATATCTAAAATAATTGATGTATACTTTTATTTACCAATCACTATTTTTTAAATTTAAATTTCTAAAGTTGTATTATTATCCTACATGTAAAAGAAGCTTTGTCTGTGTCTGTATGTATGTATGTTTATTCCACCATCATGCCTTTATTAAGTAATGAACCGATTTTGTAGAAATTTGCAGAATTGTATGTATAACTAATTTATATTATGCGCTGAGAGAATAAGTTCCGTTGTCATTTATTTAAATCGTATTTAGTTGGAAATTAGGATTTATTAAATTTGTAATATCTCTTTCTTAGTACAATGGTGCTTTTATTGAGGCTAGTGCTTTGGAAAGAATTCATTATTTTTTGGATAGGACCTTATAATATATGTCGACGATGATCGCTATATTAACTAGCCTTTGATCTTTATTAACTTAGGATGTTAGTTTTTCCGCATACTGTCGTTTTTATTATTGGCTGAAGTTTGGGGCACCGAATGTTTGTTTATGTAAACATGGTATAGTTGGGTTGTAACTTTTAAAATAGATCTGTGGCATTAAAACATTTGATTTGCCTCTAATGTTTGGTTTATGTGTGTTTTACTTTTAACTAGCGTTAGTACGATTTTAAAATTTGCTGCTTCTATATATTTTTCAACGGTTACACTTGAAGATATGATACATCTCTTCGATGTTCTAACAAATCTCTTCTTTCGATCTCTTCGAATAATTCTAGTTACATTTCAAACTCTTTTGTCGTTGTAGCGATAGATTAAAACTTATTTAACATACATTCTTGCCTCCTCACATCAGGCAAGTTGCGACGGAGTCACAATCTAACGACGAGAGTGGAGGAGGAGTTATTAAATAATACTTCTGATTTTTATATATGAAATTAAAGCACCTACTTTTCAGTAAATTGTTCAAAGTTTCAAAGTCAAAATATCTTTATTCACGTAAACCTATTACAGGCATTCATAAAGCGTCATTAATTTAATTATTTTGAATGATGCTACTCCTGCTAGTGGAAGACTAAGCAGCAAAGTGGTCCAATAAGTAAGCTGTTAGCAGAAGACCAGCAGCTTAGCAGTTGTCTCAATAGTTGGCTTTAATCATCTTGCGGCATTAAAGCCTACCTTTGTATTTGTGCAATAAAGTATTAAATAAATATAGAAAATAGACGTTGAGGAAATAAGTTTAATTACTAGTTGAGGATAATAAAAGAAAAATATGTAGGTAATATTTTTATTAGGTTTGAAATCTTTTGATGTCTCCTGTTCTTTTAAATGCGGTTTTTCTGAGGTGGCTCTTACTGCATTTCGAGAATTATAGTACTATGATGCTGGTTGACACAGTAAAATAAACGAAATGTTCGCGATTTGTTATAACAATAAAAAACGAGGCTATAGAGAGAGATAAATTGTCTTGCGGGCATATAGATGATAAAGATGTGTATAACTATACTTTTTAAAAAAATGTACAGTTCAGTTACTAAGAAAATAAAACGAGAGCTAAGTAATAAAACAAGGAAGTTAACATTTTTCTCGAAGCCCCTGCCCCATCAGTACTTAACTGGCATTACAGTATGCGGGTTAAATTCCCAATCGTGATCGTGAACACTTCCCAAGCAGTTAAGAGATTAAAAGCTCCAATGAGCATTAAATGATTGAATGTTTCTCGGGCCTGGCATTATTGGGTCTGACAACCAACTTAAAATTGTCTATTAGCTTTAATTTATTGAAAGACACACATACGAGTATACCCTTTTAATTATTTTAGAAAAAGTTATTATTTTTATTTATTTTATTTTAAATTCTTTATTGCACCAAAACTTAAAATTAGGTACATAGGCGAGTTTAATGCCTGTTAGGCATTCTCTGACAACTAACCTTTGGGATGGTGAGAGATTATGGGCAGGGTGCAACAATCTAATAATATTAGTCTAATTTATAAATACACTACATACCAAGTAATTACATAAACTATATGCAAGTATTATGAACATAAAATACATATATATATATATATAAACATACATAAACATATTGCGTGCCAAATACTCAATGTGTACTAGATGCAGTGTGCTCCTGCTTATCAAGAAACAAGTTAGTGACTAGTTGTTTATTTTATTACACAATTGAATATTTTTATAAATGACCGTAAAGATCTAACATATTGACATCCATATTAATATTGTAAGTGTAAAAAAGTTTTGTCTGTAGATGTAGATATGTAAATGTGGCTGTTTATCCATGCGTCACGTCTATATGATGATTTGGTTGAAATTTGGCAGAGATTTTCCTTGTAAGTATGATATACAAGTATGATTTTATGACGAAATTTGGTAGAGTTGGACAAACCTTGCATGGACATGACATCTATATCTAAAGTGTGACTATAGCGCCATCTAAAGCTTTTTGATAACTACAACACCTTGTCAAAGAGCTAGTAATTCATAATATTTAAATTAGGTCATTTATCACGTTGATATTAAACTTTTAATTGTTATTTAATAATAAGTGGTATCTTCAAACAAAAAGATATAAGATCCTCGCCAAATCGTTTGGCCAGTGCGGCGAGAGAAGGCCAAAATATACAGAAATGTGCGGAAAGGCTCTGTTCAACAAGGTCTAGTGCTCTGTGTTTTAGAGACTGTGAAATTATCTATGCAATTTCTTAGAATAACGTTGGCATAGAATAAACTTAGTAAAGTTACATTTAAATCTACGAAACACTTTTATTTTAAAATATATAAAAGAATTGGAAATAGTTAAAACCGGCAAAATTTAAAACATCACAGTTTGAACTGTTCGTATTGTTGTCTCCTAAAAAACAAGCGTGCGGTGGATATCGGAATGTGGAATATGTAGTGAATTTTCTGTGAAAATAAAATTTGGCAAAGCGTATTCTCATCACCGCAGAACCGACCTCGTGGCCACTAGTTGGCGTCTTCTGGCATCAGGCCAGATAAGACGCACGCGCAGTTATATTATAGACGTAAATTTTACGACATGTTTAAATTACTATTTAATCCTTCAATATTAGTAATAAATTAAACTAAGGTAGTAATTATCGATTTAAAGCCCGTATTGTAATTTCTGTATTTATTTCAAACTTGATTGCTTTTTAATGTAGGAGTACCTATATATCTGTGAATTCTTGTTATCAACTTATTATTATTTCCTGTATGTGTATTTTACCTATAAGATTTCCGAAATGAATAAAATAAAAAATACGATCTTATGAAATGAAATATTTTATTTGCTAAAAAAGATCTTAAGATCCGAAAGTCATTCATACTTTTATTATTTTTTGATTCCACATTTGTTAAAAAGAGACAAGTTATACTTGAGATTCGATCGATTTATTTATACAACATAAAACAAAAAATAGTAGGTAAATTGTAAAATAAATAATGATGATATGAGCCCAAATTAATTACAACTTCTCTCACTAATAAACTAATGCGGTAAAGTTTATAATAATTAAATATTAATATTTGTAGTTAGATTATTATAAGTATAGTTTTGTAGTTTAAAGAAATTTGTTATGCATTTTTGTAATAAATATAGCTATCAATTATTAAATAAAAAATCAAATGTATAGACACGCTGCGCGTGATTAATTCCGCGTTTTGATTCATACGGCTGGTCCATATAATTATGTCTATGATTTATACTTTTACAAATCTCACAAATCAGTCTAGTTTTTTTATGCCTACTGGTGTTTATGTTGAGGAAGGTGTCGACATAGTCTGACATCAAACACTAATCTCTTTTATTATTATTTTTCTTTCGCAAACGAAATCTTTTACGAGGATTTAATTTCTACTATTGATGTTTGTTTATTTAGATTTACCTATCGTAGAATTGTAAATTAGAAATTTATAATTTTATGAATGTATTATAAATAATATAAAAAAAGTAAAAATAGGTAAGAAGGTACAATACATACAATACTCACTTTGCTTAGTTCTTGGTTCTCTTGGTCCATCGACGGTGACTTTGATTGCTTTGGTGTATGTGGCGACTTGGCTGGGGAACGTGCTGATAGTGATGGTCAGGGAAAACGACTTCCCTCGACCGCTCCTTCCAACAAAACGCAGGTCATTGAACTTAGCAACTTGGTTCTTCATCACAGCTGTGCAGTTCCTCAACTCCGCCATCACATTCTCATCGTTCCCAGCTTTAATCGTCACCATAGTCCCGTCCTGAACATCATCCAGAGCGACCACTTTAAACGCCAACGGCAACGACTTGTTGGAGCGCCAGTGTCCCGGCAGCACCGAGCACAGAACCGCCGGGGAGCCGGTCTGCACCAGGTCGCCATGGCTCTGCCGGTAGTACTCATGGATGTGCGAAAACACGTCCGCCATGCTGGGGGCCGCAGGGGTACCGTGCGGAAGGAGCATCGACTCCAGGTCGTCAGATTAACCCACACGATACAGAGTTCCAGATCACCTCACTAAAGTTTATAATCACGACACCGAAGTTCAAACGCGATCGAACGTCAAAGTTTACGCTACAAGTCGAGAGTCCCGCTCTCCGCGAGACCGAGAAAAGTTGTGCAAAGTTCGCGCGCGAGAAGCAGTATGAGCGCGGCGCAGTCGTCTCGCCACTTGTTGGGTGCGGGCGGTAAGACGTCGGGGTGGGGGTATGGAAAAATAACCGCGGCCGGCGAGGACCGCAAGCCGAAGACGCACGAGACACGACGAAGTGTCGGCGAAGGGGACGCGTGTTCGCCGAGACCGCTTTTCGACTGATGACTGCGATACGATGCGACTTTTTCCGATGGTCAATATTTTGCGTTCGCGCGGTCGCCGCCCCACACTCGGGTGGCGGCCCCTATGTCTCGTAAAAAGCGGGAAGGAGACGAAGGGTACGGGCCTAGCCGCGGAGCGCTGGGTTCGAGCGGGACGGCCGCGGTCGGTCTCTGCGTTTTTATAAAAAATCTCGTTGGAGCGGGACGGAAGTGTGGGGAGCCGCCGAGCGTGACAAGGACCAGGGGATTTTTTCGAATCACCGCAGTGACGTATCGCTGGCGAGGCGGCGGTAATTATTCCGCGGGGCGGCGGGAAACCGCGGCCGCGCGAAAACCTATAAACGAACTCATGAAAAATTATGATTTTCATGTTTGGAATTGGTCGAGGTGCGGTTCGGCTGTCGCTCGTCGCGCCTCGCTCGCTCACCTCCACTCGGGCATGCCAGGAATTTTGTTGACAGGGGATTAATTGACTGCCAATTCACTCTAATGCCATTTTATTATGGCAGGAATTTTATCCTCACAGTCACATTACTACCTACATATTTTTTATACCTGGGAAAACATATTTGCCTTATGGAATTTCTGCTAACAAAATAATTACTCGTAGGTATCCTAGGCAATAAAAGTTTATACAGCGGGCATAGTTGTTGTCAATTGATGAAGTAATCTTTGATTTTATTACCTATATCTACCTATAATACAAATTGTCATATCTTAAGCGTGGTTTATCGTGCATTTTGTTGACTGCACCTGGTTTGTTAATTTCATAAAAAATAATATTTCATTATTAGTAACTTTATTGGAACGACTTTGAAAAGTCTAGACAAAGTTTTCTAAATGGAGCGAAAAATGTTGACGGTCGCGTCTGTATGCGGTTTACCGCTCGGATAATAGACCTATGTAGAAGAGCCAGCCTCTATTTAATAATAAGTACTCTGGCAATTTCACGTTGGCCCTAAAATAAATTTAAAATCAAAATGGCGTAATCAATTGGTCCACAAAACAACACTTTTTTATAAGTTATTTACTTTTACATCCGTATTCTCTCTGTACCTAGCGTGATTGCTTACCAAAATATGTTTAAGGGTGCACTTTTGTTCACAGTGAGAAATATTATGTTGGCAGGTATAATTTTAATTGCTTCTACTGTATTGCTTTATTATTGTTCTTATGTTGCCTGTCTCTTTCCTTTCTGGAGGAATATTTATTCGAAATAAATTCGTTTCCTCAACAGCTCCTCAACTGAACGGGTTTCATCAAGGAATAATCGAAATAGGTATTCTTAGTTGTAAACTCTCCAAACCTCATGAGGCATAAATGTTACCATTTTAAATATTTCTGGTAAGACATTTTTTTTTTCTGGCAACAAAAGTATGCTATCGCGAAGACCCTCGGTAGAAAACCAATACAACTCAAATTACGGGTCGTAGATTTATTGTATATTCAGTTAAGGACACTTCCATACATTAAGGTAATGTATGTACTAATGCTTATCTTGTGTAGCAGCCGGGCGTAAGGAAGTGACGCTCGGCGTGCGGAGATTTGGTAGACGGCCGGGATGATCTCCGGAAGCCCACGTGTTTTCTAACCCAAAACTCATTCCCTAATTAGGGGATTACAGTCACTTGATGATTGTATTGCACAATAATGTGTGCTTGACAAAAATATATTTAATAACATTATACTTATATAAAATGACAAATGTACATAAGAAAGGTGTATTTCTCATTGGAACATGCCGAGGATCAAACTGCGTAATATCGAAAATAAATAAAGTATTTTGTATCGTTATCGAGCATCAAAAGAACTCAACCGCCTAGCTGAGGTCATTTGACATGTTCTGTACATCGCCTAAATTAGTCGGTCGGGCGATGTCTAGAGCATTTTTTACAGTATAACACACATATATTATTTATATTATATTATTTATATTTTTCTAAATTATTGTGGTTTAAAATTATTATTTATATGTTTCTTCTATTTGTAAGTTATTTAGTTGTATAAGATATTTGTGGAAACTTGTAATTGGCATCTAGTTTTTTATATAAGTAATCATTTGTTAGAAGCTGTAAGTTTTCCTTAAAGATAAATAAATAAAATAAATAATTTCAACTAGAAATCGAACGCGATACCTCCGTGTCTGAATCTATAGTTTTAAGTAGACCACAGAAAGATTTAAAAACCAGTAGTGTATAATTTTGAAATATTGGTCGCACCGAACTATATTAAACTATACGTCTCGGGTCGCGGTTAGAGTGAGATATGGAGTGAGCAGGACGGCACTCGGGCGGGAGGCGGCGACAGCGGGCGGGCTCTTACAAACTTCCAGCCAAAACTTTTTAGACAACTTTCCCGCGCTTTTCCGACTTGTATTACGTTCGCGCGGCAAAAGTTATTGCATTTTTTTACGCATTGTTGCAATTTAGTTTGTGTATTGTTTTTTACATTTAGGTATTTTTTTATATTTCGCTCCAATATTCGACTTCGATTACTTTCGCGCGGGAATACAAACTTATTTACGTTCCTGTTATAAGCCACGCTAACATGACATGCTAACATCATAAACCAGCGCCAACAACCGTTCCATTTAAGCTGCCTTCCTTTTTTTTAGCTCCGTTAGCTTCGATAAATTGATCGATTTATTTATTTTGACATTGACAAGTACAAATGCAAAACAACCAAGCTGCGAGTTTAGAGTTGACATCCATCTGTCAAAAAGTAAACCACCTACCGTATTTTTATAAACGGAACACGGGGATCGTTTCAATATTTTGCGATTATTGTTCAACAATATTATTTTATTGATTTTGTTTTTGTAGGGGAAAATAACTACTGGCTTATGGAGACAGATCGAATCCAGCAGATACGTGGACTGTATTGTTTCACATAGGGTTTGATTGTCTTTATTAGCACAGCACTTTCACAAAAGTTTATACCTATAGTTTTGGGTTTGAGCCGGCTAGCTAGCGCACACTCGGAAACAAGCGGTCGTGGACGTCCTGATGATTATCACCGACTGAAGACAGTACGATAAACTGAGAAAAAATATTGAGAAATCATGACCAAACGCGAAGGCTGATCGATGAAGACTTACTGCCTCTATAGGGTTTAAACCTCAGCCTTTGGTCCTAAGTAGGCCACTAGACTTCTACCTTGGCCAGACTATCTAACTAGGCCTAGCCAACTTCAGCAAGGAAGCTGACAGGCGCATTCAAAACAGTGTTCCTTAAATTAATATTACATTTTATTTTTGGGTTAATTTATATTTTTAAAATTTATCATTTACTGTTTATTAGTGTGTAGGCTTATTTTTAGCATTTTATAGTTATATGTATGTATTCATGTATTTATTTATTCGTATATGTAGGTATCTATTATTAGTATGTAGTTTATAATAATAAATTTACACCCATACATAGTTTCTCCACACTCCCAAAGGTTGGTTGTTAGAAAATGCCTGGCCCATAAGCCCTATGTACAATTTTAGTGCAATAAAGTATTTAAAAAAAAAATGAGCTGCATTCGGGAAGTTATGCTACATCCTGTTATCAAACATACCACAGTGTTTGAAAACGAAATTTTTCAACCAATGCGTTCTTCCAGTATTGTCGTACGGAGCAGAAACGTGGACACTGACAGTGGGTCTGGTCCACAAGTTTAAGGTCGCTCAGCGAGCTATGGATGGACCTATGCTCGGTATTCTCTGATGGATAGAGTCCGAAACGTAGACATCCGTCAGAAAACCAAAGTTACCGACATAGCCTTCAAAATTAGCAAGTTAAAGTGGCAATGGGCCGGACACGTCTGTCGCAGAACCGATGACCGATGGAGTAGACGAGTTCTGGAGTGGAGACCACGTTCAGGAAAACGCAAAGTAGGAAGGCCCCCCGCCAAATACGGATGACCTGAAAAATGTCGCTGGTGGGGGCTGAATGAGGGTGGCAAAAGATCGTGTAAAATGGCGAGCCTTGGGTGAGGCCTACATCCAGCAGTGGAGAGACATAGGCTGATGATGAGGCCACTAGATGGTGCCACGTTAGGAAATCAATGGAAAGATAGGGAACAAGAATTTTATCAGCCAGTAGATAATTTGTAATTCCATATCAAAAAATATTTTACATAAACTAAACCTAGGTACCGAACAGTTTTCTAACTTGCTCTATTTAGCTCCAGCTAGGTATTCCGAATAGTAAAAGTTACACATAGTTACAAACTTTGCGATTTTATGGATAGTACCTATACATATTTTCCGTTTGTGTAGTATGTACGAGTATAAATATAAATAATAAATATTTCCAGACAGGTCACACAGCGCCATCTAATTTCCGTGGTAAGCTGCGAGGCTTGTGTTGCGGAAACTAGATGGTCGATAAACTACATATTATACTTTTTTTTTATCATCACGACCGTTTCCCTTTTAGGGTGGTCAGAAACCACGCTTATAAATAAGCGGATTCACATTTAGCCAACTTTACTATAGGCCAATCATGACAAGTGGCAAGCTCGTCGATGTCTCCAGCGTACCAAACTCGAGAAATATCACAAATAAATTGAATATTAATTAAATGTATTTCTTTACATTAATAAATATTTTTGTGTCCCGACCAGGAATCGAACCCGGTACCTCCGAGTCTAAATCCACGGACTTAACCGCTAGACCACGGAGGCAGTTACTTTTTTTTTTTTTTAAATATATACATGTTATACATATAAACACCCAGACCGAGACAAATTATACAATGTACAACTTGCCCCCGGCGGGAATCGAACCCACGACCTCCCGAGTTCACGGCCACGACCTTATAAATTATTGTAAATAAGTTTATTTAAGGTACGCGTTCTTACAACCGAGCCACCACCGCGCCTGTTAGTGTACCTTAAATAATAAATAAATAAATAAAACAATAAATCAGGTAAATATACTTTAGGACATGACTATAATACATGTAACTTCAAAAGTTGGCAGTGTCTTAAAACAAGAGACACCGCCTACAAAGACACCGGTTCTTTATTCACATTTAGGTACTGTAAATTTGTATATTTTATTTCATTAGAAATATATCACACATTGTACTTACAGTTAAAACTATCATCATAACTATTGGGGTGGTAACAACGTTTTTCATTTAAAGAAGCGGATTCATATTTAGCAAACTTGGCACGCTCGTCGATGTCAAACGTATCAAAGTTTGATAAATATCACAAGTAAATGATTGTGTCCCAGGCAGGTATTTTTGGCAACTATTATTTTTATGTCCAATTCGAATTAATCGTTAAGTGCATTAACTAGGTAGAAGTGATGCATCAGATGAAAAGGTAGTGGCGGTTTGTCTAGTATACCAAAAGAAAGTAGTAGTCATCTTCGCCCTTGGGACGGAACGCCTCAGGGTTATCCCCATTAAGCGTGCGGTTGGCGAAGGCCCGCTGGTTTCTTGTTTTACCTTGGCGACTTGAGTCGCTGGGGAAGGGACCACTGGTAGGATCTGTGACACCTGTGGGGCAGTCTATTTCTAAATGTCGTTAGTAACTGTTGGTTACGCTTCTGGCCCAGGATCTCACGGGGCAGGCGGCGGCCCTCCGGTGGCCGTGCGTGCAGCGGTGCGATTCCCCGAAGATGGTCGAAGCGGCTGTGGTCGCTCGATCGAACATGCGGATTTCGAGAGCCTGGCCACAAACTGATCAATGGTCTCCACCTTCAGGTCGTCGTGGAGGTGTTGCCCACGAACCACGGAGCTCTGACTGTCGCGCGCAATGAAATATTTTGCTGCGCTTGGATCGCAGCAGCTATGGATGGCGCCACCAGGTGGTACCAAAATATACGTCATAGAGTCATCTAGTAATACCAATATTTTTAATTCCAACCCAATTAAAAATAACCCATTTGAATTATACCAATTTATTAGTAAAATAGGAACGAGCGAACGACTGCCTTGAACCACAGACCACAGAATTGGGGTTCGGAGCTGAGGAACCAAAAGAGAGACCAGCCCTATTCTGTTACTTAAGCGCCAACATTATAGATATAGTGGAATCCCTTAAATAACAGAACCGTCAGTGTAAAACGCTATTAAAATTGGTATTCTCGTATAAAGGTTTAGGTACACTACAGATACAGCAAAATAACGTTACGATGCGTTCATTAAAAAAACTATTATACCTATATTTCTTTTAGTATTTGCCATTCATTAGATTTATTACCTTAATGTGTGTTATACAACTATGTTTAATGTAAGTATATAATCTTAGTTTATTCAACTTAATTCGCAGCGGATAATTAAAGTATTTAATTAAAATTTCCCAATGATTTTGAAGTTGCAACCCCACGGGTGACGTTTGAAGTGACGTAAGGTCGGCTATGATCGGAGAATCTATCTCGGGCTAAAAGGGATAGTTAATAACAGAATTCACTATTTTGACAATCTAACGTTTGCGACTAATTAACAGAAGGTTCAGTAAGGAACGGGGAACTAAATTGAGCTCTCCTGATATACTTATATATATTTATTTATTTATTTATTAAGAAAATCCAAAACAGCAATACATTTTGCAAAGCAATACAATAAAAAATGTACATGCCAAACCAAAGGATTTCACCGTTTAAAATATATTTATAATCTGATCTACAAGTAAATTACATGAAATTTTAAATCGAATTTAACATTAAAATAAATAACAAATTATTAAACACAAACTGAAATAAAAATTACGTCCAATAAATATATAATAATAATAATGAAACAAAACAAAGAATCAAAATGTCACTAATTGCCATAAACACATCAAGTACTATGTGAAATAATATGAATGAGTGTGTAAAGTGTATAGTGTGTATGTATTACATTAGCATTATATATATATATGCGCGAACATATGTATGATACGAGTAAAACAACAAGGCATGTCTTCAAATTGAAAAAGCAGTAACAAGTAAGTTTAAAATTAGACAAGTTTATATCGGCACCTTTGTAGTTTTGACGGTTCTTTTATCTTTGCCGCCCATCGGGGATGAAGCCGCGTAATCATTGTTTACAATAACAATGTAAATTACCATGGTAATATTTTTTTCAATAAATAAAACTTTTATCTTGCCTACTCGTACCTATCTATAGTTAGGTAGATTAAAGTAAAAAAGTATCATAACGACCGTATCCCTTTCGAGGTAGTCAAGGTTAATGTAACGGATTAACATGTTTTAAAGCCATATCTGCAGCCGACTCACGTATGCCGCGCCGGCCTGATACACTCTCACCTCAGCTACGCTGAGAGCACGTTTACAAGCACAACAAAATCTGACGCTCTGTACCATTGTCGGCAGATGTTATGCAGATGGAAACACTGGACGAATTCGTGCGTCGTCTGGCATGTTCAGAGGTGACAGACTTTGTGGCCCCTCTGCACGCCGGACTCCAAACAATGCTACGCTTGTCACCTGCTACCAATCACGGAGTCGTAATCTTTAATGGTTACCCCATGCCCTGTCCCTAGTTACGAAAAGCGATTGCAACCTCAGTAAGAAGGTAAATACCTTGACACAGATTCCCCACTCCCCCCTGCGGAGGGTGTGAGAAGACCAGTTAGCAGTAGATTAACATTTAGCCAACTTTACTATAGGCACATCGTGACAAGTGACAAACTCGTCGAGGTCTCTAGCGTACCAAACTCTTGTGTAGTCATCTTCGCCATTGGGGCGGAACGCTCCGGGGTTATCCCTATTAAGCGTGCGTTAATCTCGGTGGGCGACGGCACGCTGGCGACTTGAGCCGCCGGGGAAGGGACCACTGTAGGATATGTGGCACCTATGGGGCAGTCTATTAAATGTTGTTAGTAACTGCTGGTAACGCTTCTGCCCCCAGGATCTCACGGCTCAGGCTCAGGGGACGGCCCTCCGGTGGCCGTGCGTGTAGCGGTGCGATTCCCCGAAGATGGTCGAAGCGGCTGTCGGAAGTCGGCTCGAATGAATATGGACTTCGAGAGCCTGGCCACAAACTGCTCGATGGTCTCCATCTTCAGGTCGTCATGGAGGACGGTGTGGCGTACCAAACCTGAGAAATATCACAAATAAATTAAATAATTAATTGTGTCCCGACCAGAAATCAAACCCGGTACCTCCTCTTTGTACTTTGTGCAATATTTTTTTTTAAATAAATAAATATAATTATTCCGGCCATTGGTTGATGAATTCAGTCCCTAGAAGCCCCGATAATGATTAAAATGTGCAATAAAATGGTAATTACATCCAAATATAGGTTAATTAGATAAATGATAGGATAGATTAAGAGGGTAGTTTTTAGTTAGCGAGCGAGTACCCTTGTAAAAGGGTACATTTCATTAGAGCCTCTAGAACACAGCGTCCTAGACCTCCACTGCTGGAGATGGGCCTTCCAGAACATATATCTGGAGAATTTGGCCTACACTCGCCATGCTCTAGCCAGACAGACGGGTTGGCGAGGATATTATGACAATTTTAATTGACAATTTATTAACGATTCCACAAGTTGGTATTAGTGGAACCGGGACCGACGGCTTAACGTGCTTTGCGAGGCACGGGAACGAAAAGTGAATTTGTCATTGGTACATGTCGGGTGGGTTTGAAGGACGCGTTCTTACAATCGAGCCACCACTGCGTAAAAGGGTTAAATGCTTTTAAATCTGTTTTGTCACTTTTGTATAATTGACAGAAGAGAGATTTAGTTTCTGAATAGCTAATCCATAGTTTTAGGTTTTTAAGCTTTATGCAATGAAGATTTAAAAATATAAAAATTAAGATCCAAACGCAATATAAAACGTGGCTTATAAATTAGAAAGTTGGTCACAAGAAGCGACCAATATCCAAGTCTTCCCACATAAAACTAACAAAGGAAATCTCTCCAATTATGGCCATAAAAATAATATTGTAGGTAAACAAGGAGCCTTTGACAGCGCCGCATCAGCTACTGGTAGGTTTTGTACAAGAAGTCATAAAATTTCAAACGATGACAAACAAAAGATTTGAACACAAAAGCCGATATTTCTTAAAAGATATTCTATTATTTTGGCCCAAACATTGGCATTGGTGTATTGTGGTGCCTTTTGTTGTATATTTGCCGACTTTTGGGTAGTTACATTGAGGGTTTATAAAAGCCGGCGTTCCTAATTTTCGATGAGGACCGAGAAAAAAAACGAAACGAGAACGTCTCAATCTTCGAAACATTTGTCAGCTTGTTTGACGGCTGGGGTGTGGAATGCTTTATGTTTATTAAAACTTGTTATTACTTCATTTGGGTACAATTTATTAAAATAATTTGGTTACAAACTGCCTCCGTGGTACCAGGTTCGGTCGGAGCACAATAAATTATTTGTGGTATTTATGTTTGGTAATTATTTATTTCAATCTATGTACAAGGGGCAGGCTTAATGCCGCTAAACATTCTCTGACAGCCAACCTTAGGGACAGATAAAGCATTTAAAGTGAACGGTAGGTGCAATTAAATATAAAATATACGAACACATTGTAAGCAATAAACAATATATAAATTATATACACACAATACAATATAAATACATTATTTCTAATATTATAAACACTGCCTTCGTGGTCTAGCGGTTAAGTCCGTGGATTTAGACTCGGAGGTACCGGGTTCGATTCCTGGTCGGGACACAAATATATTTATTTATATAAATAAATACATTTAATTAATATTTAATTTATTTGTTTGGTAGGCTGGAGACATCAACGAGCTTGCCACTTGTCATGATTGGCCTATAGTAAAGTTGGCTAAATATGAATCGGAAACGGTCGTGATGATGATGAAAAACATATCTGTTAACTAGTGTCATTCATTTATTCATTATTGTTTTAATTTATTAACATTACTTGTAAGTTAAAATATATTTAAAAAAAAAAAAATACGTAAGCTAATTAATAAACCCGGGGCTCGAACCTGCGACATTAGGATTGACAGACAGGCGTCCTAACAACAAGCCCGCTTATTATTATGTTTACGTTAATAAACCCTTTCTCGCTGTTCAATGTGGAACATTTGGTTGCAATTAAGTGATGTTTGAACACATGGGGCGGAGGCTTTGGCTTGCCGTTTCCGCTGGACTGACAATTATTCAACACGGAACTTGGATATTGGTATTGCTTGACTAAGTCGTTTAATTAATGTAAGCTATACCTTGCTAAATAAATAAACTGGTTGGTTGTCAGAAAATGCTTAGTCATTAAGCCCGCCTATGTCAAAGTCAAAGTTTAAATATCTTTATTCACGTAAACCTATTACAGGCATTTATGAAACGTCATTAATTTAATTATTTTGAATGATTCTACTCCTGCTAGTAGAAGACTAAGCAGCAAAGTGGTCCAATAAGTAAGCTGTTAGCAGAAGACCAGCAGCTTAGCAAATTCCAGTGACCTGTTAATGTTTAATCTGACTGAGAAAGGAATCTGCAAGGAAAACTCAGCTATATCAGATTTACAAAATAAAACATATACAAAACTGCACCACAACGATCAATTAATAACCTTTTAAATTAAGTTATCAGTACCTATGAGAATACAATACCTGGTACAGCAGTAACCCACCAGGCAAGTCAGAATTAAGGTAGACTATATGCCTATGTGCAACCCGAAAGTCGACAAAACGTATGTACATTTTTAGTGCAATAAAGTGGCACTCGTCGATGTCTCCAGCGTACCAAAGTCGAGAAATATCACAAATAAATTAAATATTAATTAAATGTATTTATTTATAAATATTTTTGTGTCCCGACCAGGAATCGAACCCGTTACCTCCGAGTCTAAGTCCACGGACTTAACCGCTAAACCACGGAGGCAGTCTTTAAGATATTTTAAGAATAAAGATAATTTAAGATATTTTAACGTAGAAGTATACTGTATTAAAACAATAATGAGCAAAAATTGACACTACTTAACAAATATGTTTTTTATACTTTTGACCGCCTCCGTGGTCTAGTGGTAACAAACGTTGCCGTGAACTCGGGAGGTCGTGGGTTCGATTCCCACCGGGGGCAAGTTGTACATTGTATAATTTGTCTCGGTCTGGGTGTTTATATGTATAATATGTTTCTTACTTGGTAAAATATATAAATTAAAGCTTAAAAATTTTATTGCCAAAACATGGGAAAGCTCTTTTATATGGCAGCTTGGTGCATACTATAGCCCTGGTCTGAATGTAATGCATTAGGTTTTGTCTAACTTGTTTTGTAAATTTATTAATATCGAACCAACAATGGACATAACATACTGATGATGTTTTCCATGATGCGCGAGGTGATGATGATATTTTTCTAAAAAATAAATACAAAACTGTAAGTGTATTGCCTTTACCATTGCTAAAAGAAATAAAATTACTTTTTCAAAATTTATGACAAAGACCTTCAGTCACTGTCACTGATGACGCCGATCCAAAGAGAGGCAATAAAATTTTTAAGCTTCAATTTATATATTTTACCAAGTAAGAAACACATCTAACACATTTTATTTGTTGCAGATAATTCTTATATGTATAATATGTAATATTTACAAAAAAAAAAAGTATAATATGTAGTTTATCAACCATCTAGTTTCCGTAACACAAGCCTCGTAGCTTACCACGGAAATTAGATAGCGCTGTGTGACCTGTCTGGATTTTTTTTTTAATACTTTAGGTACATTTAGATTGGATGTCCTGTCGTAGATAATTCTGAATGACAGGAGTCAGTTAACTCCCAGGTGACTCAAAAACAAGCTTATACAATTTATTTAAACATCGTAAAGCTTAACCAAGTACAAACAAACTTAATAAAGAGTACTATAGAGCTGTTGGTAGGTATTTTAGGAATTTCGTGTAACCTCTATGTGTGTTATGTGAATATGTATGAGAAGAAATAAATAAAAAGAATAAATGCATCGATAAAGTTACATATCCGTATAACCTTTATAGGTATATGACGAACCCCTTATATGTATGGCCAAAAATAGTCATAAAGAATATTAAGGGATTCCATATTTACCTAAAATTTTACAATAATAATAATAATGGGTACCATTTAAAAAAATGATATTGTACACTTCAACTAATCTATAAACACGATATAAAATATTTAATTCAATAATTTTGCCTTCGTCTTGGAGCCCGGACTGTCCACCCGCACCAGTGTCGATGCGGAGAACCAGTCGATCATCTCGGACACCACGGGCTTTCTTGTGCTAGAAGTGCTGGCCGCATTCCTCGTCACGCGGCTCTCAACGACATCATCCGAAGGGCTCTTGTCACTGCTGGGGTACCCGCAATATTAGAACCATCTGGGATTGTGCGGAGCGATGGCAAGAGACCCGACGGAATGACTGTTGGGCCGTGGAAACTTGGCAGGTCTCTGGTGTGGGATGCGACGTGTGTAGATACATTAGCTCCATCTCACATCCAGGCGACCTCGTCAGGCGCGGGAAGTGCGGCTTTTTCTGCGGAGAACCTCAAATTGCGCAAATACGCTAACCTTGGTATCGGTTACGAATTTGCGCCGTTTGGGGTCGAGACGATGGGCCCATGGGGACCGTCAGCGAGGCGCTTGGCCAAGGAGTTGTCAAAGCGGCTGACAGAAAGGTCTGGAGACAGGAAGGCTGGCAATTATTTCTGCCAACGTATTAGCCTCGCTATACAGAGGGGAAATGTTGCCAGTCTCCTTGGGACTATTTCGGATGGGACGTCTCTAGAGGACATTTTTTATTTATACGAGGGGCGTTCAAAATATTCTCGGTATTGATACGTTACAACCTCTTTTATATATATATTTGTTACTGGCCGCTAAGATTCATCCATTGACATTAAAAAAAAGTAAAATTGGAACCGAGATGTTCTTTTGTTTTTCTGCAATTGCCGAACAAACATGAACACCATGAGCGAATTAACAATTTTAACGAAATTAGAGCACCGATCCGTCATAAAATTCTTGACAAAACAGGGTAAAAATCAAAAAACCATAAAAGAGGAAATGGATTGTGTTTACCGTGAGTCTGCTCCTTCTTTATCTACTATTCAAAAATGGTCAAGCGAATTTAAGCGTGGAAGGGAGAGTATTGAAGATGACCCTAGACCTGGCCGGCCTGTAGTGGCTACCTCACAAGAAAATATTGATAAAGTGGAAAAACTTATATTGGAAGACGGCCGAGTGAAGGTAAAATCTATAGCTCAAGTAACCAATCTCTCTATTGGTACCGTACATGACATTATACATGACCATCTTAATATGTCAAAAGTAAGTGCAAGATGGGTTCCGCGAATGCTGACGCTTCTTCAAAAGGATATGCGTGTGGCTTGCTGTTCAGATTTTATCGACCTGTGTGGTGAAAATCCCGATGAGGTGCTGCAAAAAATAGTTACTGGAGATGAAACCTGGGTTCATCATTATGACCCAGAGAGCAAACAGGAGTCCATGCAGTGGCACATTAAGGGTTCAGCTCATCCCAAGAAGTTCAAGGTAATCCCGTCAGCTGGCAAGGTCATGGCCACAATATTTTGGGATTGTGAAGGAGTTTTGCTTATCGATTATAAAGAAAAAGGTGTAAATATCACAGGGCAGTACTACGCTAACGTTATACGTCAATTAAGAGATGCGATCAAAGAAAAGAGGCGAGGAAAGTTAACCAAAGGTGTTCTGCTTCTGCATGACAACGCCCCTGTCCATACTGCTCATATTGCCAAGGCAGCTATTGTTGAATGTGGGTTTGAAACTGTTACTCATCCACCCTATAGTCCGGACTTAGCCCCAAGCGACTTCTTTTTGTTTCCCAATCTTAAAAAGGATCTGCGTGGAAATAAATTTTCTGACGATGAAGCGTTGAAGACGGCCGTGGAGGAGCATTTTTACACCAAAGATAAAAAATATTTTTATGAGGGATTAAAAAAAATAATTGATCGATCTTATAAGTGTATGAACATAGGGGGGGAGTATATTGAAAAATAAAAATATCAAACTTTTCGTACTTGTTTGTTTTTATCCACATACTGAGAATATTTTGAACGCCCCTCGTAGTTTAGTTTATTTTTAATTTTATTATTTATGTAGCTTTTAATTTTATATTTAATGTACTATAATTAACTTCGAATAAAATTTAATGGTAGAAAAAAATTTCAGTTTAATTTAAACACTAAGAAATTTACAGGCATGTGCATGTTGTGGCACACATTTATCGTCGATTCAATGTCGTAGTTTTTAAGCAAGTAATAAAGTAACCGACCGCTGCCTGGTTACTCTTAAATAAATAAATACACCTGACCCTTTATCATTAGAGATTTATAGAACACAAAAAGTCTATTACGTAAAGATTTGCTTTCGTATAAGACAATAAGACTGTACTAGGGGCTGCTATAATGAATGTTATACGAGTTTTAAGGTTCGAACCCCGACATGTACCAATGAGAAATACACTTTTTTACACACATACATTATAGATTTAAATAATTTGAAACGGATTCATAACTCGGCTTTACACAGTGGAAGTTGTTGATAGAGAAATTCCATCAAAATATTTGCACTACCTACTAAAAGAATTGGGCCTAAGCAGATATGTCGTTAATACATTTATGGAACGAGATTAAGACGGATTTTCCGGAATCACATAGTATTTGGTTGGGTAAGAAATGGAGCAGAATGGTGGACGGTGAGCGTCTTGTTGCCGCTACAAAAAGAAGGCCTCCCATGTAAACTAGCGTATAGTCGGTCATAAGCCCGAGACATCTTTCCTCTACTCTATCTTTCCCACACACAATTTATGAAATGTTAAGAGATTTGTCTTCTTCTTTACCACCGTTCCTGTGCCTCGGAGAGCAACTTAAGGCGCCTGACCAAGCGTGTCGAAAGATTATCATCATAACGATTTTTGCGGGGTGGTCAGAAACGATCCTTTTTAAAGAAGCTGAATCTGTGTTCATGAATGGTGAACTTTCAGTATTTTAAATGTTTTTTTTTTTACATTATATTTAATATATTTATTCGATGTAGATACAAAAATATTAAAATAAAATTAATTTAATATAAAACAAATTATACATAAAACTAAACTAAAAATGTAACTTGTTGGCGCGGTGGTGGCTTGGTTGTAAGAACGCGTACCTTAAATCCTACAAAGGTCGGTTCAAACCCACCCGGCATGTACCAATAAGAAATACAATTTTCTTACGTACATTTTTCATAGATTTACAACACCGTTCCCGTGCCTCGGAGAGCACCGGAGAGTCCCGGTTCCACTAATGCCGACTTGTGGAATCGTTAATAAATTGTCATAAAAAATGACATCATATCCTCGCCAAACCGTCTGGCGAGTGTAGGCCAAATTCTCCAGTTCTGAAAGACCCATCTCCAGCAGTGGAGTTCTAAGACGCTGTTTTCTAGGGGCTGTGATAAAAAATAATGAAAAATACCTATGAAATTAAAACTATTCTACAAAATAAACTAAGGGCTGATACCCAGGAAGGGTACCTAAAACAGTCGCCGCATGTTCTC
Organism: Tinea semifulvella; assembly: GCA_910589645.1. Classification (NCBI taxonomy): domain Eukaryota; kingdom Metazoa; phylum Arthropoda; class Insecta; order Lepidoptera; family Tineidae; genus Tinea; species Tinea semifulvella. The sequence goes on from OU342599.1 coordinate 6,818,565, forward strand.
GTCGAATTATAATGGAAATAGATTGTTATTACTTCTACTATTCTACCACGTACTTAGATAGTACTATCCATCACTGAATGCTGTCAACAACAAAGGCAGATAATCTGGGGCTCAGTTGTATTGACCGGTGGTTACGACGCTGTCAAATTATGCTAAATCCGATTAAGTGATCGCTTTGTCATCGTAAATATTATTATTACTAATTTTTGTGTTATCTTCTTAAGATGTTACGCTTTGTATCCCTTTCGCTCGCACACTACAACATTAAAAAAAAAAGTATAACTTTGAGAAATATGTATAGTCAAAAAAATTTGGCAGTTAAAGTCATTTACACTATACACTTAATTACACTATAGCTAATTTATGTATTATCTCTTATTTATATTATTAATAATATATATTCTATTTACTTAAGTGTATATTATATATATATATATACATATACATTTATTATAGTTTTATTTATAATTAGTTTTTTAATCTTATTTATTTTATTATTTTTGTATCTACTTCGAATAAATTATCTATTTAATACTTATATATAGTAAAATAAAAAAAGCATATAATATATACACCCAGTAAAGTGTATACATACGTTTCGTGATAAGCCGGCTTATTGTTAGGGACTAATGTCTGATTCCAGTTACTAACATTCTTGGACCTCGCGCGTCACTTACCATCAGATGGGCGCAAGGTCACATATCGTGCTAGTAGTATAAAAAAATAAATAATAATTTTGTAGAGGTCGCTAGCGGCAAAACACCTATGACGTTTTTTTTTAGTTTTGTAGTTTTTTTTTAGTTTTGTAGTTTTTTTTTAGTTTTGTAGTTTTTTTTTAGTTTTGTAGTTTTTTTAGTTTTTTTTAGTTTTTTTGTAGTTTTTTTTTAGTTTTGTAGTTTTTTTTAGTTTTGTAGTTTTTTTTAGTTTTGTAGTTTTTTTTTAGTTTTGTAGTTTTTTTTTAGTTTTGTAGTTTTTTTTTAGTTTTGTAGTTTTTTTTTAGTTTTGTAGTTTTTTTTTAGTTTTGTAGTTTTTTTTTAGTTTTGTAGTTTTTTTTTAGTTTTGTAGTTTTTTTTTAGTTTTGTAGTTTTTTTTTAGTTTTGTATTTTTTTTTTAGTTTTGTATTTTTTTTTTAGTTTTGTAGTTTTTTTTTAGTTTTGTAGTTTTTTTTTAGTTTTGTAGTTTTTTTTAGTTTTGTAGTTTTTTTTAGTTTTGTAGTTTTTTTTAGTTTTGTAGTTTTTTTTTAGTTTTGTAGTTTTTTTTTAAACAATATAAAAATAATCTATGAATTTTACTACTCAGTTGTTGCAATAGCTCTTTCTCAATTTTGTTTTTATATGTCATCTGACTAAAATATAATCAGGTAGGTACCTAAGACAAAATTGCAACGGAAATGCTCTCTATTCGTATAAACCCAATTTAACTAAATACGTTTTAAAACAGTTCATACAAGTCCAGTGGACCGATATATCAAGTGGTTCTATTATCAAAAGCTAAATGTGCGATGACATTAAAGACATCCCGCTGTTTTGTAACGCACTCAGTCCGCAATGTTTCTCCAATACAGTGTACAGAACTTAAGGGTCCTATATACCGCCATTTTTTTTAGGTTATTTATTTTATTCAATAACCTTTATTGTACAATGTATAAATGCCGCTAATCACTATATATATATGTAGAGTGATTAGAGTAATGAATTATATATATATATATATATATATATATATATATATATATATCGGTTACGACAAGAGACAAGATAAGGCAGGTGCAATTAGAACTAATAGAGAATATTAGACATCAAAATACTTATAATTATTTACTTACATACTATTACATACATGCAAATACAAATAAAACTACATACATAAGTTCTATGAATATACATCATTTAATGTAAATCCTATAATTATGATCGCTATAATGAGAGAAAATAAAACAGCAGAGAGTGTATTAAGTTTATGATAAATTTAAATAGTGCACATAGAACAGTTCTATAATATATAGAATAATGTCCTATAAGGAGCTTGTGATATAATACTACATTATTATAAAAATAAGAGATTAGGACTATCAAATAATGGATACAATGAATAAACCAATGATATGATATATAAATTATATTCGTATATTATATACAAGTAGAAATAAAATATAAATAGGAGGAGATTAACAAGAAACGATTACTTAAGGGAAAAGAAAAAAAAAGATTAAATTCTTCCACGTCCAATCCACAATAACTAATAATATAATTTAACTATATAATATTTAAAAATAACAAACAAATCAAAGTTAAAATATAATTGTAAATAAAAAAAAGGATAAAGTAATTGATTTATAATTAACCATCTACAAACACTAACAGTAAAACAGTCCAAGGAGTTTTTATTTTTATCTAAAAAAAAGATCTTATTTTATTTAAATTTTATCAAAACTAGAAAGGAATCAGCATAGAAATGTTAATTGCAATTTTAAACTTAAATTATACAGCCATTTTTCATTTGTTTTTAAATTTTACCTTATAGTATAGTAGCATTGTGATATCTGTTACAGCAGTGGATTACCAGGTACTTCGATGTTTGATTAAAAAAAACCATAATGATAAAAGAGCGTCATCTAAAATCAGATCACTTAATAATCTCGGCATAAATTGAAATAAAAAACAACCTTTTCCTTAACTAATATATTTTTATAGACTAACTGATTTTAAAAGTATATATTTGATCTAATAAAATGGTTATGATGTCCGACCGTTAAAGATGTCCTACAGTTTTGTAACGCACTTATTCCGCAATGTTTCTCCAATACAGTAGGTATGCACGGCCCTTTAGTAAAGAAACTTTTAGGCCGAAGAACTTCGTAATTGGTCACTTGAATTTTAAGGGTAACGTTTCCGGATCAACCATAGACCATTTTACTTTCAGATATGGCAATATCGCTCTGTTAGAACAAAGACCAACTAAGTTAGCCATTTTTGCACAAAAATATTATTTTTTACAAAAAATAAATCTTTATAATTTGCATTTTCGGCTAACCGAAACCGTTCGTTTAATTGCTTTTAAGACCCACTATCTTCAAAACTAAGCGTCACAGTGCTTAGTCGATTTTGTCACTGGAAAAAGCAGAAGTTTTTTAAACGTCTGGTGTAATAAAGTTACAAAAAAAAAATGTTAGTTATTTTTTGCTCTAACACGGCGGATACATTACCATAAAAAAGCATGGTTTCTAACCATCGCGGAAGGAATACGGTTATGATAATACATTTAAAATTTTATAGAATAATGTTGGTTGTCGTAAATTTTAACTCAAATTCGTAAAATGGTTTAGTTAGGTATTCTAAATAACTTATAGGAGCTAAAATATAATTATATGGAAGCAGAAAAACGCGCGTAGAAACGACATCACGCTTAATAAGTTCAGACGAAGGTTGCTGATCTGATAAATATTTAAAGACAAAATTTACTAATACTTACTTCTTAATCAGAATAAGTTGCCATAACCCACTTTATTTATTTGTTTATGTAGGACATGTTTATCTGCTATTTATTTGTTTATAAGCTGCTGGTCTTCTGCTAACAGCTTACTTATTAGACCACTTTGCTGCTTAGTATTCTACTAGCAGGAGTAGAATCATTCAAAATAATTAAATTAATGACGTTTCATAAATGCCTGTAATAGGTTTACGTGAATAAAGATATTTTGACTTTGACTTTGAATGTATTTAATTGGCGCGGTGGTGGCTCGGTTGTAAGAATGCGTTCCTTAAATCCTACAAAGGCTTAAACCCCCCGGCATGTACCAATGAGAAATACACTTTTCTTATGTACACTCGTCATAGATTTACAACACCACCGTGCCTCGGAGAGCACGTTAAGCCGTTGGTCCCCGTTCCACTAATACCAACTTGTTGAATCGTTAATAAATTGTCATTAAAATTTGACATCATATCTTCGCCAAGCCGCCTGGCCAGCGTTTCTCCAGATATACGATCTGGAAGGCCCATCTCCAGCAGTGGAGGTCTAGGACGCTATGTTCTAGGGGCTGTAATGATAATCATGAAGTACAAGTATGTAGGTAATTAATCTGTGTGTTATAGTAATAAATAATTTCAACTATTATCTTCGAAACATTCTACACCCGATTATTACAGATCTCAGTTACGATGATTAGTTGGTAGAAAATGCATTTCTGACAATAAGCTCGTCTATGTTTCTGTACTTGTTTTGTTTAGTATAAAAAATAATTTATTATTATGATAATAACAGGTCTAGTAGATTTATAGGTCTAGTTTTTAATCGTAGCCCGAGGCCGATATCCCGAGGGTATTGTGCAAATATGGAAAATCCGGTAAACGCCGGCGGCATCGAGCCAGGAAGTGCACTCATACCTGTAGTGTTTGGTCCATTGTAACTCTACAGTTTTGGTAAAAATCCCAGCAAATAGAACCACTTTGGCCCATTGATGGCATTCAACCCTTAAGGCGTAAATCCAGGAAGTAACTTGTTGCTGCTCAAAACATAATAGCGATTAAAAGATTATAAATTATGCAATTACTCTTTCGTAGATCTTATCTTTGTATAGTTCTTTTATATATAGGTTATTTTTAAATTTATCTATTATTGATTATTGAATGTCTGTGAAGAGTTTAGGCTGGAATTAATATCCCTACTATATTGCACAAACATTGTTTCATCTTTATCAATTTAATTACAAAGGCCGCGGATTCTCTCACAGACAAACATTTAGGACATTTAGACAGGATAGGTATTTTTTTATTTAAAAATTTTATTGCACATAAGTACAAAGGGCTAACATAATGTCGTTAGACATTCTCTGCCTGTTAACCTTAAGGACAATAAGAGAGTTTTAAGTGACAGGAGTACGTGCACAAAATATAAAAAATAAAAATGATTGAATAATGTACCTACATTATTTACCATCTTAATTCTAAGAAATAATATAGACCTACGTAATATACCTATATAAGTATAATAAACATACATATACCTACAACAAATACTATATAATAAATACATACTAATACAACTACACAATGTAATAAATGCGATACAATAAATATAAACAACTACACAATACTGACAAAAAGCAACTTTTAACATTTATAATTAAAATTGGAATAAAACAACAATATATAATATACATATATACATACCAATAAGTACATACAATTTACACATTAATGCATACAATAATACATAGATAAGTCATACTATAGATATAAACCAATCCAACTGCGCAGAGGTGTAAGACAGGGTGATGTCATATCTCCAAAACTGTTATCCAACTGTTGGAGGACGTCTTTAAAATGCTGAACTGGAAAAACTGCGGCATAAATGTCAACGGAGAATACATCTCACACCTACGTTTTGCGGATGACATAGACATGATAGCTAGCTCGCTGGAGAATCGTGGTGTCTCAGCGAGTTGGCCTCGGAATGAACTTCTCCAGAAATATATCTGGAGAATTTGGCCTATACGCTGGTTAAACAGGTCAATTAATAACAATTTATTAACGTTTCCACCCCTTTTGTTGCTGCCTCTGGTGTCCCTCAAGGGTCGATTCTCGGTCCTCTGTTATTTCTGCTATTTATCAATGACCTCCTAGCTCAGTTAGACTCCGAATGTCTTGCCTATGCAGACGATCTGAAGATATATCGCACGATCTCGAGTGAACATGATTGCTCCTTGCTTCAACGCGACCTAAACACAGTAAGCAAATGGTGCAAAGAGAATGCTATGTCGTTAAATACTAGCAAATGTCAATACATAAGTTTTACGAAGAACAAGCTCATGATTAGGTATCCTTACTCCTTGGGTGGGGTCCTATTAGAGCGCGTATCTTATATAAGAGATTTAGGTGTGACACTTGATTCATCACTGTCTTTTCGGTCTCATTATGAAAGAGTAGTATTAAAGGCAAACAAAATGCTAGGGTTTATATTCCGCACATGTCAGCCTTTCAAAAATCCGAATACACTAATCATACTATATGGCTCTCTCGTGCGATCAATTCTGGAATATTGCCCCACGGTGTGGTCTCCAATTTACCAACTACATATTAACCGACTGGAATCCGTTCAAAAACGCTTTCTAAGACTGTTGTGTGGCAAATTTGGTTTAAAGCGAAAACTAAAATCATACGAGGATAGGCTTCTGCATTATAAAATGAAAACCCTAAATGATCGTCGAAAGGTGACTGACCTATGCACGCTACACCGGATCGCTAATGGTTCCTTCGGAGAGGAATTGACCATGAGCCTGAGCTATCGTGTACCTAACCGACCTGTCCGCATACCCAGTCTTTTCCTCTTACCACGGGCTACCAACAATGTCTCGTTTAACAGCCCACTACTACGTATGTGTCGTCGTTACAATGATTTATGTTTAACCCAGAGTGAAATAGATATCTTTAACTGTACATATTCAATGTTTAAACACCACGTACATAAACTGAACCAATAAGTATGCTGATTTTATTGTTTGATTTAATGTTATTAAGAATACTTATTATTACTACTATATTATTATTGTTTTTGTGTTTATATAAATATATTTAATTTTAGTTATATATAAGATATGTATGCCAAATTGTTTACTTATATGTTTAAATTTAGATATTAATGTCTTTCTGTATTTTATTCTTAATATTGTTTACTGCATGCTGTGTACAAATATTAGGTTGGCAAACTTACTACTTATTTATATCACTGTATTTTGTCAAATGTTTTGTCTGTTAACTGTTTTTTGTACCTTAATAAATAAATAAATAAATAAATAAATAAATAAACGTTTCCACAAGTTGGTAGGTAGGTATTAGGCACGTGAACGGTGGCGTTGGTAATCTATGACAAATATACGTAAATTTTACGCAAGTAATTGATTGAATGAATGAAAAATGGATTTTTACCAACCCAAACATAGGAAGTAGGTACCTACTTCAAAAATGCCACTGTGTAAATCATAATGTTCACAATGCGTGGTGTGTGTGAAATTCCAAACGTAGGTATAGTAGGTATATTGCAAAAGGCATTTTGTTGAATGTCGACTGCTAAAGCTGGCGACTGACCTAAACATTTCATTATAACATTCGCTCGAGCATGTTACGGCATACATAATGTAACATGTTACGAGTACATAACACAACAATCTATTTACGTATTTTTTTTGTAGAAATATAATGAGAATCATCACGATCGTTTCCCTTCCGGGGTGGTTAGAAACCAGGCTTATAAGAAAAGGATTCACATTTAGACAACTTTACTATAGGCCAATCATGACAAGTGGCAAGGTCGTCGATGTCTCTAGCGTACGAAATTCGGGAAATATTACAAATAAATTAAATATTTATTAATTTAAATTAATCAATATTTTTGTGTCCCGACCAGGAATCGAACCCGGTACCTCCAAGTCTAAATCCACAGACTTAACCGCTAGACCACGGAGACAGTATTTTTTTCTTTCTATAAAATTAATTCCTAAAGCATATTTCGTGTTTAAATATACGTTCAATTTTTCCAATACCTTTAAAAATCATATGGCTTTTTTTATTTTTTTCTACTAGCACAAGTGACCTTCTGCATACCTGATAGTAAGTGGCGCGCGAGTTCTATGAATGTTATCAGACTTTCATGACTGTTATCAGTCCCTAACACTATGCCGGCTTGACTGGGCATGACGGTAATTCGAGCCTGATCCCGAACCGTGGGGATACAGTTTACTGGGGTAAATACTTCCCCGTCCCGGCAGACTTGGCAAATTGCCACCATCAGTCTGCCTACCATCTTTAAAATAAAGAGTGACAATGATTAAAGAAAATAATAGGGATAAGATACAAAGATATGTTTTTTATTTTTATTTTAATCTTTTATTCAAATAAGTTGTTTAATTTATTTGAAGTAAGGTATACAATGCCACAAAGTAATAATATTTCATTATTTGTTTTAATTTTAATATTTGAGGTGCTTTTTTGATTCGGTTATGTGAGCACTCGAACGACCTTTCGAGGTAGAGAAATAATTATTTCTTAATTTTTTTAGATTTTTAAAATACTATTGAAAACTCGTCATAGTAAACTTTTCAAACGATACAGTCTGTCACCAGCTTAAGGGGAGCGTGGGGTTAAGCGGGCCTCATTATTGCCATGTGACACGTGCTCGCCACTCTCCCCTCTCGGAGTTACATTGCGCAAATGAGTTATCGAGTGTTGCAAAAAAGCTCATATCAAAGTTTTTTTGCGTTTTATGGATTTAGTTTATTGACATCCTAAGCATTGTATCACAGTAGGTACCTATATTTAAATTTTAGCTAAGACTTTTATGTTAAGAATTGTTTTACAATTATTTTTGGAATATATTATTATATATGTATATAGTAATTTATAAAGTAGATACAAAAATATTAAAATAAAATAGATTTAAAAACTAATTATAAATAAAACTAAACTAAAATACCTATGAAGTTAAAACTATTCTACAAAATAAACTAAGGGCTTACCACCAGGGAGGGTACCTAAAACACTCGCCGCATTTTTTCGTTGCACTATAATGGAAATATTCTGTTTTAGGTAGTTATGGCATTTGGAATCGCCACACTCTTGAAAAATTCGTTTACCCAACTCTTTTATGAATATATTATATTATAGATAATTCACAGCATTCTATCAAGTAGAACTCCATGAAATCATACAAATTCTGGCACAGTTAACTGGAATCTAGAGCCGTGCATTACAAAATACCGACAAAATAAAAATAAAAACCCTACGTGATGTATATACAAAACTACACTTATATAATATATATATCTGCTGTAAAGAGGTGTTGTCATAAATATGCTGACTGTGGCTACAAACGCGAAAACGTCACGAAGCTTGTTTGTCTGTAGTAACACTCATTATTGTAGATAGTACGTGTGTTATTCATTATAAAGTTCAAACGAAAACACGATACATCACGGTAATATTTGCCAATTTAAACGTTAAACGTGACCGCCGCAGTTACGAAATCCAACCATTTCGGTGCGTATTTTTCTAATTGAATCACATGTGATTTATGAATGGTGTGATGATGTATCATTCTTTCAACAGCAGCCGCGCCCCACGGCTTGCGGGACCAAATTATAGCTACAAATGTTCACATTCGAACGCCATCAAAGACGTTATATTAGAGGACAAGGCTAAATACAATTAAACATTTTTGCCCTAGGAGAAATCTATTCATAGACGACGAAGACACAATAATTAGTAGTGTTGTTCAAGACCAAGACCACAGACATGTTAGCAAGACTTATTTAAAATATATATAAACAATTTTAAACTATCGGATTGTAGTAATTTGTTATGATTTTGTATTTTTAAGGATAATTTATAAAAAAGTAATGTGATTTTTCCTTTATAAGGATTAGAGAAATTATTTTATACTTTTTAGTACTTTATAAAAACATGTTACATATTTTTTCCTCGCCAAGCCGTCTGGCCAGCGTGGCGAGTGTAGGCCGAATTCTCCAGACATATGTTCTGGAAGGCCCATCTCCAGCAGTGGAGGTCTAGGACGCTGTGTTCTAGGGGCTGTAATGATGAAAATGATATTTTTTCATTATTTTTGCTGCATTTAAGAGCTTGAGCTTCAGCGTAGGCTTAACAAACAATAAGCTTTCTGATTAGTGCACTGATCGAGGAACTCCCTATAGAACATCCCGCATGCATGCCGCTGAGCTCGGTCCATGTACATTGTACAGCAGGGGTGGCCAACCGGTCGATCGCGACTATTAGTCCAGTCGATCGCGGCAAGGCTAAAAATATAAATACATACAACAGACTGCGCAAGGTAATCACCAACTAGTATACGCTTCATGTTGTAACATTTCTGGGCATTGGTTTCCAACGAGAAATACGACTTAGTTCAACACGTTTATATGAGTCAGCATTTTCCTAATTAAAACAAAAAAAAAAAACACTGTTCTTGCTTGACAGACGCTCATACATTGGATTCTTTAAGGTTGGTTTCCAATTACAAACCTGATTTTGCAAATCTAGCGGAAGATGCTCAGACGCAATGCTAACACTAATATAAATGAGTAGTTACTAATAATAATTTTCATTTTTATGATTTATTTCTTAATAAAATAAAAAATACTAAAATACCACATAATTGTGTAGTGTAGTACTATGTTGTTTCATTTGAGATTTCAAGAAGTATGTAATTGGTAGATCACACAGGGTTTTGTCAGTAAACAGCAGATCTTGGGTCTAGTGAAGTCGGCCACCCCTGTTGCTGTACGTTGAAGTGTTAAGACGCGGCGAACGAGTGAGAGAGAACCTTCACTCCGTAGCGACTACTCAGACTTAGCTGTTAAGGCACGCAGGGCCTGGGGTCTCCTTAGAAGGCCTCACGGTGAATCGGCCATGCGTCCTCCTGCGGTGGCCCTTCAGGCTGGGGGCGTATCATTGATGATTTATCGATTAATCGTGTTTAAAAAAAAAAATAGTGTTTCCGAGTCGTTAGTCCGCTCTGTCTCACATAATGAATGATACGAGCATAAGACGTTTCGCGTGTCTCGCGTTAGGTACCAGCATGCGATAGAAATTAATTATAGGCCGGTCCATTTATATTTATATATATGTATATGTATGCAACTGCTTAACTGTGCCCCCGTCAACCCCTCGCTATACGCTTTTTTTATTAATTTTACGTAATCGATTTTTTAGTATGAGGCCAAAGGGTGGTGAGCGTTTTAGATAAGAACTATTTATTTTATTAAGCGTTGATGTTAGATTTACGATGATCTTGGCTTTGTTTATAAAAGCATTAAGTTCAATAAAAATTTAATACTCCGTCTGTGAGCTGGCAATTTGTCCTGTTAGCTAACTTTTCAAGACAAAGTTAAAATTAAAGTAAAAAAGTAAAGTATCATCACGACCGTTTTCCCTTTCGGGGTGATCAGAAACCACGCTTATAAGCGGATTCACATTTAGCCAACTTTATACTATAGGTCAATTATGACAAGTGGCAAGCTCGTCGATGTCTCCAGCGCGCAGCGTACCAAACTCGAGAAATATCACAAATAAATTAAATGCATTTATTTACATTAATAAATATTTTTGTGTCCCTACCAGGAATCGAACCCGGTACCTCCAAGAATTAATTTAGTTTAGCGATGAGTACCTATGAAATTACAATGACTGGTACATCAGTATTTTTAGGCTAGCAAACCCGACATAATTCTATTGTCTATTAATTATTCATCTTATTTTGTCTGTTAACTGTACATAACCTACATTTTTCTAAAATGAATAAATATATCTTTAACAGGAATATAGTGTGTTGAAGACCTTAGGCTCTTTAATTTGGCGTAGTTAATTGGGACAGGGTGGCAGAGTTCATCAGCTAAGTGTCTCGGAACATAGGAAGCTGCTCGCCTTCCGCTCCACGCTTCCATTGTCGCATCATGCATTGTTGCACTTTTACAGTTTTACCTTAATATGGAGACTGCTTTTACTCGAGATGGATATGGCATCATCATCGTACTCGTTCTCTTCGTTCTTCGCACAACAATCAACCTTCAATTCCTCTCCACTCTACTAGCAAATATTCAGATTCTCTCACAGTTTCTGCAGCTCGCCAATGGAACAGACTGCCTTTGTTTATCAGACAGGCACCTACTTTAAACATATTTAAACATCTTCTATCTTCTTACTTTCTTAAAAAAGATAAATAATATTTAATTTATATACACGACATGGATTATTATTATTAGTGTATGTATTTATATTTAGAGTATTATTTATGTAAATATTTATCTATGTTTATAAAAGTATGTTTTGTGTATGTATCATGTTAATTTATATATTTATTTATTTTCATTACTTTTTAATATGACATATGATATACACAGTAAAAGGTATAGCAACCTTTGCATTTGGTTTAATATTTATTCCCTCCTTTTAACTCTGCACCCCACAATTTCTTATGTCGTTCTCCTAAAGGTTAGCTGTTAGAGAATACCTACAAGGTATTACGCAAGGACAAATTTACCTACCTCTCTTCTCTTCATGATCGGTCTCTTCGTTCGTCACACAACTCTGTCCTCTCCATTCCTTCACATCATTCTGGTTTCATGTCTGACTCTTTCGCAGTTGTTGCAGTAAATCTTTGGAACACTTTGCCGGTCAATGTTCGGCAAGCATCCAACAGAATAATATTCAAAAGATTGGTATACTCACATTACTTAAACAGCTCCCAACAGCTTGTATAAGTAGATATTGTATGTAGTATAGTTATGTATTGCCACTTCAGCTAGCTAATTTTGAATGCTGTTTTTTTTTTTCCAGTCAGGTCACACAGCGCCAATTAATTTCCGTGGTAAGCTACGAGGCTTGTGTTACGGAAACTAGATGGTTCATAAACTACATATTATACTTTTTTTTTGTAAATATATACATATTATACATATTAACACCTAGACCGAGACAAATTATACAATGTACAACTTGCCCCGGTGGGAATCGAACCCACGACCTTCCGAGTTCACGGCAACGTGTGTTACCACTAGACCACGGAGGCGGTCTACAAGTATACTAGGACGACATGTCTCCTTGCACCCTCCTGATGGTAAGTGGTGCGCAAAGTCCATGAATGTTTGCACCTGGAATCAGACACTCATGACTGATATTAGTCTCTAAAACTATGCCGGCTTGACTAGGTATGTTTCATTCGATGCCGATACGTGTGGATACACTTTACTGGGTTTATCGGCACGAACGGTGGGTACTTCCCCGCCCTAGCAGATTGGGAAAGTACCACCAGTCCATCTACTACCTATTTGTTGTTCTCGTTGAAGGTATGTGCCATTAATTTTCAATGAATGTCAAATAGCAATTTTTACTTCCAAGGAAAACTAATATGTTAAACATATAATAATACATATCTCTGATACAATACATTTAATGAAATATATACAGGATTCATGAAATAAATAAATAAATCGTACATCTAAAATAAAAACAGAATTGTTTAAATAATATTATTCTAATAAACAATTTTATTATTATTTTAACTATTACAAAAAAACAGTTTTAAAATAATAACTAAACTGCAGCAAATAGTAAAATATGGATTTGTCAAAAGTTCTTAATTATGGAAATTGAATCGGTAGGTAAATACTGAGAATGCTGTTTTGACAGCGGTTAACAAATAAAACAAAATAGAAATAAAACTATTAGTGGAATTGGGCTGCTGTAACTAACTTTATTGGCTATTTAAAATATATATATATATATATATATTTAGCTTATACATTGCTACCCAAGAATTACCAAAATGACCAACATCATTGTAATAATAATTCAGATGTTTACGTCATAAAGCGTCAACCCCATTTACCGTTACATAATCAAATATTAAAGAATAAAAAAATATAAAAAATCAGTACCCATACTATGTTACCGAGACCCGACCGCGGGCGAGTCGGGGTTAGGTTTTCTCAGTGTGTGCGCATTTCCGCTTGGCCGGTCACCGACAAAACTGACATACGCGGACGAGCGACACCCCTAATGTCACGCCGGGTTCCGTATGTGCTTTGTGTTCGCAGTTTTTCCCTATTCGGCTTACTATTTCGCAAAATATTTCAATTGTCTTGTTTGGGAACTTACGTGATGGTAAGTTGCGCGTGAGGTGATTAATGTTAGCAACTGGAATCAGACATTCATGACACTAACATGTCCCTAACATGCCGACTTGACTGCGAATGACGGCAATTCGAGCCTGATCCCGAAACGTGTGGATACCGCTACCACCTATCACCTATTTGTTGTCCTCGTTGAAACTATGTGCCATTTGCAATGATTTCAAATGCCAATTTTTATTACAAGGAGAATTAATATTGTAAGTTTTCCATGGTGATATTTATATAAAAATAACACCGCTTAATACAACTTACTGAATTTATGATAAAATCAAAAGTTGATTACGTGAACGTCGGATTTGTATGTACAAATGTGCACAGCCAACTTGGCCGACGTCATACACATGTAAAGGTAATAATTTATCTACAAAGGATGGTTAGCAACTTTGTATAAGATCTGAACCAACGTATGCCAAATGAAAGGATATAATGTAATATTTAAAACGAACATTTTCGTAAAATTTTGCTATTACAACTTGCTAATTTTGAAAACTATGTCTGTAACTTTGGTCCATTGACGAAAATAAACATTATGAATTCATTCCATTAGAGAAATATAAAGCATAACTAGACAGTAGTTCCTAAATTTCAATAATTGCGAATTTCCCTTGTTCTCCCTGTGAGGTCCTAATGCGAGCTGTCACTGACGCAGCATTGTAAGTATGAATTTTGGTATTGTGTCTGATATCATATGTGGATGCGTTTATTATTATTAAGAAGTTAGTTTTAGCTTTAATTCCGTCCAGTTTTTTGTCTAATTCCGCTACTTTATTTTCCTTGTTATTTTTGAAAACATTGCCAGTACGAAAATATGCGTTTTAAATTTTATTCATTAGGGAAATACAAAGCATAACTCTCTCTATGGCTCTTAAATTACAATAATTGCCGAAACATTATTACGAATCGAGTCCAACCCTTGTTCTCCCTATGAGGTCCTAATGCGAGCTGTCCCTGACGCCGCATTGTGAGTGTGAATCTCGGTGTTGTGTCTGATATGGAACGCCTTTGAAATGTGTCTTTTGTCTAGCAGCGGCTTAATTATTTTGATTAGGGTTGCTAGGGGCAGATTGGTTTGATGTTTTGACATGTTAAATGTAGCTTTGTCTTAATTAGGATTTGAGATCTTTATTATTATTATTTTGTTAATGTTATACGTAAAAGGACATTATCATCTATAGCTATATATATAGCATGAGCACCCTAAAACAAAGCGTTCTTGACCTCCACTGTTGGCAATTTATATCTGGAGGATTTGGCCTATACTCTTCATTGCACAATTTGTAGATTGAACCGGGACAGACGGCTTAACGTGCTCTCCGAAGCTTCTTTTACAGTTATAATGTCTGGTATAATGAACTATAATGAAGCACCCTCGGTTATATGGACGCTTTCCAATCTAAAAAAATATATTTGTACACCGGCGTGTACCAATAAGAAATACAATTTTCTTACGTACATTTTCTTTTAGAATTACATCACCTGTTCCCGTGCTCGGAGAGCACGCTAACTCGTCGGTACAGGTTCCTCCAATACCAAAAACATTAAATATACGAGTATAACAAGATGAGGCAAGAAGCCGGTGTGTTAAGGAGTTTGGGAACGGCAGACTTGTGCCCGCACCAAATCAAACAAAACCAACTGTGGTCAGGCCATTTATTGCTCAAAACATTCACAATCTTAAACTAGGACATGCACAAAACATAAACCTGAATTTGTCGCTTGCTGGGAAGACCACTGCTCCGGCTGCAGGCCAACCCAACTTCCACACCAAAAGGCCTGCAGAAACCACACAAGCACCAGGCCACAACGACGGTGAGAGCTCCACCACCACAATCGCCGAACTGGGCCTAGCCTCAGCTTCAGCCGAATGCCCTGGCAGTGGACGCTCCTCACCATTCCTCCAAGGCACGAGTGAGAGCTCCACTACCACATTCGCCGAACTGGGCAAGACCCCAGCTCCAACCGAATGCCCTGGCAATGGACGCTCCTCACACCATTCCTCGAATCCTCGGCCACAGTCAAGGCTCTCCAATACACCATAATTGGGGCCAATTCAAAAAAAAAACACCAAATTTAGCCGGCCGGCCCTATGCTGCCAAACGTCAAAGTCCCTTTTTTTATTTGGCCGAGGCCAAAGCGACAAGTCGTACAGCCAAGCGGCAGAAACCAAAATTAAAACAAATATAATTCTAAACACGGTGTGAGAATCAAAGCTAGGTCTAAACTAAGCAAAACTACTAACTTATATAAATAACAGTTTTAATAAAACACGTCTTCTGAGAAATGCATGGAGCTAATTACAATCTTATGGCTAAATGTTTTTAAGATCATTATTGTGTGTAATAATAGCGCCATCTATTGTGGATTAGAGAAACTTTTTCGTTCAAAGGTCAACTAAGCAAGACATGGAACCAATGTTAACCTTATGGTTAGTGTTTTTAGGCCTATAATTATGTGCATCTATAATAACGCCGTCTATGATCGAGTAGCGAAACTATTTCTTAATGGCAACTTCCAGAATATTTCGTGTATTTTAATTGAAAGCTGTTTTCCGTGAAACAACAAAATTAACTATCAGAAAGTGCACGTTGAAGACGACCATAACCAGCAATGACTGTCATATACAACTTCATTATGTACCGATTGGTCTAGCTTTGATTCTCATACCGTTTCGTTTCTTGCTCTATCTTGTTATACGGGTATTTAATGTCTCTAAGCATATCCCTGTTCAAAAAATGGCGCCAATAGCAGCCATAAGTAATTGTGTTTTAACCGACATGGAATGGTCGATGGTAAAGTTTAATGTATTGTGACCATTTTTACATTGCCACGGTTAACTGGTCACAGCCAATTAATATTGCCTCTAATGTACATTTTTTTAACTACAATTTTAAAAGCCAATTTAATTATTAAACTAAATGCGACCAGTTCTAAAGCTAGACCAAGCAAGCAAGCAAGTGTATTTAAAAGAGAAGTATATTCACACTTTTTAAAGATGCAATAAATATTCACAATTCATTTCTATTCTCATTGTATTGTAATGTAGTTATATAATATAAGTATTAGTTTTCTGTTTATGTATATATTGTATATGTATTATTTATGTAGTGTATGTATTATTATTATGTAGTTTAAGTATTAAAATTATTTATTTAGTTATAAGTACGTAATTAAAATTAATATCAAAATAATTTAAATATTCTTTATTTAATGTTTCTTTTATAAACGTACCATAATTAATACAATGTCCCGAAGGTTGATGGTAAGAGAATGCCAATCGGCATTACATACACCTTTTAAACAATAAAGTTTTTAATAAATAAATACCTCTAGCTCCTTTGCCCAACGCCAGTTGTCATCGCAGTCGCTCAGCCGCTCCGCCATTAAAAAACGCTGAATCACGCAAAATCACGCCACAAATTCTGCAAGTGCAGTGCTCAAATAATTACCACGCAATAAACAATAATCACTCTGAAATCAGTAGAGAAATCAAATAGTGAACCAGCATTCGGGAAGCTACGTCACATCTTCCTATCGAACATACCACAGTGTTTGAAGACAAAAGTTTTCGACCAGTGCGTTCTTCCAGTAATGTCGTATGGTGCAGAAACGTATACATTGACGGTAGGTCTGGTCCACAAGTTCAAGGTCGCTCAGCGATCTATGGAGAGAGCTATGCTCGGGATTTCACTAAAAGATAAAGTCAGAAACGTTGACATACGTCAAAGAACCAAAGTTACCGATATAGCTTTTAAAATTAGCAAGCTGAAGTGGCAATGGGCTGGATACATATGCCGCAGAACCGATGAATGATGGAGTAGACGGGTTCTGGAGTGGAGACCACGTACTGGAAGACGCAGAGTGGGACGACCCCCGCCAGATGGACAGATGACCTGAGGAAGGTCGCTGGTGGGAGATGGATGAGGGTGGCAGAAGATCGTGTGAAGTGGCGAGCCATGGGGGAGGCCTACATCCAGCAGTGAAGAGACACAGGCTGATGATGATAATGATGATGAAACAGCGATGCCAGCACGATCGCCGCATCTACTGGCTAGTGGGTTTCCTTTCCTAATCTTACTAATTTCCATCACTGACCAAGATCAAGAGTGCAAGACCAAGACCAGCTGTTCTGATGCAAGACTGATTAAAGAACAGTTTTTAGATTGATATGTTAAATTCGTTTTTTTTATCACAATAAAGACATAAACCGTATCTCCTGCGGCTAACCTAATGATATCATTTAATGCGCTTTTAAACAAATAAATTTTAACAGGTGGATTTGAGTGTTTTTCTACGTCTGTTTCTATGATCAGGTGACAGCTGGCTTATTGCTTTGTTTTTAGTAATTATTAGTAGGTAGGAATTTATTGGAGCAACCTGTTCTTTTAGAATATTTCTTAAAAAAAGAGTCTAAATAATTATTTGTAATTTATTCAAATGTCTACCGTAGCATTTACGGTTGTAGAATTAGATGCGAAGGGTTCGATTCTTGTTTCTAAGTTTATGTAGTACATTTTCTAGATTATATAGCGATTTACTATCCCTACTTAATAAAGACCTTGGAATTCCTCGTCTTTTAGTTTTACATAAATATTTATTTGTAATTAATTATGTTTTACATAATTATCTATAACTTCATATTTTCAAGTACGACAGGGACTAATAGTTTTTATAATTTTAACGGGTCTTTACGCGATTTAACTTAGAGACATATTTCTCCCGACGTTTCAGCCAAGTTGCATTGGCTGTGGTCACGGGTCGACTGAAGCTATGCGGTGTAGTCTAGTACATACTGGGCGGTAGATGTAAACCTACCCACTTATCACTTTTAAAAGTTTTTAGAAGTCGCGACACACGACACTTACAATATCCTTGGCGACACCGGGCGATTTTTTCCGGCAGGGACTATTTTGGAACACCAAAACAATAAAAAAGGCTGGAGTAGACAAAAGAAAAGAACTCAACTAAAATAGAGGAAAAAAATAAGCTAGCACAGATCCCATGTTTTGGAGCCCAGGGCACATTATTAGTTAAAGCACCAGACTGCCCCCTACATTACTTCATTTTTATTTTAAAGTAGTGTTGTATTTTAAGCTATTTTCTATTGGGCGTATTTTTATTAGTAAAATATTTGAATTTGAGGTGAGGTCAAGCTAACATACCTAAAGTACAAATTTAATTTATAAAAGATCATATATCATAAAAGATTATATTATTTACAAGCGCAGATCAGCAAGCGTCGAAAATATGAAACTATTTGCAATAGTTACTTTTTTTCGACGTTTGCTGTAGAAACGATGGGCCCGTGGGGAACGGAACTTAAAGCCTTTTATAAGGAAATTGTTCCAAGGCTCATTGACGTCACTGGTGACAATAGGGTTTGCAGTTTTTTCTCCCAAAAATTAAGTCTGATCATTCAAAGGGGAAATGCTGCTAGTGTATTGGGCACTATGCCACAAGACAGCGATTTGGCGGAGCTATTTTTTTTGTAAGTATTTAATTTTTATTTTCTATGTATTATTGTGCAGGTCAGCACATCTTCTATATTTTCTATACAATATTATTTACAACCCTATAGCTCCCTCTTATCTTAAAACACACTTTGAATTTCTTTGTGATTCGCACGACCGCCCTCTTCGTTCTTCTCATAACAACCAACTTAAAATCCCACCCCACACTTCCAGCAGATATTCAGATTCATTTACCGTATCGTCTGCTCGCCAGTGGAACAAACTTCCACTGACCATCAGACAAGCTCCTGGAAGGAACATCTTTAAAAAACTACTTAATACTTTCTTTTTAAACAAGCAGAACAATATATTTTAACTCCACAAATTTCTACTTCCTAATAATATATTATCCTCATATATGTATATCTTCTATAATACTTATATATTGATGAGTATTTATGTAGTCTATGTATTCATACGATTTATGTAGTTTATTGGTTAGAATTGCACCCCACATATTTATACTGTCTCACTCTCCCAAAGGTTAGCTGGTAGAAAAAGCCGAAATGGCTTTAAGTTCGCCTTTGTACATACTTTTAAGTAAAGTGCAATAAAGTATTTAATAAATAAATAAATTAATTAATATTATTATTTTTTTAGGATATATTTTGTTGTAATATAGTTTATTTTATTATTGTAATTATTTTATATTATTTATAAAAACAGATAAAGTGATTCACTTTTGGTTTACTTTACTACAGGCCCATCATGACAAGTGGCAAGCTCATCGATATTTATAGTAAGTCTTGTTTCAAGCGGTGTTAGTTCTCATTGAAAGTCATTTGACATCATTGCATATGGCACATACTTTCAACGAGAACGACAAATAGGTGGTAGGCGGACTGATGGTGGTAATTTGCCCAGTCAAGCCGACATAGGGACTGATGTCAGTCATGAGTGTCTGATTCCAGTTGCTAACATTTACGGACCTTGCGCGCCTCTTACCATCAAGAAGAAGCAAGGTTACATGTCGTGTTAGTATTAAACAATAAATGTCCCTAGCGTACCAAACTTGAGAAATACCTACCAAATTTTTTTTTTCTGTAACTGCCTCCGTGGTCTAGCGGTTAAGTTCGTGGATTTAGACTCGGAGGTACCGGGTTCGATTCATGGTCGGGACACAAAAATATTTATTAATGTAAATTAATACATTTAATTAATATTTAATTTATTTGTGATATTTCTTGTGTTTGGTACGCTGGAGACATCGACGAACTTGCCACTTGTTGGCCTATATTGGCCTATAGTAAAGTTGGCTAAACGTGAATCCGCTATTTATAAGCTCGTTTTTGACCACCTTTGAAACGGTCGTGATGATACTTTACTTTTTTTTTGTCCCGGCCAGAAATCGAGCACAGCACCTCTGCATCTAAATCCACGGACTTAACCGCTAGACCACGGAGGAAAACAGATAATATTAAAATAAAAAATATATTAGTCTAAATAATATTTGTACACATTACAATTTATTTATTTATTTATTTATTTATTAGATACACACAACAGAAATGGATACAAAACATTTTTAAAATTTCAAATCCTTACAATACAGTTCCAGTACCATCTCCAAAAGCATGTGCACACAGCATGCAATTATGAAACATTTACATATATTTAAAAATTAAAACAACAATACAATACCCGCAGTGAGTATAGTTCATAAATATTAATTTAGTTTCAGTCTGCTCGCCGTCCACAGCAAATTACTCCTTCCCAAAGGCCAGAAATAATCCACTGTAGAAAGCGAGCACCTAGTTAAAATAATTCTTTTTTTTTTTTTTTTTTTTTTTTTTTTTTTTTTTTTTTTTTTTTTTTTTTTTTTTTTTTTTTATTCCTAATATCTTGCACAAGTTAATTTTATAAATATTGGCGAATTGAAATAAATCAGGAGCGTCTCCCTGTAAACATAAATCATTGTATTGCCTACACATTCGAGTGAGGGGGTTGTTGCCTGCTATGTTGTTTGCAAAGGACGATATAGCAAACAACATTGGATTTCTTTTGGTTCGAATTGGTATACCAAAGTTTAAGTCCCGAATAGCCTCGGTCCTCAAACTTCCACCAACGATTCTATGCAAAACAACGAAGTCTCCGAATGTGCGTCTAGTTTTCAGTGAGTCCATATTAAGATATTCCAGTCTATTATCATATGTCAGATGTTTTCGCTGCATACCCATACGTCTAATAACCAATCTCGTGAAGCGCCTCTGAACAGATTCCACGTGCGCAACATACGTCTTATAATGTGGTGACCAGATACATGCAGCGTACTCTATCTTACTCAAAACAAATGACCTATACAAACAGAAAAGACTGTCTACACTTTTAAAGCCTCTAGCAGTTCTGTTAATAAAACCGAGCAATTTATAGCATTTAGATACCAAGCTATCACAATGCTCTCTGAAGACAAAGCCCCTGTCCAAGGTAACACCAAGATCCCTAATGTACCTATACCTACTCATTTTAATTCAGTTACTGTGAATTTTCGGAAATGGTTGTATGATTTTACGTTTGAATGTATTTTTAAAATCATGATATGTGTTTAGCGAATATATCCCCAAATGTAAAAAGAAAACAGCAAAGAATGGAAGTCGGAGAGATAAGTTTAGTATATCGGAAGCGGTGTCGCGGCTCGCCGACATCGCCTGCTGAAGCCACTGTATTTCATAGTACAGGAGGTGACCGCATAAAATAAACACTTATTAATTATAGTACCAAATTTAATTTAAAATATACAATTAAATATAAAGTAATAAAAAAATATACTTACTACCTACCTATAAATAAAAATGTATTCTAGAGAAATAGTCCCAAGGAGACTGGATTTCCTCTCTGTATAGCAAGGCTCTGTATACTCGTAGGTGGCTCGTTTGTAAGAACGCGTTCCTATAATCCTACAAAGGTCGGTTCAAACCTACCCAGCATGTACCAATGAGAAATACACTTCTCTTAGGTACATTCGTCATAGATTTATAACACCACCGTTCACGTGCCTCGGAGAGCACGTTAAGCCGTCGGTCCCGGTTCCACTAATACCAACTTGTGGAATCGTTCATAAATTGTCATTAAAAATTGACATTATATCCTCGCCAAGCCGTCTGGCCAGCATGGCGAGTGTAGGCCAAATTCTCCAGATATATGTTCTGGAAGGCCCATCTCCAGCAATGGAGGTCTAGGACGCTGTGTTCTAGGGGCTGTAATGACATAGTAAGGCTAATTCGTCGGCAGAAATAATTGCCAGCCTTCCTGTCTCCAGACATATATAATAATAATGCTCGGTGATGGGTAGGTTAGATTCAAAATAATGTTAACATATCTAGGTTCAGCTGAAATATCTCCATAGACATCTACACAGACAACTTTTTCAGGAGATAAGGATGGGAATTTTTATTTGTGTTAAATGTGAATCCGCTTATTTATAAGCGTGGTTTCTGACCACCTTGAAAGGGAAACAGTCGTAGTAATTATTTACTCTTTTATTTCTATCTGTTTATTTAGTTAAAAAAATAATCTGTCAAAAGAATCAATCTACTAGTATATTGTACATGATATAAGGAACGATTCGGTTACCGGCCCTAATTGTATAAAAATAAAATTTTCTTTATTGAATTTGAGATGTTGTCTCTCGGCCTATAAGGATGCTGTCTCAGCTAGCGATCTTATCAGCGTCGTCAATTGCCCGTGCCAAATGCCACTTCCCTATCTATCCCTCTTCTTGCCTTCCCATCGACTTTACCCAATATTTCGTACCAACTCCAAAACGTCTTATCTCACAGATATATGTATATATATAGGGTGTTGAAAAATAAAAGAAGAAATTTTGGTAGATTAGTATGGGAGATTCTTTTAAACAAAATCAGTTGTATTTGTCAAAGATCTTAAGAATTCAAAATTCAAAATCGTTTATTGCACAGAATACAGGTAGATATAGGATAATACAATTTTACAGTCCAGCTGTATCCTACCATAATGGTATGCCAATAATAGTACATGTCAATTACAACTAAAATTATATTTGTCAACACTTATAATGTAAAAATTCTTGGATACTATAAAAATATTGTTCTTTTAACCATTTATTTAACAGCTTCTTAAATTTAATTATTGATGTCAATTGTTTTAATTCTATAGGCAAACCATTAAATATTTTAATACACATTTGGTTACTCCTCCGTGGTCTAGCGGTTAACTCTATGGATTTAGACTCGGAGGTACCGGGTTCGATTCCTGGTCGGGACACAAAAATATTTATTAATGTAAATAAATACATTTAATTAATATTTAATTTATTTGTGATATTTCCCGAGTTTGGTACGCTGGAGACATCGACGAGCTTGCCACTTGTCATGATTGGCCTATAGTAAAGTTGGCTAAATGTGAATCCGCTTATAAGCGTGGTTTCTGACCACCCCGAAAGGGAAACGGTCGTGATGATACTTTACTTTACTTTTACATTTGGTGACTATTTTTAGAAACAATGGTAAGTTTTGTAGCAGGTTTCCATACTATGCATACTTTCTACTATGTACTTAGATATGTATTTATTATTTATGTATATATTTATTTAATATGTAGGATATGTATATTTAACTAGTATGTATTTATATTTTATTATTGTTGATCACAATAGTATTTCTGCACCCGCTTATAATGGCTTATATTCACAAAGGTTAGTTGGTAGAAAATGCAATTATAGCAATAAGCTCGCCTTTGTACCCACACTATCTTTGGTAGTTTGACCACTCCGTGGTCTAGCGGTTAAGTCCGTGAATTTAGACTCGGAGGTACCGTGTTCGATTCCTGGTCGAGACACTAAAATATTTATCAATGTAAATGTATTTATTTACATATTATTTAATTTATTTGTGATATATCTCGAGTTTGGTACGCTGGAGACATCGATGAGCTGGCCACTTGTCATGATTGGCTTATAGTAAAGTTGGCTAAATGTGAATCCGCTTATTTATAAGCGGGTTTCTGACCACCCCGAAAGGGAAACGGTCGTGATGATGATGATGATACTATTATTGGTTCTGTACAATAAATAATTTATTATTATTATTATGCCGATCACAGTACAATCTACAAAGTAATACCTAACTGTCTTGTCTACGCAGGGATTAAAACAAGTAGAAAATACATTACATTCTGTTTCTGTTATTTCAATCTGTAATCTTTATTGTACTGTCAATAGTTTACTTAAATAAATAAAATACAATCGAAAAGTACAAAATATCATTCAAACGGACGACATCTGTTGACTGAAAAACTGACGAGAGGGTTGTTGTAAAAAAAAATTATAGCTACCCGTACTCTCTTACTATAGATTTATCCTGGATCGCGCCAAAAAAAATGACGGCTGAACTTTAAAATTAAACTGATACATCCGACGCCATTTTTAACTTTAATCATTACATTTACAGATTATGGTGCAACTTAACATTACCGGATTTGATCTCTGACAATAATTTTGTGATATTTCTCGAGATAACTTTGACGTGATTGCCATTGTCATAATGGGCGTATTGTAAATAATGTGAATCTGCTTGTTTAAAAGCGTGGTTATAGAAACCATTTTGACCAGGGGATGCAAGGGATACAGTCGTGATGATACTTTACTTTGATTTTTTAAATATGGTATCTTTTCTATGTTAGCTTAACGATTTTAGCAAATTAAATAATTACCAAAAAAAACTGCATTAAATTTACTATATCATGATTGATTTGTAGGAAAAAATCCCTCCATTTTCTCTATTTAGTGTGGCCAATAGAGCAGAGCGAACGTGTTCGTGTGTATTTGAGCCTCACGGGTAACTCATAAACTGCGGGAAAGTGGTGCGCGTTGTGGCGGTGCCTGGGAAGAGCTACTCTTTTAACTCGAAGATAAATTTATAATTTGTTTATTATTCGAAAATACTTTTATTGAACAATAAAACGCCAGCCACGAACGACCAAAATCAGCCTCTACCCCTATGTTAGTTGTAGCAGAAATCTAAGAGTTCTCTGTCTTCTTTTCTGTTCTAAATGAGCCTGCGACACCGAAATACCTCAAGGACAAATTTGCCTATCTTTCTTCGTTTCACGACAAATCCCTTCGATCTTCTTACAACTCACTTCTTTCTGTCCCTTTGCATCATTCTGGATTTGTTTCAAATACTTTTACAGTTGTCGCCACAAATTTATGGAACAATCTCCCTGTTAACATAAGACAAGCGTCTACCAGATCCACGATCAAAAAACGAGTCTATCTACAAACTTTATAGCTCCCAACAATGTTAATAAGTGTATATATGTATATCTTTGTGTGTGTATTAGTTATTAGTATATTAATATTAAAGTATATATAAAATGTCATACCATTTCATAATATTCTAATTTGTTCCCAAGGTTTGGCTTTCAGCAAATGTCTACGGGCATTCATTCCGCCTTAGTACTTTTTGCAATAATTTTTCACACTTTGCTTAAAGGATTCCAGCTTGTAGGAGTGGGGAAAGACACTGGCTGGAAGAGCATTCCATATCAGTGACAGATGTAATCTCCAATACTTGTTTCTAGGGATGCACAAAAAATTATCATTATTCATCTATATAAATATTAGCCGAAAATAACATAAACCCGGTTCGAGGAGATTTTGAGGTTCATTATGATACGTTCTATTCCTCGAGCATAGTGACGTGTCGAGGCGTCCCCTCCATTCGATAACTTTTGAAAGCTGGAAGGAATAATGAAGTGGAGGAGCCGATGAGGAAACGTCAAGTCAAATTCCTTCAAGCTGTCAAACGGGTTCCCTCAATAGATCCTAGAAATCGGTATTGTTAGTTGTAAACTCTCCAAACCTTGAAACGCATAAATGTTACCATTTTAAATATTTCCAGTGAAATAGGTTTTTATTTTTTGGTAACATTAAAGATTTCGTTCTCGTATTCTGATTTTCTTATATTGTCAGATTTACTACACGCTCTAGTACTTTTGACATCTATAAGTCTGTCTTTTTCATATTATGTGTCATGCATGTGTCACGAAGACTATTTATAATTTTGTTCTAAAATCTGATTTGAATAAGTTTAACAATTTGTTTTGTTTAAAAATGTTCTCTAACTAAAATAAGAAATAAAAGTAATTTAAATATTGGTAAAAAATTACATAAACACCTTTCAAAAAGGTTTTAAGGTACGTCATTGTACCTTAAGTTTGACAGTTCTATGCCTCGACTGCAGTGACGTGCCGAGGCGTCCCCCCGTTTGACAGCTGGAAGAAATAAATGAGTAAAGGGGCCGTTGAGGAAATGTCTAAGAATACTGGTGTAAAACTACGGGTATAGGTTACTTTAAGTGAGTTAGAAAAGTGGATACTCGAGTTTAAACACCGCTTCGCTGCCAAACGACCTTTGTAATGGAATTCCAGACTTATCAGTGAAACGCTTGAGATTGGAACAACATTGTCATGGAAACTCAACTTTTATACCAGAGACAGTGTTCATGTAAGTAGGTATTTACTTTTTTAGTAGATTCACCCAATGTCATTATTCCTTTTAGCCTTAACAACTTATTATTGGACGATGATCATTCATTTTGACGCGGATTTTAAATCGATTTCGATACGGAGTTTCCGGGATCGAATTCTGGTCGTTAACATAAAATATAATAAATAATTCGTTGAGATTTCGAGTCTGGTACGTAAAGGTGGGTTAAGACCAAACGAACGAATATTTATTTTATCTACTCTTTATCAAATTATTTATATCTACCTCCAGCAGATTCTATGGAATCTATATGAATGCTCGCTCGCTTAATATTAACGGGGCACGAGCGTTCGAAATACGTTGCATAGAGTCTTTTTAAATGCTTGGATGTACTCGCTTCTCATAGCGGTTTCCTCAAAGCGTTGTAGTGTGTTTTGACAGACTATAGTATAGTTTAAGATTTTCTGTTCGCCGAGAGTAGATAAATAAAAAAATAGGGGTTCTAACAATTCTTTTTTTTTACTGATGGCCACCAAGTACTTCGATTAACAACAACTGCATGCCTCGTACCACGACACTCAGTATGCGCGGCGCGGCGATAAGCGACGGGACGCCAGTAATACAGTTTGCGATAATTAAGCGACATGCGCTATATTTATCAACTTTCAGCGAAGAGACTATAAGTATATATAAATAGAGTAATATTATAATAGAATAGATTAGAATAAATTACTATAATTTATTGGCGCGGTGGTGGCTCGGTTGTAAGAACGCGTTCCTTAAATCCTACAAAGGTCGGTTCAAACGCCCCCGGCATGTACCAATGAGAAATACACATTTCTTACACATTTGTCATAGATTTACAAAACCACCGTTCCCGTGCCTCGGAGAGCACGTTAAGCCGTCGGTCCCGGTTCCATTGATACTAACTTGTGGAATCGTTAATAAATTGTCATTAAAAATTGACATCATATCCTCGCCAAGCCGTCTGACCAGCGTGGCGAGTGTAGGCCAAATTCTCCAGATATATGTTCTGGAAGGCCCATCTCCAGCAGTGGAGGTCTGGGACGCTGTGTTCTATGATGAAATGATGATAGTAATTTATTTAGAAAATAAAATCAATTGTCAATACTCCATATAGTCCAATAATCTGAATGTATTGGCATCAATAATTCATCCATATATTTGCATGTAAAGAATATATCATTCAACACAAAACGGTTAGCCGAACTAACGGAGCATATAATTTAAAGTTTACGGGGTCATTAGGCGGTCATTGACTAAGATATTAATACTGGGCTTAAATACAAATTGCTTGGTGTTTTCTACTATATGTATATAGGCACGCATTTGGACAATTTACTTTAACATCCTCATTCCTTACCATCGATCTTTCTATGCCATCTTTTACTCGTAGATTATTTGTCCATCTGGTTACGGGTTGGCTCACTATAGAACCCATTTACTCCACCGTTCATCGTTCTGTATGCGGACTTTACGACTGCAATATGTAAACGAGAAACAAATAGGATCTGGTGAAAATACTCCGAAATTAATGGAAAGAAATTAGCAACAACTAGCCTTTGTTCCGGGTTTCTAACTGAAGCCTGAATTCCTTGGGGTTTTTGATAGCCGACGCGATGGCACAATAATAATAATATCATAAATATTTGTGTGCAACTATAATAGCGCCATCTATGATCAACTAGAGGAAGTGTTTTGTGTAATGGTCATCTGAGAAATAACTGGACTTAATGTCAACCTTATGACTTGTATTTTAAGGCTATAATTGTGTGCAACAATAATAGCGCCATATGATCGAGTACCGAAACTATTTCTTATTGACAACTTCAAGTATGCATAATTAAAATAATAAAAAAATCGAAAAATATAGAAATAGCAGTTTAATCCACATTTACTTATTCATTTAATAAACTGTCATGAGGTTCCCCTGTAAAAGTCGGCATCCGTCAAACAACATAATAATGACCTGTCAAATACTATTTATTCTGTACCGATTGGTCTATCTTTGACTAAATCCATATTTCATTGACAATTAGCCGCATCAGTTAGCCAATCAGAGTCTTAGAAATCTTATAAAAGGCGCAAGGAAGTTGTAGCTTTTGAAAGTTTTCGATTTTTTATTAAATTTCCCGGAGCTTACAGTTAGGTCAACGGTGGCGGCATAAGGTCGGCGAGACCCAACGTTTTGTTTTTTAAAACCATCACAATTAACCCGTGAAAAGATAATCGATTGTTTCTACGACTGACGCGCCCATTTCACGTCGAGCGTTAATTCTCGATATTAAGTGCCAGAATGTGGAGAAGGGTTATTTCTTACAATTGTATAGTTTTTTTATTGTACATAAAGTACCCGATTGTGATTATTTCGTAACAGTTTCAAGAGAAATATGTAGAACATGTGATAAAAAGGTTTTTAAGCTATTGCGGGCTTTGAACGCGGCGACCGAATCCAGAAATTCCGTAACGAAAATAAACCTAATACCCCCCACTCCGACCGGCACAGCGGTGCGGCGTTGAAAGCCGTGCATCGTCTAAAGTCGTTTCAGTTCGGCAGACTTCGGCACGGTGTTTGTGTGCGTGCGACTAGACGTATGCATATTGACTAGCTGCTAACTACTCATAACCGATTCTATCTCTTTTAGACACAATGCTAGGTGAGATAGCGTGCTTTTTGGCCGCGTCCACGAGAATATAAAAAAATTTGAATCAATATCAAAGAAAAAAAAAATACTGCATGAATAAAATAAATAATTATAATTACATAAGTTGATAAAAAATGCTATCAATGCAATAGCTTTACCGCGGCAGTCTCCGAGTGCCACACGTATTTTTTTTATATACGTGAGTACTTTTAATGACGTTTACGAATTCTAGCAACGATCTGCCAACGAACATCATCACCATCAGCTCCAATTTATTGCGTCTCAAGAATGTACTGCTAACCGTCAAATCCGCCTAGCATATTACTTTTCATTTTTTTATTATGTGGTTACGAGATCACCACATGCCTGACAGTGCCGAGTGTGGAGATCACTGTAATATGTTTAGCTTGCAAATTTGTTTTTTGTCAATATTTTTTTATATCTTGTAGATCGGTGGTGTCTGTCGGCTTCAAATATTATTTGTCAATTTGTTGTACTAATGTATCAATGTTTTTACAGTCATCATCATCATCATCAGCCTGTATCTCTCCACTGCTGGATATAGGCCTCCCCCAAGGCTCGCCATTTTACACGATCTTCTGCCACCCTCATCCATCCCCCACCAGCGACCTTTCTCAGGTCATCTGTCCATCTGGCGGGGGGGTCGTCCCACACTGCGTCTTCCAGTACGTGGTCTCCACTGCAGGACCCGTTTACTCCATCGTTCATCGCTTCTGCGACAGACGTGTCCAGCCCATTGCTACTTCAGCTTGCTAATTTTGAAAGCTATGTCGGTAACTTTGGTTCTTTGACGGATGTCAACGTTTCTGACTGTATCCTTCAGAGAAATCCCGAGCATAGCTCTCTCCATAGCTCGCTGAGCGACCTTAAATTTATGTATCAGACCCACCGTCAGCGTCCACGTCTCTGCTCCATACGACATTACTGGAAGAACACACTGGTTGAAAACTTTTGTCTTTAAACACTGTGGGTATGTTTGATAGGAAGATGTGTCGCAACTTCCCGAATGCTGCCCATCCTAGCTGAATGCGTCTGCCGGCTTCTTTACTGAAGTTAAGCTATTTTAGTTTTTACAGTGAGCGAGATCAATAATACTCGTAATAACACTTGTTTTTCGGAATGTTGACAATGATTTTTATATTAAAAAAAAAACATTTTAATTTCAAATAGAGGTTCTACCAATGACACCTGAAGCCTAAAAAAATATTTGCTCTCACACATGGTATAACAACTCAAACATTTTTCGTATCAAAAACACATCTTGTATAATTAACGCAAAGCCATTTTAAATATATAATATTCTAAATATTCTAATAGTTTTATTTCTATTCTATTTTATTCTAAGCTGCCTCCGTGGTCTAGCGGTGAAGTCCGTGGATTTAAAATCGGAGGTACCGGGTTCGATTCCTGGTCGGGACACAAAAATATTTATTAATGTAAATTAAATATTTAATTTATTTGTGATATTTCCCGAGTTTGGTACGCTGGAGACATCGACAAGCTTGCCACTTGTCATGATTGGCCTAATAGTAAAGTTGGCTAAATGTGAACCCGCTTATTTATAAGCGTGGTTTCTGACCACCCCGAAAGGGAAACGGTCGTGATGATGATCGATCCATTTTAAATATAAACAAAGTAAGCAGAACATGATAACGCGTATTGCCTGCCACTCATAAATTCTTGCTCCAAAATTTAGCCGAATTCGACGAAGTCTTTGTCACAAAAAAAAAAAAAGTATTTGTCGATTTGTCTTTTTTCGAGCTTAACAAAACCGCTTTCAATTTATTTTCAGGCTGCAGCGAGACTGAAACCGTAGTGGGCATGACTTCATAGCCACGATAACGAAGTATCCAGGGTTACTCTAAAAGTATGAACATTCGAACTACCGACAACTACAATTCTATTAAACTATTTAAAAGTTAAAACTAATAATCAACATGATATTGTATTTGCACAAGTTTAGTTGGTTAAGAAGTCAAGGAACCACCATTGAATTAAAAATAATGATTAATATAAATTAAATATTAACTTATATAGCGTGGTGGTGACTCGATTGTTAGAACGATTTCCTTTAATCCAAAAATCACGATTCGAACCTCAGGATGTACTAATTATAAATACACTTTTCCTATGTGCATTTGTCATAGACTTACAACCCCGCTGTTCTCGTGTGACGGAGAGCATTAGTCCTACTAATACCAACTTATAGAATCATAAATAATAAGCTATATGTTCTTGAAGGCTAATCTCCAGCAGTGGTCTAGGACAGGAGCTGTAATGATGTTGAATAATGGCTTGAATATGTTAATGTGGAATCCTTGAATGATGCTGATTGATCTCATCCGTCAGTACATTAACGGATCAAGCTTCGGTACAGTATTTTCGCAGAGAATGAATGCCTTTACTCCGTAGCCACGACTCAGACTTAGCGGTAAAGGCACACAGGGCCAACAGTGAAAGTGAGACGGTTTATAGAGTTTTAGGCATGTGAACCACAACCCGGGTTGGGCCCTTCAGGCCGTTGTTTTTACCATTGATGATTTAGTTGGGTAAAAAGATTTGCAATAAATAAATAATTAAATACTATTTAAGTCCTGCGTAACTTATGCGTTTGCCGGTGAAATCAAGGATTGCTAAGAAATGTTTACTGATAGGTAATTTAAAAGTGTTCGTTTATTGGCCGTGTATTTTGAATTTCGAATATTTAACAATAAGTCAAAATATCAAATACCGAAGACGATCGAATATATCCGATTGACCCCGAAGTTTCGCTATTCTCTATATTCGGAGTGAGCCTTCTGATTAAAAAAAAAAAGATTTTAGCAAACGGCTCCCAATCGATAGCTGCCAGGATTCAATCCTTCACTTGTGGGTGGCGATCGACCGACGCAAACCAAACTTTTTGACTTATGTATGCACCGGGCCCTCATTTCCTACTTTCGTTATTCTTATGTTTATTATTACCCTGACCTCGAAGTTAAAGGTTTATACGACGCATTTTTTATTATTATTTTATCATCACATGTGACCTTGCGCCCATCTGACAGTAAGTGGCGCGCAATGTGCAATGTTATCAACTGGAGCGACACACTTATGACAAACACTATGCCTTCACTATTGCTGCTGCCCGTCAGTGGAACAAGCTACCCATAGTTATAAGGGGCGTCGTAACAAAGTTGTTTTGCATTTCGGATATCTATTTATTTATAGTGTATGTTTTTGTATGTATGTATCGTATGGTATGTATGTGTATTGTTTTGATATTGTGTATGCATATGTATTATAAATATTTAATTTAAGTTATTTTCATATTTTTCTTCATCCTGCCCATCATCATCTTTCATGATCTCAAGGTAAGCTGGTGAAATATACACAACAAAAATATAATACAAATAAATATAACCAAACCATAAGTAAAAACGCGAAAAATTACTCAAAATTGATAAGTTGAGCAAAAAGATAAATAAAAAACATAAATAAATAACGGTATTATTTCTGAACTGTTTATTTTTTCCTCCGAACTTATTATTTTTATAGATTTTTTTTATAGAAAGTAGTGAACAACAAATTTCGATTCAATTCAATTAGGTTCGGTGTGGTTCACTTCGATTCGATTCCATTTTTCATTATTCATTACTGCCCCTAGACCTAGTGGAGTTGGAGATGGGCATTCCAAAACATATGCATATGTATCTGGATAATTTGGTCTATACTGGTAACGCTGCCTGGCCAGACGGGTTGACTGCGATTTGATTTAATTAAATTTAATTCATTTGTTCACCATAAGATACATTAAGTCTACATGATGATGAGTTGTCTGATAAGTTATTTTAGTTGTTGACCAGCAACTGATGTCGGTCGTTAATGGCTGGCGCCAGTTGCTCCCATTATTGGACCTCGCGTACCAGGTAGGCGCAGTACCAAATGACGTGAAAAGTAAAAAAAAATGACCAAGTCTTTTATTGTAGGTCAATGACGAATCTAGTTTATTTTATGGGTGAGCTCAATGGCTCTAAAGATTCCTGATAGTCGGCAATCTTGGAAGAGTTTCATACCAACTATAAGGGATCCATGGTAATGCCATGCATTATTGTAAGTGGCAGGATAATGCTGATCCGTAAACGTACCGGAAGCCGGCGAAAAAAATATAATCAAAGTTAAATTTATTGGATAAAATAGGTACTTGTTTGTATAATAAAAAAACTTTAGCACGTGTGATAATCGCAAAACTGTCATTTTTTTCCGCATGTCAGTTGGTCCATTAATATTCTTTATGCTGGATAACAGCGTCCACGCGTATGACGGACATTTCAAAATTTTAAAATGTTCGCTTGATTTGATTCATTGCATAACAGCGATATGGATGGTAATACGTCAGGAATTTGACGAAGGTCAATTTATAGAACCTCAGGAACCGGAACACGACGTTTGTGTTTTTATTTTTGACCTACAACTTGTTTCCTGTCTATACGAAGTTTTTTATGTTCTATTATTCAGTAACATGCCTATTTTGGCTAAGTCAAAGTCAAAATATCTTTATTCACGTAAACCTATTACAGGCATTTATGAAACGTCATTAATTTAATTATTTTGAATGATTCTACTCCTGCTAGTAGAAGACTAAGCAGCAAAGTGGTCCAATAAGTAAGCTGTTAGCAGAAGACCAGCAGCTTAGCAAATTCCAGTGACCTGTTAATGTTTAATCTGACTGAGAAAGGAATCTGCAAGGAAAATTCAGCTATATCAGATTTACAAAATAAAACATATACAAAAATGCATCACAACGATCAATTAATAACCTTTTAAATTTAGTTATCAGTACCTATGAGATTACAATCCTATTTTTCATATCCAATGAAGATATTTGAGACCCCTCTGCCGGGGAAGACAGGAATCTGTAACGAGGTGTTGGCCTCAGTAGCAGTATAGATGCACGTAACAACGGACATTACTTATTTTTTTGGTTAACTTTTGTTTTTCATTACACTAATTTTGGCCATTTTTTATGTCCAATGAAGACATCTGAGACCCCCTCTGCCGGGGAAGACATGAATCTGTAACGAAGTGTTGGCCTCAGTAGTAGTATTCGATGCACGTAACAACGGACAGGAGTTAATTATCTTCTCATCTTTTATTATTTTTTTTCATTGCACCTAAATTAGTTCGAAAGAGTTTGCCCATAACCAGGCCTCAACTTTGTTGCAGCATGCCTCAACTATAGGTACTCGTAAATGATAATCTACATATTTTCTGGGTTTATTATAAATTTCATATTAATATATGTTTTACCCCACTGATTAAAATATAACTTAATTAAAACCCCCGCATTAGTGCGGCGATTTCAGCTGAGAACCTCAAGCTGCATAAATATGCCAACCTCGGTACAGGTTACGAATTTGCGCCGTTTGGGGTCGAGACGATGGGCCCATGGGGACACTAAGCCAAGCGTCTCGCCAAGGAGTTGTCCAAACGCATAACGGAAAAGTCTGGAGACAGGAAAGCTGGCAATTATTTCTGCCAACGTATTAGCTTAGCTATACAGAGGGGAAATGTTGCCAGTCTTCTTGGGACTATCACTGAAGGGTCGTCTTTAGAGGACAATTTTTTTACATATAGTTTATTTTTTATTAGGTTTACTTAAATAATAAAATTTTAGTTTTTTTTTTATTATAAAGGGATATATATTTATAGTACATTAAATATAAATTAAAAGCTACCTAAATAATAAAATAAACTAAACTATAAATAAAAAATGTCCTCTAGAGACGTCCCATCCGAGATAGTCCCAAGGAGACGTGCAACATTTCTACTCTGTATAGCGAGGCTACTACGTTGGCAGAAATAATTGCCAGCTTTCCTGTCTCCAGACCTTTCTGTCATTATTTATACTTTTTAGTCCAATAAATACAATAAAAATATATATAAAAATAAATAAATATATAATATATATTAATAAATATTTTTGTGTCCCGACCATCTAAATCCACGGACTTAACCGCTAGACCACGGCGGCAGTGAACTCCCATATTATACCAGACGTGTTTGGGCTGTAATGCCGCGAGTAACTCCAAGAAAAGCATCAAGTTCTGCAACATCTGGAATTTGATGATAACCTCATTAACTAATAAGAAAGAAATATATATTACTTCAGACTTGGCTGTATGGGCTAGACCCTTTACCGTCTCTATCACCTCATTCATCATCCATTTGGAGAAGAGAACACAAACAACAACAAATGATAAAAATAAATAAATAACAACAACAATAATATAAAATTAATAGTAATAGTTTTAATACCTATAATCAAGTAGCTACAAAATACATGAAAACAATATCTAAAACGCGGATTGACCAATTTTTTGCTTCATTGTTCGTCAGACATATCAGTTTTCTGCTAACAATTGCGTTGCGCTTGTCAAATCTCGAATCTCCAAGCAGATGTTTGTTCAACGCATTCACAGAAATTATTATCGATACAACAAAATCTAAATCCATACACCATAACTAATTATATCTACCGTGTAATACCAAGTCAGGAGAACAGCTTTTGTTCAACCGTTGCATTGTTAAAACCCGTATTACTAACCTACTTTTGGGGATTTTTTCGCCAAAAAGGCTCCTTGAATTACACTTATGTAAAGGACCGGTCCAATTTTTTTATTATATTTTTTTTTACTGTTGTATCGATAGAAAATAAAAATTTTAAATTCAAAATCTCGTCGGGGTCACCAATAAAGCGTCTTAGCTTTGTAGTGTAGCGATAGCTACGCAAAAGAAAATAAAACTTCAAAATTCAAAATTATGACGTGTGTCAAATTGGTTTTGACATTTATTGATATTAGAATTATTTGTTAAAGTTATGTTATTATTTTATTAAAAAACATTTATTTACAAATATCCGCAGTATCATTTATTTAAAAGCTAAGACGCTTTACTGTGTTTAATATTTTTCATTATTGCGTGAATAGGCTCTTTTGTAAATTTATGACTTCAGCGAATTAGACCAAAAAAAAGTTGTTGGTTTACAATAATTATTATAGAGCTGAAAGTTGGTACCGACCTCACATCTGCTAAAAACAAATAATCCAGGACAAAGTTAAAATACGAGCTAATATGTTGGAAGCCTAGTTCATCATCAGCCTGTGCCTCTCCACTGCTGGATATAGGCCTCCCTCAAGGCTCGCCACTTTACATGATCTTCTACCCCCCTCATCCATCCCCCACTAGCTTTCCTCAGGTCTTCTATCCATCTGGCGGGTGTCGTCCGACTCCGCGTCTTCCAATACGTGGTCTCCACTCCAGAACCTGTCTACTCCATCTCTGACATATGTATTTATCATTAGTAGGTATAGTATTGTGTATATATTATATTGTATTGTTGTAATTATTAATAAGTATGTATATGTTATCTGCAATAAAACTCTTCAAGTTTATTTAGTATTGCACCTACCTTATGTACTTACTGCTCTCGTTGTCCCGAAGGTTAGACCATCATAGAATCATAGAATAGCGGCATTAGGTCCGCCTTTGTACTTTGTGCAATTAAGTTTAAATGAATAATAAAAAATAAATAAAAATGTCAACGTTTTTGACTTTATCCTTTAGAGAAATCCCGAGCATAGCGCTCTCCATAGCTCGCTGAGCTTGAACTTGTGGACCAGAGTCACAGACAGTGTCCACGTTTCTGTACCATACATTACTGGAAGAGCGCACTAGTTCAAAACTTTTGTATTCAAACAAGCTGAATGCGTCTGTCGGCTTCTTTGCTGAAGTTGACTACGCTTAATTGGATGGTCTGTCCAAGATTGACGTAATTTTGCACAACTTCGAGTATGGCGTTTCCAACGCATGTTGGTCTCGTTGAACATGACTGTTGTCTTGTCTAAGTCAATAACGAGACCAATCCGATGGCATGCCACATTTACGCCGTTCAGCGTTCTGCTAAGATCCTCCAGCGAACTAGCCAATATGGCTGATTCGCAGATGATTTAGTCTGCGAATCGAAGATGCGAGATGTATTCTCCGTTGTCTTTTAGGTCCTTCAGCTTTAGTATTATGTTCCTTGTCCTCGACTGAAGCATTGTGAAGACATCTTCCAACGCGATAGTAAATTGCAGAGTGGTCGTGGTCAACAAGCCGTCGCGAGTCCTCTCGGACTGCAACTTTTCTGGTGACAAATAGCCCGATCCTTGTATAAGTGCATAATTCTTGAGATATCACGCTTTTTTGATTCTGAATAGTAGTTATATTTTTCTTTATGTTCACCGACGTATTAGCAAGAGAGGTAAGCTTCGTGTAGGTTTCTGATCGGGGTTGCAATTTGCATTGCTATTTTATTTTTATTTCTTGTAATTTGTTACGTATTTTTTTCAATTTTAGTAGGACTTTTGAATAACAGAGTTGTTGCAACACTGTTATTATATATTTATGTTATTCTTTAAAACTACCTCAATGGTATAGCGGTTAAGTCTGTAGATTTAGACGCGGGTGTACCATGTTTGGTTGCTGGTCAACAATAACAATAATATGTTTTTCCAATTTATATTTGTGTCTATTACTGTACTTAATAATTTTAATGTTGTAACTTCTTCTATATTGTATTGTAAGTTTTGTTTTTACGTGTTTTTTTTTACTTTTGAAATTTATAGCTTCTTCTTCTTCTTCAGATATCTTTTAAGTAAATAAAGAAATCCACTATTTTGACAATCTAACTTAATTATAAATGTAGAAAATATCTCAGAGGTAGGTACTATATGAGTGTCACATCATTCACAAAAAAAATAACAATAATAAAATATAAATAATAAATAAACATAAATTGGTACCTTAGAAACGAAAACAAAATACTTGTTAAATAAATTATAAGCTACTTGTATATTGTTGGTTTGAAATTTGCTGGAACTATCTGAATCTATCTGAATACATTGACAGTTACCTCCGTGGTCTAGCGGTTAAATTAATAGATTTAGACTCGGAGGTACTTGGTTTGATTCCTGGTGGGGACATAATAATATTTATTAAATTTAAATATTCGTTTACTCGAAAAAAATTTTTTTTAAATTTACAATAAAATTAATTTTAGTACTAAGGATTTAAGTCCCATCCGCGTGGAATGGTGGCAACGACTGGCTGCATTTCCCCGCTTAATTGCAATACTGATTCTTTGGCCGAAGAAAGAGTCTCTTGTCACCGGAAGAGACGACAAGAGGCGGTGTTATGTCTTTCAAAAACTTTTTGCGCTTGGACTCCATGAGCCCATAGTAGAAATCTTTCGTTTTCGCTCGCTTTGCGCTGTCCCCCTGAGATGCGACGCGGCGAGGAC
The DNA here is from genome assembly GCA_910589645.1 of Tinea semifulvella. Classification (NCBI taxonomy): domain Eukaryota; kingdom Metazoa; phylum Arthropoda; class Insecta; order Lepidoptera; family Tineidae; genus Tinea; species Tinea semifulvella. Next base: position 6,857,242 of record OU342599.1, read on the forward strand.
GTCGACACACGTGGCGTCCCACACCAGAGAACGTCCTCGTTCCCAGGGGACCAACGTCAAATATATAATAATAATAAAAATAAATACATTTAATTCATATTTAATTTATTTGTGATATTCTCAAGTTTGGTCCGCTAGAGACATCGACGAGCTTGCCACTTGTCATGATTGGCCTATAGTATAGTTGGCTAAATGTGAATCCGCTTTTTTATAAGCGTGGTATCGTACCACTCCGAAAGGGAAACGGTCGTGAAAGATGTCTATATCATTATTTAGAAAAGTTTGATGAATGTCCGGCCGCCTGGACGGGTATCGATTTGGCTCGGTCGCTGTCCAGTTTCGTTTGTTTGTAAAAACATACGGATGTAGGTTTTTGGGTTTGCGGTGCGCCTGTATCCAGTTCCAGTAGCCATATTCTGCTTCTCTAACCAGTTAAAAGGAATAATGTATATTAATTAATAGCAATAAATATATACCTAAACTAGCTGTTTTACCCGGATTTGCCCGTGTAAACGGCGACACGAAATTAAATGCGTTGGGCATTATTTTGAATTTGATATATCTCCTAAGGTATATTCGAAGGATTATACAAAGGTTATGAAATACAAATTAAAACTAAATTATAAAACTAATTATAAATAAAAATACTCACCCATCTTTTGTTCCTGTGTTAGTGTGCCAAGAACACTTGCAGCGTTCCCCCGCTGCACAGCAATGCTGATTTGCTGCGCGAGAAAACTGCCAGCCCTCTTGTCACATACAGCATTAACCAGGCGCTTAGACAACTCTTTAAAGAACTTCTTTGCGCTTGGCCCCCACGGACCCATTGTCTCAAGACCAAAAGGCACAAACACGTAGTCGTTGCTAATCGACTCGTATTTGCGACTTTTGGCCTTTTCAGCCAAGTCCGCTGCAGTAACCAGTTGAATTATCAAAATAGAATTTATTTACAATTAACAGTCAGAGCATTGCTGCTATCCCAAAATAATAATAATGACTGCCTCCGTAGTCTAGTGGTTAAGTCCGTGGATTTAAACTTGAAGGTATTGGGTTCGATTCCTCGGGACACAATAATTTATTTGTGATATTTTTCGAGTTTGGTAAGCTAGAAACATCGACGAGCTTGCCACTTGTCATGATGGACCTATAGTAAAGTTCGCTAAATGTGAATCCGCTTATAGAAAAAAAACATGGTTGCTGACCACCTTGAAAGGGATAGGTACGTCGATGATACTTTATTTTTATTTATTTTATTTAAAACTGAAATGCACTATGTACAATGGGCAGGCTTAATGCCGCTAGGCATTCTCTCACACCTCCGTTCCCATTTTTTTTTGCCACGAACCCTAATTAATTATACTTTTTCTAGAGGAACGCTAGCAGCTAGGGCCTAGCTAATTCGATGACAAAAAAATTGTTGTTTGTATATATAGAGCAAATATACATGAAAAACAATTATATATATAAATTAAAAAACATATATTAAATAATGAAATACAATGTAACTAGGTAAGTAATGTGTGTATATTCACGTATTTCATAAAATAGCACTAAAATTAATGTCTGACAGTTGAATGCGAAAATCTGGAGCTGCTTTTTGTCGACGAATGTTTTGTTAATTTTTGGACGGAACGCGTAACCCTCGTCGCACTTCCACGGAACCTTAGGGTTCCGCGGACCACCTTTCGGGAATCACTGCTCTAGCAGCCAACCTCCGGGGCAATTCAGAGGATTTCTCTGCTGGAAGAATGGGTAGGGATTTAAAGCTGATTGTTATTAGCAGAGCCTAACTGTAACAGTGGAGGTCTTATAAAAATATAACACAAAGAACTATTAAGAAATTTGTCTTCATTTCTTTGTGCTTAATAAAACAGAATTGGACTATAAACGTTCCTATAAAATCCGTGCGTCGATTGTTTCGCTGTTTTTCTCATTTTTTTACGTATGCAGTTGTTACCGCGTGTTTGCATCTAGCTATCCGAGATAGATGAAAAGTTTTGGGTTTTTTAACAAAACCATTGAACTATGTTGACATCCACTGAGCAAAATATACCCAGGTTTATTACATGTATTCAGTCCAGCATGCCTCTTAAAAACGACTTTACTTTTCAAACCACGCTTATGAAGAAGCGGATTAAAATTTTGCAAACTTTACTATAGGCCAATCATGACAAGTGGCAAGCTCGTCAATCTCTCTAGCGTACCAAACTCGGGAAATAACACAAATAAATAAATAGGTATTAATTTAATTTATTTATTTATTAAGCGGAGCAATGGCAAAAGACCCGACGGCATGACAGTTGGGCCGTGGAAACTTGGCAGGTCCCTGGTGTGGGATACGACATGTGTAGACACATTAGCCCCATCACACCTCGTCAAGCGCGGGAAGTGCGGCGGTTTCTGCTGAGAACCTCAAGCTGCGCAAATACGCCAACCTCAGTACAGGTTACGTTTGGGGTCGAGACGATGGGCCCATGGGGACACTCCAAACGGCTAACGGAGAAGTCTGGAGACAGGAAGGCTGGCAATTATTTCTGCCAACGTATTAGCTTAGCTATACAGAGGGGAAATGTTTCCAGTCTTCTTGGGACTATCACTGAAGTGTCGGTCGTCTATAGAGGACATTTTTTACTTATAGTTTATTTTTTATTAGGTTTAGTTTATATTATTATTTATTTTAATTTTTACTTTTAAGTAGTTTTAATTTATATTGTAATTATTTTATACTGTTTGTATATTACTTCAATAAAGTATTTATTTAAATTAATAAATATTATAGTGTCCCGACCAGGAATAGAACCCATTACGAACGATTCTAAATCCAAGGACTTTACCGCTAGGTAAAGTCCTCAGGGAGGCAGTCATTATTATTATTAAATTTATGTGTGTTGTTTAAATTATACTCTAATAGCGTTTACCACCAGTGTCCGTGCGAATATCAACTCTTAGGGCCTTTGCAAATACATACGTTTGCTGTTTACACAGCTCGGCGCCGTGTCGTGCTAACTCTATTTACTTGTACATGGTTTACGCACGGTCGCCTGTTTTGTTTTGTCTTAGTCCTGCTTTGATAAGCCGCACTGGTCTTATCGCGTATGATATGTAATTGATTTGTGTTTTATATAGTAATAAATAATTGTAACTATCTATTTTCTTCGTAACCTTCTGCACCCGCTTATTACAGCTCTCAGTCACAAAGGTTAGTTGGTAGAAAATGCATTTACGGCATTAAGCTCGCCTATGTACCTGCACTTGTTTTGGTTTTGTACAATAAATAATTTATTATTATTATTATTATAGTACGCCGTACTTCTCCTGGCATAATAATAATTGTTTTTGTTCAATGGGCTAGTAACAGACAAACTTATAAAACTTTGTTAGTACTAACCTAATTTACATAATTGTTATATAAATTTAAGAGGGTTTAATGTCCGTGCCCCCTCGCTCGCACATTCCAACACCTTAAAAGATTCCTCGTGCAATGCAGTCCATGAACCCTCCAGACCCTCGGACACGGTACGTTTGCCGTGGTCGACCGTATGCATGTGATAAGGCCCTAATAACGTTTGATATATACAGTTTCCGTTAGTTCAAGGATACTCATATAATGTTTGCTGCTAAGATGAAAATTCGGCTGCAGATCTACTAACATGCGGCCCATTTTAATTGCAATTATCAGTTAATAATAATAATATTTATTAACTTCAAATAACAAGATTTATTGTGTTAGTAACAAACTTATAAAACAAGTCCTAACCTAATCTACAAACCATCAAAATAATATAGCGATTAATATATAAATAAAAATATATATATATATATGTCCGATAATCACTCTAGTCAAATCCTTTCTCCATTTTCTGTACGGTTCAGAGATATGGACCAAAATAACCTCGGATAGAGCGGTAGTTTTTATAGGTGGTGGCGGACTGATGGTGGTAAATTTCTCAGTCTGCCGGGGCGAGGAAATATCCACCGTTCGTGCCGATAATCGCCAGTCATGCCCAGTCAAGCCGGCATAGTGTTAGGGACTGATGTCAGTCATGAGTGTCTGATTCCAGTTGCTAACATTAATCGACCTTGCGTGCCACTGATACCATCAGATTGGCGCAAGGTCACATGTCGTGCTGGTATTAAAAGTTGATATACGGTGCTGGCGTTTTTTGCTGAGGATTCCTTGGACCGCACGACGTACGAATACTAACACTTCTGTACCCGAAGAGCTTAAGCTTACCAGGGAGCAGTGAAATTCTACTATTTCATTAATTCATTCATTACAGCCCCTAGAACACAGCGTCCTAGACGTCCACTGCTGGAGATGGGCCTTACAGAACTGGAGAATTAGGCCTACACTTGCCACGCTGACCAGACGGCTTGGCGAGGATATGATGTAATTTTTAATGACAATTTATTAACGGTTCCACAAGTTGGCATTAGTGGAACCGGGACCGGTGGCTTAACGTGCTCTCCGAGGCACGGGAATGGTGGTGTTGTAAATCTATGATAAATGTACGTAAGAAAAGTATATTTTTTATTAGTACATGCCGGGTGGGTTTGAACCGACCTTTGTAGGATTTAAGGTACGCGTTCTTACAACCGTGCCACCACCGCGCCCTTGTAATTACAGGCAAGGTAGACAGTAAAAGAATAAAAAGAAGAAGGCTCAAGCGATGGTCCAGACCATCAAAACATCTTCGTGTACCAGGCCATCTACTACGCTGAGGGCCGGAACCATTGGAAGCGGTTGGTGGATGAGTTGCGACTAAGATGGAGTCACGATCCCCATCAGTGGGATACTGACTAAAAAGTAAGGGGATTTACGTCAGTAATGACTGCCTCTTTCATTCTTTCTTGATTTAACATTAGCTAAAAAGAGACAAGACATGATTGAATATCGGATCTTAAAATCAATTAATTAATACGGGCGTAGCACACCTATGATGCGAGTATCGAGTATCTCAAGCTTCACGCTTTAATTAAAAAAAAAACTAATAATAATGCAAATGGCTATATGCACAATAAACGAGTTTTAAAAATAAAACAAAAAGTTAGAAAAAATCAATTTCGTAAACAAAACATTGAATTGTTGTGTTTCCCGTACAAACAATACGAATAAAATAGAATAACTATATGAATTGTATAATGCAGATATATAAGTATATGTACTAGCTAGTTGGCCCAGCTTTGTCTGTGTAATAAAGTGGTCAACGAAAATACCTTCGATTTTAGTAAAGTTATCATCACGACCGTTTCCCTTTCGGGGTGGTGAGAAACCACGCTTATAAATAAGAGGATTCACATTTAGCCAACTTTACTATAGGCCAATCATGACAAGTGGCAAGCTCGTCGATGTCTCCAGCGTACCAAACTCGAAAAATATCACAAATAAATTAAATATGAATTAAATGTATTTATTTACATTAATAAATATTTTTGTGTCCCGACCAGGAATCGAACCCGGTACCTCCGAGTCTAAGTCCACGGACTTAACCGCTAGACCACGGAGACAGTTCGATTTTAGTATTTATAAAATAATAATAAATAAATAGTAAAATAGAAATTGTTCCAAGGCTCATTGACGTCTCTGGTGACAATTTTTTCTCCCAAAACCTAAGTATCATCATTCAAAGGGGAAATGCCGCAAGTGTATTGGGCACCATGCCACAATACAGTAATTTGGAGGAGCTATTTTTTTTGTAAGTATTTAATTTTTATTTTCTATTATTATTATTATTTTAGGTTAATATTAGATTTTGTTGTAATATGGTTTATTTTATTTAAGGTTTTGTATGAAATAAATAGTTTTTTTAATAGTAAAATTGCTCCAGGAGTATGTAGTGAAAAATGACAAACTGACAGACAAATGGCCCGTGCTCCGATCGAGGCTATATGACAGCCAAAATTTCATCAAAATCAGTTCTATATTAGTCTTTAAGCTGCTGGTCTTCTACTAACAACTGACTTTTTGGACCACTTTGCTGCTAGTCCTCCACTAACAGGAAAGTAATTAAAAATAATTTAAATAATGATGTGTGATGTGTGCATCCGTTAAAATGTTTACAGCACTTTATTCTGCACAAGGCAAAGCTTATGTTAGTCAGTTCGCTGCTTTTTCTCTACCAGATATTCAGATTCCTTCACTGTGTCTGCAGCCCGCCAGTGGAACAAACTACCACTGGCCATTAGACGGGCACCATCTGTCAATGTTTTTAAACAATTAGTCACTAAATTGTTTTTTGATAAGCAGGAGCACACTGCATGTAGTACACATTAAATATTTGGCACGCAATATGTTTGTGTATGATTATTTGTATATGTGTATATATATGTATGTATATGTTTATAATACTTGCATTTACGAGTAGTTTATGTAATTTCTTGGTATGTAGTGTATTTATAAATGAGACTAATATTATTGGATTGTTGCACCCTGCCCATAATCTCTCACCATCCCAAAGGTTAGTTGTCAGAGAATGCCTAACAGGCATTAAACTCGCCTATGTACCTAATTTTAAGTTTTGGTGCAATATAGAATATAAAATAAAATGTGTCACAAATATTTTGCCTTTTGACTTTGAAGCCGAGACAAACATAACATACATTCAGACAGACAGATAAAGTTTTTTTCCCATTTATAATATAAGTATGTTATGTATAGTGTATAGGCCCCGGCTTCGCAGGTTAAATCCACACATCGTTGTCATTCACTGACAAGCGCATATAAAAGAGATTGAGAGAACAGTGACGTCCGCGGAGTAGCCCTATGACGTAGATAGTAAAAAAAAATTGTAAATCAAACTATATTATTCTGGTTTAATTTGTGGTCAAAAAATTTGATTAAATGTAAAAATTCACAATTAAACAAAATAAGGAAATGAGAAAGCCCATTTTGCTTAGAGAAATGGGCCTAATAAAATGTTCAAGTATCATAATGTTTTTTTTTTATTTAATAGCTAATATATTGTGTTGTCATAATCTGAAATTAAGTTTGCTAGGGTAACGACAATTGCCAAAATTTTTTTTTATTCCAAAATGATGGTATGACTTGATACTCTGCAGTTGCTACCACTACGCTACCCTAAAGAAACATTTTTACACTTCGCTTGAAGAACTCCAGGTTAAAGGAATCGGCACACACACTTGCTAAGAGCGTGCAAATGTAATAGTCTCCAAATGTATATGAACACATAGTAACTACGGTATGGGGATGCATATTTTGGCCTGTAGATGTGATTTGATTGCGGAATAGATTAGAAGAAGGGATTAGGGAGCTCTTTGGAAAATTCACCATGGTTATAACTTGTAATACACGCTCAGAGAAGCAACGTCAGTTGAGAGATAAGTCCCTAAATAGCTCTGATAAATATTATCTAAAGAGCTAAAAGAGAAGTGATTAACTTCCCTCGACCCAATTCCTATGTCAATGTGATAGTGACAGATGATAGATTAAACTACGAAATGAAATAAAATAGATAGATTAAGATAATTATATCACATGCTATTTCTAGCATACAAATAATAAATGAAATAAATGAATAAAAAAAATAAATAAATAAATAGTAAATGACTTTCTGTTTCTATTGTTGTATCTATACTTGTGAATTTAATGTCAATAGTTTTCCTTAATAATAAATAAATAAATAAACAAATAATAAAGTGTATAGGTATTCTTTTGTCGAATAAAAACCTTTATTAACCAGCATTTGTTTGACTCTTAATTTAAACAGTTTTAGTGGCAGCTCCCTAGTAACTGGAAATTTATTAAATAACTTTGTTGCCATTGCATAACAATTTCGGCTATATTGGGTACTTTTATGCGCTAGAATAATTATTCTACTAGGATAACGCGTTTTAAAATGCAATTATCACCAAGAGATTTTAAAAATCCTTGTGGCTTTTTACAAATAATCATCATTCAAGTTTAACTAGCCCTGGTTTAGACAAACTAAAGATTATTACTGTTTAATAACATTCCACTTCCCTTTTGCCAGAATGTGAAAAACCTATTTAAAAACCTTCTAACCACATTATTTATTGAGAAAGAGAATGTATGTCTCTCGAATTAGTTGTTTGACTTTTTATTTATATATATCTATTTATTTATAGTGTATGTTTATGTATGTATGTATTATATAGTAGTTTTTAGTTGTTGTTGTTATAGTTGTTTTTTTTTATATTGTGTATGTATATGTATATTTAATAAATGCGTAATTATGTTTATTTACAAATTTAAGCTATTTTAATATTTTTCTTTATCCTGCCCATCACCTTACATGATCCCCAAGGTTAGCTGGTAAAGAATGCCTTATGGCGTTATAGCTCGCCTATGTACTAGGTTTTTAAGTGCAATAAAGTATTTAAATTAATAAATTATTTATTAGTAAAGTATCATCACGGCCGTTTCCCTTTCGGGGTGGTCAGAAACCACGCTTATAAATAAGCGGATTAACATTTAGCCCACTTTACTATAGGCCAATCATGACAAGTGGCAAGCTTGTCGATGTCTCCAGCGTACCAAACTCGAGAAATATCGCAAATAAATTAAATATTAATTAAATGTATTTATTTACATTAATAAATATTTTTGTGTCCCGACCAGGAATCGAACCCGGTACCTCCGAGTCTAAATCCACGGACTTAACCGCTAGACCACAGAGGCAGTCTAAAGATTATTAGATATATAAAATATGTTTTTGTACAACAAATGCTGCTCTACTGCACTTTATATTCCCCACACGTTCTCCCCATCTGTGTGGGAGGTAATTATGCATGGGCGCTTTTTACCAGGCACCGTCCACTACTACCAAATAACTCGTTATAAAACGGATCACAGTAACTATTTATGACTGCTAGGCACGTTAAATATATTAACAAATTGCATCCGTGGTCTAGCGGTTAAGTCCTTGGATTTAGACTCGGAGGTACTAGGTTCGATACCCAGTCGGGACAAAATAATTTATTTAACTTATTTTTAGTATTTTTTGAGCTTGGTACGATAGAGAGGATCGACATCGACGAGTTTGCTCATTGTCATAATGGGCCATAGTAAGTAAATGTCAACTCGTTCCTAACCAAAGTACTTATTACTTTTGACTGACTTTGTCCGTGTAATTATAAAGTTGTTGACAAAAATCCTTTAGTTAGCCATATGGTCACATGTAGTTCTTAGGCTGAGTTGCACCATAGTGAAGTCTTTGTAATTGTAATTACGATTGTATCTATAAATTTGATCAAATACCTCATTTTAGTGCAACTCAGCCTAAGAACGACATGTGACCATATGACTAAAAGGATTTTTGTCAATAACTTTATTACATGGACAAAGCAAAACAGACATGTTGTTATCAATGGGGTGTATCACTAACTTTTTATCACGATAGATGGCTCATGATAGATGGTACCTAACACAACTGTCCGTTGCATAGCAAAGTTGTATTTTTATTACGAAATTTATTATTTTCTGGATATTATGCCGAAGTAAGCAGCTTTTAAGTGTACAAATCGAGATTTCTAAGCGAAATATAAGATATGGTAATCTTAAAATTGCCGTTCTATTAATAAAACCTTTTTTCTTTTTAAAGACGGTGTGCGCTTTCTTAATTTGTCTTTTAAGGTAGTTAACGTTAATTGAAAATACACTTTTCTGTTATAAACATAAAAATACGTAAACATTAAAAAAAAGCGATATAGGTGTAAAATAAGGTACCATTGCCTCTAGCGACATCTACAAAAAGCTTTGCCTGATACACCCCATTGATGACTATCATAGAGCCTATATTGTTCACGGGGTTCCAAGGTACATCTCTGTTAAATATTATAAAAAAACGGTTGAGTAATACAGGCATGAAGGCGATATACAGACATTTCAGATGTATAATAAAGTAAAGTATCATCACGACCGTTTCCCTTTCGGGGTGGTCAGAAACCACGCTTATAAATAAGCGGATTCACATTTAGCCTACTTTACTATAGGCCAATCATGACAAGTGGCAAGCTCGTCGATGTCTCCAGCGTACCAAACTCGAGAAATATCACTAGTTAAATATTATTTAAATGTATTTGTTTACATTAATAAATAGTTTAGTGTCCCGACCAGGAATCGATCCCGGTACCTCCGAGTACAACCGCTAAATTCACTTAACCGCTAGACCACGGAGGCAGATGTATAATGATTATCATTATTATTACGGCCACTAGAACAAAGCGTCCTAGACGTCCACTGTTTTACAGTTGTACAGAGAATTTTGCCTACACTCGCCAGACGGTTTGGCGACGATCTGATAAGGCGCGGTGGTGGCTCGGTTGTAAGAACGCTTTCTTTAAAATCCGGCAAAGGTCGGTTTAAACCCCCCGCCATGTACCAAAGAGAAATAAACTTTTCTTACGTAGGTATATTTGTCATAGATTTATAACACCACCGTACCCGTGCCTCGAAGACAAATAACACAATAACTATTATCAACATTGGAAAATTGACGAAAAAATTAAATAACAGAAAAATAATTTTCCTATACAAATGGACCCATCATATCAGCTACGACGTATCTTCGACTAAAACACTGTTGCCATAAACAAGTTTTTGCTTAAAACTAGGTCGTTAAAATCAATTCGTGGCTGTAAAAAGGCCGTGTCAGCCTATACCTATGTTCGTGGGTTTCGTACCTGTCAAACAATGTCAACTATTTATGCTTGTGTTCAGAAATATATATTTATTTATCTATTTCATTAAAATATAAATTAACATAAGCAAATATTATTTTAATAAAAAAAATAAACTAAACATAAACAAAAAAAACCTACTTACAAAACCTAATTTGACTATATATCGTATCTGCGATTATATGGTGGCAAGAACGCTGGCCGCATTTCCTTGTTGAATCACTATGCTGATACTCTGGGCGAGAAAAGAACCAGCCCTCTTGTCACTATTTATCTTATTTATATAATATAGAAAATAAATGACAAATAACCAAATCTTCTTCTTTTTTTTTTTTTGTTCTCTTCTCCCGATGGATGATGAATGAGATGATAGGGAAGGCAAAGGGTCTAGCCCATACAGCCAGGTCTCTCTATGCATAACTGAATTATTGGCGGTAAAAGCGCGATACTGTAATAACTCGATTGAACTCTTTTTACTTATTTATACATTTTAATGTTACGACTAGACCAATGTTACGTAGGGATGTAAAATAAACTGTACAGTGTATAGACTCATCTCCTTATTGCATTGACGCATATGAATGTTTTGAACTAATAGGTGCAAAAATCGAATTTTTAAATTTTTCCACTCATCTCCTTTTTCCTTGACACCACAGAATTTATCGTTTTCCATAATTATTCACATTGTAGCACATTATTAAACAAAACAATATCACTTTTAACCAATAATATCCACAGCAAATTAATTTACAAAACAAAAACTTGCACTTAACATGTCCACGCAAAATAGCGCGAAGAATTTCTTCTTCTTTTTTTAAAATAAATGACAATCGCCGATGAGGCATTCATGCCAACTTCACGTTTGTATCATATATTTAAAAATTATATAAATTTAATTTTACGGGCAACACGGTAAATCAATTAAAAACCAAATCAAAAAATTTAAAAAATAACTACAAAATTTAACGCGAAATTGTCTGTGATTTGTTTTGAAAATTGTTTTGTGTATTATTATTAATAATAATGACATTCATTGACTGTCAGGCGGTACGAAGTTCGCCGGGTCAGCTAGTTAATCATAAAACAAAAATATTATAATATTTTAATTAAAGCTACCTTTTAAGTCCTAATTAACACTGCCATCTAGCGGCATTCTTCGGAACGACATGCTTCGTTTGAATTTGGAATGAAAAGTTTTTACCTACTCGTATTTCCGTCGCTTCGCTGTGGCGCTATTTTACCAAACTTTTTGTGGCGCTTTTACAAATTGTAAGTATATAATATTACAACTTCATTCCCCAATTATTTATGTTACGTTTTGGCTGAGCAATTCCTATTCCATCCACTCCGTCTTCAGGCCGGGTCTGAGCATCAGAATAGGTCTGGAATGCAAGAGCCCGCTGGTTCTCCGGTAGTTGATGTTTTGCCTAACAGAGGTAGAAATGGAAGGACTCACCAGGGATAGCACCTCGCTGATTTTCGTGTACACTGTGTTTAAACTTGTAGGTAACTAGACTTGCTGCTTGAATTGATTTTGATGTGTCTTGATCCGTGGTTTTGATAAAAAAAGACAGCACAAAATCGAAGCCGGCCTTTACTTTATATCAGCTTGTAGAATGTTCTCGACCGGCCACAATGACATTGTTGACGTTTAGTGACGAGGCGCGATTGGTTATTGGATAAAGATAGGGAGGGGACGTGGTATCAGTCGATTCAGGGACTAGGGATGTGCTAGGCCACAACAATTTATTCATTACCCACAGGTTATACCATAGATACATATTCGATATAAGGATATTTGGGATAAAAGAACAATGGTAGCTTGGTTGTAAGAACGCTTTCCTTGAAATCCAAAAACAAGGTCGGTTCAAAAAAAACAACTTATGTTTTGCTTGTCTATTATAAAAATATAACTGACTCCATGGTATAGCGGTAGACACGGAGGTACCGGGTTTGATCCTGGTCAAGGCACAATAATTGATTAAACATATTTGTTAATTTTCTCGAGTCTAGGTGTAGTCAATAGGTAGGTGTGGTAATTTGCCCAGTTTGCCAGGGCAGAGTGGTATCCACCGTTTGTGACGATAAACCCTGTGGAGTGTATCCACACATTTCGGGGTCAGGCTCGAATTGCCGTCATGCCCAGTCAAACCGGCATAGTGTTCGGGACTGATGTCATTCATGAGTATCTAATTTTAGTATAGAATGAATGAATGAACCACACGCACAGGTCAAAATATGCACCCACATACCGTAGTCACTATCCCTTCGCGTACCTATAAATTTGGTGACTCATACATCTGTCGCACAATAAAGATGTGGAATGCTCTTCCAGCCTCTGTGTTTCCACTTTCCTATAACCTGGAGTCCTTCAAGCGAAGTGTGAAAAGGCATCTAGTCAAGCCGGCATAGTGTTAGGGACTGATGTCGGACATAAGGGTCTGATTCCAGTTGCTAACATTCATGGACCCTGCGCGCCACTTACCATCAGGTGGGCACAGGGTCACATGTCGTGCTAGTATAAAAAAAAAAAAAAAAAAAATGTTAATGAATGTTATTCATGAACTTTGCGCGTCACTTGTCAAGGTCACATGTGTTAGTATAAATAAATAGTCTAGTACGATAGAGACATCGAGGAGTTTGTTACTTGTCATGATGGGCCTATAGTAAAGTTTTCTGACCAATCCGGAATTAGCGTATGCTGTAGGTAAACCTCCAAGGTTCCTCGGAAAAATATGACCAAAATCGGTGCAGTAATATAGTCGTTAAGGTCAGTTAATAATTCACAATCATTTATTTAATTTGTAATATTTCTCGAGCCAGGTACGCTAGAGACATCAATGAGATTGCCAATTGTTATTTATATGCGTCTCTGATCACCCCGGAAGGAATACAGTGGGTCGCACATGGTCCTTGGCCATACCAATAAAACTTGGTACACCAGATATTGTAATCTTATAGGTAGGTATTCATAGCTAAATTAAAACGGTTATTATTTGATCGTTGTTCTGTATATGTTTTATTTTGTAATTCTGATATAGCTGAGTTTTCCTTGCAGATTACTTTTTAAGTCAGATTAAACATTAACAGGAATCTGCTAAACTGGTTGGTAATTCTGCCAAAAGCTTACTCTTTGGGCCACTTTGCTGCTTGGACTTCCACTAGCAGGAGTTCAAAATAATTTAATTAATGACGTACTCGTACCACAAATGCCTTTTTTTAACACCATACATTTCTACCGGAATTCGATTAAATCATAATCGTAATTTTCATTTTTTTTTAATACATTTATCATTATAGGTACATGACAAATAACAGAACTGGAGGTTAAAACATTTACAACAAACACTTAAAAAAATTGAGGTTATTATTGCGGCTGTAAAGAGGCCTTGTCAATAACTTATAAGTACCTAATAAATAAATGATTAAAAATATGTCAATGTGTTGATGTTCCTATGACACTACCAGTTCTTTTCCTTGTCTTTACATTGCACTCTCCAGGCAAGACAGATATTTTAACGTTAAATGTGTATATTGTGTACAATTTTGTTTAAATTATATTGCCTTAACCAAATTCCGGTGGGAATGTACGGTGATACACTAAGAATAAAGAATAAACATTACCTTAACTAAATAATACTAATTATTACTAATTATTGTTGCAGCTGTAAAGAGGCCTTGTCAATAATTTAAAAGTACCTAATAAATAAATTATTAAAATCACCTCGGGAGACAAAAGGGCTGGGCAATATTTGGGCCAAAGGATCATTCATTGCATTACCATTCAACGTGGCAATGCTTCCAGTATCCTTGGTACTTTGCCCATTGGCAGCGATTTGAAGCTAATTTTTCATTAAAAAAAAAAATGTTTTGTTTTTCTTCATTTTAGTTTTTAGTTGTATTTTTATTTATTAATTAGGTTTATTTTTATTAATAGTCATTTATGTTTTAAAATGTAAGTTTTTAGTTTATTAATATTTTATTTCATTTTTTTAAATCATTGTACCTTAATTCCTTTGAATAAAAAAAATATATTTATTAAAAATATGTCAATGTACTTAACTAAATAATAAATAAAGATATCTTGAGTTTGACTTATGATATTTTACTTTTAAAAAAGTAAATTAATCACCCTAAGGACACGTGCTAATAATTTAATATAGCTAAATCCTGTAATACCCTGAGATTAGTTGACTTTGACGATGTTTATCCAAATGCCGCGCCACGCTTTAGCCAATAAATTAACATAACACCAAAAAAATAACTTTTATAGGTTTACATAACGTTCTTATGCGCGCAGCGGTCGAGGTATCGGGTTCACTTCCGGGTTACGACTTGCTGGAGACGAGCGAAACTATAGACCACCCAATTTTATAGCACTTCCCGCAGGCCTAATAATAATAAATTATTTATTGTACAAAACCAAAACAAGTGCAGGTACATAGGCGAGCTATTGCCGTAAATGCATTTTCTACCAACTAACCTTTGTGACTGAGATATGTAATAAGCGGGTGCAGCAGAAGAAAAATGATAGTTGAAATTATGTATTACTATATAAAACACACATTAATTACAAACATATAGTACTTATACATAAATAAATGTCCTTTATAAACTAATAAATATATAAATAAATATAAAATACATACATATACTCGTACCTACGCATATATAATAAGTGAGTTATGGCGACTTATTAAATATTGTAACAACTGACGACATACAAATCCTGTTCCAATTTAAGTGAATAAATTAGTCCCTTAATACGTACTTCTAAGCCGGCATCGGTACTTATATATGTGATAGTTTATTTAAGAAAAGCATTATGCAAAAAAAAACGAAAAATTTCCATTTGCTGTAATTTAGAATTGACGCTTTTTTCTATGTTGTTATTAGTTATACTTCAATAACTAAATCACATCCAGGCGACCTCGCCACAGGCGGGAAGTTCAGCGGTTTCTGCTGAGAACCTCAAGTGGCGCAAATACGCCAACTTTGGTACAGGTTACGAGTTTGCTCCGTTTGGGGTCGAGACGATGCACATGGGGACCCTCAGCCAAGCGCCTGGCCAAAAGTAAAGTAAAGTATCATCACGACAGTCTCCCTTTCGGGGTGGTCAGAAACCACGCTTATTAATAAGCGGATTCTCATTTAGCCAACTTTACTATAGGCCAATCATGACAAGTGGCAAGCTCGTCGATGTCTCCAGCGCACCAAACTCGAGAAATATCACAATATATATTAATTAAATGTATGTATTTACATTAATAAATATTTTTCTTCGATTCTAAGAATGTTTTCCTTAAAATCCTACAAAGGTGGTTTCAAACCCCCCCTGCATGTACCAATTAGAAATACACTTCCTTACGTACATTTGTCATAGATTTACAACACCACCGTTCCCGTGTGAGGAGAACATGTTAAGCGGTCAGTCCCGGTTCCACTAATGTCAACGTTGTAACGCCTCAGAATTGTGGCGCTACATAGGACTTAGGGGACGTATATCCAACGCCTCAGTTTCTATTAAAAATAAAACGTCAGCGCCTGGCCAAGGAGTTGTCAAATCCGCTTGACACAGGCTGGCAATTATTTCTGCCAACGTATTAGCCTCGCTATACAGAGGTGAAATGTTACTTGAAGACACACATTTTATTTCTTTTAGTTTATAGTTATTTAATTTTATTAAAGTGACAAGAGGGCTGGCTCTTTCTTCGCCCAGAGAATTAGTATTGCAATTCAGCGGGGAAATGCAGCCAGCGTTCTTGCCACCATTCCACGCGGACGGGACTTATATCCCTATCCTTAATATTAATTTTATTTTATATGTTGTAAATATTTTTTTCGAATAAATGTATGTATTTTATTTAAGTAGTTTAAAATCATTATTATATATTTTGTTTATTTCTTTTTTAAATAAATGAATATTTATTCTTATTTATTGCTTTTCACAATCCTAATAAGCATCTAAGTAAGTTTTATATATTTAAAATAATATTTCAGAGTATTTTGTTACCTTACGAGTAGGTAATATATATATATATATTTGATTACATACGAGTACATACTAGTGTCATACTTCCTTACCAAATTCGACAGGACTGAATGACAAAATGGCGCATGTGGCGCATTCTTGTGAACCGCATATCAACACAGTCGTAGAACTCCACTGTTGCAGGTTAATTCCAGAAAATTCTTAAATATTTAGCCTACACTAGCCACGCTGGGCAGGCGGATTGGCGAGGGTCGACGATTTCACAATCTATGACAAATTAATGTAAAAAGAAAAGTGTATTTATCTTTGGTATATGGGGTTCGAATTACCACTCCATGCACATAGTCAACAATTTAATATTTCCACGTCCATCCTTCACGCCGCGGTCAATTATTCACTAGGGATACCTTTTCCTGTCCAGTCCCATCCCACTCAGAAGTAATGACCGGTAAAAGGTTGAAATTACACGTGTAACAATGATGATTCTGTTTACCCCTGTCAGTCGTAATTTTACCCCGATTTTGGCGCTATTTGATGAGCTAAGCCATATAAATCTCATCTACTTATGCATTCGCTATGTATTTGTTTTGTGTAAGTATTATCATGTATCCGATTTTCGAAACAGTTAAATTGGCACAATATCCGTTTTCCTGTACTCCATCCGATAACACCTTCGTAATTAAAATGTCGATTACAATTTCTTTGTGACTCTAAGTCAAAGTCAAAGTCAAAGTACTTTGCAGTTGTAGCCGTAAACCTCTGGAATCAGTTGCCTATAAAAATCCGGCAGACCCGAGCAGGGCTATCTTTAAAAAACTTGTATATGCACACTACATAAAGTCATGATATCCTTAGTTTGTTTCTGGCGTTGCTGATAATTATACTTGTATTTTTTATGGTTATAGATAGTATTACATTTTATTTTATATGTATGTTATTATTATTGTTTATATGTATGTATTTGCATGTAGTATTAGTATGTAGATATGTAAATATTATTTATTTAGGTATCTAAGTATGTAATAATTTATATATGTCATTATATTGTCTAATTAAGCCTGTAATTGCACCTACCTTTCATTGTTTAATTGCGTTTGTTGTCCCGAAGGTTTGACTGTCATAGAATGCCTAGCGGCATTAAGTCCGCCTTTGTACTTTGTGCAATAAACATTTAAATAAATAAATAAATAATCAACTGATAATCCCGTCTCATAGTTCCAGCAGATATTCAGATTCGTTCACCGTGTCATCTGCTCTAATAAAAATTGTGGAAGGCCCATCCCCAACAGCGGAGGTCTAGGACTATGAGTTCTATCTGGGATCTGTAATGTGATGATTCTCACAAGTAGACTGTACATTACTATTTAAATATTCTTTACTGAAAGAATTGGGGCTAAGCAGGTCTGTCATCAATACATTTATGGAACGAACTTCCATGACGGCATTAATGGAATGGGTAGGTATAGGGTAGGAAGAGGAGCAGAATGGTGGATGGTAAGCGTCTTGTTGCGAAATTAAAAAGAAGGGATCGATTGTTAACCAGATATATATATATATACTGAGCACGACATGTGACATCGCGCTCACCTGATGGTAAGCGGTACGCGGTAACGGTAGAAATTTGACTCCAGCCCTCACGCGCCTTTTCCGTCAGTCATACTCCTCTGGTGTTGTGCCGGAAACATGGAAGGTGGCCAACGTGCAGCCCGTTCCGAAGAAGGGAGATCGTTCAGACCCTTCCAACTACCGCCCCATTGCCGTAACCTCAGTACTGTGTAAAGTAATGGAATGAATAATCAACGCCCAACTCGTTAGATATCTAGAGGATCACTCCGTAATACATGACCGCCAATATGGCTTCCGTCCAAAACGGTCAACGGGTGATCTTCTAGCATTCGTATACCACGTCTGGGGTGAGGCAATGGACAAATATGGTGAATCATTGGCGGTCAGTCTGGACATCTCCAAGGCCTTCGATAGGGTTTGGCACAAGGCTTTACTGTCCAAGTTGCCGGCATATGGTCTGCCCCCACGGCTGGTGGACTGGATAGCTGGCTTCCTACATGAGCGCAGCATTCGTGTCCTTGTAGATGGGAATGCGTCTGATCTCATGTCAGTGAACGCCGGCGTACCGCAGGGCTCTGTGTTGTCACCAACACTCTTCCTTCTGCATATCAATGATATGTTGTCTCTGGGCAACATTCATTGTTATGCAGATGACAGCACGGCTCACGGGCGGTATCTGAGTCCTCGAGCTTTGGTGGGCAACCAACTAGAGGAGTCACGGCGCATTATGACGGCAGAACTGGACGACACCCTCCACAAAATCTATTTGTGGGGTGTTCAAAATCTTGTCCAGTTCAATGCCAACAAGACCCAGGCTTGCGCGTTGACGGCCAAGAAGTCCCCCTTCTCTCCTCCCCCTACTCTTCAGAGCACCACGCTGGACCTACAACCCAGCTTCAACATTCTCGGGGTGGAAATACGCTCAGACCTTAGCCACCGGAACTACATTGAGAGCATCACCAAAACAGCGTCAAGAAAGCTCGGAATACTGAACAAGGTGAAGCGGTTTTTTCCGCCTTCAATTAGACTGTTGCTGTACAAAGCACAGATCAGATCATGTATAGAATACTGTTCTCACCTTTGGGATGGTTCCGCCAAGTACCTCACAGATGCTCTCGATGTCCTGCAGAGGCGAGCTGTACGAATTGTGGACGATGCCACTACATCTGGAACTCTCGAATCCCTGCAGCTTCGCCGAGATGTGGCTTCTCTGAGCGTGTTCTACCGGCTATACTATGGTGAGTGCTCCGAAGAACTCTATAACCTAATCCCTCCCTCTCCATTCCGCAACCGAACCACACGCACAGGTCAGAATATGCACCCACATACCGTAGTCACCATCCCTTCGCGTACATATAAATTTGGGGACTCATACATCTGTCGTACGATAAAGATGTGGAATGCTCTTCCAGCCTCTGTGTTTCCACTTTCCTATAATTTGGAGTCCTTCAAGCGAAGTGTGAAAAAGCATCTAGTCAAGCCGGCATAGTGTTAGGGACTGATGGCAGTTACGAGTATCTGACTTCAGTTGCTAACATTCATGGACCTTGCGCGCCACTTACCATCAGGTGGGCCCAAGGTCACATGTCGTGCTAGTATAAAAAAAAAAAAAAAAAAAAAAAAAAAAAAGAAATGGGAGCAACTGACGCCAGCCTCAGACGACCGACATCAGTCCCTACCACTATGCCGGCCTATAAAGATGCTTTTCCACACTTCATTTGAAGGACTCCAGGTTATAGAAATAGGGAACATACTGGCTGGGAGAGCATTCCACATCTTCAGCGTGCGACAGAAGTAAGAGTCTCCAAATTTGTATGTACGCGTAGGAATAGTGGCTACGGTATGTGGATGCATATTTTGGCCTGTGTGAGTGGTTTGGTTGCGGAATAGAGAAGTCATATATGTCATTATATTATCTAATTAAGCCTGTAATTGCACTTACCTTTCATTGTTTGATTGTTTTTGTTGCCTAGCGGCATTAAGTCCGCTTTTGTACTTTGTGCAATAAAGATTTAAATAAATAAATAAAATCAACCAAAAGCTCGAGACAATTTTTTTTCTCCTCTCTCGTTCCCACACACGATGGACCCAGCATCTGCACACATGGAATTAGAGATTTGTCTTCTATAAAAAAAAACTCTTACAATCACCTACTTACAATATTTTGTTTAAAATTAGTTTTTGTTAAATCTTCGCTATTCCAGACAGCGTGGCACCACATCCCGCAGTCATAAAACCATCAACGGCACAAAAAATGATTGAACCTACAACCGACGACATTTGACCTGCCACTATAAATCAACGTGTCGGAAATGGTCACACAAGACGTGGGCTGAACGGAAGCTACTGTTTTTGCCGTGACTCTATATCCAACACGTGCCTTGTTTGTCTTAGCCTCTAAAGAATTATTTATTTAATTCTAATTTGGTTTATTCGATAATAAATAAAATATATAAAGGCGCGGTAGTGGCTCGGTTGTAAGAAAACGTTCCCTAAATCCTACAAAGGTCGGTTCAAACCCACCCGGCATGTACTCGTACCAATGAGAAATACACTTTTCTTACGTACATTTGTCATAGATTTACAACATCACCGTTGCCGTACCTCGGAGAGCACGTTAAGCCGTCGGTCCCGGTTCCACTAATAACAACTTGTGGAATCGTTAATAAATTGTCATTAAAAATTGACATCATATCCTCGCCAAGCTAGATTCAATAGATTTTACAAATTTAATAAGTCATAGAAATAGAAAAATAAGAATTTAATAAAAAATCTCGGGTACCTAAAGCTTTTTTTTTGTGGACGACACAACATTATACTGGAAAATCGTTATAATTGTTATTGTTATTTTTCTCTGTCTAAAATTTAGTATATGAAAGTAAAAATATCTCTAAAATGTCAGTAAGTTTATTTCCTAGAAAGTTAATTAATTAAATGTCCTAAAAGTACACTATGACTACAAAAATTTGACCGCCTCCGTGGTCTAGTGGTAACAAACGTTGCCGTGAACTCGGGAGTTCGTGGGTTCGATTCCCACCGGGGGCAATTACAATTACATTGTATAATTTGTCTCGGTCTGGGTGTTTATATGTATAAAATGTATATATTTACAAAAAAAAAAGTATAATATGTAGTTTATCAACCATCTAGTTTCCGTAACACAAGCCTCATAGCTTACCACGGAAATTAGATGGCGCTGTGTGACCTGTCTGGAAACATTTATTATTATTATTATTAAAAATCTTTGAAAATATTGGATTGTGCGAGCGAAAGGATGCAAAAGAGTTGAACCCACTTAAGTCCTATAAACAGCAGTAGCCCTATTTCTGTTACTTAGTCGCAAACGATATGTATAATAGAATCCGTTAACTATACATATATCACGCTATTAAAGTTGATATTTGCGCGGCCACTGTCAAGGTCGAGTTGAGAATTGAATAATATTTTGTAATTATGACGCAATCTCTGAAGTAAATAACGGTTGCGACTAGGTAACAGAATAGGGCTGCAGCACGCGTAATAGTAAAATAACAATATTAAGCTTCTTAAATTATGTTTCATGCAAATTCATACCTACAGATAAACATCTCAACGTATGACTCATTGTTTTGGGGACGCTCATAACATTTGACGTATTCGCTTAATGAAATGGAGTGTGTATTTATTAAGTTAATTAAACCGTTCTTGAAATATTGACCTATTCTTGACAGGTGCCTCGATCATAAGACGATCAACATTCGATGCAAAATGTTCACAAAGACGGTTGAGTTGTGAGTTGATTAAGAACTCTAGAATTAGAGATGCGCCGAGTAACACTTTTGCCTAGTAACCAGTACAGAGTTTTACTCGGTTCATTTTTTTTTCAACCGAGTACTCGGCCAAGTAACTCGGTTCAATCAAATTCCTATTTCGCGCCACCAAACAAGGTATCCAGAGCTGGCACGTTTAGCAAGAGTGTTTCTATGTGCATATATTGTTTTCGGAGGCTGGTAACATCTACGAAGAAAAGAGGAATAAGCTGTTACCAGAACGTGCAAAGAGCCTTGTGTTCCTGCATCATAACTTACCTTTATAAAAAAATTAACTATTGATTATTTTTATTACTGTTCTCTTATTTTTTATTTATTTAATTTATTTGTCTCATTACTACTCATTCATTAGCATAATTTTGATGTGATTAATTGAGATTGTCAAAGATTTCCTAAATTTGTAATGAATACTTTTTGATTAACACTGTTGTTTTAATTATATCTACCTAAATATATTGCTTTTCTTAAACCGAGTATACTCGGCATTCAAACCGAGTTATTCGGGCCTAGTACGAGTATCGAAAAACCCGCCGAGTATGTTGGAAATGCTATAAAACGAACGCGGGGTATGTTGTCTCATTTATTTAATTGGTTAATATTGTTACAATTCATTACATATAAAAATATAAAATAAATACTTGATGAGATTGTATTTTAAAACTTAAATCGGATTGGATCAGATTCGAATTTCAAGAATCGGTCTCGTGTTTCGACATGCGTTTGTGAGATATGAATTTACGAGCGGGGTAAACGCGTATGGCAAAATCTTGAGCATAATTTGGGAGTCGTAAATCTGGGAGCTTCTTGTTCGTATGTATCTCAATCTGACATATTGTTTGTTTACTCAGGTTTTTAATTAAAATTTCTATACAACTGGAAGAACTGAAAAACATTTTTATTTTACTTATTTCTTATGTAACATTTCTATATGTGTGTTATTATTTAATTATATATGTAAATAAAATAAAGATTGATGATGAAACGCTAGAACAGGTAAATGAAATTATATATCTGGGCAGTGTTTTCACTGCGGATGGGAAGTATGATAGGGATGTTGAAAGAAGAGTGAACGCGGGAAATAGTGTTAATGGGGCCCTGGGGTCACTGATCGCCAGTCGAAATGTCAGTGATAAAGCTCGACTCGCCATACACAATGCCATGCTAATACCAACACTTATGTATGGAAGCGAGACGTGGATATGTCAGAATACGCATGAGAGTAGAGTTAATGCAGTAGAAATGAGGTCTTTACGTCGGATATGCGGCGTAACTTTGATGGACCGTATACGTAATAACGAAATACGCAAAAGGGTAGGTATAAAAGAAAGCATAGGTACAAAAATAAAGAAAGGCATGCTCCGATGGTTCGGGCATGTCGAAAGGATGAGCGAAGAGAGATTGACGAACCAGATATATAATGCGAAAGTTGTGGGTAAAAGAGGCCCTGACAGACCAAGACTTGCCTATCATGATCAAATAAATAAAACATTAGCTGAAGGTGAATTAAAAAGCCATCGAAACAAGAGAGCATGTATGAAGAGGTTGATGAATGTCGAAGAAGCGAAAGAGGTATGTCGTGACCGTGACAAGTGGCGCTCAATTGTCTCTGCCTACCCCGCAAGGGATTTGGCGTGAAGATATGTATGTATGTATGTATATATGTAATATTATTATGTAAGTTTATAAGCACTTATAAATAACTTTTCGCACTCCCAAAGGTTGGTTGTCAGAAAATGATTAGTCATTAAGTCCGCCTATGAACATTTTTAGTGCAATAAAGTATTTGAAATAAAATAAAAATAAATAAACTAACTTAATATTTTATATAGTTTGCAAGAAAAAAAAAGAGACAGGAGAGCTGGCAATTATTTCTGACAAAATATTAGCCTCGCTATACAGAGGGGAAATGTTGCCAGTCTCCTAGCGACTATCCCATAAGGGTCGTCTATATACATGTTTATTTATTGTTTAATTATTTAGGTTTAATTTATGTGTAATAATTAATCCAGTAATGTCGTATGGTGTAGAAACGAGGACACTGACGGTAGGTCTGGTCCACAAGTTCAAGGTCGCTCAGCGAGCTATGGAGAGAGCTATGCTCGGGATTTCACTAAAAGATAAAGTCAGAAACGTTGACATCCGTCAAAGATCCAAAGTTACCGATATAGCTTTTAAAATTAGCAAGCTGAAGTGGCAATGGGCTGGACACATATGCCGCAGAACCGATGAACGTTGGAGTAGATGGGTTCTGGAGTGGAGACCACGTACTGGAAGACGCAGTGTGGGACGACCCTCCGCCAGATGGACAGATGACCTGAAGAAGGTCGCTGGTGGGGGATGGATGAGGGTGGCAGAAGATCGTGTGAAGTGGCGAGCCTTGGGGGAGGCCTACATCCAGCAGTGGAGAGACACAGGCTGATGATGATTATGTGTAATATTTAAGTCATGTCTGTTTGAATGGACTGTAATTGGCTTTGTCTGTCGCTATAGCCGTGGGCGTCTCGTCTCAGGTTAGCTAGGCGGCATGCTAGCTCGTGCTGCGGCGGCTGTCACCGTTTTTTTTCATTTATTTTTTATTATTATTTGCAAGATATAATTTATATAATATAAATAAGCGGTGGTGGCTCGGTTATAAGAACGCAAAATAAAAATAAAATATCATTTTTACCTTAAGGAGAACTAATATTTTAAGCTTGCCAAAAATGTGAATTCTTTAAAAAGCGTGGTTTCTGACCACCCCAGGAGGGATACAGTCGTGATAATACTTTACTTAGTTTTACTTTTTAGTACTTTCACGCCACTCGTTACTATATTTTGTTTATTTATTTATATTTTAAGGTACACTAACAGGTTACAATTAATACATATCAAGCACTTATTTACAATAATTTATAAGGTCGGAATTGCATCCCAAGAGCAGTGTACACGGCATGCTACACATAGCTACCTGGATGATTAGAATCAACTGTTTTTTTTTTTTTCAGATTATAAAATTTTAGGTTTCATAAATTTTCATCATTATCAATATAATGATACTATTATATACGAAATATATAATGTGAAAACAAAATATAAACCCTGGTTTCCGCACAATGTGTAGGTAAGCCATTGTATCGAAGTACTGGGCCCAGATTGCAATAAACACGATGCTTAGAGAACGCAGGACGCGCGGCGATACTCTGGACATTGGCTGTACCGGAACAGAGAAAGGTATTGAATGCGACAGTTTTTGTTTGATATTTATATTCATATTTTTGTGGAGTACACGCAATAAAAAAGCTTGTTTTTAAATGATTTGCCTTAAAAATAATAAAACTTAATAGGGAAAATAAAAAAACACCTGAACTGAACTTCCTCGACTTATAAAGAGAAACGATACACCTATGGCTTCTTTCGTAGAGTTGGGGAAACGATTCGCGTCGTTGATGAACAGAGTACGAGAGAGCGGCAACATCATCTTGTACTTAGTGAAGCCAGCTAAAATTTATGTTCATCAATCAATAAAGTATAATTAAATAAAAAAATATTACACGGGTGACGCCTCCGGGGGCCTAATTCTTGCGCTTTCGACTTGCGTGTCGGTTCTAAATAATCGAATGAAAAGCGACAGATCTCCATAGAAAACTGTCAGTTTCATTCGAGCGAATGTCGAAGGGGCGAAAATCGGGGCCCAGTTCAAGCTGCTATATTATATGTAGATTGCTCTTTCAGCCAGTCTGTTTCTTCATTCCTAGAGTACTTCAAGCGAAGTGTAAAGATGCATCTTGTTAGGCCGGCATAGTGGTAGAGACTGATGTCGCTAGTTAGTGGCTGGAGTCAGTTGCTTCCATTCTTGGACCTCGCGTACCGCTTCCCATCAGGTGGGCGCGAATCATATGCCTTAAAAAATATTTTAAAAAAACTGGAGCTTGATAAAATAACATTGCAAATTTATATAAATTTAAGCACAAACATTGTTTTAAACGAAAGTTTCGTCTCAATGTCCTTCCCTGTGCTTTAGCAAGGGTCAGTATGAGCCCCTAGTTAGGAGCGACCCCAGCTAAATTAATGCCGGCCATTCTCGCCCTGACGTCGCCCAGTTGTTCTTAAATCTAATTACCATGGCTGCCGTACAGTACCGCTTTATGGCCAGCGACTGATAAATGCCCAACCGTGCACATATCGTTCCTATTTTTTAAGTGCACAAGTAGCTACTCGCAGTTTATTTATTGTTTAGGGTGAATCCGGCAGAAGCAAGTGGATTTAAGTAAGTATATTATGATTGTACATACATAGTCTGGCTATAAATATTGTTACATAAAAAAATAAAAAAAAAGGTCCTTCGCGCCATTTTGCGTGGACATGTCAACTGCAAGTTTTTGTTTTGTAAATTAATTTACTGTGGATATTATTGGTCAAAAGTGGTGTTGTTTTGTTTAATAATGTGCTACAATGTGAATAATTATGGAAAACGATAAATTGGACTTCAAATATGGGGCACAAGTTGAGTTTATTTTTGCGGTTTTCCTGCGCTGTCAACTCCCATATTTTACCCGACGTGTTTGAGCTATGGTGCCGCGAGTGACTCCAAGATAAGCATCAAATTCTGCAGCATCTGGATGACCTCATTAACTCATGAAAAAAAAAGATATATTACGTCAGACTTGGCTGTATGGGCTAGACCCTTCGCCTTCCCTATCACCTCACTAATCATCCATCGGGAGAAAAGAAAATAAAAGAAAAAAAAACAATAATAGTAACAATAATTTGGAACCTGACATTCTCGTATGAATATTCATTGTGTTTTGACATTATCGCGCCAATCTTTGTTAAATACTCTTATGTTTTGAAATGGAGTAGGGTGATGAAAGAAACTGTGATAGCATTACACAAACTAGGTATAAAGCCAAATGCAATTGAAAGACGGTCTATTGATAGGTTCGTATAATATATGGTCCTCTGTTTTTGACATGACTAATAACGATTTAATTCTCATAACGTTTGGCTTCTTGCCCCGTCTTGTTGTACGTTTAATGTCTTTATTCTCTGGTTGAAGAATTTTCCCTCAGCATCGGTTGACACACGTCTTGATCGAAATGGCAGTGAGCCTTCGTCTTGAAGCACAGACTATCCACCCGCAACAGTGTCGGTGTGGACAGCCCGTCGGACACGTCGAAATCCATGGGCTTTCTTGCACTAGAAGTGTTGGCCGCTTTCCTCGTCACGTAGCTCTCGACATCATCCGATGGGCTTTTGTCACTGTTGGAGTATCCTCTATCCTAGAACCCTCTGGGATTGCAAAGATCGATGGCAAGAGATCCGACGACATGACTGTTGGGCCGTGGAAACTTGTCAGGTCACTGGTGTTAGATGCGGCACGTGTACATTAGCTCTATCTCACATCTAGGTGACCTCGTCAAGCGCGGGAAGTGCGGCGGTTACTGCTGTGAACCTTAAGCTGTGCAAATACGACTACGCCAACCTCGGTACACGAATCCTTGTGGACCCTCAGTCAAGCGTCTGGGCTAAGGAGTTATCCAAATGCCTAACGGAAAAGTCAGGAGACAAAAAAGCTAACTTACTTACTTTTATACTTCACGAATGATATAATACGTTAATTGTGAAATTCAGGTGAAATAAATAACTGTAGAATCATAGGGTAGCTAGTGCAGCTGGAGCCCAAGACACAAGACGAAAATTCCTGGTTTGGGCTCCAACGTGCAATACAATTGGAAATATGTAGCCTCGAGATCAATTTTGTTCACATCATGTAATTTATTATATATTTCACTATTGAATTTATTATTGTAACTAATTTATAATAAATATTTATTATAAGCAATAAATAATATTTTATAGACGTATATTTTTAATATATTTAATTTTAATTGATATATTGCACCTACCTCACATAAATGTTCTCGTTGTCCCGAAGGTCTGACAGGCAGAGAATGTCAAGCGACATTATGTCACGCCTTTGTAATTTATGTGCAATGAAGTTTTAAATAATTAAATAAATAATTTCTACTGTATAAATAAAGAATTATTATTATTATATTATATATTATATTATTAATTATTTCTGCCAACGTATTAGCCTCGCTATACAGAGAGGAAATGTTACCAGTCTCCTTGGGACTAGAAGGGAAAGGGGAAGGGTCGTCTCTAGAGGACATTTTTTTTATTTATAGTTTATTTTGTATTAGGTATAGTTTATATTTAATTTTACTTTTTAAGTAGTTTTATATATAATAAACAATAAATTTGTTTTCATGTCTTGATTTTTAATTAATAGTTGTATTTTGATTATTTACTCAACATATTGCGTATTCATATCACGTCGGGGTCGCCAATCTAGAGATATACTGTATATATATATAATGTATACTATCATTATTGATTAATTATTTCGTTATTTATAATACCTACTTGTTACGGCTTGGTATCCTATCCAGATTCCCCAAGTTGCTAATTCTTCTCTTACATCACAAATTGTAGTGACATCAACTAACGTCACTGTTGTATCTGTGCGACTGCGATGCGAGTTAGTCGAGTCTAGCTTTGATAAACTGACAACGTTTCGCATGCCCGAGCTTGCATGGCGAAAATACGTGAATCCAACCAAAAGAATTAGTCTTTTTAAGTTTTTAAGTAATTATTTCTATTGCAAGAGCCAGAAAGGGACTGACTACAAAGACCTTGAAAAAAGTTATCCTTATTGAACTTACCTTTCCGGGGAATCAAATATTCCAAAAGACCACAACATGAAGTCGAATAAATATTATGATCTCACAGAAGAAATGATCAGGAACGGGTTCAAGACTCAGCTTTACGCAGTGGAAGTTGGTGCGAGAGGAGTTCCAGCAAAATCTTTGCATCACTTATTGAAATAATTGGGCCTAAGCAGGTCTGCCATCAATACATTTATGGAACGAGCATCCAAGACGGCATTAACGGAATCATACAGTATTTGGTTGGGTTGGGAGAGAAGTAGAATGGTGGATGGTGATCGTATTATCGCGCAATAAATAATAAGAAAAGGAGGCCTCCTTTTCCTAAACCAGCATTGTCGATCGCAAGCCCGAGACACCATTCTTCTCATCTCCACCCGATGGACCCGGCACCCGCACGGTGAATACATGGAATGCTTAGAAATTTGTTTTCTCTAATAATAATAATTGAAGTTTTGTGTAAAGTGCAGTGCTTGGAAATAGTGTGCTTCGAGATCTGTGATATTTGTTCCCCCAAGTCGTATGCCTTGGTCTACTTATTTCAGCACGTTCCCCATCTCCTAGCTTAGATATGAATCAGGGATAGCCCTAAACGTAAGCAACACAAAATGAGATGCAATAAAACCACCAAGATAATACAATTATTCTTTATTAAAAATAGTCCACTCCTAGAAGCTCAACCACTACTTAAATGAAACACAACTTATCTGAGTTAATTTTGTAATTATTTTGATATCCTTAATTCTAAATTTAAAAAAATTGTTGTTCCTCAATATACAAAGTACAGTCTTGTACAAGAAGTAAATGAAAAAAAAACAAAAAAAAAAAAATACTCGTTATTATTGGCAAAAATTCAAATTGCATAGCGAAAATTAAGCCTAGATAATCTAACTTATAAATTGTTAATTTTGTTTAAAACGTTTGCGGTCGGAGCAAAACGAGGCGCAATTTTAAAGTCCCGACGCAAAACTTTTTTAAACTTCGACAAACATGTTAGGGGTCGCTAAAAGAGAAGTTCCCGTGTTTTGAATTGTTTTAGGTATCGTGGATGAAAAAAGGAAGTTTTATTTCAAAAATGTATTCCAACTTTACCCTTGTCCTTACGCAATTTAAGGACTAAGTACCAATTTTTTTTACCGAATAAACGCATTTAAAATTTTTTCAAATGTAAATATAATAATAATAACTTGATTCATTACCTATCATTGACAATGTACTTTTGTAACACTACCCCGCTATATCTCTAATTTTATGTGTTTTTGTTAAATTGAATTTCTATATCTTTTGGTACAAACAAAAGATATAGAAATTCAATTTAATAAAAACACATAAAATTAGAGATAGGGTAGTGTTTTCTTTTGTTTTTTCTCCTATTATTAACCTAAGCATCAGTAATAAAGTATTTTATAGTATGACAATGCTACTTTACAGCAGCTATAATCTTAGTGAAATCCTCATAATTGTTTTCGTCTTAGCTTGTAGTATGACAATGCCCCATTACAGCAGCTATAATCCTTGGTGTATTTATTTTAAGATTGTGTATGTCTTAGTTTATAATATGACAATGCCTATTTACAGCAGCTATAATTTTAAGATTATAATTATGTATATTTGGGTTGTAATGTGCTGCTCCAAATACAAGCTATTTCCCAGAAAATAAGCTTTTCGTTATATTAATTAATTTTTTGACATGTAACAGCGCAGAATACATTATATTTATTGTCCTATGCCTACTTACAAAATAAATAAACTAAACTAAACTAAAACAAAATAAAAACTCGATTCACCTTTTCCCTTTGTTATTATTTATCGTCTGTTTCTATTTTTGACTGATGTCATGCCTACCTTATATCATTGACAATCTACTTTTGTAACACTATTATTTGTAAATGAAGAGCTAATAATAATAATACATTTTAGAATTAATTCCATAATTATTAGTAACATTTTAACTTAGAACTATGATACACACATTCATTAAAAAGTTAAAAACAATCAGCAAAAATAATAACAATACGTAGTACTTAATTTAATTTAAATAAATTGATAAATATTTGTAGCGATTTATACTACGCAAATGCTTTAATGCTGCTAAGTACGAAAACACAATGCAAGCTCACCTCGATCCTTGGCGCCGCATCAGACTGGAAAATTCTCATGGATACATTTGACCATCATTATAGGATCCAACTTACAGTTGCCTCAAAACTTGAAAAAAAGTTATTCTTATTCCGTGGGAATTGAATATTCCAAAGACCATAAGTCGAATATCATAATTAAATCTTTGCACCACTTACTAAAAGAATTGGCCCTAAGTTAAGTAGGTCTGCCGCCAATACATTTATTGAACGGGCTTCCAAAATGGCAATAACGGAATCATACAGTATTTGGTTGGGTAGAGGAGCAGAATGGTGGATGGTGAGCGTCTTGTCAATAAAATAAAAGGGGGCCTCCTTTATAACTCTCTTTGTAATCTCTTTCACCCACACGGTGAATCTATAGGATGGTTAGAAAATTGTCTCCAAGTGTTATTACAACGAAGTAATTTAGGCAAATATAGTATTCATAATGACATGTGGCAAGCTCGTCGATGTCTATGGTGTACCAGACTAGAGAAATTGATCCTTGTAAATTGGCAAATGTGTCATATCACAAATAATAATAAAAACATATAGTGGGAGCATATTGTAGCGTAAAGAACCAAAAATAAATATGGTATACTCAATAAAAAATCAAGTCAATAAACGGTTCTAAAAAAGTACGTTTTTTTATAATTTTTACTTTAATGTACATTATAATAATAAAATTATAATGTATAATGTAACATTAATAATAGTTTTTATTATGTAACGTATAAATTATAACAACTATCATTACAATTACCCCAGAACACAGAGTCCTAGACCACCACTGCTGGAGATGGGCCTTCCAGTACATCATCACATCCCCTAGAACACAAATTATTAGACCGGATATGGGTCTTCCGGAAATTCCTGGACAATTTGGCCTTCACTCGCCACGCTGGCCGTAGTTGGCAAGGATCTGATGTCAATTTTTAATGACCGTTTATTAATGATAAATATAAGTTCGTATTAGTGGAACTGGGACCGACTTAACGTGTTCTCCGATGCACTGGAAGGTTTGTGCATATTGTAGCGTAATAGAACAAAACTAAAAATGGTATACTTAATAAAAAAAACATGTTAAAACAGAATTAAAAAGTACGATCTATTAGTTAATTTTTGAGTTATTTAAAAAAATAAAATTCGTTTAGTCTTTTTCCTAAAAGTTAGCAATTAACAGTTATTAGGATTTGGCAGTTCACAGACGATATCTGCCAAATTCATCATTCAAAATCAGTTCGGCAATTTTGACCTTTGACACCGAATAACTTTTGTAGCACACATGGGATCGATGGGGATTTTTAAACCTTTATTTGTAATGGTAAAAATGGGAATTTTAAATGTCTATATTGACCGGACTATATATCGTCAAGGCGAGACAAACTTACATACATGCACACATACAAAGCTTTTTTCATATTTCTAATATTAATATACATGAATGAAATCAATTTAAATTTTTAATTACGTAATGAAACATATCCTGTATTTAAATTTTTCTTCACATTGCGTAGGTACTTCCCATCGAGAGTTCAATAAATAACAAATAAAGTAACGAATTGCAGATAAAATGTGGTCAAATTATGTTTATATGTAAACTCAAAGAAAAAGTGTGCATATTAAGATACCTAAAGCAAGTTATTATAAAATATATCCTGTATAGTTTTATTCGCATTACTTCCAACATTAAGAGTTCAAATAAAATAAACATCCGTATTCAACAAATAACACAGCACAGCATCCTAGACCTCTACTATTGAAGATGGTCTTTCCAGAACGTATATCTAGAGAATTTGACCTACACTTGCCACGCTGGCCAGACGGGTAGGCGAGGGTCGAATGTCTTTTTTAAAAAAGTATAGTAACGTAAAGTATCATCACGACCGTTTCCCTTTCGGGGTGGTCAGAAACCACGCTTATAAATAAGCGGATTCACATTTAGCCAACTTTACTATAGGCCAAATATGACACGTGGCAAGTCGATGTCTCCAGCGTACCAAACTCGATAAATATCACAAATAAATTAAATAATAATTAAATGTATATATATACATTAGTAAATATTTTTGTGTCCCGACCAGGAATCGAACCCGGTACCTCCGAGTCTAAATCCACGGACTTAACCGCTAGACCACGGAGGCAGTGTCTTTTTTTAATGACAATTTATTTATTAACTATTCCATAAGTTGATATTATTAGTAGATTTTCCGAGACACGGAAACGGTGTTGTGAAACATCTATGACAAATGTACTTAAGAAAGTGTATTTGTCATTGGTACATGCCAGGGTTCGAACCCACCTCTTTAGGATGTTAAGAAAAGCGTTCTTACAACCAAGCCACCAGAGCTGTCATCTTTTTTTTTAGTTATAAGTTTTTAACTAATAAATCTCTTTATCTCAAATATTAGCGGTCATGCACCTTACAATCCCTGCTCACATCTCCCAAAGGTTAGCTGTTAGAAATGTTTTTAGACATTAAGTTCGCCTATGTACTGTAATATGTATTATTTTCTGTGCAATAAAGAATTTATCTATCTATCTATCTGTCATAATATGTGTAATATGAATTAGCTTCTTTAAAAACTGTTGATACTATTTTTTATATGATGACTTATTTGTTTTTCTAATTAGAATTTAACTCCACACATTGCGGCGTTCTGCGGAGAACCTCAAATTGCGCAAGTACGCCAACCTTGGTATCGGTTACGAATTTGCACCGTTTGGGGTCGAGACGATGTGCCCATGGGGACCATCAGCGAGTCGCTTGTCAAAGCGGCTGACAGAAAGGTCTGGAGACAGGAAGGCTGGCAATTATTTCTGCCAACGTATTAGCCTATACAGAGGGGAAATGTTGCCAGTCTCCTTGGGACTATCTCGGATGGGACGTCTCTAGAGGACATTTTTTATTTATAGTTTAGTTTATTTTTAATTTTATTATTTAGGTAGCTTTTAATTTATATTTAATGTACATATATTAATTACCTTCGAATAAACTACTCTACACATTTCCTATTTGAAGTCTACACAAAAAATATTCTCATAAGAATCGTATTCTAATCTGAACGAGTATAAAATAAAATATCCATTAACGGTTAAAGGAAGTGGTCACAGATCAAAAAGCTAAGTTTTATATCGTAGATTCATCTTAAGAGCATGGGCACACCGATAGGGTATATGTGAACGTGCACGAGCAGCTGTGGCAGACGTCATTCAACCACGTAGGTACGCCACGCATGTGTTGTGTTTATAATTTGCGTTTTCGGCTTAAACCGTTCGTTTAATTTTTAACACCCATTATCTTCATAACTAAGCGTCACATTGCTTAGTGGATCTTATTACTGGAAAAAGTTTTTTAAACGACTAGTTAAAAAAAATGAATTTACAAAAAAAAAATGTTGGTTGGTTTACGCTCTAACCCGGCGATATGATCATCATTACAGCTTCTAGAATCTAGGCATCCATTGATGGAGATGGCCCTTCCTGAAATTTCTAGAGAATTTCCCCTACACTCCCACGTTGACCAGACGGAATGACGAGGGTCTGATATATATTTTTTAATAAGAATTTATTACCATATCACTATTAATAACATCCAACAGACCTACCCCATAACTTGCGTTAAGTCTTAAATTAGATTGTGAAAATAGTGAATTCCATTTAAAGACCTTTGAAGTTTCGCCGATTATAGCCGAGGTGACGTCAAAATAACGTTTTCCACTATTCCAAAGGCGATTGCAATTTTAAAATCATTGAAACAACGTATTAGTAAATATTGTCCTGCTTTATAACACTTTTTTTTTAAATTCATTTTGGAAAACCAACAGTTGACTATTGTATATAGATATCAAACAGTACATTCCCTAAGAACTATTAAAGGTTTTCATATATAAGTTATACCAACATTTATATATTTTTTAAAAATATATTTATATTATAGTTCCATTAAACATAGTTTTACAACATACACTAATTATTGGTAAACTATCACCATTCATCATCATGTTGGAGATGGGCCTTCCAGATCATATATCTGAAGAATTTTGCCTACACTCGCCACGCTGGCCAGACGGATTGGAGAGAATATGATGACAATTTTTAATGACAATTTATTAACGATTCCACAAACTGGGACCGACGGCTTAACGTGCTCTCCGAGGCACGGGAACGGTGGTGATGTAAATCTATGACAAATGTACGTAAGAAAAGTGTATTTCTCATTGGTACATGCAGGAACACGTTCTTACAACCGAGCCACCACCGCGCCGCCAAAATATACGTATAGTAAAGTAATATATAAGTATCCCTTTCAGGCATCGATGTATATAGATAAGCCTATTCAATACAAAACGCACTCTTAAAAACGTGCCGCTTGCTTTGTGTACCTACCAACTTTGGGGGGCAATTTTCAAGCAAGGATAATGCCACATGCTTTATTCATCGGAAATTATATCACAATGCATACAAAAAGACTTTTAGTTTAAGAGTTTTACTCGATATAAATATTAATATTAGGCGCTCTCGACGCTTGCTATCTCGCGACTGTTGGTGCAGCTACATGACTTCGATTGGTTTTACGGGAACGTTTTTATTTCAGTGATTGCCTATCTATATACATCGATGCTTTTTTTACAATTTTTTTACAATTAGTCAAAATAAGAGAATACTAAATTACGCAGTGTATATAACCTTTGCGGCTAAGTAACAGAATATATAGGACTGCTGGTTGCAGTGGATGGATTAATGACTGCTTAGATTTCTTTCTTATCAAAGTCAAAGTCAAAATATCTCTATTCACGTAAACCTATTACAGGCATTTAGGAAACGTCATTAATTTAATTATTTTGAATGATTCTACTCCTGCTAGTAGAAGACTAAGCAGCAAAGTGGTCCAATAAGTAAGCTGTTAGCAGAAGACCAGCAGCTTAGCAGATTCCAGTGACCTGTTAATGTTTAATCTGACTGAGAAAGGAATCTGCAAGAAAACTCAGCTATATCAGATTTACAAAATAAAACATATACAGAACTGCACCACAACGATCTTATTAGAACTGTCTTCTGCGGACTCTATCACTATTTCATTTATATATTTATCATAATGTTAAAACTGTTAAATCATTTAGCCAAATTTATGCAGTCGGTATGCCCAGGCCTTCGAAATAGGTTACAAAATAATTTTCTACCAAAATCAAAGGGTTCGCGCGCTTCGTTGGCCACTGATAACAATGATCGCCCCGCCCGAGGCAATTTATTACGAAAACAGAGAAATATTTTATTGGAATTTCTAATTAGACAAGCCGAAACCGGGATCGTCCGGTCTAATTAGTTTGCTACAGGAATATATATATATATATGTGTACATTTTCATTTATCAAAAGCAATGGGGCCGTGGGGGCCAAGTGTTAACTATTTAAAGAACTGTCTACTTGGCTGGTTAATGCTGTATGTGACAAGAGTGCTGGCAGTTTTTTCGCGCAGCAAATCAGCATCGCTGTGCGGAGGGGGAATGCTGTAAGTGTATATTTATATATATTTTATTAATTTATATTGAAAATGAACAAAGCTACAACCCTCTTAAAAACCTTATAAAATCGCTTTTAGAGGCACAATAAATAACAACTTAACTATTATTATTCGCATTTAAATAGACGACATTTCTCATAAGTACGACTACACTCAAATGTGAATAATCTTTAAAAATGCTATGGTAAACTTAACGATCATTGTTACAGAAAGAAGTTTCTTGAACACCATCAATAACTTTTTAAGATATGTTAAAAATGCAAAAAAATAAGAAAATCATTTTTTGATGCCAATAATCGTGTTTTTAAAAAAACTGACCCGACTGAGTTTTAAGTATTACAAATCCCCAAAACTAAATAAAACTTTTTTTGTTGAGTTTTTTTGTTAGTCGAGTCCACGTGCAGTGGCGAGCCTTATGGAAGAAATCTAAATGAAATAGATTTAATTTATAATTGTATTTATTTTGACAATTTATTGTTTTAATAACAAAAGGCGTATGTATGTAATAAATACCTTCGGGACATTTATGTAAATAGAAAAACAAATCAATCAGTAAAGTCATTTTAACATTAATTTAAATTAAGTAAATAGTCACTTGCCACTTTTAAGATATACCTATTTCCTAGCAAATAGTTGATACATTTACTTATTAAATAAATACATAATAATGATACATACATGTCTTAAAAAAAAAAATAACTTTTTTTTGAAGACACAATAAAATTGGCATTGCAAAATAACTAAACGAAACAACCTGCCATATCTCTAGCTTAGTAGGCCCAATAGAGCAACATACACCGCACTTCATAACCCAATAAACTTATTAACCATATACTATACGCTAATATATCCCTAAAGACACTAGGGTTTAAGGAACATTGCCCTATGAAATGAATATGGCGTTTAAGCTTATTAAGAATGAGTATCAGAAGTTTTGAGAATTTGCATAAGACGCTGTCAAGATGTTCTTGGAAGGGTTAAATCATAGAGCTTGGAATAGCCTAGAAGTGACATTAATAAATACTCAATTGATATCGTCATTTTTTATTTATACTCATACGTTATGCATATATCTCTAGCAGATATTCAGATTTGTATACTGTGTCTGCAGCCCGCCAGTGGAATAAGCTACCACTCGCTATTAGACACGCGCCGTCTGTCCACGTTTTTATGCGCTTGGTCACTGCTTTATTTCTAGACAAACAGGAGTCGTCATCAGGCTAAAAATATATATTTGGCATAATATCTACTTATATATACGTTTATTTATAAGTATATGTGTAATATATGTAACAGTGTAAGTATCTATTAGTATGTAGTGTGTGTAGTATATTAGATATTGTTAAACTTGATATCGGCACTACCCTTAATCTCATACTCTCCCAAAAGTTAGATAATAGAAAATGTCTTGTAGGCATTAATCTTCGCCTTTGTACACTTATTTTGTGCAATAAAGAATTTAATAATAATAATAGCAAAAACTCAAAGTTTATTAAATTAAAAATATTTTAATTTTTAGATATATTATTGTAACAAGATTATAATTTAATTTAAAAAATTATCACGATAGCTCTGGTACTAAAGGACTTGATTGATATGAATACAACATATATTTTTTTCAAATAATTAAATTCTTGACAATAAATGTTTTTTTTATTATCTATTAAAACTATTGCAGGTTTAAATCATAGAGATAAAATTTTACAATTGTTATTGGACCATAGGAATTTATCTCTTTTGTTATTATTATTTTATTGTGACGTTAAGGTAACTTTGACAGCATACTATTATGTAAATAGTATTTTTAATTTAGGTTTAAGCGTTAATGCCCCTTTACGGACAATTTCGCCTATCTCTCTTCTTTTCATGACACATCTCTTCGCCCTTCTCACAACTCCCTTCTATCTGTTTCTTCACATCACACTGCATTGGAACGATCTACCTATCAACATACGCCAAGCAACTACGAGATCATTTTTTTTAACTTTTTTTTTTAATCTCTTTATTGCACAAAAACTTAAAAGTAATATACAAGGGCGAACTTAATGCCTTTCAGCATTTTATAACAGCTGACCTTTGGGAGTGTGGTAGAGGATTTGCAGGGTGCATTATTATAAATATACAATTTACATACAATAACTGGTGTATTCACACTTCTTAAATAGCTCCTGACAGCGTTAGTAAGTAGTATGTATGTTTATGTATAATAATGTATATTATTAGTATTAAGTATATTGATATATATGATGTAAGTATATATTATTTCTATTAAATTACCTTTTATAATTATAGTATTATTATTTATACGATTGCACCGCACCTATAATTGTTTAAATTTGTCCCCAAGGTTTGGCTGTCAGATAATGTCACCGAGCGTTAAGTCCGTCTTAGTGCTATAAAGTTTATTAAATAAATAAATATTTAATGATGTATTTTGGAACATTTACTGACATCTAATTTAATAACCTAGGTATAAATATAGTAACTGAGAAAACTTTTTTACATCAGCATCCACATTTAGCTAATGTTTATTTTATATAGTTTTAATTGATAATGATGATGGCTGTTCTTTGCACTAATGGTCACTTTTGCTATCCTGCCATGACTTATGAACTGTGACATGTTTAATGTATGCTTCTGAGGCACGCCATTGGCCGAAATAACCAAAGTGACAAGCTAACTACCAATCACGTGGCGTATATCAAAATATTGATCAGAGATTATTTGAATCATCGTTTTGCTCAAAATTTTACAGCTGCTTTATCTAACATAATGTAATATTTATTATTATATTTTTTGACATTTACTGTATTTAATAACCTAGGTTTAAATAGTATAGTGACTGACAATATTAGTTTACAGCAGGTAATGACGATGGTTGTTCTTTTGCTATCCTGCCATGACTTGTGAACTGAATAAATGATTTTAATTAATGACCTGTCTAGTAACTTTTTAAACTCTGTGTTTAAGATTCTCAAGAGCTTTTCCTGTTTCGTCTAAGGGGCTTATCCTGATAATTATTTCAATTGTTTATGCCTGTCGACAGTGCATTTAGATGGCGTATTATAGTTTGTAGGATTGTTGTGTTCATTACTCGAGGTACTTGGGTTGTCATCCCGTGATATATTAGGGGTAAGACTTGCACCTATATTTTTTGACCGGATCATCAATATTTATTAGAAGCAATTACAATGAATTCAAAATAAATTTAAACTATAAATAAAATATTTACCCATTACTTAATTATGTGGCAGTGTGACAAGATAACTTGCAGCATTCCCATTTGCTGCGAGAAAAAAACTGCCAGCCCTCTTGTCACATACAGATATATGTTTTGGAAGGCACATCTCCAACAATGGAGGTCTAGGACGCTGTGTTCTATCATTTCATTTCTGCCAGATTTACCTATGACCTAGAATTACTCTCGCACCAACCTCCACTAACTATTGATATGGAGAATCCAATAATTTCTGTCCTTAAGAAAAGTTATTTGGGTTTATCTGTAGAATCACATTAGTCTAAAGTGACAAATATACTGTCATAATATGATTGTTTTTTTTTATATACTATATATTATATATACGACATGTGTCCTTGCGCCCACCTGATGGTAAGTGGCGTGCGAAGTCCATGAATGTTAGCAACTTGAATCAGACTCTCATGACTGACATCATTTCGTAACACTTTGCCGACTTGACTGGGCATGACGGCAATTCAAGCCTGATACCTAAATGTGTGGATACACTTTACTGGACGAACGGTGGATAATTCCCTGCCCCGGCAGACTGGGCAAATTACTACCATCAGTGGCTACCACCTTTTTGTTGTTCTCGTTGAAAGTGTATGCCATTTGCAATGATGTCAAATGCCAATTATTACTTTCAAGTATAACTATTATTGTAAGCTTGTCATTGTGATATTTATATTTAAAAAAAAAACACCACTTGAAACAAGACTTACGTTCTTGTGAAAATCATAACGACCGTGAACTCGGGAGGTCGTGGGTTCGATTCCCACCGGGGGCGAGTTGTACATTGTATAATTCGTCTCGGTCTGGGTGTTTATATGTATAATATGTAAGTATATATTTACAAAAAAAAAAAGTATAATATGTAGTTTATCAACCATCTAGTTTCCGTAACACAAGCCTCGTAGCTTACCACGGAAACTAGATGGCGCTGTGTGACCTGTCTGGAAATATTTATTATTTATTATTATTATTTGTTTATCTGCCAATGTCCTAATATATTTAATAACATATACCTTGGAACAAAATACAATTTATCTCCAGGACAAAACACTAATGTGGGGGCCAACAAATGTCATTATTGTTAATTGTTTTTTATCTGCCTAAATAAATATTTCATTTCATATTTATTTCCTTTCATTGTATATAAGTCAATTGCATGGCTGATTTGAATGTTATCTGGATGTGTATTAAGATGGATTACTGGTCTGTCGTCTTGGGATCTTATAGCATTGTTCTATTAAACAAACAATTAACTAAGTTTTAATTTCAATATTAATATTAGTTCGACTATGATTATTAATTAAGGGATAAACGGATTATTAAATAATGTTGTAAGTATATTATTAGTATATTATCTATGTATATATAATTATTATTTATGTATAAATTTATATGTAGTTATAAAATATAATTCATAATTTATATTTTAATATGTGTACATTTTTCATTTAAGTGTTTAAAGTTGTCCCAATGGTTGGCTATGATAGAATGTCTCGCGGCATTAAAGCCCGCCTCTGTCTTGTACATTAAAGTGTTAAATAAATAAATAAATAAACATAAAAATTAGGCTAATAAAAATATATATAAACTAAAAAGTAAAATGATATAAAAGTACTAATATTGCCTATAAATATCTACTAGTAGTTTATGTTAATAGATCCAACTTAAATGCTTTACTTTCGAACCGCGTTCTTTTGGATTTAGTGGAAAACGTTCTTACAACCGCTTATTTTAATATGGCATAAAATACGATACAATATATGTTTTTGAGCGTATAATAAACAGTAATAATGAAGAAATGCTTTGAGTATGCTAAATTAGAAATTTTCCTAAAATTAATCTTGCTTCCCCTACGGTTCATTAGAGTACGCCGGGAGACGATTATTCTAACGAATAATACTTGTATGTATGTATACGAATTTGTATACAAAAGTAAATGATCAGGAATGGTTTAAAGACTCAGCTTTACGCAGTGGATGTTGAGGAATTCCAGCAAAATCTTTCCTGATCGAATTGGGCCTGAGCAGGTCTGCCGTCAATACATTCATGGAACGAGCTTCCCGGATGGCATTAACGTGAGAGGAGCAGAATGTTGAGCGTCTTGTTTCGCAATGAAATAAAAAGGAGGCCTCCTTTGTATTGTCGGTCGCATATACGAAACACCATCCCTCTCATCTCTCTATCCCACGCACGATGGACCCGGCACCCGCACACACACACACACACAGTTTTTTTTAAATGGTCATTCGTATTAAACAGGTTTGTACGTGTGTTTATTTATATTTGTGTTAGTTGGTATAAAATGCATTTACAACTTTAAGGTATTAAGTATCGAGGATAGTTAGAAATGATGGTAGGCGTCCGGACGGGATGTCATTATTTCCATATACTAGAGGCCGCGCACTGGTTTGGGATGCCACATGTGTTGACACACTCTCTCAGTCACATGTGACATCCAGCCATAAGAAACCTGTGGCCGCTGCAGAATCAGCCGCAAGGCTTAAGCGCAACTTACGCGGATATCATCATCAATCACCATTTCATTCCATTTGCAGTTGAAACGATGGGCCCGTGGTCCGAGGAGGCTCTTGTGTTTTCCCGCGAGCTTGGTGAGAAACTCCACTTGGCGACGGGTGATTCTTTGAGTAGAGAATATCTCGTTCAAAGGGTCAGCCTCGCTATTCAGCGGGGGAAAGCAGCGAGTGTCCTACGCCCATCGAATAGTCGTAATTTTATTTATTAATTTTTAGTTTTTAATTAGTTTTTATAATTTAGTTCTTAATATATTTTATTTTTTAATCTTTCTACTTTACTCCGAAGATTCGTGAGCCACACGGGCGCTGTTATACTATTAACGGCGCCCAGCACTAAACGTGCATGATGTTCGTTGCGCGCGCGCTCTGCGGGCGGACGTGGATGCGAAATTGTACGCTATAAGTTGTTATTGTAGTCATGGTGCAGTGCAAAAAATGCAAGTTATTTGTGTCATTGTCGAAAGATGATGTGATTCAGTGCAAAGGAAGTTGTAATAAAGTGTTTCACAAAAAATGTGCGCGTTATATAAAGCAATTTTTGGAAACTGAAGTATGTGATGAATGTCAAAGCTGTTCTAAAACTCAGGCACCTAAACTGAACATCGATATTAACAAAGTCTCAGTCGAATCACTACTCGGAGAACTAAATCTAAAGCTGGAAATAATTTTTAGCATGCAGAAAAAGTTGGATGAGTTAGCCGAGACCGTCGATTTTTACGCTGAACAATACCAGCAAATAAACGAGTTTAGACAAACAGCGGAAAAGAAGATTACGGCCCTCGATCAGAAAAATATATATCTGGAAAAGTGTAACAAAGCATTGGAGGATAGAATCATCGTGCTGGAACAAAAGGAGACGGAAAAGAAAGTTGAGATAGTAGGAGTGGAAAGAGAAGAGAACGAAAATCTTGGAGAAGCAATTGAAATATTAGCAAAAAAACTTAACCTAAATTACGAAGACGTAGAAGAAGTGACGAGAGAAGGTTCAGAACGAGCAGAAGCAAAACGCCCGCGGCCTATTGTGGTTACGCTGAGATCAAAAAAGGCTCGAGCTGAATGGTTGCGGCAGAGAAAAAACCGACTCACTAACAAGGATATGGGTGCTAGCGAAAATAATCAACCAATTTACATTAACGAAAATGTGTCAAAGGCCACGCGCCAGCTGTTTTGGAGTACTAAATCCCAGCTTAAACATATGTTTAAATACATATGGATACAAAATTCTAAAGTATTGGTTAAAAAAAACGACATTGATAAGAAAATCTACAGCATTAGATCGGAGACTGATATTACGAATCTTAGTTTATCAGATAACAAGTAGCAACCACATACGTTTTAAATTTAGAGATGGATGGTTTTAACGATCGGATATTGGCAATAAACACGGATACAATTTTTTACAAGTTCCAGGATGGTGAGGAGTGGGGTAAATACTTAAAAAAACAAAGCAATCATTTGAAAATTATACACCTAAATATACGTTCGCTACGCAAAAACTTTAACGAATTTCTTGTCTTATTAAATCAAAGCAGTAACAGTATAGATATTATAGTGTTAACAGAGATCAATATTAAAAATAACGAGGTACCTTTTTACACACTGGATGGATATAGTCAATACTCTTATACTAGAGAATTTCGAAGAGGAGGGGGAATCATGATATATGTAAAGAAAAATATAAACTATACCGAAATATTTACAAAAACGAGAACAACAG
Organism: Tinea semifulvella; assembly: GCA_910589645.1. Taxonomy (NCBI): domain Eukaryota; kingdom Metazoa; phylum Arthropoda; class Insecta; order Lepidoptera; family Tineidae; genus Tinea; species Tinea semifulvella. Next base: position 6,901,122 of record OU342599.1, read on the forward strand.
AATTAATGCATGGACAAATAAAAACAGAAAACAAAATAACGAATATCTTTGCGGTGTATAGGCCACCAGATACAAATAAGTTGTTATTTATTGAGGAAATTAAGAAGTTATTAAAACAAATACCTAAAAATAATGATGTAATATTAATTGGTGATACAAATATAAACATTATGGGAGATGGCACGGATACAACTATGAAATATAAAAATATGATGTGCGAACGTGGTATGGAGTGTGCCTTTGTCGAAGCGACGCGGGAGGAGGTGCTGGCGGGGAAACCGGTTTCGGCGTGCATTGACCATGTGTGGGTGCGCGCTCGGTCCAGCGCAACGGCACACATACTTACGTGTAAGGTATCCGACCACTATCTGGTGGGGGCAAGCGTGGCCGGCTCAGCTGATTTGGTGTGCGGTAATAACAATAATAAGGTATGTGTATTAAGTAATAAATTAGTGCAACAAAATCTCGATTCAATAGACTGGAATGAACTATTATTAATTGACTGCCCGATGTTATTATACGAAAAACTTTGTGTTTTGTTTAATAATGTTTACGAAAAATCTAAATTCATCAAATCCGTAATAAACAGAAGAGCAACTCAGCCATGGGTCACAGATAGACTGAAAATAATGATTAAGCATAGGGATATATTATTCAGAAAATGGAAGCAAGCACCAAGTAATATGAATAACAGATTAGAGTATACCAAGTTTAGAAATAAAACTAATAAACAGATTAATTTAGCTAAAAACATGTATAGAAAACAGGAAATATATAAATGTAAAAATGATTTTAGAAAAATATGGGCTAATATTAATAAATGGATGGGTAAATCTGTAACGAGCATAGATGATACTATTGTTAGGTACCTAGGGAAGGCTAATGATATTGAAACAGTATGCACGAATTTCGCTAAAACCTTTACAGAGGAAATCAGTAACATAAAACATAAATGTAATGAAAAGTTCTTAAACCGTGATAAATATGTAATTAAAAGTAACAAATCTTTCCGCTATACAAATATAGGTTCATTTAAAGTGGAAAAAATTATATCTAAAATAAGTAGTGAAAAATCAGCTGGTATAGATGAGATAAGAGCACAAGATATAAAATATATAAAAAAACAAATTAGTCCGGTGTTAGCGAAATTCGTGAATATGTGTGCTAGGCGTGGTGTTTATCCTAGTGGATTAAAAAAAGCAATAATACGACCAATATTTAAATCGGGTAATCACTTGGATTACTCGAACTATAGACCTGTTGCCATACTTTCTGTGATTAATAAAATAACTGAAAAAGTGATTATAGAACAAATTAGTGACTATCTAGAAAAAAACTCAGTAATTTCTAACACACAACATGGATTTAGGAAAGGTCGTAGTACTGCCACCGCGCTGGCGCAATTTTCAGACAATGTCAACAATGAATTAAATAATAAAAAACATGTTGCATTGTTATTTATAGACTTTAAAAAGGCATTTGACACATTGGATCACGAATTGCTTTTGCAAGCTATGAGAGAATGCGGGATTCGTGGCCCAATGAGCGAATGGTTCAAAAGCTATTTAACTGATAGAACATTGCAAACTAAAATTAAAGGTATCTATGGAAAAGAAGCTGAAATAATTTATGGAGTACCAACTGGGTCTGTTTATGGCCCATTGGGCTATGTTATGCACGTAAATAGTCTAAGTAATGTAATAGAACATTGTACAACATATATGTATGCAGATGATACGTGTCTAATGTATGCGAGTAAAGATCTAAGTGATATGGAAAATAAAATGCAAATGGATTATGAAAACATTTTAAAGTGGTCACATGACAATGGCATTATTATTAACGTATTAAAAACTAAATGTATGCATATTACCTCCCCATATATGGCTAAACCCACTGTCAAAATGAGAATTGTCGGACATACTTTCGAGTGTTTGCATAGTAATGTTAAATGTAATTGCCTGGATATTGAATTTGTTGAAAGCTATAAATATCTTGGTCTATCTATAGATAGAAACCTAAACTGGAAACAGCATATAACAACTATTTGTGATAAATTAAGGATAGCACTAGGTAGGTTTTATTATCTAAAGGGTATTGTAAACAGATCTTTACTATATGTGCTGTATCATGCACTGGCTGACGCAATACTTAGTTATGGGCTTGCTTCTTATGGCTGTACTTTTCCTTCGTATTTGGACCAAATCAAACAGTTACAAATAAGGATCATGAAGTTATTGGTGGATGCGAGGGTCAAGAGTGCCTGTAGTAAGAGCTATGACAAGCTGTTTGGTATTTGCAAGATACTTCCGGTGCATGATAAAGTGAACTTTTTAATAGCCCTGGAGCAATTTGAAGGTAGTGCCTACAAAAATGTATATACTGGATGTGGTTATAATACTAGATTCTCACAAAAGACAAGATACAATGAATACCGATATAACAACTATTATGGTAAAAGAACTAGAAAGTTTTTAACTCCCATTATATTTAATAATATTATGCCCATTGATGACTGTGTAAAAATGACAAAAAAAGAATTTAAAGGAAAATTAAAGTTGCTTTTGCTAGGTAAATACAACAGTAATGTGATTTAATCGTAAATAACTTTGTGTTTTAAAGATATAGTGTAAAATAAAAAATAAAAAAACTGTAAAAAAGAGTGTACTATTCGCCAACAAACTGTTATGCAGTTTGGCGTATAATTTTAAAAATGTAAATAGTTTAAGTTTTTATCTGAATAAACGAATTAAAAAAAAAAAAAAAAAAAAAAAATTACCGGCGGGTGGTTACCCGCTGAGATCCTGCCGGGGAAAACGGGGGACTGTCCCCATCCCCAACCCACGCCCATTACGCATCCGGGCCTGGACGACCCCACTGTCTGTCTGTCTGTACTCCGAATAAATTATTATATTAACAAGCTCGCCTATGTACCTGTTACTTTTAAACCATGTGCAATTAATGATTTATTAAACTTACATCAAATTTTTTATTTATATAATTTAAGATCAAACATAATTAGGCTAATGACAACTTTCCACTTATAACAAAATTCAACTTTTATTTTAATATCCGAGTATGGACTCCGCGCAAGCCCTATCTGAAATTTTCCGACCCTGTTCGATCAATTGGATTCCACCTTAAAAGATATACTTGGAAAAAATCTAAATTTATCATTTGATGAAATTTCTTGGTCCCAAGCAACCTTACCTGTTAAATTCGGTGGCATCGACGTGCGAAAAATTTCTAGTATTGCGTTCTTATCCTCGGTGCACAGTGTTCAAGATTTAAGTCCAAAAATCCTAAATAAAAATCGTGTTGATTTAACATGTGCACTGGAGGCAATTAGAGCCTGGAAAATACAATGTCTCAATGATGATATTCCAAAGGAACTTTCAGAAAACCGGGTCAGAGTCAGGGTCACAGTCGGAGTCGGAGTCGGAGTCAGAATCAGAGTCGGTGTCAGAGCCAGAGTCAGAGTAAGAGTTGAAAGAACAATTAGGAGGATGTCATTAAGATTATAGCTGCTGTAAATTGGTATAGTCATATCTGATAATAATAATCTAATGGGCTTGATAAAAATTATAATTAATATTATTTTAAAAAAACCTTAATAAAAACAGTAAACAAAAGTAAAAGAAATAAATTACACACATTAAAATAATCAAAGCAGAGACTGCATCAAAGCGAATAATTTGCCACCCGCCGGACCTTATCCTTTGGTCAGCCGAAGGTTGTTGAACCCTTCATTCTATCCCTCCGCAACCCTTTCAAACAATGTGTACTTCTACTTAAATAAAAGGTTTGATTTTGTGTTGTAAGGGAGCCTTAGCAAATATTTGCTTAGCGGACCATCGCATCTGCATAAACCAGGGTAATAAGGCTGTAATATTAAAAAAGACAGAGGTGGGGTTGTTCTTTAACCTATATACAGGATATACAGGGCCCATTTGTGAAGAAGGCCTTCAAGACCATATCCTAAATGAATAGCAAAAAACAAAAGGTAAATTAAAAAAAAAAAAAAAAAAATTGAAAAAAATAAAACACATCTGTGCAATACATCAGCTGTTAGTGTCGCTTATAACGATCAAATGTTGAAAAGTAATTTCAAACAGCGAACTAAAAGAATCAATTTTACCCGACTGACAAGAGGGCTGGCAGTTTTTTAGTGCAGCAAATCAGCATCAATGCTGCGAGTGATCTTGGCACACTGCCATATGATCAAGTCATGGGTGAATATTTTTATATATAATATTTTAGTTTCATTTATAATTAAGTTTTTTAGGATAATTTTATTAATATAGTTTTAAATAGTTTTATTTGTGTTTATTATAATTTTGATTGAATAGAGAAAAATGTATATGAGAAGACTGAGTAAAAAAAATCCTAAATTTGCAATAAATTGAAATTTGGAATTCCTAGCCAAACGTCAGATATTTGACGAAAAGTAACTAGTTTGACAAAACGTCAATTTCTTATATGAGGACCGTAATTACTTGAGTTATTTCCTAACAAAAGGAATCTAAAATAAAATTGGTTCACATCAGACTGAAAAAGAAGCATTAAGTGTCGATGTTGTGTGGGAAAGTTGAGTGTGGTGTCTAGTGAAAATAACAGCTGCGTCTAGTGGACGGTAATGGACACCCTATCCTCCTTCTTGCGTCGGATTTTCCTCATTATTAAATACTAACACTCGTATACGTTTCCTCAACTGAACCTTAACTCAATTGTTCCATTCAGCTGTCAAACGCTTGAGGAATACAAGTTTTCAACTTAAATACTTCGCAACGTTACTTAAAACCTTCTAGTTTATGTTCACAGATGCTCTCAATGTCCTACAGAGGCGAGCTGTTCGAATTGTGGACGACGCCACTATATCTGGAACTCTCGAATCCCTGCAGCTTCGCCGAGATGTAGCTTCCCTGAGCGTGTTCTACCGGCTATACTATGGTGAGTGCTCTGAAGAGCTCTATAACCTAATTCCTCCCTCTCCATTCCGCAACCGAACCACACGCATAGGTCAGAATATGCACCCACATACCGTAGTCACCATCCCTTCACGTACCTACAAATTTGGTGACTCATACATCTGTCGTACAATAAAGATCTGGAATGCTCTTTCAGCCTCTGTGTTTCCACTTTCTAATAATCTGGAGTCCTTCAAGCGAAGTGTGAAAAGGCATCTAGTCAAGCCGGCATAGTGTTAGGGACTGATGTCGGACATAAGTGTCTGATTCCAGTTGCTAACATTCATGGACCCTCCGCGCCACTCACCATCGTGCTAGTATAAAAAAAAAAAAAAGTTATTTTCATCTAATATTTGTTGATTGTTGTTTATTAATTATCCGTAGGAACCTTGTTTCTGGGAACACTTGGGTTTGTCAAAGTTTACACTTTTGTCATATGCAATGTAATTATAACAATGACACAGAAAAATAGCAGGATACGAGAAAGCAAGGAACAGTCTGCTACTATATAGTCGTATATTGGTTATATACACTAAGTTTGGATGCAGCTAAGGGCGTTGTCCTTATCAAATAAATTGTCTTATGTCTTATTTATTTATCTGGAACTCCAACAGCATAACCAAAAATACAATATTATCAAATTTTACTCAATAAATAAGGCCATGAAAAAAAAAAGTCAAATAATAATAATGATGTATAATAATTATTTAATAATTTTAATGTCAAATATTATAATTATAGCAGCTGTAAAGGGGCGTTGTCACTAAAATCTGATCATCTTGTATTTCTTTTTATTCATTACTTAATAAAGCAGTTGAAAGCGCATAGTCTGGCAAGCGCGGCACAAATACGTATCTATAATCAAAAACTAAGTGTTTGTGCCGTTTGCTGTAGAAACTTTAGGTCCGTGGGGTCCAAGCGCTAAAACATTTTTAAAACACAACACCCCCTCATTTAATTGTCTGCTCTGGGGACAAAAGGGCTGGTTCTTTCCTCGCCCAGAGAATCAGCGAGGAAATGCGGCCAGCGTTCTTGCCACCATGCCGCGCGGATACGATTTATATTTAAATTAGGTTTTGTAAGAAGGTTTTTTAGTTTAGTTATTTCTGTTACTAATATTGCAACTTTATTTGTTCAACTTTGTCCCTAAGGTTTGGCTATCAGAGAATGAATGCATTAAGTCCGCCTCTGTAGATTGTGCAAGAATTTTTTAAAATAAATAAATATAGTATGTATTAATGTAATTAAAAACTACTTAAAGAGTCAAATATAAATAAAAATAAAAAAATATAAATAAAAATGTTTTACAAATAAAAATTGACACTTGCTTTGAACCCTATCTCCCGAAAAAGTAGTCTGTGTATCAGGAGATATGTACTTAAAGCTGAACCTTATTATACTAGCATTATTTTATATTTAACCTACCCATCACCAAGCATTATTATTTTTTGCATATTGCTTTAAAAAATAAATAAATAATATAATATATATATAATAAAATAAAAATATCAATAATACAATAATTAATAATTAATTAATTATCGTTTCCATATTGTGTGTAACGCATGAGTGTTGTGTATCGGTGTAAGTTTCAATGTGTGTGTATATGTGCGTTAATGTGTATGTGTAATTGCGTTAGTGTGTATGTTTTATTATTTTATGATACAGTTTTTAGCAATTCCTCAGTGTTGTCATAATCCAATCCCAAGAGCCACTCATCAATAATTTTAATTATGTTACGTTTGTTATGATTTCTAACATTCCCGTAATGTTTTATAAGTTTATTATATATCCTTGGTGCTAAATAACCGTAAAATGTACCGGCAAAAACTGTTTGTGCTGAACGTGTTTTACAAAAATCAACTCTTTTTTTCTTTTGATTTATAACTTGTGCACCGTTATTATGAAATTTAATAAGGATCGTTTTTAAAAACAGCTTACGTACACTTAGCACCCGACATTCAGCGTAAATTTTGATCGTAGGGTATCTAAATGGTTTCTTCAACATAACCTTAAGCACCGCTCTCTGTGCTCTTTCCAACATTATGAGATGCGTTTTTGCTGCACCACCCCAGGCGGATACACAATAGTTTAATGTACATTGACATAGTGATTTATATGTTTGTATTAATAACTTCTTATTTGCAATGTCTCGGAGATTTCGAAGAGTAAACATTAGTTTTCTAGTGCGACCAGTCAGTGCTCTTATTTGTGACGTCCAATCCAACTTCTCATCAATCATGATTCCCAAATATTTCATGATATTGGTTCGTTGCAGTTTGACACAGTTACAGTTTTTAGGGCCGATAAGTTCTTGTCTATTGCATGGGTATGAGTGCAGAGTGATGTTAAAGTCAGTATTAGGTAGGGTTGATGCATTTATTCCAAAACATATATATTTAGTTTTATCTGTATTTAGAGTTAATAGGTTGTCCTCTAACCATTTTGTTACTGCACCCATTCCCTCCTCTGCTTTTTCTTTCACTTTATTCCAGGAACTATCATGAAATAGCAAAACTGTGTCATCGGCGTACATGAGAGAGTGAGCACCCGTGATCTTTAGATTACATAGATCATTAAGGTATGTCAGGAATAATGTTGGGCCCAGCGTACTCCCCTGGGGTACACCATAATTACAGCTGCTATTATTACTGAAAATGTTACCAACACGTGTTTTTTGTTTTCGGTCAGTTAAATAGTCTCGGAACCAGGAAAGCACTACTCCCCTTATACCAAGACCCTCAAGGCGAGATAGAAGTATAGGTATAGAGACCGTATCAAAAGCCTTTTTTAGGTCTAGAAACACTGCTATACACTTTTCTTTTTTGTCTAATAGTCCAGATACAATGTTTGTAAGGTTGAGTACACAATCATCAGTAGATTTCTTAGGTCTGAACCCAAATTGGTTATCAGAAATAAAATGTTTACTCTCCAGGTATAGCATAAGTCGCTTGTTTACCAATTTTTCCAGTACTTTCGACAAGCTACTTAAAAGAGAAATCGGTCTATAGTTACCAGCCGACTGCTTGTCACCATTCTTATGAATTGGTACAACCACTGCCTGCTTAAAAATAGTAGGGAAGATGCCATTGGTAAGACTGAGGTTACACATATGTGCAATGGGTTCTGCAAGAACGACTACGTAGTCCTTAAGCAGATTAGCAGTAATTTTGTCCGAACCTGGAGCACTGTTTGATTTAAGTTTAAGTACAATTTCTTTAATTTCATTAGGGTATGTAATGTATCCAAATAGAAGTAGAAGGCTTATTATTTTTAAGGGCTTTTTTTGCTAGTGAAACAATGAATATAAACTAAACCTAATAAAAAATAAACCATGAATAAAAAATGTCCTCTAGAGACGACCCTTCAGGGATAGTCCCAAGGGAGCTGGCAACATTTCCCTTCTGTATAGCGAGGCTTTTACGTTGGCAGAAATACAACACAACTTCTTGACCAGACTCTTGGCTAAGTGTCCCCATGGGCTCATCGTCTTAACCCAAAAACAGGGCAAATTCGAAACCTATACCGAGGTTGGCGTTTTCAGCAGAAACCGCCGCACTCCACTCGCCTGGATGTGTGATCGGGCTTAAATTATATTGTTTTAAGTTAAGTTGAAATATTTGTCGAAAAATGTAGACATGAATTTGATGCGAAGAACCTTTTGTCTACGGCGTAGCATTGTTGCGTAGTCACGCGAGGACCTCTAAACTGTACATAAATTCCCCGCCGTTTACCCGATGCTACGAGATAGTTGCTTTATTCCGAAGTGTTATATTAAGTACACAATTCAGGGATATATAAACCTATTGTTTTATATTTGAGAAAACTTATGAAACATAATTAAAATATAATAATGTGGCATGTACCAATAAGAAATACAATTTTCTTACGTACTACAGTCATAGATTTACAACACTATCGTACCCGTGCGTCCAAGTACACGTTAAGCCGTCGGTCCCGCTTCCACTAATACCAACTTGTGGAATCGTTAATAAATTGTCATTAAAAATTGACATCAGACCCTCGTCAACCCGTCTGGTCAGCTTGGCGAGTGTAGGCCAAATTCTTTAGATATATCTTCTGGAAAGCCTATCTAACAGTGGAGGTAAGTAGAGGTCTAGAACGCTGTGTTCTAAGGGTGAAAAATTAATAAAAATATTAGATTCTTACCAAATCTAATTTAAATATAAATCGTGTCCGCAAGGTATGGTGGCAACAACGCGCATTTGCTCGCTGTATTGCTATACTGATTCTGAGCGAGGAAAAAACCAGCTCACTCAAAGAGCAGACGGTTAGACAGAAAGTAATCGTTTTTAAATTGTCATTACAAATTGACATCAGACCTTTGCCCGACCCTGACCCGTTTGGGAAGGCCCATCTCCAACAGTTGAGGCGTAAGACTTCTTGTTCTAGGGGCTAGGGCTGTGCAAATTATAAATGTATCTTTATAAAGAAATTGCTTGCTGATTGACGTCTTTGGTGACAATAGGGCTGGTTAGTTTTTTTTCTCAAAAATTCAGAGTTTAATTTTAATGCTGCCAGTATATTGAGCAATATGCCGCAGGACAGCGATTTGGTGAACCAAATTTATTTTGGAAGTATTAAATATATATTTTTAAATTTACGAACTAAGATTTATTTTTAGGATTAGTTTAGTATTTTTATTTTATATTTCCTTAAAAGTAAAAAAACTATCATCACGACCGTATCCCTTTTAAGGTGGTTAAAAACCACGCTTTTTAAAGAAGTGAATTTACATGTAGTCAACTTTACTATAGGCACATCATGACAAGTGGCAAGCCTGTGATGTCTCTAGTGTACCAAACTCGAGAAATGTCAGAAATAAATTATTGTGTCGAACCCTGTAGTGGATTTTAGTTTGGCTACGACGATATAGTGCGTTAAATGTTCTCATACTCCCCTACAAGTGACAGAGTACTGCGTGGGAACTAATGCATTGAGTCGGATAAAATGGAGGCCCAACGCGATCCTCAAGAGGCGGGCCTCAAATATTTAACGTTCATCCATAACATTATTTGGCATAGCAACAGTCTGTCCTCCAGAAAAAAAATAACACTATATAGATACATACATATCTTCACGCCAAATCCCTTGCGGGGTAGGCAGAGACAATTGAGCGCCACTTGTCACGATCACGACATACTTCTTTCGCTTCTTCGACATTCATCAACCTTCTCATACATGCCCGTTTGTTTCGATGGCTTTTTAATGCACCTTCAGCTATTGTTTTATTTATTTGATCGTGATAGGTAAGTCTTGGTCTGTCAGGTCTCTTTTACTCTCGACTTTCGCATTATATATCTGGTTCGTCAATCTCTCTTCACTCATCCTATCAACATGTCCGAACCATCGGAGCATGCCTTTCCTTATTTTTGTCACTATGCTTTCTTTAATACTTCCTTTTGCGTATTTCGTCATTACGTATGCGGTCCGTCAAGGTGACGCCGCATATCCGACGCAACGACCACATCTCTACTGCATTAACTATACTCTCATGCGTATTTTGACATATCCACGTTTCGCTTCCATACATTAGTGTTGGTACTAAAATAACACTACCTACTGTTTATTTCCTAATATAGATATTAATACTTAAGTTATCATTTTTATGATTTTTGACCATGTTTATTTTAATAATATAGTAGTCACATGCAATAAAATTAGGTAATTATATAAAAAATATATATGTATACTGAGTGAAATTTACTAAAGTTTTCAAATTCAAATTCAAAATCATTTATTTGTTTAGACACAGGTTAATATTATAAACAACAGATATAGGTTATAAAGGTGCACCAGTGCTCTGCCCATAGGGCTTACAAATATTAGTAATTGTGGATAGCATTTAAATTTTAATACATACACGTAAACAAAATTGAGATACAATAAAAAAATATAAATGACAATATTATTCATGTCTAAAATTTAATATTAATAAATTATAAGTTAGGCAAAATGTCATGTAATTATATTTTTGTCTGTAAAAAAGTCATTGATTGTGTAGTATGTCTTGTCAATTAGTATAAATTTAAGTCTTCTCTTCATTTCTCCTATATTTTTGCCGTCATGATTAAAGCACTTTTATGTAACAAAGCTTTCTTGCTAACTAATGGGTATATTATATTTTGATGTTAAAGTGCAAATATTTTTATATCTAGAATAATAATAAAGAACTACATTTTTTTATTTTTACGATTCAGTAATAAAATCTTGAGTTACCTTCGCGCGAATGTTGACTTACTTAATTATTTCTCTCTATCTAGAGAGATTGACGAATCAGATATATAATTTACTTATTTATTTATATATAGTACACACAGCAGAACATATATTATCACACACATAACATAGTATAATTATAACTTATCTAATATATGTACCAATTAGGTGTCACAGCATTCACCAATATAAAAAGAAGAATAAATTAAAAACTTATTACTGTTAAAACAAAAAAATATTTTTTTTTTACATTTTTTTTTTTAAATAAACACGAACATGGATTTTTTAAATGATATTTGCTATATTAATAATAAATATATAGGTACGTATTAATAAATAGAACAAAAGTGTTACATGAAGGCATTTTACATAGAAAACCTCAAAATTAAATGTGAACGTTAGTGAAGGGTGTAATTTATTTCGCCTCAACTGAACAATGGTGTGTGATGAAAATTAGGTGCAGTTACTCTACGGCAGAAACAATAGATCTACTAGCCCATTGTTCACGGTAGTGCAAGCCTTAACAATACATAGTACTAGCACAGACAGTCAGATAAAGGATCTTTCAGATTAGATATAATTTTATAATAAACGAGAAATAAAAGAATTATGATGAATTAAAGTAGAAAAATTAAATTATTATTGTTATTGGCGACACGAAATTAATTTCGTTGCGCATTATTTTGATTTTTCTATATATCCTTCATCCTTATATTCCAGTGCTGTCGTACGGAGCAGAAACGTGGACACTAACAGTGGGTCTGGTCCACAAATTTAAGGTCGCTCAGCGGGCTATGGAGAGAGCTATGCTCGGTATTTCTCTGAACTGAAAAGTCCGAAACGAGGAAATCCGTCGGAGAACCAAAGTTACTGATATAGCCTTCAAAATTAGTAAGCTGAAGTGGCAATGGGCTGGATATGTCTGTCGTAGAACCGATGAACGATGGAGTAGACGGGTTCTGGAGTGGAGACCACGTACGAGTAGGTACAGTTTTCCGGCGTGTCTTTCCACTTTCCTATAACCTGGAGTCCTTCAAGCGAAGTGTAAAAAAGCATCTAGTTAAGCCGGTAGAGTTTTGGGGACTGACGTCAGTCATGAGTATCTGATTCCAGTTACTAACGTTCATGGACCTTGCGAGCCACTTACCACGGTAGAGCACAGAGTTCTAGACTACTGTTGGAGATGGGCTCTCTGACCACTCGCCACGCTAGGCCAGACGGGTTGACGAGAGTCTGATGTCAATTTTTTTAAGACAATTTATTAATAATTCTATAAGTTGATATTAGTGAAACCAAACCAACGGCGTTAAGCTCCGAGGAACGGGAACGGTGGCGTTATAAATAAGTGACAAAGAAAAGTGTATTTTTCATTGGTACATGCCAGGGGTTTGAACCGACCTTTGTAGGATTTTAAGGAACGCGATTTTACAACTAAGCCACCAACGCTCTGTACACTAATATTGGGTCGACCTTCCGCTAGATGGACGGATGACCTGAGGAAGGTCGCTGGTGGGGGTTGGATGAGGGTGGCAGGAGATCGAGTGAAGTGGCGAGCCTTGGGGAAGGCCTATATCCAGGAGTGGAGAGACACAGGCTGATGATGATATATCCTATATATATGCTATATAAGATATTCATTTAATTTGCATGGTGTAAAGGCAAAAAATAATCTTCATGAAACGCTCAAACCAACTAACGTATAAAAAATGATAACCGCAGTTAAGTCTTATATTAAATACACAATAAACCTTTTTTTTTTATTAAGAAACATAATTAAAATATAATAATGTGGCTCGGTTGTAAGAACCTTAAAATCCTACAAAAGTCGCTCCAAATCTCTCGGCAGGTACCTATGAGAAATACACTTTTCTTACGTACATTTGTCACTTATTTACAACGCCACCGTTCCCGTTCCTCGGAGCTTAACGCCGTTGGTTTGGTTCCACTAATACCAACCTATAGAATTGTTAATAAATTGTCGTAAAAAAATTGTCATCAGACCCTCGTCAACCCGTCTGGCCAGCGTGGCGAGTGGTCAGAGAGCCCATCTCCAACAGTAGTCTAGAACTCTGTGCTCTACGGTGGTAAGTGGCTCGCAAGGTCCATGAGTGTTAGCAACTGAAATCAGATACTCATGACTGACGTCAGACCCCAAAACTACTGGCTTAACTAGATGCTTTTTCACACTTCGCTCCAGGTTATAGGAAAGTGGAAAGACACGCCGGAAAACTGTACCTACTCGCCACTCGTATGTACTGTATTCTGGAAAATGTTTTAATTTCATCATTCATCATTACAGCCCCTAGAACACAGCGTCCTAGACCTCCACTGCTGGAGATGGGCCTTCCAGAACATTTTTTTTTATTTATTAAGGAAAACTATTCCCGTTTAATTCACAAGTATAGATACAAAAATAGAAACAGAAAGTCATTTAAAGTTTTGACTAGTAGAATAATATATATATATATATATTTTATTCGAATAAAATATTTACAACATATAAAATAAAATTAATATTAATGATAGGGATAGTATATATTCGTCCGCGTGAAATGGTGACGAGAACGCTGGCTGTATTTCCCCGCTGAATTGCAATACTGATTCTCTGGGCAATAAACTAATAACTGTACACTATTATCGTTTTTATATATCTGAAGAATTTGGCCTACACTCGCCACGCTGGCCAGACGGGTTGGCGATGAGTTTTAAGTTTTGATTTATCGTCGAGCAAGCAATACCGCTCAAACTATTTGACTCATTTTAGTAATTACAGTAACATCACGACCTTGTGAAACCAAGTCCTTTTTTTTAATATGCATGTTCACATTTAGCCAACTTTACTATAGACCAATCCAAGTAGCAAGCTTGTGGATGACCTAGCGCACCAAATTTTATTGAACACTTTATACTTCGTTACTTCTAACTCAAAGATGCCAGATGCCTAAAAATATTTTGTCAAAAACTAATCTTACCTTAAATTAGTGATCAGATACATAATTTTTAACCATACGATTCATTGTTTCTTTATTTTTGTGAATACTCGTAGATTTTTTGTACACTAAAATGTTTAATAATAGCACGTAAAATATTTTTAATTTACAACGACGAATCTTATTTTAATTATTTATTTTACTAGGTAATTAAAAAGGCGGACACATGTAGTTGTGTGATTTTGTTGTATGGAAGGATAACTGACTCCGAGATGCCGAAGACTTCTGGCCTGCTGCTGGATCTTCTCGCGAAGTGTCTCGGCTGCTGAATGCCGCAGCTTGGGTGCTGTCCCGCTTCAGCCACGGCCAGCAGCGCGCCTCTCGCTCGCGCCGGCGCGAACACGTGTTTATTTGTATGTTTTATCCTTCGGCGGCTTTAAACCCAACCCACTCAGACCGCAAAGTGCGCTCCGCCACCCGCCGCGCCCGCGCCATCACCGCCTCTCGCTTGCCGCCGCACCGACTCGCCCGCGAAACTTTGTCCGAAGTCGACGGGCGCGGACGTACGCCGTGTATTAATAGCCGGCGATCGGACACCGCACGAGAACCGAGCCCGCGTGTGAGGCCGCAGCGAGTCTGCCGACGACCGCGCGCCACGTCGCACGCATCTAACCCTTCCCGACTCACCCTCGCGATCTCGCAATAACTACCATTTACATACTGGCTAATTTCGAGTGCGAACGACTTCATAAAGCAAACTTCGAAAACAGAGCGTAGTTTTAGAAATTGAAAGTGAGCGGAACGTGCGTGCGGCGATCGCGTAAATACTGAAGAAAAAAAGTGCCGCCGTCAGTGAAACTAGTGAAAAGTTTTTTCGTCGCACCCCCGGGCGCCACCCCTCTGTCGGAAAAAATCAACCCCTCGTGCCCCGCCCGCCCGAACTTTTCATTCACGGTTAAAAAAAGTGTGGCAAGGCCGCCCGTGACGTCACCGCGTCAAGTGGCCACGCGCCGTTACCTAGCAACACGTCATCTCGCAACCCTCCTTGAGAAACTTGGGATTAGGGCAAATCGATAAACGTCACCTGCGATGTCTGCGAGCGCGTGAAGTGGACAGTGAAGCATGGAGGTGGCCTGGCTGAGATCTGTGAGGAGAGAAAGTGGCATGTAGCGGCGGGCGTCGTGTGCCGACTGTATGTGCAGCACACAGCGGGCGCGCGGGTCGAGGATGCACCTGACGGGGGCTAGCACAGGCGCTGTGTCGCCCGACACCAGCTCCAGCCTGCTTCACGAGACCTACACCAAGATGACGTCCGACATACTTGCAGAAAGGACTTTGGGGGATTTCTTATCGGAACACCCGGGAGAGCTGGTGAGAACGGGAAGTCCTCATTTCGTGTGTACAGTGTTGCCTCCGCATTGGCGTTCGAATAAGACTCTTCCCGTGGCGTTTAAAGTGGTGGCCCTGGGTGATGTAGGGGACGGCACGCTGGTGACTGTGAGGGCAGGGAACGATGAGAACTGCTGCGCCGAGCTGAGGAATAGCTCGGCGGTAATGAAGAACCAAGTGGCCAAGTTCAATGACCTTCGCTTCGTAGGCCGTAGTGGTCGCGGTGAGTGTTAAAGGTGGAATTATAATAAATAAAAAATTCGTTTTTTTTTTAATTCAAATAATTTACTTTCATAAAATGTAGGCTTGCATTATATTAACTCTGTCTTCTGCATAAGCCATACTATATAATACAATTAAAACAATAATAACAAAGGTAGAAATGCTCGCAATTTTTATTTTTTTATTTTTTCATTTGTAGTATTCAATAACACAGAAATAAGATAATTTATTAATTAATTTATTAATTTATTATTTATTTATTTATTCCACAGCTGTCTTTTACAAATAAATATTAACATTCAAATGATTACCGAACACCTAGCCAATTACGGAATAAGATTATTTTCACTAAACAAAATAAACATAAGAATAAAAAATAAAGAGACAATATTAAAAAATTCCATCTACGCATCATTATGTAAGTGTATGTATATGTGAATGTGTATTGACAGTGTATGTGTGTGAAGGTGTAAATTGTAAGTGTGAATGAGTGATTAAATAAGGTGATTCTATTTTTGCTAATAAAAAAATAAAGGGAACTAAAAACTATATTAAAGATCTTATAATCCCCTCTATACATAATATTAAATTCACTTAAAAGTGCGTTCGAAACTTAAATAAAGTTTGCTAAGAAAAGTTCGTGACATTGAAAGCTTAGGAAACTTTTTCCTTGTTTCTTAAGAAAGTTGTCGGAATGTCAAATAGCGGAGGGCGGAATCTTGGGCGGCTATTTCCGCCCGGCGATTAGCCAGGTACCTTTTCCCGCCCAAGATGTGAAAATTTTTTCAAACAGCATATTTGACTGTTAACTTCATTTCTACAATTATTTTTTTTTATAGAGAAACAAAATCTAAATTTAACCTAAAAAATAATAATAATAATAATACATAGAAAATAGAAATACATACTTACAAAAGAAATAGCTCCTCCAAATCGCTGTCTTCTGGTATGGTGCCCAACACACTAGCAGTATTTCCCCTTTGAATTAGGATACTTAATTTTTGGGAGAAAAAACTGCCAGCCCCATTGTCACCAGAGACGTCAATGAGCCTTGAAACAATTTATTTATAAAAGGCATAGAGTAAATATTTTATAGACTAAAGTAAAGTATCATCACGACCGTTTCCCTTTCGGGGTGGTCAGAAACCACGCTTATAAATAAGCGTGGCCAATCACGGCAAGCACGTCGATGTCTTCAGCGTACCAAACTCGAGAAATATCACAAATAAATTAAATAATAATTAAATGTATTTATTACATTAATACATATTTTTGTGTCCCGACCAGGAATCGAACCCGGCACCTCCGAGTCTAAATCCACGGACTTAACCGCTAGACCACGGAAATAATAATAATTGTATAATTACTGCTGGTGTACCCGCAATCTTAGAACCATCTGGGATTGTGCGGAGCGATGGCAAGAGACCCGACGGAATGACTGTTGGGCCGTGGAAACTTGGCAGATCTCTGGTGTGGGATGCGACGTGTGTAGACACATTAGCTCCATCTCACATCCAGGCGACTTCGTCAGGTGCGGGGAGAGCGGCTTTTTCTGCGGAGAACCTCAAATTGCGCAAATATGCCAACCTTAGTTCCGGTTACGAGTTTGCGCCGTTTGGGGTCGAGACGATGGGCCCATGGGGACCGTCAGCGAGGCGCTTGGCCAAGGAGTTGTCAAAGCGGCTGACAGAAAGGTCTGGAGACAGGAAGGCTGGCAATTATTTCTGCCAACGTATTAGCCTCGCTATACAGAGGGGAAATGTTGCCAGTCTCCTTGGGACTATCTCGGATGGGACGTCTCTAGAGGACATTTTTTATTTATAGTTTAGTTTATTTTTAATTTTATTATTTAGGTAGCTTTTATATTGTAATTCTTTTATACTGGTTGTATATTACTTCGAATAATAATAAATAATAAACTAAAATGTGACGTCACTGAAAGCTAACACATACTTAAACATAAAAAAAATCAAGTCTAGAGACATAATAATATTCCCAATACCACTTACCAATCGCCCGTGAGATTGCCTAAGATCGATTTTTTCCTTGGGCTTACTATCACACACATAAGCTATCGTCGGAACTCGTACATCTGAAAGGCCAATTGATTTTATGAGCTTTTGCGTGATTTTGATTTTGACCTATTTTGTACAAGCTATTTATTTATTACCTCTTAAAAAAAACAAAAAAAATATGTATAAGGGCGAATTTAATAATAATAATAAAATCATTTATTGTCACAAAAAGTATACAGATGTAAAATAGGTTTTAATTCCTTAAATGCATTTTATTACAGCTAACCTTTGAGGTGTGTGTGTAGAGGATTTTGGAGTGCATTAATATAAATAATATAACATAAAAATAATAATAATATATATATATATATATATATATATCAATAGTAATTTATGTTATCTAATAAAAAAAATGAAAACTATTTGTAGTATAATGTAAGGAACACTTTGTCAAAAGACTGCCTCCGTGGTCTAGCGGTTAAGTCTGTGGATTTAGACTCGATTCCTGGTCGGGACACAATAATATTTATTATATATTTAATAAATCAATTTGATTATTATTTAATTTATTTTTTATATTTCTTGAGTTTGGACATCGACGAGCTTGCCACTTGTCATGATTGGCCTATAGTAAGGTTGGCTAAATGTTGGCGAAAGGGAAACGGTTGTGATGATGAACACATTGTCAGACATCCGCCAAGCAACAGCCATGGATACCTGCAAAAAAAAACATAACTGACTATGTGCGACAGTGGGCTTAATTTTAACCCAATAAACAGTATATTTTATTTATTAATTCGTGAGAAAATTTACAATATTATGTATACAAAACATATATGTCATATATATGTAAGGCTACACATTTTCACTATTAATAACAGCATAACCAAAAATACAATATTATCAAATTTTACACAATAAATAAGGCCATAACTATTAGCTATAATGAAAAAAAAAACCAACAAAATCAGTACAATAACAATGAGATATGAAATTACATATAATTATATAATAAATATATATGTATAATTATATATTGTTAATAACTATCTCCGTGGCCTAGCGGTTAAGTCAGTGGATTTACACTCGGAGGTACCGAGTTAGATTCCTGGTCGGGACACAAAAATATTTATTAATGTAAATGTATTTATTAACATAATATTTAATTTAATTGTGATATTTCTCGAGTTTGGTACGCTGGAGACATCGACGAGCTTGCCACTTGTCATGATTGGCTTATGGTAAAGTTGGCTAAATGTGAATCCGCTTATTTATAAGCGTGGTTCCTGACCAAACCGAGAGGGAAACGGTCGTGATGATACTTTACTTTTCTAAATTGTTAATTGTAACTAAAAAAATATTAAAGTGAATCAAAGAGATCAAATACAAAATAGTGCCGGGAATTGTTTAAGAAAAAAAAATCTAACTTTAATATCCGTAGCATGCAGGCCGGTGTATTTAATAATGATAAGCTGCTCGTCTTCTGCTAAAAGCTTACTTTTTAGACTACTTTGCTCTATAGTCTTTCACTAACAGGAGTAGAATCATTGGATACAAATAAAAAAAAAATAGTCACAAATTTTGTCTTTAATTCTTTATTTAAACAGTAAAAATGAGTAATAGAATAAATAACTGCCTCCGTGGTCTAGCGGTTAAGTCCGCAAATTAAGACTCGGAGGTACCGGGTTCGATTCCTGGTCGGGACACAAATCATATGTATTAATGTAAATAAATACATTTAATTAATATTTAATTTATTTGTGATATTTCTCGAGTTTGGTACACTGGAGACATCGACGAGCTTGCCACTTGTCATGATTGGCCTATAGTAAAGTTGGCTAAATGTGAATCCGCTTATTTATAAGCGTGGTTTCTGACCACCCCGGAAGGGAAACGGTCGTGATGATACTTAACTTAACTTAAGAATAAACAAGTGAAAGAAGTATGTCGTAATCGTGTCAATTGGCGCTCATTTGTCTCTGCCTACCCCGCAAGGGATCTAGCGTGAAGATATGTATGTATGTATGTAATAATATATACAATAGAGAAATACTTAGATATTCACATTAATTAAGACGCGTATATAATTCAAACATATATCCAATAGTATTGGACGTTGAGGCCCAAATTAGGAATTGTCGTATTGTGCCTTGGGCCCCAACTGCATTAGCTAACCTAGTATTGTACAGTTATTTATTTCAACTGAATTTCATAATTAACGTGGTACTTATTTTATTGTAATTTTAATATTTCAAATTATCAGAATAACTGAATTACAATAAAAAAAAATAATAAAAAAATAATAATTACAAACTACTTAAATAAAAATAATCAAATAAAATAATTATAAAAACTAAGCCTAATAAAAAAAAATGTCCTTAAGAGACGCCCCTCAGATAGTCCCAAGAAAACTGGCAATATTTTCCCTCTGTATAGCGAGGTCAATATATTGGCAAAAATAATTGCCAGCCTTCCTTTCTCCAGATTTCTCCGTCAGCCGTCTGGACAACTCCCTGGCTTGGCTGAGGGTCCCCAAGGTTCCATCGTCTCGACCCCAAACGGCGCAAACTCGTAACCTGTACGCCGCACTCCCCGCTCTAGATGAGGTTGCCTGGATGTGATCATGTCGTATCCCACACCAGAGACCGCCCAACAGTCATACCGTCGGGTCTCTTGCCATTGCTCCGCGCAATCCGAGAGGGTTGTAGGATAGCGGGTAACCCAGCATGATAAGAGCTTTACGAATGATGTCGTTGAGAGCCGCGTGACGAGGTATGCGGCCAGCACCTCTGGCATAAGAAAGACCGTGTTGTCGGAGATGTTCCACTGGTTTTATTTGGCCAGGCTCCGAGATGAAGGCAAGTCATGGTCATAGTTCGGTGAAGAAGTGTTCCAACCGATGCTTAAGGAAAAGCCTATTTATTTAAAAAAAAAACCTGGCAAATATACTGGCAGCATTTCCCCTCTTAATTAAGATACCTAATTTTTGAGAGAAAAACTGCCAGCTCTATTGTCATCAGAGACGTCAATGACGAACTTGGAACAATTTCTTTATAGAACGCTTTCAGTTTTGATCTCCCCCGTGGATCTCTCCATCGTTTCTACAGCAAACGTCGTGAATATAAAACTATTGCAAATCGTTTTATATTTTCGTTTTCTTTGTTTCATAATTAAATAAAACTTAATTAAAATTGATTGTTAAATATATTCAGTGAAATGCCTTGTCATAGACTAATTAAATCTACGACGATTGTCCTAGCTTTATTTCTCATACTGTTTGGCTTCTTGTTTCATCCATCAGTGGATGGTCACTCCGTAAATAATAACAAAATTACAGATCGTTAAAATTGTTTATTTTCCAAGTCTAATTAGGTACTTAGTAATAAATGGAGCTATAAGATTTTATTTTAAATAAACTTATTTACAAAAAAAGGATTTTCTTGAAGTTTATATAAACAACTTCGGTTTAAATCAACATAGTGCAGACCGCAGCGGAGGAAATTACAAAACTTAAAAATAAACATTTTAATATCCGCCGGTAATAGATTTACATTGAAACCATAGACTTGTATCTAATATTGTAAGGACACGCCTTATTCATTACAGCCCCTAGAACACAACCTAGACCACCACTGCTGGAGATGGGCCTTCCAGAACTGGAGAATTTGGCCTACACTCGCCACGCACACCAGACGGCTTGACGAGGATATGATGTCAATGTTTATGACAATTTATTACCGATTCCACAAGTTGGCATTAGTGGAACCGGGACCGACGGCTTAACGTGCTCTCAGAGGCACGGGAACGGTGGTGTTGTAAATCTACGACAAATTTATGTGATAACAAACGTTGCCGTGAACTCGGGCGGTCGTGGGTTCGATTCCCACCGGGAGCAAGTTGTACATTGTATAATTTGTCTCGGTCTGGGTGTTTATATGTATAGTATGTATATATTTACAAAAAAAAAGTATAATATATAGTTTATCAATCATCAGTTTCCGTAACACAAGCCTCGTAGGTCACCACGGAAATCAGATCTCGCTGTGTGACCTGTCTGGAAATATTTATTATTATTATTATTTATTTATTTTTATTTCAAAACTTTATTGTTAAATAAAAAAAAAGGCGGATATAATGCCATATATATATAGGCACTTTCTTCCAATCAACCTTCGGGACATTGAAATGTACGTAAGAAAAGTGTATTTCTCATTGGTACATGCCGGGTGGGTTTAAACCGAACTTTGTAGGATTTAAGGACGCGTTCTTACAACCGAACAATCACCGCGCATGGTTATACAATTTTGCTTACAATATCAGTTAGGCCAAAACAGTACAAAATTCATAACAGATAAAAAAACTTTTTAAAATCTCCACGAACTAAAATTTCTTGACACTGGCTGCATTCCCAAGTTGAACTACCTACTATAGTTTATTTATTTTTTTATTTTTTACAATTAATAACGTATTTATTTCATACAAAACCTTAAATTAAATAAACTATATTACAACAAAATCTAATTTATTCTTTAAAAAAAAATACTAAGAAAAAAAAAACAATACTTACAAAAAAATAGCTCCTCCAAATCGCTGTCTATATATATGGTGCCCAATACACTAGCAGCATTTCCTCTTTGAATTATGATACTTAATTTTTGGGAGAAAAGACTGCCAGCCCTATTGTCACCAGAGACGTCAATGAGCCTTGGAACAATTTCTTTATAAAATGCTTTCAGTTGCTATCCCCACGGGCCCATCGTTTCTATATATAGATTGACATACGTATCGTATCTGATAGTCAGTAGCTTGTTCCATTGACAAGCGACATCAACAGGGATGGGAAGCTTTTTAGCTGATTGTTGTAAAGGGAGTTGAGGGTATAATTTTAAATTCAATTAATTAATACAAGCTTCAGTTATAAAAATAGATTTTTCTTAAGTATCATCACTACCGTATCCCTTCCGAGGTGGTTTGAAATCACGCTTTAAAAGAAGCGGATTCATATTTAGCTAATTTTACTATAGCTCACATGACAAGTGGCAAGCGCGTCGTACCAAACTCGAGAAATATCACAAAAAAAATAATTGTATCCCGATCATGGATCGCACCTTCGTGTCTAATTTCACGGACTTAATCCAGAGGCAACAGTCGTTTTTTTTTTTCTTTTAATGCACACAATTTATTCATTACATTGTACTGTATTATCATATGTACTTCTACGACTGGAACATTCTCGTTTATTACGAAGTCTGAAAAGAAAAACATTGAGCGTCGTGAAATTATTCGTCTCGCAAAACCGCAGCTCTAGCTTCCTCCTTTGCCTTTAATCTGAAGTAATATTTCAGCTGTGTGCAAATGAAAAGTTACTGAAGACTTGAAGAAGCGACCCGCCTTCTCCCGGCCAACCAATGGAAAAGCTGGAAAAGTCTGGCATCTTCCAATGAAGGCGGAGCTTGCGGTTTTCGAGCCATTTGATTTTTTTTCCTTTGAAACGTTCTTATTTCAAATGTCTTGAGAACTCCGTGTGCTATTACCAAAGCTGTAATTATTTCGATCTGAAACGAAAGAGCTTTTTATTACACTAATAAAATTCTCTTTTTGAATGTCTGTTTGTTTGTCTTTTTGAGGTTTTCTAATAGGGCATTAGATAAAAAATACACACTTCAAATTTTTAATGTTACCCCCCAACACGAAACACTACTTTTTATAAACTTTGCTTTCTTTCTTTTTACCAAGCACTAAAATCGTATAGACTTTTTCATACAAAATGTAAAAAATATTTTGATTCCATCTACTTTATTCTTCTTCTGTTGTCGAAAAAAAAACGTGTTTCACTTCCGTAGCATGTAGGTAGGCATTATGTCAGTAAAACAAAAAAAAAAAATTTGAAAGGGCACGTCAACAGACGTGGGGTTAATTATTACTATTATTATTTTTTGTCAAATTGACATTTGACCTGGGTTGGGGATGGGGATATTCCCTAGTTTTCCCCGGCAGGATCTCAGTGGTGACTGCACTGGTAATTCGTGCACTTTTACTAGTACAGTAACAGCGCCCGTGTTGCTTACTAACCTAGTCTGGGTTCGACTTCTTAAGCTCTCCTCCAGAAGCACTTTCTTGGAAGTGGTCTTCCGTTGGGGGCCGAGCGCAAGATGGAGCTATATTTTGGAGCAGCTTTACAAACGTCTAGTCAGGCCGACGACAAACTCCTCAATAGTAGGCATCTCCAAATCTCGAGCTATGACGGAATTACGCACTAACCATGGCGTTCGGCAGACTACTATAAGCGATATGTTCTGCTGACTTTAACTATTTGTCCAAGGCCAATAGTGGTCTTGACCAGATGGTGGTGCCTGGCTCGCGTAAAACAGTTGTGGCGGGAACGCATGAACACCTTCAACCTGAACAGAAATCGTAATGGCGTATCAGGCCATTTCACCTATTATTAACATTCTATTAATGATGCAGCCTAGGTATTTAACGGTCGGAGGTGCACGTCAAACATGACCATACTCGGCAATGCACTATCATAGACTAATTAATCATTTGCTTCTAGCTTAAACTCTCATACCGTTTGGTTTCTTGCCTCTTCTTTTTGTATAATGCCTCTGCACGGAGGCAATCAACCAAAATGTCTAACCAAAACTAAACATAATTGCGAAATCGGCTTTCGTGACATTGAAAATTGGCGCCAAAACCGTACATACCCGTCAAGTGAAACAAGCCCTTGTCGGCCATAACGTGGCCGCAGCGACCGAACACGGACGGTTGTACCGGGGTTAACACAATGACTTATGTATAACAACTGGGCATTGGATTAACTCAATAACTCTAGCAGTGCAGATTTCGTAACATCTATTCTCAGCCTTTTTGAATTTGCCATAGAGTGTTGGCCGAATTCTCCAAAAAAATCTGGAAGGGCCTATATTCTGAATATTGTTGGTTTTTTATTGAAATCTCTATTTAAAAAAAAAACAACATTTAGCACTTCTTTCCAAAGCCGTTTCTTACTAGAATAAATGACTAATAAATAAAGATCAGAATACTTAATCTTAAGCTTAGTCGCCTCTTAGCCTAAGTATGTCGGTACTAATAATGTAATTAAGAAATCAACTCTGTCAATGTGTCTGTATGTATCTCTCATATATTCAATAAATAACTAAGACGATTTCATAAAATTGACTAAAATTATGCCTCGGAAACCTAAGACAGATAGGTATTAGGTTTACCACGACATTTGACCACACGGCGATATATCTGTCTGCCTGGTAGATTTGCTTTCACTTTTATTTTATATTCAGATACAAATACTATTTATTTGCTATTGGCCAAGCTAGTAGGTCTTCGTATGATTTATATATTTATTCGGATAATTAACAGCTTGAAATACATAATTTTTAAAAAGTAGTGATAATGAGTAAAGATTTCCACAAAAGATGAATGAATGTAACAAAAAAAAACAAATAAAAGACCTTTATCAACAAATACATAACTCAATAATAAACTAAAAAAGACAGTGACTGAATAGACATATTTGAATTTATTATAAATGTAAATTGTATCACTATTTATTTTATGATGAACTATTGTAAGCGATAAGGCGACCGAATGTTTAAACTATATCTTTGAACCAACAAAGAGATCAATATCAGGAAAGATTTTGTTATATGTGTATGAAATTTGGGTTAGAGGTAAGTTTTTTTCCATAATAAGTGCGATGCCATGGTACGAGCAAGAGATCGAGATAGTCCATATCTTTGTTGATAATGTCAAAAATGAAAGAGATAATCTAGAAAAACTCTTTGTTGCCGGAAAGGTGGAAGGAAAGAGACCGAGAAGCCGAATCCCGTTGCTGTGGTCCAACCGAATCCGCTCCACTGCCATCACTAGCATCTATGATGCTGTGCAAGCCGCGGAAAATAGAAACGGTTGGCGTAGTAAATAAATAAATAAAAAATCATTTATTGTCACATAATAACATCACACAGTCTTATTATCCTAAACAAATGTGACAAAGGGAATCAGTGTGCTTAGTGTAACATGCAAGTTTCGGAAGTTTCTGCTGTAGTTACGTTTTTTTATTAGACATTGCGTGTTATTGCAAGTTTGGCTATAATAACAGGCAATGAACATCGAAAATTCAGTAAAAAAACTCTACTACTATAGTTGCGTTTACGAAACTTCACTGTCACACTAGGCATACAGGTGTTGTCTTGCATTAGTAGGTACAAGTACACCTGCACGACGTTGTTTTTTCAACCTGTTCCCGTACTCACGTAGTGATAATAATTTTAAAATTAAAAGGTAAATAAATAAAAAGACTAACAAAACTATGCAAAAAAGCTAGGTAAACATTGCAGTGCATGGCAGAGTAGATGAATGAGGCTCGCTTCGTTAAAAAGATTATAATTGTTAGTACTATCAAGACGCTCAACAATTATTAATAAATAAGAGGTTACGACCCTCAGTAAAGAAATGCCACGCAGTATTCAATGTCCGGATCTCTACATATCAGTCAACGGGTTAACCGTATTCTGGTAACCCACACTTAAAACAGTAGAACTAGGTACCATTTCATTTATGGTCGGACCTTGGTTTTTGAGGGTAGTTGTGTTAACTAAGCCCAACCCGCAACTTTGCGGAACTACGGCGGCTATCAGCTGGTTATAATGATCACATGATTGTTAATGTATTAGTCAATTAGTCAAAAAAATGACTTTTTTAAATATTATTATATAATTTTATCATTATAAAAAGCCTGAATAAGTTTAGTAACTAACGTTATTGTTTTATTTATACAACTTTTATTTATACAAAAGAGGAGAGACAAGAAATGCAGAAAGAGAGACTCAATTTAAAAAAATATATTTCATTCACATGTGCCCAAACTCGAGATCATTCATCAATAAATTAAATTAATTATTGTGTCCCGACCTTCCCGGTGCATCCGCGTCTTAATCCATGGACTTAACAACTAGACTACGGAGGTCTGCCATATGTAATTTTAAATATACTATTAATCTGATAAAATTAAGAAACGATAATATATAAAAAAAGGTACAATTAATAGTTGTTCCAAAAAGCAAATA
Source organism: Tinea semifulvella (assembly GCA_910589645.1). NCBI lineage: Eukaryota > Metazoa > Arthropoda > Insecta > Lepidoptera > Tineidae > Tinea > Tinea semifulvella. Next base: position 6,927,974 of record OU342599.1, read on the forward strand.
TCTAAAGGTACATTCGTTCATGCATTTGTACGTTGTAATCGTATCGGGGAGCTTTGTCCGACGTAACTGCTGATGTACAAGGAGTGTATTTGACAGCTGTCAAATTGGATTGCATCCAGCTATTAGGAAATGTCGTCTGCGCCGTGGACGTTTGCGCCTTTATGTAGGAATAGGCAGGACATGGTGTTTCTACTACGATAATAAATAAAATTCTAGTGTCTTAAATAATAATTCAGTTCAATAATAGGGTCGTTCCTGTGCTTGATTCCGACATTTTCTTTTTGTTTCTTTTGTTTTCAGACGGCTTGGCGAGGATATGATGTCAACTTTCAATGACAATTTCTTAACGATTATACAAGTTGGTATTAGTGGAACCGGGACCGACAGCTTAACGTGCTCTCCGAGGCATGGGAACGGTGGTGTTTTAAATCTATGACAAATGTACGTAAGGCAAGTGTATTTCTCATTGGTACATCCCTGGTGGGTTTGAACCGACCTTTGTAAGATTTAAGGAACGCGATCTTACAACCGAGCCACATATGGTTAACTAATAAAAAATATTGGGGCTATATTTTTAATTATGGAATCACTGTTTAGAGATCCCGCGGGATCTCGTTTTACGGGACTGCATTGTCTATCTAAGATCTATTTAATGGTGCAAACTTCAGAAAGAAAATAACGATATTTAAAAAAAAAAAATAGGATCTGCGTTTAGAGATCCGGCGAGATCCCGTTTTGCAGGACTGAAATCTCTAGATCTAAACTATTCGTATGGTGCTAACTTAAAAAAAAAATAGCCCAATTTTAGACATCACGTTTTGCCGGACTGCAATTTCTAGATCTATAATATGGCGCTATTTTTTTAAAATACTGGCGCCATTTTATAAATTTTCAGTAATTGGGATTAGAGATTCCGGGTGATCCCGTTTTGCGAGACTGGAATCTCTAAGATAAAGATAAGAAAAAAAATCTTTATTTGCATAAATGTTAGTCTAATTTACAGGTCTTATAGTAAACTAACTTAACATAAACACATTTGCCAAGTAAATTGGCGAGCAAATATATTAAACATTAATATAAATTTTATAATTTTAAATAAAATATGTCCAAAAACTTACATGTAGGTATTCATACAATATTGTCAGCTTAAACTTTAGGTATTACAATTGTCAAAATATTATTTTAAATTATAAAACATCTTTTCTTTTAACCAAATTATTAATTGAGTTTTAAAAACATTTTTTCCCAACAATTTTAATTTGTTAAGTAATTTATTATATCTCTTACTTCTAGCGCAGAGTTCTAGTTGATTTTTTAATTAAAATATATTCGAGTCGTGTCCATATAATACTCTCCTATATTGGTACCGACTGAGATGTAGCAGTAGGTAACTGCATTTCTAGTTAGAATAGAATCAGTCGAGTATTGCTGTGTCACGTTTACTAAACTGAATCGGACACTTATGGCCTTTCACCTCGAACTTTCAAGACAATAAGAGCAATTTGTAACTTTAATGTCGTTAATAATCTTAAGATAATAACTTTCCGTATAATATTAAAGTCCGTGGCTTTAGACTCGGAGGTACCGGGTTCGATTCCTGGTCGGGACACAAAAATATTTATTAATGTAAATAAATACATTTAATTAATATTTAATTCATTTGTGATATTTCTCGAGTTTGGTACGCTGGGGGTGGTATCATCACGACCGTTTCCCTTTCGGAGTGGTCATAAACCACGCTTATAAATAAGCGGATTCACATTTAGCCAACTTTACTATAGATCAATCATGACAAGTGGCAAGCTCGTCGATGTCTCCAGCGTACCAAACTCGAGAAATATCAAAAATAAATTAAATGTTAATTTAATGTATTCATTTACATTAATAAATATTTTTGTGTTCCGATCAGGAATTGAACTCGGTACCTCCGAGTCTAAATCCACGGACTTAACCGCTAGACCACGGAGGCAGTTCGTAAATAATCTTTAAATAATAACTTTCATTAAAGACTGCCACCGTGGTCTAGCGGTTAAGTCCGTGGATTTAGACTCGGAGGTACCGAGTTCAATTCCTGATCGGAACACAAAAATATTTATTAATGTAGTAAATACATACATTTAATTAATATTTAATTTATTTGTGATATTTCTGTGTCCCGACCAGGAATCGAACCCGGTACCGAGTCTAAATCCACGGACTTAACCGATAGACCTCGAAGGCAATTCAGTTTAGTTAAAAATAACACCTTAATATATTTGTAGGTAACTTGCCCACTCTAACCAGACGGATAAGCGAAGGTGAAGTAATAAATTGTAAAGTAGTTACAATTAAATAAAACAAGGAAAAATTACACCTAATAACGCAACACTTATCATTATTCAACTTCAAAAGAACAACGCGAACAAAAACTTCCGTCAAATTACGACAAATTTTATCCTCGTAAAAACGTGTTCTTTCTTGTTTTGATGTGTTAGGGTTGATTTTAATACGCTAAAGAGGGTTATTTATTTAGGCGCGCCATGAAAGCGCGGTGACTGGTACAGGCCGCCTCGGTGAAGAGCGTGTCCCGCCAAAACACCATACCTGACAGTTCGAGATGTAAAATCGATGTTATTAATGAGAATACTAAACTAGTATTCTTGACTGCCTTTAAAGTTATTGCAGTAAATCTTTGGAACACTTTGCCGGTCAATATTCGGCAAGCATCCAATAGAATAATATTCAAACGATTGATATACTCACATTACTTAAACAGCTCCCTACAGCTTGTATAAGTAGATATTGTATGTAGTATAGTTATGTATATATGTATGTATGTAACTACTATTAGTATGTAGTATATATATTATTAATAAATATAGTTATTATTTAATAATGATCAGTCTTAAATACGTCTTCGCACCTACTCCTCGATCTAAGTTATTGTCCCAAAGGTTGGCTGTCAGAGAATGTCTAGCGGCATTAAGCCCGCCCCTTGTACATAGTGCAATAAAGTTTTAAATAAATAAGTAAATAAATAAAGAATTATAATTAAATACTGCGCGACGAAAAGAAGAGTTTTGTATTTATCAGCCTATGTGTGTATGTATGCCTTTGTGGCACACTGGAAACCAAACGCGTAGGCCAATTTTGATCATTCTCATGTCAATCGATTCGTCTTCATTACGAGAGTGTCACTGAAGATATGACAATAATCAAATTTGGTTACGGCGACAACGCTATATTGTGGAAAATAGAAAAAAAAAATGAATGTCAACTAACTATATTAAGTGGGGTATCGTCGAATAGGTATTTATTTAGTTAGGTTCACCAACAGAGTACACATTGAATCCAATTATCTTAATAGAAAGAAAAGAGTAAAAAAAACATAAGTGAATGGTACCTCAGTAATACCGCCTCCGTGGTCTAGTGGTAACAAACGTTGCCGTGAACTCGGAAGGTCGTGGGTTCGATTCCCATCGGGGACAAGTTGTACATTGTATAATTTGTCTCGGTCTGGGTGTTTATATTATGTATAATATGTATATATTTACAAAAAAAATGTATAATATGTAGTTTATCAACCATCTAGTTTCCGTAACACAAGCCTCGTAGCTTACCACGGAAATTAGATGGCGCTGTGTGACCCGTCTGAAAATATGTATTTATTTATTATTATTATTTAATAGGTGACCACAAAATGTCAAACTAGATTTAATTATGATACATTTTAAAGTTAGGAAATTTAATAATTATTAATAATAAAAAATTATAATAACGAGAACAGAACAGTTTAAAAAGTTAAATAATAATAAATACTTATATATTTATTATTTTAAAATCATGTTAAGGTTTCTTTTTAAATGTTTTATTTAAAGTGGCTATTTACAATCTAAAATAAATAAAGTTGGTTAGATACAATTATTATTTAGCTCTGAATACTAAACAAGGTGGTTTCTCACTTTTTTTAAATTACCTGTTTTATTTTTGGTATTTGAGACTCGTCTATCGTAATAGTTAGAAGTTCAAAATACTATAAAGATTTGTTACTTTTTCTTAAGGATTTATAAAAACCTACATATTTTTTTATAATAAAAAAACAATTTTAATAGATTAGTGTTGTGCCGCCGGCACTTCTAGCACAAGAAAGCACGTGGTGTCCGAGATGTTCCACTGGTGGACAGCCGGACTCCGAAACGAAGGCACACTGCCATGGTCAAGAAGTGCCGGAACCAATCCTGAAGAAAAAGCCTGCCATGAGGCGAGCCCGCTCTTTCAGGTTACTGGAATATAAAATATTACAGAACCAATTTGGAGAGCTGCTCGTCCCATAGTCGTTGTAATTATTAACTAATTATTTATTTATTTTTATTTATTCAGGAAACATACAGATCTTAAAACAAAATTACAACAATTCTAAAAGTAACAAAATTTATCAAATTTTCTACTTAAATATTATACATACATACATATCTTTACGCCAAATCCCTTGCGGGGTAGGCAGAGACAATTGAGCGCCACTTGTCACGGTCACGACATACCTCTTTCGCTTCTTCGACATTCATCAAACTCTTCATACATGCCCTTTTGTTTCGATGGCTTTTCAACGCACCTTCAGCTATTGTTTTATTAATTTGGTCGTAATATGTGAGTCTAGGTCTGCCAGGGCCTCTTTTACCCACAACTTTCGCATTATACATCTGGTTCGTCAATCTCTCTTCATTCATCCTTTCAACATGCCCGAACCATCGTAGCATGCCTCTCCTTATTTTTGTCCCTATGCTTTCTTTCATACCTACCCTTTTTCGTATTTAGTCATTACGTATGCGGTCCGTCAAAGTGACGCCGCATATCCGACGCAACGATCTCATTTCTACTGCATTAATTCGAGCGTATTCTGACATATCCATGTCTCGCTTCCATACATAAGTGTTGGTACCGCATGGCATTATGTATGGCGAGTTGAGTTTTTTAGCGCGTATTTTTTTATATTTATTAAGTTGACCTGCCTAGGGTCATTCAATCTTTAAAATGTTAATTGTAAAAACGGTAAAGGATAGGCCAGTAGGTATTACTGGTTTGTCGTGAAAAGCTACAATTAAGCTATAAAAAGCTACATTACATCAAAATAAGCCTATTGATCTCAAGTTGATTTTAATAAAGAGCGACCACAACAAGGTTACGCGTATACAAACTCAATTTTTAACGAGATCCACCGTTGCGGCCACAGAAGCAACCTACACGTGAAATCACGTATGAATAAGGTTTTTTTTTTAGGTTTTTTTTCACGTGTAGCCGGCGGCGTGCCGGTTGAGGCTCCATTAAAGCTTACATGTCATTCGCCCACCACCCACAGGGGGAAGGGTGGCAGCAAAAATCACAAAATCGGTACTGGATACGGTTACAGAACAGAAAAATCAAGTAGCTATAGTCCACAGTCAGTCAGTAAGAACAGATGTCGCCCTAACTGAAAAAAAAAGTAAATAGAAAAAGATAATTAGTATCATTACAGTACTTAGAACAGCGTCTTACAGCCACTTTCTGGAACGTATTTTTGGTACTTAAATATTACTTAAGTAAAAATATATAAAAAAAATTGCCTCCGTGTCTAGCGGTTAAGTCCGTGGATTTAGACTCGGAGGTACCGGATTCGATTCCTGGTCGGGACACAAAAATATTTATTAATGTATATAAATACATTTAATTAATATTTAATTTATTTGTGATATTTCTCGAGTTTGGTACGCTGGAGACATCGACGAGCTTGCCATTTGTCATGATTGGCCTATAGTAACGTTGGCTAAATGTGAAATCGCTTATTTATAAACGTGGTTTCTAGACTAGACTAGACTTTAAAACATATAAATTACCACTTAAATAGAATAAACTACTTATTAATTAAAAATACAACTAAAAACTAAAATAAAATAAAAGTATTATAAATAAAAAAAATGCTCGAAATCGCTGCCAATTGCCCATTGGCATCAGCATTGCCACGTTGAATAGCAATATAATATTGCCCAGCCCTTTTGTCTGCCGAGGTGTTGATGAGCTGTTTTCACAACGCCTTGAAAATTCCCTGTGCACTTGGTCCCCACGGCCCGAGAGTTTTAACTCCAAATGGCGCAAAAACAAATCTCATAATAAGCCGGGTGCGCGGTGGTAGACAATGGTCAGATCAAACACCCCCTGCATGTAGCAATGAGAAATACACTTTTCTTACGTACATTTGTCATAGATTTGCAACACCACCGTTCTTGTACCGCCCCGGTTCCACTAATATTAACTTGTGGAATAGTTAATAAATTGTCATTAAAACTGGACCTCGCCAACCCGTCTGATATGCGTGGCGACTGTAGTGGAGGTCTAAAGAGGCTTGAACAAATTCGCCATTTCTACATTTTCTTTCTGTTCTGTGTATAGGTCCCATTGCGAGCGGCCACCGAAGCTCTACAATGCAGCCAGTTACAGCTTTGACGGACGATCATTTAATATTAACTGCGGTTTTTCCGCAGATGGAAATGTTTTTTTTATTGCTCATGTTTCGTTGTGATAAAGTGGCGAGCCTGTTGTTTGTGACGTACGTCAAATGGAGAGATGAGCTTTTATTGTCGGTACGTTTTGTTTACAATGCTATTAGTTGTTTTGTTTACTAATTCATATTCATATTTGATTAATATTGCTCGGTTGTAAGGTACGCGTCCTTAAATCCTACAAAGGTCGGTTCAACCCCACCCGGAATGTACCAATAAGAAATACACTTTTCTTACGTACATTTGTCATAGACTTACAGCACCACCGTTCCCGTGCCTCAAAGAGCACGTTAAGCCGTCGGTCCCGGTTCCACCTCCGGTTATTTATTTGATCGTGGTATGTGAGTCTCGGTCTGCCAGGGTCTTTTTTACCCATAACTTTCGCATTATATATCTGGTTCGTCAATCTTACTTCTCTCATCCTTTCAACATACCTAAACCATCGTAGCATGCCTTACCTTATTAAAACTAGTTGGAGTGAACGAGCGAGACGGATGCAAAACGTAACTAACAAGTTGGACATAAATCTATATGTATTTATTCTCAAATAAATATGATATATTTTTATTTATTTATTTATTTATTTAAAATCTTTATTGTAATTTACAATCGGCGAACATAATGCCGTAAGGCATTCTCTGACCGTTGGCCGTGGGGACAAATGAGATTTCTTTGTTAGATCGAGGATAGTGAAAATTATATTTATAAATTATTTTTATTCCAATAAATATCATAAAAGTAAGCAATTCATATATAAACATACATATACTTAAATACTATATACATAACATTAATACATACACATATACATAACATATAGATAACATTAATACATAAACATATTATAAATACTATATATAAAAATAACTACTGGTTTTAAGATAATCATATTTATTATACATAACACCACAAGACCAACTACCCACCAGGGTCTTCAGGTTTGACAGTGACAGTGAAAGAAATCTACAAGGACTTAATAAAGTGAGTGTAAACTCTCCTTTTAAATAAAGCTCTGTTAGGAGCCTGTCTAATGCTGACAGGCAAGCTGTTCCAAAGAGAGGAGGCAGTAACGACAAAGGATTTAGAGACATAGTTGGTGTGATGAGAAGGTATAGAAAGAGCGGAGTTGAATGAGGAGCGAAGTGTTCTATCGTGTAGGGAGCAAAGAAAGGAAAAATAATCTCTTAAGTATCTTGGTGTATTAGGTTCATTTAAAATAGAATATAGTAGACACAATAATCTTAAATTTCTTCTAGGTCGTATAGGCAACCATTTGAGTTTAGCGCGGTAATCAGAAATGTGGTCAAACTTACGAAGAGAGAAAATGATATATGGCAGGTCTCTGGTGTGGGATGCGACGTGTGTAGATACATTAGCTCCATCTCACATCCAGGCGACCTCGTCAGGCGCGGGAAGTGCGGCGTTTTCTGCGGAGAACCTCAAATACGCCAACCTTGGTATCGGTTACGAATTTGCGCCGTTTGGGGTCGAGACGTTGGGCCCATGGGGACCGTCAGCGAGGCGCTTGGCCAAGGAGTTGTCAAAGCGGCTGTCAGAAAGGTCTGGAGACAGGAAGGCTCGCAATTATTTCTGCCAATGTATTAGCCTCGCTATACAGAGGGGAAATATTGCCAGTCTCCTTGGGACTATCTCGGATGGACGTCTCTAGAGGACATTTTTTATTTATAGTTCAGTTTATTTTTATTATTTAGGTAGCTTTTAATTTATATTTAATGTACTATAATTAACTTCGAATAAAATTTTTTTGCATAAATAAATATGATAAAAAGTTGCTTTGTTGCTTCTTCTTAAAAACACCAGATTGTTTTGTGTTCTATATGACATGAGTACGACATGTAAGTAATCACAAATTCAATTTGCAACATCGTATGCGAATGATTGAATGTGGCTTTCGGCGTCGGCCACAGATGCAATCAAAATCGGCCGAAACTTTTAATGGAAAACAATGATAAAATTTTAATCGAACATACAAATATTTTTACAAAGTTTACGCACGCACGGTATTGGCCGTAAATTTTGACAGTGGTCAGCTCTCCTTTGAAGGCGTGAGCACACCAAATGCGTACATACACAGACGTACGTGTAGGACGAAAGAAAACAGCATAGACAATTACAAAAGGGTAAGTAATAGTAAAAACTAAAAATAATTAATTTATTTATTTTTATACACTTTACATGGTATTATAATAAAAAAAATTGGTAAAAAGAGGAAAAAAAAATGAGCTGCTATGCAAATAGGTATTCAGGTAGGTAGGTATTATGCCGCAGACCTGATTTTCACTGAACCATTTAACAAAACCTATAAATAATGTAGGCATAGTGACTACGGAATGTTATTTTTTTTATTTATAAATTATTTATTGCACTTAAAAACAGTTGAGTACAAGGTCGGACTTAATGGATCTGGGCATTTTATACTAGCTAACCTTTGGGAGTATGGTAGACGATTGCGGGTGCATTAGAAATAATAAAACAAATACTTAAACATACATAACAATAATTTACATACAAATACACAAATACCAATAAAAATATATGATAATAATATATACATTTAACTTAATTCATGTAAGACTACTAAAAACTAACTAAAAACTAAAATAAAATAAAAGTATTATAAATAAAAAAAATGCTCGAAATCGCTGCCAATTGCCCATTGGCATCAGCATTGCCACGTTGAATAGCAATATAATATTGCCCAGCCCTTTTGTCTGCCGAGGTGTTGATGAGCTGTTTTCACAACGCCTTGAAAATTCCCTGTGCACTTGGTCCCCACGGCCCGAGAGTTTTAACTCCAAATGGCGCAAAAACAAATCTCATAATAAGCCGGGTGCGCGGTGGTAGACAATGGTCAGATCAAACACCCCCTGCATGTACCAATGAGAAATACACTTTTCTTACGTACATTTGTCATAGATTTTTACACCACCACCGTTCTTGTACCGTCCCGGTTCCACTAATATTAACTTGTGGAATCGTTAATAAATTGTCATTAAAACTGGACCTCGCCAACCCGTCTCATATGCGTGGCGACTGTAGTGGAGGTCTAAAGAGGCTTGAACAAATTCGCCATTTCTACATTTTCTTTCTGTTCTGTGTATAGGTCCCATTGCGAGCGGCCACCGAAGCTCTACAATGCAGCCAGTTACAGCTTTGACGGACGATCATTTAATATTAACTGCGGTTTTTCCGCAGATGGAAATGTTTTTTTTATTGCTCATGTTTCGTTGTGATAAAGTGGCGAGCCTGTTGTTTGTGACGTACGTCAAATGGAGAGATGAGCTTTTATTGTCGGTACGTTTTGTTTACAATGCTATTAGTTGTTTTGTTTACTAATTCATATTCATATTTGATTAATATTGCTCGGTTGTAAGGTACGCGTCCTTAAATCCTACAAAGGTCGGTTCAACCCCACCCGGAATGTACCAATAAGAAATACACTTTTCTTACGTACATTTGTCATAGACTTACAGCACCACCGTTCCCGTGCCTCAAAGAGCACGTTAAGCCGTCGGTCCCGGTTCCACCTCCGGTTATTTATTTGATCGTGGTATGTGAGTCTCGGTCTGCCAGGGCCTTTTTTACCCATAACTTTCGCATTATATATCTGGTTCGTCAATCTTACTTCTCTCATCCTTTCAACATACCTAAACCATCGTAGCATGCCTTACCTTATTAAAACTAGTTGAAGTGAACGAGCGAGACGGATGCAAAACGTAACTAACAAGTTAGACATAAATCTATATGTATTTATTCTCAAATAAATATGATATATTTATTTTTATTTATTTATTTATTTAAAAACTTTATTGTAATTTACAATCGGCGAACATAATGCCGTAAGGCATTCTCTGACCGTTGGCCGTGGGGACAAATGAGATTTCTTTGTTAGATCGAGGATAGTGAAAATTATATTTATAAATTATTTTTATTCCAATAAATATCATAAAAGTAAGCAATTCCTATATAAACATACATATACTTAAATACTATATACATAACATTAATACATACACATATACATAACATATAGATAACATTAATACATAAACATATTATAAATACTATATATAAAAATAACTACTGGTTTTAAGATAATCATATTTATTATACATAATACCAAAAGACCAACTACCCACCAGGGTCTTCAGGTTTGACAGTGACAGTGAAAGAAATCTACAAGGACTTAATAAAGTGAGTGTAAACTCTCCTTTTAAATAAAGCTCTGTTAGGAGCCTGTCTAATGCTGACAGGCAAGCTGTTCCAAAGAGAGGAGGCAGTAACGACAAAGGATTTAGAGACATAGTTGGTGTGATGAGAAGGTATAGAAAGAGCGGAGTTGAATGAGGAGCGAAGTGTTCTATCGTGTAGGGAGCAAAGAAAGGAAAAATAATCTTTCAAGTATCTTGGTGTATTAGGTTCATTTAAAATAGAATATAGTAGACACAATAATCTTAAATTTCTTCTAGGTCGTATAGGCAACCATTTGAGTTTAGCGCGGTAATCAGAAATGTGGTCAAACTTACGAAGAGAGAAAATGATATATGGCAGGTGTCTGGTGTGGGATGCGACGTGTGTAGATACATTAGCTCCATCTCACATCCAGGCGACCTCGTCAGGCGCGGGAAGTGCGGCGTTTTCTGCGGAGAACCTCAAATACGCCAACCTTGGTATCGGTTACGAATTTGCGCCGTTTGGGGTCGAGACGTTGGGCCCATGGGGACCGTCAGCGAGGCGCTTGGCCAAGGAGTTGTCAAAGCGGCTGTCAGAAAGGTCTGGAGACAGGAAGGCTCGCAATTATTTCTGCCAATGTATTAGCCTCGCTATACAGAGGGGAAATATTGCCAGTCTCCTTGGGACTATCTCGGATGGACGTCTCTAGAGGACATTTTTTATTTATAGTTCAGTTTATTTTTATTATTTAGGTAGCTTTTAATTTATATTTAATGTACTATAATTAACTTCGAATAAAAATTGTTTGCATAAATAAATATGATAAAAAGTTGCTTTGTTGCTTCTTCTTAAAAACACCAGATTGTTTTGTGTTCGATATGACATGAGTACGACATGTAAGTAATCACAAATTCAATTTGCAACATCGTATGCGAATGATTGAATGTGGCTTTCGGCGTCGGCCACAGATGCAATCAAAATCGGCCGAAACTTTTAATGGAAAACAATGATAAAATTTTAATCGAACATACAAATATTTTTACAAAGTTCACGCACGGTATTGGCCGTAAATTTTGACAGTGGTCAGCTCTCCTTTGAAGGCGTGAGCACACCAAATGCGTACATACACAGACGTACGTGTAGGACGAAAGAAAACAGCATAGACAATTACAAAAGGGTAAGTAATAGTAAAAACTAAAAATAATTAATTAATTTATTTTTATACACTTTACATGGTATTATAATAAAAAAAAATGGTAAAAAGAGGAAAAAAAAATGAGCTGCTATGACAAATAGGTATTCAGGTAGGTAGGTATTATGCCGCAGACCTGATTTTCACTGAACCCTTTAACGAAACCTATAAATAATGTAGGCATAGTGACCACGGAATGTTTATTTATTTATAAATTCTTTATTGCACTTAAAAACTTAACAGTTGAGTACAAGGGCGAACTTAATGCCTCTCGGCATTTTATAGTATAAAACTAGCTAACCTTTGGGAGTTTGGTAGACGATTGTGGGTGTATTAGAAATAAAACAAATACTTAAACATACATAATAATAATTTACATACTAATACACAAATACCAATAAAAATATATGATAATAATATATACATTTAACTAAATTCATGTAAGAATACATAACAAAATGAAAATAGATATCAGGTAGTCGGATTATTTTATTTATTTAAGAAATGGGAATGAGGAGATTTTTAAATATATTTATTGACGGCGCTCGTCTGATGACCAGAGGAACTTTGTTCCACTCACGAGCAGCGGAGACAGTGAAAGAATCAGAATATATGCTGCAAGTGTGAATGTTACGTATGGTTCGGTTTCCGAATGGAGAGGAAGGTTGATCCTTCAAAAATCATTTACATTGTAGCACTTTATTAAACTAAATAACACCACTTTTGACTAATACAGTATGTTAATTTACAAAACAAATAACTTGGACTTTGACATGTCCCTGCAAAAGGTGGAAATCCACTCTCATATTCATATGAGAGTAACAGGTTACAAATTCAAATATAGTTATTTTTTGAATTTTTATGTATAGGTACTCTCTGTCTCATTTACTCTGTTTTAAATGAGCCTGCGACACCGAAATACATCAAGGACAAATTCGCTTATCTCTCTTCTTTTTATGATAAATCTCTACGATCGTCTCACAACTCACTTCTTTTCGTTCCATCTCATCATTCCGGATTTGTTTCGAATTCCTTTGCGGTTGTTGCTACAAATCTGTGAAACAATCTACCTATTAACATAAGGCAGGCATCTACCAGATCATCATTTAAAAAGCTGGTCTACTCATATTTTCTAAATAGCTCCAAACAAAATTTGTAAGTTTTATATGTATGTTTATTATTGTGTATATATTAGTATTTAGTATATTTATAAGTAGATTATATATAAGTAAGTTTATTATATAAGTATTTATATCTAATTGATGTGTCACTTATACTTTCCTTGCACCTACAGTCCGCCTTTTGTACTTTGTGCATTAAAGTCTTGAAAAAAAAAATACTGATAAACTAGATCCGGTTGCTATCAACATCTACATTAACGCACCCGTTGTGCCCAAGCTTTTAACGTGACAAAGTTTTTGCAAAACGTTTCTGATCACTTTGGATAAATTTATGTCCCTTTGACTATCCAATTATTTGATTAAAATGTTTCCATGAATTTTATATAATCCATTTTAAAGTTTTGATTAATAGTGGAAGTTGGTGCGGGAGGAGTTCCAGCAAAATCTTTACACCACTTACTGAAAGAATTGGGCTCTTATGGAAGCTCTTTCCAAGACGCCATTAACGGAATCATACAGTATTTGGTTGGGTAGGGAGAGGAGTAGAATGGTGGATGGTGAGCTTATTATCGCGCAATAAAATAAAAAAGGGAGGCCTCCTTTTTTAAACCAGCCTTTCGTCGGTCGCAAGGTTAAGACACCATTCTTCTCATCTCTTGTGGACCCGGCACCCGCGCGGTAAATCAATGGCACGCTTAGACATTTGTCTTTTCTCTCATCATTTAAATAATCTAGGCTTAACTTTTTGTTATACGCCACGTGATTGGTACTCGTAGTTAGCTTTCAATGTGTCAAGCGTCCATTTATTTAAATTAGTTTTTTTTTCTCAAAAATTAAGTATCTTATTCAGAGGGAAATTCTGCTAGTGTATTGGGCTCCATCCCACAGGACAGCGATTTAGAGGAGCAATTTTTTTTGTAAATTTAGTTTTTGGTGTATTATTTAATTTATTAATTAATATTAATTATATTATTATTTAATTTAAAAATATATAAAAATCCAACAGATATAAAAAAAAAACATACCCGCGCGGTGGATTGGTTGTTAAATAAGTTGTCTTCTTCAAGTCTATATGATTTTTTAAACTAATGTTATTTTTCTTTCCAGGTAAATCCTTCACGTTAACGATAACGGTATCTACGTCACCCCCTCAAGTTACCACCTACAACAAGGCCATTAAAGTCACAGTGGATGGGCCCAGAGAACCGCGATCAAAAACTAGTAAGTATAATTTTTCTGTTCTAAGATATTTCTTGATAAAAATAGGTATTTTAAAACGCTCTCCAAACGAAATACCGACCAAACTATATAGTACGTAGTAAGTATAATTATGTGTTATATCGGTAGATAAGTGCTTAAATAAGTTTATTATTGATATATATATATATATATCAATAATAAAGCTATGACACCTATCTACCGATATATACATATATATATCTTTTAGTTATAAGTAGTTTTCTCAATAAAACTCATTGTCAAACATTAGTGGTCATGCAAAGTAGTCGCAAGTAGTAGTCCTAAAGGTTAGCTGTTAGAAAATGTTTTAGACATTAAGCTCGCCTATGTACTGTAAAATCTTTTAATTTCTGTGCAATAAAGAATTTATCTATCTAATATTAAGAGTTCTGATATACTTTGAAATAAACAGAAACGATTAAAAGACCATATAGTAAGCTGGGTCTGCTGCTAAATCCCTCTCGCTCGCAAACTCCAATATTTTGAAAAAAAAAAAAAAACAAGTGTTTAAGTTCTTTAGATATACGGGGTGACTTTGTATGGTCTTACGAAATATTACCATTTCCGACATATTGTTTGTTTGTTTCTATTAATAGAATCACATATTAGTCCAACAAATAAAATTACTGATATACTTTCATATACCAAATTTTAGACAGATAACATTTATAACGATTTTCGTCTATTTTACTAAAATTCAAAGGGGAAATGCTGCTAGTGTATTGGGCACCATGCCACAAGACAGCGATTTGGAGGAGCTATTTTTTTGTAATAATTTAATTTTTATTTTCTCTCCAAAATGGAAGATAACAGCGGGCCCGTTTCATGGCTGTTTCCATTAGGGAAACTCTCTGATCTTTCCCTCAGTATTGATTGGTACACTTCTTGACCGAAATACACTGACCATGGCGTTGTGCCTTTGTCACGGAGCCCGGACTATCCACCCGTACCAGTGATGGCGTGAAGAACCCACCGAACATCTCGGACACCATGGGCATTCCTGCAGAAGTGCTGGCCGCATTCCCCGTCATGCGGATCTCAACGATATCACCCAAAGGTCTTTTGTCACTGCTCGAGTATCAGCGATCCTAGAACCCGACGGCATGACCGTCGTGGAAACTTAGCAGATCACTGGTGTGGAATGCGGCATGTATATTAGCCCCATCTTACATCCAACGACCTCATCAAACCAAGCAGCACAATTATGCCAACCTTAGTACAGATTACGATATTGCGCGAGTCAAGATGATGGGCCCATGGGTATCCTCAACCAAGCGTCGGATCATGAAGTTGTTCAAACGGCTTACATAAAAGTTTGTAGACAGGAAAGCTGGCAGTTATTTCTGCCAACGTATTAGCCTCGCTATATAGAGGGGCAAATGTTGCCAGTCTTCTCAGTACTATTTATTTTGTATTTTGTTTAATTTATATTCAATAAACTGCCTCCGTGGTCTAGCGGTTAAGTCCGTGGAGTTAGACTCGGAGGTACCGGGTTCGATTCCTGGTCGGGACACAAAAATAATTATTATTGTAAATAAATAGATTTAATTAATTTATTTGTGATATTTCTTGAGTTTGGTACGCTGGAGACATCGACGAGCTTGCCACTTGTCATGATTGGCCTATAGTAAAGTTGGCTAAATGTGAATCCGCTTATTTATAAGCGTGGTTTCTCACCACCCCGAAAGGGAAACGGTCGTGATGATACTTTACTTTACTATATTCAATAAACTGCCTCCATGGTCTAGCGGTTAAGTCCGTGGATTTAGACTCGGAGGTACCGGGTTTCATTCTTGGTCGGGATACAAAAATAATTATTATTGTAAATAAATAGATTTAATTAATTTATTTGTGATATTTCTCGAGTTTGGTACGCTGGAGACACCGACGAGCTTGCCACTTGTCCTGATTGGCCTATAGTAAAGTTGGCTAAATGTGAATCCGCTTATTTATAAGCGTGGTTTCTGACCACCCCGAAAGGGACACGGTTGTTATGATACTTTACTATATTCAAGAAACTACCTCCGTGGTCTAGCGGTTAAGTCCGTGGAGATAGACTCGGAGGTACCGGGTTCGATTCCTGTTCGGGACACAAAAATAATTATTATTGTAAATAAATAGATTTAATTAATTTATTTGTGATATTTCTCGAGTTTGGTACGCTGGAGACATCGACGAGCTTGCCACTTGTCATGATTGGCCTATAGTAAAGTTGGCTAAATGTGAATCCGCTTATTTATAAGCGTGGTTTCTGACCACCCCGAAAGGGAAACGGTTGTGATGATACTTAACTTTATATTCAGTAAAAAATATTTTTAAATAAATAAAATACCTTTAATAATTTAAGACACGCAAACAAATAAACACCAACATAACAAAACAAACCCTTTGTTGAAACAAGAAACAGAAAACAAGAGAAACCGCTAAGCACTTGACAACGACATCGCTAATGACCGTAATTATTACAAATTTTCCTCAAGAAGGTTTTCTGGAGAAATCCCCGCGTTCCGTGTCCAAATGGCGTGAAAAACAAGCGACTTTCCCGACCCTTTTATCTGTAAAACAACCCAAGTTATCCCAATTAAAAACCCAGTAAATGAATTATATTAAATTATTTATAGTTTATTTTTTATTAGCTATAATATAATAATTATATATTAAAGTAACAGTTATATTTATTTATTTTATTAGAAACTTATTAAATATATTAAAGTAACAGTTATATTTATTTATTTTATTTAAAAACTTTATTGCACTATGTACAAAGGCGGACTTAATGCCGCTAGGCATTCTCTGACAGCCAAACCTTTAGGACATTTAGTAGACAGTATAGATGGTAGGTGCAATATTAAGTAAGTCCATATATATCAATATATACATACCAATATTTACTTACTATATCACTATTGCAAGCTTACAAAATTGTTTCTCCTTGAAAGTAAAAATTGGCATTTGATATTATTGCAAATGGCACATACTTTTAATGAGAAACAATTAGGTGGTAGGCGGACTGATGGTGGTAATTTGCCCAGTCTGAGGGGGCGAGGAAGTATTGACCATTAGTGCTGATAAACCCAGTAAAGTTTATCCACACTTTCGGGATCATGCTCAAGTTGGCATAGTGGATAGGGGCTGATGTAAGTCATGAGTGTCTGATTCCAATTGCTAACTTTCATATACCTCGGCGTGCTAGTAAAAAATAAGAGTGGATTAAAATGTCACCAAGTAAAATACGCCTTCTTTTACTTTTTCCACATCCGTTTATGCGAATACATCAAAATTTTCATCGGATTGTGTTCAATTGATTGCCCTAGTATTATCATCATCATCAAAGAGTGATAATCCTAAAGACCACGTTTGATACTGCATTTATAATATCTTTTTTTAGCTTTATATAAAATTTTGTTAATATAACGCGGTGGTGGCTCGTTTGTAAGAACGCGTTCCTTAAATCCTACAAAGGTTTAAACCGACCCGGCATGTATTAATGATAAATACACTTTTCTTACGTACATATTTTTATTTTATAACAGCACCGTTCCCGTTGGCCGTCTGACCAGCGTGGCGAGTGTAGGCCAAATTGTCCAGAAATATGTTTTGGAAGGCTCATCTCCAGCAGTGGAGGTCTGGGACGCTGTATTCTAGGGGCTGTTATGAATGAATGGAAAAAAACTTCCTCTTAGTTGCCATGCAAAGTGTTCGTGGTCACAACTTCAGTATCACTGTCATGCTTAACAAGCCGTCGCCACTCCTCTCGACCTTCAGTCTTCTTAGCACACTCATGTGGGGTTGATCCATTGCTGCTTTAACCTGATTAGTCCACTGAGACCTACTACGCATTCTCTTGCCTTCAACTTTTTCCTGAACTAACCTCAATTGATGTATCTGTGATTGTACGATTGAGGAAAGACGATGTCTTATTTCTAGTTTCTCCAGGATGGACTTGTTGGTTCGGAACTCCGTCCAAAATATGCCTAACATTCTCCGCCAACACCACAGTTTTAGAGCATTAATCCGTTTTATTTCTGTGTCGCGCAGGGTCCAAGTCTCTGCAGCATACAGAAAAATGGCGAACATAAAAGCTCTGACCAGTCAAATTTTAGTTGCTTTCATAATGTTTCATAATTTCTTTAGCTTATAACTTAGTAGGTATTAATATATGACTGCCAACCCTTTAAGAAACATTTTTGGTCGCATTATAATG
This sequence comes from Tinea semifulvella, assembly GCA_910589645.1. NCBI lineage: Eukaryota > Metazoa > Arthropoda > Insecta > Lepidoptera > Tineidae > Tinea > Tinea semifulvella. The sequence continues at coordinate 6,946,436 of OU342599.1, forward strand.
ATAAAAAGGGTTCTTACAAGTCACACACTAACCTATATTTACTTGAATTTATGCTAGCTCTGCTGGTAATTTCTACAAACGGAACACAACGCGAATTACTTTGATGTTTTGCATTATTATGCACTTCACATTGAAATAATACTGAATGATAATTATAATTTATAAATTTATAATAAAATGAGTTATGACTAAAACTAAACTATAATATATCCCTTTCAGCACGGATGATACCAAGCGTGCGTTATTGCAAAAAATAATCTAGACCTCTCACCAAATTCTGTTTTACCGCTCCGAAATGGCCTGAGTAGTTCCTGCTCTCATCTAGCTACTTCGTAATTATTAGGACTAGTTAAGAAAAAAACATACAAAAGTGATTTTTATTTTCATTGGATTGCCCAACTCACGATAGTCCGCTAGCACATTAGAAAAGGACAACGCTAGGGGACAATTTTTTTTACTATTTATATCAGATATTTTAGACCTCAAGGAACCCATAACCATTTATTATCTAAAATATATTTTGTCGTGCTAAAATATTATGAATAATAAATGAAGACAGCTTTACTTTTCTGGGCTCAATCCTTGATCGAATTATTTACTCTTCTTCTATCTCCACCCTTTCCATCCCTTCCCATCACACCTCTTTTGTCTCTAATTCGTTTGCTGTTGTTGCTGCAAATCTTTGGAATGACCTACCTTTACGTATAAGTCAAGCTCAAAAATATGATTTACAAACACTTCCTTTCTAACTTAACTGTCCTAAATTCAAGTCCCTTTTTCATTGCCTCACTATCCTCAATTGCAGCAATATCATATTTCACTTTCCTCTTCATGTACTACTTTATTTTATTTCATACTATTGTTTATTTATGTCTTTTTTATTTTTATTCTAGGATATATTATAAAAATATTTTCTCTTTATATATATACTGCGTGTAATCTATTAAAGAGAAAATATTTTTTATATATCCTAGAATAAAAATAAAGAACTACATATTTTTCTTTTTATTATTCAGTAATAAAAAAATAAGTTACGGTGTAGAGAAGTTTTCCTAAAAATATCCCCACACATACACATACATAAAGATCATCAAATCAGAGGATCGCGCGAACGCTGACTTACGCAATTCTTTCTCTCTATTTTATTTCTCGGCTGAGCGAGATCAATTAATAATAACACCAGCCTTTAGGTATTTATCAAAATAGATATCGCGATTTTCAGACGCAGCCTAATCACCATGCAATAGTGTTTTGTTTTTCGAATAATGCTTTATATCTTTAAAAAAGTGACCTTTTTTATTTTAAATAGAGGTTCTACTAATGACACCTGAAAACTTAAAATTAAAATGTTCTTTAGACTTATGTTATATTGTTATGTATGTATACTGTTTACAATAAATTGATGTTTGCATCTACCATCTATACTGTCTAAATGTCCTAAAGGTTTGGCTGTCAGAGAATGCCTAGCGGCATTATGTTCGACTTTGTACCTACAAAGTGCAATTAGGTTTTTAAATAAATAAAAGTAAAAATTACATAATAAACTAAGGGCTTACCACCTTGGACGAACCCAAACGTTAACCGCAATTCCCTGTTTTTAATAATAAAAATAAGTTCTGAAGAGGGAAAGAAAACTTTATTTTTAGCCACACCCACAGGTCAGAATATGCACCCACATACCGTAGTCACCATCCCTACGCGTACGTATAAATTTTATCGACTCATACATCTGTCGTACGATAAAGATGTGCTCTTCCAGCCTCTGTTGTGTTTCCACTTTCCTATAACTTGGAGTCCTTCAAGCGAAGTGTGAAAAGGCATCTAGTCAAGCCGGCATAGTGTTAGAGACTGATGGCAGTTATAAGTGTCTGACTTCAGTTGCTAACATTCATGGACCTTGGGCGCCACTTACCATCAGGTGGGCCCAAGGTCACATGACGTGCTAGTATAAAAAAAAACGTTAGTCTAATCTTTGGGACAATAAGAAAGTCGAATGAAAGTGCTAAAACGGAATAGCTAAGCGATTATTAGCAAGGGTTTAGTCGTAGATATTTCAGCTGAATTGCAATTGAAATAGTTGATGGGCACGACTGACGGAGACTAATGATGGAGGCTTGATAGGGAAAATTTCACTAACATTGAATCTTATACAAGAACCAGGCATTATAGTACAAGGCTTATATCTAACCTGAGGCCTTTTTATAATACATAATTTAAAAAAAAAACTTCAAATTTGTAAGGCTATGTTGTAATATTATATTGTAAAAGTTGTAAATTTTCCTTAGAATTAATAAATAATGCCACACACACAATGCATGGGAAGAATAAATAAATGTTCTAATTTTTGCCTTAGTTGCTATTTTCTTTTTGTAACTATAGTCCATATGTCTGTTTTACCCGAATTCGGAAAAATATTTTGGCCACATTGCTAGAAGAGGCGCCGACAATCTGGAAAAACTCCTAGTAACGGTAAAGGTGTACGGTAAAAGAACAAGAGGAAGAAGCCCCAAACAATGGTCTAGTCAGGTGACTGACCACCTAAACATCCCAGTACACCAAGCCATCTACTGCACCGAGGACCGCAGCCACTTGAAACGGCTAGTGGATGGACTGCGATGGAGTCACGATCCCTAACAGTGGGGTACCGACTAAGGAAGAGGAGGTAGTCCGTATGTGTTATTAATGTAAGGCCTGGTACGTACGTGTTGGTCAAAAAATACCCAAATCACATCTAATGTTCTATCAATCCTTATCAGACGGGGAAGAAATTAAAATAATTGCACTCGCTGGATAGTGGCACATCCATGGAGAAAGGGTTAGCTATGTATTTGGTAGGGTTAACAAAAATACATTGCTTTAAATATTTTACTTTTTTTTTTAGTTATTTGATATTTTTTTAAGTTACGTTTTACAATTATATTTTAAAATTAAACTATATATTAATTATTTATAAACCCTATTTTGCACAAAACAACTCTAAAAGTAATGTGCAAAGGCGAACTATTAAAAAATAAAATAACATCAGTTTATATTTGTCACAATAATAAGAGTTCGCCATACACAATGCCATGTTGGTACCAACACTGATGTATGGAAGCGAGACGTGGCAGAATACGCATGAGAGTTGGGTTAATGCAGTAGAAATGCGGTCGTTGCGGCGGATGTGTGGCGTCACTTTGGCGGACCGCATACGTAACGTCGAAATACGGAAAAGGGTTGGTATGAAGGAAAGCATAGGGACAAAAATAAGGAAAGGCATGCTACGATGGTTCGGGCATGTTGAAAGGATGAGCGATGAAAGATTGACGAACCAGATATATAATGCGAAAGTTGTAGGTAAAAGAGGCCCTGGCAGACCGAGACTCACATATCACGATCAAATAAATAAAACACTGACTGAAGGTGCATTAAAAAGTCTTCGTAACTAAAGGGCATGTATTAAGAGGTTAATGAATGTCGACGAAGCGAAAGAAGTATGTCGTGATCGTGTCAAATGGCGCTCAATTGTCTCTGCCTACCCCGCAAGGGATCTGGCGTGAAGATATGTATGTATGTATGTAATAATAAAAGTTAATATAAATGTTAAATATGGTTAAAATATAGTTATGCTATTGTGCCCATCCCATCACACGAACATGTATATGTTAAAGAAAGGATTTCTTTATTACTATTTATATATATGGCTATAACTTGGAGACATCGACGAGCTTGCCACTCGTCATGATTGGCCTATATTAAAGTTGGCTAAATATGAATCTTATATTATATCCGCTTCTTTATAAGCGTGGTTTCTGACCAAAAGGGAAACGGTCGTAATGATACTTTTTATGTTATAGTCATATACATAAATGTAATGATTAAGATGAATACAATTACATAAAAATAGTTAAATATTATTACATAAATACTTACATGACATATAATTAAAATAACGGATTACCTTTAGCTATGAAACGGGAACTATATAGTGCTGCAACTATGACCGTACAAATACAAGGCCAGCATACGAAACCAATCCAACTGCGCAGAGTTGTAAGACAGGGTGATGTAATATCGCCGAAACTGTTTTCCAACGCGTTGGAGGACGTTTTTAAAATGCTGGACTGGAGAAACTGCGGCATAAATGTCAACGGAGAATACATCTTACACCTGACATGACATAGTCATAATAGCTAGCTCGCTGGAGGATCTTAGCGGAATGCTGAAGGGCTTAAACGTGGCGTCCCAGCAGGTTGGCCTCGGTATGAACTTAGACAAGACAAAAGTCATGTATAACGACCATGTTGTACCGAGATCAATCTGCGTGGGTAATGCCACTCTCGAAGTTGTACAAAAGTACGTCTACCTTGGACAGACTATGCAATTAGGCGTAGCCAACTTCAGCAAAGAAGCCGACAGACACATTCAGCTAGGATGGGGCGCATTCGGGAAGCTGCGCCACATCTTCTTATCAAACATACCCCAGTGTCTGAAGACGAGAGTTTTCAACCAGTGCGTTCTTCCAGTGCTGTCGTACGAAGCAGAAACATGGACACTGACAGTGGGTCTCGTCCACAAATTCAGGTCGCTCAGCGGGCTATGGAGAGAGCTATGCTTGGTATTTCTCTGATGGATAAAGTTAGAAACGAGGAAATCCGTCGGAGAACCAAAGTTACCGATATAGCCTTCAAAATTAGTAAGCTGAAGTGGCAATGGGCTGGACATGTATGTCGTAGAACCGATGAACGATGGAGTAGACGAGTTCTGGAGTGGAGACCACGTACGGGAAGACGCAGAGTGGGTCGACCCCCCGCTAGATGGACAGATGACCTAAGGAAGGTCGCTGGTGGGGGTTGGATGAGAGTGGCAGGAGATCGTGTGAAGTGGCGAGCCTTGGGGGAGGCCTATATCCAGCAGTGGAGAGACACAGGCTGATGATGATGAAACGGGAATACGTCTGCAGGCTGTTTGATGGCTGATTGTCGAGGACATCAGTCCCTACAGTCATTAAACAAATGTAATACTAATTTAAAAGAAAAGTCTGTGATTTTATTTATGTGATGCTGACTGTACTTTCCGGTAGCTAGACGAATGTGAGGGCACAAAGGAAGCTGCTGTAATGAATCGGTTGTTTAATTAATTAGTCAAGAAAGGGCTTGAGAGAACCGCCGACCTTCCCATTTCCCGTCCTACACCCTCTCTACACGCCTGCATGGTCCCTACCGTTGACCTAATACAAAAACACTAGTAGCTGTATTTATTATTCAGTTGATAATTATTCGTTGTTTTTTAAAATAACTAACTTATATATTTTTGTACAAAATATAAAAATAAAATTAATATTATAAATATGAACTTATGGTGGCATGTGGTGGCATGTGGTGTTTCCCCGCTGAATTGCAATACTGATTCTTTGGGCGAAAAAAGAGCCAGCCCACTTGTCACAGGAGGAGATGACAAGACGTGGTGCCATGTATTGTAAAAACTTTTTGGTGCTTGGACTCCATGGGTCCAGAGTTACTATGGCAAATGACACACATATGTAGTCTTTTAATATTGATACACAATTTTAGCCTCGGCCCCCGCTTTATGCGCTGTTCCCCTGAGGTGTGACGCGGCGAGTGTATCAACGGGCGTATCGTCCCACACCACAGCACGTCCCCGTTCCCATCTCGGATAACTCCAAAAGAGATAGAAGAGATGGAACCAGGATGGTGGCTAGAGCCCTTTTAGTATCATTAAGAGAGCCGTGGCGAGAAAATCTACCCGCACTTTTGGAACAGGATAGCTCTCGAACTCCAATAGAACTCCACACGGACATTGATGTAGGAATGTTTATTATCGTCATAGGCCCTAAAACTCCACTGTTGGAGATGGGCCTCCCAAAAATTTCTGGAGATTTTTCTAAACTTGCCACGCTGCACTGGCCAGAAGAAGAAGATTGGCGAGGAATATTAATTATTTATTATTATTATTATTTTATTAACCTAATTTGTATTAAGAAATGTGTGAGTTTAGTACAGCGACTTCCGATTCGATGTATTCTTCCTAGACAAGTGACGTTGGGGCTAAATCAAATCAGTCACGCGCGAATTAATACTATGCTGTCATTTAGTTTTTCGTCAAATAAATGCGGGTCTGAACTCCGGCACGTACCAATGAGAGATACAAATAGTTTATTTACACAAAATAATATTGGTCTATTATGGTCAACTGTTATAAACTTAATCTACTCGTATCTAGCATTATATGTTGTAACAAAAAGTCACTGATATGTCAATATATGTATAACAAAACTAGAAAAATATTAGCGATAATCTTTGTAGCGGATCGGGCTATATTAAATGATTTTGATGAAAACACGTGTTGAACTTACTAGTTTATTTTTATGACTTTTTTCCTTCTCTGTTTGACAGATAATAAATATATCAAAAATGTATATGTGGTATAAAAACACGATAAAGGAGTTCGCAACAATCTTTATTAATAAATACAGTCTACCTTATGTACTGAGTTTTAATTGGTTATGTACCATTCAACCCAGTTGTAGTAGTTGTAGATTCTTTTAAACTTTAAGGATGTTAATATGTCAAACGTATTTCCTTATTTCTTTCAAAACTGCAAAGAAGTTGATAAAATAAACTACATCAGACCCTTACTCTTTTGGCTTTTAAATTATTATCTCCAGCAGTGGGGTCTTAATTATTCGACAGGCGCAATCTTTAAATATATTCAAAAAAACTCTAACCTTCTTCAAAAACAAAATTTAACTTAATCTCCTTACCTTGTAATATATTATTTAATTAGTATTATATAAGTATGTATTTTATTATATTTATTATTCGTATTTATTACATAAGTATATTATAATCCTATTTACATTATATCTATTAATCTAAACCTATAATTGATTTCTCTTATTTTTAATTTAAAATATATCATTTGGTTTTCTGAGTCTCACCCATAAATTCATTCTGTCACTCTCCCAAAGGTTAGCTGGTAGAGAATACCTTTATAGTATGCTAGCCTATGTATATCTTTTTATATTTTATATTTTGTGTGCAATAAACAATCTTATTATTATTATTATTGTAGGGGACGATAAAGTTGTAATAAATGCCTCGGTACAAAATTTAAGTCAATGTATTTTGCATATTGATTTATTAAACTCGCATGTCTATAGGAACGTGTTAAATTATTTAATTTACGAGCTCCCGTAAGAACGTAAGAAGTAACGCTGAGATCGATGAGACTTAGCTTAGTTAGTTTTTGCTTAGACTTAGCATACACATACATACATACATATCTTCACGCCAGATCCCTTGCGGGGTAGGCAGAGACAAATGAGCGCCACTTGACACGATCACGACATACCTCTTTCGCTTCGTCGACATTCATCATCCTCTTTATAAATGCCCTTTTGTTACGAAAGCTTTTTAATGTACCTTCCAGCCAGTGTTTTATTTATTTGATCGTGATATGTGAGTCTCGGTCTGCCAGGGCCTCTTTCACCCACAACTTTCGCATTATATATCTGGTTCGTTAGACTTAGCTTACGTAAAATATATACCCGTAGATACATTATTTATTGCACATTAAATAAAAACTTTTTCAATATATTTTATTTTATTTATTTATTTATTTTATACACTTTACATGGTATTACAGTATATATTCCAATACACCATGCAAGGAGGAGTCAGAAACACTTATTATTATTTAAAAACATTCATAAAAAATAACGGAAAAGGCATAAACTATATTAGGAAACAATAAAATACATTTTAATGTTGTCAGCCTTAATTAAATCTATAATTTGTTGCCAAAGAAATGTAGTATACAAAGTTAAATTTAGAAATAATACAAATATATGTTATTTTATCGTTTCTCTACAACGTGCTTTGCTGATCTTGCAAAGATCGTCTGCGAAAACGTCAATCTATGAGTATTATTCTGTGAGTGTCTGATTCCAGTTACTAACATCACGGACCTTGCGCACCACTTACCATCAGGTAAGCGCAAGACCACATTTCGTGCAGTGTACAAAATAATAAAAGAGTGGAGTTCTAGAACGCTGTGTTCTAGGGGCTGTAATGATGAAATGAATGTCATTAAATCCATAGATATATTTTTACCCATATCCGAGTGGGTGGTGTGTTTTATGGTCGCGGGCTGCAGAAGCCGCCTACATTTTAATAATCGTCTGTTAACGATGTTTTTCTTAAGGCAGCCATGTCTGGTTATTTTGGGTGCGCCGGCGCATGTACGGACCACCTACTAAGCTGAGAATCATAACAGCAAAATTGAACTATTTGTTTACATTATTACAAGCTTTTACATTGTTTGGATCGGCTTTAACTGTTAAATTAAAAAAAAGTAAAGTATCATCACGACGGTTTCCCTTTCGGGATGGTTATAATCCATGCTTATAAATAAGCGGATTCACATTTAGCCACCTTTACTATAGGCCAATCATGATTCAAGTTGCAAGCTCGTCGATGTCTCCAGCGTACCAAACTCGAGAAATATCACAAATTGAATATTATTTAAATGTATTTATTTCCTCCGAGTCCTAAACCACGGACTTAATCGCTAAATTACGGAGACAGATAACAGATAAATATTGAAAAATAATTGACACATTTTTTTATTTATTTTAAAACTTTATGCACTTAATATTGCTAGGCATTCTTACTAGTAAATCTAAGGACAATTTAGAGCAATAATATGGTATAAACTAAGTACCTATATATTTTTAAATCATATTTAAGAGGGTTTAATGCTAGTGCATCTATCCTGCTCGCACAATCCAAGATTTCTCAAACTAACATCCTACTAAATAATTACTTCTTCTTTTATACTAGCACGTCATGTGACCTTGCCAACCTGTAATGGCGCGCGAGGTCAATGAACTGGAATCAGACACTCGTGACTGACATCAGTCTCTAACACTGCCGGGTTGACTGGGCAATTCGAGCCTGGTGGATAATTTGCCGCCCCGGCAGACTGGGAAAATTACCAACATCAGTCCGACTACCACCTATTTGTTGTTCTCGTTGAAAGTATGTGCAATTTGCAATGATGTCAAATAACATTTTTTACTATTAAGGAGAACTAATATTGTAAGCGAATTTCGTACCACCTGACAGTCAATGATTGTATAATTATTATTACTAATAATAACTATTAATAATAATAATACTCACACAGAACAATTTTCAAAACAAATCACAGACACTTTCGCAATGTAATAGTGAGACCAATCGATTTGACAGTTGTTTTTTTAAATTGAATAATTAATCTGGTTATTTTTTATTTATTCCATATTATATAAATAAGCTAAACATAAATTTCTGAACGCACGCATAACTACGAGTATTTGACAACAAACATTGTGTTACTAAACCCACGAATATTTTGTATGGGAAAATGTTTTTCTAATCTTTTATTTTTTCGTAAATTTTCCAATGTTTATTTATTATTTATTTTATTTTATTAGGAAAACTTATGGTTACTGAGTTGTAATTAGACATAAATATAAACACTTAAACCACTAACAAGTTTTTAATAATTATTCTGCTATTCGGGACGGAGACAAATCCAACAAATCAAAAACCATAAGAATCAGTCCAGCTGTTCTCGAGTTATTTCTAACAAACCTGACTTTGTTTTATATATTAACATAACACCACCGCTTACTGTAAATTAGTTAATTCATTGTCTTAAAAAGTTAGCAATTAATTCGACGAATTTACATACTATATATAGTAGGTCTAACTATTATAAATACTTGGCATAATAAATCTAACTAGACTGGACAGTCACCCCTTTGGTAATCCTTTAATCAGGTCCACATAGCCCTTGCGGGAGTCACCCTATTTTTCCCTCCCATCAACCCCCTTCCTCCCCTTCGAACGGTGCAAATGACAGTTTCTAATTCCAACTTGCCATGAAAATGTGTAATTGTTGCGAAAGCCTGATACGAACAACTAAAAAAAACGTTGAGATATAAGTACTACGTATGGAGTGGCTAGGCTCTCTGCATAATTAAAAAAAAAAATTCGCGCCATTTTGCGCAAACATGTTTTTATTTTGTAAATTATTTTACTGTGGATATTTTTAGTAAGAAATATTGTTTTGTTAAATAATGTTTCACAATGTGAATTTATAAAAACGATATATTGGACTTTATAGGGCACAAATTGCAGTTTTTTTTTTTTTGCGGTTTTCCCGCCCTGTATACTTCCATATCATACCTGGCGTGTTTGGGCTATATTGCCGCGAGTAACTCCAAGAAAAGCATCACGTTCTGCAACATCTGGATTTATTATATATACATTTATTCGAAAAAATATTTACAACATATAAAATAAAATTAATATTAAGGATAGGGATATAAGTCCCGTCCGCGTGGAATGGTGGCAAGAACGCTGGCTGCATTTCCCCGCTGAATTGCAATACTAATTCTCTGGGCGAAGAAAGAGCCAGCCCTCTTGTCACCGGAGGAGACAACAAGACGCGGTGTTATGTCTTTTAAAAACTTTTTTGCGCTTGGACTCCATGGGCCCAGAGTTTCTACAGCAAACGGCACAAATATGTAATCTTTTAATATACTTACATACTTGCGCCGCTTGCTGGACTCCGCATTTTCCGCCGCGGCTCCCGCTTTATGCGCTGTCCCCCTGAGATGCGACGCGGCAAGGGTGTCGACGCACGTGGCGTCCCACACTAGAGCACGTCCCCGTTCCCAGGGGACCAACGTCATACCATCGGGTCTCTTGCCATCATCTCGGATTACTCCAACAGGCTCTAGAAGAGCTGGAACCTCGATGGTGGCTAGAGCCCTTTTTATAGTATCGTTAAGGGAGCCGTGGCGGGAAAATCTGCCCGCACTTTTGGAACAGGAGAGCCCATGAACTCCAAGACAGTCGACCTCCTTTCCACACGGACATCTATGTAGGATACATAATGGTGCCCCTAACCGTAGACCAACGGCGATACGGAAACTTTCGTCGTCAAGCAGTGTGCCGAGGTTCGCAGAAGGCAGTGCGTGTAACCAGTGGCCGGATTCCTTTTCTACTGAAGCCAGAAGCCGGGCGCGATGTTGATCACTGATTGGATTTTGAGCCAAATGTTTATAGGTGTTTTGTACCAATGGTGTATCCCAAAGTTTTTGAAAGTTTGATTCCTTTGGAATATCATCATTGGGACATTTTATTTTCCAGGCTCTAATTGCCTCCAGTGCACATGTTAATTCAATACGATTTTGATTTAAGATTTTTGAACTTAAATCTTGAACACTGTGCACCAAAGATAAGAACGCCGGTAAAGCAATACTAGAAATTTTTCGCACGCCGATGCCACCGAATTTAACAGGCAAGGTTGCTTGGGACCAAGAAATTTCATCAAATGATAAATTTAGAATTTTTTCAAGAGTTTCTTTTAAGGTGGCATCCAATTGATCGAGCAGGGCCGGAAATTTCCAGATAGGGCTTGCGCGGAGTGCATATATTAATTTTGGAACAAAAAGGCAGTTTTTTAGTAATGTAAATGCTATATGCGAATTTAAAACACCCAATCTGTTTGAATTTTCAGAAAAAAGTTTAAATTTATTATCCAAAAATGGCTTTATACCTTCATTTAAGAGCGGTGCACCTAGGAGGAAAAGCGAATCTTTAAAAAGGATTTTAATATTAGGAGCATGTTCGTTAAATTTTTTGATAATAGATGGAATGTTATTTGATAAATTAGAACTAATAAATATTTCGCATTTTGAAGGATTTAACTCGAGACCTATTTCCTGAAAGGCTTGTTTAATGTGGATAAGGTCCTTGATTACCGTATTCGCTTTACCTCCTATGGTTCCATCGTCTAGGTACCAAACGTTGAATTTTGAATTTAGGGATGATATACAATGATGGATACCGAGACTAAATAGAGCTGGACCAAGTGGATCACCCTGCTGAACGCCTACAGCTGATTCAATACAATGCTCATGGTAAAATAATTTAGAAGGAGAACTGTAGCATTGCCAGATATATGGGAAGATATCCGGAATGTGTGAGGCAGCTTCGTTGATTTCTGGATTTTGATGATAACCTCATAAAAAAGGAATATATATTACGTTTAATTATTATTATTATTAAATTGGACTTAATCCGTCATATTGAGTATTGTATTGCGTCACAGAGGCAATAATAGTACTTAAACTACATAATCAAATCAAATCAAATCAAAATATTTATTCCCATAGGTTATCCTGTAACAACTTGGATATTGTCAGCACTAAAATAATATAAAACAAAAACAAAAAAAAAAATATAAACAAAAATAAGTAAGGTAATCATGGTTAGACCGTAACAGGTAAACAATCCAGATTTATGTGTGTTATAATAGCATTATTGTCATAAGCAAGGTAATTATAATAATAAGGTAACTTAATAACTACTTAATATAAGATCGTGGCTGTAAATAGGCCGTGTCAACTAAATATAAATTTGTGGTTGTAAAAGGGCCGAGTCAGCTTACAATCTAACAATAATAATAAATATCAAATCTTAATACTAGTTCGTGGCTGTATACGGGCCGTGTCACCTTACAATCTAACAATAATAGTAAATATCAAATCTTAATACTAGTTCGTGGCTGTATACGGGCCGTGTCACCTTACAATCTAACAATAATAGTAAATATCAAATCTTAATACTAGTTCGTGGCTGTATAAGGGCCGTGTCACCTTACAATCTAACAATAATAGTAAATATCAAATCTTAATACTAGTTCGTGGCTGTATAAGGGCCGTGTCACCTTACAATCTAACAATAATAGTAAATATCAAATCTTAATACTAGTTCGTGGCTGTATAAGGGCCGTGTCACCTTACAATCTAACAATAATAGTAAATATCAAATCTTAATATTAGTTCGTGGCTGTATACGGGCCGTGTCACCTTACATACACCATATATAATGGGTACCTTTACATACTTGTAAAAGGGCCGAGTCAGCTTACAATCTAACAATAATAGTAAATATCAAATCTTAATACTAGTTCGTGGCTGTATACGGGCCGTGTCACCTTACATACATAATATTTACGAGTACCTTTACATACTTGCATACCTACATAACTATATTGTTTGTTTGTTGTCGCAAAAATCTTCGAGACCTTTGTCTCCTTTTTTTCTGTCTTGAATGAGCCTGCGACAACGAAATACCTCAAGGATAATTTCGCCTTATCTCTCTTCTTTTCATGACAAATCTCTTGGCTCTTCTCACAACTCCCTTCTATCTGTCCCCTCTCATCACTCTTCATTTGTCTCTAACTCTTTTGTATTTGTGGAATAATTTACCTGTCAACATACGGCAAGCAACTACCAGGATATTATTCAAAAAACTGGTGTTTTCTCACTTCCTAAATGACGCCAGACAGCGTTGGTAAGTAGTATATATGTATATGTATGATTATGTATAATTATTTGTATTATATTTAGCTTATTAATATTTTATATGATGTATGACTGCCTCCGTGGTCTAGCGGGATTTAGACTTGGAGGTACCCGGGACACAAAAATATTTATTAATGTAAATAAAAATACATTTAATTAATATTTAATTTATTTGTGATATTTCTCTAGTTTGGTACGCTGGAGACGTCGACGAGTTTGCCACTTGTCATGATTGGCCTATAGTAAAGTTGGCTAAATGTGAATCCGTATTATTTATAAGCGTGGTTTCTGACCACCCCGAAAATTACTAGTTTTAATAATTAGTTTTAATTTAATAATTACTTTTTATTTTTTTTGTAATGTTATTATTGTATTTCCTACTGTAACCGGTTCACGAGAACGTGGCAGTTGTGTTTGAAGGTATAATTATTATTTATGTATTATGTTATAAGTAATTAAATTATGAAATGAAATCGTTTATTTGCTAGGATATATGGTACATAGTATGTTATATAAATAAAATCAAAATAGTTTCTCATGATCCACCAGAATATGGCATGCAAATGTTTAAGGATAATAATATAAGATAATTACATACAATTTGTCATACTCGTATTATGTATATATATATATATTATTTATGTAATATTAGTATGTACGTGTATGTACCTATATTATTATATGTATGTGTATTGCCATATATATATTTCAGTTTTTAAATATTATTACGATCGATTATTCTATTTATTTGCACCGAACTCAATATTAAATGATCTCAATGTCCCAAAGGTTAACGGGCAGAGAATGCCTAGCGGCATTACGTTCGCCTTTTGTATTTATTTTTACAATAAAGTTTTAAAATAAAATAAATAAATAAATAAAATAAAGTAATTAAAGTTACTACTAAAGTAACACTTTACTTTTAAATTTGTACCCAAGGTTTGGCTGTCAGAGAATGTGAGAGTATTAAGTCCTTCTTTGTACTTTGTGCAATAAAAATTGATATACTTACATAAAATTCCTCTTCTATCCCTTCAAACAGTTCAAATGACAGTTTCTAATTCCAACTTGTCATGAAAGTTGTCATGGTGCGTAATTGTTGTGCAGTTGATTTATTAACTGGTAGACAACTAGACTATATACCGTGTTGACATGATTTAAAATACTCACTATACATTGCGTATTATTTATTATATAAATACACGCTTTATTTAAGCTAACGCGCAATGTAGATGAAAACTCACTACCCGGTGTTGATTAAGGTCAGCGGTTCAATCTGCCGTGTATACGCACATTTGTCAATAAAATTTTGGCCCGCTTTTCATACTATTCATTTATTTATTTATAAACTCTTTATTGCACAAAAAACTTAAAAATAATGTACACGGGCGAACTTAATTTTATTACAGCTAACCTTTGGGAGTGTGGTAGAGGATTTGCGGGGTGCATTAATATAAATATACAATTTACATACAATACATAATAATCATTACATACTACTACTTAAATACATATATATATATATATATGTCCGTCCGCGCCCGTCTGATAACCAGAGGAAGCTTGTTCCACTCCCGAGCAGCGGAAACTGTAAAGAATCTGAATATCTGAATAAGAATGGGTAGGGATTTTGAGCTGATTGTTATTAGCGGAGCGAAGATGAATATTATGACTGTCTCCAAGGAACTGGAAACGAGTCTTAAGGTATTAAGGAGTTTGGGGATTGTAAAGAATGCCGTAAAGTGAAGTCAAGAGATGTGCAGATCTGCGGAAGCAAGATTCATGTTGCTTTTTTGCAAGACCAAGACCAAGACGAAAACAACTGATATGTCAAATTATATAGGTATAAGACAATAGTCTTTTTAATAAACAACGCGTTATCCGAGTGGAATAATTATTCAAGCGCATAAAAGATATCTTTCTTATACATATGAACTTGCGCCCACCTGATAAGCCACTTGGTAAGCGGCGCGAATGGTCCATGAAACAGGAATGCTCTCCTGATGCGGGAAAGTATACACCGTTCGTGCCGATAAACCCAGTCGAGCGTATCCACTCGTTTCGGGATCAGGCTTGAATTGTCGTCATGCCCAGTGAAGGACTGATGTCAGTCATGACTGTCTGATTCCAGTTGCTAACATTCATAGACCTAGCGCGTCACTTACCATCAGGTTAGCGCAAGGTCACATGTCGTCTTAAATATATATATATATAGCCAGGAACATAGTAGGTACAGGGATGTAAATTGTTATACTCATATGTAATTATACCACATGCTTCGCTATTTCTAGCATATATATACATACATATACATATATCTATAACGAATGTACGTAAGAAAACACATATATATGGCTCGGTTGTAAGAACGCGTGAGAAATACACTTTTCTTAGTACATTCGTTATAGATATATAACGTATGTATGTATATATATGCTAGAAATAGCGAAGCATGTGGTATAATTACATATGAGTATAACAATTTACATCCCTGTACATACTATGTTCCTGGCAAATAAACTAATTCATTTTAAAAGTAGGTATATGTGTCCGCAGCATTTTTACATTAACGCATTAGTGTGAGTGTGATTTGTGTAGGGTTGTAATTACGGTTCAACCACTATTGTGCGCTGGATGGAGGTGAAAGACAGACGTATATATATACCTAGTGCTGTCAACATTTTCCCTGACTAATTTAAATGCGGAAAACTCCACAGCCAAGGACATACATATACCTAATTATAAAAGGACTTGCCAAATTTCGGTTAGAACGATGGCGATATTTTAATGTTTAAGATAGACAAATGCTTTGGACCAAATTTATCTTTTCACCTGCTGGAAGTGTGGGGTCAATTTGTTAATTGTTAAGAGAAGAACGAAGAGAGCAGTCGTTGGAATTGCAAATAAATTCAAGTAGAATATATATATATATATTCAATTCCTTCGTGACTCCCATACTCGTTCTCTTCGTTCTTCGCAAAACAATCAACTTTCAATTCCTCTCCACTCTACTAGCAGATATTCGGATTCTCTCACAGTTTCCGCAGCTCGCTAATGGAACAGACTGCCATTGTTTATCAGACAGGCACCTACTTTAAACATATTTAAACATGGTCTATCTTCTTACTTTCTTAAAAAGCAAAATGATATTTAATTTATTCACATGACATAGATTATTATTATTATTAGTGTATGTATTTATATTTAGATTATTATTTATATAAATATTTATGTATGTTTATAAATGTATATTTAATGTATGCAACTGGCATGTTAATTTATTTATTTTCATTACATTTTAATATGACATACTCGTATCATATACCCAGTGAAAGGTATAATAGCATTTAGTTTAATATTTATTCTCTCCTCCTAACTCTGCACCCCACAATTTCTTATGTCGTTCTCCCAAAGGTTAGCTGTTAGAAAATACCTACAAGGTATTAAGCTCGCCTATGTACTTCATTTTATTTTGTATATTTTGATGTGCAATAAAGAATTTTATTATTATTATTAGAATAAGCTACCAATTAATAGTTTTTATAATTTTAACGGGTCTTTACGCGATTTACCTTAGAGACATATTTCTCCCGACGTTTCAGCCAAGTTGCATTGGCCGTGGTCACGGGTCGACTCTAAACTAAAACGTAAATCGCGTAAATACCCGTTAAAATTATAAAAACTATTATGAATATGCGCGAAAGTTTAAAAAGTTTCATAAGCTACCAATTGCTAAGAATTATAACTGCATTATGATTCGTGTGTATTTTGTTACTTTTCGTTATTTGTATTATTATAATCTATGCATATGCACTTGTTTATTTTCATAGAATAACAGCCTTTTACATTACCTATATTATTGTATATGACGGATGTCCTCTATTGTGCACGTAAAGAAAAAATTCTCTACAAAAAAATATATTTCAATTTAAATGTAATATCTATCGCCGCGGTGGTGGCTCGGTTGTAAGAACGCGTTTCTTAAATCCTACAAAGTTCGGTTCAAACCCCCCCGGCATGTACCAATGAGAAATACACTTTTCTTACGTACATTCGTTATAGATTTACAACACCACCGTTTCCGTGCCTCGGATAGCACGTTAAGCCGTTGGTCCCGGTTCCACTTGTGGAAACGTAAATAAATTGTCTTTAAAAATTGACATCATATCCTCGCCAAGCCGTCTGGCCAGCGTGCCGAGTGTAGGCCAATTTCTTCAGATATATGTTCTGGAAGGCTCATCTCCAGCAGTGGTGGTCTAGGACGCTGTGTTCTAGGGACTGTAATGATAATGATGAAAATACATATCGCCGGGTTAGAGCGAAAACTCATTTTATTAGTAAATTTACTTTCTTACACCAGTCGTTTAAAAACTTCTGCTTACTCCAGTGTATCAACTAAACACTGTGACTTTAGTTATGAAGATAGTGGGTCTTAAAAGCAAACAGCCGAAAACCTAAATTCAGGCCAGAGCGATATCTAACCGCGGGGCGCGGGGTGCGGGGCAGCCATACGATGGTGGACAGCTGATAGTGCAGCCTACGGCCTTGAAGAGCTAGGTCGCGCCACTCAATACAATTTTTTAACAAAAATTTCTTAGCCTGTCTAGGCAGTTAGGGCTTTGCCAATATACTGGTGAGCTGAGAAGTCTTTCATTTACCTGACCATCAGCCGCCATATAATATTTTTATGCAAAAATGGCTAACTTAGTTGTTTTTTATTTTATTTGATATAAAAAAAAGTAAAGTATCATCACGACCGATTCCCTTTCGGGGTGGTCAGAAACCACGCTTATAAATTCACAGTCGGATTCAAATTCGGATTCACATTTAGCCAACTTTACTATAGGCCAATCATGACAAGTGGCAAGCTTGTCCATGTCTCCAGCGTACCAAACTCGAGAAATATCACAAATAAATTAAATATTAATTAAATGTATTTATTTACATTAATAAATATTTTTGTGTCCCGACCAGGAATCGAACCCGGTACCTCCGAGTCTAAGTCCACGGACTTAACCGCTAGACCACGGAGGCAGTTTTGTTGTTTGTTGTTATTTGATATATACGAGATAAATTATTTGATTAGGTCTAAAAGGGTTAAGAGGCAATACTTAGTATCTACGTCTATGTCATTGCTCGCGACTAAAATACGAGGCTGTTTAAAATTCTGATGATGTTACTATTAGTTCCTACTTTACAATGGTATAGTGCTTTATAATTTATTAAAATATAGTTTTACTGTACCTGGCATATCACATCATATCACAGCTCCTAGAACACAGAGTCCTAGACCTTCACTGCTGGAGATGGGCCTTTTAGAAATTTCTGGCGAATTTGGCTTACATTCGTTACGCTGCTGGCCAGATAGGTTGATGAAGGACTGATGTATTTTTTTTTTCTAATTTATTTATTTATTTAAACTTAATTGCACAAAGTGCAAAGGCGGACCTAATGCCGCTAGACATTCTATGACGGTCAAACCTAAGTACATAAGATAGGTGCAATATAAATAAACTTGAAGAGTTTTATTGCAGATAACATATACATACTTATCAATAATTACATACTAATACATATATATAACCTACATAAATAAAATAATAATAATACAATATTATATATACACAATACTATACCTACCAATGATAAATCACAGTCTGATTAAGACTAAGCCAAAACAAAAGGAGGAACATGGAAAATTACGAACCTCGGTCTTGCATGTAGTGAGAATACACTAGTTTTTTTTTAAATACATCCATGGCAGTTTAATAACGATTCCACCAGTTGGTATTAGTTGAACCGGGACCGACGGCTTAACGTGCTCTCCGAGGCACGGGAACGGTGTTGTTGTAAATCTATAACATACATATATTCGTACGTAAGAAAAGTGTATTTGTCATTGGTACATGTCGGGTGGGTTTGAACCGACCTTTGTAGGATTTAAGGAACGCGTTCTTACAACCGAGCCACCACCGCGCCGATAGAAATTAGATTTCAAATAGAAAATATTTTTTTTTGTAGAGAATATAATTGGTTTTTCTTTACGTGTACAATTGAGGACATCCATCATATACGATAATATAGGTAATGTAAAGGGCTGTTATTCTATGAAAATAAACAAGTGCATATGCATAGATTATAATATAGTAACAAAATACAAACGAATCATATTTTATATGTATTATTGTATATATACATATATGTAAAATATATGACCTATTTACGTATCACACACACGCTCAGAGACGCCACATCTCGGCGATATGTTCGTATTGTTACGATATATTTAAGAATATAAATTAATACCTGTATCAATAGCAAAAGTTTTATTAATTACCTAAATTCTTAGTTAAGTTAGCAGCTGGGAATTCTCACAGCACACTAAACACCGCTTGAAGAGACGGAATTTCAACGCCTCATACCTATCGGATCGTCAATTATTTAACACCTTGATTGTTCGACACGGGACGAAACCTTTATTCCCAATACCAATCTAAAACAGACGTGGTAAAGTCCAAATTGAATAAATAGTGAACAAAAATTAAAACTGTGCGATATTTGCCACCCCTAAAGAATTCGAGCTATATCAGCGAATACAAATTCTGAATAGTGTTACGGTAAATACGAGGGTAAAAGTAAAAAATAAGGTTACCACATTTTTTTCAGGTGTAATGCATTTTTTATTGCAATAAATAAGTATACCATCTGAAAGCTTGTACTTTGCCTTATTTTTCTACATAGTCGCCACTTCCGAGTTATCCACTCCTGAAAACTCGCTTGGAAGAACTCCGTTGCTAGGCCGCCGATGAACTTGGTGACCGCTTTCTTCACCTCTTCATCTGTACTAAGGCGTTGTCCATTAAAGTGTTGCTTCAATTTCGGAAACAAGTGGAAGTCGCTGGAAGCAAGATCAGGGCTGTAGGGGCATGATCAAGCAAAAACAGTTTTTTTCGGCTGGAAAAGAGATGGCGACTGTTTTTTGGGATAGTCATGGAGTTATCTTAATCGATTGTCTTTAAAAAGGTAAAACCATTACAGGGGCATACTACGCATCATTACTCGACAAACTGAAGGTAGAAATTGCCACATTTGCAGAAAAAGAAAATCCTGTTTCACCAATACAACGCGCCGTCTCACACATCAGAGGTTGCCATAGCGAAAATCCTCGAATTACGGTTTGAACTGCTTGACCATCCACCTTACTCACCTGATCTAGCCCCAAGCGACTTCTTTCTGTTCCCTCAGTTAAAAAATGCGCTCGGAGGACAAAGATTTTCGTCAAACGAGGAGGCTATCTATCTATCACCTTCGTGAACAATTATTATGCAGAGAAGTTTTTTTTTTTTTTTTTATAAAAAAAAAAGTATTTTATCTTTGTTAGGTCGGAAACTTTTCAGACCTATATTTGTTCCAATTTGATTTTTTTTTGGTTTGGCTGTTGCACTGCAAGTAGAGAACCTCAAACCCAGCTTATTGGGAGATATGTGGGGTCAAGTGCACGTGAAATTTTCAAAGCGTTTTCATAACAGCTCATCAACGCCTTTGAGACAAAAGGGCTGGGCAATATTTGGGCCAAAGGATCAGCATTGCCATTCAACGTGGCAAACGGCAGAATTTCAGATAAATATCGCATGGGACATTATTATTGTATAAGAATCGGCCCCCAAGTTGGTGGGTACACGTGGCAAGCGACACGTTTTTAGATTACGTTTTGTATTGAATAGGCCTATCTATATACATCGATGGTCCTAAATGTTATTTATAAGAAGTGCGCGATCAACCGTTTGCACTGACTATGGACGTTCTAGGATTGTAACCGGCTTTACTTAACTCTTATTTTTCAGTGTCTTATATTTCTATATTCGTATGTAAAACCATAGTATTGCTGAAGAGCAGCTAGTATCGTTCTGATGAAGTGTTATCTCTTCTAGGACAGCAGCAGCAGTTTCACTTCGCGTTTGGACAGCGACCATTTCCGTTCCCGCCAGACCCCCTTGGGGGATTCCGAATGACGCCTATTACAAGTTGTCAAAGTAAGTATTTAAATCTTTTTTATTATACTCACGGCATATAATATTTTGATACCCGACACGTGATTGGTAGTTACTTGCTTGTCACTTAAGTCAAAGTCAAAATATCTTTATTTACGTAAACCTATTACAGGCATTTGTGACACGTCATAATTAAAACTATTTTGAATGATTCTACTCCTGTAAGTCGAAGACTAAGCAGCGGAGTGGTCCAAGGAGTAAGCTGTTAGCAGAAGACTAGCAGCTTAGCAAATTCCAGTGACTTGTTAATATTTAATCTGACTGAGAGCTAATGACGTGCCTTATAGGCATACGTTAAACATGTCAATAGATATACATATATAGATGATTTATTTTATTATATTATGGCACAAACAGTCATGATATAATTACATAATGAAAAAGGTAAGTAAAAGGTGTTAGTAACAAAAAAATGTTACGAATTAGTTTAACTAAAACTAGGATTAATTATGTCCAGACCGCTACTGAAATCCAGGAGTATGAAAACACATCAGTGTTTGACGATTACAGTACAAAACAAAACTAGTTAATAAAAAGGCAATCTTAATGCATTAATAAATATTTGTACATTTTCTCTCGACTAAATCTGTGGTAAGAGATCTTATTAATAGAATTAAAATTAAACCACGAAACCCTATTAAAGATCCTAACAAAATATATATAGATATCGAGTATTCCACTGGAAATAGTAAACATTTTGTTTCATAAAAAACGAGAATTTAATCTAACTGGAACCGAATTGGAATGCTGTCTATTGGAAAGCCTAATAACAGGCGTACCTCAAAAGTGAATGAGTCACCAAACGGTGCGGGCGATACGCTAAACTACGTTCACTAAAGCTCGAATTCAATCAACTCTAAAAAAACGAGAAGTCAACCCTGCAACTGAGTTGCGAACGCAATCGAACAAGCACGCAGAATGCCCGTTAAAATCCAGGGTTGCCCAAAACAACTTAACTGCATACCGAATAAAAAAGTGAAAAAAAGAATTCGCAAATCGACGCAGCACGCGCGTATCGTATAAAAACCGAGGCCGCCGATCGCTGGCCAAAACGGAACCGTGATACCAAAAAATAAAAGCCAGTAATACTCGGAAAAAATACAACAAAAATGCATCGTGCGGGCTGGCGGGACGCTGGCACTGAGCTTTGTCTGCGGATATCTTTATGAGTGGACCGAATATTGAGTATTGTTTTTCCGCAGGCCGTTTTCAATGATACTTGAATCAATTTATGTTCATTTCCAATTTTAAAATGTCAACCCTCTTACTATTGCTGATGTTTTGATCACGACACAAACACTCTAAATTAGAATAATACAAACTGTTTGCTGTACATATTTAAATATTCTATAAAAGTTTTGTGTTTTTATTATTTATTATATTATCGTTAATGACCTAGCTTATATCCTTTATATCAATCGTATAGAAGCCATCCAACGTTTTTTTTTTATACTAGCACATGTGACCTTGCGTCCACCTGATGTTAAGAGGCGCGCGAGGTCCATGAATGTTAGCAACTGGAATCAGACACTCATGACTGTCATCAGTCAAATGGCAGCTTACCGCTATCGTCTTGTATTATTAAATTACTATTGCTGTTTCGGCTTCTAAAACATTTGGCAATCTTTCCATAAAACTATTCCTATCATCGTCATAAGCTTATCTCTCTGCTACTGGATATAGGCCTTCTTAAAATCTATTTTATGTGTAATTGCATATCTTGCTGCTCTGAATTAATTAAAGTTTTTTTTTCAACAGATATGACGCAATTTGGATTAAGTTCAAGCAATACTCATTGGGGGTATGGAGGCGCCAGTGCATACCCTCCGTACTTGCCGTCATGTGCAGCGCCAGCGTCTGCACAATTTAATACATCAACTCTAGGCTTCACTGGAGCAGTAGCTGAACAACCTGCCACTGGACAAGACTTTGGTGGAAACAATACTGGTAATATTCTATAGTATACATATTTATCTTTGTTTTGAAATAAATTAGGTCATGCGTAGTCTATCTATTACGGATCGCCAATTTTTTTCATACATAGTCTTTACTCTAGGAACCGTCTAATATATCGCTCGTCGGTTATACGATACATAGATACATGATATCAGTTGCTTCTATTTCTAAAATGTATTCCCCAATGTTTGCATGGCGTCAGGTCGGATAGGCATGCTGCGCCAGCTTGGCATCACAGAGTCAGTAGAACATATCGCTCAGGCTGTTGTCCGGAGCGCCATGATTCGTGCAAAATTCTGTAATTGCAAGAAATCTGGAGATGCCTACTATTGAGGTATCTGTTATAGGTCTAGGTAAATGTATGTAAACTAGATTCGCGAGCCTCACGTGCGCTGGTATACTAGGAACAGCGCCTAGCAGCAAAGGTGAGGGTAACCCGCCGAAATCCTATGGAGGAAACAAGAGATTATCAAATCCCCAGGCCTTTTGAACTTCCGGGCCTGGATGACTCCGCTGTCTATCTGTTTCGGATAAGCAAAGATTAAGTTAGAATATTTTACTATTTTATTTGCTGAAAGTGCATTAGTAAATATTTGTCCAATATCCTGGCCGATAACCAATCATGAAAAAGTAGAGCATTCGCTAACGGTAAACAAATATTTTTACGACAAAGCGGTGAAATTAAAATACTCGAACAAATTTACGACTGACATCCTCCTTAAAAGTCCCGGGAGCCGGACGAGGCACACCACGCGATCCAAACAGCGGGCATTAAACGACTCTCATTATAATTTACAACTGTTCCGACACGTCCGATGGAACCGATGAATTTATTGCTGATGGCGCGGCCGCTGCACGAAAAATATGGCTCTATATTAAAACGCTACAGGCTAAACGTTAGTATTTTACAGTAGCGTAAACGTAGACCAATGACACGGAATTTATGCGACTTATGTAGCTAAGGTAGCTTTTATTTTGTCTTATTATCTATTAATTTTTGTCTTAAAATCTATTCAATAATTGCTGGATTATACATCTTCTATATAATTGTTAAAAGTTATGTCCTAAAATTTGTATCCTATAAAAATAAAATGAACTAATAAAAAAAAACCTACGTTGCCTATTTACCAGCACTAGGGGTTACAGCATAGTTATCATTATCAGTACAGCGTCTTAGACCTAGAGATGGGCCTTCCAAAACATATATCTGGAGAATTTTGCCTACACTTGCCACGCTGTCCAGACAAGTTGGCGAGAGTTTGATGTCAATAATGACAATTTTTGGGACAGACTGTTTAACGTGCTCTCTAAAGTAAGAAATCGGTGGTGATCTATGACAAATGTATGTAAGATTGAAAAGCGTTGTAACACAGCATAATTCATTTATTTTGTTCACAGTACTACCAGATACGACGGGAGTTGACCTCGATCAACAGTTGTCCGGTCTAGTAGGATCCTCGCCATCTCATCACAGCAGTCTGCTACCTCGGTACAATAACAACACAGACTACAGCCTATCAACTGGTCCTAGATCCCTAAGCGACAACAGCTCACAACCAGAATCCCCCGTCCAAGATGACTTACTTACCTCAAACACGACGAACCTCGGAATAAACCACTCAAACAGTTCAAATTTTCCGTCCCTGATGGGTGGTCAAAACACTTCCTATGGCAGTAGCAATTGCAATAACTCCTTATATCCGGTACTGCCGGCCAGTTTGCTCTACAGCCAGTTGTATACGGCTGCAAATCAGAGTCATAACTTCCATTCTCTACATTCGAATTCTATACATTCGACGCAAAATCATCATAACGAATTGCAGACAATGATGGACCAGATATCATCGACGACGAATAATCATAGACAACTAGGAAATCATAGCCACGGGGAGCTGTTGCTTGGTGGTGGGAATTCTTGTGCGGCTGCGTCCAGGGGGGAAGATGGAAGAGTCAATAGTTTGAGTCAACGCGGAAACCCACAGCCAGATAGTAATACGGTTTGGAGACCGTACTGAAACGAACTTAGTGGACTCCAGTGGCAAAACTATAACAGTGTACAGAATCAATAGTGTGTATTTGTTAAGTGTTAACGTAGTAAAACTATAGTTTATTTCATTTAACAAACGACTAATGAGTATTTCTTTGTTGCTTTTAGTTTTAGTTTAAACTTGTGTTCTCTGACGAATATCAGTTTCGAATTTTCTATCCATCACAGAACTACCAAGCATAATTTGTGGTCTGTCAATGTCCATGTCTCTGCTCCGTACGCCATTACTAGGAGGACTCAATAGTTGAAGACCTTCGTATGGTTTGGATGATGTGCCGGAGTTTCCCTTGAGAGTGTAACATTTATAAAGTTCTTAGTCGTAATTATTGAGACTAATCAGTACTCGTTTGTATAAAGAAATAGAACGTGAAAGTATATAATTTTAAAAGTTGGGACAATTTTTATTGTAAAAATGGCAACGAAGTAGTATTTATTGAAATTATTATTGTTAATTAGTTCTCATCTTTAATGGGGTGTATCATGATTCATGCAAAACTTTTTGTATGTGTTGCTAGCGGCAATGTTACCATCTAACCGGTAGACGGTATACGGAGACATACTCAACCTGCGCGTGTGACCTGCTAGCCTTTTCTATGCAACTCGAATCCTAGTACAGCATTTTTATAGTACCAGTAGTTTTTTATTGATTACGGTAGAAAAATAGTATAAAAATAATTTCACTCACTCTCATGCCTCCTTCTTACAGCGCATACTCTTAAGTACTCTATTTACCCTTGAGGTCACGGTGGCAGCAGCGTTTTTACCTGTTTTTACCCACTGCGGGGCGCCTCCCTCCTTCAGTATTTGACCAAGCGCTTGTCGTTGCGCGTATCGTCGCAATTTTGACCGTCGAATACAGTAAACAATATACAACAAAAAATCCCTGGCACTTAGTGTTACATAAGAATCAATAGTTTCGTTATCACCCTGTCTTCTATTAAACAATGCATGTCTCTACATAGTTAAATTCTTCTTTGGTGTAAAATGCTAATGTTTGCAATGTAACTGTTTCAATATTTAAATAAGAGGAGTTAAATATATGCAGTGCATGTGTGACAATATTGTCTAAAAGCAAAGCCACCTTACGACTATCAGATTCTTCATCCAAACCGGCAGCCCGTAAATATATCGTGAAGGTGGTTATCCATTCTTTCCATGTATTAGCCATGTTATTACTAAATAAATTTATTGGGTCAATTTTTTGTAACATTTGACTCTGCCCTTGACCGCCAACATCTCTGAAAGGAGCTGCGGCTATTCCAATATCTCCTTCCATAGTTTATCATTAGTAAAATTATTTTACCTTTTTTTTTAAATATATTTATCATCGTTTTATCCGCTGCCACCATGTTATTTAAGATTATAAATAAAACATTAATTATTTTATAATCATTCCATTTTATTGACTGACGTCTATCAAAGATGACAGTAGTCTTCTAGTAGAAATCATATGTAACACTTAGAAGTAGCCACTAGCTGATATTTAATAATGGAGCTGATGATTTTAAAAATCATACTCAATAATAGATGATGAAAAAAAAATCTACAGATCTTGGCCCACTGATTCGCACCTAGCCGAAGTTTTGCGAGTAGCGTGCAGTAATTACGTCCGTCAAAAATTTACAATAGTTGACTAATAAATAAATAAATGCTTAATTCATTTCACAGCCACTAGAACATAGAGTCCTAGACCTCCACTACCAAATAATTATAAGTGTGATTGCGTGGAATAAAATGAATGTATTGTGGCCCGCGACACTATAACTAAAACGTCGTATAGGCTGATAAACACCCTTGCTTGCGTCGCGCAGTCGGGTAAATAATGCCGTGATACATCCCATTGTGTGCAATATAATTTAATATTTGCACATAACTCTGCGGTCTGTTCTAATAAATTGGTTAGTTTGTAAAAAAATGTTATTAGAATAATTATTATTATTAATCATGTAAATATAATTGTATATAATTTGTTGTAAATGCATCTTGTAAAGTGCAATAGACGGGCAATTATAAAAGTTGAGTAGATGTATATAGAAACGATTATAAAGATTACTGTCTGTTGAAATTGTCGAGAAAAATGACAAGTTGACTACCAATCATGTGGCGTATTTCAAAGTGTTGATAATTATTATTATTATGTTTTTTCATTTTGTCTTTTGGTTTCGCATTTTGCCTGTGTTCACGTAGCTCACTTTAAGCCCTAAATTGTTCTAAGTATTGTTAATGTAGGATTCGCAGCGTGCTTAGAATATATTTATTATGTCAAGTCATCAAACGTTCACGAAATGCTTTACTTTCTGGGTAGTGCACAAACGCATTGAAATATCACATATATCTTTTCAATCAATAGGTGGTAGGCGTGGTGGATTGATAGTGGTAATTTGCCCAGTCTGCCGGGGCGGGGAAGTATCCACCGTTCGTACCGATAAACCCAGTAAAGTGTATCCACACGTTTCAGGATCTAATTGCCGTCATGTCCAGCCAAGCCGGCATAGTCCGTACTGTTGTCAGTCATGAGTGTATTATTCCAGTTGCAAACTTGCACGTCACTTTACATCAGGTCGGCACAAGGTTACATGTCGTGCTAGTATAAAAAAGCGCTGAATGATACATTGAAATGGTACCTGAAGCATTGTAAAATGTTCCTACGTGAACACACCCTTTGTACTGAACAATATCTAAAATGACATTTTATACTACATTTCAGTTGAAAAAAACTCACTAAAAACATATATTACTATATTAAATTATATCCTTTTTGTTTTCAAATTAATTATGTTTTTTGTTTTACTTTTCATAACTGGCGATAGGAAGATAATGGTGTTTTTTTTTAACCAAAACATGAATTTTATTAAATGCAGATGATTGTCTATGGTACTACGTAATTAGGATTATTATGAAATTAATTTCAGTTACAGTGCTTTTTTGTAATTATTTATTTAATTCAATTAAATAATAACATAAAACCGACGCACAGCTATCATCTTTTTTCTAAAAATGGGCACGTAATATCGAGGTATATTATCATAGACTTTTTAAATAGTTAATCAGAATTATATATCGTATGTAAACTGGCAAATAGTCCTATATCAACTTTTAGGAAACAAGTATTAAAAGTAAAGTATCATCACGACCGTTTCCCTTTCGGGGTGGTCAGAAACCACGTTTATAAATAAGCGCATTCACATTTAGCCAACTTTATTCCAGGCCAATCATGACAAGTGGCAAGCTCGTCGATGTCTCCAGCGTACCAAACTCGAGAAATATCACAAACAAATTAAATGTATTTATTTACATTAATAAATATTTTTGTGTCCCGACCAGGTATCGAACCCAGTACCTACGAGTCTATATCCACGGACTTAACCTCTAGAAGTATTAATGGCGTAAATTGTTCACAAAAATGGTATTCGTTTATATTCTCGTTGTAAATAATTAAAGTTGTCAAAAATTACTTAATTATTTCTTATTGCTTTGTGGAACGCAAAATTGTCAATTTCCCATATACATTTGTATAAATGACAGTGTTTGTGTAACGCATTTCTAACAAAACCTAGTTTTTTTTTTACCTTAAGAAATAATTAAGTACCAGAAATAGGTTCGAGATACTAAGTACTTAATAAATAAAAAAATTGTGTTTTTTATTTTCACTCTCTATAAAATAAATTACTTTTCTTTGTCTTTGAAAATTGGCAATTAGAAGTTAGGACGAATTGCCAATTCACAGACGATATAGCAAAACAAAAAAGTAAATATTATAAAAAAACTATTTAAAAATGGTGGACAATATTTTTACTGCGAGGGCGCCATTTTGAATAATATGAGTATTTTATTTATTATTTATACACAGTATATATTTATTATCATATACTTACCTACGTACCCATATATTTATTGATTTTACTTATTGTAATATTTTGATCTTTTGTGTTAATTTTACTCTGCACCCATAATATTTTTCTCTCACTCTCCCAAAGGTTAGCTGGTAGAGAATACCTTTATAGTAAAATTGAATTCACAAAATCTCTAAAAATTTTGTATTGTGCGAGAGTGGTGCAATGGTGTTTTTCTAATCGCTAAATTTTTTTTTTTTTTTAAATACCTTGCTATAAGTCGTCTATTATGAAGGGTTAGATAACTTAATAGCTGTTACGTTACTCGTTTGTTATTAAAAATCAATGCAAATTGTCTTAGTTATTTTTTGTTGTGTTGAATGTTATATTAATTAAGTAATGCGAAAAACCAAAGATTTTTCTTCCAATTGTGCAATAATATTGTATTATGTGATTAAGAAAAATGTTTCTCAGTTTTTAATTATTTGCAATTTTGTTAGGATTTTCGTAGCGGATGCCGTTTGAAGATAAATAAATACAAATTATTACTATTACTGAATTTTATTTATTATATTGAACCGTACTT
This sequence comes from Tinea semifulvella, assembly GCA_910589645.1. NCBI lineage: Eukaryota > Metazoa > Arthropoda > Insecta > Lepidoptera > Tineidae > Tinea > Tinea semifulvella. The sequence continues at coordinate 6,976,335 of OU342599.1, forward strand.
TTCCGTACCCTTTCCTTCTTTCCAAAAAGTTCGTGCGGTACAAATCAAACCATGAGAAATACACTTTTTTATAGCATCCCGCATCCCCAACATACAATGGAGCCATGAAATGAAATAATATTTATTTGTATGGAATATGGTAAATAGGTACATAGTTTTTGAATAGCACACATACTCCGCCATTTCTGGCACACAAATTTATACTAACTTAATTAATTACTAATTTATACACTGAAAATAATTTATGTAATAAATAAAATGTCATGAATTTAAGAAATTTCGCATGAGATAATTTTATTTTATTTTATTTTATTTTATTATGGCACAAACAGTCATTACAAATGAAATTATATAATTTAAAAAGAATACATAAAAGAAGACCTTTAGGGCCAATAGTTCAACAAATTATAAGCAGTTAATTATGAATATTGAATATTGAAATTAAGACAATATTTAAAAATTTAAAAGAAAGAAACAACAAGGTATGATATAGTAATAACAAGTAAGTAAGTTAAACAGTTACAGTTTTAATTTTATTTTGGATAAGTCTCTTAAAGGTGGCTGGTGAGGTATTAAATATATCTATTTCAGAAAAATGGTTATTATACAATGTAAGAGAGCGAATTATAAACCTATTTCTAGTGTAGTTATTTAGGACTCGCGGTGGAACAAAAATATTAGAATAACTATATGTTATGATTATTATGAATAATTATATGTTGAAGTTTCTTATTTCGTGGTATACGAATAAGCAAACGTGAACGGGCTACGAATGGAATTCTTTTTAGGATATCAGGGCAATTAATTTTGTTATTAAGTATTTTATGTAAGAAACACATGTCAAATTGAATTCGTCGATGACGAAGAGATGTCAACCCATAGGTCCCCAACAAATCATCATACTTGGACTTAGTTTCACCTTTACGGTAATTTAAAATCTTTAAGAATTTGGCTTGTACTGGAATACTCGTATGCGAGATTATTGTCAGTTGATTAATAAAATTTATTACAATTATTTATTACAATTTCTAAATTTGTATGAATAAAACTCGCTAACGAATAAAAGCAACACTCTGTTAATAGCTTCTTGATTCTAGATTTAAACTGATTATTGGGTAATTGTTTGTTGAGTATGAGGAAACCCCATAGCGTCTACGGACTAAAACCTTATGATATTGGTCTCATCTACCAATATATGGACTGTACTCATATATGGTTAGGTAGTTTGATAACCAGATTCGTGAAGTCCAAAGAAAGAGGCAGAAGCACCTACCACTTTCAGCAGCAGGTAACCGCTACTTAGTGGAGTCGACCCCAGGGTTCCAGAAGAAGACCAGCTCTTCTGGTGCTAAAACTCTTTTCACACAAATGTCATTTCACATAAAACTAATAATCCAAGTAACAATTCCGACCGATAGTATCACGCGCGTGGCTACGCAGCCAGTATTGCAGCACCGAAAAATAAGCACACGTGGGTGTGATGTCACCGAAACACAAAATTGTAGACGTCCGCCGCCGAACGAGGCTGCTGGCTTTAACATCACTTTTTGCCCTGTGTTCTAAGCTGTACAGCTAAGTCAAAGTCACTATTTCTAACTTCTAAATGAATTTCACCAAATTAAATATTCCTAGCTATGTTGGTTATATTTTAAACCATATCATTAAAATCCACAAAGGTAGAATAGAGGGTAAGCAGGGGAAAAGAGGGTTATAAGGTTTATTGGACTAAACAAAATATAATAAATAATAAAACTACTTAAAAGTAAAAAAAATAAATAAAATAAACTAAACCTAAAAAAAAATAAACTATAAGTAAAAAATGTCCTCTAGAGACGACCCTTCAGTGATAGTCCCAAGAAGACTGACAACATTTCCCCTCTGTATAGCTAAGCTAATACGTTGGCAGAAATAGGTAATTGCGAGTTTTCCTGTCTCCAGACTTTTCCGTTAGCTATTTGGACAACTCCGTGGCCAGACGCTTGGCTGAGTGAAAAGAGGGTAGAAACATTATGGTCTTTGTATGAGAATTTGTAACTTAAACATCCTATAAAGGTGGGTTCGAACCCCGGCATGTACCATTGAGAAATACACTTTTCTTATGTACATTTGTCATAGATTTACAATACCACCGTTCCCGTGCCTCGGAGAGCACGTTTAGCAGTCGGTCCCGGTTCCATTAAAACCAACTTGTCCAACCGTTAATAAATTGCATTATGCACTATATCTGTAGAACATTAGTATAAGACTTTGAAACTAGATAGTCATTATGTTAGTATTAGTCAAAAAGTTAGCAATGACTTAAGACCTTTTTTGACTAATTATTGTATTTCTTAACAAAAGAACGGACGCTACAGGATTTCGTTTCGAAATAATTTGTTGCTACATAAATTAAATCCTCACACCAATTGATACTTTAGCCACCCGCATGGCGGCCAAACGAAACTTTCAAATAAATACCCCCCCTCTTTCCTCATTAATTTGCGCCAATGTGAATGTATGACCTCCCTTACACACACTACCTGCGATAATTTATTCGCAGATAGACCTGTTTGACCTTCATATTTTGACCTCGTAATTATTGGTAAAGTATTTTATTTATTTATCGTTAACACACAATAAATGACGACAATTTTGAAAAAAACAAAACATTAATTTTATTTAAAAACCTAATTTCACTGCAGCCAAACCACAAATTTTGCACATTTTTACAGTATATATATACAGAAATAATACAAACATTACATACTAATACATATACAAATACATATAAGCAATATATATAAATAAAATGTACATCATAAATAAATAATAATATAAACTACTTGGATGATGGAAGGATGTAAATAGGTGTGCAAATACAACAAATACGTGGTAGGCGTAAATATTTAATGATAAAATATTAACGATTCCACTAGCTGGTATTAGTAGAACCGGGACCGACGGCTTAACGTTCACTCCAAAGCACAGGAACGGTGGTGTTGTAAATCTATGACAAATGTAAGAAGGTTCGTAGAGACCTTTTTAGGATTTTATGGAAAGCGTTGATTGAAAATTTTATAATTTTGTTTTTTTTTTATAGGCAATAAAGGCTACTGTGGTAATGTGGTGGTTGCCTATAATAGGTGCAACATCTAACTTCTGATTTAGTGTTAAGTACAAATAAGTGTGTGATGTTAGCACTGTTGGCTACCCTATTATAAATTAATAAATAAACAACTGAGCCACCACCGCTCATCGTATTGGAAAAACGATTGTATTAGCTTTTATTTTTTTTAATTGACGATAGTGTGCGGATTACGTAGACAGTAGGCCTAAATCTACAGTCAGGTGATAGTCTCCAGACGACAATTGCCATGGAATATGTAACAAGGTCAAACTTAATAGGTCAACTTAAAAAAGTCTTTCACATTTTCGTTATTGGCGAAACGATTCGCGACAATCGATGGACGTGTCAAGTTGATTCGATATAAATTTTATAATGCGGTGGCTGTTTGATTCCGAGGGTTATTTATCTTTAACTACTGCTAGAACTGATTTTAATATAGATACTATTTACATCACTATTTTTATGCGCTAAAAACATATATATATATATATATATGCTAAAGGAGATTGACGAAAAGTATATGGAAGTTGGACTGAAATTGCGTCTTAACCATCCAATACCAATAGTCGACAAAATAAAAGGCAATGTACATAGGATTATTATAAGAAAATAAATGATTAATTCATTCGATAGGAAATACGAAATATCTTAATTTAAAAAAAGGTAAGTTATATATTTCGTTTAAGAATAGCATGAAAATGGCAGCATGGCATAGAATAGGATTGCCATTGCATAGCAGGCTGTCAGAAGACGACTAAGACTTAATGTCTATAAACCTAGCTTAACCCCATTCGGATGGACCGAGGGGAAAATAAAAGCAAAATGAGGTTTTACACATTTTTATTTATTTATTTATTATTTGAGAAACAGACAGTTATTTCTTACACCTAGTAATAACAAAATTGTTTATCTCATTAACCAACAAAGTTTCCACTAAAACTAACTAAACATAAGCTTTACTAACTAAATACATAACTAAGGTTGTATCTACTTAAAAAATACATTAAAATATATTATATTATTTATAACTAATATAAAAAGAAAAAAAAAGAAACTAAAATTTAATTAAATATAAAAAAAAAGAAATATATCTATTTCAATATCAATCCGCCTGCCTCTGTGGTCTAGCGGTTAAGTCTCGGATTCTTGGTCGTGACACAAAAATTTATTAATGTAAATAAATACATTTAATTAATATTTAATTTATACCAGCTCTCATGCTCGATAAGTTAATTTGTTTTAAATATATATTTTGCTCTTTACAGCCGCATTAATAACCTCTATTTATTTAAGTGTCTGTTGTTAAGGTTTTAACGTCCAGTTCTGTTATTTGTCATGTACCTATCTATAATGATAAATATGTAAAAAAAAAGGGAAAATTGAAAATTACGAGTATGACTTAACCGAATTCCGATAGGAATGAATGGTATTAAAAAAAACTAAAACTATAGGCCCATTATAAAAAGTGGCAAGCTCTGTCTCTAGCATACCAAATTCGAGTTATACGAGTAACACAAATAAATTATTGTGTTCGGACCAGGAATCGATGGCGGTACCACTGCCTTTATACAGCCACGATTTTTTTTTTTTTATATTTTGACATTAAATTATAATTATTTAGATTGTAAGTTGACACGGCCTTTATACAGCCACGAAATTATTTTGTATTATTTTTTTTTTTATTTGAGATTAATTTATAATTATTTAGATTGTAAGTTGACACGGCCTTTATACAGCCACGAAATTAATTTAAATTTATTATAATTATACTTACGTTATGTTATAATTATTTAGATTATAAGTTGACACGGCTATAATGCCTCGAATTTAGGTTAAGCTACAGTACTTGCTTATGGCAGCAATGTCACTTACTTATTTCGGTCTATCCATAATTTAATTTAATATTTTTATTTATTATTTTAATAATATTGTAAAAAATTGACAATTTCCCAGTGTTACATGTGAACCATATGGAAATAAATATTTTGAATTTGAATTTGAACTGCGTCTAAATCCACGGACTTAACCGCTAGATCTGTGGTCTAGCGCAGTGAATGTTAGTGATAGATCTATACTCGTATACTGCGTGTAATTTGTTAAAGAGCAAACATTTTTATATTATAATCTAGAATAAAAATAAAGAAGTACGTATTTATTATTTTAATTATTCAGTAATAAAATCTTAAGTTACGGTGCTGAGAAGTTGTCCTAAAATTATCGCCACTCATATAGAGCCTAATCAAGTAGGTAGCGAAAGGTCGACGATCGCGCGAACATTGACTTGTCTCATCGCTTCTTTCTCTATTTCGTCGCTCAGCTGTAAATTAATACTCGTAATAACACTTGTTATTAGCATAATAAATAATAATAAATAAATTTCAGGTATACACCCATCATCAGTAGTTCATCCCAAGTAGTTTCTAAGTTCGACCGCAGCCTCCGTGGTCTAGTGGTAACAAACGTTGCCGTGAACTCGGGAGGTCGTGGGTTCGATTCCCACCGGGGTCAAGTTGTAAATTGTATAATTTGTCTCGGTCTGGGTGTTTATATGTATAATATGTAAGTATATGTTTACAAAAAGAAAAGTATAATATGTAGTTTATCAACCATCTAGTTTCCGTAACACAAGCCTCGTTATATATAAGCCGCGTCGCATCTCAGGGGGACAGCGCATAAAGCGGGAGCCGCGGCGAAAAATGCGGAGTCCAGCAAGCGGCGCAAATATGTAAGTATATTAAAATATTACATATTTATGCCGTTTGCTGTAGAAACTCTGGGCAAAAAAGTTTTTAAAAGACATAACACCGCGTCTTGTCGTCTCCTCCAGTAACAAGAGGGTTCTTCGCCCAAAGAATCAGTATTGCAATTCAGCGGGGAAATGCAGCCAGCGTTCTTGCCACCATTCCACGCGGACGGGACTTATATCCCTATCCTTAGTATTAATATTAATTTTATATTTTGTAAATATTTTTTTCGAATAAATGCTTTTAAAGCCTCGTAGCTTACCACGGAAATTAGATGGCGCTGTGTGACCTGTCTGGAAATATTTATTATATTTATAGTTAGTTAGTTTTACTTGCTTGTAGCAGTAATTAATGTTGTGCCATACATAAATATGGATTATTGCCTGTTTACGGTCCAACCATTATTACCACTTTGATTAGTACATATGTTTTAATAATTGTATTGATTTTAATAGTTCTGACTGTATCCAAGTTGTTTTAAGCGAACCAATGGAAATAAACTATTTTGTTTTTGATTGATTTTTTGATCAAACAAATTTCACAATACAACTATAGTACAATTATAAAATATAAATAAATATTAAATGAACAAAAATAAAAATTAAATAAAATATTTGTCAAACACTAGTGAGCACTCACGACTACTCTACTCGACTTTACCGAGTCAATGTCACGCCCACTCCCAAGCGCCAGGATAATGATTTTTATCTGTAATGTTTTTTTTTTTAAAGGGGTTCTACTAATGACACCGATGCCTAAAAAATTTTCCTCTTTTGAGATTTTTTAAATGCAAATTTATTACCAAATGTTGTTAAAAAGGTTCGAAATTTAAATTTAAAACGCGTCACAAAATGTATTATGTAAATTACATATTATGGCGTAATTTTATTGGATGCGCATTTGCAATTAATTACCAACCTACAACAATCAATAATTTTGTGCTTGACCGAGTGAAAACTCCGACAAGCCGTGTGGAAGCTGATAAGTTTAATTTGTGAAAATTATTAGTATAAAAATTTGTTAAAGCGATTTTCTAGGTCTTTTGTCTAAACTATTCAGGATTATTCAAAGTCAAAGTCAAAATATCTTTATTTACGTAAACGTATTACAGGTATTTATGACACATCATAACTTTAAATTATTTTAGTGGAAGACTAAGCAGCGAAGTGGTCAAAGAGTAAGCTGTAAGCAGAAGACTAGCAGCTTAGCAAATTCCAGTGACCTGTTAATGTTTAATCTGACTGAGAAAGGAATCTGCAAGGAAAATTCAGCTATATCAGATTTACAAATGCTTGTTGCAGAATACACAACAACAATAAATAAATAAATATATTTCAAATTTAAATAACGCCTGGTCTAGCGGTAAAGTCCGTGGATTTAGACTCGGAGGTACCGGGTTCGATACCTGGTCGGGACACAAAAATATTTATTAAAGTAAATAAATACATTTAATTAATATTTAAATTATTTGTGATATTTCTCGAATTTGGTACGCTGGAGACATCGACGAGCTTGCCACTTGTCATGATTGGCCTATAGTAAAGTTGGCTAAATGTGAATCCGCTTTTTCAATTTCCTAGAAAGTTGATAGACTACATTTTAGAGCGTTTTAAAAAGCGTCAAAAAAGCTAAGCGTCTTGTTGCGCAATAAAAAGAGGAGGCGTCTTTTGTAAACTTTGGAATACTGAACAAGGTTAAATCAAATCAAATCATTTATTTTCTTTGGTTGTCACAACAACACTTGGATATTGTCAATACACTTTTGCTCCATAGTTTATTATCAAGTAGATTATAAAATAACCAGCAGCTACTATGGGTGGACCCATCATATCAGCTATACCATCATCTTCGACTAAAACACTGTTGCCATAAACAAGTTTTTGCTTAAAACTAGGTAGTTAAAATTAATTCGTGGCTGTAAAAAGGCCGTGTCAGCTTATAGACTAAAATAAATTACACATGTTAGGTTAGTAAATTAATTCGTAGCTCTAAAGAGGCTGTGTCAGCTTACAATCTAAATATACATAAAAAATTACAGTTAAGACTGACCTTCAAGACTGTTGCTGTACAAAGCTCTGATGAATACTGCTCTCACCTATGTTACGGCTTGGTATCCTATCCAGATTCCTCAAGTTGCTTATTTTTTCCCTACACCAAAAAGTGACATCAACTAACGTCACTGTTGTATCTGCGCGACCGCGATGCGAGCTAGTCGTGTCTAGCTTTTATAAACAGACGTTTCACATGCCCGATCTTGCATGGCGAAAATTCGTGAATCCAACCAAAAGACTAAATAATAATAATAATTGAAGTTTTGTGTAAAGTCGCAGTGCTTGGCCAAGCTGGAAATAGTGTGCTTCGAGATCTGTGAGTACCTATCTTTTTCCCCCAAGTCGTATGCCTTTGTCTACTTATTTTAGCACGTTTATTGTCTCCTAGCTTAGATGTAAATCAGGGATAGCCCTAAACGTAAGCAACACAGAATTAGATGCAGTAAAACCACCGAGCTACTATAATAATTCTTAATTAAAAATATATAGTCCACTTCTAGAAGCTTAACCAGGATGGTTCCGCCAAGTACCTCACAGATGCTCTCATTCTCCTACAGAGGCGAGCTGTTCGAATTGTTGACGATGCCACTATATCTGGAACTATCGAATCCCTTGCAGTTTCGCCCAGATGTAGCTTCTGTAAGCGTATTATATGGTGAGGGCTCAGAAGAGCTATATAACCTAATCCCTTCCTCTCTATTTCGCAACCGAACTACACGCACAGGTCAGAATATGCTCCTACATACATGCGTAGTCACAATCCCTTAGCATACGTATAAATTTGGGGACTCGTACATCTGTCGAATAATAAAGATGTGGAATGCACTTACAGCCTCTGTGTTTCTACTATCCTATAACCTGGAGTCCTTTAAGTAAGGTATGAAAAGGCATCTAGTTGAGCCGGCATAGTATTAGGGACTGATATCAGTCACGAGTGTCTGAAAATCTTAAAAGTACATTAAAAAATAGTAGATTGTGCGAGAAAGAGGGATGGAAGAACGTTAAAACCTATTAAGCAATATTATAATTCACAATGTTTCTTTACTGTAAGAGTGACTATACTAGACTATAATGTATTTTATAAAAAAATAAAGGCGCAAACAATAATTAATAGTAAAAACATGTGAGCGAGTTAAGTCCTTCGATCGTATTGAGGGGTCCGATATAAAATGAACCGAGCACTTCTACCAAAATGTCAAATAAGCTTATCATAGAGCCATTTTCATAATGTATACAAATTTTCAGATGGAAAATCTGTTCAGGTGTAGTCTGTTTACTAAAAACATACCTTATTTTATTAAAGAATTAACCTAACTTGTTGACTAGTTGACTATGTAATTTTGTTTCTCTCTCTTTTTCGCTTCTTAGCTGTGAGCGATATCCATTAATAATAAGACTTGCGGTCGGTTGCAGAAAGCATCATTAAAATAATCTATGATCAACATTTAGATATATTCCAAATGATATGTCACTTTGGGTATTTAAGTTGCATAGATTTTTTTGCATACGTTAAACGTGTCAAAAGATTATCATAATTTATGTAACCGCCCCCAGCCTTTGCGCATTTATCACTATAGATATCATGATTTTCAGACGTGACTTTTTCACCATACAGTAGTGTTTTGTTTTCGTATAGTAAGTTTTATCTTTAGAAAAAAAACTTTTTTATTTCTTAAAAATATTTGCTTTTTTGACAATTACCGCTATTTCTTAAGAACCAAATTAAATGACATTTAAAAGAAAGAATAAGTATTGTTGATGTGGTGTGTTTACTTGTAGTAATCGGACTACAATGATTTCGTTTAGCTCTCCTGTATAATGCACGCACTCAGTTCGCAGCGGGGAGGTGGAAGTGGACAGCCTGTATTAATTACACCCCGCGCTTAATTATTGATTTTTAGCATTAAATATCAAGCTTATTTTAATTCAACCTTTCATTTAAAATCAGAATGCTGTTTTTTTACTATACTCTTTGTTTTGGAAAATGTGTTTCTAAATTATATAAAAATAATTATAAAAAAATTTAAACAAACTACTTAATAAGAAATAACACAAATAAATAGGGCACTAAAAATAAAGGAAATACAAAAAAACACTACATGGACAAAGTGCTAAGGATACCGACAGCATTCCCGCGTTAAATGCAATGGCATTTATCCCAAATATTACGTAGCCCTTACTATTGTAATTGCCTCCTAAAGCATTTAGGAGATGTTTTGTTAACCTCTTTTTTGTTTCTTGTTGTGTTCTCTTCTCCCGATGGATGATGAATGTGGTTATAGGGAAGGCAAAGGGTCTAGCCCATACAGCCAAGTCTGTCGTAATATATCTTTCTTTTTGAGTTTGCGGAATTTGATGCCTTTCTTGGAGTCACTCGCGGCATTATAGCCGAAACACGTCGTGTAAAATATGGGAGTTCACAGCGCGGGAAAAGCACAAAAAAAACTGCAATAATATTCAAAGTACAATTTTTCGTTTTCCATAACTATTCACAGTGTAGAACATTATGAAACAAAACAACACCACTTTTGACGAACAATATCCACAGTAAATTAACTTACAACAAAAACATGCACTTGACATGTCCGCGGAAAATGGCGCGAAGGACTCCCTTTTTAATAAAGGTTTAATACTTAAAGTGCCTATCGTCCCTGATAACCTGCTTCTGCACATCGCAATACGCAAGGGTCGGTAGTAACTTGGTACCCGGCCTATGGTGGAAAATATATTCGTGGAGTCGAAACGGATAATAGGGCTCTAAGCTAGATAAATCTCCCTCTGTTCATCACATCGATAAAGGGGACAAAGGCAAATATGGATTAGAACAAGCTAAGTTTTAGGAAACGCTAACGGACACTGTTATTTTAAAATACCTACTCACAAATTAAAAATATTTAGGCAGGTAATTATGTTGATCGACATTCGAATTTCGTCCAAACTCGACGGAGGATTTATAGTGAAAACTCGTCAACAGTATAGGTTTAGTTTGCCAACACGTGCAATGTTTTACACAAGCAAAAAATACCTTTAAATTCGAACCAAAAAGGTACTTTATGCTATGCGAAAAGTCTCCAATACGTTTTAAATTATGGTTAATTTCGTTAAATAATGAGTTTGTTGCATTTTGTATCTAAAGGTGTTGGTGTTAAATGTTGAATTCGCATAAAAAAACATAATAAAATAAAGCATTCATTGTTCAGCATGAGTTAGCATCCATTGAATCGTGAAAAATAATAAGTACATTTTACATATTGTATGTTTAATATATTGTATCATTTTCATCATTACATCACCTAGAACGCTCCAAGACCTTAACTGCTGAATTCTCTCTTCTTCTTTTCGCATAACACATTTCAGGAGAATTCGGACTACACTCGCCATGAGCTTGCACAATTGATTAACGATTTTACTAGTTGGGTACCGAAGACGGCTTAATACTGTTTGATGCACGAAAACAGTGATCTTGTAAACCAATGAAAAATGTACGTAAGACAAAAGTACTTCTTATTGGTATAAGTCTAATTGGTAGGCTTCTTAATGACCGTGCGCCTACCGCTCTTTAAAAAAAAAATTATCATTGGGTTCATGGTAATCTATACGAATACGGATTCGTCTCAACTGCGCCACTAAATTAAACCAGCCTATTTTATTAATATAAATTCATCATCAGCCTTGCGTCTATCCACTGTTGCATCAGCCTTTCCCAAGGCCCGCAATTTTACACGATCTCTTCTGCCACACAAATTTTATGTGTTATTTTTATTTCAAAATAATTTAATTTCATTTATTTTGCTTTATTACTTAAGTAGTAGGTAATATTTTAGTTTTTTTTTTTTATTTCTAAAAGGAATTGTAGAATATATTAAATAATTTTTTTTTTTACTTTTTAACTGCCTCCGTGGTCTAGCGGTTAAGTCCGTGGATTTAGGCTTGGAGGTACTGGGTTTGATTCCTGGTCAGGACACAATATTATTTAATAATTTAAATAAATCAATTAAATTACTGAAGGGCTTTTGTCACTGCTGGAGTACCCGCGATCCTAGAACCCTCTGGGATTGCGCGGAGCGATGGCAAAAGACCCGACGGCATGACCGTTGGACCGTGGAAACTTGGCAGGTCCTTGGTGTGGGATGCGACATGTGTAGACACATTAGCCCCATCACACATCCAGGCGACCTCGTCAAGCGCGGGAAGTGCGGCGGTTTCTGCTGAGAACCTCAAGCTGCGCAAATACGCCAACCTCAGTACAGGTTACGAATTTGCGCCGTTTGGGGTCGAGACGATGGGCCCATGGGGACACTCAGCCAAGCGTCTGGCCAAGGAGTTGTCCAAACGGCTAACGGAAAAGTCTGGAGACAGGAAGGCTGGCAATTATTTCTGCCAACGTATTAGCTTAGCTATACAGAGGGGAAATGTTGCCAGTCTTCTGGGGACTATCACTGAAGGGTCGTCTCTAGAGGACATTTTTTACTTATAGTTTATTTTTTATTAGGTTTAGTTTATATTTATTTTAATTTTTACTTTTAAGTAGTTTTAATTTATATTGTAATTATTTTATACTGTTTGTATATTAATAAATTAAATTATTATTTTATTTAATTGTGATATTTCACGAGTTTGGTACACTAGAGACATCGACGAGATTGCCACTTGTCATGATTGGCCTATAGTATAGTTGCCTAAATGGGAATCTGCGTCTTTATAAGCGTGGTTTCTGACTACCCCGGAAGGGAAACGGTCGTGATGATACTTTACTTTTATATATTTTTTTAATTGTTTCGGCTTATGTTATAGATATTATTAAAATTTAGTTTTTTTATAGGCTGTGGTAATGTGGTGGTCACCTATAATAGGTGCAGCATCTAACTTCTAATTTAGTGTTAAGTACAAATAAGTGTGTGATTTTAGCACTGTTGTCTACCCTATTTTAAATAAATAAATAAATATATGTTTACAGCAATAAAATTAAACAAATGCGAAGTGTAAAATTCGTCCACAAACGAGACACCATTGTTTTCATAATAGTGTTTATTAAATGGTTTAATTAGAAATGTCATGAACATCCGCGTGCAGTAACGAGCTGGCACTACGGGCATACTGAAGTAATCGTAGCCACATTGACTTAATATCTTCTGGTCAATGACTGCGTAAATATGCTCGGTTGTAAGAACGTTGTCCTTAAATTCAGCAGTAGAGGTCTGGGATTGTGTGTTCTTCTAATTTATCACCTTCTTGAAAAACAATATTTATTTTTTTATCTTATTTTATTTATTTGTGATATTTCTCGTTTTTAGTACGCTAGAGACATCTACGCTTGACACTTGATGATAGGCATAGGAAAGTTGACTAAAGGCGGACTCGCTCCTTACAAGAGATCCCGGTGATACGGTCGTGATAATACTGTACTTTTTTTTAATTATAAAATATTAATTAATACTAATAATGATTATGTAGTGCATGGCAGTCTTTATTATAAATTAAAACTATTTAAACACATATTAATGAAATTATCCTAAAAAACTAAATTAAAAATAAAACTAAAATCTAAACTATATATAAAAATATTCATTTTAGTTTTTAGTTGTATTTTTATTTATTAATTAGGTTTTTTTTATTAATAGTCATTTATGTTTTAAAATGTTTTTTTTTTTTTTTTAATTCAATTGTACCTTAATTCCTTCAAATAAAGTAAAAATAACTAAAATATTCACCCATGACTTGATCATGTGGCAGTGTGCCAATAACACTTGCAGCATTCCCCCGGTGCACAGCGATGCTGATTTGCTGCGCGAAAAAACTGCCAGTCCTTTTGTCACATACAGCGTTAACCAGCCACTTAGACAGTTCTTTAAAGAACTTCTTAGAGCTTGGCCCCCACGGTCCCATTGTCTCAAGACCAAAAGGCACAGACACGTAGTCATTGGCTTTTTCAGCCGAGTTCGCAGCCGCCTCAGCCCTGACATATGTGCCCTGGACATGAGACCGAGCGAGGGTGTCGACACAAGTAGCGTCCCACACCAATGCTCGAGTAGGTATGTAAACTAAGTAAATTAATGGAAATTTATTCATGGGAAATATGAAATAATTATATATCGACTAAATGACATTTAAACTTAGATAAAACGGAATGAGAAATAGCATTTCAAATATTGCAGTATCAAGGTCTACGTAATTTAAAACCACACCCTCCTCTACCGAGTCTGGCTAAATTAAGTACGAGGCTGCCGGCACGTGACATCGGCAAATGTGCCTACCTGATGATGTACAGTCACTATCTAAATTGTGTTGTTAAATAAAAAGTATCGACATCTAAAGTTAAAAGGGTTTACGCTTCTGTATCCCTCTCTCTCGCACAATACAACATTTTCAAAGATTTTTCAAGTTTGAGTGTATTTTTGGGAAATATATACCTACGAGTACCTAATTTTAGACAGAGAAAAATACCAAAAACATTTATAACGACATAATATGATAAATATTTTATAATATGTATGACGTTGGTCCCCTGGGAACGGGGACGTGCTCTGGTGTGGGACGCCAAGTGCGTCGACACCCTCCTCGCGTCGCATCTCAGGGGGACAGCGCATAAAGCGGGAGCCGCGGCAGAAAATGCGGAGTCCAGCAAGCGGCACAAGGATGCAAGTATATTAAAAGATTACATATTTATGCCGTTTGCTCTAGAAACTCTAGGCACAGTCCAAGTGCAAAAAACAAAATTAAAAGACATAATACAGCGTCTTGTGGTCTCCTCTGGTGACAAGAGGGCTGGCTCTTTCTTCGCCCAAAGAATCAGTATTGCAATTCAGCTGGGAAATGCAGCCAGCGTACTTGCCACCATTCCACGCGGACGGGACTTATATCCATATCCTTAGTATTAATTTCATTTTATATTTTGTAAATTTTCCAAAATATCCGTAATGTATACTGAGACTTAAAAAAAAATACTCAATAAAAAAATAAATCGATAAACGGAATTTAAAAAGAACGTCTTTTTATATTTTTTACCTAAATGTAATCTCTATATTATAATTTTTGTCTTGAATAGTTAGCAATTAACAGATAGGGCCAATTGCTAGTAATATAAATATGTATTTTTATTCGATGGAAGTAAGGTACATCGAATAAAAATATCTATCTCATTCTCTTTTTATGTTACGTAAATTATACGTATTTTTTCCTTTATTTTGTTGTTTGATTGTTTTATTTATTTTATTATGGCACAAACAGTCATTACAAATGAAGTTATATAATAAAAAAAAACATAAAAAAAAGACCTTTAGGGCCAATACTTAAACAAATTGTAAGTAGTTAATTATTTATAATTTAGGTTTATCTGTCTTATTTATTTATTTATAAACTCTTTATATTGCACTTAAAAACTTAACAGGAGTACAAGGGCAAACTTAATGCCTCTCAGCGTTTTGTACTAGCTAACCTTTGGGAGTGTGGTAGACGATTACGGGTGCATTAGAAATAAAAACAAATACTTAAACATATATAATAATATTTACACAAATAATAATAAAAAAAAAATATTTAACTTATATATACATATACATATACAAGTACAAATATATATATATATTTTGAAACTTTGCATTTCGGCCCTGAGCGTTCTGTTTCTCCGAGTGTACTATATAACTTATTGATGCTATGCGTTTTTATTATTTAAAAAAGAAACGGCTTTTTGCAACCTCTTTGGACGGACTTTGACCTCCTTTCTGACTGACAACTTTAGACGACATTATTTTATGATAGAAGACTTTGAATTTAGAACACGGACGATGACAACGAAATAAAGACGCAATAAATGAAAATTAAAGACACAATTTATCATTTTTATTTAAAAGCAAGAATAAAGAAATCATTTCAAGAGTAAAGTGTTTCTTTTTGTAATATACATTTTTGATTACCCTATTGTTAGCCTTCAAATAAGTATAAGGTGATGAACTTAGTCCTTTGTCTACGCCTAATAGAGGATTCAAAGAAACAACCCGTCTATTGTATTGAGACAATCCTTTTACATTTCTCCCTCGCACGCACGAGACGTTATAATAAAGACAACTTATATAGACACTTATAAAAATAATTTACACTTTTTTTACAACATGAATGTATGTATACCCAATGTCACACATAGCGAAATCATCATCATCATCAGCCTGTGTCTCTCCACTGCTGGATATAGGCCTCCCCCAAGGCTCGCCACTGCACGCGGTCTTTTGCAACCCTCATCCAACCCCCACCAGCGACCCTCCTTAGGTCATCCGTCCATCTGGCGGGGGGTCGTCCCACTCTGCGTCGTCCCGTACGTGGTCTCCACTCCAGAACCCGTTTGCCCCATCGGTCGTCGGTTCTGCGGCAGATGTGTCCGGCCCATTGCCACTTCAGCTTGCTAATTTTGAATGCTATGTCACTAACTTTGGTTCTCTGACGAATTTCAACGTTTCGAATTCTATCCATCAGAGAAATACCAAGCATAGCTCTCTCCATAGCTCGCTGAGCGACCTTGAATTTGTGAACCAGACCCACTGTCAGTGTCCACGTCTCTGCTCCGTACGATATTACGGGGAGGACGCACTGGTTGAAGACTTTTGTTTTTAAACACTGTGGTATGGACGATGAGAAGATGCGAGAAGAGTGGAATCATCAATCATGTTCAATCCTGTCGTGTCCTGGGTTGGGAATGGTATAATCTACCGTTTACCCCAGCAGGATCTCGGCGAGGAACTACTATGGTGGTGAACGCTGTTCCTAGTATTCGTCTACTTTAGGTCTTCTCCAAAAGCGCCTCCCTAGGTAGAGGCCTCCCGTCCGGGGGTCGTGTGAGAGTAAGAGCGATATCCTAAAGATACTTGTAGGATTCATTGTCAGCCACAATCATTCACCATCATACATTTAGCTAGGCCGACAAGAAATGCTTCGATAAATGCATCTCCAGATCTGTTGCAATTACAAAACCACGGCGCTCCTGATACGCTCGTGGATACTTCCCCGCCCCGGCTGACTGGGCAAATTACCACCATCAGTCCGCTACCACCTATTGTTCTCGTTGAAAGTATGTGTCATTTGCAATGATGTCAAATGTATTTTTTTACTTTCAAGGAGTACTAATATTGTAAGTTTGTCATAGTGATATTTATATAAAAATAACACCGGTTGTAACAAGTCTTACTGTCATCATTACAGCCCCTAGAACACAACCTCCTAGATCCCTACTGTTGGAGATGGGCCTTCCAGAACATAGGTATATCTGGAGAATTTGGCATACACTCGCTACGCTGGCCTGACTTCGATTCTTTATAAAAATTCATTAACGATTCCACAAGTTGGTATTAATGAAACCGGGACAGACGGGTTTACGTGCTCTTCGAGGCACGGGAACGGTGGTGTAGTTAATCTATGACAAATGTACTTAAAAATTGTATTTCTCATGTACATGACGTGGGGGTTTAAACAGACGTTTGAGGATTTTAAGAAAAACGTTCTTACAACTGAGCCACCACCGCGCCTTACTTTATTCAATGGCAATTCAAGTTGTCTGTGACTATACATTTTACAGCACCTAATTACTGTAACTTCCATACAAGCCCTTTTAATTACGAGCATGCCCTTTGTACTTCTGTTTTAGCTTCAAATGCCAATTATTGCAATAACCGACTTCGCTTCGTCTCCGGTGACTTTTCTTTGTGTTCTAAAAGACAAATTGCTACTTTCAAGATGTGTTTACTCAAGTATAGTTTTACTATTTTGTTTCTGTTTCCTAAACCTCAATTTATAGCCTAACACCCGCATTCTAAGACGTTACTTTAACGGCTCCTCCATTCAACAATTCCTTCCAGCTGTCAAACAACAAGGGTCAAGGGATCCTCTATATCGGTATTCTTAGTTGTAAACTCTCCATGCGTCGAAAGGCATAAATGTAACCATTTTAAATATTTCCGATGTGACATTTTTTTTCCTGGTAACATTGATGATTAAATTATTCATTACACTCCTAGAACATAGCGTCCTAAACCTCCACTATTGGAGATGGGCCTCGCAGAATAAATATCTGAAGAATTTGGCTTACACTCGCCACGCCAACCAGACGGTTTGGCGTGGATCTAATGACATTTTTTATGACAATTTATTAACGATTTCACAAGTTGGTATTAGTGGAACAGACGGCTTAACATGCTCTCCGAGGCACGTGACCAGTGGTGTTGTAAATCTATGACAAATGTACGTAAGAAAATTTCTTATTGGTACATGCCGGGGTTTTGAACCAACCTTTGTAGGATTTTAAGGAAAGCGGTCTTACAACCGAGCCACCACCACCGTTTCTGTATTGTAAATACATTTTTTTTGTCAGAATTACTACACGCTCATATTATGAATATTCACGTGTCACGAAAAATATTTATGAATTTATTTTCGGCTTCTATCCTCAACCTTAGTATCGGTTAGGAATTTGCGCCGTTTGGGGTCGAGACAATACGCCCAGGAGAAAAGGTCCCCCTTTAGCAAGGCGCCGGGCCAAGGAGTTGTTAAAGCGGCTGATGGAAAAGTATGGAGACAGGAAGGCTGGTAATTATTAGCCTCTCTAGACACAGGGGAAATGTTGCCAGTCTCCTTAGAACTATCTCGGATGAGACGTCTGTAGAGGACATTTTTTATTTATAGTTTAGTTTTTTTTTTTTTATTTAGGTAGCTTTTAATTTATAGTTAATGTATATTAATTTACTTTGAATAAAATACATGAAGACTTTGCAAACAAATTATTATTTTATTAAATAATAATAGATAATCTTCACAGATAAAATCTTCAAAGTATATGCTGCCAAAGATAGAAACGGTTAGCATGCTACGAGTATCATCAAGACTCTAATTTACATTAATACATAATTAACACCATTCACAGAGAGGTCACAACCCTCAATAATGACGACGTAAGAAGGAAAACAAAAAAAAACAAAAATTTGATTAGTAGCCATGGTATTCTAATAAATACTGATTAGCAAGCCAGTTAGGGATGTCTCAGTTAATTAAGAATTGCTGGGAGAACTTGAAAATGGGAAATATTTTAATTATCCAAAGCAGCCCCTAACGTAAATTTCCCACGGCTGCGATAAAGAATAAACATCGTCATTGTCTTAACCCTTCTAAGAATTATAGCTTCTAGGGTTGTCTGATACGGTTTTACAAAAAAAAAACCAACTTTTACATTTTTAGTCAGATTACCACAACAACATTAGGCAAAGTGCTGTTTTAATAAAAAGTAATGTATCCTCACAACTGCTTCCCTTTTGGGGTGGTCAGAAACCACGCTTTCACATTTAGTCAACTTTACTATAGGCCAATCATGACAAGTGGCAAGCTCGTCGATGTCTCCAGCGTACAAAACTCGAGAAATGTCACAAATAAATAAAATAATAATTAAAGGTATTTATATAAATTAATAAATATTTTTTTGTGTCCCGACCAGGAATCGAACCCGGTACCTTCGAGTCTAAATCCACGGACTTAACCGCTAGACCACGGAGGCAGTCGCTTTTAATAAATCTAATAATAAACCTAATTTAAATATAAATCGTATAATAAAATAGATATTTTTATATTAATAAGGTTTTTTTTTGTTTTTGTATTAGTTATTTTTTTATTAAAATAATAATATACTATATAGGTATTAAACAATCCAATAAATAATCAGATCCTTTGGTAAATGAAATGTAATTGTGTGTTATTGTTTAGTTTATGTTTGTGTGATAATTGTCTTGGTTTTGACAATTTTCATAGCTTTATGCACTTATCTTCTTACGCTAATACATTGAAATTAAGCAGATACGAGGCCAAAACAGATAAATAATAAAAAAATGATCAGAGTATACTCATACATTACATTACATTGTATAATGACCATTTTTCTGAAATAGATATATTTAATACCTCACGAGCCACCTTTAAGAGGCTTATCCAAAATAAAATTAAAACTGTAACTGTTTAACTTACTACCTATTGTTATTACTATATCATACCTTGTTGTTTATCTTTCTTTTAAATATTGTCTTCATAATTAACTGCTTACAATTTGTTTAACTATTGGCCCTAAAGGTCTTCTTTTATGTTTTTAAATTATATAACTTCATTTGTAATGACTGTTTGTGCCATAATAAAATAAAATAAAAATAAATAAATAAATATATATATAACTAAAGCTAGTGGAAATAAGCATGTAAAGTGTGAAAAGTGGTATATGTAAGATTTGTGTGTGTGGGTGCGTATGATGTTCATGTAGAATGAAAGGGCAAACTATAAATTTTGGGAAATAAAAAGTAAATACAATTTTAGGTATTTTGGCTACTAAATTTACCAATATAATATTTAAGCACGGCAATTTTTAAAGATATAAGCTATATTGCTTCGAAATAAATCCATTTCTGCATATTCTGTATAAGTTGTGAACCCATTCATGGTCTTATGTATTGTGTAAAATTTGATGATATTGTATTTTCTGTTAATGCTATTAGAGCTTCAGATAAATAAATAATTAAATATTATACATTAAATAATGGGAAAGTTGTGGGTAAAAGAGGCCCTGGCAGACCAAGACTCACCTATTACGATCAGATAAATAAAACAATAGGTTAAGGTGCATTAAAGAGCTATCTAAACAAAAGGGTATGTATGAAGAGGTTGATGAATGTTGAAGAAGCGAAGGAGGTATCTCGTGATCGTGACAAGTGGCGCTCAATTGTCTCTGCCTACCCCGCAAGGGATTTGGCGTGAAGATATGTATATATGTATAAAATAAATAATTAAATATTATAAAATAAATATAAAATTTATTATATTTGCCAACCCTAGGTGAAAGTTTCTTAAAGAAGGTTACTTGACGCCTAGGTCCCACCGCGGCCGTTACGCGGTCGTCGCCTGATTACAGAGAGGATTTTCTCAGCTATATTCATGCCAAAAATATTTATTATAATTGCAATCCACATTAATCTCGTCAAGCCGACACTTGGACGTGGTAACTTTTTGCAGCCATTTGAATTATATCACTTTTAACAATGCTACGGCACCTCCCGTAAACGAAAAGTTTGCTTTTCCACAGATGAATATCTTGGTCTGTAATTTTGAAGGGATTGAGAATCACCTTTTTTTTAAAATAGGTTCAAATTCTATTCTTCAGAAAAATATCAAGAGCCCTCTTTGAGCGACCTTGAATTTGTGGACCAGACCCACCGTCAGTGTCCACGTTTCTGCTCCGTACTACATTACGGGAAGTACGCACTGGTTGAAGACTCTGGTCTTTAGACACTGTGGTAATAGACGATGTGATGATATGTCGAAGTAGCCCGAATGCTGTCCATCCTAGCTGTATGCGTCTGTCGGATTATTTGCTGAAGTTGGATCTATAATCACTAGGATAAATAAATAAATAAAATAAAGTAACGTTAATTGGATAATAATAAAATAATATCAGTTAGTGAGCACTGCCTTCTGGATAGGAAATTCTGGGCTCCAAAAGGCAGTTTCCCTATTTTTGACACAATAAAACAGTACATTCACATCCTCATTAAACATTGTTTTACTGTCACCAGCCTCTCGGCAACTGTCTGCTGCAGTAGCAACTATTAACACTATTCGTTTGTATATCTCGTTATTAAAACTATGCATATAATTAAATTGTTACCTTTATATCCAAACACAGCACACCTTCGCCGAGAGTAAATATCGAAAAAAAAACTATCTGAACGAATTGTGGCAAAATACGCCTAAATTGTGAAACTACCTTCAATATAGATTTTGCGCTCTGTTAACCCTAAACACCTTGTCGTTACAATTATAACACAGTGTTTTTTTATTTGCGAAAAGAGAATTAAAATTTAATATAAATAAAATAAAGCCTTTTAAATTTGCAGTTATCTCCAAGAAGGTATTATTCGTTTTATTTGATTGGTTTAATCAGAATTTTAATAGTCATGTGATGTCTTATATAGCATCTATAAGCTCTTTTGCATAATGTAGTTTGTTGAACAATGGAAGGGAGGCAACTAACCGTTACAATGAGGGTCGTCCATTGACCTAATATAATATTACTATTTACACGTTTCCCAGTAACTGTAAAGAGTATATAAATATATAGGTATATGATATTGTAATATATAAATATGTATGTACATATTATTAATAGGTAAAGAATAAACTAAAACTAAAAAAAAATCCTACTTACAAAACCTAATTTAAATATAAATCGTATCCGCGCGGCATGGTGGCAAGAACCATGTATTACTATTTATATGTACCTACATATTCTATTTAAATATAATGATAGTATGTAGTCTATTTAGTGTATACCTACATTAAATTGTGTAGGTTCGACAACTTGCCCAAAATTTATAAGTAGGTAATATTTTAGTTATTTTCGTTACTTTTTTTATTTCTAAAAGGAATGGTATGTATATATATATATATATATATATATATATATATATATATATATATATATATATAATATACATACCATTCATTCATCAAGTCATATAAAAATATATTAGCTATTCCATTGATGAGCTGCATACACGGTAAGAGAATCTGAATATCTGCTGGAAGAATGCAGAATATTTTTTTTATGCCCCGAGCCTATATAGGTCAATAGGGTAGTATAACATTCGCGATTTAATGTGACCAGTCGAAAATAAATAGTCCAGAAAATTACCACTTCACATTCTGACTGCTTCAATTTACCTTTATAGTCGTTATTATACGCTACTGGCCTTTATGACCAAATTTTAGGACGCAGTAATCACATTTTATGATCATCAAAGCCCCTAAAACACTAGTTCTAATTCTGAAGATTTTGGCCTACACTCGCCACGCTGGCCAGACGGCTTGGCAAGGGTCTGATGTCAATTATAATGTTACTTTATTGCGATTTCACAAGTTGATATTAGTGGAACCGGGACCGACGGTTTAACGTGCACTTCGAGGCACGAGAACGGTGGTGAAGAATATTTTTTTACATGGATTCACCGTGCGGGTGCTGGGTCCATCGTGTGTGGGAAAAAGAGAGGAGAAGAATGCATCGGGCTTGCGACCGTTACTGGTTTAAGTCGCTCACCATTCACTATTCTGTACCATACCCAAACCAAAGCTTGTTCCATAAATGTTATGACAAATGCAGGCCAGGTTACGAACTGCGACATTTTTGTATTTTTTTTTCCAACCGAGCCACTATCGCAAGTTCTTCTACTAGTTCCAGTACTGAGCATCAAACTAAAGTACTGCGACATACACCGCCATCTACCGAGTAAACTGGAAACTGCTAGCACCCTAAAGTGAACACAATTTTTACACTCCATACATACTTTCACACACACAGAGAAAATACGAGGGGTAACAACTTTCAAATAAAACGATCTTATATCCAAAAAGCTTTCAAAGAAATTTGCCCTTTATTTTGTTTAACTTACAGTCTTATTTTGGATATCAATATAATAATTAGTTAAGCTCTTTTCGTTTATAGCGCAAAGTTCACAAAGGAAGACTATTTTCAGACGGTCGTAAGTGACTTGGAATTTTGGAGTATTTGTGTCGTTTTGTTAGTAAAAATTAAAACTGGGTACTTTTCGAAGCGAAATGGAATCTAATGGTTTTAAACATAAGGCTGTTTTTGTCTTAGCTTGTTTGTGCAAGTGTGTGTCGACTTTCTTAGAAGCTCGCTTTCTTAAGAAGGCGAAGAAAAGCGGAAAGGTTTGCACTTCAGCTTTTTGTTAAAAATTTTACGAAACACTTCGCCTTTGCTTCGTTAGAGGGCGTAGTCTTATTTTTTTAAAACAAGATTGAATTATTTAAAATTAATATTGTATTAAATTTAAAAAGTAGTTTTCCTTACATAGCTTTAAAACCGATATTTTTACGTTTAAAAAATGTGTAAATATCAAGCAGGTAATATTGATAATTCATATAGGTACGAAAAGGCGTGTAAAAGTAGGTAATTTGGAAATAGGGTGGTTTAACTGTGGGGTAAAACTAAATTATGTTTTGCGGTTTGATTTGAGGAGAGTCGCCACGAATCGACATCGCTAACCGCAGAACAAAACACAAATCCACCCTCGACAAACAATAAATATGTCCTATGTTATAATCTTAGCGAATCGCGGCTAACCGCAATATGGAAAGCCGACCAATCGGAACAGGCGATATAATAAATTTTCCTATCTATTTTTCCGAGGGTGAAAATCTTGGAAACCGCACGACTAACCGCAAAGGTCAGGTGATCGACCAATCACAGTGCGTAAATTTAACCACAAACCACGCCTCTCTAACCACAAACCAACCACAAAGCGAGATGTTCACCTCTTAACGATCTATGAGTGGTTGTCCTTTTTTTCGTGGATACGACGACGCGGCGGGCGGCAACTTCACCCAAGATTTACCGCCACACCTCGAGTCGTGGATTATAGTTAATAGGTACCAGTTTAGAGTCGATAAAGTACCTACCATTTAATATGTTAATATTGACAACTAGTAGGTATATTTTATAGATAGATACATTGTTGTCCAAAAAACACATTTAAATATACGTACATAGGCGTGCTTAATGTCTGGTGACATTTTCTAACAGCTAACCTTTGGCATAGTGAACGGGATTGTAGGTGCTTTTTTTTTTTTTTTTTTTAATACTAGCACGACATGTGACCTTGCGACCACCTGATGGTAAGTGGCGCGCAAAGTCCATGAATGTTAGCAACTGGCATCAGACACTTATGACTGACATCAGTCCCTAACACTATGCCGACTTGACTGGACATGATGGCAATACGAGCCTGACCCCGAAACGTGTGAAACGTGTGAATATATCGGCACGAGCGGTGGATACTTCCGCCTAACACCTATTGAGAATGCTTAAATCAAAAATGAAAGAAATCTTCAAATTTAACCGATTTCCAACAACTTTAGTAATTATTTATTTTTTATTTATTTATTAACGTACAAAAAACAGTTAACAGACAAAACATTTAACAAAATACAGCGATATAAATAAGTAGTAAGTTTGCCAAACTAACATTTGTACACAGTATGCAGTAAACAATATCAAGAATGAAATATAAAAAGACATTAATATCTTAATTTATACATAAAAATAACAATTTGGCATACTTAAGTATCTTATATATAACTAAAATTATATATATTTATATAAACCCAAAAACAATAATAATATAATAGTAGTAATAATAAGTAATCTTAATAACATTAAATCAAAGAATAAAATCAGCATATTTATTGGTTCAGTTTGTTGAAGTGGTGTTTAAACATTGAATTGGTACAGTTTACACTAATATACTCGTATCATTACAACCCCTAGAACACAGCGTCCTAGACCTCCACTGCTGGAGATGGGCCTTCCAGAACATATATCTGGAGAATTTGGCCTACACTCGCCACCCTGGCCAGGCGGCTTGGCGAGAAATATAGTCGTATAATAAGTAGTAATTGGTGGTAAGCGCTTAGTTTTTTTTGTAGAATATTTTCAATTTGCTGTAAATGCTGGCTCGATTATATTGTAAAAACGCTTTGAACAAAATTCCTTCAAAGTTCGGTTTAAACCCCCGGCATGTAGCTATAAGAAATACACTTATCTTAAGTAAATGTTGAAAGGATGGGTGAAGAGAGATTGACGAACCCGATATATAATGCGAAAGTCGTGGGTAAAAGAGGCCTTGGCAGGCCAAGACTTACCTATCACGATCAAATAAATAAAACAATAGATGAAGGTGCATTAAAAAGCCATCGAAACAAACGGGCATGGACGAGAAGATTGATTAATGTCGAAGAAGCGAAAAATATGTCGTGATCGTGACAAGTGGCGTTCAATTGTCTCTGCGTACCCCGCAAGGGATTTGGCGTGAAGATATGTATAATATGTATGTTAAGTAAATTTGTCATAGATTCATAACACCACCACCGTTCCTATGTCTCGGAGGGCACGTTTAGCCGTCTTGGTCAGTTCCACTAATACCAACTCGTTAATTTGCATTAAAAAGCCATCGAAACAAACGGGCATGGACGAGAAGATTGATTAATGTCGAAGAAGCGAAAGATATGTCGTGATCGTGACAAGTGGCGTTCAATTGTCTCTGCGTACCCCGCAAGGGATTTGGCGTGAAGATATGTATGTTAAGTACATTTGTCATAGATTCATAACACCACCACCGTTCCTATGTCTCGGAGGGCGCGTTTAGCCGTCTTGGTCAGTTCCACTAATACCAACTCGTTAATTTTTTAATTATCACCGAGGATTAGAATTAAAATTTAATTAATTAACAACAAGGTAAACACAACTAAAAAATATCTAACTTAACTATTATATGTTAACTAGAGTTAATTTATCCAAGGTTATTTCACAAGGGATTAAATTAGGCCGTTGTCCCTTATGATAAAGATATTATTGATTGCGCCCCAGACTCCATATTCATAATGAATACAGCTATCCCACTCGCTGGTCGTCTTTGACTTTCGCTAAACGCCGCAGGGAATAATAAAAACACGCTATTTGGTAAAATACCTAAATTAAGGTGTGAACGATTGAAAATGAAAGCGGCAGGAAGACATTTTTCGCCCCCCCCCCCCCCCCCATTTTATTGCCGCAATCCAAATTGTAAATACGTGTGTAAGCAACAAAACTACTTCGTCGTCGTTTTTATACTTATTTATTTATTCAATGAACAGTCAACAAAATTTGCTGTAATACTTATTACAATGGAAATAAAATTCAATTTAGCTTGGACCTATTTTTTTCTAACTAATTTATTATTAAAACGACGAAATACGTAAAACGATAGGTATAAAAACCATAGGCACATAAATAAGGAAAGGCATGCTCCGATGGTTTGGGCATGTTGAAAGGATGAGTAACAAAAGATTTAAGAACCAGATATATAATGCGAAAGTTGTGGGAAAAAGAGAACTATCACGACTAAATAAATAAAACACTGGCTGAATGTGCAGTAAAGTGCCTACGAAACAAATGGGCATGTACGAGTATGAAAAGGTTGATGAAAGTCGACGAAGCGAAAGAGGTATGTATAGAGTGACAAATTGGCGCTCAATTGTGTCTGCTCACCCCGCAAGGCAGGTGGCATGAAGATATGTATGTAAAATGACTTCTAGAGTTTTTGTAGAAATACATATGAAATGTCGTCTCCTGTAAAATAAACATGTGTGTACATAGTTAGAAGGTATTATTAATTATATATAATAACTAGGTACATCGACGATATGTTCTTTGACGTTAGCGGTTGTACTCGGATTTTGCAGATATTTGATAATGTAAATATACATCATTTTAAAAATACATTATTAATTCTGAAAATGTCTATTTTTTTTATACTGCGCCCACCTGATGGTAAACGGTATCGGAGATCCAAGACTGTGGGAGCGACTCACCCTAACCAGATACAACTAAAGACCGACAGCCGGCTTTTGTTTTTTTCGATGCTTTTAAAAACTTGTCCGAGTGAATCTTACTGATGCGACACTTTGATTGCTTAGATATACTTTTGATGATGACTATATATTTTACTTGACTATCATAAGTCGACTTTCGCCAACGTTATTTTCTCAATAGTATTTCGACATTTACCCCTGCAGCCCCATTCTGTAACTTAAGCGTAAACGTTATATAATGGAATCCGTTAACTATATATAACAGAAGTTAGTCTAAATTAAGAAGTTAAATAGGATTAATTAGAGGTGCAAGATACAGTTGTCAAATAATGTTGGCGCAAGTCGCCCATAAAATGGTTATAGTATGACGAATGTAATCTAGTAAAAAATCGGGCAATTTAACAACTAACAAAATTTCTTCATGTTGCTGCGACATAAAATATATTCCATCCTTTTCGTTTTGTACTCTGTCGGGGGTGGGAGAGAGGGACGGGGAGGGTTTAGAAGTTCGTCTTACAGAGGTCGACAATTTCTATTTCATTAAGTGGCGTGGTAGTATAGTCGTACAACACTTAAAACACCAGGCTAAAAACAAAATAGTTTGTGCAATTAGGGCCAACACCTTGGCAAATCATTAATATATATAACGGTTTATTGGTATTAAAATTGATTAAATACTAATGCTAGCTGTTGTCCAAATATAAATTATCTTTCTTTAGGAGCTCGCACAAATTAATCTTTTTTTTCAAGTCTGCGTGTACAGTCAAGAAATTTAATTTTCAACCCACTTAAGGTTCAATATCGTATAGCAAACTGTTACCATAAGAGCTAGCTAGAGCACGACATTACTTTGACATATAAATAAATAACAATAATAAAAATCGTTTATTTACTTTTAAAAGATGTACAATTTTTTTTTAGGTAAATGCCACTGGTGAAATAACAATAATTTAAATAATGACGAATGTCACAAATGCCTGTAATAGTTTACGTGAATAAAGATATTTTGACTTTGACTATATGTTTTATCAGGTATTTTGTATCGAAAATTACCTACAGTTTTATAAAAAAATATAGTTCATTTGATTTTTGTTTTTTTTGTGTTTTTTTTTTTTTGTATTAATGTTTTTATATTTTTTATGACTGGACTAGTCATATTGTAATGGTCTACGGTCGGCGGTGGCCGCATCAGATCGATAGTTCTTGGTCAGTTTCAAATTCTAGACCGTAGTCCAAAGTCAGCGGTCTCTACCCTCTGAATAAGTCCATAGCATTATCGAGCGATGCGATGCAGAAAACATAGAATTCTGGTTTGTTATGGGAATTCCAGCAGCCGTGGTGGCCGGTTTCGGAGAGCACGTTAAGCCGTCACTCCCGGTTCCACTAATACCAACTTGTGGAATGGTTAATAAATTGACATTAAAATTAATATCATACCCTCGCCCTGTTTGGCCAGCAGCGTGGCGAGTGTAGGCCAAATACTCCAGAATATGTTCTCCACCAGTGAAAATATTTATTGTGAATTTGACACGTAAATGTGCAAAATACAAGTTTTTGTCTTTCCTAATTACAGAAAAAAACGAATTAAATCATATTTAAAAAAAAAGTATTTTCTGTCATCCCTCAAGGGTGATTATTTATAACCAGATGTAAAGTAACAATCTATGATTAGGGCAGACTAAATGTAACGATAAAAGTTAAAAATAGTTTAATATTTTACAAGCTGACGGCTGACCTTTAAAGTAAAACTGTAAAGTTAACGCCATTTTAAACTTTAATCGTAACGAATACAGAGACTTCGTTTTGCTGCTCAGGCTAAGATGGAAAAAAAAAGAAAATATTTGAAGCTTTTGCCGAATAGATCCTAAATATTTTTTTTTTGCAAGACCTGTACAAACCCTCTGTATAAATAAAATAACATCCGTATGGTAAACTTAATGGTACCTATATAAAAAATAACAAACATGTCGAACGTAACTCAGATTTCAATCAGAGAACAACCCGCGAGTACGCCCAGTGCAACTCACGGATATAGTCTCAATTATAAAAAAAAAATATTTAATTATCCGGTTTGGCTGTCAGAAAAACTCTTATTTCGCCTTTGAACTTTATGCAACAATTTATTTTAAATTAAAATAACTTGGCTTTTGTCTAATAAGGCCTGCGATTATTATATCATAATGAGAATTCATTTGCAAGGTACAATAGATCGCTTGTCGGTGTCACATATGTATGTTAATGGATTGCTGATGAGAATAATGGCCGGGTTTCTCGAGAGTCATAATATTTATCAGTGAACTGTTAAATTCAAAATTATATTACTATACACCCTCGCCAACCCGTCTGAGTGCGAGCCAGGGCGTGGTAAGTGTAGGCCGAATTCTCCGGTAGGTATTCTTAAACTGTCTAAGAATAGGACTCTGTGTCAAATTTAAAACATTACACCAACCAATACAAGCTATTAGTAGGTACTATATAAGGATTACATTAATAAAAAAATATTTGCCTAGAACTAAAATTGTCGCTTAACACGTAAAAAAACACTAAATATTTTTATTTTATGTTGCATGTTAGTTATTCTTTATATAAAGATTTTTGAAATTCTAGAATTCTTTACTACTTATGAAGATCCACCAGTCTGCACGTCAGTTAAATTTTTAAACTTAGGCCACGTCAGTTGCAGAGAATTAAACAAAATATAATTTTACAGTTTAAATTATAAATATCGTGTTATTTATTATTTAAATGAAGAGTAATTGTTACTTATTAGTAGCGAATTATGCGAATTATTATTTATATAATTTAATGT
Source organism: Tinea semifulvella (assembly GCA_910589645.1). NCBI lineage: Eukaryota > Metazoa > Arthropoda > Insecta > Lepidoptera > Tineidae > Tinea > Tinea semifulvella. Next base: position 7,006,479 of record OU342599.1, read on the forward strand.
GACAACAATCAATTATATTGTAGAATAGTTTTAAATTCATTCGTATTTTTAGTTAAGTTATAATTAGTATTAGTTTTTTAATCTATTTTATTTTAATATCTTTGTATCTAATTCGAATTTTATTATTTAGGTAGCTTTTAATTTATATTTAATGTAGAATAATTTACTTCGAATAAAATATATTTATATTATTTACAATGGGCAATACATTTTACGTTGACAATTAAAATTAAACTTACGTAAATCCAATTCTCCTGTGGGTGTCGACAAAGAGGGTTGCTGTTTGTACGAGAAGATACTGTAATATTTATGACGCAGCCTCACTACCTACCTTCCTACTTGTTATCCACTGTTTATAGTGATGCACAACAAATTTATCGATCAAATAAAATATATAAAATTTATAATGAATAATTTTTTTGCGTGTAAATCAAATGTAATGTTATTCATAAAATGTGCTTTGGAATATTCTTCTAAATTGTTTGGATATAATATAAAGACTAACTGAGTATTTAAATCGATGGATCATTTGAGAAATTTATTGAATATCGTTCTATTTATTAATGCCGAAAGTACTTAAACAGTCATGAAATTATAGTAGAAAAAAAATGCAAACTGGTATTGTGCAATTAGACCTTTAAGTAGAACTTTATTAATACAAAAAGCTTATTACATTGTAGATGAAGCGCTAAGGAATGATGACATAGGATAGTGCGTATTTATCAGTGACATATACTTATCAAAATATAACATAAAGATTGGACATATTCGCATAATTTATTAATCTTAGACAAACCCCTATACAGCAGCAATATAACTATTTTTAATTTAATTAAATTGACAAATTTATTAATTTATTATTTATTGGCTACTCTTATTAATTAGTATTATTTATTTAAGTTAATTGACATATTTTTAATAATTTATTTATTAGGTACTTTTAAATTATTGACAAAGCCTCTTAACAGCCGCAATAATAACCTCTATTTTTAAGTTTTTGTTGTAAATGCTTTAACCTCCAGTTCTGTCATCTACGAGATAATGATACATGTATGAAAAAAATATTGAAAATTACGAGTATGACTTAACCAAATTCCGGTAGCATGTATGATGTTAAAAAAAATTTTTAAAAAACTAGAACTGCTATATAGTACATTATGACCATTTTACTTTTTGACGCTGTCGTCTTTGATTTCCTTCCTAACAAAGGTCTACTAGGACAATACCAGTTTGCATTATTTTTTTACTATAATATCATGACTGTTTAAGTTCTTTTGGCATTAATAAATAGTACATTTTAATTAGGTACAAAATAAAAAAAAACCATCGACAAGCTCATTAAAATTTTTCAACAGCACATCACTAGACCTTTTGAAGAGTGACTTGGTTTAAGGGATGAAAGGCACATCACTTGTGGCCCTCTGCTGGCCCATTCTAAATCTATGCAAATAGACAACGGTATGAAGGAATATGGACTATACGCCCAGAAACATTGCTTAAATATTTATATGCAAGTATAGAAAAATGCGCGGAGAAGTAAGTAGTAAGTCTTCTTTCAAGCGGTTTTTTTTTATATAAATATCACTTTGGCAAGCTTACAATATTAGTTCTACTTAAAAGTAAAAAATGGTATTAGACATCATTGCAAATGGCATATAATTTCAATGAGAACAACAAATACGTGGGAGGCGGACTGATGGTGGTAACTTGCCCAGTCTGTCGGGGCGGGGAAGTATTGTTCAATCAAATCAAATCAAATCATTTATTTGTTTCAACACAGGTAATCTAGTTAATATATTAACCTAGTTTATAAAAGTGCAGCTGTGTTCTGCCATGAGGCGTACACATATTGTTTATATATGTATATTGTAAAGATACATATAACTACATTATTACACAACACAAAAAAATAAAATAAAATGTTAATTCACAGTAAAAAAAAAATTGTATCTAATTCTGGTTGTGGTCAAATTAAAATTAATATTTAGATGTCAATTTCAATTTGGGTCATTTAAAAATTCTTGCACAGAATAATGTGATTTTTCAATTAGAACTTTAGTCAACGTCTTTTTAAACAGACTATGCGGTAAAAGTTTAATGTCGTCGTTAATAATATTAAATATTTTTGGTCCCATACAGATTATACTTTTATACATTATTGTTCATTTATTTAAATTCTTTAATGCACTTAAAAATAGTACAAAGGCGAGCTATAATGCCAGTAGGCATTCTTTACCAGCTAACCTTGGGGATCGAGTAAGGTGATAGGCAGGATGAAAAAAATAAGAAATAATAATGATACAGTTAATAAGTTATTTAACTAATTATAATATACTACACAGATAAACATACAATTACATTATAACTTAAATAAATATACTGTTATTTAAATAGTGTTTTATTCTGTTTCTCCAAGAACGATGTGTTTATTAAACGTTTAAAGACGCTGACAGACGGTGCACGTCTAATGGCCAAGGGCAGCTTATTCCACTGGCGAGCCGTAGATACAGAAAAGGAATCAGTGTATCTGGTTGAGGAATGAGAAGGAATCTTAAGTTGGTTGTTGTAAGAGGAGCGAAGAAGTATCCAACATTCGTGCAGATAATCCCAGTAAAATGTATCCACACGTTTCGGGTACAGCCTCAAATTGCCGTCGAACTGAATGGCCGTATATATTTTTTTACAGCCAAACTTGGGGACAAAATGGAACAAATTTACCTAAGTCATAATAAGAATTAATACCGCTGTCCATTGTGAAACGTTTTAAATGAAAGTTAGGTGCAAATTAGTAATACTAACTTTTGGTTAATACAATAAGAAGTAATAAGTTTTTATACCTTTTATATGAATATAATAATATACCGGGTTCGAATCTCATTCGGGACACAATAATTAATTTAATATATTTGTGATATTTCTCGAGTTTGATACTCTAACTCTAAGGGAAACGGTCGTGATCATATTTTACTTTTAACTGCCTCTGTGGTCTAGCGGTTAAGTCCCTGAATTTAGACTCGGAAGTACCGGGTTCGATTCCTTGGCGGGACGCAATAATGATTATTAATTTAAATAAATAAACTTAATTAATATTTAATTTATTTGTGATATTTCTCGAGTTTGGTACGCTAGAGACATCGACGAGCTTGCCACTTGTCATGATTGGCCTATAGTAAAGTTGGCTAAACGTGAATCCACTATTTTAAAAGCGTGGTATCTGATGATTAATCATATTTAATTATTATAAATGAAATATAGATATACAATAAAAACTAAAATATACACTGCAAGACAGACTGCAATACTCACTCAATATTGGGTACGACAACCACCTTCTGATAAAGGCTGACTGCTGCAGTGGGAGTCTGCGTCAGGGTTAAACTTAAACAATATTAAAAATGTTTGTTTTTTTAAATTGTTCGAACTATTCAAAGTTCATGTAAATAGTCGAGTGGAATTGAATGTAAAGTGACTTCGAGTGGGCACTGAATAATAAATTAAAGGTCTAGCCATCTCAAATTAACATTAACATGTGTAAAACATGTCCTGTGATTCTGTTAGTGAGTCTCGCAAAAAGGGCACATATCCATTATTTATAATATGCGGAGAACCAGTCGATCATCTCGATGCGGAGAACCAGTCGATCATCTCGGACACCACGGTCTTTTTTTGTGCTAGAAGTGCTGGCCGCTCTCAACGACATCATCCGTAGGGCTCTTGTCACTGCTGGGGTACCCGCAATATTAGAACCATCTGAGACCATCAAGAGACCAGACGGAATGACTGTTGGGCCGTGGAAACTTGGCAGGTCTCTGGTGTGGGATGCGACGTGTGTAGATACATTAGCTCCATCTCACATCCAGGCGACCTCGTCAGGCGCGGGAAGTGGCAAATACGCTAACCTTGGTATCGGTTACGAATTTGCGCCGTTTGGGGTCGAGACGATGGGCCCATGGGGACCGTCAGCGAGGCGCTTGGCCAAGGAGTTGTCAAAGCGGCTGACAGAAAGGTCTGGAGACAGGAAGGCTGGCAATTATTTCTGCCAACGTATTAGCCTCGCTATACAGAGGGGAAATGTTGCCAGTCTCCTTGGGACTATCTCGGATGGGACGTCTCTAGAGGACATTTTTTATTTATAGTTTAGTTTATTTTTAATTTTATTATTTAGGTAGCTTTTAATTTATATTTAATGTACTATAATTAATTTCGAATAAAATAATGAAATATAAAAATAATAGAAAAGTAAAGTAAAGTATCAACACGACCTGATCAGAAACCACGCTTATAAAGAAGCGGATTCACATTTAATTAACTTTACTATAGGCCAATCATGACAAGTGGCAAGCTGGTCGATGTCTCCAGCGTACCAAACTCAAGAAATATCACAAATAAATTAAATATATATATATATTTTTTAACGTATTCACAAGTATTTTTTCGAAGTAATATAGACAAAGACAAAGACAAAGACAAAAAATTTATTGTTCATGTGGTAAAAAAATATAACATTTTCAGCACACGACCCAGTTCGGGCATTACAATAGTGTTTCTTAAAATCTAGGTGTTTTACATATGTTTCTTACTAGGAGATCAATTTACTAAAATTAGTTCTTATATTAATAATGAAATTAAAACAATTAGAATCTTACAAACTAAATAAGATAGAAATTCTAAAATATATATATATATATTTATTTTTTTACAATAGAAGTGTTTATACACACAGATACTCCTCTACGGAGTAGAAGCAGCTTTGCACCAGATATTGTCTTAGGGCCTTATTAAATTGTTTTTGGGTGGGTTTATTTGTTATGGATTTTGGAAGTTTATTGTATATTTTTATTGCCATGTAATATGGGCTTTGGTTTAGCATCTTTATTCTCGACTGTGGCAGGGTTAACTTATCTTTATTTCTGGTATCTATTGGGTGTGTGTCTTGTATCTTTGGGAACAGATTTATATTTTTATATACAAATATGCACATGTCGTATATGTATATTCCAGATAATGTAAGTAGGTTGTATTTTATAAAGTAAGGTTTGCAAGTATCTGTATTGTCTATTTGTGCTAAGATTCGGATACATTTTTTCTGTTTTATAAATAATTGTTTAATGTTTGTACTGTTACCCCAAAGTATGATTCCGTACTTCAGTTGGGTATATGCATATGCGTAATATGCTGATAGAGCTGCCTCCAGGTTAGTACTTCGTCTTATTTCTCCTAGAGCGTATACAAATTTTGATAATTTTGATATTGTTTGTTCAATGTGTTTTTTCCAGTTTATGTTTGTGTCTATTACTGTACCTAATAATTTAAATGTTTCGACTTCTTCTATATTTATATTTTTGTATTGTAAGTTAAGCTTTAAAGGTGGTTTACTATATGGTCTAAATTGTATAAGTTTAGTTTTTGTATAATTAATTTCTAAGTTGTGATTTTCTAGCCAATCAGATATTTTTTTAAGATTTTCGTGCAATAGTGTATTGGCATTATTAGGATTGTCACATTTTATTAAAATTGAGATATCATCGGCAAAAAGAACAGGCAAAGTTGTTTTTGTATCAAGTGCTTTTGGCAAATCATTGATATAAAGTAGGAATAGTACACATCCTAATACACTACCTTGTGGTATTGAGCAAGTTAAAGTTTTTTGTTTCGATCTAACTGATGTTATTGTTCTTGTTATGGAGTCGTAGTTTTCTATTTGTACTTGTTGTTGTCTATTGTGCAGATATGATTTAAACCAAAGGAATGTTGTGCCTCGTATGCCCGAGCCATATAATTTCGAGAGTAATATGTTATAATTTACATTTTCATAAGCTTTAGTCATATCTAGCAGTATCCCTAGGGTGTGCTTTTTATCATTTAAATATTGTAGAGCTGTTTGAATGTATCTATATACGGCTGAAGTTGTCGATCTTGATTTTCTAAATCCATTTTGACTATCATCAAGAATGTTAAATTTTTCTAGAAATGAATATAGGCGGTTGCACATGGCTCTTTCAAATATTTTTGAAAAGCTAGGGAGTAATGCTATAGGTCTGTAATTTTTTAATGATGTTGAGTCCTCTTTTTTATGTATAGGTTTAATTATTGAAATTTTTAGTATATCTGGGAAATCGCCTTTTTGAAAGCTTTGGTTAATAATGTATGTTAGTGGTTCAATAAGTTCTTCTGCGCATTGTTTTATTAGGATCGGAGGTATGTCATCTATGCCGTAGCTGTGTTTATTTTTAAGCAATTTAATTATTTTATGCACTTCTTGTTGGGTTACAGGGTTCAGGTACATGGAAGAGACAGGTGGCTTTTTTACTGATTGACTAGATAAGTTTACATTCTGCGATGTGCATATGTTTGTAAAGTAATTGTTAAATTCCTCACAGACAGTTCTTGGGCATTCAGTTAGTTTATTATCAATTTTTATTTTTATATTTTTTCGTATTGTTTTATTTGTTTTCCCTGTTTTTGTATTTATAATTTTCCACATAGTTTTATATTTATTATCGGATTTTTTTATTTGGTTCACATAATCAAGTTTTTTAGACATTTTGATGCTTCGTTTTAGGATTTTACTATAAAGTTTATAGTAGCTTTTTATTGTACTATCATTAGTTTCATTTAATATTATTCTTAGTGCTCTTTTATGTTTACATGATATTTTTAAACTAGTTGTTAACCATCCTTTTTTTGGTTTCAGATTTAATTTAAGTTTTTTTATTGGAAAATGAATATTTAGATATTTTTGTATTATATGGTGAAATGAGTTGTAATTTTCATTTACATTTTTATTGTCCTTTAGTGATTCGTTCCAATCAACAATTTTTAATGAATTTTTAAAATGAATTATATTTATTTTGGTAAACATTCTTTTATGTATAATCCACGGTTTTTTATTATTGTCGGTAATGTTTTCTAAATTTAATTCTATATTGGTAGCTTTGTGATCTGACATACCATAGTCCTTAACATATGTTTTATTTATTAGAGACGCATAATTTGTAAAAAGTAGATCAATTGTTGTTTCGCTTGTTTTAGTAACTCTTGTTGGATCAGTAATATGTTGTTTATAATTATATGATTTCATTAAATTAAGGAATGAGTTTTTGTTTTTTCTTTTAGTTGAGTTATTTAGTTTGTTTAACATATCTATATTAAAATCTCCACCTATTATTATAAATTTACTTTTATCTTTATTATTAGTTTTATTTAGTACTTGGGTTAATTGTTCATGAAATATGTCTATTTCACGATCACCTCTATATACTCCTATAATAATTGTATTAATCTTTGGAATTTCTATAGCACTAAACTCTATAATAAATTCTTTAGATAAATTAACAATATCCTGTCTCACAATAATTTCAAGATGTTCTTTTACTATCATACAAACACCTCCCCCTTTATGTTTTTGTCTACAGAACGTAGATACAATCTTATATCCTGGTAATATTATAGAATCACAATATTGCTTATCTTTCCCTACTTCTGATAAAGCATAAACATCTATCTTATATTTTAATAAAAGTTCTTCAATTAAATGTAGTTTATTTCCTAGACTTTGTATGTTTTGAAAAGTTATTAAAAAAATTCTAGTATCGAAATGTATTATTATTTCTTGTACTTATTTGTACTTGTTGGTTAGGTAGACTTTGTTTTTTTTCTGCATATGTAATATTTGTACATTGTTCTTTATTTTCCATTATAGTTGTGTCAGTAGGTTCATATTCCTGTCCGTTTATAATTAATTTATCATTTTTAATAATAGCATAGTGGCCTCCTTGGCGAGCTTCTTTTAGTTTTTGATTGAGCATGTGTCTATTCTGCAGTTTTTCTCCAGTCATAAATGGCCCCACTGCTAATCCCGTGTTTTTAAAATATTTTGTATTTTGCATGACATGTCTTGTTATTCTTTTACCGATGAATTCTATCTCCAGAGGCCGACGGTTTCCTCTTTTACCGATGCGTTTCACTTCTTCAATATATGGGTTTACATCCAAGTTTAATATTTCACCAAATACTTCACTCACACGGTCGTATAGATCATATTTGTCATTTGGACCTTCATCTAACCCATAAAGCACAACTTTCTTGTTTTCCTCTAGGTTCTGTAACTGATGCTCAATATTTATAATTTTTTCATTAGCAGTTTTTATTTCTGTTTTTAAGTTTATTTGTTCATTAGAGATTTCAATGAATTTCTGTTCTGCATCGCTTTGTAGTTGTTTAGTAATTTTAGCTATTTCTATGTGTATTGTTTGTTTTATGTCGCTTAGTATTTTTGTTCTTATATTTTCGAGTTTGGAGTCAAATAGTCTTGAGATGTTTTCCAATGTTATTTCTGTCATATTTGTATTTTTGTCTTGTAATCTATTATCCTGAGTTTCACTTGCTACATTATCAACATCATCATCTGATGTACACTCATCCATAGACACGCGTCGGATCAATTTTCTGTTTCTAAGTGTGATGTTATCATGTCCTGAGATTTCGTGTGATGTACCTGATACTGCTGGTCTTGCAGGGGTATTGCAATATAAAAGAATTACAATATACAAACAATATAAAAGAATTACAATATTCTAACAAAATCTAACCTAAAATTAAATAAATAATAATAATAAGAAAATAAAAATTAAATACTTACAAAAAAATAGCTCCTCCAAATCGCTGTCTTGTGGCATGGTGCCCAATACACTAGCAGCATTTTCCCTTTGAATGATGTTACTTAATTTAAAATAATGACAAATAATTAAGTTTATTTATTGATAACATTATTGTGTCCCGACCAGGAATCGAACCCGTTACCTCCGAGTCTAAATTCAGGGACTTAACCGCTAGACCACGGATGCAGTTAAATAATAATAATAAAGTGCTGCCGGTAAATATGCGACAAGCATCCAAACCGTCTGGCCAGCGTGGCGAATGTAGGCCAAATTCTTCAGATATATGTTCTGGAAGACCCATCTCCAGCAGTGGAGGTCTAGGGGCTGTAATGATGAAATGATGATCCAAACGAAACATTTTCAAAAAAATGCTTTATTCTTAAATAGCTCTTAACAACTCATTTAGTCTATTCAGTTTATTATTATATGTAGTGTAGGACAATTTTCTTAACAACAAACATTCGAAGACCACGACGACCTTGCCACCTGTCATGATGGTCTATAGTAAAGTTGGGCCTATAGTAACTAGTCAAAAAAGATATTGTTTTGTTTAATAATGTACTACAATGTGAATATTTATGGAAAACGATATTATTATTTTTATTTTGTTTTTTCTTTATTTTAGTTGTATTTTATGTATGGAAGCGAGACGTGGATATGTCAGAATATGCATGAGAGTAGGGTTAATGCAGTAGAAATGAGGTCGCTGCGTCGGTTATGCGGCGTCACTTTGGCGGACCACATACGTAACGTCGAAATACGAAAAATGGTAGGTATAAAAGAAAGCATAGGCACAAAAATAAGGAAAAGCATGCTACGATGGTTCGGGCATGTTGAAAGGAAGAGCGAAGAAAGATTGACGAACCAGGTATATAATGCGAAAGTTGTGGGTAAAAGAGGCCCTGGCAGACCCACGTATGTATGTTATATATATAATACGAGTATAATCAACAATCTTACACTCCCTCTTACTTCTACATTCATACACACACACGCATACACACACACACATAAACACACATACACACACACAATACATTACTTCCTATTTGTGTAACCTCTTTTTCCATTTTTTTTGTATGATCATTATTGGAAGACACTGTCTCCTGTTATACAGTACAGCTCATGCAGGAGACAGGGTTCACCATATCGAAATAACATTATTTTGTGTTAATAAACGATTTGTATTTGTTTTGTATTCAAGATCCATTATGGGACAATGGAACAATAAAAAAAAAGAAACGTGATGTCTGACCACCCCAGAAGGGATAAAGTCTTGATGGTACTCTATTTTATTACTATTTTTAATATTCTCTACAAGGATATATACTACACCTGCATTATCTTTTTTTTTTTTTCCAGATAGGTCACACAGCGCCATCTAGTTTCCGTGGTAAGCTACGAGGCTTGTGTTACGGAAACTAATGGTTGATCTGATGACGCCAGTATAATTAAAAATTCACATTGTGGCCAGTTACAGTTACAGAACATTGAAGGAAGATCGCGGACCATGCACAACAATAAATCAAGACGAGGCAGGAAATTGGCGAGCGACGGAAGAACGAGGGGTAAGGTGAACCCAAGCCGGGGGAGCGGAGGTCTTAGGGAACCGATTTAATTAAATCTTCCCACAGACGTTAATATATGAACCTGCCAAACAATATATTTTATTCATGGTTTAGTGTTGGCCCTAAACCTTTTTTATGACGTGCATCAGTTGGCCAATATGTTAGCTTGTTATGAAGGGAAAAAGTGGTATATGTTTTTTATGTTATTAATATTTTTTTATACTGAACATGACCTGCAATACAAGAATGGGAAAAACTGACGCCAGCCTCTGGTATTCGTATTGGTTAATGATAATTTATATGAAAACGGATTCATCACAACTGCGCCACCAAATTAAACCAGCTTGTAATCGGCGAACTGGCTTTCCTTGAGACCCGCGGACCCTGACGACCGACATTAGTCCCTAAGACCTGGAGTGGTATAGGCAAACTAACAGGAGAGCATTCCACATCTTCAGCGTGCGACAGATCTAAAGACTCCAAATTTACGTTCAAGGTACGCATAGGGATAGTAGCTACAGTATAGGGGTGCAAATTTTGACCTGTATGTGTGGTTTGTAAATCATCTATCTTATTATGTATTTATTTAAAACTTTATTGCACTATGTACAAGAAGTGGACTTCATTCCTCTATATGTTTATTTAGGTATAGGTACAAGGTTTGTACCAATGAAAAATACTCGAGCACGTTAAGCTTCTATCCTTGTCATTAAAATTACTATCAGACCAACGCCAACCCATCTGGTCAGCGTAGCGAGTGTAAGCGAAATTCTCCAGAAATGTGTTGTGGAAGTTTCATATTCAATAGTGGAGGTCTAGGATTATGTATTCAAGGGGCTATGATTAGGATTATTATTTATTTATTATATATTATTAGAGAAAAAGCTATATTTTTTGTAATCGCAACTCGTTATATATGTGCACAAGGATAGTCAACGGGAAATAGCACCAACTTGCGAGGTGCCACCAAATTGCTCAAAATACGATGACCAGTCTGCTACGCCAACTGTGTAATGACTAAAAACAGTTATCCAGGACATGAAAGATCCGGTCATCACGATAATCACTGTCGGTCGATCGCTTTTTTTAACTCTTTGGACAACTTCAGTTTAATTTAAAAAAGGAAAGATACGTTACGAAGACATTACGTGCGGAACAAGCTAACTACGAGTATGTCTCTATCGAACCGTATGAACACCACAAGCATTATACATTCTGTCTCGCTCGCGTTGGTGATGCAATTGTGGATGTCACTTTGCGTGTAGTTTTATTTTCTCCTTTTGTTTTAATCAAATAAAACAATAGCTATACAATAGAAACGTTTGAATAATATTCATCATGGCCTAAGCCCCTTAACTGTCAATAATTAGGGCCAATGTCTAACTGTAATTTATTTGTTTGCCCTGCCTGGTCCTTCTGTTTTATGTCTTGGATTTTTCCTATGAAGTCCTGAGCGCCTGGTGTTACCCGACGGGACGCCTAACGAACACCATTGTATTTAAAATAATGTGTGAACCAGACTTTTTACTCGTAATTGGGTTGTATTCGCTAAGTTACCGAAATTTAGCAAGGTATGCATCGATTTTGTCGAGATTCAAATTGTGAATGTTTGAATTTTGAAATATGTACTTGTCGATCTTGATGTCGCGTTCAATTGTGTTTCACAATAATTATTTTAATTTATTTGTGATATTCGAGTTTGATATGCTAGAGGCATCGACAAGCTAGCTACTCGTCATGATGGGCCTATAGTAAAGTTGGCTAAATGTGAATCTGCTTCAATAAACAACAGAATGGTTTCTGACAAAACCGGAAGGGATACAGTTGTGATGATACTTTACTTTTACTTTACTATTTGAAAACATACGAGTATGTGTACAAAAAAAAAAAAAAAAAAAATATTTCTTTAAATAGTACATTTTCTGGATCCCTCTTTAAGTTTTGTTAGACCTGTATTGGGGGACCCGCTTATAGTTAAACATAATAATATTGTACAAGAATGTGTTATTTTAATTTTATATGAATGATAATATGTATATTATGTGTTATAAGGGTTAACTTATCTATAAGTATATATTTATATATGTATATAATATGTATATATGTATAAAAATGTGTCTTAATTAATATTAATACATAGTATAACGGATAGTTTGAATGTTATAAGGGTTAGCTAGTTCTTTTTTTTTATACCTATATACTTATACCTATATATTTTTTAAATATTTTTTTATATAGGTTTTTATTATTAATATTTTAGTTTGTGTGGTTGTATTGTATATTGTGGTTTTTTAGTTTTTATATGTAGTAATGTAGTCTCTTTTTTATCATAAGGTTAGCTAGTTTTTTTTTTTTTGTATTTTTTATTATTATTAGGTGTTAGGGTTTTTTTGTTTTTATATGTAGTAATGTAGTCTCTTTTTTATCATAAGGTTAGCTAGTTTTTTTATTATTATTAGGTGTTAGGGTTTTTTAGTTTTTATATGTAGTAATGTAGTCTCTTTTTTATCATAAGGTTAGCTAGTTTTTTTTTTTTTGTATTTTTTTTATTATTAGGTGTTAGTGGTTTTTTAGTTTTTATATGTAGTAATGTAGTCTCTTTTTTATCATAAGGTTAGCTAGTTTTTTTTTTTTGTATTTTTTTTATTATTAGGTGTTAGTGGTTTTTTAGTTTTTATATGTAGTAATGTAGTCTCTTTTTTATCATATAGTTAGCTAGTTTTTTTTTTTGTATTTTTATTATTATTAGGTGTTAGTGGTTTTTTAGTTTTTATATGTAGTAATGTAGTCTCTTTTTTATCATATGTATTTTTTTCTTATTCATTTATTTTATTTTAATGTACACGGCACCCGTGTACGTGTACGGCGGCCAGCGTGGCGAGTGTAGGCCAAATTCTTCAGAATTTTCTGGAAGGCCCAAATCCAACAGTTGAGTTCTAGGGCTGTGATGATAATAATAAGTACGCGGTGATATCGAGTTCTATTGTGTTTCTAAATTATTTAATTTATTTGTAATATGTATATATATAAGCTGTGTAAATGTTACTATTCAATATACAATAAATAATATCAGGCGCGGTAGTAGCTCGGTGTAAGAAATCCTAGAAAGATCGGTCCAAACCCCCCCGGCATGTAAAAGTAAAGTAAAGTATCATCACGACCGTTTCCCTTTCGGGGTGGTCAGAAACCACGCTTATACATAAGCGGATTCACATTTAGCCAACTTTACTATGGGCCAATCATGACAAGTGGCAAGCTCGTCGATGTCTCTAGCGTACCAAACTCGAGAAATATCACAAATAAATTAAATATTCATTAAATGTCTTTATTTACATTAATAAATATTTTCGTGTCCCGACCAGGAATCGAACCCGGTACCTCCGAGTCTAGGTCCACGGACTTAACCGCTAGACCACGGAGGCATGTACCATTGAGAAATACACTTTTCTTACGTACATAGCACGTTAAGCCGTCGATCCCGGTTCCACTAATACTAGCTTGTGGAATGGAAAAATCGACATCAGATCCTCGCAAACCCGTCTGGCCAGCGTGGCGAGTGTAAGCCAAATTCTCCAGATATATGTTCTGGAAGGCCTATCTAACAGTGGAGGTCTAGGACGGTAAGTTTTAGGGGTTGTATTGATTATAATGATACTCAAGCCCCAAATTCTTACCAATTTATAATATTACTGCTCTATATAATTTTGACCAGATATTCCTGTAATGTATAACGTAACAATAAGCCTTATAACTCTTATAATAAGACACCCTTCATTAATCGAGTATTTACGACTGTGCTAAGTGCTTAGTCTCTTCAATTGCTCATATTTCATTTAGGGGGCACTAAATTAGGCTTTATTACGTAAATAATATTCCCCTCAAATATTCTCGCTAATTAATATAAGGGTTTCCCGCCAAAACGTGGATGTTTTGTTAAGTTTGTTTCTTGTTAGCAAGTTAAAAAGTTACCGTGTAGACAGCTCTTCGGGGAATTTATTTTTGAAAGCTTCTAATCCTGTTTCAAGTTTCTTTGTTCTGTATGTCTTTTATGACCTATCGGTTAAGGCAGTCAATTAGTCTTGATTTGCGTAACCTCAAAAAACATAAGTTAATGGCACAGTAGTAACCCACCAGGCAAGTCAGAATTAGGATAGACTACATAGCTATGTGCAACCCGAAAGTCGACAAAATTATTTTTAGTGTGCAGGCAGGCAGAGAGTGTCAAGCGACATTATGTCACGCCTTTGTCTATTTATGTGCAATAAAGTTTTAAATAAATAAAATAAATAAATATGATCCAAATAAAAAGCACCTACAACACCACAACCCAACCTAAGTGACACTAGTACACCTACAGCGGAGGTCGGGACGTTCAGCTCGGACTTCAGTCTCATCATTCATTTTTAGTAACACGTATAAATTGCCAATACGGCTGCTTTGTAAAACACTTTTTTTCTAGTTCTTTGCCAGATTACCATTAGTAAGTTTGTTTAACTTCATGTTAGAATCATGAAACTATGAAAAAACCATAATGTGTCTAAATAAAAAGTCCAGACATATTAGGTTGTAACAATAAGAAAAAGCAAAAAAAAAAAGGGTTGTAGGAATTCTCACTGTAACCTTTGAAGCATGAAAGTGCATTTCCTTGTCCAAGCCAAAGGATCGGGTTACTTTTTCTCGCACTATATTAAGTTCGGATAAATTCACAACGGACCCTTGGGCGGGCGGGCAGGTCGAGGGCGGCGTATGATTTATATCATACAAATGTTTTAACCCACGAAGGCGGACGAGCTCAACGGACAGTATGTGAAACAAAACAAAGGAATTAATTCGTTCTTAACGACATAATCCCAAGGGCTCTTGTCACTGTTGGAGTACCCACAGTCTTTGGAATTTCGCGAAGCGATGACAAGAGACCCGACGGAATGACGGAATAATATTGGGCTGTGCAAACTTGGCAGGTCTCTGGTGTGGGATGCGATGTGTAGACACATTAGTTCCATCTCCACATCTTCACATCCAGGCGCGAAAGTGCGGCGGTTTTTGCTGAAAAGCCATAGGTTACAAACCTTGGTACAGGTTTCAATTTTTTGCCGTTTGGTGTTAAGACAATGGGCCTTAGCAAAGCGCTTGGCCAAGGAGTTGTCAAAGCGGTAGAAAGTCTGGAGACAGGAAGGCTGGCAATTATTTCTGCCAACGTATTAGCCTCGCTATTCAAAGGGGAAATGTTGCCAGTCTCATTATTTATAGTTTTTATTTTTACTAGCTTTAGTTATTAATTCATTTACTTCGAATAATATATCATATTATATAATGGTATATAAGTAAAGTATCATCACGGCCGTTTTCCTTTCGGGGTGGTTAGAAACAAAAACAACTTTACTATAGGCCAATCATGACAAGTGGCAAGCTCGTCGAAGTCTCCAGCATACCAAACTCGAGAAATATAACAAATAAATTAAATATTAATTAAATGTATTTATTTACAATAATAAATATTTTTGTGTCCCGACAGGGAATCGAAAGTCTAAATCCACGGACTTAACCGGTAGACCACGGAGGCAGTTGGTTTGGTATATAAGTAGTTATGTAATATTTTTAAATTATCCTATAATTATATTTTTGTTACTGTCACTTTTATTGCATCTATATTTGTTCAAATTTGTCCCTTGGGTTTGTCTGTCAGAGAATGTCTACGGGCATTGAGCCATAAAAATAAAGTTTTAAAATAAATAAATCCCTTCGCGTACCTATAAATTTGGTGACTCATACATCTGTCGCACAGTAAAGATGTGGAATGCTCTTCCAGCCTTTGTATTTCCACTTACATGTAGGTAGTATTATGAAACATAAGTTGTCAAATCAATTAAGACGTTTGAAGTTGAGATATTTGTTTAGACTTGAATTTTAGCTTTTGCTTGTCACATATTATTGTTCTATTATATTTCTGTTTGTTTATTATTATACTCTTAAAGTTTACCCTAGTATTCCTTCCATTCCTCTACCTCACCACCAAGATTGCGCCGCCACAGGTAGGTATTCATACAATATTGTCAGCTTAAACTTTAGGTACTACAATTGTCAAAATATTATTTTAAATTATAAAACATCTTTTCTTTTAACCACATTATTAATTGATTTTTAAAAACATTTTTCCCAGATTTTTTTTAGTCTATTTAAGCTTTTAGGCTCTTTACACCGCACATTTCTAATAAAATAAAACCGACACGCCTTCGTGAGATAAAATAGCTGTAACATCGTACAATGCTTGCCAAGAGGGGTCACTTTATCACCAAATACGTCATTGTCCAAATTTAGCTGACGTCACATCTGACACTTGCGAGAAATGTGATTAAAGGTAAATTGCTTCTTGATATCTACCCAATTTATCTAATATTATTATATCCCACGATAAGCAAGTAAGCACTTAGCAAATAATTTCAGTTAACGCATTGTTTTTATTGTTTACTACATTGCAATAAAGCATCTACATTTAGGGAGTGTATAATTTACATAGTTTTAATTTGGTAATGACGATGGCTGTTCTTTGCACTGCGTAATTCCGTCATAGCTCGAGATCTGGAGATGCCTAGTATTGAGGAGTTTGTCGTTGGCCTGGCTAGCTCGCTCCGTCTTGCGCTCGGCCCCCCAATGGGAGACCACTTCCTAGAGAAGTGCTCCTGAAGGAGAACTGAAGTAACCGAACCCAGATCCCCTGGGCTCGTGAGCCATACGGGCGCTGTTATACCAGTAACGGTGCCCAGCACTAAAGGTGCATGAATTACCAGCGGGTGATTACTCGCTGAGATCCTGCCGGGGAGAACGGGGGAATGTCCCCATCCCCAACCCAGGCCCATTAGACATCCGGGCCTGGACGATCCCACTGTCTGTCTGTTCTTTGCACTCATAGTCAATCTTTTGCTATCCTTCCATGATATGTAAACTGTTAATTGTATAACTGACAAAACCAAGTGTACGTTATGTATCTTATGGTGAATAAATGAATTGAATTGAATTATACATATTTTATAATCAATCAATAACTACATCCGTGGTCAAGCGGTTAAGGTCGTGGATTTAGACCCGGAGTTGCCGGGTTCGATTCCTGGTCGGGACACAAAATATTTAATAATGTAAATAAATACATTTGATTAATATTTAATTTGTTAGTGATATTTCTCGAGTTTGGTACGTTGGAGACATCGACGAGCTTGCCACTTGTCATGATTGGCATATAGTAAAGTTGGCTAAATGTGAATCCTCTTATTTATAAGCGTGGTTTCTGACCACCCCGAAAGGGAAACGGTCGTGATGATACTTTTTGTAATCATCATCAGCCTGTGTCTATTCACTGCTGGATATAGGTATCTCCCAAGGCTCGCCACTGCATGCAAAGATAAAAGATTTTAGAGGTAAATAATATATTAGAGCTGGATAAACGGTTTTTTCAAGAGTGTGGCGAACCCAAATGCCATAACTACCTAAAACAGAATATTTCCACTATAGTGCAACGAGGAAATGCGGCGAGCGTTTTAGGTAAGCTCCCTGGTGGTTAGCCCTTAGTTAATTTTGTAGAATAGTTTTAATTTCGTAGGTCTTTTTAGTTTAGTTTTATTTATATATTTTTTTTAATCTACATATTTTGTTTTAATATTTTTGTATCTACTTCGAATAAATTAATATATTATTAATATATATATAATGTTAATAGTGTTAGAAATTTCTGGAAAGCCCATCTCCAACAGTGGAAGCCTAGAACTCTGGGTTGTAGGGGCTGAGATGTGATGTGATGACTGCCTAGTTGAGGCAATATATTTAACAATTTATTTGTCTAGCATCTGACTCTTCAAGCCGTCTGGCCATCGTGGCGAGTGTAGTCCAAATTCTCCAGATATATGTTCTGGAAGGCCCATCTCCAGCAGTGGAGGTCTAGGACGCTGTGTTCTAGGGGCTGTAATGATGAATGAATGATGATGATCAGACTCTTGTACTATGCATGACATGTCCTTGCCTACTTTTAGCAAATATTTCCACTTTGCGGTTACTAAGATTCAGGTCACTCATATATTCTTATGATTTGTTCAACAACTTAGGGCGATTTGTGCCAACGTTATTTAACAACAATATCTCGCATTTACCCTTGGCCAATATCTTAGTATTCCATGGATTCACCTTGCGAGTGCCGGGCCCATCATGTGTACATACATAGGCTGATTGTACACATACATAGATACATACTTAGGCTGATAGTTCACATAACCCTTTGTGTCGCACAGTCAGAAGAACACAGCGGGATATTTTTTTAGGCAGGCGATTATACCTACGAATATTTTTAAATAGAAGCATCGCAAGAAACTGTTATCAGGTAACTAATTAATTTACTAATATCAAAATAAGCTCTACCTCGTAACTTAGTTAGCTTTAATAAGCAAAGTTTGTCCCAAAATGTCTACTTGAATAAAAGTTTTCTTCTTTGACGGAGGGGCCTTAGATGTGATTAACTTCTCCCCAGAGAGGCACCTGTACGTTATCTACATAAACAACTGCGTACGATGATGGTACGGAACGTGAAGGTTTTAGAAATAGGCCTAAGGAGACAAAAACATGAGTCAAAAATACATAAAAATATTTTGTCTTAAACCGCTCCCATATAAATATAAATAAATAAATATATTTCCAGACAGGTCAAACAGCGCCATCTAATTTCCGCGGTAAGCTACGAGGCTTGTGTTACGGAAACTAGATGGTTGATAAACTACATATTATTCTTTTTTTTTGTATATATATATACATATAAACACCCAGACCGAGACAAATTATACAATGTACAACTTGCCCCCGGTGGAAATCGAATCCACGACCTCTCGAGTTCACGGCAACGTTTGTTACCAAGATCACGGAGTCGGATATCAGGGGATGGAAACTTTGAACAAGCAAGTGGTACTAAATTTAATGTTCATTAATGGGGTGTATCACTAACTTTTTATCACGATAGATGGCGCATGATAGATGGTACCTAATATAACCGACAATTACTGTTTTGTTTTGTTTTAAATACTTTATTGCACCAAAATAGGCGAGCTTAATAGCCAGGCATTTTCTAATAACCACCCTTTGGAAGTGTAGAAAAACTATGTATGAGTGCAAATTTATTATGATAAACTACATACTAATAATACATATAAGAATAAATACATACATACATACATATAACTATAAAATACAAAAAAAAAGACTACACACTAATAAACTGTCACACACTAATCGATTGGTCTAGCTTTGATTATTATACCGTTTGGTTTCTAGCCCTGTATATTTATTATTTAATTCCTCTGGCTATAAGCCTATATTCCTGATAAGATTTGATAGAGAAATAACGATTGGCTTTGTCAGTTTAGAACGATCTATTGCTTCCCTCTTATTTAGTTCTTATTTATTTAGTTTACATTCTTTAAAGTCGCAACTCGCAATAATAAAAAATCAAAATTATTTATTGTACAAAACCAAAACAAGTGAAGGTACATAAGCGAGCTTAATGCCGTAAATGCATTTTCTACCAACTAACCTTTGTGACTGAGAGCTGTAATAAGCGGGTGCAGAAGGTTACGAAGAAAATAGATAGTTGAATTATTTATTAGTATAAAAACTCTCGCTCGCACAATACAACATTTTTCAAGATTATTCAAGTATGAGTATACTTTGGAGAAATGTAGTCTATTAATTTACTAGGAAATAAAATAACGGACATTTTTGATATATTTACATACATTTTGACACATAACTGCCTCCGTGGTCTAGCGGTTAAGTCCGTGGATTCAGACTTGGAGGTACCGGGTTCGATTCCTGGTCGGGACACAAAAATATTTATTAATGTAAACTAAAAAAATATTTGTGATATTTCCCGAGTTTGGTACGCTGGATACATCGACGAGCTTGCCACTTGTCATGATTGGCCTATAGTAAGGTTGGCTAAATGTGAATCCGCTTATTCATAAGTGTGGTTTCTGACCACCCCGAAAGGGAAACGGTCGTGATGATGATGATGAAAAACACAAATTAATTACATACATATAGTACTTATTCTCTCTCAGAGCTCTCAGCTCAGTTAGAGCTGCCAAAATCTCTGGAATATGTTATGGAATAGCGATGCATGTAACACAATATTTTTTACCTTGCATCCACCTGATGGTAAGTGGCGCGCAAGGTTCATGAATGTTAGGAACTGGAATCAGAACGGCTTGACTCGGTATGACGGCAACTCACGCCTGATCCCGAAACGACGTATATAACGATACACTTTACTGGGTTTATCGGCACGAACAGTGGATACTTTCCCGCCCCGGCAGACTGGGCAAATTACCACCGTCAGTCCGCCTACCACCTATTAAAGATAAAACTATACCGTAGCAATAGTAAAGTAAAAATAATGAAGTATCATCACGACCGTATCAATTTCAGCTTGGTCTCACGTTTTTAAAGAAGCGGATCCACATTTAGCCAATTTTACTGCCGGTTTATCATGACAAGTGGCAAGCTCGTCGATGCATCTAGCGTAACCAGACTCGAGATAAATAACTTTTTTTCTTTTTTTTTTTTAATTCTCGGCATGTAATCGGACCCAGCACCTATGCATTTAAATCTACGACCTTAACCCCTAGACATTTTCATTTGAAATAACGTTACATTCCAAAAAAAAACTACTTAAATATTGTGAACAGGTAAAGGCATACTCTATCGTTTACGCAATAAAGGATAAATAAATAAAATAGAGGGAAGAAGTAGGGAGTATTATTTCTTATCTCATCTTAACAAATAACACGTCAACGGATAACTCAATAAATCGTTCTGGTCGAGAAAGAAATGATAAATACGGCTCTGTGCGCATGAGTTATGTGCGTGCTATGATTTAGTAGGGGGAGGCCTGGGAGGGTCGCAGGCCGACACGGTCAGAAACTTGTAGACGATACCCTCTACGAAAGAATATCATGGACACTACCAGTCTGTAGATTATAACTCAAAGTAGCACGGTTCTAATAACGCTATCGTGCAATATTTAAAAACCTAAACTTTTTTTTTTACATTTTTTTTTCTCTTTTATTAATTTTATTAATATGCAGCAGCATCATTACACTGTTGAGTTAATTTTATCACACTGTCCTCATCATGTACATAGTTTTATTTATTTTATTTTAGTATAACTATAGTATGACTTATTTATGTATTAGTATGTAAATTGTATGTAGATATTGGTATGTACATATATATTTATATCGCTGTTTTATTTAAATTTCACCTAATTTTTAATTGCACCTACCACCTATCCTGGCTAAATGTCTTTTAGTTTGGTTGTCAAAGAATGCCTAGCGGCATTAAGTCCGCCTTTGTACATAGTGTAATAAAGATTTAAAATAATAAATAATAAACGCTTTCCTAAACATCCAAAAAATTAGACTATTATTATTAGATTATATTATTATTATTAGATTTCCTCGCCAAGCCGTCTGGCCAGCGTGGCGAGTGTAGGCCAAATTCTCCAGATATATGTTCTGGAAGGCCCTTCTCCAGCAGTGGAGGTCTAGGACACTGTGTTCTAGGGGCTGTAATGATGATGATTATTAGATTGTTGCACCCCATAATCTCTCTCTATCCCAAAGGTTAGTTGTCAGAAAATGTCAGACAGGCATTAAACTCGCCTATGTATCTAATTTTGGTGCAATAAAGAATTAAAAAAAAAGGTGTGTTCGAAACCCGGCACATACCAATGAGGAATACCCTTTTCTTACGTACATTTGTAATAAATTTACAACACCACTGTTCGTCTGTGGTGAAGAGCACGTTAAGCCGTCGGGCCCGGTTTCACTAATACCAACTTGTGGAATCGGTAATAAATATACATCAGACTGTCGCCAACCCGTCTGGCCAGCTTGGCGAGTATAGGCTAAATTCTCCAGAAATTTCTTGAGGGACTATCTCCAACAATAGAGGTCTAAGACTCTGTGATCTAGGGGCTGCGATGTTGATGATGAACCGAGTAAGGGCGACTTGCGACAACGTTATTTGATAACAGTATTTTTTCCTAATTAAAAGAAAGAAAGAAAAATGTATTTACAATTTGTGTGACAATAGTATTGACAATATATTTTCTCAACAAATTCTACCACAGTATGGTGTACAAATTTTATCAAAATTCATTTAAACAATAAAACAGAAACTGCTGAAAAATAGAAAATTCCTCCGTGGTCTAGCGGTTAAGGCCGTAGATGCGCGGGGTGCTGGGTTTGATTCCTGGCCGAAAACATTTACGGATTCTGGACCACTAGAGACATCGACGAGCTTACCACTTATCATGATGGGCCTATGGTAAAGTTGGCCAGTGTGAACACGCTTCATTAAAAAAGTGTGATTTCTGACTACCCCGGAAGGAATACTGATGTTACTTAGTTCGATTCCCCGGTGAGACACAATAATTTATTTAATTTGATATTGTTAGTTTGGTACGCTAGAAACATCGACGAGCATATACACACAACTCTAGGTAAAACGCGTAAAGAACTGTTAAAATTATAAAATCCAAAATATCCATATTATTGCCATCGTACAGACTTCCTCGATACCTATTAAAGGATTAGCATAGCGTACAAAGCGATAGTATTTTGTTGGCTTGCCCCTCGTCCAGGGAACCCCCTGTTCGCCTTTCTAAAGAACTTTGAATATTTGCATAGCTTTAGTAGAACTAAGCTTAGATTTCTTTCAACTCTGTTCTTAAAGGATACGGAAGGTAGGAATTTGATTAGCACATACAATGACCTATGGGTTCAGTTTGGGATACATTTCCATTCGGCTTACAAGCTTTGTGTTCGAAGTTTACTATCTTTGAGAGAACATTGAGCATTATTAGTTTTATTTATTTAAATACTTTATTGCACACAAACTTAAAATTAGTGTACATAGGCGAGTTTAATGCCAGATATATAATACTTTGGAGTTAAACATGTCTATGCTTTACACAAAAATAATTTGATAAAAGGAAGATAATATAAGCAAGCATTCGCTCGTTTGGTATAAACCCACCTTCAAAAGTTAACGATTGATTAAACACTACCTTTATTTCCATTTGAGGTTAATCTATCTAAAAAGATTTCAAAGTTAATAATAACTTTAAGCTTAAGTTCTCGTTTTAAACTATTGCAACATACAGTAGCGTTAACTTTCCTTTTACTATGGAACATATTATTTAGCCCATAGCCATAATACTATATTATAAAATACGGACCAGCATAGTAACACTTGAGGTACAAAACGAAAGTCATGTTTGTTCAATGACACTGTCAAGCCAAGGCTAAAAAAATGAAGTCTTTCTAACTTGTGTAGGAATACGTCGACTATTCAGCTAGGCGCTGTCAACTCCAGCAAAGAAGCCGACATTCATTCAACTAGAATGTCCAGCACTCAGGGAACTTGCGACACCTGTATTATTTAAATTATAATCAGATGTTTTTATTTTTTTGTGATTTGTGGCTGACTGTAAGCCATGTATGCGCTCCGCGACCCCGCGCGCCCTCACCTCGCCTCCTGCCTGCAGTCGTTCGTTTATTGCCTATTGAGTTTAGTTTCAAAATTTAAAATGATCTTCGGAAAAAATTAGTGTTAATTCTAAGAAAGAGATACACTTAAATTAATGGTACCTGTAGGCGGACGGGTTGTTCGCGCGGGGGGAGAGTGGTTCGCGCCCGCGCATCTTTTTTATGTACCTACTATAATTATTTATTATTTAATATTAACCTTCGAGAGTAATTGTCTCCGCCAACAAACTGTGGTTATAGTTGGGCGGGCTATTTAATAAGTTATATGTATTGGAAAGTAAATAAATGATTGAAATTACATCTTCTCATAGTCAATACCACAATGATTATAGACAAAAGTCTTTAACCAGTGCGTCCTCCTCGTGATGTCATGCTGAGCAAAAACAAAACCTATATGACGTGGATACTGACAGCAGACCTCGTCAACTAATTCAATCAGGCTGATGTCGATGATTTCAGCACTTAACTTGTTTTTCGAATACGCGGTAGCCCTAAAATTGCAATTAAAGAATCAACATTAGTCCCAATGTATTTATGGCACAAATATAAACTTTTACAACAAAAGCTAGCATTTTTGTTTTACTTTACTGTTTAGTAGCTTAATTTCTTTGTTGTTGTTTGTAATATGTTTTTAATTTCTTGTAATTCATTGTAAAATCCAAGTGTGGGATGGAGACGTTGGTAGTAGACAGAGTCGGTTTGTAATTCTTTCGCGATTATAATCTTAAACCACTGAATAAACCAAGTGTAGAAATTTTCTTTAATTACAATTACGTAGCCAGTTAATTTAGCTACAATGTGGTGTTCTTAGTTTTAATTAAATACTACGGAATCAAAAGATACAAGCAAAAACAATTTTTTTTGGGGACCTGTAAGACAAAACACTGGTGTCCCTAACAAATGTTGTGTTACGTTTTTATCTGCCTAATAAATAAATATATATATATATATATATAAACGTAACATAACATTTGTTAGGCATACCAGTGTTTTGTCTTATATATATATATAATTCATTTCATTTCGTCTAATTTCATCTCATTTTGTCTCATTACGTCTCATTATGTCTTATTTCATCTCATTTCATTTTATTTCATTACCTGTGAACCATATGAAAATACATATTTTAATATAAGGAGAAATGAATTTTGACTTTGAGTTTAACGTGAGCAAAAATACATTGTATTAATTGGGCTTGTCTTCAAAATACATGTCTTTGCTTTAGCCCCAGACACCACTTGAGAGTTGAGCCTGGCCGAGTCGCACTTAAGCTCGCTTTTGTCCCAGCTAATTATTAATTAACAACTAACTCAAAGTAACACCGCCAAGGGATCTGCATATTCCTACGGACTTTTACTATACCTACATACTCGTATGTACCTATAGCTCTATTAACGAACTTAGTGTAGATATTTTATCTTTTAAACTTTTTAAACTTTCGCCTGGATGTGAAATGGGGCTAATGTGTCTACACATGTCGCATCCCACACCAGTGACCATCCAAATTTCCACAGTCTAGGGTTCTACGATCGCGAGTACTTCAGCAGTGGCAAAAGCCATTCGATTGAAGACGTTGATAGCTACGTGACGAGGAATGCGGCCAGCACTTCTAGTGTAAGAAAGCCCATGGTATAAGAAATGTTCGACGGGTGCTCCACACTGATACTGTTGCGGGTGGACAGTCCGGGCTCCGAGACGTAGGCACACCGCCATGGTCAGTGTATTTTGATCAAGGAGTGTACCAACTTTTAAATTCATTTTGTTATTTCACTGATATGAATACTACGGAAGTGTACAACACGTTTTTCTTCGACCAGAAAAGAGCAAAGTAAATGACGTAAAATAATTGTGTTGTTGCTACTGATTTTGAACGTGGCAACACTCGCAGCGGATGACGTGGAGCGAAAACATCAAACGCGGGCGCCGATATACTCGTAAGCTGTGCGCGGGCGGTCGGCAAGCTCACGCGTGCTAACAAGTGCCTTCACTCCGTAGCCACGACTCAGACCTAGATGTTAAGGCACGCAGGGCCAACAGTGAAAGAGAGACGGTTTATAGGGTTTTAGTCCGTTTCGTGCATGCAATCTCCCGCGGTGGCCCTTCAGGCTGGTGTCGTATCGTTAGGCGATTTTGCGATTCACCGTCTTTAAAAAAAAAGGTCGGCGAGCTTTCGTCTCTCGAACTCCATAGAGCTCAGTTTGCTGTAGAAACTCTAGACCCATGGAGTCCAAGCGCAAAAAAGTTTTTAAAAGACATAACACCGCGTCTTGTCGTCTCCTCTGGTGACAAGAAAGCTGGCTCTTTCTTCGTCCAAAGAATCAGTATTGCAATTCAGCTGGGAAATGCAGCCAGCGTTCTTGCCACCATTCCACGCGGACGGGACTTATATCCCTATCTTTAGTATTAATATTAACTTTATTTTATATTTTGTAAAAAAAAAATCGAATCTATGTATGTCAATTTTTACTAAAATTGTAACAATTATTATGTATGAAAATAACGTCCAATGCCCGCTCTATGTTTATATTTAATTTCTTTGGTAGATATTTATGTTTCCCAGACAGACAGCGGAGTCATCCAGGCCCGGATGTTCAATGGGCCTGGGTTGGGGATGGGATGATCTTCCGCTTTCCCCGGCAGGATCTCGGCGGCTGACTACCCGCCGGTGATTCAACGCACCTTCGGTGCTGGGCGCTGTTCCTACTACAACACCGCCCTTGTGGCTCACGAATCTAGTCTCCTAGATTTGTCTACTTTAGTTCTTCTCCAAGAGCGCCTCCCTAGGTAGTGGCCTCTCCTCCGGGGGCCGTGCGAAAGTAGGAGCGATAATCTGAAGATGCTTGTAGGATCCGTTGTCAGCCCGGTAAAACATACGTTTAGCTAGGCCGACAACAAATGCTTCGATAGTAGGCATACGTGGATGTTCTATGGAGTATACCTACGGTAGTTTTGTATGACGTCAAAATGCTTACTGTTTGTCCAACCATTTACTGTTGGTCTATCATGTAACAAAAAAATATGTTTATATGAACTATTCCTTACACTGAGTCAATGATTTCGCCAGTTATTTTAAACTACGTTTTGTCTCTCTCGCATCATTTATTCAGCACTTCGTTGTCAACATGCATAGGTAACTTTGGTTTTACATTGTTCGGTTTTAGAAAATAAACTATTTGAGTTCGTACTGGATTTACGGCTGTAGATTTATATAGAGTTCAATTAATGAAGACTTTTTATAAAGCATTTGCATCTTGATTGATTGTTTTTTATTATTATTATTGTTAAGTTAAAAGATTCGACGTTTGCTGTAGAAACAATGGGCCTGTGGGGATCGGAACTTAAAGCATTTTATAAAGAAATTGTTCCAAGGCTCATTGGCGTCTCGGGTGATAATAGGGCTGGCAGTTTTTTCTCCCAAAAATTAAGTATCCTAATTCAAAGGGGAAATGCTACTAGTGTATATATATTTGACCGCCTCCGTGGTCTAGTGGTAACAAACGTTGCCGTGAACTCGGGAGGTCGTGGGTTCGATGCCCTACCGGGGGCAAGTTGTACATTGTATAATTTGTCTCGGTCTGGGTGTTTATATGTATAATATGTATATATTTACAAAAAAAAAAGTATTTTATTTATTTAAAAACTTTATTGCACTATGTACAAAGGCGGCCTTAATGCCGCTAGGCATTTTCTGACAGCCAAACCTTTAGGACATTTAGACAGTATAGATGGTAGGTGCAATCATTAATTAAGTTATTTTTAACAGTATAGTTCTGTATCTTAATACATACATAACAATATTACATCCTATTACATATACAAATACATAAATACGTAATATATACATATATATAAACATAAATTACATCATAAATAAACAATAATATAAAAATAAAACTACTTACATGATGAGGGAATTGAAATATGATGTTGCTGCAATTGAGGACAGTGGGGAAATGAAAAAGAGACATTTTGGGACAATCTAGTTAGAAAGAAAGTGTTTGTAAACCATATTTTTGAAGATGACTCGATTTGGAGCTTGCCTAATACCTAAAGGTAGGTCATTCCAAAGATTTGCAGCTACAACAGCAAACGAATTAGAGACAAAAGAGGTGTGATGGGAAGGGATGGAAAGGGTTGAGTTAGAAGAAGAGCGAAGAGTTCGATCATGGATTGAGCCTAGAAAAGTAAAGCTGTCTTTCAGGTATTGTGGCGTGTGCGGTTCGTTAAGGATGCTGAATAGTAAGCAAAGCAGTCTGCGATCTCTACGCTTACGGATAGGTAGCCATTTAAGTTTATCACAAAAACGAAAGTATAATATGTAGTTTATCAACCATCTAGTTTCCGTAACACAAGCCTCGTAGCTTACCACGGAAACTAGATGGCGCTGTGTGGCCTGTCTGGAAATATTTATTATTAGTGTATTGGGCGATTTGGAGGAGCTATTTTTTTGTAAGTATGTATTTTTATTTTCTATGTATTATTATTATTTAGGTTAAATTAAGAATATAGTTTATTTAATATTGTAATTCTTTTATATTGTTTGTTAAAAGATTTAAAAGTGCTTCTAAGACATTTCCTCAACGGCTCCCCACTCAACATTTCCTGGCAAAAATAATCGCCAGCCTTCCTGTCTTCAGATTTTTCCGTCAGCCGCTTTGACAACTCCTTAACCAGGCGCCTCGCTAAAGGTCCCCTTGGGCCCATCGTCTCGACCTTAAACAGCGTAAATTCGTAACCAAGGTTATTAAATTTGAATTTTAAAATTAACGGTACCACAAGTTGGTAGTACTGGAACCGGGCACGGGAATGGTGGTTTATATCTATGACTAACTTCAAATTTAATAACCTTGGTACCGGTTACGAATTTACGATGTTTAAGGTCGAGACGATGGGCCCATGGGGACCTTCAGCAAGACGCCTGGTCAAGGAGTTGTCAAAGGCTAACAGAAAGGTCTGGAGACAGGAAGGCTGGCAATTAATGAATTATATTTGACATTGAAACCTATTGGACCAATTATTATTATTTATGATTTATAAGACTGTGCCAATGTTTCTAAATTTGTAATTTAATTTTATAATAGTTGTATAAAATTTTGCATGCCGTCACTGGCGAAACATGTGAGTTGTCTATAAAACTGAGACCATACTCGAATCTGTAACCATGTGTTTTTTAGCAAATAAAATATTTCATTTCAATTATTTCTGCCAGCGTATTAGCCTCGCTATTCAAAGGGGAAATGTTGTCAGTCTTCTTGAGACTATCTCGGATGGGACGTATCTAGAGGACATTTTTCTTCATTAAATATTTGAAATAAAACATTTACATGTACATAATTTCTTATATGTAAAACACCGGCCACTCAACAGGCTAGTTTCCAAATAACTGTAAAAAAAAACATGATTACAGGAGTACCTAAATAGTAAAAAAAAAAACAAATTTAATTAGCTAAATAATTAACATAACAAACAAAACCTTCCAATAAAGCTAACTATACAAATACACAAACAAAACAACACTCTTTGCTATACACCTCCAATCCAAACCAATTTAGCCTTATTGCCAACAGCATAACGGCTATTTTATTTATTGATATCGACAAATGGAGTACCAAGAAGTGTAGGCAGGTCGCATATCTTAAATAGCTGCATATCTGTCATAGTAAGGCATGCTTGGAACGTGGCTGTCGCACCGCTTCTCGCCACCTTCGCATTATTGATAAATGCTATGCTGTACTGTGATTAAATATATAATAAGACGGGACAAGAGGCCAAATGGTATGAGAATTAAAGCTAGGACAAATGTCTCAGAATTAATTAAAAATAAATATTTCCAGACAGGTCACACAGCGCCATCTAATTTCCATGGTAAGCTACGAGGCTTGTGTTACGGAAACTACATATTATACTTTTTTTTTTGTAAATATAAACACCCAGACCGAGACAAATTATACAATGTAGAACTTGCCCCCGGTGGGAATCGAACCCACGACCTCCCGAGTTTAGTTTAGTTTACCACTAGACCACAGAGGCGGTCAATTAGTATTGGACAGTAAGTACATTACCCGATTGATTTAGTTTTTTCACATTCTCTGTGGCGTGTGTGTACAGATGTAGTGCATAATGGTTTTACATCGTATTTTATCGGAATAAAAAGTAAAAAAAGTAAAGGATCATCACGACCGTTTCCCTTTCGAGGTGTTAAGAAACCACGCTTATAAATAAGCGGATTCACATTTAGCCAACTTTACTATAGGCCAATCATGACAAGTGGCAAGCTCGTCGATGTCTCTAGCGTACCAAACTCGAGAAATATTACAAATAAATTAAATGTTAAATACATTAATAAATATTTTTGTGTCCCGACCACGAATCGAACCGGTACCTCTGAGTCTAAATCCAACTTAACCACTAGACCACGGAGGCAGTTAACTTCGACAAGATAACAACAGTGTAGATGGCGAATACATTTTGTAAGATTATAACAATCAATGCCCGGTCTTTCTTATATTTAATCTCTTTGTATGTTGCCAATGCTGATTAACTTACCATTGATTGTAGGTATAATTATTGCGAGGACTATGGCCTCATGAAGTATATATCCATCTCATATAAGTTGAGACTTGAATATGACCGCTCAACATTTGAAGGGGGAATAATCGAAGAATCGGTTACATTATTACTGACTTAAAAACTAGGACATAGATTCGACTATAAATGTACCACCTTTAGGTGCCACAACATGCACAAAATACAAGTGGTGGGTAATAATGGATAATTAAAAAAATATAAATACAAATCAAATTAAATTAAATTCCAAGTTTAAACATACAAAAAGCTTAATAAAAAATATGAAACACGTCTAAAAAACATAAAATAAAATATTGTACTTAGTCTAATTTAATATTAATAGGAACAATGTGTCTTAACATTCAACTTAAATTTTGAAAGCGAATCGTTGAATAGTTGATGGTGGTAGGAGAGCAACCTTTACCAATCTGTTATCCGTATGATACCTTTTTCATTTACTTATTTCATCTTCATCATCAGCATGTGTCTCTCCACTGCTCGATATAGGCCTCCCCCAAGGCTCGCCGCTTCACACGATCTCCTGCCTCCCTCATCCAACCCCCACCAGTCACCAGTCACCATCCGCCGTCCATCTAGCGGGGGGTACGTCTTCCCGTACGTGGTCTCCACTCTAAAACCCGTCTACCCCATCGTTCATCGGTTCTACGACAGACTTTTTCCAGCCACTTACCACTTCAGCTTACTAATTTTGGAGGCTATATCGGTAACTTTGGTTCTCCGACGGATTTCGCCGTTGCGGACTTTATCAATCAGAGAAATACCAACCATAGCTCGCTGAGCGACGTTAAATTTGTGCACTAGACTCACTATCAGTGTCCACGTTTCTGCTCCGTACGACAGCACTGGAAGATCGCACTGGTTGAAAACTTTCGTCATCAAACACTAGGGTATATTTGATAATAATTTATTTATTTAAAATACTTTACAAAAATGTACATAGACAGCGTTTTCTGCCTATTCAAACGGCTAACGGAAAAGCCCTGAGATAGGAAAGCTAGCAATTATTTTTGCTAACTTAGCATCGCTATACATTGGTTGTTCCGTCCATATAAAAAGTTTGGCTCATTATTGTTCACGTCATCTACTTTGTTCTTCTTCAATTGTCAACGCTATAACCATAAATGCACTTACAAAGACAGATTTATTTTTTCTGAGACTATTTTGTAAGCTTTAATTCGCATATGTTTTGGCTTCTAAAAAAAATAACACTAAATTATAAATAAAATAAACTACACTACAGCTAAAACTAAAAATAAAACACTAAAATTATAATTGTCGATAGGCGTATTGTATTGGGGACACTCGCTGCGATCTCCTCTTGAACGTCGAGGCTGACCCTTTAAACAAAATATTCTCTACTCAAAGGGTCACCCGTCGCGAAGTTAAGTTTTTTCCCAAGCTCACGTGAGAACGCCAGAGCTCGTCTTCCTCCTCCTTTTTGGCTTCTTCTTATACTTAATGTCATTGTGCAAGTGTATTCTTTTTATTTAACTGCCTTCGTGGTCTAGTGGTTAAGTCCGTGGATTTAGACTCGGAGGTATCGGGTTCAATTCCTGGTCGGGGCACAAAAAATATTTAATAATGTAAATTTTTCATTATTCATTACAGCCCCTAGAACACAGCGTCCTAGACCTCCACTGCTGGAGATGGGCCTTCCGGAACTCGAGAATTTGGCCTACACCCGCCACGCTGGCCAGACGGCTTGGTAAACTCGAGAAATATCACAAATAAATTCATTATTAATTAAATGTTTTTTTTTTTAGGTATTTTTTTTTAATTCATTCATTACAGCCCCTAGAACAAAGTGTCCTAGACCTCCACTGCTGGAGATGGGCCTTCCAGAACTGGAGAATTTGGCCTACACTCGCCACGCTGGCCAGACGGGTTGGCGAGGATAATGTAAATAAATACATTTAATTAATAATGAATTTATTTGTGATATTTCTCGCTGAGACATCGACGAGCTTGCCACTTGTCATGATTGGCCTAAACTTTACTTTTTTTATCCATTTTATTTGATTATTTGTGTCTCCGTCAAATATAGTATAAAAGGGACAATAACAATAATTAATTTGTCGTCACTTATGTCGCCAAGACTAATGCCCGAGCATTTGATATGTCGAGAGACGTTAACATTGATGAACGCGTAAATATTATAAATTGATATGGCAATAATAGAAATGAGAAATATACTTGTGAGCACAGCAATAGTGAATACAATTGATAATTTTAATGTAACAACACTGGTAGGAAAGCTGATCCGTAATTGACCGAGATAAATCGTATTAGATAGCAGCGAGAGCGGCGTGTTGGTAGACATTATGACGGAATATATGTATTGTGAAGATTATATTACATTGTTGTTTTACGCACAATATCCTGGCGTGCTTTTTATTGACAAGAGAACCACCAGTCTGTTTTTTTTAAATAGTAAAATATTTTTGTATGAAATTCTATATGCAAGATCTTTTTTTTCAAGTGATATGGGTTGTCCACCACTAACATTTTATTTTTATTTTTTGGACAATTTTTTTTTTTTAATAATGTGCCATTAAAAAATACATACAACCCTAAATTTTCACCCTTCTAACACCAACCCCTATTTTTTAATAGTAATTTAATCATTTTCCATCCCGCTCGATAACTGATCAATTATCACTTGGTAAGTTATCCCCGCCAGTTGAGCCTAACATTTAATTGAAACTTATTACATGGTAACATTAGTATCAAGACAGTTTATTCCTGCTATAATTAGTGTTACCAGTGCTAGATTTTTTAAATTTTCCGCGCTTTTTCTGGGTCAACACTCATTTGCCAGACTATACCGGTGTCACTTCCCAGTAAACAGCACGGAGTAGGGATGAGACCGAAGCCGGTCTCCTGTTTCTCTCACGATATACTTTTATAATTTTAAGGAATAGATAAATAAAATAAAAAATGTTTGGTGTTTTGTTATTTTTATATTCGCTCATCGCTCACAGCGCTCCATGTCTCTTTCACTCATATACCACATCCTTACACACAATAAGTTAGTTTTTTTTTTCTACACTAGAAATTCCCTAGAAAAAAAATATATGGCAAAACAACGTTTGCCGGGTCAGCTAGTTACATTATAATAATAAGGTAACAAGTTTGAAGTGTTATGATCAATTTGCAAAATTGTGCACAGTAACATTTATAGCTTCATGTATAAATATAGCGTAACGGACGTAAATTTGCTACTTACACTGATTGAACAAGTTTCCCTCATAAGTTGGGGCCGGCGAGACGTAAACGTCCGCTCTTGTGTGAAATTAGCCCTATGAGTTGAATGTTTTCTCCCCGATTTTTCTATTTGTTCCATTTACCGGTGCCTTCTCGTAAGTGCCGTTTTATTGCGTGGATATTTTAATGTTCGGGAATCTTGAATATTTTTGGCAACTGTGTCTGTATTATTGTCGTGTATTTTAAGTTGTTTGTTGTAGAAGGTTGTTGAGATTTGCATCAATTTTTTTCTCAAACTCAATGTTTTTCATATTTTAGACATATTTTTTATTTTTTTATACTGAAAACGACATGTGACATCGCGCCCACCTGATGGTAAGCAGTACGCGAGGTCCAAGAATGGAAGCAACTGACGCCGGTCACCACGACCGACATCAGTCTCTACCACTATGCCGGCCTAACAAGATGCTTTTTTCACATTTCGCTTGAAGGACTCCAGTTTATAAGAGTGGGAAAACACACTGGCTGGGAGAGCATTCCACATCTTCAGCGTGCGGCAGATGTAAGAGTCTCCAAATTTATGAGTACGCGTAGGGATAGTGGGTATGGTATATGAATGCATATTTTGAGCTGTGCGTGTGGTTCGGTTGCGGAATAGAGAAGAATGGATAAGGTTAAGGTTGGCAATTATTTCAGTCGGATGGACGTCTCTAGAGGACATTTTTTATTTATAATTTAGTATGTTTTTAATTTTATTATTTAGGTAGCATTTAATGTATAATAATTTACTTTGAATAAATCTGGAAAACAAACACATCTTAATAACTAATTACATAATCAAGCATATATAGGAAACTATGAAAGCAAGCTAACAATTAAATAATAAAGAAAGCATGTAGTAAGGAAATACAAGTAATTAGGTATAACATCTAACAGTTTAGGTAGTTTCGAAAACACTCAAAGAAACTCTGTAGTTGAGTTAAATAGATCTAACTCGTAAAAGTCAACAAGTTTATTAAATTAATAAGCTGCACAACACCAAAACGAATTACCTCTATATAAATTAAATGTTAAGATACATTGTTCCTATTAATATTAATAGTAATATTAAATTCAAATCAAATCAAATCAAATATATTTATTGTGATATAAGTACATATTTTTATAACATGCTAAATAGCTCTGTACGATAGAGTGAAGTAAGTAATGTGTCTGCACACTTCGCGAGGTGACCCCGTGCTGAAGTTGAGCTTGATTACCCTATTCTTACCAACATACCAAAATTTTAATGTGGTAATGTTTTGTTTATAAACAATGCGTAAATTACCAACTAAATACATATATAAATATATAAAACATAATACTTATATAATACATATATTGTAATAGTAAATAAAATAAATAAATATAAAATAAATGTTCTTATTAAATTATGATATCCCTCACGACAAAACGATTACACAACATGCAAATACACCCATCTACCTTTAAATCCATTTAGTTTAACTCTTATTGGAATTAGACTAAGTACAATGTTTTATATTTTATTTTTTTGTTTTTCAGACGTGTTTCATATATTTTATTATTATTTCAGCATTTTGTATGTTTAAACTTAGAATTAAATTTAATTTGATTTGATTTTATATTTTTTTAATTATTCATTATTACCTACCACTTGTATTTTGTGCATGTTGTGGCACCTAAAGGTGGTACATTTATCGTTGAATCTAATGTCCTAGTTTTAAGTAAGTTTTAATGTAACCGACCACTGATTGTCCTTAAATAAACAAATAAATACCTAGATTCACTAGATGGCAGTGATAAGCAGATTTCCTTAATGGTTTTTCTAGGGCACACAAATTAAACCTGGATAGAAGCTGCAGCGAATAAATTTTAAAATAGTCAATACACTCATATATGCAAATTCTTCTGGTACTGTCGCAATGTAACTACTGTGACGTAGTGTACGGGCCAAGACTATATCAAAAAACGAAAAAACTAATTCAGAGAGTGCAAATGCCTGCGCGCGTTTCTGTTATAGTATTCCTAAATTTGCAAGCGTCAGTCCTTTCCTGAACCAGCGAAAAGTTTTAAAGATGGACGGTAGAAGATACCTACACTACACAAGCTTCGTACACAAAATAATTAATACACAGCGACCTATATAAGAAACTTACGTTCAGGAACGATAAAGCCAAAAGAGTCACAAGATCACATTCTCGTCAGGAACTAATAGTACCTAAACTGAAAACGGCTGGCTTCAGAGGATCTTTTAAGTATAGTGCGTCGAAGGTGTGGAATAATATACCACCTCCCATGCAAAATATAATCACACAAGCACTTAAAAACTATAAAAAGAAATGGCTTATTGAAAAGCAGATAGGAGACACTGGAGCCAAGCTGTAAGCTCTTAATATTAGTCATAATTTTTTTTTTTTTTTATTCAGTTAAGATTAGCACCGAGCATGGCTATCACACGAACCTTGTTTGTATTTATAAGTAGTTTTTGTTTATGTATTGTATGATTTATGTACTGACTATTTTATATTTATTTTATTATATAATTATTATCTTTAATAGTATATTATATACAACATTTTATATTCAGGTTTTTTTTTGTTTTTTTTTTTGTGTCTATCGTCGTTTTCTTGATGCCCCTTGTTAATTTAGTTAAACCTGTACGTGAGCTAGGGTTTTGGCATAAAAACAGCGTCAGTTATTGCACCACATTATGTGATGTACAGCTGACTGAAGCTGAGCCAAGACCCTTGCCACATCATATAAACTTATTTTAAAATATTGTGCTCTAGATCTTGTATTAATTGATGTGGCAATAAACGTTTTTATTCTTATATTCTTATTCTAAATATATGTATCTATTTCTTATACACATATACTTGTAAAGTCCATATTCCTTTTCGTATTATATTCGGGCCTAAATTGGCACGATCATGGTTTAACACGTATAGCCTTCGAGCTTTCGGACGAAAGTTTTCTCTTAGTATACTAAATTCATACGGTCATGAAGGAAAATGTTTTTTTTGTATATTTTAAATGTACCTACTAATTATACCGTTAATAAAAACGAGTGAGTGTGTATTGAGTATAATGGAGATCATTTTGAATGCATTTTTAAAATGCTATTATATTAACGCACACAGTAATGTTTTATGTAATAGAAGAAAAAAACATGTTTTCATGGCAAGATGAATAATATTATTTAAATAATTAATATATACTATATGTATATATATTTATATGATTATATGTTCTTAGAATATATATATAAGCTATTATATATATACATAATACAGAAAAACTAACCCTTTTAAACATATACTTATAACTTAAGATTAAAATGCCTTAAAAAGCGTGATCTTTACTGGCACCGTACAGCGAGCAAACCTACGGGCCAGCTTGTTGCTCCTGACCGCCAACGCCCTGCGCTCCCTTTCTGTATCCGCATCGTCAATGAATGACCTGAGCATAGATGTTATTATTTTTAATGACAATATCATCTCAATTAGATGTGCGATGACAGAAGAGCACTTCGGGTGAGGGAAGTGTGTTTGGTTTTTGCACGATTTATTAATTAATTTATTATTATTATTATTAATCTGTATCTTTCAAATTTTTATATAATTGTGTTTTCTTATAAATGAAAACTTGTTATTAGCTTAATTGTGTTTAATCTTTAATTTTATGTATGTATAGTGGATGTAAGTTTTTCCAACATACATAAATAACATAATAACATACACTATTTAAGTTCACCATAAGCTTAATACATTCTCTGCTATATTTATTTCTCTCATTATAGTCATCATATAGTAGGTACATTATATGTATGTATACTTATAGAACGTATGTATGTAGTTTTATTTGTATGTATTTGTGTATGTATATAGATAATTATTCATAAGTATATATTGACGTCTAATGTTTTCAATTAGGTTTAATAAAAAAATATTTCCAGACAGGTCACACAGCGCCATCTAATTTCCGTGGTAAGCTACGAGGCTTGTGTTACGGAAACTAGATGGTTGATAAACTACATATTATACTTTTTTCTTGTAAATATATACATATTATACATATAAACACCCAGACCAAGACAATTTATACAATGTACAACTTGCCCCCGGTGGGAATCGAACCCACGACCTCCCGAGTTCACGGCACAGTTTGTTTGTTACCACTAGACCACGGAGGCGGTCAAATAGCACCTGCCTTATCTTGTCGTAACCGCTTTAGTTGTCCCAAAGGTTTGACCAGTATAGAATGTCTAGCGGCATTAGGTCCGCCTTTGTACTTTGTGCAATAAAGTTTATAATAAATAAAACATCCAAAATATTTTCAATTCGTGTTAAATTTTGGTAATAATTTAGTATGTATTTCACGATACAGGCTGTGTTAGAGGGGTAACGTATGGCATGTAAAGCATGTGTCGGGTATACACCTACCTGAGGGTTCGAGTTCATCATTGACTTAATTTAAGGGCGGGCATTAAAAAAAGCGAACGCTATACTTAACCCTCTGCAACTGACGTGTCCCAAGGTTAACAATTTAACTGACGTGTAGTCTGGTGGACATCTTTGTAAGTAGTGTAGTTAACATAGAAATCGTTAACTAACATAAATTATATTATTTATATAGTATATATATATATAGTAAATCTAAGACAAATGTACTTAAGAAAAGGGGTGTTTGAACCGACCTTTGTAGGATTTAAGCAACGCGTTCCTTGTCTTAGATTTACAACACCATCGTCCCAGTGCCTTGGAGAGCACGTTAAGCCGTCCGTCCTGGTTCCACTAATACCAACTTGTGGAATCGTTAATAAATTGTCATTAAAAATTGACATCATATCCTCGCCAAGCGTGGCGAGTGTAGGCCAAATTTTCCAGATATATGTTCTGGAAGGCCTATCTCCAACAATGGAGGTCTAGGACGCTGAGATCTTGGGGCTGTAATAAATAAACAAAATAAAATAGATAAATAAATATCCTACAACGTATTTATATTTTTTAATTTTGTACTGTCTGTACTTCACAATAATTCAGACAGTTCTGTGATTGGTTTAAAGGTGCGATCACAGGATCAATTCCCGACGTAGCCCATTCTAGCCCTATCTTTACCCGTAAGTTTTAACTTACCCTTAAAGACCTCGAACGAAAAAGTAATTTATTCGACCGGGTAATATAAAGGTGTATGTCTCGATTGTTTTCGTCTATATTTAAACGCTTGCCGACGTATTTGCTTATCACCTGTCAAGTGGCAGCTTCATGGGGTCGTCATGCGTGACTTTGACAATATTTAGACACCTCCCGTCTCTCAGAAGTAAATTGTTCAGTGTTTTATTTATAAGTTGTCGATGTTCTTTTGACAGAATTGGGGATCCTTCTAGTTCTAGTGTTAAACTTTTTTAAACTGGTCAATAAAATAATAAATAAATAAATGTTAATGTTGTACATTTAAGTGGAAATTTACATTTTTTTATACTGAGTACGACATGTGACATCGCCCCTACCTGATGGTAATCGGTACCCGAGGTCTAAGAGTGGGAGTAACAGACTACAGCCACTGACGACGGACATCAGTCTCTTCCATTATGATCAAGATAATTATATTATATATTTTTATTGTATGTTTCAGCTTATAGTATGACAATGCCTCTTTACACTGCATTAACTGCCTCCGTGGTCTAGGTTCGGTTCCTGGTCTCGCGGCGAACGAGTGCCTTCTCTCTCTCAGACTTTTAGCTGTTAGGCACGCAGGGCCAACAGTGAAAGAGAGACGGTTTATAGGGTTCCGTAGGCGCCTTGGGGTCTCCTTAGGAAGCCTCGCGGTGATTCGGGCATGCGACCTCCCGCGGTGGCTTTTCAGGCTGGGGGCGATTTAAAGATTCACTGTCTTTAAAAAAAAAAAAACGTTCCTAGTCTGGACACAACTTATTTTTTTTTTGTGATATTTCTCGAGTTTAGTACGCTTGCCACTTATCATGACGGGCCTATAGTAAAGTTAGCTAAATGTGAATTCGCTTCTCTAAAAAGCGTGGTTTTGACCACCTCGAAAGGGATACGGTCGTTATGATACTTCTACATCTTAATGCTGCTACCATGTTAATATTTTTATAATTCAGACTGTCATAGCTCATAATGGTTTATGACCACCCCGAAAGGGTTACGGTCGTGATGATACTTCTGCCTCTTTGAAGCAGCTATTATTATTGTTATTATTAAATTCTTTATTTCACGAAAAAAATTGTACACAAGCGAAGATTAATGCCTACAAGGCATTTTCTAACATCTAACCTTTGGGAGAGTATATGGATGATATAAAATAATAAGATAACAAACAATATACTACATACTAAGAAATTAACTGCCTCCGTGGCCTAGCGATTGAGTCCGTGGATTTAGACTCGGAGGGACCGGGTTCAATTCCTGGTCGGGACACAAAAATATTTATTAATATTATTTATTAATACATTTAATTTATTTGTAATATTTCTCGAGTTTGGTACGCTGGAGACATTGACGAGATTGCCACTTGTCATGATTGGCCTATAGTAAAGTTGGCTAAATGTGAATCCGCTTATTTATAAGCGTGATTTCTGACTACCTTACCTTACTTAAATCCTTATATTTATCAGATCACGAAACATCCCAATTATTAGAAATCCCTATAGATAATAAAATTAGACCGTTTAATTTTTATTTTAAATTTAAACGTGATTATCACCCAGAAAATATATGCAAATTTTTAGAGTGTATTAAGAGTATTTCATGGAATGATACTTATGAGATAACTGACCTAAATAATGCATTTAATCAATTCCACGAAACTTTTACACTATTTTTTTACCTATGTTTTCCATTATACAAAACAAAAATTTCAAATAAAATCAAGACATACTGGATTACAAAGAGTCTCAAATATTCATGTCTAAAAAAACGTAAACTAAGATATAATTATTACAAAAATCGCAATAATCATAACAAACTAAAATATATAAAATATTCAAAATTGCTTAGACTATGTTTAAATAAAGAGCAAAAAATGAGCAATATATTAATAATGCCCGTAACAAATGTAGGGCGACATGGAATATTATAAAAGATAAGACATGAAACACAAAAAAATATATAACTAAAATGAGATCTAATAATGACATACTAAGTAATCCTACTGACATATCAAATAAATTTAATGACTATTTTATTAATTTAACATACAATAATAAATCAATCAAAATTACTAATTATAAATATTCCAAAAATATAAAAAATCAAAAAAATAGTATGTATTTATCTCCGGTAACTATAACAGAAGTCGTGAATACAATAATGTCACTTAATAATACAAATTCCGTAGGTTACGATTATATTCCGACCCGGCTATTAAAGTATTCCTCAACCATTATTGGTCCTATTCTATGTTACCTAATAAATTTGTCATTTATTCAAGGAAAATTCCCGGACATATTAAAAGTAACAATAATAAAGCCTCTTTTCAAAAAAGGAGATGAGACAGAGTTTGACAACTACAGGCCGATTGCCCTAATACCTGTATTATCAAAGGTGTTTGAAAAACTGATGCATACCAGGTTGATAGGCTATCTTAATAAATTTAAAATAATCAAAGATGAACAAAATGGATTCCAAAAAGGTAAATCCACATCTCTTGCAGCATTTAACCTTATTAGCAATATATTAAGAAACGTCGATAAACGAATAGCTACTACTTCAGTATTTTTTGACATGAGCAAGGCTTTTGATTTTGTTTGTCATGACCTGCTATTAAAAAAATGCGAAGCCTATGGATTACGTGGCGTAGTACAAGAATGGCTACAGAGCTATCTCTCTTCTAGAAACCAATACGTTGAAGTTACAAGGCTGGACAATGCTAACCAGGAGTCTATCTTTAGGTCCAAAACACAAGTAAATCAAGCTGGTGTCCCCCAGGGCAGTATACTGGGGCCCTTGCTATTTCTACTATACATTAATGATCTACCTGATACTACTTCTTGTGACTGTATACTTTTTGCTGACGATCTATCCGTGATAATAACTGACGATAAAATAAATAACTATAATAACATAATAAATAAAACTATTGCGGACATTATAAATTGGCTAAATGCTAATAATCTAAAAATTAATATTAATAAAACGACATACATTCAATTTATAAATAGACACAACGTTAACAAGAAACATGTTACTATAAAAATAAATGGCGACCAAATAAATCAATCCAATGAAATAAAATTTTTAGGCATAACGATTGACCAATGTTGCTCTTGGACACAACATATATGTAGTATAACAACTAAAATAAATAGATTTGTCTACGCTTTGTGGCGATTAACTAAAGTAGCTAACGAAAAAACCGCCCTTCAGGCATACCATGGATATGTTGCGTCAAATATAAGGTACGGCATATTATTGTGGGGTAATGCAGTGGAAATAAATAGAATCTTTATTGGACAAAAACAATGCATTCGTGCTATTTGTAACACACCTCCTATGACTTCCTGTCGTCCTTTATTTATAAAACTAAAATTACTGACTGTTCCTTCTATCTATATACTTGAATGCTGTTTATTTGTAAAAAGCCACCCGGAACTTTTTAAAACTCTTGGGGATAATTGCAATTTTAAAACGCGTTATCCTAGTAGAATAATTATTCCAGCTCATAAAAGTACTCAATATAGCCGAAATTGTTATGCAATGGCGACAAAGATATTTAATAAGCTTCCAGTTACTATAAGGGAGCTGCCACTAAAACTGTTCAAATTACGAGTCAAACAAATGCTGGTTAATAAATGTTTTTATTCGGCAAAAGAATACCTAGACACTAAGCTCGACAAAGTCATGTGACTAAATAAATATTTGTATGCTAGAAATAGCGAATCATGTGATATAATTACATATAATAATTTACATCCCTGTACCTACCATGTTTCTGACAAATAAATTATTTCATTTCATTTCATTTCATTACCCCGAATAGGAAACGGTCGTGATGATACTTTACTTTTTTTTTGCTAAGAAATAAATACACTACATACTAATAAATA
This sequence comes from Tinea semifulvella, assembly GCA_910589645.1. NCBI lineage: Eukaryota > Metazoa > Arthropoda > Insecta > Lepidoptera > Tineidae > Tinea > Tinea semifulvella. The sequence continues at coordinate 7,049,167 of OU342599.1, forward strand.
GATACACTAAATCCTAAGAAATACATACATATTATAAAACTACATTATATATGTATGTATTTGACAAATATTTATTGTCAGCCCGATGCTTGTTTGTCTAAAAGATATAATATTAAGTGATTTTAAAGTTATAGTGTGACAATGTCTATTTACAGCAGTTATAATTTTAAGCGTTACTTATTATTAGTAATTAATTTTGTAATTTTTAAATATTTTTTTTATTTTATTGTATCTCTTACCAAATGGTGGTTATCATGTACTGCTCCAGATACACCAATATGTACTATAAAATTATATTCGTTTATATCAATAGTGTAAAAAAAAATAAGATTACAATTTTTTTACACTTCGGTTAAAGGATTCCTGGTTATATGAATGGGGAACCACTGACTCCCATTGTAAGAGTCTTAAAATTTATATGTTGTTGCTATGGTATCTGGATACATATTTTTCTTCATTTTACATACATACATATCTTCACCCCAAATCCCTTGCGGGGTAGGCAGAGACAATTGAGCGCCACTTGTCACAATCACGACATACCTCTTTCGCTTGTACTCACTTATACCTCACTCGACATTCATCAACCTCTTCATACATGCCCTTTTGTTTCGATGACTTTTTAATGCACCTTCAGCTATTCTTTTATTTATTTGATCGTGATAGGTCAGTCTTGGTCTGCCAGGTCCTCTTTTACCCACAACTTTCGTATTATATCTGGTTCGTCATTCTCTCTTCGCTCATCCTTTCAACATACCCGAACCATCGGAGCATACCTTTCCTTATTTTTGTCCCTATGTTTTATTTTACACCTACCCTTTTGCGTATTTCGTCATTACGTATGCGGACCGTCAAAGTTACGTCGCATATCCGACGCAAAGACCTCATTTCTACTGCATTAACTCTACTCTTATGCGTAATCTGACATATCCACGTCTCGCTTCCATACATAAGTGTTGGTACCATGGCAAGTCGAGCGTTGTCACTGACATTTTGACTGGCGATCAGTGACCTTAGGGCACCGTTAACACTATTTCCCGCGTTCGCTCTTCTTTCAACATCCCTATCATACTTCCCGCCCGCAGTGAAAACACTGCCCAGATATATAATTTCTTAATTTTAGCTGGCAGCATTTAGAAATTAGATTTGCAGCAACGACGATATAGATATAGTATTTGCTTGGCAACCAAACATAGCGAATACATAATATCTATTAGCATTAGTAATTACGTTGACTTGCCATGTTAATACAAATGTTTGTCTCAAATCTGCCAACAATCCTAAGTTATGACGTCATCACCCGATAACGTGTAACGTTAATTAGTTTACAGGTAAGCTGAGATTAGTCAATTGATGCTAATTTCATTGTAACATCTCGCAATTCAATTGTCATATATATCGACTTGTATGCCACTTGCCATATTGGACCTATATTAAAGAAAAGAAAAATAAAAAATATATATTGTCAAAAAAACTAATTTACAAGTGAAACATATTACAGTGATCTCCAGACTCGGCATTGCCAGAAAACAGAAATCTCGTAACTACATATTAAAAAAAAAAAAAAAAAAGATGGTGTATTCCGATCACAGTACAATCTACATAGTAATACCTAACTGTCTTGTCTACGCTGGGACTAAAACCAGGAGACTGTAATTGACATACACCAAACAATCACTTCTTGATTACAGTATGTCACTGCTGGTGTACCCGCAATCTTAGAACCATCTGGGATTGTGCGGAGCGATGGCAAGAGACCCGACGGAATGACTGTTGGGCCGTGGAAATTTGGCAGGTCTCTGGTGTGGGATGCGACGTGTTTAGCTCCATCTCATCCAGGCGACCTCGTCAGGCGCGGGGAGAGCGGTGTTTTCTGCGGAGAACCTCAAATTGCGCAAATACGCCAACCTTAGTATCGGTTACGAATTTGCGCCGTTTGGGGTTCGAGACGATGGGCCCATGGGGATCGTCAGCGAGGCGCTGCTGTCAAAGCGGCTGACAGAAAGTTCTGGAGACAGGAAGGCTGGCAATTATTCTGCCAACGTATTAGCCTCGCTATACAGAGGGGAAATGTTGCCAGTCTCCTTGGGACCATCTCGGATGGGACGTCTCTAGAGGACATTTTTTATTTTTAGGTTAGTTTATTTTAAATTTTATTCTTTAGGTAGCTTTTAATTTATATTTAATGTACTTGTAATGTTATTATCTTCGAATAAATTTACTTTCTATTAAAGTTATATAAAAGAGTTAAATACAAAATTTAAATTAAAAAACAAAGGCTTAATGTGAATCCGCTTCTTTAAAAGTGTGGTTTCTGACCACCACGAAAGGTGGTCGTGATGATGTTGATGAAAAATTATGTTCAAGGATCTGTATCCTGTATAAATAAATAAAGATTTCGGACTTCAGATTTATATTTACAAAGGCAGGTAGGTTGTGGCGATCTGTCTTCCCTCTTTCCTAACTTTTATTTCCTCAATAGATGCAAAGATGTCGTGGGAATTCGCAGCTGGCGTGCCAATCGTACGTAACAGAAAGTCCACTATAGAATCGATGTTAGAACCTACCTATTACTTTTTCAACGTATATGTGGCAACAAAGTTCAAGAATATTATTCAAGTTTGTTTGGCTTCACCCCCATAGTTTATGCTATTAACCTAATTTATTTATTTTTTTTTTAAATCACAGCTTATTATATTAAACATATAAACAAAATAGCAATAGTGGAACACAAGCCAAAGAGATTTTATATTATTTAGACAAAACAAGTAAAACAGAAATAAGAGTAAAATATAGTAATTAGATTTAAATTAATAGTGCAATTGAACTGTGACTAGCAAAAGTAAAAGAAAAATAATAAATAAGTGAAAACCAATAGGTTAATGATTATTTACCTAAGACAAAATGAATGAATGAGAGGCAGGAGCAAAATTATACTATATATACGTGTATAGCAGTATTCGTATATTAGCAAGCGAAGTATATTTCGTCATGATGGTAGAACTGTGACGGATCTGCTATATTTAAAATTTTCATGGCGGGCAATTCAACTGTCATTTCGACTGTTTTTTTTTTCACTTTTTAAGTCTCATAATAAGTGCAAACCTTCTAGATTTCATTTTGGAGCCCTTTCTAATATTTGCACTATAAATTACAGACCACAAACTATATAAAACTATATATAAATATATATGCAAAATTATGGGTATTTTTTTAAATCCGACACTGTTCTACGATCATGACGATTTGTAGGTCCGGGATAAGAGTTGTCTTGGTACTGCCTCCGGTGATTAGTTAGATGTATTAGAGTGGCTAAAACGTTAATATAGACAAGTCATTTACAGTAATCTACTCAGGTGAATGAATAAATGTTTGAAAAAATGTATATATACGATAGGTTATATATTTATATCTATCACTCAATTTAATTGTTTACCCAATAATGATTTGATTATTTATTAGTGTGCCGTAATTAGTTCTCTAGCAATTTTGATCTTGTTTGTAAAAAAAAACGTATTTGACAATATCTAAAAGTTACAATGTGTAGTATATAATTGTTATATACATATTCGTATGTATGATATTAAAATAAAATATATTAAATACTATAACGTAACCAAAATACCCATAATCTATCATAGGTCTATATTTTAGTATACCTAAATCTTACCTATACCTAATGCAGGTCTAGCGGTTAATTCCGTGGATTTAAACTTTGAGGCACCGGGTTCGATTCCTGGTCGGGATACAAAAATATTTATTAATGTAAATAAATACATTTAATTAATATTTAATTCATTTGTGATATTTCTCAAGTTTGGTACGCTGGAGACATCGACGAGCTTGTCATGATTGGCCTATAGTAAAGTTGGCTATATGTGAATCCGCTTATTTATAAGCGTGGTTTCTGATCACCCCGAAAGGGAAACGGTCGTGATGATACTTTACAAACCTTTAGGACATTTAGACAGTATCAATGGTCATGTTTCCGATTTTCGAAAACAGATAAATTGTTTTTTTTCCGTTTTAGCAGGTCTACACATCTTCTTGTCTTTCTTTACTCCATCCTCTACAATCCGATAACACCTTCGTAATTAAAATGTTGAATTGAATTTCTTTGTGACTCTCACGACCGCCCTCTCCGTTCTTCTCAGAATAATCAACTCATAATCCCGTCTCATAGTTCCAGCAAATATTCAGATTCGTTCACTATGTCATCCGCTCGCCAATGGAACAGACTCCCACTGACGATCAGACAGGCTCCCTCTGTTCATATTTTCAAACGTTTACTTACCACCTACTTTCTAAACAAGCAAAACGGTGTTTTTAAAATTAATATTACATTTTATTTTTATGATTTATCATTTACTGTTTATTAGTATTCTATAGTTATATGTATGTATTCATGTATTTATTTATTCTTATATGTATTATTAGTATGTAGTTTATAATAATAAATTTGCACCCATATATAGTTTTTCCACACTCCCAAGGGTTGGTAGAAAATGCCTGGCCATTAAGACCGCCTATGTACAATTTTAGTGCAACAAAGTATTGTTCCAAGGCTCATTGACGTCTCTGGTGACAATAGGGCTGGCAGTTATTTCTCCCAAAAATTAAGTATCCTAATTCAAAGGGGAAATGCTGCTAGTGTATTGGGCACCATACCACAAGACAACGATTTGGAGGAGCTATTTTTTTTGTAAGTATTTAATTTTTATTTTCTATGTATTATTATTATTTTTTAGGTTAATATTAGATTTTGTTTTAAAATAGTTTATTTAATATTGTAATTCTTTTATATTGTTGATAAAGTATTTAAAATAAATGAATAAGTAGGTGCAATATTATTAAATGACAATTTGTAAGATATATGTAGGTATATGAAGACATAATAACAAATACATACTAATAATACCTAATAATTTATTCTAATCCATATACAAGTACATGTATTAATTATTTATTATGGATTATATATATGGGGCAAGTTGTACATTGTATAATTTGTCTCGGTCTGGGTGTTTATTTGTATAATATGTATATATTTACAAAAAAAAAGTATAATATGTAGTTTATCAACCATCTAGTTTCCGTAACACAAGCCTCGTAGCTAACCACGGAAACTAGATGGCGCTGTGTGACCTGTCTGGAAATATTTATTTATTTATATATAATATGATAACATTACACAAAATAAAACCAGTCATGTGAAACAGAAAAAAAATGTAAAGATAAATATTAAGTTATTTATTCAAGAGAGACCAGTTCCATGAGTTCACAATATGCGAATTTAAATAATAATTTGTATGAATAAGAAATTAGCAGGCTCAGTGTATCTAACACAAAGTTTTCTCTAACATTGAATCTTGGCAAACAATACTCATGGAACATTCTAGAAACTTGTCAGCAGTTCCTTACAACTTTGTAAGGAGGTTCTCGGATATATTGGGAATATAAATTTCCTGTACCGCCCCTAGCCCTTTTAGCCTAACACTTTCAACTCACAAGGGCTAGTCGGTTTTAGTTTTGGACAAAGAGATCAAAATATAAGATAAGTTAATTTTAATAAATTGTATATAATAAAATCAAAATCAAAACCAAATCAAAATCAAAATAATTTATTTCCGTATGGTTAGCACGTAACACTTGGATATTGTCAATACATACAAGCCAATAAATAAAAAATAATAATAAAAACCAATAAAAAATATTACCATTGACCATGGCTGGACCGAACCTAACATCAATACAATAATTATAACTAAAACATTGTTGCCATAAACGAGGAATTTGTTTTTTCTTACAGCTAGATACTTAATATTAAATTCGTGGCTGTAAAAAGGCCATGTCAGCTTACAATCTAATAATAATTATGTCCATAAATATAAATATAAATTCGTGGCTGTAAAAAGGCCATGTCAGCTTACAATCTAAAAATATTTATGTCCATAAATATTAATTCGTGGCTGTAAAAGCCGTGTCAGCTTACAACTACACAAGTATAATATTAATGTCAAATAAATTGATAAATAACATGTCCGCTTACAATCTAAAAAATAATTGCTATGTCCAAATTAAACATATTATATTCGTGTCATAAGCAAGGTAATTATAATAAATAAGGTAACTTAATAACTACTTAATATAAATTCGTGGCTGTAAAAGGGCCGAGTCAGCTTACAATCTAACAATAATAATAAATATCAAATCTTAATACTAGTTCGTGGCTGTATACGGGCCGTGTCATCTTACAATGTAAATAATAATAATATGTCAATTAAACATATATTAGAACACTAACTATTTATTCGAAGTAGATACAAAAATATTAAAATAAAATAGATTAAAAAACTAATTATAAATAAAACTAAACTAAAACTAAACTACCTATGAAATTAAAACTATTCTACAAAAAAAACTAAGGGCTTGCCACCTAAAACGCTCGCCGTGATAGGAAGTGTCCACCGTTCGTGCCGATAAACCCAGTAAAGTGTATCCACACGATTCGGGATCATGCTCTAATTGCCGTCATGCCCAGTCAAGCCGGCATAGTGTGAGGGAAAGTCAGTCATGAGTGTCTGATTCCAGTTGCTAACATTCATGGACCTCGCTCACAACTTACCATCAGGTGGGCGCAAGGTCACATGTAAATTTTTAAAAAATATATAAGGGATTCGAACAACTATTCGAGGTCAACTTACAAAACATCGTGGACAATGTCAAGAGGTACGACAACTAGTGAACACAGAAGTACAAATACGTGTAAATAACATTGATAAATATTGGGACAATTTCCGTGAAGTAAAGTACAAACTATAATCGAAAGCCAAACGGAAGACGAATGATTAGGTGAACGACTTACAAAGTTATAAATAGTTTACCAACATTAAAGTACGTTTAAACATATTCTCTCGTTCCGAATCGTGCTCAGAGCGCTTAGAATGAATATGACACTGACCGTCGTTCGTTCCGAATCAAATACCGCGATTTGGATGCTCAGAGCGTGATATCAATTCGGAACGGTCTAAATCACATTTTCATTAATAACATGATAGTTTTTTTTTATAATGGTATGGTAGATAAATTGCGGATACCACATATCTGAGTATGAATACTAACAAACATACATCTCTCGGTTTATTCGTCTTTATATGTGTAAAGTTTAATATTATTAAATTATTTTGGTCTTTTAAAACTTGCCGTGTTACAGACATTTTTTTTCACTTCCTACTTAAATATTAATTATAGATTTGTTTTAGAAGTATTATACAAACAGTATAAACGAATTACAATATTAAATAATTTAAAAGAAAACCTAATATTAAATAAACTTGAAAACGGCGCGTGACATAATAACAAAAAACTGACAGCGCTCAGAGCGATCTACCTCGATATCGTGAGCAGTCTAAGCGCGAGAAATAATGTCAAAACAGTTTATACGCGTCTCGGAACACCTTTAAGCGTGCTTAGGTTACTATTATCGTGTCTCGGAACTAGGGGATTAAATACACCTTTGACAATTTATACTGAACGAATCATTGATAATAGATGCCGCTGTGTTTTGCTCGCCCGCCTTTATAAGTTATAACATTAATAGCATACGCCTTGTTATACAATGATATGTTTCTACATGTCAAACTCAACCTTATTTCAATGGTATAATGCATATTTAGATCCATTTTGTACGAGTATAACTGTAAGTTTTGTTAAGTTAGGTTAAGATATCCGGAGGGTCCGGCTGCGACATGACATGCCCTTAAGCCTTAAGTAGTATACTTATTGTAAAACATGTTTTATTACTGGAATGACCTCTCAATTAAACACTCACAAAGGTCCCGGTTCCACTAATACCAACTTATGGAATCGTTAATAAGTTGTTACTTAAAATTGACATCAGACCGTCGCTAACCCGTCTGGAAAGCAAGACGAGTGTAGGCTAAATTCTCTAGAAATCTCTCCAAGGTTCATCAGTAGAGGACTCTGTGTTCTGTGTTACTGTGTGTTGTGTGATATTTAAAAAAAAAAAAACAATCATCTATTTACTTTCCAATACCTATAACTCATTATATAGCCCGCCAAACTGTAACCACAGTTTGTTGGCGCAGACAATTACTCTCGAAGCTTAATAATAAATATTTATAGTAGGTACATAAAAAAGATGCGCGGGCGCGAACCACTCTCCCCCCGCGCGAACAACCCGTCCGCCTACAGGCCTATATGTGGGTGCATATTTTGTGTATAGGTTATAGAGCTCTTCAGAGCACTCACCATAGTATAGCCGGTAGAACACGCTCAGGGAAACTACATCTCGGGGAAGCTGCTTCGAGAGATATAGCATCGTCCACAATTCCAACAGCTCGCCTCTGCAGGATATTGAGAGTCAAAAGTGAGAACAGTATTCCACGCATAATCGGATCTGTGCTTTGTATAGCGACAGTCTAATTAAAGGCGGGAAAAACCTTGTACAATATTCTCGAACATTTCAAACCATCAATATACAAGTATGAGTAGCTTATAATTTATTTATAAAGTGTTTTGTTTTCGTCTTTTAAGGTACCAAATTTATGCAATTTTTATGTTTCCTTATTAGTTCTATTAAAAAAGAAAAAATGTATAGTTTTATTTTAGAAGTCATATTTATATGTTATATTTTGTAAATTTGTTAGTTCCTGTTTTTTTTTTGTTTTAACAGTAATATGTTTCTAATTTCTTCTTCTTTTAATATTGGTGAATGCTGTGACACCTAATTGGTACATATATTAGATAAGTTATAATTATACTATGTTATGTGTGTGATAATATATGTACTGCTGTGTGTACTAAATAAATATTCCGAGCTATTATATGACAAAGGTATCTGAAGGACTGCATAATTTTAATATCGTAATTACGTGTAAAAAATTAAAACATTTATTTACAATAGTTCTTCTGACTCTGTTCTTGTAAGACAAATCAATAAAATAAAAACAAGTTAAGTAATCTCAGCGTGCAGCCATAAAAGTTGGACAATAACGAAATCTCTTGACCAGCCAATGGCTCGGAATTTAACGATCTCTCTGCGTAATGACCAGAAACAATAGATGACCTTGGACAACTGTATTTACGATTTATTTCGACTCATATCCTTGCACAAGTATTTTATATATAATTTTGCATTGCTTTCATGGTCTAGCGATTAAGTCCGTGAATTTAGTGGATGAGTAGGCTTTTCAATCCCGCAGATCTTTCAATCCCGCAGAATTTATGTTTTAAATTACTCAATCCCACGCAGATCCATCGGGATCCCGTACAAAAATATAATTTTAGAATCATAGTAAAACAAGATTTTTCTCTGCAAAAAAAATATTCTTTGTCATACAAACTGTTACTTTTAAAATAGCCAATTTGTATGGATAAGCTAAAGTCAAACAAAGTCACCCAGTATATTTTACAACGAACACATAACAGTAAGTATATACAACTTATAAATATATCGTCATGATCGTAGAACAGTGACGGATCTGCTATATTTAAAATTTTCATGGCGGCCATTCAACTGTCATTTCGACTGTTTTTTTGTCACTATTTAAGTCTCATAATAAGTGCAAACCTTCCAAATTTCATTTTGGAACCCTTTCTAATATTTGCACTATAAATTACAGATCACAAACAATATAAAACTATATATAAATATATATGCAAAATTATGGGTATTTTTTTAAATCCGACACTGTTCTACGACCATGACGATATATAAAAATAATTTAAGTATTTATGGTTAGTAATTTTTGAATGTTTCCTCTACTATTGCAAAATCTTATGAAATTGTTTTATGCTTATCCAATCCTTTAATTACTAATAATCAAATAATAATAATAAATAATAATATTTATTCTTTTAATATGTGCTACTTATCTATGTTTCTGGATCCGCAGATCGCGATTAGAGGTGCGGGATCTCGCAGGGCAATAGGTTAAGCAGGATCCCGCGGGATTGAGGGACCACTAATGATGAGGTACGAAATGGAAAAGTCAGCACGTAGGTACTACTAGTTAATCAGGTTCTGTCTTTGAATAGTTTCATCACAAAATTACATTATCGTTTTATCAAAGTCAACTCACATCCAATAACGCTTACTCCATTTTTCGCTTGTCACGTTGGCAACTGTTGTGACGTAGATCTTAATCGTAATTAAATTTCCACTGTCACAATAGCGCGGTGCGAGCGCCAAATGATCTATCCAACGTTTTGACTTCTAGGTACTCGCCCCCACTTTGATGGAACACCTCTCAGGGGCTTACAAACATAATGCATGCTGACTGTACAGTTTAGATCGTTTCTACCAAACTATACGGTGTACAAAACAAGTCAATTTATAATTTATTTATAGTGGATTTTATTAAACGCATAGTCATTTATTGTATGTATGTATTTTATTAGGTAATACAGCAGCATTTAACAGAATTATTAACAATACATACATACACATCTTCACACCAGATCCTTTGCATGGTAGGCAGAGACAATTGAGCGCCACTTGACACGATCACGACATACCTCTATCGCTTCCTAGACGTTCATTAACCTCTTCATACATGCCCTTTTTCAGGCTTTTTAATGCACCTTCAGTCAGTGTTTTATTTATTTGATCGTGATATGTAGTATATAGTCATATTTTTATTTTGTAAATTTTAAAATTTTATAGTTTTTGTTAAATAATTTTTTTTTTTTTTGTTTTAACAGTAGTAAGTTTTTAATTGTTTTAACAGTAATAAGTTTTTAACTTCTTCTTCTTTTTGTATTGGTGAATGCTGTGACACCTAATTGGTACATATATTAGATAAGCTATAATTATACTATGTTATGTGTGTGATAATATATGTACTGCTGTGTGTACTAAATAAATAAATAAATAAATAAATAAATATGTGAGTCTCTCCAGGGCCTCATTCACCCACAACTTTCGCATTATAAATCTGGTTCGTCATCTTTCTTCGCTCATCCTTTCAACAATTATTAACAAAATGGTTACAATTTGCAAGTTCAAACAAGTAATTTAGTTTAAATATAATTATGTAGTGAATATATATGTATATCCTTAGTTTAACTACTAATAAATAGTATACATGAACATCGATGTATATAGATGGGCTATCACTGATATAAAAACGTTCCCGCAAAACCAATCGAAGTCATGTAGCTGCACCAACAGTCGCGAGCTAGCAAGCGTAGAGCGCGCTTAGGTACCTAATAATAATATTGAGTAAAACTAGTCTTTTAGCATGCATTGCGAAAGAATTTCCGATAAATATTGCATGTGACATTATCATAGCTTGAGAATTTATCCCCAAAGTTGGTAGGTACACGTCGCAAGCGGCACGTTTTTGAACTGCGTTTTGTATTGGATAGGCCTATCTATAGACATCGATGTACATGTAACATAAAGTACCATCGCGACTTTTTCCCTTTCGGGGTGGTCAGAAACCACGCTTATAAAGAAGCGGATTCACATTTAGCCAACTTTACTATAGGCCAATCATGACAAGTGGGAAGCTCGTCGATGTCTCCAGCGTACCAGACTCGAGAAATATCACAAATTAAATATTAATTAAATGTATTTATTTACATTATTAAATATTATTGTGTCCCGACCAGGAATCGAACCCGGTACCTCCGAGTCTAAATCCACGGATTAAACCTCTAGACCACGGAGGCAGATATTCTTTGTTTATGTGGCATATTTTCTTTCTTTCTTTTTTAAACTATTTATTAAGAGGAATTAATTCTTTTGCATCCCTTTTGGTGTATTTTTTCCTTTTATATACTACCACGACATGTGACCATGCACCTATCTGATGTAAAGGTCCATTAATGTTAACAACTGGAATCAGACACTCATGACTGACATCAGTCTCTAACACTATGCCGGCTTGACTGGGCCTGATCTAGAAACGTGTGGATACACTTTACTGGGTTTATCGGCACGCACGGTGGATACTTCCCCGTCCCGGCAGACTTCAAACCGGTTCACATTTAGCTAACTTTACTATAGGTCCATCATAAGCTCGTTGATGTCTCTAGCGTACCAAACTCGAAAAATAACATAAATCAATTATCGTGTCCTTGCCAGGAATCAAACCCGGTACCTCCAAGTCTAAATCCACGGCCATCAACCTTAAATATAGGTAATATTATAGAAGTATTTTACAACCTTTTCTACCGTACGCTAAACTAAATTCCCATATATCAGGATTGTGTAACAAACCGGATGGGTTCCCGTTGACCCCGGATAAAAGGTTCGTATAACATTTTGTGTGTATTTTGGCCCGTTCTTCTGGCTATTTGCTCAGATCTATCCTAATTTAGCAAGTTACACGAACCTCTGTCTGCCTTTGTTTCATTTGTATAACGTTGGACAAATACAGAATTCAGCTTCATAATTTATACAAATTTAGCTTTACGGAAATATTATTTATCATATTAGTTTAGTCGTAGTTGTCGTGGAGATGAGGCCTGCACGCAGCGCCTACTACTTCTGAACTACGGTAATGACCGTAAAAGCATCGACAAAACAGCCTCCAAAAATTCTGTCATTGTTTCTGTGATGACAGTTAAAAAAAAACAGGTTATTCGCGGGACATACCGCAAAAGTGAGAAGCTTGCAGGTTATTGATTTCGTAGTTGGTGGAAATATGGAGATAAATGAATGCATGGTATGATGACATAAAAGTAAAGTATCATCACGACCGTTTTCCTTTCGGTGTGGTCAGAATCCACGCTTATAAATAAGCGGATTCACATTTAGCCAACTTTACTATAGGCCAATCATGACAAATAGCAAGCTCGTCGATGTCTCCAGCGTACCAAACTCGAGAAATATAACAAATAAATTAAATAATAATTAAATGTATGTAAGATATATAGTATGTAATATATTTATGTGTAAATATGTATAGTGTGAAGTATATGTATTATTGTGTACATATTTGTATGTATATTGATACGTATTATGATATCATAGAATAAGTTGGTCTAGTGGTAACAAACGTTGCCGTGAACTCGGGAGGTCGTGGGTTCGATTCCCACCGGGGGCAAGTTGTGCATTGTATAATTTGTCTCGGTCTGGGTGTTTATATGTATAATATGTATATATTTACAAAAAAAAAAGTATAATATGTAGTTTATCAACCATCTAGTTTCCGTAACACAAGCCTCGTAGCTTACTTAAACTAGATGGCTGTCTGGAAATATAAAAAAATAAAAAATAAATCTTTTTAATTAAGTTTCATATTTGAGCCCTTTGCACCTACCTCTTAATTAAAATTCTCTGTATTGTCCCAAAGGTTGGCTGCTAGCCTAAAAGCTTAATTAGCGGCATTAAGCCCGCCCTTTGTACATAGTGCAATAAAGTTTTAAATAAATATAAATAAATAAATGTATTTATTTATTAATAAATATTCTTGTGTCCCGATCAGGAATCGAACCCGGTATCGCCGCTTCTAAATCCACGGACTTAACCGCTAGATCACGGAGGCGGTCTTCTATAAGCATCTTATATAAGTATTAACCACGCCTTTTTATAAAAGCGGATTCACATTTAGCCAACTTCACTTATTTCATCATGGTAAGTGGCAATCTCGTCGATGTCTCTACCATACCGAACACGAGAAGTACCACAAATAAATGAAATGAATTATTGTGTCCCGAAAAGGAATCGAACCCGGTACCTCCGCTTCTAAATCCACGGACTTAACCGTAAGATCACGGAGGCAGTTCCGAGTATCTTATATAACCATGAATAAATCCTAAAATTTTAAAACTGAAAAACACAGTTGACTCTAATCATCCAAGTAGCTATGTGTAGCATGCCGTGTACACTGCCCTTGGGTTGCAATTCCGACCTTATAAATTATTGTAAATTTGTGCTTGATATGTATTAATTGTAACCTATTAGTGTACCTTAAATAATAAATATTAAAAATAGGCATAGCAAAGCTGATATCGACGAGGTCTACATTTGGTCTAGCGCCGTCACTGGCTAAGAGTAGTTAGTTATTAAGTTGTCTGGCGCCGTCCGTCGTCTCGCGCCCGCAACGATAAAATTTCACGCGACATAAAGCAAAAACACACCCCCTACAGTTTTGCCACCGATGTCACTTCGGGGTATAATCGGGGCACGTTCAAAATAGGATGGAACCGTGTCACAGAGAATTGAAAATGAGAGAAGCAGTAATTCAAATATGCTCTGTCATTGAAAACACGCCAAATTCTGAATTTTAAGTTTATAATAGTTACAAAGTTACCCACTTTCCGTAAAATGTGTGCAGCATGGCTGCTTGTGAAGCAGGCTGGGGCAACTCCTGTCTAGGTTTCTGATTGTTAATTATTTTTTTCTTGGTTTTTTATTTTATTTATTTTAATTTTATTTTTAATCAATTTTGTTTCATTATTTTTTTTATAACTTTTATTTATATTACTGTTCCACAAAATTTTAATGTCGTCTATGGTATAATAACAGAGGTTGTTTGTCATAATATCTTTGTTTTATTTTGTAACTATATTTTTAATAACTCTTATTATTGTGACAAATAAAAACTGATTTTATTTTATTTTATTAATCAGTTTAATATGCACGTTATCGTAACCAACAATGACCTATCAATCTTAAAAAAAATGTCAGGCGTCAACGTAAAATGTCAGTACGTGTATACGTGTACAACGTGTATAGAAACTTTACAGAAAATAAATTTAACAGATTTTTATATGCAAAAAAAAAACTTTTCGTTAAATAAAAAGACAAACCTTACCTTGTAAGTTAAAACAATTGCAAAAAGCTCCATAAGCTGCGTTTAGAAACGTATGTTTTAAAGATGGAGGCATATTTTGAAATTTCTAAAACGCCAAACGTCATCCACAATACCGATAGGCCCAGGACCAACAATCCCCCTACCGTTCCAATTCATGCGAAGCTGGCTTCGCCAAAGAACCGATTAACTGCACGAGCAGATGGTGACATCGATCACAGACTGCAGACAGTCCAGGGAGGCTCTTCCCAACCCAGACAGGCTTCGAATAGTGGTGGGGGTCTTGAAGGGACACTGCCTTTAACAAACATCTCTATACTCTGAATATTACAGATAGCCCACTGTATAGAGGTTGCATGGCGGAGGAGGAGACGGCCGCGCATGTGCTCTTGGAGAGCGACAGTGTGGCTGCGCTTAGACTGAGGTTCCTCCAGACTGCGAGGACTCTTGCGGAGGTCTGCAGTAACGTAACGGGTCTCCTGGCCTTCCTGGAGGAGATCGGATGGCTCCACTGAAGGAGTAAAAGTCAAGCACAATGGTCCAATAGAGACTAAGTGCAGAAAAGCCACCGTAATCACAATCACAATCACCGCCAAAACGCCAAAAAAAAGTGCTCCGATGGTAGTGAAACTAGGAATAATCGACACAGAAAAAAAACCCGTATAATCTATCGTATTTGCTAAACATTTATGTGGCGCATTAGTGTTTCTTTTTTACATACAAGTAATTAGAAAAATCAATCTATTCAATAAAGTATTTTTAATTTGAAAATTTCGTTTACAAACGCCGCGCTGGTCTTTTCCAGAGCCCCGTTCGGTAACTAACACTGCATAAGGTTATTAACACCGAGTCGCGACACCGGTCGTTCCTAAATGCTTGGTGTGGTAACCCCAAGCCGTTCGGAATTACACACCGGTGTTAACTCAACTAACATCAACTCCAAGCAAGATTCGTGTCAATGTCAAAGTGACATACAATAATTTAGAAAAATGACGATATATTCACGTCATTAGATTAGGAAAGATTAGAAGTTGAAATATACAAATGTATTGTTTGTTCAGTGGTAGTGTGTGTGGTAATTCGTATATATTGTTATATGCTATAGCAGCCAATACAATCATAGCACGTCGTCGACGACTTTGTTGACTATTCATTATTGTTATAATTATTAAAGCTACAATAAACAAATAACAATTTACAAAAAAACAAATAAATTCATATGACAACAACATGGTTTGACGTTTCGCAACACGAAATCGTTCGTAAACGTCAGTGTCGAGTAACTAACACTCATGACGTCAGAACGCGGAGTCACGAAAAAGAACGCCACGCCTCCCTTTTTTATTTTATAGCGCGAGAATACGCTCACCATGCACCATTCTACTTTCCTCCCTACTCAACCAAATACTGTATGATTCCGTTTATGCCGTCTTGGAAGCTTGTTCCATAAATGTATTGACGGCAGAATTGCTTAGGCCCAATTCTTTCAGTAAGTGATGCAAAGATTTTGCTGGAAATCCTCTCGCACCAACTTCCACTGCGTAAAGCTGAGTCTTGAACCCGTTCCCGATCATTTCTTCTGTGAGATCATAATATTTATTCGAATTCATGTTGTGGTCTTTTAAAATATTTGATTCCCACGGAACGGTAAGTTCAATAAGGATAACTTTTTTCAAGTTTCGAGAAAACACTAATATGTCTGGCCTATAGGCTGATAGTTCATCTGGGATCCTATAATGGTGTATGTAATTAATATTTGAATCAAATTGTACAATTATTTATAAATCGTTATAAAATACGTATCCTCAATCAATAATTTCCAATTCCAAGATCAATATTTGGCTGATACAAGTCCCATCTTATTAGCTGCTAACGAGGGGCAAACATTAAAATATGTACTCGAAAATTGACCAAACAATCTTGATTCTTTATTTATTTTTATATATATAAAAAAAATGCACAAAGTACAAGGGCGGACTTAATGCCCGTAGACATACTCTGACAGCCACACCTTAGGGACGAATTTGAACAAATATTGGTGCAATGAAAGTGACGGTAAAATAATATAATTACAGGAAAAAAAATATATTATAAAAGTACTTTTTTAATTTAGAATATCTTTATAATAGTAGTTTATATATGTATGTGTTTATGTATTCGTACGTAATTTTATAAATAAAAATAAAATAAAATGCGTTTATTTCGGAATAGTATCCATAGGGGTTAGTAACATAGTGTTTGCTTATTCTATATTAGTAAAAAAGAGAACATTTTCTTTTTATATTTGCCTTGGCCTCCTGAGGCACTGGGCACATACATGTGAGTATGTACCCAGTGCCCCATGATAGGGCAATCTGGCTTCTCACTAACTGCCCTTAAGATGATGTTGCCGCTCCCTTGTACTTCCGCAATACTGAGTAGAAATCATCTGTGTGCGCGTACGCAAACATCGCTGATGCACTGCACCAACGAGGGAGCCCCATCATCATCCTGAAGGCGTTATTATATTTATATAATAAATATATATTTTATTAATATATATTTATTATAATTAATAAATAATATTCTATACACTAATATTTTCAATATATTTAATTTTAATTGATATATTGCACATACCTCACATAAATTCGTTGTCCCGAAGGTCTGACTGGCAGAGAATGTCAAGCGACATTATGTCACGCCTTTGTATATTTATGTGCAATAAAGTTTTAAATAAAATAAAAATTAAAATAATAATAATACTTGCAATCCTTAATACTTGCCGTATAGTCAGAAAGTTTGGAGTTAAAGAAGCACCGAACACATGACTTGGCCAATGCCCGTGAACATCATTAGGATAACCGGCTAAATGCTGAGATTCTTTAAGAATTCACAATATAATTAATAATAATAAAACACTTTTAAAATGTCTCCGTGGTCTTGATGACTTAGACGTGGAGGTACCGGGTTCGATTCCCGGTCGGGACACAATAAGTTATTTAATTTATTTGTGATATTTCTCAAGTTTATTACGCTAGAGAAATCGACGAGCTTGCGTCTTGTCATGGCGGGCCAATAGTAAAGTTAGCTGAAAGTAAATCTACTTCTTGAAAAAGAAGCGTTGTTTCTGAAAAGTCATAGGTATCAGTGTAAGTACAATTAAATTAAAGAAATCCAGGATGAATATAATAAGGCGTGTTATTTTTATATAAATATCACCATGGCAAGCTTACAATATTATTTATTTATTAAAACTTTATTGCACAATATATACAAGGGGCGGACTTAATGTCGCTAGACATTCTCTGACAGCCAACCTTAGGGACCCTGTAGAACATTAAGGACGTAAGGTAGGTGCAATTAGAGAAAAATATGATTACGAAATAAACAAGAAATATTATCTAAACTACAATAATAAATACTATAACAAACTAAAAACTAATAATACATACACTACATATAATATTAGTTCTCCTTATAATACAAAATTGGCGTTTGACATCATTGCAAATGGCACATACTTTCAACGAGAACAACAAATAGGTGGTGACTAATGGTGATAATTCTCCCAGTCTGCCGGGGAGGGGAAGTATTCCCCGTTCGTGCCGATAAACCCAGTAATGTGTATCCACGCGTTTCGGGACCAGGTTCGGATTGCCGTCATGCCCAGTCAAGCTGGCATAGTGTTATTACTGATGTCAGTAATGAGTATCTGATTCCACTTGCCATTATGTGGGCACAAATCACATGTCGTGCTAATTAAATATATATATATATATTGAGATATTAACTTACATTTTATTTTATTTATTACATACTTCACTCAGCCTTGGTATAAGTAACTGTGAAGTAACATTTTTTTTTATTGAAGTATCAAATCTGTGAAGGCGTAGTATGAATGGAAGTGGTCGCGAAGCAACCCCGGGGAGACGGCGGGCGTCTGATTGACTCCTCATTATTTCTCGGCTACATTTTACAAGATGAAAAATTCCAAATACGAGTAATTTATTATTTACGATTTTTTACATTAATACCAGTGGAATTTTGCCGGTTTTTGCCAGTTCGAATATTACAAATTATATTGCAGGGGCAGGAGATATATGGTCGGTCTTCAACGCGGTTGTTTATTATTAATACTATTTATTATTATTATTATTATTATTTATTTGTTTGTACTTGGGAAAGCTTTACAATCTTTAAATAAATTGTATAAGCTTGTTATTGTGTCACCTGGGAGTGAACTGACTCCTGTCATTCAGAAATATCTACGACAGGGGTCAGGACATCCAATCTAAATTTAAAGTGTAAAAAACATACTTGTTATATAGTGTCAATAAACGATTTTTATTTATTTATTATTTATTTAGGTTGAAGGTGTAATGAACGGCTCTCTACACCAGTATACCAGGATAGCAGCAGAGGAAAGAACAGGCTGCCTTTATTCGGACAGCACCGTCCTATATTTCAAAAACTCCAAATTTCTCACCTTCTTAAAAAAATGCTTCTTAACTCCTTTTTTTGACATATAGGTATTATTATTTATTTTATATTTTTTTGTAACCATTTTTAATTGTTGCGATAAATAAAGTATTTTCTTTTTTTCTTTTCCTTCAAATTGCAAGAGCATAATGACCAAGATAAGACTACACTCCCAAAAATATAAAATCACAACCATAGACCTATATGATGATATTAAAAATAATGATGAGAAGAAGACAAAAGAGGTTGCCCAAAACCAGGCCCCAACTTTTTTGCAGCGTGCCTTAACTAAATACAATTCAATAATCATAAAAATTAATTGTGTTTTTTTTTTATTTAATTACAACAGCATTTAAATATAATTTAATTAAATAGTCAATTGGTTAAAATGTTTGTATGAAATAGTTACAAAGCACTATTTATACGATTAGGTTCTTGATTATGATCAGGTACTTTATTATAGATAAAAACACTGGATTTGAAAGTGTACATAATTCTCCAATTGTATCGGCGGGATCGATACTATATAATTATTAACGTAAAAAAAGTTTTTGACAATTTGTTATGATAGGGTAAAATAACTAAAATTAATTACAGATTATGATAACACAATATATTAACTATAAAATAAAAAAGAAATCATTATGACACGAGAACATTTTTCTATCTATGGAAAATGGGCATTCTCATTTGTTCGCATTCCCCGGATTCACGACATGGCCGGGTACATCATGTATGTATAATTTGACGAGGCGGTATCTACTGTTCCTGACCAGTAATTTAAAAAATCCATTACCTATTATTGAGTTGTTTAGCTGATATTATGTTTCTGTTTTAATCACTAGTAAATAATTTAATGTATACATTATGTAAATTATGAAAAATATAAAATGTAATAACTGTTATGACGTGTAAAAGTGCTAAAAATGTTGCCTATTTACCGAATAAATTATTTGATTTGATTTGATATGGAAAAGAGAGGTTAAGAATGGTGTGAACGACCTACCTTCTCCTCCTCTTTTTTCCTCTTCTCCTCTGCTCCTCTCCTTACCCAACCAAATTAAGAAAGAACTACTCGAACAACTGAGTAGCAAAATCGATAGATTATTTGTGTAAAAAAAACCGAATCTATTATAGTTGTGTTTTATTTTATTTAGTGTTTTATAAACTAAAGTGTGCTAGTATATCATTGTAATGAGAGCTATCTGCCGCTAAACTATTTTATAGTTTGGCAGAATAATGTTATATTTAAATGTTATGATATAAGGAAAAATAAATAAATTAAAAAAAAAAAAAAAAAAAATACTGTATGATTCCGTTAATACCGTCTTGGAAGCTCGTTCCATAAATGTATTGTCGGCAGACCTGCTTAAGCCCAATACTTTCAGTCTAGATTAAATAAAAAAATAGAGTCAGTGGTATAAAATTTTACCAAGTACAGTGTTTATGGAATTTGCAAAATGTATCACGCCCCGCCGAAATGCGAACGTCTGGATGCCTTGAAGTTATGAGGTATTAGTTTTAGCCAGTTTTGTGCCTACAAGTGATATTAGTGTTTGATTGATATACTGGTATATCTACGTATATCATAATAGCAGGAAGTGTGTTACTGATATCCATCTTAAAGACGGGCGTTGCTTAGTAACTTGTCACAGCAGTTACGTCTCTGTCGAAGTGCGAATGTCTGGACGCTTTGAAGTTATTACGTATAAATTTTTGCCTACAAGTAATTCACTTGTTATACTTCTATGTTTACGGGTTTACAATTGCATAAAGTGCGTCACTGATATCTTACAGACGGGCATTGCTTGGTAACTTGTCACAGCAGTCACGTGTTCGCCTAAATGCAAAGTTATGTGATATTAATTTTAGCCAGTTTTGGGCCTACAAGTGGCTTTGGTATTCACTTGATATATGTCTACGTGTCTCACAATAGCAGGAAGTGTGTATTACCTATCTTGCAGGCGGGCGTTGCCTGGCAACTTGTCACGGCCGTCACGTGCCCGCCGAAGTGCGAACCGTGAACTTCGGGACGTCTGGACGCCTTCGCATAACCACATTATGTTGTAGATAGGTAGGTGAGAAACCTACGTAACTACGAATATATAATATTAGTTATTACTTGTTATTATTGCATGCTTTATGTTTTGATTGCACCAATATTTGGTTAAATTTGTCCCCAAGGTTTGACTGTCAGAGAATGTCTTCGGACAATAATTTAAAGGAATATTTGAATTCATAAAGTATTGTATGTTAGGTAAATAATATTAATTAATTAATCTATATCATAGGTACTTAGATATGCCGCGTATAATTGTCAAAAGAGCAAATATTTTTTTAGGCTTCAGGTGCTATTAGTAGAACTTCTATTTGAAATAAGAAATTACACTTTTTTAAAAGATAAAAATCATTATCCTTAAATCAAAACACTATTGCATGGTAAATAAGGCCGCGTCTGAAAATCGCAAATACGTCGTGATTAATTCCTAAATGTTGGGGAGTGTTATTGTTAATTGATCTCGCCCACATCCGAGAGACGAAATAGACATATAAAGAATTACGTAAGACAATGTTCGCGCGATCGTAACTCAAGTTTTTAACTAATGTTTAATTTAAAAAAAAAAAGTATCTCTTTATTTTTATTCTAGATTATATTATAAAAAAAATGCTGTTTAATAAATTCCACGCAGTATATAAACATCCACGAATATATATAATTTTATTATCTTAGGTTTGTATATATAATGATTTTGCATGCTGTATTTATTCGCGCGGTGGTGGCTCGGTTGTAAGAACGCGTACCTTAAATCCTACAAAGGTCGGTTCAAACCCCCCCCGGCATGTACCAATGAGAAATGCACTTTTCTTACGTACATTTGTCATAGATTTCCAACACCACCGTTCCCGTGCCTCAGGGAGCACGTTAAGCCGTCGGTCCCGGTTCCACTAATACCGACTTGTGAAATCGTTAATAAATTGTCATAAAAAAATATATATATATATATATATATATATACATCATATCCTCGCCAAGCCGTCTGGCCAGCGTGGCGAGAGTAGGCCAAATTCTCCAGATATATGTTCTGGAAGGCCTATCTCCAGCCTGCCCACCTGAGGGGCCCGAGCGGTGTCACGGGGGTGACATCGCTCACATAGGGCCCCACGAGACGGCGCGCGCGGATGTTCCCGCGCGCCTCTCCGAAGGCGAGGGAGGAGACTCGCTCTCTCTCTCCCTCCTCGCCATGAAGGCGCCCGCACTGTCTGACAAGTCTGACGTAATATATCTTTGTTTTTCATGAATTATCTGCAACAAATAAAATGTGTTAGATGTGTTTCTTACTTGGTAAAATATATAAATTGAAGCTTAAAATATTTTTTGCCAAATATTTCGCCTCTCTTTGGAGCGGCGTCATCAGTGACAGTGACTGAAGGTCTTTGTCATAAATTTTGAAAAAAGTAATTTTATTTCTTTTAGCAATGGTGAAGGCAATGCACTATATAGTTTTGTATTTATTTTTTAGAAAAATATCATCATCACCTCGCGCATCATGGAAAACATCATCAGTATGTTATGTCCATTGTTGGTTCGATATTAATAAATTTACAAAACAAGTTAGACAAAACCTAATGCATTACATTCAGACCAGGGCTATAGTATGCACCAAGCTGCCATATAAAAGAGCTTTCCCATGTTTTTAAATCAATAGACCGAATAGTTTTAGGAAAACTCTTTAATACTCTTACTGTGAAAAAATTCCAGATGCTGCAGAATTTGATGCTTTTCTTGGAGTCACTCGCGGAACCATCCACTGCTCAAACACGTCGGGTAAAATATGGGAGTTGAGAGCGGGAAAACCGCAAAAAATAAACTTGCACTTGACATGTTCACGCAAAATGGCGCGAAGAACTCCCCCTATGTATGTGTGCTTGTTCCTGTGTGGCACACTGGAGACCAAACGAGTCATCCGATTTCGATGATTCTCACGTCAATCGATTCGTTTTATTCACGCGAGTGTCATTAAAGATATGATATTAATTAAATATTAGTAAGGCGCCATATTATGGAAAAGAAATAAATGAAAGTCGACGAACTATATTGTGTGGGGTATCGTCGAATAGGTATTTCAAAATCAAGTTGAGATTCTTTTATCATTTTACATTTCGAGTGATAATTTAGGATGTATAACGATTTAAACTGGCAACCATTATTATTGATTGTATTGATTTTATTAGTGCTATATCCAAGTGAACCAAAGGTACTAAAACATTTAATTTGATTATACGTATATGTATGTATATTATTATTGTTTATATGTGTAGTTTATATGTACCTATGTATTTGAATGTAGTATTAGTATGTAGATATGTAAATATTATTTATTTGTATGTATATGTAAGTATGTATTAATTTATATATGTCATTATATTGTCTAATTAAGCCTGTAATTGCACCTACCTTTCATTGTTTAATTGCTCTTGTTGTCCCGAAGGTTTGACTGTCATAGAATGCCTAGCGGCATTAAGTCCGCCTTTGTACTTTGTGCAATAAAGATTTTAATAAATAAATAAATAAAAAATATACGTTGGCGATGACGATGAAAATGTAAGTATAAAAAATCGAAGTACTTAGGTGTCATGCGATGTCTTGCGCGCGTCTCAGCGGGGTGGCGACTGAACTGGGGGCTAATGGGAACAAATGAGCTCCGGCTACCGAACCAAATTAGATTCTGACCCGCACTCGCTACCCGAACGTCTTCACTTCACTTCTTTTTACATATTTCACTTACATAGATTGTTGGGAAAAACTGATGTATTTTTTTATTATTATTTATTTAAGAGGTAATGGCGCTAGGTATTCTCTAGCAACCAACCTTTGGGACATTGACACCTTTTTTGCATTGTGAGGTTGGTCCAACTTTAAAATAGATAAAGTAAAAAAAAGTAAAGTATCATCACGACCGTATCCTTTTCGGGGTGGTCTGAAATCACGTGCTTTTTTTTATAAATAAGCGGGTTTACGTTTAGCCAACTTTACTAAACAAGTGGCGCAAGCTCATCGATGTCTCTAGCGTATCGTACCGTAGCGGAATCGAACCTGGTACCTCTTAGTCCTAAATCCACGGACTTAACAGCTAGACCAGGGAGGAGATACGTTCGTGATGATACTTTTTTAAAAAACTAACCTATATTGAGGAAATAAATTTCTAAGCATGGATTCACCGTGTGTGGAAAAGAGAGATGAGAAGAATGGTGTCTGACCGACAATAGACTGGTTTACAAAGGAGGCATCCTTTTTTATTTTATTGGTGAACCTCTACCATAGTAGTCGAACCTATACCCCCTGGGTTCGTGAGCCACACGGGCGATGTTATACAGTGACGGCGCCCAGCACAAGGGCGGTGCTGTAGTAGGGACAGCGCCCAGCACCAAAGGTGCGTTGAATCATCGGCGGGTAGTTAGCCGCCGAGATCCTGCCTGGGAAAACGAGAGATTATTCCATCCCCAAATCAGGCCGATTGAACATCCGGGCCTGGATGACTCCGCTGTCTGTGTGTCTATTGGGCCGACAACTGACACTTCAAGCATCTCCAGAATATCGCTCCGTATTGCGCTCGGCCCCCCAATGGTAGACCACTTCCTAGAGAAGTGCTCCTGGAGGAGAACTGAAGTAGCCGAACCCAGATCACCTGGGTTCGTGAGCCATACGGGTGCTGTTATACCAGTAACGGTGCCCAGAACTAAAGGTGCATGAATTACCAGTGGGTGGTTACCCGCTGAGATCCTGCCGGAGAAAACGAGGGAATGTCCCCAACCCCAACCCAGGCCCATTAGACATCCGGGCCTGGACGACCCCACTCGTATATTTATGAAACGAGCTACCTGGACGGCATTAACCTAATCATACAGTAATTGGTTGGGTTCGGGATGGGGACATTCCCCCGTTCTCCCCGGCAGGATCTCAGCGAGTAATCACCCGCTGGTAATTCATGCACCTTTAGTTCTGGGCACCGTTACTGGTATAACAGCACCCGTATGGCTCACGAACCCAGGTGATCTGGGTTCGGCTACTTCAGTTCTCCTCCAGGAGCACTTCTCTAGGAAGTGGTCTACCATTGGGGGGCCGAGCGCAATACGGAGCGATATTCTGGAGATGCTTGAAGTGTCAGTTGTCGGCCCAATAGACACACAGACAGCGGAGTCATCCAGGCCCGGATGTTCAATCGGCCTGAGTTGGGGATGGAATAATCTCTCGTTTTCCCAGGCAGGATCTCGGCGGCTAACTACCCGCCGATGATTCAACGCACCTTTGGTGCTGGGCGCTGTCCCTACTACAGCACCGCCCTTGTGGCTCACGAATCTAGTCTCCTAGATTTGTCTACTTTAGTTCTTCTCCAAGAGCGCCTCCCTAGGTAGTGGCCTCCCCTCCGGGGAAAGTAGGAGCGATATCCTGAATACATACGTCTAGTCAGGCCGACGATAAACTCTTCAATTGTAGGCATTTCCAGATCTCGATCTATGACGGAATTACGCAAGAACCATGGCGCTCGGGAGACGAGGGAGCTATATGTTCAGCTGACTTTGGATCTTTTCCCTATTAGTTTTGGCCAGAAGTTGGTGCCAGGCTGGCGCAGCGTAGGTAAGACGGGAACGGATAAACATCTTGTAGATCCGGACCTTCAACCTAAACTGGAATTCATTGACGGCAAACCTGCCTTGTCCCAATTATTTCCGTAAGAAGTTGATTGTCATTTAATAATGTCTATAATGTCAGTAATTTTATCTTCTACTAGGTTGATAGACTATATACATTTCTCAAGATTTTTACAAGTACATGTGTACCGTACTTTAGAAATCTTTGAATATGTTGGTTTGTTCGAGCAAGAGGAAAATTAAACCCTCGTAAGATTAATTTAAAAATGAACTTAAAGAATTTCTTAACATTTTTCTTAGTCTATTTCGACCGAACAGAATAAATAACCTGTTATCCGGTGTTTAAACAGTGTTTTTGGGATCGGAGGCCCGAGGCACCCTCCGGCCCTTGCTAATCAAAAAATTGAACTTTCAATAAAGGCCATCATTAATTCTTCTTAGAAAAGGGAAGCTCCCGAACTTTAGTTAAACAAGCCAAGTAGGTTGTTTTTGCTTACATAAAATTGGGTTACTATTAATTTACTTAGGCCCGATTTTTCAATCATTTTATTTTATTTTTTTATTTTATTTTATTTTTTTATTTTTTTTATTTTACACAGGATTACAAACAATTGTACAGAGAGAGAATACACAATAAATTGGTTTTACAAACAATATTAATATCTGCACAACCAGCTTCAGTAATCCAAATGTTAAAAGAAGTTAATGTAACCCATGAGTTGTTTTAAAACTATAATTTGAAGAAAAAAAACAACCTGTTTGGTACAGTAATATCTACTGTTCCAATCCTTTTAGCACAACTACTAGATATATACCATTTTAATTATCTCTTTCTTCTAATGTTTATTTATTTATTTATTTAAGGAGTAGAAAACAATATTAGGCCTAAAAACATATTTTTACAGTGATCAATATTTATAAAATACAACCTAATACCTTAAGCATACTTATGCATACGCTACGTATTTGGTTTGCGTAAGTATGATCATGTATCCGATTTTCGAAAACAGTTAAATTGGCTCAATATCCGTTTTCGCAGATCTACATTGTCTTTCTTTACTCCATCCTCTACAATCCGATAACACCTTCGTATTTAAAATGTCGATTTGAATTTCTTTGTGACTCTCACGACCGCCCTCTCCGTTCTTCTCAGAATAATCAACTCATTATCCCGTCTCATAGTTCTAGCAGATATTCAGATTCGTTCACTGTGTCATCCGCTCGCCAATGGAAGAGGCTCCCACTGACGATCAGACAGGCTCCCTCTGTTCATATTTTCAAACGTTTACTTACCACCTACTTTCTAAACAAGCAAAACAGTGTTTCTTAAATTAATATTACATTTTATTTTTGTGTTAATTTATATATATATATTTTTATTTATCATTTACTGTTTATTAGTGTGTAGGCTTATTTTTAGCTTTTTATAGTTATATGTATGTATTCATGTATTTATTTATTCTTATATGTATTATTAGTATGTAGTTTATAATAATAAATTTGCACCCACGCATAGTCCCAAAGGTTGGTTGTTAGAAAATGCCTGGCCATTAAGCCCGCCTATGTACAATTTTAGTGCAATAAAGTATTTAAAATAAAAAATAAATAAATAAGGATCACCCACTTAGATTTAGTAAGTAAAACTTTAACAAATAAATATCTTAAATTACTATCTTAAACTAAAAATAACATTAATTAATTGTACATATCTTACAGCAATATAGAAACCCTAGCATTGTAATATAGGATATTTATAATATAGATACTTGCATACATATATACGTAAACCTACATGTATACATACCTTATTTTTTATTTTTTTATACGGAGCATAACATGTGACACCGCGCCCACCTGATGGTAAGCGGTACGCGAGGTCCAAGAATAGGAGCAACTGACGCCAGCCTCAGACGACCGACATCAGTCCCTACCACTATGCCGGCCTATAAAGATGCTTTTTCACACTTCGTTTGAAGGACTCCAGGTTATAGGAGTGGGGAAACACACTGGCTGGGAGAGCATTCCACATCTTCAGCGTGCGACAGATGTAAGAGTCTCCAAATTTGTATGTACGCGTAGGGATAGTGGCTACGGTACATATACCTACCTACCCATACATATAATACAATAATACTGAAAAATATAATACTCGTATTTAAGTAATAACTAAAAAATATATTCACATTTATTTACTTTTGTTATTAGTTATCGCGTCAAGTACCTTTGATTTATAGGCTGCGGGGGTATTACCAAATAAGTCCACAGAAAGTAGCTTATCGGTATAAAGAGTACACATCCGGCGAATTGGGGCTCGAAATCCAGCGTTAGTTCGGGAAGATGGCACATGAAATAGGTATTTGGACCTGGTGGTTAACATTTGTAAGACCTAGTTTCTGTAAGAGAGAGGCGACAATGCAAAGAGATCGACACAATGAAAGAGATCGTTATAAGATTGAAGAATTCGCCTTAGTGGCAAAAGTTTACCTGCGATAGTTCGGCAATATTTAACTTCAAATAGACGGTGGGGGTATATATAGTTCTCGAATACGTACGGAGCTACTGGGAATAAGGTAACTGATTAGATTTACTATCTGTCGGCAATCAAACTTATTATGACATATTTTATAAAAAGTCGTGGCAGCAATCAAAATTCTACGCGATTTTAAGGTGGTCATCTGTTAACTCACTAGTTATATATCTCTGTTTAATCTATTTGATTTGAAATCTATTTGAATGGAATAAATGTTTTGAGTTTGCCAATTACGTTTATTGTGATAGTTAATTATTTATTTATTTTGTTTACAAATTTTTATATTTACATTATTGTTACAATCACAATATAATTTATATAACAATTAGACCTGGAAAACTGTGAAAAAGAACTATACTTATTACATTTTCAAAATACAGTTAAAGGATCATCATTGTTATCAACGTGGCAATGCTGCCAGTATCCTTGATACAGCGATTTGGAGCAATTATATTTTTTTTATTAGTTTTAAAGAGTATGAGATGATTATTCAATTTTTTTTGTACAGAAAATGATCTCTTCATATAATTTTAGACTATTTTCTTACTACTTGTGCTGTGTACAATTGAAGGATTAAACGAACTTACCTGAAGTGAAGTTCTATCCTGATTATACGAAGTGGTTAGTCCGAGATATACTCGTATAATTGTAGTATCGTCCTCTCTCGCCTTTGCTTCGCGTGTTTTAAAGAATAAAATAAAAATTTATTCCTGGTAACATTCAACTGTCAAAATCATTCATTTTAGAGAACAAGCTGAAATCTAAATGGGTAAAATATTTTCCCCAATATTTAGGGAGGGAGGGATGCTCCTATCTCGGACTAACCACTTCGTATAATCAGGATAGAACTTCACTTCAGGTAAGTTCGTTTAATCCTTCAATTATACTCATGGTTAGTCCGAGATATATAATTGTAGATGTTTAGAGCATTACAATAATAAAATATGCCAATACAAATAACTATTTAAGATATATTTAGTAGAAAAAGAAAGCAAATAAAAATGATTAACTAAACAACATATAGTGATATTTTTATTATAATATTAATTTTTGCAAACCGCTGCTGCAAATTGATGGTTATCAGAAGGTTCCAAAAGAGGGCTGTTGTAGTGTGTTGCAAATGTAGATGAATGTCTAGACCACCCAACAGTTTTTAATATATTGTCTACTGTAAGTCCTGCTCTTAGTGCACAAGACGTAGATGCATGCCTCGTAGAATGTGCTGTAAATATATTGTCTATGCCACTATCTTTCATTACTTGTTTTAACCACCTACTAATGGTCTGACAAGACACTCTGTTATAAGGTTTCTTAAAACTTAAAAATAAATATTCTTCTGATCCTCTTAAATCACTTGTTACTTTTAAATATTGCAGCAACGTTTTTGCCGGACAAATCTCAGGTCTATTTTCGAAATAAGGTAACATTAATTTGGTCTGAGTACCTGGTCGTGATGTCTTTAAAACATCAGTTATAAAAATATCAATTCCTAAATTTGTAATCACAATATTATTAATTTTTATGGAAAATAAAGTTTGTGACCTCTGACCCGTAGCCAGAGCCAATAACATTACAGTCTTTTTGGAAAGTCTTTCTAAGTTAATATCCTCAAAGGGATACCATTTTTCTATATAAGATAAAACTTTTGCTGGATCCCACGAATAATTATATTTGGGTACATATGGTTTTAACCTAAAAATTCCCCTGAACCATCTTTTTAATCTATCATCATGTCCTATATTATTACCCACAATTAATGAAATTGCTGATCGATGGCAATTTAATGATTGATATGATGCTCCTGCATCAAAAATTGTAGTTAAGAAAGATAACACACAAGGTACTGATGGATTAAATAAATCTAACCCATTATCATTGGCATATTGCCACCATTGTTTTAAACATGAACTATATTGTTTTATAGAATTGTTTGCCAAGGAAGCTAACATAATTTCTACCGCTCGATCTGAGAGGTTTCTTCTTTTAAAAGCTTCCCTGATAAGATGCATGCCCCCAGGGAAAGTTGAGGGTGTAGAGGATGTGGTGTTCTGAAAGGAGACATTAGGAGGTTTACAGAAGGCCTAAATGTTATAATATCTGATATTGCCATCGATTTTAAAATCGGATACCATGGTTGGCTATTCCAAACTGGAAATATTATTATGCCCTCAGCTTTATCTAACTTAACTTTTTGAACCACCCTTAACATTTGACAGAATGGAGGGAATGCATAGAAAAAATACTTGCTCCATTTAATGGTGAATGCATCAATGTTAAAAGCTAATGGGTCCCTATGCCAAGAAACATACTTTTTACACTTTGCATTAGTTCTTGACGCAAATAAATCTATTTGTGGAAACCCAAATATATAAGTAACTTCATGGAAGGCTTCAGAAGATAATTCCCATTCTGTGTCTATGTTAAAATTTCTAGATTCACTATCAGCTTCTATATTGTCTCTAGACTTAATATAAGATGCAAAAATCCAAATTTTTCTACTTTCACACCATTGCCAGATACTTCGTGATAGGTCATTTAGTCCTAAATGTTGAACACTTCCCATCCGATTTATACATGAGATAGCTGTAGTGTTATCGATTCTTAATAAAATTTCACAATCTGACATGTCTTTTACAAAACATTTAAGGGCAAAAAATGCTGCTAAAAGTTCTAAAAAATTTATGTGGTAAACCTTATCTGATTCAGTCCAAAAACCATTTGTGACTTCTCCATTACAAAATGCTCCCCAACCAGTTCCAGATGCATCTGAGTAAATTTCTGTACTAAACCTATACTGTTTAATAAAGTTTAAAGGGTTTATTAAATTTTCTTTCCACCATAAAAAATCTTTCTTTACATCCTCATTAATTGACATGATATTGTCATAGTCATCATTAAATCTATCTAATGCTAATATTTTTTCTCTCTCCATGATCTTTGTGTACACAAAACCATAAGAAACTGCCATACAAACAGAAGTTAAAGTGCCCAGTAATCTGGCAAATTCCCGGATTGAACAACTGCTTGCTTTAAAAAATCATCTATTAATTTTAAGAGTTTGTTACATTTTTTAGGTGTAGGTGACAGGGCCATTTTTGTTGAATCAATGATATAGCCCAAATATTGTATAACTTGACAAGGTTCTAACCTACTTTTATTATAATTTATAATAAAACCTAAACATTCTAGCACAGATATAGTCTTTTTTACATTATATAGGCATATATGATATGATGAACCAATACAGATAATATCATCCAAATAAACCACTAAAATTTTTCCTTGATTCCTTAGAAACTCTATAACTGGTTTTAATAACTTAGTAAAGACAAAAGGCGCTGTAGCCAAACCAAAAGGAAGACAATTAAACTCATACAACTTATCATCAAACATAAACCTAAAATATCTCTTATAATTTTTATCTAAGGGAACTAAATAATATGCATTTTTTAAATCAATTGTACACATAAAATCTGCATACAACCCTAACATCTTCCAATTTAAAATGTTCTGGGGTTAAAAACTTATTCAGAGACTTAAGATTTAAAATAAATCTGTGTGAGCCGTCACTTTTTGGAATAATAAAAATACTTGATAAGAACTGGTTATCTATTGGGCTACATTGTGTAATAGAGCCTAAATCTAATAATTTCCTAATTTCTATTGATAAAATTTTTTGGTCTGATGTATTAATGGAGAAACTATTATATAAAATTGAGTTTTGAAATGGAACTGAATTGAATGGCACTTTATAGCCTTTGATCCAATTTAAGATAGAAGCATCATTTGTAATCTTTACCCAGCAGTTATAAAAATAAAATAATCTGGCAGCAAACTTCACCTCTATGGATACCTGGCACGTTGTGGCTGGTAATAAGCCCTGCCCCGTTGTGCTGGTCGCTGTCTTATTCCTCCTCGAGCTGGTTGGGTTAAGGCTGGTCCCCCCCTGAATGACGCTTTTCTTTGAGTGTCTAGGCGCCGGGTGGGCTGGTAGTTTTTCTGCTGAGGTCTCTTAGTAGCAGTCTTGAATATGTTGGTGGATACCCTTTTTAAAACATTGCAAGACTTGTTGTTTTCAGCCAACTGGCTGTACAAATGTTCATCCCTCTTATTAGAAGAAAGCACTGCCTGCAAGTTTTTATCCAAATTTAGTGCTATCAATTTTCTCCTTATGTCCGTATACTGAAAATGCATATTTGCACTCAGTCGAGAGGCCTCACCAAGAATCTTGACTACTTCGGATTTATTAAACTCCTTTTTACATAACAAATGGGAGCTCTTCAATATAGCTCCCGTTATCAGGCCAAGCTCTTGTTGCCTCAATCTTAGCCGTTGGTCCCTGTATCTTTGTGGCTCAGATAGAACGCACTCTAGTTCTGGGTTGAGTATTGGAGCATCCAGCAAAATGCAATTTTTTGGAATCAAGCATGATTCCGCCAAATTTTCTTTTTCCTCATTCAATAACCCATCCAACAAAATCTTTTTTGATCTTGTATAAAGCTCTTCGTGGACTGGATCTCCATATTTCCTCTCCTGTCCAGAAGATCCACCAAAAGCTTCCAGGGTTGCAGTGTCCAATTCATCCTGACAGTTAGGTGCCACTGGCAGCTCCTCCATTAAAACTGTTGGAGAAGGTTCACCTTCCGGACCTGTTTTGATAATAAATACTCTTGGACTACATTTTATTTATAAAAGTTAAATTTTATATAATTATATGATAACCTAGGCAGGCACCCCACCTTTTAGAGTATAGCTATATTGTAAAGTAATTTATTATAGTATACTACACAATATACACAATTACATGTCACACATGAAATGAGATATAATATTGGTACCTAACAAAGGTAGGTAGTGTATAGTCTCATGTAAGATAATGTTTAATAGCAACAAATAAATTGTAATTATTTGTTTATTTATATTAATTAGGCATAACCTTTCCCACGGAAAGGAAGTATTTTGTCACACAAAATGCTTTGTTTTTTGCCATCATTATTTCCTTATGGATAGAAGTATCTTGTCACACAAAATACAAGAGAAAAACAAATGGTGTTTGGTAATAATATTTCCCCACGGGAATATTAAGTACTTGTCACACAAAGTAAACTTGTTAGTAAACTACCATTTCATCACATGAAATAGGTACTGGTATTAAATTATAATACGATCAATGAAACCCATAAGTTTGCAAATAACTTACTTGTACTCTCATCTTGAACCGACCTGTCTGGCGATTCTCGAATTTTTTGTTTATATCTTTCTAATTTCTTTTCTAACTTCCTAAGTTTTTTCTCAACTTTGTTTTTATCACTGGTTTTACCCATGTTTTACTAAATACGATCAAAAAACAAAGAAAACACAAAATAATAATGCGAATTACGCAGCGCGAAGAAAACGAATGATTTTGACAGTTGAATGTTACCAGGAATAATTTTTTATTTTATTCTTTAAAACACGCGAAGCAAAGGCGAGAGAGGACGATACTACAATTATATATCTCGGACTAACCATGAGTATAATGATATAATTGTAGATAATAGTTCGATACTGTTATTGAAAAGACTAATCCTGTTAGAATAATTTATCTAAAAATTCATATATAACTGTGAATACGATTTAGCCTAAATCCCCATACAAGATGAATTATGGAATGAATTATTATAAACTAGTGTCCCGGCAAACTACGTACCGCCTATATAACAGTCATTGAATTTTTGTAAATCTTAGTTAGCCCGTAGAAATCCACAATATCAAATACTTATATGCATTGCTAATCGCCGATTGGATCTTCTCAATAAACTCTACATAAAAGGCCTATGTGATGGCTGGCCAGCTCCACTCTTCCAGGATTAGCGTTTCGGTTATCCTTAGAGAGGTCGATTAACCGTTGAGCGGTAAATGGTTTGACTTGGCTTTATTTCTGTATTCGACGACAGTCTTAAGAGCAACGACTGAGTAACTATATATATAATAAAGAGTTTTAGGTTCCTGCTCGGTACCCTCGGTCGGTATGCCCCGCAAATGCGCTGATGCGCGCCACCTATCGGACAACAGTAGTACTATGTCAGAAACCTTCGACGATGTTCACATAACATATTGTAGTACATAGTAGTAGTAGGGTCAATGCATAGGGAGCACACACACAGACATTCACCTTTATATATACAGATGTTCATATGACAGCGTTAATCAGCTTGGTCATCACGGCCTGTATTGTCAAAAATGTGCCGTGTCAATAATGGAATCCATGTATTTAATCATAATACCTATTAAGAGGCCGGTACACAAATATTCGACTAATACAAAGCGGATAGGTGATAAAAATTGCAATTAACTTCATAACTACTTTGTGTAATGCTATCACAGCAGTTCGGTTCTCTTCAGCATCCCACTCCATTAAATTTCAAGAATATTAAATTGGCGTGATAATAAAAAAAACACAATGCATATTCAGATGAGAATGACAGATTCCAAATTCAAATGTAACATTATTATGTTCTCTTCTCCCGATGAATGATGAATTAGGTGATAGGGAAGGCAAAGGGTCTAGCCCATACGGCCAAGTCTATTACGTCATATTTTTTTCTTATGAGATAATGAAGTTATCATCAAATTCCAAATGTTGCAGAATTTGATGCTTTTCTTGGAGTCACTCGCGGCATTATCGGTTATAATATGAGAGTTTACAGCGCGAGAAAACCGCAACAAAATAACAGCAAATTTAAATTCCAATTTATCATATTCCATAATATTTTACATTGCAGCATATTATTAAACAAAACAACGAAACTTTTGACTAACAATATCCACAGAAAATAAATTTACAAAACAAAAACTTGCACTTGACATGTCCGTGAAAAATGGCGCGAAAAACTACTTTTTTATTTAACAGTTTTTACGGCCAGACTATGTATACTGTTGTTATTTATAATTTGTGACATTTTTGACACAAATTAAGTATTCTTATATATTTTGTCATATTTTTAAGAATGGAAAACTAAATTTTAAATAAGATCAATAAATTTACAAAGTAAATGAGATTTAAAATGTAAACTGAGCCAAAGTAAACAACATTGTTTTCTCCGTTCTCCTTTCTCGCCTCTAAGGGTAGATATTTCGGATCAAAAAAATTGAACCCCCAACATAGACGTATATAAGAACAGCTTACATTAGTACCGCACCAGGGCCGCCGCACAGAGTTGTTCCGTCGTCCCGTACTAACTATGGTCAGAACTCGGTAATGCTTCGTTTAGCTCGGCTGTTTAATGATGAATATGCAGAAATGAATTTATTTTGTGGCAATAAAGCCTCCTTCAAAAATGCTGTGCCTAAATATTCTATTGGTAAATTTAGTAGCCAAAATACCTAAAATTCTATTATATTTATTTCACTAAATTCATAGTTTGCCCATTTACTCTTCATAAACATCATACGCACCCACCCACACACACAAATCTCACATATACCACTTTTCACACTTTACATTTATTTCCACTAGTTTTAGATTTGATTTATACTTATATACATATATATATATAATAATAATAATAATAACGTTTATTGAGCTTTCTTATTGGTACCTATATACAAAGTTGAGTAAACAATATATAAAATATTCCCTGAATTTACATACATTTTTGATTGAATGCAAACCACAAGGATAGGCAATTTTAAGATGGTCCCTGACTCCTAACCAAGATAACTTGTGTCCTAGGATGTCAGTCAGTTCCATATTGACTTATAGCCTCAGATAGCCAGCTCTAAAGGTATCATAAAATAAAATATATACTCTGGACAAAATTTTATTATTTATCAATTTTTTAACTCTATTTAACTTGTATATCTTTTAGTTTATAAGTATCTTACTTTTGTATCCGAGCTGTTTTCTTTTTATAATTTTGTTAATTTATGCACTTTATTTATATCTGAAAATCTGTTTTGGCCTTTTACCTGTTTTACTTTATTTGCTTATTTTTTATGTAAGTATTAGCTGTAAGATTTTCTTTTAAAATAAATAAAAAGTAACGCAAGAAGAAGGAGATAAATTTATAAGCATTCCATGGATTAACGATCCATCGTGTGTGGGAAAGAGAGATTGGAAGAATGATGTCTCGGACTTGCGATCAACCATAGACTGGTTCACAAAAGCCTCCTTGTTTATTTAATTGCGCAACAAATCGCTCACCATTCACCATTCTGCTCCTCTACCTACCCAACCAAATAGTGTATGAATCGGTTAATGCCATCCTGGAAGCTCGTTCCATAAATATTTGACGGCAGTTTGTTTGCTGTAATTCCTCTTGCATCAACTTTCACTGCGTAATTTATTTTTTAACCAAAACTTTGTTTGATCGTATCGTAAGAATCGTGAATTATTAATATATATTACGTCTTTTAATTTTAACATAAGTTTAATAAATATTTATTTTATACAAAACCTTAAATTAAATAAACTATATTACAACAAAATCTAAATTTAACCTAAATAGAAAAATAAAATAAAAATACTTACCAAAAATATAGCTCCTCCAAATCGCTGTCTTGTGGCATGGTGCCCAATACACTAGCAGCATTTCCCCTTTGAATTATTATATATATTTTTTGGGAGAAAAAACTGCCAGCCCTATTGTCACCAGAGACGTCAATAAGCCTTGGAACAATTTCTTTATAAAATGCTTTCAGTTCCGATCCCCACGGGCCTATCGTTTCTACAGCAAACGTCGAAAAAAAGTAACTATTGCAAATCGTTTCATATTCTCGACGCTTGCTGATCTGCGCTTTTTCCGCTGCAACACCAGCTTTAACAGAAGTTCCTCAAAGATGGAAAGGGGCTAGGGAATCCCAACAGATAAAATCCCATACCAGGGATTGACCCAATCTTCAAGGAACTAATGTCATTCCGTCTGGACGCTTGCCATCGTCTCGACTCCGGTTGGTTCTAAAATAGATGGGATCGAGACAACTGCAAGCGTCCTACAAATGAGGTCGTTCTTTTAATTAGTATCATTATTATTATTCAGTACGGAAATGTCTGAAAGGTACGAAGACAGGAAGGCTGGCGATTATTTCTGATATACAGAGGGGAATCTCCTTGGGACCATGGGACATCTTTAGAGGACATTTTCTGTTTATACACACATCAAAAAAGTCTAGGGATCAAGCATGTTTATGCGGATTTCTTGTGATTGAGATGTGGCTTTGTAATAAATTTATGATTTTATAAATTTATATGGATCCTTTTTGGTGCATTTCATAATTTAAAACAGGAACTGTCAATCAAATTCGAGTAAAAGATGAAAATCAGCTGTCAATATTTTCCCTATAAAAACATAAGACGCATTGAAGACATTATTAGTGCTACTGTTTCCCTACTACTGATTAAAACCAACGTTATTATGGAGCGGCGACGTCATTTAAGCAGGGAAGAAATGATCAGAGCCGTGGGAATGATAGAAGCTGGTTCCCGGCAACGTACTGTGGCTTTAGCTCTGAATACAAGTCAGAGTGTTATCAGTCGACTTTGGACACGTTACCGAACCACTGGTACCGTGGCTGAGCGCCATGGAGGACGGTATCGCTGCACCACACGGAGACAAGACCGATACATTCAAATCACAGCTCGAAGAACTCCAACAATAACCGCCATGATGTTAGCCGTGAGCCTTCATCGCTCTTCAGGGAACTTAATTAGCGACCAAACAGTCAGAAACCGCTTGCATGAAGTGAACCTTCATTCCCGAAGACCGCTACGGGTACCACCTATAGCAATGCACAATCGTAGGACTCGATATCAATGGGCTCTTGAACACAGAAATTGGACAGAAGAACAATGGCGTTTCGTGTGCTTTTCTGATGAGTCTCGTTTTGGTATGAGGCCGGATACAAGACGTATACGACACTGGAGAACCCCTGGACGCCAACAGCGATTAAAATCCTGCCAGGAAGTCCATCCTTATAGTGGTGGAACCATCATGGTATGGGCGGGTATTTCGATCGGCGGAAGAACTGAGTTGATTTGGATCAGAGGCAACCTCAACGCTCAAATTTATGCTGAGACGGTTGTATCAGACGTCATCGTTCCTCTACAAGTGCATATCGGTCCCTTATTTCAGTTAATGCATGATAATGCACGACCGCACACCGCAAGAGTTGTAAGACAGACTCTCGCCGCAGCTAACATCAATGTCCTGCCCTGGCCTGCTCAGTCGCCAGACTTGAACCCGATTGAGCATGCATGGGATATTCTTCAGAGAAGAGCTCTGCCGAATATGGAGGGTATCCAGTCGCAAGAAGACCTTTTTTTGTTGTTGCAACGAACATGGGCGGCCATTCCACAGCGTGATTTGGATGAACTCATTTTGAGTATGCCAAACCGATGTTCTTGTGTTGTTAGTGTTCGCGGTAGAAACACGGATTATTAATTGTTTAAGTTACCCAATAAAATTAAAAAAAAAACTGTTATTTCAGTCTTTTTTTCGAACTTTAATGTTAGTGGTTCAAATGTCAAAAATCCCTTTATTAGGAAAATGGCAATTTTTTTTACTAATGCAAAGGTGACTTGGTTTATCGTTACTGTAGACAAACGAAAACATTTTATTTGATCAATCCTTAAAGAAAATTTTAATGAATATCAATCAGGAGAAAAGTTATTGCAAAAATATATGTTGATCCCTAGACACTTTTGATGTGTGTAGTTTATGTTTTATAAGGTTTAGTCTATATACAATTTTATGTTTATTATTTGAGTTGTTTTTAAATTATTTTTAATTTAAACCAAATATTAAGAACCATGTATATATAAGTCTATACCACGTGGAATATTATTAAAGATCAAAGTTTTTTTATATTATAAATTAGAATAGAAATAAAGAACGTACGATTTTGTGTTTTTATATTTATTAATAATATCTTAAGTTACGGTGCCGATAAGTTGTCCTAAAAATATCGCCACTCATAATCAAGTAGGTAGCGAAAGGTCGATGATCGCGCGGAATTTGACTTACCTACGTAAAAAAAACTTGAGATTCGGGCGAGGTTGACGCGCCGACCGGGTGTGACCTTGTCACACTCCCCAGCCTTTAGGTATGTAACACTTTAGATATTGTGGTTTTCAGACGCGGCCATACTCACTATACAGTAGTGTTTTGTTTATCAAAGAATGTTTTTTTTTTTAAATAAAGTTACCTTTTTTATTTCATAAAGGGTTTCTACTAATGACACCTGAAGCCTAAAAAAACTATTTGCTCTTTTTACAATTATACGTAGTATATAAATATATAACAAGAATAAAATAACATACGTAAATTTTATCAAGGCACGTATCTGATTAGACTTCTATGACATAATAATAATATAATAATATTTCCAGACAGTCACACAGCGCCATCTAATTTCCGTGGTAAGCTACGAGGCTTGTGTTACGGAAACTAGATGGTTGATAAACTACATATTATACTTTTTTTTTTGTAATTATATACATATAAACACCCAGACCGAGACAAATTATACAATGTACAACTTGCCCCCGGTGGGAATCGAACCCACGACCTCCCGAGTTCACGGCAACGTTTGTTACCACTAGACCACAGAGGCGGCAATAATAGTTGCACAATTCATGAGTTATAAAATAAATTTAAAGAGAAATGCTATAATGTAACTGATTCTAGAAAAATCAGACCGTTTAAATATACGTCCAGAATCCTCAATAAAGGCCATCATTAATTCTCGTCGGCCAAGCGCGGGGATCTCCGCATTACCCTAATAGCTTCGGAACAATCTATGAGAAAATGTAAGAGATACCAGCTGCCTACTGGATTTTACTACTCTACCCTCTACCTATATATAATGAACGGGTCATATAAACGGGGAAGGTTCTTCGCGCCATTTTGCGTGGACATGTCAAGTGCAAGTTTTTGTTTTGTAAATTAATTTGCTGTGGATATTATTGGTCAAAAGTGGTGTTGATTTGTTTAATAATGTGCTACAAATGTGAATTATTATGCAAAACGATAAATTGGACTTTAAGTATGGGGCACAATAGCAGTTTTTTTTTGCTGTTTTCCCGCGCTGTGGACTCCCATATTTTACCCGACGTGTTTGGGCTATAATGCCGCGAGTGACTCCAAGTAAAGCATCAAATTCTGCAGCATCTGGAATTTGATGATCCCCAACTCGGTTATGAACATATATTATGCAAATAAATAACGTGTTTAGGGCTGATGTATTCTGTACAATGTCTTTTAAAGTCAAACAAAAAAAAAATCATATAAACGGGTCGTCGGCGAACGAATGCCTTCACTCCGTAGCCACGACTTAGATTTAGCTGTACCTTTACAGGGCCAACAGTGAAAGAGACATGGTTTATATGGTTTCAGTCCGTAGGCGCCTTGGGGTCTCCTTATGAGGCTTCACGCGGGCGGACGACCTCCCGCGGTGGCTGGAGTCGTATCGTTAGGCGATATTTCGATCTCAGACTTTAAAAATTAAAAAAAAAAAAAAAATAGGAAATCATTACGTTCTGAAGAAGAGGATAATTTTTAAACTTAGCCTATGTCGGTCGTAAGCCTGATACATTATACTTCTTCTCTTTTCCCATAAACGAACACCTTAGGATTATTTTCTATAAATATTTTTCTCTCACCTTTAATAAACTTATTGCTGTGCAGAATCTATAGAAAATTTCTCAATATAATGCCATTTTTCTGTTTTTGTAATGGAATTGGTGGCATAATAACAATTAAGTACGAACCAATTCCATTACAATAGTATGTAATTAATAAATAAATAAATATTTCCAGACAGGTCACACAGCGCCATCTAGTTTCCATAGTAAGCTACGAGCCTTGTGTTACGGAAACTAGATGGTTGATAAACTACATATTATACTTTTTTTTTTTGTAAATATATACATATTATACACATATGTATATATATATAATAAACACCCAGACCGAGACAAATTATACAATGTACAACTTGCCTCCGGTGGGAATCGAACCCACGACCTCCCGAGTTCACGGCAACGTTTGTTACCACTAGACCACGGAGGCGGTCATTTTTTATTGTTATTGTATTGTTTCTCGAGTTGGTACGCTAAAGACATCGACGAGCTTGCCACTTGTCATGATGGGCCTATAGTAAAGTTGATAAATGTGAATCCGCTTCGTTAAAAAAAAAACATGTTGTCTGTCTACCGCGGAAGGGATACGGTCGTGAAAATACTTTACTTTTTTACTATAATAAATCTCAAGCTCCAGAGATGAGAAATGACAAAAAAAAAATGTTTACGACCAGGAATTGAACCCAGCATAAGAATCTCTATCTAACTGATTTCTACTATTTTAAATTAGCCACAAAAAAATTGGGAGTTAATTTGAGGTTTTTACAGCACTCTCGAACTTAGGCTATCTCGATCCTATAGGCTAGAGACAAGAACCGTTTATTTAGTCAATTAGTTCGACTACGCTAATGCACAGTGTTCGAATGACAGGACAGAACGAGCTCTTTGATCAATTACCTAAAACACAATCCGTACATACACACAATCCTAACTATACAAAACCTACAATAATCAACTAACCTTTATACACAAAGAAATAAAGTTGAAATTGCTTTTAAAGAACATCAAGTCATGTAGTCACAAACCTCAATTCGCAGCGGTGAATAGCGCCAATCGGATATCAAAACCACTGATGGCATGCCAAACTAACAAATCAGATATTGCTTTAACATTATTAATTGTTGACTAAAGTAATGATGCACTAGATCTTCTACGACCTTGATTATATTAAAAAGTGTTTATTCAGGTAGCTTTGATAATAAAAATTAGCAGGGGGTTTGCTTCGGAGTTCATTGATAGTTCCATAAATTCGAACACTGCAATTGTTTTATCCATTATACCTGGCCAGAAGACAAATTTCTAAGCATTCCATGGATTCACCGTGCGGGTGCCGGGTCCTTCGTGTGTGGGTAAGAGATGAGAAGAATGGTGTCTTGGGCTTGCGACCGACAATAGGCTGGTTTAAAAAAAGGAGGCCTCCCTTTTTTTTGCGCGATAATACGCTTACCATCCACCATTCTACTCCTCTCCCTACCCAACCAAATACTGTATAATTCCGTTAATGCAGTCTTGGACAGCAGACCTGCTTAGGCCCAATTCTTTCAGTAAGTGATGCAATTTTATTTTCTAGTAAGTTGATAAGACTAGATTTCTCAAAAGTGCAAACAGACTACAAAAATCTATGAAAATAGATATGTATTTGATTTTTATTTTCTATCAATTTTTTTTAGGTTAAATTTAGTTTTTGTTGAGAGAGAGGAAGATAAATTTCTAAGCATTTCATGGATTCACCGTGCGGGTGCCGGGTCCATCGTGTGTGAGTAAAAGATGAGAACAATAGTGTCTCGGTCTTGCGACCGACAGTAGGCTGGTCTAAGAAAAGGAGGTCCCCCTTTTTTATTTTATTGCGCGATAATACGCTCACCATCCACCATTCTACTCCTCTCCCTACCCAACCAAATACTGTATGATTCCATTAATGCCGTCTTGGAAGCTCGTTTCATAAATGTATTGACGGCAGACCTGCTTAGGCCCAATTCTTTCAGTAAGTGATGCAAAGATTTTGCATTACTTTTACATAAGTAGTCCTAACGTATTTATAAATATAAATAAATGGTGCACTGTTGGAAATATTTTGGTGGCGGGTATAATTCTAATGGCTCCTACTGTATCGTTTCTTAATTGTTCTTATACTGCCTGTCTCTGTTCTTTCTCTTCGAATAAATAAATAAATAAAGACCCTTGAATGCCTCGCAAAACTAATAGGCCAATAGTAAGAAGGCCATATTCTCTTAAATGACTTTTTACGGACTTTTTACAGCCACAAAGTATTATAATATTAGATCAGATCACTGTTCTCACCTTTGGGATGGTTCCGCCAAGTACCTCACAGATGCTCTCAATGTCCTACAGAGGCGAGCTGTTCGAATTGTGGACGATGCCACCATATCTGGAACTATCGAATCCCTGCAGCTTTGCCGAGATGTGGCTTCTCTGAGCGTGTTCTACCGGCTATACAATGGTGAGTGCTCTAATCCCTCCCTCTCCATTCCGCAACCGAACCACACGCACAGGTCAGAATATGCACCCACATACCGTAGTCACCGTCCCTTCGCGTACGTATAAATTTGGGGACTTATACAACTGTCGTACGATAAAGATGTGGAATGCTCTTCCAGGCTCTGTGTTTCCACTTTCCTATAACTTCGAGTCCTTCAAGCGAAGTGTGAAAAAGCATCTAGTGAAGCCGGTATAGTGTTGGGGACTGATGGCAGTTATGAGTGTCTTACTTCAGTTGCTAACATTCATGAACCTTGTGCACCACTTACCATCAGGTGGGCCCAAGGTCACATGTCATGCTAGTATAAAAAATAAATAAAAAATAGTTTGGTAAACATTATTAAAAAGTATAATATTGATTTAGATTATAAGCTGACACGGCCTTTTTACGAATGTAATATGTCTAAATTGGCATAACAATCATAATTAATATTATTTAGATTGTAAGCGAACACTCATAAGCTTCCGGCTACGATATATCAACTTGTTTTTTTTTTGTGTTCTCTTCTCCCGATGTATGATAATGAAGGTGATAGGGAAGGCAAAGGGTCTAGCCCATACAGCCAAGTCTGACGTAATAAATCTTTCTTTTTTTGAGCTAATGAGGTCATCATCAAATTCCAGATGTTCCAGAATTTTATGCTTGGAGTCACTCGCGGCATTATCCCTCAAACATGTCGGGTATAAATATGGGAGTACACAGCCCGGCTTAAACTGTGATAATTACTTGCAACTCGTTCCCCATATTTTGCATCCAATTTATCGTTTTCCATTAGTACATTATTTAACAAAACAACACCACTTTTAAGTAACAATATTCACAGTAAAGTTATTTACAAAACAATAACTTGGGTTATTAGTCTATAAGCTAACATAGCCTATTTATAGCCAAATTGTTATTAAGTAAAAAAACTTTTTTTTTGTTTATGGCAACAATGTATTATTTATAATTATTGTATTGCTGTTCGGTTCCATCCACAGTATATTTTTTTATTAAAAAAAAATTGGACTGTATAAAACAAAATGTGTTTTGACTATATCCAAGTTTTGTGTACTAACTATACAGATTTTG
Organism: Tinea semifulvella; assembly: GCA_910589645.1. Classification (NCBI taxonomy): domain Eukaryota; kingdom Metazoa; phylum Arthropoda; class Insecta; order Lepidoptera; family Tineidae; genus Tinea; species Tinea semifulvella. The sequence goes on from OU342599.1 coordinate 7,093,785, forward strand.
TTTTTATATATTTTTTTGCACTATGTACTAAAGCGCAACTTGGATAAGTCGCTTTAAATTCATACACGCCCTCATTTTCTTAATTTTAAAACGCCTGAGTATCGATATAAGGCAATCATCAAAGTTATCCAATCGTGATCAAGTTTTTATAAGGCGTTTGTCGAATCGAAACTACCCGCAACGGTGACTTAATTTTACTCTAGTCTTCCCTCCATTTTGTCTGAATAACTTTCACGAAACTTTAGTACTATATTTGAATTAAGTGCAGGGCTATATTTTACGCTACTATCTTACGGCTTAATTACGCTAATTAGGAGGTAGTGGCCAGTGACGAAAATTTAGCCACTTATTTTGGTGATTTAGTGCACTTTTAACCTTTTCTAACGAATGTTATTAAAACTACTGCGCAATTTATTTTACCTAATATTCTCAGAGTATTTTTTTTTTTTATACTAGCACGTTATGTATGGCGCGCAAGGTCCATGAATGGAATCATTCTCTCATGACAGAAATTACTCCCTAACACTACTTATTGTTACTAATACTTGTTGTTACACTTAATTGCTTTTATTATATTGTATGATTCTTAAGTTGAAAAACGGGATCAGTATACAAATGCAATTGTTATTTCATATCTCATTGTTATTGTACTGATTTTGTTGTTCTTTTTTTTCATTATAGCTAACAGTGAAAATTTGTAAGGCTTTAAGATGACATATGTTTTTTGTATACATAATATTGTAAAGGCTATAAATTTTCCTACAAATAAATAAATAACTGCCTCCGTGGTCTAGCGGTTAAGTCCGTGGATTTAGACTCGAAGGTACCGGGTTCGATTCCTGGTCGGGAAAAAAAAATATTTATTAATGTAAATAAATGCATTAATTTAATATTTAATTAATTTGTGATATTTCTCGAGTTTGGTACGCTGGAGACATCGACGAGCTTGCCACTTGTCATGATTGGCCTATAGTAAAGTTGGCTAAATGTGAATCCGCTATATATATTAGCGTGGTTTCTGACTACCCCGAAAGGGAAACGGTCGTGATGATACTTTACTTTACTATGCCGGATTGACTGGGCATGACGGCAATACACTATACAGGGCTTATCGGCACCTACATACTTCCCCGCCACGGCAGACTGGGCAAATTACCACCATCAGTCCGCCTACCTACCACCTATTTGTTGTTCTCGTTAAAAGTATATGCAATTTGCAATGATTCAATGTTTACTTTTAAGGAGAACCTATAATTGTAAGCTTGCCATGGTGGTATTTATGTTGCTAGTAAAGTTGGCTAAATGTGAATCCACTTATTTATAAGACTGGTCTCTGACCACCCCGAAAGGGAAAAGAAAATATGATTAAAAAAAAAAACACAAAAGCACATGTCAAGTGCAAGTTTTTGATTTGTAAATTACTTTTCTGTTGATATTGTTAGCCAAAAGTGGTGTTGTTTTGTTAATTAATGTGCTACAATGTGATTAATTATGGAAAACGATAAATTTGATTTTAAATATGGGGCACAAGTTGCAGTTATTTTATGCGGTTTTCCCGCGCTGTGAATTTCTATATTATACCCGATTTAGGCTATAATACCGCGAGTAACTCCAAGAAAAGCATCAAATTCTGCAACATTTGGAATTTGTTGATAATCTCATTAACTCATAAGTAAGAAATATATATTACGTCAGACTTGGCTGTATGGGCCTTACCGTGCTATCACCTCATTCATCATCCATCGTATGTGTATCAATAATGGTAAGACTTATTCTAAATAATACCTGGTAGCGCCGCAGCAAAAGCTACCGCCTGCTAGTCTTGTTTGTGAGAACCCTTTACAAAGCTAGCTAATGTGTGTTGATTCCATGCGCCGTCATTTAGCTAGATGGCGCTACGGTCGACACTTCCGGGGTAAGAGAGCCCTTATACGCGCCGAGCTTGTCATATTTAGTCAGTGTGCTTCGGACTATAGCTCGTGAACGGTGGTGTACCTTGTCTCCTCGGGAAGACCACCACGAAGCTCTCTCAGACCGCGCCGCTCATTATATTTACCCGCATCTGCTGATATGAAGTGAAATTACACCCGCGACATTAAAACCGCACCTGGATCGTCTCGCAGCTGACCAGAAGGCTGATGCTTGGCTATTGGAGTCCTCGTCATTGCTAGTTCAAGTAAGTGGATTCTCTACAGATAATTCTAGTTTTGGAGTAGCTTTGTACTGCTGTGACCCGACCAGGTTTCCCACTGCTGGAGCTATAATCGAAGGCCGCGAACCAGCATCCTATTTTTAAAACCCGCATAACTGCCATACCAATACCATTAAGTCTAAAGCTATAAATAAAGCTGGTTCATTTTGTCAAAGTTTACAACTTTTGCTCGAGTCAATGGCAGCGGCTTTACAAATTTTGGCTCATTCGAGTTAAGCCAGTCTGAGCGGTTCACTAATCCGTATACGTTTATTCCCATACTTAAAATTTTCAAACTTTGATTTAGAAATAAATTTCCAAACAGAACCAGCAGAAAGCTTTTTTAATACTGTGCACCTTTAATACCGCTCCTACCCAGATGGTAAGCAGTACGCGAGGTAAAAAAAAAAAAGTATCATCACGACCCTTTACTTAGCCAACTTTACTATATAGAACAATCATGACAAGTGGCAAGCTCGTTGGTGTCTTTAGCGTACCAAACTCGAGAATATCACAAATAAATAAGTAAAATGCAATAGTTACAAAATAAAATAAAAATTAATCTAATAAAATTATATAAACTAAATAAAAATTAAAACTAAAAACTAAACTGTTATAAAAAAATCATCCAAGACCTGATCATGTGGCACTGTACCAAGAACACTTGCAGCATTCCCTCGCTGCACAGCGATGCTGATTTGCTACGAAAAAGAACTTCTCTTGTCACATACAGCATTAACCAGCCGCTTCGACAGTTCTTTAATAATAAATATATTTAAATAATAATAAAATTTATTTATTCTAAACTTCTATATGTAATATAGAAACAAAATAAAAGAATTATTATTATTATTGATTAATAGGCGAGCAGCGCATTGCTGATATGCCTATATCAAGCACTGGTGTAAAGTTTATAAAATTGTCAGTTATCACCATAGTCTATTTCGATTGTCACTAGCCACTTGTCCAGTTTGTTACAATATTAAATTATTAAAAAGAAAATCTAACAATAAATAAACAAAAAAAAAACTTAACCACAAATAAAACTAAAATTATAACCGTCCGATGGGGGGCGTGGTGTGCGATTTATTTAAATTAATCAATATTATTGTGACCCGACCAGGAATCGAACCCGGTACCTCCGCGATCAAAAACATTTTCAAAAACCGGTATCACTAAACACTAATCAGTTAAAGTAGTTTTTTGTCGCTTGGCAGTTTTTCATCTTTTATGTATATCTTTGCTGTATAAAGCACAGATAAGGTCATGCGTGGAATACTGTTCTCACCTCTGGGATGGCTCCGCTAAGTATCTTAACAGATGCTCTCAATGTCCTACAGAGGCGGGCAATTCGGATAGTGGACGACACCACAGTCTCTAAAACTCTCGAATCACTGCAGCTTCGCCGTGACGTTGCCTCTCTGAGCGTGTTCTACATGCGATACTACGGCGAGTGTTCTGAGGAGCTCCATAACCTTATGCCTTCTTCTCTATTCCGCAACCGAACTACACGCACAGGCCAAAATATGCATCCACATACCTTACCCACTATCCCTACGCGTACTCATAAATTTGGAGACTCTTACATCTGTCGCACGCTGAAGATGTGGAATGCTCTCTCAGCCAGTGTGTTTCCCCACTCTTATAACCTGGAGTCCTTCAAGCGAAGTGTGAAAAAGCATCTTGTTAGGCCGGCATAGTGGTAGAGACTGATGTCGGTCGTGGTGACCGGCGTCAGTTGCTCCCATTCTTGGACCCCGCGTACTGCTTACCATCAGGTGGGCGCGATGTCACATGTCGTGTCCAGTATAAAAAAAAAAAAAAAAAACTTTAAACGGTGGCACTGCCTGATTAGTTACAGAAAGATGTCAATACTAAGGACGAATTCCCAAAGCCAAGAAAAAATCCTTTTGTTTGTTTACCGTTATGTAACTGTCATAATAATACAAAAATATTCGGCATATAAAATTACAATCATACAAAATAATTATTTTAAATTTGCAGTATTTTGAAAGGAATATTTAAATATATTTTGATTTTATAACTAAATTTGAGCATGGAGGATCACAATATGGGGTCAGGAAAACTTACAGTGGATATAGAATGTCACGTACATACAAATCGAATTATTTGCGAAGGTGTAAAATCGTTTAATAGTGTTGGAACAGAAAATGGAACCCAAACTAAATGTAAAGGTTATTATCCATTATCTATCACTGACTGCGTAGTTGTTGCGTGTAGCGCGCAAGACGTTGCACGCGCAAATAACTCCGTGTTCAAGTAGTAAGCAGATAGCGTTTTTTTACTGAATTTAGCTTTAAATCGAATTAAAACGCTATTTCAACGCTTAGATTTAAATATTATTCGACTGAACGCTGAATCTGAATTGTGATTGAAATTAAACAAAGTTATCGATTTAATTTGCGAAACAATGAAACGAAACGAAATTACCCATTACAATAATTAATTATTACCATATGTTGCTCGCCAACCCGTCTGGCCAGCGTGGCGAGTGTAGGCCAAATTCTCCAGATATATATTCTTGAAGGCCCATCTCTAACAGTGGAAGTCTAGGACGCTGTGTTCTAGGGGCTGTAATGATGATGATGATGACATGTTGCTCTATGTTTTTCCTATTTTAATACATATCTTCAGGCCAGGTCCCTTGCGGGGTAGGCAGAGACAATTAAGCGCCATTTGTCACGATCTCGACATACCTCTTTCGCCTCTTCATACATACCCTTTTGTTTTGATGGCTTTTTATTGCACCTTCAGCTTTGTTTTATATATTTGAACGTGATAAGTGAGTCTTGGTCTGCCAGGGCCTCTTTTACCCCCAACCTTCTTTATATATCTGGTTCGTCAATCTCTCTTCAGTCATTCTTTCAACATGCCCGAACCATCATAGTATGCCTTGCCTTACGCTTTCTTTCATACCCACCTTTTTGCGTATTTCATCATTACGTATGCGGTCCGTCAAAGTAACACAGCATATTCGACGCAACGACCTCATTTCTATTTTAATAATTTACCTTATTTTATTTTTTCCATAGCCAGTTACCTTTTCAACGGGGTAGGTATACCTTTACCCTGAAAATCTAATAAGTTTGAGGAACACTCTTCTAGAGCATTCTTTAGAATTCCTGGCGAATACAGAGAAAGAAAATAATACTTTTTAACTGTTTACATAAATATAATTCTAATAGAATAAGTATTTGCTTGCTTGGGGCTTAGAGCGCTAGTGGCTCGGTTTTTAGATTGTTTGGCGGAATGCTCAATATTTTGACATTTCTGACAGATGAATCGATCTTAGACGATACACTTTTGGACGATTGTGCACTCCGTCTCACCCCGCTGGCGAACACAGTTGGAGCATGAAAATAATACTTTTTAACTATTTACATAAATAGAATTCTAATAGAATTAGCTCGCTCGGGCTAAACTTCATTAAAGTTGGAGTTACAGTTGCGAGGAGCGCAGTTCATGTGCGAACTTAGTGCATACCCACCTTAAAAGGTTAATTGAGTTAGCCTTTGTTCCAAATGCGCTTCAATAACTGGAGTATATTGATTAAGCAATTAATTAAACAAGCTAACGTAATTCTACATTTTAAGGTAAATGCAAGACTTGCATAGTAAAGCGAATTGTACCAAGCAAAAGACCAATACGAAGAAAAGGTAAGATTTTTAAAAAACTTTATAACACAATTTCATTTCGAAAGATCGTTTTCAATTTCTTTGTGACTCGCACGGTCTTTTACTTCGTTCTTCCCATACCAACTTACTTAAAATTCCTCCCCACTCTTTCAGCAGATATTCAGATTCCTTTTCAGTATCTGCAGACTACCTTTGGTAATCAGACAGCTCCATGTCCCAAAATATCTAAAGACTATTTTTTCAATTTTTAATAAACAGAATAACTTACCCAGCCGTTTTGTTTTCCGAGGTGTTGACGCAAAAACACATCTCCCAATAAGATGAGTGTATTTCCGCCGTTTGAGGTTCTCTGACTGTAATGCAGTAGCGCCTGGGTCCTTAGAGGTCAAGGACAAGTGGGAAGGCGCCAGGTGTCCACACAGGAGGCATCCCACACTAAAGGCAAACCTAGCCTCTATGGTTGCATATTATATAATGTAGAAAGAATGAATGGAATTCCCGATGGAATGACGTTGGTTCCATAGAGGCTAGGTTTGCCTTTAGTGTGGGATGCCACCTGTTATTATTATTATTTTGTATATATATACTTACAGCTGAACCTTATTTTGTATCTAACCTACCCATCACCAAGTATTATTATTGCATATCAATGGTTTCCATCAACATACAAAAAAAGCCAACTCGTAAAAACCCCTTTCATTAGTTAAAATGCACTTTAATTTATTAATTAATTTTATTACTAAATAACAAAATGATAGTTAACTTTAGTAATTTGATAGTAAGGCTGATGGACTGGAAGAAGTTCCATCGTTTATCGGTGATAAATGCCTTTTTGGAAGACCTAGAACAGGACTATCCCGCAATTTGTACAACTACCACAATTGGAAAATCAGTGGAAGGAAGAGAGATTAGGGTAAATATTTTTATTAACGATATCCGAATGAAAAGTGTCAGGTGTTCATGAAAAACTGTCAGTTTCATTCAAACAAATCGAGCCGGCACGTAACTATAAATAATATCTCCTCCTCGCCTCCATAAAAAGTTAACTTGCATCATGGAGACCAGTTGATTCCCTACAATTTGTGAAAATAGTTACATCAAAATATCTATAAACAACTTAATAATTAAAACCAATATTACGTATAACTATCAAACAAATGCAACTGCAAATATAAAATAATACGTAAAATGCAGGTAGTTTGAAAAAAAGATAAAGCTATTCAATAACACTCGCCAAACGAAGTCACAAAGAATGGCTGTTAATTGATGGTACAACTCTGCAAACTCACTCGCGTTTAAAGATTAAACACTAATTGTGTTGACTAATGACAAGTTTTCACTTATAGGTAAACACAATAACATAGTAAATGAATTTTTTTTAAATAAAATTATACTAACAATGTTAAATAAATGAATAGTACTCTACACGGATAAGCTGCACACACTGCACCTACCTGAAGTGCTCATTTGTCATCGCGCATCTAATGGATATGGTACTGTCATTAAACATATCAACATCAATGCTCAGGTCATTGAAGAACTCACTTGCTCTATTAAAAAACGCGTTACGTCTGTAATTGGTGTTGCAGCGAGGAACATGTAAGAGTGGACGCTGCCTGATCTTGAGCGAGGGTATTTTCAAGGATATCAAATTTACTAACTCAGGAGAATCCACAATTCCACGCGCAACGCCAACCAGGTAGGTTATGTCTGCAACATTGCGACTCGTCTCTAGTGGCAGCAATTATGTATTTTGCATCGCTGATCATAATTAAGTTATCATAAGTTTTAGTGTTATATTGTAGGTATCTCAAAAATCTTCTGTGTATTGATTCTATTCGTGCAATATATACAGCATATTTGGGATTCCATTATTGAGATGCATACTCGAATACAGAATTTCAATCGATTTAATGAATCGCAACCTTAGCGCTCTCAAGTTACGTGCCGACTCGATTTGTTCGAATGAAACTGACAGTTATCTAGATTATCTACAGCCATGTAGATTAAGATTTATACATTTATAATTGATATTAATTTATAGATGCTAAAAATATCTAATAGTAATGTGAATAACACAGCAGTGTGGATAGATGGATCGATACACGCCAGGGAATGGATCACAACATCAGTTGTCACTTATATCGCTAATATTTTAGCTAAGAATTTTGTCAACCTTCCAGACTATATAAAAAATAAAGACTGGTAAGATCAAAGTCAATTGGATCATATTACATAAACAATGTCTCTTGTCTTAATTGAAATTTATATTCACAGGTATATTGTACCAGTATTGAATCCTGATGGATATGAATACTCCCATACTAAAGACAGGATGTGGAGAAAAAATCGAGCCCGCTATGGACAAAACAGGGGAGGTGTGGACCTCAATAGAAATTTTAGGTACAATTTAAATATAGGCGAGGTAAATATAGCGGTAGTTGTAGAAGCGTTTAAAATAAACAACGTGATTATTAGTATTATTTAGGAGGATTTAACGATTTTGCAGCCCTCTCACTCGCACAATCTGATATTTTGTAATACATTTAAGTTAATATTTACTTTTGAGAAATTTAGTCTATTAACTTACCAGGGATTAAAATTACAGACATTTTGGAAATATATTATGGCATCCTTAAGAGCTAGAAAGGGACTGACTACAAATATGTACAATTTTGACCACATTTGTAAAGAGAGGTCAAAGTACGGAAACAAAATGCAAGCCCACCTCGACCCTTGGCGCCGCATCAGACTAGAGAATTCTTATGGAGACATTTGAACATCATTGTAGAATCCCAGATAAACTAGCTGTATCATCCTATAGACCAGACAGACGTCTTAGAGTTCTCTCGAAACTTTAAAAAAGTTATTCTTTCTTAAGTTACCGTTCTGTAGGATTCAAATATTCCAAAAGACCACAACATGAAGTCGAACAAATATTATGATCTTATACAAGAAATGATCAGGAACGGGTTCAAGACTTAGCTTTACGCAGTGGAAGTTGGTGCGAGAGGAGTTCCAGCAAAATCTTTGCACCATTTACTGAAAGAATTGGGCCTAAGCAGGTCTGTCGTCAATACATTTATAGAAAGAGCTTTCAAGACGACATTAACGGAATCATACAATATTTGGTTGGGTAGGGAGAGGAGTAGATGGTGGATGTTGAGCGCCTTGCACATTAATTTAAAAAAAGAGGCCTCATTTGCCAGCCTATTGTCGGTCGGAAGCCCGAGGCACCATTCGTCTTATCTCTTACCTTCATATATTTGTTTGAGTAAAACAAATGAAAATCGTTATAAATATTTTAGCTATTTTTCATTGTCTATAATTGTGAAATAATGAAAATAATAAAGTGTAAATATGTCCAAAATGTCCGTAATTTTATTTTAATTTAATTTATATACGTTACAGTTATGGCTGGGGTCACAATGGAGACGAAGGTTCATCTGAATGTCCAGACAATGTGTTTTACAGAGGCCCTGCACCCTTTTCCGAACCAGAATCAGCAGCTGTCAGAGTAAATACGAGTATATACCACAATATTTTAAATTTAAATGATCAATATATTAAATTACAAAAATAAAAGCGTGTAAATTTAGATATGAAGTAAAAAGGTTGTGGCTTAGAATAAAACATAGAAAGATAGCATTTAAAAATCTGTCAATTATGATGGCATAATTATTAATGTTTGCGCTTGAATATAAATTCAAGGCAATGGTGCGTAATTCTGGTCTGAAAAAGCAACCGGATGATTAATTAGTATTTGAGTTCCTGAGGCAATTTGGTAACTTTTTTGTATAGTACCTAGTTTATATAACATTTAACCTCATTTTTTTACCCCTAAAGGAGTTATTATTGTACGCTATTATTTTATTGTTCTTTATCTTTATTGTTATATAAACAAAAGGCGGACAATGCCTATAGGCACTCTCTTTCAATCAACCTTCGGGACAATGAAAACGTAAGACGTAAGCAAATAAACAACAAATATGAAAAGAAAATCTAAAATACAATATTTACTTTCAACTACAATATAAAATTACATATATAAATGGGTATATACAATACAATACAATAAATGGGTATATACAATACATATATATAACAAGAATTTTACTCAAAAGCGCACCGGTGACTACAAATATTTTTTTGTCGAATTTAAAATAATTTATTCCTGCAAACCGTATCCGTACGTTTCGGATGACATTTTTTTAAAACAATAGCGAGTACGTGTACTGAAACCGCCTTTCCATTCGGTTTTAAAACATTTTTTTTTACTTTTTGACTTCCACCTGTTTTCTACGATTCCATTCCATTTTAGGGTTATGAGGTTTTTTTTTGTTATACAAAAAAAGTTTCCAAATTCAGAATTAATAACGCACCATTGCTTTAGTTAAAAGGTATATTTTTTTTTTTTTGATGCCATTAATTGCACAAAAATCCATTATAAACAAATACAAATCCTGAGAGCTGTTAGCACGATGACTTGACCTTGAGATTGACATAGTCGTTCAAGTGTACGTACTTCGTTTCTATGCATTATTATTCTATGGATGTGGCAATGATAAGTTATAAATTGTTAATGAACTATTTTCAGGATACAATATTGTTCTCCAATACACCGTTCAAAGTATTTCTCTCATTTCATAGTTATTATGAAGCAATTATATTTCCATGGGGATATAAGGATGACCCTTGTCCAAACTATGTTAAACTTTTAGAAGGAGGGATTGAAATGGCCAAGGTACAGGTTATATTATTTTATTACAATTACCTTGTAAATAATAGGTCTTTTCGCGATTTTCCCTAAAGACATAAGTATTTCTCACGACAGATATTGTAAGTGTCGTGTGTCGCGACTACTAATTAAACCTTTTGTAGCGGGTAGATTTAAAACTCCACTCATATTAACAAGCTCTTGTGCAGCTCCAGTCACTCTTGTGACCACAGTTGATGCAACTTAAATGAAGCCACAACGCGAGAAATATGTTTGAAGGAAATAGCGTACAGACACGTTATTTATAAAACTTATGTGCGAAAGTTTCATTAATAAAGTTGAACTTTGTTCTAGGCTATAAGAAGAACGAATGGCTTAACATACAAAGTAGGTAGCACAAAGGACCTCACATACTTTGCTTGTGGAACTAGTATCGACTGGAGTTACGGAGTGGCTAAAATCCCATTTTCCTTTATGATTGAACTAAGAAGTAGAAAATACAAATTTCGACTTCCAAAAGATCAAATAATTGATAACTGTGTTGAAATATGGAATGCAGTGAATAGCTTACTTAAGTTTATTGACAAAAAATAATGAAGCCACGCATCATCCCTGTAGAACACAGAGCTATCATTGCTGAACTATCTTGCTATACTGGCTAGGCATGTTGGCAAACCTACCTGTATGTAGATAAAAACTAGTTTGTGTAGTATAGTTTTGTAAAATGTTAACAAAGGATGTAAAATAAAAAATCGTATTTGCAGTTACAATTTTGTGTTTTAATTGTTTATAACGTTCGTCTTTTTCTATCAACAATTTTACAGTTATTATTCTTATTACATTGTTCTTTATCCACGTGTTTCATTAATGCTTTAGTTCCATTGAGTATTTCGTTACACGTGTCTAGGATTTCTTCTTTTGGTAAAAGAAAACGATGTTGTTTACTTCTTAACTCTATAAGGTATGAGTAAGGTATTTTAGCTGCACCATAGCTCCAATCTATACTGGTGCCTGCTGCCTGATACATTAGGTCTTTAAAGCTTCCCACTTTATACAAGTGACCATTAGTATCACTAATAGCCTGAAACATTGAGTTATAATTTACATTAATATGGTAGTGTCCCGTCCTCCTTAATCATTGAGGATCGTGATTCTGCAGCAAATCATCTACCGCTTGCTTCCAGCAATTGCGGTTCTTGTAGATGGCTTGTCTGCCATACGTAGATCTTCAAGTGGTCGGTTAACGCTTAAGGATTTTTCCTCTCGTTCTTTTGATTTACTATATCATACTAAGATTAGAGTTGGATTTAGTAAATAATAATAACTAATATTATACCGATTATTGGTTATTTATAATTTATGTAGATATAACTCTTCTTTTTCCAAACCTCGTCTAATTAACTTATTACAATGGCAGAATTTACTTAAATTTGTCCGCATTCTTTCTATATTTATTAGGAATATACTCATACCTTAGCCATAGCAGTGCCTCCTTCCAGCAGCCTCACATAATCAGGACAAGGCTCCCAAATGTGACACCAAGGAAATGATATGACTTCACTAAAACTATGAAATGATATGAACACTTTGAATATTGTGTTCGATGACATTATTACTTCCTGTAAAATTAAGGGAATTTTTACTATACGCGACTTCATCATATAGTGTTAGACAATAAAGGGGGCCAGGGAACCCAAAAAAAATCTAGTGTAGAACTGCCAGCTTTTATGTCGTCTGTACATAGTACTGTCGAGCTCTACGGGAGAATCACAAACCCATCTTTGGGTTTCGTTGAGCCGTCGTATTTGTCGGATGCCAGAGATGCCTGGTCAGGAGCATGTACAAATGTTTCAAGTTCCAAATTCACCAAAAATCCAACGACTATGAGACGAACCGCTCTTTGGTTGCAGGCTTTTCCCTCAGCATCGGTTGGCACACTCCTTGATCAAAATACACTGATCATTATTTTTTGTTAAATTTTAAAATAGAGTTAATTATTATCTTAAAGTCTACCTTGACTGCAAAAGTTTCGGGTTCACTGAATGGCTCGGATCCTCGGAAATTAAGATGATTTGGATCATTTGTGATGGCATCCGGTAAGCGAGCCCAGTTGAAACTATAATAATGTAATAGATAATTAAATTAACGTATGTTTAATGTTTACTTATAAGGCTCGTAATTGGCTGAAATTACAAGTTGACGAGCAAACAACCAATCACAAGTCGTTTAACAAAATGTTAAACATTATTTTATTCATTATTTCGGAAGCTGGGGGAAAGTAGATAAAAACATATGTATAGTTAACCTTGCTTCTCCCATGTAGTATGCTGGTCATTATTAGCTATGAATTTGGTAGATGTGGCAAATGACGTAATAACTGTATATTTTGGGTTAAATTTCTATATGCCCCGCTTTGTATACCTACTAAGCTGGTTGAGCCATTGGAATCATAGATCGATCTAGTAGCCATACTATTATTAACTTAAAAACTATTTACCTAAAGTTCCTATTTAGGTCGACACCAGTACTCTGCCCGTCATAAACCGCTCTATTTTTCCTCCACATACGATCATGTACATGGCTGTAGACGTACCCGTCTGGATTCATCACTGGTAGAAAGTACCTGATTAATATAGAATCAATAAAGTTACTTTTTATCATTTGTTTTATTTGTCGTTGGATCAAGGAGTCATTGGTGTGCTTTTATAGAAAATTGATTGCTCATCGGTGGGATGCTAATAATTTTAAAATAATCATTTACTGGTCACTTACGATGTTTGAAAATAATACTGAACAATTTACATTAATATGTACGGTGATCGAAATATCAGCATACCAGTCTTTATTAGTCATGAAATTGGGTAGGGATTGAAAGTTCCTCGCCACGTGGTCAGCCAAGAAAGTTACCACGGAGGTACTTATCCATTCTCTTGCGTGTATGGTTCCATCCATCCACACACCATAATTGTTTGCGTTGCTGTTCGATATCCTTAACATCTGAAAAAATTAATCATTTTACAAACACTCATGACGTGCGTGGTTCTAAAACTAGCATTAATATACGGAGGACTTCATTTGACTTCAACAATGTTGTTGAGGGATAGAGAATAGAAGAAACTGACATATTAAAATCATCAAATCGTTATGTTTTTTAACAATTTTAATAAATACCCTAACTTATCATACAGACAATAAGTCTATTTGTATCAAGATTTGTGCAAATCTGTTTGACGATTTACCTATAAAAATCAGTAGAGGATTCATTAGAATTTCAAATATTATTTGATGCTTATGTTCACAGCAATTAGCTATTACTTTATTTATTTGTTTAAAGTGATTGTTGTGAAGTGAAACTTTTACGACTATGGATGAGTATAGTACCTTTAAGTCTCGACCTTCTTTAGTCTTACCAATGTTAGAAACTGTGCAGATTGATGGATATTCAACTTCCAAGTCGTGCATAAATTTGTAAATTACTTTCAGTGGGTAGTAATCATTCCAATCTAAACTTCTTGATTCTAAAATATTCAAAAATATTTCAACTTTACTTAATAATGTTGCTTCTTTAGCCTATGGGTTAGCATTGCTATTTTGATATGGAGTCGAGTGGACCTGGTTGGTAATATTATTTTTATAAGTATGGTGTAATTTCAAGTCTAAAAGAATTAGGCTGTCTCCAAATTTTATAAAATCCATTATAAGCCCGTTACTGTGTGATTGGTTAAACAAGAACCTTAACACATAACCTTAAAATGCTAGATTTTATGTTATTAGTGATAACCAATGTACTAATAATAGTTACTAAATACATTTGCTAAGCCTCTCATCTTCTGCTAAAAGCTTACTCTTTGGCCTCTTTGCTGCTTAGTTTTGCACTAGCAGGAGTAGAAACATTCAAAATAATTAAAATAATGATGTGTCACAAATGCCTGTAATAGGTTTATGTGAATAAAGATGTTTTGACTTTGACTTTGATGTGACAAAATCCAAGAGACTCAGAAGACATTTTTTACTCTTTCCGTTTAAGGGTTTAGGTAAGTATTCAGGCAATCATGGGTTAATCATACATACACATTTTCACGCCAGGTCCCTTGCGGGGTAGGCAGAGACAATTAAGCGCCATCACGACATACCTCTTTCGCTTCGTCGATATTCATTAACCTCTATATACATGCCCTTTGGTTACAAAGACTTTTTAATGCACCTTCTGTCAGTGTTTTATTTTTGATCGTGATATGTGAATCTCGGTCTGCCAGGGCCTCTTTCACCCACAACTTTCGCATTTTATATCTGATTAATCATAATAATAATTTTAATGCAAGATTAAATTAATTACCCCTTTTAAGTCCAATGAATTCTAAAATGCTGTGACACCTGAAAAAATTGTAAACGTAAATATACATACTTTTTTCCATTTTCAAACGCTGTGGTCTCGTGATACTACTGCTGATCCTCTCTTTGCCCATCAACTTGTTTATATCTAATGCTGTTATTTCGTAGGGTATGTTTCTGTCACGAAGAAGCTTTTGCACCTGGGTTGCTCGTTGGCCCTCTATTAGAAGATTCATCTTGCTTTGGCTATCCTTCCATATATTTATCGCTGGGAAGAAATACATTATTAATGCATAACCAATGTTCTGTACTGAGTACGAAGGTTTTCCCATTGTCTTGTTTACATTTGAGGTTAAGCAAGAGATTGAGCAAACATTAAAGCAGTAGAGTATCTTGACCTCTGACCAATGTATTATAAGTCCTTGGTACTCGACCAGCATAGTAGGATTGCTGCAAGTGATATTGCTACCTGCTGTCCCAGAAGAAGAAACAGACTTTGTGTTACCCGTAAGTTTAATACAAAATACTAAAATAAATAATCAAGCAACATTTCTTTCTCCGTATCTCTATAATAAAATAAATGAAATTCTAGATATTTACAATATCATATCATATCATATTATAAAAAAATGTTGGCAAGGTAGATACTGCAGCGACTACAATAAATTCCATGCAACTTTCTCTCACCATATTATTGACTGACCCCTGTAGTTCAGGTTCACCTTGTTTAGGGGTCTTGTAAAGCGTTGTTTAGCAGTTTCAACGAATGGTGGCATATGCCTTTCACCTAAAAGTACTTACAAAGTGTGATTTAATCATTATTCTTTTCTTTTTTTGGTGGATTATTTATCTTTATTTTAAAATAGTAGGATATGATGTAAACCACCAAAGGAACTGTTGCTATTGCTAATTATGGTAAAATATATATTTACATACTTACCACCTTTCGTATCTAAACCTTTCAAAAAGTTTTTTTGACCTTCTTTTAAAGCTTTTACAACCCATAGCTGATAACGTAGATCGGGATGAGCCACTTTTTAATTTTTATTGAAATTATTAAGTATTTTTATGAACTGGAAATTTGTTTGTTTATATGTCAAATGTAATTTTTTTTTAAAGTTACTTTAATGGTCATTGTATTGGATACATCAGTCCTAAACACGTAATTTATTCATAATATTTGACCGCCTCCGTGGTCTAGTGGTAACAAACGTTGCCGTGAACTCGGGAGGTCGTGGGTTCGATTCCCACCGGGGGCAAGTTGTACATTGTATAATTTGTCTCGGTCTGGGTGTTTATATATATAATATGTATATATTTACAAAAAAATATATAATATGTAGTTTATCAACCATCTAGTTTCCGTAACACAAGCCTAGTAGCTTACCACGGAAATTAGATGGCGCTGTGTGACCTGTCTCGAAATATTTATTATTTATTTATTTATTAATATTTATTCATAACCGAGTTGGGATCATTAAATTACAAGTGTTGCAGAATTTAATACTTTTCACAGAGTAATTTACGTCAATATCGCACAAACATTGGGTATTGAGTTTACAGCACGGGAATATTTATTTAGCTGCGATGGTGATATTTTGATGTTTAGATTCTCAAAACTGTGTTTTTATCCTATTTTCCCAAATAAATATATGAGTTTAAACCTGATAATATGACTTTACGAGCAATCAAATTATGACAAGGCAGTTTTTGTATGATTTCCACTGTACCGCTACCGCTTATGAATTTTATTATAGTAGATCCTTAATACTACACACATCAAAAGTGTCTAGGGATCAACATATATTTTTGCAATAACTTTTCTCCTGATTGATATTCATTAAAATTTTCTTTAAGGATTGATCAAATAAAATGTTTTCGTTTGTCTACAGTAACGATAAACCAAGTCACCTTTGCATTAGTAAAAAAAATTGCCATTTTCCTAATAAAGGGATTTTTGACATTTGAACCACTAACATTAAAGTTCGAAAAAAAGACTGAAATAACAGTTTTTTTTTAAATTTTATTGGGTAACTTAAACAATTAATAATCCGTGTTTCTACCGCGAACACTAACAACACAAGAACATCGGTTTGGCATACTCAAAATGAGTTCATCCAAATCACGCTGTGGAATGGCCGCCCATGTTCGTTGCAACTACAAAAAAAGGTCTTCTTGCGACTGGATACCCTCCATATTCGGCAGAGCTCTTCTCTGAAGAATATCCCATGCATGCTCAATCGGGTTCAAGTCTGGCGACTGAGCAGGCCAGGGCAGGACATTGATGTTAGCTGCGGCGAGAGTCTGTCTTACAACTCTTGCGGTGTGCGGTCGTGCATTATCATGCATTAACTGAAATAAGGGACCGATATGCACTTGTAGAGGAACGATGACGTCTGATACAACCGTCTCAGCATAAATTTGAGCGTTGAGGTTGCCTCTGATCCAAATCAACTCAGTTCTTCCGCCGATCGAAATACCCGCCCATACCATGATGGTTCCACCACTATAAGGATGGACTTCCTGGCAGGATTTTAATCGCTGTTGGCGTCCAGGGGTTCTCCAGTGTCGTATACGTCTTGTATCCGGCCTCATACCAAAACGAGACTCATCAGAAAAGCACACGAAACGCCATTGTTCTTCTGTCCAATTTCTGTGTTCAAGAGCCCATTGATATCGAGTCCTACGATTGTGCATTGCTATAGGTGGTACCCGTAGCGGTCTTCGGGAATGAAGGTTCACTTCATGCAAGCGGTTTCTGACTGTTTGGTCGCTAATTAAGTTCCCTGAAGAGCGATGAAGGCTCACGGCTAACATCATGGCGGTTATTGTTGGAGTTCTTCGAGCTGTGATTTGAATGTATCGGTCTTGTCTCCGTGTGGTGCAGCGATACCGTCCTCCATGGCGCTCAGCCACGGTACCAGTGGTTCGGTAACGTGTCCAAAGTCGACTGATAACACTCTGACTTGTATTCAGAGCTAAAGCCACAGTACGTTGCCGGGAACCAGCTTCTATCATTCCCACGGCTCTGATCATTTCTTCCCTGCTTAAATGACGTCGCCGCTCCATAATAACGTTGGTTTTAATCAGTAGTAGGGAAACAGTAGCACTAATAATGTCTTCAATGCGTCTTATGTTTTTATAGGGAAAATATTGACAGCTGATTTTCATCTTTTACTCGAATTTGATTGACAGTTCCTGTTTTAAATTATGAAATGCACCAAAAAGGATCCATATAAATTTATAAAATCATAAATTTATTACAAAGCCACATCTCAATCACAAGAAATCCGCATAAACATGCTTGATCCCTAGACTTTTTTGATGTGTGTATTATTACTTCAAAAGAAAAAAATACTTCTTTTCTTGCTAAAACTACTTAATTGCTATCTGAAATAAGTAATTTTTTAATATCATTAGAATTTCTTGCTAATCTGGGTACACATTCGCGAATAAGACTCGTCACAAACAATGGTTGTAATCAAGAGTACGCTTCAAAGAGGGCGCTAAGGCGCTAAGAGCTTATGCTCTGTTGGTTCGCTCGATAATTAGATGTAATCAGATATTTTCAGTGAGCACTCTGAACCTCCCTTCCCCCTTTCCGGGTATGTCGGGTAGCCCGCATAGACCTATACAAGTCTCGGTGTCTACCTTGTCAAAACGACATAATGTAACGACATGATTTCGGTCCAGCTTCGGATTGGTTCCACTCAATAAGAGGTTTTTATTTAAAACTTTACCAGGACAACACAACCTGAGATGTAGTCTTTATTGACATAAATAAGTATATATGTCCATAATGTTAATCCGGCCAGCAGACCCCAAACATCTCGCGTTGTATCTCTTCGACCTTACCCTATGTTACCTTCACTGCGTCTTTAGAAATGTTTCTCCTCATTATATTGTTTGGAAGGTCTTGTATATATGTAAGTCTATGTTAACCTGCTAACCAGGCCGGCAGACCCCAAACATCCCTCGTGGTGTCTCACCAATTCCACCCACTGTCACACTCACTGCGTCGTTTATAACGTTCATTTTTTCTCATTATGTTTTGTTTTGATTTGTTCTTATATTTACTTGTATGTAAGTCCATGTTAACTCACTAACCAAGCTGGCAGACCCCGAACATACCGCGTAGTACCTGGCTAAACCTACCCCCTTACTGCGTCTTTAGAAACGTTGAACTTCTTCTTCTTCTTCTTATATTGTTTGACTATGTCTTATATGTAGGTCCATGTTAATCTGCTAACCAGGTTGCAGACCCCAAACATCCTGCGTGGTGTCTCACCAATTCCACCTACTGTCACACTCACTGCGTCGTTTATAACGTTCATCTTTTCTCATTATGTGTTGTTTTGATTAGTTCTTATATTTACTCGTATGTAAGTCCATGTTAAACCACTAACCAAGCTGGCAGACCCCAGACATCCCGCTTGGTACTTCTCCGAACCTTACCCCCTGTCACTCTCTGCGTCTTTGATAACGTCAATCTTTATCATTATATTGTTTCGGCTAGATCTTGTATTTAGGTCCATGTTAGTCCGGCAGACCTCAAACAACCCGCGTGGTACCTCGCCGTCCATACCCCATATCACCCTAACTGCGTCTTTAGAAACGTTGATCTTTTGTCATTTTATTATTTGGCTAGGTCTTGTATATATGTAAGTCCATGTTAACCCGCTAACCAGTCCGGCAGACCCCAAACGGCCCGCGTGGTGCCTCTCCGACCCTACCCCCTGTCACCCTCACTGCGTCTTTAGAAACGTTTATCTTTTTTAATTGCACGGTTAAGGGCGCCGCTTGTTGCGAATCCTCATATATTGTCTTTGTTGTTTTTTAACTGTATGTTGTTTTGTTTTGAGCTCTATATGATTATTCGTACAGGCTTTGTTTGAATATTTATGGAATTAAGCTGGCATTAGTACTATACGTTATTCCCTAAAAGTTTATAAGCCAGTGTACTTATGTCCTACGCTGCGAGAGTGGGCAAATTTCTCCAAAATTTCTGGAATGCCTATCTCCAGCAGTAAAGATATACGACTAATGAAATGTGAAATCTAGAGATTATGTGGGATGATGAAATTCTTCTTGGTCTAAATATCTGTACCTCTAGGTATATGCAAATAGATGAAATATAAGATACAGTGGGAATTGGATGTAATTATTATACAAAATGTTTGTTATAAATTCTTTTACTTTATCTACATTGTTCGTCTTTTGTAGAATACCTACGCTGCTCGGTATATTGTCCGTGAAACACAAAATCAATTTGAAGGTGTGAGTCGCACACGATTATAACCGGGAATAGACTGCTATAGACTAACTTCTTCTGAGATTTTTTGATTCTTATACCATTTGGCTTCTTGTCCCGTCTTGTTCATCAGAAAACTTAGAATTCCAAAATGACAAGCATTTCATGTTCTAAAAATTTTTTGCGGATTATTACGATCCAAGCTTAGGATCCGAGATCCAACTAATGTTAACCGAAAAATCTGTCAAATGTCAACTGATGTCAAAACATAAAAAATGTAAACAATAATCGCAATAATTTTAACAAATCCTATTTTAAAAATGTCGATATATATTATAATTAGAGCCTAATTAAAAATGAAGAGGAACCTAAGCACATTAGATATAGAAAAAAGAGGGATAAGCCCAAAAAGAAGGCGGACCTATCGTCTTATTGGTACGCAATAATACTAATTAATTGTTTATTGTTTTATTTCATTTAATAAACAGGTCGCAGATTCAAGCCCATTCATCCTTGCCCAATGATAAATATGATGGATATATCAGTATACCGGATGTGTTCCGTGGCAATCAAATATTATAGAAGACTACAACATGAAGTCGAATAAATATTATTATCTTACAGAAGAAATGATCAGGAACAGATTCAAGGCTCAGCTTTACGCAGTGGAAGTTGGTGCGAGAGGTATTCCAGGAAAATCTTTGCTTACTGAAAGTTGGGCGTCAATACATTTATATAGGAATTAGCTTTTAAAATCTTCGCCGAGATGTGGCTTCTTTGAGCGTGTTCTACCGGATATACTATGGAGAGTGCTCCGAAGAACTCTATAACCTAATCCCTCCCTCTCCATTCCACAACCGAACCACACGCACAGGTCAGAATATGCACCCACATACCGTAGTCACCATCCCTTCGCGTAGGTATAAATTTGGGGACTCATACATCTGCGCACGATAAAGATGTGGAATGCTCTTCCAGCGTCTGTGTTTCCACTTTCCTATAACTTGGAGTCCTTCAAGCGAAGTGTGAAAAAGCATCTAGTCAAGCCGGCATAGTGTTAGGGAATGATGTCAGTCATGAGTGTCTGACTTCAATTGCTAACATTCATGGACCTTGCGCGCCACTTACCATCAGATGGGCCTAAGGTCACATGTCGTGCTAGAATAAAACAAAAAAATAAAAAAAAACGGCATTAACGGAAGGATACAGTATTTGGTTAGGTATTGAGAGGAGCAGAATGGTGGATGGTAATCGTCTTGTTGCGCAAACAAGAAAGCGCAAAAAACAAGAGAGATCAGTCTATAGTCGATAGCAAGGCCGGGTCACTATTATTCTTCCCTTTCTTTCCAACACACAATGGACCAGGCACTTCTCTTGTCTTCTCTACAATAATTAAACAAATCGTTCATAAACAAATATGTATACCGATGTAATTTTAATTCGTATATACGAAATCAAGGATTCTTTTTTTCTAGAGGCTATAATGTTTATGATTTCAGGATACCCACGTATGAATTGGACTAACTATCACCGTTTGAACGTTATTCATTCGTTTCTCGACGATTTGGAATACAACTACCCTTCAATATGTACTGCTGAGACTATTGGACATTCTGTAGAAGGCAGAGAAATCAAGGTTAGGCTAGACTATCTGATATTCTGTAGAAGGCAGACAAATCAAGGTTATACTATAGTATCGGATATTCTGTAGAAGGTAGAAAAATCAAGGTTAGACTAAGCTATCGGATAATCTGTAGAAGGCAGTGAAATCAAGGTTAGACTAGACTATCGGATATTCTATAGACGGCAGAGAAATCAAGGTTAGACTAGACTATCGAATATTCTGTAGACGGCAGAGAGATCAAGGTTAGACTACACTATCGAATATTCTGTAGACGGCAGAGAGATCAAGGTTAGACTAGACTATCAGACATTATGTAGAATACAGAGAAATCAAGATACCATAATAACTCGGTCACAGGTTACCTTGGAGTACTTCTTTCTTTAATAAGCGGATTCAAACACATGCGATGCCACGAATTACGTATCTTCAAATTAATTTTATACCTTTTTGGTGAGAATACAGAATAAGCAAGTTATTTTTAGATATTTACACGATTAATGTCATAGTATTCTTTTTTATCGAGACAACATTTAGCGAAGCGTAAAATTATAATATTAAGAAGATATTATTTATATATATATTTCTTTGTTTTTTCATCCTGCCTATCACCTTACTCGATGCCCAAGGTTAGCTGGTAAAGAATGTCTACTGGCATTATAGGTCGCCTCTGTACTACATATTTTTAAGTGCATTAAATAATTTAATATGTATATATATATATATTCTTAAATCGCTCATTATTTAAATTATTTTGTTGAGTTAGGTACTTTTAATTATGTCGTCTTCAGCCAGTGTCTCTCCACTGCTGGATATAGGCCTCCCCCAAGGCTCGCCTCTTCACACGATCTTTCGCCACCCTCATTGAGCGCTCACGCGCGACTTTTTTCAGGTCATCCGTCCATTTGGCGAGGGTCATCCCGCTCTGCGTCTTCTCGTACGTGGTCTCTACTCCAGAACCCAACGGTCCAACGGTCATCGGTTCTGCGACAGACGTGTCCGGCCCATTGCCATTTCATAATATATAGCTGGCACTTCTTAATTGAATAAAATAAAATATACGTCGCAATATCTGTAAACTTTTAATTATCAAAGGTACAGAAGAAGTCAAAACATAATTGATTTTTCAGTTGGTGAAAGTGTCGAACAGCGACGCAAATAATGTGGCAGTGTGGATTGATGCAGGAATCCATTCAAGAGAGTGGATAACTCCGGCCGTAGCCACTTATATAGCTAACGAATTTGCTAGAAACTTCGACAATCAACCAGAAAGTGTGAAGAACAAAGATTGGTAGTCGATTAATTATTTTAAAAGCTTAAAAAAACATTTTTCAGCATTTCGGACATTACTACTACAATTTACATTGAATCAGTCAAATCACAGGTAAAGTATCACTGTACCAATTTGTGTGTACAATCTTAAATATCTATTTTCTATTTTAAATTAAACTAAATTATGGCCTCTGTGGTCTAGCAGTTTGTGGATTTAGACGTGGAGATACCGGGTTCCATTCCTGGTCGGGACACAATAATTTATTTAATTTGTGATATTTCTTGAGTTTGTTACGCTAGATATATTGACGAGCTTGCCACTTGTCATGTCAATAAAGTTGGCTAAATGTGAATCAGCTTCTTTAAAATCATGGTTTTTGATCATACCGAAAGGGATACTGTCATGATGATACTTTACTATGGCTTTGAACAATCTCAACACATAATTATTATTATATTTACAATTATGTGACTTTATATCCATCCCTGGGTTTCAAGTAACAATTTAATTACATTCGCATTTATAATAATTTTAATTATATAGATATTATTATTAAATAAAATAGTTTTTTTTATTTGATCCAGATGTTGCGGATCCATTAATTTTTGTTTACATCATTTATAGCTTCTCCTGACGATGCCTTTAATGCTATTGTAGTCTTATGTAATTATCAATCAAGTGATTGGAAATTGGATTGTCACATTGGTATTTGAGCTGATCCCGTCCCTTATAATGAAACAGTTAAACATCGAATTGATAGATAAATAAATACTTTATTCACAAAAATATAATCATGAAATAGTACATAGCGAGCTTAATGTCTAGGCATTTTCTAACAGCAAACCTTTTGGGAGAATGAAAAGAGAGTGCGGGTGCATAGGTATAAATAAATATCTAAGCTATGATTTGAAAATTGCTAAAATAATTCACTATTAAAAAAAGAAGAAGAAATCAAAGACTAATCACATTAAAAGAATAATAAAACTTACATAATAAAACAAAAATATTACGTCTAAAATAGAATATTGTTTTTTTTTTTAATATAACCATTTAGGCCGCGTTCGTTTTAAGAAATGTTAGCATGAAAATACCACTTTTTTAGCACAAGTCGTTCGTTTAATGAAAATTCTAACATTTGATGCTAATTTCGTATGTCAGTACCGTGTTGAAAGGAGGGTTATTGATGTTACTTTTTGACAGATGTTATTTAACATAAGAAATGGATTGTTTACATTGTTGTATACTTTATAGTTTATATTATATTTGTTTAAAATGTATTTTAAACGATGTAATGTAATTAATTCAAAGACCATAATACATTGTCAATTGATTTTTTATTATTTGTTACTTGTCATACTTGTCAAAAAGTAGCCCCACCGCTCGTTTTTTTTAAGAAATGTTAGCATTGTTAAAAAGTGGTATTTCTTAACAAAAACGACATTTCACGCTGGTTTATGAAGTTGCTACGAAATGTTGGAAATGCTATAAAACGAACGCGGCCTTAGAGAACATTAAAATTACATAAATTTGGTATAGCCTTAGAAACGATAACAAAACAAAATTTTAAGCTACTTCAGCTCTATTCTGTTACTTAAGCTCCAACGTTATATATTGGAATCCCTTAAATAACAGAACTGTCAGTGTAAAACGCTTTCACAAACACACTTTCGTAAACGTTTCCACTACAGATGACAGCAAAATAACGTTACGAGGCGTTTATCTTATCATCGATCTCTATTATAACATGGCTAAAACGTTAATATAGACAAGTCATTTACAGTAATCTAAACAGGTGAATGAATAAATGTTTGAAAAATGTATATATACGATAGGTTATATAATTATATATATTACTCAATTAAATTGTTTACGATTAATAATCAGTATCCCTAGTATTTTGGACGCTGTTTTGGTGGATAGGTGGTGTAGTTTCGGTGGTTGAGATATTACTGTTAGAAAATTGTGTCTAAAGTCGTGTTATAAGGTCATCATAATATTTTAGTTTTTTTATTTTAGGTTTATTTTGCCCGTGTTAAACCCTGACGGTTATGAGTTTACCCACACTGGAGAGCGTTTGTGGAGGAAAAACCGGGCATGGTATGCTGGAGAATGCGTTGGCGTTGACCTAAATAGGAACTTTAGGTATTTGTACTCTTTGAATAATAATAAGTGTTTTGTTTTCGTTTTTTTTTTAAGGTACCTAATTTGTGCAATTTTTATGTTTCCTTAATAAGTTTTTAAAATCTTCTTCTTTTTATATTGGTGAATGCTGTGACACCTAATTGGTACATATATTAGATAAGTTATAATTATACTATGTTATGTGTGTGATAATATATGTACTGCTGTGTGTATTTAATAAATAAATAAAGTCCTGGAACGATAGTTATATATAAAAAAATTACAGCTTCAGAGCACTCACCGTAGTAAGAATAGATAGGCCATGTCTCGGCGAAGCTGCAGCGATTTGAGAATTTAAGACTATTCGAATTCCCGCGATTGGGACCACCTGATCACTGTTAGTTGAGCCAACCACGTGCCTTATAATAAAGACGATAGTGTAAAGTATCATTACGACCGTAATTGCTGGGTGATCAGAAACCACGTTTTTATAAGGAGCTAGTTCAGATTTAGCCAACTTCACGATAGGCATCATGACAAGTGACAAGCTCGTTGATTTCTCTAGCGTACTAGGCTCGAAATGTCACATTTTTTTTTTTATTCTCGGCCAAGAATTTAAGCTGCTAGGTTTCAATCTACGGCCCTAACTGCTAGACCATGGAGGTAGTCAAATCAAAAAGATAAACGTTCAATATATTATTATTATTCGATATATTGAGAGTAACTATATTTTTATTTTTATTGTAAACCTATTACAGGCATTTGTGACACGTCATTATTTAAATTATTTAGAATGATTCTACTCCTGTTAGTGGAAGACTAAGCAGCGAAGTGGTCCAAGGGGTAAGCTGTTAGCAGAAAAAAATAAAACTATAAATTTGACCTTTGAAAAAACATGGGAATTATAGGTTAAGGTAAATTAATACATAAGGTGTAAATTATTATGAATTTAATTTCAGTGTCGGATGGGGAAGACTTGGATCTTCAGATATTCCATCCCATGCCTTCTTTAGAGGATCCGAACCATTTTCCGAACCCGAATCAACTGCAGTTAGGGTAACTACCAAATTCAAATAAATTGTAATTGTATAATGAATTAATACCTATACCGCGTAATGGGGTGTATCAGGCTATCAGCTTTTTGTAGATGTCGCTAGCGGCAATGGTATCTTTTTTACACCTATTAAGCAATTTTTTTAAAATGTTTCGTATTTTTATACGATTATAACAGAAAAGTGTATTTTAAATTATCGTAACTACCATAAAAGACGAATTCAGAAAGCGCACACAGTCTTTAAAAAGAAAAAAGGTTTTATTAATAGAACGGCAATTTTAAGACTACCATATCTTTGATTTCGCTTGGAAATCTCGATTTGTACACTTATAAGCTGCTCACTTCGGAAAATAATAAATTTCGTAATAAAAATACAAGTTTTCCATGCAACTGACAGTCATGATAGGTACCATCTATCGTGATAAAAAGTTAGTGATACACCCCATTGACAAAAGAGCAAATATTTATTTTAGGCTTCAGGTGTCATTGGTAGAACCTCTATTTATATTTTTTCAAAAACTTTTAAAAAAGTAATAATCATTATCAGAAAAGCACTACTGCATGGTGAATAATCGTCAGGATATTGCCTATTAAAATACCTATTAGATTTATTAATCCTTAATCATCATCATTACAGCCCCTAGAACACAGCGTCCTAGACCTCCATTGTTGGAGATGGGCCTTCCAGAAATTATATCTGGCCTATATACTCGCCACGCTGGCCAGACGGGTTGGCGAGTAACTGATGTATATTTTTAATGACAATTTATTAACGATTTCACAAACTGGTATTTAGTGGAACCGTCGGTCCCGTCAGCGTACTTAACGTGCTCTCTGAGGCACGGGAACGGTGGTGTTGTAAATCTATTAATCCTTAATCTGTTCTTTTTGGAATTTTAATTGTTATAAGTTAGCTGGTAGGTAATAAATTAATTAGTTGGTAATTACCTAATTATAACACTTGCTAATTAAAAAAAGCGGTAAAGTGCAATAAAGCTTTTAATTCAATGCAAAATTAACGTTTTAACGAGAATTAATTGTAGTTACTGTCGGAATATTAATTAAGGTAAGGAAACCTATTATTGACGCCCTTACAATAGGCAATCAATACATATGCATATCAAAATATCGTATTTTCTTCTATTTTTATTAGCTGTGCTTCCAAAGTCAAGTCAAAGTCAAAATATCTTTATTCACGTAAACCTATTACAGGCACTTATGAAACGTCATTAATTTAATTATTTTGAATGATTCTACTCCTGCTAGTAGAAGACTAAGCAGCAAAGTGGTCCAATAAGTAAGCTGTTAGCAGAAGACCAGCAGCTTAGCAAATTCCAGTGACCTATTAATTATTAATCTGACTGAGAAAGGAATCTGCAAGGAATGGAATGCTGAATATAGAACTTGCCCTAAACTCACCAATGTACGCGTTCTCTATCGGAATTCAACCAGCGACATTAAAGGCAAATTCAAAGATAAACATAGTAAAGTTTGGCTAAATGTGAATCCGCTTTTTTATAAGCGTGGTTTCTGACCACCCCGAAAGGGAAACGGTCGTCATGATACTTTACTCAAAGACAAACATATATTTTTTTAATTCAAAGTTAAACTATTGGCTTTTGTGTGACACGTCAATATTATATTTACAAAATTACAATCCTGTTAGTACTAAACCGGGGTGTCCTAGCAAAAGACCAGCAGATTCCAGTATTATCCAGAAATATGTTCGGAAATAAACACCACTAGGAATAAACACCACTCAAGTTAACCCGAGTTGAAATTCACATACGACTTGATACATAGGTAGGTATAGATTTAATATGATCGACTGCTCTGAATCATTGTCGTTTTCTTTCGTGCGATGTACATAAAGCATATAAAGATTGTTGCAAATAATTCTCACTCCATCCCAAAGATTAGTTATCAACAAATGCCTAACAAGCATTAAACTATCCTACATACCTAATTTTAAATTATAGTGCAATAAAGAATTTTAAAAAATAACAATGAACGAATAGCGTTTTTTCTTTTTACTTGCTTTATTTATTCGTTCATATACAGCCAACTGAACCTGACTTAGCAAGAATCTAACTCGAGTTAAACGCAACTCTACAAAAGAGTAATATTATAATAATGTTAGGTAACGGGCTGCAAGCAAGGAAACTTGATATCATTAATTGTTTTAAATTATTAAGTGAACTTGGAGTAAGGAATGTGACATTATGTGCATTTCCTTACCTAAATAGTTTGACAAGTAAGCAACTAGCTTATAATTTGACATTCCGTCACAGTGACATTTTTACTTTTTTTGACATTAATAAATGTTTAGATATTAATAATAGTTTTAAGTTGACTAATAATACTTTGTATTTGCAAAACAAATCCAGACAACAAATTGCTACATTGATAGCGTCTAATATTTTATTTAGTTTAAGAAATGTACCGAAGATTAGTTTTTGTACCGTGAATAGTACTTTAAACTAATAAACCCGACAACAGATCAAAATTTGTACTCATAAGAAGAAACATGTCTCTGGCAAAAAGATAATTAGTAAGAATTCATACATTAATATAGCACATCAAAATATTCAAGGTTATCGAAGTAAATCAATTGAAATTAATTTATTTTTAGAAAATAATGACATCCATCTCTATTTAGAATTCTACATAAAAATGACATATTTAAAAGGTGGTCAATATTAGGTGCTGTTACGTTAAATTAAATATTCCCGATTAATCGTTACATTTAAAACGTTAATACCAAAATCGTGTCATTGTAAATGCTTGAAGAGATTAAACTGCAAACAGGATTAATCATTGTAAATCATCCGATGTGACGAAGCTCAAAATTGCTTCAAATTGTAATGATTTTCAAACGGACATTCAATACGGAACTCAAATAGGCAAGGCAGTGGTGGCTCGGTTGTAAGAACTATTTCCTACCAATCGAAATAGGTCGGGGTTAATGACATGTACTATTGATAATTGTGATAAATAAAATACATAATATTTCTTATTGAGTCTGTTTATTTAACTGACATTTATTGCCAACGTCAAGTCGAACAATTACATTTTTATAATATACGACATCTCCCTTTTTCAGTATTATGTACAATAAATAATTAAATTTTTATATACCTAATTACATTAAATAATATTTTGAACATAAACAAAACTTAAGCATAAATCGCTATGCCTTTCCTCTCTTTTGTCGTATATTGTAATGCTCTGTACCGCTGCCACCATATTGATAATTGTGATAAATAAAATACTTACATAATATTTCTTATTGAGTCTGTTTATTTAACTGACATTTATTGCCCACGTCAAGTCGGACAATTACATTTTTATAATATACGACATGTACCAATGAGAAATACACATTTTTTAAAGTACATTTGTCGCAGATATCGACCCCGTTTGCACCAATACTAACTTATGGAAATGTTAATGTCACGCCGCGTGGCGAGAATAAGGCCAAAATCTCCACAAATTTCTGACATGCCTATTTCCAACAGTAGATGTCTAGGACTCTGTATTCTGACTGCAATTTATTTATTTATTTAATTAGGATCACCAACAGAGTACACATTGAATCCAATTCTATCAATAAAAGCAAACAGTAAAAAAAACATAATTGAATGATACCCCAGTAACAAGTGACCACAACATGTCAAACTAAAAAATAAATAAAATAAAAATCCATTTATTGTCACATAACATTATCACTTAGTTTTACAATTTCGAACAATATGTGACAAAAGGAATCAGGTGTCAAAATAAAAGTAAAAAATACAGTTTTACATATTTGTATATGTATGTAC
This sequence comes from Tinea semifulvella, assembly GCA_910589645.1. Taxonomy (NCBI): domain Eukaryota; kingdom Metazoa; phylum Arthropoda; class Insecta; order Lepidoptera; family Tineidae; genus Tinea; species Tinea semifulvella. The sequence continues at coordinate 7,123,825 of OU342599.1, forward strand.
CACTCTTTGCCAGAAATCACTGTTAAAAATCATATATATATATTAAATTATTCATTGTATTCTGGTTTTAGGCGCGGTGGTGGCTCGGTTGTAAGAACGCGTTCCTTAAATTCTACAAAGATCGATTCAAACCTACCCGGAATGTACCAATGAGAAATACACTTTTCTTACGTATATTCGTCATAGATTTAGAACACCACCGTTCCCGTGCCTCGGAGAGCACGTTAAGCCATCGGTCCCGGTTCCACAAGTTGGTATTAGATAATAAATTGTCATTAAAAATTGACATTATATCCTCGCCAAGCCGTCTGGTCAGAGCGTGGCGAGTGGTAAGGCAAATTCTCCAGATATGTTTTAGAAGGCCCATCTTCAGCAGTGGTCTAGGACGCTGTGTTCTAGGGGACTGTAATGAATGTGTAATAAGCTAATTGTTTCAGGATGTGCTCAAAAATACGAATATTCCCTTCAAAGTATATCTAACTTTTCATAGTTTTGGACAAGTGATAATTTTCCCTTTCGGATTCTCTCATGAACTTTGCCCGAATTACTTGCATTTACTAGAAGGTGCTACTGTTATGTCTAGGGTAAGAAAATCACCATCATGTTGTATTCAACGACAGCGTTATTAAAGCCCGTATTATAAATATTGGCTCGGTTGTAAAAACTCTTTCCTTTAATCCAAAAGGTCGTGTTTTGAACCCCGGCATGTACCACTGTTCACGAGCCTCGAGAGCACGTTCAGCCGTCGGTCCGGATTCCACTGATACCAAAGTTGGAATCATTAATAAATTGATATCAAATCCTCACAAACCCGTCTGTGTAAAGTGTTGGCCAAATTCTCCAGATATATGTTCTGGAAATCCCATCTCAAGTAGTGGAGGCAAGGAATCCGTGTCAACGTGTAATGAATGACTATGATAAACAGTTGAAAGTAAAAATTGGCATTTTTCCTCATTTTATTTACCAAATTGGTAGTAGGCGGACTGATGGTGGTAATTTGCCCAGTCTCCAGTGTCCACACTTTTTAGGATCAGGCTCGAAGTGTGGGACTGATGTCAGTCATGAGTGTCTGACATATCACACACATTAGGTGGACGCAAGGTTATATATTATGCTAATATAAAAAGAAAACTAAAAAACATTATTATTTTCTTCTCTTTCCCATACACAACGAATTTATGCAATGCTTAGAAAGTTGTCTTCATGAAATGTAATCTAAGACGAACGAGTCATAACAGCTTTAAAAAAAATAAGTTGCTTAATCCTTGGAATTTACTTTGAACAATGGAACGTTTTAACTGATTAGTTATTATTTTAGGCTATTTACGAATGCAGTGGGAACATATATAAGGTGGGTATTTCTCCAGATGTGTTGTATTCGGCTGCAGGCACTAGCACGGACTGGAGCTACGGAGCCGCTAAAATTCCGTTCTGTTATCTTCTCGAGCTGTGCAATAGAAAACATAAGTTTATACTACCAAAGGAAGAAATTATAGTGACGTGCAAAGAAATATTGGCTGCTGTTAAAGCCTTGATGGAATTTATCGATAAGAACACTACTATTGTAAGTATACCAATATTTAAAATATATAAATCAGAGAGGTATAGGAATTAATATTGTTGTGTCACAGCCTCGTCTGTGATTAAATTCAAAATAAAAATGTCTTAACTGTCATAGATCATAAATTCGTAGTTTTCATTAGTAAATTAAAATTATGTAAAATGTGTTTTAAATTCATTAAGTTATAATAAATTATCCTTGAATTATTAATAATATTCAATGTCACAACAAAATGTACGTAACAAATGCCAAGTTTGGGCAGTAAAGTTACCAAAGGAAGGACAAAGATTTTTTGTTAAATCTTTAGGCAATTGTGGAGGTAAACATTATGTAGTATGAGAATCAAAGCTAAGCTAATCGTCACCAAATGAATTAGTCTATGACAGTGCATTATCGGATATGGTCGTTTTCGACGTGCACTTTCAAAATGATTTCGTCAAGAAAAGAACAAAAAAGATCGCTTAAATAATGATGTAACAAATATTATATACAAAAATACGAGTAACAACCAATGGTTCATGTTTCACGGACAATTTGTTAATATAACTGCATCTATGGTTAAGTCCGTGGATTTAGACGCGGAAGTATCAGGCTGTATTCCTGGTCGGAATAATTTATATGTTATATTTTGGTACGCTAGAGATATCGATAGGCTTACGACTTTATTTATTTATTTACAAACACGTAAACCTAACATAACAACCTAAGCTAATTCGTTAGTAAGTGTTCTTCACATATGGTTAATACAATAAACATACAAAAATACCTAAATAATTTGCAGTAACAATAATAATTAAGAGAGATATCAATCCTCACTATATCCTAACTTGACCTAACGACTTGCATGATGGGCGCCTATAGAGGTAGTCAAGTTGGCAAAAAGTATAATTATAATATTAATTAAAGTATAATCATAGAAAAATAAACAAAAACAATAAAATGTGCTTAAACATTTAAAAACTATCAGCAAATACGTAATAATAATTAATAATGTCGATCTTGCTAAACAAAATAATGTTGAAGTGTCGCAGAACCGATGAACGATGGAGTAGAAGGATTCTGGAGTGGAGACCACGCACTGGAAGACGCAGATTGGAATCTCCCATCAGATCGACAGATGACCTGAGAAAGGTCGTGGTGGGGGATAGATGAGGGTGACAGGAGATCGTGTGAAGTGGCAAGCCTTGGGGGAGCACTATATCCAGCAATGGAGAGACAGGCTGATGATAATAACGTACAGGTATAGCGATAAATAGGTGGTCAGCTTAGCACAATGCTGTTTTTTTGTTGATGCCTTATGTTGGGTGAGTCACGGGTCGCAGACATTTGGAAGGAACACAAAATGTACAGTTTAACATACCTATATGTTTAACAAATGAGAATAAAATAAAATAATGATTGTAAAGTAAAAAAAATTGCAGCAATAAACGTGTGGAAAGAAGGCCGCAGCACGATGGATATCATGGTTCGTGGCTCTAACGCTGGGCAGATAGCTGGTGTTCTACACGAACGGGAGATACCTTTCTCCATAGCCATCGGTGACGTGGGACTTTTGATCGCTAAAGAAAATTGTGGAGATACAGCTAAAAATACAAAAAATAATATTGGTAAGGATAATTTACTAACTACAGCCCCTAAAACACATATCGTCGCTTAAGTTCTACGAGTAATACTGCGTTCACATATCGTTGTCAAATTTCTATAAAAAGGCTATATCTGTGGTGTCAAGGAAAAAGATGAGTCGAAAATTTAAAAATTTAATTTTTGCACATTCATATGCGTCAATGCAATAAGGAGATGAGTTTATAAACCGTACAGTGTTACAGTGTGTTTACAGTTACACCCCTACGTACATAAAGGCGCTAGTCGTAACATTAAAATGTATAAATAAGTAAAGAGTTCAATCGAGTTATTTCAGTATCGCGCTTTTACTGCCAATAATTCAGTTATGCATAGTGAGATGAGTCGACTCGTACCTAAAGTATGCGACTAATGAAATTAAACCTTAGGTAAATTACAAATTTCTAATTTTAAAAATTATTTGTTTTTTACTTTGCCTCTAGTGAAAAGTTCAAGTTATGTACTTATCCTTGACACCACATTAACTTTAACTTTGATTTTTGGTAAATTTGGAACCAAAACAGGCATCATTTAGCCTTTGGCAGACTTTAACATTACCATTAACAATAACTAATGTTAACTTTAAGGAACAATTGTGCAAATTTTAACAAAATCTGTTTAGTATTGCGAGTATGGGCGTGAAGGCGAAACAATCAGTTTACGGCAGATGTGACCGGCCCACTGCCACTTTAGCTTGCTGATTGAAAAGCTATGTCAGTGGTTGGTTCTCTGGCAAATATCAACATTTCATATTCTATCCATCAGAGAAATACCAAGCATAGCTCTCTCTATTGCTCGCTACCTTGAATTTATGGACCAGACCCACAATGTCCACGTCTCTGCTCCATACAATATTACCAGAAGGACGCATTGGGTAAAGACCTTTGTCTTTTAACGTTGAGGTATGGACGATGAGATGAGAGTTTGTCTCGTCTGTCGGCTTATTTGCTGAAGTTCGCTGGGCCTAATTGGATAGTCTTTTCGAGGTAGACGTAATTTAGCACAACTTCGAGTAGCGTTTCTCAAGCAGATTGGCCTCGACTTGACATGATTTTCATTAGTATAATGCGCGCTTGATATATATCTTTTGGCAGGTAAAACTCTGGATTGGAAGACATATCATCGTCTGGATGTAATATATAATTTCCTAGACAGTTTGGCTAAAGAATATCCATTCTTATGTTCTGTCCATGTCATTGGAACAACCACTGAAAATAGAGATATAAAGGTATTCTTTAAAATTAATCATAATTTATTAATCATGCATTGCTGAGCGCGGTTCTCTCTTTATTGATAATGCCTGTTTTTAACAGCTATAAGTGTAGTTGTGTTTCATGTTTTGATCAGGTATATATTTAATTGTATTGAATTGAATTGGATTGGATTAATGATGACTGATGCTAAGGTTAAAGATTTATTTATTTATTTATTTTATTTAAAAACTTTATTGTAAATCTATACAAAAGGCGAACGTAATGCCGCAAGACATTCTCTTCCCGTTAACCTTTGGGACATTGGGACATTTAAATATGAGTACGGTGCAAATAGAGAAATAAAATATTAAAATGAAACATAAATAATATTAAAAATTAACATACTTAGACAACTATAATATATATATATACATATATATAATATATACACATACATACTAATACTACATAAATATAATACAATAAAATTATATAATAATACATAAATACCTTAATGTTAATAATAACTACCTACAATGGATTAAAGTCAGTAAAAAGTTAAGCTAGTGACTTATAAAAATGACGGTACACTCTTTTCTTGAATATTGGTCTGCTGGGTGCTTGTCTGACTTCAACAGGAAGGTTGTTCCACAGGGATGAAGATGACACAACAAAAGATTTGGAAACAAAGTTTGTGTGATGGGAAGGGATAGATAGGAGGGAATTATGTGAGGAGCGAAGAGTTTTATTGTGAAAGGCGCTGAGGTAGAAAAATAAATCTTTTAAATATTTAGGTGTATTAGGTTCCTTTAGCACAGAGTATAGTAGGCACAGTGATCTCATATTTCTTCGAGAGCGAATTGGCAACCATTTAAGTTTGGATCGATATTCGGAAATATGGTCAAACTTGCGTAAACAGAAAATGAACCTAATACACGTATTCAAGAGACGATCCATCCTATTCAGTTGATCCTCTGTCATGTTTACACAGCACACATCTCCGTAGTCAATGATTGGCAAAAGTAGACTCTGAGCTAGCGCGATTTTTGCCTTCACTGGCAAGAAATGTTTAAGTTTGTTTAGAGAATGAAGTGAGGCAAAAACCTTACGCTTAGTGTTTGTGAGCTGTGTAGTCCATGCAAGATTGGAATCGATATGCACACCTAAATTTTTAACATCGCTTCTAAATGGAATGGAAGCGTTATCAAATCGAACAGGCACCAAGTCTGTAAGAACAATTTTAGACATAAGTCTAGAGCTCCCTATCACTATAGCCTGGCACTTGCTCGGATTGACCACTACCCCAAATCGTTTGGACCAGGAACTTATATAAGACAAGTCCGTATTTAACCAGGCTACAGCACTATTTACAGTATTAACATCAGTTTGTACATAGAGCTGCAAGTCATCGGCGTATAAATGATACTGGCAGTGAAGAGAAAAGGTGATTGCATTTATGAATAAAGAAAATAAAAGAGGAGAGAGAATGCCACCTTGTGGTACCCCTGTGGCGATGTCGCACCACTCAGAAAGCTCATGACCCACACGAACCCTCTGTCGGCGACCATGTAGATACCGTGAAAACCAGTCCAATGACTCTGATGATAATCTTAGACGAGAAAGCATAGCGATGAGCAGGTCAGGATCCACTGTGTTAAAAGCATTCGTGAAATCAATTAGTACCAATACAGTAACTTTTGATTCATCCATGCCATTTCTGAGATCTTATAAAATTTCAACAGATGTTAAGAATATCAAACGGTGATTCGAAGAATTCAGGCGTTTGGATGGATGGTTCTATACATGCGCGGGAGTGGATCAGCGTGTCTGTGGTTACTTACATCGCCAATTATATTGTCAAGAACTACAATACACTAACTCAAAATGTCACTAATAAAGATTGGTGAGTTTATCTTGTTCTTTTCGTCACTAGTTATTAATTCGTCTTTAACTTCCTAAACAATTCTAAGTTTTACTATCACGCGAATTCATTCATGTGTTTAAATATTTATTTTCTTATTTTTTTGTTTACTATTTATAGATACAATAACATTTATTTATTTTGAAAAACCAACAGTTGATAATTTCAAATAGAAAAAAAAACATTAAATATACTAAATTTTAAATAAAAAATTAAATGAATTGAAATATCTCCAAAAGTACCTCTCAATACATTTTTGGTTGACATGTTGGCCAACAAGATCTATAACCATTCCAAATTTTAAGTAAATCAAACCAGTAATTCTCGAGATACTAGTTTGCGGACGGACACTAAAGTCTCACAGGGTTTCCTTACTACAATTAGAATAAATATATATTTTCAAGACAGAGACCAGCTGTTCTATCTACTAAAAATTACATCATCAGCCATCATTTTTATAACATTGTTTTGTTTCAGGTACATAGTGCCTGTATTAAATCCGGATGGTTACGAATATACACACACGACTGACCGGATGTGGAGGAAAAATAGAGCTAAATATGGCGAATGTATTGGTGTGGATTTGAATAGAAATTTCAGGTTAAATGTTAAAGAAATAATTCATTTCAATCATAATTGTATCCATTCAGATTATGCGTTAGTCAACATAAGCAATATTCTTATAGTAGTAGACTATCTTGCTAACAAACTAACAACTGCAGTCCCTTTCACTATGTGTACTTCTCATGTTTAATTTATTTTGTAATAACCCACGCTTGGCATACTCCGTGCTAAAAGGGTTATAGTAGTAGACTATCTTGCTAACAAACTAACAACTGCAGTCCCTTTCACTATGTGTACTTCTCATGTTTAATTTATTTTGTAATAAAGCACGCTTGGCATAGTCCATGCTGAAAGGGTTATAGTAGTAGACTATCTTGCTAACAAACTAACAACTGCAGTCCCTTTCACTATGTGTACTTCTCATGTTTAATTTATTTTGTAATAACGCACGCTTGGCATAGTCCGTGCTGAAAGGGTTATAGTAGTAGACTGACTATCTTGCTAACAAACTAACAACTGCAGTCCCTTTCACTATGTGTACTTCTCATGTTTAATTTATTTTGTAATAACGCACGCTTGGCATAGTCCATGCTGAAAGGGTTATAGTAGTAGACTATCTTGCTAACAAACTAACAACTGCAGTCCCTTTCACTATGTGTACTTCTCATGTTTAATTTATTTTGTAATAACCCACGCTTGGCATACTCCGTGCTAAAAGGGTTATAGTAGTAGACTATCTTGCTAACAAACTAACAACTGCAGTCCCTTTGACTATGTGTACTTCTCATGTTTAATTTATTTATATTTGGACAACTTACAGCTATGACGAATTTGTAAGTTTTAACCATAAAGCCATTTACAAAAGCTTATAAACTACTAATAATCGAATGTAAAAAAACAATAGGTGCGACATTAATATACCCCTGTTAACATAAGTCTACCAGCAACCCTATTCTGTTACTTAAGCGCAAACGTTATATAATGGAATCCGTTACCTATATATTTATCAAGCTATTAAAGTTTATATTTGCACGGCCGCTGTCAATGTCGGGCGCGTAAAGAGTTGAGAATTGAATAATATTTTGTAATTATGACGCAACCTCTAACCTAAATAATCAGCATCCGTGCAAATATCAACTTTAATAGCGTAATATATAGATAGTTAACGGATTCCATTATATAACGTTTGCGCTTAAGTAACAGAATAGGGCTGCCGATCTTCGTTCCAAAAACTCGTCTATCAACACCTTCTAAATAGCATATATTTTATTTTATTTTATTCTATTCTATTCTATTCTATTCTATTCTATCCTATCCTATCCTATCCTATCCTATCCTATCCTATCCTATCCTATCCTATCCTATCCTATCCTATCCTATCCTATCCTATCCTATCCTATCCTATCCTATCCTATCCTATCCTATCCTATCCTATCCTATCCTATCCTATCCTATCCTATCCTATCCTATCCTATCCTATCCTATCCTATCCTATCCTATCCTATCCTATCCTATCCTATCCTATCCTATCCTATCCTATCCTATCCTATCCTATCCTATCCTATCCTATCCTATCCTATCCTATCCTATCCTATCCTATCCTATCCTATCCTATCCTATCCTATCCTATCCTATCCTATCCTATCCTATCCTATCCTATCCTATCCTATCCTATCCTATCCTATCCTATCCTATCCTATCCTATCCTATCCTATCCTATCCTATCCTATCCTATCCTATCCTATCCTATCCTATCCTATCCTATCCTATCCTATCCTATCCTATCCTATCCTATCCTATCCTATCCTATCCTATCCTATCCTATCCTATCCTATCCTATCCTATCCTATCCTATCCTATCCTATCCTATCCTATCCTATCCTATCCTATCCTATCCTATCCTATCCTATTCTATTCTATTCTATTCTATTCTATTCTATTCTATTCTATTCTATTCTATTCTATTCTATTCTATTCTATTTTATTTCATTTTATTTTATTAGGAAAACTTATGGTTACAGAATTTTAATTAGACATAAATATAAACACTTAAACCACTAAAAAGTTTCCACAGATAGAAACAACAGACACGGCACTAAAGTATTTTCTTTAAGAAACAGTCTATACTATAGAAACACATTTTCAAAAATATTATAAAACAATAAAGCAATCATTCACAGTCATGTAGTTACAGCAAAATGATAATAATAGAAAGTCAAGGTAGCGACATATTAAAGTACTTAGTACTGAGTGCTTAAAAAGTAATATAAGTTTTTATAATTATTTATTTATTTTTATTTAAAAACTTTATTGCACAAAGCACAAAAGCGGACTAAATGCCCGTAGACATTCTCTGACAGCCAAACCTTGGGGACAAATTTGAACAAATATAGGTGCAATGAAAGTAACAGTACTTTACTATTATAGGATAATTCAACAATTATTATGTACCTACTTATATATTCTTATATATGTATTATAATATCAATATACTAAATACTAATACATACACAAAATTATACACAAATACAACTTACTAACGTGGTTTAGAGCTATTCATAAAGGGTGAATAGACCAGTTTTTTAAACGACAATCTGTTAGTTGCCTGCCTTATGTTTACTGGAAGATCATTCCATAATTATGTAGTTGATTTTTTTATTCGTTCATTACAGCCCCTAGAACACACTGTTGGAGATGGGCCTTCCAGAACATATATCTGTAGAATTTGCCCTACACTCGCCACGCTGGCGCCTACACTCGCCACGCTGGCGCCTACACTCGCCACGCTGGCGCCTACACTCGCCACGCTGGCGCCTGCGCTCTTATACATTCTATTTGCATTCTGAATAAAGTTATTAAATTTACAGTATTTCCCCAATGTAGTAGTCCATATCATATCATAGTCAAAGCTTTAACCTCTATCTTTATTTGGGGGGGAGATTTCCAACTCCCTCACCCGTGGTAGATGAGTGGACTGTATATGGTATGGGGCTCTTACCTCTCTCAGCAGCAGCTGACAACGTCTTAGTGGAGTCGACCCCAGGAAGACCAGCACTTCTGATGCTAACGCTTTTCACATAAAACTAATAATATAATAGGTCCGACACCTAAAATTGAGCATACACGGTGTGACGTCACCGAAACACAAATTGTTGACGTCCGCCGCCGACCGAGACTCAGGTGCAACTGTCCCCACCGATGGGTCACAGAACTGGCTATAATATTCTTGTTTAAATTTATTAGAAATGCTTTTATTTTGTCTGATTTTAGTTACGGTTGGGGTGCTATGGGAGAAGACGGTTCCTCTGAAGATCCAGGCAGCATATTTTATAGAGGTCCTCAAGCTTTCTCTGAATTAGAAACAAGAGCACTTAGGGTAAATATATTAGTTATTTTTTTACATATTAGATTATTTATCAGTGAAGTGTTCCTAGACCTAGGGTTTGTACCTAGACCATACGGGCGCTGTTATAGCAGTAACGGGAACGTCCCTTCCCCCAGTTGAACTTGGACTTGATGCAATAAAAAGAATTAAGTATCATCACGATCGTATCCCTTGCGAGGTAGTAAGAAACCACGCCATTTTGAATTGGATTCACATTTAGCTAACCTTACTATATGACTTCTTAACTATACTATGGCTTATCATGACAAGTGGCAAGCTCGTCGAAGTCTCTAGCGTATCAAACTCAGAGAAATATCACAAATTAAATAAATTATTGCGTCTCAAGCAGGAATCGAACGCTAACCTCGGCATGTAAATCCACTGTAATAAAGTTGTAAATAATATAACTTTAATATTTTTCAGGATACTATTTTAAAATCGGGAGTGGACTTCAAAGTGTTTCTCTCGTTCCATAGTTATGGAGAAGTTGTTATATTTCCCTGGGGATATTCAGCCGAACCCTGTCCAGATTATGTAGAGCTACTTGAAGGTGGAGCTGCTATAGCAAAGGTGAATGTTCATTTATTTCGTATTATTACTTTTATTTTCTTTTTTTCTCCATCACCATTTGGCTCAAATGGTAATGTCATCCTATGTCTTCCAAAAAAAATCTTTATTACAATGTACAATTGCAATAACTACTGATTAGATAATAAATAAAAAAACATATATTCACAAATATAAGAAAACCAATTCAATAGGAGAATTTAGGAACACAAAAGTTTCATTAACAGAACACACTAATTTTAATTAATAATTAATATAGCTCTTAGTTACATATATATTTATTTATGTACTCGTACATTAATATATATATGTGAAGTATGTATGTATATGTATGTATTAGTATTTAGTCTTCTTTGTCCACCTGTTACACGTACGAGGCACAAGGAAAATTCTGTCATATATAGAATACTAAAAAACTATAATACTAACTTTGCAGATGTGGATATTTTCTGCACCTCAAAAAATACAGCCAAAGTCACTGCAATTCGTGACTTAGCTGCAAAGACAACAATAAAGTAACTAATATTGTGCTGATGAACACCACACCACTCACACACATCCTACACTACGCCCCTGTGGAATCGGTAGCGCCGCATTGGCTTTGTTGGCGATCGGGATCTGTACTCTGGATCGGTGCCATATAAGAAAAATAAATGATGATGATAATAATTGAAACATGCAGACGGTTGGGATGGGATCTGTATGTCTCCTGAATAAAGAAAATAGACAAATATATATAAAAGTATTAGTATTAATCTGTACTTCGGATGCAGATCCCGGTTGTTAATGCTGTCCGCGGTGCTGCGGTCAATTCTACAGGGCTACATCACATCTCACTCACTGTTAGGGTTCACTTTCCTGCAGTTAGGGCAGCCAAGAATTATTTAATTATTTAATTTAGAAATCTTTTTAATTTAATTATTAATTTAATCTTTAGTTTTTTTTTCTTTTTTAATTTAATTTAATTCAATATTGGATATCTGTAATTATATTTGTGTTATTGTTTTTTGTTATTTCTTGTTTTTTCTCCTTTTCTTTGACACCTAAGTATCAGTAATAAAGTATGTTTCCTAATTTGGCCAATGTATAAACTCAATTATATACTAACCTTTATGTTTTGTAATGTGCTGTGGAAATGAATGAATAAATAAATAAAAATTAGTGTATCGATATTATAATATTCGATATTATATTTATTTCTCGTATTATCTTTATGATTGCATCTACATTTGATCAAATTTGTTCCCAAGATGTGGTTATCAGAGAATGTCTTCGGGCATTAAGTCCGCAATATTTGTGCAATAAAGTTTATAATTAAATAAATAAGTATCAACGTATGTATTTAATTTATTTTAATGTATTATTTATTATTTTTATTTTAATGCACTTCGCAATCCTCTACCACACTCCCAAATGTTAGCTGTAATAAAATCACTTTAAGACATTAAGTTCGCCACACAATAAAGAGTTTATAAATAAATAAAGCGTGGCGTGAATAGGTCAAGATTCTTCAGAAAATTCTGGAAGACCCATCTCCAACAGTGGAGGTCTAGAACTCTGTGATGTAGCGGCTCTGATGACATAAAATAAAATGTAATTTTAGTACTGAAAATTTTCTAGGCTATCCAAGAATGCAGCGGCCAGACCTACCGTGTTGGAAGCACTAAGGATTTAATGTATTTTTCTTCTGGAACCAGCTCAGACTGGGCTTACGCAGAAGCTAAAATTCCTTACAGTTACATGCTGGAACTCAGGTCGAAGAAACATCGATTCTTATTACCTAAAGAAGAAATTATACCAACCTCTAAGGAAAGCTTATATGGCGTGCTAGCTTTAATGAAATTTGTTGATAAATCAATGGAGTGTTGTTCTTTCTCTTCAACGCAAAAACGAAGTTAATGTAACTAAAGATAATTTATTATTTTTAAGATATATTAAATGTGTAAAATCAATCATAGAACTAGTAGTACAAGATCCATAGAACAGTGACCTTAACCGATCTGTTATCCGACTGAAATCCGCTTTTTATAATTTTATAGATAGTTGATCTGTTTCGTTGCACATTATTGTGACTTTGCTATATCTCCTAAGATATTCATTTAATTTGCATGATGTAAATGGCGAAAATAATCTTTATGAAATGCTCAAGCCGACGATTATTTAAAATAATAACCATTAATACAGTATTCGTATTTTCAATTACTGCTTTATAATTTCCCAATTTGTAGGTATTAAAATAGATATAGTATGGTATCCTTAAGAGATAGACATATGCCATCACAGACTTTTATGTAGACCTATATAAGATACTCAATTCCACCATACATTATTTTGTTATATCTCGAAGGGTTTAGGCAGCGTTTTCGTTAAAAGCTCCGAGACGGCTAATTTTTTTCGACACCTCCAACAAGTATCGTTAATGTATACAAAAAAAAACAAATTACATACTAAAACCTTACTCGAGAACCACATATATATGTTTACGTTAAAGTTTTTATTAGGAAATAATTTCATGATAACTTATGTAAACAAATTTTAAATATATGTTCTTAATTTTAAAATAAGTATACGCTTATCAGAACTCACTAGTTGGTTGTCCTTTTTAGGTGGTAGGTGCCGTAAACTAATTATTTACATATTGCTATGTAATGTACCGTAATTAATCTAACTTGATTGTTGATTTTGTGTTCAAATCCACACATAATGGCTTGCGGCAAGTTGCCAATAGCGAATAAATAAAATATCAAATAAATTTAAAACAAACACTGAACATAGTGATGTTTTTTTAACATGTTATGTATCGATATTTTTACAATTAAGTATGCTTTACAATAAAATACACGTTTGGTTTTAATCAAAATTATTTTGTTTTATTTATATTTGCCTTTCTAAATCCTGGCACCTTTTACTGTTAGGCATTGTAGTCTTATAATATATTATTTATTATTATTATCTTTGTTTAAAAAACTCGTATATCTACACTACCTGAAAAACTCCTTACAATATTAGTAAGTGTATATATGTATGTTTATGTATAGTATTATGTATGTATTAGTATTTAGTATATTGATATTATAGTATATATAACAATATTATATGTAAGTGTATAATTAAGATGTTAATTAATCTTTCAAATTTTTTATTATTTCTTTCATTGCACCTATAATAGTTCAAATTTGTCCCCAAGGTTTGGCTGTCAGAAAATGTCTACGGGCATTAAGTCCGCCTTTGTACTTCGTGCAATAAAGTTTTAAATAAATAAATATTATTACAGCCCCTAAAACACAGCGTCCTAGACCTTCCAGAACATATATCTGGAGAATTAGCCTATACTCGCCACACTGGCCAGACGGCTTGGCGAGGATGTGATGTTAATTTTTAGGACAATTTATTAACGATTCCACAAGGTGGTATTAGTGGAAACGGGACCGACGGCTTGACGTGCTCTCCGAGGCACGGAAACGGTGGTGTTGTAAATCTATGACGTATGTACGTAAGAAAAGTGTATTTCTCATTGATACATGCCGGTGGGTTTTAACCGACTTTTGTAGGATTTAAGGAACGCGTTCTTACAACCGAGCCACCACCGCGCGGTTAATAATATTTTACAAATTTTATAAAATAAAATAATATTTTATAGTACGATATAAATTTAAAAACTTTATTGCATAAAGTATTAAGGCGAACTTAATGCCCGTAGCCATTCTCTGACAGCCAAATCTTGGGGACAAATTTGTACAAATATAGGTGCAATGAAAGCAAGTAGTTGGGAACACCACTCGAGTTCTACGGCTAAAACTGGAATTAAAAAGTGACATCACCGCTGTACTGTAGTTTGACAGAACTAGTAGTAAGTCTTGTTTCAAGCGGTGATATTTGCCATGGTTACAATATTAGTTCACAGTACAATATAAGTTGAAAGTAAAAATTTGCATTAGACATCATTGCAAATAACACATACTTTCAACGAGAACAACAAATATGTAGGTGGTAGGCGGGCTGATGGTGGTAATTTGTCCAGTCTGCCGGGCAGGGAAGTATCCACCGTTCGTGCCGATAAACCCAGTAAAGTGTATCCACACATTTCGGGATCAAGCCCATTCAAGCCGGCATAGTGTTAGGGACTGAAGTCAGTCTTGACTGTCTGATTCCAGTTGCTAATAAAAAAATGAAAAACATATTACAATACCAACAGCCTCTTCTTTTACAACAGACTTATTTTATATTTTTTATTGATTTACGATGAGGTTTATCGATATCTATATTGATTAGCATTTTTGTCCATCACTATTAGCTAGCGAAAGAGCTACAGTTCGCTGCGGTTTTCATATTATAATGGACACAACCCAAAGTTTTAAACTTGTGCGTTTATTATTGGCAGCGACGCATACTAACAATGGATTCCAAATTGCTAAACTCATAATTGGAATTGATAGAATAAAAAAGTGAAAAAAACAGTAGTGTTTGAGAGAGGAAGGATAACAACTGTAACGATAAAGATTGATGATGAAACTCTAGAACATGAAATTATATTAAACTTTTTAAACTTTCGCGCACACTCATAATAGATTTTTATAATTTTAACGGGTCTTTACGCGATTTATTTATCTATATATATATTTATTATTTATTATGTCTCTAAGGTAAATCGCGTAAAGACCCGTTAAAATTATAAAAATCTATGAAATTATATATCTGGGCAGTGTTTTCAATGCGGATGGGAAGTATGATAGAGATGTTGAAAGAAGAGTGAACGCGGGAAATAGTGTTAACGGTGCCCTGGGGTCACTGATCGGTAGTCGAAATGTCAGTGACAAAGCTCGCCTCGCCATACACAATGCCATGTTGGTACCAACACTGATGTATGGAAGCGAGACGTGGATACGTCAGAATACGCATGAGAGTAGTGTTAATGCAGTAGAAATGAGATCGTTGCGTCGTATAAGCGGCGTCACTTTGGCGGAACGCATACGTAACTTCGAAAAGGAAAAAGTTAAATAAAGCATACGGACAAAAATAAGGAAAGGCATGCTACGATGGTTCGGGCATGTTGAAAGGATGAGCAAAGAAAGATTGACGAACCAGGTATATAATACGAAAGTTGTGGGTAAAAGGTGCCCTGGCAGACCAAAACGTACATATCACGATCAAATAAATAAAACATTGGCTGAAGGAACATTAAAAAGCCTTCGCAACAAAAGGGCATGTATGAAGAGGTTGATGAATGTCGACGAAGCGAAAGAGGTATGTCGTGATCGTGTCAAGTGGCGTTCAATTGTCTCTGCCTACGCCGCAAGGGATCTGGCGTGAAGATATGTATGTTTAAAAAAAAAACATATTTTTTACTATAATTTTGTATAAAATGAATCGCCAGAATTTTATTTACTATAGCAGATTTTCATAACATTAGATTACAAGTTTGTGAAAGAGTAGTAACAGTCTATTATTCATACTAAGGCTGGTTACAATGCTTGACCGACCGTCTCGCCGTAAGCCGATCGCGTACGAGGTTTATTAATATTTTTTTTTTATTTTCTTAATTACACATAATGTAAAGTATCATCACGACCGTATTTCTTCTGAGGTAAGCAGAAACCATTGTTGTATTTTTTTTTTTAATTGTCATTTGACATAATTGCGAATGACGGACTGATGGTGGTAATTTTCCCAGTCGCGCGGAGGGGCGGGTAATGAACTCCAGTTTGCCGCTCAGGTTGAAGGTGCGGATCTACAAGATGTTCATCCGTTCCCGACTTACTTATGCTGCGCCAGCTTGGCATCACCTTCTGGACAAAACCAACAGGGACAAGATCCAGAGTCAGCAGAACATATCGCTCAGGGTGGTATCCAGAGCGCCGTGGTTCGTGCGAAATTCTGTAAATGTGAGAGATCTGGAGATGCCTACTATCGATCTATCGATCTTGTCGGCCTAGCTAAACGGGCTGACAACGGATCCTACAAGCATCTTCAGGATATCGCTCCTACTTTCGCACGGCCCCCGGGGGGAAGGCCACTACCTAGGGAGGCGCTCTTGGAGAAGAACTAAAGTAGACAAATCTAGGAGACTAGATTCGTGAGCCACAAGGGCGGTGTTGTAGTAGGAACAGCGCCCAGCACCAAAGGTACGTTGAATCACCTGTGGGTAGTTAGCCGCCGAGATCCTGCCGGGGAAAACGGGAGTTTATCCTATCCCCAACCCAGGCCCATTGAACATCCGGGCCTGGATGACTCCGCTGTCTGTCTGTCTGGAGGGGCGGGAAAGTATCCACCGTTCGTGCCGATAAACCCAGTTAAGTTTTCACACGTTTTGGGATCAGGCTCGAATTGCCGTCATGCCCAGTCAAGCTGGGTTAGGGACTAATGTCAGTCATGAGTGTCTGATTCCAGTTGCTAATATTCATAGACCTTGCGCACCACTTACCATTAGGTGGGCGCAAGAAAAAAAAAAGGATCTTGGTATTTCTTCTAAATTAAAAATTTAAATAAAACAACAGCCCAAAAATTTCAATAACTCTATTTATACAATTTGCATTATCTTATAATACAGTCAACAATTTTGGTAAATAAGTACCGTTGTACTATTTAAATTCCACAATAATAATAATAATTTAACTAAAAACACAGTTTATCCAACGTTATTCACAATTAATAAAATGTAACGATTCACATTCATCAAATATACACAAATCTTAAAATACACTTCGGACGGTAATTAACCCGAACGCAAATGTTTATGTACATTTTCTTAAAAAAAAAACAACTTTCAAAAATTCATATTTATAACTGTAAATTTGGGTTTTTTGCAGTAATACACATAAAGAAAAGGCATGCTCCGATAGTTCGGGCATGTTGAAAGGATGAGGGTAGAGAGATTGACGAAACAGATATAAAAATAAATAAAAAAAAAAAGTATAATATGTAGTTTATTAACCATCTAGTTTCCGTAACACAAGCCTTGTAGCTTGCCACGGAAACTAGATGGCGCTGTGTGACTTGTCTGGAAATATTTATTATTATTTATATTGCCAAAGTTGTTGGTAAAAGAGCCAGACCAAGACTCACCTATCACCATCAATAATTGTAATTTGCCCTGTCTGCCGGGGCGAAGAAGTATTTACCGTTCTTGCCGATAAACCCAGTAAAGTGTATCCACACGTTTCGGGATCAGGCTCGAATTGCCGTCATGTCCAGTCAAGCCGGCATAGTGTTAGGGACTAATTTCAGTCATGATTGTCTGATTCCAGTTGCTAACATTCATAGACCTCGCGCGTCACTTACCATCAGGTGGGCGCAAGGTCACATGTCGGGCTAGTATATTTCCAAAAAAAAACTAGTGCTAGAGCGAGTAGTAATTTGTCTATGGTTTTCATACAAAATTCGGTAAAAAAAACAAGCTTTCCTTTATATGCTTTCAAAACATCTATTGGTAAATTTAGTAAGTAACCAAAATACCTAAAATTCTGCTTTTTTTTTAACTAAGTTTATAGTTTGTCCATTAACTCTTCATAAACATCATACGCACCCACCCACACACACAAATCTCACATAATATGTGAGATTTGTGTGTGTGGGTTATATTATACCACTTTTCACGCTTATTTCCACTAGTATTAGTTTTGATTATACATATCGTCATGATCGTAGAACAGTGACGGATCTGCTATATTAAAAATTTCATGGCGGCCATTCAAAGTTATTTCAATTGTTTTTTTGTCACTTCTTTTCTAAGTTAATAAGTGCAAACCTTCTGGATTTCATTTTGGAACCCTTTCTAATATTTGGACTTACTAACTATATGAGACCACAAACAATATAATATTTTAAAACAATATATAAAATCAGATTTTTTTAACCAAGTTATAATGATTCGTATTATGTGCTATCGAAATAATGCAAAATTATGGGTATTTTTTAAAATCCGAAACTGTTCTACGATCATGACGATATATACTCTGGACAAAATTTTATTTATCTATTTTTGATTCTTTTTAACTTGTATATCTTTTAAGTTTATAAGTATCTTAGTTTCGTATCCGAGCTGTATTTCTTTTATAATTGTGTTAATTTATGTTCTTTGTTTATATCAGAAAATCTGTTTTGAAAAGATTTTCTTTCAAAATAAATAAATAAAATAAAAATAAATAAATAGCATCTGAATACGTAAACTCAATCCTCAATATAGCCAGAAAAAACTTATCATTCCGGAAATTTTAAAATAATACATTTAAAATTGGTAATGTTTATTAGTATACGTGCAATTTATTGTTCTTAAATTAACAGAGGTTTTTGCGTTTTGTCGACTTTCGGGTTGCACATAGGCATGTAGTCTACCTTAATTCTGACTTGCCTGGTGGGTTACTGCTGTACCAGGTATTGTATTCTCATAGGTACTGATAACTTAATTTAAAAGGTTATTAATTGATCGTTGTGGTGCAGTTTTGTATATGTTTTATTTTGTAAATCTGATATAGCTGAGTTTTCCTTGCAGATTCCTTTCTCAGTCAGATTAAACATTAACAGGTCACTGGAATTTGCTAAGCTGCTGGTCTTCTGCTAACAGCTTACTTATTGAACCACTTTGCTGCTTAGTCTTCTACTAGCAGGAGTAGAATCATTCAAAATAATTAAATTAATGACGTTTCATAAATGCATGTAATAGGTTTACGTGAATAAAGATATTTTGACTTTGACTTTGTCTTTCGAGATTAAGAGTCTCAATTAAGGATACCGATTTCGGCGGTCTCTTGAGAGAACCTGTTTGACAGCTGGAAGGAATGGTGAAGTGGAGGACCCGATACGTTTTTCAATACGGGTGTTAGACTATAAGCTAAGCTAGCATATTTTAGCAAAAAACCTCAAATTTTCAGTTCTGACAACAAATACCAAATCCAGATTTCTAGTATGGTCTCCATACATCGACAGGTCTCCTTTCCGTAGTTATCAAACTCTTTCTTGCTCTAACACCTGGATCTGTCCATTGCGGAGACGCCGTCCTTTTCTTTCCAATACCTGAAGAAGCCGAGCCTGTTTCGTCGTCTCTTTCCGGCGTGGACCCCGAATCGTCCTGAGGAGCTGGAGGTCTTAACCACCAGTCATAACCTCCATATAGCTGAGAATACAACCATGCTGGTGGCGTTGGTAGAAGAGGGCTATTTAAAAACAGTTGCGCTGCTAAAGCTGAATGGAACAGACTCGAAGGTGCAGGTAAAGGTTGCAGCGGTTTTCTATTTCTTGGGACTGAGGTAAAGGCTCCTGGTCTCTCGTCTGGTGGGGGACTTGTGGATGCTGTTACGGAAATTTCGTCGTCCTGTGGCGAAGAAGGTCTGGAGGTCACTGGGCTTGTTGTGCTGTGAGGATGGACGCCAGCTGCACTGTCGCTGCCGACATCTGTAAGAAAAAAATGTTTTAAGAATGTTGCTCATGGGCAGGCAATCTATATAAATACTGACTTATCTGGTAGGGTACCAGGTATTGTATATATATATATGTTCTGTAATTCTGTATTTGTTTTATATTGTAAATCTGATATAGCTGAGTTTTCCTTGCAGATTCCCTTCTCAGTCAGATTAAACATTAACAGGTCATCGGAATCTGATAAGCTGCTGGTCTTCCGCTAACAGATTACTCTTTGAATGACGCGCCACAAATGCCTGTAATAGGTTTATAAAGATATTGTAACATTGACTTTGACTTGGCAGTTATTTCTTCAACAAACATCTCCTGGGTAGGCTGATGGCAGATTCAACCCGATAATATTGATGGCTTAGGATAAGATCATGCCCAGTATAAAAAAGCAAATGTAAGCAACATACATGTGTATATATCTGTATTGTATGTGAGTGTGTACACATACACATACATATATATATATATATATATATATATATATATATATATATATGTGTGTGTGTATGTGTATGTATGTGTGCGTGCATGCATGCACACATGTATATGTGTGTGTGTATGTGTATACTTGTAAATCTTTTTGTTTTTTATTTTGTTTCATTATGTTAAAGTTGCACTTTTTGTTTTTCTGAACTTAACACTTGATTATTTATAGTTTCTGCGGTGCGCAGAAGTTTTTAATCCTAAATGTGGAAACTGTTAATTGGCTTTATTGTAATTTAAACATTAACACATAAATGTATCATAGCTGTAAGTTACCCAAATATAAATAAATAAATAAATACCGGCTTCCTGTAAGGGTGGATGTTGTAAAGACTGCGCAGGAGTCGGCGGTAACACGTGCGGTGTAAAATGTGCGTGCGGAGGTAACAACGGAGGAGGGTAATGTCGGGCTAGAGCTCCCCACTCTCCACCAGGAAGTCCTGCTAACTGGTGGGCTATACCTGGAACAAGTAAAAAAAGTTTCATTTATTATAAGCTGTGTCTAAAGCGTTTGTCAAAAAGTATGTCCGTCTACCTCTAGTTTTTTTGGCGGATTATAGCAGTAAAAGTGTCGTCTGTCTATGTCTAGTTAGTTAGTTTTGTCCAAATGTATGTCTGTCTACCTCTAGTTATCTGGAGATTGTAGCAGTAAAATTGTCGTTTATCTCTCTCTAGTTAGTTTATCCAAATGTCTACCTCTAGTTTGTTGGCGGATAATAGCAGTAAAAGTGTCGTCTGTCTATGTCTAGTTGGTTAGTTTTTATCAAGTGTGTACTACCTCTAGTTAGTTGGAAGATTGGAGCAGTAAAAGTATCGGCTGTCCAATCTATCTCTAGTTAGTTCGTTTTTGTCATAAAATGTGTTTGTCTATCTCTAGTTAGTACGCGGATTGGAGCAGTAAAAGTGTGGTCTGTCTATCTCTAGAGTAGCAATAAGTGTCGTCTGGTTTGATAGAGTGTTAAAAAGTAAACGAGTATCTGTCTATCCCTATTTACTACTTTTGGTAGGAGTAAAAGTGTCATCTGTCCATCTTTAGTTAGTTCAGGGGTTAGTTTTTATCAAACAAGTTTTTCTATCTATCTCTAGTTAGTTGGCTATTGGGTCTTTTTTGTCGCAGTAGGGATGGAGTGAGGAAGGAGAGGGCTCCAGGTTCGACTACGAACAATATAGTAGCACGGTTACTGATTCTTTTTAAATGAGGGTGTATCGCTTTATGGCATACGTATGTATGTTATTTTATATCCTATATATTCCTTTTCCTAGCATATATCAATGACCTGCCCCACATGGTACAAGAAAATGCGGAAATAGTGTTGTTTGCTGACGACACTTCTCTTCTATTTAAAGTTAATAGGAAAGATAATATGTTGTTAACAGTAAATCGTACTCTGGCGATGGTCTCGGAATGGTTTACGGCTAATAATTTGGTTTTGAATTCTAATAAGACAAAATGCCTTAAGTTTTCATTACCTAACGTGCCAAAAATCGACTGCAGTGTGATGTTGGGCGGTTCTGCTCTTGAATTTGTTGAATCCACTGTATTCTTGGGCATCACAGTTGATCCCAAACTGCAGTGGGGAGCTCACATTAATACCTTATGCAATAGGTTGAGCTCAGCTGCATATGCTGTCAGAAAGATTAGGCAGCTGACTGATGTGGCAACAGCAAGACTAGTATACTTCGCCAACTTCCACAGCATTATGACTTATGGTCTCATAATGTGGGGCTCAGCGGCAGATTTAGACTCTATTTTTATTCTCCAGAAAAGAGCCATTCGAGCAATTTATGGCCTGAAATATCGAGACTCGCTCAGAAGCATATTTCCTGACATTGATATAATGACATTGCCTTCACAATATATATTTGAAAATATTCTATATGTAAGGAATAATTTAAAGTTATTTAAAAAAAATGGAGACATGCATTCTCGCAAATTAAGAAATGCTGACAAGCTTCATATTCCTAAATTTAGGCTTCAAAAAACAAATAAAAGTTTTGTGATTAATAGTATTAAACTATATAATAAATTACCAAAACCTGTAACAGAATTAGGGGAAACAAAATTTAAGAGTAGTATTAAGAAAATTCTAATTGCAAAAGCATATTATAAAATTAATGATTTTATTAATGACAAAGATGTGTGAAATATTGCCGCTCTGCAAAGATTAGAGAATTAGTTAATAGCACATTAGGTTCTTTTTTAATAAACTGTTTTTATTTTTGATTTATTTTACAGTTATGTAGAAATATTTTGAATGTAACAATTAGTTACTAATACATTATTGACTAATTAGTAAATACTGTTTATTGTGATACAGTAATATTTTTTATTACCTTATTATTATAATATAATTATTTTTTATGTAACATTTAGTTACTATTATGTATTTATTATTTTATTAACTAATATATAAGTTTGTTAACGGAATTGCACGGCAACATTTGGATACTTAGGAAGTAATTGTTATGTTTAGCTTGTGTGTGTCTCGAAGGTCATTCTTAGTGTTCAGGTTCTCATGGTGTGGCGTGTCCGGTGGTCGCCCCTTCCTTAGAAGGTCATTGCAGTGGTGGCACGTGTGTCGGGTCCCGGTCCGCACCCTAAGGGCCTGGTTGAGCGGGGGGATGGCTGGCACATGCGTTATGTCCGTGATCGGGTGCTGCTGTGGGGGCCTGGGACCTCTGCCGGACACGTTCAATTTATTGTTCTTAAATTAACAGAGGTTTTTGCGTTTTGTCGACTTTCGGGTTGCACATAGGCATGTAGTCTACCTTAATTCTGACTTGCCTGGTGGGTTACTGCTGTACCAGGTATTGTTTTCTCATAGGTACTGATAACTAAATTTAAAAGGTTATTAATTGATCGTTGTGGTGCAGTTCTGTATATGTTTTATTTTGTAAATCTGATATAGCTGAGTTTTCCTTGCAGATTCCTTTCTCAGTCAGATTAAACATTAACAGGTCACTGGAATTTGCTAAGCTGCTGGTCTTCTGCTAACAGCTTACTTATTGGACCACTTTGCTGCTTAGTCTTCTACTAGCAGGAGTAGAATCATTCAAAATAATTAAATTAATGACGTTTCATAAATGCCTGTAATAGGTTTACGTGAATAAAGATATTTTGACTTTGACTTTGACTTTGATCTATTATTTTATAAATTGTTATTTTATATCTATTATTGCATCTACTTACCATGAAAACTGTCCTAATGTCCTAAAGGTTTGGCTGTCAGAGAATGCCTAGCGGCATTAAGTCCGCCTTTGTACATAATGCAATTAAGTTTTTAATTAAATATGTGTGCCCTTTGTTAAAGATTATTATCGTAAATAACAACCCAGTGAATCACATACGGTTTTAATCAAGTCTACAACTCTGCATTCAGTGTATCCTGGCCTTTAAAACAGCTGTTACAATGCACACGTGTCTATTGCTTGCTACTTGACCTTCTAAATGCGCCCTCGGAGATTTTAACAAGCGATCCTTGGCTTAGCATTTGAAATATTTAAATAACAAACGTTCGATAAGCCGCCCGCCCTAGTGGAGTTTCAATTCCCGCCTTATCTACCGCCCTCGGTAATTCCATAATACTTCCATCGACACCAAACTGTCTTACCTTTAACGAAAAAACTTTTGCACGAAATTTGGCATTTTGAAATTTAATTTTCAATGTTTAGTAGAGTTGAGATAACTATATATAAGCTTATTGACCCGGCATTTAATTCTAAGTTTAATTTGTCCGTGTCTAGTGTTGCCCAAAGCAAGACCAAGACTGGATATTATATATTATACGTCGATACCCTCGCCGCGTCGCATCTCAGGGGGACAGCGCATAAAGCGGTAGCCGCGGCGGAAAATGCGGAGTCCAGCAAGCGGCGCAAATATGTAAGTATATTAAAAGATTACATATTTATGCCGTTTGCTGTAGAAACTCTGGGCCCATGGAGTCCAAGTGCAAAAAAGTTTTTAAAAGACATAACACCGCGTCTTGTCGTCTCATCCGGTGACAAGAGGGCTGGCTCTTTCTTCGCCCAAAGAATCAGTATTGCAATTCAGCGGGGAAATGCAGCCAGCGTTCTTGCCACCATTCCACGCGGACGGGACTTATATCCCTATCCTTAGTATTAATTTTATTTTATATTTTGTAAATATTTTTTTCGAATAAATGTTTTTCTCGTTTCTTTATAAATAATAAATATTTCCAGACAGGTGACACAGCGCCATCTAGTTTCCGTTGTAAGCTACGAGGCTTGTGTTACGGAAACTAGATGGTTGATAAACTACATATTAAACTTTTTTTTTTGTAAATATATACATATTATACATATAAACACCCAGACCGAGACAAATTATACAACTTGCCCCCGGTGGGAATCGAACCCACGACCTCCCGACTTCACGGCAACGTTTGTTACCACTAGACCACGGAGGCGGTCAAAGTGTATTGTAAGAAAACCTCGTGATACTTTAGTGTCTGTTCGCAAATTAGTATCTCGAAAACTACCTACTGGTTTGATGTTTTGACCAACATGTATCCACAATTGTATACAGGGGTCGTAACAAACCATTCCTTCAGTGTTAATAAATCCTAAACACACCTTTGTGGTGAACAAAAATCACATAAAAATAATTAAATGTACCCTTGAAGCAAATAATTAGATATTATCGGGGCATTATACATAGGAAATTGTTTTCGCGTCATAATTTCCAGTTGACATTTTTAAGCGCATAAATTAGCGAAGTTTGTCGGCGCGGCCCGTATATTCTGCTTAACCCTTTAACACCCACCTTGGGTAATTCCCACCCGACCCAACCCTTTCAGCAATAGAATAAATTAGAGACCGTTTTATGTCGCAGATACCGACGTAGCGAAAATGTAAAACACATTATTTTCAATCCAGCCGCTTATCCTTTATAGGTGTAGTTCTTTATGAGTACGGTGCAATTAGACAAAAGCTGCTTTTGAGGATTAAGCTCGCTTTAATCTTAGCTCGAAGCGACTTAAAGCTTTTACGTTAATAGTCTTAGTTATTGAATAGGACGGGCTGTATAGATTTTATTTTAGATTGGAATACTTATTGCCTTTTTATAGTTTACTAACGGATTGACTGCTGTAAAAACAGACGGCTGGGTTTAATTATCATTACTTACGGCCACTATTATATCTACATATCATTGGTCAAAGTCAAAGTCAAAATATCTTTATTCACAGTTATTTATGAAATGTCATTAATTTAAATTTTGAATGATTCTACTCCTGCTAGTAGAAGACTAAGCAGCAAAGTGGTTGAATAAGTAAGCTGTTAGCAGAAGACCAGCAGCTTAGCACATTGGTTTTGCTTACAGTAAATTCTATGTTTGTTATGCTGCGTGGAATTCATTAAAGAACGAAAATTTTTAAATTATAATCTAGAATAAAAATCAATAATAGGAACTTGGAACTTTATATTATTTTTTTTAGTATTGGGTTCGTGGTAATCTATACGATATATATTGCCATCACAAGTGGCAAGCTCGTCGATATCTCTATCATACCAAACTCGAGAAATATAACAAATAAATTAAATAAATTATTGTGATCCGACGAGGACTTAACCGCTTGACTACGGATGCACGGATAATAACTAAATAACTATTTCAAATTTCAAGTACATGAGACCAGTAGGTAGTTGTCGAGATGGTAGTTTGCGGACAGATACTCACAAGATTTCCTTACTACGATTGGAAATATATATATATATATATATATATATATATTGATTCAGAGCAAGAGTCAGGTGTAATAGGCTTATTTAATACAGTGTGCCGTAAACATACTATTCTGAGATTCATTCGGGACCTGATCAGTAACCATTTAAGTTGATAATTTGAATTGCCGACATGCTCAGTCAAGCCGACATAATGTTAGGGACTGATGTCAGTCATGAGTCTCTGATTCCAGTTGCTAACATTCATGGACCTCGCATGCCACTTACCATCAGGTGGGCGCAAAGTCACATGTCGAGATAGTATTAAAAAAAAAAAAAAAAAATGTTTATTATGGAATTCAGAATAGTCAAATATACATAGACTACTTAAATACTACAGCTCTACAATTTTAAATGCAATAATAAGAAATTCTTGGTGTGGCATTCAAAGTTTCTTCAAGCACATTGCACCCGGAACGCAGACAATATCCGCATTTTCCAAGTTCACTCGTCCGAATAAGAAAAACGCAAAAAAATAAACATCAGAACTCAAGATTACTCTCTGCGCCAAGAGCTTTGTTGTTCTCGAACGGAGAACGGCAAGGGTAATATGTTAATTTCATTATTGATCCTTAACCTTTAAAACATATTTTTGTATTAAACAATCTATTGTAAATATATCAATATATCGATCATAATGTCAAGCGCATAACGAGATCACAGTTTTGTCAGGAATTAATAGTACCTAAACTTAAAACGACTGGTTTTAAAGGTTCCTTCAAGTACAGTGCGTCGAAAGTGTGGAATAATATACCACCTCCAATACAAAATAAAACCACACACACTCTTAAAAACTATATAAAAAAAGGCTTTTGGAAAGGCAGATGGAAGTCACTGGAACCAAGAAATAATAATTTGATGTGAATTTTATACATGACCCTAAAATATTTGTTTAGTTATATGTAAGTGGTTATCACCCATCCTCTTTCTACTCTTCACTAATGTTAGAAGCGAGCATGCCTCTCATGCCCATCACACGGATTATGTAGATGTTAAGTTATGTATATATTTATTACTAGTTTATGTATTATATAGTTAAGAATGGTTTATGTATCTACTTGGTTTATTATTTATTTACTATTATATAAGCATAGTATATATGTATAGATTATTATTATTATATAAATACATAATACATTTATTTAACATTAACACCTCCTCTTGTGTCTCAAAGTTGTTTTTCTTGTTGTCCTTTAGGTTAGTTGTTTGAAATGTACGTGAGTTGGGGTGTTGGCATAACAACAGCGTTAGTAGTGCATCACATGACATGTAATGCACAGCTGGCTAAGGCTGAGCCAAGACCCTTGCCACATCATGCTGATTTGAATTCTAAATTGTTGTTATTTTCACTAATTGTAATGCTTATTGATGTGGCAATAAACGTTTGTTTGTTTGTTTGTTTATTTTCTAGACCAGCTGGTTGAGATGGAGTGCACAATCGTCCGAAAACGAATCGTCCAAGATCGATTACGTCTGTCAGAAATGTCAAAAGATACGTGCAAGATTTTGTCATTTCTGACAGACATAAACGATCTTAGACGATATAGTTTTCGGACGATTGTGCACTCCGTATCACCCAACAGGGATTCCCAAATAATTTTAAGCAATAGACCCCGTTTCCAAGATAAACTAATGCCACAGCCAACTATAAAAACCTATCTTTAATTATTTTCCTATTGGTACAAAATACTTGTCACCTTGACAACACTGCACACGCACGCGGTCTTTTGCAACCATCCCCCACCAGTGTTCCTTTTTGGGTCATCCGTCTATCCCACATCCCACTCAGCGTCATCCCGACGTGGTCTCCACTCTATTCTTTATACCTACAGGAAATGTCTAAGACAGCAAAGTTTTTTTTTGAAGCAAAATAGGTATATATATATATATATATAGGTAGAATTTAGGGTTAAATAATGTACACTTTTTTTATTATTTCTAAAAGGAATTGTATGTTTATTATATATATATTTTTAAAAATTGTTTCAGAATTAGTTTTTCGAATAATATTTAGTTTTTGTATACTTAATGAAAATTTTATAATTTTGTTATTTCTTATAGGCAATAAAAGCTACTGTGGTAATGTGGTGGTCGCCTATAATAGGTGCAACATCTAACTTCTGATTTAGTGTTAAGTACAAATAAGTGTGTGATGTTAGCACTGTTGGCTACCCTATTATAAATAAATAAATAAATAAATACACTATTTATAATATAATAAAAAATGATACAAAAATAAAAAAAAATGCTATTTACAATTTAAATAGCATTTTTGACTGATGTCAGACATTTTCAGTAGGTATATAAAATAGAGTGGAGACAACGTACGGGACGCGACGCTGAGTGGGATGTGGGATATACCCAATAAATTTTAAATATAAAAAAAAAATATAGGTATATTTACACAACAACTTTTATCTCTTTTTTAACAACCATTAGATCAAGAAAATAGAAATAGTAAAGTAAAGTATCATCACGACCGTTTCCCTTCAGGGGTGGTCAGAAACCACGCTTATAAAGAAGCGGATTCACATTTAGTCAACTTTACTATAGGCCAATCATGACCAGTGACAATATCGTCGATGTCTGCGTACCAAACTCGAGAATATCACAAATAATAATAATAAACATTATTGTGACCCGACCAGGATCTAACCCGATACCTAAGAGTCTAAATCCGATTGACCACGGAGGAAATTTTAGCTCAAGAATTATTTATTAATTTAAAATAGTGCAAAATATTTATGACAGATAAAAAAATCTTTAAAATCTCTACCAACTATAATTTCTTGATGAAGTACCAAGAAAACAGGCTGCAATAACAATTAGATAAATTGTAAAACAAAAAAAACTGATCTAAAAAAAAAACAGTCTAGTACAAGTACTTATCTCGTATTTGT
This sequence comes from Tinea semifulvella, assembly GCA_910589645.1. Taxonomy (NCBI): domain Eukaryota; kingdom Metazoa; phylum Arthropoda; class Insecta; order Lepidoptera; family Tineidae; genus Tinea; species Tinea semifulvella. Next base: position 7,153,166 of record OU342599.1, read on the forward strand.
GCAGCATTTAGCCATTTCCATTCATTCTTTATTCAAATCAGTGAAGGGCTCCAGACGATTTGCATTCCTTTAAAAATTGCGGGCTACTTTTTGTCTTTGTGCAATGTTTAGTCTCACAGCAACATATGTAGCGACCAAATAGTCTTGAACTTTTAAGATATACTTAAAATGAAACGTAATAAGTTGTAGTGGCTCGGTTGTAAGAACGCTTTCCAATCCAAAAAATCCAAGTACTATTCTTACTTATATTTGTCATAAATTTAGTTTAGCTGTCCGTCCCTGTTCCTCTAATACCAACTTGTGGAATCGTTAGTAAATGGAAATCAAATCATGTTGGCTGCTAATTAATGCCACGCGGCTTTAAGTGGCGGTCCGCTGCAATATGCTGGCCCGCAGGTTCGCTCGTTGTAGGGCAGATGTCAAGGTCTGTCGAAATCTTTACACATGCAGCCTGTGGGTCAATTATACGCAGAGGGCCTACAACGCTCTTCAAGTACAATATAATAACGCCTTCAGGATGATGATGGGGCTCCCTCGTTGGTGCAGTGCATCAGCGATGTTTGCGTGCGCGCACACAGATGATTTCTACTCAGTATTGCGGAAACGAGTCGCGTCGTTGATGCACAGAGTACGAGGGAGCGGCAACATCATCTTGAGGGCAGTTAGTGAGAAGCCAGATTGCCCTATCATGGGGCACTGGGTACATACTCACATGTATGTGCCCAGTGCCTCAGGAGGGCAAGGCAAATATAAAAAGTAAATGTCCTCTTTTTTACTAATATAGAATAAGCAAACACCATGTTTCTAACCCCTATGGATACTATTCCGATATAAACGCATTTTATTTATTTTTTATTTATTTTTAAGTACATAGTGCAATAAAGTTTCAAATAAATAAACAACTCGCATATTTTGTCTTTGTCATTAATTCATTTACTAAAATATTTGCTTTTAATTTTATATATTATTTTTTTATTTATTAAAAGATAAATAACGACGAATATAACATTATACAAAAATTTATATGAAAATATACATAGGGTCAATTAGAAGTTTCCGCAAATAGACAAAAGCGCCTATATATCATTCACGGATATCAAAATAAGAACAAAACCATGTCTTCAAAATTCTCCTATCAAGACTGGTAAGCCGCGCTACAAAGTCAGAGACGTTCTGTCAGTCCGCTACATTGCCTTTCGTGAAAGGGTTTTTTTTTGTTCGTCGACTTTGAAAAATCGCGGGACGCCCTGAGAGGGTTGAGAAAACATTTTAATGCCATTTGCTAGATTGCGTACATTGAGTTACTGGAAAAGACTATCCTGAACAGTTTTTATAGTCATACAAGTTATGGTACAATTGACAATACATGTATGCAATAGAAAGTTTAGTGATTTGTAAACAGCAAAAAAGTATATTTTTTATTGTTCCTACTTTAATTTAACTCATTCGATATTAATTGTAATTTTAGTACATTTAAGGAGAATTTTACGGTTTAACCCTTTGACGACAGCTGAGACACAGTCATCCCAAGCTAAAAAATACCTAATTATTTAATAATTATTACCATTTTGAATGTGAATTAATTATTTTCTAGTCTCGGAACAAACCATTTTTTATATCATTGTCATTGGAAGTTTATAATTCATTTAGCGCTATAATATGTTTTATTCTTATTAAAGTTTTTAACAAAATTCTTATTTTTTACAAATAAACCTTATAAACAGTATAAAGATCTTAAACAAAAAAGTCACTTATAACGACCATAGGGACACGTATTTCCACAAAACCCATTTCAACCCCATTGCATTTTATCGTGTTTTAGTTATAAAAATTTTACTTATTTAACATGACTAAAATAAATATATAAGTTTTCATACTATTATGGTCCTGAAAGTTAGCGGATGACATAGTTATAATGGCTAGCTCGCTGGAAGATCTTAGTGGAATGCTAAACGGTCTAAACGTGGCATCTCAGCGAGTTGGTCTCGGCATGAACTTGGACACGACAAAAGTCATGTTCAACGATCATGCCATCCCGAGACCAATTTGCGTGGACAACGCCTCTCTCGAAGTTGTGCAAAAATACGTCTACCTTGGCCAGACTATCCAACTAGGCTTAGCCAACTTCAGCAAGAAAGCTGACAGGCGCATTCAACTAGGATGGGCTGCATTCGGGAAGTTACGCCACATCCTGTTATCAAAAATACCACAGTATTTGAAAACGAAAGTTTTCAACCAATGCGTTCTTCCAGTATTGTCGTACGGAGCAGAAACGTGGACACTGACAATGGGTCTGGTCGTCGGTCGCTCAGCGAGCTATGGAGAGAGCTATGCTCGGTATTTCTCTGATGGATAGAGTTCGAAACGTAGACATCCGTCACAAAGGTTAGTTGGTAGAAAATGCATTTACGGCATTAATCTCGCCTATGTACCTGCACTTGTTTTGGGTTTGTACAATAAATATTTTATTATTATCAATATAAGTGAAGATTGGTTACCGGACCATAAGTATTCCGACAACAAAAACAGTTCAAGATGTCTTTTCGAGTAGTTCAATGCATATTGCATTTTTCCAGCCATCGTCAGCTACAGTGTTAATCCGCGAAGACGCCAAGATTAAGAGGATAAAGTATTCGCGTTTTTAGTGCGATATCGGATTAAGGGCGGATTTTTAACGAGAAAGACCCTTCCGGCAAAGGGTTAGAATTTCCGAAAGAGCACTTACGAGTAATTATTTTAAATTTCTTTTAGCGTTTTTCTTTCCAGTTCTGTTGTACTTTTTCAATCTAATTTTATGTGTTTAAGGTTCCCTTGCCTAATTTGGAGATTAGTAAAATTAAGCGCCGTAAAATATTTATTAATTTATTTAAAACTTTATTGCACGAAGTACAAAGGCGGACTTAATGCCCGTAGACATTTTCTGGCAGCCAAACCTTGGAGACAAATTTGAACTATTATAGGTGCAATGAAAGAAATATTTAAAAAGAAAAATTAACAGCTTAATCATACACTTACATATTATACTGTTATATACACTATAATATCAAAATACTAAATACATACATACATAAACATACATATATATACTTACTAATATTGTGTTTCCGGTAATATTTTTAAAATTTCTTTTTTGTTTATTCTTTGTTTATTGTTGCCATAGAACTGCTAGACACAAACTTGTAGCGTGCGTTCTCTTTCTTTTAAAAATCTTTAGTCGTGAAGCAGAGCCAGATAGACTACAAATTAAATTTTGACCAAATTTGTAAAAGAAGGGCAAAGTGCGAAAACTCAATGTAAAATTCTATCCTTGGTGCCGCATTACACTGGCAAATTTTCAAGGATACATTTGAACATCATTATAGGATCATAGATGAACTAGTTGAATCAGCGTATAGGCCAGACATCTTAGTTATCTCAGAAGTTAAAAAAAGTTATACTAAGAAGACAAATTTCTAAGCATTCCATGGATTCACCGTGCGGGTGCCGGGTTCATCGTGTGTGGGTAGGAGATGAGAAGAATGGTGTCTCGGGCTTGCGACCGACAATAGGCTGGTTTAAGAAAAGAAGGCCTCCTTTTTTTTTATTGCGCGATAATACGCTCACCATCCACCATTCTACTTCTCTCCCTACCCAACCAAATACTGTATGATTCCGTTAATGTCGTCTTGGAAGCTCGTTCCATAAATGTATTGACGGCAAACCTGCTTAGGCCCAATTCTTACAGTAAGTGATGCAAAGATTTTGCTGGAACTCCTCTTGCACCAACTTCCACTGCGTGAACCTGAGTCTTGAACCCGATCCTGAACTTACTACCGTTCCGTGAAAATCAAATATTTCAAAGGTACTGTAGCGGGATTCTATTTGTTTGCGGGCCAATGTTGGATTGTCAAAATCGTAAAAAAAAAAGGTTTATCACGACCTTGTCAGAAATAAAGCTTTTTTAAAGAAGCGTGTTCACATTCAGCCATCTTTAGCATACCAAACTCGAGAAATAATAAACTAAATAAATTATTGTGTCCCAACCAGGAATTGTACTCGGTACCTCAGCGTCTAAATCTACGGTGTTAACCGCTAGGCCACGGAGGCAACCGTGGATTCCTTTATTTACTTTAGGGTAACTAGTTTAATTAATTTCCGTGTGTTACACTTCATGTGTCTGACTCACCTATGTTGTTTGTGTTTTTGTGCAAATATTTGAATATCGCCAGTTTACATTATGTTAGTTTGACGTACAAATATAATTTACAATTAACGTCACTTACACCCGTATTATTAAACGTTTCCTATATATATATATTTATTTATTATATTTTTTATTGCACAAAGTACAAAGGCGGACCTAATGCCGCTAGACATTCTATACTGGTCAAACCTTTGGGACAACTAAAGCAGTTACGACAAGATAAGGCAGGTGCTATCAAAACTAATAGAAAATATTAGACTTCAATATATACTAGTGAATAAATATTTATTTACATACTAATACATACAAATAAAACTACATACATACGTTCTATGAATATAAATATAAGTGAAGCAGTAAGTCTTTCTATTGCAAGAGCCAGAAAGGGACTGACTACAAATAAAACTTTGACCACATTTGTAAAGGAAGCACGAAAACTAAATGCAAGCCCACCTCGATCCTTGGCGCCGCATCAGACTGGAAAATTCTCATGGATACATTTGAACACCATTATAGGATCCCAGATGAACTAGCTGTATCAGCCTATATAGGCCAGACATCTTAGTGTTTTCTCGGAACTTGAAAAAAGTTATCCTTATGGAACTTACCGTTCCGTGGGAATCAAATATTCCAAAAGACCACAACATGAAGTCGAATAAATATTATGATCTCACAGAAGAAATGATCAGTAAGTGATGCAAAGATTTTGCTGGAACTCCTCTTGCACCAACTTCCATTGCGTAAAGCTGAGTCTTGAACCCGTTCCTTACTTAAACTTAAACGATTGATTCTTAGCCGAAAATATATCAACGTCGTTCGTCTCAAGTCTAACGCACAATCGCTAATCTTAGCATAGTTGAGAAGTTGGAACGTGTGACGTCACAAACGGGCAAGACAAATGGTACCCGTACATCATAAGGTTAATAAGAGGGCTGGCGAACTAACGAGCGCGCTTTGTCAACGCGCTTAACGGGGTGAGTCATTGGAGAATAAAATCTTGAATATAAGCGATGCCAGCGAGTCGGCAAGCCAAAAGTTAATAACCTAATATAATGAATTGAACTTTTTAAACTTTCGCGCAAGTATACGCACAATAGTTTTTAATTTACGCGATAAACATTAGAGACTTATTTCTCCCGAGCGACGATTCGGAAGGCTACACCGCGTAGCTCCAGTCGACTCGTGAACACGGCCAAAAAAAAATAGTAAAGGATGTCTCAGAATATTTTTTGTTTTTTATATTTAAATAAAAGACATTAAAATTAATTCTAATACTGTTTATTTGATCTAAATAAAAGATTAATTATTAAATTTTATTTGTAAAAACCTACCATTTGCAAACAGCTACAATGCAACTTTTTTTGTAGTAAAATGAATCTACTTCACATGTTATAAATTACTTGTTTGCTGCTTTTCACGAATTATTGACAGAGTAATAAGTCGCCGAGGAGACATTGACTGGCCACCAAGGAGACCAGATCAAACTTCTATATGGAATATGAATATTCAGATTAGGAGAACGAAATCTTCAATGTTGTCAGAAAAAAAAACTTCTCTCACCGGAAATATTAAAATGCCTTACAGATTTTTCTGGAGAATTTGCCTATACTTGCCACCCACGCTGACGGGCTGTCGAAGGTCTGGTGTCAACTTTTAATGACAATTTATTAACGATTCCACAAGTTCGTATTAGTGGCCGACGATGGGATAGGAATTCTAACTATAAAAAAGTATCATCACGACGGTATCCTTTTCGAGGTGGTCAGAAACATTATACTCGTATATCTGCCTGTTATAATATATACTTGTATATTACTAAGTATATACAAAAGGACTAAAATAAAAATAAAAATTATCTTCAATTAAAAACTTAAAAGAAAAATACATGCCCAAGGGTTCCGTCGCCCAAAAGTTTGATAACTGCTAACTACACCATTCAATTCATTTTATATATTTTATTTATTACATAGCAACTTTAACAGTCGGGATCCATTGTTGGGAAGATTTAATCCTGCCTCGGTTTGCTGTTTCAAATTAACTTATTTTTTTTATTTCTTAAGGTCCCCGGCTCGCCAATGGATCACCCCGTCTTAACCCGTCGCCGCCATCTTGGGCGCCATGTTGGATCCAAATCTGCTTAGCGCGTAATGAATTTGCGTATATTGATTTTGTTTAACCCCTTTTTGTTTAGCTTAATTAACCTTTTAGTGTCAGGACCGCCGCGACAGGGAAAAGGTTCAGCCACTTCATTATTAATCTCTTTCTTCAATCTTAATAACGACAGATTTTAAGGTTCGAAATATTTATGCTTTAACAGTGATTTTAGTTACACATAAAAAAAAAAAACAAAAATACTACACTTTTGAGATGTTTATTTATTGCACAAAAACTTCAATTAGTTACATAGAGAGAAGAGTTTAATAAATTACATGAGCATTTTCTAATAACTGACCTTTGGGAAAGTTAGAAATCATGGGCAGGGTGCAAATAAATATATTACAAGATACTTAATTTAGTATATACATATACTACAGATGATCCAACTACATATACTACACACTATAAATATATAACTTGTTATAAACTACATTCACAAATATATATTACACCATATAGCTATGTTACAATCCCATTATTAAAACATATTTTAAGGTAATATACCTATCAAAATATGTGAACTTGCACCTAACTAATCGGCTAAACTTGCTAAAACTGGCAATAAATAAAATAAATAAAAACTTAATTTCTGTAAATTTTCATTATTTTACTAGTCTAATATATTTACATTTAATTCGTATACCCCGGAAAGCGAATGGTCCCACGTATTTAATCGCTATACCACGGAGGCAATTCATGCACAAAATATTATTGTTTATTAATTAATGACATCTTTGCCAACCCATCTGAAGTGGTAAGAGAAGGCCAAACTCTCCAGAACTCCAAAACGTGGAGATCCGTAAGAGAACAAAGTTACCCAGACATGTCTGTGGCAGAACCGATGTCTGTTGGAGTAGACGGGTTCTCCCTCGCCAGATGGACGGATCACTTAAAAAAGGTCGCTGGTGCTGGATGAGGGTGACGGAAGATCGTGTGAAATTACGAGGCATGGGGGAGCCCTATATCCAGCAATGGACAGTACTTATTACTCTCTCCTTGCGATTTTTTCAGATCAATCAAACTCTGTTTATGATTATTTTTCGGTAGTAGTTGTTCTGCTTTGGAAGCTGTTGAGCTTGCCCCTTAATATCCGTCAAAAACAGCCATCTTTAAAAAAACTAGTTTGAAAATTACAATAAGTCCTTGTCTATTTTCTTTTAAGATGTTGTATTGTAGTTATATATGTGTATGTATATGTATTGTATATACCTATTTATGTAATAATTTTATATTCTAGTTGCAAGTAAATAAATTCAATGTTTAAACTAAACCAATAAATATGCTGATTTTATTATTTGATTTAATGTTATTAAGAATACTTATTATTACTACTATATTATTATTGTTTTTGGGTTTATATAAATATATATAATTTTAGTTATATATAAGATATGTATGCCAAATTGTTATTTATATGTTTAAATTTAGATATTAATGTCTTTCTGTATTTCATTCTTAATATTGTTTACTGCATGCTGTGTACAAATATTAGGTTGGCATTACTTACTACTTATTTATATCACTGTATTTTGTCAAATGTTTTGTCTGTTAACTGTTTTTTGTACCTTAATAAATAAATAAATAATGTATTTTTATTTGTTGTTGTTTGCTAACCTTACGTCTTACGTTTTTATTGACCCGAAGGTTGATAGGAAGAGAGTGCCTATAGGCATTACGTCCGCCTTTTGTTGATATATAACAATAATGTTTAAAAAAAAAATGTTCTGGAAGATCAATCTCCAGTAGTAAAGGTCTAGGATCCTGTGTTGTAGGGGCTGTGATGATCTGATTACCATTAATCAGCAACTCACGGCCCCTAAAAGCAGCAGTAAAAACGCTAAAATAATCGTAGAAATTAATTTTGAACCGTTTAGAAGCGACATGAAAGCTTGAATCACGCCATACAAAAGACTAAGGTATGGGCGGGAGGACATTTAAAATTTACAAATGCGTGATTATGCACCCGCATTGTCGCACGGAAGGGTTGCAGATACAAATGGTTATTTCACGAAGGCGGGTTGGTTTTATTTGTGTACCTATTCTCCAGAAATATTTGTACCTATAAGTAGGATTATTTTATTTAGTTTTTAAGCTATTGCATAGCTTTTATCGCGGGCTTTGAGCGCGGCGATCGAAACAAGAAATTCCGTAACAAAAATAAACCTAACACCCCCCACTCCAACCAGCACAGCGGTGCGGCGTTGAAAGCCGTGCATCGTCTAACGTCGTTTCAGTTCGGCAGACTTCGGCACGGTGTTTGTGTGCGTGCGACTAGACGTATGCGTGTAGACTAGCTGCTAACTGCTCATAACTGGTTCTATCTCTTTTAGACATAATGCTAGGTGAGACAGCGTCCTTTTTGGCCAAAATACTGCATAAATAAAATAAATAAATAATTATAATTGCATGAGTTGTTTTTTTTACACTTTGTACAAGACGTAAGCTTCATGCCGCTAGGCATTTTCTAGCAACCAATCTTTGGAAATTGTAAGGTAGGTGCAAACTTTTTTTTTAAATTTAATTATTAATCCTGTTTATTTATTTATGTATTTATTTATTCGTGGGAAAATTTACAGCCTTTGCAATATTATGTATACAAAAAATATCTAATCTCAAAGCCTTACAAATTTTCACTGTTAGCTATAATGAAAAATAATAAAAAAAAAGAACCAACAAAATCAGTACAATAACAATGAGATATGAAATAACAATTGCATTTGTATACTGATCCCGTTTTACAACTTAAGAATTATACAATATAATAAAATTAATTAAGTGTAACAACAAACATTAGTAACAATAAGTAGGTACTCAAACAACACTTTACAAATTTTGACAAGAAACATAAATGAAACATAAGTAATAGAAAAATATATTAAATAAACTAAAACAAGGATCAAATAAATAATTTAAAATAGTAATAATGTAATATTTCAACATTTTATTGAACATCTCAGTGTTTGAAGACGAAAGTGCGTTCTTCTAGTACTGTCGTAGCTTCGACCGTTACTGCGTACGATACGAAAATAAGGTATCACAGGAGTCATACGCATCGTTCGCGCTGGCTGGCTCTCGAGTTGCACGTCACGTGCAACACATTACGTTCATAGCTAGGCTTACGTTGTCGCCACCTATACTGAAGAGTACGCGAGTAGGTACCATATATCAAAAATAAATATAAGTATATTTTTTTTGCGTAAATAAATTATCAAAAATTTTTATTTACCCCACTTATGTCGTTCTCCCAAAGGTTAGCTGTTAGAGAATACCTACGAGGTATTAAGCTCGCCTATGTACTTAATTTTATTTTGTATATTTTAATGTGCAATAAAGAATTTTATTACTATTATTATTACTACATAATCTGTAATTTACTCGTTGTAATATAATATTTTAACATTTAACACAGTTTTAGTAAACTTTCACCACTTATTTTACAGTCCAAAGCCCACACTGATCTGCCTTTGTATGTATAGGTATATATGTGTGTGATCTGCCTATTTCAACGCATTAAATCCTAGTATTCGAGTATTACAAGAATCGTTCCCGTCTTCGCAAGTTAAAACGTACGTGAACGTTCACCCCCACGACCCGGCATCCGGGCCTAATGCTATATTTAATTTTCTCTAAGACTCTCATTAATACTGCGAAGGTTGCGACTTTAAGTGGCGCTCACACGCCGTTGTCTGCGACGTGGATCGCAACTCACTGGATTTGTAATTCAATTATTATTTTATTTTGCTTTTTATGAACAGATTAGTTCTTACCTGTTTCTACTCGTGCTAATTTAGATTCCGTTATTGAAATTTTTGTCATGCGCGTTATGACTAAGCAAGACTAACAGAACTTCATTAAAGTCATCACACCGTAGCGTTAAGTGTCACTAAAAATTGACATCAGATCCTCTCGCCAACCCGTCTGGCCAACGTGGCGAGTGTAGGCTTAATTCTCCAGATATATGTTCTGGAAGGCCCATCTTCGATAGTGGAGGTCTAGGACGCTAATAACGTAACGAAAATTATATAAACATACGATGAACAACTAAAATGTTGCAGAAATAAAATTTTAGTAAAAAAACTTTTAGGTATATACAGCTGTTATAAATATCTACTTCTAAATGTTGTTATTTGGATTGTCCAAAGGCCCAAATGGTAACTGCAATAGCATGTTGTGATTGCCTATAATACTCGTAGGTGCAGCATCTAGTTTGTGACTTAGTTTTCAAGTTCAAATCCATGTACGAGTATGTATTGTTGCTAGCACTCTCGGCAATCCAAATTAATACATATATATATGTTGATCATCATTACATCTCCTAGAACAGCGTTCTAGATCTCCACTATTAGAGATGGGCCTTCCAGAACTTCGCCACGCGCTGGCCAGACGGGTTGGCGAGGATCTGATTTTAATTTTAATAACATTTTATTAACACAAGCTGGTATTAGTGGAACTGGGACCGACGGCTTAAAGTGATTTCCGAGGCACGGGAACTGTGGTGTTGTAAATCTATGACAAATGTACGTAAGAAACTTTCTCATTGGTGTTTGAATCAACCTTTGTAAAATTTAAGGAAAGCGTCTATAAAAGCCATCTATAAATGCTGAATATACCATTAAGTATAAGACTGGAATTATACAATGCCTTGCTTGTTAAGTTGAACCATGTAAAACCGACGACGCTTGACCCAATCCAGATGCGTATGACATCCATGTAACAAAGCGCTATCTATCAAAACGGTGTGAGGACGTGAGTAAGGATAATTTATCATGATTTCTCAAGGGTTATTGCTTGTAGTTAAGAGGCAGAGCGGCGTGTTTGATGTTCTAAAAGCCAGTGGAAGCATTTACATATTGAAAAGCATTAAATTGTTTCATTTTGCTGACTGAAGTAGGTTACGCTAATATAGTGGCCTAGTTTAACAAACGTTGTGTTTGACACCCTTGCAAATGACACATACTTTCAACGAGAAGAACAAATAGGTGATAGATGGACTGATGGTGGTAATTTGCCCAGTTTGTCGGTGCGGGGCAATCCACCGTTCGTGCCGATAAACCCAGTAAAGTTCATCCACACATTTCGGGATCAGGTTTCAATTGCCGTCATGACGGCATAGTGTTAGGTACTAATGTCTGATACCAGTTGCTAAAGTTTATTAATAACATGATTATTGAACATAATTTGTGTCTTGTCCAAGTCCATTCCAAAACCAACTTGCTCGGACTCCACGCCAAAAATAAATACCTTTACAGGACTAAGCTGATCTCGTAGACAAAGCGATACGAATAACTAGCTAACCTGTAATCAATATGTACTACAAACAGTGTAAAGCTAATAATAACATCGTAACCAAATTCACACCACTATAAGTTCCTAAGCTACAATATAGGCAGGTTTCTGGAAGCGAGGTGTGTAATTAAGTTACAGCCCTTTGACACTTGCCTTAACGAGGTTTGGCTCGGCACTTGCGTTGCGACGGCTTCTTAACCACTTACATAGCAGGAGTAGAAAATACATTTTTCATTATTTATCTCCCACAAACAGCGTGAAGGTAATTCCATTCAATTTATTTATTTGTAAGTATAGGACAATAAATATAATGTATTCTGCGCTTTTACATGTCAAAAAATTAATTATTAATATAACGAAGAGCTTATTTTCTGGGAAATAGCTTGTATTTGAAGCAGCACATTACAACCCAAATATACATAATTATAATCTTAAAATTATAGCTGCTGTAAATAGGCATTGTCATTTTTCTTATTATTATTATTTTTTATACTAGCACGACATGTGACCTTGCCCCCACCTGATGTTAAGTGGTGCACGAGGTCCATGAATGTTAGCAACTAGAATCAGACACTCATTACTGACATCAGTTCCTAACACTATTCCGGCTTGACTGGGCATGACGGCAATTCGAGCCTGATCCCGAAACGTGTGGATACACTTTACTGGGTTTATCGGCACGAACGGTTGATACTTCCCCGCTCCGGTAGACTGGGCAAATTACCTCCATCGGTCCGCCTACCACCTCTAAATAAACATATTATAAAAACATACTAAAAAAACATATTATACACTAAGACATACACAATTATAAAATAAATACACCGAGGATTATAGCTGTTGTAATGAGGCATTGTCATACTACAATCTAAGACGAAAACAATTATGAGGATGTCACTAAGATTATAGCTGCTGTAAAGTGGCATTGTCATACAACAATCTAAGACGAAAACAATTATCAGGATGTCACTAAGATTATAGCTGCTGTAAAGTGGCATTGTCATACTATAAGCTAAAACACTATTAAAACTAAAAAAATAGCTATGTAACCAAATTCACACTACTACAAGTTTCTAAGCTACAATATGGACCGTATTGTGAAAGCGTGGTGTGTAATTAAGTTACAGCCCTTTGACACTTGCCTTAACGAGGTTTGGCTCGGCACTTTAGTTGTGACGGCTCCTTAACCATTAACATATTGTCATCATTACAGAGTCCTGGATCTACACTGTTGGAGATAGGCCTTCCAGAACATATATTAGGAGCATTTTGCTTACACTCGGCACGCTGGCCAGACGGGTTGGCGAGGGTCTGATGTCTATTTTAATGACAATTGTTTATCATTGGTCCATAGGAACCTATAGGAACACTTAAACTTGTCTCGGTTACAATTTTTACTTAAAAATATGATGTAACTCTAAATATATATATATATAGGTTAACAGTAAATAAAGAATATTGGATGGATTGAGCTGCCGGAAAGGAACAGTCAGTTAAGCACAATTCTGGTTAGATGAAGCAGTAAAGTATATATTTTTAAAAAAAAATAAAAATTACCTATGAAAATAAAATAAAAAAATTAATAGCAGCTGTAAAGAGGCGTTTTCACATATAAACTAATATTAAAATAATAAATTATATATATGTGTGTCCAATTTAAATATACCTATAATTTATATTACAATAACCAAAAAAATAACGAAGTGACAGACGTCCAAATTTTTGCTTACAAAATTTTAATTAATAATATTACATTTTTCGTTAATATTTTCAGTGTTTTCAGACATATTCACACGTAAATTATATAATTAACGGAAGCAATGCATATCTAGCAAAATTGTAAATAAATCTGACCAAATGCCTACGCAGTGAGAAGAAGTATTGTTATGATGTCGATTATGTGGTTCTATCCTATTTCTAGGGGTGTTTCCTCCATGTTATGTTCTGTGGAGTGCAAGTCTGTTATCCCGGAACCCCCCCGAACTGTAAATACTTTGTTTCTATTTTAGAGGACACCTATTTTTTAAAGAACTTTTATTGGTTATATTTTTATTAGTTAAGAAGTAGTTTATTTATATATAATTTTATGTTAGGAAGTGCCTCACAACCGGAATTCTTTCAATGTCAGCAGTGTGACGACGGACGCTTTTTCAAAGGACGAAGAGGGCTTAAAATTCACACAACACGATGTCATTCCCTTCCTTTATCATGTCCACTAATAAGTCAACCTTCAATTTCAGCTAATTCAACATTCAACAACAATAATAATGTACCGACATTCGATTCTATCATTACCCGCCTCCATCTCACCACACCAGTGGTCAAACGGATTCCGAGGGGAGCACGGATTTCGTTGGCTGGATCCCTGTCTATGGCAATCCAAAATTGTCTATCAAATACTCAAGCTGCATGGGGAAACCTATTATTATTTGCATTCAATCATTTCCACATAAATCAAAAAGAAAATGGTTCATTGACTTCAAAACTAAAATCAAATTGTTCTAACCCTAAATTACCACAATATCACAACTCATCTTCCTTCAAAAATTATAATATCAAAAATATAATTGAGAGTAAAGTCATGGATGGGGACCTACGAAATGCAGCTCGAATTCTTTTCTCCAGCGACACCCTTGCATCCCCTAACAACGAAACGCTTGAAGCCCTCCGCAGTAAACATCCTTCACCCGACCCAGCTTCTAATCTGCCAAATCCACCTCCCCAAAATTCAGTTTTTTTACAAATCAATGATGAAGACACCATCGCCGCTTTGATGTCATTTCCAAATGGCTCTGCTGGTGGCAGTATAACGCCACAACATCTGAAAGATTTAGTAAGTAGGTCAGCTGGCGACGCTGGCAGGAGACTCGTATCTGACATAACAAAATTATGTAATTTAATGCTCTCTGGAACAGTTCATCAGGCCATATTACCATTCTTATACGGTGCGAGACTATGTGCCTTCAACAAAAAGGAAGGCGGCATTCGGCCCATTGCTATAGGAAATACATTCCGCCGCTTGTCGTCAAAACTAGCTTGTAGACACATAGTCTCTACTCTAAGAACCAAATTCCAACCAGTACAGGTTGGATTTGGCAGTAAAGGAGGCTGTGAAGCAGCAGTACACTCCGCGCGCACTTTCATTGCATCAGATGAGGTGGAAGTGCTACTCAAAGTCGACGTGAAGAATGCTTTTAATTCCCTAGATAGGACCACCCTGCTCAACGAAGCTGCCTCACACATTCCGGATATCTTCCCATATATCTGGCAATGCTACAGTTCTCCTTCTAAATTATTTTACCATGAGCATTGTATTGAATCAGCTGTAGGCGTTCAGCAGGGTGATCCACTTGGTCCAGCTCTATTTAGTCTCGGTATCCATCATTGTATATCATCCCTAAATTCAAAATTCAACGTTTGGTACCTAGACGATGGAACCATAGGAGGTAAAGCGAATACGGTAATCAAGGACCTTATCCACATTAAACAAGCCTTTCAGGAAATAGGTCTCGAGTTAAATCCTTCAAAATGCGAAATATTTATTAGTTCTAATTTATCAAATAACATTCCATCTATTATCAAAAAATTTAACGAACATGCTCCTAATATTAAAATCCTTTTTAAAGATTCGCTTTTCCTCCTAGGTGCACCGCTCTTAAATGAAGGTATAAAGCCATTTTTGGATAATAAATTTAAACTTTTTTCTGAAAATTCAAACAGATTGGGTGTTTTAAATTCGCATATAGCATTTACATTACTAAAAAACTGCCTTTTTGTTCCAAAATTAATATATGCACTCCGCGCAAGCCCTATCTGGAAATTTCCGGCCCTGCTCGATCAATTGGATGCCACCTTAAAAGAAACTCTTGAAAAAATTCTAAATTTATCATTTGATGAAATTTCTTGGTCCCAAGCAACCTTGCCTGTTAAATTCGGTGGCATCGGCGTGCGAAAAATTTCTAGTATTGCTTTACCGGCGTTCTTATCTTCGGTGCACAGTGTTCAAGATTTAAGTTCAAAAATCTTAAATCAAAATCGTATTGAATTAACATGTGCACTGGAGGCAATTAGAGCCTGGAAAATAAAATGTCCCAATGATGACATTCCAAAGGAATCAAACTTTCAAAAACTTTGGGATACACCATTGGTACAAAATACCTATAAACATTTGGCTCAAAATCCAATCAGTGATCAACATCGCGCCCGGCTTCTGGCTTCAGTAGAAAAGGAATCCGGCCACTGGTTACACGCACTGCCTTCTGCGAACCTCGGCACACTGCTTGACGACGAAAGTTTCCGTATCGCCGTTGGTCTACGGTTAGGGGCACCATTATGTATTCTACATAGATGTCCGTGTGGAAAGGAGGTCGACTGTCTTGGAGTTCATGGGCTCTCCTGTTCCAAAAGTGCGGGCAGATTTTCCCGCCACGGCTCCCTTAACGATACTATAAAAAGGGCTCTAGCCACCATCGAGGTTCCAGCTCTTCTAGAGCCTGTTGGAGTTATCCGAGATGATGGCAAGAGACCCGATGGTATGACGTTGGTCCCCTGGGAACGGGGACGTGCTCTAGTGTGGGACGCCACGTGCGTTGACACCCTTGCCGCGTCGCATCTCAGGGGGACAGCGCATAAAGCGGGAGCCGCGGCGGAAAATGCGGAGTCCAGCAAGCGGCGCAAGTATGTAAGTATATTAAAAGATTACATATTTGTGCCGTTTGCTGTAGAAACTCTGGGCCCATGGAGTCCAAGCGCAAAAAAGTTTTTAAAAGACATAACACCGCGTCTTGTTGTCTCCTCCGGTGACAAGAGGGCTGGCTCTTTCTTCGCCCAGAGAATTAGTATTGCAATTCAGCGGGGAAATGCAGCCAGCGTTCTTGCCACCATTCCACGCGGACGGGACTTATATCCCTATCCTTAATATTAATTTTTATTTTATATGTTGTAAATATTTTTTCGAATAAATGTATATATAGTTACTAACTAAACTATAATTTAAATATTATATCAATGATAATGGTAATGTCATATCTAGTAACCTAAAATAATTAATGTCATAACAATAAAACTAAAACTATTAACAAATTTGATTATCCTTTAAAGCTTCATCCACAGCATAATTCGCTTTTACAATCACTAACGAAAGATTCAACAAGTTGGTATTAGTGGAAGTGAAAGTGGTAGTAGTTGGTTTATTTAAAATTTGGAATGTACATAAGAAAAATATTTTAAATCGGTACGCCGGAGTACGCGAAGCGTAAACGTTTTTGGAAAGCGTTCTTAAAACCGTACCATCACCGAGCCTTTTGGAGTGTCAAACTCGCCTTAACGAGGTTTGCCCCGTACATCTTTACAACGGCTCCTTAACCACTTATACTGCGAGAGAAAAAACGACTATAACTTTAATACACAAGTGGACGATGTTAATTTTAATAATAAAATGAATAATGCAACCTTACTGCTGGATATAGTCATTACCTAAGGGATAGCATAGGGTCTATTGATCACCTTAATACACAGTGACTTTATATAGGTTATATGCCGGTGCTTTTAGGAAGTCTATTTAGGATATACTAAAACCATAATGTGTTAATAATACTTATCATTATTGTTGTTTACTTATTTTTTCCTTCCTATTTATATCTTTACAAATTATATATTTATTATATATTTTATATTTTTTTACAAATTGTTGTTTAACTTCACTATCTGACGTTACCTATTTATATAATCTGTGATTTACGTCGTTGGTAACATACTTAACAATTTGTTTATTTAAATGTTATTATATATATGTGTGTTACTGTTTGTGAACCTAAATAAATAAATAAATATATATATATATTTATTTATAATCTTTTATTGTCAAACGACTACCTTACCAAGTCAATGGATGGAGGCGGTCAAGTTGACATGATTTATACTGACTTCACTAAGGCATTTGATCGAATCGACCACATCCTTCTTTTACGAAAATTGCAGTTAGCTGGAATCCATGGTGATCTATTCCGGTGGTTTACCTCCTACATTGATAACCGATCTCAGGCTGTCGTAATTAATGTTAATGTTAGTTTTATTATTATATATATATCAGTGTCTGGCCCTTTCTCAGTGGTAGGTTCTAAATAAAATTCTTCTTCTTCTTCTTAGTCGCTACACTCTTGGCAGAGTGGTGGTGGTCGCCATTGGAGTGCTAGTGGCACGCTTAACAAGCCGTCTCCACTCCTCTCGGACCCCGGCTTTCCTAGTGCACTCATGTAGGGGATGATCCATTGCAACCTTTACCTGATCAGTCCATCTCATTGGAGCACCACGCATCCTCTTGCCATTGACTTTCCCCTGGACTACCAAGCGCTCGATGGATGTTTCTCCACGCCGATGTTTGTCCGAAGAAGGTGAGAATGCGTAATTGTACAGTCGAGGAAAGGCGCTGTCTGATCCCCAGTTCCTCCAGTGTGGATTTGTTTGCCCAGCATTCTCCACCAATACCACATCTCTAGAGGATTAATTCGTTTTTTTCCTGTTTCGCGTAGGGTCCACGTCTCCGCAGCACACAGAAAAATAGGGAACACAAGAGATCTAACCAGCCGGATTTTAGTGGCTTTGGTAACGTTTCGGTTCCTCCATATCTTCTTCAGCTTGTCCATAGCAGATCTTGTAACTGCCATTCGACACTTGATTTCATCTTAGCATCCACCGTTATTAGATATTAGTGCTCCCAGATAAATGTAAGATCGGACCACATCGCACTTTGCTATCCTTGTAATTTCTGGCCAGTTATTGTTGGCTCGGTCTACGATCATAACTAAATAAAACACGACAATACAAAAGGATTAAGCAACTTTGATCGTAAAAGGGATTTTTAGTTTTTGACTTTTGGATGATAGTAGATTGTCTATTTAATAAAACGAAAAAGGGATTGCTGAAGCACTAGTTTATTGCCGAGAAAGAGAGTGATTAGTGTCGAACATAATATATATTTCAAATTAATGTCCTCTCCAAAAAAATAAGCGTAGTGTTTATCTACGAGATTCCTAGTGACTGCGCAAGGCAGCATACAACGTGCCACTACTACTTTAACAGCACGTAAATAATTCTACATTATTTGGCCAAGTCTATATACTCTTCTCTTCCTACTCTTCAGGATACCGGGCTGGAACTACAACCCGGGTTCAACATACTTAGGGTTGAAATACGCTCAGATCACAACCACTAAAATTACACCTAGCATCTCCAAAACAACGTCAAAAACCTGGCAATACTGAACAAGTTGAAACGGTTTTCCCGCCCTCACTTAGACTTATGCTTTATTAAGAATAACATACTATATCCAATTTAATACTTTAAAAAATGGGCAATTATATTGCAGTAATTGGAAAGCTATTTACACAAATATACCTTAGGAGATATAGCAATATCAAAATAATGCGCAACGAAATTAATGTCACCGTTTATACTACATTATATAAAATTGTTAATTCATTGTAAAAATTGTCAATATCCGAGTGTTACCAGTGAAAAAAATATATTTTGAATTTGAATATTTTTACCGAAAAATACTTGTTTGTTCCATGAATTCCTTTATTCCACTCAAACCGAGAAATGCACAAAATATTTCTGTACAAACTCAAATGATCACTAAGAGCATAAAATTAATAATTAATTATTTCGCAAAAGTTCTGGCACAAATTAATTCCCCTTTTGATCTGAGAATACTAAGGTTAAAATGTATAAAGTTAGTTTAGACATCATCTCGGACACCACGGTCTTTCTTGTGCTAGAAATTGTGCATTTCTCGTCACGCAGCTCTCAACGACATCATCCAAAGGGCTCTTGTCACAGCTGGTGTATCCGCAATCATAGAACCCTCGGGGATTGTGCGTAGCGATGGCAAGAGACCCGACGCAATAACTATTGGGCCGTGGAAACTTGGCAGGTCTGTGGTGTGGGATGCGACGTGTGTTAGGTTTATTTCAGATCCAGGCGACCTCGTCAAGCGCGGGAAGTGCGGCGGCTTCTGCTGCGGTTACGAATTTGTGCCGTTTGGGGTCGGGACCAACCATGAGGACTTTCAGCAAGGCGCCTGGCCAAGGAGTTGTCAATGCGGCTGACGGAAAAGTGTGGAGACAGGAAGGCTGGCAATTATTTCTCCCAACATATTAGCCTCGCTAAATAGAGGGGAAATGTTGCCAGTCTCCTTGCTAGGGACTATCTTGGATGGGACGTCTCTTAAGGACATTTTTTATTTATAGTTTAGTTTATTTTTAATTTTATTCTTTAGCTAGATTTTAATTTATATTTAATATATATTAATTTACTTCGATAAAATAAAAATCGTGTATTTATTTATTCTTGGAAAATAAACAAGCCGGGATAGTGTTAGGGTCTGACGTCAGTCATGAGTTTCTGATTCCAGTTGCTAACATTCATGGACCTAGCGCGCCACTTATCATCAGGTGGGCGAAAAGCCGCATGTCATATTAGTATTAAAAAAAATAGATATTTATACATAAATATATTGTGTGCCAAATGTTTAATGTAAGCATGCATAAGTACTGTTTATAGATATGAACCAGAATGACGGGGGTCAGATCCGGCAAGTTGACAATTTAATATCTCCTTGATGGAGACGTCGCCCCTTCTCAACCTGATCACACCTTGCTTCAGAATTCCCTCAAGCGAAACTTTATTAAGATCTATCGTACGAATTACAGACGGTGTGTATTGGATTATGAGTTGCTTCTAATTATTAAGTTTGTGATCTTCTCGAACTAAGTTAATAATCACTTTAAATTCAAAATGGAAATATTACACGTTTATCTATAATAACAATAAAATGTATTTATTGCACAAAAGACATCATTCATATTGTATGGGGATTAGTGCTAAATTGTATTTACATAAAAATAATATAATATAATAATTCATAGTGTTGTCGCTACTAATTTTTGGCGTGGCAACACTAGCAGCATATGACTTGGAGCGAAAACATCGAGCCCGCACTGGCGCGGACGGCGGCAGCCATTCGACTCTCAAACGTCATGAAACACCCGTATTCTGAGACGTTTCCACAAAAGCTCCACTCAATTATTCCTTCCAGATGTCAAATGTACAGATTATATAGTATGTATGTATGTACCGTAATGTCAATTCAAAATCAGAAACAGACTTTTGTAATCATTTTTATTTGTACAATTTCTTCGTTATTGCAATCTTTACCGATTTCGAAGATGCGTTGGGGGAACCCGTTCGACAGCTGGAAGTGGAGGAACCGTTGATGAAACGTCATAGAGTATCTATAAATTAAGTTACTTTTTATTACTTTCAGATGAATAGAAGATTTATTGTAGATTCAACAAACTAAAAAAAAAAAATCCTTTAAGAAGTTTGAATTTATGCTGTTTTACTTCTGGGTACATCCAAAACAATGGCTAGACTGCAACGATTCATTGCCTTTTTTTTAAAGTCAAAAACTGGCTGTATGACTTACCTGATAGTTTGAAAGGTAATGATCCCATTAGAGGATCTGGCGCGAATCTTGGACCGAAGTGGAATGGATGGAAGCCATGGTGCCTAGTCTTGGAGCGAGGTTCTCTAGGGCCGTCTACTGTGACCTTTATCGCTTTCATGTAGGTCGTGACTTGGGGAGGAGACGTTGCCAGCATTATCGTTAGGGTGAAGGACTTTCCTGTGAACAACAATATAGATTAGATTAGCCTTTATGCAACACATTTCTCTAATAAATTCTTAAACACCGATACCCGTATTCTAAGATATTTTCTTAGTTATATACTCTTCAAATCATGAAAGGCATAAATGTTACCAATTTAAATATTTCCGGAAATATAAAAGAAGTTTTTTTTCTGGCAACATTGAAGTTTACGTTCCCGTAATCTTAATATTCATTATGTCAGAATTACTACTCGCTCCTGCACTTTTAACATCCATAAGTGTTTTCATATTATAAATTTTCATATGTCACGTTTTTTTTTCATTTTTATACGTTAATATATTATTTTGTCGAAAGTATCTATAGTCTGCAGGAGTCAAGCTGTCCGAGATTAAAACTCCACGAATATTTTTTTTTTAATTATAAACATCATATCTATATACCTACATGTTTTTATAGTTTGGTTTATTATTATTATTTTTACAAACACATTTTAAAAATCTATACAACTTTCGGTCTCCTGTAATGGTCTAGAATTTCAATATTTGAGAAAGGGTTGCGGGTTGAAGACAAGGCTTGATTTGTGGGCTCGTGTCGGCATTCGTCCTCAGTCCAGTAGACATTTATATAATAGACCGGTCATTATTACTCGTACAATTTATTGACTCCAAATCGGTGGCCCTAAATTTAAATTATATTCTAAATCGGTCGTCAATGAGTAATATTAACAAAAAAATATATGTATTATATATTTCTCTTGATACCCACAAATTCATAAAAGAGCTGGGTAAACGAATTTTTCAAGAGTGGCGATCCCAAATGCCATAACTACCTAAACATAATATTTCCATTATAATTCAACGAGGTATTTGACCGCCACCGTGGTCTAGTGGTAACAAACGTTGCCGTGAACTCGGGAGGTCGTGGGTTCGATTCCCACCGGGGGCACAACTTGTATAATTTGCCTCGGTCTGGGTGTTTATATGTATATATTTACAACAAAAAAAATAGTATAATATGTAGTTTATCAACCATCTAGTTTCCGTAACACAAGCCTCGTAGCTTACCACGGAAACTAGATGGCGCTGTGTGAATTGTCTGGAAATATTTATTTATTAATGCGGCCAGCGTTTTAGGTACCCTGGGTTATTTTGTAGAATAGTTGTAATTTCATAGGTATTTTTAGTTTAGTTTTACAAAAAAAATATTATATATATTAATATTTGGTAATTTAATATTATATGATGGGCCTATAATAAAGTTGGCTAAATGTTAACCCGTTCTTTTAAAGCTTTGTTTTTACCAACCCGTGAAGATACTTTATTTTACTTTTAATTTAATACTCATATTTTTGGATAATCCTGCGCATCACCTTTCAAGATCTTTAAGTTTAGCTGATGAAAAATCCCTTATGGCGTTATAGCTCGCATTTTAATTTTTTTTTAAACCTTTTACACGTTTTTTCCTTATTTTGTGTGTAGTTTTAAGTAGCTTGCTCGCGTATATATTGTTAAATGTTGTGTGCACTGCTTTAGAATTACAGTCTGGTACTTTAATTTATTCATATAATTGTACGTGTTCATAATTAATTATAATTGTACGAATCAACGATTGTAATTTCTTTGTTGCACCATAATAAGTTTTAAGTGCAATTCAGTATTTTTTAAGTAAAATAATAATAAAATTTGACAATCGGCACATTAAACTGTTTTGGAACATTAAACTGCATATGTTGTTTAATAATACTAACTATATGTTTGACTTGTCGCTTTAAGTGCGTTTTTTCACTTTATTCCGCTTTGAAAGTCCTTCGACGTTTCTCTATGGTTTTCATAAAATTCGATAAAAAAGCAAGTTTTGCTTTCAAGTCAAACACGATGAATTATTGGTATTTGCAGCATACACAGTACGATGTTTGAGCCTACCTCAGTGGCAAGACAGGAGGTCCGAGATTTGGAGCAAATGACATCAGTCACTGACAAATAAAACCAGTCATTAATGTCCTTAAAAAAATAAGTTTGACCGGTAATTCTTATTTCGTATATAAGTCTATGCTACGCTTACTGCGCTACGAACCTTGCATTCCTACGCGAACTCCGCCAAGCAAACATTAAATCTATTTTTCGGTTGTAAACATACAAATTTAAAGGAATGTTGTTCGTCTTTCCAGCATTGTCTTTGCTTTGTATTTTGTTTTTGTTCAATTGATGTATTTTCCTAGTTTACTTTCGTTTATAGGTTATATTTTAAGTCAACAAATATTTTTTATGTAACTGTGTACAGTGGACATCGATGTATATATAGATAGACCCTCACTGAAAAACGTTCCCGCAAAGCCAATCGAAGTCATGTAGCTGCACCAACAGTCGCGAGCTAGCAAGCGTCTAGAGCACTTAATATTTATATCGAATGAAACTAGTATGTACCTGTCAGCGTCTTTAAACGTTTAATAACCACATCGTTCCTGGAAAAACAGAATAAAACACTATTTAAATAACTGTGTATTTATTTAAGTTATAATGTATATGATGTACTTGTATGTATGGTTTATGTGTATAGGTATAATGTGTAGTATATTAAAATTAGTTAAGTAACTTATTAACTGTATCATATTTTTTTTCTTCCTGCCTATCACCTTGAATTTCTTTGTGATTCGCACGACCGCCCTCTTCGTTCTTCTCATAATAACCAACTTAAAATCCCACCCATACTTCCAGCAGATATTCAGATTAATTTACCGTATCGTCTGCTCGCCAGTGGAACAAACTTTCACTGACCATCAGACAAGCTCCTTCCATTCACATCTTTAAAAAACTACTTAATACTTTCTTTTTAAACAAGCAGAACAATATATTTTAACTCCACAAATTTCTACTTCCTAAAAATATATTATCCTCATATATGTATATCTTCTATAATACTTATATATTAATGAGTATTTATGTAGTCTATGTATTCATACTATTTATGTAGTTTATTGGTTAGAATTGCACCCCACATATTTATACTGTCTCACTCTCCCAAAGGTTAGCTGGTAGAAAAAGCCGAAATGGCTTTAAGTTCGCCTTTGTACATACTTTTAAGTAAAGTGCAATAAAGTATTTAATAAATAAATAAATAAATTACTCGATCCCCAAGGTTAGCTGGTAAAGAATGCCTACTGGTATTATAGCTCGCCTCTGTACTATTTTTAAGTGCATTAAAGAATTTAAATAAATAAATATATTTGTATGCATTGTGACAGATTTTTTAATAAATATCGCATGTGATCAATATCATGCTAATTCTCATAGCCTGAAAGTCGGTACTCGTAGGTAAGGCAAGAGGCACTTTTTTAGAGTGCGTTTTGTATTGAATAGGCCTATCCGTATACATTACAAGATCTGCTATGGACAAGCTGAAGAAGATATGGAGGAACCGAAACGTTACCAAAGCCACTAAAATCCGGCTGGTTAGAGCTCTTGTGTTTCCTATTTTTCTGTATGATGTATGGAGACGTGGACCCTATGCGAAACAAAAAAAAAACGAATTAATGCTCTAGAGATGTGGTGTTGGCGGAGAATGCTGGGCATATCATGGACGGAGTTCCGAACAAACAAATCCATACTGGAGGAACTGGGGATCAGACAGCGCCTTTCCTTGACTGTACAATTACGCATTCTCACTTTCTTCGGACACGTGTCACGGCGTGGAGAAACATCAATCTAACGCTTGGTAGTCCAGGGGAAAGTCGATGGCAAGAGGATGCGTGGTAGGTCTCCGATGAGATGGACCGATCAGGTGAAGGTTGCAATGGATCATGCCCTACATGAGTGCACTAGTAAAGCCGGGGTCCGAGAGGAGTAGCGACGGCTTGTTAAGCGTGCCACTAGCATTCTAATGGCGACCACGACCACTCTGCCAAGAGTGTAGCGACTAAGAAGAACATCCGTATACATCGATGACAGTGGACCAAGAAAGTGGTCTATCAGTTTTAACTAAAAAAAAATATTGCTTATATAAGGTTAGTTGTTATAGTTTCAAGCGAAAATCTACCTTATTGTTAGGTGACGAGCAAATAAATCTTAACTGTAAGGTGGTAGACCACTATTTTGATCGACTGTTCATAGCGAAAAATATACATCATCACCACAGTCCCTAAAACATAAACCTATTACGAGTACCTCCACTGCTTGTATATGATATATGTATATTTATTTCTAATTAACTAGTACTATTTTACTTAAAAAATCTCAGACACCCATCATATTAATCTATCACTTTCCCTAAGGTTAGCTGGTAGAGAATACCTTCATGGTATTATGCTCGCCTATGTACATATTTTTATTTTGTATGAAATAAAGAATTTTATTAACTATATAATTTTTTTTAAGTGCTATAAATTATGTAAATGACTATTTAAATAAGCATGGGGAAAGGTAGTGTCGAATGACAAAATGACAAAATGTACGTAAGTAAAGTGTATTTCTTGATTGGATTGAACCGCAACCGTTAATTGGCTAGATTGCAGGATTACAACTGGTCCTCCTCCGCTCTGGAAAATACACATAAC
Organism: Tinea semifulvella; assembly: GCA_910589645.1. Taxonomy (NCBI): domain Eukaryota; kingdom Metazoa; phylum Arthropoda; class Insecta; order Lepidoptera; family Tineidae; genus Tinea; species Tinea semifulvella. Next base: position 7,179,011 of record OU342599.1, read on the forward strand.
AGAACCCAAAGCACTCCACCTAAGTACAAGTTTGTAAAAGAAACGAGCCACAATAACATTCCAGGTCACAAACAAGAGAGACGTTACGTTAGCATTCCCAGAAACGGTTGGCGGTTGGCCAAAACCAGCCGCGGTCCTGGGATCCATGAAAACGACATAAACACCCTTCACCAAAGACTTGTATTTAAAACAGACAAACATAATATAGAATAGTCGTGTACTTAAAGAACATTAGGGCCGCGTTTGTTTTAAGAAATGTTAGCATGAAAATACCACTTTTTAGCACAAGTCATTCGTTTAATGAAAATTCTAACATTTGATGATAATTTCGTATGTCAATACCGTGTTTAAAGGAGGATAATTGATGTTACTTTTTGACAGATGTCATTTAACATAAGAAATGGTTTGTTTACATTGTTGTATACTTTATAGTTTATATTATATTGTTTACAATGTATTTTAAACCATTTTATGTAATAAATTTAAAGACCATAATACATTGTCAATTGATTTGTTATTATTTGTTACTTGTCATACTTGTCAAAAACGAGCCTCACCACTCGTTTTTTTAAGAAATGTTAGCATTGTTAAAAAAAGTGGAATTTCCTAACAAAAACGAAATTTCGTGCTAGTTCATGAAGTTGCTACGAAATGTTGCAAATGCTATAAAACGAACGCGGCTTAGGTTTCGTTTCTATAATGCCGTGATTATCATGTCAAACTTACTATTATTCCATTACTTTTTAAATCGATTGGATTATATCACTGCATTTAATGGTTGCTAACCAACTTTAAATCATTTAGTTGCCAGCTCTCCTGTCTCCAGACTTTTCCTTTAGCCGTTTGGACAACTCCTTGGCCAGACGCTTGGCTCAGCGTCCCCATGGGATAATTATTATTATCTTAAAAAAAAAGTGACATTTGTTATTTCAAATAAAGGTTCTACTAATGATACTGTATAAGGCTGGCAACATTTCCAAATCTGTATATCGAGGCAAATATGTTGGCAGAAGTAATTGCCAGCCTTACTATTTCCAGCAGCCCTATTTTGTTACTTTAGCGCAAACGTTATATAATGGAATCCGTTAACTATATATATCGCGCTATTAACGTTGATATTTGCACGGACGCTGTCGAGGTCGAGCGCTACTAGAGTTGAGAATTGAATATTTTTTTGTAATTATGACGCAACCTCTGTCATAAACAACGAAATACACTATTAACGTTTGCGACTAAGTAACAGGGCTGCTAAAGCCTAAAAAAAAATATTTGCTCTTTTGACAATTATACGCGGTATAATGGTATCTTTGATCCTTTCACATATATGTCGTTGACCCACCTCACCTCACACCGCTCGACCCGAAATGAGCGGCCGCCCGCGTTCATTTTCATAAAACCAACCTAAACACAAGCTCGACTTATAGCACTGGGAGACGCCAAGAAATTTCATTTGCATCGTTTTATTATTTCGCAGCAACCCCGTAGCTCGAATTTGTTATAAATTATGTGTACATTATTTTATTTAAGAGGGTTTAAAACATATACTTGGTCCTAGGGTGTAACAACTCTTTTGCATCCTTCTCGTCTCGTCGTCCACTATCCGAATTGCCCGCCTCTGCAGGACATTGAGAGCATCTGTATGAGTTTACTTTGAGAAATCTAAAAGCAAATATGTATCTTGGAAAAAAAAAACAAACGCAATTTTTGATTCCGAGTCTGACAGATAATCTATATTCTGTTTCTTAAGCGCAAACGTTATTAGTAGATTGCGTTTTTTACGTCGAGATTTGCGTCATAATTACATTTTTTTTTTCAATTATCAACTCTTATAAGTGCTCAACGTTGACAGCGTCCGTGCAAATATGAACTTTCATAAAGTGATATATATACGAGTATAGTTAATGGATTCCATTATATAACGTTTGCGCTTAAGTAACAGAACAGGGCTGCTGGAAATAGTAAGGCTGGCAAATACCAACGTATTAGCCTCGGTATACAGATGGGAAATGTTGCCAGCCTTCTTGGGACTATCTCTGATGGGACGGACGTCTCTCGAGGAATAATTTTATTTATATATACTTTATTTTTGTATTAGGTTTAGTTTATCGGTATTTAATTTTATGTTGTTTGTAACTGTCTTCGAGGTCTAGCTGTTAAGTCCATGGATTTAGACTCGAGAGGTACCGGGTTCCATTCCTGGTCTGAAATAATTTATTTATTTATTTATTTATTTATTATATGATAAACCTTACAGCTATATTCCCAGATCAATAAAAAACAAACAGATTAAAATTGCCTCAGCCAACATAGGTTCCACTATTTACTTAAAAGTTATGTTAATGAAATTAAATTTAAACAAATATTAAGAAAAGAAAATAATAATAATAAACTATAACTAACTTAAACATAAAACATAAAAATTGCAATAAAAATAAAAATACTAAACTAGATATTGGGTAACAACATACATTTATTTTATAATAATAATTTAATTAATATTTAATTATACACATTCGAAGTAAATTATTATACATTAAATATAAATTAAAAGCTACCTAAATAATAAAATTAAAAATAAACTAAACTATAAATAGAAAATGTCCTCTAGAGACGTCCCATTCGAGATCTTTATCCAAGGAGACTGGCAACATTTTACCTCTGTATAGCGAGGCTAATATGTTGGCAAAAATAATTGTCAGCCTTCCTTCCTGCCTCCAGACTTTAAGTCAGCCGCTTTGACAACTCCTTGGCCAGGCGCCTTGCTGAAAGACCCTATGGGCCCTAATTTAATTTATTTTTGATATTTCTAGAGTTTGGTACGCTAGAGACATCGATGAGCTTGCCACTTGTAATTGTAAAGTTGGCTAAATGTGAATCCGTTTATTTATAATATATGACCACCCCAAAAGGGAAACAGTCGTGATCATACTTGTACTTTACTTTTTTGTAATTATTATTTGAATAAAATTTTATATCCCGCGGATGAAAACTTTTTTTTGTTGTTGAGGGTCGTTTATAAAAATATAGTTTGTGCGTATTAGCTTAGCTATACAGAGGGGAAATGTTGCCAGTCTATTTATTAGGTTTAGTTTATTAATATACATTAAATATAAATTAAAAGCTACCTAAATAATAAAATTAAAAATAAACTAAACTAAAAATAAAAAATGTCCTCTAGAGATGTCCATCCGAGATAGTCCCAAGGACTATTTATATTTATTATAATTTTTACTTTTTAGAATAAATGTATATTTAAAAAAAATTAAATTTAGGGTATATAAAAAGTGTATTTCATAAAAAAAAAAAAAAAACTTTTAAGTAGTTTTAATTTATATTGTAATTATTTTATACTGTTTGTATATTACTTCAATAGAAACAATTAAGTATGAGGTATAGTATAGTATATAGTACAATAAAAGTTAGCTGGTAGAAAAAGCCGAAATGGCTTTAATTTCGCCTTTGTACATACTTTTAAGTAAAGTGCAATAAAGTATTTCATAAATAAATAAATATGAAATACGGGCGCTTAAAACCAAAATAGTAACGTTTGTGCGTTATTATTATAAACAAGAAAAAAAAGACTTAAAATCTCAAAATATATCATCTAAACCCACCCTCTTTGAACTTGTGAAATTGTGAAAAAAATACCGTGAATTCACTGAGTAGGTACTTCATAAATCACTTTAGTTATTCATAAAAAGGCTTTCGTCTCCCCTGCTAACATATTGCAGTACGAATGCACGTGCGACACACTTCATAAAGCTCCACAATATTGATTCCATGGCCCCCAAAAAGGGTCCGCGATTTAACAATAAATATCATATTTGTTTTGCATGATACATTTGTAAAGGGTGTAAATTACTTACTCAAGGAAATATTTTATTTATTTATTTATTTAAAAACTTTATTGCACAAAGTACAAAGGCGGAGTTAATGCCCGTAGACATCCTCTGACAGCCAAACCTTAGCGACAAATTTTAACAAATATAGGTGCAATGAAAGCAATGGTAAAAATATACAATTATAGAATGACTTAACATATATTATATACGTACTTATATAGCTTTATATATGTTATATATTATCAATATACTAAATACTAATATATACACAATATTATACGTAGACATACATAAATACAACTTACTTACGTTGGACATCCGTCAGAAAACTAACGTTACCGATATAGCCTTCAAAATTAGTAAGTTGAAGTGGCAATGGGCCGGACACATCTGTCAGTAAACGAGTTTTGGAGTGGAGACCACGTACAGGAAAACGCAGAGTGGGAAGACCCCCCGCCAGGTGGTGGGGGCTGGATGAGGGTAGCAAAAGATCGTGTGAAATGGCGAGCATTGGGGGAGGCCTACATCCAGCAGTGAAGAGGCATAGGCTGATGATGATGATGAACGTGGTTTAGACCTATTTATAAAGTGTGAATAGACCATTTTTTTAAATGACAATCCATTAGTTGCCTGCCTTATGTTCACCGGAAGATCATTCTATAAATTTATGGCAGCGACTACAAAGGAGTTGGAGACAAAACCAGAATTATGTGAAGGGACAGAAAGAAGAGAGTTATGAGAAGAACGTAATGATTTAATAGATACAGGGCTATAAGGCAATAAAACCCTTTTGCGCAGTAAAAAACGTTGATTTTTTTATCTAAATAACGAAAATATATAATATTATATGATATCGTCTTAGCGGTTAAGTCCGTGGATTTAGACTCGGAGGTAACTGGTTCGATTCCTGGTCGGGACAAAAAAATCTACCAGCTCTAAAAACATGTTTTTTTTTATTTATTTTTTTATTACATAAATACTTATACACTCAGGTATATATAACTATATAATACTGAATAAATACTAATACTTATATGTTAAGATGTGGAGGTAAGAATTAATTGTCACTTAGTTATAGATTTAAAACCTAAATAGTTTTGAAATATTAATATTCACATAATGAATATTACGGCTCGATAGCTAGCTTACTACTGATCTTGCTACTGAATCAAGTGCGTCAGTTAGACATAATTTGCTAGTTCCACACGTAATGTCTTCGAACCGTATCTTCCCCTTGTTAATCTAAGACCAACTCGTCCAATAGGAACTAAACGTCTAGCTACACAGCAACACTGCTTCTGTCTAGTAGAGGTACCGGGTTCCATTCCTAGTTGACATCGATGAGCTTGCCACTTGTACGGCCTATAGTAAAGTCTGCTAAATGTGAACCCGCTTCTTTGACAACAAAAAAATAATGTGATTTCTGTCCACCCCGGAAGGGATACGGTCGTGATGATACTTTATTTTATTTACTTTTTTAAACAGCGAATTTAAATTTCGCGATAAGAAAAAGAAAATCCGGAATTAACTCCAAAAAACCTTCCCATTATCCTTTAATAATAGATCGCCTTGAAACCGAATCGGAAGTGCATGTAGATTGAACACGTCGCAATTCCAAGTCAGATTAAAAATCAGCTTTATAACGTCATAAAGCAGGCAAGGGGCCTTCGAGATAACGTTCTTCCCTTAAATAAAAAATGAGCCACAATCGTAATGGTCGGGAGCTCCTTTGATCTCGGTTTCAGAGGCTTTACTCGGGATTTGCAGCTTCGGGATCAACAATTTAGATATCAAATTTCTAATTCCCGTCAATCTGTATTATACAATTTACAACACAACCGACTCCGTCAAATATATGCTTTTACTAAATACCATTCAGAAAAATGCAAATTTAGAAAGAAAGAAAGAAAAATACTTTATTTATTGACCGCCTCCGTGGTCTAGTGGTAACAAACGTTGCCGTGAACTCGGGAGGTCGTGGGTTCGATTCCAAAGAAGAGGGCAAAGGTACATTGTATAATTTGTCTCGGTCTGGGTGTTTATATGTATAATATGTATATATTTACAAAAAAAAAAGTAACACAAGCCTCGTAGCTTACCACAGAAACTAGATGGCGCTGTGTGACCTGTCTGGAAATATTTATTTATTTATAAGGAATAAATCTAAATGTATAAATATAAGCCTATTCTATATACCGAAACATACATACAGGTATACATAAATATGTGGTCAGCTCAGCATATGCTACAGCCGAGGCTGCAGCGCTGATTTTCAGCTGATGCCTTATGTTGGGTGAGTCACGGGTCGCAGAGATGTGCAGTACCATTTACTAAATCGGAAGGAACACTAAATGTACAGTTTACATATTGTTTAACAAATGAGAATAGAATAATTAAATAATATCATGATAAATTAACTAATAATATAAGTCATAGTCAAGAAAAACAATAGTATATTAATAAATAGATGAGATTAGGTAAGTTGCTGTGAAGTCTTTTGTAATATTAACATAATAATATGCTTTTTGAGTGCCGATCTGAAACCTGCTAAGGAATGCATATCCCGAAGCGGTGGCATGTTACAAGAAAAACGTCTTTTTAACCCGACTACGCGACGCAAAGAAGAGTTATGTGTGTATCATATATATATCTATTAAATAAATACGAGGTTAAAAAGAAAATATCAAGCTGGTTACAAAATCTTAGCTACGACCAGACTGAGATGCTTCTGTCCGTTATGGAATAGTATTATAGTATCTTGATCTGGTCGTCTAACTATACCTACTTTTTATGTTGGTATCATAACTTAGTCTAGAAGTACATAAAATATTTATACATTATTACAAATTTTTATTTATTTATTTTATTTATTTAATTATTATTTGTAAACACTAATATTTTTAATTGTAATTTATAACCTAGAATAATAGGCTAACTTCCATAACACAAGTAGCTTGGTGTGGAGTTAGAAAGTCTACTTTAATACACCCTTTGTACAATTAACAAATAGCCTTAAGTACTGTATTAACAAAGTGTATCATTATGAAACTGTTGTACTTATACAATAAACATATTATTATTATTCTTTAATAATCTCGGTATTTAACCGGTTTACCTAATGACTGCTGTGCATTATTATTGTCTGTATTATTATGATTATCAGTCAATGTATGTATGTATGTTTGTTTCTTTGTGGAACACTGGAGACCAAACGCGTGGGCCGATTTTAATAATTCTCACGTCAATCGATTCGTCTTAATCACGCGAGTGTCACTGAAGATATGGTATTAATTAAATTTCAGTTAGGTGACAACCAGACACCATATTATGGAAAAGAAAAAAATTACGTCGACGAACTATATTGAGTGGGGTATCATCGAATAGGTATTTAATAATTAGGTTGATGTTTTTTTATCATTTGTCATTTCGAGTGACTATTTAGGATCCATAACTATTGAAAGTTTCAGATAATTTGCAAAATCAAAATCAAAAATCAAAATAATTTATTTCCATTGGTTCTCCGAAACAACTTGGATAAAGTCAGAACTAATAAAATCAATACAATTTTCACAGCATAGGTATAATCAAAGTGGTAATAATGGTTGGACCGTAAACAGGCAATAATCTATATTTATGTATGCTATGCACAACATTATTGCTATAAGCAAGTAAAACTAACTAACTTAGAAACTACTTAAATAAGATCATGCAATTTAGATCCTACCTAAGTGTATTGGTAATAACGCTTTTCTTAAAATCTAATAAAAATCTTTGGTACATTTGTCATAGATTTACAAAACCACCGTTCCCGTGCCTCGGAGAGCACGTTAAGTCGTCGGTCCCTGTTCCACTAATACCAACTTGGGAAATCGTTAATAAATTGTCATTAAAATTGAAATGAGATCCTTGCCAACCCGTCTGGCCAGCGTGGCGAGTGTAGACCAAATTCTCCAAATATACATATATTGGACTGGAAGTCCCATCTCCAACAGTGAAGGTCTAGGACGGTGTTCTATTAAATGATGATTTCAATGATATACGTAGTTAGGCGGTTACCAACTTTTTGGTGACGAAACCCTCAAGCTGATTGTTTTCTCTTTTTAGTTTTATTTTAATTTTTATAGTTTATAATAAAAGTATTTTTTTTTACGCACTCCGTGATCTAGCGGTTAAGTCCGTGGATTTAGACTCGGAAGTACCGGGTACGATTTCGAGCTTGCCACTTGTCATGATTGGCCTATAGTAAAGTTTGCTAAAGCAATCCAACTGCGCAGAGGCGTGCGACAGGGGGATGTCATATCCCCGAAGCTGTTCACGAACTCGTTGGAAGATGTTTTTAAAATGCTGAACTGGAATTACTGCGGCATAAATGTCAATGGAGAATACATCTCACACCTCCGATTCGCGGATGACATAGTCATCATGGCCAGCTCGCTCAAGGATCTTAGCAGAATGTTAAACGGCTTAAACGTGGCTTCCCAGCAGGTTGGTCTCGAAATGAACCTGGATAAAACTAAGGTTATGTTCAATGACCATGTCAAGCCGAGGCCAATCTGTGTGGGAAATGCTACTCTCGAAGTTGTGCAGAAATACGTCTACCTTGGACAGACTATTCAGCTAGGCGCTGCTAACTTCAGCAAAGAAGCCGACAGACGCATTCAGCTAGGATGGGCGGCATTCGGGAAACTTCGACATATCTTCTTATCGTCCATACCACAGTGTTTGAAGACAAAAGTATTCAACCAGTGCGTCCTCCCCGTAATGTCGTACGAAGCAGAGACGTGGACACTGACAGTGGGTCTGGTTCACAAATTCAAGGTCGCTCAGCGAGCTATGGAGAGAGCTATGCTTGGTATTTCTCTGATTGATAGAATTCGAAACGTTGAAATTCGTCAGAGAACCAAAGTTACTGACATAGCATTCAAAATTAGCAAGCTGAAGTGGCAATGGGCCGGACACATCTGCCGCAGAACCGACGACCGATGGGGCAAACGGGTTCTGGAGTGGAGACCACGTACGGGACGACGCAGAGTGGGACGACCCCCCGCCAGATGGACGGATGACCTAAGGAGGGTCGCTGGTGGGGGTTGGATGAGGATTGCAAAAGACCGCGTGCAGTGGCGAGCCTTGGGGGAGGCCTATATCCAGCAGTGGAGAGACACAGGCTGATGATGATGATGAAAGTTTGCTAAATGTGAATCTGCTTATTTATAAGCGTGGTTTCTGACAACCTCGAAAGGGAAACGGTAGTGAATATAAATTACTTTTTTATTTTTTTTACGCCGTTGGTTTTATATGATTAGACCAAATTCCATAGAATTTTTGTCAATGTCCTTTATTAAACATTTTATTTTGTACAGAATAAAACAACAACCCCTATAATAAAACACACAGCGTAAAATCCCAAGTTTATTGAAGCATCTCGAAAGAACAAGAGAAAAGTCAAAAATGGTACAATTAAAATCCTCCCTTAACTCCGCGACGCACCTCGAGCGGTCAATATCCGCCGACAAGACCCTCAATTTTCGCCACTCGCCCCACGCTAATAACAATAATTAGGAATGAGTGGTTCAATAATTAAAAACGGAAAGAACAACTCGGCTGGCCAATTTAAAAACCCAGAAAATGAAACAAAAAAGAAGCTTTGAAAAATTGTATACGATTATATTGACGAATTGTTACGCACCAAAGATATCACTGCCACTACATTTAATAAAACAAAGTTCTCTACCGCTTCTGTCTGTCTGTTATCGATAAACTCAAAAACTACTGGACCAATTTTCATGCTGTTTAACCAATGGATAGAGTGGTTCTCGAGGAAGGTTTTACTATATAATTTGTTAAGTTTTTATTTACATTAACGATATTTGTTGGCGGTGTCGGAAAAAATAAACTTTCAACGCTGAAAGGATTTACATTTGATATGTAACAAAATAATGTATAGTGGAATTGTGTATCTTATATAGGTCTACAGAAAAGTCCGCAATGGCTTATGTCTATCCCTTAAAAGATGGGCAATTATAAAATGAATACCATGGCAATGTCAAAATAATGCGCGACGAGATGTTATTTGTGTCGGAGTGAAGTCTCATCCAAGATAGTCCCAAAAAGGTAATTAATTAATAATATTAGTCCATCTACTTACTTTGGAATATATTCATCGAGCCCTGAGATAAAATGTAAGCAAACCACTAAACAATATTTTAAAAGATCTATATTATTGAAATAATAATACAATCATTAAAAAGAGATGCAAAGAGTGTTTTGTAATAATATATATATACCTACACATATTCTCGCATACCGCAAAAACAAGTTATTAATGGTTCATGCAATGCTTTAATTTTTTATTATATTGCAATTTTTAATTAAATTGACTTGTGTGTGCAATAAAAAAAAAAAACTAAAATGACAAATTTGAATATATTTTAATACTAACAAATAAAGATGTATCGCTGTGTAACAATTTTACGTAGAAATATATTCTTTACTATTAAGCAGCGTTATCTTTTTCTTGTAGATTCTGGACTTGGACCAACCAGTGCCTGTATATTCTCTTTATTTGTAAAAGTTTAAGGACGACTGGTTTTCCTTGTTAACATTTCGACTCAGAGCCCGACGAATGCCGTATAGGTTTTTATGATTGTGAGCGAATGTTTTAAAAAATATTTAATAACTATAGTAGGTTTTTAAATTGCACAGCTGAGCTGACAAAGACGGCAAACTTTGTGAAGTAGCTTTGCATCTCGCTCTGAAGTTAAGAAACCGGATACTTCCGTTCCAGTCGCTCATCTTAATTTTGCTTATGAATTTTTTGCGCCCTCGTCTCGTTTAAATTAATATAAATTCAGAGAAATACCCGCCCTTGACGTCCGACCGTAGTTGGGCAAAATGCTTGGGGTAGTTTTCACTTTAATAATTATTATTATTCACTATATAAGTAGGTACCTACATAACATTTTTTCGTAATAATAATAATATCATGAAATACACTAAAATTGAAAGTAGTTATACAACATACATACATACACATCTTCACGCCAGATCCCTTGCGGGGTAGGCAGAGACAATTGAGCGCCACTTGACACGATCACGACATAACTCTTTCGCTTCATCGACGTTCATCAACCTCTTCATACATGCCCTTTTGTTACGAAGGCTTTTTAATGCACCTTCAGTCAGTGTTTTATTTATTTGATCGTGATATGTGAGTCTCGGTCTGCCAGGGCCTCTTTCACCCACAACTTTCGCATTATATATCTGGTTCGTCAATCTTTCTTTGCTCATTCTTTCAACATGCCCGAACCATCGTAGCATGCCTTTTCTTATTTTTGTCCCTATGCTTTCTTTTATACCAACCCTTTTCCGTATTTCGACGTTACGTATGCGGTCCGCCAATGTGACGCCGCATATCCGGCGCAGCGACCTCATTTCTACGGCATTAACCCTACTGTCATGCGTATTCTGACGTATCCACGACTCGCTTCCATACATCAGTGTTGGTACCAACATGGCATTGTGTATGGCGAGCCGAGCTTTGTCACTGACATTTCGACTGCCGATCAGTGACCCCAGGGCACCGTTAACACTATTTCCCGCGTTCACTCTTCTTTCAACGTCCCTATCGTACTTCCCATCCGCAGTGAAAACACTGCCCAGATATATAATTTCATTTACTTGTTCTAGAGTTTCATCATCAATCTTTATCGTCAAGGTTGTCATCCTTCTTCTTTCAAATACTAGTACCTTAGTTTTTCTCGCATTCAAACGGAAATTATACAAAAAGAATCCAATCCACATTAAGTTATTTTTAATTAAGTTATAGGCCATTAAAGTTGGAATTTAGATTAGTCCATCGATGGATTAGTCAAATAGTTAATACATTTAGAATATGTCAAAAACGGTATTTTTATATGGATCCTTTTTGATATAAGATATATCATTCTAAGGACCTGATTATTTCTTAAAAATATTTTTTTGAAAGATAGAAGATTTTTGGTTCCTTTTTTCGTAACTGCCTCCAATTATAATAAATAATTAAGTAGGTATAAAATTCCATAAAAAATCGGTTATATTTTATGTTATAAGTATAAATAACCTAAAAACATAAAAAATATATATAAGTATAGTTTATTTTTTACTTCTTATTAAGTAATTATATATATATAGTATGTAACTAGTATATATATATATACAATAATATATGGATTTAGTAAAGTTATGTAGACTGGTCTTGCTTGTTGTGAATGTGTTTAGTGAGCAAATTTTTAAATGGTGCTTTATAAATATGAAGAAGGAGTAGGTTCCACTGGCGAGCTGCTGATAATGTGTAAGAATCTGACATCTGCTGGACGAATGCTGGGATTTTAAATTGATTATTAGAGGAGGAGCGAAGAGAACAACTGTGTGTGTCGCATAGTAATTGGAAACTTTATTTTTAAATGTAAAAAAGTAAAGTATTATCACGACCGTTTCCCTTTTGGGGTGGTCAGAAACCACGCTTATAAAGAAGCGGATTCACATTTTACTATAGCCCAACCATGACAAGTGGAAAGCTCGTCGATGTCTCCAGCGTACCAAACTCAAGAAATTTCACAATTAAATTAAATATTAATTAAATGTATTTACATTATTAAATATTTTTGTGTCCCGACCAGGAATCGAACCCGGTACCTCCGGGCCTAAATCCACGGACTTAATCGCTAGACCACGGAGGCAGTTTTTATTTATTTATTTAATACTTTATTGTACAAAGACAAAGGCGGGCTTTAATGCCGCAAGACATTTTATCATAGCTAACCATTGGGAAAACTTTAAACTATTTACTGGAAAGTAGGTGCTGAAATATTAAATATAAATATTAAAAGTATTATTTAATAACTAGCCACATACATACAACTTTATATACATACATACATAATAATATACTTACAAATTTTGTTGGGAAATGAAATGCGAATAGGCCATTTTTTTAAATAGCGATCTAGCGATCTGGTGGTTACTTGCCTGATGTTAGGAGGCAAATTGTTCCACAAAATTGTCGCTACAACGACAAATGAGTTTGAAATGAAACTCGAGTTATGCGAAGGGATCGAAAGAAGAGAGTTGTGAGAGGATCGAAGAGATTTATCATGGAACGAAGAGAGATAGGCAAAGCTGTTCTTGAGGTATTTCGGTGTCGCAGGTTCATTCAGAACAGAAAATAGTAAGCAAAGTACTCTAAGATTCCTGCGACACCGAATCGGCAGCCACTTCAACCTAGCGCGACACTCAGATATATGATCATATTTACGCAAACAATAGATGAACCGGATACATGCGTTAAGTAACCGATCCATCTTGTTAAGCAATACCTCTGAGATATCAACGCTGCACACGTCACCATAGTTTTAAATGTACGTAAGTTAAAAGTTTATCTCCAATTGTACCAACATGCTGGGGGTTTGAACCGACCTTTGAAGGATTTTAAGGAAAGCGTTCTTACAACCGAGCCACCATATATTATTCGTTAGCATAATAATCCTTAACAACCCGAAACGTGTGAGTGCTTCCAAAATACAAGTGTAATTTAAAATCATTAGTTGTTTTCGCCCCAAAAGAGCAGTGAATCAAAAGGGCTCCTTCACAGTTAATAAGGCAAGGTGAGCTCGGGATCTGAGGCTTTATTTGCTAATATTTTTCAACCTTAAAATTGAAAGAATAAAGGTTAGGGCACACTAGAAACAGCCGGATGTTTTTTTTTTTTTTTTTCATTGACCGAATATAATAATTATAAGCGAATTACGTAGGCCATTTTATTATATTATTTTGTCATTTTTCTTATCTAGGTGTATTATTTTGACATTTATTTATATTATATAATATTGACATATGTAATGAACCTATATAAGATTAATGTATGTAAATAAATTGTTTGTTAGCCTTAGTTTGTTAATTAGTATTAGGATCCAAATTAATATTTGTACGCCTCTTAAGGTAGATTGTTGCAGGTAAAAATATATTGTTCACCTTCTTTTGTAACCATACAATCACAAATAAATATTTCATTTCATTTCAATACTCAAGGACTCGTTTTAGGCAGATTTTAGGTAGAGATTTTGAGCTCCTTGAGCTTTTTTTTATCTTGTAGCGATTGTTATCGACATTGGCCAAGGAGGAACGTTTTCGGCTTCAATCGACTTCCTTTGCCTTGCATTTATTTAAGACGTCACCTGTCAAAAATAGATTTTGACATTAAGCCCTTTTGGTAGTTCTTCGCGCCATTTTGCGTAGACATGTCAAGTGCAAGTTTTTGTTTTGTAAATTAATTTGCTGTGGATATTATTGGTCAAAAGTGGTGTTGTTTTGTTTAATAATGTGCTACAATGTGAATAATTATGGAAAACGATAAATTGGACTTTAAATATGGGGCACAAGTTGCAGTTTATTTTATGCGGTTTTCCCGTGCTGTGGACTCCCATATTTTACTCGACGTGTTTGGGCTAAAATGCCGCGAGTGACTCCAAGTAAAGCATCAAATTCTGCAGCATCTGGAATTTGATGATCCCCAACTCGGTTATGAACATATATTATGCAAATAAATTACGTGTTTAGGGCTGATGTATTCTGTACAATGTCCTTTAAAGACAATTAAAAAATTAAGCCCTTTTTCAAAAGAGACTGCAAGAAACGCACAGCTTTATAAATTTATTTAATCATTTAACGACCGTAAATTAAAATGTAAACTTACTATACATATATGAGATCATCCTACTGAATATTGTCGCCCCCGTAGCTCGGGGTTCTATGTCTGGACTTTAGAGCTGGGACCCAGCTTGAGAAGATAATCCCGCTGCCCAGGATCCCCATGACGCCTCGTTGTCCGATTGGGAAGGTACCCTACTCCCTTATATAATTGTAGATTCTCTTGTTCTGTTAACTTTATTTTTGTAATATATTAACTTCATTTGCTTAAAATCTCTTGTTTTATTTTAGTGTCCCGCATAACGTGACAATCTATCTAACAATAAAATAAAACTACAAAATTCCACATGGTAGATCTTATTTAACTACACCTGATTATCTGTGATCTAAAGAGGCCAATTTACCGCACGAGTGGTCCAGAAGCGACCGATCGATTGATTGACCCCCACTACCTTAAAGCTGTTCCATAAAAAAAGTCGCTTGTTACGTCTCCCCTCGCGTCTCTTTAATTGCTTAACATTGTGACCTCTGACAAAATTAAATTAAACTTAAATAGGAACACAGACATTTTTTTTGTCGTTAATATATATTGCGTTTAAGAAGTGGATTTAGACTCGGAGGTACCGGGTTCGATTCCTGGTCGGGCCACAAAAATATTTATTAATGTAAATAAATACATTTAATTAATATTAATATTTAATACAACTTATTTATTCGAAGTAGATACAAAAATATTAAAATAAAATAGATTTAAAAACTAATTATATATAATATTAAACTAAAAATACCTATGAATTTAAAACTATTCTACAAAATAAACTAAGGGCTTACCACCAGGGAGGGTACCTAAAACGCTCGCCGCATTTCCTCGTTGAATTATAATGGAAATATTCTGTTTTAGGTAGTTATGGCATTTGGGATCGCCACACTCTTGAAAAATTATTTTATGAATTTGTGGGTATCAAGAGAATATGGGGTATTTCAACCCCAAATGCCACAAGGTATTAATATTTAATTTATTTGTGATATTATTTTAGTTTGGTACGCTGGAGACATCGACGAGCTTGCCACTTGTCATGATTGGCCTATAGTAAAGTTGGCTAAATGTGAATCCGCTTCTTTATAAGCGTGGTTTCTGACTACTCCGAAAGGGAAACGGTCGTGATGATACTTTACTGATATTTTACTTCTTTAGTTAATTAAATATGAATAACAGTAAAAACTCTACCAATAAAAAAAAAGATTGAATGAACCAAGAACACTGGCTGCATTCCCATGTTGTACCGCTATAGATTTTTTGGGTTTTAATTTTTATATCGACTATCTCCTACAAAACTTCTACCAATTTACATAAATAAATATCTTTGCGTCCTGACCAGGAATCGAACGCGGTACCTCCGAGTCTAAATCCACGGATTTAACCGCTAGACCACGGAGGCAGTTTATTATTATAGGCTATCTTTTACAATAGGTATATAAGTTTTAACCTAAACATCCTTCGTCAATTATAGCTGTCTAATCGTCCCTTAAAATCTAAAAAATGTATAAGGGAAGTGTCTGCTGAGAGTTGCTGACACATGAAACTCAAGCAAAAAACGCTGCCGGGGAGTCTTCATTAAATTTTTCGCTTATTAAAAATTCCCGTCCCTTCACATCAGATAGACAACTTTTTATTCCGGAACGAAGTTGTGTTGTTCCACGGATCCCCCTTTTGGCCTCCACTTCGATAATTTGAGTGAGATTTTCTCGCAATTTAAGATAAACAAAGAGAGCGCTTACGCTTAATTGGAAAGCAGAGCGTGATTCAGGAAGGAACGTGACAAATAGACACCTTTTAACTTCTTTTCCACTTTCCCGCCACCGGGACGCCGCCATATTGGTTTTTTTGTCCTCGAAGTGGCCGCTGTTTGTTTAAGACAGGCGGTAATGAGGCAATGTCTCTCGAATTAAATGACTAAACGAGGGTGGCGGGCCGTATAGCTTCGGAAATGGCATTACGTTAGACTAATGAACAATTTGACGCAGTAAACACGCAGTTATCATGTACCAAACATTTATGATATTGTAAAAATACTAATACTAATAATTAATAATAATATCGTTAATTATATATATATAGACCACGGAGGAAAACACAGGATGAATATTTATCTCTAAGGGATATAAAATTAGTATCAATTTTTTTATTTTATTTAATTTCACCACAAAAAAAAACTAAATACGCCAACCTAGGTACAGGTTACGAGTTTGCGCTGTTTGGGGTCGAGACGATGGGACCATGTGGACCAAGCTGTCTGGCCAAGGATTTGTCCAGACAGCTGACGGAGAAATCTATATAATAATAAAATCATTTATTGTCACAAAAGTATACAGATGTACGTACAATAGGTGAACAACATAGGGTGATGTGTTTGTGATACCTACACGAGGTTGCCCTGTAGTGCGGGATATCGGTGCTCTTCCGTGTTATAATGTTACAACAATAAATGATGTATGTCCTCGCTATGTGTTCGTGATATATGTGTGAGTGTGTGTGAGAGGGTGTGTATGAGATATATATATGTATAATAACGCTGTCAATTATTTCTGCCAACGTATTAGCCTCGCTACACAGAGGGGAAATGTTGCCAGTCTTCTTGGGACTATCTCGGATGGGACGCCTCTTGAGGATATTATTTATTTATAGTTTTTATTTATTAGTTTTTATTAGGCTTAGTTTATAGTATTTTTAGTTTATTAGTAGTTTGTAATTATTATTTAATATTTTGCAAATATTCTTTTTCGAATAGAGAGTATCATCATCACGACCGTTTCCCTTTCGGGGTGTTCAGAAACCACGCTTATAAATAAGCGGATTCACATTTAGCCAACTTTACTATAGGCCAATCATGACAAGTGGCAAGCTCGTCGATGTCTCCAGCTTACCAAACTCGAGAAATATCACAAATAAATTAATTAAATCTATTTATTTACAATAATAATTATTTTTGTGTCCCGACCAGGAATGGAACCCGGTACCTCCGAGTCTAAATCCACGGACTTAACCGCTAGACCACGGAGGCAGTTTATTGAATATAGTAAAGTAAAGTATCATCACGACCGTTTCCCTTTCGGGGTGGTCAGAAACCACGCTTATAAATAAGCGGATTCACATTTAGCCAACTTTACTATAGCCCAATCATGACAAGTGACAAGCTCGTCGATGTCTCCAGCGTACCAAACTCGAGAAATATCACAAATAAATTAAATATTAATTAAATGTTTTATTTTATTTTATTTCCGAGTCTAAATCCACGGACTAAGTTGGCTAAATGTGAATCCGCTTATTTATAAGCGTGGTTTCTGACCACCCCGAAAAGGAAACGGTCGTGATGATGATAAAATGGATATAATAATTATATGTATTGTTAGTTTCGTAAGTAAACAGACGCGACGTTTAAACTTGCTTATATCGTTAATAAGTTCGCGACTTGTGCTCTCAACTTCTCCAACCAATAAAGGAATTGAAAGTAGGGAGGGGAATTTCTTCAATTATCATTATCGATAGAATAAGAAAAATTATAGATAATAGATTTTTGTCCAATTCTATTCGAGCGAAGATAAAATATTAAATTAAAACTTTAAAAAAAAATTCGAACTGAAATTAAAAAAATATATATCAATCCATGGATTAACTGTGCGGGTGAGCTATATATAAATATAAATATATATATATATATATAACTATAAATATATTTTTGGGCGGTGGTAGCATTGTTGTAAGAACGCTCTCCATAAAATCCAAAAAAAGATATGCGGTTCGAAACACGGCATGTACCAAAGAGAAATACTTTTAACGTACATTTGTCTTAGATTTACAATACCGCTTTTCCCATGCCTCGTAGAGCTCTTTAAGCCGTCGGTCCCGGTTCCACCAATACCAACTTGTAAAATGGTTAATAAATTGAAGGTCAAATCTCCAGAATATTCTCGAAGAACCATCTCTAATAGTGGATGTCTAACTTCCCTATATACAACTGTAAAATTGTAACAGCCGGTTGCAGAAATTACGATTAAAATAATCTGTGATTAATATTTTAATACACGCCACGTGATTTGTTTGCTGGCCACTTTGGTTGTTTCTGTCAATGACATGCCTCATAGGCATATACATGTCAAAAATAAATAGACCAAAAAAAAAACCTACCTAGCCAAATATGCAATGTGAATAATTTTATTATTGTGATAATGCTATATAATAATAATAATAAATAATAATAATAAATTAATTTATTTTAAACCACTGGGGTTAATATTAAAAATATTAGTATCTACTTACAAATAAATTTAACTATAATATAAATATCAATACACAGCGTCAAAGCCTATCGTAACGACCGCACAGCGCAGCGTCAAGTAGATCACTGCTGCTACGTAGATATGGTGGAACAGCAACCCACATAGCAGTACACTATGCGGCCAGTTCTATCCAATACCTGTACATTGCCGTCGGGAGCAACATGTCATACAGGTTTTGTATGATCGTATTCTCAGATGTGCGACGGCCAAGGAATGACGCAACTCTTTGTCTCATAATAGCATTGAATGTGTTAACTCTGCCTTCAAAGAACATGCCAGATTTAGAGCTGTCTAAAGCAGTATGTAAAGTATAGAAGAAGACTGCCTCCGTGGTCTAGCGGTTAAGTCCGTGGACTTAGACTCGGAGGTACCGGGTTCGATTCCTGGTCGGGACACAAAAATATTTATTAATGTAAATAAATACATTTAATATTTAAAGGCGCGGTGGTGGCTCAGTTGTAAGAACGCGTACCTTAAATCCTACAAAGGTCGGTTCAAACCCTCCCGGCATGTACCAATGAGAAATACACTTTTCTTATGTACATTTGTCATAGATTTATAACACCACCGTTCCCGTGCCTCGGAGAGTACGTTAAGCCGTTGGTCCCGGTTCCACTAATACCAACTTGTGGAATCGTTAATAAATTGTCACAAAAAATAACATAATATCCTCGCCAAGCTAAATTCTAAATTCTCCAGTTCTGGAAGGCCTATCTCCAGCAGTGGAGATCTAGGACGCTCTGTTCTAGGGGCTGTAATGAAAAAAAAATGTAATTTATTTGTGATATTTCTCGAGTTTGGTACGCTGGAGACATCGACGAGCTTGCCACTTGTCATGATTCCCGTGCAATCGTTTTATTGAACAAAATCGTGCAGTCCTATAAGAATTTTGATGTGTTCGCATCAACGGATGTGGAAAGTAAAAACATTGTCCTAAAGTACTTGGAGCCATATTAATTCGTACATCTAGTCACTTGTATTTGAATTTTGTTATGAAATATGTATTAGATGTATAATTTGTTATGTACATTTTCATGGAAATAAATAAATGATTGGCCTATAGTAAAGTTGGCTAAATGTGAATCCGCTTATTTATAAGCGTGGTTTCTGACCACCCCGAAAGGGAAACGGTCGTCATGATACTAAAGCAGTGTGTAATTAGAATTATGTTAATAAAATATTTTGATTAAATATCCATCCCTGATTCTTGTATGTATGTATTCGCAAAATAGTTGTTTTGAAGTTTTAATCATCAAACTATCGATAGCAAGTAGGTTGCAACTATTTAAAATAGCGCCCTCATCACGTTCCCGACCCGAAAGTTGATATTTCTTACAAGTTTGCTCAAACTACCCGAACCACCCGGCTTCGTTAGTTCACCATAGACGTAAATGGGCCAGTCTACGGTGGCCCCAAACACATGATATATCACAAATTGCATTTTATGTACGAATCTGTAAGCCGCATGCAGTCTCATTCGAATCCTACTGTAACATTTTTTTCTCATTCGCAATAACACAAGTGTGTGTGACTGTGTATAATACATCAGTTCCGTATTTTGTAGAGAACAAAATAGCGCGTGCCGTATCTTCTCTCTTTTTTATATATTTATTTTGTTCAGAAAACAATATAACAAATAATGTATGGAAAGAATTTAAGTAGTTTATTTTATTATAAGAATACTGTTTGTTTTCTGATATATTATATGTAGTATTGTGTACATATTAGTATGTATTTGTCTATATAGATATAATATTTGGATTTAATTTAGATTACCTATTAATCTATTTAATGGTTGCACCTACCTCACAACACAAATCGTTTCATTGTCCCAAAGGTTGGTTGCTAGAGAATGCCTAGCGGCATTAAGCCCGCCTCTTGTACATAGTGCAATAAAGTTTTAAAATAAATAAATAAAATAAAATATATTTCGAAATGTTTTATAACAGCGTGGTAATTTTAACAGCTCTCCATAGACCTATAGGAATAAAATCTAATGATTAACGAACTGTTGTGAAAGAGTCGGTGATGGAATTACCCCAGGCCCCACATTTACAAGTATAAGCTAGGCAATTTATTATTAAAACAGCGAACAATCCTATGTCAACTGCGCTAGAGACTTCGACGAGATTGCCACTTGTTATGACGGATCATGATGATGATCGTAATTTTGCATAAATATTATAGCTAAAAAATATTATTTCACGTCATTCTCTACAATTATATTACTCTATAATCTATATAATCTGTTTAACAGAGTTTAACGCTTTTAAATCCCTCTCGCACGCACAATCCGTTTTTTTATTTTATTATTTTTTCAATTATATGTTTATAATAATAATAATAATAAATATTATTGCACATTAAAATATACAAAATAAAATGAAGTACATAGGCGAGCTTAATACCTTGTAGGTATTTTCTAACAGCCAACCTTTGGGAGACGACATAAGAAATTGTGGGGTGAAGAGTTAGAAGGAGAGAACAAATATTAAACTAAATGCAAAGGTTGCTATACCTTTCACTGGGTATATCATATGTCATATAAAAAGTAAATAAAATAAATAAATATATAAATTAACATGTCAGTTACAAACATAAAATATACATTTATAAACATACATAAATATTAAATGTTTATATTATTTAAAACTTAATTGCATTATGTACAAAGGCATGCCTTTGTGACAATACAGAACATTGCAGTGCAAATGATTGTAAGAAACGTTACAAAATAATTTAATTTAATGTACTACAATTCATAATAATATAAATACAAATATGTACACAATACAACATATAATACATACTATATTGTCTACTATATACTACATCACTTTTCACTATCTGTAAGGTTAGCCTATGAAGAATTCCTTATGGCTATAAAGCTGTACTGCTAGGTATTAAAGTGCAATAAAGTAAATTTAATTTGTCCTCTTTGGACACCCTGGCACCTTCCCACCTGACCTCCTTGACGTATAAGGAAACTCACCTCAAACGGCGGAAATACACCCAGCTTATTGGAACATGTGTTTTTGCACCGATTAAAGTTGAAACTACTATTTTTTTAAGGCATTGTCAAAATACAAGACAATAGGGCTGGGCAATATTCAAGGATCAGCATTGCTATTCAACGCGAATTGAGTGCCTTCACTCCTTAGCCACGACTCAGACTTTGCTGTAGCACGCAGGGCTAACAGTAAAAGAGAAGCGGTTTATAGGGTTTTAGTCCGTAGGCGCCTTGGGGTCTTAGCTGTTAAGGCACGCAGGGCCAACTGTGAAAGAGAGACGGTTTATAGGATTTTAGTCCGTAGGCGCCTTATGGGGTATCCTTAGGAGGCCTCACGGTGAGTCGGGCATGCGTCATCCCGCAGTGGCCCTTCAGGCTGGGGTCATATCATTGATGATACCGTCTTTAAAAAAAAATTTAAAAAAATTACGCGATAATGCTGCCAGTATCCTTGACACTATTGGTTGTGATTTGGAGGAAGTTTTTTTTTCCTGTTACATATTTGTTTCTTAATTATTTGTTTTTATTATTTTATTTTAATTTGTATTTATTCGAATAAATATATTTAAATAAATAAATAATTTGTATTGTTTTAGCCAATCCGTTTGTATATACGTCAATATTTTCCCCCCACTATTTGAATATGAGACGCGACTGAGTTCACGGTTCACTGACAAATTCTGTGTTACGAGGAATGTTTTGAGAGCAAATGAATTTTGTATTTTGTCTTTGTTGTGCCGGGTATTTGGGTCATCTGGGAATTTCGGGTTTTACAATTACTTGGTAAGAAATTTTAAGAATGACCGCGGTCGAATGGCTTTAGACAAAAATGAGCTGGTTTGTACCACTCCAGTAGGTATCAATTTTTTTTTAGTTCATTGGTGTTTGGTTTTTAAGTACGTTAAATTGAAAAGGCCGCAGTATACCAATAAGAAATACACTTGTCTTACTTACGGTACAACACCACTGTTCCCGTGAAAAAAGTGAGACCAATCGATTTACCGCTTGATTTAAATTACTCATGAATATTTGACAATAAACATTTTGTATGGGAAAATATTTTTTCTTTTATTTAATATTTTCGTCAATTTTACAATGTTTTAATAGATATTCTACTATTCGGGACGGAGACAAATCCAACAATTTAAAAACCATCAAAATCGGTCGTTCTCGAGTTACAAGTGTTCTAACAAACCCGACTTTGTTTTTTTTTTTAAAGATAAAGAACGGAATAATAATTGTGCCATAAGGTATATTGCGTGACCAACGTAACATACTTTGTTACACAAGGGTATCACTTGTGTACCAACAATTATAAAGTATCGCTGTAACGCATTGAGTTATATGTAATTACTACGTATAGAGGGGCTAATCCAAACAAAAAAATGTGTCACAACTTTATGATAGCGAGCCAAAACATTATGTCGTTTTTTGTAGTGATCACGACAATAGATTTAATGGTATTGTGGGGGAGATTTCCAACTTCCACACGGGGGTGGTAGATGAGTGGACTGTATATGGATGGTGGCTTTGATGACGAGCCAGCTTCGTGAAGTCCAAAGAAAGAGGTAGAAGCACTTACCACTTGTTAAAGCAGCTGACCACGTCTCAGTGGAGTCTACCGCAGGGTTCCAGAAGAACACCAGCTCTTCTGGTGCTAAAACTCTTTTCACACAAATGTCATTTCACACAAAACTAATAATCCAGTAATAGTTCCGACTGATAGAGCAGCCGCTGCGGCAGCGCCGAAAAATAGGCACACGCGGTGTGACGTCGCCGAAACATAAAATTGTAGACGCCAGCCGCCGACCATGGCTGAGGTGCGACTGGTACCCTCCGATGGGTCACAGAACTGGTTTTAACAGGTATACGGTACGGGAGGTCCAAGAATAGGAACAACTGACGCCAGTTACTGACGACTGACATCAGTCACTACCATTATGCCGACCTATCAACATGCTTTTTCACACTTCGCCAGAAGGACTCCAGGTTATAGAATTGGAAAAACGCAACGGTTGGGAGAGCATTTCACATCTTTAGCGTGCAACAGACGTAAGAATTTGGAATAGAAAAGACGGGATAAGGTTGTGGAGCTATTCAGAAACTATACAGAATTGTAGAGCACGCTCAGTGAGGCCACATCTCCACGAAGCTGCGATTTAAGAGTTTTAGACACTGTAGTGTCGTCCACTATCCGAATCGCCCGCCTTCGCAGGACATTGAAAGCATCTGTAAGGTACTTAGCGAAACCATCCCAGAGGTAGTATTCCACGCATAATCCTATTAGTGCTTTATACAGCATAAGTCTGAGTAAGGGCGGGAAAAACCGATTTACCTTATTTAGTATCCCCAGATTTTTGGACACTGTTTTGTTAATGCTTTCAATGTAGTTACGGTGGTTGAGATCTGAGCGTAATTCAACGCCAAGTATGTTGAAGCTGGGATATAGTTCCAGCTAGGCGAGTGCTATGAATTTAATGCTGCGGCATCAATGCATGACGCAAATATTTGGTTCGCGGTGTCGGTTCTAGTAATATCAGTTCGCTGGTTAAACTTTTGTAATCCGCCACCGATCGCCAATTACTTAGGAAGCTTTATAAGTGCGAACGCCCCTCAACTCAGGGCGATTGACCGCATAATTTATGATTACAAGGTAGTTACTAATTTATTTATTTCACACTTTCTAAGTGTGTATTTAGACCCGTAGGTACCGGGTTCCATTCCTGGTCGGGTAACAACAATGTTTATTAATTCAGATAAATAAATTTATTTATATCGCTAGAGACATTGACAAACTTGCCACTTGTCATGATTGGCTTATAGTAAAGTTGGTTAAATGTGAATCCACTTCTTTGTAAGCGTGGTTTCAGACCACCCCGGGAGGGAAACTAAAACTATTTTTGGTTTAGTTTTTATTACTTTTGGTTTTTCTTCTTTTTTTTTGCTTGTATTTTTGTTATGTGTGGTAACTCTTAATTAGCTTGTAGGCATTATCATAGTCTTTAATGTATTGTATTAGCTGTGAGTTACCCAAATATAAAAAAAAAAAAAAAAAAAGCTTTTTAAAAATAAATTTGGTCCAAGACTGTGACAATAGGGCTGGCAGTTTTTATTCTCAATAGTAAAGTACTTATTTTTATCAAGCTCGAATTACCGTCATGTCCAGTCAAGCTGGCATAGTGTTAGAGACTTATATCAGTCATGAGTAGTCTGATTTCAATTGCTAACATTCATGGACTTTACGCGCCACATACCATGTCGTGCTTTTTTTTTGGTTCTCTTCTCCCGATGGATGATGAATGAGATGATAGGGAAGGCAAAGGGTCTAGCCCATACAGCCAAGTCTGACGTAATATATCTTTCTTTTTAATGAGTTAATGAGGTCATCATCAAATTCCAGATGCTGTAGAATTTGATGCTTTTCTTGGAGTCACTCGCGGCACCATAGCTCAAACACGTCGGGTAAAATATGGGAGTTGACAGCGCGGGAAAACCGCAAAAAATTAACTGTAACTTGTGCCCCATATTTAAAGTCCAATTTATCGTTTTCCATAATTATTCACATTGTAGCACATTATTAAACAAAACAACACCACTTTTAATATCCACAGTAAATTAATTTACAAAACAAAAACTTGCACTTGACATGTCCACGCAAAATGGCGCGAACGACTTACCATGTCGTGCTAGTATATAAAAAAAATCTGAACCATTACAAATTGCCCACACATAATGGGCACCATTACCCAGGACAGCGATTTAGTGGAGTCATTTTTTTTGTGAGCATTTTTTCAACATTACATTTTTTTTTTCCTTTAAGTAGGTATATCTACACACGAGTATTATAGATATTTTTTATCAATAATAAGTTAAAATCAAAATTAAAATATATCAATTTTTATTTACTTACACAATGTTTTGAAGTTTTTTTTTTTTTTTTTCGTATGTAGTGTCAATAATTGGGTATCTTACCCTACAAAGAAAAATATTTTCTTGATTCAGCTAGCTTGTTTATTTTATTTATTTACGCAGACTGAGATATAAGTAGATAGACTCTATGTAATGGAGTCCCTAATGCTCCCCAAACATGCTTTCAATAACAAAGCTCCGAGCTTCTTATCTCGTGAATATTTCAACAGGTTTTCCCGTCTTTGTTAAACATTAAGCCAGAGTAATTGATCTCCTAAATAGTGAGCGTAGCTACGGAATTTTGAACAATCTATACTGACATGAATATGTATACAGACAACCTCCGTGATCTACCGGCTAAGTCCGTGGATTTGGACGCGAATTTTTTTATTAAATTAAAGAGTTGCGTCATTCCATGGCCGCCTTCGCACATCTATTTATTTATTAGGTACACACAACAGAAATGGATACAAATCATTTTTTAAATTTCAAATCCTTACTCTCTCATCTCCAAAAGCCTGTGCACACAGCATGCAATTATGAAACATTTACATATATTTAAAAATTAAAATAACAATACAATACCCACAGTGAGTATAGTTCATAAATATTAATTTAGTTTTAGTTTGCTCGCCGTCCACAGCAAATTACTCCTTCCCAAAGGCCAGAAATAATCCACTGTAGAAATCGAACACCTAGTTAGGATAACTCATTTTTTTTATTATTTTTTTTATCTGAGAACCAGATCATACAAAATCTGTATGAAATGTTGCTCCCGACGGCAATGTACAGGTATTGGATAGGACCGGCCGCATAGTGTACTGCTGTGTGGGTGGCAGCAGTGATCTATACTTGACGCTGCGCTGACAGGACAGCAGAGTCATCCAGGCCCGGATGTTCAATGGGCCTCGGTCCAATGGATCTCGGCGGCTAACTACTCACCGGTGATTCAACGCACCTTTGGTGCTGGGCGCTGTTCCTACTACAACACCGCCCTTGTGGCTCACGAATCTAGTCTCCTCGATTTGTCTACTTTAGTTCTTCTCCAAGAGCGCCTCCCTAGGTAGTGGCCTCCCCTCCGAGGGCCGTGCGAAAGTAGGAGCGATATCCTGAAGATGCTTGTAGGATCCGTTGTCAGCCCGGTAAAACATACGTTTAGCTAGGCCGACAACAAATGCCTCGCTGTGCGGTCGTTATGATAAGCTTTGACGCTGTGTATTAAAATTTATAGTATAGTTACATTTAAGCACCTTTATCTGTAAGTACTATAATTTTTAAATAGAATTCTAGTGGTTTAAAATTGAATGTGAATTCTAGCTATCAGAGAAATAGCCAAAGTCTTACCTCTCCCGCTTCTGCCGACGAACCTGAGGTCGTTGAACTTGGCGACTTGGTTCTTCATGACTGCAGTACAGTTTCTAAGCTCCGCAGAACAGTTTTCGTCATTGCCAGCTCTTACAGTCACCAGGGTACCATCTCCGATGTCACCGAGAGCCACCACCTTGAAGGCGACTGGCAAAGTCTTGTTCGACCGCCAGTGAGGTGGTAGCATTGAACAAACCTGGAAAAAAGTTTATGATTTAAAAAAAATGATAAAATAAAATAGTACACTACTTGTAGGTAAGTCGTGAAACATTTTAAGCAATAAACTTGTCTTACGTATAATAGCTCAAATTAATCGTTTGCTGATATTTGGAACAGTACGTATCAACTACGGCCAACGTGAGGACGTGTCAAAATGCAGAGGGCTGGCTGTCGACACAAATTTATAACTTCATCATCATCATCATCATCAGCCTGTGTCTCTCCACTGCTGGATGTAGGCTTCCCCACTTCACACGATCTTCTGCCACCCTCATCCATCCCACACCAGCGACCTTCCTCAGGTCATCTGTCCATCTGGCGGGGGGTCGTCCCACTCTGAGTCTTCCAGTACGTGGTCTCCCCGCCTACCAAGCGTGGTGATTACGGCATAAACCCCCCAATGCACAGCACAACCACAAATTTATAACTTATTTTTATGTTGTATGTATATTTATATGTATTAAATCGAGTCATCTTCAAAAATATGGTTTACAAACACTTTCTTTCTAATTAGATTGTCCCAAATTTATGTCTCTTTTTCATTTCCTCACTATCCTCAATTGCAGCAACATCATATTTCAATTCCCTCATCATGTAAGTAGTTTTATTTTTATATTATTGTTTATTTATGATGTAATTTATGTTTATATATATGTATATATTTATATATTACGTATTTATGTATTTGTATATGTATTAGTATGTAATATTGTTATGTATGTATTAAGATACAGAAGTATACTGTTAAGAATAACTTAATTAATGATTGCACCTACCATCTATACTGTCTAAATGTCCTAAAGGTGCATTAAGTCCGCCTTTGTACATAGTGCAATAAAGTTTTTAAATAAATAAATAAAAATAAATAATTATGTTGATTTTGTGATAATTACTTATTGGCATTTATAATATTTTATTTCTGAACGATCGCATTGTTTGTTGTATATTATTAAGAGAAAGAGATAGCATGTACGTAAAGGTCCACTTGCCAGTTTCTCGCAGAAATTTTGTGTGTGACTATTATAATCTACTTGAATCCTTGATAGTAATATATTTGTCATAGATTTTCAACATCACTTGTGCCTCGAAGAGCACGTTAAGCAAATTGACATCAGACCCTGTGTTCTAGGGTCTGTGAAGATTTTGGACAGATCAATAATATTATTGCTTTTAACATATAAGGATGATTTTACTCTGATTTATTTTATTTTAAAGATACAAAGGTAAACGCAATAACGTTAGGCTATCTCTGTCCGTTAACCTTCAGCAGCCCTATTCTGTTACTTAAGCGCAAACGTTATATAATGGAATCCATTAACTATACATATATATACATACTCGTATATCACGCTGTTAAAGTTGATGATTGCACGGACGCTGTCAAGGTCGAGCGCTTATAGAGTAGAGAAATCCACTAATAACGTTTGCGCTTAAGTATCTAACAGGATAGGGCAATAGTAAAAAGAAAACATCATTATGATATTTTTAAACTATTGAAATTGCAATATATGTAATACATAACTAACTATACTAATATTAATAATAACTAACGTGTGAAAACAAGTGTATGTCAACAACTGGTTAAGATAAAGTGTCGATAAAAAATAATGTAAAAAAATGGAAAAATCAAAAGACAAATCTGGAAATAATATTGCAACAATCAAGTCGGTTAGTAACCATGCTATTAAAGAAGCAGTTATTCTGTTACTTAAGCGCCAACGTTATATAGTGAAATCCCTTAAATAACGGAACTGTCAGTGTAAAACGCTATTAAAATTGGTATTCTCGTATAAAGGTTTCCACTACAGATGACAGCTAAATAACGTATCTGTCTTTTGTTTTTTACATTTTTTTTATTATTTTTTATCGACACTATAATCTTATACTATTTCCATTTCTTTATTTCGTTTCGTTAAATAATTTTTCAATAAACAGACAATTTAACACAAAACTGCTTTTAAAAAAAATCACCGAAGACAAGGTTGTATGGGCTAGATCCCTTTGCCTGCGATCGATATCATTACTTATTTGGCCACAACACTACTATTTAATTAGACTGTCAAACTATCAAATTAGATCTGTCATCGAGAAAATAAAGAAATGGAAATAGTATAGTTGTTAATTTTAATATAAATTCGCGGCAGACAATTTAAGTATTTATTTAATTCACGTTTCCCAATGATTTTGAAGTTGCAACCCCATGGGTGACCTTTGAAATAGTGGAAAACACTATATTGACTTAAGGTCGGCTATGATCGGAGAAACTCGGGCAAAAAGTGGTAGTAAATAACAGAATTCACTATTTTGACAATCTAACGTTTGCGCCCTAGTAACAGAATAGGGCTGGGCTGCAGGTTAACATTAGATATTAATGAAGCAATCATTATAACTGGCATGTCGATATCACAGGATACTTTGCTTTGTGGATTTATACACCAGGAAAAAAAATGTATTTTAATTTGAGTGCAACACTGTACGAGTTCTTACAAGGGTTCATAATGTTAAGATTAATGAATACGTATAGTTTCTGACCTCTCAAAGGATAAAGGTAATTAACTAATTGAAATCTCAAAAGGCCTTTTAAAGGATTTAAGGGTATTTTATGTAATGGCTAAGAATTTGATTGAAGTAGAGATACTTTACGTTCATTATTTACAATATTCCTAGGTTGAACTTTAAGGTAATAAGCCTAGAGATGCGATATTAATTTGAAGGCTAAATAACCTTGGTAAAGATAATGTTAAACACAAAAATATTAAAATAAAATAGATTAAAAAACTAATTATAAATAAAACTATTCTACAAAATAAACTAAGGGCTTACCACCAGGGAGGGTACCTAAAACGCTCGCCGCATTTCCTCGTTGAATTATAATGGAAATATTCTGTTTTAGGTAGTTATAGCATTTGGGATCGCCACACTCTTGAAAAATTCGTTTACCCAGCTCTTTTATGAATTTGTGGGTATCAAGAGAATATACCATTGTTTTAACCCCAAATGCCACAAATTAATTATATATACACAAAATTAAAAAGGATTACATCTTGAGTATTCGCCAGATGTAGGATTCTTCTTAATCTATGTGGCTATAGTATCTTTATTTGTGGTTTGATTCTACGTCTGGATTGTTTAGATTGTTTTAGTGCAAGAGGAAGGTGTATTTCGTCGTTGCTTTTTTACTTACTCTGCTCAGTTCTCTGAGATGATTAGCCAGTAGCATTCTTTCTGCCAGCAAATCAGAAATATTTGCATAACTTGGTTGAACGCTTCGTGACAAAGATTGTATTGAAAAAAATATGACTTACTATATGTGGACTGCCAGTTTTCACCAACTCTCCAGGATGATCAGCCAGCAGACCTTCGAGCGTTCTTTCTGCCAGTATCTCAGCAGTGAACGGCTGACTTAAACTCGACCCTGTATAACTTGGTTGAGGCGCTTCATGGCCAAGTCCGTTTGTCGTGGAACTCACTTCACTAGACAAATGCATTTTGTCTTTTAACTAATCCTTAATTAACACTTATTGTAACTTTTGCAACTCCATAGTCCTGTCATTATTAGGAAGTTGGGAATATCCGTCACATATTTTTGTATAATAGCAAGAGTTTACAGTGCACTCTGAATTTGGAGTTTGGAGTTTGTTCTTCGTTGATGAATGTAGACATTTTAAATGTCAAGGATCTGAAACAAAAGAATCATTATAGTAGTCATTAAGGGAAATTATGGCACATGTGAGGTTTCTGTAATTGGTTTTACTGACAGTAAAGTTGAAGAAATAGAAAAAGACATTATTAATAATAATAATTCTCAAGTATATAATAATTCACTGCCTCCGTGGTCTAGCGGTTAAGTCCGTGGATTTAGACTCGGAAGCACCGGGTTCGATTTCTGGTTGGGACACAAAAGTATTTATTAAGGTAAATAAATACATTTAATTAATATTTAATTTATTTGTGATATTTCTCGAGTTTGGTACGGTGGAGACATGGACGAGCTTGCCACTTGTCATGATTGGCATATAGTAAAGTTGGCTAAATGTGAATCCGCTTATTTATAAGCGTGGTTTCTGACCACACCGAAAGGGAAACGCTCGTGATGATACTTTACTTCTAATTCCCAAGAAAGTTATTCGAACAAATTAAAATATCGGTTACTTTTAAAATAACAGATTTTCTTGATTTGTGAAAAAAGTGTTGTTTTTTGAATCTAAATCAGTATTGATTTAGCACGGCTATATTTGTAAAATTTTAGAAAAAAAATGTATTGAGATTGTGAAGTAAATCGCTCACTTCGAGTCCCGCAGTGACTCCGCACGGTTGGTTAGCGCGTCGTTTGTCGGCCCACTTCATACTTGCCCGACTTTGATCTCCGATACTAAACCCTTAACGTACAAAGAAATTGAAAGGAATAGAGTGGGTGTATGAAAATTGGCATTGTCATCAATATGGAATTCATTTGCTTGAGTACCCTCGAAACTTGAATTGAGGCTACTTTGAAATTTAAAAAAGCTTTTACATGAACAGGAAATAAATTTACCTTATTCTTTCACCCACAGCTAACAAGACAATTTTTTTTGTAGGTATATGTCAAAAGTAAAGGAGATAATCCAAAAAAGAGAAATGACACTAACAAATGAATTGTTGTGTTCTCGACCAGGAGCCGATCTCATTATTATAAGAAAATTAGATATAGTTTACATCCAGGCTTCTTAAATGAAAGTGGATGTGAATAATACTTACAAGACTCTCCCCCGGGCTTCGACAAAACAGCAAATAGGGCCGTTACTACATACGAAATGCGATATGTCGATTGGGCTGTTAAACTTAATTTCAACGAAGGGGTGAGCAAACATGTCTTTTACTGTCGAAGTCGAAGGTTTTGATCAAAAACACACTATCTATTTTAAATATATTTAACACAACTTTTTTACAGTAATATTTTTATTCATTATTCAAATCAAAACGTTATCGGATGGCTGCAAAAAGGCTGATTATCTTCTGACACTTTTTGTGTCTAAACACAGGTATGTCATTGTGCATAGCAATGATTGATCTCTAGTGTCAACATATCATTGATATGCATGAGAAACAGCGTCGGGGACAACATAGAGCCCTGCGGCACACCAGCGTTCACCGACATGAGACCAGACGCATTATCAATTCACAAACGAATTCTGCGCTCATGTAGGAAGCCTGTTATCCAGCCCACCAGTTTTGAGGATAGGCCATATGCCGGCAACTTGGAAAGCAATGCCTTGTGCCAAACGCTATCGAAGGCTTTGGAGATGTCCAGATTAACCGCCAAAGATTCTCCATATTTATCCATTGCCTCATTCCAAATATCACGCCTTTGGACGGAAGCCATATTGGCGGTCATGAATTACGGAGTGATCCTCGAGTTGATGTTATTGATCCGTTTCATCACTTTGCACAGTACTGAAGCTACGGAAATGGGACGGTAGTTGGAAAGGTCTGAGCCTTCTTTGGGACGGGCTGTACGGTGTCGTCTGTCGCTCAACTCAGATAGTTAAAGAGCTGAGTTGTCTCGAAGTCTCGTCTATGAGAACGATAAAGGTACATGTAGATTCGAGACTGATGCCCCAAATCCACGTGCACCCATAGGACCGAAAAGACGGAGTCCTCCATGTGACGAAGGCGGTGACAGCATACATAATTGCGGGCATATAGGCATACCCCGCTTTCGCGAAAATATACTACTTTGTATCTGTATTTTCGTCAGAAAAAGCAATGTCGGGTGAGTCGTCTCCAGGTGGTGGTAGATGGCGTTGACGTTGGCGTCGCAAATTCAATGGTGGGGATGCACAATTACAAATCGTTTTCTTTAATATTTTTCTGTCATGATGTTGGGATAAAATATAAAATATTTAAAAAATGGGGAAGATAAAGAATGGAAGTTTGGAAAGACAGAGTCAAAGCTGTAAGCATGTAAGACAACTGAAGGCCACCATACCTTGGGCTGTTTAAGATATATTAGCTGACCCGTCGTACGGAAAGGCCTCCGAACCCTGAGCGCCTGTCGTGACATTCCGGTCACTAACCAGAAATTCAAGCGCTCCCGGGATTAAGCGCAGCCTGATAGTGACAATACTTTTACATGGCGCTGAGCCTTTTAGATGGTAACCGTATGCATGTTAAAAGGTGAATTAGGAAAGCGTTCTTACAACCAAGCCACCACCGCTGTTGATCTATCATAATGTTTAGACTAAAATCAAATGAACCTCATTGACACAAACAAAAAACAATTACAGAAGCAGAGTAGAGAGGTTGGTTTTTATTAAAAAATATATGAGTGATGGGAAGGCAGTGAGATAGAAATGTAATGAATCTTTACCCCATTTATGCGATTCCTTTGTTGAAGGGTAAAGGGTAAAGGTTACCCTTGTTGGACCCCGGTAGTGTACACGAGCGTACAAGGTTTATTATTTACGAGATTTACCCTTTCATACATGTTTTTAAGCTAAGATTTTATTGCTACCGTATCATGGGGCACATTAGGTAGGTACTAGATGTAAATCTCAAATGTTATAACTCGCATTTAGGGATTGCAACCAGCGGCGTTTTTAATCAAGTTATAATTTTGCTGGCCGGCATAATGATAGCTGCTTTTTTTTAATAAACTAAAAGTAATAATAATAAATAATAATAATAATCGTTTATTTCCAATAAAATCCTATGTACATGTTTTTCTATTGGAGACCCACACTAGGAAGGCCGGTATTGTGGGGTCTCAATTACACTAAATCTATAATTTACATAACTTCAAATTAAATAAAAAATTAAATCAAAATCAAAATCAAAATTTAATTATTTATTTATTTATATATTTATCGCCATAGGATCCTATCGGAACACTCGGTTAAGTCAATTTTTCTTAACAACAACGCTAAACAAAATACCTGGCCAGATATGGTGATACAGTATGGCAAGGAACAGCCCCAATTTCCATTATTATCAATCAAAATCAAAATCAAAATTAAAATTCTAATACAATAATTCAAAAAATAAAAAACATTGAAGTAAGGTAAAGTATCATCACGACCGTATCCCTTTTTTAGTGAACCGGTTTCTCATATAGCCAACTTTACTATAGGCCAATCATGACAATTGGCAAGCTCGTCGATGTCTCTAGCGTACCAAACTCAAGAATATCACAAATATTATTAAATTTATTTTATTTAAATGAATATGATGATTATATAGACATGTTTAGAGAAATAAAGGCCGAAATAAACACTATGGCTGTGGTAAATAAATATATAATGTTAAAAAACAAACTTGTGTCTTTTACAAATTTTGATCAAATCTACATATTGACAATCTTCTCTATGACAACTTTATGTCATAGAGACTTCAAGATTTAAATATAAAATATAGTAATTCATCTACTTGTTCCACAACATTTTCCCCACCTTGCAAATAACGGGCTATAGTATTTGCAACAATTTAAAAACAAAAAAAATAAAAACAAACAATTCATTAAAATTTAAATAATTTTCTACTGACCAACTCCTAAATGTGAATCCGTTTATTTATAAGCGTGGTTTCTGACTACCCCGAAAGGGAAACGCTCGTGATGATACTTTACTTTTTTTTAATAAATATTATTGTGACCCGACCAGGAATCGAACCCGGTACCTACGAGTCTAAATCCGCGGACTTAACCGCTAGACCACGGAGGCAAGTCGAAGTATGTAAAAAACTGTGTTAGTTCGTACATTCTAAGCTTTGGTTCTCTGGATTTATTTTTACAACATACTTATATAAAAACTTAATGCACTTGTAGGAACCTATAAAGGCATATTGATATCAATTAATAGTACATTACTGACGCGGTCTATAATGACTACTTTGCTGGTCGCGCTGATGATGGCCGACAGCGCAGCGTAGCGCACCTCCAGACCGACACAGCGCGGTCAGCGTGCAGCACTGGATGGACGAGCTGAGATAAGCTTTACAGCGAGGACAGCAACGGCTAGCTCGAGGCAATCATAGCGTGACCAGCGAAGCAGTCATAGTGGGCTAAGGTTTGTATAGTGCTTTACTCAGAAATGCAAGTACCTAATCTAAATAAAACCAGCAAGTAATTTAAATAAAATATATATATTAAAACGTTGAAACGTTAAAATAGCGGTCGGTAATGTTTTGCCGGCCGGTTAGAGCGACCAGCAAAACTTTGCCGGCCGCTCCTTGAAACAGAACGGCAAGGTCGACTTTGCTCAAATAAGGTTGTCAAAATAATGACCACATTACATGCATTTTTGAGTAAAGGTCTTTTTTTCACAGGCGTAGCACAGACATTTAAACTGAATGTTTTGTACCTCACCATTTCAGTCACTTGCTTCTGCACTTATATTGTCCGTCGTCCTAATTTGCTACTTCTATAACCAGCAGAAAGAACCAGCCCTCTTGTTCCCAGAGCAAATGATGTTTTTTTTTTTAAATGCGCTTGGACCCCACGGGACTACAGCAAACGGCACAAACACGTTGTCATTGATTATAGATACGTATTTGCACCGCTTGCCAGGTTCTGCGCTTTCGGCTGCGGCTCCCGCTTTTAGCGCTGTTCCCCTAAGGTGTGACAATGCCAAAGTGTCGACACAAGTGGCATCCCACACTAAGGTCCGTCCCTGCTTCAAGGGGATCAGCGTCATACCACTCTTGTCATAATTTTTTCATTCATTCAATCATTACAGCCCCTAGAACAAAGCGTCTTAGACCCCCACTGCTGGAGATGGGCCTTCCAGATCTGGAGAATTTGGCCTACACTCGCCACGCTGGCCAGACGGTTTGACGAGGATATGATGACAATTTTGACGATTCCACAAGTTGGTATTAGTGGAACCGGGACCGACACGGGTCTCCGAGGCACGGGAACGGTGGTGTTGTAAATCTATGACAAATGTACGTAAGAAAGGTGTATTTCTCATTGGTACATGCCGGGTGGGTTTGAACCGACCTTTGTAGGATTTGAGGTACGCGTTCTTACAACCGAGCCAACACCGCGTCTCTTGTCATCATCGCGGACTAATTCAGTTCAGTTTCAGAATAGCTGGAACCTCAATGGTGG
This sequence comes from Tinea semifulvella, assembly GCA_910589645.1. Taxonomy (NCBI): domain Eukaryota; kingdom Metazoa; phylum Arthropoda; class Insecta; order Lepidoptera; family Tineidae; genus Tinea; species Tinea semifulvella. The sequence goes on from OU342599.1 coordinate 7,215,462, forward strand.
CAAGAGCCCGTTTTATGGTATAGTTATTATGTACAATTATATGTGCAAAGTATTAAATTTGAAATTGATACGGCACGTAGTGTTTCTAATAACTTTACCCCACCTTTATTACAATTTCCAACAATCAAATATAAAATTCCCGAACCGATTGAAATCCTAATAGGTATCCCATTCCAGTAGGTGTTGAGAACACGTTCGGATATTGCATTTGGTAAGCCATTTGTAACCGTCTCGGGATGTCGCCAAGGGCCGGACATGATCATTATCTCTGCCTTGGAACACGCACTGCCCCAAGGGACACGGCTAATGGAACATTCACGACTTATGGGAATTTGTCCTAAAGACGTGAAACTTTTTTTTTAAATCGAGAATATAAAGACATGTTTTTTTAAAGAGCGGTGTGACTTAACGGATCTACATATTATGAAAAGAATAATGGCGACCTGATAAATTATTAAACATAACTAAATTAATTGATTTAAGTTTATTGTAAGTCTTGTTTCAAGCGATGTTATTTTTATATAAAAATCACCATGGCAATGTAAAATAAATCATAACTACGTAAAACAGAATATTTCCATTATAATTCAACGAGGAAATGCGGCAAGCGTTTTCGGTACCCTCCCTGATGGTAAGCTCTTAGTTTATTTTTTAGAATAGTTTTAATTTCATAGGTATTTTAGTTAAGTTTTATTTATAATTAGTTTTTAATCTATTTTATTTTAATATTTTTGTATCTACTTCGATTTTTTTTTTTTTTCTTGACTATGACTTATATTATTTATCATAATATTATTTATTTATTCTATTCTAATTTGGTAAACATATATGTAAACTGTACATTTAGTGCTCCTTCCGATTAAGTAAATGGTACTGTATATCTCTGCGACCCGTGACTCACCCAACATAAGGCATCAGCTGAAAATCAGCGCTGGAGCCTCGGCTGTAGCATATGCTGAGCTGACCACCTATTTATCGCCACACCTGTTTGTATGTTTCGGTATATAGAATAGGCTTACATTTAAATTTATTCCTTGCATATTTTATTTTTTTTGTAACCATTCTAATTGTTGTGATAAATAAAGTATTTTCTTTCTTTCTTCTTTCTGAATAAATATTTTTATGGCAATGTTACAATATGAGTTATCCTTGAAAAATGAATAATTGGCATTGCAAATGGCACATACTTTCAACGAGAGCAACAAATAAGTGTTAGGCGGACTGATGGTGGTAATTTGCCCAGTCTGCCGGGGCGGGGAAGTATCCACCGTTCGTGCCGATACACCCAGTAAAGTGTATCCACACGTTTCGGGATCTGGGTCGAATTGCCGTCATGCCCAGTTAAGCCGGCATAGTGTTGGGGACTGATGTTAGTCATGAGTGTCTGATTCCAGTTGCTAACATTCATGCAACTCGCGCGCCACTTACAAAAAACAATATACTTCTATAGAAAAAAAAAAGGGCGGAATGCCCAAGCTTTTGACATTTCTGACAGACGTAATCGATATTAAACGATACGTTTTAATACGATTGTGCACTCCGCCTCATTTTTTTTTTTTATTTATTTAAGGACGTGGTACAGAATACATAAGTCCTAAGCAATATACAAAATTAAAGCTAAATTAAGATTAATGTACATAGGTAGGTATTAAAAGTTACAGAAAACATTTTTTTAAATAATATTAAAAATAATACAAGTATGAACTAGCCTAACTAAGTTAAGTAGATAACTAAACTTAAAACAAAATTTAAATAATAAAACACAAATAGCACTCCGCCTCACCCCGAAGGTCACAATGTCGTGCTAGAATAAAAAAAAAAAAAAACGTTGAGAATTTTGTAGATTAAGTTTAATTGGTATATTAATAAGTCAGTGGTGAATTTAAAAAAAATATATATTTGTTGGCATCTCAACTGCTACTGTAGCAGCATACCTACTCAATATTTTATGGTTAATTATTTTTTATGTGATTTGTTCTATTCACTTGTATGTATGTATGTATGATATATATTATACTTCAATTCAATTCAATTCAATTCGTTTATTTTTGCAAGTACAAAAAGATATGTATTCTGCACTTTTACACGTCCATTTTTACAATATTGATATAAAACGATATAATTTTATAGTACATGATTAACCATCTTTTGAAAAGAGAAACAATAAAATAACAAAATTATAAATACAGAATAACGCCTAACATTATAGCTGCTGTAGATAGGCATTGTCACACTATAAGCTAAGACAGACACAATTATAAGAATATAAATGTCAATGTCAGTTAAGATAATAGCTGCTGTATATAGGCATTGTCATACTATAAGCTAAGACAGACACAATTATAAAAATAATTACGTTACTATAATTACGTTATTGTGTCATTCATGAATATGCATTTATTATGATTGTTTATTATTTATTTGTGTAATATATATAATAAATTATATTATTTTATTATTGTAGTTCTTGTACCAGAGCCTCGACAATATTTTTGTATATTTATATTAAGAGATTAACTGAAAATCAGCGCTGTGACGCTTTAAATTTTAAGTTTACTTTTTTTGTTAAATGACAAATAAAATATTTTTCTTTCTTTATTTTTTTCTTTGTTTAATTTTAAACGCTGTTAAATCTGTAACTAAATAAAGAAAAAAATTTTTTTATAGAAGTGTTTTTTTATTGTTTTTTCCGCCGAAGTCGAACCATAAACAACGTAAAGCACAATGGGGCATTTAAATAAGAAACGCTAGGAATGTCGAATCGCGAAGATGTCATTTATTAAACCCTGAGTTCGTGACACCAGTAATGGTAACTGGAGCGGAACTGAGATACTCGAAACGACTTGGGAATCGACAATTTCGATTAGCTTTTCGTTTAAACTTATTTTATCATCATGGTTTACCGAGCGCAGTGGTTAAATCCGTCATAACTCGAATTCTAAAGATGTCTACTATTGACGAGTTTGATGTCGGCCTGACTAATTATGCTCTATCTGGCCGTCAATGGACACTTCAAGCATCTCCAGAACAGAATTATTTATAAGTTAAAATATTTGGATTGAATTATTATTACACAAATTAACAATGCTACAATAAATAATTAATAAACATAATTAATTATTTTAGTTGTTAGTTTTATATTATGTAAATATATTTATCTAATCTCTATTATGTGAGACTCAAATAAAATAATAAAGTATTAAATAGAATCAGACAACGACGGGTATAACTTATAATATATTTTTATTATTTGACCGCCTCCGTGGTCTAGTGGTAACAAACGTTGCCGTGAACTCGGAAGGCCGTGGGTTGATTCCCACCGGGGGCAAGTTGTACATTGTATAAGTCTGGGTGTTTATATATATATATATAAAAAAAAAAGTATAATATGTAGTTTATCAACCATCTAGTTTCCGTAACACAAGCCTCGTAGCTTACCACGGAAACTAGATGGCGCTGTGTGACCTGTCTGGAAATATTTATAATTATTATTGTTTTTATGGCGTGAACCTGACATCGAAAGTTACTCATGCCATTTTCTCACACATTCTCTCCCTCCATTGCACACAGGTTTAAAAATATTGTATACCAATAAAAGCAACGCTCTACCTAAACAAAATTAATATTTAATCAGTATGCATTAACGGAGGGTTAAGCTGTAGGCACACCGAATGCATACATTCAGACGTACACGGCCAAACTCTACGGATGCGATCGAAAGATAGATATTCTTTATATTATTCATTTATTCGAAAAATATATTTACTATTAATTTATATTAATACTACGAATAGAAAAATAAAAATATAAAATAAAAAAATAAGATACTAGTCCTGCCCGCTTGGAATGGTAACAAGATCGCTGGATGAATTGCAATACATTCTTTGGGCGAAGAAAGAGCCAGCCCTCTTGTCACCGGAGGAGACTTATTATTAAATATGTATCATTAACCTTCGAGAGTAATTGTCTCCGCCAACAAACTGTGGTTACAGTTTGGCGGGCTATTTAATAAGTTATATGTATTGGAAAGTAAATAAATGATTGTAATTTTTTTTTTAGACAAGACGCGGTGCTTTGTCTGAAAAAAACTTGATTGCGCACAGAATTCTACAGCAAACGTCACAAATATGTAATCTTTTAATATATTTAATACGCTATCCGCTTAAGATGCGACACGGCGAGGGTGTCGATGCACGTGGCGTCCCCCACCAGAGCACGTCCTTGTTCTCAGAGGACTGGAGGAGGTCTCTTGCCATCATCTCGGATAACTCCAGCAGCTTCTAGAAGAGCTGGAACCTCGATGGTGGCTAGAGCCCTTTCAATAATATCGTTAAGGATGCCTTTCTTGTGCACGTCATTGTCATCGTGTATTACATATTTTGGGCATACACACATTAGGTGTACCCAAGCCTTCTCGCCATTTTGTGATGTTTTAACTGCGTGCCAGATAGGAGGAAATGTCGAAATTATATTTTGCGTTAATTATCACGGTAGCTCATTATTTCTGCTATAAGTAGGTTTTAATATTTGTAAATAGATTCAACTACCACACCTGACATATAACAAAAAAAAATAGATATAGTTTCTAGGCATTCATGAATTCATCGTCGAGTCAAGTAAGATGAGCCGAATGATTTCTCGGGCATGCCACCGACAATAGGCTGGTTATATTTAATGTCTTTGCCTCTAAGTTATCAATATGTTAAAGAGCTACTAAAAGTCAAAATATAATTAATTAGCTATTGTTAGTTCTATTAACTGAATAACTTTAAAAAATAAAATATTTAATCATATTAGGCATTAAATTTATTTACTTAAAATATTATACATATCATACATATTTTGTTATAGCATATCATATCTAACCATTATATGTTACCTGATTGCCAAGGTAACCTATAATCAGAAATATATAAAAAGTCGGGACAATAAGCCTAAATTATACCTAGGACAATCGTCTCAGAACTAATTAGTCTATGACAGTGCATTGCCGTTCTTCAACAATAGATGAAGAACATAGTAGATTGCAATAAAAAAAAAAACAAGATTCTTTTTGTACGAAAACATCAATCCCCGTTCTATCTTATAGTTGATCTGTCAAATTTGTCTGGTCAAACACAATTGATAACACCCAGCGACTACATTGAATTCCATGGAACTTTTTCTCTCACTTTCATCATCATCATCACCAGCCTGTGTCTCTCCACTGCTGGATGTAGGCCTTTCCAAGGCTCGCCACTTCACACTTCTGCCACACTCATCCATCCTCCACCAGCGACCTTCCTCAGGTCATCTGTCCATCTGGCAGGGGGTCGTCCCACTCTTCGTCTTCCAGTACGTGGTCTTCGCTCCAGAACCCGTCTACTCCATCGTTCATCGGTTCTGCGGCATATGTGTCCAGCCCATTGCCACTTTAGCTTGCTAATTTTAAAAGCTATATCGGTAGCCTTGGTTCTTTGACGGATGTCAACGTTTCTGACTTTATCTTTAAGAGAAATCCCGAGCTAAGCTCTCTCCATAGCTCGCTGAGCGACCTTAAACTTGTGGACCAGACCCACCGTCAGCGTTCACGTTTCTGTACCATACAACATTACTGGAAGAACGCACTGGTTGAAAACTTTTGTCTTCAAACATTGTGGTATGTTCAATAGAAAGATGTGACATAGCTCTCACTTTTCATTCATTACAGCCCCGTCGTAGACCACCACTGCTGAAGATGGGCCTTCCAGAACTGGAGAATTTGGCCTACACTCGCCACGCTGGCCAGACGGCTTGGCGAGGATATGATGTCAATTTTTTTATGACAATTAACGATTTCACAAGTTGGCATTAGTGGAACCGGGTCCGACGGCTTAACGTGCTCTACGAGGCACGGGAACGGTGGTGTTGTAAATCTATGATAAATGTACGTAAGAAAAGTGTATTTGAGGTACATGCCGGGTGGGTTTGAACCGACCTTTGTAGGATTTTAAGGTACGCGTTCTTACAACCGAGCCACCACTCTCACTTTATATGGAACCAATTACCGACTTCACATACCTGGGCTCCAGTATCTCCAACACCAGCTCTTGTGAAATAGAAGTACGCAGAAGAATAGGCAACATCACTATAAAACTAAAACAAGACTAGACCGCAGTCTTGTTTTCTCCATATTCCTGTATGCTGCCGAACATATTACTACTCAAGGAGTTCAAAGTGACTACCAGGTTCTTTTCCATCTGCCTGCTACGAGTTCTTGAGTATTTTGGTTATATAGTCCAAAAAAGCTCTGGAAATCTGGAAAGGCTGGTCATCACGGGCAAAATTAAAGCCAAGAGACAATGTGGCCGGAGCCCGACGTGCTAATCAGATCAGATCCGTACCCAACCGTCACACCCAAGTGCTACATGCCGCCGCAAGCAGACCAGGATGGCGCAACATTGTCCAGGACCGTGTTAAGTGATCCGAGGAGGGAGTGACGACCCTCAGCTTTGAGAGAGAAGCAAGGAGAAGGAGACAGGTATCCGTTCGTCCCACAATTATGTTCTATCTATTCCTTTTCATCACTCTAGCTTTCAGGCTAACTCATTTGCAGTAGTGGCAGCAAATTTGTGGAACGACTTGCCAGTTTCGCCAAGCTTCCAACAAAACACTATTTAAAAAGATGGTTTACGTATGTAAGTAAAAGTTGTATGTAGTGTATATGTATGTATATAGAGTGTAGTATATGTATTTTTTTTATTTAATATTATACATACATTATATGTATTTGTAGTTGTATGTATTGTTGTATATACGAGTATAAGAACGATTTAATTTATTTTGTGCCTTCGTCTCGGAGCTCAGACTGTCCATCCGCACCAGTGTCGATGCGGAGAACCAGTTGATCATCTCGGACACCACGGGCTTTCTTGTGCTAGAAGTGCTGGCCGCATTCCTCGTCACGCGGCTCTCAACGACATCATTCGAAGGGCTCTTGTCACTGCTGGAGTACCCGCAATCTTAAAACCATCTGGGATTGTGCGGAGCGATGGCAAGAGACCCGACAGAACGACTGTGTAGACACATTAGCTCCATCTCACATCCAGGCGACCTCGTCAAGCGCGGGAAGTGCGGCGTTTTCTGAGGAGAACCTCAAATTACGCAAATACGCCAACCTTGGTATCGGTTACGAAATTGCGCCGTTTGGGGTCAAGACGATGGGCCCATGGGGACCGTCAGCAAGGCGCTTGGCCAAGGAGTTGTCAAAGCGGCTGACAGAAGGGTCTGGAGACAAGAAAGCTGGCAATTATTTCTGCCAACGTATTAGCCTCGCTATACAGAGGGGAAATGTTGCCAGTCTCCTTGGGACTATCTCGGATGGGACGTCTCTAGAGGACATTTTTTATTTATAGTTTGTTTTTTTTTTTAATTTTATTATTTAGGTAGCTTTTAATTTATATTTAATGTACTAATTAACTTCGAATAAATAGATTATTTATTTTGTAAATGTTTCATATTGCCAGTTGCACCTACCTTTCAACTTAAATGCTCTGTATTGTCCCAAAGGTGGCTGCTAGATAATTCCTAGCGGCATTAAGCCCGCCTCTTGTACATAGTGCAATAAAGTTTTAAATAAATAAATAAATATCAAAGCTTATTATATATAAAAAAATAAGATATATATCAAAATGAGGAAATCGTTGAAACTCTTTGACACGAGTAAATTTGAGTGATAATTTGTCGGCAGAAATTCGCAACAAGCCGGCAACATCAAAGTTGGATAGAATTCCCATTAGAAAGTTGGTAGCGCTGGAAAGGGGCAAACTTTTGCCTGTAATCGGCACCTCACGTGCCAAATATTCGCCAATTTGTCACCCCATCTTTTATAAGGTTTCCCCGACTTATGAAATCGAGAAGGAAAATCAATTAACATTTTTAAATGAACTTTTGTTAGCAAACTTACTATGTATATAGATTTTGTTCTGGGTATGCCACAAATTTTATCTTATTGACATGGAAAATGGTCAGAAACCACGCTTATAAATAAGCGGATTTACATTTAGCCAACTTTACTATAGGCCAATCATGACAAGTGGCAAGCTTTCGATGTCTCCAGCGTACTCGAGAATTATCCCAAATAAATTAAATATTATTTAAATGTTTTTATTTACATTAATAAATATTTTTGTGTCCCGACCAGGAATCGAACCCGGTACCTCTGAGTCTAAATCCACAGACTTAACCGCTAGACCACGGAGGCAGTTTTTTTTATAAGGTTTAGTTATTTAATGTTGTTTTCGAAAAAATAACTGAATAATATGAAAAAGTAGCATATAATTAATTTCCTCGAATAACACAAACTAGGAAACAAACTAATTACTTTAAGTTTAATTCTCGCGGTCTTGTGTGCTCCCAGCCTAATGAGCTTGCGGTTTATATGAACGCAACTTCTAGCGCCTTACCTAAACTTTCCCAAATAATTAATTTCATGCTCTAAAGGTCCTGATACATTATCTTATCCATCATAATTATTTAATCATTTATAAACTAAAGTGTGCTAATATATCATTATGGTAATGAGAGCTATCTGCCGATAAACCATTTTATAGTTTGGCAGAATAATGTTATATTTAAATGTTATAATATAAGGAAAAAAAAAAAAAAAAATAAAAAAATACACAATTTACGTACAAAATGGTATCATTAATATCAAAAAAGCCTCAGCTTTACGCAGTGGAAGTTGGTGCAAGAGGAGTTCCAGCAAAATCTTTGCATCACTTACTGAAAGAATTGGGCCTAAGCAGGTCTGCCGTCAATACATTTATGGAACGAGCTTCCAAGACGGCATTAACGGAATCATACAGTATTTGGTTGGGTAGGGAGAGAAGTAGAATGGTGGATGGTGAGCGTATTATCGCGCAAAAAAAAAAAAAAGGAGGCCTCCTTTTCTTAAACCAGCCTATTGTCGGTCGCAAGCCCGAGACACCATTCTTCTCATCTCCTACCCACACACGATGGACCCGGCACCCGCACGGTGAATCCATGGAATGCTTAGAAATTTGTCTTCTTCTGGACTACTTTTGTACACAGTACTTACTACTGGACCATAGATTTTATAGTGTAAAAGAGTATCTTGAGTGCAAAACAGGTTAATTAAAATTGTTTTTTGTTTTAGTGTAGTTGTGATTATGATATTAGTATGTAAGTAAAGATTTGCACGCCTGCTTGCAGGTAAAATATATGTGAGTAGACCTGACTAAAGTTTTGTGACCACTATACTGTATTTATTGCAAATAAACGATATTTCATTTCATTTCAATAATAAAATGAAAAAAATTTCGACTCTTAAATGAAATGAAATATTTGTTTGTGATTGTATGGTTACAAATCAAGATGAACAAATATTATGAGGCGTACAAATATTAATTTGAGTCCTAACACTTATTAACAATTATTCTAAAACTACGGCTAAAACGAACAATTTATTTACATACATTAATCTTATATAGGTTCATTCCATATGTCAATCTTAAATAATATAAATAAATGTCAAAATAAAATAAAATAAAATAAATGTCCTACGTGATTCGCTTATAATTATTATATTCGGTCAATGAATAAAAACTTTTTTCCAATAACCACGTAAACAAATTAGGTCAATTAAAACAATTTAAGTGGCAGCTCCCTTATAATAACTATAAGCTTATTAAATATCTTTGTTGCCATTGCATAATTTGTTTTGTTTTAGCTAAAGTATGACAATGCCTTTTTACAGCAGCTATAATTTATGTGACATCTTAATAATGTTTTAGCTTATAGTATGACAACGCCACTTTACAGCAGCTATAATCCTTGATGTATTCATTTTATAATTGTGTATGTCTTAGTTTATAATATGACAATGCCTATTTACAGCAGCTATAATTTTAAGATTATAATTATGTATATTTGGGTTGTAATGTGCTGCTCCAAATACCTACAAGCTATTTCCCAGAAAATAAGCTTTTCGTTATATTAATTAACTTTTTGACATGTAAAAGCGCAGAATACATCATATTTATTGTCCTATGCCTACTTACAATAAACTAAACTAAACTAAACTAATAACAATTCCGGGTACATTGGATACTTTTATGCACTGGAATAATTATTCTACTAGGATAACGTGTTAAGAAGTTCCGGAAAGCTTTTTACAAAGAAACAGCAATCAAGTATGTAAATGGAACTATATAATTTAATACTTAATGTATTAATTCTCTAAGTTAGATGTCATTAAAAAAATATTTTACAGCCCACTATCTGCATTCTCCTAACATTTCTTTATGTAAATTTTATATAAGTATTTGTTTGCATTATTATTATATGTAAATTTCAGATATAATTTAATAATTAATCTCATAAGTATTTATATTTCCAATCTCAATCACCCTATTACCTCACTTTTTACCATCACAAAGGTTAACTGGTAGAGACTGCCTTCGACATTAAGTTCGCCCATGTACACTACATTTGTAAATTATGTGCAATAAAGAATTTTATTATATTTATTATTATTTAGTCTACATACACACCTTTGAATTGTTTATCAGCTCATTGTGAAAAATAATCCAAAAACAAAGAACAAAGTCCACATAAACTGTGTTAAACAGTACACTAAGCAAGCAAAACTTTCGCGCCAAAAACCGCGGAGAGAGGCGCGCGTCCGCGAGCGAAACGTGGTCGACATTAAAACCTCCGCGAAAGAAAATCAGTCCCCTTATTACGTCTCGAAAGAAATTCACACACACAGGGACAGTTGCGAAAGAAGTAGCCCAAGTAAACGCACACAGGGATAGGCTGCAGCGACGGGGGTGGGTGTGCTAGTGTGCGTGCGGGGGAAGAAAGTATTAAAAGAGATAGTTAGGTCGGCACAAGAAGGCGCTAAGCGACGACAAAAGTCGACCCTTCTTTGTTCAGCCCTTTCCTAACATGTGTTACCGCTTTTTACGAACAAGACATAAAGAAAATAGCAACGTTTTTTGATAAATTGATAAATTAACGATCTGTTACTTTACTTTTTTTTTTTTTTTGTAAGTATATAATCATTTTTTTTAGATTAAATTTTTATTATAATATATTGTTTATTTAATTCAAGTTTTTTCTGTAATAATTCTATCGAATAAACTTGTTGCGTAATTTATTATAAGTTTGAATACACAGAAAAAAAAAGTTTACCCTAATTGTTTTTTTTATTCTTTTTTATATTTAATTTAATAACTAAATGTAAATTTTAATATTATAATTAGTAATAAGTAAAAAAAACTTTCATTATGTACATTATGTAGTTAGTAATGCTTGTTTTTTGTAAGTATCACTGCCTCCGTGGTCTATCGGTTATTATTGTGGATTTAGACGCGGAGGTACCGTATTCGATTCCCAATCTGGACATATTAATCTATTAGTAACATTTCTCGTGTCTGCTACGCTAGAGACATCGACGAGCTTACCACTTTATGATGGGCCAAGTTGGCTTAGTGTGTTTTTTTTTTACCAATCCGCAATTATGTAAGATCGCGATTATTTTACTTTGTTATTATATCATAAGTTTATTCATTACATTGTTTAAATTTTAATTTTAATAATCAGATAGGTAATTATGATAAATTTAGTTACTTATTGAAATGATCTTTACTAGGTATAATTTTCTTTTTGTCGACTTTCGGGTTGCACATAGGCATGTAGTCTACCTTAATTCTGACTTGCTGGTGGGTTACTGCTGTACCAGGTATTGTATTCTCATAGGTACTGATAACTAAATTTAAAAGGTTATTAATTAATCGTTGTGGTGCAGTTTTGTATATGTTTTATTTTGTAAATCTGATATAGCTGAGTTTTCTTTGCAGATTCCTTTCTCAGTCAGATTAAACATTAACAGGTCACTGGAATTTGCTAAGCTGCTGGTCTTCTGCTAACAGCTTACTTATTGGACCACTTTGCTGCTTAGTCTTCTACTAGCAGGAGTAGAATCATTCAAAATAATTAAATTAATGACGTTTCATAAATGCCTGTAATAGGTTTACGTGAATAAAGATATTTTGACTTTGACTTTCTAAATTAGTTTTAATTGCATATAAATTTTTAGTTTATAATTATTATTATTTATGTAGTTTTAGTAAACGTTATTTGATCAGTCAGTGTGTTTCCCCATTTCTATAACCAAGAGCTTTTCAAGCGAAAGGTAAAGACTGATCCCGGTCGTTAGTAGCTGGAGTCAGTTGCTTTCAATCTTGGACCTCGCATACCGCTTACCATCAGGTGAAGGCGAGGTCATATTTCGTGTTTACTTTAATATATATATATGTAGTGGACACATCATTGCATATAAAAATATAAAATTCAACAAGACTTTTGACATGAAATGCCAAAACACATCTTGTCAGATTTCACATAGCTTTTGGACTTGCAAATGTATTATTTTACAAAAATATAATTTAATACGCCTAAACTAGTGTTTCAGTTATTTCCAAGGATTTAGCCCCGATATATATATGAAGTATATGTGTATGTATGTATGTATAAATTATGTGTATGTATGTATTATAGTATTATTAAATAAACCCTTCTTCTTCTTCCCATACCTTCTCCTCTCCCTCTTGCACAAGCTTTTATGCATATAAAATTAAAATAGATGTAAATATAAATAAAATAAACATCACCATTAAAGACGAGAAAGCACTGGGTCTCCATAGCACAGATCCCATGTTTTGGAGCCCAGGGCACATTATTAGTTAAAGCACCAGCCTGCCCCCTACATTACTTCATTTTTATTTTAAAGTAGTGTTATATTTTGTTTTTTATTTGTTATTTTATGTAACTAGTAATATTTTTAAGCTATTTTGTATTAGGCTTTTTTTTGATAAATAAAATATTTGAATTTGTATGAAGAAGGATGAGGAGTCACATGTGATGATAAATAACATATATGTCCACTAAATGTAATTAAGGATAAAACAAAATCTGCGCGGAAAATGCTTTTATAGTTTAAAGGACTATTTGGAGTCTAAAAGTATCGTATAAGTAAGTTAGGTAAATAATAATAAATAATTCATGTATACTATAGGTACTTAGAAATATATATTATATATTAGATAAACACAATTTTGTAGCATAAGTTTGTATATATACTACAATATAAGTCTGACCAATGGTTTTGAGTGCTGTATTCATGGCTAAATGTGCTGAGCCAATTTCTTGGGCTAACATAATTGTAACCACATTTATTGCAAATAAATATTTTGATTTAATTTGAAGGAACATTTCTCCCTAATTTTAGCAAATTGGGTACTTACTGTAGACGTAAAATACAGACAAACTTGTTTTCCATAGACAGCAAAAACTAGTGTTAATTAAGATCGGAGTTTATTGATATTTTTTATTGTAATCAAAATCGATGAATAAATTTTCTATTTCAGAAATTATGAAGCTACAAAACTGCTACGAGTTTCGTAGCACGTTAAGCTACGCTTTTTACCGACTACGCGTTTAATCAACCTAATAGATTTCTTAATATAACCATTTAAATAATGTTATGATCTGATTTAATTCAGTATTTTTTATAAACATAGAGTATATAATTATTTATTATAGCAAAAGTTCGGTTCAGCTGCTCATAAAAAAATAATAGCATTAAAAAAAACTGCCTCCGTGGGTTCGATTCCTGGTCGGGACACAAAAATATGTAATAATGTAAATAAATACATTTTTTTTTATTTTTTTTGTTGATATTTCTCGAGTTTGGTACGCAGGAGACGTCGACGAGGTTGCCACTTGTCATGATTGGCCTATAGTAAAGTTGGCTAAATGTGAATCCGCTAATTTATAAGCGTGGTTTCTGACCACCCCAAAAGGAAAATGGTCGTGATGATACTTTACTTATTTCTTTATTAAACAAAATTATAACTTTGTGGAATTTGGGGTTAAAACAGTCACTTGATACTAAAAGAGCTGGGTTAACGAATTATCAAGAGTGGCGACCCCAAATACCATAACTACTTTAAGCAAAATTCCCTTATTATTCAAGGCTACCGTTTTAGGTCCCTCTCAGGTGGTACTTTTTGTTTCCCAAGTAATAAAAGGCTGGCAATATTTTCTCACAAAAAATAAATATATTTATTCAATGGGAAAATGCTGCTAGTGTATTGGGCACCATGCCACAAGACAGCGACTTGGAGGAGCAATTTTTTTTTTAAGTATTTAATTTTTATTTTCTATGTATTTTTTAGGTTAAATTTAGTTTTTGTTGTAATATAGTTTATTTAATTTAGGATTTTGTTTAAAATAAATTTTGTTAATAAATAGTTCATAATTATTTTATTTTATTCCAGGCCCATAATTGATTGTTTATTCGAAGTAAATTAATATAAATTAAAAATAAACTAAACTATTAATAAAAAATGTCCTCTAGAGACGTCCCATCTGAGATAAAATCAAGGAGACTGGCAACATTTCTCATCAGTATAGCGAGGCTAATTATGTTGGCAGAAATATTTGCCAACCTTCCTGTCTCCAGACTTTTCTTTTTATTTATTAAATTTTAAAAAAATCAAGAAAAAATAAATAAATTCATTTTTTATTTAATTCATTAAACATTATTACTTTAATAATGTATCTGTATATTTAAAAAAAAAACTTCAAAACAACATATCAAAAGAAATAAAAAAAATATCTTTAGTGCAAACGTTATAAATGGTACCTGATTACGGTATTAAAGTTGATATTTCACGGAAACTGTCAAAGTTAAACCCTATTAGAGTTGGTAATTATATAATATTTAACAATTTTAAATAACGGTAAAAAAATCAAACAGATCAGAATATGCACCCACAAACCGTAGTCACCATCTCTACGCGTACAGATGTAGTGCATAATGGTTTTCCATCGTATTTTATCGGAAAAGTTCGTATTTATAGTGCTTTCTCAATTAGCTTCAGTACAATAAAAATTTTCATTATGACATCTGACTTTGATAATAATGTTCCATATTAATAGATATGAAAATGTCACTCATTAAATACAATAATTGATTGACACTTCGGGTGACGCCGTATTCCGATTGAAACTGAGTTTTCCCGATGGAAATACATTATGCACTATATCTTTATGTATAAATTTTGGGACTCATACATGTGTCGCATGATAAAGATATGGATTGCTCTTCCAGCCTTTGTGTTTCTAGTTTTATATAACCTGGAGTCATTAAGGCAAATTGTGAAAAAGCATCTAGTCAAGCCGGTTATGACTTATTTCAGTCATAAGTGTCTGATTCCAGTTGCTAACTTACCATCAGGTGGACACTAAAAATAAAAAAAAATAAAAAAAAAAACTTTTTTTTTAAAACTGTTAAGTCCTTTATCCCAGTGTGACAAGCGTGGCAAGTATGGGCCAAATTCTCCAGATATATGTTCTGAAAGGCCCATCTCCAACAGTGAGGTTCTAGGACGCTGTGTTCTAGGGGCTGTAATTATGATGATAAACTCCTTTATAAGCTGGTCCATAGGTACCACAGATTGTAGAGAATAAAAAAAAAACATCGCAAATCGCATTACAAGTCTACAAATTGCCAAACACTTGGCATTGGGGTGTTGCTAGACAACGAATTAGCCTTTATATTACGTCATGATCGTAGAACAGTGTCGGATTTAAAAAAATACCCATAATTTTGCATATATATTTATATATAGTTTTATATTGTTTGTGGTCTGTAATTTATAGTGCAAATATTAGAAAAGGCTCCAAAATGAAATCTAGAAGGTTTGCACTTATTATGAGACTTAAAAAGTGACAAAAAAACAGTCGAAATGACAATTGAATGGCCGCCATGAAAATTTTAAATATAGCAGATCCGTCACTGTTCTACGATCATGACGATAAGCCGCCATAGTGGTAGAGACTGACGTCACTTATGTATGATCATTATGTACCACCCCTAACTTAATCTTAGTATCCTTTAGTTTGTTAGCCTAGCGGTCGGGTTCGAATCCTGGTCGAGAACGCAATAAATCGTTTACTTGCAACATTTCTTGATTGCTTTCGTGGTCTAGCGGTTAAGGCCATAGTTTTAAAAGCGGAGGTGCTGGATTCTATTCTTGGTAGAAACTAAAGAGGTGGTAGGCGGACTGATGGGGGTAATTTGCCCAGTCTGCCGGGGCGAGGAAGTGTCCAACGTTTTTGCCGAAAAAACCCAGTAAGGGTATCCACACGTTTCGGGATCAGGCTCGAATTGCCAAGCAATCAAGCCGGGATAGTGTCAGGGACTGATGTCAGTCATGAGTGTCTGATTCCAGTTGCTGACATTCATGGACATCGCTCGCCACTTACGATCAGGTGGGCAAAGGGTCACATGTCGTGTCTACAATCTAATCTCAAAGTATAAAATACATAAATTTTACAAAACAATATACGTAGTTAAATTATATGATAAGTATCATTACGACCGTTTTCCTTCTGGGGTGGTCAGAAACCACGCTTGTAAAGAAGCGGATTTACATTTAGCCAACTTTACTATAGGCCAATCATGACAAGTGGCAAGCTCGTCGATGTCTCCAGCGAACCAAACTCGAGAACTATCACAAATAAATTAAATAATAATTAAATTGATGTATTTAAATTAATAAATATTATTGTGTCCCGACCAGGAATCGAACCCGGAGCCTCCGAGTTTAAATCTATGGACTTAATCGCTAGACCACGAAGATATCTGGAGTATCATCACGACCGTTTCCCTTTCAGGGTGGTCAGAAACCACGCTTATAAATAAGCGGATTCCCATTTAGCCAACTTTACTATAGGCCAATCATGACAAGTGGCAAGCTCGTAATATCGCAAATAAATAAAATATTAATTAATAAATATTTTTGTGTCCCGACCAGCATCGAACCCGGTACCTCCGAGTCTAAATCCACGGACTTAACCGCTAGACCACGGAGACAGTATAAAATTATATCTAAAATTATATAAGTTTGTTACTAAAAAGAGAAGCATACATATACAGCTAATCAAATAAAATTTAAAGGTAATATTTTTTTTTTTGTTTTAATAATAAAAATAAAATCTTAATATATAAAACAAAGTCGGGTTTGTTAGAACACTTATAAATCGAGAACGGCTGGACAGATTTTCATCGCGGAAGGGAAACGGTCGTGATGATACTAAACTTTTTGTATGCTCAGAGTAAAATTTTAATAATAAATCCTTAAATGGAGGTCGTGATAAAAGACTTGAAAGCCTTCTATCCAACAATGGAAATTTTATGACGTCATAAAATTTAACTGCTCATTTTAATAACCGAGTCTGTGAAGCCGATACAGCCTCGCGTATCGTTGACAAAAAGCTCAGATTAAGATTACACTAGATTAAAGGTAATAGCTCGGAAAACAGCCCGAGAAATAACAACACAAAATATATATTTTTTTTTTCATTACAGCCCCTAGAACACAGTGTCCTAGACCTCCACTGCTGGAGATGGGCCTTCCAGAACATATATCTGGAGAATTTGGCCTATACTCGACACGCTGGCCAGACGGCTTGGCGAAGATATGATGTCAATTTATTATGACAATTTATTAACAATTTCACAAGTTGGTATTAGTGAAACCGGGACCGACGGCTTAACGTGCTCCCCGAGGCACGGGAACGATGGTGTTGTAATTCTATGACAAATGTACATAAGGAAAGTGTATTTCTCATTGGTACATTAATTATGTACTGTTATATCCGACAGTACGGTCTAGGCAATTTGTAACTTATGTTTAGTGTTGCCCAATCTCGGTCTTGGTCTTAGAGTCTTGGTATTGCTTTTTTGCATGACCAAGAGCAGGACCGATATGTTAGAAATACCACGATAGATTTTTCTTAATTTTAAAAAAGTTAAAATTTTCTGGGTTTATTTTTTCAATTGTAACTACGTAGAATCTTACTTTTGTTGTATTCCGAGGGAACACAGTGACTCAGGTGTCATAAAATATCTCCAAGATGTGGACTGACGATTTTTTTGCTCTGTGTTCGATTGATAAATAAAACTGCATGGTTTTTGTTACAACGTCTATTTACTTTTTTTTGGCTAACAAAATCTTTAACTATTCAAAATTTCAAGTAAATCAGTTCTTAAGATAATCGTTTTCATTCACACAAGAGTCTAACAAGGTTCCTTTTTACAAATAGAAACTATATATATTTTGAGTTAACGCAAGAGTGACATCATTTCCAAAATGAAGTTTTTTACATATAAGCTTATACTCGTAGTTATACAATAAAGAGTAAGAGAAGAAAACTACACTGTAATAACATGATTGTGAAAAAAGTATAAAGAATATATTACGAGAATCTTGCGCAAGACCAAGACCAAGATTAGGAGTGCTAGACCAAAGCTGAGACCAGTTGGGCAACAATACTTATGTTCAAAAGTATTCGGTTGTTTTCGTAGTAAATATTTAATAGCAATCACTTATGGTGACAAACAGTTGTAATTATTATAAATTATATAAGGTGAGTTTAAATGATGACCACTTATTGTTTCTTATTGTAACGAGTTGTAATGTTCATTTACTTTTGTCGTAATTTTATCCAGATGAGTAAAAGAGAGATGTACCTGTTGTGGGTGAAAGAGGCCCTGGCAGACTGAGACTCACATATCACGATCAAATAAATAAAACACTGACTGAAGGTGCATTAAAAAGCCTGCGTAACAAAAGGGCATGTATGAAGAGGTTAATGAACTCAATTGTCTCTGCCTACCCCGCAAGGGATCTGGTATGAAAATGTGTATATACCTGAGAGGTCAGAGTGTGTTTTTTCGCAGCAATTTCGTTTGACCAAGACCTTTTATCTAGTTTTATTTTTGATCGTAGACAAAAGCGATCAACATACGAAGGAGCTCCCATACCACGAACTCACCGCACCACACCCGACACCTGGTAGCACACATACACAAAAACCGTGTACAGACACACGCACACATGAACAAAACACAACTACACAACGCTACCCACACGCCCACCCGAAAACACGCCCAACGTCTTGGGTTTTCTTATAAACCACGTTGTGTTCGCTGTCCCACTCCAACTTTTAATGAAGAAATATGCTATCCTTGTCTAACGCAATGACGAGCTTCACATAAAGCGAGCCGCATTCCCGCCTTTTTCCCTTTCCATTTTGACAGCTCGCGGCTCCATATCTGGCCGGAAGCTAAGGTGCTGTCCACAAGCAATAAGATCATTGAAAAACCATACCAATCTTCAGTTGCTTGTTAGTTATTTGTTGCTAGTTATTCTATAATAAAAAGGAGTTGTCCAAACAGGTAACGAAAAATTCTGGAGACAGGAAAGCTGGCAATTATTTCTGTCAACGTATTTGCTTCGCTATACAGAGGGGAAATGTTGCCAGGGTTCTTGGGACTATCCCTAAAGGCCGTCTCTAGAGGACATTTTTACTATTTTATTTTATTACTAGTTTGTATGTAATACCCACTTCTAATAAATCTAAAAATAAATTTATGTCTTATAGTATTTATTTATTAATAAATAAATATTTGTATTATAATTTTGTATTTTTACTAACAATAGATATTATAAGATTTCTTTAAAAATTGTTACTAACACATATGGAATTTATTCTGAAATAAAGTTTTATTATTATTATTATTATTATAGTATGTAAATGCTATCGGCCATAATCTATGTAGAAGACTACTATAGCTTTACCATCTCTTAACCACTTCACCTTCACCGAAGATTTCTTCCCTTAACACCGCTCGTTTAAAGACGTACGCCCCACCATCACTGCCTACCCCTACGAGTTGCTTCTCAACGACCCACAACTATTTTTTATGCGAACGTCAACTCAAATCTCCATTTCATTGATCTCTTCATTTTCTTTTTTGTAAATAAATCTATATTGTAAATATCTTATACTTACCCTCTTTCATTTCTTATTTCTGATCTGAAATCATAAATGTAGGTACTAATAATAATACTACGAAATTTACTACTTATTCTATTGTGAAAATCATCATCATGTAGATTAATATGTGAAATAAGACTAAAACTTTAAAATCTTAAAACCTTTACTAATAAATTGGCTTGGATTTCATTTAGGATCAATTATTTAAAATTCGTAGATTTTTTTATAATAAGGTCTTATTAGCATTGTGTTCTCAAAAAACTGGGCATCCGACATGCAAATACTTCTTAATCTAACGGCCAGTTGCAGAAAGGAAGTTACCAGAGTGACAAGCTAACTACAAATCACGTGGCGTATATTAAAACATTGATCATAGATTATTTTAATCATCGTTTCTGCAACCGGCCGTGAGTCAATGAATACATAAATAAAAACAAAAATACATTTTCTTAAAACAATAAAAGAGGCAAAATATTTTAACAAATAACACACACTAAATAACTATTAAAAAAAAAAATAAGATTAATATAATTAATAAATTAGAGATGTCAAAATATTCACTATAAATTTCATACAAGATATCGGAACTATAAAAGAAATAAACAGTCAACATCAAGCATTCAACGAAAGTATACATAGAAACATTTGAAAATTCCAGTCTTAAACTCAGAAGAAAGTGTGCTCGCGCAGTGTGTCCTCTGTCTTAGGAACTAAGTGGCTCAAGACGCGTTAGCGGTAGCGGGTGCGGCGCGGTGGCGGCGGCTGTAGGCGGGGCGCTGTGGCACTCCGCTATCGGCACACCGAAACACACATTTTTCCCGCCACAAACCTCGCGCCGAAGGTTAGCCGCTATCCGCAGACCTCGTAAACGAAATGCCCTATCATGATGTCTCGCTCGCACGCGCATGCGCACGACACGTCTTGAGACGCGACAACTTCGACAGTTTCCTTTCGAGAACAAGTTGGAACGGGCGTCTTTGAAGCTTTGCATGATTTTTCCACTATAGCGGCGGATTTGTACATGTTAAAAGAAATCCACATTTTGGATTGTATACTTTTAGCTCTACTAAAACCAACTTGTCAAATCGTTAATATGTATATTGTTATTAAAATGGGGTGTATCAGGCAAAGCTTTTTGTAGATGTCGGTAGCGGCACTGGTACCTTGTTTACACCTTTGACGCATCATTTTTTAAATGTTTTTGTAGTTTTTTTTATTTTTATAACAGAAATATGTATTTTAAATTAACGTTACCTAACTTAAAATACAAATTAAAAAAGCGAACAATGTCTTTAAAAAGAAAAAAGGTTGAATTAATAGAACGGCAATTTTGAGATCACCATATCTTTGATTTCGCTTGGAAATCTCGATTTGTACATTTAAAAGCTGCTCACTTTGACATAATATCCAGAATATAATAAATTTCGTAATAAAAATACAAGTTTTCTATGCAACTGACAGTTATATTAGGTACCATCTATCATGCGGCATCTATCGTGATAAAAATTTAGTGATACACCCCATTGAACAACACTATCCCTCGCCAACCCGTTTAGCGTCTGGCGAGTGTAGGCCGTATTGTCCGGAAAAAATTTGAAGGCTCATCTCCAACAGTGGCGGTCTAGGACTAACGTTCTATGGGCTGTGATGATAAAAAAAAAAAATGTTAATGTCGATACTGAAGTCTTTATTTAATTATAATAAGTAGCGTTGGCTCAAGTAACATTTGATATACAAATATTATAACCTTGACAACTTTTCTCAGCAAGGAATTTAAATCCGGCCGTTACCGCTAAGCTATGTTGACATTGACAATCAATAAATTGTTTGTAATATTAAAATTAGCACATAAATGTGTGAGGTTGAGCGATGTGGGTGTATAACCTCAACAAGCAAAGTGGCTAGTAACCCAAAAGTTGTGTGGCCACACGCCACGGTCGGCATATCAAAACGAAACTGTTGTGGCCTAATCGCGCGGTCGCGGGTTGCGAAAATTTGCAGGTTAGCCGCGCGACCGCGTCTGCGGTGTTGGCACCAAGGAGGTTTTATGGAGATGGCATTTTAAGTCATTATTTTTTGTACAATTATTTCATTTAGAATAGAATAATAATGTTTACAAGAAAAGAGTGTGGTGGTGGTTTGGTTGTAAGGACGGTTTTCTTAAAATCCTGAAAAGATCGGTTCAAACCCCGGCATGTACCAATGAAAAATACACTTTTCTTACGTACATGTACAAATACCACTCTTCCTGTGCCTCGGAGAGTACCGTCAGTTCCACTATAAGCAACTTGTACAATCTTTGATAAATTATTATTTAAAAAAAATGCGTGGTGCATTAGGCCAAACACTCCAGATTTTTCTGGAAGACCCATCTCCAACAGTCTAGGACCATATGTTTTAGGGTCTGTGATAAAATGATTCCTAATCTATTATCCATTAAATCATGATGGGTAAGAATGTATACATAGTTTTTTCCGTCTTATCTATTGGTAAATTAAATGTAATTGTATTTTATTGTTTTGTTTATGTTTGTGTAATTATTGTCTAAGTAGATGTAGATGATGTCTTTTGCATCGTTTATCATAATTCGTGTCATAAAATAGTGGGAATTCGCAAAAGTATGTCACACGTCACATTTATTAAGTAAGCTATTAGTTATATAAAACTTGAAAGTGAGAGTTGTGGAATCCCTGAACTAGACTATATAATTGCTATTAGAATTTACACTTATAAGTACCTACACTTGTAACCCGCTGTGGGTAAATTACTAATGTCATCTCCAGTGACCTATGTAACTGCACGGTGCTCAGACATCAAGGCAGCTCAATCGGGTCCTAATCGGCAAGTGTGGCAGCTGTGCGGGTTACCTACCTCGCTGTTGTAACCATTATGAAATTGTTGTTAATATCGGGTTTTATTTATTACAATTACAATTCCGTGTGGAAAGTAGGTCGGGTTCTTGGATTTTATGGGCAGATTTTCCCGTCTCGGCTCCCTTAACGATACTATTAAAAGAGCTCTTACTCGATGGTTCCAGCTCTTCTGGAGCCTGCTGGAGTTACCCGAGATGATGGCAAGAGACCCGATAGTCTGACGTTGGTCACACCTAAACTACTAGGCTGATTCTTTTTTTTTATTTTATTTATTGTTTAAGGACAACTTACAGCTAGATACATAAAATATATATACAGTACATATGGGTAGTGTATGGCTATTGACAAGTTGCCACCGATAGCTAAAATTACATAATTAGCTGGTGCTCGCTGCAATAACAACACGAAACGTAAAGTAAAATTAACCTAAACTTAAAACTAAGAACAATAAACTACATAACATAGAACAAAAAAAAACTAAAAAAAATTTAGATAATTACAAGTACATTGAGCACAAGTTTGTGGTAAGTCTTGTTTTAAGCTGTGTTATTTTTATATAAATATCGTCATGACAAACTTACAATGTTAATTCTCCTTAAAAGTAAAAATTGGCATTTGACATCATTGACAGCAAATGGCACATACTTTCAACGAGACCAACAAGTAGTAGGCGGTTAGTAATTTCGTTCGTGCCGATTAACCCAGTAAAGTTTCGGGATCAGGCTCGAATTGCCGTCGTGCCCAGTCAAGCCGGCATAGTTTTAGGGACTAATGACTCATATATATATTATTTAAGTAATATTATGTAACGATTGAAATAAAATAAATAAAATCAGTTTTTATTTGTCACAAAATTGTTAATAAAAATGTAAAATATAGTTAAAAAATAAAACAAAGATATTATGACAAAAGGGTCTATGGTTCAGAAAATGGTGTTGGAAGCAGGTTCCAACAACCTCTGTTATTATACCATAGCCGACATTTATATTTAGTGGAACAGTAATATAAAAGTTATAAAACAATAATGAAACAAAATTCAATAAAAAAAAAAAAAAAAAAACAAAGAACATAAATAAATAAATA
Organism: Tinea semifulvella; assembly: GCA_910589645.1. NCBI lineage: Eukaryota > Metazoa > Arthropoda > Insecta > Lepidoptera > Tineidae > Tinea > Tinea semifulvella. The sequence goes on from OU342599.1 coordinate 7,239,314, forward strand.
AATAAAAAACAGAAACCTAGACGGGAGCTGCCCCAGCCTGCTTTACAAGCAGCCATGCTGCACACATTTTACGGAAAGTGGGTAACGTTGTAACTATCGCGTCCCGAACGGCCGGTGGAAGATCATTCCATATTTTGGCAGCGGCATGCTTGAAGTAGCCCCGGGCGCCTACCAGGCCGTACATGGGAAGGATAAAGAAAAGACACAGGGGCTGAAGGAACATTTGTTGTAGTCAAACTTATTATGCAAATAGTCAGGACACTTAGTATTATTATGCTATTATGTATATTTATAATAATTATCTGCAACAAATAAAGTGTGTTAGATGTGTTTCTTACTTGGTAAAATATATAAATTGAAGCTAAAAATTTTTATTGCCAAATATTTTGCCTCTCTTTGGAGCGGCGTCATCAGTGACAGTGACTGAAGGTCTTTGTCATAAATTTTGAAAAAGTAATTTTATTTTTAGCAATGGTACAGGCAATGCACTATACAGTTTTGTATTTATTTTTTAGAAAAATATTTAAATTTTTAAGCTTTAATTTATATATATTTATAATAATAAACCCCGGAATCCTCTACCACACTCCCAAAGGTTAGCTGTTATAAAATGCCGAAAGGCATTAAGTTCGCCCTTGTACATTACTTTTAATTTTTTTTTGTGCTATAAAGAGTTTATAAATAAATGAATAAATACTCATGAGTATCTGATTCCACTGGCTAACATTTATGGACCACCCGCGCCACTTACCATCAGGTCACATTTCATGATAGTATAAAAAAAAACAGGAGGTTTTCTTTGCCAAGCAATGTAAGCAAAACCAGGCAAAAACAGTTTTTTTTTTTAATTAGTTTACAAACTGGTTACATTCTTAAAATTAACAAATAAAATTATACATAAGCATGAAATTAATGCAAACTATTAATGGTAAACCTAACACTGATATTCAATTTAAATTCATAAAGACAAAGACAATTAATGATTAAATTAAACATTAAATAAACCAAAAAAATATCTAAATAAAAAAAAAAACAACACAAAATTATAAAAATTAAGACTTAAATGAATGTTATTAAATGAAGTGTGATCGTGCAGACTTTAAATGGAAATAAATAACGAATATACATTGTACTTGGCGTAATGACTTGCCGCTCGTAGTAAATACACAGTTTATAATGTCAGGCGAAGGGGAAACCCTTTACCTCGACTGGCATTCTGTTTGCACACAATTTAAATTGTTCCGCATTACGTACCAAATTGGAGGATATATTTTTTGCAAAGTTAATAAAAATATGCTGGAAATGAAATAAAATAACTGATACCAAAGCAAACGTAAAATTAATTTTAAAAAAAAAACGTGCCTGTGTAAAAATTATTTTAGACTTAAATTTAAATTTTAAACGATAATGATTGTTAACCTTTAATTTCTTAATAGTCACTCTAAATGAAAAAATATTATAGTAACCTCAATATGATGAATTTTAAATACCTATTCGATGATATAGTTTGTTGACCTTTTTATTGTCCATAATATGGCGTTTGGTTGTCGCCTTAATAAAATTTGATTAATTTCATATCTTTAGCGCCACTCGCGTGATAAGGACGAATCGATTGACCTGAGAATCGGCCAATGCGTTTGGTCTCCAGTGTACCACAAAGGAAAAACATACATACTCGTACATACATACATACATAGGCTGATAAACAGCCTTCTTTACGTCGCGCAGTCCGGTAATAAAGTGAATATATTAGATACTAGCAAGTCGTATCGGCGGAAATGTATGTATTTGGACTTTGTCTAGATAGATAGATATAAACTATAATATAAATTGTATAAGATGTCCCAACAAGAGTGCCTAAATTTAAATTCAAAATTCAAAATTGTTTAATGTTTTTTTTTATTGATAATATTTCTTATTTATTCGGAGTAAAGTACAAAGATTAAAAAGTAAAATAAATTAAGAACTAAATTATAAAAATTAATAAATAAAATTACGACTATTCGATGGGCGTAGTGTGCCGAGGACACTCGCTGCGTTCCCCCGCTGAACAGCGAGGCTGACCCTTTGAACAAGATATTCTCTACTCAAAGGGTCACCCGTCGCCAAGTGGAGTTTCTTACCAAGCTCGCGGGAGAACACAAGAGCCTCCTCGGACCACGGGCCCATCGTTTCAACTGCAAATGGAATGAAATGGTGATTGATGATGATCTCCGCGTACTTGTTGCGCTTGAGGCGTGCGGCTGATTCTGCAGCGGCACCAGGTTTCTTATGGCTGGATGTCACATGTGACTGACAGAGTGTGTCAACACATGTGGCATCCCAAACCAGTGTACGTGTATTGTTTACATTGCTTATTCTAATTACAGTTGTACATGTCATGATGATGCAATCTGCCCATATTAGTTAGACCACGGAGGCAGTGGAAATATTTATTTATTTATTTTATAACTTCATCATCATCAGCCTGTGTCTCTATTGCTGATTTCTGTATTTTGCAACCCCCACCAGCAGCCTACATAAGGTAATCCATCTATCTGACGGGGCGTCGTCCTGTAGCCGAAGTTGCTAATTTAGAATTCTATGTCAGTAACTTTGGTTTTCCGACAAATATCAACTTTTCGAATTCTATCCATCAGCGACATACCAAGCATAGCTCTCTCCATAGCTCGCTGAGCGACCTTAAATTTAAGGACTTTTTGAAGATAAGCTTTATTATTTTTCTATCTTAATTATCTCTCTCCTTTTCCTTTAAATAAATAAAGACTGATCTTATCAGCTTAAATTCTTCAGTTAAGCAACAATTTTCCATTACATCAAGTTTTCTTTTTTCTCAGTACAGTACTAGTAGTAGTAACTAAGTAAAACTAGAATCAAAGGAAGGATATAATTTGGCTTGTGTGTTCTACAGAGGCACCAGATCCTAAGCTAGTTATAATCGAGCAGTCGAGCGCGGCTTGCAGCTGTGTCCAACTACTCATAGTGATGTTATAGCATATTGTTATCGATGATATTTATATACCGTAAGATACCCAATTATTGACACTCTAGGGGTAGGTACAATTGCAATCATTTCTCCTTTTTGGCCTGCGAGACTCTGCACCTCTAAACGCGGATCTAGCAACTATAAAAAATAGGGCCAGGTGAATCTTGTTCAAAAGTTAACACCATAGGTTAAATTTTCTACGTAATCTCCCAATTTCGCATTCAGTTAAAATGGCTTAATATATTTTTCGCCGGTCTGTCCATCTTCTCTCTTTACTTTATAATATTGTCAATCGCGCGTTGATTTTTTTCTCTGATACGCACAACACTACACTTTGCTCCTCTCACAGCAATCAGCTAAAGATTCCTTCCTATGCGATTATATAAAAATTACATTATTACATCTTGTTTATAGGTAGGTAGGTGTAGGTAGGAATACTCTCTCACCTTAGTGGGTACCTCACTGATGGAAATCGTGAATCCGTCGCAATCACAGCCCATCCACCAGCCGACGGTTTCGGTCCTCGGCGTAGTGGATAGCCTGGTGTACAGGGATGTTCAGGTGGTCACCTGACTGAACCATCGCTTGGGGCTTCTTACTCTTGTTCTTTTACCGTCTCCTTTGTCTGTGATTAGAAGTTTTTATTATCATCTTCTCTTCTTGCAATGTGGGCAAAGTATTGCAGAATTCGGGCAAAGCATACGGTAGAGATTCTTTGCTACCTGATCAGCTTAAGCTCTTCGAGTACAGAAATGTTAGTAGGACTACATTGAAAATTTAAGTGTTAATGGCTGCTAACCAACTTTAAATCGTTATAGATCCTAAATTGTCACTTGAAATAAAAAAATATAAGGGAAACCTTAACATGATTTTAAAATATCTAATCGACGATACCCTACTCACTATAGTTAGTCGACTTTATTTTTTTTTTCTTTTTCATAATATAGAAATTTACTGAAATTTGGTTAATCTCATATCGTCAGTAACACTCGCGTGAATAATACGAATCAATTGACGTAAGAATCATTAAAATCGGATCACGCGTTTGATCTCCAATGTGCAACATACATACATAAACAAAAAAGGCTGATAAACAAATTACCCTTCTTTGCGTCACGCATTCGGGTAAAAATATTATAAATAAAACAACACAATATCGATATAAAGTTTACCGGCCTTCTCGCAACCCTTTCTCGCGCCATATGCCGCGGGTGCTCGCAAACTCTCCCTTAAATTACAGAACTTCCCGCTCATAATGGAGAGATATGCCTTTAATATCTGCCGGGAACGAAGCCCCGCTTGTTTACTTTTTGCTTTCCACTCTCATATTAGAAAATGTGTTTTTGCACAAAGCTATAAACCGGTAAACAGACTTATTAATTAAGTTGGTGTAACACTTTTATAATAATAATACTTACTAAAAACTTTTATTTCGAATATTTTTAGTTCACAATTTATTAGTAACAATTATTATTATTATTATTATTACAGCGTCCTAGACCTCCACTGTTGGAGATGGGCCTTCCAGAACATATATCTGGAGAATTTGGCCTACACTTGCCACGCTGGCCAGACGGCTTGGCGAGGATATGATGTCAATTTTTAATGACAATTTATTAATGATTATACAAGTTGGTATTAGTAGAACGGGGACCGACGGCTTATCGTGCTCTCCGAGGCACAGGAACGTTGGTGTTGTAAATCTATGACAAATGTACGTAAGAAAAGTGTATCTCTCATGCCGGGTGGGTTTGAACCGACCTTTGTAGGATTAAGGGAACGCGTTATTACAACCGAGCCACCACCGTGCCTTTGTTAGTAACAATGCATATTATATTACTATTGTTAGTACCTAATTATATTATTATTTTATTTATTACATCCAATGACTGTCTCCACCCAATGTAAAAACTTCATACTACTTAAAACAAAGCTTACGTTAGTCAGTTCGCTGCTTCTTCCTATTATAGATTATGCTGATAACTGCTATCCTGACGTTACCGAAGAGCTACTGAACAAACTTGATCGTCTGCTCAACTTATGCATTCGCTATGTGTTTGGCTTGCGTATTATTATGTCTCTGAATTTCGCGTTCAGTTAAAGTGGCTCAATATCCGATTTTTTATTTATTTATTTATAAACTCTTTATTGCACAAAAAAACTTAAAATTAATGTACAAGGGCAAATTTAATGCCTTTCGGCATTTTATAACAGCTAACCTTTGGAAGTGTGGTAGAGGATTGCGGGGTTTATTATTATAAATATACGACTACATACACTACATAATAATCGTTACATAATATATATAACTATAGAACTATTTACAGACATTAAAAATAGTATAATAGATGTAGGGCTTTCGTGGGTTTTTCCATATTCTCACCTTACTTTATAACATTCTTAAGTTGGCAAAATTCGTATCCGCTTTTTTATAAACGTGGTTTCAGACGACCCCGAAAGGGAAACCGTCGTGGTGATATGCATGCTGTTGCATGACTATTTTTATGGTATATATGTATAATAATTATTAAGTAAGCAGGTCGTCTTAACCTTTAATTAAAATTACATTATAAATATTTAAACATGTACTCGAAAAAGAGAATGCCAATATTTCTTAGAGAAATGGGCCCAATAAAATGTTCTCGTGCCATAAAGATTTCTTTTTTTATGTGATATTTAATATATTGTCTTTTCATAATCTGTAATTAATTTTATTTATTTTACCATAGCATAACGACAATTGACAAACACTTTTTTTACATTATTAATTACATAGTTTCAATCCCGCCGATTTGAAATCCAGTGTTTTATCTATAATAAAGTACCTGATCATAATAAAGAACCTAATCGTGCTTTGTAACTATTTCATACATAAATTTTAACCAATTGGGAGTACTTCGCGCCATTTTGCGTGGACATGTCAAGTGCAAGTTTTTGTTTTGTAGATTAATTTGCTGTGGATATTATTCGTTAAAAGTGGTGTTGTTTTGTTTAATAATGTGCTACAATGTGAATAATTATGGAAAACGATAAATTGGACTTTAAATATGGGGCACAAGTTGCAGTTTATTTTATGCGGTTTTCCCGCGCTGCCAACTCCCATATTTTACCCGACGTGTTTGAGCTATGGTGCAGCGAGTGACTCCAAGAAAAGCATCAAATTCTGCAGCATCTGGAATTTTATGATGACCTCATTAACTTATAAAAAAGAAAGATATATTACGTCAGACTTGGCTGTATGGGCTAGACCCTTTGCCTTCCCTATCATCTCATTCATCATCCAAAGGGAAAAGAGAATAAAAAAATATATTTACCAATTGACTATTTAATTAAATTATATTTTAATGCTGGGGTAAGAGAGATGTTGTAATTAAATATAAACAAACACAATTAATTGTTATGATTATTAAGTTGCATTTACCTAAGGCACGCTGCAAAAAAGTTGGGGCCTGGTTCTGGATATTATTTTTTGTACTATTTTTTATTTTGTTAGAGAACTAATATCAATTCCCTGTCAATAAAAAAGGTAAGTAATTTCAATCAGTAGAGGTCGTCCTCTATCGCACCTGCGGACTGACAAGTCCAGAACACGTCCCCAACTAAGTATGTAGTTAACTTAAGTGACCCCACTTACTTAGGCCGCAAATACACAAGCGAATCATTCGGATCGGACGATCGGAAAGCGATCGTGAACTATATTTGTCTTAACACTCAATGCGTTTCGACATAATCAGAGACTAACAAGACAGGGCAATAATGAGACAGGGTATGAGAATGATAAATTGTACCAGTATTATATACACACATCAAAAGTGTCTAGGGATCAACATATATTTTTGCAATAACTTTTCTCCTGATTGATATTCATTAAAATTTTCTTTAAGGATTGATCAAATAAAATGTTTTCGTTTGTCTACAGTAACGATAAACCAAGTCACCTTTGCATTAGTAAAAAAAATTGCCATTTTCCTAATAAAGGGATTTTTGACATTTGAACCACTAACATTAAAGTTCGAAAAAAAGACTGAAATAACAGTTTTTTTTAAATTTTATTGGGTAACTTAAACAATTAATAATCCGTGTTTCTACCGCGAACACTAACAACACAAGAACATCAATTTGGCATACTCAAAATGAGTTCATCCAAATCACGCTGTGGAATGGCCGCCCATGTTCGTTGCAACAACAAAAAAAGGTCTTCTTGCGACTGGATACCCTCCATATTCGGCAGAGCTCTTCTCTGAAGAATATCCCATGCATGCTCAATCGGGTTCAAGTCTGACGACTGAGCAGGCCAGGGCAGGACATTGATGTTAGCTGCGGCGAGAGTCTGTCTTACAACTCTTGCGGTGTGCGGTCGTGCATTATCATGCATTAACTGAAATAAGGGACCGATATGCACTTGTAGAGGAACGATGACGTCTGATACAACCGTCTCAGCATAAATTTGAGCGTTGAGGTTGCCTCTGATCCAAATCAACTCAGTTCTTCCGCCGATCGAAATACCCGCCCATACCATGATGGTTCCACCACTATAAGGATGGACTTCCTGGCAGGATTTTAATCGCTGTTGGCGTCCAGGGGTTCTCCAGTGTCGTATACGTCTTGTATCCGGCCTCATACCAAAACGAGACTCATCAGAAAAGCACACGAAACGCCATTGTTCTTCTGTCCAATTTCTGTGTTCAAGAGCCCATTGATATCGAGTCCTACGATTGTGCATTGCTATAGGTGGTACCCGTAGCGGTCTTCGGGAATGAAGGTTCACTTCATGCAAGCGGTTTCTGACTGTTTGGTCGCTAATTAAGTTCCCTGAAGAGCGATGAAGGCTCACGGCTAACATCATGGCGGTTATTGTTGGAGTTCTTCGAGCTGTGATTTGAATGTATCGGTCTTGTCTCCGTGTGGTGCAGCGATACCGTCCTCCATGGCGCTCAGCCACGGTACCAGTGGTTCGGTAACGTGTCCAAAGTCGACTGATAACACTCTGACTTGTATTCAGAGCTAAAGCCACAGTACGTTGCCGGGAACCAGCTTCTATCATTCCCACGGCTCTGATCATTTCTTCCCTGCTTAAATGACGTCGCCGCTCCATAATAACGTTGGTTTTAATCAGTAGTAGGGAAACAGTAGCACTAATAATGTCTTCAATGCGTCTTATGTTTTTATAGGGAAAATATTGACAGCTGATTTTCATCTTTTACTCGAATTTGATTGACAGTTCCTGTTTTAAATTATGAAATGCACCAAAAAGGATCCATATAAATTTATAAAATCATAAATTTATTACAAAGCCACATCTTTATCACAAGAAATCCGCATAAACATGCTTGATCCCTAGACTTTTTTGATGTGTGTATATTATATATATCCTATCCTAGACTGCCTCCTTGGTCTAGCGGTTAAATCCGTGGATTTAGATTCGGAGGTACCGGGTTCGATTCCTGGTCGGGACACAAAAATATTTATTAATGTATATAAATACATTTAATTAATATTTAATTTATTTGTGTTAATTCTCGAGTTTGGTACGCTGGAGACATCGACGAGCTTGCCACTTGTCATGATTGGCCTATAGTAAAGTTGGCTAAATGTGAATCCGCTTATTTATAAGCGTGGTTTCTGACCACCCCGAAAGGGAAACGGTCGTGATGATACTTTTATCCTATCCTGTCCTGTCCTGTCCTGTCCGGTCCTGTTCTGACCTGTCCTATCCTGCCCTGTCCTATCCTGTCCTGTCCTTTATTACGATAACGCATACTAATTCTAGGTAATAATTAGGAATGTCAATAATACCATGGTTATACCTCGCATAGACACGTAGTTGAGAAAAGAACATAAAAAACCATAGAAAAAGACTGTCTACGATAAAAACAAATATATTTTACAGAGTAGACAATTGTTTTAAAAGAGCCATCTAAGGTAACTAATAAGGACTATGGTCTATATTATCGAAAAAGTGTTGCCATTTGATATTTTTTTTTACCGTTTTGTGAGTTATAAGTAGCTTTCTCCATATCTACATTTTTACCGATCTCAGACTTTTTTGTCCAGTGAATATGATTAGATTAATCGGATCCGACTATCAGACGCCATACCGCAAGTGTATTCCTAGCGTAAATCCCAACTGCGCCGTCTCTTGTCGGTAATATCGGGCCCCAGCTGCGACCGACGCGCCAAAAAATAACATTCCCTAAAAAACATTTGGGAAAGAAAAGGATATTAGTCTCGGTGGAGCAATAATCGAAGCCAATCGGCACACCGAACGTTCCGAGTCGACACTTCTTTATTTATTCTGGTACTTTTGTTGCCAATCGTAAAAATATTTTTTATTACCATGTTGCAACACTATTTTTAAAAAAAAATCAAAAAATGTTATTTAATATTGTTTGGTTGAAGGGATGCTCTGCCATAAATGTCTATATTTAACACCTAAAGAGATCAAATATAAGATAGAACGGTCATTGGTATAATTTTTATACAAAATGTTTGTTACATTTTTTTCATACGCCATACTTCCTTCTTCTTTTCTTGTCGAAGAACGTGTTTTACACTTCTGTAGTATGTCGGTATATTGTCCGTGATACAATAAAATCAATTTGAAAATGTACGTAGTACGGAGTTCTTCGCGCCATTTTGCGTGGACATGTCAAGTGTTAGTTTTTGTTTTGTAAATTAATTTACTGCGAATATTATTGGTCAAAAGTGGTGTTGTTTTGTTTAATAATGTGCTACAATGTGAATAATTATGGAAAACGATAAATTGGACTTTAAATATGGGGCACAAGTTGCAGTTCATTTTTTGCGGTTTTCCCGCGCTGTCAACTCCCATATTTTACCCGACGTGTTTAAGCAGTGGATGGTTTCGCGAGAGAAAAGCATTAAATTCTGCAGCATCTGGAATTTGATGATGACCTCATTAATTCATGATAAAGAAAGATATATTACGTCAGATTTGGCTGTATGGGCTAGACCTTCCCTATCATCTCATTCATCATCCATCGGGAGAAGAGAACCAAAAAAAAATGTACGTAGTACGCGACCATTACCGGCAATGCTTTGTCATAGACTAATTAATTCCGAGATGCTTTTCCCAGCTTTATTTCTTATCTTATTCTAATTGGCTTCTTGCCCCATCTTGTTATTAGAACCTAAAGCCATTAAGCTTAGCCTTTTATACTATTTGAGCAATAGTACAGTTTTAAAAGTGCACAATATAAATTAATATACCTACATTAAATATAAATTAAAATATATATAAACTAAATTATAAATAAAAAATAAAAAAAAAATTAAAAAAATATTTAGTGATGTCCCATCCGAGATAGTGCCAATAAGACTGGCAACATTTCCCCTTTGTATCCTCGCTATACTAATATGTTGGTAGAAATAATTGCCAGCCTTGCTGTCTCCTTTCCGTCAACCGCTTTGACAACCTGTACCAAGATTGGCGTATTTGCGCAAATTGTGGTTCTCAGCAGAAACCGCCGTACTTTGCCCGCCTGACGAGGTCGCTTGAAAGTGAGATGGAGTCGTAGAACTGCCAAGTTTCCACGGCTTAACAGTCATTCCGTCGGGTCTCTTGCCATCGCTCCACAATCCCAGAGGGTACTAAGATTGCGGGCACTCTAGCAGTGACAAGAGCCCCTTGAATGATGTCGTTGAGACCCGAACAAAGAGGAATGCAGCCGGCACTTCTAGTACAAAAAAGCCCGTGGTGTCCGAGATGATGGACTGGTTCTCCTCATCGACACTGGTGCAGGTGGACCGTCCCAGGATCTGAGACTATTTTTACACTTTTAACTCAAGAACGGCTGGACAGATTTTCATGGTTTTTGATTTGTTGGATTTGTCTTTCTCCCGAATAACAGAATGAATATTAATAATATTGTAAAATTGACGAAAAGATAAATAAATACTTAAAATTTTCGCATATGTTCATGGGTTTCGTACCTGTCAAACAATGTTGGTTGTCAAATATTTATGCGTGCGTTCAGAAATTTATATTTAGCTTATTTATATAATATAGAATAAATGACAAATTGCTAAGCTGCTAGTCTTCTGCTAACAGCTTACTCCTTGGACCACTTCGCTACTTAGTCTTCCACTAACAGGAGTAGAATCATTCTAAATAATTTTCTGTGATATGTTTTGAAAATTGTTTTGTTTGAGTATTATTATGGTTCCGCTTCAATGTTTATTCGAAGTAATATACAAACAATATAAAAGAATTAAATTATGAAATAAAAATGAAAACTAAATTAGAAAACTAATTATAAATAAAAATACTCACCTATGATTTGTTCCTGTGGCAGTGTGCCAAGAACACTTGCAACGTTCCCCCGCTGCACAGCAATGCTGATTTGCTGCGCGAGAAAACTGCCAGCCCTCTTGTCACATACAGCATTAACCAGGCGCTATTATTATTATTATTATTCATAATATTGACATTCATTGTCTGTAAGGCGGTATGAAGTTCACCGGGTCAGCTAGTAATAACACAAAATAAAATAAATGAGCTACGATTTTTATTACCTAAGATTGTATTAGAATACGACATAGTCTTCGCCGTCATATTGTACTTTTAACATCATCATTACAGCCCCTAGAACACAGCGTGCTAGACCTCCACTGCTGGAGATGGGCCTTCCAGAACATATATCTGGGGAATTTGGCCTACACTCGCCACGCTGGCCAGACGACTTGGCGAGGATATGATGTCATTTTTTATGACAATTTATAGTGAATCCGGGACCGACGGGCTTAACGTGCTCTCCGAGGCAAGGGAACGGTGGTGTTGTAAATCTATGACAAATGTGCATTTCTCATTGGTACATGCCGGAGGGTTTGAACCGACCTTTGTAGGATTTAAGGAACGCGTTCTTACAACCGAGCCACCACCGCACCTATATTGTACTTTACCATCTTAAAATAACTATATAAGCTATAAAATATTTTCAAAATTATATAGCCCTGTGAGTTTACTAGGTGACATGTATCAAAGGAATGCATACTATCCCCTTATTCAAAGCCAGTCAAAGTCCTTTGTGGTTTCCGCTGACTTCCGTAAGTTCGCCCACATAGTTTATCTATGTTCATAATCTACAGGTTCCCAATTTAATTGACAGATGTACGGTCAAGGAAGTTGTGTCCAACCCACCTAAGGTTCAATATCGTATAGCAAACTGTCACCATAAGAGCTAGCTTGAGCACGACGTTACTTTGCCATATCGCATCCATTGTTTTATTTTAGACCTTAATGCATTACGAATGTCTAACGACATTTCAACGAAATGGGTAGGGAATTTAATTCCTTGACCGTACAATCGGTAACGAGTAAATCGCAAATCGACCTTTTATGTAATTCGGTCAATTCAACGCCAAAAACTCCAAAAAAGCATTTCTAATTTATCATACATTAAACAGACATTTAGGACAGAAGAGAGATTATAGTTTAATAATACATATATTTTTTTATTAAAATAATGTAAAAAAAACAATAAGCTATATTTAAAATAATAGTAACATCACGACCGTATCCTTTCGGGGTGGTCAGAAACCACACTTATAAATAAGCGGATTCACATTTAGCCAACTTTACTATAGGCCAATCATATAGGCTTGCCCGCCCCTTGTGCAAGCTCATCGATGTCTCCAGCGTACCAAACTCTAGAAATAACACAAATAAATTAAATATTAATTAAATGTATTTATTTACATTAATAAATATTTTTGTATCCCGACCAGGAATAGAACCCGGTACCTCCGAGTCTAAATCCACGGACTTAACCGCTAGACCACGGAGGCAGTTATTAAATTCTTTATTGCACAAAATAAGTGTACAAAGGCGAAGATTAATGCCTACAAGGCATTTTCTATTATCCTTTGGGAGAGTATGAGATTAAGGGTAGTGCCGATATCAAGTTTAACAATATCTAATAAACTACACACACTACATACTAATAGATACTTACACTGTTACATAAATTACACATATATTTATAAATAAACGTATATATATATATACATAGATGTTATGCCAAATATATAAAAATAAAATAAATAAATAAATATTTCCAGACAGGTCACACAGCGCCATCTAGTTTCCGTGGTAAGCTACGAGGCTTGTGTTACGGAAACTAGATGGTTGATAAACTACATATTATACTTTTTTTTTTGTAAATATATACATATTATACATATAAACACCCAGACCGAGACAAATTATACAATGTACAACTTGCCCCCGGTGGGAATCGAACCCACGACCTCCCGAGTTCACGGCAACGTTTGTTACCACTAGACCACGGAGGCGGTCTATATTTTTAGTTTGATGACGGCTCCTGTTTGTCTAGAAATAAACGAAGGTACACTTTATATTGTAAAAAGATCGCTATCCAATTACCCGTATGTCACAAATGTGATAGCTATTTAGTTGAGATGTAATTTGAAAGTGTTATTTTTGGGCAGATCACTGGCAGAGGTCGAGGGTCGTAGATTAGATTTGGAGGAAGGCGACAAGACCTGGCTCGACACGCTGTCAAAAACACTGCTACGCTATTACTCTTACAACAAAAATCACACATCATACGCTAGATTTGGGAGCGTTGATAAAACTAACCTACATACATATCTTCACGCCATTTGTCACGATCTCGACATACCTCTTTCGCTTCTTCGACATTCATCAACCTCTTCATACATGGCCTTTTGTTTTGATGGCTTTTTATTGCACCTTCAGCTATTGTTTTATTTATTTGATCGTGACAAGTGAGTCTTGATCTGGCAGGGCCTCTTCCACCCATAACTTTCGTATTATATATTTGGTTTGTCAATCTCTCTTCAGTCATCCTTTCAACATGCCCGAACCATCGGAGCATGCCTATCCTTATTTTTTTATTAAAACTAACCTACATTGGTATAATCTGTATTATCATTATAATAATCACAGGTCAATATTTTGATATACGCCACGTAATTTGTAGTTAGCTTGTTCCTTTTGGTTATTTCGGCCAATGACTTGCCTTATAAGCATACATTAAACATGTCAAAAGCTAATCAGCCTTTCTTCAACTGGCCGTAACTCTACTAGTGGAAAACTTGTAAATGACTTTCTGTTTCTATTTTGGGTCTTATACTTGTGTACTTAATGTAGTACAATACTCGTAGTTTTCCATAATGAATAAATAATTTAAAATGAATATTTTTTTTATTTAACTTTAAAACGAACGGAGAACTGAGTTACCTTGGTCATGTTCTTTTACCCGATCTCAACTTTTACTCAAAAAAAATATACTGTATGGCAATTAAAATATAATATTATTATATATTTATATTATTTAAAACATTTTTAATAAAAGGTATTGGTACTAAAGTTATACTAGTTCATTTTAATAATTTTAACGGATCTTTACGCGATTTATTTTAGTAACATATTTCTCCCGACGTTTCAACCAAGTTGCATTGGTGGTGGTCACGGGTCGACTGTAACTGCGCGCTGTACATAATGGGCGGTAATGTGACACTCAATGTGATCTTTTGGCTAATTGGTTAATGGTATAGAAAACTAGTAATCATAAATTTAATCTTAAAGAAGCGGATTCAAATTTAGACAACTTTACTATAGGCCAATCATGACAAGTGACAAGCTCGTCGATGTCTCTAGCATACCAATCTCAGGCAATATCACAATTAAATTAAATATCAATTTAATTTATTTATTTAAATTAATAAATATTATTGTATCCCGACCAGGAATCGAAACCGGTGCCTCCAACTCTAAATCCACGGACCGCTAGACCACGGAGGCAGTTGAGAGGCGATTAGACATACGATTAATTGGATTTGTATCAAATCGTGATAGCCAAAACTAAAACATAGCAATGTAATTTAGCGAGAGCATTGTACTCAATTTCTCCCGAACTTTTCCCCCGATTTTTTTCAATACGCGTTCGAGATCATTTAACATTTTTATGTGTAATCTGTACCCGGCGATGAGACAAGGAGATTTTTGCGAGATTCTCACTTTATTTTATCGGCGACGTTTTATAGGAACGGTCTAAACAGATTAAATCTAAAACTGAAGGGGGATTTTCCATTTTTCTCGTTTGTTGTTTTATTGCTTTGTATATTGGCTTTATTCGATTAGCTATTGACTTGGAGGGCACCATTATATGCATATACCAAATAAATTAAATATACCTATAATAAGATAGGGCCAGAAGCCAAATAGTATTAGATCCAGAAATAATACTAAAAAAATGGTACAGACAGACAGCGGAATCATCCAGGCCCGGAAGTTCATTGCAGGCCCATTGGAATGCAGGCCACAGGAAAAACGAGAGATTATCTCATCCCTAACCCAGGACTGTTGAACTTCCAGGCCTGGATGACTCCGTCATACCATTATCCGGTGCGGCCTTTTTTTTTATACTAGTACAACATGTAACCTTGCGCCCACCTCATGGTTAGTGGCGCGCAAGTTCATGAATGTTAGCAACTGAAATCAGTCCCTAACACTATGCCGGCTTGACTAGATGCTTTTTCACACTTCCCTTAAAGAACTCCAGGTTAGGAAAGTGGAAAGACAGAGGCTGGAAGAGCATTCAACATCTTTATGGCGCGACAGATGTATGAGTTGATTGTGACTACGGTATGTGGGTGCATATTATGCGTGTGATTCGATTGCGGAATGGAGAGGAAGAGATTAGTTTATAGAGCTCGTTGGAGCACTCACTATAGTATAGTTGGTAGAACACGCTCAGAGAAGACGAAGCTGCAGGGATTCCAGATATAATGGCATCTTCCACAATTCGAATAGTCTGTAGGACATTAAGAGCATCTGTGAGGTACTTTGCGGAACCATCCCAAAGGTGAGAACAGTATTCCACGCATGATCTGATCTGTGTTTTGTACAGCAACAGTCTGATTACACGCGGGAAAACGAGCCTTCCGAATTTCTCTGAGCTTTTTAGACGCTGTTTTGGTGATGCTCTCAATGTCGTTGCGGTGGTTAAGGTCTGATCGTATTAATGCAATTAATTCTTTAATGCAACAAAAGGTTCACCTTTTTTATCATAAAGAAGTTAGACAAACATCACATCTTTCTCTCGAAATATCAAATAATGTTAGAATGTATACATTATTGTGCCATCCGGCCATATCCTAGGCTGAGTTTTAAATTATGCAACATTCCTATGGAAATAAGAATCTCGGTGCCCCAAGTGTCGCCTCCTTAGACGTATATCTCTAAAGACCGACGCGTTTTATAACGTTTGTCACATAAACATATCCAATTTTATTTTTTATTGGAAAACAACAAGACCTAGGTTTAATTTTTATTTATTATATTTTTTGATAGGGAATTAGACATTATCTTCTGGCTGATAAAATCCTTGTTCCCTACCTTTTCATTGGTTTCCTAACGTGGCGCCATCTCGTGGCCTACTTCGGAACAAAGGCTTAGGTTTAAACCCTCTAGGGGCAGTTAATCGTCATCGATCAGCCCCCGCGTATGCTCATGATTTCTCAATAAAAAAGATTCATCGTACTGCTATCAGACCGCTTCCTGTATACGTCTTTCGGCGGTGATTATCATCATGACGTCCACGAGCGCTGGATTCCGAGTGTGCGCTAGTTAGCCAGCTCAAACCCAAAACTATATAAACATTTGTGAAAGTACTGTGCTAATGAAAACAATCAAACCCTATGTGAAACAATACAGTCCAGGTACCTGCTGGATTCGATCTGAAGGCTTCCAGAAGGAAGACAGGTGACAGCCGGACCCACGTGAGTGACCTTTTTTTTTCCTTTCTCTAAACTGTTAACGTCAGCCACTAGGTGTTTTCCCCTACACGTGCTTAATAACTAATTAAAAAATCAACATATATCAACAGACCATTAATATGTTTTCATATATAGGAAACTATGAAAGCATGCTAAAAAATAAATAATAAAGAAATAATCTCTCACTATCCCAAAGGTTAGTTGTCAGAGAATGCCTAACAGGCTTTAAACTCGCCTATGTACCTAATTTTAAGTTTTTGGTGCAATAAATAATTTAAAATAAATAAAAATACCCTACTAAGGAAATAAATTAATTATGGTAAGTATGACAGTTTTAGAAACTCTGTTAAACCAATGTTTTGACAGGGTATTCTTAAAAGTAGCTGTATTAAAGTTAAATAGATCCAACTCGGAAAAGTCAAACAGTTTATTAAATTCATTAGCTGCACGGCAGCAAAACGAATTACCTCTATACCTAGATAGTAGTTTGCGGACAGACACCAGAGTCTCACAAGGTATCCTTACTATAACTAAAAACAACATACATATCCGCCTCCTCCGTGGTCTAGTGGTAACAAACGTTGCCGTGAACTCGGGAGTTCGTGGGTTCGATTCCCACCGGGGGCAAGTTGTACATTGTATAATTTGTCTCGGTCTGGGTGTTTATATGTATAATATGTATATATTTACAAAAAAAAAAAAGTATAATATGTAGTTTATCAACCATCTAGTTTCCGTAACACAAGCCTCGTAGCTTACCACGGAAACTAGATGGCGCTGTGTGACCTGTCTGGAAATATTTATTTATTTATATTTATATATTCAACGTTAAGCCGTCGGTCCCGGTTCCACTAAAACCAACATGTGGAATCGGTAATAAATTGTCATTCAAAATTGACATCATATACTCGCCAAGCCGTCTAGCCAGCGTGGCGAGTGTAGGCCAAGTTCTCCAGATTCAGTTCTGGAAGGCCCATTTCCAACAGTGGAGGTCTAGGTCGCTGTGTTCTAGGGGCTGTAATGAATGATACTATAGTAAAAATAACATAATTCTTAAAAATAAATCTATTTATATATATATAGTATCTAAACCACTATTAACATATTTTATCATTATGATATGATATTATGATTATGAATGATGTCAATTGAATCCGGTTCTTTAAATGCGTGGTTTCTGACCACGCCAAATCCTTTTGCCATATATCCCTATACGGTCGTGATGTTACTTTTCTTTACCTTTATTATTAGGGCAAATTGACAATAAGGCAATCTCCATTTACCTACACACATCATATTTTGTGACCGGTCCGTTTAAATGCATGTCTTTGGCGCCTCCTTAAAAATACATTCGGGTGTTATTTGTCGGCCTTGGTTTGATGTTTCTACCTATTTGATAGCTTTTTCATGGAGATTTCAGTCCATAATATCTCTTGGCGAAATAACAAGACATATTCTGAAGGGGGCCGAAATAATTTAGTTTTTAAAAAAGGAAATATATTCACGAACGTAAATGCTAGCGGAACCAAAACAGATACTTATAAGCAGATGAGATGAGATTTTAGTTGAGATGACTTTTTATGTAAAGTTTGTAGTCTAATGCTTTGAAATTAGGTACTTTTTGAGCACTCAAAGTGTTTTTGTTTACGAACGGTGGTATGTACATATGTAGACCTTAAACTTTATTGTAAAATGCAAACGAAAAAAACGCTAGGGATTCTCTGCCCCCTATAACTTTTGGGGCATTGAGATTATTTAATATTGAGTACGGTGCAAATAGAAAGAAAGA
This sequence comes from Tinea semifulvella, assembly GCA_910589645.1. Classification (NCBI taxonomy): domain Eukaryota; kingdom Metazoa; phylum Arthropoda; class Insecta; order Lepidoptera; family Tineidae; genus Tinea; species Tinea semifulvella. Next base: position 7,257,874 of record OU342599.1, read on the forward strand.
GAGAACAATCAATTATAATAATATTTAAAAAATACGTAGCATTTTTTATCAACTTATGCAATTATAATTATTTATTTATGCAGTATTTTTTTTTCTTTGATATTAATTTCAGTTTTTTTTATTGCTCAGGACGCGGCCAAAAAGCACGCCGTCTCACCTAGCATTGTGTCTAAAAGAGATAGAATCAGTTATGAGCAGTTAGCAGCTAGTCTACACGCATACGTCTAGTCGCACGCACACAAACACCGTGCCGAAGTCTGCCAAACTGAAACGACGTTAGACGATGCACGGCTTTCAACGCCGCACCGCCTGTGCCGGTCGGAGTGGGGGGTGTTAGGTTTATTTTTGTTACGGAATTTCTTGATTCGGTCGCCGCGCTCAAAGCCCGCGATAAAAGCTATGCAATAGCTTAAAACTAATTTTAAAACAAAGTCCTCCGTCGCGACAGCCTGTCTGTTCGCGATAAACTCAAAAACTACTGCATCGATTTTCATGATATTATCACTAATACATAGAGTGGTTATCAAAAGAAGATTTTAGTATATAAATTGTTAAATTTTTGTAAGTATACGATATTTATTAGAGGTATCGGGAAAAATAAGCCATATCTTCTGGATAATATGCATCTATTTTAATTCTTTATAAAATGGGCAATTATAAAGCGGTAATTGGAAAGTTATTTACTTGATACGGTTTTTTTTTTTTTTTTTTGTTTCAGGTAAAAGTATTTACATGGTTAGCAAAAACGGGTGACAGTTCTAGTTATATTTATTTATTTATTCATTACAGGATAACTAACGACTAATAAACACATAAAGAAAAAAAAATGAAACATAAAAGGTCAATTAAAAGTTACCACAAATAGAAAGTATATAACATCGCCTCCGTGGTCTAGTGGTAACAAACGTTGCCGTGAACTCGGGAGGTCGTGGGTTCGATTCCCACCGGGGGCAAGTTGTACATTGTATAATTTGTCTCGGTCTGGGTGTTTATATATTTACGAAAAAAAAAGTATAATATGTAGTTTATCAACCATCTAGTTTCCGTAACACAAGCCTCGTAGCTTACCACGGAAATTAGATGGCGCTGTGTGACCTGTCTGGAAATATTTATTTATTTATTTAATATTAATATTTCGTTCACCTTCTTATAGCAAGCTTAAGCAATTATGTTCTTGATGAACCAGCGTCCTTTCGCTAACTACACAAGAGTAGTGATTATGGAACGTTGAAATCACAACTTTTCGTAACCGAAGCAATAATGATACAGACTGCAAGCTGAAATTATAATTATTAAGCGACATAGTGATGTCCATTGCTAGTATTTTTATTATTAATTATTTTATCGATAAATATTTTTTTATTATTTTATATACAACAAATTGTTTACTCGTTTTATTTATTTGGAACTCCAACAGCATTGCCAGAAAATACAATATTATTAAATTCTATACAATACATAAAACCATGAATGGGTTTACAATGGGGTGAATCACTAACTTTTTATCACGATAGATGGTACCTAATATAACTGTCAGTTGCATAGAAAACTTGTATTTTAATTACAAAATTTATTATTTTCTGGATATTACGCCGAAGTGAGCAGCTTTTAAGTGTACAAATCGAGATTTCTAAGCGAAACCAAAGATATGGTGATCTCCAAATTGCCGTTATATTTCTATAAAACCTTTTTTAAAGACGGTGTGCGCTTTCCTAATTCGTCTTCTTAGATAGGTAACGTTAATTTAAAATACTGTTTTCTGTTTTAAAAATAAAAATACCACAAAAACATGTTAAAATGTTGCGACATAGGTGTAAAACCAGGTACCATTGCCGCTAGCGACATCTACAAAAAGCTTTTCTTGATACACCCACCCCATTTACACATAAAAATATATATCTACAATGATAACAGTCATTTAAAAAAATATCATAATGCTATGACAAAACTAAGAAGATGTAATTACACAAACATACAAGTACATTTAATTCCCTCATAGATAAGAAATTCATTCCTACCCATCAGCTATAGACACCAAAGCATACCTAATCGTGCTACTACAATAAAAACAAAAATAATAAATAAGAAATACTAATAGTAAATTGAAACAAGATTTGACTTGTTTGTTGTGTGCTGTTTTTTTTTTATTTATAAATTCTCATATACTATTTCGGCTTTGCATATTCGACCGCCTCCGTGGTCTAGTGGTAACAAACGTTGCCGTGAACTCGGGAGGTCGTGGGTTCGATTCCCACCGGGGGCAAGTTGTACATTGTATAATTTATCTCGGTCTGAGACCTTATATGCTTAAAGCTCACTACCAGGTTCTCTTCCATCTGCCTGTAACGAGTCCTTGAGTATTTTGGTCATATAGCCCGTAAAAGCTCTGGCAATCTGGAAAATCACGGGAAAAAATTGACACGCTGGCTGGTCAGACCAGATCCGCACCACACTTCACACCCAAGTCCACGAGGCCCTACACGCCGCCTAAGGCAGACCCGGATGGCGCAGCATCGTCCGGGACAAAGTGATCCGAGGAGGGGGTCACGACCCTCAGCATTGAGGAAAACGACGCAAGGAGGAGGAGGGTGTTTATTTGTATATATTTACAAAAAAATATATATAATATGTAGTTTATCAACCATCTAGTTTCCGTAACACAAGCCTCGTAACTTACCACGAAAATTAGATGGCGCTGTGTGACCTGTCTGGAAATATTTATTATTATTATTATATTCATATTGGTCTCATTGCCCTAGGAAGTGAAAATAAATATGATTTTAGCGTTGAAACCGTTGTTTACGACATATTAACAAATTACATTTGGAGTGATGTCACTTCACGTCGCGTCGCAAGCCGTTCGGATCAGTAAAGTGGGCGTTATAAATGCGGCTTTAAAAAAACGGACTAGATCAATATCCGAAAGCACTTGACGAGTTGCTAGCAAAAAGCTATCGATATTTAATACTATCGTTTTTCTTCACTATTCGGCAACAAAGTAGAGGGGAACGTTCGCTACTAGCGCCACCTGACGTTACAATAAACAACACAATCACGAGTGCAAATGTTGACACTGTCGACGTGCGTAGTTACCAAAACGCTACCAAAGCTGTGAACTATTTTTGAATTACATTTTTCACGATATAACACGTGGTATTTATTAAAGATAAAATATTTTTATATTATAATCTAGAATAATAATAGAGAACGTACGTTTTTATTTATTTATATTTAGTAATAAAATCTTAAGTTAGTTTTCCTAAAAATATCGCCACTCATACAAAGCCTAATCAAGTAGGTAGCGAAAGGTTGACAATCGCGCGGACTTCGACTTGCGAAAAAAAGAGCGTTGAGATGCGAGCGAGGTTGCCGCCCCGCGCCGCTCGGCCGGCGCGTGACCTTGTCATACTCCCCAGCTTTTAGGTATTTATCACGATAGATATTGTGATTTTTAGACACGGCTTCATTTAAAAATGTTACGTCCATAACTGGCAATGACTGTAATACACTTATTCATTCAATACCGATTGGTCTAATTCTCATACCGTTTGGTTTCTTGCCCTGTCTTGATTTAAAAGATTCCGTGACCGTTGAAAATTTCAATAGCAGAAAATTACCTGTCACGTCAATGTGTCCAACCAAACTGCAATATGGCAACTTCGCTCGCAAATCTAATAATGTCCGATCCCCCTCGCACCACCCTTAATAAAGTGACTATTGAAAATTTAGCCACCATTCTTCGAGAATATAAGGTTAGCCTCCGTAAAATGACGTGATAGCAACAGGCCGTACTCTGGACTAACGAAAAAAATAAAGATTATTTTAGTGTATTTATTTGAAAGAGTATAAAAAATATTATTAATTAAAACTAATATAAACTTAATAATAAAAAATACAAATAAAAAAGCAATTGAATGGAGAATAAAAAAATAAATAAAAATTTGCTCCAAATTACTAACAATGGGCAAAGTGGTAAGGATACTGGCAACATTGCCACGTTGAATGGTAATAGTATCACTTTTTTTTCTTCTTTTTTTCAACTCCAAACGCCGCAAAACCAAATCTTCCTGCTGGGTATATTTTATTTATTTAAAATTAAATCAGTCACAAATACATTGTAGTCACAAATGACGTCATTATTCGTGCTCAGACTGCTCACGATATTGAGGTAGATCCGTAGACAGAGTGGATCACTCTGAGCGCTGTCAGTTTTTTCTTATTGAGTCAGTAAAAAAAACCGGCAATGGTTAATTTGTTAGAATTAGTTCTCAAAGATGTAGAATCCGCAATTTATATAGTTTTTAGATAGGAAATAAAACTATATTTTTTTAAATAAAATTTATTTCATACAAAATCTAAATTTAACCTATAATAATAATAATAATAATACATAGAAAATAAAAATTAATAACTTAAAAAAATAGCTCCTCCAAATCGCTGTCTTGTGGCATGGTGCCCAATACACTAACAGTAACGTTCGAAAAAAAAAGTAACTATTGCAAATCGTTTCATATTTTCGACGCTTGCTGATCTGCGCTTGTTCCGCTGCAACACCAGCTCTAACAGAAGTTCCTAGAAGGTGGGCAGGCTAGGGAATCCCAACAGGTAAAATCCCATACCAGGGATTGACCCAATCTCCAAGCAACTAATGTCATTAATGGAAATAAAATGGTAATGAACTGTAATTTAGTCCTTTCAAAATTGATTTCACGCTCTGATCAAAATCGTGATATTTTATTTGGAACGACTGTATCATAATTATTTTATATTCTCAGCTTGATTCGAAATGAGCCACTGGATGATGGACGTGTGTGTTCATCTTGGTGCTAAACCCACTTTTTTCTGAATTTCAAGTTGCGTTTTCATTCGATTCAAAGCAAAACTACATCGATTAAGAATCAACCCTTGATCGTAGCAACGCGAACACGAAGGTTCAGAGATGCGTTCTCGCAGATTTAAGTCGTGTGCGGGCTGGGGTCTCCAAGCTCCAACGGGCGCTTGTACAAGGTAGGTATAGTGAAGAAGAAGAAGTGGTAGGCGGACTATGGTGGTCATTTGCCCAGCCAGCCGGGGCGGGGAAGTATCCACCGTTCGTGCCGATAAACCCAGTAAAGTTTATCCACACGTTTCGGAATTAGGCTCGAATTGCCGTCATGCCTAGTCAGTGTTAGGGTCTGATGTCAGTTATAATAATAATAATAATAATAAATTCTTTATTGTACAAAACCAAAAGAAGTGCAGGTACATAGGCGAGCTTAATGCCGTAAATGCATTTTCTACCAACTAACCTTTGTGACTGAGAGCTGTAATAAGCGGGTGCAGAAGGTTACGAAGAAAATAGATAGTTGAAATTATTTATTACTATACAAAACACAAATTAATTACATACATATAGTACTTATTATATGCAATACAATAATGCAATCAGTTATGAGTGTCTGATTCCAGTTGCTAACGTTAACGAACCTTGCGAGCCACTAACCATCAGGTGAGCGCAATGATGTGACAGCGTGCTAGTATAAAAAAGATGACGGTTAATTGCCCATAAAATATGGCGCATAACTACTTTTTAAAATTATAGCGTTTGCCCTTTTTGCATGGTATGACCCCCCACTAAATCCTTTTCGATTCAAAATACAACCTTAAGTCCCAGGTTTAGAATTTGAAATCAAGCGATATGGTTCTGGGACAGGTTTAAAATTGCTTCGACAGTACTGCCGCGCTATTGAAAAATGCAGCTACGTACAGTTTTATACTTTTTTTTGTTATTATGGGAAAGTGAGGTAATATATAAAGTGAGATAATAAACCTAACTTTAAATGCTCTAAAACAATAAAATATAGTTACAAATGCATCAACAGTCATTGCAAAAGTGGCGTTGGTAATCTACCTACATAATAATGATATCAACACTTCAAAAATAAACTATATAATTTTAAAAATATAAATAAGAAAATAATGTTGAAAAGAAGAAGGATGACAATCGTGACGATAAGGATTGCTAATGAAACTCTACAAGTAAATTAAATTATATCTGGGCAGTATTGAAAGAAGAGTGAACGTGAGAAATAGTGTTAACGGTGCTCTGGTATCACTGATCGCCAGTCGAAATGTTAGTTGTCATAATATTCAATACTAAATGTCATCAATGTCTCGTGTCATTCATTGTACAATTTTAAGTTTAATAAAACCTATTATATTCAGGTTCTCTCTCATTTCAATTTATTAAACTTAAATGTAAAAAATGAACAAATTTCTCAAGCCCGATCGCTTCGAAGGCGATCCATCAGCGGGTAAAAATATATCTTCACAATAGCTACACTGGAAAAGGACATTCGACAATTTTCTCGAAGAATGTCAAGCTGAAAAACCAACAGAAGCTACAAAACTAAAACTGTTAGTTAATCATGTATCTCCTAATATATTTGATCACATAGCTCATTGTGAAAATTATAATACCGCAATATCTGTATTGGATAATATTTTTGTCAAGCCAAAAAGTGAAATATTCTCACGTCATCAACTCGCTACTAGAAAACAGCTATCTAGCGAAACAATAGACCAATATATACAGTCTCTCAAATTATTATCCAAAGATTGTGGCTTTAAATCTGTGTCTGCCAATCAGAACGAAAATGAATTCATCAGGGATGCTTTCATTTCTGGTCTCACCTCCTCCGCAATACGTCAACGACTTCTCGAAAATACTACTCTCAGTCTTGATGATGCTCATAACCAAGCTAGAACTTTAGAATCAGCACAATTACAATGCGAAAGTTTTTCATCCCAAGTATACCAACCAACTACAGTAGCTGCATATAACTCTTCACGATCTTCAAATAACAATAAACCTCAACATTCAAAAGGCTCAGATTGCTATTATTGTGGTAACGGCCGTCATCTACGACGTAACTGCCCAGCTTCCAATTCAACTTGCTTTAAATGCGGAAAACAAGGTCATTTTACAAAAGTCTGTCAAAAACAATCTGTCAATACTGTCGAAATAGATGATACTGATGAAAATATTATATCTTGTTTAACATTAGTTGCTACGGGCTTTAATAAATGTATTATTCCTATACAAATAAATGGAATTAAAGTGAAAGGACTCATCGACACAGGAAGTACAGCCAGTTTTATAGATCAACATGTTGTCACTAATCTCGGAATACCAACTCAATCATGGAATCAGAATGTTTCAATGGCGTCGTCATCTCTAACTAGCCAAATAAAAGAAGTATGTACAGTAACTATTGAGTTGAATGGTCACAAAATTCATAATATCCTACTTCGTATAATGAAGAATTTATGCACTAATATCATACTTGGTCATGATGTACTCGAACAATATTCATGTCTTGAAGTAAATTTTGGCGGACCTAAACCCCCATTAAAATTATGTGCATTAGGTAAAGCTGATATTGAACCAGTAAATTTATTTGCTAACATTTCAAAAGAATGCCGACCACTTGCTATAAAATCTCGTAGATATTCATCTGATGATTTAAAAATTATTCAAGCTGAAGTTAATAAACTACTTGCAGATGAAATTATAGAAGAAAGTACCTCACCATGGCGTGCACAAGTACTAGTCACTTCTAACGCCAATCATAAAAGACGCATGTGCATAGACTACTCACAAACAATCAACAAGTTTACTCTTCTTGACGCCTACCCTTTAACAAATATGGAAGATATTGTATGGAAAGTATCAAATTTTAGAATATACAGCAAAATTGATCTTAAGTCAGCATATCATCAAATACCGATAATTGCAGAGAATAAACCATATACAGCATTCGAAGCTTGTGGTAATCTATATCACTTTAGACGAATTCCTTTTGGCGTGACCAATGGTGTGGCATGCTTTCAAAGGGCTATTGATTCGATAATCAGAAAATCCAATATCGACGGAATTTTTACTTATTTAGATGATATTACTGTTTGTGGAAAAGATCAAGCAGATCATGATGATAAACTTCAGAAATTTATTTCTATGGCGAAAACGTACAATCTTACTATTAATGAACATAAAAGTGAATTCTCTCTTAAGGAAATTAATCTTCTTGGCTATAATATAAGTAATGGAATAGCAAAACCTGATCCCGAACGTCTTCGGCCTCTACTTGAACTATCAGTACCTCAAGATTCAGCCGCTCTCAAAAGAGCTATTGGATTATTCTCTCACTATTCTAAATGGGTTCCAGATTTTTCAAATAAACTACACCTCCTAGTTAGTAATGAACATTTTCCTATGCACGAATCTCAAATAACTGCATTTAAAGAACTTAAACATTTAATTTCTAAATCATTTTTAAGATCAGTTAATCCAAATGAACCTTTAACAATCGAAACTGATGCCTCAGAATATTCTATAGCAGCATCCTTAAGTCAAGGAGATAAGCCAGTCGCATTCTTTTCTCGAAGTTTAAATAACTCAGAAAAGAAATACTCATCCATTGAGAAGGAAGCGTGCGCCATTATTGAAAGTCTTAAGAAGTGGCGACACTATTTAGTTGGACGTCGTTTTATATTAATTACCGATCAACAACCCGTTGCTTTCATGTTAAAGAACCACGCTAGTAAAATTAAAAATGAAAAGATCCAAAGGTGGCGACTACAACTATCTAATTATAATTTTGACATAAAGTATCGTTCAGGAAACGAAAATATAGTTGCAGATACATTATCCAGACAAACATTATGTGCAACTAGTGTCGAAGACAAACTACGTGATCTACATAATTTACTCTGTCATCCTGGAGTAACTCGTCTGACACACTGGGTTCGATGTAAGAATTTGCCGTATTCCGCTGAAGATATTAAACGAATAACTACAACATGTCCAACATGCGCTGAAATTAAGCCTAAATTTATCAAAAACATTGGAACATTAATAAAAGCAACTACTTTACTTAAGGGCCTTTACCGTCATCTACAAATAACAAATATCTTCTAACTATTATCGACGAATATTCAAGATTTCCCTTTGGTTATGCCTGCCCTGATACAAGCACTCAAAGTGTAACAAAATCTTTGACAGAATTGTTTGCTCTCTTTGGCATGCCTGCGATGCTTCATACAGATCAAGGGGCCTCATTTATGTCAGCAGAAATAAAATCATTTTTACATACTAAAGGAATCGCTACAAGCCGCTCGGCTCCATATAATCCGCGCGGAAACGGGCAAGTAGAAAGATTGAATGGCACTCTTTGGCAAACAATTCGCTTAGCTCTCAAGTCACAAGATCTACCAATAACTATGTGGGAAACTGCTTACTCAATCACTACACAGTATAAGATCATTACTTTGCACAGCAACAAATATGACGCCTCATGAAAGAATGTTTGGTCATCCACGTCGATCTTCTTGGGGACAATCCATGCCGTCGTGGTTACAATCAGGTTCCAAGGTTCTTCTTAGAAAGCAAAATCGCTCCAGTAAATATGATCCATTGGTTGAAGAGGTAGATTTATTAGAACCGGGACCACAGTACAGTCATATTCGACGCTCAGGTGGACAAGAATTAGCTGTATCTAATCGACATCTTGCTCCGACAGGTGATGTAGATCAGGAACACTATGATTCTCAAGATCAAGAATTACCAGCCCAATCACCTGATCTAGGAGATTCGGAAGCTCTTGAGCTACCTTCACCTTTAATAGAAACGACAGAATCAGATCCTGTTTCGGAACCTGTGCCATTTGAATCTCCTACACCTATGCCTCGAAGATCTGGACGAATAAGGACTGCCCCACGCTACCTCGAAGATTATGATCAATCTTAGCGGGGAAGAATGTCATAATATTCAATACTAAATGTTTTCAATGTCTCGTGTCATTCATTGTACAATTTTAAGTTTAATAAAACCTATTATATTCAGGTTCTCTCTCATTTCATTAGTGACAAAGCTCGACTCGCCATACACAATGCCACGCTGGTACCAACACTTATGTATGGAAGTGAGACGTGGATACGCATGAGAGTAGAGTTTATTTATTCAAACTTAATTGCACAACAAAGCGGACCTAATGCCGCTAGACATTCTTCGACGGTCAAACCTTCGGGACAACGAGAACAGTAAGTACATAGGTAGGTACAATACTATAGAGTTAATGCAGTAGAAATGAGGTCGTTGCGTCGGATATGCGGCGTCACTTTGACGGACTGCATATGCAATACGCAAAAAGGTAGATATGAAAGAAAGCATAGGGACAAAAATAAGGAAAGGCATGATGCCCCGATGGTTCGGGCATTTATAATGCGAAAGATGTGGGTAAAAGATGCCCTGCTATATATATATATATATTTAAAACAATAGCCGAAGGTGCATTAAAGAGCAATCGAAACAAAAGGGCATGTATGAAGAGGTTGATGAGTGTCGAAGAAACGAAAGAGGTATGTCGAGATCGTGACACGTGGCGGTCAATTGTCTCTGCCTACCCCGCAAGGGATTTGAAGTGACAATATGTATGTAAGAACATAAAAAACTCTGCCGTTTCTTTTTACACGAATGTATGTGGGGTTATTCTTAATTACCCCACTCTCCCCTATATATTGGTGAGAAAAAAAAGAGTCTACAAAAGAGAGCCTGTCTGATCGGCATTAGGAGCTTGTTTCCAATTAATCTAAATATCTGCTAGAACTATGGGGCTATTTAATGCCAATGAAAACCTAGATGATGTGCGTCGCATGTGCGCAATAAAATGTTACTTACTGTATTTTACAATAGCGCGGCATCTCAGACGAGCATCAAAATAATAAAATGAACTCGGCCGGATTGAAAATATGATACAAACAAGAGGCACGTGTCGGCTGAACCCGTCAGTAAACGGTGTTGTCCTTTTTAGGGTCCGGTAAGTAGGTTAGACATAGTAACTAAATGTATTCGGATTCCGTACATAGAACTATTACATCCAATTCTCCATAAAAGTTGAAAATTTTAATGTTTTAATTGTCTTTATGAAACACCTTTTTTTTCCTTATTGCATCCACTAGAACAGTCCTAGACCTCCACTGTTGAAGGTTGGCTTTCCAGAACATATATCTGTAGTGGAACCGGGACCGACTACTTAACGTGCTCTTCGAAGCTCGGGAACGGTGGTGTTGTAAATCTATGACAAATGAACGTAAGAAAAGTGTATTTCTCATTGGTAGGGATTCAAATTACAATATTAAGGTAAGGTTACCGAGTCACCACTGCTCCTATATCTAGTCTTGCTATATACATATCTATATATGCTTGCTATATATATATATGCTATATACATGTCTTATATTTATAAACAAGTAAAACATGGTTTTTACTATTACACTATTACATAAAACATTTATTACTGCAGCAAGAATAATATAGCATTTTAAAATATTGAAACTCATTCAAAAATTTTTTTTATTCGAAGTAATATACAAACAATATAAAAGAATTACAATATTAAATAAACTATATTAAAACAAAATCTAAATTGAACCTAAAAAAAAATAATAATAATAATACATAGAAAATAAAAATACATAGGTACTTACAAAAGAATAGCTCCTCCAAATCGCTGTCTTGTGGCATGGTGCCCAATACACTAGCAGCATTTCCCCTTTGAATGAAGATACTTCATTTTTGGGAGAAATAACTGCCAGCCCCATTGTCACCAGAGACGTCAATGAGCCTTGGAACAATTTCTTTATAAAAGGCTTTAAGTTCCGATCCCCACGGGCCCATCGTTTCTACAGCAAACGTCGAAAAAAAGTAACTATTATCAAAATATTATTTATTTATTATTAACAAAATTATCTTCATTGGCCGTAATACACTTCATTAAACGTTGTAGCCAGTTGTCGATTAAAACACGCACTTTCTCCATAGAAAAAATCGTCTCTTGAGGCAGTGTTCGTCTCTGATGATCTCAGAAACAAGCCACGCTTGGATCGAGCTTTAACCCAGTGCTGAGTATTTATTTATTTATTTATTCGAAGAGAAAGGACAGAGACAGGCAACATAAGAACATAAAAGATAGCAACAGAGTAGAAGCAATTATAATTATACCCGCCACCAGAATATTTCTCACTGTTAACACACTTTGCGAGCTAAACCGAAAGTAGCAGCTTCTTGATTTTGGCTTTGAAAGTATTGCTGAAAGGTTCATACTTATTAAACTTGGTGTTGTTAAAAGAATTCTCAAGAATCGTATTTTGTTAAAAATGGCCAAGATACTCCTTTATAGCTAACACCTCACCAAACCATCATTGAGGGAATAATGCTTTCCTATAACCTGGAGTCCTTAAAGCGAATTGTGAAAAAGCGTCTAGTGAAGCCGGCATAGTGTTAAGGACTAATGTCAGTCATTAGTGTCTGCCTCTATCCAGTTGCTAACGTTCATGGACGCAAGGTTACATTCCGTATATAAAAACAATGTTCTTAATCCTGCGAGTGACTCCAAGAAAAGCATCAAACAATAACAAACAAAGAAAGATATATTACGTCAGACTTGGCTGTATGGGCTAGACCCTTTGCCTTCCCTATCACCTCAATCCTCATTCAAAAAAATGTTCTACGCGCCATTTTGCGCGGACATGTCAAGTGCAAGTTTTTGTTTTGTAAATTAATTTACTGTGGATATTGTTAGTCAAAAAACAACACTGTTTTGTTTAATAATGCGAATAGTTATGGAAAACGATAAATTGGACTTTAAATATGTTGCAGTTTTTTTTTTGCGGTTTTCCCGCGCTGAGGACTCCCATATTTTACCCGACGTGTTTAGGCCATAATGCCGCGAGTGACTCCACACAAAAGCATTTAATTCTGCAATATTTGGAATTTGAAGATAACCTCACTAACTCATCAAAAAGAAAGTTATATTACTCAGACTTGGCTGTATGGGCTAGACCCTTTGCCTTCCCTATCACCTCATTCATCATCCATCGGGAGAAGAGACCACAACAAAAAACAAGCAGCACCTATTTATATTACCTTTCTTAAGTGTATATACGGGTATGTATGTGTAATTACCTGTCTACACTGTTTACTTATGTGATTATTAGACCAAGGCTGCAACGTCAATCAAGCTTGTACCAACCTCCTTTGAGGTCTGTGGTTTACTAGAAATGTCAAGCTCATTACTCATGTTAAGCTGGAATAGTTAGAAGCATTGACGATTTGTGTATAACGACAGACAGACAGTGGGGTCGTTCAGGCCCGTATGTCTAATTGGCTTGGGTTGGGAATGGGGATATTACCCCGTTTTCCCTGGCAGGATCTTTGCGCAAGTCGTGCAGATATTCTGGATATTCTTGAAGTTTCCGTTGTCGGACCGATGGAATATACGTCTAGTTAGGCCAACAATAAACATCTCTATATAGTAGGCATCTCGAGCTATGACGGAATTACTCATGAACCATGTTCTGCTGACTTTGGATCTTGTCCCTATTGGCCTTGGCAAGGGGGTGGTGCCAGGCTGGCGCAGCATAGGTGAGACAGAAACGGATGAAAATATTGTAGACCTGGACCTTCAACCTGAGCGACAAGCTGGAAATCATAACAGGACGAAACATGGCTCGGACCAGCTTCACCTGAACGGTCCGGCTTGGTAGGCCATTTCACCCATTGTTAACGTCCTGTTAATGATGCCCAGGTAATTGACGTTCGGAGTCCACTAGATTTTCTGTCCCCAAAGCTGCAAACAACAACGACAATCGTGGCCGTCCAGGCCCGGATTATGAATGGGCCTGGGTTGGGGATGGCGATATTCGCCCGTTTTCCCCGGCAGGTTCTCAGCGGGTATTTAGTTAGAAATAACGTCTGGCGCCATCTAGTAGCGATGTATTTGTACTGGTTTGTAATTGGAACCACAAAAAATTGCATTTAGTTTTAAACATACCCAATAGATGTCGCTCATAAATGATACCATGAAAAAGAAAAATTGTATATATTTTCCATTGGAAAGGCAAATAGCATACAGCCCACAATGCCGTATTTGAGTAATTTATTTTAGTATTTTCATGTTTCTTTATACTTTCTGTGGATGTTGAGTAACTATTATAATATTAGTTTTCTACAATTATGAATATTATTAATGCCGATCTTTATTAGTTGTCGAAAGTGTTAACTTTCCAAATATGTATGAATTTTATTAATTTCAATGACTCTATTAATATCATACATAAAAATTTAAATTGCTTACTTTTTTTATACTTTTTACAAATTTCATTTCACATCACATAAAATAGTTTTTTTTTTTTTAGTATGTGTTGCAAACATTGATCGATGAATTTTGGACTTTTCCTTTGAGGTTATGTTTTATTACAATTTCGCTTTTATGATGTGTCAAATTATATCGAAACTATTTGCAAAATAATTTGTGAATTAGTGAAATAATGTGTATGTGGTGCACAACGAAGGAATATCCTAATTTATGAAGAATGGCCGTCGTTATAGAGACGACGCTTGGGGACATTACCGTCGACTTGTTCGTGGAGTTGCGTCCCCAATCATGTCTGAATTTCATCAAGCTTTGCAAGTTGAAATATTACAATTTCAACCTCTTTCATACTATACAGAGTGGCTTTATTGCGCAGACTGGCGATCCGTCTGGAGAAGGGACCGGCGGCGAGTCGATATGGTCAATGTTACTTGGAAAAGACAAGCGTTATTTTTTAGGCGAAACAATGCCGAAGCTTCGACACAAAAATGCTGGGCTGCTGTCGATGGTGAGCGTCGGTGACAGCATGATCGGCTCCCAGTTCTTTTTCACTTTGGCGGCAGATCTGGACTCGTTAGATGGCGTGCATTGCGTCATTGGAGAGGTATCTGAAGGATTTGATGTATTGAGGAAGCTAAATGATGTTATTTGTGATGAAAACCACCGCCCGTACCAAGATGTGAGAATCACCCACACAGTTATACTAGAAGACCCGTTTAACGATCCACCTGGGTTTACTGAGCCCTCTAGATCCCCCTCACCCAATGCTGAACGGCTTGCCGGAGGAAGAATAGCTCCAGATGAGGAATTAGATGAAACTAAGGGTAAAAGTATGGCTGAGGTACACGAGTTAATAGAAGAAAAGGAGGCAAAGGCTAGAGCTACAATCTTGGAAATTGTTGGGGACCTTCCCGATGCTGATATGGCACCTCCTGAAAATGTACTATTTGTGTGCAAGCTAAACTCCGTTACGTCTGATGATGATTTAGAAATTATATTTAGTCGGTTCGGAAAAATAGTCAACTGTGAAGTCATTCGGGATAAAAAGTCTGGTGATTCTTTACAATATGCCTTTATTGAGTTTGCAGACAAAAAGTCATGTGAAGATGCTTATTTCAAAATGGATAATGTCTTGATAGATGACCGTCGTATCCATGTGGACTTCTCCCAATCAGTATCTAAAATTAAATGGTTGGGTAAAGGTAGGGGTGTCATACATGTTGGTGATAACAGCAATGAAAAGGAGAAGAAACCTAAAGACAGAAGATCCCGTAGTAAAGATAGGAACAACAGACATGACAAAGTACCTGCACAAAGTAGTAAAGAAGATAGTAAAAGAAGAAGAAGCAGAAGTAGGTCAAATCACAGACAAACTTCACAAAGAGATAGATCGTATAAAGACAAAGATAGTTCGAGACGTAAATCATCACACAAAGATTCTTCAAGCAAAAGCAGATCACATAGAGATTCGAGAAGAGATGGATCTAGAGACAGATCTAGAAAACGAAGCTCACATAGGGACAGACATGATAGAGGCTCACACGACAGAGATAGAAAACGAAGTGATAACAAGGACAGAAGATCTACAGAAAGAAGTAACAAAGATAAATCACATAGTGAGAAAAAACACAGACACAGATCGAGAAGTAGGGATGATAAATTGCGAAGGGACACTTCACGTAGAGAAAGTGATCAGCACAATACAAGTGACAAATTTTCTAAAGGTTTACAAAAAGATGAGGATCATAAAAATAAACGCAAACATACACCTGAAAAAAATATAAGAGGACAACTTCAAAATGAGTCATTAGAAACAGATGAACAAATTAGAGAGAGACAAAAAAGAGAAGAGTATTTCAATTCTAAATTTATACCTATTTGCTCTAGACAGAATTCCCAAAACAGTGATAATAATGATAATGACGGACTTGAAATAAAAAGTAAAACTGAAAAGCAAACTGAACTGTCTCAAATGTCTGATTCTAAAAATACAGAAGAACGAGAAAAGAAACAAAAATCACGATGGGAAATGCATAGCAATAAGGACGAAAACGATACAATCAATTCAAGCAATATAGATGACAATAAATTATTAAACAACAATCCACATACTTCCAAAGATGTTTTTACAAGTAAAAGTAAAGAAAAATCGCGATGGGATGACCACAGTGACAATGATGAACGTAAAAGTCGCCGGTATTCAAAGCACACAATTGAGAGAGAATATACAAGTCATTTTGTACTAGGAAATAATGAGCAGGAAATAAATAGAATACAAAAATCTAGATGGGATGATGACAATGATGAGCAGAGTCTTGATTCAAGCGATTCCATGGATAAAGAGCAAATAGTTCAAATATCTAAATCTAGGGATTTGTCCAAAAAGGATTATAACAAAAATTCACAGAGAGATAGTAATAAACATAGTAGTAAAAACACAAATTCCTCACATAGAAAGTCTTACGATGGAAATAGGACTGAGGATAATGAAAAAGAGAGAAGATTAATAAATAATGAAACATCACTATTAAATACAACTGAAAAGTTACCTATTAATACACAAGAGAAAGAAGAAATATCCAATTGCAGTAATTTACAGATTAAAGATCAAGAAATAGTTATTCCTAATGATAAAAATATTATATCTGAACAAAAACATAATAAAATTGAAGATAATCAAATTAAAGACAATGAAATAGATACAATAGTAAATTTACCAGAATATAAGAAAAGAAGTGTGTCAGAATCTAAAAATATGTCAGAAATACTCAATAGTAGAGAATCTAATAAACACAAAGAAATTAATCAAAATAAACCTTGCAATGTTGATACACAAATTAAATCGCCTATAATTACAGAAAATACATCGACGTCTATACAAGTTAACGGAAAGGAGGTTTTAGAGTCGAAAGACGAAGAAGTTAAGAAGAAAAAGAGAAAAGTAGACGATTCTACTCCAAAACGCAAGAAGGATTCTAAGAAAGATAAACATGTTAAGAGAGTAGAGAGTAAACATAAAAAGCGTCGTAAGCTAAAGCATAAAGTTGTAAAGAAGAGACGGAGGCATTCTTCTTCAGAATCTTCTAGTAGCAGTTCTAGCAGCAGTAGTGAGTCAAGCTCAAGCGAAGACCGCAAGAGAAAGAAGAAGAGAAAACGCAGAAGATATTCTTCTTCAAGTAGTTCTAGCACGACCAGTACATCCTCAAGCAGCTCAGAATCAAGCAGCGAATCAAGTTCCTCGAGCTCTGATGACCATAGAAGAAAAAAACGTAAAACTAGAGTTATTGCTAAGAAAAAGAAACATTCGAGCAAAAAAAGGTAGCATCTTCAAATTTAATTAATGGTTTTTAAGTATAGATGATACTTATGATCCCTAACCTTGTCTCAATTAGAAATGAACATTTTGTAAATACATACATACATACATACATATCTTCACGCCAAGTCCCTTGCGGGGTAGGCAGAGACAATTGAGCGCCACTTGTCACGATCACGACATACCTCTTTCGCTTCTTCGACATTCATCTACCTCTTCATACATGCCCTCTTGTTTCGATGGCTTTTTAATTCACCTTCAGCTAATGTTTTATTTATTTGATCATGATAGGCAAGTCTTGGTCTGCCAGGGCCTCTTTTACCCACAACTTTCGCATTATATATCTGGTTCGTCAATCTCTCTTCGCTCATCCTTTCGACATGCCCGAACCATCGGAGCATGCCTTTCTTTATTTTTGTACCTATGCTTTCTTTTATACCTACCCTTTTGCGTATTTCGTTATTACGTATACGGTCCATCAAAGTTACGCCGCATATCCGACGTAAAGACCTCATTTCTACTGCATTAACTCTACTCTCATGCGTATTCTGACATATCCACGTCTCGCTTCCATACATAAGTGTTGGTATTAGCATGGCATTGTGTATGGCGAGTCGAGCTTTATCACTGACATTCCGACTGGCGATCAGTGACCCCAGGGCCCCATTAACACTATTTCCCGCGTTCACTCTTCTTTCAACATCCCTATCATACTTCCCATCCGCAGTGAAAACACTGCCCAGATATATAATTTCATTTACCTGTTCTAGCGTTTCATCATCAATCTTTATCGTCAAGGTTGTCATCCTTCTTCTTTCAAACACTAGTACCTTGGTTTTTCTCGCATTTAAACGGAGTATTTTGTAAATAATAATATGTTATTCTCCTTTCACATCTTTTGAAAATTTTAGCACTGTGTCTTCTAATTAAACATTTAAACAACATGATTTGTAAACTGTTCTATTAAGAAGCAAATAAGAATTTTGTGGTAGCTCGGTTTTTAGAATGCTTTCCTTAACATGCTAAATAGGTTTGAACCCCGGCATGGAATGAGAAATACACTTTTCTTACATACATTTGTCATACATAAAGTGGTTTGTTTACAAATTGTTTATTTCCAATTAAGACAAGGTATACTTTAACTATTGTTTATTTTTTTAATTTGTTGTATAAGAAAAATGTTATTCTTTTTACATAACAGCGATAAATGGCAAGAGAGAAATAAATTATTTTTAAATATTTATAATAAGGGCTGCTTATCCACAATAGTTTATAAACTTTTTTTTTAGAGTTTTCTAAAATACATAATTGTAAATTTGACCTGCAAAAATGTCATACTGCAATTTTGTAACCACAAACTATGATCTATAAGTTTTTATAAGACAAACAATTATTTTTCAAATTTCATAATATGTAACTACTGTTTTTGGTAACCACTTATTTGTAAAATTATAAAATGCTTTTCACTTTACTTTTAAAGACTATACAGGATGTTTAGGTGTCATAAAAGTTTTGCTATGGGGGTGGGGTAAAAAGGTACAAAAAACCAGTATCCCAAAAAAATTACAGTCAAAACAACCTGTATGTACTCGTATGTATAAAACATCCATTTATTGTTTAGTTTTTATTAGACAAGGATTTTTTTAATTACCTACTTGTGCATTTTTAGAATCAGTCTGAAATGTTGTATGAGTATTGTTTTTATTGCCATTACTACAAGAAAAATATGGATAACGTGGCCATAGTAGATTTTAACCTACTAGACGCTCTGAATGACACATATTTCAAATTTGTTACAGGTGTTGATACAAATGTATGAGCCCTGTCCTATAGTCCTTTATGTTTTGACCTTATGCTCAGTTAGTTTTTAAAGCACCACTAAAATTCAATTATCTCATAAACTAACCGCGTTCCAATTATCAGCAACTCTAACATCACATGCTAACATTATAAACCGGCGCTACCAACCGTTTCATTTAAGCTGTGTTACTTTTTTTTAACTTGCAAAATTAATGTAACGGTTTTGGTTATTTTTTCTCCTATAGACAAGTACAAATGCAAAACAACTAGTTTAAGCAGTTTAATTTTAACATTTGTCCATTTTTTTTTTTTTAAATTTATTTAAGGACATGGTACAGAATACATAAGTCCTAAACAATAAACATTTGTCCATTGGTCAAAAAGTAAACCCACCTCCCGTTGCACTGTTAAAAAGGTATTTTTATATGTTAACAATTCCAGATCTTTTTTTGTAATGTAACACTAAATTTTTACATCAAATGTCGCTTTTATTTTGGTATTGAAGCAGTTTATGTTGAAAATGTTGGCTTAGGTTGAAAAAAAAATGGGTACCTTTTAAATTATATTGAGATTTTGTTTGATTATTATGGCAAAATCAGTCTCATGTAGGCTGCATTATAATTTGGTCAAGCCAGTATGGTTGAGACTGATGTCAGTTGCCATTAACTCAGTTTTTACAAATTTACGCTTACTTTTGTACAGGTTGTCTCAGAATGTTTCTTGTGTTTGATATTAAAAGGACGTCAAAGTCAAATTACCTTTATTCACGTAAACCTATTACAGGCATTTATGAAACGTCATTAATTCAATTATTTTGATTGATTCTACGCCTGCTAGTGGAAGACTAAGCACCACACTGGTCCAAAGAGTAAGCTTAGCAGTGACCTGTTATTGTTAAATATGACTGAGGAAATAATCTGCAAGAAAAACTCAGCTATATCATATTTACAAAATAAATCATGTACAGAATTTCACCACAACGATCAATTAATAACCTTTTTAAATTTAGCTATGAGTACCTATGTACAATACCTGGTACAGCGGTACCACGTCAGAAATCAGATAGACTACTTGCCTATGTGCAACCCAAAAACAGACAAAACATCAGTATTAATACTAATTCGTTTTATTTAATACTAAATAAAAGATCAGTTCTTGAATTTTATTTGTGAAAAACAACCGTTTGCAAATGTGCACCATTCACACTTTTTTGACATAGAACTAAAATTTTCAATCACACGCTGGAGCATCGACCTAGGAATAGCTTTGATTGTGTCTGTGATTATTTGCTTTAAACCATTCTAATAAGGCCAAGGCTTGTAGACTACTCTTTAAGTTGAACCACAGGAAAAAAAATAGTTAGAAAAAAAAGTCTCCTTGGTGGCCAGTTAATGTCACCTCGGTACCCAATATAACTGTCAGTTGCATAGAAAACTTGTATTTTTATGACGAAATTTATTATTTTCTGCATATTATGCCGAAGTGCAAGCAACTTTTAAGTGTACAAAGCGAGATTTCTAAGCGTAATCATAGATGTGATCTCAAAATTGCCGTTCTATTAATAAAACCTTTTTCTTTTTAAAGACGGTGTGCGTTTTCTTAATATGTCTTTTAAGGTAGGTAACGTTAATTTAAAATACATTTTTCTGTTATAAAAATTAAACACCACAAAAATCATTTAAAATGATGCGATATAGGTGTAAAACAAGGTACCATTGCCGCTAGCGACATCTACAAAAAGCTTTGCCTGGTACACTCCATTGTTAGCTGCTTCACGAGTTAAATAGTAGAGTCCGCAAAAGCTATTCCAAGATTGATGCTCCAGCATGTGATTGAGAATATTAGTTCTAGGTTACACGAGTGTGAAGCATCAACGGTCCGGACTGCATTGGTAATAAATAAATATTATTTTATTTAGTATGAAATCAACCGAATTATAATTAATACTGATGTATTTTTTTTTAAATATCAATGACGATAGACATTACTAGACCCCCTTTATTTTTATAAACTCATGACCTTTAAACTCATAGATAATAATTTATAAATAAAAGCAATCATTGTAAATGTGGGACAGTAATAATAAGTTTTTTTTTTGTCGCATTGTATTTAATTTCTTCAACCAGTGTTTTGTCTCTTTCTTTTTGATTTCATTTGCAAAGTTGCATGCCTAGCACCTGCACAACACATTTTTTATTTACCAATGAGTTTACTTTTGAGGAATGTAGTCAAATTTGAGAAATGTAGTTAAAATTGAGAAATGTAGTTAAATTTGAGAAATGTAGTTAAATTTGAGAAATATACCATTTTTAAGATTAGGTACTATAATATCGCATTCGTAATTCGATACTGTCACAATCTAAAATAAATTTTTGACTCAAACTTGTTAATTCCTTCTCTAAGTGATAGACAAGCTGCCGACGAAAACTGGGGGATGTCCCCATCCTCAACCCAGGCCCATTAGCCAATCCAGTTATTCTGTTACTTAGGCCGCGTTCGTTTTAAGAAATGCTAGCATGAAAATACCACTTTTTTTAGCACAAGTCGTTCGTTTAATGAAAATTCTAACATTTGATGCTAATTTCGTATGTCAGTACCGTGTTGAAGGTTATTGATGTTACTTTTTGACAGATGTCATTTAATATAAGAAATAGTTTGTTTACATTGTTGTATACTTTGTAGTTTATATTATATTTGTTTAAAATGTATTTTAAACGATTTTATGTAATAAATTCAAAGACCATAATACATTGTCAATTGATTTTGTTATTATTTGTTTCTTGTCATACTTGTCAAAAAGTAGCCTTACCGCTCGTTTTTTTTAAGAAATTTTAGCATTGTTAAAAAAAGTAGTATTTCTTAACAAAAACGACATTTCACGCTGGTTTATGAAGTTGCTACGAAATGTTGGAAATGCTATAAAACGAACGCGGCCTTAGTCGCAAACGTTATTAGTGGATTTCGTAATTTACGTCAGAGATTGCGTCATAATTACAAAATATTATTCAATTCTCAACTCTATAAGCGCTTGACCTTGAAATCGTCCGTGCAAATGTCAACCTTAATAGCGTGATATATTATTTCCAGACATTTTTTTTTATTTCCAGACAGCTCACACAGCGCCATCTAGTTTCAGTGGTAAGCTACTAGGCTTGTGTTACGGAAACTAGATGGTTGATAAACTACATATTATACTTTTTTTTTTGTAAATATATACATATTATACATATAAACACCCAGACCGAGACAAATTATACAATGTACAACTTGCCCCCGGTGGGAATCGAACCCACGACCTCCCGAGTTCACGGCAACGTTTGTTACCACTAGACCACGGAGGCGGTCATATATATAGTTAACGGGTTTCATTATATAACGTTTGCGACTAAGTAGGTAACAGAATAGGGCTAATGGCCTGATCGACCACATAACTATCAATTGAAAACGATTGATGAATTGGCTATTTTGTTCGTAAAATGCGATTATTTGACGTGGTCGTTGCTAGGTGCAACAAACAAGAGCAAATATTTTTTTGTTAATTGAAATATCCTTCGTCTCGGTACTTGACAGGCGCCATCTTGTTAAAAGCATCGATTTCGCTCGCAAAATCTATTTTCGTAGATTTTTCTAGTCTGTAGTTTTGAGAAATCTAGTCTTATCTGCTTACTAGAAAATCAAATCATTTATTTCCTTAGGTTAGTACACAACACTTGGATATTGTCAATACATATATTTTTATACAATACAAGGGCATATATATTTATAAAAAATATACTATCAGCAGCTATGGCTGGACCGAATCTAACAGCAATACAATTATAATAAATTAAACATTGTTGCCATAAGCGACACACAAAAACACAAAGCGCTTAAAAAAGCTATCCGAATGCCTGTCAGAGCGAAACAAAGTGAAAAGTCGAAAATAGGACTTGTAAGTTGATAAACAACATTTCTCATAAAATCAGACCTGAAAATTTTTTAAAAGTATCGGATTGTGCGAGCGAGACGGATGCAAAGCGTTAAACTATTTTAAAGCTCTGCGATAACCAATCGTAATCTATGCCCCTTTTAGTTTTGCATCTACAAATTTATAAATTTTGTAATATTAGATTAGAACACTTAGCGGTATGTATGTCTATAACTAAAGAGACTAATGTGACGGTAAAATGTAAACCACTTTAAACGTTTTAATACACGCCACGTGATTGGTAGTTAGCTCACTTTGTTATTATAGCCAATCACGTGTCTTAATTTAATTAACCTGACTGAAACCTGCGGTAAGCTTGGTCCAGTAATGAATATTATATTTATTTATTTCAGTATAAATTATAATAAGGTGCTTTAATTTTGCCGCATAATACTATTGTGTTCATAATGTTTTCTTGTTCGCATTAACAATTGACCAAGCATTTGTGCGTACATTGCGTGTTATTTTAAACGAAGCTTGCGTTTGTTTAAATAATAACAAGAAATGTTCAACTAAAATACAGAACCCAGTATTTATATTAATCTTTTAAAAGTGTAATACGGCTAAATTAAATGAGTTACAAAATCAGTCACATTAGTCCCTCAGATCAAATAATCGACTATAAATAAAATATTAGTCTAATGTAGGTACTTACTTATGTATTATGTATGAAAGACAATGTGTGTGCTTGTACATTTTTAATTAATAAAAAATATTTTAATTATAAATTGTTTTTTTTTAAACATTTCCACCAAAGTCGTGATATGCGGAGAGAAGTGCATGTAGCGGACAGGTTGTAGCGAACAAGCAGAGCGAATATGTACTGGCTGGAGCAGAGCTGAGATTAGGGGTCGTTCATTTATTACGTAGACAATTTAGGGGGGAAGGGGATGACCATGTCTTATTTTTTCTTACAAAGGTGAGATAGTTCTTACATAAGATTACAAAAAGGGGCAAAGTTAAGATTATTCTAGTGGCCGATCCAATGAGGTGTTTCACTATTTTTTTATCACAATAGATGGCTGATAAATGGTACCTAATATAACTGCCAGTTGCATAGAAAACTTGTATTTTTATTACGATATTTATTATTTTCTGGATATTATGCCGAGGTGAGCAGCTTTTAATTGTACAAATCCAAATTTCCAAGCGAAATTAAAGATGTGGTGATCTCAAAATTGCCGTTCTATTAATTAAACCTTTTTTCTTTTTAAAGACTGTTCGCTTTTCTCATTCCTATTTTAAGGTAGGTAACGTTAAGTTAAAATACCACATTTTTGTTATATAAATATAAAAATCTACCTACAAAAACATTTTAAAAAATATGCGTCATAGGTGTAAACAGTGTACCATTGCCGCTAGCGACATCTACAAAAAGCTTTGCCTGATACACCCCATTTCTGAGTGGGTTTTGAGCCCCTGGATTGATCAAAATCCTTAAGATTACATTACATAATTTATATTTGTATATTTCACCTATATAACAATCGTTATATTTTGATATGTCAGTTTACAAATTTTAAAATAATAATGTAAATTATACTATGCATCGTAGACATAATACGAGCTAGACAAGAAGCATTAGGAACAGTAGAAGGCATAAGACCACAAAACTATCCTCTCGTACCGAGACACGATAATAATAACCTAAGCACGCTTTAAGCTGTTCCAAGACGTGCATAAACTGTTTTGCCAAAGCTTTGTGAAAAATGACATAATTCCTCGCGCTTAGACTGCTCTGTAGTTCGCTTTGAGCGCTGTCAGTTGTTTGTCATTATGTCGCGCGCCATTTTCAAATTAATTTAATATTAGGTAAACGTTATCATATATGATATATGAAAAAACCGAGAGTGGTATGTTTGTAAGTATTCATACTCAAAGATGTGGAATCCGCAATTTATCATCTATAAATTAAAAAAAAAACTATTACGTTATGAATTAAAATGTGATATGTTATAATATTAAAATATGAACAGTTTAACCGTTCCGAATTGAAATCATGCTCTGAGCATCCAAATCGTGATATTTGATTTGGAACGACTGTCAGTATCATATTCATTCTAAGCGCTCTAAACATGATTCGGAAGTATACCGATATATAAATTATTTTTCCGTCAAAGGCATGTCAATAAACTCTGACAGCTTATAAAAAAAACATTAATATTGTTTTAAATTCACTTGGTTGTAGTCTAGTTATAATCTCAGGTAGTTTATTAACAACGGCAAAGCTTGCTTAAACGTTTTTCTCAACCTGGTTTGCCTTATATGTATCTAGATTTAATTTTAGTTTCTTAGGTTGTACTTAGTCAAACTAGAGATGGAAGTTCATTAGCTTTCGCATGCCCTCCTGTAAGCAACTATATACATACATACAGAGACGTGACTGTCATAATCTTGGAATCAACATAATAATTTGGTAAAAAAAATAAGAATAGACCACCTCCCTGTTTAATATTTATTTATTTATTTATAACTTAAGAAAAAAAATAGTTATTAGTTGATTTCATTATTTACGTAAGAGATTGCGTCATAATTACAAAATATTATTCAATTCTCAACACTATAAGCGCTCGACCTTAACAGCGGCCGTGCAAATATCAACTTAAATAGCGTATGTATATAGTTAATAACGGATTCCATTATATAACGTTTGCGACTAAATAACAGAATATAGGGCCGCTGGTTTTCTCTGTATATTGTAGTAATTAATAAAATTATTTAGCTTGGAGTGAAAGGGCAATTAATTATACAAATTATCAAAACGTGTGGTTTCGCAAGCGATGCTGACGGTACCGTAGCAACCTACTCGCGTGAACTCGTACGGAATGAAGTCGCAACACGTAGTACCTTATATAATCTGTGGTCGCAACAATGCGATCCTAATAGCAATTTAATGGATTAAACCAGAATCTTTCATTGGATCTTCCAGAATATTCAAAGAATGGACCTAATGTAAGGACCAGACACAAAATAAAATAAAATATTGTCAGTTAAAGTTAAAATTTAGTTGCACGCGAAATTATATTTTCATCATTACAGCCCCTAGAACACAGCGTCCTAGACCTCCACTGCTGGAGATGGGCCTTTCAGAAATAATATCTGGAGAATTTGGCCTACACTCGCCACGCTGGCCAGACGGCTTGGCAAATGAATTTTATGTAATGTAAATTATTTTTTTATTGCAATCATCCAGACTATAATGTTATAGTGAATACGCATTTATCATCAGCCACTGCTGGATATAGGCCTCCCCCATAAGGCTCGCCACTTCACAAGATCTTCTGCAACCCTCATCCATCCCCCACCAGCGACCTTCCTTAAGTCATCTGTCCATCGGGGGGTCGTCCCACTCCGCGTCTTCCAGTACATGGTCTCCACTCCACCCGTCTACTCCATCGATCATCGTTTCTGCAACAGATGTGTCCGGCCCATTGCCATTTAGGTTCTCTGACGGGTGTCAACGTTTCTGACTTTATCTTTTAAAGAAATCCCGAGCACGTTTGTCCACGTTTCTGCACCATACGATGTTACTGGAAGAACGCACTGGTTGAAAAACAGCTGCCCCTCCCCCCCCCTGCCCTCCCATGATTGGTTAGGTTCCTCCTCCTTGCATCGTTCTCCTCACTGCTGAGGGTCCCCCTTCACGAATCACTTTGTCCCGGACGATGCGGCGCCATCCGGGTCTGCATGTAGGGCATCACTTCACAGTGTCTGAAGCCCGCCAGTGGAACAAACTACCACTGGCCATTAGACGGGCACCATCTGTCAATGTTTTTACACAATTAGTCACTAACTTGTTTCTTGATAAGCAGGAGCACACTGCCATCCAGTACACATTGAATATTTGGCACGCAATATGTTTATGTATGTTTATTTGTATATACACACATCAAAAGTGTCTATGGATCAACATATATTTTTGCAATAACTTTTCTCCTGATTGATATTCATTAAAATTTTCTTTAAGGATTGATCAAATAAAATGTTTTCGTTTGTCTACAGTAACGATAAACCAAGTCACCTTTGCATTAGTAAAAAAAATTGCCATTTTCCTAATAAAGGGATTTTTGACATTTGAACCACTAACATTAAAGTTCGAAAAAAAGACTGAAATAACAGTTTTTTTTTTAATTTTATTGGGTAACTTAAACAATTAATAATCCGTGTTTCTACCGCGAACACTAACAACACAAGAACATCGGTTTGGCATACTCAAAATGAGTTCATCCAAATCACGCTGTGGAATGGCCGCCCATGTTCGTTGCAACAACAAAAAAAGGTCTTCTTGCGACTGGATACCCTCCATATTCGGCAGAGCTCTTCTCTGAAGAATATCCCATGCATGCTCAATCGGGTTCAAGTCTGGCGACTGAGCAGGCCAGGGCAGGACATTGATGTTAGCTGCGGCGAGAGTCTGTCTTACAACTCTTGCGGTGTGCGGTCGTGCATTATCATGCATTAACTGAAATAAGGGACCGATATGCACTTGTAGAGGAACGATGACGTCTGATACAACCGTCTCAGCATAAATTTGAGCGTTGAGGTTGCCTCTGATCCAAATCAACTCAGTTCTTCCGCCGATCGAAATACCCGCCCATACCATGATGGTTCCACCACTATAAAGATGGACTTCCTGGCAGGATTTTAATCGCTGTTGGCGTCCAGGGGTTCTCCAGTGTCGTATACGTCTTGTATCCGGCCTCATACCAAAACGAGACTCATCAGAAAAGCACACGAAACGCCATTGTTCTTCTGTCCAATTTCTGTGTTCAAGAGCCCATTGATATCGAGTCCTACGATTGTGCATTGCTATAGGTGGTACCCGTAGCGGTCTTCGGGAATGAAGGTTCACTTCATGCAAGCGGTTTCTGACTGTTTGGTCGCTAATTAAGTTCCCTGAAGAGCGATGAAGGCTCACGGCTAACATCATGGCGGTTATTGTTGGAGTTCTTCGAGCTGTGATTTGAATGTATCGGTCTTGTCTCCGTGTGGTGCAGCGATACCGTCCTCCATGGCGCTCAGCCACGGTACCAGTGGTTCGGTAACGTGTCCAAAGTCGACTGATAACACTCTGACTTGTATTCAGAGCTAAAGCCACAGTACGTTGCCGGGAACCAGCTTCTATCATTCCCACGGCTCTGATCATTTCTTCCCTGCTTAAATGACGTCGCCGCTCCATAATAACGTTGGTTTTAATCAGTAGTAGGGAAACAGTAGCACTAATAATGTCTTCAATGCGTCTTATGTTTTTATAGGGAAAATATTGACAGCTGATTTTCATCTTTTACTCGAATTTGATTGACAGTTCCTGTTTTAAATTATGAAATGCACCAAAAAGGATCCATATAAATTTATAAAATCATAAATTTATTACAAAGCCACATCTCAATCACAAGAAATCCGCATAAACATGCTTGATCCCTAGACTTTTTTGATGTGTGTATATATATATGTATGTATCATAATGTTTGCATGTAGTTTATGTAATTGCTTGGTATATAGTGTATTTATAAATTAGACTATTATTATTAGATTGTCGCACCCTGCCCATAATCTATCATTCCAAAGGTTAGTTGTCAAAGAATGCCTAACAGGCATTAAACTCGCCTATGTACCTAAAGTTTTGGTGCAATAAAGAGTAAAGTAAAGTAAAGTATCATCACGACCGTTTCCCTTTCGAGGTGGTCAGAAACCAAGCTTATAAATAATTCACATTTAGCCAACTTTACTATAGGCCAATCATGACAAGTGGCAAGCTCGTCGATGTCTTCAGCGTACCAAACTCGAGAAAGTATCACAAATAAATCAAATATTAATTAAATGTATTTTTATCAATTAATAAATATTTTTGTGTCCCGACCAGGAATCGAACCCGGTACCTCCGAGTCCAAATCCACGGACTTAACCGCTAGACCACGGAGGCAGTTATTTAAACAGTTTAATAAAGAATTTAAAATAAATAAAATCTTGCATTTGGGTATTTAGGGAGGTGCGGATCTGGTCAGACCAGCGTATTGGGGTTAGGTTACGGCTGGTCATTTAATATTGTTCTATAAATTTAAGAGGAAAATAAGCAACACAATAGGATGAGGTCTTTTATAAAGACGTTTGAAGCCTAATTGGGTTCTGATTGGTGAGAACGGAGAATCGGCCGGCGTTCTTTTGTGCTCTTTAAGTGACTGACGAGAAAATGGCTTCTTGTTAATCTATTGTTGGAATTGTATGCAAAAGAACGCAGGGGTGTATTGGGAATCGAGAATCAAAACACAATTTTTGGGTGTACATAAAACAACAACAGGTGACAGTTGGCGAGAGTTGCATAGATTATTTTCTTTTCAATTTCTTTATTAGTTTTTTATAATTTTAACGGGTCTATACGCGATTTACCTTAGAGACATATTTCTCCCGACGTTTTAGCCAGTTGCATTGGCCGTGATCACGGGTCGACTGAAGCTATGCGGTGTAGTCTTGTACATACTGGGTGGTAGATGTAAACCTACCCACTTATTTATTTATTTATTTAAAACTTTTTGCACTATGTACAAAGGCGGACCTAATGCCGCTAGACATTCTTACTCGGTCAACCTTAGGGACATTACGAGCATTGTATGTGGAAGGTTCGCGCAAATTATAGAACATAATATAGGGGAGAAATTAAAATACTACTTAAACTAAACTACTTACTAGTAAATAATATTAATATACTAAACACTAATATACTTATAATACTTAATATATACATAAATACAATATATACATACTTACAGTTGTTGGGATCTATTTAAGAAGTGTGTGAAAACCATCCTTTTAAACAATGTTCTATTTGGCGCCTGTCGGATATCTAAGGGTAGGTTGTTCCACAGATTTGCGGCAACAACTGCGAAGGAGTTTTAATCTTTCAATTTAATCTTATCACTTTTAAAAGTTTTGCACCTATTATAGGCGACCACCACATTACCACAGTAGCCTTTAATGCCTATAAAAAATAACAATATTATAAAATTTCAATAAGTATATAAAAACTAAATATTATTCGAAAAACTAAAGCTAAAACACAACATCAATTTTATTGTATATATATATATAATAGACATACAATTCCTTTTAGAAATAAAAATAAAAAGTAACGATAATATTACCTACTTCAAGTAATAAAGGAAAATAAAATTGATGTTGTTTTCACACAAAATGTTTGCCTTCTGTAGTCTAGCGGTTAAATCCGTGGATTTTAGTTATTACATTGAAGTGTACCTATTGGTAATTCAATAAGTAAAAATAAATAAAATAATTAAATTGTCGTACCACAATGTATCTTCGGTGTGCGGCCTGACTAATTACAAAATAGGGTGACAAAAACACTATTTACCCTTGTAAATATTCAGAAACCATTCGGCCAGTAACAAGTGCAATGAAAAAGCAAATTTACAGTGTAATGTAATGTAATTAATGAGATCCGACTTGATGTTGATGCGATAAGATTAAATTAAGGAAACCATACACGATGCAAAAGCTTTGTTTTTTTAAGAGGGTGAATCGCAAAATCTCTTAACGATACGACCCCAGCCTGAAGGGCCACCGCGGGAGGTCGCATGCCCAAATCACCGTGAGGCCTCCTAAGGAGACCCCAGGGCGCCTACGGACTAAAACCCTATAAACCGTCTCTCTTTCACTGTTGGCCCTGCGTGCCTTAACTAGCTAAGTCTGAGTCGTGGCTACAGAGTGAAGGCACTGGTTCGCCGCGTACACAATGCAAATGCTCTAAATCATCCATAGAAAATTACATTTACACACACACACACCAATACTAATGCCTTAGCACACAGGAGAACAGGTTAGGGTTTTTTTTTGTTTCACAATTGTTACTATTATTATTTATTTTTTTTGTGTCGCTCACTATATATTATTATTGATTCATTAATTGGCTTTAGTTAAGAATTTTGTAGAGTATGTTTAATTAGGGCTGTTGAATCTGTAACTAAATTAATAAACCCTGTTTATTAAATAGATCGATGTTAAACTTGAGATGAATTTCTCTTTTTTATAATATGTCTGTCTTTTTCGAGTTTAGAGGTAATCATATCACATGAACCCTTATAGTAGATTACTTAAAATATCTCCAAATTTACCTACTGTTACGATGTGGGCGAGACTATTTTTGTCTTAAGTTTTAGTCATTGATGAATAAAACATCATGTTAAGCGTATACTCGTATATTATATTCCCTAGAAAGTTACTAGACTACATATCTCAAGTCTTTAGACTTTTTTAGACTAGATTAAAAAAAAAATCGGATTGTGCGAGCGAGAGGGGAGCTTAACAACTCTCTTAAGTGAGTGATAAAAATATACAAATAAAAATTATCAGCCCTCAGACAGCATCATGTATAGAAGGCTTTAATTTCTCAAAGGGTACCTATGTTTGGATCTGCTACTATGGACGTCAGCAACGACACAGCCTACAGGGAGGCAATGCTACATAATAAAACCTGAAAACTATAGCTTAAAGACCAAACTCAATTGTATTATACAGAGTGGATTTTTGAATAGACGGGACCTAAACCTTACCCGTGGCGTGATTACAGGAAAACTTTTTAAAATAGTCTAAACTGCAACACAGATTTTGGAATTAAATACAGTCAGCAAGAAAATACACACAAAACGTTATTTGATGCCAATCAATCCTGTTACTTATTAACTTCTAATCATATCAGAAAAATCATCAGAAATTTCAGATCGCAAAATAATATATGTTTTGTACGTGACGCAAAACCAAAGGATATTGTGATTGGCTTAATAAAGTACGAGTATTCCCTATTTTTAATTGCCATAAGAATATATAGGCCAACAATCTGCGAAACCTAAAATTGCTGTAATACGGGTGTAGTATTCTAT
This sequence comes from Tinea semifulvella, assembly GCA_910589645.1. Lineage (NCBI taxonomy): Eukaryota > Metazoa > Arthropoda > Insecta > Lepidoptera > Tineidae > Tinea > Tinea semifulvella. The sequence goes on from OU342599.1 coordinate 7,290,040, forward strand.
TCAAATAAATATAAACAACTCAAATATTCTATCCAGCTGTCAAACCCCTCGGCCGTCTCTACGCTCGAGGAATAGAGCTGTCAAACTCAAGGTACATTGCGACGCATTGCATTGCATTACCTACTTGAAGCTTTTTATATTATTTAAACTTATTATTGATGTGTTACTTTATTAAGAATAAAAAACAGTACAATGATTTAAATTATAATGAAAATTAAGCTAATATAAATACCTATATAAACTAAATTAAAAATAAAACTATTTATAAAAATATTCACCCATGACTTGACCATGTGGCAGTGTGCCAAGAACATACGCAGCATTCCCCCGCTGCACTGCAGCGATGATGATTTGCTGCGCGAAAAAACTGCCAGCCCTCTTGTCACATACAGGCGTTATCAAATTGACATCTCATTCAAATCAGATTTCGTTCCAAAATTATAAATAGTGAGACATGACTATTAATATATTATTTAGTATATTTATTCGAAGTAGATACAACAATATTAAAATAAAATAGATTAAAAACTAATTATAAATAAAACTAAACTAAAAATGCCTATGAAATTAAAACTAATCTACAAAATAAACTAAGGGCTTACCACCAGTACACACCACCTAAAACGCTCGCCGCATTTCCTCGTTGAATTATAATGAAAATATTCTGTTTTAGGTAGTTTGGCATTTGGGATCGCCACACTCTTGAAAAATTCGTTTACCCAGCTCTTTTATGGATTTGTGGGTATCAAGAGAATATACTCCTTTTGTTTCAGCCCCAAATGCCACAAAGTTATAATTTTGTTTAATGCTATTTGATGTGCTTTTTAAATTCGGCTGTATAAGCAGCCGAACCAGCCTTTTTTGATGTAAATGACTATTTATAATATTAACGAGACAGACTTATGGATATTAAAAGTGTGTAGTAATTCTGACAAAATTAATAATATTTATCGTAAATAATATATGGAATACGGGAACTAAATCTTTAATATTTCCAGAAAAAAACGTATCTTTAGAATATATTTACAAAAATATTTAGGATGGTAACATTTATGCATTTTGAGGTTTGTTAAGTTTACATTTATTTATTTTTTCTAAAACATTTCCTCAACGGCTCTTCCACTCAACTATTCCTCCCAACTGTCAAAAGGGATCCTTGAAATCAGTTATAAACTCTCCAATCCTCTAACGGCATAAATGTTACCATTTTAAATATTTCCGGTAAGATATTTTTTTATTCTGGTAACATAGAAGATTGCATTTTCGTATTTTAAATATTCATTTTGTCGGAATGCACTCTCATGAGATTTTGACGTCCAGAAGTATGAAGTATGTCTCTTTCATATTATAAATGTTCATTTGTCACATAAAATTATTTCTAATTTTGAAAATAAATTCGATATGAATGTGTTGGGCAATTTGTTTCATTTAAAAATTATAAAGTAGTGTTGCTTTACTAAATTAAGTAATTTAATATTTAATTAATAATAATAAATATGTACAAGTTTAAGTAATATAAATATTAGACGAAAATAACTTAAAACACGATTCAAGGAGATTTTAAGGTGCATGCGGCGTCGCGCAAACGTCCTAAAATAAGATTGTTAGTAAATTTTCAGCAATAAAATAACACAATCCGTCCCTGTATAAAGAACGCTGCTTACTGCGCATGTCGCAAATTTATCGACAGGACCGATTGCCATTCTGCCTCCCAGTGGGTCCTCGAATCCGGCACTTGCTATCGGCGTGTCCTACTGTCACATCCTTTTCACAATTTATAACTGAAATTAATTAATTTGACATAAGAAACAATGTTACTGGTATATTCCACCGCTTTGCTAGCGGTCCTCGTCACCACGGGAGCTTTGCCAGCCCCTACAAATAAAGGTATGTCATTATCACAGCCCCTAGAACTCAGAGTCCTAGATCTCCACTGTTGAAGACGAACCTTGCAGATTATATTTCCGGAAAAGTTATCTCGCCACGCTGAATGTAAAGGTATTTTACACACTCGTATCATAAAAGGTAACCGCACCTATTATAGATCACTTCAAAATGGGTACGTATTATCGATTTACCTATATCATAATTAACATTGTTTCAATAGTTAAGAAATACCTACATATACCTTACCATTGGTGATAAGGTATCCATTTTGAAGGGGTCGATAATAGCTGCCATGTTATTCGACTTACTATCAAATCATGAAATTCCTTATTGGCTATCTCATTAGCGTTTCTGTCCTTTTATTTTATATCAAAATCACGTCTAAATTGTGTTTTTATTGGTTGTTATTGATTGTACGCGGCTATTTTTAGCAACAGGTGCCCATCTGCGCATGTTGCGTAGAAGACTTCCCCTTTTCGCCTTCTAATATTGCGGCTTCTACATTTAATACTAATAATCCTAATTACCTATTATTAAATAAACCTACCTATATTTAATAATAGGTAATTAGTATTATTATCCGTTATTTTTCATATACCGCAGCTTTTTAAAACAACATCGTAGATTTATTATTCGATCATTGAATTAGTTAGCGCCATTTTGTGTTTTAGGCAGGTACAGGAAGTTATAGTTGGTATTTTATCTAATTTATAAAAAATATTACTTAAGTACTAACTTATAGGTATAGTCAATATAAAAACATTAAAACTACTAAATATGGTCAGGTGATTAGTATAAAGCTGATAAAATTGCAAATAAATCACTGTAAATTCTAGAATGATTTATGTGACTATCGATTTAGTTGCGGAGCTGAACCTTCTGCGAGCGGGTTTCATCCCCCGTTCCCCGCACAACCTCCCGCCCTAGTTTCTCCCATTTGCAACATCTGTAGAGAAGAATGTCTGTTAAATATGGTTAATTATCTGGTCGGCATCCGACCGAGCGAGGTTTACCCGATTCTTAGCGTCTTGTACGTCTGTTATGCATTTGCAGCTGTATATTGTAGACTTTAAAAACTGTGCGGTGCCAAGTCCATCGTTTGTGGGGAAAGAGAAGAACAGTGTCTCAGACTTGTGATTGACTATGGGCTGGTTTAAAAAGGTGCGGCTAATAAATATTAATACTTGGGATTAAACACTTATAGGTACCTATACCTATATTCTTTCGAACGTTTTAAATCCATGGATGACCAAAATAATCTTGGCCTCTTTAAAAAGCGAGTTCAATTTACATGGCGATAAAAATTAAGCGTCAATCTCGTTTTAGGCGTACGTATTATATTTAGGTATCTATTTAAAAGCATGTTTATTTGAAATCATCAATAGCCGCTTACCTCTCGCTTCGGTATGAACCCTGATTTATTAGGTATGTTGCAACAAAAAAAAAATGCTATTGCTACTCTACCCAAATACCAATTTTAGATGGCGCTCCCATAAGTGAACTGCCAGAGAACTGGGACCAGACGAAGGATGACACCCAATCTCTTTTCCTCAACAAGAGTGATAAAAACGATCTGGAGCCATACCCGCTGGCCCTCAGTGAAGAAGGTAAATCAAGGGTCACATTGAAGCGAGCTTTCAACACTTTTCAGTTTCATTGCTCATGTTTATACAGACATAAGTCGTAACAGGTTCTCGAATAACTTAAGGGAATGTGGGGTGAAACCAGACAAAGGGGAAAATAAAGCTATTATTTTTTTAATTGTTATTATATTTCGAAATTTCGTTTAAAAATGGTTATCGATTTTCGAGCCACGAGTTATTTGTGTAGCAGAATCTGATACACATTTAAAACATCATTATAAAGGTTAAAACTGAACTATGATAAACATGATCTTGGATACTGCCTCTTTCATGTTGCTCATGATATTTCGTATTCTTCATCAACCGGTTGTTTCTTTAATTGTAAATGTTTCAGGCAACTCCGAGGGCTATGACCAGGCTGTGGAGCAACGTTTCGACGTTCCTCAGTCCACTGGAGAGTTGGACAACCTCATCATGAGACCTGAATTGTATGGTGAGCCTCCAGCAATGGAAAGCATGTCGGCTGGTTATGACTCCCGCCGCCGCAAGAGAGGAAGCGGAACCAAAGTCGGTGGAGCCGGCGCCGCTACAAAAGTAGCCACTAAGAACGGCTCTGGGAAGAAGAATCTTCAGTAAGTTAATAATAAAAATTAAAATAAACATTTTTTTTATTTTTTTAGCCTTCTATTATTCACGTACGATATCTACACCCACTCTGGTATATTGGCAACTTCGATAAAGCTCTTCGGGATCGTTTGACTTTCCTGACTTGACTTGCTTAAAGTTTAATAAAGTGTTTTATAAATCCATCACAAAAAAATATTACTCGACACAAATGCCTAGTTTACGTGAATAAACATATTTGGACTTTGTTTCTTGTGTAGCCCTGATGATATGGGAGCGGCCATGGAAGCGCTGTCTCACGATACTGATGTGCACCGCCGCAAGCGCGGAAGCGGTACCAAGGTGGGAGGAGCCGCAGCCTCTGCTAAGGCCTCCGCCAAAAACTCCGGCGGTAACAAGAAGAACTTCAGGCAAGTATTTCTATATAGTAAAACTTTTTGTTAAACGAAATAAAGTAAACAATTTTACCTATAGTATCGGTAGCCAACTAACTACCTTTACACGATACGAAATTAGCAAGTACTACTTAAAATCACTATAATCACATAAATTAGCTAATCAAAAATTACATAAACATCGTAACATCAGTTTACTTCGTTTAAAGAAAAATACAACTTACATGACTTACATTCTTTCTCGTGTACTATTCGACTAAATAGATGTTTCTTATGTCAGGCCCCTTTCAGAGCCTAATCGGCGCAAGCGAGACTCCGGCCTGAGTGCGGCGGATGTCCGGGCCCTTCTTACCATGTGGGAGTCTCAAGAACGTAGGAAGCAGGAATGGAACGCCAACCAGTGGACCGCTGCCGACCGATACTACAATAACCGCCCTACCAGTTCTTTAGAAGACGACTATTCCGATATGAACGACAATGGAGAAGTCTGGTACAATGAGCCAGTGCTAGTCGGACCCCGCGAACGCGATAGCGCTCATCACTCCTACTTTTCTGAACAAAACCGCATGCCTTTAGTACACGGTTATCCTGAAATGACCTATCAAGTGGATCCTGAAGTTGCACAACGGTTTGAAGAAGCCCGCCGCAAGAGGCAATATGCTAACAAAGTCAAGCGCTTTATGGTTGCTCGTAAACGCTCTGATGGACAGCATCAGAACAACTATAGGCCCAGGGACGATCTGTACACCCTAGCTGAGCTACTCCGCTCGGCTCCTCGCGTCCAGGAACAAGACATCCCCGCGTACCGTCGACTGATTCTCTAAGCACTTACCAGCAACACTAGGTGTCCATTTGATGGTCGGATGGCATCTGCAGGGAAATGGGCCTAATAGAAAATTTGGAAGGTTTTATGAGGTTAGGTTGAATTAAATGGATACCTGGTCTTCAGATACACGAATGGGGAGGTAGTTTGTTGCGTGTTCCAGTCTTAGCAAATATCTACCAAATTAACATCTAAATAGATTATATCTAATTGTAATTTATGTGTCTATAACAATTCTAACCTAAAGTGTAGAAGGTAGGATAATTTCAGGACATTCTGTAAATGTATTGGCCTAAATTTAAATCAATTTTATGCAGTAGCAATTAAGAAGATATGTACTATGTATTTATACTATTTTTATTAGGTCATATATGTATTATTCTTACTTTTGGATTTATTAATAATTTATCTATCTCTATTTATATTTATTGCAGTTTTAATTTGTGTTTCTACCTCGATCAAGGCATATCTAATTATATTTACCTATATAAATCACACTTTTAACATATAAGTATATTATATTCGTCTCAGAAAGTAGAATGAAGTTAAACTTCGCGTTTTATCTATGTCTTTAGTTAATCTATGTATAAAACTAAACTGGCTGTATTAACTTAGTATTATAAATAATTATTGGTGTTTTATTTCCACCCTACCCCCATTCCCCTAAAAAAATATTTAAATGTCTGACATAACAGAATCAAATCAAATCAAATATTTAATTTCCTTTGGTTCGCTTCTAACAGCTTGAATATAGTCAGCAATAATAAAATCAATACAATATATATATATATTATATTTGACAATTTTTATTATATATATAATAAAAAGAAAAAAATTATTATATATATAATAAAAATTGTCAAAAAGAAATGGAGTTCTTCGCGCCATTTTGCGTGGACAAGTCAAGTGCAAGTTTTTGTTTTGTAAATTAATTTACTGTGGATATTATTGGTCAAAAGTGGTGTTGTTTTGTTTAATAATGTGCTACAATGTGAATAAATATGGAAAACGATAAATTGGACTTGAACATCAGCAGCACAAGTTGCAGTTTATTTTTTGCGGTTTTCCCGCGCTGTGGACTCTCATATATTACCCGACGTGTTTGGGCTATAATGCCGCGAGTGACTCCAAGTAAAGCATCAAATCCTGCAGCATCTGGAATTTGATGATCCCCAACTCGGTTATGCTCTGTTATGAACATACATTACGTAAATAAATTACGTGTTTAGGGCTGATGTATTCTGTACAATGTCCTTCAAAGACAATTTTAAAAAAATATTCAAAAATATATTGGTAATAATGGTTAGACCGGAACCGGTAATAATGTATGTTAGGCATAACATCACTGCCAAAAAAAAAAAAACTATTTTTTATATTATAAAATTAAATTAAAATTTATTCGAAAAAAATAATATTAATACTAAGGATAGTTTGTAAGTCCCATCTGCGTGGAATGGTAGCAAGAACGCTGGCTGCATTTTCCCGCTGAATTGCAATACTGATTCTTTGGGCGAAGAAAGAGCCAGCCCTCTTGTCACCGGAGGAGACGACAAAAACTTTTTTGCGCTTGAACTCCATGGGCCCAGAGTTTCTACAGCAAACGGCACAAATATGTAATCTTTTAATATACTTACATAGAGCTAGAGTTACCTGCCGTAACCTTCACTAAAAAACTCTGTGATGGCGAATAACATATCATCACAGCCCCTACAACACCTCTATATATAGCTAGCAGGTTTCTTTCCAGTGCACAATATTTTCAAAAGATATGTTATTATTTCTATAAAAATTATTAGGTATATATAAAGAAACTAAACTTATTAAATTCATGCAATAATAATAAAGAAGAAGAAAAACTTAAGCTTTAAACCAAGAGCGTGCATATTTTTGTATTTATACGATTGAATATTTATTCGAAGGTAATAACAAGTACATTAAATATAAATTAAAAACTACCTAAATAATAAAATTTAAAATAAACTAACCTATAAATAAAAAATGTCCTCTAGAGACGTCCCATCCAAAATAGTCACAAGGAGACTGGCAATATTTCCCCTCTGTATAGCGAGGCTAATACGTTGGCAAAAATAATTGCCAGCCTTCCTGTGTCCAGACCTTTCTGTCAGCCGCTTTGACAACTCGCTTTTTGTATTTGTGTGTAATAATATAATATATGTAAATTGGTATGTGAGTGTGGGAGTGAGAGTTAAGTAAATCAAATTTATAATTTTATTTTATTCTATTGTGATCAAAATATCTTCTGTTTGGTCATTTTCTGTTTGGTTCTTTGTTAGAAGCCAGATGTTATCATTTTTTTTGCATTCAATTTAAGTATATCAATATTATGATTGGCCTTGTTATTGTTTTAAAACCTTTATTCGAAGAAAATAAGGTACTAAAAACCATCATCTTAAAACATAAATTAAAAAAATAAAATATAACTAAAAACTAAAATGAAGAAAACACAAATAAAAATTATTATAAATAAAAAAATTGCTCCAAATCGCTGCCAATGGGCAAAGTGCCAAGAATACTGGCAGCATTGCCACGTTGAATGGCAATACTGATCCTTTGGCCCAAATATTGCCCAGCCCTTTTGTCTCCCGAGGTGTTGACGAGCTGTTTTGACAACACCTTGAAAATTTCGTGTGCACTTCGTCCCCACGGCCCGAGAGTTTCAACTACAAACGGCGCAAAAACACATCTCCCAATAAGCTGAGTGTATTTATTTATTTATTTAATACTTTATTGCACAAAGACAAAGGCGGGCTGGAGTTCTTCGCGCCATTTTGCACGGACATGTCAAGTCCAAGTTTTTCGTTTTGTAAATTAGTTTACTGTGGATATTGTTAGTCAAAAATGGTGTTATTTTATTTTAATAATGTGCTACGTTGTGAATAATTATGGAAAACGATAAATTTGACTCTATATGAGTATATGGGGCAGAAGTTACACTTTATTTTTTGCGGTTTTCCCGCGCTGTGAATTCCCGTATACCCTTCGTGTTTGGGCGATATTGACGTGAATTATTCAATGAAAAGCATCAAATTCTGCAACACTTGGAATTTGATGATCCCCAACTCGGTTATGAACTCTGTTATGAACATAATTATATTATGTAAATAAATTACGTGTTTAGGGCTGATGTATTCTGTACAATGTCCTTTAAAGACAATAAAAATAAAACAAAGGTGGGCTTTAATGCCGTAAGACATTTTATCATAGCCAACCATTGGGATAACTTTAAACACTTTACTGAAAAGTAGGTGCCAAAAATAAAGGAAAATAAAAAGTAATTTAATAACTAACTAGATGTATAAATATATAATATACAACGTACTTATATATGTATCCACCAAAGAATATTGTAAGCCTTCTGATAATAAATAATTATCATAGAGTAATGTAGTTTAAATGTATGTAAATAATAATACAATAACAAAATATTGTCTACTGTTACAGCGGAAAGACAGCATTTTCTTATAAACACGGAAAAAGTAAGAAATATCCCAGTAATCCTTACTCAATTTATAACAAACTTTTTCGTGATAAGATAACATAGATGATTAACAATGGATGTGTACCTATTATGTGTTTGATATCAAAAAATAAACAGTTGCACCGCTACACTCGACAGTATTGTACTTGTTTTAGTTTAAATATTTGAAACAATGTTTAACAATGGTAAGTTTTATTTTTTATTTCGTATGTATTATAATTTATAATCTGTCCGTTCTGATAAAACAATCCATCCTAATAGTACTAACTTAATAACCTTATCTAGATTATCTATTAATAGTATCTTTGTAGGAGTGTTGGTGAATTGTTTTACGCTAACACTATAGTTTTATTTACTAAGTAAATATCTGGCAGTTTAGAAAAGAGCCTTGATAATTTATTTAATTAGAACATGAATTAACTAGTAGGTATTATCAAGAGCTCTAAGTATATTTAATAACAATACTTGTATAGTTACTGTAAGTAGGTACTTACAACTATTTACTATGAAGATCGAAACATATTTCCCCTAGATTATTAATTTATAATATTTAACCTATTTTGACTTGTGTTCTATGACAAGTAAGAGTATTATGATTTTTAGATGACATTGTCACAAGAAAAATAAATAAATCGTGATTGTCGTGATTTACCAAGATCCAAAGTATTCTTGATTAGGACCCAAGAAGATTAATACAATAACAAAAACGTTAAAGTACGAAGTAGTAAACGTTAGTGTTACAGCCAGAGAGTTTCACGGGAATGCAACTGCACTGATCAGGTTTAAAAAGTGGCGTAAGATGACCTCTGGTCAGGATGGTCTAGGAACCACACATTTTTAAAACACTAATTATGGTATTCTTGCACCCCAGCAAAATATTCCTAAACCAGTCCTAGCCCTACTTCTTAAAATAAATTACTAACGTAACGACACTTTTGCATATAAATAATGTTGCGTGTTGCATCTTCTATGCAGTTTTTCGCAAATGCGTCCTGGAAAATTTATAATATTGATTTTATCTTATTTTCAGTTTTATCAGACAGTAGTTCTTCGGGTGGGCGTTTATCACGTACACCAACAATCAGATCCAGATTTTCGTATACAAGTAAAGTATCTCGATTGTCGTTAAGCTCGCTCGGTGATCCTAAATTGTATTCTATCGTAAAAATACTTCAGGAGGACAATGAATTTCTTATTGCAGCTGAGATTGGGCATTATAAGAAGCTTCAATATTTAATTAGGTAAGTACGAGTATTTATCTAATGTCTTTTTTCTAAAATTAAAGTTTTATGCTGGATCAGCGAATAGAATCCGCTTCAGTTGACAAAATTAAATAACCAAGGTGCTTATTGGAATATTTTGGATTCCTTGTATCGGTTTACACGCTCCTTTTAGATGCAAATAATATTTTATAAATCTCCATTTTAGACAAGCATTCATTTACATCGTCTATTTACCTTTAATAAACCAGTTTATTCATTTAGCAATAGGTACCTAATATATTATTTCCTTATGACATCTTGGACAAAGCATGGTTTGATTGGACGCGCTACTATATTTTTTAACATGTTTTTAAAATTGTATAGGTATATTTACTTACGGATTCCTGGAAACTAATTTATTTTTGGTATAGAGTCTAAATTACCTTAAAATCTACTTTTCAATATCGTATTTGAATTTTCGTTAGGAGACGGTCCAGTTGCAAATAGCTGCATGATGACGTCACGTAATAGTATATACAAGTATACCGTGTTCGATTTGAAAGCAAAACGCGCTTTTTTACCTTATTTACCTTTCAAGCTTATAGATACATTTATACATTATTTTTTTTACAATAGTCAACTGCCTATATCCTGGGTTGAAGTCAGTTAAGAACGTAGTCGATGACTTTTTATTGTTTTTTTTTTTTTCAGGAGAGGTGCTCAAGTACAGCAAGTGGACAGTCTTGGCAGAAATGCCTTGCATCTAGCTGTATGTAATGGTAGCGAACAAACAATTAAACTACTGCTAAAAGCCAGAGTAGACCCAAATTTAAGGGACAATGTAGGTTGCACACCTTTATCTTTGTGCCTATTGAGGAGGTATATTATTAATATTTATTTACTTTTTGAGGCTAAGAACTTTTATGTACATCACACAACTTCCATTTACGACTCAGCGAACAAAAATTAACAAAAACCTACTGTTTAACACATTCTACTTAATTTAAGGATTCTAATTAAATGTTAGATGTAAGCCTTTATATTTGTGCTTAATAAAAAGCCATGTTAACATTTATTTATTTTTTGTGGCGTTGGACCTTGACAGTGTCCGTGAAAATATCAACATTAACAGCGTTATATATTTCAATATGTATAGTTAACGGATTCCATTATAATAACGTTTGCGCTTAGTGCGCGCAGAATAGGGCTGCAGTTTCATATACAAATATAAATTATAACTGGTACTTTTTTGCAGCCCGTCATTACCAGTAGCAAAAATGTTACTTGAACACGGAGCTACAATATCTAACCGATACTCGCCTACCGACACTGGATTATTTTTAAGTGAGTAGAAATCTTTAGCCCCCGTTACCCATGTTCCTCCCGATTCCGGGTCTACCCTAAATACTCGGCAAAGTGAATTTTCAAACCAATGACATTCAATAATCAAAAGAAATAACGTGAGTGCTAAAATTATTCCACCAATTTAATATATTTGTGGATTATGCCGACTTTAGTGATGCCTACATAGGCCGCGTTCGTTTTATAGCATTTCCAACATTTCGTAGCAACTTCATAAACCAGCGTGAAATGTCGTTTTTGTTAAGAAATTCCACTTTTTTTAACAATGCTAACATTTCTTTAAAAAAACGAGCGGTGAGGCTACTTTTTGACAAATATGACAAGTAACAAATAATAACAAATCAATTGACAAAGTATTATGGTCTTTGAATTTATTACATAAAATCGTTTAAAATACATTTATACAAATATAATATAAACTATAAAGTATACAAAAATGTAAACAAACCATTTCTTATGTTAAATGACATCTGTCAAAAATTAATAGGAATCCTTTCAACACGGTACTAACACACGAAATTAGCATCAAATGTTAGAATTTTCATTAAACGAACGACTTGACTTGACTTGAACGCGGCTCTAGTCTATGGAGTAACGAGGTGTCACAATATACGGGTAATGTATTACTTAACACAAAGCTACAATTTTCTGATGCAGATAATATATTACATGATAAAATATAAAATGGTCCTCTGGACAGAATTTAATTTAACATTTGTAATTCACGACGTGTGTAGACATTAGCTCCATCTCACATACAGGCGATCTCCTCACGCGCAGGAAGTGCGGCGTCTTTTGCTGAGAACCTCAACTTGCGAAAATACGCCAACCTTATTACCGGTTACGAATTTGCGCTGTTTGGGGTCGAAACGATGGGCCCATGGGAATTTCAGCAAGGCGCCTGGCCAAGGAGTTGTCAAAGCCGCTGACGGAAAAGTCCGGAAACAGCAAGGCTGGCAATTATTTCTGCCAACATATTAGCCTCGCTATACATAGTGGAAATGTTGCCCGTATCCTTGGGACTACTATCTCGGAAGGGACTTCTCTAGAGGACATTTATTATTTATAGTTTAGTTTATTTTTAATTTTATTCTTTAGGAAGCTTTTATTTATATTTAATGTATATTAAATTACATTTGTATTTATTATTTACAGATTTTGTCATAATGTCCGTGCCTACACCTGTTGAGACAGACATAATGCGTCTTCTAGTCCTTGATTATGGTGCCTTAGTAGAAGATCCTGAAGCTCCTGGAGGTCGACAGGCCTTACATTATGCAGCTATGAGCAACAACTGTGATCTTATCAATTTACTGGTGGAATTAGGCGCAGATCTACGTGCCACCAATCATAGAAAACAAACCCCAAAAGACGTTGCTCAAGCATTCAATTGTAAAGAAGCCGAATTTCAAATACAATCGCTGGAGTATGATAGTTTATTTGTTAGCAATGATAAAAGAAGAAGCAAGAATAGTAGGAGGTCAATAAATATTAGATAAAATGTCTTTTGTTTTATTTGATTTCTCTTCCAATATACTCGTACATACGTGAACAAAGTCACTAATGGACTTTGATAAACTTCTAATTTAATTGGACCAAGCCTGGGTTGCATCAAAATGAAGTCTCAATCTGTAATTGTAACAAAAAAAGTTAAAATGGCGTCTACAAATTATTTAGATAATAAGTATATATTGTACAGTACATTTTGTTTTTTTTTACATTCTATCTGATTAATATTATATCTGATGATTCTAGCTTTAAGCGTAGAAGTACGAATCATAATGACACATACGCTATGGGTTGAAGCAGTTAAAGCCTAATGTTAAGGATACAATAAGAAATTAATACAGATGTAGTGCATAATGTATTTCCATTGGGAAAACCGGCTCTTAATCGGAATACGACGGCACCCGAAGTTTCGAGTTAATCAATTATTGCATTAAAATACTTTATTATTATTATTTTGTACTTCCTCTAAATAAGTATAAGAACTAATTATTGCAATAATATTGATTTTATATATTGCTAAATAGGGTAGGTAGGTAAGAGGTTTCATCACATAATAAAGTTTTTTCACAGAGCATATAGCTAATAGTTTTTTTAAAGGCTGAAATAAACATACAAGTTTTTTTTTTAAATTTAAATTCTCTGCCTTAAAAATCGTTGTCTTTGTCTCTTGTATGAATATTAAAAAAACAACTTCAAAAATGGCGACCTTGTCGCAGTTGCTTTTTTCTGCCAAACAATACTGAAAAAAATTGATATAACCAACTATTTTTATCGTAATTATAGTAAGAACCTAAGTAGAATTATATTTAAATTACCTTTACATAACTAGTCATTTTTGATAATGTGATAATAAGTGTACTCATGGCTTTCAACGCTCAAGATTCACCCATTACCCCGCAGTCATTTGTGGAAGAGATAAATTACAATGAAATACAAGAATTAACGGTAAATAACATTGTAAAGCTATGACTGGACTTTGATTTTGGTGCTGCGATATTAAAATATGGTTTAACATTAACAGGTCGTCGGGAAAGGAGCTTTTGGTGTGGTATACAGAGGTGTATGGAGGGAGAAGTATGTGGCTGTGAAACACATTAATTCTGAGGCTGAAAGGAGAGAGTTTGCTATAGAAGTTCGTCAGTTATCTCGAGTTTGTCACAAGAACATAGTGCGGCTGTATGGAGCGTGTACACAAGGCGCTCATGTGTGTTTGGTCATGGAATACGCGGAAGGTGGTTCTCTTTACAATGTCTTGCACTGTAGGCCCAAGCCGAAGTACACACCAGCACACGCTATGAGCTGGGCCCGACAATGTGCAGAGGTATGTTAATTTGGTTATATATTTAATTATAAATATAGTTTGGTTTAAGTTCATCCATGTTTGTTGTCATTAAAATTCGAGAGTATATCTCTTTCTGAATTCCTACTATAAGCAATATTAAAACTACTAGACCCACTATTTCAATATATAAAATAAATAAATAAATATTATTATTATTTCTAATAAATAATAAATAAATTTTGTCTCCTATAATCAGTGGAAAAGTAAAAATTCTTAAGGGTCACGTATGTCATAAAAGTGAGTTATATATTATATACATATATAAATAATATAACATATTATTAGCAGAATCATATAGTATTTTAACAAATCTAGCGCAAGACCGTTGATCTAGATGTGGAGTTATTGGGTTTGATTCCTGATCGGGAACCAATAATTTATTTTATTTTATGCACCATGGTTTATTAAAATACCTGAGTTGCACAAATACATCTCTATAAATACTATAAAGGGTGAAGTTACCTTCTGCAACACTAGATAGACTAGACTGGAAAATCACCCTAACTAGCTAGCTGTTGATCTCACAATCCCTCAAAAAGTCAGGTGTATAAAAAGAAGCAGAGTGTTAGAAGCAGATAGCGAGGCAGATTTAGCTGCTAAACAAACCAGGAGATATATATTCCTAATGGAGAATAGGCTCCACATGCCATATACAAAGAAAAGAGGAAAAACATTTTTTTTTTGTAATTGTTGTTGAGTTTGGTACGCTTGCCAGCTTGTCATGTGAGCCTACAGTAAGTTAGCTAAATTTGAATATTATTCTTAAAAAATGTGGTTTTTGACCAACCCATAATGGATATGGTTGTAATGATACTTTACTTTTATAACACTCTTTAGGCATTATATAGTTAATTAAATATTAATTGATGTAATCATGGACTTAACTAAATTCTAATGGGAAATTTAGTGACAAAAAAATATTACTGTGAAATGCTTGTTTTAACCGCTAGGCCATGGAGGCAGTTTATGAATGAAAAATCTTGATATCATTTCAGGGTGTAGCGTACCTACATGCAATGCAGCCAAAACCATTAATACACAGAGATTTAAAGCCACCAAACTTATTATTGGTTGGGGGCGGCCAGAGATTGAAAATTTGTGATTTTGGGACAGCTGCAGATAAAGCCACTTACATGACAAATAATAAAGGAAGTGCAGCTTGGATGGCACCTGAGGTAAGCATATGTTTTCATAATTTATAAGTGGGTTTTGCGTATTATTATTTATTTTATAAATTAGCCAAATTATATTAAATTATTTATTTAACAAGTTTTTATTTATTATTGCTCCTTTTTTTTAGTTATTATTTTCTATGTAATTTATTTTTAATTTAATGGGGTATCAGGCAAAGCTTTTTTAAAGATGTTGCTAGCGGCACTGGTACCTTGTTTACACCTATGTCGGTCATTTTAAAAATGTTTTTGTAGTTTTTTTTATTTTTTATAACAGAAATACGAATTTTAAATTAACGTTACCTATCTTAAAAGACTAGGAGATTAGGAAAGCGAACACCGTCTTTAAAAAGAAAAAAAGATTTAATTAATAGAAGGGCAATTTTGATATCACCACTTATTTATTTATTTGTTTTATTAAAACATTACATGGCTTAACAGTAAAGCCCAATTTACCATGCAGTCAATATTATAATTATGACATACATTTTCATTAAAAATGGATTGTCAATATACCTATATTTTTTTTCATTTACTATACAAATAATAATATTAATAAAGCTTTTAAGTTAACAATAGTTATATACAGTATAAAATTAATATAAAAAGAAAGAAAAGACAAATAAATAATAATAATAAAATAAATCAAAATTCTTTGATTTCGCGTGGAAATCTCGATTTGTACACTTAAAAGCTGCTGACTTCGGTAATATATCAAGAAATTAATAAATTTCGTAATAAAAATACAAGTTTTCTATGCAACTGACAGTTCTATTAGGTACCATGATAAAAAGTTAGTGATACACCCCATTAGGCCGTGTTTAAAGTTTGTACATTTATGGAAAGAGTTGGAAGCTCTTTCCATAAATGCGACCTTAATGAAATCATACAGTATTTGCTTGGGTAGGGAGAGCAATAAAATGGTGGATGGTGAGCTTCTTGTACAATAAATAAAAAAGGAGGCCCCCTTTGTAAACCAGCCTATTGTCTGTTGCAAGCCTGTTCTTCTCATCACTTACCCACACACAATGAACCCGGCACCTGTATGGTGAATCCATGAAATGTTCAGAAATTTGTCTTCTTCTCAACACATAATTTGGTATTTTTTCTTTGTAATAAAACAGAAAATCATATTTTATTTCAGGTATTTGAAGGCTCATCATATACGGAGAAATGTGACGTATTTTCTTGGGGTATTATTTTATGGGAGGTGCTCTCTAGAAGAAAACCTTTTGACAAACATGGGGTGTCAGCATTTACTATAATGTGGGCAGTACATACAGGTATTATTATGTTTTTTTTTATATTTTAATAGTTTTTTCTTCCAACAGAGCCACTACGGCTACGCTACCTTAAAATAATGCTGATAATATTTTATTTTAAAATTTGCAATTTTATTTCTAAATGTCAATATGTTTAAATTAATGAATATATTTTTACATAGTCATCTATTGTTATGGTAAAGCCGACTCAAAACAGCTAAAAGTCTGTTCGCCGAGAGTAGATAACAAAAATGCAGGGGTTTGCGAAGTGTGGCTTGATAATTATTTTTACTGATATTGTAATAAAACAAACAATAATGTTGAAACAATTATTAAGACTTTGTTTGTTAATTGTTATTAGTTTTAAAAAATATTTTTGTTTAAAAATAAACTGTATAAACAGAAAATAACCTGCAAACACTGAAACAACACTCGAAATGCATTCAAGAAAGTAGTACGGCTGCTCACTCTGCGCTTGACAACAACTGCATACCTTGTACCACAATATTCAATACGCGCGGCGATAAGTGACTCCCGTCATACAGTTTGCGATAATTAAGCGACATTTGCTGTTCCAAGACTTTAACATAATATTTATTAATTTTATTTTATTTATAGTAATAAATTTACATTAAATTTTGTACATTTTAGGTCAAAGGCCACCTTTAATAGAAAACTGCCCAGAGCCTATAGAATTGTTGATGACTCAGTGTTGGCACCAGAATCCACAAGAAAGACCCAGTATGGATGAGGTATACATTTACAGGTCCAAAACGAAGCCAATTTCTAAGCATTCCATGGATTTGCCATGCGGGTGCCGGGTCCATTGTGTGTGGGATAGATAGAAGAGAAGAATGGTGATTGTGATGACCATTGCTTTTCCACACTTAGTCTAAGAGAGATAGAAGAATGGTGTCTCAGGCTTGCGACCAAGTATATGCTGGTTTACAAAATAGGCCTCTTGCCAATGTCTTTTAAATTATTTATTTTAAAAGTTGATATAAAGTGATTTTTATTTAATTTAATACAAGTTTGAAAAATATAACTATAACTATTTATATTATTGGCAAGGATCTGATGTAAATTTTTTAATGACAATTGTGTCACAATTCCACGAGTTGGTATTAGTGGAACCTGGACCGACGGCTTAACACGCTCTACGAGGCACGGTCACAGTAGCGTTGTAAATCTATGACAAATGTACTCAAAAATTAAAATATTGCTGTTATGTTACTTACATGTGGTTTAAGACTGCTCACTGTGGTTAAGCCGATTTGACAGCTAAGTTACAACTACCTACATATTACACTTAAATACACAACATATCTCACCCCTAAGCACTAATACTATATAACCTAACTAAAATGATCTTACTGAAATTAACAATGAGGAATTAAATATTGCAGGATTTCTTCCTGCATAGTGACTCTAGCATTAGGCGGTATTCCCAAGATATCTTGAATTTCCTCAGCAGTTCCTGATTATCTGGAACTTCTCTTCTGCGTAGCTGGTTGATATGTCTAGTCACTACCGGGCCATCTATGATTTGAACTAAGACCCTGACAGGTCCCCGGACCTTAACAACAGTTCCTCTAGTCCATCTCTCCCCGGAAGCATAAGTTCTTGCCCATACTTTGTCACCAACTTTAAACAAACGAATGCTGACTTCCTTATTGCTTTCAATCTGCTGTTCTGATTTAGTTTTGTCAGAAAAAGGATGCAGCATATCAAATCTTGTTCTAAAGCGTCTTCTATTTAATACCTCGGCTGGTGTTTTTCCTGTAACTGTGTTAGGGGTAGTTCTTAATGAAAATAGAAGTCTAGGAAGAATAACTTCGTAGTCATTACCCTGTATCTTTTGCAATTTATTTTTGACTGTCTGTACAGTTCTTTCAGCTTGACCATTGCATGAAGGTGTGTACGGTGGGGTCAATACATGCTTTATAGTGTTCTGCTTCAAGAAATCAGCAAACTCCTGAGATGTAAAAGCTCTTCCATTGTCTGACACAATGACTTCAGGCAAACCTTGCTCAGCAAATATTGCTCTAAGAGCATTTATAGCACATTTACTGGATGTGCTTGATAACACTTTTACATCAGGCCACTTGGAATGAGCGTCTATAACAATAAAAAATATTTTGCCATGATATGGACCGGCAAAATCAATGTGGATACGCTGCCACACATTTGTCGGGGTCACCCATGAATGTGCTGTTGTCGCTGGCATGTTCCTATTAACCTGGCAACATTCACATGTGTTTACCATAGACTCTATCTCGTGGTCCAAGCCTGGCCACCAAAAGTAACTCCTCGCAATAGCCTTAGATATGACTATCCCATCCTCGTCGCCAATGTTATGTTACTTACATGTGGTTTAAGACTGCTCACTGTGGTTAAGCCGATTTGACAGCTAAGTTACAACTACCTACATATTACACTTAAATACACAACAATTGCTAAAGAGTATTTGAATGACCATACAATTTTTTAGTGGAAAATAAACCGTATTGTTAGAGAAGACAAATTTCTAAGCATTCCATGGATTCACCGTACGGGTGCCGGGTTCATCGTGTGTGGGTAGGAGATAAGAAGAATGGTGTCTCGGGATGGCGACTGACAATAGGCTGGTTTAAGAAAAGGAGGCCTCCTTTTTAGCCTACATTCGCCATGCTGCCAGACAGGTTGACTAGGGTATGATGTCAATTTGTTGAATCTGCAGAATGCAAATCTTTAGAACACTCGCTATGCTGGCGAGGATCTGATGTAATTTTTTTAATGACAGTTTATTCACAATCCATAAGTAGGCATTAGTGGAACCAGGACTGACAGCTTAACATACTCTCCTAGGCACGGGAACGGTGGTGAAGACAAATTTATAAGCATTCCATGTTGCAGGTGCCAGGTCCATTGTGTGTAGCAAAGAGAGATGAGAAGTATTGGGCTTGTAACTGACAATAAACTGGTTTACAAAGGAGGCCTCCTCATTTTATTTCCCAACAAGACACTCACGTTCCACCATTCTGCTCCTCTCCCTACCGAACCAAGGACTGTATTATTCCGTTAATGCTGTCTTGAAAGATCGTTCCATAAATATATCTCCAGCAGACCTGCTTAGGCCCAATTCTTTATTCTTCTATTAAGTGGTGCAAAGATTTTGGTGGCATTCCTCTCGCTTCAACCAGTTCCTGATCATTTTTTCTGTGAGATCATAATATTTGTTCAAATAATGTTTTTCAAGTTCCAAGAAAACACCAAGATGTCTGGTGTGTGTGGCCTATAGGCTGATACAGCTAGTTCATCTGGGATCCTATACTAAATGTACGTAAGAAAAGTTTATTTCTCACTGGCACATGGTTTGAACCAACCTTTGTAGGATTTTTAAGGGAAGTGTTTTTACAATCACCGTTTATATGGAATGATTATGAAATTATTCTTTTTTCTTTGCAGGTTGTAGATTTAATGGCATCACTATGTAAATATTTCCCCGATGCCGACACACCTATAAACTATGACGATTGTGAAGAAGATGACAACATGAGTATAGATGACGAGTTTATGTATGACACTAGAGATGACACGGAAATTACACAAACTCTCATAGTAGATCCAGAATTAGACGCAACACAACTGACAAACATTGACCAAATGTCAACTTATCCACCGGTTCAACTAAGAACAAATAACGCTAGCACATCAAGAAGACCGAGAAGTTTAGTCGAAACTAGAATCACCGAGCTACAACATCTAATCAAAGCAGAAACTGAGCCAAAATCACACGCAATACAACGTGACTTAAATGACGATTTACACAGAATAGGACCAGTGAACATACCTCAAACATTTAGAAAAATCGGGGAGAATAGTCAAAATTATGAATTAAAATCGCCAGTAACAATAAACAAAACTTCTAGCTCTCCTGTTCCTTCTGATAAAGTTTTATTAAGTGAAGTTGGTACACCTGATAGTTTTAGAAATTTACGCAGTCCAGCTGTTTTTAGTGAAAGTTCGTCTCCTAGAAGATTATCTCCGATACCATATCGTAATGTTGGTAACATGAATCCTAGACATATAGATATAGATAAATCTCCAACAAGAAGTCCTTCAGTAAATAGCAACTCCTTGATGGATAAAGAGGATTTCAACCAGAATTATTACAATAACAGCCCAGTTGGTTTTAAAGGGTTTTACAATGGAAATGGTCCGGAATTGCAATATGATTCGCGCCTTCATACTCCTCTACAAATTGATGTTGACCCTGTAAGTATAAAAGTAAATAAAGTAGTATCATCACGACCGTTTCCCTTTCGGGGTGGTCAGTAACCATGCTTATAAATAAGTGGATTCACATTTAGCCAACTTTACTATAGGCCAATCATGACAAGTGGCAAGCTCGTCGATGTCTCCAGCGTAAAATATCACAAATAAATTTAATATTTATTAAATGTATTTATTTACATTATTATTAAGTAACTTTTTGTCAGTATTGGGTAATTGTTTTTATTTATTGTATCGCATTTATTACATTGTGTAATTTTATTAGTATGTATTTATTATATAGTATTAGTATGTAGGTATATGTATGTTAATTATACTTATCCTATATATCACATATGTGGGACTATATTATTTCTTAGAATTAAGATAGTGACTTCCTTCGTTGTCTAGCGGTTATGTTTGTGAGTTCGACTCCTGGTCGGGGCACAAAAATATTTATTAATGTATATACTTGGCTGTATGGGCTAGACTCTTTGCCTTCCCTATCACCTCATTCATCATCATCGGAAGAAGGGAACATAACAATAAAAAATTATAATCATTGAAAATATTAATCATCACGACCGTTTCCCTTTCGGGGTGGTCAGTAACCATGCTTATAAGTGGATTCACATTTAGCCAACTTTACTATAGGCCAATCATGACCAGTGGCAAGTTCGTCGATGTCTCCAGCGTACCAAACTCAAGAAATATCACAAATAAATTAAATGTAGTTATTTACATTAATAAATATTTTTGTGTCCCGACCAGGAATCGTACACGGTACCTCCGAGTTTAAATCCACGGTCTTAACAGCTAGACCACGGAGGCAGTACATACTTTGATTGATTAAATATATATTTTAATTATTTGTTTTCGCTTTACTTTTTTCATATAAAACGTAAATTTCTTAAACTTTGTGACAGCCATTTTATTTTTTTATTTTTATTACAGAATGCGTGGGAGCTATCTGATTTGCCGTTAAATTTTGAAGATTCTGGTAGTTACATAGAAATCAAAAACATGGCCGGACTTGACAAGATCATTAGAATAGGTAAGTCTTTGCATATGTACTTAAATTTCAGTATTAGAGCTGCGGCTAAATTTCAGTATTAGAGCTGCGGCTAAATTTCAGTATTAGAGCTGCGGCTAATTTTCAGTATTAGAGCTGCGGCTAACTTTCAGTATTAGAGCTGCAGCTAAATTTCAATATTAGAGCTGCGGTTAAATTTCAGTATTAGAGCTGCGGCTAAATTTCAGTATTAGAGCTGCGGCTAACTTTCAGTATTAGAGCTGCGGATAAATTTCAGTATTAGAGCTGCGGCTAACTTTCAGTATTAGAGCTGCGGATAAATTTCAGTATTAGAGCTGCGGATAAATTTCAGTATTAGAGCTGCGGCTAAATTTCAGTATTAGACCTGCGGCTAAATTTCAGTATTAGAGCTGCGGTTAAATTTCAGTATTAGAGCTGCGGCTAAATTTCAGTATTAGAGCTGCGGCTAAATTTCAGTATTAGAGCTGCGGCTAAATTTCAGTATTAGAGCTGCGGTTAAATTTCAGTATTAGAGCTGCGGCTAAATTTCAATATTAGAGCTGCGGCTAAATTTCAATATTAGAGCTGCGGCTAAATTTCAATATTAGAGCTGCGGCTAAATTTCAATATTAGAGCTGCGGCTAAATTTCAATATTAGAGCTGCGGCTAAATTTCAATATTAGAGCTGCGGCTAAATTTCAATATTAGAGCTGCGGCTAAATTTCAATATTAGAGCTGCTGATCGTCGGGTTAGAGCGACAACCAACTATTTTTTAAGTAAATTAACTTTTTTACACCAGTCGTTTGAAAAACTTCTGCTTTCCCAGTGATATGATTATTATTATTATTTATTCATTTTGTTTTATAAATTATCTGACACCTGTATATAATTTCTGTACATCATAATTATTAAGTATTTAGAATGTAAACTGACACGGCCTCTTTACAGCCACGACCTTACTTAAGTAGTTTCTAAGTTAGTTTTACTTGCTTGTAGCAGTAATTAATGTTGTGCCTAACATACATAAATATGGATTGTTGCCTGTTTACGGTCCAGCCATTATTACCACTTTGTTTAGTACGAATGTTGTAATAATTGTATTGATTTTATTAGTTCTGACTGTATCCAAGTTGTTTTAGGCGAACCAATGGAAATAAACTATTTTCATTTGATTTGATAAAATCGACTAAGCACTGTGACGCTTAGTTTCGAAGATAGAAAGTACATCACGACCGTTTCCCTTTCGGGGTGGTCAAAAACCACGCTTATAAATAAGCGGATTCACATTTAGACAACTTTACTATAGGCCAATCATGACAAGTGGCAAGCTCGTCGATGCCTCCAGCTTACCAAACTATCACAAATAAATTAAATGTATTTATTTACATCAATCAATATTTTTGTGTCCCGACCAGGAATCGAACCCGGTACCTCCGAGTCTAAATCCACGGACTTAACCGCTAGACCACGGAGGCAGTTTCGAAGGTCTTAAAAGCAATTAAACGAACGGTTTTATTATTATTATTATTGTTATTGATTAAAAGGCTCGCAGCGCATTGCTGGTATAATGTTTATTAAATTGTCAGATATCACCATAGTCTATTTTGATTGTCACTAGCCACTTATCCAGATTGTTTTTAAAAGTGTTTACAGTTGAGGACTTTAATATGTCTTCTGGTATTTTGTTCCACATATTTACAACTCTGTTATTCATCAAGTGATATCCTATATTTCTATTGCTGGATTTTCTCATTAGCTTCATTCCGTGGTCACGACGGGGAAATAAACATAAATATTGTGTTTAGGTGGGGGCAGTTATACCTTCCTGTTAGAATTTTAAATTTTACCCGAAAACTCATATTTTGTGCAAAAATGGCTAACTTACGGCGAATATTTCCTAAGGTAATCATTTAATTTTCATGGTGTTAAGGCGCGGTGGTGGTTCGGTTGTAAGAACGCGGTCCTTAAATCCTACAAAGGTCGGTTCAAACCCACCCGGCATGTACCAATGAGAAATACACTTTTCTTACGTACATTTGTCATAGATTTACAACACCACCGTTCCCGTGTCTCTGAGAGCACGTTAAGACGTCGGTCCCGGTTCCACTAATACCAACTTGTAAAATCGTTAATTAATTGTCATAAAAAAATAAATAAAAAAAAACATTTTCCCTTACAAAAAGTTCGTGGGTTGTACCTGTCAAACAATGTTGGTTGTCAAATATATATGGGTGCGTTCAAAAATTTATATCAAGCTCCTTTTTTTTTTTTTTAAACATAATGTTTATTTTATTTTCATTGTATTACTTCCATAAAAATATAAATTTAGTTCAGCTAATACGTAACATATATTCATTGACTGTCATGCGGTACGAAGTTCGCCGGGTCAGCTAGTAGTTAATATATTGAGATTTCATAATCTGTAATTAATTTTATTTATTTTACCCTAGCATAACGACAATTGACAAAAACTTTTTTTTTCCTTATTAATTACATAGTTTCTATCCCGCCAATTTGAAATTCAGTGTTTTATCTCTAATAAAGTACCTGATCATAATAAAGAACCTAATAATAATAATAATAAAATTCTTTATTGCACACAAAATATACAAAATAAAAATATGTACATAGGCGAGCATAATACCATGAAGGTATTCTCTACCAACTAACCTTTGGGAGAGTGATAGATTTATATGATGGGTGTCTGAGATTTTTAGGTAAATGTAAATATGAAGACAAATTTCTAAGCATTCCATGGATTCACCGTGCGGGTGCCGGGTCCATCGTGTGTGGGTAAGAGATGAGAAGAATGGTGTCTCGGGCTTGCGACCGACAATTGGCTGGTTTAAGAAAAGGAGGCCTCCTTTTTTTTCTATTGCGCGATAATACGCTCACCATCCACCATTCTACTTCTCTCCCTACCCAACCAAATACTGTATGATTCCGTTAATGCCGTCTTGGAAGCTCGTTCCATAAATGTATTGACGGCAGACCTGCTTAGGCCCAATTCTTTCAGTAAGTGATGCAAAGATTTTGCTGGAACTCCTCTTGCACCAACTTCCACTGCGTAAAGCTGAGTCTTGAACCCGTTCCTGATCATTTCTTCTGTGAGATCATAATATTTATTCGACTTCATGTTGTGGTCTTTTGGAATATTTGATTCCCACGGAACGGTAAGTTCAATAAGGATAACTTTTTTCAAGTTCCGAGAAAACACTAAGATGTCTGGTCTATAGGCTGATACAGCTAGTTCATCTGGGATCCTATAATGGTGTTCAAATGTATCCATGAGAATTTTCCAGTCTGATGCGGCGCCAAGGATCGAGGTGGGCTTGCATTTAGTTTTCGTGCTTTGCCCTTCCTTTACAAATGTGGTCAAAGTTTTATTTGTAGTCAGTCCCTTTCTGGCTCTTGCAATAGAAAGACTTACTGCTTCACGGATAACACCTAGGACTTTGTCATGTCGGCGTGAGTAATAGCCCTTTTCTAGGAGAGTAACGCACCCTACAAGTGTGTGTCTAGCAGTTCCTATGGCATGAATTAAATAATTAAGTACGTAAAAATATAAATACTTTATTTAATACATATTCCATAAATTCGACCTACACAAATACTTATATACCTAAATACAATCTATATAATACTTATATAAATAAATATAATAAATACTAATATGTCAAGATGTCGAGATTAGGGTTCATTTTGTTTTTTAAGGAAGTGTGAAAATAATAGTTTTTTAAATATATTTAAAGACGTATAAATAGTGTTTTGTAACTATTTCATACATAAATCTAAACCAATTGACTATTTAAGTAAATTATATTTTAATGCTGGGGTAAATCAGATGTTGAAATTAAATTTTAAAATAACAAAATAATCATATCTTTGATTATTGAATTATATTTTGTTGAGGCACGCTCCAAGAAAGTTGGGGCCTGTGGTTTTGGGCATTTCTTTTCTTAAAAATTGTAGATTGGATCCTTTTGCATAACTGCGTCCAATTATATAAGGTAAAAAAACAAAAGGTAAAAAAACAATGAGAAGTTAAAATTTGCCGCCAATTTTAGTTAATTGGGGTGCCGCAGTAGCGCTGCTGAAACAGGCACATTTATATTTTTATTAATTATTTTTTTAATAAATTGATTTAATTTGAACCGAGTTGTACAATCTAAACTCAACAACCGACTGCATTCATCACGATATAAATCTCCTAGGAGAGCTGACAAATATTTTGCACACGCTATTCCAAGAAGAAGTCCACGTTTCCGGGTACTTTTAGCAGCCATTGGATTAGCAACGCTTCAAATATCGCGGTTACTCATTCGATGTCAAATACTTATGTATGTCTCATGGATCTCATGTTACAAGTCCGTTGTCATTTTTTTATTATACAAACAACTTCCTAAGACCCCAATGCCGGAAATAACAAAAAAATTGGCTTCTACATACAAAATATCAATTTTAAAATAGACAATTTGTATGGCGAAACCGAAAAAAAACATTTCTAAAATTGATTACGATAACGTAAGATCATACAAAATTACCCAGTATAATGGAAATATGCTTACCAAACTGATTAAAAATGAACTTAGAAAAAAAAAACAAGCCTGAGGGTTCCGTCGCCAAAAAGTTTAAGAACCGCTAAACTACACCATTGAAATAACTTTATGATTGATACACACATAAAAAGTATATTATGTAAGTATATATAATTATGTTGAATTTATCCTACTATTAATATTTATTTCATTGCACCTATAAATGTTCTAATTTGTCCCTAAGGTTTGGCTGTCAGAAAATGTCTACGGGCATTAAGTCCGCCTTTGTACTTTGTGCAATAAAGTTTTTAATAAATAATTAAATAAATAATACATAAAACAAACATGTAATGCGAAACATAGAGGCTTTAATAGTCCGTACCCATTAAATACCGAGACCGTCTCAAATATTCCCAACTGTTAAAGTCGTCATGTTCCACATTAGAATTTATTATTTGTCTTATGAGTGTATCAATCATAAAGTTATAAATAAAATAAAATTAATTTACGACTGTAACAGTTCTACTCTATACCGTAATCTAAATAGAATTATATTTTATTTATTTATAATAGGGTAGCCAACAGTGCTAACATCACACACTTATTTGTACTTAACATTAAATCAGAAGTTAGATGTTGCACCTATTATAGGCGACCACCACATTACCACAGTAGCCTTTATTGCCTATAAGAAATAACAAAATTATAAAATTTTCAATAAGTATACAAAAACTAAATATTATTCGAAAAACTAATTCTGAAACAATTTTTAAAAAAATATATATAATAGACATACAATTCTTTTTAGAAATAATAAAAAAAGTAACGAAAATAACTAAAATATTACCTACTTTAAGTAATAATGTAAAATTAAAATAAAAAAAAATTAAAATAATAAAAAAAAAATAATAAAAACCTACATAAAATTTACTTATAAATTTATTTATTTAATTTATATATTTTATAACTCAATGGTCACTTTAGACCATTATGACAAGAATAGCATTATATTTTGTTATCTGACTGTCTAATAGACAGTCTCGAACGTATTTCTGGTACTTAATTATAACTTTTTTTTTTATACGGAGCACGACATGTGACACCGCGCTTACCTGGTGGTAAGCGGTACGCGAAGTCCAAGAATGGGTGCAACTGGCGCCAGCCTCAGACGACCGACATCAGTCCCTACCACTATGCCGGCCTATAAAGATGCTTTTTCACACTTCGTTTGAAGGACTCCAGGTTATAGGAGTGGGGAAATACACTGGCTGGGAGAGCATTCCACATCTTCAGCGTGCGACAGATGTAAGAGTCTCCAAATTTGTATGTACGCGTAGGGATAGTGGCTACGGTATGTGGATGCATATTTTGGCCTGTGCGAGTGGTTCGGTTGCGGAATAGAGAAGAAGAAGGTTGTGGAGCTCTTCAGAACATTCACCGTAGTATAGCTTGTAGAACACGCTCAGGGAGGCCTCATCTGGGCGAAGCTGCAGCGATTCTCGAATCTTGTTTTGGACACTGTAGTATCGTCCACTATTCGAATAGCCCGCCTCTGTAGGACATTGAGAGCATCTGTAAGGTACTTAGCGGAACCATCCCAGAGGTGAGAACAGTATTCCACGCATGACCTTATTTGCGCTTTATAAAGCATAAGCCGGAGTGAGGGCGGAAAAAAACGTTTTACCTTGTTCAGTATCCCTTGTTTTTTGGACGCTGTTTTGGTGATGCTCTCAATGCTAAGCTGCTGGTCTTCTGCTAACAGCTTACTTATTGGACCACTTTGCTGCTTAATCTTCTACTAGCAGGAGTAGAATCATTCAATTTAATTAAATTAATGACGTTTCATAAATGCCTGTAATAGGTTTACGTGAATAAAGATATTTTGACTTTGACTTTGACTTGACTTTGACTTTGAAAATGTAGTTTCGGTGGTTGAGATCTGAGCGTATTTCCACCCCAAGTATGTTGAGTAATTAAGTAAAACTCATCATTCTGGATTTATTTTGAATACCTTTGCGGTTCTATATCTGTGGAACCATCTACCTATTAACATAACTCTTTCAGCACGACAAAAAATATTATAGGTATAACTTTGAAATAATTCAGTTCTATTAAAATATTTAATAAAAATAGTGAAAAAAAAAACCCACCAACGAATTCCACAAAGCCCCCTCCGCATATTCGTGCGTTGGATAATATGGTAGAAATAAACTAGCACTATGGTTTATGATTTTTTCTTAAAAAAGGACTATGGACTAGTCTAACAATTTAATAAAGATAATCACTAAGTAGCTAGATAAGTGCATGATCTATCGAGGCTGATTTGGAGCGGCAAAACAGAATTGGTCGACCGCTTGATATTTTTGTAATAACGCACGTTTGGTACTGGCCGTGCTGAAAAAACTGGTCTACTCACATTTTCTAAATAACTCCAAACAAAATTTGTAAGTTGTATGTTTGTTATCGTGTATGTATTAGTATTTAGTATATTTATATTTATAAGTAGATTATATATAAGTAAGTTTATTATATACGTATTTATATCTAATTGATGTGTCACTTATACTTTCATTGCACCTACAGTTAGTCTAATTAGTCCCAAAGGTTTGGCTGTCAGAAAATGTCTAGGCATTAAGTCCGCCTTTTGTACTTTGTGCATGTTTTGAAATAAATAAAATAAATGACATATCTTAAGAAATACTTATGTGCGTGCCTGCGAGTATGGCAAAAAAATCGTCACACAGCGTCATAAAAGACAGGTCACACAGCGCCATCTAGTTTCCGTGGTAAGCTACGAGGCTTGTGTTACGGAAACAAGATGGTTGATAAACTACATATTATATATATTTTTTTGTAAATATATACATATTATACATATAAACACCCAGACCGAGACAATTTATACAATGTACAACTTGCCCCCGGTGGGAATCTCCCGAGTTCACGGCAACGTTTGTTACCACTAGACCACGGAAATATATATCTAAATATAATATATATATATATATATACAAGAGATGGTGCTTGTCTGATAATTAAAAGAAGTCTGCAGATACAGTAAAGAAATCTGAATATCTTCTGGAAGAGTGGGGAGGGATTTTAAGTAGGCTATATTAATCAATAACGAATTATAAGTTAATGCTGGCACTAAATCATAAATAGTCTTTTATGTATATTAAATATAGGTAGTAAAACGATAAGTCCTGATCATTGAATTAATTGCTAACCGCACGGTGTTTAGATGTGAATATTTCCACGAATCGATATTTTTGGTAGCGTAATTGACATAAATTATATGGTTTTAATGAGTGTCTGCATTCGGCAGCTGTCGCCTGTAAATGTTGAGATTTACGACGCAAGCTGTTGATAGGCTAATTAACGTCTCGTTTCTAGCTATGTCGAGTTTATACCCGCTATAATTTTTTTGAAAATAAAAATTTATTCATTCCCACCAAAATTCGGCTTGAACCCTATTTGGTTGGTTACAGGCAACAAGGTCAAATATAACATAGAGCAGGCATTGGTGGTATTGGAGGCATGACTGCCTCCGTGGTCTAGTGGTTAAGTCCGTGGATTTAGACTCGGAGGTACCGGGTTCGATTCCTGGTCGGGACACAAAAATATTTATTTGTGATATTTCTCGAGTTTGGTACGCTGGAGACATCGACGAGCTTGCCACTTGTCATGATTGGCCTATAGTAAAGTTGGCTAAATGTGAATTCGCTTATTTATAAGCGTGGTTTCTGACCACCCTGAAAGGGAAACGGTCGTGATGATACTTCTATTGGTGTTATTTTCGTACAATTTTTTTTTAGCTTACTAAAGTCCACTAGCAAATTTTCTAACTTTTGTAGATAAAAGTTAAAAAACAATCGTGTCTAGAACGTCTACTGAACCATGCTTGGAGCATTAGTTTTCAAGACAGACAGACAGTGGGGTCGGGTTGGGGATGGGGACATTCCCCCATTTTCCCCGGCAGGATCCCGGCAGGTAACTAGCCGCTGGTAATTAATGCACTTTTGATGCTGGTGCACGTGTGGCTCACGAACCCAGGGGGCTAGATTCGACGGCTTCAGCTCTCCTCCAGTAGTACTTCCTTAGGAAGTGGTCTCCCGTTGGGGGGCCGTGCGCAAGAGGCCGACGACAAATTCCTCATAGTAGGCATCTCCAGATCTCGAGTTTTTACGGAATTACCCACGAACCATGACGCTCGGTTTTGCTTTGAATCTTGTCCCTGTTGGGTTTGGATAGAAGGTAGTGCCAGGCTGGCGCAGCATAGGTGAGACTGGAGCGGATGAACATTTTTGTGTTTTAAAAACACTAAACAGACAGACAGTGGGGTCGTCCAGGCCCAGACGGCTAATGCCTGTGTTGGAGATGGGGACGTTCCCCTGTTTTCCCCAGCAGGATCTCAGCAGGTAACAGCTGGTAATTCATGCGCTTTTAGTGCTGGGCGCTGTTACCAGTATAACAGCGCCCGTGTGGCTCACGAACCCAGAAGGCTAGATTCGACTGCTTCAGCTCTCCTCCATAAGTACTTCCCTAGGAAGTCGTCTCCCCTCGGGGGGCCGTTATAATGTTGTGCAAGTTTAGCGCCATCTATGATCGACTACAGGAACTTCTTTATTTTAATTTAGCGTAACATAATCGAGAAAATTTGCAAATAAATTATTGTGTCCCGACCAGGAATCGAGACCATTACCGTCTGCGTCTAAATCCACATCCTTCGAATGCAGTTTATTGTATTAATTTAACAAATTTAGGGTTTTTTTACCAGACCAGTTTTGGAGCCTAAACCAAAACAAATAAATCATTTTACTAAGAAATAACAATACCAGTCCATTATTTTAAACCTTATTGATTTTTCTCTTATGGTCAACTCGCAGTTAAAGATATCGACTCATGGTTATGACTCAGAAATAGTTTTATGATGCAAACTTTTAAGTGATTCATTATTTGAGCATGTTCAAAATTAGTTCAAATCTTACTTTTTCTAACAAATAATGCTTATATGTTTTTTAGTATCTGGAACATTTCGTTTTTTTTTTATGTATCATTCATACATACCCCTTGCGGGGTAGGCAGAGACAATTGAGTGCTATTTGTCTCGATCACGACATACCTCTTTCGCTTCTTCGACATTCATCAACCTCTTCATACATGCGCTTTCGTTTTGATGGCTTTTTAATGCACCTTCAGCTATTGTTTTATTTATTTGATCGTGTATGTAAGATATATTGTACGTAGTATATTTATGTGTAAATATGTATAGTGTGTAGTATATGTATTATTGTGTACATATTTGTATGTATATTAATATGTATTATGATATCGTAGAATAAGTTTATTTTATTTTTCTTTAAAATTAAGTTTCATATTTGAGCCCTTTGCACCTACCTCTTAATCAAAATTCTCTGTATTGTCCCAAAGGTTGGCTGCTAGAGAATGCCTAGCGGCATTAAGCCCGCCCTTTGTACATAGTGCAAAAGTTAAAAAAAAAAAAAATAGAGTCTTGGTCTGCCAGGTCCTCTTTTACCCACTACTTTCGCATTATATATATGGTTCGTCAATCTCTCTTCAGTCATCCTTTTAACATGAACGAACACGACCTCATTTCTACTGCATTAACTCTACTCTTATGCGTATTCTGACATATCCACGTCTCGCTTCCATACATATGTGTTGGTACCAGCATTGTGTATGGCGAGGCGAGCTTTGTGACTGACATTTCGACTGGCGATTAGTGACCACAGGGCACCGTACATGGACATTTTATATCAAACATAATTTTATATTTAAAAAAATATATTTTTTCTCGTTTGGTCTTCAGTATAGATTTTAATCTACGAAATGTCGTTTTCTGATAAAATATGTGTCCCCGTGGCTTGGAGAGCACGTTAAGTCGTCCACTAACTAACTTCTTGCCAGCGTGGCGAGTTTATGCCAAATTCTCCAAAAATATCTTGAAGGGCCAACTCCAACAGTCAGTGGAGGGCTGTGATGATTCATATTAAAATATAGACAGAATATAGACAATGTTTGGCTATAGTTGTGGGATAGCTGTGTTGCATTTCTATTCCTTTGGCTCGGTTGTCCAGATGCGGATCCCGTGAGTCACGATTCTCGGAAGCTGCTGATACTATTTTTTATACTACGACCGAGCGGCTGTATTGTTAGCTCGGGAACGGGGTTGATCCATACATATATCAAAAAGGACACGCCTAACAGTTTAGGACCAATGTCGAATCAGTTACATTACTATTTTAGACTGTGTCCGCTTACCTTCTAGGAACCGGGGCTAGCGGGACCAACGACCGAGCGGCTGTATTGTTAGCTCGGGAACGGGGTTGATCCATACATATATCAAAAAGGACACGCCTAACAGTTTAGGACCAATGTCGAATCAGTTACATTACTATTTTAGACTGTGTCCGCTTACCTTCTAGGAACCGGGGCTAGCGGGACCAACGACCGAGCGGCTGTATTGTTAGCTCGGGAACGGGGTTGATCCATACATATATCAAAAAGGACACGCCTAACAGTTTAGGACCAATGTCGAATCAGTTACATTACTATTTTAGACTGTGTCCGCTTACCTTCTAGGAACCGGGGCTAGCGGGACCAACGACCGAGCGGCTGTATTGTTAGCTCGGGAACGGGGTTGATCCATACATATATCAAAAAGGACACGCCTAACAGTTTAGGACCAATGTCGAATCAGTTACATTACTATTTTAGACTGTGTCCGCTTACCTTCTAGGAACCGGGGCTAGCGGGACCAACGACCGAGCGGCTGTATTGTTAGCTCGGGAACGGGGTTGATCCATACATATATCAAAAAGGACACGCCTAACAGTTTAGGACCAATGTCGAATCAGTTACATTACTATTTTAGACTGTGTCAGCTTACCTTCTAGGAACCGGGGCTAGCGGGACCAACGACCGAGCGGCTGTATTGTTAGCTCGGGAACGGGGTTGATCCATACATATATCAAAAAGGACACGCCTAACAGTTTAGGACCAATGTCGAATCAGTTACATTACTATTTTAGACTGTGTCAGCTTACCTTCTAGGAACCGGGGCTAGCGGGACCAACGACCGAGCGGCTGTATTGTTAGCTCGGGAACGGGGTTGATCCATACATACGAGGGGCGTTCAAAATATTCTCGGTATTGATACGTTACAACCTCTTTTATATATATATTTGTTACTGGCCGCTAAGATTCATCCATTGACATTAAAAAAAAGTAAAATTGGAACCGAGATGTTCTTTTGTTTTTCTGCAATTGCCGAACAAACATGAACACCATGAGCGAATTAACAATTTTAACGAAATTAGAGCACCGATCCGTCATAAAATTCTTGACAAAACAGGGTAAAAATCAAAAAACCATAAAAGAGGAAATGGATTGTGTTTACCGTGAGTCTGCTCCTTCTTTATCTACTATTCAAAAATGGTCAAGCGAATTTAAGCGTGGAAGGGAGAGTATTGAAGATGACCCTAGACCTGGCCGGCCTGTAGTGGCTACCTCACAAGAAATATTGATAAAGTGGAAAAACTTATATTGGAAGACGGCCGAGTGAAGGTAAAATCTATAGCTCAAGTAACCAATCTCTCTATTGGTACCGTACATGACATTATACATGACCATCTTAATATGTCAAAAGTAAGTGCAAGATGGGTTCCGCGAATGCTGACGCTTCTTCAAAAGGATATGCGTGTGGCTTGCTGTTCAGATTTTATCGACCTGTGTGGTGAAAATCCCGATGAGGTGCTGCAAAAAATAGTTACTGGAGATGAAACCTGGGTTCATCATTATGACCCAGAGAGCAAACAGGAGTCCATGCAGTGGCACATTAAGGGTTCAGCTCATCCCAAGAAGTTCAAGGTAATCCCGTCAGCTGGCAAGGTCATGGCCACAATATTTTGGGATTGTGAAGGAGTTTTGCTTATCGATTATAAAGAAAAAGGTGTAAATATCACAGGGCAGTACTACGCTAACGTTATACGTCAATTAAGAGATGCGATCAAAGAAAAGAGGCGAGGAAAGTTAACCAAAGGTGTTCTGCTTCTGCATGACAACGCCCCTGTCCATACTGCTCATATTGCCAAGGCAGCTATTGTTGAATGTGGGTTTGAAACTGTTACTCATCCACCCTATAGTCCGGACTTAGCCCCAAGCGACTTCTTTTTGTTTCCCAATCTTAAAAAGGATCTGCGTGGAAATAAATTTTCTGACGATGAAGCGTTGAAGACGGCCGTGGAGGAGCATTTTTACACCAAAGATAAAAAATATTTTTATGAGGGATTAAAAAAAATAATTGATCGATCTTATAAGTGTATGAACATAGGGGGGGAGTATATTGAAAAATAAAAATATCAAACTTTTCGTACTTGTTTGTTTTTATCCACATACCGAGAATATTTTGAACGCCCCTCGTATATCAAAAAGGACACGCCTAACAGTTTAGGACCAATGTCGAATCAGTTACATTACTATTTTAGACTGTGTCCGCTTACCTTCTAGGACCCGGTGGCTAGCAACGACCGAGCGGCTTTGTTGTTAGCTCAGGAACAGGGTTTATCCATTTCCATATCCATTGACCGCCTCCGTGGTCTAGTGGTAACAAACGTTGCCGTGAACTCGGGAGGTCGTGGGTTCGATTCCCACCGGGGGCAAGTTGTACATTGTATAATTTGTCTCGGTCTGGGTGTTTATATGTATAATATGTATACATTTACAAAAAAAAAAAAGTATAATATGTAGTTTATCAACCATCTAGTTTCCGTAACACAAGCCTCATAGCTTACCACGGAAATTAGATGGCGCTGTGTGACCTGTCTGGAAATATTTATTTATTTATTCATATATATATATATATTTCCCCTTTAACTCTGCACCCCATAAGTTCTTTTGTCATTATCCCAAAGGTTAGCTGTTAGAGAATACCTTTAAGGTAATAAGCTCGCCTATGTACTTTATTGGCGCGGTGGTTGTAAGAACGCGTTCCTTAAACCCTACAAAGGTCGGTTTAAACCCACCCTGAATGTACCAATCAGAAATACACTTTTCTTACGTACATTTGTCATAGATTTACAACACCACCGTTCCCGTGCCTCGGAGAGCACGTTAAGCCGTCGGTCCCGGTTTCACTAATACCAACTTGTGGAATCGTTAATAAATTGACATCATATCCTCGCCAAGCCGTCTGACCAGCGTGGCGAGTGTAGGCCAAATTCTCCAGATATATGTTCTGGATGCCCCATCTCCAGCAGTGGAGTCTAGGACGCTGTATTCTAGGGGCTGTAATGATGAATATCAAACAGGATACACCTAACAATTTAGGAGCAATGTCGAATCAGTTACATTACTATTTTAGACTGTGTCCGCTTACCTTCTAGGAACCGGGGGTTAGCAAGGACCGAGCTTTGTTGTTAGCTCGGGAACGGGGGTTTTTCCATACATAGAGTTAGGGGTTGATAGGAGTACATAGTCATAGATAAAAAGTGCAAGCATCGTGATTAAGACCAACATTAAATCAGTGACTGAATTCAAATATCGACAGGTTAAGTACCCTGTATTTTTTTTTCGAAATAATTGAGGGGTTTTTCAGAGTGGCAACGTCTCGGCGAAGCTGCAGTGATTCGTGAGTAGATTAATTGTGATCTTTCGCATTTAGGGCCAGCTATAAGTTGTCGACATTGTATTGGTAAGCCAGTCTGTGTACGTATTATGGTCTGTGGTCTATGGGTTTTTTCAATTGGTTTCCTTGTTTTATTCTTGGTATTTAATTTGGGATTTTTAGTTACATTTTAATTTACAATTCTCATGAGAAAAGTCATGTTAAAGTATAATATGAAAGGAGATTGACAAAAAGTCTATGGAAATTAGGCTGAACTTACGTCTAAACCAAATTGTCGACAAAAGAAAGGCAATGTTAACATAATTATTATTTAAAAAAATCGTTAAAATATTATTATTATTATTATTAAATTCTTTATTGCACGAAAAAATGTACAAAGGCGAAGATTAATGCCTACAAGGCATTTTCTAACATCTAACCTTTGGGAGAGTGTGAGATGAAGGGTAGTGCTGATATAAAAAAATAAAAAATATTAGGATAACAAACAATATACTACATACTAAGACATACATACACTACATACTAATAAATACATACACTAAATCCTAATAAAAACATAGTATAAAAGTATATATTTGCCAAATATTTATTGTGAGCCCGATGATTGTTTCTCTAAAAATAATAATAATATTCGTTGGCTTATGAAATTTAAAAATAGTTGAGTAAGGTTTTTTGTTCAAAAATAGTACCAAACCCATTACACGGCGGGCTGTCAAAAGACGACTAAGGCTACAGCATAAACCTAGCTTTTAACATTGGGGAAATAAAAGTAAAGTATTGTTTTACACACTTTTATATCAATCTAAATAGCCAGTTTCTAATTAGTAACTAAAAACATAATATGTAGCGTCGCGACAGCTGAAAATTCGCCTTTTCAAAAAAAAGTATTTTTAATTTAACTTTACCACACTAGTTGTTAACAACTTATGGTCAGCCGGTGAAATAATTCAGAATTCAATTCCTATAATTCTAAAAAAAAAACTAATTAAGACTATTATTTTTGGTGTCTCCGTCTAGCTGTTAAGTGGATTTAGACTCGGAGATACCGGGTTCGATTCTGGTCACAATAATATTTATTAATTTCCTTAATATTTAATTTATTTGTGATATTCTCGAGTTTACGCGGTACGCTGAAAACATCGACGAGCTTGCGACTCGTCAAGATTGGCCTATAGTAAAGTTGGCTAAATGTGAATCTGCTTCTTTATAAGCCCGGTTTCTGACCACCACGGAAAGGAAACAGTTGTGATGATACTTTTTTTGTTACTTATGAATGGTAAAAACGCATCTACAGCCCACTTTGGGCATTCTCCTTTCCTTACTGTTTATCGTCTTTCTGTTTATGTCATCCGAGAATAGTTACCAAAAGGCCCGCCGAGCAGATGGCTAGACGATCGCGTTCTGTTTATCCTACACTTCCGGCTTCCCATGTCTTTAAATATCTTATTGGTAGTTTCAAGTGCCGGCCAACTAACACTTCGAGTGCCGGTTCATATCGAACCTAATACAAGATTAAGTATTAACTGATCAACGATCAGGTGAATTCGGGTAAGAGTGGCATATAAATACGAAAAATTTTATTCTGACATGATGACCACTCATTGTTATTTATATAAATACTAGGGATGGGCCGAAGTTCGACCAATGTTCGGTTAAATCGGCCGAATATTCGGTAAAACTAAATATTAAAATAATCCCAAGTCATCAAGTGTAGATAGCTGAATGAATTAAAAACGTTTCCTGATGTTTAATTACCTTTAACTATTTACTCATTATTTTAGTGTGACAAAATTAACCTAAAATTGTAACATTAAGTAAGTTGGTAATTTAAACACTTCCTAATTTTAAAAGTTTATCGAATCTCAGATAAATAACGAAATTACTCTCTATTATCTAGTGTCTTGTTTGTTTAAATTATTTATAGCACAAAATAAATGTTTATATGTTTAGGCATTTTCTACCAGTTAACCTTTGGGAGAGTGAGCAAAGATATGTTGTACCCGCTGTTAAATAAACTGTTTAGATATAAATTTATACGTAAATTATTTGGCTAAAACTAAAACTGCCTTCCGTCCGTGGATTTCTCGGAGGTACCGGTTTCGATTCCTGGTCGGGACACAAAAATTTGTGATATTCCTCGAGTTTGGTACGCTGGAGACATCGACGCGCTTGCCACTTGTCATGATGGGCCTATAGTAAAGTTTGCTAAATGTGAATCAGCTTATGTATTAGCGTGGTTTCCGACCATCTCGAAAGGGAAACGGTCGTGATGATACTTTACTACTTTTAAATTATTTTGTCGAAAAAGCCGAAGTTCGTATTCGGCATAATCAACATTCGGCCCATCACTAATAAATACCACATAAATTAGTTATAGCACGCCTTGTCTTCTCCCGTAGTTGGGGAAAGAGTGCCTGACTTCAGTTGCTAGCATTCATGGACCTTGCGCGCCACTTACCATCAGGTGGTCCCAAGTTCACATGTCGTGCTAGTATTAAAAAAAAAACAATTGAATAATATTGTTTTGAGAGAGCCATCTAGGGTCACTAATTTTGACTTTTCTCGACATTATCAGACACATTTAAAAATCGTAACATTTATGCCTTTCGAGGTATGGGAAGTTTTCAATTATGAATACCGACTTCCTTGAAACACGTTTGACATCTCGAAGGAATGGTTGAGTGGAGGAGCCTTTGAGGAAACGTGTAAGATCAGTCAGACAAGCACCCAGCAGACCAATATTGAAGAAAAGAGTGTACAGTCATTTTTATAAGTCCCTAGCTTAACTTTTTACTGACTTTAATCTATTGTAGGTAGTTATTATTAACATTAATATATTTTTTTGTATTATTATATATTAGATATATGTATTATAGTTGTCTATGTATGTTAAATTTTAATATTTTCTCTATTTTCACCGTACTCATATTTAAATGTCCCAAAGGTTAACGGGAAGAGAGTGTTTTGCGGCATTACGTTCGCCTTTTGTATAGATTTTAATAAAGTTTTTAAATTAAATAAATAAAATAAGGTTATCGGTGTAAGATTGTTATGCTGATCTTTAGACGTCAGAATAATAACGCTAAAATAAATAAATCGTAAGATTTCCATGGTGCCGCCGTGGCGCGAAACTCAGCCGTAATGCGCCGTACAAATAAACATATGTGTTGATTTTTTTTTACAGCTGTTTGAAGGCGGCAAAACTTTTCTGAAGTAATGCTACTTAGATACACATTATCACGACCGTTTCCCATCCGGGGTGGTCAGAATCCACGCGTATAAAAAAGCGGATTCACATTTAGTAAACTATAGGCCAATCATGACAAGTGGCAAGCTCGTCGATGTCCCTAGCGTACCAAACTCGGAAGATATCACAATTAAATAAAATATTAATTTAATTATTTAAATTAATAAGTATTATTGTGTCCCGACTAGGAATCGAACCCGGTACCTCCGAGTCTAAATCCACGGACTTAACCGCTAGACCACGGAGGCAGTCGTTACGTTACGTTGAGGAGTTTAACTTTTTCCCTAAAATATAATTAAGCGTAGATATGATTCTGGTCCTTCGAGCCGGATATAAACCTAACTATGTAACTTTCATAATACGTACATAAATTTTGCCACAAACCTTAACAGGACATTGTTTAGTACATTAGGAGTATTTTACTAAGAACCACTAGACTACGCAGGCATTTTCTGACATATATGTATGATATATATGAATATAGATACGAGAGCGGTGGTGGCCCGGTTTTCTTAAAATCGTACGAATGTCGGTTCAAACCCCCTATCATGTACCGATGAGACACTTTTCTTACGTAAATTTTTCATAGATGTTTACCACGGAGAGCAGGTTAAGCCGTCAGTCCCAGTTCCACTAACTAATAACAATGTGTGGAATCGTTAAAAAAATGTTTAAAAAAATTGACATCAGATCCTCGATATGAGTCCGGTCAGCGTGACGAGTATAGGCCAAATTGTCCAGATACGAGGGGCGTTCAAAATATTCTCGGTATGTGGATAAAAACAAACAAGTACGAAAAGTTTGATATTTTTATTTTTCAATATACTCCCCCCCTATGTTCATACACTTATAAGATCGATCAATTATTTTTTTTAATCCCTCATAAAAATATTTTTTATCTTTGGTGTAAAAATGCTCCTCCACGGCCGTCTTCAACGCTTCATCGTCAGAAAATTTATTTCCACGCAGATCCTTTTTAAGATTGGGAAACAAAAAGAAGTCGCTTGGGGGCTAAGTCCGGACTATAGGGTGGATGAGTAACAGTTTCAAACCCACATTCAACAATAGCTGCCTTGGCAATATGAGCAGTATGGACAGGGGCGTTGTCATGCAGAAGCAGAACACCTTTGGTTAACTTTCCTCGCCTCTTTTCTTTGATCGCATCTCTTAATTGACGTATAACGTTAGCGTAGTACTGCCCTGTGATATTTACACCTTTTTCTTTATAATCGATAAGCAAAACTCCTTCACAATCCCAAAATATTGTGGCCATGACCTTGCCAGCTGACGGGATTACCTTGAACTTCTTGGGATGAGCTGAACCCTTAATGTGCCACTGCATGGACTCCTGTTTGCTCTCTGGGTCATAATGATGAACCCAGGTTTCATCTCCAGTAACTATTTTTTGCAGCACCTCATCGGGATTTTCACCACACAGGTCGATAAAATCTGAACAGCAAGCCACACGCATATCCTTTTGAAGAAGCGTCAGCATTCGCGGAACCCATCTTGCACTTACTTTTGACATATTAAGATGGTCATGTATAATGTCATGTACGGTACCAATAGAGAGATTGGTTACTTGAGCTATAGATTTTACCTTCACTCGGCCGTCTTCCAATATAAGTTTTTCCACTTTATCAATATTTTCTTGTGAGGTAGCCACTACAGGCCGGCCAGGTCTAGGGTCATCTTCAATACTCTCCCTTCCACGCTTAAATTCGCTTGACCATTTTTGAATAGTAGATAAAGCAGGAGCAGACTCACGGTAAACACAATCCATTTCCTCTTTTATGGTTTTTTGATTTTTACCCTGTTTTGTCAAGAATTTTATGACGGATCGGTGCTCTAATTTCGTTAAAATTGTTAATTCGCTCATGGTGTTCATGTTTGTTCGGCAATTGCAGAAAAACAAAAGAACATCTCGGTTCCAATTTTACTTTTTTTTAATGTCAATGGATGAATCTTAGCGGCCAGTAACAAATATATATATAAAAGAGGTTGTAACGTATCAATACCGAGAATATTTTGAACGCCCCTCGTATATGTTCTGGAAGGCCCATCTCCAACAGTGGCGGTTTAGGACGTTATGTTCTGGGGGCTGTAATGAAATGTATGATGTATTATGTGCCAAATATTTAATGTGTACTAGATGCAGTCTACTCTTGCTTATCAAGAAACATGACTAATTGTTTAAAAACTTGACAATTACAAACTTACTAAAGTCAGACACATAAAAGAATTTTAAAAAAACATTGCGCCAAGTATACGACGTAAGAACATATTCATGTGGTGGATTAGATAGACTCCCGCAAGTCTGGCCATCGCATTTTTATCTTATTAGATCATCCGTCCGTCTGTCGGGGGCCGGGACTCACATGGTCTCCACTACAGAACCCGTCTACTCCATCGCTCGTCGGTTCTACGACACTTTACTAATTCCAAATCTTTTATTTAGAATATAAGATGACACGGCCCTTTTACAGCCACGAATTTATGTATATTGTATTATTATTATTTACATTATAAGGTGACACGACCTGCTTACAGCCACATTTATTATTATTGTTAGATGTAAGCTGACTCGGCCCTTTTACAGCCGCGAATTTATATTTAGTTGACACGGCCTACTTACAGCCACGGTCTTATATTAAGTAGTTATGAAGTTATAATTAATTTGCTTATGGCAATGTTATTATAACACACATAATTCTGAATTATTAACTGTTACGGTCTAGCCATGATGTATGTTTATACTTTTTATATATTCGTCATTATTTTAGTGCTGACAATATCCAAGTTGTTACAAGATAATGCATCATAATAATCATCCGAAGGGCTCTTGTCACTGCTGGTGTACCCACAATCTTAGAACCATCTCGGCATTGTGCGGAGCGATGGCAGGAGACCCGACGGAATGACTGTTGGGCCGTGGAAATTTGGCAGGTCTCTGGTGTGGGATGCGACGTGTGTAGACACATTAGCTCCATTTCACATCCAGGCGACCTCGTCAGGCGCGGGGAGAGAGTCTTTTACCATGCCCGAACCATCGTAGCATTCCTTTCCTTATTTTTGTCCCTATGCTTTCTTTTATACCTACCGTATTTCGACGTTACGTATACGGTCCGCCAAAGTGACGCCGCATATTCGACGCAACGACAACATTTCTACTGCAATAACCGTACTCTCATGCGTATTCTGACATATCCACGACTCGCTTCCATACATCAGTGTTGGTACCAACATGGCATACAAGATAACCATAGAAAATAATACATTTGATTTTACTTTAAAATGTATGATCGTTTCACGCACTTCATTACAGCCCCTAGAACACAGCGTCCTAGACCTCCACTGCAGGAGATGGGCCTTCCAGAACAAATATCTGGAGAATTTGGCATACACTCGCCACGCTGGCCAGAAGGCTTGTTAACTTTTCACGCACTTACATACGATAAATCGAGCATTTGGCCAAAAAACATTTCATCTATAAGATAATCATTGGTTTGCACTTTTTTTTTTATGTTACTAACAGCATTCGGCCAATGACCCAAAGCGCGAGGTCGTTGCACAATAATGTATTAAAAAATAATTGTTTTAAAATTGTCCGAGAGTTTTCTTAACGCTCCTATCTGCCACCATTTTTGCAATAAAACACAAATTAACTTGTAAATCATAGTACGTTTTAGAAATCCGTTTTCACTTAAATTGAATAGCTTTACGTTTACATTAAGGAGTAAAGTAAAGTATCATCACGACCGTTTCCCTTTCGGTGTGGTCAGAAACCACGCTTGTAAAAAAGCGGATTTACATTTAGCCTAATTTACTATACGCCAATCATGACAAGTGGCAAGCCTGTCGATGTCTCTAGCGTTCCAAACTCGAAAAATATCACGAATAAATTAAATGTATTTATTTAAATAGTTCCAATAAATGACATTAGAATCAAACAGAACTTAATCACTCAGGTCCGGATTAATAGCCGTTGCTCCGATAGTCTTAGCACGTGCCATTGCTCAGAACTATCAAAATTACAAATTTTACTCTAAAAAACTGTCCCTTTGAGAGTCTATCTTAACATAATATATCTATTTAAATGTTCAGAAATATGACTACAATGAAATTCCTGAAAGAACCGGGAATCAAATTTAATTTCTCGGTTGCATTTTACTGAACCGAGAACCGGGTATTCCCGGTACTTTCGAGATTGGGATTTTCCGGTTCTGAGCCCTAACACTATTCTTTTATTTTAAAATTACAAATAAACTTTACTCTTTCGTTCTTTAAAAAAAACCAACCATGTACAATAAAAGCACAGTGAGATGTTATTGATTGACAATTATAAAACTTAATTTATAAATACAAAAGACCACCGCAGCAGAGGCCCGTTAATACATGTAGCTAAGACATTTGTCGCGTGTCATCGAGTACAGAAAGACAGTATGAATCAGCGCGATACAATTAATCTAATTTAAGGCTATGTATAAGTGTTTGAATTACCCACTGCCGACGTTCAGTCTCGTAGCGCAGTTTGCGCCGCGACACTGCACCGAGTGCATCCATGCTGTCTGACATAGCCATTGTAAATGAACCGTCCATTGCAATAACGACACGTATACCACCTACGGGTATATAGCTTAGAGATTCAACTTTTAAAATATTACGTGTGGGTGATTTGTTTTTTTTTTTTAATTCTAAAGCTAACTTAATCTTGCTGTTGAATTTTAATAGAGGCAGATAAAAATCTAAATGTTTTAAAATCAATTAATAAAAATTTTAGTTAATTTATTTTTTAATATGAACGATGACAGAATTTAGTTCTAAAAATGTTTTAATAGTAATAAATGTTATATCCCTTTCAGACCTGATTT
Source organism: Tinea semifulvella (assembly GCA_910589645.1). Taxonomy (NCBI): domain Eukaryota; kingdom Metazoa; phylum Arthropoda; class Insecta; order Lepidoptera; family Tineidae; genus Tinea; species Tinea semifulvella. The sequence goes on from OU342599.1 coordinate 7,334,290, forward strand.
TTTTTTTTTTCTTTTATAGATCTATATTTTTGAATAATAATAGTTAATAAATTTGTAATTAAAAAAATAAATGAGTTTTATGTGCACAATTAAGGACTTCCGTCATATATGATAATATAGGTAATGTTTAAGACTGTTTTTCTATAAAAAAAAAGAAGTGTTTTGCTTAGATTATAATAATGATGAATAAGTAACAAAACTGCCTCTGTACCGGGTTCCAATCCTGGTCGGGACACAATTATATTTATCAGTTAAAAAAATATTGATTAATATTTAATTTATTTGTAATATTTCTCGAGTTTGGTTCGCTAGAGACATCGACGAGCTTGCCATTTGTCATGATTGGCCTATATTAAAGTTAGCTAAATGCGAATCCGCTTTTTTATAAGCGTGGTTTCTGACCACCATATTTTACTTTTTTTAAGTAACAAAATACACACGATTCATAATGCAGTAAAAAGTACGTACTTCAGATTTTACACTAAGAAAGATTTTTAAAGAATTTGTTCTCAATTGTAGATTCCAGGTCTGAAAGGGTTAAAGATATTAAATTAAACCATATGGTGTTTATGTTATTCATAGAAACTTATTATTTTACTAGCAACACTAAGTTTCCAATAACAAATATGCTAGCAACACTTTAATTATTATTGCAGTGGATTCTTCAAATGCAATTTCCAAAGGTTATAGTGGTATTAAATATTGTGTGAAATGTCGCAAGCGGATTGTTCAATGCAGGTTTCGATAACCGTACAGCCTGATTTTGAAAAGTACGAGTTGATTTTTGACGTTTTCATGAGTAAGTATGTTTACAACACTAGGTGTTTGACCGTGTAGGTTATTGGTCGACAAAAAAATATCAGGCGGTCACATGTTGGTCTAATTAGCATGGGGTGTGACTCGCACGTCTAAAAACTCCGTTATTTTTTCAATTTTCATTACAGCACCCAGATGGGCCTTCCTGAACATATATCTGGAGAATTTTGGCCTTAACTGCCTCTTGTAATCTAACGGTTAAGTCCGTGGATTTAGACTCGGAGGTACCGGGTTCGATTCCTTTGGTACGCTAGAGACATCGACGAGCTTGCCCCACTTGTCATGATTGGTCTATAGTAAAGTTGGCTAAATGAGAATTCGCTTCTTTAGAAGCGTGGTTTTTGACCACCCCGAAAGGAAAACGGTCGTGATAATACTTTACTCGCCACGCTGGCCAGTGGCTGGCAAAGACCTGATGTCAATTTTTAATGTCAATTTTTTATTTTTTATTATCAGTGTAAATTACTTACTAACCCTATATAAGAATAAAACTCGATTAAAACAAACTTTACTTTTTTTTTTTTATGATGAGTAGGTTTTAAAAGGATCTATATCATACAAGCTCTGAAGCATTCTATCAATTGTCACAGAGGCTTGCCAAATCCTCGATTAGATTGATCCACGAATACATGTCTGATGCGCGAATGAATCATTGTTAATTATTTTATGATACAGAGCGGGCAAGCCGTGAGACACCTACATTTAAACCATTAGATAGGGCTCATTTTATAACTGGCATTAATTGGCGCTCTTCAGTCAAAGATTAAAAAATCTCAATAATAATAATAATAATAATAAAATTCTTTATTGCACACAAAATATACAAATAAAAAGATATACATACGTGCATAATACCATGAAGGTATTCTCTACCAGCTAACCTTTGGGAGAGTGATAGATTTATTTATATGATCGGTGCAGAGTCTGAGATTTTTTAAGTAAATGTAAATATATTAGAATTAAATAATTAAGTACATAATAAATAATAAATATTTCCAGACAGGTCACACAGCGCCATCTAATTTCCGTTGTAAGCTACGAGGCTTGTGTTACGGAAACTAGATGGTTGATAAACTACATATTATACATTTATTTTTTGTAAATATATACATATTATACATATAATGAAATTGTAGTAAGCAAAACTTGTGAGATTTTAGTGTCTGTCAGCAAACTAGTATCTCAAGAACTATTGGTCAGATTTACTCAAAATTTGGAACAGTTATAGTTTTTGTTGATCAACATGTATCCAATAGTGTATACAGAGGTTGTAACAAAAACGCCTAATATGATGTTTTATTCATCAATACGTACAACTTTCTCAGAGCACTTGTTTAGTTACGGTATAGATTTAGTTGCACTCGCTACTGACAATTTGTTTTAGTTTTGATAATAATTTTAATTTAATTTAATATTAGTTTAGTTTTAATTTAATTTATGATTTGACTTAATTTTATTCGATTTAATTTATTTTGATGTTAGGTTCGGCTCAATTTTAATTTAAGTGCTGTCTATAAATTAAAAATCATTTTGGCTAATGTATAACAAAATTCCTATCGTCAAATATGTATTAATTTAATGCTGTGATTTTGTAAAACCAATAAATAAAAATAAAAAAATAGCAAGGAAAAATCGACAGAGCCACATCGGAAGTTTTGGAGATATTCTGAACCTTAAAACAGACAGACACGAATAAATCCTAAGCCCAAAAAAAATAAAATTTTTAGCTAAATTATGAAAATTATGTCTGAGCAAGAGTCTCGTAAGACGAAGACCTAAGACTAGGGTAAGTCTTAGTATCGGTCTTACAAACATATAGATAGATAGATAGATAGATAAATTCTTTATTGCACAGAAAATAATACATTTTACAGTACATAGGCGAGCTTAATGTCTAAAAACATTTTCTAACAGCTAACCTTTGGGGTATGTGAGCAGGGATTGTAAGGTGCATGACCGCTAATATTTGAGATAAAGAGATTTATTGAGTTAAAAATTTATAACTAAAAAAAAAAACGATATTAAACATATAGGTGTCTTGGTCTTGCAAAAAAGCAAAAAACATTTTCTAACAGCTAACCTTTGGGGGATGTGAGCAGGGATTGTAAGGTGCATGACCGCTAATATTTGAGATAAAGAGATTTATTGAGTTAAAAATTTATAACTAAAAAAAAAAACGATATTAAACATATAGGTGTCTTGGTCTTGCAAAAAAGCAAAAAAAAATACCAAGACTGCAAGTGCAAGACCAAGATTGGGCAACTCTAAGTAGAACCATGCCTTTTCTTTAAATAACAGTTGGTTGTTTATGTGAAAAAAGCCATATATCCTTCGAATGTCACCATACCATTCAGCCTGAATTATAATAACATTAGTAGTTAGGTATTGAGCGTTCTGGATCAATTCAATTAAATTCGTTTATTTGGCAAGTAGGCATAGGACAAAAAGATATGTATTCTGCACTTTTACACGTCAATTTTTACAATATTGATATAAAACGATATAATTTTATAGTACATTTTGGTGAATCTAGAGCAGTACATGATAACCATCATTTGGAAAGAGAAACAATAAAATAACAAAATTATAAATACAGAATAACGCTTAACATTATAGCTGCTGTTGATAGGCATTGTCATACTATAAGCTAAGACAGACACAATTATAAATAAATACATATTTCCAGACAGGTCACACAACGCCATCTAATTTCCGTGGTAAGCTACGAGGCTTGTGTTACGGAAACTAGATGGTTGATAAACTACATATTATATTATACTTTTTTTTGTAAATATATACATATTATACATATAAACACCCAGACCGAGACAAATTATACAATGTACAACTTGCCCCCGGTGGGAATCGAACCCACGACCTCCCGAGTTCACGGCAACTTTTGTAACCACTAGACCACGGAGGCGGTTATATATAGATATAGAATATAAATGTAAATGTCAGTTAAGATAATCACAAAATAGATCCAGTCCGCTCAACACCTAATTTGTAAATTGATTCGACAGTCGATTAAACAAAAAATAATAATAATTATTATTGTTTTAAACACTTGGACAACGGACAATACCAAATAATCCCTGTGATCAATATCTACATAAATTTGAATCTGTTACTTGATTTATCAGGTAAACTCTTACTCGAATATAATTGTATGCCTTACTTTGACTTTTGGCAGTTACCTACACAAACAACAAGTCTTAAAGGTTTAGGTACACAGTCTCAAACAAAAACAAAGTTTTTTTTTTTTATTTATTACATTTACACCATTTATTTAATAACATTACATTTTTAAGAGCGCAAACATTTGAGTGGTGTATACAACTACTAACATTAAAATTGGATAATAGGACTTTTATCTCTTAAAATTTAATATTTTATAAACAGCTCAAAACATTTCATTTGTAATATGATAAATGGGATGACCTCGAGAAGAAATGTCGTTCCAGTTGCCTCGGAGCTAGACTTGTTTTCCTAAATTTCGCGACTCATCTGTTTGAATTGCGGAAGAATTTAGATAGACTAACATCTACGAGGGGCGTTCAAAATATTCTCGGTATGTGGATAAAAACAAACAAGTACGAAAAGTTTGATATTTTTATTTTTCAATATACTCCCCCCCTATGTTCATACACTTATAAGATCGATCAATTATTTTTTTTAATCCCTCATAAAAATATTTTTTATCTTTGGTGTAAAAATGCTCCTCCACGGCCGTCTTCAACGCTTCATCGTCAGAAAATTTATTTCCACGCAGATCCTTTTTAAGATTGGGAAACAAAAAGAAGTCGCTTGGGGCTAAGTCCGGACTATAGGGTGGATGAGTAACAGTTTCAAACCCACATTCAACAATAGCTGCCTTGGCAATATGAGCAGTATGGACAGGGGCGTTGTCATGCAGAAGCAGAACACCTTTGGTTAACTTTCCTCGCCTCTTTTCTTTGATCGCATCTCTTAATTGACGTATAACGTTAGCGTAGTACTGCCCTGTGATATTTACACCTTTTTCTTTATAATCGATAAGCAAAACTCCTTCACAATCCCAAAATATTGTGGCCATGACCTTGCCAGCTGACGGGATTACCTTGAACTTCTTGGGATGAGCTGAACCCTTAATGTGCCACTGCATGGACTCCTGTTTGCTCTCTGGGTCATAATGATGAACCCAGGTTTCATCTCCAGTAACTATTTTTTGCAGCACCTCATCGGGATTTTCACCACACAGGTCGATAAAATCTGAACAGCAAGCCACACGCATATCCTTTTGAAGAAGCGTCAGCATTCGCGGAACCCATCTTGCACTTACTTTTGACATATTAAGATGGTCATGTATAATGTCATGTACGGTACCAATAGAGAGATTGGTTACTTGAGCTATAGATTTTACCTTCACTCGGCCGTCTTCCAATATAAGTTTTTCCACTTTATCAATATTTTCTTGTGAGGTAGCCACTACAGGCCGGCCAGGTCTAGGGTCATCTTCAATACTCTCCCTTCCACGCTTAAATTCGCTTGACCATTTTTGAATAGTAGATAAAGAAGGAGCAGACTCACGGTAAACACAATCCATTTCCTCTTTTATGGTTTTTTGATTTTTACCCTGTTTTGTCAAGAATTTTATGACGGATCGGTGCTCTAATTTCGTTAAAATTGTTAATTCGCTCATGGTGTTCATGTTTGTTCGGCAATTGCAGAAAAACAAAAGAACATCTCGGTTCCAATTTTACTTTTTTTTAATGTCAATGGATGAATCTTAGCGGCCAGTAACAAATATATATATAAAAGAGGTTGTAACGTATCAATACCGAGAATATTTTGAACGCCCCTCGTAAATACCGCTCCACTGAAATTAACCCACCATTTGATTTCTACTGCATATTTGTGACTGTCAATAACATTAAGAAACGACCTGAATGTTATTAATTATTCTATGCAGAATAATTAATTGTTAACAAATTGTTCCAAGGCTCATTGACGTCTCTGGTATAGGGCTTGCAGTTTTTTCTCCCAAAAATCAAGTATGGCAGTTTTTTTCTCCCAAAAATTAAGTATCATCATTCAAAGGGGAAATGCTGCTAGTGTATTGGGCACCATGCCACAAGACAGCGATTTGGAGGAGCTATTTTTTTTTGTAATTATTTAATTTTTATTTTCTATTTATTATTATTATTTTAGGTTAGATTTTGTTCTAATATAGTTTATTTAATATTGTAATTCTTTTTTATTGTTTGTATATTATTTCGAATAAATTTATTAAAGAGGTTAAAAAATAAATGAGAAAATTTATTTAGAAAGAAGACTATGACTGAGATTTGAAATCCCTCCCCCCCTCTCCGCATGAACCAATGAGAAATAAACTTTTCTTACGTTCATTTGCCATATATTTACAACACCACCGTTCCCGTGCCTCTGAGAGCAATTTAAGCCGTCGGTCTCGGTTCCACTAGTACCAACTTGTGGAATAGGTTATAAATTGTCATGCTAACCCGTCTGGCTAGCGTGTCGAGTGTGGATCAAATTCTCCAGAAATTTGTGAAAGGCTCATCTCCAATGGGGTCCGCGGGTCTCAAGGGAAGCCAGTCCGCCGATTACAAGCTGGTTTAATTTGGTGGCGCAGTTGAGACGAATCCGGATTCGTATAGATTACCATGAACCCAATACTTACAATGAATAGTAGAGGTATAAAACTCTTTGTTCCAGGGGGTGTGATGAAAAAAAAAATCAAAGTAGATCACAATTATAGAACTTGGGTTTTGTCTGCAAGTCTATGAACGGCCTTGTATATATTGCATCAGTTGCAATAAGTGCTAACGAGTGTAATGTATTTGCTTCCCCAACTATAACTGTCCGAGGTCTGGTCGCCGATCGCGAATCCAATGTGACTCATCCTGAACTACTATTCGCATCTATCCGTGAACTATTTTCGGTGTTTAATCGATTTCTATGTACAAACTCATCGCTATTACCTCGCTTTATTTTTAAAACAAATATGTTTTATTCTAAGAAAAAATGTTTCCTTGTCGTTCTAAAATTAGATTGGTTGTTTTTCGTTGCTGTTGCTTCGGTGGGGACGTCGCTAAATCCATACAGGAGAGACGATTTGCAGACGGCGCCTAAAGTGATTCAGCGTGTCAGTCTGGAATTGGTCGTTATTGGCTATAGATTGGGAGGGCGCGTGCGCAGCGGCCGGGACGTTGGCATCGCCATCGCGACATGACTAACCGCCGCCCGCTCTAGATACAATCAAAATATGTGACAAGTTTATTTCTATTCCGAATAACACATTCTGCCCTGCTCGATATATCCCGACCCAAAGTTAAACATCTGCTGATTTTTTCAACGACGTAAGTAGGTCGGGGCTTGTTCCTGCGTCATGCGCCCCGCGTTGTACAGTTCTGTTATACGTTACGATTAACATCTCGTAACACCGTGTGACCTCGTATGTATCTTCACTTCCAACTTCCACGCAGATTCGTCCCAAAAATACTCTTATAATTCTGCGTGTGTTAAAATGTGGGTAGCTGACTATTGTAAAAAATTATGTGTTTTTTTTATTATAATCTTTATTTTGTCAAAGTACCTAAAATAATACAGATTTTTGTTTAAATTAACGAAATTAAATAAAAATGCCTTGTAGGCATTAATCTTCGCCTTTGTACACTTATTTTGTGCAACAAAAAATTAATAATAATAAATCATTTATTTTTATATATTTTTATGTTTATTGGTATTTCAGTAGTATGTAAATTATGTAATTTGTGACAAAAACTGAAGTCTTTGTTAGTGTCGTAAATAAGTTGTTTATTTACTATTACGTGACGTCATCCGGCAGCCATTTGCAACTGCAGCGTTTCCGACCGAAATTTAAAAGTGGACTAGCTATTTCGACTTAAAGTAGTTTTCATTATGTAACATTGTTAAGTAGCCTATTGTTATTATTATAGTGGACTGTCTGAACTGTAAAAATTTTGCCTTGAATAAATATGAAATTATAATAATGGTTGGGGCGGTTAGGTTCGAGCGTCCAATAGCCGCAGCGGTCAACAGAAATACGCCTGTGACTCACGCGCACGTACACGATGTACAACACACATGCGTTGTTATTTGTCTTACCTTTGCCCTATACATAGCCCCTTTTTATTTTTATCTACGCATGCCTGCCACGCATCAATACTATTGTGAAATATAATTAGCATGGTTAGTCTTCTAGTATAATAATAGAACTATATCAATTTTATTACATGTATTATAAATTTTTCGTTTTGTAAGTCGTGTTTTGTGCCAACATTAAGCTTCGCGTTACGTAGGTACACGATTATGATACATCCTAATCCATTTCCGTCACTTGAAGGAAATCTTTTTCGCCCACTTGCTTATATTAATAATAATAATAATAAATCTTTATTGCACAAAGTTAAATAACTTAAAACTAAGCGCATAGGCGAGCTTTATGCCTTAAGGTATCTTCTACCAGCTAACCTATGTGAAATATAACCAATTACAGGCATAGTGCCAAAAAATAAATAAATCATAGATAATGAAAAATATTATAAAATATTAATTTATACTAATACTTACAAATATTATTATAATATTGGTACAATAAACAATAATACATTCTATACATACATACATAATACACATATACAATACACTACACATAATACTTTTTTGATTAACACTGATTCTGAGATAAATTTATTTTTTTACCATCACAGACTCCACAACACAAAGACCTAGACCTCCACTGTTGGAGATGAGCTATCTGAAGAATTTGGCTGCTATCGTCACGCTGGCCAGACGGTATGGTCATGTCAATTTTAATGACAATTTATTAACGATGCCACAAGTTGGTATTAGTAGACCGACGGATTATCCGGCTCTCCGAGGCACGGGAACGGTTGTTGTTAATCTGTAATCTTTAATATCATTATTTTTAGATTGTAAGCTGACATGGCCTTTTTACAGCCTCGAATTTATATTTAAGGACATAATTATTATTAGATTGTAAGCTGATATGGCCTTTTTACAGCCTCGAATTTATATTTAAGGACATAATTATTATTAGATTGTAAGCTGATATGGCCTTTTTACAGCCACGAATTTATATTTAAGGACATAATTATTATTAGATTGTAAGCTGACATGGCCTTTTTACAGCCACGAATTTATATTTAAGGACATAACTATTATTGGATTGTAAGCTGACATGGCCTTTTTACAGCCACGAATTTAATATTAAGTATCTAGCTGTAAGTAAAAACAAATTCCTCGTTTATGGCAACAATGTTTTAGTTATAATTATTGTATATATATATATATATATAAATATTGTTGGGTTCGGTCCAGCCATGGTCAATGGTAATATTTTTAATTTCTTTTTTTTTTCTTAGCTTGTATGTATTGACAATATTCAAGTGTTACGTACTAACCATACGGAAATAAATTATTTATTTTCATTTGATTTGTAACACATTTCTCATTGGTACATGGCGGGGGCTCGAATCGCTTACGTTTTTTTTTTGTTCAATTAGATAGCTGACAACTGCGTCATCACCGCTTCTGTTTTATCTTGATTTTTTTTACTATTACCGATATATATTCGTATAACAGTACAATCGACCTTTGTAATATTGACATATGATTTGTTAAATGTACGATGTCTCATCCCCTGTGTCCGCTATCATTATGACGATCGATGATTTTGTTAGCTGCCATACTGAATACGGATCGGGTGCTCATCTTGAACCACTAGCAAAGCAAGGACGTTCGTCTAGTTCCCGGTCTTGTAAAGACTTGTATACTTTTCTTGCATACGAGCAGCAACAAGCTATTATTTTTCTTTGCATGCCCAGTCAAGCCGACATAGTTAGGTACTGATGTCAGTCATGAGTCTCTGATTCCAGTCGCTAACATTCATGGACCATCAGGTGGGTGCAAGGTCACATGTCATACTAGTAATAAAAAAAAAAAAAAAAAAAAAACAATCTTCTAGATTTACAGAAACATAAAGAGTACTACAGCCGATAGAATATTAGATAGATATATAATAATAGATAATAAGGAATAATGTATTATTGTAAAAGGAACATTATTGACATTCGTTTAATTTAGTTGTCCCTCTAAATTATTGTAAAATATTGTCTAACGCTACTATAATGATGAAGTTATTTAAAACATATTTGACACTTTTAAATAAACTTGTACCAGATACACAGGCGATCGTTTCTTTGGTGTAATGTGCGCAAAATCATGCAGAATAAAACATTAATGTTGACTGTTCTAGTTTGCCATAGGAAGTTGGCACGAATTTGTAAACTGCCCTCTTTAACGATGAAATTCGCCTAAACAGATATTCATTTATGATACCACATGGTTAAACAATTTGGCAAATTTTAAATATCCAGAAGTATTCATTGTCGTTAATTTAACCTCAAAATTGATGATCGAATTCTTTCTTAATATTGTTTATTTTAAACTAAATCATCTTACCTAAAGCGCATGACTTCAAAGTCTACCATTAGGTGATGCATGGGTTAATTGGTATAGGAACAATAAGCCATATTTATGCAAATGGGGTTTATTAGATCGGAATGTAGAGTTGTAAATACCAGTTCTTTGTGAGTCACGTAAGGCGCTTCTTCCTCTCGTTGTATTGTCCTTATTTACTTTTAAATTGTGCACAAGGACGCCTAAATCCGCATGGATATTTTCCGTAACGAATGAAAGTGTCTCTCGCTGATGAATCACACTTTTTTTTAAAGGTTCGTATACAACGTAATTTCTTGTCACTCGCCCAAACTGTCGTGGACGACGTTTTGTCTTAATACTGTGCATATCTTTTCAGGTTATTATTTCTGTGTTTTCTGGTAAAGCGAATAATGTACGGGCGTTATTAATATCTTGTTCTGAAGCTTTGACGAAACCACATTTAGAAAGTTTTTTTAGGTTGCTAAGCTTCAGTAAAAAGTCAGCTGGCTAATAGAATAAGTTGTCTGTCCATCCGAGACATGTCAGCATAACGACTGCTGACGCAACTGGAGCGGTCTGCTGTCTGTTCCCACGCCAAATTGAAAACAGATTATCACACTCCGATCAAAGAGATCTATACTTCTGCTGGCAGATTTATATTTTCGATATGTAACATACGGCGAGACTTTATAATGTCTCAAATTCTTAGAAGTAGGTGATTTAAGATTGCTACTTTTAAATCAGAAGTTATTGGTGGATTTGTTTAGTTTCACATTAAATCCAGTTTGTCAGCTCAGTCATTTTACTTTAGTTTAAAGCTTTGGCAACAGTTGTGCACCGTGATTGTCGTGATAACATCATTAATCTGATTGCCAAATTATTCCGTTGTCGTAATTTATCTCATTACTCAGCCTGTAATATCTAAATATCCGTGAATTTGCCACCTGAGCTAATACATCTGCTTTGACAACATCAGCAATAAGTTCAAACCATTTCCCAATGATTGTTTTATAGAATTCGAAAGCTCACTCATTTGTTCATTTCATGACCTAACTTTTCCGCTTTATCATTACGCTTCTGGGATATCTTTAAATCAAATGCGTAATTTCAGTATTCCCGGTTTAAAATTTATTGGTTTATCGAAGTTAGAAGTCGTAAACCAGCATTAGTCATCGGTAGAAGGCCACACAGATCCGTCAACACCTCGCAGTCCCGGCTAGTCTGCGCTGGACTAGTTGTCACTTGTTCACTTGACAAATTAGCACTTGCTATATCTATCAATTGTTCTAATCTCTGTTTAAACACAACTATACTTAAAATATTTAGTACATCTTGTATATACTACATAAGAACACGTGTATGACTCATTGGATGATTCCTGAGAGTTTTACTAATAGCTCTGTGTTACTATCTTGCTCCGATGGGTGAAATCATTGTGAATTTCCCGACGAATCTTCATAAATCTATGAACTCTCACCAGGAATGCTGTTAATGCATAATAAAACAAAAGCTTCGTATCCACTTCCTCTTGTGTTTTAGATTTATGACTTGGATTATTATCGGTAGCTTTAGGACTGTGTAAGTTATACTCTGCTGGTAATGAGCTATTAAAACGACGAAGTTGGCACGCTCCGCCGACTATAATACATATAATATCTTAGGGCACGTGCGAGACCCCCTTTGATGTGATAAACTCTTTCTTCCTTATTGTCGACAGACGCTGTCAACTCTCGTATTTTTATGATTAAATTATTTATTGCACAAAGGCGAATATCAATGTCTACAAAAACGCAGCTAAAACTTTCGTAAAATTATGAAAACGTTATTGATTACGTGTCGTGGGTTTGTCGTCGCGTCTTTAACGTTTTGATGACGAACTCCTCTGTCTGATCTTTGAATCTTTAAAGTAGTTCCCGTTTGACTGTATTTTGGATATCTACCTAAATGCCAACGTCTAAACAGTATTCTGTTAATATTTTTGTCAATTTTATTATTGTGTCGTTTCCGTAAGGAATTGTATTGACGCACTATTTGTTATTGAAACAAATACTGATGACAGCCATTAAAACACTGTTTTATACCTTTCAACACTATGTTCCCGTATTAATGATGGAATTACGTCGATTTGCGCACTGCACATTTGGCGCAATCTGCATTAGGGCGGTAGCAATGATGTCGCAATCGCCCAGGCCCTAATTTATCCCTGCGACAATAGACATCACGTACGTACAACGGGCCCGTGCAGGCGCGCGTCCAACTCGCTGACGTGCACTAAACATGTGACGCCGGCACGACGACGCTACATAAGCTTCACTATACTTTATTGCTCGCGCTATCAACGATCCATTTACTTCTCCGAATGTAAACACGACAAGTCGTTACAGATTTAAGACTTTTACCTACTTCCGTATAGATGGAGATAAAGTTTTAAATTAGCCTCATTGTATAAGTAGACTCATTCCATATTAAAAGCGGGTGTGTCAGTTCCGCATAGCGAGATGCGTGGCCGGTGCCGGGTGCAAGAAGCGGCGTAGGCGCAGGTCGTCGACCGGGTGCAGATCCACCGCGCACCCTGAAGCCGGGAGAGATCCTGAGTAAGGGCGGCAGGCGGCGGCGCGCGGGTTCCGCATTTAGCTCGGGCTGACGCGACTGAGTCACCGGCCGCGAATAGAGGCGTTTTGTTTGTTGCACCGTCCGCTCGGCGTTTGGGCGGCGAGTATTTGGAGCGTGCAGTGGTCGGCGCAGTGTCTCCGCTCGCACACGCGTTATGCCCCCGCTGCCTGCGCCGCCCGCGCGTCCGCGCCGCATCGTCACCACCATCAGGGACACAGTCAGCTGTAGTTGGATATTTTACAGTGAGTGTCCTCCGGAAAACAGAAAATTCCTCTACCAAGATTCACACCCAATGTTGCGTAGGATATTGACCGCGAAGTTGCTGAAATGTTTTTGAAAGTGCCCCACGGATCGGTTGTTTAATAAAGTTACAAGTGTATTGCGAATCGTAACTGATGAGAAGTTTTCATAATGTTAAATATTACAATAATAATTTAAACTAGTGCTGAGTAATAATGCTTATTAAAGTGTTAAAAACGATAAAGTAGATACGCTCGGCCGCCATTTGTTTTCGGTTAAAGGAATATTTGTTCGTAGCAGAAATCTAGGTGAAGCTTCTGACATCAGCAAGACGAAAGTAAAATTAACTCTTGACGTATTTAACCCTGTGTTGTAGATCTTTCAATGACTACTTAAAACAATGGTGCTCCTTTCGAGTGCCGTCGTTTTATTTGTTGCCTTTATACCCGTAGCTCTATTAAATTAGTTGTCAGCTATAAATAAATTGGCAACTACTATTTTAGTTAATATATTTGCTGTATTTGTGACTCGATTACTTCCAAAATTCAAGATTATATATTAATTATTGTTATTGTACAGCTCGCTATGAGTAAGCAATGCTACAATGTTTCATGTTTGTTTACATGAAGTTATTTTAACGTTGTTGGCAATTTTAACTCTCATCCGTCTTCGGACGTCACATCTGTTTTTTGCTCACATTATTTTGACCAATAACGATACATAATTAAAACAATCAATATTATTATTACAGGTCATTACTTCCTTTATACCAATGCCATTAGAATTCAATGCACATCATTTTTTGTAGTGTTAGTAGTTCCTATACTGCCTCCCTAGTTTAGTCGTTAAGTCCGTAGATTTAGACTCGGAGGTACGGGGTTCGATTCCTGGTAGGGACACAAAAATATTTATTAATGTAAATAAATATTATTTTTTTTATGTCTGCCAATTTATTAGCCTCGCTATACAGAGGGGAAATGTTGCCAGCCTCCTTGGGACTATCCCTGAAGGGTCGTCTCTAGGGGACATTTTTTATTAGGTTTAGTTTATATTAAATTTTTACTCTTTGAGTAGTTTTAATTATATTGTTTCTTAGGTTAAATATATTAATATTTAATTTATTTGTGATATTACTCGAATTTGGTACGCTGCGCTGGAGACATCGATGAGCTTGCCACTTGTCATGATTGGCCTATAGTAAAGATGGCTAAATGTGAATCCGCTTCTTCATAAGCGTGGTTTTCGAAACGGAAACGGTCGTGATGATACTTTACTACTTCTAGTTCCTATACAGTAAAATATTATTTTCTGCAATACTCCTATAGTCCGTTCACTTTAAGTGCATTATCTGTCCCTAAGGTTGGCTGCAGAGAATGTCCAGCGGCATTATGCCCGCCCATTGTACATAGTGCAATAAAACTTAAATAAATAAATATAGTCATTAGTTTCAAAACATTTCCAAAATATTCAATACCTTTAGCTAAAAAAGTCTAAATACCAGATAAGGAATAAAATCGAAATATTATTCCAATGGCAAGTTTATAAACAATATTTACAGGTATTTTAATTTATTTAAATTATAGTTATTCTTATTGAACTTACCATTCCAAAAAATATTCTAAAAGACCACAACATGAAGTCGAATAAATATTATGATCTCACAGAAGAAATTATCAGGAACCCAGAAGGCTCAGCTTTACGCAGTGGATAATGGAAGAGAGAACAATTGGGCCTAAGCAGGTCTGCCGTCAATACATTTATGGAAAGAGCTTCCAAGACGGCATTATCAGAATCATACAGTATTTGGTTGGGTAGGGAGAGCAGTAGAATGGTGGATGGTGGTTGTTTCGCAAAAAAATTAAACCAAGCCTATTGTCGGTCGCTGAGACAGCAATCTTCTCATCTCTTACCCACACACTAAGGACCCGGCACGCGCACGGTGAATCCATGCTTAGAAATTTCTCTTCCACTTCTATCTATCGACATCATATAGGCCGAAATTCTTTATCTTCTTCTATTATACCCTTTTAAACATTATTGTCGTTATTGTCAGTATTGTCGTTGTGGCGCGGTGGTGGCTCGGTTGTAAGAACGCGTACCTTAAATCCTACAAAGCTCGGTTCAAACCCACCCGGCATGTACCAATGAGAAATACACTTTTTTTACGTACATTTGTCATAGATTTACAACACCACCGTTTCCGTGCCTCGGAGAGCACGTTAAGTCGTCGGTCCCGGTTCCACTAATACCAACTTGTTGAATCGTTAATAAATTGTCATAAAAAAATCCAAGCCGTCTGCCAGCGTGGCGATTGTAGGCCAAATTCTCCAGTTCTGGAATGCCCATCTCCAGCAGTGGACGTCTAGGACACTGTTCTAGGGGCTGTATGGAATGAAACATTATTGTCAGTAACAAAACTAACTTTGGCTAGAACAACGTTACAGGTGTCATTATTTTTATTACAAATTGCCAATAAATTAACAGACAATACATATTTAGGTATTTGTTGATATTGTGGTGTATATTGCCGTGTTAGAATAAACACCAATATGGAGGAATAAATACTGAAAGTAAACTGTGGTAAATAAAATATAATGTTAAAAATACAACTTTAGGCTTTTACAAATTTTGATCGAATTATCGACGTCTCCATGACAATCAAAGTCATGAAGACGTCTTAGATTTAAATATATTTAGAATCTATCTACTTGTTCCACAACATATTCCCCACCTTGCAAATCATGAGCACATTTAATTTCTTTATAATTTGCGTTTTCGACTAAAACCGTTTGTTTAATTGTTTTTAAGACCTACTTAATCTTCGTAACAGCAATTATAAAGCGGTGAAGGCTATTACTCAATGACGGTATTAATCCTTAACATTTTAAACCTTAACTTAGTTGGCGTAAGTTTTTTTCCTATTCAATTCAATTCGTTTATTTTGCAAGTAGGCATAGGACAAAAAGAGATGTATCTGCACTTTTACACGCCAACTCTTACAATATTGATATGAAACAATATCATTTTATAGTACATATTGGTGAATCTGGAGCAGTACATGATAACCATCATTTGGGAAGAGAAACAATAAAATAACAAAAATATAAATACAGAATAACGCTTAAAATTATAGCTGCTGTAGATAGGCATTGTCATACTATAAGCTAAGACGGACACAAATATAAAAATATAAATGTAAATATAAGTTAAGATGATAGCTGCTGTATATAGGCATTGTCACACTATAAGCTAAGACAGACACAATTATAAAAATGTGAATGTAAATATCAGTTAAGATAATAGCTGCTGTATATAGGCATTGTCACACTATAAGCTAAGACAGACACAATTATAAAAATGTGAATGTAAATATCAGTTAAGATAATAGCTGCTGTATATAGGCATTGTCACACTATAAGCTAAGACAGACACAATTATAAAAATGTGAATGTAAATATCAGTTAAGATAATAGCTGCTGTATATAGGCATTGTCACACTATAAGCTAAGACAGACACAATTATAAAAATGTGAATGTAAATATCAGTTAAGATAATAGCTGCTGTATATAGGCATTGTCGCACTATAAGCTAAGACAGACACAATTATAAAAATGTGAATGTTAAGATAATAGCTGCTGTATATAGGCATTGTCACACTATAAGCTAAGACAGACACAATTATAAAAATGTGAATGTAAATATCAGTTAAGATAATAGCTGCTGTATATAGGCATTGTCACACTATAAGCTAAGACAGACACAATTATAAAAATGTGAATGTAAATATCAGTTAAGATAATAGCTGCTGTATATATGCATTGTCATACTATAAGCTAAGACAATTATAAATTATATAATATTATTAATGTTAATTTCATTTCTTTTATACCGAGAAAATTAAATTAATACCTTAGAAGGTATAGCAAAATCAAAATAATGCGCAACCAATTAATTTCGTTTCGCTTTTTCACTGGCAAAGCCGGGTAAAGCAGCTAGTAAAGTTTATTAAAAAAATTATTACCGGTTCTAACATTCTATTATTTCCAATCAATGTTAAGCTGACTATTCTCTTATATTTTCAAAATGCGAACACTACTTGGGACACCGCATCCACACGGTACGCATCCCTTTCGCGGCGAACGAGTGCCTTCACTCCGTAGCCACGACTCAGACTTAGCTGTTAAGGCACGCTGGGCCAACAGTGAAAGAGAGACGGTTTATAGGGTTTTAGTCCGTAGGCGCCTTGGGGTCTCCTTAGGAGGCCTCACGGTGGCCCTTCAAAAAAATAAAAACGGTACGCATCCTGTCCAAGAATGAAATCAACTGACGTCAGTCACTAACGACCGATATAAGGGAAAATTAACTGGCTGGGAGAGCATTCCTCATCATTAGCGTCCGTATGCTTATTATGCGTAGGTTAAAGATTAGCCGTCTAAAACGTCTCCAAATATATATTTACACGTAGGCATAGTGGCGTGTGGTTGGTGATGATATTGAGTGATATTTTTGTTGTCCAGGCAACAGCAGTGGTTCTACCTCTGGTGGAGTGGAGACCGGCCAACCTACTTCCCCAGATCCTGATCTGGATGCAATGCATCTCATGCTGGATCCTCACCTGAGACCTATCTCTCCAGACCTCAACGACGAAGAGTCTAAGAGGATCTTTGAGGAACATAAGAAGTTAGCACAGGAATATCTTAAGGTATTGTCACTTGTCACCCAAGTCTCTTTTATATTTATCCAGAATAATGTGTCTATAGCTCCGCGACTACGACAGTCCAGTTACAGGATCATCACAACCTATCCAACTTCGATATACATCCCCGAAACTTTACAAACGCGTTGGAAGATGGCTTGAAATGCTCGACTGAAATCACTGCGGCATAAATGCCGAAGGAAAATACATTTCACATCTTCGATTCGCGGATGACATAATCATCATGGCCAGAGCGCCTAAATGAGGCTTTCCAGCGGGTTGGTCTCTGAATGAACTTGGATAAGATGAAAGTCAAGTCATCTGCGAGGGTAAAGTTACACTAACACGGGCAAAGGGGTTCTAAAGGGGATACTGGCCTAGAGTTTAGAGAGAGTTAGAAACGGCACAAATATGTAATCTTTTAGTATTGATTCATTCTAGCGCCGCTTGCCGGACTTCACAATTTTCGCCGCGGCTAATTTTATGCGAATTTCAATAAATAAATAAATATTTCCACACAGGTCACACAGCGCCATCTAATTTCCGTGGTAAGCTACGAGGCTTGTGTTACGGAAACTAGATGGTTGATAAACTACATATTATACTTTTTTTTTGTAAATATATACATATTATACATATAAACACCCAGACCGAGACAAATTATACAATGTACAACTTGCCCCCGGTGGGAATCGAACCCACGACCTCCCGAGTTCACGGCAACGTTTATTACCACTAGACCACGGAGGCGGTCAATTTAATATTAATAAATATTATAAATAAAATTTAAGAAATACTAACATGTATTTTTTTTCTTTTTAGAAAATAAGTAATAGGGATTGTGATGATTACCTTCTGATCATTTGTTTTTAGATTCAGACTGAGTCAGCTTACATGAGCAAGACCAAGTCTGACCTGGAGGCCGGCATGGACGCCGACACTCTCAGACAAAAGAGAGAAATTATTCAACTACAAAATGAAAAGGTAATTATTATTTTTTTTTTCGAGTATTGGATCTCGTTACTAACTTCATATTGGCATTATTCGAGGTAAAGTCCAAGCATAAAGTCAGTTTTTCTATCCATTAGTAGGAAAAGTCAGTTTTTTTGTCCATTAGTCGGATAAGTCAGTTCTTTATCCAGGAGCAGCAGTCTCGATATTTCATAACGATTGCCAACTTAACGATTTAAGGTGGCCATTGACGAACCATCCAACAGACCAAATCGCTTTTCCAAAGTTTTTTTTTTTTTAATATTAAGGACATGGTACAGAATACATAAGTCCTAAACAATATACTAAATTAAAACTGAATTATCCAAAGTTTGTTGACGATTGTCGAAAACGTATATTATCACAGCCTTGGATTACGTCTGTAGCGACCTCATTGAAATAAAACGTCATTTCTATTTATTTCATCAATCATAATATGTCATCTGTAAATTGTCATTCTATCTTTATCAACAAACGAAAATAAAAACGCTAATTTTATAAATCTTTATTTTTGCCTTTATTACTGAGTTTCTTCACGTCTACGTCCATTCAGTTTATTTGCCCTCAAATTTAAAATAAAATAAAAACTATTTTATAATTGTTGTTTTTCCTTAATTTATTTATATTATAATAATCTTAGATCTTAATTTTAGTTTAAGTAAATGTAAGTAAAATCTATTTCATTAGGCAATTAATACAGGTAATCGAAAACAGACACGAGCCAGGCTCATTACCTAGTGTGGGCTCACTATTAATTCACAATATAATTTAAACTCCTGCTGTGTACTAGAGTCAAATTGATCATTAGGTTTATATATAAGTTTGTAGAACACTGAAGTAGATATTATTATTATTAATAATTTATTTAAATTTACTAAAATAACGAGGTGGTTGGTTTTCGCTCTAACCCGGCGATAATATGTCCTTTTTTAATTAATCCAAATTTTCCAGGATTCCCTCCTGAAACTCCGTTGTTCGTTGCGTCAGTCGAGAGCAGAAGATAATGACAGTTGGACGTTAATTTCTGGAGAAATGCCTCACCAGTGAACTCTCAGGCTGATCATTTTCGATATTAATGGCCGCCAACTCACAGGACGAATTCAGTTCACCGACAATTTGTTGAAGGACAATTTCTTAACAATTTTGAGGGTATGTATGTGAAAAAGCGATATGGAATAATTTTCTCAATAATACAAATCAAAAGGCATACAATATAAATAAAAATTCTTAAGACTTTCCTCATTGGCACCTTCACTCAACATTTCCTCCAGCTGTCAAACGAAAATTAGGTCTCTGTATCACTAACTTTTAATTACGATAGATAGCGCATAATACCTAATATAACTGTTAGTTGCATAGAAAACTTGTATTTTTATTACGAAATTTATAATTTTCTGGATATTATGCCGAAGTGTATTTGAGCTTTTAAGTGTACAAATCGACATATAAATGTATTGTATGTATAAGTTAAAATAAATCAAAGATATGGTGATCTCAAAATTGCCGTTCTATTAATAAAACCTTTTTTTCTTTTTAAAGACACTGTGTGATTTCTTAAATCGTCTTTTAAGGTAGGTAACGTTAATTTGAAATACATTATTCTGTTATAAAAAAAATATTGATTATATAGGTGTAAATAAATACCGCCTCCGTGGTCTAGTGGTAACAAATGTTGCCGTGAACTCGATTCCCACCGGGGGCAAGTTGTACATTGTATAATTTGTCTCGTTCGGGTGTTTATATATATAATATGTATATATTTACAAAAAAAAAAGTATAATATGTAGTTTATCAACCATCTAGTTTCCGTAACACAAGCCTCGTAGCTTACCACGGAAACTAGATTGCGCTGTGTGACCTGTCCGGAAAAAAAATTAAAAAATAAAGTACCATTGCCGCTAGCGACATCTACAAAAAGCTTTGCCTGATACACCCCATTGACACGATTAAAATTAAAAATGGCGTTTCATGTACTAAATAATATTGTATAGATTTATATTTTTAATATTTATTGCACCTACCTCACATAAATGTTCTCGTTGTCCCGAAGGTCTGAAAGGCAGATAATGTCAAGCGACATTATAAATAAATAATAAATATTTCCAGACAGGTCACACAGCGCCATCTAGTTTCCGTGGTAAGCTACGAGGCTTGTGTTACGGAAACTAGATGGTTGATAAACTACATATTATACTTTTTTTTTTGTAAATATATACATAGTATACATATAAACACCCAGACCGAGACAAATTATACAATGTACAACTTGCCCCCGGTGGGAATCGAACCCACGACCTCCCGAGTTCACGGCAACGTTTGTTACCACTAGACCACGGAGGCGGTCATGCCTTTTTGTATATTTATGTGCAATAAAGTTTTAAATATATAAATAACTATCTTACGGCTGACCTTCAAATTAAAACTGTCGGCTCGGCTCTATTTTTAATTTTAATCGTAACTTTTACTGAAACTATTCGTTTGACAGTTAAGTGGACACGTTGAGGAAATGTCTTAAAATGCGAGTGTTAATGTATGAGAATGTACCGGCAGATAAAAAGAGCGCTGACTGGAAATTACGAAACCGATTATTGGTTCTTTCAAGCATTTTTTTTTAGATTCTTTATTTATTTATTATTGGTTATTAATTTCTGTTTTGACACCTTAGATATTCGGCGGTCTTTATTATCAGCCGGTACCTGTCTAAGATATGAGATTTAAAAAAAAAATGATGAAAAACTAATTTACTATTTTAAAATGTTTTACGATAGAAATGCTCTGTATCTTTTTAAATCGAAGTAAATTAATATACATTAAATATAAATTAAAAGCTACCTAAATAAATTGTATTACAACAAAAACTAAATTTATCCTAAAAAAAAATGTTTTTTTTTTTATAAAATAAAACTTTTTCAATTTTCGCTCACATTTATAATTTTAATAGTTTTTATAATTTTAACATTTAATAATTCATAATAAATTCAAATAATTCATTTTTTTTAATTTTTATATTCCTAATATCTTGCACAAGTTAATTTTATAAATACTGAATTGAAATAAATCAGGAGCGTCTCCCTGTAAACATAAATCATTGTATTGCCTACACATTCGAGCGAGGGGGGTTGTTGCCTGCTATGTTGTTTGCAAAGGACGATATAGCAAACAACATTGGATTACTTTTGGTTCAAATTGGTATACCAAAGTTTAAGTCCCGAATAGCCTCGGTCCTCAAATTTCCGCCAACGATTCTGTGCAAAATTTCATAGATTTAGGTAGCTTTTAATTTGTATTTAATGTATATTAATTTACTTCGATCGAATAAACTTATTGACAATATCACAAAAAACTTATTGTAAATGTTGCTAGCGGCAATAGTAACTTTTTTATACACCTATGAGGTTTTTTTTTTTTTTTTTTTTTTCAAATTTTTTTTTACGTTTTAAAATCAACTCATTAAAAAATCACCTACCACATCTATGTAACATTGATGTCGTTTAGTAGGTTAAAGATTTGCCGAATATACTAAATGAAATCTGAACTCTATGCATTTTTTAATAGTGCAGAAGAATAACCTTCGTCGTATTCTGGTTTAAATTAATTAATTTAACGTAAGCAAATGCTAAGCACGCTTCATAGCATCTCAGCATAAGATATGAGATGTTGAAATGATCTCAGATTTGAACCACACAACCGTATTGGTTCCTGTTGCAATACCAAATATGTTTATTACGCGGTTTAAGGTGGTTGTCGTTTGCATGCCTCTCTCTCGCACGCTCCAACATTTTAAAAGATCTTTCTAGTCTTGAGTGTAATTTTGAGAAATAAAAGTAAAGTATCATCACGACCGTTTCCCTTTCGGGGTGGTCAGAAACCACGTTCACATTTAGCCAGCTCGTCGATGTCTCCAGCGTACCAAACTCGAGAGAAATATCATAAATAAATATTAATTAAATGTATTTATTTACATTAATAAATATTTGAGGAATCGAACCCGGTACCTCCGCAGAGTGGGGCGACCCCCTGCCACATGGATGGATGACCTAAGGAGGGTCGCTGGTGGGGGTTGGATGAGGGTAGCAATAGACCTATATCCAGCATTTTTTAAACCAGCCTATTGTCGGTCGCAAGCCCGAGACACAATTCTTCTCATCTCTTACCCACACACGATGGACCCGGGTGCACGGTGAATCCATGGAATGCTTTCTTCAATAGATTTTTTTAATTAAAATTATTATAAATGTATTTACTATTTTCCTCTGTCTTAAATTAGTTATATCAGAGTGGAAATACAGTGTTCTCTCTATATAACGACACTAAAGGAACTGTGCATTTTATGTCGTTATAGAGAGTTGTCGTTAAATGGAGAGAAGAAAAATTATGTATGGATGACAAACTAAACCAACCAAAGCCAGTTGATTTCGACGCTTTAGAGAGTTTGTCGTTAAATTGAGTGACGTTACATGGAGTTCAAACTGTATGTCCAAATTGTCCGTAATTTTATGTCCTTTAAAGTTAAAAGAATTCTCAAAATTACAATGAGACTTGAATTCTTCAATCCTATAATGATCTCTTTCATTGTGTCGATCTCTTTGCATTGTCGCCTGTCTATTACAGAAACCAGGTCTTACAAATGTTAACTTTAGAAGAGAGAGATAATTAAAATGGTACCAAACAGGTTGTTTTTTTTTTATTATTATTATGGTTTTAAAACAACTCATGGGTTGCATTTACTTCTTTTAACATTTGGATTACTGAAGCTGGTTGTGCAGATATTAATATTGTTTGTAAAACCAATTTATTGTGTATTCTCTCTCTGTACAATTGTTTGTAATCCTGTATATAATAATAAAATAATAATAATAATAATCTTTAAAAATGCTGTATTGTGCGAGAGAGAGGTAAGCACAAACGCTCTTAATGTGGTCATCAACATGCAATATACTTGTACAGGAAAATTCTTGTCCAAAATATATGTTGTTTTTTATACATACAGGGTAATCCATATGTCAATGACCAACTCAGGAATAGGTGATAGGCCAGGTAGTAGTGATAGGCCAGGTAGTAGTGATAGGCCAGGTATTAGTGATAAGCCAGGTAGTAGTGATAGGCCAGGTAGTTGTGACAGTTAATACTAAAAAGTAATCCCTATTTATTTATTAATGCACAAAAAACAATTTTTAGTATTACAGTTTCAAAAACTGCCTCCGTGGTCTGGCGGTTAAGTCAGTAAATAAATACATTTAAAATATTAAATTTATTTGTGATATTTCTCGAGTTTGGCACGATGGAGACATCGACGAGCTTGCCACTTGTCATGATTGGCCTATAGTAAAGTTGGCTAAATGTGAATCCGCTTATTTATAAGCGTGGTTTCTGACCACCCGAAAGGGAAACGGTCGTGATGATGATGAAATAAGTAAGTACCAAAAATACGTTCGAGAAAATGGGTTATTGACTTATGGAACGAAAACGAAAATAAAAATGTAAAAAGATATGTTTATATGTAAATATATAATAATTGTATTCAAATACAGTGTAAACTGTATATAACGACACTGAAGGGACTGTGCATTTTATGTCGTTATAGAGTTGTCGTTAAATGGAGATGGAATCATTGTATGGAAGACAAGCTTAACCAACCAAAGCCAATTGATTTCGACGCTTTACGACAAACTCCCTGTCGTTAAATCGAGTGACGTTACATTGAGTTTACACTGTATATATATATATATATATATGTGTATATATGTATATATATTTTGAAGATTATAAATAATGTAAAATTACAATAATATAATTAGGGTGGACACGAAATGTATTATTTTTAGCGTAATGTTGATGGCTTTAATAATAATAGTTTTTTATTTAATTTAATAATAATAATAATTTAGGTAATTTTGTATTGTACTAACATGGAAAGTTGAACTAGTCACTTCTATTGTAAAAACTGATCTCAAACCTTCAACAATTTTCAAATATTAGTTATTTTAGTAAGTGAAAAAAAAAATGGGCGCCATTTTTCACGGACATGTCAAGTTTTTGTTTTGTAAATTACTTTTCCGTGGATATTGTTAGTCAAATGTGTCGTTGTTTTGTTTAATAATGTGCTACAATGTGAATAATTATGGAGAACGTTAAATATGGGGCACAAGTTGCAGTTTATTTTTTGCGGTTTTCCCGCGCTGTCAACTCCCGATTTTACCTGACATATTTGGGCTATAATGCCGCGATTGACTCCAGGAAAAACATCAAATTCTGCAACATCTGGAATTTAATGATAACCTCATTAACTCATAAACAGAATATACATAATTGTGTCTATTATACATGTATTACGTCAGACTTGGCTGTATGGGCTAGATCCTTTGCCTTCCCTATCACATCATTCATCATACAAAAAAAAATGGAAAAAACTTATTTTGCCGAACGTAAATACAATCCCGAGCATTATTTGTTTTTTAATGCGTAATCCTGAGATTAGACTGTGTTTTCTAATTGAGCTCAAATGAAAAAAAAACATAATTAATTTCATAGATTTTTTTTTAAATTTCGTTGCACAAATTTAATTTAATCTAATATGGATACAATCTACAGTGTTAATCGGCACGAACGGTGGATACTTTTGGCCCCGGCAGACTGGGCAAATTACCAGTCCGCCTACTACCTATTAAAAACTTAGTGAATATATAGATACATATATATATATATTAAATTATTGAGGGTTTGAGTTCAGTAAAAAAATATTACAACATGTAGGTGGAGCTGTTTGTATGTTTAATAATTTAATTTTATTGTTCGAATTTATGTTTTATTACGAGTGCACGATTGCTTGATCGAACGCGACCATAACCTACAATCATTGATGTATATAGATAGGCCTATTCAATACAAAACGCACTCTAAAAACGTGCCGCTTGTCACGTGTCCCTACCAACTTTGGGGGCCAATTTTCAAGCAATGAACGTCACATGCGATATTTGTCGGAAATTCTGTCACAATGCATGCTATAAAGACTATTTTCACTTGATATAAATATTAATGTATAAGCGCTCTCAAAGCTTGCTAGCTCGCGACTGTTGGTGCAGCTACATGACTTCGATTAGTTTTGCGAGAACGTTTTTATATCAGTGAGGGCCTAACTATATACATCGATGCCTACAATGCACTGTCATAGACTATATAATTCTGAGACGATTTTACTAGGTTTAATTATCATACCGTTTGGCTTCTTGGCCCATCTTATTATACAGGGTGACTTTGTATGCCCTTACTCTAGACTAAAATGTTATTCTAAAAAAAAAAAAAAAAAACGTCTTAACTGTGTTTTGTTTTGGCTTTAAACAAATTGGCTATTCTAAATTGAAATTTTTGTCACATATATAGTTGCATAGAAAAGGTTGAATCAATAGAATAACACATATTGGTCTAGACTAGGACCATACAAAATGATGCTGTATAATTAATAACTTTGGCACGAGTAGAATTTAAAAACGATCGTTCGATAACTTAACAGTTGATCATGCAATCGAAGCTACAGATCTCTTGACGTAATATTGGCTAACGATTGTACGATCAAACGTCTCTAATGGGGTGTATCAGGTAAAGCTTTTTTATAGATGTCGCTAGCAGCACTGGTACCTTGTTTACAGCTATGTAGGATCTTTTTTTTTTTTATAACAGAAATACAAAATTTTAACTTAACGTTACCTACCTTAAAATACGAATTAGGAACGCGAACACCGTCTTTAAAAAGAAAAAAGATTTAATTAATAGATCGGCAATTTTGAGATCACCATATCTTTGATTTCACTTGGAAATCTTTTATACACTTGAAAGCTGCTCACTTTCAGAAAATAATAAATTTCGTAATAAAAATACAAGTTTTCTATGCAACTGACAGTTTTATTAGGTACCATCTATCATCAACATGCATCAACTGCCTCCGTGGTCTAGCGGTTAAGTCCGTGGATTTAAGACTCGGAGGTACCGGGTTCGATTCCTGGCCGGGACACAAAAACTATTTATTAATGTAAATAAATACATTTAATTAATATTTAATTTATTTGTGATATTTCTCGAGTTTGGTACGCTGGAGACATCGACGAGCTTGCCACTTGTCATGATTGGCCATAGTAAAGTTGGTCGTCAAGCGCCATCTATCGTGATAAAAAGTTAGTGATACACCCCATTGGCTAATGATCGTACAGTCAAACTTTTTTTTAATAGTTATTTGTATAATTGGCTTATGATGGTACGATCGTACGTGTTTTTTAAATGTCATTTTCATAATTTGCTAATGATATTGTACGATAAAACGTTTTTTTTACTGTCTGCAAATTCCCTTACTCCAAAACTTGTGGATCTTTGAATAATACAGCGTCTCAGAATCTAACACCGTTATTCTAAGTTGAATCCTCATTTCCTTCCAGCTGTCAAACGACAATAAAGTCACCGTAATTGTTACGGTTAGAGTTAAAAATTGGACCTACAGCTGAAAGGAAACGTTGAGTGGAGGATCCGTTAAGGAAGTGTAGAAGAAGCTGTGTCGATAGTAAGGGAAACTGACGTCACATTCTTCGAATTTTACTTCTTAAAAAAAAAAAAAAAATGCCTGAGATTATATTAGATTCTTCAGCTCCTTGTATTATTTTTTAATATGATTAGTCAGCACGTTTTAGTGCTTTTAATTTTTAAGTAGGTATCACAATTTTTTATTATTTGTAATAAATATAAATTTTAGCATAGATTTATGATTGGTTACGCCTAGCAACGACGATGTCAAGTATTGGCATTTATCTGAACTGCGTTCGTTAACTAACACCGTCTAAGGTTTTTAACACCGAGTAGCGACACTGGTCGTTCGAACATGTTCTGTCATAACGACAATTGACAAAGACTTTGCATAAGACAATTTCAAATATTATTTTCTATAGAAATTCTTATACACATTACAGGATTTTGTTTTGTGTTTGTATGTATCTAAATTTAATGACAATTATTTTTCGAAACAATAATTATATTTTCTAGTCGACATATATGTATATTTGTCGGTAAATCTTGACATGTGATAAAGCTGTGCCATGCAGCTCTATTCTGATACTTAGTCGCAAACGTTATTATTGGATTTCGTTAATCACGACAGAAATTGCGTCATAATTACAAAATATTCAATTCTCAACTCTATAAGCGCTCGACCGTGACAGCGGCCGTAGCCTGATATATATATATAGTTAACGGATCCATTATATATGTATATAACGTTTGCGTCTAAGTAACAGAATAGGGCTGATGTTTGCGTTACAATTATAGTGTTTCGTGGTTAACGTACCTACGCGTATTTTCAAAATGGCTTTCCGTAGTAGTGACGATAGTGATAGTAACTATGTTCTACAATTGTCGCACCTGTCGGCATAGTGAAATATGACCCTGGTGAAGCGCGCGAACCAATCATAAAACTGTGTTGTTTTTTTTCCACACATTTTTTATTGTATTATTATAAATGCGTTTGTATTGAAATTATATTATTCAAGAATCACAATAAACAAGGCAATTTATAAATATTGTAATAACTAACATATATATTAATTTATATATATCTATTGATATAATAATTTAAAATCATGTCTTCCATAATATAATATTGATAATATCTTGCCTTCCCGACTAACCAACCCACCATTTTATTTTTACACGATGATGAAGATTTTGTTTGTATTTAATAAGTAGGTACTTTAAGGAAAATAAATTAAGTTTAAAGAATTATTTTGGGTATTTTATTGAATGTATCCTGTCTAGATAGGTTGACCAGTAGCCCTATTCTGTTACTTATACTATTTCCATTTCTTTATTTTCTCGATGACAGATCTAATTTGACAGTTGTAGTGTTGTGGCCAAATAAGTAGTGATATCGATAATACAAGAGATAATTTTATTAAAATGTTGGTTATTTATCGTACTTTAAAAAAAAAATAGTGCATATATGGACTCAATTTGTCTTGGATGAATATTATATGGGATAAAAGAACAAAATTAGGCAGTTGTCGTATTTTTTATACGTCGCATTTAAAAGTTTATTTTATTATTATTCTACAGGAACTGTCATCGAGAAAATAAAGAAATGGAAATAGTATAGTCGCAAACGTTATAGTTTTTCGTTTCTCAACTCTATAAGCGCTCGACCTTGACAGCGGCCGTGCAAATATCAACTTTAATAGCGTGATATATATATAACGGATTCCATTATAAAGCGTTTGCGCTTAGTAACAGAATAGGGCTACAGAATTATTTAGAACGCAAACGTTATTTATTATAGAATTCCTTTAACGTTCCGCCACTGTCAATTTTAACAAGATCGTTCCGTTTCTAACTATAAAACTAAAAGTAAAGGAATTACAATTTTAACGGTGCGTTTTAAATAAACAGAATAGAGTTACAGAAAATGGGGAAGATACGCTACGAAGACTATACGCGTGGAACTAGCAATTTCTCTTCTATCTATTTTTTTATTTATTTTATTACAGCCCCTAGAACACAGCGTCCTAGACATTCACTGCTGGAGATGGGCCTTCCAGAACTGGAGAATTTGGCCTACACTCGCCACGCTGACCAGACGTCTTGGCGAGGATATGATGTCAATTATTTATGACAATTTATTAACGATTCCACAAGTTGGCATTAGTGGAACCGGGACCGACTGTTTAACGTGCTCTCCGAGGCACGGGAACGGTGGTGTTGTAAATCAATGACAAATGTACGTAAGAAAAGTGTATTTGGTACATGCCGGGGGGATTTGAACCGACCTTTGTAGGATTTAAGGTACGCGTTCTTACAACCGAGCCACCACCGCGTTCTTCTATCTAAACCACTTGAATCAGTCAGTAAAAAGTTAGCTATCAAGTCGTAAGCCGCACCTATGAATTCTGTCTTGCTCGCCCCTCACTGTGACGTTTATTGCTATCTCATTCGTTCGACAATCGGTAATGCAACTGTAGGTGTGAAGAAAAATGCGCGTGTACTTTCCTCTATCAAAGACGATAGCAGCCTTTTTGTCTAGAATTCAACTCGACATATAACGATATAATGGTTGAGATAGCGATAGCCGTTATTTACTTAAAAAAAAAATAGTATACGCGTTCCATCAAGTGAAAAAGTGACTGTAATTGTTATTAAAACTTCTCCACGTAACTAATCTTAACAGATCGGTCGAGCCGAACCGCGCTACCTGATTGGTATCGACCAAATCGTTGTAGTGCATCTCCCCACCTGTTTGGTCGATTTGCAGTACACCTCCCCACCTGTTTGGTCGATTTGCAGTGCACTTCCCCACCTGTTTGGTCGATTTAAAGTGCACCTCCTTATCTGTTTGGTCGATTTGTACTGCACCTCCAATGTTCGTATGTCGCAAGCGTAGACTGCGTTTTGTATTGAATAGCTTCATCTATACAGAGTAGATTTTTGAGGCGTTAACCGTTATAGTTATAAGAAAACGTTCTTAGGAGACCATCTATAACTTTTTGAGATATTCTGAACTGCATTCACAGATTATGGAAAAAATGTAGTCAGCATGAAAATGATAGATTTACACAAAATCTTTTTTTGATGCTAATCGATCTTGTTTTAAATAAGGATGAAACCATACTGGACCGATTAAAGCCGCGTTCTTATTAAGAAATGTTAGCATGAAAATACCACTTTTTTAGCACAAGTCGTTCGTTAATGAAAATTCTAACATTTGATGCTAATTTTGTATGTCAGTACCGTATTGAAAGGAGGGTTATTGATGTTACTTTTTGAAAGATGGCATTTAACATAGGAAATGGTTTGTTTACATTGTTGTATAGGTACTTTTATTATATTTGTGTAAAATGTATTTTAAACGATTTTATGTAATAAATTCAAATACATACATTGTCAATCGATTTGTTATTATTTGTTACTTGTCATACTTGTCAAAATATAGCCTCACCGCTCGTTTTCTTGAAGAAATATTACCATTGTTAAAAAATGTGGTATTTCTTAACAAAAACGACATTTCGTGCTAGTTTATGAAGTTGCTATAACACGAACGCGGATAAGGTTTGAGTACCTAGCAATGTCAGAAATCGCGAATAACATTACCATACATTTTGTACGGAAAACGAATAAAAACAACTATAAATATTTGTTGTCAAACGATTCTATTTCTGTCATTAAAAAAAAAATTGAGGCCAACTGAAGTTACCCAAATTTTTGTCATTGTTGTGTAAATAGAGGTTGAAACCGGCGGAGTGCACAATCGTCCGAAAACGAATCGTCTAAGATCGATTAAGTCTGTCAGAAATGTCAAAAGCTATATAGGCGGAACTGTCATCTAACGAATGTTAGTCTATACGATAGGGAAAACGACTGTGCTTCGCCTCACCCCGCTGATTAGGAAAGGAGATATAAAAACGTTCCCGTAAAACCAATCGAAGTCATGTAGCTGCACCAACAGTCGCGAGATAGCAAGCGTCGAGAGCGCCTAATATTAATATTTATATCGAGTAAAACTAGTCTTTTTGTATGCATTGTGATATAATTTCCGATGAATAAAGCATGTGGCATTACCCTTGCTTGAGAATTGCCCCCCAAAGTTGGTAGGTACACAAAGCAAGCGGCACGTTTTTAAGAGTGCGTTTTGTTGAATAGGCTTATCTACATACATTGATGGTTTTTTCCCTCTTAATGCTTTAGCCATAAGAAAAAAATCAGGTAATAAAAAGAAAAGACATTTAAAATATAGTCCAAAACTTTATTTAAAAATGTACAAATTCTATTGGAATGATGAGCGTTTAACCTTTACAATACAAAACTCAATTTTGGCACCTTACATATATCAAAAATGCACCTGAGATTCTTTATAAATGCAAATACATAAATTGGATAAATTCTGAACATATTGGACGAATCTTTCAATGAATAAACATATTTACTAAGCTAACAGGGCGGTTTGCACATATAACAAATTTGTATTAAGATTTAAACAGTTTAGGTAATCGGTGCAAATCGCCTAATATTCATTTACACTAATAAAATTATATATTATGATTTCATTGTGTTTATAAAACAACTATACAAATTAAACAGCTTATTTTTGCGCTAAAAGAAAAATAAACTAAAAAATAAATACAATTAGATAGAAGATAATCTCTCCATAACGCCCTATTATGATTAATGCACACGTGTATCTTGCGACGTTATTCAACACACTTGTGAGGAAAAAATTTGCGGCACAGAAGAATAAACTTAAAATATTAATTTAAAAAAAAAACATGTAGGGTAAACCGCACAGTATATTAGCACCTTAACCCTTAAATGCATGATTTTTATTTTATTTATTAGATAAAATCAAACACAAGGACTTATTATAGGACAGGCTTATTATTATCCTACATCATCGGTTATCATTAAGTACGTAGTACTTAATTTATGTTTATGTAGTATATAAATAGTATAACTTATTTATGTAGTTTATATATGTATGTGTGTATGAATTCGTATGTAATTTTATTAATAAATATTTATTATAAGCAATAAATAATATTCTATAGACGTATATTTTTAATATATTTAATTTTAACTGATATATTGCATATATTATATGTTCTAAATTATAAATGTTCTCGTTGTCCCGAAGGTCTGACAGGCAGAGAATATCAAGCGACATTATGTCACGCCTTTGTAATTTATGTGCAATAAAGTAATAAATGAATAAAAACAAGGACTTGGTAATGATTTATGTAGATGCCTGGGTCATCTCAAAATTTGACCTATAGCTTGCTATTATTACAACCATTGTAACGTTGAAGGTGTTTTCTCAATTGAATGAGGTGTATCACTAACTTTTTATCACGATAGATGGCGCATCAGTTCCATAGAAATTAGCATTTTTATTATTTTCTCGATATTATGCCGAAGTGAGCAGCTTTTAAGTGTACAAATCGAGTTTCCAAGCGAAAGCTAAGATATGGTGATCTCAAAATTGCCGTTCTATTAATTCAACCTTTTTTCTTTTTAACGACGGTGTTCGCTTTCTTAATTCGACTTTTAAGGTAGATAACGTTAAGTTAAAATACATTTTGCAAATTATAAAAATAAAAAACTACAAAAACATTTAAAAAATGATGCGTCAAAGGTGTAAAATAGGTACCATTGCCGCTAGCGACATCTACACAAAGATTTGCCTGATGTAATTAAAATTAAAATATTGTTAATACGTAAAAGAAATTGTAATAGAATATTAGGTTGTCGATGCATTAGCACACAATGCATTTAAGGGTTAAGCATAGTAATTGGCACCATGAGGTAGATATATTGATTAGCAAGCTAACGTTCAAAATGAAATTAGGAGTTGTGAAATAAACAAAATATTTAATATCTTGTAACAAATAGTCACAGTGCCAATCATTAGGAGGGCCAACAATACGGTTTAACCTATAATAATAGTAATAAGCATTAAATATGACGAGGCATTGTGAACCTTAAATAAGTGCAATAAGATCTAATTTACGATCAAGAGTGTTGAAAAATAAATTGTGACTCCATTTTGAAAATTCAAATAAAATAAATTCGTAAAAATAAAAGCAAAAAATAATCTTCCTTATCGAAAAAGTCTTCAATATTTTGTGACATTAAATTCTACCTGTATTCTAAGAAAAACCCTGAAGTCTAAAATATTGTCCTTGATTAGGGGCTATACATAAAATTATGTTACACGTTAAGAGGGTTTATCGCATTTGCATCCGTCTCGCTCGCACATACCAACATTTTTAAAGATTCCCAAAAGCAAAAAGATAATAATTTCCTCTATTTTACCAAAACAAATATATGTTTTGTATTTAAGCGAATAAATGCCACTAAGAATGGATTCAGTTACCCTTAGATAAAAAGATCTATTTTAATAGGTTCTATTAATTGTTGGTTTGATTCAAAGTTTAAAAAGATATTTTACGATGTAGTCTATAAACTTACTAGGAAATAAAATAACTGTAATTTTAGAAATATATTTTTTTTTCTATATATTTTTAATTTTAGACTGAATAATAAAATAACTAATTTTAGAAATATTTCATTTTTATATAACTAATTTTAGAAGTATATCATTTTTATATAACTAATTTTAGACAGAAAAATCGCAATATCAATGATTTTCCTCCAATTTACTAAAACAAATCTATGATTAATATATCTTTAAAATGTCAGTAATTCATTTCCTAGAAAGCTGATTTACCACATTTCTTAAAAGTCCTTGAAAAGTCTGTGAAGATATTGGAACGAAAGGGATGCCAAGTACCATCTTTAAGTGCAAGAGGTGAAATCTACAACTGTGTCCAATCCATAGACATAGAGAATGGACCCTTTACAGATGTAAAAGTAAATACAATAGGCATATAAAGTGTGAGAGAGATAAAGCGAGTGCTGTCCGTAGTTGTCTCTTTCTTTCTTTCTACAGACCTACAGAAATGAGACAGGTATTGGCCGCAGTAGCATTCATCAACATCATCATCCTGTGTCTCTCCACTGCTGGATATAGGCCTCCCTAACATGATCTTCTGCCACCCTCATCCATCCTTTCTTAGTCATCCGTCCATCTCGCGGGGGGTCGTCCAACTCTGCGTCTTCCAGTATGTCTCCACTCTAGAACCAGTTTCATCGTTCATCGGTTCTGCGACAGACATGTCCAGCCCATTGCCACTTCAATTTGCTAATTTTGAAAGCTATGTCGGTAACTTTGGTTCTTTGAGGGATGTCAACGTTTCTGACTTTATCCTTTAGAGAAATCCCGAGCATATCTTTCTCCATAGCTCGCTGAGGCACCTCGAACTTATGCACCTCTGTCAGTGCCACGTCTCTGCTACGACATTACTGAAAGAACGCACTGGTTGCAAACTTTTGTCTTCAAAAACTGTGGTATGTTCGATAGGAAGATGTGTCAGAACTTCCCATTCCGGCTAAATGCGTCTGTCGGTTTCTTTACTAAAGTTTTGTTAGTTTTGTGCGGGTATTGCTTAGTCGATTATCTATGTCTATGGTCCAACCAACCACGAAAGAAAATTTCAAGCAAATTGACAACTGCGATCACTTGGAGCATAATTATAACCAAACGTAATAAAAACCAAACGCATATTGATTATTACCGTGTCGTTTGACAACAAATCTAATTCATTTCCACTGTCTAATTGGGAGCAAAATGGTGGTGGACAACGGGAATAATCGCAAAAACTAAATTTTATATTTAATCAAGTTTTATACACAAAGTAGTTTTTACATAATGCAATTATATAACTCTTGAAATTTATAATTTAAGTTGGATGGTAAATATTTGGTCAGAGTTGACGTTTTTTATATTTATTAACTTATGTATTTATATGTATACACAATCCTAACTATATATATTTACATATACCTATAATATATCGTACGAGTACCTTGTGATGATATTTAGTTTCCTACATCCCTATCGGCCAAACCCTATATATTTTTTTTCTATTTTTGGTAAATCATTCTGCTGTCCTCAAGCTATAATGCTGTTACTGAAAATCAGTTCAGAACAGGATTTCCTTGGATTATAAATATTATTCTAAAGTGTTTGATTTTGGTTTTGATTCACGACGAGGCTCAATCTTCTGATTGAGGCCTCGCAAGTCCTCTGGCCGCCAACCTAAGGACCCCCCGACCCTCCCACCGTTCCAGTTCCACCTCAGGTTGGTCTGCTGTCGTAAAGTAGACTTTGCATGTTGCAAGTTCGCTTTTAACGAGTCCCTCATTCCGAAGCTACGACTTAGACTTAGCTGTAAAGGCACACAGGGCCAACCGTGAAAGGGATTTATAGGGTTTTAGTCCGTAGGCGCCTTGGGGTCTCCTTATGAGGCGTGACAGTGATTCAGGCATGCTATCTCCCGCGGTGGCCCTTCAGGCTGGGGTCAACCAAGGTCAATGCAACTTGGCTGAAACGTCGGGAAAAATATGTGTCTAAAGTAATCCTTGCACGGTGGAAAAAGGCATAAACCACCGCTCTCGTTTTGGTCACTTTAAAATCTTTGTTGCATGGAACAAATATTAAAAACCGATATATTCAATAATCCAAAAATAGATAGTATTTGGCCGTACATAAACTACGAGAATACCGAGCGTCGAATGTGATATAAATTTTATATTAATGGCAGTAAATAAAACACTAGTTGGGTAAATAGTAATACAAGCTATACCGCGTGAAATTGTCAAAAGAGCAATTTTTTTTTAGGATTTAGGTGTCATTACTGGAACCTATAAAACAAAGTCGGGTTTGTTAGAACATTTGTGTGAGTTTTGTCTCCGTCCCAAATAAGTAGGTATAACTATTAATAGAAGTATGATCACGACCGTTTCCTTTTCAGGAACCACGCTTATAACGAAGCGGATTCACATTTAGCCAACTTTACTATAGGCCAATAATGACAAGTGGCAAGCTCGTCGATGTCTCCAGCGTACCAAACTCGAGAAATATCACAAATAAATTAAATATTAATTAAATGTATTTATTTACATTAATAAATATTATTGTGTCCCGGCCAGGAATCGAACCCGGTACCTCCGAGTCTAAATCCACGGACTTAGCCGCTAGACCACGGAGGCATATAACTATTAATAACATTGGAAAATTCGTGGTTTCCGTACCTCTCAAACAATGTTGGTTGTCAAATATTTATGCGTGCGTTCAGAAATTTACATTTATCTTATTTATATAATATATGTAAATATGAATAAATGACAAATAACCAAAAAACTGTTAAATCTATTGGTCTCACTCGCGAAATTGTCTGTGATATTAGTCATTCATTATCATTACAGCCCCTAGAAGACAGCGTCCTAGACCTCCACTGCTGGATATGGGCCTTCCAGAACATATATCTGGAGAATTTGGCCTACACTCGCCACGCTGACCTGACGACTCCACGTTGGTATTAGTGGAACCGGGACCGACGACGGCTTAACGTGCTCACCGAGGCACGGAAACGGTGGTGTTGTGAATGACAAGTGTACGTAAGAAAAGTGTATTTCCACATTGGTACATGCCGGGTGGGTTTGAACCGACCTTTGTAGGATTTAAGTAACGCGTTCTTACATCCGAGCCATCATCGCGCCCGTGATATTAATACATTCATTGACTGTCACTTGGCGGTACGAAGGCCACTGTTTTAAAGATAAAAATCATTATCCGAATAACAAAACACTACAGCATGGTCAATAATGGACATGGAAAATCTCGATATCCATTGTGATAAATAGCTAGGCGAGCGTTATTATTAATTGATCTCGCCCACAACCGAGAGACGAAATAGAGAGAGTTACGTAAGTCAAAGTTCGCACGATCGTCGACCTCTCGCTACCTACTTGAATAGGGTCAGTATGAGTGGCGATATTTTTAGGACAACTTATCTGCACCGTAACTTAAGATTTTATTACTGAATAATTAAAATAAGAAATACGTAGATCTTTATTTTTATTCTAGATTATAATTTTAAAATATTTGCTCTTTAATAAGTTCCACGCAGTATAATAATTACTATTTCACTTCATTAAGTATTTTTCTATTTAAGCTGTCGATATGATTTATATATTACCCAAAATAATAATAAACTTGTATAATTTATTATTAAAATTATTATTCACAACTAATTACCCAACCGTTTTATATAACATTCGTTGTATAAGGTCTCAACAGGACACTAAATATATTAATTTACTTAGAATAATTTCAAAGATATTATGGCTGGTAATTCTTCATGGCTGGATTCACTTAATTACAAATTTCTGTACGATGCCACTTAAGTGAGCGATTAATTACCAGCCCATAGGCTTTTATTAGATATGCCTGATATATTCACATTATACATATTAATCTATAGTTATTATTATTAACATTTGAGACTTAAGGCAAGTTTGATTAATTTATGGGCCTATAAAAATTGCGCATCTACATTAAGATGGTTTAGAGATTTTGCATACCTCTCGCTTGCACAATCCAACATTCACAAAGATTTTTCAAGTCTTGAGAAATTTTGTCTATATACTTACGGGGGAATAAATTAGGTACGAGAATATTGATTACTGTAAAATAGAAGAAAATCGTTATATTTTTCTAAAATTCAGTAAAAAGTAAAGTATCATCACGACCGTTTTCCTTTCAGGGTGGTCAGAAACCACGCTTATGAATAAGCGGATTCACATTTAGCCAACTTTACTATAGGCCAATCATGACAAGTGGCAAGCTCGTCGATGTCTCCAGCGTACCAAACTCGAGAAATGTCACAAATAAATTAAATTTTATTTATTTAAATTAATAAATATTATTGTGTTCCAACCAGGAATTCAACCCGGTACCTCCGAGTCTAAATCCACGGATTTAACCGCTAGACCACGGAGGCAGTAAAATTAGTTATATGAAAATAAATGTTCAAAATGTCTGTTTTTTATTTCCCAACAAAATTATAGACATTTCTCAAAAGTACGATCGGACTTAAAATATATTAGATTGTACAAGTTACGAGAGATGTAAACATGATAAATAAACCCTTAACACACATTATTATCTGTGAAATAGAAGGAAAATAAATGAAATATTTGCGTGATAAATGATAGGTAGATACGCAATGCATTATAATGGAATACAAAGATCAGATGAAAATCAATGCAATGGACCCATAGTTTAATATAAAAAATATTTTTTTATTGTCAATTTTTTCTGTCCCGCATCCTTCTAATCTCTATACATACAAAACATATATTATTATGTAATAAATAAATTTAAAACTCCAAAATGCAAATAGTAAGCATACGTATTTACATTTTAGATGCAGCTATTTCAAAATACCGCGTGTAATTGTCAAAAGAGAAAATATTTTTTATAAGCTTCAGCGGCCCTATTCTGTAACTTAGTCACAAACGTTATATAATGGAATCCATATATATATCACGCTATTAAAGTTAATGTTTGCACGGCCGCTGTCAAGGTTGAGCGCTTATAGAGTCAGACTATGACGCAACATCTGACGTAAATTACGAAATCCACTAATAACGTTTGCGACTGCAGATGTCATTAGAACCTCTATTCGAAATAAAAAAACACTTTTTTTTAAAGATAAAAATCATTATCCGAAAAACAAAACACATGCATGGTGAATAAGGCCGCGTCTGAAAATCGCGATATCCATCGTGATAAATACCTAAAGGCTGCGGATTGTTATTATTAATTGATCTCGCCCACAGCCGAGACGAAATAGAGAGAGAAAGAACTACGTGAGTCATACTAGATAAGGGTAGGTATATTAAAATATTTGCTCTTTAATAAATTCCACGTAGTATATAGAAGAACTTGAAAAACGCACTTATCGGTAATATAATACTAAAAATATCTGTGATATTTAAAAATAAAGAAAATTGCTTTATATACCTAAAATACCTAATTATTTATTATTAAAATATTGCAAAAATAAATCGGCTGGCTAAACTAAAAACCCAGCAACAGACAAAGGAACTGTCAAAGCAGTTGGTTAGTGTTGTATGTCATAAGAGGACTTGGGAGTTTTTTCGTGCAGCAAAACAGCATTGCTGTGCAGCGGGGAAATGTGTTCTTGACACACAGTCACACGTACAATTCATTCCAGCCCCTAGAGCACAGTGTCCTAGACCTCCACTGTTGAAGATGCTAGAGAATTTGGTCTACACTCGCCATGCTGGATAAACGGGTTGGTATTTTTGATGACAATTTAAAAACGATTCCACAAGTCGGTAAATATCAACTTGTAGAATCAGAACCAACGGCTTAACGTGCTCTTAGAAAGTTAGAAAAGGGTATTTTAGTACATGCCGGAGGAGAACCAACCTTTGTAGGATTTTAAGGTTAATTAATACCAACTTGTGGAATCGTTAATAAATTATCATTTACAATTAACATTAGACACTCGCCAACCCGTATGGCCAGCGTGGCGAGTTTAGGACAAATTCTCTAGAAATTTCTGAATGGCTCATCTCAAACAGTGAAATTCTAGAACTCTGCGTTCACTGTAATGATGATTAATCATTTACCGATTAATTGAGATAACATATCGCACACATAGATCTAAAGGGAGTTAACTCAAAAAACGTTTTTTTTTTCGAATCGTATTCCTTATCTCACTACATACGGAACAATAAAAGAGATTTAAAAATAGTTTAAGTG
Organism: Tinea semifulvella; assembly: GCA_910589645.1. Taxonomy (NCBI): domain Eukaryota; kingdom Metazoa; phylum Arthropoda; class Insecta; order Lepidoptera; family Tineidae; genus Tinea; species Tinea semifulvella. Next base: position 7,374,346 of record OU342599.1, read on the forward strand.
CGTGCTTAATTCTACTGGACGTGGTCGTCATTTGAGTGTCAGTGCTTTAACCTGGTCAGTCCATCTCATCGGAGACCTACCACGCATCCTCTTGCCATCGACTTTTCCCTGAACTACAAGGCGCTCAATGGATGTATCTCCACGCCGCGACACGTGTCCAAAGAAAGAGAGAATGCATGATTGCACAATTGAGGAAAGGCGCTGTCCTATCTCCAGTTCCTCCAGGATGGATTTGTTGGTTCGTCCACGATATAATACTTAAAACCGATGCTGCATTCGTCGTTATCACCCCGGGTGAAACTAAACATCTATTAGACGTACACACCACCTGGTGGCGCCATCCATAGCTGCTGGGATCCAAGTGCAACAAAATATCTCAACGCGACAGTCGGAGCTCCGTGGACGACGACCTGAAGATGGAGACCATCGAGCAGTTTGTGGCCAGGCTCTCGAAATCCATGTTCGATCGAGCCGACCACAGCCGCTTCGACCATCTTCGGGGAATCGCTCTCCACGCACGGCCACCGGAGGGCCGTCCCCTGTCCCGTGAGATCTTGGAGGCCGAAGCGTAACCAGCAGTTACTAACGACATTTTAAAATAGACTGCCCGACAGGTGCCACAGATCCTATAGTGGCCCCTTCAGTGGTAAAATCCCAAGTCCCAAGGGCGAATATAATGGAAAAGTTCTGCAGTACACACTTTCGCCTTTTCTGAAAAGCTGATCGCCTTTTTGTCGCTATAAATGTGCTGGTAGGCTAAGTATTTTGCGCATAATCTTTTTACTATATTTTTTTATGTATAGTTTTTTTTTTTAATTTGTATTATGCTATGTTGGCGACAAATAAATATATTTTCTTCTTTCTAAAAAGTGTTTTTTTGAGCTAGTGCTGTTTAGATCCAAGTGTGCGATATAATTATTGTGTGTAGTGTGTAACTTTTGCGTAACGAGGTTTTTAATTTGCCGATTCAAGATGAAAATTAACTGTTAAGTTTATAAACTTTATTACAATATGGCATAAGAGTTACCAAAGCAACACTATTATTATAGTAACTATTAAATAGTAATATATAGCAGCTCCACGATAACAAATAAGGGTGGAAATAATTACTGAACTATATTTTATTATATATATTTTTAAAGTGACAAGTGGGTAGATTTAAATTGCTATCCCATTATGGAGGAAGGCTTCACAGTGCAGCTCCAGTCGACCCGTGGCCACTTGACCGAAACGACCGGGAGAAATTGATATACCGGGACGGGAGGGATTGAAATTTTGCATTATGCATAGTTAAACGTATTATTGGAAGAAAAAGTGTGAATATTTGTTATAGATATTTGTGACCTAAAGTGGCAAAGATATGGCACTAATTGTGCCGCGAATAAAAAATATTTACAAAGAAACTTATCGCAAACGCTGGGCTGATTCTGTAAAAGAAAAGTAAAGTATCATCACGACCGTTTCTCTTTCGGAGTGGTCAGACACCACGGATTCACATTTGGCCAATCATGACAAGTGGCAACCTCGTCGATGTCTCCAGCGTACCAAACTCGAGAAATATCACAAATAAATTAAATATTAATTAAATGTATTTGTTTACATCAATAAATATTTTTGTGTCCCGACCAGGAATCGAACCCGGTACCTCCCAAGTCTAAATCCACGGACTTGACCGCTAGACCACGGAGGCAGTTCCAATAATAATATAGAATTTATTAGTTTATTTTTTATAAAAACATTGCATGTTTGAATTGATTACCTCAAAGCAGGAAAAACCTAAAACTTATAAAATAGTCAAGAGGGATCAGACTTCTTACGTTTCTATATCAAAAATATTTTACTGAGTAATTTTTTTTTTCAACATAATTTTTCAAATAGGCAAGAAATTCTTACAGATTCAACCCTTCAATGCAATTTAATTATTATTTCAAATTAAACATATCGAATATAAGGTATTTGCTACAGTTTAAAGACTAAAAAAATAAACCATACCAAGAAAAAAATCCTGTTTTTTTTTTTAATATAAAAACTTGCCAATGAATAAATATATATAACCTAATAATCTCAATATTTTACAAGACAAAATTTCACGCAATTTTAAAATTTAGTCATGGAAATGAGTATTGTACAAAAATGGGTTTAATATTTTATGCTACGAGTCTGGCTAATGGAAGTAGATAACGAAAAAGTGCGGCAAATAAAAAAAAAATTGTATGGTATTCCTCAAAATTTCCTATCAAATTTTACGGGTATACAGTTGTTACCAATACGGCAATAAAAATAGAAACGAATGTTATATGCCTACACTGAGAAGTCTATTTATTGCAACTATTAAAATAACAAATTATACTAACCTAAGAAATTCAACACCACACGTAAGTAATCTTGTTTTTGGTTGAATTCAGCTACTTTTTCTTGGAATTCAGACATCATGTAAAACAATATCTTTCAAATTCCACTTTTAATAGTTTTATTCAAATTTTACAAGCCAAATGTTTGACAACAGCCATATTGAAAAATTGTCACAAGTGTTGCCATTTGAAAAAATCCAAATAATTCGATTATCTACTTTCATAAGCCAAACTCTATAATGGGGTGTATCACTAACTTTTTATCACGATAGATGGCGCATGATAGATGGTACCTAATAGATCAGTTGCATAGAAAACTTGTATTTGTATTACGAAATTTATTATTTTCTGGATATATTACCGAAGTTAGCAGCTTTTAAGTGTACAAATCGAGATTTCCAAGCGAAATCAAATATATGGTGATCTCAAAATTGCCGTTCTATTAATTAAACCTTTTTTCTTTTTAATGACGGTGTGCGCTTTCCTAATTCGTCTTTTAAGGTAGGTAACGTTTAGTTAAAATTCGTATTTCTGTTATAAAACTAAAAAACTACATAAACATTTAAAAAAATATCCGACATAGGTGTAAAAAAGGTACCAGTGCCGCTAGCGACATCTATAAAAAAGCTTTGCCTGATACAACCCATTTTATTTTTTATAAAAATAATTCTTTGAAAATTCGTGAAAAACTCTGATCTATTTAAAAAAACATATTGACATAATTAGCCAAAGAGTAGCTTTATTTATATATAATTATGCAAAATAATAATTATTTTTATATTACTGTATTTTTTTTAAGAGATTCGGCTTTTTTAAGCGGCAAATTCACATTTGGCCAACTGTACTATACAAGTGGCAAGCTCGTCGATGTCTCAAGTGTACTAAACAAATAAATTATGTGTCCAGAACCACTATTCTGTTTAGTCGCAAACGTTATTATTGGATTTCGTTATTTACCTCAAAGATTGCGTCATAATAACAAAATATTTTTCAATTCTCAACTCACTCGCTCGACTTTATCACCGAGCAAATATCAACTTTAACGTTAACGGATTCCATTATATAACGTTTGCGCTTAAGTTACAGAATAGTGCTACAGGAATCGACAGGAGTCAGTTACTTGCATGGAAAATATATAACTTGCCTAAAACCCAACCCTTGCTTATAAAGTACGTCATCGGCCAAAATAATGTACTAAGCTATCTAACCAATCACGTGGTGACGTACACCATATCAAAATGGCGGCTAAAAAATAATAACTTTTTATTTTGAATTCATAATTGTAACTCTTTGACCAATATAGTCATATAGCTGCCTTTCAAACAAATTTATCCAAAACTAATATATATAATCTATATGAATAAATATAAAAAAGTCATTGGGTAATAAAATATTACATAGTTAAAACGAGCTTAAGGGGGTTTTAACGCTGTAGCACCTCTATCGCTCGAATATATATATATATATGTGTATATATATGTGTGTGTATATATATGTGTGTATATATATATGTATAGGATTATATATATATATTGGATTGTACGTGCGAAAGGGATGCTAAAGCGTTAAATCCTCTAAAATGAAAAATATAGAATATCACAGAAATAAGGGGAGTATTTAAAAAAAATAGATAATTAGATAGACATATTATTTAAGAATTTAGCAAATACAAAGATAACTGTCAAAATTCTAAAGATTCTTCATATATTATATATATCACAACCGTATTCGTTTCGGGACGTTCAGAAACATGCCTAAAACAATCAGATTCAAATTTAGCAAACTTCACTATATGACAAGTGGCAAGCTTGTCAGTAGCGTACCAAACTTGAGAAATAAATTAAAGATTTATTTCCCAGCAGGAATCGAACCATGTCATGAACATGTATGCGTCTATATCTGCGGTCGTAACAACTAGTCCACGGAAGCAGTACTTTGTTGGAATTTATGAATGTTGTTCCGATTAAATAATAATAATAATAATTTAGTATGTCGATATAATTAATTTATAGACAACCTAAATTTGACTGCCGCCGTGGTCTAGCGGTTAAGTCCGTGGATTTAGACTCGGAGGTATAAATATTTAATTTATTTGTGATATTTCTCGAGTTTGCTACGCTGGAGACATCGACGAGATTGCCACTTGTCATGATTGGCCTATAGTTAAGTTGGCTATATGTGAATCCGCTTATTTATAAGCGTGGTTTCTGACCACCCGAAAGGGATAAGGTCGTGATGATACTTTACTTTTTAACCTAAATTTTATCACCCAATAACATTATCTAACATTACGCTAAATTCCTTTATTGTATAAAAGACAAAAAAAAAAACACAACACAATTGGTGACATAAAATTGAGCAACAATTAAGGGAATATGAAACTTTAACGGCTAAACTACCCCTATGTTCGACTTGGCGTTTGTCTATGGTTATCACACAAAATTCGGAAAAAAAACGCAAGCATAGCTTTATTTGCTTTCAAGTCGAACATAAGATACTTTTTGCAGCGAAATTTTAAAAACTGCGCGATGCATAAAAGGGTGTTGGATATTTCATTATTTGAGTCGTTTGATTTGAATATTGGCGGCAACTTATTTTTACAACAAGATCTATAACGATTTCAAATTTCAAGTAAATTAGACCAGTAGTTCTCGAGGCTAGATTGCGGATAGACACTACAATCTCACAAGGTTTTTTTTTTTAAATCTAGGGTAGCGATTCTCAAGTACGATTAACAGAGATGAAAGACGCAATTACTATTAAAAAATCTGTTTCAATTAATGTCGAGAATTACCCCCCCTTATTGTACAAATACCATCTTAATAGCCAAAAAATAGATTCTATATTATTTTTTTATTATCGTGTGGGCGAGCGTCCGCCGACACGACGCCCCCTGGTGGGCGATAGCGACTGTGCTCGGCGAACTTCCTGTCGTTGACGTTTCAGCCGGACGCAACGCCTTCTGATGGACAGTAGTGGAACTATCAAGCCGGTCGCGAAGCACATCGTTGCTCTTAAATTTCGTGCATATTATTTTTTTCTGTGATTGTGTTTTGTATTTATGCTGTGATCCTCGTCGGCACCGAAACTACAAGAATTCCATCGACATTCGAGACACAGAACAAAAGGTTAGTTGCTGCTAATCTCATTTCTTTCGGAGTGTTATTACCAGCGCCTAGCCGTTTCCCGTTCAATTTATGTGTTTATCACCCTATGTAACGCGTTGGCCGATTTTGATGATTATTACGTCAATCGATTCGTCTTAATCACGCGAGTTTTGACAGATTTGACATTAATAAATTTTCGTTAAGGCGTGTTACCGTTGCCGTGAACTCGGGAGGTCGTGGGTTCGATTCCCACCGGGGGCAAGTTGTACATTGTATAATTTGTCTCGGTCTGGGTGTTTATATGTATAATATATATCCACAACAAAAAAAAAAGTATACTATGTAATTTATCAACCATCTAGTTTCCGTAACACAAGCCTCGTAGCTTACCACGGAAATTAGATGGCGCTGTGTGACCTGTCTGGAAATATTAAAAATATATATATATATACATAAATAATAAATACATATCTAAGTACATAGTAGAAAGTTATGGTAAGTTATTCTGTTTATGGTGTAAAAAATTGTATAACTTGTCATAAAATATTTTGAGAGATGGAGCTTGTCTGATTACCAAAGGTAGTCTGTTCCACTGGCGAGCTGCAGATACCGAAAAGGAGTCTGAATATCTGCTGGAAGAGTGGGGATTATATAGTTAATATTATATAGTTAATCAGTCTTAATAATAATTAATATTTATTATAAAAATTATATATAATAATAATTAATATTTTATAATAAACGAGTTCACATTCAGGCAAATTTTCTATAGTCCCATCATCATCAGCTGAAGGTGCGTTGAAAAGTTATCGAAACAAAAGGGCATGTATGAAGAGGTTGATGAATGTTGAAGAAGCGAAAGAGGTATGTCGTGACCATGACAAGTGGCGCTCAATTGTCTCTGCCTACCCCGCAAGGGATTTGGCGTGAAGATATGTATGTATGACAATTAGCAAGCTTGTAGATGTCTCTAGCGTATCAAACTCGAGAAATGTCACAAATATTTTTTTATAACACGATCAGGAATCGAACGCGGTGCCCCCGAGTCTAAATCAGGCAGTTAAGTTAAGTTTTAGAAAATTGTAATTATAACAAGTCGTGTTTTTTTTTTTCATATTCTACAGTAATTTTAGATTATTTCAGAATTGATTCGCTGCAAAAAGTAACAAAAACTAAGCGGTTCCCAAAATGTTTTGAATTTGAATAAAAACGAAAACATAAATAATCTAATTATTTGAATAATTCCGCCAATGAAAATTTAATTGTTTTTTAATTGAATAAGTTTGGGAACCGCTGTTTGTTAAGGCCCTAACTAAGGTATTGTCAAAACACATCTAACAGTATCCTAGGGTATATAAAATCTCAGAAATAGGAATTAGGGTATACTCTGATATCTAGGGGGAAGACTGATATGCTCCAACTCGGTTCTGAAATTAAATATTATAGTATTAAAATTCAAAATTTGTTAGCAATAAATGGAATCACCGTATCTATTTGTTACTTATTTTTTTTATTATAGTCAAAGTCAAAATATCTTTAGTCAAGTAAACCTATTACAGGCATTTGTGACACGTAATTTTTTTAATGATACTACTCCTAAGCATAAGTAGCGAAATGTTCCAAAGAGTAAGCTGTTAGCAGAAGACGAGCTACTTAGTGACAAGAGAATTTTCCTCTCTTAATTCCGAAAACGTGTCGGTGTCTGTTTTCGGTGTCAGTTTGTAAGTGTCAGTTTGTCGGTGTCAGTTTGTAAGTGTCAGTTTGTAAGTGTCAGTTTGTAAGTGTCAGTTTGTCGGTGTCTGTTTTTCGGTGTCAGTTTGTAAGTGTCAGTTTGTCGGTGTCTGTTTTTCGGTGTCAGTTTGGAAGTGTCAGTTTGTCGGTTTCTGTTTTTCGGTTGCAGTTAGTAAGTGTCAGTTTGTCGGTGTCAGTTTTTCGGTGTTTGTTTGTGTCACGTTGCCAATTTTGTTGTTTCAATTCAGTTAGTCAGTGTCAATTTGTAAGTGTCAGTTTGACGGTGCCAGGTTGTCAGTGTCAGTTTATCAATGTCAGTTTGTATCATGTTACCAGTGTCAGTGTCATTTTGTCGGTGTTAGTTTGTCAGTATCAGTTTATCAATGTCAATTTCAGTTTGTCAAGTGTCAGTTTGTAAGTGTAAGTCCCGCGTTCCGTTTAAGGGAACCATTGCTGGTATATGATGTTAGCTCGGTTTATAACTGGAACGCGGAAATACGAGTAGGTATGTCTCGTGTCTGTCTGTCTGTCAGTATATACTCACGTGTACTAGCTGTGTTGTCGTCTGGCTTGCCATTTGAAGTCGACCTGCATGAGCCATTGCTGTCCGAGCGATCGGTCACAAGGTCTCAGTACTGGCCGCCACACATCAGCAGACTCTGGCTTTTGAAGACACATTCCTGTGTTTGTATGCTTTATTGTACGGCTCTGAAAAGAAAATTACGAGTTTTCTTAATCTTTAGCATGGGCTTGACTCAAATAAAGTTTTTAACGCAAAACATGTTAAAATCTCGAGTCCCGGCGAAGCTGATAAAATTATTATTTTGCGGCGCCATATATCTTTGGCCATAGACAATTAGTTCTAAAATAATCTCTCTCGCTCGCACATACCAATGTTTTCAAAGAATTTTCACGTCTCAGTTTACATTTGAGAAATTTATGCCGTTTTCACCACTGATCCCTAAATAGTCCACTATGAAGCAATCACCTAAGCTAAATGATCACTAAAATCGGCATCCTACCGAAATTTATTTTCACCATGCTTAGTTAGGGGCTATCTAACTAAATGACAGTTCTAATGTTGTTCGAAACCGTTATTTTTTCCGGTTAATTATTAATTTGACAATATATAGAACGTGTTAAATTCAATTCATTTATTCACCATTAGATACATGACGTACACTTGGTTTGTCAGTAAATTATACACTCCCTAAATGCAGATGCTGCTGTAAAAGAGCGTTGTCAGTTACTATACTACTTAAACCTACGTTATTAAATTAGATGTCAGTAAATATCACAAAATATATTAATAAAACTACACTATGTAAGATAAGCAGCTGTAAAAGGGCGTTGTCACTTAAAAACTAAAAAAAAAAAAAAAAAAAAATATATAAAAACTTATGTTTGTTATCAAAGTAACCTAAATGTCATAATTAAAATAATAATAATAATAAATAAAAAATTTGAAAGAATGTCACCTAATATATTCCTCTTTTAAAGCATCCTCTATGGTGTAATATGATTTGTTGATTAGAATAATAATAATAATAGTTTATTTCAATAAAACCTAATACAAGTTGGCTCTTATGATAAGTTACAATTTATTGTGTGTTACAAACATAAAGATACTTCTGTGCCTGAACTAAGTGGTCTTGTGTTTCAGGCAGCAGTGCTCAAACTCAGGTGCAAAAGTTTTAATTTTGTCTTTGTACATATTATAATCTAAGTTTTTTGTGTCTACAGAGAGTTTATTATACAATTTGACACAAGAAAATTATGACCATTATTTTAAATATGTTGTTATTTTGGGCTACAAAAATTAAAAATGTGTCGTTACTGACTGAAGTGTCAATCTGACATCTTGTGTACAAAGTATTCTCCATTTGTCTTTACTTGCTTTGTGAATTTCTTGTGCTTTCGGACACAGTCTCAATTGCATCAAGAGCTTCAAAGAAGCTCTAGACCACGGAGGCAGTTGCAGCTCAAGTTACAACTAAAACTAGATTATATATTACCTTGGTATCATATGTCCATTCCTGGTTTCCCCTCATTCCGTGACAGCGGATCAGTTTAATAGGTCCCCGGGGATTGGAAGCGTCCAAGCAATTGTCGTCAGACATCACTTGCTTCCGTTTCGTATACGCAAATACCTATAAATTAAAAGGGTTTTGTTGTTTTTCAGATTCTTAAGACGATTTCTTAGCGGCTCCTTACAATTATTCCTACTAGCTGTAAAAACGGAGGGACACCTCGGCACGTCAAAAAAGTGAATTCCCGAATTTCGCACGAACATGTCAAGTCCCAGTATTTTGCTTTGTAAATTAATTTACTGTGGATATTGTTAGTCAAAATTGGTGTTGTTTTGTTTAATAATGAGCAGAATTGTTCCCCCATCAGTCCCCTCTCTTGAACAACTTCCGTTCACCTACACTATACCTCCATCAGATAACCCCATAGAAGCCCCATTCTCCCATAAAGAGTTAAAATTCGTCCTAGACAAGGTCAAGGACTCCTCCCCCTCATTCCGAATCGCGCTCAGAGCACTTAGAACGAATATGACACTGACCGTCTCGTTCCGAATCAAATATCGCGATTTGGATGCTCAGAGCGTGATATCAATTCGGAACGGTCTAAATCACATTTTCATTCATAAAATGTTATTATTTTTTTTAATGTATGGAAGATAAATTGCGGATTCCACATCTTTGAGTATGAATAATAACAAACATACATCTCTAAGTTTATTTATCTTTATATTTATGTGTAAAGTTTAATATTATTAATTTATTTTGGTAATTTAATATAACTTGCCGTGTTACAGACATTTTTTTTTCACTTCCTACTTAAATATTAATTATAGATTTGTTTAAGAAGTAATTATAGAAACAGTATAAACGAAATACAATATTAAATAATTTAAAAGAAAACCTAATATTAAATTAACTTGAAAATGGCGCGGAACATTATGACAAACAACTGACAGCGCTCAGAGCGATCTACCTCGATATCGTGAGCAGTCTAAGCGCGAGAAATGATGTCATTTGTGACGTCACATAGCTTTGGCAAAACAGTTTAAGCGCGTCTCGGAACACATTTAAGCGTGCTTAAGTTGCTATTATCGCGTCTCATGTCGTATGGATGTTAAAAGTGCTAGATAGTGTAGTAATTCTGACAAAAATAATATTTACAATACGGGAACAATACATAATCTTCAATGTTGCCAGAACAAAAAAATATTTCCCCGAATATATTTATGTTACAAATGACTTTACAACTAGATTTAAAATAATAATAATAATATTTTCAGACAGGTAACACAGCGCCATCTAACTTCCGTGGTAATTATTTTTTTGTAAATATATACATATTATACATATAAACACCCAGACCGAGACAAATTATACAATGTACAACCTCCCGAGTTCACGGCAACGTTTGTTACCACTAGAGGCGGACAAAAATGGAGGAGCCGTTGAGAAAAGGTCTTAGAATTTAACCTTTAATTTCGGCTAAGATGTTTATTAATTTAAAACTGAATTTTTTTTACTTACCTGATTGCCTCCCATGCCGTGACAGTATCCCATGCCGAGAGGTTGCCCCGCTTTACCTCCCAAAGTATCCAAGCAATTTGATGTTTCTGCATTGCGAATCTAATAACAAAATAAATTTGGTATAGAACTATACAATGTTAATAAAATAATATGGCAGAACTCTAATGTATGTTATTCCTTGGAAAAAAAATGTTACAAAATATAAAATAATAATTTTATTACAAACTACTTAAATTAAATAACTAACAAAAACTACAGCAAGATGGCGGCTCGGTTGTAAGAACGCGTTCCTTAAATCCTACAAAGGTCGGTTCAAACCCACCCGACATGTACCAATGAGAAATACACTTTTCTTACGTACATTTGTCATAGATTTACTGAAAGAATTGGGCCTAAGCAGGTCTGCCGTCAATACATTTATGGAACGAGCTTCCAAGACGGCATTAACGGAATCATACAGTATTTGGTTGGGTAGGGAGAGGAGTAGAATGGTGGATGGTGAGCGTATTATTGCGCAATAAAATGAAAAAAAGGAGGCCTCCTTTTCTTAAACCAGCCTATGCTTAGAAATTTATCTTCTCTCTTCACCATCGTTCCCGTGCCTCAGAGAGCACGTTAAGTCGTCGGTCCCGGTTCCACTAATACCAACTTGTAGAATCGTTAATAAATTGTCATAAAAAGATGACATCATATTCTCGCCAAGCCTTCTGGCCAGCGTGGCGAGTGTAGGCCAAATTATTTTCATATATGTTCTGGCAGGCCCAACTCCAGAAGTGGAGGTCTAGGACGCTGTGTTCTAGAGGATGTAATGATAAATAAAACAAAACCTAATAAAAAATGTCCCTAAAAGACGTCCCATCAAAGATAGTCCCAAGAAGACTGGCAACATTTCCCCTCTGTATAGCAATGCTAATACGTTGGCAGAAATAATTACCAGCCTTCCTGTCTCCAGATTCTTCCGTCAGCGTCAGACAACTCCTAGGCCAGACGTTTGGCTGAGGGTCCCCATGTTCCCACGTCTCGACTCCAAACGGCACATATTCGTAACCTGTACCGAGGTTGGTTTATTTGAGCATCTTGAGGTTATTTCGTTATTTTCTTTTTGGTAAAGTAGTGGAATACAAATAATCGAATCGTGTTAAATGTAAACAGAAACCACGATAAAATGTCACGATCTAAGCGCTAATTCTAGCGCTTTACACGTGGTCGCGCCGCAGAAAATGCTACCGCCTGCTAGTCTTGTTTGTGAGAACCCTTTACAAGGCTAGCTAATGTTTGTTGATTCCATGCGCCGTCATTTAGCTAGATGGCGCTACGGTCAACATTTCCGGGGATGAGAGAGCCCTTATACGCGCCGAGCTTGTCATATTTCGTCAGTGTGCTTCGGACTATAGCTCGTGAACGTTGGTGTGCCTTGTCACCTCGAGAAGACCACCACGAAGCTCTCTCAGACCGCGCCGCTCATTATATTCACCCGCATCCGCTTATATGAAGTGAAATTACACCCGCGACATTTAAACCGCAGCTGACCAGAAATCTAATACTTGGCTATTGGAGTCCTCGTCATTGCTAGTTCAAGTGGATTCTCTACAGATAACTCTAGTTTTGGAGTAGCTTTGTACTGCTGTAACCCGACCAGGTTTCCCACTGCTGGAGCTATAATCAAAAGCCGCGAACCAGCATCCTATTTTTAAAACCCGCATAACTGCCATACCAACACGTAAGTACGTGTCGGTTCGATAAGTTCGAGTGAAAAGTGACATAACATGTGCGTGACATTTTTACCACCGAGTAACGACACTGGCCGTTCGAAAATGTTTAGGGTCCCAACACTGGTGTTAACTTCAGGGTTCCTATCAACGTCAAAGTGACAAGTACCACAAGTAAATAAACATAGGTAGCTAACAATCTGTGAAATTCGCAACCAAACTCAAAATTGTATATACTTACTAATAATATACGAAATATATTTTAAGTGGAGATAATAGTCAAATCGTTCGTTAATGTTGGTGTCGAGTAACTGATGACGTCAGAACGCGGGGTTACAAAAACGAACGCGGCTCAGTTTAGTAGTTAAATTATGCTTACCTCTCCCAAGAAATAGTATTCCAACGGCATTTGACTTTCCGGGTATATATTTTCCAAATACCATCTGAAGCTTTTGCATTTCAGTTTTTCTCGAAGATCCTTCCGTTCTGTGACGTCACCCACTGGGACATTCAGCGCTCCTACTCGACACAAATTGTATTAAAAAAAAAAAAGTTGCGTTCTAAAATTACAAGTATTCGTCAGATAAAACCACGTGTAATTGTCAAAAAAGCAAATATTTTTTTAGGCTTCAGGTGTCTTTAGTAGAACCTCTATTTAAAATACAAATATCACTTTTTTTTAAAGGTAAAAAATCTTTATCCGAAAAACAAAGCACTGCATGGTGAATAAGGATCGTTTGGCCTAAAGGCTGGGGAGTGTTATTATTAATTGATCTCGCCCACAGCCGAGAGACGAAATAGAGAGAGAAAGAATTACGTAAGTCTACATTTGCGCGATCGTCGACCTCTCGCTGCCTACTTGATTAGGGTCAGTATGAGTGGCGATATTTTTAGGATAACTTATCTGGACCGCAACTTAAGATTTTATAACGGAATAATTAAAATAAAAAATACGTAGTTATTTATTTTTATTCTAAATTATAATATAAAAATTTTGCTTTTTAATAAATTCCACGCAGTATAAAGACAGACTTAGGGCAAAATCAATGAAGCGTTTAGCTTTGCTCTATATTTTAAATTATTCTAGACTGGAACATCATTCATCTTTTATGGGATTTGAACTAAATTGTATTGACTAAGTTTTATATGCATTATTATAAAAAATATTTACTTCTACTATATATAATATTTATGAGAAATGCCAATGTTAAAATGATTTTAGTAAATGGGTATGAATACGAGAATATGGATTAATAAAATTAATTATTGTTAAAAAGCATGCGAATTGCTTGTTTTTATTTGTATTTCTTTCTATTTGTATTTACCCTATTTTTTTATCGTAATAACACCAAATCGTATAAAAATAACTAAAATTGTTATATAAATCCCTAAAATTGACGATTATTAAGCATTTTGGTCTTTATTCTCTTATACCACCATACATTCCCACCGGACCCGGTTGAGTCGGTTTACAAAATATATGTATACAATAAAAAAAAATAAAAAAAAATAAAAATAGTTGTGTTATGGACCTACAGAACAGAACTGGAGGTTAATGTAGTGTATTTAAATAAAAAGTAAATAATAATATCTTAGTTACTTCAAAGCGTATAGTTACAGTTTACAAGTTTTTTTTTTTAATATATATATATTTTTAATTTTTAGTTTTATGTAGGTGTATTTTTATGTTTATTAATCCTTACTAAGTCGTAAAAAATGCTAAAATGAACCTCAAACCAAAACACTATCTATGTAGTTTTTTTTTTTTTTTTTTTCGAAAAAGGCTTTGAATCAAATTCGATAAAATTTATATGGGATCAAACAAAAAAGAACCATCAAACTCGATTAATAATTGGCGCAATAATCGCTTGCAATCATATAAAATAAAAATACAAGAGAATTTACTTATTTTTGAAGTCTGTTAAAAATAGATTTTTGTAAAGAAATACAAACAAAACAGCAAACAACCTGGGTTAATACTGTAGTAGAACACCTTCCATTCGTCGAGCCAGACCTCAGCGAGGCGCGCGTTGTTGTGGTTGACCACGAGTCCGGTGCCGCCCGGGAACGTGTACGGCGTGGTCTTGCGGAACACGTGCCCCACGTGCGAGCACGGAGAGATCTCCAGCGTGCCTCCACACATCCACACCTGACCCCACACCGTACCGTGTTATCATTAACCCCGCAAAATTTTGATTATAAGCCAAAGTATTCACGATCATATATATTTAAGTTATGTACATCTAACTGTATTATGTACATGAACGAGGTAGTCCTCGTTGAAATTGAAAAAAATATTATGTATATAAGAAATAATTAATAACGAATCATGAATATACTTAATAGTACTAAGAATGACCTTCGCCGATCAAGTATTCGAATAAGATCTACTTATAATATCAACCGTTAAGAACCATTTTTTTTTTAAATGTTTAAAATACCTAAAACAAAATATTTACATTATCATTTAACGAGGAAGTGCGGCGAGCATTTTAGGTACCCCCCAGGTGGTAAGCCCTTAGTTTATTTTGTAGAATAGTTTTAATTTCATAGGTATTTTTAGTTTAGTTTTATTTCCAATGAGTTTTTAATTTATTTTATTTTTGTTATCCTAGTCAACAATAAACATAGTTCGAATTTTAATTATTGGTTCCTAACCTTAACTATCAAAACAAAACTGCAAGTAAGTTTGCCGAGTTGTTCCAACAACTAACAAAAATATGCGAAGTTGCTTGAATAGTATTTTTTTTAAACTACCCGCATATTGCACCTTTTGTAATACAAAGGCATAATACGAAAAGTATTTTTTCGGGAAATTGCGTTAAAATATTTTTGATTCTTATATTCCAGATTATTTTTCGAATAAAATGATTATTATATAAGTTGTAAATGTGAAATTCTGCAGATTTGTTCTTTGATAACTACATTATAAATAGAAATTAAAAATTTATAAAATATTTTATATTTATTATTATATTATATTATTAAATAAACTATACAAAAATAAATACTTTAGCTCTTACATTATACATAATGTTATTTATAATTTTAATTGTGTATTACTTTATATGTGCATTTGTATTTATTCGAATGTTTTATAGTAATTAGTATTTAATTATGTAGGTATCTACTTTAAATTATTTCTTTATTTCACGACTTCGTTTATAAAATATTTTGATGTAACAATACTCACAAATTGTAGAGAATCAAATGGTCTCCATGGCGCAATTTAACTTTTCACAAAGAGCAGGGAACCCCATATTTTATGTATATTTATTTGTGTTACTTCGATCTAAGACCTTTTTATATTGCACTTTTCATTTAGGTAAATTATTATTATTATTAAAATATTTAATTTTAAAAAATATTACATTTGGATACTTGATCGGTAAATGTCGCTTTTAAACGTATCTTTGACTCTGAGAAGTATATTTACTTAGACAGATAAGTATGAAGTTAGGACCAGTTGAAAATAGGAGTAATAATAACACGGGATGATCTTGTTAATAAAACATATTTGACTTTTTTAGTACAGTATAAATTACTAGAACAGCCAAATGTTAGCATTAATGGACACAAAACCCCGACAAATTTATGTTAAAAATCACACACAACACAAAAACATTAGTACATGAAGTAAATAGCACAAAATGATAATTCCTAAACCCTAAAGCTGGATCCATACAGTGTGAAAACTTTTTATTATCATTAA
Source organism: Tinea semifulvella (assembly GCA_910589645.1). Taxonomy (NCBI): domain Eukaryota; kingdom Metazoa; phylum Arthropoda; class Insecta; order Lepidoptera; family Tineidae; genus Tinea; species Tinea semifulvella. The sequence goes on from OU342599.1 coordinate 7,390,507, forward strand.
TAATATTTTAATGTTAGCAACTGGAATCAGACCCTCATGACTGACATCAGTCTGTAACACTATGCCGGCTTGACTGGGCATGACGGCAATTCAAACCTGATCCCTAAACGTATGGATACACTCAGATACAGCTAGATACTTCCCCGCCCCGGCAGACTGGGCAAATTACCATAAGTCCGCCTACCACCTTGTTGTTCTCGTTGAAAGTATGTGCCATTTGCAATGATGTCAAATGCCAATTTTTACTTTTTTATTTATATAAAAAACGACACCGCTTGAAACAAGACTTACTTAATCTGATCTCACTGTATATCTTCTAAAGCAGTGGGGTGAGGCGGATTGCACAATCGTCCGAAAACGTATCGTCTAAGATCGATTGTGCACTCCGCCTCACAACGCAGAAGTTTTCAAACTATGACAGTTCGCGACGCACAGATTTAGTATTTGTCTCAGCGCCCTAGTTAGTAATATAGCTAAAATACAAAGGCAACTAAATCAATGTGACGATCACTCGGTGATCTTCAAACGTTATTTACGAATACCTAAGTTTACTTTGAGAACCCCTGTTTTTAAAGTAAATAGGATAGTAAAGATTACATACATCTAGTGTTACATCTAGACAGTAATTTGATTTCCCAAATAGTTAAAAGAACTTGAAATGTAATTGTTGGAGTATGATGGTGGCTCGGTTGTAAGATCGCTTTCCTTAAAGTACCAATGACAATTGCTCTTTTCTTACATGCATTTGTCATAGATTTACAACACAACCGTACCCGTGCCTTGGAGAGCACGTTAAGCCGTCTGGGTCGATTCCAGTTCCACGGATTTGTGTCATTATAAATTGACATCAGACCCTTGCCAACCCGCCCGGAATGCGTGGCGAGTGTAGGCCAAATTTTACAGAAATTTCTCCCCATCTTCATCACTGGAGGTCTAGGACTAGGGGCTGTGATGATAATGATGCGATCGCAAATGAAGTAAAGCTAAATACACTCTTTTTATATATATCGTATTATCGTATGATGTTGAGACCGCGTATCATGATCGCGTCCACACTAGCGCTCATGATACGCTAGTGATTCGAATAAGATGATTGAATTGGGAAAATAATGCAGTGGACCCAGCTTTAAATGTACCATGTTCCTACTTTGCTAACAATGTTCGACATCCGAAAAAAAAGTAAGTTTTATAACTTCCAACTTTCGAGATTTTTTTATCTCTTTAAATACATTTTTCATCTAGCAACATCGGATGACTTATGTCAAAATCGCGCCATTTGTATTTCTGTCAGTGCAATAATCCTAATTATCGCTTCATCATCATCACAAACTTTCGAACACGACTAGAGTTCAGACCTCAACTGTTGGAGATGGGCCTTCCAGAAATATCTGGAGAATTTGGCCTACACTCGCCGCGCTGGCTAAGCCAGGTTGGCGAGGGTCCGATGTTAATTTTAAATGACAATTTATTAACGATGCTACAAGTTGGTATTAGTAGAACCGGGACCGATGGCTTAACGTGCTCTTCGAGACACGGGAATGGTGATGTTGTAATCTACGACAAATGTACGTAAGCACAGAGTATTTCTCATTGGTACATGTAATGAGTCGGACGACATTTTATAATATTAAGGATAGCGTTTTTACAAACCGAGCCACCACCGCTCGCTTTATCGTTATTTAATTATGTAATTATATATTATTATAAATGTTGCTAGATGTATAAAAGTAGTCACAGATAAAATTCTCAAATGTTAATGTGTTTAACTCTGTGTTTGACTAGTCACATTACGCACTTTAAAAAAAATAGCTTTGAAAGATGTTCGTCTTGGTGTTGCCTATGTATAAATGAACAATATTATTATTGTTTTTTCGGATGTGTAGCATTGTTACCAATTTAGGACCAATTTTAGTAAATAAAACTTAAAAAATATTTAATTTCCATTAAGCCATGATTCCTTTAAACCAAGAGACACAATTAGTTTTTTACATTGTCTTATAAATAAATAATATTGTTTGTTAGTTAGTATTTTCTTTTGAATTAATAAACAATACAAAATATTAATATATATTTTTATTATTATTAAATTGGCAATAAATATATTATATTTTATTTCATGTCTCTTTGTTTGACTAAGGATTGCTGTGGTAATAATTTGAATTATTATAAATTTTGATTCATTGCTTCTGCATTTAAATAAATTAGCAGAAGTAAAAACGTATAAGAAATAAATATATAAAAAAGCATGCAGAAGGATTATCAGTATCATCACGACCGTTTCCGTTGCGAGGTGGTCAGAAACCACGCTTATAAATTTAGCCAACTTTAATGTAGGCTAATCATCACAAGTGGCAAGCTCGTCGATGTCTCTAGCGTATCAAATTTTAAATCACAAATAAATGAATACACATTATTGTGTCCCGACCAGGAATCGAACCGGGTACTTACTTAACCACTAGACCACGGAAGCAAAAGATAAATTTATTTAAAATATTTCAAAAATTAATAAACTTTTTATTCATTTTGCAAGTGAACCACAAACGTGGTGATCTCTGGACTACTATTTGAAAATAGTAATATATAAAAAATAAGTAAAAACAAATACCGACAAAAACAAAAACAAACAGAGAAAGAATAAAAAGAAAGTACAGAATAGAAACAAGCATAAAAATAATGATATTAAAAATGTAAATGATGAAAATCATGCAAATGAAAGATGGATGCAGTGGCAATGGCGGCCAATTCGGTTAGGAAGCTAACTTTGATTTAGTTTACAAATTAATTAATAAATTAGTAACGATTGATTAGTAATTGTCAGTTATTATTATTATTTAAGCCACAACAAAACTTTCTGTCAGTCACTTTAAATGGCGCTATACTGCTTATTTACTAATTCCATATTTAAATTTTAAAATTTTATTGTTATAGATATTATTATTATTAGGTGAACAGTCACCAATAAGTTACCAATAAAACACTGTTTGTTAAATCTAATAAAGAAAATGATTTATATATAATTAATAAAATTATATATGGAAGACAACAGACGAAATTATGATTATACCCACATTTTTTTAAATTTATTTTTTTATTAGTTTGGGTTAATCAAATTATAGCTACCGCATGTAATTGTCAAAAGAGCAAATATTTTTTTAGGCTTCAGATGTCAATGGTAAAATCCCCTTTTGAAATAAATAGCTATCGTGGTTATACGGCCGGTTGCAGTAATGATGATTATCTTTTGACATGTTTAACGTATGCCTATGAAGCACGTTTGCCATTGCCTGAAATACTCAAAGTGGCAAAAATCACGTGGAATATATCAAGATATTGATCATAAAATGTAAGTGTAATTATTAATTGATCTCGCTTAAAGCCGAGAGACGAAATAGAGGGAGAAACAATTATGTAAGTCAACGTTCGCGCGATCGTCGACTCTTTGCTACCTACTTGATTAGGCTGAGTATGAATGGCGATATTTTTAGGAAAACTTCTTTTCACCATAACTTAAGATTTTATTACTGAATAATTAAAATAAAAAATACGTAGTTATTTATTTTTACTCTAGATTTTAATATAAAAAAAATGCTCTTTAATAAATTACACGCAGTATAAATTAATAAACATTTTTTTTAAACCGATTATTTTATCGAATTTACTATATAAGCAGAATAGCGCCACCTATCCGCGACGTAAATCGAACCTGGGTTCATGGCGTAATAGAACTCTCCCCATTCGTCCATCCAGACTTCAGCGACTCTGGCGGCGTTGTGTAGAACAACATTTTGGACCCCACCGGGAAACGAATACGGGCTTTTGTCCCGAAACACGTGGCCGACGTGAGAACACGGCACAATCTCCAGGCGACCGCCGCATTGCCATACCTTTTGTGGAAGTTTTTTTAATACTTTTCATAAACATATAAAATATTTATTTAAAGTTATTTCCGACAGGATCTCGAGGCATCATTAAATTAATGACAGACTGTCAAGGGCGCTTACATCTGCAAATATCCTTAAACCATCGAGGATAGTTAGGTCTGATGTTGGCGTCCGGATTTCATACAAACAGAGGCCGTGCACTGGTTTGGTATGCCACATGGGGATATCAAACTTTTTTTTCTAATTCAATATAATTTATTTATTAATATTATTTATTATTTTACTGTGGGGAAATGCTACTGACATTGAAACTATAATTATTTTACAAAAGCGGGCTATTCAATATATTTATAATTTAATTATTATTATTAGCACTTCGCTAAGAGATAAGTTTAAGGAGTATGATATTCTTACAGTGGCATACTGTCTAGAGAATATTATGTATCTCCACAAGAATATAAAACAATTTAAAAGGAATTGTGACTTGCATTCTCGCAACACACGCAATAATCACAAATTAGCTTTGCCTCACCTACGCCTCAGTAAAACTAGTAAGTCTTTTTTGGGACTTGGTGTTCGTTTTTATAACACACTTCCAAAGGAACTAACTAGCTTGTGTTTAGATAAACTAAAAATTCATGTCAAACGTCGACTTATAGGCAAGGCCTATTATAAGATAAATGATTTTATTAGTGACAAAAATGCCTGGTAGATGTGCAAATGTATATTATTAATATATTTTAGACACCTTTTACTGTTGGTGTATGTTTATGTTTAAGTCAATTCAATTGTATTGTAATAAATTTAATATAATTTATTTAAATAATTATAACAATGTAATGTGACAATACAAAAGAGCCCGAGAAGGCCAAATTGTAATAAATGATTTGACTTTGACTATATTTTTTATTTTACTATTAATGTATTTATTACCTTCAACTGTCTATATTTTCCTATCAAACTTTTTTTCTTATTCAATATTGTTTTTTAATACATACTTCAAATATGATTTACAGTTTTCTATCCCCAACTTGCTCTATGTCAGTTTTTTTCGTTTTTTGTTTTTAATACATACCCTAAAGCTCATCTCCAGGTTCTCTCCCCCCCAGATGTCCATCCCCTGATCGTAGGAGCCTATCTTGTAGAAGTAGTCCCTGTCTATCGCGAACAGTCCCCCCGCCATGGTGGGGGTGCGGAGAGGGGCCGTACGGTCTCCACCGCGGCGTTGCATTTCTCTATCTGGTACTCTGTACCTTAAACAAAATAAAAAAAATAGGATGACGCTTCATTTACCGCATCCCTTTTGCTCTAACACAGTATGAAAGAAAGCATAACATTAATTTTAAAACCTATGATGGCGCGGGTTTAGCGGAATGTATAAAAAAAGCGGGATTGCGGTAATCGCCAACTTAGAATTCACAGACGATACTGTAACCTGCCCTTTGCAGTTACTTGAATTATCCAACGCCTGCGGTTGGATGTAGTTGCTTTTAATTATAACGGAGAGGATTCTACGGAACTCCTTTTTTTTAATAAAAATGCATAAAACTTTATATTTTAGAAATTACATATCTAGAAAAACTAAACACTTATCTACGAGGGACACTATTACGCGGTAGACTTTAACTAATAATTATTTTAATCCTAATATTTATAAAAAATACTCGCTCTGTCGACCTCTCGGTCCGAGCTCCCCCGATCTTCCTTTATTTTCTTATTTTTAAAACAAAAACCCATCAACACTGTTGTTGACGACTGGCTGGTGTTCACATACTTTCATGTATATAGTTTTGATAGTTTTGAAGGAATGTTTGAGTTGTCACGGAGACGTAGTAATGTGTTACATAGTAATAAATGAAATTAATAGTTTCTGGAATTTTAATAAATCATAAGATCCACCCTTAACACCTGTCATTGTCGTATATTGACAATACTTTTCTTTCTTAAAATGCAAATAAAACTCTGTAACCTACATGTAACCGTTACAATACTGTGACAATTGGTGCAATCAACAAACAAGAGAGGAAACTGGTAAAGGAACTCACCTGATGTCCTCGGTACCAGCACTTGAAAATATCACTAATTTTGCGGGGTTTTTCGAATGCGAGTATAATAGCAAAAAAAAAAAAAAAAGATTACTTCGTCGTCTTCTATGACGACTCGAGAACAACGACTCCGCGACAACGACTGCGTGACACACACGGCGGTCCGTCATATATTTCTTCTTTTTAGGTGCGCAAGAGCAGCGTGAGCGGGATGGGTAATGTAGAAAGGAAGCGGAGAGAAAGAGACAAGACAAAGGTAACAAATTAGGACGTCTGTTTATGCACCGATAAATCACAATAACGCCTAACCATCCAAAATTGGTCGAATTACTTTTAATTATTGGCGATCGGCGCGAACAACCTATATGTAAAGTAAAGTATCATCAAGACCGTTTCCCTTTCGGGGTGGTCAAAAACCACGCTTATAAATAAGCGGATTCATATTTAGCCAACTTTACTATAGGCCAATAATGACAAGTGGCAAGCTCGTACCAAACTCGAGAAATATCACAAATTAATTAAATAATAATTAAATGTATTTATTTACATATTTTCGTGTCCCGACCAGGAATCGAACCCGGTACCTCCGAGTCTTAACCGCTAGACCACGGAGGAGGCTTTTTATTCTTACCATCTAAAATTAAGTTTCCAGTTGAATCCTCCCCACGTCATATCCGAAGCTTGGATGTACTCGAAGGTGGTATCAGAAATGACGTCAATAATAGGACACACCACAGTCGTTCTGTCTTCCACTATCCTTGCTAACAACGGTTCTAGCCATCCCTCTGGAAAAATAAAGCCAAATTATGCGGATTGGATGATGTGTGGACGCGAGACGTGGATATTCAAATATTCAAATTCAAATAGTTTATTAATCAAAAATACTTATTACTAGGGTTTCACAATAAAATAATCCTACAGAAGATGAAGGTAGGCACTTTTTCCGGGCACAACATTTTTAAAAGTTACATAATTATTTATATAAATTATTAGGTATATTCAAAGAAACTAAACTTATATATATGTCAGAATATGCATGACATAACAGTAGTTTTTTTTATTTTCTTTTCTCTTTTTATATTATTATTATTATTATTTTTTTACTAATAGTTTTTTTCTCTTTTGTAATTGTTATGACTAAGCTGTTTTTTGATAAATAAATGTTTTCTTTCTTTCTAGAAATGAGGTCGTTGCGTTACTTTTGCGGACCGCATACGTAACGAGGTAACACGGAAAAGGAATGGTATAAAAAAAAGCAATGGTCCAAAAATAAGGAAAGACATGCCCCGATGGTTCGGGCATGTTGAAGCGATGAGTAAAAGAATTTTGACGATTATTATTATCATATACAAAAATTATTCAAAATTAGTATTTCATAAAATAACTTATTGAAAAAAAAGGCTCTTTTCTCTGGCTTTTTGCAACCTCTTTGGACGGACTTTGACCTCCTTTCTGACTGACAACTTTCGACGACATTATTTTATGACAAAATGATTTTGAATTTGGAACACAGACGAAGACAACGAAATAAAGACGCAATAAATGAAAATTAAAGACAAAATTTATGATTTTTATTTAAAGTCAAAGTCAAAATATCTTTATTCACGTAAACCTATTACAGGCATTTATGAAACGTCATTAATTTAATTATTTTGAATGATTCTACTCCTGCTAGTAGAAGACTAAGCAGCAAAGTGGTCCAATAAGTAAGCTGTTAGCAGAAGACCAGAAGTTAGCAGTAAATATAAAAATTAAATTAAAGAAAAAAAAAATCTAGACATAAAGTTATCATTTCAAGATTTAAGTGTTCCTTTTATAATACCACCCATTTCCGGTTTGACATCACCTTGTGGAGCACTCTATATTCATATAATAAATGTTAAAACATATGTTAATGTTAAAATATGAAAAACTTACCAGTACATTCACAATGTGCGTCTAAGAAAGTTATGACGTCACCCTTAACATGTTTAGCTCCCAAAAGTCGAGCTCTGATGAGACCCGATCGATTCTCAGTCCTGAACAAATGCGTCGGAACCGGCAACGTTTTTATATAAATCTCTAATTTCTTTCCCAAATGTTCTGTAAATTTAGATATTAAAATTGTAGATATCAAGAACGTAAGTCAAGAATCGGTTTATTTTAAGAAGGTTTAGCTTTTGCACCGCACATCTCGTTCGCACATTTCAAAATTTGAAAAGATTTTTTTATTCTAAGACGTTTCCTCAACGGCTCCTTCACTCAACATTTCAGCGACCAGCTGTCAAACGATAATTAAGTTTCAGTAATAGTTACGATTAAGGTTAAAAATAGAGCCGAGCCGAGAGTTTTGTTTTGAAGGTCAGCCGTAAGCTGGTACATTAGACGCCATTTTAACTTTAGTCGTCTCAATTACGTTTTAATTTTCGTTTGACAGCTGGAAGGAAATGATGAGTCTTAGAATGCGGCTGTTAGTACTTTTGGTAAATGTAGTCTATCTACTTCATCATCAGCCTGTGCTCTCCACTGCTGGATATAGGCCTCCCCCAAGGCTCGCCACTACACGCGGTCTTTTGCAACCCTCATCCAACCCCCACCAGCGACCTTTCTTACGTCCCACTCTGCATCTATCTACTTACTAGGGAATAAAATTAAGGACATTTTGAAGCTTCCAAGACGGCAATACTGAATCATAACCGTATTTGGTTGGGTTGGTGGAAGAATGGTGGATATAATAAAGTAAAGAGGCCTCCTTTTCAACCCTATTGTCGGTCGCAAGCCCGAGACAACATTCTTCTCATCTTTTACCCACACACGATGGACCCGGTACCCGCACGATGGAATGCTTAGAAATTTGTCTCCTCTGTTCTCTTACAGAATGACCAGGAACAGGTTCAAGACTCAGCTTTACACATTGGAGGTTGGTGCGAAAGGAGTTCCAGCAAAATCTTCGAATCACTTACTGAAATAATTGGGCCTAAGCAGGTCTGCCGTCAATACATTTATGGAACGAGCTTCCAAGACGGCATTAACGGAATCATACAGTATTTGGTAAGTAGGGAGAGAAGTAGAATGGTGGATGGTGAGCGTATTATCGCGCAATGAAAAAAAGGGAGACCTCCTTTTTTAAACCAGCCTATTGTCGGTCGCAAGCCCGAGACACCATTCTTCTCATCTCTAAGACACACGATGGATTCGGCACCCGCACGGTGAATCCATGAAATCCTTAGAAATTTGTCTTCTAAAATAGAATAAAGTCGTTATGTTTTTGCTATTGCTGACCGCCTCCGTGGTCTAGTGGTAACAAACGTTGCCGTGAACTCGGGGGGTCGTGGGTTCGATTCCCACCGGGGGCAAGTTCTACATTGTATAATTTGTCTCGGTCTGGGTGTTTATATGTATAATATGTATATATTTACAAAAAAAAAGTATAATATGTAGTTTATCAACCATCTAGTTTCCGTAACACAAGCCTCGTAGCTTACCACGGAAATTAGATGGCGCTGTGTGACCTGTCTGAAAATATTTATTTATTATTTATTTATATTTATTATTATCTATTCTAAAATTAGATATTTGAAATTGAAAATATGTATAAAATGTCCGCAATTTTATTTCCTAGAAAGTTAATACATACTACTACATTGCTCAAAAGTTCACCCAGACTGAACAATCGTTAAAAAAAAATGTATTGTGCGTGGGAGAGGTATGGAATAGTGTAAACCCTTAAATGGAAAAAAACCATACCCTTTTCACTGGCATCATCGACTAGAATAATTTCCCGGAGCAATGGACGAGGGGATCTGTTGATGGTACTCCAAATAGTTCTAAGAAGGGTGGTCCACGCTTCATTGTGAAACACTATAACCACGCTTGTTGTTGGTAGTAAGTGGGGATATTCCTTCCGTTTACATCTGTAATAAATAACACAGGTCAACAAAAAAAAGTTGCGCCACATCTTCTTATCAGTACCACAGTGTTTGAAGACGACAGTTTTCAACCAATGCATTCTTCCAGTATTCAGTAAAGTTTGCAAGATATCAAAGCAATAACGAATATCATCATGCATTATGGTACAGGAAAACAGACATTTGCAGCCGAACTAAGCCTATATGTATAGGTCTGTCCGTCGGCAGTCAACGCCCAGACACCCTTTTATATATAATATTACTTTTCATTTCAAAATAAAAATAAACAAAATGTACATAAAAAGAAAAATAAATAAAATATTGTGTGGTTGAGATCCTCTTTTTTTGTATGATGTAAGTGTGCGTGTGGAGTAGAAACGTGGACACTGACAGTGGGTCTGATCCACAAGTTTAAGGTCGCTCAGCGAGAGAGAGCTATGCTCGGCATTTCTTTAATGGATAAAGTCTGAAACGTGGACATCAGAGAAGCAAAGTTACTGTCATAGCCTTTAAAATTAGTAAGTAGAAGTGGCAATTGGCCGGACACGTATATCGCAGAACCGATGACCGTTGAAGTAGACGGGTTCTGGAGTGGAGGCCACGTATGGGAAGACGCAGAGTGGGAAGTTCCCCCACCAGATGGACGGAAGGCCCTCATGGGTGGCGGAAGATACTGTGAAATAGCAAGAGTGGATAGACACAGGCTGATAATGATGATGATGAAAAATTAAATTAAAATTAGCAAGCTGAAGTGACAATGGGCCGGACACAGCCGCAAAAAGACGACCAAGCCTTGGTCTGCTAGTAGCCCTAATCCGTTAGTCGCAAACGCGTTATTTGTGGATTTCGTTATTTACATCAGAGCTTGCGTCATAATTACAAAATATTATTCAATTCTCAACTTTATAAGCGCTCAACCTTAAAAGCGTCCGTGCAAATATCAACTTTAATAGCGTTATATATACATATATAGTTAACGGAATCCATTATATAACGTTTGCGCAGTGCGCTTAAGTAACAGAACAGTAGCGCTATTTTGTTACTTAGTCGCAAACGTTATATAATGAAATCCGTTAACTATATATATATCAAGCTATTAAGGTTGATATTTGCACGGACGCTGTCAAGGTTGAGCGCTTATAGAGTTGAGAATTGAATAGTATTTTGTAATTATGACGCAATCTCTGACGCAAATAACGAAATCCACTAATAACGTTTGCGTCTAAGTAACAGAATAGGGCTGGGCTACAGGCTTTCTGGGCCTCTTTTACCAGAAACTTTTGAATTATATATCTGGTGGAACAATATTTCTTGACTCATCCTTTTAACATGCCGAAACCATGCGCATTTTTGTCCCATACCTACTTTCTTTCATACAAAAGGGTGTATTGTGTATTTTGACGTTACGCGATCCGCCAAAAAGGAATACTGTAATTTTAACAATAAAGTAGTCACTTTAATCACTTACTTTTCGAATCGAACGTCAGTTAACGATCGGTTTAATGAGATCATATCGCTGGCCAGCAAGTTGAATTGATTTTCTTGGAATTTCTCCAACATCAACTTCTCTTGATCAATCGGAATGTTCACGGCTTTGCCTAAAACAAATAATAATAATAATAATAATAATAATAATAATAAAATAATTGATTGCACATTAAAATATACAAAATAAAATATAGGCGAGCTTAATACCTTGTAGGTATTCTCTAACAGCTAACCTTTAGGAGAACGACATAAGAAATTGTGGGGTGCAGAGTTAGAAGGAGAGAATAAATATTAAACTAAATGCAAAGGTTGTTATTCCTTTCACTGTGTATATCATATGTCATATTAAAAAGTAATGAAAATAAATAAATATATAAATTAACATGTCAGTTACATACACAAAATATACATTTATAAACATACATAAATAATACTCTAAATATAAATACATACATTAATAATAATCCATGTCATGTATATAAATTAAATATTATTTTGCTTTTTAAGAAAGTAAGAAGATAGAAGATGTTTAAATATGTTTAAAGTAGGTGCCTGTCTGATAAACAAAGGCAGTCTGTTCCATTGGCGAGCTGCGGAAACTGTGGGAGAATCCGAATATCTGCTAGTACAAATAAATTATATTAATGGGTCTTCCAGAATTTTTTGGAGATTTACGCCTACACTCACCACGCTACCGCGCTGGCAAACGCTTTGGCCAGGACATTAACTATTTTTTAAATTACAAATTATTATCGATTCAACAACTTGGTATAAGTGGAACAGGAACCGATGGAGGTTGTCGGTTAACGCCAGGAAGACTCAGGCCACGTTCTGGACTGAGAAGGCTGAAACCCGACCGTCCGCTTCTGTTGAACGGTGAGAGTCTACCGTGGACCAATCCAGTAAAATACCTGGGCGTCACGATAGACAAACGCATCAACATGCGCGCCCACGTGACCGCCACTGTGAACTTGGCGCGGGTGGCGAGAGCCAAACTTCGCCCAGTGTTTGTATCCAGTTTGCCGCTTCACACGAAGCCGACACACGTACGCTCTCATCTCAGCCACGCTGAGAGAACGTTTACAAGCGCAACAAAATTTGACGCTTCGTACCATTGTCGGCCATAATAGGGATATGCGGATGGAAACACTGGACGAATTCGTCCGTCGCCGCGTCGTCTGGCGGCTAGCATGTTTGCGGCGCAGAGGTGACAGATTTCCTACACGTGAGAATCTGGCCCCTCTGCACGCCCATCCGCCGGACGCCAGACAATGCTACGCTCGTCACCTGCTACCAATCACGGAGTCGTAATCGCGGCCCCGCCGCCAGGCTCGTATACTTCAACCTTTAATGGTTACCCCACGCCCTGTCCGTAGTTACGGAAAGCGAACGCTACCTCTGTAAGAAGGCAAATACCTTGACACAGATTCCCCACTCCCCCTTCCGGGGGATGTGAGAAGACCAAATAGTAGTAGATTTAATAAATAACTACTACCGAATAAACAGTTTTATTCTAAAAGAGTCCCAAAGACCTTTCTAGGATTTTATGGAAGGAAGAGATTTACATCCGACCTTTCACCGCTCCAAATACGAGTACTATATTACACTAAATGTCTGGAATAAATTAATTAAACGTTACAAAAAACTAATTAAAACTACAAACAGTATGCAACCTACATAACTAATAATGCATAAACAAATATGTATGGCTGTATGGGATAATAAAACGATTCGTTATGTGAATTTAGCCGTGAAATAAGATTAGTTACTTCCGTAAATTGTTTTCCTAATTATTTTCTTTATTCTGACAACATGTGTCGTCGAGCCTACCCGATGCAAAGCGATACTTATTGAAGCATTTGTCCAAAAATAGGAGCAACTGAAACCAACCACTAACAATAGTTAGTAGGCGGACTGATGGTGGTAAATTTCCCAGTCTGCCTGTAAAGTATATCCACACGTTTCGGAATCAGGCTCAAATTGCCGTCATGCACAGTCCAGCCGGCATAGTGTAGGAACTGATGTCAGTCATGAGTGTCTGACTCCAGTTGCTAACATTTATAGACCTTGTGCGCCACTTACCATCAGGTGGGCTGCTAGTATAAAATAATTTAAAAAAACACATTTCTTTTGAACGACTCCAGGTTATCATCATCAACATCATCAGCCTGTGTCTCTCCACTGCTGGATATAGGCATCCCCCAAGGCTCGCAACTGCACGCGGTCTTTTGCAACCCTCATCCAACCCCCACCAGCGACGATAGGTCATCCGTCCATCTGGCGGGGGGTCGTCCCACTGCGTCGTCCCGTACGTGGTCTCCACTCCAGAACCCGTTTGCCCCATCGGTCGTCAGTTCTGCGGCAGATGTGTCCTGCCCATTGCCATTTCAGTTACTAATTTTAAATGCTATGTGAGTAACTTTGGTTCTCCGACGAATTTGAACGTTTCGAATTCTATCCATCAGAGAAATACCAAGCATAGCTCTCTCCATAGCTCGCTGAGCGACCTTAATTTGTGAACCGGACCCACTGTCAGTGTCCACGTCTCTGCTCCATACGACATTACGGGGAGGACGCACTGGTTGAAGACTTTTGTCTTTAAACATTGTGGTATGGACGATGAGAGGATATGTCGAAGTTTCCCGAAAGCCGCCCATCCTAGCTGAATGCATCTGTCGGCTTTGGGAAGTTCTGTCAGGAATGGGAAAACACACTGGCTGGAAGAGCATTCCACATCTACAGCGTGCGACAGATGTAAAAGTTTCCAAATTTAGATGTACGCGTAGGGATAGTGGCTACGATATGGGGGTGCATATTTTGACCTGTGCGTGTGGTTCGGTTGCGCAATAGAGAAGAAATGAGGTTGTGGAGCTCTTTCGAACACGCACCGTAGATTGTATAGAACACGCTCAGGGAGGCCATATCTCGGTGAAACTGCAGCGATTCGAGAGCTTTAGACACTATCCGAATCGCCCGCCTTTGCAGGACATAAAAGAGCATCTGTAAGGTACTGTAAGAACAGTGTTTTATGCATGAACTTATTTTATGATGGGTCATAGTAAAGTAATAGTGAAGACCATCCAGCAAGGGTTACGGCCGTGATAATACTTTTACCTTGTAAAGCATAAGTGTGAGGACGGAAAAACCGACTTCTTTAGTATTCATTGTTTTTTTAACATTGTTTTAATCATGCTCTAAATGTACCAGTCATTATATGTAGGTAAAGGGTGTCCAGCGGGAATTTTTCAACTTTAAAATTTCATATAAAAAAAACTACATAGATTTTATTTATTTTTATTAAAACAAAATGGACAACATTAATGCGGATTTCATTTCTTAAACACTATATCATTTATGTTATGTGTATGTATTATTAGTATTTAGTTTATTATAGTATTTATTATTGTAGTTTAGATAATATTGCATATTTATTACGTAATCATATTTCTCTAATTGCACCTACCTTACGTCTTTAATGTTCTACAATGTCCCTAAGGTTGAGAATGTCTAGCGACATTAAGTCCGCCCCTTGTATATATTGTGCAATAAAGTTTTAATAAATAAATAAAAATAAATCATTTAAATGATGACCGTTTTTTTGTACGCACTCCTGTAGTCGGCCCTTACATTTGCAATCACGCGACGGCAAAGCTCTGGAGTAATGCTTTGAACTTCACGGCGAATATTGGCCTGCAGGGCTTGAATTGTCCGGAGATTGTTCTCATAAAATGGAGATTGTTCGCAGGGCGTGAGGTCGGGTGACCTGGGTGGCCATGAGATGTCTCCGTACTTGCTGATCAGTTTATTTGGAAAAATTGTTCATCACTTTTCCATCGACACCCTAGCTGTATGCGGAGTGGCACCGTCTTGCTGAAATTGTGTCCTATTGTTGTAACCTGAATACAGCTGCAATTGCGGTAGCAGAAATTCGTCTATCATACGGCAATACACCGGAGAAGTGACTGTTTCTCCTTGGTTAAAAAAATAGGGCCCAATTACACCGCTAAAAAACAAATATGTGTATACGTAATTCAAAAGGACTTCTGGAGCATAACTCTTTAATGAAGTGGTTCATATGACAGGGGATATGCTCATCGTATGTTTTAATCGTTAGGTGTCAGTAGACGAATATATTACGGACCGGCCAAATTAAAGAATAACTTGCAGAAACGTTGGTCCCAAAAAATACATGTCAATAAAAATCTTTTGAAGCCAATAAAATAGGCAAAAATCATTTACATACAAAATAAAATAACAAGATAAAAAGTAAAGTAAAGTATCATCACGACCGTTTCCCTTTAGGGGTGGTCAGAAACCACGCTTGTAAATAAGCGGATTCACATTTAGCCAACTTTACTATAGGCCAATCATGACAAGTGGCAAGCTCGTCGATGTCTCCAGCGTACCAAACTCGTAAAATATCACAAATAAATTAAATATTCATTAAATTAAACATTCATATTTTTTTGTGCCACGACCAGGAATCGAACCCAGTACCTCCCGAGTCTAAACTCACGGACTTAACCGCTAGAATTGTTGTGATAAATGAAAAATATCCTCAATGGATATTCCTTGAGAACTTATATTGAACAATATAATACAAAAAATCAAATATAGTACATCCAAAAACAATAAACAAAAAAGGTAGACATAAATTAAACTGATTAAAATATAAGACAAGAAACTAATAAAAACATCATTAATAGAGCATGCATTTACCTATATACCAGTATGTATAAGGTGTGTTTTTAGCTGCCTGAGAAGTTTCAATGGTAGTTGTCTATGGTTTGACAATTGAGAATGTAAAACTGTGTTGACATTTCAGTTCAGTAAGGTTTGGCAATTCATTATAAATCGTATAACGCCAGAACAACAAAGTTTACTTAAAAAAATAATAATTTTTTTGCCTAGTGAGCATGCAATTCGTGCTAACTGATCATTTGCACACTAATCTTACTCTTCTCTATTTAAAACCATCAACAAGACAAAGACATATAGTGAAGAAAGAAAGAAAGAAGAAGTACGTAAAAGAAGACGCAGAAATGTCGATTCGTCGCAAAGTAGTGAAAAATGGGAGATGAATGGACAATGTAACTCGTAGCCGTGGCGGACCTATGCCGGAAATCATATTTAAAAAATAAATGCTATGAAATTATCTACCAGATTATAATTTTAAAAAAATCATTTCAACAATATTTCTGTCTTGTATTATTATTTAAAGTTCTCACGCTATTAAGACAACACACTTTATATTGAAATTTGTTAAATTAATTAGTTAAATCAGTACAAAACCATAACAGCTGATTACGTTCCAAAATAATAAATAATATACGAGACACGTGAATATTCGTAAATACTATAAGAGACAATTAGAGATGGCAAAAGTGCTAGAGCGTATACTTCTAGTTCTACTTAGTAATTCTGTCAAAATTATTGTATGGAATACGGGAAAGGAATCTTCAAAGTTGCCAGAAAAAATATTAAAATATTTCAAATGGTAATATTAATTATGCTTTATAAGAATTTGAGAAATTTGGGAAAAGTTCTATGAATACGGGTGTTAATATATGTCCAGGTTAGTTACGTAATCAGTCTACTAGTATGTGTCCCAAATGGCAACAGTTGACCCACTTCGTTAGTCAGATTGGAACAAATTGGGTTGGCTGACAGTAATTGAACTTTTTTTAACAGTCTATGATTTTAATATCTGATTTTTGGAATTTTTTAATTTTTTCATTGAATTAAGGTGGTGGTCTGGTTGTTAGAACTCTATTCCGACATGTACAAATGACCGTTTCTGTGCCTCGAAGAGCACGTTAAACGACGGTTCCCGTTCAACTAAAACGAACTGTAAAAAATATAAAAAGCCTTCGAAAAAAAATTACATCAAAGCCAGGAGGGTAGCGAGTGAATGCAAAACTCTCTAGAAATATATTCTCGAAATAAGTACAGTTTGTGCCGTTTGAGGTCGAGACGTTGGAGCTTAGGGATCCTTAGGCAAGCGCCGGGCCAAGGTGCTGTCCAAATGGATGACGGAAAAATCTGGAAATGGGGTTACAACTTAAAAAGAATTGGGAAAACGTAAAGCAAATATTGTCAACTGCGCGTTTATAGTAATAAAGTAAAAAGTATCATCACGACCGTTTCCCTTTCGGGGTGGTCAGAAACCACGCTTATAATAAGCGGATTCACATTTAGCCAACTTTACTATAAGCCAATCATGACAAGTGGCAAGCTCGTCGATGTCTCCAGCGTACCAAACTCAAGAAATATCACATTAAATATTATTTAAAATGTATTTATTTACATTACTAAATATTTTTGTGTCCCGACCAGGAATCGAACTCGGTACCTCTGAGCCTAAATCCACGGACTTAACCGCTAGACCACGGAGGCAGTTTAAATATAAATAAATATTTCCAGACAGGTCACACAGCGCCATCTAGTTTCCGTGGTAAGCTACGAGGCTTGTGTTACGGAAACTAGATGGTTGATAAACTACATATTATACTTTTTTTTTGTAAATATATACATATAAACACCCAGACCGAGACAAATTATACAATGAACAACTTGCCCCCGGTGGGAATCGAACCCACGACCTCCTGAATTCATATATTTATTAAAATAGGATTATATATTTACATTAATCAAAGTTTTAGATATTAATTAATAAGGCTAAATAATAATAAGGTAAATAAAAAGATAATTGTTATTTTTTAAAATTAACGCATGTGAATCGTTATATGATGTCGTCTTTATAGTGGAAACCTGTATATGTGAATACCAATTTTAATAGCACTGACAATTTGCGTTAATTAAGAGATGTCATTATATAACGTTTGCGGTTAAGTAACAGAATAGAGCTGCTAGATTCTGTACTTTCTTCATACATCAAGTGTCATATATTTATTTATTCAATTTATACAACACATGCACATTGGTGGGTTACCACGCGTATTATCTCGTAGTATATAATCGCATAGGTGCTCATAGCTAAATTTAAAATGTAACAATGAGAAATACACTTTTCTTAAGTACATTTGTCATTCATTTATTTACAACACCACTGTTTTTTCGGAGAGCACGTTAAGCCGTCGGTCCCGTTTCCACTAATACCAATTTGTGTAAACGTTAACAAATATGCATCCACATACCGTAGCCAAAGAGATTGCAACCCGGTATGTTTTTCAACCCGGCCGGGTCCGGTCACATTCGCCGCCAACCGGGTTGATGTGTTAGGATGAAACCTTTGAAGTATTTTATGAAAATTTGCTTTAAGTAAATGGAGGAAAATACAATGATTCAAGGTTACGGAATAATATTTATTTCAAACCAGCAAATCAACAATAATCAGTCTTAATCAATCTCAAAATCACGAGTTTTTAATACAGAATTAGTTAGTATATATAGTAGTATACTTCTGAACGGAATAGTAACATTAGTGTTACTAATTAAGTTTAAGCAAGCATTTGTATTCAGTAATTAAGTTTAGGATAGAAATGATCTTCCACGCGCTGATGAAATGCCTGGATTTACAGGATTTCGAGAAAAAGTTTGGAAAGTAGTCAAATTATTTAAGAAGTCGCCCGTAATTTAATTACTAATACTATACAGAGTAAAGAGAAAGACCTGCTTGCTGAAAGTTAATTACTAATACTAATGTAACTATTTGAAAACATAGTATTAGAATAATAAACTAATAACGCAGCCTAATGTACTAAACTTGTCTTATCAACTTAGATAGATAAACTTTGGTAGCTTTAGTAAAAACAATGAGCAATAGCTATATAACAAAAAGCATATTTTAGCTTGCATAAAGCAAAAAATAAATTGTATTAATTTTCTACAAGTTGGGGCTTCCGTGCCGCAGTTATCGTACCGGTCACCGGGCCCGGTATGAATGGCCGGGCCCCGGTGGAGGTCTAAAAGGGCCCGGTTTGCAATCTCTACGTAGCCACTATCCCTACGCGTACATACAAATTTGGAGACTCTTATATCTGTCGCACGCTGAAGATGTGGAATGCTCTCCCAGCCAGTGTGTTTCCCCACTCCTATAACCTAGAGTCCTTCAAACGAAGTGTGAAAAAGCATCTTTATAGGCCGGCATAGTGGTAGGGACTGATGTCGGTCGTCTGAGGCTGGCTCAGTTGCTCCCATTCTTGGACCTCGCGTACCGCTTACCATCAGGTGGGCGCGGTGTCACAAGCGTGCTCAGTATAAAAAAAAAATGTCATTACATCAGCACCTCGCCAACACGTCTGGCCAGCGTGGCGAGTGTAGGCCAAATTCTACAGAATTTTCAGGAAGGCCCCTTTCCAACAGTGGAGGTCTAGGACGCTGTGATGATGATGATACCTAAATAATGTACTAATATACGAATACTGCTATATTATAGTGTATATATAGTATAATTTTTTCCTTTCTCTTTTTCCTGCCTCTCATTCATTCATTTTGTATTAGGTTTTTTTTTTTTTTTTTTCTTTTACTTTTGCTAGTCACAGTTCAATTGCACTATTAATTTAAATCTAATTACTATATTTTACTCTCATTTCTGTTTTAATTGTATTGTCTAAATAATATAAAATCTCTTTGGCTTGTGTTCCACTATTGCTACTTTGTTTACATGTTTAACATATAAGCTGTGATTAAAAAAAAAAAAAAACTTTAAAGTAAATCAGACTAGTAGTTCTCGAGATAGTAGTTTGCGGACAGACACTAAATTTTCACAAGGTTTATCTACTACAATTACAAACAAATATATTTTTTCTGTCAAAACAACTCTTTTGAGACTCTTGCCCAAGACCAATACAAAGTCCCAGATTAGGAGTGAAGGCTAAGACTGAGACCAGATGTTCTGATGCAAGACCAACACCAAGACATGGCCACCAACATACCGTAGTCCCCATCCCTTCGCGTACGTTGGAAATTTGGGGACTCATACATCTGTCGCACAATAAACATTTGGAATGCTCTTCCAGCTCTGTGTTTCCGCTTTCCTATAACCAGGAGTGCTTCAAGAGAAGTGTGAAAAGGCATCTAGACAAGCCGGCATAGTGTTAGGGACTGATGTTAGTCATGAGTGTCTGATAGCATTTGCGAACATTTATAGACCTTGCACGCCACTTACCATCAGGTGGGTGCAGGGTCACATGTCGTGCTAGTATTTATAAAAATAAAAATAAAGTTGCTTTGGGCAACACTACTTGGCACAAACAAACTCGCAAAGCTAAAGAAATCACAGAACCCTGTGCTGGGTACGAACGCGGCTCGGGATAGACCGACGCGTGGGACATCATCACATCCCCGTGCAATCGTTTTATTGAACAAAATCGTGCAGTCCGATGAGAATTTTGATGTGTTCGCATCAACGGATGTGGAAAGTAAAAACATTGTCCTAAAGTACTTGGGGCCATATTAATTCACACACCTATAGTCTGATTTTTAATCCTTGAGAGCAATTTGACAGATCAAATGAAAAATGTGTTGCCAGGTTTTGAAGGAAGGGTTGTGACACGATTCATTTAATTGAATAATTAAATATGTATGATCGCAATAATTACTATTGAATAAGAAAGAAAGAGGACAAGATGTTCCATTGTAAAGTATCGATAGTTTTGTACTCGAATTAATAACGATTTGTACTCGATGCCTTAAGGCTTTTTCATACGTAATCGCATCCCTACAAGCGTCTCTCCGCCCCGCCATTCGTCTTTCTTCGCTCGCGATTACATGTACAAATATAGTTTGCGCTCTTCTTGTTACGTTTTTGTTTGTTGATACTGTTTTGTTTTTGTTGGTTTTTTCTTGTTATCTACGTTGTTTTGTTGACTTATATTATTTTGACATGGATGCTCAGCCGAGCACCTCAAAAGGTGAAGTTTTCAGTCCAACAAAGAAAAGACGCCACGTTGCTCTGAGTGATACGGAAAAGTCAATATAACTTTATTTTATCTTAACCAAAACGGTTAAACTCTGTGCACGCACCTACTTATGGTGTTATAAGAGATTGCTAAAACTATTTGGTTACAAGACAACAAGTCATTATATTGAAACAGCGAATGAATATAATCTTGCTAGCATCGAAAGTAAAGTATTGAGTATTTTTCCGATACCTTTCTTGTTATCGCTCTAGCGTTATCGAATTTATTTTGTTTTTGACATTAACTGTCTTTTTTCGATTGCGATCATATTTAGGAAAATCGATTTTCTGTTATGTTTTTCTTTCTTTTTAACATAATTTAACAATAAATAACATTTTATAGTAGTTTATGGTAATATTAGATCTAGTAAGAAGGATATATACGATTTTGTTGATGAATCACATGGTTCAATTGATATTCAATTAATCGTTCGATCACATAATCCAACACTATTATTTTTTTACCAAAACCTGGCAACCCATTGGCTGTCACACAGTTCTCTTTAATTAAAAATCAGAGTATAGTCACTCGTGTTTTAATGTTGTTATGAAATATGTATTGTTTAGACGTATAATCTGTTATGTACATTTTCATGGAAATAAATAAATAAATGAGTTGATAAAACTCTTTTTCTATTTTCTAAATGTAAGAAACCTAACATTTAGCAAAATACCTTCTACGACTATCTACCTAAGCACTATGGATTGCATTAATTATTAAAATTACCTACTAAGAAACTAGTTAAACCAGCTCTTATCTATGATTACACATTCAGTGACAGAGAGAGTAAAAAACATTTTTCAAATCTCGTTTTAATAGATACCTATACAGCATTCATCGGGTACTGAGACAAAATGTAGACACGGAAACTAATGATTCCCAAACTTTAATAAACGAATAAAATGTAGGTACAGACACCACAGTTTCGTTCATTTTTTAAAAATAAAAAGTCAAGTATTTTAAATAAATATAAATAATAATAAATAAATAAATATTTCCAGACAGGTCACACAGCGCCATCTAGTTTCCGTGGTAAGCTACGAGGCTTGTGTTACGGAAACTAGATAGTTGATAAACTACATATTATACTTTTTTTTTTTGTAAATATATACATATACATATACATATAAACACCCAGACCGAGACAAATTATACAATGTACAACTTGCCCCCGATGGGAATCGAACCCACGACCTCCCGAGTTCACGGCAACGTTTGTTACCACTAGACCACGGAGGCGGTCATCAGTCAGTAAAATAACATAAAGTAAACAACAGACAAACAGTAAAAACTTAACCCATAACAATAATTATGAATTTAAGTGTTATAATATATTCTAGAAACCTAGGCAAATAATAAGAATTATACAAAAACATTTACGTTATAAATGTTTTAAAAAAATACAGTTTTTATTCGGAGAAACACTGATTACCAGACTAGAATTCCCTTGGTTAAAAGCTGGGGAGATTATTATTAATTAGTTCAAGCAATGGTGCGTAATTTCACACCAAAATTAAATTTATATAAAAAAAAATATTAAAAGGGAACTGACATAGGTTAACAAAAAAGATAAACGTTGGATCATCATTAAATCATTCTACAAACGTTATTATTTATAATAACTAATATAATATTATTTAAATATTCTATTGGTAAATTTAGTAACCAAAATACCTAAAATTCTATTATTTTTATCTCACTAAATTTATTGTTTGCCCATTTAATCTTCATGAACATCATACGCACCCACCCACACAAACGAATCTCACATATACCACTTTTCACACTATTCATTTATTTCTACTGTTTTAGTTTTGATTTATACTTTATTATACACTATGGACAGATTTTTTTTTTTTAACTCAATTTAACTTGTGTATCTTTTAGTTTATAAGTATCTTACTTTTATATCCGAGCTGTTTTCTTTTTATAATTGTGTTAATTTAAGTACTTTGTTTACATCTGAAAATCTGTTTTGGCCTTTTACCTGTTTTACTTTATTTGCTTAATTTTGATGTATTAGCTGTAAGATTTTCTTTCAAAATAAATAAATAAATAAAATAAAAATTATTTAATTTTGTAATTCGTTTATACTGTTTGTATTTTATTTCTAAAACAAATCTATAATTAATATTTAAGTAGTAAATAACTAAAAAATGTCAGTAACACGGCAAGTTATTTTCAAAATTAGTTAAATATAGTAAACGTTACACATATAAAGTTTTTTTTTTTTTTTTTTTTTGATATTTTTCGAGTTTGGTACGCTGGAGACATCGACGAGCTTGCCACTTGTCATGATTGACCTATAGTAAAGTTGGCTAAATGCGAATCCGCTTATAAGCGTGGTTTCTGACCACCCCGAAAGGGAAACGGTCGTGATGATACTTTACTATATAAAAACCGAGAAAGGGGTGTTTGTTAGTATTCATACTTAAAGATGTGGAATCTGCAATTTATCTTCTATACAATTAAAATATATATATATGTTACGAATAAAAATGTGATTTAGACCGTTCCGAATTGAAATCACGCTCTGAGCATCCAAATCGTGATATTTGATTCGGAATGACTGTCAGTATCATTTCATTCTAAGCGCTCTGAACACAATTGGGAACGAGGGGGATATGACAACGAAGTGAATTTTAATAGTAGCCAATATCGCGATATCAGTGAGAAATATGGTCCTTATCAGCGTCGAAGATCTTTTACTTTTCATCGAGAGAAAGTGGCGCGCAATCTCATAATAATGGCGGGAAATCGTTAATTGGCAACAAAGTAACAAGAATTCAATGGTAACAAGCAATAAAACACGTTATCAATGCATTTGTAGTGCGACAAATTTAAAGATACAGATTAAATGCTGCAAGTGGATTTCAATATTCGTCGTTTCATTATTCCTTTTAAGAGGGTTAAACGTTTTTGCATCCTTTTCACTCGCACAATCCAATATTTTTAAAGATTGTAATTTTTGGAATTGTAGTCTATACACTAACTTTTAAGGAAATAAAATTACGGACAACATGTAGATAGGTATATTATAATCTTAGCACCACTTACTAAAAGAATTGGGCCTAAGCAGGTCTGCCGTCAATACATTTATGAAAAGAGCCTTCAAGACGGCATTAACGAAATCATAAAGTAGGTATGGTTGTAGTTGGTTGGGTAGGGAGAGGACTAGAATTGTGGATGGTGAACTCATTTGTAAACCACCCTATTGTCGGTCGCAAGCCCAAGACATCATTCTTTTTATGTCTTACCCACACAAAATGGACCCGGCAACCGCACGGTGAATTCATGGAATGCTTAGAAATTTGTCTTCTACGCATCTAAATCCACGGACTTAACAGCTACACCACGGAGGCAGTTTAATAAATTGTCATTTAAAAAATACATTAAACCCTCGCCAACTCTAAAATAAATCTGGCCAGCGTGGCGAGTGTAGGCCAAATCAAACAGTGGATATCTTAGACTCTGTGTTCTAGAGGCTTTATGATAATATTACATACAATAAGCTAAGAAATAACAATGATAAAGATAAATAAATATAATAATGTCATCATACGGCATGCATTTTGTCGGCTTTCGGGTTGCACACTGGCAAGTCCTAATTCTAACATACCTGGTGGGGTACCACTGTACCAGGTATTATAATCTCATGAGTGAATTTGAAAGATATTTATTTATTGTTGTTGTGTAATGGGGTGTATCAGGCAAAGCTTTTTGTAGATGTCGCTAGCGGCACTGGTACCTTGTTTACACCTATTGACGCATCATTGTTTAACCCTTTGACGACAGCAGGGAAACGGTCGTCCCAAGCCAAAAAAAAAAAACAATTAATTAATAATTAATTATTTTCTAGTCTCGAAACAAACCTTTTGTTATTTTTAAGCTGGCAAAACTACATCCATGGCGCCATTTTATATCTATAGTCATTGGAATCCACTTGGCTCTATATATAATATGTTATTTTCTTATACAAGATTTTAATAAAATGCTTATTTTTACAAAACAAACCTAATAAACAGTATATCTAAAAATCTTAAACAAAAAAATCACTTGTAACGACCATATAGGGACACATTTTCAACCCTATTGTATTTTTTCGAGTTTTAGTTATAAAATTTGTTTATTTGATACCCCATGACTCATTTTACATGACTAAAATAAATAAATAAGTTTCCATACTCTTTTGGTCCTGAAAGGGTTCAATGTTTTTGTAGTTTTTTTTTATTTTTATAACAGAAAAATGTATTTTAAATTAACGTTACTAACCTTAAAATACGAATTAAGAAAGCGAACACCGTCTTTAAAAAAAAAAAGGTTGAATTAAAAAACGGCAATTTTGAGATCAGCATATCTTTGATTTCGCTTGGAAATCACGATTTGTACACTTAAAAGCTGCTTACTTCGGCATAATAAATAATAAATTTCGTAATCAAAATACAAGTTTTCCATGCAACTGACAGTTATATAAGTTACCAACTATCATGCGCCATCTATCGTGATAAAAAGTTAGTGATACACCCCATTCTGTATTTGTTTCATTTGTAAATCTGCTATAGCTGAGTTTTCCTTGCAGATTCCTTTCTCAGTCAGATTAAACATTAACAGGTCACTGGAATTTGCTAAGCTGTTAGTCTTCTGCTAACAAGTGTGGAATCATTCTAAATAATTTAAATAATGACGTGTCACAAATGCCTGTAATAGGTTTACGTGAATAAAGATATTTTGACTTTGACTTTGCAACTACCAGGTCATCTATTAAAAAACTGGTGTATTCACACTTTTTAAATAGCCCCTGACAGCGTTAGTAAGTAGTATATATGTATGTTTATGTATAATAATGTGTATTATTAGTATTTAGTATATTGATATTATGATATATATGAAGATATATGATGTAAGTATATATTAATCCTATTAAATTAACTGTTATAATTATAGTATTATTATTATTTCTATGATTGCACCGCACCTATATTTGTTCAAATTTGTCCCTAAGGTTTGGCTGTCAGAGAATGTCTTCGGGCATTAAGTCGGGCATAAATGCCTGCTTTGGAAGACTTCCTACACGGAAATAGCTTAAAAGTGTCATGAAAGTAGTTCATTATAAAAATAAACATAGGTAACTGTAAATCTATGCGTAGAGACATGATAATTTGTTGATGGACAATTTGGTTGGTGTTAATTGCCTCCGCGCTTCGGAAACTACAGATAATATAATCAACTATCTTTGGACCACTTACTAAGAGTTCTGAGATCTTACCCTACTCTAAGACTACCCGGATTATCAATTACCACGTTTAAGAAAATACCTAAATTTAATTTACTTCCAAATGCAATACTTTTTTCAAACTTGGCTAAATAACAATATTAGTTTCACATTTAAGAGCATGACAACTGCCTCCGTGGTCTAGCGGTTAAGTCCGTGGATTTAGACTCGGAGGTACCGGGTTCAATTCCTGGTCGGGACACAAAAATATTCATTAATGTAAATACATACATTTAATTAGTATTTACTTATTTGTGATAGTTCTCGAGATTGGTACGCTGGAGACATCGACGAGCTTAACACTTGTCATGATTGGCCTATAGTAAAGTTGGCTAAATGTGAATCTGCTTATTCATAAGCGTGGTTTCTGACCACCCCGGAAGGGAAACGGTCGTGATGATACTTTTTCATGTTAATAAGACCTAATATTGTTTGTTACAATGATTCCTGAAAATAAATATTTCATTTCATTTTACTTCATTTCATTAAAAAGCAATTAACAGGACGAATTGCCAGTTCACAGACGATATATAAAAATAATAACGTTTATTGGATCATAATCAAATCATTTCAGCTAGTGAGCACTGCCTTCTGGAAAAGAAATTCTGGGCTCCAGAAGGCAGTGATATAGATAGATAGTGATATAGAAGATAAATTAGTTGACCAATTTACCTTGTTATTGTATTTCAAATGTAGTAAGCCGGATGCTTTGGAATATTTTCCGATAATGTTTACAGTATTAACTGTACCAGCGACTAGTGTTGCCCAATCTTGGCCTTGCTTTTTTTGAAATAACACTAAATAACGTTGTTATTAAAAAAAGCAAGACTAAGACCAAGACTCGTAGTCTTGAATGAATCAAGTTTTTTTTTAAATTTCAATTGAAAAAATATTTATAAAATATTTCCAAAACTGTTTTAATGTATAACTTTTTTTAACACTGCCAAAGTTGTTCGTATATAACATCTTGTAAAGCGTTCGACAAGTATATAGGGTTTTGTCACATGGTTAATGATAATTTTTTAATCAAAAAAATCTATAGCTATTTAAAAGTTTAAGTAAATAAAACCACAGATCTTGGGATAGTTTGCGGACATACACTAGACTCTAGTGACTAGTCTCACAAGGTACAATTAGAAACAAATATATATATAATAAAAAATCATGTATGGAAGACAAGCTAAACCAACCTAAGCCAATTGATTTTGACGCTTTAGGGAGTTTGTCGTTAAATCGAGTGACGTTACATGCAGTTTACACTTTGTTTTTAATTGTACCTTGCGCGAAAGACTTGGCGGGTCTTGGTATTGGTCTAGCATCAGAACATCTGGTCTCGGTCTTTCTCTTCGTCTTGCACTCTTAATCTTGGTCTTAGTATTGGTCTTGCGCAAGAGTTGCAAGACCAATTACCAAGATTCGTCCAGTCATGGTCTTGCATCAGAACAGCTTGTCTGGGTCTTGGTCTTGCACTCTCTTGATATATATATATATTGTGCCAGTGCAAGAGTCTTGCGCAAGACCAAGACCAAGACCGAGACCAGATGTTCTGATGCAAGACCAATACCAAGAGAGACCAAGACCCAGACAAGCTGTTCTGATGCAAGACCAATACTGGACGAGACTCTTGCGCAAGACCAATACCAAGACCAAGACCGAGACCAGATGTTCTGATGCAAGACCAATACCAAGAGAGACCAAGACCCAGACAAGCTGTTCTGATGCAAGACCAATACTGGACGAGACTCTTGCGCAAGACCAATACCAAGACCAAGACCGAGGCCAGATGTTCTGATGCAAGACCAATACCAAGAGAGACCAAGACCCAGACAAGCTGTTCTGATGCAAGACCAATACTGGACGAGACTCTTGCGCAAGACCAATACCAAGACCAAGACCGAGACCAGATGTTCTGATGCAAGACCAATACCAAGAGAGACCAAGACCCAGACAAGCTGTTCTGATGCAAGACCAATACTGGACGAGACTCTTGCGCAAGACCAATACCAAGACCAAGACCGAGACCAGATGTTCTGATGCAAGACCAATACCAAGAGAGACCAAGACCCAGACAAGCTGTTCTGATGCAAGACCAATACTGGACGAGACTCTTGCGCAAGACCAATACCAAGACCAAGACCGAGACCAGATGTTCTGATGCAAGACCAATACCAAGAGAGACCAAGTCCCAGACAAGCTGTTCTGATGCAAGACCAATACTGGACGAGACTCTTGCGCAAGACCAATACCAAGACCAAGACCGAGACCAGATGTTCTGATGCAAGACCAATACCAAGAGAGACCAAGACCCAGACAAGCTGTTCTGATGCAAGACCAATACTGGACGAGACTCTTGCGCAAGATCAATACCAAGACCAAGACCGAGACCAGATGTTCTGATGCAAGACCAATACCAAGAGAGACCAAGACCCAGACAAGCTGTTCTGATGCAAGACCAATACTGGACGAGACTCTTGCGCAAGACCAATACGAAGACCAAGACCGAGACCAGATGTTCTGATGCAAGACCAATACCAAGAGAGACCAAGACCCAGACAAGCTGTTCTGATGCAAGACCAATACTGGACGAGACTCTTGCGCAAGACCAATACCAAGACCAAGACCGAGACCAGATGTTCTGATGCAAGACCAATACCAAGAGAGACCAAGACCCAGACAAGCTGTTCTGATGCAAGACCAATACTGGACGAGACTCTTGCGCAAGACCAATACCAAGACCAAGACCGAGACCAGATGTTCTGATGCAAGACCATGACTGGACGAATCTTGGTAATACCAATACCAAGACCCGCCAAGTCTTTCGCGCAAGGTACAATTAAAAACAAAGTGTAAACTCCATGTAACGTCACTCGATTTAACGACAAACTCCCTAAAGCGTCGAAATCAATTGGCTTTGGTTGGTTTAGTTTGTCTTCCATACATGATTTTTCTTCTGTCCATTTAACGACAACTCTCTATAACGCCATAAAATGCACAGTCCCTTCAGTGTCGTTATATAGAGTTTACACTGTATATATTTTGAGTCAGAGCAAGAGCCTTGCGAGACTCTTGAGACCAGCTGTTCTGCAATATTGGTCTTGCTTTGGACATCACTACCAGCGAGCGTATATCAAGGTACTTATAGATATATCGAAAGAGACAGATTTATGGCGAAATACTAGAGCGAGTAGTAATACTGACAAGGTGAATATTTTCAATACTGGAACACCATCCAAAAAAGAATAGACGATAATAATAATGTTTAAGAGACACGACAAAACATCTACGACTAATAAAGAATGCACATGCAAAAGTTTCGCCATCATATTGTACGAAATACTCTCTTCCGATAACTGGATTTAAATTTGGTATTTTTTGCACATCGTCACATTCCGATGCAATCTTGAATCTCAATCTGTATTGTTACAAGCAAGAAATGATAATTAGTTCCAAAAACTGACCAGATTACCAAATACCTATGTCCAAAAAATATATTTTTTTAAATTTGCCCTGTTGGTAAAACGATATCCTACAATCCAAAAATCGCTATATATACCCCGGCATGTATCAATGAGAAATACACTTTTCTTAAGTACATTTGTCATATATTTATAACACCACTATTCCCGTGGGAACCAATAGTGGAAAACGTTATTTTGACGAGTGTTCGGTTATGATCGGCAACACTCGGATTTAAAGTGTCAGTAAATCTTCAATCAATAAGTCTTCATTCCTGTGGAACAACCTTCCTGTTGAAGTCAGACAAGCACCCATCAGACCAATATTCAAGAAAAGAGTGTACAGTCATGTTTATAAGTCACTAGCTTAACTTTTTACTGACTTTAATCTATTGTAGGTATTTATTATTAACATTAAGGTATTTATGTATTATTATAGAGTAGAGTGTAGTAGAATATAGTGGAGTAGAGTCTAGTAGAGTAGAGTATAGTTGAGTAGATTGTAGTAGAATATAGTCGAGTAGAGTGTAGCAGAGTAGAGTGTAGTAGAGTAGAGTATAGTTGAGTAGATTGTAGTAGAATATAGTCGAGTAGAGTGTAGTAGAGTAGAGTGTAGTAGAGTAGAGTATAGTTGAGTAGATTGTAGTAGAATATAGTAGAGTAGAGTGTAGTAGAGTAGAGTGTAGTAGAGTAGATTGTAGTAGAATATAGTAGAGTAGAGTGTAGTAGAGTAGAGTATAGTTGAGTAGATTGTAGTAGAATATAGTAGAGTAGAGTGTAGTAGAGTAGAATATGATGTATTATTATAAAATTTTATTGTATTATATTTATGTAGTATTAATATGTATAAAAATAATAAATATTTCCAGACAGGTCACACAGCGCCATCTAATTTCCGTGGTAAGCTACGAGGCTTGTGTTACGGAAACTAGATGGTTGATAAACTACATATTATACTTTTTTTTTTGTAAATATATACATATAAACACACAGACCGAGACAAATTATACAATGTACAACTTGCGAATCGAACCCACGACCTCCCGAGTTTACGGCAACGTTTGTTACCACTAGACAACGGAGGCGGTCTGTATGTGTATATATTATATATATATTATTTATGTTTAATTTTAATATTTTATTTCTCTATTTGCACCGTACTCATATTTAAATGTCCCAATGTCCCAAAGGTTAACGGGAAGAGAATGTCTTGCGGCATTACGTATATATAGATTTGTATAGATTTTGTATAGATGTACAATAAAGGTTAAAAATAAAAAAAAACAGAATCCGATAATTAGTTAACGTTTGAGTTTAAGTAATGGAAAACGGCTTCTGGTTGGTCAATATTTCGTCACTCATCCTTTCAACATCAATACCCATGACTTTCCTTATTTTTGTCCCTATGTCTTAATTCATACCTACCCTTTGTAGATTTCGTCTAACCGGTTTTTTCTATTAACCCTGCTGTATATTTAGGTACGCAGTGAGTTATGTCGACTTTTTTTTATCAAGAAGAATGACAAGGTTAATGTTTTTCATATACTAATATATAGTGCAGATAAACAATAAAAGGGTAGATTAAATAGAGTGCCAAATTATCTATTTACTTCTATGTTACGATAAATCTAATGTAATCAATGTAATCTCTTGGATTATATTTACTTACACCATTTTTTAAACCTGTCTAAACTGTTTTCAAAATTATTGTTAATGCATGTTAATCACGAATGCCTTTGTAAGCAAGAGTGGGGCTCCCTGTATCACAGACCTTCTAGGACATATTATAGGGATCCCCGTATTTACTCATTGATGTATCTAGGTTTTTAAGTTTTTTTTTTTTTAATTGTCTTTAAAGGACATTGTACAGAATACATCAGTCCTAAACACGTAATTTATTTGTATATGTTCATAACAGAGTTCATAACCGAGTTGGGATCATCAAATTCCAGATGCTGCAGAATTTGATGCTTTACTTGGAGTCACTCACGGCATTATAGGCCAAACACGTCGGGTAAAATATGGGAGTCCACAGCGCGGGAAAACCGCAAAAAATAAACTGCAACTTGTGCCCTATATTTAACGTCCAATTTATCGTTTTCCATAATTATTTACATTGCAGCACATTATTAAACAAAACACCACTTTTGACCAATAATATCCACAGTAAATTAATTTACAAAACAAAAACTTGCACTTGACATGTCCACGCAAAATGGCGCGAAGAACCTTCTTGCTAGGTTTTTAAGTCAATAAACGTTTTTATTATTATTATTATTACACCTAAATAAAATACAATGTTTCAGTATGGTTTGAATCTCACCAATATTCAGTCGCTGCAAATCTACTGTATTGCTGTTAGATTTAGAAGTAGAATGTCTGTTTTAAATGGTGTCATTAAGGCCGGGTTGTACCAAAACGAAGTCTGTTTGTAACGACGCTGACGGCTTAGTTTCAAAATAAAACGCCATTTTTAACTTTACATGTACGTTACATGTACAAAGACTACATGTTGGTGCAACTCAACTTAAAAATAATTATTTATTTAAAAACTTCATTGCACAAAGTACAAAGGCGGACATAATGCCCGAAAACATTCTCTGACAGCCAAACTTTGGAGACAAATAAGATCAATTTTAGTTGCAATTAAAGAAATATTAATAGTAAGTAGTATAAATTCAACAACATAATTATACAATACTTTACTATCGACTCATTCCGAATCGCGCTCAGAGCGCTTAGAACGAATATGACACTGACCGTCGTCGTTCCGAATCAAATATCGCGATTTGGATGCTCAGAGCGTGATATCAATTCGGAACGGTCTAAATCACATTTTCATTCGTAAAATGTTAGTTTTTATTTTTAAATGTATGGAAGATAAATTACGGATTCCACATCTTTGAGTATGAATACTAACAAATATACATCTCTCGGTTTATTCATCTTTATATGTGTAAAGTTTAATTTTATTAACTTATTTTGGTCTTTTAAAATAACTTGCCGTGTTACAGACATTTTTTTTTCACTTCCTACTTAAATATTAATTATTGATTTTTTTTAGAAGTAATATACAAACAGTATAACCGAATTACAATATTAAATAATTTAAAAGAAAACCTAATATTAAATAGACTTGAAAAGGCGCGCGACATAAGGACAAAAAACTGACAGCGTTCAGAGCGATCTACCTCGATATCGTGAGCAGTCTAAGCGCGAGAAAAGTTGTCATTTGTGACGTCACACAGCTTTGGCAAAACAGTTTAAGAGCGTATCGGAACACCTTTAAGCGTGCTTAGGTTACTACTATAGCGTCTCGGAACGATAGGTATATATATATATATATAATAGACTAATATATATACAAAATTATACATATGTACATATATTTATTAACATTGTTGGAAGTTATTTAGAAGGAGTAAATAGACAAGTTTTTGAACGAAGATCTGGTAGACGCCTGTCTTATGTAAACAGGGAGATTATTTTGACAACTGCAAAATAATTTTAAACAAATCCAAAATGATTCTAGGGACAGAAAGAAGCAAGTTATGAGAAGAGCGAATAGATGTGTTGTCAAATTAAGATAGGCAAAAATACCCTAGTGTAAACGGCGGCTATAGAACCTAAGATATTTTAAATAAAGGAACTATCTATGTTCTTAAAGAAATAACATAATAGAACATTATAATCAAAAAGCAATAATTCATAGTCGTGTAGACAGCGTCAAAAAAGCTCGGAATACTGAACAAGGTGAAGCGGTTTTTTCCACCTTCAATCAGTCTGTACAAAGCACAGGTCCGATCATGCGTGAAACATTGTTCAGACCTTTGGGATGGATCCGCCAACTACCCCACAGATCCTCTCAATGATCTGCAGAGGCGAGCTGTTTGAATTGTGGACGATGCCTGGAACTCTCGAATCGCTGCAGCTTCACACCAAATTGTGGCTTCTCTGAGCGTGTTCTACCGGCTATACTATGATGAGTGTTCTATAACCTAATCCTCATTAATCTCCATTCCGCAACCGAACCACACGCATAGATTAGAATATGCACCCACATACCATCCCACGTTTCCCGGTAAGTTTGGGTACTCATACGAGGGGCGTTCAAAATATTCTCGGTATGTGGATAAAAACAAACAAGTACGAAAAGTTTGATATTTTTATTTTTCAATATACTCCCCCCCTATGTTCATACACTTATAAGATCGATCAATTATTTTTTTTAATCCCTCATAAAAATATTTTTTATCTTTGGTGTAAAAATGCTCCTCCACGGCCGTCTTCAACGCTTCATCGTCAGAAAATTTATTTCCACGCAGATCCTTTTTAAGATTGGGAAACAAAAAGAAGTCGCTTGGGGCTAAGTCCGGACTATAGGGTGGATGAGTAACAGTTTCAAACCCACATTCAACAATAGCTGCCTTGGCAATATGAGCAGTATGGACAGGGGCGTTGTCATGCAGAAGCAGAACACCTTTGGTTAACTTTCCTCGCCTCTTTTCTTTGATCGCATCTCTTAATTGACGTATAACGTTAGCGTAGTACTGCCCTGTGATATTTACACCTTTTTCTTTATAATCGATAAGCAAAACTCCTTCACAATCCCAAAATATTGTGGCCATGACCTTGCCAGCTGACGGGATTACCTTGAACTTCTTGGGATGAGCTGAACCCTTAATGTGCCACTGCATGGACTCCTGTTTGCTCTCTGGGTCATAATGATGAACCCAGGTTTCATCTCCAGTAACTATTTTTTGCAGCACCTCATCGGGATTTTCACCACACAGGTCGATAAAATCTGAACAGCAAGCCACAC
Source organism: Tinea semifulvella (assembly GCA_910589645.1). NCBI lineage: Eukaryota > Metazoa > Arthropoda > Insecta > Lepidoptera > Tineidae > Tinea > Tinea semifulvella. The sequence continues at coordinate 7,425,280 of OU342599.1, forward strand.
GCATATCCTTTTGAAGAAGCGTCAGCATTCGCGGAACCCATCTTGCACTTACTTTTGACATATTAAGATGGTCATGTATAATGTCATGTACGGTACCAATAGAGAGATTGGTTACTTGAGCTATAGATTTTACCTTCACTCGGCCGTCTTCCAATATAAGTTTTTCCACTTTATCAATATTTTCTTGTGAGGTAGCCACTACAGGCCGGCCAGGTCTAGGGTCATCTTCAATACTCTCCCTTCCACGCTTAAATTCGCTTGACCATTTTTGAATAGTAGATAAAGAAGGAGCAGACTCACGGTAAACACAATCCATTTCCTCTTTTATGGTTTTTTGATTTTTACCCTGTTTTGTCAAGAATTTTATGACGGATCGGTGCTCTAATTTCGTTAAAATTGTTAATTCGCTCATGGTGTTCATGTTTGTTCGGCAATTGCAGAAAAACAAAAGAACATCTCGGTTCCAATTTTACTTTTTTTTAATGTCAATGGATGAATCTTAGCGGCCAGTAACAAATATATATATAAAAGAGGTTGTAACGTATCAATACCGAGAATATTTTGAACGCCCCTCGTACATCTGTCAGACAACAAAGATGTGGAATGCTCTTACAGCCTTTGTTTCCACTTTCCTATAACCTGGAGTCCTTCTAGCGAAGTGTTATAAAAAAAAGTGTTAAGTACTGATGTCAGTCATAAGTGTCTGATTTAAGTTGTTAACATGCATTGACCTTGCGCGCCACTTACCATCGGGTGGTCACATGTCGTGATAGTTTAAAAATAAATGAAATGTTACAGCTAAAAAAAGTCAAGGTATCCAGTTAATGATAATTAATGTAAAAAAGAAAAAAAAACATACCCATTTCTCCTGGAGATTCGTTCTCAGGTGGTAGCACAGAAGGTGCAATCTTCCATTCTCTTAGTCGACTCTTGACGTATGGGGACAGCATCAGTCCGTCCTCTCCAATATCTGTATCCAAGTCATCTCTGAAGTCCGGCTCCTCTTGCTGAGGCTCATGCTTTAAAGCTGAGGCTATAGCTGCCTTTTTACCTCTAACTATGACCTCATCGTTAGTAACCTAAAAATAATATTTTAACATCATTTTTTGAATTACAAATATCTATGTAACACTGGTGTTTGAAGAAAGCTTTTAAGCAGTGCGCTTTTCAAGTACATACATTACTAGTTCATGGTCGCTCAGTGAGCGATAAAGAGAATTATGCCTGGTATTTATCTAATGGATAAAGTCCGAAACGTTGACACCCGTTAGTGAACTGTTAGAGCTGTTCCTTGGGTTTTTCCTAATTTAAAAAAAAAAAAAAAATTGAGCTAAAAATTATTTTTTTAAGTCGAACAAAAAAAAGAAAAAAATACTCAAATCAGTTGAGGAAATTTCCGATTGCGAGCTATTGATTTTTATATATAAATAAATAAATAAATAAATATTTCCAGACAGGTCACACAGCGCCATCTAATTTCCGTGGTAAGCTACAAAGCTTGTGTTACGGAAACTAGATGGTTGATAAACTACATATTATACTTTTTTTTTTTTTCTAAATATATACATATTATACATATAAACACCCAGACCGAGACAAATTATACAATGTACAACTTGCCCCCGGTGGGAATCGAACCCACGACCTCCCGAGTTCACAGCAACGTTTGTTACCGCTAGACCACGGAGGCGGTTGAATTCATATGACTATTGATTATATTAAAATTTAATTTTATGTAAATGTTAATACGCATTCATACATTTATTAAGTGCTGAATAAACAAATTTTAAAAAAATAAGTTTATATAATAAGTAATCTTTTGTTTGGAACATTTGTATTTGTCTTATTGGAATAATTTTCAATAGCATAAATTAATTATGTATTAACCTATTCAGAACTTAAATAACAATTAAATAAGGTAATTAAATATTTTTATTTAACTAGTTGTTTGTCTCGGCTACGACTGTGTAAAAAAAAGTAGTGTTGCCCAATCTTGGTCTTGGTCTTGTTTTTTTTTTTTTTTTTTTTTCTGTGGCCTGTTTTTTCTGTGAGCTCCAGAAGGAGGCGGCGGAACGGGAGCGGGAAGAAGACCCGAACGCCCCTCCCTTCCGCCAGAGGAGAAGACAGCGCAGGAGGCGGCAGTACGCTGCCCTCCTGCCCACCTGAGGGGCCCGAGCGGTGTCACGGGGGTGACATCGCTCACATAGGGCCCCACGAGACGGCGCGCGCGGTTGTTCCCGCGCGCCTCTCCGAAGGCGAGGGAGGAGACTCGCTCTCTCTCTCCCTCCTCGCCATGAAGGCGCCCGCACACTAGCGGGCGACGCCGGCGGGCGGTGGTCGTTTGCATATTGCTCCCCGCCGTCCGCCATCAACACAAGGCGTCTCGAGAGGAACACCATCAGGTTTTAGTCGGTGCGAGCCCGACATAACCTCCCCCCTGTCCCCCGACTCGGGGGGGGTATCCGGTAGGGATTTCCTGATAATAAAAAAATATGGTCTTGTTTTTTTGCAAGACTACTGTTATGGTTGCAAGACCAAGACTACCCTAGTCTTGCGCAAGAGTCTCGCAAGACACTAGCACTGATGTTATTTCCAAATTTTGCTAGTGTATACTTTTTTTGGGGTTAGGTTTTTGTTTTCAATAAATTTTAATTGCGTCGTGTCCGTGATTAATAATTTTTGTTACTAAAGAACAAAAAAATACGTTTAGGTATTCGGAACTTGGGAGAGCTCGTTTGCAAATAATTTTATTTTAGTATACCTACCTATACCAAATGCCTCCGAGGTCTAGCGGTTAATTTCGTGGATTCGGACTTGGAGGTACAGGGTTTGATTCCTGGTCGGGACACAATAAATTATTTAATTTATTTGTGATATTTGTCAAGTAATACATTGCGGAGAGAGATTTCCTTAGTACAGTTGGAAAATAAAATTTATTTTGAGTCAGAGTAAGAGCCTTGCAGAAGTCTTGCGAGACTCTTGCACAAGACCAAGACCAAGATTAGGAGTGCAAGACCAAGACCGAAACCAAGACCACCTATTCCGATACAAGATCAAGACCAAGAAAATTTAAGTACCATCACAAACGTTTCCCTTTCAGTGTGGTCAGAAACCACGCTTATAAAGAAGCAGATACACATTTCAAACTTTTTTTTTTCATTACAGCCCCTGAACAAGCACCCTAGACCTCCACTGCTGGAGATGGGCCTTCCAGAACATATATCTGGAGAATTTGGCCTACACTCGTCACGCTGGCCAGACGGCTTGGCGAGGATATGATGTCAATTTTTAATGACAATTTATTAACAATTCCACATGTTGGTATTAGTGGAATCGGGACCGACGGCTTAACGTGCTCTCCGAGGCACGGGAACGGTGGTGTTGTAAATCTATGACAATTGTACGTAAGAAAAGTGTATTTCTCATTAGTACATTCCAGGTGGGTTTGAACCGACCTTTGTAGGACGCGTTCTTACAACCGAGCCACCACCGTGCCCGAAACACCAATACATACTTGCAAATTTTAGTTAGGGTGTTAAAAAATTGAATTCATTAATTTATGAATACATTAACATTTTTTTAAAATACTTAAATGTAACTAGAAATACAAATAAATAATAATAATAATTATTATTATTCAATTAAATATTATAATACTCATACCAAATAAATTTATGTAATCATAGACTTAACCAAATTCCGGTGGGAACGTACGGTGACAAAATGAAGAATAAAAAGTGAGTAAGAAACCACTAATTACAAAGAATATTAGTTTATAATAAAATATTATCTATTATTATTTACATTGTGATTGTATCTGTGTTAATAGATAAAACAATATGATTATTTAAACTGTTGAGTAATAAAATCAAAGTAAATAAATTATTTATATACTTTTTTCCATTACAATAGCTCAAATAGGAAAAAACGAGGCAAAAAAATATTTAATAATAATAAAAACAAAATAAAAGTTTTTTTTTAAATCAAAAGTATTTTACTGTGGATCATAGGTTTTTGAATAAGGTATATTATTAGGTATGGTGGTTGCTATGTCTCGTCCATTTGTAACATCTGAAATTGGCTAGCTGACGAAAAGTACCTACTTTCAGATATTTATTCAACTTTTGCTAATTACTTCATTTATTGTAACCACTAAACAATAACAAAGTTACAGCTTTTGCTGTAGTGTAGGAGCGTGCCAGGGTTCCTAAGCAACAAAGTGAGGACAGTTGATAATAAATCCTGATGGTGTTATAAGCGATATTTAATACAATAATTTATTATAATGAACAGTAACTAAATAAAATTAAGTAATAACTTTAATGGGTGTGCATTAAAAACAAACTTAAAACTAATTGTATTTAAATATATAAAGGATAAAAGAAAATAAACAGATAAATAATAATAACAAAAAGGCATGTGGGACTGAGAATTAGAACATTGGAATAATGCACCAAAGTTCTACTATAATTAATTGTTCAGCACTACAAATTTGGTAAAGTACACATGTTGTTGATAATGCTTTCGCCAAGAAAGCTCAGGTTTGATTTGACGGGAACCACTTATGATTCTTATGAGGTATATATTAGGTTAAAATGTGGTAAAATAATAACTTACCAGATCATGTTCGATGGTTTTCTTTGCGAAATCGCCGCCAAAACAATCCGAGTACATCGCCAGTATAGCTACGTCCACCAAAAGCCATACCAGCGACGTTAGAAGAATTATACGACATGTATGGATCCTAATCTTACTCCTTAACATTGTTTTAAGTCTATCACTAGAGTATTTAAGTCAAAATTTATTGCCACATGTCCACAACACTGACTACTGTTGCCGCAAATTCTTACGTGGAAACCTGTAAAATAAAGCCAGTGTTACTCAATTTAACAAACAATTAGTATTCATATTCACTTTTTATTAGAAGATAATAGCTAAATAGATTTATTAGACACCAATAAGAATAGTAAAGTAGGTTTCCGGATCTTTAAAGTGGATAATGAATTATTAATTTGCATTTACACCAAAGTAAGAGTATATAAAGCATAAATTGGTAGGTCGTTCACTTAAACTGTGCTTATTGTTTTACGTACCCCGTAGGGATAATATTTATCAAATTATCTTTAATTATTTTAACACAGAAATAATTCTCCACGCTACAAATCAGCAAAACGACTGGAATGAAAAAAAAATGTAAACGTCAAGCCGTCAAACTTTCTATCAAAGTGATGTCCGTCATTGATTACTAAATTACTAATAATTGAACACTTTACCGAAAATATTAAAGGTTCAACTATACATACATACATACATATCTTCACGCCAGATCCCTTACGGGGTAGGCAGAGACAATTGAGCGCCACTTGACACGATCACGACATACCTCTTTCGCTTCATCGACATTCATCAACCTCTTCATACATGCCCTTGTTAAAATACACTGGAAATACTTATTATTGCAAGGAAACCATTCGTGTTGTATTGTTGACTTTTTATTTGTTGATAAAGTGACAAGTATATTAAGACAGATGACTAGGTGACATATATAAAATATTCTAACATCCTCCCGTTTTATGATGTCATCTTTAGTCTTCTTAAACTTGCATCATTATAAACTTCGGGTTGATTCTTATAAATTTCTTCCTCCAAGTGTCCATTCAGCTTTGGTCTTTATTTTATAGATCCATTTGCTCGAAATTGGCTTTCTTTTATTAGGAAAGTTTACTATATCATATCCCATGTCATATTATCGTTTAAGGAATTTATCGTATTATTCATAGCTTTAACCTAATTATGTTTATCATGACTCTTTATCGCATCTTTATAACATGAAGGCTCGGGTAGTCCACACATATCTTCTATAGACTTCGTAATGAAGTCATTAAACCTTTTAGGTTTTTTAAGCAGTGATCTATTCCTTAACGTCATTCTAGAAACATTTGCTGTTTCATCATCAGATAGAACTTTATTATTATCATTTAATCCTTCTATACAATATTTATTCATAACTTCTTCACTAATCTTTAATTCATTACTTATCCTTTGTTCAATATCATGATAATCATTTACATCATCTGGTAATTCAGGAGGTATACCTATATTATTATTATGTTCTATATTTACATCATTATTTACATTTATTTCATTTCGTAATTGTGTAGATATATTAATATTATAATTATTCCTGCATACCTCCCTTACATCATGAATTGGTAGATTTTGGAATTGATTGCTTGAAGTCTGACTCGATTGTAAAATAGATTCATTAAATGTTACATCCCTTGATCTTATTAAAGTAGGTTTACCAGTCTTATCCATATATAATAAACGGTAACCATCATCTCCATCATAACCTATCAATATACATTTTTGAGCCTTTTTCTCTAATTTTGTTCGTCGCTGTTTGGGTACATGCGCGAAGCAAGTAGAGCCAATAATCCTCAAATGTTTAATCGCAGGTGACTTCTTAAACCAGAGTTCATATGGAGATTTACCTTCAATAGATGTGGGACCTGTTCTATTCAGTATATAAGCAGCCGTATTTATAAGCTCTGCCCAGACAGCAATAGGTAGCTCTTCATGAGCATACATCATTGATCTAGCGGCTTCGACTAATGTTCTGTTTTCACGTTCAGAACAACCGTTTTGCTCTGGAGTATATGGCATTACCAGTCTTTGTTTAATGCCAGCTCTCTGCAAAATACTTCTTACCTTATCATTATCGAATTCTCCACCATTATCACTTAATAATTCTTTAATATTTATACCATTGTTTTTACATTCATTTAACATATCTTGTAGCTTTAGTGCTACTTCAGATTTATGTTTTAAGAAGTATAACTGGCGATATTTACTGAAATTATCCTTGAAAAGTAAGAAATAGCGATACTTTTTGTAAGAGTATGGAAATGGGCCACAAACATCAGTGCTGATTAATTGTCCAGGTTCCTGTGCTTCATCTCTTGTTCCAAATTTTCGTCTATGTATTTTTCCATAAATACATCCATGACATAATTTAGAATCTAGATTCACTTTAATGCCAAGTTCCCTCTCAATTAATTTCTTCACATGTGCTTTGCTTTGATGTGCCAATCGTTCATGATAAATTTGCAATGTGTCCAAGGATGTACTATGTAATGTGTTGACTTCACTAGAATTTTGGGGTTTTATATTCCTGACTTTGAGTTTATATAGACCTACATTCTTGTGTCTTTCTCCAATTACTTTTACTATCCCTTTAGATTTAATTTTGCAAACTTCAGAATTTGATTCGAAAATGCTTTGTGGTAATTTGTCTAATGCGGATATCAGCGAAAATAAGTTCTTCGTAATAGATGGTACATACCATACATCAGTTAAGGATATTGTTCCCTTATGATCTCCAACGCTGGTTTCAAGTAGAATGCTACCTTTACCAATGGCCCTAATAGATTCACCATTTGCAGTTGTTACAGTATGTCTGTCTCCAAATATTTCTAAACTTTGAAATAGATCTCGTCTATGAGTAACATGACTTGTTGCTCCGCTGTCTACATACCAGCTATCTCTCTCAATATTAAAGTGACTGTCTATAACCATTAAATCTAAGTTATTTACATTTCTACTTCTTTCTTGATTAGTAGTTGGTTTCGCAGGTCGTCCGTCATTAATCCACTTTCTACATTTCTTGATCATATGACCATCTACACCACAATATTTACAATGAAACTTCTTCTTAGTATATGCCTTGTTTCTATTTACAATATTTACATTTCTATCTATTACTGCAAGAGCTTGGTTACTCGTTGGTGTAACAGATGAAGTAGATCCCAAGTTTCGTTCGAAACTACAAAGTTGTGATGTTAGTCTTTCGATTGTTCTGTCAGTCTTGGACATCAGCATCCAACTTGATCTGAATGTGAGGTAATCTTCAGGCAATGTGTCCAAAATTTTACAAATCAGAAGTATGTCCGGCAATTCCTTTGTTCCATCTAATTTCTTGATCTCTGTGTTTAATTTAAACCAAATATTCTTCAAATTAGACAGATGAGTTGTCATGTCATCTTCTTTCGACTTTTTGTAATCAAAAAATTTTAAACAATTGTCATACACTGAATCTTCTTCATCACCATCGAACAATCTTCTTAACTCATCCCACACTTCTTTGGATGTATTGAAACGCATAACTTTTTGTAATGTTTCATCGGTCATATTGGTAGTCAACAAAAGGTGCGTTGTGCTATCTACGTCTATGAAATCTTGCAAATCTGAATTATATTTGTCTATTTCTTCACGTGAAGCCAATGCCAGGGGTTTATCTGGACTTTTGTAACGCCCTTCTAAAATGTCCAACGACTTTGGTATTCTTTTAAGTAAAATGCAAATTTTGTATCTCCACATAATCCAATTTGTGCCGTCTAAATTTCCAATATTAAATTTTGTTGAATCGAACATAGATTTGGTAGTCATTTTCGTATTCTCAAATTTTTCTTGACTATTTTTACCAAGCACTTACTTGAACTGTGTTTTTCTAACAGGAACGGATCTTACCAATTTAAATTAGTGAACCACGTTCTGCTACCATGTTAAAATACACTGGAAATACTTATTATTGCAAGGAAACCATTCGTGTTGTATTGTTGACTTTTTATTTGTTGATAAAGTGACAAGTATATTAAGACAGATGACTAGGTGACATATATAAAATATTCTAACAGCCCTTTTGTTACGAAGGCTTTTTAATTCTCCTTCAGCTAGTGTTTTATTTATTTGATCGTGATACGTGTGTCTTGGTCTGCCAGGGCCTCTTTTACCCACAACTTTCGCATTATATACCTGGTTCGTCAATCTTTCTTCGCTCATCCTTTCAACATGCCCGAACCATCGTAGCATGCTTTTCCTTATTTTTGTCCCTATGCTTTCCTTCATACCAACCCTTTTCCGTATTTCGACGTTACGTATGCGGTCCGCCAAAGTGACGCCACATATCCGCCGCAACGACCGCATTTCTACTGCATTAACCCTACTCTCATGCGTATTCTGACATATCCACGTTTCGCTTCCATACATCAGTGTTGGTACCAACATGGCATTGTGTATGGCGAGCCGAGCTTTGTCACTGACATTTCGACTGCCTATCAGTGACCCCAGGGCACCGTTAACACTATTTCCCGCGTTCACTCTTCTTTCAACGTCCCTATCGTACTTCCCATCCGCAGTGAAAACACTGCCCAGATATATAATTTCATTTACTTGTTCTAGAGTTTCATCATCAATCTTTATCGTCACGGTTGTCATCCTTCTTCTTTCAAACACTAGTACCTTGGTTTTTCTCGCATTCAAACGGAGTCCTTTTTCTGCACATCCCTCCTTCATTCTTGTGACTAGTGATTGCAGTTGTTGTTCGGACGATGCCATAAGAACAGCATCATCTGCATAGAGCAGGCAGTTCACCACTAGATCACTCATCTTTATCCCACAGTTACTCTCTCTCACACTTTTTAGGCATTTGTCGAGATATAGAGTGAATAATCTGGCGGAAAGCACACAGCCCTGTTTGACACCCATTTGGGATTCAAAGCAAGGCGACATACCTCCCTCCACCCGCACACAAGCTTTACAGCCCTTGTACAGGGACTGTATAGCCTGTAGCAGTTTGTCATTCACTCCATACTCCGGCAATATGTCCCAAAGCTTCTTTCTTACAACTCTATCAAAAGCCTTCTCCAAATCCACAAAAGCACAGAAAACCTTCTGGTTTAAGGCCAAAAACTTCTCTGTGATATTGCGGAGCGAGAAGACTTGGTCAATGCATCCTCTTCCAGGTCTAAAGCCTCCTTGTGCCTCCCATAAAAGATCTTCAGTCTTCTCTTGCAGTCGTTTCGTGAGAATCTTGCCATACATCTTGCTCGCCAAACTGATCAAACTAATCGCTCGGTAGTTGGAACAGTCCAATCTAGATCCTTTGCCTTTGTATAAAGGAACGATTACTGACTGCTGCCAGTCTTCCGGTACTCTTCCCTCCTGCCAGCAAAGGTTGCACAGCAGATGGAAAGCGTTCCAGACTTTATAGTTTCAACTATACACTCATACCGTAAAGCGTAATGAATAAAATCTCTTTTCCTAGGCTTATGTAATTGGAGTTTTTGTAATTTGTTGGTATTAAAGTGAGAACTTTATTGCGCGCGCTTAGTTGAACTTGGACCTATTCCGTTTAACGTACGTCCATACGTCAGAACAAGCGCTCAAGGGGAAACAGCGCGGCGGAAAGGGGAAGAGGGGCGGAGAGGCGCGCGCGTATAGCCGCTGCCTCTCTCGCTCTCTCCCGCTCCTTCATTCTCTTTCTTTCTTCCTCTCGAAACAGCGCGGCGGGGAAGGGAAGAGGGGCGGATAGACGCGCACCGCGCGTTTAGCCGATGCCTCTCTCGCTCTCTCCCGCTCCTTCTTTCTCTTTCTTTCTTTACGCGTCTGCAACTATGCGCACCTCTTACCTGCAAGTTTAGTTCTCACTTTTGCGATACGTCCCGCGAAGCACCCGTTTTTATTTTGGAAAAACACTACAATCTTGTTTGTGTAATGCCGCTATTAAATCTAAATAGTAATCAATTAAGTTTAACCCCGCATTCAATTTATAAAACCATCTGAACTTCACTATTTGTTATCAGCTGTCATTTGGACATTTGTTTTTTTGCTGTCATAAAGAAATCATTTTGCGATTTGATATTTACTCAACAAGTCGGAAAATTGGTTTTAATTCATAATAAAATAAATTCAGAGTGTAGTGATATTTTCAAAATATTTGTTGCTTTGTCGTGGAAAAATGTTGTGTACTTGTCTTAGTTGCAAACGCTAAGGCTGTTGTGTTTGAACCAAGAATGAACCGGGGAAAAACTAAAATGGGACTAATATCTAATGATGACGACGGCGCAAGCCTTATTGACACCTCTAAAGCTCCAGATAATAAATATGAGAGTTCTGGAGTGGCTGCAGTGCAGATGTTTATATCATTTTTGCTTGCTGGATTCGGTATGGTAGCTGCGAGTCTTCTGCTTGATGTCGTCCAACATTGGCCAGTGTTTATGGAGATGTCGGAAGTGTATATTTTAGTTCCTGCCTTACTGGGATTGAAGGGTAACTTGGAGATGACTTTAGCATCAAGACTTTCAACTAATGCTCACTTGGGGCATTTGGATTCTGATCTCGGGTCTTTGGTGATAGGTAATATGTGTTTAACTCAGTGTCAAGCGGTGTTAGTGGGCTTTTTGGCTGCTATGGCTGCGGTGGCTATGGGCTGGATCCCTGAAGGACAATTTGACATTCACCACGCTATGTTATTGTGTGCATCAAGTGTGTTAACAGCTGCTGTGGCAAGTTTAGTCCTTGGTCTAATAATGATTTTAGTTATAGTTGTGTCTAAGAAGGTTAATATTAATCCTGATAACATAGCTACACCTATTGCAGCCAGTTTGGGAGATCTAACAACCTTGGCCCTTTTATCTTGGATTGCCTCACTACTGTACCGGACAGTTGGCACAAGTGTTATATTGCCAATTGTTATAATAATTCTTGGCGCTATTATTGTTCCGGTGTGTGGTTATATCGCTTATAAGAATCAATATACGAGACAAGCTTTAGACGAGGGCTGGGTGCCAGTTGTTTCTGCCATGGTTATAAGTAGTGCAGGGGGGCTTATATTGGACTATACAGTGACTAACTATAAAGGAATAGCAGTTTTTCAATTAGTTGTAAATGGAATTGGAGGTAATATGGCTGCAGTTCATGCTTCTAGATTATCAACAGCATTACACACAGGTCAATCAGAAGGCCCAGTTTTTGGTAATACATCTAAACTACTAATGTTAATGGTAATACCAGGGCAATTAATATTTATTTACACTATAGGCTATTTGAAGGCTGGTCATACATCGTTAACTACTGTGTTTACACTTACTTATATGTCTGTAGCGTTGTTGCAAGTATTTTTATTGTTGACTATCAGCCATTACTTGATAGTTTGGATGTGGAAGCTTGGAATAGATCCGGACAACTCTGCAATACCATATTTGACTGCATTAGGTGACTTATTAGGTACAGCCCTGTTGGGATTAGCATTTCATGTGTTATATGCATTTGGAGACAAGGATAGTGATCTAGGAGATTAAAAAATATCTCTAAACTAAACCAAAAGGCCACAATTATTTGATATTTAAAACAGATTCAATCTGTTATAATTAGAAAATTATTTGTAAATAAAAATAAATAAAATAAAATAAAAATACACACGAACAATCCTGATCTTTTAAGTACTTACTTACTGTGAGAGCTCTCACATTGGATGCTACTTACATCTAAACTCCGAAATTGCTTCCAATTTGTTGAGGTAATTTTCTCGCATGTTTGATAATACTATCTACCTTTTGTACAGAGAAAAATATAACAAGTGTGCGACTAACTCATTTCATACAACCGGTGTCATACGTTAATGTACTATAGAAATTAGTATCAATGTGAGCATGGCCTTAGGCTGGTTATGCACCAGAGAAGTACTAGGAATATGAACAGTTCAACAGGAAAAGGCAATCAATTGTATCACTTCATTATAATATCTTGATTGGCGGATATTTTCCTCATTCACCTTGCACTTTGTTAAAACATTATGACAACAAAGCTAATGTTATTAACCAAAGAGGCTGATTTTAGTGCCATGTCCAACGGACAACCGATGATGAGCACTGACGTTTTGTGCATAATGGTAATTACCATGGTAGGGTAAGTTTGGTCATTACCCAATATTCTATTATTCAAATCCAGCCCTTTAAGACATATTATTAATTTTATTGGTATAAAAATTATTATTTTAGGTACGAGTATATACCTAAGTGTCTTAAATTTCTTATGAAAAAGTGAGATTTTTTTTAACTTTTGATGTCTGGATCATAACTTGATGTCAAATTACAAAATTATTTTGTATGTAGGTAAATAATTTACAAATTATTATATTTATACATATGTATACATATGCATCGCCAAAGTATCGATTCAATACGCTAAAGTCATTCAATTGTAGGCACATCACTATGAATATAACTTAAGTTGTCTTTGACTTAAAAGGAAAGCTCGCTTTTGCTGAAATTGTATGAAAACCATAGAGCAAGTCGAACGACGGAAAAAGCGCTTAAACCGACAAGTTAAACACAGCATTCTATAACATCCAAAATTCAATTCCTTTTGTCGATAGCCTTTTCCCTATCTTGCTATGTTCGACTTAAAAGCAAATAAAGCCAAGTATACATTTTTTCCAAATTTTGTATGAAACCCATAGACAAACGTCAAGTCGAACGTATTTCAAAGCGAAACAAACTGAAAGCGCTAAAAGCGTCAAGTCAAACACAGGGTAAGTTATATTCATAGTGATGTGCCTGCAATTGAATTAATTCTCGCGAGTTGAATCGATTCCTTTGGCGCCGTCAGATAAATTATATTTTATATTATTATGTCCTAGTAGACAATAAAGTTTATTGGTAAGTTAGAAAAACCCTTTTTAGTTAAATCATTTTAGGCCTGCATAGTGGTAGCTATAAATGAAGTAATGATTACAGGCGGTACAAGATTCGTACTAAAAGCGACCTTTTCCGATCGAGTATATAGAAATCCACGTATAAAGCGGCGGTGATGGGTTTCCTAATAAATAAGTAGGCATAATAGCTTTCTAAACAAGGAATATTAAAAAAAAACTGAAAGGAGTCTCTCGGTCAATTTAGATAAAGACTAAAACTACATCACAAAAAAAACGTAGCCGGGAATCATATAAAAAAAAAAGACTTAAGAATCCGATTACGGCAGTTTACTTAAGTTAAACATTACAGTTATTACTGCCCATAGAAAACAGTATCCTAGACCTCCAGTGTTGGAGATGAGCCATATGTATATCTGGAAAATTTAGCCTACACTCGCCACGCTCTGGCCAGACGGTTTGGCGAGGATATGTTGTTAATTTTTAATAGCATCTTTTTTAACTATTCCACAAGATGGTATTAACGGAACCGAGACCGACGGCACGGGAACAGTGGTGTTGTAAATCTGACAAATGTACGTAAGAAAAGTGTATTTCACATTAGTACATGCCGGGGGGTTTGAACTGACCTTTGTAGGATTTTAAGGAGAGCGTTCTTACAACCGAGCCATCACTGTAATAAGTAGAACGTTTGACATTATTTCCCAAATTGACCCTTATAAGCGATACTACATTTTGTGTTAGGCAGATCATCACCGTTGCGTTTGTTAGCGTAATTTATTTATTAAACGTGATACTTGATCGGTGAAGGTAGACTTTAAAGAAAAATAACAGTTTGCAGGATAAATATTTTTAATAAGCGACCTTATTAGGTAAGATATATAAGAAGAAGGCGGTACTTATTATTTCGACATGGATAGATAAAAAAACAAAGGCTGGTGTTGAAAGTTCCTTGGTGTTCCTTGTTTATGTTAAAAATTAAGCAATAATTAAGTGCGACTTACAAATAAATATTACAATATACTATACGTAGGTATATGATAACAATATGTTTTGTCCTACATAAAATTTGCTAAACGTTTTTTTTTTTTTTAATGCAAAATACTCATACAATTTTCAAACTAATTGGGGATCAACAAATGACATTTATCTTGTATGTCTAAACCATAATCCATTTTATTTCTGGAGAATTTGATCTACGCTGGCCAGACGGGTTGGCGAGTCTGATGTCAATTTATTAACGATTCCACAAGTTGGAATTAATGGAACCGAGACTCCGAGGAACAGAAACGGTGTTTTTTTGTTTTTTCTATTTTACTAGCACGACATGTGACCTTGCGTCCACCTGTTTGTAAGTGGCGTGCAAGTACCATGGATGTTAGCAACTGAAATCAGATACTCATGACTGACATGAGTCCCTAACACTATGCCGTCTTGACTGGACATGACAGCAATTCAAGCCTGATCCCGAAACGTGTGGATACACACTACTTATCGGGGTTATCGGATACTTCCCCACCCCGGCAGACTAGGCAATTTACCACTATAGCTCAAAACCCGATATTTATTTTATTTTAAGGAAAAAATCTTACGTCATTAAGAAGATAAGAATGTCTATTAAATTGTGCTATTTCCTAAATATGTCATGTCATTGTTAATCCTTGTAGTATTTACGTTGTAAAACAATGTTTTTTAATCAGTTTTGTCATAATCCGCACGATTACAAAGTATTATTTGATAATTAATACAAATCAAATTCAACTGCTCTATCGGATTTATGGCACCTATAAATAAGGTTAGGTACATTAATGTTTATTGTTCATAAGATTGCGCCACAAAATTCCAAATATTCCTGACAGACAATCCCTGTGTTTGACTTGACGCGCTTTTTTCACTTTATTTCGCTTTAAAAATCGTTCGACTTGGCGTTGCTCTATGGTTTCATATATTTTAACCAAAATTCGGTAAAAAAAAAAGTGTTGAACTCTTTGCTTTGCTTTCAAGCAATATTTTTGCTGATCATCTGCATATTCTGAGCAAGGCATTCTTAAAATTTTGTGAATAATTAATTAATTATTTATAACTTAAAATATTTGGATTTATTTATTATTGTTATTTTTGTATTAATTTATGATGTAGAATTGATTTATTTATTTATATACCTACTTACTCACTTTTTATTCTAATTTTTATTGTCTTGTATTAACTTTATTATTATTTCATTGATTTTATTAGTGTTGAATTTTGATTTATTTTATTATTATTATTTATTTGTCTTTTCTTTCTTTTTATATTAATTTTATACTGTATATAACTATTGTTAATTTTAAAGCTTCATTAATATTAATATTTGTATATTAAATTTAAAAAAAAAATAAAAAAAATATAGGTATATTGACAATCCATTTTTAATTAAAATGTATGTATTAATTATAAGATGACTGCATGGTAAATTGGGCTTTACTAACATGTAATGTTGTATTAATAAATAAATAAATAAAATAAATAAGTCGAACTCAGCAATAGAAGAAGCACTACATGTCTAATGTTGAAGGTGGTTTCTCAATTTCTTAAGAGCGGTGGTGGCTTGTAAGAATGCTTTAGTTTGAGATCTGGCATGTACCACTTTTGTTATATACATTTACAAATTATACCAACTTGTGGAATAGTCATTAAAAAAAATATATCAGACCCTCGCCAACAAGCCTGGCAAGTGTTGTGAGTGTAGGCTAAATTCTATTTTTATGTTCTGGAAGGCCTATCTTCAACACTCGAGGTCTAAGACTATATGTTCTTTGGGCTGTAATGAAAATTAATTTGATAAGAATTAAAATAAATCTGAATGGTATACATTTTGTTATTGATGCGTTTAGTGCACTCTATGCATTTAAAAGTTAAAGCGACAAGTCAAACACAGAGTAAAGGTGATTGCACTCTTGCCCAACATTTTTTTTTTTTAATTGTGTTTAAAGGACATTGTACAGAATACATCAGTCCTAAACACGTAATTTATTTGCATAATATATGTTCATAACAGAGTTCATAACCGAGTTGGGGTTCATCAAATTCCAGATGCTGTAGAATTTGATGCTTTACTTGGAGTCACTCGCGACACCATAGCTCAATATTATACAATATTATTACAGCTGCAATATTATATTAATAAATAAAATTCTTTGACATTGTTATTATTATTATTTTGATAATTTTTATTTTGTTTTAAATATTATAGCTATGCCATTAGAGTTTAGACAGTAGCGTTTTAATTTATATGTATTTTGTAAATACATTAGTATTGAGTTGTTCAGTTTATATCATGTTTAATTTTTGTATAGCTTCATATAATTGTATAAACTTCTAAATGTATCTGACGTGTAAAAGTGCTTGTAATATTGCCAATTTACTGAATAAATTAATTTGAATTTGAAACACGTCGGGTAAAATATGGGAGTTAAAAGCGCGGGAAAACCGCAAAAAAATAAACTGCAACTTGTGCCCCATATTTAAAGTCCAATTTATCGTTTTCCATAATTATTCACATTGTAGCACATTATTAAACCAAGCAACACCACTTTTGACCAATAATATCCACAGTAAATTAATTTACAAAACAAAAACTTGCACTTGACATGTCCACGCAAAATGGCGCGAAGAACTCCTCTTGCCCAACAACAACCAGAAAGATGCTATGTTCGACTTGAAAGCAAAGCAAAGCGTTTAACGGTTTTTTTTACCGAATTTTGTTTAAAATGTGTGAAAACCATAGACCAACGCCAAGTCTTTAGGTTAGGTTCTCTTTTTTAAATGTGGACGCAGTTACGCAAAAACGATCCAATTCACATTTTTCAAAAATATAATTATTAAATTTAATCAAATCCTTAGGATGATATATCTTATATCAAAAACGATGCATATAAAAATACCGTTGTCATATGTTCTAAATGTATTAAATGTTGGACTAATCTAAATTCCAACTTTAATATCATTCAATTCCAAATATAATAACTTAAAATTAACTTAATGTGGATTGGATTCTTTTTGCGTAACTTCTTTTGTCTGGAAATTAAAAATGTGAATCTGTAGATTAATTGGACTAATCTTGGATGTATGACTTGTACGCTTTTTTCTCGGTTCGATAAAGGAGTTCGTGGATCGGACTACTGGATCCTTGATTTTTTAAATTTGATAATTCCCATTTTAGTTATAAACATCGTGGGTTAGGACTTATGTATTATATTCCAATGCCTTATATTAAATTAAAAATAATATTCACAACTGTGTTTGTTAATAGCTGTTATTGTATTATTAACATTCGTTTTACCAAAGTCACTAAAATAATCTGACACTTAGTTATAAGTATGTAGATAGGTACTTAATATCAAAGATATGGAAAAAAAATATCTTGACATCTATTTTTAGTAATACATATATTTACATTTGTTTAAAAGCTAGGTTGTTTTTTTTTTAAAGACTAAGATCGCAAAATCGCCTGTCAATACGGCCGCAGCCTGAAGGGCCACCGCGGGAGATCGTATGCACGAATCACCGTGAGGCCTCATAAGGAGACCCCAAGGCGCCTACGGACTAAAACCCTATAAACCGTCTCTCTTTCACTGTTGGCCCTGCGTGCCTTAAAAGCTAAGTCTGAGTCGTGGCTACGGAATGAAGGCACTCGTTCGCCGCGTAATTTAAAAGCAGGAGCTACTTCTAGGGGACTATTGGGACTTGAATATGATAATATATGAACCTACGGGTATTATCAATAATTCAAGTATTAATTGAATAATTCCTTCGGTATAAAAAAAACTCTTGCCGACTTCTGTTCCACCCTTGCTTGTTCTTGTACCTCACACCTAACATTCTTATAAAATTGTTTAATGCTTATCCCAGCGGTGTGTAGTCGCGGCGAACGAGTGCCTTCACTCCGTAGCCACGACTCAGACTTAGCTGTTAAGGCACGCAGGGCCAACAGTGAGAGATAGACGGTTTATAGGGTTTTAGTCCGTAGGCGCCTTGGGGTCTCCTTAGGAGGCGTTGGCCCTTCAGGCAGGGGGCGTATCGTTGATGAATTAACGATTCACCTTCTTTAAAAAAAAAAAGTGTAGTGTGGGTGTCGGCCGCCCGGGGCGAAAGACGATTTTGCCGCCCTCATATTTAGGTACAGTGTAAACTCCATGTAACGTCACTCGATTTAATTTAATTGGCTTTGGTTGGTTTAGCTTGTCTTCGATACAATGATTCCATCTCCACTTATTGACAACTCTCTATAACGCCATAAAATGCACAGTCCCTTCAGTGTCGTTATATAGAGTGTATTTCTATTCAATGTATACTATAAATTACACATATTAATTCTAGAGAACTAATTGGCAAGAACAGACACAAATTTTCGGCTTCTCCATACAAACTGGTAGGTAAATTTATAATATAATATGGTTTCTTAGGGAAAGTTCTATTGATTTATTGATTATTAAAATAACAATTAGTTAGGTAATTAAAACAAATAAACGAATGAATCATCGAAATCGTTTTGGCCAGTTATCAGTTAAAATGGTGCTATAGGTAGGTAGGTAACTATTACTGCAATAAAATGCCAGGTTTTAGTCAGTAGGTATGATAAGACATTGTATGAGTATTATATAAATGGAAAAATATATTTTGTTATAATAAATTCATATTTTAAAAATTATTTTGTTGTTTTGTGTATACTTTTCCTCTATACCCATGTTTAGGTACTGCTCAAAGCTAATTTTGCTTTGAAGCGAATGGAAACGCTACTAGAACACCTGCAGGGTGAGGCGAAGTGCACAAGGCCAAATCATCCAAAAACGAATCGATCTTAGACGATCTGCCTTACCATGCTGTGGTAGAAAAAAAAGCGCGCTTTCAAAAGCTGGTCAAATAGTCTACCCCTGTGTGACTCCTTCGCGCCATTTTGTCTAGTGCAAGTTTTTGTTTTGTAAATCAATTTATTGTGAATATTGTTGGTCAAAAGTGGTGTTGTTTTGTTTAATAATGTTCTACAATGTGAATAGATATGGAAAACGATAAATTGGCATTTGAATATGGGGCACAAGTTGCAGTTTATTTTTGCGGTTTTCTCGCGCTGTCAACTCCCATATTTTACCGGAGCGACGTGTTTGAGCTATGGTGCCGCAAGTGACTCCAAGAAAAGCATCAAATTCTGCAGCATCTGGAATTTGATGATGACCTTATTAACTCATAAGTTAAGTCCTTGGATTTAGACTCTGAGGTACCGGGTTCGATTCCTGGTCGGGACACAAGAAAATATGTAAATAAATAGCAACGCAAAGTTGAACTATTTTTAAAGCGCGTAAAGCGTCAAGTCAAACATAGGTAATATTAGCGGGAGCGTTGTTTGTAAACAGTTCACCTGCACATCATCGCATCTACTTATTTTGCAGCTAAGGTTATCATTAGCCAGCGCTGATTTATTGACTAGTTATACCTTCAGGTTCAGGTTAACGGGATAAATGCTACGATTCAAAATGAAAATACGTACGTACGTAATCACGCAACGAATTTTGAGCGCTCGGCGAAAGTGTTGGGGTTGATTGCGCATGTGTACGAGTTTGTTATATGTTGGTGCGCGAGACAAAATAGGTACTGCGCAAAGTTTTGTATCCACCGTTAGCACACGTGTGCTATGACATCATCATCAGCCTGTGTCTCTCCATTGCTGAACGTAGGCCTCCCTAAGGGTCGTCATTTAACTCGATCTTTTGCCACCCTCATTCAAACCCCACCAGCGATCTTTTTTACGTCATCCGTACATCTCGTGGGGGTCTTTCCACTCTGCGTTTTCCTATACGCGGACTTCACTCCAGTTCGGCGACAGACATATCAGGCCTCTGGCCTATTGCACTTCAACTTAGGTACTAATTTTTAAGAATGACGGTAACTTTTCAAAGTCAAAGTCAAAGTCAAAATATCTTTATTCACGTAAACCTATTACAGGCATTTATGAAACGTCATTAATTTAATTATTTTGAATGATTCTACTCCTGCTAGTAGAAGACTAAGCAGCAAAGTGGTCCAATAAGTAAGCTGTTAGCAGAAGACCAGCAGCTTAGCAAATTCCAGTGACCTGTTAATGTTTAATCTGACTTAGAAAGGAATCTGCAAGGAAAACTCAGCTATATCAGATTTACAAAATAAAACATATACAGAACTGCACCACAACGATCAATTAATAACCTTTTAAATTTAGTTATCAGTACCTATGAGAAAACAATACCTGGTACAGCAGTAACCCACCAGGCAAGTCAGAATTAAGGTAGACTACATGCCTATGTGCAACCCGAAAGTCGATAAAACGCAAAAACCTCTGTTAATTTAAGAACAATAAATTGAACGTGTTCGGCAGAGGTCCCAGGCCCCCACAGCAGCACCCGATCACGGACATAACGCATGTGCCAGCCATCCCCCCGCTCAACCAGGCCCTTAGGGTGCGGACCGGGACCCGACACACGTGCCACCACTGCAATGACCTTCTAAGGAAGGGGCGACCACCGGACACGCCACACCATGAGAACCTGAACACTAAGAATGACCTTCGAGACACACACAAGCTAAACATAACAATTACTTCCTAAGTACCCAAATGTTGCCGTGCAATTCCGTTAACAAACTTATATATTAGTTAATAAAATAATAAATACAAAATAGTAACTAAATGTTACATAAAAAATAATTATATTATAATAATAAGGTAATAAAAAATATTACTGTATCACAATAAACAGTATTTACTAATTAGTCAATAATGTATTAGTAACTAATTGTTACATTCAAAATATTTATAAATCAAAAATAAAAACAGATTATTAAAAAAGAACCTAATGTGCTATTAACTAATTCTCTAATCTTTGCAGAGCGGCAATATTCCACACATCTTTGTCATTAATAAAATCATTAATTTTATAATATGCTTTTGCAATTAGAATTTTCTTAATACTACTCTTAAATTTTGTTTCCCCTAATTCTGTTACAGGTTTTGGTAATTTATTATATAGTCTAATACTATTAATCACAAAACTTTTATTTGTTTTTTGAAGCCTAAATTTAGGAATATAAAGCTTGTCAGCATTTCTTAATTTGCGAGACTGCATGTCTCCATTTTTTTTAAATAACTTTAAATTATTCCTTACATATAGAATATTTTCAAATATATATTGTGAAGGCAATGTCATTATATCAATGTCAGGAAATATGCTTCTGAGCGAGTCTCGATATTTCAGGCCATAAATTGCTCGAATGGCTCTTTTCTGGAGAATAAAAATAGAGTCTAAATCTGCCGCTGAGCCCCACATTATGAGACCATAAGTCATAATGCTGTGGAAGTAGGCGAAGTATACTAGTCTTGCTGTTGCCACATCAGTCAGCTGCCTAATCTTTCTGACAGCATATGCAGCTGAGCTCAACCTATTGCATAAGGTATTAATGTGAGCTCCCCACTGCAGTTTGGGATCAACTGTGATGCCCAAGAATACAGTGGATTCAACAAATTCAAGAGCAGAACCGCCCAACATCACACTGCAGTCGATTTTTGGCACGTTAGGTAATGAAAACTTAAGGCATTTTGTCTTATTAGAATTCAAAACCAAATTATTAGCCGTAAACCATTCCGAGACCATCGCCAGAGTACGATTTACTGTTAACAACATATTATCTTTCCTATTAACTTTAAATAGAAGAGAAGTGTCGTCAGCAAACAACACTATTTCCGCATTTTCTTGTACCATGTGGGGCAGGTCATTGATATATGCTAGGAAAAGGAATGGACCTAGTATTGAGCCCTGCGGGACACCCATTCTAACAAGAGACCCTTTCGAGACACTGCCATTATTATTAACACATTGTGTTCTGTTATACAAGTAGGACTGTACTAGATTAGAAGCTTGTCCACGAACACCGTAATAATCTAATTTACCAAGCAGAGTTTGATGATCTACACAATCGAATGCCTTTGACAGGTCACAGAATACCCCAATAAGATCCTCGGAGTTTTCCCAGGCATCAAATATTTCTCCAATCAATTTAGTACCAGCATTTGTTGTGTTTCTTCCTTTTGTAAACCCAAATTGTTGATTATGCAATATTTTATTTTCATTAAAGTGTTTTAGTAACTGGGATAGTATAATTTTTTCGAAAATTTTACTCAAAGCAGGTAATACGGACACCGGTCGATAATTGCTAGGGTCCGTCTTACAACCAGATTTAAATATTGGCGCTATCTTGCTATGTTTCATAAGGTCTGGGAAAATGCCCTTATCAACACAGCCATTAAATATATCAGCTAGGATGGGTGCAATGGTATGAATTATTGAGTCTATTGCTTTAACAGATAAGCCCCACAAGTCTTCAGTCTTTTTATTTTTTAACATTTTAAAGTTCTTAATTATATCCTCAAATGAGACATGCTTAAAATAAAAATCTGGAATATCTGGTCTATTGAAATACTGATTTAAAATATTAATAGAAGTACCAGTTGATGATTTAATACAATTTGTAATTTCTAAAGGAATATTAGTAAAAAAATATTCGAGTATGTTGGCAACTTTATTTTTATCAGTTACCATTATACCATTTTGCCTAATTGCTAGATCATTTTGATTATGCCCCTTTTTACCTGTTTCAGTATTTATTACATTCCATACACATTTAGATTTATTTTCTGACTGTTTAATTTTTAGGCCAAGATAATTAGCTTTGGCTGATGAACAAACCTTTTTGAAAATTTTTGAATAGCTTCTAACATATTCATGGAATTTAGGATCAGATGTAAAAGACCTCTGATCATATAAATCGTATAAATTGTTCCTACTTTTTCTAATGCCTTTTGTGGCCCAGGTTGCAAAACTTATTGTATTATTTATTTGCTTTGATTTTATTCTACATACTTTGTTAAATTCTTCAGTTATTATTTTATGTAGATGGGAATAAGTTGATTCTGGATCATTTATATTATATCTGAAGCTACTTATATTATTGGAAACCTTATTATGGAGATTTTGTAATCTATTTTCAGTTAAAGGTCTATACTTAATTATCTTATTTACAGCTTTGATCTGTGACTCAAAGCTAATCATCAAACATTTGTGATCAGAACGCACACCTGCAATAATAGAATTTTCCAAAAGGCAACAATTGGAAAATATATTGTCAATGCAAGTCTGACTAGTTGGAGTAATCCTAGTTGGTTCTGCGAATATGTTTTTCATATTGAATGAATTAAAAAGAGAGATAAGTTTTTGCTTATCACTTGAATCAATTAGAATATCTATGTTAAAGTCCCCACATACAAAGACACGTTTATTTAGGTCATATATTTTGGACAGAACATCTTCCATAATTCCAATAAAAATAGACAAGGCCGAGGCTGGTGGCCTGTATATACATAAAATAATACATGTGTCCATCTCCACACATGAAATCTCACAAACCCGTTCAAGAGAAAGTTTTACAATATCTTTTCTCTCTTTATATTTAAGTGTATTTTTAATTAGAATAATAGAACCGCCACCTTCACAGAAGTGTCTATTGAAGAAACTAGCTACTAAAAAGTTATTTACATTAAAGCACATTTTTTCGGCTTTAAGCCAGGATTCTGTTATACATATTAAATCTAAATTATATTTTTCAATTAATAATTCAATGTCAAGTATTTTGCTAGAGAAGCTCTGAATATTTTGGTGAATTAATTTCAGTTTAGGAAGATGCTTCTCTGTTGTCGTATCTAAGAGTTTAAAAATGGTTGTACAACTTGTACTTGAACCACAGCATTACTAGTGGAGTCCATAGATAATGCCGTGGAGTCCCTTAAACTAAATAAAATATTATTAGCTATCAATGTAGCAATAAAGTTCTTAATTTTTATTGGTAGTCTTATACTATCCTGTGTCATATTACTATTTTTGTAAAAACTATTTATGTCAAAGCTTAAAAATAATTTGTTTTGGTTAGTTAAACTAAATATACAATTATTTAAATTATATAAGTGCTGGTTCTGTTTTGTAGTATTCTTCTCAGAATAAAGAAATGTGGATATTGTAACATTCCTTACTTTAAGTTGGGATAGTATTTCAATACAATCATACAAGTCCCTTCTACTTGTATTTAAACCGTTACCTACTAATATAAGTATGTTACTCATTTTGTTGACGGATTTTTGTGGGATAGATTTAATAATACTTTTAAAAGTATTATTGGGCATGCAGTAGTTAAGAACCGTGTGGTTGAGACGGTCATTAAAGATTTTACCCATTCCTACACCTATGCCATCGGTAAACAGTAAGGTGTTACTGGATGTCTCTTCTTCAGTAGGTAAGCTCAAAAAAGATGATGCCTGAATACTATTTTGTAGATTATCACTACACACTTTGTTTTACACGAAACACTTTGGTTTACTGACGGATGTCAATATTTTAATTATGAGTAGGTATATATAGCAAAGACGCCGACAGACGAACTCAGCTAGGGTGGGCAGCATTCGGAAAGTTGCGCCACATCTTATCAGACATACCACAGTGTTTGAAGACGAAAGTGTTCAACCAATGCGTTCTTCCAGTATTGTTGTATGGAGCAGAGACGTGGACACTGGGTCTGGTCCACAAGTTTAAGGTCGCTCAGCGAGCTTTGGAGAGAGCTATGCTCGGTATTTCTTTAATGGATAAAGTCCGGAACGTGGACATCCGTCAGAGAACCAAAGTTACCGACATAACTTTCAAAATCAGTAAGCTGAAGTGGCAATGGGCCGGACACATCTGTAGCAGAACCGATGACCATTGGAGTAGACGGGTTCTAGAGTGGAGACCACGTATGGGAAGACGCAGAGTGGGACGACTTCCCGCCAGATGGACGGGTGACCTGAAAAAGGTCGCTGGTGGGGGTTGGTTGAGGGTGGCGGAAGATCGTGTGAAATGGCGAGCCTTGGGGGAGGCCTATATCCAGCAGTGGAAAGACACAGGCTAATGATATTAAAATATTAATTAGAAAATGCTTGTCATATAATTTATAGTTAAATCATAGAGCAATGCGGTCACAGTAGATGATGATAATGCTCTAAAAGATAAATAAGTATGCTATGTTTGAATGGGGTGTATCACTAACTTTTTATCACGACAGATGGCTCATGATAGTTGGTACCTTATATAACTGTCAGTTGCATAGAAAACTTCTATTTTTATTACGATTTTTGTTATTTTCTGGATATTATGTCGAAGTGAGCAGGTTTTAATTGTACAAATCGAGATTTCCAAGCGAAATCAAAGATATGGTGATTTCAAAATTGCCGTTCTATTAATTCAACCTTTTTTCTTTTTAAAGACGGTGTTCGCTTTCTTAATTCGTATTTTAAGGTTAATTTAAAATTCATTTTTTTGTTATAAAAATAAAAAACTACAAAAACATTTAAAAAATAATGCCTCAAAAGTTGTAAACAAGGTACGAGTGCCGCTAGCGACATCTACAAAAAGCTTTGCCTGATACACCCCATTGAAAGCAAAGCCTGACCCCTCTCTTCTCCACACACGATTAACCTGGCACGGTCAATTTATGGATTCATAAAATTAAAACGACTTTATCAATCACGGTTTTTCTTTTTATTACTACAATTAGTAAATCCAGTAAACGATATCCAAGGTAGATAATTAATGCCTAAAAAGTTTATTAATTAGAACATATAAAGTAATTGCATTGTACATATTTCAGGCGTCTATCCCTGTGTTTGACTTGTCGCTTTAAGACCTTGCGTTGCTCTATGGATTTCATCATAGATTTAGTATATAGTATCCTATATCTATGGTTTTCATACAATTTAAGCAAAATACGGTAAAAAAGGAAGCTTTGCTTTCAAGTCAAACACAAGATAATATTATAAATATAATTTAACATTTTTGTGTTCTGTAAGAATGGACGTAAATAGATAAATAATTAAAGTCAAATCAAATATCATGTTATTTACTAAATTTAATTCACCAAGCTTAGCTTGTTATAAAAAAGACAATCTTTCTATCAAAAAGTGACATTATTATTTAATTATAAAAAGAGGTGTCCGTCAAAATTGTAAATGTTTCTACAAAATTTGTGTGCCACAAATGGTTGAACTATCTACATCACTTACATTTCAAAACATTTACTATGAACCTAAATAAATAATTGAATTTAATTTTAAAATTACCGTAATTTCATTTTATTTATTTTAAAACTTTATTGTATATTTTTAAAAGGCGTACGTAATGATGCAAGAAATTATCTTTCAGTAACTTTCGGGACATTCAAAAATACGGTGCAAATAGAGAATTAAAGTAAAACATATATATTATATTCCCTAGTAAGTTCTGTGGTTCCCCTTTTGTATTTTTTTTACAATAGTCTTTAAATAAAATAAATAAGTTGATAGAGTACCCCTGTGTTTGACTTGTCGCTTTTTTTGCTTTGATAGTCGTCGACTTGGCGTTTGTCTTTGGTTTCCATACAAAATTCGGTAAAAATGCAAACTTTGCTTTTTTTTTTTTTTTGGTTCTCTTCTCCCGATGGATGATGAATGAGATGATAGGGAAGGCAAAGGGTCTAGCCCATACAGCCAAGTCTGACGTAATATATCTTTGTTTTTCATGAATTAATGAGGTCATCATCAAATTCTAGATGCTGCAGAATTTGATGCTTTTCTTGGAGTCACTCGCGGAACCATCCACTGCTCAAACACGTCAAGTAAAATATGGGAGTTGACAGCGCGGGAAAACCGCAAAAAAAAACTGCAACTTGTGCCCCATATTTAAAGTCCAATTTATCGTTTTCCATAATTATTCACATTGTAGCACATTATTAAACAAAACGACACCACTTTTGACCAATAATATCCACAGTAAATTAATTTACAAAATAAAAACTTGCACTTGACATGTCCACGCAAAATGGCGCGAAGAACTCCATGCAAGCTTTGCTTTCAAGTTGAACACAATATACATATAACATTCCTATGTTCAACTTATCACTGTAAGCCTTTTTTTCGCTTCAGGTCGTTCGACTTGGCGTTTGTCTATGGTTTTTATACAAAATTCGGTAAAAAGCAGCTTTGCTTTCAATTCGATTATAGGGATTATCTAGTGTTGATGGAGATTGACAACAGATGAGCTGAATTAATAAAATGCTTCATCATCATCATCAATTAGATTAAAATGAAACAAAAGTATGGTTTTTCAGTAGTTTATTGGCTTATTCTAGAGATGTTTATTTGACTTCACGCAACCTCCTAACAGCAGATCTGCAGGAGGACGCGGCAGTGGTGGAGAAGACCCACGCGCCACCAGCTACTGTCCTTTTGCACCGCTTGCATGACCAGATACCAACGCAAGATCTCTTCATGGCGTCCTGAAAGTAAAAAATAATAATTTATAATTGGGAATTCCTTTATTACTTGCGGCATATGATTTAGGAATTAATTTAATATAAGTTGTAGTTGTGTCACCAGACAACAAGCTCTGGGATAGCCCATTTCTGTGTTAATTTTACCACTTGTAGGAGGCTCCCATACCCCAATGTGTATATGACAATTTTTCCAAGCCCCAAAGTATTATAAACTTTTTATTTTATTGCCTACGAGAAGCTCACCATCCACCATTCTACTCTTCTCTCCCTACCTAATCAAATAATGTATGATTGTATGCTGTCTTGGAAGCGCAATCCATAAATGTATAGACAGCAGACATGCTTAGGCCCATTTCTTGCAGTAAGTGGTGCAATATATTTTGCTGGAACTCCTATTGCACTAACTTCCACTGCAAAAGCTGAGTCTTAAATGTTCCTCATCATTTCTCGTGAGCCACACGGGTGGTGTTGTACTAGGTATAGTGCCCAGCCCCAGAGGAGTTCCTGCCAGGGTAAATGGGAGATTATCCCATCCCCAATCCAGGCCAGCCCATGACTCCGCTGTCAGTCTGGAATAATTTCTTAATATTTGTTCGACTTTAGGAGTATTTAATTCCCACAGAAGTTTAGTAAATAGAATAACTTTTTTCAAGATACAAGAAAACACTAAGATGTCTGGCCTATAGGCTGATACACCTAGTTTATCTGGTATTGTATAATGATGTTCAAATGTATTAAAAACTATATATACTCTGTAATTTTTCCTTTCTACATGGGTTGCCTGTCCCCCCACCCGACCCTCCCCTCAACCACTCTGATCTGGTACCTAAAGTAAAGTCCTTCCATAAAGAATTTATTATTATTAAATTAAATGTCTGTAATTTTATTTCCTAGAAAAGCTGATTGACCATTCTCAAAGTACACTCTAAATGAATATTTATTTAAACTTAATTGCACAAAGTACAAAGGCGGACCTAATGCCGCTAGACATTCTATGAGGGCCAAACCTTCGGGACAATGAGAGCAGTAAGTACATAATGGTAATAATGATGTTCAAACAAAAAAAAAACTAGACAACTTTCAAGTCTGGACCCATTGTTAGGAAGATTTAATGGTACCTCTGAGTCTAAATCCACTAGCTAAACTAAAATTTCAATGACAGTGGTTGCTAACCAACTTTAAAGTGTTATAGATCCCAAATCGTCACTCGAAAAGAAAAATGATAAGAGAAACCTTTCATGATTTTTAAATAACTATTTAGCGATACCCCACTCATTATAGTTTGTTGACTTATTTTTTTTTTCACACTCACATGATTAAAACGAATCGAATGAGGTGTGAATCATCAAAATCTGCACACGCGCTTGGTTTCCAGTGTGCCACAAAGAAACAAATATACACACATATATTATTTATTTATTTAAAAACTTTATTGTAAATCTATACAAAAGGCGAACGTAATGCCGCAAGACATTCTCTTCCCGTTAACCTTTGGGACATTGGGACATTTAAATATGAGTACGGTGCAAATAGAGAAATAAAATATTAAAATGAAACATAAATAATATTAAAAATTAACATACTTAGACAACTATAATATATATATATACATATATATAATATATACACATACATACTAATACTACATAAATATAATACAATAAAATTATATAATAATACATAAATACCTTAATGTTAATAATAACTACCTACAATGGATTAAAGTCAGTAAAAAGTTAAGCTAGTGACTTATAAAAATGACTGTACACTCTTTTCTTGAATATTGGTCTGCTGGGTGCTTGTCTGACTTCAACAGGAAGGTTGTTCCACAGGGATGAAGATGACACAACAAAAGATTTGGAAACAAAGTTTGTGTGATGGGAAGGGATAGATAGGAGGGAATTATGTGAGGAGCGAAGAGTTTTATTGTGAAAGGCGCTGAGGTAGAAAAATAAATCTTTTAAATATTTAGGTGTATTAGGTTCCTTTAGCACAGAGTATAGTAGGCACAGTGATCTCATATTTCTTCGAGAGTGAATTGGCAACCATTTAAGTTTGGATCGATATTCGGAAATATGGTCAAACTTGCGTAAACAGAAAATGAACCTAATACACGTATTCAAGAGACGATCCATCCTATTCAGTTGATCCTCTGTCATGTTTACACAGCACACATCTCCGTAGTCAATGATTGGCAAAAGTAGACTCTGAGCTAGCGCGATTTTTGCCTTCACTGGCAAGAAATGTTTAAGTTTGTTTAGAGAATGAAGTGAGGCAAAAACCTTACGCTTAGTGTTTGTGAGCTGTGTAGTCCATGCAAGATTGGAATCGATATGCACACCTAAATTTTTAACATCGCTTCTAAATGGAATGGAAGCGTTATCAAATCGAACAGGCACCAAGTCTGTAAGAACAATTTTAGACATAAGTCTAGAGCTCCCTATCACTATAGCCTGCTTATATATACAGCTTGATGAACACATATCACATATTGTTTAGGACTTATGTATTCTGTACCATGTCCTTAAATTAAAAAAAAAAACATATAACATCGCGCAGTCGGGTAAAAATAGTAGGTTTACAATAATGCTTATTCTTTGTTCTAAGAACCTATTATTGCACTAGTAAGTGATAATTTACATAAACTTAACTAACAAGTTTGAGGTTAGGTTTGTTTATGTTTTTATAGTAAACAAAACATTAGTATTTTCTCCTTCAGCACTGTGAAATCATTGATTTGAAAGACATAACTGCAAGTATTAGCAAAGAATAGATGGCGAAAGCCGTAAAGATTATAAACAATAAAAACTAACCTTTCCACAGAACGAGCAAGTGTATTTTGCGTGCTGTGTTACTTCCATTTTCTTTACCATTTTACGAAGGGAAGCGCCATAGCGGGTACCGTATTTGCCGGTAATACCGACCTTCTTTGTACGCTTGGCCTGAAATTATCAAAGCAGAAATGATTCTCGGTAAACTAATCAACCCATTATTTATGGAGAAAACTTCACTTTCACACTTAAATATAAGTTACACCACATAAAACATTATTAATGGCATTTATTTACATATCACCAAACTAAAATACTTCAACGATTACTGAAATATTTACAAATTAAAATCTCACCATTTTTGTTAACCTGTCTTTGACAAACTTTGACAGAAGAAGAAAATTTGACAGTCAGCAAAGCAGTGTTGCTACAAAAAAAATCATAGACAAAGTTTTAAGGCTTATGAAAGTATAGCATGACCGTTTTGGGTTTTAATAGGTATGATCTATTCTATAGTATAGTATATTAATATACGAAAAAAATATGTACAAAATATAAAATAAAATTAATATTAATACTAAGGATAGGGATATAAGTCCCGTCCGCGTGGAATGGTGGCAAGAACGCTGGCTGCATTTCCCAAATGGATGTCGATGTTATGGCGTTGCAAAATTGTAATATTTATTTTTCCAATAAAAATATCATTATCGACATCGAAAACACACCATTGTTTCAGAATGATAATGATAGAATATCTATGATATGATGAACTGTCAAACGTGTCAAGCTGTCAATTCAACGACCTACAAATTCGCAAAAGGTCGACCTTGCGGGGCTGCCTAAACCCGTCCTTTTCATCTGGACGGCTTAGTTTTTAGACAAATTATAAATCACAATGTTGCGAGCGATAATCGTACGAAATGAGGTAGTGAGAAGTGGGCTAAAAAAGGCTGTAAGAGCCAACGTTGTGAGGTGCTTAAGTACAGAGCTTTCGAGGAGGAAACATCAGAATAAGTGAGTATTTACCTTTGAAGATCACATTTTTCTTGTCTAATTGTCTGAGCACGGTCTTGTACTTGTACTGGGAAGGCTTGATTAGCTCTTGGTTAGGTTATTCTGTTAAAAAAGTTGCCGCTCCATTGCATAACCAAAACGTCAATGAATATACCTCGTGAATTGGTCGCTATCACGACTATGTAAATAGTGCGTGTTATAGTCACCTGTTATTAAACTTATACGTCTAATTACATCTTCATACAAGAATGCACCCTTTGGAGAATTTCCATCTATAAAGTATTACTTCACAGTGTAAACATTGAGTTAAAAATAAAGAATTTGTTATTGTTTTCCTAATTCCGTAAGTGTACAATAAAAACAATTGATATTGTGCTGTAAACTAAACCAATTGTTACTCCTTGTTTACTTATTTAAATTTTGAGTTAATACTTAAAACTTTATTGCACTATGTACAAATGGTGGGCTTTGGTGGACAACTAACATTTGGGACAATAAAAGCACAACTTAGATCAGGAGTAGGTAGAAATAAGTATTTAAGACAGTGATTATTATTAAATAATAACTATATTTATCAAAAATATATATACTATATTCTAATAGTATTTAAATATACACATACATATATATATATATAACTATACTACATTCAATATCCTGTTTTTGGGAGCTGTTTGAGTACCTAATCTTTTGAATATTATACAAAATACCTACATATTTAATTTAAAATATTGGTAGCACTTCTTGTGCAATTTAGAGAGAAGGTCCTCTTTGTAAACTAGCCTACAGTCAGTCGCAAGGCCGAGACACCATTCTTCTCTCTCTTTCCCACACATGATGGACCTGATACCCACATGGTGAATACATGGAATGCTAAGACATTTGTCTTCAAAACAATCAGTGTTGAAAATTTTGATATAAGCCACATGATTGATAGTTAGGTTGTCACTTTGCTTACTTCAGCCAATGACATGCCTTGAGTATCTCAAATGATAATCACACTTTCAGTCACCGTTAGCATAGTTTGACAATGCCTAGTTACAGCAGCTAAATTTTTTAATATTATTATGTTATTTTATAATATTTATATTTTATTTTTTTCAAGTTATGCTCTGAACATACCAATATATATTATAAAATGACATTATATAGATATAGATATAAGGTATAACTGGGGGCCTACTTTAGGTTTAACACAATGATATTTCTCCGTCGTGACCACAGAATGAAACTATTAAGAAAATCCAGCAATACAAATGTAGGATATCACTTCATGGATAACAGAGTTGTAAATATGTCGAACAAAATACCAGACATATTAAAGTCCTCAACTGTAAACACTTTTAAAAACAAAATGAACAAGTGGCTAGTGACAATAGAAATAGACTATGGTGATAACTGATAATTTAATAAACTTAATGAATAATAATAATATATTATGGTTTGGTAGACTAGACACATCAACGAGCTTGCTACTTGTCATGATGAGCCAATAGTAAATGTGGCTAAATGTGAATCTTTAAGTAAAAATAAAATAAAAATAGCATATTTTCTGTCTACCCCAGAAGGGATAAGATTGTGATGATGTTAAAACTTTGATGTGTACGTAATTATTATAGTTATGCTACTGCAGCAGTAAGATATAAACTGATATTAGTACTATATCAATGTCAGGCAATGACAAGTAATCAATAGAACCACTGATAACACTAATCACATTCAAGCCAATCTATGCAAACAAAATCTCCTAATATACAGAAAATTTAAATTTTAATGCTCTTTTACCTACCCAACCAAATACTGTATGATTCCATTAACGGTGTCTTGGAAGCTCTTTTCATAAATGTATTAACGGCATACCTGCTTTGGCCTAATTCTTTAAGTAAATGGTGCTTGCATTGCTTAGAAATTTATCTTCTCTCTCTCTCACGAAGGAACTGGCCCCTAAGGTTCTGGTTTATTGCTTTAAGAGTCCAAAGCCACACTATAATATGTTATTATTGTGTTGCAGTGATGTTTTCTTATTTTATTGCTATTGTACTAAATTTTTTAAAACCTATATGTGAAAACCTTTAATAGTTCTTATAGAATGTTTAATGTTACTTACCTATTTGAAATTGTCAACTGTTGGTTTTTCAAAATGAATAAATAAATAAATATAAATGTTTTATTATTAAGTTGGGGACTTCAATATCAACCAGAAGGGTTATTTGTTTCACTTATTCACAACTCTTGTATAAAACAAATATCTATGTCTATGAGAACATTTAATTAATCATTTATTTTGTTACTCAATTTCAGATTACTTAACTCAATAGACAGAAGAATCTTACCGGCCCCACAATGTATGATACAAGTAAGATTATATGCAGACCTCCCCGATCACATCAAGGTAAAGCTGCCTGCCCTATCACCTACTATGGAAACGGGGACGATTATCAGTTGGGAAAAGAAAGAGGGTGATAAACTCAATGAAGGTATGTTATAGTACTAAAAATGTTTTTACAGAGTGCACAATATTAAAATCCTTCACAGCCTTTCACTACCCTTATGTTGAAGATATTTCCATATCAAATTAAATATAAACTGTACAGTGTGTTTAAATGCTTTAAAAAGTTAAATTTAAACTTCTGCACACAATCCGCTAAATTATAAAAAACTATTTGACCCCAAAATTTTGAGTCTATGCACTGAACATTGTATACTATAGTGTGGGTTCCAGGTCCATTGTGTGTAGGAAAGAGTGATGAGGAGAATTGCTAGGTATGCGAATGACAATAGGCTGGTTCTCCTCTGGACAATAGGCTCCTTTTTTTATTGTATCTGTTTCTACCCAACCATAGACTGTAGAAAACAAATTTCTAAGCATTCCATGGATTCACCGTGCGGGTGCTGGGTCCGTCGTGTGTGGGTAAGAGATGAGAAGAATGGTGTCTCAGGCTTGCAACTGACAATAGGCTGGTTTGCAACGGAGCTCACTATCCACTCCTATTACTACCCAACCAAATACTGTATGACGGAATGCCGTCTTTGAAGCTCTTTCCAAAAATATATTGACAACAGACCTGCTATACACATACATAACAGTGAAAACTTGAATTTAGACAAGGGTTTGATTCCTGGATACAATAATTTAGTTTGTTTTATTTTTAAGTTTGGTATGCTAAAGACATTAAACGAGCTTGCTACTTGTCATGATGGGCATATAGTAATGTTGGCTAAATATGAATCACAAAGTCAAAATATCTTTATTCGCGTAAACCTATTACAGGCATTTATGAAACGTCATTAATTTAATTATTTTGAATGATTCTACTCCTGCTAGTAGAAGACTAAGCAGCAAAGTGGTCCAATAAGTAAGCTGTTAGCAGAAGACCAGCAGCTTAGCAGATTCCAGTGACCTGTTAATGTTTAATCTGACTGAGAAAGGAATCTGCAAGGAAAACTCAGCTATATCAGATTTACAAAATAAAACATATACAGAACTGCACCACAACGATCTGCTTCTTTAAATGGCGTAGTACGGTCGTAATGATACTTTACCTTTTTCTATTGTTTTTAGGTGATCTTCTCTGTGAGATTGAAACTGACAAGGCCACCATGGGATTTGAAACACCGGAAGAGGGTTACCTAGCTAAAATCCTTATTTCTACCGGCGCCAAGGGTATACCAGTGGGACAACTTTTGTGTATTATTGTGGAGGATAAAGACCTGGTTGGGGCTTTCAAAGACTTCAAGGATGATTGTGAGTTATTTTTTAAATAAGATTAAAAGAGCTGCAGGCCTATTCTGTTACTTAAGCGCAAACGTTATATAATGGAATTATTGACTATATATATATATCACGCTATTAAAGTTTATATTTGCACGGCCGCTGTCAAGGTCAAGCGCTTATAGATTTGAGAATTGAATAATATTTTGTAATGTGGTGTATCAGGCAAAGCTTTTGGTAGATGTCGCTAGCGGCACTGGTACCTTGTTTACACCTATGATTGATCATTTTTTAAATTTATTTGTAGTTTTACATTGTTATAACAGAAAAATGTATTGTAACTTAACATTACCTACCTTTAAAGACGAATTAAGTAAGCGAACACCGTCTTTAAAATAACAAAAAAAGTTTAATTAATAGAACGGCAATTTTGAGATCACCATATCTTAGCTTTCGCTTGGAAATCTCGATTTGTACACTTAAAAGCTGCTCACTTCTGCATAATATCCAGAAAATAATAAATTTCGTAATAACAATACAAGTTTTCATGCAACTGACAGTTATATTAGGTACCATCTATCATGCGCCATCTATTGTGATAAAAAGTTAGTGACACACCCCATTAAGACTAAAAACGTTTGCGACTAAGTAACGGAATAGAGCTACTAAACCCTAAAAAAATATTTGCTCTTTTGATAATTACATCCGGTATACTATTACTAGCTAATAAATAATAAAATTGAGTTTACATAATTTTCTTCGGAGCCCAATTTAAAGCATGATAGAGTTGGTAGAGACTGCTGTCAGTCGTTAGTGACTGTCAGTGTTCGTACCACTTACAATCATGAGGGCGATGTCGTGTTCAGTATATTAAAAAAAATAATAACAAGTAGGTGTGTAATGCATGGCATGTTTTTTTGGCAGCTCCTCCTCCTAAACCTCCATCAGAAGACAAGGAGAAAGACACAGGTTTTTTTTATTATTCAATTATACTGATCTAATTAATTAACACCATGTAGACGTCTTTAAATGTATTGTAATTAAAAAAAAAAAGTATTAATCCTAATTATAATTAACATTATTTTCATGTCTATCTATACATACTAACAATATAACATAATAACATAAAATGATATAATTTCCTAGATAGTAATTTATGTATATAGGGTTAAAAATTGGTGTCAATAAATATTTTTTTATTTATTATTTTTTATAATAGTCATTAAATCTAAAATCAATGTG
This sequence comes from Tinea semifulvella, assembly GCA_910589645.1. Taxonomy (NCBI): domain Eukaryota; kingdom Metazoa; phylum Arthropoda; class Insecta; order Lepidoptera; family Tineidae; genus Tinea; species Tinea semifulvella. Next base: position 7,461,902 of record OU342599.1, read on the forward strand.
CTAAGCTAAACTAAATTATCTATTAACTTGTAATAAATGAATATTTGTATACACACAATATCCTAAACTATTTTTTTCTCTTTTTTGTTTGTTGTCCCGATGGATGATGAATGAGGTGATAGGGAAGGCAAAGGGTCTAGCCCATACAGCCAAGTCTGACGTTGTATATCTTTCTTTTTTATGAGTTAATGAGGTCATCATCAAATTCCAGATGCTGCAGAATTTGATGCTTTTCTTGGAGTCACTAGCGGCACCATAGCTCAAACACGTCGGGTAAAATATGGGAGTTGACAGCGCGGGAAAACCGCAAAAAATTAACTCCAACTTGTGCCCCATATTTAAAGTCCAATTTATCGTTTTCCGTAATTATTCACATTGTAGCACAGTATTAAATAAAACAACACCACTCTTGACCAATAATATCCACAGCAAATTAATTTACAAAACAAAAACTTGCATTTGACATGTCGCACGCAAAATGGCGCGAAGTACTCCTTTTATTTTTCTCTTTTTTTGTTGAGTTCTCTTTTCTTGATGGACGATGAATGAGGTGGTGGGGAAGGCAAAGGGTCTAGCCTATACAGCCAAGTCTGGCGTAATAATATTAGAATATATTATATCTATCTTTTTTATGAGTTAATGAGGTTATGATCATACTCCAGATGTTGCAGCAGAATTTGATGCTTTTCTTGAAGTCAATTACGGCATTATAGCCACTAATATTACATTGGGTGTAAATAAAGCCGATTCGACTTTTCGCGAAAAAGGAGGTTTTTCTTATTGTAAAGTATCATCATGACCGTTTCCCTTCCGTGGTGGTCAGAAACCACGCTTATAAAGAAGCGGATTCGCATTTAGCCTACTTTACTATAGGCCAATAATGACAAGTGGCAAACTCGTCGATATCTCCACCGTAACAAACTTGAGAAATATCACAAATAAATTAAATAATAATTAAATTTATTTATTTAAATTAATAAATATTGTTGTGTCCCGACCAGGAATCGAGCTTCGTACCTCCGAGTCTAAATCCACGGACTTAACCGCTAGACCATGGAGGCAATTAAACAGCACAGTTTTTTTTTAAATTGACATATAAGTATTGTTTTCGGTACATGCTAATTGGTCCACACTTTTTATGCAAATTAAAACCTTATATTTAGAAAAATAATAATATTGTATTACAATTTGAAGTTTGTAAGACACATTAATCGAGAAGCTGCAACATGCCTTTAGTTTAGTTTGAAGTGTGGCAACATTGGTAACCATAGACAGTAGACTAAAACTTTAATGTACGGAATGTACCCACAGTAATATGTTTAATGCATGATTCCATTATTTTTATTAACAGCATCCTCCGGAGACTCTTCGACACCCGCAGAAAAGCCCAAGAAAAAGAAAGGTTATATTTTATATACATATTGGCTTTCTATTGCTAAATTATTAAAATAATTTCCATATTTTTTAAATTCTATTTTTAAATTTTTGACAACTTCTGCTTGATTGATACACTGCTGTTTTATCCTCCGAGTTATATTTATCTATAAACATTGTTTTTTCTTCTTCTTTTTTATATATTTTTAAAGAACTATTACACTGTTTCCACTGCAATAATGAGAAATGTCCTATCTTCCAACACGTCACATACAATTATATTGAAGTAATTATTGATTTTTGTTATCTGTTAAAGAAAATAATTGACCGAATGACGCAGTGCCGGATAAGAACTACTTGAAGCCCTAAGCAATTCACGCCTGTGTGTGTTAGGCCCCAAATCCATTGGTATTATCCCGATCAGCTGTTCACGTGGGTAAAATGTGCAAAATGAACCGACCTCAACGTCATAATACTCGCGAGATATTTTTTTTGTTCTCTTCTCCCGATGGATGATGAATGAGGTGATAGGGAAGGCAAAGGGTCTAGCCCATACAGCCAAGTCTTATTTTTTTATGAGTTAATGAGTTTATCATTAAAATTTTAGATAATAATTTAAAGTCCAATTTATTGTTTACATTGTAGCACATTATTAAACAAAACAACACCACTTTTGACGAACAATATCCACAGTAAATTAATTTACAAAACAAAAACTTGCACTTGACATGTCCGCGCAAAATAGCTACGTTTTTTCAATGTTTGAATTGTTATATTTTATAAATACTATTTCAACTTTGCATATTAATTATAAGAACGTAAAAAAAATTGGGGTGTTAAAAAGATATTGATTTTTAAAGTGGGCGGTAGACGAAATAAGTCTAGCTTTTCAATTCAAAACCGCCCTGTAATTCCCTAATTAATTGCTTAATTTGCTTATGGGCTAATCCGGCACTAAATGTACGAGGGGCGTTCAAAATATTCTCGGTATGTGGATAAAAACAAACAAGTACGAAAAGTTTGATATTTTTATTTTTCAATATACTCCCCCCCTATGTTCATACACTTATAAGATCGATCAATTATTTTTTTTAATCCCTCATAAAAATATTTTTTATCTTTGGTGTAAAAATGCTCCTCCACGGCCGTCTTCAACGCTTCATCGTCAGAAAATTTATTTCCACGCAGATCCTTTTTAAGATTGGGAAACAAAAAGAAGTCGCTTGGGGCTAAGTCCGGACTATAGGGTGGATGAGTAACAGTTTCAAACCCACATTCAACAATAGCTGCCTTGGCAATATGAGCAGTATGGACAGGGGCGTTGTCATGCAGAAGCAGAACACCTTTGGTTAACTTTCCTCGCCTCTTTTCTTTGATCGCATCTCTTAATTGACGTATAACGTTAGCGTAGTACTGCCCTGTGATATTTACACCTTTTTCTTTATAATCGATAAGCAAAACTCCTTCACAATCCCAAAATATTGTGGCCATGACCTTGCCAGCTGACGGGATTACCTTGAACTTCTTGGGATGAGCTGAACCCTTAATGTGCCACTGCATGGACTCCTGTTTGCTCTCTGGGTCATAATGATGAACCCAGGTTTCATCTCCAGTAACTATTTTTTGCAGTACCTCATCGGGATTTTCACCACACAGGTCGATAAAATCTGAACAGCAAGCCACACGCATATCCTTTTGAAGAAGCGTCAGCATTCGCGGAACCCATCTTGCACTTACTTTTGACATATTAAGATGGTCATGTATAATGTCATGTACGGTACCAATAGAGAGATTGGTTACTTGAGCTATAGATTTTACCTTCACTCGGCCGTCTTCCAATATAAGTTTTTCCACTTTATCAATATTTTCTTGTGAGGTAGCCACTACAGGCCGGCCAGGTCTAGGGTCATCTTCAATACTCTCCCTTCCACGCTTAAATTCGCTTGACCATTTTTGAATAGTAGATAAAGAAGGAGCAGACTCACGGTAAACACAATCCATTTCCTCTTTTATGGTTTTTTGATTTTTACCCTGTTTTGTCAAGAATTTTATGACGGATCGGTGCTCTAATTTCGTTAAAATTGTTAATTCGCTCATGGTGTTCATGTTTGTTCGGCAATTGCAGAAAAACAAAAGAACATCTCGGTTCCAATTTTACTTTTTTTTAATGTCAATGGATGAATCTTAGCGGCCAGTAACAAATATATATATAAAAGAGGTTGTAACGTATCAATACCGAGAATATTTTGAACGCCCCTCGTACGTAATGACAGTGACGAATTGTTCAACAGAATTAAAATAAAACTTGCGATATTCTACATTATTGCATTGGGCCCTTATTTTAAACATATATATTTAAATACAAAATCTATATTTTATAGTGGCCCAGGAAGCCAAGTCAGGTGGCACCCCCCCTTCTGCCTCTGCCCCTCCCCCCTCCCCTTCGCCCCCCACTCCCTCCCCCCAACAGTCACCTGACTCCGGTTCCAGGGTATACGCAAGTCCGATGGCTAAGCGATTGGCTGAAATCAAGAATTTGAGGCTGCAAGGTAAGCTAGGTATTTTTTTACATGTTCATGATTTGATTCTTCATTACAGCCCCTTGAACACAGATTCCTAGACCTCCATTTTTTAATTTTTTTTTTTAATACTAGCACGACAGTGATGTTAGCAACTGAAGTCAGACACTCATAACTGCCATCAGTCCCTAACACTATGCCGGCTTGACTAGATACTTTTTCACACTTCGCTTGAAGAACTCCCAAGTTATAGGAAAGTGGAAACACAGAGCCTGGAAGAGCATTCCACATCTTTATCGTGCGACAGATGTATGAGTCCCCAAATTTATACGTACGCGAAGGGATGGTGACTACGGTATGTGGGTGCATATTCTGACCTGTGCGTGTGGTTTGTTGGAGATGGGCCTTCTAGAATTTTTTGGAGAATTTGGCCCACGCTGTAATTTTTAATGACAACTGGGATTGTCTTAACGTGCTCTCCGAGACACGGTGTTGTTGTAAAAACAAATGCACGTTAAATGTATTTCTGATTGGTACATGCCGGGTTAGAATCAACCTTTGTTTTAGGATGTTCTACTACCGCTGTTATCAAATAAATCAGATTTAATTATTTTAAGTTAATATTTTTTTAAAATTATTATAAACTGCCTCAGTGATCTAGCGATTAAGTCGGTGGATTTATCCTCGTCTGTACACATTTTTGTTATATATGTATATATATATATACATATATATTTCTCTTCGCTAGAGATATCGACGAGCTTGCCACTTGTCATGCTAATAGTAAAATTTATTGATTTTAGTATTTTTTATATCATATTTAAGTTATAACAGTATTTTTGTTTCCAGTTTTTTTCCTTTAAGTTGTTTTGTTTAGACTTCGAGGTACCGGGTTCGATTCCTGGTCGGGACATAAAAATATTTATTAATGTAAATAAAAAATACTTTTAATTAATATTTAATTTATTTGTGATATTTCTCGAGTTTGGGACGCTGGAGACATCGACGAGCTTGCCACTTGTCATGATTGGCCTATAGTAAAGTTGGCTAAATGTGAATCCGCTTATTCATAAGCGTGGTTTCTGACCACCCCGAAAGGGAAACGGTTTTGATGATACTTTACTTTTTCTAAGTTGTTTTGTTTTTCTATTTTTTATTTTATTTTTCAATTAAGTATCTTACAAGTGCCGATAGTGCCAATTTTGTTAATCTGTAATATTGTTTGTATTTAACGACTGTTTGTTGCCTAAATAAATTTAAAAAACAAAAAAAAACTAAAAGGTTGAAACGGTCGTGATTATATTTACTTATTTTAGTATAAGGGTATCCCATTGTGAATATATGGGCATTGGGCACTCTCTTCTAGGTTGCTAAACTCGAGAAATAACACCAATAAGTTAAACTAATTATTGTGTTCCGAACGAGAATCGAACCCGGTATCTCCGCGTCTAAATATCCACGGACTTAACAATACGGAGGCTGTCCTAGACCACGGAGGCAGTTTAAAACCAAGATTTTGACATTTCATGCCATCAATGCCTGAAATTTGACATTTCATGCCATCACAGGCACTGGCTCAGGTTTATACGGCTCGTTGAAGAGTAGCGATCTCGCAGGAATGAGAGAAGAGGCAGCGGAAACACCGTCCCATTCTGCCGCGGCGCCAGCTCCAGGACAATCCTATGTGGACCTTCCCCTTTCCAGCATGAGAGCGACCATAGCCAAACGACTGACGCAAGCAAAACAAACTATCCCACACTACCAATTGTCTATGACTTGCAATGTCGATAAATTGCTCACAATGAGAAAGTCTGTTAACGAAATGCTGGAAAAGGATAAAGCTGGAGTTAAGGTGAGACCATTTTTCTATTATATAATCTTTATTTTATCAGAGTACCTAAAATCACACAGATTTTCGTTTGGTTTCTATTGATTGATCCCACCTGATGGTAAGTGGAGAGCGATGTTAGCAACTCGCCACGCTGGCCACGCTGGCCAGACGGCTTGGCGAGATATGATGTCAATTTTTATTGACAATTTATTTACGATTCCACAAGTTGGTATTAGTGGAACCGGGACCGACGGCTTAACTCTCCGAGGCACGGGAACGGTGTTGTTGTAAATCTATGACAAATCTACGTAAGAAAAGTGTATTTCTCATTGGTACATGCCGGGGGGGTTTGAACCGACCTTTGTAGGATTTAAGGAACGAGTTCTTACAACCGAGCCACCAACACCGCAAGAATACATATATTATTATTTAATTGTATTGTTTGCTAAGAAACAATTTGTCAATTATGAATTAATTTTGTTAGGTATCAGTGAATGACTTCATCATCAAGGCAGTAGCTGCCGCCTGCAAGAGAGTGCCAGAAGTAAACGCTCACTGGATGGAGTCTTTCATTAGGCAGTAAGTATTCAATAATAGTACATACATATCTTCACGCCAAATCCCTTGCAGGGTAGGTAGAGACAATTGAGCGCCACTTGTCATGGTCACGACATACCTCTTTCGCTTTTTCGACATTCATCAACCTCTTCATACATGCCCGTTTAGATAGTAGATTATTTCAAATGCTGTACTAGAGAAACTGCGGCTTGTTTTGCGGATGTCATAGTCGTAATAGCTAGTTCGATGGAGGAATGAATGGACAAGACACAAGTCATGTTTAACGACCATGTTTTACTGAGATCAATCTGGGTAACGCCACTCTCGAAGTTTTTTAAAGATACTACCTTGGACAGACTATGCAATTTGGCATGGCCAACTTTAGCAAAGAAGCCGACAGACGCATTCAGATAGGATGGGCAGCATTAGGGAAGTTGCGACGCATCTTATCAAACATAACCCAGTGTTTGTAGACGAAAAGATACGGGTTTAAGCGCCTTTAAATAGAGACACCAACGGGGTGAGGCGGAATGCACTATCGTCCGAAAACGTATCGTCTAAGAGCGATTGCGTCTGTCAAAAATGTCAAAACCTGTTGCATTCCGCTTATAGCTTTTGACATTTCTGACAGACGTAATCTTAGAATGAATATGATACTAACATTCGTTCCAAATCAAATATCATGATTTGGATGCTCAGAACGTGATATGAATTCGGAACGTTCTAAATCACATTTTCATTCATAACAAAATAGTTTTTTTTTTAAATTGTATGGAAGATTAATTGCGGATTCCACATATTTGAGTATGAATACTAACAAGCATACATCTCTCGGTTTATTCATCTTTATATGTGTAAAGTTTAATATTATTAACTTTTTTTTTTTTTTTAATAATTTGCCGTGTTACAGACATTTTTTTTTTCATTTCCTACTTAAGTATTAATTATAGATTTGTTTAAGAAGTTATATAGAAACAGTATAAACGAATTACAATATTAAATAATTTAAAAGAAAACCTAATATTAAATTAACTTGAAAATGGCGCGGAACATTATGACAAACAACTGACAGCGCTCAGAGCGATCTACCTCGATTCGTGAGCAGTCTTAAGAAATGATGTCATTTGTGACGTCACATAGCTTTGGCAAAACTGTTTAAGCACGTCTCGGAACACCTTAAGCGTGCTTAGGTTACTATTATCGTGTCTCGGAACGACGGGGTTTTAATACGATTGTGAACTCCGCCTCACCCCGTTGACATGTTATGTATATTGACTAAGGAAACTTGCTATCACTTTAGATTCTCCAGCGTGGATGTGAGCGTAGCAGTGGCTACTCCAGCGGGTTTGATAACACCTATCATAGCTAACGCCGATTCTCGTGGCATTATCGATATATCCAAGACCATGAAGGAGCTTGCCGGTCGTGCTAAGGACAACAAATTGAAGCCGGAAGAATTCCAGGGAGGAACCGTCACTGTGTCCAATTTGGGGATGTTTGGTCAGTATATAATATTAAAGTAAAGTATCATCACGACCGTTTCCCTTTCGGGGTGGTCAGAAAAAAGCGAATTCACATTTAGCCAACTTTACTATAGGCCAATCATGACAAGTGGCAAGCTCGTCGATGTCTCCAGCGTACCAAACTCGAGAAATATCACAAATAAATTAAATATTAATTAAATGTATTTATTTACATTAATAAATATTTTTGTGTCCCGACCAGGAATCGAACTCAACGGAGGCAGTTGTATATAATATTAATATATAAAAAAAACTAAATTAATAACTTAAATTATCCTTTAACTGTAAAAGGTTGTAGGCGGACTGATGGTGGTAATTTGTCCAGTCTACCGGGGCGGGTTTTGAGTAGTTTAATATAGTAGTAACATGTATGTATAGATCATTTGAAACTAGACGTTTCAGCGGTTAGAGTGAGCAACGTTAAAATATGAAAAAACATCAATAAAGTTGTTAATGCAAAAGGATAGTTTTTTCCAAAAATGTTAGTATCTAAGCATCTATACTTGAAAAAAACTTATTTGTCGCAACAACACGCACATTTTTATGTATATTAAATTAATTTTGCGCCAAAAAATATAAAAACTGAAAATTCGGTTTTTCGTAATTTTCTTTGGAAATTTTCATTTCGATAAATGTTAAATTCAAAGGTTTTAGATTGTTTTATAACTTTTGTGTTGTAAATTTTTACTAGGAGGTCATGTTTTACAGTAATTCGCAAAAAAAAAGTTTACAACCCCTAAATACGGTCGGTCATCCGCACTCCCGAAGCGTCTACTTTTCCAGTCTGTGAATTAGGGCCTAGCATGCTCAAGAGCATAAATGCTGGGAAGATGGTGAACTGTGCCTGGTCAGGTCGAAGTCAGGGGAAACCCTGATGGAGGACTGTAGCGATTCTGACGTGCAAATGGATCGTCGGAACTGGGTGAAACAAGATACATCTTAAGATTAATATATCCGATTATGGAGAAGACTATGATCTTAATAAATAGGTTAAATAAACAAAAAGTCAGGAGTTTTCTTATAGTATACTTAATAAAACTCTTTGTTTTCAGGTATAACAATGTTCAACGCCATAATCAATCCTCCACAGTCTCTGATCCTCGCGTGCGGAGGTTTGCAAGAGATGGTTATACCTGATCCCTCCACACCTGAAGGGTAAGTTAAAACATCATTAATTGCCCCTAAAACATTAAAGATATTGAAATAACAAGTCATTAGGAAAAAGTTCCACTACTCGATCATAGATGGCGCTATTATAGATGCACGTAATTATAGCCTTAAAACCGTCAAATACCTGGGTTGTATCATTAACAGGGCGTTAACAATCAGCCGTCAGGTTGAAGGTCCGGATCTACAAGATGTTCATCCGTTCCCATCTCACATATGCTGCGCCAGCCACCACTTTTTGGCCAAGTCCAACAGGGACAAGATCTAAAGTCAGCAGAACATATAGCTCTCGTGGTCTCTCGAACTCCGTGGTTCGTGCGTAATTCCGTCATAGCTTGAGACCTGGAGATGCCTTATATTGAAGAGTTTGTCGTCGGCCAGACTAGACGTATATTCTATCGGGCCGACAACGGACACTTCAAGCATCTCCAGAATATCGTTTCGGCTAGAGCTCGGCCACCCAACAGGAGACCACTTCCTAGAGAGGTGCTCCTGGAGGAGAGCTGAAGTTGTTCCTCCTGGGTTCGTAAGCCACAAGGGCGATGTTACACCAGTAACGGCGCCCAGCATCAAAAGTTACTGAATTACCAGCGGGTAGTACCCGCTGAGATCCTGCCGGGGAAAACGGGGAAATGTCCCCATCCCCAACCCAGACCTATTAGCCATCCGGGCCTGGGCGACCCCAGTGACTGACTGATAACCTTAAAAATACTGATCATAAGGATAAAGTTCCTCTACTAGATCATAGAGTTTCACACACTGACTGACTGATAACCTTAAAAATACTAATCATAAGGATGAAGTTCCTCTACTAGATCATAGAGTTTCACACACTGACTGATAACCTTAAAAATACTAATCATAAGGATGAAGTCCTCTACTAGATCATAGAGTTTCACACACTGACTGATAACCTTAAAAATACTGATCATAAGGATGAAGTTCCTCTACTAGATCATAGAGTTTCACACACTGACTGACTGATAACCTTAAAAATACTAATCATAAGGATGAAGTTCCTCTACTAGATCATAGAGTTCCACACACTGACTGATAACCTAAAAAAAACTAATCATAAGGATGAAGTTCCTCTACTAGATCATAGAGTTTCACCCACTGACTGATAACCTTAAAAATACTAATCATAAGGATGAAGTCCTCTACTAGATCATAGAGTTTCACACACTGACTGATAACCTTAAAAATACTAATCATAAGGATGAAGTCCTCTACTAGATCATAGAGTTTCACGCAATTATAATCTAAAAACTCCAAACATAGGGTTGACATTGTCTATTGTTTATTGATTATCCGTTATTATTCTTTCTTCTTATTCTGGGAACACTGAATTTGTCATAGTTTACCATCAATTAAACTCGAAGTATAGATTGATACTTTTATTGTCAAATAATAGTATACATCACGACCTTCCGGGGTGGTCAGAAACCACGCTTTTTTTTAAGAAGCGGATTTGTTAATAGAATTAAATTATATAGAGCCACAGTATGTTTAGTGGGGTGTTTTGCAAAATTTCGCCCGCATTTCGTGCATGACTCCCCACTACTGCAGAGTAGCCAGGTTTTGGAGTATGTAATAAAAATGTGGGTAGTATAACATTTTTTTTTTTTACAGTTGGCGAGTAGGTAAGTTTGTAACGGTGACAGCTTCTGCTGACCATAGAGTGATAGATGGCGCGGTCGGAGCCCAATGGATGAAGATACTTAAATCCAATCTAGAGGACCCCGTTAACAGCCTGCTCTAAATGAAATACCAGAATTCACCCCGAGACTGTACAGAAAGATATAAAAAAAAAAAGAAAAAATATGTATATTTCATTATTTAAAAAATCATTAATTAATTTATATTCATTTACACTAATTATTATAAATTATTATTATAAGGATAAATAAAGATTGTTCCATTTTATTTTATTTATTTTTATTGTAACACTGGAAACGTTCTGCGTGCAACGAAACGCAATTAAAGACTATAACGGCCATTTTGAATTTATAGTGTAAAATGCCAAAAAGATGATTTAATCAACCAATCACGTGATCTACCTATATAATTTTGTTACACATGGATTTATTTACATTTACTACAAGTACCTTAAATACGAATAAAATTTAAATTGCTGGATTCGTGATTGGTTAAAATGTACGATATTTATAAAGTTCTGTTCAAAGGCATAAACAATCAATTTTGTTAAGAATGGATTGTTTATATTTTTAACGGTACCAACAGGGACAAGATACAGAGTCAGCAGACCATATCGCTCAGAGTGGTCTCTCGAGAACTGAAGATGCCTAAAGAAGATGACTATTGAGGAATTTGTTGACGGCCTGACTAGACGTATGTCCTATCAGGCTGACAACGGACACTTCAAGCATCTCCAGGACATCGCACTGTCTCGCTCCGGCCCCCCAACGGGAGATCACTTCCTAAAGAACCTAGGTTCGTCAGCCACACGGGCACTCTAGTACCAAGTGTGTAAACGGGGAAATTTCCCCATTCTCGACCCAGGCCCATTCATTATCCGGTCCTGGACAACCCCGATTGTTGTACTTTATAAATATCGATATTTTTAATCAAATTATAAATATAACAAAATGGATGGTTTATGCTGTTAACGAAGCTTTTTTAAATATCGAACTGTTTAACCAATCACGAAGCGAGAGATGCTATTTTTTTTTTTCAAATCGTTTCGCGCTATTTTTTTAATTTATTACAATAAACATTTACTTTTTACAACAAAAAGTTGAAATATTGTATGAATTAATAAATTGGGTACACCATAGTATATGTACACTAATTGTCATTCTCGGGGTTCCATACATTTTCTGGCATTGTGATTTCGTACAATTTAATCTACAGTAACATTTTCCATACAAATATGTTTCATAAAACTATTGTTTGGTGTAATTTAAAATAAGTATTGACACCATGGACTTGGACTTAATATATTAAGTCCATGATTGACACATTGTGATTGGGTATTTTACGCTAAAACAAAATTAAATTATATCCTCAATATTTTTATGCAAAATAAAATACTTTTATAGATTTTTGTATCAATCAAAATCATTTATTTTTAATACTATTTTCCTATATTGATGTTTTATTTAACATAATATAAGTGTTAAGTTTCTGTAGATAAAAATGTATGATCAAGTATTTATGTATGCGTGGAGATATGGATGACTTCATTTCTTACGTAATTGTAATACAACACTTACCATCCACTATTTCAAATTTTTTTGAAACTTACAAATTAGGCCCGTGATCAGAATTAACGAATATTGTAGTAGGTATATAAGTTTTCGAAAAATGTCTACATAAGTCTATTGATTGAAATAACACGCAGTGTGCATCAAAAAATAACGGTGTTGAATCGGTTTTTCAATTTAAAAAAAAAAAACCTAAAACATTGCTTCGAGCCCCGGCACGTTTGTCAACAACAACTGTAGGTGGCAGTCTGCCGGGGCGGGGAAGTATCCACCGTTCGTGCCGATAAACTCAGCAAAGTGTGTGTACCTTTTGGGATCAAGCTCGAATTGCCGTCATACCCAGTCAAGCCGGCATAGTGTTGGAGACTGATGTCAGTCCTGATTCCAGTTGCTAACATTCATGGACCTCGCGCGCCTCTTACCTTACAGGTGGGCACAAGGTCACATGTCGAGCTAGTATTAAAAAAGTCCCGGTTCCACTAATACCAACTTGTGGAATCGTTAATAAATTGTCATCAGGTCCTCGCCAACCCGCCTGGCCAACGGCGAGTGTAGGCCAAAGCTTTTGCGATTGTATGACATTTGGTTCGACCCTTTCCCTCCGCCTCCGTAATTAACCACTTTTATAGTGTACAATAAAAAAAGTTATTTTCTAATAGCGGGTCTCCATTATTATATAAGCTAATTACGTGATAAGTGAAGTTTGGTTACTTTAGTTTTTATTTATTTTAGCACATAATGTAACACATAGTTCAAACAGTGTCAATATTCCTAACACTTTCAAAAAGTGTTAATTTTTTCGTTTATTTATTCTTGTTTTTCATCTGTATATTCGTTGGTTAAGCGGAAAAATGACATTGACATTTTTTGATTATTCAGAAATACTTAGTCTTAAAAATCTGTCTCATTAACGTCAATTTCGCAACGTGACTTATTAACGTCAATTTCGGAACGTGTGTCATTAACGTCAATTTCGGAACGTGTGTCATTAACGTCAATTTCGGAACGCATCTCATTAACGTCAATTTCGGAACGCGAATTTAATGTAGTTTTTATTTGACCATGGGCAGTTTGCTTAATTGCCCCACTCGAAAATAAAAAGCATTCGCAATAAAAACAGTGACGTCATTCGCTGTGATATTCGCTTGTCTTTGGTTATTCGACGTCATCAATAACACAAAGCGGTTGGTAAAGCTGCTCAAATTCAAATTCAAAATTGTTTATTGTATAGATTGCTTATTCTAATTACAGTTGTATGTACATGTCATGATGATGCAATCTGCCCATATTATGGGCATACAATATGTTTATGTCAATAGATATTTATTTACCATATTTATTTGTATATAGTTTATATTTAATATTGTTCTTGTCAATTTATTGGAATACAATGTTAATGTCAAAATGTGCATGCTACAAAATCTCTTGAGGCTCTTTGATATAATATTAATATTATATAAAATCTAACTATTTAAATTTTATCAAGCAATATCTCGCCATTGCAATTGTCTTATGATCATTTTTCTGTTTAATCAACATTGATGTTAATTGTAAGTAGAAAAAATAGGATAATTGGGCCTAGATCTATGTGTATGCTTTCATTGGATATTAAGTATATTATAAATTTAAAAAGTAAAGCATCTAGGACCTTGGACTTGTAAATAACAATTTGTATTAGATGGGTTAATTGTCACAAATTACTAAAATATTATGTTACATAAATTTGTTAAAATGTGCATAGCAATTTGTCAGATGATTATGAATGGTTTTATGAAATTATATTTTACAAACTATACCTATTATCATTTTGTTTTATTTATTCAACCTTTTCCTATTAAAGTGATACTTGACCGCGCCGAAAGTATGAAATTTTACAAATTTCTTTAGATTTTTTTTTATACAACGAATTCTAAATTAATTCTTGTGCAATACAAGTACATATTCGTATAATTATATGTAAGAATATAGGTAAGTAAATTTAAAAAATAAATCTATTGGGTAATAGCGGAACAAGAACAGCGACGGGGATGCAACCATAACTCGTTCCGGAAATACTTCGCGCCATTTTGCGCGGACATGTCGAGTGCAAGTTTTTGTTTTGTAAATTAATTTACTGTTGTTGGTCAAAAGTGGTATTGTTTTGTTTAATAATGTTCTACAATGTGAACAGTTATAGAAAACAATTAATTGTACTTTAAATATGCCAAGTTGCAGTTATTTTTTTTTTAGTTTTCCCGCGCTGTGGACCTTTATAATTTACCCGACGTGTTTGGGCTATAATGCCGCGAGTGACTCCAAGAAAAGCATCAAATTCTCCAGCATCTGGAATTTGATGATGACCTCATTAACTCGTAAAAAAGAAAAATATATTACGTCAGTCTTGGCTGTATGGGCTAGTCTTCCCTTTGCCTTCCCTATCACCTTATTCATCATCCATCGGGAGAAGAGAACAACAACAACAAACACAACTCGTTCCGAATCATGCTCAGAGCGCTTAGAATGAATATGTTACTGACGGTCGTTCCGAATCAAATATCACGATTTGGATGCTCAGAACGTGATTTTAATTCGGAACGGTCTAAACATTTTCATTCATACCACAATAGTTTTTTTTAAATGTATAGAACATAAATTAATTGCGAATTCTACATCTTTGAGTATGAAAAACACACCACTCTCGGCTTTTTCAACTTTATATGTGTAAAAAGTTTAATATTATTAACTTATTTTGGTCTTTTAAAATAACTTGTGTTACAGACATTTTTTTTTCACTTCCTACTTAAATATTATAGATTTGTTTTAGAAGTAATATATAAACAGTATAAACGAATTACAATATTAAATAATTTAAAAGAAAACCTAATTAACCATAAATATTAACCTAAGACAAAAAACTGACAGAGCTAGCGTTCTACCTCGATATCGTGAGCAGTCTGAGCACGAGGACTGATGTCATTTGTGACGTCACAAAGCTTTGGCAAAACAGTTTAAGCGCGTCTCGGAACACCTTTAAGCGTGCTTAGGTTACTATTATCGTGTCTCGGAACGAACGATCGAGCAGACTGAGCGTGAGAACTGCGGGGTGAGGCGGAGTGCACGATCGTATTGAAACGTATCGTTTAAGATCGATTACGTCTGTCAGAAATGTCAAAAGCTAGGCGCAATGCCTTGTGGCTTTTGACAATTTTGACAGACGTAATCGATCTTAGACGATTCTGCACTCACTTTGTGACGTTACAAAGCTTTGGCAAAACAGTTTATGCACGTCTCGAAATGGCTTTAAGCGTGTTTAGGTTACTATAATCGCGTCTTTGAACGAGAAGTATGTGATTCATTGCGGCATGAATTACGGTGTGAATTGTATTGCAGCGCGCTTCGATGGCTGCCTGGTTGTAGTCAGGGTATGAATGTGGGGTGTGGGGACGGCTAATTTCAAATTCCAATATCTGTTCATGTGTGCCACCCCATATCCTATGCGCGGCTATATCCTGAAGTACTGTTGAGTGCCTGTCGGGGCGTGTTGTGCTACATATCTTAGGTCATGTGTGAAGCGTGTTTTTTACTAAATATTGCTTAAAGGGATTGAAAACGCAAGTCGAACGACTTTCGAAGCGAAATAAAGTAAAAAAAGCACTTACTTACAGACCCTGTGTTTGACTTGTCTCGTTGCCTTATGGTTTTCACTGACGGGTTTTGTGGGTAAAATAGTGAAAAGAAAGTATTGCGCAGTTACCACAAAATTTTATTAATTTTTTTTTTTTAACTACTACATGCTAAGCTTACATTATTCTGACAATATTGGTTTATAAAATACTTTTAAATAATTTTTAACATTCACCTTAAGCAAAATTCTGTAAAAAAGCGAGTTTTGCTTTCAAGTCAAAGGTAAACAAGGTATATTTTGTGTACAATAAAGGAATAATAAATAAACGTTTTTCTTTCTTTCTTATATCATCATTACAGCCCCTAGAACACAGTGTCCTAGAACTCCATTGCTGGAGATGGGCCTTCCCGAACATATATCTGGAGAATTTGGCCTACACTCGCCACGCTGGCCAGACGGCTTGACGAGGATATGATGTCAATTTTTAATGACAATTTATTAACGATTTCACAAGTTGGTATTAATCATAGATATAGAACGCGACGATCCTATGTCTATGGTATTAATAGACCGACGGCTTAACGTCCTCTTGTTATATCACTGCCTTTTTATCACGATAGATGGCGCTCTTTGCTGCGTGGATTCTTTTTATAAAAATGTTTTACATACCTACCTACTATGAAAATTATATGAAGCAGTAGGTACTCGTCACAATAAAAAATATATTTTAGAATAAAATGTGCAAATGTTTGTCAAAATCACCATGTCAATCAATATTGTGTGACTTATGACAATTAAGGAACAATACACGATGACAATAGGTTTGTGATTCATTCATCTTTGTTTTATAATCTATTGTTAAAAAATGGGTGAAGCGGAACTATCGAAGAAGCCTATAAAAGAACTTGACAAAATCCAAGACGCAAGTGTATTTCTCCACAGGACTGGAGATCTTTATGGCGGATCGTTTGAGGCTAGGAAAAAGGATAGGAGTTTAAAAATGCATGGTAAGGCCAGTAACTGAATCCTTGCTTAAGCCTCGATGACATTAGGCGAGTTTACAATCTACTATGAATTAAAAGCTAACGATTGTCGATAAAACACAAAACTTTCCACTCGCTCAGTAGCGAACTAGCTAGCGAGTTGGAATCACGTGTTGTTCAGCTGCCAAAACGCAAACATACTGACACATGATCGAATTGGCGAGTAAATTAGCCCGGATTTTAATTACAGCTTTTTTATAATCGGATAGTCAAAAGATTGTAAAAAAACCGATGTCACGGGGCGAGTTTACAAGCTGCTAGCGAATTCGCTGGCTTGTAGCTTGTAAACTAGTCCCGTGTCATCAGTTTCTTACTGTGGGGTGCGTTTACGTACTCCGTAGTTATTTTATTATTTATTAATTAGGGTCGCCAACAGTGACAGCAACAAAAGATACATCGATTTTTACTTACAACTAAGACAGAATACAGATGCTGCACCAATTACAGGCAACCACCACATGCTATTACAGTATCCATTAATTGGGCCTTTGAGTAGCCAAAACAAAAACACAATACAATTACAGCAACAACTAAGTAAATCTAAGCAAAAACAAAAGAACATGATACAACCACAAACAAGCAACACAATTCCAAGGATGAAAATTGGTTAAACAGCAGTTCAGTTTACAGTCCCAGCCAGGATCCACTGCGTTAAAAACATGCAAAGAATTAGCAAATATGTCTAGACTGTCATTATTTTTTCGTGAAAATATGTTGTATTGACGACATGTACGGTTCAGTGATGAGTGGTAACCCAAATTGGATTTGGATTGTCGTAGAATGAATAGATCATATTTGCCAACCCTTGGCAGCCTGGTCGGCACAGAGACACGAACACGGGACAGTAGGTGGGGTGCGTCGACTTTACCGTTGATTAATTTATATAGAAACATACTATCCATCAATTGCCTTCGATCTTGTAATGAGGATAAATTAAAGTATTTTAAACGATCTTTGTAATGTAAAAGTTCTCTTCCCTTATTAACACTAAATGTCAGATGCCACAAAAACCTCTTCTGAACACTCTCGATCCTCTTGATGTACACGTCATAGTGTGGATTCCATACAATGCTGGAGTATTCCAATATACTGCGGACAATAGTCGCAGGCCTTTTTAAATCCTTTGCTGTGCGTAGAGCAAACCCAAGAACTCTAAACGCTCTAGTAACTATGTCATTAATATGTATATTGAATTTCAATTCACTGTCCATTGTGATCCCTAAGTCCCTAATAAAAGTTTTCTCGGATATAACTTTATTTGCAATAGCTCCTTGCAAAAGTTGACTTGGCCCTAGTGAAGCGAACCACAAAGCACTTGTCGGCATTCAGGGACATGCCACTTGACTCGCACCATCTACTGAGTTCGTCTATGTCATCCTGCAACAAGCTAACATCCGTTGACGAACTGGTTGGTCTTACTAGCTTAAGGTCATCCGCGAAAAGGTAGTATTTTTAATTGTGAAAGCAGTCACCGATATCATTAATAAAAACGTTAAATAACAACGGTCCTAGGTGAGATCCTTGCGGAACACCTGATTTAGCAGTGTACGACGATGACGAGTGTCCATTTACAACCACTCTGTAACGCCTGTCAAACAGATACGAGCGAAACCACTCAAGCATACCGCCGCTCACTCCGCATGAGTCCAACCTACACAGAAGCACTTCGAAGTTCACCTTGTCAAAGGCTTTGCTGAAGTCTGTGTAGATTACGTCCACAGACAAGCGAGAGTCAACAGCCTCAGTCAGTCCATCGACAAAAGATACCAGGTTCGTGGCAGTAGATTTGGCAGTCACAAACCCATGCTGATGGGGAGATATAATCTGCTTCAGATGTCGTGAAAGTATAGGGTAAATTAACTTTTCAAAAATCTTTGCGAAGACCGGTAAGATGCTGATGGGCCTGTAGTTGGAGATGCAATTTTTATTACCAGATTTTGGTAAAGGCACAATTAAACCCTCTTTCCACGCCGAAGTGAACGTTGCTGAGCGCAATGATTTGTTAAAAATTAATGTGAGTGGGTATGAAATTGACCTCGCACATCTCGCAACAAATACTGACGGTATACCATCAGATCCGGCTCCTTTAAACTAATTCAGAGACCTAACAGCTTTAAAGACCTCACAATGTGTCAACGAGATAGTAGTCACAGTATTAGAAACATAGCCACTGTAAGTATCACAACGTTTATAAGCAGATGGCAAACATGTACCAACACTATAGACTGAAGAGAAGTTTTCCGCAAACAAATTGCAGATATCAGCACCTTTGTACGCCTTTTTATCACCGAGATACATTTCCGAAGGGTAGGAAGAGGCATTTTTTTGTTTTTTACAAAAGACCAAAAGAGTTTAGGATTAGTTATAAATGATGATTCTAGATCTGAGATGTACTTGCTATAGCATGATTTGACAAGGTCAGCGCACCTCTTTCTCAGCGTTGCAAATTCTAATTTATCGAGTGGGTTTTTGTACTTTTTAAACTTGATACGGTATTTTTTTTTTCTTTTATCATCAACTCAGGTGTAAACCAAATCGGGTAGCTACTTGTTTTAGGTTTAGACAGTGGCACGTGTTTTTTTATAAGGTCGTGGAGAATCGAGTAGAACTTTTCGATCATATCATTTACATTGTCCGTATAGGAAAAGGCATCACCCCAGGGTATAGTACTCAACTCATTTTCAATGCTCTCGTAGTCCCCTTTGAAGAAATTAGGCTTGGCTGTTTTAAAAGGTTTTACCGTTGCTTGTAGTTTGAATGTAACAGAAAATTCCAGAGGCGGATGATGGGGATCTATCACGCTCAATATCTCGGACGCCTCCGCAATATCAGTTATTGTCACATTACTGAGCACCAGTTCTTGTAGAAAGCAAATCGCCCGTGTTTTCGTTTATTAATTACCAACGCCGCCGCTAGCATAAAATGCTAACATCAATCGTTCCATTACCAAAATAATGTAAGATATTTTTTTTTACAAAATAAAATTAATATTAATACACGGATATAAGTCCCGTCCGCGTGGAATGATGCCACGAACGCCTGGCTGCATTTCCCCGCTATACTGATTCTTTGAGCGAAGAAAGAGTCGGCCTTCTTGCCAACGGATGAGACGACAATACATCTTTTAGAAACGTAGTAGTAATCCGTAGTAACTCTGGGCCCATATTTACCTATTACCTATGCCCTATTGCATTGCAGAGGTTAGCAGCGCGTGAAAAAGATTATAATCTAATGCATTTACATTGTTATTACGGATATGATACGCTCTGTTAACATATTGAAACAATCAATTTGCCTCTTAAATAGGTAATAAAATATTCATTAGAATCTTTGATAGGTAGGTACATCAAACGCAAACTATTCGTTTACTATTTTAAACACACATCATTACGTTATAGTATGTAATTTATTTTTATTTTTATTCACCCCGAGATCTTTACCACACTCGCAAAGTCAAGAAATATCACATATAAATTTAATATTAAATAAATTAATAAATATTTTTGTGTCCCGACCAGAAATCGTACCCGGTAACTCAGAGTCTAAATCCACGGACTTCACCGCTAGACCACGGAGGCAGTTAATAAAATAGATTTTTATATTAAATTAAAAAAAAATGAATTGAATTGAATCTCCGTAGTCTAGCGGTTATTTAGACTTGGAAGTTCTGGGTTCGATTCCTGGTCGGGACACAAAAATATTTAATAATGTAAATAAATACATTTAATCAATATTTAATTTATTTGTAATATTTCCCGAGTTTGGTACGCTGGAGACATCGCGAGCTTGCCACTTGTCATGATTGGCCTTTAGTAAAGTGTGCTAAATGTGAATCCGCTTATTTATAAGCGTGGTTTTTGACCACCCCGAAAAGGAAACGATCGTGATGATGATACTGAATTGAATCTGTTAATCTCCAGGTCCCGGAGTCTACAAATCAGCACAAGGCGACACATACACTGGTATTTGGGATTCAGACAAACTAAGCCCTAACGAACCTGTAACGATTTCTCACCTTGACGGCTCAAAATACGAAGGTTATTTTAAAGATTGGCAATACTTTGGCCAAGGACAATATTATTACCCTGATGGGAGTGTTCTGGAAGGAAAATTCAGTGAAAATAGTCCGATTGGTGCGTTAAAAGTTGTAGATCCCAATGGTCATGCTTGGCTTGGTAAAGCAGAGTTGGGTTTTGGGTGGTTTGAACCGGTGAACCACTTCTATGAACTTCTAGAAGAAAGAACTGCCGATGTGATTAAAGAACATCGCAAGAAGAAGCGGAACGTAGAAGAACACAAGAAGAATTAAAATGTATAGCTTTTATTATTGAATATAATATTAACGATTCTATGTTAAGTTGTCATTTAGGGCTAATAATTCAATCCTTTCCAAGATTTAGGTCACCCTTCGTCTAAAATTGTATAGATTTCTCACTCGGACAACAAGTAAAGTAAAAATCGTTTATTATAACAAAAGTAATTGAGTTACAAAATTTGGTACAGTAAAGTCAAAGTCAAAGTCAAAATATATTTATTCACGTAAACCTATTACAGGCATTTGTGACACGTCATTATTTAAATTATTTAGAATGATTCTACTCCTGTTAGTGGACGATTAAGCAGCGAAGTGGTCCAAGGAGTAAGCTGTTAGCAGAAGACTAACCGCTTAGCAAATTCCAGTGATCTGTTAAAATTCCTGTTAAAAAAAAAGTAAAAAAATCAAAACAAGTAAGGAATACTACTTCTCTTGTTAAACGCTTCCTCTTAAGTAGGTAAGTAACCTACTTCAATATTTAGTTAGATAGCAATTGTAAGACAACATCAATAAAAGTCGCAGCACTAATAAGGGCCCTGTTAAGGTTGTTTACGCTGGCACTAGGGCTGAAATCTATAGGGTAAACTCTTCATAGCCTGCTGAGCGAACTTAAATTTATGGACGAGACCCACTGTTAGTGCCCACGTTCCTGCTTCATACGACATTACTAGAAGAACGCACTGGTTGAAAACTTTCGTCTTCAAAAACTAGTCTCATTTTTGTTTTATACTAGCGCGACATGTGTCCTTGCGCGCACGTGATGGTAAGTAGCGTGCGAGGTTCATTAATGTTAGTTAGCAAATGGAATCGGACACTCATGATTGACATTAGTCTCTAAAATGAAATGAAATATTTATTCGTGTAAAGAATTCGGGTAGACAAATTTGCAGTTGTGATTGCTGTCGATTAGTACTACCAAACCCTACCTGCAAATTTGCACATTACGTTATTAAATATAATACAATATTACACCGTAATTACAATTAGAATATTACATATTTAAAGACAGCAGCATAAATACAAATTACCAAAAAGCGTAAAACAATAATAACATTAAGTCTACTCGTAGCAAGTATGTCAATAAGATTAATATTAATAATGTCAAAGCATGCAATATAATTTAGTCGATAATCAAAATTTAGTCAAGAAAATCACGCACACTGTAAAAAGACCTTTTTAACAACCAAGCTTTTATTAATCTTTTGAATTTGTTTAATGGTTCATCCTTAAAATAGTCAGGCAATTTATGGATTTATTTATTTATTTATTATGAATTATTATTTTAATACATTATGTAGAAGTTTTTTGATGTTGTGGTTAACCTCACACTATGCCGGCTCGACTGGGTATGATGGCAATTCGAGCCTGATCCTGAAACGTGTGGATATACTTTACTAGGTTTATCGGCACGAACGCTTCACCGTCTGGCCACCGACTGGACAAATTACCAACCTACGCCTACCACCTAATTAAAACAATATGGTTAGCAAACATGACTTTTAGTCTCCAAAGTCTTAGACCAAGACTCTTGGTTTGGTAAGAGTAACCCTAATCCTACTATTATATTTATTATATTGCTAAAATGTTTCGATTTTTATTTGTTTCGATTGGGTTATGTTAACAGTATGTCTTTTGAAATATCTCCAAAACTGTTTTGATGTGGAACAAATTATTTTTTGCGCTCTTGACAACCTATTATGAAGCGTTATTCGCGCATATAGGGTTTTGTATACATTTATGTATGAATATTGGTCAACAAGATCTATAACCATTTCACATTTTAAGTAAATTAGTTATTGCGATACTAGTTTGCTGACATACCTACACTAGAGTTGACTAGAGGCTTACAAGGTACAATTAGAAACAAATCGTATAGATAGTAATCTATATTATGAGTCAGAGCAAGAGTCTTGCGGAAGACCAATACGAATAACAAGATTAGGATTGTAAGACCAAGACCGTGACCATTTGTTCTCATGCAAGACTTAGACCGAGACTGCATGGCCAAAACATAAGACTACTTAAATTTACATTTTCGACCTGTAGTTCATCAACCACTAAGTGGCTACACAAGTGGCTAAGTCGGGACACAAAAAAATATTGATTAATATAAATAAATACATTTAATTTATATGTGACATTTCTCGAGTTTGGTACGCTGGAGACATCGACGAGCTTGCCACTTGTCATGATTGGCCTATAGTAAAGTTGGCTAAATGTGAATCCTGCGTTCAATTAAGTGCAGTATAATAATAAAAAAAAATATTGCATAAGTAAAACAGTTTCATAATGATACACTGTAATGGCTATTTGTTAGTTGTACAAAGGGGGTATTAAAGTAGACTTTCTAACTCCACACCAAGCTTCTTGTGTTATGGGAGTATGTATGCGAAACGTGGCTACCACTAAGGAATACCGTACGGGGACAATAACTAATGTGGGATCGGAAAGAACGTAACTTAAGTTTAATCAACCGAAAATTTGTAGAATTGGGCTGCAGACTATATAGTACATACGTTTCTCTTATTTGGTTGTCTAAGCGCTGTCTATAGATCTCTACCAAACTAGGTACACTTGGCTACACTCCCATTGGAAGAGCGAACTGTTAACGAATGTGTCGCCGACTGTACTGTTT
Source organism: Tinea semifulvella (assembly GCA_910589645.1). NCBI lineage: Eukaryota > Metazoa > Arthropoda > Insecta > Lepidoptera > Tineidae > Tinea > Tinea semifulvella. The sequence goes on from OU342599.1 coordinate 7,485,698, forward strand.
ATGTGTCACCTATTCTGTCACTAACCTCGGCTGCCCAATTCAAAAACCCAGAAACAAATTTTGAGAAAATTAGAAAATAAGTCTTAGCAATTATGGCATCCACCGGAGAGTGTGTAAATGAATTGTGCAGAAATGGGTTATACGTTTTTTTAAATGTATTCATCAACATATATTTTGTCCCTTTAAAAATAATTACCCTCATATATAACACATTAATGCAAACGTTTTTTCCAAACTTTGAAGCTTTTAAAATATATTTTTGTGATCTTATTCAGGTCCTCCTTCGATGCCGTCTTCATTTTTTCAATCGTAGCGTAGCGTTGTCCTTTTATGGGCGTCTTCAGTTTTGTGAAATGGAAAAAGTCACGCGAGCAATTTATTGCGGCATCATTAGTGCTGGTTTTCGACGAGGTATCACAGCGTTCACCTAAACAATATATAACAAAACTTACAATGATTTATGAAACTATTTAGGTAAAAGTAAAACTGCCAATCAAATAAAGTTCTGTGTGATAAAGTGACTGCCTCCGTGGTCTAGCGATTAAGTCCGTGGATTTAGATTCGGAGGTACCGGGTTCGATTCCTGGTCGCGATACAAAAATATTTATTAATGTAAAAAAATACATTTAATTAATATTAAATTTATTTGTGATATTTCTTGAGTTTAGTATGCTGGAGACATCGACGAGCTTGCCACTTGTCATGATTGGTCCATAGTAAAGTTGGCTAAATGTGAATCTGCTTATTTATAAGCATGGTTTCTGATTACCCCGAAAGGGAAACGGTCGTGATGATACTTTACTTTTTCAAATAAAGTTTACTATATTCATTTATTTAATAATTATTAAATAGTCAATAATAATTTCCTTAATTGTCGATGCTAGGTTTTCAAATTGGACAGCCGACCTGCTTATAGACACTCCCAACATTTAAGTAAAATCACTTAGCGTAGGTTAGGTAAAATATATATGCGGCATACGGCCCCATTCATGGTAAAAAGGTCTGTGTATTTTTATATTTAGTGCTATGCTAATAGTTTGCTGCTTATGTTAGGTATCTGTAATAAAATAAAAAAACAATCAAATTTTTAAAAACATAATTGCACTTGGAGATTTTTCACATTGTAGGGTTGTACACTCTTTTGTGATAATATTTTTGGGGCAAAATGTTTACTAATAACTGATAACTATTAATGATAAATGATAATGAGCGCGCGCGACGGGAATCGTGTATGATGGTGCAATTGATAGGCACAACGTATTCACGCCGAAGGTGTAAACGCACTGATATTAAAATTGTAACAAATTGTCCACCTTTACGAAATACCTGACGCTGCGCTCTGCTTTTCGGTGTAACGAATTCTTCGTACATACTCCCGAGGGAAAAATTATAACTTGAGATGAGGGTTAATAATGATATAGACACGCAGGTGGACACAGTTACGGATGTGTATCAAGGACAGCTTAATATTCATATTTTAACCCCCGAGCAGTTGCGGGAGGAATTATAATTATATCGGGACAGTGATTTAACACTGCCTCTTAACATTAATCAAGTTGAGCTAAGAGAAATTTATCATCTATTAAAAATGTTTCTCTTGTTGTCTAATAAAAATTCGTACACACACATTTATCTTAAGCATTTATGTAAGTGTAGGTATAGTGGCTATGGGGTGCATATTTTAGCCCGTGCGTGTGGTTCGGTTGCGAAATTAAGAGGGGATAAGGTTGTGAAGCTCTTCAGAACACTCGCCGGAGCTGGTAGAACACACTTGAAGAGAGAAGGAGACGGTATGGCTGCTAGAACGTGCCGATGTTTCGGCTATACAAAACACGTTATGACAGGGCGGGCGCTTTTTCTATGTACTTAAACATTCACCTATCATCAACACCTCTTGACTCGCACAACAGCATATTGCAAAAGGAACATGTAAGCATCCTACTAGCAGCGCAAGCTGTACTAAGGAAAGATGTCGAAAACTTCAATATTTAATTTTCAGACATCAGACATCCTCTCAGACAGTATCCAGCCCTTCTAGATCTCAAAAGCAATTACATCAGCTTTGAAAGAAGAATGAAATGCGTTCATATAAAGGGTCACAGTGGTTCACTGGGTAATGATGCGGCCGATAAACTGGCGAGAAGGGGTTCATCCACAACGCCGATAGTCTCCAATAATCTCCCTACCGTTCCAATTCGTACGAGGCTGGCTTGGTCAATGAACTGATAGACTGCACAAGCAGATGTAGACATCGACCACAGACTGCAGACCATCCAGGAAGGCTTTCAAAGCTAACCTTCGCATAATGGTGGGGCTTTTGACGAGACACTGTGCCATTAACCAACACCTATTCACTCTGAACTACAGATAGCCCACTGTGTAGATAATGCATGGCGGGAGGAGATGGCTGCACATGTACTCTTGGAGTGCGAAAGTGTAGTCTACCTTTAGACTCTTACGGGTCTCCTGGCCTTTCTGGAGGAGATCGAATGGCTTCGCTGAAGAAATAAAGGTCACGCACAATGGTCCAATGAGACTAAGTGCGGAAAAGCTACAGTTATCACACACAATCAACACTTGATGACATATGACCCTAGGGCCTTCTAAAGGTTTTGTTCGCTCACTACTGCGTGTAATAAAGCCGCGTCTGCAAATCGCGACATTCATCGTGATAAATACCTAAATGCTGGTGTTATTATTAATTTTATTATATTGTATAATTCTTAAGTTGTAAAACGGGATCAGTATACAAATGCAATTGTTATTTCATATCTCATTGTTATTGTACTGATTTTGTTGGTTCTTATTTTTATTATTTTTCATTATAACAGTGAAATTTTGTAAGGCTTCGAGATTAGATATTTTTTGTATACATAATATTGCAAAGGCTGTAAATTTTCCCACGAATAAATAAATAAATGAACTCACCCACAGCCGAGAAACGAAATAGTGAGAGAAAGAATTACGTAAGTCAACGTTTGCGAGATCGGCGAACTCTCGCTACCTACTCGATTAGACTCTGTATGAGTGGAGATATTTTAGGAAAATTTCTCTGCACCGTAACTTAAGATTTTATTACTGAATAATTACAATAAACAATACGTAGTTCTTAATTTTTATTCTAGACTAGCTGACCCGGCGAACTTAACAGCCTAACAGTCATTGAACGTTTGTAAACTGTTAAAATTGGTAATAACTACAGGCCTACGAACTAGGAGCACTTCCGTAATGCATGGCCCTATGTGCTTTACCAATTACAGACAAAGCTCGTTCTTCTGGAGGTCATGCAACTATTTTAATTGTAACTGTTCGGAACTAAATTTGTTTAATACGAAGCCAACGTTTGCTCACTTGACCAGATTGTACTGTACAACCCATATGCCTTAGCTGTGTACCCTCAACTGCTTTTATTAATTGTTGTTGTTTATTTTTTGTAAGTATTCTTTGTTTTATTTTATGTTTGTAGTCCATTTGCGGTGACTTCTAATTGACCCTTTATGTTTACATAATTTTTTTCCAAATTTGTTATTAGTCGTTAGTTATCCTTTAATAAATAAATAAACCTTAGCACGTAGAAATCCACAATGTCAAATGTTTATACGCAATGCTAATCGCCGATTGGATCTTCTCAATAAACTCTACATAGAAGGCCTATGTGATGGCTGGACAGCTCCACTCTTTCTGGATTAGCGTCTCGGTTATGCTGGGAGAGGTCGATTAACCGTTGAGCGGTAAATAGGTTATCATTTGTTCTATATTTAAGGAGCTTGATATAAATTTAATTAAAACGAAGTTTTTGTGTGGGTAAATGTTATTTCTATTATTTTATTTTTTCTTTAATTTTACAATTTTATTTATAGTTATTCTGCTACTCTCAGAGAGACAAATCCAACAAATTAAAAACCGTGAAAATCTTTCCGGCCGTTCTCGACTAATAACTGTTTTATGTATTAAGATTTACTTATTATGCAATCTAATATGTCAGAAACCTTCCCCGATGTTCACACAACATTCCCAAAGTTGTATATATAGTTTCTTTCTATCTTTCTTTCTTATAATATAAAAATCTTGGCTCTGCAATAAATTCCATGTAGTATAGTAGGTACACGGGTAAAGCCGGGTCAAACAGATAGTTATCTTATAATCACACCCATAATGTAGACCTACAAATTAACGCGATTTTGCATTTTGGGAGCGGCTTGTTGCGTGACAATTTGCTGTAAATTTTGCTAATGCGTTCGGAAATTAGAATTAATTAGGTAGGTACCTAAGCGGGTGGCTCGATTGTAAGAACGCGTTCCTTTAATACAAAAGCTTGCGGTTCGACCCCCGGCAATCGGCAGACAGACAGACAGACAGTGGGGCCAGGGTTGGGGAAGGGGTACACTCCCCAGTTTTCCCCGGCAGGATCTCCACCACGGCAGGAACCACCCGCCGGTAATTCATGTACGTTTAGTGCTGGGCGCCGTTACTAGTATAACCCAGGGGGCTACGTTCGACTGCTTCAGCTCTGCATGTACCAATATATTTACAACACGGCTGTTTCTGTGCCTCGAAGAGCACTTTAAGCCGTCGGTTTCGGTGCCACTAATACCAACTTATAGAATCGTTAATAAATTGTCATCAGATCCTCGTCAACCTGTCTGGCCAGCGTGACGAGTGTAGGCAAGATATACATATGTTCTGGAAGGCGCATCTCAAACAATGGCGGTCTAGAACTATGTGTTCTGGGGCTGTAATGAGGTAAGTACCTTACTACTACGTGTACTTGCAATCGCTATTTCAGCTAAAAACACATTTTATTAAATGGATTAATTAGAAAGAAAAAAATAGGCATGTACCAGCAGGAAATAGTAGTTTAGGTTGTAACGGAAAGAAAAAAATATGTTTAAATACAAAATGGAGGGAAATGGTGAAATGGGGTATTATTTGCTGTGATTTAATATTATTCAAATTAAATGAATTGAATTCAAAATTCAAATTCAAATTATTTATTTCCATTTGGTTCACAGGTAACACTCGGATATTGTCAATTTTTACAAATAAATTACAATATAATTTAAATTAATTAAAAATTAAATTATGGATGGACCGAAATAAGTAAGTAACATTGGTGCCATAAACAAGTACTGCAGCTTAACCTAAATTTGTGGCTTTATAAAGGCCGTGTTAACTTATTAAACTAACTAGTAAACTTAATAAAAAATAAAAAAAATACAATAACATTTCGTGGCTGTATAGAGGCCGTGTCAACTTATATGAAGTACAACAGGTGCCATAAACCATTCTGAAAAAAAAAAGCACTACGAATAAATACACGTTGTGAAGAAATAAAGACTGTATTACACTTGATTGTGGTATTAAAAAATACACAACACAAATTAGGAAATTTTCAAAATATTTTTCTTATTGACATTTTAGTCTCTATAGACATACAGCCAGTTTCTCGAACGTATTTTTGTTACTTAATTATTACCTAAGTAGAAATTAACAGGTTTATTTTTACTTAAGTAATAATTAGGTACCAAAAATACGTTCGAGAAACTGACTGATAGATTTCTAAAGATTAAAATAAATATGAAATTTTATCTACTTGTTCCACAACATTACTAATAATCTTAAATTGTAACTCAGTTGGGAACAAAAAAAACAAGTAGATGACTATACTCAAAAATAAAAACAAAACACAATTCATAATAGAAAGATAAAAATAATTATCTACTAATTTTAGTTTATTTTATTTATTTATTTATAATAGGATAGCCAACAGTGCTTACATCACACACTTATTTGTACTTAACACTAAATCAGAAGTTAGATGTTGCACCTATTATAGGCGACCACCACATTACCACAGTAGCCTTTATTGCCTATAAAAAATATCAAAATTATAAAATTTTCAATAAGTATACAAAAACTAAATATTATTCGAAAAACAAAAGCTGAAACTATTAAAAAATATATATATAATAAACATACAATTCCTTTTAGAAATTAAAAAAAAGTAACGAAAACAACTAAAATATTACCTACTTCAAGTAATAAATTAAAATAATAAAATTTAAATTATTTTTATAAAAAATAAAAAAAAATACATACCTACATAAAATTGACTTTTGGGCAAGTTGTTTTAGCAGTTTATGTTTAAATACTCTTTGGGAGTCTCCGAAGATGTCAATATCTGGAAATTTTGCAGCATGAGCATTGTATTTTGATTGTATTCTGGAAAGAGGATGATGTATACCTCGTAGGTTCTGTGATAGGGTATGTTAAAAATGTTTTGAATCTTGTGTCTGGGGTATCTTGTTGGTACACTGAGTTTGATTTGTTCAAGAAGCTGTGTGCAGTTTATTTTTCCATGATTTTTTGTGACTGTTATGATATTAAATTTGGTCGCATTTCGGAACGAAGAGTGTGAAAAAAAATGTAAATGTACCGAAAATATGCATCATAACTAGATCTTAGATAAAATATGCTATGCATATGCGAATATGCAAATGCATATAATCCGGTCTCTATTATTAACAAACAAAAAAAATGCCAGAACATATAAATAAATAATTATTTCCAGACAGGTCACACAGCGCCATCTAGTTTCCGTGGTAAGCTACGAGGCTTGTGTTAAGGAAACTAGATGGTTGATAAACTACATATTATACTTTTTTTTTGTAAATATACACCCAGACCGAGACAAATTATACAATGTACAACTTGCCCCCGGTGGGAATCGAACCCACGACCTTCCGAGTTCACGGCAACGTTTGTTACCACTAGACCACGGAGGCAGTATTCGTTAGGCAACCCATCATCGTTGCTTTTGTAAGCGTATTTTATTATTTATTAACTTGGAACAAAGTGCGACTGATTGTGAAAAGGGCCTTACGACATGACGTCACCCGAGCGGAGAAATTAGACGCAGTTTCTTCCCGAAGAAGGGCCGATGGACATATACGTATAGACGTGTCCGATAATAGCGATTACTTACAATCGTACTTGGTGTCACTCGTTAGACACACTGCCATATGAACTAACTAGCTTATGTGTAAATAAACTAAAAAATGCTAATCGTCAACTTATAGGCAAGGCCAATAAATAAAGAAATAAATTACTTATAAATGCCTGGTAGATGTGCAATGGGGTGTATCACTAACTTTTTATCACGATAGATGATGATACCTAATACACAGTCAGTTACATAGAAAACTTTTTTCCATTACGAAATTTATTATTTTCTGGATATTATGCCGAAGTGAGCAGCTTTTAAGTGTACAAATCGAGATTTCTAAGCGAAATCAAAGATCAAAGATATGGTGATCTCAAAATTGCCGTTCTATTAATAAAACCTTTTTTCTTTTTAAAGACGGTGTGCGCTTTCTTAATTAGTTAAAATACATTTTTTTGTTATAAAAATACAAAAACATTTAAAAAATTATGCGATATAGGTGTAAAACAAGGTACCATTGCCGCTAGCGACATCTACAAAAAGCTTTGCCTGATACACCCCATTATTAAAAAAAAAGTTATGTTCATTCGTATATATATTTTATTCGTATATACACACATCAAAAAAGTCTAGGGATCAAGCATGTTTATGCGGATTTCTTGTGATTGAGATGTGGCTTTGTAATAAATTTATGATTTTATAAATTTATATGGATCCTTTTTGGTGCATTTCATAATTTAAAACAGGAACTGTCAATCAAATTCGAGTAAAAGATGAAAATCAGCTGTCAATATTTTCCATATAAAAACATAAGACGCATTGAAGACATTATTAGTGCTACTGTTTCCCTACTACTGATTAAAACCAACGTTATTATGGAGCGGCGACGTCATTTAAGCAGGGAAGAAATGATCAGAGCCGTGGGAATGATAGAAGCTGGTTCCCGGCAACGTACTGTGGCTTTAGCTCTGAATACAAGTCAGAGTGTTATCAGTCGACTTTGGACACGTTACCGAACCACTGGTACCGTGGCTGAGCGCCATGGAGGACGGTATCGCTGCACCACACGGAGACAAGACCGATACATTCAAATCACAGCTCGAAGAACTCCAACAATAACCGCCATGATGTTAGCCGTGAGCCTTCATCGCTCTTCAGGGAACTTAATTAGCGACCAAACAGTCAGAAACCGCTTGCATGAAGTGAACCTTCATTCCCGAAGACCGCTACGGGTACCACCTATAGCAATGCACAATCGTAGGACTCGATATCAATGGGCTCTTGAACACAGAAATTGGACAGAAGAACAATGGCGTTTCGTGTGCTTTTCTGATGAGTCTCGTTTTGGTATGAGGCCGGATACAAGACGTATACGACACTGGAGAACCCCTGGACGCCAACAGCGATTAAAATCCTGCCAGGAAGTCCATCCTTATAGTGGTGGAACCATCATGGTATGTGGGCGGGTATTTCGATCGGCGGAAGAACTGAGTTGATTTGGATCAGAGGCAACCTCAACGCTCAAATTTATGCTGAGACGGTTGTATCAGACGTCATCGTTCCTCTACAAGTGCATATCGGTCCCTTATTTCAGTTAATGCATGATAATGCACGACCGCACACCGCAAGAGTTGTAAGACAGACTCTCGCCGCAGCTAACATCAATGTCCTGCCCTGGCCTGCTCAGTCGCCAGACTTGAACCCGATTGAGCATGCATGGGATATTCTTCAGAGAAGAGCTCTGCCGAATATAGGGTATCCAGTCGCAAGAAGACCTTTTTTTGTTGTTGCAACGAACATGGGCGGCCATTCCACAGCGTGATTTGGATGAACTCATTTTGAGTATGCCAAACCGATGTTCTTGTGTTGTTAGTGTTCGCGGTAAAAACACGGATTATTAATTGTTTAAGTTACCCAATAAAATTAAAAAAAAAACTGTTATTTCAGTCTTTTTTTCGAACTTTAATGTTAGTGGTTCAAATGTCAAAAATCCCTTTATTAGGAAAATGGCATTTTTTTTTACTAATGCAAAGGTGACTTGGTTTATCGTTACTGTAGACAAACGAAAACATTTTATTTGATCAATCCTTAAAGAAAATTTTAATGAATATCAATCAGGAGAAAAGTTATTGCAAAAATATATGTTGATCCCTAGACACTTTTGATGTGTGTATGTCTACGAAAGGACCGATTTTCACTGTGAGCGTAGTCGGTTCTGTGAGCGCGAACGGAAAGCACTGAACCCGCCACAATGGGCACAAATACAGTACTGTTAACTTACCTACAACTGTATCACATCACCTCTTATCACTTATCAGAATTGCGATATGATAAAACCTATTTACATTTGTGAAGTCAACAGTGAACGCGTTTCGGCATTTGGCTCGCAATTTTTTCCCTAAAAACAAATGTTAACGAATTATGCGTTTTTTACAAACTGTGATAGTTTTTACTGTTTTTGTTATTGGTAAGTGTAAATTATTTAATCTTTAGGATTAATCTTAGTGTCGATAACTGAATCCTTCCTTTGCCGTTACATTGAGGATCTTTCAAGGAATCCGCGAAATTGTATAATAACTTCTTAACTGCCTCTATAGTCTAGCGGTTAAGTCTGTGGATTTAGACGCTCCAGGTACTGGGTTAGATTCCTGGTCCGGACATAATGATTTATATAATTAATTTCTCGAGTTTGGTACGATAGAGACTTCGACGGGCTTGCCATTTGTCATAACAAATATAGTAGTTGGTTAAATGTGAATGGACTTCTTTAAAAGCGTGGTTTCCGACCACACCGGAAAGTATAAGGTCGTGGTGATATTTTAAATACTTTAAAGTACCTGAGTTGTCTAATAAAAAAATATCTAACAATTAATATAATGATGCCTCAAAGTAGATCGCGAAGTAGTGTATTCCTCGACTCGAGTGAGGTGTACGTCCCGAGTGGTCCCTCCGTTTTGACAGCTTGAAGGGATATTTGAGTTTGCGAGATTGCGTTTCCGTATGCTAAACAATATTTTTGTCAGAATTACTCCACGCTTTAGCACTTTTAACATCCATAAGTGTGTCTCTTTTATTGTATAAATATTTATAATGTTGATATTGTCATGAGACACGATAAATAATTCTAACCTTAATTTTATGAATAATATCTCACAAAAGTACGTCAGGATTATCTGATGGCATATAGCGTACAATATTATGAACCTCTTTAGGGGTTAAAAAAATGTAAAGTATCATCACGACCGTTTTCGTGTATAAATAAGCGTATTCACATTTAGCCAACTTTACTTAAAAAACAAAAAAAGTTTACAAAATAATGCTAGCATAATAAGATTCAGTACTCGTACATATATCCTGATACAGCGATATAGCGAGAGACATGTAAAAGCGTCAAACAAACATAGAAGTTCATAGAAGAAACAGTATTTAAAATATTTTAGTTGTGTAAAATCTTTACACCGTATTTAATTTCGCTAATAAGTAATTACATGTTTCTAAATGTTTGTAGCGCAAATAACGACGTAACTTGTAAAATGTACACAACATTGAAATATACAAAAAAAAATGTAGACAGAGTAGGTAATATAAAAAATAAAAAAAGTTAATAATAAAAGTAAAACATATAAAAACTAAAAGTAGTTACTAAAAAGCATATGTATAAAAGGAGAATAAAATAGGATAAAACACGAAGCAAAATATTGTGGCAAGATTATTTTTTCTACCTAACTAATCCTGTATCAGTATCATAGAAGAAACAGTATTTAAAATATTTTTGTTGTGTAATAATGTAAATAGTTTTGTTTTTACACCGTATTTAATTTCGCTAATAAGTAATTACATGTTTTTAAATTTTTGTAGCGCAAATAACGACGTAACTTGTAAAATACTCGTATATTTAATTTCGCTAATAAGTAATTACATGTTTCTAAATTTTTGTAGCGCAAATAACGACGTAATTTGTAAAATATATTTAATTTCGCTAATAAGTAATTACATGTTTCTAAATTTTTGTAGCTAAAATACAAGCGTCTGGCCAGCCTAGTAGCAGGCCACTTCAAAAGGAGGAGCATTTTATGGCTAAAGCGTCAAAAATAGACCAAATCATAGGGAACTCACTGGCCGGTGCAGTAATGGAAAGGATATCTCCATCTATAAATAAAGACTTTTCCCTCGTAGTTACGTAATCTTTAGTTCCTCTAATACTAGATCATTAAAATGGAATAAATAGAAATAACTTACGACGAAATCTGTAGCCAAATTCTGGTTTCTTTACCGTAATGGGTATCTTAAGGAATCATTTAACGCACAACACCGCCTTTAAAGTGTAGGGTGTATTTTTTAAGAATTCAAAATAATAATACAAGGCAGAAATATTGATGATTTATTTTATTAATTTAATTTTAAAACTGCCTCCGTGGTCTAGCGGTTAAGTCCGTGGATTTAGGACTCGGAGATACCGGCTTCGATTCCTGGTCGGGACACAATAATATTTATTAATTTAAATAATATTTATTTTTTTGTGATATTTTTCGAGTTTGGTACGCTGGAGACATCGACGAGCTTGCCACTTGTCATGATTGGCCTATAGTAAAGTTGGCTTTATAAGCGTAATTTCTGACTACCCCGAAAGGGAAACGGTCGTGATGATACTTTTTTTTGGTAGATAATTTTATGATATTTATTTTTTAAATAAGTTTTCCGGCTTATATCCACCGCGGCTACGAGTAACATAGTATATTCGATAAGTCCAATTTTTCACTACCTACCTATTTTTACTACGGCGACTAATCGATATTTCGGCGTCTTATTCAACACTTTGCAGAAATATTTCCTTCGGTACGTACATATTCTTTGGCTTGTTGATTTTTTTGAATCGCGAATAGTAAAGTTAGTGCGATAACGATCAATAACTGCACGAATTCCTTGCTCACTAAGGCGATTATGTTGCCGTAAAATACACAGTTTTTTTTTTAAGTAAAAGATTGCCCAAAGCTCTTCACTTTACTTATATTTTTCTTTTTTTACTAATTGTGTACTTCACTATCTGACGTCACCTATTTATATAATCTGTGGTTTACGTCGTTGGTAACATAATTAACAATTTGTTTATTTAAATATAAAAATATATATGTGTGTAATAAAATAAAATAAAAACACGGCCCGACTTTTTTGCAGCGTGACTCAACTAAATACAATTCAATAATCATAATAATTAATTGTGTTTTATTAAATTTAATTACAACATCTGTTTTACCCCAGCATTAGAATATAATTTAATTAATTAGTGAATTGGTTGAAATTCATGTATGAAATAGTTACAAAGCACTATTTATACGATTAGGTTCTTTATTATGACCAGGTACTTTATTTATCATAGACAAAACACTGGATTTCAAATCGGCGGGATGTGGAACTATGTAAGTATATAACTATTAACGTAAAAAAAAGTTTTTGTCAATTATCGTTATGCTGGGGTAAAATAAATAAAATTAATTACAGATTATGAAAACACAATATATTTACTATCAAATAAAAAAGAAATCATTATGACACGAGAACATTTTATTGGGCCCATTTCTCTAAGAAAAATGGGCATTCCACAATTTGAACACGATTCATGATGAATTGCCAAACCTTACTGAACAGAAATGTCAACACAGTTTGACATTCTCAACTGTGAAACAATAGACAAGAGTTCTTCGCGCCATTTTGCGTGGACATGTCAAGTTCAAGTTTTTCGTTTTGTGTACTTGTACTAATGCACGACAACAGCTGACACCTGATTCCTTTTGTCACATTTGTTCAGGATAATAAGACTGTGTGGTGTGATGTTATTATGTGACAATAAATGATTTTTTATTATTTTATTACTATTTAAAAGAAATCACGAAAGTGCATAGATAATAATGGTTACATACATCGATTTATAAAAAAAAAATCTTTTTAGTTTTTCAATTATTTTTTTTCCATATAAAACGTCAATTTCATATGTAAGAACCGAATATTAGTGTTTAGTGAGAAGTCGCTGGTGTATATTTTTTAAATATATAATTATGTTGAATTTATCCTACTATTAATATTTATTTCATTGCACCTATGAATGTTCTAATTTGTCTCCAAGGTTCGGCTGTCAGAAAATGTCTACGGGCATTAAGTCCGCCATTGTACGTTGTGCAATAAAGTTTTTAATTAAATAGATAATAAATAAGTTGAACACGGCCAATATTATAAAAGCAATTTGCAAAATGATTACGAGTAAAATAAGTATGTATTATATATATAATGTGAAATATCAGTCCCCTAAGTTAATCATAGGCAAATATGTAATCTGAAAGCTTATTATCTATTTGGAGCATGTCAATATTTGATTAACCGATGTTGGGAAAAATATTGGTCAGGAATCGACACTAATCTATCTAAACGTATAACGTCGTCGCTAGTGTTGGCCAAAGCCAAGACTGGCCAAGTCTTGATCTTGCGCAAGAGTCTCGCAAGAGTCTTGCAAGATTCTTGCTCTGATTGTAAATATATATTCGTTTTTAATATTTTGAAAATCTTGTGAGATTCTTTGTCTGTCCGCAAACTACTATCTTGAGAACTACTGGTCTGTTTTACTTGAAATATGGAATGGTTATAGATCTTGTTGACCAACATATATAAAAAAATGTATACATAGGTTGTAACAAAAACTCTGTATTGTTGTATATTGTTTCACAGTTGTTTTTTTTTTAAGTGTCTTTAAAGGACATTGTACAGAATACATCAGCCCTAAACACGTAATTTATTTACATAATATATGTTCATAACAGAGTTCATAACTGAGTTGAGGATTATCAAATTCCAAGTGTTGCAGAATTTGATGCTTTTCAATGAGTAATTCTCGTCATTATCGCCCAAACACGAAGGGTATACGGGTGTTCACAGCGCGGGAAAACCGCAACAAATAAATTGTAACTTCTGCCCCATGTATAGAGTCAAATTTATCGTTTTCCATAATTATTCACAATGTAGCACATTATTAAACAAAATATATAATACCACTTTTGACTAACAATATCCACAGTAAACTATTGTTTACCAATCATGGCAGGATAGCAGAAGTATACCATTAATAGCAAAGCATATCTATAATATAAAAGTTAGTTACAAAAGTACAGAGAAAGAATCAAATTTTAATACAATACAATTTCCTTAGTCCTTCGGCTGATGTTATAAAATATAAATTTAAAAATAATTAGAAATAAATGTTTTATATTATATATATATATGAATGTGCTTGTTTTTGCAGGTATACATAGCGAGTCTAATTTCGGACAAGAGATCCAGTGCATGGAGTACGACGTGTGCGGCTCGTGCGTGTCTTCCTTTCCGAGCTGCCGATGGTGTGCTGACCCCTACTTCTCTAGTACTCTACCACGATGCGACACTTATGACCGGTAAATACCGCGTTTAAATTCATTACCCATATTGTCCCATAGTAAAGCTGGCTAAATGTGAATCCGCTTATTTATAAGCGTGGTTTCTGATCACCCCGAAAGGGAAACGGTCGTGATACCTTTTTTACAATTATCTTAACCTTTTTATTATACACAATATTATGCGCCAAACACCCAAAAGCGGCAAAACAATGGACAATTTTTTTTTTAAACTAAAAATAATAAAAAAAAAAAATACAAGTCAATATTTCCTAACTTGGAAACATTTACGTATTAAATCAGTTAAATGTTAAACACCCTTTGGCTCGTTTAGCGTGGCGTAGCTGGTTTTAAATGCATTAATAACTTGACCGTAGATTTAGACCCAGAGGTATCGGGTTTTAATTGACATATATAATTTATTTCTCGAGTCTTGTGCTGTAGAGACATCGACGAACTTGTAACTATGGTCCTATAGTAAATTTGGATACTGAATGTGAATTGTCATCATTTCTTCTTTAAAAGCGTGGTTGTAGACCACCCCGGAAAGGACACGGTCATGATGATGATGATGATGATTTATAACATTCTTAATAATTCTAATACTCCCTCATATCTTAAATCCCGCTTCGAATTTCTTTTTAATACTTAAGATTCCTTCATTCCTCAACCAGATACACTTTTTCCTTTACTGTATCTGCAGCTCGCCAGTGGAATAAGCTGCCCTTGGCCATTAGACGTGCACCGTCTGTCAGCGTCTTTAAACGTTTAATAACCACATCGTTCCTGGAGAAACAGAATAAAACACTATTTAAAAAACTGTGTATTTATTTAAGTTATAATGTATATGATCTACTTGTATGTATGGTTTATGTATGTTTATGTGTGTAGATATAATGTGTAGTATATTAAAATTTGTTAAGTAACTTATTAACTGTATCATTTAAATTTCTTATTTTTATCATGCCTATCACCTTACTCGATCTCCAAGGTTAGTTGGTAAAGAATGCCTACTGGCATTATAGCTCACCTTTGAACTATTTTAAGTGCCTTAAAGAATTTAAATAAATGATTGGTCGATCCAAGATATCGATACAAAATTGTGAATACAAAAGCGTGATTACTGGAAACCGAAAATTAACGTTTTTGCGTAGAAAGTTGAAAGACGTTAAAAGTTAATATTTCAATTTGCAGTCTGCTACACCACTAATATTGTGTTTGGCCGTAAGTTATTGATGCCTTCTGGGACAAGCAAGGTTAAGTGTTTTTTATATTAATTTTCAGCCTATTAGCAGCAGGATGCAGTCAGACGTTGATACAGAAGCCGGATGACGAATTCATTGAGGAGGTTCAAAATAGTCCGCTCCAGGACTATGACAGAGACCACGCGACAGAGGTCGTCCAAATTCAGCCACAAAAGATCCATCTCACACTTAAACCTCGTAAGTTTTTGTCTTATAAGTACCTTTATTTTCAGTAGCACTAACTTTAACCAGTGCATGTACGGAGCAGTAATAGGAGTAGAATTTATTTAAAGAATTGTATTAATTTATTTGTCATAAATATGGTTTTAAATTGTTATTTGTAAATATGTCACGTGCTTCGCTATTTCTAGCATCAAATATTTATTTAGTCACATGACTTTGTCGAGCATAGGGTCTAAGTATTCTTTTGCCGAATAAAAACTTTTAATCATCAGCCTGTGTCTCTCCACTGCTGGGTATAGGCCTCCCCCAAGGCTCGCCACTTCACAAGATCTTCTGCCACTCTCATCCATCCCCCATCCGTCCCTCTGGTAGGGGGGCCGTCCAATTCTGCGTCGTCCAGTACATGGTCACCACTGCAGGACCCGTTTCCTCCATTCCGGTTCGGCGACAGACGTCTCCAACCCATTGTCACTTCAACTTATAAATTTTGAAAGCTTCTTTTGTAACTTTGGTTCTTTAACGGATTTCAACGTTTCTTTCTTTATCCTTTAGAGAAATCCTGGGCATAGCTCTCTCCATAGCTCGCTTAGCGACCTTAAACTTATGCATCAGACCCACTGTCAGTTTCCACGACTCTGCTCCATACGACATTACTAAAAACATTCATTAACCAGTATTTATTAACCTTATAGTAACTGGTAGTTTATTAAATATTTTTGTTGCCATTGCATAAAAATTATGGCTACTTATGGGTACTTTTATAAAAAAATAAAATGGAGTTACCTACTTAATTGATATAATTCTAAACGATAATATTCGACAGATAATCAAAACTACAAGATACAAGCACACGAGCAACAATAGCAGAATACAAACATGACGTTAGTAGCAGAGTTTTAGAGTGTAGACAGAAAGATGCATATTGTGCCGATTCTATTTCCGGATGAACAGACGATCCATGCCCGGAACAAATTGCTGAAACGTAACATGCAATGTAGCATAAAATGCATGAGTTTGGGAGTACACATTTACTGTAACACAAGCAAGTTCACAAACTAAAACACTTTGCAACGACTTATTATAGTTAGCGTCTTGCGCGCGCGAGCACTGCTTTTCGGACGAACATAAAGGGCGCGCAGTGTGCGCGGGACAGTGAGCGGTCGTTTAGAAGCACGCGTGCACGCAACGAACATGAAGGGACAAAACGCGTGGAGTGAAGAAAAGACACTCCATTTGATCAAGGCGTACAGGGTTGGCTGATGTCGGGTTGTGTTTGTTAAAGACTGCCGGAAACAGATGCACAGCGGGCTTGCAGCGAACATGTTAGGCAGAGTATATTTTATGTGTAACATTGCACCAGTACGCGCCATATAGCTGATCTTTGACAACTGGTTTTACATTATACATTACCAATTTTTCCAGGGCAATCAAAGAAAATTGAGTTCAAGTATCGTCCCGCTCGGAACTACCCCCTGGATATCTATTACCTGATGGATCTCACGTGGTCTATGAAGGATGACAAGAAGATGCTAGTTTCTTTGCGTGATGATCTGCCGCCCATGTTGAAAAACCTTACAGATAATTTCAGGTAAACAACCTGACAGGTTGGTGGTGGTCAAAGAGATCAAGGCATCGAGGAGTTCCTCGCGCCATTTTGCGTGGACATGTTTTTCGTTTTGTAAATTAGTTTACTGTGAATATTGTTAGTCAAAAGTGTGTTATTTTGTTTAATAATGTGCTACGTTGTGAATAATTATGGAAAACGATAAATTTCACTTTATACCAGTATATGTAACAGAAGTTACAATTTATTTTTGCGGATTTCCCTGCCATTAGCTTATATGATAGATATATACATTAGTTATTATTTTTCCTAGGTTAGGTTTCGGAACATTTGCAGAGAAGCCTGTGATGCCATTCATACTCGTGGATGAGAAGAGACGAGCTGACCCTTGCATAGGACAGGATGAGGAAGTCTGTGAGAACACTTACGACTTCCATCATCGATTGTCTTTGACCACTGAGGTATCTATCTATATCTATATGGTATTCAGCAGCGCCAGTCTTTTACTAGTACCCCGTTCGTTGTAGTATGTTGCGGGTGAATCTGTCAATATGACATCAGTATATTTATTCAAAAACTTTATTGCACAAAGTACAATGGCGGACTTAATGCCCGTAGACATTTTCTGACAGCCAAACCTTGGGGACAAATTTGAACATTTATAGGTGCAATGAAATAAATATTAATAGTAGGTTAAATAAAGAAATAAATAAATATTTCCAGACAGGTCACACAGCGCCATCTAATTTCCGTGGTAAGCTACGAGGCTTGTGTTACGGAAACTAGATGGTTGATAAACTACATATTATACTTTTTTTTTTTGTAAATATATACATATTATACATATAAACACCTAGACCGAGACAAATTATACAATGTATAACTTGGCCCCGGTGGGAATCGAACCCACGACCTCCTGAGTTCACGGCAACGTTTGTTACTACTAGACCACGGAGGCGGTTGAACGAATAAATTCAACATAATTATACCTATATACTTACATAATACGCGACTCCTGTAGACCATACTTTCGTGACTATAACATTTTAATATTACCGTGTCTGTATATTTTAGACACATGTATGTTTATTAAAAACTACCCGAGTCTTTTTCGACCTGTTAACGAGGACGGGCGAACAAATGTTCGGATTCAATATAAATACAATTTATGGAAACCTGCTACAAAACTTACCATTGTTTCTAAAAATAGTCACCAAATGTGTATTAAAATATTTAAACAATTGACATCAATAATTAAATTTAAGAAGCTGTTAATTAAATGGTTAAAAGAACAATGTTTTTATAGTATCCAAGAATTTTTACATTATAAGTGTTGGCAAATATAATTTTAGTTGTAATTTGACATGTACTATTATTGGCATACCATTATGGTAGGATACAGCTGGACTGTAAAATTGTATTATCCTATATCTACTTGTATTCTGTGCAATAAACATTTTGAATTTGAAATTTGAATTTAATATACTTTTATATTTTATTCGCGAATCGAATCGATACAAAAACGATTTCTAAGGTATATACAGTACAAAACTAAGGTTTATGATACGAGTTACGATAAACGATGCAAAAGACATCATCTATTGCCACTAGAAGTCCGTCGTAATATTGCTGATATAACTTATCTTGTTGGTGTTGCACGTGGGATTGTGGATTGCCCCGAATTATTAAACAAAATAACTATACGGGTGGGTACCCACAAGGACTGTGAGAAATCCTGCTCTCTTACTCGTTCCTGGTTGCAACACCAACTATAGACGCAATGCTTTTCTAAGTAGGGCGGCAATAAAGTTTAATGAGCTCACCATAGATGTCGATCTTTTCAATGCCAACAATTCGATGGTTAGACGAGCGATGACGAATGGGCACTTCGAATTTGTGGACTTGTAGTTTGGTCTGGGCAAATTGATTTCTATTGGTTTTAATTGTTATATGTGTTTATATGTTTATTTTTATTTTTTCTCTGTTTGGCAGTTTAGATTCATTTCTCAGGTATTATTGTTTTATTTTATCGTATCTATTATTGTTGCTCTTGTCTACTATTTCTATTATTCTTCTTTAGAGTTTTCTTGCATGCTTTATATTGTATCTATCTGTGAATTCTTGTCATCGGCTTTATAGTATTATATTTCTTTCATATACATGTATTTTAGCTGTAAGTTTTCCAAAATAAATAAATAAATAAATATACTGTAATATCAATATACTAAATACTAATACATACACAAGAATATACATAAATATACATAAATATACATAAATACACTTATTAACATTGTTGGGAGCTATTTAGAAAGTGTAGATAGACGAGTTTTTTAAACGAAGATCTGGTAGAAGCTTGCCTTATCTTTACAGGGATATTGTTCCATAAATTTGTGGCAACAACTGTAAAAGAATTTGAAACAAATAAAAAATTAAGTATTTCCTTTATAAGCCAGAGGTATACTATGTAAACTAAATTCGTTTAGTAGTTTTTAAAATGGTTTCAGGTTCAAGAGTTTATTAAAATGGTGAACCAAAGTACTGTGACAGCTAACTTGGATGATGCCGAGGCTCAATTTGATGCTTTGATGCAAGTAGTGGTGTGTGGAGAGCGGATCGGATGGAGGCAACAAAGTCGAAAAATCGTCATATTACTTACTGATGGTATCTTACATACAGCTGGGGATGGTAGATTAGGTAAGATAAATTTACTTACTGTTTTACCCGGCTTTGCCCGTGTAAACGGCGACGCGAAATTAATTTAGTTGCGCATTAATTTGATTTTGATATATTTTCTTATTTATTTAATTTGCATGGTGTAAAGTGAAAAAATAATCAATCCAAGCGCGGTGGTGGCTCGGATGTAAGAACGCGTACCTTAAATCCTACAAAGGTCGGTTCAAACCCACCCGGCATGTACTAATGAGAAATACACTTTAATTACGTACTTTTGTCAAAGATTTACAATTTGCCTCCGAGAGCACGTTAAGCCGTCGGTTCCGATTCCACTAATGCCAACTTGTGGAGTCGTTAATAAATTGTCATAAAAAAATGACATCATATGCTCGCCAAGCCGTCTGGCCAGCGTGGCGAGTGTAGGCCAAAAATTCTCCAATTCTGAAAGTCCCATTTTCAGCACGCTATGTTCTAGGGGCTGTAATGAAAAAATCCTTAAGCCAACTAACGTATTTAAAATGATAAGGATTAATACCGTAGTTGTGTTGTACCTATTAAAATGGATATAGTATGTTATAGATAAACATCACATCGCCTACTTTTCTGTAGACCTATAAAAGATTCTACCATACATTATTTTATTATATATCGCAAAGGGTTTAGGCAGTATTTTCGTTGAAAGCTCCCAGACGACTCATTTTTTTTTCCGATAATTCCAAAAAAAAATAAAAATTTCCTAATTAGGGAGTTCGCTCTCTATAGTGGATTGTTTCTGGCCTTTGGCAAGGAGTAATTTGCTGTGGACGGCGAGCAAACTAAATAAATATTTATGAACTACTCAATGTGGGATTGTATTGTTATTTTTATTTTTAAATATATGTAAATGTTTCATAATTGCATGCTGTGTGCACATGCTTTTGGAGATAGTACTGGAACTGTATTGTAAAGATTTGAAATTTTTAAAATGTTTTGTAGGTACTCATTTCTGTTGTGTGTACCTAAGAATAATAATAAATATCGTTAATGTATACAAAAACTTTACAAATTATATGCTAAAACCCTCCTCGAGAACCACTCTATGCATTGCTGAAAACAGAATGAAAATCAGTGCAGTAGTTTTTGAGTTTATCGCGTACAGACAGACAGACGCGTCGGAGGACATTGTTTTATACTATGTAGTGATTTATTTACCGCAGTTTCCGCCTAGTGTTATTGAGGCTTTATTTCTTCATAACAACAAAAAAATCTTTAGGATAATCTGGTCCTGCCTATATCCAGCTGTGGAAACACAGGCAGATCATGATAATGTTTTTTTTTCTGTTTTATTACAGGAGGTGCAGTTGTTCCAAGTGACGGCCAGTGCCATTTAGACGATGTTGGATATTATTCAGGCGCTGATATATTTGACTATCCATCCGTTGGACAGATATATAACATGTTAGAAAAGTATAAGGTAAATTTGAATTTTACAAACATACTTATCTTCACGCCAGATCCTTTCGCTTCGTCGACATCCATCATTGTTACGAAGGCTTTTTATGCACCTTCAGTCAGTGTTTTATTTATTTGATCGTGATATGTGAGTCTCGGTCTGCCACAACACTATCAGCCGATGCAATAATGAGTTTTGTTTTTGAAAATCAACCAGTTCGGTTACAGGTTAGGATAATAAATATATCAACAATCTAATGATGCAATATTTAGTTTTTATTAAAGTCGGTCCCAATAACCAGAAGCATTTTTCGCTATTCCTTGAAGCTTAAGATTTGCATTGAACGCACACTTAAAAATTTCACTATGAGAAGAAAAGAGACATTTCTAAGCAATTTATGGATTCACTTGTGTGGGTAAGAGATGACAAGAATTGTGTCTCGGGCTTGCGACCGACAATAGGCTGGTTTACTTCCTTTGTTTATATTATTAAAACAAAACGCTCACCATCCACCATTCTACTCATTTCCCTACCCAACCAAATACTGTATGATTCCGTTAATGCCGTCTTGGAAGCTATTTTCATAAATGTATTCTGGTAATTTCAGGTTAATGTAATATTCGCAGTAAACAACATGCAATTGTATTACTACAAAGAGCTACTTGAAGTACTCGACAAATACGCGTTTATAAGTGAACTAGAATCAGACAGCTCTAATATATTGAAACTGGTGAAGCAGGGATATGAAGAGATCGTCAGCGTCATCGGATTCAATGACGACCTGGTTGATGATAACTTGAAGATACGGTACTTTACAGACTGCGGAGTCACAGACGGACCTATGCGGGAAACTAAAACTTGCAAAGGAGTAACTTTCGGAAAAACTCTAAACTACGAAATTCATATAAGTTTAGACTCCTGTAAAGCTTTTGAAAAGGTAAATAAAAAAAACAAAATTGCTTAAATAGTTTTTGTGTCAATTTCAAATCTTCCAACATATTTTTTGCAAAATAACGATGCTTTCTAACTCGGAATATTAAGATATGATGATATGCGTAGGCCATGAAGATTTAAGTCGTGCTCGCGAACTGTATCTAGGGTTGCCAGATGACCGGTATTTAAGCGTACAGTCCGGTATTTTCGAGGCCTGTCCAGTAATAAATAAATGGTCATACCGGACAAAACAATGTCCGGTATTTCAGACGAAAATTTTAAAAAAATATTTTAGTTTTAGAAGAATGATTCAACTTTATTATTTGTTCATTGGAAGTTCCTATTATTTTTGTTAAAGATACCTATCTAGTTTTAGGTTATTTTTTTCTGAAGTTCCTACCTTTATTTTGTTAAGTAGTAGATTATCTCTTTCAGCACGGACTATACCAAGCGTGCTTTAATACAAAAAAAAAACTAGCGTCCAATTTTGTTTGCCGCTCCGAACCGGCCTTAATCTAACTACTTACCTACTAATTATATCTATTACATTGTTGGGACTAGTACAGAAAAAAACATACAAAAGTGGATTTTATTTCCATTGTATTACCCAACGCACTAGTACCATAGCACATTAAAAAAAGGACAACGCACGAATATGCGGAGGGTTTTTGTAGAATTCCCTAGGAGAGGATTTTTCTCACTATTTATATAAGATATTTTAGACCTTAAAGTTATCAATAAACCCTTCAATACCAACAAAAATATATGGTCGTGCTGAAAGGGTTATAATAATTATACCATTGTTTAATAAAGACTTTGTCAAAGTTAGCATAGTCTTTACACCCCCCCCCCGTTTGGGGTTGTCCGGTATTTTTTCGCTACTCATCTGGCAACCCTAACTGTATCGGCAACAATTTATCGATGAACAGCGACGGCTGCCTTCGTATACTCTTTAATTTTACTAAAATAGGGTTTGCACAAAAGTGTTTTTTTTTTTTTATGGTATGTTATACAGCGGTTCTTAAATATTGTGAATGGATCAGGCCCATTTAAAATCCTTTCGGCTTTACGGGGTATTTTGTAACACGTTGTATAAGTCTTTTTATTTTTATATTTTCACCTGTGCAGCAGGTGACCGCCTCCGTGGTCTAGTGGTAACAAACGTTGCCGTGAACTCGGGAGGTCGTGGGTTCGATTCCCACCGGGGGCAAGTTGTACATTTTATAATTTGTCTCGGCCTGGGTGTTTATATGTATAATATGTATATATTTACAAAAAAAAAAGTATAATATGTAGTTTATCAACCATCTAGTTTCCGTAACACAAGCCTCGTAGCTTACCACGGAAACGAGATGGCGCTGTGTGACCTGTCTGGAAAAAAAAAAAAAAAAAATGACCTTCATATTTTTAATTGAAACATTTAATCTTTAAGTCATCAAAAACAATCAAGATATTGGAGACTCACCTGGGCCAGGATGCTTTGACAATTGACCTGGATATCCAATGTGGATGTGAATGTACAGAGAGTGGGAATATGCAGCATTGGCAGGAAGCCTGTCCTCAAAACTCTTACATGTCTTGTGGCACCTGTCAATGTAATAAAGGCTGGTAAGTGTCACTTTATATTGAAAACTCACGTTGAAGAATCAGAGCTTTTATTTTTAAACGAAACATTTTTTTAATTCTTTTTCATGCTTGACATGTGACCTTGGGCCCACCTAATGGTAAGTAGCGCGCAAGGTCCATGAATGTTAGCAACTGTAGTCAGACACTAATGACCGACATCAGTCCCCAACACTATGCCGGCTTTACTAGATGCTTTTATACACTTCGCTTGAAGGACTCCAAGTTATAGGAAAGTGGAAACACAGAGGCTGGAAGATGATTCCACGTCTTTATCGTGCGACAGATGTATGAGTCCCCAAATTTATACGTACGCGAAGGGATGGTGACTACGAGTAGTTGATTTTTAATAATTTAGGACTTCAGTACTACATTTCCATTGGTCATATTCAGTTTAATCAAATCAATTCTTGAAATACCTGGCTTTTTCGAATTGATCATTGTTTTCTTATTATGCATCGGCCTCTGTGATAATCTTTTAATACCTACAACCAGAACCGGTGACATGAGCCCTCAGTTAATGTATTTTTACTACTTATAACTATCCTATTTGTAATCTAAAGGTCTGGTCCAAAGTGTGATTGCGAGATAGGAGACATCGAAGCATCTGCTGCCTTGATAGAACAATGTAGGAACCCGAGGACAGCTGACCTAAGACCGTGTTCTGGACACGGCGAGTGTGACTGCGGAAACTGTCTTTGCGATAAAGGATTCGACGGGAAATATTGCCAATGCGACGATTGTTTGACTAACAGGTAAGGTACTAACCGATTTTTTATTGGGGATAAAAAATAAGTTGTCAGTTACTAAAGAAGTCATTACGTACATCACACAATATCAGAGACAATAAATATATAAATAGACTGGGCAAGAAATGGTGGTCCAAAGGTGCCAAAAAGAAGCGTTAGAATATGCTGATGTCTGCGAAAGCGAATAATGAGCCACTTGTAACTTAATACGTAAAAGGAAAACATGATCATACTAACGCAGGCCAAACACATAGCGTATACAGAAGTTGAGAAGTCGAGGAGTTTATTCAGTAGCTCTGTAGAGCGAGTGATATCAGGATAGAAGGCATCCGCATAATCAATTAATAGCGTTAATTTTGTTGATAATGGCAGAGCTTACGATAAGCTTTTTTCAGAGTATGTATGGTGATTCCACTGTCTTGCATATTGGTAAACCAAGATTTTTAACTGTTTGGCAATACGAAATGTTCACATCATTAAAACAATCTCATGAGAGCTTGGACATGTTCACTCTACTTAACATTTCTCTACTGCCGACTATAATAACTTGTGTCTTATTCGGATGAATTAACAACCGAAATATTTCGTACACGGATTGCCTCAAAATCCAGGTTCATTTTAGTCACTGTAGACCATCTGCATAAAGGTGATAATTGCATTCAATTGTTCTCGTACCTGTATTGATAAACATAGAAAACAGCAGAGGGGATAGGACACCACCTTGAGGCACGCCAGCGGTTATCTGACACCAATCAGAAAACATATCATCCACTCTAATAAGTTGCACCCAAACATCCAGATAGCTTATGAACTAACTTATTACGATCTGGGAGATATTAAGGGAGCACATGGTAACTGTCCATCGTATGTGGGAAAGAGTAAGGAGAAGAATGGTGTATTGGACTTGCGAGCGACTGGTTTACAAAGGCCTCTTCTTTTTATTGCGCAACAAGATGCTCACCATCCACCATTCTGCTCCTCTCCCCACTCAAATCAAATACTGTAGGGTTAATGTCGTCTTGGAAGCTCGATCGATAAATTTGTTTCATGTATTGACGGCAGACCAGTCAAATTCTTTCAGTAAGTGGTGCAAAAATTTAGCTGGAAATCCTCTCGCACTAAGTTGGTGCCAAAAGCTGAGTCTTGAATCCATTCCTGATATTTTTTTCTGTGAGATCATACTTAATATTTTACTTTTGTAAATTTAAATTTGAATGTTATTTCAGTAATAACGGACTAAAATGTGGAGGCAAAGATCAAGGGGAGTGTTTATGTGGTGTGTGTCAATGTAACACCGGGTATTCTGGGTCAGCTTGCGAGATAAAGTGTCCAGCAGGAGATTGCAGGGCGCCAGGTTATGAGCTGGCCTGCTCTGGGAGAGGAACTTGCCAGTGCGGTATGTTTACCCTACGTTTAGATTAACCCCTTAGCTGTTTATACCAGGTTGTTGAATCGAGACTGGAAAATATGATGTTTCTTTTTTCCAGGGTCATGTATATGTGACTTGGGTCCAGACAAGAAGCGGATCTACTCTGGGACTTATTGTGAGATGTGTACGACTTGCGAGAACTCGTGGTGTAAGTCTTCTGAAAATGCCCTCTACAGTCATCTCAGTGGGAACTCTACTGGCTACTTTATTGACACGCAAAATAACGTCACTTTTAAATTTGACAAGGATTCTAACGCCTGTGAGTGTATTATCTTCTACTTTATTTCTTCTCCTGTCCCCGCTACGACCGACTTTATTGACACGCAAAATAACGTCACTTTTAAATTTGACAAGGATTCTAACGCCTGTGAGTGTATTATCTTCTACTTTATTTCTTCTCCTGTCCCCGCTACGACCGACTTTATTGACACGAAAAATAACGTCACTTTTAAATTTGACAAGGATTCTAACGCCTGTGAGTGTATTATCTTCTACTTTATTTCTTCTCCTGTCCCCGCTACGACCGACTTTATTGACACGAAAAATAACGTCACTTTTAAATTTGACAAGGATTCTAACGCCTGTGAGTGTATTATCTTCTACTTTATTTCTTCTCCTGTCCCCGCTACGACCGACTTTATTGACACGAAAAATAACGTCACTTTTAAATTTGACAAGGATTCTAACGCCTGTGAGTGTATTATCTTCTACTTTATTTCTTCTCCTGTCCCCGCTACGACCGACTTTATTGACACGAAAAATAACGTCACTTTTAAATTTGACAAGGATTCTAACGCCTGTGAGTGTATTATCTTCTACTTTATTTTTTCTCCTGTCCCCGCTACGACCGACTTTATTGACACGAAAAATAACGTCACTTTAAAATTTGACAAGGATTCTAACGCCTGTGAGTGTATTATCTTCTACTTTATTTCTTCTCCTGTCCCCGCTACGACCAATCCACTCCACAATCCTCCTTATATAAAATCGTTCATTTCCCTACCTCTATCACTTTACTCTTATCTGCTCTCAATCCTGTTGTTTACGTCATTCTCACTAAGTTTCTTAATTTTAATTATATTAACATTAAGTGAATAACGAATCAAATTTGACCCGGACTGGTGCATTTAAATTGCGCACTCAAACGGAATCGGACATGTCAATTAGTGTGTGTTTAGCAGGGACTTGTTTACGAGCTATAAGTATGTCTGGCGATTTTTCGCCAAATTTCGGATTTTTATATATTTCAAATTACGGAATCAAATTATCATTTACGGCTACGGAATCGTTAGGCCATCCCAGCCAAGCCTAACAAGTGTATGGAAAATTGAATTAGGCGTGCTTGTATTGGCTCAAAAGATATTTTATAGGCAATAACAAATATTTGTATTTAAAAACGTAATAATGATGTTTATTTGGACAGTCCGGGTCAAATTTTATCAGATGTATAATGAAAATATCTGGGTAGTGTTGATTAAGACCTTTTTTAATTTATTTTACAGCGGTACCAGAGGATTTTTGTACCAGCATGGTAGAGGATGATGAAATGATATGCGTCTATAAGCACAGTTATAGCGTGTACACAGAAAACGTGTTCAACGTTTATTTGCACTCAAAAATATGTTCCAAAACACAAATGGCATACATCAACGCTTACTACGTTTTTGCGTTTGTTGTTATTGTTGGTATCATTGGCGTCGCCATGTTTAAGTGTTACCAGATTATTGCGGATCGAAGGGCTTATGAGAGGTTCGTGAAAGAAGCAGCAGATAGTATGACCAGGGGAAACGCAAATTTTCAAAGTCCTTTATATATTTCGCCTATTACAGAATATACATTACCTGAACCTTTTAGAGATAAAATAGATTAATCTTAGATTGTTTGTTTTATCACGAAACAATTATATTTAAACCGGGTTTAAATCATTGTTATACACATACTGCGTGGAATATACATGTTTTATTATCATTATTGATAAAAGATATTTAATGTCTTTAATTTGTATTGACATTGTTTAGTTTAGGTTATTTTAGAAGGTATATATATACATATATATTGTATTTGACATTTTCTTTTTATTAATATTATTTATATGTTTGTTTTAGTATATAGTATGACAACGCCAATTTACAGCTGCAATATTATATTATTAAATAAAATTCTTTGACATTGTATTTATTATTATTTTATTTTGTTTTAAATATTATTATAACTATGCCATTAGAGTTTAGACAGTAGCGTTTTGATTTATATGTATTTTGTAAATACATAAGTATTGAGTTGTTCAGTTTATATCATGTTTAATTTTTATATAGCTTCATATAATTGTATAGACTTTTAAATGTATAAATATCTGACGTGTAAAAGTGCTTGTAATATTGCCAATTTACTGAATAAATTAATTTGAATTTATTAAAGTGAAAGGGTTTTAATATTATAATCTAGAATAAAAATAAAGAACTACGTATTTTTTATTTTAATTATTCAGTAATAAAATCTTAAGTTACGGTGCAGAGAAGTTGTCCTAAAATATCGCCACTCATACTGAGCCTAATTGTGTGAATTTGTTCGGTATGCGATTTTTGAGACAGGACAGTACAGGCTACAGTTCCTAGGAGGCCTGCATACACAGTTTTTGGAAAATAAATTACAGTCAGCAAGAAATTAGTATTTGTGGAAAAAAACAATCAAAAATTTAAAAAAATCATTTTCTTGCTGACTGTATTTTTTTTTCCAAAATCTGTGATTAATATTTTTTCTATAGAAGTCATATAAAGAATACTAACCGTTAGAGGCGAGGCGGTGCAGGTCGTGTGGCTCTGATGAGCTATGACCATAAAGTTTTTTTTTTTTTTAAGTTTAAAGTATCTTCACGACCGTATCCTTTCCTTTGTTACATACCACGCTTTTGTCAGGAGCTAATTCACATTTAGCAAACTTTACTACAGGGCCTCTGTATATGCCAATCATGACAAGTGGCAAGCTCGTCGATTTCTCTAGCGTACCAGACTAGAGAAATGTCACATTTTTTCATTTTTTTTTTGTTTTCTCGGCCAGCAGCCCTATCCTGTTACTTAAGCGCAGACGTTATATAATGGAATCCGTTAACTATATATATATATATCACGCTGTTAAAATTAATATTTGCACGGCCGCTGTCAAGGTCGAGCGCTTATAGAGTTGAGAATTGAATAATATTTTGTAATTATGACGCAACCTCAGAGGTTAATAACGAAATCCACTAATAACGTTTGCGCTTAAATAACAGAATCGAACCAAGCACCTTCGCGTTTCAATCCACGGCCTCAACCGCTATCCCACGGGTGTAAGATAAGTGAAAAAAGGTTAATAAAAATAAAAAACATGGAATATTTTATTTATTTTTTTATTTCGTCTCCTATAAACCCATTGTAATAAGTATTTTATTATAAAAATTATGTCCAACTAAATAATAACATTGTGTTTATTTAAATACAATTATTTATTTTTTATTTACATTGGTGCTCTATATGAAACATAATTTATATAATCTTACGTCACAATTATTGATTCGTAGGTATAAAGTAAGTCATATAAAAGTATCACAATATTACAAAAATAAATATATAGATTTATTTTTATAATTAAACATGTTAAATACATTATTATTATTATTTATGTAGTTCTAAAAATTACACTTAAAAGCAATAAGAACTGGTCTATAAAATATTCTAAAGAACTAAGAGAGCTTATCAATAAATAAAACAAAAAAAATATATTTTTAAGTTATACGTGACCCTTTCAGC
Organism: Tinea semifulvella; assembly: GCA_910589645.1. Taxonomy (NCBI): domain Eukaryota; kingdom Metazoa; phylum Arthropoda; class Insecta; order Lepidoptera; family Tineidae; genus Tinea; species Tinea semifulvella. Next base: position 7,515,674 of record OU342599.1, read on the forward strand.
ACAGAAAATGCCAAGCCTGCGTTATTACAAAAAAAAAAACTAGCGGTCGGCAAATTCTGTTTCGACGGCCTCGATAGTTCGTGCACTCATCTAGCTACTTAGTAATTATATTTTATTAAATTGTTAGTCAGTCAGAAAAAAAAATGCACAGTAGAAAACGAAAATCACAAATATGCGGAGAGGATTTGTGGAATATGGAATAATATTCGCTGGGGGAGATTTATCAGATATCTTAGACCACAAGAACCTCGTTATCAAACCTTTCAATATCCATAACATTTAGTCCTTAGAAGATATCTTTGATATCAAAAATGATCCAGATAAAAATACGGTTTAAGACACATTAAAATGTATTAAACTTAAAATTAATTTAATGTGGATTGAAACATTTTTTGCGTAACTACGTTTAGTTTATAGATCAGTTTTTATTGCTCGCCAGTGTAGCTTTGAGAATTAACATTAGGTTTGTATTTTCTTAGTACATTGAGTGATATTATTGAACAAAGGTCAAAAATGCCTTAAAATAACACGCAATGTACAACGATAATAAAGTTTTTTAGTAATAAATATTGTAAAGTGGTGTTGGAAGACAGGATGTTCCTAATATCTAATTATCCATAAGAATGTTTATTTATTCGTAGTTTCATTTTTGAGCAAATATTTTCAGCTGTGTTAATGCTGTGTTTATCTTTATTCGATAACTTTGCGGGCTGTCAAATTTCGTCGCTAAATAGTTAGCGAAGATCGCTAATTTGACAGATAAATTCGATACCATTCCGACATCTTTATGACTGAAGGTAGGCTCTTAATATACATCCAAACGGAGTCTTGGTCTTGCGCAAGAGTCTCCCAAGACTTCTGCAAGACTCTTACTCTGACTCAATATATATTTTATTTTCCAATTGTACTAAGGAAATCTCTCTCCGCGATGTCTTTAGCGTACCAAACTTGAGAAATATCACAAATAAATTAAATAATTTATTGTGTACCGACCAAGGATCAAACCCTGTACCTCCAAGTTTAAATCCACGGAATAAACCGCTAGACCTCGGAGGCAGTAGGTATAGGTAAGATTTAGTACTAAAATTAATTATTTGCAAACGAGCTCTCCCAAGTTACAAATACCTAAACGTTATTTGTTACCTTAGGCACAAAAAACGGACACGACGCAATTAAAATTTATTGAAAACCTAACCCTAAAAGAAGTAAACACTAGAAAAATTTAAAAAGTCTGTGCAAGAGTCTTGCAACCATATATCAGTAGTCTTGTTCTGCAAGACCAAGACCAGGATTGGGCAACACTACTGCTGCCCCAGTCTTCGTTTTCGTGCCGTAAATGCGGCCTAGCCGTAGCCGAGTTGATGCACCGGAGCTGCTGACCCGCTTTTGTTACGTGCTTGCGTTGACGTCTGAGGCAAAGACAATACGGTGACGACCTCTTACCGAGTGCCTTAAAGCGGCATGGCTTGTAAATTAGTATAAAACTGATTATGTAGTTATAATATTTAGGTAATGTCTCTGATTGTTGCAGACTATGTTTACGTTCTTATAATGCCAAAAGTAAAAAAAACTAATGAAAATAGTATGAATTATAAATGTTTTAAATCCAAATGTTTAGTGATTTTCTATATTATTCCCAAAAAAATCTTCAATTAATAAGACTAACATCAAAATAATAAGTAAAGGATGTTCCAACAAGAGCGCCAGATTTTAATTTACCGCCATTTTGTTAATACAAGTTGTACGGTGATTTTTTTCTGACAGTTGTCACGTACAGGCCACGCGATTTAAGTATTCAAACCATCATCATTCATCATTACAGCCCCTAGAACACAGCGTCCTAGACCTCCACTGCTGGAGATGGGCCTTCCAGAACATATATTTGGAGAATTTGGCCTACACTCGCCACGCTGCTGGCCAGACGGCTTGGCGAGGGTATGATGTCAATTTATTAACGATTCCACAAGTTGGTATTAGTGAAACCGGGACCGACGGCTTAACGTGCTCTCCGAGGCACGGGAACGGTGGTGTTGTAAATCTATGACAAATGTACGTAAGAAAAGTGTATTTCTCATTGGTACATGTCAAGGAACGCGTTCTTACAACCGAGCCACCACCGCGCCATTCAATTCAAACCAACAACCGTTTAATTATTGTAAAAACACATTACAAAAATGTAAAAAATATTGCGAAAATTTTGCCAATTACGTCAAGTTTTCGGTCGCAATAATGCGTCAAATGAGTGAGGTGTTCAATTACAAAATTTGAGACTAAATTTACGCTGATGGATCAGAAGGTCATTGTTTGTCGTCGTCCTTGTCGGTCACCCGATATAGCCACAGTAAGGGAATCTGTGGCCGAGAATCCAGGAACTTCCATTCGGCATCGTGGTCAAGAAGTAAATTCTTCCAGAAGCACTATGCAACGAATTCTGGTAAAACATCTGAATTTGCACGCGTACAAGGTTCAATCAAGAAATCAAGCCATGTTTTTCTATAAAATCAAATCCGGCGCTCTTGTTGGCGCCCTATATAATTACAATCTTATATTTGAAGTAACAATAATAAAATCTTGACTAAGTACCATACTATCACATTATTTAATATTTTATGCCTAAAATATAATATCTTAAACAACCATAGAAGATTTAATATTCCCTTAAATAATTCCTACAATAGGGTGTATCATTAACTTTTTATCGCGATAGATGGCGCATGATAGATGGTACCTAATATGAAAATTATTATTTTCTGGATATTATGCCATGAGCAGCTTTTAAGTGTACAAATCGAGATTTCCAAGCGAAATCAAAGATAGAAGAATATCTCAAAATTTCTGTTCTTTTAATTCAATCTTTTTTTTTTAAAGACGGTATTCGCTTTATTACTTCGTCTTTTAAGGTAGGTTAAACAATAAGTTAAAATACATTTTTCTGTAATAAAAATATAAACTACATATTTTTTTTTAATGATGCGTAATAGATGTAAACAAGGTACCATTGCCGCAAGCGACATCTACTAAAAGATTTGCCTGATACACCCTATAGCTAATTGTATTTTTATGACAAAGGTTATACAGAGCTGCGTTCGTAAATTAACACCGTGTAAGGTTTTATCACTGAGTAGCGATACTACGAGTACTGGCCGTTTAAAAATGTTTCGGATACCAACACTGGTATTGCCTCAGGGCTCCTGTCAATGTCAAAGTGACAGGTACCATAATAAATAAACATAGGTACCTATTAATCTGTGAAAGACGAAATCAAACTCAAAATTTAATATTTATGTATATAATATATTGCCATTCTTCTGAGATACTAATAATATTTCGAATATATTAAGTGGAGATAATATTTCAAGAGACAATTTACCTAAATAATAAAATTAAAAATAAACTAAACTATAAATAAAAAATATCCTCTAGAGATGTCCCATCCGAGATAGCCCCAAGAAGACTGGCAACATTTCCTCTCTGTATAGCAAGGCTAACACGTTGGCAGAAATAATTGCCAACCTTCCTGTCTCCAGACCTTTCTGTCTGTATTTAGTTTATTTTTAATTTTATTATTTAGGTAGCTTTTAATTTTAACAGAGACAATTTTGACAGTGACATTTTGCCTGTAAATCGTTCGTGAATGTCGGTGTCGAGTAAATATGACGTCAGAACCCTACGCGGGGTTACAAAAATGAACGCAGCTCTGAGCGATTTTGTAAAGTTTTCGTGGATGGGTTCCAAAACAACATGGGCTATCTAAAAATAATCAATATTAAAAAAAAACCTTACCAGATACTTACGAGATACATTACAAATAAATTCATTTAATGATTATATCTCAATCAGGAATCGGTTCTGGTACCTCTGAGCCTAAATCTACGGTCTTAACTGCTAGACCACGGAAACAAAAAAAAATATTTAGTCAGAAATCAAACAATATTTTTAATTCAAAATACACCCTGTTTGATAAATTCTAAGAAATTGGATAGCATCTACCCAATACTAAAAAAAATATATATTGCATACAAAGTCAACCCGTATAGAGGTAGTTTCTATTGCTTTATGTCAGGGGTTAATTGATTTTTGTATCTATTCAATTATTTTTACAAAAGTTTGCTTTCATGTAAAATGCAAGATTTGGTATAAAAAATAATTTTGAAAATTATTTATTATTAGACGTATAATGCTAAAAAGATGTAAAAAAAAACTTACAGTCTATTATTCACCTCATTGCTTCCGTAATTTAAGACATAAATTAAGTAGTAAAACAATTGAAACTGCGCTTAAATAGTAGTAGGTATTAATTAATACCTACTTAAGATTGCGTTCCAATGTAAAAATAAATCCTGACAGACGATTTTACATCCTAAAAAAGAGACAGACAGATTGGGGGATAATATTTGCAAGGTGGGTGTATATTTTGAATATTGGAACGCAATCTAAAATGACAATTACGTTCTAAAAAAAAAAACAGTACAATGCAATTGTTTTTTTTACACCGTTTCGTAAACACTCTTAATTTTAAAAGTTCCTATTTTATACTCCTGTTTTCGAAAAAATAATAAATTAACATTTAATAACAAGTGACAAGCTATTTCCGAATTACGCCTAGGTAATTATATCAAGATGTTAAACATTGATTATTTTTTTCGAAAACTGTTGGATAATAAAAACCTCCACGTTGACACCAATTTTCTGATCTCCATAAGTTACAACTATGCGATTCAACTAACAATAAGTCAACTAAAAAAAGTATTCGAAATAAATTCGGTGAATCATTTGCTGTGAATTTGTCTTTGGTTATTGACATCATCAAAAACTCAAAGCTTTTGGATTACTAGCTAGAACGCCTGTCAAAGCGCTAGTTATAATTACGCGCTGTACGCTAAGTCGAACACATGCCAAATCAACCGATCAACGGTGGTAGCGTTGGTGCCAACGTGTGGAGCCGATCTTAACATACATACATATATAATATTAATCTAAATTACACATATGGTAACATTAGGCACTTAAATTCGATAATTTTGCCTGTATTGTGGCCCTACTAAAACGAATTTATAATTCACATGCAATTTAAGCTATAATCACAAATCTTTTCCAATATCACCATAACATTTTCTTTGTTTTAAAAAAAAAAAGTATCATCACGACCGTTTCCCTTTCGGGGTGGTCAGAAACAGCGCTTAATAAGAAGCGGATTCACTTTTAGCCAAACTCGAGAATATCACAAATAAATTAAATGTATTTATTAATTCAAAATTCAACCCCACATGGCACTTTTTATCATACGATATTGTTTGTTCGCTCCCAAATTTATGTATGTACTCCGTTGCTCTCAACTTTGGAAATTTTCAGAAGAACTAGTTTTATTAGACAAACAATTGCAAAATTCACTAACCGAAATTCTAAATTGCCCCATGAATGACCGTACTTGGGCCCAGGCTTCACTACCAATTCGGTTCGGAGGCCTGGGAACCCGCAAAATTTCTAGTGTAGCACTGCCAGCTTTTCTGTCGTCTGTACATAGTACTGTCGAGCTCTACGGGAGAATCACTAACCCATCTCTGGGTTCCGTTGAGCCGTCGTACTTGTCAGATGCCAGAGATGCCTGGTCAGTAGCATGTCCAAATGTTTCGGTTCCAATTTCACCAAAAATCCAACGACTATGGGACGAGCCGCTCTGCAAACTGGTACAGGAAGATATTTTATCTGCTAGTAATATAAAAGAGCGGGCTCGCCTCATGGCCGTTTCCACTAGGGAGTCAGGTCTTTGGTTGCAGGCTTTTCCCTCAGCATCGGTTGGCACACTCCTTGACCGACATACACTGACCATGGCGGTGTGCCTTCGTCTCGGAGCCCGGACTGTCCACCCGCACCAGTGTCGATGCGGAGAACCAGTCGATCATCTCGGACACCACGGGCTTTCTTGTGCTAGAAGTGCTGGCCGCATTCCTCGTCACGCGGCTCTCAACGACATCATCCGAAGGGCTCTTGTCACTGCTGGTGTACCCGCAATCTTAGAACCATCTGGGATTGTGCGGAGCGATGGCAAGAGACCCGACGGAATGACTGTTGGGCCGTGGAAACTTGGCAGATCTCTGGTGTGGGATGCGACGTGTGTAGACACATTAGCTCCATCTCACATCCAGGCGACCTCGTCAGGTGCGGGGAGAGCGGCTTTTTCTGCGGAGAACCTCAAATTGCGCAAATATGCCAACCTTAGTTCCGGTTACGAGTTTGCGCCGTTTGGGGTCGAGACGATGGGCCCATGGGGACCGTCAGCGAGGCGCTTGGCCAAGGAGTTGTCAAAGCGGCTGACAGAAAGGTCTGGAGACAGGAAGGCTGGCAATTATTTCTGCCAACGTATTAGCCTTGCTATACAGAGGGGAAATGTTGCCAGTCTCCTTGGGACTATCTCGGATGGGACGTCTCTAGAGGACATTTTTTATTTATAGTTTAGTTTATTTTTAATTTTATTATTTAGGTAGCTTTTATATTTATTAATATTATTTAATAATATTTTTTATGTCCCGACCAGGAATCGAACCCGGTACCTCCGAGTCCAATCCACGGACTTAACCGCTAGACCACGAAGGCAGTTGTTTGTTTTATTACAATATATTTTTTTGAATAAATAAAATTAGTTATAATGTCAGATTCTATGATTCCTTAGTATCGTTCATTTACGATAACCTACCCTCAAATTTTAAGAAATATGACACTCCATACAGCGTTGATAAAACCTTACATTTTTTTAAGTTACTTAATTTTAAAAAACCCGACTGCGTAAAAATATAACTTAAATTAAAAACCAAGACCTGCTTAAATTTACCCAATAATGTAAAATATATAAAATTACTTCAATGGTGTAGTCAGTGGCGGATTTGTGGCCAGATTTATTAAACATTTCATTTCTAAATCGATTTAGATAAAAGTGGGCAATAAACTAAATTAATTATGTGGTCTATATGGTGGATGCTGAGAAAGTGGCAGCTCATGGCTTGGGGCTTAAGGCGGCTGTTCGATATTTCGTTAATTGAGTCGTTTGATTTGAATATTCGATGACGTTCTCGACGCCCTCTAGCAGTAACTAGCGGACTATGCTTGGTGCACTTCCTATTAATGACGTTTCCGCCGAAAGAAAACAACGCCGGTCGAAGCATAACGTTGCTCCCAAAATTAATTCGTAATTATTCGCTGTTTTTTTTATTTTTTATTTCGTCTGTGATACTTATCATCACCATCGATACAGCGACCCGTGGGCTATCAAAACCATCCAAGGAATTCGGTCATTAGTTCGAAACCCGAAATAAACGTTTAGCGGCCGAGATTGCAAATCTGCCACTGGGTCTAGTTAAGCGGTTATCAAACTTTTCGGCGACACATTACATCCCTTTTTTGCGTCGCGCAGTCAGGTATAAAAGGTTTTTATCATTGAATTTGCAACATATATCCATTATTAATAGTTTTTCAGAAAAAAAAAACCTAAACCTAAACCATTAAAATGATCAAATATCATGGGCGGCATTCGTGAAGGTACGTCATATCTTTCCATCGAACATACCACAGTGTTTTCTCTTCATTGCGTTCTTCCAGTAATATCGTATGCTGAGTGAGCTATGGATAGAGCTCGGGATTTCTATGAAGAAGAAAGTCAGAAAGACATTCGTCAAGAACAAACCTATGAACGATGAAGTAGACGCGTTCTGAAGTGGAGACTACGTTCTGGAAAACGCAGAGTACTAGAAATGTACTAGTTTTTTAAATATTAATTTTACAAATTTCGTTTCTTTTTTTTTTCATTTATTTAGGCAACAAACAGTCAACATACACAATTTAAAAAATGCGTTGTATGGAGTGCTATTTTCTATAACTTTAGAAGTTCATTATTTCTTAAATACATACAGGGTGGAATCAATAAAATTTCAAGTGAGATTACTTAACGTTTCCGCCCTGTATATTTTCGATGTCTACAATTATATATCCTATAATAAAAATAAAATGCAACCTTGTCCGTTCTATATCAAAATGGGTTATAAATTTTATATAATCTACAAACTACAATAATTCGCGATCAGTCTAACTCCAAATTTGTTGGTTAAGGGGCTTTATTGAAAAATAAAATTATAAATATTTTTTTATACTTATATTATATATACTATAATTATACTTATTATATATTTTTTTAATTGCCCGAATTAAGAGCTGTATAATTTTGATTCTAATGTATATTGTAAATTATCTTCGAAGTTAGACAAATTAAGAATTATTAAGTTTTCTATCACATATAACAAAATAAAATACGCACCCGAATGTTTCAGGTCTCGTCCACAAACAATAGTATTTATGGAATCGTTCGCACTTTCTTTCATGAGTAAAAAAAAAAGCGAGCAATAATAAATACTATTTCCGCTTTAGTCACAATTAAATGGCGACACGTTATGGCGCTTACGAACTTTACGAGTAATCAAAAAAATTTTAGCTTGGGAATAAACTCCACTTGGCGAGACCCTTGACCCTTTAAGTAGAGTTCAAAGGGTCAGCAAGTGTCCTCGGCACACTACGCCCATCGGACGGTTATAATTTTAGTTTTTATATACAATTTTTTTTCGAAAAATCCCTAGTTTCTGAAATGGGGTGTATCACTAACTTTTTATCACGCAGATGGCGCATGATAGATGGTACCTAATATATATGTCAGTTGTATAGAAAACTTGTATTTTTATTACGAAATGTATATTATGCGGAAGTGAGCAACTTTTAAGTGTACAAATCGAGATTTCTAAGCGAAATCTAAGATATGGTGATCTCAAAATTGCCGTTCTTTTAATAAAAGCTTTTTTCTTTTTAAATACGATGTACGCTTTCTTAATTCGTCTTTTAAGGTAGGTAACGTTAATTTAAAATTCATTTTTCTGTTATAATAATAAAAAACTACAAAAACATTTTAAAATGATGCAATATAGGTGTAAAACAAGGTACCATTGCCGCTAGCGACATCTACAAAATGCTTTGCCTGATACACCCCATTAATAAAATAACATTTAGTTGTTGTTTATGCACGATATAATAGTCGATACGATATAATAGTACGATAATATAGTAGGTATATTATCATCATCATCGTCATCAGCCTGTGTCTCTCCACTGCTGGATATAGGCCTCCCCCAAGCCTCGCCACTTCACACGATCTCCTGCCACCCTCATCCAACCCCCACCAGCGACCAGGTCATCCGTCCATCTAGCGGGGGGTCGACCCACTCTGCGTCTTCCCGTACATGGTCTCCACTCTAGAACTCGTCTACTCCATCGTTCATCGGTTCTACGACAGACATGTCCAGCCCATTGCCACTTCAGCTTACTAATTTTGAAGGCTATATCGGTAACTTTGGTTCTCTGACGGATTTCCTCGTTTCTGACTTTATCCATCAGAGAAATACCAAGCATAGCTCTCTCGACCTTAAATTTGTGGACGAGACCCACTGTCAGTGTCCACGTTTCTGCTCCGTACGACAGCACTGGAAGAACGCACTGGTTGAAAACTCTCGTCAATCAAGGTATATTATATTTATGTATATTCATAGAACGTATATATGTAGTTTTATTTATATGTATTTGTGTAAGTTAATATTGAATAAATATTCTCTATTAGTTTTGATGGCACCTGCCTTATCTTGTCGTAACTGCTTTAGTTGTCCCAAAGGTTTGACCAGTATACGAAATGTCGAGCGGCATTAGGTCCGCCTTTGTACTTTGTGCAAAGTACAGGTATATAGTTTAAAATAAATAATACGGTCCAAATATATGAAAACAATTGTAGTAGATTTACAATAATTTATTAATTACATAAATATTAAAGGCCGCCACTGATCGTACAACCGTATGAAATGCATTCATGGTCAAAGAAAAAAAAAAAAGTTTTTCGCGCCATTTTTCACGGACATGTCAACATTTGGAATTTGATGATAACCTCATTAACTCCTAAGAAAGAAAAATATATTACATCAGACTTGGCTGTATGGGCTAGACCCTTTGCCTTCCCTATCACCTCATTCATTACCCACCAGGAGAAGAGAAAACAAACAATAAGAAAAAAAAGATATATTTTTTTCATTTAAACGTTTTATCATAAATATAGATTTGACAAAGTTGTAGATAATGAAATTTTTTACCCTTTTTTTATCTAAGAATCACCATTCCTGACATTCTAACTTTTTCTAATATATGTTAACGTTAAAACTTTCTATTTACCAGAAAAAAAATGAAAATAATATTTTTTACCGCGATCTTGAATATATATTTTTTTGCAAATGTCGAATTATTGTGGACTTTTAGTACAATTTTTTGGTGCAATAATGTTTTTGTTTGTATCAACTTTCAACTTTATGCGAATTATTGTAGATTAAAATGTTTTCTTTGTCAATTAAGCTAATCTCGTGCCTCGTAACAAAATATCATAGTTATTATTATTATTTTCAGAAACTAAGGTTTATAAAAGTTTAAATCCTACTAAATGTTTATAATAATGTCAAAAAACTTTTGTGAGTTTTTTTATTAACTCACAGGTAAAGTTTTGTCAGACTCGTCTGTCGTCTCTAAGAGGTGGAGTGAAGCGAAGTGGCCTGGTTCCGTTCTTGGTGATGATAGCTTTTTCTTTGACAATGGTCGCTGCGGGTGGGGGAGTCGGCACCGCATCAGGGACCAAGCCGCGAAGGAATTCGGAAGTCGCCGGCCATGGCATTAACCTGTAAAATAATAATAAAAAAAATAGAATAATTTGCCTACGAATTCTTGTTACTTGTGTCAACTACAAGCTGACACGGCTTTTACAGCCACGAATTAATATTTATGGACATAAATATCATTATTTTTAGGTTGTAAGCTGACATGACCTTTTTACAGCCACAAATTTATATTTATATTTATGGACATAATTATTATTATTATTACATTGTAAGCTGACACGGCCTTTTTACAGCCACGAATTTATATTTATATTTATGGACAAAATAATAATTATTATTAGATTGTAAGCTGACACGGCCTTTTTACAGCCACGAATTAAATATTAAGTATCTAGCTTTAAGTAAAAACAAATTCCTCGTTTATGGTTAATGTTTTAGTTATAATTATTGTATTGATGTTGGGTTCGGTCCAGCCATGGTCTATGGTGATATTTTATATTTGTTTTTTATTTCTTAGCTTGTATGTATTGACAATATCCAAGTGTTACGTACTAACCATACAGAAATAAATTATTTTGATTTGATTTGATTTAAATCAATTACAAAATGTCTTCATTCACGAAAACCTATTATTGGCATTTGTGACGCGTCATTATTTAAATTACTTTGAATGATTTTACTCCTGATAATGAAAGACTCAGCAGTTAGCAGAAGACCAGCAGATTAGCAGATCCCAATGACATGTAAATAAAAAAAATTGACACATAAAAAATATAAATAAATAACATTTTTAATAAATAAAAAAATTGAAAGAAAAAACTTTTCTTCTGCCGCAAGACATTCTCTTCTCATTAACTTTTGGGACATTGGGACAATTAGTAAAGTATCATCACGACCGTTTCCCCTTCAGAACTCAGAAACCGCGCTTATAAAGAAGCGGATTCACATTTAGCCAACTTTACTATAGGCCAATTATGACAAGTGGCAAGCTCGTCGATGTCTCCAGCGTACCAAACTTGAGAAATATCACAAATAAATTAAATATTAATTAAATGTATTCATTTACATTATTAAACATTATTGTCTCCCGAGCAGGATTCAAACCCGGTACTTCCTAGTCCAAATCTACGAACTTAATCGCTAGACCACGGAGGCATTTCTATATATAACATTCTATCAATAGAATAACATATTATTCTAGAGTATGACCATACAAAATTATTCAATTCAATTCATTTATTCACCATAAGATACATGACGTACACTTCGTTTTGTCAGTTATACAATCAACAGTTTACATATCATGGAAGGATAGCAAAAGATCGACCATTAGTGCAAAGAACAGCCATCGTCATTACCAAATTAAGACTATGTAAATTATACACTCCCTAAATGTAGATGCTGCTGTAAAAGAGCGTTGTCAGTTACTATACTACTTAGACCTACGTTATTATACATCACACCGCATTCGTTTCCAAGTCGTTTGCGGTGGTGGCTGTGCATCTTTGGAACCAGTTACCGGTGGACATCCGTCAAGCTCCAAATAGAACACTATTTAAGAAACTGGTCTATGCGCACTATTTAAATTTACCATAAGCTTAATATAATAATAATAATTATAGTCATCATATAGTAAGTATATTATATTTATGTATATTCATAGAACGTATGTATGTATTTTTATTTGTATGTATTTGTGTATGTATTAGTATGTAAATAAGTATTTATTCACTAGTATATATTGAAGTCTAATATTTTTCTATTAGTTTTGATAGCACCTGCCTTATCTTGTCGTAACTGCTTTAGTTGTCCCAAAGGTTTGACCAGTATAGAATGTCTAGCGGCATTAGGTCCGCCTTTGTACTTTGTGCAATAAAGTTTATAATAAATAAATTAATTAATTAAATTAGATGTCAGTAAATGTCACAAAATATATTAATAAATATTACACTATGTAAGATAAGCAGCTGTAAAAGGGCGCTGTCACTTTAAAAAATTTGCAGTATAATAGAATTACATACCTCAGCATAAAACCCAACAAGCAATTAAATTAATACCTGTCCTTAACTTTTAATTTGGTTAATAATCCTAATTAAGGTCGTGGAAATAATGGCTGTTGACAATTTCATGACGGCACATAATATCAAATTACATACCTAATTACAAAAATGGTGTGTAATGCAATCTTTACATTTTACCTTGCACACAACTCCCAAGTTAATAACGTGTATAATTACATACTTGGCAATTTGACATAGACATAAATATTAGGAATAGTCCGGCAATAAATTTTACTCTGGCACTAATTTAATTAATTTAAAAAAAAAACCTACTGCGTAAAAATATGATCTTAAATTAAAAAAATAAAGAAATAAAAAAAATCTAAAAAGAAAAAAGAAAAGGCTTCCGTCGCCATAAAGTTTGATAACTGCTTAACTACACCATTGAAATAATTTTATATATTTTCTTCTTCTGCTTCCCCGCCGCGCTGTTTCGAGAGGAAGAAAGAGAAAGAAGGAGCGGGAGAAAGCGAGAGAGGTAGCGGCTATACGCGCGCGCCTACTTGCGGCTATATGCACGCGCCTTCTTGCTCCTCTTCCCCTTCCCCGCCGCGCTGTTTCGAGAGGAAGAAAGAGAAAGTAGGAGCGGGGCGAAAGCGAGACAGGTAGCGGCTATACGCGCGCGCCTACTTGCGGCTATACGCGCGCGCCTTCTTGCTCCTCTTCCCCTTCCCCGCCGCGCTGTTTCCCCTTGAGCGCTGTTCTGACGTACGTTTAACCAAGTAGGTCTCACTTTAATAATAATAAAAGTGTTTATTGCAACAAATAAATAGATGCATACAAATAAACACACTTAATAATAATAAATTGTAAAAAAAAACTATCATTGTATCTAAAACAAACCTGTCTACGCTAGTGTTCGGATGAACAAGTGTTTTTTACGTGAATTATAGTTAAGAACCACTGCGTAGGATGTGTGAGACGTTCGATGACTTATTGTGCGATGCTGATTTATTCTTCGGGTCAAAGGAAGTTTTTAAGTCAAGCGTGTGCTCCATACTTCAACAACTCTGATAGTTTTTCGAGCATTGCAGTTAAACTTATATTTTTTTATTGTTGTTTGTCATTTAGATCAGGCCACTGTGACCATATGTTAACTTGAAGCTTTTAGTTTTAGTTTAGTTTTAGTTTTATTTAATTTAATCTTTGAATTGATTGTTAATTTTTTAGGTTTAAATTTTGCTAACTTACCCCAATCAATGTACAAATTTATATGTTCTTGGTGAGTACTTTTTATGGAATCTGGCTCACATAATGTTAATATCTGTTGTTAAATGCTTACTTTAGCCATGATCTCCGTTTGTATTCCAAATGTTAAATAAATAAATAAACTAGTTGTTCGTGCACTGGTGCAGTACGAGTACGAGTATGTCTCTGTCTTTAAGAAATTCGTACCTAGAAGAGCGAACAGGAACGCCTGTTGTCATATCATGTGAAATAATAAAATAATTGTCTGTAGGTATAATTTAAGTTTTAAGTTTGACCTTGAGTTCAGCCTGATATTATATGGAATTTGTTTTCCGGGTCATGCTAAGCTCGTGCGCTGCAATCAAAAGCAATGGTTACAGTCTCAACCATTTTCCTTGATCCGTGTTATTATATTAATTTATTTAATTCGCTAATCTCGGTACAGAAACTCTTTCACTGAAATATTCCTTCCAGCTGTTAAACGGAGGGACGCTTTGGCAAATCACTACGCTTAGAGAACATCGCAACAGAGATATGTAAAAAAAATACTAATTTAATAACATTTTTTGTAAACTATAACACACACACACACACTTTTTATACTTACACAAACATGCATGCAACATAATCATAGTATAAAAAAAATATTTAATGAAGTAATATACAAACAGTATAAAATAATTACAATATAAATTAAAACTACTTAAAAGTAAAAATTAAAATAAATATAAACTAAACCTAATAAAAATAAACTATAAGTAAAAAATGTCCTCTAGAGACGACCCTTCAGTGATAGTCCCCAGAAGACTGGCAACATTTCCCCTCTGTATAGCTAAGCTAATACGTTGGCAGAAATAATTGCCAGCCTTCCTGTCTCCAGACTTCTCCGTTAGCCGTTTGGACAACTCCTTGGCCAGACGCTTGGCTGAGTGTCCCCATGGGCTCATCAAATAATAATAACAATTTTATTCGTTATTTATGAATTAAGTTTAGGAATTTTTAATTTTATACTAATATTTTTGTACAGCGGGGGAATGCTGCGAGTGTTCTTACCACACTGCCACATGATCAAGTCATGGGTAAATATTTTTATATATAGTTTAGATTTTAGTTTTATTTTTAATTTAGTTTTATTAGGATAATTTTATTAATATATTTTTAAATAGTTTTAATTTATATAAAGTACTTACTAATTACTATTAGAATAAAAATATAGTTTAATTTTACCTACGTAATTTATTTAAGTTAAAACGGTGTTGGATTCTTAATAAATAAATCAATAAAATAAATAAATTACCATCGACATCCCATCATAGGTTTGAAGATGCCGGGGATGATGGCGCGCGCCTCTCGAGTGCGGATGGAATACACCACGCGATCCGCCACGTCGTTGGAGTTCAGCTGGGGAATTCCCCTGGAACAGAGACAATAAAATTTATAATAATAATTAATTCGAAGTAAAAATAAAGTAACAAAGAATTGGTCTTAATCAGGTTTGCTGTCAATACTAATTGTACTAAAGTAACGAGTTTCCAGGACGGCTTAACTGAATCATGCAGGATTTGGTCGGCTTTTCCAAGCGCTTTGTGTTTTTGATTTCACAGCGAATGACGTTACTGAATTTACTGCAAATGCTTTTTATTTTCGGGTGGGGCAATCAAAACAAATTGTCCATGTTTAAAAATATTAGTTTTTTTTTATAATTTTAACGGGTCTTTACGCGATTTACCTTAGAGACATATTTCAATCGAGAGGGGGGTTGTAAGCTATCTTCATCGTGGAATCCAGTAATCAATAGGTTTCGACGCCGGGAACAATCGCCCGGTGTCGCCAAGGATATTGTAAGTGTCGTGATTTCTAAAAACTTTTAAATGTGATAAAGTGAGTAGGTTTACATCTGCCGCCCAGTATGTACGAGACTACACCGCATAGCTCCAGTCGACCCGTGACCACGGCCAATGTAAGTTGGCTGAAACGTCGGGAGAAATATGTCTCTAAGGTAAATCGCGTAAAGACCCGTTAAAATTATAAAAAAAAACTATTATGAATGTGCGCGAAAGTTTAATTTAAAAATATTGACGAATTTTGCAGAATTCCTTTCTTTTCTATTGTAAATATTTCTTATATTGTTTAATCTTCGTCATCAGCCTGTGCTCTCCACTGCTGGATATAGGCATTTTACACGATCTTCTGCCACCCTCATCCATCCCCCACCAGCGACCTTCCTCAGGTCATCCGTCCATCTGGCGGAGGGTCGTCCCACTCTGCGTCTTCCAGTACGTGGTCTCCACTGCAGTGTGCGGTGGTGGCTCGGTTGTAAGAACGCGTACCTTAAATCCTTCAAAGGTCCGTTTAAACCCCCCCGGCATGTACCGATGAGAAATACAACTTGATTTACAACACCACCGTTCCCGTGCCTCGGAGAGCACGTTAAGCCGTCGGTCCCGGTTCCACTAATGTCAACTTGTGGAATCGTTAATAAATTGTTATAAAAAAATGACATCATATCCTCGCCAAGCCCTCTGGCCAGCGTGGCGAGTGTAGGCCAAATTCTCCAATTCTGGAAGGCCCATCTCCAGCAGTGGAGGTCTAGGACGCTGTATTCTAGGGGCTGTAATGAAATAAAAAAAAACAAGTACTTACCTAGAATTCACGGA
Source organism: Tinea semifulvella (assembly GCA_910589645.1). Taxonomy (NCBI): domain Eukaryota; kingdom Metazoa; phylum Arthropoda; class Insecta; order Lepidoptera; family Tineidae; genus Tinea; species Tinea semifulvella. The sequence continues at coordinate 7,532,261 of OU342599.1, forward strand.
CTCAAACATGCCAGTTGAGCGGATGAAATACGGGCATATAAGAGAAGTGGAGACACCCTTTACTCCCCGGGTCTCCAGTTCGACTCTCAGTGCCTCGTCGAAGCCGCACGCAGCCGCCTTCGAGGAGCAGTAGTCAACCAACTTGGAGATGCCAACAAACCCAGCCATGGACGCTATCGTCACTATATGACCGTCACTCTCTTCTATCATGATTGGCAGAAATGCTTTCACCGTCTAAGATGAAAAGAAATTGTAAAAATATTGTTAAGGACTTGTAGTAACTACAGACAGTCTAAAGAGAGTTAAAACTTTCAGCAGGGCAGTAAGTACCTTAACTGCGTTAGCCACACGTAAATCTTAGTAATCCATTATTTTTAGTGAAATTATAATAATAATAATAATAAATATTTCCAGACAGGTCACACAGCGCCATCTGATTTCCGTGGTAAGCTACGAGGCTTGTGTTACGGAAACTAGATGGTTGATAAACTACATATTATACTATATTTTTTGTTGTTGTAAATATATACATATTATACATATAAACACCCAGACCGAGACAAATTATACAATGTACAACTTGACCCCGGTGGGAATCGAACCCACGACCTCCCGAGTTCACGGCAACGTTTGTTACCATTAGACCACGGAGGCGGTCAATACCCCACAATTTGTTTTCAATTCAGAGATTTAAAAACAAAATCAGGAAAAAAAAATACCATATTACAGAAATAACATTTTTGATGCCAATTGATCCTGCTGCCTACTGACCAAAATGTACTGTGAGACCAACCCAGTTTGAAGTTCTCAAAAATCAGAAATCGCAAATAAAATTTTCCATAAAAAATGAATATTTTTAATATCAATTTTCAGCCCCTAGATCTAACTAACTCTGTCCTTAACCTCCAGTATTCCAGAAATTTCTATAGAATTTGGCCTACACTCGCTACGCTGGCCAGACGACTTGGTGTTTTGTTCCCATTGGTACATGCCGGGATTCGAACCCGCCTCTTTAGGATGTTAAAGAAAGCGTTCTCACAGCCGAGCCACAACACAAATCTTTAATATTGTTTTATTATATGTCGATAATAAAAATAATAAAGTCTTGCAAATAAACTTTGACTTCTTAAAAAATATATAGGTGCATGTCAACGACAATATCTTACGAAAGACAATAAAATTTGTTTATTTGAAGTAGATTAATATACATTAAATATAAATTAAAAGCTACCTAAATAATAAAATTAAAAATAAACTAAACTATAAATAAAAAATGTCCTTTAGAGACGTCGCATCTGAAATAGTCCCAAGGAGTTTGGCAACATTTCCCCTCTGTATAGCGAGGCTAATACGTTACCAGCCTTCCTGTCTCCAGACCTTTCTGTCATATGGAAATGATATTTGCGTTTTCTGATTTTAGAAAGTTTTATTAGCTCTCTAACAAAAAACATACAAATACGTAATCATAAATTGCATATCCAACAAGGCACTTAGGCTCTGTCTGTGTTATATCATATAGAAAGTTGAAAAAAAAGTAGTTTTCACCCAAAAATGTGCCAGGACGTTGACATCGAAGGTCCTCTGAATGAGGTGATCGGGCGTTTCCAGCAGATACCTGCCAGATACCACTCCAGCATTGTTGATTAGCAAATTCACCTGAAAATAAATGTTGATTAGTAAATAACGAACATAAAAGTAAAGTAAAGTATCATCACGACCGTTTCCCTTTCGGGGTGGTCAGAAACCACGCTTATAAGCGTATTCACATTTATCCAACTTTACTATAGGCCAATCATGACAAGTGGCAAGCTCGTCGAGGTCTCCAGCGTACCAAACTCGAGAAATATCACAAATAAATTGAACATTAATTAATTGTATTTATTTACATTAATAAATATTTTTGTGTCCCGAGCAGGAATCGAACCCGGTACCTCCGAGTATAAATCCACGGATTTAATCGCTAGACCACGGAGACAGTTAATAACGAACATTTTCAGGATATATCATGTGGAAGTGGAAGTTGGTGTGAGAGGAGTTCCAGCAAAATCTTTGCATCACTTACTAAAATAATTGGGCGTAAGCAGGTCTGCCGTCAATACATTTATGGAACGAGCTTCCAAGACGGCGTTAACGGAATCATACAGTATTTGGTTGGGTAGGGAGAGAAGTAGAATGGTGGATAGTGAGCGTATTATCGCGCAATAAAATAAAAAAGGGAGGCCTCCTTTTTTAAACCAGCCTATTGTCGGTCGCATGCCCGAGACACCATTCTTCTCATCTCTGACCCACACACGATGGACCGAGAGCACGGTGAATCCATGGAAAGCTTAGAAATTTGTCTTCTCTTCCTTAATAATACAAGGACTCAAGTCAAAATTTTTGTAGTGTGATTTTAAATGCTACGGGCACAAGATCGAATTATCTACCAGTTAGCGCCGACAAAGAGAGAAAAAGGACAATAATTACTTGTGTCTCTTACAATCTTCCGGGGCGTCTCCCGTTCTCAACAGAATCTTTAAACGCAATTTCCCCAAATAAAAATACTTTTTCGTATTATGTCCTTGTTTTACTAACGGTTCCATATACGGGTTCAAGAGTCAGCTTTAAGCAGTGGAAGTTGGTGCCACAGGAATTCGGAAGCAAAAGCTTTGCCCCCACCACTGAAAGAGTTGGGCCTAAGCAGGTCTGCTGTCAATACATTTATGAAATAAATTTCCAAGACGGCATTAACGGAATCATACAGTATTTGGTCGGGTAGGGAGAGGAGCAGAATGGTGTCAAAAGTCAAAGTCAAAATATCTTTATTCACGTAAACCTATTACAGGCATTTATGAAAAGTCATAAATTTAATTATTTTAAATGATTTTACTCCTGCTAGTAAAAGACTCAATAAGTAAGCTGTTAGCAGAAGACCAGCAGCTTAGCAGATCCCAGTGACCTGTTAATGTTAAATCTGACTGAGAAACGAATCTGCAAGGAAAACTCAGCTATATCAGATTTACAAGATAAACCATATACAGAACTGCACCACAACGATAAATTAAAATTTAGTTATCAGTACCTATGAGATTACAATACCTGGTACAGCAGTAACCCACCAGGAAAGTCAGAATTAGGATAGACTACATGCCTACGTGCAACCCGAAAGTCGACAAAACGTCTGGACAGTGAATGTCTTGTTGCGCAGACAAGTGTTAAACGTGCTTTCCAAGAAGTTGTTAACATATGACAAACTGGATGCTACGACAAGTGCAAGTGGTGTCATACTTGATCTGGATTGAGATAAATAAATGAAAGTCGACGTCGTCGTTCGGTGTCGTCCTTGTGTGAAAATATGCGGAATTAAATCATCGAAGGTTACTTGCTGTTTTGAAGTAGTTACGTTAAATACATCCGTAAGTAAAATACCTTTACGTAATTAATAAACTGAGCTTTTGCAATGTTTATTTTTTAAATCTATTGCATAGTCTTGAGCGCGGCGACCGAATAAAGCAATTCCATAACGAAAATAAACCTAACACCCCCCACTCCGACCGGCACAGCGCGCTGCGGCGTTGAAAGCCGTGCATCGTCTAACGTCGTTTCAGTTCGGCAGACTTCGGCACGGTGTTTGTGTGCGTGCGACTAGACGTATGCGTGTAGACTAGCTGCTAACTGCTCATAACTGATTCTATCTCTTTTAGACACAATGCTAGGTGAGACAGCGTGCTTTTTGGCCGCGTCCACGAGTAATATAAAAAACTTGAATTAATATCAAAGAAAAAAAAATACTGCATAAATAAAATAAATAAATAATTATAATTGCATAAGTTGTTAAAAAAAATTATGCAATAGTTTTACCGCGGCAGTCCTCGAGTGCCACACGTATTTTTATATAAAGTACAGAGAGAGAGAGAGTTCCAAGAATCGGAGCAAATGACGTCAGCCACTAACGAGCGACATTAGTCTCTACCACTATGCCGGCCTAACAAGATGCTTTTTCACACTTCCCTCGAAGGACTTCCGTTTATTGGAATAGGCAATCCACATATTGAGCGTGCGACAAACGTAAGTCATCAAATGTATATCATCTGGCTAAGGAAGTTGTAGGACATGCGAATTTCTAGACTAAAATATTGATTTTTAAACTAGGCAAGCTATAGAGTATTTTATTTTTTTCTTATATTGACAACAAAATTCATTTACATAAAACTAAACTAAAATACCTATGAAATTAAAACTATAACCAGGGAGGGTATCTAAAACGCTCGCCGTATTTCCTCGTTGAATTATAATGGAAATATTCTGTTTTAGGTAGTTACCCAGTTTACCCAGCTCGTTTATGAATATATCAAGAGAATATACCTCCATTGTTTCAACCCCAAATGCCACAAAGTTATAACTTTGTTTAATGCTATTATATTTTATGGTTTTTTTTGATGTAGAGGAAATGTGGCAAGCGGCAAAATTATATATATATATATATATATATATATATATATATATATATATTATTAATAATTTATTACCAACAGAAATAACATTAACAAGACCTTGAGTGTCGAAAATTATAAATGTACGTCTGTAAGTAAGAAAAGTGTATTTATCATTGGTCATCCCGGGTCTCTAACCGATTTTTTAGGGGTTTTAAAGAAAGCGTCTTTACAACCTAGACACCTTAAAGCAATTAACAGTTACACAGCCGATATAATAACAAGTCGAATGAAATGAGAATCAAATCCTTGTAAGTTGGATATTTAAAAAAAAGAGAGTACTTCGCGCCATTTTGCGGGAACATGTCAAGTACAAGTTTTTGTTTTGTAAATTAATTTACTGTGGATATTATTGGTCAAAAGTGGTGTGGTTTTGTTTAATAATGTGATATTATGAATATATGCTATAATATATATGCTTTTGTGAATAATTATGGACTTTAAATATGGGGCACAAGTTACAGTTAATTTTTTGCGGTTTTCCCGCGCTGTCAACTCCCATAATTTAACCGATGTGTTTGAGCTATGGTGCCGCGAGTAACTCCAAGAAAAGCATCAAATTCTGTCGCATCTGGAATTTGATGATGACCTCATTAACTCATGAAAAAATATATATATATTACGTCAGACTTGGCTGTATGGGCTAGACCCTTTGCCTTCCCTATCACCTCATTCCTCATCCATCGGGAGAAGAGAACAAAAAAAAATAAAAAATAAAAAAATATTTATTGGTAGATTAAAACGTTAACTGCGTAATTTAAAGAAATTATCATAATACGGCATACACCAAATGTTAAAATCAAGTTTTGAAATGGTTCTATTGACGTCAAAAGACAACATAATATATAACTTAAACCAGTAAATTTGACAGAACAAATATATTTTGGTAATATAAATTTAGGCGGAAAAGCCAAAGGTCAAATACATTTGTGAGTTAAAACGACGTCATAATATTTTAAAGATTTTACACTAAATTCAGATCTCTTAAAATAGCTTTAAACAATTAGCACTTTTAGACGTTAAACTGCGTATATAAATTACCTACTTGTATCATTATTCATTACGAACTTTAACCCTAAACCCATGTTCGACTTGAGGCTGCAAGTACTTTACTTTATTTCGCTTTGAAAGTCGTTCGAGTAGGTAGCGTTTTAGGCAAAATTCAGTGAAAAAAGCACGCTTTTTTTTCTTTGCTTTCAAATCGAACACGGCATTTTTATTAATTTATTTTCAGAAAAATCACAGCTTATAACTAGGACATAAAATTACAGTATTATAAATTATTAGATCTTAAGCCAAAAAGATTTTATATTATTTGTACAGTAACTGCCTCCGTGGTCTAGCGGTTAAGTCCGTGGATTTAGACTCGGAGGTACCGGGTTCGATTCCTGGTCGGGACACAATAATATTTATTAATTTTAATAAATAAATTTAATTAACATTTAATACGCAAGTTTGATACGCTAGAGACATCGACGAGCTTGCCACTTGTCATGATTGGTATATAGTAAAGTTGGCCAAATGTGAATCCGCTTCTTTATAAGCGTGGTTTCTGACCACCCTTGAAGTGATACGGTCGTGTTGATGATACATAAACTTAAATTACTTCCTTCTCAAGACAAATATTCGCTAAGTAATTGTATAAATTGGAAATATCTCAATTGCTCCTTATTTCTTCCTAATTGGCATGTTGTTGAAATAAAAGTAAAGGGCTAACCTTGCCGACTTCTTCAGTGACCTTTTTGGCCACCCGGTAAATGTCTTCCCGGTTGGCCAGGTCCACCACGTAGCCATAGCAGTCACCGCCTATTCCCTTCACTAGCCTTACTGTGTCCTCCAAACCTGGAAATAATAAACAAATATAATTAATCATTTGATTAATTTGAAGTGCTGGCCGCATTCGTCGTTACGCGGCTCTCAACGACATCATCCGAAGGGCTCTTGTCACTGCTGGTGTACCCGCAATCTTAGAACCATCTGGGATTGTGCGGAGCGATGGCAAGAGTCCCGACGGAATGACTGTTGGGCCGTGGAAACTTGGCAGGTCTCTAGTGTGGGATGCGACGTGTGTAGACACATTAGCACCATATCACATCCAGGCGACCTCGTCAGGCGCGGGGAGAGAGGAGGAGAGAACCTCAAATTGCGCAAATACGCCAACCTTGGTACCGGTTACGAATTTGCACCGTTTGGGTTCGAGACGATGGGCCCATGGGGACCGTCAGCGAGGCGCTTGACCAAGGAGTTGTCAAAGCGGCTGACAGAAAGGTCTGAAGACAGGAAGGCTGGCAATTATCTATGCCAACGTATTAGCCTCGCTATACAGAGGGGAAATGTTGCCAGTCTCCTTGGGACTATCTCGGATGGGACGTCTCTAGAGGACATTTTTTATTTATAGTTAGGTTTATTTTTAAATGTAGGTAGATTTTAATTTATATTTAATTATATTGATTTTAGTTTTATTTATATAATTTATTTGCTAAAAAATAATCATTTATAATTGCGCCAGTGCCAGTGGCAAGCTCGTCAATGACTCTAGCGCACCAAAACTCGAGAAATACCACAAATAAATTAAATAAATTATTGTCTTCCGCTAACTTAGCGATTTAAAGTGGTAATTGACGAGCCTTCCAACAGACAATATCGAGTGGTCACTTTCCAAAATTTGTTCATGATTGTCGAAAAAGTGTTTTTAGATCATAGTCCACCTTTATTTTGCGTTGCGCCGCCGCCAGTGATGACGTCGCCGCGTCGGCTTGATAATCTTGTTAAAAATGACGGCTGACATTTTGGCATTTGCTTCTAGTGTTGCAAAGGAATAAATATTATTGTCCATTGATATAATACACATATTAGAGGATAAAATTAGTTATTTTAATGTTAATTAGTAGTATTATACATTGAATATAAATTAAAAGCTATCTAAATAATAAAATTTTAAAAAACCTACTTACAAAACCTAATTTAAATATAAATCGTATCCGCCCGGCATGGTGGCAAGAACGCTGGCCGCATTTCCTCGCTGAATCGCTATGCTGATTCTCTGGACGAGGAAAGAACCAGACAGCAGACAATTAGACGAGGAGAATGTCATACTATAATATTATTGTCCTTTGGAACTTATGATATTGACTTTTTTTTATTTTGCAAGTGGCATTTTTTTTTTGACTTGATTGACTAGCGGACCGAAATAGCTAAGATAGCGATTCGGTCATTTCACGTCAAATGTCGAGACTGCCGGCCTAGCAGCCCTATCCTGTTACTTAAGCGCAAACGTTATATAATGGAATCCGTTAACTATGTATAAATCACGCTAATAAAGTTGATATTTTCAAGATGTCAAAGTCTAGCGCTTATAGAGTTGAAAATTGAATAATATTTTGTAATTATGACGCAAGCTCTGACTTAAATAACGAAATCCCGACTAAGTAAAAAAATTGGGCTACAGGAATCGAACAAGAAAACGTTGATCTAAATCCACGGACTTAATCACTAGGGGAATGAGTTTAATTTTTACATTTCATATTTGTTAATAAGTTATTTTGTATTAAGGAAATGCACAAGTTCATTTGTAGGATTTTATGTGTGACCTTGCTAAGTGACGCTAATTGGCGGTTTTTCTCATTTTTTACTTTTGCACAAAAAGCTAAGTAAATTTATTTAGGTAGATTAGAATACCAGTTTTTTTTAGTTAGGTATTTTGCGGTTTATAAATTATTTAAAAATATTTTTGATGATTGTATCGTCAACCATCATTAATTTGCCCTGTCTGCCGGGTCGAGAAGTATCCACCGTTCGTGCCCATCCCAGTAAAGTGTATCCACACGCTTCGGGATCAGGCTTGAATTGCCGTCATGCTCACCCAAGCCGGCATAGTGTCAGAGACTGATGTCAGTCATGAGTGTGTGATTCCAGTTGTTAATATTCATGCACGCCACTTACCATCAACTCTAACGCTAAAAAATATAAAAATATTTTTAGAAAAATCAGGGACCAACGTCTAAGTAAGAGTTGTTTGGTCTTGAAAATAAGCATGACCAACACGGCTCTGGAAGACAAAGACCAAGACCAAGATTGGGCAACACTAGTTCTATACGATTATGTAGATTATGATAGTTACCTATTTATAGTATCTACCTATTACCTACATATTGATGACTGGGTAAAAATGACAAAAAAAGAATTTAAAGGAAAATTAAAGTTGCTTTTGCTAGGTAAATACAACAGTAATTTGATTTAAAACTTAAATAACTTTGTGTTTTAAAAATATAGTGTAAAAAAAAAAACTTTAAAAATAGAGTGTACTATTCGCCAACAAACTGTTATGCAGTTTGGCGTTTAATTTTAAAAATGTAAATAGTTTCAGTTTTTATCTGAATAAACGAATTAAAAAAAATAAAAAAATATACACGAATCTTATATTAAACAACTAATTATAGCTATTCGCTAAAAGTATGCCAATGCCGCCACCTCTAGGGCCACAGAGCAAGATTTTTACACAAAACTTTGTAACATTACCTAAGTCACATACTTGTTAGTTGTTAATTTTATTTCAATATTCGGCGCGGTGGTGGCTCGGTTGTAAGAACGCGTTCCTTAAATCCTACAAAGGTCGGTTCAAACCCACCAATGAGAAATACTCTTCTTAAGTACATTTCTCATAGATTTACAACACCACCGTTCCCGTGCCTCAGAGAGCACGTTAAGCCGTCGGTCCCGGTTCCACTAATACCAACTTGTGGAATCGATAATAAATTGACATAAAAAATTGACATCATATCCTCGCCAAGCCGTCTGTCCAGCGTGGCGAGTGTAGGCCAAGTTCTCCAGATATATAAATATATAAAAAACAAAAAAAATGTTAAGAAACTTTTTTTTCCTGGCAACATTGAAGTTTGCGTTCACTTACTCTAAATATTCATTTTATCTGATTTACTACACGCTCTAACACTTTTGACATCCATAAGTTTGTCTCTTTCTATTATAAATAATTGAAACAAAATTTTATTTAAATCAGTTTGATAATTTGCAATATTCGATTACGGATTGCCGTAATTGTCCGTCCGGTTTGTCCTGCTATTAATATAAATGGGCAAACATTCTTGGCTAAGGTCTTGGTTACCGTGGAAGTACCAAGTAGGCAGAGCCGGAACCATATCCGAGTGTTTTGCACGCTAGGTTTTCAGTAAGTTACCTATACTTTACTACTAAAATACTGAACCGTTTTTAATCAAATTTAGCAAATATGTTCCTTGGAACTTAGGGACGGACATAAGCTATATAACTGACATGACACTACTGTACAATGCACTTAATTGTCCAAACTACTCTGAAGGTATTTATTATAATGCCCCCTCGAGATAGACTCGCTGCTGCGAAATCTTCCATACGCCAGCGCCGCGTTCGAGTACGTACAATAGTCAGCTAATTAATTTTATGGAGTTATATTTAGGTATAATTTAAAAACCCTAATTTTTAAATTCCGTTTATAGCTAATTTTTTTTTTTTCATTTTTGTTTCATTACGCCACAAATAAATAATTCGCGCCTATAATATTTTGTTCTTATAAAATAAAAACCAGTCTAGCGGTTAAGTCCGTGGATTTAGACTCGGAGGTAACGGGTTCGATTCCTGGTTGGGACACAAAAAAAAAACAAAAAATGTAAATAAATACATTTAATTAATATTTAATTTATTTGTGATATTACTCGAGTTTGGTACGCTGGAGACATCGACGAGCTTGCCACTTGTCATGATTGGCCTATAGTAAAGTTGGCTAAATGTGAATCCGCTTATTTATAAGCGTGGTTTCTGACCACCCCGAAAGGGAAAAGGTCGTGATGATACTTTACATTTTACTTTTTTTTTTACAGACGATATACTATATTTGTCTGCCTGTTAAATACTTACTCACGTCTTTATTATTGAACCGATTTTAATGACATTTGACAAATAATATCCTTGCAATGTAGGAATGGATATGGTGCATAAGACGTCAAAATCTAAAAATGACCCTACTGTCACTTAATAGTTTTATTCGCTGACGACTACGAGTATATCAGATCCAACAGCGTTACTCGAACGTATAAAAAACATTTTTTAAAATTTAATTATCATAAGCTATGTTGATGTATTCATTCATTGATTGTTCTTGCGTAAATATAATAAAATCTCGTTTGCCTTCAGACTTTGCTATAATTTGGTTGTGTAGTTTCGTAATTATTGTTGAATGTTAATAATGTGTGTTTACGTCAGAGAATCGATCACTTAAGTTCAACACAAGGTTAAGTTTAGTTTTTACAACAGTTCACTGTTTCTTTAATGCCTTTTTTACTTTTTTGCTTTAGTTTCTGGCATCAAACTGTTGAAAGCTCCAAAAGTACCTGTACAAATTGTCAAAATAACATATTACATATTTTAGAAGACAAATTTCTAAGCATTCCATGGATTCACCGTGAGGGTGCCGGGTCCATCGTGTGTGGGTAAGAGATGAGAAGAATGGTGTCTCGGGCTTGCGACCGACAATAGGCTGGTTTAAGAAAAGGAGGCCTCCTTTTTTTTATTGCGCGATAATTGCTGCTTTAGTTGTCCCAAAGGTTTGACCAGTATAGAATGTCTAGCGGCATTATCCTATCCAACCAAATACTGTATGATTCCGTTAATGCCGTCCTGGAAGCTCGTTTCATAAATGTATTGACGGCAGACCTGCTTAGGCCCAATTCTTTCAGTAAGTGAATCAAAGATTTTGCTGGAACTCCTCTCGCACCAACTTCCACTGCGTAAAGCTGAGTTTTGAACCCGTTCCTGATCATTTCTTCTGTGAGATCATAATATTTATTCGACTTCAAGTTGTGGTCTTTTGGAATATTTGATTCCCACGGAACGGTAAGTTGAATAAGGATAACTTTTTTCAAGTTTTCAAACACTAAGATGTCTGGCCTATAGGCTGATACAGCTAGTTCAAATGGGATCGAGGTGGGCTTGCCCCCACGGCAGCATCCGATCACGGACATGACGCATGTGCCAGCCATCGCTCCGATCAACCGTTCAATTCGAACCTTTTTTTTGGATTATTAGAAAAACGGTCTTACAACCAAGCCACTTATTTCTCTACCTTGCATAGCTTTATTGAGAAGAAAGAGTACAAAAAACGACGGATTTATTTTGTTATACTCGTAAATAGGCTATAAAAACCAATGTCATGTGAAATCGCAGAGTAAACCCAATTTAAAATAAAAACATAATTCTCTTAAATTGTAGGTAGGTACTGAATACTATAAGCTGACGAAACTTTGAGCTAAAATTCATAGACGTGTTAACCTAAAGTTTGACTGGTAGAGAATGTTGAACGGTATTAAGCTCGCCCCTTGTACATTCATACAAGTTTTATACAGTTTTAAATAAATAAATAATAAACTGAAAGACGTGTTTGAGCAAGATTTCAAGAAAAAATAAAAATAGTTACGCTATTTTTATTTTTTATTAACAAGTGAGCCTAGTTGCTTTAAATAAACGTATATTATTATTATATTATATTATAGTAGTTACGCTTTACATACGTCTCGCTTATTTTCTTCAATAGTTTTTAAATGTTAGTGTTCTTTTGAGCAATGTAGTCAATCAGCCAACCAATCAAACCAATCAAAAAGATGTGGTGTTGGCGAAGAATGTTGGACATATCCACGGGCAGCAGTCTCGACATTTCATAACGAATGCTAAGTTTTACAACACACCAAATTGCGTGGTCACTGTCCGAAATGTTCACAATTGTCAAAAACGTAGGTATATTGTATTTTAAACGACGTCACAGCCTTGAATTAGTCTACGTCCGTTTAGTTTGCGTTGCGACGCCGCGGGTGCCAGTGACGACGTCAGCTTAATTTTGTTGAAAATGGCATCGCGATCGCTGAATTCGATAATAGATCAACAGTCTGCTAAACAATTTGACGCACGTCTATTCGATTGGTTTATATAAAAGTGCCTACCTTTAGTCATAAAGATGTCGGAATCGTATCGAATTTATCCGTCAAATTAGCGATTTTCGCTAACTATTACCAATAAAATTTGACAGCCCGCAAAGCTATGGATACTCTTTTACCGTGACAGCAGCTAGCTGACTTTTTAGGATTGATTGAACCCAGCCTTAGATTAGTAAAATCTATTAAAATGTTGGAGTTAGCGAGAGAGACGGATGCGAAGTTAATTCTCTTAAGCCAACTTAAACGAGTAGCAAAACTTTACTTAAAGCCAACACTATGGATCTCGGGTGTTATGTAAAATTGCATTTGAATTGTGATAATAATAGCAAATTGTTCAAAGTCTGACACGCAAAGGTCGCGGCCGCAGCCTCTATGCCCGACGACACTTATCTCCATTAAATTAAACCACACAATGGTTTATACGTTCACTATAGAGTTTATTTTATTTATTTATTTAAGAACTTTATTTTAAATCTTGGGCGGGGAAGTATCCACACGTTTCGGGATCAGGCTCGAATTGCCGTCATGCCCAGTCAAGCCGGCATAGTGTTAGGGACTGATGTCAGTCATAAGTGTTACACGCGCCACTTACCATCAGATGGGCGCAAAATCAGATCGTGCAACACTGACCCGCGCCTCACAAACGATGCCATCAAATTTCATTATGCGCCGGAAATTTCAAATCAAATCATATTTTTTGGTTTCATATAATTTAATTCGATCAGAGGACAAGTTTCAGCCTTTCAGGAATTTCCGTTCATAAACAATATTGCAATACATAAAACGCTTGCTATTTAAAAGATCTAAATGGTTTTGTGTGTAGATGCGTGTTTTTTTTTAATTTTATTTATAGTTTTTAGCTGATTTTCAGTACAATTATAGTCAAGAAGATATAGCCAATTAGTCACATCAAATTTTACATCAGATAGTGTTAAGGTTTAAATCTCGAGTTTTGCGTTTTGTTAATAATTTTGTTATACAAGTGAGCCGTTTGATTCGGGAATTGTCTTTTGCTTTTGGATTTTGGCGTTGCTTTATGCTCTACCGCCGGCACTGAATCACATGTTTACAATAATAATAATAATAAATTCTTTATTGTACACAACCAAAAATTGTGTGGGTACAAAGGCGAGCTTAATGCTATAAATGCATTTTCTACCATCTAACCTTTGTGAATGGGGAGCCATTCATTATAAGCGGGTGCAGAAATACTATTGTGATCAACAATAATGAAATATAAATACATACTAATTAAATATACATATCCTACATATTAAATAAATATATACATAAATAATAAATACATATCTAAGTACATAGTAGAATGTATTCTGTTTAAGGTGTAAAAAATTGTATAACTTGTTTCTAAATTGTATATCTTGTACTGGCGAGCTGCAGATACCGAAAAGGAGTCTGAATATCTGCTGGAAGAGTGGGGAGGGATTTTAAGTAAGTTGTTAGGGGAAGAACGAAGTGAAAGACCGTGCGAGTCACAAAGAAATTGAAAACGAGCTTAGTAAATAATGTTAGTGGGTCAATGAGACGCGTTTCTGATTTTTCGATAAACCTATCTGCAGGCATTTCAGGGTCTTAAAGCGTTAATCCGTATCACATACATTATGGTGTTAAAGTCGATAAAACAGATCATAAATTACATTTGGTTAAAATGTGTAATTTGAGATGTCAAATTATGTATATAAAAATCAATGTTTGTTGAATATGTGATAATGTTTATTTTATGCCATATAACTGTCTGTCGCACGCTAAAGATGTGCTCTCCCTGCCAGTGTGTTCCACATTCCTATTACCTTTCAAGCGAAGCCTGAAAAATTATCCTGATAGGCCGGCATAATGGTAGAGACTGATGTTTGCCGTCAATGGCTGGCATCATTCTTGGACCCCACGTACCGCTGACTATCAGATTGGAGCTATGTCACATGCCGTGGTAAGTGTAAAAACAACAACTTTGAAAGGAAATAATGTAAGGGTTAATTCATCGCATAAGTCAAAAAATACAAATATACACAATAAAGATATGTGCAACAATGCGCCCCGACGGACCTGATGGCTAAACACAGGTACAAAAACAATATAATGACATTTGTTGGAACAGAAATGTAGGTTAAAGTAGTGTCGAAGGAATCTTAGTCAGTGGAGTCGTCCAGGCCCTGATGGCTAATGGGCTTGGGTTGGGGATGGGGAAATTCCCCCGTTTTCCCCGACAGGATCTCTGGAGATGCTTGAAGTGTCCGTTGTCGGCCCGATAGAACATACGTCTAGTCAGGCCGACAACAAACTCCTCAATAGTAGGCATTTCCAGATCTCGAGCTATGACGGAATTACGCACGAACCACGGCGCTCGGGAGACAACTCTGAGCGATACGTTCTGCTGACTTTGGATCTTGTCCCTATTGGTCTTCGCCAGAAGGTAATGCCAGGCTGGCGCAGCGTAAGTAAGACGAGAACGAATGAACATCTTGTAGATCCGGACCTTCAACCTGAGCGGCAAGCTGGAATTCATAACAGGACGCAACATGGCTCGGGCCGCCTTCGCCTGATTAACGGCGTGGCAGGCCATTTCACCCATTGTTAACGTCCTGTTAATGATGCAGCCCAGGTATTTTACGGTCGGAGTCCACTCGATATTCTGTCCCCGAAGCTGCAGTGGTGGAGGCAGCCGGCATCTGGATGTCATCAATGCGGCAGTTTTGCCGACATTGATGGACATACGCCATTTGTAAGGAATCTTACTGATAGGATAATTCCATTGCATATTAATAATAATAAGTAATTACTTTCGATAAAGACAATATTGAAAGGCATAAACAAGTCAGGGTGAAACAAGTGCACATAAAATTTTCAAGGCGTTGTCAAAACAGCTCGTCAACACCTCGGGGGATAAGAGAGCTGGGCAATATTTGGACCAAAGGATCAGCTTGCCATTCAACGTGGCAATGCTGCTATACTGGCACTTTGCCCATTGGCAGCGATTAGTAGTAAATTTTATATTTATAACTAGCTGACCCGGCGAACTTCGTAACGCCTGACATCAATGAATGTACCCTCGTCGATATGCCCCACAAATCAGCGCTGATGCGCACCACCTATCGGACAACGGTAATACTGTGTCAGAAATCTTCGCCGATGTTCACACAACATATTCCCAAAGCTTCATCCCGATCGGCCAAGTAGTTTTGAAATGTATAGTAAACACAAATACACACAGTCATTCATTTATATATATATATATATATAAAAAGATAATAATTTTATTTTGTTATTTCTTTATTTTAGTTTTTAGTTGTATTTTTAATTGTTAAGTAGATTTTTTTAAAATTCATAGAAATTCATGTTTTAAAATTTTAGTTTAATTAATAATTTAGTTTATTTTTTAAAATCATTGTACCTTACTTCCTTCGAATAAATAAGTCAGGGTTAAAAATAAACTTGACTTTGAAAGTGAATTGGTAAACGCAGTCGAATTTTCCATATATAGACATTAAAAGCACGATTTTGTATGTCAAGACAAATGTGTTAACAATAAGATTGATCCTGCAACGCCATTTTTTATTTGGTATTTAGTTGTAAGACTACACTTTTCTAGCAGATATTCAGATTCCCTCACTATTTCTGCTCGTTAGTGGAATAAACTTCCATTGGTGATCAGACAAGTTCCTTCTATTCCTATATTTAAAATTTGGTCAACAGTAATTTCCTTAAATTGCAAAATTACCCAATTCATGATTTGACATAGTTAATATATATGTGTACGTTTATTTCATTGTTTATTTATGTAAATATTTTTATTAAGACAGAAAACATAAAACTGAAAATTCTGTAAATCCTGAACAGACCAGGAGTAGAGAGCACGAAAGCAACCAGGGTCTACAAATGTCGTGCAAGAGCAGCATCTCTGATGAACACACAAAATAAAACCAAACAAAAACTACAAATGAAATGTGAAAGGGTAATGGACTTTAAGAGTCATAACGTGAAGTGCAATGTCAAGATCACGATGCTGGCCAGACAATAGGCTGATCTAGCGACAGAACAATAATCTAACCCTGACCTTACAAAACGTCTAACACATACGTAACTGCATATTTTTGATAAAGACAGACAAAGACGTCTTATGTAATAGTCATCAACACATCCTCTACAATAAAATGTCCTGTAGTAGACATTCACAGCTGACAATATGCCTTGTAGAACATTCTGAGGAATTCGGACTACTCTCGCTACGTTCAGGAGGATTGACGATGTCTAAATGTCATTTTACTTTGACTATTCCACTACCGTTATATTGGAACTGGGACCGTAAGCCTTAACCAGCTCTCCGAGGCATGGGGAGATCGTAGATCATTGGTAGATGCCGAGGACTCAAACCCACCTTTTTTGGATGTTTGGGAAAGCGTTCTTATCAACTTTTGGATTTATTAATAATAATTGACAATAGAAGTGATGCAAAGAATTGAAATGAAATGAAATGAAATGAAATATTTATTCGTGTAAAGAATTTGGGTAGACAAATTTGCAGTTGTGATTGCTATTGATTAGTACTACCAAACCCTACCTGCAAAGGTGTACACACATCACATTATTAAATATAATACAATACTACCGTAGTTACAATTAGAATATAGACACAAGAATAAATAAAAATGACCAGAAACGTAAAACAATAATAACATTTATCAGTCGGTCAATAAGATTAATAATAATAATGTCAAAGCATGCAATATAATTTAGTCAATAATCACAATTTAGTCAAGAAAATCACGCACACTGTAAAAAGACCTTTTCAACAACCATGCTTTTGTTAATCTTTTGAATTTATTGAAAATTTGCTTAAAAATGAGACGTTGTTGTTAAGAAAAAGAACTTGGATTAGGAGGATTCATATTTTCTTAAAGAACAAATAATGAGTGTAGAAAAGAAAAATGAGTGCAAAGCGAAAGCTTTAATCTTGCGGTGTATTATCGAACGTGGTCAATCACAGGCCTACTCTATTATTACTAAAGACATAGGCAATCAGAAAGGCATCATCAAAGAGAAATATGTTAAATTGAACTGATTCTAGAACTATCTATATCCGTTTGGAGACAACAAAAGTTGGTGGAACGCAACGCGAGTAAGATCGAGGAATATAGTTAAAAATAATGAAGCTATTTAATACTTTAATGGAATGAGTTTTGCCGAATCCGAAGACGATGTGGAACCCGCCTTAGCCACTCTAAATAGTAAAAATATCACTGTCAAAACTTTTAAATTTGGAACTAAGGAATTTTTATTACGGAGATTACGGAGTTCTTCGCGCCATTTTGCGCGGACATGTCAAGTGCAAGTTTTTATTTGGTAAATTAATTTACTGTGGATATTGTTGGTCAAAAGTCATAACTTTTTGCCAACAATTGTTTTGTTGAATAATGGCTACAATGTGATTAGTTATGGAAAACGATAAATTGGACTTTGAATATGGGGCACAAGATGCAGTTTATTTTTTGCGGATTTCCCGCTGTGTTTGACCAGGCTGCCAAGGGTTGGCAAATATGATCTATTCATTCAACGACAATCTAAATCCAATTTGGGTTACCACTCATCACTAAACACTGTCAAACTGACATTATTTGGTGCTCACCGAGGCATGGGAACGATAGTGTTGTTAATCTATGACAAATGTACGTAAGAAAAGTGCATTTCTCATTGGTACATGCTGGGTGAGTTTGAACCAACCTTTGTAGGATTCAAGGAACGCGTTCTTACAACCGAGCCACCACCGCGCCAAAGATATTAAATAAATAAATTAATACTTAATAAATTAATTGTATGTAATTAATCTGTGTATTATAGTAATAAATAATTTAATTTAACTTTAGAAAAGACGGTGAATTTTTCAAGTGGTCAAGGCCAAATTCCAAACCACAACGAACAGCGAATAGTATGTGTGTAAAAGGCTAACCTTTACAACGAACTCGTAAGTATAATTGGCAAGTTTCAAGATCACTTTCAAATTGCTTATTTGCTTGCATTTACAACTTTCAAGAGTAATGACGCGCGTGGCTAATAACTGTGCGGTTGCCGTGATCCGAAGACGGATGAATCACAAACCAGCAATCTTCGACCATTTTGATACCAACATGGTGTTTATGACAGCTACACACAATCACATACTCTTAGATATCATTTTCCACTTATAGGCCTCCAGTTCTTCGCGCCATTTTGTACGGACATGTCAAGTCCAAGTTTTTCGTTTTGTAAATGAGTTTACTGTGGATATAATTAGTCAAAAGTGGTGTTATTTTATAAATTTAACACTAATCTGACACTAGTATATGGGGCAGAAGTAACATTTTGTTTTTTGTGGTTTTCCCGGGCTGTGAACTCCCGTATACCCTTCGTGTTTAGGCGAGATTGACATGAATTACTCCACGAAAAGCATCAAATTCTGCAACACTTGGAATTTAACGATCCCCACTCGGTTATGAATAAATTACTTAGGGCTGATGTATTCTGTACAATGTCCTTTAAAGACACTAAAAAATTAACTTATTATAGTTTGACCTTCACCGATAGGTAATCCACTTTTTATCAAAATTAAAATCACACTTTAAGATTTAAATAAATTAATATTATAACTCTGTTTATTAAGAATAAAAAACGGTACAATGATTTAAATAAAAATAAAGCTAATAAAAATATATAAACTAAATTAAATAAACTTTAAGATTGTGTGACAACATTTTTTTTTATAGTATTGTTGTAATCGCTCTTTACAAAAGCGTAGTTTCTTACGACCCCGTAAGGGATACGGTCGTGATGATACTTTTTAAAACGTCACGGGCGGCAATGCAGACTAGGGTTCAGAACCGGGAAATTCCGCTCTCGAAAGTACCGGGAATTCCCGGTTCTCAGTTCAGTAAAATGGAACCGGGAAATTAAAACTAATTCCCGGTTCTTTCTGTTCTCTCGGGATTATGCGATTCATACTACTACTTACCTACTGTTACTTTTTTTAGTCATATCTCTTAAATATTCAAAAGGATATATCCTGTTCATTTATAATTTGTTAATACAATAAATTTGCTAGTTTCAAAGTTTAAGATAATTTTAATTTAGGTAAGGTAAGGCCTATTGTGATAGGTATATGTTTCCGCCCACTGCTTAATTTTTACCTTTATACTTACTTAATTCTTAACAAGAAGATTTTTACTGTTTTATAATAACTAACTAGGTATGAGAACAGAAAATAAAAGAAAACTGTATACCAAAAGACTGAGTGAATAAAATCTGTTTGATTCTATTTTTTTTTAATTACTAAAAATTTTCAATAAAAACTTTTTTTACTTGTTTTATATATGATAACAAAAACAACCAAAAACTGATAATAACGAAAAAACCGGGAAACACCGGTTCCTTTACGAGAAAGTACCGAAATTCCCGGTTCTCGAAAACAGAAGCGGTTCCGAAACCCTAATGTAGACTGAAGCACAAGTTGTCGTATATGACAACTCTCCGGCACGATCTTGTAATGCCTACTAGATGTCTAGTAGAGTGTCCGTGTCGTCTTACAAAATCTTTGGTATAAACCAAAGATACCTACCACTTTTGTCATTGGACTTGATATTGACATAGTTGGCTAGTGTATTATTTAGTTCGCGTGTCTAAAAAAATATTAGGTAGGTATAGTATAAAAGTTTAGCAATATTACTATTTTGGCCGTTATACCAAGGCTGTTCGCATAAACTTCTCTTTAAAAAAACCTTATTGTGATTTAATTAAACCTGTTTTCTTTCTAGTAGCTTTTTTTTTGGTAGGGACTAGGGCTGCCACAAAAAGAGCGGATACAGACATTTTTATAACGTTGAGTTTTTGGTGTCATAATACACTTTTTATTTTTTTACACTAGCACGACTTGTGACCTTGGGCCCACCTGATGGTAAGTCATCTCACACCTCCGATTTGCGGATGACATAGTCATTATGGCCAGTTCACTCAAGGATCTTAGCGGAATGCTGAACGGCTTAAACGTAGCATCCCAGCGGGTTGGTCTCGGAATGAACTTAGACAAGACGAAAGTCATGTTCAATGATCATGTCAAGCCGAGGCCAATCTGCATAGGAAACGACACTCTCGAAGCTGTGCAAAATTACGTATACCTCGGGCAGACTATCCAATTAGGAGCAGCCAACTTCAGCAAAGAAGCCGACAGACGCATTCAGCTAGGATGGGCGGCATTCGGGAAACTCCGGCACATCCTCTCATCGTCTATACCACAATGTTTAAAGACTAAGGTCTTTAACCAGTGCGTCCTCCCGGTAATGTCGTACGGAGCAGAGACGTGGACACTAACAGTGGGTCTGGTCCATAAATTCAAGGTCGCTCAGCGAGCCATGGAGAGAGCTATGCTTGGTGTATCTCTGGTGGATAGAATTCGAAACGTTGATATTCGTCAGAGAACGAAAGTTACAGACATAGCTTTTAAAATTAGCAAGCTGAAGTGGCAATGGGCCGGACACATCTGCCGCAGAACCGACGATCGATGGGGCAAACGGGTTCTAGAGTGGAGACCACGTACGGGAAGACGCAGAGTGGGACGACCCCCCGCCAGATGGACAGATGACCTAAAGAAGGTCGCTGGTGGGGGTTGGATGAGGGTAGCGAAAGATCGCGTTAAGTGGCGAGCCTTAGGGGAGGCCTACATCCAGCAGTGGAGAGATACAGGCTGATGATGATGATGATGATGATGATGGTAAGTGGCGCGCAAGGTCTATGAATGTTAGCAACTGAAGTCAGCCACTCATAACTGCCATCAATCTCTAACACTATGCCGGCTTGACTAGATGCTTTTTCACACTTCGCTTAAAGGACTCCACATCTCTATCGTACGACAGATGTATGACTCCCCAAATTTATACGTAAGCGAAGGAATGGTGACTACGGTATGTGAGTGCATATTCTGATCTGTGCGTGTGGTTCGGTTGCGGAATGGAGAGGGAGGGATTAGGTTACATATTTTTGGGAAGGTATTATTTATTGGACAAGACTAAGGTCATTGACCATGTTAAGAAATCTGCGTGGGAATTGCCACTCTCGAAGTTGTGCAGGGGGGTGGAAACTTAAAACAAACAATTGACAATTTTTAGTTCCCACCTAGTAGACGGTAGGGAGTACTAAATTTAATATCTGTGGTTTGAACATAATGAGTTGCTATTCAATCAATTCGTTCAATTCATTTAACATAAAATATAATATAAATACAACCTTAGTAAAAATATATATTTTAATGTATTGTTCAAGTTCTTAGTACCTACATATGTATCGTATGGTAAACTAGTAACAAAATACAGAATATTTTTTCATTTAGGCGCGCAGGTTATTAGTTGCGGGCTTAAAAATCGAAGTTCGAATATGATACTATTTCTATATAGAAGCTATACCTATAAATATGACTAAAATATGACTAAATATGACTAAATGACCGCCTCCGTGGTCTAGTGGTAACAAACGTTGTCACGGCAGTGCGGCAGGCACTCAGGAGGAAGTGGGTTCGATTCCCACCTGGGGAAGTTGTACATTGTATAATTTGTCTCGGTCTGGGTGTTTATATGTATATATTTACAAAAAATACATTTTGCTGTTATAAAAATAAAAAACTGCAAAAACATTTTTAAATGATGCGATATAGGTGTAATACAAGGTACCATTGCCGCTAGCGACATCTACAAAAAGCTTTGCCTGATACACCCCATTATAACAAATAAGTGAAAACCAATAGGTTAATGATTACATAAAAACAAAATAAATGAGAGGCAGGAACAAGTATAAAATTATGTTAACATAGTAGTATTCGTATATATATATATATATATATATACTATTGATGAATATCTCCAAGACAAGAACGCACGGGTGTACCCATTTATTATTTAAATTAATTGTGTTTATAGTATAGTATAGCTTATAGTATGACAATGCCTTTTTACAGCAGCTACAATTTTAAGTGACATTTTTTTTTTATTTTTTTTATTTGTGTTGCATTAGCTTCTTGAATGACAATGCCTCTTTACAGCAGCTATAATCTTAAGTGACAATTATATTTTTTATATTTGTATATAATTTGATAAGATGACAATGCCTATTTACAGCAGCTATAATTATAAGTGTAGTTTTGTGTGGAATTATTGTGTATATAACTCACGTAGGTTTTTTTTTTAAATGTTATTTTATGTTTGTATTGTAACGCACTGCTCTACATTTAAGTAAGGTTGTGTAGTTTCATGGCGTTCTACCTGGTAGAATGCTGTGATTATGTAGCCTAATATTAAAGTATACTTATTGTAAATTTGACATGTAAAAGTGCAAAATACAATATTTTTTTTTTTTTGTCCTATGCCTAATTACAGAAATAAACGAATTGAATTGAATATATATAAGTAGGCTTGCACTTAAGTCAGTGATAAGAGTTGTCTTGATAGATGTAGACTCCGGGTCAAATCTAGAGGGGTGGCAGCCCTAGTAGGGACTGATGTCTATCATCAGTGCTTCTATCCTTCCATTCTTGGACCACGTGTATTAATTTATTTTACTATGGCACCAACTTCGCCATTTGCCAAGCACCCAATAGATCACTCTTTAGGGAAATGGTATATTAACATTACTTAAACAGCTCCCAACAGCGTATGTAAGATATATTGTATGTAGTATATTTATATGTATAGTGTATAGTATATGTATTATTGCGCACATATCTGTATGTATATTAATATGTATTATTGTATCATAGAATAAGTTTATTTTATTTTTCTTTAAAATTAACGTACATACATCGACCCTCCGTGGTCTAGTGGTAACAAACGTTGCCGTGAACTCGGGAGGTCGTGGGTTCGATTCCCACCGGGGGCAAGTTGTATATTGTAAAATTTGTCTCGGTCTGGGTGTTTATATGTATAATATGTATATATTTACAACAAAAAAAAAGTATAATATGTAGTTTATCAACCATCTAGGTTCCGTAACACAAGCCTCGTAGCTTAGCACGGAAACTAGATGGCGCTGTGTGACCTGTCTGGAAATATTTATTTATTATTATTATTATTATATCTTCACGCCAGATCTCTTGCGGGGTAGGCAGAGACAATTGAGCGCCTTTTGACACGATAACGACATACCTCTTTTGCTTCGTCGACATTCATTAACCTCTTCATACATGCCCTATGGTTACGAAGACTTTTTAATGCACATTCAGTCAGTGTTTTATTTATTTGATCATGATATGTGAGTCTCGGTCTGCCAGGGCCTCTTTTACCCACAACTTTCGCATTATATATCTTTCTTCACTCATCCTTTCAACATGCCCGATCCATCGTAGCATGCCTTTCCTTATTTTTATACCAACCCTTTTCTGTATTTCGATGATACGTATGCGGTCCGCTAAAGCAGTTGCAGCAGGGCACCGTTAACACTATTTCCCGCATTCAATCTTCTTTCAACATCCCTATCGTACTTCCCATCCGCAGTGAAAACACTGCCCAGATATATAATTTCATTTACTTGTTCTAGAGTTTCATCATCAATCTTTATCGTCACGGTTGTCATCCTTGTTCTTTCAAACACTAGTACCTTGGTTTTTCTCGCATTCAAACGGAGTCGTTTTTCGCACATCCCTCTTTCATTTCAGTGACTAGTGATTGCAGATGTTGTTCGGACGATGCCATAAGCATCATCTGCATAAAGCAGGCAGTTCACCACTAGATCACTCATCTTTATCCTAAAGCACGCAGCCCTGTTTGACGCCCATTTGGAATTCAAAGCTTCATTAAATATTAAAAATAAGTTTCATATTTAAGCCCTTTGCACCTACCTTATATTGAAAATTCTCTGTATTGTCCCAAAGGTTGGCTGCTAGCTCGCCCCTTGTACATAGTGCATTAAAGTTTTTAAATAAATAAACTCCTGCCCGTTGTTACGAGCAGCGAAGGCTACTTCTGTTAGGAGGCCAACACCTCGTTACAGATTCCCGTCTCTCCCGAAAGATGACTCTTATGACGACGAACGTAAACAGTACACAGCTTCTATTTTATTTTAGATAAGTGTTGGGGCCAAGGCCCGTTGTAGGATGACTCAGGATACCCTGGCTGATGAATTATGTGAAAGATGGAATGTATTTCGTTTGATGCGTTTATATTTGTAGATGCGTCTATGAACGGCGAATGCCCGGCAATGACTCCACGGTACCAAAAATATACTTAAACTTCAAACTATTAGCCGACCGCGGAGAGGCTCCTCTCCGTGGTCGGTTAACTGATGTTAGGACATATGGCATTAACAATAAGTCTCTTAAAAGGTAGCTGGTAAGGTATTAAATATATCTATTGGTACTTTGTATTTAAAAACAACATTTAAGCTATTGATAAAAGTTGCAATGTACGATGAAATATTAATACACGGTGTAATAGTAACCGCAGGCATTTTAAATTGGGCAATGAACTCGGCTGCCGGCTGGCAGGTGAATGACAAAAACAATGAGAGTGTAAAAGTTTTTTAATGAGTCTGCCTTTTGTTGACCAAAGCAGACTCGCACAATGGTCGCGCTTTAGACTATTCTTATTTAAAAATTGAGTCTGTACAACTTGCTTACATTACCATTTTGTTATGTCGAAGGATGTCAGTCACGCTTTAAAATTTCCAAACAGGATATGAAGTGAGATGTCAATTATTGTTGGCTAAACAATCGTATCTAAATACATAAGAATTTAATAAGCACATCAAATATAGCATCAAATCGAGCTCAATTTAAAAATATGGTCTATTTTCATTTCTTAAATGACTCCTAACAAGAGACCTACTTAGTGTATGTATATATATTGTATTGTATGTATGTATGTATGTATGTATTTATGTGTGTATATAATTAACATATTGTTTATTGCTTACAATGTGATCGTTTAGTTATAATATATTGGATTTTTACTTGCACCTACCGTTCACTTTAAATGCTTTATCTGTCCCTAAGGTTGGCTGTCAGAGAATGTCTAGCGGCATTAAGCCCGCCCCTTGTACACAGTGCAATAAAGTTTTAAATAAATAAATAAAATAGCATTAAACAAAATTTAACTTTGTGGCATTTGGAGTTTATAATAGTTTTAATTTAATTTCATACGTATTTTTAGTTTAGTTTTATTTATAATTGGTTTTATTAATCTATTTTATTTTAATATTTTTGTATTAAGTACTACTACTTCGAAAAATAATTATATTATAATAATAAGGTAATAAAAAGTATTACTGTATCACAAGAAATAGTATTAACTAATTACTCAATAATGTATTAGTAACTACATGTTACATTAAAAATATTTCTACATAATAACTAATATATATATACATATATATATATATATATATATATATGTTCCTTTGTTATTATTCTAAACTATACAACTATCTAAAAGTCCATAAGGCATTTATTAAAGTTTAATGTCCTTGTGGCAGATTTCTATGTTTAATAATATTAGTTATTTGACATATTTTAGTGTTGTATACAATATATATATATATTTATATTAGATTATAGTAGTACCTTGTAGTACTTGACATTTTTAGTTTGACGTTTTTTAGTTTGACATTATTAGTATTTAAATTTTATTTTCTGTATTTCATTATTTTGCATTCAATATGGCTCTTCCATAATTGTATTGATAGTTTGGGCTGTTTCTGGTCTTCGTCGTGTTGTTTCGTATTAAGCTGTCGGACCATGATTGTGTTATCTCGCTTACTGTAGGTAACTAATATTAGTTACAGAGTATTATAAATTGACTTAACCAAGTGTTCCAGACGGTCCCTACAGTGATAAATAAATGAAATGAAATGAAATGAAATGACGTTTATAATTGGAGTTTAAAGAGATGTTATCGAGTAGTTATAATTAACAAATACAAAATTTCACCCATTAAATTTAACACAGCTTTCTCAAAACATTAACAATTACAATAAAACAAATGGAAGCTGTTCATTTTACGACGTCTTGTGTTTTAGAAGCTTTCTATGTTAATTTACGAGATCGTTATCACGTAAAAGTTAATTTTACATTTATTTATTTATTTTAAAACTTTATTGCACTATTAGGATATAAGATGACACGGCCCTTTTACAGCTATGAATTTATGTTTAATTGACATATAATTTTTATTTTTTTATTATTATTATTATTTTTTGTTTTATAAATTTATTAATTATCTGACATGTGTATATAAATTCTGTACATCATAATTATTAAGTATTTAGAATGTAAACTGACACGGCCTCTTTACAGCCACGACCTTACTTAAGTAGTTCCTAAGTTAGTTAGTTTTACTTGCTTGTAGCAGTAATTAATGTTGTGGCTAACATACATAAATATGGATTATTGCGTTTACGGTTAAACCATTATTACCACTATGATTAGTACATATGATTTAATAATTGTATTGATATTATTAGTTCTGACTGTATCCAAGTTGTTTTAAGCGAACCAATGGAAATAAACTATTTTGATTTTTTGATTTTGATGTACGAGTACAAAGGCGGACTTAATGCCGCTAGGCATTCTCTGACAGCCAAACCTTTAGGTCATTTAGACAGGATAGGTGGTAGGTCCAATTATGCATCGAAGTAAAGTACTTTCTTAAATAATTCATTTTTTTGTCCGTACAACGTGGGCCAAGGTTGTATTATGATTGATTGTGATAATGGAAGGAAAAAAATCCGTTTAATAAATTAGTTTTTTTATTAAATGAGAAATTAATTATTTTATCCTACGCGTTGGAGGACGTCTTTAAAATGCTGGACTGGAAAAACTGCGGCATAAATGTCAACGGAGAATACATCTCACACCTCCGTTTTGCAGATGACATAGTCATAATAGCAAGCTCGCTGGAAGATCTTAGCGGATTGCTAAACGGCTTAAATTCAGCTAGGATGGGCGGCATTCGGGAAGCTGCGCCACATCTTCCTATCAAACATACCCCAGTGTTTGAAGACGAGAGTTTTCAACAAGTGCGTTCTTCCAGTACTGTCGGAGCAGAAACATGGTCTGGTCCACAAATTTAAGGTCGCTCAGCGGGCTATGGAGAGAGCTATGCTCGGTATTTCTCTGATGGATAAAGTCTGAAACGAGGAAATCCGTCGGAGAACCAAAGTTACCGATATAGCCTTCAAAATTAGTAAGCTGAAGTGGCAATGGGCCGGACATGTCTGTCGAACGATGGAGTAAACGAGTTCTAGAGTGGAGACCACGTACAGGAAGACGCAGAGTGGGTCGACCCCCCGCTAGATGGACGGATGACCTGAGGAAGGTCGCTGGTGGGGGTTGGATGAGGGTGGCAGGAGATTGTGTGAAGTGGCGAGCCTTGGGGGAGGCCTATATCTAGCAGTGGAGAGACACAGACTGATGATGATGATGAATAAATGAGAATGCCCATTTTTGGACCCAAAAAAAAGTTTTTTTGTCATAATTATTTCTTTTTTATTTGATAGCTTATGCAATCTTATTACTTATTATGAGAACACAATACCTATATTAATATTGTGTGTTCATAATCTGTAATTAATTTTATTTATTTTACATTAACATAAAGACAATTGTCGTAAAGTTTGTCTTATGTTAATAATTATATAGTTTTGATACCGCCGACATAATTAGAGAATTATTTACACTTTAAAATTCTTTGCTTTATCTATAATAAAGTACCTGATCGTATAAATAGTCCTTTGTATTGTAAAATTAGGGCTATAGTAAAGTTGGCTAAATGTAAATCCGCTTATTTATAAGCGTGGTTTCTGACCACCCTGAAAGGGAAACGGTCGTGATGATACTTTACTTTACTGTATTCTAAAATAAATCTTAACCAATTAGAGTGTCCTTCACTTATAATTTTGTTATTTTTATTATTTTATTATTTCTCTTCCCAAATGATGGTTATCATGTACTGTTCCAGATACACCAATATGTACTATAAAATGATATTGTTTTATATCAATATTGTAAAAATTGACGTTTAAAAGTGCAGAATACATCTCTTTTTGTCCTATGCCTACTTGCAAAATAAACGAATTGAATTGAATTTACTATTTTTTATAGTCATGGATGTGATTGTATGTTGTTCGTAGGACGGCATCATAAATTTGTTATGAATTATATGTAATAATACTAAATAGTTATATAACAATTGAAAGTTACTATTTGCTGACATATTCAACAGTTAGTTTCATTTACATAACACACTTAGTAGGTACTTGCAACGTCTACTTATAAAACCACAGAAGTATTAACTGGACGGTGTATAAAATAACTCCCCAAGTACGTCTATATGGAATGATCTTCCACCGGCCGTTCGGGACGCGATAGTTACAACGTTACCCACTTTCCGTAAAATGTGTGCAGCATGGCTGCTTGTGAAGCAGGCTGGGGCAGCTCCCGTCTAGGTTTCTGTTTTATTTATTTATTTATTTATGTTCTTGGTTTTTTTATTTGTTTTATTTTAATTTTGTTTCATTATTGTTTTATAACTTTTATATTACTGTTCCACTAAATTTAAATGTCGGCTATGGTATAATAACAGAGGTTGTTGGAACCTGCTTCCAACACCATTTTCTGAACCATAGACCCTTTTGTCATTATATCTTTGTTTTATTTTTTAACTATATTTTAAATTTTTATTAACTATTTTGTGACAAATAAAAACTGATTTTATTTTATTTTATTTATTTTAGTAATTCGCGTAAATGTTAAATTAATTATTATCACTATCACACTACATATTATAAAACAAAGACTTCCTCCGCGTCTGTCTGTCTGTCTGTTCGCAATAAACTCAAAACCCACTGCACCGATTTTCATGCTGTTTTCACCAATGAATAGAGTGGTTCTCGAGGAAGGTTTTAGTATATACTCTGTTAGCTTTTTAACACCACTGGCAATGGTTGATATTTAGAGGGTAAAGGTGGGTAATACCTTTTTACTGCAGATTTTGGATACTACAAAATAAATAATAAAGTTTTTAAATAAATATGATACACTCAGCAAAGGGAACGCCGCCATTTTCTCGTCACTACTGTTGTTTCGTGTTGTCATAGATAAATAAATTTTCGCCTCCGATTTGTCTGTCTGTACACTGGAACGAATTTAAAATGACAAAATACCATGTGAATTGATGATCGCTGCAATGCCTCTACAGTATATACCGACTTTCTAATATTTATCTTAACGTAATATGATTATTTTACTTTCCAACTATGATGGCTAATTCTGACGTGTATTTTCAATTTGATTTGATTAAAACCGTCTGGCCAACGCAGTGTTTAATCCTATGTGCCTTTTGGAAAATAAATTCTGGATTTCAGAAAGCAGTATCCCTATTTATGACACAATAAAACTATACTTACAAAGTTAATAATATATATTTATTTATTTGACACTTTAGTGTACAAAAACAAGGCGGGCTTTAATGCCGCTAGACATTCTATCATTGCCCTTTGGGACAACTTTAAACACTTAACTGAAACTGTACACATATTAAAATATAAATTATGAGTATTATTTTATAACTACATATAAATATACTTAATAATAATTATATATACATACATATATATTAATAATATTCTTACAACCGTTGAGATAAGAAATAAAAAGACTAAGAACATAAGTATAGGAAAATAGTTTGGTGGTTTAAGTACAACACGAACCTAATTATTGTTATATATATATTTAATTAGGATCACCAACAGAGTACACATTGAATCCAATTCTATCAATACAAGCAAACAGTAAAAAAAACATTAGGAATGGTACCCCAGTAACAGGTGACCACAACATGTCAAACTACATTCAATTATGATACATTATATGTTTAAGAAATTTAATTAATAATAGTAACAATATTTAAAAATTAAAAATAATGAGAACTATGACTAAAAGTAATATATATATATAATAACAATAATTAGGTTTGTGTTGTACTTAAACCACCGAACTATTTTCCTATATGTTCTTAGTGAGAAATATCAAAGGAAGTAATTGGAATGTAACTTATGAATCTTTGTTTTTGTATTCTTTGCCTAATTGTAATTATCATTTCTATTTTTTTTTCCCGAATAAACAAATAAATAGTAGATGCTTGTCTTATATTTAAAACAAATTTGTGGCAACAACTACAATGCACTCCCATCCTCATTAAACATTGTTTTGTAACTAACCTCTCGGCAACTGTGTGGTAGTAGGAACTGTTAACAATATTCGTTTTTATATCTTGGTAAAATATTGTACGAGTATATAATCGCGGGGCCCAGGAATAGAGATGCCCAATCTATATTTGTTTTTATAATAGTACGACATGTGACCTTGATTGCGTGATAGTAACTGAAATCAGACACTCATGACTGACATCAGTTCCAACACTATGCCGGCTTGACTGGGCATGACGGCAATTCGAGCCTGATCCCGAAACGTGTGGATACACTTTACTGGGTTTATCGGCACGAACGGTGGATACTTCCTCGACCAGGCAGACTGAGCAAATTACCACCATCAGTCCGCCTACCACCTCTTGGTCTTGGTCTTGCAGTCGTGGTAAACAAAAAGACTGTTTAAATTAAAAATCAAACAAATACTGGTAATTAAATGTTTTTATTCGACAAAAAATACCTAAGCTCGACAAAGTCACGTGACTAAATAAATATGAATGTGTATGCTAGAAATAGCGATGCATGTGGTATAATTACATATAACAATTTACCTACCATGTTAGTGACAAAACTAAAAAAATAAAAATTATGATATCATGTTTTATTTACATTTTGTCGTCTCTGCGCTGTTTTAAGTTTACAAATAAAGTGTCGTTTCCTGTATCTTTTCAATTCTTTTGTTATTATTCTAAGAATGAAAAGTCTCTTTGTGCCAAATTCTAAAGCATTCGTGTTTGCACAAACCACACTCATTTGCTATTTATCTTTGCTTGCGTGTGTGCCAAAGACCTATGTTGTATGGACTAACCCATTATTTATTTAAAATGACTAATTAGTTTTACGAGAGGCATCACAGTATAGTATAATCACGACTATCCCTTCTGGAGTGGTCAGAAACCACTTTTTTTTTAAAAGCGGATTATCATTTAGCCAACTCTATTTATAGGCCCATCATGACAAGTGGCAAGCTCGTCAATGTCTAGCGTACCAAACTCGAGAAATATCACAAATAAATTAAATAAATTATTGTGTCCCGAATGGAATCGAACCCGGTACCACCGAGTCTAAATCCACGAACTTAACCGCTAGACTACGGAGGCAGTTATTTATTTAGTATTAATTTGCAAAAGTCAATTTTATTATGTAAATATGTAATAACTATAATATATTAAATATTAATAATACATATACTACATATGATACCATTACATAACTTATGAACCATTTAAATAATGCGATGACACCATTTTTTAAAACATTTCGGATTTCTACCGGTAGTTCATTCCACAGGTTTGCGGCGACAACAGCAAATGAGTTGGCCATAAATCCAGTATGGTGAGAGGGAATGGGAAACAGAGTTATGAGAAGAGCGAAGGGACTTATATGGAATGAAGAGACTTTACTCTTGAGGTATTTCGGTGTCACAGGGTCGTTGAGTATAGAAAATAGTAAGCAGAGAATTCGGAGATTCCTCGAATCGGTTCCACTTTAATTTTGTTCGATACTCAGTACTAATGTACGAGTATGTAAAATTACCAACCTAAGAGTTAAAAGTATTAATGGGTCTGTCCTTATAATTATGTCTACTGTATGCATACATTTTCCATTTAGGTATCGACCACGAGATGACATTGGCGCGGTTTTATTTCATATTATTATAATATTTGAACTTACCATGATAGTTTAAATAAACTATTGGCAAATATGTGTTACATCCCAGCAGGATTATTGTTCTTTCTAAACTCCATGGCTATTGCAAATAAACGAAAAAAAAAAGTTATATACTATACTATACTATACTATACTATACTATACTATACTATACTATACTATACTATACTATACTATACTATACTATACTATACTATACTATACTATACTATACTATACTATACTATACTATACTATACTATACTATACTATACTATACTATACTATTTTTAACTTTATTGCACGAAGTACAAAGGCGGACTTAATGCCCGTACACATTTTCTGACAGCCAAACCTTGCAGACAAATTTGAACTATTATAGGTGCGATGAAAGAAATATTAAAAGTTAGAAAGAAAAATTAACAGCTAAATCATACACTTACACATTATACTGTTATCTATACTATAATATCAATATACTAAATACTAACACATACATAATACTATACATATACTTACATATATACACTTACTAACATTGTGAGGACTACGTATACTATACCATTAGAAGTAAAAAAGAGGAGCTCTTAAGATAAATCTTGTTTGTTTTTGCAGTAATATTTCCATTTATAACTACATAAGATAAACTCTTGTTTGTTAATAATACCTAATTATGTATTTAAATTAACAAACTGCACTTAGTTTAAGTAACAGAAGTATTGATTTTGTCATGCATGCTTTATGTGACAAACATGAGAAGCATAATTAGCTTGGACAAGTGATAATCAACGCGGTCGAGCTTGATTTAGCCCATAAAGGTTGCAGCAATACTAAAGTATGTTTGCCGAGAGGTCATAAATGTTTAGATGACGTTTTGAAAAGCGACTGTCGCTTAATTATCGCGAACTGTATGACGGGCGTCGCTTATCGCCGCGCGTACTGAGTGTCGTGGTACGCAGTTGCAGGCATGCAGTTGTTATAAAACCCGAGCCGGGCGGACGAGCGGGACATCGCTAAAAATAATTAGTGGGGCCGCAATTTCTAATGAGCTAAAAACCCCTGTTTTAATCTTTTTATTAACTCTCGGCGTACAGACTATAGATTGTAATTGTTGAATTGATTGTAAGAACGCTTTTCTCAACATCTTAAATATGTAGGTGGGTTGAACCCCAGCTTCCACCAACGAGAAATACACTTCTTACGTACATTTGTCATAGATTTACAACACCACCTTTCCGACCTTTCCACCCAGTTCAACTAATACCAGTGGAATCTTAACAAACACCCTCGCCAACCCGTCTGGCCAACGTGGTGAGTGTAGGATATATTCTCCAAAAAATATGGAAAGCCCATCTTAAAAAGTGGAGGTCTAGGAGTTAGGACTCAGTGTTTTAGGGGTGTGATGATGTACAGACTATAATTGTGGTTTTCAAAACCTAAGTATTATAATCGAAAAATAAAATCACAAAAATGTTTTTTAAAATATTTTGTAAATTACATAAAACTTACGGCCGCGGCCGGTTGCAGAAAGGCTAATTATCTTTTGACATCTTTAACGTATGCCTATGAGACACGTGCCAATGGACTGAAATAACTAAAGTGACAAGCTAATTACCAACCACGTGGCGTACCTCAATATATTGATCATAGATTATTTTAATCATTCCTTCTGCAACCGGCCGTTATCCCACCAAAATAAAATCATAATACCTATACTGAATAAAAATAGATTAATTTTATTAGGTTCAATTTAATTTTTAATGTAATTAAGTAATTAAGAAAGCTGGCAATTATTTCTGCCAACGTATTAGCTTAGCTATACAGAGGGGAAAAGTTGCCAGTCTTCTTGGGACTATCACTGAAGGGTCGTCTCTAGAGGACATTTTTTACTTATAGTTTATATTTATTTTTTTACTTTTAAGTAGTTTTAATTATTTATAATTTTAGTCCGATATACATTAATATAATGTCGATTACACTGTTCTAAATACTTTAATGTAATATAATTTATTTAATTATGGTTTTCAATTTAATTATTTAATATTGTAATAAAAAATTTAACCTAATAAAAAAATAAACTAACTGTCAATAAAAATATTTTAAAATCAAAAAAATATTTTTTAATCAAAATTGAGGCAAAACGATTTTCCGAATACTTCAATTCTCAAAACACAATAGATCTGTTGAAGCTGTCAAAAATATGTTTACTCGTACCTACGAATTGCCGATGAGTTGCGCATTGACAGATACAAAATCCCCAAAAAAATTGCCTGACATCTATATTAAACAGCCGTACTGCTAGGCCATTGAGACATTTACCTACTATTTCTTAAGTAACTTAATAGAAAAAAAAAACTCAGATAAGCAAGCTAGTTGAAACGAAGGACATTGAAATAGCGTATTTGGTAACCGAAGCGAGAACGACCGACAATCTAATGCCACTCATTTGCGAATGTATTTGTTCATTTGGCCGCTTACAGGTAATATTAGATAGAGCAGTGGTCGACAAGGTCGAACCGCTTCAGTTCATTTCAAGCCTTGGCCATACTGTGCCTGTCTACTATTTTATTATCTCGCTTATAATTTCCTTGGACTGATGATGGTTGGTAGATCGCGGTGGTGGCTCAGTTGTAAGAACGCGTTCCTTAAATCCTACAAGGTTAGTTCAAACCCACCCGGCATGTAGCAACGAGAAATACACTTTTCTTACGTACATTTGTAATAGAAGGTCTAGGATGCTGTGTTCTAGGGGATGTAATGATGAATGATGATGATGAACCAAACTAATTAATTAAAAAGAAAAACAACAACTGTTAAATCGATTGCTCTCACTTTTACGTCGCGAAATTGTCTGTGATTTGTTTCGAAAATTGTTCTGTACAGGGTGCGCGCCAGAGAAACTTACTTATTTAAAAGGTCATTAAAAACAAAAGTACTTCAGTTATTGTTTTAATTTTAATTATATTTTAGAATACAATGTCCCAATTTTTTTTTATACAGACTTGAAAGTGACATCGGTTAAATGGCGATCCCCATTGCGCATTCACTGATTAAGTCGATTTCTGAAGTTAGTGTCCACTCTTCTCAGCATATCAATCGGTATGTTGGCAATGGCGTCGCGAATGTTGTTTTTGAGGTGAGCTATTGTCTGTGGCCGATCGACATAAACCAGGAATTTCATAACTCCATAAAAAAAAATCGCATGGAGCCAAATCTGGAGAGCGAGCCGGCCATGTGAGATCGCCTCTGAGAGAGATAAGCCGGTCGGGGAAATGTTGTCGCAACAAATTCATTGAGCCTCGTGCTGTGGCTACATCTTGCTGAAACCACACATCCTTAGCGTTTATTTCTTCGAGGCTTGGAAGAAAAAAAATCCTCGATCATTTCGATTAGAAAAGAAGCTCTCGACGGCGTATGCCCGCTGTTCTCTAGGCCAGAGCATGATGGCAACTGACTAGAGGAAGAAACAAACTTGGGGACTTCCCCCTCCGCGCTATCCTCCCTCACCCCTCTACCCACACAGCTCACCGCTCGGGAGTTTTTTCAAATAAGTAAGTTTCTCTGGCGCACCCTGTATAAGTCTTATTATTATGAATAAGCACGTTTATTGACTGTCAGGTGGTTCAAAATTCGCCGGGTCAGTTAGTATAATATAAATAAATGTCAAAATAATACACCTAGATAAGAAAAAGTCAAAATAAAAAAAAAAAATATGTCCTACGTGATTCGCTTACAATTATGTCAAAGAGTAAAAACTATTTTCCAATAACCGGCGATGTAGTCTTCCACGGGATAATTTATTTGGCAATTCTTTTATCTAAGAGGATCCGGCAGCATCACACACTGCAGGCTCAAGCGAAAGAGTGTCCCTGGCCTTGGCCCAGGTTTAGCAAAGACTGAGGAAGGAACCAATACTGACATCAATACAGATAGACATATCAAACAAAAGAGTGGCCCATCGTACACGAATGCAGTAATCAAAGGAGAAAAAAAAAATGCTTTTGGGAAGGTTATTATAAATTGTTATTGCCATATGGAACACATTGTAGGCCAAATTCTCCAAAAGTTTCTTCAATAGTGGAGATCTAGGACTCCGTGTTCTACCGGATGTGATGATGTTATCGCACGTGGATGTCCAAACAGTTTTAAAATCATAAAAAAAAGATAATTAGTTTTTTCATTTAAACGAAGTCCAAGTTCACGAATGGTGGTCACGATTTTGGAAAAAAAACTCCACTGCTGTGTTCAATCAATTTGTTCCGCACCCGAGATTGCGCGGTCAGAATTTCATTCGTTGGTGAATTATATTTATTTAAGTTAACGCTAGCAAGTATTTATAATAATACTTTTAGTTTAATTTATAATGCAGTTTTTAATTAAGGCAATTCAATTAATTAATCAACTAAGAATGACCTAAAATGTCAATGGTTTTAAACTTTTGAATGCATTTTAATACTGACAAATAAAGATGTGTAGGTAACTATTTTACTTTTATATCAAACTCTTTGAGAAATATATAGTTTTATATTTAGCTGGGTTATCTTTACCTACTATACTATCACGACGTTGACGCGGGTGCGAATCTGTTCAAACAATTTTGTTAAAATTATTGTGTGTATTGTGTTAAGTTTATAGGTACTGTTTATTTGTTGTTTTTCTTTTAAATAAATAATCGGACCTGGACCAAGCAGTGCCCGTACATTTTCTTCGTTTATTAAAGTTTAGAAACTACTGGATTCTTTGTTTGAATTATCTCAGTGCCCGATGTATAGGTTCGATCGATCGAGTAGTCACTATTAAATATAAATATCACTACTTTGACGATTTAACGGGTACATTAAAAAAGACGGAACAGGACTGCAGCCTTAAGCAAACAGCTACTAGAAATATAAATAAACTGCAATGACCTTTGCCTTCAAAAACGCTAATATATTCAATAAACTTATACTAAACGGAAAATATCAAATACATGTGATTTTAACACCCAATGATTTAACAAACAATAACATTGATTTTTTAATATTCGACGTCAACTTGATAGTCCTAAAATTAATAAAACACATATGCAATGAAATGTTTATGGCGAATTTAAATAGTGCGCATTGACCAGTTTTTTTTAATAGTAATATACATATTAATTACCTATGTAATATCGGCATTTTAATGCAAGAAAAACCAAGGTATAAGATGTATGAGAGAAGAAGGATGACAACCTGCCGATAAAGATTGATAATGAAACTCTAGAACAAGTAAATAAAATTATATATCTAGGCAGTGTTTTCACTGCGGATGGGAAGTATAATATGTTGAAAGAAGAGTGAACGCGGGAAAAAGTTATAACGGTGCCGTGGGGTCACTGATCGGCAGTCGAAATGTTAGTGACAAAGCTCGGCTCGCCATACACAATGCCATGTTGGTACCAACACTGATGTATGGAAGCGAGACGTTGATATGTCAGAAAACGAATGAGAGTACCAGTAGAAATTAAGTCGTTGCATTGGATATGCGGCGTCACTTTGGCGGACCGCATAAGTAACGTCGGAATACAGAAAAAGGTTGGTATAAAAGAAAGTATAGGGACAATTTTTTTTTATTATTTTATTTTAGATTTTAATTTTGTAGTTTTAAATAATTTTAATTAGCACCTTACAATACATATCTTTATTTGAATTGACAATCAGCACACCCCCCGACCGCTGCGACACATCACTTTGGTGCAGTGGCTGGGACGTAAACCAAAGTCCAATCCTTAGTAGGTACACTGGGTGTTTAACTTTGAAATCAACAGAGACGATCGAAAGACTATATAGTAAGCTGGGTCTTACTGCTAAATGTTGAATGATGCAAACTAACCTTACTCCTCTATAGACTAACCTATTTTGTATCAATTTTTGTATTTTTTCATTTTTGTATTACCAGTGTACTTCTCTAATAAACGTATTTATTATTATTATTATTAAAAATAAGGTAAGGCATGCTACTATGTTTTGGGCATGTTGAAAGGATGAGCGAAAAAATATTGACAAACCAGGTACACGAGTAAAATGCGAGAGTTGTGGATAAAAGAGAGGGCAGACCGAGTCTCACATACCACGATCAAATAAATAAAACACTGGCTGAAGGTGGATGGTAGGTGGTTACTGCGGCATAAATGTCAATGGAGAATACATCTCACACCTCCGATTCGCGGATGACATAGTCATCATGGCCAGCTCGCTCAAGGATCTTAGCAGAATGTTAAACGGCTTAAACGTGGCTTCTCAGCAGGTTGGCCTCGGAATGAACCTGGATAAGACTAAGGTTATGTTCAATGACCATGTCAAGCAGAGGCCAATCTGTGTGGGAAATGCTACTCTCGAAGTTGTGCAGGAATACGTCTACCTTGGACAGACTATTCAGCTAGGCGCTGCTAACTTCAGCAAAGAAGCCGACAGACGCATTCAGCTAGGATGGGCGGCATTCGGGAAACTTCGACATATCTTCTCATCGTCCATACCACAGTGTTTGAAGACAAAAGACTTCAACCAGTGCGTCCTCCCCGTAATGTCGTACGGAGCAGAGACGTGGACACTGACAGTGGGTCTGGTTCACAAATTCAAGGTCGCTCAGCGAGCTATGGAGAGAGCTATGCTTGGTATTTC
Organism: Tinea semifulvella; assembly: GCA_910589645.1. NCBI lineage: Eukaryota > Metazoa > Arthropoda > Insecta > Lepidoptera > Tineidae > Tinea > Tinea semifulvella. Next base: position 7,571,225 of record OU342599.1, read on the forward strand.
TCTGATGGATAGAATTCGAAACGTTGAAATTCGTCAGAAAACCAAAGTTACTGACATAGCATTCAAAATTAGCAAGCTGAAGTGGCAATGGGCCGGACACATCTGCCGCAGAACCGACGACCGATGGGGCAAACGGGTTCTGGAGTGGAGACCACGTACGGGACGACGCAGAGTGGGACAACCCCCCGCCAGATGGACGGATGACCTAAGGAGGGTCGCTGGTGGGGGTTGGATGAGGATTGCAAAAGACCGCGTGCAGTGGCGAGCCTTGGGGGAGGCCTATATCCAGCAGTGGAGAGACACAGGCTGATGATGATGATGATGATGATGACTATAGTTTAGGCTTTAGTTTTATTTATACATTGTTTTTATTTAAAATTTTATTTGAATAAATTATTATCTCACGTCCCTATATCATAATAAATATGTATGTAATTATTATTATTAAGTAATTACTCGTAGCACAAATCTTGTGACTCGATAATGCGATCTTGTCGCACTAGTGTTTGAATTGTATTATTGTTGTGACATTTCATTAACACGTGTACTTAGAATAGAGTATTTTATGTACCTATTTGTATTGATTTTTAATATTAAATTTAATTTTGTGACTAGACCTTGCTAAAAGCAATCCCAAAAATTCGGTCATAATATTTATTTTTCATGTTTATAACAATTGCCTCCGTGGAATAGCGGTTAAGGCCGTAGATTTGAACGAAATGGGATAGATTTAGACGCATACCGTTTTCGATTTTTCGGCGGTATGTAATTTATTTGTGATATTTCTCGAGTTTGGTACGCTAGAGACATCGACGAGCTTGCCGCTTATCATATTGGGCCTATATTAAAATTGGCTAAATATAAATCCGCTTTTTTGGATTACAAAGAAAGAAAGAAACAAACAAAATACTTTTTTTATCGCAACAATTAAAATGGTTACAAAAAAAATATATACAAGGAATAAATCTCTTGAATTCAACGCCATAGTTTTGTATATTTTTTGTATATTTGTATATTTCACCTATATAACAATCGTTATATTTTGGTATGTCAGTTAACAAATATTAAAATGATAACAGTAATGCTATTAACACCATGCATCGTAGACAAAGGAGCATAGGAACACAATACAGTAGAAGGCATAAGACCACAAAACTATACAACTATTTAAAAGAATTTTCCGTCAAAGGCATGTCAATAAATTCTGACAGGTTATAAAAAGCATTATTTTGGAAAAAGATTTTCAATTTTGTTTTAAATTCACTTGGTTGTAGTCTAGTTATAATCTCAGGTAGTTTATTGTATAATGTAATTTTCAACTGCAAACCTTGTTTAAACGTTTTTCTTAACCTGGTTTGCCTTATATAGATTTCATTCTTGTTTCTTAGGTTATACTTAGTCAAACTAGATATTTTTGGAAGTTCATTAGCTTTCCCATGAACCTCCTGTAAGCAACTATATACATACAGAGACGTGACTGTCATAATCTTGGCATCAACAAAATAATTTCGTACTGTGGTTCTGGCTTTTAAATTAAACAATATTCTAATTGATCTCTTTTGTTGTATGAACACTTTTCGAATATCTGCCGCGTTACCCCATATGGTTATAACGTAAGCAATTATCGAATGAACAAAGGCGTAGTAGGCTGTTTTTAAGGTGACAAAATCAACCAAATGTTTTAGCTTACTTAAGGCATAATTCGCAGATGCTAGTTTTTTACAGGTTTTTTCTATATGACCTTTATGACTTAATGTATTATCTATAGTATACCCTAGAAATGTATTTTTAACGATATTATTTAAATTATATCTATTTGTGGTATTGATATGTCAGAGATGCTGCTCAATAAGATGGACCGGTTACTCAACGCGTGTATCCGGTTTATATATTGCTTACGCAAATACGATCACATCTCTGAATATCGAGCTAAGTTGAAGTGGCTGCCAATTCGTTGTCGTAGAAATCTTAGAGTCCTTTGTCTCCTTTTCTCTGTTTTAAACGAGCCTGCGACACCGAAATACCTCAAGGATAATTTTGCCTATCTCTCTTCCTTCCACGATAAATCTTTACGTTCTTCTCATAACTCTCTTCTTTCTGTCCCTTCACATAATTCTGGTTTTGTCTCCAACTCCTTTGTAGTCGCTGCCACAAATTTATGGAATGATCTTCCGGTGAACATAAGGCAGGCAACTAATAGATTGTCATTTAAAAAATTGGTCTATGCACACTTTATAAATAGGCCAAAACCACGTTAGTAAGTTGTATTTATGTATGTCTATGTATAATATTGTGTATGTACGAGTATTAGTATTTAGTATATTGATAATATATTACATATATAAAACTATATAAGTACGTATATAATATATGTTAAGTCATTCTTTAATTGTATATTTTACCATTACTTTCATTGCACCTATATTTGTTCAAATTTGTCCCTAAGGTTTGGCTGTCAGAGAATGTCTACGGGCATTAAGTCCGCCTTTGTACTTTGTGCAATAAAGTTTTTAAATAAATAAATAAATATATTTAACAATTACATTTTTTTCTATATTAAGTAGTATGCCATTTGCCTCAAACCATGATTCTAAAATAGCTGTTGTATCTATTATATTGCCATTCAACTCCACTTCATTGGCACCATTTAATCCTACGTGAGTATCATCAGCAAATAAGCTGACAACTGCGGGTTCAGGTATATTACTAGGCAGGTCGTTAATGTAGATTAGAAATAATACTGGACCTAGTTTGAAATCCAAGAGAAAGTACATACACACTAATGGTGGAAAAGGTGCAGAAACTATTTCTCAGAGCCATGTACAAGAAGACATATGGTTACTACCCCTTTCTGTACCCCACATTATTTATATTAGGTATGCTGCGTTATAACTCCTTAGAAGTTAGACGCAATAAAGCATTAGTCTTATATATATTAAATATTCTTAGAGGTAAAATATATCTACCTGCTATATTAAAATTAATTTCATTGTTTGTACCTAACTATTTGCTGAGGAGAGTGCTCGTACACACCTACTCCAGAGTGCCCCCGTTCCCCGTGCAATCGTTTTATTGAACAAAATCGTGCAGTCCGATGAGAATTTTGATGTGTTCGCATCAACGGATGTGGAAAGTAAAAACATTGTACTAAAGTACTTGGATCCATATTAATTCACACATCTAGTCACTTGTGTTTTAATGTTGTTATGAAATATGTATTGTTTAGACGTATAATCTGTTATGTACATATTCATGGAATTAAATAAATAAATAAATCTAAATGTAAGCCTATTCTATATACCGAAACATACATATAGGTGTGGCGATAAATAGGTGGACTGCAGCCCTATTCTGTTACTTAAGCGCAAACGTTATATAATGAAATCCGTTAACTATATATATATCACGCTATGAAGGTTAATATTTACACGGCCGCTGTCAAGGTCGAGCGTTTATAGAGTTGAGAATTGAATAACATTTTGTAATTATGACGCAACCTCTGACGTAAATAACGAAATCAACTATTATAGTTTGCGACTAAGTAACAGAATAGAACTACAGCTCAGTATATGCTACAGCCGAGGCTGGAGCTCTGATTTTCAGGTTAAAAAGCGTTCTTACAACGATCTGCTACTGATTTTTTAAATAATTATTTGAATATAGGAACGCAACCTCCTAAAACAATCTACCTTAACCATAGATAATTATATAAGAAAAAAAGATAATTATAAAAGCCATAACAATCAACTTGCGATTCCTCTGCACTCTTCAAGCAGATATTCAGAATCTCTCACTGTTTCTGCAGCTCGTGAATGGAACAAACCTCCATTGTCAATCAGACTGGCACCGTCGTTGAACATATTTAGGCATCTACTAACTTCTTATTTTCTTAAAAAGCAAAATGAGATATAATTTCTAAACTTAGGTTGGATTGTTATTTATGTAAGTATTGTATATAAGTATATTTATATTTATGTATATGTATTTATAATGTGTATATTTAAGTATACATTTATTGCTATTATTAGTTATTATACATTTTTCCTTTTAACTCTGCATCCCACAATATCTTTTGTCGTTCTCCCAAAGGTTAGCTGTTAGAGAATACCTTGAAGGTATTAAGCTCGCCTATGTAGGTACTATATTTTATTTTAGATATTTATTGTGCAATAAAGAATTTTTTACTTTACTTTACTTTACATAACCCGGGGTCTCTGTAGAGTCAGCCGCGCGCCTTAAACGCAACAAATACGCGGAGATCATCATTAATCACTACTTCATTCCATTTGCAGTCGAAACGATGGGTCCGTGGTCCGAGGAGGCTCTGGCGTTTTCTCATGAGCATGGGGAAAAACTCCGCTTGGCGACGGATGACCCTTTAAGAAAAGAATATTTTGCTTAAAGGGTCAGCCTCGCCAACTCGAGAGTCCTCGGCACACTACGCCCATCAGACGGTTATAATTTTTTTGTTTTTCAGATTTATTTGTAGTGTAGTTTTTTTTTTTTTTGTTTATTTTATGTTACTGCCTCCGTGGTCTAGCGGTTAAGTCCGGGGATTTAGACTTGGAGGTACAGGGTTCGATTCCTGGTCGGGACAGAAAAATATTTATTAATGTAAATAAATACATTTAATTAATATTTAATTTATTTGTGATATTTCTCGAGTTTGGTACGCTTGAGACATCGACGAGCTTGCCACTTGTCATGATTGGCCTATAGTAAAGTTGGCTAAATGTGAATCCGCTTATTCATAAGCGTGGTTTCTGACCACCCCGGAAGGGAAACGGTCGTGATGATACTTTTATTTTATGTTTGGTTTTCATTTTAATTTAATATTATATAATATAGTAATTATTTTATACTGATTGTATATTACTTCGAATAAACACACATTATATAATATAATTAAATAATATACAGGGTGCGCCAGAGAAACTTACTTATTTGAAAAAACTCCCGATCGGTGAGTTGGGTGGGTAGAGGGGTGAGGGGGGGCGCTATTGGAGGGGGAAGTCCCCAAGTTTGTTTCTTCCTCTAGTCAGTTGCCATCATGCTCTGGCCTAGAGAACAGCGGGCATACGCCGTCGAGAGCTTCTTTTCCATCGGTCGCTCACTTGTTGCTACGCAACGTGCCTTCCGCGCTCGCTTTAAAATTCTTCTTTTTTTCTTCCAAGCCTCGAAGAAATAAACGCTAAGGATGTGTGGTTTCAGCAAGATGGAGCCACAGCACACACAGCACGAGGCTCAATGAATTTGTTGCGACAACATTTCCCCCGGCTTATCTCTCTCAGAGGCGATCTCACATGGCCGGCTCGCTCTCCAGATTTGGCTTCATGCGATTTCTTTTTATGGGGTTATTTGAAATCCCTGGTTTATGTCAATCGGCCACGGACAATAGCTCACCTCAAAAACAACATTCGCGACGCCATTGCCAACATACCGATTGATATGCTGCAAAGAGTGGAGACTAACTTCAGAAATCGACTTAATCAGTGTATGCGCAATAGGGGTCGCCATTTAACTGATGTCATTTTCAAGTATGTATAAAAAAATAATTGGGATATTGTATTTTAAAATAAAATAAAAATTAAAACAATAACTGAAGTACTTTTGTTTTTAATGACCTTTCAAATAAGTAAGTTTCTCTGGCGCACCCTGTACTATTTATTATTGGTTGAATAGTTTCACACAAAAACTACAAAATTCCATTACATTTAACCTCAAATAAATGGTGGTAATGGTGCTAAGTTTACTGGCTTGACGTTACGAAAGCGACAGCCTTAGGACAAAAGTGGTCAAGCAAACATAGCATAACATGGCGTAGTTACAACAGTGTTCGGCAAATGTTTAAACAACTCTTCTAACACCTGCAGGTCTAGCTCAGGGCTACAATAAAAAAGATAGAGCAAATGATTTTATTAAAAACGGTCACTCGAAATGAAAAATGATAAGAGACACCTCAACATGATTTTGAAATACCTATCGACGTTATAATAATAATAATAATTCATTTATTTCGGATTCAATCCATATATATAAGTAACAATTTAACTTAGAACTATGTTAGTAGAAATACACATTAATCAAAAATTAAAACAATGTAAATATAAAAAATATTGTTTTAAGTCACAGCCCCATAACATTGGGTAACGCAAACGCTGTACAGATTTACACGTTCCCAGTTACAACTCCAATCCAGCGCTTAACAAAACGCGACGATATCATCTTCAGAATGCCGTTGTCACTACCTCTTACTCTATGCAGTATCGACGCTGCCTTTTTGCGGATGATGGCCGGAAATCCATCCACACGAGCCTCCGCAAAAATGCCCGATGCACTGCTGCGTCGAGGCAGTCCCATCAGCATTCTGAAGATATTATTATATTGGACGCGCAGAGCGTTGTAGGCCCGACCAGAGTATCTCACCCACAGACTGCTAGTGTAGAAAGACGTGCAGTACGCTTTAAAAAGCGTGATTTGAACACCGTCTGAACATTGTGCAAATCTGCGTGCGAGCATGTTCCCCTTTATACAGCCTTCGTCGTCTAGCGGTCAAGTCCGTGGATTTAGACTCGGAGGTACCGGGTTCGATTCCTGGTACAAGTACACAAAAAAAATATTAATGTAAATAAATACATTTAATTCATATTAAATTTCTTTGTGATATTTCTTGAGTTGGGTACGCTGGAGACATCGACGAGCTTGCCACTTGTCATGATTGGCCTATAGTAAAGTTTGGCTAAATGTGAATCCGCTTCTTTATAAGCGTGGTTTCTGACCATCCCGAAAGGGAAACGGTCGTAATGATACTTTACTTTATCGACGTTATAATTTGTTAACCTTTTTTTTTTTTTTTCCATAATATGGCGCCTGGTTGTCGCCTTACTGAAATTTGGTTAATGTCTTATCTTCAGTGACACTCGCGTGATTAAAACGAATCGATTGACGTGAGAAGGAACAAACATACATACATACATAGTGTAATAAACACATTACCCTTCTTTGCGTCGTGCAGTCAGGTAATAAATAATAATTCGCGCATTTTTTTTTCCTAAAAGTCGAGATTGGACTATAAGTATGCCAATTCACAGACGATATGCTATTTACTGGAACGCGTTCTTACAACCGAGCCACCACCGCGCCTACTAGATACATATATACCATTTTAATCATATACATTAATATTAAGGATAGGGATATAAGTCCCGTCCGCGTGGAATGGTGGCAAGAACGCTGGCTGCATTTCCCCGCTGAATTGCAATACTGATTCTCTGGGCGAAGAAAGAGCCAGCCCTCTTATCACCGGAGGAAACAACAAGACGCGGTGTTATCTTTTAAAAACTTTTTTGCGCTTGGACTCCATGGGCCCAGAGTTTCTACAGCAAACGGCACAAATATGTAATCTTTTAATATACTTACATACTTGCGCCGCTTGCTCGACTCCGCATTTTCCGCCGCTAAATTAATATTAATTCATTTTAATTAATATCAATTGAAATATAGATATTTAATAAAACAATGCTGCAATTAAGAGTGAATAGCGTGTAATTGATAAAGTTCCTTCAATCACTAGAGATTAACGGCTATTGAGTGAGGTTAAATCAATAATAATAAATCAATCATTAACTTTCAGTGTTAAGCTAATCAATAAATATTATTATTTATTATTCATCATCATCACCGCGATCTTGGTGTGGTCAGAAATCACGCTTATAAAGAAGCCAACTTTATTTATTTATTTAATCTTAATTGCACAAAGTACAAAGGCGGACCTAATGCCGCTAGACATTCTATGACGGTCAAACCTTAGGGACAACGAGAGCAGTAAGTACATAAGGTAGGTGCAATACTAAATAAACTTAAAGAGTTTTAATGCAGATAACATATACATACTTATTACCTACATAAATAAAATATTAACAACACAATATAATATATACACAATACTATACCTACTAATGATAAATCACAGTCTGATTAAGCTAAGCTAAAACAAAAGGAGGAACATGGAAAATTACGAATCTCGGTCTTGCATGTAGTGAGCATACACTAGTTTTTTAAAAATACATCTATTCGGAGCTTGGCGAATTTTAACTGGCAGCTGATTCCAAAGGTTAGCAGCCACAACTGCGAACTATTTGGACACAAAGGTAGTATTGTGAGTGGTACTACTATATATATAACCCTTTCAGCATGGACTATACCAAGCGTGCTTTATTACAAAAAACACTAGCCGCCAATTTTGTTTTGCCGAAACGGCCTTTATCTAACTGCTTAGTAATTATTTCTATTACATTGTTAGGACTAGTATAGAAAAAAACATACAAAAGTGGTTCTTATTTCCATTGTATTACCAACTTAAACTTAAATTATGCTCGGTATTTCTCTGATGGATAGAGTCCGAAACATAGACATCCATTAGAAAACCAAAGTTACCGACATAGCCTTCGAAATTAGTAAGTTGAAATGGCAATGGGCCGGACACGTCTGTCGCAGAACCGATGACCGATGGAGTAGACGAGTCCTGGAGTGGAAACCACGTACAGGAAAACGCAAAGTGGGAAGACCCCCCGCCAGATGGACGGATGACCTGAAAAAGGTCGCTGGTGGGCGCTGGATGAGGGTGACAAAAGATCGTGTGAAATGGCAAGCCTTGGGGGAAGCCTACATCCAGCAGTGAAGAGACATAGGCTGATGATGATAATTACCCAACGCACTAGTACGATAGCACATTAAAAAAAAGGACAACGCACGAATATGCGGAGGGGTTTTGTAGAATTCCCTAGGAAAGGATTCTTCCCACTATTTATATGAGATATTGTAGACCTTAAAGTTATCAATCAACCCTTCAAAACAAAACAAAAATGTCGTGCTGAAAGGGATAAGCCAATCATGACAAGTGGCAATCTCGTCGATGTCTCTAGCGTACCAAACTCGATAAATATCACGAATAAATTAAATATTTATTAAATTTATTAATCTAAATCTATAAATATTATTGATGCAGGCAATATTTATTATTATTAAGGACCAAACGAGAGCACAGCTATTACGGACTGATAATAATTGTGCAGAGATGACAAGCGATTTCATAGCTAAATTATTTATTTATTTAAATACTTTATTGCACTTAAAAACCTAGTATATAGGAGATCTATAACGCCATGTGGCATTCTTCACCAGCTAACCTTGGGATCATGAAAGGTAATGGGCAGGATGAAAATAACTACTATATGACAATAACTTAAATTACTAAAACAACCATTATTTAGCATTTATAGCACACACAAATACATATTATACATACGTACATAAATATACGCTATAAATAAATAGATATCCAAAATGCCAAACAACTTTATTACGTCGAGAAATATATATTATGTTTCTCAAGAAATAATGTGGTTAGAACGTTTTTACATACATTTTACCACAAAAAACTTTAAAGTGAGAAGTGGGTAGGTTTACATTTACCGCCCATTCGACTCCAGTCTTCAAGCTCCAGTCGACCCGTGACAACCACTTCAGCGGAACGGCAGGAGAAATAGTCTCTAAGGTAAATATGTTATTTTTGGCTAATATTTATATTATTTAAACATATTTTTCTTGTTTTCTTATTATTAATTAGATAAATTACTTATTTTATAAGTTATACTTATTTTCGTGACACGTGAATATTTATTATATGAAAGAGACAGACTTATGGATAAAGCAAAAACTTATCTTAAGGGAAATGTTTAAAATGGTAACATTAATGTCGTTCGAGGTTTGGAGTTTACAACTAAGAATCCCGGTGTTATTTATTTTTATTTTTGTTCTCTTCTCCCGATGGATGATGAATGAGATGATAGGGAAGGCAAAGGGTTTAGCCCAAACAGCCAAGTCTGACGTAATATATATTTCTTTTTTATGAGTTAATGAGGTCATCATCAAATTCCAGATGCCGCAGAATTTTATGCTTTTCTTGGAGTCACTCGCGGCACCATAGCTTAAACACGTATAAATATGGGAGTCCTCAGCGCGGGAAAACCGCCTAAAATAAACTGCAACTTGTTATTCAAAGTCCAATTTATCGTTTTCCATAACTATTCACATTGTAGAACATTATTGAACAAAACAACACCACTTTTGACCAACAATATTCACAGTAAATTTACAAAACAAAAACTTACACTTGACATGTCCGCGCAAAATGGCGCGAAGGACTCCGAATACCGATGCATTTCGAGGATTCTTTGAAGGTTTGACAGTTGGAAGGAATAATTAAGTGGACAATCCGTTGAATAATGTCTAAGCTTACAGTGTAGATATAATACTTGTAAAATTAAACAATGTACCTACGTTGCACAATTACGTACAACAGGGCTATATAACACTGATAGTGATCACCATACACTGCTTGAGAGAAGAAGGTAAATATAATTAATTTTGTCAGTAGGAAGGTTAATAAGCAACAACAACGCTTTTCAAGATAAGTTTTATAGCAATAGGTAACTAATATTACTTAATAAAACGATTCTGTACATGACGGTATTAGGACAATCATATAACCGTATTTGGCTGGGTAGAAGCATAGCTGGGCACCGTTAATCAAATAGTTAACTTCGTTAATCGTTAATCCGTTACAAAAAAAGTTAGCTTCGTTAAACGTTAAAGCGTTACATTTCGGAAGAATTAACGGAAGTTAATGTTAATCGTTAATCCGTTAATATGTGTAAAATTGCATTTTTATATCGTTGCGTTAGTGAACTTATAAAACCTGTTGGTTTAGGTTCTGGAAGTTAACAGGTAAATATATAATATTGTCAGAATGAGTTCTCTTTTTTGTCTTGCCTCGGTTACAGCCCGCCTTAACAATCTCTTCAAACTGTACGTATTGTGACTCATGTACCCTTCTTACATGTTGTTTCAAATTATTCAGGCTTGATACATGAACTTTTATTTTGGTGTCTTTCGGCAACCAACGCTTGCAAGCAAAAAGTATTTGTTGGCCCGATCTGGATACAAATTCTACATACTCAGTCAAATGTAGCCAAGGATTCTCATCAGGACCGCTGAAATGCGATTCCATGTCTTCCATGATATAGTTTTAATTACTACACTGCACAGTACACTTTTCTATCTAACTAATTACACTGCACTCTTCTTTATTAACACTGACAGTAATTTATAATAACAACAAACACAACACTCGTCACTCTAAGCACTGGCGCTAGTACTTCGCAGTTTTCTTACTCGCACGCGCCGGCAAAATATATCTAGTTTTGTTTTTGTCTCACGCGCCGCCGCGCCCGGCACTTCGTTTCATACTTGTCTAAACCTGTTTTTCGCGCCACACCGCGGTGCCGTGCGGTAAATAGTGGCATTGGATTAACGATTAACGGACTTCTGCATATTAACGGAAGTTAACGTGTCCGTTAACATTTTTAAAACTTAACTTAAAAGTTAACCCGTTAATCAAAATGTTAACTTCGTTAATTAACGATTAACGGATTAACGAGTTAATGCCCAGCTATGGGTAGAAGTCTAGTTTAATGCCAATAAGACGCGGGCAGGCGCGCTAAATTTAAATCAAATCAATCTCTAAAAAATACATATTTTTAATTATGACGTAGATGGCTGTATGTAATATAAATTGGGTTACAGCCATTTTGCCTTTCAAATGATTTTAAAAAGACAGACATATTGGACCACTTTACTTTAGTATTATTAATTTAAATAAATTAAAAAAAAAAACAACTAAAAAAACAATTCTTAAACGCATGCAGAATATTTGAATTCCATGTCCGGTCCATTGCCACTTCAGCTTGCTAATTTTAAAAGCTATGTTACGTTTCGTTTCGTTCTCTGACGAATATCAACTTTTCGAATTCTATCCATTAGAGATATACCAAGCATAGCTCTTTCCATGGCTTGCTGAGCGACCTTGAATTTATGGACCAAACCAACTGTTAGTGTCTCTGCTCCGTTTCGCTCAGCATCTATTAGTGGCATGAACTAATTCTGTTTTTTAATCCAATTGTATTGCGAATTATGGACAAAAGGCATGGCATTGTTCACTGTCATTGCACGGGGAAGTTGAAAAAGGAAGCTATAAGATGTCTGGTAGAAGAATAGTTGTTTAAAATCAATAATAAATAATGTGAATATACTTGCATTTTAATTAATTTATCAAATTAGTAAGAAAACTGAAAATTGTTACTCACCTTGTTTATTAATGTCCCATAAGACGATTGTGCAGCCGAGTCTCGCCAATCTCAAGGCAATCAGACTGCCCAGACCACCTCCACCGCCAGTAATCAAGGCAATACCCCCTTTCAAATCCCTCTTAGGATACCCAACTATACTCTTATATATTGCCTTTATAACATGGCCTATGAACACTAGCGCAAACACTAAGAAATCAATCACAGATTGTAGAAGCGGAATTTGAGCTCGCATACATTCGGGTATTTCACTTGAAAGAGGGCCGGGTCTTCTGCCGTTTAAATACTCTTGCACTTCGTCCGCCATTTTGTTTTTTTTTTTCGCGACACAAACGTCACTCGTCACCAGTCATTTGGAGTGTGATATCGACACCATTGACCTGTAAAAAATGAAACGATGCTGTTAATTTAATTTGTATGTTTAGGTTGGCATCGATAAAACGGAGTTAGAGAATGCTTTAAAGGAGAATTCTCATTATTATTTTATTTTCTCAGACTCTGAAGCCGCATACCAAAATTAAACTTATCCAGTTCGAAAGATATACATATAATAAAATTGTTAATTGCATCAAAGTTCGAAAACTTTGCTTTCGAAAAGTCGCTAGACATTCTATGACGGTCAAACCTTCGGGTCAACGAGAAAAAAGTTATTCTCATTTGAATTTCAATTTGAGGTTAGAAGAAATTTTTGTGTTTCTTTATTTCGATCGCTTCACGTACTATTCTAGGGTAATATTGACGATCGGTGGAGTGTATCTTTGGGTCACTGGCAATGAATGCAACTTGGCTGAAACGTCGGGAGAAATATGTCTCTAAGGTAAATCGCGTTAAGACCCGTTAAAATTATAAAAACTATTCTAAAATCAAGTTAAACCGAAGTAGATACCTAGCCTTAATTTGCGTTAATAAAATATCTACGCAGAAGGTCAAAGACAGAGCGGTCTTCGCGAAATGACGAAATTTTAGTATCTACGTATATTATTAAATATTACTAAATAAAGCAGAATAAATTCACATAAAACTTGACCTTCACGCATGACCTTAGCCTGGCTTCAAATTTCACTAAATCTTCTCGCATAATGACTTGATGAGTCAATCAATTTAAATATTAAATAAAACATAGATTGAAATTTTGAATCCCTACCTATTTTCTCAAAAAGCAAGACGAGTAAGACTACATAACTAGACTAAATCGGTATATTATTGTATGTATATATATATATAGTGCGTAACTAGTATATGTATGTGTTATCTATGTATTGTATGTATTTATATTATAGATTAAATATCGTTCTTTTTTAGTTATAAGTTTTGAACTCAATAATCTCTTAATATCAGATATTGGCGGTCACGCACCTTACAATCCCTGCTCACTTCTCCCAAAGGTTAGCTGTTAGATAATGTTTTTAGACATTAAGCTCGCCTATGTACTGTAAAATGTATTATTTTCTGTGCAATAAAGAAAATATCTATCTATCTATCTATCTGGTAGGTAGTACTTACTGAAATGTGCATGATGATGACGTTAAATTGACAGTATTTTTTTTATATACGGGGTGACTTTATATGGTCTTACGTTAGACTATATGTGATTCTATTGACAAAAATAAACAACCAGCCCCCCATGTCCCAGGCCCCCACAGCAGCACCCGATCACGGACATAACGCATGTGCCAACCATCCCCCCGCTCAACCAGGCCCTTAGGGTGCGGACCGGGACCATACATCCACTATATATACAATATGCTCGACAATTATGATTTGTATTCTACATATATAATTTGTATATGTCTTTTAATAGCTATTATTGCTAACTGTCCAGTTTACGCTGTTTTTTTTAAGAATACTGACGAGCACATATATGGAACGAGTAAGATTGCCCAATCTTGGTCTCAACAAGACCACTGATATGGTTGCAAGACCAAGACCAAGACTACCCTAGTCTTGGTCTTGCGCAAGAGTCTCGCAAGAATATTTCACATAATTTTTGTCCAAATTTTGCTAGTGTTTACTTTTTTTTTGGGTTTAGGTTTTTGTTTTCAATAAATTTTAATTGCGTCGTGTCCGTGATTATTAACATTTTTTGTTCACAACGAAAAAAAATATGTTTAGGTACCTACTTGGAATTTGGGAGAGCTCGTTTGCGAATAATTTTATTTTAATATACCTAAAACCTACCTATTCCAATGCCTCCGAGGTCCAGCGGTTAATTCCGTGGATTTGGACTTGGAGGTACAGGGTTTGATTCCTGGTCGGGACACAATAACTAAATTATTTAATTTATTTGTCATATTTGTCAAGTTTGGTACCCTAAAGAGATCGCGGAGAGAGATTTCCTTAGTACAATTGGAAAATAAAATATTTATTGAGTCAGAGTAAGAGTCTTGCAGAAGTCTTAGTACTCTTGCGCAAGACCTATTCTGATGTAAGACCAAGACCAAGACTGGCTAAGTCTTGGTCTTGGTCTTGCTTTGGGCAACACTAGGAACGAGCTTCCAAAACGGCATTAATGGAATCGTACATTATTTGGTTGGGTATGGAGAGGAGCTGAATGGTGGATGGTGAGCGTCTTGTTTGAAAATGAGGCCTCCTTTGTAAACCAGTCTGTCCCCTTCCCACAAATGATGAACCCGGCACCCGCACGGTATAAATACAATTACTAATGAATTTATACCAACTAATGAAGTAGAGCAACGAGAATCAAATCAAATAGTAAGTATACTGCAACAAAATATCAAATGTGATAAGTAGTGGACCCACACAAGGCACTTTCATGCCTGACCAACTATGGGACCATGCAGTCGAATGCAGTGAATCCATGGATTGCTAAAAAAATTATCTTCATAGATTTGCTTTAGTAAAATAAATTAGAATCGTTAAAGAGTTTTTGCTATTTTTCTTTGTTAATGATTTGGTAAATGATATTGAAAATATGTCTAAAATGTCCGTAAATTAATTACCTAGACTTCAATAATCTTTATTAGCTCTTGGCGTGAAATATATTTATTTTGATATGTAACGTCAGACTTTACAACTCGAGCCGATACGAGTATCAGCAATCAGTGAGTTGTCTCGCAGACACGACGAGGACAACGCAATAAATTTAATCAAGTAACCGTCAAAGTTACGTACAGCCACCAATTAGACCTTTTAAAAATATCACGTGTCAAATAAACAAAATCAACAAAACAAGTTGCACATTTCGCGGTTCAATATTGCGCCCTTTCGGTTAAAAAAACATTCAATTAAATCGTGGACACCATAAAACTGAACGATATTGTGATCTTTTAGGGACAAAAATATAAAATACACTCGAGTGCAAATAAAACAGGTCACAATGAAACAAAACAATCGCGCACAAAGACCTACAAACGCAACTCGCCGCTCAGGTTGAAGGTAGATGTACCTAGATCCGGACAAGTACTATGTTCGACAAGCAAAGTTTGCTTTTTCAGTATTCTGTATTTAAATCATAGAGAAACGCCAAGTCGAACGACCTGCAAAGCAAAATAACGAGAAAAAAGCGCTTAAAGCGACAAGTCAAACATAGAGTAAATTAAATATTTTTAAAATATTTTTAAATATATTTTTTAAAATATTTCCAGACAGGTCACACAGCGCCATCTAATTTCCGTGGTAAGCTACGAGGCTTGTGTTACGGAAACTAGATGGTTGATAAACTACATATTATACTTTTTTTTTTTGTAAATATATACATATTATACATATAAACACCCAGACCGAGACAAATTATACAATGTACAACTTGCCGCCGGTGGGAATCGAACCCACGACCTCCCGAGTTCACGGCAACGTTTGTTACCACTAGACCACGGAGGCGGTCAAAAAATGTTTATTATTATTATTATTATCCGTTCCCGTCTCACCTATGCTGAGCCAGCCTGGAACAACCTTCTGGCCTAGACCAATCCAAGAGATCCAAAGGCAGCAGAACATATCGCTTAGAGTGGTTTTGTGCGTAATTCCTTCATAGCCGAAATCTGGACATGCCTACTATTCAGGAGTTTGTTCGTCCTGACATACTAGACGTATGTTCTATAGCACCGACAAGGGAAACTTCAAGCATCTCCAGAATATCGCTCCGCCTTGCGTTCTGCACTTCCAGGAGAAGTGCTCCTCGAGAAGAGTTAAAGGAAGTGAAACACACAGGCGCTGTTAAACCAGTACTAAAAGTGCATGAATTACCAGCGGATGATTACTCGCTAAGATTGTGCCGGGGAAACGGGGAATGTCCCCACCTGTGCGATGTCTGAACACAAGCTTTATAACATGCTTACCTTGTAATTTAGATATAAACATTTTTTAAGTTAAATAATAAAAAGTAGTACATACGCAACGAAATTTGGTAAGCTTCGTTGACATTGAGCTTGCCACTTGTGATGAGCTTATAGCAAAGTGGTTAAAGGTTCTATAGCTTAAGAAAAGATATGGTATATTATTGAAGTTAAATATAATGAAAAAAAAATCTGGATAACAAAACAAAGATACTGTAATAACTTAAAAATGATATAAAATATACTTAAATAAACAGATGCTATATGTATATACTAATTTATAAATACATACTTATAATACTAATGGATACAACAAACTACCAACCATCAACAATATTTTTGTATAAACTTGATGCCACTCTTTTCCCATTACTACATTCTTTGGGCAGTCAAATGCAAGTTTTATTTAGTGACACGTTTCCAGTGCTCTCGAGTGTATAAATTAATTACCATTAAAACACGGCTACAACGAGTTCGAATGGACTAATAAAAGGTGGAGCTGATGGACAGAGATTGACGTATGGGATAATTATTAAGAAGATGGTACATTAAAATGTAGGAACTTACATAACCTATTCACTACAAGTGCAATAAATAATTTACACGAATATATAAATATAATTAAGGGACATTTAACTAGGGTTGCCGATATAGAAGAACATAAATAAACTACAGCTATAGTGCAAAATGTATAATCATCGGGAAAACTCGGGTCGTCGAATACGACGCCACCCGAAGTGTCAATCAAAATTGTATTAAATGAGTGATATCTGGAACTCTCGAATCCCTGCAGCTTCGCCGAGATGTAGCTTCTCTGAGCGTGTTCTACCGGCTATACTATGGTGAGTGCTCTGAAGAGCTCTATAACCTAATTCCTTCCTCCCCATTCCGCAACCGAACCACACGCACAGGTCAGAATATGCACCCACATACCGTAGTCACTATCCCTTCGCGTACCTATAAATTTGGTGACTCATACATCTGTCGCACAATAAAGATGTGGAATGCTCTTCCAGCCTCTGTGTTTCCACTTTCCTATAACCTGGAGTCCTTCAAGCGAAGTGTGAAAAGGCATCTAGTCAAGCCGGCATAGTGTTAGGGACTGATGTCGGATATAAGGGTCTGATTCCAGTTGCTAACATTCATGGACCCTGCGCGCCACTTACCATCAGGTGGGCGCAGGGTCACATGTCGTGCTAGTATAAAAAAAAAAAAAAAAAAGACATTTTAAAGAAAAAAGAAAGAAAGAAAAAAAAATATTTGCCACATATCAATAAACACAACTTAAACAAATAAAGCCTGGTAGTATACACAAGATATGTGGTGACAAAAAGGAAATCAGCTCAGCATGGAGCTGCGACTCTGGGCCACAGCGCTGATTTTCGGCTAATCCCTTGTTAGGAGAGGTTTTAATGGATAATATATACATATATATATATAGTGTGGTGTATGTATGTACGCATAAAAGGATAACTAATACATTAAATAAACAAAAATATATAAAACAAAATTATCGTAAAAAAAAAAATATATAAAATATTACGAAGGTTGGTATGTCAAAAGAGAGTTTTTATATTTTATAACCATTAATATGAAACTTTATTATTTAGTGTCCAATGTCAAAATGAATAATGTTACTGAACCTAATTGAAATAATACGAACTTATCCGAAAAAATACGATGGAAAACAATTATGCACAGCAGACACGTGGAGACTGACAGTGGGTCTAGTCCATAAATTAAAGGTCGGAAGACGTAGTCCTTCGCCCCCCACGAGATGGACGGTTGACCAGAAGAAGTAATGGTTGGATGAGGGTGCCGATCGCGTTAAGTGGCGAGCCTTGAGGGAGACCTACATCCAGCAGTGAAGAGATACAAGTTGATGATGATGTATTTCTCATTGGATAGAGCCTGGCATTGGAAGAACTTTTATTTATTTATTTATTAATAAAACATTACATAGCTTAACAGTAAAGCCCAATTTATCATGCAGTCAATCTTATAATTAATACATACATTTTCATTAAAAATGGATTGTCAATATACCTATATTTTTTTAAATCTACTATACAAATATTAATATTAATAAAGCTTTAAAGTTAACAATAGTTATATACAGTATACAATTAATATAAAAAGAAAGAAAAGACAAATAAATTTTATTACCCCATTAAAAAAAACCTTTTTACATTGTGACATCCCTATATTTAACTTTACGATAGCGACACTTCAGACTTTCAGAGTCAATATCTGAATATCAAGCGAGGGTTCCGTAAAATAAATAAATAAATAATTATTTAAATTTATTTTAGACATTTCATTTGTCATTTATTGTTATTATTACTGTTAGATTATAAACTGACACGGCCATGAATGACATGGCAAAAGAATACCTAGACACTAAGCTCGACAAAGTCATGTGACTAAATAAATATTTGTATGCTAGAAATAGCGAAGCATGTGATAAAATTACATATAATAATTTACATCCCTGTACCTACCATGTTTCTGACAAATAAATTATTTAATTTCATTTCATTAAAGCTACGAATACTACTCAGTTGATATGGCCTCTTTACAGCCACGATCTTATTTAAGTAGTTTCTAAGTTAGTGTGCTACTTGGCAGTTATGATACAAAATAATTAAAATAAAATTGATTAAAAAACTAATTATAAATAAAACTAAAATATTCCTAACATATACATAGGCGAAGGAGTTGTCCAAACGGCTATCGGAAAAGTTTGAAGACAGCAAACTGGCAATTATTTATGTCATCGTATTAGAGTCGCTATACAGTGGGGAAATGTTGCCAGCCTTTTTGGGACTATCCCTGAAGGGTCGTATCTGGAGGACATATTTTACTTATAGTTTATTTTTTATTAGGTTAAGTTTATATATTTTTTTTACTCTAAAGTTTAGTTTTTAAATATTTATATTAATAATAATAAAAAAATATTTTTTATATTTTAAAATAAATATTACTATTAATTATTTTACATATATAAATATGGATTATTATTTGTTCCGGTCCGACCATTATTACCAATTTGTTTAGTAGGTATACTTTTTTATAAATTTTATTAGTGCTGACTATATCCAAGTTGTTACAAGCGAACGAAAGGATTTTTTTATTTTTTATTATTATTAACTTGGGCTTATTGTTTATCTCTATAATTATCCATCCTTTATTATTAATTTATTACTGGTTTAGTTTTATCTTATTTACTTTTTAAATTAATTATATATTTTCGTGAATGTTCGTTTTAAATAAAACAAAACCACTGTGTTATTTATAAAGAATATGTATTTATTAAATAAAAAGACAGGAGTCCTTCGCGCCATTAAGCGCGGACTTGCCAAGTGCAATTTTTTGTTTTGTAAATTAATTTACTATGGATATTGTTAGTCAAAAGTGGTGTTGTTTTGTTTAATAATGTGCTACAATGTGAATAATTATAGAAACGACAAATTGGACTTTATATACGGGGCAGTAGAGAACAATAGCGAATCTGGGATTAATCAGCTAGTCATTATAAAGATGACGTTATTATTTATAATTTATGCTCGGCAGAGACATCTGCATATTATTCCAGTTTAGATTTATTGTTGAGATAGTGTCACTTGCTGTAAATCGCTGACACCTCGGCTATCTTATTTTAAAACCATATATGTAGAGGTAGGTAATAGTTTACAGTTTTAGAGTTTTAGGAAGTACTCGTAACATGAGCATCTTGAAACACGTGCGGGTCCAGCAACTCGATCATATACCAGGGCAGGCCAAACGCGCATGAATCTACGTCGAAGGCTTGTTTTTAATTAATACTTTAGTGATACAAAGTTTTTAGTTATTGTTTAATGTAGTGACGATTTATATTTAATGATATAAGTAATATAAATAATAAGTTGACATTGCTTAAACATACATACATAATACTTATATATTTTGTAAATAGTTTATTTATTTATTTTTATTATTAATATTAAATAACAATTCGAAAAATAATATGTACAAAGTATAAAATAATAATTACAAAGTACTTTAATAAAACTAAATAACAATAAACTAAGCCTATTAAAATATTTAAAAAAAACTATAAATATAAAATGTCTTCAAGAGACATCCCATCAGAGATAGATGGTAGGTCCGCCTGATGGTGGTAATTTTCCCAGTCTGCCAGGGCGGGGAAGTATCCACCGTTCGTGCCGATAAACCATGTAGAGTGTATTCACACCCTTCGGGATCAGGCTCGAATTGCCGTCATTCCCAGTCAGACGGCATAGTGTTAGAGCTAGTAAAAAAATAATATTAAGTTTAGTTATACGCTCGAAAGAGAAAATTGTGCTGTTCTATGTTCAATGCTCAATTATGACTTTAAAAAATAATTTCAATGTTAAGGTTAACAAAAACTAATTAAAATACATAGTAGGTTTTAAAATAAGTACGCTGACCTGTCACATACAACGAGTTATCCACAAACGAATGCTTTCGATTGCAAGCTTGATTATAAAGAGAACCCTGTATATTATAACATTGCCTAACGAACGCAAAATCAATTAGCATTTTTTTTTTCACGCATTAAAATTCATAGGGAGCTTCTGACACGAGTTTATAAATAAGAAAAACAATAAACTTAATCGTTGCGGAATATTTTCGCGAGGAATAATTTCGTGTTTTCCTTAGAGACAACATCATCAGTTAAAATAATCGTTATAATTAGCAAAAACAACCGAAAACTAGTTTATACAAGTCAAGACGGCATAGTGTTTGAGACTGATGTTAGTCGTCATTTTTTTTTTCTGAACATTCCGCTCCGTGTTTTTTATTTCCAATCATACAAGTAATTTAATTTATATAGCGCAGTGGTGGCTCGGTTGTAAGAACGCTCGCCTTAAAGGTTCTCATGGTGTGGCGCGTTCGGTGGTCGTCCCTTCCTTAGAAGGTCATTGCAGTGGTGGCACGTGTGTCGGGTCCCAGTCCGCACCCTAAGGGCCTGGTAGAGCGGGGGGATGGGATTTTATTCAAATTATTTTCTATTTTTTAGGGTTATTTGAATGAAACTGATTAAGAAGTTGAGTATGTTTGTGTGAATAACGTAAATTTGTGGACACTGACAGTTGGTCTGGTCAACAAATTTAAGGTCGCTCAGCGGGCTACGAAGAGAGCTAGGCTCGATATTTCTCTGTATAAAGTCCGAAACATGGAAATCCGTCGGAGAACCAAAGTTACCGATACAGCCTTTAAAGTTAGTAAGCTGAAGCCGTAATGGGCTGGACACATCTGTCGCAGAACCGATGAACGATGGAGTAGACGGGTTTGCGGGACGATCCCCCGCAGATGGTCGGATGACCTAAAAAGCTCGCAGGTGGGGGTTGGATGAGGGTGGCAGGGCATTGTGTGAAGTGGCGAGCATAGGTACATCCAGCAGTGGAGAGACATAAAGTGATGATGATGTGACTTTTACCATGACTTTGCTGTGACCTTTGTAAAGTTAGTTATACCCTGACTATAGCTGATATATTAATAGATATTCACATACAAAAAGTTAGGCTACAGCACCTATATAGATAACGGATGTTTATGCTAAAAGAACTAATGGAAATTGTAATAAATATGCAGATGTATTGAGTTGTGTTAGGTATGGAGAGCTGCTTCATGCATCTAGTATGATGTTGCAAGCGGCCGGCGAACTCCGAGAGCATTGCACAAACGAGAGGGAGACCAGATCACTGCTTAGGAAAACGTCATGGGGAATTTCCAGAGAAAATATTTATGTATTAGCCCATTATTCTTCATCTATTACCGTATGTTCCCACCGAAATTCGATCTAGTCAATAGCTTGTCTTTTTTATCATAATTAATATCGTGAATTTAAAATATATTTCTTGCCTGAAGAGAGCAATGCAAGGAACAGAACTGGAGGGGAGTATAGTGTCATAGAAACATCAATGCAACTCGAGAAAGTTATGATATTTCTATAATATTTATGTATTTATATTAAATGATTGACAAGGCCAATATAATGAGGTTGTATAATGTTTATTATTATTAGATGAAGTAGGTATTTATTATAATTAAGTACATATATATATACATATAATATATATATATATGTACTTAATTAGGTATTTATTATAATTAAGTCTTGTTTTTAATTAATTTAGTATATATATATATACTTAATTATAATAAATACCTACTTCATCTAATAATAATAAACATTATACAACCTCATTATATTGGCCTTGTCAATCATTTAATATAAATACATAAATATTATAGAAATATCATAACTTTCTCGAGTTTGGTACGCTGGAGACATATAGTAAAGTTGGATAAATGTGAATCCGCTTATTTATAAGCGTGGTTTCTGACCACCCCGCAAGGGAAACGGTCGTGATTATACTTTACTTTACTTTTTATTTATTTATTTTTATTTATTGCACGTTATACAAGGGGCGGACTTAATGCCGCTAGACATTATCTGACAGCCATCCTTAAGGACAATGTAAACCATTTCAAATGTAAAGTTGGTGCAAATATTTACACATAATAATAATAAATAAATCTATATACATATAAATACCTACTAATAACTATGATATAATAAATACTAATAATACATATACTACATATGATACTATGACATAACTTATGAACCATTTAAATAATGCGATGATTGGATTTTAAGATTAAATCGTTTGTAATCGGTTGTAAAACCGCGCCACCACCGCTCTCAATAACATATATAATATACATAATCATCATAAAATAAAAAATCGAATCATTTATGACTAATTATTACAGTTTTTTAATGGAAATGTCTAGTCTGCCTCTTTAGGTGTTAAGACCGTAGATTTAGTCGGTAGTCCCCCAATAATTAATTTGTATAGTGAGTGTACCGACGAAACAGCCAACTGAAGTTTTTTTTGCTGATCACTTTATTGCACTGGCAACATTTAGTTATTATTTTTTAATTTTATGAAGTTGGCTTTAACCCTGAAGAATTAAAGTATCTCTTGAACAGTCCCGAACAAATAATCAAATGATGGTCACTGTTAAATGCAACGGCATTGCAAACGCGCCTTCTACTAACACTAAGGTGCCCATGATTTAAATGTCAAAACTTACGATATTACTAAAATAATAAATTAGCGTGTCTATTTTAGGCACATTACTATTTGAAACGCAAACACAATGACATTTTATTTATAGGAGACAGTTAATAGAGACGGGAACTAAAGTCACTGAACTATCTACGTAGTATCACAAAACGGTAGGTAATATTTTAGTTATTTTTGTTACTTTTTTATTATTTCTAAAAGGAATTGTATGTTTATTATATATATATATATTTAAAAATTGTTTCAGTATTAGTTTTTCGAATAATATTTAGTTTTTGTATACTTATTGAAAATTTTATAATTTTGTTATTTCTTATAGGCAATAAAAGCTACTGTGGTGATGTGGTGGTCGCCTATAATAGGTGCAACATCTAACTTCTGATTTAGTGTTAAGTACAAATAAGTGTGTGATGTTAGCACTGTTGGCTACCCTATTATAAATAAATAAATAAATAAATAAAAACGGGCAATCCGTTTTCTAGCGACATAAAACTATGTACTTTTTGTATTTATATTAAGAGTATTATTTATCTATGTTTATAAATATATATTTTGTCTATGTTACATATTTAATTATTGTTATTATCATTACACATTACAGTATGTGAATTCATATATTTATTTATTGTTATTACTTTTTAATATGGATTTCTTTAAATACGTAATTAAGTTATGTTTTGCATATCTGCTTTGTTATTGGATTTCTTCTCCCGATGGATGATAAATGAGGTGATAGGGAAGGCAAAGGGTCTAGCCCATACAGCCAAGTCTGACGTAATATATCTTTCTTTTTCATGAGTTGATGAGGTCATCATCAAATTACAGATGCTGCAGAATTTGATGCTCTTCTTAGAGTCACGTTTCACGTCGGGTAAAATATAGGAGTTGACAGCGCGAGAAAACCGCAAAAAATAAACTGCAACTTGTGCCCCATATTTAAAGTCCAATTTATCGTTTTCCATAATTATTCACATTGTAGCACATTATTAAACAAAACACCACCACTTTTGACCAATAATATCCATAGTAAATTAATTTACAAAACAAAAACTTGCACTTGACATGTCCACGCAAAATTGCGCAAAGAACTCTTTATACATATCTGCTTTGTTGGAACTTCAAAAGACTTTTATTTATAGTTAATTTAAAAAAAAACTCTTTTTGTATAGAGATATAAAATAGTTTTACATATACATATCCTCACACCAAATCCCTTGCGAAGTAGGCAGAGACAATTGAGCGTCATGATCAAGCATACCTCTTTTGCTTCTTCGATATGTATCAACCTCTTTATACATGCCATTTTGTTTCCATGGCTTTTTAATGCTCCTTCAGCTATTGTTTTATTTCTTTGATCGTGATAGGTAAGTCTTCGTCTACCCACGACTTTCGTATTACATAACTGGTTCGTCAATCTCTCGTTACTAATTCTTTCAACATGTCCAAACCATCGGAGTATGCCTGTTCTTATTTTTGTCCATATGCTTTCTTTAATACCTTCCTTTTGCGTTTTTCGTTTATACGTATGCGGTCCGTCAAAGTGACGCCATATCCGACGCAACAACCTTATTTCTACTGCATTAACTCTACTCTCATGCGTATTCTGACATATCCACGTCTTGCTTCCATACATAAGTGTTAGCGTTGTATATCGGTAGTCGAGCTTTGTTACTGTCTAAAATAGTTTTTTAAAGCCGAGTAAATGTGGTGACCTTATCGAAGGACGGCACATCGGAACACTCGACATTCACTTAATGTCATCACCTTCCGATTTGTATTATCCACATATTACAACATGTTTACGATACATTAGTTAACATATATGTTATATTTTAGTTCACAATTTATTCAAAGAAAATTACAAACTAATATTAATTATACTATTAATTATTTTTATTTAAATACAAAAAACGACTTTATATCTATACCTATATGTATATGTAGTACTTAAACTTAAAATAAAATATATTTTTTTTACTACAACAATATTATTGATATGAAACAGATAGATATATGGCTGTCACATATACAGTCACAGGTCGTGGTCAGATGAAGACTCCATATAGTCTATCTCCGTCCCTAGTTTCCAAACAACATTTTTGCCATTTTTTCCTTCATTCATTACAGCCCCTAGAACACAGCGTCCTAGACCTCCACTGCTGGAGATGGGCCTTCCAGAACTGAAAAATTTGGCCTACACTCGCCACGCTGACCAATAAGTTATTAGTGGAACCGGGACCGACGGCTTAACGTGGTCTCCGACTATGACAAATGTACGTAAGAAAAGTAAATTCCTCATTGGTACATGCCGGGTGGGTTTAAACCGACCTTTGTAGGATTTAAGGTACGCGTTCTTACAACCGCGCCATTTCTGCCATATTCCATCAAAATCAGTCCAGTTAGATCTGGTCTGACCAGCGTGTCGGACTCCGGCCACGGGGTCCCTTGCCTTCAATTTTTCCCGTGATTACTAGCCTTTCCAGATTGCCAGAGCTTTTACGGGCTATATGACCAAAATACTCAAGGACTGGTTGCAGGCAGATGGAAGAGAGCCTGGTAGTGACTTTGAGCTCCTTGAGTATTGATAAGTTTGTTCTGCGCGCTGTCCACGGGAACATGTACGAGTACATTTTGGTATAAAAATTATACTTAAAATTCAAGAATGAATATGAGGCATAGGACGCCAAAATATAACATGTTACTCTATTCTTACTGGGTTACCTGTTTTTTTTTTCGCTGGCGACTGCACCCGGGTCAACCAGCTAGTTTATAATAATAGTTTCGTATATACCTAAATCTAGCCAGGTCAAATGCTATATCAACTTTGACTTGTACGTAATTATTAGTGTTAATTGCCAAAAAGTTGCTCAGTAGATATACTATGAAAATATTGTAACTGCCTCTGTGGTCTAGCGGTTAAGTCCGTGGATTTAGACCGGGAGTACCGAGAGGTACCGAGTTCGATTTCTGGACGAGACACAAAAATATTTATTAATGTAAATAAATACATTTAATTAATATTTAATTTATTTGTGATATTTTTCGAGTTTGGTAAGCTGGAGACATCGACGAACTTGCCACTTGTCATGATTGGCCTATAGTAAAGTTGGCTAAATGTTAATCCGCTTATAAGCGTGGTTTCTGACCACCCCGGAAGGGAAACGGTCGTGATGATACTTTACCTAATATTGTAACTCAGTGGAAAATTCTAGTCTATAAAAAGTATTGATACAGATTTTTTAAAGACGACCGATTAGCAGCAAGTGCAAGGCGTACATTTAAATTAATAACTAGACTTCAACCGGATAGAATAAGATAAGCCGGAAGGATATGCTCATAAGCCATATTGGCCTATTTGGATAACACAGTCTAAGCGCGTCCGGTAAACTTAGCATTGACACAAATAATTAATTAGATATACATAGGTAAATAAGCTGGAGCTTAGCAGTAGAGGTCTGGGACGCTGTGTTCTAGGGGCTGTAATCATACATTTATAATGTGCAATAAATAACTGTACCAACCTAGAGGTGCAGACGAATTGACGATGATAACAAAGGTATCGAGCAGGCGACGACGACAAAATTTATCACTGACTGCGTGTTAAGAATTAATAATAACACAATCATATTTGCTCACATGGTTGTCAATTTTAATAATATAAACTTAACCAGAATTATCTAAATAATAAAATTCTTTATTGCACACAAAATATCTATATATATATATATAAAGGTGAATGTCTGTGTGTGTATTCCCTATGCATTGCAAAACTACTTGACCGATCGGGATGAAACTTTGGGAATATGTTGTGTGAACATCGCGGAATATTAGATTGCATAATAAGTAAATCTTAATATATAAAACAAGGTTGGGTTTGTTAGAACACTTATAACTCGAGAACAGCTGGACAGATTTTCACGGTTTTTGATTTGTTGGATTTGTCTCCGTCCCGAATAGCAGAATAACTATTTTTAATGAAGTTTGTATATAAGATACTTTTATCATTTAACTCTGTAACTGTAAGTATTACTTTTAGTCATAGTTCTCATTATTTTTAGCTTTTAAATTTTGTTAATATTATTATTTAAATTTCCTAAACATATAATGTATCATAATTGAATGTAGTTTGACATGTTGTGGTCACCTGTTACTGGGGTACCATTCACTAATGTTTTTTTTTTACTGTTTGCTTCTATTGATAGAATTGGATTCAATGTGTACTCTATTGGTGATCCTAATTAAATAAATAAATAAACTATAAATAAAAATGGATAATTGAAGAAAAAAAAAAATAAAAGAGTATACAGTTTCGGTGTTTATTTAACTGATCAATATTGTGAATTTCTTTTTGTAGTTCCTAGGGAGAGCACTGACTACTAGAACACAGCCCAACTAGTCTGGGAGTCAGGGTTTTAACTATTTGTAACACAACTGTTCCCTAAGTTAAGTCCATATTTATAAAATAAAATATGTTAAAAAAAGTAAAGTATCATCACGACCGTTTCCCTTTCGAGGTGGTCAGAAACCACGCTTATAAAGAAGCGGATTTACATTTAGCCAACTTCACTATAGGCCAATCATGACAATTGGCAAGCTCGTCGATGTTTCCAGAGCGTACCAAACTCGAAAAATATTTCACATAAATTAAATGTTAAACATTTTTGTGTCCTGACCAGGAATCGAACCCGGTACCTCCGAGTCTAAATCCACGGACTTAACCGCTACACCACGGAGGCAGTTACGTCTGAGGTTGCGTCATAATTACAAAATATTATTCAATTCTCAACTCTATAAGCGCCCCACCTTGACAGCGGCCGTGCAAATATCAACTTTAATAGCGTGATATATGTATATATATAGTTAACGGATTCCATTAAATAACGTTTGCGCTTAAGTAACAGAATAGGGCATAATTACAAAATATTATTCAATTCTCAACTCTATAAGCGCCCCACCTTGACAGCCGCCGTGCAAATATCAACTTTAATAGCGTGATATATGTATATATATAGTTAACGGGTTCCATTAAATAACGTTTGCGCTTAAGTAACAGAATAGGGCATAATTACAAAATATTATTCAATTCTCAACTCTATAAGCGCCCCACCTTGACAGCCGCCGTGCAAATATCAACTTTAATAGCGTGATATATGTATATATATAGTTAACGGATTCCATTAAATAACGTTTGCGCTTAAGTAACAGAATAGGGCATAATTACAAAATATTATTCAATTCTCAACTCTATAAGCGCCCCACCTTGACAGCCGCCGTGCAAATATCAACTTTAATAGCGTGATATATGTATATATATAGTTAACGGATTCCATTAAATAACGTTTGCGCTTAAGTAACAGAATAGGGCATAATTACAAAATATTATTCAATTCTCAACTCTATAAGCGCCCCACCTTGACAGCCGCCGTGCAAATATCAACTTTAATAGCGTGATATATGTATATATATAGTTAACGGATTCCATTAAATGACGTTTGCGCTTAAGTAACAGAATATTGCATAATTACAAAATATTATTCAATTCTCAACTCTATAAGAGCTCCACCTTGACAGCCGCCGTGCAAATATCAACTTTAATAGCGTGATATATGTATATATACTCGTATAGTTAACGGTTTCCATTAAATAACGTTTGCGCTTAACTAACAGAATATGGCTGCAGCTTGCCTTATATAGATTTCATTTATGTTTCTTAGGTTATACTTTCGTATGAACCTATATACATACAGAGACATGACTGTCGTAATATTGGCATCAACAATATAATAAATAAATATGTTTTTATGGAATTCAGTTAAAATGTAGCCGGTTTGGTTTACAGAAAAAACTCGCCAACCCTGATTATTCGATACTGATTTATCGCATCATCGCCGCCTGCGTTCAATAACTTTTGTCTTTTTATGAACCATTCAAGGACGTTCATTACTACTGCACTCAGTATCTACATTCAATTTGTTTCTGAAATTCTCTAAAGCTATAGCGATTTGCGGAATCGATTCATCTAATATATTGGACCCAATGACAAACATACACATAATACAGCCGGCATTTATCATTAATATATTATTTAAATTGGACATTCATATATATACCTATATATACATATATAATAATAATAATAATAATCGTTTATTTCCAATAAAATCCTATGTACATGTTTTTCTATTGAAGACCCACACTAGGAAGGCCGGTATTGTATCTCAATTACACTAAATCTATAATTTACATAACTTCAAATTTAATTAATAATTAAATCAAAATAAAAAATTAAATTAAAATTAAATTCTAAATACAATAATTAAAAAAAAACATTGAAGATATTAATGAAAGGTTAATAAATACGTATAATATAATATAAATATAATTTATTATATTTATATTTATTTAATATTAATATATAATTTAACATGTTAGCTTAAATTTTAGTTTATAATTGACAACGCCTCTTTACAGCTGCTATTAATTTGCTCATTTATTTTAATGAGTATTTGTTTTTTATATAATATATATATACTATATATATTTCAGTATTTTTAGTTGTTTCTTCTGTTTATATCTTTTTTTATTTAAATTAATAATATTACTGTAAAGTGGTTGTATATGTCTATCTTTTTTAAGATCATTTGTAAGGCAAAGATAGGCTGTGACCCAATTTAAATTGCATATTATATAACGTTTGCGCTTAACTAACAGAATAGGGAAGCTCGAGTGCTTAACTCAGACTAAGCTTTTGCTTAGTTTAGCTTTGCCTCCAGTCTCCTACATTAATGATTCTAAAATATTGTTACAAATTTTATTTTTATTTATTTTATTTAATAACTTAATTGCACTATGTACAAAGGCGGACTTAATGCCGTTAGACATTCTCTGACAGCCAAACCTTTAGGACATTTAGACAGTATTAATGGTAAGTAGGTGCAATATTATTAAATGACAATTTGTAAGATATATGTAGGTATATGTAGACATAACAACAAATACAGTATGTATACATTAATAATTACATTCTAATACATAAACAAGTACATATATAAATTATTCATTATGGATTATATATATATAATATATAATAACAGTACACAAAATAAAACCAGTCATGTGAAGATTTTACGCTTAGTGGGAGAAAATAAATGCTTTAAAAAAAAAAAAACCTATATATTATCTCAAAACGAATTTGAGAAATCGCCACAACCTTCCCAGCGTATCCATCCTGCTTAATCAGTGATTAAAGACTAAATTGGAGTTATTACCTGCGTAGTTTTGTTCGTAAATAATTAATTTCATCCTGGCAGAGATTTTTCGATTTAGGTATTTCCAATAACGGTCATTTCATTCATTCGAAGGAAGTAAGGTACAGTGATAAAAAAAAATAAAAAAATTTAAAACGCAAATTAATAATAATAAAATATCTACCTACTTAATAATTAAACATACAACACACTACGCCCATCTTATAGTCGTAATTTTATTTATTAATTTTTAGTTTTTATAATTTAGTTCTTAATTTATTTTATTTTTTAATCTTTGTACTTTACTCCGAATAAATTGAAATTAATCAGTTAACATACAACTAAAAAATCAAATAAAGAAAAAACAAAATAAAATTATTATAAATAAAAAATTCACTCCGAATCGCTGCCAATTGGCAAAGTACCATTGAATGGCAATGCCTTGGCCAATCCTTTGGCCCAAATATAGCCCAGCCCTCTTGTCCCCCGAGGTAGTTTTCCAATTATTTTCAAACACAAAGAAATATTCAAATCGGTCAAGCGAGGTATTTTTGAGCCAACGCGCCTGGCTAGCATGGCAAGTGTAGGCCAAATTCCTCAGAAATTTCTAAAAGGCCTATCTCCAACTCCCAACAGTGGAGGTCTAGAACTCTGTGCTCTAGGGGCTGTGATGATAAGGCACGCTGGTTAGACGGATTGACGTCTTTTTTTTTTAATTACAATTAATTAATGATTCCACGAGGTGGAACCGAAACCGACTGCTTAACGTGTTCTCCAAGGCACGGAAACGGTGTTATTGTAAATCTATGACAAATGTACGCAAGAAAAGTGTATTTCTCATTGGTACATGCCGGGGGGGTTCGAACCGACCTTTGTAATCCTACAAGGAAAACGTTCTTACAGCCGAGCTACCACCGCTCTTTAAAAATAATTTTATTTATTATCGACTAAAGAAAAAAAAAACAAAGTACATAGCTTAAAAAAGTTAATTTAAAAAATAAAGAAACACGACAGCGTAAAAAAATGTCGCAAATCGCAAAATCTCCTAACGATACGACCCCAGCGGCGGCACCGGCCACCGCGGGAGATCGCATGCCCGAATCACCGTGAGGCCTCCTAAGGAGACCCCAAGACTACTACGCTACTATTCAGTGCGGGACTTTCTAGAAGATAAATCGCTTGCTATAACAAATTCTTAAAATTATAATTTCCAAATTTGACATTAATATTATTGTATATGTAAGTTAGTATTTAAAAATTTATGTACATAGATATTAATATAATTATCATTATTATATTGTACCGTATTGATAGACGGTTGTACTTGTTACTTATACGCCCTCCGGCAAAACATAGAGTACAACACCAACTACACTGTATAACATCACAGAAATGTAAAACCTATTGTTTATAAGAAATAAATGAATTATGAATTATGACGCCTACGGACTAAAACCCTATAAACCGTAAAAAGACACATCTTTATTGAAGGTTGGTATGTGGCAGGTAGGACTTACAATAAAAAAAATATATAATAATTGCTAACCAAGTTTCAATCGTTATAGATCCTAAATGGTCACTCTAAATAAAAAAATGATAGAGGAAACCTCAACATGATTTACAAATACCTATTTAAATAATAATAAATTCAAATTATAATATTTATTTTGTAAAGTATCATCACGACCGTTTCCCTTTCGGGGTGGTCAGAAATCACGCTTATAAAGAAGCGGGTTCATATTTAGCCAACTTTACTATCAATCATAACAAGTGGAAAACTCGTCGATGTCTTTAGCGCGTAAATTAATTATAATTAAATTTATTTATTTAATTAATAAATATTATTGTGTCCCGACCAGGAATCGAACCCGATACCTCCGAGTCTAAATCCACGAACTTAACCGCTAGACCACGGAGGCAGTTATACATACATAAGGTGATAAACACATTACCCCTCTTTGCGTCTCGCAGTCGGGTATAAAATGTTACAAACATTTTGTATGTAAATAACAATCAATTCCCGCTCTATCATATATTTAATCTCGTTGTCTTTGTCGAATTTTATACATATTGTTTACCTGGTTTGTCTAGTTTTACGGGATTTCAACATAAAAAGATATCTAATAATTTAATCTGGAAACCGGATTTTAAAAATAACTTGTTTTTACAGAGCAAAGAATATTATGGTTTTTTTTAAGCTGAACGTCGCTAGCACAAAAACATGCCGAACATTTTTTTTTTCTCGAATTCATTAATAGTCAGATATACATACTAAGGCCGGTCACAGTACTTAACCGACCGTAGTCGCTCAGTGCGTACGTCGCATCGAATGGGAGTTGCTTAACAGGATTAATCGGCTACAAAACGCATTTATCCAGTTCATCTTTTGTTTACGCAAATAATGATCACGTCTCTAAGTATCGCGCTAAGTTCGGTACCAATTCGTTTACGCAGGCATCGTAGAATTTATTCTATACTAAACGACCCTGCGACACTGAAATACCTGAACAACGAATGTACCTATCTCTCTTCACTTCACACAACTCTTCGTTCCTCAACAACAATTCTTCAAAGAGTTCATTACAACGTTAAGTACCTAGATATTGTATGTAGCATAAATACGACCAATAGCAGAAAGGATGATTATCTTTTGACATGTTTGACGCATGTTTATGATGGACATCATTGGCTGAAATAACCATAGTGACAAGCTAACTACCAATCACGTGGCTTATATCAAATTATTGATCAAAGATTATTTTAATCACCTTTATAATTTGTATGTATGTGTATTTATACTAATATGTATGTATGTATGTTGTATGTAAGATTAGATTAATTTATTTTTTAACGTTTCCTTTTGTGTTTTGCATCTACCGTTTAACCGCCTCCGTGGTCTAGTGGTAACAAACGTTGCCGTGAACTCGGGAGGTCGTGGGTTCGATTCCCACCGGGGGCAAGTTGTACATTGTATAATTTGTCTCGGTCTGGGTGTTTATATGTATAATATGTATATATTTACAAAAAAAAAAGTATAATATGTAGTTTATCAACCATCTACTCGTAGTTTCCGTAACACAAGCCTCGTAGCTTACCACGAAAATTAGATGGCGCTGTGTGACCTGTCTGGAAATATTTATTTATTATTATTATTTATTACCTCATGACTGGAATTTTCTGCATTCGTAGAAAGGTCGGCGGCTAGTTAATGCTAAGCAAGTTCTAAATAAATAAACGAAGCATGCGACCGGTCGGTCAAGCAGTGTACATGTCCTAAGAAAGGATAAGACGAGTAGGTATTAAATTGTTGAACATTAAGCTTATTGTTTTTTTAATATTATTAAATAACATAGTTCGCAAACGTACTGTGTAAAGGCAGTGGTGCAATGGTATAAGTACTAGCTAAGTTAACTCGCGGTTATAATCATAGATAATGGCATAAATAACTATATTTATTTTTTCGCACAGCAAATCAGCATAGCTGTGCAGCAGGAAAATGCTGCAAGTGCATACTCCCCTTGTTCCGAATCAAGCTCAGAAAGAAACTTAGAATGAATATGGTACTAACAGTCGTTCCGAATCCATATATCACGATTTGGATGCTCAGAGCTCGGAACGGTCTAAATCACATTTTCATTCATAACAATATAGTTTTTTTTTAAATGTCTGGAAGATAAATTGCGGATTCCATATCATTGAGTATAAATACTAACAAACATAACATCTCTCGGTTTATTCATCTTTATATGTGTAAAGTTTACTATTTTTAACTTATTTTTTATTTACTTATTTATTTACTTCCTACTTAAATATTCATTATAGATTTGTTTTAGAATTAATATACAAACAGTATAAACGAATTACAATATTAAATAATTTAAAAGAAAATCTCATATTAAATAAATTTCAAAATGGCGCGCGACAGACTGACAAAAAACTGAAAGCGCTCAGAGCGATCTACCTCGATATCGTGAGCAGTCTAAGCGCGAGGAATGATGTCATAGTGACGTCACATAGCTTTGGCAAAACTGTTTACACACGTCTCGGATCACCTTTAAGCGTGCTTAGGTTACTATTATAGTGTCTCGGAACGAGAGGACTGTCACATGACTATTTTTACTAAGCAGTTACTTGAACTTTGTGTTTATCTAACAGGAACGGATCTAACCAAATTAAATCAGTCAACCACATTCTGCTACCATGTTAAAATACACTGGAAATACTTATATTTGAAGGAAATCATTCCTGTTGCATTATAGACTTCATCAACAAATGAATAATCTATAATACAACACGAATGCCTCCGTGGTCTAGCGGTTAAGTCACTAGACTCGGGGTACTTTAATAAAAAAATCAGACCGCCTCCGTGGTCTAGTGGTAACAAACGTTGCCGTGAACTCGGGAGGTCGTGGGTTCGATTCCCACCGGGGGCAAGTTGTACATTGTATAATCTGTCTCGGTCTGGGTGTTTATATGTATAATATGTAAATATTTACAAAAAAAAAAGTATAATATGTGTATCTAGTTTCCGTAACACAAGCCTCGTAGCTTACCACGGAAACTAGATGGCGCTGTGTGACCTGTCTGGAAATATTTATTTATTATTATTATATATTTATTATTTATAAGCGTGGTTTTTCACCACCCCGGATGTCGTGATGATTACGACAACACGAATGGTTGCCTTGAAATATAAGTATTTCCAGTGTATTTTAACAGAAGTCATAGGTGAAGGTGCGGTGGTGGCTCGGTTGTAAGAACACGTTCCTTAAATCCTACAAAGGTCGGTTCAAACCCACCCGACATGTATCAATAAGAAATACACTTTTCTTACGTACGTCATAAATTTACGAAACCACCGTTCTCGTGCCTCGGAGAGCACGTTAAGCCGTCGGTCTCGGTTCCACTAATACTAACTTGTGTTCGTTAATAAATTGTCATTAAAAATTTACATCATATCCTCGCCAAGCCGTCTGGCCAGCGTGGCGAGTGTAGGCCAAATTCTCCAGATATATAAAAGTTCTGGAAGGCCCATCTCCAGCAGTGGAGGTCTGGGACGCTGTGTTCTAGGGGCTGTAATAATAATAGGTGAATATTATAATATATAGTTTAGATTTATTTTGCATGTATGTACACTTAGACTTGAAAATCTTTGAAAGTATTGGATAGTGCGAGCTCTTTACGATTCCACAAGTTGGTTTTAGTGCAACCGGGACCGACGGCCTATGCGCTCTAAAAGCTGCGATACATAAATCCTATCTCTATGTATCGTGGCTACGCAAGGTGTTCCATGATATTTTCGGAACACATCCAGAGGGAGAGTGACTTTGTCGCTGCTATCTACTGCTATCTACATTAGATAAATAAATAAATATAAAATAAATATTTCCAGACAGGTCACACAGCGCCATCTAATTTCCGTGGTAAGCTACGAGCCTTGTGTTACGGAAACTAGATGGTTGATAAACTGCATATTATATATATTTTTTTGTAAATATATACATATTATACATATAAACACCCAGACCGAGACAAATTATACAATGTACAACTTGCCCCCGGTGGGAATCGAACCCACGACAACGTTTGTTACCACTAGACCACGGAGGCGGAGACATACATACATACATCTTCCCAGTTCCCATTATTGGAATGAGAATGGATTCAAGGCTATAATATAAAGACTTCAGCTATAAAACCTTTAACCCTATAAACAGTTTATGCTATCGTAAAAACTTTATACGCATCCGTCTACTATATTAATTATAAATTTTATGAATATTATTTAAATCTAGTTGCAATGTGCAATAAAATTGTAATATTGTAAGTTGTAACAATGCTGCAATCGACATTAGCTTCATCTTAATGATCTGTAATAAAAAGCCTTATGCACATTGCATGTGAAATTTTGCAAACATAGTTTTATTTGTATGTATTTGTGTATGTATTAGTATTTATTTATTTAAAACTTTATTGCACTATGTACAAGGGGCGGGCTTCATGCCGCTAGACATTCTCTGACAGCCAACCTTTAGGACAATAATAAGTATAACTTAGATCGAATAGGTGCGAAAACGTATTTAAGACTGATCATTATTAAATAATAACTATATTTATTAATAATATATATACTACATACTAATAGTACTTACATACATACATATATACATAACTATACTACATACAATATCTACTTATACACGCTGTAGGGAGCTGTTTAAGTAATGTGAGTATACCAATCTTTTGAATATTATTCTGTTGGATGCTTGCCGAAGTATGGAAATAAGTAATTATTCATAAGTATATATTGACGTTTATTATTTTCTATTAGTTTTGTTAGCACTTATCTTGTCGTAACTGCTTTAGTTGTCCCAAAGATTTAACCAGTATAGAATGTCTAGCGGCATTAGGTCCGCCTTTGTACTTTGTGCAATAAAGTTTATAATAAATATTATACAATATGATTAATAATGTTCAAAATGGTTGCTATTTATAATTAACATACAAGTTTATGGTCTAGCGGTTGAAGATTTTAGGTACCAGGTTCAATTCCTGTTCGTGACACAATAATTAATTAAACTTAAATAAAATAAAATAAATAAATAATATAAACTAAGAAGAAGTGGTCAAATAGATAGCGAAAACTTTCATAATAATAATAATAATAAAAATTCTATATTGCACAAAAACCAAATTAACTTAAAATTAATATGCACAGGCGAGCTTTATGCCGTAAGGCATTTTCCACCAGCTAACCTTTGGGAGTTTAAACGGATTACAGGCAGAGTGCCAAGTATTAACTAATACTACATATCATACATATTATAAGATATACGAGTATATCTATAGTACATATACATATAGTGCATACAGTTGTTTCCATTTTCCATATTCCTATATGCTGCCGAAACCTGGACCCTCAAAGCATCTGATCGTAGCCGCGTCGACGCCTTTGAGATGTGGTACTGGAGGCGTATGTTGCGCATTCCGTGGACAGCGCGGAGAACCAATGTATCAATACTCAAGGAGCTCAAAGACTACCAGGCTCTCTTCTATCTGCCTGCAGCGAGTCCTTGAGTATTTTGGTCATATAGCACGAAAAAGTTCGGCCACTCTGGAAAAGCTGGTGATCACGGGTAAAATCGAAGGCAAGAGGCCCCGTGGCCGAAGCCCGATACGTTGGTCTGACCAGATCCGAACCATACTTAACACCCCAGTCCACAATGCGCTGCATGCCGCCGTGTGCAGACCCGGATCGCGCAGCATCGTCCGAGACAAAGTGATCCGTGGAGGGGGTCATGACCCTCAGCATTGAGGATAACGACGCAAGGAGGAGGATCTATAGTACAATACATATAATAACATATATACAGAAATAAATAAATACACACTATAATATAGGATACTACAATACTACTTCACCTAATGACACAATGACAGAGGAAACTTTTGGCTGTTTCGCTCTGCATATCAGTAATGGGGTTTCCAAATAATGTTGTACCTACTAGTTATAGCCATATAATTACTTTTCGAGCCATTTCTACACACCACTTACCACATACCAACGGTCCTATTAAACCTGAACTACCTATATAGAAAATATTTGTAATTCTAATAGGTAGTAATTATTTCACTTGGGATAGCAGATTTCCCAACGCCCAACGTTCTAAGTAGAGGGTGTACCGCAACAAATTTTTCCAGCAAGATAAAGCCACTTCACACGTTACAAATCACTCGTTCTTTACGAGTTATTCCCTGACAGAGTGATAAGTTAGAGTAGCTTGATGTGGAGTTGGAAAGTCTACTTTAATACACCCTCTGTACAACTAACAAATAGCCTTAAGTACTGTATTAACAAAGTGTATCATTATGAAACTGTTGTACTTAAGCAATAAACATATTATTATTATTCTTTAATACTCTCGGTATTTAACCGGTTAACCAAATAATGTTGACGGGCCTCGGCCAAGTGAGCATTTATTTATTTAAAAAAAAAACACAGCATATTATATTAAACATATAAACAAAAAAATAGCAATAGTGGAACACAAGCCAAAGAGATTTTATATTATTTAGACAATACAATTAAAACAGAAATAAGAGTAAAATATAGTTATTAGATTTAAATTAATAGTGCAACTGAACTGTGACTAGCAGAAGTAAAAGAAGAATAATAATAATAATAAATAAGTGAAAACCAATAGGTTAATGATTATTTACCTAAGACAAAATGAATGAATGAGAGGCAGGAGCAAAATTATACTATATATACGTGTATAGCAGTATTCGTGTATTAGCAAGCGAAGTGTATTTGTAAAGTCAGTCCGGGATAAGAGTTGTCTTGATACTGCCTCCGGTGATTAGTTAGATGTATCAGAGTAGAACATGGCTAAAACGTTAATATAGATAAGTCATTTACAGTAATCTAAACAGGTGAATGAATAAATGTTTAAAAAATGTATATATATACGATAGGTTATATATATATATATATTTATATCTATTCATTATATTATTATTATACTCAATTTAATTGTTTACCCAATAATGATTTGATTATTTATTAGTGCGCCGTAATTAGTTCTCTAGCAATTTTGATCTTGTTAACCAGATTTATGACCTTATTAAGCTATAGCACATTTTATTGTGCACCATGTCACAGGACAGCGATTAGGTGGAGCAAAATTTTTAATTTTTATTTTATATGAACTATGTTTTTTTTTGTGAGTTTATTTATGTTCTAGTTTATTCATGTCATATTTTCCTTTTGCATTTAGGCTCAGTTTACATTAAAAATTAACTTACATTACATATGTGTAACAAGCATCATGCTTCTTTAACTCCAAACTTTCTGACTACACGGCAAGTATTAAGTATTTGCAATTGTCTGTATGTGTGCTGGTCTACGTTGATAGTTTTGAGGCTGTCATGTAATGTTTTGGGTATTACTCCGGTCGTAGATACTAATATGGGTAGAGTTGTTACTTTTTTAATTTGAGTTGGGATTTAAGCTCTATTGTTTTCTGTATGTGCAGTTACTAGGTTATTATTATTATTATTAAGTCGCCGAGGAGACCACCTAGGAGCCTGGTATGGCAGTTATGCTGTTATTAAAAATAGGATGCTGGTTCGCGGCCTTCGATTATAGCTCCAGCAGTGGGTAACCTGGTCGGGTCACAGCAGTACAAAGCTACGCGTTCAACTAGTAGCTCAATTATAGTTTAATTTTTATAGCTACTTATTTTAAAGTTACCATTAAAAGTTCATCTCGTAGATGTAACATTCTAAAGATGACTTGCATTTTTTTTTTATAATTAGCTTAAGAAAGTTGGGATAAAAGAGAAAGCTTTTTACTGATTTTTTTTTTAGCTAATCTCATATTTAAATTTCACTAAAGTCAAACGTTTCACAAACTATTTTTTTTAAACCAAGTTTCAGTGCGGGAAGTACGAGTTGATATTTGATAAAGAAATAACCTTGTCCATATTTCGTTCAAAAACCCATCGCTATTGCTTTTGTTAGTCTGTCTGTCTGTTCGCGATAAACTCAAAAACTACTCCACCAATTTTCATGCTGTTTTCACCAACGGATAGAGTGGTTCTTGAGGAAGGTTTTAGTGTATAATTTGTTAAGTTTTTGTATATATTAACGATATGTGTTAGAGGTGTCGGAAAAAAATAAGCTGTCCTGGCTCTTTCTTCGCCCAAAGAATCAGTATTGCAATTCAGCGGGGAAACGCAGCCAGCGTTCTTGCCACCATTCCACGCGGACGGGACTTATATCCCTATCCTCAGTATTAATATTAATTTTATTTTATATTTTGTAAATATGTTTTTTGAATAAATGTTTTAATGTTAATAAGTAGGTTAAATTAGTTAGTAATTTTTAAATCATAGTTTCTAAATATACGTTTACACATGCACCCACACTCTCTTCTCACTCTTCCAAAGGTTAGCTGTTATAAAATGCCTAGACATTAAGCTCGCCTATGTACATTAGAATGTTTTTGTTTTTTGTGCAATAAATAATTTATCTATCTATCTATTTTTAACGCGGCGAACGAGTGCCTTCACTCGTATCCAGGACTCAGACTTAGCTGTAAAGGCAGACAGGGCCAACAGTGAAAGAGAGACGGTTATAGGATTTTAGTCCGTAGGCGCCTTGAGGTCTCCGTAAGAGGCCGTGGCCGTGATTCGGGCGGTGGCCCTTCAGGCTGTGGTCGTATCGTTAGACGATTCTGTGTAGTTAAAAAAAAATGCTACATTAATAACAATAATAATAACATTTATTGATGTAAAACAATACACTAACTTATACGTAGAACATTTAAGAAACAGTGCGAGAACAAAATATGAGAACGTTACAGCTTAACCAGCCGCTTAGACAGCTCTTGAAAGGACTTCTTAGCGCTGGCCCCCCACGGTCCCATTGTCTCAAGACCAAAAGGCACAAACACTTGATTATGTTTCACGTAATCTCGTCTATATGCTCGAATGAACTCGCGCTAAAAATTACTACCTCCGTGATTTACCAGTTAAGTCCGTGGATAATAAAAAATAAATAAAAAAGTTGTGTTATTCTCGAGTTTGACCAGACATCAATGAGCTATAGCCACTTGTCATGATTGGCCTATAGTAGCAAAGTTGAATAAATGTGAATCCGCTTCTTTATGTGGTTTCTGACGACCCCGGAAGGAAAACTGTCGTGATGATGATACTTTAAAAAATACAGTAAATTAATTAACTATTTTGATAGTCTAATATTTACATCTGAAGAAATACAATTCCTCAGCAGAAATTGAACCCGGTACCATCGAGTCTAATACTATAATTAAAGTTTAATTTGTGCAACAAAGAATGTATTTTAGTTGTAAGGTATTTATCTATGGGCCATCTGTTGCCTGATAATAAACAATTTATTATTATTATTATTATCATCATTAGAGCCTCTTTAGTCCTAGGCTTCCGCTGTTGGAGATGGGCCTTCCAGAATATATATCTGGAGAATTTGACCTACCAAGTGTAGGCTGCTACCAAGCTGGCCAGACGGATTGTCGAGGGTCTGATGTCAATTTTAATGACTATTTATTGACGATTCCGTTGTTTAGCAGTTATGTCCGTGTATTTAGACTCGGCTCGATTCCTGGACACAATAATATTTATTTAATTAAATTAATATTTTATTTAATTATGATATTTCCCGAATATGGTATGCTAGCGATATCGATGAGCTTGCCACTTGTCATGATGGGCCTATAGTTAATGTTAACCAAATATGAATCCGCTTTTCTATAAACGTGTTTTCTGACTACCAATGAAACGGTCGTGATGATTTACTTCTATTAGAGATTCCAAAAGTTGGTGTTTTTGAAACCGGGACCGACGACGACGGCTTAACGTGCTGTCCGAGGTTCAGTAACAGTGGTATTGTAAATCTATGCTAAATGTACATAAGAAAGGTAGAAATACAATTGGTACATGCCGTGGTTCAAAACGCGACGTTTTGTGGATTTTTAGAAATGCGTTCTTACAACCGCTCAACAATAAAAACGATCCATGTTTTTCGACAATAATAAACTGCATAATGTTTATAACATTCTGATTATACCTGGCCGTACATTTATGGTACGTATGGTCGTACATTTCGTAAATAAAAGTCGTGTTTACATTGCAAAACCGACATCGCTTTCAACGTCTAGATTTTTTATCTGTTTAGAGATTGCAAATTCTACCTAACTAAAGTTATCTTACATGCGAATCGCAAGGACTATAAATAAAATCTTACGAGACATGTCGGTACTTAGTACGTGTAGGTACGTAATTATGTGTTCTGAAATATAATTAATAATTGTTTATATTATTCACTATCACTACATATTATAAAAACAGAGTCCTCCTACACGTTTGTCTGTCTGTCTGTGCGCGATAAACTTAAAAACTACGAGTACTGCACCGATTTTCATGTTATTTTCACCAATGGATAAAGTGGTTCTCGAGGAAGATTTTACTATATAAAGCATCAAATTCTGCAACATCTGTAATTTGATGATAACCTCATTAACTTATTAAAATACTTGGCTGTATGGGCTAGACTCTTTGCCTTCCCTATCACCTCATTCATCATTCATCGGGAGAAAAAAACAAAAAAAAAAAGTAAAAAAAAAAGCAATTTTATCACAACAAATCACTTTATTACGAATTTTGTTTTTATTATTTTATTTTTTTTTACTCCTATTTTTAATCATTTTGTTCGATTGAATCGATCAGTGCCGTATGCACAAAGCCGCGTCAAGTATTGCAGATTGATTGTCAGTCAAAAGATCTAAGAATCGAAGTATTTATCAAGTATAAACGTTCATTACATGGAAGTGTGTCAGCTTACAAGTCCGGGACACCATATAATCAGGTCCCTTGATATAACTCGTCGTGATAACGTCAAACCTGTACAGGACGTTTTAAACTAATTGGAGCTATCAAGGCAAAGACAGGTGAATAAGATCGGTCAGTCATTATTTTTTCTACTCGTGTTGGTTGGAAGTTATTTATTTATCTATACGGCATTTTATCAAATAAAAATTGTTAGAAACATGGTAGGTACAGGGATATAAATTATATGTAATTATATCACATGCTCGCTA
Source organism: Tinea semifulvella (assembly GCA_910589645.1). NCBI lineage: Eukaryota > Metazoa > Arthropoda > Insecta > Lepidoptera > Tineidae > Tinea > Tinea semifulvella. The sequence continues at coordinate 7,614,734 of OU342599.1, forward strand.
TTTCATTTATCGGATTCTGAGACAAAATGTAAATAAATAAAACCAGTGAATGTCAAACTTAAAACAAACGATGAAAATGTACTTTTTTCGTTCCCATTCCCCGTTTAAAGTTAAATAAATTCCCGTCTTCTGCACGGACATGTCAAGTCAATTTATTTTGTAAATTACTTTACTGTGGATATTGTTAGTCAAAAATGGTGTTATTTTGTTTAATAATGTGAATAATTATGGAAAACGATAAATTTGACCATATATGGGGCAATAGTTGCAGTTTATTGTTTGCGATTTTCCCACGCTGTGAATGTATACCCGACGTGTTTGGGCGATATTGACACGAATTATATATTATATATATATTTATGAAAGTATCAAATTCTGCAACACTTGGAATTTGAATATTAAATATAAACTATATACAAATAATATTGTAGGCCCCCTAATATGGGCAGATTGCATCATCATGACATGTACATACAACTGTAATTAGAATAAGCAATCTATACAATAAAGAATTTTGAATTTGATGATCCCCAACTAGGTTATGTACTCTGTTATGAACAAATATTATGAATAATTTACGTGCTTAGGACTGAGGTATTCTGTAAACCTTTAAAGAAAAAAATTATAACATTGACTCATAGGAATTCTGTATATTATTTTTTATGTCATTTCCATTTTCATGTTGCGTCAATTAGTGATGGTCTTTTCTATTTTCTCACCTACTTTATATACGTGTCTCGGACAGGACCATATGTATTTGTCCATGTACCAAGGTTGTTCATCATAATTATTGGTGAAGCGCGACACGCTGCGAATGTTATCAGATAAGTTTTCTATAAAAACGCAGTAGGTATATACATATAATTTGTGGTTTTCGCTGTCTCATTATTAAGATTACAATAATAAGTTTATATCCTTTTATATCCTGTTTAATATAGCTTGATTTTTTTGACAGACCTTTGTACCAAAACGAATTATCTGTATATGTGACTATTAAAGTTAGAAAATAACATAAAAATTTTAGTTTTATTTTAAAGGTCAGCCGTCAGCTGATAGAATCGATGCCATTTTTAAATTTAATCGTTACAATTATAGGGACTTCGTTCTGGTACAAGCCAATCTAACACGTCTTCTTAGACAGTTCCTTAACGGATCCTCCATTCAACTATCAGCTGTCAAACCTGGTGAGTGACGCTTCGGCAAGCTCAAGGAATATAACGGACTTCGCGCCATTTTGCGTGAACATGTCAAGTGCAAGTTTTTGTTTTGTAAATTAATTTGCTGAGATATTATTGGTCAAAAGTGGTGTTGTTTTGTTTAATAATGTGAATAATTGTGAATAATTATGGAAAACGATAAATTGGACTTTAAATATGGGGCACAAGTTGCAGTTAATTTTTTCCGGTTTTCCCGCGCTGTCAACTCCCATATTTTACCCGACGTGTTGGAGCTATGGTGCCGCGAGTGACTCCAAGAAAAGCATCAAATTCTGCAGCATCTGGAATTTGATGATGACCTCATTAACTCATAAAAAAGAAAGCCCCTATTATAATTACAGCCCCTAGAACACAGCGCAAGATCTCCACTCTTGGAGATGGGCCTTCCAGAACGTATATCTGGAGAATTTGGCCTACACTCGCCACGCTGGCTGGTCAGACGGGTTGTCGAGGGTCTGATGTCAAATTTTAATGACAATTCATTACCGATTCCACAGTCAGTCACAGGTCTTCGAGGCACCGGAAAGGTGATGCTGTAAATCTATGACAAATATACATAAGAAAAGTGTATTTATTATTGATTCATGCCAGGGTTCGAACCCACCTCTTTACGATGTCAAGGAAGGCGTTCATCTTGTTAGTAGCGAGCGTTATTATGGCAAGTTTAGTACAACTTGATAGGAAACCGGCTGTATCCTAGAATCTGGTCAAATGTGATAGACCAAGTACTTTAGACTGGACGGCCTTCCGAATGTTTCACAAGCGTTCACGCGAATGCCTCCAATCTGCCACAATTCTAGTTACATCTATATCCACAGAATTAAGAATAGACTAGAAATGACATTCCTAGGCTGCTTTATTCGCTGTATATGTGAAAACCTTTCATAGTTCTTAGGGAATTTACTGTTTAAAACCTATATACAATAGTCAACTGTTGGTTTTCAAAGTGAATAATAATAATAAATTAATTAATCAGCTAACGAAGAACAATTTCAATAGGTTTGCTTTTTTAAATGTTAAAACCGATAAGTCAAAGTCAAAATATCTTTATTCCTCCCCCTTGCGTCGTGTTTCCTCATTGCTGAGGGTCGTGACCTACCGAAGAATTGGTGTGCGTCTTGATGATAGAACGCCACCCGTCACTGTCTTCGGCGGTATGCACAGCATAATGGACGCTAGTGTTGGTGGTGGAGCGGATTTGGTCGGACCAGCGTACAGGACTTCGGCCTCACAGTCACTTTCCTTCCACCTTGCCAGTAACAAAAAGGTTTTCCAGGTTATATCCTCCTTTTCTGGCAATGTGTTTGAAGTACTGGAGTGTCCGACGAAGACATTGTCTATATATTTTAAAATCGAGACTTTAGTCCGATGCTCAGTCATTTCACGTAAACCTATTACAGGCATTTAAGAAACGTCATTAATTTAATTATTTTGAATGATTCTACTCCTGCTAGTGGAAGACTAAGCAGCACAGTGGTCCAATGAGCAAGCTGTTAGCTGAAAACCAGCAGCTCAGCAATGTTTAATCTGACTGATAAAGGAATGTGCAAGCTATATTTATATTGGAAGTAGCTGAGATCCTAATTGACAGGTCTATCTAAGTTAGACTTAGTTTATGTGTTTTAATGAATTTGTTAATTGGACTTTTATGAACAATAACATATTTTGTTTTTTTTTGTTTACGACGTAAAAGAGCTAGCGCTTCGACGTCACTCACTTCTAGTTGTCTTCAAAGCTCTGTGCATATACCCTACAGTAGTACCAACAAATACGAGATAGTGTTTAGCTAGGATTGTGGCATATTATAGGATAGGAAGAACATTTTATCGATGAATTGACAATACCTAAAATTTAATTTTAAACGAGACGAAATACGCGTTTTGTTTTAATGCGTAATTGCTTGTTTGTGCATTTAGTAGCTATTTCTAAAAAAACTGTAGAAGCCATGTAAATAATAAATTTTAGGTTAAAGAATGATCATTCATCAGTTACTAGAGCTGTCATGATGATATTTTATACATTTTGCACACCTAAACTATATAAAAGAAAGGGTTTTTTTTTACATAAATTGTAATCTTGTTAGAATAATTTATCTGAAAATGCGTAGTTTGAATAAAATTTAGCCCAAGTCCCCGTACGAGTGCAAGTTTAATGATGTCCTTTGATCCTTATAAGAGATGGCCAAGGAGTTGTCAGGTCCGGAGACAGGAAGGCTGGCAATTATTTCTGCCAACGTATTAGCCTCGCTATACAGAGGGGAAATGTTGCCAGCCTCCTTGGGACTATCTCGGATGGGACGTCTCTAGAGGACATTTTTTATTTATAGTTTAGTTTATTATTTAGGCAGCTTTTAATTTATATTTAATGTCCTTATAAGAGACACTATCAGCTAGTAATAATACAGAATATTTTGTTTGTTAGGGTATTAACGTTGCATATCATAAAAACTAAGCATAAGGACTCATACACATGTCGCACGATAAAGATGTGGAATGCTCTTCCAGCCTCTGTGTTTCGACTTTCCTATAACCTGGAGTCCTTTAAGCGTAGTTCAAAAAGCATCTAGTTAAGCCGGCATAGTCTTGGGGACTGATGTCAGCCATAATTGTCAGATTCCAGTTTTCTATCAACTTATGCAATTATAATTATTTATTTATTTTATTTATGCAATATTTTTTTTGCAGCCAAAAAGCACGCTGTAAACATGTAGTCTACACGCATACGTCTAGTCGCACGCACACAAACACCGTGCCGAAGTCTGCCGATCTGAAACGACGTTAGACGATGCACGGCTTTCAACGCCGCCGCACCGCTGTGCCGGTCGGAGTGGGAGGTGTTAGGTTTATTTTCGTTACGGAATTTCTTAATTCGGTCGCCGCGCTCAAAGCCCGCGATAAAAGCTATGCAATAGCTTAAAAATAAAAGGCACTTTTATCTATAATAGACTACATACAATAAAAATCCAACGCCTGGGTTCACCTCGAGTAAAAATTAAGATCGTGGAAAAACGCAAAAGGAGATGCCGTCGCAACATCCGAGGTACGGCAGCCCCAGAATCATGCCAGCTGAAAGCCGCCACACCGATGACATTTATCTACGTGTCGCGGCTTTGTAAAAGTTCAACACACCAGGATGTCCTTGACCACATACGTGGACGAGGAGAGTCCGAATCCGTTATGGAAATCACCAAGCTGGGCTCGGAATGGCGAGACACAAATTTTAAGGCCTATCGCATTCTTGTGCGGTCGGATAAAGTAAAAAAATTCTTGAAGAAAGATTTCTGGCCGCAGGGCGTTGTTTTTCATCGATACAAAGGTTCATTTGGGCCTACGAAATGCACCACGGAAGATGCGACAAGGCCTACCGCAGCACCGAACCCTCGGGAACCACCTAAGAGGACCCCGGCGCCGACCCCTACTGCAGCAGTCAGCCTTCGTCAGAAGGTGGTCGCCGTACCCAATGGGTACTACTTTGATCACAATAAGATGAAGATGCGGAAGCTGTAGTGTAGTGTATATTTATATTATATATATTTTAGTTTTTAAGGTATATATCTATGGGCCTTTTGTATATTCATTTTTGTATATTCATTTTGTTGCCTGAAAATAAAGATTATTATTATTATAAAAATCCTCTAGCGAGGTTCGACCGTCGCGAGTTAATACTTTTACATAATGTGATAATTTAATTAATAAACTATTACAGTTAAAACGCAACACATGTGCTCGCAAGGTCAATATTACAATTGCAAAATGTATAACTGACCTTGGTCCAATATCTCGATTCTTTAATCCATATTTTCGCTAATTAATTATTAATTATGGGCGTTTAATGAACAGGTTTTAATGTTTTGGTAGTACGATATTTTATATTGGAATTAATTTTACATATAGTGTCGGTGTGGGGAACTAGTGGAACATCTCAGCCACCACGGGCTTTCTTGTGCTAGAACTGCCAGCCGCATTCCTCGTCACGCAGCTTTTAACGACATCATCCGAAGGGCTCTTGTCACTGCTGGAGTAACCCTAAAACTAGAACCCTTTGGGATTGCGCTTTAATAGGCGGCTGATAGTGGTAACTTACCCAGTCTACTGGGGCGGAGAAGTATCCACCGTTTTTGCTGATAAACCGAGTAAAGTAAATCTACACGTTTCGGAATCAGACTCGAATTGCCGTCATGCGTCATAAAAGTAATAACTTCAGTCATGATAATGACACAGTCAATGATCATCATCATCAGCCTGTGTCTCTCCACTGCTGGATATATGCCAAGGCTCGCCACAGCACGCGGTCTTTTGCAACTCTCATCCAACGTCCATCTAGCGGTAGGTCGTCCCACTCTGCGTCGGTGTCCCGTACGTAGTCTCCACTCTAGAACCCGTTTGACCCATCGGTCGTCGGTTCTACGGCACATGTGTCCAGTCCATTGCCACTCCAGCTTGCTAATTTTAAATGCTATATCAGTAACTATGGCTCTCTGATGTTTTGAATTCTATCCATCATAGAAATACCAACCAAATGACCTTGAATTTGTGAACCAGTACCCCGTACGACATTACGGGGAGGACGCACTGGTTGAAGACTTTTGTCAATGATAATGAATTTAAATAAATTCAATTTTATGAAAACCACGTGCATGTCTAAATTAATTATAATAAGACATGGATGTATTTTAAAATTTCATGAATTGAAAAATAAAGTAGATCATTAATTTCATGACTTGGCAAAAAATATAGGTACGATCCACGTAAGTAATTGGCTATATAAGAAAAACAACAATACCCTTTCTTGGGTATTAGACAAAATCACGACCGCTTATCACTTGTGGGATAATGTGAAACCTCTATTGATTAATAGGCGAGTGTCGTCGCATTGCTGATATGCATTCGAGTTTTATAGACAAGAGGGCTGGGCAATATTTGAGCCAAAGGATCAGCTAGCCATTTAACGCGATGATGAAGACAACCTCTTTAGAGCCACGAATTAATTATTAAATTGACATGGGTAATTTATTTTAGTCTATAAGCTGACACGTCCTCTTTACAATTACGAATAAATTTTAAGTACTTGGTTTTAAGCAAAAACTTGTTTATGGCAACATTGTTTTAGTTAAAATCTATGGTATTGTAACGTTTATAACCATAGTTGTATACTTTAACTACATATAATATTACAGTTGTAAGTAGGGATGAGCCGAAGTTTGGTTAAATCTGACGAATATTCGGCAAAACAGAATATTAAAATGACTGAGCTGTAAGTAATTAAATGACTAAAATATTACCTATGGACTATTCTTCAGATGATGGCTATTAAAATATAATGTATGTCTGTATCTGTATTTGGAGTTCATTGGCTCTGTTGTTCCAAAAGTGTAGGCAGATATTCCCGCCACGGCTCACTTAACGATACTATTAAAAGAGCTCTAGCCACCATCGAGGTTTCAGCTCTTTTGGAGCCTACTTGAGTTATCTGAGATGATGGCAAGAGACCCGATGATATGACGTTGTTCCCCTGGAAACAAGGACGTGCTCTGGTGTGGGACGCCAAGACACGTCGACACTCTCGCCGCGTCGCATCTCAGGGAGACAGCGCATAAAGTGAGGCCGCGGCGGAAAATGCAGAGTCCGGAAAGCGGCGCAAGTATGTAAGTATATTAAAAGATAATATTTTATTATAATTATTGTTAGTGAAATATATTATATATTAATAATAATATAATAATTATATTATAATATATTATATTATTATTTAATAAAGTAATTATTAAATTTTAAGTAACTATATAAAATAGTCATTATATAAGTGTAGATAGGTGAATTAATTAAAAACATTTCCTGATGTTTAATTAACTTTTATTATTTACTCATTATATTAATAAGACAAAATTTACTTTAAATTGTATCAATAAATTGGTAATTTAAACTTTTCTCTATTTTAAAAGTTTATCGAACATCTGAGATATACTCGTGTAACGAAATTACTCTCAATCTCTATTATCTAGTTTGTTATCTATCTTGTTTGTTTGTTTAAATTCTTTATTGCACAAAATAAATGTACATAGGCGAGCTTAATCCCTTAGACATTTTCTTACAGTTAACCTTTAGGAAAGTGAGCAATTATATGCGGGTGCACAAATAAACTGTTTAAATATAAATTTGTCCGTATTTTTTTGTGTCCTATTATTTTGTTGAAATTCCGGCTGAAGTTCGAATTCGGTGCAATCCAGTACCGAATGTTCGGCCAAAGTTCGTATTCGGCATAATCCACATTTGGCCCATCACTAGTTGTAAGCAACATGAACGTATATACATATATATACGGGTATATTGATGTGTAGTTATAGTTGCCTAGTGTTATATTTTTATACTGGCAACACATACTCGTATAACGTGACATTGCATTGGCGATGGGGTGTTGGCCTCCTCACGTTTACGATTTATTCCCGCTCCGACCACAGAAGTTTGCAGAACAAGGCGCTTACTTGCAAGTGGACACCTGGTTGTATCTGCATGGTGTATGGTTTAGTAGTTATCAATAAATAATTTTACAATCGTCGCTTGATTTCATCTGTTACAATATGGTACAGCTGATATGATGGGTCCATCCATAGTAGCAGCTAGTTACTATCTTATTTATTTATTTAAAACTTTATTGCACTATGTACAAGGGGCGGGCTTAATGCCGCTAGGCATTCTCTAGCAGCCAACCTTTGGGACAATGCAGAGAATTTTGATTATGAGGTAGGTGCAAAGGGCTTAAAAAAAAAACTTATTAAAAATATTAAATAAACTTAATCTAAGATAAAACAATACATATTAATATACACACCAATACATACAAATATGTACGCATTAATACATATACTACACACTATATATATATATACACTACATACAATATATCTTACATACACTGTTGGGAGCTGTTTAAGTAATGTGAATCTTGAAATCTTGTTCTCGTCTAAATAATTGTATACAATGAAAAAATATGTATTGACATTATCCAAGTGTTGTGCTAACCAAAGGAAATAAATGATTTAATTTGACACTACGAAATAATTAAACTAGAATTTAATCGGATATAAGTAAATATTGAATAATAAATAATAATTTAAACCCGGCACTTTGGCGTCGTCGGTAACAACGTAACCTAAGATTTTTAGGTCAGTCGAGAGGAAGGTAAAGCATTGCCGATTACAGCATTGAGTTAGGATATCCAATTACCTAACATCCGATGCAGCCTGCACTTCCTTACTGCAGTTTCAGATTCCAATGTCGAACCAGCCTACTCAGAATATGATAAATTATTACCTTACAGACAAGAGGGAATTTAGCGGAAAAAAAAAATTGATTTTCTTTCTTTTTAATAATTTTAAGCAATGAATTTCAAATTTTACAGGAGTTGGCCAAACGGCTGACGGACAAATCAGAAAGGCTGGCAATTATTTCTGGCAACATATTAGCCTTGCTATACAGAGGAGATCTGTTGCCGGCCTCCTTAGGACTAGTTCGGATAGGACGTCAATAGAGGACATTTTTTATTTAAAAGAAGTTTTATTTTTATATTTTTACCCTCGTCAACCCGTCTGTCTGGAAGGCCCATCTCCAACAGTTGAGATAACAAAATATTTTTTACTATTTAATAAAAAATAAATATTTTATTCAAAATTTAATTTGCAATTAATATAGAAACAGTATAAAAGAATTACAATATTAAATAATTAATTTAATAAAATAATTTTAGTTTTTAGTTTAATTAATAATTTAGTTTTTTTTTTTTAAATCATTGTTCCTTCAAATAAATAACAAAGTATAATAATTAAAAAAAAAGAAAACCTAACATTAAATAAAGAAAAAAATAAAATAAACTACACTACAAATAAAAAAAAGTTTTAAATTATTTGTTTATTATTTATGTAAATAAGTAGGCTAACTTATTTCCTAAACGCGTAAATATGTGAATAAGTAGGCTAACTTATTTCCTAAACGCGTAAATATGTGAATAAATAGGCTAACTTATTTCTTAAACGCGTAAATATGTGAATAAGTAGGCTAACTTATTTCTTAAACGCGCAAATATGTGAATAAGTAGGCTAACTTATTTCCTAAACGCGTAAATATGTGAATAAGTAGGCTAACTTATTTCCTAAACGCGTAAATATGTGAATAAGACCGCACAAACCACAACTTTAACAACAATATTAAAACTCCAATGGCAAATGATCGGAAATGGACTTTGGACAGATTCGAAGGTTCTTTGGGTGAGCCATCTAAAATATTCAAAGCAATTAAGTTTACTTATTGCACAATTTGTGAATCCAGCTGTATCTCGAATAGTTGATTTCGAGACAACTGAATCTAAATCTATTTTAGCTAGCAATAATTTCTGCAATAAATCACAATCAAAAACAAGTGAACACTTATCGAAAAGAATTTAATCTCATTCAACTTTTTTAAAGTCATTAGAAAGTGTCATTTAGTAGATGAATTGCTGCAAATATTTTAACAGAAGCCTCAAATTTTATGTTTTTAAGGTCCATATTCTATAACAATCATTGAGTTACTAAATTTTAAATTTTCTCAAAACATTTTTTTAGAACATTAAATATTCTATCCGTTAGATATATTTTTTTGATATGATCCCTTTTAAATACCTTAGAACATACTTAGCATCGACTATAAATTATCTGCTTTAAAAACTACTAATTGCATTTCTAATTGTTACACTGAAATTAAACACCTGACACTAGCACAATCGTTATACGAAATCTGACGCCAATAAATAAAATAAGACAAACAAATTCCAAAAGTAAGGTGATTAAAAAAAACTAAATTATTAAATAAACTAATAACTAAACTTTTAAAACATATATTAATAAAAAAAAAACATCTTTATAATTAAAAATACAACTAAAAATACAAACAAAATAAAATAATAATAAAAATATACTTATTTTCAATTGATTCTAGTTGAGTGAATAACGTATAAAATATTAAAGAGATCCATGTAAACTGCTGAAGTTAGTAGAATTAGCGTATTTCTACAACTAAGTCATTTTTATAAGTCACTAGCTTAACAATCCATTGTAGGTAGTTATTATTAACATTAAGGTATTTATGTATTATTATATAATTTTATTGTATTATATTTATGTAGTATTAGTATATATGTGTATATATTATATATATGTATATATATATTATAGTTGTCTAAGTATGTTAATTTTTAATATTATTTATGTTTCATTTTAATATTTTATTTCTCTATTTGCACCGTACTCATATTTAAATGTCCCAATGTCCCAAAGGTTAACGGGAAGTCTTGCGGCATTACGTTCGCCTTTTGTATAGATTTACAATAAAGTTTTTAAATTAAATAAAGAAATAAAATAAGTAAAAGAACTGCCTTCGTGGTCTAGCGGTTAAGTCCGTGGATTTCGATGCGGTGGTGCCGTCTCGGTTCCCAAACGGCACACAATAATTTATTTGTGGTATTTCTCGAGCTTGCCACTTATCATAATGGGACTAGAGAAAAGTTGGCTAAATGTGAACTCGCTTTAAAAAAGGGATATAGTCGTGATGATGATGATACGACCGTATCCAATAAACCACGCTTACAAATAGGCGGTTTGACATTTAGCCAACTTTACTATAAACCACAAGATACCTCATAAATCAATTTAGCAGTTTTAAGGATGAGCGTGGTTGTACAACTGAAGCCGTTAAATAAAGAACAAGAACAGTTAACAGGTTTACTACTTATAGCTAGTATTCACTTTTCTCATTCCTGCTCGCACAATCAAATATATTTAAAAAAAACAATTCTGGGGGTATACTTTTGAGAAATGTAGTCTATCAACTTCCTAGGAAATAAAATTAAGGACTTTATATATATCTTAAGGACATACTTATAAAATAAAACATAAATAGGTCTAGAATTCTGCTAGCAGCTTACTCAGTAGGCCGATTTGCTGCATAGTCTTCCACTAGCTTGTAAAATATTTTGATTTGGGACACCAACTAAAGAGTAAAGAACCCATGTAAATTGATTCAGCAATCCTAAAGATTAGCGTATTTAGCATAACACTAACTTAACTACACGTCATAGTAATGAGGCATGCATTACTGTTTTAGAAGTACATTAAACCTATTTTACGAACGTCGATTTTATTGATTCATTAGGAACTAAATCTAATTTATTCTATGTATCATTATGATCTACTCTTGCCACCCTCATCCAATACCTATCAACGACCTTATTCAGAACATCTGTCCACCTAGCGAAGAGTAGTCCCATTTTGCGTATTTCTATTCATATGACACGACTTAAAAAACGCAAGAAACTTTTTGCTGATGGTGAAATTACCTTAATTTATTAAGTTGGGATTGACAGTGGGTTATACTTGCAGAAAATTTCAATCCTTAGGGAAGCATATATTCTTCTCCTATAAGCTCCTCCTTCAACTCCACAATTTCTATACCTTCTCACCACACTTCCTACGTTTCGAACTCATTTGCTGTTGTCGCTGCGAATCTTTGGAATAACTTACCATTTGATATCAGAGAAGCCCCCAATCGTGCAATATTTAAAAAGCAGGTATACAAACACTTTTTAACTAACTAAGTAACCTAACCTAAACCTTTCTTTTCAATCTTTTTTTCTCCTAATATCAGCGTAATAGCAGCAGCATCATCACATTGTTAATTTTGTCACACTCTCCTCATCATGTAAGTAGTTTTATTTATATTATATTAGTATATCTATAGTATGACTTATTTATGTATTAGTATGTAAATTGTATGTAGATATTAGTATGTATATATTTATATTACAATTAGATTTCTGTTTTATTTAAATTTCATCTAATTTTTAATTGCACCTACCACCTATCCTGTCTAAATGTCCAAAAGGTTTGGCTGTCAGAGAATGCCTGGCATTAAGTCCGCCTTTGTACATAGTGCAATAAAGTTTTAAAATAAATAAATATTAAGTAGTTGAGAAGTGAAGATACACAAATAATGATGAATAAATCATACTAGACACAAAAATCAAACAAAAAGTCACGTATTAATTAGCCTAGATACCAATTAGCCTTATAAAAAGTCATCTAGGCCAAATACTCCCGAATGTTCTAGAAGCCTCATTATCAACGGTGGTGATTTGGGCTCTAAATATGAGAGGCTATAATGAACATATAAAAACATGTAGCTTCAACTTTAATTTAATTCCTAAAACAAAAACTTTGTGCAACTGATTTAATCTGCAATTAAAATCCGGTACCTTCGTGTCTACGACCGTCACGCAGTCAGTAATAGTAATAAATTCATAAAAAGGATAATTCAGCTATTGACCTTTAAAAATGTTAAAACTTTAAATCAAGTTTTTTAACTGGTTCTAAATTTGAGGCACCTCAAATCCAGTTTTTAGATTTATTGTAAGATTGCGTTTCAATGTTATTCCAGTCAGAATAACTACTCGCTCTGGCACATTTTATAGCTATAAGTCTCTTTCTTAGAATTATATTTGTCTGACTGGATAAGTTTTTTAAAGGGTTCAGCTAAAATTCAGGACTGTGACCAAACCTGAGCTGATTTCACAAACTTGTATTTTTAAATCTACTATGGATTATGTGGCAGTTTGTTTTTCCTTACTTACTTTAATTTTGGAACGTAATCTAGGTACGTTTGTTGAAGATAATAAAATTTTAGTAGCAGTGGCATCAGACGCTATTGTTGTAACCAGGATGTCTGTTGAAACTCAGTAGGTGCATATCCGCTAAATTGCACGGTGCGTCTAGCCTATATCGCACGTTTTAAATTTTCATCACACATCAACAAAAAATACACATTTAACAAACTATCTTTTAGAAACTTTAGGAAGTCAACTTTATGTCGATTCGTTGTTTGTAGTTGACGTAGGTAGTATGAGTATTATATTATGCCAAAAAAAATGTTTTTCTAACGAATTCCAAAGGTTCATTTTGATGTGGAATATCATTTGAATAGTTTTATTTAAGAGTCACTCAAGCATGATTGCCTTGGAATACTTTCAAAATCCTCACATAGCACGGAAAACATTGACTTACATTTCGACCCCCGTCGTAAATTCTAAAACATTAATAAATTAAACTTACCTAATGACGAATAAGTGCAGTGTTGTCCCAAAACAGTCAAGATGCCGGCAATCAGCTGATCGGTCACATCCAATAACGAGTCTAGTTACGCTCAAACTGGAGCTTTAACATAAACAAACGCAGGAGTGGCTTTCATTGATATTTGTAAATTATTAACAACGATTAATTAAAATTATTTCGGTGCTCGTGTTTTGTTTATCCGCGATAATGCGTGACGCGCCGCGCGCCGCCGCTGCGTGGAATCGACTGACTGCGCGCGCATACTAACTCGTGGATATTTTGCTGCCTTCAACGACCTTGGTGTCTATTGGGGTTGTGATTGGCATAGCGACAAAGTTGTCTTCGTCACGTTGGTGTCACTTGGATGCGTTTTTCAGCAGGTGGTGACGTCAGTGCACGCGCGACGAAGTTGAGATCTACGAGACGCGTATTTAGACTGCATCTAGCGTTTAATTAATTATTATGAACTACAAAACATCGCTACTTTATGCCAACACGTTTATTTGTTTAGCATTATAGATGTTGAGCTTTGTTATCTCCAGCGTTGCATTCAGCTATCGAGTTTATTATTTGACTTTGACCGACATACTTACTTATACTGCATTTATTATGCAGTTTTTTTTTTTAATGAACTTAGGTAATTGAATTGGCATATCGGCTATGAACTGGAACTTTTCAAGACAAAGAAAAAAACATACTATAACAACAAATATAATTTTTATTTGATATCTGAAATGTTATTTAATTGTTTACCATTTACTTTTACTCCACAAAGAACAATTTGCGCCTTTGTTTTATTTGTTTCTTAAAAGTTAGGACTATTTGGCAGTTCACAGACAATAACAAGAACGAAAATATTTTAAACGCAATCTAGGAAAAAGGGAAAAGGAGAAGTTTACTATTATCATCATCAACAACTCTCTGTCCTTTAGGGAAAAGGAGAAGTTTACTATTATCATCATCAACAACTCTCTGTCCTTTAGGGAAAAGAAGAAGATTATTATTATCATCATCAACAACTCTCTGTCCTTTAGGGAAAAGGAGAAGATTATTATTATCATCATCAACATATCTCTGTCCTTTAGCGAAAAAGGAAAGATTATTATTATCATCGTCGTCATCTCTCTGTCGTTTAGGGAAAAGGAGAAGATTATTATTATCATCATCAACATATCGCTGTCCTTTAGCGAAAACGAGAAGATTATTATTATCATCGTCATCATCTCTCTGTCGTTAAGGGAAAAGGAGAAGATTATTATTATTATCGTCATGATCTCTCTGTTCTTTAGGGAAAAGAAGAAGATTATTATTATCATCGTCATCATCTCTCTGTCCTTTGGGGAGAAGGAGAAGATTATTATTATCATCGTCATCATCTCTCTGTCCTTTAGGGAAAAGAAGAAGATTATTATTATCATCGTCATCATCTCTCTGTTCTTTAGGGAAAAGGAGAAGATTATTATTATCATCGTCATCATCTCTCTGTCCTTTAGGGAAAAGGAGAAGATTATTACTATCATCGTCATCATCTCTCTGTCCTTTAGGGAAAAAGAGAAGATTATAAATAACATCATCTCTCTGTTAGGGTTTGTTATTTTTTGTTTTTTATTCTATTATATTCTATTGAAAGAAACAAACAACTTTACCTAAGAAACCAAATGTCCAACATATAGTTGATAAAAAAAATTGGCTTCTCCACTCCATACAAACTGTTAAATATAAAATAGCTAGCTATTGAGAAGCTAAATATGTTGTCAATTTCGACATATTTGTATTGTTTATATCTTTATTTAGAATACCATATTAGTCTAGAGTAAAACCACGCAGTATAGGCTTATATATGTATATAATTTATAATAGATTTGTACTAATATATATATATTTTTATTATTATTTATCAATTTCATCATTACAGCCCCTAGAACACAGAGTCCTAGATTTATATATTTTATACACTCGCCACATTTTTAATGACAATTTATTAATGATTCCACAAGTTGGTTTTGGTGGAAACGGGAATTTTAGCAAATGACTGACCAAGTTTTTAAATATAGAGATTGAGCTTGTCTGATCACCAGCTAAAGCTTATTAAACAGTAAGAGAATCTCAATAACTGCTAGAAGAGGGTGCAGGAATAGAAAGTTGGTTATTCTGAAAAGAGCGAAGAAGGCGACTGTGCAAATCGAATGGGATCTTTTATATAAGGGGGTTATTAAGGATGTAGATGTCTTTAAAATCGAATACGAATTGGGATACATGATCCTACTTACGGAATAATTTGTCGACCGTCACGATCTGATGGTAAACGCGTCTTTAAAGTTACAAAACAAAAACATAATATTGAATGACGAACAATACAAACCAAAATAAAACAAGGAAGTGTTATTTTTGTCTTTGTGTACTTAGTGTTTTAAAAAAAAACTTTACATAAATATGATTTTATTTATTCAATATCCTGTCTCCAAGATTTTAAACAAAACGTCTTGGCATGATGTTGTTATAAAGCCCTTTCGTTGCGTAGAATCTTAACTGCACCTTCAGCCAGTGGTCGTGAAAGGTAAGTATTGGTCTGCCAGGACCTCTCTTTCACATAAAAGGTGACACAACTTTTGCATAAGGTGAGTTGTGGTACATTTTCATATGGGGAAAGTGCGGCTTGCTAATTTTGAAAGCTATGTCGGTAACTTTGGTCCTCTGACGGATGTCAACGATTCTGACTTTATCCTTTAGAGAAATCCCGAGCATAGCTCTCTCCATAGCTCGCTGAGCGACCTTGAACTTGAGAACCAGACCTACCGTCAGTGTCCACGTTTCTGCACCATACTGGAACCTATTTATTACTGAAAGAACGCACTGGTTGAAAACTTTTGCCTTCAAACATTGCTTATAACTCCCAAAATGGTAGTAATTTTATAAAATGACAACACTTATTCGATAACTTAGACAAAAGTCATAATAATGACCACAAATGACTTTATCACATCAATTGTCTACTCTGTAAAATATAACCACTATGCATATAGTATATGTGGTATTTATTGACATTCTAAAGCATCGCCTAGAATTCGTATGCGTGCGTCATCGTAATCTGCATAAAAATTATGACAAAAGTATGGAATGGAAATTACAACTCGTTACAATAACAAAGTTAAGTAACAATGAGTGGTTATCATTTAAAGTTCATCTATCGTATTTATATACCACACACAACGTTGTTGGGTTACAACTCACCTTATACGAGTATCTTATCCGTTACTACTATTTCTCTCATCCATGTATGCCTAAAGCATTAGTCTCATGCAATGCACTTTTTCTAAACCACTAGTATATATTAACAAACTAACAAGTATATATTCAAAACAAAAGAAACTATAAAAATATGGTTAACACACATAATTTCAGCTAACTCCATCTAGCGAATACCATCAAAACTAAAATAATTGATAAATAGTCGACTGAACTGTTTAGTTCAATGATCTCCCGCTCTTTGGCATCCTTATTATTTCAATGATTTATCAGAGATGTCGCTGCAAAATATAACCGTACTTCTCCACCACAGCACCCGAGCGCCATGGTTCGTGCGTAATTCCGTCTTAGCTCGAGTTTTGGAGATGCCTACTATTGAGGAGTTTGTCGTTGGCCTGACTAGACGTATGTTCTCTCGGGCCGACAACGGACACTTCAAGCGTCTCCAGAACATCGCTCCGTCTTGTGCACGGCCCCCCAACGGGAGACCACTTCCTAGAGAAGTACTCCTGGAGGAGAGCTGAAGCAGTCGAACTTAGCCCCCTGGGTTCGTGAGCCACACGGGCGCTGTTATACTAGTAACGGCGCCCAGCACTAAACGTGCATGAATTACCGGCGGGTGGTTACCCGCTGAGATCCTGCCGGGGGAAAACGGGGGACTGTCCCCATCCCCGTGGGTTGGCCCATTAGGCCCATTAGGCATCCGGGCCTGGACGACCCCACTGTCTGTCTGTCCACCACAGCTTCAGGGACGTCAAATACCTGGACTGCATCATTACCATAACGTTAACAATATGTGAAATGACCTGCCAAGCAGCCAATCAGGCGACGGCGACCTAAACCATGTTACGTCCTGTATGAATTCCAGCTTGCCGCTTAGGTTGAAGATCCGGATCTGCAAATCTTTATCCGTTGCCGTCTCACCTATGCCGCGCCAGCCTTGGCACCTTCTGGCTAAAACCAACAGGGCCAAGATCCAAAC
This sequence comes from Tinea semifulvella, assembly GCA_910589645.1. NCBI lineage: Eukaryota > Metazoa > Arthropoda > Insecta > Lepidoptera > Tineidae > Tinea > Tinea semifulvella. The sequence continues at coordinate 7,632,312 of OU342599.1, forward strand.
TCACATATCGCTCAAAATTGTCATCCGAGCGTCGCGTCGTGGTTCGTAATTCCGTCCAAGCCCGAGATCTGAATCCTACTATTGAGGAGTTTGTCGTCGGCCCGACAACGGTGTTATTTTTGTATAAATAGCACCCCATTAAGCTATAAGTTCTCAATACAATATAAGTTCTCCTTGAGTGTAAAAATTGGCATTTGAAATCATTGCAAATGGCACATACTTTTATCAAGAACGATAAATAGGTGGTAGGCGGACTGATGGTGGTGTTTGCCCAGTATGTCGGGGCTGGGAAGTATTCACCGTTCGTGCCGATAAATCTAGTAAAGTGTATCTATACGTTTCGGAATCAGTCTCGAATTGCCATCATGCCCAGTCACGCCGGCATAGCGTTAGGCACTGATGTCAGTCAGGAATGTCTAATTCCAGTTGCTAACATTCATGGACCTCGCGCGCCACTTACCATCAGGTGTGCGCAAGGTCACATGTCATGCTAGTGTAAAAAAAAAAAAAAAAAAAATCGCTAACAATTGCAATGGTGATGATTATTATATATATGTGTATTAGTGTATAATAATATAGTTAAACCGTAGAATTTAATACAATTTTGCACCTACCTTTCAATATAATGCTCTAGATATTCCAATGGTTGGCTAGGATAGAATGTCTAGCGGCATTATAAGCCCGCCTTTGTCTTTGTGCAATAAAGATTTAAATAAATAAATAAATATGGTAAAGATTATTTTTATATATTTTTTAGTTCTAAATACTCCAGAAATTTTCGGAAGGCCAATCTCCAACAGAGGTCTAGGACTCTGTGCTAAACGTGAACCAGCTCGGCTTCAAACGACACGATAAAATGTTGTCACGACCTATACTAGTGGGAACTTAATTTCTTAATGCAATCCACACAGTAATGCAACCTTGTATAAATCTATGTTTAGCATACTAAATAGATCATTAGAAGAAATCTCAAGATCTTCCTTGTCTTATAAACCAGTATTCTTCGCTTCCTCTACTCAACCATTCCTTTCAGCTGTCAAACGGGTATCCCCGAATCTCTGAAATCAGTATTCTTATGCTATGTTAGCAACTGGAAAGAGACACTCATGACTGACATCAGTCCCTAACATGATGCCAGCTTAACTGGCCATGACGGTAACTCGAAACGTGTGGATACACTTTACTGGGTTTATCGGCACGAACGGTGGATACTTCTCCGCTCCGGCAGACTGGGCAAATTACTTACCACCTATTTGTTGTTCTTGTTGAAAGTATGTGCCATTTGCAATGATGTCAAATGCCAATTTTTACTTTCAAGGAGAACTAATATTGTAAGCTTGCCATGGAGATATTTATTCAAGAATAACACCGCTTGAACTGAAGACTTACTGTAATTGACAACCCAGATATATAATGCGAAAGTTGTGGTATGGTCTTCTACGTATCTTAAGACTCGTCTGTGCATTATTAAGTTATTTTATTTATTTATTTCCATGAAAATGTACATAACAGATTATACGTCTAAACAATACATATTTCATAACAACATTAAAACACAAGTGACTAGATGTGTGAATTAATATTAACATCATTGGCTTCAAGTACTTTAGGACAATGTTTTTACTTTCCAAATCCGTTGATGCGAACACATCAAAATTCTCATAGGACTGCACGATTTTGTTCAATAAAACGATTGCACGGGGAACGGGGGCACTCTGGAGTAGGTGTGTACGAGCACTCTCCTTAGCAAATAGTCGATGGCCGCGCGCGCGCAGGTACTTGTTAGGTACAAACAATGAAATTGTAAGTAGGTATAAGATAATTTAATTTAAACTGTCTAAAAGCTATTTGGTACGATTAAGCAATATTTATTGCAGCAATCTAACCTTCGACTATCTACGTGTTAACTGCTTTAAGACAATTCAATTCAATTATTATATTAGAATTATCCTTGGGTATATTTTATAAAGATAATTAAATTTTAACTACAATTAAAAACCTAATGTCGTTGGTGTAATATAAAAGTAAAGTATCGTCACGACCGTTTCCCTTTCGGGGTGATCAGAAACCACGCTTATAAATAAGCAGATTCACACCTAGCCAACTTAACTATAGGCCAATCATGACAAGTGGCAAGCTCGTCGATGTCTCCAGCGTACCAAATATCATAAATATTAATTAAATGTATTTATTTACATTAATAAATTTGTATTTATATCATATGTATATGGTTTTTTTTAATGTATTTTATTTGTTTGTTATTACTTGAATTATGCAATTTCTTTAATTTTTAAATATTTTTCCTTTTATATTACTTAAGTTGTTTAATTTTATTTTGTGTTATTTAAAATAAAATAAAAACTCTATCATAAAATTATTGTGATTACCATGTTAATCACGAATGCCTTTGTAAGCAAGATGGGGGGCTCCCTGGGATATCATCTGTGATAGACCTCAGGTACAGGGACTCCCGTATTTACTGATTGATGTATCTAGTTTTTTAAGTCAATAAACGTTATTGTTATTATTAGATACCACTAATGAATTCGATTCATATAGTATTAAATAAATGTATTTAAAATTTCACATAACAACCAATGGTAACGCAAATATTTTTCGCTTGCCTCATGGATAATCACTAGTTCACCAACACGTATGCATCTTTAGTGCATATTTGTGTTATTGACGCAAAATCACTCTGAGGTGAATAACAAACCACAGTTAGTCGGAGAAAGCAATCGCAGAGTGAAGTAGATCAGAGCCATGCTTCGTGGACACTAACCAACGGCACAGTACCACGGGACTACCGGCCCGGCTGACACACTCCGGCCTCTGTGCGTGTATAAATTAAAAAAATAATGTTCTAAACTTGAATTTGTGTGCAGTGACTTTTTAATACAAAATACGGTAGGTTAAGTTTTTAAGTGATATAAAAATGCAGGTACAATTATTTATACTTGACGATCTTTAATCCTGTAGATTTAAAAGCGAAAGAGCTGGGTTCGATTCCTGGTCGGAACCGAAAAATATTTAATATATTTGTGACATTTCTCGAGTTCGATACCCTAGAGACGAGCATGTGACTTAGCATAGTCAAGTTAGCTAAGTAAACTAGCTTCTTAAAAAGTGTTCTTTCTGACCACCCCTAGGAATTGCGGTCGGGATGATACTGAGGGCCGGTTGACACCCCGGCATGTACCAATGAGAAATGCGTACAGTTGTTAAGTCGCAAGAGCAAGTTAAGTCGTCAGTCCCGGTTCTACTAATACCAACGTGTCGAAATAGTTAATAAATTGTCGTTAAAAATTGACACCAGCGTGGCGAGCGTAGGCCAAATTGGCTAGACATTTCTGGAAGGCCCATCTCCAATGAAGGTGTAACACTCTATTTTAAATAAATAGATTGACTTGGCCATCGCATGAAAAAACAATGTATCTCAAAAGTAAAAAAAAAAGTTAATTATCATCACGACAGTTCCTTTCGGGGTGGTCAGAAACCATGCTTAAATAAGCGGATTCACACCTAGCCAACTTTACTATAGGCCAATCATGACAAGTGGCAAGCTCGTCGATGTCTCCATCGTACCAAACTCGAGAAATATCACAAATAAATTAAATGTATTTATTTACATTAATAAATATTTTTGTGTCCCGACCAGGATTCGAACCTATATATCCACAACGAAGTTATAGGGTTGTCGAAAATGGCCTGAACTGGTTCGCGAAAGGATGGTACGGCCGTGCTGCTTTTTTGCTCGACTTAGCCCGTGCCCCAAGATTATTTAGAACATTCTAAACTAGATGCCTAAACCTAGATTGGTGTGCTAATGAATTATGCAGCCTTGACTGATTTAGCTAGGCCCACCCACTTCCATTTACAATTAAGGGCCTGTCACGGAATCTTTTTTAAAATACAAGTATATTTTTAATGCAAAAACGTTAAAAAAGCCACTAAGGATGTGGTGAATTACCGGTTCAGTTATACCTATTCGTAATTAAATCGATTGTTAAACTGTGCAACCCTCTCACTCGCATTCTCTAACACTGTCAAAGAGGCACGGGAACGGTAGTGTTGTAAATCTACGTAATAAAATGATTTCTCATTGGTACATGCCGGATTTCTAACCGCTAACCTTTTAAGATTGAAAAGCGGTCTTACAACCGAGCCACCGATTGTCTCCACACATTGTATTTCGCTAGAAAACGAGCAATCGTTGTGAAGCTCAGTAGATAATTTATTCTATTACAACGAACATTTACATTGCGCCGTCTATTAGTGTTTTGAAAAGTAGATAGTTTTATTTTGTTAAAAAACGAGCATTCGTTGTGAAGCCGTGAAGCTCAGTATATAGTTTATTCTATTTCAACGAACATTAAAATTACGCCGTCTATTAGTGTTTTGAAAAGTATGTAGATATTTTTTTTTGTTTTTTTTTGTGTTCTCTTCTCCCGATGGATGATGAATCAGGTGATAGGGATAGGGATAGTCTAGCCCATACAGCCAAGTCTGACGTATATATCTTTAGTAATATATCTTTCTTTTTTATGAGATAATAAGGTCATCATCAAATTCCAGGAGCTGCAGAATTTGATGCTTTTCTTGTCGCTCACTCGCGGCACCATAGCTCAAACACGTCGCTCGGGTAAAATATGGGAGTTGGCAGCGCGGGAAAACCGCAAAAAATAAACTGCAACTTGTGCCCCATATTTAACGTCCAATTTATCGTTTTTCATAATTATTCACATTGTAGCACATTATTAAACAAAACAACACCACTTTTGACCAATAATATCCACAGCAAATTAATTTACAAAACAAAAACTTGCACTTGACATGTCCACGCAAAATGGCGCGAAGAACTCCGTTTTATTTTGTTAAAAAACGAGCAATCGTTTTGAAGCCGTGAAGCTCAGTAAATAGTTTATTATATTTCAACGAACATTTACATTGAGCCGTCTATTAGTGTTGTAAAAAGTATATAGTTTTATTTTGCGAGCAATAGTTGTGAACCTCAGTAGATAGTTTAGCAACTATGTTACATAGCACCTGTCTTTAGTTGGATTGTCGAAATAGTCTATTCCTTGAGATTTAGTGCGAGCTTAAAGGATTCCTTTATAACGCTTTTGGTTAAAGAACGAGAATTAGGCTGGTGACCCCATAAAACTAAAAACCGGTTGCTCCTACAAACCTGATTTTAAGGAGCCCTTGATATTATTTTGTTTGCCCTTACTCTTAGACTAATGTTATTCTATTAATAGATACATAGAGCTTTTCCTAAAAAAGCATATTTATTTATTTAGAAAGAACAGTTATTAAATTACAACAATTATCAAAATCAAAAACAATGGAGAACAAGTTAAATTTAACAACCTAAAACTATTGCACACTGCATGCATCAACTAAAAATTAAATGGATGAAAATATTAACTTAAACTATACTAAATCTACACAGAGTCCTTAGCGCCATTTTGCGTGGACATGTCAAGTGCAAGTTTTTGTTTTGTAAATTAATTTACTGTCGATATTATTGGTCAAAAGTGGTGTTGTGTGAATAATTATGGAAAACGATAAATTGTACTTTAAATATGGGGCACAAGTTTATTTTTTGCGGTTTACCCGCGCTGTCAACTCCCATATTTTACCCGACGTGTTGGAGCTATGGTGCCGCGAGTGACTCCAAGAAAAGCATCAAATTCTGCAGCATCTGGAATTTGATGATAACCTCATTAACTCATTAAAAAGAAAGATATATTACGTCAGACTTGGCTGTATGGGCTAGACCCTTTGCCTTCCCTATCATCTCATTCATCATCCATCGGAAGAGAAACAAAAAAAAAAAAAAAGTAATTCTACACAAATAATAAAAATAACGATTTCATAGAAGCAAAATTAAACAAAATTAAAAAAATATGTCGGAAGTGACAAAATTTCTTTTAATAGTTGAACCGTGATCACACCTTAACGTGCTCTCCGAGGCACAGGAACGATGGTGTTGGAAATTTTAGACAAATAAATGTACCTACGTAAGAAAAGTTATTATCTTATTGTACATGCCGGGGTTTTCAACCGACCTTTGTAGGATTTTTCAGGAAAACGTTCTTGCAACCGAGCCACTACTGCACCATACATATGTATATCTGCACAATTTTACCTATGTCAATTTGACAATTTATTAACGAAATTTAGTCCGTGGATTTAGATTCGGAGGTACGGGATTCGATTCCTGGTCGGGACACAAAATGATTTATTAATATAAATAAATACATTTTAATTAATTTATTTGTGATATTTCTCGAGTTTGGTACGCTGGAGACATCGACGAGCTTGCCAATTGTCATGATTGGCCTATAGTAAAGTTGGCTAAATGTGAATCCGCTTATTTATAAGCGTGGTGTCTGACCACCCCGAAAGGGAAACGGTCGTGATGATACTTTATTTTTATGATACCACAAGTTAGTTTTAGTGGAACCAGGGCCGACATGAACTAAAAATTAAATGGATAAAAATATTAACATAAACTAAAGAAAATCTACACAAATAACAACAATTACAAACAAGCAAAATTAAACAAAATTTAAAAAATATGTCGGAAGTGACAAATTTCTTTCAATAGTTGAACCGGGATCAACAGCCTAACGTGCTTTCCGAGGCACGGGAACGGTGATGTTGGTCTATGACAAATGTACGGTAAGAAAGGTTTATAGGTATTTCTCATTCGTATGTAATAATTCCGGGGTTCGAATCGTTTTATTGTAAGCGTTCGTACAACCGAGCCACTACCACTCATAGCCACCACGTATCATGCAATCAGTTTTGGACATCGGAAGATAAAACGTCCCGCATTTGTTCCTAGAAGTTATGGCAGCCCTAAACATAAGACCTTATTAACTTCCCTAATTAATACTTCTTTCAGCATTTAGAAAAACTCATCAAAAATGCCTAGAATATTTGACATAGCGACGGACACGGTTCTGTTCTTAGTTCTGTCATGCTATTACATTTTGGAGTCTATCTTCTGGACGCTGGTGCCCAATATCTTCAGACCCATGAAGAGTTTGAAGGATGACGTGGTGCTGGTGACTGGTGGTGCTGGAGGCGTTGGCATGCAGCTAGCTGTTAAACTGGCCAGGCTAGGAGCTAAAGTTGTCATCTGGGATATTAATCAAGAAGGTATGTTATGCCTGAAGGACAAATTTACCTTCCTTACTTCCCTTCATGATCGGTCTATTCGTTCTACATCTGTCCTATTACTTTACATCATTCTAGTTTCATATCTGACTCATTCACAGTTGTTGCAATACATTTTGCCGGTCAATATTCGCAATCATCCAACAGAATAATATTCAAAAGATTGGTATACTCACATTACTTAAACAGCTCCCAACAGCTTGTATAAGTGGATATAGTATGTATTATATTTATGTATGTTTGTATGTACGAGTATATGATATATATATTATGTAGTTTAAGTACTACTCGTATAAGTATGTACTACCTACTAGTTTTTTTATAATTTTAACGGGTCTTTACGCGATTTACCTTAGAGCAATATTTCTCCTGACGTTTCAGCCAATTTCTAAGGTAAATCGCGTAAAGATCCGTTAAAATTATAAAAAACTATTATGAATGTGCGCGAAAGTTTAAAAAAATTAAATGTACCTACTATATATATATTATTGATAAAAATAATTATTATTTATTAATGTGATTGGACATACATGATTGGATTCGTTTCTACTATCTGTCAATATTAAATTAGGTACATAAATAATAAGGACGCCAACTCTGGACAGCTAAAATAACTACGCCCAGAGACATTAAATATCAAGACAGACAGGCTTTTGACGCAAAGTTACATTGGCGCATTACCGTTCGATAAGCGGTGCGCAGGCTGCAGGAATGTTGGCAGTCGGAATTAGGATCTATGACCATGCCGGCTTGACAAGATACGACTATAGGTTTATACAAAGAAATTAGATAGAGCGAGCATTGATTGTTATTTTCGTACAAAATATTTGTTACTTTATAAGAAACTGTTTCATACTTCCGTAGCATTCAGATTGACATATTGAGAGTGAAACAATAAAATTAAATTAAAAGTATACCTACGTCGAACTCGACCATAACGGGCAATGCACTGTCATAGACTAATTATTTCTGTGACGTGTCCTAGCTTTAATCTCATACCGTTTAGCTTATGGTCCCGTCTTATTATATATTTAATTTCTCTGGATTTATAGGAAAGTTGAAACACACTGGATGAAAGAGCATACCACATCTTCAGCGTGTGACGGATCCCCATAGTTTACATAATCATATTTTATTTGTAGGTTTGCAAAAGACCTGCACAGCTGTTGCTGAGGAAGGCAACGAGATCACCAGCTATGTTGTGGACTTGGCTGACAGACCAGCTGTCTATGCAGCGGCTGAGAGGGTCAAAAAAGAGGTAAAAAAGTATTAAAATATTTAGATTAAATCTTTATGAACATAAAAATGTGAGCAAGCAATGGGTGAACGAAAAGAAAGAATTTATGCTAGTTCATCTAGCAAAAGGTATGCTAGTTCAATGTATAGGTAATGTTCAATGACCATGTCAAGCCGAGGCCAATCTGTGTGGGAAATGCCACTCTCGAAGTTGTGCAGGAATACGTCTACCTTGGACAGATTATTCAGCAAGGCGCTGCAAACTTCAGCAAAGAAGCCGACAGACGCATTCAGCTAGAATGGGCGGCATTCGGGAAACTTCGACATATCCTCTCATCGTCCATACCAGTGTTTGAAGACAAAAGTCTTCAACCAGTCCGTCCTCCCCGTAATGTCGTACGGAGCAGAGACGTGGACACTGACAGTGGGTCTGGTTCACAAATTCAAGGTCGCTCAGCGAGCTATGGAGAGAGCTATGCTTGGTATTTCTCTGATAGATAGAATTAGAAACGTTCAAATTCGTCGGAGAACTAAATTTACTAACATAGCATTTAAAATTAGCAAGCTGAAGTGGCAATGGGCCGGACACATCTGCCGCAGAACCGACGACCGATGGGGCAAACGGGTTCTGGAGTGGAGACCACGTACGGGACGACGCAGAGTGGGACGACCCCCGCCAGATGGACGGATGACCTAAGGAGGGTCACGGTGGGGGTTGGATGAGGGTTGCGAAAGACCGCGTGCAGTGGCGAGCCTTGGGGGAGGCCTATATCCAGCAGTGGAGAGACACAGGCTGATGATGATGATGATGATGATGCTAGTTCACCTACTCACTCATCTGTATTGTATGAATATTAATTTTAGATGAGTAAGCGTTGATTTGTGTGACTGTAGAGAAGAATCAAAGAATCAAAGACCATCTTAGTAAAACTCGTGTATGCAAAAATCGAACAAATAAATGTCGGCATCACACGGCGCGTCACCACAGGTTGTGACTGGTTACTAAACGGCCTTCTGCAGATTTTTTTATTTTTTTTTATTTATTGATTAGTACACACAACAGAAATGGATACAAAACATTTTTTAAATTTCAAATCTTTACAATACAGTTCCAGTACCATCTCCAAAAGCATGTGCACACAGCATGCAATTATGAAACATTTACATATATTTAAAAATTAAAATAACAATACAATACCCACAGTGAGTATAGTTCATAAATATTAATTTAGTTTTAGTTTGCTCGCCGTCCACAGCAAATTACTCCTTCCCAAAGCCAGAAATAATCCACTGTAGAAAGCGCAATTGTAAGAACTAATGTGGTTTCGAAAAAAAATAAAGTGTCATTTTACCGGCCTCTGTCGTTTTGTATTTATTTATTTATTTTATTTATATATTTTCAGAAAAATCACAGCTTATAACTAGGACATAAAAATTACAATATTACTTATAAATTATTAGATCTTAAGCCAGAAAGATTTTATATTATTTGTACGCCTCTGTATAACAAATACATATATAAAACCATATCCAATAATTACCTGCTTGATTTCTAGGCAATGGATATACATAATTATATGAAAAAATATGTTTGACATGCATTTTCAAATTGATTCTGTTTTAATATTACGACTGCATTCTAGGGAAGTGTAAAACACGTTCTTCGTTCGACATGAGAACAAAGTAGATCGAGTAAAAATTATTATAACAAATATTTTGTACGAAAATAACAACCAATGCCCACTCTATCTTATATTTAATCTCTTTGCACTAGACTAAGTATTTATAAAAACAGCGTTATCAACTTAACTATTTTTTATTTATTTAGGTGGGAAAAGTGGACGTCCTAATAAACAATGCTGGAACCGTATTTGGAGAGACATTGCTGGACCTCAGTGATACTGCCATCGAAACTACATACAAAGTCAACATACTATCACATTACTGGGTAAGCGACTAAACTTTCATTGTTGTGTTATTTGTTGTTTTGACTTTGTATTTCCTCATTTCTCATTCTCCTGCAGATTTTTAAAAATACTATTAAAAAGTGGAGATTTAAAAGTTGTAAGCCATGTTGAAGAACATTCGGTTACAGTTTTATCTACGTTAAATCTACGCCAGCGATTAGTTTACTCAAAAAATCGTATATTTTATAATCGATTCCATTACAATACCTATGTGTTTAGTTTTGTCGCAGCACAGTCCTAAAACCAGCTGCAACGAGAATCGTTTCCGAAATTAGTTATCGTAATACGAAAAACAGTTGTTCTTTTTTCGTCCTCCGGGAAACGGTTGCTTTTATAGCTAAAAAAAATCGACAACGACAACACTAACGCGGCGAACGAGTGCCTTCACTCCGTAGCCACGATTCAGACTTAGCTGTTAAGGCACGCAGGGCCAACAGCGAGAGAGAGACGGTTTATAGAATTTTAGTCCGTAGGCGCCCTGGGGACTTGGGAGGCCTCACGGATGAGTCGGGCAGGGGGCGTATCTTTGATGATTTATGATATCACCGTCTTTTAAAAAAAAAAGCGACAACACTAGTTATTAATTTCATAACGGGAGGGCAAAGGAACTATAAACCATACATCCTATTTATTTTCTTTCCAGTAATTCTTCTTTTGTCAACTCTGCAGTATGATTTATTTTATCTATTCGTTAAGGTTTTGGTTGCAGACCAATATTAAAATTCCCGAATAACACGGTAGTTAAACGTTTATTTTTAATGCGCCTTATGTGTCCAACTTTTACAACCGTTAGGTCGTAATAATTATTTAATTACCTACATCCTAATTACCACATTAACACATATTTTTCTTTATTTCAGACAGTAAAAGCATTTCTTCCGGACATGATTGCGACTGGTAAAGGTCATATAGTCACCGTGGGGTCTGTTGCTGGACTATTGGGTACCTATAGGTGCACCGATTACAGCGCGACTAAGTTTGCTACAGTCGGCTTTCATGAAAGCCTGTATACTGAACTTAGGGTTGGTTTTTTAATAACCATTCATCATCATATTCTAGAACACAGACAGTGTCCTTACTCTTTATAAGCCTTTTAAATGTAGTTTAATGGTTATATAAATTCGAAGATAGGGAGGATGTCTTATTCTATTGATCCTTTTTCTATGATTCTAAGATTATATAATATATATTTATATAAATATAATTTACCTGAAAGAATAATTAATTTTGATTTTCGGACGCTGTTAAAGATTTATACAAAAACTCGTTGCTACATTTTAAAATAAAAAAAAAAATAGTTTCAATAGCTACCACTGCACATCTGTGGCGCTACTGATGATGAACGAAAATTGCTAGCACTAATATGCGGATATTTCACAAACCAATAATTCCGTTTCACACAATCTTGTAATTAAAGTCGTTGGTGATGACTAAAATCTATTTCGTCCATGACTTTGAAGCTGAATAAAACCAAATCCATTGCCATGTTTGATAACATTTATATGAAATATTATTATTTGTTATTATACCTATGTTAATATGGTATTAATTATGGCGGGAATGTCGAAAAAAAACAAATGATAATGAACGAATGAAGAAAAAATCAGCAGGACCTTAGCTTTACGCAGTGGAAGTTTGCGAGAGGAATTCCACCATAATCTTTGCACAACCTACTAAAAGAATTGGGCCTAAGCAGGTCAATGCATTTACATATATATATATATATACATTTATACAGTGGATGGTGAGCGTCGTGCGCAATAAAAGAGAAGGCCTAGCGTTAGTCGGTCGTAAGCCCGAGACACCATTATTCTCTCTCATGCTTAGAAATATTTCTTCTTCTTGTAACTAGTGTTGCAAACATCGATGTCTAGTTGTAAATAATGTTTTTATACTTAAACGAATTTACCTAAAAAAACTATTGCAAGTTTAATATTTATATGTTTTTAGGCTCACGGACATAATACAATATTCGCAACTTTAGTGTGTCCATCGTACATAAACACTGGAATGTTCGATGGCGTGACTCCAAGACTGATGCCCATGTTGGAGCCAGACTACGTTGCAGAAACCATGATAGATTCTATCAGAAAGAACGAAGTAAATTGTGTAATGCCATCGTCTGTTCGGACACTGCTGCCTTTAAAATGGTATGGATCCACACTTGGAGATATTTATTAGCTTTTTTTTTCAGCAGCCTAATAACCGCCTAAAGTTCTGACGTCATGAGTGTAACCCTCTCATTCCGAATCGTGATCAGCTCACGATATCGAGGTAGATCGCTCTGAGCGCTGTCAGTTATTTGTCATTATGTCCCGCGCCATTTTCAAGTTAATTTAATATTAGGTTTTCTTTTAAATTATTTAATATTGTAATTCATTTATACTGTTTCTATATTACTTCTTAAACAAATCTATAATTAATATTTAAGTAGGAAGTGATAAAAAAACGGCAAGTTATTTTAAATTACAAAATAAGTTAATAATATTAAACTTTACACATATAAAGATGAATAAACCGAGAGATGTATGTTTGTTATTATTCATACTCAAATATGTGGAATCCGCAATTTATCTTCCATACATTTAAAAAAAAACTAACATTTTATGAATGAAAATGTGATTTAGACCGTTCCGAATTGATATCACGCTCTGAGCATCCAAATCGCGATATTTGATTTGAAACGACGGTCAGTGTCATATTCGTTCTAAGCGCTCTGTGCGCGATTCGGAATGAGGGGCAGTGTTAGTTACCGAACGCGACTGAGGTGTAAGTAGTATTGCTGGTACCTATGTTTGCTGAGAACAGATTCGACGACTGTTTTGCTATGGCAAATTGTGTATGCTCTCTTTTTTGGACCGACTGATGGTGTGTTCGACTTGAAAGGAAAGCTAGTTTTTTTATGCAATGCCAAATCGGACGACTTTTAAATCTAAATAAAGCAACAAAAACGCTTAAAACTATTATAGTTGTCTATGTATGTTAATTTTTAATATTATTTATGTTTCATTTTAATATTTTATTTCTCTATTTGCACCGTACTCATATACCGACCGCCTCCGTGGTCTAGTGGTAACAAACGTTGCCGTGAACTCGGGAGGTCGTGGGTTCGATTCCCACCGGGAGCAAGTTGTACATTGTATAATTTGTCTCGGTCTGGGTGTTTATACCTATGTATAATATGTATATGTTTACAAAAAAAAAAAGTATAATATGTAGTTTATCAACCATCTAGTTTCCGTAACACAAGCCTCGTAGCTTACCACGGAAATTAGATAGCGCAGTGTGACCTGTCTGGAAATTAAAAAAAAAAAAAAAATGTCCCAAATGTACGGGAAGAGAATGTCTTGCGGCATTACGTTCGTCTTTTGTATAGATTTACAATAGTTTTTAAATAAATAAAACTACAAGTCAAAGACAGGATGAGACAGTCACCCTATGTTTGACTTGTTGCTTTAAGCACTTTTCTTCACTTTGGAAATAGTTCGACTTGACGTTGTTCTATGGTTTTCATACAAAACTCGGTAAAAAAAAGCAAGCTTTGCCTTATTTGCTTTCAAGTTAAGCATCAGATAAGGAAATACTTAAGGCTATTGTGGATCTTTCTTTTTTAATTGTAGAATTTGTAATTGATTTTGACAAACTTTCCGGGGAGCTAGACTTGAAATTTGGACCAAACCTCAAAAGTGAATGACTGAAAATTAACCTTTAGCGTAACTACGTCCTGTTCATATAGAATCTTTTATTTCAGCTTACTTCCTGCAAAAATGTGCTGGGATTTAATGTATAGAGTCATACAAGGACCTCAATCTATGATGGAGCTGAAGCCAAAACGAAAAGTTCACTAGGGAAATAATTTGTATTGGAGTAATAAAACACAAAAATTTAGTCGAATTATAGCATAGAAAATTATAATAAATACTTTTTTTTATTAATCATAAATATTGAGGGTATCCTGACAAAATCAATGGGGTGTATCAAGCAAAGCTTTTTGTAGATGTCGCTAACGGCACTGGTACCTTGTTTTCACCTATGACTGATTATTTTTTAAATTTATTTGTAGTTTTACACTTTTATAACAGATAAATGTATTTTAACTTAACGTTACCTACCTTAAAAGACGAATTAAGTAAGCGAACACCGTCTTTAAAATAAAAAAAAGGTTGAATTATTAGAACGGCAATTTTGAGATCACTATATCTTAGCTTTCGCTTGGAAATCTCGATTTGTACACTTAAAAGCTGCTCACTTCGGTATAATATCCAGAAAATAATAAATTTCGTAATAAAAATACAAGTTTTCTATGCAACTGACAGTTATATTAGGTACCATCTATCATGCGCCATCTATCGTGATAAAAAGTTAGTGACACACCCCATTAAGTGCATTTTTTTCATAGGTATAATTGATTAGTTTTTATATTTTTTTACCTTTTATAAAAAGTATTTTTTTTTACTAGTTTCTTAAGCAGTTATTTGGCATTATTTCCTATAAGTGATATTTACAATATATCTTTTCTCGTTACCGTAACTTGATCCATGTATGTAAATATTGTATGTAGTGTATATATCTATGTGCAGTATATAAATGAAATTAAAATAAATATATGTATTTTTATTTATGTGACAGGAGCAACTGACGCCATGCACTAACGAGCGTAATATCGCTCTGCCACTATGCCGGCCCAGGTTATAGTACTATTGCGTAGCTAAATGTATTGACAGATAAAATATTCAATAGTTTTTAAACGTACATAAGATTTTTGTATTGTTATTTGGAACTTTGTTACCACCCGGGGCGCAATGTAGGACCAGTTACGGTACCTGTAGTATATTATGCCCTTATGCAGTTTTGTCAGAATACCCTCAATATTGTTTTTTCTTAAAATAATATCACAAACTCAGAATAAATCATAAAAATAATTCAGCCCCTGTCCCAATTCCCATATGGCTACCCCTGTTCCGTACTCCTTGGCCAATTCTAAACGCTTTTGAATCGAGTGCAAAGTTGGGTAAAATATCTTCTTTGCTCCCTGTGATGTCCTGAAAAAAAGAACAGTTACCTTAACATCTTACAAATGTTGGATCCAACCTCCTCGGCATGTACAAATGAGAAATACACTTTTCTTACGTACATTTGTCATAGATTTACCGTTTAAGTTATCCTTATTGTACTTACCGTTCCATGGGAATCAAATATTCCAAAAGACCACAACATGAAGTCGAATAAATATTATGATATCACAGAGGCAATGATCAGGAACGGGTTCAAGACTCAGCTTTACGCAGTGGAAGTTGGTGCGAGAGGAGTTCCAGCAAAATCTTTGCATCACTTACTGAAAGAATTGGGCCTAAGCAGGTCTGCAGGAGATACATTTATGGAACGAGCTTCCAAGACGGCATTAACGGAATCATACAGTATTTGGTTGGGTAGGGAGAGGAGTAGAATTGTGGATGGTGAGTGTATTATTGCGCAATAAAATAATAAAGGGAGGCCTCCTTTTCTTAAACCAGCCTATTGTCGGTCGCAAGCCCGAGACACCATTCTTTTCATCCCTTACCCACACACGATGGACCCGGCACCCGCACGGTGAATCCATGGAATGCTTAAAAAAATTGTTTTCTCTTCCGTCGGTCCCGGTTCCACTAATACCAACTTGTTAAAAATACTTTCATAGCCTACAAGGGCGCTTATTAGATAACCGGTAACCCTGTTTACAAGACCGTATCCCTTACGGGGTAGTGTCATAAACCATGCTGTCATAAGGAGCGAGTTCACATTTAGCCAACATTACTATAGGCCCCGTCATGACAAGTGGCAAGTTTGTCAATGACTCTAGCGTACCAAACTCAAGAAATATCACAAATAAATTATTGTGTCCCAACCAGGAATCGAACCCAGTACCTCCGAGTCTAAATTCAAAGAACTTAACCGCTAGACCATGGAGGCAGTTATGAATTTAATTTAAATTAAATAAAGGGTTTTTGATTACTACTCAATTCCATGTGACAAAGCACCCAGCAGACCAATATTCAAGATGAGAGTACAGTTCCTACCTTAACTTTTTCTGACTTTATAATCTATTGTAGGTAGTTAAATTTATGTAGTTTTAGTATGTATGTGTATATAATATATATATATTATAGTTGTCTATGTATGTTTAATTTTTAGAGAGAAGACAAAGTTCTAAGCATTTCATGGATTCACCGTTCGGGTGCCGGGTCCATCGTGTGCGGGTAAGAGATGAGAATGGTGTCTCGGGCTTGCGACCGACAATATGCTGATTTAAAAAAAGGCCTCCCTTTTTTATTTTATTGCGCGATAATACGCTCACCAACAATCATTGTACTCCTTTCCCTACCCAATTATATATAATATTACATGTACACGTGTCAATTTGTCGGTTAAAGTGAAACTTAATAGTACTATACCTGACTTCAATATAATTCTCAGCGGTATTATTATTGTAAGACAATAGTTGATTACTCTTAGCACTTTTGAGTAGTTCAATATATTCGGTGCCAATGATTGGTCCCCCGCCATTTACTGTGTAAGAGTTGCCAAAGAAATTTAGCCCGAGTAATATTTTGGAGCGTTTTTCCGGATTGTCATGCTTTTCTAGGAGCTTAGAAAGACATAGCTGCATCCAGTGAAACGGAGCATTGGGACCTAAAAAAAAATATTTTTTTTGTAACAAAATTCACAATAATCATTACACCAATAAAGAAGAAGGCAAATTTCTTTGCATTTACCATTCGAATGCTGGGTTAATCATGTGTGGGGAAAAGAGAAGATAACATTATTACAACCAACTATGGCCAGGATTTGAATCTCTGTGTCTTACTTATTTAAAAACTTAATTGCACTCAATAGGGTGGGTCACTACAGTATGAAGAAAAATTAAAGTTGTTCTTATGACTTGTAATAGAAGGCAAAGCTTTTTATAGATTTTGCCAGCGGCACTGGTACCTTGTTTACAGCTATGATGGATAATTTTTAAAATGTTTTACTAGTTTTTTTTATTTTTATAACAAAAATAATAATTTTAACTTAACGTTACCTACCTTAAAAGACGTATTAAGAAAGCGAACACCGTCTTTTAAAAAAAAAAATATTTCTTAGCGAAATCAAAGATATGGTGATCTCATAATTGCCGTTCTATGAATTCAACCTTTTATTCTTTTTAAAGACGGTGAGCGCTTTTTTAATTCGTCTTTTAAGGTGGGTAACGTTAATTTAAAATACATTTTTCAGTTATAAAAAAAAAACTAACAAAACATTTTAAAAAATTCGATATAGGTGTAAAACAAGGTACCATTGCCGCTACCGAAATCTACAAAAAGCTTTGCCTGATACACCCCATTAAAGTTACTACTACTAAATGACAAAATTCATCACTTTGTTGTTGTTAGTTTAATAAATTATTTACAACCACCCACAAATATTTTGTGTATTTTTTTTGTGTTGTTTATAACAGTAAACGTTATTCTTATATAAACAAGCATTTTTTAAAGTATAAATGGTGTAAATGTATTATTCAGATTACTTTAAAAAAAACAGGTAATTCATTGAAATTACTCAAACTTTAACCTAATCCGGAGGCAATAACTGGCACATTTTTCTTCTATGGAGACATCCCTTGTAACAAAAGCATAAGGACACTGCTACAAAGGTGTGAAATAAACAAGAGTGATAAAAAAAAATTGTTAAGAGACATCTTAACTGCTAGACGTAGGAGAAAGTATTAAAATTATTAATATAAAATACCTGGTTTCTGTGGATTAGAAAAGTCATATGTCATAACAGAGACAGCGGTTACGTATGGGTAGATGTCATCAAACGCCTGAATAAAGAATTCATCAGAACGAAATCCCTTGTATGGCGGATACACCAATATTACTGACAAATTTTCTTCTTTTAACTCCAATGCTGTAATAAAAAAAAAAGAAAATTTATAAACAATATTTACGTCTATACCAGTCTTTCTCGAAGTGGGCGATAACGCCTCCTTGTGGGTGCTGGGCGCCTAAAGGGGAGCGGTTAGGGGCCCAGAAAGAAATGGGAGTTGTTGGCATAGTTTAGGGAGTTGACTTTATATTTTAAAAATCAATGAAGGAAGACAGAAGACAAATTTTTAAGCATTCCATTTTTGCTTTTTCCATTCCTGCTGAGCAAATAAGGAGATATTCCCAATGGGGAATACGATCTACATGTCATACTACTCAAATCATCTGCTTAAAGTTTATGACTGATTGCAAGATTAACAAAAAAAAAAAAAAAAAGCATTCCATGGATTCACCGTGCGGGTGCCGGGTCCATCGTGTGTGGGTAAGAGATGAGAAGAATGGTGTCACGGGCTTGCAACCGACAATAGGCTGGTTTAAGAAAAGGAGGCCTCCCTTTTTTATTTTATAGCACGATAATACGCTCACCATTCACCATTCTACTTCTCTCCCTACCCAACCAAATACTGTATGATTCCGTTAATGCCGTCTTGGAAGCTTGTTTTATAAATGTATTGACGAAAACCTACCTATTACATCCGATTATATGTCTGCCTCTGTGGTCTAGCGGTTAAGTCAGTGGATTTAGACTCAAAGATTTTGGGTTCGATTCCTGGTTGAGACACAATAATATTTATTAATTTAAATAAATAAATTTAATTAATGCTTAATTTTTTTTTTTTGGTTCTCTTCTCCCGATGAATGATGAATGAGATGATAGGGAAGGCAAAGGGTCTAGCCCATACAGTTTATTTGTGATATTTCTCGAGACATCAACAATTGCTGTCACACAGTGTCATACTGACATTAGCACAGCAACGTTATTTATAAGTCCTTGTAAGAAAAACTTCGAATAAATAAACAATTTGATTTGATTTGATTTGAGCTTACACTTATCATGATTGGCCTATAGTAAAGTTGGCTGTGGTGGCTCGGTTGTAAGAATGCGTTCCTTGAATCCTATAAAGGTCGGTTCAAACCCACCCGGCATGTACCAATGGGAAATGCACTTTTCTTACGTACATTTGTTATAGATTAACAACACCACCGTTTCCGTGCCTCGGAGAGCACGTTAAGTCGTCGGTCCCGGTTCCACTAATACCAACTTGTGGAATCGTTAATAAATTGTCATTAAAAATTTACATAATTTCGTCGCCAAGCCGTCTGGCCAGCGTGGGTAGTGTAGGCCAAATTCTCCAGATGTATGTTCTGGAAGGCCCATCTCCAGCAGTGGAGGTCTAGGACGCTGTGATCTAGGGGCTGTAATGATGATGAAGAAATGTGAATCAGCTTTTTAAGATACTTGAAACTGAAAGCTTGGTTTCTGATTGCAAGGGATACGGTTGTGATGATAATATTAATTATCACATCCAAGAATCTTAGCTAGTAGTCCAAAATAATAAAAAACCATTAGGTAGAATCCTATGTACCTAAATTCTTTACTCACCAAACTGCTGTATAAACTTGACGGACTGATCAGCAAATTGGCCAATCTGGGATACAAGTTCGAGCACAACCCCATCAAACTTCCATTGCTTGCAAGTTTTCTTGACCTGCTCTATCAAAGCTTGTTGTTCCGTGAGAGATGTAGAATCCGAAAAGAAATCCTTTAAATCTGACATTTGCCAATTATCAAATAACAGCCTTGGCAATACTGGAAAATAATTAAACCAAATTTAATTCATAGGCAAAAGAGTACTATTTTTAATTACAAAATATTTGGCGCTTAGTGTTTGTGTACTACCTCGAAAATAAAGTGTTTTGTGAACATTTTCATTCATAAATATAAATATGTTAAACACACTGCAAATCGTACATTTTTATCTATTTAATAACTTTATTGCACATATGTATAAAGGGCTAACATAATGTCGATTCTCTGCCTACATTAACACACTTAAAACACTTTAAGGCTTAAAGCAAGCTATGTGAACACAGCAATAGTGTCACACTATGCCTTTTTGCAGCTATAATCTTAAGTGGTATTTTATTATTATAATTGTATCTGACTTAGTTTTAAAATGACAATACCTATTTACAACACCAATATTTTGAAATTTTAAAATAGTCTTGTTATATTTTTTGGATACACCAGTACTATAAAATTATATATATTGTAAAAAATATATTTTTAAAAGCCCAGAATACATCTCTTGAGTCCTATATATGCAAATCATTAATTAGACACCTTGTTGAGAAAGCACAAGCTTTTGCTGTATATGTTATTTTTTTAAATGGCTTTATTTATTCAGCATCAACTAACATTATCCCAACCTAGGCTAGTGTGGGAAGTGTAGGCCAAATTCTACAGAAATTTCTGGAAGGCCCATCTCCAACAGTGGAGTTCTAGAACTCTGTGTTCTAGAGGCTGTTATGATATAATATTATTGTAATTAATCCAAGAGGTACCTTTTAAATCATTATCAGCTCCCTTAGAGCGAACAGTTTGGACCCAAGCATGATCAACATCATGAAGACCTGTTATTACATAACTAAGAGGTGCCTGTCTCTTTATTTGGAGCCACACAGGTGAAATGTACTTAAACTTTGATGCCCATGTCTTAGCAACATCATAACCTTTATTGTTCCACTGAAAATAATATAATATACACAATTTAAAACAAATTGTCAGTAAAGGCATATACTCCATTATAATAAAAAAGATGGTAGTAATTTGCCCAGTCTGCCGAGGCGGGGAAGTATCCACCTTTGTTGCCAATAAACCCAGTAAAGTGTATCCACAAGTTTCAGGATCAGGCTCGAATTGCCATCATGCCCAGTCAAGCCGCCATAGTGTAAGGGACTGATGTCAGTCATGAGTATCTAATTCCAGTTTAAAAAAAATGACATTTCTTATTAAGTACCTTAATTATATATCAAACTTTTTAAAGAATGTATAGTGATAATGATTATTATTTTAATCATCCTTTCTGCAACAGGCTGATAAGAGTTAGCAATCCCACCTATGTCAGTCACAAGGCCTAGACACATTTTTCTTCTCTCTCCAAAACACAATGTACTAGCATCTGCATGGTGAATTACATAGATTATTAACTTAGAAGCTTAATAATAATTTCTTAAATAGAGAAAAGAGCCAGAAAATTGTGGATAGGGATTGTTATATTCTGCAATAAAAAGAGGCCCCTAAACCCAGCTTGTGTCAGTCACAAAGGCACTATTCTCTTCCTTGCTCTTCACAGTGGACCCGGCACAATTATTTATATAAAAATACATATATAAACTCAGCCCCCTTCTCGCATTCAATATATATGTTGATTCAATTAGTTTGTATGACCCTACCAGTATTCTATGGTGATACATCACTTTAATATTTAGAACATCTAAGTCAAAAGCAGCAGAATTAGCGTCCTGGCTGTGCTTGTACAGAACTTGGTGGATTCATAAAAAATAAGACTCTTTGACGAGAGTCAACCCATGTAAACCAAGCATAGGCCAAGTTCCTTAGAAATATGTTCTGAAAGGCAGTGAAGTTGTTCTAGAGGCTGTAATTATGACTATTATATGTCCCTGTCTGTATTATTGACATAATTGTTCATATTATTGATTTACTGACCGGGGTAACATATCCCAATACCGCATTTGGAAAATATCTTGTAGACACTTCTTGGTGGTATGTTGCGTGATATTTTATTATATCTTTAACATAAGGCGTTTCACTGACTAATTTTCGGTCAACCACATTACTTTTCCTAGGACCATCCTGTGGTTTTACAGTCTTTTGCCCCTTTTTATCATTAGGAGGTGATAACGTAGCAAAAACATTGTACACAAAAATGACTTGAATTAAAAGAAGTATTGAATGTTTATTCATTGCGAGTTAAATTAGAAAATGTCAGATACACACTTAACAACTGGTTATAAGTGATACCTGCTTGGAATAATTAACTATTCACTAAAACAGAAAAATAATAACCCTGCGCCGCAAAACCGGCCATCGATCGATTTTGACAATTTACTTTTTAATATCAATATTGCAAAGTTTACGTGTTAAGTTTTTTTTTGGCTTTGATTTTTAGTCCATAAATAAAGAATTACCGGGTTAAGAATAAACTTCAACTGTCCACCCAGCAAAGTAGTTTGTAATAGGATTATGCTTAGAATAATGACAATAGGGATTATGTAAATTTACTAACTACTATTATTCTAAGTTGTAAATATAAATAGACTTTGACTTTACTAAGACCGACCTAACTTGGGTTCGGAAAAAGTAAAGTTTTATCACGACCTTGTGGGGTAGTCAGAAACCACGCTTATAGCTTGTGTTTGACTTGACGCATTAATCGCTTTTTGTCACTTTATTTCGCTGTAAAAATCGTTCGACTTGGTGTTGCTCTATGGTTTTCATACATTTTAAGCAATATTCGGTAAAAAAAAAGCGTTGAACGGTTTGCTTAATTTTATTTTGTTGCTCGCGATATATCATAAATAAAAATGTCGAAAAAAAACGAACAGGTCCTTCGCGCCATTTTGCGTGGACAAGTCAAGTGCAAGTTTTTGTTTTGTAAATTAATTTACTGTGGATGTTATTGGTCAAAAGTGGTGTTGTTTTGTTTAATAATGTGCTACAATGTGAATAATTATGGAAAACGATAAATTGGACTTTAAATGTGGGGCACAAGTTGCAGTTTATTTTTTGCGGTTTTCCCGCGCTGTCAACTCCCATATTTTACCCGACGTGTTTGAGCTCTGGTGCCGCGAGTAACTCCAAGAAAAGCATCAAATTCTGCAGCATCTGGAATTTGATGATGACCTCATTAACTTATGAAAAAGAAAGATATATTACATTATACTTGGCTGTATGGGCTAGACCCTTTGCCTTCCCTATCACCTCATTCATCATCTATCGGGAGAAGAGAACAAACAAAAAAAAAACGAACACGGTTCCTCCCACAGATTATATAGACATGTTCCTCCGACCGAGTCTAAATCCACGGACCGCTAGACCAAGGAGGTCTAAGTTTATAACCAAAAACCTAGAATTACGCTATCTATAGCTACGAGTACAACAATGTAATGTGGCAACTGACAATACAAAAATGCCCATAATAAAATTAAATGATTTGACTTTAGCTTGTATTATGTTTTTTGGACTTTAGTCTCAGGCTAAGATCGATAAAGATAAGAGGGTATATTTTGACAATTAAGAGAGGTATACTTAGGTACAATATACAGTTACAATAGTCGTGTTTTCAAACCAATATTCACTTATGAAATACCATTATTACACTATGTAATTGCTACGTATGGACTGCAGCTCTATAACCTCGCAGACCTTAGACTTACCTAAAGCATGTCTACATCACACTATTAAAAAATATGATGCCAAACTAGGCACAAATTTACTACCGTAAATCAATAAAACTTACATAACCGCGCATGACATAGGGTACTTACCTCTATTTCATTACGAGGGCAGTTGTTTAAGTATTGCTGTTAATCCGGAATTAAAGTAATAAAGTGAATACATAGTAACGCCCTCCTCTGTAGTTGTAGGTAGAAAGCAAGCATCAGTCCAAGCAATACCACAGTAGCTAAGTAACTTTTGCAGTAGCCGGTTTTGCAAAGATGCATTTACTCCGCATTTCGAAAATAATTCTCACGTGTACTATAATAGGTACCTACTTAAGACTACCTACCTACCTAATATTTTAGAACTAAAATAACAAATAATACTACACTTTCTTTTAAAAACCACTTTCTCTTGTATACCTACCTAATTTAGTTACCGGTTAGATAAAGTTTGAAGGTAAATTATGTGCGGGTTAGTGCCAGTGAAGTGCAAATTTTGTTTTTAGTTTCAGATGCCAATCATGTGCACAAAAGAAGTTTACGTGATGTGAAGTGTAATGAAAATCAACGGTTTTACAGGTGAACTTTTTAGTTATTACTAAATATAAGATTTTTATTTTTATTTAAAATTATGACAATAATAAAATAACAACACCATACAAATCACGCTGTCATTTATAGTCATAGTTAAATTGGCTAGACAGACTTAAATCAGTTTAAAAAGAGTTAACAACTGTTTGTTTTGCGATAAATTTGAATAAGCAGACGAATACGCTACTCAATCAAATTAATATTAAAATTATATTCGAATTTCGAATGGAGAAATAACGTTGCTTGAAAGACTCATTCCACCCTGTTATAGGCTTAACAGTTCTTCGCGCCATTTTGCACGGACATATTAAGTCCAAGTTTTTCGTTTTGTAAATTAGTTTACTGTGGATATTGTTAGTCAAAAGTGGTGTTATTTTGTTTAATAATGTGCTTCATTGTGAATAATTATGAAAAAGGATAAATTTGAGTATTCGTGTATATGGCAGAAGTTACACTTTATTTTTTGCGGTTTCCCCGCGCTGTGAACTCCCGTATACCCTTCGTGTTTGATTGAATGTTTTGAATTCTGCAACACTTGGAATTTGATGATCCTAACTCGGTTATGAACATATATTATGTAAATAAATTGCGTGTTTATGGCTGAAGTATTCTGTACAATGTCCTTTAAAGACACTTTAAAAAAATTATAAGCCTAATTCTGGTTTAAGAAAGTTTACAAATTACTAGATTAGGTGATATTTAAATTTAAGCAGTTGTGTTACACCAACAAAAAAATACTAAAATTAAATTCGAATTTGGAACTGGGAAATAACGTTGTTTTGACTGACGCTAATATTTTGTAAAACGAGACGTCAGGTACATTTTTTTTTTATAATGCGGTGTATCACTAACTTTTTATCACGATAGATGGCGCATGATAGTTGGTACCTAATAGAACTGTCAGTTGCATAGAAAACTTGTATTTTTATTACGAAATTTATTATTTTCTAGTTATATGGCCGAAGTGTACAAATCGATTTTTGAAGCAAAATCAAAAATATGGTGATCTCAAAATTGCCGTTCTATTAATAAAACCTTTTTTCTTTTTAAAGACAGTGTGCGCTTTCTTAATTCGTCTTTTAATGTCGGTAAGGTTAATTTAAAATACATTTTACTGTTATAGAAATAAAAAAAACTACAAAACATTTAAAAATGATGCGATGTAGGTGTAATACAAGGTACCAGTGCCGCTAGCGACATCTACAAAAAGCTTTGCCTGATACACCCCATTGACCGACTTATTTTATTTTAGAGCCGCAGGTAATTTCTATAAACGGAACTCAGTTATGTTATAATATTGTAAATTATCGACCTAAAAGACGTTTACGACGCGGTGGTCGGTCGTTGTAATAACGAGCTCCTTAAATCCTACAAAGATCGGTTCAAACCTACCCGGCATGTACCAATGAGAAATACACTTTTCTTACGTAGATTTACAACACCACCGTTCCCGTGCATTGGAGAGCACGTCAAGCCGTCGTCGCTCGGTCCCGGTTTCACTAATATCATCTTGTGGAATCATTATAAAATTGAAAAAAAAAAAAGTGTAGGCAAATTTTCCAGATATATGTTCTGGAAGGCCTATCTCCAGCAGTGGAGGTCTAGAACGCTGTGTTCTAGGGGCTGTAATGATAATGATAAAGACGTTTAAAGCTCGATATAAAATAAGATAAATAAAATATTCATAACATAATAAAGTTTTTTCTTTACGTTTTCCAAACAATTGTCCGTCATTACAAACTACAATATCATGCCTAATTAAACTGCAATAAAAGCTGAACGCTTGTTGTCATTTCGAAAAGAAAGAGCCGTTTCTAACACCATTGATTAGTTAAGTTCAGCTGCTCTATTACAAACGATTGTAAGTCATGCTTTTGACTATACATTTATTTATTTATTTTTACAAACACGTAAACCTTACATAACAACCTAAGCCAATTTGTTAGTAAGTGTTCTTCACATATGGTTTATACAATATACAAAAATACCTAAATAATTTGCAGTAACAATAATGATTAATCAATCCTCACTATATCCTAAAAAAGTTTTTGCCACATTTTTAAACTCAGTCTAAGTCCGTGGATTTAGACTCGGAGGTACCGGGTTCGATTCCTGGTCGGAACACAAAAATATTTATTAATGTAAATAAATACATTTAATTAATATTTAATTTATTTATGATATTTCTCGAGTTGGTTTGCTGGAGACATCGACGAGCTTGCCACTTGATTGCCTGTAGTAAAGTTGGCTAAATGTGAATCCGCTTTTTTATAAGCGTGGTTTCTGACCACCCCGAAAGGGAAACGGTCGTGATAGATAGATAGATAAATTCTTTATTGCACAGAAAATAATACATTTTACAGTACATAGGCGAGCTTAATGTCTAAAAACATTTTCTAACAGCTAACCTTTGGGAGATGTGATGATGATACTATCTATCGATATTCTTAAAAATCCATGGATTCTATTGCGCAAAGACAATACTTTATACATAATAATTTCATTTAATTATTTAACTTTTTGCACTATGTACAAAGGCGGACCTAATGCCGCTAGACATTCTTACTCGGTCAACCTTAGGTAGGGAGATTGAATGTACTACCCACGTTTTGGGCGATAATGTCACGTGTGACTAGCAGTTCTGCAACATCTGGAATTTGATGATAAGCCCGTTAACTCATAAGAAAGAAAGATATATTACGTTGCCTTTCCTATCACCTCATTCATCATCCATCGGGAGAAGAGAACAAAACAAAATACAAAAAAATACTAGCTTTTAAAATAGGACAGCCAAGTGGTTTCCCAATATCCATAGTGTTTACTTAGAAATCTATGACATACGTAACATCTAGTTAAGTAAATTTGTATAATCCGATTCGAAATTTCAAAACATAACACAGAAATAGTTTAAAAACAAAGACATTGAGGCTGAGTTGCACCAAAATAAATTCTCTGTGAATGTAACGATTAAAGTTAAAAATAGCGTCAAAAATCTGTTGGTGCAATCTACGTTATTTTTACCCAACTGTGACGCTGCGTCGCGGCGCAAGGAAGCGGCGTTTATCAGCCTACTTATGTAGATAAGATAGGGCAAGAAGCCAAACGGTATGAAAATAAATCGTTTCATAATTAATTAGTCTATGAAAGGAAAATAAAATATAGTCGTTTTAAACGTGTATTTTTAAACTGATTAATTTGTTTATTTTATTTTATTTTATAAACTCTTTATTGCACAAAAAACTTAAAAGTAATGTACAAGGGCGAACTTAATGCCGAAGCATTTTATAACAGCTAACCTTTGGGAGTGTGGTAGAGGATTGCGGGGTGCATTATTATAAATATACAATTTACATACAATACATAATAATCGTTACATACTACTACTTAAATACATAAATATAGTTTTTTTAAATAATTTTAACGGGTCTTTACGCGATTTACCTTAGAGACATATTTCTCCCGACGTTTCAGCCAAGTTGCATTGGCCGTGGTCACGGGTCGACTGAAGCTATGCGGTGTAGTCTCGTACATACTGGGCGGCAGATGTAAACCTACCCACTTATCACTTTTAAAAGTTTTTAGAAATCACGACACACGACACTTACAATATCCTTGGCGACACCGGGCGATTTTTCCCGGCGTCGAAACCTATTGATTACTGGATTCCACGATGAAGATAGCTTATAACCCCCCTCTCGATTGAAATTTTTGTGTTTCTTTATTTCGATCGCTTCACGTACTATTCTAGGGTAATAGTGCCGATCGGTGGAAAGTATCTTTGGGTCATGCAGCTCAATCCAATGGTTTGTGCCACTATCCATTAGGTGTTCTGCTATTGCTGACTTGTTTAATTGGCAGTTTTTTACAGCTGCTATATGTTCCTTGACCCTCTCAGCTATTGTGCGCTTAGTTTGGCCAATATATGAACTCCCACAGCTTTTTTTTTTTTTTTTTTTTTTTTTATACTGGACTCGACATGTGACATCGCGCCCACCTGATGGTAAGCAGTACGCGAGGTCCAAGAATGGGAGCAACTGACGCCGGTCACTATGACCGACATCAGTCTCTACCACTATGCCGGCCTAACAAGATGCTTTTTCACACTTCGCTTGAAGGACTCCAGGTTATAAGAGTGGGGAAATACACTGGCTGGGAGAGCATTCCACATCTTCAGCGTGCGACAGATGTAAGAGTCTCCAAATTTATGAGTACGCGTAGGGATAGTGGGTAAGGTATGTGGATGCATATTTTGGCCTGTGCGTGTAGTTCGGTTGCGGAATAGAGAAGAAGGGATAAGGTTATGGAGCTCCTCAGAACACTCGCCGTGGTATAGCTTGTAGAACACGCTCAGAGAGGCAACGTCACGGCGAAGCTGCAGTGATTCGAGAGTTTTAGAGACTGTGGTGTCGTCCACTATCCGAATTGCCCGCCTCTGCAGGACATTGAGAGCATCTGTAAGATACTTAGCGGAGCCATCCCAGAGGTGAGAACAGTATTCCACGCATGACCTTATCTGAGCTTTATACAGCATAAGTCTTAGAGCAGGCGGGAAAAACCGCTTCACCTTGTTCAGTATCCCAAGTTTTTTCGACGCTGTTTTGGTAATGCTCTCAATGTAGTTTCTGTGGTTTAGATCTGAGCGTATTTCGACTCCGAGTATGTTAAAGCTGGGTTGAAGTTCCAGCACGGTGTTCTGAAGAGTAGGAATAGGAGAGTAGGGAGACTTCTTGACCGTCAACGCGCATGCCTGAGTCTTACTGGCATTAAACTGGACTAGGTTTTGGGCACCCCACGCAGAAATTTTGCGAAGGGTGCCGTCCAGTTCCGTCGTCAGGGAACGGCGCAACTCCTCTACTTTGGCGGCTCCCACAGCTCGCGGACTAAGGTATCGCCCATGAACCGTGCTGTCATCTGCATAGCAATGAATGTTTCCAAGGGTCAACATGTCATTGATATGCAGAAGAAACAGTGTTGGGGACAATACAGAGCCCTGCGGCACACCGGCATTCACTGACATGAGCCCAGACGCATTCCCATCCACAAGGACCCGAATGCTGCGCTCATGTAAGAAGCCGGTTATCCAGCCCACCAGCTGCGGGGGCAGACCATATGCCGGCAACTTGGATAGTAGTGCCTTGTGCCATACCCTATCGAAGGCTTTGGAGATGTCCAGACTGACCGCCAGAGATTCGCCATACTTATCCATTGCCTCACCCCAGACGTGGTAGACGAATGCTAGAAGATCACCCGTTGACCGCTTAGGACGGAAGCCATATTGGCGGTCATGAAGTATGGAGTGATCCTCTAGATATCGAACAAGTTGGACGTTGATAATTCGTTCTAGCACTTTGCACAGAACTGAGGTTACGGCAATAGGGCGGTAGTTAGAAGGGTCCGAACGATCTCCCTTCTTCGGAATGGGCTGGACGTTAGCCACCCTCCAAGTGTCCGGCACAACACCAGAGGAGTACGACAGACGGTATAAGCGCGTGAGGACTGGAGTCAACTCAGGAGCACACCTCTTGAGAACGACAGCTGGGATACCGTCAGGACCATTAGCCTTACGAACATCAAGCGATCGGAGCACTGCCCGCACATCACACTGTCTAATGCGTATTTCGCGCATTGAAGTGCCGCAATTTGGCAGTGTGGGGGGCTGCGCATTCCCGTCGTCGAGTCGAGAGTTGGCCGCAAAGAGTTTGCCCAGGTAGTCGGCTTTCTCTTTAGCGGTATGGGCCAATGATCCATTGGGATATCGTAGAGGTGGCAAAGAAGAGCGACAGAAGTTTGACTCTACAGATTTGGCCAGCTGCCAGAAACTGCGACCTCCAGCAGGTCGCGCGGCTAAGTCGCGGCCAATCTGAGAGATGCGCTGGGACTCTGCCCTGGCAAACACCTTCCTGCAGACCTTGGAAGCCTTGTTATAGGCTGACTTTAAGGAGTTCGTGTTGGGATCGGAACGAGATCGACCCCTTACCCACGCTCGGTAAGCTGCATTTTTTGATGCAACTGCCGAGGCGCAGTAGCTGTTGTACCAGGGTCTGCTTCTGCAGTTACTGATGACCCCAGAGAATGAAATATAATATTCCATCCCCAGTAGTATCTCATCAGCAACTGCAGCTGCAGACCTGGATGGGTCGTGGTCCTTAAAGCAGCGTTGCTTCCATGGGATGGATGCATAGTATTCGCGCAATCCATCCCAATCTGCTGACGAGTAGTGCCACACAATACGCTCGACGGCCTTACGAGGAGGAGGCAGAGCGCGTGGCACTGTCGTAGCCACCAGGCAGTGGTCAGAACCACCAAGCGGTGCTAAAACTGACATCTTATACCCGGTAGCATGGCTCGTCAACAGTAGGTCCAGCAAGGAAGGTGCATGTCCGGCTACATCTGGTACTCTGGTGTTTTGAGTCACCAGTTGAGTCAGACCGTATGTCAGGGCAAAGTCGTGAGCGGTTTTTCCCGCATGGTCAGTTTTGGGAGAGCCCAGCCATTGAGCATGGTGAGCATTAAAGTCTCCCAAAAACACCAATTCCGCGGTCGGGAACCGCTCCTGCGCGTCATCTGTCGCTTGACTCAGATATTCAAAAAGCTGAGTTGTCTCATAGTCTCCCCGGTGGGATCGGTAGAGGCACACATAGATACGAGACTGATGCCCCAGATCCACATGCACCCAAAGGACGGAAAAGGAAGAGTCCTCCATGTGACGAAGGCGGCGACAACAGACATCATCGCGGACATATAAGCAAACCCCAGCTTTCGCGAGGAAGGACTCTTCCAGCGAGTATCCAGGGTAATGCAGGTATGATGTGTCCGCGGGCTTCCGTATCTGTGTCTCCGTCAGAAAAAGCATTGCCGGGTGAGTCGTCTCCAGATGGTGGTGGACGGCGTTGAGGTTGGCGTTTAGGCCTCGAATGTTTGTGAAGTCAACGCCAAACTCAACGGTGGGGGTGTGCACCGCTGCAAAACGTTTTCCTTTATTTTTTATTGTCATCATGTGGGTTTGGGATAGAACAAAAATTATGAAGAAAAAGAGGAAGAAAAAGAAGGGAAGTGTGGAGAGGCGGTGTCGACGCAGTAGGCATGGAAGCAAACTGAAGGCCACCTTGCCTTGGGCTGTTTGAAGAGAGACATTGGCTGATCCGTCGCACGGAAGGGCCCCCGAACCCCCCCAGGAACGCTTGCCGGGACCCCACAATCCGGTCACCAACCGGCACGTCAAGCGCACCCGGGATTATGCGCAGCATGATAGGGCAGCCAGCCGATGATGGTTGTCATCGGTGGGCCCCTGTACTATACCGCGGGCGGCCAGCGGGACAACCGTTTCTCCGGGTCTCCCTGACCGACGGGTCACCCCTTCTCTCTCAAACAAAGGCTTAGAAACCGACTGTTCGCCCCAACACCACTACGTCGACACCCCCTGCATGCCGGCAATTCAAGTCTGATCCCGAAAAGTGTAAAAACTGTAAACAGCCACTTGACGACGCTTTTCAACTCGAACGGTGGATACCTCCCCGCTCAACAGACTGGGAAAGTTACCACCATCAGTCTGCCTACCACCTATTTGTTGTGCTCAATGTGAGTAAACTGCCATTTGCAATTAAATACAATGCCAGGGTTTTTTATCACAAGGAGAACTAATATTGTACGTTTGCCATGGTGATATTTATACTTAAAATAACACCGCTTGAAACAAAGCGTACTGCAGTCCACTTTATACACGCCAGGCGTTTGGAAAGGAATGACATCCTTTGGGGTGCGTACGTGTTTTGCTACTTTGGAGAATGGGGTGTACACAGCATTGATAGATAACTTTTTGAAAGCTGTACCAATTTTATCCGTTACTCCTTTCACATATGGTAAGAACGCGGGCAGCCGATTGACCTGTGGATATCTCTCCTTGTTTTTCTGTCGCAGCAACCTCGGACCCACACCATATCCATTGCGTTTTAGCACTGTTTTAACATGTGACAATTCCTGTTCCAAATGTTTTGGGTCACAGAGATCATAAGCCCTGTTGATCAATGAGGTCACAACAGATCTCAGGTGGCATGGATAATGATGTGAAGTGGCGTGTAGATATCGGTCTGTGTGCGTTGGTTTTCGATATACAGTGTGAGCCAGCGAGCCATCAGGTCTCACCATCACTTTTACATCCAAAAAAGCTAACTGCCTATCTTTCTCCATTTCATATGTGAATTTTATTGTGGAGTGAAGAGAGTTTAGATAGTTTAGGAATTCCTCTACTTCCGGTTTGTTTCCCTTGATGACACAAAACACGTCGTCCACATATCTCTTCCAGATCTTTATACAAGAGATATCATGTTGAAAAATAATGTTTTCAAGGTGCTCCATCCAAATATTGGCTAAAAATGGGGCCACTGGACTGCCCATGGCAACACCATCTATTTGGAGGTAATATTGGCCTCGGAAGAGAAAATAATTTCCATCCAAACAATCTTTGAGAAGGTCAGCATAAAATTTGGGCATCTGCAAGTCTAGTAGTTTTTCCTTGACGATATCTAGGCACTCGTTTATCGGAACGTTTGTAAAAAGGGAATCTACGTCAAAACTCACCATGATATCGTCTGGTTCAAATTTTAAGTCCTGCAGTATGCTAACAAAATGACGGGAATCCTTCACATAAGACTGCGTCTTTCCCACCAATGGTTGTAGCCACCAATATATATATAAAATACGAAACTAAGTAAGTATATAGTACTGTTTACACACAATAAAAATAGTATGATAGATGTAGGTAGTAGGAAGATCTATGTTGTTTGTTAAGAAAGTGAGCGATAAGTAGATTTGTTGGTTATTAAATATTCCATCTATTGCTCAGATATTATTAAAAGTCTCAATATTTATTCGAAGTAAAATACAAAAAAAAAAAACTATTTTAATTAATAACTGAACAGATATAAATAAAATTAAAAAGAAAAAACAACCCTTACCCCGCGTTCGTTTTATAGCATTATCTCGTAGCAACTTCATAAACCAGCGTGAAATGTCGTTTTTGTTAAGAAATACCACTTTTTTTAACAATGCTAACATTTCTTAAATAAAACAAGGAGAGAGGCTACTTTTTGACAAGTATTTTCGTTCATGTTTTATCATACCATGGCATCCAACACACTTGATATTATTATGGTCTTTTAATTTACTACATAAAATCGTTTAAAATACCTTTTTAACAATTATAATAGAAAACTATAAAGTATATAAAAATGGTAAACAAACCATCTGTCAAAAAGTAACATCAATATATATAATATATCCTTTCAACACGGTACTGAGATTCGAAATTAGCAACAAAAGTTTGAATTTTCATTAAACGAACTACTTGTGCTAAAAAAAAGTGGTATTTTCATGCTAACATTTCTTAAAACGAACGCGGCCTTAGTATCCGTCGCCAAAAAGTTTGATAACTGCAACTACACCATTGTTTCGGTTTCTCGTCGCTAGTCTCGGTTTTTAATGGGTCCCAACTGATAAAGCCACTATGTTATTTTTTTCTTTACCACAATATAACGTCTGATTTTCGCTTTACTGAAATTTGTTTAATGTCATATCTTCAGTGACTCTCGCGTGATTAACACGAATCGATTGACGTGAGAATCGTCAAAATCGGACCACGCGTTTTGTGTGCCACAAAAGAACAATTATACATACATCCATAGGCTTTAAACACAACCCTTCTTTCCCCCCCCCCTGGGAAGGTACCTAAAACGCTCGCCACATTTCCTCGTTGATTAATAAGGGAAATATTTTGTTTTAAATTCGTTTATCCAGCTCTTTCACGAATTTGTGAGTATCAATACAATATACCCCTATTGTTTCGACCCCAAATGCCACAAAGTTAAAATTTTATTAAAGGTTAGGTTTGCTATTGGAAATTAATGTAACAAATATTTTGTATGAGAATTACAACCGAGAGGATGATACGAGTAATTAAGTGGGTAATAATTTCATAAAAAAATATCGTGAAGGAAAACATCAAAAGGTGCATAGAATCACTTGCCGGGTATAATAGGGAATTATCCCCATCCTTAACCCAGGCCTATAAAACATATGGACCTCTGTCCGCGACCACATATCGTGACAGTGACCTACTAACTTACATTCAGCTATGTAAAGAAAAAATATTTAAACTCCGGTACAATTTGTAACGATTCATGTTTTACAACAATTATTAAAAGTTACATCGGATCTTCCGGAAAAAAAACATTACGAACAATACGGTAGTTAGGTAAACACATGCAGCATGGGCCGAACATTTCCCGCCATCTCGGCCATTGACCCCGATCGACTTTCCCCAACCTTGGCTCGGACCGCTGCAGCTTGCCGCCATTTCCATTTCCTGTGATGCGAGAAACTTTACTTTCGCTCTCAATTAGTTGCGCAAACATTTTGTGACCTAGACATTATTTAAGACTAGATTTATTATAAATTGTATTTTCATTATTAATCAAGACCTTTAAGTAAGGATGAGCGGACGGACATTTAGAGCTTGAAGCTTCCTAGCTTATTATAGAAGTAGATAGAATTAGGTCTAATCGGCCAGATGGGTTGGAGAGAAGTGGAGACGATAATAAAATAAATATACTTATAATAAATTAGGGCTAGAAGTTATTTCAGATTTTTTTAACCTTTCTCTGGTTTCTTTGTTGTATTTTCGGGCATATTCGCAAATCTCTCAATCCCGCGGGATTTCGCTCCACTTGTTGGCCTGCAACGGAACCATTTTGGAGTACTTCACGCCATTTTGCGCGGACATGTCAAGTGCAAGTTTTTGTTTTGTAAATTAATTTACTGTGAATATTGTTGGTCAAAAGTGGTGTTGTTTTGTTTAATAATGTTCTGCAATGTGAATAATTATGGAAAACACTAAATTGGAATTTATATGTAAGTATATGGGGCACAGTGGCAGTTTTTTTTTGCGGCTTTTCCGCGCTGGTAACTCCCATATTATACGCGACGCGTTTGGGCTATAATGCCGCGAGTGACTCCAAGTAAAGCATCAAATTCTGCAACATCTGGGATTTGATGATAACCTCATTAACTCATAAAAAAGAAAGATATATTACGTCAGACTTGGCTGTATAGGCTAGACCCTTTGCCTTCCCTATCACCTCATTCATCATCCATTGGGACTAATTTGGAGAAGGTAAAAAAAAAACATAAATGCCATGTTCAACTGTAAGCGCTTTTTTTTCTTTATTTCGCTTTGAGCGTTTTCGGACCGAACGGCTTAACGTGCTCTCCGAGGCACCAGAACGGTGGTGTTGTAAATCTATGACAAATGTACGTAAGAAAAGTGTATTTCTCATTGGTACATGCCGGGTGGGTTTGAACCGACCTTTGTAGGATTTAAGAAACGCGTTCTTACAACCGAGCCACCACCGTGCATTATAGAATAGTATAAGCATAAAAAAATCATTAGAATGTTAGGTATTACGTATAAGATAATATACAGCAAGAGTATTTTTATACCAAAGGAAGCATAAAACATATCTAGTAATAATACTTATTGGTATAAAATAATAAAATATTTAACATGTCAAATTAATGTTGCTTATTTGCACAAATACATCTTGTTTTACTATGATTCTAAAATCATAAGTTATTTATTAAATTATATATATATTATAAAATAAAATAAATAAGGATATAAATCCCGTCCGCGTGGAATGGTGGCAAGAACGCTGGCTGCATTTCCCAGCTGAATTGCAATACTGATTCTTTGGGCGAAAAAAGAGCCAGCCCTCTTGTGACCGGAGGAGACGATAAGACGCGGTGTAAAACGCGGTGTTTTAATTATTTTTTTTTGCGCTTGGACTCCATGGGCCCAGAGTTTCTACAGCAAACGGTACAAATATGTAATCTTTTAATATACTTACATACGCCGCAGCCCCCGCTTTATGCGCTGTCCCCCTGAGATGCGACGCTAATTAATTCTGAAATTATATTTGGATTGAGTAAATCCAGTACAGCAATCTTGCGGCATTAAAAGAGTTGCGGTATTGCAATCCCTAATTCGCATTGTCTGTCGCAAAATATATTCACAATCATTTTATTTTTATCAGGAATCCAGATAGGCCAGAAGAAAAATTATGGACATTCGACGAGTGCTCCAAATACTATCTCTGCTTAGAGGGAGATGTATTTGAATTCAAATGTTCACAGGGACTATTATTCGATGTGAAACGTCAACTTTGTGATACCCAGCAAAATGTTCACAATTGTGACCTATCTGCAGGTAAGACCTTGATCCTTGAACCCTCTGTTGTTGGTTTAAATGCCACTACTCGATTTCGACACGTATTATACGTGTAACTATGTCATTATACGTATGAATGCGCTTCGAAATTCTTTGAAATGCGAATGAAACAAAAAAATACCAGTTCCGTAGAATAGCGACCTTCAGACAGACTCTTTTCGAGGCACGGGAACAGTGTTTTTGTAAATCTATGACAAATGTACGTAAAAAAAAGTGTATTTCTCATTGGTACATGCCGGGGTTCGAACCCACCTTTTTAAGATGTTAAGGAAGGCGTTCTTACAAGCGAGCCACTAACGCTCTTGTAGCTTGTAGCCCGGCCTAAAGTAAAGTTGGCTAAATGTAAATTCCTTCCTTATTCGGTCGTAATGATTCTTTACTTTACTCTCAAAAATTAATTGGCTGGATAATATTTTGGCCAAGGGATCAGCATTGCCATTCAACGTGGCAATGCTGCCAGTATCCTTGGCACTTTGCCCATTGGCAGCGATTTGGAGCTATTATTTTTTTATTTTTTTTTTCTATATTTTCGTTTTTAGTTGTATTTGTAATTATTAAGTAGTTTTATTTTTAATTATTAGAAAAGAGATTGCCCTAAACCAGACCCCAATTTTGTTGGAGCGTGCCTAAACAAAATATAATTCAATAATCATATCTTTTTATTGTATTTTTTTGTTTTGATTTACGCCAGCATTAAAATATAATTTAATTAAATAGTCAATTGGTCAAGATTTATGTATGAAATAGTTACATTACTATTTATACGATTAGGTTCTTTATTATGATCAGGTACTTTATTACACATAAAACACTGAATTTCAAATTGGCGGGATAGAAACTATGTAACTAATTATTAAGGTAAAAAAAAGTTTTTGTCAATTGTCGTTATGCTAGGGTAAAATAAATAAAATTAATTACAGATTATGAAAACATAATATTAACTATGAAATAAAAAAGAAATCATTATGACACGAGAACATTTTTTGGGCATTATCATTTATGTTTTAAAATTTTAGTTTTTAGTTTAATTAATAATGAATTATAATTTAAAGCATTATTTTCAGAAACACTAATACCAAAGCCGTTGCTCGAGAACGCATCATGCAAGAACGACACGTATCTTGGTTGCGCCGACGGCACTTGCATACCTGCCGACTACTTCTGCGATGGTTCAATAGATTGCGACGACTCTTCCGATGAGGTGCAAGATTATTTATTCATTTAAAACTTGTTGTACTATTTATTTATTTATCTACTCTCATATCGTAAAATGCGAATTACAACCTTCAAAACGAATTTATATTGACATACTTTATAAACATACTGCTGAAATTTAAAAATAGAATCATACATATTATATAACACTTATTTTTTTTAAGGCAAAGGTTCCATTACAAAAAAGTTTTGATTCCAATTTTTACTTGTCTATGGCAGCGCATGCCATAGCGCGTGCGCGGTCATAAGCTAGGTATTGGCGCCATTTCATTGTTTAGGACTTTATGTATTCTGTACCTTGGTCATTTAAAAATATATAAAAATAAAAATTGGCGCCATTCAATACGTTTTGTTGTATATATAGCATTTTGTGTTTTTTTTTATTCTTGCTTAAAATTCTTACTCTTTTATCGTTTATTTAGTAGGTTCAATCCCAATGTATGAGAGTAGATAAATTAGTGTATGAAACTGCACATAACTAGGTATTAAAACACTCGTGTATAAACCCCTTATTATGAAATAGTTTCATAAACTAAATTTTTATAAAAATATTATGTTTTTAAAACTTACAGCTATTTTACACTAGTAAACTTAAGATTAGATACAATAAGGCCAATTAGTCAGTCAGTCAGTGGGGTCGTCCAGGCCCGGATGCCTAATGGGCCTGGGTTGGGGATAGGGCATTCCCCCTTGTTCCCCAGCAGGATCTCAGCGGGGATTGGGAAAATTGACCATGACACCAGTGAAACGAAATATAAGCTTGATTCACTTTTCCAAACCTTCTTCCTATGTTATTATTTATCGTCACGCCTACCTATTCTTGACATTAATAATAAATTCTTTATTGTACAGAACCAAAAATAGTGTGGGTACAAAGGCGAGCTTAATGCTATAGGTAAATGCATTTTCTACCAACTAACCTTCTTCCTTTGTTATTATTTATCGTCACGCCTACATATTCTTGACATTAATAATAATAATAATAAATTATTTATTGTACAGAACCAAAAATAGTGTGGGTACAAAGGCGAGCTTAATGCTATAGGTAAATGCATTTTCTACCAACTAACCTTCTTCCTTTGTTATTATTTATCGTCACGCCTACATATTCTTGACATTAATAATAATAATAATAAATTATTTATTGTACAGAACCAAAAATAGTGTGGGTACAAAGGCGAGCTTAATGCTATAGGTAAATGCATTTTCTACCAACTAACCTTTGTGAATGGGGAGCCATTATAAGCGGGTGCAGATATACAATTGTGATCAACAATAATGAAATATAAATACATACTAATTTTATTCGGGGTAAAGTACAAAGATTAAAATATAAAATAAATTAAGAACTAAATTATAAAAACTAAAAATTAATAAATAAAATTACGACTATTCGATGGGCGTAGTGTGCCGAGGACACTCGCTGCGTTCCCCCGCTGAACAGCGAGGCTGACCCTTTGAACAAGATATTCTCTACTCAAAGGGTCACCCGTCGCCAAGTGGAGTTTCTTACCAAGCTCGCCTCCTCGGACCACGGGCCCATCGTTTCAACTGCAAATGGAATTAAATGGTGATTGGTGATGATCTCCGCGTACTTGTTGCGCTTAAGGCGTGCGGCTGATTCTGCAGCGGCCCCAGGTTTCTTATGGCTGGATGTCACATGTGACTGACAGAGTGTGTCAACACATGTGGCATCACTAATTAAATATACATATCCAACTTGTAGTTTTGTAACAATATTATGTAAATCTAGTATTTTCTCAGGGCTGGTGTGACATGAGCCAGGATCCTAATGCGGCGGCCCCTTGTGACGAAGGCCTATGTAAATTGCCCAACTGTTTCTGCTCCACAACTGGCACCAAAATACCAGGAAACCTTGAAGTCTCACAGGTAAACTTACCATCGGAATGAATTCTTGAATTCAGAGAAGTATTTGATCACAGTAAAATCGTTACGAAAGCCTGAAATTATTTGTTGTAACACACGAAATGTTGAAAACTGATTTTTGATCATGAGCCGCCTCTCAATAACTCATTCTGTATTTCTCTTAAGGAATCCATTCCAATTATTATCGAAGTATATATTAAATATTAAAATAATAAATATTTCCAGACAGGTCACACAGCGCCATCTAGTTTCCGTGGTAAGCTACGAGGCTTGTGTTACGGAAACTAGATGGTTGATAAACTACATATTATACTTTTTGTTTTTGTAAATATATACATATAAACACCCAGACCGAGACAAATATATACAATGTACAACTTGCCCCCGGTGGGAATCGAACCCATGACCACCCGAGTTCACGGCAACGTTTCTTACCACTAGACCACGGAGGCGGTATAAGTTATATGTTGATTAAACTAACTTTATTTTACCACATCGACATCATCAGGTCTTGATAAAATAATAAAAAGTATTTTTACATCTTGCAAATTAAATTATATTCTACCAAATCCACTTATCAACATGTCATCGTTGCTATGACTACA
Source organism: Tinea semifulvella (assembly GCA_910589645.1). NCBI lineage: Eukaryota > Metazoa > Arthropoda > Insecta > Lepidoptera > Tineidae > Tinea > Tinea semifulvella. The sequence goes on from OU342599.1 coordinate 7,672,594, forward strand.
ATTTTTTCTATTTTGCTATAAATAATGTAAGTAAAAAGGCCGCGTCGTTTTAAGAAATGTTAGCATGAAAATACCACTTTTTTTAGCACACTAGTCGTTCGTTTAATGAAAATTCTAACATTTGATGCTAATTTGGTATGTCAGTACCGTGTTGAAAGGAGGGTTATTGATGTTACTTTTTGACAGATGTCATTAACATATAAAATAATAATAATAAATAAATATTTCCAGACAAGTCACACAGCGCCATCTAATTTCCGTGGTAAGCTACGAGGCTTGTGTTACGGAAACTAGATGGTTGATAAACTACATATTATACTTTTTTTTTTTTGTAAATTATACATATTATACATATAAACACCCAGACCATGGTGACCATAAAATGGTTTGTTTACCATTTTTATATACTTTATAGTGTTCTATCATATTTGTTAAAAAGGTATATTTAAAGACCATAATAATATCATATGTGTTGGATGCCATGGTATGATAAAACATGAACGAAAATACTTGTCAAAAAGTAGCCTCACCGCTCGTTTTATTACAGAAATTATAGATTGTTAAAAAAAGTGGTATTTCTTAACAAAAACGACATTTCGCGCTGGTTTATGAAGTTGCTACGAGATGTTGGAAATGCTATAAAACGAACGCGGGGTATGGCTATTTAATCCTTAACATGCCCCCCGACGTTGAAAGGTATTTCAACAAAATTTAACTACCTATTACAAATTAAAACGCAATAGACAGACTTTATATTAAAAAAAACATCATCTCTTGACTCCTTGAGATGTTAAAATATCAGCAACACGATGAACTCCATCTTTGCCTAGGTATGTTTTAATTTAAGAATGAAGGAGGGATGTGCAGAAAAAGGACTCCGTTTGAATGCGAGAAAAACTAAGGTACTAGTGTTTGAAAGTAGAAGGATGACAACCGTGACGATAAAGATTGATGATGAAACTCTAGAACAAGTAAATGAAATTATATATCTGGGCAGTGTTTTCACTGCGGATGGGAAGTACGATAGGGACGTTGAAAGAAGAGTGAACGCGGGAAATAGTGTTAACGGTGCCCTGGGGTCACTGATCGGCAGTCGAAATGTCAGTGACAAAGCTCGGCTCGCCATACACAATGCCATGTTGGTACCAACACTGATGTATGGAAGCGAGTCGTGGATACGTCAGAATACGCATGACAGTAGGGTTAATGCAGTAGAAATGAGGTCGCTGCGCCGGATATGCGGCGTCACATTGGCGGACCGCATACGTAACGTCGAAATACGGAAAAGGGTTGGTATAAAAGAAAGCATAGGGACAAAAATAAGAAAAGGCATGCTACGATGGTTCGGGCATGTTGAAAGAATGAGCAAAGAAAGATTGACGAACCAGATATATAATGCGAAAGTTGTGGGTGAAAGAGGCCCTGGCAGACCGAGACTCACATATCACGATCAAATAAATAAAACACTGACTGAAGGTTCATTAAAAAGCCTTCGTAACAAAAGGGCATGTATGAAGAGGTTGATGAACGTCCATGAAGCGAAAGAGGTATGTCGTGATCGTGTCAAGTGGCGCTCAATTGTCTCTGCCTACCCCGCAAGGGATCTGGCGTGAAGATGTGTATGTATGTATGTTTTAATTTAATTCCATATCATGGGCGGTGACATATTATTATTATCATATTACGAATATTCGAAAAGTCAGTAAGGAATTGAAACGGATCAGAGGATAAAGGTGAAAAGAGATAGGAATTCAGTATTACCTCGGTCTGTGTCACTATAGTACAATATGTCAAATGTATAAACTTAGGTAAGAAAATGTATATTAAATGTAAGTTACTTTGATTTATTTATTTTATTTATAAACATCTGGCCAAGGAGTTGTCCAAACGGCTAACGCAAAAGTCTGGAGACAGCAAAGCTGGCAATTATTTCTGCCAACGTGTTAGCTCTATACAGAGGGGAAATGTTGCCAGTCTTCTTAGGACTATCACTGAAGGGTCGTCTCTAGAGGACATTTTTACTTATAGTTTATTTTTTATTAGGTTTAGTTTATATTTATTTTTACTTTTAAGTAGATTTAATTAAATATTGTATTTTTTTTTACTGTTTGTATATTACTTCAATATATATTGAAATTATAAACTTATATTTTTTTATACAAAAGGCGTATGTAATGTGGTGACAGTGGGTCTGATACATGAGTTCAAGGTCGCTTAGCGAGCTATGGTGAGATCCTCAGGATTTCTCTGAAAGATTAAATCAGAATCGTTGACATCCGTTAAACAACCAAAGTTACCGACATAGCTTTTAAAATTAGCAAGTTGAAGTGACAATGGGCTGGACACGTCTGTCGCAGAACCGACGAACGATGGAATAAACGGGTCCTGTAGAGGAGACCACGTACTGGAAGACCCCGACAAATGACCTGAGGAAGGTCGCTGGTGGGAGATGGATGAGGGGGGCATAAGATTTTTTTATTAATTCTAAATTTAACTTTGTATAATACCTACATTTCTTTGGCAACAAATTATAAGTAGATTTAATTAAGGATGACAACATTGAAATGTATTTAATTGATTCCTAATATAGTTTGTGGCTTTTTCTTTAATTTTTATGAATGTTTGTAAATAATATTAAGTGTTCCTGACTCCTCCTTGCATGGTGTATTGGAGTGTATACTGTAACATGTAAAGTGTAAAAAAAAAAAAAAAAAAAAACGTTTTAAGCTACCCTTGAAGATAAAACAAACATTTATTAAGGAAGCACAGTCAATAATAATATTTATTGTTATTATGTATGTTAATGTAATGTTTTTTTTTTTTTATAAAAACAGGTACCTCAAATGATAATTCTGACATTTACTGGATCCATTAACCATGAGAACTGGGATCTGTACACGCGCCAACTGTTTACACCTGAACGCAAAAACCCAAACGGTTGCGAAATACGCGGAACATTCTTCGTCTCCCATCCGTATACCAACTACAGACATGTACAAAAACTGTGGAATGATGGACATGAAATTGCTGTTAATTCTATTACGTAAGTGAATAGTAAAAGTAAAGTATCATCACGACCGTTTCCCTTTCGGGGTGATCAGAAACCACGCTTATAAATAAGCTGATTCACAGCCAACTTTACTATAGGCCAATCATGACAAGTGGCAAGCTCGTCGATGTCTCCAGCGTACTAAACTCGAGAAATATCACAAATAAATTAAATATTAATTAAATGTATTTATTTACATTAATAAATATTTTTGCGTCGCGACCAGGGATCAAACCCGGTACCTCCGAGTCTTAACCCACGGACTTAACCGCTAAACCACGGAGGCAGTTTGTTAAAAAAATTAGAGATATACATTTTTATATACCTAATTTTAGATACCTTAAAGGAAAACCACGTAGGTATATATATATTTACTATATTTGACTTAAACAAATCTGTGGTTAATATATTCCTTGAAAGGGAAACGGTCGTGATGATACTTTACTTTACAATAAGACTTGAAAATGTTGGATTGTGCGAGCGAGAGTAATTCAATGTTTCCTTAAACCTACTACAGTTTTTTTTTTATTGTAGAAATCGTGGACCTCAAGAATGGTGGGCTAAGAACTCAACCATAGAAGAATGGTTTGATGAAATGGTCGGCCAGGCCAATATTATAAACCGATTTGCTAATGTACGAATGGAGGATTTCAGGCAAGTATAATCAGTACTCGTAGATCCGGTTCGAAGGACCAATTTAAAATAGATATATAATATAGAAGTTACAATAGGTAGCTATCCTGCTGGTCTTTCGTTATATTACTGCTATTACTTTGCTGCTTAGTCTTCAACTATTAAGACTAAAAATAATTCAAAATAATAAATACTTACGTGAATAAAAATATTTTGACTTTGACTTATATATATATATGACTTATATATAGTGTTACAAATGTAGATTGTCAATGACAGGTAAGGTCAAGTAAATTGCAATAAAATATTTAATAATAATAATTGCGAGTTTAAAAATCGAATTTCGGATATAATACTATTCATATATATAGTTATATAGTAGGTATGTATGGCACTTTAAGTATCCTACCATCCTCCTGGCTAGGTGGCAGTTTTTTTTTACGTGAGTTAAATTGACATTCTTTTCCCGTTTAGTTACTATAATCTTAGGTGTTGTAAATCTATGACAAATGTAAGTAAGAAAAGTGTACTTCACATTTGTACATGTCGGGGGGGTTTGAACCGACCTTTGTAGGATTTTAATGAAACCATTCCTACAATCAAGCCACCACCATTGTTTTATATTAGCGTGTGTTTATTCCAGGGGATTAAGAGTACCATTCTTGTCTGTTGGTTGGAATCGGCAGTTTCTGATGATGAACGAGTTTGGATTTGTGTATGACTCTACGGTTCTTGCACCCATGTCACCTCTACCCTATTGGCCGTACACACTTGATTACAAAATGCCACATCTATGTACTGGTAAGGTTACCCTGTATTATATAATATTATAACTCGAGAGAAAACTGTTCTGTCTGTTTTGAACACAGGCAGAAAACTGTTATCTGCATGTTTTGAACACAGACAGAAAACTGTTATCTGCATGTTTTGAACACAGGCAGAAAACTGTTTTCTGTCTGTTTTGAACACATAGATAACAATTATTGGCTTTAAAAGTAGCTAGCATTTTGCTGTCTTTTTTGTATTCGTGGACAAATTTTATTATTATATACACAGTTAGTTTGCCTTTCTTTAATTTTTATACTGAGCACGACATGTGAGATCGTGCCCACCTGATGGTAAGCGGTACGCGAGGTCCACGAATAGGAGCAACTGACGCCAGCCACCAACGATGGTGGTACTGATGCCGGCCTAACAAGATGCTTTTTCACACTTCGCTTAAGGACTCCAGGTTATAGGAGTGGGGAAACACACTGAGTGAGACTCTTGCAAATATATTTTTTTTCAAAATTTTGCTAGTGTTTACTTTTTTTGGGATTAGGTATTTGTTTACAATAAATTTTAATTGCGTCGTGTCCGTGATTTTTAATATTTTATTGTTCCGAACAAAAAAAATATACTTTTAGGTATTTGGAAGACCAAGACTAGGGTAGTGGTCTTGGTCTTTTAATCATATCAGTAGTATTGTTCTTTGTCTTGCAAAAAAGCAATGGAACTCCTCAGAACACTCACCGTGGTACAGCTTGTAGAACACGCTCAGAGAGGCAACGTCACGGCGAAGCTGCATTGATTCCAGAGTTTTAGACACTGTGGTCTCGTCCACTATCCAACTTGCTTACTCCTAAAATCATTCCACAACAATACTCTTCGTACATGCCCCCTTAGATCGTGTGATTATTAGCACATACGAAGATGAGAAGTGTCGCAATAACAAGGCCGATTCTCATTGTATTTCACACTTATGTAATTTTTGCTCTTTGTCTAGATTCTAGATTACTTCGATGACCTAGTAAATAGTTACGCATATGGATTTAATAGCAGGCACTGACGTCACTATTTATAGGTAACCTTAATTAGTTCCTCGTTCTTTGACGTAATTTTGGGCTACAATAATTAAACCAACCATTAAAGTGTCGACGAAGCGAAAGAAGTATGTCGTGATCGTGTCAAATGGCGCTCAATTGTCTCTGCCTACCCTGCAAGGGATCTGGCGTGAAGATATGTATGATATGTATCAGTGTTGCCAGACGTCCCGATTTTTGAATAAAAATTAAATGTCCCGTGCAGTCCCGCTTTTCGGGGATAACCCGAACGTACGCGAAGCGTGCTGAGGAAGCGTGGGCGGTTGCACAAACAAGTGTGTACTGGCCGCCCGCCAGAGCGCAGGAGAGAGAGGGGTGAAAGCGAAACATCTGATTATATACGTTTTTTTACTATGTCCCGCTTTTGACGAAAGAATCCCGCTGTTTTCACTCAATAAGTCCCTCTCAGTAATCCCGACTTGGCAAAAAAAACTGGCAATTTTTTTTTATTTTTTTTTTTATAAATAGACATCGTGTGTGACAACGCGCACACCTAACGGTGGAAGAAGAGTTTATCTAGATTCTAGCCTAATTAGCTAGCATAATCTAGTAAACATCTTGGATCCATTTATATTATCTCCGACAGCTACACGATGCATTCTTACAAAATGTTTCGCCAGTGGTTCTCATCAATAGTATTATATATATATTGTAAATTAATTATTTAGTTTATTATATTTTTGGTTTTTCAGATTTTTTATTTTCCATTTTATTGTTTTTAGTAGGTCTAATTATTTTTTTGTTTTTTTGTTCTATGTTATTTTATTTAATTATATATAAATTTTCAAGGTTTCGTGTTGACATTTCAGCGAGCACCACCTAATTATGTGATTTTAGCTATCGGTGGCAACTTGTCAATAGCCATACACTACCCATATGTACTGTATATATATTTTATCTATCTAATTGTAAGTTGTCCTTAAACATGAAAAAATATACATATCATTCATCTTGTATTGGGATTTGGAGATTACCCTAAACCCAGGCCCCAATTTCGTTGCAGCGTGCCTCAACTAAATATAATTCAAATTATTTTATATTTAAAAAATATATATCAACGTCTGTTTTACCACAGCATTAAAGTATAATTTTATTAAACATCTATGGAATAAAACCTTAGAATAATGACAGTAGTAAAATAAAACAGAGCGCTATTTTTTTTATTTTTTTTTTATTATGGCATTTGTTACAATTTGCCAATGTCAAAGTTAGGGAAAGACGGGTTAAATAAATAGGACTTGGAAAATTTGGAACAAGATCAAAAGAGTAAATACAAAAATAGAGAATTAATAGAAAAATACATCATTATATACAAAAATAAGAGAATAAATAATGGATTATATGCAATTACATGGGATAGGTTTTAATATTATTATCTACAATAAATGAACCAATTATATGATATATAAATTTACTTCGTACAAGTAGGGATGAAATATTAATAGGAAATGGAACTCGTGTGAAATAAGGGAGAAGATTAACAAGGAACGGTCATATAAGGGACAAGAGAAAAATATATGATTCATATCCTCCACGTCCAATCCACATTCACACATGTCGCTAGCGCTAATTATATGATAAGGTACTTTATTATGATCAGGTACTTTATTATAGACAAATAACAGGATTTAAAAATGAAAATAATTGCCTGATTATATCGGATGGATCTAAACTATTTAATGATTAACGTAAAACAAAGTTTTTTTTTAATTGTCCTTATTCTAAGGTAAAATAAATTAAATTAATTACAGATTATGAAAACACAATATATTTACTATCATATAAAAAATAAATCATACAGGCATGAGAACATTTTATTGGTCCCATTTCTCTAAGAAAAATGAGCATTCTCATTTTGTATAAATTAGTAATTAATTTAGTATAAATTTGTGTGGCAGAAATGGCGGAGTATGTGAGCTATTTAAAAACTATGTACCTATTTACCATATTCCATACAAATAAATATTATTTCATTCATTTCATTGACTTAAAGCGTAAGCGCTTTGAAAATTTTTTTTCCAAGTTAAACATTTTTTTACTTCCAGCTCAAAACCAATATTGCCCTACTCGAAGTTACCCCAGTTTGTGGGAAATGGTAATAAATCCGTTGAAATTCGGCGAAGAATTCTGTTCGACATTGAACAACTGTACAAGTCGACACAGCTCCGATAAAGTTTATGACATGATTATAAATAACTTCAAAAGACACTATTTGACCAATCGAGCGCCTTTCGGACTGCATGTGGATAGCAAATGGCTGAAAAACAATGACAATTTGGCTGGTTTTAAGGTAATTTATGTTTATTATATATATTAATTTAATTATTAATTATTATTAAGTATTTATCTTAATGCACCCGCAATCCTCTGCCACACTCCCAAAGGTTAGCTGTTATAAAATGCCGGAAGGCATTAAGTTCGCCCTTGTACACTACTTTTTAAGTTATTTTGTGCAATAAATAAATAATTATTTACTATCTGTTATTCGTTTAATAATAAAACTTTTATATTCAGATAACTAATAACCAAGTTTATATTTATTGTATCGCATTTATTACATTGTGTAGTTTCATTAGTATGTATTTAGTATATAGTATTTGTATGTTTATTATACTTATATAGGTATATTACGTAGGTCTATATTATTTCTTAGCATTAAGATGAATAATGTAAATTATTCATTTTTTTTTTAAATATTTTGTGCACCTACTCCTGTCACTTAAAACTCTCTTATTGTCCTTAAGGTTAACAGGCAGAGAATGTCTAACGACATTATGTTAGCCCTTTGTACTTATGTGCAATAAAGTTTTTAAATAAAAATAAAATAAAACCAATAGATTTAAATAATAAATCAAAATTTTTCAACCCTCTCGTACAAGACAGCATTTTTAAAAAAATATTCAAGTCTGACACCCGTTTAGTGTTTTCTCGGAACTTGAAAAAAGTTATCCTTATTGAACTTACCGTTCCGTGAGAATCAAATGTTCCAAAAGACCACAACATAAAGTCCAATAAATATTATGATCTCATATTTTTTTTATTCATTAAAACGTGTCGTGCTAGTATAATAAGGCCGGGTTCGTTTTATTCCAACATTTCGTAGCAACTTCATAAACCAGCGCGAAATGTCGTTTTTGTTAAGAAATGACACTTTTTTAACAATGCTAACATTTCTTAAATAAAACGAGCGGTGAGGCTACTTATTGACACGTGTTTTCGTTCATGTTTTATCATACCATGGCATCCAACACACATGATATTATTATGGTCTTTGAATTTATTACATAAAATCGTTTAAAATTCATTTTTAACAAATATAATTAAAAACTATAAAGTATATAAAAATGGTAAACAAACCATTTTATATGTTAATGACATCTGTCAAAAAGTAACATCAACAACCCTCCTGTCAACATGGTACTGACATACGAAATTAGCATCAAATGTTAGAATTTTTATTAAACGAATGACTTGTGCTAAAAAAAGTGGTATTTTCATGCTAACTTTTCTTAAAACGAAAAAGCCTATTTTTTATTATTTTTAAAGTAGTACCTACACATTCGCCCTTAAATCAAACTTTCGCTAATCAATTAGGTTACAAACCACATACGCGAACGTACAGCGAATAATTGGCAATAATGTCGCTTAAAAGATACTTTCGCTTATGCAACATTGGTGTACTACAACCAAAGACCTTAAATAACAAGATCGGACAAGAAGCCAAACAACAAGTGGCGCGCAAGGTCCATGAATGTTAGCAACTTCAGTGTCGAAAGTCTTCTGTCAAAAATGTCGATGTTGTGTTTGCTTGTCAGTTCATTGTAATATCTACACATCCTCACAATAGGGTTAAAGTGGGTTGGATTTAGATATGACATCATAGTTTTTTTTTTTTTTTAAAGAAGGTGAATCGATAAATCATCAATGATACGCCCCCTGCCTTAAGGGCCAACGCGGGTGGGGGTCGCATGCCCGACTCATCCGTGAAGCTTCCTAGTGAAGCCCCAGGGCGCCTACGGACTAAAACCCTAAAAAACCGTCTCTCTCTCACTGTTGGCCCTGTGTGCCTTTACAGCTATGTCTGAGTCATGGCTACAGAGTGAAGCCACGCGTTCCCCAAAACCTATAAATCTTTCGCCTTTTACATCATATAGTCATAGCAAAAATTGATATGATAAAAATACTGCCCTAACATTTTTTTTTATTTCCAGAAATTCTTGGACGAAATAGTGAAGCTTCCAGAAGTGTATTTCGTGACTAACAATCAGGCAATAGAATGGATGCGTCACCCCATCCCGATTAGTAAAGTCGGCAAATTTTCCCCCTGGCAATGTAATCAAATATATTTTGAACATTCGGAAATTGCCTGTTCACAACCAAATACGTGCAAACTAGGATCAAAGACCCTGGAGCACGATAGGTACATGATCACGTGCAATGAATGCCCCAAAAGTTACCCGTGGATTAGAAACGAATTTGGTTTTAATTAAAATTTAATATTTCCATTCCACATACCTTTCGCTCGTACACTCCAACATTTTCACAACAATACTGACGCCCGTATCTAAGACCATGCCTTCAAGCTGTCAAAGGTAGGGATCCTCCAAATTGGTAATCTTAGTTGCAAACCCTCCAAACCTCGAAGGCCATAAATTTTACCATTATATATATTTTTTTACTGGCAACATTTAACATAAGTCTGTTTTTTTTTATTATTGCTATGTTCGACTTGAAAGCAAATAAAGCAATGCTAGAATTATTTACCGAATTTTGTGTGAAAAACATAGAGAAACGCCAAGTCGAACGACTATCAATGCGAAATAAAGCGCTTAAAGCTACTACAAGTCAAACACAAGGTTTGCTGCAACCCGCGCGCTAGGAATAAAAAAAGAGTCCTTCGCGCCATTTTGCGCGGACATGTCAAGTGCAAGTTTAGGTTTTGTAAATTAATTTACTGTGGATATTGTTGGTCAAAAGTGTAGTTGTTTTGTTTAATAATGTGCTACAATGTGAATAATTATGAAAGCGATAAATTGGACTTTAAATATGGGGCATAAGTTGCAGTTTCTTTTTTGCGGTTCTCCTGCGCTGTGAACTCCCATATTTTACCCAACGTGTTTGGGCTATAATGGTGCGAGTGACTCCAAGAAAAGCATCAAATTCTGCAACATCTGGAACTTGATGATAACCTCATTAACTCATGAAATATATATATATATATTACGTCAGACTTATCTTTATGGGTCTATGCCTTTCCTATCACCTCATTTATCATCTATCGGGAGAAGAGAATACAAGATATAAACAAAGATTGCACTGGTTTGTTTTTATGTTTGATAGGGTTCTTAGTTTATATTATTTATGAGAATATTGTAAATAGATATGATTTTTAATAGTTCAGAGTGAATTTTCAAGTTACCATGTAAATAATTTATAAAATATAGTTGTAGGATTTATTTCTTAGTTTTATTCTTTTTGTGGACGAAAGACTAATGTGCAATAATTTAAAAAACTAAGTAAATAAAATTAAATGTTTTTAATTATAGTTTTTTATTATTATACACCTTTCTTAGTAGTACTTACCTAGAACCAAAGCTTCGGTAAAAAATGAGCAGGATTTAAGATATGACAATTTTTTTTTTTACTAAGGCTGCGTTCGTTTCAAGTTTAACGCTTTTTTATCCGTCCGTGCGATCGCACAATCCAATATTTTTCAAGGGTTTTCAAGTCTTACTTTTGAAAAATCTAGTTTATTAACTTTCTAACAAAAATAAGTTACGGTAGTTAGAGAAATTTTGCAATTTTTCTGTCTATAATTAAGTATATGAAAGAATTACGTAAATTAAACTATTAATAAAAATAAACCTAGTTAAAAACTAGTAGTAGTAGTATCATCACGACCGTTTCCCTTCCGGGGTGGTCAGAAACCACGCTTATAAATAAGCGGATTCACATTTCGCCAACTTTACTATAGGCCAATCATGACAAGTGGCAAGCTTAAATATTAATTAAATGTACATATTTATTTACATTAATAAATATTTTTGTCCCGACTAGGAATCGAACCCGGTACCTCCGAGTCTAAATCCACGGACTTAACCGCTAGACCACGGAGGCAGTTAAAAACTAAAATAAAGAAAAAATAAAATCAAATTATTATACCTAAATAAAAAATTTGCTCCAAATCGATGCCAATGGGCAAAGTGCCAAGGATACTGGCAGCCACGTTGAATGGCAATGCTGATCCTTTGGCCCAAATATTGCCCAGCCCTGTTGTCTCCCGAGGTGTTGACGAGCTGTTTTGACAACGCCTTAAAAAGGCGATAGGAAAGTGAAAATTAAGTCGAAAACGTCCGTTTATTTCCTAGAAACTTAATAGACTAGACAAATTTCTTAGCATTCCATGGATTCACCGTGCGGGTGCCGGGTCCATCGTGTGTGGGTAAGAGATGAGAAGAATGGTGTCTCGGGCTTGCGGATGACAATAGGCGCGATAATACGCTCACCATCCACCATTCTACACTTTGACGAAAAGTCTGTAAAAATATTGGATTGTGCGAGCGAGAGAGAGGAGAGGCGTTAAACCCTCATAACATAAGTCGTTCGATCACCAAAAAATGTTAACATCTGACTTTTTTTTTTTTTGAGACAGGTCACACAGCGCCATCTAGTTTCCGTGGTAAGCTACGAGGCTTGTGTTACGGAAACTAGATGGTTGATAAACTATATATTATATTATACTTTTTTTGTTGTAAATATATACATATTTTACATATAAACACCCAGACCGAGACAAATCTAGTCACTCGTGTTTTAATGTTGTTATGAAATATGTATTGTTTAGACGTATAATCTGTTATGTACATTTTCATGAAAATAATAAATAAATAAATTATACAATGTAGAACTTGTCCCCGGTGGGAATCAAACCCACGACCTCCCGAGTTCACGGTAACGTTTGTTACCACTAGACCACGGAGGCGGTCTACAATATTAGTTACAATGGCAAGCTTACAATATTAGTTCTTCTTGAAAATAGAAATTGGCATTTGACATCATTGCAAATAGCACATACCAAGGAACCTTTCAACGAGAACAACAAATAGGTGGTAGGCGGACTGATGGTGGTAATTTACCAAGTCTCCCGGGGCGGGGAATTATAATATAATATTATAAACCCAGTAAAGTGTATCCACACGTTTCAGGATCAGTCTCGAATTGCCATCATTGCAGGAGGCAGTTTATAAAATAAAATAACTTTTACTAATATTTTACATACTTATTATACCAATGTAAGAAATACAGAATTTAAATTAAATTCAATTTTTAGGAGACTCCGACCCCGTTACAGCAAAATTAATTTTAAATATTCCTATACAATGGGGTGTGTCACTAACTTTTTATCACGATAGATGGCGCATGATAGATGGTACCTAATATAACTGTCAGTTGCATAGAAAACTTGTATTTTTATTACGAAATTTATTATATTCTAGATATTATGCAGAAGTGAGCAGCTTTTAAGTGTACAAATCGAGATTTCCAAGCGAAATCAAATCTTAAAATTACCGTTCTATTCATTCTACCTTTTTTCTTTTTTACGACGGTGTTCGCTTACTTAATTCGGTTTTTAAGGTAGGTAACGTTAAGTTAAAATACATTTTTCTGTTATAAAAATGTAAAACTACAAATAAATTAAAAGAATGATCAGTCATAGGTGTAAACAAGGTACCAGTGCCGCTAGCGACATCTACAAAAAGCTTTGCCTGATACACCCCATTGTGTAGAACAATATTAATTTAAAAAAAAAACTAATGGGGTGTATCACGCAAAGCTTTTTGTAGATGTCGCTAGCGGCAATGGTACCTTATTTTACACCTATGTCGCTTCATTTTTTAAATGTTTTTGTCGTTTTTTATTTTTATAACAGAAAAATGTATTTTTAATTAACGTTACCTATCTTAAAAGACAAATTAAGCAAGCTCACACCGTCTTTAAAAAGAAAAAAAGGATTAAAAAATATAACGGCAATTTTGAGATCATCTGTATCTTTGATTTCGCTTGGAAACTCGATTTGTAAACTTAAAATCTGCTCACTTCGGCATAACATCCAGAAATAATAAATTTCGTAATAATAATACAAGTATTAAATACAACTGACAGTTATATTAGGTACCATCTATCATGCGCCATCTATCGTGATAAAAAGTTAGTGATTAGACAGACACCCCATTGCCTCCGTTGCCTAGCAGTTAAGACAGTGGATTTACGTTGGGTTGTATCAAAACAGAATCTATGTAATTGTAACCGAATAAATTAAAAACCTTTTTCTAAATTATCCCGAAAATTCTTAATTGGTAACTCTTGATAGCTTGCAAATTTTATTGCACCGCAAATAATGTGAACCGATAATTAAGTTATTTTTTTAATAGCTACTCTCTACACTCTTTATAGTTATGTACTTATTGCATGCGCCCATGTTTTTCGTTTCCAATCTTAAGTAGGACATTGACGGTCAGTTTAGGCGTCATCCAAAATTTGATCGTGAGTGTCGAAACCCAACTCCAGAGTTTTAACTGACGACGCGCCACGAATTTTTCCGTGACTACCGTAACACCACATCCAACCAAACCTACATCCAAACTGACCGTGAGTGTGTGATCTGCAATCCAATCGCGTCAGTTCGCTCGCAGCGCTTGCTATAATGGATTGTTTTCATAGTTACTATCAAAAATAATAAATTGATCAATTAATAAAAATCGTGTAATTAGTAAAAAGTAAAAAATATATATAAATGTCCCGCCAATAAGAAGTTATTTTTTTTCTCTATTTTTTTTCTCGACACAAATAGGTCCTACACGTCCTTCAAACAGTCGGCCGGTCGAAAACTGAAGAGCCGGTTTGACGCCAGTGAGTGGGGAAATATAGTTGGCATAAAACTGTGGATGTAAGCCACAGTTTTACGTCTGGTTTGACGCGAAAAACTGACCGTCAATGCCGAGCTTTATAGGTATTTTAAGAGCTATCAAATGTTACCAAGTATGAATTTTCAGGATAATTACATTTAAAAAAAAATCTTTATGTGGTTTTTTATCCTTCATAAGGATTAGATAAATTATTTTCTATTTTAAGTCTGTTTTTTTTTTTAAAGTTTAGTTAACAATCATTTACAAAATTCTACCCGGACAGACACAAGAAAGCAAGTTAATAAAAAAATTGGTGAAATGGCATCAATTGTACCAGCTGATGGCTGACCTATAAAATAAAAGTGATACATGCAAATTTTAATTAAATTGTTACAATTACATCTAGTTCATTTCGGTATAACCCAGCCTAAGACCGTAGATATAGAAGGGGGGGGAAAGATGAATATGAACTAGCTCTTTTGTAAAAAGGTGAAGTTTATGATCACCCCACCATGGATTACAGTTGTCATTAAAAATAACTACACAGCACTAAATAATATTACTATTTAATCAGTACTCTCCAACTTTTAGCTTAATTAAAATAATAATAGTATATATACCTAGGTACTGTTATATAACCTAATTTACGAGTAAAGCGCTAAATAAATTAATGTAATGGAAAAAATTTTTTCACCAAATAGAGTTACATAATAGCACTGCGGTGGTGGCTCGGTTGTAAGAACGCGTTCCTTAAAAATATTCCTGAAGAAGGAATTCTGGCCGCTCGGTGTTGTGTACCGCAAATACATTCGTGGATTTGCTTCACGCAGCACCAACGATGTTCCTGGGCCCCGCGCAGCACCTACTCCCTCTGCACCACCCCCAGCAGGGACGCCGGCACCGTCTACTGAAGCTTCTAGTACTCCTCAGAAGGTGGTCACAGTACCTGATGGGTACTTCTATGACCACAAGAAGATGAAGATACGGAAGCTTTAGATTAATTAATAGTATAAGTATAGTATAAGCGTCTGTTGGATCGACTTGGAAAACGCATTTGGGTCGGTGCAACATGAATTGCTGCAAACTGCGCTAAAATGGTATAACTTTCCAACACTAATCAGAGATATAATTGCCAATTATTACAAGAACTTGAGATTTGTCGTAACAAACAAGGACGGCTACACAGACACACTAAAATACAATGTGGGCCTGTTCCAAGGCTGCTGCCTATCACCTGTAGCTTTTAATATAATTATCAATATCCTAATCGACAAACTTAAATCTCGTGAGAAGAAGTGGGGATATAGATTCAAACAAAACAACATCTATACGGAATCCGTCTTAGCTTTTGCAGACGACTTGGCGGTGATAACAAGAAATCCCAAGCAATGCCAGGGCTTGATGAAAATAGTGGATGATTTCTGCTCATGGACAAAGGGAATGAGAACGAAACCATCAAAATGCTTCAGCCTATGTCTGGCTAGGCGAAACACTACATTTACGTCTTATGATCCTGGACTGAGTATAGCAGGGCAGAGAATAGCTCCGGTAAATGAAACCATGCCCTTTAAATTTCTTGGCAGAAGGATAAATTTTCAGGGAAAAACACCATCCCTAGAAGTAGTTGTAAAACAATTCACTGACGACATGAATAGGGTTACTCAACAGCCTATAAGCAATGTCAAATAAGCTTGGATATATGACAACTACTTAGCATCTCGCCTCACTTGGCCTTTCCTAGTATATGATTTCAACAAAAGCCTACTATCAAGTCTGGACGCGGACGTCATAAGAACATTGAAGTCTTGGCTTGGATTAGCCCAGGCTGCTGACTCCTCAACATTCTTTAGAGGACGGAGAAACTTCGGAATGGATCTGAAAAGACCATCTGAATTATACAAACATCTACGTATAAGCAAATATCAAATTCTAACCAGCTCCCAGGATAATACAATTTCATCCCTTCCAAGAGACCCTCTGGTCTCAGATATGGAACCGAGACTACTATTCTTCAAGAAATTCATGACAGGTGCCCAGACTGACAAAAGAGGCATTGGCTGGAAGAAAAAAGAAAGTGACAAAGAGGTTATAAAATCCTTCCTCAGGAAAGATGAAGAGCATGAATACAGAGTGCACGCGATGACTCTAGAAGTTCAAAATGACTGGCTAACTTTGGGCGATTTTTGCATCCCTCCAGCCCTAAAGTGGCGCACACTAATGTACGATTGGTCTCCGGCGTTGCTAAAGTTCTACCTAAACGCTTTTCAAATGTCCCTCCCGGATCAGAGTAATCTGGTAAGGTGGGGAAAAGCTACGGAAAAGAACTGTACATTGTGTGGTGCTGCCATAGGAACTGCTAGACACACACTTGTAGGGTGCGTTACTCTTCTAGAAAAGGGCTATTACTCACGCCGACATGACAAAGTCCTAGGTGTTATCCGTGAAGCAGTAAGTCTTTCTATTGCAAGAGCCAGAAAGGGACTGACTACAAATAAAACTTTGACCACATTTGTAAAGGAAGGGCAAAGCACGAAAACTAAATGCAAGCCCACCTCGATCCTTGGCGCCGCATCAGACTGGAAAATTCTCATGGATACATTTGAACACCATTATAGGATCCCAGATGAACTAGCTGTATCAGCCTATAGGCCAGACATCTTAGTGTTTTCTCGGAACTTGAAAAAAGTTATCCTTATTGAACTTACCGTTCCGTGGGAATCAAATATTCCAAAAGACCACAACATGAAGTCGAATAAATATTATGATCTCACAGAAGAAATGATCAGGAACGGGTTCAAGACTCAGCTTTACGCAGTGGAAGTTGGTGCAAGAGGAGTTCCAGCAAAATCTTTGCATCACTTACTGAAAGAATTGGGCCTAAGCAGGTCTGCCGTCAATACATTTATGGAACGAGCTTCCAAGACGGCATTAACGGAATCATACAGTATTTGGTTGGGTAGGGAGAGAAGTAGAATGGTGGATGGTGAGCGTATTATCGCGCAATAGAAAAAAAAAGGAGGCCTCCTTTTCTTAAACCAGCCAATTGTCGGTCGCAAGCCCGAGACACCATTCTTCTCATCTCTTACCCACACACGATGGACCCGGCACCCGCACGGTGAATCCATGGAATGCTTAGAAATTTGTCTTCTCTATTGTTATTTTTATATGTATTTTAGTTGTAAGGTATTTATCTATGGGCCCATCTGTTGCCTGATAATAAACAATTTATTATTATTAAATCCTACAAAGGTCGGTTCAAACCCACCCGGCATGTACCAATGAGAAATACACTTTTCTTGTCCTAGATTTACAATTTAGCCACATTTAGATCATATCCTCGCCAAGCCGTCTGGCCAGCGTGGCAAGTGTAGGCCAAATTCTCCATATATATATATATATATTATGGAAGGCCCAGCTCCAGCAGTGGAGGTCTAGGACGCTGTGTTCTAGGGGCTGTAATAAAAAGTATCTTGAGAACTACTGGTCTGATTTACTAGAAATTTGAAAAATTTGAACACTGAATAAGACAGACAAGAATAGTTACCAAAAAAATATGATCTTTTTTGGCAAAATCAGGAAAAAAAATCTTTATTAACGGAAAATTAAGTTAACCTGCAGTCCTATTCTGTTACTTAAGCGCAAACGTTATATAGTGGAATCCGTTAACTATAAATAATAATAATAATAAATAAATATATCACACAGCGCCATCTACTTTCCGTGGTAAGCTACGAGGCTTGTGTTACGGAAACTAGATGGTTGATGAACTACATATTATACATATAAACACCCAGACCGAGACAAATTATACAATGTACAACTTGCCCCTGGTGGAAATCGAACCCACGACCTCCCGAGTTCACGGCAACGTTTGTTACCACTAGACCACGGAGGCGGTCGGATAACTATGTAGGTATATATCATGCTATTAAAGTTGATATTTGCACGGTCCCTGTCAAAGTCGAGCGCTTATAGAGTTGAGAATTGGGTAATATTTTGTAATTATGATGCATCTCTGATATAAATAACCAAATCCACTAATAACGTTTGCACGTAACAGAATAGGGCTGCTGCTTATCTGACTCGAAAAATGAGGCCGGATTGCAATCCCTACTAACCACTAATCATATGGTTTATATGAAAATGTTGATCATGGATCATTTTAATCATTCTTTCTGCAACCGGCTTTGAGTAATTCATGAATTAATTTGTTACTGTACTTTATATTTTATATAGAGAAGAAAGTGTATCCCATATTTAGCCATCTTGTGATGTAAACGGGTTAGAAATGGCTTCCATTCCATCTACTGGACAAATTAAGACAACTGAAGTTCCTCTGCAAACTACTAATCCAAGTGGTCTGGTCATCTCCAATAGCTTGTATGGGTCGTCAGGATCTGAAATATATATTTTTATAAATTTTCAATGTATAACATTCTCTACTGTGGAAGTCTAGCAGTTAGACTATTCAAACTCGGAAGTACAAGTTCTCATTTAATTGTGATATTTCTTAAACCTAGTAAGCTTGAGTAATCACACCCACCTGATGATAAGATCCAAGAATGAGAAATGAAATAATATACTTTTCAGAAACATGGTAGGTAAGGGATGTAAATTGTATATGTGATTATATCACATGCTTCGCTATTTCTACCATACAAATATTTATTTAGTCACATGATTTTGTTGAGCTTACTATCTAGGTATTCTTTTGCTGAATAAAAACATTCATTAACCAGCATTGGTTTGTCTCTTAATTTAAACAGTTTGCAGCAATGGGGTGTATCAGGCAAAGCTTTTTGTAGATGTCGCTAGCGGCAATGGTACCTGATTTTTTAAATGTTTTTGTAGTTTTAATATTTATAACAGAAAAATGTATTTCGGATTTATTAATGGAACGGTAATTTTGGATCTCCATATCTATGATTTCGCTTAGAAATCTCGATTTGTACCCTTTAAAGCTGCTTACTTCGGCATAATATACAGAAAATAATAAATTTTGTAATAAAAATACAATTTTTCTATGCAACTGACAGTTATATTAGGTACCATCTATCATGCGCCATCTATCGTGATAAAAAGTTAGTGATACACCCCATTGCCTAAAAATTTCGCCTATATTGGGTACTTTTATGACCAGAATAATTATTCTACTTGGATGATGCGTTTTAAAATTGCAATTATCCCGAAAAGTTTTTAAATGTTACTTGGAATTAATTAAAATAAATTATATAAATAAATAAATTAGATAATAAATTTTAATAAGTTAAGTTAGGTGAATAGTTAATATTTATTGGAAAAAAATAAATAAATATAAAATAAAATAAATTTTAATACTAAGGATGAGCAAAGAGAGATTGACGAACAGATATGTAATGCGAAAGTTGTGGGTAAAAGATACCCTGGCAGACCAACTCACCTATCACGATCAGATAAATAAAACAATAGCTGAAGGTGCATTAAAAAGCCATTGAAACAAAAGGTCATAAATGAAGAGGTTGATGAATGTTGAAGAAGCGAAAGAGGTATGTCATGATCGTGACAAGTGGGGCTCAATTGACTCTGCCTACCCCGCAAGGGATTTGGCGTGAAGATATGTATGTGTAGAGGTTTTTTTTTTTTTATTGTCCTTTATCAGTAATCTAAACCCCATACCACTGCAGCTGGATCTACGATATTAGATTAGAACAATGAACTTCTTACCTCTTAAAAACTCTGTAGTATTGTCTAATACCAAGTTTAACAAGGGGTCATAACCCTTGAGAACACCAGCCGCTTCTCGACCGCCGGCAAATTTTACACGAATACTTTTCTCCAAATATTTACTTAAATCTAAAATGGACTCCTTCCTTCTCTTTTCTTTCCCTTCGGCATTACCCTGACCTCCCTAAAACAACAAATTCATTTATAATATACGATTCGGTAAGCAACAAGAGTAACCTTAAAAACATGTAATACTTACTTTTCCCTTATCTCCGCCACCTTCCTTCGATGCCATTATTATATAGCAATGTATAAGATATCTAGAAGCTACAGTGGAAATAAATACACCCGTATTTTTTGTAAAACGACAGAAAAACTATTTCACTGTGATTTCAATAGAAAAGTGCAGAAAACCAATATTATATATTTTTTTAATTTATTTAAGGACATGGTACAGAATACATAAGTCCTAAAAATTTCAGGAAATTAAGAATAGTGAGTTTTTTTTTTTAAGTTTACAGAATATATCAGTTCTATACTTGAAATGTATTAATAATATTTGTTTATAACATAACCCATTTAGGGATCATCGAATTCCAAAGTCTTGTACCTATCGTTTCGATACGCGATAATAGTAACCTAAGCACGCTTAAAAGTGTTCCGAAACGCGCTTAAACTGTTTTGCCAAGCTGTGTGACGTCACGGAATGAAGTTTAGTATCATATTCATTCTAAGCGCTCCGAGCTTGATTCTGAACAATCAAGTATTTGAGGAGTTCTTCGCGCCATTTTGCGTGGACATGTCAAGTGCAAGTTTTTGTTTTGTAAATTAATTTACTGTTTAATAATGTGCTACAATGTGAATAATTGTGGAAAACGATAAATTGGACTTTAAATATGGGGCACAAGTTGCAGTTTATTTTTTTGCGGTTTTCCCGCGCTTTCAACTCCCATATTTTACCCGACGTGTTTGAACTATGGTGTCGCGAGTGACTCCAAGTAAAGCATCAAATTCTGCAGCATCTGGAATTTGATGATCCCCAACTCAGTTATGAACTCTGTTATGAACATATATTATGCAAATAAATGGGGTGTATCAGGCAAAGCTTTTTGTAGATGTCGCTAGCGGCACTGGTACCTTGTTTACACCTTTGACGCATAATTTTTTAAATGTTTTTGTAGTTTTTTTATTTTTATAACAGAAAAATGTATTTAAAATTAACGTTACCTACCTTTAAATACGAATTAAGAAAGCGAACACCGTCTTTAAAAAGAAAAAAGGCTAAATTAATAGAACGGCAATTTTGAGATCACCATATCTTTGATTTCGCTTTGGAATCTCGATTTGTACACTTAAAAGCTGCTCACTTCGACATAATATCAAGAAAATAATAAATTTCGTAATAAAAATACAAGTTTTCTATGCAACTGACAGTTATATAAGGTACCATCTATCATGCGCCATCTATCGTGATAAAAAGTTAGTGATACACCCCATTACGTGTTTAGGACTGATGTATTCTGTATCCTTTAAAGACAATTTAAAAAAAAACAAGTATTTGACGGATTTGACGTTTCGTTTCTGTTGACGTTTCCGATTTTTCATTGCTGTGTTGGTTTAATTTATATATAATAGGTATTGCTGGAAAATAATAATATTATACTAATGGAGTGATTATTTGTTAAAATATTATATCTCTATATATATAATAATTGTACGCTTAAGTGATTTCTTGTTCTTTTCTTACTAAAAACTTTTTTCCTGTCTCTCTTCGTTATACGAGAAAATATTAAGTTGTGAGTAAATGCGATATCAATGCGCTCCTCGGTAAGCTACATATTGTCTCATGATCCTGGGGAATCGGTCATGTCCCACCCTGACTATGCTCAGCAAGCGCAGCATCATGCTTGTCTATTGGTGCTGGTTAAAGGCATTGGTGGAATGCTGAAGAACTTCAACAAGCTTTGGGAACGAATTCAAAAGGTCAACAACATCAAAGTTACTGGTAATTAATAACATTTGTTTTATTATTGTTTGAATTACAGTATGAGAAAGTGGGCGTCATGCTTGAGGTGGTGTAAAATAATAAGGTGGCAGAATTCAGATTTCATATTTCTGTAACTGTTGAGGAGGTTTGTCTGCAGTGCAGATTGTTTAGTCACTATGTACATTCAAGGCTAGTTTCAAAGCCAATAATTCTATTACAAATTCCTAAAACAATAACTTTATGTAAACAAACCAAACACTCATTCAATAACAATAGCATTCGAGGAGTAAACAATATTCCAATATTCCTCTGTCACTACTGCAGAGCTTAGCTCGGAATGCAGTCGACAGATTCCACAAATGTGTATGAAATGAGAGACAGAATGAATTATTTTTAATATTAAAATTAAATTTTACATTTATTAATTAACTGGCTGACCTGGCGAATTTCGTACTGCCTAACAGTCAATGAATGTTGTGTTACTTATTAGCTGAACTACATTTGTGATTCTATGGAAGTAATCCAATGAATATAAAATATTATGTTCAGTACTTTATTAAAATAGTAACTCAAAACAAAAGTACAAAAATCAACCATATCAATTGGTTTAATAATAATACTCATACAAAACAATTCACAGACAATTAATTTAGAAACATAAAAATGATATCAATTGATTTGACTTTTTTTTTGTTGATTTTTTTGATCAATTGTTAGTTAATCATTCAATTATTTGTCATTTGTTCTATATTTAACAAGCTTGATATAAATTTCTGAATGCACACGTAAATATTTGACAACCATACCTATTGTCGGTCGCAAGCCCGAGACACCATTCTTCTCATCTCTTACCCACACACAATGGACCCGGCACCCGCATGGTGAATCCATAGAATGCTTAGAAATTTGTCTTCTATTTGGTTGGGTAGGAAGAGGAGTAGAACGGTGGGAGGCCTCCTTTTCTTAAACCAGCCTATTGTCGGTCGCAAAACTGAGACGCCATTCTTCTCATCTCTTACCCACACACGATGGACCCCGCACCCGCACTGTGAATCAATGGAATGCTTAGAAATTTGTCTTCTTTGTACGGAAAAAATATATTTTTTTATTTTGTTTTTTAAATTTTACAATAGTTATTCTGCTATTTGGGAAGGAGACAAATCCAACAGATCAAAAACCATGAAAATCATTCTCGAGTTATAAGTGTTCTAACAAACCCGACTTAACATACACTTACACTGTAATGTTTATTATTATTGTATTTTAATACTACAGATAGGGGTATAAGTCCCATCCACGTGGAATGGTGGCAAGAACGCTGGCTATATTAAAATTATATACAATTTCTATATAAAAACCATTTTTTTGTTTATGGAATTTGATTATGTTTTAATTTTATACAGATTCATCTGGACAAGTAAGAGATATTTGGGTGAGGTATGTCAGGGATTATCCAGTGGAAAACAATGACTGGGGTGATTTTCAAACTCATAGGTAAGATAATATTTAGACTTATTTTTATTAGCTGTGGTTTAACGGTTTTATAGATTGATTGAGGTACTGGGTTTGATTCCTGATCTGGACACAGTAATTTATTTATAATATTTTCTGAGTTTGGTACTCTAGAAACATCAATCAGCTTGCCACTTGTCATGATTAGCCTATAGTAAAGTTGGCTAAATGTGAATCCGCTTATTTATAAGCGTGGTTTCTGACCACCCCGAAAGGGAAACGGTGTGATAATACTTTACTTTTACCTATCCTTAAATACTGTCTTTTGTCTTTACTGATGATACTGTAAATTTTGATAATCATAAATAGGTAACAGGCGTTGCAGAAAGGCTGATTATCTTTTGACATATTTAATGTATGCCTATGTCCGTGGTTTTAATTCTTTTATCCAAAAATTTAAAAATAATAATTAAAAAATGAGTCGCACAAACTTCATTGATTCACAATTTTAAACCTTGTTTTTTAGGGCTAATTCCGTCTGAAAGGCCTGCCGTTAAACTAAAATGAATTTTCAGGAGGTTACTTGGTCTTATTACGTTAAGTAAATTCACAAACCAAGGAGAGTTGAATGAAGTGTGTCGTGTTCATGAGTCACTTAAAGTGAAGTACTCTAACACTTTGTACGACTCCCGGGCCTTCATGTTTGGACCTATCAGTAATATGAAGAAACCAGAACAAGAACTGGAGACCTACAACTATGAGGAGGATTACCAGCCCAAGGATGATGATAAGTAAATTATTTAGTACTTCTAAAAGCTATTTCAACTTTATATCGTTGTTTCTTGATTTTTGACAATAATATCAATTCTAAGGTGAAGGTGATTATTTTCATACAAAATGTTTGTTACATTATTTTAACAAACTTTGTAAACCAGGTGATTCCATGGTATGATATAAAAATCGTCAAACTGTTGGAGAAGAATATATAATATAATATTTATAAAATAAAAGGGGAGGCCTTCATTTTAAACTAGTCTATTGTCCGTCGCAAGCCCGAGACACCATTCTTATCCACACATGATGGACCCGACACCCGCATGGTGAATCCATGAAATATTTAGAAATTTGCCTTCTCTCTTTCTAGGTAGTCATGTTGTTTGTACGAGGGGCGTTCAAAATATTCTCGGTATTGATACGTTACAACCTCTTTTATATATATATTTGTTACTGGCCGCTAAGATTCATCCATTGACATTAAAAAAAAGTAAAATTGGAACCGAGATGTTCTTTTGTTTTTCTGCAATTGCCGAACAAACATGAACACCATGAGCGAATTAACAATTTTAACGAAATTAGAGCACCGATCCGTCATAAAATTCTTGACAAAACAGGGTAAAAATCAAAAAACCATAAAAGAGGAAATGGATTGTGTTTACCGTGAGTCTGCTCCTTCTTTATCTACTATTCAAATATGGTCAAGCGAATTTAAGCGTGGAAGGGAGAGTATTGAAGATGACCCTAGACCTGGCCGGCCTGTAGTGGCTACCTCACAAGAAAATATTGATAAAGTGGAAAAACTTATATTGGAAGACGGCCGAGTGAAGGTAAAATCTATAGCTCAAGTAACCAATCTCTCTATTGGTACCGTACATGACATTATACATGACCATCTTAATATGTCAAAAGTAAGTGCAAGATGGGTTCCGCGAATGCTGACGCTTCTTCATAAGGATATGCGTGTGGCTTGCTGTTCAGATTTTATCGACCTGTGTGGTGAAAATCCCGATGAGGTGCTGCAAAAAATAGTTACTGGAGATGAAACCTGGGTTCATCATTATGACCCAGAGAGCAAACAGGAGTCCATGCAGTGGCACATTAAGGGTTCAGCTCATCCCAAGAAGTTCAAGGTAATCCCGTCAGCTGGCAAGGTCATGGCCACAATATTTTGGGATTGTGAAGGAGTTTTGCTTATCGATTATAAAGAAAAAGGTGTAAATATCACAGGGCAGTACTACGCTAACGTTATACGTCAATTAAGAGATGCGATCAAAGAAAAGAGGCGAGGAAAGTTAACCAAAGGTGTTCTGCTTCTGCATGACAACGCCCCTGTCCATACTGCTCATATTGCCAAGGCAGCTATTGTTGAATGTGGGTTTGAAACTGTTACTCATCCACCCTATAGTCCGGACTTAGCCCCAAGCGACTTCTTTTTGTTTCCCAATCTTAAAAAGGATCTGCGTGGAAATAAATTTTCTGACGATGAAGCGTTGAAGACGGCCGTGGAGGAGCATTTTTACACCAAAGATAAAAAATATTTTTATGAGGGATTAAAAAAAATAATTGATCGATCTTATAAGTGTATGAACATAGGGGGGGAGTATATTGAAAAATAAAAATATCAAACTTTTCGTACTTGTTTGTTTTTATCCACATACCGAGAATATTTTGAACGCCCCTCGTATATAGTGTAGAGGTATTGGATAGAACTGGCCGCATAGTGTACTGCTATGTGGGTTGCTGCAGCGATCTACTTGGCGCTACGCTGTGCGGTCGTTATGTTTGGCTTTGAAACTGTGTATTGATATTTATAGTTAAATTTAAGCACCTTTATTTGTAAGTATTAATTATTTTATATGAATCTCGTTGGTTATTGGTTGATTAAACGAATTTATTGTTATTATTATAAAACAATAAAATCCATTTAAAAGTGTTTGTCATTCCCTACCATACCCAAAAATGCACTGGCATAGACTAATTAATTTTAAGACAATTTTTCTTGCTTCAATTCTCATACCGTTTGGCTTCTTGCCTCATCTTATTATATATTTAATGACTTAAATTTTTGAAGTTCCTTTTTACACCAATCGCATTATCAGATTATTCTAGTAATTATTTTCAAAATAGTTCAACATTTAAATAATATAATATTCTATCATATCATTTGTTTCATAATCTTTTATTTTGCCTATTTCTTAAAAAATCTCAACCACAGTTAAAATCTATATAACTTAAAAATGTATTATCTTTTAGACCATCAGTTTCCAGTGATCCGGTTGATAGTTTATCCTCAGCTGATAGTTTTCCATCCACATCTTCTGCATCTATACCTATTGCTGAAGAAAACTTTACCACTCCATCAAACTTCAAAACTCACGCCATGTTTTATGGAGAAAATGATTTGGTAAGTCAAAGTATATTATCATTAGTATTTATTTTACAAAAAGTCCAAATCCTTCTTAACATCAATACAAATTATATCACAGAAGGCCTGTTTGCGGAATGGTTCATTTTGTTCGCATATGTCTGTTTTTTAGACATTTTGCAAATAATGCTTACTTTACTCATTTTGCTATTTGAAGATGCTATATCACTAGGTACCTGCTAAGCTGCTCGTCTAACAGCTTACTCTTTTGATAACTTTGCTGCTTAAGCCCCCACTAGCAAAAGTAGAATCATTCAAACTAATTTTAATAATAATATGTCACAAATGCCTGTAATAAGTTTTATTTATGGTTAAATTTATATTTCTCTCATAATATTTAAATTACTTCTAAAGTGATAGACTTGATAATTCTCTCTTAGCATGAATACAATTAATATAATAATAATTACAATTCCTCGCCAAGCCGTCTGGCCAGCGTGGCGAGTGTAGGCCAAATTCTCCAGATGTATGTTCTGGAAGGCCCATCTCCAGCAGTGGAAGGTCTAGAAATGAAAATGATGAATACAATTAATATTAAAACGCTATCTAAAGTAGTAAATGTATAATAAATTTGTAGGTACCAGATTTGGAACAAAATGTCTCAGATCTTGTTAACGCCTTGTTTTGGGTTGTGGAGTCTAAACGTCTTGAAAGATCAAGAGAAAAATTGGAAAAAGTATCGCTAATTTATGCTCCGTTTGAAAAGAAGGATTTTGTAGGTAATTATTACTAATGACAGATCGTTGCATTTAATTTTCAGCTCCTAATTTATATTAATCCAAATACAACATACCCATTATTACCCATATTGTCTTATCTGTTATACATTCCCTTACAGCCCAAACTTTTTTGCTCCAATTTACTGGTTTGATCTATGATAATAAAAAATCAGGAAAATGTAAAATAAATCACAAAACAATTACTTAACATAATATCCTTGAGTCCGGCAATTCTGCTACAGCTACAGGTAACATTTATCTAGATATTGAAAACAAAACACTGTTTTTATTTCTTTTAGTAAATTAAAGTACATCAGAAACAGACAGCATTAAAACACAAATAGTAACAAATAATAAAATCACCAAATTTTCTCAGGTTTGGATATGGAATCTCGTAACAATAAAAAACGTTGTATGGGTCGTGTCACTAAGAACTTGGCAGACTTGACTCTTCAAGCAGGGATGGTTCCAGAATGTCTAAGTCTTTATCATTCTGCTGCAGAAACACTAAAGTACGTTCACGACTGGCTGTGGCTTGCTGCAGCTAAAGAAGGTATAAATAACAAAATGTCACGTTAAAGTTTCAAAATACATATTAATTTATTGATCAGGAGAAAAGTACAATAAATAAGTATTTAAAAAACTTTGAACTCTTGAATCATTTAGAACTTTAGTAGCTAGTTTCAAATACTGCAATTGTAATTGTAATTATTACGGTGCAAATTCAATGGGTTTTACCTTACAAACCAATTCTAGCAATGTCTACTGAAAATGTCAATTAAAACCGATTCAGGCGATAGTCTCGATAAGTAGTCCCTCTATTTATAAAATATTTTTTTTGTTAATTTTGTAGATTTTAAGAAATAGAGTTAATAATAGTTTACTATTTTAGGTCTATGCGCAGCCTCAGCAATACTTCTTTATCCAAATTTACGAAACCCACTTCCTTTACAACGAAACGCAAGTCTTCAAGAGAATTCATCTAATAAAAACAAATCTCTTTCCCTTTATAACCAGAACAGTGACGTCTTTCGCCGATACAAAGCTACATCATCACCTCTACGTACTTCAAAAACTTCTAGTCCAGTAAATACGCCTACATCTTCTGATAGTATTGATACTTCTTCAAGACAGTCCGAAACAGATAATGCTGATTCAGAATCGTTAGCTTCTTCCAGTGAAATAGATAATAGGCCATATATTGGTCCAGATTTACCATCAATTCCAAGGAACCCAGCATCACATATAACTAACCAATATCTTCTTAGCGGCGAAGATATTGCTGACAAATACAGAAAAGCAACAATACACTACAGTAAATACCAAAATGCTGGTATAATAGAGACTGAAGCGTGTTTCAAAGCTGCAAGAATTGCTGTAGAACAAAATAACAGTTTGAGAGCTTCAAGCTTTTTGCAAAATGTTGTTTATATCAACTTAACTTTGAGCGAGCAGGAGAAAATTCAAAGATTTGATACACTGGCTGAACTTTACAAGGAAATAGGTGGGTGTATTATTTGTTATTATACGTATATTTTATTTCGTAAAAGCGCAACAAACTTATTTTCTAAATCATAATCTTTTTAGGATTTCTTCGTAAAGCAGCATTCTGTCAGCGTTTGGCAGCTACAAGACAAGTCAGTCAAAATAATCCTAATCCCGATTGGAGCAGGTGTTATTATCAGATGTTACGAAGCTTTCCGGGACACAAACTTAGCTTGGATCCTAACTATGTCATACAACATCAAGTTGGTGAGTTTAATTACTACTATAAGAATTAAACATTAAAATAATAATAAATAAAATATATGTAAAAATAATGTTCTATAGAAACACAAATACATAGTTTATATCCATTGATGTATATAGATAGGCCTATTCAATAAAAAAACGATCCCATAAATTTTAATATATAAGCGCTCTCAAAGCTTGCTAGCTCGCGACTGTTGGTGCAGCTACATGACTTCGATTAGTTTTGCGGGAACGTTTTTATATCAGTGAGGGCCTATCTATATACATCGATGTTTATATCTAATGATTCATACACTTTTACTTACACCTACATATTTTATAAAAAGAAATGTACCCATAATAATTCCCTGTAGAACTCCCAAGCTTACATTTAACATAAAATAATTATTACATGACATACCTAATATGTATTGTGTAATAATAAGAATCTATGATATCTTTAAAATTTATTGTATTAAAAAAAGTATTATAAATAAAACCCTATCAAACGCTTTTTAGAAGTCAAGAAATATTTAACGTTAGGACATATTTGTATGTTATTACTCGTACTAGTTGTATATGTTGTGTGCCTTTTCTTGTAGGGTTATTTTTGTGCATGTCATTTTTTTCTAATTAATAGTTTATGATTTTAAGGTTGGCCTCGGCTTCAAATATTGCTCTTACATGAGATGGCGATCGCCGCACGTAGAATGGGTCACCCCGCTTTGGCCACTCGACACATGACTTTCTTACTGCAAACTATGTGGCCACATCTTTCTGCTCAGGACCAAAGGGACTTTGCTATACATTTACAGGTAGTATTATATACAATAATATTTTATTATTAGCAAATGCTGATTTCGTGGGTAGAAGGTTATAAACAAAAAAACAAATTCAATTTACAAATTCATGAATGTAGCGAGGATCAACCCTCTTGGTTGATAATAATGTATTTTTTCATCCTACCTATTCGAATAAGTACGAGCATAGTTTTGTGTATTAGACTTTTATAGTGACCGGTAATAAGTTTTGAATTTAGAACATGATAAATAAATAATGAGATAGACGTCAACGCTTTTGACTTAAGGTATGTGGTTTATTTGTCATAGAGGGAGATGAAAAGTAAAGTTTATCATCATTAAAGCAGTCACACAAAGTCATTGACCTCCACTGCTGGAGATTAGCTTTCCAGAAATTTCTGGAGAAGTTGACCTACACTCGCCACGCTCTGGCCAGGCGGCAAGGCGAGGGAGAGGAAATCACTTGGCCGTTATTTATTCCTTTAGCAACGTACTTTCAATACCTCTCAATATGATTAGGATTCTAAAGAATCTTCGCTCCGCTCTCGATTCAAAATAGCGTCTTCTCCGTAAATATATTATTTTGCGCCCTTATGATACAATCCACTATTTTTAAACTAGATCATCAGCCGAATGTGAAGCTGATCCAGTAGTATTTGATTTATAAAGTACCACATTATTAATTAATTGTGATATTTTACTTTACTAACAGTTATCACCAACCTTGTCAAACATATGATTATTTTCATAAATTATTTTATAACAATGTTATTTTTCTATGAAGGCATCATCAGCCGAATGCGAAGGTGGTCCAGTACCACTTGTCTTAGAAAGTGGAGAAGTAATACCGCC
The DNA here is from genome assembly GCA_910589645.1 of Tinea semifulvella. Classification (NCBI taxonomy): domain Eukaryota; kingdom Metazoa; phylum Arthropoda; class Insecta; order Lepidoptera; family Tineidae; genus Tinea; species Tinea semifulvella. Next base: position 7,703,490 of record OU342599.1, read on the forward strand.
AGCAAATTTGACCCATGTACCACATTGTTCGTCATTTGTGGTCAGACCTTTGCCACCGGCGAGAAATCCGCACTTGATTAAGTCGAAATCTCAACATGGACCATTTATCTTCACGCCTATTCATTTTGGAAGTCTAGAGAGAAAGAACCGAAAGGATGAAGGGAAAATGGGTTAGTTTATTATATTATATTATTAGCACTATTTAAAAACGTTTCTATAAACTTTAGCGAAACGGTACTGAATAAAGCAAATTTTTGAAATTAATATAGGATGTTTTAGAATGTTTTTCATTAATGATTTATTTTTTTACATCATCATTACAGCCCCTAGAACACAGAGTTCTAGACCTCCACTGCTGGAAATGGGCCTTCCAGAACTGGAGAATTTGGCCTACACTCGCCACGCTGGCTTGGCGAGGATATGATGTCAATGTTCAAATTTATGACAATTTATTAACGATTCCACAAGTTGGTATTAGTGGAACCGGGACCGAAGGCTTAACTTAAATTTATGACAAATGTACGTAAGAAAATTTCTCATTGGTACATGCCGGGGGGGTTTGAACCGACCTTTGTAGGATTTAAAGTACGCGTTCTTACAACCGAGCCACCACCGCGCTTATAATAATAAGTTTGATTATTTTAACAATAAGTTAAAATATATTTTTATATATCAATAACAACAGTGCACCATTAATTTTTTCACACTTAGTTTAACGTGGAACTAAAAATTTTAATCACACGCTGGAGCATCGATCTAGGTATAGCTTTAATTTCATCTGTGATCCTTTGCTTAAATCATCCATATTGAGTGGCAAAGGTTCTAGACTCTACTCTATAATTAGAAAGGAGTTAGGTCTGGGCTCCTTGGTGGCCAGTTAACGTCTCAGCGACTTATAACTCTTTTAGGCAATAACTCGTGAAGAGCAGCTAACAAGTCATTTGTAATATGTGAAGTAGCTCCATCTGGCTGGAAAATGTGTTGCGGTTTTAGCATACATTTTTCACAATTTGCCAACCAATTTGGATGTTTTGAAGCAAAGGATCACAGACGAAATTAAAGCTATACCTAGGTCGATGCTCCAGCGTGTGAATAAAATTTTTAGTTCTACGTTAAACTAAGTTAAGTGGGAAGAAATGAATGGTGCACTGTTATTATTGACAAATAAAAAAATTAAAAACTTTACACATTTTAACTTATTGTTAAAATAATTAAACTTATTAAACGGCAAAGCTACTTGAAAGCCTTTAAACTGAAATATGACTTATCTATATTGCAGAATACTTATGGGTAGAAGATGACATTTGCGAAGTTCAAATGAAACTAACAAACCCTTTGCCCTTCGAGTTAAAAGTCTCGAATATGCGTTTACTAACTTCTGGCGTAGTTTTCGAATCTTTGCCAGAAACAATAATATTACCCCCTAATTCTCCGACAAGTATAAACTTACATGGAACACCTAAAGAAATAGGAGAATTACAAATCCTTGGCTATTCGACACATACTCTTGGTGTAAAATCCAATTGCCGATTAAAGAATATGCCAAGACCGCATAAATTCCCAAATTCCTTCACCATTGAAGTGATTCCGAGTTTGCCAACAATCACTATTGAGACGACAGTGTTGCCATCTGGAAATACAGGTTTGCCAACTGCTGAAAATATTGGTAGCAACACTAATATTTCCCTGTATAATGGAGAAAGCACGGAATGTACTATGAAAATTACCAACACTAGCAATGTGCCGATTGAATACATCGATGTTGCCATTCAAGTAAGTCATTTTAAAATAATTTATTTATATGTGTTAATGAGAAGTATCATCACGATACTCCTTCAGGGGTGGTCAGAAACCACGCTTTTAGAGAAGCGGATTCACATTTAGCCAACTTTACTATAGGCCCATCATGACAAGTGGCGAGCTTGTCGATGTCTCTAGCCCAGGGTTGCACAGACTTATTAATACTAGGGGCCACTCGGCCAAATCATGAACTGATAGCGGGCCGGCCGCCAGAAGTAGGTATAGGTAGTTAAAGACAATAAAGAATTGATAAAAATTTATTAAAATTAAAAAAGAAATTATTAATTTGAAGCGTGGCACTGCATAGTGCTTACAATCTTTTTTATATTTGGCTCAAATTTACTTGTAGCAACACGTAAAACTGCTTCCAAACTTTCATTTGCAAGGCGGTTTCGATTTTTTGTTTTATTATTATTTAGTATTGAAAAAGTTTGTTCACATATATAGGTAGAACCAAATAAGCTGGCACATTTCAGAGCGTTTATGCGCAACTCTTCGTACATATTTTTATCAATGCAGCGGTAAAAGTTCAGCAAGTCTCCTTCGTTGAATTTGTTGCGTAAATCTTGGTCATTTTGAATGTCGATAATTTCTAACTGCATTGACTCTGGCGCATTTTCAACTGAAATAGTGAAAGGATTGCTGAATATGTCCAACAGAGGTTTCACTTTTTTAAACTCCGAAAATCTGTCTTCAAAAGATTGAATCAAAATATCTAGCTTTTCTACATAACTGAAATTAATCGCAGTTTTGTTGAATTTTTCAGCCATTTTCTTATAATTCGGAAAATGATTATAATTTCCAGAATTCAATTGTGATCTGAAAAGTGTCAGCTTGCATTGAAAGGATGTTACATGAGCATAGAGCTGGGATATCAGTTGATTTTTGCCTTGAAGCCGTGTGTTCAAGACATTCAAATGATTTGTAATGTCAACTAAATAAGCTAAATCACACAACCAATCAGGATTTTTAAGTTCCGGGACATCCCTTTGCTTTTCCGCCAGAAATATTCCAATTTCTTCTATTAAATTTAGAAATCGTTCCAGTGTCAATCCACGACTTAGCCACCTTACTTCTGTATAATACAGTAAATCTCCGTATTCGCTTTCGATGTCATCAAGGAATTGTTTGAATTGTCTGTGATTGAGTCCTCGTGATTTTATGAAATTTACAGTCGAAACTACTACTTTCATTACATTTTGAAATTCATTTTTTTTAGAACAGAGGGCTTCCTGGTGTATAATGCAGTGAAACTGCATGAGATCTTCAGTGTTTATGTTTTTTTCTTGCAGGTGCTTTTTCAGCAAAGTAACTAGCCCGGAATTGATACCAATCATGGAAGGAGCACCGTCAGTCGCAACTCCCGATAACTTAGATAAGTCCAAATCAGTTTTTGAACACTCGTCCAAAAGTCCATTGAGTATATCAACTCCTTTGGTTTGACCTTTCAATGAACACATTCCTAATAACTCTTCGAAGACTTCAAAATCTTGAGTAACACCTCGTATGAATATGAGAAGTTGAGCTGTGGAACTAATATCAGTCGATTCGTCGAGTGCTAATGAAAAAAATTCCATGATCTTAGTTTTTTCAATTAATTGTTCCGCAATATTACCTGACAAGGACATAATTCGTCTTTGGATAGTCATACGATTCAGTTGAATTTTCTCAAACTTTTTTGCTGCTTCTGGACACATTTTCTTAGCGGCAATTTCCATGCATTCTTTTACAAAATCGCCATCATTGAAGGGGCGACTTCGCTTTGCTATCATTCGAGAAATTTCATAACTAACTTCTGTAGCCGTTTCTGAATCTTGAATGTGTTTTGTAAACATAGCTTGCTGACCAATAAGCTCCCGTTTTAAAGACAACATTTTTTGCTTTCTTAATTCGCCTGTAAACTTGGTAAAAGAAGGATGCTGCGTTTCATAGTGCCTTTTTACATTATAATCCTTTGCAATCGCAACAGAATTCTTGCAAATTAAACAAACGACTTTGTTATGCGACCATACAAAAAAGTATTTCTCAGTCCAAATTTCTTGAAACTGCCGATTTTCATCTTTAACCTTACGTTTTTTACTAGGTCCTGGCTTCTCCATGTTGCGTTCTAATCCTGGCTAGGATTAACACAGCACCTAAAAACAATTACAGTACCCACTTAAATTACCTATCCTTTTTTAAATTATCAAAAATAATTGATTAAATATTATTTCTCAGAAATTTTAAGATTTTTATACAGATTTTATCTGAAATAATGACGTAATTATTACAGTTAGAGAAATTCTTATAAAAATAGTAATTTCTTTGTTTATTTTAATATTTAGCCAACATTAAAGCTAAATTTGATTAAAATTGATTAAATAGGTAGGGAAACACTTATTAATAACAGAGTTTTACTTACGTTTTCACAACACAATTATACACGGCACTTGACGGGTTAACACTGCAACAGGAAATCTACGTTGAATGTGGATCAAAATATATGACACCGGCTAGTCGAGTTAAAATCTACACTAGAACTATTGCCTCCCAAAAACACTAATAAACTGCACTTATTCTCAATCACTTATTACTTCGCTTTGTATTTTCGCGCTTATTTCTTTCTGTTGTTGACACTTCACTCAAATGAAAAGCGAACTGTTCGGCCGCTGCGGTTAACGTGATTTTTATACCGCGCAAACGACTCTGGAAGCTTCGTGTAGATACGCGAGCAATCGGGAATACGGGACTATATCTATCTCGCTTGCTCACCGCGCTAGAAAATTCTTGATTTCTATAGCGAGCGATGTTACTTGACTTAGCAATTTTGGGCGCTAGATTCAAATTGCGCGCGCGCGAGTTTCACATTACTTTTCGAACATATATTTTTTTTGTTTTATTCTGGAATAGAATTCAATATTTTTCGAATGCACGAGAGTATTATTTTTGCTGTCGGCGGGCCACCAGTATTCGACCCACGGGCCGCATGCGGCCCGCGGGCCGCGGTCTGTGCATCCATGCTCTAGCCTAACAGACTCAAGAAATATTTCAAATTAAATATTATATATATACCAGGAATCGAACCCGGTTCTTCAGCGTCTAAATCTATGGTCGTAACACGGAGGCAGTCAATTGATATTAATGTTATTTAGAATATTAGATGACACGGCCCTTTTACAGCCCAAAAATATATTTAGTTGACACGGCCTATTTACAGCCACGATTTTATATTAAGTAGTTATTAGGTTACAATTTACTTGCTTATGGCAATAATGTTATAACACACATACTCGTAAATTTGGACTTTTATGCGGCAGTCTCGACAGAGCGCGATGTTAGCGATTTCGGCGGTAAGTCATAAAAAAATATTGCCACTTACAAAATCAAAGCCTATCGGGCAATATCATTAGTTCCAAAGAACGGTAATATGAGAACTTATGTCAATAAAAACTATGATATATATACTATATATATATACTAGGACCATATTAACTCATTTTATGTTCTAATATGTGTAATATATCAATGGACAATAATATTTATTCCTTTGCAACACTAGAAGCAAATGCTGTCACACGGTAAAACTGTATTGATATTATTCGATAACTTTGCGGGCTGTCAAATGGGGTGTATCACTAACTTTTTATCACGATAGATGGTGCATGATAGATGGTACCTAATATAACTGTCAGTTGCATAGAAATTTTGTATTTCTATTACGAAATTATTATATTATTATATATTATGCCGAAGTGAGCAGATTTTAAGTGTACAAATCGAGATTTTCAAGATAAATCAAAGATATGGCAATGTCAAAATTGCTGTTCTATTACTTCAACCTTTTTTCTTTTTAACGACGGTGTTCGATATCTTAATTCGTCTTTTAATGTATATAACGTTAAGTTAAAATACATTTTTCTGTTATCAAAATACAAAATAACAAAAACATTTAAAAAATGATGCGTCATAGGTGTAAACAAGGTACCATTGCCGCTAGCGACATCTACAAAAAGCTTTGCCTGAACCACCCTATTGCGTCGCTAAATAGTTTGCTAATTTGTCAGATAAATTCTATACGATTGCGACATTTTTATGACTAAAGGCAATGACTATACGCGCCAAATCAAATCAAATTATTCGAATAGACGTGAGTCCAATTATTTAGCAAACTGTTCGATTCGCTTATCGCATGCGTTCACGATGCCATCATAAAGATTATAAAGCTGACGTCGTCACTGGCAACACGGCGCAACGCAAAATAAACTGAATGGACTTAGACGGCTTAATCCAAGGCTGTGGACGTTGTTAAAAAACAATATACGTTTCGACAGTCGTGAACAAATTTTGGAAAGTTACCACGTGATTTGGTCTGTTGGAAGACCATCTTAAATCGCTAAGTTAGCCATCGTTATGAAATATCGAGACAGCCCCTGTTACGGTCCAACCATATTTACGGAACTGTTCTGTATTTGGTTATGTATTGTATAAGTCTTCATTTGATTTTATATTAATTTGTAATTTTCAGTCAAACATCGACAATCAATTGCAATCAAAAGTGTTTCAATTCTCCAACCACGACTTACAATCTCAACTGCCTATAGCACCAAACGAGACCGCATCTCTTATAATAAAATTGTACGGAGAAGCAGATTTTCTGGATATTGGTGGAGAACATCTGTTCCCAAATAGTTTAACGTCGACCTATCCTTCCCGGGTTGGTTCTCCGATCAACCAATCTTCTTTGCCAACTCACAGTTCGAATCCTCATACTTCTTTGAGCAGCGGATTGATGCCAAATAGACATATTTATGGGAGTATAAGGTGAGAAGCTATTTTATATATATGCATGTACTGCAGCTGTATTTCATTATTTAAGCGTAAATGTTAGATTTTTAAAATAGTGGATTTTTATTTACTGTCATTTAAAGCCCGAGTTTTGCCGATCATAGCCGAACACACCATGGTATTGCAACTTTAAAATAGGTGATAGGTGGTAGGCGGACTGATGGTGGTAATTTGCCCAGTCTGCCGAAGCGGGGAAGTATCCACCGTCCGTGCCGATAAACCCAGTAAAGTGTATCCACACGTTAGGGGATCAGGCTCGAATTGCCGTCATGCCAGTCAAGCCGGCATAGTGTTAGGGACTGATGTCAGTCTTGAGTGTCTGATTCCAGTTGCTAACATTCATGGACATCGCCTCGACGTCGTCGTTATAATATTACAACAAAGTTTTATAACATACATTAATTAATAAAATAAAATTATGTTATTTATTAATAAAGTAAATTTACTTATAGCTATTAAGCTGGACACGGACATTTTACAGCCACGAATTTAGTTTAATTTAACATTCTTAATTTTATTATTTTAGATTGTAAGCTGACACGGCCCCTTTACAGCCACGAATATGTATTAAGTTGACATACCAATTATAATAATAATTATTATTTCGATCGTAAGCTGACACGGCCCCTTTACAGCCACGAATTTACATTTATTGACATAAATATTGTAGTTATAATACAACTTTATGTATATTTAGATTGTAAGCTGACACAGCCTCTTTAGAGCCACGAATTAATTATTAACTTGACATGCGTAATTTATTTTAGTCTATAAGCTGACACGGCCTTTTTACAGCCACGAATTAATTTTAACTACCAAGAACTTGTTTATGGCAACAGTGTTTTAGTCGAAGATGATGGTATAGCTGATATGATGGGTCCACCCATAGTAGCTGATGGTTATTTTATAATCGAAATAATAGTAAACTATGGAGAAAAAATGTATTGACAATATCCAAGTGTCAAAAGTCAAAGTCAAAATAAATTCACGTAAACCTATTACAGGCATTTATGAAACGTCATTAATTTAATTATTTTGAATGATTCTACTCCTGCTAGTAGAAGACTAAGCAGCAAAGTGGTCCAATAAGTAAGCTGTTAGCAGAAGACCAGCAGCTTAGCAGATTCCTGTTAATGTTTAATCTGACTGAGAAAGGAATCTGCAAGGAAAACTTAGCTATATCAGATTTACAAAATAAAACATATACAAAACTGCACCACAACGATCAATTAATAACCTTTTAAATCTAGTTATCAGTACCTATGAGAATACAATACCTGGTACAGCAGTAACCCACCAGGCAAGTCAGAATTAAGGTAGACTACATGCCTATGTGCAAGCCGAAAGTCGACAAAACCTGTTGTTGTGACAACCAAAGGAAATAAATGATTTGATTTGATATGATAAAATAATTATTGAAATGAACGCAAGCGATATGCAATAATATTATTATAAGCCAAAAATTACAAGGATGTTTTAAGATACGTTGCGATGTACCTTGAGATTGACAGTTCTATTTCTGCACAGTGATGTGCTAAGTGGTCCCTCCTATTGACAGCTAGAAGGAATAATTGAGTGGAGGAGCCGTTAAGGAAACGACTAAGATAAAAAAAAAAGTTTTTTACAAAACACCGAGGCTCCCGTACAAGGCCAGTTAGGACCCGTGCTACAGGCAACCCCGCTCCAACTTCCAGAGTTTATATAAAAAAAAAAGAAATGTAAAAAAAAAAAATTTGACTTAAAAACTTATAACCATTGTTAAATAATAAAACGAAAATTAAATATATATATATACTATTACTATAATAATATACAGTGTAAACTCTATATAACGACACTGAAGGGACTGTGCATTTTATGGCGTTATAGAGAGCTGTCGTTAAATGGCCTGCCTCCGTGGTCTAGCGGTTAAGTCCGTGGATTTAGACTCGGAGGTACCGGGTTCGATTCCTGGTCGGGACACAAAAATATTTATTAATGTAAATAAATATCTACATTTAATTAATATTTAATTTATTTGTGATATTTCTCGAGTTTGGTACGCTGGAGACATCGACGAGCTTGCCACTTGTCATGATTGGCCTATAGTAAAGTTGGCTAAATGTGAATCCGCTTATTTATAAGCGTGGTTTCTGACCACCCCGAAAGGGAAACGGTCGTGATGATACTTTACTTTTTTTTACTGTCGTTAAATGGGAAGAAGAAAAATCATAATTGGAAGACAAGCTAAACCAACCAAAGCCAATTAATTTCGACGCTTTAGGGAGTTTATCGTTAAATCTAGTTACGTTACATGTTTCATGGAGTTTACACTATATTATTAATACATAAGTAGATACATAACATATACATAATGCAAATATATAATTATTAATAAAGTAATAATAAAAATTAAAGTATCATCACGACCGTTTCCCTTTCGGGGTGGTCAAAAACCACGCTTATAAAGCGGATTCACATTTAGCCAAACTTTACTATAGGCCAATCATGACAAGTGGCAAGCTCGTCGATGTCTCCAGCGTACCAAACTCGGAGAAATATCACAAATAAATTTAATATTAATTAATTAATAAACATATTTGTGTCCCGACCAGGAATCGAACCCGGTACCTCCGAGTCTAAATCCACAGATTTAACTGCTTAAAGTAATAATATAATAAAAAAACAACAAACAAACATACAAACGTTTATTGCCACATCAATAAGCATTACAGTTAGAGAAAATAACAACAATGTAGAATTCAAATCAGCATGATGTGGCAAGGGTCTTGGCTCAGCTTCAGTCAGCTGCGCATTACATGTCATGTGATGCACTACTAACGCTGTTGTTATGCCAACACCTCAACTCACATACATTTCAAACAACTAACCTAAAGGACAACAAGAAAAACAACTTTGAGACACAAGAGGAGGTGTTAATGTTAAATAAATGTATTATGTATTTATATAATAATAATAATCTATACATATATACTATGCTTATATAATAGTAAATAAATAATAAACCAGGTAGATACATAAACCATTCTAAACTATATAATACATTAACTAGTAATAAATATATACATAACTTAACATCTACGTAATCCGTGTGATGGGCATGAGAGGCATGCTCGCTTCTAACATTAGTGAAGAGTAGAAAGAGGATGGGTGATAACCACTTACATATAACTTAACAAATAATACGGGTGTTAGACTCGGAAAATCTTTGATAATGTTGGAGTATGCGAGTGAGAGGGATACAAAGGGTGCGACAGAGAGGTGATGACGGGTTAATGTACAAAATTCTTCCTGCCCCGCGGTCTTTAGTAAGAGAAGATATCAAACTACATATTCTCTTGATACCCACAAATTCATTACCGCTGGGTAAACGATTTTTTCAAGAGCATTCGCAAATGCCATAACTACCTAAAACAGAATATGTCGATTATAATTCAACGAGCGAGCGTTTTAGGTACCCTCCCTGGTGGTAAGCCCTTAGTTTATTTTGTAGAATAGTTTTAATTTCATAGGTATTTTTAGTTTTATTTATAATTAGTTTTTTTATTAATTTTATTTTAATATTTTTGTATCTTTACTTCGAATAAATATATTTAAAAACTACATATTTATAAAAAAATGTGTATGTATTTTAGATCAGGTCAATCCCACACGACATCATGGTCGGCGCCGATATCTGTGTTGCCTCCGTCAAGGGGACGACATGTCGAAGCCCAGGTAATAATAATTCGCATTCGTTTCAACGATTGGTAAACGATCTTACAACCGAGCCACCAGCACTCCATGTACATATATATTGTTTGTGTTATTTTACTAAATCATCACGACCGTTTACCTTTAGGGGTGGTCAGAAACTATATAAATTTATTATATAATTAATATTATTTATTTATTATATTACCCACCTGTTGTTTTGATTAAAATACCTTTATTTATTGTAAATATTTTTATTGTTAACTGTTTTCACTACGTTTTGTATCTTTTTTGTATAACTAATGGAGGTAACTGGGATCCTAAATGACAGGTCTAACTTAGTTACGACTTAGTTTAGGAGTCAGTGTGTAAATAAGCGGATTCACATTTAGCCAACTTTACTATAGTCCAATCATGACAAGTGGCAAGCTCGTCGATGTCTCCAGCAAACTCGAGATAAATAACAAATAAATTAAAATTATTTACTTTAAAAAATATTTTTGTGTGCCGACCAGGAATCGTCTGTTATTGTTAGTTAATATTTCATTTGAGACTGTTAGTCACGATCTAATAAATAAAACACTGACTGAAGGTGCATTAAAAAGCTTTCGTAACAAAAGGGCATGTATGAAGAGGTTAATGACATATTTAATAATTTATACTGACATATTTAATAATTTATATATATATTTTTTATATAGTTGACAGAGGCTTTTTTCAGCCGCTTTAACTAGAATTTGCTGTTAATTATTAATTACTCAAATGATATTTTAATTTGTAATAATATATAATTTTACTGACAAAGCCCATATACAGCCGCAACAACAGTTTAATTTAATTTATTTACCTAACGTAGGTAGATATTTATATTTAATATTATAGGTAAATTTGTTGGTTATTTTTTGTTATTGTGTTGATGTTCCTATGACACTACCAGTTCTGCTCCTTGTCTTCACATTGCACTCTCCAGGCAAGACAGAAATTTTAACGTTAAATATATGTTGTGTACAATTTTGTTTAAATTATATTGACTTAACCAAATTCCGGTGGGAATGTACGGTGATACACTACGAATAAAGAATCAATGTCGACAAAGCGACAGAGGTATGTCGTGATCGTGACTAGTGTTGCCAAGATTTAACTAGTCTTGGTCTTGTATCAGAATAGGTGGTCTTGGTCTCCGTCTCAACGCCTCCTCAACTCAACATTTCCTTCTAGGTGTCAAACAAAAATGAAGTTTATGGAATAGTTACGATTAAAGTTGGAGCCGAGCCGACAGATTTATGTTTGAAGGTCAACCGTAAGCTCATACATTAGACACCGTTTTTAATTTTAATCGTCGCAAATACAAAGACTTAATTTTAGTATAGGCGCGGTGGTGGCTCGGTAAGAACGCGTACCTTAAATCCTACAAAGGTCGGTTCAAAGTTTCAAACCCACCCGGCATGTACCAATGAGAAATACACTTTTCTTACGTATATTTTTTCATAGATTTACAACACCACCGTTCCCGTGCCTCGGAGAGCACGTTAAGCCGTCCGGTCCCGGTTCCACTAATACCAACTTGTGGAATCGTTAATAAATTGTCATAAAAAATTGACATATCCTCGCCAAGCCGTCTGGCTAACGTGGCGAGTGAAAGCCAAATTCTCCAGGTTTGGAAGGCCCATCTCCAGCAGTGGAACTCTAAGGGCTGTAATGAAAAATGAAATGAAATTTTAGTATGACAGCTGGAAGGAAATGTTGAGTGAAAAAGCAGGACATATCTTAGAATACGGGTGTTAGTGTTCTTATGCTGGAGTAAAATGAGGCCCTGCGAAGTAAGTCAGGAGAATCCAATGCACAATTATTTAAAATATCCGTATTTTTTTTCCTAGTAAGCTTGACTTTAAACAGAAATACTCAATATTTGAAAATGTTGGGAGTTTATTTCCAATAAAATCCCATGTACATGTTTTTCTATTGGAGACCCACACTAGGAAGGCCGGTATTGTGGGGTGTCAATTACACTAAATCTAAAACTTACATAAATTCAAATTAAATTAAAATTTGGCCTAAAGTAAAGTTGGCTATATGTGAATCCGCTTATTTATAAGCGTGGTTTCTGACCACACCGAAAGGGAAACGGTCGTGATGATTCTTTTTTTTTTTTAATTAAAATTAAATTCTAAATAGGTACCTACAATAATTCCAAAATAAAAAATATTGAAGAAATTTAAGAAATTAATCAAAGGTTTAATACACTATATATATAATATAAATAATATCTATAGTAAATAAATAAATAATTAGTCCTATAAATTAAATCCCAAAAATGTAAATTATGAAAGACGGTACCTACCGTGCATACGTATGCACTTGATGAAAGATTATATAAGTATTGGATTTATTTTGTGATGTCAAATAAATTCTCATTTTCTAAATATGTCAGAGTGATTAGGTAATAGTATTTAGGAGTGTGGCCAACGTGGCAAGTGTAGGCCAAATATGTTCTGGAAGGTCCATCTTCAACATTAACTGTGGTATTATTTGCAGATCATAATAAGATATTCCGGCGGTTTGAGTAAAGAGACACATTGCCGCCATTCCACATTAAACTTCAACGTGGAGCTATTGCCCAGTCTCTGTATCACCAACTGGGATGTCCTACCTGCTGAAATGTAAGATTTTTTCTATTTTAGCCAGGCCATAATATACACATACCACTATCCCTATGGGAATAAATAAATTTGGCAAATATCTACGTGACATAATCCTTGCTAGAATTAGTAATTGAAAGTTCACTAAAACTTGAAATATTTTGATTTTTATGGAATGTGGCGCCACCTAGTAGTTGTTAGGGAAAACTAACTTCTTGTGTGTGGTTTGAAACAATTCTTATACATTCAATATGTCTTTTTCTGGTTATAATACCATTTATATGTATTTTTAGATTGTAAGCTGACACGGCCTCTTTACAGCCACGACTTAATTATTGACTTGACATACGTAATTTATTTTTGTCTATAAGCTGACACGGCCTCTTTACAGCCACGAATTAATTATTAACTTAACATACGTAATTTATTTTAGTCTATAAGCTGACACGGGCTCTTTACAGCCACGAATTAATTATTAACTTGACATACGTAATTTATTTTAGTCTATAAGCTGACACGGCCTCTTTACAGCCACGAATTAATTATTAACTTGACATACGTAATTTATTTTTGTCTATAAGCTGACACGGCCTCTTTACAGCCACGAATTAATTATTAACTTGACATACGTAATTTATTTTAGTCTATAAGCTGACACGGCCTCTTTACAACCACGAATTAATTATTAACTTGACATACGTAATTTATTTTAGTCTATAAGCTGACACGGCCTCTTTACAGCCACGAATTAATTATTAACTTGACATACGTAATTTATTTTTGTCTATAAGCTGACACGGCCTCTTTACAGCCACGAATTAATTATTAACTTGACATACGTAATTTATTTTAGTCTATAAGCTGACACGGCCTCTTTACATCCACGAATTAATTATTAACTTGACATACGTAATTTATTTTAGTCTATAAGCTGACACGGCCTCTTTACATCGACAAATTAATTATTAACTTGAAATACGTAATTTATTTTAGTCTATAAGCTGACACGGCTTCTTTACAGCCACGAATTAATTTTAACAATTGTTTAACAGTTTTATTTATCTTCAAGAAAAACTTACAACTTCTAACAAATGATTACTTGTATAAAAAACTAGATGCCAATTGAAAGTCTCCACAAATATCTCAAACAACTAAAAAAAATTACTTAAACATAAACATAAAAAATATAATAATAAACCACAATAGTAGGTAACTAAATTTATACTACAATTTTATTTAAATATATATATATATATAGGTATATGTGTATACATGTAAATATTTTATGTAATATTAAATAAATAAATAAACAAATATAAATATTTCCAGACAGGTCACACAGCGCCATCTAATTTCCGTGGTAAGCTACGAAGCTGGTGTTACGGAAACTAGATGGTTGATAAACTACATATTATACTTTTTTTTTTGTAAATATATACATATTATACATATAAACACCCAGACCGAGACAAATTATACAATGTACAACTTGCCCCCGGTGGGAATCGAACCCACGACCTCCCGAGTTTACAGCAACGTTTGTTACCGCTAATATTATTATGTAAGTGTATAATATAAAATAAAATTGCAGCCATACATAACTTTCCACACTCCCAAAGGTTGGTCAGAAAATGCTTAGTCATTAAGTCCATTGTACATTTTTAGTGCATTACTGCCGCGGTCTATAATGACTACTTTGCTGGTCGCGCTGATGTATATTTGTATATTTCACCTATATAACAATCGTTATATTTTGGTATGTCACTTAACAAATATTAAAATAATAACAGTAATGCTATTAACACCATGCATCCTAGACAAAGGAGCATAGGAACACAATACAGTAGAAGGCATAAGACCACAAAATTATACAACTATTTAAAAGAATTTTCCGTCAAAGGCATGTCAATAAATTCTGACAGTTATAAAAAGCATTATTTTGGAAAAAGATTTTCAATTTTGTTTTAAATTCACTTGGTTGTAGTCTAGTTATAATCTCAGGTAGTTTATTGTATAATATAATTTTCAACTGCAAACCTTGTTTAAACGTTTTTCTTAACCTGGTTTGCCTTATATAGATTTCATTCTTGTTTCTTAGGTTATACTTAGTCAAACTAGATATTTTTGGAAGTTCATTAGCTTTCGCATGAACCTCCTGTAAGCAACTATATACATACAGAGACGTGACTGTCATAATCTTGGCATCAACAAAATAATTTCGTACTGTGGTTCTGGCTTTTAAATTAAACAATATTCTAATTGATCTCTTTTGTTGTATGAACACTTTTCGAATATCTGCCGCGTTACCCCATATGGTTATAACGTAAGCAATTATCGAATGAACAAAGGAATCAATCAGATAGATGTAAATCCTGCAATGTAAAAAGTGCTCTAGACATCGCCCAACCAACTAATTTAGTTCTTTTGATGCTCTCGGTAAAAATGAGTTTTGACGGTAGTTGGTGCGTTGAGACCGGCTAGGTATACCAAATCCGAACAGTTCACTGGAATCTATTATCGATTGCGCTGGAAGGAATAATTAAGTACAGAATTTAGAATTTTTGCATTTTTTAGCCCAACCCAACTGTACTTAGTGTTGGATGTGACTAACCTTACTAAGGAGGAAATGGATTTGGAGTATGCGCCAGGGAAACACATTCTGGTAGAATCTAGCGAATCTTGCAGGGTGCCTGTACCTTTGGACAGGTGTCCATTCAATGCACCTACTCCCAAAGCTAATGATGAGGGTAAGCATAAAACACGGTATTTTTTTTTATAAACTGAAATACAATGAAACAAAAACATAGAAACCTAGGTACAATTAGTGCTAATATTGCAAAAAAGAGCTCTCGTTACCAATATTTTTTTTTTATTTTTTTTTTATAGCACGACATTCGACCTTGCGCCTACCTGATGGTAAGTGGCGCGCATGTTCCATGAATGTTAGCAAATGGAATCAGACACTTATGTCCCACATCAGTCCCTAACACTATGCCGGCTTGACTCGATGCCTTTCCACACTATGCTTGAAGGATTCCAGGTTAGAAAGTGGAAACACAGAGAGCGTTCCCACATCTTTATTGTGCGACAAATGTATGAGTAGTATGGACAAATTAGTAGGTACGCGAAGGGATGGTGACTAGGGTATGTGGGTGCATATTCTGACCTGTGCGTGTGGTTCGGTTGCGGAATGGAGAGGAAGGAATTGTACCAATGAGAAATACACTTTTCTTACGTACATTTGTCTTAAATAAATATTAACAATTTTTTGAAGTTATTATAAATATAAAATATGAAAGCAGGCAAGCTTAGGGAATATTTATATAAAAATAATACTGCTTGTAACAAGACCTACATTTTACCATTACATTAAATATAACATTTTCTCTTTACTTCCAGATATAATAGAATCATCTTCAATAAGCACTGGAGGGTCAAATAACAGTCTGGAGATGATGTGTTCGGAGCATATTTGTAATAGTGTGGATATCCGATGGCATTTGGTACATTCCGAGGTGCACGGGAGAGCTCCCGTCAAAGGCATCACTCTGTCTCAAGCAATGATGGATATCGTCAGAATGTCACCTTTAACTTGGGGTAAGATATATAAAGATATACACATACAGTGTGTTGTGGCTTCCAAACACAATGCTTGGGCTACTCGATCGAATGGAGGGCATTAGCAAAAAACTGGGTCTGCATATTAACAAGCTGAAGACGAAGATAATGCTGGTGGATCGCTCTAAAAAACTGGCTCTCACTGGAGCGCTGAACCTAGAATGCGTCACAGACTTCATATACCTTGGATCCAGCATCTCCAACACCGGCTCATGTGAGACAGAAGTTCGAAGAAGAATTGGCATGGCTAAAAATGCAATGAGTCAGTTAAAAGGAATATGGAAGGATCGAAATATCACCCTAAAGACTAATACGTAGCTTAATATTCTCCATATTTCTTTATGCCGCTGAAACTTGGACTCTCAAGGCCAGTGATCGTGGTGTTGGAGGCGTATGTTGCGCATCCCTTGGACAGCCCGAAAAACTAACGTGTCAATACTCGAGGAGCTCAAAATCTCTACTGGCTGTCTTCCATCTGCCTAAAACGAGTCCTTGAGTATTTCGGACATATAGCCCGCAAAACACCTGGTAACCTGGAAAGGCTTGTAAGCACAGGGAAAGTCGAAGGCAAAAGACCACGTGGTCTGACCAGATCCGCACCTCACTAAACACCCAGATGCACGATGCCCTACATGCAGCCGTGAACAGACCCGGATGGCCCAGCATCGTCCGGGACAAAGTGATCCGTGGAGGGGGCCACGACCCTCAGCAGTGAGGAGAACGACGCAAGGAGGAGGAGTGTTGTGACTGTCCAAAGTCCTAATTGATTCCTAACCCCGTGCTCTATTAATAGATCCGCGCCGTCCACGCCCTCTGATGGGGATGGCGAGCATACAAAAGTGACAGTTCGAAAACAAGACTCGGACGCAACGGCCACAAACAGCAACTAATCAAATCGTGAATTAACTTTAAAAGTAAAGTAAAGTATCATCACGATCGTTTCCCTTTCGGGGTGGTCAGAAACCACGCTTATAAATAAGCGGATTCACATTTAGTTAACTTTACTATAGGCCAATCATGACAAGTGGCAAGCTCGTCGATGTCTCTAGCGTACCAAACTCGGGAAATATCACGAATAAATTAAATAATAATTAAATGTATTTATTATAAATTCCTCGTCAAGCCGTCTGGCCAGCGTGGCGAGTATAGGCCAAATTCTCCAGATATATATTCTGGAAGGCCCATCTCCAGCAGTGGAGGTCTAGGACGCTGTGTTCTAAGGGGCTGTCTTGATAAAAAAATTATTATAAATATTTTTATGTCCCGACCAGGAATCGAACCCGGTACCTCCGAGTCTAAATCTTGCGCTTGACCACGGAGGCAGTTTAACTTTAATAATAAAAAATCTCGTTCGCCTAGTGAATAGTGTAAAGTGTGATGATACAAATCCTGGTGAATCATCCTCCTTTGAAATGAAATAATTTATTTGTCAGAAACATGGAAGGTACAGGGATGTAAATTATTATATGTAATTATATCACATGTTTCGCTATTTCTAGCATACAAATATTTATTTAGTCACATGACTTTGTCGAGCTTATTTGACAGTATTCTTTTGTCGAATAAAAACTTATTAACCAGCATTTGTTTGACTCTTAATTTGAAAAGTTTTAGTGACAGCTCCCTTATACTAACTGGAAGCTTGGATAACTATCCTATTACCATAGCGTTTGTCCACCTGGAGATCCCAGCAGGTGTGGTAGCCCCATACTTAGCCTGGAATTGTAGATGGATGACATGGCGTGAACAGTATCGAGCATCTAACATCAAAATATCTATCAAATCCTTAACATACAAGGTGGAATAAACCTGGTATTGAAAGGGGGAAAAAACTCAAAATAAATTTACAGAGTCCTAGCCACTGTTGAAGATGTGCCTTCCCGAAAGGATAATGCACATTTTTCTCAGAGACAATTTAACTTTTATTTAATAGATAATGTGTTTACGTAATCAGTAATAAATTTTATAATACTCTGTTTTTTTCCAGAGGTTAGCGTAAACAATACATGCTTGAAGCCGCAAGAGGAATATTCTTGTCAGGCTGGAGAGCGGGTGTGTGTGGGGGTCTCCATTAGGAACCGACTGCCCAGACCTCTCCGACACGTCTGTCTCTCTACACGACTGTACCAGGACTACAACAATGGCCACCTTAACTACACCCTCGACAACAGAGTGGCTACAGCTGGAAATAACAAGTAGGTTATTACGATCGCCCCACTTCTTATTCTCAATCTCAATGTTACCCCTTGCTGTCCATTCGACTTTACTAGGACTATAACAGAGTGGCTACAGCTGGAAATAACAAGTAGGTTATTACGATCGCCCCACTTCTTATTCTCAATCTCAATGTCATCCCTTTCTGCCCATTCGACTTTACTAGGACTATAACAGAGTGGCTACAGCTGGAAATAACAAGTAGGTTATTACGATCGCTCCACTTCTTATTCTCAATCTCAATGTCACCCCTTTCTGCCCATTCGACTTTACTAGGACTATAACAGAGAGGCTACAGCTGGAAATAACAAGTAGGTTATTACGATCGCCCCACTTCTTCTTATTCTCAATCTCAATGAAACCCCTTTCTATCCATTCGACTTTACTAGGACTATAACAGAGAGGCTACAGCTGGAAATAACAAGTAGGTTATTACGATCGCCCCACTTCTTCTTATTCTCAATCTCAATGAAACCCCTTTCTATCCATTCGACTTTACTAGGACTATAACAGAGTGGCTACAGCTGGAAATAACAATTATATTATGATATTATGATCGCTCCGCTTTTTCTTCATCTCATATACTCGTAAATGTCGCCCCTTTCTGTTAACTCGATTTTACCAGGAATATAACAATTCCCCTCGGCTATACAATTGGGAATGACAAGTAAGTCATTATGCCCAACTCACATCATTTTTCTTTATCTCAAATAAATTTTACAACACGTCTGTCTCTCTACTCGACTCTACCAGGACTAGACCAATGTCTACCCTCGACAACAGAGTGGCTACAGCTGGGATTAACAAATCAGTTATTGTGATCACATTGCTCAGATAAGCTGCATATTTTCATTTAAAAAAATGTTTGTTACCGACACTTTTACCCACTACCCTACGAGATTGATATATTCGAAGGAACAAACTACTTAATAATAAAAATACAATTAAATAGAAAACTAAAAGAGAGGTCCTTCGCGCCATTTTGCGTGGACATGTCAAGTGTAAGTTTTAGTTTTGTAAATTAATTTACTGTGGATATTATTGGTCAAAAGTGGTGTTGTTTTGTTTAATAATGTGCTACAATGTGAATAATTATGGAAAACGATAAATTGTACTTTAAATATGGGGCACAAGTTGCAGTTTTTTTTGCGGTTTTCCCGCGCTGTCAATGACTTGTTTGAGCTATAGTGCCGCGAGTGACTCCAAGAAAAGCATCAAATTCTGCAGCATCTGGAATTTGATGATGACGTCATTAAGTCATGAAAAAGAAAGATGTATTATGGCTGTATGGGCTAGACCCTTTGCCTTTCCTATCACCTCATTCATCAGCCACTAGACCCGAATATTGCCTAGCTACTGTGATATACCAATTTTAATAATTATTTTTCTCAGGGTCGCACTTGCATCACTACCGGAATCCGAACAGGCGTACCACGAGGTGGCAGTCGTATTCCTAACCCCAGGCGAATACAAGATCGATATCCAATGCTCTACCACTGAGCCAATATTGGACGACCTCTGTAAAGACGATCAACCATACATTAACAGTTGTATGGGAGAAGTCACCCATGTATGGAGATTCATACCGCCCGTAGCTATAAGCGTTACTGATTAAATTGTTAGCCATCTTGTTTTATTTATTTAGGCTAGGTTTTATTAAAATCTTTATTTTATAAATATAATCACCCGGTTTTTGTTTTAATTAACGAATTCATTTATTTTTTAATAAAATATATACATTATTTTAGATTTTAGAACATTACCTTGAAAAAATACTCAGCGTGAGTGACGTCACTTAATAATTCGAAGACCATGTTCAAATGATTAAGTGACGTCGCTTGTATTTGATTTGATTTGATTTGATTTGATTTGTAGACATCGATGAGCTTGCCACTTGTCATGATTGGCCTATAGTAAAGTTGGCTAAATGTGAATCCGCTTATTTATAACCGTGGTTTCTAACCACCCCGAAAGGGAGACGGTCGTGATGATACATTTTTTTACCATGTTCGACTTGAAAGCAAAGCAAGCGCTTTTTTTTTTACTAAATTTTGCTTATAGAAAATAAAAACGCTTTCAGAACTCGAACGTACGTACGTGACGTCATTCGGCAGCCATTCGCAACTTCAGTGTTTCCAAACGAAAATTATAACACTATATTTTAAAAAAAGTTAACGCGTTATAGACTCCAATAAAAATCTATAAAGTATTTTGACATGAATCCGTATGTAAATATAAAAAAAATAGAGTCCTTCGCGCCTGTTTGCGCGGACATGTCAAGTGCAAGTTTTTGTTTCGTAAATTAATTTAATGTTAATATTGTTGGTCAAAAGTGGTGGTGTTGTTTTAATAATGTTCTACAATGTGAATAGTTATGGAAAACGATAAATTGGACTTTAAATATGGGGCACAAGTTGCAGTTTATTTTTTGCGGTTTTCCCGCGCTGTCAACTCCCATATTTTACTAGAGTAGTAGAAGAGTCTTCTCACACCCCCCGCAGGGGGGAGTGGGGAATCTGTGTCAAGGTATTTGCCTTCTAACAGAGGTTGCGTTCGCTTTCCGTAACTACGGACAGGGCATGGGGTAACCATTAAAGGTTGAAGTATACGAGCCAGGCGGCGGAGCCGCGATTACGACTCCGTGATTGGCAGCAGGTGACGAGCGTAGCATTGTCTGGCGTCCGGCGGACGGGCGTGCAGAGGGGCCAGGTTTCTCACAAGTGGGAAATCTGTCGCCTCTGCGCGCGCGAACATGCCAGCCGCCAGACGACGCACGAATTCGTCCAGTGTTTCCATCCGCATATCCCTATGGATTACATCGTTCCTCACGTACCGCGAGGCGCCGACAATGGTACGAAGCGTTAGGTTTTGTTGCGCTTGTAAACGTGCTCTCAGCGTAGCTGAGGTGAGAGCGTACCAGGCCGGCGCGGCGTACGTGAGTCGGCTGCGGATATAGGCTTTAAAAATGAGTAGCTTCGTGTGAAGCGGCAAACTGGATGCAAACACTGGGCGAAGTTTGGCTCTCGCCACCCGCGCCATGTTCACAGTGGCGGTCACGTGGGCGCGCATGTTGATGCGTTTGTCTATCGCATGGATGCACAGACCGCGGCCCGCGGGCCGCATGCGGCCCGTGGGTCGAATACTGGTGGCCCGCCGACAGCAAAAATAATACTCTCGTGCATTCGAAAAATATTGAATTCTATTCCAGAATAAAACAAAAAAAAAATATGTTCGAAAAGTAATGTGAAACTCGCGCGCGCGCAATTTGAATCTAGCGCCCAAAATTGCTAAGTCAAGTAACATCGCTCGCTATAGAAATCAAGAATTTTCTAGCGCGGTGAGCAAGCGAGATAGATATAGTCCCGTATTCCCGATTGCTCGCGTATCTACACGAAGCTTCCAGAGTCGTTTGCGCGGTATAAAAATCACGTTAACCGCAGCGGCCGAACAGTTCGCTTTTAATTTGAGTGAAGTGTCAACAACAGAAAGAAATAAGCGCGAAAATACAAAGCGAAGTAATAAGTGATTGAGAATAAGTGCAGTTTATTAGTGTTTTTGGGAGGCAATAGTTCTAGTGTAGATTTTAACTCGACTAGCCGGTGTCATATATTTTGATCCACATTCAACGTAGATTTCCTGTTGCAGTGTTAACCCGTCAAGTGCCGTGTATAATTGTGTTGTGAAAACGTAAGTAAAACTCTGTTATTAATAAGTGTTTCCCTACCTATTTAATCAATTTTAATCAAATTTAGCTTTAATGTTGGCTAAATATTAAAATAAACAAAGAAATTACTATTTTTATAAGAATTTCTCTAACTGTAATAATTACGTCATTATTTCAGATAAAATCTGTATAAAAATCTTAAAATTTCTGAGAAATAATATTTAATCAATTATTTTTGATAATTTAAAAAAGGATAGGTAATTTAAGTGGGTACTGTAATTGTTTTTAGGTGCTGTGTTAATCCTAGCCAGGATTAGAACGCAACATGGAGAAGCCAGGACCTAGTAAAAAACGTAAGGTTAAAGATGAAAATCGGCAGTTTCAAGAAATTTGGACTGAGAAATACTTTTTTGTATGGTCGCATAACAAAGTCGTTTGTTTAATTTGCAAGAATTCTGTTGCGATTGCAAAGGATTATAATGTAAAAAGGCACTATGAAACGCAGCATCCTTCTTTTACCAAGTTTACAGGCGAATTAAGAAAGCAAAAAATGTTGTCTTTAAAACGGGAGCTTATTGGTCAGCAAGCTATGTTTACAAAACACATTCAAGATTCAGAAACGGCTACAGAAGTTAGTTATGAAATTTCTCGAATGATAGCAAAGCGAAGTCGCCCCTTCAATGATGGCGATTTTGTAAAAGAATGCATGGAAATTGCCGCTAAGAAAATGTGTCCAGAAGCAGCAAAAAAGTTTGAGAAAATTCAACTGAATCGTATGACTATCCAAAGACGAATTATGTCCTTGTCAGGTAATATTGCGGAACAATTAATTGAAAAAACTAAGATCATGGAATTTTTTTCATTAGCACTCGACGAATCGACTGATATTAGTTCCACAGCTCAACTTCTCATATTCATACGAGGTGTTACTCAAGATTTTGAAGTCTTCGAAGAGTTATTAGGAATGTGTTCATTGAAAGGTCAAACCAAAGGAGTTGATATACTCAATGGACTTTTGGACGAGTGTTCAAAAACTGATTTGGACTTATCTAAGTTATCGGGAGTTGCGACTGACGGTGCTCCTTCCATGATTGGTATCAATTCCGGGCTAGTTACTTTGCTGAAAAAGCACCTGCAAGAAAAAAACATAAACACTGAAGATCTCATGCAGTTTCACTGCATTATACACCAGGAAGCCCTCTGTTCTAAAAAAAATGAATTTCAAAATGTAATGAAAGTAGTAGTTTCGACTGTAAATTTCATAAAATCACGAGGACTCAATCACAGACAATTCAAACAATTCCTTGATGACATCGAAAGCGAATACGGAGATTTACTGTATTATACAGAAGTAAGGTGGCTAAGTCGTGGATTGACACTGGAACGATTTCTAAATTTAATAGAAGAAATTGGAATATTTCTGGCGGAAAAGCAAAGGGATGTCCCGGAACTTAAAAATCCTGATTGGTTGTGTGATTTAGCTTATTTAGTTGACATTACAAATCATTTGAATGTCTTGAACACACGGCTTCAAGGCAAAAATCAACTGATATCCCAGCTCTATGCTCATGTAACATCCTTTCAATGCAAGCTGACACTTTTCAGATCACAATTGAATTCTGGAAATTATAATCATTTTCCGAATTATAAGAAAATGGCTGAAAAATTCAACAAAACTGCGATTAATTTCAGTTATGTAGAAAAGCTAGATATTTTGATTCAATCTTTTGAAGACAGATTTTCGGAGTTTAAAAAAGTGAAACCTCTGTTGGACATATTCAGCAATCCTTTCACTATTTCAGTTGAAAATGCGCCAGAGTCAATGCAGTTAGAAATTATCGACATTCAAAATGACCAAGATTTACGCAACAAATTCAACGAAGGAGACTTGCTGAACTTTTACCGCTGCATTGATAAAAATATGTACGAAGAGTTGCGCATAAACGCTCTGAAATGTGCCAGCTTATTTGGTTCTACCTATATATGTGAACAAACTTTTTCAATACTAAATAATAATAAAACAAAAAATCGAAACCGCCTTGCAAATGAAAGTTTGGAAGCAGTTTTACGTGTTGCTACAAGTAAATTTGAGCCAAATATAAAAAAGATTGTAAGCACTATGCAGTGCCACGCTTCAAATTAATAATTTCTTTTTTAATTTTAATAAATTTTTATCAATTCTTTATTGTCTTTAACTACCTATACCTACTTCTGGCGGCCGGCCCGCTATCAGTTCATGATTTGGCCGAGTGGCCCCTAGTATTAATAAGTCTGTGCAACCCTGGTCTATCGTGACGCCCAGGTATTTTACTGGATTAGTCCACGATAGACTCTCGCCGTTCAACAGAAGCGGACGGTCGGGTTTCAGCCTTCTCAGTCCAGTCTCAAGGAACGTAGCCTGAGTCTTCCTGGCGTTCACCGACAACCTCCAACGGGAGAGCCACTCGGGGAGGAGATCGAGACAGCGCTGCATCTTCGTCACCGCGTAGCTCAAGACCCTAGAGTCTGTGAAGTACGCGGCGTCGTCAGCAAACAGCGCCAGCTCGACCCCCTCCGCCAGCGGTATGTCGTTGGTGAACCAGGAGTAACAGGACGGAGAAAGGCAGCTACCCTGGGGAACGCCGGCTCGTATGGGACGTGGACTCGAGGCCACGCCCTCCACTGCTACGTGAAAGCTCCTGCCCTCAAGGAAGGAGGCCAATACCTTGACGATCCTAACAGGGGTAGGGGATTGGGACAACTTGTACAGCAGCCCGTTATGCCAGACTCTGTCGAATGCCTTCTCCATGTCGAGGAATACTGCAACCGTGGTGTGTAAGCCACGACTGTTCGTCGCGGCAAACACCGTAGTGCCATGTTTGGAACGCCATCTGCGCCGGGGGCCTTTCTCAGCTTCACACGGGAGAAGGCACGCTCCACCATGCCGGGAGTGAAGGTCACCGGTTCGTCACCGGCCGACAGCTCTGCCGCCAGGTAGTCCCTGACGTGCCGATCCACTGTCTCCGTGTGCACCCGATCCGATGAAGGGTTGGGGCTAAACTGCCCCTCCAGGCACTCGGCAAAGATTTCGGCTCGGTCTGCTGCGCGGAACCTCGGGGTTCCGTCTGAGGCTATCAGAGGATGAACGGGAGATCGTTCATTGGATAATTGGGCACATAGACGGTGCGCACTAGGTACGTGATCGCCTATGGAATCTATGTGCTCTTGCCATCGGCTGGCGTCGTAAGTGTCCAGCTCCTCTCGTATCTTCGCCGAGAGGGCGTTCAGGCTCGTCTTCATCGCCGGGCAGCGGTTAAACTGCCACAGTTTCCGTAGGCGCCTCTTTTGCTGTAGTAGCAACCGGATGTGGTGGGGGAGCGGGGGTAGCCCCGCCCTTCCCGCCACAGCGGAAGAGGTCTGCCCTAGTGCACTACGGATCTGTGCGGCGATTTCAGACGACAGCCTTTCCACCTCCTCGGCCGTTGACACCGGGTAGGAGGGAGTATGCTGGGCCATAAGGGCGGCAAATCCCTGCCAGTCAGTGCGTTTCCGCGGCACTGCCAGCGAGACTTTTGTGGGATGGCCGGTTAATTCGACCAGTACAGGAAGGTGATCGGATTCCAGGTCGTAGAGAACCTCCTGTCGAGGGGTTTCCGGAATCCCACGGACAATGATGATGTCGAGGACCTCCGCCTGCCCTCTCGGGTTCCCAGGAATCCGAGTGGGGGCGTCTGGTCCCAACACATCATATCCGTGGAGTTCCGAATCCTCCAAGAGCCTCTCTCCCTGATGGTTGGCGATAGCGGAGTTCCAGGCTGCGTGTTTGCAGTTCATGTCGCCGGCGAGCATTGTCGGAGGGCCTGCATCCAAAAGTGTGTGGATCTCCGACATGTCAAGAGGCACACCTGCAGGCGGTCGGTAGACCGCATAAAGGTGTGTCTCCTTTCCCGCGACACTTACCGCAATCCCCACAGCATAGAAGGAAATAAGAGGGGATGGTGGTAAAGGTTGGTGGATGAGGCTTCTCCGCACGATAACAGCTAGGCCCCTGTAAGCTCGTCCGTGCGGAGAGCACTCGTCCTGGCGATAAATGACAAAGTTCGGGACCTTGAATTTGTCATTGGGATGAAGGTGAGTCTCGCTGATCAGCGCAACGTCAACACGCTGTTCGGCAAGGAATGCTCTTAGCAGCTTGTTCTTACGACGCAAGCCGTTGGCGTTCCAATGAACGATCCTCGGCGCCTGGACTGTGAAGAGGACAGTGTTAGCCTCGCAAGGCCGCTGAGGATCTCTGGGATCGCGTCTCTCCCGTCTCTGATAGCCTCAAAGATGGAGTTTAGGATTTCGATGCCCTCCTTGATCGGAAACATGCCTTCTGGCGCTGTTCCGGCCGAGGGGGGCGTCGGGATTGCTTGAGCTATGGCTGGGTGTTGGGGTTGCTCCTTAACTGGGGCCTCCGCTGCAGCTACTACTGGCCTGGGTTCGGGGATGGACGAGGAAGAAGCTTTGTTTTTTTGCTTGGCCTTGGCCGCCTTCTTCCTTTTCCCTCCCCTGCCTCTTCTACGCCTGTGGGCCAGTCCGCCATTTTGCGGGTCGTTGGCCTCTGGGCGGAGAGTGGTCGGGGCCTGCGTGGTTCCGTCGCTGGGGCGAACGGAGGGACGAGGCTCTGCACCTTCAGTGCGGGCTACTGGCCCTGCAGCCTTGTTCCTCCGCTCGCGCCTCAGCACCGGACACGACGCGTTGTTGGCGGTGTGCTCACCGCCACAGTTGCCGCAGGTAGGCGGCTCTTCCTTGGCGCGGGGACAGCTTGAAGCCGAATGCTCGTCCCCGCAGATCACGCACATAAGGCGTCGGTGGCAGTGGTGGGAAGAGTGCCTAAACTGCTGGCACCTGTGGCACTGAGCAACGCCAGGCCGACCCCTCCACACTTCGACGCGCACTCCGGGCATGTTCAGCAATTCTGTGATTGCGAATATGCCCGGGGTGGTGTCGGGTGTCTTTTTAATTTGGGCGTAAAATATACACCCAGGCCTTCCCGCCCTGGCCCTGATGGGGCGCACATACTCGGCACTGTGGCCGAGTCGGGCGAGATCTACGACGATCTCGTCCGGGGAGGTGTCGTAGGGGAGGCCGCGGATGGCGACCTTCAAATTCTTCTCCGCCGGAAGCGAGTAGGAGAACCAGGATACCTTTTCGGACTTTTCCAGCTCTACCAAGTAGCGCTGGATAGTCCTGTGCTCCCGCTCGCTTCCGGGGGTGAAGCGCACTCCCTTCCCAAACGGGCGTGCGTTGGGCGGGTGACCCAGCTTGCAGCGGAGCTCCCGGAAATGGTGGGCCCAATTAGGCAGGTGCTCCACCACTAAAGGTGGATACCTGGCCTTCTTGGGCGCTGGGGTTGTCGACCCTGAGATGGGGTGTGAGGAGACTCTTGGTTCACCCGCATCGGCAATCGCGCGCGGTGATGCGGGTGCTGCTGCTACGTCGGCGTAGCAGGTGGACGTTGAAAGACACAACAACTCACCCTCAACATCCTCCTCGCCTTGTGGAATGGCGTGGTCCGGCCGCAAGTCACCGGACAAGTCCATTTGTGTCGCCGACGACATTTGGAGCGGCTCCTGTGGTACTCTGTCGTCGCGGGGTCTCGCCACTGGAGACTTTGAGGTCGCTGCACTCTCCTCCTCTCTTCTCATGAGGTGCGGGTCTCTCGTAGTTCTTGGCGCAGGGACTGGCGCAGGTGCAGGTGCAGGCGCAGGCGCGGCGCATGGCGGCGGCGTCTTCTGTTTGACCGTTACGACCACTCTCGGTGTGAGGTTCAGCTCACGCGGAACAGCTGCCTGCGGCATTGCGAAGGACAGCGTTCGCGGAGGTAGCGCCGAACGCGAGGTGGTCGGAGGCGGCTTCGGTCGTGTCGCCATGCGCGACGTTGGGTTTGCGGGCGCGGTTGATCGCGCGGTCGCGGGCGCGGTTGATCGCGCGGTCGCGGGCGCGGTTGATCGCGCGGTCGCGGTTGCGGGCGCGGTTGCGGGCGCGGTTGATCGCGCAGCCGCGATTGGTCGCGGGCGCGGTTGCTCGCGCGGTCGCGGTCGCGGTTGGTCGCGCAGCTTGCCGGTCTAGTTCGGCGGTGTCCCGGGCTGGTCCCGGCCTGGTGCTCGGCGCGGTTGCTCCTCCGAGTGGATGAGGAGGGGAGGGGATAAAACATCCCCTCTTCCTCTCCTCGTCTTCTTCGGGGCTGTGCTTCCGGCGCATTCCACGGCCGGAGTGCCCGAACAGATCCTCCAGCATGGACTGTACTGCGTCCTCGACGTCCTGCTGCGAGAGGTGGGACATCGGTGCTGGGGGGAGCGGGGGTGTTCCCTCTGCTTCCCTCGGCGTCACTGCGGGGGGGAGCGGGGGTGCTCCCTCCGCTTCTGGCGTCACTGTGGGGGGGAGCAGGTGTGGTCCCCCCTCCTCCTCCGGTGGCGTCACTGCTAGGGGGGGCAGGGGTAATAGTGCTCCCCCCTCCTCTTCATCCTCCTGACGAGCTTCTCGTCCCTCTTCCTCCTCCGGGGAATCCTCGGTGGGGGTGGGGGGCCGGGCGTCCATGGTTCGGGGTTCGGGTCAGACGTTTTATCAGCAAAACGTCTGCCGAATCCCCTCTGCGAGCTCCGAGTCACTACAATACACTACAATGCTCTTGGTTGTATTGGCGAGATGAGGCCAATCCATTTTACTAGACGTGATTGAGCTAAGGTGCCGCGAGTGACTAAGAATTTGATGATTAACTCATAAATAAGAAAGATATATTACGACAGACTAGGCTGTATGGGCTAGACCCTTTGCCTTCCCTATCATCTCATTCACATCTATCGCGAGAAGAGAATAAAAAAAAAAAACACATTTTGAAAAATGGACAATTAGTAATTATTGTAGCAATTAAAGTTAAAAATGTCGTCGATAGTACCAGCTGACGGCTGAACTTAAAATAAAACTGGTACCTTCGACGCCATTTTAACTCGACTGCGTGATGCAATAAGGGTTGTGTTTATCAGCCTAGGTATGTATGGAGAATAAACGCGTTGGCCGATTTTTATAATTCTCACGTCAATCGATTCGTCTTTATCACGCGAGTGTCGGAGTCATGTGCAATGTTGCACCAGATTTATATTAAATGTATATCTAAATTATTGTTTTAATAAAGGATTATATTGTTAATATTTTCGTCTTTATTACATACCTACTATATCCCAATCCAGTCCAGTTGCAACCGATGGTTATTTGGCCAGTCTGCCGGGGCGGGGAAGTATACACCGTTCGTGCCGATAAACCCAGTAGTGTGTCCACACGTTACAGGATCAAGCTCGAATTGCCGTCATCCATCATCATCCTCTCAGTCATGCCGGCATAGTGCTGGGAACTGATGTCAGTCATGAGTGTCTGATTCCAGTTGCTACCATTCATGGACCTTGCGCGCCACTTAACATCAGGTGGGCGCAAGGTCACATGTGTATGTATAAAAAAAGCGTTGAGTTTTTGATGCTTCCTATGCACTTGTCACTTTAAGCGGTTTTTTTACTTTATTTCATACAAAATAAATAAATAGAGGCCTTAATATTTCGAGTTTTTAATGTATCGTAATGTCAATCTATCTATTAGTGTGTTTATATATACATAATATATATTTATGTAATAGTATTTAATTATTCTTAAGTAATTATATTTATCTTAATGCACCCGCAATCCTCTGCCACACTCCCAAAGGTTAGCTGTTATAAAATGCCTGAAGGCATTAAGTTCGCCCTTGTACACTAGTTTTTAAGTTATTTTGTGCAATAAAGAGTTTATAAATAAATAAATATCTTTAGTGAGGCAGTAATACCTACCTACCTAACTACTGTATTAATATTTTCTTTGTCATTATTATTGTAGTCTCGTATTTTCATTGTATATTATTGCAAACTCGACTATAATAACGCGCGATGTACATCGAAAACTCAAGAAAAAATTACTATTTGAATTAAATGTTACATTTAAGTCCTCCGTATTGTAATAGTTGAAAGCCCGGCTAACAGCACATGTATTATAATTTTTAGCCTAAACTGTCAGATTCATAATGTTTTTGTATTTTCTACAAACGGAAACAGAGTACATACAGAATACTAGGTTTTAAGGCCGGTAACTGAATCCGAATCCTTCCTTGGTGGCATTTAGTCACTTAAATACAGAAATTTGTATGGAAACACAGCCATCTTTAATACCAGGTTGGTACCAGCCCTTAAAGTTTCAAGTTTGCTCAATGTAAGGATTTAAATAAATTATTCATAGTAGGTATTAATATAATTTTATTGTAAATAAATTAGGTCGATTTACATAATTTTCAGACTTATAAATAGCAATATTCGACATACATAAATAACCGATTAAAATTAAGTTGTGGTTTACGTTTTTTTTTTCATGTGGTGTGCTATGTTCGACTTGAATGCCAAGCAAAGTGTTCAACGCTTGTTTTAACCGAATTTTGATTAAAATGTATGAAAACCATGAACCAGAGCAACGCCAAGTTAAACGATTTTCAAAGCAAAATAAAGTGAAAAAAGCGCTTAAAGAATCAATTCAAAAACAGAATCAATTGAAACAATATTGTTCAAGACTTATGTATTCTGTACATAATATGTAATATTGTCCTAAAATAAAAAATAATAAAAAAATTACTAGTTTCTCTACTGACATGATGACCATGTTTGAAAACCATAGACAAACGCCGAGTCGAACGACTTTCAAAGTGAACAAAAGAGCTTAAAGCTATAAGACAAACACAGGGTATATAAAATAGGTCCTAACTGATATAAAAATGTTCCCACTAAACTAATGTAAATTTTAAAAGTTTGTTTATACCATATGTTTGACTTTTCGCTTTAGCTTTTTTTTTGAAGGGTTGAACGCTTTAGGGTCAAACACATATGGCCTTGAAAAATTACATTACATCGCTTATTGAATATCTTAAATGTAGTTCTGAGTCTGAGTGAGTACTTAAATATAATCTATGTAATTGTTAAGATTAAAGTTAAAATGGCGTCGAATGTATCTGACTGTATGTACCAGCTGGCTGACCTACAAAATAAAACACATGCGACGCCATTTTTTATTAATCGTAACAATTAGAAAATTCATTTTGGTGCAACCTAGGCTTACCCTATGAATTTTATTTGAGTAATCACTTGGTAAATACGGAACAGAGACGTGGACACTGACAGTGGGTCTGATCCACAAATTCAAGGTCGCTCAGCGAGCAATGCTTGGTATTTCTCTGATTGATAACCGAAACGTTGATACTCGTCCGAGAACCAAAGTTACTGACATAGCATTTAAAATTAGCAGGCTGAAATGGCAATGGGCCGGACACATCTGCCGCAGAACCGACGACGAGAATAGACGACCTAAGGAAGGTCGCTGGTGGGGGTTGGATGAGGGTGGCAAAAGACCGCGTGCAGTGGCGAGCCTTGGGGAAGGCCTACATCCAGCAGTGGAGAGACACAGGCTGATGATGATAGTAAATAAATTATCTAAACAGTATATTTTTTTATTTTGAATTTAAAATTATTGTCAGTCAGTTAAACACCTATTTACTATCGACTGCTGTAAAAAATGCACATAGTATATTTTAAATACCCAAAAACGATATAATAACCTGTATAAAACATACAGTTTTATTAATAAATAACCATTATGACTTATTACATGCCATAAAATGGAATGCACACATATCTTATTATTTTATTACACAATTTATTTCTACTCAAGATTGAGCTAGTCAAAAACTAAATAGGTAGTAATAACGCGCGTTCAGAATAGACGGAATCAAATGATACTACTAAGGCCGCGTTCGTTTTAAGAAATGTTAGCATGAAAATACCACTTTTTTTAGCACAAGTCATTCGTTTAATGAAAATTCTAACTTTAGATGCTAATTTCGTATGTCAGTACCGTGTTGACAGGAGGGTTATTGATGTTACTTTTTGACAGATGTCATTAACATATAAAATGGTTTGTTTACCATTTTTATATACTTTATAGTTTTCTATTATATTTGTTAAAAAGGTATTTTATACGAAAACAAGCTAGAAACGCCTTTGTTAAAATGAGCCACCTTCTCTGCAATCTTAAACTTCCTACAAGATGCCGACTCGTCCGATGCTACATATTTTCCATTCTCCTGTATGGTGTCGAATCATGGACCCTGACAAACACAATGTCGAAGAAGTTAGAAGCTTTTGAAATGTGGATATACAGGAGAATGTTGAAGATATCATGGAAGGACAGAGTAAGAAACGAAACTGTCTCGCAGAGAATGAACAAAGGCGTTGAACTATTGAAAATGGTAAAGCGAAGGAAGTAGTTGAAAGTAGTAGGAGTATTTGGGACACATCATGCGCAATAAAAAGTATAGCTTGCTGCAGCTCGTCATGCAAGGCAAGATACAAGGCTCCAGAAGACCGGGGAGAAGACGCACTTCCTGGCTCAAGAACCTCAGGGAGTGGTTCGGGATGAGCACCAGATCCTTGTTCCGGACAGCGGCCAACAAAATCAAAATCGTCTTAATGATAGCCGACCTCCGATAGGAGATGGCACCGTAAGAAGAAGAATACGATTTTATGTAATAAATTCAAAGACCATAATAATATCATGTGTGTTGGATGCCATAGTATGATAAAACATAAACGAAAATACTTGTCAAAAAGTAGCCTCTCCGCTCGTTTTATTTATGAAATGTTAGCATTGTTAAAAAAAGTGGTATTTCTTAACAAAAACGACATTTCGCGCTGGTTTATGAAGTTGCTACGAGATGTTGGAAATGCTATAAAACGAACGCGGCCTATATAATGAAAAATATGGAACTCTGTATAAATTTAAATTTTTAGAAGTAGGTTTAGAAAATAAAAATCTAAATGGTTATTTATGCAGCGAGTGCTTCACTTCACAACTCTCCCTGTGTTTGACTTGTCGCTTTTTATCCTTTGAAAGTCGTTCGACTTGGCGTAACACCTATGTTTTTTACACAATGGGGTGTATCAGGCAAAGCTTTTTGTAGATGTCGCTAGCGGCAATGGTACCTTATTTTGCACCTATATCGCATCATTATTTAAATGTTTTTGTAGTTTTAATTTTTATAACAGAATAATGTAATTTAAATTAATTTTACCTACCTTAAAAAACGAATTAAGAAAGCGCACACCGTTTTTAAAAAGAAAAAAGGTTTTATTAGTAGAACGGCAATTTTGAGATCACCATATCTTTGATTTCGCTTAGAAATCTCGATTTGTACACTTAAAAGCTGCTTACTTCGACATAATATCCAGAAAATAATAAATTTCGTAAAAAAATACAAGTTTTCTATGCAACTGACAGTTATATTAGGTACCATCTATCATGCGCCATCTACCGTGATAAAAAGTTAGTGATACACCCCATTTAAGCAAAATTAAGTATTTGCTTTCAAGTTGAACAGAAACTCTTTGTGCCTAATGTTAAGCGTTCAACGCTTTTACGAAATTTTGCTTAAATTTTATTAAAACCATAGAGCAGCGCCAAGTCGAACGACTTTCAATGCTAAATAAATTGAAGATAGTATAGTATCATCACGACCGTTTCCACGCTTATAAATAAGCGGATTCACATTTAGCTTATACTATAGGCCAATCATGACAAGTGGCAAGCTCGTCGATGTTTCCAGCGTACCAAACTCGAGATATATCACAAATTAAATAATATGCAAATAAATACATCTACATTAATAAATATTTTTGTGTCCCGACCAGGAATCGAACCCGGTACCTCCGGTACACGGACTTAACCGCTAGACCACGGAGGCGATAAATTTAAGAAAAGCACTTCAAGCGACACTTTCATACAAAATTTACTAAAAAAAGCAATCTTTGCTTAATTTGCTTCCAAGTCGAACATAGCATTTGTATTGTTTTTTTTTAAATGCATTTGTTACAAAAATAATGAAAATATACATTCTATTAAATTAAAATTGCATTTCTGCTTGTCATTTCCACTGTGACAAGATTTCATTCCATTCTGAACGCTTGCAGATTACAATATAAATAATTTAAATTAAGTAAACTATTCAGTCTTATTTATTTAGTTGCTTTTTAATTATTTCCTTTAATTTATTAGTCTTATTGGACATTGGTCTTCCGAGAGGGATGTATTCCATTTGTTGCAATTTTCTTCTGAATCGCTGATAAAATTGTAGGACATCGACATCGGCCCACACATGTCTTGAATCGAAGTCGAGTACCCTTAAAGTATCTAAGCTTTGAGCTCTACTCAAAGCGACATAAGCTTGCCCAGCTTCGAAAATTTTAGATAAAGACATCTCTACACAATCCAAAGTTAATCCTTGAGATTTGTGAATAGAAAATGCCCAAGCTAAATTCAGCGGAATTTGTTTTCTACATAACAAAGAACCATTTGAGTTCTTCACAAACCACCGTTCAGGCCTGGCAGTAAACAGTTTTTTATTCTTAAATCTTACAACAGGATAGCCTTCCTCGAAACTTACTATGACTCCACGGGCACCATTTACTAAACCAGCATTGACATTAACGTTTTTAAGCAACATTACTTGGGCTCCGACTTTTAAAACTAATTTGGACGGAGCTACAGTTTGCATGTCTAGTAGTTTAGTTGCATTATCGCTGTCCTGTGAAGAGAATACTTTTTCATCTCCATTCAAATTTTGAAGTTTTGAGTTATTGATCATATTTGAGTCGTTTGTGTGTGAACACAATCTTGTAGCTAAGATTCCATCGCTTTCTATAGCCTGAGTGGCGGTTTTAAGTAACCGTTCACTGATTTCCTTAGTAACCCTACCAATTCTAATATTATTAAGAATTGATATAAACTCTTGATCTTTTTGCCTGTGAACTTGCTTTAACTCGAAACATAATTGCACACATCTGTCCCATGATGGAGATTGGAAACAAAATCTCTTAGGACATTTCTTTTTGTCAACAACTGGGGGTAGTTGTAGGAAATCTCCACACAATATTAGTTGTATTCCTCCAAAAGGCTTTTCGTTATTTCTCACATAGCGTGCTACAGCCTCTAGTTTCTGTAACAAATAAATTTAATGCGTTAATAATTAGACTCGCTAAACATGAAATGAGGTAAAATGTTGCCAGTCTCTTCGAGAATATCCTAAGGGTCGTCTCTAGACAACATTTTTTAATAGGTTTATTTTATTTTTCTTTTTACAAACTAATGAATTAAATTAAATATTTAAGTAGTTTTGAATTATGTGTTTATTTAAAATTTCTTCAAGGTAAACCCAAGCTGTAAATGACGGTCACAGTATTTGTTGCCCAACATGAGCTTGCTAGTGTAACTACATGCCAGAAGATATATTGAAATCCTTAACTGTAAAACGATCTCGAAATTGGCGAATGACAATAGAAATAGACTATGGTGACAACTGTCAATTTTATGAACTTTCCACTGGTGCTTGATTTAGGCATATCAGCAATGCACTGCTCGCCTATAAATTAATGATAATATTTGGCACCTATAGTTGGAGGATTTAATTCTTGAAGTATGGAATCTTGAAAACCATATACTGTGACCATCATTTACAGCTGGGATTTGCCTTGGTGGAATTTCACTATAAAAATAAAAAATGGCGGTATCTCACTCCCAAAGTATTTACAAACAATGTTAAAACATTGCTATGATTGTCAAAATGTTGCCCACATATATTTACCTCAAAGAAGGTCCCATCTACCATGGATATTTCATCAATGATGAGATGTTTGCATTTCCTCCACTTTTGAGCGACCAGTGGAGTTTTAACAGCTCGCTCACAGAGGTTCTGGAGTACACCACTACCATCCCCAATTCCAGCAAATGCATGTAGAGTGGTTCCACCTTAAATTTAATAAATTTTGAATAATGATTAAGGCAGCTTTCTGAATTGACCCAACAAGTCTAACCTGTCATGCACCTACTAAAAATTGTAACAAATATGTCATAGTATCTATCCCTCTCGATCTTTTGCTGGAAATTTCTACCCACACCCTCATCTGTTTTTACATAGTGAAAGTTGGAGTAAGAGGAATTCCAGCAAAATATTTGCACCACTTACTAAAAGAATTGGGCCTAAGCAGGTTTGTCATCAATTTCCTTTATTGAACGAGCTTCCAAGACGACATTAACGGAATCATGCAGTATTTGGTTGGGTATGGAGAGAAGCAGAATGGTGGATGGTGAGTCTTGTTGCTCAATAAAAAAGGAGGCCTCCTTTGTAAACCATCCTATAGCTCGAGATATCATTATTCTACCCTCTCTTTCCCATACACAATAGACCCGGAACCTGGACAGTGAATCCATGGAATGTATAGAAATTTGTCTTCTTTAAACTGTGTGAAATGATAAAATCTTACTAACCAACATGACAAGCTGCAACACCAGTGGACGCAGTGGCTATTGTAACATCGGGTGGTAATGCTGATACTATTCTTTTTAACAAAAAACTTTTCCCTGTTCCCGCAGAGCCTGTAAAGAATATGTTCTTGCCTCCGAGACATGCGTCTAACACATTCTGCTGCTCGGGATTTAAAGTAGTAGTGACCGTTAATGGTGACGGAGAATATAACTTCTTAGGGGCTGGTCCCCGAGTACTTTCATCACACTTCCGTTTCTTAGCCGGTGGCGATGGAGTAGTAACTGAAGACTTGGGTATCTTTTTTCTAGCATTTTGCAAGTCAGCTACAGTAACAGGGCTAATCTCTTCAAATGAAGATGTTTTTCCACTAAGAAGCTTTGCCCGCATATTTTGCTTTCCAGGAGTTGTCGTTTGATCTTTATCTCCAGTCATTTTAACAAATATTGTCCTCAAAAACCCAACCAAATTCGTAGGGGGTGCATTTGCAATAAAAACAGTGCAAGCTGCATCCTGAAACTTTATACTTGCTTTACCTTCCACCATAAATTTCTTAAACACATTAATTGCTTTTACTTCCAGTTTTATATCAGGCTGCTTTTGACTAGATATTGCCATGAACATTTCACGAAATTCATTTCTAATTAACCTTAGCGAAGCTGTCTTATAATTCACTTTTCTAATTATTGCTCCCTGAGGTGAGACCCATTCTACAGTAACCGCACATGATAAAAACGAATCTCTAGGTTCCATTTCGAAGTATAAATAACTTATATATAATAATTTATTATCACAGATCACAGTAATAGACAAAGACACACGAATTGCGCAGACGCATTTCTAAAAAATAAACGGACCTTAATAAAAGTCGAAAATGGAACAAAAAAAGCGCGTCTGAAATCTGACATTTACATTTTAAATTTATGAAAGGCAAAGGTTACAAATGCATTTAGGCATAGACAATTTTTGCGATTTTTTTCATTTTCTTGGCCCAAGATCAATGTGCGTTTTTCGTTATTTCTTTTGCTATGTAAAATGTTAGACTTATAGACTTCAAAGTAAAGCAAAGCAAAGCTTGCTTTTTTTACCAGATTTTGCTTAAATTGTATGTTAATCATAGAGTACCCAACGACTTTAAAAGCGAAAAAAGCTCTTAAAGCGAGAAGTGAAACAAGGTCTATTTCATTATTTGTATGTATCTTAATGCACCCGCAATCCTCTGCCACACTCCCAAACTCCAGCTGCTATAAAATGCCGGAAGGCATTAAGTTCGCCCTTGTACACTACTTTTTAAGTTATTTTATGCAACAAAGAGTTTATCAATAAATAAATAAAAATTACAATATATTTTATGTGTAGGCGAATTGCACAGTAAAATTATAAAAATACTTTTGCAACAATATACATACATATTTTTACTATACTATATTCTTTGATTATTATGTAGGTAGCAGGTGTTATGTTTCTGCATTACATGTTGGCATGGGTTGTTGCTCTTTACAGAAGCACCCGCACTATCAAATACCTACGTAGTTTTTTTATTGAAATCTTAAGTAGTTATTTTACCAAACACTTCAACTTACGTTCAAGCAGTGCCTTTAAACAATACAAAATTACGAAATTAGCTAGCACCTAATAATTTTACTTAGAAGTCTACAAATTGTACAATGTAGGTAATGCTCGTTTACCAATACACATAGAATACCTCTAAATCTGTAGTTTTACCTACCATTACTCCTATAAGCTATTTTAATCAGCATTACTTTATTTCATTGCCGGAGACAGACTGTCATTTATACAGCCGGGCGCGGCGGTTAATAATTCATCGGTCGATCGTAAATGCGACTAAAGATAAACAGACTGTCAGAATCGCACGAAAATAAACCATTATGCTTAAGAAGCCTATACTCGACTCACTAAATAAATATGAATATTATTTTAAAATAATGCTTTAAGTCTGTATCTTCATTAGCATAGTCAGTTGGACTGCCTCTGTTAGAACCGAATCTTTGATGTACACCTACCTTATGATAGCGGATTCGATTCCTTCGTACGTATGTACCTTTTAATATATTTTTTATTTTTTTATTTATATATTTATCGCCATAGGATCCTATCGGAACACTCGGTTAAGTAAATTTTTCTTAATAACAACGCTAAACAAAATACCTGGCCAGATATGGTGATACAGTATGGCAAGGAACAGCCCCAATTTCCAGTATTATTATTTTATTATTATTATCTCTATCTCTTCCACTTCAATAATGAATTAGTGGGGCTGTGTTATACCAAAATTAAGTCTCTATTAAATTTACAAAATAACGTCTGTTGTACCAGCTGACGGCAGTTGTTCAAAATAAAACTGATACATTCGACGACATTTTTAACTTTAATCGTTACAATTTTATGGATACTTTGTGGTGCAACTCAGCCGTCAAGTCCTTTTAAGTAACTAATAATAATAGATTTATTAGCAGAAACTTTTTCTAGTTAATTATCTTCTATTCCTATTACATTGACATAAGACAAAAGATTTCACATTGGTACATGCTGGGAACCGACCTTTGTAGGATTTAAGGAACGCGTTCTTACAACCGAGCCACCACCGCGCCGCAAGTAGCGTGTATTTAGTTGTATATGTAGTGTTTTGTTATAAATTAAAGTTAATTGCAGGTTAAAACTACTTGATCTTGTATTGCAATCTAAACGCCTCTGTGTCAGGGAACAGTTTTCAACCATGAGTTCGACGCTTCTTTGTCGGCATGAGGCTGATGAAGATCGGTTATTATTATTATTGATTCATTAATTGGCTTTAGTTAAGAGTTTGTAGACTAAGTTAAATTTTAAGAGCTGTTGAATCTGTAACTAAATAAATAAACAAATAAGAAAGTAAAAAGTGATAAAAAACGCTTAAAGCGACAAGTCAAACACAGGGGGAGAATAATATGGG
Organism: Tinea semifulvella; assembly: GCA_910589645.1. Lineage (NCBI taxonomy): Eukaryota > Metazoa > Arthropoda > Insecta > Lepidoptera > Tineidae > Tinea > Tinea semifulvella. The sequence goes on from OU342599.1 coordinate 7,743,290, forward strand.
GTAAAAGTTCTATGCAATCCACATCGCGTTAAGAGCGTATAATCGCATATCGTAAAAAGGGGGAAAAAAATTGGCGAGCCAAGTATAGGCCCACAACATACAAGTAATGCGATCTTTCTTGCTCCTGAGTAGCGGACAACACTACCATTATGCGGACTGTGTGCAGAAATTGTTTCTTTTCAAATCGATGACGTAATTTCAGGAACTTACAAGCAGGCACAGACAGCCGAGTCAATAGAGTACATCTTACAAAACACAACGGACAAGACCATAGACAATATGCATAAGGACAAGCCAAAGACATTAAATATTAATAAGATGGTGCAAGAAGCCAAACGGTATGAGAATTAAAGCTAGGACAATCGTCTAAGAATTTTATAGTCTATGACAGTGCATTGCCATTTATGGTTGTGCTCAACGTGTACTTTCAAAAAATATTGAATTATAAATTTAATAAACACTGACAGTGGGTCTGGTCCACAAATTCAAGGTTGCTCAGCGAAGTATGGGGAGATGCTTGCTATTTCTTTCATGAATATAGTTGGAAACGTTGATATTCTTCAGATAACCAAAGATACTGACATAGCATTCAAAATTTGCATGCTGATGTGGTAATGGGCCGCACGTATGGCGCAGAACCGACGAACGATAAGGCAAACGGGTTCTAGGCTGGAGATCACGGGGCGACGAGAGTAGGACGACCTCACACAAGTTGGACGGATGACCTAAAGAAGGTCGCTGGTGGGGGTTGAATGAGGGTTTCAAAAGACCGCGTGCAGTGGCAAACTTTGGGGGAGTAGATACACTTTACTAGGTTTATCGGCACGAACGGTGGATACTTTCCCGCCCCAGCAGACTGGGCAATTTACCACCATCAGTCCGCCTACCACCTATTTGTTGAGAGTATGTGCGATTGCAATGATGTCAAATGCCAATTTTTACTTTCAAGGAAAACAATAATTAAAAACTTGCTATGGTTATATCTATTTTAAAATAACTCCGCTTGAAACAAGACTTTCTTAGCGCTCACAGCGCCTGAAAACCTGAAAAAAAAAAGTCAAATTTAGCATTTTCCACAATTTCTCACATTGTATATCATTATGAAACAAAATGATACCACTTTGCACTAATAATATTCATTAATTCATTCATTCATTACAGCCCCTAAAACACAGCGTCCTAGACCTCCACTGCTGGAGATGGGCCTTTAGAGTGTAGAGTCTCGCAAGACTCTTGCACATTTTTTTTTCCAAATTTTGCTATTGTTTACTTTTTTTGGGGTTAGGTTTTTGTTTTCAATAAATTTTAATTGCGTCGTGTTCGTAATTTTTCATATTTTTTTGTTCCTAACGAATTTCTCATTGGTACACGCCGGGGAGATTTGAACCGACGACCGTTGTTGTAGGGTTTAAGGAACGCGTTCTTACAACCGACCCACCACCGCGCAATAATATTCACAGTAAATTAATTAATAAACCAAAATACTTGGACTTGACATGTCCGTGCAAAAGGCAATAATTCACCTCTCTCTATCTTGTCGATCTATTTTTACCGACTTATACTCTTTTTAGTCTGTGCTTTAGGGACAGCTTTTTTTAGTGATGCAACGAAACATGAATGAATGGTGTGGTCGAGGACCAGCGAGCGTAAACATATATGTATTATAATCACTAGATTATATATATATGTCTACCAAAAGTCCAAGATATTTCAAAACCTCCTGTGACATTAACCATTCCTCGATATAAAATGATTGATGATCTCATCAGTCAGACGCGACGGGTTAATTTAGTTCGTTTTATGTTAAAATTACCTTTCGTTTAAATTATTACTGGAAAAGGTAACTAGAATTATTGGATTTAACTACTTGCACCTACCAACACTTTCATATGGTAGGTTCTCAAATTTCTTTGGAGACCGAACCCTTTCGAAAGAAGAGAAGACAAATTTCTAAGCATTCCATGGATTCACCGTGCGGGTGCCGGGTCCATCGTGTGTGGGTAAGAGATGAGAAGAATGGTGTCTCGGGCTTGCGACCGACAATAGGCTGGTTTAAGAAAAGGAGGCCTCCTTTTTTTTTCTATTGCGCGATAATACGCTCACTATCCACCATTCTACTTCTCTCCCTACCCAACCAAATACTGTATAATTCCGTTAATGCCGTCTTGGAAGCTCGTTCCATAAATGTATTGACGGCAGACCTGCTTAGGCCCAATTCTTTCAGTAAGTGATGCAAAGATTTTGCTGGAACTCCTCTTGCACCAACTTCCACTGCGTAAAGCTGAGTCTTGAACCCGTTTCTGATCATTTCTTCTGTGAGATCATAATATTTATTCGACTTAATGTTGTGGTCTTTTGGAATATTTGATTCCCACGGAACGGTAAGTTCAATAAGGATAACTTTTTTCAAGTTCCGAGAAAACACTAAGATGTCTGGCCTATTAGGCTAGTTCATCTGGGTTCCTATAATGGTGTTCAAATGTATCCATGAGAATTTTCCAGTCTGATGCGGCGCCAAGGATCGAGGTGAGCTTGCATTTAGTTTTCGTGCTTTGCCCTTCCTTTACAAATGTGGTCAAAGTTTTAGTACGTGAAACATTTAGTACGGAACCGTAAAATAATCAACAACTGATTTATGAGTATTATTTAATAATTATTATTTAACATCATAGGTAATTTATTTATTTAAAGTTATATAAAGTCTCATATCAGGACAACGGATATGCTATCTGAATCTTTCCTTAGGCTGGGTTGCACCAAAAGTATATTGTTATGAATAAAGTAAAAAATGGCGTTGCATGTATTAGTTTTATTTAAAGGTCAGCCGGTAGCTGGTATATTTGACGCCATTTTTAACTTAAATCGTAACCATTACAGTGACTCCGTTTTAGTACGGGCCTTAGTGGCATTAGTTCACTTTAATAAATAAATTTGTACAGGAATTTTAGTTTTTATTTATCTTATCCCGATGCCCACACAGCAAAGTCTGACTAACATGTCTTTCTTTTTATTGGTTAAAATGATAACATCATCATTAAATTCCAAATGTTGCAAAATTTGATGCTTTTTTTAGAATTGCCCATATATCGGAAGTGTTGGGCGATAATGGCCCAACACTTCCGATATATGGAAATATAGAGCGCGGGGAAACCGCAAACAATTAACTGCAGCTAACCATATATGAGTGTAGAGTCCAATTTATTTCTTATCTCACATTACGAAACAAAATACTTTTGACTAAAACAGTAAATTAATTTACAAAACAATAACTTGAACTTGACATGTCCGTGCACAATGGCGCGAAGAACTCTGATATTTTGTTTTTTTGTGGATTTGGCCAAGGATAATAATTTATATTTATCGTAAGTAAAATTAATATTAAAAAATATTGCTTGGTAGGTACTTAATTACGTTAACTCTTTCACGACCTAGTTAATACTTACAATATCAAAATTCATCGCAACATTTAATACTTCAATGTGAAAGTACCTAATTCAGCGGATATGAACAATAAATACATCGTCAGAAATCTGAAATTGTGGCCAAGATTCTGAAAGCTTTAGTAGATTTGATAACGAAAATTAAAACGACACTTTGAAGACCTAAAAATAATTATTATACATACATGCTTATTATAGGTCTAATACTTATAGCTATTTTTTGCAAAAAAAATATAAGTTTATTTAACAAAATCGGCCGGGAGAATCCTTTCAGCATTTTTCGATATTCGTCGTAGTTTAGATAGTAGCCATCAAAGCCCACTTGAAAAATTCACCTATATAGCCTTGACCATATTTAGACAACCCAATTTTTTTGTTAGTGTATTTATTTAAAATATAGATTTTATTTGGATACAGATTGGTAAAGATCGCTCTGGTACGTATCTTTGTATATTGTTGTTGCGCCTACTTGCAGTGTTTTAGGTATGCTGTTGTAAATTATTCTACCTATTTCAACTAATATTTAAGCGCTATCGAATATTATTTCCAAGTGCATTCTAAACCCCGACAGACACGTCAACGAGACAATATTATTAATTTTATGTTTAGCTTTGACCAAAGACATATAAATTCAGAACATGCCTAAAAGTGGTCTATAAGCGCCGTGGTTCGTGCGTAATTTTTTAAAAAGTTTGTCGTCGGCCTGACTAGACGTATGTTCTATCAGGCCGTCAACGGACACTTCAAGCCTCTCCAGAAAATAAGATAAGTGCTCCTGGAGGAGAGCAGAGGAAATAGTCGAAGCTAGAACCTTTGGGTTCGTAGCTATACTGGCGCTGTTATATCAGTAGCGGCACCCAGCACCAAAAGTATATGAATTACCGGCGGGGGCTTAGGTTCCAGCTGGCATCCTGCCGGGGAATACGGGGGAATGAATTTGCAATGATATCAAATGCCAATTTTTGCTTTGAAGGAGAACTAAAATTCTAGGCTTGCCATGGTGATATTTATATTAAAATAACACCGCTTGAAACAAACTATCCGAGTCTGAAGGACCCAACTGTATGTCTAAACTGCATACGATATATATATATATATATATATATATATATATATATATTTATTTTACTTTTATTCTGTAGCAGTATGCAACTTTTAAGTGCACAAATAGTCTTTTAATAGGGTTTAACGTTGTGCTTCCCTCTCGCTCGCACAGTACAATGTTTTCAAACATTATTCAAGTCTGAGTGTACTTTTAAAAAAATGTTGACTCTTCATCATCAATTTTCTAGATTATAAAATTACGGACATTTTAGACATAATTTCACTTTCATTTACCTAATTTTAGACGGAGAAAAATATATACATTTTAAACGACTTTCCTCTATTTTACTTCAACAAATCAATGAATAATATATCTCTAAAATATTCCTAACTTTATTTCCTAAAAAAGGTTAGCCGAAATGGCTTTATACTTATACTGTATGGTCTTTGTACATACTTTTAAGTAAAGTGTAATTAACTGCCTCCGTGGTCTAGCGGTTAAGTCCGTGGATTTAGACTCGGAGGTACCGAGTTCGATCCCTGGTCGGGACACAAAAATATTTATTAATGTAAATAAACACATTTAATTATTATTTAATTTATTTGTGATATTTCTCGAGTTTGGTACGCTGGAGACATCGACGCGCTTGCCACTTGTCATGATTGGCCTATAGTAAAGTTGGCTAAATGTGAATCCGCTTATTTATAAGCGTGGTTTCTGACCACCCCGAAAGGGAAACGGTAATGATGATACTTTTTGTAATTAAGTATTTAATAAATAATAATAATAGACTACATTTCTCAGAAATACACTCAGACTTAAAAAAATCTTTAAAAATATTGGATTGTGCAAGCGAGAGGCATGCAAAAACATTAAACCCTCTTAAGGCTTCTTAGATAATTATAAAAACCATAAAAACACAAAAAAAAATGATGTACCCAATTAATTGCAAGAACCACAAGAAAGTCCATTGAATGTATGTCTATTACTTTGGATGTCCCAAAGCGATTTGCACAGCAGGCATCGATACAGGAAACGAGCTCCCATATGAACCAGAATTAGCAAACCTATAGATATTTTGCGCATCTGTAACGGCCGGTTGCAGAAAGTATCAATAAAGAAATCTATGATTAACATTTTGATATACGGCACATGACGCTGAAGACTTCTAGGGCATTCGCCCACTTGAATGACACACACAAGCATCAACATAACAATTACTTTCTAGGTAGGTACCCAGATGTTGTTCTTATACTTCTTTTTTTTTTTTTTTTTATACTAGCACGACATTTGACCTTGTGCCTACCTGATGGTAAGTGGCGCGCAAGGTCCATGAATGTTAGCAACTGAAGTCAGACATTTATAACTGCCATCAGTCCCTAACACTATGCCGGCTTAACTAGATGCTTTTCACACTTCGCTTGAAGGACTCCAAGTTATAGGAAAGTGGAAACACAGAGGCTGGAAGAGCATTCCACATCTTTATCGTACGACAGATGTATGAGTCCCCAAATTTATACGTACGCGTAAGGATGGTGACTACGGTATGTGGGCGCATATTCTGATGTTTTGGTGATGCTCTCAATGTAGTTCCGGTGGCTAAGGTCTGAGCGTATTTCCACCCCGAGAATCTTCTATCTAGTATCTAACCATAGTCACAAACTCGCGTTTATAATATTCGTATAAATATTCCAAAAGACCACAACATGAAGTCGAACAAATATTTTGATCTCACAGAAGAAATTCCAGCAAAATCTTTGCACCACTTACTGAACGAGGTTTCAAGACGGTATTAACGGAATTATATTATTATTATTATAGCGGTATTGGCTCTGTTGTAAGAACGCGTATCTTAAATCCTACAAAGGTCGCTTCAACCCCACCCGGCATGTACCAATGAGAAATACACTTTTCTTACGTACATTTGTCATAGATTTACAACACCACCGTTCCCGTGCCTGAGAGCACGTTAAGCCGTGTCGGTCCCAGTTCCACTAATGCCAACTTGTGGAATCGTTAATAAATTGTCATAAAAAATTGATCATATCTTCGCCAAGCCGCCTGGCCAGCGTGGCGAGTGTAGGCCAAATTCTCCAGTTCTGGAAGGCCCATCTCTATGGGTCTATATATGGTGGAGGTCTAGGACGCTGTGTCTAGGGGCTGTAATGAATGAATGAAAATTATAAAAGCGATGGTGGCTCGTTTGTAAGAACGCCTTTCTTATAATCCTAATAAGATTGGTTCGAACCTGGCATGTACCAATGAGAAATAAACTTTTCTTACGTATATTTGTCATAGATTTACAATACCACTGTTCCTGCCTCGGAGAGCACGTTAATACCAACTTGTGGAATCGTTATTAATGTCGTCTCAAACAGTGGTTTAGGTGTTTGCTCTCCGTTTTAGCTGTAACGATAAATTAAATGATAACATTATTTGATTGGGTTGGGATAGGAGCCGAATGGTGGATGTTAAGCGTCTTGCGTAAACCAGCCTCTATAGTCAGTCGTAAGCCCGAGACACTATCTCCTATCTCTTTCCCACATACGATGGACCCGGAACGCGCACTGTGAATCCATGAAATTATATAATAAGAAACTAAATTCTTGTTTACTTCTCCGTGGTCTAGCGGTTAAGTCCGTGGATTTAGACTCGGAGGTATCGGGTTCGATTCCTTGTCGGGACACAAAAATATTTATTAATGTAAATAAATACATCTAAATAATATTTAATTTATTTGTGATATTTCTCGAGTTTGGTACGCTGGAGATATCGACGAGCTTGCCACTTGTCATGATTGGATATAGTAAAGTTGGCTAAATGTGAATCCGCGTGGTTTCTGACCAACCCGAAAGGGAAACGGTGGTGATGATACTTTACCTTACTAAATTCTTGTAAATTGCTAAATTATTAGATGAACAGAAAATGATAAATTATGCGACATTTATTGACCACTTATATTGTAAATAATAAATAAAACGTAATTGTATGCAACTTTTGGCATTGTTCCCAGTAGGTGGGAATGTTTAGATTAGGCTGGGCCACACTGAAGACAAACACTGTAATCTTATGCGCGCAACGGTGAAACTAAACATTCATGTGAACTCCGGACGATAGGTGTTGATGTAACCATGATGATATATTTTGAAGGATTTTTTTAATTTCAAAAGTGGATGCAGTTGTCTTATCTCTGAACTCTTATTATTTCTAAGAAGTTTCCTCAAAGGCTCCTTCACTCAACCAATCCTTCCAGCTGTCAAAGGTACCTATTCTTAGTTGTAAATACTGCAAACCGTTTACAACTACGAATACTTACGAATGCTGCGAATTTGTGGAATAACCTGCCCTTAAATATAAGACAAGCATCAAATCGAGTTCAATTTAAAAAGATGGTCTATTTGCATTTCTTAAATGGCTTCTAACAAGAATATATACACTTAGTGTATATGTTGTATTGTATTGTATGTATGTGTTTATGTATGTATATAATTTACATATTGTTTATTGCTTACAATGTGATCATTTAGTTATAATATATTTGATTTTTACTTGCACCCACCATTCACTTTAAATGCTTTATCTGTTCCTAAGGTTGGCTGTCAGAGAATGTCTAGTGGCATTAAGCCCGCCCCTTGTACATAGTGCAATAAAGTTTTAAATAAATAAATAAAATAAATAAATAATTACTAAAACACGCTTTAAGAAGGTTTCAATACGTCGCGATGTCCTTGACAGTTCTATTCCTCGTGCGTAGTGACGTGGCGAGGCGTACCTCTGTTTGACAGCGCGAAGGAATAATTAAGTGTGCACGTCGAACACAACCATAACCAGAATTTTCCTTGATAACCAACAATGCTCTGTTATAATAATAATAAATTCGTTTATTTCTAATCACTAGAATTCATATTAAAATTATTAGAACTTACAGATAAAGGTGCTTAAATTTAACTATAATATATATATATATATTCTCGTATATACACAGCGTCAACTATCATAACGACCGCACAGCACAGCGCCAAGTAGATCGCTGCTGATACCTAGATATGCAGCAGACTAACCCTTTGTACCTATGTAAACAACACATCTTTCTTTAACCCGTTGGTGAGAATGTGTCGCACCTACAATAGAGTGGTTAGCTTGCGGCCTAATATTGATGTTTTTGACAGTGGTTTTGCAGCGTATCAAAAGTCCATTACCACAGACCTCCTCTGCCTTATTTGACTCATATTGCCGTAATCTTTTTTTAATCATTGTTATATTACCTGTATCTATGTTGTGCATGTATATTTTGTTAAAAATTGTATTTGTATAATGAATTTGTTATTATTGAATTTTGATTATGTTTACCGATTAACTGCCTCCGTGGTCTAGCGGTTAAGTCCGTGGATTTAGACTCGGAGGTACCGGGTTCGATTCCTGGTCGGGACACAAAATTTATTAATGTAAATAAATATATTTAATTTATTTGTGATATTTTTCGAGTTTGGTACGCTGGAGACATCGACGAGCTTGCCACTTGTCATGATTGACCTATAGTAAAGTTGGCTAAATGTGAATCCGCTTATTTATAAGCGTGGTTTCTGACCACCCCGAAAGGGAAACGTTCGTGATGATACTTTTACTGATTATGTTTAAATTTAATTTGTGTAATTTGTCTTCTAATTTGTATAATAATTATTATAATTTGCATGTTGTGTGTGCTGCTTGGATTCCAGTCTAGTCCATGTATAAATTAAACGAACTCAAATTTGCAACTGACTGGAATCTGTTTGCACACCTAATAATAAATAAATAAATATTTTTTTTGACGATTGGCCTAGCTTTTATTCTCATACCTTTTGTCTTCTTGCCCTGTCTTGTTACGAGTATGTTTTTCATGTCCTGAAATGTAACCTACAAAATTTATGTTCTGAATGCGGTATTTTGGCTGTAGGTGGCTACTAACTTCTTCTAAGCCATTTCGTGATGGGCTCGATGTTGAAATCGTGGTGGAGGTTGACGGTCCGCACGAACCAGGGGGCATCCGCCGCCTGGGCAAGGAACCGGTTCTGGATCACCTAAAACTTTTAAATAAGAATCTGATAAGCGTGAGCAAACGCCGGAATGGCGTAGGTTAGAACCGGGCGGATATATGCTTTGTAGATAGTAAGCTTGTTGCGCGCTGACATTTAGATCCGCCTGCCGATCATGCCTGACAGGTAGTGTGTAGAATCGGGCTCTGAAACAGAATTAATTTTGTAAGGTTTAAAGGACAATTTACTGTCGAAAGTGACGCCAAGGTACTGATGGTGGGTGGACGATCCGGGCATCTATGCTTCTTGTGGGAGAGGAGCGTAGCTTGACTCTTGCTGGGGTTGACCTCGATCTTCCAGGGCTCGAACCAGTCGGCGAATTACCTATCCTGGAGGGAATTACCTATTCTGTCGACACAAGGACTCCTTGAGAAAGGGTGGTGTCGTCAGCGAAGAGGGCTACTGACTGAATTACTTCGCGCGCAAAGCGCGCGGTGGGCTTTGGGGGTGACCCCGTAAGCCGGCTGGAACTCGGCGGGCGACGGCCCACCGGTGTCTATTTTCTCCCCTGATTGTGCTGGCAGGGGAGGGGACCCGTGAGGGGGGGTCCCTGGTGGCGAGGTTGGTAGTGCCCCCGACCTGGAAGCGGCCGGGGGAGGGGCCGCGAGAAGGGTGCGGCCCCTGTGTCGTCTTCTTCAGTTCCCGACCTTAGGGTGGTCGGGAACGCTAGGTCTTCGCCCCCGGCCTGGAAGCGGGCGGGGGAGGGGTCACGAGGCGTAATGTGACCCCTATGATGTCGTCTTCTTCAATCCCCGACCTCAGGGCGGTCGGGGATACTCTTCGCCCCCGGCCTGGAAGCGGGCGGGGGAGGGACCACGGGGCGTAGTGTGGCCCCTGTGAGGTCATCATCTTCAGCCTCCGACCTGAGGGTGGTCGGAGACGCTCTTCGTGGTGTGCTCCCGGTCTGGTTAGCGACCGGGAGTGGGCCTCAGGGTTGTGGGCCCTGTCTGGTCGTCTTCTTCTTCACCTCGGCGGGGGGGGCCCCAGGGTCTCCCGGGGCAGGCGGCGGCCTTCCGGTGGCCGTGCGTGGAGCGGTGCGATGCCCTGAAGATGGACGTGCCGGCTGCGGTCGGCTCCGTCAAACATCCGTTTGGCGAGCCTGGCCACGAACCGTTCGATGGTTTCCATCTTCAGGTCCTCGTGGATATTGGTGTTGCGCACGAACCACGGTGCGCCGACTGCCGCGCGCAGACAGAGGTTCTGCTGGGCCTGCATCTTGGTCTTATTGGATGCTGAAAGCAGGTGGAGCCATGCCGGAGCGGCGTAGGTGAGGCGTGAGCGGATAAAGGTCTTGTATATGTTGACCTTTACCCGGGATGGTAGGGAGGAGTGCAGCAGAGGCCGCAGCTGGGCCCTTGCTGCCTTCGACCTGTTGATGACATGGGTCGCCATAGGGCCCATGCGCAGCATGCGGTCAATGACACATCCCAGGTATGTCACGGTATCCGCCCAGCTCACCCGCTGGCCGCGGAACGTCAGCGGCTCCGGTTGGGCACGGCGGGTGGTGAGGATCGCGGCCGTCTTCGCGACGTTCGCCGACATCCTCCACCTGTCCAGCCATGGTGGGAGCAGGTCCAGCAGTTTCTGCATTTTGGCTGCAGCGTTAGCAGCCTTGCCCGCCGAAGTGAAGAAGGCGCTGTCGTCGGCGTATAGCGCCAGGACGACATCCTTCTCTCCCCTACGCAGGTGACCATCCAGCGTGGGGATGTCGTCGGTGTAGGTGGCGTATAGTGCCGGCGACAGGCAGCTGCCTTGCGGGACACCAGCCGCGATGGGTTTCTCCGCCGAGGAGGCCTCGTCTACCTGGACAAAGAAACGTCTCCCCTCCAGGAACGAAGACAGCACTTTGACTGCCATCGGTGGGAGCCCGGCGTCGAGGAGCTTCGAGAGAAGACCGGCATGCCAGACTCGGTCGAACGCCTTCTCCATATCTAAGAAGACGCCGACGGAGCACCGGCCTTTGTTCAGCTCCTGCGCCAGGTAGTGCAGCACCCGCGTCAGCTGGAGAGTGGTGCTGTGCTCTCCGCGGAATCCGTATTGCTCCGGCCTGGGAGTCAGCGGATCACGGATTCGGCGGAGGAGCAGCCTCTCAAACAGCTTCGCGGGGTGCGGCAGCAAAGTGATCGGTCTGTAGCTGGAGGGGTTCCGACGATCCTCCGAACTCAAATTTGCAACTGACTGGAATCTGTTTGCACACCTAATAATAAATAAATAAATATTTTTTTTGACGATTGGCCTAGCTTTTATTCTCATACCTTTTGTCTTCTTGCCCTGTCTTGTTACGAGTATGTTTTTCATGTCCTGAAATGTAACCTACAAAATTTATGTTCTGAATGCGGTATTTTGGCTGTAGGTGGCTACTAACTTCTTCTAAGCCATTTCGTGATGGGCTCGATGTTGAAATCGTGGTGGAGGTTGACGGTCCGCACGAACCAGGGGGCATCCGCCGCCTGGGCAAGGAACCGGTTCTGGATCACCTAAAACTTTTAAATAAGAATCTGATAAGCGTGAGCAAACGCCGGAATGGCGTAGGTTAGAACCGGGCGGATATATGCTTTGTAGATAGTAAGCTTGTTGCGCGCTGACATTTAGATCCGCCTGCCGATCATGCCTGACAGGTAGTGTGTAGAATCGGGCTCTGAAACAGAATTAATTTTGTAAGGTTTAAAGGACAATTTACTGTCGAAAGTGACGCCAAGGTACTGATGGTGGGTGGACGATCCGGGCATCTATGCTTCTTGTGGGAGAGGAGCGTAGCTTGACTCTTGCTGGGGTTGACCTCGATCTTCCAGGGCTCGAACCAGTCGGCGAATTACCTATCCTGGAGGGAATTACCTATTCTGTCGACACAAGGACTCCTTGAGAAAGGGTGGTGTCGTCAGCGAAGAGGGCTAGTGTAGATGACATACAGAAGAGAAGACAGGGTCGAACCTTGCGGGACTCCTGCCCTGATGGGGCGGGAGGAGGAACAGGCCGAATCGTGATGGTACGACACATCGTGTCGATGACTTTTTTTTCATTCGCTTCATAGCAAAATTCAGTAATAAAGCGCGCTATGAGCAGCTAGTCAAGCACAGGGTAAACTGATTACAATATTTTGTGGCGATAATAAAGTAATTTGATTTCTTCCTTCCATAAAATATTGATTCTCGAAATTTCCTGTGCCAACCCAACAATGTAGGACAGTAAAATAATTACTTTGTTTTGTTGTAAATGACAAAATGATGGTAACAATAGTGTAGGGTCTTAAGGCGCATGTGGTACACATCTGTGCGCGCCGCATCGCACCGTGACTCCGAGGTGAAGCTGAAATCAAACTATCTATAGACCGAACCTATAGTATTGACAAGCACAAAGGCACATTTCTATTATTTTTTATTATATAAATATATTTATTCAATTCAATTAGTTTATTCACCATACGATACATTAAGTACACTCATATTTAGTCAGTTATACATAATATTCCTTTACCACTTAACACTATAAATAATCACTACTTACATACGAGTAGATGCTGCTGTACAAGGGCGTTGTCACTTAGAATCTATAAATTAAACTAATAGTAAAATGAAAATAAAAAACATTTAAAAAAAAGTACATAATAATATTATTGTATGATAAGATATCATCATATTGAAAAACAATAATAACAGAAAAAGTAAAAGAAGGCAGCTGTATATATATATATATAAAATATAAAACTGCATCTTGAATATATTTATAGTATGATTAAAAGTAGGTTCGGTAAATATCAATCGATAGTCTTATTGTGTTACATTAAAATTGTGTTTTCACCTATATTATACTTAAACTCGCAACAAGAAGCTTTATGTATAATAATAATAAAATTTGTTTATTGAATTACTAGATTCATAGTGTTGGTAACAGAAAACCTTATAAAACTATGTTAGTACTAACCTAAGTTTTATTTACATTTATCTAAGGCCAACTCCCCGCACATGCACGCCACAGCAACGAGACATGTACGGAGAGTTAAGCTCTCAGCGTCCATTCTAAGGATACTGTTGGCGCTGTCTCGCACCCGATCAAGCAGATACCCCTTATAAGATAAACCTAGTTTAACTTAAAATAAAGAGCAGTAAGTACATAAGGTAAGTGCATTACTAAATAAATACTAATACATACATATAACCTACATAAATAAAATATTAACAATACAGTATAATATATACACAATACTATATCTACTAATGATAAATCAGTCTGATTAAAACTAAGCTAAAACAAAAGGAGGAACATGGAAAATTACGAACCTCGGTCTCGCATGTAGTGACCATGTACTAGTTTTTTAAAAATACATCTAATTATGTTTGTCATCGCAAATATCCATTTTTAAATAGATTAGCGATTAACTCTTTTTATGTTATTTTACTAATGATATTTATAAAATGAACCTACCTAACTTTAACACCTGCATCTACAATTACTTTTTAATTCTTTTTTTTTTTTCGATAAACAAAAGACGTTTTCCTACTCTGCAATACCAATTTACCTGCATAACCTACCTAATCCATGCAGGTGTTAGATACATGAATTAAACATTTTTTTAAATCTATATTGTAAAAGTAAGGATTAGACAGCTGCGTAATTTAAAAAAAAAGGTTATAGAGTCTGACAGAGTTCATGTAGATAACGACTAGATTTTAAGATGGAGGTTTTGTAGGTTCCTTACAAATCTATAAAAAATATATATATATTACCTATAAAACTTTTTCACCGGTTTTTGAAGTATGAATACATATTTCCAATTGTATTGCACGCTGGAGCCCAAACCAGGAATTTTCGTCTTGTGTCTTGGGCTCCAGCTGCTACAGTTATTTATTTCACCTGAATTTCACAATTAACGTATTAATTAATTCGTAAAGTATAAAACAAACTTTAATATTTATAATATATACAATTTAAAATAATAATAATAATTTAGATAAAAATCTATTGTTATGCAAGCAAAAAAAAATAAAAATAATAAATAAATATTTTTTTTTTATTACAATAAAATTAACAATAAATAAAATATTATACATATGATATGTTCGCCTTTCGTATAGATTTACAATAAAGATTTTAAATAAAAATAAAATAAAAAAAGTTTTGGTAAAATATAGGAAAATAGTATATAAATGTTCTCTGTCTAAAATTTGATATATGAAAGTATAAATAGAAAGTTTGAATGTAATCTCATTTCTTAAAAGAGTGTACACTCAGCCTTGAAAAAACGTTGATAATAAGAGGCGTGCGCAACAACTAAAAACGGCTTCATCTCTCATCCTCACACCATGGACGGACTGGCCCACAGGCGTAGAAGAGGCAGGGGAGGGAAAAGGAAGAAGGCGGCCAAGGCCAAGCAAAAAAACAAAGCTTCTTCCTCGTCCATCCCCGAACCCAGGCCAGTAGTAGCTGCAGCGGAGGCCCCAGTTAAGGAGCAACCCCAACACCCAGCCATAGCTCAAGCAATCCCGACGCCCTCCTCGGCCGGAACAGCGCCAGAAGGCATGTTTCCGATCAAGGAGGGCATCGAAATCCTAAACTCCATCTTTGAGGCTATCAGAGACGGGAGAGACGCGATCCCAGAGATCCTCAGCGGCCTTGCGAGGCTAACACTGTCCTCTTCACAGTCCAGGCGCTGAGGATCGTTCATTGGAACGCCAACGGCTTGCGTCGTAAGAACAAGCTGCTAAGAGCATTCCTTGCCGAACAGCGTGTCGACGTTGCGCTGATCAGCGAGACTCACCTTCATCCCAATGACAAATTCAAGGTCCCGAACTTTGTCATTTATCGCCAGGACGAGTGCTCTCCGCACGGACGAGCTTACAGGGGCCTAGCTGTTATCGTGCGGAGAAGCCTCATCCACCAACCTTTACCACCATCCCCTCTTACTTCCTTCTATGCTGTGGGGATTGCGGTAAGTGTCGCGGGAAAGGAGACACACCTTTATGCGGTCTACCGACCGCCTGCAGGTGTGCCTCTTGACATGTCGGAGATCCACACACTTTTGGATGCAGGCCCTCCGACAATGCTCGCCGGCGACATGAACTGCAAACACGCAGCCTGGAACTCCGCTATCGCCAACCATCAGGGAGAGAGGCTCTTGGAGGATTCGGAACTCCACGGATATGATGTGTTGGGACCAGACGCCCCCACTCGGATTCCTGGGAACCCGAGAGGGCAGGCGGAGGTCCTCGACATCATCATTGTCCGTGGGATTCCGGAAACCCCTCGACAGGAGGTTCTCTACGACCTGGAATCCGACCACCTTCCTGTACTGGTCGAATTAACCGGCCATCCCACAAAAGTCTCGCTGGCAGTGCCGCGGAAACGCACTGACTGGCAGGGATTTGCCGCCCTTATGGCCCAGCATACTCCCTCCTACCCGGTGTCAACGGCCGAGGAGGTGGAAAGGCTGTCGTCCGAAATCGCCGCACAGATCCGTAGTGCACTAGGGCAGACCTCTTCCGCTGTGGCGGGAAGGGCGGGGCTACCCCCGCTCCCCCACCACATCCGGTTGCTACTACAGCAAAAGAGGCGCCTACGGAAACTGTGGCAGTTTAACCGCTGCCCGGCGATGAAGACGAGCCTGAACGCCCTCTCGGCGAAGATACGAGAGGAGCTGGACACTTACGACGCCAGCCGATGGCAAGAGCACATAGATTCCATAGGCGATCACGTACCTAGTGCGCACCGTCTATGTGCCCAATTATCCAATGAACGATCTCCCGTTCATCCTCTGATAGCCTCAGACGGAACCCCGAGGTTCCGCGCAGCAGACCGAGCCGAAATCTTTGCCGAGTGCCTGGAGGGGCAGTTTAGCCCCAACCCTTCATCGGATCGGGTGCACACGGAGACAGTGGATCGGCACGTCAGGGACTACCTGGCGGCAGAGCTGTCGGCCGGTGACGAACCGGTAACCTTCACTCCCGGCATGGTGGAGCGTGCCTTCTCCCGTGTGAAGCTGAGAAAGGCCCCCGGCGCAGATGGCGTTCCAAACATGGCACTACGGTGTTTGCCGCGACGATCAGTCGTGGCATACACCCGCCTGTTTAACGGCATCATGCGCAGCGGGCATTTCCCAGCAGCATGGAAGGAGGGGCGCGTCATCATGCTCATGAAAAAGGGAAAAGATGTGAGGAAACCGGAGAGCTACCGACCGATAACTCTGTTGCCGACGGTCTCGAAAGTGTTCGAGAAACTGTTGCTGTTGCACCTGAACCCGTGCATCACGCCGAGAGCCGAGCAATTCGGCTTTCGGTCTGAACACAGCACGACGCTCCAGCTGACGAGGCTGCTGCACCACGTGGTGGTTTCTTCTGAGAAGAAGCACACCACGGTTGCAGTATTCCTCGACATGGAGAAGGCATTCGACAGAGTCTGGCATAACGGGCTGCTGTACAAGTTGTCCCTATCCCCCACCCCTGTTAGGATCGTCAAGGTATTGGCCTCCTTCCTTGAGGGCAGGAGCTTTCACGTAGCAGTGGAGGGCGTGGCTTCGAGTCCACGTCCCATACGAGCCGGCGTTCCCCAGGGTAGCTGCCTTTCTCCGTCCTGTTACTCCTGGTTCACCAACGACATACCGCTGGCGGAGGGGGTCGAGCTAGCGCTGTTTGCTGACGACGCCGCGTACTTCACAGACTCTAGGGTCTTGAGCTACGCGGTGACGAAGATGCAGCGCTGTCTCGATCTCCTCCCCGAGTGGCTCTCCCGTTGGAGGTTGTCGGTGAACGCCAGGAAGACTCAGGCTACGTTCCTTGAGACTGGACTGAGAAGGCTGAAACCCGACCGTCCGCTTCTGTTGAACGGCGAGAGTCTATCGTGGACTAATCCAGTAAAATACCTGGGCGTCACGATAGACAAACGCATCAACATGCGCGCCCACGTGACCGCCACTGTGAACATGGCGCGGGTGGCGAGAGCCAAACTTCGCCCAGTGTTTGCATCCAGTTTGCCGCTTCACACGAAGCTACTCATTTTTAAAGCCTATATCCGCAGCCGACTCACGTACGCCGCGCCGGCCTGGTACGCTCTCACCTCAGCTACGCTGAGAGCACGTTTACAAGCGCAACAAAACCTAACGCTTCGTACCATTGTCGGCGCCTCGCGGTACGTGAGGAACGATGTAATCCATAGGGATATGCGGATGGAAACACTGGACGAATTCGTGCGTCGTCTGGCGGCTGGCATGGTGGAAAGCGAACGCAACCTCTGTTAGAAGGCAAATACCTTGACACAGATTCCCCACTCCCCCCTGCGGGGGGTGTGAGAAGACTCTTCTACTACTACCATGGACGCCGCGTCAATCTGACCTTTCAAATAACACTGGTACATTGCATTTTGATGAAATTAGGCTGACACTTAATACGGGCAAATATTTTCTAATAGCCATCTCTAAGTTACCGACTCTATATTAAAAAAAATCAAATATTTTCACCATCACAAAATGTATCATAATCTCCTTTCTTTGACATATAGGTATTATTATTTATTTAAGAATTTAAAAATGTGTCTTATATTTTTTATTTATATATTTATTTTTATTTAATGTTTTAACCATATACTCGTACTTACCTACGTATCCATATGTTCACTGATTTTACTTATTATATTTTATTATTATTTTTTGTGTTTTTTTTTACTTTCTATAATAATTCAGTAAGTTGTTTTAAGTGGTGTTATTTTTATATAAATATCACCATGGCAAACTTAAAATATTAGTTCTCCTTGAAAGTAAAAATTGGCATTTGACATCAATGCAAATGGCACATACTTTCAACGAGAACAACAAATAGGTGGTAGGCGGAGTGACAGTGGTAATTTGCCCAGTCTGCCGGGGCAGAGAAGTGTCCACCATTCGTGCCTATAAACCCAGTAAAGTGTATCCACACGTTTTGGGATCAGGCTAGAATTGCCTTCATGCCCAGACATGCTGGCGCGGCATAGTGTTTGGGACTGATGTCAGTCATGAATGTCTGATTACAGTAGCTTACATTCATGGACCTTGCGCGCCACTTACCATCAGGTGGCAGCAAGGTCACATGTCCTGTTATATAAAAAACTTCTGTCACTCTCCCAAAGGTTAGCTGGTACGAATAACTTATATTTTATATTTTGTGTGCAATAAAGAATATTGGAGCAAATATAGGTAGGTATGGTAACCAGACAATCAAAATGCCGGTCTATAGATAGGGTCATTGGTGACGTATTTTCCTCTGAAACGCAGCTGCGGAGGCCTCCACAGATGTTTTATGGCTGCGAACATTTCCAAGACGCTTTATTATTTATTACGATATCGCCTACGACCGTTCAAAGCCTAATCTTTACTTTTATTATTAAGAACAATGGTCATTAGGTCCAGTATTTTTGGCAAGAACGCCAGATGCTGCAAGCATGTCCGTGGGAAAGGAGAAATATGCAGATGTTTCGACTCTTTGACGCTCAGTAGTAATAAACAGTCATTTATTTTTGAAATGATCAAAACGTGGTTTTATTATCTTAAAGTAAACTATGTGAACTGTTCCCTGTACTGCTAGGTATTTGGTAATAGAAATATTTACCCTCATCCGTTATTAGATGACGTGAATGTTTGTATGTTAAATAATATATAGGGTGGAGCTTTTAGCGCGGATCCGCAAAGGGTAGTGATAAACGAAAATGTTTATCTACGAGTATAATTTTCCGTGAAATTTTGATAACATTCACAGTTTTTTGAAAAACGTACAGTTAAAGATTCTATCTGTAAACAGTTTTATTCGAAGAAAATAAGGTACAATGATTTTAAAAAATAATAAAATATTAATTAAACTAAAAACTTACATCTTAAAACATAAATTACTATTAATAAAAATAAACCTTATTAATAAATAAAAATATAACTAAAATGAAGAAAAAACAAAATAAAAATTATTATAAATAATAAATTTGCTCCAAATCGATGCCAATGGGCAAGGTGCCAAGGATACTGGCACTTATTAATGACTTATTAATGTTTAGATTACATTTATAATAGTAATCATCTGTAAACTATAATTAAATTGAAGAATAATTATAATTATTAATAAGAATAATTTTAAAATAAATTAAATTAACAACTAATTATAAATAAAACTAAACTAAAGATATACGAAATAAAATATATTCTACAAATTAAACTAAGGGCTTACCACCTGCGGGTATTATATTATAATATACTATATATTATACACGTCTGGCCAGCGTGGCGAGTGTAGGCCAAATTATCCAGATATATGTAAAGGTCCATCTCCAACAGTAGAGGTCTAGGGCGCTGTTTTCTAGTTGCAGTAAGAAATTAATAAATGAAAATATATGATAAAAATGAACACTCCGAATTTAGTCGGGTTGCCCAGCAATTTATTAATGGACATATTTTCTAACCCATCATCACAGCTGCAGCTCCAGACCTCTACTGTTGGAGATGGGCATTACAGAACATTTTTTTTTGGCGAATTTGGCCTACCCTAGCTCCGCTGCCTCGTTTGCCAGACAGGTTGGCGAAGGTCTGATGTCTATAAACATTGTCTTCGTATGGCTAATGGTCTCGGGTTGGGGATGGGGACATGGGGATCTCAGCAGGTAACTGCTGGTAATTCATGCACTTTGGTGCTGGGCGCCGTTACTGGTAAAACAGCGCCCGTGTGGCTCGCGAACCCAGGGGGTCTAGGTTCGACTGCTTCAGCTCTCCTCCAGGAGTACTTCCCTAGGAAGTGGTCCCCCGTTGGCCGTTGGGGGGCCGTGCGCAAGACGGAGCGTTATTCTGGAGATGCTTGAAGTGTCCATTGTCGATCCGATAGACATACGTCTAGTCAGGCCAATAACAGAAAATGGTATATTATTTTGTTATTACCCTGTCTCCTACTAATACCACCAAAAAGGTATTTTAATGTGTTAAAAATACTGTCTCTCGCAATCAAAATATAATTGATATATTTTGACTGCGTCACTCGATCAAAATTATTTGGTTAATATGGTTGTTATTATATAGTATTTTTCCCTTTTTAATACATTTATCGTTGTTTTGATAACTAATCGTATTTTATTTACAATGCCCAAGTGACTTAACACTTTACGTAGACTTTTAACATAATGCTTCCCCTTACAATATAGGTATGTCAAAAATGGAAACAGTATATTGTAGAGAAAACACAAATAATTCGATTTGATTATAAATCCTATTTAAAAGCATAATTTTTGATCCACTACAAATTACGGCTACTATGAAAATTTTATGGCGTGGTGGTGGCTTGGTTGTAAAAACGATTTCCCTAATATCCTACAAAGGTCGGTTCAAACCCCCAGCATGTGCCAATAATAAATACACTTTTCTTACGTACATTTGTCATAGATTTACAACACCACCGTTTCCGTGCCTCGCAGGGCACGTTAAGCCGTCGGTCGTGGTTCCACTAAAACCAACTTGTGGAATCGTTAATAAATTACGCGGCGAACGAGTGCCTTCACTCCGTAGCCACGACTCAGATTTAGCTGTTAAGGCACGCAGGGCCAACAGTGAGATAGAGACGGTTTATAGGGTTTTAGTCCGTAGGCGCCCTGGGGCTTCACTAGGAAGCTTCACGGATGAGTCGGGCATGCGACCCCCACCCGCGTTGGCCCTTCAGGCAGTACGCCCCCTGACATTGATGATTTATCGATTCACCGTCTAAAATTAAAAAAAAAAAAACGTTAATAAATTGTCAATAAAAATCGACATCAGATCCTCGCCATCCCGTCTGGCCAGCGTGGCAAGTGTAGGCCAAATTCCCCAGATATATTATATGTTCTGGAACGCCCATCTCCAATGGTGGAGGTCTAAAGTGTTCTCGGGGCTGTAAGGAATGAAAATATAAAATTAGTGATGTAAAAATATATAATAAAATGCCTACTTAACATATTTAATCCATTATTTATTAACATCCCCTTTCAAAGAATATTTAACAAGTGTCACACTTATAAACCGCAAGATATGTTTTTAAAAAGGAGATTATAAATAAACCAAAAAGGATCGTAAAGCGTTTAACTAAATAAACTTAAAGGCGTTAAGTCAAAAACATCTGTGCCTAGATAAAGAAGTGGGTGTCAATGTTCTAATCCTTATCCGTACTTAGATTTTACAGTTGAGACGTGCTTAGGGGGTGATAAATATGTTTACACTGGAAACATTATTTATCACAGGTAAACTGTATTTAAGATAAGTGGTATACCGGTTAATTTAGACGCAGAGGTACGGATTCAATTTCTGGTCGATACATCTGGTTTGGTACGCTAGAGACATCGATGAGCCTGCTATGCTTCTTCAAAAGAGCGGTTTCTGACCACCCCGAAAGGGAAACTGTCGTGACGATACTTTACTTTTATTTAGGTTAGGCAACTTTTGTAAAGTTTGACAAGTGTCGTATGTAGTTACGGTCTATAAAAATCTATTAAAAAAGATTTCCTAAGAATTTTGCTAACTCAGACATTTAACGGAAGCGGATGCCGGAATCTCGTTGACTCATACTTGGACCAAAGGATGGGAAAATACAAATTTTATCATTGACATTATATAATGACCGGGAAATTTTATAATTATTTTACGACACTGCTTGTTACAGAAGTGTGAAACAATCTCTTCGTCGACTAGAGAAGAAGAACTAAGTGGATTGCGTAAAAAAATAATATAACAAACATTTTGTGGTGGGCGTACCCAAGGGAGGGCAGGGGAGCTGCACCCCCTGAATTAAGTTTACGTCTCTACTACGTATCTAGTTTTGTCGATAAAAGTAATTTTGCTACCTCATAAGCCGTTTTGCTAATGACCCTCGGAACCTACTTTAAAAATTGCTAATGAATGAATAAAGAATTTATATTTAAAAAAATCTTTTTTTTTTTTTGCAATTTGCTTATAAAAATCTGATTTGCCCTAGCCCAGAACCTGGGTACGCCCATGTATAATATTATATAATATGTAATATTATATTGGCGAGGGTACGGTAGTTGCCCGCTGTATCCTATTGGATCTTTATATCGGCCTAACAAGGTTTTTTTTCACACTTCGCTTGAAGGACACTGTTGTTTCCACTCTTTTTAAAGTATTTTATTTATTATATTTTGTTTACCTTTTGATAGCTTATGTTTTTTGACGCAGTTTTGTTCCTTTACATACACATCAAATTTACCTAAGATCCTTTGTTTTCATCATAGTTCCAATTATCTCTACCCTGACACTAACAGACACCATGATATCAGAATAGGATTTTTTTTACTTGTTTTTTTTTTAACAAATGCTCGGGTCCTTGGATGCGAGTCAATGATTTTTATAAATTCATTCATACAAACCGTTATCAACTTATCAGTACTTTTCTCACGGCGGCATACCGTTAAAAGAGGTAGGTAGGTAGCAAATGGCTAAACGGTGTGAACTCCTTTAAAACTAAATTATTTTACAACACCTAATAACATTATCTTTATTGCTACATTTTAACTTTTGTTAACAATTGCATGATATTGTTTTCGCATTGTTATTGTGGGTGTGCGCCTTTTTCTTATATCTAGGCTATTTTTTTTTTAAAGACGGTGAATCGATAAATCATCAATGATACGACCCCAGCCTAAAAGGCCACCGCGGGAGGACGCATGCCCGACTCACCGTGAAGCTTCCTTAAGAGACCCCAAGGCGCCTACGGACTAAAACCCTATAAACCGTCTCTCTCACTGTTGGCCCTGCTAACAGCTAAGTCTGAGTCGTGGCTACGCAGTGAAGGCACTCGTTCGCCGCGTTGCAAGCATGCGAAGCAAAAGTCTACTCGACGGCAGCAGACCCAACCTGAGGTGTAGGGGTCTGCGGTGGGGCCATCAAGGGGGAAATGGGGGACGAAGACAGCGGCGGCTGGATCGGCGACTGGAGCGGTGGTGGTAGGGTCGGGGGGTCCTTAGGTTGGCGGCCAGAGAACTTGGCGGAGGCCTCAATCAGTAAATTGAGCCTCGTCGCGACGCTTCTTCCAAAAGGATTCGATTGTTTCTAGGCTACTTAGTAGTAACCTTTAAATTAGTATAATATAAAATAGGGGTAGAAATACACTTAGATCTCAACCACCTAAACTACATGTATCATATCACAAAAACAGCGTCCAAAAAACTGGGGATACCTACTGAACAAGATGAAACGTACTTTCCGCCCTCACTCAGACTTATGCTTTATAAAGCAACAAGTACCTTACAGATGCTCTCAAAGAGTAGCTTATAATTTTTATGTTTCCTAATTAATTCTTAAAAAAGAGAAAAATGTATAATTTTATTTTAGAAGTCATATTTTTATTTTGTAAATTTTAAAATTTTATAGTTTTTGTTAATTTTTTATTTTTTTTTGTTTTAACAGTAGTAAGTTTTTAATTGTTTTAACAGTAATAAGTTTTTAACTTCTTCTTCTTTTTGTATTGGTGAATGCTGTGACACCTAATTGGTACATATATTAGATAAGCTATAATTATACTATGTTATGTGTGTGATAATATATGTACTGCTGTGTGTACTAAATAAATAAATAAATAAGTCCTGCAGAGGCGATACAGATAGATGGACGACACCACAGTGTCTAAAACTCTCGAATCGCTGAAGCTTCGCCGAGATGTGGCCTCATTAAGCGTGTTCTACAAGCTATACTACGGTGAGTGTTCTGAATAGCTTCACAAACTTATCCCTTCTCTATTCCGCAACCGAAACACACGCACAGGCCAAAATATGCACCCCCACACGTAGTAGTTACGCGTACATATAAATTTGGACATCTGTCAAATGGTGAAGATATCACGAAGTCACTGTGTTTCCCCATTTCTATGACCTTAAGTCCTTTAAGCGAAATGCGAAAAAGCATCTTGAGATGAAAGATGAGAAAATTTGGTCTACATTCGCCAGGCTGGCCAGATGGGTTGGCGAGGGTCTGATGTTTTTCTTTTGTAAAAGTGTCATCACGACCGTTTTCCCTTTCCGGGAAGTCAGAAACCACGCTTACAAAATTCGGATTCACATTTACCCCTCATTCCGAATAGAGCTCAGAGCGCTTAGAACGAATATGACACTGACCGTCGCGTCGTTCCGAATCAAACATCGCGATTTGGATGCTCAGAGCGTGATATCAATTTCGGAACGATCTAAATCACATTTTCATTCATAAAAAGATAGTTTTTTTTTAAATATATAGATGATAAATTGCGGATTCCACATCTTTGAGTATAAATACTAACAAATATACATCTCTCGGTTTATTTATCTTTATATGTGTAAAGTTTAATATTATTAAATTATTTTAAAATATATTGCTTACAGACATTTTTTTTTTTCTCTTCCCCTTAAATATTAATTATAGATTACAGTATAAACGAATTACAATATTAAATAATTTAAAAGAAAATATATAATTTAAATTAACTTGAAAATGGCGCGGGACATTATGACAAACAAGTGACAGCGCTCAGAGCGATCTACCTCGATATCGTGAGCAGTCTAAGCGCGAGAAATGATGTCATTTGTGACGTCACAAAGCTTTGGCAAAACGGTTTAAGCGCGTATCGGAACACCTTTAAGCATGCTTAGGTTACTATTATCGCGTATCGGAACGAAGGTTAGCCAACTTTACTATAGGCCAATCATGACAAGTGGCGGACAGAGGCGGCTTTGTTTTATAATATATAGTGATAGTGAAGTAATCCTGAAAGTAATAGGGCAATTGTCGCAAGGATTTACCATGTTTTTTCTTTTTTTTTCTTCTTGTTTTTCTTTTGCACAATTGAAATAGAGTGTAAAAATAGGACAATTTAGACAAATTTTAAGATGCGTTGGATTGCGTACTCGTATTAAGTAGAAGCTCTCTTCTCTACTTATAATGAATTTCTTGCAAAAAAGCACGACCTAGTTCAAGATTGGGCAACACCAAACGCGATCATAATTAATATTTGGCCGATATTTTCTCCCTATTACCTATTTCGGGAAGCAATAACGGAGGTCCTTGAGGGGGTCTTATGGAAAAATGCATGTGAACGTGCCGCAGCAGGATTTCTACGCGTTGGGCCCACCCTTTTCTTGTAAATTATTTTTTGTTTGTCCTGCGTTCACCGCTAATGTACAGGACTATGCTAAAAATAGCTTTGACGTAATTTCTATAGACGGTCTCACGCGGCCACCCGTCACTCAACTCTGGGATATTTAGAATAAAAATATTCATCCATTTTCGTAGACGCCGATGACTGGCACGTTAAAGATAAACTCGCTAGAGGAGGTGCTGTTAATAAATTAACGTAATGCCGTATTTAATTTGAAGTTGAAAATAACTTTGTTGTGTTGAGGTTTGTCTTCGTAATTAGAAGATTTCATTTTAAAATTATTCTAAGATACTAAAATAAAAAAGATCAATTCACATCTTTAAAAAACTTAATAAGTACTTTCTTTAGCAGAACAATATATTTTAACTCCACAAATTTCTACTTAAAAGTAAAAAAAGTAAAGTATCATCACGACCGTTTTCCTTTCGAGGTGGGCAGAAACCACGCTTATAAATAAGCGGATTCACATTAGGCCAATGATGACAAATGGCAAACTCGTCGATGTCTCCAGCGCACCAAACTCAAGAAAGTATTTATTTTCATTATTAATAATAATATTTTCATTAATAAATATTTTTGTGTCCCGACCAGGAATCGAACCCGGTACCTCCGAGTCTAAATCCACGGACTTTACCGCTAGGCCACTGAGGCAATTTCTACTTCCTAATAATATATTATCTTCATATATATATATGTACTATAATAAGTTGGTAAATCGTTTTGTGCCGTTTGCCGTAGAGACGATGGGCCCTTGGTCTGAGGACGCTAAATCGTTAATACGCGACATAAGCGTTGCCATCCGAGCGTCAACAGGTAATCCTTTGAGTAGGGAATATATTATTCAGAGGATCAGTGTTGCCATCCAACGAGGTAACGTCGCCGGAGTCCTCGGAACATTGGGTTCATCTTCTCCTGGATTCGATGACATGTAGAGATTGTAATCAAGATATTTGTAAGTATTTAGTTTTTATATTAATTAGGTTTGTTTTAAATTTAAATTGTATTCATACTCGTAGTTCTATAATAAGTATATATTGATGAGTATTTATGTAGTCCATGTATACACATACTATTTATGTAGTTTATTGGTTAGGATTGCTCCCCACATATGTATACTGTCTCACTCTCCCAAAGGTTAGCTGGTAGTAAAATATATGCTTTTAAGTAAAGTGCAATAAAGTATTTAATAATAATAGATTAAAAACAAATTATAAATAAAACTAAAATAAAATTACCTATGAAGTATTCTAAAACGCTCGCCGCATTTCCTCGTTTAATAATAATGGATCTATTGTTTTAGGTTGTTATGGCATTTGGACTCGTCACACTCTTCTACCCAGCTCTTAATGAAATGTCACAAATGCCTGTAATAGGTTTACGTCTTAGAGCAACGTGGCACGGTGACGGCGTTGATCCAATCCACATATAAATATATACATTTACGCGAAAAAATATTTACAACATATAAAATAAAATTAATATTAAGGATAGGGATATAAGTCCCGTCCGCGTGGAATGGTGGCATAAACGCTGGCATGCATGCGCTGCATTTCCCCGCTGAATTGCAATACTGATTCTCTGGGCGAAGAAAGAGCCAGCCCTCTTGTCACCGGAGGAGACAACAAGACGCTGTGTTATGTCTTTTAAAAACTTTTTTCGCTTGGACTCCATGGGCCCAGAGTTTCTACAGCAAACGGCACAAATATGTAATCTTTTAATATACCTACATACTTGCGCCGCTTGCTGGACTCCATATTAAGTTAATTTTAAGTTAAATGCCATTGAGGTTGGAACTTAGGTTAGTCCAACGTTTAATACATTAAGAATATGTCAAAAAATATATTTATATCTCAATCATTTTTAATATTAAAGATATAATTGGCATTTATATATAAATTTCTGAAAAAAATGATTATTTAATTTGGTCATTATTACAGACCCTAGAACACTCGGAGTCCCAGACCTCTACTGCGGGAGATGGCCCTTCGTGCCTTGAATTTCGTGCTAAGTAGGTAGGTATTTAACCAAAGCAGAGGTAAATAATATTTTATTGTGGTCTAGTTAGTATCCTGCCTAATTCCTATTAATAAGTCTGTGGATGTAGTAAATGCATTGTCCTTTGACTTATATGTAAGGATCGGTCACCTGGCAATTTATTCTTGCCACGCCGTCAGTTACCTACACAAAAATCAGGCTAAGGCCTATAAAGAGTCTGTACAATATAGCTTGATTCTTTTGATGTGTCTAGTGATGGACGCGGTATGTCGATAATATTTTTTTAAAATAACTTAACATAATTCGTTTTTTTTTTAATTAAATTTGTTGCAAACGTTCATCTATGGCCACTATCGATTCAAATCGCTACATGCTCACATTTAGGCAATTTTATTAAAGGCCATGACAACAGACAGGTCATCGATGTCTCAAGCATACCAGACTCGAACTTTGTCGAGTCGAGTCGACATAATACTTTGTGTGTTCTTAACCAAAAACCGAAATCAGGTTGCGGCCACTAAATCTACGATACTAGACCTACGTATAGGGAGTAGGAGTATATTTAGGATTGCTATACGATCTTTATATACGGGACTATCACCGTATTTAACCACACTGTCCCATATTACTACATGTCTCATATTCGTCCCGTATTTCGACAGGAAAACATATAGTTTGTCTCACTCAAGCGTGCTATGTATGGAGCTTAAACTGGAGCCTAGGGCGGCAATATTTAGGGGGCGGCAAATTTGGCCTATTTTTTTTTATCTTACAGCAAAAAACATTATTATACAACGATATATTTATTATACGACAAAGAAACGAGTGACAAAAATTTAATATTTTAGTAATGCACAGTATACTGAATACTCTTACGTCCGTAATCCGGATAATATACGGATTATATTTAGCATAAAAATAATCTACAAACTGACACAACTATTCCCTATTCAATCACACTAATAACAGGAAAAAAGGCGATGTAATAATGACGATAGAACACAAATCATAAAGTTGCAATTTCAGAATAAATGTATATAATATGATTGTGAACTAAACTAGCGTATTGAATTTCAATGGTCAGTAGGGGCGGCAAAAATTTTATAGCCTACTAGCGGCAAATTTGTAAATCCGCCACTGCACGACATGTGACATTGATCCCACCCGATTGTAAGTGGCGCGCAAGGTTCATGACTCTTAGCAACTGGAATCAGACACTTATGACTGACATCAGTCCCTAACAATATGCCAGCTTGACTGGACATGAAGGCAATTCGACCCTGATCCAGAAACGATTCTGTGGATACACTTTACTGGGTTTATCGGCACGAACGGTGGATACTTTCTCGCCCCGGCAGACTGGGCAAATTACCACCTTCAGTCCGCCTACCACCTATTAAAGTGTAGTTGAAAAGCCGCGTGTTAACGTTCAATATGTTATGAGTATTGGACATCGAAAGAGAAAACGTCCCGTATTGGTTAGGTACTAGAAGTTATGGATAAAGGTAAAATTTGTCTAAACCTCGGTCATAATATCTAAGTCAACGACACAGTAAAATTTTGCAGGAGCGGATCATTAGCATAACGCTGAAGCGAATTTGTGCAGGTACTCGAGAGATACAACAAGAAATGAGACGCAAGACGATGCTGAATCGTTCTGTCTTGCTTTCTCTCGCGTCCCCCACGCGATCTCTGCAGGAGGCGGGAAACAGCCAGCCTCCCACCATTATTATTGTCTGGGTATTTTTTTCTGTGTCTTGTCAATGAAGGGACGGCGAGGGGCGTCTTCATCTCGAGCCTGCAGTCTGCGTATGCCCCACTCACAATTCAGTTAGCTTTAGTCCGCGCGCGTAAAATTATGGATACATTACAATTTCCGTGTGATAGTCGACTAGTGCCAATTAAGACGGAGCAGGACTGCGAGTACATTGAGGATGAATATTACGGTTATGGTCCTGTTGAAGTGACGAGGCATGCTGGAGAGCCGACAATGTTTTCTTCTTCTTCTCCAACGCACCTGATGGATCTTAGTAACGGGTCGGACAGGCCGCCGGGCCAGGACCAGTGGGCCGTGTCCCCGAATGTGATCTACGACTCCGACTACAGCCAGACAGAATACCCGGTCTACGAGCAGCAAGGGGCCAATGATCAACGCGAGAGGTTAGTTTTTGTTTATATGCTTACAAGGTTGGTGCGAGATATTTTAATAAACAGTAATTCACTACAATAGGTACATCTCTACATTAGGTAGGTAGGTACGTATTATAA
This sequence comes from Tinea semifulvella, assembly GCA_910589645.1. NCBI lineage: Eukaryota > Metazoa > Arthropoda > Insecta > Lepidoptera > Tineidae > Tinea > Tinea semifulvella. The sequence continues at coordinate 7,773,216 of OU342599.1, forward strand.
GCAAAGGTTTTATAGTAATTTCTAACAATAAACATCGAGCTTTTTTTCAATTAAAAAACTACATAGGTAGGTAGTAAGTAGGTATTAAAGTAGGCCGGTAGTACGTTGGCACCAATGTTTTGCCGTCTTAAAGTCATAATCTACCAAAATCTCCTGCCTCCGTGGTCTAGCGGTCAAGTTCGTGGATTTAGACGCAGAGGTACTGCACAATAATTTATTTTTCTCAAGTTTTGGGTACGCTAGAGACATCGACGAGCTTGTCACTTGTCATGATGGGCCTATAGTAAAGATGGCTAAATGTGAATCCGCCTCTTTAAAGAAAGCGTGGTTTCTGACTACCGCGAAAGGGATACGGCCGTGTTGATATCAAAATCATAGTTTGTAAGATTTTATGAAAATTTTATAATTTGTTTTAAACTATTTTATTTTAATATTTTTGTAAAAAAAAATGTGCTATAAAGCAAGCATATATAAATAAGTCAATTTAGAACATTTTTATATAGTATCATCACGAATGTATTCCTTTCGGGGTAGTCAGAAACCAAGCTTATTTCTTTTTTCTTAATGAAGCAGATTTACATTTAGCCAACTGTACTATAGTCCTATCATGACAAGTGGCAAGCTCGTCGATGTCTCTAGCGTACTAAACTCGAGAAATATTATAAATAAATAATTTATAGTGTCCCAACCCGGAATCGAACCCGGTACCTCCGAGGAGCCAGACACATTTGATAGTAATTATTTTTTCTAAATGAGATAGCTATATTAGAAATATAAAATCAAAATCACACAACCACACATTGTGTTTTTTTAAATTTAATTACAACATCTCTTTTACTCCAGCATTAAAATATAATATAATTAAATAGTCAATTGGTTTAAATTTATGTATGAAATGGGTACAAAGCACAATTTACACGATTAGGTTCTTTATTATGACCAGGTACTTTATTATAGATAAAACACTGGATTTCAAATCGGCGGGATCGAAACTATGTAATTATTAACGTAAAAGTTTTTGTCAATTGTCGTTATGCTAGGGTAAAATAAATAAAATTAATTACAGATTATGAAAACACAATAAATTTTCTATCAAATAAAATAGAAATCATTATGACACGAGAACATTTTATTGGGCCCATTTCTCTAAGAAAAATGGGCATTCTCATTATTGGAACCGTTTCGTGTATGTATTTTAAAGCATCTCGCTATTACTTATTGGTACCTGCAGCCCTAATCTGTTAATTAATCGCAATCGTTATTAGTGGATTTCGTGTTTTACTTCAGTTTACGTCATAATTACAAAATATTACTCAATTCTCAACTCATAAGCGCTCGACCTTGACAGAGGCCGTGCAAATATCAACTTTAATAGCGTGATATATATATATACGGATTCCTTTATATAACGTTTGCGCTTAAGGAACAGAATAGGGCTGCTCTGCTGTACTTAATTATTGGTACCTGGTTAAACAGTCTAGATCAGCCGTTCTGAAACTGGGCGATAATGCCCCTTGTGGGCTCTGGACGCCTAGGAGGTGGGGGGGTGGGACTTCATATTTAAAATTTTACTGAAATTAAAACCTACCTAATACACAATATTAATTATTTAGTTATTTATTTAATTACTCGTATTCGATTTTTTTTTTTTTTTTTTTTATATATTTGTGACCTTGCCCTGATGTTAAGTGACGCGCGAGGTCCATGAATGTTAGCAACTGGAATTAGACACTCATGACTGACATCAGTCCCTAACACTATGCCTGCTTGACTGGGCTTGACGGCAAATCGAGCCTGATCCCGAAACGTGTGGATAAACTTTACTGGGTTTATCGGCACGAACGGTGGATACTTCCTCGCCCCGGCAGGCTGGGCAAATTACCACCATCAGTCTGCCTACCACCTCTATAATATATAATAAACGTCTTACCTAACTACACTAACATCACCTCCTAAATTCCGCTGATAAAGGATTTAGATAGTTTGAAATGATATTATGTTTCTAAACTAAATTAGATAATGTCTATAAATTCAAATTCAAATTATTTATTTCCATTTGGTTCACATGTAACACTCGGATATTGTCAATTTTTACCAATAAAATACAATATTATTTAAATTAATTAAAAATTAAATTATGGATGGACCGAAATAAGTAAGTGACATTGGTGCCATAAACAAGTACCTACTGCAGATTAACCTAAATTTGTGGCTTTATAAAGGCCGTGTTAACTTATTAAACTAACTAGTAAACTTAATAAAAAATAAAACAAATACAATAATAATTTCGTGGCGGTATAGAGGCCGTGTCAACTTATAATCTAAAATAATTATAATATAATGTCTAATTATAATAAAATCAAATTAAGTTAAATTAATTTCGTGGCTGTACAGTGGCCGAGTCAAATTAAAATTAAATTCAAGGTATGCAAACTGGTAATAAGAGGTATGCAAAAGAGTTAACTCCTTTTAAGGTATATCTATATTGTTTGTATATTAATCTGAAATTAAATGTATTTCATTTCTATCAACAGATTAAAATCCTACTACGACGAAGAGGGAAAGAAAGTGCAGGAGAATCTCACATACCATCCAAACTATCGGAACGAAAACGCCCAAAGGGACCGTTTCAAGAAGCACCAGAACAAAATGACTCGGAAGAAGGCTCAATCGTTCGAAGAAATACAAATACAACGAGTCATGGCGAATGTTCGGGAACGGCAAAGAACACAGAGTCTAAATGAGGCCTTTACTAGTTTGCGTCAAATTATACCAACGCTACCAAGCGACAAGCTATCCAAGATACAAACGCTTCAACTAGCAACTCAATATATAGAATTCCTTTATCAAATCCTAAACGGTGATAACACTAATGTTGAAGGTGAGCCTATGAATGATCATGGAAAATATTTAGCACAAGATAAATTAAGTTATGCTTTTTCTGTTTGGAGAATGGAAGGCGATTGGACCACCAACAGACCGACGTGATAGAAATCTATTAGGTAAATAAAAACGTATTATCAAATTGTATATAAGTGTATATTACATACACAGGTTAATAAGTTAATATTTAGGACTTTATTAGCATTTTTTTAAAGCTATTGCATAGCTTTTATCACGGGCTCTGAGCACGGCGACCGAACCAAGAAATTCCGTAACGGTGCGGCGTTGAAAGCCGTGCATCGTCTAACGTCGCTCGTTTAAGTTCGGCAGACTTCGGCACGGTGTTTGTGTGCGTGCGACTAGACGTATGCGTGTAGACTAGCTGCTAACTGCTCATAACTGATTCTATCTCTTTTAGACACAATGCTAGGTGAGACAGCGTGCTTTTTGGCCGCGTCCACGAGTAATATAAATTAAATAAATAATTATAATTGCAAAGTTGATAAAAAATGGTTATGCAATAGCTTTTTTTATTTAAAACTTTATTGCACAATAGTACAAAAGGCGAAGCTTAATGTCATTCTCTGACATTCTCCTTTGGGACAAGAGAGAGATCAAAAATAAATCTAGGAGTAGATGCAAAAATAATGACACAAAAAGAATAAGTTAATAACTTGACGTAACCCAATACGAGTATATGATATATATTGATAAAGATACACATTGTTACATACATAATATTACTTTAAGTAACTCTTTAAGCGGTGTTAATTTAAAATGGCACACAATTTCAACGAGAACAACAAATAGGTGGTAGGCAGACTGATGGTGGTAATTTGCCAAGTCTGCTCTCTCAGGATATTATCCACCGTTCGTGCCGATAAATCCAGTAAAGTGAATCCACACACTATTGCATGCCGGAAAAGAAGCAGTTGATGAATGTCGACAAAGCAAAAGAGGTAAGAGTTGGGGTTAACTGTGGCATATAAATATAAATAAATAAATAATAAATAAATATATCCAGACAGGTCACACAGCGCCATCTAATTTCCGTGGTAAGCTACGAAGCTTGTGTTACGGAAACTAGATGGTTGATAAACTACATATAATACTTTTTTTTCTTGTAAATATATAAGTACATATTATACATATAAACACCCAGATCGAGACAAATTATACAATGTACAACTTGCCCCCGGTGGGAATCGAACCCACGACCTCCCGAGTTCACGGCAACGTTTGTTACCACTAAACCACGGAGGCGGTCAAATATGTAGATAAACTTTAGCTGATAATCACTCATTGTTACTTATTGTTACGAGTTGCAATTGCAATGTTCTTTTAACGTAATTTTATGCATATTACGATAACACATTCGAATTCTAGATGATGTTTAAGAATATTGATAAATAGTTACCATATGTACGAGTAGTGGTTATACCTTGCCTAGTTTCATCTGTAGTTGGGGAACGAACAAAAAAACCAATGTAATTTACCGACTATATAGACAAGTGTTTTTTTTTTTTTAATTGGTGTCACTATGGTAATTACATACTACTCGCATCCCTCTCGCTCGCACAATTCAATATTTTCATAGATTTTTCAAGTTTATTTATTTATTATATTCGTGGGAAAATTTACAGCTTCTTAAACAAAAATATATGTCATCTTAAAGCCTTACAAATTTTCACTGTTAGCTATAATGAAAAAAAAAAAGTTACAGTGTACTTTTGAGATATGTAGTCTATCAACTGGGGAATAAAATTACGGACATTTTGGACATATTTTTATTTTTTATTTATTCGTTTAATTCACAAGTATAGATACAAAAATAGAAACAGAAAGTCATTTACAATTTATTCACTAGTAGTGTTAGAATAATACATATTATGAACGATGAAAGCATCTTCAAACTATCACTTCATGCAATAAACCAATAACTGTACAATAACAAAAACTATTATCGTTTAAAGAACCTTAAGTTAAACGATATTTTTAACTTTTATATACCTACCAAATTTTAAACAGAGAAAAATTGCAAAGAAAATATTGGATTGTGCGAGCAGTCGGATGCAAAAACCTAAGAGGTTTACACTTTTCCCATATCTACATTTACCCCAACGTGAGTTTACCTAGATTTGTGATGATCGTGACAAATTCAAACGTCGCTCAATGGGGTGTATCAGGCAAAGCTTTTTGTAGATGTCGCTAGCGGCACTGGTACCTTGTTTACACCTTTGAAAATGTATTTTAAATTAACGTTACCTACCTTAAAATACGAATTAAGAAAGCGAACACCGTCTTTAAAAAGAAAAATGTTGAATTAATAGAACGGCAATTTTGAGATCGCCATATCTTTGATTTTGCTTGGAAATCTCGATTTGTACACTTAAAAGCTGCTCACTTCGACATAATATCCAGGAAATAATAAATTTCGTAATAAAAATAGAAGTTTTCTATGCAACTGACAGTTATATAAGGTACCATCTATCATGCGCCATCTATCGTGATAAAAAGTTAGTGATACACCCCATTATCTGCCTACACCAAGCAAGTCAGCATGGGATCTGGCGTGAGAATATGTATTTTTTAACGTTTCGCTAAACTTTAATTTGATATTTGTTTCTTTATTTTAGTGGAGGGAAGTATAGTGACATTTATAAGTAAGTAATTTTAAACAAACTAATCTAAGAATTAGTCGCCAGCGATAACCAAAAAATAATTGTAGGTAATTATAAAAAATTTTAGGGCCTTTTTCTAGTCACGCGGATTTGTGCAACGTAAAACGCACGCGGGTGCAAATCCGTGTTACTTGAACATACCCCTAGGAAGAACTGTTCGAGGGTATTCTGGCAAAACCGGATAAGTTCACAATATCTTATAATGAAAATGAAATAATATTTATTTGTATGGAATATGGTAAATAGGTACATAGTTTTTGAATAGCTCACATACTCCGCCATTTCTGGCACACAAATTTTTACTAACTTAATTAATTACTAATTTATACAAGGAACATAATTTATGTAATGAATAAAATGTCATGAATTTAAGAAATCTCGCATAAGATAATACTCGTATGCGAGATTTTGGTCAGTTGATTAATACAATTTATTTTAATTTCTAAATTTGTATGAATAAAACTCGCTTAACGAATAAAAGCAACACTCTGTCAATAGCTTCTTGATTCTAGATTTAAACTGATTATTGGGTAATTGTTTGAGAACCTCTGGTAACTTGTTATAAATACGAATACACATAACGTAAGAGTTATTATCGAAATCTCACTTGGTGTCTTAGTATAGGCAATAGTGTTTGGATGTCGACTACTTTTAAAGACATCTTTTTGGTAAGTAAATAGGTCACTGTGCGTCCTAATAAATGTGACTACTTCGTATATACAATATACATGCCTGTTATAATCATAAGATTTAGGCTTTTAAATAGCGGCCTGCAAGAGTCAGTGGGGGCTGCACCGCATATAGCTCTTACACAATTTATTTACTGTCTAGATCAGATATTCTCAAATCTACTATAACTTATATATATATATATATATATGGTATACGGTTTCTGACCACCCCGTAAGTAATAATACTTTAATTTTTGTTAGACAGACGAAAAAGGATAAAAAAACTATGTAGGTATTGTTAAAAAATATGTTCTTATTTGGTTATTCCAGAACACCCTCGTGTTAGTTGTGGACGTGATAATGTGGATATTATTAAGTTTTTTTTTGTTTAAGTAAATTGTTACATAACTGTCCGGTCATTGAGAAAATGCTATCCTGACAGGGTAACTAACACGTCGTTCCGAGACACTATAATAGTAACCTAAGCACGCTTTAAGGTGTTCCGAGACGTGCTTAAACTGTTTTGCCAAAGATATGTGACGTCACAAATGACATCATTTCTCGCGCTTAGACTGCTCACGATATCGAGGTAGATCGCTCTGAGCGCTGTCAGTTGTTTGTCATAATGTCCCGCGCCATTTTCAAGTTAATTTAATATTAGGTTTTCTTTTAAATTATTTAATCTTGTAATTCGTTTATACTGTTTCTATATTACTTCTTAAACAAATCTATAATTAATATTTAAGTACCAATAAATTTTAGGTATATAAAAGTGAAAATATCCAAATTTTTGTACAAAATTTTATTTCCTACTTTCTCAAAAGTACAGTCGGACTTTGAAAATATTGGATTGTGTGAGAGAGAGGGATGAAAAAGCGTTAACTCTTTTAAGTTTTGAATCTCTCTTAAACAAATATTTCTTTACACAAATAATTTATTTGTGTATACCGCTTCGTTTGTCATCATATTTGAACAATTACCGTCAGGAAGGGAAGTCGCTCGGATTTATTTTTGGCGCCCGACTCACCCTAATGCATTTTAACGAAATATGATTTTATTACAAACTGTTGGAATGTATGTATATTATTTTAATATTATATTGCATTCGTTATTATTATTGTATTACTGCCTCCGTGGTCTAGCGGTTAAGTCCGTGGATTTAGACTCGTACGTACCGTGTTCAATTCCTGGTCGGGACACAAAAATATTGTTATGTTATATGTTACTAAATACATTTAATTTATTTGCAATATTTCTCGAGTTTGGTAGGTACGCTAGAGACATCGACAAGCTTGCCACTTGTCATGATTGGCCTATAGTAAAGTTGGCTAAATGTGAATCCGCTTATTTATAAGCATGGTTTCTGACCACCCCGAAAGGGAAACGGTCGTGATGGTATTTGTGCATAAGTTTGGAAACTCGGGTCTCAATGGGGTGTGTCACTAACTTTTATCACGATAGATGGCGCATGATAGATGGTACCTAATATAACTGTCAGTTGCATAGAAAACTCGTATTTTTATTACGATATTTATTATTTCTGGATATTATGCAGAAGTGAGCAGCTTTTAAGTGTACAAATCGAGATTTCCAAGCGAAAGCAAAGATATAGTGATCTCAAAATTGCCGTTCTATTAATTCAACCTTTTTTTATTTTAAAGACGGTGTTTGCTTACTTAATTCGTCTTTTAAGGTAGGTAACGTTTAGTTAAAATACATTTTTCTGTTATAAAAATGTAAAACTACAAATAAATTTTAAAAATGATCAGTCATAGGTGTAAACAAGGTACCAGTGCCGCTAGCGACATCTACAAAAAGCTTTGCCTGATACACCCCATTGGAATACGACGGCAGCAGAAGTGTCATTTAAATATTGTATTAAATGTGACATTTTCATATCCATTAATTGCTATGTTCGACTTGAAAGCAAACAAAGCAAAGATTTATTTTTTACCGATTTTGTATGACAACCATAGACAAATCGAACGACATTCAAAGCGAAATAAAGCGACAAGTAAAACACAGGGAATATGGAACTTTATTATTTGTGTCAAATGTAATATTTGTAATAATGTTATTGTATAATATAGAGATTATACTTGTACTGTATAATAATGACAAAGGACGATAAGATACGATGGAAAATCATTATGCACTAAGTACGCTGCTGGCCGTGTACTGTATGCCTAGTGTGACAGTGAAGTTTCGTAAACGCAACTATAGTAGTAGTTTTTTTACTGAATTTTCGATGTTCATTGCCTGTTATTATAGCCAAACTTGCAATAACACGCAATGTAAAATAAAAAAACGTAACTACAGCAGTTACGTTTTCCGAAACTTGCATTTTACACTAAGCACACTGATCGTCTCGTAGAACTGTTGCCTTATGCAAATGAGTTATAATGCAGTGGGGTGAGGCGGAGTGCACAATCGTCCGAAAGCGATATCGTTTGTCAGAAATGTCAAAATCTTGAGTATTCCGCCAAACTTTTGACATTTCTGTCGGACGTAATCGATCTTAGACGAATCGTTTTCAGACGATTGTGCACTCCGCCTCACCCCGCAGATATACCAGTATGCCTAGTGTGACAGTGAAGTTTCGTAAACGCAGTTTTTTTACTGAATTTTCGATGTTCATTGCCTGTTATTATAGCCAAACTTGCAATAACACGCAATGTAAAACAAAAAAACGTAACTACAGCAGTTACGTTTTCCGAAACTTGCATTTTACACTAAGCACACAGGTTAGTTTAAGTTTATTTTAAATATAATTATTTAGAAATTAAGAAGAACAAAGATTTAATATGTGATAAGAATGACATGAGTATATACGCAGATATACAATTCCAATTATTTTGAGAGAAAGCAAATTATAGTTAAGCTAAGTTACCACCTATTGTATATTTTTGTTTATATTAAAATATGTACCTAATTATAATTGATTTAAGATCAAAATTGTTTTTTTTTATCCTATCCTTACCGGAGACATCGACGAGCTTGCCACTTGTCATGATTGGTCTATAGTAAAGTTGGCTAAATTGATGTATTGGTAATGTGGTTTCTGACCATCCCGAAAAGGAAACGGTCGTGATGATACTTTACATTTTACCTATCCTTAAATACTGTCTTTGCGACCGTAGTCTCGTTATTTACCTTTTGAATGCAATGCTGGTCTGTAAGTAACATGTTTACTAAACTAATAAGATACCTTCTAGATTGTATATGATTTTGTAAACATGTTGTTGACTTGCTTAATTAAATAAATAAATAAATTTAAGATTATTAATTTATATTTAGTCCGTAGGCTCCTTGGGGTCTCCTTAGGAGGCCTTAACAATGGGTCGGGCATGCAACCTCCCGCGGTGGCCGTTCAGGCTGGGATCTTATCATTTTGCGAACTGTCTTAAAACAAATAAAAGCTTCTGCTTCCCTCTCACTCGCACAATCCAATATTTTCTAAGGATTATCGAGTCTTTGAGAAATGTAGTTTCTAGGAAATCAAATTACGGACATATTTTCACTTTCATATAACCTAATTTTAGACAGTGAAAAATTGTAAAAAACGATTTTGCTAAAAAAAAAACTATAAAAGAGAGAACAAATTTCTAAGCATTCCATGGATTCACCGTACGGTTGCCGGGTGGGTAAGAGATGAGAAGAATGGTGTCTCATTTACAATTACAAATTAAATATAGTTTATAATACAATTTGTAATTTATATACAGATTCATTTAAATCATAGTAATCGCCTAAGAATTAATGTGAATTACATAAAAATAAATTTAATCTATAAGAGAGAGAACAAATTTCTAAGCATTCCATGGATTCACCGTACGGTGTCTCGGGATTGTTACTGACAATAGGCTGGTTTAAAAATAAATGTCAGTAAATTTGTTTTGAAAAGGGAGTAAGGCAGGGTTCCATACTTTCACCCATCTTATTTAACATCTACGGTGAATACAGTATTGAGGCGCTCGTCAGAATGGAGTAGGTCTAGTCTAGTGGGAGTAGTCTCAATCGGATGTGTAAGTCTCCAAAAACGTTTTTCTTATAAAATAATATTGTTCGAGTGTAAAACGTTTTACTTCGCTTTGCATTGCTTTATGCAAGTCGACCGATTGTTGCGTCATCGCTTGATTGAACAATATTCCAAGTCAACTAGTCTAGTGGGAGTAGTCTCAATCGGATGTGTAAGTCTCCAAAAACGTTTTTCTTATAAAATAATATTGTTCGAGTGTAAAAACGTTTTACTTCGCTTTGCATTGCTTTATGCAAGTCGACCGATTGTTGCGTCATCGCTTGATTGAACAATATTCCAAGTCAAACACAGCCATAATTTTTAGGGTAGGTATATTGGTGTATAACTGCCTCCGTGGATTTAGACGCGGAGATACCGAAGATACACTTGTCATGATTGGCCTATAGTAAAGTTGGCTTTCTTAATAAGCGTGGTTTCTGACCACCCCGAAAGGGAAACGGTCGTGATAATACTTTTATTTTACGTACCTATATTATTATTATTAAACAAACTCACGCATTTTTGTTGCGATATGTGTGTGTTATATCATATGCGACACCGCTTCTCATCTGCTTTAATGGGGTGTATCACGATAGATGGCGCATGATAGATGGTACCTAATATAACTGTCAGTTGCATAGAAATCTTGTATTTTTATTACGAAATTTATTATTTTCTGTATATTATACCGAAGTGAGCAGCTTTTAAATGTACAAATCGAAATTCCCAAGCGAAATTATAGATATGGTGATCACAAGATTGCCGTTCTATTAATTCAAACTTTTTACTTTTTAAAGACGGTGTTCGCTTACTTTATTCGTCTTTTAAGGTAGGTAACGTTAAGTTAAAATACATTTTTCAATTTAAAAAATAAAAAAAACATTTAAAAAATGATTCCTCGTAGGTGTAAACAAGGTACCATTGCCGCTAGCGACATCTACAAAAATAGGTTTACGGGAATAAATAAAAATACGGAATGATATAGTTAACATCACAAGTTTTATTAGGACCTAATTAAAATACATTCAGAACAATAATGAGAATGGGTCACTAATAAACCTCATAATATCGGAAATAAAAATACTTATTTCATCATTTGCGTCTCTCCACTGTGGTCTAGGGGTAACAAACGTTGCCGTGAACTCGGGAGGTCGTGGGTTCGATTCCCACAGGAGGCAAGTTGTACATTGTATAATCTGTCTCGGTCTGGGTGTTTATATGTATAATATGTAATATTTACAAAAAAAAAATATATAATATGTAGTTTATCAACCATCTAGTTTCCGTAACACAAGCCTCGTAGCTTACCACGGAAATTAGATGGCGCTGTGCGAACTGTGGAAATATAAAAAATAAAATATATATATATATATAGGCCTCCCCCAAGGCATGCCACTTTTGCAACTCTCATCCATCCCCCACCAGAGACCTTCCTTGGGTTATCCATCCATCAGGCAGGGGGACGTCCCACACGTGGTCTCCACTCTAGAACCCCTTTAGGTCATCGATTCTTCGGCAGATGTGTCCGGCCCATTGCCACTTCAGCTTGCTAATTTTAAATGCTATGTCAGTAACTTTGGTTCTCTGTTGAAAGGTATTGAAACTGCCTTCGTGGTCTAGCGGTTAAGTCTGTGGATTTAGACTCGGAGGTACCGGGTTCGATTCCTGGTCGGGACACAAAAATATTTATTAATGTAAATGAATACATTTAATTAACATTTAATTTATTTGTGATTATTCTCGAGTTTGCTACGCTGGAGACATCGACGAGCTTGCCACTTGTCATGATTGGTCTATAGTAAAGTTGGCTAAATGTGAATCCGCTTATTCATAAGCGTGGTTTCTGACCACCCCGAAAGGGAAACGGTCATCATTTTATTTTTAAATTATATAACTCACTCAACATATACAAATAACAATAATTGAATGCTAATGATATTTACAATTACAAATTAAATATAGTTGATAATACAATTTGTAATTTTTATATATATATTTTACAATATGTAATAAATATACAGATTCATTTTAATCATAGCCTAAGATTAATTATTGTGAATTACATAAAAATAAATTTATACCATTTTTTTTCATAAAATAATAAACCTTAAGTAAAATATTTACAATAACTTTTATATAACAAGGAAACGGCACTTATTATCGACTCTCTCAAAATAGGCACCTATTATCGAGGCAATACTAGCTGATTGATTTTATTAAAATCGGCCATTGAATCAAACAGGGCTCAGATGACGTCATACATCCCAGGGTTCCAAAAAACATATCTGCCAAATTGTATTAAAATCTTTTTTTTTTTTTTTTTTGGTATAAGTCATTAGTAACAATTTGCTAGTGTCAAAGTTTGGGAAAGAAGGGTTAAATAAATAGGATTTGTATTAAAATCTATTCAGTAGTTTAGGTTTGACAAACATACAGACTGGCAGACAAGATGTTTTTTTTTTTCAAATAAAAAACAAAAGTATTAAAAAAAAAAATGCACACTAGAAAAATGTTTAAAAATATTGGATAGTGCGAGCGAGAGGGTTGCAAAATCGTTAAACCCTCTTAAAGAGAGTCGATTATAGTTGCCGTATTTATATTAACCTAAAAATGTGTATTATACTTTTTTGCTGTGTTCTCTTCTCCCGATGGATGATGAATAAGGGAAGGCAAAGGGCCTAGCCCATACAGCCAAGTCTGACAAAATATTTTTTTCTTTTTTATGAGTTAATGAGGTTATCATTAAATTCCAGAAGTTGCAGATATTTATACTTTTCTTGGAGTTACTCGCGGCATTATAGTCCAAACACGTCGGTTTAATATGGGAGTTGACAGCGCGGGAAAACCGCAAAAAATAAACTGCAACTTGTGCCCCATATTTAAAGTCCAATTTATCGTTTTCCATAATTATTAATATTGTAGCACATTATTAAACAAAGCAAGACCACTTTTGACTAACAATATCCACAGTGAAGTAATTTACAAAACTTGTAGCACATTATTAAACAAAGCAAGACCACTTTTGACTAACAATATCCACAGTGAAGTAATTTACAAAACAAAAACTTGCACTTGACATGTCCGTGCAAAATGGCGCGAATAACTAAATTTTTTTTTTAATTACGGCTAAGTAACAATAACAGTTATTCTACTATTGGTTGCAATTGCCGAGCAGGTTTATACACTTTCACTGGCACCCCCTAAAAAAATATAATTTTATTAAAAAATATTGTTAAAGATTGGATAAAGGACATCATTCATCATGTATGTGGATTTGTAAATTATTTAATATGAACTCATATATTATGTGTATCAAGGTTTACAACAACATACCTAAATATTTTATAAAAAAAATGGTTAATAGAAAAATGTTATTATAGTATTTGGTATTATTGTTTTTTTTTAAATGTAATTCATTAGAACACACTTGTATAAAATATTTCCTCGCAAAAAAATGGCAAATGTACCTACTTTTAAGACCTGTAAATTTGTAAATATGACATTTATGCAAATAAATAAATTATTATGAACTGCCTCCGTGGTCTAGCGGATAAGTCCGCGGATTTAGACTCGGAGGTACCGGGTTTGATTCCTGGTCGGGACAAAAAAAAATATTAATGTAAATAAATACATTTAATTTATTTCTGATATTTCTCTCCTTTGGTACGCTGGAGACATCGACGAGCTTGCCACTTGTCATGATTGGCCTATAGTAAAGTTGGCTAAATGTGAATCCGCTTATTTATCGCGCGCCTCTTACCATCAGGTGGGCGCAAGGACACATGTCGTAAAAATAAAAACCAAACAAAAAAAATAGATTTATATGATAATAAATGTATTAAGTATTAAATAAAAAAAACTGCTAAGCACTTATTACCTTTTCTGATATAGGTGGAGGCAGGCTATCCTCCATTTCTATTTCATTATTTTTAAGCATGTCAGTAATGTTATTCTAAAAAAAAAGTAATAACAAAAAAGGGTAATAAATAAAAATAAAATAAGGGATACATGTAAAATAAAATTTTGGACAAATGTAAGCAAAATTGAACTTAAAATATGCTTCTTGGCAATAAACGGTTTGGCACTTCGTCAGTGAAGTTGTAACAGTTTTTAACTTAAAAAATATCTACAGGAGAACAAAAAAAACTAAAAATATCCACAGGAGAGCAAAAAAAAAAATCTTTAGGAGAGCAAAAAAAACTAAAAATATATATAGGAGAGCAAAAAAAACTAAAAATATCTATAGGAGAGCAAAAAAAAACTAAAAATATCTATAGGAGAGCAAAAAAAACTAAAAATATCTATAGGAAACCAAAAAAAACTAAAAATATCTATAGGAGAGTAAAAAAAAACTAAAAATATCTATAGGAGAGCAAAAAAAAACTAAAAATATCTATAGGACAGCAAAAAAAACTATAAATATCTATAGGAGAGCAAAAAAAACCAAAAATATTTATAGGAGAGCAAAAAAACAAAAAAATATCTATAGGTGAGCAAAAAAACAAAAAAATATCTACGGGAGATTTTAAAAAACTGTGAGTTTGTAAACGACAAAATAATTAGTTTAAATATTTAAAATATAAATACCTCAATTACAGTTTGTTCCTCGGACGAGATAACTGATTTAGGTTCAGCTTCTCCCACTTTGGATATCGATATCTCCGACATTATTAACGAATCCTATGAAAATAGATAAGAATTGATTAGTAAGTAGTAAGTCCGGGGTGGTCAGACACCACATTCATAAAGACGCTGATTCACATTTAGCTAACTTTACTATAGACAAGTCATAACAAGTGGCAAGTCGATGTCTCCAGCGTCCAAACTCGAGAAATATTTCACAAATAAATTAAATATTAAATCCTACAAAGGTCGGTTCAAACCCCCCCGGCATGTACCAATGAGAAATACACTTTTCTTACGTACATTTGTCATAGATTTACAACATCACCGTTCCCGTGCCTCGGAGAGCACGTTAAGCCGTCGGTCCCGGTTCCACTAATACTAACTTCTGGAATCGTTAATATTTTTTTATTAAAAATTGAGCTAAGCCGTCTGGCCAGCGCGTGGCGAGTGTAGGCCAAATTCTCCAGATATATTTTTATATGTTCTGGAAGGCCCATCTCCAGCAGCGGAGGTCTGGGACGCTGTGTTTTAGGGGCTGTGATGATGATGATTTATTTACATTAATAAATAATTTTGTGTCCCGACCAGGAATCGAACCCGGTACCTCCGAGTCTAAATCCACGCCCTTAACCGCTAGACCACGGAATAAATAGTAATGAAAAAAATACAAGATATTTTTATTATTATTATATATATTTTTATATATTTATTTTCATACATGCCCTTTTGTTTGTTTTAGCTAGTGTTTTATTTCTTTGGTCGTTCATTTTAATTAAATTTGTAATTATTTTTTTCTATAAATCGCACCGTTACAAGGACATAATCCGAAAAAGTTTTTTTGGGAAATTGCGTTTAAAGATTCTGGTATGAACGGGAGACGCGAGTGTGAGAGAGACACAAATACAGTTACCGAGTCATTATTGTCCTTTTTCTCTATCTGTCAGCGCTAACTGGTAGATAATTCCATCTCGTGCCCTTAGCATTTAAAATCACACTATACAAAAAATTTGACTTGAGTCCTTATATTATTAAGGGTGCAATAATTCCCAAAAAAAAACCTTTTTTTTTTGTTTTATTGGTCTAGCGGTTAACGACGAAATAGTTAATTATAGTTAATTCGTTAACGAAGGGATGGTCTTATGGAGACTAACATCATATAGCCTATGACGGTCACTGACTTCTAAGGAACATACACGCGAAATTTTATCAAAATCGGTTCAGTAATATAGGCGTGAAAGACGGACAAACAGACATACATACTGGGTGGAATTTGTTAAAGAGCAAATATTTTTACATTATAATGTAAAATGTAATTAAAGAACTTCGTATTTATTATTTTAATTACCCAGTAATAAAATGTTAAGTTACGGCGCAGAGAAGTTGTCCTAAAAATATGGCCACTCTTATCGACCCTAATCTAGTAGGTGCGAGAGGTCAACAATCGCGCGACTTACGTAATTGTTTCTCTCTCTATTTATAAACAGAATAACTTACCATAACTTTCTACTATGTACTTAGATATGTATTTATTATTTATTTATACATAATAATAATAAATATTTCCAGACAGGTCACACAGCGCCATCTAATTTCAGTGGTAAGCTACGAGGCTTGTGTTACGGAAACTAGATGGTTGATAAACTACATATTATACTTTTTTTTTGTAAATATATACATATAAACACCCAGACCGAGACAAATTATACAATGTACAACTTGCCCCCCGGTAGGAATCGAACCCACAACCTCCCGAGTTCACGGCAACGTTTGTTACCACTAGACCACGCAGGCGATTTAGAATGTAGGATATGTATATTTAATTAGTATGTATTTATATTTCATTATTGTTGATCACAATAGTATTTCTGCACCCGCTTATAATGGCTCCTCATTCACAAAGGTTAGTTGGTAGAAAATGCATTTATAGCATTAAGCTCGCCTTTGTACCCACACTATTTTTGGTTCTGTACAATAAAGAATTTATTATTATTATTTCGTCTTTAGGCTGTGAGCGAGAGAATTAGTTATGTTTTGTTTTTCAGATTGTGATTTTTACTTTTTTTATATTTTCCTTTTTAATTTTAATATATAAAATATTTGCTATTTTAACAATTTCACGCGGTATATACACACAGCATAAAGTTTTTTCACATCATTTATTATCTTACCAAATCCTCAGCTTGGGATAGTTCCACTGAGTGTTCCTGTTTAATATGGTCCTTCAGAGCGAATGTTCTGGCATAAATAGCGCCGCACACAGTACATGTGTACCGGAGATTATTCTGACGATTGTGGGAGTCAGTATGGACTCTAACAGCGTATAGTGAAGAAAAACGTCTAAAACCAAAAAATATTTGATAAACTGAATTGGTAAGTATTACATTATGAGTTGCCAATCTTTTCTCAATTAGTTAAGTCAAGTCAAATTCAAAATATCTTTATTCACGTAAACCTATTACAGGCATTTATGAAACGTCATTAATTTAATTATTGTTAATGATTAGAAGAAGACTAAGCAGCAAACGGCTCGATTATGATCTCACAGAAGAAATGATCAGGAACGGGTTCAAGACTCAGCTTAACGCAGTGGAAGTTGGTGCGAGAGGAGTTCCAGCAAAATCTTTGCATCACTTACTGAAAGAATTGGGCCTAAGCAGGTCTGCAGGAGATACATTTATGGAACGAGCTTCCAAGACGGCATTAACGGAATCATACAGTATTTGGTTGGGTAGGGAGAGAATAGAATGGTGGATGGTGAGCGTATTATCGCGCAATAGAAAAAAAAAAGGAGGCCTCCTTTTCTTAAACCAGCCTATTGTCGGTCGCAAGCCCGAGACACCATTTTTCTTATCTCTTACCCACACACAATGGACCCGGCACCCGCACGGTGAATCCATGGAATGCTTAGAAATTTGTCTCCTCTTCTTCACCACCGTTCTCTGCCTCGGAGAGCACGTTAAGCCCTCGGTCCCAGTTCCACTAATGCCAACTTGTGAAATCGTTAATAAATTGTCATAAAAAATTGACATATCCTCCCAAAGCATCTGGCCAGCATGGCGAGTGTAGGCCAAATGCTCCAGTTCTGGAAGGCCCATCTCCAGCAGTGGAGGTCTAGGACGCTGTGTTCTAGGGGCTGTGAAAGCAGTAAAGTGGTCCAATAAGTAAGCTGTTAGCAGAAGACCAGCAGATTCCAGTGACCTGTTAATGTTTAATCTGACTGAGAAAGGAATCTGCAAGGAAAAACACAACTTACCTATTACAAACGGTGCAAGAAAATGGTTTAGTATGAGAGTTCTTATGTCCCGAAAGTTGTACCAAAGTCTTGAAGGCTTTGGGACAAAATGGACACTTGTACCGACGGACATCTGAATGGATCTGAATATGGTGGTTATACACGCTGTGGGCTTTAAACCTATTAAGAAAAAAAAAACATTAGGATCGTAAACACTGAACTGTCGTACATTAAATAAAATAAATAAATATGTCCAGACAGGTCACACAGCGCCATCTAGTTTCCGTGGTAAGCTACGAGGCTTGTGTTACGGAAACTAGATGGTTGATAAACTACATATTATACTTTTTTTTTCTAAATATATACATATTATACATATAAACACCCAGACCGACACAAATTATACAATGTACAACTTGGGAATCGAACCCACGACCTCCCGAGTTCGCGGCAACGTTTGTTACCACTAGACCACGGAGAAATATCACAAATAAATTAAATATTATGTAAATAAATACATTTACATTAATACATATTTTTATGTCCCGACCAGGAATCGAACCCGGTACCTCCGAGGCCTAAGTCGACGGACTTAACCGCTAGACCACTTAGTTTAAGTTAATATTTTCATCCATTTAATTTTTAGTTGATGCATGCAGTGTGCAATAGTTTTAGGTTGTTAAATTTAACTTGTTTCCCATTATATTTAATTTTGTGTAGGTATTGTTGTAATTTAATAACTGTTTGTTGTACCTATTTTAAATAAATAAATAAATGGTAACACTGATGCGTTTCGAGGTTTTTTTAAAACGATTTCGTGGATCCCTTATGGGAAGCCGTTTTAATGGTTAAGCTGAAAGGAATGGTTGAGTTAAGGAGTCTTTAAGGAAACATTTAAGGGTAAGTTACCACCTTTGAATATTACCAATACTAACTTTTTCCCACAATGCATACACTCGTAAGGTCGATCCCCACTGTGCGTCCTCATGTGTAGAGTTAGACAATACGCCACGCGGAATGATTTGCCACAGACTGCACATTTATGAGGCCTTTCTCCTGAAATAATAAAAATCGAGTATTATTGTAAAGATAAATATAAAATATTACATTATTATTATTTTAAATTATTTATTTGATCCTTGTTTTAGTTTTTTTATTTTATATATTTTTCGATTACTTTCTTATTTTTATTTTATATTCATTTATATTTCTTGTCAAAATTTGAAAGTGTTGTTTGAGTACCTACTTATTGTTACTAATACTTGTTGTTACACTTAATCATTAAATAAATAAATATTTCCAGACAGGTCACACAGCGCCATCTAGTTTCCGTGGTAAGCTACGAGGCTTGTGTTACGGAAACTAGATGGTTGATAAACTACATATTATACTTTTTTTTTTAAATATATACTTATAAACACCCAGACAGAGGCAAATTATACAATGTACAACTTGCCCCCGGTGGGAATCGAACCCACGACCTCCCGAGTTCACAGCAACGTTTGTCACCACTAGACCACGGAGGCGGAGACTATACTTTATAGTTAATATTATATTTGGTTAAAATGTATTTCAAACGATTTTATGTAATAAATTCAAAGACCATAATACATTGTCAATTGATTTGTTATCATTTGTTACTTGTCATACTTGTCAAAAAGTAGCCTCACCGCTTGTTTTTTTTTTAAGAAATGTTAGAATTGTTAAAAAAAGTGGTATTTCTTAACAAAAACGACATTACGTGGTTATGAAGTTGCTGCGAGATGTTGGAAATGCTATAAAACGAACGCGGGGTAAGTTTGTTATTGTGTATGTATTAGTATTTAGTATACATATTTATAGTAGATTATATATAAATTCAAATTTCTTTATTGTCAAGATTGTTTACATTGGTATAAAGAGGTGATGTATATTACTTAAATTTTAAACAATCTGCCCACAATAGGCATACAATAATTATATATTATAAATATAATTAACATTTCGTCAAACATACATTATAAATAAAAAATAAACAAACTTTAAACAACAGATTATCATTATTACTAAAACAAAAATAAATAAAAAAATAAAAAATAACATTTATCTACTTATTTATCTAAATTAAATACTATTTTATAATGAATGTCCAAAATCATAAGTTTATTAACTAACATTTTTTATTTTATTTTACACTTTCATTGCACCTACAGTTGTTCTAATGAGTCCCAAAGGTTTGGCTAGCAGAATATATCTACGGCCATTAAGTCTTTGTGCATTAAAGTTTTGAAATAAATAAATAATTTACCTGTGTGTATTCTTTCATGTTTGACTTTTTCATGCGGTCTAGAAAACGGTTTGTCGCAATAAATACACTTATAGGCCCTCGACTTTATGGCTCTGGGCTTCTCTGTCTGAAATTTAAAAAAAACGAGTTTTTAACGTCATTTTACACGGACATGTCCAGCGGGGTGAGGCGGTGTGCACAATCCTCTTAAAAAGGAATCGTCTAAGATCGATTACGTCTGTCAGAAATGTCAAAAGTAGGCGGAATGCCCAAAATTTTGGCATACCTATAAAACGTTTTACTATTGAGTTAAAGAAAATTCTTATTGACAACTGTTTTTACTCCATAAAATATTTTTAAGCATGCAAATTTCGACATTAATATTGTGGTGGTGAAAAGAAAGGAGACTTACTGCGGGTTCTTTGATAGCTCCTAGGTCACTGTTTGTAAGGCACGACACACCACCATAGCATCAAGAGTTGGAGCAGAGTTTATGAGCACACACAATTCACAATTTAAAGTCTTTTATTTTTAATAAATATGGGTTGAGTAGCGTTCACGGGTTCACCGTTCAAATATTATATTCCAACAGACAGGTGGGTCGCGAGGCCGACCCATTTTAAGGTGCGCTTGCGCATTTCTCCATCTCGTTCACCCGTAAGTCTTATGGATAAGGAATAAAAGGGATGGATATACATAAAGCGTGAGATTGTTCTAGAAGCGTTATACTACATAGATAATTACGAGTATAGTATGTATATGTGGTGGTGGTGGCTCGGTTGTAAGAACGCGTACCTTAAATCCTACAAAGGTCCGTTTAAATGGCATGTACTAATGAGAAATACACTTTTCTTACGTACATTTGTCATAGATTTACAACACCACCGTTCCCGTGCCTCGGAGAGGTTAAGCCGTCGGTCCCGGTTTCACTAATACCAACTTGTGGAATTCTTGATAAATTGTCATAAAAAAAATGACATCATATCCTCGCCAAGCCGTCTGGCCAGCGTGGCGAGTGTAGGCCAAATTCTCCAGATATATGTTCTGTAAGTCCCATTTCCAGCAGTGGAGGTCTGGGACGCTTTGTTCTAGGGGCTGTGATGATAATGAAAGTTGGTTAAATATGAATCCGCTTATTCATAAGCGTGGTTTTTGACTACCCCGGAAGGGAAACAGTCGTGATGATACTTAACTTTTAGCCTATTACATACCTTACAGACGCTATGAATGCCCATATGCATGATAAGGTTCTCGTTGGTAGCAAACAGCCTATTACAGATATTGCAGTGATACTGTGTTGTAGGTTTGTGATATTCGTCGTGGACTGATTTATAGCTGAGGGGAATTGATTCAAGACATAATTCACAGTCGTAGTTCGATTCCCGATCCACATCATTCTCAGTTTTAACAGGAGGTATTATGTCGCGGGATCTGAAATTTGTAATTATAATTTTATAAAAGTAAAGTAACGTGTTTGTACAATCCATGGGGGGGTTTTGCCATAATCACCACGCTTGGCAGGCGGGTCGGTGATCGCAGTAAGGGAGGGTTAGTGACGGATGACGCTGCTGCCCATCATCAATCAGTTTCAAGGAGTAAGGTATGATAGGAGAAAGGGGGGGGGGGAAGGGATGAGAGCAATGATGATGAGACAGACATAATCATAAGTGTATGTCTAGCTCGTCACTAAAGCCCACGGAACATAGGAAGAAGGTAAAGGTATTGCCATGGGCATTGACTAGGATTACCCATGGCATCTTCCGCTGTTCGGGACCCCTAGGGGCACGATCCTCTTTGCCAACTTACTTATTGACAAAGAGGGCCGCTTTGGCTATCCACAACCTGCCAACCCGCTCGGTTGCATCGGAAGTTGCCTCCTGGTGGCAGAGGTCAGGTAAACAAGTTATATGACCCCCACCACAGGCTGAAATATACAGGCTGATGATGATGAAAGTAACGTATCATCACGACCGTTTCCCTTCACATTTAGCCAACTTTACTATAGGCCCATCAAGACAAGTGGCAAGCTCGTCGATGTCTCCAGCGTACCAAACTCGAGAAATATCACAAATAAATTATATATTAATTTAATGTATTTATTTACATTAATAAATATTTTTGTGTACCGACCAGGAATCAAACCCGGTACCTCCGAGTCTAAATCCACGGACTTAATATGTATGATTCTATTTTTAAAATGAAATATAACATTATTTTGTTAGAGAAAAATTGTTATAATGTGATTCTATTTTTAAATTTCAGCAGTACGTTTATAAAGTATGTCAATATAAATTTGTTTTGAAGTTTGTAATTTGCATTTTACGATATGAGAGTAGATAAAGAACATATGTTTACTTACTTAACTGGATCATGCATTCTAATATGCAATCTCAAAGACTTGTTAGTTGGAAACTCAGTGCAGCAAATATTGCAAGTATAATTATGTGGCTCTGAAATATAAAGTTAATTGTTATCACGACCGTTATCAATCAAATCGAACATTTATTACACTTGTAACATCTTGTATATCATCATTACAGCCCCTAGAACACAGCGTCCTAGATCTCCACTGTTGGAGATGGGCCTGCCATTAATTTCTAAAGAGTTGGGCCTACACTCGCCACGCTAGCCAGACGGGTTGGCGAGGGTCCGATGTCAATTTGATAATGACATTTTGGCCGCATTCGTTTTAAGAAATGTTAGCATGAAAACCACTTTTTTTAGCACAAGTCGTTCGTTTAATGAAAATTCTAACATTTAATGCTAATTTCGTATGTCAGTACCGTGTTGAAAGGAGGGTTATATATGTTACTTTTTGACAGATGTCATTTAACATAAGAAATGATTTGTTTTCATTGTTGCTTACTTTATAGTTTATATTATATTTGTTTTAAATGTATTTTAAACGATTTTATGTAATAAATTCAAAGACCATAATACATTGTCAATTGATTTGTTATTATTTGTTACTTGTCATACTTGTCAAAAAGTAGGCCTTTTATTAACGATTCCACAAGTAGATAAACTATTTATTCGAAGTAGATACAAAAATATTAAAATAAAATAGATTAAAAAACTAATTATATATAAAACTAAACTAAAAATACATATGAAATTAAAACTATTCTACAAAATAAACTAAGGGAGGGTAGAAAGTAATAGAAAATATTTCCCTAATTATTCAACTAGGAAATGCGGCGAGCGTTTTAGGTACCCTCCTAGGTGGTAAAATTTTATAAGTAGGTATTTTTAGTTTAGCTTTATTTATAATTAATCTTTAATCTGTTTTATTTCAACATTTTTGTATCTTACTTCGAATATACCTTATATTTTAAGGTTTCTATTTGCGATTGAGCGAATGTGAGGTAAACCCAATTTATGCTTAATCATTTACGAGTCGTCTTAAGCACTCATTTCGCGCTCTAATTAATATTAAAAAAGTAAACAGTAAAGTATCATTACGACCGTTTCCCTTTCGGGGTGGTCAGAAACCACGCTTCTAACGAAGCGGATTCACATTTAGCCAACTTTACTATAGGGCAATCATGACAAGTGGCAAGCTCGTCGATGTCTCTAGCGTACCAAACTCACAAATAAATTAAATATTATTTAAATTTATTAATTTAATATACTGCCTCCGTGGTCTAGCGGTTAAGTCCGTGGATTTAGACTCGGAGGTACCGGGTTCGATTCCTGGTCGGGACACAAAAATATTTATTAATGTAAATAAATACATTTAATTAATATTTAATTCATTTGTGATATTTCTCGAGTTTGGTACGCTGGAGACATCGACGAGCTTGCCACTTGTCATGATTGGCCTATGGTAAAGTTGGCTAAGTGTGAATCTACTTCGTTATAAGCGTGGTTCCTGACAAAGGGAAACGGTCGTGATAATATTTTTTTTATCCTCTAACCTCTAGACCACGGAGGCAGTTGTTACAAATTTATATTAACCGCAATAATTACCTTTTGCAATCTTGTCGGTATTAATATTAACTTCCTTGACTTTGTGTACTCTCATATGTGCGCAGAGTGACTTGGAATTATCGTACACCGCAGTACATAAAGCACATTCGTATTTTACTGTAACAATACATATTGTCATTAGGATCAACATCATAGATATTTTATTTATTTATTAAGTAGACACACAATAGTAGTTTATGAAACTACAGTGTGCTTAGTGTAACATGCAAGTTTCGGAAAACGTAACTGCTGTAGTTAAGTTTTTTTATTTTACATTGCGTGTTATTGCAAGTTTGGCTATAATAACAGACAATGAACATCGAAAATTCAGTAAAAAAACTCTACTACTATAGTTGCGTTTACGAAACTTCACTGTCACACTAGGCATACAGGTGTATAAGTAATAGTAGTTTATGAAACTGTTGCATAATAAGGGGTATTATTCAAGAGTGTGTGTTGAGCCGTAGGCGAGGTTTTAAATAGTATCACACGAGTGGTTTAATACCTAGTTATGTGCAGTTTCATACACAAATTTATCTCATACATTGGGATTGAATCTACTAAATAAAAGTTAAAAGAGTAAGAATTTTAAGCAAGAATAAAAAAATTCACACGAAATGCTATACAACAAAACGTAAAGAATGGCGCCAATTTTTTTTTTTTTTTTAAATGACCGTGGTACAGAAAACATAAGTCCTAAACAATGAAATGGCGCCAAAACCTAGCTTATGACCGCGCACGCGCTATGGCGGGCGCTGCCATAGACAAGTAAAAATTGGAATCAAAACTTTTTTGTAATGGAACCTTGGCCTTAAAAAAAATAAGTGTTATATAATATGTATGATTATATTTAAAAAATGAAATATTACATTATTTTGTTACAGAAAAAGTGTTATAATGTGATTCTATTTTTAAATTTCAGCAGTATGTTTATAAAGTATGTCAATATAAATTCGTTTTGAAGTTTGTAATTCGCATTTTACGATATGAGAGTAGATAAAACAAATTTTAGCATTACAGTTTCTAAAAATAATGGATATAGTGTATAGACATTGCTAAAACTCAAAGCATGTGTACATAATATCAGCCATGTATTATAAACAATTACGTGTAACATGTATTTTTTTTTTTGGTTCTCTTCTCCCGATGGATGATGAATGAGGTGATAGGGAAGGCAAAGGGTCTAGCCCATACAGCCAAGTCTGACGTAATATATCTTTCTTTTTATGAGTTAATGAGGTCATCATCAAATTCCAGATGCTGTAGAATTTGTTGCTTTTCTTGGAGTCACTCGCGGCTCAAACACGTCGGGTAAAATATGGGAGTTGACAGCGCGGGAAAACCGCAAAAAATTAACTGCAACTTGTGCTCCATATTTAAAGTACAATTTATCGTTTTCCATAATTATTCACATTGTAGCACATTATTAAACAAAAAGACATGTCCACGCAAAATGGCGCGAAGAACTCTCTTTTTTTTAAAGTTACAAGTAAATAAGTGTTGCAAATAAAAGTGAAATAACTATTTAAAAAAAATAAGAATGATAAGAGACCAAAAGTAAAATCAATGAAGATGCATTCAAAAATAAAAATAAAGCATGTGTTAGATTATATCCTTTAAACTCGACTTCAGTCTACTGTCAAAAATATCGATGTTGTGTTTGCTTGTCATTGTAATATCTACACATCATCACAGATAGATAGATAGATAAATTATGATTAGAAAATTAACTAAAAGAAAGGCCATTTCAAATTTATTCCCAGAAGCGGCGTAAGGCAAAGAAACTTATCCAACGCCTGCAGTCTTGACAGACCTTAGCGATGTTGGTCCGTAAGTCTAAAAAAAAAGAGTTGCCGCTTACAATATCAAATAGATATTTGGTCAATATCATTAGTTCCAAAGAACGGTAATATCTTAATATGACAACTAATGTCATTAAAAACTCAGGAAGCTCCATATTATCTCATCCCTCCTCCGTGGTCTAGTGGTAACAAACGTTGCCGTGAACTCGGGAGGTCGTGGGTTCGATTCCCACCGGGGGCAAGTTGTACATTGTATAATTTGTCTCGGTCTGGGTGTTTATATGTATTATATGTATATATTTACAAAAAAAAAAAAAAGTATAATATGTAGTTTATCAACCATCTAGTTTCCGTAACACAAGCTTACCGCTTACCACGGAAATTAGATGGCGCTGTGTGACCTGTCTGAAATATTTATTATTATTATTATTATATTTTAGTTATTATTAGTACGTGGATGCGTCAGAATATGCATGCATTAGAGTAGGGTTAATGCAGTAGAAATGAGGTCGTTGCGTCGGATATGCGGCGTCACTTTGGCGGACCGCATACGTAATATCGAAATACGGAAAAGGGTAGGTACAAAAGAAAGCATAGGGACAAAATAAGGAAAAGCATGCTACGATGGTTCGGGCATGTTGAAAGGATGAGCGAAGAAAGATTGACGAACGAATATATAATACGATAGTTGTGGGTAAGAGGCCCTGGCAGACCGAGACTTACCTATCACGATCAAATAAAACAATAGCTGAAGGTGCATTAAAAAGCCATCGAAACAAAAGGGCATGTATGAAGAGGTTGATGAATGTTGAAGAAGCGAAAGAGGTATGTCGTGATCGTGACAAGTGGCGCTCAATTGTCTCTGCCTACCCCGCAAGGGATTTGGCGTGAAGATATGTATGTATGTAATTTAGTTTATTATACTTACAACATGTAGGTTGACAAATCTGGTTCCTAAAGTCGTCCAAACATTTAACATAGGTGTTACATGAAACACATTGATAGACTTTCACCTTGTTAAAACCATCTGCTGTGTCTATAATCTTCTCCACTGCTTGATGGTAAGTTACTTCTGTAAAGATAATCGATAATAGTAAATAAATCGGCGTCTATATTAACTGATGGATTTAGTAGACTAAATCAAATTAGAGAATTTCCACTCCTTCCGAAGTCCTGGAAGAGGAAGAATCCTAAAGCAGGATGTCATATAAAAAAAAAATTGTACATAGATGACTAAGCATTTTCTAACAACCAACCTTTGGGAGTGTGGAGAGGTAACAACGAAGGGTGCAATTTATTTTAATAGTTCTGGGGGCTGCTATAATAATAATAAATTAATAATTTTGATGTCCTCGGCACCAGCACTAGGATTTTTGTTCTTTAGCACTAATTTTGCCTTCTTCAGGCGGTTATGTTCCAATTTAGTGAGCAAGCAAGTGAGAGGAATGGGTAATGTCGAAATAAAGTGGCAAGAAAGAGACAAGAGAAGGTACAGTATTAACAAATTAGGAATGTCTGTTTACGCACTGACGGATCACAATATCGCCTAATCATTCAAATTTGGTCAATTTACAGTGAATTGCGTCCTATACAGTGTATAAACAACAGAATAATTGAATCAGTGGATGATATAACCTTTTTGGGTCTAAAATTGGATAGAGGCTTAGGATGGAAAGCACATACTGAATATGTGTGTCTAAAAATCAATAGATTTACGTACGCTTTGAGATCCCTTTCAAAAATATCTAACATAAACACTGTAAAATCTGCCTATCATGCTTACATATCTTCTGCTTTGCGGTTTGGGGTACTGTTTTGGGGTAACTCAACAAATAGAGATATTGTATTTCGGGCACAGAAGAGGTGCATAAGGGCTATGAGTGCAATACCATCTACTGAAAGCTGTTTACCAAAATTTAAATCTTTAAAAATCTTGACATTGCCTTCTTTATATTTATACGAAGTGCTAATTTTTGTAAAAAGCCACATAAACCTGTTTGCTGAGGTAAAAGTCCACCCGATAAATAAACGTCTGCGACCACGTCCACGTAATCAAATACGTAGGATTAAAAGTAATACAGCATTATTGCATAAAAGTTTTTTTGGTTGGGCTCCAAGAATATATAATAAACTGCCAGATACACTTAAGGATTTGCCATTACATAGGTTTAAAATACATTTAAAAAAGATATTATTGGATAAATGTTACTACACGATCGAAGAATTCCTAAATGACAAGGCAATTATATAAAAAATTGGTTGGACATTAATTTTTTAATGTATATTATGTAGGTATTCTAGTACATATTTTTATTTTGTTTTTTTTTGTCTGTTTATTAATAAAATGTGTTGACCTATATTAAATTATATAATGATGACTAGACTTATTATATTGGAATGTATTTTAAATAAAAACAATTTTTGCATGCCACAACAATGGCTAAATGTGCAGAGCCAACTTACTAACCATATTACCGTATGTACCACATTTAAAGCAAATAAACGATTTTGAATTTGAATTTGAAACATAATAATAAATAAATTTTATACATACTGTCGGTTTTAGTGGGTTGATGTTTCGTCTTTTTTAGCTTTTCCTTTTTCTTCCAAAACTTTCCTATTTGTACTAATTTCCTTGTATATAGTCGACCTTTATTATCCACCATCGAATTCGCCTGAGACGCTGTTTTCACTATTGGAGCCAATTTTGTAACTGTTAATTGCCCTTAAATATATTTAAATATTTGAGTTATACATACAAATTTAAAAGATATATCATCAGCTAAATGCGAAACTGATTTTCAAAAGAGGAATTAATAAGCGGATTCACATTTAGCCAACTTTACTATAGGCCAATCATGACAAGTGACAAGCTTGTTGATGTCTCCAGCGTACCAAACTCGAGAAATATCACAAATAAATTAATGTTTTTTGCCAAAGAAATGTAGTAGGTATACAAAGTTAAATTTAGAATTAATAAAAATATACGTTAGACCATTATTCGTACTACTGTTAAAAAAAAATGTGTACATAGGCGACTATAATGCCTGTCAGCATAGATCAAGAATCAACTAGATTATAGGTTCCGCCTTTCTTTTTTTTTAAAGACAGAGATTGATAAATCATCAATGATACGACCCCAACTGAAGGTCGCATGCCAGACTCACCGTGAGGCCTCCTAAGAAGACCCCAAGGCGCCTACGGACTAAAATCCTATAAACCGTCTCTTTTTCACTGTTGGCCCTGCGTGCCTAACAGCTAAGTCTGAGTCGTGGCTACGGAGTGGAGGCACTCGTTCGCCGCGTAAATAATTAGAACGTATATCCTCAATTTCACCAAAACTTAAGATAAGTTAGACTAATATGTGATTGTATTGATAGAAACTCTGAAATCGCCAGAATAAATATCAGCACAAAATAATCGTGTGCTGACTTTTCAACTACGGCCAACGTGAGGACGTATTAAAATGTAGAGGGCTGTCGAGGCAATTTATAAATTATGTTTAAATGAACTAGGCCGCGTTCGTTTTAAGAAATGTTAGTATGAAAATACCACTTTTTTTAGCACAAGTCGTTCGTTTAATGAAAAATCTAATATTTGATGCCAATTTCGCATGTCAGTACCGTGTTGAAAGGAGGGTTATTGATGTTACTTTTTGACAAATGTCATTTAACATAAGAAATGGTTTGTTTACATTGTTGTATACTTTATATTATATTTGTTTAAAATGTATTTTAAACGATTTTATGTAATAAATTCAAAGACCATAATACATTGTCAATTGATTTGTTATTATTTGTTACTTGTCATACTTGTCAAAAAGTAGACTCACCGCTCGTTTTTTTTTTTTTAAATGTTAGCATTGTTAAAAAAAGTGGTATTTCTTAACAAAAACGACATTTCACGCTGGTTTATGAAGTTGCTACGAAATATTGGAAATGCTATAAAACGAACGCGGCTTTAGGTTGATTTTTAGATAAATATTTAATAGCATTAATGTTATTTTATTTCTGACCGATCGCTTTGTTTGTCAAAGAACGAAATATTGGAAATGCTATAAAACGAACGCGGCCTTAAGTTGATTTTGAGATATTTCTTTTTATTTTATTTCTGACCGATCGCTTTATTTGTCGTATATTATTAGGAGAAAGAGATAGCATGTACGTAGAGGTCCGCATGCCAGTTTCTCGCAGTAATATTGTATATGACCATTAATTTAGTTGGTTAAAACTTATTTAACTAGAGACGAGCTTGCCACTTGTAATTATGGGCTGCTTCTTTATAGCGTGGTTTGTGACCACCCCGGAAGGGATACAGCCGTGATGATACTAATAATTACATACCTGTCTCAGTAGTAACAGTTTTAATTGGTTGTATAGTTTCAATTTTTCCCGTATCTGTGATGACACGTTTTGGCAACGGTTCTTTAACTTCAGGCTCATCTATTGTATCCAACAGTACAGTGTTATCCGCATTTGTACTCATACGCAATGCCGATTCATTTACCTAAAAAAAAACATAAAATTACTGCCAACTTTTACAATTTAAACAAAAGTTGATGTTCACATGGAAACAGATAATTACTATTAATATATATTTTTTTATACTGAGTATATGTGACGCCACCCTCAGTCCTTACCACTATGCCGGCCTATAAAGATGCTTTTTCACACTTCGTTTGAAGGACTCCAGGTTATAGGAATGGGGAAAGACACTGGCTGGGAGAGCATTCCACATCTTCAACGTGCGACAGATGTAAGAGTCTCAAAATTTGTATGTACGCGTAGGGATAGTGGCTACTGTATGTGGATGCATATTTTGGTCTGTGCGAGTGGTTCGGTTGCGGAATAGAGAAGAAGGGATAAGGTTGTGGAGCTCTTCAGAACATTCTCCGTAGTATAGCTTGTAGAACACGTTCAGGGAGGCCACATCTCGGCGAAGCTGCAGCGATTCGAGAGTTTTATACACTAGTATCGTCCACTATTCAAAGAGCATCTGTAAGGTACTTAGCAGAACAATCCCAGCGGTGAGAACAGTATTCCACGCATGACCTTATTTGTGCTTTATAAAGCATAAGTCGGAGTAAGGGATAAAAATCAAAACGAATATAAATATTTTTATTTATTATAAATTATGTTTACCTCA
Source organism: Tinea semifulvella (assembly GCA_910589645.1). Lineage (NCBI taxonomy): Eukaryota > Metazoa > Arthropoda > Insecta > Lepidoptera > Tineidae > Tinea > Tinea semifulvella. The sequence goes on from OU342599.1 coordinate 7,804,509, forward strand.
ACAACTACATCCTGGTCGGTATGATATTTGTGTATATGATCGTATACAGAGGTAAAAGATACTCCACAAGTGCTGCAAGTGTATAGGTCTTCAGTATCATCCTGTACCATTTTGTCTGACTCTATCAAATCATCTAAAAAAAATATAATATTATTTAAGTTGTTCAATGTAGTATAAAGCGCGGTGGTGGCTCGGTTGTAAGAATCCCTTCCTTAAAATCCTACAATTGTCGGTTTAAACCCTCGACATGTACCAATGAGAAATACACTTTTCTTACGTACATTTGCCTCGGAGAGCACGCTAAGCCGTCAGTCCCGGTTGCACTAATACCAACTCGTGGAATCGTTAATAAATTGTCATTCAAAATTGACATCATATCCTCGTTAACCCGACTAGCCAGCGTGGCTTGTGTAGGCCAAATTCTCCAGATGTATTTTCTGGAAGGCCTATCTCCAACAGTGCAAGTCTAGGACTTTGTGCTCTAGGGTGATGTGATGTTATACAGTAAAAATAACATTAGACTTATCAATAAAAGTATCTAAACTACTATGTACTATCAATGTATGCATCACAAGTAGTACAGAAATAGCTTGAAATGTCTTTTACAACACCTCCGTCCCTATTTTACATGAAGCGCACAGCTTAACTTCCTCTTCCTTTTTGGAACGGTGGTGGTGGAAATTTTGCACACCTAAACTAAAAAATAAAGGGTTTTTTCTACTTAAATTCCAATTTATCTAAAAATGTATGTGTTTGTTTATGCAATTTAGCCAAATCAAATGATGATATAAAAACTAAATATTATTTACCCATTTCTGCTGGTGTACCTTCACTTTCATTGGAACATGTAATGACATTATCATCCTTAGGTAAGTTTTGTACAATTACATACGAACTCTCGCCATTTTGATACAAGTTTAGTTTTATGTTGTCTTCTTCCGTCAGTTTTGGTATAATATCAACTTCAGAGTCAATTTCAGGCAATTCAGAGAGATGATTCGATTCTTTAACAAATACTGTGTAGTTGTCGTCGTCACTTTCATTTTGAATTTCTGTAAAATAACCATATAGATCACTCGCTAACTTCTCTTAAAAAATATCTTTCGAAATCTTTCACTTCATCTCTTGCGAGCATGGCGGGAAGGGAAAATTCCTTAGAAATGTGTTGATTAGGAATGGTGGTATCGAATACATATAAAATCCCTACTGTGTGGTTAATATCGTAGCTTTGGACCAGAAGGTATAGGTTTAATTTCGTGGTTTATTATTATTATTGATTAATAGACGAGCAGCGCATTGCTGATATGCCTATATCAAGCACTGGTGTAAAGTTTATTAAATTGTCAGTTATCATCATAGTCTATTTCGATTGTCACTAGCCACTTGTCCAGTTTGTTTTTAAAAGTGTTTACAGTTGAAAATTTACAATAAAAAAGACTTAGACATGTTTAGCCTATAGTAAAAATAAGTGAAACACACCAAAAAAATATTAATTTTGTTAAGGTTGTGATGAAACTGTACTTTTTTTTATAATCTTCACTCTCTCGCTTCATGGTCTGCCAGGGCCTCTGTTACCTATAACTTTTGCCAATCTTTCTTCACTAATCCTTTCGACATGCCCGAACCATCGGAACATCTACGCTCTTCTTTCAACATCCCTATTATACTTCCCATCCGCAGTGAAAACACTGCCCAGATAAAGAAATTTGTTTACTTGTTCAAGAGTTTCATCATCAATCTTTATTTTCATGTTTGTCATACTTCTTCTTTCAAACACAAGTACATTAGTTTATAGTCAGTGATACTATTCTACAATTACTTCTACTCAAACAAAGCAAATCAAAATATATTTACTAATCGCATTTAATTATAAAATTAAATTATAGTGCTTAATTTTTAATGTAACAAAAATCTACCAACACAATAGCAAATCAAAAATAAATCAATTTTAAAATATGTTACGGAGTTGTTAAGCTTTAAATCTGAGTATGCTATTGAAAAATAAAATAACTGTCATTTTATAGATTTGATTTAGTAAAATAGAGGAAAAATATTTTTAATAAATTCGTAACTTTTCTCTTTAAATAATAATAAATTAAAGTGAAAATGTGTCCAAAATGACAGTAATTTATGTCCTAGAAAGCCGATTGACTACATTTCTCAAAACACACTCTGAAATTAATTTTTTTTTAGGAGTGAGCGAGCGTAAGGAATGCAGAGCTTAACAACCCCCTTAAATGATTATACCTTTGCTTATTAGACTATCCTTTTGTTGATTGTCATTATTATGGTAGCTTTTTTCTTTCCGGTTAACAATAACAAATTTCTCACCATTTGCACTATATAGCTCCATTTGATGATCTTTTTTAGATGTATTTGTCTGATTCTGTACACCTGAATTTTTAGAACCATTCTCCTCTATTGAATCCTGAGCTAGGTTTTTATCTTCAAACATACAAATTGCATTAATAATAAATAATAATAGGGTGTAAACGTCAAGTGATCTCAATTGGTATTTAATAAACAAGATGAATTAAAACTTCACAAACTCATATTGAAAGAAGTCCAAATACTGCATAAACTACACTTAAAAATGATACATGGAGTGAATCATCTGTGCTTGTACTAATGGTAATATGGTAGATGAGAACATGGGAGTGTTCTGTTTATAAAAATTACAAGCGGTGCTATGTTAAAAATAATTGCATGTGATTTTAGTGCCGCTTATAACTGAAACTCGAGGTATGTAATTTACCACACCAGTGCTGGAATATAATTATGTGTGGAAACAACAACACAGAATCTAGATAATTGTACTTTTTAGTTAATAAAAGTTATTTACAGAATCTCTGTAGAATAGTATTTTTTATTTGTTTATTCTTATATTTAGACACACATTTTTATATTATTATTACCTTTACTTATTGGGTTTTGTTTTGTCTTAGGTTTGCTATATCTTATTCCATTGTGGTTGACTATAGCAAATGTTTCTCCATTTTCGCTAAAAAGCTCCACCTTAGTGCTGGCCAAATGTTTGCGTCTTCTGGCTAAAATTTCACTTTGCAACTCGGCTTGAGAAGACTGGACTTTAGGAACACTTTCTATATCTACCTTTTTAGGTATGTTATAATTTTTTGAATTGGCTGGAAATAAGTAGTTAATGTTATTACGGTAGAGAGAGAGGACAGTTTTCTGAGCATTCCATGGATTCACAGTGCAGGTGCTGGGTCCATCATGTGTGGGTAAGAGATGAAGAATGGAGTTCCGGGCTTGCAACCTAATAGGCTGGTTTGAAAAGGAGGACTCCTTTTTTTAATTTATTGCGCAACAAGACTCTCACAATCCACCATTCTAGTCCTCTCTCAACCCAACCAAATACTGTATGATTCCATCAATGGCGTCTCTTTTCATACATGTTGCAGCTAACTATTGCCCGTAATTATAATGCACTTGCAATGCAAATTTACATTAGTAGTCTTTTCTTAAACCAGCCTATTGTCGGTCGCAAGCCCGAGACACCATTCTTGTCATCTCTTACCCACACACGATCGACCCGGCACCCGCACGGTAAATCCATGGAATGCTTGGAAATTTGTCTTCTTTATCTATGCAAGTAATAAACAGTAACTCAATATATAGACACTCTAAGATGTTTCATTAGCAGTTCCTCCACTCAACCATTCCTTCCAGCTGTCAAAAACAGGTTCCCCAACGGATCCTTGAAATCGGTAAAGATTGAGATAACGAGAAAATTTCACAAAAAAATAAATTATTAACAATGGGCCCCTTGGGGACACTCAGCCAAATGTCTGGCCAAGGAGTAGTCCAAACAGCTAACAGAAAAGTCTGGAGACAGGAAGACTGGCAATTATTTCTGCCAATGTATAAGCATCATTATACAGAGGGAAAATATTGTAGGAGGCTGCTCCTTAGAACTGTTCCTAAAGGGTTGTCTCTAGAGGTCATTTTTTACTTATAGTTTACTGTTTATTAGGTTTAGTTTATATTTAATTTTTACTCTAAGTATTTTAAATTATATTCCTACAAATACATTTTACAAAAATAAACCCTACTTACTAGTCGAATGTCATTAGACTGTTTCTAATTTTGAACTGACAGTAGGTCAAAAATATACCTATGAACACTGTCATCTATATCCTATATAATCTGTGTGTTTAAAGGAATAATTGAGTGTAGGAGCCGTTGCGAAAACGTCTTATAATACAGATAGTAGCTGTTAGTCTTTTAGTTTTCATTATACACTCAACTTTTTTCTATACTTAGTTGAGTCAGCTCTCCTCAATGGTTGAATTCTAAATGAAAACTTAAAATGGTAGCAGTTCATAATACATGCAGATTTAAAATCACATTATTTGCTTACCCAGCTGTCCTGCTGCTTTATTGGCTTCAGAATTATTTATCAAACTGGTAGAAGGTGTATTTTCAATATCTTCATCTAATTTTCGACAATTAATTATGTGTTCCATTAATTGATTTACATCAGCGAACCTATCCTCACATATTGGACAAAATACGTTGGAATTGTAAATGGACAAATGTCGAATTAAGTCAATTTTAGAGTTAAACTGACTTCCACAGCATAGAGGACATTTCAAAACCCTCATTCTACGTCCACCAGAACTATAAACGGTGGTTTCGAGCGTGTTTAATATCTTTTCGGCATATTTATGTAAACAAAACCGAGCAGCAGTCAGAAAAATACAGAACTAAGTTCACCTTGTACCTATTTCCAAGATATTTCGGAAAAGCACGCAAAAGAAATAACTTCACTCCGTTGGCGTTATTCAAGAGATTTTTGACAGAAGATTAGTTAGGGATGTCAGTATTTATCGACATTCATAATACCTTCATCGATATTATAGTGAATAAAATTATAAGTCGAAATATCTAAAAATAATTAATAAAAAATATCTTTGGTGAAGTTATTTTCAAAAGCTGGGTTTCCATTCTCGTGCTGTAGAGATAATGTCGCAAGCGATATATATCTATTGAAACTGTTTTTTATTGTATGCAATTTGACAGATAATTCGATAAAAGTTTGAATGCGATATTCATCTTTACAAGTCTCTAACCGGCTTAAAGGAAAACTACTTTCGAAGTTGCTTATGTTACAGAGCAATGATAGAAAACTATATACTCGTAGATAAGTTTTATTAGTTAAATGGTGATAAGGTCACACGGGTGCAATTTTATTAATTTCACCAACTCTTATTATTAGTACGCCCCATAGAACACAGAGTGCTTGACCTCAATTGTTGAAGATGGGCCTTCCAGGAGCTAGGATATAGCTGGAGAATTTGGCCTACATTCGTCATGCTGGCCAAAACGGAATTTTTTGCCTTAATTGTTTGAAAACGATAGAGCACGCCAAGTTGAACGACTTTTAAAGCAAAATAAAGTAAAAAAAGCGCTTAAAACGACAAGTCAAAAACAGGGTATATATAACATGTTAAATATAATATTGCTTCACTTGAAAGCGAAGCAAATCTTTTTTAGTGAATTTTGCTTAAATTGTATGAAAACCATAGAGCTACGCCAAGTCAAACGACTTTCTACGCGAAAAATAACGCTTAAAGCGAAAAGTCATACACAGTGTATGTAATAGAACTATTATGACGTATAAAAGTGCTAAAGATAGTTCCTATTTATCGAATAAAATATATAATTTTGATTATTCATATTAAGCTATCGATATCAATATTTTACTAATACCGCACATCCCCTACTCTTTGGCCACGCTCAAATTAATTTAAACTACGTTTGTGTAGCTTGCCCGTTTTTCTCTATTGTTAATAAAACGAATGTTTTTTTTTTTTTATTTACTAGGAATTCTAGAGTTAATAAGGAGCGCGGGCAATGTACAGCATAAAAGCATTTCATATTGATTTTTTGGCACTGGTAACATTGCCTACGGCCTAACTACTATTACGACTGGGTATAGAAGAGGCAAGGCACATAATACTAAAGAGATCTATCTCCCCTTTTATCTGTGCAGGAATTAAATCCCAAAGCCCTTTTACGTCGAAATCAAATATAAAGTGGGTACCTACAAAAGAAAATTAAGATACTATGTTTTAAATTAATATATTAATTATTGATTATAGGTACTAAATAATAAATTTAATATAGCTCTCAAGATCTGTTTATCTATTTTTATAGATGTAAAAAAATATTACTTATAGTAGGTATATGTACATTTCTTGTATCCTTCACAATAGCTTATCACAATATTTGGGCTGGGTAGTACCTAAACGAAATCTCTGTAATTGTAATGATTAAAGTGAAATTTATATATATATATTATACCAGTATGCCTAGTGTGACAGTGAAGTTTCGTAAACGCAACTATAGTAGTAGTTTTTTTTTTACTGAATTTTCGATGTTCATTGCCTGTTATTATAGCCAAACTTGCAATAACACGCAATGTAAAATAAAAAACGTAACTACAGCAGTTACGTTTTCCGAAACTTGCATTTTACACTAAGCACACTGCTCACTTTCAAAATAAAACTGATACATTCTATACTTACTTTACTATACTTTAATCGTTAGGTTCAATTACACAGACCTAATTATGGTGCAACTCAGCCTAAGTTTTTATTTAACTTATTTAAAAAAACCTTAATTATAACTTCTGCTTTTAAAGTATAAGTTTAAAATATTTAAGATGGTTTAACGCCTATACTTCTTTCTCACTCGCACACTCCGATAATTTCAAAGATTTTAAGTTTGAGTATACATATGAGAAATGTAGTCTTACAACTTACTATTTTATATTATATTATGTTTATATTATATAACACACACAGTAGTTTTAAGATTTTTATAATAAACCTACTAACTTTGTCTAGTGGTAGAAACTATCTGGAATTACCTTCAGGGCCCCTGCAGGACAAAACACTAGTGTCACACTAGTGTGGGAGCCAACAAATGTCATTATTGTTAACTGTTTTTTATCTGCCTAAATATTTCATTTCAGTAAATAAAATCTTATGAGATTCATGAGGAATTCAAATAGAGGAAAAGCATTATACTTGATTGTTTTGGCTATTTTTCTTTGTCTAAAATTAGGTAAAAATGGAATAACGCCTAATTTTTTTGTAGTTTTATTTCCAACTTGATAAACATTTCTTAAATTAAAACTTCTTCAAAAATATTCGATTTTGCAAATGAGAGGTATGTAAAGCATTAAACCCATTAAATTAACTTTTCTACCAATCACCAGACTTACAGAAACTGGGGCTGTTACTTATAACATTTTAGCAGTAAAAAAATTTATTGTAAGTGGGAAGGTAGAAATTCTAAAGCATAAGCAATAATGTCAATTAGTCCTAATTTCATAACAATTTGAACTGTTTATAAGTTTGAAATTACGCCTCCATCCTTAAAACTCATTTAAATACATTTATACCCGTATATATTTATTTTATATTTAGGTATATATTTATTTGTTTATTTAGGATGGTTATCTATGTATATTGTATTGCATATAATAAGTACTATATGTATGGAATTAATTTGTGTTTTATATAGTAATAAATAATTTAAACTATCTATTTTCTTCGTAACCTTCTGCACCCGCTTATTACAGCTCTCAAGGTTAGTTGGTAGAAAATGCATTTACAGCATTAAGCTTGCCTATGTACCTGCACTTGTTTTGGTTTTGTACAATAAAGAATTTATTATTTCTATTATACATGGATACATTACAATACATTTATGGAATGAGCTTCCAAGACCGCATTAATGGAATCATACAATATTTGGTTGGGTGGGAAAGGAGCAGAATGGTGGATTGCAAGCGTCTTATAGTGAAATAAAATACAAAGAGGCCTCCTTTGTAACCCAGCCTATTATCAGTATTGCAAGCCTAAGACATTTATTTTAAATTCGTCATCCTAAATAGTTCAGATTCTATTTTTTTAAATTGCTTTGAAGTTGTTATAGTGTAGCTTTAGACTGTTTACCTTTTCACTGTCAATATATTATTCATCAGATTCTTCATCCTCATTTGGTTGCACTATTCCAGCTGGCACAGCTACTCTACAAGCAGTGCCAAGTCTAATGGTCCAATAGAACAATAGTCTAAACCTTGTAACAAGCTGTTGCCACTGGTCATTAACAAATATATTGGACAAACACATATTTTTTACAGATTTGTTACACTTAGTTCTACAATTGTAAAATGTAGATAGTAAAATTTTACAGCCAACTAAAGTGTTTATATTTGGAGGAAATACAACTTTTGGAGACCCTTTTATTTTGTTTCCCCATACATCTGGCATTGATACTTCAAGCGAGCCTGGAGTTTGTGTAGAGCTTTTCCTAGAATAGGAACGCACTTCTTTTGTCAATACCAAGTTAAGTGGATCACTGTATTCCTCGGCATAGCAACTTTTCTGTATTTCCGATCTATCAAGCTCTGCCCTTAATAACAATTGGTATCCTTGTAAGTTTTTAGTCTCACTGGGCAAATTAATTTTACCTCCAAGATCATATTCAGTTTTATTTTTAAAATCTTCTTCAAATAGAAATTTCATAATAGTCAGGTCGTTATCACTAAATTCATCATTATCGGGCTCTTCTTGGACTTGTATTTTTAGTTTTTCGTTAAGTTTTTCTAATGCCGTCACTAAAGGAGCAGCAGTCGATGAACCAGCTGGATTCCCTTGTAGGTTATCTCTACGCGGAGCAAATTTTAAATCTTCATTACTCTTATATTTAGCCCAGTTTGATAGTGTATTGTATCTCCCTCGTATTGCAACTCTAGTTTTTCCTGGAAAATATTGCAGCAGATGACCATAATCTATTTGTTGTTTACCTTCTGTTAGTCGCATTAATCTTTTATCTTCCTCAACTGTCCACTTACAAAGTCGTGTTTTTTTCAAGACAGTATAACGCCTCATTATTTGACGACAATTTCTTTTTATGTATTTTGAAATTATAGCCCAATTCTTACCAAATTTATTTACACAGCTCAGAAGGACCTCGTCTTCTTCAGGTAAAAACCTCCCTTTAATGATCTGACTTGATTTCCATTTGGCATATATCTCTGATTCAGTTTTGTTAGGCATGCACTGAGCTATTTTCGAATATGGAATTACATCTGAATCACAGTATATTTCTATGAATCGATGCAAAATATTTTCTTCAACCTCGGTCCACTGTCTGGATACAGTTTGATCATTTAAATAATTTGTGTAACAAATAAAACATTGGTATTCACTTCTTCCAGTGCCTAATTCTTGTGCAATTTTGGTCCAATCTTGCTCCATGTGCTTAAGGACTAACTCTTGTAACCTAGTCTTCTCCGCAAACTCCCACTTCTTATTATTTATAGAAGGGTGCAATTCTACTTTCCACAAATTAGCATATTCTGTGGCAGTGTGCTTATATTCAAGCGTCTCTGCAACATCATTCCATTCATAGTCTTCATTAATAGGTAAAGCTAATTTTGATAGAGGTAGTAATGAAAGGTTATTTAACTCTTTTTGCAAAGTGCTAGTACAATATCCTTGCTTCATACATATCTCAATCTGCTTTGTCAAAGTATGCCTATGTATGTTTATAGAAAAATTGCGCATAACAAAAACAAAGTCACGTTTGTCATTGAGGGTCCATGGATTAATATAATTAATAGCATAGAAGTTATGATAGCCTTTCTTTTTGATAGATTGTGTTTCAAAATTATCAGGAGGTCCCCAACAATTTTTATCTTTAAAATAAGGTATTCCACATCTTGTATATTTAAATGATTTCCTGCTTCGCGAGTTCTCCCTGCGTTTATACTTTTTTTCCATTTCTTGTATTTTGTCTCTGCACTCTCCGAGCCGGCGCCTTAGTAAGGTTTCAACCTTGGTTAGTTCATCGTCAATTAGGTCATTATTATTAATTGCAGCTAGAATAAGAGAAATTTGATCACAACGATCTAGAGACCGGCCCAACTCTGTATCTCTCACGACTGAAACTGATATTCCATCCGGTATACTAGCTATTAGATTTTCGATTGTATCTACTTCCACATCCGACACACAAGTAGATGAGGTATTCATTTCCATATCTAATAAGATCACGTAATATGTAATAAATAATACTAAATAATATATAATTAATACAGTACATAACAAAAAGTGCCGCGATATCAGGTTTTTTTTTGACAGATGACAGAACAATTTTTTTTCGGTTTTCCCGCGCTGTGGATCCATATTTTACACAAAGTGTTTGCGCTATAATGCCGCGAGTGACTCCAAGAAAAGCATCAAATTCTGCAGCATCTGAAATTTGATGATGACCTCATTAACTCATAAAAAAGAAAGGTATATTATGTCAGACATGGCTGTATGGGCTAGACCCTTTGCCTTCCCTATCACCTCATTCATCATCCATCGGGAATTAGCTATATGGTCTGTGCATCGGGAGAAGAGTACAAAGTACAGACTTGTCGCTTTAAGCCCTTTTATTTACTTTATTTCGCTTTGAATTAATTTTAAATTTTAATTAAATTAAACATTACGTGTTATTATTGAACTTAACAGAATCTTGTTATAAATTAATTCGCAATGTACACTAAAAATTAAGTATAGAACGGACAACGCTTAACTGTTTGTCTATTAATAGGTGTGTTGCCAGGATTGTCTATTTTATTATTTTCGACGCGTTTGCGACCGTCTTGTCTTTGGCTGTCTGTCAGCCATATTGTATTGTATTTTTTTTTCGATTTTTTGGCTTGCTACGTTTTCTTTTTATTTTGGTCAATTAATCATCCGGAAATAAATACATATTATGTAGGAAACTATTAATAAAATTAACTTCTTAGTTTTATTTTACAAGCGGTTGGTGTTGAAGTACAAGAAGGAAGTAAGTACGCAGATGAGTACAATTTCGCGGGATATATTAAATTTTTGAATATTATGTTGGGAAAAAGGCTGCATCACAATAGCAAGGGTCGATTGCCAAGTAAAGGCCACGATGGCATGAAGCCTGGTAGTCCACTCGTAAACTACTCCAAACCAGCTAAGCTACCGGGATCCGGATCAATTGGAAAAACAAAAGTAGAGACTTGTCTTATTCCATATATTAAAATGCAGGAAAACCCTGTAACTTTACCGCGATACACAGCCATAGCATCAAGATCTACAGATGAGCCCATTGGCATGGATGAGCTGGATGCATTGCAACTGGAGTTGGAATCCCTACTGTGCAACACTGCCTTACGTATAAGATATTTTCATTCGGAAATCGACAGCATTGATACTAATGAGTCCAAGCGAGAAAAAAAGGGTAAAGCTGCTGGAAAGCAGCTCCATTTTTCAGCAAAAAGGAAGTTTCAAGAAGACAAAACTATTAAGCCTAAGGAATACACAAAGTTGTCCAATCAGCCAAAGTTGCCCAAATACAAAAACGTGTCCAGTGCCAATATGTCACAGGGCAACTATACAAGCGACAATCCTATGATGTCTGAAATGTCTATTAAACTCGAGTTGCCTAAAAATAATGTACCTTACAAATTTTGGAATTCTGTAGAGCCATATTGTTCACCAGTAACATTGGATGATATTAAGTTTCTGGAGTGTCTATTGGCACAAAGCAGCAACACTACACTTCCCCCAATTCCACCTCTTGGCAGACATTACTCTGAAGTGTGGGCTGATGAACGCATTACTGAAGATCAGAATGCATCCAACCCTAACAAGAAAGTTTCTGGAATGTCACCTGAAGCCAATGCTTTACGAAAAAAGATTGAAAAGTCAAATGAAAACATGATAACTGGTCCACTGACTCAGAGGCTGGTATCAGCGTTGATGGAGGAGAATGCTCTACCTTACGAGGTGCCTGATATTAAAGTCAAGCAAAGCTCAAACACAAAGAGCACATATAAAAACTCATTAACTTTGGAAAAATGTTTAAGGAAGGAATTGGTAGAGCAAGGAATTTTAGATCCAGAAGATTTGCCACCCCTCACCAATCCTGCAGATGATGAGATATTGACTGAAATAAAGAAATGTCAAGCAGAACTTATGGTTGTACGAAAAGAAAACTGTCGTAATCTCAAAAATTTGATTGGCTTCTGTAAACAGGAGATGATTAGGGTAAATATGAAGAAGCAATTGGATCAAGTTGATCTTGAATGTATTGAGATGTACAAGAAGATGGTGGCCGCCAAGCAGAAGAAGAGACCTGTTACTAAGAAAGAAAAGGAAGACGCTTGGAAACTGATTAATGAGCAGATACGACTCAATAAAGAGATAAACGCTTTACCCCCAACTGGACCTAACACCACTTAAATGAATTCACAAAGAACTTTCTGAAAGAAAGTTTAATAAAATAACAAATGTTTAACTTCTGCTCCAACTGACAAAGTGACATTGATTTATATAAATAAGGCTATTTAATACAAAATAGTTTTAACCGTTCCACTTACCAAATAAGGGTGCGGTGATAATAAAGTAATCAGGTGGAGGCGCAGTAAGAATCACCAATCAAATGTAACTACGAACTAATAATATATTGTTGATGGGCCTGACATGTTCCATATCAACAGTTAAAAATGAATAATGTCTATCTTACATTTTATTTGCGAAATCAACTTTTTTATGTGTTGTAAATGTGTTTATAGATAAACGGTCAAAATACAACGGGATTTGTTAAGCATGTTTCTAGTTTGCACAAAAAAACTTTTTTGACAATAGAGAATAAAAAGGAGAATATGTTTAGTGCAAAAGACGAAATAAAAATATGGAATTTGGCAGGTGCAGCGACAATATATTGATGCAAGCTAACTAATCATGTGCGTTATAATGAAAAAGTTAAATGATTAATTTCCATAAGGATGATTAAATAAACTCATGATTAACATGTGATTGGCTAAAATAACAAAGCTAACCCAATCACAAGACTAAAAAAACATGGATTATTTTAATCATCCTTTTAGAGACTGAGCATTAGTGATATACATAATTGTGTTAATTGATAGAAAATGTTAAATTATGACTATTTCACTGGCTCCACACATTGACACCAACAGTGGTCAATTAATTTGGTAAGGCATGTTAGCTAACTGTGACATGTAGACTGAAATATTTGCATATATTACTATAATAAAACTGATACTCGACCCCCAATGCGATCAATAGAGTTGACCATTAGTGACATGTGTGGAGCCGGTCTTAACCCTTTGGGTTTAAACTATTTTATACATACAGGGCTTAAAAATTTAATTAATAATATTGTATTGTATCAATGTATATAGATATTTTGTCCATCATTGACCATAAGCTTTTTACTGTGCGTACTTGAAGTAGAAGTATTAATAAAGTTATTTGGTAACATGTATGTATTGTAATTTAACCATTTCCTGATCCATAGATAACTAAAGATAAACTTAAAACATTGGCGGTCGGTTTCAGAAAGGATTAAAATAATCCATAATAATTTTATATACCTATGCCGTGTGATTGGTACATAGCTTGTCACTGGTTATTTTAGCCAATGAGGTGTATCAGGCAAAGCTTTTTGTAGATGTCGCTAGCGGCAATGGTACCTTGTTTAACACATATGTCGTGTGTATATATTTAAAAAATGTATTTAAACTTAACGTTACCTACCTTAAAAGACGAATTAAGATAGCGCACACCGTCTTAAAAAAAAAAGGTTTAATTAATAGATCGACAATTTTGAGATACCCATATCTTTGATTTTGCTTGGAAATCTTGATTTGTACACTTTAAAGCTGCTCACTTCGGCATATCTAAAAAATAAAAATACAAGTTTTCTAGGCAACTGACAGTTATATTGGGTACCATCAATCATGCGCCATCTATTGTGATAAAAAGTTAGTGATACACCCCATTACCTGCCACGTAGCATAAAACAAAAATATGAAAAGATAATAAGCCTTTTTGCAAGCCTAGCACTCGATGAGTAATATTAACGACACAGCCTTTTTTAAAGTTGTGTTTTTATAATGTACATTGCGAATTGTTATGTATCAAGTTGGTCTTTAGTTTACCTAAAGAAGCAATGTAACTATAATAGAGAACGAAAACCCACACGGTGATTTTTATTAACCTACCTATGTTCTTTATTCACAGGAAAAAGCAAAATAGGAAGGTGGCAACACCACTGCGCTTGTAAAAGTGGATTAGCTGTCAAATATTTTGAATTTTGAGTGAAAACCGTCCGATATTTTAATTATTTATTATTAAAGGATTTCTATTAAATCTGTAATTGTTAGTGAATAAAATTTCAATTTACTTTTCTTATAAAAGTTATAACAATGGGGAGTAAACTAACTCCTCGAAAGATTGACCGTTTAATGAAACTGGCTAACGGTTCATCCTCTACTCGCCTATTAAATACTGATTTTCTTGGAAAACTTGATGAACGACAGTTGGAAAGGTAAGGTTTTCCTTTAATAACACATTAGCTGCCTCTAATCAACTCCGTGTTTTGTCTTTTCATTTTGTATTGCGTGTTATCGCTGAATAAGCTTGGTAATAAATTCTTTACTTTTTAAGTATGTGTGTTAAAAAAATATTATTTATGTTTATTCTTAGAAAAATACATTAAAAATATATATGTATAATACAAACGCTCCATAATGTAGTCAGAACTTTAATATTATATTTATAATTTTCAGCCTAGCATCCTATAGACCATTCACTGAAGAGTACAAATCCAGTAGTGAATTGTCATCAGGTATTCTCGACTTGGAACATTGTGAAGGTAATTTTTTGGCTGCCATAGTGGTATGGTCATAGTAATTAGATGTGACACCAGTTCATCTTAAACCCAGCCTATGTCAGTTGCAAGCATCAACAAGCTTGCTTGTTGAATTTGTTATTTTAGAAAGAACATAAGTCCATGTAACTTAATTATTTAGGAGACAAAAAAGATTATAAATGTACTAAAAACTAGGGACTTGCAAATAACCACCAGAAAGCCGTTGCACATAAGGGTATTTTAATTATCTAAGCGGCCAAAAGTCAAAATAACATAGTTAAAGAAATTCGACTACCTGAGGCAGGGGACACTCCAACGAATAATAGGCCGCTGTCCCCGCCCCTCTCCCGTTACGCATTACCCGGCAAACTCAGTCAGTTATTGATCATCGGGCTTTGTGTAGGTGTCAGTTATTGACAATTTTTAGAAAGCGTTAACATTGTGAGCTTAACTGCAGTTTTCTGTGTTAACCTAGTGCAAAGAAGCAATGGATTCGGAGACTACAGGTATGTGGCAAACTAAATGTAATATATTTAATAACATTTGATTCCGTTTAATATATTTTTAGTGATTGAGAAATAATGTCTAAAATGACAAGATTTTTTCAAAGAAATTTATCTTTAAAGATGTATTTGTTTTAGTATCGGGGTAGAGCCGGCTTTTTTTGTCATTGAGATTTAAAATATAGATTCTTAAGTAACGAATGCTATATAAATTAGTCGCTGAGTAGCGCAGATACACTAAAGCAGAGTACTTTGATCTTTTACGATCGAAATTAGTGAAATATTAATGTATGCTTAAATTTTCTTTTAGGTTTAGGGGGTACCTCTGGAGTGAGAATAGTGACTCGTAAATCACTCTTCGATAAGATGAAGAATGAAAATTTACGTAATTTAGAAGAAAAGCTATGTTTTTTGAGAGACCAGCTTCCCAGTCAACATTACTGAAAGTCAATTAAGTAAACTGAAACACAATTTTGCACATTTCAAATCAGAAATGAATCAAAGGTGGATTAATTTGCACAAAAAAAGAGTTTTTTTAAAAAAACAACCATCTTTGGCTGGAAGGTACTTTCGAAATTCCAGTCACAACTACAAATCGTCAAGGTGGCCCTCAAAAATCATTTGGTGAATCTAGTGAAAGGAGCAAAAGAAGAAAAACTGAAGAGATCCGCTCCAATCTAGAAGATGGTGTTATAGTTCACACAGCTTAAGTTGAATTAAGAAAATCGGGAAAACGTGATGCTTCCCGCATACTCCAAGATATAACAAGCTCTCCGACCCGTGCAACAAAGTACAAAAAAGCTTTTGATACTTCTAAGTGTGAAAAATCATCACGTCTAACACCCATGAAGGCTTTAAAAATGTTTATAGATGCAGACTTTACATGAGGACAGTATGAAGTTATAAAAAACACGAACAAGAAGTTTTTTCCGTGTTATAGCTTAATTCAAGAAGCCAAAAAGAAATGTCCTTCGTCCGATCACGCCTCACCTATGCCGCTCCGGCGTGGCACCACCTGCTGGCTCCAACCATTAAGGCCAGGATACAGGCCCAGCAGAACATCTCCTTACGCGCGACCGTCGGGGCCCCCTGGTTCGTGCGCAACACCGTCCTCCACGACGACCTGAAGATGGAGACCATCGAGCAGTTTGTGGCCAGGCTCTCGAAGTCCATGTTCGATCGAGCCGACCACAGCCGCTTCGATCATCTTCGGGGAATCGCGCCTCTCCACGCACGGCCACCGGAAGGCCGCCGCCTGCCCCGGGAGATCCTGAGGACCGAGGCGTAGCCCGTGCCGTTGTTACCACATAGACACTGCTCACAAGGGGCCACACCTTTCGTAGCCCCTTCCTTGGCCACCCTTAGGCCAGGGTAAAAATAGAAACCGGCGGGTTGTTGCCCGCTGAGACAAACTGCAGCCTAACGGGGCCACCCCATAGGCTTCCGTACGCTAGCGCGTGCGTTGAAAAAAAAAAAAAAAAAAAAAAAAAAGAAATGTTAACCTCCTCCTGAAACGACCATGGTAATGAGTACCTGGGCGGAAACCCAACTGCAACCATTAATTGATATTACTGTTAAACGCTTATCAAAATTCTTAGAAGTCTTATTGACAATAAAAGAGCAAGAGCGGAACACTTTGAAGTTAATATGTAAATGGGGCTGCGATGGGCCCCAACAAGCACAATACAAACAAAAACTTGACAATGAGGCTGATTCTGAATCAAATATATTTCAAGGCTGCTTTATACCTGTGCGACTTATTTGCGGCAAGGACCATCAAAAGGTTTTTTTTTTTTTTTTTTTCAACGCACGCGCTAGCGTACGTAAGCCTATGGTGTGGCCCCGTTAGGCTGCAGTTTGTCTCAGCGGGCAACAACCCGCCGGTTTCTATTTTTACCCTGGCCTAAGGGTGGCCAAGGAAGGGGCTACGAAAGGTGTGGCCCCTTGTGAGCAGTGTCTATGTGGTAACAACGGCACGGGCTACGCCTCGGTCCTCAGGATCTCCCGGGGCAGGCGGCGGCCTTCCGGTGGCCGTGCGTGGAGAGGCGCGATTCCCCGAAGATGATCGAAGCGGCTGTGGTCGGCTCGATCGAACATGGACTTCGAGAGCCTGGCCACAAACTGCTCGATGGTCTCCATCTTCAGGTCGTCGTGGAGGACGGTGTTGCGCACGAACCAGGGGGCCCCGACGGTCGCGCGTAAGGAGATGTTCTGCTGGGCCTGTATCCTGGCCTTAATGGTTGGAGCCAGCAGGTGGTGCCACGCCGGAGCGGCATAGGTGAGGCGTGATCGGACGAAGGTCTTGTCAAAAGGTGTTATGGGAAAATCCTACACCCTCATCTGCCCGATTTTGTTGTCCAATAAGATTTCGCTTCGTTAAAGAGACTACTCGTTGCTATATTTATGGGAAAACTTCCAAAGAATTCAACAATTTAAAGGACAAAAGGAGAATTTTAAAGGATGCTACTGAATTCGGTCTGTTTATTTTACACACAAGAATACGATTTTTTGAAAGTATTCTACACTTAGCGTATAGATTGCCTGTGAAAAAGTACCAGCACAGAAAATCAGAAGAAACACTAATGACGGCAACACCAGCAGGAGATTTTTTGAAGATCCGAAACTATCCTCAGATATTACGGGAATAGATTACGAGTTAATAATATGGACTTGAAATGCCCAACGTGCGGAAAAATATACAGAAGACAAGCCTGGTTCAAGAAACACTTAAAAACACATGAAGGGATCGAAGCACAGATGGTAAGACCTTCGACTAGTACTGCGGATAGAGTTTCCCCTCACATATCCCATGGTACACCTCCATGTGAATTCAACCAGGAGTCCATGACCATCAGGACACGTCTAAGCATCCCGACCATAAAAGAAACCACCTGGAAGGTTCACGACGGAAATCTGGCTGTCATGCTGGATTGTCCTGGTACAAAACAGGATCTTGATAGCCAAGTTCGTGCCTTCCAAAATACTGTCTATGACTACTTCAGTGAGCACTATCCACCAACGACCACTCATGCTCACACCAATAAGGAAAACACTTTTAAGCTGAAATTGAGGCGAAAGAAGAGGGAGCTAAGAAAGAGACTTAGATGCGCCAAAAACATTGGAGATAAACAGCAGTGCCATCAAGTGGCTAGAGCACTTAGATCAATTCTCAAATTGATTCAAGGAATATCGCTCCAAATTAAAGATCACTCCAATCAATACAATAGAGCCAGACACGAAGTCCTCTTTGACAAAAACCCCTTCGTCTATGCCAGAAAGATATTCAGCGAAAAAAGTGGTGTACTATCGCTGACCAGAGATCAAATATATAAATATTACAAAGAGACATACACAGAAATACAAAAAGAGGAACAATATCTGGACCCACCCTCGCCTCGACCCGTCAGACCTTTAGAGGACTTCCGATGCCTTCCACCAAGCATGGAAGAAATGGAGGAACAAATCAAAAGAAAAAGTTCCAAATCGGCACCAGGCCCAGATGGCATTCCGTACATTGTATATAAAAAATGTCCTCACACCCGTAAGCATTTATATAATATATATCGAAAAATCTGGTCTACTAATCAAGTTCCAAAGGCATTTGGCGAGGCAGTCTTCGTTCTCATACCAAAGAAAACTGAGGTAAATGATCCCAAAGATGCAAGACCGATCGCTTTGACGAATACAATGTCCAAAATCTTCTTCTCCATAGTACAAGCAAGAATGTCCCGATTTATGATCAAGAACGAGTACTTCTCACGCCAGCACCAGAAAGGTTTTTTGCCGGGAGTTTCTGGCTGCTTAGAACACAACACCTTACTCGCTGAGTGTTTGAAGGATGCCAGGAAACAGGAGCGGCAACTAAGCGTCTGTTGGATCGACTTGGAAAACGCATTTGGGTCGGTGCAACATGAATTGCTGCAAACTGCGCTAAAATGGTATAACTTTCCAACACTAATCAGAGATATAATTGCCAATTATTACAAGAACTTGAGATTTGTCGTAACAAACAAGGACGGCTACACAGACACACTAAAATACAATGTGGGCCTGTTCCAAGGCTGCTGCCTATCACCTGTAGCTTTTAATATAATTATCAATATCCTAATCGACAAACTTAAATCTCGTGAGAAGAAGTGGGGATATAGATTCAAACAAAACAACATCTATACGGAATCCGTCTTAGCTTTTGCAGACGACTTGGCGGTGATAACAAGAAATCCCAAGCAATGCCAGGGCTTGCTGAAAATAGTGGATGATTTCTGCTCATGGACACAGGGAATGAGAACGAAACCATCAAAATGCTTCAGCCTATGTCTGGCTAGGCGCAACACTACATTTACGTCTTATGATCCTGGACTGAGTATAGCAGGGCAGAGAATAGCTCCGGTAAATGAAACCATGCCCTTTAAATTTCTTGGCAGAAGGATCAATTTTCAGGGAAAAACACCATCCCTAGAAGTAGTTGTAAAACAATTCACTGACGACATGAATAGGGTTACTCAACAGCCTATAAGCAATGTCAAAAAAGCTTGGATATATGACAACTACTTAGCATCTCGCCTCACTTGGCCTTTCCTAGTATATGATTTCAACAAAAGCCTACTATCAAGTCTGGACGCGGACGTCATAAGAACATTGAAGTCTTGGCTTGGATTAGCCCAGGGTGCTGACTCCTCAACATTCTTTAGAGGACGGAGAAACTTCGGAATGGATCTGAAAAGACCATCTGAATTATACAAACATCTACGTATAAGCAAATATCAAATTCTAACCAGCTCCCAGGATAATACAATTTCATCCCTTCCAAGAGACCCTCTGGTCTCAGATATGGAACCGAGACTACTATTCTTCAAGAAATTCATGACAGGTGCCCAGACTGACAAAAGAGGCATTGGCTGGAAGAAAAAAGAAAGTGACAAAGAGGTTATAAAATCCTTCCTCAGGAAAGATGAAGAGCATGAATACAGAGTGCACGCGATGACTCTAGAAGTTCAAAATGACTGGCTAACTTTGGGCGATTTTTGCATCCCTCCAGCCCTAAAGTGGCGCACACTAATGTACGATTGGTCTCCGGCGTTGCTAAAGTTCTACCTAAACGCTTTTCAAATGTCCCTCCCGGACCAGAGTAATCTGGTAAGGTGGGGAAAAGCTACGGAAAAGAACTGTACATTGTGTAGTGCTGCCATAGGAACTGCTAGACACACACTTGTAGGGTGCGTTACTCTCCTAGAAAAGGGCTATTACTCACGCCGACATGACAAAGTCCTAGGTGTTATCCGTGAAGCAGTAAGTCTTTCTATTGCAAGAGCCAGAAAGGGACTGACTACAAATAAAACTTTGACCACATTTGTAAAGGAAGGGCAAAGCACGAAAACTAAATGCAAGCCCACCTCGATCCTTGGCGCCGCATCAGACTGGAAAATTCTCATGGATACATTTGAACACCATTATAGGATCCCAGATGAACTAGCTGTATCAGCCTATAGGCCAGACATCTTAGTGTTTTCTCGGAACTTGAAAAAAGTTATCCTTATTGAACTTACCGTTCCGTGGGAATCAAATATTCCAAAAGACCACAACATGAAGTCGAATAAATATTATGATCTCACAGAAGAAATGATCAGGAACGGGTTCAAGACTCAGCTTTACGCAGTGGAAGTTGGTGCAAGAGGAGTTCCAGCAAAATCTTTGCATCACTTACTGAAAGAATTGGGCCTAAGCAGGTCTGCCGTCAATACATTTATGGAACGAGCTTCCAAGACGGCATTAACGGAATCATACAGTATTTGGTTGGGTAGGGAGAGAAGTAGAATGGTGGATGGTGTTGCATGATAATAATAAATAATAAAACCATGTTAGTTTTAGTTAGCGATGTATTTTAATCAACAATAACATAAAATCTCCTAGCAACCAAAATATGACAATTAGTCTTCAAATGAGTGAGGCTTAGACAAGCCGTTATATAACATTTATTCCCCCGAAAAGGATAGCTAAAAACCGAAACGCGCAGGTGGCTTACGTTTACGATTAGATCGGCGAGGTGCGTTTGGTGCCGTGGACGTTGATGGTTGAGGCTCGTACTGTTGAATGTTTAAAGGTTGTGGTGTTGCGTAAGACGTTGAAGGTTGAGGTTCAAATTGTTGAGTGTTTTGAGATTGGATTGTTGCGTTAGTCGGGTCTGTTTGTTCCCCTCTTCCATGTTGTGAATGAGTAATATTTGATGGTCCAGATTGAATTCGTAAGTCGTCACCTCTATCACGACTAGTATTTTGTCTATAGTATGAATAGTTGTTGGGATTGTTGTGGCTACTATTGTTAGTGCCTGTTAGCCTCGGTCTGAGTTGATCAGCGTGTTTACGCTTAATGATTCCACTGCTCATCTCCACTTGGTAAGAATACGGCCCTGTTCGTTTCGTAATGACTCCTGGTTCGGAACCTTTTTCAGTCGGATTGTTTACCCAAACTCTATCTCCTTGTAAATACTCTGAAGATACTGTCTCCTTCGCTGAAGGTCTGAACTGTTGTTGAAGTCGAGCCTTCTCAAGATCTTCGTTAACATTTGGTTTTAACAGATCAAATGTGGAACGCATCTGTCTACCGAACATCATTTCGTATGGAGAACGTTTCGTTGAATTTCGTGGAGTAGTTCGGTAAGAGCGTAAGAAACTATTTAACCTATCATAAATGTCAATGTTGCTACTAGCTGCTAACATACGTTCTTTAAAAGTACGCACTGCTCGTTCAGCCAATCCGTTTGTACGTGGGTGATATGGCGTTGTCTTAATATGTGTAACTTCAGCACTCTTACAATAATCCTTAAATTCATCAGAAATAAATTGCGGTCCGTTATCGGTTACAATGTTACTTGGTAACCCAAATGTTGTGAATATGCTCGCTAATTTTGATATCGTTGCTCTCGAAGTTGTGGTTCTCATTGGTACAACTTCTAACCATTTTGTATAAGCATCAATGACGATCAACCACATCTGACCAAATAAAGGACCTGCATAATCGATGTGTAACCTGTGCCAAGGTTCTGGTGGAACTCCCCAAGGGTATACGGGAGATCGGTTTGTGTTACTTCGTGATTGTTGGCAGTAATTGCATTGTTTAGTAAAATTTATGATGTCTTTATAGAGGTGTACAACGGACATGTAAGTTTTGAATAAATCGCCCGTAATATGTTATGGAACCCAAAAACGATCGCAGTTCAGTAACGTTTAACGGTATTGGCATTCCTCTGATAGCTTCGATTCTTTCAGTTGTTGGATGTAACCCGTGCTTGTCAATTTTATGCCCAAGAAATGTCACACTTCCCTGAAACCATGTACATTTAGATTTTTGACATTTAATACCTGCTTCTTGAAGTCGTTGTAATACTATTTTAATACGATTCAAATGTTGTTGAGGATTGTTGGCTGTGATTAAAATGTCATCTAGATAACATACTACACCATCTAGACCGCTAAGAATAGTGTTCATAATTCTCTGAAAAACAGCTGGTGCAAATGATATGCCGAAAGGCAAACGTTTATACTGAAAATATCCCTTATGAGTGCTTATTGTTAAATATTTTCTTGAATCCGGATGTATTGTTAGTTGTAAATAAGCGTCTTTTAAATCAATTTTTGTAAATAGTTGTCCGCCAGATAACTTTGATGTAATATCTTCAAATCTTGGTAATGGATAGTTATCTATTTGTACATATCTGTTTATAGTTACTTTAAAATCTGCACAAATGCGAATACTTCCGTTTGCTTTAATTGCTATTACAATCGGTGATGCCCATTCTATAGGTGTTGTCATAGTGTCTACTGGTTCGATTACTCCTTCTTGTACAAGACGTTTTAGCTCAATGCTTACTTGTTCTTTTAATGCAATTGGAACAGGGCGGGGTCGAAATGCCTTTGGAGTGACGTCTGATGGAATGTGGATAATTGCGCTGTGCCCTTGTATTGTTCCCAGTTTACTGTCAAAAAGCATTTGATGATCGTTGAGAACTTTGTTCAATTCTGTGTTATGATCGGTCCTTGATATTGATTGTGATGGTATGTTGTATTTAATGTTGCAAAGTTTAGATCCTGGTGGCATTGGTAAGTTAAATTGTAAACACCAATCCAAACCAAATAGTGGAATATCGTTATCTTCAGTGACATATGCTTTAAGAGTTTTGATAGTGTTGAATGCTTCTACTGATATTTGACATGTACCAAGTGTTTTAATTTTAACATCTGTATATGCTATAAGTTCGCTGCATTTTGTTAGTTTCGGGCTTCCAATTGAAATCCATAATGTTTTGCCAATGACGGAATGAACAGCTCCCGGATCGTATAACATGTCAATATTTGATCTGTTTAGCTTCGTAGGAATCATCACCTTAGTCGCAGAATTTGGCAAATTAATAGGAAACGTGTGATTGCTTACGTTGTCAGTTGATCGATTTGGTGATGTTTCTCGTGCCACTCTTCTTGTTCGAAAATGTTTTGGACGTGCATTGCCGCTTTTAATGCAAACAATTGAAAAATGGTTTTCTTTGCCACAAGATCCACATCGTTTACCTTTCGCAGGGCAGTCTTGAATGTTGCTATGATAATCTCCCCCACAGAAAATACATTTTCGAGTGTTCCGATTTAAATGTTTGTTTGTTGACCATTGTTTAGTCCTTATCTTGTTAACCATATTTTCATGTTGTTCGTTTGTTATTATTGTGTTGTTTTGTTGTAAAATGCGTTGGCTTTGTATTTCTGCTTGTTCAAGTTTATTTGCTGTTGCAACGACATCTGCAAGTTTGGCAGAGTTTGATGGGTGTTCCTTAATAAGTTCCTGTTGCCATTTGGTATTGTTAATGCCGATCACAAACTGATCTCGAATTCGTTCGTCTAAATTGTTTCCAAATTCACAATATCCAGCGAGACTTCGCAGTTGTAAAGAAAATTGTGAGGTTGTTTCGTTTTCGATGCGGTATCTTGTACCGAACACTACTCTCTCAGAGAGTACGTATGTTTTCTTGCCATAGTAAGTGTTGAGTACTGAGACAAGTTCATCAAATGTTTTTGATGTTACTGGTGTTGGACGATAATAGTCGACAAGTACCTTAAAAGCTGCTGGTCCGACACGTGATAACAGTAGTTGTTCTCGTTTGTTCTCGGTGCCTGTTGTTACACCATCAATTTCATGAAGATTTAGTTCTATGTTGAAACGTTGTATGTAGTAGTCCCAATCTTCATTGTTAGGGTTGAAAATTTCAAACTGAAATTTTCCGAACGACATTTTTCGTTATTTAAAAGTATCCTCGTCGCCAGAAAACTGTTGCATGATAATAATAAATAATAAAACCATGTTAGTTTTAGTTAGCGATGTATTTTAATCAACAATAACATAAAATCTCCTAGCAACCAAAATATGACAATTAGTCTTCAAATGAGTGAGGCTTAGACAAGCCGTTATATAACAGATGGTGAGCGTATTATCGCGCAATAGAAAAAAAAAAGGAGGCCTCCTTTTCTTAAACCAGCCAATTGTCGGTCGCAAGCCCGAGACACCATTCTTCTCATCTCTTACCCACACACGATGGACCCGGCACCCGCACGGTGAATCCATGGAATGCTTAGAAATTTGTCTTCTTTCATACATTAAAAGTTATTTTGGAAACAATTTCGAGCGGATTCGAGATAAATTTAGAAAAATATGAAACTTATGCAGAAGAAACTGCTTGCTTATATGTGAAACTCTACCCGTGGCACCCAATGACACCCACACTGCACAAAGTACTTGTGCACGGATCAGATATAATAAAAAATGCATTGTTACCCATAGGGCAACTATCGGAAGAAGCAGCAGAGCATTTTAGGTCATACAGACAGGATTACTCAAGAAAATTCTGTAGAGGGTCCTGTAACAGAGACATTTTGAATAAGCTACTTTTAAGCTCAGATCCCTTTTTTAGTGCCTCAAGGGTAATAAACAAAAATAAGAAGTCTTCTTTTCTTCCTGATACGTTGAGTATGCTTGTACCTGCAACACCAAACCCAGCAGACGCACTCCAATCAGAAAGTGAGGATGAGATAAACTGATTATTGATTGATTAATTAAATATGTATACACATACGAGTAGTATGTAAGTCAAATTTAAAAATAAAACATGGGTTTATGTCAGACAGACCAATGTCATAATCATCCTATGTAATATTATTGTTGACATGTGACTGAATCACATTTTCTTTGTAGTTTTTTTTTTTCTCTTTTTATGGAAATTATAAAAAATAAACATTTTTTATTACTGTTTATATTACGCTTGTTTTATTTCCGTCATTACCAACCCAAAAACCCAAACAAATGTTTTTGCCCAGCTAGATTAACTAAATACCCCTATGTGCGTCGGTACGGGCTTCAGCAAACATTCCAGATAGGCTGCAGAAGTGCGGCATCCGCAGCAGCATCCTGAACACCTTGTTATACTGCACTTTCATATCAGCCGGCTGTAATACCCAAAGTGACAAGCTAACTACCAATCATGTGGCGTTTATCAAAATATTGATTATGGATTATTTAAATTATCCTTTCTACAACTGGCCATATCTAACTGCACTTTAAGATGGTCACTGTTTAACGTTTTAGCCCCATCACACATCCAGGCGACCTCGTCAAGCGCGGGAAGTGCGGCGGTTTCTGCTCTGACCCTCAAGCTGCGCAAATACGCCAACCTCAGTACAGGTTACGAATTCCCGCCGATTTGGGTCGAGACGATGGGCCCATGGGGACACTCAGCCAAGCGTCTGGCCAAGGAGTTGTCCAAACGGCTAACGGAGAAGTCTGGAGACAGGAAGGCTGGCAATCATTTCTGGCAACGTATTAGCTTAGCTATACAGAGGGAAAATGTTGCCAGTCTTCTTGGGACTATCACTGAAGGGTCGGTCGTCTCTAGAGGACATTTTTTACTTATAGTTTATTTTTTATTAGGTTTAGTTTATATTTATTTTAATTTTTACTTTTAAGTAGTTTTAATTTATATTGTAATTATTTTATACTGTTTGTATATTACTTCATTAATTAATATAATAATAATATAAAAGAAACAAGTAAAATAACCAACAAAAATAATATACGTGTGCCCTACTGCCTACGAGTATAGTCACAATTTACGGAGCCCGCCTGTGAACATCGGTAGCCTGGCGGTTAAGACGGCGGGCGGACCGCGGCTTCGTTGACCGGTTCAAAACTCCCCGGATAATGACTTTATTTTAAATTTTAATTTTTGTGTTTTTTTTTTTTTTTATTTTATTTTTTTTATTTTTATTTTTTATTCCATTCGTCATTTATTTATTTTGTAAAGTATTTATAATTTAATTTAATTTTTGTGATAAATTGTATTATTGCATAATACAATCACACAGCCTAATTTGTAATGCGGGGTAGGCAGTAGAATGAGCCGAAGCGGCGATGGGGTCCGCAACCCATCACGCATGGCCTAAAAAGCGCGGATTGAGGGCAGATGAGTGCCGTTTTGGCACCTGGAATGTCCGAGGGGGGATGAATGATAAAATGAGTGAACTACTAGATACGATGAATGAAATGAAGTTGGATGTAATTGGCGTGACCGAGACCAAGCGGAGGGGTAGTGAGATGCAGGACTTGCCGGGAGGGGGGATCGCGCTCTGGTCGGGAGTGGGAGATAGCGATCGCGGTAGTCAGGGGGTGGGCATCTTACTATCCGGTCGCTTGGCCGACAGTATGTACGAGTACTGCCTGGAAAGCCCAAGAATACTCTGGGTTCGTCTTAAAATAGGCCTTAAAAAGTTATTTGTGGTCGTGGTGTACGCACCTGTTAGCTCAGCACCACAGCTGGAACTAGAGAATTTTTGGAACCAGGTCAGGACAGTTCTAGATTTGGCAGTTGGGAACGAAAATATAATATTATGTGGCGACTTGAATGGATGGGTGGGGACACGTCGTGCAGATTACGAAACGGTCCTAGGTGATTTTGGAGATAGGAGAGTAAATGATGCAGGTAAGCTTATTCTTGACGTGTGTTTAGAAAAGAATATTTTTGTGTCCAACACAATGTTTGCTCACAAAGATATTCACATGTATACAAGAACGATGAATAGTGAAAAGAGTATGATTGATTTAATAATAGTTGATGAAAGACTGCGAACACAGACTCTGGATACCAGGGCGTATCGTGGGCCAGAATTGGGAACAGACCACTACCTAGTAATCACTAGGATTAGTGGCCTGTTCACAAAATGGCGCCACTGGCGATCAGGTGGCAATCTGTCAGCAGTAGAGAGAATAAAGAGTGAAAAGTTACAAGATGATAGTGTGAAAGAGGAGTATATGAAATGCGTCAAAGATAAACTTATCAACTTGAAAGATGTGAGCAAAGATGTAGAAGAGTGTTGGAAGTACCTAAAAAATGGTATGGTAGAATCGGCAAGAGAAGTATGTGGAGTAGCAAAAAAGCGAGCAACCAAGGGTGACGCGTGGTGGGATCAAGAGGTCAAAGATTCGGTAGAAAGAAAGAAGAAAGCTTGGATAGATTACGTTGCTTCGCTGAATATGAATGAAAGTATAAAAAGAGAAAAAAAAGAGTTGTACCATCGCTGCAAGAATGAGACTAAATCTTTGGTTAAGGAGAAGCGTGAAAGATGTAAGGAAATAGGTGAAAATAGGATGACGAGCAACTTTAAGGAGAACTCCAAACTTTTCTGGAGGGAAGTTAGGAAGGCCAAAGGTTGCTTGTCATCTTATCGAATGAACAGAGTGAAATCAAAAAGCGGTAACATTCTTGCAAACACAAATGAGGTGTTGCAGCGATGGAATGAATATTTTAGCGAGATGTATGCTAGTGGTACTCCTAACGACGTCACGACGGGTACTTTACCTCCAGAGCTATCCACAACTATAACGTCCACTTTTAAGGAGGAAATAAGTATGCAAGAATTGCAATCGGCAATTAGAAGCCTGAAATGTGGCAAAGCAGCGGGAAAAGATCGAGTGCTCGCTGAAATGATCAAATACGGAGGTATACCGGTCTGGAACGCTTTCCACCTACTGTGCAACCTTTGCTGGCAGGAGGGAAGAGTACCGGAGGACTGGCGGCAATCAGTCATCGTTCCTTTATACAAAGGTAAGGGATCTAGATTGGACTGTGCCAACTACCGAGCGATTAGTTTGATCAGTTTGGCGAGCAAGATGTATGGCAAGATTCTCACGAAACGCTTGCAAGAGAAGACTGAAGGTCTTTTATGGGAGGCACAAGGAGGCTTTAGACCTGGAAGAGGATGCACTGACCAAGTCTTTTCGCTCCGCAATATCACGGAGAAGTTTATGGCCTTAAACCAGAAGGTTTTCTGTGCTTTTGTGGATTTGGAAAAGGCTTTTGATAGAGTTGTAAGAAAGAAGCTTTGGGACATATTGCCGGAGTATGGAGTGAATGACAAACTGCTACAAGCTATACAGTCCCTGTACAAGGGCTGCAAAGCTTGTGTGCGGGTGGAGGGAGGTATGTCGCCTTGCTTTGAATCCCAAATGGGCGTCAAACAGGGTTGTGTGCTTTCTCCTAGATTATTCACTCTATATCTCGACAAATGCCTAAAAAGAGTGAGAGAGAGTGACTGTGGGATAAAGATGAGTGATCTAGTGGTGAACTGCCTGCTTTATGCAGATGATGCTGTTCTTATGGCATCGTCCGAACAACAACTGCAATCACTAGTCACAAGAATGAAGGAGGGATGTGCAGAAAAAGGACTCCGTTTGAATGCGAGAAAAACCAAGGTACTAGTGTTTGAAAGAAGAAGGATGACAACCGTGACGATAAAGATTGATGATGAAACTCTAGAACAAGTAAATGAAATTATATATCTGGGCAGTGTTTTCACTGCGGATGGGAAGTACGATAGGGACGTTGAAAGAAGAGTGAACGCGGGAAATAGTGTTAACGGTGCCCTGGGGTCACTGATCGGCAGTCGAAATGTCAGTGACAAAGCTCGGCTCGCCATACACAATGCCATGTTGGTACCAACACTGATGTATGGAAGCGAGACTTGGATACGTCAGAATACACATGAGAGTAGGGTTAATGCAGTAGAAATGCGGTCGTTGCGGCGGATATGTGGCGTCACTTTGGCGGACCGCATACGTAACGTCGAAATACGGAAAAGGGTTGGTATGAAGGAAAGCATAGGGACAAAAATAAGGAAAGGCATGCTACGATGGTTCGGGCATGTTGAAAGGATGAGCGATGAAAGATTGACGAACCAGATATATAATGCGAAAGTTGTGGGTAAAAGAGGCCCTGGCAGACCGAGACTCACATATCACGATCAAATAAATAAAACACTGACTGAAGGTGCATTAAAAAGTCTTCGTAACCAAAGGGCATGTATGAAGAGGTTAATGAATGTTGACGAAGCGAAAGAAGTATGTCGTGATCGTGTCAAATGGCGCTCAATTGTCTCTGCCTACCCCGCAAGGGATCTGGCGTGAAGATATGATATGATATGATGATTCATTAATTAACGTTTTAAATTAATTAATTTACATAAAAAAGCATCAAAATTGTGACATATAATTTGCCAAATGTAGCTTTGCAGCTTTGCTGAGGAAGAAATCAATGGAACCCCCAATACTGACATCAATACAGATAGCAATATCAAACAAAATTGTTCCCTGTACTGCACCAAATGGAGTACTTAAGTAGAAAAAAAAGAGATTTTTCGCTAAATGTAATATCTAAAAAGTCTGATTTATGACCACCTCGTAAATTATATTAACTTTTTCATATCTAATTTATTTTTATAGGTTTTGGTGACTCATGTGCAGCAAGCATTTCTGTAAGTTTTTATAATTACTATCAAGCTGAAAAAAAGTTTAATTCAAATTACTGTATCCTGATACTGTAAAATTATAATTTTGTTGAAGAGGGTTTATTAGGCTTTGCATCATTTTTACTTTCATACTCCCAACATTTACAAAAGTTTATATTATTATGTCGAAGTATACTTTTGAGAAGTGTAGTCTTTTTTTTTTTCATCATTACAGCACCTAGAACACAGCGTCCCAGACATATATCTGGAGAATTTGGCCTCACTCGCCACGCTGGCCAGACGGCTTGGCGAGGATATGATGTCAATTTTTAATGACAATTTATTAACGAAACCCCAAGTTAGTTTTAGTGGAACCAGGACCGACGGCTTAACGTGCTCTCTGAGGCACGGGAACGGTGGTTTTGTAAATCTATGACAAATATACGTAAGAAAAGTGTATTTCTCATTGGTACATGCTGGGGTGGTTTGAACCGACCTTTGAACGCGTTTCTACAACCGAGCCACCACCGCGCCCGCTGAAATGTAGTCAATTAATGTTAATTGTACTTTTTTAGTAAATAAATATCTTTAATATACTTACCTTAAATATCCTCTATTTTATTTAATCGAAAAAAACAATTTTATTAGCATCAAATGGATTCACCATGCAGTTGCCGGGTCCATCGTGTGTGGAGAAGAGAGAGGAGAAGAGCTATATGCTGGTTTACAAAAGATGCCTCCTCTTTTCTTCCGCAAATAGACGCTTACCTTTCACTATAATATATCTAAAATGACCGTAATTTTATTTTCTTTAATAAATAAATAATTGTAATAAATTGTATTAATCAACTGACCAAAATCTCGCATACGAGTATTATCTTATGTGAGATTTCTTAAATTCATGACATTTTATTTATTACATAAATTATTTTCATTGTATAAATTAGTAATTAATTAAGTTAGTTAGTATAAATTTGTGTGCCAGAAATGGCGGAGTATCTCACATAAAAATAGCTCACCTATTCAAAAACTATGTACCTATTTACCATATTCCATACAAATAAATATTATTTCATTTCATTATTTCATTTCATTTTTACAAAGCTGATTGACTACGAAAGACACTCAGACTTGAAAAATCTTATAAAATGTTTGAGTGTGAAAGTGACATAGATACAATGCTCTCTTAAGATCTATTACATCTCAGCTACAGATTTATAAGTTTATTTATTTTACTTACAGACTACTTTTAACCCTGGAGAGTTGACAGGCCGTTCCACAGAGGCCGAATTGGCTGCAATGAGCTTATCTCAACCAAGTATAGATGATGTAATAGACTTGGGCAACAAACAGACTTCCGATATCAACGAGCTCATCAGCCATTCTATTGTCAGCAGCTTTACTGGTGTAAGTATACTGCAGGAATTTCAAAAGCAACATTATCATCACAGCCCCTTAAACACCTAGACTCCTAGACCTCTAGTGCTGGAGATTAGCCTTCCAAAACATACTTCTGGAAAATGTGGCCTGACAATTTATAATAACAATTCCCACATTGGTATAAGATGGTTGTAGATTTATTTCTTGTAATTTTGTTGTTGTAGGAAATATCCTAAGGATAGGTTTATGATAAGAACATGCAAAGACTATGTAGTTTATATGATAATATGTACTTTAACAGCCTTCATACATTTTATTCTTTTCCTTTCTGTATAGTAGTTATAACTAAATGTCAATTTCAATGTAATTTTTAAGTAGAAGCAACTTTGCTTATGTATGTAGTTAGTAAGACTTATGTTTTGTTAGTTTTAGTGGAAACTTTGTTGGGTCATAAGATAAACAATTTTGTTACTACCAGTACTACGAGTAGGTGAGAAGAAGACAAATTTCTAAGCATTCCATGGATTCACCGTGGATGATGGACCCCATCGTGTGTGGGTAAGAGATGAGAAGAATGGTGTCCCGGGCTTGCGATCGACAATAGGCTGGTTTAAGATGAGGAATTTTTATTTATAAGATTAACTGTTTGTTTCCCGAATAATCCATCAATGCAGGTGGAATAACGGAATCTTACTGTATTTGACTAGGTAGCAAGAGGATGGTGAGCGACTGGCGTAATAAAAAAAAGCGAACGCAACCTCTATAAGAAGGCACCTTGACACAGATTCCCCTGCGGGAGGTGTGAGAATACCAGTTAGTAGTAAATAGGCCTCTTTTGTAAACTATCCTATAGTCGTTCAGATGCCCAAGACACCATTCTTCTCTTCCCTCTCCTCGCATAGATTCATGGAATGCTTAGAAATATCTTCGAAATTCATGTTTTTTTGTAAATTGTTGCTTCTTAGATTAAAAAAAATGTTAGCATATGACAGACAGACAGGGGTTGTCCAGGCCCTAATGGGCCTGGGTTGGTGATAGGGACATACCCCCGTTTTCCCTGGCAGCATCGGGCAACCGGTAATTAATGCACTTTGGTGCCGTTATTGGTATAACAGCTCCTGTGTGGTCTAGGTTCGACTACTTCAGCTTTCCCCAAAAGCACTACTCTAGGGAAGGGGAATCATCAATCGTCTCCCATTAGGGTACTAGCATCTGATTTAATTAACATAAATTATATTCATCATCATCATCAGCCTGTATCTCTCCACTGCTGGATGTAGGCCTCCCCTAAGGCTCGCCACTTAACGCGATCTTTCGCTACCCTCATCCAACCCCCACCAGCGACCTTCTTTAGGTCATCTGTCCATCTGGCGGCATCAAATTATATTATAGGGAAGTAAACCTTCGTGGTCTAGCAGTTAAGTCCGTGGATTTAGACTCTTTGGGATTTAGAGGTACCGGGTTTGATTCCTAGTCGGGACACAAAAATACTTATTAATATAACTAAATACATTTAATTCATATTTAATTTATTTGTGATATTTCTTGAGTTTGGTACGCTGGAGACATCGACTAGCTTGCCACTTGTCATAATTGGCCTATAGTAAAGTTGGCTAAATGTGAATCCGCTTCTTTATAAGCGTGGTTTCTCACCACCCCGAAAGGAAAACGGAAGTAAGAGCAAAGCTCAACTATTCTAATTCTAAGCTAATTTTACTATAAAATTTCAGAGAGATCTGACAGCTGATGAAGAATCATTTATTAGAAAAGACGGTATAGTACCTGTTGTTACGAACAAAAACCTAATTGTAACTAAAAACATGGATCAAAGAGATGATTCTGTGTAAGTATTTAAATCTATAAAATTTTAAACCAAATCATTTATTCAAAGTGTCATCACCAATTTAATCATTTTTAACAGCTCAGAACTATCCATTGCGTCTTGTGAATGAATTATGCAAATGCCAAACTTATGTGCAAGACTCAATGTATCTGTTCAATATGCAAAAAATCTATATTTTCAGAATGTCAATGGGATCATATTTTAATAATCGCTGCATGGATTTTGCTTCTATTTTTGGTCAAGCAAACAGCCCACAAATGAACTCTAGAGGCCCTAATGTATTGGAAGGTAAAATACATATTCTTATTTTCTTATACGTGGACTACTGCCTCTGTGGTCTAGCGGTTAAGCCCGTGGATTTAGACTCGGAGGTACCGGGTTTGATTCCTGGTCGGGACACGAAAATATTTGTTAATGTAAATAAATACATTTAATTTGTTATATTTCACGAGTTTGGTACGCTGGAGACATCGACGAGCTTGCCACTTGTCATGATTGGCCTATAGTAAAGTTCGATAATAAATGTGAATTCGCATATTTATAAGCGTGGTTTCTGACCACCCCGAAAGGTAACAGTCGTGATGATACTTTTTACTACTTTATCTTCTTATACGGCATTCTTTATAATCCTAATTTACTTCCATCCCCTTACTTGAACAATCGTTTCGAATATCTGTGTCAAAGTCAAAATATCTTTATTCACGTTTCAACCTATTACAGGCACTTCTGACACATCATAATTTAAATTATTTAGAATGATTCCAGTTCCTGTTGGTGGAAGACTAAGCAGAGAAGTGGTCCAAGGAGTAAGCTGTTAGCAGAAGACTAACAGCTTAGCAAATTCCAGTGACCTGTTAATGCTTAATCTGACTGAGAAAGGAATCTGCAAGGAAAACTCAGCTATAGCAGATTTACAAATGAAACAAATACAGAATTACACAACAACAATAAATAAATAAATATCTTTCAAATTCACCTGAGTAAACCTGTGGAGCGACCCACACACCCATTTCCTCATTCTTAATTCAAGAATATCCATCTTATATTGGATTTATTTGACATCAAATCTCAAAAAAAGAAATCTATTTCAGGTGAAATAAGTCTGACAGCAGCCGACGCTTCGAAAGCTCAATTTGACGAAGATTCCTTAGACAGTGTCCCAGTAAGACAATCCCGTACCTCCCTCCACCCTCCTCCCACTATTCCGGACTCCCCCCTTCAGATCGCCCCCCAAGTCCCCCCCCTTCAGATCGCCCCCCAAGTCCCCCCCCTACCGCGTAAAACCTTCAAAAACCCAATTCTCTCTGACCCAAGTAAACTCCATTTGCAGCCTGTCTGTGAAGAATCGTCACAAGAAGATATGTCGTTCAGTATCTCTACTATCGAGACTTATCTTAGTAAGTTAGATTTCATTTTACTCAACTGCTGCATGGATCCTGTGCTGTCCTGTTATTTATTTATATTGTTATTATTATTATTTATTTATTATTCGTCAATATCCCGAATGTGCAACACCCACGTCTATGCAGTGTCAATAATGATATAGACATATTTCATGACCGTTACAATGTATTCACAGTAAATGTTCAGTAAACATTTCAAACCATCAATACATGAGTAGCTTATAATTTAATTAATAAGTCTTTTTCGTTTTTAAGGTACCAAATTTATGCAATTTTAATGTTTCCTTTATAGTTCTATTAAAAAAGAAAAAATGTATAATTTTATTTTAGAAGTCATATTCTTAAGTTATATTTTGTAAATTTGTTAGCTTGTGATAAATTTATATTTTCGTTTTTAAAGTAATAAGTTACTAAAATCTTCTTCCTTTTATATTGGTGAATGCTGTGGTACCTAATTGGTACATATATTAGATAAGTTATAACTATACTATGTTATGTGTATGATAATATATGTACTGCTGTGTGTATTTATTTTTTATTTTATTTATTTTTACTTTGTGACACACTGTAGACCAAACGCGTCGGCCAATATTGATGATTCTCACGTCAATCGATTCGTTTCCATTATGCGAGTGTCGCTGAATCATCGCTAATTAATCAAATTTTATTAAGGGGACAATCAGACGCCATATTGTGCAAGAAAAAAAAATGAAAGTCGACGAACAAGCCCCCGTGGTCTAGCGGTTAAGTTCGTGGATTTATACTCAGAAGTTGTTTTAAGCAAACCAAGTGAAATAAATAATTTGATTTGATTATCATACTTCCCATCCGCAGTGAAAACACTGCCCTGATAGATAATTTCATTTACTTGTTCTAGAGTTTGATCATCAATCTTTATCGTCATATTATAATATATATATATTTATAAATAATAATAATTACCAATTTGAAATTTGATGATTGGTGATTAAGCTGCATTATTTTTTGCAACCTGAAGTCAATCGGGGCGTGAAAAATCTTAAGAAAATTAAGGATATAATTGCAGTTGTAACACCTCGTCACTCAAAACACCTTATAAGTTCCGTATCCCATTCGATAGAAATTCGAATGACGCTTCGTTTGACCAATCAAAAACAAGGGTTTGATTTGACCGCGACACATTATTCCTTAAATAAAAATATAGCATATATCAGTGCAATATAGAAATATTACAAAATGAGACGATTTTTTTGCTTCCCTGAAAATTTGACCAATTTGAGTTACACTGTTAGAACTCAAGCAACAATATAATATAATTAATATGTATATATTAAAATAAGTTGTTAATAAGTAAAATTTCAATTCCAGATAATCTAAAAGAAGACCGTCCATCGAACGCCATTCGGCAATTAAAAAAGACTACAACAAAAAACCCTCTAACTGACATTACTCGTGACACCAATATTATTAAATATCACGAATATCCCGACCATTTTATCTCGGAATTAAAAGATAAACGTTCGCATTCCGGCAGTTCAACATCTTCAGCAAATACTGTAATAAACGCAAATGTTAAAAAAACTAACTTAGAGAATATTTCACAAGTAAAAAGTCCTTTTAACAAAAAAGAGGGTAGGACAAGCTCTAAATCCGAGCGCTCTGATTGGTCGAAAAGCCGAAGTAATTCGCCCTGCAGCGTGCAAGAGAATCTGGTATCTACTAGTTTTAGATTGAGTCCCAACCAGTCATCTTTCAAAACTCGAGGTATGTACATGATTAATACTAATTACATATTATCTTCATCATCACATCATGCGTGGGATACTGTTCTCATCTTTGGAATGGTTCCTCCAATTACCTCACAGATGCTCTCTGTTGTGGCTTGGTATCATTCCTTCCACATCCATAATCCTCTTTATCCTTAGTCGATGCCCCACTGTTGGAGATCGTGACTCCGTCGCAGTCAATCCACCAGCCGTTTCCAGTGGTTGCGGTCCTCGGCGCAGTGGATGGTTTGGTGTACCGGGATGTTTAGGGCATCTTCCTCTTGTTATTTTACCGTCTACTTTTCCCGTTACTAAATGAATGAGCGCGGTGTTGGCTCGGTTGTAAGAACGCGTTCCTTAAATCCTACAAAGGTCGGTTCAAACCCACCAATGAGAAATACATTTGTCATAGATTTACAACACCACCATTCCCGTGCCTCAAAGAGCACGTTAAGCCGTCGGTTCCGGTTCCACTAATACCTACTTGTGGAATCGTTAATAAATTGTCATAACAAATTGACATCATATCCTCTCCAAGCGTCTGGCCAGGCAGCGTGGCGAGTGTAGGCTAAATTCTCCAAATATATGTTCTGGAAGGCCCATCTCCATCAGTGGAGGTCTAGGACGCTGTGTTCTAGGGGCTGTAATGATGAAAGCCGTGATTTAAGTGAGTTTAGCAAGTTTAAGTATGGCTTGAATGCTGGCCCTGGAGAAGCATATAAACGACACAAAACCATAAAGTACTAACAATTCAAAAAGTATTTCTAATTTTTTTCCCACAAACACAACACTCTCAATGTCCTCCAGAGGCGAGCTGTTCGAATTGTGGGCGATGCCACTATATCTGGAACTCTCGAATCCCTGCAGCTTCGCCGACACTGGTGAGTGCTCTGAAGAGCTCTATAACCTAATTCCTTCCTCTCCATTCCGCAACCGAACCACACGCACAAGTCAGAATATGCATCCACATACCGTAGTCACTATCCCTTTACGTACGTATAAAATAGGGGACATCAGTCGCACAATAAAGATGTGGAATGCTTTTCCAACCTCTGTATTTCCACTTTCCTATAACCTGGAGGCCTTCAAACAAAGTGTGAAAAGGCATCTAGTCAAGTCGGCATAGTGTTACGGACTGATGTCAGTCATTAGTGTCTGAGTCCAGTTGCTAACATTTATGGACCTCGCGCTCAACTTACCATACATTAAAAAAAAATCTTCTATAGAGCAGTCCTTAATGTGAAGGCCTAACGTGTTCTCACTAAAACGGTGCAGTTGTAAATCTATGACAAACGTAGGTAGGTACTTCGATGCTTGACGCCGCATCAGACTGGAAAATTCTCACCAATGAAAATTTGATAATGATGTTCAGATGAACTATTTGTATCAGCCTATAGGACTTAGTGTTTTTTTCGGAACTTAAAAAAGTTATTCTCATTGAACTCACCGTTCCATGGGAATGAAATATTCCAAAAGACCAAAATATGAAGTCTAACATATGTTATGATCTCACAGAAGAAATGATCAGGAACGGGTTCTAGACTCAGCTTTATGCAATGGAAGTTGGTGCGAGAGGAGTCCCAGCAAAATCTTTGCACCAGTTACTGAAAGAATTGGGCCTAACCAGGTCTGCTGTCTATATATTTATGGAACTACCTTTCAAGATGGCATTAACGGATTCATACAGTATCTGGTTGGGTGGCTAGAGGAGCAAAATGGTGGATGGTGAGCGTCTTATTGCGCAACAAGCCACCCAGCCATATACTACTCATATATGAATCCGCTAATGCCGTCTTGGAAACTTCTTTGTCAAAAAAAAGACAGCTATGAAACTTTTAACAAACCTATTTTAATTTTGGGTAATAACATTAAGAATCATTAAACGTTTATTTAAATTTATTAAATATTTTTAGTGTCGTCAAATAAAGAATGGGTGGAAATTAAGACTGAACCAGTTACTGGCTATGTGGGTATGTAGTTAGGATTTATTTAAAAATATAAAATGACATCAGCTATTTTTTAAACTACTTGTGCTGTGTACAATAATAAAAAAACTTAGTAACTACTATAGTTTTAATACCTTTATGCCGCGTTCGTTTTAAGAAATGTTAGCATGAAAATTCCACTTTTATTTAATTATTTTATTTATTTATTTATTAAGAAACCAACAACGTTACAATATGCTTAATAATAGTATGGTACAATTTATGGAGTAAGGTCAATTACAGGTTTCGCTATATAAACATAGTACGTAGTGGAGTTTAACTACTTACTATACAAAATAGGTACATAAATGTTTTAATAGTTTATTACAACATAATTTTATAAAGTTAGCACAAGTCGTTCGTTTAATGAAAATTCCAACATTTGATGCAAATTTCGTATGTCAGTACCGTGTTGAAAGGAGGGTTATTGATGTTACTTTTTGACAGATGTCATTTAACATAAGAAATGGTTTGTTTTCATTGTTGTATACTTTATAGTTTATATTATATTTGTTTAAAATGTATTTTAAACAATTTTATGTAATAAATACATTGTCAATTGATTTGTTATTATTAGTTTCTTGTCAAAAAGTAGCCTCACCGCTCGTTTTTATAAGAAATGTTAGCATTTTTAAAAAAAGTGGTATAAATTTATTAAAATATTTGACAAAAACGACTGTTTTGGCTGGTTTATGTTGCTACGAAATGTTCGAAATGCTATAAAACGAACGCGGCCTTAGACTAATGTTACTAACTATTCCTAAGAATTTGAAAAAAAAAACCCCTGACATATAGTTTCTTACATAAGACTATACAAAGTGACCCAGTATATTACTATACAAATAATAAAATAAAAAAAAGTCCTTTAAGTATGTCTCAGAATGTTTTTCGTTTTTTATATTTAAATGAAAGACGCCATTTAATTAATTCTAATACAGTTTATTTAATACTAAATAAAAGATTAATTATTAAATTTTATTTGTAAAAACCAACCAAATGAATCCACTTCACATGTTATTACTTAATTTCTGCTCTTCACGAATTATTGACAGCCGAGGAGACATTAACTGGCCACCAAGGAGACCAGACCTAACTTCTGCTGATTTTATCCTGTTGGGTTACTTAAAGAGTAGAGTAACCACCCAATTTGGATGCTACAAAAAATCACAGACAAAATTAAAGCTATTCCAAGGTCGATGCTTCAGCATGTGATTAAGAATTTTAGTTCTAGGTTAAACGAAAGTTTTAAAGTAACAAAAAATGTTGTTTTTTACAAATAAAATTTACAAACTGATCTATTATTTAGTATCAAATAAAACTTAGGCCGCGTTCGTTTTAAGAAATGTTAGCATGAAAATACTACTTTTTTTAGCACAAGTCGTTCGTTTAATGAAAATTCTAATATTTGATGCTAATTTCGTATGTCAGTACCGTGTTGAAAGGAGGGTTATTGATGTTACTTTTTGACAGATGTCATTATCATATAAAATGATTTGTTTACCATTTTTATAGTTTTCTATTATATTTGTTAAAAAGGTATTTTTATGTAATAAATTCAAATACCATAATAATACATGTGTGTTGGATGCCATGGTATGATAAAACATGAACGAAAATACTTGTCAAAAAGTAGCCTCACCGTTCGTTTTATTTAAGAAATGTAAGCATTGTTAAAAAAGTGGTATTTCTTAACATAAACGACATTTCGCGCTGGTTTATGAAGTTGCTACGAGATGTTGCTCTTCTCAGAACAACCAACTTCCCATCCCTCGACACTCTTCAAGCAGATATTCAGATTCTCTCACTGTTTCGGCTGCTCGCCAGTGGAATAAGCTTCCGCTGGTAATCAGACAAGCTCCTTCTATCGCCATCTTTAACAACTTGGTCTACAGTCATTTCCTTAAATTGCAAAATGACCCAATCACGCTTTGACATAGTAAATTTTGTATATGTGTACGTTTATTTAATTGTTTATTTATGTACTTATTGTATTATATTATTATTTTTATTACTATTTTATATAAGTATTTGTTTGCATTATTATTATAAGTAAATTTCACATATAATTTAATAATTAATCTCATAAGTATTTATTTATATCTTTATTCATGTTGTATCTATACTATTATTATTTCCAATCTCAATCACTATTACCTCACTTTTTACCATCACAAAGGTTAACTGGTAGAGAATGCCTTCGGCATTAAGTTCGCCCATGTACACTACATTTGTAAATTATGTGCAATAAAGAATTTTATTATTATTATTATGTTGGAAATGCTATAAAACGAACGCGGGGTAATAGGAATTAATACTGAAACTATTTAAAAAATAAAAAAAAATTGATCTCACTCACAGCCGAAAGAACTCTCGCTACCTAATTGATTAGGGTCAGTATGAGTGGCGATATTTTTAGGACAACTTATTTGCACCGTAACTTAAGATTTGATTACTGAGTAGTTATAATAAAAAATACGTAGTTATTAAATTTTTTATCTAGATTATATATAGTATAGTATCATCACGACCGTTTCCCTTTCGGGGGGTCAGAAACCACGCTTATAAATAAGCGGATTCACATTTAGCCAACTTTACTATAGCCCAATCATGACAAGTGGCAAGCTCGTCGATGTCTCCAGCGTACCAAACTTGAGAAATATCACAAATAAATTAAATATGAATTAAGTGTATTTATTTACATTAATAAATATTTTTGTGTCCCGACCAAGAATTGAACCCGGTACCTCCGAGTCTAAATCCACGGACTTAACCACTAGACCACGGAGGCAGATCTAGATTAATAGGTGGTAGGCGGACTGATGGTGGTAACTTGAACAGTCTGCCGGGGCGGGGAAGTATCCACCGATCTTGCCGTAAACCCAGTAAAGTGTATCCACACGTTTCGAGATCAGGCTCGAATTGCCGTCATACCCAGTCAAGCTGGCATAGTGTTAGGGACTGATGTCAGTCATGAGTATCTGATTCCAGTTGCTAACATTCATGGACCTCGCACACCACTTACCATCAGGTGGGGAGCAAAGTCACATGTGCTAGTATAAAAAAAAGAGATTATCATATATTTGCTCTTTATTAATTTCCATGCAGTATTAAGAAATTTTAACTGAAAAATCTTTCTTTTCAGGTGTACTTATAAAAACTGTGCTAACAGTGTCAAGTTTGACAAAGAAGCGCCTCTCAGCTACTTTAGACTTTCACAATGAATTCAACAAAAACGAACTTTCTATAACTT
This sequence comes from Tinea semifulvella, assembly GCA_910589645.1. Classification (NCBI taxonomy): domain Eukaryota; kingdom Metazoa; phylum Arthropoda; class Insecta; order Lepidoptera; family Tineidae; genus Tinea; species Tinea semifulvella. The sequence goes on from OU342599.1 coordinate 7,846,170, forward strand.
TGCCACACTTTCCCATAACCTTATCCGCCAAATCTTCAACAAAAATACCTATTGCATTAAAATCGCAAATACCTTTAGAATCCTTGTTACAATTTTATTTAAAATTACATGATTCTCTTGGAAATATTGAAGTGGAACAAATTGGTTGCTTAGAAATTGATTTTAAAGTGCCAATAATACAGGCTATTACTAGCGAAGGGACAGATTTTGTAAGATTCGCTCCGGCTCAAGAAAATTGCGTTTTGCGAAAAGTAGTTATTTTAATGACCGATTCCCCAGCAGATTTATTTGTTAATTTTGTTTTGAGAGAGTCTAATATGTTTGCAATAACTCATATGCAAGAAATACCCCGAAATGAGGCGAAAAGTTATTTATCTGAGAGTTACGATATGGACGAGACAAAAGCGTTGAAAAAGTCAAATACGAAATGTGGCAAAATTCCGGTAGATGGCGCTCTTCGTTTGGTGTTAAGTTTTACTGCTCCCCAACTTACTGAACAAATGAGTAAGTACATTTTATTTATCTTTTCTATCTCTTATCACTTCATAACAGGCCCACAATTCTGTTTTATTACTATAGAAATTCTTGAAAGAGTACAGAGGCGGGCAACTAAACTCCCACACTGCTTGAGGAAGAAGTCATATGAACAGAGGCTTAAATAATAATAATAATAAATATTTCCAGACAGGTCACACAGCGCCATCTAGTTTCCGTGGTAAGCTACGAGGCTTGTGTTACGGAAACTAGATGGTTGATAAACTACATATTATACTTTTTTTTTTGTAAATATATACATATTATACATATAAACACCCAGACCAAGACAAATTATACAATGTACAACTTGCCCCCGGTGGGAATCGAACCCACGACCTCCCGAGTTCACTTGTTACCACTAGACCACGGAGGCGGTCGAATATTTGAAGCTTACAAGTCTTAGGGATCGCAGAATAAGGGGAGATATAATTGAGACATTTAAAATTCTAACAGGAAGGTATAACTGCCCCCACCTAGCCAAAAGGTTTAGGTTTAACACAATGATATTTCCCCGTCGTCACCACGGAATGAAGCTAATGAGAAAATCCAGCAATACAAATATAGGATATCATTTCATGAATAACAGAGTTGTAAATATGTGGAACAAAATACCAGAAGACATATTAAAGTCCTCAACTGTAAACACTTTTAAAAACAAACTGGACAAGTGGCTAGTGACAATCGAATGGTGATAACTGAATCAATAATAATTTGTGGAACAATTTGCCAATAGATCACTTTTTAAGAAAATGATATATTCACATTACTTAAACAGCTCCCAACAGCGTATGTAAGATATATTGTATGTAGTATATTTATGTGTAAATATGTATAGTGTGTAGTATATGTATGATTGTGTACATATTTATATGATATCATAGAATAAGTTTATAAAATATAAATTCTCTGTATTGTCCCAAAGGTTGGCTGCTAGAGAATGCCTAGTGGCATTAAGCCCGCCCTTTGTACATAGTGCAATAAAGTTTTTAAATAAATAAAATTTAAATAATTTATATTGTGGGGGACATTTCTAACTCCCTCATGGGGTTGGTAGATGAGTGGACTGTATATGGTATGGGGGGTTTGATGACCAAAAGTACAAAGAAAGAGGCAGAAGCACTTACCACTTCCAGCAGCAGCTGACCACGTCTCAGTGGAGTCGACCCCAGGGTTACAGAAGAAGACCACTTTTTTCACACAAATGTCATTTCACACAAAACCTGGTGACAGTTCACAAAACAACCGAGGCTAAGGTACCCTCCGATGGGTCACAGAATTGGTAAAAAAGTAAAGTATCATTACGGCCGTTTTCCCTTTCGGGGTGGTCAGAAACCAGAAAATAAGCTGATTCACATTTAGCCAACTTTACTACAGGCCAATCATGACAAGTGGCAAGCTCTTCAGTGTCTCCAGCGTACCAATCTCGAGAAATATCACAAATAAATTAAATATATTTATTTACATTAATAAATATATTTGTGTCCCGACCAGGAATCGAACCCGGTAATAATAAATGTTTTGTATTATTTCAGGGTCACAAAAGGCGAATGTAAACGGTCTCCTGGCAATTTATTTAGCTGACAGTGGTACATTGTTTAAAAATATTGAACTATCAGCCACTGTTGGGATTGTTGATCTAATTGTTCAAGCACCATTCAACAAACTACATATAAATGAAGGTAAACAACATCGACATTTTTGACAGAAGACTTTCGAGAAGAAGTCGAGTTGGAAGGATATAATCTAACACCTGATTTATTTTTATTTGAGAACTGATATTCATTGATTTTACTTTTGGTCTCTTTTCATTATTATTTTTATTATTTTTTTGAAATAGTTTAATTCTCTCTCTTTTATTTGTAACACTTATTTATTCGTAACTTAAAAAAAAAAAAAACGTTATACGTGAGTGTTTATAATACATGGCTGATATTGTGTACACATGCTTTGAGTTTTAGCAATGTCTATCCATTATTTTTAGAAACTGTAATGCTAAAATTTGTTTTGTGTGCCCACTTAATAGATAAATATTACTCAACTTATCAGAATTCCACTGTTGGATTTGAGCCTTCGAGAACATACGTTTATCTGAAGAATTTGGCCAACACTCCCCACGCTGGCCAGACGGGTTGGTCTTTCATAATGACAATTTATTAACGATTCTACAAGTTGGTATTAGTTGAACCGGGATCGACTGCTTAATGTGCTCACCGAGACACGGGAACGGTGATGTTACAAATCTATGACAAATGTACGTAAGAAAAGTATTATTAACGAAATCATGCAGTATTTGGTTGGGTAGGGAGAGAAGTAGAATGGTGGATAGTGAGCGTTTTATCGCGCAATAAAATAAAAAAGGGAGGCCTCCTTAAACCAGCCTATTGTCGGTCGCAAGCCCGAGATACCATTCTTCTCATCTCTGAACCACACACGAAGGACCTGGTACCCGCACGGTGAATCCATGGAATGCTTAGAAATTTGTCTTCTCTCTCTACATAAAAGTTCCCATGTAACTTTTTTTTTAATGAAAATATATCTTACATTCTATATCTCTATATAATCAGAATATTATTCTAAAAAACTTAAATCTAAACTATATATAAAAATATTCACTCAGACATATAAATCATTTTCTTTACTTCAATATGATTATTGTATGTTTGTCAAATCAAATCAAATCAAATTAATTTATTTCCATTGGGGATACAGTCAGAACTGATAAAATCAATACATTTTTCACAACATATGTACTAATCAAAGTGCTAATAATGGTTGGACCGTAAACAGGCAATAATCCATATCTACGAGTATGTATGCACAACACTATTGCTATAAGCAAGTAAAACTAACTAACTAAATAAGATCGTGACTGTAAAGAGGCCGTGTCAGTTTACATTCTAAATACTTAATAATTATGAATTTTAGAAATTATATACACATGTCAGATAATTTATAAATGTATAGAACAAAAAAAAAAAAAATAATAATAATTTAAAAAAAAAGAAAAAGACGTCATCTTATAATCTAAATACTAATAATGATATGTCAATGGAGTGTATCAGGCAAAGCTTTTTGTAGATGTCGCTAGCGGCACTGGTACCTTGTGACGGATCATTTTTTTAATGTTTTTGTATTTTTTTATTTTTATAGCAGACAAATGAATTTTAACTTAACGTTACCTACCTTAAACGACGAATTAGGAAAGCGAACACCGTATTTAAAATGTAAAAAGGTTTAATTAATAGAACGGCAATTTTGAGATCGCAATATTTTTGATTTCGCTTGGAAATTTCGATTTGTACACTTAAAAGCTGCTTACTTCGGCCATATATCCAAAAAAAAAAAAAATCCTAATAAAAATACAAGTTTTCTATGCAACTGACAGTTCTATTAGGTACCATCTATGATGCGCCATCGTAATAAAAAGTTAGTGATACACCCCATTAAAAATAAATTCATAGCTGTAAATGGGCCGTGTCATCTTATATTCTAATAGCATTAATGTTAATTAATATTCGTGGCGGTAAAATGTAGTTTTATTTGTATGTGTTTGTGTATGTAAATATGTATTTATTCACTAGTATATATTGAAGTCAAATATTTTTCTATTAGTTTTGATAGCACCTGCCTTATCTTGTCGTAACTGCTTTAGTTGTCCCAAAGGTTTGACCAGTATAGAATGTCTAGCGGCATTAGTTCCGCCTTTGTATTTTGTGCAATAAAGTTTATAATAAATAAATAAAAGTTATTAAATTTTAATTTGTTGAGGCCTTTGTCTGCTTTGTTTAATCTTACAATTCTATTTTTTTATAGGTTCAGCTGTAGTTAGGTTGGCGAACATGGGTTCGATTTCTGGCACCTGGATGTTGAAATTTAACAAAGACATGAATCAGAAACCAAACTATTTTCAAATTTGTACCAATCTGATTAAATTGGAACCTGGAATAGCTATAAACTTGAAAATTTGTTATATCGGACCAGAAGATCAATTTAATGAAAGGTAAGTCTATTATTTAATATAATTTTGACTCGGATGTACCGGTTACAATTACTAGTCGGGACACAATAAATTATTTTATCTACTCTCATATCGTAAAATGCGAATTACAAACTTCAAAACGAATTTATATTGACATACTTTATAAACATACTGCTGAAATTTAAAAATAGAATCACATTATAACACTTTTTCTGTAACAAAATAATGTTATATTTCATTTAAAATATAAAATCATACATATTATATAACACTTATTTTTTTTAAGGCAAAGGTTCCATTACAAAAAAGTTTTGATTCCAATTTTTACTTGTCTATGGCAGCGCACGCCATTGCGCGTACATAAGCTAGGTTTTGGCGCCATTTCATTGTTTAGGACTTATGTATTCTGTACCATGGTCATTTAAAAAAAATAAAAATTGGCGCCATTCACGCTTGGCCATCATCAGCGCGACCAGCAAAGTAGTCATTATAGGCCGCGGCAGAAATGTACTATAATTTGTTTGTGATATTTCTTGATACGTACCAAACGCTAGAGACATCGACGAGCTTGTCACTTGTCATGATGAGCCTGTAGTGATGTTGGCTAAATGTGAATTCCGCATTAAATTAAAAAGGTTGGTTTGACTACCCCGGAAGTGATACGGTCTTTATGATACTATACTTTTTAAAATTTATTATTATGTTGCATGATTATTATGTATTTAACCCAAATCTCGTTCCCCAATTGGGGATTACGGTCGCTTGGTGATTTTAGTACACAATGTGTGCTTGAACAAAATTACATTTAAATTTTATTATCGGAGCACCCGCAAAAAGAAATCGCACAAAAAGAGTTTAAAATTAATGAGAAATGGCTGATTTTGACACATTGCGTACCGTCCCTGAGCGTTTTGTTTCTCCGAGTTAATGACATAACGCATTAATGCGTTTCTATTATGACAAATATAAACTGCCATGTTACACATACCACAGTGCTTGAAGACAAACGCTTTCAACCAGAGCGTTGTTCCAGTAATGTCGTATGGAGCAGAGACATGGACACTGACAGTGGGTCTTATCCAAAAGTTCAAGGTCGCTCAGCGAGCTATGGAGACAGCTATGATCGGCTTTCTCTGAAGGATAAATTCAGAAACGTTGACAGCAGTCAGAGAACCAAAGTTACCAACATAGTTTTTAAAATTAGCAAGCTGAATTGGCAATGGGCTGGACACGTCTGTCACAGAACAGATGAAACGGAGTAGACGGGTTCTGGAGTGAAGAGAGTAAAGACCATGTACTGGAAGACGCAGAGTAGGACAATCCCCCGACACATATTGTGAAAATTGAGTGAAATTGCGGGCCTTAGGGGAGGCCTACCACGTGATTTTGTATGGTCTTACTAACCCTTTCAGCACGGATAATACCAAGCGTGCGTTATTACAAAAAATAATCTAGACCTCTCGCCAAAATCTGTTTTACCGCTCCGAAATGGCCTGAGTAGTTCCTGCTCTCATCTAGCTAGCTCGAGTTAGCTTCGTAATTATTAGGACTAGTTAAGAAAAAACATACAAAAGTGATTTTTATTTCCATTTGATTACCCAACGCACGATAGTGCGCTAGAACATTAGAAAAGGACAACGCTATGCGAGGATTTTTAGGATTTTTTTTACTATTTATACGAGATATTTTATACATCAAGGATTTCTTTATCTAAAATATATTTTGTCGTGCTGAAAGGGCTAATATGTAACTACTTACTGCTCTCGTTGTGCCGAAAGTTTGACCGTCATATAATGTCTAGTGGCATTAGGTCCGCCTTTGTACTTTGTGCGATTAAGTACCGACATATGGTTTCTTAGAAAAAGTTATATTAACATGTTAGTTTAGAGCAGTTGTCGGCAACCTTTTGAGTCTGAAGAGTCAACAATTTTTTTTTCCTGGCAACAATAAATACGACAGTGACATGTTTTTTTTTTATATAAAAAAATGGTATTTGCGTATGGAACTAAAGAGCTACAGCTTCACATCCAAAGAGCAGCATGTGGTTGCGAGCCGCAGGTTGCCGACCCCTGTTTTAGAGTAATACCCATACACAATCACCCCGTTGTTAACAGCGACATGTTTGAATGTGGAGGATATATTTTTCTCTTGTCCCTTATATGACCGTTCCTTGTTCATCTCCTCTCTTATTTCACACCGAGTTCCATTTTCTATTAATATTTCATCCCTACTTGAATATAACAAACGAAGTAAATTTATATATAATATAATTGGGTCATTAATTATAGGTGGGCTTGCATTTAGTTTTCGTGCTTTGCCCTTCCTTTACAAATGTGGTCAAAGTTTTATTTGTAGTCCCTTTCTGGCACTTGCAATAAAAAGACTTACTGCTTCACAGATAACACCAAGGACTTCGGCGTGAGTAATAGCCCTTTTCTAGAAGATTAACGCACCCTACAAGTGTGTGTCTAGCAGTTCCTATGGCAGCACCACACAATGTACAGTTCTTTTCCGTAGCTTTTCCCCACCTTACCAGATTACTCTGGTCCGGGAGGGACATTTGAAAGAGCGCTGGAGCGCCACTTTAGGGCTGGAGGGATGCAAAAATCGCCCAAAGTTAGCCAGTCATTTTGAACTTCTAGAGTCATCGCGTGCACTCTGCATTCATGCTCTTCATCTTTCCTGAGGAAGGATTTTATAACCTCTTTGTCACTTACTTTTTTCTTCCAGCCAATGCCTCTTTTGTCAGTTTGGGCACCTGTCATTTCTTGAAGAATAGTAGTCTCGGTTCTACGTTCTACGCTAGTTCTCGGTCATACCTTTCGGGGTAGTCAGAAACCACGCTTAAAGAGGCGGATTCACATTTAGCCAACTTTACTATAGGCCAATCATGACAAGTGGCAAGCTCGTCGATGTCTTCAGCGTACCAAACTCGGAAATATCAAAAATAAATTAAATAATAATCAAATTGATTTATTATAATTAATAAATGTTATTGTGTCCCGGCCAGGAATTGAACCCGGCACCTCAGATTTTTATTTTTTTTTCCAGACAGGTCAAAATTTCCGTGGTAAGCTTCGAGGCTTGTGTTACGGAACTACATATATTACTTTTTTTTTTTAATATATACATATTGTTATACATTGTATAACAAATTATACAATGTACAACTTGCCCCCGGTGGGAATCGAACCCACGACCTCCCGAGTTCACGGCAACGTTTGTTACCACTAGACCACGGAGGCAGATTGTTTATTGAGATTTAATAAACTCCTATGGTTTTCCAATTACAGCATTTTACTATTGGAAGACGTGGCTACAAAGCGAGTGACTACCATACATGTAACAGCCGGTACTAAACCAGAACTAAAACAGAAAGCATTCCCAATTAAGACCACGCTTAGCGAAATGTGTTGGGTGAGAGAGGGGAAGAAAGAAATCAGTTTGAAGAATTATTCCGATAAAAAAATCACTGTAAAATGTAAAATTATTGGGAATGGATTCATTATGGAAACGTCCAAAGCGTATTGTACTGATTTGTTGCTAATGTTTGGTCCAAATGAGATGAGGATCATTACTGTAATTTTCCAACCGACCTCCGTGATGCCGCATAAAGGAAAATTTATTATTTTGATGGATAATGAAACTGAGATGGTGAAAAATGTAAGTATTATTTTTTAATAGTTTTATTTAATAAATAATCGCCGTGCATGGGACTTTCTTAAATAAAAAAATCGCTCAACGAATTCAATAGATATTATTTAGTTTTTTGTTTGTTATGATGGTAAATAAAATATATTTAGGAGTCCCTCTCGCAATTTTGCATGAACTTATTTTTAAATTTGTATACCGTACGCTGGAGTAGACGAGTTCTGGAGTGGGTGGTCTCCAGGAAAACGCGGAGTGGGAAGACCCTCGCCAGATGGACGGATGACCTGAAAAAGGTCGCTGGTGGGGGCTGGATGAGGGTGGCAAAATATCGTGTGAAATGGCGAGCCTTGGGGGAGGCCTACATCCAGCAGTGGAGAGACATAGGCTGATGATGATTATACCGTATATATTGGTCACAAGTTGGAATTTGATGATAATCCATTAACTGATAAAAAAATAAATACCTCAGAAATGGCTGTATGGGCTAGATTCCTTTGCCTCCCTAAATATATATATCTATACCTATCGATCGTGAGAAAAGAACAAAAATAAAATTTAAACAACGAAAAGTATTAAAATTGCCACTAAAAAAAATCCCAGATATTATCACTACTCTGTTTTGCCTTGGTCGTACGATTTTAAATTGTCAAAATATTTGAAATTGCCTATTTTATCGTATAGATTCGTCTCCACGCGTGTGCCGGCGGACCTGGGGCTAGTTGGCGCGGGCTGATGACATACGGCTGCACCGCCCTTCTCCGGGCAGAACCAAGGAAACCGATACTAATGCCACTCAAAAACAGCGCCCTAGCCCCAGCTTTTATCTGTGTCACCCCCAGATACAACTGTAAGTATATCTCAAGGGATAGTTGCTTTTATTACGGACATAATGCTACAGAATACTTTGAATTGACACGCACTAAACTTTTTTATTTAACTTTTCCATGGCAATCAAATATTCCAAAAGACCATGAAGTCGAATAAATATTATGATCTCACAGAAGAAATGATCAGGAACGAGTTCAAGACTCAGCTTTACGCAGTGGAAGTTGGTGCGAGAGGAGTTCCAGCAAAATCTTTGTATCACTTACTGAAAGAATTGGGCCTAAGCAGGTCTGCAGGAGATACATTTATGGAACGAGCTTCCAAGACAGCATTAACGGAATCATACAGTATTTGGTTGGGTAGGGAGAGGAGTAGAATGTTGGATGGTGAGCGTTTTTTAAACCAGCCTATTGTCGGTGGCAAGCCCGAGACACCATTCTTCAATCAGCCCACAAACGATGGACCAATTATGAAACAATTCTGTTAGGAAAACTTACAGCTACTAGACTCGTACATACATAAAATTAAAGATTAAACCCAATTAAGCTAATGATAAGTTTTCACTTGGTAAACACAATTATATAAAAATTAAAAAGATAGTAAATAAAAAACTGACAATCTACTATTATTATTTCACTGTTGATTTAACCTCAGTGCAGAAATAATCCATATCCGTTATTGAGACTGGATTCATAATTTTTACAGTAAAGCCAACACAGAGTTCTAGACATCCTCTGTTGGAGACGGGTCTTGAGGATTTGGTCACGCTGGCCAGGCGGGTTGGCGAGGGTCTGATGTATTTTTTTTATGACAATTCATTAGCGATTCCACAAATTGGTATTGTTGAAACCGGGTCCGACAACTTAATATACTCTCGGGTAAATTACAACACATGGTGGTGTACAAATGTACGTAAGAAAGGTGTATCTGTCATGGTGCATGCCGGCGTTCTTACAAGCGACTATTGGATTAAGTGTTATAATTTATAAAAACGCGTTGTGCTCGTCATCTTATTAATAAAAAAATGCTACTTAAAAGTGAGAACTTTATTGCGCGCGCTTGGGGGGGACCTATTTCGTTGCACGTACGCCCGTGCTCAAGGGGAAACAGCGCGGCGGGGAAGGGGAAGAGGGACGGATAGGCGCGCGCGTATTGCCGCTGCCTCTTGCTCTCTCCCGCTCCTTTTTTCTCTTTCTTTCTTCCTCTCGAAACAGCGCGCAAGGAAAGGAAAGAGGGGCGGATAGGCGCGCGCCGCGCGTATAGCTGCTGCCTCTCGCTCTCTCCTGGTACTTCTTTCTTTACGCATCAGCAACAATGCGTGCGCACGCAGCCACGCGCATTCATTTAATCTCCATATTCCTACCAACTACGAAATCAATAACCTGCAAGTTTAGTTCTCACTTTTGCGGTACGTCCCGCGACGCACCCGTTTTTTTATCTGCTGATGACTATAATTTGTATACAAAATTATTATAAACCTTTTTTATTTGACAGTACAATACCGAAGCGTGGCTGAAACCTCGTCCATACAAGGAGAGCGGGTCATTATCCCTCCACGGAGTAGTGTGGTCGTCACGCTGTTACTGGACTGGACACGGATCGAGAGGATCACAAGGGACACCGCCACAAACAGTGTGCTGACTCTCAGTGTCCTCACTGGAGCAGAGCACACTAGGGAGAGAATACTCAGGTATAGAGGATAGAGGATCACAAATTTGAAGGTTCTCTTAAAGTCACTCGAGGCAATATTACCCAAAAACGTTCGGTATATTAGAATTTTCTTCGCGGAGAAAATAAAATAAAATTGCAATTTGTACCAAATTGAATAATAAATAAATAATAAATATTTCCAGACAGGTCACACAGCGCCATCTAGTTTCCGTGGTAAGCTACGAGGCTTGTGTTACGGAAACTAGATGGTTGATAAACTACATATTATACTTTTTTTTTTGTAAATTTATACATATTAACACCCAGACCGAGACAAATTATACAATGTACAACTTGCCCCCGGTGGGAATCGAACCCACGACCTCCCGAGTTCACGGCAACGTTTGTGACCATTAGACCACGGAGGCGGTTGAATTAATAGTATAATTATTTAAATTGTAACAATAAACAAAATAACACCACTTATGACTAACAATATCCACAGTAAAGAAATTTAATAATAAAAATAAATGTTTTTGATATGTCCGTGCAAAATGGCGGGAACCACTTTCCTAAAAACCATAATAAATTTTATCTAGACGACAATTATTTAAATACATAAAATTATTTAAGAAAAGTGTATTTCTCATTGGCACATGCCGGGGGGATTTGAACGGGGTATTTCAAGAAAAGTGTTTTTTTTTTTTAATACTGAACACGTTATATGACATCGCGCTCACCTGATGGTAAGCGGTACGCGAGGTCCAAGAATGGGAGCAACTGACACTAACGACTGGCATCAGTCCCTACAACTATGCCGGCCTAACAAGGTGCTTTTTCACACTTCGCTGATGGACTCCAGGTTATAGGAGTGCTGAAACACACTGACTGGGAGACCATTCCACATCTTCAGCGTGCGAAAGATGTAAGAGTCTCCAAATTTATGAGTATGGTATGTGGATGCATATTTTGGCCTGCCCGTGTGGTTCGAATGTGGAATAGAGAAGAAAGGATGAGGTTGTGGAGTTCCTCAGAACACTCAACGTGGTATAGCTTGTAGAATACTCTCAGAGAGGCAACGTCACAGTGAAGCTGCAGTGATTCCAGAGTTTTAGACACTGTGGTGTCGTTCACTATCCAAAATCATATGTATATACCTAATTATAATACTATAACTTAATTATAATACCTAAATGGAAAAGGAAAATATGACATGAATAAACTAGAACATAAATAAACTCACAAAAAAAAATATAGTACATATAAAAAAAATAAAAAATTTTGCTTCACCTAATCGCTGTCCTGTGACATGGTGCACAATAAAATGTGCTATAGCTTAATAAGGTCATAAACCTGGTTAACAAGATCAAAATTGCTAGAGAACTAATTACGGCACACTAATAAATAATCAAATCATTATTGGGTAAACAATTAAATTGAGTATAATAATAATATAATGAATAGATATAAATATATATATATATAACCCATCGTATATATATACATTTTTCATTTATTCATTCACCTGTTTAGATTACTGTAAATGACTTATCTATATTAACGTTTTAGCCATGTTCTACTCTGATACATCTAACTAACCACCGGAGGCAGTATCAAGACAACTCTTATCCCGGACTAACTTTACAAATACACTTCGCTTGCTAATATACGAATACTACTATACACGTATATATAGTATAATTTTGCTCCTGCCTCTCATTCATTCATTTTGTCTTAGGTAAATAATCATTGACCTATTGGTTTTCACTTATTTATTATTATTATTATTCTTTTACTTCTGCTAGTCACAATTCAATTGCACTATTAATTTAAATCTAATAACTATATTTTACTCTTATTTCTGTTTTAATTGTATTGTCTAAATAATATAAAATCTCTTTGGCTTGTGTTCCACTATTACTACTCTGTCTATATGTTTAATATAATAAGCTGTGATTTTTTAAAAATAAATAAATATAAATACTTATAAAATAAATAACAATTTGAACACATAGCTAAATATAAGATAAAAAATAAATAAAAATAAAAACAATAATATATATACCTTACATATTTATATAATCACATTACACTATACTACATTACACTACACTACACTACAATACAGTACACTACACCCAATAAGTATTCATTAAGTTTGAGTCAAGAGGAACCTGGAGTGCTTTAACACAGACTAAGCTTTTTGCCTCCAGTTTGTTTTTAAAAATGTTTCTAAAAATATTGTAAGATACTTAGTGGAGCCATCCCAGAGGTGAGAACAGTATTCCACGCATGACCTTATCTGAGCTTTATACAGCATAAGTCTTAGTGCAGGCGGGAAAAACAGCTTCACCTTGTTCATCATCCCGAGTTTTTTGGATGTTGTTAAAGCTCCAGCACGGTGTTCTGAAGAGTAGTGGACGGGCGTGAAAAACGAGCTAAATTAATAAATTATAAAGGTGGACTGTATGAAGGGGTTGGATGCTCTCACGCACTTACTTGTATTCGCTGCAGGTCGGCTCGGGCAGCCTTTTCTCAATTTCGAAATTGCGAGCGGTTGATGTTTCTTCTTCAAATTCTGTGCAAGCAATGGCCTTGGCACATTTGTTACTGACGCTTCTGACAGCTTGGTCGCGTTCATTAATTTACCTATTCTTCCTATGCGCAAGGTGCGTTCGGAAAGATCTCGCAGGTTTTAGAGCGAGATAGGCACACCCTTCCGCTAGTGCGTATGAGAGGGATAAAGGATGGGCATGGCAATATATAAAATTAATAGACAATAAATAATAGACAACCTTGAAGTTGTTTTTAAATGCATGCCTAGTTAATAATAATAATAAGTGTTTTGTTTTTCTTGTGTTATAGAATTCTGAGAGATGAATCGGGTGGCGAAGTGGATGTGTCGAAATTGCCGGAACATTTGAGATGTCTGGCTGGAACCTTCGAGGGAGAAGACCCCAGGATCAACGAGTCTCTTAACGACTTCATGGAAACTAGGGTAAGAAAAACATCTCTCTCTGCGAGTTGATTTTTATGCTGCATTAATTGAGCTCTTAACATGTCTACGTTAACAGTAAAGTATCATCACGACCGTTTCCCTTTCAGGGTGGTATAAGCGGATTCACATTTAGCCAACTTTACTATAGGCCAATCATGTCAAGTGGCAAGCTTGTTGATGTCGAGAAATATCACAAATAAATTAAATGTATTTATTTACATTAATAAATATTTTTGTGTCCCGACCAGGAATCGAACCCGGTTCCTCCGAGTCTAAATCCACAGACTTAACCGCTAGACCATAAAGGCAGACATGTTAACAAATCACCAAAAATTTTTGTAGAATCTACACATCTTTGTATACCTTAAAATAATAATAATAAATATTTCCAGACAGGTCACACAACGCCATCTAGTTTCCGTGGTAAGCTACGAGGCTTGTGTTACGGAAACTAGATGGTTGATAAACTACATATTATACTTTTTTTTTTGTAAATACACACATCAAAAGTGTCTAGGGATCAACATATATTTTTGCAATAACTTTTCTCCTGATTGATATTCATTAAAATTTTCTTTAAGGATATATCAAATAAAATGTTTTCGTTTGTCTACAGTAACGATAAACCAAGTCACCTTTGCATTAGTAAAAAAAATTGCCATTTTCCTAATAAAGGGATTTTTGACATTTGAACCACTAACATTAAAGTTCGAAAAAAAGACTGAAATAACAGTTTTTTTTTTAATTTTATTGGGTAACTTAAACAATTAATAATCCGTGTTTCTACCGCGAACACTAACAACACAAGAACATCGGTTTGGCATACTCAAAATGAGTTCATCCAAATCACGCTGTGGAATGGCCGCCCATGTTCGTTGCAACAACAAAAAAAGGTCTTCTTGCGACTGGATACCCTCCATATTCGGCAGAGCTCTTCTCTGAAGAATATCCCATGCATGCTCAATCGGGTTCAAGTCTGGCGACTGAGCAGGCCAGGGCAGGACATTGATGTTAGCTGCGGCGAGAGTCTGTCTTACAACTCTTGCGGTGTGCGGTCGTGCATTATCATGCATTAACTGAAATAAGGGACCGATATGCACTTGTAGAGGAACGATGACGTCTGATACAACCGTCTCAGCATAAATTTGAGCGTTGAGGTTGCCTCTGATCCAAATCAACTCAGTTCTTCCGCCGATCGAAATACCCGCCCATACCATGATGGTTCCACCACTATAAGGATGGACTTCCTGGCAGGATTTTAATCGCTGTTGGCGTCCAGGGGTTCTCCAGTGTCGTATACGTCTTGTATCCGGCCTCATACCAAAACGAGACTCATCAGAAAAGCACACGAAACGCCATTGTTCTTCTGTCCAATTTCTGTGTTCAAGAGCCCATTGATATCGAGTCCTACGATTGTGCATTGCTATAGGTGGTACCCGTAGCGGTCTTCGGGAATGAAGGTTCACTTCATGCAAGCGGTTTCTGACTGTTTGGTCGCTAATTAAGTTCCCTGAAGAGCGATGAAGGCTCACGGCTAACATCATGGCGGTTATTGTTGGAGTTATTCGAGCTGTGATTTGAATGTATCGGTCTTGTCTCCGTGTGGTGCAGCGATACCGTCCTCCATGGCGCTCAGCCACGGTACCAGTGGTTCGGTAACGTGTCCAAAGTCGACTGATAACACTCTGACTTGTATTCAGAGCTAAAGCCACAGTACGTTGCCGGGAACCAGCTTCTATCATTCCCACGGCTCTGATCATTTCTTCCCTGCTTAAATGACGTCGCCGCTCCATAATAACGTTGGTTTTAATCAGTAGTAGGGAAACAGTAGCACTAATAATGTCTTCAATGCGTCTTATGTTTTTATAGGGAAAATATTGACAGCTGATTTTCATCTTTTACTCGAATTTGATTGACAGTTCCTGTTTTAAATTATGAAATGCACCAAAAAGGATCCATATAAATTTATAAAATCATAAATTTATTACAAAGCCACATCTCAATCACAAGAAATCCGCATAAACATGCTTGATCCCTAGACTTTTTTGATGTGTGTATATACATATTATACATATAAACACCCAGACCGAGACAAATTATACAATGTACAACTTGCCCCCGGTGGGAATCGAACCCACGACCTCCCGAGTTCGCGGCAACGTTTGTTACCACTAGACCACGGAGGCGGTCAAGCATTATTTGAATTAATTATACAGGGTAGATTTTTGAGATGGACAGTAAGGGCAGGCTTGCTTCCTAGGTACGGTATGCCATAAATATCTTCACTACCATAATATATCTCTTATGGTGTGGTCAGAAACCACGCACATAAGCGGATTCACATTTAGCCAACTTTACTATAGGCCAATCATGACAAATGTCAAGCTTGTCGATGTCTCCAGCGTATTAAACTCGAGAAATATCACAAATAAAATAAATAATAATAAAATTTAATCAAGATGTACAAACATTTGATACAGTAGTTAATGGCACTGATATAAAAAAAACTGACTTAATTCAAAATTTATAATGGATAATATAAACATAATTAAAAACTACTTAAATAGTAAAAAAATATATAAATTAAACCTAATAAAAAATAAACTTTTATAGGCTGGCAACATTTTCCCTCTGTACGGCGGGGCTAATAAATAATTGCCAGCTTTCTGGAACTTTGGACAACTCCTTTTGCCAGACGCTTGTCTGAGTGTCCCCATGGGCCCATCGTCTCGACCCCAAACGGCGCAAATTCGTAACCTGTACTGAGGTTGGCTTGAGGTTCTCAATAATAATATTAATTAAATTAAATTAATCAATAATATGGCGCGGTGGTAGCTCGGTTGTAAGAACGCGTACCTTAAATCCTACAAAGGTCGGCTCAAACCCACCCGGCATGTACCAATGAGAAATACACTTTTCTTACGTACATTTGTTTCGTACAAATTCTTCAGTTCTGGAAGGCCCATCTCCAGCAGTGGAGGTCTAGGACGCTGTGTTCTAGGGGCTGTAATGAATGAATGAATCAATCAATCAATAATATTGTGACCCAACCAGGAGTCGAACCCTGTAGTTCCGAGTCTAAATCCACAGACTTAACCATTAACTACTAGACCACAGAGGAAAATTGCATTTTTTAACTGTTATTGTTTGTAACACAGAAATCATTGGATATCCTGATGCGAGGTATCAAGGAGCTGACTGCTCAGATCGACTTGCCTGACGATTTCAGCGACCACACCATCTTCCTCGCTGAAGACACGATCTTGGAGCACCACACTCTATGCGATTAATTTTAACTATTTAAGAAATGTGTTGAATTTTAATTTCATCATTATATGTACTTAATTAATAAATAAATATTTAATAAATTACTTATAGCTATTTTTTTGGTTTCATTGACATTACCCATTGGCAAAAACCCAAATAGAAAAATTTTGGTCGGCAATTATTTCTGCCAGCTGCCTCGCTATACAGAGGGGAAATGTTGCCAGTCTCCTTGGGACTATCTCGGATGGGACGTCTCTAGAGGACATTTTTTATTTATAGTTTAGTTTATTTTTAATATTTAGGTAGCTTTTAATTTATATTTAATTCGAATAAAAGTTTCAATTTAAATTGATAAGTAATTGATATAGATAATTTCTAGGGTACACCATAAGTCAATAATAGAAAAATAAGTTTGAAAAAAAATTTTCGTAAAAATGTTTTAACCCCTCGCTCGCACAATCCAATATTTTCAAATAATAATTTTCTCAGGACAATAATAATTCCGACTCAATCGATTTTTTATGCCCGTATTAATTATTAAATCGATCTCCAAGATCCGTTATTCTTTACTAAGTACAAGGAACACAATACTATAGCTAAAGTATGACTTTATCTTTTTATCAAATGTTAAATCCAGAAATAATGAAATTGTGAATATCCGACTTGGGATAGGATTAGATAAATGGGAGTTGATGAGTTGGAGAATGCTAGCGTTTTCATTCTATTCAAAGCAAAATATAGTAATTAAAGAGCTAGTAGCTATCACGCACAAACTCCGTTAACGAATCGAGAACATGAAGACGTATTACATGTCTATATAATCTGTGCATGAAGTGGAAGACGAGGCTCGTCATAACGTAACTATGAGTTGACAGCTCAGGTGTAAATACGACAGTTCTATGAACCCTGAGTTTGACTTGTGGCTTTAAGCGCTTTATTTTGCTCTTAAAGTCGTACGGTATTAAATTACAAAATTCGCTAAAAAAGCCAGTTTTATTCTTAAGTCGAACACAGCAGAAGTTTTTGCGTGAGAGCTACTTGATGACTTGTAAACTTGAGATATTTAGAGGCTATATGATTAAATTTTAGTTTTTTTTTATATCTTATACATTGCCATAATATTCAAAATTCAATTGGGGTGTAACACTAACTTTTTATCACGATAGATGGCGCATGGTACCTAATATAACTGTCAGTTGCATTTTTATTATGAAATTTATTATTTTCTAGATATTATACCGAAGATTGTAAGTCTACAAATTGAAATTCCCAAGCGAAATTAAAGATATGGTGAACTGAAAATTGCCGTTCTATTAATTCAACCTTTTTTCTTTGTAACGATAGTGATCGCTTTCTTAATTCGTCTTTTAAGGTAGATAAAGTTAAGTTAAATTACATTTTTCAGTATGCCTAGTGTGAGTGAAGTTTCGTAAACGCAACTATAGTAGTAGTTTTTTTATTGAATTTTCGATGTTCATTGCCTGTTATTATAGCCAAACTTGCAATAATACGCAATGTAAAATGAAAAAACGTAACTACAGCAGTTACGTTTTCCGAAACTTGCATTTTACACTAAATACACTGTTATAAAAATAAAGATCTACAAAAACATTTAAAAAATGATGTAATATACGTGTAAAACAAGGTACCATTGCCGCTAGCGACATCTACAAAAAGCTTTGCCTGATACACCCCATTCTGCAATGTTACTAAATATTTCGAGTCATCTCACAGGAGCAATATTTTCTAAGATAAAGGGTAACTAAAAGACAGTGATATTTATATATATTTATTATTTTCTTAACCAGTTATATTTATTCCAATTGTTTTCCTATTTTTTCTTCATTTGTCTAAAGAGATTCGACCGACAATCGCTCGCCAGTTAAAGATGACCTTTAAAACATTGGCCTAAGACTTAAAATTAAAATGCTTTCCACATTTGATTTGATTCGAAATTGCAAAATTAAAAAGTTATTTACAAGACTAAAAACTTCGTACAAATCAATAAATTTACCATTCTCTATAGTAAACCCCTATAGTAAACATAGTGCATTAGGTTTTTGGTACTGAAATCGTCGAGTTGTATTTATAAAAAAATAATTTAGGGGTTTATCATAGAAAATTCTTATCGGTACATCAAGATTGGTGTATTTCTTCATTACATCTATTACGCAACCAAAATATTTTCTAATCATTCGTTCTCGTTCACACATCGTTCACGCTTCATCATTCACTCGCACACGATCGCATTTGGCAGGTCCTTAACATTTGATTTCTAAATCTATACAGTAATTTTCATATGAGAACTTCAGAACTCAAGTGTCAACATAGAACACGTGTTGAGTCTCCAAATATTGCATTACATTAAACAATATTATATGAACGCGTGTCATTAAGGTGGCCTCGCCGTGGTCATCTACTTGCCGTATAAACTACAGTGGAAAAATCTTATCAAGGGATACGACGCCATTTTTTTTTTGTGTCAAAAGTATCACTAATCTGTTAATATCCAATCAATCCATGATTAATTCTTAAAATATACATAAAGGTTTGATTTAACATGACTATAACTTACGTTTAATAATTGTATTTTTGTGATTTATTCTCAGAATATATATAATAAACGTCTACTTGTTATTCAGAATGTAATTCACGTCAAATCTCATTGGAGTTTTTTTTTATATTTTTGACACAAAAAATATATGTCGTGAATGACCCTATTAAAATGGAAGTACTAGTTACATTTTAAGGAATTATTTTCTAGTAGATCAAATAATGGCTGACAGGTCTACCTTAGGCCGACATCTATAAAACGCGCATGGATTTAACCTTGCATATCGTCTATAGCAAATAGTTATTCTTATAAGAAAAAAATATATAAATAAATAAAATAAATAAATATTTCCAGACAGGTCACACAGCGCCATCTAGTTTCCGTGGTAAGCTACGAGGCTTGTGTTACGGAAACTAGATGGTTGATAAACTACATATTATAATATTTTTTTTTGTAAAAATATATATTCAAATTGTTCTTTGTGGCGCAATGAACCAAAAATAAAAGTGGTACTGTGAATATGTTATGTACGTATCATCACGACCGTTTCAGGTCAGAAACCACGCTTATCAAGAAGCGGATTCACATTTAGCCAACTTTACTATAGGCCAGTCATGACAAGTTGCAAGCTCGTCGATTTCTCCAGCGTACCAAACTCGGGAAATATCACAATTAAATATTATTTATTTATTTAAATTGATAAATATTATTGTGTCTTGACCAGGAATCGAACCCGGTACCTCCGAGTCTAAATCCGACTGACTTGACCGCAACACCACGATTTAATTTGTATGAAATGTTAAAAAAAAACATTTCAGACATTATGTTAGGAAAAATTGTTTCTGTTTGTTTTGTTTCTATCAATAGAATAACATATTAATATATATACATATAGTATAGCATGCCAAATCAACCCTTATAACTCACAGTCGATCCGACATAGTGTTAGGGACTGATGTCAGTCATTCATTGCCAACATTCATGGAACTTGAGTGCCAATTACCTTCAGGCGCCCGCAAGGTCAATATCGATATTTAAAAAATATCAATAATTCCTAATTTAAATCATAGCTTATTATTTTTTTTTTGGTTCTCTTCTCCCGATGGATGATGAACGAGATGATAGGGAAGGCAAAGGGTCTAGCCCATACAGCCAAGTCTGACGTAATATATCTTTCTTTTTCATGAATTAATGAGGTCATCATCAAATTCCAGATGTTGCAGAATTTGATGCTTTTCTTGGAGTCACTTGCGGAACCATCCACTGCTCAAACACGTCGGGTAAAATATGGGAGTTGACAGTGCGGGAAAACCGCAAAAAATAAACTGCAACTTGCCCCATATTTAAAGTACAATTTATCGTTTTCCATAATTATTCACATTGTAGCATATTATTAAACAAAACAACACCACTTTTGACCAATAATATTCACAGTAAATTAATTTACAAAACAAAAACTTGCACTTGACATGTCCACGCAAAATGGCGCGAAGAACTCAGCTCATTTTTTTAAATTAATGCAGCGATATTCTGAGTTAAGTCCAAGCACGCTTTGTAGTTCAGCCCTAGTATTCTAATAGTAAGGTGCGTTCTTTATTAATATATATTTGCATATACTCTACGCCTAATATAAAAATGCAAACGAAGACATTTGGGATAAGACGGGCGAGTCCATTACGCGCCTACACATCATCGGTTTCTATGAAAAAAAACAGCGATTTTTTTCATAGTAACCGACAAAATTATCAATAAAACCTAAACTAAGAAATAAAACCAGTCGCTTATAAGGCTACAAAGTAAGTAAATAAGATAGCCAACGATACACTGGCAAATAAATTCAATCCTAATGCAATTGCTTAAATAATAATCATCTCTGCTGAAACGCGGAAAAATTGGAAAACACTAACACCAAGGCCGCGTTCATTTTAAGAAATGTTAGCATGAAAATACCACTTTTTTAGCACAAGTCGTTCCTTTAATGAAAATTCTAACATTTGATGCTAATTTCGTATGTCAGTACCGTGTTGAAAGGTATTGATGTTACTTTTTGACAGATGTCATTTAACATAAGAAATGGTTTGTTTACATTGTTGTATACTTTATAGTTTATATATTTGTTTAAAATGTATTTTAAATGATATTATGTAATAAATTCAAATACCATAATACATTCGTCAATTGATTTGATATTTGTCATACTTGTCAAAAAGTAGCCTCACCGCTCGTTTTTTTTTTAAGAAATGTTAGAATATATTTATCATCGATTTAAGATATGGCAAAATAATTTAATTAAACCAGTAATTATGTCTTAGAAGCAGATAATCATGCGTCGGAGATCAATGTGGCCTAAAGACTTATATATGGTGTTAGGATTCCCTTTATAAAACCAACCACCAACTCTTATAGCAAAATCATTTTTAACCTTTTGTGGTTTAGACAGGCTTGTAAGATTAAAATAATACATTAAATATGTTTTTCATACTTTTTTTTTATTTTTTTTATTTGCGCTAATATAAAAAAATCAGCGCCACAAATCGTTTCATTTAAGCTGTGTTACTTCCGTTAGCTTCGATTTTACGGTTTTAGTATTATTATGAAAAAAAAATATGCAAATCTAATGTGGTAGTAAAAATACGAGTACCTATGTCTAAAATGTCCGTAATTTTTATTTCCTAGTAAATTGCATTTCTCAAAATGTACACTCACAAACTTCAAAAAACATATTATTTCCTTTCTAAAGAAGCAAGAATTGGAAATAAATAATTTACTATGAAAAACTAATTAAAAATAATATAAATTTAACCTTAAAAAGTTTTTGTATATAGTAAATACGAGTTTGCTATAAGATATAGTGGTACGAATTTAGCACTCTTTAAAATAACCATAAAATACCGCAATATTTGCCATCACTACTCCATTTTATTTGACGAAACGTAAAAAAATAATGTATCGTCAAAAATAAAAAAAAGGCCGCCATTTTTTTCCAGTAAATAAAAAAACATTAATCATATCCATTTTTTTTAACACAACTATGCATATAAACTTAGCGAGATATAATATTAGCGAGAGTTTTAATAAATTGCAAAACTAATTCAAATGGATCCAATTATTATTTCAAAATGGCGGTGTTATTTTTTTTTTAAATACTCAAAACCAGTCGGTAACACTAAATATTGTAGCTCACTACAGTATATTCCTTATGCGGAACAAACATCTCCAGTTGGATTCGTTTTAAATTATAAATATCACAGATAACAAAAAGAAATGAGGTTGAAGTTAGTAGACAATTAAAAAAAAAAACTTTTTTTTTAATTGAGGCAAAAGTATTTTTGTGTTCGTCCTACTGAAGATATTGATTATTTCATTTAAGTGAAAATCTAAAAGCTACATTTTCAAGACATTCAATTATATAAAAAAAAATGTGTTCGTCCTAAAGACTAATAATAAATTATTCGAGTTAGTTAATATTTTGAATGCATATTCTTTTAATAGTACCCAACTACGAATTACGAAATTAAAACATATTACGATTTACCACTTTTGCTTCCGTCTCGCTCGCACAGTCCAATAGAAAGTTGACAGACTAAATTTCTCCAAAGGTACACTCAAGCCTCATAAAATCTAAGAAAATATTGGATATTGGATTGTACCGATTCCTAGTCGGGACACAAAAATATTTATTAATGTAAATAAATACATTTAAATAATATTTTATATAATTTGTGATATTTCTCGAGTTTGGACGCTGGAGAAATCGGCGAGTTTGCCACTTTTTATGATTGGCCTATAGTAAATTTGGCTAAATGTGAATCCGCTTATTAATCAGCGTGGTTTCTTACCACCCCGACCAGGGAAACGGTCGTGATAATATTTTTTTTATTACAATTTTATTTTATTGGATTGTGCGAGAGACAAGCACAAGCGTAAGACGATTACAAGCTGGTTTAATTTTGTAGCGCGCAGTTGAGATATATTATTATGAGATATATATATTATTAGTATAGATTACCAAGAATGATTACCGAAATTACATGAATTGTATTTTGCGTTTTTTATTTTATTTTAAACATTCTTGTCTACTGTCTGCTAACTTCAGCCACGTAAAAAAAAGTTTAGTTTTTCAAAAACAATATGAAAATTGATTTTAATCGTCTATTGGCTGACAAATAGTAACATACAGGATGGTTACAAAAGACGTACGTACAAAAATACATATCGTAACCACCATGTACCAAAAAAAAATCACATAAAAAGAGTGAATAATACATAAACATAATTAATAAATTTAAATAATAATAATATTTAGGGAAGAATGTCTAAGGGATTTAGGTATATTTATAAAGTCAAAAAAGCAAATTTTAAACATCTATAAAGTCGATTTTTTTTTATAATTAAAAAATGCTGTTTAATCGATTGAGCGTTCTCTATTTTCATTGTACATTGCGTGTTTTTTTTGTAGCGAGCTTGTGGTTAGTTTACCGATAATACGCAATGTATAGTAGTATAGAAAATACAAACCCGATGTGGATTGTTCTTTGACGCTCAATCGATAAAACAGAATCCACATTTACTGCCAATTGATTTTATAGCAGTAATAAAAAATATTTTTTAGTCAGAAATAAGTTCCTAGACAGTCAAAATTGATCACGTGGGACAAAAAAAGAGTTATATTTTGTCGTCAAATTAATGCGCTGTCAAATACTCAATATTTTTATTATTTTTTTACCTACACACGAAAGCAATGAATATAAGTCAGAATGAAGCCGCGTTTTGACGCTAAGAGTGACTCTGACGTGGTGTACTCTGATAGTACTTATATCGTGGGAACCGGAATTCCGAGTGCACTCGGACGATTGTTCTCAAACATAGTAGACTAACACCCGTATGCTAACAATTATCCTTAACGGCTCCTTCACTCAACCATCCCTTCCAGCTGTCAAACGGGTTCCCTCAAGCGATCCTCGACATCGGTATACTTAGTTGAA
The DNA here is from genome assembly GCA_910589645.1 of Tinea semifulvella. Classification (NCBI taxonomy): domain Eukaryota; kingdom Metazoa; phylum Arthropoda; class Insecta; order Lepidoptera; family Tineidae; genus Tinea; species Tinea semifulvella. The sequence continues at coordinate 7,870,616 of OU342599.1, forward strand.
AACTATACAAAACTATAAATGCATTTTTTTTAAATATTTCCGTTTAGAAAAGTTTTTTTTCTGGCAACATTGAAGATTGCGTTCCCGTATTCTGAATATTTATTTTGTCCGAATTGCTTTACTCTCTAGCACTTTTGACATCCATAAGTCTGTCTCTCTCTTTTATATATGAATATTCATGTGTCACGAAAATCATTTATAATTTTGAAACGATTTCTGATTTATATATCGTTTAATTTTAAATGTATTCTTTAACTAAAATGAGTACTTAACTAATTATTCATAAAAAAACCAAAGGCGTGCCTCTATTTGACAGCTGGAAGGAAATATTCAGTGGAGGTGTCGTTGACGAATTACGGGTGTAATACAGGATGAATGATGTCCATTGCTTACAAGTGTATTTATATGAATATTAATGTCAAAGTCTCAATGTCCATTGCTTATAATGTAGTTACTGACGTCAAAATGCCCAGTTTGTCGTCACACATACTATTACAATTCTAAACTACACCACACACACATTGAAGTATGATAAATGCACTGACATGTGCAATATTATATAGATATTATATACAACGTATATGTATAAATTATATACATAAATATAGTTTTCTATATTAAAAAAAAAAACAACTGCTAATCCCTAGTTTCTACTTTACGAGGGTTTAACAAGCGTCTCGCTCGCACTATCCAACATTTTCAAAGATATCTATTAACGTTCTAGGAAATAAAATTACGGACATTTAAGTTATATATCAATCATAGATTTGTTTTAGATATATATCAATTATAGATTTGTTTTAGATATATATCAATCATAGATTTGTTTTAGATATATATATCAATCATAGATTTGTTTTAGATATATATCAATCATAGATTTGTTTTAGATATATATCAATCACAGATTTGTTTTAGATATATATCAATCATAGATTTGTTTTAGATATATATATCAATCATAGATTTGTTTTAGATATATATCAATCATAGATTTCGTTTAGTAAAATAGACAAAAAACGTTGTATATGTTTTTGCTATTTATCTATATCTAAAATTAGGTATATGAATGTGAAATATATGTTTACTAGAAAGCTGAGACTGTATTTTACAAAAGTACACTAAAAAATTGGAAGAATCCTTAAAAATGTTGGAGAGAGGGAAGGCGTAACGTAAAATCAAAAAGTTTTACGTCACCTATACTATTATTATTTTGAGAAACTGGGCGTAAGTATTATCTTTAATAAATCATATAAGATAAAATTATTCATACAAATATTAAAAATATATATTTCATTTGTATGAATAAATATATATATATATATATGACATTAAGGATAAATCTTAAAACTTTTGCAGCTGTTTGCATAAAAATATACAAAGCTAAATTTGTATACTATATCTCAATTAAAGTTAGCAACATATATTGTATGTATTCTTTTGACTAATATGCTATTCTATTGATAGAAACAATCAACTATTCCTGTAACCACAATATGTCGGAATTTTCATTTTTTCTTAGCTTTACCCTAGAAACTGTTAATTCTAAAAATAGCCAATTTGCATGATAAGCCAAAACAAAAATTATAATTTATTGTTTCTAAATTGGGCATGTAGTCTATCTTAATTCTGACGTGCCTGGTGGGTTACCATAGGTACTCATAGCCAAATTTAAAAGGTTATTAATTAATCGTCGTAGTGTAGTTCTGTATATGTTTTATTTTCTAAATCTGATATAGCTGAGTTTTCCTTGCAGATTCCTTTCTCAGTCAGATTAAACATTAACAGGACACTGGAATCTGCTGGTCTTCTGCTAACAGCTTACTCATTGGACCACTTTGCTGCTTAGTCTTCCACTAGCAGGAGTAGAATCATTAAAAATAATTACATTAATGACGTTTCATAAATGCCTGTTATGAAAAGTTGATTGTTTCTATCAATAGAATACCATATTAGTCTACAGTAAGAGCATACAAAAATGTGTATATATATATATATGCACGTGGTATATAATATCTCGTGTAACCTAGTAAATAATAACACACTAGCTAGCTATATGCAATGTTTTTATATGTATCAAATGAAACTTAGCTGCGATCACAATACGGAGGTCTATTTATGACTCTAGTGTGTATCTTATAATATATAACAAGTATGACAATGTAACGCAACCAAATCTAGTCTTTACTGCCTAAATAATAATAATAAATATTTCCACACAGGTCACACAGCGCCATCTAGTTTCCGTGGTAAGCTACGAGGCTTGTGTTACGGAAACTAGATGGTTGATAAACTACATATTATACTTTTTTTTTTTGTAAATATATACATATTATACATATAAACACCCAGACCGAGACAAATTATACAATGCACAACTTGCCCCCGGTGGGAATCGAACCCACGACCTCCCGATTTCACGGCAACGTTTGTTACCACTAGACCACTACAAATGTCACTTGGCAAAGAAGAATGGCCATTATCCATGTATTAAACTTATTAAACAAAATTTAATTTATCCCGTTCGATAGAGAAAAAAAATTTAATTACATCGACGTTAATCTCATTTAAATTGTTATGAGGTTAGTATAGCAAACAATTTCGTTCGGCGATATTATTTAAAATACACAATCAACGCGACTCTATCATTTGTCGCTATATTTAATCTGTTTATGCGATGAATGGACAAAGGAATTCATACCACTTTTTGTTTGTTCCATCATCCTATGATGGATGATGAATGAGACTATTGGGAAAGCAAATGATCTAGCCCATTCAGCCAAGTCTGACATAATATATATCCTTATTTTAATGAGGTTATCATCAAATTTCAGATGTTTCAGAATTTGATGCTTTTCTTGGAAGTCACTCGCGGCATTATAGCCCAAACACGTCGGGTATATACATATATATGGGAGTTCAAAATAAGTCCAATTTATCGTTTTCCATAATTATTGACATTGTAGCACATTATTAAACAAAACAACACCACTTTTGATCAACAATATCCACAGTAAATTAATTTACTAAACAAAAACTTGCACTTGACATGTCCGTGAAAAATGGCGCAAATGACTTTTTTTTCATTTCCTTTCTACAAGGATCATTCTTTGTTTTGTAAAATGTAATCCAGAAAAGCACTATCTCGATATGAGACCTTACGCCCACCTCATGGTAAGTGGCGCGCAAGGTCCATGAATGTTAGAAACTGGGATGTCAGACACTCATGACTGACTTCAGTCCCTAACGCTATGCAGGCTTGACTGGGCATGTCGGCAATTCGAGCCTGATCCCGAAACGTGTGGATGTATCTTTACTGGGTTTATTGCGCCCCGGCAGACTGGGTAATTTACCACCATCAGTCCGCCTACCACCTATTTGACATGTCCGTCAAAAAAGGCGGGAAGATTTTTTTTCCTCCTTCAAAATAATGTGAAATGGCAAGGATCTTTATTTTGTTAATCCTAAATCCAGATAAACATAAATCATATATTTTGCAAGCTTCTAAATTTATTTTTAATACTGGAAAATAATGATTAGATTATCTACTAATAAGTGAGCTTATCGTCGATTGTGAACATAAAGCTTTAAGGGTGGGTTTTACGGTGGCCATTCTTCTGTAACTATAATTATAATTGGTCTGGACCAATGCTATGAAGAGATTAATTTTGCATTTTTATTATTAGTAATATATTTTAGTATTAGGATGTCATCATTTCAAGAATATTTTTAAATATATTTGGTCCACTAGTATTGGTAGCAAGACAAACGTATAGTCATACAGATAATTTTGCATTTATTATATTATTATTAGAGAGCGGTGGTGGTGGCTTGGTTGTATGAACGCCTTCCTTAAAATCCCAAAGAGGTGGGTTCGAACACCGGCATGTACCAATGAGAAATACACTTTGTGTTGTAAATCTATGACAAATGTACGTAAGAAAAGTGTATTTCTTATTGGTACATACCAGGGGGGTTTGAACCGATCTTTGTAGGATTTGAAGAACTCGTTCTTACAACCGAGCCACCACCCCAATAGATATTATTTGAGATATTGATTTGACCAAATAATAATATTACTTGCGAATTTGCAGTAAAGACTAAATTTGTTAAGTCCTACATTAAGCTAAATACGATTCTAGGCAAACAAAATGTCTATTCTAGAATATGGTCTTAGTATGTTTGTTGTATAGAATATATATTTTGAAAAGGCACTATTTATATACATTGTGATTATTGCGATATATATTATTAAAAAAGTCATTTAGCAAATTTATTGAGCTGATTTGTACACTCATATTCTAAGACGGTGACTGAACAATCCCTTCCAGCTGTCAAACAGAAGGACAACTCGCTCGAGTTGAGGAATTCAACTGTCAAACTCAAGGTACTTCACGACCTACCTTAAGGCCTTCTAGAGAAGTAAATTTGCTATTTCAGCTAACATTAGTGTTTCCCAATCTTCATTGGTGGATCAAGACCACCGATATGTTAGCAGGACCAATGGCAAGCTTCAATTGTTACATAAATGTAAATACTTCATTTTGGTGCAATTCAGATTCTAACTGAAAATATATATACAGTGTAAACTCCATGTAACGTCACTCGATTTAACGACAAACTCCCTAAAGCGTCGAAATCAATTAACTTTGGTTGGTTTATTTAATATTATTTTTATTTAAAAACTTTATTACACAATAGTACAAAAGGCGAAGCTTTATGCCGTTAGGCATTCTCTGACAGTCGAACTTAGGGACAAGAGAGAGATCAAAAATAAATCTGCAAAAATAATTACATAAAGATAATAAGTTAACTTGACGTAACCTAATATATAATACATATATGAAATATCGTCATGATCGTAGAACAGTGTCGGATTAAAAAAAATACCCACAATTTTGCATTATTTCGATAGCAAATAATAGGAATTATTATAACTTGGTTAAAAAAAATCTGATTTTATATATAGTTTTGAAATATTATATTGTTTGTGGTCTGTAATTTATTGTGCAAATGTTAGAAAGGGGTCCAAAATGAAATCTAGAAGGTTTGCACTTATTATGAAACTAGTATTAACTTAAAAAAGAAGTGACAAAAAACAATTGAAATAACTTTGAATGGCCGCCATGAAAATTTTAAATATAGCAGTTCCGTCACTGCTCTACGATCATGACGATATATATATACTGATAAACATACATAATATGATAAATATATAAATAACTACTACACAGTAAAATCAATAACACATATTTAAAACGAACTACACATAACCATAAAATAAACAAAAAATAAAATAGTAAAGATTTAATGCGACTTCATAAGTTTAGCTTGTCTTAAAATTCTGATTTTACTTCTCTCCATTTAACGACAATTCTCTTATAACGCCATAAAATGCACAGTCCCTTCAGTGTCGTTATATAGAGTTTACACTGTATTTCTTTCTAATTGTAACAAGGAAACTACTATCTTGTGATCTACTGATCACATTTAATAGAAATTTGGAATGGATATAGATCCTGTTGACCAACATGTATCAATAAATGTATACAAGGTTGTGAGAAAAACTCTGTAGGTATATGATGTTTTATTCATCAGTATAAGGGTTCGTTATTTTTATCTCTGAACCCTAAAAAAAACACACGCACGGTTACCAATTGATAAAAATAAATCGTCAGCCCAAAAAGATTAACATTTATAGCAAAATGTTTTTTTTATGAGCAAATGTCCTTGCACAAGACTAACCCTAGTCTTTGATTAAAGATAAAAATGGCGTTGATTGTACAAGCTGAAGGCTGACCTTGAAAAAACAGATACATTTGATGTCACCTTTAACTGTAATTGTTACATTTATTACATCATTCTGGTGCAATTCAGCCTTTGTCTGGGAAATATCTATTTCATGAAAACGTCTTAGAATGTGGGTGTTAGTTCCTAGTTCTAATTCAGAGATGCTTTGCTATTCTTAACATATGATTTACTTATGAATAACTATTCACAGAGCTATCCATAAACGTTATGCTAAACTTCATAACATGCTATTGAGTCATAGGTGTTAAATCCCGCCTTTAGCATGGAGATGACAAGTCCAATATTTTATGTTTTGTAAATTACTGTACTGTGGATATTGTTAACGAACCCGGTACCTCTGAGTCTAAATCCACGTACTTAACCGTTAGACCATGGAGGCAGTTGTCCCTTATTTACATTGTAGCACATTAATACACAAAATAACAACAGTAATTAACAAAACAAAAAACTTGCATTTGACATGTCCGTGCGCCAAAGCGCGGGAACATCTTTTTTTGATATGAAATAATAATAGTGAGATATAAATTAGTCGTGATTTAGCGAAACGTTAATGAATAGAGCTGTAAGAACGTAGATTATATTTAAAAACTGTATTTTTTTTATATGTTATTACAAATAATCAATACCCTTGAAGTCATCATAGACGGTCCATTCAATCACCACAACTAATCTAAAAGACAATAGTCTATTAGTTGGTAGTTGCATCTGAATGGTCGATTCGTACCGCGCCTCTACCTGAATGATAGTTTCGTAAATATATATATCTCTATAGCGATTTGTATTATTAAAGAAAATGTGTATTCAATGGCCTTACTTAAATATGAATCGACTAAGTCAGACATCTTTTTTTTTTGACACGGATTCGAACGTCTTAATTTATGGTCCGCTAGATAACGTTAAGTTAGGGTATTGCTAAAATTTAATGTGCTATATATTTGCACATTAACAGTTCTAAATACAATCTATGTTGTTGTAATCCTAATTAATATATATTTTGTTTCATTTGTTTTGTTCAAGTGTGAAAGGGATAAACTGATATTAAAATATTAAAAGTAAGCGAAACGTCTCTGAAGAGGGTAGTTACGAGTAAGGAATAGTACCACATACATAACAAGTGGTTAAACTTTAAAAAGTACATGAAAACGTGGACAGGCGAAAAACATTATGGTATTAACATTATCTTTTAGCTGAGGCAATATCCTTGCTGGCTAGGATGACGTGATATCTGGCGTTTTTGTTACTAGCAGTTGCTATCGCTGGCTAGGTGACATTATATCTGGATTTTGCGTTAATAGCAGTTTCCTCGCTGGCTAGGATGACATGTTATTCGTCTTTATTGTGCATAGCAGTTCTCTTGCTGGCTAGAATGACGTGATATCTGGCTTTTGCGTCAATAGCAGTTTCCTCGCTGGCTAGGATGACATGTTATTCGTCTTTATTGTGCATAGCAGTTCTCTTGCTGGCTAGAATGACGTGATATCTGGCTTTTGCGTCAATAGCAGTTTCCTCGCTGGCTAGAATGACATGTTATTCGTCATTATTGTGCATAGCAGTTCTCTTGCTGGCTAGAATGACGTGATATCTGGCGTTTTTGTTACTAGCAGTTGCTCCCGCTGGCTAGGTGACGTTATATCTGGCTTTTGCGTTAATAGCTGTATCCTCGTTGGCTAGGATGACATATTATTCGTTTTTATTGTGCATAGCAGTTCTCTTGCTGGAGCCTAGCCAGACGTGATATCTGGCTTTTAAGTTAATAGCAGTTTCCTTGCTGGCTAGGATGACGTGATATCTTTTTTTGAATAACAGTGCCTCAGTTGCTAGCTTGACTTGATATTTCATTTTTTATTGTGAATTGCAGAATCCTCGCTGGCTAGCATGATGGTTTGACTAAAGTATAGTTTACGATATAAGCTTTTCTTGCTGGCAGTGTTTTAAGTCACGAGATATAGAGACGTCGCGAAGTTCTAGTTCTATGATGTTATGACATGGTTATATAGATATGTGTATAAATAATAGAATTAGGATGAATATGGCAGCAGCTAAAGTAACCTTTGTAGAGACGTCGCAGTTCTTGCTGTTCCCTTGTAAGGGCGCGTGCGGGTTAGTTGTTTTTCCTTCCTGGCAGTGGCTCGAGTGTTTCCTTGCTGACGTGTAGAGAGATGTCGCGGAGTCTCCCCCGGCTAGTGTGGTGGTATGAGGTGGTTACATACAGCGGGAGTGTGTTCCCTATGGCGCGCGGTAGAGCAGGTAGGCGGCGAGCGCGGGCGGGAGAGCGAGACGGGATGCGGCGCCGCGCAGTCTACCACGACCGACTCGCTGACGAATCACGCGCCGACACAACTCCATCAGCGGTAATGGTTCCGCTGTAACAATATAGAAAACAAATTAAAATAAAGTTCAAAAATAATCATAGTAGCAGATTCCTTCACTGTTGCTGCCGCTCGTCAGTGGAACAAGCTACCCCTGGCTATAAGGCGTGCACCGTCTGTGCACGTATTTAAAAACTTTCTAACCACATTATTTCTTGAGAAACAGAATGTACGAGGGGCGTTCAAAATATTCTCGGTATTGATACGTTACAACCTCTTTTATATATATATTTGTTACTGGCCGCTAAGATTCATCCATTGACATTAAAAAAAAGTAAAATTGGAACCGAGATGTTCTTTTGTTTTTCTGCAATTGCCGAACAAACATGAACACCATGAGCGAATTAACAATTTTAACGAAATTAGAGCACCGATCCGTCATAAAATTCTTGACAAAACAGGGTAAAAATCAAAAAACCATAAAAGAGGAAATGGATTGTGTTTACCGTGAGTCTGCTCCTTCTTTATCTACTATTCAAAAATGGTCAAGCGAATTTAAGCGTGGAAGGGAGAGTATTGAAGATGACCCTAGACCTGGCCGGCCTGTAGTGGCTACCTCACAAGAAAATATTGATAAAGTGGAAAAACTTATATTGGAAGACGGCCGAGTGAAGGTAAAATCTATAGCTCAAGTAACCAATCTCTCTATTGGTACCGTACATGACATTATACATGACCATCTTAATATGTCAAAAGTAAGTGCAAGATGGGTTCCGCGAATGCTGACGCTTCTTCAAAAGGATATGCGTGTGGCTTGCTGTTCAGATTTTATCGACCTGTGTGGTGAAAATCCCGATGAGGTGCTGCAAAAAATAGTTACTGGAGATGAAACCTGGGTTCATCATTATGACCCAGAGAGCAAACAGGAGTCCATGCAGTGGCACATTAAGGGTTCAGCTCATCCCAAGAAGTTCAAGGTAATCCCGTCAGCTGGCAAGGTCATGGCCACAATATTTTGGGATTGTGAAGGAGTTTTGCTTATCGATTATAAAGAAAAAGGTGTAAATATCACAGGGCAGTACTACGCTAACGTTATACGTCAATTAAGAGATGCGATCAAAGAAAAGAGGCGAGGAAAGTTAACCAAAGGTGTTCTGCTTCTGCATGACAACGCCCCTGTCCATACTGCTCATATTGCCAAGGCAGCTATTGTTGAATGTGGGTTTGAAACTGTTACTCATCCACCCTATAGTCCGGACTTAGCCCCAAGCGACTTCTTTTTGTTTCCCAATCTTAAAAAGGATCTGCGTGGAAATAAATTTTCTGACGATGAAGCGTTGAAGACGGCCGTGGAGGAGCATTTTTACACCAAAGATAAAAAATATTTTTATGAGGGATTAAAAAAAATAATTGATCGATCTTATAAGTGTATGAACATAGGGGGGGAGTATATTGAAAAATAAAAATATCAAACTTTTCGTACTTGTTTGTTTTTATCCACATACCGAGAATATTTTGAACGCCCCTCGTATGTCTCTCGAATTAATTGTTTGACATTTTATATATATATATATATATATATATATATATATATATATATATATATATATTTATAGTGTATGTATGTATTATAATAAATAATAAATAAATATTTCCAGACAGGTCACACAGCGCCATCTAGTTTCCGTGGTAAGCTACGAGGCTTGTGTTACGGAAACTAGATGGTTGATAAACTAAATATTATACATTTTTTTTGTAAATATGTATATATATAAACACCCAGACCGAGACAAATTATATAATGTACAACTTGCCCCCGGTGGGAATCGAACCCACGACCTCCCGAATTCACGGCAACGTTTGTTACCACTAGACCACGCAGGCTGTTATATAGTATGTATGTGTATTGTTTTTTTTATATTGTGTATGTATATGTATATTTAAGTGCTATAAATGCGTAATTATGTTTATTTACAAATTTAAGCTATTTTAATATTTTTCTTTATCCTGCCCATCACCTTACATGATCCCCAAGGTTAGCTGGTGAAGAATGCCTTATGAATGCGTTATAGCTCGCATGTACTAGGTTGTTAAGTGCAATAAAGTATTTTAATAAAATAAAAACGGTCACGGTCAATTCCGCCGATGTATTTGATGGTGATCCCGGCGTGTCCCCAGACGGCGGAGACGATGGGATAGAGTGTCCGGCCCCGCAGTCCCCGGGCGGCCACTCCGAGATACCGGTTGTCTGCGCAGAAGGCGAGTGGACCCTCGGTATCCACGTCTCGCTTCCATACATCAGTGTTGGTACCAACATGGCATTGTGTATGGCTAGCCGAGCTTTGTCACTGTCACGACTGCGGGTATGTACTCACGGTCAAGTCCGCCGATGTATTTGATGGTGATCTCGGCGAGTCCCCAGACGGCGGAGACGATGGGATAGAGTGTCCGGCCCCGCAGTCCCCGGGCGGCCACTCCGAGATACCGGTTGTCTGCGCTGAAGGCGAGTGGACCCTCGGTATCCACGTCTCGCTTCCATACATCAGTGTTGGTACCAACATGGCATTGTGTATGGCTAGCCGAGCTTTGTCACTGTCACGACTGCCGATGCAGAGTGGGTATGTACTCACGGTCAAGTCCGCCGATGTATTTGATGGTGATCTCGGCGTGTCCCCAGACGGCGGAGACGATGGGATAGAGTGTCCGGCCCCGCAGTCCCCGGGCGGCCACTCCGAGATACCGGTTGTCTGCGCAGAAGGCGAGGGTCCCCTCGTCCATGTCGAGCACGACCAGCACTCGGTCGGGGACTAGGAACTGCTCGTCAGCCCGCAGTAAGGCGGGGTATGTGGTACCGCCACCGCCCGTGCCTTTTGCGTTGTGGTATATCTGAAATTAAGAATTAATTTGTCAATAAAACTAATACTTTTCATTTTAAGTATCGTTACCTTTATATATGTATTTTACATTCTAATATTATTAAAATAATTTATTGCACTTTACTTGAAAGTAATGTTTTAATTTTATAACATATCGGCTGTTTCTACCATCTAGCCTTTGGGAGAGTGAGACAGTAATAAAACGATGTGGGGGGAGCAATTCTAACCTTTCTATTTTAATTTTAACTAGAAAATGCGGCAAGCGTTTTAGGTACCCTCCTAGCCCTTAGTTTATTTTGTAGAATAGTTTTAATTTTATAGGTATTTTTAGTTTAAAAAAAAAAAAATATTAAAATAAAATAGGTCAAAAACTACCTATTTTATTTTTAATATTTTTGTATCTTACTTCGAATAAATTTATACCAATAAACTACATAAATACTTAATAACACATATAGTAGATATATGTATATGATGATAATATATTCGAATTTCAAATACTATGTTCAGGGTTTAAAAATAAAGTAGTTTTTTTAAAAGATTGAAGGAGCTTGTCTGATGGTCAGTTCAGCAGCCCTATTCTGTTACTTAAGCGCAAACGTTATATAATGGAATCCGTTAACTATATATATCACGCTATTAAAGTTGATATTTGCACGGCCGCTGTCAAGGTCGAGCGCTAAATAGAGTTGAGAATTGAATATCATTTTGTAATTATGACGCAAGCTATAAATAAATAATGAAATTCACTAATAACGTTTGCGACTAGGAACAGAATAGGGCTGCAGTTCTTTGTAATATTATTTATGCTCTTCTATAATTAAGGTGGCACCTAGCCTCAAATTTTTTTTTTAAATTGAATTGGTGTACAGGTAAAAACATAATTAAGCTATAGAATTGCCTAATCTAGACATAGTGGTCTTTATAAATGGCATTGTAAAAGGCCCAATGACAACATTATCTAGGCAATAAAGGCTAAAGGTTTCCACAATAGAACCTTGAACAAATTGGATTAATTTAGGAACATTTCTATTAACCTTGACATAGGAAAATTATTGTTGTGTACTTTTTGTATTGCCTATAAATACTGCTCCAATTTAGACTATGCTTTTACGACTTTGCCCATTAATGTGACAATTCAGTTTTTCCGACATTTATCTGGGAGCATTAATTATAGCGGTGGATGCGAATTAAACGTCGAATGGCAGTATCGAGATCAGCTATGGACAAAAGAAAATATGGAAGAACAGAAATAAAACGGATTGATGCTCTAGAAATTGGCGGAAAATGTTAGGCATATCATGGACGGAGTTCTGAATCAACAAGTACATCCTGGAGGAACTGGAAATAAGACAGCGCCTTTCCTTAATCGTATAATCACTCATTCTGTTTTTTTTTTGGACACATCTCGCGGCGTGGATATATAGATCCATTGAGCGCCTGGTAGTTCAGGGAAAAGTCGATGACAAACGAATGTGTGGTAGGTCTCCGATGAGATTTTGTTATTTTATTTTAAATACTTTATTGCACTTAAAAACCTAGTACATAGGCGAGCTATAACGCCATAAGGCATTCTTCAACAGCTAACCTTGGGGATCATGTAAGGTGATGGGCAGGAAAAATATTAAAATAGCTTAAATTAGTAAATAAACATAATTACGCATTTATAGCACTTAAAAATACATATACATACACAATATAAAAAAATTGTAAGCTTGCCTATTATATAAAAATAACACATTGAAACAAGATATATTAAAAAAAAACGAGCTTTGATTTCAGGCAAAAATATCTATGAATACAATTTAGCCGAAATCCCCTTACAATATGAATGATGTCTTATAAAAAACTCACTTTATTTCTTCCAAGATCCCATCCCCAGCTCTGGTCGGTGGCTCCCACAAGGCTCTGGTACCCGACTGAGTGTAGCTGCGCGTGTTGCGTTGCCACTCCGACCACAGCATGGGTGCCGCGCTGTCTCGCGGGCCACACCACCTCCCAGCAGTGCAGGCCTCGGGAATAACCCACCCGACCCCGAATACAGTCTGTACTCTGGGCTACAGGGTGGCGGTGGAACGTTAAACCGTCCTCCTCCTTTACAAATATGTTTAGTGATCTGAAATTTTATAAGGGAATATGTTAGAATGCAACTACTCGTAGTTAAAAGTATCATCACGACCGTTTCCCTATCGGGGTGGTCGGGCTTATAAATAAGCGGATCACATTTAGCCAACTTTACTAAGGCCCATCATGACAAGTGGCAAGCTCGTCGATGTCCCCAGCGTACCAAACTCGTTAAATATCACAAATAAATTAAATATTAATTAAATGTATTTATTTATATTATTAAATATTTTTGTGTCCCGACCAGGAATCGAAACCGGTACCTCCGAGTCTAAATCCACAGACTTAACGCTAGACCACGGAGGCAGTTGACAAATTAAAATGATCACCACTTAATCTTTAGGATCTTAGCGGAATGCTGAACGGCTCAAATGTGGCATCCCAGCGGGTCTCGATATGAACTTGGACAACACAAAAGTCATGTTCAAAGGCCATGTCATATCGAGACCAATCTGAGTGGGAAATAGTATTATCACGACCGTTTCCTCTGCGGGGTGGTCAGATTCAACGCTTTTTTTTTAAATAAGCGGATTTACATTTATCCATTTTACTATACTATGACAAGTGGCAAGCTCGTCGATGTCTTTAGCGTACCAAACTCGAGAAATATCACAATTAAATAAAATACATGATCGTGTCCTGACCAGGATTCGAACCCGGTACCTCCGCTTCTAAATCCACGGACTTAACCGCTAGACCACGATTGACTAGATTGTCTACCTCGGACAGACCTCCCAAATAGGCGTAGCCAACTTCAGAAATAACTAACACTAACTTATGGAGTCGTTAATTGTCATTAAAATTAACATCAGATCATTGCCAACCCGTCTGACCCTCGTGGCAAGTGTAGGGCAAATTTTCCAGATATATCCAGCAGTGGAGTCTAGGACTATGTGAAATGAAATGTTTATTTGCAGAAGACATGATAACAAACAATATTAGGTCTTATTAATATTAAATGGGACACATATTTTGCCATAAGCATGCAAAAATTTACAACAACTGTTATAGAAGTAAAGTGACTAAAAACTCAGCGTTGCTTCTTTAGTAACTTTACTTCACAAAAACCTTTGTGTGGCCGACGATTTGGCATCCTTTGCCACACGTTTTTGTACTTTTTAATAATGATATTATTTTGACTTTTATATGACATATATTTGATATATTTACATTTTGACATTGGTCTAAAAATACAAGCAAGAAAAAGTCGTGATTGTGCATTTTCATTGAAGATTACCCTATTGTCTATCCCCAACTGTAGATATCGGTCACACTTTGTGTTGCTTAAAATACATATAGTATTCCTCCAAAGTAAAGAAACATTCCTGAACTAGCCACGCATGCAGTACTCTGCAGAATCTTTTATAAGGCAACTCTGTCCATACCTTCGGCAAACAATTATATATTTTAGCACTCATATAGGAGGCGTTTCGTCTAAAGATTTCTAATTTAGGTATAGGCATTACTAAGGATGTGTGAGTGATGGAACGTTTGCCATCATTATTACTTTGTTGATACAGCTCAATATTTGACTTAACAAATTTACATGCCTACACAAAGATATACACATGGTAAGGTGAGTATCATATATTTTTTAAATAAAGGACGACAAGTGTCAGTCCACTTTAGACCTCCAATAGCACGAATACACTTTTTCTGTGCTATGAACAAGCTCATTATATCTACTGAATTACAACAGATTATAATGCCGTAACGTAGATACATAGCTGTGATAGACCATGATGGCTGTGTCTGTAGATGTCACTGATTTTATAGTTTTAAGAGCGTATACACAGCTATTTATTCTGTGTGTTTTATGGTCTGTGATGATGATTTCCAAACTAAGAAGTAGTTATTCTCACCTATCATCTGGATTCCATGCGTGCTTGAGCTGCAGTTCTGAATGCGCGGGCGGCGCATCTAGCAACGCGTCGAGCCGTGCGGGTCGGGGCGGCTCGGGCGCCAGCTCGCGCGCAGCCACCGCCTTGAAAGGCGCCGTGCACTCCCGGGAAACCGACTTTACTCCGCCGGAGAGCTTGCAATAATAATGATAACAATTAGGGCCTTTTCACATGCATACGGTTGCCGCCTTACCGGCTGTTTACGTCGTTCGTTTTGTTTTGTCTCAAATATTTTGATAATCGATGGCAGAATATGCACCCACATACTTACCGTAATCACTATCGCTTCGCGTACCTATAAATTTGGTGACTCATACATCTGTCGCACAATAAAGATGTGGAATGCTCTTCCAGCCTCTGTATTTCCACTTTCCTATAACCTGGAGTCCTTCAAGCGAAGTGTGAAAAGGCATCTAGTCAAGCCGGCATAGTGTTAGGGACTGATGTCGGACATAAGGGTCTGATTCCAGTTGCTAACATTCATGGACCCTGCGCGCCACTTACTATCAGGTGGGCAGGGTCACATGTCGTACAAGTATATAAAAAAATCGATGGTCTTATCCCATATACATGTCGCCTTTAACTCTTCAATCTCGCGTATCTGTCGAAGTTGCAACGAACTTTATGTATCAGATCCTCAAATGGATATATTTAATATGAAAAAACACTCATTTAAAATTAACCTCACTAAATTGTTTGTCGGTAGGTATGCATAATAAATTGTGGAACGGGTTAGGAAGGAAAAAGTTATTTTGTTTCATGTTATTATCTCCTTTAGTTATTATTATGTTTAACTTTTATATTCTTATTAGTTATTACTTTTAGTTTTTATATGTTTTACTTTTAATTGCATGTTTTATATATACATATATTTTTTAATATTAACTTTTATTTTATATTATTACGTTTTTTTTGTATTATTCAATGTTGTGTACATTTTTTCAGGCTGGCAAACCCGACAGGATTGTTTGTCTATGATTTCAATAGTTGTTTTGTTTGTTAGCTGTTATTTGTACCTTACTTCGAATAAATAAATAAATATAGTAGACCGCACTTGTTCTAATGTGTTGTCAACACATCAATGTCAATCTAAGATAAATTGTGCAAAGACCCGGTATATAACGTTGACAATAATTATAAAAACTAATATGATTAAGCGCGAAAGTTTAATTCGGATTTTGTCAAACATGCTGCGCAAACGTCCGAGCTCCTGTAATTTCCACCCTACTGTCCCTGCTGTCTTTATTTTCTTGTAATCATAAGAATTTATTTTTTTATTCAAGCTTCAAGCGGACATTTGTGATCGCGCCACGCCCGTCCACCTGATAACAAACAAGCAGGACGCCAGTACCAGGAAAGAAAGCTGACATCACAAGTCTTCACGACTTTTGTACAACTTGTGATGAGTACAATGATAAAAATAAATAAATTGTGGTTATGATTTGTGATAAGTCTAATGTTATTTATTTCTGTGCAATTAAGTTATTTGGAAATAAAATATGAAGTTTACATAGATCAACTAGAGTCATGTACGTCATGATGATATTTAAACATTTTGCACTATACAAAAAAAAGTTTTTTTTTTATATTTTAATTGTAATCTTGTAACAATAATTTATGTGAATGATTTTTCACTTAATGTACTTTATCTAAAAAAATGTTATACATCAAAATCAAAGAAACCTTGTAAAAGTGTATGTAATTATGAGTATTTATTGAAATAAATTTATTTGAAGTGCCATGAAAATAGGTGCAAGGTTTATTTCAGTAATACCCCGTGGCAAACATGTCCTAGAGCTATTTATAGCGTTTTCCCGTCTTCAAACTGTGGTTGGGTCGAGGCAGCTTTTACCTAAAGTATAATAATAATAATAAAATATAATTTATTAATTATGTAGATGTATACCTTTTGCCCCATGCTCATGCCCCTGCAGCGGGTGCGGGCGCGCTTCACCGGCAGCGCCTTGAGGCCGCCGCGCCGCGCCTCCGCGCCCTCCGCGCCCGCCCCTCCACCGCTCCCGCTCCTTATTGAGCGCACCCCGCTCTTGTACCTGCAACCAAAAAAGAAAACCCATAAAACACTGTCTATTTGTTTAAGTATAAAATAAATTTACAATAAAGTTATGCGAACAATTTGCGTGAACGTTGTAAAGTATCATCACGACCGTTTCCCTTTCGGGGGGGTCAGAAACCACGCTTATAAATAAGCCAACTTTACTATAGGCCAATCATGACAAATAAATTTAATATTAATTAAATGCATTTATATACATTAATAAATATGTTTGTGTCCTGACCAGGAATCGAAACAATAGTTTGTTTTCTCTAAATTACTACACGGTCTCTCATAGGTCCGGATTAATTGTCGTTGCTCCGCCAGTGCTTAGCACAAGCCATTGCTCAGAACTGTCAAAGTGACAGATTTTTAGACCTCGGGTCTTTTTCATATTATGAAAATTTATTTGTAATTTTGTAACAAAATCGGATTTGAATGGGTTTGATAATTTGTTTCGTTTTAAAATGTTATCTTTTACTAAAATAAGTGACTTAACTAATAATTAATAGAAATAAATATTAGCCGAAAGTAACATAAACACGCCTTAAGGAGGTTTGTACCTTGAGTTTGACAGTTCTATTCCTTTAGCGTAGTGACGTGCCGTTTGACAGCTGGAAGGAATAATCCCATCTCCAAGTGGCTGCGGAAAGCGTCCCTACGCTATTTCTCCAAGGCGAGTACCCACTCTAACTCTCTCATAGTAGAAGCTAGCTCTCGACCTTAAATCGTTCTGGAAGAGGCGTCGCCCCAGAAGTGTCCTACACGACACCGATGACCCGCTCACGACGAGGCTCAATCTACTGATTGAGGCCTCCGCCAAGTCCTCTGGCCGCCAACCTAAGGACCCCCGACCCTACCACCACCGTTCCAGTCGCCGATCCAGCCGCCGCTGTCTTCGTCCCCCATTTCCCCCTCGATGGCTCCACCGCAGACCCCTACCCCTCAGGTATCTGGGGTATGCTTGCATGACGCGGCGAACGAGTGCCTTCACTCTGTAGCCACGACTCAGACTTAGTTGTCAAGGCACGCAGGGCCAACAGTGAAAGAGAGACGGTTTATAGGGTTTTAATCAGTAGGCGCCTTGGGGTCTCCTTAGGAGGCCTCACGGTGAGTCGGGCATGCGACCCCCACCCGCGTTGGCCCTTCAGGCAGGCGGCGTATCATTGATGATTTATCGAATCATCGCCTTTAAAAAAAAAATGAGAAAACGTCTTAGAATACAGTTGTAAGGTTTTGAAAATCATTGATATTAACCTTTAATTACACACAGTGTTTTTTGTAACGTGTATTCACGCGCAGGGTATACAAATTCTTAAACATACATTTGTAGGAGAATTACTATTATAAATAAGCCAACGCAACTTTTGCTTCACGCTCCTCTTCTTACTTCGCTATCGTAGGTATTATTAGAGTTAGAATTTTCGTAAGTTAAGATTAGTTGGTTGAGTGTGTAGCGTCATCCGCAACGAGCATCTTATGTAACTGGCGACCGTCTAACCGTGAAAGTCGCTACTCAAAAGCCAAGGTTAACTCGGCCCTCGAGCCTCTAGCGCACGCGATCCTAACAATTATACTACACATAACTCGTTTCATGTATTCAAGATAAACACAAATCTTCATAATAAACTAAACAAGTTTTTATTTATTTATAATGGGTAACTGTGGTCAAATGGTATGAAAAGCTGACGAAAAATTTCAAGTTCGCAGAATTGCCATTTGCCTTTGACATAGGTATAGGTACTTTTCTTCAACCGAAAACGTAACATCATTGTAAGGAACCACACCAAACCACGTTAATTACAAACTCTCCGGACCAGCGAAAGAGAAAAAAAACATGGTTTTTAATTTATTTTCTGCAAGGCCAAACTCTCAACAGTGGAGGTCTAGGAAGCTATTTCCTAGGGTCTGTAATGAATTAATGAAAATTATATATATATATTTTCAGACAGGTCACACAGCGCCATCTAGTTTCCGTGGTAAGCTAAGGTAAGCTTGTGTTACAGAAACTAGATTTGATAAACTACATATACTTTTTTTTTGTAAATATATACATATAAACACCCAGACCGAGACAAATTATACAATGTACAACTTGCCCCCGGTGGGAATCGAACCCACAACCTCCCGAGTTCACGGCAACGTTTGTCCCCCCCTGTACTTCGAAATAAAGAACTTTTTTTAAAATATTACCACGATATGTGATCCATGACCGTTAGCATCGGAATCAAACATTCATAATTGACATCAGTCTCCAAAAGTCTTGACTGGGTATGACGGCAATTCGAATCTGATCCCGAAACGTGGTTTGGAAACACTTTACTGGGTTTACGGCAAGAACGGTGGATACTTCCCCGCCCTGGCAGACTGGGAGAATTACTACCATCAGTCCGCCTACCGCTCTGAATAACAGAAGGTGTCAAGCCGTAATCTAACCACGCTGTGCAAGTGCTGTTTGCGGATTGCTCTTTGGCATGGCAATTTATTTACGATGTTTCCCTATACCAGGGATATTGTCACCAAACTACTATTTGTATGATTGTGTGTGCACAGAATGAATTTGAATGAAAATGAATGCCTGTGCGTAGATATGGTGGGGTACAAGGCCGCCTGCCTTTCCGTTGCCTAGAGCGGCGGCAAAACAAAAGGGGGAAGTGAAAGGCAGTGAATGCGTCCCGTCTTGTAAGGGGCTCCTTGTCTCCACTCTTAGTACATTGACCTATTATCTTGATACCAGTCAATCAATACACAAGATAAATAAACAAGGCGCTGCCGGAAGTCCACATAAAGAGCAAATTTATTCAAACATTAATTTGAATTGGAAACAAGACGACCGAGTAAAAAGTTGCTATTTTTTTTTTGCTTACGCAGCTCAGTATCCCACAATACCTTAGCTTAATTAATACAGCCCTTAGAACCCAGAAAAGAAAATTTATTCATAATATTAGGTCCAAATTTAGTAAAAGTATTTCCCTTTCGGGGTGGTCAGAAACCACATAAGCCGATTCGCATTTAACCAACTTTACTGGCCAATCATGACAAATGGCAAGCTCGTCGATGTCTTTAGCGTACCAAACTCAAGAAATTTTACAATTAAATTAAATATTAAAGAAATGTATTTATTTACATTATTAAATATTTTTGTGTCCCGACCAGGAATCGAACCAGGTACCTCCGAGTCTAAATCCACGGACTTAACTGCTAGACCACGGAGGCAGTTTGTGTAATGTATTTTTTATGACAATTTATTAACGATTCCAAAATTTGGTATTAATGGAACCGGGACCTGCACTACGATGGCTTAACGTGCTTTTCGAGGCACGGGAATGATAGTACTGTAATAATATATAATAATAATAATGTAATGCCGGGTTGCGAACCCACCTTTATAGGATGCTAGGGAAACCACCCCGGAAGAGAAACGGTCGTGATGATACTTTACTTTTTTTAAACAAAAGTAATACAGCAGTAAGATATGATATAAAATAATCACTTTTCTCACTCTCATTCATTAACTACTATTATTAATAACAAGAAAAAACATAATAATAATTTATTTCAGTGTTCTACAAAACTTATATATAAACCTAATGAACAATTTCGATTCTAGTACACTGCAGGAGTTTAAATTAAATTGTGAATTAATAGTGAGCCCACACTAGGTAATGAACCTGGCTCGTGGGACTCTTCGATTACCTGTATTGATTAATGAAAACGATTTAGTTACAATTACTTAAAATTAAATTAAGATCTAAGCTTATTAAATAAATAAAAATTAAATTAAGGAAAAACAACAATTATCAAATATGAATTTCCTCAAATAGTGATTCTCATGAATTGCTCTGTCTCATTATAGTCCCAAGTAAGAAGTAGTCGTGACAACTTTAACTTCACCTCTCTGGCAGATAGTCCCAAAAGGCCATACCTATTAACAAGTTTATTGTATATAAATGGTCCGAGAAAGGAGCTAAAACGCTGAGCAAAGTCAGTTTTGACAGACAAGTGCGGTATTGAAGGGACACGCTTTTTTAACATATTTGTAATTTGATCCAATCTTATAGAGGAGTGTGTCAAAACCGATGCCCTCAGCACAAATAACTTTCTTATACTAAGAACTTTTGCGTCGTCGTAAAGGGCAGAAGTTGGGTATCTGAAAGGTCTTCCAAGCATGACCTTAAGGATAGATCTCTGAGCCCTCTCCAGCTTAATAAGGATAGTCGCGGAAGCACCCCCCCATGCGACAACGCAGTACGTGAGTATTGATTGAAAACAAACAATAAGAAACAATATTAATTAACAATTTAACATAAAATAAAAACAGTTGGCATTTACTTATTAGTTTGTTTACCCTGTTCTAATTAGTATATTGACGAGTACTATTACATTCTAAATTAGATACATTTAGTTTATTTGTTCAATTAGCTATACATACATAATTTTGATTATTCTAAAACAACTTGCTATGACTCAATAATAATAAAATAGATAGATAAAGTCAACTTTCGTATTAAACTTGAAAGTTTTAACCCTTAATAGAGCAAAGGGACAAATGAGTTTTCCTTTCATTCTGTAAGTAGGCGGTTTTAAAAAAAAAAAACATAAAATTTATTCGAAACAATGATTAAAAAAAAAAAAAAAACTAAACTTTTAAAACATATAACTTAAATTAATAAAAAATACAACTAAACACCAATTAGAACAGTATTTCATTGTTTCAGATAGACTGAAATGTTACACTGAGTTACAAAATTATTATTAAATATATTCATAGTGTTTACATCTTCTTAGAAAATCTTTGGCCATGTATCACTCAAAGAAGTGCAAAGATTAAAACAATATACAATACCACATAAAATAATAATTAACTCAGTGGAAATGAGAATGCCCATTTTTCTTAGAGAAATGGGCCCAATCAAATGTTCTCGTGCCATAATTTCTTTTTCATTTGATAGTTAATATATTATGTTTTCATAATCTGTAATTAATTTTATTTATTTAACCCTAGCATAACGACAATTGACAAAAACTTTTTTTACGTTAATAATTATTACATAGTTTCTATCTCGCCGATTTAAAATCCAGTGTTTTATCTATAATAAATTACCTGGTCATAATAAAGAACCTAATCGTATTAAATAGTGCTTTGTAACTATTTCATACATAAATTGTAACCAATTGATTATTTAATTAAATTATATTTTAATGCTGGGGTAAAAGAGATGTTGTAATTATATTTAAAAAAAACACAATTATTTGTTATGATTATTAAATTGTATTAAGCTGCAAAAAAAGTTGGGGCTGGTTTTGGGCAATCACTTTTCCACATGTTCTTGAAAACTCTTATTATTAGATTAGTTTAGGGCGCAATTCGGGTAATTAACGAGTTAAAATACATTAGCTTAGGTCGATTGGAGCAAAAAAAATCGTTTCTGGATTTGGATTTTGGAATGTCATGAACAGGGGTATTGTCAATTTCAATAATTAATACAATTTTATTAAAAAGGTATTACTTACAATAAAAACGATTTGTTAATAGATTGATATTATTTATATCTAATGAAAGTTATATTTTAACACAAAAGTTGGTCACACATTAAATACTCATGAAGTAGCGATAAGAGACATGAAATGGTGAAGATACACAATACAGAAAACTTTTTTGTTGTCAAATAAATATCGAGCGCTATTAAGGGTTAAACGAAAACGCCGATAAAACAAGGACCGGTCCTTAATAATAAAACATAGGTTTACGATCACAGCTGTTGTATTAGCCTACATTGACTCATACCACAAAAGCTATTATACTATGAAGTATTGTATACACGCCAGTATACACAATATAACTAGGTATTAGACCGCTAAGGCTACTCATATGAATAGTGTTTTAAAAATAGCAACCGAATTTATTTTAAACATTTGCTGTTTTGGAAAGTATTGGTTAAAGTTTAGCACAAATCTTGGATTTCGAATGCCCGAAATGGAAGAATAATTGTTTTGGGGTTGACTTGCTGGAAGGATTTAATTTTAATAAGGAATTAAATTGATCGGTCTCTTGGTCAAACGGGGCGTAGAACAAAAAAAGTGATATAACCCCGCGTTCGTTTTATAGCATTTCAAACATCTCGTAGCAACTTCATAAACCATCGCGAAATGTCGTTTTTGTTAATAAATACTATTTTTTTAACAATGCTAACATTTCACAAATAAAACGAGCGGAGAGGCTACTTTTTGTCAAGTATTTTCGTTCATGTTTTATCATACCATGGCATCCAACACACATGATATTATTATGGTCATTGATTTATTACATACAATCGTTTAAAATACCTTTTTAACAAATATAATAGAAAACTATAAAGTATATAAAAATGGTAAACAAACCATTTTATATGATAATGACATCTGTCAAAAAGTAACATCAATAACCCTCCTTTCAACACGGTACTGACATACGAAATTAGCATCTAATGTTAGAATTTTCATTAAACGAACGACTTGTGCTAAAAAAAGTGGTATTTTCTTGCTAACATTTCTTAAAACGAACGCGGCCTAAGTCGATCGATATAGCTCGCAGCTGTAAACGTGTCAGGATGATTACCAAAAAAAGCTTTTAAGGTATATAACCGCTAGTAATATTTAATGTTCAAATTTTTTTTATTTGGTGTCATAGAGTAATCATAATGGTTCTAGAACTTATTGGAAATCTAAAAGGAATTCAAACCGTCTGTGAACTGGCAATTGTTTATTTGCTTAAACAGTTTATTGTTAACTTTTCAAGACAAAGGAATATTTATTTTTCTAAAAACACTTTTAAATTTATTGACTTATTTATTTAGTCATAGAGTATTATTAATTTATTAACGTTTTTATTAATTACATTAACAATTTATACCAGAAATTAAAAAAAGAGGTTTGCCAGACTGAAAGAAATAGTAGTTTATAAAACTGTTGCATAATAAGGGGTATTATACACGAGTGTTCTAATACCTAGTTATGTGCAGTTTCATACACTAATTTATCTACTCTCATACATTGGGATTGACCCTACTAAATAAAAGATAACAGTTAAAAGAGTAAGAATGCCATAGACAAGTAAAAATTGGAATTAAAAAACTTTTTTGTAATGGAACCTTTGCCTTAAAAAAAATAAGTGTTATATAATATGTATGATTCTATTTTTAAAATGAAATATAACATTATTTTGTTAGAGAAAAAGTGTTATAAATATTTTTAAATTTCAGCAGTATGTTTATAAAGTATGTCAATATAAATTCGTTTTGAAGTTTGTAATTCGCATTTTACGATATGAGAGTAGATAAAAAACAAAATCGTCGGTAAATGATAAATTTTAACCCTTACGTCAAAAAGATCGGTCTTTACGAATACAATTAAATTATTGGTTCGGACACCTAGTCGTTTTTAAGAAGCGCAGAATACATATAAAAAATCTGGATATATTTTGGTCGTGCACAAGATACGGCATGAATCTCACATACTCGTACATGTGTCTCATAGTGAGAGGTGAATGGTTTGGCGGAACAATGAACTGGGCTTATGACGCGAACGTGGCCAAGTGTCAATATTCTAACACCTCAAACAAACGTACTCAAAGAGTCATCGACTTTGTTACAGTTTTTTCCACTGAGTAGGTATATAGACGTTAATTGAAAAATATTTTTTATTTCCTAGGTATTTATAAATTTGTTTTTTTATAATTAGTTTTAAATTGTATTTAAGCACATTAGAAGACGCACGAATGTGCGAGGGGGTTTATGGAATTCGCTAGGGGAGGAATTTTTTCACTATTTATATGACATACTTAAATACCTATCTAAAAGTTATCAATAAACCTTTTAACATCCAAAATATTTTTTGTCGTGCTGAAAGGGCTATGATGCTTTTTTACACTTAGCTTAAAGGACTCTAGGTTATAGGAACACATGGGCTGGGAGAGGATTTCACATCTTCAGCGTACGATAGAGAGATAGTGTATAGTGTATATAATGTAATAATAATAACACGAGTTATGTTTTTATTTATTGTGTCAATGTTTTGAAATTAGCAGAATCGACGCCCGGGTCAAAGAACAAGTGGTCGGTATCATTTTACATACCGATGGCTATAAAGTTGAACAATTCATAATTATACTCCTGGTTATTGACATTAATGGAACACGAAACTCACTAACCAATTAGCACGAGTTAAAAGCATTGGCGTAAGGTAAGTCTGCTTATCTACCAAAGATGCTCTAGTTCTGATAGTGCAATTCCAATAGAAAATAATGATTTCTATTTTTTTATAGCTCTTGATTTAAGAAGCATCTCTCTCACTCGCACATCCTAATATTTTGATAGTGTATTTTATTTTATTTTAATTATACCTAATACAATTCTATGATTAATTTCTTTCTTCTTTCTTTCTCAAATGTCCGTAGAAAGTTGATTGACTATTCAAATTTATTACACAAAAATGCACTCGAAGAAACAAAAATGTTGGAAAATTATGGAATGCGCGAGCAAGAGGTATTTATGTATTATTTGGAAAATATACAACCAAGCAATTAAGTAAGATTCTATAAGCCAATTACAAATTTTCATTGGTAAAATTTACAAAAGAACAACCTAACTTCAAATCAACAAAATTTTATGTATAAGAGTAAATTAATTATTTATCCAAATTGTCACAGTTGATGCCTTGATGATAATCGCAATATTGTGTTGTATGCAAAGCTTAACAAACGCCTTAAGACGAACAGAACAAAAAATATAATTACTACACTATTAAAATTGGTCGAGCAATACATTTTTACGTTTTAACGAGACTTAATCATTTAGTGTACCTATTTATTTAATTATTGGTTATAAAATATTTTATTATTATTTCACATACGTTGTTCTGATCCGAAATCGATGTGTTTAATAATAATACAAATTAGTGTGTGTTTGCATGTGAACTGTATCATTACGACCGTATTCCTTTCAATGTCAGATACCACGCTTTAAAAGCGGATTCACATTTAGCCCATCATGACAAGTGACAAGCTTGTTGATATCTCTAGCGTACCAAACTCGAAAAATACTATAAATAAATTATTGTGCCCCGACCAGGAATCGAGCACGGACTTAACAGCTACACCACGGAAGCAGTTAGAATTAACTAGTATAACAACATACCAAATATTTACAGAACACAATGTGTAATGTATTCATAAAGTTTTTTTAGCAAGAGTTTAGCAAGTTATCAAGAGCAAGCTTAGATAAAGTTACACAGTCAAGTAGGGGTGCTTGAAGCCTGATACTTGGGACTTACCGCAAAATCCTCTCACAAGAGTTTCAAGACAAAGTCAATATGAAGTCTACTAAACGCTACACATGTATTTAAAATAAAAAAATGTTACTTTACTATACGCCAATCATGACAAGGGAATCGTTTATTTGAGACTGCATATCGTAGACAATGAAGAACACAATAAGCAAAAGGCATAAGACCACAGAACTATACAACTATGAATTTTCCGTCAAAGGCATGTTAACAAAGACACGTTTAAGCATATTTAAAAAAAAACATGGTTTTATTTTGTTTTATATTCACTTGGTTGTAGCCTAGTTATACTTTTAGATAGTTTATTATAAATTGTTATTTTTAAAGGTAGGTAGGTAGGTGGCTTGAACATTGAGGCAAAACACTTTTGAGCAAGAGGCCCCGTGGTCAAAGCCAGATACGTTGGTCTTGTGACCATACTTAACACCCCAGTCCACAGTGCGCTGCATGCCGCCGTGTGCAGACCCGGATGGCGCAGCATCGTCCGAGACAAAGTGATCCGTGGAGGGGGTCACGACCCTCAGCATTGAGGAAAACGACGCAAGGAGGAGGAGGTTTGCCTTATATATTGGATATAATATGATGAATTTAGTTCCTTAACGGAGACCACGGAAATTGCCTTTGAAATTATAGCTTGGGTTGATAGCGACAAACTGTCATGGTTCTATGCCAAAATTTTAAATTATATAATTGTTTTGTCGGCTTCTCTAATTTTATTATTTTAGTCTTTTGGTACGCTCTTTTTTACATTTACACTAGCTGTTAAACCTGGCTTTGCCCGAATAATAACCTCATAAGATATCCATTCCTGGATTCCAAGTAACAGCTCTGCAAAATGTTATCAAAATAGGTGCACGAACATGAAACAAAAAGACAGATAAACAGCCAGTTTCTCAAACGTATTTTTGGTACTGAATTATTACTTAAGTAAAAATTAACAGGTTTATTTAAAAAACGTTCGAGAAACTGGCTGAAAGGCTTCTTTCGTATTTATTGACAATGGATATTGTTTTAAGTACAACTGCTAAAATCCTACTGAATCAATAGCTAATTGTCAGTTCTTGAAAATCGATTGAAAATTGATTACTGGAAAAATACTAAATGGCCTTAAAATCTATTTTAAATAATGTGCTTTTAAATTTTTGCTCGTAAACGCTGCAGTTGCAAATGGCTGCCGGATGACATCACTTAATAGTAAATAAATAGACTAATTTATAACACTTACTAATTGATTTTCTAAAAATAGGTTCCAATTTATTAATTATTCTTTTACTTTGTACTAAAATAAAAAAAAAAAAAACAATTTAATAAATCAAGTTTAATAAGTCAACATCTGGGGGGACAAGAGGGTTAGGCAATGTTTGGACCAAAGGATCAGCATTGCCACGTAAAAAACGAAAATCAGTGTGATTTTAGGTACCTACTCTCATAAAATAAATATTATAATAAAACTTAAAAAAAAAAAAATAGTTTTTACCCAATTATAAAAAAAAACATTATTAAATAAAATACCAATTAAAAGGCTGTTATTTTTTGTAATTTTAATTGAATACATTAAGTCCGTCAATTTGTAGTGTGGAATGAATCGAATCTGATCAGTTTATTTCATGGCACCAAATTTATATTATTTTTCGTATTGGCAGACAGCGCGTAATTGGAAAGTTAACGAGATATCATATTTCGGTGTATTTAAAATAAATTTGTCTCTGGAATTTCGGTTTTTAATTTAATGTACGAAAAGTAATGCTGGTAAAAAAAATGTATAAAAATTCAAGGAACTGACGTCAAACATAAACGTACAATTAACCATTTTAGCATACTTTATTAATAAGATTTTTCACTTACCGTTAGTAAACGAAAGAACTAAGCTTAACACTGCAGCGCATCAAATATGTTTGCATAGGCGAGAGTAGATTGCCTTACTATCTATTCAAAAAACTATCTTGGAGGAACGATCATATTGTCAAGCGCATCACGAGATCACATTTTCGTCGGGAATTAATAGTACCTAAACTTAAAACGGCTGGTTTTAAAGGTTCCTTTAAGTACAGTGCATCGAAAGTGTGGAATAATATACCACCTCCAATACAAAATAAAACCACACACACACTTAAAAACTATATTTAAAAAATGGCTTATGGAAAGGCAGATAGAAGTCACTGGAACCAAGAAATAATAATTTGATGTGAATTTTATACATGACCCTAAAATATTTGTTGAGTTATATGTAAGTGGTTATCACCCACCCATCCTCTTTCTACTCTTCACTAATGTTAGAAGCGAGAATGCCTTTCATGCCCATCACACGGATTATGTAGATGTTAAGTTAAGTATGTATATATTTATTACTAATATTACTAATTTATGTATTATATAGTTTAGAATGGTTTATGTATATACCTGGTTTATTATTTATTTACTATTATATAAGCATATATTATATAAATACAAAATAAATTTATTTAACGTCCTCCTCTTGTGTCGCAAAGTTGTTTTTTCTTGTTGTCCTTTAGGTTAATTGTTTAAAATATACGTGAGTTAGGGTTGTTGGCATAACAACAGCGTAGTAGTGCATCACATTACATGTAATGCGCAGCTGACTGAAGCTGAGCGAAGACCCTTGCCACATCATATTAATTTAAATTGTAAATTATTATTTTCTCTGATTGTAATACTTATTTATTATGCCACGCAGCGCAAGAGGTGCGGGTACACGACAGCGCGCCAACAGTATCCTCAGCCTGATCGCTAAGAACCGCCACTCTCCGTACATGTGTCGTTCCTGTTACGTGCATATGCGGCGAGTGGGCCTTAGATAATTAATTAAAAATTAGGTTAGCATTACCATGGTTTTATTAGGTTTTCTGATACTAACAATGACTCTCGTTATTCAATAAATAATAAAGTATCATCACGACCGTATCAATACCGGGGTGGCCAGAAACCACGCTTTTTTTTGAAGAAGCCGATATACACACGTATATTACTATAGGTTCCTCCAGAAATGGAACGAGTCTAAATCCACGGACCTAACCGCTGGACCACGGAAGCAGTTTCAGTCAATAAATTTAATATTATTATTATTAATTAGGCTATGGGAACGTCTTCGTGTTAAGTTTAACGTACTAACCATTTTAATAATACTCGCTTCGTAATAATTATATTTTACAAATATATAAAAGACTGGCGTGTTAACGAAACATTTTGTTACGAGTACAGCCAGCGCACGAAACTCTTATCGGTCAAAATATCGTTCAGATGTCCTCACACACGCCACTCAGGTTCGCGAGATAAGCTATTTTTCACGTAACACTATTGATTAGCTGAAGGCGTGGGAATTCCGGATGAACTTCTCTAGTTTGACCTCATTCAAACTGAACGTGACGTCAGTGCCTACTACTATACGAGGAATGTTGTTTTTGAGGGAATAAATTAGATATTGAATGATTATCGTTTTTATTTTAGTTTAATTGTATTTTTATTTATTTAGTACCGTGTTCAATTCCTGGTCGGGACACAAACATATTTATTAAATTATATGAATAAAAACTTGTCGAGTTTGGTACGCTAGAGACATTGCGAGATTGCCACTTGTCATGATTGGCCTATAGTAAAGTTGGCTAAATGTGAATCCGCTTCTTTATAAGCGTGGTTTCAGACCACCCCGAAAGGAAAGCGGTCGTGTAGATGATGATACTATATTTTTATATATTTATTACATCATTATATCTTGAAAAAACCATTAGGTTTGTTAGTGAGAAATTTGGCAATAAGGCACTTGATCGGCTTAACTATCAAAGTTACAAGCAAATTACCAGTATCATCACATCCCACACCTAAAGACTTCCACAGACGGGTTGGCGAGGGTCTGATGACACTTGTAATGACAATTTATTTACGATTCCAGAAGTTGGAGTTAGTAGACCAGGACTGACGGCTTAATGTTGAACACCTATTTCCTATTTAAGGTACTCGTTAGGAACTGGCTTCAGGAACTAACTTATGAGGATACTGAAAACCTGTTTAAAATCATAAAATAATATTATAAGATATAGGTTGTTGCTAACACATGCATACTTATATACATTCATTCAAACCCACGTACACCAACACACACACACTAACCATACACACAAACATTTATTTAAGTCTTGCCTACAGCAAATATAAATAAATATTGTCTAGAGTAAAATTAAATGTTGTAAGTACTAATTCCTACAATGACATCTGAAACACCGTCCACCTACTATTTCAGATGTCACAGCTAAACTGTTTTTGTTACTATGTACGATTTATTTTATGCCCTAACCTATGTAAAAACTGAATTTTAATGTATTTTTATTTTGACCATGAATGTTAGCAACTGCAATCAGACACTCATGACTGCCATCAGTCCCAAACACTGCCGGCTTGACTGGGTATGACGGCAATTCGAGCCTGATCCCGAAACGTGTGGATACACTTTACTGGGTTAATCGGCACGAACGGTGGATACTTCCCCGCCCCGGCAGACTGGACAAATCACTATCAGGATTTCATTCGGACAACTGTAATGAATATACGGATCTTATACTATTTATCTTATCGTAAAGATGTCATAAACGCGGCAAACGCAGTGATATAAGTTAAAATCGTAATAGTTAGGGCGTGTCGCGTTGACCTTGTGTCGGTTGCTAGTTGCTGCGTTTGAGTTGCAACAGGGCCGCATGTCAAGGAAAAACCCACTTAGCAGTTTCCCCAACCGTTCGCCAGCGCAGTTTTCAATAACTCAATTTTTAACGATTTCTTGCTTATTAGACATACACTAGCAGTTTGCCCAAGCTTTGCCCGTATAGTGGTCAATCAATTTGATTT
Source organism: Tinea semifulvella (assembly GCA_910589645.1). Classification (NCBI taxonomy): domain Eukaryota; kingdom Metazoa; phylum Arthropoda; class Insecta; order Lepidoptera; family Tineidae; genus Tinea; species Tinea semifulvella. Next base: position 7,901,865 of record OU342599.1, read on the forward strand.
CACGAAGGTCAAGATGAATTAATTAATGAAAATTTAACATTTGGTGTTTATTTTTGATCACGGGTGGTCGTTTGGTTATACGCGCTTTCAATCCCGGCATCTCAATACAACCAATGAGAAATGAAAAAATATTTATTTATGTTTATACAAGCAGCCGAGGTTGACAATTTCACATTATACAATGTGTTATTTAAAAATAATGAAGAGACTGTAGACGGTGACGTCCCGACCTCCGCTGTAGGCGAGCCAGTGTCACGGAGGCCGGGTTGTGGCGTTGTAGATGCTCTTAGTTGGGGTCGACTATAAATACATATATATATATATCAATAAATAATAATAAATAATATCTATAGGTACCTATATAGAATAAAATAAATAAATAATATGGTCTAATTAGTATATTAATATAAATAAATAACTACTGTGGCGTATATTGATTAGAAAGAAGAAATTCGCTTGCCTCGTACGTCATCCTCACCAACCACGGCCTCACAGCTCGCTTGACTCCATTGCGAGTTAACCTAGTACTTTCTTAAGTACATTATTTGTCTAGATTTACAGCACGGTGGTGTCGGAGAGCATGTTAAGCCGTCCGTTTAGGTTCGACTAACAATATTAATTCTCTTTGAAAGTAATAATTGGCATTTGACATCATTGCCAATGGCACATGCTTTCAACGAGAACAACAAATAGGTGGTAGGCGGACTGATGGTGATAATTTGCCCAGTCTGTCGGGGCGGGGAAGTATCCACTGTTAGTGCTGATGAACCCAGTAAAGTGTATCCACACGTTTAGGGATCTGGCTCGAATTGCCGTCATGCCCAGTCAAGCAGGCATAGTGTTAGGGACTGATGCCAGTCATGAGTGTCGGATTCCAGTTGCTAACATTTATAGACCTCGCACGCCACTTACCATCACGTGCTAGTATAAAATAAAAATAACAACTTCTGGAATCGTTAATGTATTTCATTAAAATTTACATCAGGTCCTCGCCAACACGCCTGGCCAGCGTAGCGAGTGTCGGCCAAATTCTTCAGAAATATATTCTAGTCTAGGACACACGTATGGATTAATAATTATTGTCGAACTGATGATTGTTGTTATCTAATAAAGTTGCTGCAGGTAGCAATAGCGCGGGAGCCATGCTGTGTCAAGGATACAGCGGCGCTTGCACATTTAATGAAGCCATTGTGCCACGGCCATTCGCGTATAATACGCTCATTTATTTCCTGATTTATCATAATTATGAAAAAACAATAAATTTACAACATTGACAATTATTTACATCTTACGGCATTGACTACGAACCTGATAATTAACGTTATATTCTGCTTTGTTCTAAATGCTTAACATTTCTGAATCTGTAAAGGACGTTACGAAAACATCAAAGTTACTACGTCGATACGAACAGCTTAACCTTAGTCATTAAAGTAGGAGTGATAGGTATAAATGTATATGTACGTGTATGCATAGAAGGTACAGGTTTATGGTAAGGAATTTAGGAGAATATGGAACACGATAAACTTTAATTGCACTTGGCGACATTAGGTTAGCTGAGGCTTGGCCTTGACTGCAATGCGCGTGCGGCGTGGCGTGTCAAGGGAGCTGCTTTCGCCATCGCCCGCGCCTCTACCGAACCCGAATGATTAATATACACAAGCTGCGCTTTGTCACGAGGGAACCGTACCAAATGTAGAAAGCGAAACAAAACGTATTTAAAATTTGGGACAGACAACAAAGGCTCCGTATATATAATTTGTTTACACAGACCTTTATGCAGCGCCATTTCCTGATTCGCCATCGCAACTTTGGCGACATCTAACTTACAACATAAGAATAATTACTAGGAAGAAAATTACTGCGAAGGGAAATACAAGCAATCGAGGAAGGATCACGGATTGTTCACACAGTATTTACACAAAACAATGGTTACGACAACATACTGAAGGCAAAAACAATTTGAACGTAACTTGGCCTTCGTACAATGAGATGCAGACCTTTACTCATGTCATTTGAATTAACTTATAAAGCCTTACAGCTATTAACATGTCATGATTATTTAACGTTCACTCGAATGGCTGTACCATGAATCAAAGTTTAGCTGCTCGGTAATAACTAATGCTTTCAAAAGCATCACTTTGTATAACACTAAACAGTGCTTGTAAAATAGAGACACTTCCATTTCGTTTTGCTCAGTCGTAAACTAGATTCTTGCACATCTAAATTGACTGGAAGACGAGACCTGAGATACAAAGAAGTGTGGATAGTAGCGCCAAGACAAAGCCATGCAATCTTCTAAGTGGTCGGCGCGCGGCCGCCAACTCGGGCACTCGGGGACGACGAACAAAGCCACCCTCCTGCCTCCCGCCCCCAGCCGCCGGCATCAGCCCGAATGAGCGCGCCTTAGAGGAGCCGAATGAGAAATTTAGCAATATCTCTTTCCCAAAACACATTAATGTATACCTAATGAGATATGAATAAATTCATGTTAAACGTTAAACTTTATTAACGTTATTAGAAAAGATAAAACTTAATATTGAAGTTAATGATTTTAAATAACCTTCGAATCTAATAACATCATTATTAAAGTCTATTTATTTACCTAGTTACAGATTCAATAGCGTTTAAAATTAAACATAGTCTACAAAATTCAAAATTAAATATTAACATGAAAAACGAATTTATTGAAACAAAAAATGAGAAAATAATAAATAGTGCTAAGGCATTAGTATTGGTGGGTTTGTAAAATAAATTTTATTTATACTAGCACGACACAAACCTGATGTTAAGTGGCACGCAAGGTCCATGAATATTAGCCACTGGCATCAGACACTATGACTGACATTAGTTCCTAACACTATGCCGGCTTGACTGAGACGATGATGATGGCAATTTGAACCTGATCCCAAAACGTGTGGATACTCTTTACTGGGTTAATCGGCACGAACGGTGGATACTTCCCCGCCCCGGCAGACTGGGCAAATTACCACCATCAATCCGCATGTGGATGCGAGTGTAATTTAAGGTAAATAAAAAAATACAATATGAGAGATTTTTTTATCGTAAGTTCATGCCAATCTCGCAATTAAGAAACTCATGGGCATAACTATACAGATATTTATAAGAGATCCATCGTGAATAAGAACTGGCAAAGTTTGTTATTTTTTAAAAGTGAATTAAGCGAGTACGTGCGATTTAAATATTTGCACAAATGATTAAACAGAAAAGATTAAATTTGAATGAGAGACCGAAGCAGCATACTTAAACACCAACAGCAACATTGCGAGTTCCGAACAAACGAATCGACGAAGGGCGCCCGTCAACTTGAATTATTCATGTGGTTTCCTATCTATATACGCAACTATTGTGTTGAAACTCTATTCAAGATTCTGTTTCCAAAAGCATTATTCAGCTTCTGTTCAGGCTACGTACGTATTTATTTATAAATAAAAAAATCTACATGATAGCTTTTAAATTCAATAAATTATTCTACTTTGTTTAAAACAACACACAGCAACACAAACCCTGTTAAACACTGCTTCTACCACAAGAAAATTCAATTTATTAATATCTGAATTCTAAAACCCACTATCTGTATGTAGATATAAAATCGTTGGCATTTCCTAAGACGGTTTGCACATGCACAATCAGTAGTGAAACTATTTATTTATTTTAAACTTTATTGCACAAGTACAAAGGCATTCTACACTTGTCAAACCTTTGGGACAACTAAAGCAGTTACAAGATAAGGCAGGTGCTATCAAAACTAATAGAGAATATTAGACGTCAATATGAATGAATAATTTCTTATTTACATACACGAATACATACAAATAAAACTACATACATATATACGTTCTATGTATATAAACTGCCTCCGCGGTCAAGCGGTTAAGTCCGTGGATTTAGACTCGGAGGTACCGGGTTCGATTCCTGGTCGGGACACAAACATATTTATTAATGTAAATAAATACATTTAATTAATATTTAATTTATTTGTGATATTTCTCGAGTTTGGTACGCTGGCTGGAGACATCGACGAGCTTGCCACTTGTCATGATTGGCATATAGTAAAGTTGGCTAAATAAATATTTCCAGACAATCCAGCACAATAAACAAAAACACATTCAAATGTACATAGGCGAACTTAATGTCTAGTGACATTTTCTACCAGCTAACCTGTGAGAGGGATCTCATTCGCACAATCCAATATTTTTACCAGAGGAATGGAAAAGCTTTAAACCGTCTGAAGTCAAACCGATAATAAATATTTTTTAGTATGCTGTAAAACATTATTTTAAATAACATATACTATAATGAGATAAATAAATACAGCAGAGAGTGTATTATGCCTATGGTGATATTAAATAGAACACATACACCAGTTTTTAAAATAATGTTCTATTGACTTGACAAATGTCCACCGGTAACTAGTTCCAACAACAACCGCAAATGACTTGGAAACCAAAACGGTTCATACGGTGTAAGGAAGGAGAGCGTGGAGTTGGAAGGAGATCGTAAGTTCTGTCGTGAGTGGCACCAAGCCAATTGAATTTCTCTTTTAAATATTCTGGTGTATTAGGCTTATTTAATACGGAGCACAACATGCAGATGCCTACGGTTTCTGCGAACAGGCAACCACTTTAGTTTGTCCCGGAATGGCGATATGTGACCGTACTTTCGAAGATCGAAGAAAAAAATGATGCATGCATTGTGCAGTCGTTCCATTTTGTTTAATAATTTCTACTATAACCCTACGAAAGTACCAACCAGTGAACGAACCCATTAAAAAGCGAGATTTCTGGGTTGTGTACAAATATTGAGGCATGTCTCATGGGGAATTACGTTGACATTACTGAAATCACTAGCAGGAAGTGAGAGATTTACTAGGCTAGTCGCGTCTGACTCAGAATTTTTGTGGATGTTAGACACACACTAAACGTGTTCTTTCGTTTTTATACTATACTTGGTTATAAACTTCATGTGACCTATGACAGACAGAGATTTGTAACATGTCAAAGAGTAACTTGCGGATTTATCCTAAATATATTAATTTAAATTAAAGACTAGAAAACAAAATGGGATTGCCACTTCCCAGTCTTTACATTTAGCAGAGTTTACACAGAAGTGTTTTCTTTTTCAATTGGCATCCTCAATTGTTTAATTGCCTTGCTAACTAGGTGCTATTTTAGAAAGCTAAAATTTTTATGGATACATTTGAACATCATTATAGGATCCCAGATGAACTAGCTATGTATGTATATAAGCCATAGTGTTTTCTCGGAACTTGAAAAAAAAATCCTTATTGAACTTACCGTTCCGTAACATGGAGTCGAAAAATATTATAATCTCACAGAAGAAATGATCCGGAACGGGTTCAAGACTCAGCTTTACGCAGTGGAAGTTGGTGCGAGAGGAGTTCCATCAAAATCTTTGCACCACTTACTGAAAGAATTGAGTCTAAACAGGTCTGCCGTCAATACATTTATGGAAAGAGCATCCAAGACGGCATTAACGGAATCATACAGTATTTGGTTGGGTAGGGGAGGAGTAGAATGGTGGATGGTGAGCGTATTATCGCGCAATAAAATAAAAAAGGAAAATAAAAGAGGAACTCACAAACAATGGATCCGGCACCCGCACGGTAAATCCATGGAATGCTAAGAGATTTGTCTTCTCTCTGAAAGAAGAGCCATTGTTGCTGGATGGAAACGAATATACCTTATAGTTTTCGAGTAAGAATGAAGCTAAATTTCCAATAATGGATATAGGCAGGTAGACAAGTGAAAAAGGAAAGCAAAGTAACTTTTGAGCGAAGATCGCTTGCTTGTAAAGAAAGAAAAAAATAGAAGCAGAGCCTTGTTTTTTTAGTGGCTGCGCATTGTTGATGCGCAGCTCGGAGCTGAACGAAACCGGTATAGGGTCGGCCGCCTGCCTTGCCTCTCGCACTGCTATCTCGGCATTACATTCTTATATTTATAAGTGTTTTGTTTCCAACAATAACATTTAAATAATATCGATTTAATAAAAACGATTCATATTAGTATCATACTAATTATTTCGAATCAGAAGTTTCGAATCAGCTCTGCCTTTGTGCAATAAGGATGATAAAATATAGCAGCACGTAAAATAGACTATTAATAAAAAGGACAATAGATTTAGCAGGAATGCAATAAATTATAGTTAATATAATGGGGTAATGGTTTAATCGGCGTGGCGTATGTATTATAGCTTCCGAGGCAGGAGTATGTGGTGTAGGGTTCATTGACACGCACCCTGCAGTCCCTAACCCCAGCGCAGGCGGACGTGAGTCACTCGTGGGGGTCCAAACCAGCTGCTATCCACAAAAACTACCCCAGCCGGAGTGTTGTCTATTTGAAAATCTATCCAAAAGCTGAACATGCAGTTGTAGATACTATCACGCTCATGTTAATTCAACAGTAGGTAAGTCACAATACGTTTTAAATTGACAAAACTCTTATAGCATTGCCGTCTGGGGATCCCAAAATGGAAGTGGCAACATCTCATTAATAAGAGGATTGCACGAACTTTAAACTAATCAATAACTTTCTTTTTTTAATTAAAGATAATTCACAAAGCCTGGGTCATAATAATAAATTCTTATTCGCCACGATCCTTTTGTGGATCGTTTATATGGCAAGCTGGTAAAGCTTAGGACACGAAGGTTGAAGTGAAAGCGGCAACACATGTCGTCCTCGTTCGGTTCTTAAAAGTGTAGATCTTGACGCCATATGTTACTGAACAGCTGATCCCTACTGAATCTTTGCTACATTGTATTAGCATGTTGTAGTTTATATTAAATTTGTTAGCAGAATATCAAGTTCAGCAGTTTTTCAATCAAATAACGGTTTCTGGAGAGCGGTAGCGTCATAAGTGCAAATATGCATGACGATAAGTGAATGCATTACAAAGTGAGTTGTCTAGAGGGCGAAGAACTGCACTCATTCGGCCTTCACCTAGGGCTCGCAGTCAACGATCCTGTACCCGCCGAGTAGTGGTTGCATCCAGCTCACTTGGTATTTATAGACAACTACCACGGACGTGCACGCATTTGACACATAGATCATTATATCTCTCTGTACCTACATTTATTGTGCGTGAGAAACTGACAGCAAAAACCAATCGAAACATTGAGATAAAAACGATTTAATTGCAATAGAACACGTGGTTCATTGGGATTAAAGAACACCAAATAGCATGACTCACATTATTAACTAAAGTTGAACGCGGAAACTGATTAGGTGACGTAATTTGTATTGTAGTTATTTGTTATAATAAAAATGACGTGAGAACAAGTGAGGTTAGCATTGCCCAAGCAGTTCGTGCAAGTAGATGAGTTTTTATAAAAAAATAATAGTTGCGGTGTGTGCGGGGGAGGTGGAGAGAAGCGGCCGTCAATAACCTCGTCGGTACGGATCGTGGAGGTTGCAATAAATACGCCATTGGCGGTTCTGGCCTGGTCAAGAGCCTTTCAAGGCCGGGAGGCGAGGCGGGGCGAGTAGTCAGGCGCCCCACATCTGCGCCGGAGCAGTGCTACTCTTGCCCTACCGCCTGCATTCCGAAAGCTCCAGACTTATTGCAACAACAAAGCAATACAACTTAAGCTGTCGACAATGTATGCATTTTCAGTGCAGTGTTCAAGCACATTGCACCTTTACCACATGATACTTGTAACTGTAAATAAATAGTCTTAAAGGTCTTCAATTCACTAATTGAAAGTTGATGTTTTCTAGTTTCTTTGTAATTCTAAGCAAAATGAAAAAGTCTGATTAGCATGTAGCATCAGCTAAAAGTACTAACACAGCAAGATTTTCAGCAATCTCAACCATTAAATTTTAACAAGATTACGTGTTCACGGGTCTTTGGATTCGTAACTCAGGTACCTAGTCTGTCAAGGTCACTACACTAATGATTTTGTACTTGAAAAGTTAACGTAACAAATTATTTCAAAGTAGCATCTTCATACTCCACGCTGCCGGTAAGGTCACTATTCGAACGTTTTAACTTTATATTAACTAAATCACTGAATATACAACACCTATAATTACCAAATGGTAAACACAACAAATAAACACTCCATGATGGGATCACATGGGGAAGAGCCACCTGATGGTGAGCACTCACCGCAGGTCGAGGCAGCGTAATCCCTTTGTTCTTTTTTTATCACAGGACATGACGTCAGAAGGTCTGAGCACTTTAGTCACTATAGAAGCCTAGACACCATGCTCGTGCACGCGCGTCGGCACCGCACCGTAAACACTACCACTGTCCGCGAGAGAAGGCGCACACTGCCAGCTAGGTTACCTGCGCGCGGCGGCGTTTCCGTGGCGACCGAGCGGAGGTGCGCATCGCGGCGCACGCGCAGGTACCGGAGGGGCGATCGTCCGTCTCCTCCCCCGAAGCCTCGGCAGCTAAGTGGCAGTCACAATAGGCTCACGACCCATATGCAGTGTTGTTTCAATCCATTGTTTCGTTGTTATACGAGTGCGATTTTAATTTGCCCCGAAGGTAACCTGATTATGATACTCATTTTTTTATATATATTTTTCTTTTTACAATGTTTTCATATACTTATATTTATGGCGTGTATATTCTAGGCGAGCTTGTTATTATACGAGTAAATAGTTGCTAAAATATTATTTGTCCATAAATTGCACTGAGAATGTGATTAGAATTTATAATAACCAAAATATAATATATATAATATAATCAAAATCTGTTAATAATAGTTTTCTTTGTCCAAGTCTTCTTTGAGTGCATTTTCTGTGAACGATGTCCTCGTAAATCTTGAGAAAGTCCATATAAGAGAAACTTTTATCTCGTATTCGGCAAGAGTGAGTAACGTTCGTCCTAATTTACATGTGAATATTGTTCGTACAAACATGAGTCAATATTAATTTCTCATAGGTTTGGTCGGCTTTCACCGAACGCGTGTTACAACAATTACAAAAATCGTTAACCCTTTATTTATTCAAGGTTCCCTTTTTAATAAATTAGGCTTATTCGAAATCTGATTTCACAGAATTAGATTTTGGAGTAACCTTGGATAACGTTAAAGTTACAGTCTTATGTTGTCACGTTGAAAGCTAAGGCGACAAAGATTGTTTTTATGTTGAAATATTTAAAAGGAAAATGTATTCCGACGTTGAAAGGGAGCAGTCTACCTGGGCCAATGGCACAAAGGGCGCACCTGCGAGTAAGTGACGCCGGTCCTTCACCTGTTTCGCTTGGTCGTAAGGTTCACATACACTATAATAATGTAATATTCCTATTAAAATATCTATATGATTAATAATAATAATAAAATTATTATTTGAACACAAAATCATGTACATAGGCTTGAAGGTATTCTCTACAAGCTAACCTGTTGGAGTGTGACAGAAGAATACCAGCATGAAATGTGCATAGTAAAAAAATCGAATACAAAAAGAATAAGATATAATAAGTAAAATTAACAAGTGGCTACTTGGTAAAATATATAAATTGAAGCTTAAAAACTGATGACGCCGCTCCAAAGAGAGGCGAAATATTTGACAATAAATTTTTTAAGCTTCAATTTATATATTTTACCAAGTAAGAAACACATCTAACACACTTTATTTGTTGCAGATAAATATAGGGCTACGTAGATTAGTATATGATTTAAACATCTCGGATCATAATAAACATACACTTGCAATATACTGTGTAAATAATAAAATAATAATAACTATATGTCATAAAAAGGAGTTGCATTTTGTTTTTTTAAGAAGGTGAGATTTTTTTTAAATATATTTAAGAGACGTTTCCTGTCTAAGCTGCAGAAACAGTAAGTGATCCTAATATCGGCTGAAGGAGTGAACAGGAATTGAGGAGTCAATCCATCAAGTTCATAATTATATCACATTTAAATATAATATTATATGAAAAGTAAAATAACAGTGAAAAGAAGACAAGATAAAGGACAAAAAACTTTTTGAAAAAAAGCAAGAAAATGTTTGGTATTCGGCAAAAGGCGTGGTTTGGTGTAAACGTTAAGTTTCCTATCTATAAAGGTCCTTTGCTCCCTCTCAAACAAAAGAGTCTGGATGAACGAGAGCAATCCCTACGGGCTACCGACGCAAAGCTATTTTTTCCTACCGAAACATTGGTGTAGTGGACTGGCATTCTCCTTGTTATTTCGTTTATTACGATGTCGGGTTGATTGTAGATTTACTATTTCCTTTTCTAACTGGTATTTTCTGGTTATATTTGTTTTAAGCTCGCTTCTATTTGGCCCATGATTAGTTTAATCAAAAGTACCTACATACGAGTACACTATTTTAGTAAGAATAAGCACCACATAAAATGTACATCACAATAAACAATTGAATGAAAATAACACAACGTAACCCACAAATAAGGATTTAAAGAAAATAGCAATTATACTATTTCCATTTCTTTATTTTCTCGATGACAGATCTAATTTAATAGTTGTAGTGTTGTAGCCAAATAAGTAATGATATCGATCGCAGGCAAAGGGATCTAGCCCATACAACCTGGTGATATGATAATTTAGAAGAACAGGAACTTATAATAAATGTTGGGGAGAACTCATCGAGTGACAATGACGATTCATCAGATTTTGATTAAAATAAATAAAAATTACCTGTCGTTATAATTATTTCGTTTCATTGTCGAGTAACCTACCTATACCTACTTATTTTACAATATCTATACTTATTACAATAGGCATGGTGACAGTGGTAAAGAATCAATTCATTAAAATATCGCTATACATAAAAGATGATAAAAAAGGATCAATATTGTATAAAAATGTAGATATAGATATTTCAATCATAACATCACTATTCATATTGCCATAGAATGTAACTTTATTAAAATGTTGGTTATTTATCGTACTTTAAAAAAAAATACTGCATATATGGACTCAACTTGTCTTGGATGAATATTATATGGGATAAAGGAACAAAATTAGGCAGTTGTCGTATTTTTTATACCTCGCATTTAAAAGTTTATTTTTTGTGTAATATGCGCAGTTACATTCTACAGGAACTGTCATCGAGAAAATAAAGAAATGGAAATAGTATAGCATGACGTTTGCCATACCTAAAAGAAATAAAGTTTTGAAATACCAAATCACAAAACCTATTGCAAAAATGTAGGCTTTAATTTAATCATACATAATAATATCGGTTTAGTATAGGAAAATTGTTCTAACCAAATTTTAGAAACTGCATTATGGATGTTTTCAAAGAGTAATTTCAACGGCTAATTTTATTATCGATGCAGTGGAATATTTGGTGCATATTGGTTGTTTAATTAGCAACAATTTTCCACTATTATTTCGTTTCTATTTAAACAAAAACACGATATATTTGTCATTAGGCTCAACTGAACTAATTTAAAAGCGTTAATTATTCAATGTTACTTTTTTAGTTTATTGTTCTTAGTTTTAAGTTTAGGTTAATTTTACCTTAATGTTTTGTGTTGTTATTTCAGCGAGCACCATCTAATTATGTAATTTTAGCTATCAGTGGAAACTTGTCAATAGGTATACACTACCCATATGTACTGTATATATATTTACTACTATCTAGATGTAAGTTGTCCTTAAACATTAAATAAATAAAATAAAATAAAAAAAGGGTTTACTGTTGAGTTCTAAAAATGTCGTACAATATCATAAAGATATTATCGAAACTAGGTATAAATTGTGTTTGACATAGAATGGTGCAAAAGCGTGTAAGAAAAAAACCAAATGCACGCGAATTCGCCATTAGGAAATGGGTGGCGCTGCACAGACGATAACGATTTCAGTGGGCGGCCATAGTGAATGGAGAAAATTGCGCTTTTCAGCAAAATAAAAGCTCGCTACCGTTGCAGACATATCCACAGTTAAAAATTTCGACTCACTGCTCCTTAATATTTATGAATACCGTTCGGAAATCCGATAGACGCAATTCTGTTTCAGATAATTTTGAACGCAGCGGCCTGAGTATTATTTGATAAATTTTATATAGAGGTAGGTGCAAATTGCCACTGTCTTAATATAGTCTAAGATACGTTCAAGAGCGACCAATCTGTTTATCTCGAACTTTTTCGGTTTTGTTAGGTTTAAGGAAAGCGTCATTACAACTAAGGAACGTTGCACCAAATTTATAATTTTGGTCCTTCGAGACGGATTCCAAAACATATAATATAAAAACTACGAAAAATGTGTGTGTAATAAATTGTCAATAAAATATCACGGAAACGAGTATAAAACCTACTATATATAGGTAGTTGTCAAGAAGAGTTTTTTTTGCTGACTACACAATCGACACCACCAATTGTCCGTCGGAAGTGTATCGTCGCTATTGTAGAGACAGATCAAGGAAGAGGAACTAGTGTGACGCAGAAATGACGCAAGGAAGGTCACGCAGCAGTTAGCTAATATTACAGAATTTCAAGTAAACTTCTTTAAATTGTTACAAGGAAATGATTATAGTCCAAGATTCGTACTAAGAATGACCTTCACTGATGAAGTATTCTAATAAAATGGACTTTCTATGATGACAAAATAACGCTAACAAAATCAACGGTGAAATTAAATTAAATAAAACCAAGCTAAAATTGTCACTGGTTTTTCTGGTTGGCTACTTTTTAAACTACGACGAATATCGAAAAATTATGACAGGAGTCTCGGGAACTATTTAGAGAAATACAAAACAGTATTACAGTAAATAAATCACTGGGTCTCCATACAGAACAGATCTCATGTTTTGGAGCCCAGGGCACATATTGTAAACAATGTAATATTGTTTTTTTTTCGTCATTTCCTATAACTTGTACTAGTGTTAATCTATTTTGCATTCCGCTTTTTTTTTAATAATGATCTATTTGTTTTTTTTTTATATTATAAGCATTTATTCGAAAAAAATATTTACAAAATATAAAATAAAATTAATACTAAGGATAGGGATATAAGTCCCGTGGGATGGTGGCAAGAACGCTGGCTGCATTTCCCCGCTGAATTGCAATACTGATTCTTTGGGCGAAGAAAGAGCCAGCGTCACCGGAGGAGACGACAAGACGCGGTTTTTTTAAACTCTTTTTTATTCCTTAAAATATAGAAAATATTTTTATCTTGGACCCGGTTTTTTTTCTTCATTTAGCGTGCGACAGTACGGTATGTGAATGTATATTTTAGCCTATGCGTGTAGTTCGGTTGCGAAATAGAGAAGAAGGGATAAGGTTGTGGAGCTCGTCAGAACACTCGCCGTAATATTGCTTGTAGAACACGCTCAGAGAGACAACGTCTTGGCGGAGCTGCGTAATTCAACAAAAAAAATATGTATAGGAAATTGGATAATTCAATTACGATTCTATTAACTTAAAAATTGGTCAATAGTAGCTTTTTTGGCCTAAAATATTGTAGGAAACTTATAAGAGACATTATTTAAAAAAAAACTTTATACTCATATCTTTACTAAACCATACTTATTGTGACTACTACTAGTTTCGTTTATGGCAACATTAAGCCTCCCAGCCGTACTTTTGATTGTGATGTGTTCGCATGAAGAACGAAGTTTGCAGACATTTGGCGCATCTAACAGAGACGCCATAAACGTTAAAACTTTCTTAATGACTTTAAAACTATGCAAAATTAACTAGGCATAATGAGGAAGGCCACGATTATCCTAGCTGTAGATATAACTTGCAAGCTCGTTTGAAGGGACGTACTGTACTCGTATAAGATTTGTCTTGCAGGACTCTGTTTTTTCTTACCTGCAATATTCGATAAACAAACCACTTGCGACAAATTTAAGTACAATCACACATAGTTTTTAAATACTCCTTTCATTGCACCTATAATAGTTCAAATTTGTCCCCAAGGTTTGGCTGTCAGAAAATGTCTACGGGCATTAAGTCCGCCTTTGTACTTCGTGCAATAAAGTCTTAAATAAATACTATTCTTACGTACTCTGTAAACACGGTCAAAACACGATATAATATTCATTGATGATGGTAAATATAACCACAAATACCAATAATCAATATCGGAAGAAAAATATTGGTTCAGAGTTAAAATTATTAAATGTTTAACAGGACTCTGTTTTTATTACCTGCAAAATTCAATAAACAAACCACTTGCGACAAATTTAAGTACTTTCACACAATAAAACGTGTCCAAAATCCTTTTAAACCTTGAAAAAAACACTCTTAAATATATACGCTCACAAATACATAATACAATTATTTATCAAAAAAACATACGATAAATAAATAACCTCAAATTATATTTTGACATTAATACTCTAGGCTGTCTTTGGATTTTAAAGATGTAGCATGTACGCTATTCGATTATACGAATTCGCAATCCTGAAGAAAATTTGTGGTTTTGGCTTTCACGGCCATAAGGTTATCAGAACTGATTCAGTGTTTTTAGAACTGAAATAATATACCTATATTTCACAAAAAAGTAAGAGAGAGAGTATCATCTCGACCGTATTGGCGAGATGGTCAGAAAGTCAGAGAAATCATGTTATTAAGAAGCGGACCTCACATTTAGCCAATTATACTATCGGCCCACCATGACAAGTTCGTCAATGTCTCGACGCATACCAGACGAGCGAAAAAAATTATTCCAACATCTCGTAGCAACTTCATAAACCAGCGCGAAATATCGTTTTTGTTAAGAAATACCACTTTTTTTAACAATGCTAACATTTCTTAAATAAAACGAGTGGTGAGGCCACTTTTTGAAAAGTATTTCCGTTCATGTTTTATCATACAATGGCATCCAACACACATGATATTATTATGGTCTTTAAATATACCTTTTTAACAAATATGATAGAACAAACCATTTTATATGTTAATGACATCTGTCAAAAAGTAACATCAATAACCCTCCTTTCAAGACTGAAATACGAAGTTAGCATCAAATGTTAGAATTTTCATTAAACGAACGACTTGTGCTAAAAAAAGTGGTATTTTCATGCTAACATTCCTTAAAACGAACGCGGCCATAATGTGATTATTTTTGAGATGTAGGTATATAAAATACTCCGATGAAGTGTGAAATTGTAAAACATTACTGTAATGCGCAATTCTTTCTAACTTTATGAAATAAAATAATTTACATTCAATAGAACTAATTTTTTGTTATATAATTTTTTATTTGAAGTATATTATATGTGTATATTATACACACAATATAAAAAAATTACAATATTATTTAAACTATATTACAACAAAATCTAAATTTAACCTAAAAAAAATAGAACTAATTAAATTAATAACTTTTCTACTATTGGGCACCATTACTAAAAGTCTACCACCATGACGTCATGTTTGTTTACACAATATTGTAATTAGAAAAAAACACAGTTTAATACTACTGACGACATAAAGCCGAAGGCCTAATTTTAAATAATAATCAATTACATTTTAAATAAACCAAAATATACTACAAGTATGTCGACATCATATGATTTGACGACACATTGAGCGTTTCATCCCGTACCATTCTACAATGTTACAGCAGCATAAGTATAAGGGTGTCTCGAAGAAGGGACCCCAAAAACCAGCTGACATTAAAAACTTAAAACTTCGCGTCACAACCGGAAATAAAATTGATTCGGAAGGGTTTGTGACTGTGGAAAAGAAAAAAAAGGAGGCCCAAACGTAATAATCGGGGAATTGCGCCTCCCGAACAGTGCGCTAAAAGCTGCGATACCGACATCCTATGTCTATGTATCGCGGCTGCGCAAGGCCATGTCATCCCAAGATGTTCTCGGACACATACGGGACCGAGGGAAGATCGACTCTGTCGCTGCTATAGACGAGTTACCTTCCCATTGGGATGACACCGGATTCAAGGCCTTTAGGATTCGTGTGCGGTCAGAGCACCTCAAAATATTCCTGAAGAAGGAATTCTGGCCGCTCGGTGTTGTGTACTGCAAATACATTCGTGGATTTGCTTCACGCAGCACCAACGATGTTCCTGGGCCCCGCGCAGCACCTACTCCCTCTGCCCCACCGCCAGCAGGGACACCGGCACCGTCTACTGAAGCTTCTAGTACTCCTCAGAAGGTGGTCACATTACCTGATGGGTACTTCTATGACCACAAGAAGATGAAGATACGGAAGTTTTAGATTAATTAATTTTAATGTTATTTTTATATGTATTTTAGTTGTAAGATATTTATCTATGGGCCATTTTTTGCCTGATAATAAACAAATTATAATTACAATAATAATTATTATATAATTATGAATTTAGAGGATGATTAAAGTTATATTAGGAATATAAAGAGTGGTAGTAGTATATATCTTCTACATAATAATATTTCAGACTTATTCCGGAAAATTTTAGAAATTGGGAAGGGGAAGTAATATTAAGAATTCATAACAGAGGAGTTAAGAGGGGAAAAATACCCCATTTGTCTTGTTTAGCTGCAAAATTGTTAGATATAAAACAGTGTTAGGATGTCAGGGAGTTTCAACAGGCCAGTAATACACGTAGCTCGAAATCTCTTACGACGTATATTTGTTGCTTGTCAGAAGTCCGTACGTGCCGTCATTACACAAAGCCTTTAGATATATAAAACATGAAAAGAGATTTCGTTAGTCATATAAAAAGTAACTAACTAAATATGATCTAATTTGTAAATAATAAATAAATATAAATAAATATTTCCAGACAGGTCACACAGCGCTATCTAATTTCCGTGGTAAGGTACGAGGCTTGTGTTACGGAAACTAGATGGTTGATAAACTACATATTATACTTTTTTTTTGTAAATATATACATATTATACATATAAACACCCAGACCGAGACAAATTATACAATGTACAACTTGCCCCCGGTGGAAATCGAACCCACGACCTCCCGAGTTCGCGGCAACGTTTGTTACCACTAGACCACGGAGGCGGTTTAATAAAATAAACTTATGATTTACCTACTTAAATTAAATGGTCCATTTTTTGTTTATATTACTTTAAATCTTTAAAATAAGGCTTATTTTCACTTGTCATAATACTGGTGGCTATTCAAATCTATTTCGGCTTTTTCTACCAACTAACCTTTGGGAGAGTGAGACTGCATAAATATGTAGGGTGCAATTCTAACCTATAACTACATAAATACTTATCAATGTATAAGTTCAGCAAAAGTTTTATTTGTAATTGTGTTAAACATTTTAAAAATATAACAGACGAAATTGAATGTTTAGAATTTAAAACTAAAATAAAATCTGTATTGATACTGTAAGCATACTATACTGTTGATGAAGCTTTGGAGTATAGTAGCATATGATTTTATAATTACCATTTTTGACAAGGTCCATTGACAGCTATAGTATAATATTAATTTATTAGACAAGGCCCTTATACAGCGGCTACAATTAGTATTAATTATGACATCATAATAATTAATTTATACACAAAAATTATTAATAAAAAAATTTAACAAGGCCCTTTTACACCTGCTATTTTTTTTTTAATAATTTTATTTATATACGATTTTCATCACATCATCACAGCCCCTACAACAGAGCGTCCTAGACCTTCACTGTTGGAGATGGGCCTTCCAGAACATATATCTGGAGTATTTGGCCTACACGCGCCACGCTGTCAATGTCAATTTATGAACGACTCCACAAGTTGGTATTAGTGAAACCGGGACCGACGGCTTAACGTGCTCTCCGAGGCACGAGAACGGTGGTGTTGTAAATCTATCATTTGTCATTCCTCATTGGTACATGACGGGGGGGTTTCAACCGACCTTTGTAGGATTTTAAGGAAAGCGTTCTTACAACCGAGCCACCACCGCGCATATATACGATTATTTCAATATAATTAATTAATTTCAAGTTTTACAATGCCTTTTTACAGCTGCAACTAGTATTTACAACATATAAAATAAACCTAATAAAAATATATATATAAAAATAAAAATAACTGCCTCCGTGGTCTAGCGGTTAAGTTCGTGGACTTAGACTCGGAGGTACCGGTTTCGATTCCTGGTCGGGACACAAAAATATTTATTAATGTAAATAAATACATTTAATTAATATTTAATTTATTTGTGATATTTCTCGAGTTTGGTACGCTGGAGACATCGACGAGCTTGCTATTTGTCATGATTGGCCCATAATTTATAAGCGTGGTTTCTGTCCACCCCGAAAGGGAAACGGTCGTGATGTTACTTTACTTTTTTTTTTACTTTTATCTATAAATAAATAATGAGGACATTCCTCAAGAGTGGTCCCATTATCGAGATAGTCCCAAGAAGACTGGCAACATTTCCGAGCTAGCTAGCTAGCTCTGCGAGGCTAATATGTTGGCAGAAATAATTGCCAGCCTTCCTGTCTCCAGATTTATCCGTTAGCGGTTTAGACAACTCCTTGGCCAGACACTTGGCTGAGGGTCCCCATGGTCCCATCGTCTCGACCCCAAGTTCTAGGATAACTAGTATTACATTTTATTTATTAATTTGTATTTTGTTTTGTGTTGGTATCTTAACTCATACACTACATTAACCTCCAGTTCTGTTCCTTGCCAATAGTTTCATAACACTTTCCAGGTAGGACAACTACAATTAAATTTTAAGATGTATACTACATATATATGTGCACAACATGTATATAAATTAACTATTGACCAAATTCCGGTGGGAACGTACGGTTGTAAAAGAGAATGAAGTTGTGAATTGAAGGAGCGATGGTCAGTGGAAGCTCGTTATACGGTGAATGGATCTGAATATATGTTGGAATTGTAGAGTGGGATTTAGAGTTAGTTGTTATCAGAAGAGCGAAGAGAAAGGTCGTGCGAATCACAAAAAAAACAAACAAATTGTGTTGTAAGATAAGAAGGAGCTATATGGTTGTAAATTTGTATAGAAATGTCATCTATTTGGTATCCTGTCATGATTAGTAAAATTAATTATTATCAGACAAAACTTAGTGTAATTACTAAATGTATGTTACATGTAAAGCACAATATGTAAGGAGCTTTTAGCAAAAATACAAATCGTTTATTAGCACAATAAGAATATTGATTCGTTATGGTGAACCCTGTTTCCTGCATGAGCTGAGCTGTATAACAGGAGCCAACATAAATTAATTAGTTTAGGTCATCGTCCCTTTCAGGCTATTAAATTGCCTATGTCTCCTTTAGCTAATTGGAAAGTTTATCAGATTTAGTGTAGATAAATAACCTTTTTCTATGTTGGAACTCTTTACGAACAGTGCGACATTGAGTTTTAGTAGTCAATGCCACAAAACGAGATGAGGAATGACGCAAGACGCAATGCTGGAAAGTCAACCTTAACCTTGCTTAACTAAATAGCTTCATCTTTGCTTCATTCCATTTTTAGGAAAAGTATAGTATGTTCACGACTATACCGCTGGTTTCGCAGACTTTAGTCCAACAAAGATGTCTCTACGCCTTGCGCTCCTGCCGGCTAGGAAGAGCCAATTAACCACCATTTGTCACGGTTATAGCCTCTTTTTTGAAGCTCGGTGTGGTGGTCCGAGCAAATCCGCTCCACCGCAACACAAGCGTCAAATATGCTATGCATGCTGCCGAATTTAGCAACGGTGGAGCAGTATCACTAAGACGCACACCAATTCATCGGGAGGTCACGACCCTCATTAAGGAGACTCTTACATCTGTCGCACGCTGAAGATGTAGAATGCTCTCCCAGCCAGTGTGTTTCCCCACTCCTATAACCTGGAGTCCTTCAAACGAAGTGTGAAAGAGCATCTTTATAGGCCGGCATAGTGGTAGGGACTGATGTCGGTCGTCTGAGGCTGGCGTCAGTTGCTCCCATTCTTGGACCTCGCGTACCGTTTACCATCAGGTGGGCGCGGTGTCACGTGTCGTAGAAAATACGACGCAAGGACTTGAACCTTAAAGAAGCTTACACCAGGTCAGCGTAGTAGAGCTGAACTCAAATATTCTGGAGATAATGACATGTTATGATTTGACGACAACTTTAAGGTATTTGTAATAATACATAAATTTATATATTGGAATAGATTAATCTTTAAATGATGCGTATTCATCACCTTGATCTTTGAGTAGTTTAGAACAGACTAACTCGTTTTGCGTAATGATAATATTGATACCTACGTCAAAGGTCACGTGACTTCCGTAGTATTCTAGAGGACGGACTGGATTTGATGTTTATGTTAAGTTTATGATGATGACTGACCTTAGTCCCTACTACTACGCCGGCTGTCATCGTCCATACCACAATGTTTGAAGACAGTTGACACTGACAGTGCTTAAGATCAGAAATTTAATTGATCAGTAAGCTTATACGACATTATAGAACGACGGACTGGATTAAGACTCGTCTTCAAAAATTGTGGTATGGACGATGACAACCGGCGTAGTAGTAGGGACTAATATAGAATAATTTATAATATGCATTGCAATTTCAGTGTTATATTAAAAAGCAACTTTGTAGATGGATGGCTTACTGCAGAAGTTATAAGTATAAAGTTCCACTTACCACCTATTAAAACGGTAATAACTGACGCCGTGTAAATAAGCGTAACTATGGAAGAATTATGAAGTAGTACGGTGTGATTTAGATTATGATTAGCTTGCAAGTTGGCGTAATCAGACGGGGAACACGCTAGTGTAGTGGGTAATAAGTGAACTTTTAAAAACGAATAGCTCAAGGAACATTTGGTTTAGTAACCACAATAAATATTTTGATTTTATTTTGTCTCATTGGTCTTTTCCAGCACTGCATTGTCAGTAAATTTTATAATTAGATTTGTCCTGTTTTGATTACAATAAATCTGGGTTTGAACTGGTTTAAATAGTGTATAAATAGTGGTATAAATAGTGTGTAGTATTACGATATTCGTGTTTTATAACAGGTCCAAGAACACGGAGTCCTAGTCCTACACTGTTGGAGATGGGCCTTCCCGAATACATTTCTGAAGAATTTGGGCTACACAGGCGGGTTGACGAGGGTCTGATGACAATTGATTAACGTTTTCACAAGTTGATATTAGTGGAACCGGGACAGACGGCTTAACGTGCTCTCCGAGGCACGAAAACGGTGGTGTTGTAAATCTATGAAATAGGAAAAATATTTCTTATTGATACATACAGGGGTTCGAACCGTTTGGATTTTTTTTTAAGGAAAGCGCCGAGCTACCACCGCACCAGTAAATAGCATATCGTCTGTGAATTGGCATATAGTCCATAGTTATTGTATTTGTTTTGATAATATAAATGTCTCGAAAATAGACGCATTGTAAAGGACATCAATTTCTTGTATAAGATAATAAATTGTAAGATTAGCTCGCCGTATTTATTAAGTAAAATAAACTTGAATTGTAGTAGGAAAAGGAATAGATCCAAACTGTTATTTGCTATCAGATTTGCTCGAACAAAGTACTTGAAAAACTCCTTTGTGCTAAGATCATGCCTAAACTACAATGAACATTTCTGTGATATTGATTTGTTCAGTGTTAGTGTTGCTAGGTTAAAAAAAGAAATTAATATAAAATTATCTAAATTAATCATAATTGGAATGCTTGGAGAACTTTTAATTTATTTCTTTTGGATTACTATTTTTTTTTTCATTTTCCTTTATTTTACTATATATATATGTATATTTTTTGTTGTATTTGTTATATAGGTATTGTTTTTAAGCTTATCCCTATTATTAATTATTATTTTTTTGCAAAGTCTATGTTTAATATTTAAGTGGAAACTTTGCAGGATTGTGTAACTTTTAGAATTGTTGTAATTATGATTAAATAAAAATAAAATAATGCTGCATTACTTTTTTTTGCCCACCTGATCGTAAGCGGCGCGCAATAAGATTATCCACGAATGACTGGCATCAGTCCCTAACACTACGCCGGGTTAACTAAATGCTTAGCATAAAGGACTGTAGGTTATAGGAAAGAAAGAAAATAATTTTATTGTCGTCACAAAATTAAAACGATACGTAGGTTAGTAGAGATTTGGTAATAATTAATACGTGCTAAAGGTAGATATGGTGTGTGTGGAAAATGTGACGACAAATAGGATATCCAACTTAGTATAAGCTACAGCTTTAGCACTGATTTTCTGTTTATGTTATTTTTATGATTGTTACGGTGGAAAGTAGAAACACAAAGATTCCACATCTTTATCTTGCGACAGATTTATGAGTCGACTGACGCCTGTTAACGAATCAAAAAAGATCAAACGGTGATAGTCTGAATTTAAAGCTATTTCCGAGTAAAGGTATCTTTTTGTGCGCCTATATTTATTTCCAAGTTTATCTGAAATTGTATACGGCCATTAATCCTGCCTTTGTATTTAGTGCAATTATTACAGTTCTTAGAATACAGACTTCTAGAATTCCACTGCTGAAAAATATTCTTACAGAACATATTTCTGGAGAATTTAGCCTATTTGTCACGTTGGCGGTTGTTCATCATCATTATCATTGCAGCCCCCAGAACACAGAGTCATCGACTAGAGATTTCTGGGTTGGCGAGGGTCCGATGTCAATTTTATAATGACATTTCAACAACGATTCTACAAGTTGGTATTAGTGGAACCAGGACCGACGGATTAAATAAATAAATGAAGTTTTATTTCAGGTATGCACCTATATCAAATTAATTTTACAATGAAACTATATTACAATTATTAAATATAAAAATACATATAAAACAAAAATTAAATATTTGCCACAAACTAGTGAGTGCGCATGACTACTCTACTCGACTTTACTGAGTCAAGCTCTCGGAAGGAATCGATCAGAATACCCACGCCCACTCCCAAGCGCCAGGATCGACTCAAGTTCATTTACGGTTTGGGCTATGCTGAACAGACAGCCAATATGAGTGTTTTTTACTGGGGATCCCGTCGCAAATCGCTCTCAGAATTGGTTGATTATTATATTATGATAGGATTAACGTGCTCTCCGAGGTTTTGTGAATGTATGATAAATGTACGTAAGAAAAGTGTTTTTAATGGTACATGTCGGGAATTTGAAACGACCTTTGTAGGATTTTAAGGAAAATGTTCTTACAACAGAGTCACGCGTTTATTAAAAAGTTTTAAAACTTCTACAAATTGAGAGGAAGAGTTACAAGTATGTTTTGAATAAACTATAATTTTGCACAATCGAATAGGTTCGGCAGTTACTTCACAACCACGTACATACCCGACTCAAACTCGATAACACCAAGGTTTTCCACTTTCAGCTGCTACGTACGACGCGATTGGAAACACGCTCGCTACTTGAAACGATCATGTACAGTCAGCAAAGATCATGCCAGAAGTATTTTTTCCATACAAACCAAGCAACTTTTCGGTAGAAGCAGAAAACAGTAAACCATATACAAATCAAGTGAATTAAAAAAGGTGGCGAAGAACCGATGAGCGATGGAGTTGACGTGGTTTAAAGTGACGTTCGGAAAGACGCAGAGTAGAATAAACTGCTTTCTCAAAGCTATACTGCCAGTCCAGTCCAGACCGGGCTTCTAGCGACTATTTCCTCTTTTCGGATTTGAAAAATGACCTCAGAGGACGGAGATTATCCAGTGACGATGAAATGAAGGCAGTAAACGGAACATTTTGAAGGCAAAGACGGCGAATATTTTTTGACCGGGTTATATATTTTTTTATATAAAGTTTATTAAAGTAGAGGGAGACTACATAAAAAAAACATTTCTATTAGCATTCTTAGGCTCGAAACCTTTAAGCGAAGGAAGAAATTGGTAAATATATTCTGATGTAGTCTAATGCACGATAACGGAATAACAGCTTTCGGATGGCAGCAATCCCCTGTCAGATAGTCAGGCGACGTAAAAAAGTAAGCTGGTGGGGCTTGGTTGAGGATAGCAAGTTAGAGCGCGCTGAGTTACGCCTTGGGTGAGGCCTATATCTAGCAGTGGAGAGATTCAGGCTCATAATGATATTTTTTTTAATGAAACAAATCTTTAAATATATTTTTTAATAATTCTGAGAAAAAATATTTAATAAATATAAAAAGTTCCTTCGCCGATTTTATCGACTGTACAAAACTACGAAATCAAAACAGCAACATACACTTGCATCACGTGTATGTAGTTTTAGCGTTTGATGACAAAATTTAATGAATGTTATCGCTTGACGTTACTGTACATTACGATAATACTGAACACTATTTTATACAAATGAAATAATAATTAATATTGTATTTCTCATTTATTTTAAAGTAAAATTAAAGTAAAGTATCATCACGACCGTTTCCCTTTCGGAGTGGTCAGAAACCACGCTTATAAAAAAGCGGATTCACATTTAGCGAACTTTACTATAGGCCAAACATGACTACTATAGGCAAGCTCATCGATGTCTCCAGCGTACCAAACGCGAGAAATATTACAAATAAATTAAATATTAATTAAATGTATTTATATACATTAATAAATATTTTGTGTGCCGACCAGGAATCGAACCCGGTACCTCCGAGTCTAAATCCACGGACTTAACCGCTAGACCACGGAGGCAGTTTAAAGTAATTTCCATACAATCATGATGTTACATACAGGCGTCCACCAGATGGTAAACAGTGCGCTAGGTCCAGAAATATTAACAACTGGAATCAGACAATTGACTCATCAGTCCCTAACACTATGCCGACTTGATACGATGCTTTTTTACACTTCGCTTAAAGCACTTCAGGATATATGAAAGTATAAACAAGAACATTCCACATTTTTATCGTGTGACAGATGTACGAGTCCCTAAATTGTCTTGTCACAAATACTCATAGATTTACCACTTACGTTCGATATTAAGTCATACGTTTAATTTATCTTTGTAATTTGTTCGAACCCGATCTTACTAGGCCATGTGAAGAATGTAATCTACTTATTGACGTCATCGCTTCAGACGTTTTCATACGAGTATTTGACGTCGATATCGGTGGATAAAACAAAGATGTTATTTTATACCTAAACGGCATCATGACTAAGTAAATATTGCGTTCCAAAATTATATGCTTCCTGGCTGATTAATGTTGAGAAAGAGACAGACTTATGGATGTCAAAAGTTCTAGAGCAGGTAGTAATTCTGTCAAGATTAATATTTTTGAATATTGGAACGCAATGAGATATAAATGAAACAGTATGTCATTATCATTACTCATTAGAAGGAGGCAAGTATTTATCGCAAGCAATTAACCTGATTTTTAATATGGTGACAGACGTCAAAGTAAAGTAAAAGTTAAGTATCATCACGACCGTAACTCCTTGCTTAAAAAGTGCGGTTTTGTAGGTAAGCCAGTTCACAACTTAAGTTAGACAACTTTACTTCAATCTACCAATATGAATATCACCATGGCATGCTTACAATATTACTTCTCCTTGAATGTAAAAAATGCCATTTGAAATCATTGCAAATGGCACATAGGTACTTTCAACGAGAACAACAAATAGGTGGTAGGGGGACTCTTGGTGGTATGCCCAGTCTGCTGGGGCGGGGAAGTATCCACCTTTCGTGCCGATAAACCCTGTAGAGTGTATCCACACGTTTCGGGATCAGGCTAGAATTGCTGTCATGCCCAGTCAAGTCGGCATAGTGTTAGCGACTGATGTCAATCATGAGTGTCTGATTCCAATTGCTAACATTCCTGGACCTTGCACGCCACTTACCATCAGGTGAGCGCAACAAGAGACCTCATGACTTGCAAGTATAAAAAAAATCAATGCCTCTGCCGTAGGTACAGAAATGATAAACGTTATAAATTTGTGTTTTTGACTAGAAATCAAACCTTACGTTACTACTAGACCAACGGAGACATTCTAACAAATAGTATATTATCATCACGACCGTTTCTTAAGAAGCGGATTCACATTTAGCCAACTTACTATAGGCCAATCATCACAAGTTGCAAGCTCGTCGATGTCTCTAGCATACCAAACTCGGAAAATATCACAATTAAATTAAATATTAATTTTATTTATTTATTTAATTTAATGACTATTATTGTGTGCCGACCAGGAATCGAACCATGTACCTCCGAGTCTAGCTAGAGCAAGGACGCAGTTGATTCTAACAAGAAATCAAAATTTATG
Organism: Tinea semifulvella; assembly: GCA_910589645.1. Taxonomy (NCBI): domain Eukaryota; kingdom Metazoa; phylum Arthropoda; class Insecta; order Lepidoptera; family Tineidae; genus Tinea; species Tinea semifulvella. The sequence continues at coordinate 7,927,945 of OU342599.1, forward strand.
AAGAGAACTGACTTTGCTTTGGTATAGCTGGTACGTACACATATAGATACATGTAGCAGAGAGGTCAGCGATAACGGAACGTTGGACAAACCAGTTTTCCAGATGAGGCCATTAGGATACCAAAAGACGATAGTAAGATCAGAACTACACAAAAAACTTCTTAAAATCAATTGAATTTTATCCATTAAGCTCGAGATTGATTTGACAATGACATTTTCTGGTATTTTTTAATTCTTTATTGAGACCTCATATATAATATAAAAAAATGAGGTGGAAAGCTTGCTCGATTAAGGGTTAATAAATACACATGTAATAAAATTGAAAAAACTGTCGCATTTGTGATAAAACATACCTTTAGGTTTGAGTTCCGTGCTTGAAAGCAAAGTTAAAATTCAGAGGTCAAATCCATGTTGAAGCATATATTGTCACTATAGAATCTATTGCCCGATAGAACATCATTCCCAATGCACAGCGCGTAAGTATCGCGTGCTCGAAGCAGCGGGTCGAAGCAAACTGGAACGTGGAGCGGGCTCGAATCAACGCACGAGCTGCGAACTCAGTCAGTTCCCCCACACTGCGCTCCGTTAGATTTTAGTAAACACAACCGATAGATAGACAGCGGTGGTCGATATTTTACATTGATGTATATAGATAGGCCTATTCAATACAAAACGCACTCTAAAAACGTGCCGCTTGCCACGTGTCCCTACCAACTTTGGGGGCCAATTTTCAAGCAATGAATGTCACATGCGATATTTGTCGAAAATTCTGTCACAATGCATGCTATAAAGACTAGTTTCACTCGATATAAATATTAATGTATAAGCGCTCTCAAAGCTTGCTAGCTCGCGACTGTTGGTGCAGCTACATGACTTCGATTAGTTTTGCGGGAACGTTTTTATATCAGTGAGAGCCTATCTATATATATCGATGATATTTTATAACGCCGTCCTGGCAAGAAATACACTTTTCTTACATATATTTACAACAAAGTACAACCGAAAGTTCCCAAGCCTCTTTAAAACGAACGAAGAAATGGGTTACCGGGGTCAAAGATACAAAGACAAACTATGTACCCCATCTCAAAGGATAATAAGATTATAAATTAAAAGGATATTTACTCGAAAAACTGTTACTGTATGACAATTAAAATATTTAACCATTTGCCATCTGATTTAAAAGCATTAAATTTAAGGGATTTTGATTTTTAAGGTATTAAGCTATTGGTAGGTACTAAAGGTATACTATTCAAATAAGGAATTTGTTAGTGATGTACTTAAGTAGGAAAATTAAATTATTATTATTACCTATTCTTTGGCATAATCTTAATATAAATAATTGACATGTAATTTATTGATTTACATGACCGCCTCCGTGGTCTAGTGGTAACAAACGTTGCCGTGAACTCGGGAGGTCGTGGGTTCGATTCCCACCGGGGGCTAGTTGTACATTGTATAATTTGTCTCGGTCTGGGTGTTTATATGTATAATATGTATATATTTACAAAAAAAAAGTATAATATGTAGTTTATCAACCATCTAGTTTCCGTAACACAAGCCTCGTAGCTTACCACTTGACCTGTCTGGAAATATTTATTATTTATTTATTTTATTATTATTTTTTAATTTTTTTTTTATGTATTTAGGTGTGTCGAAATTATTGCCGATTTATATAACTGTAAATATTTTTATGCTGCATGACGGCAGGATACGCCGGAAAACTGTACTACTGCTACTAGCCACAATATGTACCGTATTCTAGAAAATAAATGTTTTGATTTTGAACAACACCGTGCCATGGAGGACGTAAATACGTAGATTCACTTCCACCTATGTATTTGTACAATCGATAATAAATTAACAAAATTATTGTCACCAACGTGTTCTGAAAAGTCAGTGAAATTACAGGCAATTGTAATAAGTCATTTGTTTTAAGTAGGTATTTAAAATGATGCTAGTGGAAGACTATGCAACAGTAAGCTTTTTGCAGAAGACTATCAGCTTAATTACTGCTCTTAGGTACACAAATTCTACCTCATAGAAATTTTAGTACATGTTTCTGAAGAATTCGGCCTACACTTACCACGCTGGGTAGACGGGTTGACGAGGGTCTGCTGTCAAGTTTAACGACAATTTATCAACGATTCCATAAGTATTTATTGGACAGCTACATTTTTTTTTTTAATTTTAAGGTATACGTTTTACTAACCCGAGCCGCCAGCGTCGTACTAAAAGCTTTGCTATGGCCAATCTTAATCTTTAGCAGTGGAGGCCTAGGACTATATCGTCATGATCGTAGAACAGTGTCGGATTTAAAAAAATACCCATAATTTTGCATATATATTTATATATAGTTTTATATTGTTTGTGGTCTGTAATTTATAGTGCAAATGTTAGAAAGGGTTCCAAAATGAAATCTAGAAGGTTTGCACTTATTAACTAGTATTAACTTAAAAAAGAAGTGACAAAAAAACAGTCGAAATAACAGTTGAATGGCCGCCATGAAAATTTTAAATATAGCAGATCCATCACTGTTCTACGATCATGACGATATGTTCCAGAGGCCGTAATGATAAAGATGTGGATAACATTTAAAAACCAACACAACTCGGTAATGGCTTTTACAAACACTGATTACCTTGGCGGCTTTTAATTGACGTTTAATTGTTATCACTTCTGTAGATTACGTATTTACTAGCCGTTTGACCTGGCTTTGTCCGTTTAATAGAGTGATCAGCTATAATCCTTTAGGTGGTTCAAAGGTCATATCTAGCGCTCAATTAATGACGTGCATCCCTGACTAATATTTTCATAGAATTTTATTCATTTGGCTCTAGAAATAAATTTGGTATGAGGCGAGCGAGCCAAACAAACAAATGATTGTCACATTATCATGCTCATTTACCTCATAATCGAAAAAAAAATAATGTTATATACGGAATGACTTTGTATGCTCTTCATTCATCATTACAGCCCCTAGAACACAGCGACCTAGACCTCCACTTTTGGAGATAGGCCTTCCAGAACATATATCTGGAGAATTTGGCCTACACTCGCCACGCTGGCCAGACGGCTTGTATGCTCTAACTTAAAATTAATATGTGATTCGATTGCTAGAAACGAACAACTTTTCGTAAGAAACCAAATGTCGGAAGTGAAAAAACCTATAACAAATTGTATGGAGAAACTAAAAAGGTTTTTAATAGATTTATTTCAAAATATCCAATTTCCAATCCAATGACATATTAGTCTAAAGCAGAAACATTAAATATAACAAGACAGGGCAAGAAGCCAAACGGTATGAGAATCAAAGCTAGGCCAATCGATACAAAATTAATTAAACCTTTAATTAATGTACACACATCACACCCCATTCGTTTCCAAGTCGTTTGCGGTGGTGGCTGTGCATCTTTGGAACCAGTTACCGGTGGACATCCGTCAAGCTCCAAATAGAACACTATTTAAGAAACTGGTCTATGCGCACTATTTAAATTTACCATAAGCTTAATACACTCACTGCTATATTTATTTCTCTCATTATAGTCATCATATAGTAGGTATATTATATTTATGTATATTCATAGAACGTATGTATGTAGTTTTATTTGTATGTATTTGTGTATGTATTAGTATGTAAATAAGTATTTATTCACTAGTATATATTGAAGTCTAATATTTTTCTATTAGTTTTGATAGCACCTGCCTTATCTTGTCGTAACTGCTTTAGTTGTCCCAAAGGTTTGACCAGTATAGAATGTCTAGCGGCATTAGGTCCGCCTTTGTACTTTGTGCAATAAAGTTTTTAATAAATAAATAAAATAAATATGACAGTCATTGCCGATATGGTCGTGTTCGACGCGCACATTCAAATTAATTGTTCTGTTGTTTTATGTACTTATAATTAATATTTTTAAAGTTTTCATCAATTAAAATACACGAAGTTTTCTTTCTTCAAATAACAAGTCATTAGACATAAGTTCCAATACTCGATTATAGGTGTGCTATTATAGATGTATACAAATTATAGTCTTAAAAACACTAATCATAAGGTTGAAATTGGCTTCAAATAATCAATCATTTTACTATTAGAAAAAAGTTCCTCTACTCGATCATAGTTGCACACAATTATATCCTTAAAGACACTATTCATTGAGTTGACATTCGCACCAACCATTACTCAGTAGATACATGAGTATAGTTTTAAAAACTGTTATCTATTAAATTAAAAAAATAAGTTTTGCTAGTGGATATTAGGAGGCGTTAAAATTAATGCAACAAGCATTTTGTATAAAAATGTCCCAAAACATAGTTGGCCTAAAGTAAGAGCATACAAGCCCATTGTGAGTTTTTTTTTTATCTAGCACGACATGTGACCTTGCCACCTGATGTTAAGTGGTGCGCGAGGTCCATGAATGTTAGCAACTGTAATCATACACTCATGACTGACATCAGTTCCTAACACTATGCCGGCTTGACTTGGCATGACGGCAATTCGAGCCTGATCCCGAAACGTGTGGATACACTTTACTGGGTTTATCGGCACGAACGGTGGTTACTTCCGCGCCCCGGCAGACTGGGCAAATTACCACCATCAGTCTGCCTACGACCTCTAGAAACATTTGTCAAATAGTTACGCGTGACAGATAGACGACAGAGTGACAGAAAAGGCTTTTAATGGATTCTCACAGATTCTTGATATCGCAAAGGTGCGAGTATGTGCAGGTACAAGAAGGTCGGAGATTGGTGCCAGTCGTTATCGAATCAGACACAGTGCAGTTATACCGTTACCTTTTGCTATACCTAACTCTTACGATGCACTCGTCAAGTTACTCCGTTATTATTTTATTTATTTATTTAAAACTTTATTGCACTATGTACAAGGGGCGGGCTTAATGCCGCTAGACATTCTCTGACAGCCAACCTTAGGGACAGATAAAGCATTTAAAGTGAACGGTAGGTGCAAGTAAAAATCCAATATATTATAACTAAACGATCACATTGTAAGCAATAAACAATATGTTAATTATATACACACATAAACACATACATACATACACACAATAATACATACAATACAATATATATACATACACATACATAAACATACAATACAATATATATACATACAGTAAGTAGGTCTCTTGTTAGGAGCCATTTAAGAAATGCAAATAGACCATCTTTTTAAATTGAGCTCGATTTGATGCTTGTCTTATATTTAAGGGCAGGTTGTTCCACAAATTCGCAACAACAACTGCAAAAGAGTTTTACACAAAGGAAGAATGATGCGAGGGAATTGAAAGAAGAGAGTTATGTGAAGAGCGAAGGGATCTGTCATGAAATGTGAATAGATAGGCAAAGTTGTTCTTTAGGTATTTCGGTGTCGCAGGTTCGTTGAGAATAGAGAAAAGTAAGCAAAGGATTATTTTTATCTCACATTACAAAACGTGTCACGACATATGTGGCCACAGACAGACTGTAGTTCAATAGTCTGGCCTGAAAATGTCGCAGGTGGGAATTGGATGATGATGGCTGAAGATCGTGGTAATGGCGAGCTTTGGGGGAGGCCTGCATCCAGCAGTGAACAAACACAAGAACGTATTTTATTCTTCCGTAGCATGCAGGTTAGCATATTGTCAAAAAAAAAAATATATTTGAAAGTATTCGTCAAACACGACCATAACTAACCGACAATGCACTGTAACAGATTAATTAATTCAAACTGTCCTAGATTCAATTCTCATACTGTTTGGGTTCTTGCCCCGTCTTGTTATAGGTATATTTAATCTCTTTGGTGGCAAGATTAGTAAGACGGGCGGCTGAAAATCGGCGCTATGGCCTATCCCTACGTCGTTGTTGTGAACGCCAAGTTGATCGCCTTTTTATCGCTATACATGTGCTGGTAGACCAACAGCCAGTAGCAGAACGGTTAATTATCTTTTGACTAGTTTAACGTACGGTTATAAAGCACGTCATTGGCCGAAATAATGTGACAAGTTAACTACTAATCTCGTGGCGTTTTCACTGTTATGTCCAATTTAAAGTCCTTTTACAATTTTAATAAAATTTGTTATTTACTTATATTTTTCTATGTGCATTGTTTGACGACAAATAAATATTTATTATTATTTATGCTCTTAAAATCATAGAAATGCCATCATCTTTGCCAGTGAAAATCAAAAATTGTGGATTTAGAAAACATAATTAATTAATTTATGGCATTTCTCGAGTCTGACACGCTAAGAGACAGCGACGATGCCACATGTTATGATTGGCCCTATAGAAAGTTGGCTAAATTTTCCGACCACCCCGGTCGTGATGATACTTTACTTTTAGTACCTAAAACGTTTCACTCAACAAAATAATCAGCGAGTTTCAAAATATGTAGGTATTTTACGAAATAAATGTGGATAGAAATTAATTTACGAAATAACAAAAAAGTTTGTCGTAACGACAGAAGTTATTACAAACGACAGTAGACAATTCCAAGTCAAAACAATGTAAATTAGGAAGAACAAACAAAGTCATTAACAGTCCGCAGAGATCTCGGCATAATTGAAGCTGGCTTGTAAATCTGAAACTTGGATTCAATAGCTGTAACCTTCGCATATTTTACTTAAACATACATGAAATCCTGACACCAGTTTGCTAAGTATATTTCAATACAACTGTTGGGCAATCCATACCTGAAAATAACAGAAAATAAATATTATTAAAGTGTTAAATTATACAATATTTACTTGGAAAATCAGAATAATAAGTGCTTAACTAGACTTTACTAAAATAGTAATGCGAGCGGTGGTGGTTCGGTTGTAAGAACGTTTTCCTTTAAGGAGTCTGCGCACTACACCGTATCATACCATGACCGTGCTATGAACGTATCAAGAACGGAAGGCAATACGATGCGGCTTGCTTTGTCCACTGAAACGAATCGATAACGTTAAGTCCGCGGATTTAGACTCGGAGGTACCGGGTTCGATACCTGGTCAGGACACAAAAAATATTTATTGATGTAAATAAATACATTAAATTAGTTAATATTTAATTTATTTGTGATATTTCTCGAGTTTGGTACGCTGGAGACATCGACGAGCTTGCCGCTTGTCATGATTGGCCTATAGTAAAGTTGGCTAAATGTGAATCCGCTTATTTATAAGCGTGGTTTCTGACCACCCCGAAAGGGAAACGGTCGTGATGATGATACTTAAAATAAATACACTTACATCGTACGATTATTATGCATAAAACTTGCGCTGAGAAACGTTTGCCAAGAGAGCGCATAATAAGGAACAGATTTCTCCACTAAAAACAGCAGCGCATAAATCTCACTATGCCAAAAATTTATGTCAGGACAAAGAAAATAAATTAGAAACTGCGACAGCAATTTCTAAGCTGTAGTGTCTCAGTTTGCCTTCTTGTACGTGACCCAAATGTCCCATCTCTTGAATAATATTTGACACGAGGGTTTTAGCTTGGCTCACGTTTTACAACGCAGAAAATTTCTCACGGACGAAAGTAATACTGAGGTTATGAATAGAAAATATTACATTTGGTACGTTCTCTTCAGTGGCTATATTGCTATCTGTTGACTTTAATGTAAGGATCAGGTATTTTATGAAATCTTATGGTGTGTTTACACGCGCACCACACAGCCTGGCTAGCAGCCCTATACATTGCCTGCTGGCAGCGATGTAAGACGTCGTGCGTGGTGCCATCAAACAAACGGGTCACTTACACACACACACACTGTTACAACAAAAGATATTAATTTAATAAGAAACATGGCACGCACATCTGCAGCCGACTAATTACACCTCGCTCCGAGGAACGTACAAAAACCACTCAAGCAGAAGCAGAAGCAGACTGACGCGTGAGTTGTCATATATGACAACTAGTGTTGCCCAATCTTGGTCTTGCAGTCTTGATGACAACACTACTGATGTGGTTGCAAGACTCTTGCAGATTTTTTTTTCCAAATTTTGCTAGTTTTTGTGTTTTCAATAAATTTTAATTGCGTCGTCGTGTCCGTAATTTTAGTTTTTTTTTCTTCCTGAGGAAAAAAAAATAACGTTTAGGTATTTGAAACTTGGGAGAGCTCGTTTTTAAATAATTTTATTTTAGCATACCTAATACCTCCGAGGTCTAGCGGTTAATTCCGTGGATTTGGACTTGGAGGTACAGGGTTTGATTCCTGGTCGGAACACAATAAACTATTTAATTTATTTGTGATATTTGGTACCCTAAAGACATCGCGGAGAGAGATTTCCTTAGTACAATTGGAAAATAAAATATATATTGAGTCAGAGTAAGAGTCTTGCGCAAAGACCAATTAGGAGTGCAAGACCAAGACCACCTACTCTGATGCAAGACCAATTCCACCTATTCTGATGCAAGACCGAAGACAAAGACTGGCTAAGTCTTGGTCTTGCTTTGGGCAACACTAATGACAACTCACCCGTACGATCTTGTAATGAGCGTGACATAAAGTCGCGCGCGTCGTTTTATAAAATATTTGGTCTAAACCGAGCATTAGAGGTTGAAGGTGAACAGGGATTCGCTATCGAAGATTTCTGACAGCTCCAAGTGATCTATTGCTACTTAGAATTCAATCGAAGGGTGCCCTAATGTCGGCATGTCTAAAAAGATCGGGTAAAACAGATTTCGCTTAATAGGTCTACGAACAGCCAGACACATTCGATTGTTGCTAAAATAATCTTTACCCTGGCAGATTTTTCCCTGCATTAGTTAAATTGGCTAGTTAGTGTTAAAAAATATCTATAAAAATAATACAAACAGGTACCTACACGTATCATTTGCAAATATTTAGTAGCTCCCAACGAGTCGTGCAGGGTCAAGTTGCAAAACGGACAAGGTGACGAGTCTACTATCAATTAACAATCAAGTCACTAACTGGCTGCGGTGGCGGTCAAGTACCCAGTTGTTAAAAGCCGGTATTTATTTTTCCTGCTCATTTTCGTTGAATGAATGTATTATTTATTTACAAATATCGCTAGCTCATCATCATTAGCCTGAGTCTTTTTACTGCTGGATTTGGGGGTCCTCGGTCTCCACATCAGAACCCGTCATTTACTCCATTATTCGCCATTCTGTAACTAGCTGTTTCGCCGTAATTTTAAAAATGATGGCGAGACAAACATACTCTCCGTGGGGTCGTATCGTGCTTTGATGACGTCATGACCCCCATGTCTACTATCCCAGTATTGTAACATATGTGCCTTATTTAATCTCGAGTAGGTACAAAGCTTCTTTTGCATACTATGGATACGATTTTAACGTTGCTTATTTTATTTCAACGTACATTGCGTGTTAATAATGAAACCAAATATGAGCTATAGTTTAAGAATATAAAATATCAATGTACCAACGAACCAGGTGAACTATTAGACGGAAGTGTCCACTAGCATTTAACTAACCAAGACGTGAATAAAATATTCTTCAACGCCTTACAAAGTAAACATTGCCGACTTCCTATGAACGACGTGTATTAGGGCCTTCTCACATGTATACGGTCACATATTTTTTTTATTCATTACAGCCCCTAGAATTCGACTGTTGGAGATGAGCCTTCTAGAACAAATATCTGGAGAACTTGAGCTAGATCTCATGTCAAACTTTAATGACATTTTATTAACGATTGCACAAGTTGGTATTAGTTGGTATACCGGGACCGACAGCTTAACGTGGTCTCTGAAGCAATTGAACAGTGGTGTTGTAAATCTATGACAAATGTTCGTAAAAAAGTGTATTTCTCATTGGTACATGCCGGGGGGTTTAAACCGACCTTTGTAGGATTTTAAGGAAAGCGTTCTTACAACCGAGCCACCATGCGTGTAAATTAAAAATGGGTGAGCAAAAGAAAGCTTTCACAAGTCACGGCGACCGTGCGTCGCCCGTGCTTTTCCACTATTAACGCAGTTTTCGTGCGGGAACCATCTGTGCAATTATGTATTGACATGTATAGTCTCGTTCACATTAGCGTAAAACGGCAAGGCGAGCGGGGGGAATGCAATTCTAGCGCTAACATAGATTGACGTTTTCCGAAGAATATCTGACAAAACCCAGATTAAACTTTCCCGCACAATCATTATAGTTTTTATAATTAACCGTGTATGTGTGGTGCAGGCGTCGTTTGCTCAGAATCCATTGGACCGCACGACGCATTAACGTTTCGGTGCTCGAAGAACTGAAACTTGCCAAGGGACAGAGACTTTCTGCTGTCTGCTTTACCCTATTCTGCAATATTTTGGCCACTATGCTAGAAGAGGTGCCGACAATCTGGAAAAACTTTTAGTAACGCGAAAAGTAGACGGTAAAAGAACAATAGGAAGAAGCCCTAAACGATGGTCCAGTCAGGTAATTAAACACCTAAACATCCCAGTATACCAAGCCGAGGACCACGATTGACTGATTGATTTCTACTAGTAGAAGTGCGGCCTACCATATGGGATAAGACCATAGCGGCTTATAAAAACAGGAATGATACAAAGGTGCACGAGCGACCGTGCGTTAACCGTGTACATGTGAAAGAGCTGGCACGGCACACGAGCAGCTTAAACGGCAATCGTATGCAGGTAAAAAGGCAAGTTATCACCGCGAGTATAATTTGAATTAACAATTAAAATGGTTAATGTAGTCATTTGCTAAGGCGTAATAGATCTGAAGTGTATAATCCAAGGTTAGTGGCCAGTGTTACTTGGATGACATAACGTTGTGGTCGCCGCCCACATGGCAGTCTTGGGTTTGTTAAACTTACCGCACACCAGCTTATAAGTGCGCAATAGAATAATGCATGGCTAAGGTAGTTTTTTTATTGTGCCTTTTTCTGAATACCTTTCGCAACAAAAAGGCCTTACTTGGAGCTGAAATACTTTAGTCGCCACATTTTTTACTTATAAGCTCACGAAATGCGAAACTACAGCAATAATTACGTATGTTTCTTATATTCGTTTAATGTGCACGCTATCAAAGACAAATCTTTTTGGCGTCTACGTAAAATACCAAATATTTTACTGTTCCCCATAATACCAAAGTCAACATATCTTTATTCAGGTAATCCATTCTAAACATAATAGGCATTATATATATAGGTATATATTTATTTGTTATTGTAGGACGTGTTTATTTATGTAAATGATATTGCATATAATAAGTAGGTATGTTATTAATCTGAGTTTTACTAGCGTGCTCCTTCACCAAGAGAACTCCAACACACTTTTAACTACTCGAACACCAACCCCCATTCGCTAGATCCAGATCCCACTGTCTCTTACCTCTTTCCTCGGTTAAAAAGATAACTCTGGGGCAATAAATTTGAAGAAGATATAGAGTTGATGGCCGCGGTTGAGGTTTGGGAAGGTCAACACATTAAAAAGATTGTCTAAATGTAATAAAAAATAGACTTGTTAGGTAACTATGTAGATTTATTTAAATAAAATTCAAGTCAACTATCTGATTATCAATACTTTTGGATCATACACTCGTATATATAAATAATTTTAAGTATCTATGTTGTTCGCAACTTTCCGCAGCTTCTTATCATATATCAGTTACAAAGCTTAGTTGGTAGAAAATAAATTTACGGCATTAAGCTCGCTTATGTACCTGCACTTGTTTCGGCTTTGTACAACAAATAATTTGTTATTATTTTCAAACCTATTACAGCAGTTATGTAATGTCATAAAAATAATATTATAACTAAGGTATCGGAGTCCACAAATCTATCTATTAACAAAAACGTTTGGTAAATGAGACGTCAATATATGCGAGTATGCCTAGTGTGAGTCCAGCCTTATTATTCTTCGAATGATGAGTATTCATAAACTCAAAACGGTCATTGTCATGACACCAATTAGCACGCGCCATCCGATACTATCTCTTATATAGGCTTTGCAGGCGTGAAAATAAATTGGTGTTCAACGTAAATAGTAATATTGAAAATGCGGTGTAATATTTTTATAACAGTATCATCACCACGACCGTATTACTTTCAGGGTGGTCAGATACAACACTTTTTTAATAAGTGGACACACTTTTAGCAAACTTTACCATAGGCCCATTGTGGACAAGTGGCAAGCTCGTCGATGTCTCTAGCGTACCAAAATTATATAATTATATATATTAATTATTGTGTTCCGACCAGAATTCTAACCCGGTACCTCCGCGTCTAAATCCACGGACTTAACAGGTAGACCACAGAGGCAGTTTTATAACAATACATACATACATATCTTCATGCCAGTTGGACATTCTGATAGTGATTTTTTTTTTTTATTTGGTCGTGATAGATTTATAACAGTGTTTACTTATTTCTTTATTAGGGTCGCCAACAGTGTCAGCAACAAGACATACATGGATTTTTACTTACAACTAAGACAGAAACCAGATGCTGCACCAATTACACGCAACCACCACATGCTATTACAGTATCCATTAATAAATAGAAATATGTCTCTAAGGTAAATCGCGTAAAGACCCGTTAAAATTATTTTAAAAAACTATTATGAATATGCGCGAAAGTTTAAAAAGTTTAATCCATTAATTGGGTCTTTGAGCAGCCAAAATAAAAACACAATACAATTATAATAATAATTGAGTAAATCTAAGTACAATAAGATCGATTTAAATTTTAACAAAAATGCAAGGAAATACGATTTAGTATTTCATTGCAGTTTTTTGCAAGTAGTGTTGATAAACACGACCATATTTTACCAAGTAAAGGTAGTAATCCTTGATCCAGCAACAACCTTAATACTTGATAGCAATTTTATAAACAACCTTTTAAATAATATTTTAAGTAACGTAACGAATATCACGATCGTATATCTTTTGGCTATGATAACATTAATTATTGTTATCATAGCATTTCAAATCTATGTATATTTCACATATACTCCGTGGATTTTTTTTACAGACCATTTTTTTATATTATAATCTACAATAAAAATAAAGATTTACATATTTTTTTATTTTAATTATTTAGTAATAAAATCCTAAGTTACGGTGCAGAGAAGTGTTCCTCAAAATATCGCCATTCATACAGATCCTAGTCAAGTAGGTAGCGAGACGTCGACGATCGCGCAAAAGTGTTATTCTTTCTCGCCTTTATTTCGTCTCTCAGCTGTGGGCGAGATCAATTAATAATACGGTCACCCTAGTCTTTAGGTATTTATGTATGGTACGATGGATATTGCGATTTGCAGACGCGGCCTTTTTCACTATGCAGTAATTTTTGTTTTTCGGATAATGTTTTTTATCTTAAAAAAAAGAGACAACTTATAAATAAAGGTTCTATCAATGGCACCTGAGCCACCACCTCGCCATATATGAATGACATGTAGTCAATAGTAATTATACCTCTAACATAATTAATTACCCATTGGGTTAGACCAAAATAAGTTTCCGATCAGTCTGTCTATCATGCAAGTGTAAGCCAAAATTTCCACGAGGCTTATTTTCAGCAGTGGATATCTAGGACTTTGTGTTCTACGATCCCACCTGGCGACGAGTGGCGCGCGAGATCCATAAATGTTAGCAACTGGAATTCGAACCTGATCCCGAAACGTGTGGTTACACTTTACTGGGTTTATTAGCACGAACGATGGACTTACCTGCCCTAGCAGACTGGGCAAATAACCACCATCAGTCTGCCTACCACCTATTTGTTGTTATAGTTAAAAGTATGTGCCATTTCCAATAATGTCAAATGCCAATTTTTACTTTCAAGGAGAACTAATAATGTAAGCTTGCCATGGTGATATTTATGTAAAAAACCGCTTGAAATAAGACTTAGTGAATAATGAAGTTTAAAGAAATAGCTTTAAGAAAGAATACAGGGTAAGATTCGCCGCAGCTGGGACAATTAATCAAGCCGGCAGATAAGCGGCGGCGCCCGTCCCCTCTCCTTCTGATCGCGTTTGGTAGACTGAGGCGGTATGCGCTTTAACCACCTTTACTGCATTTTAATTGTAATTTATGTGCTCTGATTTTTACAGTAGCTAGTAGTAGCAGTAACAGTAGTTTTAGTAACATCATACTAAAACATTTTGTTCATTGTACAAGTATAGCAACAATATGGGTAAACAAATATAAAAAAATAATAGATGATCAATACTCCATGTTTAACATTTCCTTATAACTTACGAGATTGGTACGGTTAATTGTTTTGCTGAGTTGCACAAAAATGTAGTCACTGTTAATGTAACGATTAAAGTTAAAAATGGCGTCTAATGTATATGAAGGCCAGTCGTCAGCTTGTACAATCGGCGTCATTTTTAACTTTAAATATAATTACATATTACATATAATAACTAAATGTCAAACTAATTCCCAACCAGGAATCGAACTAAATCCAAATCTAAGTCTAAATCCACGGACTTAACCGCTACATTAGAAAGAGGCAGTTTAAATTTTTAAAGTATTTTAACAAAAAAATAAAATTAGAAGCTTAGTTTACGAGGGGCGTTCAAAATATTCTCGGTATACGTTACAACCTCTTTTATATATATATTTGTTACTGGCCGCTAAGATTCATCCATTGACATTAAAAAAAAGTAAAATTGGAACCGAGATGTTCTTTTGTTTTTCTGCAATTGCCGAACAAACATGAACACCATGAGCGAATTAACAATTTTAACGAAATTAGAGCACCGATCCGTCATAAAATTCTTGACAAAACAGGGTAAAAATCAAAAAACCATAAAAGAGGAAATGGATTGTGTTTACCGTGAGTCTGCTCCTTCTTTATCTACTATTCAAAAATGGTCAAGCGAATTTAAGCGTGGAAGGGAGAGTATTGAAGATGACCCTAGACCTGGCCGGCCTGTAGTGGCTACCTCACGAGAAAATATTGATAAAGTGGAAAAACTTATATTGGAAGACGGCCGAGTGAAGGTAAAATCTATAGCTCAAGTAACCAATCTCTCTATTGGTACCGTACATGACATTATACATGACCATCTTAATATGTCAAAAGTAAGTGCAAGATGGGTTCCGCGAATGCTGACGCTTCTTCAAAAGGATATGCGTGTGGCTTGCTGTTCAGATTTTATCGACCTGTGTGGTGAAAATCCCGATGAGGTGCTGCAAAAAATAGTTACTGGAGATGAAACCTGGGTTCATCATTATTACCCAGAGAGCAAACAGGAGTCCATGCAGTGGCACATTAAGGGTTCAGCTCATCCCAAGAAGTTCAAGGTAATCCCGTCAGCTGGCAAGGTCATGGCCACAATATTTTGGGATTGTGAAGGAGTTTTGCTTATCGATTATAAAGAAAAAGGTGTAAATATCACAGGGCAGTACTACGCTAACGTTATACGTCAATTAAGAGATGCGATCAAAGAAAAGAGGCGAGGAAAGTTAACCAAAGGTGTTCTGCTTCTGCATGACAACGCCCCTGTCCATACTGCTCATATTGCCAAGGCAGCTATTGTTGAATGTGGGTTTGAAACTGTTACTCATCCACCCTATAGTCCGGACTTAGCCCCAAGCGACTTCTTTTTGTTTCCCAATCTTAAAAAGGATCTGCGTGGAAATAAATTTTCTGACGATGAAGCGTTGAAGACGGCCGTGGAGGAGCATTTTTACACCAAAGATAAAAAATATTTTTATGAGGGATTAAAAAAAATAATTGATCGATCTTATAAGTGTATGAACATAGGGGGGGAGTATATTGAAAAATAAAAATATCAAACTTTTCGTACTTGTTTGTTTTTATCCACATACCGAGAATATTTTAAACGCCCCTCGTATATGCACGTCTGCGGATAAAAAAATTTTAATGCAAATCCACTTCTGTCGGCGATGATACATTGAGGGAAGATTTTGCTGCATGAGTGTACTTTTACCACGCGCGACTGTACTTTCGGGAGCTGCGCGCGCATACCGATCGATAACGCCCCCTCCTCTCAAACTCGGGCCCTCCTAAATTCGTGTACCTATTTTTTGCGGTTTCCAGACATTCTGTGACAGTGCACTCAACTTTGGAAATCATGATAAAAATTTAAAATTCAAGTACTTTTTAGAACCAGTAACTACAATTTATTTCTGTATATTTCTAAACTTTAATATTTTTTTTTCTTCTATTGTTAGATATTTGAGACTTAGGGCCGGTAATTCAATGCTTTCGTAGTAGCTTCGTTCACTTACGAGGGTTTAAAAGCTTTTGCATTCCTCTCCTTCACACAAACCAACATTTTCAAAGATTTCTCGAATAGGAGTGCACTTTTGAAATATCTAGACTATCAACTTACTAGGAAATAAAATTACCGACATTTTGGGACATATTTTCACTTCCATTCATTTCATTCTAGACCTCCACTGTTGGAGGTGGGCCTTTCAGAACATATATCTGGAGAATTTGGCCTACACTCACCACGCTGGCAAAAAAAATCACAAATCGTCAAGATCGTAGAACAGTGTCGGATTTAAAAAAATACCCATAATTTTGCATATATATTTATATATAGTTTTATATTGTTTGTGGTCTGTAATTTATAGTGCAAATATTAGAAAGGGTTCCAAAATGAAATCTAGAAGGTTTGCACTTATTATGAGACTTAAAAAGTGACAAAAAAAAAACAGTCGAAATGACAGTTGAATGGCCGCCATGAAAATTTTAAATATAGCAGATCCGTCACTGTTCTACGATCATGACGAAATAAAATAAAAAACGGATATTAATCAGTTAAACGGTTATTCTGGTAAAAAAAAAAGATACTAGTGTGTAATTCGAATCGATTAATTTTAGAGTTAAAACAGTTTTAATCTAAGGGTGCGATATTTATTACATTAAATTGGACTGTAGTAAAAATTATGTGTACAGATATCGTTTTGCTATAATAATAAGCTGTCTTGTATTTTTGTAACTTTTTAACTCGTTCATATTTTTGATACTTGCATAACTTCAAATCGATTAATTTTAGGGTTGAAATCGTTTTAATCAAGGGTTCGAAATTTATTACATTAAATTGGACTGTAGTAAAACTATGTGTACAGATACGGATATATCGTTTTCCTATAATAAAATGCTGTCTTTTATTAGTAAGTTTTTAACTCGATAATATTTTTGATATTTGTATAGAATTCGAATCGATTAATTTTAGAGTTGAAATAGTTTTAATTAAGGGTTCGATATTTATTACATTAAATTGGACTGTAGTAAAAATAATTTGTGTACAGATACGGATATATCGTTTTGCTATAATAAAATACTGTCTTTTATTAGTAACTTTTAACTCGTTCATATTTTTGATACTTGTATAGAATTCGAATCGAGTCATTCAGTTTTAATCTAAGGGTGCGATATTTATTACATTAAATTGGACTGTAGTAAAAATTATGTGTACCTACAGAAATATCATATTGTTATAATAAAGAGCTGTTTGTCTTTTATGATACTCATATATAAATTCTTATATTATATAAACTCTTAATATTTTTGATACTTGTATGGAATTTGGATCGATTTAATTCATAACTTTTTTGCGAATCTAAACTGAATTTCTCACTGAACTGTATGAAGTATACGAGTACGATGACCCACCATTGGATACTCAATAGTATGCTGAAGTATCAATTATATTGAGTATGTTCTCCGAAGAAATTTAATACTAAAACAGCGTTGGTAGTTTGAACAAGGATGGTGAATTCAATCCATTAAAATTTTATGGGTCTGGTGTTTTATAGTATCTTTTTAATGTTTTATAATCTTCTAGCACGTTATGGCTTGAGACTGGGAATCGATGCTGCGTCTAATGGACGTCAGCTGTTACGTTTAACTACATTAACTACAAACCACTCCCACTAACTTAGATATAAACCGGTCATTTTAAATAATTATTTTTATTGCATGCGAGATTTTTTTGAATGCGAGACAAACCAAGGCACTAGTGTTTAAAAGAAGAAATGTGACAACCGTGATGATAAAGATTGATGATGAAACTCTAGAACAAGTGAATGAAATTATAATTATCTGGGCAGTGTTTTCACTGCGGATGGGAAGTACGATAGGGACGTTGAAAGAAGAGTGAACGCGGGAAATAGTGTTAACGGTGCCCTGGGGTCACTGATCGGCAGTCGAAATGTCAGTGACAAAGCTCGGTTCGCCATACACAATGCCATGTTGGTACCAACACGGATGTATGGAAGCGAGACGTGGATACGTCAGAATACGCATGAGAGTAGGGTTAATGCAGTAGAAATGCGGTCGTTCCGGCGGATATGTGGCGTCACTTTGGCGGACCGCATACGAAACGTCGAAATACGGAAAAGGGTTGGTATGAAGGAAAGCATAGGGACAAAAATAAGGAAAGGCATGCTACGATGGTTCGGGCATGTTGAAAGGATGAGCGATGAAAGATTGACGAACCAGCATTATATATAATAATGCGAAAATTGTGGGTGAAAGAGGCCCTGGCAGACCGAGACTCAAATATTACGATCAAATAAATAAAACACCGTAACCAAAGGGCATGTATGAAGAGTTTAATGAATGTCGACGAAGCGAAAGAGGTATGTCGTAATCGTGTCAAATGGCGCTCAATTGTCTCTGCCTATCCCGCAAGGGATCTGGCGTGAAGATATGTGTGTGTGTGTGATTTTTATTCTTAGAATACTAACAAAGATTCCTTCTTTCTTCAGCAGTCATCTTCAGAGATCTAGTACTCTGAGTAGTTGACACGATATGCTAAAAATTCGCGCCACAGTAGACTGAAATCAGTCCCGATAGCTGCAGCCATGAAGAGGTTACGACTGGTACAGGTTTTATTTAGGCAACCAGCGGCTCCCGAGCCACATTGAATGTGAAGCTGCGGCTCTGTAATTCCATACGCAAATATTATATATAAAAAAAATATGTGTAACACCTGTACTCGCTTTTTACCGCACACTTTCCCCGTGACACTTGTCACTCGTATTTATTGTTGGAAAGATATTTGTTTGTGGCTTTTTAAAGACTTTGAAATTTTATAAATTGTAATATTTGCCATCCGACTCAAAAGGTTTGCCGAACCCTGATCTAGAACGATGAGTCATTTAGAACATATATCAGAAGTCTTTGACCTACAGATCAGACGTTTTAGGTTGAAAAGTTCCATAGAGCGCTCCCTAGGAGGAACCTCCTTAGGAACTACTGGAATTTGTTCCTTTGCCAGATCTCCCGCTTCATAGTTCGTTCCATTCCAACTATACTGACTTCAAGAGCGACCTAGCCCACAGAGAAGCGGCGAACTAAACTGTGCACTGCTTTTCCTGGTCAGGAACCACTATCAGCAACTCTAGTCGAAAGTGTATTTTAAAAATTCCTGAACAATTCTATAAGTTGGTGTTAGTGGAGCCGGGACGGCTTAACCAGTGCAAGACATGACAAATGATACTTTGGGATTGAAGTGTAGCATTCCAACCACCACGGCTCTCGAAATATTAGTAAATTTGTATTGAATGCCCAGCCCTTATGCAGTCAAAAACATATACAAAGTACAGAACTTACGTCTAAATGTTTTACCCCTAATGGCTTTAGGTATACAACGGATGATTAACGAACCCACTAAGAGCCAATTTATTTGGTTACATAGGTATACGGCTGCAACAATTATCAACTTTATATTGAAGTTATAGTATAAAATACTGCATGGAATTTGTTAGAGAGCAAATATTTTTATGATTTAATCTAGAATAAATTTAAAGAACAGCGTATTTTTAAATTTAATTACTCAGTAATACAATCTTAAGTTACGGTACAGAGATGATTTCCTAAACATATGGCCACTCATGCCGACCCTAATTGTAGGTAGCAAGAGGTCGGCGATCGCGCGATTATTGGCTTATGTAATTGTTTTTCTCTTTATTTCTTTTCGCTATGACCGAAATTAATTATTAATGTTTTATTTTTCGGATATTGAATTTTACTATTAAAAAAGTCACCTCTTTTATTTCAAAAAGGGATTCTACCAATGTCATCAAAAGCCTAAAAAATATATTAGCTTTTTTGACAATTACTCGCGATATATAGTGGTATATGAAACGCAAGTATTTTGCGTCATTAGGCAGACGCTATGCTAGCTTCCCTCATACAATCGTAATATGAAAAGTATACACTACTCGTAATATAGGCATAAACAAACACGGAGACAAAGCTTCTATCAAATGTTAAGAATGTATTGATTAATTATTGTGTATATGTTTTAAAAGTTTAATACGAATGTGATATTTACGAGTATTATTGTGTAAAACAAAATACAATTTTATTAATTGCCGCTTACATCAATATATTCCATTAAAAAAATGGTCGCAATATCATAAATTAGACTACCCGCGGTCCTGCAAACTACAGTTAAAATTTTTCATTACAAAACGTTTATTCGAAACGGCCAGCGTTTAATGCTGGAATTGTTCATAAATTCTCGTTCACAATTCATAAATCGTATTATTACATTATATTGAAAAGCCGTTTTAAAATAGAGGTAGAAATATTGTGAAATCAAAAGCCACTGAATAAAATGTTTCATTTATTTATTGAAAATTTACTTTACAGATACTAATTCTTTGATCCGGCTTTGCCTGTGTAGAAGGCGGTCGGCAATAAAGCAAATTACGATGAATTTCATTCTATATTATTATTTATTGCACCAAAACTCAAACTTAGGTACATAGGCGAGTTTAATGCCTGTTAGGCATTCTCTGACAACTAACCTTTGGGATGGTGAGAGATTATGGGCAGGGTGCAACAATCTAATAATATTAGGCTAATTTATAAATACACTACATACCAAGCAATTACATAAACTACATGCAAGTATTATGAACATATACATACATAATATATATAAATAATGTTTGGTAAACTCGCCTATGTACCTGCACTTGTTTTGGTTTTGTACAATAAATAAATTATTATTATTTAAAGAATAAAGATGATGACTACAAAGCATATTTTATATTTTTAATAAAATCGTGAAACCAATACATATAGTCAGACAGCTTTCGCATTTATGATATTAGCATGGATAAAGTTATAATATTTCACATAATAAAATGCTAATATTATAAATGCGAAAGAAGCTTTATCTGCGTGTTTGTATGTACTCGTATTTGTCTCGCCTTCCCGCCTATTATAACTATACCACGGCTTCTTTTTTTTAATATTTGAAGATACGTTTATTGGAACCAGGGATTACAGTCCCGCAAAACAGGATCCCTCAATCCCGCTTCACTCATTGGCCTGCGAGATACCTCACCCCTATGCGCGAATGAAAAAAAAGCGCCTTTCAAAAGTCAGCACCATATGTTAGATTTAAATAATAAACGTAGACACTGAGGGTGGTCAAATTTAAGGTCATACAGCGGGCTATGCAGAGAGCCATGCTCGGTATTTTACTGATGGATAAAGTCCGAAACACGAAAATCGGTCAGAGAACCCAAGTTAGCGATATAGCCTTGAAAATTTGTAAGCTGAAGTGGCAATGGGCCGGGTACGTCTGTCGCAAAACCGATGAACGAAGGAGTAGACGGGTTCTGAAGTGGAGACCTGAAGAAGGTTGCTGGTGAAGCCTGGATAAGGGTGGCAAGAGATCATGTGATGTGGCGAGCCTTGGGGGAGGGGATGGAGAGACACAAGCTAGCAAGATGATGATGATAGCGAAAAGAAATTAGGAATTATGTTTTAATTATTTATATATTTAAATTAGTAATTATAAGACTGGTTAAACATAAAACAATTTTATAAGAGTGTCAGGTATACAATAAGAACAAGCAAGGGTTATAAAATAATCTCTGGCAACCCCGGATGTAACAAGTTTACCGATTGAACATTATTATTATTTTTATTATTTAAATTGGAATAAGTGATAATTTTGATAAAGAAACTAGTAGTGATAGTAGATAAAGACTTAAATTTGCGTCCGTGAATAATATTCTGGCTAATTTCTTACGGGAAATATGAATAACTTTGTGTTTAAAATACGTGCTACTTGACTGTGATTCATTGTGATTCGAGCCCAAGGCATATAATACCCAGTTTGAGCCAATAATTCTATACATAACAGACTTGTTTTTACATGTGTTTCGTTATAATAACATTACCAAATGTAATGGATGCAATGTGAAAGTTTAAAATTGAAGAATTCCTAATATATTTTACCACTAGTAAGCTCCGCCCCCTTTTTCGATCGACGAATCGCAAGCGCAGGATTGCTCGCGACCGCTGACGTATCTAATTATTTAGGCCTAACTTAACATAATGAGGAGCAGATAAAAGCATTCTTAATTAGCACTTGCAGGGAGTTTAATAAGCAGTATGAAGATTACGTAAACTTAATGCTTTGTGTTTTGATCTTGGTAATGAGTTGACTTTAAATATGGAATGTGGTGGTTGCAAAGAGTTAACCCATGGCAAGGACACTCTTCAATGTAACTTATGTCGCGGTTTATACCATTACATGTGTCTTAATTTTACCAAAAGTCAATATCACGTATTAACCCCAGAATTTATAACTTCATGGATCTGTCCAGCTTGTGTTAATGTGACTAGGCGGACACAATCTAACGTAAACACACCTGTTCGTGCTCACCTAGTTTCCACTATCGAGGACTCCATGGATATATCGTGTGATCTGTTAAGCAGTGATCATAATGTCACCTCACTGGCTCTTAAACCTACAGCGCAACCTCTTACAATAGACAATATTAGCATTCTTCTAGACCAAAAATTGAATACTACTTTACAAACTTTTATGCAAACATTTAGAACAGCTATTAAGGAAGATATTCAACAAATGGTTAAGTGTGAGGTGAGATCTGCGGTATCTGACTTGAAGGCTGAGTTTACATCTACTACTGACTACATATGTGCCGAGCAGTCCACGTTAAAGTCAAATATAGATGAAAAAACCAAAACCATTCAACATTTGGAAAATGAAAACCGCCAACTACAAACTGAAATTACTAAATTACATCAGCGTATAACTTCGGTGGAAAAAATATCGCGCAGTTGTAATATTGAAATACAGACAGTTCCTGAATTCCCGAACGAGAATGTCTCAAATATATTTAAGAAGTTATGCGAAGTCATCGGTTCTCCGCTCGAAGATAACAGTGTTCACGCTTGCCGCAGAGTGACAAAACTCAATCAAAGTTCAAGCCGACCCAGAAACATACTTGTGACAGTATCGAGTCCACGAGTAAGGGATATCATTTTATCAGGCGTTCACCGTTTCAACAAAGCCAATAAGGACTGCAAGATCAACTCTCAACACTTGGGGATTTCTGGGAATTGTAGCCCTATTTTTGTCGTCGAGCATTTATCTCCGGAGCAAAAAGGACTACATGCAGCTACCCGGAAATTAGCGAAAGAGCTTAAATATAAACATGTATGGGTGAAGTATGGAGAGACAATGCAAGTGCTATACACATCAAAAATAGTGATTATTTAAATAAACTTAATTAATATTAATAACTAATCGAATTTAATATATTTTAATTTTATTCTTACTTATTTTTTCTAATATTTATATAGATTTATCAGTTTTTTTTTTTTTTTTTTAATATTTAATTTTATATATTTTTAAATTTAGATAATTATAATTACTCATACTTACAATGTTAAATATGTATTATCAAAATGTTGGAAGAGCTCGTTCGAAAATGGACTCTATATACTTAAGTTTATTAAATTGTAATTATGACATTGTATGTTTGACTGAAACTAATTTTAATGCAGGCGTATTCGATAGCGAGGCAATAGATACCCGTTATAATGTTTTTAGGCGCGACCGTCAGGACAGCTGCTCTTTAAAAAGTGACGGGGGTGGCGTGCTCATAGCAATTTTAAAGGGTTATAGCGTTATCCGGCAGACATCTTGGGAGAGTAGGGCCGAGGACGTCTGGGTAACCTTATTGCCGAATGATCCCAAGGACCAGTCATTAAATATATGTCTATGTTACCTGCCTCCAGATATTTCATTACATGACCTTTCCGATTTTTACTCTAGCTGTCAGAATAATATCTTGGGCTCAGGAGACAATAATAGTTTTTTTATTGTGGGCGATTTTAACACTGCAAACCTAGAATGGCACCAGTCGAGTGGAA
Source organism: Tinea semifulvella (assembly GCA_910589645.1). Lineage (NCBI taxonomy): Eukaryota > Metazoa > Arthropoda > Insecta > Lepidoptera > Tineidae > Tinea > Tinea semifulvella. The sequence continues at coordinate 7,952,041 of OU342599.1, forward strand.
GGTCGTTTGTTCCGGTCGATCCAAAGGACAGCAAGGCAATACTTTTGTCCGACACCATGGTAACATGTGACCTTCGACAATTTAATTCGATTCCTAATACATTTAATAGATTTTTGGACCTTGTACTGTCCGATGTCGAGAGTGTTGTCGTTTCTGAGGAGAATCTTGTCTGTAGAACTGACCAACATCACCGTGCTTATCTCATATCGATCCCTATATTAATAACCACAAAACCTTTGACACATAGTAAAAAAAGAAGACTAAACTTTTACAAAAGTAATTATGATAACATTAATCAAGCTTTGAATCAGGTGGATTGGGTAAATTTATTGTCTCATGCTGACATTGATATTTCTGTGGAACGTTTTTATGACACTGTATTTGATATTATTCGTAAAAATACGCCTATGACTGCCAGTAAAAAACACAGACAGCCTATTTGGTATAGTAGTGCCCTTAAATCTTGTCTAAAGGAGAAAGATAAGTGCCACAAACGCTACAAGAAGTTTAGAAATCCCCGGGACTATGATTCATTTGCCCTGCTGCGAACTAGATGCAAAAGTATGACACGTGTATGTTACAAATCTTTTATTTCCTCCGTAGAGGAATCAATTAAGGACAATACTAAGTATTTTTGGAGCTTCATTGGGAATAGGAAAGGATCAGCTACTATCCCCCATACCGTTACACTTAATAACCAAGCTGCGTCCGATGGTGACTCAATTTGTCAGTTATTCTCTGAGTATTTTGGCTCTGTCTATGTAGGATCTTCATCTACAGCATCTACGGCATCTACTTCTCCAGCTACCGTCGGTTGCACAAGTTCGTTATCTAATTTGGTGTTGAAAAGGGAGGATATCTTATCCAAGTTAAAGAAACTCAAATCTGATAAGGGCGCGGGACCCGATGAGATCCCAATTATATTTGTTAAGACTTGCGCAAGGGAACTCTGTACTCCGTTGCACATTTTGTTTAACAGGTCACTGATTTCGGGTGTGTTTCCTTTGTCATGGAAGACAGCACATATAGTACCAATTTTTAAAGCTGGAGATAGGTCAAGGTGCGAAAATTATAGACCTATTAGTATATTATCATGTATACCTAAGCTTTTTGAGTCTTTGGTGTTTGCACCGCTTTACAATCATTTTAAAATCTACTTGTCTGAGAGCCAGCATGGATTCATAAAAGGGAAATCCACACTCAGTAACTTATTGGAATACAAAAATTATCTCTGTGGTGCTGCTGCTGAACGCTGTCAGGTGGATTCCTTGTATACAGATTTTAGTAAAGCTTTTGACAGGGTTAATCATCAACTACTATGTGACAAATTGGCATCCCTGGGTATACATGGTGCTTTGTTGCGGTGGATGGAATCATACCTGAGTAACAGGACCCAACTGGTGGCTCTTAGAGGATATTACTCTAAGCCAATCTCTGTCCTGTCTGGAGTTCCACAGGGTTCACACCTGGGTCCCCTTTTGTTCCTAGTCTTTATCAATGACCTGGCTGAGCGCCTATCTTGTCCCTGTCTGCTGTACGCTGATGACTTAAAGATTTTTAACACAATTAGGTCAACTGAAGACTGTCTGTCTCTTCAGAGGGATCTTGATACGGTTGCTGATTGGTGCGTTGAGAATAAAATGTCCCTGAATATCGGAAAGTGCTTTGTGGTGTCTTTCACCAATAAGAAAAATAAGATCACGTATAGCTACGCTATAGATGGTGAAGTGTTGGATCGTAATGCTGTCGTTAAGGATCTGGGTGTACTGTTTGATGAGGGACTGACATTTCGCCAGCATTATGATTACATCGTAAATAGATCAAACCGACTTTTGGGATTTGTCTTGAGATCAACTAGGGAATTTAAAAACCCTAACACAGCTATCCTTCTCTTTAACAGCCTCGTCCGCAGTGTGTTAGAATATTGCTGTCCTATCTGGGCTCCATTTTATGTGGTTCATTGTAACAGAATCGAGGGTTTGCAGAGACGGTGCCTTAGGACGCTTTCTTATAGGTGCGGGTACGGCCGTTCCATAGGGGACTACTCCGCTCGATTATCCAAGTTTGGGGTTCTATCTCTTAAGAACCGTCGCATGAGATATGACCTTTTGTGCTTACACAAAATCCTGCACTCTTCCATTTCCTCTACATATTTGCTGTCGTCGCTTAACATCAATATTCGTTACAGAACAAGATGCCCGAACACATTCTCTCTATGTACCTATGTAAACAACACATCATTCTTTAACCCGTTGGTGAGAATGTGTCGCACCTACAATAGAGTGGTTAGCTTGCGGCCTGATATTGATGTTTTTGACAGTGGTTTTGCAGCGTATAAAAAGTCCATTACCACAGACCTCCTCTGCCTTATTTGACTCATATTGAATTTTATCTTTTGTTAAATTATTATTATGTTACCTGTATTGTTGTGCATGTATATTTTGTTGTGAATTGTATTTGTGTAAGGAATTATTTAATTGATACTATTGAATTGTAATTATGATTGAATTTAATTTGTGTAATTTATTTTCTAATTTTGATAATAATTATTATAATTTGCATGTTGTGTGTGCTGCTTGGATTCCAGTCTAGTCCATGTATAAATTAGATGAACTCAAATTTGCAACTGACTGGAATCTGTTTGCACACCTAATAATAAATAAATAAATAAATAAAAGAGCCAACAAGTGTATTTTTTATACCGAAGAAGCATTCAAACAATTGTGTTACGTGTTGTCTTACTATGATTCTGACAATATATAATAAGATTGCGGGATCCTATCCAGCAATTCAATCTCGCGGGATTGAAATAGCTGCGGGATTGCAAATTCGCTGACATCTATTTTATACGGGCAACGCCAGTTTAAACAGCTAGTTGAAGTAAAAGCCAATTTGCAAATAGCTACTGGTACAAATTAATTAATTTTAATATAAACTTGTAAAAGTAATTGAGCAAAATACGAACAAAATACTAACGAACGAAAATAATTTAATATATTTAATAAACGGCAATTGAGATTCACGGTCAGACACTGTCGGTTAATGAGCTCCTTGTTGATTTTTAAAAACTTTGTTTATTCCATAGACATAATAATAATAACATCCTTCATTGCACACAAAATATATAAAAAATGGTAATTTTACACAAAAACCAGTTTTAATGCCTATCGATCCTGTTTCTTATAAGGATCAAAAGGACCGACTGAGGTTTGAGCACTAGAAATGACAAGAAATCGCAAAAAACTTTTCCCATACATTTTGTACGATAAAAAAAAACGATTAATCAACTCGAAATATTCTTAGTTTCCAAACGATCCTATTCCTTAATGTCATCAAAAGACTGAAGTTTGAGTACGTCACACATAATTTCTCAAAGAATAGATTACAAGAGCACTTTCTTAGCATATTATAGTTTAACGATAATAATTTATTGTATAATTGAGCCGGTTCGTATGTTTATGTCTATGGTTTATTCTTTTTGTTGAAGGATAAAGAAGTTAGGCACAAAGACAGTTTCAATGTTATTCAAAAAGTAATTTTTGATATAATGAAAGTTCGCAAGAGCTTTAACGTAGGCAGAGTGCTGGCAGGAAGTGACAATGGTACCCCACGACACAATGCCGGAGTGGGTGGGCACGGTACGACGTACCACATCGAGTTCATTGAACGCCATTGTACATCTTCTGCAGGTATTCAACAAAACCACTACTCTCGTTTTGTAAATATACAAATCGTCTCTGAAAGTTTTATTCTAAAATTAATTTAAAGAAACCATAAAAGTGTTTCTAAGAAAAGAGTAAAAAAATATTTATTTAAATTCTTTATTGCACTAAAACTTATAATTAGGTACATAGGCGAGTGACAACCTTTAGAATGGTGAGATATTAGGGGCAAGGCGCAACAATCTAATAGTCCAATAACACTACATACCAAGCAATTACATAAACTACATGCAAGTATTATAAACAAATACACATATATTAAACTAGATGGCGCTGTGTGACCTATATATATATATATATATATATATATATATATATAGGTCACACAGCATATATATATATATAAACGTACATAAATATAATTATTTATTCATCAATACAGCCCCTACAACACAGCGTCCTAGACCTCCACTGCTGGAGATGGGCCTTCCAGAACATATATCTGAAGAATTTGGTCTACACTCGCCAAATATTTAATGTGTACTAGATGCAGTGTGCTCCTGCTTCTCAAAAACAAGTTAAACAATTAATCAGTTTAAAAACATTGACAGACGGTGCCCGGCTAGTGGCTAATGGTAGCTTATTCTACTGGCGGGCTGCAGACACATTGAAAGAATTTGGAGGATTTTGAGGTGATTGTTGCAATCAGAACGAAGGAGGAGGTAAAATCTATTAGTTCAGAATATGTCATTCGAAATATTGTAAAAAATCGATTTATTAGTTTGATTTCTGGTTTATCATTACATTTTATTGAATACAGAGTCTTCTAAACTTGTGTAATCATTAATAAATTGACATAAACAATTACATCAAACCCTTGCCAATCCGACTGGCCAGCGTATTTAGGACTAATTTTCCAGAATTTTCTGGAAGACCCATCTCCGACAGTAGAGGTCTAGGAGTGTATGTTCAAGTACATTTGCAACAATTTGACTGACCTATTCCTTAGTTACAAATACATTATATATAAAAAGAAAACGGAATTAGTACAGCAAATAACAGAAGAATTTCGTAGAAAATTAAGTCCAGTGTTATGCCATTGAGGTACGGAACTTAAAAGGAGCACAACGGGCACACAAGCGGGCATTAAAGAAAATTGAACGACACAAGATCTCCGTGCTGAAAATTGAAATCGTACCGTGACCAAGAAGCGAACACCTATGCCAATGTACAATAAATACAGCATTACTGTGCCTCGACTTACCTCACGTTCTAAATGCTTGCTTAATTCCTACGTTAGCAGAACAAATTATATAAAAATACCGTTTTAAGACGAGCAGTTAAACTATATAACGATTATTTGGTTGATGTGTACATATTTGCTTGCTCCAAGTCGGTGTATAGGAGCAGAGTCCGTGAGCTAATTAGTGTTAAGTATTGGATTGGATGGGCGCTGTGGTGGCTCGGTTGTAAGAACGCGTTCCTTAAATCCTACAAAGGTCGGTTCAAACCCGCCCGTCATGTACCAATGAGAAATACACTTTTCTTACGTACATTCGTCATAGATTTACAACACCACAGTTCCCGTGCCTCGGAGAGCACGGTAAGCCGTCAGTCCCGGTTCCACTAATACCAACTTGTGGAATCGTTAATAAATTGTCATTAAAATTCTAGGGGCTGTAATGATGATGACGATGATGATGATTCGATTGGATAGACTTAAACATCATCGTTTTTTCTTATCTTTTATGGTTTGTATATAAAAAAAATATAAAATTGTTGTTTTCACAGTTTTGGTACTCCAGGTCTAACAATATATTGTTATATATATAAATTGTATTGTGACTGTTTGTTACAATAATAAAATAAAATAAACTAAACTACAAAAAAGTATTGTGAAGTTGTCTGATAAAAAATAAACATAACAACATAGAATAAAAGATATAAATTTTCTCGAATTAAGGTCTTCCGAAATAATCTGATATTCGTTGGAGAATAAAATAGTTGTCACAATAGAAAGAAAGGAAGCAGTGAATGGCACAGGCGTGTCTGTCATAGATTCGAAGAGCGATGTTTATGTACCTATAGTAGAAACCACTTCTGCAAAGACGGCGAGTGTAAAGACTCTCCGAGATTAACAAAAAACTTAAACAATGGTGGAGGTTGGATATAGGATGCAAATGATCGCATTCCAACATTAGAACCTTATATCTAACCTAGTCCAGTTTAATGCTAATAAGCATTAATCCAGGCTCAAGGCCAAGAAGTCTCCATCTCCTTCAGGACACCGTGCTGGAACTACAACCCAGCTTCAACATACTTGGGGTTGTAATACGCTTATATCTCAATAACTACATAGAGAGCATTACCATAACAGCGCAAAAAAGCGTTCGAATAACTAGCGATACTGAAGATGGTACTAAAGCACAAATAGTGTCATGCGTGGAATACTGTTCTCACCTCTGTGATGGTTACGTTAAGTAACCTTACAGATGCTCTCAATATCCTGCCAAGGGTCGGCGATTCGGATAGTGGACGATACTACAGTGTCTAAAACTCTCCAATCGCTGCAGCTTAGCCGAGATGTGGCCTCCCTGAGCGAGTTCTACAAGCTATACTCGCTGAGTGTTCTGAACTCGACAACCTTCTCTATTCCGCAATCGAACCACACGCACATGCCTATTCTATAACCTGGACTACTTCAGGCGAACTGTCAACTTGATAGGATTGGATTTCGCGTACATGTCGTGATCATATCTTTATTTAGCAGTGGAGAGTAGCATAAACACCAAAAAAAAAAGGGAAATAAAATAACATAAAATATCTTCATGTGAATGTGAGTGTCAAACGTCGGCACGTCTCCCTTTGAAGCGGGGTTCCTGTGCACGTGTTCTTGTGGTTAAATATACGCCGGTTCAATGGACTCAGAGACAAATACCGTCCGGCCCAGAGAAACCGAAGTTAACGGAGCTAATGAGAAATTACTCGTGTTTTACGCGCTTTTACTAGAATTTTAAATAGTGAAAACTTCTTTCACAATTCATGTACGACTTTAGGAAAGTACAGTCAACCACATTATGATGAAAGCTGTACGAGTACTTCTATAAAAAAATACAACTTAAGTCACCTTAGACAAATTCTATAGACAAAAATATAAATAGACTACAGACCTACTACCAAAACATGATTATTTTTTTATATAGTTAGAAAAGCTTTTATCGCATAATTTCAAATAAAAAATATATATTTATAACTTAATTGCATAAAGTACAAAGTCGGACCTTATGCTTAGATGATAACGCTAGACATTCTATGACGCGGACGGTCAAACCAATTTTGAAAGCTACTCTCAGTTACCGAACTTTGGTTCTCTGACGGATTTCAACGTTTCGACTTTATCCTTTGGAGAAATACCGAGCATAGCTCTCTCCATAGCTCGCTGAGCAACCTTGAACTTGTTGACCAGACCCACCGACAGTGTCCACGTTTCTGCACAATACGACGTTACTGGAAGAACTCACTGGTTGAAAACTTTTGTCTTCAAACACTGGTATGTTCGATATGAAGACGTGATATTATTACAAGATAATAAATTATTAATTTGCAATAAAATCGTGACCTGTAACATAAGCAATGTTTTATAATACTCTAGATCCCATGCCCCTATAGCCGAAGGCAAGGTTACCAGCGTCTGTATTCGAACAATGGTCTCATTACGTCACACAAAATCAGCATAACCGTGTTCCTATATAATTATTATTATATGCAAATATATCGCAAAAGAACAGGCTATACGAACGTCTGGAAGTAGTCTCTCTTACTCGCTGAAACCCTTAAATGCATGTTTTGAAAATTCTGATGCTCATAACAAGATGCAGTAGCTTTTTACTGTATTCGTACAATCTAAATTTAAACTTACAGCTTGCTATTATTACAACTATTCTAGATCTTAAAGTTTTCTCAATTATATTGCTGTAATACTAGGCAGACGGCGATGGTGACTCGGTTGTTTGAACGCTTTTCTTAACATCCCAAAAAATGTAAATCCAATAAATAAAACACGTTTATAAATATATAATAAAATCTATAAATTTAAATAAAACTCCAGATTGTTATACCTCGTTGGAAAGCTAATGAAACGTAGATATTTTGCCATATATTTTTTTAAAACTTTAAACGTCTACAACATCCTATTTAGTTAACTTGCGTACGATTTTGATTATTAGGCACATAAAGCGTATTATTTTACAAAAATAAAATAATAATAATAGTAAGTATAACATATTTCAAAATATTTAAACTGTTAGCAAAAAAAAACGGAAAAAAAAGGATATCTAGAAAACTGTTAGGTTTAGGGTAGGTTGTTTCATAGTCAAATCTGTCAGAAACGATGAATACTATAACACGCCCTTAACGGATCTAGGTCGACTTAACCGGTAACCCTGTCTATAACCGTTTTAGTTTCTTTGTGTTATTATTAGTTGTTAGTTATCCAATAATAAACTTAAGTCTAATAAAAACACATAACGTTTTTTGCCCTTCTCTTTATAATCAACCAAATTATATTTAACGATGATCAAATAGTTAAGTATTGAAATTGAATAGCTATTCAATTTGTTAATTAACTTGTCGTGCCTCCGTCCTTGCGTGTCGAAGATTATTAATGAAAATATTATTAGAATCTTGACTGCAACTACCGAAATCCAGTCTGTTGCCATCGCTTTGAGAAACCGACGGAAATGACCATATATCGTCTACTATAGGTACTTCAGTTGGGTACTACTTGTTGTGTTTCGTTTGTTTTCTTGCTTTGTTGCTATTGTTTTTTTAAAAATTATACAATCATAGATTAATTTCATTTTTATTAAATACTAGGTAAGGCATTATATTTAATTACCACTGGTCTAATTATTCAAAATGTATGTTTTTATTTATAACTTTTGTATAGTGATCAATAAGTATAGATTTATGAGCGATCAAGAACTTGTTTTAGTTTTGTTGCCCATGCCCATACGTTGAAAGAGACAAAGAGGTTCGCACGGCCTTCGGTGGTGGATGGCGGGCCGTTGTCGGCAGTTGACGGGCGTGCGGTTGACGAACGCGGAAGTCAGCAGGGACTAGGGCTGCCACCCCAGTGTCCACAGGTTTAAATAGTACATATCCGGGCTACGGGTACAATATGACATGTCCACCGGCGAGCGTTTGTTAAACAAGTTTTTTCTTTGATGCAAATTTATAGGACTAGCGGACCGGATTTGGTCGGACCAGCGTACCGGACTACGGCCTCTCGGTCTCTTTCTTGCCAGTAACAAAAAGTTTCTCCAGGTTATCCCCTCCTTTTCTGGCAATGTGTCCGAAGTACTGGAGTATCCGACGAAGGCATATGGTGGATAGCCTAGTCGATATGTCTAGCATACCAAACTAGACAAATATAACATACAATTTAAATGAATTATTGTGTCTTGACCAGGAATCGAACCCGGTACCTCCGCATCTGAATGCACAGACTTACCAATATTCTGAGACATTTACCCAACTGCTACTTCACTCAATTATTTCTTCCAGCTGTCAAACGGAGGAAACCCCTCGGCACGTCACAGCGCTCGAAGAATAGGTACAAATGTCAAACTTAAGGTACATCTTGAACTTAGGTTTTATATTTATGTAATTTTTGCCTGATAGTCAGATTAGTAATATTTAAATTGTATTTGTTATATTCTTATTAATAATTACTTATCTTAGTAAAATTTTAAACAAAACAAATTGTAAAACTCATGCGAATCAGATTTCGTTCCAAAATTATAAATAATTTTCGTGAGACATAAATATTCATAATTTGAAAGATATAGATTTATGGGTGCGTGAGTGTTAGAGCGTGTAGTAATTCTGACAAAATTAAAATTTAGAATACGACAACCAGTTTTCCAGACAAATAAAATAATGGTACAATGGGGTGTATCACAAACTTTTTTTTATCACGATAGATGGCGCATGGTACCTAATATAACTGTCAGTTGAATATAAAACTTGATTTTTTATTACGTTTTTTTTTGTTGGATATTATGCCGAAGAGCAGTTTTTAAGTGTCCAATTAGAGATTTCTAAACGAAATCAAAGATACGGTGATCTCAAAATAGACGTTCTATTAATAAAACCTTTTTTCTTTTTAAAGACGGTGTGCGCTTTCTTAATTATTCGTTTAAGGTAGGTAAAGTTAATTTAAAATACATTTTTCTGTTATATAAATAAAATTATACAAAAATATTTTTAAAAAATGCAATAAAGGTGTAAAACAAGCGACATCTACAAAAAGCTTTGCCTGATACACCCAATTATGCCTTTGTTGAACAACTCTAAGAATACCGATTTCGGGGATCCCTTGAACCTTGTTGTTTGACAGCTGGAAGGAATTGTTGAGTGGAGGAGCCGTTAAAGATACGTCTTGGAATAAGGGTGTTAACCTCCAAACCGCCGAGGCAGTCTAAAGACATGGTTATAAAAAACATGGTTGCAAAAAAATAGAGATGCTTTAAAAATATCCGAGTCTGCTCTTTTTAAAAGATGGCAGCCCTAGCAGCGACGCGGGCGCAACATAGCGAGCGCCCACTTTACCTACTCGTAGCGTGTTATTAAATTAGAACACGCGGCAACGACCTATTTTCCCATATGCTTTAAAATTTATTCATAATATTAGGTACAAATTTAGTAAAAGTATCATCACGACCGTTTCCCTTTCGGGGTGGTCAGAAACCACGCTTATAAATAGGCTGATTCACATGTAGCCAACTTTACTATATATAGGCCAATCATGACAAATGGCAAGCTCGTCGATGTCTCCAGCGCGTACCAAACTCGAGAAATATCACAAATAAATTAAATAATAATTAAATGTATTTATATACATTAATAAATATTTTTGTGACCCGATCAGGAATCGAACCCGGTATCTCCGAGTCTAAATCCACGAACTTAACCGCTAGACCCCGGAGGCAGTTTACAACAAATTACAAATTTAGTGTTTGGGGATTATCAATCAAAGGGTAAGTAAATCTAGCTCAGCTGATAAGGGTCCTATATACTAATATGTAATGAAGCCCGCTGATTTGAAATAATGTATCCCACGCCAATAGTTTAATTTACGAACAAGATCATGGCTATGCATGTGTATGAGGGGTATAATCACTATGTATGTATGTGGGATCAATTTACCATAAGAAGTAGTTTGTCTACTAATAGGCAAGATTTATTTAAGTTCTGAATTACACTATATCTGGAACTCTCTAATCCCGGCAGCTTTGCCGAGATGTGGCTTATATAGAGATAAGCGTGTTCTACACACTATACTATGATGAGTGCTCTGTAGAGCTCTATAACCTTATTCCTTCCTCTCCATTACAAAACAAGCACCCACATACCGTAGTCACCTTCTCTACACATACGTATAAATATTGCAAACTCATACATATATCGCACGATAAAGATGTGGAATGCTCTTCCAGCTTCTGTGTTTCCACTTTCCTGTAACCTAAAGTCCTTTAAACAAAGTGCGATACAGCATCTAGTCAAGCCGGTATACTGTTAAGGACTGATGTCAGTCACAAGTGTCGGATTCCATGAACATTCATGGACCTTGCGCGCCACTTATTATTAGGTGGGCACAGGGTCACATGTGTTGCTAGTAAAAAATAATAATGTTTGTTATAATATAAAAACTAAATTCGAAAATTTGTTAAAAATAGAGTCAAGGCGATTAAAGCCCTAATTTTGCAAGCGACCTAGATTTAGTTTTCTTCTAGCTTTTACAGTATAAAGCTAGGCTACAATAATGTTGATCGATAAATAACATTGCGTGTGCTGTAAGCAGACCTCCCATGCTAGCTAGTCATGTCTGGAAATATACGAGGATTTACTACAAATACAATGACCTCGAAATTACGTAGATTCAGCATGCACGGGCAAAATGGCCGAGGAACTGAGTTTTAATTTTATTTTATTCTTGATGCGGTATCCGTGGTTGAAAGATCTTAGACTATATATATGATATAAATGTATAAGATTCCACTAAACTTGCATTATAAACTAACCCTTCCTGTGGGGCTATTACGTGTTTCATAGACATCTTGACAGCGCCAACTGCCACTATTGCTTATGTAATGACGTATGGCACTATAATACTAATTTAATGACTCGGTTATAGGAACGCTCTTCTTTAAATCCTAAAAAAAGGTCGGTTTGAACACCGGCATGTACCAATGAGAAACCTTACGTAAATTTGTCATAGAGATGATCAGGCATTCCTCGGAGAGCGAGTTGAGCCGTCGGTTATCAGCTTGTAGAATCGTTAATAAATTGTCATTAAAAATTGTAACCTAACCCAAATTGGGTTAGGTAAGGTAAGGTTTAGTGTAGGCCAAATTCTCTAGAAATGTCTGTAAGGCCCAACTCCAACAGTCTATAACTCGTTGTAGGAGCAGTGGCAATAGAAAAAAAAATTGACCGGAATCTATCATATACATAGGTCAATGATTCAACGACAAACGACTGGTTACACAGCGCAGTGGAATGAAAACGAGTGATAAACAGAAATGTGTTGACAAGTATAAGATATGATATGCTCATAATTTACCTTCTGACGAGTATTGACGTTTAATAAACAGATAAATTAAGTACTTAAGTAGTACTCAAATAAACTGCGACGTTGCTCAAATACCCTACACTGCCTAACGACACATAGGAGGTCTACTCTGAACGTAAAAACTAGCAAACGAAACCCGAATCTGTTAAATGGTTAAAAAAAATTGAAAAGCAAGGAAAATCATTCGTATTACATATTTTTCATTTCATTAGCGAATAAACTAGAATTAAAAACAGTCAGATCCTGCCGAGGAAATCATCATCACAGCCTGTAGAACACAGTTGTAGACCTCCACTGTTGAAGATGGGCCTTCCAGAAATTTGGCCCACATTAATGACAATAACTGACATAATAGTTTGTACATGCCGCGGTTCGAACCGCGACCTTTTAGGATTTTAAGGAAAGTGTACTACCAAGTCCCCGCCGCTAATTTACCGGGTGAGATCCTGCCGGGGAAAACGAGAGAATGTTTTCCAACTGTCAGTCTGAGCTATGTTTGTGATTATATTTCGATATTGTTCTCGGAGACGTTGTATCTTCAAGGATTCTATTAATTAAAATAGTTAAATATGTTTTTAAATTTAATTTGTACAATAATGTAATTTATCTTCATGCCCAAAGTCTCAAACAATTTAAGGTGACGTAGGACGATGTCTAATGTGGAATCAGTTTTTTTCTCGGATCCTGCATTTTCATTGTACATTGCTTGTTTCTTGTTATCAAACTTGTGTTTAGTTTAAAATTAAAACGTAATGTATGGAAATAGTTACAAATTGATTTTAAACGCGGGGCTCATAGTGTTCGTCGTTTTTCGACCTACCGAAATCTGAATCCTTGGAATTTTAGAGTACAGACACTGACTTTACATGTTGCACGATACCATCGCAATATAAGGGTACTGAACTTTCAAGATAAAATGTTGCTTGTTCGCGGAAACGCCGCCAGTCTTTTTGGTGGCCGCACACATGCAAGGAAACATAAAACTAAAAGCTAACATTCCTTTGACGCGGGTGTTTCAACGTTTTCACTGCGATGAGCCATTACGACTTTTACAACGGCCATACACGGACGACTTAGTATGTTATTTCGTAGACATTTTTTTTTGTTTATTATAAATAAGCAAATGAAGTTGCAGTAATTGTAACGGATAACGTTAAAAATGTGTCATACGAGTATGTATCAGATTTATTTTGAGGGTACAATCGACCCCATTTTTTAAATTTGTTTTATATTTTTTATTTGATTAGGTTTGTCATATTTACTTTAACTTCCTTAAAGGCCCGACGTTCAATGCGTGACCAGATGTTTCTTTATAAGATTATAAAGAATTATATAGAATCAAGTTACTTATTGAGTGAAATATATTTAAAATGCCCAACTCGAACTGTTAGAAATGCAGATTTATTTCTTGTATCTTTTTGTCGTACGAAATATGCTCAGGATGGTTTATGGTAAGAACATGCAAAGACTAATTTGTACTTTAACAATCTTGATGCTTTTAATAGTGCTATTGGCAATTACAAAAGACTATTATTGGAATGTGTACAATTAGTAGATGAGTGATACTGTGCTCTAAAATAAGTATTATGCTTTCTTCTTTTTATGTTTTTTTTTAGCTTTTTTATTTTTTTTATTTTATATAATTAAATTTTAGTTTCTTCTTTTTCCTTTTTATATTAGTTATAAATAATGTATATATTTTAATGTAATTTTTAAGTAGAAGCAACCTTAGTTATGTATGTGGTTAGTAAAGCTTATGTTTTGTTAGTTTTAGTGGAAACTTTGTTGGTTAAAGAGATAAACAATTTTTGTTATTACTAGGTGTAAGAATAACTGTTTGTTTCCCAAATAATAAATAAATATTTAAAAAAACAAGAAAATTAAACAGTGAATATAGGATCTTAATCGTTAAACTGCATGCTAGTGATGCCCAAAGCAAGACCAAGATTGGCCAAGTCTTGGTCTTGCATGAGAACAGCTGGTCTCGGTCTTGTTCTTGCACCTTGGTCTTGCGTCTGGCAAGACTTTTGCATTGACTGAAAACATATATTTGTTTCTAATTGTTGTAAAAAAACCTTGTGGGACTTTAGTGTCTGTCCGCGTGTAGTATCTCGAGAACCCCTAATCAAATTTTGTAATGATGTACACAAAACTCTGTAGGTAACAAAAAAAAATTGTCAGTGCTACATCGGAATACGGGGTAGTTTTGGAGATATTTCAAGTCATCTACTGTGGGTTCGATATTTATACCTCTGAACCCTAAAAATGTCACGACACGAAACAGTTACCAATTAAATACATACAATAAATACCACTTTTTTTTTTAGTAAATTAAGGAAAAAATAACTGACCAAGAGTCTTGTGATACTCTTAAGGCTAGGGTTAATCTTGGTATTATCATTGCTAACATATCGGTGGTCTTGTTCTTGGTCTTGCAAAAAAACAAAACTGCTAGACCAAGATTGGGCAAGTGTACTGAATGCAGCCACATTCAGTTGGTCTATTAGCAGTATGAGTAAATAACAACTCGGGTGGTCGTGTGTATGTGAGTAAAAAGATAATTTTAGCTCCTTGCCCCTTGAAGCGGTTAGTTTCGAATTTGTCCGTGTATAGCTGGCCTAACGTGTATGCGCGCGCAATTTACACTAGTCAAGACTTTTAAGACCAAAATAAAAGGGGTCTCGAACTTCAAATTAACCGATTGATAAAAGAATACGTAAAAATGCAGAGCAATATCGCAAAGAAAACAAAAGCCGAAGTTAAGATACCGAAACGAAAATTAATAGTTTTCGAAGAACAAATTAACAAACAACAAAGCTGGTGAAAGTAATCGAAATTACGCAATATAAAATTTATGTAATGATTCCACAATTTCACAGCTTCAGGTCGTCGTCAGCCAAGCCAACAAGTTTAAAGGCGCAGAAAATTGCAAAAATATAATTGTAGAAGTGCATGTGCAACTTTTGACAACATCCGGCTGTAAGGGCGACTTGCACCAACGTTACTTGACAACAGTGACTCGCTATTTTCCCTTGGTTAATCTAAATCTAAAAACTAAAAGATACTAACCCGTGGTAAATAGCGAGATACAGTTGTTAAATAACGTCGGTACAAGTCGCCCTTAGCCATAATAAGTAAAGATCAGAATTAATTTACCTAAGTAGGAAAATATTATTTGTATATTTTACCTATATCGTTATATTTTGGTATGTTAGTTAACAAAATTTAAAATAATAATAATAATGCTATTAATACCATGCATCGTAGACAAAGGAGCATTAGGAACACAATACAGAGAAGGCATAATACCACAAAACTATACAACTATTTAAATGATTTTTTTGTCAGAGGCATGTCAATAAATTATGTCGGGTTATAAAAAGCATTATTTTGTAAAAAGAGTCTTTTCTTTTAGATTCACTTGGTTGTAGTCTAGTTATAATCTCAGGTAGTTTATTATTTAATGTAATTTTCAACGGCAAACCTCAAATTAGTCACTAATCAGTACAGCCCCTAGAACACAGTGTCCTAGACCTCCACTGCTGGTGATAGGCATTCCAGAACTTATATCTGGAGAATTTGGCCTACACTCGCCACGCTGGCCAGACGGGTTGGTGGTAGTCACTAATATTGTAACGAAATAGTACCTACATATTGAGCTAAGTATAATACGGCATGTACCTATGAGGAATACTTTTCTTACGTGCATCTATATCATCGATTACCAACACCACCGTTCCCATGACTCGAAGAATCATCAACATCAAAGCCCCTAGAACACATAGTCATAGACCTCCACTGTTGGAAATGGGCCTTCCAGTTTCTGGAGAATTTGGCCTACACTCGCCACGCTGGGGCCAGACGAGTTTGCGAGGGTAAAAGTATCATCACGACCGTTTCCCTTTCGGGGTGGTCAGTAACCACGCATAAATAAGAGTCACATTTAGCCAACTTTACTATAGGCCAAACATGACAAGTGGCAAGCTTGTCGATGTCTCCAGCGTACCAAACTCAAGAAATATCACAAATAAATTAAATGTATTTATTTACATTAATAAATATTTTTGTGTCCCGACCAGGAATCGAACCCGGTACATCCGAGTCTAAGTCCACGGACTTAACCGCTAGACCTCGGAGGAAGTGGCGAGGGTCTGATGTAATTTATTTTAAATGCCATTTTAATAACCAATTTACAAGTTGGTATTAGTGGAACCAGGACCGATGGTTTAACGTGCTCTCCCAGGCACGGCAGCGGTGATGTTGTTGTTGAAGTTTAGAATGTTAAGGACGCTTTCCTTTTTTTTTACAACCGAGCCACCACCGCTCTCTCGGAAAATATTGGATAATAAATATTGAAGACGCCTTATTCACCATCCATCTTGCTCTACATCCGCCAAAGCAACTGTACTGGACGTAGCATACAAACTATATCAAAGGCTCTCTGAATGAAAATTATCATAAAAATCCAACAAGCAAATAATAATAATTATCAATGTACGTCGAGCCTATTCATGGTTGTTTTGCAACGTACATGACCTTGGTGGGTATTTCAGCATATCGGATTGCGAAAAAGGAGCCTTAGATGTCCTTTATTGTCTTTGAAACGTTCGTCTACCTCTATGTAATCGGACTTCAAAATCTGCAAATTTGCACAGAAAAGTTGGTCTTGGTGTTACTCGTAGATAAGATGCCGTTTTGTATGCCAATAAGAATATGTTTAATATTGAAGCTATTTGAGAAATTGAATAAAGGTATATATAATCCGAAGAAAAAAATGTACCTCTACAAATCAACAATAGTTTTGTAAATCTTTATTATCGCTGGATTAGTTATTTTAAATATTGTTACAGGTATTGTCGTAAATACTGCTAAAAGTAATATAATACTTAAATAACTTTTAGAATATACCTATAGCAGGTAAAGACTTATTTTAACTTAGTGGACGGATTGTGTAGAGACCACGAAAAACGCAGAGTGGAATGAACTACAGCCAGATGGACAGATGACCCAATGAACGATGGTGATTCTATATCGGAAAGTGGTCAAAAATAGGTTGATGATAAAAAAATTGTTAGTTATCGTAAAAACTACAAAAGTCCCACAAAAAAGAACTTACTTGTATTTGCAAGTTGTAATATTGTAAGTAGTCCAAGTTAAAGCAGAGTCAGCGAAGCGGGGGGCACTTGAGCATCTTTACGACTACGTGGGGGATGAGATATAAATAAACTTGAGAACAAGTTGAATGCATTTAAAAATGTTACAGCATCTCAACATTCTATGTCGACGCAGACATTTTCAACGAAACGAAATTAAAACTCATGTTTGTGAAAATATGCTTGAAACTGGTGATATTAGCAAGCCAATTGTTTTTTTTTTGTATATACAACAGTAAAATACAAAAATATTAGTGTAAGATTTACTCAAAACAACAAAATCGTTGTCTAAAACTGGAAATCCAAAGGCAATATCCACATTTGATTTATCAATTTAATATTAAGTCTTATAATATGGATCTATGCGAACGCATTGAGCTGTACATTGTCATACTTTATATTATTGTGCCTAAAAAGGTTTATGCGTCATTCTTTCACTACCTTCTATTACTACCTGAGAGCCATTATTATAGTAAAAATTTGAAGGGAAGAGGTAGCTTAGCGTAGCTAGCTACAAACGTTACTGTCACACACAGATTTAACGTCAACCACAGCTGAATCTGATAAATTGTGACTGCATCGACGAATTTATGTTAGCTGACCTGATTTTGTATCGATTTTATTATCTGTTTATATTATAAATGCAATATAAAGCACACTAAGAGTGGGTTATGTTTATACATATCCAACGAATAGTAAGCGAAACAATAGGTGAATTGTAATACCTACATTAAATTAACATATTGTAATTTAAATGAGGCAAGTTTAAATAAGAAAACGCTGTATTTTAATTCTATTTTAAACGAAACTACCGTTTTTACGCTATACGATGTTGTGTAAATAACACAGCAGAAACTGCAGAACAAAACAATAAATATAAAATATTATTTGTTTATATAAATGTTTCAGCTCCATATGAGTGCCACGAACACTGTTATTATAAATGAAAACATAGTATGGAATTCCGGCATATTTTATAATATTTCTACATAGATTTAATACATGGAATAATTATACATAAAACAAACGTCATAGCTTGTTGATGACAATATCCATAAATTTAATGAGAGCGAAACTGGTTTATGTGTGTTCCTATCAAGGCTAGAATACGTTATAATATTATTAATGTTTTACGTAGTTGAATGTCATCTGCAAATAATAATGTAATAATTTCCAAGCCGTAGGATAAAAACAGCTAGGCCAGTTGCCACAGCTATCCTATCCTAGTTGAGTATATTATTGGGTAATTAATAAAACACGCAGGTAAACGAGTACTACTGAAATACTATTTGCATCCAGACATTGAGCGCTAAAGAGCGAATGTTACGTGACATATCCATATAAATATACTCCTAGATGGAGATGAAGGAACACAACATGTGATAGATATACTGGATTTGAGAAACAATATTTTTGTTAATGCAGTTATACAGTGGAAAACAGTCCCATGAATAGTGCTACAGAACTATTGGGAAGCAAACAACAGGATAACAGAACAAAAACCTTCCTCCGACCATAAAAAGAATAATAGCATTTCTGCAATTTTCTACGATTTGTAGCCTTTTATCTTTACATTCGTATCACGTACCGTATATATCTTTTATTGTTTCGAGATCCTCTTTTTACTTATTCATATGTATTTCACTTGGTAATGTTTAACTGTTGATAAAATATATGTTTTGCCTACGTATAAAGTAGTTTGGAGTAATATGCAATGTTTTATGGACGTATGTTTTCCTTAATCGTCCTGACCGACATCATATTCGGTGCTCGTGTAAGTATCCATAGAGGTCATAATTGTTAAGGAAAACATTGCAGACACGCGCAAACTAAGCGACATAAGATTAAACAAACCAAGTGACGTCAAACATAACATTGCAAAATCAAATACAGTTAGTAAACATATGATAATTTTGAAGCTATTCCCTATACTTTATAGTTAATCAACATTTAAACAATGCAAAATAATGATATACTTACCAGATGTTCTACCTACATAATTAACATTGAGCCATATGGCTGTAAAAACTGTGTCATTGAATCGCCCGATACCAACGCACGCTACTAATGTAAGCAATAACAAGGAAATATCTAATGAGGATGTTTGTATTGAAGCGTTGATCGTGTCAGATCATCGTCCTCCAAATTATGATAGTTACCTGTTGAAGTCAAGAGCTGCTGGCATTCCAGTCGGAGAGAACCACCAGAGTGGCAGCGGCGTGCAGCAGACTTGCTGCGGGGCCGGCCCTCAAGCCACCATGTACAGGCCAGGAAGTCCCCACAATCGCACCAGATGCACTAACATTCACTTTTAGAACACAGGAACTGCCAACTCTAATCCAGTCTCATGCTGCAGACGCGGATCAGATGACCCGATAACGGCGACGTAAACTTAACGACGAACTTTATATCTCGTTCGTCCGGATAACGAAACCTAGGAAAAAGTTAATTGTTTTACAAACTAATCAAAAGACTATTGAGGAAATCGCCACGAGAGACCGGTCACGGATTCCGAGAGAAGGAAGTGTCACTACAATTACAGACATTAATTGCTATATTGCAATGATATAGTCGACGACAAAGTCGTGAGAAATCGACTAACACAGATGAATACAGCGTCAAAGTTTTTCAGAAACTTTAGGGGAGTCAATAATTAGAGGGAGCGACCGACTGAGTCGAGTGAATAAGGGTTGTTATGGCGCCGATGCTGGGGTCGATAAACTTTTTTGTACGAGGGTTAGACATTGGGATCGTTTTGTACTTTGAAGTTGGATGTAAAAGTATTATAAAAAGTATTTATTTTACCAATATTTATGCGAGAAAGAGCGGTGATTCGCCTGTGTTTGTGCACGTGAAAATAGCACGTTTCAGGAATTTATCGAGACCGGGCCGAGCGCAAGACGATCGCACGGCGCGTCGCGCGGAGTGGAACTGAGGCGACCGCGGTGGCTGCTCCGAGCCGCCCCCGCGCTGCCGCCACGTGCCCGCCCTATGATAACGCAGCGGATGCTTCACAATATAAAGCTACGAAAATCAATTTAAAAAATTACAACTTTTATTTTATTAGTATAATTTACCATTTTGTTATAGAAAAACAGTTATTATTCTTTTTATTAAAAAAATACTCAGACCCTGCTACTTCATAACGTAAGAAAATAGCCTAAAGAAGTGTCTTGAATAAAGGGACGGGAAAATAGAAACGAAAGCGAACACATAAATTTTATAGGGCCATTTAGAAAAATGCGCAGTGTTTACAATCTTATTTTTAAGACTGGCAATAACATGGCTGTTATCTTTTATTTGTAGATATTACCGTAGAGTGTTCAAGTTATTTATGTATTTATTTTAATGACGTACTAGTTTTATTTATACTACAGATATTTTTTGTATCAATTTAATCTATATTAACACGCGAATACAAGAAGCTGTGGTTGCTCGGTTGTAAGAACATACATACATACACATCTTCACGCCAGATCCCTTGCGGGGTAGGCAGAGACAATTCAGCGCCACTTGACATGATCACGACATACCTCTTTCGCTTCGCCGACGTTCATTAACCTCTTCATGCATGCCCTTTTGTTACGAAGGCTTTTTAATGCACCTTCAGTCAGTGTTTTATTTATTTGATCGTGATATGTGAGTCTCGGTCTACCAGGGCCGATTTCACCCACAACTTTCATTGTAAGAACACTTTCCTTAAATCCTCAAAGGTGGGTTCAAACCCCCCCGGCATGTACCAATGAGAAATACACTCTTCTTACGTACATTTGTCATAGATCTACAACACCACCGTTCCTGTGCCTCGAATTTAAGCCGCTTGTAATCAATCAATTGTCATTAAAAATTGACATCAGATCCTCGCCACCCGTCTGGCCAGCGTGGCGAGTACAGGCCAAATTATAAATAAATAAATATTTCCAGACAGGTCACACAGCGCCATCTAGTTTCCGTGGTAAGCAACGAGGCTTGTGTTACGGAAACTAGATGGTTGATAAACTACATATTATACTTCTTTTTTTTTGTAAATATATACATATTATACATATAAACACCCAGACCGAGACACAATTATACAATGTACAACTTGCCCCCGGTGGGAATCGAACCCACGACCTCCCGACTTCACGGCAACGTTTGTCTCCACATATATGTTCTAAAAGTCCCATCTTTAACAGTGGAGGTCTAGTACGCTGAGTTCTAGGGGCCGTAATAATTAATGAATCTATATTAGTAATAATGATGATTTCTAGCGGACCAAAGCTGCTTGGATAGCGCGGTGCTCTATAGGGAAGACTTGTTTTAAGCCTGTATGAAGACTTTATTTTTATATAAATATCACCATGACAAGCTTACAATATTAGTTCTCGTTGAAAGTAAAAAATGACATTTGACATCATTGCAAACCTACTACCAACGAGTGTTCTCAAGTAGGTGGTAGGCGGAGTAAAAGTAAAGTATCATCACGACCGTTTTCCTTTCGGGGTGGTCAGAAACCACGCTTATATAGAAGCGGATTCACATTTAGCCAACTTTAATATAGGCCAATCATTATTATTATTATTAAATACTTTATTGCACTTTACTTAAAAGTATGTACAAAGGCAAACTTAAAGCCATTTCGGCTTTTACTACCAGCTAACCTTTGGGAGAGTGAGACAGTATAAATATGTGGGGTGCAATTCTAACCAATAAACTACATTTTTTTAAATACTGGACACGACATGTGACATCGCGCCCACCTGATGGTAAGCAGTACGCGAGGTCCAAGAATGGGAGCAACTGACGCCGGTCACTACGACCGACATCAGTCTCTACCACTATGCCGGCCTATAAATAGTATGTATACATAGACTACATAAATACTCATCAATATATAAGTATTATAGAAGATATACATATATGAAGATAATATATTATTAGGAAGTAGAAATTTGACAAGTGGCAAGCTCGATGATGTCTCTAGCGTGCCAAACTCGAGAAATATCACAAATCAATTACATATTAATTAACTTTTATTAATTTAAATTAATAAATATTATTGTGTCCCGACCAGGAATCCGAGTCTAAATCCACGGACTTAACCGCGCTAGACAACGGAGGAAATTAAAAATAAAACAAATCATAGTCAGTAGGCGGAGTGATGGTGGTAATTTGCCCAGTCTGCCGGGGCGGGGAAGTATCCACCGTTCGTGTCGATAAACCTAGTAAAGTGTATCCACACGTTTCGGGATCAGGCTCGAATTACCTTCATGCCCAGTCAAGCCGGCGTAGTGTTAGAGACAGATGTCAGTGACTTCCGTGCTAGTATAAATAAAAATGTGCACTAGAAAGGTAGGTAACACCAACTCTTTAACAACGATTAATATATTAAATTTGTATTTAATATAATTTTACAGTAGGTATTTATTTGATTAGATGGAGATACGGCTATAAAAGCTAATATGATATGTTTCATTTTTAATTTTCTCTGTGACCGTTTCCCTTTCGGGGTGGTCAGAAACCACGCTTATAAATAAGCGGATTCACATTTAGCCAACTTTACTATAGGCCAATCATGACAAGTGGCAAGCTCATCGATGTCTCCAGCGTACCAAACTCGAGAAATTTCACAAATAAATTAAATGTATTTATTTACAATAATGATTATTTTTGTGTCCCGACCAGGAATCGAACCCGGTACCTCCGAGTCTAAATCCACGGACTTAACCGCTAGACCACGGAGGCAGTTGTTGTTTTTTATTTGTATTTATTTAAAAACTTTATTGTAAATCTTTACATCAGGCGAACGTAATAAGACATTCATTTCCCATTAACCGTGTTGGGACATTTAAAATTCAGTATGTTGCAAATTAAGAAATAATAATAAAAAAAACTAGCTAAAAATAATAAATATACATAGACAAATTAATTGACCCGGCAGGAACAATCAGAAAAATAAGGCCTAAGCTAATATTAATAAATTATTACGGGATTTATGATACCTGAGAAATTATTGGGAGTGCTGGGTCATTGTCCTTTAAAGGTGGGTTTAGACCAAACGAGCGAATGCGAGGTAGAATGAATCTGCTCAATATCAAATTATTTTTGTGTAAGCAAAGCATTCTTTCGTTGTTCTACTTTGGCTCGCGAAGATTCAATGGAATATTCTACAAAAGCTCATTCTTAAAACGTAAACGGCGCACCCCTTCGGACGTGGTTTGAAGCGGTTTCTTCAACGCGTTTTAGTGATCTAGTTGACGAATGTGTATGGAGCACTCGTGTTTTAAACAATCGAGCATGTATAAGTAAGTAATCATGTACCTACTAGTTTTTCTCATAGGTATTGTTTTGGTGTAAATGATAAGAACAAGTTGTTGTTTACACCAAAAAACATTACAGACGCGGACGGTCTTGTTCTGGCTCTAGTTCATAATTCATATTTGTTTTGGTCCGGGCGACCATTGTAAGAAATTTGTGTCTAGAAAAAAAAAAACGCGGATCCGTAAGCCGTGCAAACCTCAGAAGCACCCGATAAAGAAAAATCTTGCGATGTGCTAAATGTATGCACGAGAAAATTTCTTACTATGCACCCTGCCTTAATGCATAAAACATACATACATTTCTTGTATCTAATAAATGCATGATTTGTAGTTAGTTTAATGTAGGTAACTACAATTTGAAGCTATTACAATAGGCTCGCTAAGCAATAAACTGACATCCACATCGATAGTAGATAACAACTTTTCTTGAAATCTACGACTATTATCGTAATTTAACGGCTCTACATTGCCTACAATAAGAGACAAGCCAAACGGTATAAGAATTGAAGCTAGACCAATCGGTACAGAATGACTCACGGCCAGTTGCAGAAAGTGCCTCATAATCTTTTGAATTGCTTATGAGGCACGTCATTGGCCGAAATAACCCAAGTAACAAGCTAGTTGGCTTAGATTGGTAGTTACCAACCACGTGACGTATTTCAAAATATCAGAGATTATTTTCAACTAAGTAAATCTATCTAAAGTAAATAGTAAAAACAACATTTTTAACCAATAACTTTGACTTAATAGACAGCAGTGGGGTTTGTAAATAGGCATACAAGTACAAATCTAGTATTTTCAGTAGTAATATAATATGACTAATGGACAATAAAAGGTTTAGTAATAAATAGTATATGTGTAATAGTATATAATAATCATGTGTGTAATGTTCAGTAGGGTCCACTGTTGGAGATGGACCTTCCAGAACATGTATCTAGAGAATTTGGCCTACAAACTGGCCAGACGGGTTATTTCAGGCGTTTATTGGACGTGGATATATTCAGTACCTCCCGCGCCGCCTTCAAAGCCAAAATCAAGAAGCTGCTTTCGGTTTTGCTCGCAATGTGTGGGCAGTTTGCTTCGGAGTTCCCCTAACAGATTTAATGCATTCAAACATATATAATGCAGTTGTTTTCTATTATACCTGGCCTAGGTGATATTTTACAAAATTTGTATCGCACATAGTGTTCACTATTTTTCACAGTGGGAAATATTCTGGTGGCTTGTATAATTGCTTCTACTCTGTTGCTATTTTCTATGTTCTCATGTTGCCTGTATCTGTCCTTTCAAAAAATTTATAAAATTTTAATGGTAATTTATTAAAGATTCAACAAGTTGGTATTAGTGGAACCAGCTGCCCTATTCTGCTACTTAGTCGCAAACGTTATTAGTGTATTTCGTTATTTACGTCAGATGTTGCGTCATAATTACAAAATATTATTCAATTCTCAACTCTATAAGCGCTTGACATTGACAGCGGCCGTGCAAATATCAACTTTAATAGCGTGATATATATATATACTTAACGGATTCCATTATATAGCGTTTGCGACTAAGTAATAGGATAGGGCCGCAGGACCGACGCCTTAACGTGCTTAACGTGCCGAGGCACGGAAACGGTCGTGTTGTAAATCTCTGACAAATGTACGCAAGTGTGTATTTCTCATTGGCACATGCCGTGGGTTTGAACCGACCTTTGTAGGACTATAAAGGAAAGCGTTCTTAGAACCGAGCCACCACCGCTCAGATTGTATTTATTGACACAAAATTATAGGTAGACAAAGTAGAAACGACCATTAACAATTAATTTTAATATCTTTAACACCGAGTAAGTCAGGGACGACCACAGTTTCCACTAAACTAGCGTGCTACACGTTTTATGAATCTAGGAAAATAGAAATGAGTGATAAACTGATAAGATAAGTACTTGATAACAAAGGTTAATCTTTATTGCTATAATCAATGTCGTTCATTTAATAAATACAATAAATACAGCAGCTCAATCAATCGCTTGTAAATAATTAACACTTCACTGAATAAAAATTTTATTCTAGAGAGAGACATTAAATTTATAACAAATCAAAGCAAGAACGGCATTAGAATAAAAGCTAGATTTATTTTGTTGTTTTATGAACAATATGCCGAATAGCGTGCTATGGAAGTGTAAAATACGTTGTTCTTCGACAAGAGATCCTCGTGTCAGTTAATTTTCGTTAGTAAATGTTGATTAAACTAATACTTCCTAAGTTAAATTAAAATACACGGCGTTGCGATCGCGTTGGCAACTGCGACTAATGTTGCGACAGTGGCAACATATTTCACGCACCAACTGCATTTTTTGGTTTAGCAAAATTTTGGTCAGAAACCTAGTTTTTTTGAAGGGTTCACATTTTGCTAACTTAACTATAGGCCCATGCAAGTTCGTCGCAGTTTATAGCGTACCAAACTGGAAAAATATCGCAAATAATTAAACAAATTATTGTGGGTACACACAAATCCACAGAATTTACGGCTAGACCACGTAGGCAGACTAGTTATGATAAAGATATATTTTTTATTATTACTGGTATAGACGTAATATACATAGAAGATTTTGGATGTAGCGAACATTAAAAATAACATTTCTTATTGCCTTATGAATGTAAGAAGGGTCTAAACCAAAATGTATTCGTCAAATCAGATGGTGCAACCGGTCTTATGTCTATGACGTAAATCATAGTCGTGTTAAACGTATCGTATATGGTCTGTTAGGGCAACGCTTAAGGAGAAGAACATATGACAAACGAATCTACTTTAGTAAAGAAAAATGTGTTCCATATGGCAATAACAATTTATAATAACCTTCCCTTGAGTATAAAAGAATTGCCAAATAAATTATTCAGTGGAAGACTACATCGCTGGTTATTAGAAAATAGTTTTTATTCATTGACCGAATATAATAATTATAAGCGAATCACGTAGGACATTTTATTATTTTATTTTATTTTGACATTAATTTATATTATATAATATTGACATATGTAATGAACCTATATAAGATTAATGTATGTAAATAAATATTTTGTTTTAGCCTAAGTTTGTTAATTAGTATTAGTACCCAAATTAATATTTGTACGCCTCTTAAGGTAGATTGTTGCAGGTAAAAATATATTGTTCACCTTCATTTGTAAAACCATACAATCACAAATAAATATTTCATTTCATTTCCCTGAATTTAAAACTACTAAATACAAAAAAATTGGTTGCCTGTAAAGTCGGTATACGGGCGAAAGTTTTACGTGACAACGACTTTGAGTGGTAAAATAATTTTAATGTGAATATTCATTCGTATAGTAGGAAGAAGGAGTAAATAATAGTAACAATTTAAAACATTTATTTATACAAAGAATTATATTTAAAACATTAATTTATACAAAGAATCTCGCACTGAATTTCATATTAACAAAATTTTATTTTTACCTTTACACATACATACGTATTTATATACAAATATACATACAATAACTTGCAATACATTTGCGTACAATGAAACAGCGTTTACTACAACTTAACTTGTTCCTATCTGAGTGATTTTGTTGAGGATAGGGCGATGATAGGAGAAATATGAAATGAAAGGAAGTGTTTCTGCTGTAATGTGCCTAGAAAATGTCAAGTCAATGTCTTTCACTTTTTATGTCTGTCTCTCTCGCTCTTAGGCGGGCTAACCATGCCCGAGTGGAAGGGACGCGTGCCTCTCACTCGCTCTCATTGTGAGCGCATAACGTGAGCGGAGCGTAACGCAGTTTCTTGAAGTGTCACCCGGCAAACCAATTTATAAGACGTTGTCACGTCAAAACTACACTGCGCATTGAATCGATTTTCATTGGGTCGTTATCTGCAAAGATGCGACCCTAGAGAAAAAAAACTTGGGATCTAAAACATCCGGTATCCCATCTAAACTAAACGACTCCGCTGTCTGTCTTCATTTTGATTTTGGCATGAGTAAATACCGGGTCCTTTTATATCATTCAAAGAAAGAAGTACAGTTAAACTCACAATTACAATATACACACATTTGCTATTGACGAGTGTACAGTTGTTTCCATTCGATCTTTCACTTTGGAGAAAACGTCAACAATAGCCTTTAAGAGTCGGTACTCCAAAATATTATTATTTCCTGTCAAAGTTTGAGAATAGCAGAAACATTATGTACAATAATCAGATCCATGTGTATTCACTGTAGTACAGTTACCGGGAGATAAAAAGAGCGCTGGATAGTGGCTGAGCAAATTTACGCATGGATACAGTCATTACTATAAAAGTATTATGACGACCGTATCAATTTAGGGGTGGTCAGAAACTACGATTTTAAGAAAACGGTTTCACATTTAGCCAAGGCAAGCTCGTCGATGTCTCAAGCATACCAAACTTGAGAAATATCACAAATAAATTAATTAATTTAAATTATTAATATTATTGTGTCCCGACCAGGAATCGAACCCGGTACCTCCGAGTCTAAATACACATTAACCGCTAGACCACGGAGGCAGTTACACTATACAAAGCATTACCACATTAAAATTTTGGTATGTTAGTAAGGATAGGGTAATCATGCTCAACATAAGCACGGGGTCACCTCGCGAAGCGTGCAGACACATTACTTACTACACTCTATCGTACAGAGTTATTTAGCATGTTATAAAAATATGTACTTATATCACAATAAATATATTTGATTTGATTGTTTTTCATCTCGGCCACCTTCATGCAATAAATTTTCTTAAATGGGCCAGAGATCCTATTTGTGTAAAATAGGACAGCCTTAACAAAAACAGAGAGTAATATAGGATGAGACTGTCGTATGTAGTATCATGACTAACGCAATCCCTTGCTTGGGTGGAAGAAACCAAGCGGGTTCACAAGTGGTAAAAGCTAGTAAATGTCTATAACGTGAAACTCAAAAAACTATCTATATTTTTGTTTCCTCGACCAGGCCTAACTACACGTCTAAATCTACGCTAAACCGCGGAGGCAATTATGTATGAAAATATGTTATATTAATCTATTGGTACTTTAAGCAATAAATCCCAAGAGTTTTTCATAAAAAACGAGCCTTGATATCGTCTCTTAAGCAAGTAAGCTATTTATAATAAAACTTCATATTCGTAATTTTCTCCAACCTTCTGTACCCCTAACCTAGTAATGACTGACGTCACATATCCGTTGTTAACACGAAAATACCGTTACTGTGTAAATGTTAAAGTAAAGTATCGTCACGACCGTTTCCCTTTAGGGGTGGTCAGAAACCACGCTTATAAAAAAGCGGATACCCCAACTTTACTATAGGCCAATCATGACAAGTGGCAAGCTCGTCGATGTCTCCAGCTTACCAAACTCGAGAATATCACAAACAACTATTACTTAAATGTATTTATTTATATTAATAAATATTTTCGTGTCCTGGCCAGGAATCGAACCCGGTACCTCCGAGTCTAAATCCACGAACTTAACCGCTAGACCACGGAGGCAGTTATTATTGCGTAAATGTTAATATAAAAGAAAAAGTTAATAAATATAAAAATAAAACGAGGTCTATAATTACGATTAAAGTTAAAAATGGCGTCGAATTTACCATTTTTTAAGGTTAGCCGTAGCCTTGTATTTTTTTATTTATAGATTACTAATTTTAGGTAGTATTTAAATATATTTTTTATGGCGGTGTGCCTTCGTATTGGAGGCCGGACTGTACACCCACACAAATATCGTTGTGGGAAACCAGTGGGGGCTTTCTTGTGCTGGAAGTTCCGCCAGCATTCCTCGTCACGCGCTCTTAACGACATTATCCGAAGGGCTCTTGCCACTGCAAAAGTATCTTAGAATAAATGACCGTTGGGTATTGGAAACTTCGCAGGCCTCTGGTTTCGTGACCCTCTCCACGAATAATTTGTCCCGGATGATGATTCGCCAACCCGGTCTGTTTATGGCTGCCTGTACTTTACCCAACGAGTTTAGAGTGGTGCGGATCTGGTCAGGCCACTTTTCCTGTCATGACAAACCTTCTAGGTTACCTATTTATGGCCAAAATACTCAAGGACTCGTTGTAGGCAGATGGAAGACAGCCTAGTAAAGATTTTCTTTTTATGTATTTGGGTAAAAAACCGTTACAATGTTACATATGTTACATGTATTGTTGCTAGGACGCAAAGTGAACGGTAGAACCAAGGCCTTTAGGAGTACGAGGTAAGGACACGATGTCATCGTCTATTGTGTTAAATAGTAGGCGCAACTACTCACATACCTATACACGGCATAGGTTTTGAAAATCGGTAAATACAATTTTTACATAGAACTTTTTTCGATAAAATGTCTAGTTTCGCTTACCTACACACGGCATAGGTTTTAAAAATCGGTAAATACAATTTTTACATAGAACTTTTTTTGATAAAATGTTTAGTTTCGCTTAAAATCTTGTATAACCATTTTTACCGCTAATTGTTCACCCCATTTGACCCTCGTAACTCTGATCGACTATAAATTATTTTTCCCTTTGATTGCACTATATTTCCTTCCTTTTCAAACAATCTTATACTGCCTAATACATTATAAGAGATATGAAAAAGTGACGCACAGAGCGGTCCAAGGAGTAAGCTGCTAGCAGAAGACTATAATATATTGTCAAAGAATAGTAGAATGATAGAATATTTTCGTATGATGTTGTTATGTCTGTTACATAATTGTAATATTACGGATAGCCCACTGTGCCATACATTATCGTCTGCACAGTGGGCTATACCCAGACTGAGGTTCCTCCAGACTGCAAGGACTCTTGCGCAGGTCTGCAAAAACGTGACCCCTGGCCTTCCTGGAGAAGATAGGTTGACTCCATTAATAGGGCCCAGGTCACGCAAAATGGTCTGGAGACTGAAACCGGAAAAATACACAGCCTTATCTATCATAGGATTGTACCTATACATTGGGTGTATTGAAATTTGGAATGTCACTAAAATAAATGTTTCATTTGTAAATCTGGTATAAATTAAACAAAATTCGATGCAGATTTCTTTGTCAGTGAGATTAAACATAACAGGTCACCTGGAATCTGCTCGTCGTTATCTGCTAACAGCTTATTCTTTTGACCAATTTGCTACTTAGTCTTCCACAAAAAATTGTATTGCAGTTATTTGGATGGTAAACAAAGTGACATCAGTTACAATCACTATGCCTTGATGCTCCAGCACGGGCTGTGAGATGATCGTTTTCTCACAGCAGTGGCGCGCACTGTATTCTTGCATATTTGTCGCAACTTTTAACGGGTGTGACAAGATTGGATGATCGGAGGCTGAGATGGATTTTAGACATTATTTTAGCATACCAAAATGACAGTGTAGTAACTAAGTTACCTTTGTTCCTAGTGAATGCCAACTAGCCTTCAGGTTAACTTACGAATCGCATAGTTGCGAAAGTTAACATCACCATACGTGCTGCGAATGCATTAATAGCTTTTCATTGTCGAACATGGGCGTGATTATAGGGACGGGCATACCATACATTTAAAAATTTATTGATTTTTTTACTAGCTTGCAAATTTATTTTAAGGATAACTAACACGCAACAGATTAGACATCGATGTATATAGATAGACCCTCACTGTTATAAAAACCTTTCCGCAAAACCAATCGAAGTCATGTAGCTGCACCAACAGTCGCGAGCTAGCAAGAGTCGAGAGCGCTTAATATTATTATTTATATCGAGTGAAACTAGTCTTTTTGTATGCATTGTTACAAATTTCTAATAAATATAATAATAATAATAACGTTTATTGAGCTTTCTTATTGGTACCTATATACAATGTTGAGTAAACAATAAATAAAATATTCCTTGAATTTTACAAACATTTTTGATTGAATGCAAACCACAAGGATAGGCAATTTTAAGACGGTCCCTGACTCCTAACCAAGATAAATTGTGTCCTAGGATATAAGCATAAATATAGATGTGACATTATCATTGCTTGAGAATTGGCCCTCAAAGTTGATAGGTACACGTGGCATTGAATAGGCCTATTGACAAAGATTCTCCACACAAACTTTGGAAATCACTAACTTCAACTGTCAATATACATTGTTTTACTTAAGTATATTTCTAATATCTGTATTCAACTAAAAAAAAAATTAATAACATCTGTCTTAATTTCCCTCTATAAACGTATTGTTTCTAAAATACTTACAATAAATACAATACAAAATATTTTAATGTATATAAAAGTACAATTAACAAATTCATTAACACACTGACTCCTAAACTAAGTCTAACTAAGTTAGACCTGTCATTTAGGATCCCAGTTACTTCCATTAGTATCCATACAATGTCCATACAAAAAAGATACAATATGTAGTGAAAACAGTTTACAATAAAAATATTTACAATAAATAACTTATTACTTACTAAGACAGTGCTATATGACTGATTTACTGTTGGCCCCAAAACCATTTGTATGGTCCCAATAACTTCGAGCTTGTCTATTAAATATACATCCAAGTTGTCTACTTAACAATAACCCCGGGTCTAAAGTTTAAAGCGACATTCACTTTTAACTTGGTTTACGAATTTTAGCTTCAAACGGTCTGTGTAACGGGTAAAACAGAAAACGAGTTGTTGCGGTAATAAACTCCGCTTTATGCGGGTTTAGTTAGGTCTTTAGTTTACTTTACAGAGCCCATCAGAGCAGGTCATAATTTAACTTCTCGAAAATAATTAACATTTATCCGAAAAAATATTTACTAAATAAAAAATAAAATTAATATTAATACTAAGGATAGGGATATAAGTCCCGTCCGCGTGGAATGGTGGCAAGAACGCTGCACTGGCTGCATTTCCCCGCTGAATTGCAATACTGATTCTTTGGGCGAAGAAAGAGCCAGCCCTCTTGTCACCGGAGGAGACGACAAGACGCGGTGTTATGTCTTTTAAGTAATCACAAATTATAGTTATTACATACATATCTTCAAGCCAACGAATTTGCGGAGTGGGCAGAGGCAATTATACTATTTGCCATTGGTCGACATTTATCAACATTTCCATACATGACCTTTGTTGTGTAGACTCTTAGAATGTATAATTTAAATTAAACAAATTATATAATAAAATTGTATATTACATGTATACATATTAACTACCTCCGTGGTCTAGCGGTTAAGTCCGTGGGTTTAGACTCTGAGGTACCGGGTTCGATTCCCGGCCGGAACACAAAAATATTTATTAATGTAAATGAAAACATTTAATTAATATATAATTTATTTGTGATATTTCTCGAGTTTGGTACGCTGGAGACATCGACGAGCTTGCCACTTGTCATGATTAGTTTTTTTTTTCTGATATTTACGAGTTCATATTTATACATATCTTGTATATTTATTTTATAAGTATTCATAATTAGGTCTAACTACCTTCAAGTTTTTTTTTTAATGTATACTACGGTAATAAATGTTTTATGTCATAAAAAAAAGAATAATATGTATGGTATACACTTACTAACATTGTGAGGAGCTATTCAGGTAGTGTAGATACACGAGTTATTTAAACATCGGATGGGGAAAAATATGAAGAGACTAGCATTTGTTTGTATATTTTTTACGAAATGCTTTACAATTCGGAAAAAGGTTCAGAAAAGATTTCGCTGATATAAAAGGGAAAACAGATGCACAGACCTGGCAATCTGTTTCGTTTTTATCTTACAAATTTGTGTGAACAGGGAAAAGAAGGGAAAGAACGATTAGAATAAATTGTTTTTGTATAAAACACTAAACTACAATTTAAATGTTACGCATTAAAGAGAGTACCGTCAAACCATAACAGTACAAGAAACGTACCAAGAGGGACCTTCATCGATCGAGTGTCAAGAAGTCCCCCTACTTTTCTCCCCCTACTCCTCATGGCACCACGGTGGATCTACAACCCAGCTTCAACATTCTCGGGGTGGAAATACGCTCAGACCTTAACCACCGGAACTACATTGAGAGCATCACCAAAACAGCGTCAAAAAAACTCAAAAAGTGAAGCAGTTTTTTCCCCCTTCAATTAGACTTGCTGTACAAAGCACAGATCAGATCATGTGTAGAATACTGTTCTCACCTTTGGGATGGTTTCGCCAGGTACCTCACAGATGCTCTCAATGTCCTACAGAGGTTAGCTGTTCGAATTGTGAACGATGCCACTATATCTGGAACTCTCGAATCCCTAAAGATTTGCCGAGATGTGGGTTCTCTGAGCGTGTTCTACCGGCTATACTATGGTGAATGCTCGGAAGAGCTCTATAACCTAATCCCTCCTTCTCCATTCTGCAACCGAACTACACGCACAGGTCAGAAGATGCAAAGTTGAAGACTCATACATCTGTCACACGATAAAGATGTGGTATGCCCTTCCAGCCTCTGTGTTTCCACTTTCCTATAACTTGGAGTCCTTCAAGCGAAGTGTGAAAAATAATCTAGTCAAGCCGGCATAGTGTTGGGGACTGATGTCAGTCATGAGTGTCTGACTTCAGTTGCTAACATTCATGGACCTTGCGCGCCACTTACCATCAGGTAGGCCAAAAAAACCGACATGTTGGTAGCGATCAACTGAAGGTTTATTTTGTGCAACTTTGCACGTGTGCTCGGGTGAAGCCGGGTTAAAAAGCTAGTAAGTTATACATCAACCCACAACCCATGTGCCTATACGTCTGTACTCTAAACAAATAGGCGTACGAGACCGCAAGGCTTCGGTTAGCGGCGAAACATACTGTGTATAATATAATAATAAGAGACTAAAGCGTTCTAATTATTATCTTGTACCTTAATTACATGCTTTGAACTTTTTACATAAAGCCAACTTTCCTGGTAATTGTGATAACTTAATATTTTTATTTAATTTATTAACAGGGTCACCAACAGTGCTTACACCACACATGCTTTATGGGTATAGTGTTTTATTTATTTTACTTTAATTCTCAAATTGTAGGTTAGTAAAGACCTTACTTTTTTATTTTTTCACCATTAACTGATTAAATTTTTCTCTTTTTTACTTTTGTTTATTTAAGTTACCGTGAATGTATTAATGTAGTTTCTAGGAAGAGCACTGACTACTGGGACACAGCCCAACTAGTCTTGGAGTCAGGGTTTTAACTATGTGTTACATAACTGTTTCCTAAGTTAGGTCCATATTTATAAGAAAAAATATGTAATTTTATTTATTTATTTATTTACAAAGATGCTCACTACAAGTTGCAGTCGACGCCTGCTACTATTATAAATTAATCTGCTAGGTACTCATCTGGACCACAGCTCAAAATGTGAACATACGGCAAACAATAATACGCTTATAAATACTAGACCGACTTAAAACTATGATTAAAATAATAATAATAATGTCAAGCAAAAACATGCAAAAAGCTAAAACAATAATAATAAAAATAAAAACATGCCTTAACATCTAAATAATTCATTTACAGTTTACACTATCAAATAATAAAATAGAACATTCCAAATAAATTAAATTAAAATTAATACTATATACAAATATGGTAATAAATAAGATTCAATACAGTAAAAAAGTTAAAACAATCATTTGATTTAGTAAAATTCAATACAAATAATACATTGATCAGAATAAATTTATTATATGCAGTTTGAATTGGTTCTAAGGAATTGTTTCAATAAACTTTATTATTTATTTATTTATATATTAATCAGATTTGTTTTAGTAAAATAAGGTAAAATTATATGTGAAAGTGAAAATATATCCAAAATGTTCGTTATTTTAATTGACTACATTTCAAAAAGTACACTTACTCACTTTAATAATCTTTAAAAATGTTGTACCTATTGTGCGAGTGAGAGGAATGCAAACTTACACGTTTAAGAGGTAAAGATATAATTGAGATTTTAAAATTTAATATTAACAGGCGTACTAAACACGTTTAATGGGAAGTCTGAGCAAAGCACAAAACTCTTTATCGATTTTAGTCTAAATCCAATTTAGGCCGGGGTTTATATCAAATCTTATTGTATAGTACCAAATCATTAATTGGACATTAGCACAGGCTCCATCCAACGTTAATTAGATTAAGGCCAATAAGCGATTACGTAGGTAAATCAATTTATCACAGTGAAACGTCGAACCCGAAGCGTTGAGGATTATATTAAACATGAACTAGTATCAACAATCGTAATTACCTAGTAATTAGCTATCATGTTAACAAACAATAAAATTTATATTAATATTAAAATTATGTCTATAGCTACATTGTATAGTAAGAGTATCTGACATGACTTTGCAGTTTGTCCACAGTATAAAACTTGTAAAATGCTTTTAGTTTCGACCAAATGAATAACGCTAAAGCCAGCACCAGAGCGTCGGTCGTGAGAACATGAAATAGAATTCTTGCACACGATTGATGTTTAGATCACGCAAACATGTCAACTAGATATAACACTAGGACGCGTTGGAGAAACCGCCTTAATAAGAACTCTAAGCAACTGTTCGCGCGCTCATGCGCCGTCTATATCAAGCGAGCAAACATTTTGAAAATATTCCATAGAATTAGCGAGCGAAGGTAAAACGACAAAAAATGCTCTATTTCTGATTACACAAAAAATATTTGATAAAAAGCAGATAATCCACATTTATTTATCTAGCAACTGTTCGCGCGCTCTTACAAATAAAACTTTGACCACATTTGTAAAGGAAGGGCAAAGCACGAAAACTAAATGCAAGCCCACCTCGATCCTTGGCGCCGCATCAGACTGGAAAATTCTCATGGATACATTTGAACACCATTATAGGATCCCAGATGAACTAGCTGTATCAGCCTATAGGCCAGACATCTTAGTGTTTTCTCGGAACTTGAAAAAAGTTATCCTTATTGGACTTACCGTTCCGTGGGAATTAAATATTTCAAAAGACCACAACATGAAGTCGAATAAATATTATGATCTCACAGAAGAAATGATCAGGAACGGGTTCAAGACTCGGCTTTACGCAGTGGAAGTTGGTGCAAGAGGAGTTCCAGCAAAATCTTTGCATCACTTACTGAAAGAATTGGGCCTAAGCAGGTCTGCCGTCAATACATTTATGGAACGAGCTTCCAAGACGGCATTAACAGAATCATACAGTATTTGGTTGGGTAGGGAGAGAAGTAGAATGGTGGATGGTAAGCGTATTATCGCGCAATAGAAAAAAAAAGGAGGCCTCCTTTTCATAAACCAGCCTATTGTCGGTCGCAAGCCCGAGACACCATTCTTCTCATCTCTTACCAACACACGATGGACCCGGCACCCGCACGGTGAATCCATGGAATGCTTAGAAATTTGTCTTCTAAAAAATAAACTAATAAAAAATGTCCTCTAGAGACGATCCTTCAGGGATAGTCTCAACAACTCTCTCAACGTGGCTAAAATGTTGGCAGAAATAATTGCCAGCTTTCCTGTCTCCGGACTTTTCCAGATAACTCCTTAACCAGACGCTTGGCTAAGTGTCCCCTTGGGCCAATCGTCTGCGCAAATTCGTAACCTGTAACGAGGTTGGCGTAATTGCGCAGCTTGAGGTTCTCAGCAGATACCACCGCACTTCCCGCGCTTGACGAAGTCGCCTGGATGTGAGATGTGGCTAATGTGTCTGATGTTGCATCCCAAGTGATCTGCCAAGTTTCTACGGCCCATGGGTCATGCAGACAATCCCAGAGGGTACTAGTATCGCGATGTTATCGTAAATAGCCGCGTGACGAGTAAAGAATATTCGCTTGTTTGGTCTAAATCAACCTTTGGACGTTTGTCGCGTAGCTTAAACGTTTTTAAATAAAAATCAAGTAAGTAAAAAGTTAAAATTATTATTATTTGAAATAAATCCTATTTTAGATGAATCCAACGACTTGGAAACTTTTGCCGGACTATAGTTTGTGTAGTGCCATAGCATAATAATAATTAATTCAAAATTTAAATTATGGAGTAAACCTTTAGGTATTGTTTGCCATCCTGGCTGGCGAGACATTAGTACTTAAAATTAACATAACAGCTTATCCACTGAGTTTTCGAGGACTCGGTGATTAGAAACGCTCTTGAAACTCTTGGGCACTAACTACAACACATCGACAAACATCGGACAGTGGACAAACGCCCATTTATTTTATAATTAGTAGATTAATTTTAAAATAGTAGATATTATACAGATTGTTTCAATTACAAGAGATAAAATCAAGGTGTAAAACGAACCGATATGAAAATTAGGAAATAAAATTTAAATTAACAATCAAGAGTATTGAGTCAAAAAAATCTAAACTTCTATTGGTACATAATAAATACAGTATAATAACATCAAGTCAAACAAATATTATAATCTCTTAGAAGAAATGATCAGTATTGGGCTGCTGCAGCCCAATTCTACTAAGTTTTATTTCCATTATATTTTATTTTAACGTCAAATGCTGTCAATACATGTTTCGGTATTCACCAACCGATTTAATTTATTATATGATATATGTCTGATATTTAAGCGACAGTCGCTATACCGAAGCGTATCATAAAATTTATCAAGTCTCAGCGAACAGACTTTAAACCAGGGAAATGTTGGCTTTCTTAAGACTTTTACTGGAGCACACAAATAAATTCTAGATGGATAGATATATCTCTGGAAAATATCTGGTGAAATGTAGCCAAGTGTGATGAACTATTTCGACGTGCCCGGTTGAACGTCCAGCTATTTCAAGGCCTAGAGAATGTATCCTGAAACCAGCTGGGCTGTGAACTGAGCGTGGTTCAAGGCCGTCAGGTGAATGCCACTGGACAAGTTTTTTTTATATACTATCGACACTTACGTGATGTTAAGGCGATAGAGTAGAAAACGAATAGTAGAACTAGGACTTAGCTTACCTAGAATACGTAGTGCGGACTATTTACTTATTTTTTATTATTTTGTTATTTATTTAAGACTTATTTCTAGAGAATTAAGCCTACACTCGTCACCAGCCAGACGGGTTGGTCTTATGTAAATTTTTAATGACAATTAACGATTCAATTAGTATTACATTTAGTTGTTTGTATTAGTAACACCGGTACAGACGACTCAACGTGCTCTCTCAGGCATGGGCACGGTGGTGTTGTAATTTTTGACAAATGTACGTAAAAGAAGTGTATTTCTCATTGGTACATGCCGGGGTTCGAAACGACATTTTAGTTTTATAATATGGTTCTTATGTTTTTTTTGTGAATGCTGAGACTCCTAAATAGTACGTTACATTAGATAATGTATTTAATTATGTCATTAACGAGTTTATAAATAAAAACCTATTTGGTAAGCTAAGTGACAAGCATGTCACTTGCCATGTTGGGCATATAGTAAAGTTGGCCAAATGTGAATCAGCTTCCCGAAAAGCGTAGTTTCTGACCACCCCGGGGATACGATCGTAATGATTATTTACTAATAATTAACTAGACTACTGGACTAGAAGAGTTTACAATATGGGCCTTTCAGACAAAGAAAACAACAAGACACTGGCCGAAATCTACAGACAATAAAAAGAAACATAAATGTTTTTTTATACATGCTCACCTGGTGGTAGGCGGTACGCGAGGTCCAAGAGTGGAAGCTAATGATGCCAGCCACTAACCGACTTCAGTCTCTACCACTATGCGGGCCTAACAAGATGCTTTTTCATACTTTGCTTAAAGGACACCAGGCTATAGGAGTGGTGAAATACACTGGCTCGGAGAGCATTCCACATATTCAGCGTGCGACAGATGTAAATAAAATGTAGGTAGCAGGAAGGTCACAATATAATTTTCTAAAAGTCACAGTTGCCGTGCTAATCGTGTATTTGCAATTTATACAGTTTATTTTCTGTTCTGTGTTTAAATCTATCGACAGCGAGCCGGATGAACATCGCAGGACTAGACTTTAAATTACATTTTAATGTTATTTTTTAAAACTTTAGTCCATGTGACTGCTTAAAGTAATTAAATACGACTAGTTTTTTTACTACGTACATAGGTATATACTAAGTACTTTTTGCTTTTTTTTTCTAAAGCCTTTGTTAAAAGTTTTATCTATGGACTAAGTAATTTTAAAAGAGATTGTCCACCAAATCGGGTAAATAAAATGTTGTATGTACCTATCCAAAGATATCAAATATAAGATAGAGCGAGCATTCGTTATTTATTATTTTCCTACAAATGTTTGTAACATTTCTTAATTTTTTCAATATCTATTTATTCCATCATAGTTTCTTAGGTGTATAAATACATATATCGAATCATACTCATTCCGCACTCAATGAATACTGCTTCCCGGAACACACTTCGTTCGGGTTGCTGGGTTTTACAAATACTGGAGGATAGTTTACGTCACTCTATCTATGATCTGCGTTAAATATTTGTTTTAAGTAAGTAACTTACTTATAAAATGTAAACTTGAACTTTTTGACTTCGAATAAAGTTATTTTATTTATAATAATTAATTAAATTAAGTACTACGTATTGTTATTATTATTATTATTTTTGCTGTTTGTTTTTGACTTTTTAATTAATGTGTAAACCTACTAACATAGTTCTTAGTTGGAATGTTACTAATATTATGGAATTAATTCTGAAATAAATAATGTATTATTATTCTTTACGCAATTTAGTTCTTCTCTTGTCAAAGAAAAACGTGTTTTACACTTTCGTAGCATGCAGGTCGTCATATTGTCAGTGCAATAACAAAATCAATTCGAAAATGCACGTCGAACGCGACCATAACCAGTAATGTTCCTTGGACAAATTAATTCTAAACTTTTGTCCTTTAATTTTCATACCGTTTGGATTGACCGCCTCCGTGGTCTAGTGGTAATAAACGTTGCCGTGAACTTACCACGGAAATTAGATGGCGCTGTGTGACCTGTCTGGAAATATTTATTCATTATTTATGCTTCTTGCCCCGTCTTGTTATACCAAGTTGTGGCTTTATTAGCCGGGACCCATTAAAAACTGAGACCGGCTCAAATCTTCCCAACAATGGGTCTGTTAGTCTTTATGTTTCATATTAGAATTTATGCATTGATCATAAAATTTCAATAGTATAGTTCAGCGGTTCGCAATTTTTTTGGCGACTGAGTTTTTTTCTTTTTAGTTTTGACTTAGTTTGGTTTATTGATTTTATGTTTATTTATTTTCGGTCGCAAGCCCGAGACACCATTATTCGCATCTCTTACCCACACACGATGGACCCGGCACCCGCACGGTGAATCTTAGGAATGCTTAGAAATTTGTCTTCCATGTCTTTTACTTTAAATTAACTTTTTATTGTATTACTCAATAAATAATGATTGTCTTTCTTAGAATAAACATTATTTTATTATTTTAGAACGCAACAAAAATAATGTTTTAAAAATGAAACACGAATTATAGGTTACAATAGCAAAATATGATATCAATTATGCAAATAACATCGTATCTATGTAAAGGGCAGATAAACACGTGCACAAATTCTTCTATGGCATTGATGTACAGTCAGTCTCGTTGTAGTTTTTTTTTTATTTTGTCTATAATCAAGGTATATATATATGTATAAAAAAAACGAATTAATGCTCTAGAGATGTGGTGTTGGCGGAGAATGCTGGGCATATCATGGACGGAGTTCCGAACAAACAAATCCATACTGGAGGAACTGGGGATCAGACAGCGCCTTTCCTCGACTGTACAATTACGCATTCTCACTTTCTTCGGACACGTGTCACGGCGTGGAGAAACATCAATCGAGCGCTTGGTAGTCCAGGGGAAAGTCGATGGCAAGAGGATGCGTGGTAGGTCTCCGATGAGATGGACCGATCAGGTGAAGGTTGCAATGGATCATCCCCTACATGAGTGCACTAGGAAAGCCGGGGTCCGAGAGGAGTGGCGACGGCTTGTTAAGCGTGCCACTAGCACTCCAATGGCGACCACGACCACTCTGCCAAGAGTGTAGCGACTAAGAAGATGAAGAAGAATAATAAAGGTATAGTTAAATTTTACAACTTTATCGGGAGAAAAGGATCACATACAAATGACAATTATTATCTGTAAAACACTTTATTGACAAAAACATTATTTACGTTTTCGTACAACCCAGCCTTATTTTTACCATATATTTTTTTAAAACAAAGAAATATATATTTATAGTCTATTAAGCTAAGTGTGAAAAAGCATTGTGTATAAAGTAAGTTAACATAGGTAGGTACTGTCCTGTGTTAGAGTCCAAAAAAGAATACGTAGTGTGCGCTAATGGACCATTAAAACCGTTTTTTTTTTCTTTTGTGTACGTTACTGAATTCACTAATTGGCAATTGCATGCACAA
The DNA here is from genome assembly GCA_910589645.1 of Tinea semifulvella. Lineage (NCBI taxonomy): Eukaryota > Metazoa > Arthropoda > Insecta > Lepidoptera > Tineidae > Tinea > Tinea semifulvella. The sequence goes on from OU342599.1 coordinate 7,994,112, forward strand.
ACATACTATGATGCAGACAAGGGAAGTCCTGCTTAAAAAAAGAACGTATTACGTAGACGTAAATAAATCTTGTTAAAAAAATAATAATACATTAGTAATTGTGTGACAGACTGTACCAAAATTTTACATTGGTTTCAAAACGTAAACCCAAAAATTATCCTTATGCTTCGGGTTTGGCAAACAAATACAAATTTTAGGACAGTCAACCACAGATCAAACTTTACAAAACTAATGCTTATTTCTTTGCAATAAGGTTGACTTTAAAACTAAAATAGTTGATAAATAGTGGACTGTATACCTAAATGTTACAATCGTTAGCCAAGGGTCTGTGAACCATTCTACAAACAAAGACTGCTTTTAAAACCCAACAATATAAATTTTGTCTACCTAAGCTTAGAAAAAAAGGGATGCTACTTATAGGTAAAAGATTTTGTATGATAAAGACTTTGTTTTTTTTTTTTTAATATTTAGTTATACAAGTCTGCCGTCCATAAGATGCGGCGTTTTGTGTCATTAACATTGGACCTCTCTTACGCCAGTCCAGCGTTTGCCCATACTAATCCGACTCTTATTTATAAGTTACAGGTGATCCAGAACAGGTCGCGGACGCTATGTGGTTCGTGCGGAACTTCAACCTCCACGACTCCCAACGCTAATTTAAAAAGGCAATATCTCACTTAAACACAGGACACCGACGACCCTTTCACTATAATGCTCAATTGACTGATTAAGGCCTCCAAGTGCACTGGCAGCCAAGCCAAAGTCCCTCTGATCCAGTTGCCACTCTCTACCATCCCTAGTGTTGCCCAAAGCAAGACCAAGACATCTGCTCTCAAGAACAGCTGGTCTCGGTCTTGCACTCCTAATCTTGGTATTGCTGAAGAGTCTCGCAAGACTCTGAATATATATTATTGTTTCGAATTGGTCTGATCTACTTGAAATTTGGAATAGTTAAACATTTTGTCCAAAAATGTTTGCAGAGGTTATAACAAAACTCTGTACGTATACTATAATGCTTAACATGATGACTTTGTCAGAGCTTGCCCTCGATCGAGTAGACATTTGCTTTACATGCTTGCACATTACTTTTAAAGCGATGAACGAGTGCCTTCACTTGTGGCCACGACTCAGATTTAGCTGTAAAGGCACACAGGGCCAACAGTGAAGTGGGATAGTTATAGGATTTTAGCCCGTAGGCGTCTTGATGTTGAGTCTGGCATGCGACCACAATGCGGGTTAGACCCTTCAGGCAGTGGTTGTATCGTTAAGACGATTTTGTGATTTAAGTCTAGAAAAAAAAAACATTAGTATCATTACACTGTAAGTAATTGAACCATTAACATGACTATGTCTTAAAAAGGTGGGTGCCAATGGACTTTGCAGGAGTTTTTGGACATCTGTGGCGACAATTCTGACAATATTTTTTCTCGCCTTGTCACTGTTGATGAAACATGGAACCGGCCGTACAATCCGCCGTACAAATTTATGTGCTGGAGCATGTGAGCTATATAAAAACATGTAGGTACCTATTTACCGCATATTCCATACAAATAAATATTATTTCAATTCATATAAAGTAACTATATTATCTATGTTACAGTAATTATTTGTACATATTGCACCTTGCATGCAACAACACTGCAATATTGTTCCTACTAACCTAACAGATACAAAATATTGTTTAATTATAAATTTATTTTATTTTTTCTAAATATTAGTTTGTTTTGAAAATTTTTGTTTTATCTAATAGAATATTAATCTAATAGAATAGAAGTACTATGTATAATTACCTGTACTATGTAATCTATATTTGTATTGTATCCTTATTGTACAATTGTTTGAAATAAATAAATAAAATGAAAATAAAATTGCTTAAACATGAAAAAAAAAAAACAACTCCAGTGTTATAGTTATAGTATTTCCAAACCAATATTATAAATGCAAGAGAAGCTTGGTCTCTTTGTCTTCTAAAAATAAAATGTTATTTTTTGTTGAGTTTACCTTGTCTAGGCGAACACAAAAAAATGACTTTTCAGCACCACATCTGGCAGCTTGACATGGTCAGCAAAAATATATACTTATAATGAATAATACCTAATTTTTTCAAGAACATAATTTAATGATAATTTTTATGTTGAAATTAATTTTATTTTATTACTGATATTTGTAATTATGTGTTAAAATACTTAAAATAAAGAATAGAAGACTCATTTTTTAGGATTTCATGGATCCACAAGAGTGGGAAAGTGAAGGATGGTGTCTTAAGCTTGTGACGAACTATAGGCTGGTGTACAAAAAAAATTATACAAAAAAATGTTATGTAGATTTTTTTTTTTAACATCTGTCATTGGAAATAGAACACACAACATTACGGGCTTTCTTGTGCTAGAAGTGCTGGTCAACACGCGGCTTTCAACAACATTAACCGAAGGGCTCTTGTCACTGCTTGTGTACCCACAATGCTAGAATGCTCTGGTATGGTGAGGAGTGATGGCAAGAGACCTGATGAAATGACTGTTGGGCCGTGGAAACTTGGCAGGTCTCTGTATGTAGACACATTAGCTCCATCTCACATTTGTGTGACCTCGTCAGTTGCGGAAAAATCAGTGTTTTCTGCTGAGAACCTCAAGTTGCACAAATACAAAAAAAAACTTGGTATCGGTTACAAATTCACACTGATGGAATGGGCCAGCGGCTGATGGAAAGGTCTGGAGACAGGAAGGCTGGCAATTATTTCTGCCAACGTATTAGCCTCACTATACAGAGGGGAAATGTTGCCAGTCTCCTTAGGATGTCACTAGAGGACATTTTTATTATGGTTTATTTTTAAATCTATTATTTAGATAGCTTTTAATTTATATTTAGAGTTAATTATTTTATTTAAAAAAATATTACATTATTTAAATCCAAAGTTTTCATTTAACTTAATGCATAGGTATATTATAATAGTATGTATAAATCATTTTTGGTTTTTATTTATTTTGTAATCATTATGTATTGATTATGGGACGTTTTATGAATTGGAGAAAGCTAGGATCATGTGTAAACTTTTATCTAGGACATATATCTCTAATTACATAAGTAAGTGCAGCATGGTGGGGAAAACCACATTATTTCAGTGCCTAGATATATTAGGTTGTAAAACTGTACAACTGGCAACCCTAGAAGTATTAGTAAACAAACTATGACAGTTCATCTACTTTTAAGTTATATATATAAGTCAGCCTTTATCATACAAAATGCAGCAGTAAGGGTGATTTTTAGACTAATTTACCGGCACATTACGAGACTTTTCAAACATTCCCCCTAGCCGCATGGCGTCGCTGTTTATTTTGGACTATTTATAGTTCTTCTGCCCCAACACAGCCCACCTTGTCGTAAATAACGTAAACCAAACCTAATTCATACATAATGTACATAAATCTAAACGTAAAACAAAGTAAAAACAGTTTAAAGTTATTGATAAAACCAAACTTCATGTTTTATCGACCGAAACTTATATTGATGCGGATGTTAATTTAAAATTTAAATTTTCGGACTGCGACCTAAAACTTAGATAACTACAGAATTACATACTTAGTTAAAACTCTAATATACATAAGTGGTTAAGCGTTACGGCCGAATCGATTTCCAATTTTTATAACAGCCAAAGCGTTCGTACAAGAACAATGAAAACATTTTTTACCTTCGTTTTCGTGACTCCACGGTGCCGCCTTAATTTTCCAGCACAGACTACTTTTATTCACAGCACATATCATCACAGTATTATAAAAACATATTTGGAAGTTTTACCATGGAAAGACAAATCGTTTGATTTTGTACAAACAATATAAAACCATAAAAAGCGAGAATTCTGCAAGGCTAAGCAAGGGATTCGGACATGACAGAAAATAAACCAATAGAAAAAGAGAAAGAGACGCGCATGCGTTCAATAACTTTAATCTTTACTCAGTCACTAAAACAGTAACATGTGTTTACTATTTATGGTTTATTTATGACTTATATTTTATTTATTTATAAATTATTAAAAATAATTTTAATTATTATTATATACAAATAAAAATATCATAATTAATAAAATATTAAAAAACAAGAATACATTCATTTAATTTGGAAATAAATTATAAATGCGCGCCATCTGTTAAATTTATTCATAACTAGATTCTCTGATCGAGCAAAGGATGGACTTCAGACTTCGACTTGTCGCTGTAAGCGCTTTTTTTTATCCACTTTATTTCGTTTTGAAAGTCGTTCGACTTGGTATTTATCTATGGTTTTCATACGAAATTCGGTAAAAAGCTTGCTTTTAAGTCGAACATAGCAGCAGAAGTGGAGTCGAGACAACGGACTTTTTCTGCTATCTGTGAACAAAAACGTGATCGTGTTAATATTGTTATTTCATTTTAAATTGTCAAGTTCAGGATACCCAGCTTTAGTTTTTGGGTTTTTAGTGCTCGTAAATACAACTAGCGACACCTATGAGCGTACACTGATACTAATGTTTCTGTGAAACGTGCATAGATGGAGCCAGACGATTTTTAAAAACCTGTTTAGGAACAAAACTATTGACAAGGACGCATAGGTATTGAGACTTAGCTCAATCTTGGCAAATAATAAATTTAGTTGTTTTAAAAAAGAGCTATGCCATCTATTCTTAAATAGATGCCCATAGCACCCAAGTGCCTCTGTCCTTTATAGACAACACCCTCCCCCGGGGCCCTTCTTATCCCTTTTGGGTTAGAAGGTCCCCTGTGCCAAGATGCCTTCTGCTCGGAGTTCCCCGCTGCCCCCCTTACCCTCCTCCTCCTCTTCATCGGACGACGATGTCTTAAACCGTCCCGTGCCGATGAAGACAATAAAAGCCAAATCGTCCCGCACCTTAGCTCGCCCTATACCTGCCGGCGGGTGGGAAGCCGAATCCTAAACCTCAAGGGTTCGACTTCGCTCCGTCCGCCAAAATTTCCCCGAAAGTTCCTGCGGACGGAACAAAGGAATCAAAAACCTCCACGCCTCCACTAATCCGTCCGCGGAAACATTCGCGCGGCGACTCTAGTGGAGATGACCATCCACAAATTTTGAGACCAGCGCTAGACAGCGAACTCGTCTCTCCGCCCAGCTCTTCTGGGGGAGAGCCTAGTCCGCTTTCGGGAGTCCAATCCTCCTCACCTACCTTCGTGCCACCAACTACGAGTAGATGCGTGGCTGTCTCGAATAAGCCACCTATCTCTTCTAGAGCAAGAACGTCGACAAGCCCCACTGACTGCGCACCCATGGATTATAGCCATGCCTTGCGCAGTACGCCTCCAACAACACCGCGGCCGGTCTCCCCTGTCGCTCAAGCTACCACAGTGACCACCGACGGGAAAGGAATACCACCCATTCTTGTGGATTCCCTACCCCAGTGGACGGTTCACTTTAAGGCGCTGCACCAGCGTCTTGGGTTTCCTCCCAACGCGAGGCCTGCAGGCAAAGGCATGAGGTTCATGCCAAAGTCCACGCAGGAGTTCCGCACTGTGCAGGACTATCTGGAAGAGCAGCGCCAGAAAAACCCGGAGATTGTGGGTCATACCTATAGTCTCCAGGCTGACCGTCCACACAAAGTGGCCCTCACAGGCCTGCCCCGCGACACACCGATTGACGAGATAGTCAGCGAACTAGGTGTTCTTATCAATAAGAGGCCTGAGTACGTAAGGATGATTCCTCCGAGGAAAAACCGTCATGGAACTGTATTCTTTGTCCAGTTCCCCCACCTGGAGAGGGCAGAGCTGGACAAATTATACAGTACTACAACCCTTCTGTTCTTGCCGGGAGTGAAGATAAAGGAGTGGACACGTCGTCCTGGTCCACCTCAATGTCACCACTGTCAAGGTTTCGGCCATTCCTCGGGTGGATGCTTTCGTCAAGCCCGTTGCGTGCGATGCTCAGGTGCACACTCCGTCGTGGACTGTGATCGCGAAGCGACCGCACTGAAGTGTGCCAACTGCAGCAAACCGCATGCAGCAAGCAACAGACAATGTCCTGCTTTTAGGAGTGAGGCCCGAAAGCGGGGCATTCAACTTCCTCCCCCTCTCCCTGGGAAATCTCAGAAATCTCCCCCTAAACCAAAGCCGGTAACACACACGGAACCCACTCAGGCAGCTAATTTGATGGCACCTGCCAACGGCCCGAGTGTGAGGCTTGCTGCAGTAGAAGGGAAAAAAAAGAAGACAAAGTCCAAAAAGAAGAAAAAGAAGTCCAATAAGGTCAGTGGAGCTGTCACCCCTCTCGTAACACCTTCTGTAACAGAGACGACTGTTCCTTTCGCCCGAATAGTCCCATCGCTCCCCGTCCAGCCGGCGTCGACGAAACAATCTCTGTCGCTGACGCCGGCGTCATCAACAGCCGAAAAAGAGAAACAGAAGAAACCGAAGGCCAAGGGAAATTCTGCTCAAAGCCTACCGAAGGAGCGACAAGCTCGACTACCCAGGGAAAGGGACAACCAATCCTCACACCGCCGAGAAGTACTGCAAGCAGCAATCCAGGTGCTGCTCGGAGTACTGGATCGTCTTGCACAAGGGTCGGACCCAATAGAGGCTGTAACATTCGGCCTGACCCAACTGTGCAACATGACGGTCGCGGCTTTGTGAGAATCGAGGGTTTGAAAATTGTGTATTGGAACCCAGGGGGCATTCGTTTCAATACACAACAGCTTCGTCTTTTAGCCCAGGAACATAATCCGCACATCATTCTCCTGGGGGAGACGAAACTAAAACCTCAAAACGAACTCCGTATCCCCAGTTACTTCGTTTACAGAAGAGACGAAATATCTCCGGAAGGGACTGCCTATCGGGGGACAGCAGTCCTTGTCCGCCGGGATGTCGTCCACGAGGAATTGGTGGACTTGGAGTTTGAAACAATCCGCACTAAAGGAGTTAGGCTCAACTCGTCTGGAGAAGAGCTCAGGTTGTACGCGGCCTACCGCCCTCCCACAAAATGGATACACTTAGCTGACTTAAACCGAATTCTGGATGGCAGAACCCCAACCTTGGTCATCGGGGATCTTAACGCAAAACATCCCTCATGGGGTTCCCGATGCACCAATCCAGCCGGGAGAAGTCTATTCCAGGATTCGGAATCCAAGGGTTACGAGGTCCTCGGGCCCGACTCACCCACGCACGTCCCTACTAATGAAAAGTACGCCGCGGACGTGCTGGATATAGTAGTGGCCCAATCCATGCGGGTCCCGGTCCACGTGGAAGTGCTTTATGACTGCGATACGCAGCACTTTCCACTCCTCGTGGTCCTGGGCACGCAGACTGACCTCGTATCTCCCAGAGGGCGGTTTAAAACTAATTGGGAAAAGTACCGGGCAATTTTGTCAAACTACAAATTGCCCGGTACACTTTCTTCTCCGGACGAAGTCGAGGCGGCAGCCAGCCACCTGATGAAGTCCATCCAAACGGCGAAGGAGGATTCGACTACGGAATTGCCTCCAAATCACCTTCGTCGGAAAAGTGCACTCCCGGGTCACCTTCGAAAGAAGCTCCAAGAGAAGCGGTATCTACAAAAGCGCTGGGCACATTCCCGCTGTCCCAGCACTAAACGAGAGCTCAACCGATTGGCGGAAGAGCTCTCTATAGAGATCGCCGCTTTTCGAGGTCGGACCTGGGAGTCACTTATGGACACCATCGGGGAGGAAAAGGGAAACCTGGTATCCCTCTACCGCCTCACAAAGAGCCTTACCAATGCTCCTCAACATGTACAGCCATTGCTCGACGACCGCGGAGATCGATGTTATTCCGCTCGGGATAGAGCCGAAATCCTGGCCAATCATCTTGAGCGGCAATTTCAGCCCTTCCCGGTCGTCGACCATATCCATAATGAAATTGTGGAGTGCAAAGTACGGGAGATGATCAATTCTGAAATGCCGCCGGCCCTACCCGGGCACTTCTTCGTGTCGCCGACGGAGGTCTGCAAAGCAGCCCTTCGTTTAAAACCGAAGAAGGCCCCGGGACCCGACGGCATTTCTAATATTGCGTTATCGCAGCTGCCGCGCAGAGCTATGGTAGCGTACACCAGAGTCTGTAATGGGATCCTTCGCACCGGCCACTTCCCTGAGTGCTGGAAATCAGGGAAGGTTATTGTCATCCCCAAACCGGGAAAAGACCGGCGCCACGCCTCCAGCTATAGGCCAATAACCTTACTGCCACACCCGGCAAAGTTGTTCGAGCGCTTGTTCCTCCGGAGGCTGAAACGTTACGTCGAACTTCGCGATGAACAATTCGGCTTTCGAGAGGGACATAGCACCACGCTCCAACTGACCCGGGTGCTGCATCACCTGGCAGTCGAGAAGGCGTTCGACAGAGTCTGGCACGACGGTCTCTTGTACAAACTTCTTGACTCGTCACTCCCAGCAATGGCAGTAAGGATCCTAGCGTCGTTCTTGGAGGGACGACGATTCCACGTCGCTGTGGAGGATCTCATCTCTGAGGAAAAGCCCATTCTGGCTGGGGTTCCACAGGGCAGCTGCTTATCTCCCGTACTTTACGCGCTGTACACCAATGACATCCCAACACTCTCTGAAGTCCTGGAGGAGGATGGGGAGGACAGGGAGGAGGATGTCATGCTTGCACTGTTTGCGGACGACAGTGCCTACTTCAGCTCTTCTCCAAGCCAATATGAGGCTGCTGATAAAATGCAGGACCTCCTGGACCTACTCCCTGCGTGGTTGGACAAGTGGCGTATGTCTATCAATGTCGGCAAAACTGCCGCATTGATGACATCCAGATGCCGACTGCCTCCACCACTGCAGCTTCGAGGACAGAACATCGAGTGGACACCGACCGTCAAATACCTGGGCTGCATCATTAACAGGACGTTAACAATGGGTGAAATGGCCTGCCACGCCGTCAATCAGGCGAAGGCGGCCCGAGCCATGTTACGCCCTGTTATGAATTCCAGCTTGCCGCTCAGGTTGAAGGTTCGGATCTACAAGATGTTCATCCGTTCCCGACTCACCTATGCTGCGCCAGCCTGGCACCACCTTCTGGCCAAGACCAATAGGGACAAGATCCAAAGTCAGCAGAACATATCGCTCAGAGTGGTCTCCCGAGCACCATGGTTCGTGCGTAATTCCGTCATAGCTCGAGATCTGGAGATGCCTACTATTGAGGAATTTGTCGTCGGCCTGACTAGACGTATGTTCTATCGGGCCGACAACGGACACTTGAAGCATCTTCAGAATATCGCTCCGTCTTGCGCTCGGCCCCCCAACGGGAGACCGCTTCCTAGAGAAGTGCTCTTGGAGGAGAGTTGAAGTAGTCGAACCTATACCTCCCTGGGTTCGTGAGCCACACGGGCGCTGTTATACAGTGACGGCGCCCAGCACCAAAAGTGCATGAATTACCGGTGGGTGGTTGCCCGCTGAGATCCTGCCGGGGAAAACGGGGGAATGTCCCCATCCCCAACCCAGGCCCATTAGCCATCCGGGCCTGGACGACCCCACTGTCTGTCTGTCTTAGGAACAAATTGGGTTTGTGCGACCACGTATTCCAAAAAAGCATCAATCGTTCAATTTTATGTGCAAACTTTAATTTGGAACTAAATTATAGTTACGGCCGGTTGCAAAAAGGTGATTAAAATAATCCATTACCTACAAACATTACAATTATTAGGTATACTTTTGACATGTGTTTTGACTATTCAATCGGCCGCTAATCTCTAATCGGCGAAAAAAAGAGTTCTAATAATAAAATAATATCTTTGCGTAAGGACAAAATTTTCAATTGTTAGAAAAATAATATCTACTCAGTGGCGTAGCGTAGCGCAGGTTCCTGCTGCCTGGGTCGGAGGACTTTGCCGCCCCTTATTGATATAAAAAATCTAGAAGACTCCTAAGATCAAACCGTTTCGGAGCCCATATGGGACACTTTTTTTTTTTTTTTTTTTTTTTTTTAATACGGAGCACGACATGTGACACTGCGCCCAACTGATGGTAAGCGGTACGCGAGGTCCAAGAATGGGAGCAACTGACGCCAGCCTCAGACGACCGACATCAGTCCCTACCACTATGCCGGCCTATAAAGATGCTTTTTCACACTTCGTTTGAAGGACTCTAGGTTAAAGGAGTGGGGAAACACACTGGCTGGGAGAGCATTCCACATCTTCAGCGTGCGACAGATGTAAGTCTCTAAATTTGTATGTACGTGTAGGGATAGTGGCTACGGTATGTGGATGCATATTTTGGCCTGTGCGAGTGGTTCGGTTGCGGAATAGAGAAGAAGGGATAAGGTTGTGGAGCTCTTCAGAACATTCACCGTAGTAAAGCTTGTAGAACACGCTCAGGGAGGCCACATCTCGGCGAAGCTGCAGCGATTCGAGAGTTTTAGACACTGTAGTATCGTCCACTATTCGAATTGCCCGCCTCTGTAGGACATTGAGAGCATCTGTAAGGTACTTAGCGGAACCATCCCAGAGGTGAGAACAGTATTCCACGCATGACCTTATTTGCGCTTTATAAAGCATAAGCCGGACATAGACACAACGATAAATTGTGAATTAATCAATTCAAGGCCAATTGCTAAACTACAAAGCTAAATGAGTTTCAGGGCATATTTTTTATAAAAATTAAGACTGCAATATTTGAATTTTTCAATATGAATTGCATAGTTTAGGAAAGTTTATGCAGTAATAATCATGAATGTTCCAAAAAATCAATAACATATCTATTCTTCGATATTACCAAATGTATGTTTGTTTTTATGATAAGACTATAAAATACAGAAGTACGGACTATAGGAAGCGAGGGTGCTGTCTTGATAGGTAATTTCATGCCGAATTGCTCCGGAAGGGACCGCGGAAATTGTTGTGGCAATAAAAACATGTCTAAATCGTCTTGTTTTTGTTTAATATTTATTTTTAAACATTATTTTTGGTTGTATCGTTGTTGGAGGTGTCATTCTAGGGGAAAGAGGGATAGTTGTGTTATTTACACTATCACTACACAATCGTTTTATAAAACAAAGTCCTCAGCCGCATCTGTATGTCAGGACCAAACGGACGGGCGTGAAATAAGAGCAACATTTCGAAAATAAGTATAAAGTTGGACTTTTTGAAGGGGCTGGACGCTCACACGCACTTACCTGTATTCACTTCAGGTGGTCTTGGGCTTTTCTTGGGTCGCCAGGTTACTGCTGCCCACGGGCAGGCTTCTTTTCTCGCAATTTATTTATATACTATTGTTTTTTCTTGACTATCACTTATATTATTAGTTTATTTATCAGTGGTCTAGCGGTTAAGTCCGTGGATTTAGACTCGGAGGTACCGGGTTCGATTTCTGGTTGGGACACAAAAATATGAATTAATGTAAAATATATTTAATTAATATTTAATTTATTTGTGATATTTCTCGAGTTTGGTACGCTGGAGAAATCGACGAGCTTGCCACTTGTCATGATTGGCCTATAGTAAAGTTGGCTAAATGTGAATCCGCTTATTTATAAGCGTGGTTTCTGACCACCCCGAAAGGGAAACGGTCGTGATGATACTTTACTTTTATCATAATATTATCATATCATATTCATTATTCCCATTTGTTAAACATATATGAAACTGTACATTTAGTGTTCAACCTATTTAGTAATTAGTACTGTACATCTCTGCGACCCGTGACTCACCCAACATAAGGCATCAGCTGAAAATCAGCGCTGCAGCCTGGGCTGTAGCATATGCTGAGCTGACCACCTATTTATCGCCACACCTGTATGTATGTTTCGGTATATAGAATATGCTTACATTTATACATTTGGATTTATCCCTTGCATATTTATTTTTTTGTAACCATTGTAATTGTTGCGATAAATAAAGTATTTTCTTTCTTTCTTTCAATTTCGAAATTGCGAGCGGTTGATGTTTATTCTTCAAATTGTATTCGCTCGTTAAAAGCTACTGCAAAGATTTTTATGCTGTTTTCACCAATGGATAAAGTGGTTCTCGAAGAAGGGTTTAGTATATAATTTGTAAATTTTGTGTGTCAATTAAAAATTTGTTGGTCGTGTGGGAAAAATAAAGTTATATTTGCGAAATTTATTTCGTGTCGCCGTTTACACAAGCAAAGCCGGGTAAGACAGCTAGTAAAGCATGTAATTAAAAAATATAAGAAAATAAGAAACACTGTCGTTACTTTTTACCCGAATGAATTGAGAACAGGGCGAAATAGAAAGTAACTGGGCTTTTATTCACTTGTTTAAATTCAACCATCTCGACTTATTATTGCGAATATTCATTATTTAACTAAAATTGAAGTAAAATATATAAAATAATTACACTATAAATTAAAACTACTTAAAAATAAAAAAATAAATAAATATAAACTATAAACTTGTTTAAACTGACTAATTGGTGGCTCCTTTACCCTAAGAGCTTTATCCGTCGAAGATGAGATCATATCCTCGCCAAGCCGTCTGGCCAAGCAGCGTGGCGTGTGTAGGCCAAATTCTCCAGATACGAGTATATGTTCTAGAACGCCCATCTCCAGAAGTGGAGGTCTAGGACGCTGTTCTTGGGGTTCTGTATTACACAAAGGGAAAATGTTGCCAGTCTTCTTGGGCCTATCACTGAAGGGTGATTTTTTTACTTATAGTTTATTTTTAATACGTCTATTGACAACTGACGAAATGGCTACTGGACCATAGATTTTATAGTGTAAAAGAGTATCTTGAGTGCAAACCAGGTTAATTAATATTGTTTTTTGTTTTAGTGTAGTTGTGATTATGATATTAGTATGTAAGTAAAGATTTGCACGCCTGCTTGCAGGTAGAATATATGTGAGTAGACCTGACTAAAGTTTTGTGACCACTGTACTGTATTTATTCCAAATAAACGATATTTCATTTCAAAACAGTATAGGTACCTAATATAGAACCCATATAGCTAAATTGCCTTCATTCTAGAAAGTTCAAAGGCGTCTTGTGGGTTTGAGACCGCGTGAAAAGGTCTAAGAGGACCATTAAGTAGTCCAAGACTGCCTTTGTCAGCTCAATTCTGGCTCGCCTTGCATGTCTTTGAGATAAAAATTGGGTCAGGTGAATTTAATATCAAAGGTAGCCAAGAAGGTAGGTATAATTATGGCTACAAAGTTGACAATTGTTTCTGTATAAAACTCTGATTTTCGGTTTAAATAAATACGATCACATCTCTCATTATCGTGCTAAGTTGACGTCTTATTTCCGACTTAACTTACTTAACGCGTGTATCCCGTTTACCTACAGCTTAAGTGAATACAATCACGTCTCGGAATATCGTGCTAAGTTGACGACTTATTTACGACTTAACTTAAATGCATGTATCCGGTTCATCTACAGTTTATGTAAATACGATCACACCTCTGATTATCGTGCTAAGTTGACGTCTTATTTCCGACTTAACTTACTTAACGCGTGTATCTGGTTCATCACAACACAACACAAAGCCTCGTAGTTTACCACGGAAATTAGATGGCGCTGTGTGACCTGTCTGGAAATATTTATTATATATTATATTTATATCTTCGCTTAAGCAATTACGATCACATCTCTGACAGTCATGCTAAGTTAAGGTGGCTACGCAGAATTCTAAAGAGTCTTTGTCTCCTTTTTTCTGTTCTAAACAAGCCTGCGACACCAAAAGGACAAATTTGCCTATCTTTCCTTTTTTCACGACATTTCTTCGTTCTTGTCACAACTCACTTCTTTCTGTTCTCTTGCATCATTCTGGATTGGTTTAAAATTATTTATTGATCAAATTCCCTAATATAAGACAAGCGTCTACCAGATTTTCTGTACTGTACTGTCTATCCGTACCTTTTAAATAGCTCCCGTCAATTTTAATAAGTCTATATGTATTAGTATTTTAAAATTTAATCTTTCTACCTATACGTTATTATTCGTACTACGTTATCATCGACATGTTACACCTATAGGGGGTAAGGTACGTACATTGCAAGAGCTCTGACCTGGATACACGGAGGCTGCGGAGATACGGAGTGGGGGTGGGGGTGGACGAATCGATGCGTTGCCATGACAACCGCAACGTCTGCCGAGGAGCCTGCGCTCTTCTGTCCTCAGTCTCGCCCTGATATCATATCATCATGGACGTAATTCGTCGAGACTAGGGCGTGCAAATATCCAAAAAAATATGGTGTTCGAATATTCGAATATTTTTCGACTACTATTCGAATAAATATTAATACTTGAACAATAGAAGATCACAGTATTTATAATGTTGTATTTCTTTTAAATATTAATTGAAAAATTAAATTATGAGGCAAAATTAGAAGGCTTACCAACTTTACTTAATAAAATATATATATAGATATCAAGATAAAAGTATTGTATTGCAATAATATTTATAATAAAATCAACAAATACATCATTTTCATTTATGATGAATTATCTGATTATTATACTACAATGTTTTTTTGTTCACCACTTTAATTTCATAAATTAACTGTTAAATCCGATTCGAATAAAAAAATACCTCATCCCTTCTATCTATTCCGCAACCGAAACACACGCACAGGCAAACGTATGCACCTCCATACCGTAGCCACTATGAATTTATATGTACTTTTAAATCTGTCGCACGCTGGAGATCTGGAAAGCTTTTTTAGCCAGTGTGTTTCCCTATTCCTATAACCTGAAGTCCAACACACAAAGTGTGATAAAGCATCTTGATCGGTAGGCAAAATAGGGACTGATGTCGGTCGTCAATGGTTGGCTTCAGTTATTCCCATTCTTGAATTTCGCGTAACGCTTACGTCACATGTCGTGCTCAGTATAAACATAAACGGCTGTTGGTTTAGTAAACCGTTTCTTTAAGTAATAATTAATTGTTAGTGTAAATCTCCTAAGACATTTAGCTCTAAATATCGCAAATTATAGCGAATATATTTTATAATATTTATCCAGTCCGTCTATCCTACGTCTATGTACATCACTTATTCATTGAACCAAAACAGCTTAACTATCATTCCATGCTTGATAGAATTTATATAGTAAACACATGAAATAAGGATTAATTTTGAATGGCAAGTTTTAGCGTCAAATGGCATTATAGAACTGAAATGGCATCATCGTACATTATGTAAGATATCGTTCAGCTTCAGAAGAGCAAACTTCGAGATATTGTGTATGGAATTTTGACCCTTTAGTAGCGTTATTACAAGTGTGAGTTTCCCGTGAATTTGAGATTGTGATTCTTGGTTGTGTTAGTGTGTGTAAAACTGTAAACATACGATAGAACCTTTTCAGGAACAAGATTGTAGCTATAGTTTGCATTTTACCAGTTAATCGTGTTTTGTCTGTTAATTACTGTTAAAGGTATTTACACTTTTCTTTCGTACCTACATTTGTCATAGAATTACAAAACCGTTGCCGTGGTTTGGACAACACATAAGGACACATAAGTCATAGGTTCCTGTTCCACTAATACTTGAGATTGTCTAATCAAAAATCCTTTAAACCCTCGACAACCGGTCTGGCCAGAGAGAGCGTGCGTGGCGAGAATAAATTGCCACATAAATATGGATTTTTTGACAGTGGACAATAACAGATTAACACATTAGAAGAACATAGGTATATAACAATATCATCTGACTACTACAAGTTAGGTATACTGTTTTTCTAGCTAAAATTCAAATTTAAATAATTTATTTGTTGTCTTTTTTGCCTTTTATTGTTTAATGAAGAGCACTTCTGGAACACACTCTATTTAATCAGACTAGTCCAGGAGACAAAGTACATTTAAACACTTACTGATCAGTCAGGATCAATTACAATACTTAGGCTAGGTTATACCAAAACGAAGTAACGGTAAGCGATTGTATTTCAATTTCAATTCAATTCGTTTATTTCTGTAATTAGGCATAGGACAAAAAATATTGTATTTTGCACTTTTACATGTCAAATTTACAATAAGTATACTTTAATATTAGGCTGTATAAAGGCTATAATAAAGGCTACATAATTGTACCAGCTGACAGCTAACTTTGAAAATAAAACTCATACATTGACGCCATTTTTAACTTTAATCCTTACAATTAATACAACCCTATCCCTTCTTCTCATTCCGCAACCGAACCACACGCACGGGACAAAATTTGCATCCACACAACGTAGCAACTATCCCTACGCGTAAAGCGTCTTAATAGGCCGGAATAGTAGGAATTGATGTCGGTCGTCCGAGGCTGCCGTCAGTTGCTCCTATTTTTGGAGTTCGACGCGATGTCACTCAGTATAAAAAAATTTTATAAATCGACTTAATTTTGGTGCAACTCAGTCTTAGATAACTAACTACAACTTTATATTAGTATGTAAATTGTATGTAGATATTAGTATGTATATATTTATATTATAATTATAATTCTGTTTTATTTAAATTTCATCTAATTTTTAATTGCACGAACCACCTATCCTGTCTAAATAAAGCGACATTAAGACCGCCTTTGTACATAGTGCAATAAAGTTTTAAAATAAATAAATACAACTACTTTCCAGAATACTAAATAGTCTATACGAAGAAATAGGAACAAAAAAACTTTCCAATCAATAGATTGTTTGTGTAAGAATGGTGTCTGTTTAGAAAGAAACAACCTATATTTATTATTATTATTTTGTAGCGATTATAATCGACAATGGCCAAGGATGAACGTTTTCGGCTGCAAACGACATCCTTTGCATCACACCATTTTTAAGAAAACAACTGTCAGACTTATTCACTACATTTTCTTTTCTATTTTCTATAGCTGCTTCGCACTAGTTTTGCTTAATAATTACTATCAACTTTTATTTTTATATCGGTATATCGTCACCTTTCTACTGCCAGATACTGTGTTAACTTAATTTTCATTGATCATACTTAACTTCTTTTGCTTAAATTCTCTTGTTTTATTTCAATGTCACGACTAACGTGACAATTTTAACTGCGTTTTAATCTATTATAGTCCTATTTAATTTAATTTTTAGTGAACTAAACTGATATTAATTAATTATTATTATATAATAATATATCTATCTGCCTATTCTGAGCTATCAAAATAATGTTATGATATAATCATGAATAATAAAAAAATAAAAAATACAATTCCAAAATGATATTTGAAAAAAAAAAAAAAAAAACTTTAATATTGTATATTCTTACTTGCGTTGTTTTTCAAGGAAAGCGTAAATAGGTAGATTGCGGGTACGGTGCGTTTCCGGACTATGCTGTGGGTGGCTTTACAAGATATTTGGGGTTTGGCGAACTCTCCCGACATCTGTTCCCAAATTTATTGGAAGGGTAAACACTTTCTGTTGTAGGTGTCGTAATTATTAATTTATTGTTTTCTTGATTACGTGTTCTGAAGCCGAATTTCCGTTCTTTAGAAGCAAACGTTATATAATACGACTAATATCTAGTGTCGCCCAATCTTGTTCTTGTTCTTGGTCATAAAGATGATCAGAAAATCTTCAATCTTGGTCAGAAAGAGTCAAGAGGCCAATACAAGCAGGATTTATATATACCAAAATGTAAACTTAGCTTAGTGAAGAAAAATGTGTTCCATATGGCAATAACAATTTATAATAACCTTCCCTTAAATATAAAGAATTGCCAAATAAATTATTCCGTGGAAGACTACATCGCTGGTTATTGGAAAATAGTTTTCATTCATTGACCGAATATAATAATTATAAGCGAATCACGTAGGACATTTTATTATTTTATTTTATTTTGACATTTTTCTTATCTAGGTGTATTATTTTGACATATATTTATATTACATAATATTGAAGGGTTCTTCGCGCCATTTTGCGTGGACATGTCAAGTGTAAGTTTTTGTTTTGTAAATTAATTTACTGTGGATATTATTGGTCAAAAGTGGTGTTGTTTTGTTGTTGTGCTACAATGTGGATAATTATGGAAAACGATAAATTGGACTTTAAATATGGGGCACAAGTTGCAGTTTATTTTTTGCGGTTTTCCCGCGCTGTCAACTCCCATATTTTACCCGACGTGTTTGAGCAGTGGGTGGTTCCGCGAGTGACTCCAAGAAAAGCATCAAATTCTGCAGCATCTGGAATTTGATGATGACCTCATTAATTCATGAAAAAGAAAGATATATTACGTCAGACTTGGCTGTATGGGCTAGACCCTTTGCCTTCCCTATCGTCTCATTCATCATCCATCGGGAGAATAGAACCAAAAAAAAAAAAAAATATAATATTGACATATGTAATGAACCTATATAAGATTAATGTATGTAAATAAATTGTTTGTTTAAGCCGTAGTTTTAGAATGATTGTTGATTAGTATTACGAGTAGGACCCAAATTAATATTTGTACGCCTCTTAAGGTAGATTGTTGCAGGTAAAAATATATTGTTTATCTTGATTTGTAACCATACAATCACAAATAAATATTTCATTTCATTTCATGGTCTTGCAAGACCAAGACTTTAGTACCTAGTTGGTATTGGTGTTGCAAGACTCTTGCTCAGATATTTTTAACCTCATCATCATTACTGCCCCTAGAACACAGTGTCCTAGACCTCCACTGCTGGAGATGGGCCTTCCAGAACATATATCTGGAGAATTTGGCCTACACTCGCCACGCTGGCCAGACGCGAGGATATGATATAATTTTTTTATGACAATTTATTAACGATTCCACATATTGGTATTAGTGAAACCGGGACCGACGGCTTAACGTGCTCTCCGAGACACGGGAACGGTAGTGTTGTAAATCTCTGACAAATGTACGTAAGAAAAGTGTATTTCTCATTGGTACATGTCGGGTGGATTTGAACCGACCTTTGTAGGATTTAAAGAATTTGTTCTTACAACGGAGCCACCACCGCGCTAAATTTTTAACCTAATTTTCTAAAATGTTTACTTTTTTTGAGATTAAGGTTTTTATTTTCAATTCGTTTATTTTGCAAGTAGGCATAAGACAAAAAGAGATGTATTCTGCACTTTTACATGTCAATTTTTACAATATTGATATAAAACAATATCATTTTATAGTACATATTGGTGAATCTGGAGCAGTACATGATAACCATCATTTGGAAACAGCTATAAAATAATAAAACTAACAAAATTATAAATACAGAATAACGCTTAACATTATAGCTGCTGTAGATAGGCATTGTCATACTATAAGCTACGACAGACACAATTATAAAAATATAAATGTAAATAACAGTTAGGATAATAGCTGCTGTATATAGGCATTGTCATACTATAAGCTAATACAGACACAATTATAAAAATATAAATGTAAATGTCGGTTAGGATAATAGCTGCTGTAAAGAGGCATTGTCATACTATAAGCTGGGACAAACAATTATAAAAAAGGTAACTTAAAATTATAGCTGCTGTATAAAGGCATTGTCATACTAAACTAGACTATAACTAAATACAAATTGTGTAATAAATGAATGTACCTTATTACTATTAGCTGCCGTACAGAGGCATTGTCAAACTACAAGACTAATTAAAATGCTATAATATGTTTTTTGTAATTCAATAAATTGTAAATGCGTCGTGTCCATCACTTTTACCGTCTGTCATCACGACTGTATCCCGTTCCGGTGGTCGAAAACCACGCTTTTAAAGAAGCGGATTCACATTTAGCAAATTTTACTATAGGCCCATCATGACAAGTGGCAAGCTCGTAGATGTCTCTAGCGTACCAAAATCGAGAAGTATGACAAATATGAGAAATCTTGTCGAATGCAGTTCGTCAGTGAAACAACAAAATCAATTTGATTAATGATAACTATCATAGATAATTAATTCTGAGACGATTGTCCTAGCTTTTATTATCATACCGTTTGGCTTCTACGAGTAGTTCAATATCTATAATGTATTTTGTGTTTATGTAAATTTATGACATACTCGTATGTAAGTACGTAAGAAAAGATTATTTGTCATGCCGGGTTTGAACCGTAACCTTCTGGATTTTTATGAAAGCGTTCTCACAACCGAGCCACCACCGCTCGCTATCTAGATACATATTTTTCTACAATTAAAATAGGCTCATAAAGAAAATATGAAAGTCATAAAAAGACAGCGATCATATCTACGACTTGTGGGCCCATTAAAGAGACGAGGCGTCGGGTAATGACTGGTAGCTGTTCTGTTTTATGTCATTTTGAACTCGTATTTTATATTTTATTATACATTGCGTGGTATATTGTATCTATAGTCTGTTTAGTTTAATGGTAACACGCAATGTAAAATGTAAATACAAAACTTAGGGTTGATTCAGAACGTCAAGCTGCGGCCGTCGTGTGTCACGTGACCCGCTAATATTTATGCAAATTGCACAGAATATGATTAACCTGTGTCGCCTCCCCGCCTGATAATTATATTTATAACCCCACTCTACCCCCGAGACACGGAAACTAGGGGCTATGTTTCTTGAACACTTTTGACAGTGAAGTGACGTATCATTAGCCCAAACTTGGTCTTGGTCTTGCAAGAGTCCTTTACCATTTTGCGTGGACTTGTCAATTGCAAGTTTTTGTTTTGTAAATTAATTTACTGTGGATATTGTTAGTCAAAAGTTGTGTTGTTTAGTTTAATAAAGTGCTACAATGTGAATAATTATGGAAAACGATAAATTGGACTTTATATATCATGGGCCATAAGTTCCAGTTAAATGTTTGCGGTTTTCCCGCGTTGTGAACTCCCATATTATACCTGACGTGTTTAGGCTATAAATCCACGAGTAACACCAAGAAAAGCATCAAATTCTGCAACATCTTAATGATACCTCATTAATTCATAACAAAGAAAGATATATGACGTCAGACTTGGTTGTGTATGGGCCTTTGCCTTCCCTATCACTTCATTCATCATCCTCGGGAGAAGAGAACAAAAACAAAGACTTCTTCGCGCCATTTTGCGTGGACATGTCAAGTGCAAGTTTTTGTTTAGTAAATTAATTTACTGTGGATATTATTGGTCAAAAGTGGTGTTTTTTGTTTAATAATGTGCTACAATGTGAATAATTATGGAAAACGATAAATTGTACTTTAAATATGGGGCACAAGTTGCAGTTTCTTTATTGCAGTTTTACCGCGCTGTCTACTCCCATATTTTACGAGCTATGGTGCCGCGAGTGACTCCAAGAAAAGCATCAAGTTCTGCAGCATCTGGAATTTGATGATGACCTCATTAACTCACGAAAAAGAAAGATATATTACGTCAGACTTGGCTGTATGGGCCAGACCCTTTGCCTTTCCTATCATCTTATTCATCATCCATCGGGAGAAGAGAACAAAAACAAATGAAACAAATTGGTCTTGGCCTTGCTAGCTTTTTTGCAAGACCAAGAGCAAGACCACCGACAAGGAACATAATACAAGACCACCGATATGTTAGCTAGACCAATACCAAAGACTAACCCTAGTATAGTTGAAGTGCATAATGGTTTTCCATAGTATTTTATAGCAAAAGTTAATATATTAAATCAATATCGTGCTCTCTTAATTAGCTTTAGACATAAGCTTCATGAATTGCTCTAAACCACGTTAGTAAGTTGTATTTGTGTATGTTTATGTACAAGTTTGTGTATGTATTAGTATTTAGTATATTGATATTATAATACATATATAAGAATATATAAGTAGATATATAATATTTGTTGAATTATCCTATAATTGTATAATACTGTTACTTTCATTGCACCTATATTTGTTCAAATTTGTCCCTAAGGTTTGGCTGTCAGAGAATGTCTACGGGCATTAAGTCCTTTGTGCTTTGTGCAATAAAGTTTTTAAATAAATAAATAAACAACAATAACATTTTTTTTATTGACATTTGACACTAAATAATAAAGTTCCACTTTAAGGAATGTGACTAATACTTCGCGCCATTTTGCACGGACATATCAAGTCCAAGTTTTTCGTTTTGTAAATTAGTTTACTGTGGATATTGTTAGTCAAAAGTGGTGTTATTTTGTTTAATAATGTGCTACGTTGTAAATAATTATGGAAAACGATAAATTTGACTCTATACAAGTATATGGGGCAGAAGTTACACTTTATTTTTTGCGGTTTTCCCGCGCTGTGAACTTCAGTATACCCTTCGTGTTTGAGCAATATTGACGTAAATTACTCCATGAAAAGCATCAAATTCTACAACACTTGGAATTTGATGATCCCCAACTCGGTTATAAACTCTGTTATGAACATATATTATGTAAATAAATTATGTGTTTAGGGCTGATGTATTCTGTACAATGTCCTTTAAAGACACTTAAAATAATAAAAATTAAGGAATATTAGATTGTCACTCATTTTATACAATAAATGATTGACACTTAGGGTGCCGTTTACAGGCCCATCGTGACTAGTGGCAAGCTTGTCAATTTCTCTAGCGTACCAAACTCAAAAAATATCATAAATCGGAATCGAACTCGGTACCTCCGCATCTAAATCCACGGACTTAACTGCTAGACTACGGAGGCAGTGTTAAATTTTACCAAGGTAATAAGAATTTAACAAAATTATTTGGAGAGAATCGTACTCATATCACAAGAAGATTAAAACTAGAATAGTATACACAATGGATATCTTTATTTGTCAGTATTAAAATGTATTTTAAAGTTTAAAACCATCGTCATTTTAGGTATTTTTTAAAGTTTCAAACATAAACTAAAGCTAGCAATTATTTCTGCCAACGTATTAGCTTAGATATACAGAGGGGAAATGTTGCCAGTCTTCTTGGGACTATCACTGAAGGGTCGTCTCTAGAGGACATTTTTTACAGTTTATTTTTTATTTAGATTTAGTTTATATTTAATTGTTAATTATTTATACTGTTTGGAAATTAAATTATAAATACGAGTATACCTAGAAAAAAAAACTAAATGTCATTTTATTTTATTTTATTATAAAATAGGTTGGCAGACTGATGCTGGTAATTTGTCCAGTCTGCCGGGGCGGAGAAGTATCCGCCGTTCGTGCCGATAAACCCAGTAAAGTGTATCCACACATTTCGGGATCAGGCTCGAATTGCCATCATGTCCATTAAAGCCGGGATAGTGTTAGGGACTGATGTCAGTCATGAGTGTCTGATTACAGTTGCTAACATTTATGGATCTCCTCCCTACTTACCATCAGGTGGGTGCGAGGTCACATGTTGTGTTAGTATAAATATAAATATATACTTATACTTTACCCAATTTTTTTTTACAAATTAATTAATAAAATATATAAGTATATATATACAATGGCCAGCCAGTGTGTTTCCCCATTCCTGTAACCTGAGTCATTTAAGCGAAGTGTGATAAAGCATTTTGTTAGGTCGGCATAGTGGTAGAGACTGTCGGTCGTTAGTGACTGGCGTCACTTGCTTCCGTTCTTGGATCTCGCATACCTACCATACCATATGGTTGGCGCGATGTCACAAGACTTGTAGGTACAGATTTTAAAAAAATCTCAACTTCATCATTACAGCCCATAAAACACACCCTAGACGCTGGACATGGGTATTGAGGAACATATCTACGATTCTATACAAGTTGGTATTAGCGGAACCGGGACCGATGGCTTAGCTTGCCCTCCGAGGCACGGAAACATTGGTGTTGTACCTACGTAATAAAGTGTATTACTCATTGATATATGCCGGGTTCGAACCGCGACCTTTTGGATTACCAAGCCACCACCAAATTAATATATGTATATAAAATAACTATATATGTATGTTATATCAATTTACCTATAGCATAAGTAGTAAAAAAATAACCGAAAATGGAAGATGTCATTTGACAATATTTCGGATCACGAACAATTCCCTTGTAGTGCACCCAAAAAAAGAGCATTCGAATTTAAATCGGTGACGCAATTTGCTGTGAAACCAGATTCCCTGTCTTTGGTATAAGCTATTAAATACTCGAAGCGTTTGAAAAAACAACTCAAGGCAAAATTTAGTAAAAAAGCGCTTAGTTGAACACGACTTTTATAGGCCTTCAAGATAGGTGGCATTTTTGAATCGCGACACCGCCTACCCAGGGGGTGGGAAGGTGATTTGACCGTGTCATGCCATCGGTCAGCACGTCTTAGTGAAAACCACTCCGCGACCACAGCGCACGTGAGCCAGTGTCCATTTACCCGCTCGCGTGATCGCCGCGCACAAAGTTAGCCGGTTTTAATTCGTTTTCCATAGAAAAATACTTTATTTATTTCTCGCTTTACGCCTAAACCCTTGGGTTTTATTATTCGGGAGAATAACTATCTAGATAATTGATTTTCGAACTGTGATGGCTATTCGCACCAAAAACCACGTATAGGTAGATAGTGTTTGTCATTAGACATGAAAAAGACATTTTAGTGTGAAATAGATAGGTACAGGTCTAGCGGCGAAAGATGAGCATTATTATAAGGGTGTTATATTATATTGTAAACAGTAAAAAGGTTTAGTATCATCACGAGTAATCACGACCGTTCTTGCGGAGTAGTCATAAACCACGCATTTAAAGAAGCGAATTCACATATAGCTAACCCATCATAACAAGTGGCAAGCTCGTCTCAATTTCTAGCATACCAGACTCGAAAATAATAACAATAAATAAAATAGCAGAAATCTAACCCGGTACCTCCACGTCTAAGTCGTACAATGTTAACCGTAACACCACAGAGGCAGTTTTTTTTAATGTTGTATAGAGAATTCTTTAATTCAGGAATTAAAGTGAGACAGCCTGTTTATATGATTATAACAAAGCTAACCTTTTTTTTGCTATCTCTTTCTTGTCGATATGGTCATACGAGTTAGAGGGAGACGAATCTATTTATCGCGACAGGTTTCAAACGAAAATATATATTAATTATAAAAATAAAATTACAAATAAAAATAATTTGTCAATGTGCTCATCTTACATCACGTGACCTTTACCTTAAATAAAACTAAATATAATTTTAAATAAATATTTTTCTACTTATATTTTCCTGTCTTATGCGAGCAAAAGGTGAAAAATAATTTAGTATGGAAAACGAACGACATTAAAGTTTTTTTAATATTAAACGAAGTAAAGAGACGACAAATATTTTGCTCTATAGATATAATAAGAAAGCTTAAAATATCAAAGCTCTACTTAGAAACCTAAGTATAATATTTCACCTGTCCTATTGTCTAATTTACATTAGTTAAACAGGATATCGGTAACTAAAAGAGCCCATACTATCTAAGGAAATTAATTAGATATAGAAGTAACAAAAAACTTTTCTTATACCAAAATAAATATTTTAGTTGCTAGGTCTTTAATTTGGTCAGCCACTTTAACAAAGGCAGCAATAATAGGTACCTAGCTATCTACTTAGCAAATAATATTACATTTTTAACTCTCATTTAATTCGTACCTATTTAAAACAACAGAGCTTTTTAATACCTATATTTCACTATAACATAGCAATATTTTACTAGATCCTGTCAGTTTACTTTGTTTAATATAAAAATTACGTAAACGACCTACCCCGACAAGATCCTGGAGCTAACTGGCGGATTTCGCGACGCTCCCTGAAATTCCGGTTTCCAAATTTAAAAAGATTCCGATCGCAGATATTGATTTCTTTTCCGTTGTGACGAGACGATGAGATCGAAGCCTGTCGCAAGACGTCTTCATGCACGGGGTAAGTTTTTATAAATCTATTCAACTAACGGTCGGTTGCAGAAAGGCTGATTATATTTTGACATGTTTAACCTATGCCTGAGCCTCGTCAATGGCTGAAATAACCAAAGTCACAAGCGTTGTAAAAATGTTAATCATGGATTATTTTAATCATCCAGAGAAAACTACTCTGTCAAAAATGATTTTAAAATTTAATGTACGTACTTAAATGAATATACTTATTCTATAAAGTTTTACGCCGATAAATATCTGTAGTCTAGACTTATGGGGTGTAAATAAAATAACTAGATGGGGCAAGAAGCTAAACAGTAAGTGTTCGAGTTAGAAATTGAATGGCTGCATGGCTGAACGGCCCAGGTTGTCCTATATTTAAGAAACAATACTGTCAAATATTGTAAATAAAATTTTCAGAAAAAAGTGCTTTTCGCGCCAATTTGCGCGGACTTGTCAAGTGCAATTTTTTGTTTTGTAAATTAATTTACTGTAAATATTGTTAGTCAAAAGTGGTGTTATTATATTTAATAATGTGCTACAACGTAAATAATTAAGGAGAACGATAAATTGGACCAATAATGTGGGGCACAAGTAGCAGTATATTTTTTGCGGTTTTCCGGCGCAGTTTATACCTGACGTGTTTGGGCTATAATGCTGCGAGTGACTCCAAGAATAGCTAAAATTCTGCAACATCTACAATTTGATGATAGGTAACTCATTTACTCATAAAAATGAAAGATATATTTCGTCAGACTTGGCTGTATGGTCTAGACCCTTTGCCTTCCCTATCACCTTATTCATCCATCGGGAGAAGAGAACAAAACAAATAAAATTTTCATTTCAATTATTCGGCAAGCACAGTATGAGAATTAAAGCTAGGACAATCGTCTTTTAATAAGCCGGTTTTGGTTGTGTGCACTTTAAAATTGATTCTTTTGTTTTACAATATGCTGTCCAGCATGCTACGGAAGTGTAAAATATATTCTTCTTCGACACGAGAAGAAAAACAAACAGATGGAGTAAAAAATAATGCACCTACTTAACCCCTTATTCCGAATCGCGCTCAGAGCGCTTAGAACGAATATGACACTGACCGTCGTCGTTCCGAATTAAATATCGCGATTTGGATGCTCAGAGCGTGATATTAATTCGGAACGGTCTAAATCACATTTTCATTCATAAAATGTTAGTTTATCATTTAAAATGCATGGAAGATAAATTGCGGATTCCACATCTTTGAGTATGAATACTAACAAATGTACATCTCTCGGTTTATTCATCTTTATATGTGTAAAGTTTAATATTATTAACTTATTTTGGTCTTTTAAAATAACTTACCGTGTTACAGACATTTTTTTTTCACATCCTACTTAAATATTAATTATAGATTTGTTTTAGAAGTAATATACAAACAGTATAAACGAATTACAATATTAAATAATTTAAAAAAAACCTAATAAGTATTTAATTAACTTCAAAATGGCGCGGGACATTATGACAAAGAACTGACAGCGCTCAGAGCGATCTACCTCGATATCGTGAGCAGTCTAAGCGCGAGAAATGATGTCATTTGTGACGTCACATAGCTTTGGCAAAACAGTTTAAGCGCCTCTCTGAACACCTTTAAGCGTGCTTAGGTTACTATTATCGCGTCTCGGAACGAAAGTAACAAACACTTTGTATGAAGAATACAATGTCCGCTCTATCCTAAATTAAATCTCATTGGCTGCGAAATAAGTAATTGAACGCTGAAATGTACCCATTTCAGAGCAGAATTCTACCTATACTACCTATTTTGCATTTTACCGAGTTTACGGATGCGCAGTATAGGCAGATAAAGACAGTGGGATGCGCTGTTGTTGCCCTGCTATTGGTCGTCGCCGCCCCCGCTTGACAAGATAGCACCCATCCGCTCAACGTTCTCACTGAATTATCACGCTTCCAACAACCTGCGTAAAGGCGGAATTTCCACAACAAAGCTGTTATAGGGATGGCCCAAGTTGTCATTGAAGAGGCGAGGATGCTTTTTCATTATTTACTCAGGTGTAGGTATTGAAGTGAATACCTAAACTATATTTACGTATTTTTGTTTGCTGGTTATTTTCAGATTGACAATGCGTTCCTATTATTGCTCAAACTTCCCTATACAATGCTATAAAATTAATTATTAGATCTACCTAGTAATTATAAGTTTAAACCTGACTTCAAAACTATACCTATTTTTATAAGTTCAAAAACAAACTTCCACTGACCATCAGACAAGCTCCTTCCATTCACATCTTTAAAAAACTACTTAATAGTTTCTTTTTAAACAAGCAGAACAATATATTTAAACTTCACAAATTTCTACTTCCTAATAATATATTATCCTCATATATGTATATCTTCTATAATACTTATATATTGATGAGTATTTATGTAGTCTATGTATTCATACTATTTATGTAGTTTATTGGTTAGAATTGCACCCCACATATTTATTATCTCACTCTCCCAAAGGTTAGCTGGTAGAAAAAGCCGAAATGGCTTTAAGTTCGCCTTTGTACATACTTTTAAGTAAAGTGCAATAAAGTATTTAATAAATAAAATAAATAAATAAATAAATAAAGGACAATCAACATTTTTTTAAAAACACTCGTATATAACTATTTATTATTTATTTTATAAATGCAATAGTAACTCTGTATGTATGGCGCAATTACGCCTAAACTCATGAACCTATTTTGTTTTCAATTTATTAATCCTTATTTATTTAAAACTTTATTGCACGAAATACTACAGTGTCTAAAACTCTCGAATCGCTGCAGCTTCGCCGAGATGTGGCCTCCCTGAGCGTGTTCTACAAGCTATACTACGGTGAATGTTCTGAAGAGCTCCACAACCTTATCCCTTCTTCTCTATTCCGCAACCGAACCACTCGCACAGGCCAAAATAGGCATCTACATACCGTAGCCACTATCCAGCGCGTACATACAAATTTGGAGACTTACATCTGTCGCACGCTGAAGATGTTGAATACTCTCCCAGCCAGTGTGTTTCCCCACTCCTATTACCTGGAGCCCTTCAAACGAAGTGTGAAAAAGCATCTTTATAGGCCGGCATAGTGGTAGGGACTGATGTCTGTCGTCTGAGGCTGGCGTCAGTTGCTCCCATTCTTGGACCTCGAGTACCGCTTACCATGCTCCGTATAAAAAAAAAAAATACAAAGGCGGACTTAATGCCCATATAGACATTTTCTTACAGCCAAACCATAAACAAATTTTAACTCTTATAGGTTGTTGGTTGGCACTTAATAGGGTGTATCACTAACTTTTTATCACGATAGAGGGCGCATGATAGATGGTACCTAGTATAGAGAAGAAGACAAATTTCTAAGCATTCCATGGATTCACCGTGCGGGTGCCGGGTCCATCGTGTGTGGGTAAGAGATGAGAAGAATGGTGTCTCGGGCTTGCGACCGACAATTGGCTGGGTTAAGAAAAGGAGGCCTCCTTTTTTTTTCTATTGCGCGATAATACGCTCACCATCCACCATTCTACTTCTCTCCCTACCCAACCAAATACTGTATTATGATTCCGTTAATGCCGTCTTGGAAGCTCGTTCAATGGAAAGTTGCATAGAAAATTTGTATTTTTATTATTTTCTGGATATTGTGCCTAAATGAGCAGCTTTTAAGGGTACAAATCGAGATTTCTAAGCGAAATCAAAGAAATGGTGATCTTAAAATTGCCGTTCTATTAATAAAACATTTTTTCGTTAAATTCGATTTTTTGTAATAAAAATAAAAACTACAAAAACATTTAAAAAATGATCTGACATAGATGTCAACAGGGTACCAGTGCCGCTAGCGACATCTATAAAAAAGCTTTGCCTGATACACCCCATTAACAGATTAAGTCTGTAGACTTGGCCAGTCTTGGTCTAGGTCTTGTTTTGGGCAAAACTACTTTAGAAGATTAAATATGTATTATTATTATTACCTGCCTGAATGTATATGAATAACAACGTAACCTACCTATAGCTATAAAGTGGTCGTAAATGATGATTGCTTCTTTCTATCGCGGTTGTGCAATCATTGTTTGAGAAACTGCTATCATACTGATAACGAAACAAACGAGTGCTACGACATACAATACCTATACTCAAGTACCTACATTATAGGTAGGTACGCTTAGAATAAACCATTTAAGTTACTCTCACTGCTTTTAAATTATTTTGTAAGTATCAGGGTATTGTTGGGGCTGCCACGTTATTGCAGTGCGTCCGGAATGTTTGCAGAGAATCGTGTTGATAGTTTTTCTGCTATCATGCGTAAACACACTGCATCTCTAGTCAATAGAATTGGAGGCAGCACCAACAATATGCTTAAGGTCATATCGGATAAAGTGGGCTGTCCAATACAGTGTCACTTTATTAAGATTCACACAAATTGACACGTATACAAAAAATTATACTTTTTTTTTGTAAATATATACATATTATACCTATAAACACCCAGACCGAGACATATTATATAATGTACAACTTGCTCCCGGTGGGAATCGAACCCACGACCTCCCGAGTTCACGGCAACGTTTGTTACCACTAGACCACGGAGGCGGTCTTAAAATGGATTGTAATTATCTATTAAATTGAATATATTATTATTATTATTGATCGAGTTACTTTTTTAAAAACACTCTTTAATAAATGTTTCTTATTAATAAAAAAGTACATTTTTTAAATAATATATAGGTAAAACACTTTTTTTTTTTATATTTTGAACTCAGGTACATACTTACATTATATATTTACGCCAGATCCCTTGTAGGGTAGGCGGAGACAATTGAACGCCACTTGACACGACCTATTTTTCGCTTCGTCGACATTCATCAACCTCTTCATACATGCCCTTTTGTTACGAAGGATTTTTATTGCACCTTCAGCCAGTGTTTTATTTATTTGATCGTAATATGTGAGTCTAAATGTATATATTGTATTTATTTACATATTTTAATTCTGGTTTTTACTATATTATTTTTATTTTCACACTCTGCACCCATAATATTAATCTCTCACTTTCCCAAAGGTTAGCTGGTAGAGAATACCTTCATGGTATTATGCTCGCCTATGTACCTACAACACTTTATATTGCCTACTTATATTTTGTGTGCAATAAAGAATTTTATTGTTATTATTATTTCCAGAATTATTATCTATTTATTATTTGTAATCATGATAATTATTGGAGGAAAGTAATGTACAATGATTATTAAATAACTTAATTATTGAATAATCTAAAAACTTAAACATTTAAAACATATAAATACTACTAATACCACTAATACAAAAAAAAAAAACTACTTAATACTTATTCATATTACCTACACTTTATATAATTAATATTGATAACTTTAGACCAAAACAATATATGTGCCCTTTGTACATAAAATTTTGAGGTTTATGCTTTTTACTCAACATTTAAAGTGTCATAAAAAAATGGTAGCCACACAATTTTCCAAAATCTCATTTTCTACGAGTAGGTATATGAACCGAGAAACGACTTACGTGCCGCCACCTATACAATTATACATAGGTACCTAAGTTGAAAGCGTCTGTAACCAGCGATTTGCCATATCTGCAAACGTTATCGTCCTTCACCGGAACATCTATTTTCATTCGATGCGGCATGATTAAAAT
Organism: Tinea semifulvella; assembly: GCA_910589645.1. Taxonomy (NCBI): domain Eukaryota; kingdom Metazoa; phylum Arthropoda; class Insecta; order Lepidoptera; family Tineidae; genus Tinea; species Tinea semifulvella. The sequence continues at coordinate 8,025,414 of OU342599.1, forward strand.
TGCTTCGCTTTTTAATCTCCTTTGTATTAAATAGCTACTTGTGTGTGTGTGTGTGTGATTGTGATTACGGTGGCTTTTCCGCACTTAGTCTCCATTGGACCATTGTGCGTGACCTTTACTCCTTCAGCGGAGCCATCCGATCTCCTCCAGGAAGGCCAGGAGACCCGTTACGTTCCTGCAGACCTCCGGAAGAGTCCTCGCAGTCTGGAGGAACCTTAGTCTAGGCGCAGCCACACTGTCGCACTACATGAGCACATGCGCGGCCGTCTCCTCCTCTGCCATGCATCCTCTACACAGTGGGCTATCTGTAATGTTCAGAATATGGAGATGTTTTTTAAAGGCACAGTGTCCCGTCAAGATCCCCACCACTATTCGAAGCCTGGCTCTGTCAAGGCCCAGGAGATGTCGTGTGAGGCGCCTGTCTAGTACCACCTATTTAGTGTATCGATTTACTGTAAATACATACTATCTTCACGCCTTGCGAGGTAGGCAGAAACAATTGAGCGCTTTTTGTTACGGAATCTTGGTCTTGCAGTTTTGGTCTTAATCTTTCAGTCTTGGTCTTGGTCTTACAGACTTGATATTGGCATTGAAAAAGGTTATTGCGTATTTTTATTAAATAAGGCTATCTATAGATACATTTTTTATCTTTATATTTCTTTGGAGAAACATCAAAACTTTTGACTTCAAAAGGTCCTGTATAAAGTGGTTCTTAAGATGTTTAACTCTGTCAGTTCTTAAAATGACGTGAGAATAGTATGACGTAAGTTGTAGGTAATAGTATGTAGACGTGAAATGTTATAGTATTTAATTTCGTAAAATAATACGTTTCGAAGTCGAAGAATTTAGACACGATGTCTTTTTTCAAAAGTCTTGTTGAATTTTATGTTTTCTATTGGAATGATATGTCCACTACAGATAGGGCTAAACCCAAGTGTAGAGAAATGTCTCTGAATAAGAAAGAGTTGGTCTTTCATATCTATTTAAAACTAAGTTAACTTTGATTTTAATTGATAAATGTTATTATATGATTTTGATGTTATTATAGTATTTTAGTCTCCTCTGTGGTCTAGCGGTTAAGTCTGAGTGTACCGGGTTCGATTCCAGGTCTGGACACAATAATATTTAAATAAATAAATTTGATTAAATTTTGATTTATTTGTAAAATTTTTCGAGTTTACGCTGGAGATATCGACGAGCTTGCCACTTGTCATGATTGGCCTATAGTAAAGTTGGCTAAATGTAAATCCGCTTCTTTATAAGCGTGGTTTCTGACCACCCCGAAAGGGATAAGGTCGTGATGATACTATACTTTACTTTATACTTTATTTTAGTGTCGAAACCATTTAAACGTGTTAATAACTGCTTATAGAAAGACTGTACAATGTGTACTGTATAGTTATTTTATTTTTAAACTAACTAATAAAAAAATGTATTCTAAGTAGATACAAAAATATTAAAATAAAATAGATTAAAAAATAATTATAAATAAAACTAAACTAAAAATACCTATGAAACATTACAACTATTCTACAGGGAGGGTACCTAAAACGCTCGCCGCATTTCCTCGTTGAATTATAATGGAAATATTCTGTTTTAGGTAGTTATAGCATTTGGGATCGCCACACTCTTGAAAAATTCGGCGCTTTTATGAGTTTGTGGGTATCAAAAGAATTTTAAACTTAAATTTTGGACATTTCAAATTCTATAGTTATAATTTTATGATTAGTCATTATTATTATTATATACATTTACTGTAAAAATGTTTAAAATTCGTACATCACTTGTGGTAGGTTTTTGTATACTCGTCTTAATCTTAAAACCAAATATGTAACAAAAAACTACTATTTGAATAAGCTATAGTCTATACTAATGAACAGCTTAACTATCTTTCTCCATAGGAATGTTCATAGTTAATTTTTAACGAGCACGCCGCGCCGGTGTCGCCTATAACTTATAAATAGCATAAAACAATGTTCAATAAGCCCGGGTCTCGATTTTATTCCTCCAGGAATAGTCGTCATAAACCGCAGACTATCCCGATCCTCGAATCACAATAACGCCCGCAGCCAAATTCCGTTTCTGTATATTTATTTAAAAAACATTTTTTTTACCAACTTTATTGCAAAACAATAATCGTCATAATGACGGTAGACATTTTTTGACAGCCTGAAATAAATTTTTAAAATATGAATAAACTAGTAAATTCCCGCCTTTTGCACGGATATATCAAATCCAAGTTTTTAGGTATGTAAATTAATTTAGTGTGAATATTGTTAGTAGTGGTATTATTTTGTTTAATGGCTCAATATCCGCGTTCGCCAGTCTGCCCATCTTCTCTCTTTACTTTACAACATTGTCTATCACCCTAAAATACCTCTGCACCCCGCGTTCGTTTCATAGCATTTCCAACATCTCGTAGCAACTTCATAAACCAGCGCGAAATGTCGTTTATGTTAAGGAATAACACTTTTTTAACAATGCTAACATTTCTTAAATAAAACGAACGGTGAGGCTACTTTTTGACAAGTATTTTCGTTCATGTCTTATCATACCATGGCATCCAACACACATGATATTATTATGGTCTTTGAATTTATTACATAAAATCGTTTAAGATACATTTTTAACAAATATAATAGGTAACTATAAAGTATATAAAAATTGTAAACAAACCATTTTATATGTTAATGACATCTGTCAAAAAGTAACATCAATAACCCTCCTTTCAACACGCTACTGACATACGAAATTAGCATCAAATGTTAGAATTTTCACTGAACGAACGACTTGTGCTAAAAAAGTGGTATTTTCATGCTAACATTTCTTAAAACGAACGCGGCCATAATCACGCTTTGAATTTGCTCACTCTGACACGCTACTGTGCCCTCCGCTCCTCCCACAACTATCAGCTAAAGATTACTTCCCATTCCTCTAGATTCCTTTACTGTTGCTGCCGTTTGTCAGTGGAACAAGCTACCCCTGGCTATAAGGCGCGCACCGTCCATCACGCATTTAAAAACCTTCGAACCACATTATTTCTTGAAAAACAGAATGTACATATGTCTGTCGATTTAAGAAAGTTGTTTAGCATTTTGGATATCTATTTATTGATAGTGTATGTCTATGTATGTATGTATTAAATGGTATGTATGTATTGTTTTTATATTATGTATGCTTTAAATGTATGTGTAATGTAATTATAGTTATTTAAGTTATTTTAAGTAGCCTCCGTGGTCTAGCGGTTACGTCCGTGAATTTAGACACGGAGGTACCGGGTTCGATTCCTGGTCGGGACACAAAAATATTTATTAATGTAAATAAATACATTTATTCATATTTAATTTATTTGTGATATTTCTCGAGTTTGGTACGCTGGGGACATCGACGAGCTTGCCACTTGTCATGATTGGCCTATAGTAAAGTTGGCTAAATGTGAATCCGCTTATTTTTAAGCGTGGTTTCTGACCACCACGAAAGGGAAACGGTCGTGAAAATACTGTACTTTTAATATTTTTCTTCATCCTGCCCATCACCTTTCAATATCCACAAGGTTAGCTAGTGAAGAATGCCTTTTGACGTTACAGCTCGCCTAAGTACTAGATTTGTAAGTGCTATAAAGTATTTAAATAAATAAATAATGTGCTGCAATTTAAATAATTATGGAAAACGATAAATCTTAACTAATGCACCCGCGAAATACGTAATAGTTAAATTGACAGTAAATAAAGGAGAAAATAAAGGGTTGAGTTTTAAAAAACAGAATAGGGCCATAGAGCTCAGCGGAATCCATAATCTTATTTTTGTACCGCACCACGAAGCGTGAATTCTGCAATTACAGCTCGCACGACAATCGAACAAAAGTGCATCTAAACACATCAACGGAGGCTTCACAATGCCATAACCTCTACGTAACTAAATAAGAACCTCTTGTCTATAGGGATACGAAAAAAATATCGATTCTTTTTCGTATCGAGTACTTTTTCTTCCGATCTCGATACTTCTTATTCGATATACTCGTACTATCCTTAAATACAAAATTAAATCTTTTATCGTGTCTCTTTCTATTATCTATTGCGATTTACATAATGCTCCGTACCGCCTAACATAAGTTGGTCGCGGTGTTACATAAAAGTAAATTATCATCACGACCGTATCCCTTCCGGATTGGCCAGCCATACTGTAGGCCATAGATATAGCTTTTAAAATTAGCAAGCTGAAGTGGCAATGGGCTGGACACATATGCCGCAGAACCGATGAACGATGGAGTAGACGGGTTCTGGAGTGGAGACCACGTACTGGAAGACGCAGAGTGGGACGATCCCCCGCCAGATGGACAGATGACCTGAGGAAGGTCGCTGGTGGGGGATGGATGAGGGTGGCAGAAGATCGTGTGAAGTGGCGAGCCTTGGGGGAGGCCTACATCCAGCAGTGGAGAGACACAGGCTGATGATGATGATGATGATGACTGTAGGCCATGACAAGTGGCAAGCTCGTTGATGTCTCTAGCGTACTAAACTCGAGTAATATTATAAACAAGTTAAATGAATTATTGTGTGCCGACCAGGAATCGAAACAGGGTCCAAATCCACGGACATAACCCCTACATCACGGAAGCAGTATATCTTTATAAAAAAAAACCGCACAACTCACACTCGCATATAGGTCGTCACAGACAGCACCGTTCAAACCTTATAAAGACGAAATCTGCATTTACCGTCATACCTATGTCTAAATCGACGCGTGGCAGTAATTGGGGCTTCGGTACTATTGCATACGTTTAAACGCTGGGTGTGAAAAACACACGTGACGACAGATGTGAGCTCGTACGGCAGGCGTTACAAATAACTTTTAAACTTTCTTTGGAAAAACAGAAATTTTGTATAACTTGCTGTATACTCCAATAACATATAGAGAAGTCCTCCACCTTCACGGTCCAACAATACCTAATAATCGGGGAATTGCGCCGAACAATGCAATGCTACGGTACCAACCTCCTATGACTGCTGGGCAAGGACATGTCATCCCAAAATGTCCTCAAACACATACAGAGAGGAGATGGACCACATTGGAATGACACAGGATTCAATTCCTATAGGATTCGTATGCGGTGGGAGCACCTCAAAATATCTTGCACAAGGAATTCTGGCTGCTGGGTGTTATTTACCGCAAATACATTCGCGGATTTGCTTCACGCAGCACCAATGATACTCCTGGGCAGCAGGTACGTCGTGGCCGTCCTCTGAAGCTTCCAGTACTCTTTAGAAAGTGATCACAGTACCTAATGGGTGCTTTTATAACCCCAAGAAAATGAAGATATGGAAGCTTTAGATCAGAGATTCTCAAACTTATTTCGTCTACCGTCACTTTAAAAATCAATATTTTTTCAGCTCCCATTTTTTAAAATTCCAATTCTTAAAAACCACAATGATATTAATTAATTTAATTATCATGCCAACGCCTCCTACTTCTTTCTAGGCCCCTTACCGCCCCCCTCTAGGCGTCCAGTGCCCACAATGGGGCGTTATCGCCCACTTTCAGAATTACTGTTTTAAACTAATTACGAGTATATTAGATTGTGAAGTTCATTTATTATTTATATGTATAAGTTATAAGGTAAATACACATTTGTGCCGTTTGCTATAGAAACTCTGGGTCTATGGAGTCCAAGCACAAAAAAGTTATTAAAAGACATAACACCGCGTCTTGCCGTCTCCTCCGGTGACAAGAGGGCTGGCTCTTTCTTCGCTCAGAGAATCAGTATTGCAATTCAGCGGGGAAATGCAGCCAGCGTTCTTGCCACCATTCCACGCGGACGGGACTTATATCCCTATCCTTAGTATTGATATTCATTTTATATTTTGTAAGTATTTATTTCGAATAAATATTAAATGTAAGTAAGTATATTTAGTTAAGGTAAATATATCCATTTGTCTATTAGTTGCTTGAAAGTAAATATTTTATTACTAATGATATACTCGTACTTTTGGTATAGCGTATTTTTCCTTAAGAAACCGATATTTATGTATTCGATGTTTTTTATCCGATAATACTCATAGTACAGTATCGATCGGATACTTTTCATTTGATACCGTGTCCCTAGTTGTCTACACACGTGCGAATGTAGACTTTATCTTGGAGACGCAGAGCTCGGTGGGGCGAGGGAAAGAGGACGCTCGAGCAAGGGAGGAAGGAGGACTGTTCTCCGGAGACCGACCGCCATTGTTCCCTCCTATAATTTTATCGAAGGTGATTTACGATCGATTGTTCTGGATGGCAGCGGCGCGCGCGTCTGTGTGCCGTGCGTGCCCGCCCTGCGCTGCTAGCCGATCTTTTTCTCGGGGTTTTGAACCCGGGTTTTGTATTTGCAGTATACATTGCGTGTTAATTGGTACCAAGTTTGTTTTTTAGTTTAACAATAACACGCAATGTATAAGGTAAATATCTTGGTAATGTTGAGTCAGAACGCGGGCCGTAAGTTACCTGAGGATGGCGCCTTCTGATGTGTTGCTCGCAGTCTCGCACCACAACTCCCTCGTAAATTAAGAAATGACGTCCGAACAGAAATCCATTTCGCCTCATTCCGCCTTTGTCTCGTTTCTTTATGCTAATGCGAGAATAAACTTGCCTTCTCGGAAAGTTATAATCCTTCCCAGCTTTGACTTGTGCAAAGTAAATAATATGGTTTATAGTTGTTTTACTAGACGCCCTCAATAAAGCTGCGTTGTTTTCCGGCTCGATTAAGATTGCATTTCAATAGTCAATAACGGTGTGAATTTAATTCTCATGGTTGAAATGAATCAATCATTAGAATAATTCAGTAGTGAGTGCAGGTGCTCGTAACACTTTGACAGAGTGCTTAAAACAATAACATTGTTTGTTGATGCTATAAAGCGTGGCGACATTCATTAACCCGACTGCTCAGGCGCAACTTTATGGTTTAGAATATATTTATGTTTGGGTGGTTTTTGAATTGATTGAAGATCACCTTCTGAACGACATCATCCGAAAGGATTTTGTCACTGCTGGAGTACCCGCGATCCTAGAACCCTCTAGGATTACGCGCAGCGATGGAAGAAGACCCGACGGCAAGACAGTTGGGCCGTGGAAACTTGGCAGGTCCCTGGTGTGGGATGCGACATTTTAGCCCCATTACACATCCAGGCGACCTCGTGAAGCGCGGGAGGTGTGGCGGTTTCTGCTGAGAACCTCAAGCTGCGTAAATATGCCAACCTCGGTACAGGTTACGAGTTTGCGCCGTTTGAGGTCGAGACAATGGGCCTATTGGGACATTTAGCCAAGCGTCTGGCCAAGGAGTTGTCAAAACGGCTAACGGAAAAGTCTGGAGACAGGAAAGCTGATAATTATTTCTGCCAACGTATTAGCCTCGCTATACAGAGGGAAAATGTTGCCAGTCTTCTTGGGACTATCCCTGAAGGGTCGTCTCTAGAGGACATTTTTTACGTTATTTTTTTATTAGGTTTATTTTATATATATATTATTTTTTACTTTTAGGTACTTAGTTTTAATCATTTCAATAAATAAATGTTAAAAAGATCAACTTCAACACATAGTCCCACTTCTAAATAACAATCCCGAATTCGTATAAAAACAACTGAGATCCGAGCCACTTTTGGTCCCGTTAAGTCGCACCTGATGTCGTTGTCTAAAATCCCATACTTCGTGTTCTCCATTCAATTTATGTGCCCAAAGGTGGACTTAATGCCGCGAGGCATCCTATGATATAACTTTAGGACATTTCGACAGGATATGTGGTAGATGTAATTAGCAATTAGATAAAATAACAATACTCGTGTATAATATATTTATAAACTAGCTGGTTTACCCGGCTTTGTCCGTGTACACGGCGACACGAAATTAATTTTGTTGCGCATTATTTTGATTTTGCTACATCTCCTAAGATATTTATTTAATTTGCATGGTGTAAAGGGTAAAAATAATCTTCATAAAATGCTCAAGCCAACTAACGTATTTAAAATGATAAGGATTAATACCGCATTTGTGTATATAGCTTTCCAAATACCTCTTAATTGCCCATTTTTTTAAGAATTAAAATAGATATAGAATATTATCCTTAAGAGGTAGACATATACCATCGCGGACTTTTCTGTAGACGTATATAAGATACACAATTCCAACATACTTTTTTTTTGTTATATTTCAAAGTGTTAGGCAGCGTTTTCGTTAAAAGCTCCCAGACGGCTTATTTTTTTCCGACACCTCCAACAAATATCGTTAATTAAATTAATTAATTAATCAAAAACTTAACAAATTATATACTAAACCTTCCTTGAGAACCACTCTATCCATGGGTGAAAACAGCATGAAAATCGGTGCAGTAGTTTTTGAGTTTGTCACTAACTGACAGACAGACGCGGATGTAGTAACTATCACAACATATTATAAAACCAAATCCTCCGCCTCGATGTAGTGAACCTTATAGCCCGCTTATACATACATGGTATAAATCTACATTCATCTGATTGTATCTTAGAGGGAATAGGATAAAAGCTTGACCTCAAAGTGTTGGAGGGTCTGCAATAGAGGCAATGATGACTCGATCGCGCCTCCTGTGGAGACCCCTACGTAACATCAAGAGACCGCAGGGGTCACAGTTCAATGTCTAGTTTAGAATAGTTACGCACTGAGTAAAATGGTTTATTTTTAGATCTAAATAGTCAGTTATTTATTTATTTATTTAAAAAGTTTATTGCATAAAGTACAAAGGCGGACTTAATGCCCAAAGACATTCTCTGACAGCCAAACCTTAGGAACAAATTTGAACAATTATAGGTACAATCATAAAAAAAAATACTATAATTATAAAAGGTAATTTTATAGGATTAATATATACTTACATTATATATCTTCATATACTATATCATAATATCAATGTACTAAATAATACACATTATTATACATAAACTAAAATAAAATAATATTATAAGAAATAGGTTGTTGCTAACACATGCATACATACTTATATACATTCACTCAAACCCACGTACACCAACACACACACACCAACCATACACACAAACAATTATTTAAGTCTTGCCTACAGCAAATATAAATGAATATTGTCTAGAGTAAAATTAAATGTTGTAACACCGTCCACCGACTATTTCAGATGTCACAGCTAAACTGTTTTTGTCACTATGTACGATTTATTTTATGCCCTAACCTATGTAACAACTAAATTGTAATGTATATTTATTTTGAAATAAAGTTTTTTTTTTTTTTCATATTTATTACAACTTTTTTATTCGAAGGAATTAAGGTACAATAATTTAAAAAAATGAAATAAAATATTAATAAACTAAGAACTTACATTTTAAAACATAAAGACTATTAATAAAAATAAACCTAATTAATAAATAAATATACAACTAAAAACTAAAATGAAGAAATAACAAAAATACATTTTTTTTATAAATAAAAAACTTGCTCCAAATCGCTGCCAATGGGCAAAGTACCAAGGATACTGGCAGCATTGCCACGTTGAATGGCAATGCTGATCCTTTGGCCCAAATATTGCCCAGCCCTTTTGTCTCCCGAGGTGTTGACGAGCTGTTTTGACAACGCCTTGAAAATTTCATGTGCACTTGGTCCCCACTTATTTATTTATTTATTTATTTCCCATTTATTTAAACATACATACATATATATTACTTACTAAACGCTAAATCTTACAATTTTATTTTTTTACAAAACAATGCGTAAAGCTTTAAGGGTCATAAAACGTTTATTTTTTCAGATCGGTTTTACGAAGCTAAATACAATCCAATTATTAAAACTAAGGCTAACAGAAAAAACTAATTACATACATATCTTCACGCCAGATCCCTTGCGGGGTAGGCAGAGACAATTGAGCGCCATTTGACACGATCACGACATACTTCTTTCGCTTCGTCGACATTCATTAACCTCTTCATACATGCCCTTTGGTTACGAAGACTTTTTAATGCACCTTCAGTCAGTGTTTTATTAAAAAACTAATTAACTGCGAATAAAGTTTTTTTTTTCTTTTTCTATTCTATTTAGTAATATTTTTAAATCAAAGTCAAATACGTGTGATCTGACGGCTAAATTAAAAGTCTTGAGAGGGAATCCTGGCTGCAAAAAGTCGTATTTCCAAAGGTTGGTTGGTAGTAGAACTGACGACCGATGGCTTAACGTACTCTCTCCGCTGACGCACATTAGTGGTACTTAATCTACAAATGTACGTAAGATAGTGAATTTCTCATTGGTGTGATTTTAGGAAAAACCTTCTTACAACCGAGATGTGGTGTCACAATGCTCAGTATAAAAATAATATATTTTCTTACTTAAGTTTTCTTGTAGGGCCTTCCTCCAGTCATTAATTTCTCCAGTCCATCCGTCACGTGACACAATGGTCGGGATCGATTGCCCTTCCACATCAATCTATCACTCACTGATAAATCTAAGGACCCAGAGATACGCCAAGGGATAGCTATTTATAATTATATAGGTGTCTAGATGACCGTTTGGGTTTTTTTTTTATTGTCCAAGATATACGTCTAAGAGTGATTTTCACCGATCGCTTACCCGAATTAAATACACCTTTTAAATAATAAAATAGGCTAACAAAAGCAACGGCAATAGGTTGTAACATATATATATATATATATATATATATATATAGAAAGAAAACTTACAGCTAGATAACATTTTTTTAATAACCTTGAGCCCACCTGATGGTAAGTGGCGCGGCGGCCGGCGCGCAAGATTCATGAATTTTAGCAACTGGAATTGACACTTATGACTGACATCAGTCACTAACACTATTTCGGCTTGGCTGGGTATGACGGCAATTCGAGCCTGATTCCGAAACGTGTGAATAGATTTTACTGGGTTTATCGGCACGAACGGTGGACACTTCCCCGCCTTGGCAGACTGGGCAAATTACCACCATCATCCGCCTACCAATTATTAATCGCTATAAATCTAATATTTTCAATGATTTTTTTAAGTCTGAGTGTATTTGTATATGCTGAGGTCAGCTCTATTTATCGCCACACCTGTTTGTATGTTTCGGTATATAGAATAGGCTTACATTTAAATTTATTCCTTGCATATTTTTTTTTTTTGTAACCATTGTAATTGTTGCGATAAATAAAGTATTTTCTTTCTTTCTTTTGTTTATTTCTTTCTAGGAAATAAAATTACGGTCATACGAGTATCTTTACTTTTATATACCTAATTTTAGACAGAGAAAAATAGCTAAAACAATTATAACTACTTTCTATACCTCTTCATTCTTCCAGCAAATATTCAGATTCTCTTACCGTGTCTGCAGCTCATCAATGGAACAGACTACCTCTATTTAAAAAAACTATTATTTTCACACTTCCTTAAAAAACAAAATGAACCCTAATCTCGACATCTTGACATATTAGTATTTATTATATTTATTTATATAAGTATTATATAGATTGTATTTAGGTATATAAGTATTTGTGTAGGTCGAATTTATGGAATATGTATTAAATAAAGTATTTATATTTTACGTACTTAATTATTTAATTCTAATATATTTACATTTACTTAAAAAATCTTATACACCCATCATATAAATCTATCACTCTCCCAAAGGTTAGCTGGTAGAGAATACCTTCGTGGTATTATGCTCGCCTTTGTACATATTTTTATTTTGTATATTTTGTGTGCAATAAAGAATTTTATGAAATGAAGTTATAATAATTTATAACTTTTTTTTTCTATTTTACTAAAACAAAAATATGAAGACAAATGTCTAAGCATTCCATTCCACCGTGCGGGTGCCGGGTCCATCGTCTGTGGGTAAGAGATGAGAAGAATGGTGTCTCGGTCTTGCGACCGACAATAGCCTGGTTTAAGAAAAGGAGGCCTCCTTTTTTTTTATTGCGCGATAATACGCTTACCATCCACCATTCTGCTCCTCTCCCTACCCAACCAAATACTGTATGATCCCGTTAATGCCGTCTTGGAAGCTCGTTCGATAAATGTATTGACGGCAGACCTGCTTAGGCCCAATTCTTTCAGTAAGTGATGCAAAGATTGATGGAACTCCTCTCGCACCAACTTCCACTGCGTAAAGCTGAGTCTTGAACCCGTTCCTGATCATTTCTTCTGTGAGATCATAAATATATCTTTAAAACGTCCGTAATTTTATTGCCTATTAAGTTTATAGACTACATTTCTTAGTACTCAGAAGTATTTGAAAATATTGTGCGAGTGAGAGGAATTTAAAATTAAAAGATATAATTAATGTCTTTTTTAATAATTTATTCGAAGTAGGCACAAAAATATTAAAATAAAATGGATTAAAAAACGAATTATAAATAAAACTAAACTAAAAATACCTATGAAATTAAAACTATTCTACAAAATAAACTAAGGGCTTACCACCAGGGAGGGTACCTAAAACGCTCGCCGCATTTCCTAGTTGAATTATAATCGAAATTTTAGGTAGTTAAGGCATTTGAGATCGCCACACTCTTAAAAAAATCGTTTACCCAGCTCTTTTATGAATGTCTATCTTAATAAATAAAAATGGATAAATAATTTAATATCAGAATGTAGGTATGCCGAGTAACTTAGGTAGGTACCTCTATACAATACATGAAAGCTTCTTTATGAATGCTTACAGTATGGCATCCGCTTTATATCCTTTTTTTTTCACGGTGCGTGCTCCCGATATAAACAACGCAGTTGTTGTGTCTTAAATACTTTCATGTTATGACTACTTGGCTTGTGATAACTATGCCAAAAATACTTTTATTGTCTTAAAATTAATGTTCGAAAGAAAATATATCGATTTAGTATGTATTATCACGACCGTTTCCCTTTCGGGGTGGTGAGAAATCACGCTTATAAATAAGCGGATTCACTTTTAGCCAACTTTACTATAGGTCAATCATGACAAGTGGCAAGCTCGTCGATTTCTCCAGGCAGCGTACCAATCTCGAAAAATATCACAAATAAATTAAATATTAATGAAATGAATTTGTTTACATTCATTTTTTTTTTGTGTCCCGACCAGGAATCGAACCCGTTACCTCTGAGTCTAAATTGACGGACTAAACCGCTTAATATATTTATTAATGTAAATAAAAATACATTTAATTAATATTTAATTTATTTGTGATATTTCTCGAGTTTGGTACGCTGGAGACATCGACGAGCTTGCCACTTGTCATGATTGGCCTAAAGTAAAGTTGGCTAAATGTGAATCTGCTTATTCATAAGCGTGGTTTCTGACCACCCCGAAAGAGAAACGGTCGTGATGATACTTTACTTTACATGCATTCACCGTGCGGGTGCCGGGTTCATCGTGTGTGGGAAAGAGAAATGCTTAATCTCCATAAAAATGCATATATAGGTACTCGTAACTTTGTATACAATTTATCCCAAAACCCCATAAAAAGATCAATGATATTATTTAATCAGATTCGGTCAAATATAAGCTATTTCCAGATTGCTCCGTCATTCGTTTGGCTAAATTTAGACATTTAGTAATTTCACACAATTTCACTCCTAGATTTTTTTATACGAATGTGATATCGTTGTTAGTGCTGCGATTCAGTTCATTAGTCACCGATACCGCGTCCAATTACTAAAGTTTATTACCAATTAACTTATTTACGATGTAAACTATCAAATCCTGTCTTTGATAACATTTTTTTTTGTATTATATACCGAGTTGGCCAGCCAGCATGTTGGATTATATATATTTTTATTTTGTTTTTAAGTGACAATACCCTTTAACAGCTTCATTATCCTACAGCGCCCACCTAATTGAAAGTGGCGCGCGAGGTCCATGATTGTTAATAATAATAATAAAATTCTTTATTGCACATAATTTACAAATGTAGTGTACATAGGCGAACTTAATGCCGAAGGCATTCTCTACCAGTTAACCTTTGTGATGGTAAAAAGTGAGGTAATGAGATTGGAAATAATAATAGCTTTAAATAAATTAACTTATGAGATTAATTATTAAATTATATTTGAAATTTACTTATAAGAATAATGCAAACTTAGCCAAATTACGTTACGCCCTGTTATGACGTAGTTATGTTACTAAAACCTTACTATACAGAGGGACTATCTCGGATGGAACATCTCTTACCTGAGGGATCGTTTCCAATATCTGTGCGATTCGCACAATCGTTCACTTTGCTCTTCTCATAATAATCAACTTTCCATCCTTCAACACTCTTCTAGCAGATATTCAGATTCACTTACTGTTACGGCTGCTCGCCAGTGGAACAAACTTCCATTGGTGATCAGGCAAGCACCGTCTGTCAGCATCTTTAAAAAAATGGTTTATATTCACTTATTAATAAATGCAAAATGTCTCCATCCCGCTCTGATATGGTAAATATATGTATATATTTATTTGTGTATATGTGTATGTATATGGATGTTATAATATTTATTGTTTGCTTTTATGTATATATTTTAGCTATTTATTGTTATTGTTAAGTATCGATATTCACATGTAATTCTATTGACTTATCGTTTACCCTATAACCTCACTTGTCACTATCACAAAGGTTAGCTGTAAGAGAATGCCTACGGCATTAGGTTCGCCCTTGTACACTACTTTTGTAATTTTGTGCAATAAAGTATTTTATTATTATTATCTCTCAAGGACATTTTTTTATTTATAGATTAGTTAATTTTTTATTTTATTTTTTAAGTAGGTAGCTTTTAATTTTTATTTAATGTATATTAATTTATGATGATGGTTGGTTCAGGCATGTTGTAAGGATGACTGAAGAGAGATTGACGAACCAGATATATAATGCGAAAGTTGTGGGGGTAAAAAAGGCTTTGGCAGACCAAGGCACGATCAAATAAATAAAACAATAGCTGAAGGTGCATTAAAGCTATCGAAACAAAAGGGTATATGAAGAGGTTGATTAATGTCGAAGCACTGAAAGAGGTATGTCGAGATCGTAACAAATGGCGCTCAATTGTCTCTGCCTACCCCGCAAGGGACCTGTCGTGAAGTTATGTATGTATATTAATTTAATGAAGAATAAATAAATAAATGGTGTATATAAAAAAAAAAATACGATATTCCACAATACAAGTATATTAGACATACGATATATTGTGTGAAAGAGGTCGGAAGCGACACAACAACCCCGAACGCATATTTGAAAAGAGTTTTCTATGCACCGCTCATAAATAGGCATCGTTTTATAGGGGTTATTAATAATCTATTGAAAATATCCCTAATTTTATGTTCTAGAAAGCTGATTAACTAACTACATTTCTCAAAATAATACTACCAATTTTAAAAAAAGCTAATTTAAATGCTAAAAACAGACATACTTATGGCTAATAAAAATGCTAGAACGAGTAGTAATCTGCCAGAATGTACATATATATTTGAATAGGTGTATAATAGGTAAAAATTTATTGAAGGCAGACTGATGGTGGTAATTTGTCCAGTCTGCTGGGGCGGGGAAGTATCCACAGGTCGTGCCGATAAAGCCAGTAAAGTATCCACACATTTTAGGATAAGGCTCGAATTGCCGTCATGTCCAGTCAAGCCAGCATAGTGTTAGGGACTGATGTCTGTCAAGAGTGTCTGATTCCAGTTGCTAACATTTATGGATCTCGCTCCTTACTTACCATCAGGTGGGCGTAAAGTCACATGCCGTGCTAGTTTAAAAAAATATAATAGAAGCATTCTTGCACAGCGCTCTGGTGGAAAATTAGATTTATAAATTAATATTTTCATGTAAAAAGAAAATATGATTATTCATTGGTTTTGTGTTTATCTTATTTGCAACCGTATCAATGGATCGTTATGGTCAGTATGTACAAGTATGATATGGACGCATGCATGCGGGGCGAATGCATTGTCGCGGCGATGCGTCAGGCATTCATTATTTCAGCATATCGGCAGCAGTTATGAGCGCTAGTGTAAAACAAAACAGTCTTGGTCTTGGTCTTGCTGAGACTCTTGCTCTGACTCAATATACATACCTACTCGTAGATATTTTTTTTTCCAATTGTAGGTACTAAGGAAGTCTAGTGAGTCTGTTCGCAAACTACTATCTCGACAACTAACTGGTCTGATTTTCTTGAAATTTGATATAGTTATTAGTTAGTGGAAGTTGGTGCGAGAGGAGTTCCAGCAAAATCTTTGCATCACTTACTGAAAGAATTGGGCCTAAGCTGGTCTGCCGTCAATACATTTATGGAACGAGCTTCCAAGACGGCATTAACGGAATCATACAGTATTTGGTTGGGTAGGGAGAGGAGTAGGATGGTGGATGGTGAGCGTAATATCGCAAAATAAAATAAAAAAAGGGAGGCCTCCTTTTCTTAAATCAGCCTATTGTCGATCTCAAGCCTGAGCCACCATTCGTCTCATCTCTTACCCACACACGATGGACCCGGCACACGCACGGCGAATCCATGGAATGCTTAGTAATTTGTCTTCTCTTTAGTTTAAACCTGTGCCTCCGTGGTCTAAAGGTTAAGTCCGTGGATTTAGACTCGGAGGTACCGGGTTTGATACCTGAAATTTATCTGTGAGATTTCTCTAGCGTACCACACTTGAGAAATATCACAAATAAATTATTGTGTCCCGAATAGGAATCGTACCCAGTAACTACGCGTCTAAATCCACGGGCTTAACCGCTAGACCACGGAGGTATTAGGTACTTATAGGTAGCATTTAGGTATAATAAAATGAACATGTTTGCAATCGAGCTCTCTAAGTTCCAAATACCTAAACGATTTTTTTTTCCTTTCGGAATATTAAAATTGACGGACATGACGCAATTATTATTATTATATTATTTGTATAGATTACCATGAACCAACCAATAATTTTTTGAACACAAAAATTTTAATCCCCAAAAAAGTAAACTTTTATAGCAAATATAGAAAAAAAATCTGAAAAAAAGACCAAGACTGCAAGACGAAGACCAAGATTGGGAAACTCTACAAACTAAACAAATTGTTATGTGCGTTACCAACTACATAAACCACAGATTATATAAACAGGTAACAGATAGTGGAGTACAGTGGACATCAAATCGCCAACATAGTGATGAGTTTATCATAGGGAGTGTGATTTAAAATCACACTGATAATCGCGTGTAGCTTCTGAACAGAAGAGGTTGAACCCTAAATTATAATTGCTGACCTAGTGATGTATTATTACAATTTATTTATCGTTTCGAAAGAAAACAAATCATAGATTGTAATCATTACCATTCTTTATTGTTCAGTTCCACATCGGTCGGGCTTAATTAATGTAAGATCTAAATGCGACCAACATATATGGCTTAGCATCGACTAATGTTTAAGTACCAGACAGTTAAAACAACATCGTTATTGGTTGCTAATGAGCTGAAGTGATGCCCTATAGTTATGTAAAAGAAAAAATGACTCGTTTTGTTTTTTGATCAGCAGATCTTTTTTATTTTTTACAAGGGCTGAGTTGTGCCAACATAAATTATCTGTAATTGTACCGATTAATGTCCTAAAAGACGTCGAATATAGCAGTTTTATATTAAAGGTCAGCCGTCAGCTAGTTCAACTGGCGCCATTTTTAACTTTAATAGTTACTTTTTTACAGACTTCATTTTATTGCAACTTACACGGTTTACAAAAAAAACAAGTCTGATTTAGGTAAATAAAATAAAATAAAATAACGTTTATTGGATCGTAATGAAATAATTTCAGTTAGTGAGCACTGAATGATGAAAATAAATTTTGGGCTCCAGAAGGCAGTTTCCCTATTTTTGACACAATAAAACTATACGGGTACTTACACAAATTAATAATACAGTGCATTCCCATCCTCATTAAACATTGTTTTACTGTAACCAGCCTCTCGGCAACTGTGTGCTAATGCAACTGTGTAAGTCTCGTTTTAAGCGGTGTTATTTTTATATACAACTATTTACCATAGGAAGCTTACAATATTAGTTCTCCTTGAAATTTAAAAATGGCATTTGACATCATTGCAAATTAATGGCACATACTTTCAACGAGAATAACAAATAGATGGTAGGCGGACTGATAGTGGTAATTTGCCCAGTCAGCTGGAAAGTATCCATTGTTCGTGCCGATAAACCCAGTAAAGTGTTTAACGTTTCGGGATCAGGCTAGAGTTGCCGTCATGCCCAGTCAAGCCGGCATAGTGTTAGTGTTGATTACAGTTGCATTCATGGATCTCGCGCGCCTCTTACCATCAGGTAACCACGTACGGTACGACGCAGGAAGAGAACAACCCTCCGCCAGACAGATGGGTGACCTAAAGCCGGTCGCTGGTGGAGGTTGAATGAGGGTTGCAAAAGACCGCGTGCAGTGGCGAGTCTTGGGGGAGGCCTACATCCAGCAGTGGAGAGACACAGGCTGATGATGATGATCGAGCAAAAGGGGTGCAAAGCTTAACAACCCTCTTAATCACTTTTTCATGAAGGTGTATTTACTGCCTCCGTGGTCTAGCGGTTAAGTCCGGGTTCGATTCCTGGTCGGGACACAAAAAATATTTATTAATGTAAATAAATACATTTAATTAATATTTATTTGTGATATTTCTCGAGTTTGGTACGCTGGAGACATCGACGAGCTTGCCACTTGTCATGATTGGCCTATAGTAAAGTTGGCTAAATATGAATCCGCTTATTTATAAGCGTGGTTTCTGACCACTGATGATACCTATGTAGTTACATGATTAGGGTTTAGTGAACTTAGATCCATTCTTAGATTTTTTATTACTTACATTTAATTTGTAGTAACTTTAAGCCTAGTCCTACTTAACATAAGTCTATGAGAGCAATTAAAAGATTTTGTTCGTGAGTCCATCAGAGGTTTTCGTGCTTGAAGGCCGTAAGACATGGCCGCGTGGCGACATGTGGCCTAGTTCTGACGTCACGCGTCCAAACGGAAATATTTATTTGTCGACCGATGTGACCGAGGTGGCTAAGCGTCCTCTACGCTTGTTGAAGAAGACTCTACCGTCAGACGGACAATTTTTTTCTTGTAGTTTTTTTTTTGTAAATCTAAGTATGTTTTGCAGTTAGTTGTCAAAATAGTGACTTTTAATATATAATAAGTTTATTCGAAGTAAATTAAAAGCTACTTAAATAATAAAAATAAAATAAACTATAAATAAAAAATGTGCTCCTTTTCGAGATAGTTGCAAGGAGACTGGCAACATTTCCTCCCTCTGAATAGCGTGGCTAATACGTTGGCAGAAATAGTTGGCAGAAATAATTGCCAGTAGCCTCCAGACCTTTTTGTCAACCGCTTTGACAACTCCTTGGACAGGCAAACTAGTGGATTCCAACATCACACCCCCTTAGAACTACCGATTATAAGACCTACACTGCTGGAGAACCTCTAGAACATATATTTCTATTCTCCTACCCTCGCCACAATGAGGGGTTAAACACTCGACTGCTGATCACTTAAAGCAACGACGTCCCATATTGGAATATTTTTACAACTACAATAATTGCATCAACTCGATATTACGTTACTTAATTTTTTTTTTTATTAACTGTACCTATGATTACCATCCTAATATTTTCATCCTGTCTATCACCTTAGTCGATCCCCAAGTTTAGCTGGTAAAAAATGTTTACTGGCAGTATACTACTTTTAAGTGTGTTAAAAAAAGTTTATACATATATATATATATACAGCCACGAATTGAAATTTAAGTTTACTTGACATAGAATGTTTTATTTAGATAGTAAGGTGACACGGCCATTTTACAGCCACGAATATTATTAACATTAATGCTATTAGAATATAAGATGACACGGCCCATTTACAGCTATGAATTTATGTTTAATTGACATATCATTATTAGTATTTAGATTATAAGATGACGTCTTTTTTTTTATTATTTTTTATTTTTTTATTATTATTATTATTATTTTTTGTTCTATACATTTGTGAACTATCTGACATATGTATATAATTTCTATACATCATAATTATTAAATTAATAATAAATCTTAATATTTAAATTATTTAATTTTATATTTATTTTTAATTGACACGGCCCTTTTACAGTCACGAATTTAAATTTAAGTTCACTTGACGTATAATGTTTTATTTAGATTGTAAGGTGACACGGCCTCTTTACAGCCACGATCTTATTTAAGTAGTTTCTAAGTTAGTTTAGTTTTACTTGCTTGTAGCAATAATGTTGTGCATAGCATACATAAATATGGATTATTGCCTGTTTACGGTCCAACCATTATTACCACTCTGATTGTATGTAATATGTTGTAAAAAATGTATTGATTTTATTAGTTCTGACTTTATCCAAGTTGTTTCGAGAGAACCAATGGAAATAAATTATTTTGATTTGATTGATTGATATATATATATATATATGGTTTATTTAAAGGCCATTGTACAGAATACATCAGCCCAAAACACGTAATTTATTTACACAATATATGTTCATAACGGAGTTCATAACCGAGTTGGGGATCAACAAATTCCAATTGCTGCAGAAGTTAATGCTTTTCATGGAGTAATTCACGTCAATATCGCCCTAACACGAAGGGTATACGGGAGTTCACAGCGCGGGAAAACCGCAAAAAATAAAGTGAAACTTCTGCCCCCGAGTATCGTATAGAGTCAAATTTATCGTTTTCCATAATTATTCACAACATAGCACATTATTAAACAAAATAACACCACTTTTCACTAACAATATCCACAGTAAACTAATTTACAAAACGAAAAACTTGGGACTTGACAACTCTTGGCGCGAACAACTCCCGTTTATACATAATATTAGGTAATTGTTAATGTAACTACAAAATAAACTATTAAACTTTTAAAACTTTCGCGGACATACATAATATTTTTTATTAATTTAATGGGTCTTTACGCGTTGGGATAAGTATGTCTCTAAGATAAATAGCGTAAACACCCGTAAAACATATAAAACTATCACAGAATAACCTATTCGGTCCCAAGAACAAAAATATAATTGTATAGTATATTTTTAAAATAACGAACCATATTTTAAAAAAAAAACATCTTTTTTTTTCACACCGTACTTATTATAAATAAATAGGTTAAGTATTTTTGATAATTCAAGTTATCGTTATAAATGCGTATTAAGCTTGCGTTGGGCGTATTCACGTCAATTAGTCCTAATCTCGATTCGTGACTTTTGACTTATGAGTGGCCGATCTCTACGCGTGGTTACAATTCTGTCGAATAGACGTGGTATTATTATTCGATGTAACAATATACATTATTTTTTCTATATATTCGGGTAAACAAAAAATAAATGATACATATGTAAAAAAGATAAAATCAAACATATATAAGTTACAATCGAATCACTTCTTTTTATATTTCTCACTAAGAACATATATTATTATATAAATATTTGCACCTACCTTACATTTGAAATGGTCCACATTGTCCCTAAGGTTGGCTGTCAGATAATGTCTAGCGGCATTAAGTCCGCCCCTTGTATAACGTGCAATAAAGTTTTAAATAAATAAAATAAATAGACAGCAGAACATATCGCTCAGAGTGGTCTCCTGATCACCATGGTTCGTACGTAATTCCGTCATAGCTCGAGATCTGGAGATGCCTACTATTGAGCATCTTCAGAATATCGCTCCGTATTGCGCTCGGCCCCCCAACGGGAGACCATTTCCTAGAGAAGTGCTCTTGGAGGAGAGCTGAAGTAGTCGCACCTAGTCCCCCTGGATTCGCGAGCCACACGGGCGCTGTTATCCCAGCACCAAAAGTGCATGAATTAACGGCGGGTGGTTGCCCGCTGAGATCCTGCCGGGAAAAACGGGGGAATGTCCCCATCCCCAACCCAGGCCCATTAGCTATCCGGGCCTGGACGACCCCACTGTCTGTCTGTCAGAACATATAGGAAAGTAATTTGGTGGTTTAAATACTAAAATACGAACGCAATTATCGTTATGAAATATTTTGTTTACCAGTTGCATTAATAAATTAATTAATCAACATTTTTTCTGATCATCAATAAGAGTAACCAATATGTTTTTGTAACTGCTGCAGCTTTGTGTAAACATGTCGACCGAGGCAAGTCTGGCGTCGTGGACGCGACACATTCTGCCGAGGGGCGCTCGTTTGCCCGCATTCGTTTTGGCTCGTGGTATGACAAACAGCAACCGAGATCTAGTCCTTCTTGTAGGGGCACAAAACAGTATTTTTTGCAAAATATTCTGACCATAAATACTGTTACATTTAAAAAAAACCAATAATACTACATTTGGATTTGGAACCTGTCATTCTCATATGAATATTCATTGTGTTATCTCATTATTGCGCCAATTGCAATATTTGTTATATTCTTGTGATTTTAAAATTAAGCGGGGTGATGAAGGGAGTTTTTCAAACTTGTGTTCCGCTTGGTATTAGTCGAATGTTTGTTTAGCGGGCTATAGTAGTATTCGTACTAAAAAGGCGATCAAAGCAGTGAAGAAAAAAATCCGAAGAAATTCTGTCCGAAAGCAAAATATTGTCATTAGAGAAATGTAAATAGCATACAGAACCATGTCGCTTATTTTAAGACTTAGGAATTGCAGCTTAATTGATAATTTAAAAACGAATAGGGTGTTACAATCAAAACAACTTCTAAGGCGGTACGCAAAGGGAGGTCAAAGAAGAAAAAAATTTGACCAGAAAATGTTTACTATCCTGACAACATTTATTTTAAAATTATGGTCTTACTTTTTTATCAGCCACATTTAATGACTTACCGACGCAAAACATTTATAAATATAAATAAATATTTCCAGACAGGTCACACAGCGCCATCTAGTTTCCGTGGTAAGCTACGAGGCTTGTGTTACGGAAACTAGATGGTTGATAAACTACATATTATACTTTTTTTTTTTGTAAATATATATATATTATACATATAAACACCCAGACCGAGACAAATTATACAATGTACAATTGGCCCCCGGTGGGAATCGAACCCACGACCTCCCGAGTTCACGGCAACGTTTGTTACCACTAGACCACGGAGGCGGTCTTTAATTGATTTATTTAGCCAGCCGGTCCATATTATAAGATGTATGTCTAAGACCTTATGGCTTATTAATAAGAACATGGTGTATGCGAAAAATATTCAACGTTCATCAATATTGAACTGTTTTGCACCGACATATCAAGTCAAGTTTTTGTTTTGTAAATTATTTTACTGTGGATATTGTTGGTCAAAAGTTGTGTTGTTTTGTTTAATAACGTGCTACAATGTGAATAATTATGGAAAAAACTAAATTGGACTTTTTATATGGGGCACAAGTTGCAGTTTATTTTTATGCGGTTTTACAGCGATATTACACCCGACGGCTATGATGCTGTGAGTGACTCCTAGAAAAGCATGAAATTCTGCTAACATCTGGAATTTGATAATAACCTCATTAACTTATTTTAAGAAAGATATATTACGTCAGACTTGGCTGTATGGCCTAGACCATTTGCCTTTCCTATCACCTCATTCATCATACATCGGTAGAAGAAAACAGTGATAAAAAAGTATCATCACGACCGTTTTCCTTCTGGGGTGGTCAGAAATCACGCTTACAATGAAACGGATTTACATTTAGCCAACTTTACTGTAGGCCAATTATGACAAGTAGCAAGCTTGCCGATGTCTCTAGCGTACCAAACTCGTAAAATACCTAATAAAATTATTAAAATAGTTAATTTATTTAAATAAATAAAAAATATTATGTTACGACTAGGAATCGAACTGGGTACCTCCGAGTCTAAATCGACGGACTTAACCGTTAGACCACGGAGACAGTATAAGTATAAGCTTTACTTTTACAGGATAATCCATGAACTCAAAGGTAGTCGATCTTCTTTCACAGGGACATCGATGTAAGACACATAAATCTTTTAAATTTATATTTAATAAGTATCTTACTTTTCTATCCCAGCTGTATCCTTTTTATAACTGTGTTAATTTATGTAACTTGATTATAACTGTAAATCTATTTTGGCCTTTTATCTGCTTTATTTTAATGTATTAGCTGTAAGGTTTACTTAAAAAAAAAAATAATAAAATTGAAAATGCCTGGTCGGTAACATTAAGTCAGTGACATAAGTACTTTAACTCCGTGATCATTAAGTGTGCGAGTTTACTAGACCGCGGCAATTAAGTTTCAATTTGCGGACATCAGGACTGCAAACAAAGAACCATTGCCATCTGATATACAGCCTTATTCCAACAAAGCCAGGATTGCCACAGCCTAGAAAATAAACGCAATAATTTTATCTTTAGAATTATAGCCTCTACAACACCTACTCCTAGGCCTCCAGCGGCGGTAGTTTTGAGATGAATCTATAGATCGAGCAGCACTAACCGTAGCAGCCGCAGTCAAAGCATTTTCTCAGATTATCGCGCACCTAGACTGCACTCGCCGAAGCACCCGCAGTTCACCAATATTTGAATGTTCTTGCCCACCTAGACCGAGCCGCAGCCACCACAAGCACGAGCTGGGTGGAATTCGTAAGTCAGCATTTTACTAAAACGCCTCGCATATCTATGCAAGCGACGATACGTCACTATAGCACAGATAAGGTCATGCGTGGAATACTGTTCTCACCTCTGGGATGGCTCCGCTAAGTATCTTACTGATGCTCTCAATGTCCTGCAGAGGCGGGCAATTCGGATAGTGGACGACACCACAGTCTCAAACTCTCGAATCACTGCAGCTTCGCCGTGACGTTGCCTCTCAGAGCGTGTTCTACAAGCTATACCACGGCGAGTATTCTGAGGAGCTCCATAACCTTATCCCTTCTTTTCTATTCCGCAACCGAACCACACGCACAGGCCAAAATGCATCCACATACCTTACCCACTATCCCTACGCGTACTCATAAATTTGGAGACTCTTACATCTGTCGCACGCTGAAGATATGGAATGCTCTTCCAGCCCGTGTGTTTCCCCACTCTTATAACCTGGAGTCCTTCAAGCGAAGTGTGAAAATGCATCTTGTTAGGCCGGCATAGTGGTAGAGACTGATGTCGGTCGTGGTGACCGGCGTCAGTTGCTCCCATTCTTGGACCTCGCGTACTGCTTACCACCAGGTGGGCGCGATGTCACATGTCGTGTTCAGTATATATAAAAAAAAAAACTATCACTACATGTTATAAAACAATCTCTCCGCCGCATCTGTCTGTTCACGATAAACTCAAAAATTACTGCACAGATTTTCATGCTGTTTTCACTAATAGATAGGAAGGTTATAGTATATATAATTTGTTAAGTTTTTGTATACATTAACGATATTTGTTGACGAGGTGTCGGAATAAATCTGGGAGCTTTTAACGAAAACGATGCCTAAATCCTTTGAAATATAACAAAATAATGTATGTTGGAATTGTGTATCTTATAGGTCTACAGAAAAGTCCGCGATGGCATATATCTATCAAATTAAATGGGTATTCATTTAATTTATTAATTAGGAAATATAGCAAAATCTAAATAATGCGCAACGAAATCAAATTTAATTTCGTGTTGACGCGACGACGCGGCGACGTTTACAACAGCTAATTTTCATATAAATTTTCATACTTTGAAAATCAAAATCTGTATCAAATGTTACGTCTTCGTGACGTAACATTAGATTGTTTAAAAACCCCTCAAAGTCAAAGTCTAAGTCAATATATCTTTATTCACGTAAACCTATTACAGGCATTTATGAAACGTCATTAATTTAATTATTTTGAATGATTCTACTCCTGCTAGTAGAAGACTAAGCAGCAAAGTAGTCCAATAAGTAAGCTGTTAGCAGAAGACCAGCAGCTTAGCAGATTCTGATTCTGACCTGTTAATGTTTAAACTGACTGAGAAAGAAATCTGCAAGGAAAACTCAGCTATATCAGATTTACAAAATAAAACATATACAGAACTGCACCACAACGATCAATAACCTTTTAAATTTAGTTATCAGTACCTATGAGATTATAATACCTGGTACAGCAGTAAGTAACCCACCAGGCAAGTCATAATTAAGATAGACTACATGCCTATATATGCAACCTGAAAGTCGACAAAACGCAAATTTTGATTAATTAAATTATTATACTTATGAGTAAATACAGTCGGTAAAAACAGTTATAAATTTCTTACTTATGCTGGCAACCCTACCGAGGTCTCTCCCCTAAGGCCTCAGCGCAATTAAACAGAATTTAGATGTTAGATATCACTGGAGGAGTGCTTTATGTAAATCTAATACTCAATTGTCGGTTTAGAGTTCCTGAAATAATTAATACGGATTATGTTATGATACCAAATTAGGTAACAACTCCAAGTATTATTCTACGTTATAAGCAGTATGAAGTTTGATTTTAAGAGGGTTGTTACACTTCGCATGCATCTCGCTCGCACTCTGCAACATTACCTATAGATTAGATTAAAAAATGTAGATAAAAAAAAAACTCATTGTATTCATCATATTGTAGGTAATGTTATATTCATGTATATGTAGTTTTATTTGTATGTATTTGTGTGTGTAAATAAGTAATTATTGATTTTAAAAAACAAAATTAAAAAACCTACTTACAAAACGTAATTTAAATATAAATCGTATCCGCGCGGCATGGTGGCAAGAACGCTGGCCGCATTTCCTCGCTGAATCGCTATGCTGATTCTCTGGACGAGGAAAGAACTAGCCCAACCCAACGAAGGGTAATATTTTTAATTAGTTTGAGCTCTTAAACCCCACGGATAATATTATTATTGATAAGTATATATTGACGTCAAATATTCTCTTTTGATCGCACATGCCTTATCTTATCGTAACTTCTTTTTGGCCCTAAAGGACCAATTTGACCAGTATATAATGTCTAGCGGCATTAGATCTTTGCACTTTTTTGCACAACACTTGAAAACACTGCCTAGATATAAAATTTCATTTACTTGGTCTAGAGTTTCATCATCAATCTTTATCGTTACGGTTGTCATCCTTCTTCTTTCAAATACCTTAATTTTTCTCGCTTTCAAACGCGGACTCTTTTTTCTGCACATCTACACTTTATTTATTTATTTAAAAACTTTATTGCACAAAGTACAAAGGCGGACTTAATGCCCGTAGACATTCTCTGACAGCCAAACCTTAGGGACAAATTTGAACAAATATAGGTGCAATGAAAGCAATGGTAAAATATACAATTAAAGAACGACTTAAATACGTACTTATATAGTTTTATATATGTAATATATTATCAATATACTAAATATATTAATATTTATACACAATATTATACATTATTCCAGTGAATAGGGATTGCAGTTGAGCAGTTGCCTAGAAAGCTGAACGACTATATTTCTCAAAAAGACACGCAGACTCGAAAAATATTTATAAATGTAAATAATATGTGCGAGCGAGAGGGAAGCAAATAAAGTTTCTATCCACAATACACGCAGAAATAAGCGAGCATCTTTTGCTGATGTATCCAACTTTTAACATAATAAGTCCTATAGCGTGGAAGGTTCTATGTAATCATAAGATTGTATGCGGCGATTAGGCTTGGTTATTGAATAAAGCAATGCAAAACATCGATTAAGGCATTACGTCTCGTAAATAGATGCAAATTGTGCCTTGTTAGGTTAAATATAAAAAAATATATTATAAATAGTATGTAGGTTTAATTTTTGTGACGTGGTCTAGCGATTAAGATGTGAAATATGAACACACAATTGTTTTTTTTTGTCAAAATAGCTCGTCAAAACACCTCAGTGGAGGGCTGGGCTATATTTGCTATTAAACGCGGCAATGCCGCCAGTATCGTTGTAACTTTGCCCATTTGTAGTATTTGAAAATTTATTTCTTGGAATAAATAGATTGCATTTTGGAAATTAGCTACGATAGAATTATAAACTAACATTTACGGTCTAAATTGGAATACTAAAAGTCAATATTTCGAACGTGTCCAGTTTTGTTAAGAAATTTGTACAGTTCTATCAATGCAGTCAGTCAGTAGAGTCGTCCAGGCCCGGATGGCTAATGGGCCTGGGTTGGGCATGGGGACATTCTCCCGTTTTCCCCGACAGGATCTCAGCGGGTAACCACTCGCTGGTAATTCATGCCCTTTTGCTTCTGGGCGCCGTTACTAGTGTAACAGCGCCCGTGTGGCTCACGAACCCAGGGGGTCTAGGTTCGACTACATCAACTCTCCTCCAGAAGCACTTCTCTAAGAAGCGGTCTCCCGTTGGGGGGCCGAGCGCAAGATGGAGCGATATTCTGGAGATGCTTGAAGTGTCCGTTGTCGGCTCGATAGAACATACGTCTAGTCAGGCCGACGACAAACTCCTCAATAGTCGTTTCCAGATCTCGAGCTATGACGGAATTACGCACGAACCACGGCGCTCGGGAGACCACTCTGAGCGATATGTTCTGCTGACTTTGGATCTTGTCCCTATTGGACTTCGCCAGAAGGTGATGCCAGGCTGGCAGGTATTTTATGGTCGGAGTCCATTCGATATTCTGTCCCCGAAGCTGCAGTGGTGGAGGCAGCCGGCATCTGGATATCATCAATGCGGCAGTTTTGCCGACATTGATGGACATACGCCACTTGTCTATAAATATCTGTAAAAATACAAAATCTAAAAAGTTTCTTCTCTTGTACGACAAATACCACGAGAAGTTTCTACTTGTCCTTGGTTACGATCGTGAGTATACTTTTACTTTTTTAAATATATATATTTATAGCAAAACACATTCATGTATAACAATGGAGCAACATCTATCACTAACATAACAAAACAATGTCAATATGCGATGGCAAAGAAAGAAAAAACCTATCAACCTTTTCACAGACGGCGTCGTGTCGTTCCGACGAACACTATTATTACGATAGTCGGACCGACGAGTGTTATTAACTTTCTTATCTCCGGCTCGAGTCATTGTGTGGAATTTTCTAGGGGGCTTTCGTGCAAGAATTCCTCGGAAAATCCTTAGTCATAGACGTATACGTATCCGAAACAAAACGGACCAATCAAATATTAAATTATATAAAGTTACAATATTTTTTTCATTTAAATTTAAGTTTTGATTTTTTTTATATGACATTATCACGTACATTATTAATATTTTAATCTGTTTCTGGTTTTTCTTGTATTATATCGTATGGGTGTATTTCTCACGCTGCTGTCTGGCCATGATTGTGTATTAACTGTCACTAATATTATTTGTTATGTATTTAAATATATTTTTAATACCTATGCAATACGAATGAAAAAACAATGTCGTCTTTTCTGGTGACAAGAGGGCTGGGTCTTTCTTCGTTCAAAGAATCAGTGCAGCACCAACAGTTGACTATTGTATATAGATATTAAACAGTAAATTCCCTAAGAACTATTAAAGGTTTTCACATATAAATTTAGCGTGGAAATGCAGCCATCGCTCTTCCATTCCACGCGGTCGGGATTTTTTTTATAAGAGGTTATATTTAAGTATGAAGTAATATACAAATAGTATAAAAGAATTACAATATTTAAAAAAATATTAATTAAACTAAAATTTTAAACATAAATTTATATTAATTAAAAATAAAAATAAACTACTCAATAATTAAAAATACAGCAATAAACTAAAATAAAGAAAAAACAAAATAACTTTCTTTCACGGAAATAAATCGTGTTAGACCTTAGATAAAAACTAAAGGGGAAGAAACAGTACGAAGTTATATTTGTGGAACTAACAAACTACGTCTAACTGATGTGCTTGAATCATAGCATGGTCAGTAGTAAGCTTGCCATACGCGTGCCTTTCATTCTCGCATTCCACTATGCCAAATTCTATTGCGTTCGTTAACAACATCGGTGATTCAACTGTGACTTTTCGTGTAGTTGTCTATCGGTTCCTTATTTTGTAGCTTTTTGTTTTAATAAATAAATAAAAATAAGTGTTTGAACCGTCCTTAACTTATTACATCTTTGTCCTTAACTCTGATATTGAAATGGACAGTTCGCATGTTCGACTGTCGGACGGCCGCCGGTATCCATTTAGCGTACTTGTAGATATTGCCTTAATACTTGCCTATTGTTTTTCGGATATACAGTCAGGCTTATAAGATTTATTATTGTGTTCAAGTTAAGCCATTGGTAATAGGGAAGTAAATATTATTGGTGAACTAAAGTGCTTTATCGACAGCGGTTAGATGGGCGAAAATAATAATCAGTATCGAAAAAGTTCATGCTAAACTACATAATAACTCTATCCTACCAATTCCGGGGATAGAGCACTGATACAGTATGACAGTTAACTGGTATAGGTATCAGTGAATCAAACCAACAATTAATAATATACCTAATGTAAAAGAGTTCTTTTTATCCAAGATTACTTATTTAATGAATAAACATTTTTTTTTTTCTTTCATATCATTCTAGTTTCATGTCCGACTTATTCGCAGTTGTAGCAGTAAATCTTTGGAACAATTTGCCGGCTAAAATTCGGCAAACATTCAACAGAATTATATTTAAAATATAAGTAGGTAGGTATAGCTTACATTATTTAAAAAAAAACATATAATCAGATATTGTATTAACCTAAGATAGTTATACTCGTATATGAATATATGATTTGTTTAAATAAATAAAAAAACTTTATATATGTAAGTTATACTTATTTTAATAATATGTATAATATACCTACCTAATCAAAATAAAATTACAAACTGCTTTATAAGAAATAAAGTAAACTAAAAAAATATATAGCAAAACCAATGGACAAAGTGCCCAGGATATTTAATTATTTATTTATTTAAAGACCTAATTGACAAAGGCGGACTTAATGCCGCTAGGCATTCTCTGACAGCCAAACTTTTAGGACATCAAGACAGTTTTCATGGTAAGTATAGGTAATAATAATAAATATAAAATAACAAATTATAAAACAAATACATAAAAATAATACTTACTATTACATATACAAATACGTAAATAGGTTATATATTATACATATATGTACATATACAATAATACATATAAAATAAAACTACTCATGTGATAAAGGAAGCGGGACAAAAGTAGACGTCACGTCATCGCTCGTTGTGAAAGTGTGAATGAAGAGAGTGGCAATACAATACTAGTAAAAAAAACAGTTTAAGTTAAAGATAGTATTTGTACACCCCATTTTTGAATACTGGCAGCATTGCCGCGTTGAATGGCAATGCTGATCCTTTGGCCCAAATATCCTCTCGTCTCCTGATGTGTACATTTACATAAATATGTGATTTTAGAAATACATAAATGAATTTGAATATAACAGCCGAAGTGCGGTTATGCCTAGCTGGTTGCTTTCGTCTATATTTTCGGTCTAGACTTAATTTTATAAACTCTTTAGAGCACAAAAAAACTTAATAGTAATGTTCAAGAGCGATCTTAATGCCTTTCGGATTGCGGGGTGCATTATTATAGACATACAATACATACTAATTACTTAAATAAAAATCAGGTTTCAGCCGTAACATACAGTAGAGAGTTTGGTTAGGTAGAGAGAGGAGCAAAATGGTGGATGGTGCACAATGAAAAGAGAAGGCCTCCTTTGTAAATCAGCATATAGTCGGTCGCAAGGTCGAACCATTCTCCTCTTTTTTTTTTCCCACACACGATTAACCCGGCACGGTGAATTAATGGTGTTGTAAAAAGGTTCTTTAAATAATACTAAAACGGAAGGTTTTTAGTTTACGCAATATAATCAAACGATGACAAATATACAGAATAATAAAAAAGTGACAAATAAAGACAGTTCAATGAAATTTGACAAAAGTTAAAAAGAAAATAAAAATGGTCAGGGTTTCGCAACATCCTCCAGACGCGAAAAGAATAAACACTAAAAAATAACTCGTCACAAGTTTAACCTTTCTGGAGGTTTAATGATCCGACCAGATCTTGTAATAACTTTATTTTTGTCTTTATCTTCAATATCATCTTTCAGTAATATTTCACATTCATCTACTTCAGTAGACTTCATCATTTCCAGATTCTCAGATGTCACTTCTAAAGGGTATAGTTTTTGTATAGGTCTTAGCAAAATTCCACTACTTGTCTTCACATTTGCCTTTCGAGTAATTCCATCAATATCTGGAAATATTTCCTTTATGACACCCATAGGCCATGTCACACGTTTCGTTTCCTTTTCTACTAATACCACATCACCAACTTTTAGTTTATATTTACCTTCTTTACCTTTGTGAACTAGAAGTGACAAGTATTCGTTTCGAAATCTCTGTCTTAAATCATTTCTTAACTGATGAACATATTTTATTTTATTGTTAAGTGACTTTGCATCAATTTCATCAAGATCTGTGACTTCACTCTTTGGTAGACTATGAAGAAAATTATTTGGAGTAAGGGGCACTAAATCATCACATTCTGTGACGTATGTGAGGGGTCTAGCATTTACTATTGCTTCACAATCACAAATTATAGTTTGTAGTTCAATAAAATTTACTGAGGACCTACCGAGAACTCTACGTAGCAACTCCTTAACAAGACGCACGAGACGCTCCCACCAACCTCCCCACCAAGGTGCCGAAGGAGGATTAAAAATCCACTTAATCTTCTTAATATTTGATTCAGATGTAATTTTAGACCAATCTAAGCCTTTAAATAAATTATTTGTTCCAACAAAATTTAAACCATTATCGCTGTAAATAATTTTACAACGCCCTCTCCTAGCAATAAAACGACGCAATGCCATAATAAAAGATTCAGTAGACAATGAATCGGTCAGCTCTAGGTGTAACGCACGATAAACAGCACAAGTAAAAAGAACAATGTAACATTTTTGTCTAGATTTTAGCAACATAGGGCCCGCTAAATCAATACCACATATTTCAAATGTACTTGCAATATTATTAATTCGATTTCGTGGTAGAGGCGCAAATGTTGTAGTTGCAGCTTTAGATTTTAGTTTTTGACAAGGGACACAATGACGTACTACGTTCTTAGCTATTTTACGTGATCCAATAATCCAATAGTCTTCACGTATAGTTGTCATAAGTGTTTGTACTCCAACATGATTTTGCTTAATATGTAAAAAATATACAAGTTGATAAACATTTATATTAGAACTGGGTAATATTATAGGAAATTTATAATTGTTACATTCTTCGCTTAGAGCTAATTTTGTTTTGGCTCTTAATAACCCTTCCGAGTCGACGAAAAAAATTCCATTTATATTTTTGTACATATTAGTTTTTAAAATGTTTTCAGTCTGAATTATTGACATAACATTACTTTTATTGCATACGCCATCATAGGACATCTGACCTTGTAATGTCCAGCCCAATTTTGTATTAATCGCCGCAAGTCCATCTTTAAGATGTATCATCGTACCTGTCATTACATAACCTAAATAGTCGGCTCCAATTAACAAACCAATCTCTGTAGGTATGTCTCCAACATCAGTTAATGTAATATTATATTTTTGTAACTCAGATCGAATCTCGGACTGCTTGATCCGTGGTAAAAATCCACATATTTGAGCTTCATCAAGAACAGACATATTTATCATGAACATATCATGCATGTTTTTAATATTTACACTATATATATTATGAGTACATTTTTTAGTTTCGATTCCACCAAATACGCAATGACCAATTATTTTTCGGCCGACTACTGGTAGATCTAATTCTTGAGCTACTTTCTTGGATATATAGGAACGTTGAGCTCCGTTATCTATTAACGCTCGGACAGTAATGACTTCATTATAATAAACGATTTGTACTAACAGTGTCTGAAGAAGTGTTATATTATTACGGTTACTGTGTGATAATGAGGTATTGAGATTCTCTTGTTCCTCCTTTGTATTATCCTTCTCTGTTGTAAAAACCATCTCCTTCGTAGAATCCTTCTCTTTTGTAGTTTCAGGACACATCAGGACGCTATGACGTCTAGAACACAGAATACATTTAATAAATCGTTTGCAGCTTTTATTGTTATGTCCCATAAATAAACAAACAGTACACGCTTTCTTCTTCATTAAAAAAATTTTACGTTCGTCCAATGTCATTTTAATAGGTTTGTAACATTCTACGCTACAATGAGTAGACTTATCGCACCACACACATGTCTTTTCAGACTTTTTTATATTAGTATTTACAAGAGTAGATGCAGTAGGAATGCCAGGGTTATCGGAAAACATCTCTAGTTCAGAGCCTGAAAAACCCGCTTTAGCAATATTTATTCTTTGGTTGCTTTCAACCTCATTTTTTAGGAAATATAATAGATTTGAAACTTTATTACCTTTATCGTTTAATGGATCTTTATGAGCTCTCTCAAATGCCAAAAGAGTTTCTTCTGGTAGAGCTGACTCGATCATCGGATAAAGTATGGCTGCGTTCTTCTCACAAGTTACACCCATTGTCTCCAAAGACCTCAATTGAGTTGACAATTTGTCGTAGAGTAGGTTTAACGGTAGCAATTGCTGACGTTTTGCTTGCGATAAAACGAGTCCTAAAAGTTCTCTAATATAAACTTCGATTATTAAATCGTCACGTGCGAAACGTTCTTTTAAATGTTGAACAGCTTTATAATAATTTTCACCAGATGGTGGGAAGCTTTCAATCAACGTACGTGCGTCTGAACCTACCTCGGTGGCCTGCAGTAAATATTGAAATTTGTCGTGATTGTCGATTGATGGATCTTCATCGATCTTACGGAATTGACCCCAAAATCTTATCCAATTCTTAACATCCCCATTAAACTTTACTAACTCAAGTTTAGGAAGCTGAAAGTTCCTTTTAACCGTCCTATTAATATGTTCATCAGAATGTTCTACAACTGGATTAAGAATGACATTACTTACAGATCTTGGTTCTCTATCCCTTACCAATTTTTCGACATCACGTGTTATTTCTGTCCACTTAGTACGGTAAGTATCTGACGATTCATATTCCTTTTGAATCTCCTCTTCGGAATCGTCAATTAATAATAAGGATTCAATAATTTGTTCGTCGATGAGGTATAAACGATCGATTTTGACTGTGAGTATTTTTACCCTGGTCTCGACCTCCTCAACATCGATAGAATCGGCCTTCAGCATATCTTCAAGTTCCTTGATTTTAATGCTGCAAAACCTGCGTAAACAACCTTGCTCCTTGGTCAGAGTATTTTTCCTAACGGTCGCCATTATTTTGTTGTGAAAAGGTTCTTTAAATAATACTAAAACGGAAGGTTTTTAGTTTACGCAATATAATCAAACGATGACAAATATACAGAATAATAAAAAAGTGACAAATAAAGACAGTTCAATGAAATTTGACAAAAGTTAAAAAGAAAATAAAAATGGTCAGGGTTTCGCAACAAATGGAATGCTTAGAAATTTGTATTATTTTTATATTTTTTTAAAAGGATTAAATATTTCAGTATATTTTTTACCATCGCACTTAGGTGACTTAAAGTGGAGGTAGGTAATATGATTTAGGTACTGTTCAGTGACGTGTGCCACCACCGCTATCTGAGCAACACATTTTCTTCATTAACTTGTCCGCCTTTTAGTTTTTTACGCGACGTCAATTATCTTAAAATTTACTAGATGTCGCGTTAGAAGGCGAAATTTCCTCACAAATATTAGCCTCACAATAATTGACAGTAAACATCATTGTATTTCAGTGTTGCAGATGGTGAAGCAGATGTGCGATAAACAATTGAGCATATTGGTACACAACATTTTAAAATTTGTAGACATAGTTGTAGCCAGAAGGATAAATATGACATAATTATCAACTTACTAAATGTGGTCTTGCGATCAGCTTTGAAGGTGTTCTTTATGATGTAATACGGGATTTTTTTTCATTAATACTAACAGTGAAAAATTGTTATAGTTAAAGATGACATTTAAAAAAAAAATCTAATATTATCAAGGCTGCAGTATTTTTTACGAAGACTAAACAAAATAAATAGGTGTGTCTAAGCTATCTGATGTCAACATGTCAGACATTTTTACAGTCCTTTGAAATATTAGATATATATTATATAACATCTATGGCGCGGTAGTGGCACGGTTTCCTTAAAATTCTATCAAGGTCGGTTCAAACCCCCGGCATGTACCAATGAGAAAATATGTTTTCTTAGGTACATAGTTTTACAACACCACCGTTCCTGTGTCTCGGAGAGCACGTTAAGCCGTCGGTTCCGGATCCACCAATAACAACTTGTGGAATCGGTAATAAATTGACATTAAAAAATTACATTAGATCCTCGTCAACCCGTCTGGCCATCGTGGCTAGTGTGTAGCCAAATTCTCCAGGTACTCGTGTGCAGGTGTTTTGAAACGCCCATCTCCAACAGAGGTCTAGGACGTTGTGTTATAGGGGCTGTACTAAAAAAAAAAATTCTTTGACATCAGCGTGGCCTATACCGCTTTCGCTATGAATCATATTTGAATCATGTTGTCTGTAACATTTATAGTATTTTCTTGTCGCGGTATCTATGGTTGAAATATCTTTGACCGACGGAAAAAGCTTAAGAACTAACCTATTAGAATATTCGCGTGTGTGGCAGCGTAAATCAGTGGATTGTCACTGCGGGCGACTTATAATTTTATTGTCGGACGAAGGCGACACGACAGCGAGCTCGTCACGCAAACTGCCTCACACGACATAGCTTCGAGTAATGCACGGATTCAAGTTTTATTGTCCCTAAGTTGAATTATGGAGTTATTCGAAAGCAGATCTGAACCGAGATTGGTGGTGGCCGGCGTCTAGACGTAACAATGGGCGTACTCTTTCGTGAGAGATTGATTATAATTGGGTGGTAATATTAAGTGGATGATTAAATATTTGGAACACAGACGTATATCGGAACCGGGACTACTACACATTTTGATAGACGAAGGAAGGAGATTTCTGAAGGTGATAGACAAGATTCAATAAAACCAACAATATTCTTACATTTACAAAGCATACATTTTCCCCCCATAAACTTAAACTTTGAAAAATATTTTTTAATCGTAATATCGGAGACTGGAAGCTAAACCAAACTAAGGGAGAACTTAGCCTGTGTTTCAGCATTTGAGGTCCTACATTACTTTTTACTTAAGCGCAAACGTTATAATAATATTAAATCTTTATTATCAGGCATCGAAATAAATATACAAAAAGCCTAGATATATACATCTAAAACTACAGAAGATTAATAAAATAATGAAATATAATGGAGTTTCTACTACAGAAACAATGCTTCGAAAGCGTTCATTTAAAAATAATATTTATATTTTTTATATTTAATAATTTGCTTTATTAATTTACATACTATACTATACTACTATAGTATACTAGACTATACTATATATATATATATATATACTATACTATACTTTACGATATCTCAATGATTTCGAATGGGTGACATTTGCAATAGTGGAAAACGTTATTTTGACGTGAGACCGACTATGTTAGGCAAAACTTGGGCTAAAAGTGACAGTAAATAACGGAATTCATTAATATGACAGTCTAACGTTTGCGTTTAAGTGTAACACACATAAATGTATAAAATAGTTACTTCATTTACTATTAGTTTTGGCGTTAAAAATGCGCAAGTTAAGCGAGCTTAGGTCGAAATTAGAAAATATTTTACGAATATCAATAAGCCAATGGCATTGACAGTATCCGTTAGTTAAAGGAAATCTTAATAGCTTGCGCTTAAAAAAAACTGAATTTGGCTGGTAAGTAAAAAAAAGTAAAGTATTTTCACGACCGTTACACCCTTTTGGGGTCAAAACCACACTTTTAAAAGAAGTTATAACCAATTTATATAACAATAGATAGGCCAATTAGCAAATTCTTGATGATCTATGTACCAGACTCGAATTTATTACAAATGAATGATATAATAACTCCTGATAACCCTTGCCAACCCGACTGGCCAGCGTGGAGAGTGTAGGTCAAATTATCCCGAATTTTCTGAAAGGATCATCTTCAACAGTGGAGGTCTGTGACCCTTGTCCTAGTGGCTGTGATGAAAGGGAAAAAGATAAAGATGAAATAAATTATGATGTCCTAATTAGGGATCGAAGTTCACGTCTAAATCTGCGGTCCTATTCACAAGACCAAGAAGACTAGTAAGATTTTTTTTTTAATAAAAAAATATCTTATGTTTGCGCCTTATATAATTGAATCCGTTAACTATATATATATATATATATATATATATATATATATATATATATATCTACTTAATTATTTATTCGTGGGAGATTTACAGCCTTTACAATATTATCACGCTATTAAAGTTGATATTTGGACGACCGCTGTCAAGGTCGTGCGCTTATAGAGTTGAGAATTGAATAATATTTTATATTTTTTATATTTTGTAATTATGACGCAAGCTCTGACGTAAATACCGAAATCCACTAATAACGTTTGCGCTTAAGTAACAGCTGCTAGCCTGCTGGTGCTAGTGTTAGTAGTTAAAACGCGTACAAATTAGAACCGGAATTTGGTTAAAATAAATTATAAAAATAGATCGGTCCCTATAATGTAGGTCTATGTAATAATATAAGGTGGATGATTAAATATTTAGATATATCACGGTTTGGTGGTTAAAGAAACGGTCGCCAAAACGAAACACTGAAAGTTAAGAGGCGGTACCTTTTCTAATTTTAATGTACCATCATCATCATTACATCCCACATTCCACTGTTGGAGATGGGCCTTCCAGATATTTCTGGAGAATTTGGCCCACGCTGGCAGACGAGTTGTTGAAGTTCTACGGATTTATTTATTTAAAAAACTTTATTGCACAAAGTACAAAGGCGGACTTAATGCCCGAAGACATTCTCTGACAGCCAAACCTTAGGGACAAATTTGAACAATTATAGGTGCAATCATAGAAATAATAATAATACTATAATTATAAAGGTTAATTTAATAGGATTGATATATACTTACATCATATATCTTCATATATATTATAATATCAATATACTACATACTAATAATACACATTATTATACATAAACATACATATATACTACTTACTAACGCTGTCAGGAGCTATTTAAGAAGTGTGAATACACCAGTTTTTTAAAAGATGACCTGGTAGTTGCTTGCCGTATGATAACAGGAAGATCGTTCCATAAATTGGAAATTATTTTCGCATATGGCTTTTTGGCGCCCCTTCCCACACTGCGCCTAGAGCGCCACCATTGCAGTTTTGATGCGCATGTATGTTTAAAAACTACCCGAGCCAACGAGGACAGGCTAACAAATGTTCGGACTTAATATAAATACAATTTATGGAAACCTGATACAAAACTTACCATTGTTTCTAAAAATAGTCACCAAATGTGTATTAAAATATTTAACGGTTTGCCTATAGAGTTAAAACAATTGAAATCAATAATTAAATTTAAGAAGCTGTTAATTAAATGGTTAAAAGAACAATGTTTTTATAGTATCTAAGAATTTTTACATTATAAATGTTGACAAATATAATTTTAGTTGTAATTGACATGTACTATTATTTGCATACCATTATGGTAGGATACAGCTGAACTGTAAAATTGTATTATCCTATATCTACCTGTATTCTGTGCAATAAACGATTTTGAATTTGAATTTGACCTGGATCAGTCCATCTATCATTTATCGACTTTCTCCTGAACTATCAGGCGCTCGAGTTTTCTCCACGCTTTGCAAATTAATATTTAATTTTATTGTTATTTTATAGCATCTGGTTGTCACCTATAAAAGGTGCAGCATCAGGCTTTATATTACAATGCATGTGAGGTGTTAGGACTATTAGCGACCCTATTATGAATAAATAAGTAACTGCCTTCGTGGACTGGCGGTTAAGTCCGCGGATTTAGACTCGGAGGTACCGGGTTCGATTCCTGGTCGGGACACAAAAATATTTATTAAATTAATATTTAATTCATTTGTGATATTTCTCGAGTTTCTGGAGACATCGACGAGCTTGCCACTTGTCATGATTGGCCTATAGTAAAGTTGTTGGTTTCTGACCACCCGAAAGAGAAACGCGTGTTGACACCTTACTTTTTTTTACTTTTTAATACACATCCTCTGTTGGAGATGGGCCTTCCAGACAATTCTGGAGAATTTGGCCAGACGGGTTGGCTCGCAATACAATATGCATAAACAAATTTTTTAGGTAAAACAGGAAATAATAGCGTTCTAGTTAGTACCGGCTCTTTACAAAGGCAAACAATTTTCCATGTTTGTTGGCTACAGCTTTCCTATCACGATGTTGTTATCGGCCTTATTATATTAATTAGGCGGCCATTAGACGTCTTATTTAATTTTGACTTAATAAATTGATCTAATTAATTGTAAGAAAATTTCGTTTTATTTGTTACCTAACATTAACCCCTCGTTCCGAATCAAGCTCAGAGCGCTTAGAATGAATATGGTACTAACAGTCGTTCCAA
Organism: Tinea semifulvella; assembly: GCA_910589645.1. Classification (NCBI taxonomy): domain Eukaryota; kingdom Metazoa; phylum Arthropoda; class Insecta; order Lepidoptera; family Tineidae; genus Tinea; species Tinea semifulvella. The sequence goes on from OU342599.1 coordinate 8,065,860, forward strand.
ATCAAATATCACGATTTGGATGCTCAGAGCGTGATATCAATTCGGAACCGTCTAAATCACATTTTCATTCATAACATGATAGTTTTTTTTAATGTATGGAAGATAAATTGCGGATTCCATATCTTTGAGTATGAATACTAACAAACATATACATCTCTCGGTTTATTTATCTTTATATGTGTAAAGTTTAATATTATTAACTTATTTTGGTCTTTTAAAATAACTTGCCGTGTTATAGAATTTTTTTTTTCACTTCTTACTTAAATATTAATTATAGATTTGTTTTAGAAGTAATATACAAAAAGTATTAAATAATTACAATATTAAATAATTTAAAAGAAAACCTAATATTAAATATTCCATATTGTGAACAGACCGATGTGATGAAAAAAATCAAATGTCGTAAAAGTCTTAAAAATTTAAGATACCATTAAAATAATGAAAAACAGACAGTAGTCAGTAAAAGTAAGTATCAACATTGACATTGTTGTAGATTTTAGCGAATGTTGTGTGCCTATGTCGAAAAAAAGGAAGTAGGTAGAACCTATTCATTCTCAACCCGTACCGAACGAAGAATCCAACGGTATTCTGGCAATTTCCTTACCATTTTTCCACGGTTATTTTAGCTTGAATCGTTTCTTACAAAGATATATATTTCGGGGCTTGTTCAACACATTTAATATTTTAGATAGATAGAAATTTAAGATAGATTTATACAGCTTATATACCTAAAATTGTTAAAACAAACAGACAAGTCCTTATTGCTCCAATGACTCGCTTTTATGACTAAAACCAAAATAGTGATTTATTTATTATTATTTATTTTTTATTTCGATAAACCACAGCTTAACAAAGAGTAGAACTTAAAACATATTATATAATAGTAAAGCCATCAATTGGATATGGAAAATAAAAGCAAAATAAAAACTTACTAATGGAAAAGAAATAAAAACTACTTAAATATAACTTAAAATAAGAATTACTAAAATAAACAAAAAATATATATATACTAAACTACATACAAGTAAAAGAAATAAAAACTATTGACCTAAAGTTATAAATAAGGATTATATCGTCATGATCGTAGAACAGTGACGTATCTGCTATATTTAAAATTTTCATGGCGGTCATTCAACTGTTATTTCGACTGTTTTTTTGTTACTTCAAAGTCAAAGTCAAAGTCAAAGTCAAAATATCTTTATTCACGTAAACCTATTACAGGCATTTATGAAACGTCATTAATTTAATTATTTTGAATGATTCTACTCCTGCTAGTAGAAGACTAAGCAGCAAAGTGGTCCAATAAGTAAGCTGTTAGCAGAAGACCAGCAGCTTAGCAAATTCCAGTGACCTGTTAATGTTTAATCTGACTGAGAAAGGAATCTGCAAGGAAAACTCAGCTATATCAGATTTACAAAATAAAACATATACAGAACTGCACCACAACGATCAATTATTAACCTTTTAAATTTAGTTAACAGTACCTATGAAAATACAATACCTGGTACAGCAGTAACCCACCTGGCAAGTCAGAATTTAGGTAGACTACATGCCTATGTGCAACCCGAAAGTCGACAAAACGCAAAAACCTCTGTTAATTTAAGAACAATAAATTGAACGTGTTCGGCAGAGGTCCCAGGCCCCCACAGCAGCACCCGATCACGGACATAACGCATGTGCCAGCCATCCCCCCGCTCAACCAGGCCCTTAGGGTGCGGACCGGGACCCGACACACGTGCCACCACTGCAATGACCTTCTAAGGAAGGGGCGACCACCGGACACGCCACACCATGAGAACCTGAACACTAAGAATGACTTTCGAGACACACACAAGCATAAACATAACAATTACTTCCTAAGTACCCAAATGTTGCCATGCAATTCCGTTAACAAACTTATATATTAGTTAATAAAATAATAAATACATAATAGTAACTAAATGTTACATAAAAAATAATTATATTATAATAATAAGGTAATAAAAAAATATTACTGTATCACAATAAACAGTATTTACTAATTAGTCAATAATGTATTAGTAACTAATTGTTACATTCAAAATATTTCTACATAATAACTGTAAAGTTAATCAAAAATAAAAATAGATTATTAAAAAAGAACCTAATGTGCTATTAACTAATTCTCTAATCTTTGCAGAGCGGCAATATTCCACACATCTTTGTCATTAATAAAATCATTAATTTTATAATATGCTTTTGCAATTAGAATTTTCTTAATACTACTTTTAAATTTAGTTTCTCCTAATTCTGTTACAGGTTTTGGTAATTTATTATATAGTCTAATACTATTAATCACAAAACTTTTATTTGTTTTTTGAAGCCTAAATTTAGGAATATAAAGCTTGTCAGCATTTCTTAATTTGCGAGACTGCATGTCTCCATTTTTTTAAAATAACTTTAAATTATTCCTTACATATAGAATATTTTCAAATATATATTGTGAAGGCAATGTCATTATATCAATGTCAGGAAATATGCTTCTGAGCGAGTCTCGATATTTCAGGCCATAAATTGCTCGAATGGCTCTTTTCTGGAGAATAAAAATAGAGTCTAAATCTGCCGCTGAGCCCCACATTATGAGACCATAAGTCATAATGCTGTGGAAGTAGGCGAAGTATACTAGTCTTGCTGTTGCCACATCAGTCAGCTGCCTAATCTTTCTGACAGCATATGCAGCTGAGCTCAACCTATTGGATAAGGTATTAATGTGAGCTCCCCACTGCAGTTTGGGATCAACTGTGATGCCCAAGAATACAGTGGATTCAACAAATTCAAGAGCAGAACCGCCCAACATCACACTGCAGTCGATTTTTGGCACGTTAGGTAATGAAAACTTAAGGCATTTTGTCTTATTAGAATTCAAAACCAAATTATTAGCCGTAAACCATTCCGAGACCATCGCCAAAGTACGATTTACTGTCAACAACATATTATCTTTCCTATTAACTTTAAATAGAAGAGAAGTGTCGTCAGCAAACAAAACTATTTCCGCATTTTCTTGTACCATGTGGGGCAGGTCATTGATATATGCTAGGAAAAGGAATGGACCTAGTATTGAGCCCTGCGGGACACCCATTCTAACAAGAGACCCTTTCGAGACACTGCCATTATTATTAACACATTGTGTTCTATTACACAAGTAGGACTGTACTAGATTAGAAGCTTGTCCACGAACACCGTAATAATCTAATTTACCAAGCAGTGTTTGATGATCTACACAATCGAATGCCTTTGACAGGTCACAGAATACCCCAATAAGATCCTCAGAGTTTTCCCAGGCATCAAATATTTCTCCAATCAATTTAGTACCAGCATTAGTTGTGTTTCTTCCTTTTGTAAACCCAAATTGTTGATTATGCAATATTTTATTTTCATTAAAGTGTTTTAGTAACTGGGATAGTATAATTTTTTCGAAAATTTTACTCAAAGCTGGTAATACGGACACCGGTCGATAATTGCTAGGATCCGTCTTACAACCAGATTTAAATATTGGCGCTATCTTGCTATGTTTCATAAGGTCTGGGAAAATGCCCTTATCAACACAACCATTAAATATATCAGCTAGGATGGGTGCAATAGTATGAATTATTGAGTCTATTGCTTTAACAGATAAGCCCCACAAGTCTTCAGTCTTTTTATTTTTTAACATTTTAAAGTTCTTAATTATATCCTCAAATGAGACATGCTTAAAATAAAAATCTGGAATATTTGGTCTATTGAAATACTGATTTAAAATATTAATAGAAGTACCAGTTGATGATTTAATACAATTTGTAATTTCTAAAGGAATATTAGTAAAAAAATATTCGAGTATGTTGGCAACTTTATTTTTCTCAGTTACCATTATACCATTTTGCCTAATTGCTAGATCACTTTGATTATGCCCGTTTTTACCTGTTTCAGTATTTATTACATTCCATACACATTTAGATTTATTTTCTGACTGTTTAATTTTTAAGCCAAGATAATTAGCTTTGGCTGATGAACAAACCTTTTTGAAAATTTTTGAATAGCTTCTAACATATTCATGGAATTTTGGATCAGATGTAAAAGACCTCCGATCATATAAATCGTATAAATTGTTCCTACTTTTTCTAATGCCTTTTGTGGCCCAGGTTGCAAAACTTATTGTATTATTTATTTGCTTCGATTTTATTCTACATACTTTGTTAAATTCTTCAGTTATTATTTTATGTAGATGTGAATAAGTTGATTCTGGATCATTTATATTATATCTGAAGCTACTTATATTATTGGAAACCTTATTATGGAGATTTTGTAATCTATTTTCAGTTAAAGGTCTATACTTAATTATCTTATTTACAGCTTTGATCTGTGACTCAAAGCTAATCATCAAACATTTGTGATCAGAACGCACACCTGCAATAATAGAATTTTCCAAAAGGCAACAATTGGAAAATATATTGTCAATGCAAGTCTGACTAGTTGGAGTAATCCTAGTTGGTTCTGCGAATATGTTTTTCATATTGAATGAATTAAAAAGAGAGATAAGTTTTTGCTTATCACTTGAATCAATTAGAATATCTATGTTAAAGTCCCCACATACAAAGACACGTTTATTTAGGTCATATATTTTGGACAGAACATCTTCCATAATCCCAATAAAAATAGACAAGGCCGAGGCTGGTGGCCTGTATATACATAAAATAATACATGTGTCCATCTCCACACATGAAATCTCACAAACCCGTTCAAGAGAAAGTTTTACAATATCTTTTCTCTCTTTATATTTAAGTGTATTTTTAATTAGAATAATAGAACCGCCACCTTCACAGGAGTGTCTATTGAAGAAACTAGCTACTAAAAAGTTATTTACATTAAAGCACATTTTTTCCGCTTTAAGCCAGGATTCTGTTATACATATTAAATCTAAATTATATTTTTCAATTAACAATTCAATGTCAAGTATTTTGCTAGAGAAGCTCTGAATATTTTGGTGAATTAATTTCAGTTTAGGAAGATGCTTCTCTGTTGTCGTATCTAAGAGTTTAAAAATGGTTGTACAACTTGTACTTGAACCACAGCAATACTAGTGGAGTCCATAGATAATGGCGTGGAGTCCCTTAAACTAAATAAAATATTATTGGCTATCAATGTAGCAATAAAGTTCTTAATTTTTATTGGTAGTCTTATACTATCCTGTGTCATATTACTATTTTTGTAAAAACTATTTATGTCAAAGCTTAAAAATAATTTGTTATGGTTAGTTAAACTAAATATACAATTATTTAAATTATATAATATAAAATTCTTTTTTAAGTTAATACTAGTCTCATAATAAGTGCAAACCATCTAGATTTCATTTTGGAACCCTTTCTAACATTTGAACTATAAATTACAGACCAAAAACAACATAAAACATAATAAAGTTTGCTATCGAAATAATGCAAAATTATGGGTATTTTTTTTTAAATCCGACACTGTTCTACGATCATGACGATATATAAATAAAAAATGTTGTATATAAGTTAATTAAATAGCGTAAATGGGTTCCAGAGTGGAGACAGAGCTTCCACTCTGTTGTTGATTTTGATAGTTGACTCCCTACCAATTACATAGAAACGATAGCTGGTAGAATACACAACACCTTAACTTCGAGAGATAAAGATGTCAATGGTAAGGGTAGCCGCAACATTCTGTTACTTCAGCGCAAATGTTATGTAATGTTATTCGTTAACTACCTATATATATTTTTTTTTTAGGAAGAATCTATAATTATCCATGATTTGATCATGTGGCAGCGCAACAAGAAGAGTTTCAACATTTCCCCGCCGCACAGCTATGCTGATTTGCTGCGCGAAAAACTGCCCAGTCCTTTTGTCACATACAGCATTAACCAGACGCTTAGATAGTTCTTTCAATAACTTCTTAGCACTTAGCCCCCACGGTCTCATTGTCTCAGGAAGTTATTGCTAACAGACTCGTATTTGTGACATTTGGTCGAGTACGCTGCAGCTCCAAAATTATACAAGAAAAATATTTAGTGGAGTTCGAAAAAGTTCAAGCATTTGCAAATATACGTCTCTGGATTTAAATAGGTTATGTTTTCATACAGCACGCGGCATGGCAGTGGCTATTATGCGACAGGATGCCGGCCAGTCCCCGTAATGGGTGTCATTATACTGTCGTTGAAATTGGCCCACTATCGGACGAGTTATCACGGAGCTTTTATAGGTCCAGATTACATGCTACATGCTAAATTAAACCTTATATCAAAATGGTCGACTCCACCCAACGTTTATTGGAAATTACGCGTTTGCTTTTTGAGTTTTTGATTTTAATTTTTGTGCTAAGTATACGTTACCTGAGTCTATGACCACATAAGCTTTTCATAGGAGATATTGACCGTAATAATAGCATATTAGGTAATTATTCTTCTATAGAATCATTTTGTATACTTTCACAATAGTTGATGAAAATAAACGCATTTGGAGACCTAAATGTGCAATCTTAGCCGAGCATAACCGAACTTACGTTAAAATTATAAAATATTATTCAAATATCAAATTGTGATAGCTCGTTAATATTGACTTAATATAAATTAATAACGAACTTTCTGCGTAATGAAGCGCGGGCTGTTAAGTTTGTCAGTTATCGTACGCAATTAAATGATTCCTTTAGAGGTGCCGCTCACACATTCAAAAGTCGAGATTGCGTCGAGGCGCGGGCGCTGAAGCGGCGAGCGATCTAGATGTATGTAGCCGCGATTTTAGGTATTTGTAATAGCTAGCACTGCGTCGACGTCTTAGAGAAAACGCTTATATAACGCCTGCGCTTAAAGAATACTCGTAATAAATAAATATATATACATATGTTTATTTATCGCAAATAAAAATGTAAAACTAAATATTATAAATGAGATAGAATGCAAAAAGTACTTACGGCCAATTACAGAAGGCTGATTATCTTTTGACATGTCTAACGTATTCTTATGAGGCACGTCATTGGTTGAAATAACTAAAGTGTCAAGCTAACTACCAATCACGTGGCGTATATCAAATTATCAGAGGTTATATTTGATTACATCCTCTCTGCAACTGGCCGTTAGCCTACCAACACATGTATAACAAAATATCTGTATGACAAAAAGGCGATTAGTTTAGCGTCTGCTATAACCTATGGATAAGCCCTTTAAATCAATAATACAAATATATAGAAAAGTATATACGAAAGGATAATTTATGCGAGTATCTAAATTAATGGTTATTTTGATTTATGCAGGTTTTAAAACAAAGTGGATTCAAAATACAAAGGAAATTTTCTTATGTTCCACCCTATCGACTTACTAACCTAACTCTACTTGCAGTTTTCTGCAATTATTTTCTTAAATAGGCAAACGCTGATTTGTCTGACTATACACTAGACATTAGCATAGGTTCATAACCGGATGCGGCTATATAGCGAGCTGTATTATCATTCCGGAAACTGATACGAGTGTCCGCGTCGAGGGCGCATTGCACGCCTCTACTTGCAACTTGGAGGGAAATTTGAAATTATACTTCTTACAATATTTCATACCAAATGTATTCTGCTCATTTGAATTTTCATTTCAATTTAATGTTACCTTATTATCATATACTTGGAGTCAGCTAATTATCATCATTATCTTGTGATTATTTGCCTTCCTAGTGTGGGTCTCCAATAGAAAAACATGTACATAGGTTTTATTGGAAATAAACGATTATTATTATTATTATCATCATCATCATCACTGCTGGATATAGGATGGAGGACCAAGGCTCGTCACTTCACATAATCTGCTGCCACCCTCATCCAACCCCCACCAAAGTCAAAGTTTTTTTTTTCAACAGGCATTTATGAAACGTCATTAATTTAATTATTTTACATGATTCTACACCTGCTAGTGGAAGACTAAGCAGAAAAGTGGTCCAATAAGTAAGCTATTAGCAGAAGACCAGCAGCTTAGCAGATTCCAGCGACCTTCTTCAGGTCATCTATCCGTCAAGCGCGTACGTGGTCTCCACTCTAGAACCCATCGTTCTACTCCATCGTTCATCGGTTCTGCGACAGACATGTCCAGCCCATTGCCACTTCAGCTTACTAATTTTCTGACGGATTTCCTCGTTTCGGACTTTATCCATCAGAGAAACACCGAGCATATCTCTCTCCATAGCCCGCTGACCTTAAATTTGTGGACCATTGAACGCACTCGAGCTTCAAACACTGGGGTATGTTTGATAAGAAGATGTGGCGCAGCTTCCTGAATGCCGCCCATAAAGCTAAGTTTAAGTTATTTTTAATTGCTGTGCTCGTAGTAGGTACGAGTATGGTCGCAGATTTAAATTAACAACTATTTGTTAATGCATGGTGTAAAATCGTCAGTCCCTATTTTGTGCGTAGTAGTTTCGTACGTAGGGATACTGCTGCGGGTCTTCGATGACTCAATTAAAGATTGTTTAGCAGACTGTATATGTTTATTGCAGAAGTAGAAATTCCAATTAATTAGTTGAGTAAAAAGGCTATGAAAATTGTGAGAGAAAACGTGTGACCGCTCGGTGCGCGGATTGATTCCACTCTCGTGGGCGCCGCTCGAAGCGCTGGCTGTGATGGTGGAAGACGAAGCAGCAAATTAGTCCAAAGAGTAAGCTGTTAGCAGTAGACCAGCAGCTTAACAGATTCCACTCACCTGTTAATGTTTAATCTGACTGAGAAAGAAATCTGCAAGGAATACTCAGCTATATCAGATTTACAAAATAAAACATATACAGAATTACACCACAATTATCAATTAACAACCTTTTGAATTAAGCTACGTACTACGGGCTAATGAATAAAGTTCGTGGCTTTAAATCAATAAAACAAATATATACGAAGGGATAAAGTATGAGAGTGTTTAATAATTATTTTAAATTAATTATAAATAAGAAAAACTATAATAAAGGTTTGCATTAAATAAAATACCTTTCATAGTATTCTTAAATTGGTCCACGAAAAATGCCAAAAAAAATATATCTCTAAATAATATTCTGTTTCTTAAGCGCAAACGTTATTAGTGGATTTCGTTATTTATTTCAGCACTTGCGTCATAATTACAAAATATTATTCAATTCTCAACTCATAAGCGCTCAACCCTGACAGCATCCGTGCAAATATTAACTTTAATAGCGTGATATATAGTTACGGGTTCCATTATATAACGTTTGCGCTTAAGTAACATAATACAGCTGCTAGACCTGGACAGGCCTTATTCCATCACGTGGTTTTTATTTCCTAAGTTCTACTCTAGCCATCTGGCAGCATTAATATCGAATAGCGGTGGATACGAGAATGAAATTAAGCGTGGCAGTATCGAGATCTGCTATGTACAAGCTAAAGAAATTGTGGAGGAACCGAGGAGTCCATTCTGGAGGGACTGGGAATCAGTCAACGCCTTTTTAGTACAATTACGCATTTCCACTTTATTTATTTATTTTATTTATTTATTCGTGGGAAAATTTACAGCATTTACAATATTATGTATACAAAAAATATCTAATCTTAAAGCCTTACAAATTTTCACTGTTAGCTATAATGAAAAATAATAAAAATAAGAACCAACAAAATCAGTACAATAACAATGAGATATGAAATAAACAATTGCATTTGTATACTGATCCCGTTTTACAAGTTAAAAATCATACAATATAATAAAAGTAATTAAGTGTAACAACAAGTATTAGTAACAATAAGTAGGAACTCAAACAACACTTTACAAATTTTGACAAGAAACATTAATGAAATGTTTCTTGATGATTCTTCAGAAACATCGCGGCTAGGAGATACTCGAAAAGTCGATGGTAAGAGGATGCGTGGTAGGTTTTCAATGAGGTGGACTGACCATGTTAAAACAGCAATAGATCACCTTCTACATGAGTGCGCCCGAAAGGCTACAGTTCGAGAGGATCACACTTCCAAGAAGGCAGCGACTAAGAAGAAGAAAAGAAATGCTACGAATATCCGCATAGCAATGCTACGAGATGCTAACCATATATAAAAAATAACTAAATTAAATTCAGAATCAAAAATGTTAGCTCATGTTACATTTATTATAATAAATAATGATAATGCATTCTACAATAGTTTAATTAGATTTTTTGACGCAAAGCGACAGAAATGTGGCGTGGGAGGTCGGGGACATAGGATTTCTTTGTGAAAAGATATCATTAATTTCAAAGGGTGAGGGAGGAATGACCGTGACTCAGGTCTCTAAAGCTGGCGACTGACCTAATTATTCGATCGTAACATTTGCAGCGAACTTAGGACAACTGCTGTGAATTCGAAAATGAAGCAAAGCTAAGCGAAATTTAGCAAAACAAATTGATGGGAGAGGGTGATAAGGCGACTACCAATAAAAGTAGTAACAATCAAGAGTCGACAAAAATAATTGAAACTACACTTCTAGTCAGATCCCAATAATTGACTAAAGTACGTTAAAAAAAACAGTTATGAAAGATACAATAATTTCAACTGTTACGATATTTAATTTTGCACAAACAACAGTAAAGACAAATGTTAAGCTTCAATTAGTTTCACAATTCACTACAACAGTTAGTATCAATGTTTGAATACTGTAGCAATAACTGATGTGATATTAAATTTTACCTCATACAACAGTTTATTAAAGTGTTTAGTTCCATTTAGTTTCACAAGTAACTATAGCGGGTACTTTTAAAATTTAAACATTGGCAATAACTGACACAATATTAGATTTTACAACAGTTTTTTTTAAATGTTTAGCTTTATAATTAACGATGCATACTTAGCTCTTCGATCTCTTTCATTTTACGTTTGTCTAAAGTGTACGTAGAGATTGCTAGAATAGTAATAAAACCTGATCCGCACTTCTCTTATTATTTCAACGTTATTTTGTTTTTCCCATACAAAAAAATTGCCTTGCATTATTGAAATTACTATCCTAGTTGATAAGATCGATGTTAATAGTCAGCTGAATACGTTCGCTGCAAATGTCACAAGGTAAAATCATCAAGTTAGCCGCCGGCTTAATGAAGCTAATTTTCATATTTTCCATATTTGGGGCGGTCACCCGCCTGAGTCGTCGTCGTGGTAAAGACTGCTTCCAACGATAAGCCGCCAATAGTCGTAATTAACTCGCAGATATGAAATTATTATCACGTGATCATATTTTACTATATTTTTACGATAATTAGCACTAAATCTTTTTTTTTAATTCACGCCCCTTTAATAGACATAATTTACCGACAATATTGAAGTAGGTAACAGTTTCATTTGAATCTGAAAAGTATAAAATTGTTACCTGTCAAACTGCATTTTTCTAACATAAAAATGCGCTATGTCCTCTCTAATTTCCTTCCGAGTTCCGTTCCCTACCCATATTTCAACCTTACTTGTATATAATAAACGTAGTAAATATATTTACAATATTATTGCTTCATTTATCATTGATAATAACATTAAAATATAACTGTAAATATTTTCCTATTTAGTAGTCTTAGTTTTTAATTTTTGTATATATTTATTAGATATAGTGTAATTTTTATTAATACTTACCTGATCCTATTCCATTTTTCGAATCCTTTTTATTTAACCAGTCTTTCCCTAACTTTGACACTGGCAAATTGTTATTAGTGCCATTTACAAAAAAAAAAAAAAATGCGCTCTATAATTATTTATTAAAACTTAATTGCACAAAGTACAAAGGCATAAAAATGCATTTTTAGAATTCATTTGCAAGAAGAGATACAAGACCGGAGAGTAAAAAGCAAGCTCAGGAAGTGGTTCGGAATGGTTTTGGTTAGCAACCAATTAAATTAAAATGTTAATGACGATAGCCGACCTCCGAAAAGAAATTGAACTTTTTCGATCCCTTCTTCTTTATTCCGCGACCAAAACACACGCGCAGGCCAAAATATACGGCCAGAATCCAAGCACAGCCAAACATCTTCTTGCGCGCGACAGTCGGAGCTCCGTGGTTCGTGCGCAACACAGTCCTCCACGATGACCCGAAGATGGAGACCATCGAGCAGTTCGTGGCCTGGCTCTCGAAATCCATTTTCGATCGAGCTGACCGCAGCCGCTTCGACCATCTTAGGGGCATCGCACCTCTCCACGCACGGCCACCGGAGGGCCGTCGCCTGCCCCGTAAGATCCTGGGGGCCGAGGCGTAACCAGCACAGACTGGCTAAACTGTATGAAGATTTCTCAACAGAAACTGTCCTACAGGTGCCACAGATCCTTTAGTGGTCCCCCTTTAGCGGTCCGCCCCATGGCGAAGAAAAAAAAAGGCCAAAATATGTACCGTCATGTCAAAGCTAGTACATACGAGTAAGTACTCGTAATTACGCGTAATTTGAAGACATTTACATCTATCATACGCTGAAGATCTGGAAACTCTCAAAGCTTGTGTTGTCCCTCATTCCTACAAACAAGTCCTTCAAGCTAAGTGTGAAGTTTTTTAATAGCCCGGCATGATGGTTGAGAATGATGTCGATCGACAGTGGCTGGCGTCAGTTGCGCCGTCTTGCATTATTGGATCTGGTGGAGCTTACTATCAGGTAGTGTCACACGTCGTGCCTACGTAAAATTACCCCTTTATTTTCTTATTGTTTAAAATATGCTATTTTATGTTAATATTTGTGTAAGTATCACAAGTGCATTATGATGAATGACATATAATAAAGTTAGGCCATTAGCGTACAGTTCAGGGGAATGATGTTAAGATAGGGGGAGGGTCAAGTGTCTCCCTAGGAGGGCTGTCTGATTTAAAAACCTATTATTTGAAAATAAGAATTTTCAAAAATAAGAATATAGAAGAAGATACTCCGTAGACAATTATAATCCCGTATAATATTTTGTAGGATCGAATTTACTAGGAACAACCGGCTAACGGGAAAAAATATGCGCGTAATTATTAAGAGCTATCTCAATCTTGGCCTTTGATACTTTGTGGATCAATCTTGTGTTTAAGTTTTATACTTAACTTACCCTAGCTTATTTTATCATACGTAAACGTTGTACAAATAAAATCAACGCCTTTAAAAAGTAAAAAAAAAGTATCATCACGATACCTCTTTCAGGGTGGACAGAAACCACGCTTATAAATAAGCGGATTTACATTTAGCGAACTTTACTATAGGCCAATCATGACAAGTGGCAATCGATGTCTCTAGCGTACCAAACTCGAGAAATATCACAAATAAATCAATTAATAATTAAATGTATTTATTTACATTAATAAATAGAGACGGAGGAGTCTTTCCTCGATTTAAATGTTACAAACTTCATCTTCCACAAGTTGGTATTAGTGGTACCATGACCGGTACGAGAACAGTAGTCAAGACAAGAAGGCAAAATTTCTAAGCATTCTATGGATTCACCGTACAGGTGCCAGGCCCATCGTGTGTGGGAAAGAGAGAGGTGAAGAATGGCGACCAACTATAGGCTAGTTTCCACCGTTCACCATCCACCATTCTGCTCCTCTCCCTAATCAACCAAATACTGCAAACAGATGTACAGTTCTCCCAAAGTGATAATGCGCATAGAAATCTTCGTCACTGTTCGGCAACGGTCGTATTCCCCGAGCGTTGGAAGACGATATGTATATAGAGTGGTTAAGTGCATTTTCTTCATGCATAATTTAGCAGAATTATGTGTTTTGTGCTAAAAGAGATAAATATTGATTTATCAGTAACAAAATTTGATTCGATAATTCCATGTAAGTAAATAGCGAGGAAAACCACACGATTGAGAATATGCTACAATCTTTGTTGGATTGATTTACTTCGAAAATTTTATAGTACTGTAGTGACCTCCTTTAAATATAAAATCTCTGCCTGTGTCAGACAGACAAGCAATTGTCAAATAAACTATTTAAATAAGATAATTAAAGTTGAAATTAAATTCACCTTTGAAAACAAAACCAAGAAGGGTGTGTGTGTAATAGCAGCTCTATATAATTCCACACAGAGAGAACACGTGCAGTCACCGCCAAAAAACAAAAACAAAAAAACGACTGCCTGAATTGTTTTCGATTGTGTACTCATGATATTGACTTCTATTTCTTTGGAACAAGGTGCAAAATGCAAGTGCATTGTTTAGGGCTCTTACGATTCAATGATTCGGGTGTTTCCGGGAATACGACAATTAGCGAAGATCTGTATGTGCATTATTAATTTGGGAATACTGTACGTAAGAAAAGTGTATTTCTCATTGGTACATGCTGGGATTCGAACTGATCCTTGTGGGATTTTTAGGAAAACTACGTATTTACCAGGTTTTTAAATTGGATATCTGAGCTGAGGAGGGGTGGGGAAAATATCCATAAAATGAGGTAATTTCTGACCGCGTTCAGATTGAATATAGTGATAAGAACGTGCCGGAAAACAAGACACCAATTTAGAGGGAGTTCAGGACTCCTTAATTGACTTAAAGATACTTATCGCTTTGTAGAAATATTGACATTTAATTACTCGAGGGGAAAGTTCACGTTTGCATTGTATTTAGTTAGTTATTTGCAATTATGTTCGAAAACACAAAAAAATACATTACTTGAGTCTGGTATTCATTACAGCCCCTAGAACACAGCGTCCTAGACCTCCACTGCTGGAGATAGGCCTTCCAGAAAATATATATAAAGAATTTGGCCTCACTCGCCATACTATAAATAAAAAATATTATATTAAAATGACCGCCTCCGTGGTAACAAACGTTGCCGTGAACTCGGGAGGTCGTGGGTTCAATTCCCACCGGGGGCAAGTTGTACATTGTAAAATTTGTCTCGGTCTGGGTGTTTATATGTATACTATGTATACCTATATTTACAAAAAAAAAAAGTATAATATGTAGTTTATCAACCATCTAGTTTCCGTAACACAAGCCTCGTAGCTTACCACGGAAACTAGATGGCGCTGTGTGACCTGTCTGGAAATATTTATATATTTATTTATATTTATATAATAGTTGATTATAAAAATTAACGCATTTGAATCTCTATCGTTGTGGTCTGTAGTGTAAACCTTTATACGTGAATACCAAATCCTCTCGCTCGCACAATCCAATATTTTTAAAAAATAATTAATAATAAAATAGGGCTGTTGCTTACGAACCAAGCACGCGCAAAGTCTTGAAATGCTGAAAAAAAGGTTTCTAAAAATAAAAACCTGATCAATGTTTTACTATGTCACACACGTATCATAACATTACATAGCAACCCTTTTTCCAATAAAACAATAAGAACTATCGTATAACACGTGAAAACAGGCAAGAGGAGGGTTTCGTTTTATTGTCTGGCGACAGATGGTTAGATGTGTCATTTTAGGCTCCTTGACTTTTAGGCATAACGTTTACCAAACATTTTTTTTTGAATATACCGTTTTTGGTGTGTTGTTGTATTTAAATATTCCCGTAAAAGGTTAAACTGTGTTGGCTGAAAAAAATAATTAGTGAATTAATATAATCTATACAACAACAACAACATATCTTCACGCCAAATCCCTTGCGGGGTAGGCAGAGACAATTTAGCGCACGACATATCTCTTTCGCTTCTTCAACATCCATCAACATCAGTCTTGGTCTGCCAGGGCCTCTTTTACCCACAACTTTCGCATAACATATCTGATTCGTCAATCTCTCTTCGCATATCCTTTCAACATGTTCGAACCATCGGAGCATGCCTTTCCTTATTTTTGTCCCTATGCTTTCTTTCATACCTACCTTTTTCCGTATTTCATCATTACGTATGCGGTCCGTTAAAGTTACGCCGCATATACCCTACTCTCATGCGTATTCTGACATATCTACGTCTCGCTTCCATACATAAGTTACAAGTTTAATTACTAATTAAACTACTAATGGGGCCAAGTTAAGTAAGTTGTAAGTTGACTGTAGTTGTAAAACACTCGTTAGCTACCGTTTTTAAACCAAATTTCTGGTTTGAAAAACTTCCACCTATAAAAGTTTTTTTTAATGTCATTTAACGTAAACGCAAAACAAGTAATTTTTCCAAATTTTTTATAATATCTACCTATAATAATAAGCACGATTGATACCTACTTGGTTAAAATAGATTCGTAAATTATTGTAACATATTGTATTTATTTAAGTTATAATGTATATGATGTACTTGTATGTATAATTGTATGTATGGTTTATGTGTTTAGGTATAATGTGTAGTATATTGGAATTAGTTAAGTGCCTTATTAACTGTATCATTAAAATTTCTTTTTTTTTTCATACTGCCTATCACCTTACTCGATCCCCAAGGTTAGCTGGTAAAGAATGCCTACTGGCATTATAGCTCGCCTCTGTACTATTT
The DNA here is from genome assembly GCA_910589645.1 of Tinea semifulvella. NCBI lineage: Eukaryota > Metazoa > Arthropoda > Insecta > Lepidoptera > Tineidae > Tinea > Tinea semifulvella. Next base: position 8,082,193 of record OU342599.1, read on the forward strand.
TTAAGTGCATTAAAAAATTTAAATAAATAAATAACATATAATTAAAAAATAAATAGCCTAAAAAAATGATAACCTCTTACCATACACGTATAGTATTGGTAGATAAGTACAGTTTTTCTTGGACAATCGATCTACACCTATTTACCTACATAATTTGAAGAAACGACGCGACGTTGCTGGTTTGATATTCGATGGTCCGTGAAGAGGCTCTTTTTTATATAGGGTCCAAACTTTTAATGGTGGTTCCAATATTTTAAACTTTTTAGCTAAGTATACGGAGCATGGTACGTATAATCATAACCACCGCGGTTACACATAATGTGATGCACTAAATTTTCGCTAGGATACAATTGAGTAACTAATTCTATTACTATTTATATTTATATAAAATAATCCTTAATTGTCGTCCGCCAGTGGACGCTAAGCCTAAAAGGCCAAGAGTCAAAGGCATTATGTCGCTATAACATCAATAATCTTTGGTATTGGGCCGAGGGGTCAGCGAGTGTAATTTGTGACGAATTTTTGCGAAAATTCTGTCATAACACAATAGATTCGTCACACATGAAGTTACGTAACATATTGTCTAGGTAATTTGCAAATATTATTATTTTCGATTATTATCGAACTAAAATAATAGTCCCCAAGGCCCGAGAGTTTCAACTCCAAACGACGCAAAAATACATGTTTCAGTAAGCTGGGTGTATTTCCGCTGTTTGAGGTTTTCTTCTTGTAGTGTAGCAGCGCTTGGATCGTTTACACATTGAGGCTAAGGCGCCAGGTTGTCTACATAAGTGACATCCCACACTAAAGGCAGACCCATCCTCCAGCGTCATTCCATCGGGGCGATCGTCATCGCTTTGGCTTGGATATATACTTCGAATTACAAAGCAAATATTTTTATATTATAATCTAGAATAAAATAAATAATGCATTCGCTATGTGTTTGGCTTGCGTAATAATGACATGTCTCTCAATTTCGCGTTCAGTTAAAGTGGCTCAATATCAGCGTTTGTAGGTCTGTCCAAGTTCTCACCTTACTTTATAAGATTCTTAATAATCCTAATACTCCCTCATATCTTAAATCCCGCTTCGAATATCTTTGTAATCCCGAGATGAAAGGGCTTAATCTTCTTAAGGTTGCAGAGTTGCTGGTATTGAAGCCTTCGGGCAGCATATTTAGAGCAGTCCTGGAGCAAGTGGGCTAGTGACTGAACGCTGTCATTATCACAGGGGCATCTATTAATGTCGGTTATTTTGAAACGGTGAAGGTATTCCCTATGATATCCATGTCCTGTTAACAATTGGGTGAGGCTAAACGAAATCAGTTGCTTTCCACAGGGATTTAATGAAAAAACTAATATGGTTTGGTTTATAACCTTTGGTGATTTTGGGTACGAGTTAATTTATTTTACACCACTTTAATTAGTTTTATAGTAAATGATTGTGCCTATAGAAAGCTTAATTTGTATACCCGTAATACGTGTTAATTTATATTCGACAATAAGATTGGAATCTAACTAGGTTCTAAAATATAGAAGTGGTATACAGAAATCCGGTTCTGAAAATGTACTGAATTAATATTACGATTAAATTAATGTTTAGATTCTTGTAACGGTTTTTAAGGTGGACTCTGATCTGTACAATGTTATTATAGTCTTTAGAACGTAGAACGTCAGGTTGTTGTGGGGTTATATGTCGTGCATAGAAGATGACGACATAAACTCAAATCTATATCGATCCCGGGCATTAATCCCGGGACCACATCGATGCCTAATCTTCCACTAGCAGATGTAGATTCATTAAAAATAATTTAACTAATGAGGTATTATAAATGCCTGTAGGTTTATGTCAATAAAGATAATTTGACTTTGACTTTAATTAAATAACTAGACAGGGCAAGGAGCCAAACGTTATGAGAATTAATTAGTCAATACCAGTGTATTACCGGTTATGAGGGTTGAATTTGCGTTCTTTTACTCGCATAATTCAATATTTTCAAAGATTTTTTAGTCTGAGTGTATTTTTGAGAAATGTAGCCCTCTTGTCACCGAAGGAGACGACAAGACGCGGTTTATGTCTTTTAAAAAAAAAAATTGAGCTTGGACTCCATGGGCCCAGAGCCTTTTAATAGTATCGTTAAGAGAGCCGTGGTGGGAAAATCTGCCCGCACTTTTGGAACAGGAAAGCTCATGAACTCCAAGACAGTCGAGTCGACCTCATTTTATTATATATGTATTTATAATAATCAATTTAAATTTATTCGAAGTTAATTAGTACATTAAATATAAATTAAAAGCTACCTAAAACTCTCCGCAGAAAACGCTGCAATAATTTATTTAAATAGGAAGTATTTTTTTTATAAATTATATATAAACTAAACTACAAATAAAAAATGACCTCTAAAGATGTACCATCCAAGATAGTCCCAAGGAGACTGGCAACATTTCCCCTCTATATTTAACTATTTGCATACAGATTTGACTTCAGTAAGATTGAAGGGCAGCGCTCGAACTTCCACTGATCAGTTACCACCTTAAAATCATTGAAAAATGTAACGAGCCCTTTTCTTTGTTTCTCACGCACTGTATTATGAATTTATTTCATTGATGACATTCTCTGCTCCAAGATAAGTAACAATTAAAACTATCACGAACTCTATTAACCTAGATTTGGCGAGTCTAGATTACAAGAAATAGGTAGCTGAACATTATTATTGCTAAGTCATTTCAGCTGTAGTTAGTTAAGGCTGGGTATTTTTCCGCATTCATTCTCTTTGAGATCATTAATGGAGTCAACCTGTCTTCTTCAGAAAGGCGAGGAGACCCATCACGTTTCTACAGACCCCCGGAAGAGTCCTCGCAGTCTGGAAGAACCTCAGTCTGGGAGTAGCTACACTTAAGCACTCCATAAGTTCTTGATGCCGTCTCCTTCTCTGACATGCTCCTCTATACAGTGTGCTAACTGTAATATTAAAAGTGTTTATTTAAGCCACAGTGATGGTCATATACATATCTTCACGCCAAATCCCTTGCGGGGTAGGCAGAGACAATTGAGCGCAACTTGTCACGGTCACGACATACCTCTTCCGCTTCTTCGACATTCACCAACCTCTTCATACATGTCCTTTTGTTTCGATTGCTTTTTAATGCACCTTCAGCTATTGTTTTATTTATTTGATCCTAATTAGTGAGTATTGGTCTGCCAGGGCCTCTTTTACCCACAACATTCGCCTTGTATTTCGTCAATTTCTTCACTCATCCTTTTACCATGCCCGAACCATCGGAGCATGCCTTTCCTTATTTTTATCCCCTTCTTTCATACCTACCATTTTACTAGACGTATTTCGTCATTATGTACGGTCCCTCAAAGTGACGCCGCATATCCGACGCAACGACCTCATTTCTACTGCATTAACTCTACTCACAAGCGTAGTCTGATATAGCCACGTCTCGCTTCCATACATTCCATACATAAGTGTTGGTACTAGCATGGCATTGTATATGGCGAGTCGAGCTTTGTCACTGACATTTCGACTAGCAATCAGTGACCCCAGGGCACAGTTGACAGTATTTCCCGCATTCACTCTACTTTAATCATCCCTATCATACTTCCCATCCGCAGTGAAAACACTGCCAGATATATAATCATATAATTATATAAAAGTAAATTTTCAAAATTGACAATTGGGTCAGAACAAATGTGTCCTTCAACAAAAAAAAGTTTTTATTGATTTGTGATTTGCATAGTCGAAACTCCAGCAATTTCATATAATAAATAAAAAATACCTTAAAAAAACATTTGTGTAGTGAAACATTTTTTTATTATTTACACACATTAAGGCACTAACATCAAATCTCTATAATTTTTTCGATTAAAGTTAAAAATAGCGTCAAACGTCTCAGTATAATTTTAAAGGGTAGCCGTCACCTGGAACATATTACTCCGAAATAATACACAAAATATATTTATTCATATAAACCTATTACATAACAGACAATTGCGACACGTCATAGATATAATTATTTTAAATCTACTCCTGCTAGTGAAAGAGTAAGCGCAAAGTGGCTTAATGTTTTATCGTATTTACGAGGCGTCGGTGTTTTGTTTACAGTTTTATATATTTTTAATTTAGTTTCCAGCTCACATATTTTCTTGTTTAAGTTAGTATTATCAATGTTTAGCAGGGAAATCTCATTATTTGCTATTTCTAGTTCCGATGTTAGTTTCGCGATTTGGGACATAAAATCATTTATTTGCTCGTTTTCCGTGGAGATGTTAGGGAGACTAGATACTGTGCAATCAATGTTGCTTAAATTGCAATTGCTTTCTTCCAGTTTATTGGATTCACGTGTCGTATTTGTGCTGCATACAGACTTGGTTTTCTTTTTCCGGCGAAAAGTTATGTTTTCTAAAAAACTCATGGTGTCATCTATTGGTAGCTCCAGATAATTAAATGAAGTTAAAAAAAAAAAAAAAAAAAACAAAATAACAAAAAAAAAAAATAATAAAATAAAAAAAAAATGTATGTTGAAGTAAAATTCGAACACGGATTTCGGGCGTCGCGCCCTACGGGCCAACCAACTGAGCCATCGATGCTACGAGTGGACGTAACAAAAATTGTCTTTGCAACCATACGTTGTTATTTTTTTTAGATTGAATGAGTCAGCTGGCCTTTGTTTATAAAATAGTTCGTCGACACAAATTCACCCACATTTGTAATTTAAAGTTTAACTTTTTACACTGTTTTATAGTTTTCAACGCTTATAGTCACTCTTTTACAGATATAATTCGATCACAAAATTGTAGTTTTGCTTACACTTCGTTATTGTTTACGTTGTTTTAATTAAATGTTTTTCAGGCACGGTAATAACAGCACCTTTAGAATTAAACATTTATTTTTTATTTATTCATTTTGGAAAACCAACAGTTGACAATATTTTAATTAATATTATACAGTTAATTTACTAAGAACTATTAATAGGTTAGGTTGGTATACTATAGGTTTTCACATATAAGTTTAAAGTTATACAATAAAGCGTAAAAGAAAAAAATGCATCACTTTGAAAAGTATTTTTTGGGAATTTATATAAATGGCAGCGATGACCGAGCATTAAATTCCACCCTTAAGTAGATAAATTTATGTTATTGATCAACACCAACAGCTAAGGTTTCCTTAACACGAATTCAAATTAAAATACCAAATTACACTGACAATTTGTAAATCTATACGGTTGTAGTGCAATAAATAGCCAATTTTGTATAATGTGGTTTAAGGTGATTGCCCCATTGACTTAGCATATGAGGACGAGGAAATACCTTTTGGTTTAAAAAAGATGGCCCTAAAATTGATTTGGTTTATTTAATTTAAGTTGGTCTAGCGGTTAAGTCCACGGATTTAGACCCGGAAACACCGTGTTTGATTTTTTGTCCACAATACGAGCTTGATATTTGTCATGATGGGCCTATAGTAAAGTTGGCTAAATGTAAATTTGTTTCTTTAAAATAGTTGTTCCTGACCACTCCAGAAGGGATACGATCGGATGATACTTTGGTAAATCTTAATGTGACATGTGAACCTACGGCCACCAGCATAAATAAGCGACGTAATTTTTTAAATGTAATTTTCATAGTTCATAATTAAATAACATTTGTGTAACAATATGATTATTTAAAAAAATATTTACTTTATATAAAATTATACACTAAACTATAAATGATGGGCGATGGGCGTAGTGGGCCGAGGACACGCGGTTAAACGGCTAAGCTAACTCTTTCAACAAAATATTCTATACTCAATGGGTCACCTGACGCCAAGCGGAATTTTTCCTCAAGCTCACGATAGAACGCCAGAGCCTCCTCGGACCACGGACCCATCGAAAAAAACTATTTTGACTGCAAAGGGGATGAATTGGTGATTTATTTTGATCTCCGCGTACTTGTTTAAGGCGTGCGGCTGACTCTGCAGCGGCCCTGGGTTTCTTAGGGATGGATATCACATGTGACGAACAGAGTGTGTCAACACATGTGGCATCACATACCAGTGCACGGCCTCGTTTGTATGGAATCAACGACATCCCATCCGGATGCCTACCATCAGACCTAACTATCCCTTATCCCCGAGAATTATCAGATCTAAATGACAGGATGTTTAATAACATTTCGAAGCATTAAATTGCAAAATTTAGAGTCAACTTTTTGGAAACAAACCTTTATATTAAGTGCTATGTCTCTAGAAATATAAGTCAATATAAATTGTACTGGAGCTCCACGCTATTCCACCAATTTTCTCTAATGATAGATTTACTGACTAAACCGCTTCCTTTGTTTTCGTAACTTAACGCTTTTTCGATGGTAATCTTGTCAATCTCAATTAAAATTACGTAGGGCTGAAAAAAGAGTTTTTTATGTGTTCATTTACTCATAAAAACACATGATATATTAAATATAATTAATATTACGGACACGAATACGGATATAAGTCCAGACTGGACATAAAAAAGTCAGCCTTCTTGTTACCGGAGGAGACGTCAAGACGTGGTGCATAACTTGGCATGTCCCAATAAGAAATTCAAATAATAATTTTTCTATTACCCGTAAAATAAATTGTAAAAGAGTGCAAAAGTTTTCATTTATATTTTTCCATAATATTTGGCATAAAGATTTTGTAGTGAGCTTTAATGACGTCATAACCGACGGCCAGTACAGTGGGGGTTAATTAAACAATAAATAGCCACTCCAAGTTGGGCCATAACGGTAATAATATTCAAAACCGGCAGCTTTGAATTCGCATCACTCTCGCGTAATGTGTCAACCCGGAGGACGCCTATTCTCAACTCGTTACAATAAACATCCACAATTTTTTTCGTTTTTATTTTTACATGATATGAAATAAGTATATTAGAGGAATATCCGCCCTCGTGGAATGGTCGCAAAAACCCTGGCTACATTGCTCCGCTAAATTGAAATAATAATTCTTTGGACGAAGAAAGAGCCAGCTCTTGTCACCGGAGGAGACGTCAAGACGCGGATGTCTATTAAAAACCTTTTACAATTAGAGACTTTATAAAGGTAACAAGATGAGGCATGAAGCCAAACGGTATGATAACCTGAAGCTACGGAAGTGTAAAACTTTCACAAGAGATTAAGAACAAAGTATATAGCGTAAAAAAACCAAATAAATGAATATATTATTTAATCGAAAACAATGTTTACAAAATATAAAATAAAAATAATATTACGGATAGGGATAAGAACCCAGCGTTCTTTTGCATTATTATTCTCTTTCGTTAAAATATTTAAAAAAAACTCCTATCTTATTTTTTATTTTATTTATAACTAACGGTTATACTTACAGCTAGATAACAATGTAGATAGACATACAGAAAAAGATAAATGTATTTATTTATGAATACTAAACAGAATTATAATTATAATCAATTAAGCGTGTAAAATAGAATCATTTATCTACATTCTACAATCTGTTTTAACTTAAAATAATATTTTAATTATATCCGCTTGATTTTTTGTATAGTCTAAATATAAGTTACGTACGACGACGTCTTGTGTATGCAGATTTCATAAGAGCGCTTCCCTGGAACAAAAAAGCGTTATATTTTTTTTTCAACTCTAAGTGTACTTTTGTGTAACTGCCTCCGTGGTCTAGCGGTTAAGTCCGTGGATTTAGACTCGGAGGTACCGGGTTCGATTCCTGGTCGGGACACAAACATATTTATTATTGTAAATAAATACATTTAATTAATATTTAATTTATTTGTGATATTCCTCGAGTTTAGTACGCTGGAGACATCGATGAGCTTGTCACTTGTCATGGACCAATTATAATAATAATAATAAATAAATATTTCCAGACAGGTCACACAGCGCTATCTAATTTCCGTGGTAAGCAACGAGGCTTGTGTTACGGAAACTAGATGGTTGATAAACTACATATTATACTTTTTTTTTTTGTAAATATATACATATTATACATATAAACACCCAGACCGAGACAAATTATACAATGTACAACTTGCCCCGGTGGGAATCTAACCCACGACCTCCCGAGTTCACGGCAACGTTTGTTACCACTAAACCACGGAGGCGGTCAAAGTTTAAAAAAAAGTTTAAAAATTATATAGTAAAGTTGGCTAAATGTAAATCCGATTATAAGCGTGGTTTCTGACAACCCCGAAACGGAAACGGTCGTGATGATACTTTTTTTTTAAAGTGTACCATTGAGAAATAATCTTTCTAGGGAATACAATTACGGTATTTTTAGAGATATATTAGTGGGGATATAGATTCAAACAAAACAACATCTATACGGAATCCGTCTTAGCTTTTGCAGACGACTTGGCGGTGATAACAAGAAATCCCAAGCAATGCCAGGGCTTGCTGAAAATAGTGGATGATTTCTGCTCATGGACAAAGGGAATGAGAACGAAACCATCAAAATGCTTCAGCCTATGTCTGGCTAGGCGAAACACTACATTTACGTCTTATGATCCTGGACTGAGTATAGCAGGGCAGAGAATAGCTCCGGTAAATGAAACCATGCCCTTTAAATTTCTTGGCAGAAGGATAAATTTTCAGGGAAAAACACCATCCCTAGAAGTAGTTGTAAAACAATTCACTGACGACATGAATAGGGTTACTCAACAGCCTATAAGCAATGTCAAAAAAGCTTGGATATATGACAACTACTTAGCATCTCGCCTCACTTGGCCTTTCCTAGTATATGATTTCAACAAAAGCCTACTATCAAGTCTGGACGCGGACGTCATAAGAACATTGAAGTCTTGGCTTGGATTAGCCCAGGGTGCTGACTCCTCAACATTCTTTAGAGGACGGAGAAACTTCGGAATGGATCTGAAAAGACCATCTGAATTATACAAACATCTACGTATAAGCAAATATCAAATTCTAACCAGCTCCCAGGATAATACAATTTCATCCCTTCCAAGAGACCCTCTGGTCTCAGATATGGAACCGAGACTACTATTCTTCAAGAAATTCATGACAGGTGCCCAGACTGACAAAAGAGGCATTGGCTGGAAGAAAAAAGAAAGTGACAAAGAGGTTATAAAATCCTTCCTCAGGAAAGATGAAGAGCATGAATACAGAGTGCACGCGATGACTCTAGAAGTTCAAAATGACTGGCTAACTTTGGGCGATTTTTGCATCCCTCCAGCCCTAAAGTGGCGCACACTAATGTACGATTGGTCTCCGGCGTTGCTAAAGTTCTACCTAAACGCTTTTCAAATGTCCCTCCCGGACCAGAGTAATCTGGTAAGGTGGGGAAAAGCTACGGAAAAGAACTGTACATTGTGTGGTGCTGCCATAGGAACTGCTAGACACACACTTGTAGGGTGCGTTACTCTCCTAGAAAAGGGCTATTACTCACGCCGACATGACAAAGTCCTAGGTGTTATCCGTGAAGCAGTAAGTCTTTCTATTGCAAGAGCCAGAAAGGGACTGACTACAAATAAAACTTTGACCACATTTGTAAAGGAAGGGCAAAGCACGAAAACTAAATGCAAGCCCACCTCGATCCTTGGCGCCGCATCAGACTGGAAAATTCTCATGGATACATTTGAACACCATTATAGGATCCCAGATGAACTAGCTGTATCAGCCTATAGGCCAGACATCTTAGTGTTTTCTCGGAACTTGAAAAAAGTTATCCTTATTGAACTTACCGTTCCGTGGGAATCAAATATTCCAAAAGACCACAACATGAAGTCGAATAAATATTATGATCTCACAGAAGAAATGATCAGGAACGGGTTCAAGACTCAGCTTTACGCAGTGGAAGTTGGTGCAAGAGGAGTTCCAGCAAAATCTTTGCATCACTTACTGAAAGAATTGGGCCTAAGCAGGTCTGCCGTCAATACATTTATGGAACGAGCTTCCAAGACGGCATTAACGGAATCATACAGTATTTGGTTGGGTAGGGAGAGAAGTAGAATGGTGGATGGTGAGCGTATTATCGCGCAATAGAAAAAAAAGGAGGCCTCCTTTTCTTAAACCAGCCAATTGTCGGTCGCAAGCCCGAGACACCATTCTTCTCATCTCTTACCCACACACGATGGACCCGGCACCCGCACGGTGAATCCATGGAATGCTTAGAAATTTGTCTTCTTTCATAGATTTGCTTTATTAAAATACAGTAAAATTGTTATAAACGTATGTGCTATTTTTCTCTCTCTAAAATTAGGTATATGAAAGTCTAAAATTACCTATTTTTTTTAAAAAGTAGGTACACTCTGACTTAAATAATATTCAAAATTGCTGTATTGTGTGAGAGAGAGGGAAGCACAAAGATTGGGTTCAATGTAATACGAGTTACATTTGTAACAAAACAGATCGAGAATAGGGTCGCTCTAGTCATTACTGCAAGTCGCTCGTTAACGCTCTCTAATTGCACCGGTTTAATATAGACTTTGTTAAATAAAATCTCATCCCCCCGCCTTCCTCCTACTCTAGCCGAGGTTTTTTTTCGTAATTTACCACCGAGCTGCAGATGCCTTTAATGACGCAGTTCAAACTTACGATGACACTTGGCAGGCAACGTTCGCGACATGGATATTATTATACGGACTGACCTAAACATCCATATTTTTTTAAAGAAATGGCCCTAAATTGCCCAAATCACATCGCTGCAGATCCTCTTAATATCGTAGTTTAAACTTACGATGATACACACCCATAAATACGCTCCGCACAAGCACTAAGGCTGAAGGTGTAAATACAATGATTAGTTTAGATTTCTGAAGAACTGCACCCAATATATACATAAGCTATGTTCTTTGCTTAAAATACAATGGTTCATCAAAATATGTTTGTTGCCTGGAAGTGCTGGGTTCGATTCCCGGTGACGACGGAGATATCGACGAGCTGGTCACTTGTCATGATGGGCCTATAATAGTAAAGTTGGGTGAATGTGAACTAGCTTCTTAAATGGTTAAGTGGTTTCTGAACAACCCGGAAGGGATACGGTCGTCGGGGATACGGAATCATAAGCAGCCATTGGCAATGTTCTTTGCTTGAAAAACAATGATTTACCAATTTTTTTTTGTGTCTTTTAGATTGGTTTACTAACAAAATGTATTTATATAAGATTCTATTGATGCTAAATCTTTGTGGTTTATGGTTAAAATAAATATACTCATTAAATTAACACAGCTATAAACTTAAACTCAAATAAATATAACATGTTTGAACTATATGAGTTTTAAGGCGAAGTGGTGGCTCGGTTGTCCAAACTCCCGGCATGTACCAATAAGAAATACACTTTTCTTACGTACATTTGTCATAGATTTACAACGCCACCGTCCCTGCCTCGGAGAGCACGTTAAGCCGTCGTTGGTCCTGGTCATTAAAAATTGACATCAGATCTTTGCGAACCCGTCTGGCCAGTGTGGCGAGTGTAGGCCAAATTCTCCAGATATATGTCCTGGAAGGCCCATCTCCAACAGTGGAGGTCTGGGAAGCTGTGTTTTAGGGGTTGTAATTAAAATGAATGAATCTTTTAACTATGGTTAAATAACCGTTTGAATAAATTGAATTATTGGGTTTGTCCTAATAATATATATAGGTATACGTATATGGTCCGCGCTTTCTGTGTTAATTGCTGGTGAAATTAAAGATTTTTTTGTCCTTCCAACAAATAACGGAGACAGTTTGATCTAAATGTTTTCGTATAGCCGAAGCTTATTGTATTAAGTGCTTTAATTTCTCGACAAATTACAGACAACAAATTAAGACTTTTATTAGCATTTCTGTAGGGTGAGGTTCGAATTTTCTTCTTGAAATAATTAGTAATAGGTTTAGAAGAACATTTACAAACTGACATTTCTCTTTACTCGTAAACTTATACTCGTAAAATTTAACACTGCTGCGAGAGTGATTGTTGTTGCTATGTTCACTTCTCCCGATGGATAATGAATGAGGTGATAGGGAAGGCAAAGGGTCTAGCCCCATACGGCCAAGTCTGACGTAATATATCTGTCTTTTTAATGAGTTAATGAGTTTATCATCAAATTCCAGATGTTGCAGAATTTGATACTTTTCTTGGAGTCACTCGATACATTATCGCCAAAACACGTTGGGTATAATATTGGAATTCACAGCGCGGAAAAACCGCAACTTGTAACCCATATTTAAAGTCCAAATTCGTTTTCCATAAAATATTGAATTTCCGATTGACCTAAAAGACATAAACCACCGTTCACATGTTCAATAATATGATTCGTTTATTTAATCGGAGAAGTTTGAAAGATGCAATAGGGTAAGAAGTTGTGAGCTTGATATTGTTGATAGCAGTTAGAACGGTCGCGTCACGTGGCTCGGCCATTACGACCTATACTTGGCGCACAATTAAAATTCACCAACTCTGTTATCGTTTCACTGAAGGAAATGACGACTTCGACGCATAGATCTAGAAATATATTATTCTTAGTCGTTACACTCTTGGTCAACTGTAACGATTGTATTAGATGCGGCCAAGGAATAAATATTGTTGGCTACAATTGACATTCTTTGCCTTGCACGTATTTAAGACGTCACCTGTCAAAATAGATTTTGACATTAGTCCCCTTTTCGGGAGACTTTCGCGCCATTTTGCGCGGAGATGTTAAGTGCAAGTTATTGTTTTGTAAATTAATTTACTGTAGATATTGTTGATCAAAAGTGGTGTTTTTTGTTTAATAATGTGCTACATTGTGATTAGTTATGGAAAACGATAAATTGGACTTTGAATATGGGCCACAAGTTGCAGTTTATTTTCTGCGGTTTTCCCGCGCTGTTGACTCCCATATTGTACTCGACGTGTTTAGGCTATAATGCCGCGAGTGACTCCAAGAAAAGCATCAAATACTTACTTACTTCCATAAATTTTCTCATAAGAAGTGTCCCATAGAACACAGCGTCCTAAACCTTCACTTTTGGAGATGGGCCTTCCAGAACATTTATTTGAAGAATTTGGCGTACACTCGCTACGCTGAACAGATGGTGAGGGTCAGATGTAAATTTTAATGACAATTTATTAACAAGTTGGTACCAGGACAGACGGCTTAACGTGAACTCTGAGGCACGGGAACGGTGGTGTTGGTAACATATCACTCCTTAAAAAGTATTTCTTACGATCGTGATGATAAATATAATAATAAATTCTGTAAGAAGGCATTTTAGAATCCTACATTTTAAAGGCAACCGACGACACCTCTAATAATTTCGTAGCTCTATGTTTGTGATGTTAACAAAGACGCTCGAGGAGACGGCTGGCAATCGAATAGATGACGAAAACATTGACTTAAAGTAATAACCGGGCTAATTTTACAGAGTCGTATAATATATTTAAAAAAAGATATATACCTTAATATAGGAATTGTAACTTACAATCTTGCCGCCAATTTAAAAAGTAATAAGTATCATCACTATCGTGATTCCTGGAAGGATAATTAAAAACCACGCTTTATCAAAGGAGCGAGTTCGCATTTAGCCAACTTTACTATAGTCCTATCATGATAAGTGGCAAGCTCGTCAATGTCCCCAACGTTCCAAATTTCGAGAAATGCCACAAATAAATATTACCCAGCTCTTAAATTTACGTCCTTAAGTTAATTTAAGTAGAATATATTTCGTAGACTGATTATTTTTAAAGTAATTGAAGTTGCATGACTTCGTGACACTTCTTTCAGCAGTTTTTTATTTATTAGAAAATAGCCATCCACGACCACTTAAAGAAATCGTCGTTGAACATATGTCGTTTGGCTTTTGTTAGTGCCTTTCATATTATTACAATAAAATTGTGGAATGAATTAACTCAAGATATTAGACAAGCTCCTAATCGTGCAATATTCAGGAGTAATGTATACAAACACTAATTTCTTATATCTTTTAACTTAAATTTCTCTTTACATATTTTTTTAACTCTTCTTTTTATTCCATACCTTTGCAGCGGCGTCTTCTTCCTTTGTTAACTTTTTCTTTAGTCACTTCTTGATCACATGATAAATTCCTTATTTATGTACTTACATATATGTATTAGAATGTAATTATTAAGTATTATTAGTAAAGGTCAGTTGTTAGAAAATGCCTGACTGGCATTAAACTCGCCTATGTACACTAATTTTAAGTTTGTGTGCAATAAAGTATTTAAATAAATGAATATGTATTTGTTGTTATGTTTACATATATCTTACAAATTGGCATTTATAATAACATTGCACCTATATACGATTGATACTGTCTAAATGTCCTAAAAGTCTGTCAGATAATGTCTAACGGCAATAAGTCCGCCTACATTGTACAATTATGTTTTTAAATAAATAAAATAATAATTTAAATCCATTGGGATATTAAAATATTTCTAAGTACTTATAGAGAAGGTGTTTAAAATATACCTATATATTTTTTTTTATTGAACTAGTTTAAGCAAATACATTTATGACACGTGACAGCCCCGAAATTTAAAATAAGATTTTGTATTTAAATGCCCGGTCCCTATATAGGGTGAATGTACGGCAGTGATTGGCGCCCTACTTAATTAATCTACAGCCCCTCCCTAATTAATAACAATAATTCCAACTCGGCTTGTCGCGATCTGCTACTATACAACAGATGACGTCACAATTCACGCAAATAATTTCATTAACTAAACTCCCGGGACATACGGATACAAGAAATACTCTTACAAATAGTCCCATGTAATAATATTTGAGCGATACACTATAATAATGACCGTAATCTTTCGCAGGATGGTTGAAAACTTTCATATAAAAGTGGCAAATTTGTTGAAATAAAGAAATAATTAAGTCAAAATATCTTTATTCATGTAAACACGTCATTATTTAAATTATTTTGAATAAAATGATCCTACTCCTGCTAGTGGAAGACTAAGCAGCAAAGTGGTTTAAAGCTGTTGGGAGAAGGCCAGCAACTTAACAGATTCCAATGACCTGTTAATGTTTAATCTGAATGAAAAAAGAAACTGCAAGGAAAACTTAAAGCTATATCAAATTTACAAAATTATCTTATTGTTCACCTTTGAGAATACAATACCTGGTACAGTCATACCAGACCAGGCATTTATGTTATAAATTATTATCAAAACGCAAATCCATTCTCATTAAAATATAAAAAATATATTGTTGTTGCCGAAAATGTTTTGTTTATGGTTACAGGTTTTTTTTTTTAAATATTAAATGTGCTTGTTTGTATGTATGTTTATATTTACATACAGGTCACTAGAATCATCTTGGGCCGTGGTCAAGCTAGTTAAGGCCATATATTTTAACGCAGGGATCCATCAGTTCGATTCCTTATTGTGAACATAAAATATAAAAAAAAATATATATATATATCTCGAGTATGATACGCTAGAGTCATCAAGTCACAAAGTTGGCTAAAAAGCGTGTTTAATTTGACTTAAACTGACTCATGTCTAAAACATGTCCATATTTAAAACATGTCTCAAACAAATATATCATTTCAAAGACATTTATTGATTTAGTGTTGTAAAAAAGACACATAGGTCCTTTTGCATTGTATCTAGTAAACTGTCTCCTCTAGCTGTTAAGTGCGTGGATTTACACTAGGATGCCGAGTTCGATTCCTGTTCAAGACAAAATAAATTATTTAATTTGTAATATTTCTAAAGTCTGGTACGCAAGCTTGCCACATGTCATGACGGGCCTATAGTAAAGTTGGCTAAATGTAAATCCACTTCATTAAAAAAACAAGCGTTGTTTCTGACTACCCCGACAGGTAACACAGTCGTGATGATACTTTACTTTACCTAGCAATTTCTAGAAGCCATTGGTATCTCCCCCAATAATTAGAGTAACAAAAGGCGCGATATTTGTCTAAAGTTGCGACTTTGAAACCCTATTAGGTCTGCGACGCCCCACGGCGGGCGGTGGATCAAAAAGATTTATTGTTTTATATCTTCGAGCGGGAGTTGAACGGTTCGCAGGCTTCTCTTTCACGCTTTGTTCCTTTGATACTACCCTGGACCTATATATTTTACTTACATGAACTCATTCATTTTTATTTTTTTTTTATTTTTTTTTAATACTAGCACGACATGTGACCCTGCGCCCACTTGATGGTAAGTGGCGCGCAGGGTACATGAATGTTAGCACCTGGAATCAGACCCTTATGTCCGACATCAGTCCCTAACACTATGCCGGCTTGACTAGATGCCTTTTCAGACTTCGCTTGAAGGACTCCAGGTTATAGGAAAGTCGAAACACAGGGGCTGGAAGAGCATTCCACATCTTTATTGTGCGACAGATGTATGAGTCACCAAATTTATAGGTACGCGAAGGGATAGTGACTACGGTATGTGGGTGCATATTCTGACCTATGCGTGTGGTTCGGTTGCGGAATGGAGAGGAAGGAATTAGGTTATAGAGCTCTTCAGAGCTATCACCATTCATGTCTTATAAGAAACTTGCTGTTGTCCGTGTATGAGTATTATACACGTTTTTTTTATAAGTAAGATCACGGCCGTTTCCTTTCCGGGGTGGTCGGAAACCACTTAATACGACATAATTTATTCTACGACTTGTAGCCAAAGACATTTTAATATACAAAAAGATAAGGCAAGCTAGGACAATCGTCTCTGAATTAGTTAGTCTATTACAATACATTGACGAGTATAGTAGTGTTCAACGTGCACTTAAAAAAAAACGTTTCTATACATAGTGTAAAATACGTTTTTATTCGACAAGAAAATAACGAATGTAACAATAATTTTGTATGAAAATCAAACGAAAGCCCGATCTAATGTGAGTGAATGACGATATAATGCGCCTGAGTCCTTGAACGTCAAGGACAGTTTAGAAGGGGCCAGGGTAAAAGTAACAGGAATAAAAGTGCTAATTGAATGCCTATTTGCTCAATAAACAAATTTATATAATTGTGACTTTGTATTGACGAGTCTGGTATTGTATAGGTACTTAAAAATATTTAATTGTACCAGGCTCTTGTATTAGGTCTATATTGATTCATACCTTTTGACGTGATTTTCTTTTTGTATGGAGGTGACACGTCTCATGCTGGGCTTAGACGCTTCCGTTTAAAAAAAAAATCAACGGGCACTTCTTCGACAACACAAGGAGAAGAATTACTGTCTCTTCTTCGGCGGACGTTTTCCTGAGTAAACATGCTCCTCTATACTCTGTTAAAAATAAACAGTAAAACTCAATCTACTGCTTCAATCATCTATCCATATAGGAAAACCCAGCGCAGATAATTATATATATAAATATATTCATATATATTAGCTAAAACCTGAACTTAAGCTAACTTAACGCATACATAATAAATATGATATTCGTTTGTCACTTAAAATATCACTTACAAACTATATTTAATAATATTCGGGAATTTGATTTTTTATCATATACCTAGTGGTTTTAAGAATTCATACTTAAAAAAAAACAACACTGTGTTTCTCTACCAGATGTGCATATTACGTCATCATAAGTGATTCTCATTTTCCTTTGCACATCTTTTGTGGATAAGAATTAAGCAGTCTTATCATTAAGGAATTACAATAACAAATAAATATTTAGATATTCGACAAATATAATCACGTTTATTTTGATTAAATGTAACTGTAATCTAAATCATATCATTGATCATTGTGTAATTAATTATAACGTGTAGAAGTGCACGCGAGTGAATGTTCATTCATGGATTTTTCAATCAAATAGTGATAAAATTTGAGTAGATTAAATTTAATGAACATTTTGTACGGCTTTATAAAATAATAATAGTCTCTGAAATTAATTTTTGTGGTATGTAATTTGTGTATTATGAATTTAAAAATGTTTCTACGTAATGATTCGAAAGTAATGTCAACTAGGTTATGTAAGTATGAAATTGGGAATAAATAAACTTTAACAAAATTAACTCTTTAAAATCACTATAAATATAGTCGTTACAGCCCCTAGAATACAGCGCCCTAGACCTCTACTGTTGGGGATGTCTTCCAGAATATATAGCTGGAGAATTCGACCTACACTCGCCAGACGGGTTGGCGAGAATCTGATATCATTTTAAAGACAATTTATTAACAATTCCACAAGTTTGTATTAGTAGAACCGGGAACGACGGCTTTACGCGCTCTCCGAGCCACGGGAACGGTGATGTTGTAAATCTATGACAAAGAACAGAACATCACCGCTCATATAAATATATTTTTTAAATAGACTAATTAAAGTAATTTAAGGTAAATACTCGTTTTTTTAAATAATAGATAAACATTTATACCTGGTATAAAATGAATATAAAAAGAAATAAAACGATTATTATCATTATCAGCCTGTGTTACTCCATTTATGCCGCAGTAATTCCAGTCGAACATTTAAAAACATCTCCCAACACGTTCGTAAACAGCTTCGGGGATAAGACATCTCCCTGTCGCACGCCTCTGCGCAGTTGGATCGGTTTAGTATGCTGACCTTTTAACTGAACGGTCATAGTCGCAGAGCTGTAGAGACATATTAGCACCTTAACGTATCGATAGTCTATAAGGCATCGCTGCAAGGATTCCAGAACAGCCCAAGTTTCGATTGAGTCGAAGGCTTTCTCGTAATCCACAAAAGCTAGACACAGCGGCAGATTATCTTCGGTTTTCTGTATTATCTGTCGCAAAGTGTGCTTTTCGAAACCCAGCCTGCTTCGGGGGCTGGAAATCATCCATTCTCCGGGCGAGACGATTTGTGACCACCCTTGAAAACAACTTTAAGACGTGATATGGGCCTATAGTTCTTTAACCTTTTTGGAACTGGCGTCCACAATTGAGGGCACAAAGTTTTAAAAAGAAAAATCTAAAGTAAGTACGGATAGTACTGTGAAAAAGCAGAAGTAGCTACCAATTCCTTATGATGCATTATGATTGTTGTGTATTTTGTAACTTGTTTCTTATTATTATAATCTACGCATATTATTATTACACTTCATAGAAAAATATATTGCCTATATAATCGTAATAACAAATGTCATTGTGCACAGAATAAAAAACCTCAAATATTAAAAAATCCGGTATTAAAAAAATATATATTTGCAATTACAAATGAACTATTATTTTTTATTAAAAAATACATTTTACGAGAAAAAATATTTAATCAGGTCTGAAAGGGTTAAAAAACAGGTTTTTTGCCCGTCAAAAAAAGCTGTTTGCCCCTAGGGTCACATATCATATTTAGATCAGAATTATCTACGCCAGATTTCATTATATTCCCTTCAGTAATATGAGCGTCATAGCATATATGTTTATATAAGTTATAACAAACACACACACCTAGATACATAAATACAGAAAACACAGATTAAGCTTCTTTCACATTTTTAATATTAGTTTAGAGTATGGATATTAGTATAGATTCTTGTCACCCTACTAATGTGACTTCTCGTCATAAAACACAAAGTTTACGACCTTCAAGTATGACATTTCTTAACAAGGCTGGATCATATGTCACTCATTTTTGAAACTGACAAAAAACAACAAAAGTGGACAGATAGGATAAGTGTTTTTAGTTTTTAAAAATGCATAACACAATTTATAGTTCTAAGGGAACGGTGGTGGCTCGATTCTCAGATAGCCTCGGCATGTTCCAATGAGAATTACATTTCATAAATTGTCATAGGTTTAAAACACCACCGTTCCTGTGCCTCGGAGAGCACGTTAATCCTTCGGACCCAGTTCCACTAATACTTATTATTAAAAAAGTTAAAATTTCGTCGAATGTACCAGCTTACGGCTGACCTTCAAAATAAAACTGGTATATTCGGGTCCATTTTTAACTCTAATCGTAACAATTACAGAGACTTCATTGTTGTTTGACAGCTGGTAGAAAATGTTAAGTGGAGGAGCCGTTAAGAAAACGTCTAAAATACGGGTGTTAGTCGCAAACGTTATTAGTGGATTTTGTTATATTCGCCAGAGATTGCGTCATAATTACAAAATATTATTCGATTCTCAACTCTATAAGCGCTCAACTATGACAGCGGCCGTGCAAATATCAACTTTAATAGCGTGATATATATAGTTAACGGATATCATTATATAACGTTTGCGCTTTAATAACAGAATAGCTGCTGGAGTCCTTCTAGGGAAGTGTAAAAAGCATCTTAGTATAGGCCGGCAAAATGGCAGGAACTTACCAGTGAGAATGTCAAATGTCGTGCTCAATAAAAAAAATATATAAAAAAACCTACCATAAACATTTTACCGCTACCTTCACGGTATATTAATAATTACATTAGAAACGTACGAGCATGTGTATTTGTAGATTCTTACCCAAAATACTTCGGTAGCACCTTAACCGTAATATAAATAAACTAACCAATAAAGGCAATTGCACAAAAAACTAATGCGTGGTGATTATAGATATGGGCGAAAGAGCAATTTATTTCGTATCTATGTTTGCGCAAACCGCTGGAAGCATTGGACATGTGTAAGTTAATAATTTTATTGTGTAGGGATTTGACGGGAACAATTGTTTGAAATATTATCAGTGAGTAATGCGCTACGCCCATAAGGCATATGCATTCACCCTTCGAACTTTGGTGCGATTTTAAAACAACGAATGTGTAAGGGAGGTAGGTTATAAGTAAGAAAGTTCACAAATGAGCAACTCACTTCGTTTGCTATAAAATCTGCTTAGAATTTGTTCTTATATTCACCCTATCCTTACCTTAACCTTACCTTATGCTTACCTTATCCTTACATTATCCTTACCTTATCCTTATATTATCTTTACCTTAACATTACATTATCCTTACCTTAACATTACATTATTCTTACCTTATTCTTACCTTAATATTTTTAGGGTTTGAAAAAAAAGCGTGCAGTCACATGGTGGTGATTAAACGTTTATATTAAGAATAGGTAGAGTATAGTTAGCTATATAGGTTTAGATAGTTGGATAAAAATATATAAAAATACGAAAAAAAAACTATTGGGAGTCCTTCGCGCCATTTTGCACTGACATGTCAAGTGCACGTTTTTTTTATAAATTACTTTACTGTGGATTTTGTTAGTCAAAAGTAGTGTTGTTTTAGTTAATCAATTGCTACAATGTGAATAGAGAACGATAAATTGCACTTCATTATTCACCCCTATGGCACAAAAAGCAGTTACTTTTTTGCGGTTTTCCTGCGACGTACGCTCTTACCGTGTATAGGCGATAATGCCGCGAGTGACTCTAAGAAAAGCATGAAATTCTGCAACATCTGGATATATGTAATCATATCATATGTAATATTAGTACTTAATATATGATAGTTATTAATAATTGGCACCTACCTTACATTTAAAATGGTCTACAATGTCCCTAAGGTTGGCTCTTACATAATGTCTAGCGGCATGAAGTCCGCCCCTTGTATATACGAGTACTTGTATATATATGTTTAAAAATAAATGAATAAAAAACCTCAAAAAAAAAGAAAAAAAATAATTAGGACAGACATGGCTGTATAGGCTACATTCCTTAGCCTTCCCTATCTCATTCATCATGCATTGGGAAAAGAGAAAAAAAAAAAACTATATTCCTAACTAAAACACATTCGTGCTTTTGATGGCATAAAATGATATTGCTTTAAATTCGTAATGTTCCGCTAATTTGGCTGAGCGTTGCAAGCGGGAGGCGCGACATTAGGGCCGTGACAAACGGACGCAAAAAATATGACATCTCTATATGTCGCGCGTTTGGGGATCATTTTTGTCATCAAAATAAAGATAATGAATATCGTAACGTTTTATTATTCTCAGTCGTCTTGATTTATGGTACAGTCATAAATAATAATGTTTTTAATTTGAAATTTAAGCTTTAGCTCTTAATAGAAGTAAAATAGATTAGATTATAATGTAAACAACTGTAGATTTGATATTTGTATAAATCTATTCCTAATTCCAGAAGAATTATTTGTTTTACGCTCGTAAAGTACATAATTTCAGGCTTTAAGCTAAAGCGTATTTGACGTGTGGCGCGGTGTTGGCTCGGTTGTAAGAACGCGTTCCTTAAATTCTACAAAGGTCGGTTCAAACCCACCCGGCATGTACCAATGAGAATTACACTTTTCTTACGTACATTTGTCATAGATTTACAACACAACCGGTCCCGTGCCTTGGAGAGCACGTTAAGCCGTCGGTCTCGGTTCCACTAATACTCTATCGGGCGGATGCCTCATAGGTATATGTTAAATATTCATTTCATTCATTCATTACAGCCCCTAGAACACAACGTCCCAGACCTCCACTGCTGGAGATGGGCCTTCCAGAACATATATCTGGAGAATTTGGCCTACACTCGCCACGCTGGCCAGACGGCTTGGCGAGGATATGATATCAAATTTTAATGACAATTTATTCACGATTCCACAAGTTCGTATTAGTGGAACCGGGTCCGACGCCTTAACGTGCTCTCCGAGGCACGGGAACGGTGGTGTTGTAAATCTATGACGAATGTACGGTGAGTTTGAACCGACCTGTGTAGGATTTAAGGAACGCGTTCTTACAACCGAGCCAACACCGCGCCGTTCACATCGTTAAGATCCTTTTAATTACTATGGTTTATAAAATTGTCATCAAAAGTTTATTGATTGATGGTCACGAAATGATTCGAAGCTGTAAATGTGTTTCTTTTATCGACAATATCTGTAACGTCGCGTGGCGGCTAATCCGTTAACCCTCTAACACCGCCCGCCGGTCTGAGGGGCCCAGTACTGAGAAAATAAATTAAAATCACCACGGGAAACACTTACACTGTTATTGTATCTTAGGAGTGTTTGCGGTTGTGGGGGAGTCATCCAGTCCTTTGTTTTCATGTGAATTAAGCTTTATTACAGCCCCTGGAGCACAGAGTCCAAGACATCCACTATTGGAGATGGACCGTCTTTAAATTTCTGGAGAGTTTGCTATACTCGCCACGCTGTCCAGTCGGATTGGCGTGGGCATGATGTAAATTTTTCAACTATTCCACAAATTGGTATTAGTGTTACTGGTACCGAGAGCTTAACGTGCTTTCCGCCATGGGAACGGCGGTGTTGTAAATCTAGGACAAATTTACATTCCGGGGTTGAAACGTACCTTTTTGAGGATGCTAAAAAAACGTTTTTACATCCGAGACAAATTTTATACAACGTATAAAATATGACATATCGGCTGTATATTTGCAGACATCATTCGCATTATATCGTCAAAGTAATAAAGGTATCTACCATTTTAAAAAACTATAGATTATGTTTTTATTTACATGGGATTACAAATTTAACATTAATAAACAACAATATACATAAACATAAAATGAATTCAACCTATTGATAGATCACTGATATTCAATTTAAATTCGTATTAAAAAAACAATAAAAATAATGACTATATTAAACATTAAATAAGTTAAACCATAAAAATAAAAAATAAAACAAAATAAAAGGAACTCTTTATTCTAGATTAAATATAAATTTAAAGCTACCTATAAATTCGAAGTAGATACAAAAATAAAAATAAAACTAAAAAAAAATAAAATAAACAAAAAAAATCCTACTTACAAAAACTAATTTAAATATAAATCGTATCCGCGCGGCATGGTTGCAAGAACGCTGGCCGCATTTCAAAATAAAATAAAATTATTATTATTGACTATTTTTTGACGTAACGTTAATATTGACATGTATTTTATTATTCCATTTTTATTGTTATACATTTTTACATTATTATAGGTGTGTTATTATATAATAATAAATATTTTTATGCTGTATGACAGCAGGATACGCCGGAAAACTAAACCTACTAGTCACAATATGAAGCGTATTCTAGAAAACACATGATAATTTTGATTATGAACAAAAACAAAGGTTATAAAATTAGAAAAAAAATATGCATTTTATGAAAAAAGTTTTTACCGACTCGCGCCCAAGATCATGGTGCATCACCAACCGTGCTTACGAGTTTTGGGCTCTAAAACTTTGATTTCTAATGAAAAAGGGCTAATAAAAAATATTATTTAATTAGGAATATTAATTACCATAAATTTCAAGTAAAGTATTGCTTTAGAATTAAGTAATTTGCTGATTATATTTCCCTTACTCTACAACCAATTTTGCTAAATTGTTTGGCGCTCCATTAATAAATTGTTCTACAATATTGCCGACAATAGGATAAATGTTCGGAAGTGTTCTAATGCGTGCCTTCCCGTTTACAAAGAAGACCCTCTGTCTGACGCTGTTATTAACCCTTAAACAGCAGAGCGGGCGGGGGTGACACGCGTACTGTCACATTCATAATGCCTATAGTTTATTATAATATTTTCGCTCCATATTGCTCTATTTCCCCTTTAAAATTAATGTTTTTACATTACGCGTAACCCTAGGGCTGCTAGCTTGTCTAAGGGTAGATTTTTCTATCGTCAGATAAAGTTGGTCTACTAATAACTTAAGAGTATATTTAATTTATTTAAAAACTTTATTGCACAAAGTACAAAGGCGGACTTAGACATTTTCTGACAGCTAAACCTTGGGGACAAATTAGAACATTTATAGGTGCAATGAAAGAGATGTTTCCCTTTCCGGGTGGTCAGAAACCACGCTTATAAATAAGCGGATTCACATTTAGCCAACTTTACTATAGGCCAATCATAAGACAAGTGGCAAGCTCGTCGATGTCACCAGCGTACCAAACTCGAGAAATATCACAAATAAATTAAATATTTGTGTCCCGACCAGGAATCGAACCAGGTACCTCCGAGTCTAAATCCACGGACTTAACCGCTAGACCACGGAGGCAGTTAAATACAAATATATAAACAAAAATATACATATATACACTTATTAACATTGTTGGGAGCGATTTAGAAAGTGTAGATAGACAAGTTTTTTGAACGAAGATCTGGTAGACGCTTGCCTTATGTTTATAGGGAGATTGTTTCATAAAGTGGCAACAACTGTAAAAGAATTTGAAACAAATCCAGCATGATGGAAGGGGACAGAAAGAAGTGAGTTGTAAGAAGAACATATATCGTAAACATTTTTTTTATGTATCTTTATATCGTATAAAAGTACAGCAGCATAACTTGACTATTAAAATATTAACACGTTAAGAAGTTCTGATGATAATCGCAATATTGTGTATTTTTATTTTTCATCTTTTATACTATATTATTTTAGTCTTGTTTAATTTTTGTCATAAGAAAAGTTTATACAAAGCGTAAAATTGATAATTATTTGAACAATTCCCAATAATTTGAAACCCTCCGTGTAAACTCACTGCGCCCGTTGTTTAAACAACCGCTTGATCTAATATGACAATAAATCATGTTATTTGAACGACGACGCCTCATGACACAATGCCGACATCATGACATGACCGACGCACATATTTCAAAACTTTATACTTACCAAACTGTATCATTACCGCGTTAATAATCTGACAACAGATAATTAAGAAAAACCGTAGTATAATAATAATAAAATAAAGTTTTTTTTAATTAATTAAACACTATCTAAATAAAAAAACTGAATTTAATACAAAACCAACTATAAAATAACGTCCTATTCAGGGATAGTCCCAAGGAGACTGGCAACAAAATAATTGCCAGTTTATATACTAATTAATCTTATAAAGATACCTAATTAAAATGCACAGTTAATAAAAAAAATGGTTATTGCATCGTTAACAAAATCCTACGCTATTCGATGCAAACCTCAGGAGTCTCAGCAGTTTTTACTAAGTTTTTAAAAACTAATACAAAACCAACTATAAATAAAAAAAATGTCCTCTGGAGACGAGCCTTCAGGGGTAGTCCCAAGGAGACTGGCAACAAAATAATTGCCAGTTTATATATTAATTAATATTATAAAAATACATTTTTTTTATTGTTTAGGACTACAGTAATTTAAAATGTTGTCACTTTGAATTGACATATTGACACTGTCTCCGTAGTCTCGCATTTAAGTCCGTGGACTTGAAACGTGAAAGCGGGAACCAGCGCAATGTGTGAAAGTCGATAGCCCTTGAATATATACAATATTCAACATATTGAACATATTATGTTGTGTGTGATAATACATATACACTGCTGTGTGTACTATAGAAATAAATAAATGAATTTGTAACAGCAATATAAGTTGACGATGGTAAATTTGATATCATACAAAATGGTTGTTGCATCGTTAACAAACAACATAACATATTATGTTACGAGTATGTGTGTGATAATATATGTATGTACTGCTGTGTGTACTGTAAAATAAATAAATAAATTAGTAACAGCAATATAAGTTGACGATGGTAAATTTGATATCATACAAAATAGTTGTCGTTAACAAATTCCTACGCTATACGATGCAAACCTCAGGAGTCTCAGCAGTGGTTGTTATAAGTTAAAACGTAGATAAAGATAACCTTAATTCTGTATTTTGTCGTCACTGCTCTCTTAATCGATATCAGCCGATGCTTGAGAGAAAACTCATAACAAATTATACAACGCTGTTATTATATCGATGTGTGTTGAATTGTGAGTCTTATGCGCGAGGTCGAGGATAGATTATCAAACGTGCTAGTATGTTTGGAAGAGTTGTATGGGATTGAAACAATGGCGTCCAGTCACACAATGGACAATGGTAGGACTCGATATGCTTATTCATAACCACACACATCGATGTCTGTTGACATTCTACTGTAAATGAAAATTTAAACCAAATGACTTGATCAAAGCCTAGGCATATAAGAGACACAGAAACGATATCATCACATACAGGCGTCAAGTTTTTAAAAACAAAAGAACCATAGCAAACGCACATACAAGAAATTAACTGAACAAAATATTCCTTTTTAACCGACTGCACGACGCAAAGAACACTGGAGACAAATTTTGATGATTCTCACGTCAATCGATTCGTCATCATCACGCGAGTGGCACTGAAGATATGACATTAATCAAATTTCATTAAGGTGACAACCAGACGCCATATTATCCAAAATAAAATAGTGAAAGTCGACCAACTACATATATTGAATAAGCTACTATATTATCAAATAGGTATTTAAAAATCATGTTGAGGTTTCACTTATCATTATTTTTATATAAATGAGAGAATGCCTTTGTGGTCTAGCGGTTAAGTCCGTGGATTTAGACTGGGAGGTACCGGGTGCGATTCCTGGTCGGGACACAAAAATATTTATTAATGTAAATTATTATTTAATTTATTTGTGATATTTCTCGAGTTTGGTACGCTGGAGACATCGACGAGCTTGCCACTTGTCATGATTGGCCTATAGTGAAGTTGGCTAAATGTGAATCCGCTTATTTATAAGCGTAGTTTCTGATCACACCGAAAGGGCAACGGTCGTGATAATACTTTACTTTACTTTTTTTTTAATTCGAGAAATAAGGATATATTCAATTTAATTAAAAATAATTTATTCGAGAAATGAACTGCAACTACGAGTAATAGTAATAAATAACTATATCACTGGGTATTTTAGTTTATATCATACAGTTAATTACGCTTTTACTTAACATTTCTATCCTGTATACAGATATAGTGCGAGCAAATTTTTTATATTTATATGTGACTGCGCCCACTTGGTAGTAAGTGTCGCGCGAGGTCTGAGTGTTAGTAACTGGAATCAGACACTCATGATTGACTATGCTGACTTGACTGGGCAATTTGAGCCTGATCACGAAATGTGTGGATATACTTTACTGGGTTTATCGGCACGAACGGTGGATACTTTCCCTTCCCGGCAGACTGTGCAAATTACCACGATCAGTCCTCCTACCACCTATTTGTTTTTCTCGTTAAAAGTATTGCAAGCTTGCAATAAATATAAATGGCAATAAAAAATAGACAATTTTATTCGAAGTAAAATAACATACATTATATATAAATTAAACACTATCTAAATAATACAATTCGAAGTAGATACAAAAATATTAAAATAAAATAGATTAAAACACTTATTATAAATAAAACTAAACTAACAATATCTATGAAATTAAATCTATTCTACAAAATAAACTAAGGGAAGGTACCTAAAACGCTCACCGCATTTCCTTGTTGAATTATAAGGGAAATATTCTGTTTTAGGTAGTTATGGCAATTGGGATCGCCACACTCTTGAAACAATCGTTTACCCAGCTCTTTTACAAATATGTGGGTATCAAGAGAATTGTTTCTACCCCAAATGCCACAAAAAATAAATAACTTTTTTTAATGCTAATATATTTTATGTGCTTTTTGAATTCGGCTGTATGAGCAGCCGAACCGGCCTATTTTGGGGTAGAGGAAATGTGGCAAGCGGCAAAGGTAGCCACACATGTGGCATTCCAAACAAGACTTCTTCCCTCACTCCATGGTACAAGAGACATACCATCCGGCCTTTTGCTATCACTACGTGATAGACCTAATGGTAATAATAGCAATCATTATTGGCATAATTTCACTTCATAATCACAAATAATCTTATATAACAGATGTCTGTGGGGCCAAAGTTATTATTATCGAAGGCGTGGTTGCACTAGATAAGTAGATTTGCGGCAGTACGGTAAACGAGGCCCATAAATTGATCGAACAAACACCGTTACAACTGCTTAGCTTCCGAACAAACAGGGGCCTTGTGTCAGAATGATACCCGCTGAATTGACCTAAAATAACAATTGGGGGCCGATGGTAAATATGCATGATTATTTTTTAAAGTTTATACACTAATATATCCTAAAAATGCTTTTATTACCTCGAAAGAAAGAAAAATCTATACAAATAATAGATTGATATTTTGTTAATGATGTTTAGATCAAAAAACGGTCGCTATCACGCTAGCTCTGTGACGTCACAACACATTAAATAAGAGTGTTTTTTATATTGTTCAAAAATAATTTGTGACGACCAAGCCAACCCTTTACCGGGAATATTCTAAAGTCCTTCCGTACACATGTAGTGTATAACGGTGTTTTGTCGTATTTTATCGGAAAACTTCGTATTTATCGTGCTCTCTCAATTAGCTTGAGAACCATTCGACACTAATAATAAAGTTCCATATTTATAGATATGAAAATGTCTTTCATTTAATTATTGATTGACACTTCGGGTGGCCTGTTTTCCCGATGTAAATACATTATGCAATATCAGATATATTATTAATTAATCATATAGAATCTAGTTTTTTTAAAAAGGCACGTAAATGTATAAGAGATTTGTTTATTTTGTGTGCTGTGACGTCACAATATTTTAAACCAAAAGTATAGCTTTTATGAACAACAGTCTTTAATTTTGAAATTAAAAAGTAATAAACAGACAGTATAAATGAATTACAATATTAAATAATTTAAAAAGAAAACTAAATTATTAATAAAACTAAAACCTAAAATTTTAAAACATAAATTACAATTTAATAAAAATAAAACTACTTACTTAATAATTAAAAATACAACTAAAAACTAAAATAAAGAAACAACAAAATAAAATTACATATCTTTCTTTTTTATGAGTTAATGAGGTTATTATCAAATTCCACATATTGCATAGTTTTCTTGGAGTCACTCGCGGCATTATCGCCTAAACACGTAAATAAAAAATAAACTACAACTTGTGCCCCATATATACATACAGTGCAATTTATCGTTTTCCATAATTATTCACATTATCACATTATTAAACAAATCAACACCACGTTTGACTAATAATGTCCAGAATAAAGTAATTTACAAAACAAAAACTTGCACTTGACATGTCCGCGCAAAATGGCGCGAAGAACATTTTGTCTTAGCCGGTTAGTCGAGATTGGCACTTATCATGATGTTGGTTATAACAGTGCACCATTAAAAATACCTACGAGTCCTGATGTTTAATATAACTTCAAAATGCAGAAGTGTCTTAACAATCGAGTTTTTAATAAAGATCGCGTTGTACTTCCGTTTCTTTGCATAGGTCTGTGACCCACAATGCGTTGACCTCACCTTTCAAAAAACCCTGTTAAAAAAACATTGCATATTGCGTCGACGCGTGCGCAAGAAGCGGGTGTGCATCTTACAAAGCAGCGGAAGACGCCCGCCCTCGGCAGATGGAGCTGATGTTACGGAGGGATGGAATACCGGTTTTGACGAAATTACCGCTGTAATTTAAATTGAGTTCCTTATATTAATAAAAAAACTACTAGTACAATAAGCAAATCAAATTAAACCTAGAACTGAGGGTTTAAACCATCCATACTAATAAATTATAAATGTTATTACAGATAGGAACACTTTAATCTTGAAATGATAACTTGATGTCTGCTTTTAAATAAAAATCATAAATTTTGTCTTTAATTTTCATTTATTGCGTCTTCATTTCGTTATCATCGTCTGTGTTCTAAATTCAAAGTCATTTTGCCATAAAATAATGTCGTCTAAAGTTGTCAGTCAGAAAGGAGGTCGAAGTCAGTCCAAAGCGGTTGCAAAAAGCCGCAACAAATGTGAAAGAAGATTTGTCTGTATGTATGTAAGTTTGTTTGGCCTTCACGTCTACATTACTGGACCGATTTTGATGAAATTTTGAAGAATAGATCCTTAGAACCATGAGACGAACATAGGATGACCTCAACATCTGACTTCACGGCGAAATATCTGTCTGCCTATTATTTTATTGTTTACGCTCAAACTACTTGACCGATTTATATAAAATTTCGCAGATATGGTAAGTACCATCCCAGGTTGGACATGACGTCATCATATAAATCACATGTCATGACCCGACTGCCACCTGAAGCATTTTTTCGCTGGCAATGCCGGGTCAAACTGCTAGCAAACAGTTACTAATTGGACACTTTAAAAATACTGCGTAAGGGAAATGAACAGTGTAATACTGTAGTCCATAAATGACTTGTTAAATTATTAAAAAAAAAAATACCTGACTTATAAATCAATTGGCCTAATTATTTATGACCTTTAAGACTGTGCCAATGTTTCTAAATATTGTAATTTAATTTTATAATAATCGTCCCTCGCCAATAATCCTGGCCCGTCTGATGCCTATTATTGAGGAGTTTGTCGTCGGCCTGACTAGGCGTATGTTCTATCGGGCTAACAACGTTAAAAAAATATTTTGATTCTCGTGGCTATTAATGTATTTGTAATTCTATTCATGAATCATCACCCCTGGCACGCGTTCTAACAGAACCAGTCTAAGACAAAATGCTATGCCATACGAAACGAGATAAGAGCACGCGCCAAAATAAAGTACCGTAATGAATGAGCTTGTAAAAGAAAACCTTCGTTTCAAGATCTTATATTACTTTTGTAAAGGAAGGAAGTAGGAGCACGGCAGCTGTTTTGGCTTCTTTCTTTTGATAGCTAGTAATGATGGCTTGTAGTGCATTGCTTTTGTCATGCTATCCTGTCGCGTGGCGTTTTGGAAGTGGGTGGAAACCAGAAAGGTGTTCGCCACGGTGTGGTCTCTTAGACCCGGTGCCACTCAAGATGTTTTGATTTTGATAGACACAGATTGCAGTTGAATAGGCAATAGGGCTTATAATGGCATTGTTATACAAATCATGCTTTTTATTACCTTATATACATGCCGCAGTGACAATTTAATAATATTTATTGTAACGTAATCGTTACAGAAAAGGAACTGCCCAATATGAGTATCCAACTAGAAACTACAAAAAAAAACATACAGTCAAATTGAGAATCCAATATGGAAATTTAAACCATAAATTCTTCTGAAATACACAAGTGGGCTAATTACTAGGACTCAGAGGTACCGGGTTGGATTCCTCGTCGGGACACAATCATATATTTAATTTATTTATGATATTTCTCCAGTTTGGTACGCTCGACATCGACAAGCTTGCCACTTATCATAATAAACACTTACTAACATTGCGAGGAGCTTTTCAGATAGTGTAGATTTACGAGTTTTTTAAACAAAGATCTGGTAGTAGCGTGTCTTATGTTTACAGGGAGATCATTCCATAAATTGTGGCGACAACGACAAAAGAATTTGAATCAAATCCGGAATTATGGGACTAAAAGAAGTGAATTGTGAGAGGAGCGAATACATTTATTATGGAAAGAAAAGAAATAGGCAAAATTGTTCTTGAGGTATCGCGGTGTCGCAGGCTCGTTTAAAACCGAAAAAAGCAGACAAAGAACTCTGAGAACTCTAACGTAAGACCAAAGTCACCCCCTATGTATGAGTATGTACCGATTTACAACTCTATTCTGTAGAATTGGGTCTACACTCGCCACACTGTTGGCCAGAAGTGTGTGGGTGTGATGTCAAATTTAAATGACAATTTATATAGCATAATATATACTGTGACTTTTTTGCATTTTAAGGAAAGGAGGGTTATGTTTTTTTAGATATTGCAAAAGGATAGCTTAAAAATGCAGTTAATTCGATAGGAAAGCCCATATCGGCTATTTATGGATCCTTATCTGTCTATCTATAAAGCCATTCCGGTTTGGAATCTTCAAAATACAGTAAGCGATAAGATTATTTGGCAAAACAATTACTTGTAATGTTTTGGTAAAATTCAATGAAAAACAACATCATTATCAGGATTTTCTTTATTTCTACCTACAGGTTCGATTTATGGTTGAAAAGACAATATATAGGTATAATTATTTAATTAAAGAATCATTAAATATAAATCAAAAAGTAAAGTATCATCACG
Organism: Tinea semifulvella; assembly: GCA_910589645.1. NCBI lineage: Eukaryota > Metazoa > Arthropoda > Insecta > Lepidoptera > Tineidae > Tinea > Tinea semifulvella. The sequence continues at coordinate 8,114,867 of OU342599.1, forward strand.
ACCGTTTCCCTTTCGGAGTGGTCAGAAACCACGCTTATTCTATTATTATACCACGGATTCACATTTATCCAACTTTACTATAGGCCAATCATGACAAGTGGCAAGCTCGTCGATGTCTCCAGCGTACCAAACTCGCGAAATATTACAAATAAATTAAATGTTAATTAGATGTATTTATTTACATTAATAAATATTTTTGGGTCCCGACCAGGAATCGAACCCGGTACCTCCACGGACTTAACCGCTATACCACGAAGGCAGTTATTATATATATTATAAATATAAATCATCTCTACATTAAACAATATAGTATAGGTATTAAGGTTCAAATTAAAAAAATATTATTATAAAACTAATTATAAATAAAACTAAACTAAAAATACCAATGGAATTAAAACTATTCTACAAAATAAACATTTTGTAGAATAGCTTATTTTTGGGAGGGTACCTAAAATGCTCGCCGCATTTTCTCGTTGAATAATAATGTCAATATTTTGTTAAGGTAGTTATGGCAGTTAAAATATTTGGAGTTGGGTTTATAGTAAATTTGGCTAAATGTGAACTCGGTTCTCAGAAAAGCGTGGTTTCTGATAAAGAGATTATGATCGTGGTAATATGAAGTATTACGCAGAATTTCAATATAAAAATAGGTAAAGAAAAACGTATTGGTAAATCTAATTTGTCTCAAAACAAAAATCGGTTCGATCTACTCTAAACATCCGCGAACGCAGGGCACGAAGGCAGTCCAATATTTTGATAGATATTAATACATTTAGGTACTTACATCCGTTCGCAATTCGTAGAATTACAATTGAATGCACACTCTGAAAATAATACAAAATATTGATACGAATTCGAACCTTGTTATATCTTTGCATTCTTGTGTCAACATCTACTAAAAGAATTTGGTCAAGGCAGAGCGCACAGCAAAGAAAAGTGTTATTATACAAATACTTTATTATACTTTACTTAAAAGTGAGTACAAAGGCGAACTTAAAGCCAGTTCGGCTTTTTTAACCAGCTTACCAATGAGTTTTTTTTTACTCTGCATGAACTGTGACACCGCTGCCAACTGATGGTAAGAGGTACGCGAGGTCCAAGAATGGAAGCAACTGACGCAAGCCTCAGACGACTGACATCAGTCCCTATCACTATACCGGCCTATAAAGATGCTTTTTTACACTTCGTTTGAAGGACTCCAGGTTATAGGAATGGGGAAACCCACTGGCTGGGAGAGCATTCAACATTTTCAGCGAACGACAGATGTAAGTCTCAAAATTTATATGTTCGCGTAGGGATATAGTGGCTATGGTATGTGGATGCATATTTTGGCCTGTGCGAGTGGTTCGGTTGCGGAATAGAGAAGAAGGGATATGGTTGTGGAGCTCTTTAGAACATTCTCCGTAGTATAGCACTCATAAATATGTGGGGTGCGATTCTAATCAATTATTTACATAAATAGTGTGTGTATACATACACTACATACATACTTATTTCATTAATTTTTGGGAACTAGAAAAGAGAAGGCCCAAAACCCGGCCCAACGTTTTTGCAGCGTTGAGGCACGCTAAATACAATTCAATAATCATAACAATTAATTGTGTTTTTTAAAATTTTATTGCAACATCTCTTTTACCCCAGCATAAAATATAATTTAATTAAATAGTCAATTGATTACGATTTATGTATGAAATAATTACAAAACACTATTTATTAGGTTCTTTATTATGATCAGGTACTTTATTCCACATAAAACATAGATAGAAACTATAGATACATAAAAACTATAAAATTATTAAGGTAAAAAAAAGTTTTTGTCAAATTGTCGTTATGCTAGGGTAAAATAAATAAAATTATTACAGATTATGAAAACACAATATATTAACTATGAAATAATAAAAAAAAACATTATGACACGAGAACATTTTATTGGGCCCATTTCTCTAAGAAAAATGGGCATACTCATTTGTGAAGGTAAAATATGAGGTTCTTCTTGTTTAAAAATATCTTATTAAGTAGTTTTTTAAAGATATGAATTGATGGAGCTTGTCTGATGGTCAGTGGAAGCCTGTTCCACTGGCGAGTAGCTGATACGATGAATGAGTTTGATTATCTGCTGGAAGTGTGGAGTGGGATTTTGAGTTGGTTGATATGACAACAACGAAGAGGGTGGTCGTGCAAATTAAAGAAGAAGGATGTAAGATAAGAAGGAGCTATAGAGTTGAAAGAATAGAAAGTGAAGAAGATGTGCTGACCTGCGAAAGCGGATGAGCTAATTTAATAGAACAGTGTTTACGTAAAAAAGGAATATTTTCCGTGTCAGGGTCATTGCACTACGCTGTTGATAAAGCGATTTTTTACTCCGATATTGTCAATTTCAAATTTAAACTCGTATTTTATCTTCCGAACTACAGAGTAGCTTTGGTTCTTGATCCTTGTCTAATTATAGTAGGTATAAAGCATTTGGCTATTTAAAATATTGATAAAATTGGGTGTTATTGTTTGTAGCTAGTTCGGTTTCTGTAGCAATTTCAGGGCTGGAGTCATTTGGAATTTTCTCTTGATCTTATACATTTATTGTGGCCTCACATTCTTAACCAACTACGCAATTAGTGCATTAATTCATTCTAAAAATATTACTTCTTGTTTGTTAGGTATTACCTATATTGTTTAAATAGATATTATTATTTTGCCTTTTCCACTTTCTTCTTCGACTGCAATTACCTTATTCATTATATCAGTATATATTTTTTTGTTTATATATAAATATATACACAAACAAAAAGTATAATATTTATTTGTTATATCCGTTTCATCATTAACATCATCACAGCGCTTACAGTAATCTTAGACTGCTGAAGATGGGCCTTGCAGAACATATTTCGGGATAATTTGGCCTTGTTTCTATCTAAGACGAGTTTCTGCCGTATATTAGAGATATATTTATGTATTTGTCTAAACTCTAGAAATATCGACGAGCTTGCCACTTGTCATGATGATCCGCTTCTTTATAAGCGTGGTTTCTGATTGAAGGGATACGGTCGTGATGATACTTTATTTATTTCAGTTCTTGTTAATATTAAATTTATATAATTATTGTTTTTTTTTCTAGATGGTGCAGAGGATGGTGATGGAGCTACAGAAAAGGATGATCCAACAGGTAATGCCAAATCCTCTTGTTTTAGTCATTGTGTGGATTAAGTAATTACGTAACGTGTTTATAATTATTATCAACTGTAAGTATCAATAATTTAATTGCAACGATCTAATCAAATAAAATGTTTTGTTTGCCTAATTAGATTTCTAATCTTTATTATTATGAATGGAGTCAAATTGCGAACAATTTGGATAACAATATTAAATAAAAACATTACTGAGTAGCAACTCCAGTACCTAAATAGTGTTTATTTTAACGCAAACGTTATATTTAGTGCCTTTTAAAGTTGATGTTCGTGTAAATATTCAATAGGTGGTAGGCGGACTGATAGTGGTAATTTTCCCAGTCTGCCTGGAAGTATCCATCGTTCGTGCCGATAAACCTATTAAAGTGTATCTACATGTTTCGGGATCAGGCTCGAATTGCATCTTGCCCGGCCAAGCCGGCTGCTCTAACACTTAGAGACTAATATCAGTCATGAGTGTCTGATTCCAATTGCTAACATTTATGGACATCGCTCGCCACTTCCTATCAGATAGGCGCAATATGCTTGTATAAATTGTTATTTACCGCGCATTTTAAGTGACTTTAGGGACAAAGTTAAATAAGTTTTGAGTAATAAACTCCCACAGCTTTTTTTAATTATACTATTTATATTAATAATTCATTCATTAGTTCATCACAACCACTAGAACGCAGAGTCCTAAAGATGTCCACTGTTGGAGATGGGTCTTTCAGAAATTTCTGGAGAATTATCCCCTTAACTCACCACGCTGCGCTGGCCTGCTGGTTGGCGAGTGTGTTAATTTTTTAATGACAATTTATTAACGACTTCACAAGTTCGTGTTAGTCAAACTGGGACGGCTTTTAAAGTGCTCTCCGAACCACGCGAACGATGGTGTAGTAAATTTAAGAAAAGTGTATTTCTCATCTGTACAAAGCGTTCTTCTCTAAGAACGCAATTTTACTTTATTGATTACTAATCAACAAAATAAACCACTACTTTGTCAATTAATGATTGAGATGACTTTGGCTGCAACGGGACTAAGATACTGCCGACTACATCAACCTCTAACACTATGACGGCTTAAAAAAATATTATGTCCAAAACCATATATTTTAATATCAGGGATTAGCTAATAGTGTTGTATCTTGTGTTATCAGTTGAGATAGGACAATACTGATTATGGATCCGAATCACTGATTGTCAGTACTAAAGTTGACAATAGGCAATTCTGTTGTGAATGCTGTTTTGTAATTAAAAAGTGCAGTTGCGGTTTTGTCAATCAGATTCACGTAAGTACCAATTGAGGGTTAGTTAATTTACAGGTCATCGTTCTTAATCCTGAACATATAAATAATACACGCAATGTAAATGAAAATACAAATTCGCGGGTACATATACTAAAACATCGAACTACACAATAAATAGAATACTTATAATTTGACGGGGCGGTATCTACTGTTCCTGACCAGTAATTTAAAAAAATCCATTACCTATTATTGAGTTGTTCAGCTGATATTAGTTTCTGTTTTAATCACTAGTGAATATGTTAATGTAGACATTATGTAAATTATATAAAATTATGAATATAAAATGTAATAACTGTTATGACGCGTAAAAGTGCTAAAAATGTTGCCTATTTACTGAATAAATTATTTGATTTGATTTGAACCCCGGCCAATGACAAATACACTTTTCTTACATACCTACATTTATTATTTACAACATCACCGTTTGTGAGTCTCTAGAGCACATGCAGCCGTTGGTGTTGGTTCCGTGTATACCAACTACGACTTTTTGTAACATTACGGAATTGACAAAAAAACAGTGAATCTGAATTCTCCAGGAACATGTTTAAACAGGCCTCGCAGTGAAGGTCTAAGGTCAGTATTAATAAATAATAAAAATAGAAAGAGGCAGACATTACTTCAGTTATTATAGGATATTGAGATGGATTTATTATAAATTATTACCTCGTTAGTAAACCAGCCTGTAGTCAGTTAAAAGCTCTAGATATCATTATTCTTCTCTCTCTTTAATATATTTTTATAAAGCGGAAAGTTTTGTAATTGTTATAGACTAAGTAAAGACATTAAAGTAAATTTGTTTTAATAAATTGTAATAAATATATTGATGACGCTCTATTGAAAGCATGTCAGTATGCGAAGATAAGATACAATATGCAGATAGCTCTAAATAAGATAGTTCAACAGCAAATCAATCAAGAATAAAAGTGACTATTATACATAAGTATATGGATTAGAACCAGTTGGTCTGATCCATAAAATCAAAGTCGCTCAGCGAGCTACGAAGAAAGATATGGTTGGTATTTCTTTGATGGCTATAAAGCAAAATGTTGCCGACACATCTGGCGTAGAACCGACGAACGATGGGGTAATCGAGTGAAAGCAGAGTTGGACGATCCATGTCAGATAGACAGATGACCTAAAGAAGTTACGCGATAGCAGGTTGCAAAAGACCGCATGATTAAAGATTAGACGATTAAAGATTCTACTTTAAGAATAAAAAGATTTAATTTATAAATAACATAATAACATCTGAGAAAAAAAAAATGGAACTACAAAAATTAATGAAGTTTTCCAACGACGAAAAAACTTAAATTAAATGACTATTTAAATGAAAAAACTTTATTTCTCGGCTTGCTATTAAAATAACTTAAAAAGGAACATGTTACGCAGTTGTTCCCGTCAATATTATTTATGTAAAGAGTGGTAAATTCATGTATGGGCGTTCGCCATTGTTTTTTATGATTTGGTTGTATAAATTTAATAATTATGAATGTCGAATCAAGTACTAGTTTAGCTATTTTAACAGCTATATTATAGACTAATTTATTATTATTATTATGTACCTGTCAAATAATAATAATCAACATTACGTTATTATTTATTTGGGTAACGTTTAGTTCAGAGAATTACTTAAATAATTCTGAACATTTAATTTATGTAATTGCGCTATTGTGTTTTATAATGTTATTTTTTAAACATAGCTACTGGTTCGCTGAATGGCACGCGCTGATGAGTGTTGATACTATTAGCTTATTTTTATTTATTTAAATGGAACTCCAACAGCATTAACAGAAAATACAATATTATAAAATTTTACACAATACATAAGACCATAAATGGGTTTACCAAAAAAAATGCATAAAGCTAAGAAAATTGACAAAACCATGACAATAATTACATAAACAATTTAATATAACATTTAATTCACCAATAGATAGATAATTTAAATAATACTAAATATTTTGTATTTATTCTTAAGCTTGTCTTACTAAAGGACACATACTGAAATCTGCTTATAAATGATGAAAATATAAATTAAAAGCAACCTAAATGATAAAATTAAAAATAAACTAAACTATAAATAAAAAATGTCCTCTAGAGACGTCCCATCCGATATAGTCCCAAGGAGACTGGCAACATTTCCCCTGTGTATAGCGAGGCTAATACGTTGGCAGAAATAATTGCCAGCCTTCCTGTCTCCAGACCTTTCTGTCAGCCGCTTTGACAACTCCTTGGCCAAGCGCCTCGCCGACGGTCCCATGGGCCCATCGTCTCGACCCCAAACGGTGCAAATTCGTAACCGGTACCAAGGTTGGCGTATTTGCGATATTTGAGGTTCTTCGCAGAAAATGCCGCTCTCCCCGCGCCATCTCATAAAATTTTAATGTCGAAAATATATTGTAATTGAAACATTGGCATTGGATTTTCAAATGGTTTGAAATCCAGCACGCTACTCCATTCATTACAGCCCCTAGAAAACGTAGTCCTAGATCTACACTGCTGGAGATATATATCTGGTTACTATTCAAAATATTCTCGGTATTGATACGTTACAACCTCTTTTATATATATATTTGTTACTGGCCGCTAAGATTCATCCATTGACATTAAAAAAAAGTAAAATTGGAACCGAGATGTTCTTTTGTTTTTCTGCAATTGCCGAACAAACATGAACACCATGAGCGAATTAACAATTTTAACGAAATTAGAGCACCGATCCGTCATAAAATTCTTGACAAAACAGGGTAAAAATCAAAAAACCATAAAAGAGGAAATGGATTGTGTTTACCGTGAGTCTGCTCCTTCTTTATCTACTATTCAAAAATGGTCAAGCGAATTTAAGCGTGGAAGGGAGAGTATTGAAGATGACCCTAGACCTGGCCGGCCTGTAGTGGCTACCTCACAAGAAAATATTGATAAAGTGGAAAAACTTATATTGGAAGACGGCCGAGTGAAGGTAAAATCTATAGCTCAAGTAACCAATCTCTCTATTGGTACCGTACATGACATTATACATGACCATCTTAATATGTCAAAAGTAAGTGCAAGATGGGTTCCGCGAATGCTGACGCTTCTTCAAAAGGATATGCGTGTGGCTTGCTGTTCAGATTTTATCGACCTGTGTGGTGAAAATCCCGATGAGGTGCTGCAAAAAATAGTTACTGGAGATGAAACCTGGGTTCATCATTATGACCCAGAGAGCAAACAGGAGTCCATGCAGTGGCACATTAAGGGTTCAGCTCATCCCAAGAAGTTCAAGGTAATCCCGTCAGCTGGCAAGGTCATGGCCACAATATTTTGGGATTGTGAAGGAGTTTTGCTTATCGATTATAAAGAAAAAGGTGTAAATATCACAGGGCAGTACTACGCTAACGTTATACGTCAATTAAGAGATGCGATCAAAGAAAAGAGGCGAGGAAAGTTAACCAAAGGTGTTCTGCTTCTGCATGACAACGCCCCTGTCCATACTGCTCATATTGCCAAGGCAGCTATTGTTGAATGTGGGTTTGAAACTGTTACTCATCCACCCTATAGTCCGGACTTAGCCCCAAGCGACTTCTTTTTGTTTCCCAATCTTAAAAAGGATCTGCGTGGAAATAAATTTTCTGACGATGAAGCGTTGAAGACGGCCGTGGAGGAGCATTTTTACACCAAAGATAAAAAATATTTTTATGAGGGATTAAAAAAAATAATTGATCGATCTTATAAGTGTATGAACATAGGGGGGGAGTATATTGAAAAATAAAAATATCAAACTTTTCGTACTTGTTTGTTTTTATCCACATACCGAGAATATTTTGAACGCCCCTCGTAGTTACAAGTTGGCGAGGATCTGATGTTAATTTATTAACGATTCCACTAGTTTATAATTACGGAAATTTTAAACATTTTTTTTTGATATACCTACCTAATTTTAGACAGTAAAGAAAGGCAAAAACATTTCTAACGATTTTAACTCTAAAACAAATCTTATATATGATTCTAAAATGTCGGTAATTTTATTCTCTAGTAAGTTAAAATATACTACATTTCTATTGTTTTTTTTTTTTTTATGTTTTAGTTTATAGTTATTTAATTATATTTAAGTAAAGTAAAGTATCATCACGACCGTTTCCCTTTCGGGGTGGTCAGAAACCACGCTTATAAATAAGCGGATTCACATTTAGCCAACTTTACTATAGGCCAATCATGACAAGTGGCAAGCTCGTCGATGTATCCAGCGTACCAAACTCGAGAAATATCACAAATAAATTAAATATTAATTAAATGTATTTATATACATTAATAAATATTTTTGTGTCCCGGCCAGTAATCGAACCCGGTACCTCCGAGTCTAAATCCACGGACTTAACCGCTAGACCACGGAGGCAGTTATATTTAAGTACTTTGTAATTATTATTTTATATTTTGCAAATATTATTTTTCGAATAAATATAAATTAGTAATAAAGGTTATTAATAAGGTTAATTAGATGAAAGTCATGCATTGAAAGTAATGAATGGAGTTGTGAATATTATCGAGATTCATATTATCTATACAGAATTTATCTCCACAGAAATAAACTTTATCTATACAGGTATTAAGTTATAAGTTAGCTAAGCACTATCTGCCTAATCTTCGACGTAGTAGGCCATTTATTATCATGACAATAAAATAATTCGCAAAATAAGGATTTTGAAGATTAATAATATGTTTTAATTGATTTAGTTTTTGATTGCAATGAATGAAAAATATTTTGGAAAAGAAACACATATACAGTACGAAATCCGTAAAAGATTGACCTTCACCGATTTATCCGAATGAAATGCACATTTTTTTTAAGGCTTCAGGTGGTAGATATAGAATTTTAAGATAAAAAAGTTAACAATTTTTAAAGTAATAATCATTATCCGAAAAACAAAACATTATTAATTGAACTCGCTCACAGCCGAAAGACGAAATAGAGAGAGAAACAATTACGTAAGTTAACGTTCGTGCGATCGTCGACCTCTCGCTACCTACTTGTTTAGGGTCGCTATGAGTGGCGATATTTTTAGGACATCTTCTCTGCGCCGTAACTTAAGATTTTATTACTGATTTATTAAAATAAAAAAACGTAGTTCTTTAATTTTATTCTAGATTATAATGTAAAAATATTTGCTCTTTAACAAATTTCACGCAGTAATAAAAATACGATAACAAAATCAATAGTGATGGGTTACATATCGTAATATTCGTCAAGTAGTGTGAATAACTAGACATATCGACTAGGCTATCCACCATATGCCTTCGTCGGATACTCCAGTACTTCGGACACATTGCCAGAAAAGGAGGGGATAACCTGGATCAACTTTTTGTTACTGGCAAGGTGGAAGGAAAGAGACCGAGAGGCCGTAGTCCGGTACGCTGGTCCGACCAAATCCGCTCCACCACCAACACTAGCGTCTATGATGCTGTGCAGGCCGCCGAAGACAGAAACGGGTGGCGTGCTCTCATTAAGACGCACACAAATTCATCGGAAGGTCACGACCCTTATCAATGAGGAAACACGACGCAAGGAGGAGTGTGAATATTTTCAATTGGGCGATGATGTCTAATGTCCAAACTATCAGGAATATTCAAAATACTGAAAGTAGTGTTCGGGATTGTTTTTTTTTATCACGATTAAAGAAATAAAACACCTTAAAAGAGCCTTCAAACCAAATGGATATGTATGAAAAGGTTGATGAATGGAAGCTCTAGATTGTCTCTGCCTCAATACTATCCGTAAGGGAATCAGGGAATCATTTTGTTAGTGCCTTATTTATACTTATTTGTACACGTGTCAATTTGTCGGTTACAGTGAAGCTAAATAAAGTGACACTGCATGGGACAGTCCACTTTATCCGATATGACCTTAGGCATATTGTTGGTGCTGCTTCCAATTCTATTAATTGTAATTTTGTAAAGATACGTATGTATAACCTAATGGTAAAATTTCGTGAAGCCCTATCTAGTTTTATCCGGTATGAACCAGTATTTAATAATCAGACAGTATTGAAAAACAATTTTCTGATAAGAAGCTAATTGTCTTTATTATCACCTGAAGATACGATATAGAAAGTTTTGTTTTTAAATAAAATTAAACTACGATATTCGATGCTCTCAATTCCACTTCACTCCTCCAGCAGATATTCAGATTCACTAACTGTTTTTGCAGCCCGTCAATGGAACAGGCTGCCTTTATTTATCCGACAGGCACCGTCTCTAAATATATTTAAAAAACTCTTAATTTCTCACCTTCTTAAAAAACAAAATGTTAATCTCCTTTATTTATTTATTTTAAATATGCACGTATTTAATTTATTATTTATACACAGTATATATTTATTATCATCTTAGATGGTTAAACCATATACTTACCTACGTACCCATATATTTATTGATTTCCTTATTATAATATTTTGATCTTTTTGGTATATTTTTCTTACTCTGCACCCATAATATTCTTCTCTCACTCTCCCAAAGGTTAGCTGGTAGAGAATACCTTTATATATTATGCTCGCCTATGTACATGTTTTTATATTTAATATTTTGTGTGCAATAAATAATTTTATTATTATTATTATTATATTGCTTGCGAGTACTTTTAGGCGTCACATCCCAATTGGTTAAAGATCGTACGATCGAACTATGCGTTTTCGTCGTGCGATGACATTAAATAGTCAAATTTCTAGTATCCTAATTTAAGCTCGTAAGCACGCAACATTTTAATTACGATGTGCTATAAAATCTACTTTGAGTGTCTTAATTGGCTAAGGTTTCTGAATTTTAATTGAGATTTACATAAATGCAGTCCTCAATCGATTCTTTCTCGGCGTAATGTCATTATGTTGGTTTGTCGTAAACCCAACGTCTCGGGTCGCAGGTATCGGAATGCGGCGGGAGGCACGCTCCTTGGCGATAAACAGGCCCACTCTGAAAGTACTGAAATATGACACTTGTGGCAGACATGTAGTTATATCTTTTATATTTTCCTCCCTTGCTAATCATGCATGGGCATAGACTTAGGATCGTCGCTACGACGGACGAACAAACCGTAAAGGCCGCGTTCGTTTTAAAGAAATGTTAGCATGAAAATACCACTTTTTTTAGCACAAGTCGTTCGTTTAATGAAAATTCCAACATTTGATGCTAATTTTGTATGTCAGTACCGAGTTGAAAGGAGGGTTAGTGATGTTACTTTTTGACAGATGTAATTTAATATAAGAAACAAACCATGGTTACATTGTTGTATACTTTATAGTTTATATTATATTTGTTTAAAATGTATTTTAAACGATTTTATGTAATAAATTCAAAGACCATAATACATTGTCAATTGATTTGTTATTATTTGTTACTTGTCATACTTGCCAAAAAGTAGCCTCACCGCTTGTTTTTTTAAAGAAATGTTAGCATTGTTAAAAAAGTGGAATTTCTTAACAAAAACGACATTTCACGCTGGTTTATGAAGTTGCTAAGAAATGTTGGAAATGCTATAAAACGAACGCGGCCTAAGTACAATAGTATGTGCTAAAAAGAGAAAGCACTAAAAATACTGTCAAAGTTAAACGTCAACTTTTTGATAGTAATGCCCCAGATCACCCCGCTGATCAGAACGTTCCGCATGTTTTTACAATTATAGATAAATTAATGAATTGTAACTTACGACTATGGTGTCTTGTTTGTTATATGACTACATATATTCCTTAAGTGACTAACGTAATAACTCAAGAAGTGTAGCTTTCACAGGTTTTTATTTGAATACAAAATAAATTGCAAACAGAAAACCTAAAATTAAATAGACTATACTACATAAAAAAAAACTGAAAAGGGAACTTATTACGTAAATAAATAAAATGCAAATGAAATATTTAAAAAAAGTAGCTTCATCAAATCCTGTGGCATAGTGCCCAATATGCTGGCAGCATTGTCCATTTAAATTAAAGTATTTATTTTGCTACTAACATACTAAGGCACAGGGCGCGGTGATGGTTTGGTTGTAAAATTGTTAAATCCTATAAAGGTCTGTTCAAACCCATCCTGCATGTACCAATCGTCATGATCGTAGAACAGTGTCGGATTTAAAAACATACCCATAATTTTGCATATATATTTATATATAGTTTTATATTGTTTGTGGTCTGTAATTTATAGTGCAAATATTAGAAAGGGTTTCAAAATGAAATCTAGAAGGTTTGCACTTATTATGAGACTTAAAAAGTGACAAAAAAACAGTCGAAATGACAGTTGAATGGCCGCCATGAAAATTTTAAATATAGCAGATCCGTCACTGTTCTACGATCATGACGCAATGACTAATACACTTTTCTTACGTGTATTTGTCATACATTTACAACACCACCGTTCCCGTGCCTCGGAGAGTACGTTAAGCCGTCGGTCCCGGTTCTACTAATACCAACTTTTGGAATCGGTAAAAAATTGTTATTCAAAATTGACATCAGATCCTCGCCAACCCGTCTAGCCATCGTGGCGAGTGTAGGCCAAATTCTCCAGATATATGTTCTGGAAGGCCCATCTCCAGCTGTGTTTCAGGGGCTGTAATGTATACTACTAATACTCTGTAAACATAAAAGTGGTTTTTGTCTTATGACACTTTTTTATCGAGAAGCGACATATCGAATCAGAATTAGGTTTTAAACTTAAAGATTTCAGAATAGACATCCTGAGGTTATTGCTTCTGTCTCCCTCGAATGTCTAATAGAAGCTAGCAGCGTTCAGATACCTATATACACAAGATTTTATTTGAAAACAGGACGAAATATTTATTTCTTTCAATAATTAATTTATTTTATTCTAATGTGTATTTAAGTTCTGAATATACCGGCTACATATAGTGGAACGGTAAAAGTCTAAAAAGATAAACTTTACAAGAGATTTTATTTGGTGGCCTTGCCTGCCTTCGTGGTCTAGCGGTTAAGTCCGTGGATTTAGAGTCGGAGGTACCGGGTTCGATTCCTGGTCGGGACACAAAAATATTTATTAATGTAAATACATTTAGTTAGTATTTAATTTATTTGTGATATTTCTCGAGTTTGGTACGCTGGAGATATCGACGAGCTTGCCACTTGTCATAATTGGCCTATAGTAAAGTTGGCTAAATGTGAATCCGCTTATTTATAAGCGTGGTTTCTGACCACCCCGAAAAGGAAACGGTCGTGATGATACTTTACTTCTAGATTTTATTTATTTAATGTGGAAACTATTGATATAATATCACAAGTATAAGACACAAAAATAGATACAGATAGTCATTTACAAGTTTGAGGTCGGTTACTCAAAAAGCATATGTTAACATCACAATAGACTGGACAGCAATTTACCTAATCTTATTCTTTTTATTACCCCATTCAGACCTGACGTCCACAATTAAGGACACAAAGTTTAAAAACCTTTAAAAAGTAAAGTATAATAAAGTACGTAGTACCGTGATGTAGAAGCAGCTACCAATTCCGAAGAATTGATGGCACTAAAGTTATGATTCGTGTGTATTTTGTTAGTTATTTATTATTATAATCTATGCATTTACACTTCATAGAAAAACAGGTACCCACAAATTGGGTTTTTTTTTTTTTTTTTTTTAATACTATATTGTGACTTTGCGTCCACCTGATGGTAAGTGGCGTGCAAGGTTTTTGCACAATTGTAATCTATTATTATCTTTAAAAATTCATTTTCATTTTTATTTATTTAAATTTAAACAGTAACACACCGAAATGCATAAGACTATAAACTGCGAACCCGAAAGTACTGATTACAGACAATATTTAAAATTAAGTGTAGATACAAAACCACTAACAATATCTCGACACCTTTTATTTTCATTTTGTTGACATGTGTTATGAATGAGTAGATAGCGAAGAGATTCTCTAGAATTTTTTGTTCGTAAGGTGTAGCTGTTAGAAGTATTTACAACATAAAAAGTATATAAGAATATGTATAGGGGCGGCACGTGCTACAGTTTGTATGAAGAGGCGCACCAATTAGAAGTAATACCAAAAGCACAAGTACCATCATTATCACACGAAGTTCACACAAACCTCACCCCTTTTCCTTTATAACTTATGACTATATTCCTATGAAAAATTCACGGGTTTTCGGAGACAAGTAGAGTGAGCAATCCTGAAGTATGGGGTGGTTAAAGCGTTTAGGCCGAGTGCTCTCGAGGGCTTGCTGGCTTTTGTCGAGTTTTCCATCGTTTTGGCGGTTTTCATACGGAAGCTATTTTATCAATTCAGGGGGTTCGTTGGTTCGTTTTGCTAACCCTCCTCGGTAAACGACGCAAAAAATGTCTGAGCGTTATTTAAGATAGCTATAGTTAGGAGTTTATGTGAACCCTTCGATTCGCTTGGCTTGATCATGGTAAGTATTTATTACTATATCACAGCCTTTTGGCTACAAGATTGTGGTCGACGGTTTGGCATCCATTGCCTTGTATTTTTAAACTTTTTTATATTATTTGTTTACATTTTTACATAAGGTCTATAAATATATAGATAGTATCATCATCACGATCGTATCTCTTTCGTGGTGGTCAGAAACCACGCTTTTCAGTCGGATTCACATTTAGCTAACTTAACTATAGATAAGTAGCCTTCGTAGTATCTGCCACAAAATTATGGAATGATCTTCCAGCAAACATAAGGCAGGCAAGTATCAGATTGTCGTTTAAAAAACTGGTCTATTCACACTTTATGAATAGCTCTAAACCACGTTAGAAAGTTATATTTGTGTATGTTTATGTACAATTTTGTGTATGTATTAGTATTTAGTATATTGATATTATAATACATATATAAGAATATATAGTAGGTATATATTATATGTTGAATTATCCTATAATTGTAAATTACTGTTACTTTCATTGCACCTATATTTGTTCAAATTTGTCCCTAAGGTTTGGCTGTCAGAGAATGTCTACGGGCATTAAGTCCGCCTTTGTGCTTTGTGCAATAAAGTTTTTAAATAAATAAGTGGCAAGCTCGATGATGTCATTGCGTACCAAACTCGAGAAATCCGGTACCTCCGCTTCTAAATGCGCGTTATATACTATTCGTTAATATCTAACTACGATGAGGCTTACGTTAGGCAGCTTGTTGTTTCTTCCCATTATTAATTATGCAGATATCTTTTAATCCGACCTCACCGATGACGTGCTACTAAATAAATGCGATTTTCGAACTTCTCTACTTATACATTGGCTATTTATTTATTTAAATACTTTATTGTACTTAAAAAACTAGTACATAGGCGAGCTATAACGCCATAAGGCATTCATCACCAGCTAACCTTGGGGATCATGTAAGGTGATGGGAAGGACGAAGGAAAATATTAAAATAACTTAAATTAGTAAAATAAACATAATGACGCATTTATAGCACTCAAAAATAAATATACGTACACAAAATAAAAAAAAAACTATACACATATAATACATACATACATAAACATACACTATAAAACAATAGATATATATATAAATAAATAAAATGTCAAACAAATTCGTTAATTCGAGAGACATACATTCTATTTCTCAAGAAATAATGTGGTTAGAATGTTTTTAAATACATTGACGGACGGTGCGCGCCTGATAGCAAGGGGTAGCTTGTTCCACTGTTGCTATGTATATGGCTTGCGTATGTATGATCATGTTTCTTAATTTCGCAAAGAGTTAAAGTGGGTCAATATCCGAAATAGCAGTAATGCATATCCTTACCTGAAATATCGTTTCCAATTTCTATGCAACGCACACAGTTGTGCTTTTCACTCCTCTTCTAACAATCAATTGAACATTTCGACACATTCTTCCAGCAGATGTCCAGATTCTTTTACAGTATCAGCAGCTCGCCAGTGAACTGGCGAGGTAGCTTAACGTTCGAAAAGCAACCTCACTAGTGTTTTAAAAAAATATTTACCTTACACTTCATATTTTTCTTCTACTTCTCTAAATTGGATAATAATGTATGTATTTTATATTTATTTATTATGTATTATATGTACTTGTGTTATTATATATTTATATATTAGTGTATAAGTACTTTAGCTTTAGTTATTAATAGAATCTATTACTAATAGATTAGGTTTTTTTTTAAATTCCGCTTTTAATTAGGTACTGTAACCTGTTTTTGCAATCACAAAATTATCCAACGCCTGCGGTTGGATGTAGTTGCTTTTAATTGTTACGGAGAGGATTCTACGGAACTCCTTTTTTTTATTGAAAATTCATAAAACTTTTTATACTTTATATTTTCGATATTATTAATACAAATGTAGAAAAACTAAACACTTATCGACGTAGACTTTAACTGATTATTTATTATTTTAAACTAATTATTATTTTAATCCTAATATTTATAAAAATACTCGCTCTGTCGATCTCTCGGTCCGAGCTCCCGATCTTCTTTTTTTTCTCACAAAACAAAAACCCATCAACTATGTCATTGTCGTATATTGCCAATACTCTTCTTTATTAACATGAAAATAAAGCCCTGTAACCTACATGCACCCGTTACAGTACCTAGTGATTTAATGCACACACAATTCCTGCTTACTATCCCAAAGGTTAGCTGTTAGAAAATGTCACTTGACATTAAGCTCGCCTATGTACATTTAAATGAATATCATCATCAGCCTGTGTCTCTCCACTGCTGGATATAGGCCTCCCCCAAGGCTCGCCACTTCACACGATCTCCTGCCACTCTCATCCAACCCCCACCAGCGACCTTCCTTAGGTCATCTGTCCATCTAGCGGGGGGTCGACCCACTCTGCGTCTTCCCGTACGTGGTCTCCACTCCAGAACTCGTCTACTCCATCGTTCATCGGTTCTACGACATACATGTCCAGCCCATTGCCACTTCAGCTTACTAATTTTGAAGGCTATATGGTAACTTTGGTTCTCCGACGGATTTCCTCGTTTCTAACTTTATCCATCAGAGAAATACCAAGCATAGCTCTCTCCATAGCCCGCTGAGCGACCTTGAATTTGTGGACGAGACCCACTGTCAGTGTCCATGTTTCTGCTCCGTACGACAGCACTGGAAATGGAAAATGAATAAATGTGGAAAAAATAATTTATTTATTTATCTAAACATGACATGTGACCTTGCGCCCACCTGATGGTAAGTGGCGTCTGAGGTCCATGAATGTTAGCAACTAGAATCAGAGACTCATGACTGACATCAGTCCCTAACACTATGTCGGCTTGACTGGGTATGACGGCAATTCGACCCTGATCCCGAAAGATGTGGATACACTTTACTGTGTTTATCCGCAAGAACGGTGGATACTTCCCCGCCCCGGTAGACTGGGCAAATTACCACCATCAGTCCGCCTACGACCTATTGAAATATTATATTATATATGAAATACTATACAACACGGGCAACAGCTAGGTATATATTTTACTTGAATTGTTTTTTATATTTTTATATTTTTTTTAATTTAATTTTCCTTATATCATAACATTTAAATATAACATTGTTCTGCCAAACTATAAAATAGTTTATCGGCAGATAGCTCTCATTACAATGATATATTAGCACACTTTAGTTTATAAAAGATTAAATAAAATAAAACACAACTATAATAGATTCGTTTATTAACTGCTAAATAAAAAATAAATAAAAAAATAATATAGCTTGTATCTTTCCAATCGCACGCTTTTTTTTTACACAAATAATCTATCGATTTTGCTACTCAGTTCGTCATGATCGTAGAACAGTGACGGATCTGCTATATTTAAAATTTTGATGGCGGCCATTCAACTGTCATTTCGACTGTTTTTTTGTCACTTTTTAAGTCTCATAATAAGTGCAAACCTTCTAGATTTCATTTTGGAACCCTTTCTAATATTTGCACTATAAATTACAGACCACAAACAATATAAAAACAATATAAATATATATATATCTACGATCATGACGAGTTGTTCGAGTAGTTCTTTCTTAATTTTTATATGTCAATTCGGAAAGATTTTTTATTCTTATTTCTTGAGATAGACTATTTAGTATTCTGGGAAGTAGATACTCTCGCGTCCTCTTGCCGTAGTAGTTGCCACGGATATAATGCCCTATTAGAAAACAATTAAATATAGTAGGTACTTTCGTAACAGGGACAAATAATAATAATATAATATCTCACGTTAAACTACAAATCTGTGCCGTTGCTTAGTTCCTTTGTTCTTTTTGTTTTAGCCTGCCCTTTGTTCGGTTGAAGCAGTATTGCTGATATTCTGTTCTCCCTTTTGTCACAAATTGTGATATAAATAGGGACCTTCATCGAGTGCCTATTATGAACGGTTTTAAAAGACAGTTTGTTTGTAGTACCTACTGTTAAATTTCTACAACTAAATTTATTATTATTAATATTTAAATCTACTTGCAATATAATTGTAATATTTTTTACACATTATTATATATTACATTGGTGCCCATATTAAAAGATCGACTGGTAATCATACTTTCATAGTTCATAAGTAAATATTTTAATTAACTTTAAAACAAACTATTGCTTGTTTTTATTTATCATTTTTCCTGGTGGTGGGTAAAATATTTAATAAATTATAAATGGGTTTCCTACAACGACAGAAAGGCTTTAGATGACAATAGTTATAATATATAATAACAAAATATCTATGCTGGGGTCGTTTTACAGGTGTGTTGTGTTGGAACCTCTTTTGTACTTTGATTTACGTTGTTTATTTTTTTTATGATACCTTTTGAGCTGGCTATCTGAGGCTATAAGTATTAGTCAATATGGAACTGACTGACATCCTAGGATACAAGTTATCTTGGTTAGGAGTCAGGGATCATCTTAAAATTGCCTATCCTTGTGGTTTGCATTCAATCAAAAATGTATGTAAATTCAGGGAATATTTTATATATTGTTTACTCAACTTTGTATATAGGTACCTACCAATAAGAAAAGAAGATATAATAAGAAAGATATATAATAAGAAAGCTCAATAAACGCCTCCGTGGTCTAGTGGTAACAAACCTTGCCGTGAACTCGGGAGGTCGTGGGTTCGATTCCCACCGGGGGCAAGTTGTACATTGTATAATTTGTCTCGGTCTGGGTGTTAATATGTATAATATGTATATACACACATCAAAAAAGTCTAGGGATCAAGCATGTTTATGCGGATTTCTTGTGATTGAGATGTGGCTTTGTAATAAATTTATGATTTTATAAATTTATATGGATCCTTTTTGGTGCATTTCATAATTTAAAACAGGAACTGTCAATCAAATTCGAGTAAAAGATGAAAATCAGCTGTCAATATTTTCCCTATAAAAACATAAGACGCATTGAAGACATTATTAGTGCTACTGTTTCCCTACTACTGATTAAAACCAACGTTATTATGGAGCGGCGACGTCATTTAAGCAGGGAAGAAATGATCAGAGCCGTGGGAATGATAGAAGCTGGTTCCCGGCAACGTACTGTGGCTTTAGCTCTGAATACAAGTCAGAGTGTTATCAGTCGACTTTGGACACGTTACCGAACCACTGGTACCGTGGCTGAGCGCCATGGAGGACGGTATCGCTGCACCACACGGAGACAAGACCGATACATTCAAATCACAGCTCGAAGAACTCCAACAATAACCGCCATGATGTTAGCCGTGAGCCTTCATCGCTCTTCAGGGAACTTAATTAGCGACCAAACAGTCAGAAACCGCTTGCATGAAGTGAACCTTCATTCCCGAAGACCGCTACGGGTACCACCTATAGCAATGCACAATCGTAGGACTCGATATCAATGGGCTCTTGAACACAGAAATTGGACAGAAGAACAATGGCGTTTCGTGTGCTTTTCTGATGAGTCTCGTTTTGGTATGAGGCCGGATACAAGACGTATACGACACTGGAGAACCCCTGGACGCCAACAGCGATTAAAATCCTGCCAGGAAGTCCATCCTTATAGTGGTGGAACCATCATGGTATGGGCGGGTATTTCGATCGGCGGAAGAACTGAGTTGATTTGGATCAGAGGCAACCTCAACGCTCAAATTTATGCTGAGACGGTTGTATCAGACGTCATCGTTCCTCTACAAGTGCATATCGGTCCCTTATTTCAGTTAATGCATGATAATGCACGACCGCACACCGCAAGAGTTGTAAGACAGACTCTCGCCGCAGCTAACATCAATGTCCTGCCCTGGCCTGCTCAGTCGCCAGACTTGAACCCGATTGAGCATGCATGGGATATTCTTCAGAGAAGAGCTCTGCCGAATATGGAGGGTATCCAGTCGCAAGAAGACCTTTTTTTGTTGTTGCAACGAACATGGGCGGCCATTCCACAGCGTGATTTGGATGAACTCATTTTGAGTATGCCAAACCGATGTTCTTGTGTTGTTAGTGTTCGCGGTAGAAACACGGATTATTAATTGTTTAAGTTACCCAATAAAATTTAAAAAAAAAACTGTTATTTCAGTCTTTTTTTCGAACTTTAATGTTAGTGGTTCAAATGTCAAAAATCCCTTTATTAGGAAAATGGCAATTTTTTTTACTAATGCAAAGGTGACTTGGTTTATCGTTACTGTAGACAAACGAAATCATTTTATTTGATCAATCCTTAAAGAAAATTTTAATGAATATCAATCAGGAGAAAAGTTATTGCAAAAATATATGTTGATCCCTAGACACTTTTGATGTGTGTATTTACAAAAAATAATAAATATAATATGTAGTTTATCAACCATCTAGTTTCCGTAACACAAGCCTCGTAGCTTACCACGGAAATCAGATGGCGCTGTGTGACCTGTCTGGAAATATTTATTTATTACATATTTGTGCCGTTTGCTGTAGAAACACTGGGCCCATGGAGTCCAAGCGTTAAAAAGTTTTTAAAAGACAACATTGAGTCTTGTCCCCCCCCCGGTGGCAAGAGGACTTTTTCCACCTGATGGTAAGTGGCGCGCGAGGTCCATGAATGTTAAGAACTGGAATCAGACACTCACGACTGATATTAGTCCCCAACACATGCCGGCTTGACTGGGCATGAACATGTGAATACAATTTACTGGGGTTATCGGCACGAACGGTGGATACTTTCCCGCCCCGGTATTTTCTACCATCTTCACTTTATCTTACAAAAATATCTACTTGTAAAATTATTAAAATCCAAATTAATTAAGTTATATCCGTGTTTAAATAGATTAGACTGAAATTGGTTGCCCACAAAAACATATTACACGTGTCATAGTCCCCCGAGTAACGCACGTTATTTCAATAAGATTAACTAAGAGTTAAGTAATCGGCCGTTAATTTAAATGCGAAAATAACAGATAAGATTACTGTTACAGAATACAAAAAATACTTCCGAGTCATAATTCACATCAATGGACAAGTTTATAACTAGTGTTGATGAGTTAAGTAAACTTATACTAATAAAAACATTCTTCTAAAAAAAAATGACTATCTACATTTTACATATCTAAATTTGCCATAAACTTAATACAATCTCGACTGTTTTTTTTCTTTTTTTTTTCTCATTATAGACATCTTATTGAAGGATATATTATATTTATTTAATATGTATATATTTATAAAACGTAATGTATCTTGTCCTAACTGCTATAGTTTTCCTAAAGGTTTGACTAGCGTAGAATGTCTAGCAGCATTTATAATAAATAAATAATGCATTTGCACCATAAATATTCTGGTATCATTTTTTAACGAATTATTGATTTAATAATGAGAAAAATAAATGTATTTCATTACCACAATATGAGCTTAAAATATATGAAAATTTAAATATATAAATCAGAAGTTACCAATTTAAATGAATTTAATTGAAATACCGGCCCTTAGTTTTAGGCAGATAAAGGGTGTTTTCCGCCACCCAACTCGCTTCAGGCTATATGAAATTAATTTGCTACTACCCGCAGATTTGTGTACATTGCTCTTGTTATACCTCCCTCGTTCACAGTTTACGCAAAAGGTATTAACTGACATTTTATTATCCTTTAAGAACCGAGTGTGGTCTGACAGACAGCTAGCCTATCCAAGGTTATATTTTTTCTATGTTAAAATATCGCCATGCGCGTCTCTATATTTATTTTGCTGTGAAATATGTTGTCAAAATTAGTAATCGCAACACGTCAGATCAATGTCGCATTCTTAATACTAAAACGAAATATGTTAGAAACCAACATGCGGTACGACGCTAACTATTTTTAACAGAAGTTGGCGTAATTCATCTGATAGACTTCACATTCTTAGTACATATTCTTTACAGCGAAATATGTATGCAGAAGTTAGTAATTGCCTTAAACAATAATATTTTCCCATGATATACCAGATATTAGATCGTTTTATTATTGATGATATCGCTAATTGTCTTATTGATACGATTATATTTTTAATAATTTTAATGGGTCTTTACGCGATTTACCTTAGAGACATATTTCACCCGACGTTTCAGCCAAGTTGCATTGGCCAATGGATAGTGGCATAAACCATTAGATTGAGCTGCATGACCCAAAGATACTTTCCACCGATCGTCACTATTACCCTAGAATAGTACGTGAAGCGATCGAAATAAAGAAACACAAAAATTTCAATCGAGAGGTGGTTATAAGCTATCTTTATCGTGGAATCCAGTAATCAATAGGTTTCGACGCCGGGAAAAATCGCCCGGTGTCGCCAAGGATATTGTAAGTGTCGTGTGTCGTGATTTCTAAAAACTTTTAAAAGTGATAAGTGGGTAGGTTTACATCTGCCGCCCAGTATGTACGAGACTACACCGCATAGCTTCAGTCGACCCGTGACCACGGCCAATGCAACTTTGCTGAAACGTCGGGAGAAATATGTCTCTAAGGTAAATCGCGTAAAGACCCGTTAAAATTATAAAAAAAAACTATTATGAATATGCGCGAAAGTTTAACGATTATATTTGCTTTTCAACGTGTACGTGCTGCCAGTTTTTACAACGGACTTGTAAGGTTGACGACTTTAATAGCTTACCATTATTTTAGTGTCTCCTTAGGCATATCTTCGTATTGAATACTGAAAATTCGCAAGAGTCTGTCAGGCCACTCGTCAGTATTCATTTAACATTTCGCGCCTACCCGTGCTATAATTTATCAATGGTTCTGGCTGTTCTCGACCAAGAATTGAACTCAATACTTCGGCGTGTAATTCTACGTGAATGATTTTAATTTCTAAATGTAGTCGTACTTTTTGGAAGTGTAAATTTATTTATTTCATACAAAACCTTAAATTAATCAAACTATATTACAATAAAATCTAAATTTAACCTAAAACAAAACAATATAATAATAATACATAGAAAATAAAAATTAAATAGGTACTTACAAAAAAAAATAGCTCCTCCAAATCACTGTCTTGTGGCATGGTGCCCAATACACTAGCAGCATTTCCCCTTTGAATTATGATACTTAATTTTTGGGAGAAAAAACTGCCAGCCCTATTGTCACCAGAGACATGAATGAGCCTTGGAACAATTTCTTTATAAAATGCTTTTTTTGGAGGTTACATAGTTTTGCGTGTAGTATGCACTGTAGTCGCTGCTGTACCGGGATGTTTGCCGACAGCCCCTGGCGATAAACTGGCCCTCCCAGAATTATCTTTAGATAGGTACTCCTACTATGCTTATCTACTTTATTATAAATGAAGTTAACACTTGCTGGAAGCAATGAGAAATGTTCATATTTTTTTTAATATGCTAATTAAAAATAAATTGTGTAAAAAAATAATATTCCGAGATATACTAATTTAAAATTTAAAAAAAAGTAAAGTATCATCACGACCGTTTCCCTTTCAAGGTGGTCAGAAACCACGCTTATAAAGCGGATTCACATTTAGCCAACTTTACTATAGGCCAATCTCCAGCGTACCAAACTCGAGAAATATCACAAATAAATTAAATATTAATTAAATGTGTATTTATATACATTAATTAATATTTTTGTGTCCCGGCCAGGAATCGAACCCGGTACCTGCGAGTCTAAATCTATGGACTTAACCGCTAGACCACGGAGGCAGTTTAATTTAATAATAAAAATTTAAAATTAACTTGTGGAATGGTTAATATTTTTAATAAAAACATACAACTGCCCATCGCATCACCAACCCAACATCTGGCCAAGCATGGCGAGTGTATAGGCCAAATTCTCTGGTTCTGGAACGGCATTGAAACATTTCGATTTTATTTTTTATAATGTTTTCGGCTTCTATAATCCGGGTTCTATGCACGGTCACATGTGCAATGTTAGTCCTGGTTTGAGACGTAATTATTTAATGTAAGGCAAGCTTATAATTTAATGAGTTTTGAATCTCGCAAACATGTATGTCAGAAACATTTTCCAATAGCTTTTATGTGGAAGTCCATTAAAGTTCTCAAAGCAATTGGCACGCGTACAAAGAGGTTATCTAACTATAGATATCGTTGCGGTTACGGCTATACCAGCAAGTTTTAGATCCGGCACGTTCGATTCCTGGCCAAGGAATAATAACTCAAATACTTTTTGTCTCTTCGTGTTAATATATACCTAATCGTACATAAATATACTCGTATCTTAATCGGAATTAGAGGTTTTCTTTTAATTTGTTAATTTATTTTCGTACTTTATTTTTGTGTAACCATGTTTTTTTTTTTTTTTTTTTTTTTTTTTTTTTTTTTTTTTTTTGTTTATAAATTGTGAATCAATAAATCATCAATGATATGCCCCCTGCCTGAAGGGCCAACGCGGGTGGGGGTCGCATGCCCGACTCATCCAGGGCGCCTACGGACTAAAATCCTATAAACCGTCTCTATCTCACTGTTGGCCCTGTATGCCTTTACAGCTAAGTCTGAGTCGTGGCTACGAAGTGAAGGCACTCGTGGTTAAAAAAATATATATATTATAGCAATTGAGTCATGATGAGTGCCGATTTGGCGATTTATATGAACGATTTTTTTTATATATTTTTTTATATATATCTTCACACAGTTTACTTGCGTGTCTTAGTATGTAGTGTATGTATTTCTTAGTATGTAGTATATTGTTTGTTAACTTATTATTAGCACTACCCTTCATCTCATACTCTCCCAAAGCTTAGATGTTAGAAAATGCCTTTTAGGCATTAATCTTCGCCTTTGTACAAGTTTTTTTCGTGCAATAAAAAAATTAATAATAATAATAATATATACATACATATAAATTACAAACTAGGATATTAAATAAGATAAATATTCTTTATTTGCATTATTGTTAGTCTAATTATATAAGTCTTATAGTAAACTAACCTAACGTAACAACATTTGCCAAGTAAATTGAATATACATAAATATAATATACCTACTATATGATGACTATAATGACAGAAATAATTATAGCAGAGAGTGTATTAAACCCATATAATGAGTCCATAGCGTAACACAGAACCAAATGTACGCATGATAAGCCATAACTGCAGTTTTAATATTTGTCACTCTCCTAACCTGCTTTAGAGCATAAACAAAACTAAAATTAATATATATAATTAATAAATAAAATATATCATTTATGTATAATACATTGAGCTAGGACTGGCTAACAGAACTGTGAGTCAGTGCACTAGTTACCGCACTAGATAATTCTGTCAAGGCACAGAAACCAGATATTGATCAGGGAAGGTGTAGTGTCTTGATCCTAGTTTTGCAACACTATATGTATGTGGTTGTCATATCTTATTTATTTATGTTTGTTTATTTTATTTATCCTGTGATTGTGTTTATTCTTATTGTATGTACTATTTGTGTTTTAATTGTTTGAATATTTTTTATATTTTAATTTGTTTTTCTTTTCGGCGTTCGTTTGCTATTTTTTATTTATTATTGCAGTTAGGTTTTAATGAAAGAATAGGGATTCCTTAACTTAGTATGTATGTATGTTACTTTAATTATTAGAGTTATAGAGATTTAGTTTTGGTGCAACCCAGCCTTAAAGCGTGGTTTGTATACAAGGGTCGTAACGATACTTTGTGTTAGATATGGTTGCAGTGAGATCGTCTGAAGACAGAAGGGCGGCCCTCTGTAGGTAGCTTTTAAGACCTCCGTGTGAGTGGAGAGCTATGTCGCGATCTGCTCCGCTGCTCACCCCGCTGCCCCGACACTAAAAAATATGAGCAGCACTTTGATATAGGTATAGAAGACCGGTCTCAGTATTCAACCCTAAGTATAATGTTTTTTCTAAGTAAATTATTCCATAATTATTTTTTTATTAAACTTTCTTTGAACAGTCAATTAAGTTATAACATTAAATATAATAGAAAAATAAAGCTAAAAATAAATTACTAGAAATAAAAAAAAAAATAACTAAAACATAATTTAAATATAAATTGTGTCCGCATGGCATGGTGGTAAGAACGCTGGCCGCAGTTCCTCGCTGATTCGCTACACTGATTTTCTAAGCGAGGAAACAACTTTCTCACCAGAGCAGACTATTAGAGGATTATTTTCAAAAATGTTTTAGCGCTTAAACTCCATGGGCCTAGAGTCTCTACAGGAAATAGCACAAACACGTAGTCTTTGATTATAGATACGTATTTGCGCCGCTTGCCAGACTCTTTGCTTTCGGCTGCGGCTCCCGCTTTTTGCGCTGCTTCCCTGACGTGTGACGAAGCCGTCACAGGTTGCATCCCATACCAAGTTATAATGTAAACCTTGTGGAAATGGATAATTTGAATTCAATTTATTGATTACTCGTGGTATGTATTTTATTGAATTATTTTAACACTATTTAACACTACCTTTGACAATTGAACGTCATTTGTCCTGGTCAACACAACCTATTTCATTAAACTTTTCATACATACCCTTTCATTTCGTAATGCCCGAACCATTGGAGCTGTAATGATTGATATCGTAATTTTATTGATGAAATTTTATTTATATTTTAAACTTTTAACTGTATTGTTATTGTGAAATCAAATGTTCGAATAAAACCAACAATAAATTGTTTTGTGGACTCGGTCTTTTTGTATTAGTCGATGTGGCGAATCTCCCCCCAGCGCCCCACTCTCTTGGCAGCCTCCCACACGACGCCATCTTGAAAAACTTTGTCACTTTTAGCCGCAAATCGATCTGTTACCTTGTCTTCTCAGGTTGATTCTGACGGAATTGGTTTTATACACTTTTAATTTGACTGTTATTTATTATCTTATTTTAAGATTTATACCGCCTCCGTGGTCTAGTGGTAACAAACGTTGCCGTGAACTCGGGAGGTCATGGGTTCGATTCCCACCGGGGGCAAGTTGTACATTGTATAATTTGTCTCGGTCTAGGTGTTTATATGTATAATATGTATGTATATATTTACAAAAAAAAGTATAATATGTAGTTTATCAACCATGTAGTTTCCGTAACACAAGCCTCATAGCTTACCACGGAAATTAGATGGCGCTGTGTGACCTGTCTGGAAATATTTATTTATTTTATACAATAAAGTGTTAAATATAAATATACTTGTCGTGAAGAGAAGAGAATACAGCTTGTAAATCTATAACAAATGTACGTCAGAAAAGTGTGCATATTTCTCACTGATGGCGTTTGAATCGCGAGATTTATATTAGAGAACAGCGTTCTTACATTTCGACCACCACCGACTCTTTACTATTTAGAATGCTAAAACCCTCCCCGATTGAATGACTCTTTTCAATACGACTTATTGTCATTAAAATGATAATTTCAAAAAGAGTTTTGTAATGTATATTCACATGACTTCTTGACAAAACATGTACGCCCAATGACTAGGTTTACGTTTAAAATTGCATCTAACATACATAAACATAAAAGTGTAAAGTGTACAAGGGTGTAATCTTTACTAATAAATCTGAAAGAAGCTATGTCTGTATGTTTGTTTTGTTTTCGTAACCCCTATATTACGGATTCGATTTTAATGTATTTGAGATGGATGTTAATGTATGTTAAAAAAATAAAATAATAATATTTACATTTTATAAGCTGCCTCCGTGGTCTAGCGGTTAAATCCGTGGATTTAGACTCGGAGGTACCGGGTTCGATTCCTGGTCGGGACACAAAAATATTTATTAATGTAAATAAATACATTTAATTAATATTTAAATTATTTCTCCAGTTTGGTACGCTGGAGACATCGACGAGCTTGCCACTTGTCATGATTGGCGTATAGTAAAGTTGGCTAAATGTGAATCCGCTTATTAATAAGCGTGTTTTTTGACCACCCCGAAAGGGAAACGGTCGTGATGATACTCTACTTTACTTTACTATTTTATAAGATAGGTATAAATATAATACTACTTAACGCAGATCTTAGAGTGACGTAAACTATTTATTTATTTATTATTTATTTAACACTTCAATGTACAAAGACAAAGGCTTTAATTCCGCGAGACATTCTATCATAGCCAACCATTGGGACAACTTTAAACACTTAAATGAAAAACTATCCACCAGTATTAAAAACCCTACAACCTGAAGAAAGAGTACCTGTGTTCTAGGAAGCTGTATTCATGGGCGCAAGGTCACATGTCGTGCTAGTATAAAAAAAAAAACAATTATAATAAGATGTACAAGTCTAAGTAAGATAGATAGTATTATTGTTTATATGTGTAGTTTATATGTATGTATTTGCATGTAGTATTAGTATGTAGATATGTAAATATTATTTATTTGTATGTCTATGTGTATGTAAGTATGTATTAATTTATATATGTCATTATATTGTCTAATTAAGCCTGTAATTGCACCTACCTTTCATTGTTTAATTGCTCTTGTTGTCCCGAAGGTTTGACTGTCATAGAATGCCTAGCGGCATTAAGTACGCCTTTGTACTTTGTGCAATAAAGATTTAAATAAATAAATAAATAAATAGTTATCTATTTATCTAACTTAGAATTCTCTGGAATTCTCGGAACCAACGGCCATAAATCCGTCTCTTCAATTCGCTTTCACGCCTTAAATATGACATAATATATAATGACATTTCGCAGAGATATGCCAAGAGCAATATGTTGGCTCGAAGGTTTGCGCGTTGCTCAAGACAAGTTAAAATCACTTCAATGGCGTTCTACATCAGTCATCTCTGGAAATTGTACACGAGGCGTGCTTTTAACACGCTTCGTGTACAATATAATAATGCATTTAGATGCATTCTAAAGTTGCCCTGGAGGTGTAGTGCGTCTGGTATGTTTGCTGAGAACAGAGTCGACGACTTTTTTGCCATACTCCGCACGCCTCTTTTGTGGACTGAGTTTGAGAGACTGAGACAATAGGATAACGACATAATTAAAACTATTTTTGACATAGGGTCGTTTGACCTTGTTAATTATAAATTTATTTAGATTATAGTTTAGAGCGAAATTAGAATTAGAATTAATGTTATAAATTAATTATGGGTTTCTAGATGCCTGAAATAAAATATATTTAATTTAATTCCTTGGAACCAAGGGATTAACATAAAATCACAATCTGAGCATGACATGAGCCCCTACGACCAACTAAAGTTTTAAAGAGGATCACGCTTATTACGCTGGCAAAGCCGGGTCAAACAGTTAGTTTAAAATAAAACCCAAAGGACATTATAAATATTCAATCTTAAAAAGAACTCAGTAGGTGTTCTTACAATTTGTTCGTTGTAATCTAAAGAAATGATTTTGTAAAGTCAAAATGCTTGAGAGAATCAGTGTTTAACTTAACTCGAGGGGAGATTTGAGAGTCTCAAATGAGGCTGAGTGGTTTATTTAATTTAATAATAACTTTTTGTTCAGCAAACATACAGATTTCATTTCAAATGCAGCCAGCGTTCTTGCCACCATTCCACGCGGACGGGACTTATATCCCTATCCTTAGTATTAATATTAATTTTATTTTATATTTTGTAAAAAAAAATCCGATAAAGATTCTAATATTAATAAAAAATAAAAATAAACATTTAAGCTCTTATTTTTTTTAATAGCTGGTGTAATAGTATATACAATGTACAACCGTGTAAAAATAAAATAAAACACATATATACATTTTGACTCACACTTACACATTCCCCCTTTACACACTAAAAAAACAATAATTTCATATCTCATTACTTCTAAATTAGTTTTACTGTAGTATTTTTTAATTAAGCTCTCTTCAACATCTTAAGACGTTTGCTTAACTTAACTCTAAATACGTTCTACAAACGTAATCAGAATACTACTTCTGATATCTTAACGTTGTGCCGTACCGCTCTTAGCTAACTATGTGGTTAAGTTATGGGTAACTAAAGGTTTTTGGAGCGGTTGATTATTCCTTAAAAACGCTAGATAATTTACTTTTAAATTTCTAAACCCTTGAGCGGTTGACTACTCGTATGAGCGCTAGGTCAAAACATTTATTACTATTATTAAATACTATACTGTCAACACAAATTCACAAACACACAAGACATAATGATATGTTGTTTTATTATTGTCTCTTCTTAGTTTTTTAGAGTGTAATTTCCAGACAGACAGGTCACACAGCGCCATCTAGTTTCCGTGGTAAGCTACAAGGCTTGTGTTACGGAAACTAGATGGTTGATAAACTACATATTATACTTTTTTTTTGTAAATATATACATATAAACACCCAGACCGAGACAAATTATACAATGTACAACTTGCCCCCGGTGGGAATCGAACCCACGACCTCCCGAGTTCACGGCAACGTTTGTTACCACTAGACCACGAAGGCGGTCCTCTCTCTAGAATAATTTAATAAATTTATTAATAAAACATTACATGGCTTAATAGTAAAGCCTAATTTACCATGCAGTCAATCTTATAATTAATACATATCTTTTTCATTAAAAATAGATTGTCAATATACCTACCTATATATTTTTTTAATATATAATATTTTAGAAGGCCCATCTTCAATAGTGGAGGTCTAGGAAGCTGTGTTCTCGGAGCTGTAATGATGTGAGATTTTTTTAAGCATCGCTATAAGTAAAGCAAAAAACGCTTCAGTTTAGATTTGGCTTAAATTACAAGTTAAAAAAACTAGACTTTTAGCTAAAAATTACAATAATAATAAGTCGTACATCTGGAGTATTAATATTTTAAAAAATACAGACAATAATTACGCAACAAAATCAGATATGGAATCAATAAAATTGTTATTTCTACACAATAGACGCTTGCTGTGATCTAATCTTCCCAACTTATCTCAATTTATAACAATACCCTCCAATTAACCATATCTTCCGCGGATTCTCACTTTTTGCAAAAAAAATAACACATACAATTACATCTTTATCTAACCCTTAACCGAGTGTCAATAGTTCACGGAAGACTCAACCCTTCAATAAGGACAGGTAGGTTAAGGGCAGATATATTATAACAAAGCATTGAAATATTATAAAAGCGGAAGAAGCATTGCTGTATGGATGTATGTCAGTTTTGTCTCGCCTTCACATCTAAATTACTGAGCCAATTTTGATGATATTTGGCAGATATATTTCTTAGAGCCCTGGGATGGATAGGCTATATATCGTCGTCTTCTTATTATGACGTGAATCTATTTGTCTGTCAGTTTTTGTTATTTTTCTCTGTCAAAAATTTGGTATATGTAAGTTTCCTAAAAACTTAATAGATTATATTTCTTAAAATTACAATCAGACTTAAAAACTCTGTAAAAATATTGTACGACATGTAATCCTAGAGGAACGTAACGTACTCGTATTTACATGAAATATTTATTTATTTATTTAAAAAACTCTATTGCACAAAGTACAAAGGCGGACTTAATGCCCGAAGACATTCTCTGACAGCCAAACCTTAGGGACAAATTTGAACAATTATAGGTGCAATCATAGAAATAATAATAATACTATAATTATAAAAGTTAATTTAATAGGATTAATATATACTTACATCATATATCTTCATATATATCATAATATCAATATACTAAATACTAATAATACACATTATTATACATAAACATATATATATACTACTTACTAACGCTGTCAGGAGCTATTTAAGGAGTGTGAATACACCAGTTTTTAAAAAGATGACCTGGTAGTTGCTTGCCGTATGATGACAGGAAAATCGTTTCATAAATTAGTAGCAACTACTACGAAACAGTTAGAGACAAATGCAGTGTGATGTGAGGGAACAGATAGAAGTGAGTTGTGAGAAGAGCGAAGAGATTTGTCATTGAATACGTATTGCTATACGAGCGAAGCCGAGTTATACAGCTAGTAATAAATAAAAAAAATAACCAAAATTAAGGTTTCATTCAAATTGCACTGTCACAGTTATTGTAATAACGAACCGTGCGAAATTCTTCCATAAAGGGCAGACGTTAAAAAGCAAAAAAAAAAACTGCCAAAAAGGGAGATTGTGAAAAACTGCGCAAAAGGGGTAATGGCCTGGCGTGATTTGCCGCGTGACATATTTTGATTGTTGGAGCATTTTTTTTTTATAAAATTGGCAGACATGTGTCGCTGACTGCATGGTTTTTTTACGCTAAAAGTAGCGTATAAGTACAAGGTGATAAAGTTACGTCTAACGCACTTTCAGCGCGAAAATTTCG
The DNA here is from genome assembly GCA_910589645.1 of Tinea semifulvella. Lineage (NCBI taxonomy): Eukaryota > Metazoa > Arthropoda > Insecta > Lepidoptera > Tineidae > Tinea > Tinea semifulvella. The sequence goes on from OU342599.1 coordinate 8,147,881, forward strand.
TGTTGTGTTTTTAATTAATATGAGTAATAATTGATTTATTTCACCATATTTTGTTATTCTTTCATTGTTAAGCTGATTTTATATAACTTCTTTTAATCTCTTATCTTATTCTAATACTTTTTTTTTTCATTAATTACATTTCTTTGCCTTTGTAATATATTTATTCGAAAAAATATTTACAAAACATAAAATAACAATTACAAACTACTTAAATAAAATTAAAAAACTATAAACTAAACCTAATAAAAAAATAGACAACTATAAATAAAAAATGTCCTCAAGTGACGTCCCATCCGAGATAGTCCCAAGAAGACTGGCAACATTTCCCCTCTGTATAGCGAGGCTAATACGTTGGCAGAAATAACTGTCTCCAGATTTCTCAGTCAGCCGATTAGACAACTCCCCATGGGCCCATGGTCTCGACCCCAAACGGCGCAAACTCGTAACCTGTACCGAAGTAGGCGTGTTTGCTAAGATTGAGGTTCTCAGCATAAACTTGGATGTTAGATAATCAAATAATTAAATCAAATAATCTTTATTTACAAACAGTTATACATGAATTTCAATCAGGGGCCTGAACAAGGGTCTCTGGGACGCCTGGATCTCTGGACACCCTGCACTTCCGGTCGCAAACAATATTGCAAAACAAGGCGCTTGCAGATAGAAATAATTTTAACTAATTATTTATTTGAATACCTACTTAATATTACAAATTATATAAAAAGAGAAGGTTTAAATGAGTTAGTGTGGGTGTGTGTATGAGTGTGGTAGTGTTTTGTGTATGTATGCATGAGTGCGTGTTTTGTGTAAGTGTGCATTAACGTGTGTTTTTTTTTTTGTATTATTATTATTTTATTTTTATGACCTTAGAAGCAGTTTTTCAGTACTATCGTAGTCAAGAAGAAACAGCCAATTAGTCACTGCATTTTTTACATCTCGTAGCATCATTGTATAAATCTCGAGATAAGGCTAATGTGTCTACAAATGTCGCATCCCACACCAGAGACTGCCAAGTTTCCACGGCCCGACGGTCATGCCATTGGGTCTCTTGCCATCGCTCCGCGCAATCCCCCAGGGATTGATGGGTTCTAGGATAGCGTGTACTCCAGCAGTGACAAGAGCCCTTTGGATGATGTCGTTGAGAGCCGCGTGACGAGGAAAGCGGCCGGCACTTCTAGCAAATTTATTATTATACAATATGTTCTCCTAGAATAAACAAAACCAGCTTTATGATTTTTTTTCAGCGATTTTCACATCAATTAGGTAAGTACTGATTGACATAAATGAAAGTTTACCTATTATAAATACAGAGTGATTATTATCAGGACATCTTTTGTTCAGGTTTTTGTATAGAATCCGAAGTTAGGGTCGCGCGCAATTGTGCATGTGAACGATTTAATTTCATACAACCACTGTTTAAGTTCAAAATGTTCGGATGCCATTATTATTTTAAAGTTTTTGATCATGAGAGACGCGATTGTTTTCCGCATAAAAGGTGTTTCATTAATATGTTTATTACCGATGTTTAGATACAATAATAATTACCTTTAGGTATTATTTTATAAAGTGATTAAAAAGAAGACGTTTTCTTTTATATACATTGTAAAAAATTTAACATAGTGTTGGGGTTTTTGTAACTAAAATATATGTTCATTTTTATTATGATTATTATTTTGTATTAATAATATAGGTACTTATAATATACTCGTATTAGGTATTTATAATAAAGGTACACGCGTACAGCACGTAGATTTTGTCTAAGAATCGATAATAAAATACCTACTATAATAATACCTACTGTTAATAGTCTATAATCTGTTGAAACTATTTAGTGGTTTAATTTATGTCTACCTAAAATTTAAAAAAAAACTCCTAATACAAACAAAAAATAACAATGAAAAATAATATTACAGTACAAATTTATTCATATTGTTAGTAACAACATAACGTCTTAAGACTATGTTAGTAGTAATAGAAAATAATAATAATAAGGCTGAGATTCATGACCACTGTTCGGCAAATGTCTGGCATGTGCCCCTTTGAGCAAGTGTCAGTATAACAAGATAAATGAACAAATATTCCTATAGCCTGGAGCGAAGTCTGAAAGAGCAACTTGATAGGCCGGCATAATGGTAGGGACTGATGTCAATCGTCAGTGACTGGCGTCAGTTGCTCCCATTCTTACTTCAGGTAAAAAACGTTTAGGATGCTGTTGGTATTGAAACCTGCTTCTTTCTCATGTTGCAATTCCTCAATTTATCCATGCCAATAAGGTGAAACATTTTCTAGGTATAACATCTTTTATTTAAACCATATTTTCCACCAAATAAATTATTTTGATTTGATTTTGAAGTAGAAGCAAAATAAATTATTCATTTATTTTTAAGGTCACGAGAATTAATTTCTTAAAATATTGTACGAGAAAATAACACACCCTGTAAATTATTATTCTCTATAACTAAGAAGCATTAATTTAACTTTGAACTTTTGTTTATTGACGATTTCTTATACAGACACTTGAGCTATTCGAACGATTCGTTAATATGAGCTCTAATAGTTTGTTATGAAGCTGCACTTCAGTTTGCGTTAAGTTTCGAAGGGCAAGGGAGTGTAAGAATAGATATAGCCCATGGGGTGAGCCTTGCCAAGCTCTTTGAATGTATGCACCAACGACGTCTATATAAAAAAAACTACACGCACCGGCCAAAATATATATAGACCTACACGTCGCAGTCAACATCATACACTATTTTATGCATTTATAATATGCATTGCTTTCAAGCGAAATGTAAAAAGTATCTGTCGGAAAGGCATAGTGGTAGAGACTTTAAATAAATAATAAATAAATAAATAAAAAAACGTTTATTGCCACATCAATAAGTATTACAATCAGAGAAAATAATAATAATTTACAATTTAAATTAATATGATGTGGCAAGGGTCTTCGCTCAGCTTCAGTCAGCTGCGCATTACATGTAATGTGATGCACTACTAACGCTGTTGTTATGCCAACACCCTAACTCACGCACATTTTAAACAATTAACCTAAAGGACAACAAGAAAAACAACTTTGTGACACAAGAGGAGGACTGTTAAATAAATTTATTATGTATTTATATAATAATAATGATTTATACATATATAATATACTTATAATAATATTAATATAAACTATATAATACATAAATTAGTAATATTAGTAATAAATATAAACATACCTTAACATCTACATAATCCGTGTGATTTTGTACACTGTGTGACACGACTTTGCTGGTGTGCATTACCATCAGGTATACAAGATACATGTCACATTCATAATAAAAGATAACTGACGGTAGATATTTATTTTTATAGACTGTTTACAACATACTTATTGTAAGTATACAGTCCGAGACTTCGTAAGCAAGTTCCAAAGCGCTTAGGGACTAAAATTATGTACCGTCTTGCTTCATTGTTGGCCTTTCGGGCCTTTACAACTATATCTGAGTCGTGGCTACAAGTGAACATTCGTTCGCCGAAGAAAGAACAAACCCTACCGGAAGGTAGTCTCAAGCAGCTAAGACTTTGGCGATTGGATCTAGGTCTTGAACCGGCCTGGAGACTTCATTGAGCTGGATTTTGAGATTGAAGGGTCATCAGTGTTTTTCTTCCAGAAATGACATTGATTTGTTTAGTGTTAGTGTTGCTAGGTTAAAAAAATAATTAACATTAGTTTATTTAAATGAATCATAATTGGAATGCTTGAAGAACTTTTTAGTTAATTATTTTTTGATTAATACTTTTAATTATTTTTTTATTTTTCATCATTTCACTATATACTCGTATATGTATATTATTTAGTTGTATTAGTTATATAGGTATTGTTTTTAAGTTTATTCCTATTATTATTATTATTTTTTTAAATCTTTGTTTAATATTTAAGTGGAAACTTTGCTGGATTGTGTAACTTTTAGAATTGTTGTAATTCTGTTTTAAGATCTGTATGTTTCCTAAATAAATAAAAATAAATATTCAACTACAAGTGGATTTAAGTAAGTCAATGTCGAGAAAAACAAGATTACTATTATTTGATTTGGGGAGAGGGTGTTGCAAGTTTTAATAACTATTGACCGTAAGAAGATTGTTCTTGTAGATCGATTTTATCTAACTGTTTTATTTGTCTATGAATGGTGGTTTCGTTTAATCTGCCATATGTCACTATATATATATCTGGAAAATCTTTTGTGTGTAGTTGAATAATAATGTGTATTTTGGAATATGTAAATAGACAAAGGTTTTATTGTAATAATAGTATATTGGCAAATATATTAGGTCTGGATTAAAGCATTTATGTACAAATTCATGGAAGACACTGACTCCTGAAATACACACAAATAGTTCGGGAGTCAGAGGATGCTAAAATTGTATACAAAGCATTGATCACTTTAACTGTTCCAAATGTATATTGTATAGTTTTTTTTAAAACAATACAGTTTATTATTATTATTATTACTATCACAAATACATGAAAGTAGCAATGTAATTTATTGTCTAAGGTTAAGCCAATGTAATTATAGCGTAATTCTTTTGCTGGGCTAGTCCGCTTATGAATGTCTTTGGTAAGGCCATAACGGACCCTAACGGATATTTGGACAGCAATCTGAGAGGTTCAAGTGGGCTCGAGGTTTATAATTACGATAATTTATCCAATTCTGAAGATTAAAAAAAACTGCTATTGACTATTTTTATTTTTTTATTTAATAAATTTAACTTTAATATGTTTTTACTATTTATTTTATATTCTATAATATAATATAATTACCTAAATGTAGACGAATAAATTAAAATTAAAAACCTACAGTTTCTAAACATATCGAGAGATTTTAAAACTGCCGTGTAATACATGGGCTGTAATTCTGTAATTCAATCTGGAGATTCCTAGTATTGAGGCATTATTGTCGGCCTAGCTAAACGCATGTCTTCATCTTGGTCTTGTTGTTGATACTCTTAACTGTACTGTCTTGGTATTGGTCTAGCGCAAGAGTCTCCAAGACTCTTGCTTTGAGTGAAAATATATATTGTAGTTAGGAAATCTTCAGTGTCTGTCCGCAACCTACTATCTCGATTTACTCGCAATTTAGTTGCAATTATTATATATTTGTGGCCTTTGCCGTTGAAACCATGGGACCGTGGGGCCTCGAGGCAAAAACTTTATTTAAAGAAATTAAAAAAAAAACTAGTCGACGTCTCTGGTGACCCACGGGCTGGCAGCTTCCTCGCTGAAAAGATTAGTATCGAAATTCAACGAGGAAATGCTGCCAGTGTTTTGGGCACCATGCCACTGGACAATGGCCTGGAGGATGTTTTTTATATTGTAAGGTTTAAGACATTAGGATGCTTAAATTTTTATCATATTTAATTTGTTATTTAGATTTACTTTATTTTTCTAGGTTAATTAATAATATTGTAATTCTTTCATATTGTTTGTATATTACTTCGAATAAATAATTTACTCGTAATTTGAAATGGTTATGGTTAAAGAAATTGTTGACCAACATGTTGTATACAATGTAACAAGAAAATTAAAGTAATATCACGACCGTTTCTCCTGTTGTTTTCCGTTCCTTTTCGGGTGGTCAGAAACCGCGCTTATAAATAATCGGATTCACATTTAGCCAACTTTACTATAGGCCGGTGGTGGCTCGGTTGTAAGAACGCTTTCTTTAAATCCTACAAAGGTCGGTTCTTACCCCCCCGGCATGTACCAGAAAGAAAAAGAAAGAATTACACTTTTCTTACGTACATTTGCCATAGAGTTACAAAACCACCGTTCCCGTGCCTCGGAGAGCACGTGAAGCCGTCGGTCCCGGTTCCACTAATACTAACTTGTGGAATCGTTAATAAATTGTCATTAAAAATTGACATCATATCCTCGCCAAGCCGTCTGGCCAGCGTGGCGAGCGTAGGCCAAATTATCCAGATATATGTTCTGGAAGGCCCATCTCCAGCAGTGGAGGTCTGGGACGCTGTGTTCTAGGGGTTGTAATGATGATAAAAAATGACCACAGGCCAATCATGACAAGTGGCAAGCTCGTCGATGTCTTCAGCGTACCAAACTCGAGAAATATCATAAATAAATTAAATAATAATTAAATGTATTTATTTACATTAATAAATATTTTTGTGTCTCGACCAGGAATCGAACCCGGTACCTCCGAGTCTAAATCCACGGACTTAACCTCTAGACCACGGAGGCAGTTTGTAACAAAAAACTCTATATATAATGCTTATATAAAAAATCGTATAATGGTTCGACATTTTTCGCAGCAAAGCAGTTGTTATTAAAAAAAAAAAATTTTTTTTTAGCAAAATTAGGAAAAAATGGCTGAACAAGAGTCTTGGGTGACTCTTAAGCAAGACTAGGGTGAGTCTTAGTATTATCCTTGCTTACAGTCGGAGGTCTTGGTGTTGCAAAGCAACCACACCAAAACTGCATGACCAAGACCAAGATTGGGTAACACAAATCCTACAAGCATGATTCTAGATTCAAGCAATATATCGCTCCTACTTTCGCACGAAAAGCAACATATATATAAGAAACAAAACAAAAGTCATAGACGCCTTACAACACTCACAAAGATTGAAATGGAAATGAGCTGGTCACGTGGGACGTTTTAAAGATAACAGATGGACTAAAGTAGTTACTACATGAAGAAATAAAGGACAGGACAACACTGGATGAACGAGGCACAGGATAGAAAGAAATGGATAGAAAAGGAGGAGAGCTTTACCCAACGGGAGGTCCTTAATTAGAAAAACATTATTATAGATATTATTAGAATTTAGATTTGACATTACTAATTAATTAAGGAATAAACGGCTTTATTATTGTTATTATTACTGTCGCACGGCCCCTGGACGGAGGCCACTCCCTTGGGAGGCGCTTTTAGAGAAGAGCTAAGATCAACGGATTTAGGATGCAAACGCCAACCCAGGCATATTGAACATCCGGGCCTAGATAAGTCCGCTGTCTATATGTGTGTTTTAAAACTGAAATATATAATTTGCCAGTGTGTTATCTACATCCCCATTTCATTTGTCTCCAGTAAATCATTTTTAAACTCGCTTACGACTCATACCGGGTCGGCGTGATGCGTGATAAATTACTTATTTTTAAAACGCTTTTCCTACAGCCGCCAGTTTGGGCCCTACTATTTAAGAACCTAGTAACTATAAATTCAATAATTCTATTAAATTTAAAATTAATATTATAATTATTAAAAAAAATATTTTATACGGCGTGATTTTATGCTCTTTCATACTTTAGAATAATATGTGGTGTGCTTTTTCATGATCACAGCCCCTACACACAGAGTCCTAGACCTCCATTGTTGGGGATGGGCCTTCCAAAATACATTTCTGGAGAATTTGACCTACACTCGCCACGCTGGCCAGACGGGTTGGCGAGGTTCTGATGTCACTTTACTAATATTCTAATGACAATTTAATAACGATTCCACAAGTTGGTATAAGTGATTTTCTAAATAAATAGCAAATGTATGTAAGACAATTGTATTTCTCATTGGTACATGCCGGCCTATTTAGGTTTTTTTTTTTAATGAAAGCGTTCTCAATCGAGCCACCACCGCTCTCACCTTCACCTCATATACCTAAATATTAACAGAGAAAAATAGAAAAAACATTTGTTACGATTTTTCTCGTGACGTTCCAAAATAACCGTAATGTAATTTTCTAGAAAATTAATAGACTATATTTCTCAGTACTGTAAAGTACAGTCAGACTGAATTTATTTTGTAAATATTGAATTGTTCGAGCGAGAGAGATGCAAAAGCTCTCTTAAGCTCGCTAATGCTCGGATAATGTCGCGTCTAGGTAAGCAATCCACTGTTTCGACATTCTGTATAAATGTCTCCGCAGAAATGCTTTGGTAGTAAAGATCAAGGAGACTAGCGGTTTTAGTTGTAATAAATTTTTGAGTGTTGTGATAGAATTTTAAAAGTAAAAGATATTCAATCATCATTTGCTAGATTTTTTAATTAGACAGCCGAGTTGGGGGAAAAAATATACCTATTAATAATAATAAAAAATATTATATATATTTATTTATTATTTATAACTGCCTCCACAGAAATTCTTTGGTAGTGAAGATCAAGGAGAGTATCGGTTTCAGATGTAATACTTTATTAACATTTTCAAAGTTAAAGATTTCATAAGTTGCTAGATTTTTAAATTAGACAGCCGAGTAGGGGAAAATCAAATATATTTTAACGAATGTCGCGTCCATATATCATTTGCTTGCTCATCATATTTTTTATGAAATGTGTTTTTATTTCGTTTATTGCGATGCATAAATTATTTGTAATCATCATTATTAACCGATTTAAGGGCTAGACCTTTGTCGGTGGATTACTTTTCTTTTCTGTTTAACAAATAACTTTACATTAGTAATTTTATTTATTTATTTAAAAAACTTTATTACAAAAAGTACAAAGGCGGACTTAATGCCCGAAGACATTCTCTGACAGCCAAACCTTAGGGACAAATTTGAACAATTATAGGTTCAATCATAGAAATAATAATAATACTATAATTATAAAAGTTAATTTAATAGGATTGATATATACTTACATCATATATCTTCATATATATCATAATATCAATATACTACACTAACTACTACTACTAATAATACACACTATTATACATAAACATACATATATACTACTTACTAACGGTGTCAGGAGCTATTTAAGAAGTGTGAAAACACCAGTTTTTTAAAAGATGACCTGGTAGTTGCTTGCCGTATGATGACAGGAAGATCGTTCCATAAATTAGTAGCAACTACTACGAAAGAGTTGGGGACAAATGCAGTATGATGCGAGGGAACAAATAGAAGGGAGTTGTAAGAAGAGCGAAGAAATTTGTCATGAAAAGAAGAGAGATAGGCGAAATTGTCCTTAAGGTATTTCGGTGTCGCAGGCTCATTCAAAACCGAGAACAGAGAACTCTAAGACTTCTGCGACAACGAATTGGTAGCCACTTCAACTTAGCACGATATTCAGATATGTGGTCATATTTACGTAAACAATAGATAAACCGGATACATGCGTTCAGTAACCGGTCCATCTTATTGAGTATATCTCTACAAAATAAAGGATATGAGTAATGTATGAAAATTATTATTCATATTATTAGACCTCCTTGTATGACATAGTGCGGTGGTGGCTCGGTTGTAAGAAAGGGTTCCTTGGTCAAACAAAGGTCGGTTGAAATCCACCCGGCATGTACCAATGAGAAATAAATTCACTAAATTATACATGCGCGCCACTTACCATCAGGTGGGCGCAAGGTCACATGTCGTGCTAGTATAAAAAAAAAATATAAAACAGCCATAACTACCTAAATATTATTTAGTCGACACAAGAATACCATATTTATTTATTATTTTGTTAAAAGTAAATTAATATAAATTAAAAGCTACCTAAATAATAAAATACAGTTGTCTCTATAGGATAAAGCAGGTTCTGCAAAAACACTAAACGCAATATTAAAACTAAATACTTACAAATATCTTGATTATAATCTACATGCCATCGAATCCAGGAGAAGATGAACCCAATGTTCCGAGGACTCCGGCGACGTTACCTCGTTGGATGGCAACACTGATCCTCTGAATAAGATATGCCCTACTCAAAGGATCACCTGTTGACGCTCGGATGGCAACGCTTATGTCGCGTATTAACGATTTAGCGTCCTCAGACCAAGGGCCCATCGTCTCTACGGCAAACGGCACAAAATGGTAACGATTTGCCAACTCTATGTACTTATTACGTTTGCCGTTTGCAACCAATTCAGCCAAAACACTACCTAAAACAAAATATCCTGCCAAGTAAGCTCTTAGTTAATTTTATTTAGAATCTTTGGAATAACTTACCATTCGATATCAGAGAAGCCCCCAATCGTGCAATATTTAAAAACCAGGTATACAAACACTTTTTAACTAATTGAATACCCAACCTAAACCTTTTTTTTTATCTTTTTTTCTCTTATAATAATTTCCTAAATATCAGCATAATAGCAGCAGCATCATCACATTGTTAATTTTATCACACTCTCCTCATCATGTAAGTAGTTTTATTTATGTTATATTAGTATATCTATAGTATGACTTATTCTTAGTATTTTATATTATTACCACCTATCCTGTCTAAATGTCCTAAAGGTTTGGCTGTCAGAGAATGTCTAGCGGCATTAAGTCCGCCTTTGTACATAGTGCAATAAAGTTTTAAAATAAATAAATATAGAATAGTTTTAATTTCACAAGTTTTTTTTTAGTTTTGTTTTATTTATAATTAGTTATTAATTTTTACCCGACTGCGCGACACAAATAAAGTTATGTGTTTATCAGCCTATGTATGTATGTATGTTTGTTTGATCCTTTGTGGCACACTGGAGAACAATCGGGTTGGCGGATTTTGTGGATTCTCACGTCAATTGATTTGTCTTCATCATTATATATTTTTGTATCGTACTTTACGAGTAAAATTTAAAAAATATATATTTTTTATTAACTGCCTCCGTGGTCTAGCGGTTAAGTCCGTGGATTTAGACTCGAAGGTACCGGGTTCGATTCCTGGTCAGGACACAATGATGATTAATAATGATATTAATGAAAATTTCGGTGATATTGATTTGTTCAGTGTTAGTGTTGCTAGGTTAAAAAACGAAATTAATATAAAATTATCTAAATGAATCATAATTGGAATGCTTGGAGAACTTTTAATTTATTTCTTTTTGATTACTATTTTTTTTTCATTTTCCATTATTTTACTATATATATGTATATTATTTAGTTGTATTTGTTATATAGGCATTGTTTTTAAGCTTATCCCTACTATTATTATTATTTTTTGCAAAATCTATGTTTAATATTTAAGTGGAAACTTTGCTGGATTGTGTAACTTTTAGAATTGTTGTAATTATGATTTAAGATCTGTATGATTCCTGAATAAATAAAAAACAAAAAAAATACATACATTTAATTAATATTTAATTTATTTGTGATATTTCTCGAGTTCGGTAGGTACGCTGGAGACATCGACGAGCTTGCCACTTGTCATGATGAAAAGGAAACGGTCGTGATGATACTTTTTTACTTTTTTTTAGTATAGATTTAAAAGTTCTTTATTGTTTTATGTTTCCCGTATTTAAAATTATTATCTTTCAATTATTATCGTTCAAAATGAATGTTTTTTTAATAAGGCATTAACGGCATATCATTTTGAGAATTATCAAGCCTAAAATAGCTTTTTTTTCCTATTGATATTTATTATTTTCTTTCGTTATCGCTGAACAATTAAATTTCACTGCGCAACGAAAGATAATTTTAATGTTATGCCAGATAACAATAGTGACTATAATAAATTTAAACCTAAAAATACTTGACATGGTTTAGCGGTTAAGTCCGCAACAAAAATTTGTATTAATATAAATAAATACATTTAATTAATATATAATTTATTTGTAATTTTTGTCGAGTTTGGTACGCTGGAGACATCGATGAGCTTGCCACTTGTCATGATTGGCCTATAGTTTGGCTAAATGTGAATCGACTTATTCATAAGCGTGTCTTAGATAAATATATATATATATGTAAGACATTACAAGATACTCCCTCCGTGGTCTACCGGGATCGATTCCCGGTCGGGAGATAATAATAATGTGTTTAGTTATTTGTGATATTTCTCGAGTTTGATACGCTATAAAGAAAATGTAAGGTTGGCTAAAAATAAAGGATATGAGTGTAGTTTCTGACAACCCCCCTAGGGATTATCGTCGTAATTATACTTTACTTTTAATGTGACGGAAAAAAACGGAAGTTGATGTGGTATGATTTTCGGCAGTGGGTGTAGATCTTTATAGGGAAAAGGGTGTCTTTATAGGGTGAAAATTAGGTGCCGTCGAAACTTCAAAATCAGACCATCAAAGTGAAATCACTTTAGAGGGATGTCGCCCCCCCATTACCAAACACCTCTCTTATTATTTATCACACTGTATCCGAAATTAATGGCACACCCTCGTCAAAATATTATAAAATAAAACTGCAGCGGTCGTGGCAGCTTAATCATATCTTTTGAATTTCGAAATGCTCTTTGGTTAATTATTTTTTAATTCAAAATTGTCGCGTGTTATTGACAGTTTTCATGTATAGTCTAAGATACGCCTTAGAGTGACCTTCACCGATTAGTTATCCGAATGAAATCAACATTCAGATGTTCAAGTTCTTTTTACAGTATCAGCAGCTCGCCAAAGAGCACCCTTACTTAAATTTTGAAATAATAACTAAATTGCAGCTAATATTAGAATCTTACTAGAACTAGAACTGCCTCCGTGGTCTAGCGGTTAAGTCCGTGTAAATGTATATAAATACATTTAATTATCATTTAATTTATTTGTTTCTCAAGTTTGGTACGCTGGAGACATCGTCGAGCTTGCCACTTGTCATGGTTGGCCTAAAGTAAAGTTGGCTAAATGTGAATCCGCTTATTTCGCGTGGTTTCTGACCACCCCGAAAGGGAAACGGTCGTGATGATACTTTACTTATATAATAAAATACCTATATATTAAAAAAAAACGTTTAATGGATCATAATCAAATAATGGGGCGGTTGTGTCTCTGATGCAAGAACGTGTTCCTTAAATCCTACAAAGGTCGGTTCAAACCCACCCGGCATGTACCAATGAGAAATACACTTTTCTTACGTACATTTGTCTTAGATTTACAACACCATCATTCCCGTGCCTCGGAGAGAACGTTAAGCCGTCGGTTCCGGTTCCACTAAAACCAACTTGTGGAATCGTTTATAAATTGTCATTAAAAATTGACATCATAACCTCGCGTGGCGAGTGTAGGCCAAATTCTCCAGATATATGTTCTGGAAGGTCGATCTCCAACAGAGGAGGTCTAGGACGCTGAGGGGCTGTAATGATGAATGATGAATCAAATAATTTCAGTTAGTGAGCAATGCCTTCTGGAAAATAAATTCTAGAAGGCAGTTTCCCTGTTTTTGACACAATTCAACTAAACTTGAATAAGTCAATAATGCACATACATACACATACACATCTTCACGCCAGATCCCCTGCGGGGTAGGCAGAGACAATTAAGCGCCACTTGACACGATCACGACATACCTCTTTCGCTTCATCTACGTTCATCATACATGCCCTTTTGTTACGAAGGCTTTTTAATGCACCTTCAGTCAGTGTTTTATTTATTTGATCGTGATATTTGAGTCAATAATGCAGTGCATTCCAATCCTCATTAAACATTGTTTTACTGTAACCAGCCTCTCGGCAACTGTTGAGCTGCTGATAGATGTTTCTTAACGCACGCCGCTGCGACACTTATCCAAAACAAGTAGAAATGCGAGATAACTTGTATGATGTGTTGATAGTTCTTCAATAAAATTTCATAGCTTAAACTAGCCAAAATAACTATATTTTAAGAACTTGTCAATAAATTATTATGCGATGTAAAATGTGCCAATTATAGTTGTTTATGTATAATAAATACGTTATTTGATAATCGTGTATTTTAATGAGTATGGGGATATATCTAGTGTCAGAGGTTACAGGAAATGAAACTTTTTGTGGTATTAACTTAAATAACTTTAAGTTTGTTGAAAAACAAAATGTTACGTTTGCTATACATGCGGTTAAACTAAACAGGTCATGAGATCCAAATAGTTTTATTTTTAGATTTAAATTTCAATTTGAGAGCCGCCCTTCTGCAAAAATCTATATTTATACTCCATATCCATATTTTATATATATATATATATATATATATATATATATATATAATTATTTTTTACGCAGTCATATATTTATTCGAAGTAGATACATTATTAAAATTTATTATTTGTTTAGTGTGTGTATTAATCTTAAAATTATTTCAATGGTGTACTCGTAGTTCAGCAGTTCTTAAACTTTTTGGCAGCAGTACTTACGTACAGCGGTTTAGCTTGTTTCTTTCTTTCCAGTATTTTCATTTCTAAGCCTAAAAAATATATATTTGGCATAATATATATGTGTATACACGTTTATTTATAGGTATATGTGTAATTTATGTAACAGTGTAAGTATCTATTAGTATGTAGTGTGTGTAGTATATTCTATATTGTTAAACTTGATATCGGCACTACCCTTAATCTCACACTCTCCCAAAGGTTAGATGTTATAAAATGCCTTGTAGGCTTGTTATTATTAATCATCGCCTTTGTACACTTATTTTGTGCAATAAAGAATTTAATAATAATAATTTCAATAATTTCATTCATTTTTGATTATTCCATTAGAAGGCGCAAGGCAGCGTCCTAGACCTCCACTGCTAAAGATGGGCCTTCCAGAACATATATTTATTATATAGAGCACGTTAAGCCGTCGGTTCCGGGTCCACTAATACCAACTTGTGGAATCGTTAATGAATTGTTATTAAAAATTGACATCAGATCCTCGGCAACCAATCTGGCCAGCGTGGAGAGTGTAGGCCAAATTCCTCAGATATATGTTCTGTGTTCTAGGGGATAAAAAAAAAAATAACTGTTAAGAAATTTTGACTTTAGTTCCACACCAAAGGCCGGCCAATTTTACGATGACGGTAATCATAAAACTCGTACTTTGTTTTCTACAAATATTAAGTGCAACTCCCTAAGTCGTAAATTAAAAACAAAACATTAGAAAAAAAACAATCTTCAAAAGAAAAAGTTTATTTTTAAATTCCCTTGACGCCTGAACAGCCAATTCTAATTATATTACACATTCATCCATTATTTTCCTTAATCTAAATTGTTACAATCGTGTTTCTTTCGTATCTTAGCATTTTAAAGTGTTTTTTTTCTAACATAAATCTTCTATGAGAACAGTTATCATTCATAATTTAATACCATACTTGTGCAACTATCAGTCTTCCTAGTAATTTCTTGTAACCGCATAGCAGGTTGGCCCTAATTTATTTCAAATGTTATTTGTGTATGTCTTAGTTTATAGTATGACAATGCCTCTTTACAGCAGCTATAATCTTAGTGACATACTCATAATTGTTTTCGTCGTATGACAATACCTCATTACAGCAGCTATGATCCTTGGGGTATTTATTTTATAATTGTGTATGTCTTAGTTTGTAATATGACAATGCCTATTTACAGGAGCTATAATTTTAAGATTAATAATTATGTATATTTGGGTTGTAATGTGCTGCTCCAAATACAAGCTATTTCCCAGAAAATAACCTTTTCGTTATATTAATTAATTTTTTGACATGCAAAGGCGCAGAATACATTATATTTTTCGTCCTATGCCTACTTACAGAATAAATCAATTCAATTGAATTGAGGTCTTTGAGAACGACACTATTTTCACCAGAGGAGGGCCCTACACACACAAGATAGTAAATCGTCTTTTCTGGCGATAATTAACAAAAGTACGACTATCTTAAAGACAGCTTCAGTTAATTAAAAAAATGTCTGTCTTGGTCATGGCCCCATCGTCTAGACCCCGAATGGCGCAAACTCGTAACCCTTACCGAGGTTGGCATATTTGAGCAACTTGGGATTCTCAGCAGAATCCGCCGCACTGCCCGAGCTGGACGAGGTTGCCTGGATGTGAGACGATGTAAGTACGACTAGCTTCATATAGAGGTATATATGTCCGTCCGGTATCGTCCGGTATCGGACTGCGCTTTTTAGTAAAAAAAAAAATAGTGCGCTAAAGAAATACGAATTAGTAGACGAATTAACTTTCAAGTACCTAATTAAATAGCTTATGTTATTACTACTTATACGGGTAACATAGACTAACAGTTAATTTTTGCAACCTCTCGAAATATGTCGGGTATTCGTAAAGCTATTTTTAACTTTGCATCCTTTGAACGGAGCTAGTTTCACGGTATTGCTATGGGTTGCAATTTCACAATCCAGACTGCAGAAAGACTGTTTACAGGCTATGCTTTATTATTAACAGGATATATATTTTACTAGGGGCCGGTAATTCATTGCTCGCTTAGGTGGCTGCGTAAATAATAGGCAGTAAACTCATATTACTAGAACCGACACTGCGAACCATATTGAATATTATTTTGATTGTGCCATGCTTTATTGCCACGTAATT
Organism: Tinea semifulvella; assembly: GCA_910589645.1. NCBI lineage: Eukaryota > Metazoa > Arthropoda > Insecta > Lepidoptera > Tineidae > Tinea > Tinea semifulvella. Next base: position 8,164,050 of record OU342599.1, read on the forward strand.
AAAATTATCTCATTACGACCGCGCGTCTAAATTAGAAGAAAGCAAAAAAAAATTAAACTCAGTATTGCTTGTTAAAAACATATTAAAATCAATCAACTGCGCTGTTTTAATACTTTGGTTAGATATAATGTTTTAGTGCACTGTTATCAAGTTGCGACACGTTTTTTGTTTGAATTAGTTAGCATCTCTATACGTAGTATAGGATGATTTTTTAAGTAACTACTTGAGAACTTTAAATAATAATAAAATACAGAAATATTGTATATAATTTATGGCTTTTAGTAAATATTTTTTTCCGGTATATGTTATATTATGGCTACGACTCTATTCGATCGATTCAATTTTTCGCTACTTTGCGACGAATCGACATTTCACAACATTTCTTTGCCTTGTTGATGGTTTTAACTAAGTACAATTTAAAAAATATATAGGCATGACAAAAACAGTAAACTACAGAAAACAACAAAAATGTATATCGCAAGTACTTACCGATGCAAACAGTATAATCTAAACCATTATTATTATTACTAATTACCGGCTCTTATTTGTTATTATTATTATTTTATATTTTACAGCTATTATAACTATAGTTGTTCTATCTTACGAACGCGGATTTACCATAATAATTTGCGTAGTTTCACATGCACACTATCTCTGGGTGCATAAACCTGAAAGCTATTCTCGCCAGAGCCGCCCGTCGCATTTAACAGCGCTCATATACTCATTATACCAACAGGTATGACAAACCAACGTTAAAAAGTTAAGTTTCGCTTCTAGGGTGTTTTTCAGAAACCATTTATTAGTATTCACCTTTATACAAATTTACTATAAGCCCATAATGACAAGCGGTAAGCTCTACACGAGCATACCAAACTCGATAAATATAACAAATAAATTATTGTGTCTCAAACAGTAATTGAACCCAGTACCTGCGAGTCTAAATCCATCTGTTTCTTCTTTTGTTATATTAAAAAGTGTCCGGACCCGGTCCGACACCGGACGGGTTCACCGTAAAGTTAGTCTGAGAGATGAAAGTTTATAATTGAAGGCCGTAAATTAAGGTGACATCGACAGTTGTGGCGTCGCGTCGGGGGTTGCTAGGGCGGGGGTGTGCCAATATTTTATCGTGAAGGTAATTATTTGATCGGCAAAGGGGAAGTTTCTTGATGTCTTTCTAAATATATATGATTGATTTATCTTATTGACTTTCTTTGTTTTATAAACAATGTATAACTTAACCCGGTTTCTGAGAGGGTGATAATTAAAATAATCTATATTTGGTGTTACATCGATAGATAGATAGAAAGATAAATTCTTTATTGCATAGAAAATAATACATTTTACTGAACATAGGCGAACTTAATGTCTAAAAACGGTTGTAAGGTGCATAACCGCTAATATTTGAGATAAAGAGATTTATTGAGTAAAAACTTACAACTAAAAAAGAACAATATTAAGTAAGTCTATAATATAAATACATACGATACATATACTGGTTACATACAATAATATACTGATTTAGTCAAGTTATGTAGATTCGTCTTGATGTTTGTGAAAGTGTTAAGTGATTGGTGTTCGTCACTTTTTTTTTAAATACGGAGATGGAAAAATCGTATCGTCGCCCACAGTCTACACCGTCCGCCAAGTGGTCACATCCCGAATCACTGTGGGGCCTTTTAAGAAGACCTCAAGGCCTATAAACCGTCTCTCTTTCACTGTTGGCCCTGTGTGCCTTTGCAGCTAAGTCTGAGTCGTGGCTACGGAGTGAAGGCACTCGTTTGTCGCTATTAGTCACTTTGAAAATAATTTAATCACTATTTCTAATTCTGTAAATGATATATCCTGTCGCCGTATTACTTGTTATAGCCATAACTCTGTCTCTTTCTTAATTAATTAACAAGATAATAATTAGATAATATTATTATATTTTTTTTTTTAAATGTATGTAAATAAAAATGTAGGTATCTGTATAATAATGTCAGCTTAAACTATAGGTATTACAATTTTCAAAATATTATTTTAAATAATATAAAATGATTTTAACTAAATTGTTAATTGATTTTAAAATAAATTGTTACCTAATGATTTAAATTTTGTAGTTAAGTTTTTATATTATTAATTTTGGAACGGAACCGAACTGCCTCCGTGGTCTAGCGGTTAAGTCCGTGGATTTAGACTCGGAGGTACCGGGTTCGATTCCTGGTCGGGACACAAAAATATTTATTAATGTAAATGTAAATAAATACATTTAATTAATATTTAATTTATTTGTGATATTTTTCGAGTTTGGTACGCTGGAGACGTCGACGAGCTTGCCACTTGTCATGATTGGCCTATAGTAAAGTTGGCTAAATGTAAATCCGCTTATTTTCCGCGTGGTTTCTGACCAACGGTCGTGATGATACTTTACTTACTTTCTGGAACGGAATCTGAATTAATTTTCATTAGATTCGTAACGTTTTTCTCCTATAATAATAATAATAATCTTGATAATTAAGGGTCTATATTTTTTTAGTCTAGAATTTGTAACCTTTTTTTTTTAAATAACAAATTCAAAAATAGCAATACAAAGTTAGGTACCGTTTTTGTCGAATTGTTAAATTCAGTTGCTTTAAATTCTTGGAAAAAACACGTTAAATAAAGTTATCATTTTTTACCATCAAAGCTTTGCTGTGAAACTATTGCTCTTACTTTCTATCACTTTCAAATTCCATTAGAAGGAGCGAGACAAATATATTTCACGCATGTTAAGAGTAGACTTGTTGAAGCAACCGGTTTAGTTCAATAGGTTTTTTGGTTCGGAAGCCTCCTGCTGATAGATTTAATTCGCGCCTTCTGACAAAACCCTTTGACGCTTTCACTTGTGACAGCTCACAGTGTGGCGCCCGGAATCGAACCATGGACTCATTGTCACTGCTATTACGTTCTCACTCTATCTAGGGTATCTATAAAGCTATAGATAGTAGGTACATAGGTACCTTTATGTCGTTCCCCTAGTAACACAAATCTGCATCACAACACAAACTTCCTTATTTAAGCCAAATCAAATAAAAATACAGTGTAAATAATAAATAAGTTTTTCTCCCACAAAGCTGTATATTAGTAACAATATTTTAGTAAACATTTATGTAGGAGATTGGATACAAACTGAACTAAGCACGAGCCGTTGCACGGAACTGTCAAAGTGACAGTTTTTACTCTTAAAACCAGCATTGGCTCGTGTGCAACGACTATTAATCCGGACCTAATTTATATAAATACTTTATTGCACAAAGACAAATGCATGCTTTAATGCCGCAAGACATTTTATTATTGGGACAACTTTAAACACTTTACTGAAAAGTAGGTGCAAAGTATCATCATCACGACTGTTTCCCTTTCGGGATGGTCAGAAACCACGCTTATAAATAAGCGGATTCACATTTAGCCAACTTGACTATAGATCAATCTTGACAAGTGGCCAGCTCGTCGATGACTCCAGCTTACCAAACTCGAGAAATATCACAAATAAATTACATATTAATTTAATGTACAATAATAAATATTTTTGTGTCCCGACCAGGAATCGAACCCGGTACCTTTGAGACTAAATGCGAGGCAGGTGCAAAAAGAATAGAAAAACTTTCCAAATTTACATATAAAAACAAAATTAAGAAAGAACTACTCGAACAACTGAGTAGCAAAATCGATAGATTATTTGTGTAAAAAAAAACCGAATCTATTATGTTTTATTTTATTTAATGTTTTATAAACTAAAGTGTGCTATTTGTAATGAGAACTATCTGCCGATAAACTATTTTATAGTTTGGCAGAATAATGTAATACTTCCAACTCGCATCGTCAATACCACAATGTTTCATGAAGCATTTAACCAGTACGTCCACCCTGTAATGTCGTATAAAGCAGATTGTAAAATGCAACAATTACTAGAATGCCCAATCTGGGCCTTGATTTTGCTTTTTGCATAAATCTTGCTCAGACATTTTTTCTTAATTTTGATAAAAATGGACATTTATTTTAAATTACGTTTTTTTTTTTCAAGTTGTTGGAAGAATGGGCCCTAAGCAGGTCTGCCGTCAATACATTTATGGAACGAGCTTCCAAGACGGAATCATACAGTATTTGGTCGGGTAGGGAGAGAAGTAGAATGGTGGTTGGTGAGCGTATTATCGCGCAATAAAATAAAAAATGGAGGCCTCCTTTTCTTAACCCTTTGACGACAGCAGGGACACGGTTGTCTCAAGCCAAAAAAAAAAAAAAATATTAACATATTGAATGTGAATAAATTATTTTTTAGTCTCGGAACAAACCTTTTGTTATTTTATGCTGGCAAAGCTACATCCAACTAACTACATACAACTACATCCATATGTTATATCTATACTCATTGGAAGTTCATAATTCATTTGGCACTATAATATGATTTTTTCTTATAAAAGTGTTTAACGAATGCTTATTTTTTACAAAACAAACCTAATAAACAGTATATCTAAAGATCTTAAGCAAAAAAGTCACTCGTAACGACTATAGGGACACATATGTCCCCAACCCCCACTTCAACCGCATTGGATTTTTTCGTGTTTTAGTTATTAAATTTGTTTATTTGTTACCCCATGACTCTTTTAACATGAATAAAATTATTAAATAAGTTTTCATACTCTTATGGTCCTGAAAGGGTTAAACCAACCTATTGTCGGTCGCTAGCCTGAGACACCATTCTTCTCATCTTTTACCCACACACGATGGAATCAATGGAATGCTTAGAAATTGGTCTCCTCTCTTCTCTTGGGCCTTCCAGAACATATATCTGGAGATTTTTTTGAGGGGAGACTGGAGAAATTTGATGATGTGACAAAGTCCAATCATGTTTGTGTACTAATTTAACAATACTACTAATTACTTAATGAGAAATACTTGTATAAGTATTATCGCTATCATTCCGAGTATTTTTTACAACAACACACGGAAATTAGGGTCATCTGTTGTCGGGAAGTGGTGACCAAGTGATTTTAGCGGTTCGTTTAAGAGCCGATAAGATTGTTATACAGAATCTATCAATTACATTATTTTTTCAAAGTAATTTCTATTTAAACAAATATAATAATAATAATAATAAAGCCGTTTATTCATAATTAATTAAAATATACGGTTTTTTTGTTTAAATAATCGACACAATTATTAAATTCAAATTTAAATATATATATTTCCAAAATATTTCCAGACAGGTCACACAGCGCCATCTAGTTTCCGTGGTAAGCTGCGAAGCTTGTGTTACGGAAACTAGATGGTTGATAAACTACATATTATACTTTTTTTTTTGTAAATATATACATATTATACATATAAACACCCAGACCGAGACAAATTATACAATGTACAACTTGCCCCCGGTGGGAATCGAACCCACGACCTCCCGAGTTCACGGCAACGTTTGTTACCACTAGACCACGGAGGCGGTCAATTAAGCCTAATAATAATATTCTTATAACATTTAGACGAAAACTATGTAGGTACTTAAATTTAAATTATAAATTAAATGGTTATTTCTTTAAAATTGGTAATGTCAAAAATTAATTTAAAAATATGTCTAATAATATCTATAATACTATTTTTCTTTCTAATTAAGGACCCCTCGTCGGGTAAAGCTCTCAACCTTTTCTATCCATTTCTTCCTATCCTGTGCCTCGTGCAGTGTTGTCCTGCTTCTTTTACTATCCCGTCTATCTTTCCTTAGGTCTTCCTTTACTTCTCTTGCCCTTTGGTCCCTTCCATGTAGCAACTACTTTAGTCCATCTGCTATCTTTATATAATATAATTTGAACAAATACAGGTATAATGAAAAATTATATATACGCGTACAAATAATACCTATATAATACATATTAATATATGTCAAGGTGATAAGATTAATTTAAATTTTGTTTATTATATAGTCAACTTAAAATTGCGCCACATTCTTCCAGCAGATGTTCAGATTCTTATACAGTATCAGCAGCTCGCCAGTGGAACCGACTACCTCTTTACATTCGAAAAGCACCATCAATCATTAGTTTCAAAAATTTGCTTACCAACTTTCACAAAAAGCAAGACATAACTACATAACTTTACAGAGTCCGTATATTATTGTATGTATTATTTGTACATTTATATTTGTATATATATATATATATATATATATATATATATATATGTGTGTACTTATATATTATTTATTTATTATATAGTATATAGTAAGTATAATTTCGTGTTATTTATGTATATATCGGTAGATAAGTACCATAGCTTTATTATTTATATACATATATATATATATATATATTCCTTTTAGTTATAAGTCGTTTTCTCAATAAAACTCATTGTCAAACATTAGTGGTCATGCACCCACAATCCCTGCTCACTTCTCCTAAAGGTTAGCTGTTAGAAAATATTTTTAGACATTAAGCTCGCCTATGTACTGTAAAATGTTTTATTTTCTGTGCATTAAAGAATTTATCTATGTATTACCTACTCGTATATGAAACACGTCCTATGCTAGGTCTGGTGGTAGGCGTCCGGATGGGATGTCGTTAATCGCATACAAACAAGGCCGTGCACTGGTTTGGGATGCCACATGTGTTGAAACGCTCTGTCCGTCACATGAGACATCCAGCCATAAGAAACCCGGGGCCGCTGCGGAGTCAGCCGCACGCCTTAAACGCAACAAATACGCTGAGATCATCATTATTCACTATTTGCAGTCAAAAGGATGGGTCCGTGTTCTGAGGAGGCTATGGCGTTCTCTAGTAAGCTTGGGGAAAAACTCCGCTTGGCGACGGGTGACCCTTTAAGTACAGAACATTTTGCTCAAAGGGTCAGCCTCACCGTTCAACGGGGGAACGCAGCAAGTGTCACACTAAGCCAATCGGACGGTTATAATTTTAGTTTTTATTTGCAGTGTAGTTTATTTTATTTTTGTGTTTATTTAATATTAGGTTTTCTTTTTATTTATTTAATATTGTAATTCTTTTATACTGTTTGTATATTACTTTGAACACGTCCTACATAAAAATCTATATGTATATCTACATATAAAATAATAAATAAAATGCCTGCCTAATAATTAAAGGAAATCTGTTTTACATGGTGACCTGCATTTCTAAAGTAATCTGAATATCTGCTGGAAGAGTGAGGAAGGATTTTAAGTAAGTCGAAGTTGAGAATTGCCCCCGGTTCTTTACCTAAATCAATGACTTATAAAGTTAACAACTCTGTATTTGGCGAATACAAAAGCTACATCCTAACGGCGAGTTGATATCGAATTTCGCACAAAAACTCTGCTCTATTGTGATACAAATTTATCTGTTGTGTTCGAACGTAATTGCTGGCTGTACTCTGTAATTTGTTCCTCGCTGTTATTGTGTGATAGTCAATGGAAACAGTCCAAATGCCGAGAAAGACGCATTGTACTTAGAGGGTAGATTCTTAGCTCAAAATAAATACTCTTATTATTTGAAATACTTATGAGTTGGGGTAAATGTAGATATGGGAAAAGTGAAACATTGCTTATAACTTTAAAAAACGGTAGTTATTTTACGATAATACTATTAGTAGTGTCGCCTATTCTTGGTCTTGGTATTGCGCAAGAGTCTTGCAAGACGTTCGCGCGATCGTCGACCTTTCGCTACCGACTTAATTAGGCTCGGTGAGTGGCGATATTTTTAGGAAAACTTCTCTGCATCGTAACTTAAGATTTTATTACTGAATAATTAAAAAAATATATACGTAATTCTTTATTTTTATTCTAGATTATAATATAAAAATATTTGATCTTTAATAAATTCCACGCAGTATATACTTCATCATCATCATCATCAGCCTGTGTCTCTCCACTGCTGGATGTAGGCCTCCCCCAAGGCTCGCCACTTCACACGATCTTCTGCCACCCTCATCCATCCCCCACCAGCGACCTTCCTCAGGTCATCTGTCCATCTGGCGGGGGGTCGTCCCACTCTGCGTCTTCCAGTACGCGGTCTCCACTCCAGAACCCGTCTACTCCATCGTTCATCGGTTTTGCGGCATATGTGTCCAGCCCATTGCCACTTCAGCTTGCTAATTTTAAAAGCTATATCGGTAACTTTGGTTTTTTGACGGATGTCAACGTTTCTGACTTTATTTTTTAGTGAAATCCCGAGCATAGCTCTCTCCATAGCTCGCTGAGCGACCTTGAACTTGTGGACCAGACCTACCGTCAGTGTCCACGTTTCTGCACCATACGACATTACTGGAAGAACGCACTGGTTGAAAACTTTTGTCTACAAACACTGTGGTACGAGTATGTTTGATAGGAAGATGTGACGTAGCTTCCCGAATGCTGCCCATCCTAGCTGAATGCGTCTATCGGCTTCTTTGCTGAAGTTCGCTACTCCTAATTGGATATACACACAGTATATACTTATATTTTGTATATTTTTAATACCACATTTCTGTGACTTGCAATATTCTCAGAGTTCTCAAATACTTACTTCGTTTTGAAAACTTGTAAAGTGTCTGTTGCATATTTTCCGGTAACTTTTCCCACTAAGATAAATGCTAATGGTGAGAACCGTAGATCGGAGGGTGCGTGATTGATGTGCCCCGGGCCTCTTGCCGACTCAATTACTAGGCGATTTAACTGACATGATACTTTGAGTGTGATGCTGATTGTTTATGTTTTGGATTATTTTGTTATAAAATTAGGTACATACATTACAGACTAGGCCAATGCGTTAGGAGGCATCGTCGTTCAAAAATATATACATATCCATTCTTAACTTAACAATAAAAATTAAAAGTTATTTTTACCTGCATTATACAATTATAATTTATGCAATATCAGAAAAAACATAGTTTAATCCTTTGCCATCTTCTTTAACTCAGTTTAACTACATGCAAATTATGTCAAACTGATGAAAAGTTTGAATGCAAGAAAAACCTAGGATTGTTTGAAAGAAGAAGTATGACAACCTTATTAATATTATTATTTTTTTAAATTTATTTTTCCTTATATCATAACATTTAAATATAACATTATTCTGCCAAACTATAAAATAGTTTATCGGCAGATAGCTCTCATTACAATGATATATTAGCACACTTTAGTTTATAAAAGAATAAATAAAATACAACTATAATAGATTCGGTTATTAACTGCTAAATAAAAAATAAATAATATAGCTTGTATCTTTCCAATCGCACACTTTTTTTTTTTTTTTCACACAAATAATCTATCGATTTTGCAACTCAGTTGTTCGAGTAGTTCTTTCTTATATATATATATATATGAATGATAATCTGCGTGAAATTTATTAATTAACACAGCAAAGACACAACAATAAAGTAATATTGTGCAGATGAACACCACACTACTCACACACATCCTACACTACACCCCTGTAATTAGTAGATCCGTGTTAGCTCTGACGGCCGGGATTTGTGCTTTGGATCTGTGCCATTTAAAAAAAAATATTGAATCTTGCAGACAGACGGTTTCATCACTTAGATAATGTCTGGTTATTATTAATTACTTATGGAATCTGTAATTTTTTTTTTAAATATTCGGGAATTTAATAACTGTGGGTTAAAGAAACAGACTAGGGCCGAAGGAAGAGAAGCCAGATTAGCATAGCGTATATAAAAAAACTATGTCGCTGTTATTTAAGGTTTCTGATAATTTTCTAGCGTTATCGTGATATAAATTGAATTGTTATTATAAGGCATTATAAAAAGTTTCTATCTGGCACGCGAATATCGTTTCGATCAAGATTCGAGACATAAGGGCGAGTCCACAGCCGTGTCGCCTGCCGATTGGTCCGACAAGACTCTGTAACGGCGGGCATTACGATCTAACCAGGGACGTAATAATTGGACTGGCCAACACATAAAAAATAAGTTTAGATATATATTTTTTTCTTTTTAAAATATTTTTTTTATTATTAGACTACCAGCTAACGGGTAGTTTGTACGCGCAACATACATTCTAATAATGAAATTCCTCTCTGACTAACAAACTGGAATTAGTTCGCTAGTTATGAAAGACTAATTAGCTATAAGTACTTACAAATTTTCTGCCGTTAAAAGCTAAAATAACCCTAGTTCAAAGCCTTCTCCTTCCTCTCCTCGACTATGGTGATGTGTGTAGCATCGATCTTTCAGAGATGTTGCTCAACAAGATGGACCGGTTACTTAACGCATGTATCCGGTTCATCTACTGTTTACGTAAATACGATCACATGTCTGAATACCGTGCTAAGTTAAAGTGGCTACCTATTCGATGTCGCAGAAATCTCAGAGTTCTTTGTATGCTTTTTTCAGTTTTAAACGAGCCTGCGACACCGCGATACCTCAAGGACGGTTTTGCCTATCTCTCATCTTTCCATGATAAAATTCTTCGCTCCTCTCACAACTCACTTCTTTAACTCTCCTCTCATCATTCCGGATTTGTTTCAAATTCTTTTGTCGTTGTCGCCACAAATTTATGGAATGATCTTCCTGTAAACATAAGACAAGCAACTACCAGACCTTCGTTTAAAAAACTCGTATATCTACACTGTATATATGTATGTTTATGTATAGTATTATGTATGTATTAGTATTTAGTATATTGATATCATAGTATATATAACAATATAATATGTAAGTGTATAATTAAGCTGTTAATTTTTCTTCCTAATTTTTTAATATTTCTTTCATTGCACCTATAATAGTTAAAATTTGTCCCCAAGGTTTGGCTGTCAGAAAATGTCTACGGGCATTAAGTCTGTCTTTGTACTTCGTGCAATAAAGTTTTAAATAAATAAATAAAAATACTTACTCGAAAATTGACCTTTTAATTATTTATTAATAATAAAAAAGAGATTATTAAAGATTACTATACCTACAGATACACACAGGTTCACACACAAACACACACACACGCGCACACACATTTTATACTTAAACAAACATTAATTCGCCGGATATGCGATACATACAACAGGCGGGTTGTTGGACATAATACATTCCGTTCTATTGCTACAAATCTGTGGATCAATTTACCTAATAAAATAAGGCAGGCATCTACCAGATTATCGTTTAAAAAACTGGTCTACTAACATTTTCTAAATAGCTCCAAACAAAATTTGTATGTTTATTATTGTGTATGTATTAGTATTTAGTATATTTATAACTTAATTGTAAATAAGTAAGTTTATTATATAAGTATTTATATCTAATTGTTGTGTCACTTATACTTTCATTGCACCTACAGTTGTTCTAATTAGTCCCAAAGCTTTGACTGTCAGAAAATGTCTACGGGCATTAAGTCCGCTTTTTGTACTTTGTGCATTAAAGTTTTGAAATAAATAAATGAATATTTTTAGAATACAAAAACGTTTATTTGTTCCCAAAAATTGTTTACATAATTTTTTGGAGGAGCTCTGATCCCCAGACTAGAATTCTCTGGGTTAAGCTGAGGATCAGTTTCTTCCTTGGTTACATTTTATTATTTAAGAGTAGAAATTTTATGCCTCAATATTATTTTTGTTTTATTATTTATTGAATTAATTTATCATGCCATGCATTATACTATTATTATATTATATACATATTATATTATACTATATTATATTCCACCATATTTATTTTATGACTATTATTAAATTTATAAATCTATAGGTATATAATTTCAGTAGTCTGGTGTATAGTTCGAGAGTGGAACAAGCTTCCACTAGTCATCAGACGGGCGCCTTCAATAAATGTGTTTAAAAATCTACTCATTGCTCACTTTTTAAATAAACAAAATAATTTGTCATGATAACTATACATTATAATTTTTATTTATTTTCTTAACATATTATCGTAAATGATTGTACCTATGTAATATAAAACGAGTATCTATCTATTAGCTGTGTTTATATATTTATACATAATATATATTTATGTTTATTGTATATATTATTTTAATTATATATCATGTAAGTATTTATGTAATAGTATTTAAGTATTCTTAAGTAATTGTATGTATCTTAATGCACCCGAAATCCTCTGCCACACTCCCAAAGGTTAGCTGTTATAAAATGCCAGAAGGCATTAAGTTCGCCCTTGTACACTACTTTTTAAGTTATTTTGTGCAATAAAGAGTTTATAAATAAATAAATATATATTTCTGGTGTATTTTATTTTAACGTTTATTATATATTTATGTTTTTATCTCTCTGTCAATTTTTTATTTAGCAACTTTCGAGCTGCCTTTAAAGCCAAAGTCACAGAGCTGTTACTTGCGGGTTTGCTTACAAGGAGTTTGGCTGCTTCTGAGTATGTATTAAATCATTCTAACATAAACACTACAGTTGTTCTCTAAATACCTGGCCAGTAGTGTTGCCCAAAGCAAGATCAAGACCAAGACTTGGCCAGTCTTGGGCATCAGAACACCTGGTCTCGGTCTCGGTCTTATTCTTGCATTCCTAGCCTTGGTCTTGCGCAAGAGTCTAGCAACTGAAATTCCTGACTGAAAATATATATTTGTTTCTAATAGTAGTAAGGAAACCTTCTGAGAATTTAGTGTCTGTAAACTTTTAAATTGGAATAGTTACAAATCTTGTTGACCAATGTAGCGATTAGTATCGACAATGGCCAAGGATGAACGTTTTTGGCTGCAAACGACATTCTTTGCCTTACATCATTTGTATGAAAACAACTGTCAGAGGGATTGACTTTTTCCTGCTCGCTGGAACAGCTGCTACGCACTAGCCTTGCTTAATAATTACCATCAGCTTTAATTAAAAATATTCATATCTTCACTTTTCTCTTCTACCGTTTATTGTCACCGAATGAGCTTGGGGTTCTATGTCTGGACTTTAGAACTGGGACCCAGCTTGACAAGATATCTCCACCGTCCAGGATCCCGTGACGCCTCGTTGTCTGCTTGGGATCGGCAGCGCTCTCCGGGTCCCCATCTTAAGGCTCTCCGAGGGAAGGTACCCCTCGTACGGTCAACATGTATCCAAAAATGAATACAGAGGTTGTTTGATACAACTATGTATACTATAACGCTTAACATGATGTTTTATTCATCATTACGTAAAACTTTGCCAGAGCAGAAATAATGATCAAGGCCACATCGGAACAGTATTGGAGATATTTCATTTTTTTTTAAAAGTCTAAGCAAGAGTCTTGCGAGACTCAGAGAAAACCAAGACTAGGGTTAGTCTTGCAAAAAACCAAGAGCAAGATTGGGCAACACAACTGGCCAGGGTGATTGCTTACCAAAATAAGTTTTAAACAAAGGGTGCACTTTTGTTCACAGTGAGAAATATTCTGGTGACAGGTATAATTTTAATTGCTTCTACTCTATTGCTTTATTATTATTCTTATGTTGCCTGTCTCCGCCTTTCTGTCTATTTCTCTTCAAATTAATAAATAAAGATAGACTTGTCTCTGTATACACGTCTGTGGTGGGCATTACGTCCTAACGCGATTTTATTGCGCCTATAAATTCCACAAGAGTCGCCCCCAGAGGCGCTTTGCGAGTGGCTATCGGACTTTTCAATTTAGTACTCTCTTCACTCAAAATTGAAATGGCTGCCCCTTTGTTGGTCTGATTTAAATTCGACTTTTTAAACACAATCCATTCGGCGACGTCTGGTCGAGAATATTCGATCACATACACTTACAGTGTATTAAATTTTGAGCGAAAATGTTTTTTTCTTACTGGCTGACCCGGCATTGCATTAATTAGTAGTAAGCTGGTCTTTTAAGGCCCTCATTTTGGAAGACGACGTTGATACCTACTCTGTATTTTAGATTAAATTTTGACGTTGGTGACAAGTTGATGATGACAACATAATCTTGCTTTTTTGCGAGACCAAAACCAAAAGAAAGACCATCGATATAAACTTCGCGCACATTCATAATAGTTTTTATAATTTTAACGGGTCTTAGGCGATTTACCTTAGAGACATAATCGTGTCTGGTCTCTGTCTGTCCCCATGAAACATCGGCTACCTATTGTTCCGATGTGGCACAGACGTTTTTTTTTTCTCACCTAAAATATTCGTATTGATGAATAAATCATCATGTACGAGTAAAGCATCTTTATATCTCTGTTTACATTTTAGTATACATGCTGTTTAACAAGACTTGTAACCATTCCAAATTACAAGTAAATCAGACCAGTAGTACTCAAGATAGTAGTTTGTGAACACACAAAAGGTTACTTAAATTAGAAATAAATATATATTTTCAGTCAGTCTTGCGAGATTCTTGCTCTGACTGAAAATACGGGTCAACACTAAGCCAATTGTTCCTAAAATCTGTTAAGTACGAGCCATAACAGCGTAAATATGAAACGAAGCTTCTTCAACATTTATTTATTTAAAACTTTATTGCACGTTATACAAGGGGCGGACTTAATGCCGCTAGACATTATCTGACAGCCAACCTTAAGGACAATGTGGACCATTTCAAATGTAAGGTAGGTGCAAATATTTATATATAATAATAATAAATAAATCTTTATACATATAAATACAATGATATTACTAAATACATACTAATCACTATGATATATTAAATACTAATAATACATATACTACATATGATACCATTACATAACTTATGAACCATTTTATTAGTATGACACACATTTATTAGTATGAATACTGAGCAAAGCATGTGATACTACACCCTCCTGATGGTGCCATGCAACTAACAACTGTTTTTAGTACCTACCTATAGGTAAGGTGTGACATGTTTCTATGTTTACGAGTAAGTCACATGTAAAAAAAAAATGTCTCTCTAAAGTAAGGTAAAGTATCATCACGACCGTATCCCTTTCGGGGTGTTCAGAAACCATGCTTTTACTTTACTATAGGCCCATCGTGACAATGTCTCTAGCGTACTAAACGACTACGAATCTAACCCGGTAACTCTAAGTCTAAATCCACGGACTTACCTAACTGCTAGACTACGGAGGCAGTTTCTTGTCTCTCTATTTTTTACCAAATGTATTGTTTACTAAGAATTGCAATCTTACTTTTAAAAAGTTTTTCTCAGTTGACTTGTTCTCGAATGTGCGATAAAAATCACATTGAACCCATTTAAATGATGTTCGATTTTGAAAATTCCATTTGCTTTGTGATCGCGATCGTCTCTTATCGCTCTGATAAACTACTGTCCATTGCATTTGAAAGGATTTTGAGGGTGGAAACTTTAAAATGTATAAAACATAGACATGTTTTATAGGGACAGACATCCATTGTAATTTAAACGCGAATTAATCTTTGTCTTGAATATTTATTTGTAAATTTTTTAGATGCTCATAACAACATGCAGTTATACCAAAATATAAACAGATACAAATAACTAACTTCATCTCAAAATTTGAGCAATACAGCTTGCCATTTTTACAACCATTCCAATTCTAAGGTGGTTTCTTAATCATATTGAATAAGGATGAGAAAAGGTGGTGATTTGGAAACCGACCCCCAATCACAATTTATCAGTGCAATGCATTGATCATGCATACAATGCATACATTTGTTTGTTTACGTAAATGAACCGATTTTGATAAAATTAGCAGACATAGGGTTTGCTATATGACACCTTTATCTGATCACGACATGACAAGCCAAGCTAGATTATCCAAACCTGAGATTTTTAAACTTATTTCGTCTATCGCCCACTTTGGCCGAATAATAATTAATAAATAATTGATGTTTTGTAATAGGTAGGTTTTAATTTCAGTAAATTTTAAAATATAAAGTCGCCCCCTATGCCATGCCCACGTCTCCCATTTCTTTCTGTGCACCTTACCATCCACCTCTAGGCGTCCAGGGCCCACTTGAGGGCGTTAGCGCCTACTTTGAGAAAGACTGATTTCTAAACTAATATTACAAATGTGTCAGTAGCTTTGTCTGTATGACTTTTTTTTCTAAATCAAAAAATAATCAGACCGTAAAGTAAGGACAAAAGATTTTCACAAATGATGCTTTCCCGACGGATTGCTCCGTACACTGCGTATTTCGTTCAGCTTAGGGGCCAGCGTATCGGCCAGTTTTTTTATATTATTAGACAAGTCCTTGTATATATGTCTTTCGCCAAAACCCACTGTCGGATCGAATGGCCTGAGGTGAGCGTTTTATCGACACATTCTATAGAACTTCCTAATGACATCGACAATCTTTAACTCTATTGCATTGCCACTTTAAGTTTGTGATATAGTTCTGTAGAAATTGTAAAGTCAAGGGAAAGTCCTATTTGCCTTCTTAATGATTTTTTTATGGATAAACTGTCTAGCGTAAGAAAAAACCATATTCAGTTATGTATTGTTCTGAAAATGACATCTTTGAGGCTTATTGATGACGGCAGATTTGCTTATGCCAAATTATTTCTTGCATTATGTATTGTTTGTTATGTATGCGTGTAATAATAATAAAATTATTTAGTGTACGCAAAATATGCGAGCACAATACCATAAAGGTATTCTCTTCCAGCTGCTTTGGGAGAGTGATAGATTTATATGACATCACAAAGTCTGAGATTTTCAAGTGAGTGACCACCTGATGATAAGTGGCGCGCGAGGTCCATGAATGTTAGAAACTGGGTATATCGGCTGTATAATATGTATGTATACCTATTGAAATAACTTGGAAATTACCAAAATAAAATATCATTTAAAGAAATACATGTTTATAATTAATGACATAATTACAATGTGTCAATCAGTTTAACATAAATGATACTTCTCTTTTTAAGACTATACTACAATATCCCCACATCTAGATGAAAACAATAATTTTAATTAATCAAATAAAATATAAAATAAACGTAAAATATCTTCTCTATAATACAACCAAAAAGTTGGTTCTGCAAGCCAATCATAAGTATTAAAGAATTGTTGTCTGTGCTACCTGACGCAATATCATTCACAGATTTAATTATTTGATCGAGATGTCTTTTCCATATCATATTATCATTAATTTTAACTAAATAATTTCGAGGTCCTAACACTTCATCGATAGTACCTTCTGTCCAACATTTCTTATTAGGATTACGATAATCTCTCGTATAAACCCTTTCACCTGCCTTAAAATTAATATCTCTACCTCCTCCTTGATTTCCTAACTCCTTATCGATGAAACTAGGTTTTTAAAAATCTAACCTTGTTTTAATCTATCTACCCATCATCAATTTCGCAGGAGTGTCTCCTGTAGTCCAATGGGGAGACGTCCTGTATCTAATTAAATAACGACTTACTAAAGTGTCTACTGAAATATTCTTGTTTAAAGGATCCTTAAGCATTTTTAATAAACTTGACTTGAAAGATTTGACAGCATTTTCTGCAGCTCCATTTATAGCTGGATGAAAAGGTGGTGATGTTACAAACTTAATCTTATTATTACTACAAAATTCTGTAAATTAGCTCGATGTAAACTGAGGACCGTTGTCCGTACAAATTTTATATGATAAACCATAACGTGCAAAAGTTTCCCTTAACTTTTTAATTGTTATATTTGTCAGTACAACAGCTTTCCACCATGCCACGGAGCGATACTCCCCTGGCCAACTCGCTGTGCCGCGCTGAAGTGAGGAACTGGGGCGCTGGGCGTAGTGCAGGCGGGGGCTGGTCGTAGTGCAGGTGGAGAGGCCGCTCTGGATCCACGCGTGTAGTGCAGTGTAGTTGTAGTTGAGTTAGAAAGTTGAACCCCAAAAAAAAGGGGGTACTTTAATACTAATATTGATTCGAAATTATTTATATTTTTTAATATAACAGAACAGCAGTGCCGGCAACAGCAGCATGGAGTAGGACGCGGCTGTCTTTGGGGACGTTCCACCGATCAATGACGTGAGCCAGGGAGTCGCTCGGTCACGAACTCGTGCACAGCCATTCAATATTTTGATTGAGACCGAACGAAACCTAAGTCTTAAAGAACATTGTACAGAATACATCTGCCCTAAATACGTAATTTATTTATAATATAATAATAATAATAATAAATTTATTCGAAGTAAAAAAGAACATAACATGCATTTTATGGCGCTCTGAATCCCGAGTAAGATGTTTTATAAAAAAACACCTGCGTTACGGGATTCAGGGTCTTCCTGAGGTACAATATAACAAAATTTATTAAACAAATAATACGAGTATACATAGAATTTAAGCATGCAAATTAACATTATTAAGAATTAATAATTAATACATTTCTAAAGAAGTACATTCAATTTTCTTTATTTATTTTTAGGGGCAATCAAGCTATTGAAGGAAAGGATAAGTTAGGACAATAGGTCAAGTAGATATAACCTATGCTACAATGCATAAGAAGGTTAACTAAATAACATACATGATTATACACTTATATATATTTATAAACACATACATAAATATATATATATAATATATATAATATATGTTCATAACAGAGTTCATAACCGAGTTGGGGATCATCATATTCCATGTGTTGCAGAATTTGATGCTTTTCATGGAGTAATTCACGTCAATATCGCCAAAACACGAAGGGTATATATATTCACATCGCGAGAAAACCGCAAAAAATAAAGTGTAACTTCTGCCCCATATACTTGTATAGAGTCAAATTTATCGTGTTCCATAATTATTCACAACGTAGCACATTATTAAACAAAATTACACCACTTTTGACTAACAATATCCACAGTAAACTAATTTACAAAACTAAAAACTTGGACTTGACATGTCCGTGCAAAATCGCGCGAAGAACTCCAGCAGAATCTAATAAGAAAATAAAAAATTGTCATTAAATGCAATGTATAAATTGCTACGCTCTATCGCACATGTTCTACGAAAGAAAATGGGAAGGTCTTAAATGGGGGGTAAGGTTGGCAAATAAAATTGTCGCCGCAGAAATAAAGCGAAAAACGTGAGGTCCGGCGAGTCACGTGCAACTTCTTACGTATTCTGCTGGCCTAGAACGTAACTTGTCGCCAAAAGTAGAAAAAAAAAAGTTTCAAATAGGATTTATTTCGGAATTCCCAACTAAGTGTAGTTACATATTTTAATATTGGATTGTATTTAATTTAAGTAATAGATTTAAATGTAGATAATTTCGAGAATTAATTGTGGTATTTCTCGAGTTTCGTACGCTAGAGAAATCGCTACGACGAGAATGCCACGGGCCATGATAGGCTTATAATAAAGTTGGTAAATGTGACTTCGCTTCCTTAAAAGCGTGGTTTCTGTGACCAAGCTCAAAGGGATACCATCGTGATGGTTCCTTATCTAGAGCGTAAAGATTCGTGAAGAATCTTTAATTTAAAAAAAAAAACCGTTTTTTTATTTTATTTAAAGATTCTTGTAAGTTACCTACCTATGTTTAGAAAGGTCGTAAACATTTATGAGAATTTTACAAAAAGCTGTGTTTCATTAGTAAGGGGCATCATCACGACCGTTTCCCTTTTGGAGTGGTGAGAAACCAAAGAAGCGGATTTACATTTAGCCAACTTTACTTTACTATTGGCATGACAAGCTCGTCGATGTCTCCAGCGTACCAAACTCGAATATCACAAATAAATTAAATATTAATTAAATGTATTTATTTACATTAATAAATAATTTTGTGTCCCGACCAGGAATCGAACCTGGTACCTCACGGTAAATTCACGGACTTCATTAATTTTATTATAGTCTTGATCTTATGGTCTTTCTTTGGACAACACTAATTCTGGCTAATGTATAACAAAACTCTTATCGCCAAATATAATGTCTTAATTTAATGCTGTCAATTTGTAAAACTAATATATAAATAAATAAAAGATAATCAGACTTTTTGCAACTGACTTGAAAAAAAGTAAAGTAAAGTATCATTATAACCATTTCCCTTTCGAGGTGGTCGGAAACCACGCTTAGAAATAAGCGGATTCACATTTAGCCAACTTTACTATAGGCCAATCATGACAAGTGTCAAGTTCGTCGACATCTCTAGGGTACCAAACTCGAGAAATATCACAAATAATTTAAATATTAATAAAATTAGGCGTTGTTTCTGAAAAAGTAAAGTATCATCACGACCGTTTCCCTTTCGGGGTGGTCAGAAACCACGCTTATAAATAAGCGGGTTCACATTTAGCCAACTTTCCTATAGGCCAATCATGAATCAAGTGGCAAGCTCGTCGATGTCTCCAGCGTACCAAACTCGAGAAATATCACAAATAAATTAATAAATAATAATAATAAATATTTCCAGACAGGTCACACAGCGCCATCTAGTTTCCGTGGTAAGCTACGAGGCTTGTGTTACGGAAACTAGATGGTTGATAAACTACATATTATACTTTTTTTTTTTTGTAAATATATACATATTATACATATAAACACCCAGACCGATACAATTTATACAATGTACAACTTGCCCCCGGTGGGAATCGAACCCACGACCTCCCGAGATCACGGCAACGTTTGTTACCACTAGACCACGGAGGCGGTCAAATTAAAATATTAATTAAATGTATTTATTTACATTATAAATAAATATTTTTGTGTCCCGACCAGGAATCGAACCCGGTACCTCCAAGTCTTAACCGCTAGACCACGGAGGCAGACCTACCTCTAAGGTAGTCCTTAGTCGATTACACTAGAGAGATCTTATATAACAGTAGATAGGCAAGTACAAGTAAATAGAGCGGTCAATACTTAATCGACACCTGTTTCTCATCTCGTCTTCAGAATCTCGCTTGACAGACAAAGACGAAGATAATGGTGGCCATCCCATTGGTGCATCCGACGAGTTGCCCCGCCCCTTCGCCTGTTAACCAATCAGCGACTAGAAACCAGATCTCGAACGTTATCTTGTTGTCTCCTCTTTCGTTTCGTAGACGTACTACGACAAGTAGAACGGCTATTATTAGTAGTCAATTTTTGAATTTCAAATATTGCGTTGTAGGTTTTGGTTTATGATTGAGTGTATTATGATAAGGTGTAGCTATTATCCATTTGAGAAAATTCTAACACATTCCTTATTTAGGAAATGATTTTTAACAAATAAAAAAAAAAATATTTTTTTAAATTTATTTATTAGTTTAAAAAGTACATATTTACAAAAAATCAACCTACTTGCGACCCAAACAAGAGTGACGGTGAACAGTAACAACCCCGATAGGCCGAGGCCGGTGCCAGGGTTAATTACATCAATATGTTGAACAAGTCTCCAATGTGTTTAAATTTATTTGAAACCTCCTACAATTATTTAAATCACTAAAATATAAACTATAAAAGTGTTTAAAATACTGTATTACTATATTATAAATATATATAATTAAATAATATAAATAGGTACATATACAATACAATACATAAACAATATTATGATTATAACAATAGTATAAAATAATATAAAATTAGACTAAAATTATTTTGTATATATATATATAAGTATATAAGGTTATACAAATTTGTATATATATGTATACCTATATTTAGTTTGTGTATGTAATATTAGTATGTTAGTCTATTATGATTACTAATATATATATATATACATACTGTCACAACATGTGACCTTGCGCTCACCTGATGGTAAGTGGGGAGCGAGATTCATGAATGTTAGCAACTGGAATCAGACACTCATGACTGACATGAGTCGCTAACACTATACCGGCTTGACATACCGCAATTCGAGCGCGATCCCGATATGTGTGGATTCACTTTACTGGGTTTATCGGCACGAACGGTGGATACTTCCCTGCCCCAGCAGACTGGACAAATTACCACCATCAGTCAGCCTACCTACCTACATAAGGTTGTCAAAAATTTTTGTTTACTTAACATGTTTTATCTTTCAATACGTACAACTTGTTCAGAACAAAATAATCGTCAGGGCCACATCGGAACAGTAGGTACTTTTAGTAGATATTTCGATTCATCTACTATAAGGGTTCGATATTTTAAAACAGTAAACAATAAAAAAAAAAAGTTTATTCATTTAAGAGTTAATTTAAAGCAAAATTTATAAAAAAATGTCTGAATCTTGCGAGACTCTTGCGGAAAACCACTACCAAGACTATAGGGTCTTGCTAACACATAGGTGGTCTTGCTCTAGGTCTTAGTCCTGCAAAAAAGCAAGAGATCTAGGCCAAGAGGTGAGAGATCTAGGAGTACTATTTAGCAGTGCGACCTGACCTTCCATGCGCATATGATTAAAATGTATGGACGAGTCAGAAGAAGCTTAGGATGGGTATGCGACAAGCGCGAGACTTTACTGACGCGAGTACACTGGCAGTGTTGTACAATTCACATGTCCGCAGTTCTCTTGAATTCAATGCCATAGTTTGGAATCCAAGAGAAAGTACATACACACTAATGGTGGAAAAGGTGCAGAAACTATTTCTCAGAGCCATGTACAAGAAGACATATGCTTACTATCCCTTTTTGTACCCCACATTATTTATATTAGATATTCTGCGTTATAACTTTTTAGAAGTTAGACGCAATAAAGCATTAGTCTTATATATATTAAATATTCTTAGAGGTAAAATATATCTACCTGCTATATTTCCAGACAGGTCACACAGCGCCATCTAGTTTCCGTGGTAAGCTACGAGGCTTGTGTTACGGAAACTAGATGGTTGATAAACTACATATAAGACTTTTTTTTTTGTAAATATATACATATTATACATATAAACACCCAGACCGAGACAAATTATACAATGTACAACTTGGCCCCGGTGGGAATCGAACCCACGACCTCCCGAGTTCACGGCAACGTTTGTTACCACTAGACCACGGAGGCGGTCAAATTTATATTAAAATTAATTTCATTGTTTGTACCTAACAAGTACCTGCGCGCTCGTACACACCTACTCCAGCGTGCCCCCGTTCCCCGTGCAATTTTATTGAACAAAATCGTGCAGTCCTATGAGAATTTTGATGTGTTCGCATCAACGGATGGGAAAGTAAAAACATTGTCATTGTCATTTTCATGGAAATAAATAAATAAGACCAAGATTGGGCGACAATAATTACAAGCGTGTAAACGAATGTTATAATTTATGCTTAAATTTATAGTTTGTGATATATTGAATTGTTACTAGAATCACGTCGACGAACAGAAGCTGTATTGAAAAGATCCATTTAATACCTCTGTTTACTTTGTTGATGTGGAGTTCATTGTACTGAATACTTAACATAAATAGCTATTGTTTGACAATTTTTTTAGATCATTGTACTGTCAGCTAAGTGTACGACGGACCTACTTATAAAGGCGGAATCGTGGCAATGAGTATGCCATTATCTTTATGAATGAGTGTTGCCGCAAATCTGTGGAACAACCTACCCTTAGATATCCGACAGGCACCAAATAGAACATTGTTTAAAAGGATGGTTTTCACACACTTCTTAAATAGATCCCAACAACTGTAAGTATGTATATATTGTATTTATGTATATATTAAGTATTATAACTATATTAGTGTTTAGTATATTAATATTATTTACTAGTAAGTAGTTTAGTTTTAGTAGTATTTTAATTTCTCCCTTATATTATGTTCTATAATTTGCGCGAACCTTCCGCATACAATGTTCGTAATGTCCCTAAGGTTGACCGAGTAAGAATGTCTAGCGGCATTTGGTCCGCCTTTGTACATAGTGCAAAAAGTTTTAAATAAATAAATAAAATAAATGAGCGAGCGTACCTTTTTGCTAACTATAACTAATTATTATAGAATTTCGTAGCAAAATTCGTAGCTATATGTTTTATAAGCAAAAAATCATTTCTTTATCTAGAACTTGTGTTTTTTTTTAGGTTTTGTTTAAAGCGGTGTTATTTTTATATAAATATCAGCATGGCAAGCTTACAATATTAATTCTCCTTAAAAGTAAAAATTGGCATTTGGCATCATTGCAAATGGCACATACTTTCAACGAGAACAACAAATAGGTGGTAGGCGGACTGATAATGGTAATTTGGCCAGTCTGCCGGAGCGGTGAAGTATCCACTGTTCTTGCTGATCGCGCCACTTACCATCAGGCGGTCGCAAGGTCACATGTTGTGCTACTATATAAAATATATAATAAATAATAATTATTATTTATTTCGGTACAAAAACCATATCGTGTTAGTTACAATAATAACTTTAAGAAAACTATGTTAGTAAGGAATCTAAAATGTACATAGTAAAATGTACGTAGCATAAAGCAATGCTCATGGATATTATTTAAAATTATATTTTTAGTGTCCATTATGCATTTTCTAAATAAGCCATACATATAAGTACACCCACCTGATGGTAACAATGGTAGCAACTGACGCCAGCTACTAATTGACATCAGTCTCTACCACTATATAACCTATGACAAGATGCGTAGGATACGCCTTAGGTAAATACTACTTAGGTGACACAATTACGGCTACACCACCACAAAGGTTGACCTGGTGGAGTAGTGGGGATTGTAAAATTAGGAATATTCTTCTCCATACCGTAACTTTTTTCCTTATTCGAATAACCAAGAGTTATTCAAGCGAAATGTGAAAAAGCATCGTGTTAGGCCCGTTTAGTGGTTAGTCGTTACTGGCTGACGTCAGTTGCTACCATTATTAACATCAGGTGGGTGTGCTGTACCTATAAAAAAAGGAAGAGAGGTTCTAAATAAATAAAATTGTTTATAAATGTGGATGTGCTGAAAGCACAAGCGTCTAACAGCTAATAGAAAAGCTGGCAATTATTTATGCCAACGTGTATTCCGCCTCACTATACAAAGGGGAAATGTTGCCAGTCTTCTTGGGACTTTCCTTGAAGGGTCATCTCTAAAGGACTTTTTTTACTTAAATTTCATTTATTAGGTTTAGTTTATATTTATTTTAATTTTTACTTTAAAGTAGTTTTATATATTTAAAAAATAATTTTTACTAGCGTATTTCCATATCCTTAAATTAAACTGAAAAAAAAATATTACAAAATAAATAGGAAATACAATAATTACTTAAATCTCAATGTTTAACCGAGAAATTCCAAGATTTTTTTAGCGAGATTAATAAGTACAAAAAAATGAATTCAGTGGATAATAATATTTTATACTTCCTGATATTCGTAGCTCTATCCAAAGACAACCTTGTGGCCCGAATTGAGTGAATAGATTGTGGGAGCGAGACGGGTATATGGCAAAGATATGGTTCAGGCGGGGCGGGCGGGAGCGGTCCGGGCGACATCCAGGGATGATGTCTCGCTTGTTCGTACTCGGGGACCGCGCGCCGCGGCATCCACACGAACATCGATATCAAGTGATCAAGCTCTAAAATCATCCGATCTTATAGAATAAAAAAAAAACAGTTGTTTTTTTTATTGTAAACTAAAGACTCTACATCCCGATCATACTACATCACTAATTCGAAATTTAAATAAATAAATAATAGGTATTTTATTAGTGCAGTGTGTTATAGTGTTTTGTTTAGTGATTTCGATTGGTTATAGCTATATTTGTTAATGAAATGTTAACAAATGTTAGGCTTTGAAGTGGCTAAAACAATGAAGATGTCTGGTGAGTAAAATATTACATATGTAAATTAATCGTTTATTTTATTGCATTGGAAATTAATTAGGTACAAATTTTGTTATTATTTAATTTTTTTAGTTAAATTTATAATTTAAATATACAAATGCGAACTTAAAGCCATTTCGGCTTTTTCTACCATTTAACCTTTAGGAGAGTGAAACAGTATAAATATGTGGGGAGCAATCCTAACCAATAAACTACATAAATAGTATGTATACATGGACTACATATATACTTATTATAGTAGATATACATATATGATTTTAGTATATTATTAGAAAGTAGAAATTTGTGAAGTTAAAATATATTAAAATAAATATGTTAAAATAACTGCCTCCGTGGTCTAGCGGTTAAGTCCGTGGACTTAGACTCGGAGGTACCGGGTTCGATTCCTGGTCGGGACACAAAAATATTAATGCAAATAAATACATTTAATTATTATTTAATTTATTTGTGATATTTCTTGAGTTTGGTACGCTGGAGACATCGACGAGCTTGCCACTTGTCTTGATTGGCCTATAGTAAAGTTGGCTAAATATGAATCCGCTTATTTATAAGCGTGGTTTCTGACCACCCTAAAAGGGAAACGGTCGTGATGATATTTTACCTTCACATTTAGCCAACTTTACTATATGCCAATCATGATAAGTGGCAAGCTCGTCCATATCTCTAGCGTACCAAACTCGAGATATATAAATGAATGAAATAAATTATTATGTCCCGATCAGGATTCGAACTTGGTACCTCCAAATCAAAATCCACGGACTTGACTGCTAGACTACAGAGGCAGATATTGTTCTGTTTGTTTAAAAATAAAGTATTAAATAGATTTTTAAAGATGTGATCTTGTCTGATGGTCTGATGGAAGCTTGGTCCACTGGCAAGCAGACAATATGGTAAATGAAACTGAATAGCTGCAAGTGTGGGCTGGGATTTTGAGTTGGTTGTCATGAGCAAAACGAGGCTGTAGAGCTGAAATCTGAAAGATATATATTCTAACAGCGAACCTTTGGGAGTGTATGTAATATATCGTTTAATTATGTTTAAGTTAGAACGTTGTTAATTACGGAAGTATTATTCATAATTATGTTTTTTATATTATTTATTTATTTAAATCTTTATTGCACAGAGTACAAAGGCGGACTTAATGCCGCTAGGCATTCTATGATAGTCATACTTTCGGGACAACAAACGCAATTAAACAATGAAAGGTAGTGCAATTACAGGCATATAATATTTACAAATCTAGGTGCATACTAATACTACATGCAAATACATACATATAAGCTATAATTTATTGTCTTTATTGAAGTAATATACAAACAGTATCAAATAATTACAATATAAATTAAAACTACTTAAAAGTAAAAATTTAAAATAATATAAACTAAACCTAATAAAAAATAAACTATAAGTAAAAAATGTCCTCTAGAGACGACCCTTCAGTGATAGTCCCAAGAAGACTGGCAACATTTCCCATAAGCTATAATAAATTAGATGTAATTTTTTATTTCACATGGTTTTTATGTAAGTGAATATAAATTGGTTTCAGATAATTTACAGAAATAGATAGGGGATCTTTTCGTAATTTATCTATATTAATAGTAGGTGAAACTGTGTATTTAGACGCGACTAAACAGGGTTCGATTCCTAGTCGGAACACAATTATTATTTGTGGTATTTTTCGAGTTTCGTAGGCTAGAGACACCGATGAGCTTGCCACTTGTCATGATGCGTAAAGTTGACTAAATGTAAATCCGTTTTTTAAACAAAATAAAACTTGTTTTTGATCTTTTTCTTTTACTATATTACATTAAAAACTAAAATGAACCTAAAAAAAGTTTTTATTGAGAGAAAAAACTGCCGGCCCTATCTTATTGTCATCAGAGACGTCAATGAGCCTTGGAACAATTTCTTTATAAAACGCTTTCAGTTCTGATCGCCACATGCCCATCGTTTCTACAGCAAACGTCGAAAATAGTAACTATAGATAATAGTTTCATATTACCGATGCTTGCTTATCTGCTCTTGTTCCGCTGCAGCACCAGCTCTAACAGAAGTGACTTGACGATGGGAAGGGGCTAGGAAATCCTTGCAGGTAAAGTCCCATACCAGGGATTGGCCTAATCTCCAAGGTACATAGGTACTAATGTCATTTCGTCTGGACGCTTGCCGTGGTCTTGACTAAGACCGGTTGGTTCTGAAATAGATGGGATCGAGACAACTGCAGACAGACAGACAGTGGGGTCGTCCAGGCCCGGATGGCTAATGGGCCTGGGTTGGGGATGGGGACATTCTCCCGTTTTCCCCGGCAGGATCTCAGCGGGCAACCACCCACCGGTAATTCATGCACTTTTGGTGCTGGGCGCCGTCAGTGTATAACAGCGCCCGTGTGGCTCACGAACCCAGGGGGGTATAGGTTCGACTACTTCAACTCTCCTCCAAGAGCACTTCTCTAGGAAGCGGTCTCCCGTTGGGGGGCCGAGCGCAAGACGGAGCGATATTCTGAAGATGCTTCAAGTGTCCGTTGTCGGCCCGATAGAACATACGTCTAGTCAGGCCGACGACAAATTCCTCAATAGTAGGCATCTCCAGATCTCGAGCTATGACGGAATTACGCACGAACCATGGTGCTCGGGAGACCACTCTGAGCGATATGTTCTGCTGACAAAGAGACAACTGCAAGCGTCCTACGACGGAAAAAGCGACAAGCACTTTTGGAAGAGGACATCAGCTTGTGGTGACCAATCTCATTGACATATTTTCCAACTTGAACAACGATGTGGTTCACACACTTTTATACCTAATCGTAGGCAGACTGAAATACGTAAGGTTTTCTAAAAGTGTACTCAAATGTTTTGTTTTATTATTATTACTT
Organism: Tinea semifulvella; assembly: GCA_910589645.1. Classification (NCBI taxonomy): domain Eukaryota; kingdom Metazoa; phylum Arthropoda; class Insecta; order Lepidoptera; family Tineidae; genus Tinea; species Tinea semifulvella. Next base: position 8,192,444 of record OU342599.1, read on the forward strand.
ATGTTTTTTATCAGTGATGAGATACAGTTAGTAGTTTTAAGTAATATACAACCAGTATAAAATAATTACAATATAAAAGCTACCTAAATAATAAAATTAAAAATAAACTAAACTATAAATAAAAAATGTCCTCTAAAGATGTCCCTTGCGAGATAGTCCCAAGGAGACTGGCAACATTTCCCCTCTGTATAGCGAGGCTAATATGTTGGCAGAAATAATTGTCAGCCTTCCTGTCTCCAGAGCTTTCTGTTAGCCGCTTTGACAACTCCTTGGCCAAGCGCCTCGCTGACGGTCCCCATGGGCCCATTGTCTCGACCCCAAACGGCGCAAACTCGTAACCGGAACCAAGGTTGGCATCTTTGCTCTCCCCGCACCTGACGAGGTCGCCTGGATGTGAGATGGAGCTAATGTGTCTACACACGTCGCATCGATCAGTGATTGAATGTTGTTTCCGTTTGTAGACCTGCAGCTTGGCGTTTAAAAGAAGCACGAAGTCACGTGTCCTAGGTGTTTAGTTTAAAAACTCTGCTTATTTAAGCATATTTTATCACACACCTTTATTGGGTAACAGCTTTTGAACAAAAACAACGAATTGTTTATTTATCAATAAAATAATTTGAACAACGCCGCTTGCTCTTCTAAATGTTATCTTAAGATCTGTTAGGGGTGTGCGAAATGGATACATTTTTTTACTTGGGCTTTTGTTCCCAATCACAGCTTTTTTATACAAGCTTGATTTGACTCCGTTCCCTCCTAGTGGGACAAACGCAGTCCAATACAGTATATGAATACAGAGCGGTGATAGCTCGGTGGTAAGCATTATGAAATACACTTTTATTAGGTACATTTGTAATAGATTTACAATACCACCCTTTGACCCGGTTCCATTGATACTAATTGTGCTAGTATGAAAACAAAAATGTCATATTGGTAATAAAAAATTAAAAAGTATCTTTAACTAAAGCTAAATCTAGCTCTAGCTGGCTATACTCCAAGGGATAACGGTCGTAATGATTTGTACCTTTTTATTACCTATATTATTCGTCGTGTGGTTGTTAGCCTTTGTCGGTGGCCGCCGGGTGAAAAACATGTTTATCGAGGCTTGTTAGACAAACAGCCAGTATTTATAAGATAAGCTCTATCTACGGTTGGCAAAAAAAGTTTCAAGTGTCCCGATGAGTTTTGACAACTTTTTGCGTCTTTTTTGCTGACTGACTATATTTTTTTGTATTTTTTTCAAAACTGTTATCTAAGTAGCTTTTATCTTAGAATCTTAGATCAGAGCCGAATTTTGTGTCAATTAAACTTAAGTTACGTTATTTTCCGATCCCACATTAGTTATTGTCCCCGTACGGTATTCTACTTACCTACAAAGTGGAAATTAATTTGGAAAACAAATTAAATGGAATCTTTGTGGAAAAAATATTTTATGAAGGCCAGACAATCTCCCATATATTACAAAAATTAAGCCTAAACTATTTGAATAACAGAAAATATATTTATAAATGTTTATAAGTATCATCACGACCGTTTCCCTTTAGGGATGGTCAGAAAGCACGCTTATAAATAAGCGGATTCACATTTAGCCAACTTTACTATAAGGCCATACAAGCTCGTCGATGTCTCCAGCGTACCAAACTCGAGAAATATTACAAATAAATTTAATATTAATTAAATGTATTTATTTACATTAATAAATATTTTTGTCCCGGCCAGGAATGGAACCCGGTCTAAATCCACGGACTTAACCGCTAGACCACGGAGGCAGTATAACTGTTAATGTTATAAAAAATATAGTACAAATATCTAATTAAATCTTACATTTAAGAGAAATCACAGAAATATTTAAATAATATAATATTTTAATAATAAGGCATACTCGCCTTAGACTCGCCACGTCACTAGTTTTATTTCCCGGTTTCACTAATACCAGCTTTTTCATACCATGTTCGTTAATAAATGTAATTAATAATTGATATGTACTGTACTCGCCTATGTACTGTAAAATGTATTCTTTTCTGTGCAATAAAAGAATTTATCTATCTATCTATCTATATCAGATGTCAGATCAGTGTAGGCTAAAGTTTAGGTAAGTCTTGCTTCAAGCGTTGTTATTTCTTAAATATCACCATGGCAAGCTTACAATATTAGTTCTTCTTGAAAGTAAAAATTGGCATTTGACATCATTGCAAATGTCAGATACTTTCAACGAGAATAACAAATAGGTGGTTGGCAGACTGATGGTGGTAATTTGCCCAGTATGCTGGGGCGGGGAAGTGTCGTCCGCACGTTTCGGGATCAGGCTCGAATTGCCGTCATGCCCAGTCAAGTCGGCATAGTGTTAAGGGCTGATGTCAAGCGAACCACTTACCATCAGGTGGGGAAAGACAAATGTCATGCTGGTATATTTAAAAAAATGTTCAGAAAATTCTGGAAGTGGATGTCTAGGACTCTGTGTTCTACGGGGTGTGTTTATACCTAACGTCTCTGTTTATAGTGTGAATTTGGCAAAAGCTATTTGTGTGTTTTAATTTAATGCGTGGGCCGTGAACTCTGGCGACAAACCGCAGTCAAACGTCACTTATTGTCAGTCGACATACCTCAGCGTAACTAACTCGTGAAATCTGCTTCTCGTGGGGTCTGTGCTGGACATTGCAATGAGTAGAGCCGAAATTAAAGTCAAAAGATTTAAAAAAATATATATATTTTGCCTCCCTGGTCTAGCGGTTATACGCGATTTATACGCGGAGTTACCGGGTTCGATTCCTGGTCGGGACACAATAATTTAATTAATTTGTGATAATTTTCGACGAGGCTAGAGACATCAACGAGCTTGCCATTTGTCACGATGGGCGTATAGTAAAGTTGGCTAAATGTGAATCCAATTCTGTAAAAAACCGTGGTTTCTGATCCCGCAAGCGAAGCGGTCGTGATGATGACACTTTGTATTTTGTATTCGTGTCCTAGTCATAGAAGAAAAGTTATTATTTGCTTTTTTGCTACGATTTAATTAATACTATAACTTTATGTGTATCACATGATTTATATATATTTTTTATTTATAACATATGCCATAGATAACTAATCTTATAAGTAACATACATGAGAATAAATCTCTATTTTATAATCTAATATTGAATAATCTGAAGCTTTCGTATCTATTTTTTTTGTAATCATAAAAATACGCATCAGGTACTGTGACCGCCTTCCGAGTAGTATGGAAAGTGCCATGTCAATTTTGAGTTATCTGATAAAACATAATTAAATCATAACCAGTATCAAGGATTTTTCATTTGAACATTTGAACCCTTAATACCGGACACACTGTAGGTACGATATTAGTATTTAGAATTATCCAAACTATTCTTGTAATTTAATCTTAGATGATTTGTCTAAAAAATAATGTATCTATTAAAAATGGTAGTAATACTCGAATTAATTTTGACATTTAATAGGACCTATTAAATAGTTTAAAAAATATTAAAAATTAAATAAGAAGAATAAAATTTTATATTTATTGCTATTCTATTACTTTTATATTACGACGACGTTCTTATTTAAATCCGGCGCAATTTTCAGCGGAAAGCGTTGATTTAACGACTAGTGACGACACGTCCGCATTGTCCGGACACGAAACCATCCGCACAAATGGTACTTAGGTACTTTAAGCGTAAACAAAACTAAATAAAAAATCAAAGAGCTTTTGCGTGTCAAAGCTCTTTTACTTGCATGAATAAATGGTAATAAATAATGGTTTGATGTTATTTAACTCAGGTGTCAAATTAGCAGATTTTGCAATGTTTTTGTCGTGTATGTATGTATGAAATGTACATATTTAGTAGTCTTAGTTATTTATATTATCGTAAACTTTTATCTATATAATTATGTACTATAAAAATTGTACTATAAAATTGATCGTAATCCATTTTTTTTAAAATCCCTTTTTCATTTATCTTTCCCAAACTTTGACACTGGCAAATTGTTACTAATGCTATTAATACTAATTATATAAAAAAAAAGTTTTTGTCGAGTTAATTAAAATATGTCGTCACATTTATTATGGGCAATTATTGTACTAAGCACTTGTATAATGTTAATGTTATTTTTACTAGATATTATTGCGAAATTAAGTTATTTGGAAAATAAAATAAAGTGTGTTTTCTGCTTAAATTGTAATCTTGTTAGTATAATTTATCTAAAAATGCATATACTAGTAGGTATAACTGGTAATACAATTTAGCCCAAATCCTTATACAAGATGAATGATGTCTTTTGTATTTATTTATTTATTTCAAAACTTTAATGCACAAAGTACAAAAGGCGGACTTAATACCCGTAGACATTCTCTGACAGCCAAACCTTTGGGACCAATTAGAACAACTGTAGGTGCAAGGAAAGTATAAGTGACACAACAATTAGATATAAATACTTATATAATAAACTTACTTATATATAATCTACTTATAAATATAAATATACTAAATACTAATATATACACAATAATAAACATACATATAAAACTTACAAATTTTGTTAGGAGCTATTTAGAAAATGTGAGTAGACCAGCTTTTTAAATGATGATCTGGTAGATGCCTGCCTTATGGTAATAGGTAGATTGTTCCACAGATTTGTAGCAACAACCGCAAAGGAATTCGAAACAAATCCGGTACCTATAAGAAATATTTTAAATTGATTACTACCTAATTTATTCGGTATTGTGACATAACCGCTACATACAACTATTTTTGTAATAATTTATTTAAGTTTTTTATAAGAATATTTATTGGGATATTTACTTTACTGTCTAAAAATCTCATGTCGCCGCGAGTTAATACTCAAAAAGTCCACGCTGGCCGGGCAGTTTAAATATTAATGTAATCCTATCAAACAGGTGTTACTCATTGCTCTACCGAATAATTCAAAGACGAAATTCAAAAGAATCAAAGGTTAACCCTATAAAACGTGCGCGTACCTCGTCACGCACATCCTGCGTATTGTAAAATCAACTCTTGCGCAGACAACTTTTTTGTCATGCAAATTTACTATCTTTAACCCTTTTAATAATATCCATACTAATATTATAAACGTGAAAGAAGATTTGTCTGTCTGACTGTCTGTCTGAAAATAAATAAATATAAATTACAAACTAAATACCAGCCAAATAAATATAACCTAAAACAAAAAAAAAAAATACAAAACATAATTTTAATATGAATCGTGTCCTCGCGGTATGGTCGAAAGAACGCTGGTTGAATTTCTTCGCTGAATCGCTATACTCATTCTCTAATTCAGAAAATAACAAGCCCTCTTGTTACCGGAGCGTTAGACAAGGGATGATGTAGAATTTATGACGTATTTTACACTTCCGTAGCATAGAGGCATGCTCTAGAGATGTGGTGTTGGCGGAGAATGTTGGGCATATCATGGAGGAGTTCCGAACCAAGAAATCCAAACTAGGATTCTACAACGCCTTTCCTCGAATGTTCAATCACGCATTCTCACTTTCTTCAGTGGGGAAAGTCGATGGCAAGAGGATGCGTGGTAGGTTTCCGATGAAATGTACTGATCAGGCGAAGGCTGCAATGTATCATCCCCTACATGAGTGCACCAGGAAAGCTGCGGCCTTAGAAGAGTGGTGACGGCTTGTTAAGCGTGCCACTAGCACTCGAATGGCGACCACGACCACTAGGTTAAGAGTGTAGCGACTAAGAACAAGAATCATGCAGGTCGACATTGTCATATTGTCAGTGAAAAAACAAAATGAACTTGAAACACGACCATAATCAACAATGCACCGTCAATCACTAATTATTTCTGTACAGATTGGTCTAGCTTTAATTCTCATACCGTTTGGCTTCTTGCCCGGTCTTGTTATATATTTGATGCCTCTGCTTGGAATCCATAATGTTTAAGGCAAGTTCAAGCGGTGTTATTTTGATATAAATATTACCATATTAGTTCTCGTTGAAAGTAAAAATTGGCATTTGACATCATTTCAAAAGGCACATACTTTCAACGAGAACAACAAATAGGTGGTAGGCGGATTGATGGTGATAATTTGCATCGTCTGCTTCTAAGGAAGTATCCACGGTTCGTGCCGATAAACCCAGTAAAGTGTATCCACACGTTTCGGGATCAGGCTTGAATTGCCGTCATGCGTAGTCAAGCCGGCATAGTGTTAGGGACTGATGTCAGTCCCTAGATCCATTTGTTAAACATTCATGGACCTTGCGCGCCACTTATCATCAGTATAGTATCGTGCTAATATAAAAAAAATTGGCTAACTATTTTATCACACAAGCGAATCCGGTTTGACCAGCTATTTAGGTAGATACAGACTTTTTTCGAAGGCACGTGCTTTATTAAAGAAGATACAACAATTTAAACAAGTATATTAGTTGTTATGGCGTCATTCATATGTAAATTTACTATCTTCAACCCTTCTAATCATAGTTCTTATAGTTTCATATCGAGGCACGTGCTTTTAACAAGTAAGTGTATTTCCTTACGCAAAACTATATTTACTTATTTAACACTTTCGATTATTATTATCTATTTTACATAAAAAAGAATATTTATATTTTTTTTCATTACAGCCCCTAGAACACAGCGTCCTAGACCTCCACTGCTGGAGAATTTGGCCTGCACTCGCCACGCTGGCCAGACGGCTTGGCGAGGATATGATGTAATTTTTTTATGAGAATTTATTAACGATTTCACAAGTTGGCATTAGTGGAACCGGGACCGACGGCTTAACGTGCTCTCCGAGGCACGGGAACGGTGGTGTTGTAAATCTATAACAGATGTACGTAAGAAAAGTGTATTTCTCATTGTTACATGCCGGGTGGATGTGAACCGACCTTTGTAGGATTTAAGGTACACGTTCTTACAACCGAGCCACCACCGCGCCTTATATACATATGTATATATATTGTTTTTTAAATATTGTTTTTTATTCATAGTCTCTATAGAGTAAACTGTAGTCGTCTTTTGCTTTTTATCAAATGTTTTTTTACTTTTGTCACTATTTATTAGGGGCATAGTCATTAAGTCGTTTTAAATTTAAACTAATTAAATTGTCTTTTAAAATAGTCAATATTCTTATTATTATTATTTTAGGTCATTTTTTACTTTTAAAATTAATTGTGGTCATATTATTAATATGTTTATTTTTTTTATTGATTTCGACTTTTAAAATAGTAAAAGTATCATCACGACGTATCCCTTGCGGAGTGAGAAACTACGCTTATAAAGAAGCTGACATTACAGACAGAAGCCAACTTTACTATAGGCCAATCATGACAAGTGGAGCTCGCCGATGTGTCTAGCGTACCAAACTCGAGAAACCACTATTAAAAAGTATAAAAAGTAAAGTATCATCACGACCGTTTCCCTTTCGAGGTGGTCAGAAACCACGCTTATAAATAAGCGGATTCACATTTAGCCAACTTTACTGTCGGCCAATCATGACAAGTGGAGCTCACCGATATGTCTAGTGTACCAAACTCGAAGTATAACAATTAAATTAAATATATATTTTTTTTTTATTATTTAATTTAATAAATATTATTGTGTCCCGACCAAGAATCGAACCCGATACCTACAAGGCAAAATCCACGGAATTAACCGCTAGACCACAAAGGGAGTAAAACTCGACTTTTGAACCCGATTTAATCCTGTTTTTATTATAAAAGTTTACATATATTAACTTTCATATAATTTTTATTATGTTTAATGAGTTAAAAGTGATTATTGGTATGTATATATTAATATATATATACCATCTATACTGTCTAAATGTCCTAAAGGTTTGGCTGTCAGAGAATGCCTAGCGGCATTAAGTACGCCTTTGTACATAGTGCAATAAAGTTTTAAAATAAAATAAATAAATAATATAATTAATGTAAAGAAGCTATGCTGTAATAGTATGTAATGAGATTTCAACTGTGATTGTACCTTTTGTTGACTGTTCATTGAATACATAAGTTTTACATTGTCTATGCTTTGAAATGCTTTGCCGCAACAGATCATTATTTCTTATAAAACTATACTTTTTTCAAGGCACGTGCTTTATTGAGGAAGATACTCGTTTAACAAGTATATTAGTTGTAATGGGGTGGGTAATATGATTTATGATCTGTCTTTGCCAGCTATTTGCTTAGGGGACGATTCAGTTTATTGATGACACGCGTGCGACTCTCTTTGTAAACTAAGGTTTGCGTTACATATTACTGTCATTATTGTGGACATAAAAAAGTTTATTTATTAATGGATCAATATATTGCAGTTAATAGTCATAATGTAGCGAGAAACAATCTCAAATCGTATGAAAATGTTGCGTCAAATATAAGGTACGGCATATTATTGCGGAGTACGAGTAATGCAGTGGAAATACAGAATCTTTATTGGACAAAAACAATGCTTTCGGGCTAATTTATTGTTCTTAAATTAGCAGAGGTTTTTGCGTTTTGTCGACTTTCGGGTTGCACATAAGCATGTAATCTATTTTAATTCTGATTTGTTTGGTGGGTTACTGCTGCACCAGGTATTGTAATCACATAGGTACTCATAACTAAATTTAAAAGGTTATTAATGTTATTGATCGTTGTGGTGCAGTTCTGTACATGTTTTATTTTGTAAATCTGATATAGCTGAGTTTTCCTTGCAGATTCCTTTCTCAGTCAGATTAAATATTAACAGGTCACTGGAATCTGCTAAGCTGCTGGTCTTCTGCTAACAGCTTAATTATTGGACCACTTTGCTGCTTAGTCTTCTATTAGCAGGAGTAGAATCATTCAAAATAATTAAATTAATGACATTTCATAAATAATATTAATAATAAAATAATAATAATAATAAAATTTACGTGAATAAAGATATTTTGACTTTGATATTAGTATCACACCTATGTCTGACTTTCTTTATGTAAAAAATAAATTTACCGACTGTTCCTTCTATCTACATACTTGGATGTTGTTGATGCTCTTGAGTGTAATTGCTAATTATTTATTTAGTTATTAGTCGTTAAATAAATGAAGCCGAATTTTACACATACATTAAAAACAACATGCACCTTCAAAGACGTATCCTAATCATTATTAATATGAATAACGCCTTGATTTGCATCGCCAAAGGATGCTCTGAGAGACAACAGCAACGGAAGCGCTTTGTGATGAACGGAAACCACATACAAAGAATACCACTCTCCTGCACTTCTCAATTTTACAATATTAACATTTATTTATTTATTTAATTAGGATCACCAACAGAACATTGAATCCAATTCTACCAATAGAAGCAAACAGTAAAAAAACATAAGTGAATTACAACATAAGAAACTACATTAAATTATGATACATTATATGTTTAAGAAATTTAATTTATAGTAATAGTAACAATATTTAAAAAATAAAAACAACTATGACTTTAAGTAATACCTACAGTTACAGAGTTAAATGATAAAAGTATCTTATATACAAACTACATTAAAAAGCAAAATAAACTAAACTAAGAAAAAGAATACGTAAAGTATCTGAATAGAAAGGTATAAGTTATTTTACTAATTGATTCACAAACACACAATACAACAAACAAAAGCAACAACAAATGAAAATATCACAACTATAGCCCTCCAGCGCCGCCTGTGAACGTGGCAGAATGTCATCTACTAAAAGCGTTTGGAGTAAAAAAAGACGCTAATATATATAAAATAATACAGAGTCACAATATTTACTTCGCCGTCGCCATTCCTCTCGGACCGCTGCTTTCGTGCACTCATGTAGGGATCCATTGCAGCCTCGTCTGTCCATCTCATCGGAGACGCATCCTCTTGCCATCGACTTTCCCCTCAACACGTGCTCGAAAAAAGTGAAAATGCGCTCCAATATAGATTTGTTGGTTTGGAACTACATCTATTATATCCCCAACAGTCTCTGCCAACACCACATCTCTAGAGCATAAGCATAACTCATACTAAACCATTTAAAGTTTTCTTTTAAATTATTGTATCTTATTTTGGGGTCACTTAAATTAAATTAATATTTATTTGTGATATTTTCCACTACGCTACGTACGCTAGAGACATCGACGAGCTTGCCACTTGTCATGATTGGCCTATAGTAAAGTTGGCTATAATAAATTAAATGTATTATAACTTAACCGCTAGACCACGGAGGCAGTTATATTTATTAATATATACTTAAAAATGAATTATGACCCAATTTTCATTATATTCTTCATTCTACATTATATTTTGGACGTTAAGTACCATCATCCTATGTATAACCCCTTCAACTGCCGGATAAAGGTTTCCTCTGAGTTTATATTGAAAGTCTGAGCCTATATTTTACCATGATGGTTTTATTAATAACATGTTTTGTTTGTCCACAGCAGCTGATAGCCAGGACAGCAGCCCCCCGGCAAGTCCCGCAGACTCTACCGCATCTGATGCTCCCCCTACCCTCGTTCATATCAAGCAGGAGACTATGCCTCCAGGAGGAGATATCAAAGATTACTACGCGGCCCTAGACTTCGGCCTGCCAGAACCATATCTACCATCGGCCTTCGCAAATCATCTACACGAGTACAACCCTTATTCTAGATCTTTGGAACTACCTAGCCAAAGATATTTAGACACACCTAAAAGTCCTTATAAGGAAGTTGATCAGAGAAACTCTAGCGATGAAGGATCGAAGGATGATTCTAATGAAAGCGCAGTCGATGCAAGCATACCTAATGAACTGGTCATTAAAAGAGGGGGAATTTTTTCAAGAGTAGACATCGCAATTGGAACCAGATATGGGCCGTTCATGGGGAAGTGGGAACAGCAGCCTTTGGATCGAAGATACGCGTGGGAGGTGAGTTATTAGTTTATAGTATTGTATCATAGCACTAGTACAATATTAAAACCATTTTGGCCTTACACGAGTTTAATTTGCTTTGCAGCCATCATCAAAAGCTATTGGTCGTCCCAATGTCAAATGCAGCCATTTTTAAACACTAAATAAAATTCGTGTAATGTTGCTTTAATTAATATTGTGAATTAGTCTATACGCAAAACAATAAACAGTATTGTATTGTATATTGTTTATTTGTTGTCCTTTGGAGCTTATTATTCTGTTTGGATTCTATCGGCCAGTTGCAGAAGGGATGACTATCTTTTGATATATTTAACGTATGCTCTCATAGCACGTTATTGGCCGAAATAAACAAGCTAACAACCAAAAACGTGGCGTATATCAAAATATTATTCAGAGATTATTTTAATCATCCTTCTGCAATCTGAATCTAGCAATATTACGTAAAGATTTTTGTACGATTTATGACAGCTTTCTGAACAGTTGTCACGGTCAAATTAACACCCTGGCATTAATGAAACACTCGTCAAAGGATCGAGTGTTATTGAAGAAAAACGAAAGTGACAAAACGAATGCGCTGGTCCATAAATTATGTTCCAAAGTGAAGGCTTGCACACCCAAACGTCAAACAAGGATGCAATAAAATGTCATATTTATTGATGTTCTTAAGTAGCTGTGTTCCCCTTCACTGAAGTGTCTGTCTGTGGGTTTTTTGTTTAGCATGGTTGGTTTCACTTTGAGGACTTTATTGAGAACAAAATTAACTAAAAATACATGGGGTGATGTATTTGAGATAACTGATGCACAACTTAGATTTGAGAAAATACATTATATGTTCGTTGGGTATGTATATGTATGTATCGCGGCAACATTTTATTAGAGTTTTCAAAATTGTTTTCTTTAAAGTTATAATTTATAATCATTTAATTTATAATCCATGTTTTATTTCTGTTAATAGGACTGTTGTATTTCTTCTGATTCTTTTGTTTTATTTAATAGTATTTTTATTTGATTTTGATTATTATGTACAATAAATATGTGTCGGATTTCGTAAAAAATGACTGAATTAATAGATTAAAAAATATATTTATTAATGAATCGAACATATCTAAACATTTTCAAACATATCGTAAATGCGATATTCTTTTTAAGTACGTGTAACTAAATAAAAATGTGACCTAAATTTTTAATGGCATTTGCCAAGTGATAATCTTCAAAAAGATTTTATCTCCCAAATCTAGGTGTATTTTGCGGTGCAATTTCTTTACCTTTGGTCTTTATTCGCGTTTAAAGAACCGGACGTAAATTGTTCGAGATGCGTCTCCTATCATATGTCAGATATCTGAGATAGATAGGCAGACAATTCGAATCTCATATTACTATTAAACCGCACTATTGTGCAATACAGGATATTATTTAGTTCCGGTCTTCTTACCGCTTGCTATTTTGCCAATATCGATTCTTTGGCGGAACAATTCGATATATTATGTTAGTATTAGATTTAGTAATGCTATAACGATGAAACATCTATATAATAAATTGTTTTTAATTTTTGTTCCTTCGAATATTTTTTTTTAGACTTTTATTAAGCAATAACATAATTATAAAATATATATATTTTATTGCACTTCCTAATTGTTTTTTTATTTAATAAAGATCGACATATAGGTACCGTACTTAAAAACTTACATTTAAGAAAAGACAAAAAAAAAATGTTTAAGAAAAAAAAAACTATAATGCCGATAACAATTATGTCATTTATTTTATTTAGGAAACAAACAGTTTTAGCAGTCAGTTATATACTTAGGTATTATAGTTTTATATTATTATAAATAAATAAAAATGATATTATTAAGTCACTGTACAAAATTATAAATCCCAAACACACAAACTTACTCTCTCTTTTCCCTCTCCTCCCTTCCCCACTCCCTCCCCGTCAGGCAAGCACATAAAACACACACACATACACAGAACACACATATACAGACATCACACCCACACTCACATACTATACTACACATACTAATATTAGTAATTTTTTTTTCTATATTGTATGTTCATTATTGGACAGTCCATTCTCCTGTTATACAGCTCAACTCGTGTCGGAGACAGGGTTCACCATAACGAATCAATATTTCTCAAATTTTAATTCTAGAGGACATTTTTTATTTATAGTTTAGTTTATTTTTAATTTTATTTCTCAAATTTAAATTGTATTTAAATAAATAAACATACAAAATCATAACAATATAAAATAGTCTTAACGATTATTTTTTGTTTATATCATGCAATATAATTGTTATAGTTAAGCTAACAAAAATAGGGTAAAATCACTGTTTCAAGTTGACCCTCAAAAGAAAAACTAAACACTAATAAAAAAAATGCAGTCATATGTAAACTTTTGCGGAGCGTGAATTTAGAAATCCGCCGGAGAAATGGTTGCACGTGTTGATGTCCTAATAGAGGCAATAAGTTCGATTCCTGACCACATCGTTAGGGCATAGTATTGGAAACGTAGACGTGTATTTAAAGAAGGATAGGTCAAACGAAAAAAAAATGGACCAGTGGTGCTGAAGTGCGATGAAAAGCATAACTGTGCTATGTATTTTCAATGCTGCACACTATTGCGCCGATCTGTTTAGAAAGAATGGCGAGCAACTGGCCCAAGCCACTGATGACCGACTTTAGTCCCTACCATTATGCCGACCTTTCAAGATGCTTTTTCACACTTAGCTTGTAGAATACTAGATTATAGAAATGGGGAAATACACTGAGTGGGAAAATATTCCACAACTTTAGCGTGCGACAGCCAGTCAGTCAGCGTGAGTCTCCAAATTTATATGTATGCGTAGGGATAGTAGGTTTCGGTTGCGGAATAGAGAAAAAGGGATAATTATATACGCATCGTGATTTCTAGTTAGCTTGTCACTTTGTTGTTTCAGCTAATCAAGTGCTCTATAGGTAAGTGAAAGTGGTAAGCGGCGCGCAAAGTCCATGGATGTTAGCAACTGGAATCAGAAACTCATGTTGACATCAGTTCCTAACACTATGCCGACTTAACTGGGCATGACGGCAATTTGAGCCTGATCCCGAAACGAGTGGATACACTTTATTGGCACTAACAGTGCATACTTCCCCGTCCCAGTGGACGGGCACATTACAACCATCAGTCCGCCTGCCAAAACATCGCTTGGCATTTTGTAGATAATATTACATCTCGTTACAGCCCCTAGAATACAAAGTACTGGACCTCCATTGTTGGAGATAGACCTTCCAGAACATATGTCTGAAGAATTGGCCTACACTCGCTTACTAAACAAGTTGAGCACACTATAAATGAATAATAATATAAATTTCAAATGACAATTTCTTAACTTTTTTTGTGAAATTATTGGTAAGTGATACCGGAACCTTGCTATCCGAGACATAAGCTGGTGGTAATGTAAATCCATGACCAATGAAAGTGTATTTCTCATTGGAAAATTGCTACTTTTTGGATTAAAGGACAGCGTTCTAACTGGAGCACCATTGCACCTTCGCTGGTCCTAAAATGTTATAGTTACTACTGTTCTGTCCTTTATGACCATGTCTATGGTATAGTTGTGAATGTTTGGTCAGCCACCTCGAAGGGAGGTTTACTCTTTGATGGTTTTTCGATTCATTTCCTGATATAATGGTGTTGCTTTGTCCTAAGTTTTTTATACAAAATTTGTCTATTGGTCATTTTATTGTTAATCTATTGTCAATACTTTTGCAATATCTGCCCAAACTACAAGGTGAGTGTTACAATAAAGTCAGTCAGTCAGTGGAGTCATTCACATTTCCCTGTTTTCCCCGACAGGATCTCAGTGGGTAGCCATGCTCTTTCGGTGCTGGGCGCCGTTACTGGTGTAACAGCGCCCGTGTGGCTCACGAACCCAGGAGGTCTAGGTTCGACTACTCCAGCGCACGATGGAGCGATATTCTGGAGATGCTTGAAGTGTCCGTTGTTGGCCCGAGAGAACATACGTCTAGTCAGGCCGACGACAAACTCCTCAATAGTAGGCATTTCCAGATCTCGAGCTATGACGGAATTACGCACGAACCACGGTGCTCGGGAGACCACTCTGAGCGATATGTTCTGCTGACTTTGGATCTTGTCCCTAATGGTCTACATAATGTTGAATTGGTCATTTTCTTAAAGTTGGCCAAATTCTCTAGAAATATTATTAGGAAGGCTGAACTCCATCAGTAGTTCTAGGACTCTGTGTACTAGGGGTTGTAATAAATAATAGAGATACAAGTAGAAGTAAAGTATCATCACGACCTTGTCCTTGGCGGGGTTTGCAGAAACGATTTATTAGGAGGCGATTAACATTTAGCCAACTTTACTATAGGTTATTATAATAAATGGCAAGCTCGTGTACCAGATTTGGGGAATATCACAAATAAATTATATATATAGGGAATCGAAAAAAAGTTCCGGGTGGCTTTTTTCAAATAAACATATTGCATTTTCATTTATATTGTGGGTATTTTTTGACTGTTAATTAGCCAATATCCGTTATCTATAAGGAAAGGCCACACTATAGTCCAATTAATAGGTATTTATCGTGATAAATATTAATTATATTTCCGGCGCAAAATTTGGGGTATTCGTTTTACATGCTAATATGAATATATTAGGGATAAACTAAATTTTAAAAAAAACCTAATTATTATTATATAAGTAATTATGATCTATCTTTGCTTTAAATACAAAAAATATAGTTTATTTATTTCTTTTCCTAAATTTGGAAAGAAATAAGTAGGTAAAGACATTATACATTATCTATACTCAGATATCAGATTTAAATAATAGATTAAGTCGTTTTTTTAACGGCATTTATTTTGTTAATCCCATCACATCCAGCAAAGGGGTGAAGCCGGGTGCATATACAATACAATGCATTATCTAACCACCGTTTCCAAAATTACGAATATCTCAATAAAAATCTTCAATCGCAAAAAAAAATAAAAAAACCGGTAATCAAAGAAATAAAATTGTGTGTCAAAGTGCAATGAAAGCTTGCGTTAAAATAACCCCTAATTTTGGTTACGATCTGACCCCCTGTCATCATTTTTTTTACAAATTTACACTTTTTTACACCAAAAATACAATTTAACGGTAGATTTTTTAAAGTTAGTTGTCACCGAAGATTTTAAATTTCGAATAAAACTTGATTGGCTGGTTTTTTACGCTCACATTTTTTTGTTATTGTCATTTTTATCAATTCTTTAGTAACATTTGAACCCGAATATCTTCAGTATTGTACTTCTAACCGTGTGAAATTAATTAAAGATACATCTTCTTAAAATCATATCCTTTTATATTATAAACGCGAAAGTTTGCAAGGATGAATCGATGTTTGTTGCTCTTTCACGCAAAAATACTTATGTGATTTTGATGAAACTTTACAGGAATATAGTTTATATATCAGAATATGACATAGGCTATACATCTCCGTCAAGCCGTCTGGCCAGCGTGGCGAGTGTAGGCCAAATTCTCCAGATATAATGTTCTGGAAGGCCAATCTCCAGTAGTGGAGGTCTAGGACGCTGTGTTCTAGGGGCTGTAATAATTGTAATGAATACATTTCATATTTACAGAATCCAGGGCCCTAGACCTTCACTGCTAAAGATAATCCTGATTATTTGGTTTACACTCGCCACGTTGCTGGCGAGATGGGTTGGAGAGGTTTTGATATAAATTTTAATAGCCATCTATTAATGATTCGACAAGTAGGTATTATTGGAACCGAGACTGACGGAGTAATGTGCTCTCCAAGGCACGGGAACGACGCGTCAGTGTTGTAAATCTAAGTATGTAATTTAAGTGTATTTCTCATTGCGGTACGCGGGATTCGAACCGCAACCTTTTTGGATTTAAAGGGAAGCGTTTTTACAACCAATTATATTAGAATTTGACCACGACATGTGACACCACATCTATGTTTCATTCGCTAAAACGCTATATAGGCATAACTAAATCAATTTTTATTATTATTAATCCTGAGTATTAGAGGACATGTGTTTTGTGTCGATAATTTTATTACACGGGTGAATACGGGTCAAACAGCTAGTTGCAAATCATTTTATGCCAGTACGTTTATTATTATAATTCCATCGCAAGCATAAAAAGAATCGAAAAATAAATTCGATCAAACGTTTAAATTATTCATACCTAATTTTGATATGAATTAGAAATGAGACAAACTCGTTTCGATTACGACAAAATGTCAATCAAATTATCAATTTTGTAATAATAAACGTCAATTTTTTGCATTTCAAATTTAAATAACGAGACTCGTAGATAAATATGGCAAGCTAATAAATAAATTTCTAATAATGAATAAATTTAAAATATGGCAATTTATTAAAATATATAATTTAATACGTACGATAATTTATTATTATATAGATATATCGATAAGCTTGGTAGTTCGTTGTAGGAACAGGTTTCTTAAAATCCAAAAAAGTTCGCGGCTGGACTAACCCTAGGCATGTACTAAAGGTACAAATATTTTGTGCAAAACTCCAGCACAACACGTACTAAGCTGGTAACGCGTTTAGCCTCTGACTCCACCGTCAATTACTTAAAAGAGTTATTCACTAATCTTGCCGCTACCCATGACAAAACTCTCCGTTCTTCCTCTAATTCCACTCTGTCCATTTCCACTAACCATTCTTCTTTAGTCTCAAAGTCCTTTGCAGTTGTAGCCGTAAACCACCAAGCCCCGAGCAGGGCTATCTTTAAAAAACTTGTGTATGCATACTTCATGATGTCATGATAAACTTAGTTTGTTTATGGCGTTGCTTGATAATAATACTTGTATTTGATATGTTTATAGATAAATAAATAATAATAATAAATAATAAATATTTCCAGACAGGTCACACAGCGCCATCTAATTTCCGTGGTAAGCAACGAGGCTTGTGTTACGGAAACTAGATGGTTGATAAACTACATATTATACTTTTTTTTTTGTAAATATATACATATAAACACCCAGACCGAGACAAATTATACAATGTACAACTTGGCCCCGGTGGGAATCGAACCCACGACCTCCCGAGTTCACGGCAACGTTTGTTACCACTACACCACGGAGGCGGTCATATATATACTATTACATTTTTTATATGTATGTATATTCTTATTGTTTATATGTAAAAGTAAAAAGTAAAGTATCATCACGACCGTTTCCCTTTCGTGGTGGTCAGAAACCACGCTTATAAATAAGCGGATTCACATTTAGCCAACTTTACTATAGGCCAATCATGACAAGTAGCAAGGTCGTCGATGTCTCCAGCGTACCAAACTCGAGAAATATTACAAATAAATTTAATAATAATTACCTAAATGTATTTATTTAAATTAATAAATATTATTGTATCCTCGCCAAGCCGTCTGGCCAGCGTGGCGAGTATAGGCCAAATTCTCTAGATAGTTCTGGAAGGCCCATCTCCAGCAGTGGAGGTCTAGAACGCTGTGTTCTAGGGGCTGTAATGAATGATGAATGAATTGTGTCCCGACCAGGTATCGAACCCGGTACCTTCGAATTTAAATCCACGGACTTAACCGCTAAACTACGGAGGCTGTTTATATGTGTAGTGAAGACAAATTTCTAAGCATTCCATGGATTCACCGTACGGGTGCCGGGTCCATCGTGTGTGGGTAAGAGATGAGAAGAATGGTGTCTCGGGCTTGCGACCGACAATAGGCTGGTTTAAGAAAAGGAGGCCTCCTTTTTTTTCTATTGCGCGATAATACGCTCACCATCCACCATTCTACTTCTCTCCCTACCCAACCAAATACTGTATGATTCCGTTAATGCCGTCTTGGAAGCTCGTTCCATAAATGTATTGACGGCAGACCTGCTTAGGCCCAATTCTTTCAGTAAGTGATGCAAAGATTTTGCTGGAACTCCTCTTGCACCAACTTCCACTGCGTAAAGCTGAGTCTTGAACCCAATCAATCATCCAATTATTCCTGTAAATGCCTACCTTTGATTGTTTGATTGCTTTTGTTGTCCGGAAGGTTTAACTATCATAGAATGAATAAAGTCGTTGAGAATATTCCGTCTACCAACAGTAGAACCTCCTTAGGGCAGCTTATAACCTAAAAATAATATCATTTTAATAACAGTTGCGGCCGCCAAATTGATAAAATGGGGTATGAACATTGTCCGTATGAATTTTTTATGCACCCATTGTTGGTTTTTCATTGTGAAGCGTTGGTGCCCGAATAATATGGTTATTATTGATGAGCAAATAAACTATTAACCTGGGGGCAATAAGCAATAACGTGTTTTATCGCATTGCAAATGAAAACTTTAGATTAGTGTTGCCCAAAGCAAAACCAAAACCATGACTTACCGAGTCCAAGAACAGCTGGTCTCGGCCTTGGTCTTGGTCATATCTCTAATCTTGAATTGCCTCAAGTTCAAGTAATTTATTTTAAAATAACTTTAGATTAAGGGTTGGTGCATGCAGTGGTGAAAAAGTAAAGTATTATCACGAACGTATTCATTTCGGGGTGGTCAGAAACCACGCTTACAAAGAAGCCCATTTAACCAACTTTACTACAGGCTGATCACGACAAGTGGCAAGCTCGTCGATGTCTCTAGCATACCAAACTCGGGAAATATCACAAATAAATTAAATAATAACTTTTTTAAATTAATAAATATTATTGTGCCCCG
Source organism: Tinea semifulvella (assembly GCA_910589645.1). Taxonomy (NCBI): domain Eukaryota; kingdom Metazoa; phylum Arthropoda; class Insecta; order Lepidoptera; family Tineidae; genus Tinea; species Tinea semifulvella. The sequence continues at coordinate 8,212,023 of OU342599.1, forward strand.
ACCAGAAATAAAACCCAGCACCTCCAGGTTTAAATCCACGGACTTAACTGCTAGACCACGGAAGCAGTTAAAATGCGGATGTGGTGGCTCAGTGAATGCGGTTGTGGCTCGGTTATAAGAACGTTTTCCCTAAAATTCTATAATTCTTCCCCCCCGGCATGTACTAATGAAAAATACACTTTTCTTACATACATTTGTCATAGATTTATAACACCACCATTACCGTGCCTCGAAAAGAACGTGAAGCCGGTCGGCCCCAGTTCCATTAATACCAACTTGTTAATTCGTTAATATATTGTCATTTAAAATTGACATTAGATCCTCGCCAACCCGTCTGGCCAGCGTGAGCGGATACCTCTCCGCCCCAGCAGACTGGGCAAATTACCACCATCAGTCGGCCTACCACTTATTGGTTGTTCCCGTTAACAGTATGTGCCTTTTGCAATGATGACAAATGCCAATTTTTACTTACAACGAGAACTAATATTGTAAGATTCCGATGGTCATATTTATATAAAAATAACACTGCAATTACAAGACTTACTATTCATTTGACCGCCTCCGTGGTCTAGTGGTAACAAACGTTGCCGTGAACTCGGGAGGTCGTGGGTTCGATTCCCACCGGGGGCAAGTTGTACATTGTATAATTTGTCTCGGTCTGGGTGTTTATATGTATAATATGTATATATTTACAAAAAAAAAAGTAAAATATGTAGTTTATCAACCATCTAGTTTCCGTAACACAAGCCTCGTAGCTTACCACGGAAATTAGATGGCGCTGTGTGACCTGTCTGGAAATATTTTATTTATTTATTTAATATTTATTCTTATCTAAGTTTCACGTATGATGTGAAAAAGCAACTAGTTAAGGCGGCATAGTCCATTTTTGAATTTTCGCCCTGTTACTAAGAACTGGGCACAAAGTAAGTCGTAAGCAAAAAATAAAATAAAATGAACTATCAATTGTACACAGAAATTACTAATTAATATACATTGCATTAAATTTTAAATTAAAATCTAACAATAAGTTGGGCTTAACACACACACACACAAATGACAGGAGCGCGAAATTCGTTGCATTAGTGTCAAAATATCTGTCATATTCGTATGACATCCTTTCATGGCTGGCCACCCCTTCATCGAGGATTAGTGATACGCTGCGTGGCCCTATTACATCTTCATTATGGTCGTATGACAGTGCTACTGACAAATGGCACAACGCGGTACACCAAACAAATGAATATGCATACTATTTTTGTGATTGGATTTTTTATCTGACATTCGTAAATATTGCTGCAAATTAGGTTTGTATACTAAAATATTGTTTTAAAAATCTTACTCTTGCATTTGAGTATATAACAAAACTATATTGAAGTAACTTATCATTTTTTTCATTTATCATTGTTAGTATTGGGTTCATGGTAATCTATACGAATACGGATTCGTCTCAACTGCGCCACCAAATTAAACCAGCTTGTAATCGGCGGACTGGCTTCCCTTGAGACCCGCGGACCCCAATTAAAAATAAAAAGTTCATTACAAACCAATTTTTGTACACTTAAATTACAATTAACTTTAAGGTTTAACAACACCTTGTTTAATTGTTTATGAAGAAAGAAAAAAGCAGATTTACATTTAGACAACTTTACTTTAGGCCAATTATGGCGAGTGCCAAGCTCGTCGATGTCTCTAGCGTATCACAAATAAATTAAATAAACTATTGTGCCCGAACCAGGAATCAATTCCGGTAAACACGGTAGTTTAGACGTCCCATGGACTTACAGTAGTGATAACAATTTATTTATTTACAAACTTTATTGCACTACTGTGATATTTTCCGATAGCCAAAACTTTAAGATATTTAGACAGATGGTTGACATTATAAGTCATAAGACATTGTCATGTGCGTGTTTCTAAAAACCACAAATGTCTACTTTTATTAGAAGACGCACAAATATGTATGTTTTATATATTTAATTTAAACTTTGTGCAATGTGTTCAAAGGAGGACATAATGCTGCTAGACATTCTTAGTTAGTCAACCTTAGGAACATAATGTATGTGGGGGGTAGGTGCAAATATTGGAACAGGAAAGATACAATTAATAGATAATTAAAATTGTACTGAAGTGCGGCGTCTTCTGCTGAGAAAATCTGGTGATAGGAAGGCTGGCATTTATTTCTGGCAACGTATTAGCCTCGCTATACAGAGGGGAAATGTTGCCAGTCTCCTTGGGACTATTTAGGATGGGACGTCTCTAGAGGACATTTTTTATTTATAGTTTAGTTTATTTTTCATTTTATTATTTAGGTAGGTTTTAATTTATAACTAATAGTAGTTTAATTAATTATGTATTTACAGTCTAGTCTAAAATGTATGTCAATTAAAAACTTTGCGGTTCATCCACCGAATATTGTGTGACCAAAAAATAAATACAGCGTTGTGCCAACCCGCGGTAAAGCTCCCTTACTATTATTAATATTTATTTCGAGCCGGCTATGATCTGTTGCTTCAATAGAGAGATGGGCTTTGTAGAATTCACGTATTGTTATATGGATTTGACAATCGACGAACAAATCTATATTTTATTTCATCTGTTAGTCAGCAAACGGTATGCTGGCTCATTTAACCCTAGAAAGATAAAGCTATTTTATAGTACTGAGAGACTATTTTAAAAACAGATTTATTTTAAAAATCATATAATTATTCTTTCACCCAGTTTAATTGGAGATGTGTTTTTTGCTCCGTTTGAAGTTAAAACTCTCGGGTCGTGGGGACTTATACAGACACGCTGCTGCTAGACGCCAACACACTTCGCATTGCTGTAGGTTTACGACTGGGATGCAAGACGCCTTATGCTGCCAAAAAAGTGCAGGATCTCGAGACATCATGCAATCAATGATATCCGGTCCAGGGCGCTTACATCTGTTAATTTCCGCTGCATTTTCGAACCATCGGGGATAGTTAGGTCTGGTGGTAGGCGAGGCCGTGCACTGGTTTGGGATGCCACATGTGTTGACACACTCTGCCCGTCACATGTGACATCCAGCCACAAGAAACCCGGAGCCACTGCAGAGTCAAACGCAACAATTACGAGGAGATCATCGTAAATCACCACTTCACCCCATGATTTTTTAAAAAAGATTTAGTTGATTTGTAGTTTATTTTATTTTATTTAATCTTAGGTTTTCTTTTTAATTATTTATTTATTTTATGTAATTCGTTACTTCGAATAAATAATTTTCTGTTGCCACAGCAGCAACTAAGTTATAATTGTTGAAGCTCATATAAAAACAAAATACAATCATGTCGATTTTATAAATAGACGAAGTTTCATTTACAAATCTGATACCAGGCAAATTCTTATAAACGATGTATTAATCATTGCCAGACTGGTATAGATCTTAAAACGAGAGTCATACGGTCCAAATTTGTAAAAAATAATGCTGTTACTGTTGTACGCACGCAGGCAGATTGCTGACAGTAGCTGTCAAATTGGCACCTGGTACATTTGACACGCAGCACAAATATATCGCAACAATAGTGCATCACATCCGTTCGATATCATCGGATGAATATGGATTGATTTTAATTTTAATTGAAATATATTTTTGTATTCAATATCGATATGTACAGTGGACCAAGAAAGTGGTCTATCAGTTTTAACAAATATTCCTTTAAAAGTCAGCAACAATACATACATGGATTTTACTTACAACTAAGACAGAAACCAGATGCTGCACCAATAACAGGCAACCACCACATGCTATTACAGTATCCATTAATTGGACCTTAGAGTAGCCAAAATAAAAACACAATACAATTACAATAATAATTGAGTAAATCTAAGTTAAAAGTATAACACAATACAACATGATGCAACCACAATCAAGGAACACAATTCTAAGGATGAAATTTAACTTAATTGTCATATGACGTGCAAATAAATCTTAAAACCGTAAGTAGATCACTTTTTTGGTCGACTGTAGGCAAAATTGTTGAATTAAAACATTTTTTTTTTAATTTATAAACGGATGGTACCGTCCCGACCAGGAATCGAACCCGGTACCTCCGAGTCTAAATCCACGGACTTAACCGCTAGACCACGGAGGCAGTTCCGGCAGTTTTATTATTTTAATTCAAATTCAAAATATTTATTTCCATATGGTTCACATGTAACACTCGGATATTGTCAATTTTTTACAATATTATTAAAATAATAAATAAAAAGATTAAATAAAATTATGGATAGACCGAAATAAGTAAGTGACATTGCTGCCATAAGCAAGTACTGTAGCTTAACCTAAATTCGAGGCGTTATAGCCGTGTCAACTTATATATATATATATATATATATGGTATCTTATACGAATATAATCTATTGTATTTAAGTTATTATTTATTTTATGTTAATGCCTATGTGGTCTTGTGGTTAAGTCTGTGGTTTTAGACTTGAAGGTACCGGGTTCGATTCCTGGTCGTTCATCATTACAGCCCTTAGAACACAGCGCCCTAGACCTCCACTGCTGGAGATGGGCCTTCAAGAACATATCGTCATGATCGTAGAACAGTGTCGGATTTAAAAAAATACCCATAATTTTGCATATATATTTATATATAGTTTTATATTGTTTGTGGTCTGTAATTTATAGTGCAAATATTAGAAAGGGTTCCAAAATGAAATCTAGAAGGTTTGCACTTATTATGAGACTTAAAAAGTGCCAAAAAAACAGTCGAAATGACAGTTGAATGGCCGCCATGAAAATTTTAAATATAGCAGATCCGTCACTGTTCTACGATCATGACGATATATCTGGAGAATTTGGCCTACACTTTTATTATAATATTAGAGTATTTATGCATTATGATATAATTTATTGTATTATATTTGTTTATGTATGTTTATTTTTTAATAGCTATAATTTATTTATTTATTATTTTTCTATACTAAATGCTAGTCAAAGTTGAAATGCAACATAGATCTTAGCCTAAATAAAATATCACCTATCTATGTATATCCATCATTCCCTAATAAATTCAGTGCACATTTACTCGCAATAGAACCCTTGACAGAATATAAACATTGCAAACCTATTATTACCACTTATCACTTAATCTTACACGCTATCACAATAGGCGTTAATCTCCGGGTGTGATAGAAATTTATCTAAGAAAATATCCTCATTGTGATCCGACCCCTGTCTTTTGGCGGGAAATATGACACAAATATTTTGGGGTGCCATCTTATAGACATTTGTAAGGTTAATTTACAAGTGTTTGTAGCAAACTTTGACGGCTTGTACCAGAAGAGAAATACACTTTTCTTACGTACATTATTTATAGATCTTTGCACCACTTACTAAAAGAATTGGGCCTAAGCAGGTCTGCCGTCAATACATTTATAGAACGAGTTTACAAATCAGCATTAACTGAATCGTACAGTATTTGGTTGGATAGGGAGAAAATTTGAATAGTAAATAGTTATATTTAAAATATAGTCCATTCTTCTTTTCTCTCTTTCCCGCACACAATGGACCCAGTACCCGTACAGTGAATCCATGGAATGCTTATTCTGTCCTGTGCGCGTGTAGTTCGAAGCACACACGCAGGTCAGAGAGGCCAGATCTTAGCGAATCTGCAAGGATTCGAGACAAAAGTGTTCCCGTAGGATCCTAAGAATGAAGAATCTATCTTCTTCTTCTTAAAGTGCCATCTCCTATCGGGAGATCATTATGGCGATTTTTATTGCACAAAGACAAAGCGAGCTTATAATGCCGCTAGACATTCTATCCTAGCCAACTATTGGGACAACTAGAGCATTATATTGAAAGGTAAGTGCAAAATTGTATTAAATTCTACGGTTTTACTATATTATTATACACTAATACATATTACATACACTACATGTTATATATCAATGACAACAATATACTAAATTCTAATAAATAAGTTATAGTAACTACATACACATGCATAGATAATACACTTACTTTTGTTGTGATAGGAAGTGTGAATAGACCAATTTTGTTAGCCGCTGGGGTTCTTGATCCAGGATATGCGTCTTTTCCCCGTTCTTCTGGAGCATTGTATGCTTCCTTGCACGACGAGCTGCATCAAGCAATACTTTTTATTGCGCATGGTGTGTCATCATTTACAAGGCAATTTATTTTCTCCTTTCTGTCCTTTCATGTTATCCCTAATTTTCTCCTTAATAATATATAAACCACTACCATCATTACATCACCTATAACATCAAGTCCTACACCTCCGTTGCTAAAAATGTTCTACCAAAACATATATCTAAGTAATTGTTATTTAAAAAAACCCATTACCTCTATCTTTACCTAATAGTTTTATTACTTTCCAAGTCAGCTTTTCCAATTCTCTTTCTGGAAATAATATAAAAAAATATATTTAAAAAACTAAATTTGTGTTTTTGTAGATACTCGTAGCTTTACGAAATAGCCAAATGGGAACGAGCCAAAGATATTGCACGAGAATTTTCAACGTGAGCGACAATTTATTTGTTTTGGAAGTAATTCAAGACGATAAAATACATCGCGAGGCATCTCGAGTACCGAGAATGCAAAAGTTTTCGGTTTGGAAACAATATTTCATATTGGCAACATTAATAGCTCTCGACTCCAGCGCCGGGGCACGTACGAGCGACATTGTTAACATCACAGCATCCAAACTTCTCTCTAGACATAATAAATGAACTATAAGTGATTTTTGTAGACTATAAAATGCCCTGCGGCTGTAGTCTATTTCTCGAACACGTTAGCTTTTCAAAATTGTGAATTCCTACCTACTTTCAATTTTAGCGCGATTTAGCCGAGCTTACGGAAAAATTACAAAATATTTTACGAATATTAACTCTAAGGCTGGGTTGTACCAAAACAACATTTTTTAATCGGTACTATTACAGTGCATTTTGGTGCAACTCAGCCCAATTATACCATGAAATTATACAAAAAAACTGGTGTCCTCACACTTTTTAAATGGCTCCACACAGCGTTATTATATGTATAATACCGCGTGTAATTGTCAAAAGAGTAAATATTTTTTTTAGGCTTTAGGTGTGTGTTATTAGTAGAATCTCTATTTGAAATAAAACAGGTCACTTTTTTTTAAAGATAAAAATCCGTAAAGATAATTATCCGTAAAACAAAACACTACTGCATGGTAAATAAGGCCGCGTCTGAAAATCGCGATATCCATTGTGATAAATACCTAAAGGCTGGGGTGTAATTGATCTCGGCCACAGCCGAGAGACGACATTAGAGAGAATTAATGACGTAAGTACTTGATTAGGCTCTGCATGAGTGGCGATATTTTTAGGATAACTTCTTTGCACCGTAACTTGAAATTTTATTACTAAATAATAAAAAAAAAAAATACGTAGTTCTTTATTTTTATTCTAGATTAAAATATTAAATACTTGCTCTTTAACAAATTTCACGCAGTATATGTATGTTTATGTATAATAATGTGTATACGAGTATACGAGTATTTAGTTTATTGCTATACTATTTATTACATATGATGTAAGTATATATTAACCTTTCTTTTCAATCTTTTTTTCTCTTAATAGCAGCAGCATCATCACATTGTTAATTTTGTCACACTCTCCTCATCATGTAAGTAGTTTTATTTATATTATATTAGTATATCTATAGTGTGACTTATTTATGTATTAGTATGTAAATTGTATGTAGATATTAGTATGTATATATTTATATTACAATTATATTTCTGTTTTATTTAAATTTCATCAAATTTTTAATTGTAACCTATCCTGTCTAAATGTCCTAAAGGTTTGGCTGTCAGAGATTGCCTAGCGGCATTAAGTCCGCCTTTGTACATAGTGCAATAAAGTTTTAAAATAAATAAATAATTTGCTGTTAATTTTCAATTATTAATATCTTTATGATTGTACCTATATTAGGTTAAAATTCCTATTATAGAGCTAGAACAAAGTTAACAGAAATCTACCTTAATGTGTTGCTTAATGAATACGACCTAGTGTGCCTGACTGAAACAAACTTTAATTCAAATATTTACGATGGTGAATTTCTGGATAAACGATACAACGTTTATCGCAGAGACCGTCAAGATACATATTCGCAAAAAGTTGATGGTGGTGGTGTACTAATAGGAGTCAAAAATACCTTAAATGTTGTCCGTCAGGCACAGTGGGAGAGTGGTTTTGAGGATCTTTGGGTGAGTTTATTGCCTAATAATGAAAAAGATAGGTCCCTGCATATCTGTGTCTGTTATCTTCCCCCTGACCTACCAGTGAGGAAAGTTGACATTTTTTACTCTCACATTCAAAATATAAAGCTGAATTCCAGTAGCAACAGTGATTTTATCATAATTGGAGATTTTAATACACCACGCATGCAGTGGATTCAACATCATTCACTCAATTTATTTGTTCCTGGTGCCATAGTGGATCAAAAATCCAGAATTCTGGCAGAACTTATAAGTGTGTGCGAACTTTTTCAAGTAAACGGTATTCCTAATAAAAATGATACATATCTTGATCTTGTTCTATCAACAATCTCAACAATTAAGGTGGATGAGGAGATTCCAATATGTAGATTCGAGGGCCACCACCCGGCTCTGTTAGTCACAATAACACTCTTGTATATAACTAGTACACCAGGTAACAAGTTTTCAAAGCGACTTAATTTCAACAAATGTGATTATGCAAAAATCAAGTCTGAAATAAGAGCCAAAGACTGGAAAAATATTTTATCGTCTAACAATATTGATGTATGTGTTGACAATTTCTACGAGCATGTGTTAACCATTGTTAGGAAACACACACCCATTACTCGGAACAACTCGAATCGATTCCCTATATGGTACAACAACGCACTTAAGCGCTGCATTGACGAAAAAAATAAATATCACAAAAAATATAAAAAATATGGTAATCCACGAGACTACGACTCGTTTTCCATGCTTAGATCTAGATGTAAGAAACTAATCACGTTATGTTATAGTGATTATTTATCGTCCATTGAGGACTCCCTTAAAGACAATCCGCGTTGCTTCTGGCGTTTTGTCAATAATAAGAAGGGCCAAGTCACTATCCCTCAAACCATGACATTGGAGGGCGAGTCTTCTTCTGACACTAAAGGCATTTGTGAACTTTTCTCAAAGTACTTCGGTTCCGTGTTCGACGCCTCTACACCAATTTCTTCTGCCTCCTCATCTCTTACGCACAATAGTTCTGCAAAACTCTTATTAAATCGAGACCTACCAATGAGTAAATTTTGGATTAATGATGCTGACATAATTGGTAAAATTAAGAAACTCGACAAAGGCAAAGGCGCCGGTCCTGACGGCATTCCCCCTTCTTTCCTAATAGCATGTCATGAAGAGCTGTGTTTGCCAATTAGAATTATTTTTAATAAATCCCTACTACACGGCAGTTTTCCCTCACGCTGGAAGACAGCCCACATTGTCCCAATTTATAAATCCGGAGATAAGTCCAAATGTGATAACTACCGACCTATTAGTATCCTCTCAAGTATCGCAAAATTGTTTGAGTCACTTGTATACGATTATATATATGCTCATGTGAGGGGAATGCTGACAGATAAACAACATGGCTTCATTGGCAACAGGTCCACAATAAGTAACCTTTTAGTATACAAGAGCTATATCTGTAATTCCTTCGCTGGGGGTGGCCAGGTTGACTCCATATACACAGATTTTAGCAAAGCGTTCGATAAAGTAAATCATTCCATACTCTGTAACAAATTAGCTACATTCGGAATACACGGCAGCCTTTTAAGGTGGGTACGCTCATATCTTTCAAACAGGAGTCAACTTATAGCCATCAAAGGGTTTGTCTCTTCTTCGACGGAAATCACTTCTGGCGTGCCTCAGGGGTCACACCTTGGACCCCTCCTCTTTAATGTGTTTGTTGATGATCTAGTGTCTCAGTTGGAATGCCCAGTCCTACTTTACGCAGATGACCTTAAAGTATACCTTGATATTAATGAAGTAGGTAACTGTATGTCTTTACAGAATGATTTGAATGCTATAGTGGGATGGAGTAGGGACAACGGTATGTATTTAAATGTGAGTAAGTGTTGTGTTATATCCTTTACTAAAAGACATAATAAGATTAAATTTGCCTACAATATCAACGGTGTTACTCTTCAGCGAAATCAATTCGTGAAAGACTTGGGTGTAATCTTTGATGAACAGCTGTCATTTCGACCCCATTATGAACACATTATTGACAGAGGGAACCGGCTTCTCGGTTTTATAACAAGAACAACGAAGGGCTTTAAAAGGCCAAATAGTATGTTGACCCTGTTCTGCTGTGTAGTACGCTCTATACTGGAGTATGCATGCCCAATCTGGTCCCCGCATTACGAAGTTCATGTTGCTAACATTGAAAAAGTCCAAAATAAGTGTTTAAAAATATTGGCATACAGGTCTAGCATGGGCCGTAAACTCTCAAACTATACGGAGAGATTATCCTGGTTTAAAATGATGTCTCTTGAAAATCGACGGAAGAGATACGACCTAATATACCTGCATAAAATTATTCATAATCGAGTTGACTCAGCTGACTTGTTGTCTTTACTAAATTTTAACACACGCTACAGGTCCCGTGTTCCTCCCACATTTGCACTCAAAGTGTATAAAAATAACACATCCTTTTATAATCCTATAGTGAGAATGTGTCGTTTTTACAATGACTTAAACAACAGACACAGAGACCTAATAGACATATTTGACTCAAAGTTGCCTAAATTAAAAAGGAGCATCCAGGAAATCCTTAGAACCAATCCAAACTACATATAGTAAATTTATTCTGATCAATGTATTATTTGTATTCTATCTAATGAATTGTTATTGAATTTTACTGAATCAAATGGATATGTTTTAACTTTTTTACTGTATTGAATCTTATTTTTTATCATATTTGTATATAGTATTAATTTTAATTTAATTTATTAGGAATGTTCTATTTTATTATTTGATAGTGTAAACTGTAAATGAATTATTTAGATGTTAAGGCATGTTTTTATTTTTATTATTATTGTTTAGCTTTTTGCATGTTTTTGCTTGACATTATTATTATTATTTTAATCATAGTTTTAAGTTAGTCTAGTATAAGCGCATTATTGTTTGCCGTATGTTCACATTTTGAGCTGTGGTCCAGATTAGTACCTAGCAGATTAATTTATAATAGTAGCAGGCGTCGACTGCAACTTGTAGTGAGCATCCTTGTAAATAAATAAATAAATAAATAAATATTATAAGATTTAAAGGTTGCGTTTCAAGAAACAGACTTGTGCCAAATTTTAAAAAGTCGCATTTCATAATCAAGTAGATATTGTTTATTACTGCCTCCGTGACCAAGCTGTGATTCCGTGGATTTAGACGCAGAAGTAACGGGTTCGATTACAGATCGGGACACAAAAAAAAACTCGAGTTTGGTACGCTAGAGTTGGTATTGTAAAGTTGGCTAATCAATCTAATCTTTAAAATTTATAGTTTTTGACCACCTCAAAAGGAATGCGGTCGTGATGATAATAATTATTATATTAGGTAAGTAGATGTTGAAGCTAATTTCAATTATTAAATCGTAGTTTACTTAAATTGCGCAGTATTTTGGATACACAACTCATAGAAGTAATTTAGAATAATGTAATAATTTAGAATTCGTGAAATCAACCGTGTTTACAAGCAATGTGCTAAACAACGGAATTAGAATGCTTAATTCTGCATCTGTGCATCAACAAACGAGGTTTTGTTTAGCAACGCATATAACTATGCTATTATTTGGAACCCAGTGGCAAGCAGACATACGCTAATGGTAGAAAAGGTACAAAGTGGCTACCAGTTCGCTGTCGCAGGAATCTCAGAATCCTCTACTTACTTTTTTCTATTCTTAACGAGCCTGCGACACCGAAATACCTCATGGACAAATTTGCCTATCTTTACTCATTTCCCGATAAGTCTCTTCACTCCTCACACAACTCTGTTCTATCTATTCCATCGCACTATACTGGAACTTGCCTCAAACATGTGGAACAAGCTGACGGTAAATATACCACAAGCATCCAACCAAAGCATTTTCAAAAAAAATGGTTTAAACATATTATTTAAATACATTTAGTTTATTCAGTATATTATTATATGTAGTGTATGTATTAATGTTATGTAATGTATTGTATGTAAACTATATTTATTCGAAGTAGATACAAAAATATTAAAATAAAATAGATTAAAAAACTAATTATAAATAAAACTAAACTAATGAAATTAAAACTATTCTTTACTAACTTAACTTATTCTCCCAGTTTATTTTGTAGAATAGTTTTTATTACCTATGTGTTTTTAGTTTCGATTTATTTATAATTAGTTTTGTCAATTTTTTTGGTATCCTAATTCTTTAAAAGTAATTTTGTAATAGTGAAATAATAGGTCTTCTACTAAGAACATTAAGTTGCGCAAATACGCCAACCTTGGTACCGGTTACGAATTTGCGTCGTTTGGGGTCGAGACGATGGGCCCATGGGTACCTTCAGTAAGGCGCTTGGTTGTCAAAGCGGCTAACGGAAAAGTCTGGAGACAGGAAGGCTGGCAATTATTTCTGCCAACGTATTAGCCTCGCTATACAGAGGGGAAATGTTGCCAGTCTCCTTGGGACTATTTCGGATGGGACGTCTTTAGATGACATGTTTTATTTATAGTTTTTATAGCGGGAAAAACCTTTTCTCCTAGATATTTTCATACCGTTCGGGTTTTATTATTATCTATTTGTCTTTGACAACAACACTTATTATTGTGTAAACCGTATAGGTACACTGTTTTAATAAAGCCGTCCCTATAACTAGATTCGTCTCCCTCTAGCTCGCATGGCCTTATTGACAAGAAAGAGATAGCGAGAACGATGGTTTGCTTTTGTTTTAATATACAGGCTGTTCTTTCATATTTTAATTAATATTTTTTTTTCTAAAACTGTATTGTTTTTATAATGAATGTTTTATTTAGTCTGAGCTATTTTCGCTTTTCCTTGTGGTTTAATATCACCTATCAAATTACATTAAACTAAAACTAGATTTGTTCAACACCTATTAATATGATCACTATTACACATTAGGGTAGAAATGATCCACAAACCACCCTCTTAGTTCCGCAGCGAAGGGTAAAAAAGGCAATATAAACTTACAGTACAGTATTTATAGCAAAAAAAACGGCTAACAAATAGCCGAATGATTTGAGAACGAACCAATTGTCACCGTGACGAAACTGTCACAGGTTCGCGGTGTCTTTGTCACTATTTTTGTTGTTTTTTTGCGCTACTGTAATCTTCCAGTTAATCCGTTTTAACGTATCCAGATGTGCGTGCGCATCACAACGGCTGATTTGCGCCGTGATTAAGTTGCTATTCGTTTATGCGTTACAAGTATTATATAGTTATTTAAAAGTATATATATATATATACTTACTAGCTGTTTGACCCGGCTTCGCTCGTGTAGTAATCTGGTCATCATGTGCCATCGATTTGGTAGATGTGGCAAATGACATAAAGACTATATAGGTACTTTAGTTGAAAAGAGTTATATGCCATTTGAAAGACAAAACTCTACCAATTTATGTTTCAAAGTTATTTAAATATTGTTATGGGTAAACTATAAAAGGTAGACATATGCTCTCGCGGACTTTTTTAAAAATAATGTTAAGATGAACAATTCATCCATAGAACATTTTTGTATAACTTTAACTATATGCTCAGCGCACGCCACGGAAGGCCTCAGAAACGATACTTTTCCCCCGTTTTTAAAACATTTTTGGTTACTGCTCCACAACTATAGGACCTAGCGTGATATTATATAGCCTATGTTACTTCTGAATAATGCAGCTTTCTAATGGTGAAAAAATTATTGCAATCGGTCCAGTAGTTTTTGAGTTTATTCATTACAAACATACAAAAATACAAAAATACAAATCTTTCCTCTTTATAATATTATATATTATATAGATATAGATTATAGTATTAGTATAGATAGATTTAGATCAGCTAGCGTTTAATCTAATCTAATATTTATAGTTTTTTTTTTCTAAATTATTAGTTTCATGAGGTTTTCTGTTTTTATAACCGTCACAGACAAAGCCGGGCGCAGAACACTGGTTTCGATACTCATAGTGTATCTATATAAGTAAGTCAGTCAGTGGAGTCGTCCAGGCCCGGATGGCTGATGGGCCTGAGTTGGGGATGGGGAGATTCCCCGTTTTCCCCGACATGATCTCAGCGGGTAGCCACCCGCTGGTAATTCATGCACTTTCAGTGCTGGGCGCCGTCACTAGTGTAACACCACTAGTGTGAACCCAGGGGGTCTATATAAGTAAACGAAAGACAAAAACTTCAGAAAAAATGTTCTGGAACATTTAAAACCATCAATATTTGAGTAGCTTATAATTTATTTAACAAGTGTTTTGTTTTCGTTTTTTTTTTTTTTTTAAGGTACCAAATTTGTGCAATTTTTATGTTTCCTAATTAATTCTATTAAAAAAGAGAAAAATGTATAATTTTATTTTGTAAATTTGATAGTTTTTGTTATTTTTTTTTTTTTGTTTTAACAGTAGTAAGGTTTTAATTGTTTTAACAGTAATAAGTTTTTAATTTCTTCTTCTTTTTATATTGGTGAATGCTGTGACACCTAATTGGTACATATATTAGATAAGCTATAATTATACTATGTTATGTGTGTGATAATATATGTACTGCTGTGTGTACTAAATAAATAAATTATAAGATGAATCCGCTTCAATTTAGAAGAAAAGATCGCTAAGCGCGAACTATAGACAGAACAGAGCAAATCGTTAAGCATTGTAATAATATATATAATAAAATCTTTCTGGCTTAAGATCTAATAATTTATAATATTGTAATTTTTATGTCCTAGTATTAAGCTGTGATTTTTCTGAAAATAAATAAATAAAATAAATAAAATTCGTCATGATCGTAGAACAGTGTCGGATTTAAAATAATACCCATAATTTTGCATATATATTTATATATAGTTTTATATTGTTTGTGGTCTGTAATTTATAGTGCAAATATTAGAAAGGGTTTCAAAATGAAATCTAGAAGGTTTGCACTTATTATGAGACTTAAAAAGTGACAAAAAAACAGTCGAAATGACAGTTGAATGGCCGCCATGAAAATTTTAAATATAGCAGATCCGTCACTGTTCTACGACCATGACGAATTGTTTGTTGCTTGATTACAATAAGAGTTTAAAGTTCTTTAATAAAAAAAAAAGTTGTTTTAGTCCTTATAAAAGGCACTTTCTATAGGAATAATTTTGATAGTTGTAAGGTTTATACTTTTTAAGGAAATAAATAAATAATAAATATTTCCAGACAGATCACACAGCGCCATCTAGTTTCCGTGGTAAGCTACGAGGCTTGTGTTACGGAAACTAGATGGTTGATAAACTACATATTATATATATATTTTTGTAAATATATACATATTATACTTACATATAAACACCCAGACCGAGACAAATTATACAATGTACAACTTGCCCCCGGTGGGAATCGAACCCACGACATCCCGAGTTCACGGCGACGTTTGTTACTACTAGACCACGGAGGCGGTCAAAATAGAATTAAAGTTGACCTGGTTAATTACTGTCGAGGATATATTTCACAGTGAAAGTTGGTGTGGGAGGAAATCCGCAGCAAAATCTTTGCACCACTTACTGAAATAATTGGGCCATAAGCAGGTCTGCTGTCAATACATTTATGGAACGAGCTTTCAAGACGGCATTAACGGTGTCTCCGTTATTCTTTTCTTAATTTCCCACACAAGATAGACCTGGTAAATCCATAGAGTGCTTAGATATGTGTCGTCTTAGAAGAGTGAAGTGGGATAGAAATTTGGTTGTTCTGTGCAGAACGGAGAAAAAGTGTGTGTGATTCGCACTATTAGTATGTATTATAATTATGAAGAATATCGTAATTATATTTTTAAAAAAAATTTTGTTATAATATTAAGTAATTTATTTATGTTTGGCTAATCTCTAACGATAGCTTAGGAAGAGCAAGGTGTTCAATTTAATTTTGTTAACAAGCGTTGATTTGTACAAAACAGTTGAATAGAAAAGTTGTGCCCAAAATGGCCACCACACGATCCTCTATTATATTAATCAATGGGGTGCCGTTAATACTAGATCGTACAGCCCATCTCATTCATTAAATTTGTCATAGACTACGGACACTTACGGACCGGCCGTAACATAAAAATACAATTCATTTTCCGGCACAAAAGTGTCATTAGACACTATACAAAACTACTACATATAATATTCACTTATAGACGCTGTTGGGAACTGTTTAAGTAATGTGAGTATACCAATATTTTGAATATTATTCTGTTAGATGGTAATACCGACCTTTATTAATAAATCAGTTGTGTAAAGACTAAGCCAATAAACAGCTAAAGCCAGAGAACGTCAGTCGTTTATTTTATTTTTTAAGAAATACCATAGAGCAAAAATAAGAACAACCATAGCTAGAATTCTAGCATATATCATTTAATTTTAATTAAATAAATAACATTTAATATATCATTTAACGCCCCTATCATTCGTATGTGTCGCAGTTTCAATGCCCTGTCTATTAAACATAACGAATTAGATCTGTTCAATCTTGACCATAAAGCGTTTGGGGGACAGGTAACCAAACTATTTATGGGGAAATAATTTATTGATTTGTAATTTGGTGGTTGAAAGTGAATCTCAAAATTGTGTACATTTTTTATATTTTTTCCGAGTTAAGTTTTAATTTGCATTTAATTTTTGTTTAATTTTAATTTTGCTTGTTTGTAATTTTCATTTGTATTATTTGTGTAGATTTACTTTAGTTTAAGTTAATATTTTCATCCATTTAATTTTTAGTTCATGCATGCAGTGTACAATAGTTTTAGGTTGTTAAATTTAACTTGTTTCCCTTTGTTTTTGATTTTGATAATTGTTGTAATTTAATAACTGTTTGTTGTACTTATTCTAAATAAATAAATAAATATGCTCGATTGATGTTTAGATCAGAGAACGTGTGGTATATGCACTTTCGTCAAATAGAATACTAGAACGTTTAAAATAATAACGTCTGAACGTGTAAAACTCTCTAAGCAACTGTTCGCACGCTGGTGCACCGTTTACATCATGCGAGAGTGTATTCTTAGAATCTTCGTCAGCAACGCCCTGTCACTGTTTACATAAAAACAGACTGAACATACGTTCCTTTGGTGTAAACCCACCTTAATACTCGTAATATTTAAATGTAGGTATAACATTTAGGTAGGTAGATTAAACAAGGTGCTAAATAAAAAAGGTATACATGTCTACGGTAATTGTGTATTTTTTGCGCAATGATAGCGTTCGTTCGTGAATATTTTGTCAAGCGAGGACTTAGCCGGTTTTGTCTTCTTAATGGTCGAAACGTGACCGAAGAACGGTGTTCTAATTTCTCGTTAATTTGGCCTCGACAATACAACAAAGATTTGGAAAATACATGTGAAGTTAATTTATGTGGATACCTGGACATGTCGGTGTTTCGAAAAGGGCCTTTTGCGTTTTGGCTGGTTCATTATCTATTCTATCTTGATTAATGTCATGTTGCATATTTTCACGTATTGCCTATATTTTATATCTTTCTTCTACGTACGTATTAGCATTAAATAAAAAAATAACCAGTTGGTAATGTGTATTATGTACGTCCATTAGAATTTAAAATAATTTAAAAATAAATGAGAATTGCATTCTTGTAACACACGCAATTAGTTTTGCCTTACTTTCGCATCAGTAAATTTGTTTTTATAACTCACTGCCAAATGTAGTAAAGTAAAGTATCATCACGACTGTTTTCCTATCGGGGTGGTCAGAAACCACGCTTATGAATAAGCGGATTCACATTTTGCCAACTTTACTATATGCCAATTATGACAAGTGGCAAGCTCGTCGATGTCTCCAGCGTACCAAACTCAAGAAATATCACAAATAAATTAAATATTAATTAAATGTATTTATTTACATTAATAAATATTTTTGCGTCCCCACCAGAAATCGAACCCGGTACCTCCGAGTCTAAATCCACGGACTTAATCGCTAGACCACGGTGGCAGTTATGACCCAATTTTTTTATTTTATTTTAAAGTACCTAATGTTGGTGCAAAAACGTGGACACTGAGAGTGGGTCTGACAGCGAGCCATAGAGAAAGTGTTAGGGATGATTAAATAAACTCTGATCAATATTTTGATATAAACATCGTGATTGGTAGTTAGCTTGTCACTTCTGTGATTTCGGCCAATGACGTGCCTCCTAAGCATACGTTAAACATGTCAAAAGATAAACAGTCTTTTTGCAATTGGCCGTACGTCCGGAACGTCGACTTCCATCAGAGTACTATTGAGCAATGTTTTTTCAATTTTATTTGAAGGAATTAAGGTACAATGATTTAAAAAAAAAAAAAAAAAATTAAACTAAAAACTTACATTTTAAAACATAAATATACATTTTAAACATAAACTATTAATAAAAATAAAACTTATTCATTACATTCATTCATTCATTACAGCCCCTAGAACACAGTGTCCTAGACCTCCACTGCTGGAGTTGGGCCTTCCAGAACATATATCTAAAGAATTTGGCCTACACTCGCCACGCTGGCCAGACGGCTTGGCGAGGATATGATGACAATTTATTAACGATTCCACAAGTTGGTATTAGTGGAATCGGGACCGACGGCTTAACGTGCTCTCCGAGGCACGGGAACGGTGGTGTTGTAAATCTATGACAAATGTACGTAAGAAAAGTGCATTTCTCATTGGTACATGCCGGATGGGTTTGAACCGACCTTTGTAGGATTTAAGAAACGTGTTCTTACAACCGAGCCACCACCGCGCCATAAAACTAATTAATAAATAAAAATACAACTAAAACTAAAATGAAAAAAAAAAGTTGGCAATCAAACGGAGTTCTTTTTCTCATCTCTCCTTCATTACTGTGTCAAGAGCAATGAATGCAAATTAAATATCTAAATTAAAATTGTATTGTGTGGCTAGAGCAAACAAACATAAAAACTTATAAGATTTATAAGAAAAGGGCTGAAAAATAAGCTCGTTTTTCTACCGGACAGTTTAGGAAGTAATACTTTTCCGTTCTTGATAAACTAAGACAAGCACAGGAAGCAGACGTCGCTTCAGCCAACACGCGGTGAAATGTGAGGAAGATGTATGAAAGAAAAAACCCTAAAAGTAAGGGTAAAAATCCCTTTTTATTTTTTCGGACAGCGAAACGGAAGGTTCTAGCGCTATCCGATGCTCCGTCGGAAACGTTCCGTTAAGTCGTTTGTTAATTTTATTAGAATTTTCAAATATAGACTGATTTTTTACTTTTACTTTTACATTTTAACGATGTTTATTAAAACATTCCAAATGCTTGCAGTAACATTATTTTATTTATTTATTATAAACTTTATTGCACAAAGCACAAAACCTAATGCCGCTAGACATTCTATACTTGTCAAACCTTTGGGACAACTAAAGCAGTTACGACAAGATAAGGCAAGTGCTATCAAAACTAATAGAAAATATTAGACGTCAATATATACTTATGAATAATTACTTATTTACTTACATACAAATAAAACTACATACATACGTTCTATGAATATAAATAAATATAGCAGCGAGTTATATGTATAATAGAATCCCTTAAAGTTGATATTCGTATAATTCTAACTGTCTCCGTGGTCTGGCGGTTAATTCTGAGAATTTATACGCAGATGCCTGGTCGGGATACAATAGTTTAATGTATTTGTGATATTTCTCGAGTTAACTTATAACTATATATTTACAATTTAAAATAAAAATCTAATATTATGACTATCAATATGAAAAAAAAAAAAAAACTAAAAGGGTGCCTCCTTTTCTTAAACCAGCCTATTGTCGGTCGCAAGCCCGAGACACCATTCTTCCCATCTCTTACCCACACACGATGGACCCGGCACCCGCACGGTGAATCCATGGAATGCTTAGAAATTTGTCTTCTTTAAATTATTTTAGTTTACCGTGTTTCGACGAGGTTAAAATATTTTTCATAAATTTTATAGTATTTTAGTTTATACCGAAATATGCCCTACGATCACTAACCCAATTTAACATTGGTATATTAAGTAAATAAAAAAAAAACGAATAAATAATATGTAAGCTTTACTTCACTCGTCACCGTTATAGTAATTTAGATACCAAAAAGGTATATTCGTAACAATCAAGCTATGTACACATATCGCTGAACCCACCCACTACGTCTCCAATTACCCGCAGGCGGTCTCCGGGGTGCGGGGGAAGCGCGGGCCGGGTGCGGGTAAATAACCGCGCGCACTGAAAATTGTTATCTTGTGTAACGAGTCGTGAGATTTGAGCAGCGGCGCGTGTTGCCACTGCTGCCAAAGAACTCTTTAGAACACGCTAGGGATGTATTTTAATATTTTTATCGATTATATTTTTTATATTAAAAATTTACAGCGAGAATATGTGTACTGAAAAATAATTTAACGTTCCAAAACACCACAACATGAAGTCGAACAGATATTATAAGAAATACTGATTTTTAAATAGTAAGTGCACCATTTACTGAAACAATTGGGCCTAAGCGGGTCTGCCATTAATACATTTATAGTACGAACTTCCAAGACGGCATTAACGGAATCATACAGTAGGTATTTGGTCGAGCAGAATAGTGGATGGCGGGCGTCTTGTTGCGCAATACTGACACATCATCTCATCTCTCTTTCCCACACACGATGTATGCATGGCAGATATGTCTTCTTCTTCTGTAAAGCGTTAACAAGAATTTTCAAGAAAGAGAGCAATCAAGAAAAACTTTTAATAAGATTCAAACAAATACAGGAACAACAATAAAACAATAGATACGATAAAATTATGAGAAAATAAGAAATAATAATAAAAGCGAGCTAATTTGCCCTAAGGTCTACAAATTTGAAGTGCCCATTTGTCATTGCTCGTCTAACCATAGAAACACCGTCATTGAAGATATCGACAAACTTGAAACGCTCGTTAAATACTGCGCCCTACTGAGAAATGCATTACGTCTATAGTTCAAACTACATATCTTTTTAAAATAGCACATCACTAAAATTTACGAAATATAATTTTCTGCCGCTAACATTTGTAGCTTTTCTGAGTAATCCGGGAAATTGCGACCCCCTCACCCACCAGCGCAAAATATCACATTCTATTTTCCGCGACTCATGTTATGAGAATTTTGCAGTGCTTCAGTCTGTACGAGGTGTGTTCAGAAATTAACGGAAATTTGTTTTTTTTTTCTATTTATATATTCGTTTTCATGAATGTTGTCGCTTTTAAAATAGCCCCCATAAGTTTATGTACCAGCGCTTCTTCCACTATGATGCGTTTTTAATGTCATATATATCGTCCGATGTAATTAAAAAGTGGTATTAAAGCGGTTTAATGTTTTATTTCTGCAATATTCGGCTTTTTTTGTTTGTTTTAAGAGCATATAAAAAATTGTGTAGTTCAGCGGTTCTCAATTTTTTTGGCAATGGAACATTGAACTTTTTTTTTTCTTTTTATTAATGTAGATTTTTTATTATTATTTACTAACTTTAAAATTTAAGTTAATTTATATGTAGCCGGTTTTTTTTAAATTGTTTAAGTTATTTTTTTTCCCTTTAACAAACGTCAACTTTACTATATGTACATAATGAGAGTGTAGATGTCTCAAGCAGGTCAGACTCGAGAAATATCACAAATTAATTAAATATACAAAAGCTCTTCTGCCAAGAACTAATCAAGGAGATATACGCTTTACAACACTAACTTTGCTGGGGCCGATTCCACTTATACCTACCAACTTGTCTTACGGTAAGCGTGGCGAGTGTAGGACAAATTCTCTAGAATTGTGTGAAAGTGAAAAATATCAAAAACAAAAAACAATTAATCATTTTATTTTGTGGGGCTCTGATTTTATTGTCATATCGACCTTGTAAAGTCTTGCAGCGAATGTCCACCCATGTAATTTTGCATCCTTGACCGGCTACAGTTATCGATGAGTGATTGCAAACACATGTTACCGGCACTTCGCGACTCATCGCCCCGGAAAAGGGCTACCAGATCGAAAACAGTTCAACAGTTACTACCAATCAATTTTATATTCATAATAGGTACCTTTCGGAAGGTTACGTCCTAATTTACATTTAGTACAAAAACAATATTTAAAAAACAAGGATACAATACTATAAAAATATATAATACTCAATTACCTGGCCAAATAGTGATGACATCATACAGTATGGCAAGGAATAGCTCTCAGTTTCCATCCTAATGTAGAAGAGTATTACGACCATTCGTAAAAGCATTCATACAACATAAAACATATTTATTCATAATAAAGTAAAATTAAGGTGGCTGTATTGGCTGCAAATGAGCCTCAGTTATATTATTTAAAAAAAAAACAATAATAAAATGCTTAGAATGCATTGAGTAACCCATTGTAAGCATTAATATATAGATCTTTCATTCTTTCTTGATTTGACATTGTTTTTTGTTCAAGTTATTCAAATAATATAGTAATTCACTCGTCAATATCGCCCAAACGTCGTGTTCACAGCGGTAGAGTTCACAGCGTGCGGGAAAACAGCAAAAATAATAACTGCAAATTGTGCCCTATATTAGTGTCAAAATGGTTTCCATGATTATTCATACTTTTGAATAATAATATCCATTATTAGTAATTTACAAAACAAAAAACTTGAATTTGATATGTCCGTGCAAAATAATTCATTATTTTTGTGATATTTCAACAAGAAATAAGCTAACAAATTCCATATGTATTTATTGTGAGCTTTAAGAAAAAAATGTTAGCTTATTAATAACACGTTTTTTGTTTGCCAAAGCCAAAATTAAATTTTCATATTTCCCGGCCATCTGGCATCTCTACTCCCGACCCTTCAAGACGAGGGTCTCTAAGATAATTATCTTTTTTACCGAATAATGCCGTCAGAGTTTTAATAACGTGATAAATGCTGCGGAAAGGCTTGTTGCTGACGCGGAAAGAGGGTAGTGAGAGAAACTGTGATTAATACCTTACTTGTTATGCCAATTTTATTGCGCAACGGATGCTTTTTATTTATACCCTCGAGTTTTTTTAGATAATTGTTTCGTTTGTTAAACGGAAAGATGTTTAAAAATTACTGTTTGATTGCAATTCAATGTTGATTCTTGTTATTTATTGCAACAATTTGTTTTAAACCGACTTCAAGGAAGGGAGGTTATACAAGTCAACGCGTATATTTTTATGTGAGTTCAAGACATTTGAAAAAAGTTACATCAACCGATTTTCGCTATGACCTGATGACGAAATCCGAAGATATACCTATAAAAAAAAACCTGGTCACAAAAGCAGTTTTCGTATTTATTTATATTTATAATCACATATGAATGATATCATGTTTAAACTGTTGACCGCCTCCGTGGTCTAGTGGTAACAAACGTTGCCGTGAACTCGGGAGGTCGTGGGTTCGATTCCCACCTGGGCCAAGTTGAACATTGTATAATTTGTCTCGGTCTGGGTGTTTATATGTATAATATGTATATATTTACAAAAAAAAAAAAAAGTATATTTATTTATTTAATACTTTATTGTACAAAGACAAAGGCGGGCTTTAATGCCGCAAGACATTTTATCATAGCCAACCATTGGGAAAACTTTAAACTATTTACTGGAAAGTAGGTGCTGAAATATTAAATATTGTTGTATGAGGGTAGTTGGAGAATTGAAAATGACTCCTTTTAATTGCTTTATTTAAATTCTGTGGATCCAAACATAAACGTATTTTTCCGTCAGACTTTTCTACAAGCACTATATTGGACACCCAGTCTGTCGGTTCGTCCACCCTTGCGATGATCCCGAGTTGTTGTAACCGATTTAATTCATCAAGTAGTTTTGGTCTAAGCTTAATCGGCACTTTCCTGGTACTTCTCACGACTGGCGGTACCGATTCGTCGATAATTATTCTATGTTCACCGGGTATTCGGCCTATGCCTTCAAAAATTGATTTATGCGAGTCAAACAATGTAATGTAATCGCTGTTACTTTGAATTTCATCTAATCTTAATAATAAGTTTAATTTAACACAAGCCTCCCGAGACAATAGATTATTACATTCAATATTTAGCACAAATATTTTGCATTCAAAATTACAACTATTGTGACATAACTGGGCCATAAAATAACCTGCGACGGGAAGTATTTGTTTACTAACTTCTCGCAAAATTGCGTTGCTAGGTAATAACAAATTAGTATTAAACCCTACTTTCTTATAACTGTTCATTGACATAACACAAGCGTCAGCACCGCAGTCCAATTTAAATGACACACTAGCTCCATTAACACAAATAGTCTGGTACCAACCTTTACAGTCCACAGTGTTTACCTCCATGTCGTTTATGACAAACTCTTCCACTTCGTCATCCGAATGATGAATCTCGCGCACATCCCGCACTTTATTACAACACTTTGCATAGTGCCCTTTCTATCGTTGGGCGCAGGCATATTTTTTATGGCCCGGACACGTTCTGGGTCGACACGAATCCCTGTACTGTCAAAAATATGACCTAAGTATTTTATACATTTCGCACCCAATATGCATTTACTGCGATTGAACTTTACCCCGTTCTCATTGGCGCGGCGCAACACGAGCTGGAGACGAGCGTCGTGCTCCTCCTTTGTGCGCCCATACACCAGAATATCGTCAATAAACAACTCGACCCCCTCATCATTAAATATTTTATACATAGCGTTGTGAAACACCTCTGACGCACTGCTGATACCGAACGGCAGTCTTGTAAATTTGAAACGCCCAAAAGGTGTCGCGAAGCAACAAAAATTAGAGCTTGCTTCATCCAGAGCTAACATGTAAAACCCGTTACTAGCGTCTAAATGGGAAAAATAGTTTGCACCTGAAAGGTTAGCCGTTATTTCGTCTATTGTAGGTAATTGAAAATATCAAAAGTATTATTTAATAACTAGCCACATACATACAACTTCATATCTTCTTCTTCTTACGGTGCCATCTCCTATCGGAGGTCGGCTATCATTAAGGCGATTTTGATTTTGTTGGCCGCTGTCCGGAACAAGGATCTGGTGCTCATCCCGAACCACTCCCTGAGGTTCTTGAGCCAGGAAGTGCGTCTTCTCCCCGGTCTTCTGGAGCCTTGTATCTTGCCTTGCATGACGAGCTGCAGCAAGCTATACTTTTTATTGCGCATGATGTGTCCCAAATACTCCAACTTCCTTCGCTTTAACATTTTCAATAGTTCAACGCCTTTGTTCATTCTCTGCAAGACAGTTTCGTTTCTTACTCTGTCCTTCCATGATATCTTCAACATTCTCCTGTATATCCACATTTCAAAAGCTTCTAACTTCTTCGACATTGTGTTTGTCAGGGTCCATGATTCGACACCATACAGGAGAATGGAAAATATGTAGCATCGGACGAGTCCGCATCTTGTAGGAAGTTTAAGATTGCGATTGCAGAGAAGGTGGCTCATTTTAACAAAGGCGTTTCTAGCTTGTTCTATGCGGCATTTTATTTCGGTACTGTGATCTGCTTCTTCATTCACAATGGAGCCTAGATATTTGTATGATTTAACTCTATCGAGCGGTTGGTCTTTAATGTAAAGCGCAGCAGTATTGTCGACATTTGTCCGTCCGACGACCATGAACTTAGTTTTCTTTATGTTCATGTTTAAACCATAGTTGGCGCTTACATTATCCACTCTATTTAGCAGAATCTGTAAATCGCTTAAGGTATCTGCCAGAAGAATTGTGTCATCTGCATATCGGATGTTATTAAGAGGTCTCCCATTGACAACAATTCCTATGCTAGTGTCTTCAAGAGCTTCAGAGAATATCTCTTCAGCATAAATATTAAACAGCAGTGGAGATAGTATGCAGCCCTGTCTTACTCCACGACTTATAACGACATCCTCTGTCACTTCATGTTCAACACGCACATTTGCTGTTTGCTGCCAGTACAAGTTTTTAATAAATGTGACGTCCTTGGAATCCAAGCCAATCCTGTCAAGAATGTGTATAAGTTTGTCATGTTGTATACGATCAAAAGCCTTCTCATAGTCAATGAAACATATGTACACGCACTGATTTATATCCCAACAACGTTGCATGAGCACCTGATAAGTAAACAGCGCGTCTCTGGTACCAAAACCATTCCGAAAACCAAATTGAGTGTCAGTGATGTTGTTCTCACATTTTAGATATATTCTCTTATGAATCACTTTTAGGAATATTTTAAGTACATGACTCATTAACGAAATGGTTCGGTAATCACTGCATCTCTTTGCGTTATTGATCTTTGGTAGGGCAATGAAAGTTGAGCGTAGCCAATCCTGAGGGATGATCCCTTTGTCATAAATATCGTTAAACAGTTTCTCCATGATGTCTAGATTATCGTATTCTATTAGTTTTAGAACTTCGTTAGGTACTCCGTCTGAACCCAATGCTTTCCCGTCTTTAGCAGATTTAATTGCATGTTGTATTTCGGTTTTCGTAATTGGTGGGCCTTGCGCATGCGTTGTTACAATGTTCTTGCTTCGTACATCATAAAACAACTCTTCAATGTAATCTTTCCAGATCTTCAACTTCTCCTGTACATTCATGGCATACTTTCCGTCTTTGTCTAACAGATTAAGGGCTGGCTTTCTCTTTCTATCATTCACAATTTCTGATATTTTCTTGTACATATTAAAAGCGTCATGTTTGGCGTGCAACTTTTCGACTTCAGCGCATCTGTCATTTACCCAAACTTCCCTGGCCTCAATACATTTTCTCTTAATGTCTTTGTGTATCTCTCTGTATTTCCCCAAATCAATACTTTTTACCTTCCTTCTTTCATTCATCATGTCTAGGATTTCATCAGTTATCCATTCCTTTGTCTTTTTGGTTTGTACTGGTATTAAAATATCGTTAGCTACAGTAGTGATAACATTTTTAAATTGTGTCCATATACATTCTGGTGATTCATTTCCTAGACCATGTTGTTGCAATTGATGAATATTGTTATTTAGTTTGTAAAAAAGTTTATTTTTTGTCTCTTTATTTTTTAGTTTCGAGACATCAATGTTATTTACTTTTCGCTCAATTTTCAATTTCTTGAATTTAGTTAAAACTGTTGCAACAACAGGATTATGATCAGAACATACGTCTGCTCCAGGGTATGTCTTTACAGCTTTGATACTGTTTCGGAACCGCTTGTTCACCAAAATGTAATCTATCTGGTTTCTGACAATGTTTGTTAAAGTATCACTAGGAGATTTCCACGTATAGAGACGTCGTGGTGGTAGTTTGAAGAATGTGTTTGTGACCACTAGTTGATTTTCCTGACAAAATTGCAAAAGACGCTCACCTCTATCATTCCGCATACCTAGACCAAAATTTCCAACAATACCAAAGGCACTGCCTTTACCGATTTTGGCATTAAAATCGCCCATAATGATGTTACAATCGTGTTTCTTGGTTTTTTCGAGGACTGTATTTATGTCATCATAGAAGCTTTCTACGTGGCTATCATCTTTGTCGGAGGTTGGAGCGTACACCTGAATAATATTGATGTTGGGCTGAGCTCTTAACTGAAGAAGCATTACTCTATCTGATACTGGGAGAAAGTTGATTACGCTACCCTTTAGATGTTTCTGTATCATGACCGCTGTGCCATTTCTGTGGTCCTTATCATTATTCCCGCTAAAATATGTGACAGTATCATTTGTCTCCTCTATTCCGCTACCCTTCCATCTTGCCTCGCTTATACCCAATACGTCAATATTGAGCCTCTGCATCTCTCTTTCAACGTTTTTGTACTTTTCGCATCTGTACATGCTTCTAACATTCCATGTCGCAATCTTTACAGCTGAGCCGGAGATTCTTAGCACCCTCTGGTCACTTAAGACCTGCCGGGAACTGAGGGCCTTGTTTTTGTTTTTCTCAGCCATATTGATTTTCCTGGGAAGTTGTAAAGCGGTGGTTTTCCCTTTGCCTTCCGCATCGCTGTTTGCCTCCTCAGGAGGTGACAATAATAACCATCGACTGTACCAATCTCCATGATCTCCACTCTTAGGTCTACTGGTTGTGCAGCTGCCCACTCCCAGGGAAGTGCTTATTTATGGCGGCACTGACTCGCCATGACACAAGGTTGTCATAGGACATTGAAACCTTTTGATAAGAAATCCTTTCCACCAGACTCCCTGCTTCATCCTGGTAACCTTGCCGCTGATTGGTCGGGGACTGCTTATTCATTATATTCGCAGCTAACCATTCTACTAATGGTCGAATCACTATCCGCCACCTGTGACCCCGGTGGTAGCCTACAGCTAAGCGCCACCCAACACTTCATATACATACATACAAATATACATATAATAAACTAAATACTAATACATAAACCTACACATACATACATAATAATATATTTACAAATTTTGTTGGGAAATGAAATGCGAATAGACCATTTTTTTAAATAGCGATCTGGTGGTTACTTGCCTGATGTTAGGAGGCATAATATGTAGTTTATCAACCATCTAGTTTCCGTAACACAAGCCTCGTAGCTTACCACGGAAACTAGATGGCGCTGTGTGACCTGTCTGGAAATATTTATTTATTTATTTATTATTTGATGTGATGATGGAATGTGAGGTCATCAACTCCTCAAATACTTATGGTAGGATATATGTAGGTATGTTATACTTTTTTCGCATTTTTTATTATTATGTATAATTGCTTAACTCAAAGTAATTATTGTAGTTGTTTTTGGCTAAAATATTGGTCAATTTAAACATTTTTAGGGAATTATGAGTTAAGTTTAAGGAAACCATAAATACATTATGCATTCCCGTTTCGTTTACGATTAACGGAGAACCGAATCAATTGTCGTAGTTAGTTTAATTAATAACAAAGCATTTCTCACTATTGTCGTGTTTTGTTCACAAATAAATAATAAAACGGACATAAAGCCACTCCTCGTAGCAACATTTAAATAATACATCAACTTTAAAAGCCCTAATTTGATAGAACGCAAACAAAACCACCCCCGAATAAAACATCTTCAAAACATTGACTTTAGCATGGTTCGGGCATTTATACAACATTTCCTTGACTACAATGTAACGGGGCATTATTATTTTTTATTTAAATCTTTATTGCACTATGTACAAGGGGCGGGCTTAATGCCGCTAGACATTCTCTGACAGCCAACCTTTAGGATAATGTAGTAAGTTCAAGGTGTGAGGTAGGTGCAACAAGTAATATAGATATGATAAATATGGAAATAATTAGGCTCTAGATAAAAGGATATACTTACATACTAAACTACATCCAAGAATACATATACTACATACAATATACATATATATATACACACTACATATAATACATACACATACTACATATAATAAGTACTTATATACTTTGTAGGGAGCTGTTGTAGTAATGCAAGTAGACCATTCTTTTAAAAAGTTTTCTGTTAGGCGCTTGTCGAATTTCAACGGGCAGATTGTTCCATAGATTAATTGTCAGTAATAAAATATCAATACAATGTTTTAAAAGTTTATACACACTTAGTGGTATCCAATCTTGGCCTTGGTCTTGCGCAGTCTTTATCTTATTCTTGCTTTTTGCAAGACCAAGACCATAAACTATAGAATAACTTTAAAAGTAATGTACAATTTAAAACTTAATGCCTTCCGCATTTTATAACAACTAACCTTTGGGAGTGTGGCAGAGGATTGCCATTAAGATAAATACAATTTATATAAAAATAACTCATCATCATCACGACAGCCTCTAGAACACAGCATCCTAGACCTACGAGTATATCTGGAGTATTTGGCCTACACTCACCACACTAGCCAGACGCCAGACAATTAATTAACTATTCAATTTACAATTTTGTTGATCATCAATATTCATGAAATTGAAAACGATATTGGGAAACTGATGACCAACATATTGTATTGATGGCTCGGTCAATAAAAATATAGGTCTTTGAATCGAAAACATCGATTACGTTTGTTATGACTCAATCGAATACAGAATGAGTAAATTACTTCAAGTGTCTGGGTAAATTGTAGGTTAGCGCCGATCGACCCCTACTGTCTCATTATGGATATCGTGAACTAGGGTTGCAAACTTCGCATTTTGATAACCAGAAACGATGGAGAAATACCAGCAAGTAAATTTTGCACTTTGCCTATTTCAAGACCTTATTTTTTTTAAATTATTTTACTGTGGATTATTTTATTGTTTGTCAAAATTGGTGTTATTTTGTTTAATTGTGTTTAACAATGTGAGTAATTATGGAATATGATAAATTTTACTCTATATATAGGACATGCAGTTTTTTTTTGTGATTTTCCCTCGCTGTTAACTCGTTGGTAACCAGACCGAAGTTTGGGTAATATTGACGCGTCCACGAACAGCATCAAAATCTGCAATTGGAATTTGATGATACCCAACTTGGTTACACACTCTGCTATTAACAACAACAATAAATAAATATTAAAAAAAAATATATATAATATAAATATTATATTTTTACTAACACTAGATATTATAAGATTCTTTACAAATTGTAACTAACACATATGGAATTTATTCTGAAATAAAGTTTTATTATTATTATTATTAAACTCAAACGTTATGTAATGGAATCCCATAAATAACGGAATCTGTCAGTACAAAACGCTAGTAGACAACAGTAAATAACGTTTAGCATACTTGTCTATTGGTTATTATATTAATTTGTTATAAACGTGCCGCGAACAATTTTCCCAATGATTTTAAAGTTGCAACCCCATGGGTTACTTTAGAAACACTTGCTTACAAAACGTTGTTTTGATATGGGCTCTGCTAGGATCGCCAAAACTCGGGCTAAAAGTAACCGTAAATAACAGAATTCACTGTTTGTGCTTGAGTAATGTAATATTTTAATTAAATAATTTTGTTGTTTAATTTATTTAAAATAATTAGGAAATAGAAAAAAAAAAAAAAAAAAATTACTATATGAAAAATTAGGAAAATACTTACAAAAATAATATAAGTAATTATAAAATGAAAAAAGCTTTAAAATACACACGCTATTTAAAACTATAAACACGGTTGACAACCCTATTGTAACATCCTTAGGGACATTGACTAATGCCAGGCCTGGGTTATTAATACTAGTTTTTGTTTCCAAACTGATTCTTCCTCCTCCCAACTGTTGGGGATCGTGACTCCGTCGCAGTCCATCCACTGGCCGCTTCCAGTGAATGCGCTTCTCGCCGCAGTGGATGGCTTGGTGTAATGGGATCTTTAGGTGGTCAGTCACCTAATTGGACTATCGTTAGGGGCTTCCTCTTGTAATTTTACCGTCTACTTTTCCTGTTACTAAAAGTTTTTCACCTCTTCTAGCAATGTGGCCAAAATATTGCAGAATTCGGGTAAAGCAGAGGGCAGAAATTCTCTTCGAATTCTTTCGAGCAACGAAATGTTAGTGCGTCGTGCGGTCCAATGTATTCTGGCAAACGACTGTGCTGGCACCACATCTCAAACGCATCAATTCAAAACGCACAAATTATCAATTTGACCGTTTTCAGCGTTTAAAACATACCTAAATAAAAAATCACAGAAAAAAAACCTAAAAGTAATATAAAACATCCGAATTATTGATGCCCAGTCATCGCGTTAGGTCAAAGCATAGCGCCCTTTGTTTCTATAGCGTGAGGAGAACTCATGTAGTTATTCAGTTATAACTGGCTATCATGTAAAGTGGAATAATCTAACAAGCCAACTTCAGGGATCAGGATGTTTGGTTTCGCATTACCTACTTATTTATTATCACGATTTTATATTAAAATAAATAACACCATGTCTTGTCTCCTCCGGTGACAAGCCAGCCGGCTCTTTCTTAAGCGAAATAACAGACAGACAGTGAGGTCGTCCAGGCCCGGATGTCTAATGGGCCTGGGTTGGGGATAGGGACATTCCGACATTCCCCCGTCCTCCCCGGCAGGATCTCAGCGAGTTATCACCCGCTGGTAATTCATGCACCTTTAGTGCTGGGCACCGTTACTGGTATAACAGCGCCCGTATGGCTCACGAGCGATCTGGGATCGGCTACTTCAGTTCTCCTCCAGGAGCACTTCTCTAGGAAGTGGTCTCCCGTTGGGGGGCCGAGCGCAAGACGGAGCGATATTCTGGAGATGCTTGAAGTGTCCGTTGTCCGCCCGATAGAACATACGTCTAGTCAGACCGACGACAAACTCCTCAATAGTAGGCATCTCCAGATCTCGAGCTATGACGAAATTACGCACGAACCATGGTGCTCGGGAGACCACTCTGAGCGATATGTTCTGCTGACTTTGGATCTTGTCCCTATTAGTTTTGGCCAGAAGGTGGTGCCAGGCTGGCGCAGCGTAGGTAAGACGGGAACGGATAAACATCTTGTAGATCCGGACCTTCAACCTGAGCGGCAATCTGGAATTAAGCGAAATAATCAGTATTGCAATTCAGCGGGGAAATACCGCCACCGTTCTTGTCACCATTACAAACGGACACGGACAGGACTAGTAAAATTTTATTATACTTTTAAATTTAGATTCGCTAAACAAGTGCTATTTTTAACTGTCTTCAGTCAATTGCACTTTTATTTATTTATAAACTTTATTGCACAAAGTAGGTACAAAGGCGGACGTAATGCCCAAAGACATTCTCTGACAGCCAAACCTTGGGGACAAATTTGATCAAATGTAGGTGCAATCATAAAGATAATACGAGAACTAAATAACTATTTAAATTAACAGCAAATTAATATATTCTTACTTACAATATATATGGAATAAATATTATAATATCGATACACTAAATACTAATATACATATTATTATACATACATATTTGACCGCCTCCGTGGTCGTAACAAACGTTGCTGTGAACTCGGTCGGTCTGGGTGTTTATATAATAAATAAATAAATAAAAATCGTTTATTGACACTATATAACAAGTATGTTTTTTACACTTTAAATTTAGATTGGATGTCCTGACCCCTGTCGTAGATATTTCTGAATGACAGGGGTCAGAAAGTACATATGTATAATATGTATATATTTACAAAAAAAAAAAGTATAATATGTAGTTTATCAACCATCTAGTTTCCGTAACACAAGCCTCGTAGCTTACCACGGAAATTAGTTGGCGCTGTGTGACCTGTCTGGAAATATTTATTTATATATACTACTTACTAACGCTGTGTTTGACACTGAACAAAAGTTTGAAGACACTATGTCAGCAAAACGTTACCCGTGGAACTATAGCAAACTACTAGCGCTTGAATTAGTATTAAGCAATTAAATTATATAACAATATAGAGCAAGAAGGCAAACGGTATGATGAGACTTACGGGTCGATGGCTAGCTTACTACCAAAGACATAAAATATACAATAGAGAGGGAATTGGCTTATCATACAAAATGTTTGTTACATATTTTTTGTCTCTTTCTCTTGTCGACGAAGACGGCATATATTATTATACCACATAATCAACTTAAAAGTACACGTCAAACGACCATAACCGGCAACGCACTGCCATAGACTAATGAGGTGTACCAGGCAAAGCTTTTTGTAGATGTCGCTAGCGGCACTGGTACCTTGTTTACAGCTATGATGTATAATTTTTTTAATGTTTTTGTAGTTTTATTTTAAATAATAATTTTAACTTAACGTTACCTACCTTAAAAGACGAATTAGGAAAGCGAACACCGTCTTTAAAAAGAAAAAAGGTTTAATTAATAGAACGGCAATTTTGAGATCACCATATTTTTGATTTCGCTTGGAAATCTCGATTTTTACACTTCGGCAATATAACCAGAAAATAATGAATTTCGTAATAAAAATACAAGTTTTATATGCAACTGACAGTTCTATTGGGTACCATATCATGCGCCATCTATCGTGATAAAAAGTTAGTGACACACCCTATTAATTCTGAGGCGATTGTCCAAGCTCTAATTCTCATATCGTTTGACTTCTTGCCCTGTCTTCTCCAATCATTATGTCCATACAAAACTCTGTATTTATGTGAACAAGTCTCTATTAGAGGCATTCGTTTATTAAATAGCTGCATGAACAATGACGTCACAAAGGTTGATTTGTACCACAACGATGTCTCTGTAACGATTAAAGTTAAAAATGGCGTCGATTGTACCAGCTGCTGGCAGACATTCTAAATAAATCTGGTACATTAGACAAAGATTCCATTCTAGATTCATGTTTGCATTTATATCTACGATTAATTGATAGTATTTAATAATAACACCCGTGTCAAAGGGGTCGTCCAGTGACAAATTGTCACCAGATTGCGTTGAGATGACCCTGTCCGCGCTTTACAGACAAGGACTGATGAGCGCCATCTATCTTCCACCCGCGAAGTCCAGGATATTTAGTATCACACTTACCGGACAGCTGGCGTCTAAAAGGGGTTAGGATTATCCCAATTTTGTACTACATAATTTAACTTTTATTTGTATTATATATTTAAAATTAAAAACCAAATTAATAGGTATTGAATAAATATTGTTTGTCTTATTTAGTAAATCTAAATAAACTTTTAATACATTTATAAAAATGACTAATTCAAATCTAAAGTAATTTATAATTTATTAATTATAAAGTAATAGTTATTTTTGGTGAAAATTATTTAGCCGCGACATCTTACCATAAAAGACAAAACTAAAACTAAGACATCGGGTATTTTAAGGTGGTGTAACAACAAAACGACATAGTTCACCTGTATATAACTAGATGGCGCTGGTTACATTTGATCAAATTTTCATTTTTTTTCTTTTGTTACAGGTGGTGGGAAAGAATGGAATTCGAGGATGGATAGATGGAACAACAGAACGAACTAACTGGCTGAAGTTAGTTCGATCAAGCAACTTCACTCCTGAAGTAAACCTTCAACATATTTTACTAGCTGGACAGGTAATATTAATTTCCAATAATAAAATAAATAAAATATAAATAAATAAAAAATATGGAATCATAAATTATTCTAATTTTATACATTGCCTTCGTTTATAGGCATTGTATAGAATGCCTGAATTATACAGTAACACCTAGAAAAGAAGTTATAAATGAGGCCAGTTTTACTGAGCTATAGCAGCTCAGTTATTAAACAACCCATGTCACAACACAAACATTCGTTTTTTTGCCTCAAAGTTTATTTTTTATTTTCAGGTGTGGTATAAAGTGATTCGGGACATTTCTTCTGGTGAAGAGTTGTTGCTGGGATCACGGACACCACTGCCCCTTCAAGATGTGCTCGCTGTTGCTGGTAAGTACAGTTACTATGAAATTTTCGTCATTTTTTATACTTTGGGTGGATTTTTTATACTTTCCTTTAGTTTGCCGTTTGAAGTTACGTACCAAAATGTGTCCCTTATAAGCGACACTATCAGCTGGTGCAACAATACGGTTTTTTTTTTCAAAATCAACCGGATCGATTCCCGGCTAGGAGAATGTAATGATGCAGTTTTTAGTTTTTATCAAAATCGGCCTGTGACTCCTTTGAGCATTTTTCGATTTACCTTGTAATTTAGGATTCAGTCTTATAGGCAAAATAAAAAAATAATAAAAAACAATCTGTTAAAGGAAATGAATTGGTTTTTTTATGCTGCTTTTTCGTAAAAGTTATATTAAGAAACAGAATAATAAAAGAGAGTTGTTTTTTTTCAATTCGTAAGTAAATTTTTATTTCCCTCTATAAAAATAATCGTTTGTTGCGAGTTTCTAAATTGCAAAATATGCAGACTTTAAATGTACTTTCTGATAATGATTTTTATCTTGATGTGTAAAAAAAATGATGCCCAAGAATAAAATGCATCGTCCTTTTCACCTTTATAATATTAGTGTAGATAGTGATTTGACTATTTTTTATAAGCAGAAGATCTGGAAATGTATACTATTGAGAAGTTTGTCGTCGGCGTGACTAGACATATATTCTATCGGGCCGACAACGGACACTTCTAGCATCACCAGAATATCGCTCCGTCTTGCGCTCGGCCCCCCAACGGGAGACCACTTCCTAGAGAAGCTGGAAGCTCCTAGAGGAGAGCTGAAGTAGTCGAACCTAGATCCCTTGGGTTCGTGAGCCACACGCCAAAAGTGCATAAATTACCTGCTGGCAGGATCTTCCTGCCGGGAAAACGGTGGATATACCTAAGCTAAGCCACCCGGGCCTGGACAACTCCACTGTCTGATTTGTTTATAAATATATGTTTATGTATTAATGTTATGTATATGTTTATATTATTTAAGCCAACGGTCAACGGTCAGACAATGACTTACGGCATTACGTTCGCCGATTGTAAATTACAATAAAGTATTTAAATAAATAAAATGAATAAATAAATATTTCCAGCGATATTTGATGTAATTTATTAATTCACATTATATTTACACGTTTTTTAAATATCACGATGTAGGAATCAGGGCTGCGTGCGTTCCGGTCGACTGACCCTGGATCCCGGTATAATTGGAGTCACCTGCCTTGTGTGACACGCTTTGCCCCGTTAAATGTTGCTCTGACTTGTGACCCTTCAGGGAACTAATTGTAGTACTCCCACATACAGGGTGCGTGTTCGTGATTTTAATTTTAATAAAATATTAATAAAAATACAAAAAAAAAACTACAGAATAATAATAAAAAATCTAAATAGTAGTCTGGATGTTATTTTTACTATAGGTATATTAAGTTATTTGGAAAATAAATTATGTAGTCCTTTTGTACTAGAGCTGTCATGATGATATCTTAAACATTTTGCACACCTAAACTATATTAAATAAAGGGTTTTTTCTACTTAAATATTTACTTTTAGTATACTTATTGAACATTTTATAATATTGTTATTTTTTATAGGCCATTAAGGCTACTGTGGTAATATGGCGGTCGCCTATAATAGGTGCAACTTAACTTCTGATTTAGTGTTAAGTACAAATAAGTGTGTGATGTTAATAAAAAAAAAAAAAAAAAATCAGACCAGTAGTTGCAAGATACTAGTTTGCAGACGTCACTCACAAGGTTTTCTTACCATAATTAGAAACAAATAAGCATATATATATTTAGTCAGAGCAAGAGTCTTGCGAGAATCTTGCACAAGGCCAAGATGGATGCAAGAACAAGGTATACCCAGACCAGCTGTTCTGATGCAAGCCAAGACTGAGATTTGGCCATTCTTGGTCATGGTCTTGCTTTGGGCAACACTAATATATAAATACAATTATGTTTAGTAAGAATGTGAAATTCGTCGACGAATCGGAATGTCCAAAACTGCGATGACCCAACTTAACAGAATATGGGGTGACAGCAACATATCCAGAAAGACAAAAATTGACATTGTGAGAACACTTGTCCATTTTTCTGTACGGTTCGGAGACATGGACCATAAAAGCCGCGGATAGAGCGAGGATTGATGTGTTTGAGATGTGGTGCTGGCGCCGTTTGATCAGAATCCCTTGGACCCCACGACGTACTAACATTTCTGTGCTCGAAGAGCTTAAGCTGACCAGGGAGCAAAGACTCTCTACCGTCTGCTTTGCCCGAATTCTGCAATACTTTGGCCACATTGCAAGAAGAGAAGACGATAATCTAGAAAAACTTCTATTCACGGGCAAGGTAGACGGTAAAACAACAAGAGGAAGAAGCTCCAAGCGATGGTCCAGTCAGGTGACTGACCACCTGAACATCCCTGTACACCAGGCCATCCACTACGCCGAGGACCGAAACCGTTGGAGACGGTTGGTGGATGAGCTGCGTCTGCGACGGAGTCACGATCCATCAGTGGGGTACCGACTAAGGAAGAGGAGGAGGTTTAGTAAGGGATTTAGGGGTATCCGCTACGAGGATCGCGTTGAAGCGACTTCAATCCGTAGAAAGTCACGTGGGTAGGTGGCGTCGCTCGGTAGCGATGTTATAATTTATCTCAACAGATCTTCGAAGTACTGGCCAAAATTACACACACAGCCTTTGATAAATAATTTTACATCTGGCTTTCACGACAGCTTAACTCTATCAATTGACCTATTGTATCACTCTGTATGTCAACGAATCATAGGGCGCGGATCACAGAACTTGGAACAGACTAGAAATGGCATTAGGCGGTAAATTCTCAAATCACATTCAGCTGTGCGATCAGGACAGTTAATTTTTACAACCGTATTACAACGCTTTTTTATAGTAGCGGATTTACATTTTGCCAACTTTACTATAGGCTCATTATGACAAGTGTCTCGTCGATGTCTCTTGTGTACCAAACTCGAAAAA
This sequence comes from Tinea semifulvella, assembly GCA_910589645.1. Classification (NCBI taxonomy): domain Eukaryota; kingdom Metazoa; phylum Arthropoda; class Insecta; order Lepidoptera; family Tineidae; genus Tinea; species Tinea semifulvella. Next base: position 8,250,486 of record OU342599.1, read on the forward strand.
AACACAAATAAATTAAATAATTTATTGTGTCTCGACCAGGAATCGAACCCGGTACCTACGCGTCTAAATCTAAGGACTTAACCGGTAAAAAGCGGAGGCAGTTTAGGTAAATAGGCGAACTTAAAGCCATTTCGGCTTTTTCTATCAGCTAACCTTTGGGAGAGTGAGACAGTATAATATTAGTTTAGGTACTATTAGTAATTTACTGTTTTATAAACAATAAGTTTCTAAAAATCATTATAATAATTATGAGCATGGTGATGTTACTACAAAAAAAATTAAAAAAACATGTTCTAAGACTTTAAATTTATTCTCTAATAAACATAAAAAAAACTAATCAAACGGATTATTTTTTTATGATTAATTAGGCATAAATGACTGAAGAACTGGTGTAAGAGCAGTCTATCCAATCTACTGACTATGTCAATAAGCACATTCGAATCGTTATATCCTATTTTATCGCCGTGTATATCACTGCTATTAAAATTCAAAATAACTACAAGTCTTCGGCATACAGATGGTAGGTACAGAGGTTAACAGAGTTAAGGTATATGACGTTTCTATTATTCTCCTTAGCCCTATGGCGCGGACACACCGGTGCCACGCGCGCATGTGATATTTAATTTAGATAAATCGCGAAGTACGCCATATTGTAGGAAAAAATCACGCATACGTAATAAGGGGGTGTGCAGGGGCGACTTTTTTCTCTTCCTGTCTCACATCCGGTCTGACACTGCGATTATTTTTAGTGATTTATGCGATTTGGATTGCGCCTAATTAGATTTTTATTGTCAGTCTGTTTAACCTTATTATTATAAGCAAGAATATATTGTCTAATAAAGTTCTACTAGATATAGCGAGCTCTGTACTTGTTTAGTGTTGCTATCGGGAGAATAAATAAGGCAATACCGTGTTGATAGTTTTTCTGCTATCATGCGTAAACGCACTGCATCTCTAGTCAATAGAATTAGAGGCAGCACCAACAATATGCTTAAGGTCATATCGGATAAAGTGGACTGTCCAATACAGTGTCACTTTAATAAGATTCACACAAATTGACACGTGTACAAATAAATATAAATAAGGCACTAACATAAAATTTTAGTTTACTAACTTTAATGTAAGCCATTGTTACTAACATAGTGATAGGTATACTAACAAAAATGGATTGTAATTATCTATTAAATTGAATATATTATTATTATTAATACACGAGCGCTATTTGCGATTTTATTTTTATTTTATATAATTATGAAAATTTAAAGCTAAACAACACCTAAATATATAGAAAAAATATGAAGTAAGAACTGGCTAATAACAAGTTTTCACAGAAATAGATATTGAAATATAGATAAAAACTAAACACTGAGTGTATATTAAAAAATAAATACCATGTTCGACTTGGAGCTGTAAGCGCTTTTTTGCTGATTTTCGCTTTAAAGGGCGTTCGTGTAGTGTTTTATTTGATAAATTTTGTAAAAAAAAGCGCTTTGGTTCTTAATAAGCATCTTTATTCACGTAAACCTATTTACAGGCATTCGTGTAAGACCTTATTTATTATTTTGATTGATTCTACTCCTGCTAGTGTTAGACTGCAAAGCGGTTTAACGCTGAAGCAGTTAGCAGAAGACCTACTAACAGAAGGTTTAGCTCAGGCTAATATGATAAATAAATGTCCTCTTTTCACTAACATAGAATAAGCAAACATGAAGTTACTATACTATTCTGAAATAAAAGGATTTTATTTACTTATTAATTATCTATTGGAACTTTATATGCTTTGTCTAAGCGAAAATAAAATCGTCTGTTCCGAGGCGAAACAGTAGGTAGTATTGAAGATTAATTGAGGATAGACAGTCATCCATTCGTTTGCTTTTTTCTAATTAAAAAAGACAGATACTACGCAGTTACAATTGAAAAAAATATTAATTGCTAAATTAAGAATAAAATGTCTAGGTCTTTAAGTTGCAATGGGGTGTATCACTAACTTTTTATCACGATAGATGGCGCATGATAGATGGTACCTAATATAACTCTCAGTTGCATAGAAAACTTGTATTTTTATTACGAAATTTATTATTTTCTGGATGTTATGTCGAAGTGAGCAGCTATTAACTGTACAAATCGAGATTTTTAAGCGAAATGAAAGATATGGTGATCTCAAAATTGTCGTTTTATTAATAAAAACTTTTTTTTATTTTTAAAAACGGTCTGTTTACCGGTGTGACGTTAATTTAAAATACTTTTTTCTGTTATAAAAAAAAACTACTACAACATTTTAAAAAATGATGCGATATAGGTGTAAAACAAGGTACCATTGCCGCTAGCGACATCTACAAAAAGCTTTGCCTGATACACCCCATTGGACAACACTAGTCGACACATCTCTAATAAAAATAAATTGAAAACCACAAAAGGGTGATAAATTTCAAACAAATACATCAACAAAGAGAGTTGCATGACTGTTAAAAATATCGAATAATTCGAGAGGTAATTAGGATCGATTTGCAGCTGAAATTGACGCTTTTGACATCCCCAGGGTTTGTTTGAGCCTGTTGCTTAATCATGGCATGTCATGATCGATTGACTCTCATCTCAAAGGCCAATTCAACCTATTCAATGCTAATATGCTAGATAAGTGCAGCTTATCGGGTTTCTATAAAGGATTGATGTATTTGTTCAACTCTTACTTTTTCGCTTTCGCGACGGCCCCAATTCTAGGGCTGTAAAGATAATGTAGATTGTTTTTTTTTAAATATATTTTTATTTATTCAGGAAACATACAGACCTTAAAACATAATTACAGCAATTCTAATAGTTACACAATCCAGCAAAGTTTCCACTTGAATATTAAACATATATATTGCATAAAAATAATAATAATAGGGATAAGCTTAAAAACAATACCTATATAACAAATATAACTAAATAATATATAATAAAATATTGGAAAATTAAAAAAAATATTAAAAGTAGTAATTAAAAAAAAAAGTACCCCAAGGATTCCAATTATGATTCATTTAGATAATTTAATGATAATTTATTTTTTTAACCTAGCAACACTTACACTGAATAAATCAATATCACCGAAATGTTCATCGAGTATGTCTATTAATACGACGTGTAGAGAGTCCTTGTTTTTTAAATTAATTATTTGATAACGAAACGCAAATGTTTTTCGAAGGACGAAGATTAGTTTTGGAAACGGTTCTCGATGCAGCTTCTTTTAAGACGGGTGTGGCGGCAGTAAGAACATATGACCAGAAAATTAGATTATTAAGTTTCTTAAATTTAATTAAATTACCAATGTTTCACCACTAACCACTCGCACAGGCCAAAATATGCATCCACATACCGTAGCCGTTCCTACGCGTACATACAAATTTGGAGACTCTTACATTTATCGCACGCTGAAGATATGGACTGCTCTCCCAACCAGTGTGTTTCCCCATTCCTATAACCTTCAAACGAAGTGTGAAAAAGCATCTTTATAGGCCGGCATAGCGGTAGGGACTGATGTCGTTCGTCTGAGGCTGGCGTCAGTTGCTCCCATTCTTGGACCTCGCGTACCGCTTACCATCAGATGGGCGCGGTGTCACATGTCGTACTCAGTATAAAAATAAATAAATAATAAAATGAAAGAATCTTTTAAATGAGTAAAGAATATTTGCGCGGGATATATTTTACGGTTTGCTAAGCGACAATATGGAACTTGTCAGGCGCAGCGACGATAAATAATCTATTTACTACCAAAGTCTGACTGATTGAAGTCGTAAAAAAATAAAATCAGTAACGTTTTTCGATAATTACGTTCAAGGTGTACATTTATGTTGTTTATGCTTCAAGGAAATGTTTTAACTGATTGGTGCAATTTGTTAATAGATTTAAGGCAGTTTCATTTGCTGCCCTTGGACACTGACACCACACTTAAGCCAAGCCTTAAATTTGATAATAGTAAAAATAACTCTGTTAGTTAATCGTTTAGGAATACAAATAGTACTTTGATTCTTCAAGGTGCTTCACAAATACTTCATCATCATCTGTGTGCTGGATATAGGCCTCTCCTAGGGCTCACCATTTCACACGATCTACCGCCAACCTCATCCAGCCCCAACTAGCGACCTTTTTCAGGTTATCCGTCCATCTCGCGGGGGTTCGTCCCACTATGCGTCTTCCCGTATGGTCATCACTCCAGAACCCGTCTACTCCAACAGTCATCGGCTCTGCGACAGACGTGTCCGGCCCATTGCAATTCAGCATACTAATTTTGCTGGTAATGAACTTTGGTTTTTTGACGAATGTCCACGTTTCGAACTTTATCTATTAAAGAAATACCGCGAGCATAGCTCTCTCCATAGCTAGCTGAGAGACCTTGAACCTGTGGACCAGACCCACTGTCAGTGTCCACGTCTCTGCTCCTTACGACAATACTGGAAGAACGCATTGGTTGAAAACTTTTGTCTTCAAACACTGTGGTATGTCTGATAAGAAGATGTGGCGCAACTTCCTAGCTGAATACGTCTATCGGCTTTTTTGCTGAAGTTCACTACGCCTGATTGTATAGTCACAAATACAAGTATAAACGCAAAGAAAGATTTGTCTCACAGCTTTGTTTTTTTTTGTTGCCTAAAAAACTGAAGCGATTTTAATAAGATTCTGCAAATACTAATACCTTTATAAGTCAGTACGTTCCGTCAGTTTTTGTTCTTCTTCTTTTTAAAATACTAGAACGATATGTTACCCTGCACCTACCTGATGGTAAGTGACGCGCAAGTTCCATGAACGTTAGGAACTGGAATTAGTTACTTATGACTGACATTAGCCAATTCAATTCTTTTATTTTGCAAGTAGGCATAGGACAAAAAGATATGTATTCTGCACTTTTACACGTAAATTATTACAATATTGATATAAAACGATATAATTTTATAGTACATATTGGTGAATCTGGAGCAGTACATGATAACCATCATTTGGAAAGAGAAACAATAAAATAACAATATTATAAATACAGAATAACGCTTAACATTATAGCTGCTGTAGATAGGCATTGTCACACTATAAGCTAAGACAGCAACAATTATAAGAATATAAATGTCAATGTCACCCTTAACACTATGCCGGCTTAAATAGATGCTATTTCACAATTTGCTTTAAGAACTCCAGGATATAGGAAAGTGGAAACATAGAGACGGAAAAAGCATTCCACATCTTTATCGTACGACATATTCAGAGATAGTCCCTAGGGGACTTGCAACAAATCCACGGACTTAACCGCTAGACCAAGGAGATTTCAGCTTTAAAATATTTTATTAAATAACTGTTTTTTTACTATATTATTTAAAATAATAATAAGTAGGTATAGTTAACCCTTTATTAGCCGTGCTTTTATCGAAATGGCCGCGTGCAGTCGTGCGAGTAATGAATGGATTGCGCACGCGTTCTATGACATTTGTCATCGTGCAATTGTCGCGCAGATTAAAATTGATGATGTTGTTTTGTCAAAAACACGGTGCAGTAGCTATTGTCCGGCCCGGTTTGTGGAACTCGTGGAGGGCGCTTTAAATTCAAAGATAAAGTCGAATCTAAACTTTTGGTATTAGTTACTAAATTTAGCATTTTTAAATATATTTACTATTCGAAAAATATATAATAATAAAAAAATAAAGTACAGATACGAATATAAGTCCCGTCCGCGTGGAATTATGGCAAGAACGCTGGCTGTTTTTCCCCGCTGTATATTTCAATTGTTTTATTATCTAAAATTATTCGATCTTTTGGGCTTATCTCAGAAGGAAAGTGACCGAATCAAAAAATTACAATTATGAAAAAAAAAGTTTGTTGGGGATTTATATATTGATCTTTTGTGTAGATATTATTAATATTAAATACATTTTAAATATATATTTTGATATTAACAAAAAAAACTTTCCTACAAGTCAACAGAGTACCTATTTATATTAAAAAAAAGGTAAGGTAGGTCGAGACGATGGGCCCATGGGGACACTCAGCCAAGCGTCTGGCCAAGGAGTTGTCCAAGCCTGGAGACTGAAAAGCTAGCAATATTTCTGCCAACGTATAAGCCTCGCTATACAAGGGGGAAATGTTGCCAGACTCCTTGGGACTATCCCTGAAGGGTCGTCTTTAGAGGACATTTTTACTTATAGTTATTTTTTTATTAGGTTTAGTATATTTAATTTTTACTTTTTAAGTAGTTTTAATTATTAGACTTAGATTATACATTAGTACATTATTTACCAAACAAAATAGTTTATTAGCAGATTTCTTACATAATAATAATAATAACAATAATGATTTATGGTCAAAAATTATTTTAAATATCTAATTAAAAGATCTATGAGTCGGCAGACCATACCGCATTACGCAACGATCATAATCGTCAAAAATGGAATTATCAAAATCGCAACGCTTCCCCTATGAAAGGAATGATTAATCAAAAAATTAACCAACTACAATAGCTGCACCCTCCATTAAACCCGGTGACAATCACTTGGCGTCCCACATCGTCTATTTATATAACAATCAAATAAATATTACGGATAATAAAATGGAAATATTTCAATTTAATATTCCCGCCTCCGTGAAAGGGTTAAATCTGGTTCGCAGAGGACTTATCACGCTTTTTGTTGTGAGATTAGTACAATCTCTGGTTATCTAGATTTCATGGTAAATTGTTTTTTTAACAATGGACTATCATATGTAAAAAAGCATGTGTAGTATATATTATTTATTAACTATTTTTTTTGGTAAAATAAAATGCCATGACTACCTAAAACATTAAAAAAAAAATATTATTAAACAAAAGGAAAAATGCCGCGAGTGTTTTACGTACCATCCAAGGTGATAAGACCTTAGTTTATTTTGTAGAATAGTCTTTATTTTTTAGTTTTTTAAAATTTTATTTGTATTTAGTTTTTAATTTTAAATAAAAAAGAATAAGTACTTCGATTAAAGATTATTTTGGAATTGCAATTAAAAAAAAACATTTTAATGTTGGGGGAGATTAAAAAAAAATCTAGTTATAATTTTTTGTTCATGTGTCATAAATAAACTATTTTATATACATACCTACATACTTAATAATATGCTTATAGATTTTGTTGGGAGAGGAAATGCCAATAGACCTATTTTTAAATAGCGATCAGGTGGATACTTGAAAATTTCTCCAAACAATTGTGGGTATAGCAACAAATGAGTTTGAAATGAAACCAGAATTATGCAAAGGAACAAGAAGAGAAACGACGATATGTATTTTTTTACTTTGCACTATATACCTACAAGGGGCGGGCTTAATGCCGCTAGGCATTCTCTAACTTATTTTTAAAGAAAGATAAAACAAAAACTATTTAATGATACAATAATACATATACTACACACTATACATATAAATATACTACATACAATATCTTACATACGCTGTTGGGAGATGTTTAACTAATTTGAATATACAATTTTCTTAAAGAGTGACCTATTGTATGCTTGGCGAATTTCCACCTGCAAATTGTTCTACAAATTATTGGTCATTACTATCTTGGAACAAAAAGCGATAGGCAAATCCGTTCTGAAATATTATACTATATGAAGTAAGCAGAGTAAGGTAGCCATTTTAACTTAACGTAATACTCAGATATACACGTATGTTCTTATTTACTTAAACAATATATACACCAGTTACACTTAAAACCAAAGATATTAAATATAACAAGATGGGGGAAAAAGTGAAACGGTATGAGATTTAAAGCTAGTACAATCGTCTCAGAATTATTTAGTGTGCATGTACGACATGCACTTTTAATTTAATTTCATTGTACGAAGTGTAAAACACGTTCTTCTTCGATAAAGGAAGAACATAGAAAATAATCATTTTGTATAATTTTTTATTTGCTAAAAAAAAACACATGGTTACAGATTCGAGTATGGTCTCAGTTTTTATAGACAACTCACATGTTTCGCCAGTGACGGCATGCAAAATTTTATACAACTATTAAAAAATAATAATTACAAATTCAGAAACATTGGCACAGTCTTATAAATAATAAATAATAATTCGTCCAATAGGTTTCAATGTCAAATATAATTCATTAAATAATTATTCTAGATGTCAATTGTATTGCGTAATTTATAGTCAGGTACATAATTTTCTTTTCTATCATTTAAGAAGTCATTTACGGAGTAATAACACCTGTCATTTAACCACTTTTGGAGTATTTTTTTAAACCGTCGAATTGGTAGCTGTTTAATATTTTCCGGAATGTGATTGTAGACTTTTATTGCCATGCTATATGAATTATTTTGGTATACTCTACTTTTCGGAATGGTCAGTTGAATCACTCTATCTACATTCCGTGTAGTTCTTGGCATTAGTTCTTTAGCTGTGTTAATGTAGGAGAAGTGTATGATGATAACAAGCAATCGAGAATCTTAATTTTTATCTCTTTAAATACCTTTATTTTTGTTTAATCTACCCTTTATATGCGCAGAAAATCTTGTGCCTAAATATTCCATAAGAATAATTGAATAAACATACAGTTCAATTTAAACTGTGAGCTCATAGGTCACATCCGGTGTCCGAGATATTCCGTTGGAAAGCAGGTGTATCACAGGTGGCCCGTTACACCCCCAGGATATACCAACAAACAGTAACAAATGCAAGTTGAACTTTGATCGATACATTGATTTTTGCAGTTTTTTTAAATACTAGAACGACATGTGACCTTGATGGTAGTAATTTTCCCAGTCTGCTGGGGCGGGGAATTATCCACCGTTCGTGCCGAAAATGCCAGTAAAGTGTATCCACACGTTTCGGGATCAGGCTCGAATTGATATCATTTCCAGTCGAGCCGATTTTTTTCGACAAAACGATTTTATTATATTTTTATATACGAAAATCGATTTTTAAGTCTGTAACCAACAATATGCGCGCGAAATTTTTAAAATATCGTGTATATTATTCCAATTTTACCAAACGATACATATAAATAAAATAATAATAAATATTTCCAGACAGGTCACACAGCGCCATCTAGTTTCCGTGGTAAGCTACGAGGCTTGTGTTACGGAAACTAGATGGTTGATAAACTATATATTATACTTTTTTTTTTTTTTGTAAATATATACATATTATACATATAAACACCCAGACCGAGACAAATTATACAATGTACAACTTGCCCCCGGTGGGAATCGAACCCACGACCTCCCGAGTTCACGGCAACGTTTGTTACCACTAGACCACGGAGGCGGTGGTATACATATGCAGGTACTAAGAACTTGAACAATACATTTAAATAATATTTTTAACTAAGGTTGCATAGTTCGCTGGTTGATTACGATGGCCGACATGTTGAATGTTTTTTTTTTTAATACTAGCACGACATGTGCCCTTGGGCCCACCTGATGGTAAGTGGCGCGCAAGGTCCATGAATGTTAGCAACTGAAGTCAGACACTCATGACTGACATCAGTCCCTAACACTATGCCAGCTTGACTAGATGCTTTTTCACACTTCGCTTAAAGGACTCCAAGTTATAGGAAAGTGGAAACACAGAGGCTGGAAGAGCATTCCACATCTTTTTTGTGCGACAGATGTATGAGTCACCAATTTTATATGTACGCGAAGGGATGGTGACTACGGTATGTGGGTGCATATTCTGACCTGTGCGTGTTGTTCGGTTGCGGAATAGATAGAGAGGGATTAGGTTATAGAGTTCTTATGAGCACTCACCATAGTATAGCCGGTAGAACACGCTCAAAGAAGCCACATCTCTGCGAAGCTGCAGGGATTCGAGAGTTCCAGATATAGTGGCATCGTCCACAATGGGGTGTATCAGGCAAAGCTTTTTGTAGATGTCGCTAGAGGCAATGGTACCTTGTTTACACCTATGACGCATATTTTTTTTAATGTTTTTGTAGTTTTTTATTATTATAACAGAAAAATGAATTTTAAATTAACGTTACCTACCTTAAAAGACGAATTAAGAAAGCGCACACCGTCTTTAAAAAGAAAAAAAAGTTTTTATTAATAGAACGGCAATTTTGAAATCAACATATCTTTGATTTTGCTTAGAAATCTCGATTTGTACACTTAAAAGTTGCTCACTTCGACATAATATCCAGAAAATAATAAATTTCGTTATAAAAATACAAGTTTTCTATGCAACTGACAACTAGTTATATTAGGTACCATCTATCATGCGCCATCTATCATGATAAAAAGTTAGTGATACACCCCATTGAACGAATTGATTGAATTAATTGATAAATGACAATTCTATTATGTTTAAACCACAGACATTCAATTTATTCAATTTGACTGCCTTCGTGGCCTAGCGGTTAAGTCCGTCGATTGAGACTCGGAGGTACCGGGTTCGAATCCTGGTGCACACAAAAATATTTATTAAATTAAATAAATACAATAATTAATATTTAATTTATTTGTGATATTCTCGAGTTTGGTAAGCTGGAGACATCGACGAGCTTGTCACTTGTCATGATTGGCCTATAGTAAAGTTGGCTAAATGTAAATCCGTTTCTTTATAAGCGTGGTTTTTGACTACTCCGAAAGGGAAACGGTCGTGATGATACTTTACTTTACATTCAATTTAGTTCCCCATACCGTCTACTAGGTGGCGCCACTTTCTATAAGAACTGAAATTTGTCAATTTCTTGCTCTAAGTTTTCACCCTCTAAGGATATCGTTACTAAATACAAATACAAAATATTTTATTGTTCATAAAAGTACAATTAACAAGTTCATTAACACACTGACTCCTAAACTAAGTCTAACTAAGTTAGACCTGTCATTTAGGATCCCAGTTACTTCCTTACTTAATTTTATTTATTTATAAACTCTTTATTGCACAAAATAACTTAAAAAGTAGTGTACAAGGGCGAACTTAATGCCTTCCGGCATTTTATAACAGCTAACCTTTGGGAGTGTGGAAGAGGATTTCGGGTGCATTAAGATACATACAATTACTTAAGAATACTTAAATACTATTACATAAATACTTACATGATATATATATAAAATAATATATATAATAAACATAAATATATATTATGTATAAATATATAAACACAGCTAATAGATAGATACTCGTATTATATTACATAGGTACAATCATTTACGATAATATGTTAAGAAAATAAATAAAAATTATAATGCATAGGTACTTGTAGTTATCATGACAAATTATTTTGTTTATTTAAAAAGTGAGCAATGAGTAGATTTTTAAACACATTTATTAAAGGCGCCCGTCTAATGACTAGTGGAAGCTTGTTCCACTCTCGAGCAGCGTAAACAGTAAAAGAATCTGAATCTGTACCTAACGCTCGTTCCAAGAAACTGTTTACAAAATAACTGCGAATAATATTATTAATTAATTTAAACCACATGTTTAAAAAAGCTTTACTGCATACAATGACGATAGATATTAATGAATAATTAAATACTCGATTTTATCATGACCCCAGTAGTAAAAACAATTTTAAAAGTCAAAAATACTAATACCGCGAGAACCTACAGGTGAGCTTGGGCAGACTTCCAAACAAAGCGACAGAGACTCTCCAGATTAACGGTCACCGACACAAACGGGTAAAACATGTGAATATAAGGTTAATTTCTTATCGGCTTATTTAAAATACAGAAATATGACTTAAAATAAATGCCTGTAATAGGTTTACGTGAATAAAGGTATTTTGAATTTGACTTTGACATATAGATGAAATACTTTTATTTTACTTGGGACTACCTCTAATAAGAAAACTAGAGGTTTTTTTAAAATTCAAGTAGTTATTCATTTTGTGCCTTAGTTCGATTACAATTTATTATTTGTTATGATGAAACGGTAACAAAATTGAGTCTCTGCTGTTACTTCCAGCTCAAACATTACATTGTAAATACACTGATTTCTTTTATTAGTATTATCAACAGAGTATAAATGCAAAAAAAAAAAAGCAATGACCAAAAATATATTTTATTATTTAATATAATAATGAAAAATATAAATTTATTAAAAAGTGAACTACAAGAAAATGTAATAATCTGATAAGAATTTGTCAATTTTGAAAGAATAACATTTTCGGCTAAGCAAAGAGAACAATTACAATATTCATTAATTGCAAAGTATTTTTTTATATAATTTTTATTTAATTATATAACTTCAGAAAAAAGCTCAAAAAAAACTTGTAAAACAAATTATCATAGATAGATAGATAAAAGCCGAGTTTAGCTGTATGACTATTTCATATATTTAAATGTCAATTTAGAATATAACTTATGCCTTTTTTATATTCAGATTTTTACGTATTCTTATTCTTTAGATTATTATGCTTTTTAATGAAATTTTATATAAGATATTTAGTGTTATTATGCTCGTATCTTAGTTTTAGTCATAGCTTTTATTTATTGTTATTTAGTTTTTTTTTTATTGTTTTATTCTGATTATTATTTTTAATTTCTTAACCTTATAATGTATCATAAGTAAATGAAGTTTGACATGTTATGGGCATGTATAATGGGGTATTTGCTTTTTTTTTTTTAAACTGTTAAAAAAATAACATAATTAGATTCAATGTGTATACTGTGTTGGTGATCCTAAGTAAATAAATAAATAAATTTCACTCGTCTAAATGTAGAAAACTATAGATCTCCGTGTCGCTTGACTGAGAACAGTAACTTTTGGGGGGCGTTAAGATCGGTAAGTCACCGTCGTCACGGCACTTGCGCGTGCGACATATGTGCCTCGTGGGAAATTGTAACGTGCAATACGACGCGATCCGAATCGGAAAGAAAATAACGCACAAATGAGAACGTTGCGTCATTAATTATCGGCGTGTGAACCCTCAAAGCGATGGCTTCTAGTTTTCTCGAATTTGTATTCCGAGAAATAACCTACACACTTAACCATTTTATCTTATCTGTTCACACAGAGTACCTACACACGTAGGTATACATCCAAATAAAACTTGTGGAATGGTAATAAATTGTTATTATTGTGACGACCAATGCATATGCCTTTTGTCTTTGTGCAATAAACTATTAAATAAATAAATACAGCAATGTTTAGATAAAGCCAGTGCTGGCATGGTAATGGTCTCGTATAAGCAGTAGAAATTCTTCAGAGAACTACAGTTACCGACACTTCCAAATTAGCAAGCTGAAGTGGCAATGAACACGTCTGTCGCAGAACCAATCAACGTTGGACTAGACGGCTTCTGGAGTGGAGACCATGTACTGGAAGACGCAGAGTGGGATGACCCTCCGCCAGATAGACGGATGACCTGGGGAAGGTCGTTGGTGGGGAATAGATGAGTACGGCAGGAGATCGTGTGAAATGGCGAGCCTCTGGGGAGGCCTATATCCAGCATCGGAGACACACTGATTCTCCAAAAAATATGTTCTGGAACGCTCCAGCAATGAAGGTTTAGGACTTTTTTAGGATTAACTTAAATGCCAAAAATATGATTTCGTAGGCTCGTCTATTACAGTCCTAGGAATCTGTGTTTTAAAAATTCATTGAATAATTTCCTTGTAAAGATTTCTTTAAAACCAAATCCTTAAATGATAGTTCAATTAAATCAATGGACACCAAAAATCTATTGAATTTTAAATAGACCTGTGAATAATACATTGTAGGGAATCATTTAGTGATGGGTAATGATAAAAAATATATCAACTTTTAATTGTAGTCACGTGCGATCAAAACAAACGATATGTAGGCTTCATCCAAACATATTTTTTGTTGGAAACATAATATCGTCTGCAATGGCGATATAGTGATAGCTCAAAGAGATCAATAATAAGATAGAGCGGGTATTGGTTGTTGTTTTCATACTAAATGTTTGTTACGTTTAAGTGAATCTATTGTCGAAGAAAAACACACTAATACACTTTCGTAGCAGCAGGTCGGTGATTATTGTCAGTAAAGTAACAAAATCAATTTGAAAGTGAACATGTAACACGAGCATAGCCAGCAATGCAATTGTCATACACTAATTAATTCTATACATATTAGTCTAGCTTTGATTGTTTGTTAAAAACTTTATTGCACTATGTAAGGGCGGGCTTATTGCTGCTAGACATTCTGTAGCAGCCAACCCTTGGGACAATGCAGAACATTAGTTATGAGGTAGGTGCAAAATTAACATTAAATTATTTAAATGAATCATAATTGAAATGCTTGGAGAACTTTTTTTTTTTTTTTGATAACTACTTTTTTATTTTATTATATATATATATATTATAGCTTATACCTATTATTATATTTTTATTGCAAAATCTATGTTTAATATTTAAATGGAAAATTTGCTGGATTTAGAATTGTTGTAATTATGTTTTAAAATCTTTATGTTTCCTGAATAAATAAAAATAATCATCATCATCGCGACCGTTTCCCTTTCGGGGTGGTCAGAAACCACGCTTATAAATAAGCGGATTCACATTTAGCCAACTTTACTATAGGCCAATCATGACAAGTGGCAAGCTCGTCGATGTCTCCAGCGTACCAAACTCGATAAATATCACAAATAAATTAAATATTAATTAAACGTTTTTTTATACATTATTAAATATTTTAATAAAAATAAAATAAAAGATTTAAGAAACGTTTAAAAATAAATTAATCTTATTTTACATACAATACACATTATTATAAATACATACAAATATGTACACAATAATACATATACACACACTATAGATGCTACTATATAGTACATACAATATCTACTTATATACGTTGTGAGGAGTTCTTTAAGTAATGAGAGTACTCCATCTTTTTAAACAGCGGTTTGCTTGTTGCTTGGCAAATTTCAAAAAGGTAAACTATTATTGGTATTACTGAGATTTGCGGCCACTACCGCAAATGATTTAGACCAAAAGCTAGAGTGATGATAAGGGATAGATATAACAGAATTGTGTGACGAACTAACATATTAATTTTGGCTTCTTGCCCCGTCTAATATATTTCATATATATATTTAAAGTCTCTAACATAGCCATACAAAATACAGCGTCACCGAACCGACACCGAGTGAATTACTATATACATTCGTGTCGGTACCTTTATTCAAATGACAGGTCAAACAATTTTACCATAGGTTAGGGTTGCACAGGTGGGTGGGGGTGGTATGCACCCCAATAATGCTTCATACACTTCATACATCCACCACAGTTGGCTAAGTGACCTCTTCAGTGATGCTCTGCCCATCATAGTGCTTAAGTATCATCCGTGATATTCTCAGAAGTTATATATTAAATCAGGTATTTTTGATTTATTTTCCGCACTGTGTGCTTTATATGCTGCACATTTTTGAAAGATTTTCGTTCATAACTTATCATATTTTTATATACCTATTTGGCACTTTTTTAATAGCGTTTCTTTTAGATACATATATTAGTTTACTGTTGATTTTCATTAATTATATTATCTTTATAATTGCATCTATATATGGTTAAATTTGTCCCCAAGGTTTGGCTGTCAGAGAATCTCTTCGGTCATTAAGTCCGCCTTTGTACTTTGTGCAATAAAGTATTTAAATGAATAAATAAATAAATATAAATGTAAAAAAGATATTTTTCTTAATTTATCAAAAATGGATGCTAGTTTAGTACATAGTTTTAGAAATGTATCTATAATTGTTTTATATTTTTGTACAATATTATTTACATTAATTTTACCGCGTCACGTTTCTAAGTTCCGCATTTTAAGCATATACCAACCCAAAGTTTAATGAGCATTATAAGAATATTTTAAGAAATATTTAGATGATATCACATCGAGTTAGTTATCCGAAGGTCTTGATATATTTAAGGCCACGGCACACTGGATGTGTATATGTAGACTATGAAAGACACATACTTCCAGCAGATATTATTGATATGACAACTGTTACAACTTCTAACCTGTATTATATTTATTGTGGCATTGTTCATCTGTTGGTCATCAATGAAAGCACTTGTTATATCTTTATATTCTCTATACTTTTTTTTACAATAATGGTAATCATTACAGCCCCTAGAACAAAGTGTCCTAGACCTCCACTGTTGGAGATGGACCTTCCAGAACATATATCTGGAGAATTTGGCCTACACTCGCCAAGCTGGCCAGACGGCTTTAAACTGGATCCGTGGTCTAGCGGTTAAGTCCGTGGATTTAGACTCGGAGGTACCGGGTTCGGTTCCTGATCGGGAAATAAAAACATATTTGATTTATTTGTGATATTTCCTGAGTTTGGTACGCTATAGTATCTCGTATATTATGTACAAAATATTTCACACTTATTTGCAAGTTTTGCTTTATTTCCTTTTAAGTTGAAAATAGCATATTTGCTGTGTTCTAAGCGACACAGCATAGCAATGTGTCTAAACTATCTAACAAAGATGAAGGCACACACTTATCACACTTTTACGCCAAACCTTGTAAACGTAACGGTATTTAAATTTTGTGATTAAAATTGTTTTTGACTTTCATACAAAATTCAGTAAAAAAAGCAAGCTATGCTTATTTATTTCATTAATATTAATTAGTCGATTATTATTATTATTTGCTTTCAAATCGAACATAGCAAGAATATGCAAATTATAAGCAAAAAATTCTATTGGATCGCGTGTACGTGCACATCTACGTGTACGCATTAGGTGTGGCCAGGACTTGATTCGCGGATGCCTTATGGTTAGACAATAGTCTGGGCGTGGTCGAACGATTTCTTGGACTCTTCGTGACTGTTATTTGTGCTGCATGTGTCAATGCGAAATATTTCATACTTCCGACGCGTTGAACGTGATCGCACTGTCAGAGATCTCAACTTCCCTGTATTATGTAGATACACAAATGACGCAGTGTGCATTGTAATTTGCTAGTGAATTTTAAGAAATAGTATTATTCGATTATTTTTACTTTATTAAATTAACAATAGGTGAACTTAACAACTTTTTCAGTAAATCAATGATAAATGTGCCTCGTGGTCTAGCGGTTAACGACGTAAATTAAAACGCGGTGCTAAGTTCGATTACTGACGGGGAAAACATTAGATATATAAATTTAATTTATTTGTGATATATCTCGAGTTTGGTACGCTGGATACATCGACGAGCTTGCCTATAGTATAGTTAGCTAAATGTGAACTCGCTTCTTACGAAATTTTTTTTTTTCAATGATAATTAATAGGAATATTTGGCTCCAGTTCGCTAATACCAGTAATCGTTAATAAATTGTCATCACATGTAGGCCACGCTCTCCCGAAATTTCTGGAAGAGGTACTCTAACAGTGAACACTAGGACTGTGTTTAAGAGGCTGTAATGATGATGAAAAAAATTAGAAGCAACTAATTATGCTATTAAAAGTGTCATATCAATGGAAGACATAGCCCTGCTGATATGTTGATCCATGATTATATTGTCCTTCATAAATAACTAATTAATTGACGTCAATATTAACTAGCAATCAGTTCCACGATGACTTATGTATCCGACGGGAAAGTCTTTGCAATAATTACAGGCTTTCCCTTATTTACATACTGTGAGTTCTTACGAGTACTTTCGATATAGGTACTGGGATAGATAACAGTGCCTAAACTTTGCTCAAAATACCTAAGCAACAATTAAATAAAAAAGTATAATAACAATAATATATTTAATATTAGACAACCACACGCTACGCATATGCGTTTGTTTAAGACTCGGGCTTAGTGTGTGCGAACCTCACTATTGTCCATGCGGCAAAGACGTCGACTGCCTGGGGCGCCATGGTCTATCTTGTTTTAAAAGTGCCGGCCGCTTCTACCGCCACAGCTCTATCAATAATTTGATCCGCAGATCTTTTGCCTCCATCTCTATTCCAGCCACTTTAGAACCCACGGGCTTATTTAGAGATGACGGCAAGAGACCTGACGGTATGACCTTAGTTCCTTGGAGTTTGGGAAAATCACTAGTGTGGGACGTCACATGTGTAGACACGCTAGCAACTTCCCATCTTCAAGGAACTACTGTCAGAGCTGGTGCGGCGGCAGAACAAGCTCAAAACGCCAAGCGCCGCAAATATATAAACATTTGCAATGATTATATATTTGTGGCCTTTGCCGTCGAAACCATGGGACCGTGGGGCCTCGAGGCAAAAACATTATTTAAAGAAATATCTAAAAAACTAGTCGACGTCTCTGGTGACCCACGGGCTGGCAGCTTCCTCGCTGAAAAGATTAGTATTGAAATTCAACGAGGAAATGCTGCCAGTGTTTTGGGCACCATGCCGCTGGACAATGGCCTGGAGGAAATTTTTATATTATAAGGTATGTATAATTTTTTTTTTAATTATATTTAATTTGTTATTTAGATTTAGTTTATTTTTTTAGGTTTATTATTATATTGTAATTCTTTTATATTGTTTGTATATTACTTCGAATAAAAATTAATTTGTAACTAAAAAAAAAAAAAAAAAAAAATTTAACAGATAATTACAATCCATTTTTGTTAGTATACCTATCACTATGTTAGTAACAATGGCTTACATTAAAGTTAGTAAACTAAAATTTTATGTTAGTGCCTTATTAATACTTATTTGTACACGTGTCAATTTGTATGAATCTTAATAAAGTGATACTGTATTGGACAGTCCACTTTATCCGATATGACCTTAAGCATATTGTTGGTACTGCCTCTAATTCTATTGACTAGAGATGCAGTGCGTTTACGCATGAAGCAGAAAAACTATCAACACGATTCTCTGCAAACATTCCGGACGCACTGCAATAACGTGGCAGCCATAGGTGCATAATTTAAATTTGTCGTTTATGGTTTGAAAAGCCTCGCCAACACGTTTTGAAATATAAGTATTCTGGAAGCGCTTATCTCCACAGTGGATGTCTACGAATCTGTGTTCTGTGATGATGGAGGTGCCAAACATTTAGTGACTTCCGGTTTCTTAGAAAAAGTTGTTAGTTTCTACCAATAGAATCATATATTAATATTAAGTCACACGGCATATCTAAGTTACATTTATAGTTTTACTAGGTTTAGTTTATATATAATTAAGTAGTATTTTATTTATATTAATTTACGTCGAATAAAATAAAATAATAACGGGTTCAAAACTCGGATTTACGTAGTGGAAGTTGGTGCGAGAGGAGTTCCAGCAAAATCTTTGCATCACTTACTGAAAGAATTGGGCCTAAGCAGGTCTGCTGTCAATACATTTATGGAACGAGCTTCCAAGACGGCATTAACGGAATCATACAGTATTCGGTTGGGTAGGGAGAGGAGTAGAATGGTGGATGGTGAGCGTATTATCGCGTAATAAAATAAAAAAGGGACTTGAAATCTTCACTAAGCTGTCTTCCATCTGCCTAAACTAGTCCTTGAGTATTTCGGCCATATAGCTCGTAAAGATCTGGTAACCTGGAAAGGCTTGTTATCAAAGCGAAGCCCTATACGCTGGTCTGACCAGATCCGCACCTCCCTAAATACCTAAATGCACGATGCCCTACATGCAGCCGTGATGACTACAGACTCGGATGTCGCAGCATCGTCCGGGATAAAGTGATCCGTGGAGGGGGTCACGACCCTCAGTAGTGAGGAGAACAACGCAAGGAGGTGGATTAAAATATTATGTAAATGATTATTTTAGAAATCCAACAAAAATCTTTTTTTTTTCAGGTCGTAACTCTAGCTTCTCGAACAGTGGTGCTTCTCAATCCGGTGTTGAAGACGAAGACCGTGAAGACACAGAGCCCAGGTGCTCATTCTGCGAGGCTCCATTCCCTAATATTGACGCGTAAGTTATGTTTTTTTTTAATATTTAATTTAGGAATACAAACATCAACTACACAGTTATAGAACAATCAAAGTTTATACAACTATTTATTATGAGAAAAGACTAAAATTATTTATATTATAAAATAACAAATAAAACTAATTATTTATAATAAATTAAGAATATTGCTTACCGTTAACTCATTTATTAATGAAAAAAAATAGTACGAAATATTAATATATGTTTATTGCTAAATAAAAAATATTCTATGAAATAATCTAAGTTATATAGTTATATAGTGTTTAAAAGATTTACAAAACCACCGTTCCCGTGTCTCGGAGAGCACCTTAAACCGTCGGTTCTGGTTTCACTAATACCTACCGTTAATAAATAGGGTATAAACTGCATTTTTATCTCGACTTTTAGCATGACAGATGGTAACCTAATATAACTGTCGGTTGCAAAGAAAACTTCTATTTTTATTTCGTTTTTTTTATATTATGCCGAAGTGTGCAGCTTTTAAGCGTATAAATAGAAATTTCCAAGGGATACTAAAGATATGGTCATCTCAAATTTATCTATTAATTCAACCTTTTTTTATTTTTAAAGACGGTGTTTGCTTTCTTAATTAGTATTTTAAAATAGTATAAAAATAAAATAAAAACTAC
The DNA here is from genome assembly GCA_910589645.1 of Tinea semifulvella. Taxonomy (NCBI): domain Eukaryota; kingdom Metazoa; phylum Arthropoda; class Insecta; order Lepidoptera; family Tineidae; genus Tinea; species Tinea semifulvella. The sequence continues at coordinate 8,270,923 of OU342599.1, forward strand.
AAAAACATTCATAAAATATGCGTCATAGGTACAAGGTACCATCTTCAAATCTTTGCGTAATACACTCCATTGACGTCTCACCAAATTCTCCAGAACTATGCTCTGAAAGGCCCATCTCAAGCAGTGGAGAAGGTCTGTAAAGTCTTTTTTAAAAAGCTCTCTATGTGAGTTTTGAGAATACAAACAAATAAATCTCGAAGTCGGAAATCTTGCACATTCTGTTATGAACACTTATCTATTTTATGTTTGACATTTGTAAATAATAATAATGGTCGAAAGCAATTCGGTTCCATTATGCGGTTAAACAGAATTTACGCGTTACAATAAAACCTCAAGTTTATTGGCCAAGTGCGTTCTGTTAGCGACAGGAACCGACTTGTATCACTTCCAACGACTTGAAAACCATTAAACTATCACTATAAATATTGTTAAATCGTTGAAGAAGAATTATTTAGAGCTAAAGATGTGCTCGTTTGATAACTCGGCCAGATAACTTATGCGCTATGATTTGTGGCGAGCACGGAATGCCATGTGACGTTTGCCGTTCATTCCTTTATGCAATTTTTTATCTTACTTTTAAACAGAAAATAATACAGTTTCTTTTAAATAAAAAAAATCTTTAAAATATCTACCAATGAAAATTGCAACGAAAGTATACATCCTTTAAATAATAGAATCCATACTAAAATAAAATAGATTAAAAAAATAATTATAAAGAAAACTAAACTAAAAATACCTATGAAATTAAAACTATTCTACAAAATAAACTAAGGGAGGGTAACTAAAACGCTCGCCGCATTTCCTCGTTGAATTATAATCGAAATATTCTGTTTTAGGTAGTTATGGCATTTGGGATCGCCACACTCTTCAAAAATTCGTTTACCCAGCTCTTTTATGAATTTGTATCAGGAGAATAAACCCCCATTGTTTCAACCCCAAATGCCACAAAGTTATAATTATAGTTGTCATAGATTTACAACACCACCGTTCTCGAGTCTCGGAGAGCACGTTAAGTCGTCGGTCCCGGTTCCACTAATGCCAACTTGTAAAATCGTTAGTAAATTGTCATTAAAATTGACATCAGATCCTCGCGAACCCGTTTTTTTTCTGGAAGCCTCATCCCCAACAATGGAGTGTTCTAGGGGCAGTGATAATGATGATGTTTTTTCGCCGAGAATTTGTTTTAAAAAAAATGTAAGCTGCTTGTCTTCTGCTAACAGCTTACTCTTTGCTTATTCTTCCACTAGCAGGAGTAGAATTGACTTTGAATGTAATAGTAAAAAAGATTCATATTTTTATTTATTCGACCTTTCCCGAGTGTGTTTGCCAGAGACATTGACTAGCGGCATTGACACGTGGCGGTGAAATTTCTGGAAGGCCCACAACAGTGGAGGTCTATAGGCCTCTGTGTTCTAGGGGCTGTGATAATGACGATGACTAGCCCACACATCTTAACTGCAGAAACAAACCAGTGATGTTGTATTCTGTCGCCTACACGAAGTTTACCGACCTATAGGACGAGAATAGAGCTGTGTTTGCTCTCGTTATTGATACCAGTAACCCTATTCTGTTACTTCGTCGCAAACGTTATTAGTGAATTTCGTTAATTACGTCAGAGATTGCGTCATAATTACTAAATATTATTCAATTCTCAACTCTATAATCGCTTGACATTGACAGCGGCCGTGTAAATATCAACTTTAATAGCGTGATAAATATATAGTTAACGGATTCCATTATATAACGTTTGCGGTTAAGTGTCAGAATAGGGCTACAGAGTTTTAAATAATAATAATAATAATATCTTTATTTAGTAATAAAGTTACAAGATATGAAAACAATAACATATTTCATTATGCATGCACAGAAAAACAGACATTTGCAGCCGAACTAAGCCTATATGTATAGGTCTGTCCGTCGGCAGTCAACGCCCGGACACCCTTTTAAATATATTATTACTTTTAATTACAGCATATTAAAAGAAAGAAAATGTACACAAAAAGAAAAATAAATTAAAAATTAAAAATTGTGTGGTTGAGATCCTCTTTTTGTTTATGATGTGAGTGTGTGAGTGTGTGTAAGAGGGTGTGTAAACTTTACATACTTTGTTATTATCGCATTCCTACTTTACTATTGACAGTAATTCCTCAGTTGTATTATAGTCAAGAGACTGTAGCCATTGTGTGACATTCTTTCTACATATCACTTTAGTGCATTGATATATAGTTACCCAGAAAACAGAAAAGTCTGCTAGTAAAGACTTTTCGTTTGAGAACTTCCACACACAAGATCATTACTTCGTTTACTAATAACTTCAGGACTAAAAATGAGCATACAATGTTGCTTAATAATAACGTGAAGGATAAATAACTGTCTAACAGTTAACACACCACATCTTTCATATAGGAGAGCAGTCTGATGCCTATACGAACTACATACTAGGATACATAATACTCGTACCTAAATTCTTCTTAATAGGCTAAAGAGTTTTTATTGAAAAGAAAAAAAAACAATTGACATACTGTTGCGGTATGTAGAATACATGCACGCTAGTTATATGCCATCACGATGACCCATTGAAATAATGACGAGCTCTTCAATAATGCAGATCGGATCGAGATTGCCGACATGCACAGGTTTTTTTTTCAAACATATATTCGCGTTATCACTTCATCGCTATTGTTTTAAACGATTTTACCATCAGGTCATCGAGAGATTAGAATGTGTGTCACAACATAGTGAATTCGTGTGCTTTTAAAATTGATTATTTTTGCATAGTCATTATTGTTGAGATTTGGACCTAATTTAATTATTAAGGACTTCTCAATGTATATATTTTTTGTTAAGTATCACAAGTTTACATACTTCGCCCAAGCTTACGGTAAGCAGGACAGAAATTTTATCCCTACCACTGTGACTTCTCATAAAAACCAGCGTGTTGTTTTTTAGGTAATATTGTTGACTTATCCGTGGATTTAGTCGATTCCTGGTCGGGACACAATAATTTATTTGTGATGTTTCTCGAGTTTGGCTAGAGATCCCACTTGTCATGATGGGCCTATAGTAAAGTGGGGTAAATGTGAATCCACTTCTTTAAAAAGCGTCGTTTCTGACCAGCCCGAAAGGGATACGGTCGTGATGATACTTTTATTATTTATTTTATTGTTAGGTAAGCCAATTTTAGCAATTATCCCTCGTTATATGTTCGGTTATTCGTAGCACGAGAGATGGTCCTAATTGAACGTGACTACTAGTTCGCGCGAATGCCAAACGGCATTACAAACGCCTTTTGTATTAAACAAAAAAGTTTCAAATAAATATAAAGAATATAGAAGAGGGAAGAGGGAACAAGAATAGTAGAATAATAATAATAGTAAACAAGACTACCTTTTTCTATTACGTAATAACATATAAAAAGTTTAAAATAAATATAAAGAATATAGAAGAGAGAAGAAGAATAGTAGAGTAATAATAATAGTAAACAAGACCACCTTTTTCTATTACGCAATAACATATAATAAGTTTAAAATAAATATAAAGAATATAGAAGAGAGAAGAAGAATAGTAGAGTAATAATAATAGTAAACAAGACTACCTTTTTCTATTACGTAATAACATAAAAAGTTTAAAATAAATATAAAGAATATAGAAGAGAGAAGAAGAATAGTAGAGTAATAATAATAGTAAACAAGACCACCTTTTTCTATTACGCAATAACATATAATAAGTTTAAAATAAATATAAAGAATATAGAAAAGAGAAGAAGAATAGTAGAGTAATAATAATAGTAAACAAGACCACCTTTTTCTATTACGCAATAACATATAATAAGTTTAAAATAAATATAAAGAATATAGAAGAGAGAAGAAGAATAGTAGAGTAATAATAATAGTAAACAAGACTACCTTTTTCTATTACGTAATAACATATAAAAAGTTTAAAATAAATATAAAGAATATAGAAGAGAGAAGAAGAATAGTAGAGTAATAATAATAGTAAACAAGAGCACCTTTTTCTATTACGCAATAACATATAATAAGTTTAAAATAAATATAAAGAATATAGAAGAGAGAAGAAGAATAGTAGAGTAATAATAATAGTAAACAAGACCACCTTTTTCTATTACGCAATAACATGTAATAAGTTTAAAATTGATATAAAGAATATAGAAGAGAGAAGAAGAATAGTAGAGTAATAATAATAGTAAACAAGACCACCTTTTTCTATTACGCAATAACATATAATAAGTTTAAAATAAATATAAAGAATATAGAAGAGAGAAGAAGAATAGTAGAGTAATAATAATAGTAAACAAGACCACCTTTTTCTATTACGCAATAACATATAATAAGTTTAAAATAAATATAAAGAATATAGAAGAGAGAAGAAGAATAGTAGAGTAATAATAATAGTAAACAAGACTACCTTTTTCTATTACGCAATAACATATAAAAAGGTTTAAAATAAATATAAAGAATATAGAAGAGAGAAGAAGAATAGTAGAGTAATAATAATAGTAAACAATACCTTTTTCAATTCCCTTTGCTTATCTCTCTCTACCCAAAAACATTACGTTTCAAAGTGTGAATTAGCCTTTATATTCTTCCTTTCTTTACCAAATGACACAATCGTCGTTATCACAATTTACCCTTTGTTCTCAAGAACGATTGCATGGTCTTAATTTGACAAGAGATTAATTAAAATGATATCACGTCATGTCAAATGTGATGTCATTTATGTAACTGTAGTGATCGAACGATCGAAACTACTTATTTTGTGATTGAATGCTTTGTATGTTGTTTTAAATTTAGTATTTATTAGGTGGTAGGCAGACTGATGGTGGTAATTTGCCCAGTCTGCCGGGGAGGGGAAGTATCCACCGTTCGTGCTGATAAACCCAGTAAAGTATATCCACACATTTCGGGATCAGGCTTGAATTGCCGTCATTTCCAGTCAAGCCGGAGTAGTCTTGGGGACTGGTGTCAGTCATGAGTATCTGATTACAGTTGCTAACATTTATGGACCTCGCGCGCCACTTACTTTCAGGCATAGACAATATCTTACAAGTAAAGAATAAAAATTACAAGCGTCTCAAAAATAAACTTTTTTTTTATCGGTTATATTTTTTATAATATTAATATTATCTTAAACGGCTTTATTGTATTAAAAGTTCAGTGGAAAATTCTGAATTTTCGCCCCATGGACTTGTCACATTGTTTAAAAAAGCTAATTGTAGTGTTGCCGCATAAAATAAATCTGAATTTGCAGTACACACGTAAAATAAAAATGCTTTTACTTAATTAGAATATTAAAAATAAATACATTTTCCAACGAAAATAATGGTATAAAACCTATTTGTAAAATATATATTTTTCTCGCCATTCGATTAAAATAATTTTAAAAGGAATATGTTTATATATGAATTATTATATGAATATGTATGTAGGTATATAAGAAAAAAAACTGCAATGTATGTGTTTGACTGCATTAAAATTGTTAGGTGAATTCCGAATTTTTTTTTTTTCAAAATAAATATTAGTTACAATTAATAAAGTTATAAAAATGGCATAATACGATTTTCCTTATGTTTGACTTGTCGCTTTAAGCCTTTTTTCACTTTATTTCGCTTTGAAAGCCGTTCGACTTGGCGACTATGGTTTTCATACAAAATTCGGTAAAGAAATCAAGCTATCCTTTATTTGCTTTCAAGTCAAACATAGCAATACGATGAGAGTTCTTCGCGCTATTTTGCGTGGACATGTCAAGTGCAAGTTTTTGTTTTGTAAATTAATTTACTGTGAATATTGTTGGTCAAAAGTGATGTTGTTTTGTTTAATAATGTTCTACAATGTGAATAGTTATGGAAAACGATAAATTGTACTTTGAATATGGGGCACAAGTTGCAGTTTATTTTTGCGGTTTTCCCGCGCTGTGAACTCCCATATTTTACCCGACGTGTTTGAGCTATAATGCTGCGAGTGACTCCAAGAAAAGCATCAAATTCTGCAGCATCTGGAATTTGACGATGACCTCATTAACTCATAAAAAATAAAGATATATTACGTCAGACTTGGCTGTATGGGCTAGACCCTTTGCCTTCCCTATCACCTCATTCGTCATCCATCGGGAGAAGTAAATAAAAAAAAAAAGCAATACGATAAAATGAATTCTATAACTTAATATTCATCACGATATCACGGGTATCATCGGGTGTCGTTTCGAAATCGATTGTTAGGGCTAGGTTAGTTGATCTACAACCGATTATTAAAATGTAAGTTCGCTTGAGTACATCAGGCACGACATTAAAGCATCAGTGTTGTTTCAAATAAATACACAACAAATGTCAATAAGCGGTTTAGGATTGCTTTAAAAGTATGTATATATAACTTGTGTGTTTTCGTTCGGATTAAAATTACAAATAGTATATTTTAAAAAGAAAACTTTATTGTATTATGAATTAAATCAAATCATTTATTTCCTTTGGTTAGCACACACAAAAATTGGATATTTTCAATACATTATTTTTTCATTGTTTACAATTATTTAGACAGTATAACTATATAATAATCAGCAGCTATACCATAATTTTTAACTGAAAACAATGTTGCCATAAACAAGTTTTTGCTTAAAACTAGGTACTTAAAATTAATTCGTGGCTCTAAAGTGGTGTCAACTTACAATCTAAAAATACATAAAAATAGTATTATCTACAATAATTATCAACAGACCCTCGTAAACTCGTATGGCCAGCGTTGCAAGTATAGGCGAAATTCTTCAGAAATTTCTTGAAGATTGAGATGGGCATCTCGAACAGTGGAAGTCTAGAACTCTGTGTTTTAGGTACTGTGATATTGATATTAAACTAACAAAATTTGCAGATATTTAATTAATTCTTTATTTTGAAATATTAATAACATTCTCCAATAGCATTTGATTGCTGGTCTAACTTTCTGGTAACACATGAAAAATTAAAATAACAGAACATAATTTTCATATATTATTTTTGACTCTACACATACTCGGACTTGTTAGCTTTATTAATTGTTATTTGTTTATGTAAATTTGTTTGCTGGTCTAACTTTCTGGTAACACATGAAAAATTAAAATAACAGAACATAATTTTCATATATTATTTTTGACTCTACACATACTCGGACTTGTTAGCTTTATTAATTGTTATTTGTTTATGTAAATTTGTTTACAACTGATCATAGGTAACTGCTGATGTCTGCTATTGTCAATCGCACGTGTGGGCGACGCTTAATGGATCACTTTGAGATGAAAGTTCTTACGTACGTGTGTCGTCTAAACATGACATGGCTATTATTGACGCATTTTTCTCGGTTATTATGATAATTCATCTTTCAAATAACATTTAAATTTCGCCAAATTTAAGTTACGTGCACCGTACATCAACGTGTTTAAAAACCTTCTCACCACATTATTTCTTAAGAAACAGATTATTTTATTTTTCCCGCGCTGTGAACTTCCATATTTTACCCGACGTGTTTGAGCTATAATGCGGCGAGTGACTTTAAGAAAATCATAAATTTCTGCAGCATCTAGAATTTGATGATAACCTCATTAACTCATAAAAAAGAAAGATATATTACGTTAGACTTGGCTGTATGGGCTAGACCCTTTGCCTTCCCTATCACCTCATTCATCAACTTTTACATAAGCGGGCAATATACTTATATACACAATAATGGAATGTTATTGTTTTTTATATTGTGTGTGTATATTAATTTTATTTTAGTAATTTAAGTTATTTTTATATTTTCATCCTGCCCATCACCTTTCATGGTCCCCAAGGTTAGCTGGTGAAGAATGCCTTATGGCGTTATAGCTCGCCTATGTACTAGGTTTTTAAGTGCAAGAAAGTATTTGAATAAAAAAATAAATATATATCCTCTGGTCAACGTGGTAAGAGTAGGCCCAAATTTTACGCCACTTTGTGGAATAACGAAGACCGAAAAAAATAAAATATAAATATGTAATAACTCCACAACAAGTGGAGTCTTTGTAACTTATGTGGTGGCATATTTGTCGGAATTCCTTTTTTTTCAATCTGCCAAAATATCAAGATGTTATAAGACATTGAAAGTTTGACTCAACAGAACGCACAATTCCATATCCGTCTCTTTCTATCATGTCTATTTACATAAGATCAAATAAACTGGACACGGATGCCCAAACGAGAACTCTAGATTTCTAGACCGCGGGCAACAGAACTCAGAACGCCTGGGACAGTGTTTTCGGCGTCTTAGGACTCCATGTTCTAAGGTGCTCAATGTACACACACATATACACGTAAATGGGGTTACGTTTCGTATAAAAAAGCGACATTGCGTAGTTATCGATACTGAAATTAAAAGCCGTCAAATTAATAGCAAATTTAATACAGTGTCATTGTCATAGCAATCAAAATACAATAAAAAAAAACCATTTCGTCAATACTAAGTAGAGACATAACTACTGTATTGGCAATTGAGCAAGAGAAATTGCTCGATAAAAAATACGACACTTGATTGGCCTATAATTATGCAATAGGCTATTAAGAGGAACACAATCAATCGCTGTTTGAAAAGTTTACTCAGATGTTCTGTTGTAAAAAACTTGCGACTGCGTTGATCGAAATAGGCGATAGGTAGTAGTGCCCTCGGGGATCTGCGCGTGCGCTGGTTACGCGTCAGGAGGCCCACTCTGCAACGTTTAAACTACGAAACGTTTTTATTTAAAAAATATTATCCTAGTATTCCATTCATCTACCTCACTTTATTACCACATTTATAATTTTGTTATTTTTAATATTTTATTGTTTCTCTTCCCAAATGATGGTTATCCTGTACTGCTCCAGATACACCTATAAAATGATATTGTTTTATATTAATATTGTAAAAATTGACGTGTAAAAGTGCAGAATACATCTCTTTTTGTCCTATGCCTACTTACTTGCAAAATAAACGAATTGAATTGACCACCATAATCGCGCCGCCACACTTAGATTAGAATAAAATGCGAAGATACGGTACGAATACATTACGCATTGAACTAGATAACTACGTCTATTTGTCGTTTATTAGGAAAGCTACAAGCGGGTCTTCTATGTATTATGTCTCTCTCACGTCCCACTGTGAAAATTCCTTCTACAAGCAACTGTGGGTGTGACTCTGTGTGTAGTGTATCGCATTTTGTTGTCTACAATATATTGCGTGTATCTTCCTTTTGTTTTAATCACACTATTATTTAGGCAAGGTGACGTTGATGCAGCTCTTATTTAAGTGAGAGTTGGTTGTTGGATGGTAGAAAACGTTATCGATCCCATCAAAGTTTGATTTTTGGCATTTTCAGAGTAACCGCTCGGCTTCTTATGTACCTCTATAGTTTAAGTGCGTTTTACAACGACATTTATGTATAATAAAACAACGTTAGCTGTATCAAAATTGATTTTATAAAATATAACTTTATTAAAACGGTCCGCATGTTTCGGATGGCAACAAAACTTTATCATATAATTTTCATTCAGTAAACATTTACGTACCACCGCCTTAATTATACGAGTATATTGTGATTGCAATATCCGTAGCTTCTCCGAACTTAGTCTCCTTGAGACCATTGTGCGTAACCTTTACTCCTGAGCTATAAAGGAACTTCAGTCTAAGGGCCACACTACACTTTCGAGAAGCACATGCTTGGCGTCTTCTCTCTGCCACGCATTTCCTGCACAGCGGGCTATATATAATGTTCTACCGCCCACTATGACCGAATATAACTAAATAATCGATATTGTGTAATAGGTAGGTTTTATTCTCAGTAAATTTTAAAATATAAAGTCGCCCCCCTAAACCATGCCAACATATACAATTTTTTTGTGGGCCCCTTACCGCCCCTCCCTAGGCGTCCAGCGCACACAAGGGGGCATTATCGCCCACTTTGAGAAAGACTTGTTTCGAGTGTATAGATGTTTGTTAAAGGCACACCCCTACCATTGTCCGAAGATTGCTCTGTTAAGGCTTTAAAGGCGTCTGTTAAGGATAAAAAAGGGCCTCCCTAGACTGTCTGCAGTCTGTGGCCGATGTCTACATCTGCGCATGCAGTCTGTTAGTTCTTTGGCGAAGCTTCGTGTAATACTTAATAATTTTGACGCAAGCAACGAAATACACTCCCGTAGTGTGGCATTGTCGAATCATGAAATTTCGGAATAGTTTAGATTCCACATTCCAAGAACAGCGGTGAGCACAGAGTCATACACAAGTTTACACGAGATTGTGCGTATCAGTGGCTCATTATCTCTTTTGCTCAACAGTAATATACTATATCTATCCCTCTTTAATGTTATATTTATTAACATGGACGTTACAGTCGTACCGACAATAGATTTCGCTCTGAGATTAATTAAATGATACGACTCGTCTCAGAAAGTGAAAATACGGATGCAGTCCAACTTGCATTTTTTTTTTAGTTATCAACGAAGTGCATAATATTAAGTAGGTTGATAGATTGTTTTATTGTTCTTTTTACATACAAGCATATTAACCACGAAATAAAAAAAACCATCTAGAAGTGCGGTGCCAGTTTTTTTCGATTTTCCGCATAGGTCCTCCTTTGAGCGGAATGTACATAGTGCAATAAAGTTTTTAAATAAATAAATAAATAAATAAATGTTTTGTTCAGTTGTATTCTATAAGCCACAGTGTTGATAGTACAAACCTTTGAAAATATGCCTAATTTAACTGTAAGTCTGCAGTCTAAAAACGATAGCCGATTTAATGAGTAAAAAAAATTGGGTATATTTGTGTGGTGTTATAAGTTCCTCTAAATATTAATACAAGGAAAATACCATCTTCTCTCTTTGCTTATTTATTTCCGAATGACAATGACATATAATAACAATCTAGACATAATACTTTTTTTTAAACAATCATAAGTAAAACGTTTTTTACTATCCAACATTTAGCGAGATCGGTTCCCATACATTTAGTTCACACTGCCGTTGCTCTTGTTTTAGTTAATCCGTGATATTAACGGCCGGTAACAGATCAAGAAAAAATATATCTTCCTGTACAATTACCGTAATTGTAGTCGTAGCAAAAATAAGAACTGTAATTGTGATTAATGTAAAACTTTGTCTATGAACTGTTATGTATACGCCTTAACAAGTTACTAATTTAGAATGTCCTAAAATATTTCTCGTTATTCAAAACAAATATTTATTGCAACATTTATTTATTATCAATTTATCGGCACATTTCTTGCAAACATCGAGGCGAATTTTGTCCAGCTATGCACGTCCTTAATTTAATTAACTCAATAGCCAAATTCCGTTTTTTTATACGCAAATGTAATATAAATTTCCTTTAACGCCAACAACGCTACTATCAATGTCAGCCGTTTTTAAAGTTGGTATATTCACTACATAATAGCTCGAAATCCCTTCTCACAATTCCAGCAGATATTCACATTCCTTTACCGTTTTCGCTGCTCGTGAATGGAACAAACTTCCGCTTATCATCAGACGCCCGTTTTTAATAAACTACTTATTGTTCACTTTTTAATGAAACTAAATAATCAGCCCGACTAATTATGTGCTATATATATTAAGTATCATCACGACCGTTTCCATTCCGGAGTGGTCAGAAACCACGCTTTAAATAAGCGGATTCACATTTAGCCAACTTTACTATATATGGCGCGGTGGTGGCTCGGATGTAAGAACGCGTTCCTTAAATCCCACAAAGGTCGGTTCAAACCCACCCGGCATGTACCAATGAGAAATACACTTTTCTTACGTCAAAGATTTACAGCACCACCGTTCCCGTGCCACGGAGAGTACGTTAAAGCCGGTTCCACTAATACCAACTTGTGGAATCGTTAATAAATTGTCATTCAAAATTGACATCATATCCTCGACAAGCCGTCTGGTCAGCGTGGCGAGTGTAGGCCAAGTTCTCCAGATTCAGTTCTGGAAGGCCCATCTCCAACAGTGGAGGTCTAGGTCGCTGTATTATAGGGGCTGTAATGATGAATAATGACTATAGGCCAATTATGACAACTGGCAAGCTTGTCGATGTGTCTAGCGTGCAAACTCAAGAAATGTCACAAATAAATTAAATATTGGTACATTCCGGGGTTCGAACTGAAAACCTTTTTTTTTGTATATATAAATTAGATAGCGTTCTTATAACTGAGCCACTTTGGTTGTGTAATTATTTATATATTTGATACAAGCTCGTTTATACTCGGATAATTTCGAGCATTTCTAACGATAAAACTATCAGTAACTATTTTGTTCATTTAACGCTTACGGTTAAATAAACAGACTAGGACCAAAGCAAATATACGTTTGATATATAGTCTAGCTCCTGAATAATGTATAGGGTGAATGGTAAAACATAAGTTATCTTCCGAGTTGCTCTCAATACATGCTGATGGTAATCTTTTTCCACTTAATACCTTGTCGTGAAGCCATAGACTCTTATCTGGGGAACATATTTTCATCTCATTTGAATCTTCTTTGCTTATCTGTCGTCCATGCTCTTCCTGTTATGTTTATTTGAAATTAAAATTTACATCTTGACGATGTTGGTTGCGATTTTCTAAAACTACTAACTAATATATTGCTGCCTCTTAATAGCACTAGACTTGATGGAAATAACTCCAAGATTACTTGGGAATGCATTAATGTTTGGGCCAGTACAAGCGGGTGGTCCTAGGGTGGGTATCTGGTATTGTGGCTTCATTGGAAATGAAATTGGCCAGAAAAGGAGCTGAGTCTGCGTTATTATTACGCAGTAATAAAAAAATGGAAATACGCACAATGGGTATCTGCACCCAAAGGAGCTGATCGTGGGCTACTCAGCAGGTACACGAACAAAGCCTTTCAGCTATGCAAACAAATAAATTAAGAACTCTTACTATTTTATATTTATTATCATCAGCCTGTGAGTACTCTGAATACTCGTACAAGCTTTCTAAGACTCGCCATTGTATGCCTCATTCAGTTCATACAAAATGCCATCTTTGGGTCTTTCATCTACTGGCGAGAGGTTAATTCTCTTAAATTGTTTTTAATTTAATAATCTATTTTTTTTGGTTATATAATCAATGATTAATTTATTATGTTTTCTTTACTTCAGTTTGGATCGTCACCTAATACAAGCGCACGCGCAGCCTGCAGCCGCGTTCCATTGCCAGCTATGCAACAGAGCTTATAGCTCGCACGCCTTGCTATTGAGACATCGCGCCCTAGCTCACACTGATATCAGGAAATATTCTTGCGAGAATTGCCCTAAGGTAAATATATAAATACTACAATAAAACTCTTCATATTTTATCTTAATAAATTAATTTTCAACTTACCTATTCCTAATAGTTTTAAATAAACTTTACACTCCTTCAATTCGACTTTTTGGTCAAGTCGCTGAATTGACTTAACTGTTTCTAAAGTAAATCGCATTTACATCCATATTGCTATACTCGTATACCCTTAACAACTTACTGCGAAGTGCAATACTGTCTTGAAAAAAATAATAGTACTTACTGTAACGCTGATGGCGTAACATTTATATTACGATGTTACCCTCTATCGTAAAGAGTGAGAAATTTATTCTTATTATAAATCAATTGCTCAAAGAAGCCATCAGTCACTGCAACTCTATTGCTAGTACATTGCACTAAATCTGAAACGCCCTGACCGTTTCCGCAACCTGATCGCTTTCAGGTATTTACCGATCCTTCCAACCTTCAGCGCCACATCAGGGCCCAGCACGTCGGAGCCCGCAGTCACGCCTGTCCCGAGTGTGGGAAGACCTTCGCCACATCCTCCGGCCTCAAACAACACACGCATATCCATTCCAGTATCAAGCCGTTCCAGTGCAAAGTTTGCTTTAAAGTGAGTATAAAGACTTATTATCGGTAAGTCGTTTAATATTGTATGAACCATTTGAAAATTAAACATTTGAAATCATCAACCGATTCATCATTACGTCTTGTAAATTAATCTTGAGAATGTTTTAGGGATGCGCCATAAAAAGGTTATAACCAACTGGTCGGTAGTCGAAAAGATATGGAATTAGATAGGTATACTAATACCATAAAATTAATAATCAATAGTAAAAATAAAAGATTTTAATTCATTTGGTAACCTGAAAGCTATATAAACTTTTTTCAATTAAGTACTTAAACATTTTCATAGTGACTAATAAGTATGTGTTTCTCTTTTCAGGCTTACACCCAATTCTCCAACCTCTGCCGCCACAAACGGATGCATGTAGCATGCAGAGCTCTGGTCGAGTGCGGGAAATGTGGACAGTCTTTCACATCATATGCTTCTTTAACGAAGCACAAACGATTCTGTGATACCGCGACAACTGCGAACGTCAACCTTCGAGGACAAATGCCCCACAGCATGTCGCAACTACCATCCTTAGGCAACGTCGGGATGAACACTCCAAATAACACAAACCCCTTCCCTTTGTATAGGGGTCCTGGATTACCACTTCCATACAACACACTCGCTCATTATCCAGCACTCTTCTCGGCTGCAGCTGCTGCGTACCAGCCAGATTTTCTAAATCCTCTGTTATTTAATGTACAAGGAGCTAGACTAGCGATGGAACATGACATGGCTTTGAATGCTAATTTAATGTCGAAACAACAGGAAGGTCGGCTCTCAGTGAAAAGTTTAGACAGCTCCAATTCGTTCGAGGAACCCAAGAAAGCAAGGACTGATTCCGAAAGCAGTAAAAATAATCATGACACTTCAGATCGTGGATCCCTCTTACAACAGCTAGCAATGAAGCAATCCCCGGTCTCAGCTGAAGAAGCTACTTCAAATTTACACCCCTCACCGATAATGCCGATATCTGCACCTATTGCACCTTTTGGCTATACAAGAGATGACTTAAAGCGCAAGTCACCATTTAATTTCTCTATTAAGCTAAACAACAACGATAGTCTGAGAAAACACACAATCTTACCAAAAGATTTGTCTAAGAATATAAAGATTGAAGATGATAGAAATTCTATTTACTCTGACAATGAAGACGAGAAGAAAGATGCAGGGGATCAGCCTTTAGACTTAAGTGTTTCTCGTAAGCAAACTGAGAAAGAATTTGATGAAGATATAGATAACCGTTCGTTTCGTAACCCTTCTGTAAAATCTTATTCTCCAGTTGAAAGCCCAGTTCGTGATATTAAAACTCCAGAGAATGACACGACTGATGTGGATGTAGAAGGTGTTGAGCTCAAACGGGACTCACCAACCGTAAATATTCCATCATCGCTTGCTTTCCCTATGCCAGTTCACGCGCAAAATAATTTTATTGATGCCATGTATAGGCCCAGATATCCATCTTTCCATCCACCGACTGAGTCCTTATTAAGTTCGTCACATTCTCCTTATGTGCCGACGCCGTTCAATTTTCTATCGCCTCTTCTAGGCACAGATGGAACCGATCGGCAAAATTCTGCGTACGCTAAGTTTCGCGAGTTAAATTCTGGCTCTGGTAAATTGCGGGATAGATATGCTTGCAAGTTTTGTGGAAAAGTATTTCCTCGAAGCGCAAATTTGACTCGTCATCTTCGTACTCACACTGGCGAGCAACCTTACAAGTGCAAATATTGCGAGCGTTCTTTCTCTATTTCATCAAACTTGCAACGTCATGTGCGTAATATTCACAATAAGGAGCGTCCTTTTCGGTGTACTCTTTGCGATAGATGTTTCGGTCAGCAAACGAATTTAGATAGACACTTGAAGAAGCATGAAGCTGAAGGTGGCGATTCACCGAGTTCAGTTGATACTGAGAGGGAAGATGCATGTTTTGATGATATTCGTTCGTTTATGGGGAAAGTGACATGTTCTCCAAGTGCTCGCACTCCCCCGGAATGTTCTCCCCATACTCCTGTAAGACCTTCTTTGGCGATATCCACATAGCCTTCACAGATACATCCGTTCATGTTTCCTTATTTATGGGCACACAGGTATAATTAAATACTGTCACGAACTTAATATAACATGATTCTATAAGTTATCTACAAGTACTTCACATCAGCAAGGTAAAGTGAATTCTATTTGGATTTGTGTACCTAAAGATATCACTATTATTGTAAATACGAGTGTTTCTAGATCATAAATTGTATATTCAAAGTCTTAAATTGCAAATAGTAGATCTAGCATATGTAAAGAATAATTCAGTTTAATAAAATCTATCGGATTATTGTTCCTAGTATATAATTTTAAAGGTTTTGTTTTAGCTAATAGTATTTTCTGTTTAAGTATATTATTCATTACAAACTTATTGGCTACTTAATTAGATATAAGATTATCATGTATATTATAATTATCAAAAGATTCTCTACTTAATATAGTATAATTTAGTATATAAAAATATGTACATTAATACGCCATCAGTTAATTTGTAGTAATTTTAACATGTCTTTCATTCAAATTACATGCAACGTTTATTTAAAATTAGGATTTAAATGAGAGCTTATTAAATTTTAGTTAAAATAACGCAAATTGACTGATAAAATTGAAATCTCTGAATTAGTCGAAAATTACCAAAGTTTTATTATGAAATTGATTTTATTGATATCGAAAAATTATGAATTTATGCCGATGACGACGACGATTAGGAATTTAGGCTTGGGCACTCCAGATGCGTAGAGCGTTTCATTGAGTTGTGATGTATGGAACTACATTGAACTGATATTACTAGATCCCACACCGCAACCACATGTTTGCGCCATGCTTTGATGCCGCGACATCAAAATCATACTTGCCTACGCTCATTGCGACTACGCGCCGAAATTATAACTTCTTTATTACAGCCTCCTAGACCTTTACTATTGCAGATAGGCCTTCCAGAAATTACTGGAGAATTTGCCTATACTTGCCACGCTGGCCAGACGGGTCTTATGTCTATTTGAACTATACTTTAACGATTCCACAAGTTGCTATTAGTGGAACCGGGAACGACGGCTTAACGTGCGCCGAGGTACGGGAACTGTGATATAATATGACAAATGTATGTAACAAAAGTTTCTTTCTCATTGGTATATGCCGAAGTTCGAACCGCGACCTTTGGGATTAAAGGAAAGCGTTCTTACAACCGAGCCACCACGGCTCCACGATTGTGGCTAAATAATAATTAAGAAATATCAGTCTTGGGTGTTAAAAACATTTTGAAATTAATCAACTGTTTTAATAGTTTTGTTAAATGATATAATATAATGTTCTAGAGCGCTTTCAACAAGTTGCGACATGTTTTTTTGTTTGGATAGCCTCTCTATACGTAGTTCATATATCTCAATGCTAAACTGAAATCTACATTTACGTATCCGGTGTGCCCAGTGGCCTTAGTCTGTTTCTTCAAGCGCATTGTTAAGTTAAACGTTATATTGACAAAATAGTTAATTGCTAATAGTTTTATCGTTAGACAAATGCGAGCTAAGCCGGAGTAAATGAGTTTAAGTGTGTTTAACGCTTTTGCATGCCTCTCGCTCGCACAATCCAATATTTTCAAAGATTTTATTATCTTTCTAGGAAATAAAATTAGGGACATTTTAAAGATATATAACATGTCAAACAATTTTTTTTTTCGAACAAATTCAAAAGATTTTCGCTTTCAAAATTACCCCCCATACACTGCCCGAGCCCTTCACACCTAATTTGTTAAAAACTTAATATTAAAACTTAAAAGATTCTTAAACTCTAAATAGTCTAACTTATTTCTAACTAAAATACCTACATAATATATATTTAAAAATTAATGTCCAACCAAATTTTTTTTGTTAAATTGTCATTTAGGAATTCTTCAATCGTTAAATAATTAATTTATATAATGTGTATGGAGAAACAGAATATGGTTACAGGCCTTAGCGGAAGATGTTTTGTTTATAGTGTTGTTAGAATAGGTATTTAGTTGAACATAGGAAATGTAAAACATGAAGCTGATTCGTTATTAAAATAAGTTTATAAGTAATTGTTATAAATCGTTAAGTAATCATTTAAATTGTAATCACATCTAGGTTATTTACACCATATCATGCTATTAGGAAAAGATATACAAAATGTACGATTAAGAATAAAACTATATATTTATGATTGGTTAGCAACGCTTCACTAGATGGAGGCCAGCCAAACCTTGACATGTACATGAATAATAAATGTTGTCAATTTAAAAAAATAAAAATAATGTAAGTAATTATAAAAAGCATCGCCCTGAAACTTGACGGGCGCTATCTAGTTAAAGAACAGCGCTAGCCAATCATAAATCTATGAAGAAAATAACACTTTTGCGCGTTCACTGATATTGAGCTATTATTGAGATGTAATGAATCATAAAGTACAATATCAACTTGTAAGTATGAAGCCTCAAAATCATAAATGTATGATTGGTTAGCATCGCTTGACTAGATGGAGGCTACTTATTAAACTTATACGTTAAAACAGACACGTTAAATATTTTGTATTATTATTGTACTATATTAGACGTGGGAACGACCCAGGCGTATCAAACAAGAGTGGAGCAAATCATTTATTAAAAAAAAAAAAAAACTTTACCCTGAAACTTAAGTTCCATATAGTTAATGCGCTGCTATAACCGAACATAAATCTAAGCTCGAAATAATGTATTGTTCAAAATTTACGCAATAAAATCTAATTTTAAAAAAGTCACTCTAAATTTTACTGTTACTAGTTTTGTATAAGAGAATAAGTTTTGAAATGTCCTTAAATTGTAATATTTATTATTCTGAGAATTAGACTTAAGAGTGCGATATTTTGGGTGGTAACATTGATTTTTAAAATAATTTTATTTTTACTTTCAAATCAAATCAAATAATTAATTCAGTAAATAGGCAATGTTTTTAGCATTTTTACACGTTAAAACAGTTTTATTACATTTTATATTTATAATTTTATATAATTTACATACATTATAATATTTACTAGTGATCAAAACAAAAACATAATATCAGCTGAACAACACAATAATTCGTAATGGATTTAAAATTACTGGTCAGAAACAGTAAAAACCGCCTCGTCAAATTATAAGTAACCTATTTATTGAAATAATAATAAATAGCAGCTGTAAATTGGCATTGCAGTTGAAATAAAAAAAACGTTATACATAGGTACATAAAAAATAAAATAACAGTTATAATAAAAAAATAAAAATAAAAAATACTAAAATCAAAATAAAAATGTCATGATTACTTAAACTAAAATTATAATGTCAATTACATTAAATTAAAAATAACATATGTTGCTGCTGTAAATGTGCGTTGTCTTTAAATATCTTATTTTCTTCAAGTGAAGTATGAAAAATCATATTGATAAGCCGGTGCCAGAGTTACATCTAATCTTAGACCTCGCGTTTTACATATCGTGCAGAACATAGGTACTGCGTGGAATTTATTAAAGAGCAAATTATTTTATATTAAAATCTAGTAGAAAAATAATAAACTACGTATTTCTTATATTTATTATTGAGTAATAAAATCCTAAGTTACAGTGCAGAGAAGTGTTCCTAAAAATATCGTCACTCATACACAGCCTATTCAAGCTCAACAAATCAGAGGTAGATAATTGCGAGGACGTTGCCTTACGTAATTCTTTCTCTCTCTATTTCGTCTCTCGGCTGTGGGCGGGAACAATTAATAATAATACTTATAATTACGATGGATATTATATTTGCACCTATAATACTTCTTCATGCAATATTTTTTTTTAATATATATATATTTTAGACGCGCTTATTAACCATGCAGAAGCGTTTTGTTTTTCGGATAATGAAATTAACTTTAAAAAGTATTAATTTTAAATAGAGGTTCTACCAATGATGCCCTTTGGTTTGGAAGACTTTTTAATGACATCTGAAGCCTAAAAAAAATATTTGTTCTTTTGACAATTACACGTGATATATATATATCACGTGTAATTGTCAAAAGAACAAATATTTTTTTTAGGCTTCAGATGTCATTAAAAAGTCTTCCAAACCAAAGGGCATCATTGGTAGAACCTCTATTTAAAATTAATACTTTTTAAAGTTAATTTCATTATCCGAAAAACAAAACGCTTCTGCATGGTTAATAAGCGCGTCTAAAATATATATATATTAAAAAAAAATATTGCATGAAGAAGTATTATAGGTGCAAATATAATATCCATCGTAATTATAAGTATTATTATTAATTGTTCCCGCCCACAGCCGAGAGACGAAATAGAGAGAGAAAGAATTACGTAAGGCAACGTCCTCGCAATTATCTACCTCTGATTTGTTGAGCTTGAATAGGCTGTGTATGAGTGACGATATTTTTAGGAACACTTCTCTGCACTGTATTATATATATATATATATATATATATTATATATATATATATATATTATATATATATATATACACACATATATATATATATATATATATGTGTGTATATCGCATTCTTAAGTATTTCACATGTAAAATAGTATATTAATTATATTATAATTAAATAGAAAAGTTGATAATAAAACTCTTGTTAAAGGTAAATTTTATGAAGTCAATATTAATTAATTAAAATAAAAATATAAAAATCAATTAGATAGACTTAGTTATAATCTATGACCATATCACGTTGAAGCACATATTTGTTAAAAACTTTCAATTAAATTTAGCATTTAGCGATTTAAATTCGTTTTTCGTACTAAATTATTTCTCACTTTTTCCGGGCAGTCTTGTCGAAAAAAAAATATAAGCTATACTAGCTCTTTAGCCCGGTTAAGATAGAGTTTAACGCCATTGCATCCTTCTCGCTCGCACAATTTAAAGAAGTATAAATTCTAAAATTATAGATGTATTTGTTTTTTTTTTTTTTTTTTAGCTCCTAGAATACAGCATCCTAGTCCTTCATTGTTGGAGATGGGTTTTCTTAAACATACGAGTATATCTGGAGAATGTGGCCTACATTGGCCAGACTTGTTGACGAGGTGTTTTTGACATATATTATTCATGTATTTATTTTAGTAAAATCGTTACTAATGTTTTTGTTGTTTCTAGTCAAGAACACAAAAAAAAAAAAAGAAATGTTATATTTATCGATTCTTACCATAACTTAATAACTTTACTATAGGCCATGATGACAATATATATATTTATATAGCTTTGAACATATTTCGTTAGGCATCATTTTAATAGCGTATTTTCTTATATAAATTTACTATATTTCATTAATATGAGAAATAATTTAGTATGTAAAATGAGCTGTCTTAATTAACAACACTGTTTCAGCTTGTAATACTTAAGTACGCTCGTTGAAATTAGGTCACAAAAACTTAATTTAAATTCAATTACGATTTGTTAATATTGTAACGCATTATATAATAAAAAACGTACAAACTTAATTGTGTTTTATTCTAACTGGCTCCCAATAAGTATTTGCAATTGTTTACGCAATCTAATTTTGGAAACCAATAATCAAGGTTTCAATCCTTAATACCTTTACGGTCTTGTTTCAAGCGGTGATATTTATATTTAACCATAACCATGGCAAGATTACAATATGAGCCCGTGGGGATTGGAACTTAAAGCCTTTTATAAAGAAATTGTTCCAAGGCTCATTGACGTCTCTGGTGACAATAGGTCTGGCAGTTTTTTCTCCCAAAAATTAAGTATCATAATTCAAAGGGGAAATGCTGCTAGTGTATTGGGCACCATGCCCAAGACAGCGATTTGGAGGAGCTATTTTTTGTAAGTATTTAATTTTTATTTTCTATGTATTATTATCATTATTTATTTATTTATTTATTTATTCGTGGGAAAATTTACAGCCTTCGCAATATTATGTATACAAAAAATATCTAATCTCAAAGCCTTACAAATTTTCACTGTTAGCTATAATGAAAAATAATAAAAATAAGAACCAACAAAATCAGTACAATAACAATGAGATATGAAATAACAATTGCATTTGTATACTGATCCCGTTTTTCACCTTAAGAATTATATAATAAAATATTATATTATATTATTTATTATATTATTTTAGGTTAACTTTAAATTTTGTTGTAATATAGTTTATTTAATATTGTATTTTTTTTTATATTGTTTGTATATTATTTCGAATAAAGATTACAATATCAGATCTCCTTGAAAGTAAAAAATGGCATTTGACATTATTGCTAATGGTACATACATACATACTTTCAACGAAAACATATGTCGAGTATGATATTTCTCGAGTTTGGTACGCTGGAAACATCGACGAGCTTGCCACTTGTCATGATTGGCCTATAGTAAAGTTGGCTAAATGTGAATACGCTTCTATATAAGCGTGGTTTCTGATCACCCCGAAATGTATATTTGTATATTTCACCTATATAACAATCGTTATATTTTGGTATGTCAGTTAACAAATATTAAAATAATAACAGTAATGCTATTAACACCATGCATCGTAGACAAAGGAGCATAGGAACACAATACAGTAGTAGGTATAAGACCACAAAATCATACAACTATTTAAAAGAATTTTCCGTCAAAGGCATGCCAATAAATTCTGACAGGTTATAAAAAGCATTATTTTGGAAAAAGATTTTCAATTTTGTTTTAAATTCACTTGGTTGTAGTCTAGTTATAATCTCAGGTAGTTTATTGTATAATGTAATTTTCAACTGCAAACCTTGTTTAAACGTTTTTCTTAACCTGGTTTGCCTTATATAGATTTCATTCTTGTTTCTTAGGTTATACTTAGTCAAACTAAATATTTTTGGAAGTTCATTAGCTTTCCCATGAACCTCCTGTAAGCAACTATATACATACAGAGACGTGACTGTCATAATCTTGGCATCAACAAAATAATTTCGTACTGTGGTTCTGGCTTTTAAATTAAACAATATTCTAATTGATATCTTTTGTTGTATGAACACTTTTTGAATATCTGCCGCGTTACCCCATATGGTTATAACGTAAGCAATTATCGAATGAACAAAGGCGTAGTAGGCTGTTTTTAGGGTGACAAAATCAACCAAATGTTTTAGCTTACTTAAGGCATAATTCGCAGATGCTAGTTTTTTACAGGTTTAAATGGATACGGTCGTGATGATACTTTACTTTAGAATTAATACCTGCATTAAAATAAAACAATGATACAACTTTAAATTCGCTAAACTATTTTCATAATTGTTTTTTTAATATGACAAACAGATCACAAAGCTTAGAGCTAGGTATTATAACTCGAAGTTAAGGATCGGTACTATGGGTCACGTTTTTCTGGAAAATGATTAGGGAAGGAATATAATATATATAAAAGAGATGTGTCCGCATATCGTTTTCAAAGTCAGAGACAAGACAGGGCAAGAATCCAAACGGTATGAGAATGAAAAGGAAGACCAATCCGTACAGAATTATTTAGTGTATGAAACTGCACTTTTAAATTAATTATTTTGTTGTTTTACTAACAATATGCTGACCACCATGATACGGAAGTGTGACACACGTTCTTCTTCGACAAGAGAACCTAGTGTTACTTTATTTGCTTAAGTAAATGTTGATTAAAAAGTTTTTAATTAAATTACATAGAACATTCTAGAAGCTAACCTTTTTTAAATAACAAAATGCTACGCTACTCGATCATAACACAATTATAATCTTAAATCTTAAAAACACTTATCATAAGGTTGTCATTGGCTCCAATTATTGCTAAGTTGACCATTAGGAAAAGTTCCTCTACTTGATCATAGATGGCGTTATTTATTTGCACGAGCCACATAGGCGCTGTTATACTAGTAACGGCTGATGAATTGTGGTTACCTGCGGACATCCTGCCGGGAAAAAGGGGAGAATGTCTCCATTCCCAAACCAACCAGATCCATTAGTCATCGGGCCTGAACCCCCCCCCCCCCCCCCTCCTACCAATCTTAAAATATAGGAAAGTGGAAACACAGAGACTGGAAGAGCATTCGACATCTTTATCGTGCGACATATGTATGAGTCCTCAATATGTACAATTTATATAAAGTTAAGCCATATGTGGGCAATGTATTCTTATAAGGTATATATTTCTGTAAATATAAATAGGCTGTGGTTTAATTTTAAATTAAATGAAACTTAAATTATTAAATTTAAATTCTTTAAAAATAATATAATAATGACATGGTCACTGATGCCTGTATTAGGTTTACGTCGATAAAGGTATTTTGTAATATTTTGTCGTATGTTCGATAGGAAGCTGTGGTGTAAATGTTTTATATAGTAGGAATAAATATGACTCATGGTAGTGGGTTTGCAGGTAGCGTACCTACGCGGTAATAAGTGTAATTTTGCCTTATCATGCGTCCTTGCTAAGTCCTTGCTTTCACTGATAAAGCCGTTCGCTCCGGTCTTATCTCTTATATAACGCCGACTACCTGTTTTATACCTACCAGTGTCCTAGTCTGTTTTTTTGACCGCATCCGTTAAATAGAAAATATTGTAAAAAATATGTGTTGTTTTGTTTTATTACAATCTTATCAGAGTATCTAAAATAACATTGATTGTCGTTTTATTTAACGAAGTAATTTATATTTTAATAAAATAAAATCATCGTTTTAGTGATATTGGATCGTACCTCAAAACATTAGTGAGCGTAAGTGACGTTACTTAATAGTAAACTGCCACACAAGTAAATCTGTTTAATTAAGTTGTTTTCTGAGTGTTTTTGCACAAAGTAAAAGAAAAATAAACAAATTGAAACCAACTTCTATAAAAACAAATAGTTATGTTAGTGTCGTAAATTAGTTGTTTATTTACTATTACGTGACGTCATCCGGCAGCCATTTGCAACTTCGGCTTTCCGAGCGAAAATGCAAAGACGATATTTAAAATTAGATTTTAAGGCGATTTAGACCACATAAAAAAAATTAAAAAAAATCCTGGAATTTATAAGTAAATATAAACAATTTGAAACACATTTTAAAAAAATATGACAATTAACCTATTGTCAAAATAGCAGGTTCCTACAGCTTGCGTGGTTGGCAGAGGCAACATGCCTTTCCTTATTTTTGTCCCTGTGCTTTCTTTCATAATAATAAAAAAATATAATAATAATAATAAAAATCTTTATTGCAAAATAAAAATACATTACAATTCAGTTTTTACATAGGTTAGGGCTTAAAATAAATCGTACATAGTAACAAAAACAGTTTAGCTGTGACATCTGAAATAGTCGGTGGACGGTGTTTCAGATGTCATTGTAGGAATTAGTACTTACAACATTTAATTTTACTCTAGACAATATTTATTTATATTTGCTGTAGGCAAGACTTAAATAAATGTTTGTGTGTGTGTGTTGGTGTGTGTGTGTGTTGGTGTACGTGGGTTTGAATGAATGTATATAAGTATGCATGTGTTAGCAACAACCTATATCTTACAATATTATTTTATGATTTTAAACAGGTTTTCAGTATCCTCATAAGTTAGTTCCTGAAGCCAGTTCCTAACGAGTACCTTGCACTTTCTGGAGGTTTAGGGATAAATATTAAGCTTTTTATTTAACCTATTATATAACCGGCTACTTAAAGTGATATAATGGCTTTGGGCCAACGCAACCCTACAGCATTTAGTGTCACATACTCGATCCCTCACCTATACATACCCTTTTGCGTATTTCGTTATTAAGTATACGGTCCGTCAAAGTGACGTCGCATATCCGACGCAACGACCTCATTTCTACTGCATTACCTCTATTCTCATGCGTATTCTAACAGTTCCTGGTACATGGCATTGTGTATGGCGAGTCCAGCTTTGTCACCGACATTTCGACTGGCGATCAGTGACCCCAGGGCACCGTTGACACTATTTCCAGCGCTCATTATTCTTTCAACCTTCCTAAGGTACTTCCCATCCGCAGTAAAAACACTGCCCAGATTTCGTTAACTTGTTTTAGAGTTTGATCATCAATCTTTATCGTCACGGTCAAAGTCAAAGTCACAATATCTTTATTCACGTAACCCTATTCCAGGCATTTGTGACACGTGATAATTGAAATTATTTAGAATGATTATACTCCTGTTAGTGGAAGACTAAGCAGCGAAGTGGTCCAAGGAGTAAGCTGTTAGCAGAAGACTAACAGCTTATCTTAGACTAACGATAGTCATACTTCTTCTTTCAAACACCTTGGGCTTTCTCGCAATTAAACGGAGTCCTTTTTCTGCGCACCTCTTCACAAAATACAGTTCTCCAAAATATTATTGGCGTTGACGGTGTCCGTTCGTTTGCGTTAAAAGGAACATAATTCGGCTACAGATTGAACTGATTCTTTTTTTTAAATGTCACAGTAAGTTTTATTGCTCCTTGATTGAATGCTCCGATTTTGACAGAGTTTCTCTTTTGTAATTAACCGTACGCTTTTACCGGTTCAAGGATTTCGAGTAACTCGATTTTGGATTTATTATTTAAGTTACAATTTTAAATGTCAATGAGCATGTAATTTTTGTTTCCTTATCAACGAAATTGGAGTTTTACGTAAAGTCCGTTTTACTCTGCTTTATGATATAATGACCTTATCTGCAAATTATTAATACATTACCAACGTTTTTGAGCAATACTATACCTTTTAGTTGAAGTTTGTAATTCTTTATACAAGTTTAATGGCATATAACAGCTACTTAATATAACATATAGTTAAGTAAAATCACTATCACTACATATTATAGCTCTTTCAGCACGGACAGTACCAAGCGTGCGTTATTAAAAATTTCGAGCGGTCAACAAATTCTGTTTTGCCGCTCCAAATCAGCCTCGATAGATCATGCATAGCATCTAGCTACTTAGTGATTATCTTTATTAAATTGTTAGGCTAGTCCATAGTCCTTTTTTAAGAAAAAAACATACAATAGTGCTTTTTATTTCTAACACATTATCCAATGCACGAATATGCGGAGGGGGTTTTATGGAATTCGCTGGTGGGTTTTTTTTCACTATTTTTATTAGATACTTTATTAGAACTGAAGTATTTCAAAGTTATTAATACCTTTTAATATTTTTTGTCGTGCTGAAAGGGATAGAACAAAGTCATTCGCCGCGTCTGTATGTCTGTTCGCGAAAAACTCAAAAACTATTCACCCATTTTCATGCTGTTTTCACCAATGGATAGAGCGGTTCTCGAGGAAGTTATTTAGTATATAATTTGTTAAGTTTATGTATTAAATTATATTAAACGGTATTTGCTCGAGGTCTCTGAAAAAATTAAGCTAGCTAATCTACTGTTAAATTTATTTCGCAGGTCTATTCTTAGAATTATTATGGTGGGGGAGTTGTTTGTCACATTTGGTAAGCATTTCTTAGGACTTTCGTGCAGCTAGGATGTTTTAGGTAAAACAAAAATGCACTGTCAATGTGGAGACAAGGTCGGGTTATTAATCCTTTTATAAAACGTGCTATTGAACGAAAGAAAGAATAAAGTTTATTTGTCACAAAAGAAAAAAACACAAGCAGTAAAAAAATATAATAATAATATAACAAACAAGATAGTGTGGTGACAAATAGGGAATCAGCTCAGCAATAAGCAGCAACACTCGGTCACAGCGCTGATTTTCAGCTGATCCCTAAAAATTTTGACATTAACATTGTATTCAAATAAATTGACAAGAACAATATTTAATATAAATTATATACAAATAAATATTGTAAATAAATATCTATTGACATAAGCATATTGTATGCCCATAATATGGGGGTTTATATGTATAATATGTATATATTTAAAAAAAAAAAGTATAATATGTAGTTTATCAACCATCTAGTTTCCGTAACACAAGCCTCGTAGCTTACCACGGAAACTAGATGGCGCTGTGTGACCTGTCTGGAAATATTATATATATATTATATATATATATATAGCATCATCATGACATGTACATACAACTGTAATTAGAATAAGCAATCTATACAATCGCAAAAGTTATTAGCTTTTTAACCCACTTTTTTCATAATAAGAGATACGTGAACCGAATTAATTAATTCCAAGACATTTAATTAAGGGTATCAATAATTATAGCAACGCGTTTCCGTGTAACTTAAAATTACGTGAAAGACGATTTTGTACCTAATTAGTTCTGACAGGACGAATGCTTCTGAATGCGTAAACTATCCGTGGACAGCATAAATTTGCAATTATTGACTTACATATAAATGTTCCGGGCATTTAGAACAGTTTATCGTAATTGTATGTTATATATTTGGATTGCTTAAGTAAATATATATATAGGCGCGGTGGTGGCTCGGTTGTAAGAACGCGTGCCTTAAATCCTACAAAGGTCGGTTCAAACCCACCCGGCATATACCAATGAGAAATATACTTTTCTTACGTACATTCGTCATAGATTTACAACACCAGCGTTACCGTGCCTCGGAAAGCACGTTAAGCCGTCGGTCTCGGTTTCACTAATACCAACTTGTGGAATCGTTAATTGTCATTATAAATTGACATCATATCCTCGCCAAGCCATCTGGCCAGCGTAGCGAGTGTAGGCCAAATTCTCCAGATATATGTTCTGAAAGGCCCATCTTTAGCAGTGGAGGTCTAGGACGCTGTGTTCTAGGCGCTGTAATGAAGTAAATATATTTGTCTTGGAAGATAAAAATAACAGACTTATTACTATTAAATGTGCTAGACCGAATAGTAAATCTACAAAATTATAATTTGGTATTGGAAAAATAATAATTACAAAATACTAAAATATAATTAAATAACTATAAACCTAATAAAAAATAACAATAATTAAAAATTAATCCACAAGAGACGTCCCATCAGAGATTGTATATTATATTATTGTATTGCATAAGTATAATCATGTGTCTCAATTTCGCATTTAATTAAAGAGGCTTAACATCCCATTTCGCAGATCTTATGAGGCGTTCTTAATAATCCCATAACGCTATGAGTATAAGACTCACAACAATCAATTCTCAATTCCTCTCCATTCTTACTGTTTCATTACCGGTGATTCGTTTTAAGTCAAAGTTAGCAATTAAAACAATCGGCGGGAATTTCGGACACTTTTTGCGGGTAATACACATCATTAGCGAGGCGATAAATCTTCTCAAAACGCGTCTGTCTGTCGTTTAAGACTTCATTAACGTGTCATTTCAGACACAGTGAGCAAGTTTTTGTTCAAAAAAGAAATGTGAAAACATTTAAATATCGAATTGTTGCATCGTTGTATCGAATCTGGAACATTGAATCCATACTATCTAACATTATGAATGTAAAAGAAGTTATGTTGTATGTGTGTATGTCTGTATTATTTATTTATTTTAACAAAAACTTTAATTAGTGTACATAGGCGAGTTTAATGCCGGTTAGGCATTTTCTAACAACTGCCTTGGGCAATTACAATATGTTTTTTTAATTTATAAATTATACAAGATATGAGCCAACTACATATACTACACAGCGTAGTGTTACTATGATGTTGGTTTACATATACATAGATATATTATAACCCCGGGTCAAGTGGGGTTTTAGTCAATATTTATTATTATAAAATATAAACCTTCATATCTTAACATTTCTAAATCCACACAAATATCTTTAAAAAGTCTAAATAAAAATAATTACAATAATAGCAAAACTGCATTTATTTCAAATTAATTTCAGCTGGCAATTTTTAATGACAATTTATTAACGATTGGTATTTCAGCCAATGACATGCCTCATCTTTCTGCGACTGTCGAAATTACAGTAACGCTTATAATTTGATAAAGGTAAGACTTATTGGACCGGTGGTACTTCGGTTGTAAGATCGCGTTCCTTAAAATCCTTCAAAGGTCGGTTCAAACCCCCCGCATGTACCAATGAAAAATGCACTTTATTTACGTACACTTGTCATAGATTTACAACACCACTGTTCCCGTGCCTCGGAGACCACAGTAAGCCGTCGAGTGTAGGCAAATTTCATCAGATAATTCTGGAAGACCCATCTTCAAGAGTGCCTACACTCTAGGACTCTGTGTTCTATGCTGTGATGATGATTATGAAGTACATATTTGTCTTGTCACTGCTTCCGTGGTTAAGTTAAAGTTAAGGTACAGGGATCGATTCCTGGCCGGGACACAAAATGGTGGGTAAAGCCCTTTTAATAGTATCGTTAAATCTTCCCGCACTTTTGGAACAGTAGAGACCATGAACTCCAAGACAGTCGACCTTCTTTCTACACGAACATTTATGTAAGACACATAATGGTGCCCGCAACCAAAGACGGCGATACGGAAACTTTCGTTGTCAAGTGTGCGGAGGTACGCGGAAGGCAGTGCGTGTAACCAGTCAGCGGTGGTGGCTCGGCGTAAGAACTCCTTCCTTAACATCGTAACGAGGTGGGTTCGAACCCCGGCATGTACCAATAAGAAATACACTTTTCTTTCGTACATTCGTGATAGATTTACAATACCACAGTTCTCGTGCCTCGGAGAGCACGATAAGCCGTCGGCGTCGGTTCAACTAATACCAGCTTGTGGAATTGTAAATAAATTGTCATAAAGAAAAAAACGACATTAAACCCTCATCTGGGTTACATCTGGCCAGCGTGGCGAGTGTAGGCCAAATTCTCCAGAAATTTCTGGAAGGCCCATCTCCAACAGTTCTAGGACTCTGTATTCCAGAAGCTGTCATGATGATGATAAAATATTTTTATCGAATATATTAAATTATAATTTTGGGATAATTCTCAAGTCTGATTAGACACATCGACAAGCTTTTCATGATGGACATAATTGGCTAAATGTGAATATATACTTTACTATTAAACGAGTACATTATACGAGTATACGAATAATGTACATATATACGGACGAAGCCGGATCCAATATTATTCAAATGAGTCCGAAAAAGCTGCTATGTATTTTGTATGACCTTTTAGGCTCTTTAAGTCAGTTGGTAAGAAATCGGTGCATTTTAAAATAAATGCAATGTTTTTACAATCTTTTGTTCTGTCGTTTTCGTAGTTCGACCTACATTAGCAAATTGAGCAATTACTAAGTAACAAGTATCGATCTCAAACTGGATTGAATCATTATCACTTTTTTTAACATCAGTTTAAAAGTTATTATGCGAAATTATTTCTCATCGTATACAATATAATAGGTAAATTAACAAGCTTACAATGACAAAAAGTCACTGTTTATCTCTTTATTTATTTTTTAAGGACTTTTCATTACACGAAGTACAAAGGCAGTGTTAATGCCCGTAGACATTTTCTGACAGCCAAACCTTGGGTACAAATTTGAACTAGTATAGTTGCAATGAAAGAATTATCAAAACTTAGGAAGAAAACTAATAGCCTAATCATACACTTACATTTTATACTTTTATACCTATATTATAAATAATCGGATTCACATTTAGCCAACTTTACTATAGGCCAATCATGACAAGTGGCAGGCTCGTCGATGTCTCCAGCGTACCAAACTCGAGAAATATTACAAATAAATATTATATGGCAGCTTGGTGCATACTATAGACCTGGTCTGAATGTAATGCATTAGGTTTTGTCTAACTTGTTTTGTAAATTTATTAATATCGAACCAACAATGGACATAACATGCTGATGATGTTTTCCATGATGCGCTAGGTGATGATGATATTTTTCTAAAAAATAAATACAAAACTGTATAGTGCATTGTCTTTACCATTGCTAAAAGAAATAAAATTACTTTTTCAAAATTTATGACAAAGACCTTCAGTCACTGCCACTGATGACGCCGCTCCAAAGAGAGGCGAAATATTTGGCAATAAAATTTTATAGCTTCAATTTATATATTTTACCAAGTAAGTAACAAATAAATTGAATGTATTTATTTATATTAATCAATATTTTTGTGTCCTAACCAGGAATCGAACCCGAAACCTGCTAGTCTAAATCCTCGGACTTAACCGCTAGACCACGGAGTCAATAATGTCAGTAAATATAATATTAAAGCATTAAATAAGATATAAGTTTACAAAATACATATCTATAATAAAATATATATCTATATAAATAAAATAACAAACTAATTAATTAATACATAAATAAACGAAATATATATGCCAAAAAAAAAAAAAAAAAAAAAATACTTTTATATACACTATAATATCAATATACTAAATAGTAATACAAACATAATATTTTACATACATATACTTGTATATAACACTAAATCAGGTAGTGTAGATACACGAGTTTTTTAAACAAATATCTGCGGGGTGAAGATTGGCGGAATGCCCAAGATTTTAGCATTTCTGACAGACGTAATCGATCTTAGACAAATTTCTACTTCCTAATAATATATATCTATAACTACTATAATAAGTATATATTGATGAGTATTTATGTAGTCTATGTATATATACTATTTATGTAGTTTCTTGGTTAGAATTGCACCCCATATATTTATACTGTCTCACTCTCCCAAAGGTTAGCTGGTAGAAAAAGCCAAAATGGCTTTAATTTCGCCTTTGTACATACTTTTAAGTAAAGTGCAATAAAGTATTCAATAATAATAATAATTAGACGATACGTTTTTAGACGATTGTGCACTCAGCCTCACCCCGCTGGTAGTTGCTTGTCTTATGTTTACAGGAAGATCGTTACACAAATTTGTGACGACAACGACAAAAGAATTTGATACAAATCCGAAATGATGAAAGGGGACCGAAAGAAGTGAGTTGTAAGAGGAGCGATAGAATTTGTTTTGGAAAGTAGAGAGGTCGGCAAAATTGTCCTTGAGGTATTTCAAGGTCACAGGCTAAAAACAGACAACCAAAAAAGCCGACAATTTTTTTTTTTTTAAATATTTTTTTTATTAATAATAAATATTTCTCGATAGGTCACACAGCGCCATCTAGTTTCCGTGGTAAGCTACGAGGCTTGTGTTACGGAAACTAGATGGTTGATAAACTACATATTATACTTTTTTTATATACATATAAACACATATACATATAATACATATAAACACCCAGACCGAGACAAATTATACAATGTACAACTTGCCCCCGGTGGGAATCGAACCCACGACCTCTCTCAAATACTCTCTTTCTTAACGGTAAAGGTTTTTATTTAGAGAACTGTTGTTTGATCATAATTTTCTTTTTTAGACTGAATACGATAGAGTGACCTACCATAGCCTACATCCAGCAGTAGGCCGATGATAATGCTAATGACACACAAACACACGGTTTAGTTGTGGAATAGTTAAGAAGGGATAAGGTTATGGAGCTACTCAGAACACTCACCATTGTAGAGATTGTAGAACACACTCAGAGAAACATGAAATGTCGTGGTCAATATAACTAAAAACCTATTTTTCGTACATGCGTTCACGTGTGCGTTTTACTGATTTATAATGTGTAATACTACGACAGAAAACAGCCTTAAGCAAAAGGTGTGCTACAGCTTTAAGCTTGTTGATTCAGTAGGTAATAAAATCAGAAATGATAATTTTAGCTACATCCGTTTTAATTATGGCACTTGAGTCAACCAACGCCTTCGAATGACGTCCGAGAGCCTATAAGTTAACATTGACATTGCGGACACAATGGGCAAATATGTGATACTTTGAATCATAAATCTGAGCTAAAAGAACATAAGTCAAAATATTATTATTAAAAAAAATACTCGCGACCTTAGATTAAAACAAAAGAAACGGTACGAAGATATTACGCATGAAACCAAAGTAGTAACTGTTAAAACTGGTAGAACAAAGACTGAAATTAATACTAAAAACTGTGGAAAATAAAATACAATGTAAAAAATACATCCTTTTGCTTTTACAATTCTGATCGAATTGAATTATAGACGTCTCCATGACAATCAAAGTCATGAAGACGTCTTAGATTTAAATATATTTAGAATCTATCTACTTGTTCCACAACACTTTTTATTATTATTATTCTGTCTTACTTGCGTGCCACTGCATGTGACAAATTCTATTCGATCCACTTTTTATATAACAAAATATGCTACCAAAAGCAATGTTGATGATGTTGAAATATGGCCGTTTAGGGTCGAGACGATGGGACCAACAAGTTGTACAAATAAAAATGCTGGAAAATTTCTGCCAACGTTTTATCCTCGCTATACAGATATGAAATATTGAAAAAAATTGGGAAATGTTGTCAGTTTTCTTGGGACTATCTCTAATGGGACGTCTATCGCGAGGACATTTTTTATTTATAGATGCTTATTTTTTTTTAAATAAGGCGCGGTGGTGGCTCGGTTGTAAGAACGCGTTACTTAAATCCTACAAAGGTCGGTTCAAACCCACCCGGCATGTACCAATGAGAAATACACTTTTCTTATTTGTCATAGATTTACAATACCACCGTTCCCTTGCCTCGGAGAGGACGTTAAGCCGTCGGTCCCGGTTCCACCAATAACAACTTGTGGAATCGTTAATAAATTGTCATAAAAAAATGACATCATTTCCTCGCCAAGCCGTCTGTAGCAGCTCAGCATGGTACACTCGCCAAAAACTCCAGATATATGTTCTGGAAGGCCCATCTCCAGCATTGGAGATCTAGGACGCTGTGTTCTAGGGGCTGTAATGAATGAATGAATGAAATATAGGTGTGTTAATATGAAATAACCTGTACTATTAGTACTCGCTGTTAGTGTCGCTTATAAGGGTCAAATTTGTAAAGTAATGTCAAACATCAAACATAAGAAAACTGCAAAATTGAACCCTATTGTCAAAATTGTCGCGTAGTATATTAAGTCAAGTCAAGTCAAAGTCAAGTCAAATTATCTTTATTCACGTAAACCTATTACAGGCATTTATGAAACGTCATTAATTTAATTATTTTGAATGATTCTACGCCTGCTAGTAGAAGACTAAGCAGCAAAGTGGTTCAATAAGTAAGCTGTTAGCAGAAGACCAGCAGCTTAGCAAATTCCAGTGACCTGTTAATGTTTAATCTGACTGAGAAAGGAATCTGCAAGGAAAACTCAGCTATATCAGATTTACAAAATAAAACATATACAGAACTGCACCACAACGATCAATTTAACCTTTTAAATTTAGTTATCAGTACCTATGAAAATACAGTACCTGGTACAGCAGTAACCCACCTGGCAAGTCAGAATTTAGGTAGACTACATGCCTATGTGCAACCCGAAAGTCGACAAAACGCAAAAACCTCTGTTAATTTAAGAACAATAAATTGAACGTTTTCGGCAGAGGTCCCAGGCCCCCACAGCAGCACCCGATCACGGACATAACGCATGTGCCAGCCATCCCCCCGCTCAACCAGGCCCTTAGGGTGCGGACCGGGACCCGACACACGTGCCACCACTGCAATGACCTTCTAAGGAAGGGGCGACCACCGGACACGCCACACCATGAGAACCTGAACACTAAGAATGACCTTTGAGACACACACAAGCATAAATACAACAATTATGTTGCATGGCAACATTTGGGTACTTAGGAAGTAGTATGTAGTTTTATTATTATTTTATGTAGTTAAATCATTTAAGCTTTGTTCGTAGTTTAGACAGTAGCAATCAAAGCTTGCTTGATAAAATAAATTACGAGTATCAATAGAGAATATCATCGCGGCTTTTGTTATTGTATTTCGTTATATAAAATGTGGATTTTATTTGGATAACACATCGGTAAAGGTCGGTCTTCTACGTATATTGTATTATGACTTATGTTATTTTGTATTTTGATCCGAGAAATAACTCTTGCGCATATCTGGAATGTCGACGATGTAATTGTTCTTGGAAAAATATCATTAAATAAAAACCTTTCTTAAATCCTACAAAAGTCGGTTCAAACCCACCCGGCATGTACCAATGAGAAATACACTTTTATTATTTGTCATAGATTTACAATACCACCTTTCCCGTGCCTCGGAGAGCACGTTAAGCCGTCGGTCCCGGTTCCACTAATTCCAACTTGTGGAATCGTTAATAAATGTCATAAAAAATGACATCATATCCTCGACGATCTGGCTAGCCGTGGCGAGTATAGGCCAAATTCTCCAGATATATGTTCTGGAAGGCCCATCTCCAGCAGTGGAGGTCTAGGAAGTTGTGTTCTAGGGGCTGTAATGATGAATGATAATCAAGGCCGTATCGTAATTTTATACCAAGAAAGTAAGTAGAACAATTTGTTAACGATTCCACAAGTTGGTATTAGTGAAACCGGGACCGACGGCTTAACGTACGGCACGGAAACGGTGGTGTTGTAAATCTATGACAAATGTACATAAGACATTTTTTTTTTCATTTCAACCCCGGCGAGTTAGAACCGAGCCACCACTGCTCTAAAGAGTAACACAACATTAAAATTTAAATCAACATCTCTAGATACGGTACGAGTATCATGACCCGCTCATTGTTATCAGAATTGACATATCAATTGTTTACAGGCGATTTGATTGTGGTAGTTACTTTTGAGTTCGTGTGGGATTCCACGTCAGCCAAAGGCCTTGGCTCTACTTACGATATTAATCACCAAATCACGATCCATCAAAACCTGTCAAATACGTTTAATCAACCGCACCAATAATAACTAAATAGTTAAATGCGTTGAGCTAAATGCAATGACCGGGCAATTCAATTTTATTTTATTTTTACATGTACTCGTAGGCATAGGACAAAAAGATATGTATTCTACACTTTTACACGTCAATTTTTTACAATATTAATATAAAACAATATAATATTAATATAATATAATATTAATATAAACAAATCATTTAAATTTCTCACATATTGGTGTATCTGGAGCAGTACATGATAACCATCATTTAGGAATAGAAACAAAAAAATACACAATTCTAAATACAAAATAACGCTTCAAAATATAGCTGCTGTAAATAGGCATTGTCACACTATAAGCTAAGACAGACACAATTATAAAAAAAATATATACCTACTCGTAAATGTCAGTTACTTGGTAACTTCGCGTTCTTTGAAAGAAAGAAATAAATAGTTTATTGGTCACAAAAAAAACACAAGCAGTAATTTTAAAATACAACATAGATAAGACAAATAGGAAATCAGCTCAGCAATAACGTGTTCCAGCGGTTCCAGCTCCGTGTTCTAGCGGTTAAGTCAGTAAGTTTGTATGTGACTGGTAATCTAGTTGAATCCTTGATCGTAGCTCTGCCATGTCACCGGTCCTTTTATATTGTTCAATTGTTGGAAAGACATCTTTTCTATATTTTTTGTTGCCAATTAGCATGTGTTACTAATTATGAAATATCCGCATTGTTCTTGTATATTTAGTAAAGTACTTAACAGGATATTGATATTAAACATATATATGTCGTCTGTTGTAGCTGTACATCTTTGGAATCAGTTACATTCGTAAAACTTCAGTAATTTTACTTCATTATTCATTCATTATAGCCCCTAGAACACAGCGTCCTAGATCTCCACTGTTATTACATATCTGGAGAATTTGGCCTACACTTGTCACGCTGCCAGAAGGGTGGGTTGGGGAGGATCTGATGTCAATTTTAAATGACAATTATTAACGAGTTTGTATTAGTGGTAACGTGATGCCCGAGGCAATGGAAACAGTGGTGTTGTAACGTTGTAAATCTATGACAAATATGCGTTAGAAAAGTGGGTACATTCTCTGGTTGAATCGACCTTTGTAGGATTTCAAGGAAAGCGTTCTTACAACCGAGCCACCACGCGTTATTTTTTTATACTGAGTTCGAATTGTGACATCGCATCGTGCCCACCTGCCGTGGTACGCAAGTTCCAAGGAACATCAGTGTCAAGATGCTTTTCTGTACTTCGCTTTTTTGTCAGTATTGTGTAGTTGTTTATATTTATTGTATCGAATTTGTGTAGTTGTATTAGTATGTATTTATTATATAGTATGCGTATGTAGGTATATGTATGTTTATTATACTTATATAGGTATATTACGTAGGTCTATATTATTTCTTAGAATTAAGATTGTAAATAATGTACATTATTCAATCATTTTTATTTTTTATATTTTGTGCACCTACTCCTGTCACTAAAAACTCTCTTATTGTCCTTAAGGTTAACAGGCAGAGAATGTCTAACGACATTATGTTAGCCCTTTGTACTTATGTGCAATAAAGTTTTTAAATAAAAAAAATAAAAAAAATACTCTAGTAAAGTAAATGCGGACTGATGGTGGTAATTTGCCCAGTCTGCCGGGGCGGGGAAGTATTCACCGTTCGCGCTAAAGCCGTCATGCTCAATCAAGTCGGCATAGTATTAGGGACTGATCTCAGTCATGATTGTGAGATTCCAGTTACTAACATTCATGGACCTCATCAGGTGGGCGCAAGGTCACATTTCGTGCTAGTACTGTACATCACCTGCCTATATTGTCGTAACTGCTTTAGTTGTCCCAAAGATTTGACCAGTATAAAATGTCTAGCAGCATTATAGGTGTACTTTGTGCAATAAACATTACACATAATAATTAATAAATAGTCGTAGTATTATTGCGATCGTATCCCTTACGGGGTGGTCAGACATACGATTTCTTAAATAAGAGGATTCACAATTAGCTAACTGTAGGTACTTAATGGTCCAATAGAGACCAAATGCGGAAAAAGTTATTTATTTTATTTTATTTTTATTTATTAATTAATTAATTTCCACAGCACATTACAGAACATAAAGGTTAGTATATAATTGAGTTTATACATTGGCCAAATTAGGAAACATACTTTATTACTGATACTTAGGTGTCAAAGAAAAGGAGAAAAAACAAGAAATACAACCAAAAGATATAGAAATTCAATTAAACATAAAACAATAACACAAATAAAATTACAGATATCCAATATTGAATTAAATTAAATTAAAAAAGAAAAAAAAAACTAAAGATTAAATTAAAAAGATTTCTAAATTTAATAATTAAATAATTTTAGTTAAAATCACAATTAGCTTCATTGTTAATGTTTAGATCTTAAGGACCTAATATCTAACTTAACTTGATTTATGCAATGAGTTTTATAAATACTGTAGTTTATTTTATATCGTGTTATTTTTATTTTTATTATTTTTTATACTTGTCTAAACTGTTTTCAAATTTAGGTATTGTTTATGCATGTTGATCACGAATACCTTTGTAAGCAAGAGTGGGGCTCCCTGTATCACAGACCTTCTGGGTCATAGTACAGGGATCCCCGTATTTTCTGATTGATGTATCTAGGTTTTTAAGTCAATAAACGTTTTTATTATTATATTGTTAATAAGATATATACCTATTCTTACTTCTATAAATACGATGGTGTTTTAGTTTAAATAAAATCAATCCTGAATAAACTTATATAAATAAATTACTATACCTACTTAATACAAAATATAAAAAGTTTTCTTGTCATGAAAACATTGTGATTGCTATAAATAATAACGTAGGTACTAATTCAACAATTTATGCAAAATTAACTAAGTACATGAATTTAAATAAAAGCTCAGTATCATCTTAGAGCAAGGGGCTGCTTTAAGTCTCAACGCGTGCCCAGCCACTGTGATCTCGAGCTGATATCTTGTAAGTAGTGATGTCCTATGTCGAAACATCGATAAATTAAAATAAGCATACTACAATCTTTATCGAAAACCAAACTTCAGTGTTGTTTTTCCTAAATAACAGAAGGATAGGCAAAATTCCTGATGCACCGCAAGAGAAACCTACGGACAACATCATCATCAACAACCTGTGTCTGATATATACTAATAATAATATAGGCCTTCCACAAGGCTCGCCACTTCACACGATCTCCTGCCACCCTCATCCAACCCCCACCAGCGACCTTCTTCAGGTCATCCGTCTATCAAGCGGGGGATCGTTCCACTCTGCGTCATTCCGTACGTGGTCTCCAATCAAGAACCCGTCTACTCCATCGTTCATCGGTTCTGCGATGTTCCGTACGACAGCACTGGAAGTACGCAAGAAGCTCGGGAAGTTGCGCCACATCTTCTTATCAGACATACCCGTTTGAAGACGAGGGTTTTCAACGGTCAACGCGACACAGGAATTCGTTGTTTTTCATATAAAGCGAAACTTAGTAAACATACAGTAGCGTGGTCGTGAGCAGCTTTGGAGCAGCACCTTTATGTCGGATTCCACGGGATATAAAAAATATTCAAATAATAATTACAAACAACTTAAAACTGTTTATTACTTTATAATATAATTAAAACTATTTTAAAAGTAAAAATTAAATTAAATTTTAACTAAATCTATTAAAAAAAACTATAAGTAAGAAATGTCCTCTAGAGACGACTCTTCAGGGATAGTCCCAAGGAGATTGGCAACATTTCCCCTCTGTATAGCGAGGCTAATACGTTGGCAGAAATAATTGCCACCTTTCCTGTCTCCAGACTTCCGTTAGCCGTTAGCCGTTTGGACAACTCTCTAAGGTTCTGAGCAGAAACTTGACGAGGTCGCCTGGATGTTACAAAAGACACAAATTTTACAAATAATATATATATTAAGATTTTGCTGTAGTAAAGATGTGGATTTTTGTTGAATAAATAAACTCCAACAAGGAAGTGTAAAATATCGATAACAAGAACTGCCCATCCCTCTTTTGGGCGCGGCCAGTTGCAAGATCGGATGGCGCAATAACGCAGAGCGCACGCGAGCGAATGTGACCCAATCTTGGCATGACGTGTCGTTACCTTACTGCCATAGACATATGTTTGTACCGGATTAATACAATGTAATAGTCTTACATTTTCTTAAAATTGTCTTAGCTTACAATGCTTTTTGACAGCAGCCATAAGTCACATTATTATATTTTAGTTTAAATAATAAAAATAATAAAATTATTTATTTATTTATTTAAAAACTTAATTGCACTATGTACAAAGGCGGACTTAATGCCGTTAGACATTCTCTGACAGCCAAACCTTTAGGACATTTAGACAGTATCAATGGTAAGTAGGTGCAATATTATTAAATGACAATTTGTAAGATATATGTAGGTATATGTAGACATAACAACAAATACATACTAATAATACTTAATAATTACATTCTAATACATAAACAAGTACATATATAAATTATTCATTATGGATTATTTATATATATACAGGGTTACAGAAAAAGTCGTGCCAGTTCAGGTCAGCAAAGTTCAGGGCGTGGAGCACCCATCAGTTCTGACCTACTTCTCTATGAAACACCCTACCCTAAATTTAACCCTTTTCGAGACCTTATGTATTGTATAAAACCAAAACAATATATATATAGGCGGTGGTGGCTCGGTTGTAAGAACACTTTGCTTAAAATCCTACAAAGGTCGGTTCAAACCCCCCCGACATGTACTAATGAGAAATAACATTTTCTTACGTACATTTTTCATAGATTTACAATACCACCGTTTCCGTGCCTCGGAAAGCACGTTAAGCCGTCGGTCCCGTTTCTAGTAATACCAACTTGTGGAATCGTTACAAAAATTACATAAAAAATTGACATTATATTCTCGCCAGCCCGTCTGGCCAGCGTGGTGAGTGTAGGCTAAATTCTCCAGATATATGTTCTGGAAGGCCCATCTCCAACAGTGCAGGTCATGGATGCTGTGTTCTATTAGCTGTATTGAAATATATAGGTCTCAGAGTATCGGGGTTGTTACCACTCATCGTAACTCTTATGGAGCATCGTCTTGTTTGCCTCGCAAGTAGGTGATTTTTTGTAACTGTACTTTTTAAACTAATAAATAAATATATTGGAATACTTGTTTTTCAACCATCTTTTCTTATCTAGTATAAGTATTTAATATTATTATTATTATTATTGTAAAATTGTATTATTGGTTCTATTTGTCGTAATGTAAGAGGTCATGTTATATATTTTTAATTATTTAGTAATTATTTATATTATTTTGAGTTTTAAGATTGTTGTAACTTAATATATTCATGCCTAAAGTAATGCAGGTTTCAAAAAAAGCAATACACGCGAGGGCAGTCTCTAAAAAAGTCCTAAAACAGGTAATCATCAACTAAAACTGTATGTGTCTGCAATCTCGACATTTCATAATTATTACCAACTTAGCGATTTAATACACACATTAGGGCATAAAATGAGTTAATATGTACCTGAGTCTTTAATGACATAAGATCTCATATTAAAATATTAATGTCCTTTAGAGCTAATGATATTGACTAAATCACATTTTCGATTTTGTAAGTGGCCACATTTCTTTATGACTCTCATACCGACATCGCTAAGATAGCGATCTGTCGAGACTGCCGGCCCAGATTTGTTTTTTATCAGCGTCGCGGTAGTTTCGCCACCCGTTCAGTATGTTACGATGGTACGGCGTTTCATACGGATACAGGAACGCTCCGATCCATAATCCATCGTCAGTCTAGACTTGATGGCTGTATGGTTTGACAGCACTTGACACAGAAATGTACACCCGATGATTGTGGCGACGTTACGAAAATACGGGACATTTTCAGTGTGTTCAAAGCTCGAGATCGGACCGGAACATAATGTGGACCGGCCTTTACGATTAATTGCAAAACTTAACGACCATTAAATGTTGATGAGATAAATATAAACGACTAAGGAGTCGTTGATTCTAAACTTGCATTTTAAGACAAGCTATTTTGTAAAAATAAATAAAATTTATAGGAAGGGTCTAGATAGAAGATATACGTCTCCGTCAGCGCTCAAGATCTGATTTGTTGCAGGTCATTCGTGCACGGAGGCTATCTTTTCACAATAGTTGTATGGTTCAAATTGATAATAGAGAAAGGATTGTGGCCGTCTTACAATAATTGGACGGAAAAATTGTGTTTAATAATAATAATATACGTTTATTTAAAGCAACTAGGCTCACTTGTTAGTTACAAAATCCTTACAACTAATGTTAATATAAAAATGAAAATAAAAGTAAAAGAAAATAAAATATGGCAATATTAACAATATGTCCGTGCAGTAACCACTCCGCCCCCCACCAGTCTGACAGGATGCACCTCACTCCCGCCAGACCAGCAGCCGCACGAAGCAGCCAATGCACGGCGAATCATATCTTTCAGATATCATCTTCAGGATACTGTTAGTGCTTGTCCTCACTCTGTTAAGCAATGATGCAGTGGTTTTGCGTCTTATAGCAAAAAAGTCATCTGTATGAGCCTGCGCAAACATTGCGGACGCACTACAGTAGCGTGGCAGCCCCAACAATATCCTGAAGCTATTATTGTACTGTACACGTAGGGCGCTGATCGATGCCTGCGTAAAGTTGGTCCACAGACTGCTAGTATAGAACGTTTGGCAGTAGGC
Organism: Tinea semifulvella; assembly: GCA_910589645.1. Lineage (NCBI taxonomy): Eukaryota > Metazoa > Arthropoda > Insecta > Lepidoptera > Tineidae > Tinea > Tinea semifulvella. The sequence continues at coordinate 8,314,170 of OU342599.1, forward strand.
TTTAAATAGCGTTATCTTGACTTGCTCACTACTGCGTGCAAACCTACGTGCCAACATATTAGATCTAATCGCCAGCGCCCTACGTTCTCGTTCGATGTCTACCTGATCCTTGAGGTCCTCTGTTACATAATGTCCCAAATATTTAAACTGGGCTACTCTCTTAAGCTTCACACCATTTAGGTAAATATCTGACATAACAGTTTTGGATCTACCCGTGACCTCAAAGATCAGATATTCACTCTTCTTTACATTATACACCAGCCCATGAGCAAGTGCATACTGTTCACAGGTCTGTAACAATTCTCTTATTGACCCCACCGTTGGCCCCAGCAGCACCATGTCGTCCGCGTAGCTGATGTTGTTGACACACACATCATCCACCCAACACCCAACACGCTTGCTGCTAAGGGAAACGATGAGCTCATTTACATATAGGCTAAACAGCTTTGCTGAACTCAGACCCCCTTGTCTTACGCCGCATTCTAACCTGTAGTCGTCAGAGAATGTGTCTCCCCATCGTACACAATTTACTTGGTTCGTGTACCAAAACTGAAACATTCTTATCACTTCAGCAGGCATACCATTGGCCTCCATTTTTTGCCATAACACATCATAAGCTACAAGATCAAAAGCCCTGGAAAGGTCAAGGAAACAAGCAATTACAGGAGTGCGTCTCGATGTATAATACTGTGCAGTGTGCTTAAGGCTTAGTATTGCACTCTCAGTAGATAGTCCTGCTCTAAACCCGAATTGACCATCATGCAACTGCAAGTACCCATCCAACTGCTCACCCAACAGTCCATCCAGAACTTTCGCTATTATGGTGGCGAGAGAAATTGGCCTATAGTTCGCACTGTTAGATATATCTCCAGTCCTGTTTTTTACGATAGGTACCACAATGGTTCGCATAAGAGCTTTAGGAAGGTAGGAATGAGCAAGGCACAGCGAGTACAACATGGCCAGCACCCTGGGTAGATGCAATCCCGCAAATTTTAGATGCTCAATGCTTAGACCGTCATGACCAGGGGACTTTCCTCTTACCATTTTACTAATTACATTTGCTACCTGTTTAGCAGAAAACCGAGTCAATTCCCCAGCACGACAAGATTCAGCACTGATCATATTAGACTGCGATGGCCCGAGGGGCGACGACACCCTAAACCGTTCCCTAAACAAACTCGCTATGTCTTGAGGAGCACTACAGCTGGCGACGCTCACGGGTAGGCCAGGCTTAGCATTAAGCTTGTTTAGGTTTACTTTTTCGATTCAAAAATTTATTTTGAAGTCCAGTATGCGGGAACAAATAAAAAATTACTTTTATTTGCGATGAGCTATCAGTAGGGCTTCGCTCATGGTGGTTAGTCTTTGTTTTGATAGGTTTTATTGTAGTTCTATAGCACAGAAGAAACAACTATAATATTCCACGTCGTCCTATAACCAAGATCCTGTGCTGTCCTCCCTCAAGAACTAATGTAGGTTCACATTATTCAACATCCCGAATGTGCAACACCTACAGTAGTCTCTGCAGTGCCAATAATGATATAGACATATTTCATGACCGTTACAATGTATTCAGAAAAAATGTTCTCGAACATTTCAAACCATCAATATTTGAGTAGCTTATAATTTATTTAACAAGTGTTTTGTTTTCGTTTTTTTTTTTTAAGGTACCAAATTTGTGCAATTTTTATGTTTCCTAATTAATTCTATTAAAAAAGAGAAAAATGTATAATTTTATTTTAGAAGTCATATTTTTATTTTGTAAATTTGATAGTTTTTGTTAATTTTTTATTTTTTTTTGTTTTAACAGTAGTAAGTTTTTAATTGTTTTAACAGTAATAAGTTTTTAATTTCTTCTTTTTTTATATTGGTGAATGCTGTGACACCTAATTGGTACATATATTAGATAAGCTATAATTATACTATGTTATGTGTGTGATAATATATGTACTGCTGTGTGTACTAAATAAATAAATAAATAAAATAAAAATAGAAATTAAATATACTAAACAAGAAACCTATAAATAAAAAATGTCCTCCAGAGACTTTGCCAGTTTTGTATTTCCCCTCTGTATAGCGTTGTAATAACAATAATAATACGCTGACATAAATAATTGCAAGCCCTCATGTCTCTAGAATTCTCCATCAGCCATTCGGACAAATTATTTGCCAGGTTATTTTGCTTGGCTGAGGTTCTCAAGTTTTATTTGAACATGATTAAAAACGGTTTATAAATAAAAATAATAATAAACTTTATTGCTTTACAATATAATATAAAAAAAACTACTTAAGTTGTTTCCTTTACTAAGGAAGTAGAGGTTATTGTTACAACTACTAAACTACTAATAAAGTTGTATGAACACCACCACAAACCGAAATAAAATTACAAAATATCAATTAATTTAAAAGGATATGTTGAAATGTACCTCTATATAGTTATTTTACGAGTGTAATTCCACAATGGTAATATTAAAATTAATGTATTATTTTAATACATAAAATATTAATCAACGTTCACTTTATTTACTCTGAGGCTATCGAAAGAGTTGCTAGATGAAAAAAATATATAGATTCAAAATAAAAATATTCTACATTTTTATAGAAATACTATTAGTCTGACACATATATTAGCACAAGAGAAATATCAACAAATGTATACTAAGGTGTCGTACAGATAAAGACATTAAAGGTTCGTTTATAAATACACACAAAAATTTTTTTGAAACTTTTAAAAGTTATTTGAAAAAACTCTAGTATTTTTTTAAATGAATTTCATTGTCACAAAAGTATAAACTAAATATTTGAACGTTTTGAGCTCGTTAGAGCATTCTTATGCATTATTTATACTGTTTTAGCCAATAACGTAAGTTTTGTTTTTTGGTCTAAAATCATTAAGTTAACGTAAGCATAAGCTAAGAAAAATCTAATCACACTTTAAAGATCTCAGCTCTAAGACGGTAACAAGTCATTTAGCGTGACTTGATACCAGTTACAATTACAGATTATTAAAAGAAGTCCTGCAGCCCTATTCTGTTACTTACTCGCAAACGTTATTAGTGGATTTCATTATTTACGTCAGAGGTTGCGTCATAATTACAAAATATTATTCAATTCTCCACTCTATAGGCGCTCGACCTTGACAGCGGTCGTGTAAATACCAAATTAAATAGCGTGATATATATATAGTTATCGGATTCAATTATATAACGTTTGCACTTAAGTATCAGAATAGGGCTGCTGGGGAGCAATTCGCAATTAAACATTTCAGACAGTTCGAAGCAATCTTTTTATTGTAAAGCTAGTAGATAGATTTATTACATGTTTAGGTACATTTTAATTTTAGAATCTTTAACGATTTATAATCTTGTGTTTTTTAATTCAATTTCTGTAATTCGGCATAAAGAAAAACCCGAAAAATGACAAATTTAATTATTTAATAAGTATGTTATAATATTAGGCAATATAATTTCACTGCATTCTACCAGGTAGAACGCCATGAATCCATACAACTTTAATGTAATGTAGAGCAGTGCATAACAATACAAACATCAAGATTTAATTTTAAAAAAACCCAATTTATTTACACACAAAATTACACAAAAACTACAGTTATAATTATAGCTACTGTAAATAGGCATTGTTATCTTATCAAATAATACACAACTATAAAAATATAAATGTCGCTTAAGATTACATATAGCTGCTGTAAAGAGGCGTCGTCATACTATAAGCTAATGAACAGAAATCTCAAAAATGAGACTTAACATTATACATTTGACCGCCTCCGTGGTCTAGTGGTAACAGACGTTGCCGTAAACTCGGGAGGTCGTGGGTTCGATTCCCACCGGGGGCAAGTTGTACATTGTATAATTTGTCTCGGTCTGGGTGTTTATATGTATAATATGTATATATTTACAAAAAAAAAAAAGTATAATATGTAGTTTATCAACCATCTAGTTTCCGTAACACAAGCCTCGCAGCTTACCACGGAAATTAGATGGCGCTGTGTGATTGTCTGGAAATATTTATTTATTTATTTACATAGCTGCTGTAAAAAGGCATTGTCATAATTGTTAAGGTATCAAACTGTTGTTAGTCTCTATGACTCAAGACAGACATACAGTGATATTAGAAAATGTCGTAATGTACTTCTTGGACGTGTAAATTTGAATTTTAAATTATAATTATATTATTTTATTACCATAGTTATTTTATGTGTTTCAGCTTTATTTCTTCTTACTATTGTCTATGAAATATTAAATGAACTATGAATTTCGTACAGTCGCGCGGGACGCAAAACTTGCCACAGCTGCAAAGTGTGAATAGACCTTAAACCTTGATGGTTTATAGTTCTCACAATAAAAACACATATCTGTCTATAAATCCCATAATAGGTGTTTGATGAATTATACAATAGTAACACGCTAGTTACGAGTACTTTTGCTAGGAACCTAATCACTGGAGCCCCTACATATACGTCAATAACGATTTGTCATAGCATACAAAACTACTGTATAAATATTATAGTTAATAATATTTATTGAAGTAAATATTTACTGTGTTAGTTTAGATGCGTTTTCGGCGGTAGAGCAAAAATGCTTTTCAATTTAATTCGATTCATTTATTCACCATTAGATACATAACGTACACTTGGTTTTGTCAGTTATACAATTAACAATTTAGTTATCAAAACAATTGACATCAATAATTAAATTTAGGAAGCTGTTAATTAAATGGTTAAAAGAACAATGTTTTTATAGTATCCAAGAATTTTTACATTATAAGCGTTGACAAATATAATTTTAGTTGTAATTGACATGTACTATTATTTGCATACCATTATGGTAGGATACAGCTGAACTGTAAAATTATCTTATATCTACCTGTATTCTGTGCAATAAACGATTTTGAATTTGAATGGTCGACCATTAGTACAAAGAACAGCTTATTAAAACTATGTAAATTATACACTCCCTAAATGTAGATGCTGCTGTAAAAGAGCGTTGTCAGTTACTATACTACTTAAACCTACGTTATTAAATTAGATGTCAATAAATGTCACAAAATATATTAATAAATATTACATTATGTAAGATAAGCAGCTGTAAAAGGGCGTTGTCACTTAAAAACTAAATAAAAAATATGTGTGATTGCAGCTAAATGTTAAACCTTTGACATGTTGACATTTGGGCCAAACTTAAGTGTGAAAATGGCCGCGTTTAATTTTAATAATAGGGTCGCCAACAGTGCTAACAGCTCCCATGCATTTGTACCTAAGGCTTAATCAAAAGTCTGATGCTGCACCTATTATAAGCGACCACCACAAGCTATAACACAACAGTTAAACAATAATCAAGTCAGTCATGAATATTATATTAACTGCCTCCGTGGTCTAGCGGTTAAGTCAGTGGATTTAGACTCGGAGGTACCGGGTTCGATTCCTGGTCGGACACAAAAATATTTATCAATGCAAATGAATACATTTAATTAACATTTAATTTATTTGTGATATTTCTCGAGTTTTTTAACGTAAAACAGCAACAAACATACATGAATCCATCCTCACAACTTTCGTGTTTATAGTATTAGAAGTATATGATAGAAATAAAAAGTTTATGGGTGGTAAGTAGAAAAAATCGAAACACATAGAAGAGAGAGACGTTTAAGGCAATGCTCGTAAATAGATTTATTACCAATTACTGGTATATCTAATCGTTGGGCCTATATCTCGGATGGCATGCACATTAGCTGCTACTTACTAATTACAGGGACATCTACACTTGAAAGCAATAAAAACGGGTTACTGACATAAAAAAATAATTCATTAACGCTTTATTTATTTATGCTGAAACTGTTTATTCACATAAATATCTTATATGTTTAATAACAGCAAACCTTTAAAAGTGTAGTGGGGGATTGCGGGGTGTACTTATATCTATTAAATAAAAGTAAAGTATCATCACGACCCTTCCGGAGTGGTTAGAAACCACGCTTATAAAGAAGCGGAATCACATTTAACCAACTTTACTACAGGCCAATTATGATACGTGGCAAGCTCGTCGATGTCTCTAGCGTAGCAAACTCGAGATATATCACAAATAAATTAAATATTAATTAAATTAATAAATATAAATAATTTAAAGTTAAATGAACCTACGAGAATATTCCGACGAAACACCCAGCGGCCAGGAATCTTATTTAAGAGTTTAATTTAGTGATCCGTGTTCATTGCCCGAGAGTGTAAGAATCTTGTCGCTACTAAATTTAATGTAGTATGTCATCAGAACAGATGCCATTAGGTCTTGTAAGGAAGGCTGTGCATCATCACAACATCCTAAGCAGTTGATAGCGACATTTCTAGAAATCCTCTCATTCTTGCTAAGATTACATGAAATCGTTGAAGATGTCTCAATCTTTGACTAATATACAAGTTACTTTATATACTGCATTTTGATACAAAATATTTTTAATCTACTAGAACCTCTGCTGACAGCATACTCATTGGAAGACTTTGCTACTAAAATAAATAACTATTTTTTCTTCATCACCACAGCTTTTTACAGTCGAGAGACCTTTATAAGGAAAGCGATATGTACCAATGAAAAATATAATCTTTAAACATACATTTTTCATAGTTTCATAGTCACCACTATGGGGAAAAAATGAAAAATTATAATTACGGTCGTGATGATAATTGAATATTTAAAATTGAAATCGGACCCTCGTCAACCCGTCTGGCCAGCGTGGCGAGTGAAGGCCAAATTCTCCAGATATATGTTCTGGAGATGGACCATCTCCAATAGTGGATGTCTAGGATGCTGTGTTCTAGGGGCTGTAATAATAATACCTATATATATATATATGATTACGGTCGTGATGATAATTTAATTTTACTTTTTATAAATTCTTGACAGCTCCATCGCAGCAGCATCACATCCCGTAGAACATAAATACCTTCCTAGAAGTTCACTGTTGAACCATCTGCATCCTGCATCGTGCATCTGGAGAATTCGGCCCACACTCGTAGAAAATAATCAATAAAATACGTAAGATTTATTTATATTAAAATAAAACTATAATTTTGACAGATGGGCGTAGTGTGTGGAGGACCCTTGCTGCGTTCCCCCGTTGAACGTCAAGGCTGGCCCTTTAAACAAAATGTTATCTACTCAAAGGGTCACCCTGTGCTAAACGAAGTTGTTTTCCTAAGCTCACGAAAGAGAGCCAGAGCCTCCTCGTTTCGACTGTAAATGGGATGATGATTAAAAATGATCGTCTGTGTGTTTGACTTGAAGGCAAAGCAAATTTGGCTTAAATTGTATGAATACAATAATAGTAACGTCAAGTCGAACGGCTTCTAAAGCGAAATAAAGTGATAAAAAGCGCCTAAAGCGAAAAGCCAAACACAGAGTCTGCGTACTTGTTACGTTTAGGGCGTGTAGCTGTGTCTAAAAAAAAGTAAAGTATCATCACGACCGTTTCCCTTTCGGGGTAGTCAGAGACCACACTTATCAAGAAGCGGATTCACATTGAGCCAACTTTACTATAGGTCAATCATGACAAGTGGCAAGCTCGTCGATGTCTCCAGCGTACCAAACTCGAGAAATATCACAAATAAATTAATTTTACATTACACACAAATTAATAAACATTATTGTGTCCCGACCAGTAATCGATCCCGGTACCTCCGAGTCTAAATCCACGAACTTAACCGCTAGACCACGAATGCAAATAAATAGCTGTGTCTGCAAATAAATTATTATAAATACCCGGTCAATAAATATAATTCAATTATATCAACGCATCAGTTGGGTTTAACCCACATACTAGTACTAGATGTACTCGTTATTTTAATTTGCTCTCATTTGTATAATTACATCTATAAATATTCCCTTATTTATAAAAAACTGCCTCCGTGGAGTATTACTCGGAGGTACCGGGTTCGATTCCTGGTCGGGACATAAAAATATTTATATAAATACATTTAAGTAATATTTAATTTATTTGTGATATTTCTCGAGTTTGGTACGCTGGAGAAATCGACGAGCTTGCCACTTGTCATCATTGGCCTATAGTAAAGTTGGCTAAATGTGAATCCGCTTTATAAGCGTGGTTTCTGACCACCCCGAAAGGGAAACGGTCGTGATGATACTTTACTTTTTACTTTTACTAGCGTCCATGATGTTGTGCATCCCGCTGAAGATACGAAACGGGAATACAATTCATGAGGTCAGAACCTTAAGTAATAAGGAAATTACGACGCAAAAAGGAGGAGATTTTAGACTCTTGGTATTTTCCAAGTGGCAGTGTAAGGTACCGACATAGTTTTAGCAAAAAAAAACACCCGCAAAAGGATGTTGGAGATCGTTAAACACAAAAGGCATGGATCCGCAAATCTTGCCACCCGTATATGGCTTGTCATTAATATTTCATTAAAAAAAAAAACAACCAAGTCTTTTTATGCTTTATGCATTACATGATAGCTATGATGTGTCAAATTGAAATATACGTCGGTTCTGCAGAATTGACATTTCTTTGACTATATGCATGACTGGGCTTTAAAACATTTTTTATTTTTTCAAAATTCAAAAATATTACATTAGTTTAAGTAACTTATGTTTCATCTATATTGTTAATATTCTTCTGTAGTAGATTTCTTCCTTTTTTTCATATTCAAATTAAAATTATTTATTGCCATTTTTACAAATAAAATACAATATTATTAAAATTAATTAAATTAAATTATGGATGGAAATAAGTAAGTGACATTGATGCCATAAACGAGTACTGCAGCTTAATCTAAATTTGTGGCTTAAAGGCCGTGTTAACTTATAATCTAAATAATGATAATTTTATATCAAATTATAAAAAAAAAATACAATAACAATTTCGTGGCTGTATAGAGGCCGTGTCAACTTATAATCTAAAATAATTATAATATAGAACTTAATTCGTGGCTGTAAGGGAGCTGTGTCATTTTACATACTAAATAAATAATAATATTAGTAATAAATAAAAATGAAAATAAGTGGCTGTAAAAGGGCCGTGTCAGCTTATGATCTAATTTTATTTATGACTCAGTATATATATATATATAGCTTTTATATGCTATGGTATCCATCCACCAATGCCTCCTTAAAGTCATAGTAACTCTTTTTAATTAAGATAACTTTCATTTTACTTTGCTTGTTAATTTAATTTTAGGCTTATATTTAAAAACCTTTAATAGTTCTTAGGGAATTTACTGTTCAATATGTATATACAATAGTCAACTGTTGGTTTTCTAAAATAAATAAATACAAATAAAAGGAGAGGATACGGGACGTGTTAAATTATTCACTTCAGAATGCGTACAGAGTTATCCGTAGCACCCGCTACCAGAACACAGGGTCTTAGACCTTCACTGTTGAAGATGGGCCATTATCAATGGATATTTGGTTGAGATGGGGATGGGCAATTTATTAACGATTATACGTTGGTATTTGTGGAACTTAACGTAAATGTGAAATTCATGACAAACATACATAAATATACATAAGTTTTTGGATTTTTACAACTAAGCCACCACCGTATAAGCAGTCGTTTATTGGGTACAAATTAGGTAAGAAAAAAGCCGGCTATAAAAACGCCTGTAGTATCTATCTACTTTGGTTTTTGTAAAATAAAAGATATGCGAACTATACTAACGCACTTGAATCAGTAGTAAGCTAGCTATATAGCCACATACGCCAAACGCGCGTCTTTTATGCATTCTGTCTCGTTTGCGTCCCATTATCTAACAATTGCGCATTGTGTAGTGAATAATTTAACACGTCTCGTATCCTCTTCTTTTATTTTTATTTATTTATTTTGGAAAACCAACAGTTGACTATTGTATATAAATATTAAACAGTAAATTCCCTAAGAACTTTTAAGGGTTTTCAAAAATAGCCTTAAATTGAATTAACAAGCAAAGGAAGAAAAAATAGCTACAGAAGAATATTAACAATATAGGTGAAACACAAGTTACTTAAACTAATAAACATTATACAAACAATTAATTATAATTGATGCCTGCCATTGACCGATTCAACATACCGAAGAATTAACTGACGTCTAATGCTTGCAGCCTTGGAATTAAATAAATCAATGTCCAGCTCTTCCGCAAGGACATTGAAATCATGACGTCGGATTTTTTTATAAAAAAGAAGCGTAAGCGATTTTTCAGCATTTATTTTTAACCACGCTTCACGATCAAATGTTAAAAATCAAAAATGTATTATTGACCGATTCTTACATAAGTCAATGTGACATTTAAAATAAACACTGTACGATGGTGACAATATAGAAGTAGAATGCGCTTCGAGACGAGATGCTATGTCATGACTCAGTAAGGCAAGACGCACACTAGAGTCACTTAATAGAAGAAATAATTATCTATTTATACGTCAGCAAAGAAGCCGACAAACGCATTTAGCTAGGATCGGCCGCAATCGGGAACCTTCGGCACATCTCATCGTCCATATCCCAATGCTTGAAGATTGAAGACGACAGAGCAAAGACGTGGACATTGACAGCTTCGCTTACTACAAATACTACTATAATCGTATATAACTTAGGTCCTGCCTCTCATTCATTTATTTTATTTTTAATTAAATAATCATTAACATATTAGTTTTCACTTATTATTATTTTTTATTTTTTTTCTTTTACTTTTGCTAGTCACTGTGTAATTGTCACTATTAATTTATATCTTATTACTATATTTCACCCTTATTTCTGTTTTTAATTATCTAAATAATATAAAATCTCTTTGGCTTGTGTTCCACTATTGCTACATGTTTAATGTAATAAGCTGTGATTTTCAAAATAAATAATTAAATAGATAGTAGTTTTGGTCCATAAATTCAAGCGAACTATGGAGAGAGCTATGCTTGGTATTTCTCTGATGAATTAAGTTCGAAAGGTTGGTTGTCAGAGTACGAAACGAAACGAAAAACATTAGCAACTTGAAGTGGCAGTAGGCATAGAACGGCAAGCTTAAGATCTCCATATCTTTGGTATCGCTCTGCACACTTAGGCACAATATCCAGAAAATAATAAATTTCGTAATAAAATACAAGTTTTACAAGCAATTGACAGTTATATTAGGTGCCGTCTATCATGCGCCATCTATCATGAAAAAAAGTCAGTAATAAACCCCACTGAAACTATATTTTTATTACTTAAAAGAAATGGTATGGATTTTAATGACTGAAGGACTTGTGTCCAATGCCTTGCCACATATGAAAATCATAATTTAAAAACAAAAATTGAAATTTTGCCGCCAAAACGACGTATAATGAGGAAAACGGTTTCTAGAGGAAAGACCAGGCGGCCACGTACAGGAAGACGCAGAGTGGGATGACCTCTCGCTGGATGGACGGATGACACAAATATCGCTTGTGGAGGTTAGACGAGGGTGGGAAGAGATTGCGTTAAGTGGCGAGTCTTGGAGATTGCGTTAAGTGGCGAGTCTTGGAGATTGCCTATATGTGCAGGAGTGGAGAGATTTAAGCGTATGATGATGTTTTTATTTACTTGCGTCAAAATAATAAAAAAAAAAGATTTGGTTTAGATGATAACAATATTAACTATAATATTTAATATAATATAACTATAATATATAATAATTATTTTTTGCGGTTTTCCCGCGCTGTCAACTCCCATATTTTACCAGACGTGTTTGAGCTATGGTGCCGCGAGGGACTCCAAGAAAAGCATTAAATTCTGCAGCATCTGAAATTTGATGATGACCTCATTAACTCATTGAAAAGAAAGATATATTACGTAAGACTTGGCTGTATGGGCTAGACCATTTGCCATCATCCATCGGGAGAAGAGAACCAAAAAAAAAAGAAAAGAAAAGGAAGATCGGAGGCTCGGACCGAGAGGTCGACAGAGCGAGTATTTTTATAAATATTAGGATTAAAATAATAATTACGGTTAAAGTCTACCGCGTAATAGTGTCCCTCGTAGGAAAGTGTCTAGTTTTTCTACATTTGTAATTATTTCGAAAATATAAAGTATAAAAGAGTTTTTATTATGCATTTTGAATAAAAAAACGGAGTTCCGTAGAATCCTCTTCGTGACAATTAAAAGCAACTACATCCAACCGCAGACGTTGGATAATCTTGTGACTGCAAAGGCAGGTTACAATATTTAGAGGTTTTTAACGATTGCGTTTCAATGAAGAGAATCTGGCTGCAGGTCAAACTAACTTGAATAAATAACTCCATTGAATAATAAAGTTTAGTTTTATTATATTTAATATTTCCTGTCATTTGTTTTTATTGAAGTAAAGCTCTTAAATCAAATATATTCAATTAAGCCTTATAATACAGACTCAATAAAGCAATTAAGTATATACTTGTATTTTAATTAGGCAATTACATATTTTATTGTAATTGAAGACTGCCTCCGTGGTCTAGCGGTTAAGTCCGTGGAATTAGACTCGCAGGTACCGGGTTCGACCCTGGTCGGGACTTAATTATTATTATTTTTTTTTTTTATTGTGATATTTCGAGTTTGGTACGCTGGAGGCATAGACGAGCTTGCCACTTGTCATGATTGTTATAGTAAAATTTTAGGACCTTTGGTTAATATATCTGCCCGGCTAGCATGGCCAATCTTGAATCTTACCTTAATGGGCTTTTAAATCTTATCAAATTCGGGAGCCTCGGGAACCCTGATAAGATTTTTATCTCGCGGCGACTTAAGATTTTTCCCCATAGACATGTAATTTCTTTTATTTTAGTTTTTTCTCCTTACATGCGAATTTAGAGTAATAAAAAAAAGTTATTGACTAGATATAAGACTAAACACAGATATAGTGTTGAATAAAAAAAAATATTAATGCAAAAAAAATAACCAGGTTCTTCACAATGTTTTTTAAACAGTTACATAGATAGAAGAACTCTCCGTTCTTCCTCTAATTCCACTCTGTCCAATTCCACTTACTATTCTTCTTTTGTCTCAAAGTTTGCAGTTGTATCTGTAAACCTCTGAAATCCGTCAGTCCCCGAGCAGGGCTATAGTTACAAAACTTGTATATGCACACTTCATGAAGTCATGATAAATTTAATTTGTTTCTGCCGTTGTTGATGATAATACCTACTTATATTTAATATGGTTACGTATATATATGTATGTTTATTCTTATTGTTTATATGTATGTATTTGTATATACTCGTAGTCTATATTGTATATATATTTCTATATTTTATTGTATATAGTCAGGCTCGAATTGCCGTCATACCCAGTCAAGCCGGCATAGTGTTAGGGACTGATGTCAGTCATGAGTTTCTGATTCCAGTAGCTAACATTCATGGACCTCACGCGCCACTTACCATCAGGTGGGCGCAAGACATCTCGTGCATCAATTAAAAAAATAAAAAATCGCTATTTATTGCTGATTATTTTGACATCCAAACCAATTTAGACAATTTTGACATTTCAACATATGGTTTATATATTTTGATATAACGGCCATTTTAGACGATGTCAGCCCATGCTCACTAGCTGGACTAATAGGAGACGTAATTGACATCAATATGCTATTTGTATCAAACAAAACTATTCTCAATTTGACCATATACGGTCGCTTAATTGAAATATTGCAAAATAAGTCCATAGCAAAATACAAATTATCTAGTAGGAAAACATAAGAAAGGAGGAAAGCCAAAAGGAGCGTATGGCTACTAAATTAGACTAGGTAGCCGACCGGCATACCGGTTCCGTTACAAAAACAGACCAGTGACATCTATTCACTCACCTCGTATCGAACTTTAACTAAAAAAAAAAAAAAAAAACTTTGTACCTATTAAATCTAATTATACTCTTCCTACTCTTTAGGGCACCGTACTGTATCTACAACCTTTAACATACTTGGCGTTAAAGTACACTTAGATCTCAACCACCGAAATTACATTGAGAGCCACACCAAAACAGCGTCCAAAAAACTGAGGTTACCGGTTTTTGCGCCCTCGCTCAGACTAATGATTTATAAAGCGCAAATAAGATAATGCATGGAATACTGTCGTATACTCGAAATACCTATGGGATTGTTTCGCTAAATACCTCACAGCTGCTCTCAATGTCCTGCAGAGGCGGGCGATTTAAATGGAGGACACCACAGTATCTAAAACTCTTAAAAACCGCTACAGCTTCGAGACGTGGTCTCCTTGAGCGTACTCTACAAGCTATACGGTAAGTGTTCTGAAGAGCTCGACAACCTAATCCCTTCTTTTCTATTCCGCAACCGAACCACACATACAGGCCAAAATATGGCCACCGTACTCTGTCATATGATCCCAAATATGAAGCAGATCATGGTAGAAGAGACCGAGTTTGCACAGGTGTATCACACAGTACCTTCTTGGCTAGGCGTCACTATTATATATCTGGCCCTCGTCTATAGAATAATACAAACAAAAAACTATATATATATATATATATTAAATATTTCCAGACAGGTCACACAGCGCCATCTAGTTTCCGTGGAAAGCTACGAGGCTTGTGTTACGGAAACTAGATGGTTGATAAACTACATATTATACTTATTTTTTTTTGTAAATATATATATATTATACATATAAACACCCAGACCAAGACAAATTATACAATGTCCAACTTGCCTCCGGTGGGAATCGAACCCAGTTCACGGCAACGTTTGTTACCACTAGACCACGGAGGCGGTATATTCCACCAAGTTTAATAAATGTGTCAAATATTGATTTCTTGGATTAAATTTTAACGAAACAGAAAATCTCTTCTTAATTGCACAATAGTTAATCAAACATTACAATGACACACACATACCCTAACACAGTAAACACACTTACTCAACACACACACATACTCAGTCATTTTTTTATTTTTATATAACTTAAATTACGTTTAATAACCACATCGTTCCTGGAGAAACAGAATAAAACACTATTTAAATAACCGTGTATTTATTTAAGTTATAATGTATATGATGTACTTGTATGTATAATTGTATGTATGGTTTATGTGTTTAGGTATAATGTGTAGTATATTGGATTAGTTAAGTAACTTATTAACTGTATCATTAAAATTTCTTATTTTTTTCATACTGCTATCACCTTACTCGATCCCCAAGGTTAGCTGGTAAAGAATTCCTACTGGCATTATAGCTCGCCTCTGTACTATTTTAAAGTGCATTAAAGAATTAAAATAAATAAGTTCTCTCTGTCATTACTCTTTTGTATTTTTGTTTACTTTCTTATATTTTATAATATAACTAATATTAGTTATTATTACTATTTATTTTTCGGCTAACATAAAATCTAAATTAATGAAGTAACTGGCTCCTATGATACTGGCTATTAACCACACTATGTACTAATATGTATATTTTTGATCAATAAGGTTCCTTATTATTATTATATGCACCCCTATACCGTAGCCACTATCCCAACACATACACATACTTCTGTCGCACGCTGATGCTCTCCCAGCCAGTGTGTTTTCTCAATTTTATAATCTGAGGTCCTTTAAATGTGAAAACCCATTTAGTGGTAAGTAACAGTTAAATAAAGGGTGGAGGTTTACGTAGAAATCTTCAATTCGATAAGAGAAATGGAATAGCAGTCAACGCGGCGTATCTTGCCTCTGTGGGCTGCCGCTGTCCGCTGCAATGCATTATCTATTGGCAACATAATATAGTCTAGTAGGTTGCATCTTTACAATATAAGTAAAGTATCATGGTAACCGTATTCCTTGCGGGCTGGTCAGAATCACCCTTTTTTAAAAGTAGCGGATCACTTATAGCCAACTTTACTATATACCCATCTTAACAAGTGGCAAACTCATTGATGTCTCCAGCCTAACGTAATATAAATAATTAATGTCATAATATTCAATCTAAAACTACGAGTATTAACAAATTTGACTCTCGGGCCGTGGGGACCAAGACTGTTATTTATGATAATAAATAAAACATTAATTATTTTATAATGAGTCCATTTTATTAACTGACGTCTATCAAAGATGACAGTAGTATTCTAGTACAAATCATATGTCTGTGGTGGGGGTCATATAACTTGTTTAGCTGACCTCTACCACGAGGAGGCAACTTCCGATGCAACCGAGCGGGATGGCAGGTTGTGGATAGCCAGAGCGGCCCTCTTTGTCAATGAGTAAGTTGGCAAAAAGGACTGTGCCCCCTTAGGGGTCCCGAACAGCGGAAGATGCTGTGGGTAATCCTAATCAATGCCCATGGCAATACCTTTACCTTATTCCTGTGTTCCGTCGACCATGGTAACGAGCTAGGCATGCACATAGATTTCATGTCTATCTGGTTACCATGGTCTTCATTTCCTCTCCCCCCCCTATTCCTCATACTAAACCTACCTCCATCCTTCATATTTCCGCCAATTGATTGATGATGGGCAGCAGCGTCATCCGTCAGTAACCTTTCCTTACTGCGATCACCAACCCGCCTGCCAAGCGTGGTGATTATGGCAAATTACCCCCTAATGCACAGCACAACCACAAAACGGCCCCCAGTACCCGGCAGCCCTGCCGCCCTCGACTACGGTGGCGGTCGAGGATTCGGTGGGGCAGGGGGTGCTAAGAATCCCCGGCGAAGACCCGGTCACCAACCTAACGAACTTTACTTGGCTAGCTATAATACCCGGACTTTGAGAACGCGGGAGAGTTTGGAAGAGCTGGAAGCGGAGTTAAGCAGGTTGAAATGGCACGTTCTGGGGTTATCAGAAGTCCGACGAGAGGGCGAGGACACCATAACCCTAGACTCCGGAAACCTGCTATACTACCGCGAAGGCGACCAAACCTCCCAAGGCGGCATCGGCTTTCTTGTCAACAAAATGTTCCATAACAACGTAGTGGAGATCACCAGTGTGTCGTCGAGGGTGGCGTACCTCGTACTAAAACTTACGAATAAATATTACATTAAGGTTATACAGGTTTACGCGCCCACTTCAACATACTCGGATGAAGTTGTTGAAGCGTTTTATGAGGATGTCACCAAGGCTCTTCATAATTCCGCCAAAACACACTTCACCGTTGTTATGGGAGATTTCAATGCTAAAGTGGGAGTACGCGACGGCGTCGAATCGAAAGTGGGACCACATGGATTTGGGCAGAGAAACCGCAGGGGGCAAATGCTGGTCAACTTCCTCGAAATGCAGGGGCTTCACTTGATGAACTCTTATTTCAAGAAGAAGCCCCAAAGAAAGTGGACCTGGCAAAGCCCTGACGGCAATACAAAAAATGAGATTGACTTCATCATGACGGACAAAAGGCGTATATTCAGGGATGTCTCTGTGATTCACAGGTTTAATACCGGTAGTGATCACCGCCTTGTAAGAGGCTCCCTGAATATAAACTACAAGCTTGAGAGGTACCGCATGATGAAGGCCAGTCTTAGGCCGTCACTGCCACAAACCATGTTAGGGTCAGAGCAGTTCCAATTGGAGCTGCAGAATCGATTCGACGGATTGGAAACCACTGAAAGTGTTGACGAGATGGCCGACAGCTTCGTGAGCGTCGTCCGAGATGTGGGCTTTAAATATTTCAAGCCTAAGCGAGTTGGCAGGGAATCCAAGCTTTCAACTGAGACTCTGGAACTCATGAAACGGAGACGGGAACTATCTTTGGTAGCATCGTCAGATAGAGCTCTAAACAAGCAAGTCAAGAGACTGATACGAAGGGATCTACGCCTCTTCAATACTAAACTCATTGAAGAGGCCATTGAGAAGAATAAAGGCTCAAAAGTATTCTCTCAGTCTCTTGGACGTAGCCACCTGACGAAGCTTAAAACCGAAGATGGTAGGACCGTTACCTCGAGACCAGAGCTCCTTGCCGAAGTTGAAAGATTTTATGGAGACCTATATGCCTCACACGCAACTCGCTCTATAGCCCGCAGGGACGACGACCAACGAGCTGTTTTAACTCGCCACTATACCGAGGATATCCCGGATGTCAATCTAGGCGAGATCGATATAGCCCTTGGACAACTTAAAAATAACAAGGCGCCTGGTGATGACGGAGTCACGGCTGAGCTTCTGAGAGTAGGCGGGAAACCAGTACTCAAAGAACTCGCAAGACTATTTAACTACGTCATTCACCACGGAACCACGCCAGAGGCATGGACCAGGAGTGTTGTGGTCCTGTTCTTTAAAAAGGGTAACATCTCCCTTTTAAAGAATTACAGGCCCATATCACTCCTGAGCCATGTCTATAAGTTGTTTTCAAGGGTGGTCACAAATCGACTCGCTCAGAGAATGGATGATTTCCAGCCCCCGGAGCAGGCTGGGTTTCGAAAAGGCTTTAGTACGGTCGATCACATTCATACATTGCGACAGATAATACAGAAAACCGAGGAGTATAATCTGCCGCTATGTCTAGCGTTTGTGGACTATGAGAAAGCCTTCGACTCAATCGAAACCTGGGCTGTTCTGGAATCCTTGCAGCGATGCCTAATAGACTATCGATACGTTGAGGTGCTGAGATGTCTTTACAGTTCTGCGACTATGACCGTCCAGTTACAGGGTCAGCATACAAAGCCTATCCAACTGCGCAGAGGCGTGCGACAGGGGGATGTCATATCCCCGAAAATGTTCACGAACGCGTTGGAAGATGTTTTTAAAATGCTAGACTGGTATTACTGCGGCATAAACATCAATGGAGAATTCATCTCACACCTCCGATTTGCGGATGACATAGTCATTATGACCAGTTCACTCAAGGATCTTAGCGGAATGCTGAACGGCTTAAACGTAGCATCCCAGCGGGTTGGTCTCGAAATGAACTTAGACAAGACGAAAGTCATGTTCAATGATCATGTCAAGCCGAGGCCAATCTGCATAGGAAACGACACTCTCGAAGTTGTGCAAAATTACGTATACCTCGGGCAGACTATCCAATTAGGAGCAGCCAACTTCAGCAAAGAAGCCGACAGACGCATTCAGCTAGGATGGGCGGCATTCGGGAAACTCCGGCACATCCTCTCATCGTCTATACCACAATGTTTAAAGACTAAGGTCTTTAACCAGTGCGTCCTCCCGGTAATGTCGTACAGAGCAGAGACGTGGACACTAACAGTGGGTCTGGTCCATAAATTCAAGGTCGCTCAGCGAGCCATGGAGAGAGCTATGCTTGGTGTATCTCTGGTGGATAGAATTCGAAACGTTGATATTCGTCAGAGAACGAAAGTTACAGACATAGCTTTTAAAATTAGCAAGCTGAAGTGGCAATGGGCCGGACACATCTGCCGCAGAACCGACGATCGATGGGGCAAACGGGTTCTAGAGTGGAGACCACGTACGGGAAGACGCAGAGTGGGACGACCCCCCGCCAGATGGACAGATGACCTAAAGAAGGTCGCTGGTGGGGGTTGGATGAGGGTAGCGAAAGATCGCGTTAAGTGGCGAGCCTTAGGGGAGGCCTACATCCAGCAGTGGAGAGATACAGGCTGATGATGATGATGATGATGAAATGTTTAAGTTTTAAGTTTATTCAATAACTTAGTTTCTTAAAAATCTTCTTACCTTACTTCCTTCGAATAAAACATATTTGATTATCCTTTAAGGCTTCATCCATAGCATAATAAGCAATTACAATAAGCATTTTTTTTAAACTACCAAATCTATATTTAAAAATCCTTTATATAACGTTTACGCTTATAGGTACAGACTTCGGCCACAGGTCTTAAAGAAAAGGCGTTATTTTCTATAATAAATTCATCTTAACTAATCAGACACGACAATGCCATTTCATATAGTCACGACGACCAATTTTAAATTTAAATTCGATTCGGAATATTCAAATAAGCGTCATTGCGTCGCGTGCGCATATTAGCGATGCTGCGACGAACGTGTAGGACGACGCATTGGCGCTTTCACTGTACCTAGCCCTATAGAGTATTACTCAATTAGGTAGGATGTGTACAGTCATTATCAAAATGTATATTTATTTATTTTTTTAATGAATAGTCAACAAAAGGTACAATCATATTTTTAATATTACTAGAACTAACACATTGTTGTTTTTTTTAATCATATTTTATTAGGGGCTTTTACCCAAATTAAGCATGGCAACACCATCGAAACTTAACCCTAATCAACAAACAATTATAAGTTCTTATAATAAATATTTAAAAAATAAATAGGTAATAACCTAGCCGATAAAGACATGGTATTATATATATATATATATATATATGTATTATATGGACAGACTATTACAGCATGCATTAAACATACCATCTTTTAAAACACATTAAACTATAGAAAAAATAAATTAATACTCGCCAAGCCGTCTGGCCAGCGTGGCGAGTCCTTTCTCCAGATATATGTTCTGGAAGGCCCGTCTCCTACAGTGGAGGTCTAGGGCGCTGTGTTCTAGGGGCTGTAATGATGAAATTAAGTAATTACTCGCATAAGACCTAAAACTAAAAAACTTAAAATAACAATAACATACCTAAACACAATAATCAATGACTAAACAACAATACTGTGGCCAGTGACTGTGGTCTGAAGGTCGTCATGAAATATGTCTAGACTCGGATCACAATGTAAAATTTCGTTGTACAAATTTGTCAGACGTGCTACTGGCGGGTGTAAGCCTTAGATGGTACGGTACCTCTTTGGTTTAAACAAGTCAATTGGTCGTCCAGGCAACCTTCTAGGAACCCTTACGAGCAATATTCGACAGTCCACCTTATTTCGAACCAATTTGTGTAAAAGCATTAGGTCTAACAGTTTACGCTTTATGTCCAGTCTAGCTATATAAACAAATAAAGCTCAGAGAGAAGTATTCAAAGTTATTGCAAACACGTATTCTTATACTGATAATAACTTTAAAATGCTTTTTAATGCGTACAAATAAATAATTTATTCAGGTGTTGCCCTAAAACTTTATTGCAAGTTGGTACAAACAATAGCTTTATCAATTAGCTAACAATATAGAATTCTGCAAGAGACTTATTTTACCATGGACATAGGTTATATGGACCGTCAGTAACAAACACGGAAGCTTAAATAACGGTACATGTCACGGTCACGGTTCGAACCGCGATGTTATTTTGATAGAAAGAAAGCTTTATTTTACAAATGTGATAAATAACTAGTTAGATAAAAAACACCAAGAAAATATTAAAATATTAATTTGATGTTGTTATATTATTATATGTATTATTAGTATTTAATATTTTATAGTTATTACTATGTTAATAGTTTAGCAATGCTATATAGTATACAATAGTATAGTATAGTATACAATATTATAGCATAATATTTTTTACTGTATTATATAATAATGAGTCAATTGCACCTACTTTTATATAAAATGCACCACATTATCCGTAAGATTGGCTGTCAGATAATGTCTGGGAGCATTAATTCGCCAATTGTATAAAGTGCAAGGCTATTTTGGTAACTTTGGTACTCTAACGGATTTCCACGTTTCGGACTTTATGCACCAGAGAAATATCAATCATAGCTCTCTCTATAGCCCGCTGAGCGACCTTAAACTTGTGAACTAGACCCACTGCACTGACAGTGGACTTAAAAAATGTAAGCTGAAGTGACAATAGGCTGAACACATCTATCGCAGAACCGATGAAGGGTTCTGGAAGTATCGTATGGGCATGTACGGGAAGACGCAGATTGGGACTACTCTCCGCCGGACAAATGATCTAAAGAAGGTCACTGGTGGGGGCTGGATGAGGGTGGCAGGAGATCGTGTGAAGTGTTGAGCCTTGGGGCAGTCCTATATTCAGCAGTGGAGAAACACAGGCTATATAATAAACATTTTCACCGGTGGTCCAGCTACTATCATCTATCATACTATATTATCATCTGTCATATCAGTGTTTTGTTTGCTCGGCTGTACTTACCTTACTTAAAATCAATATTCGGAACGTTGTTGTTTGGCGGACCATCTCATAATTTTCGGCCAAAGAAGACGTCGATATGAAGTGTGCAACAATAAAACCTCAAAGGCTTCTACGACATGTAGGAATACACAAGAAATATTTCTCAACTTTTCATTAATAATTTTATCCTTTATAAATTCTATTCTTCTCGTATTTGAAGCAAGTTGTTAAAAAAAACCCTTGCCTTGTTGTTTACCAACTTAATAGGATATTTTCTGTCTATCTTAAGATTAATATATTCTTTTTTGATTTAAAAGTCAAAGTAAATATCTTTATTCACGTAAACCTATTACAGGTATTAATGAAACGTCATTAATTTAATTATTTTGAATGATTCCACTCCTGCTAGTGAAAGACTAAGCAGCAAAGTGGTCCAATAAGTAAGCTGTTCGCAGAAGACCAGCAGCTTAGCAGATCCAGTGACTTGTTAATGTTTAATTTGACTGAGAAAGGAATCCGCAAGTAAAACTCAGCTATATCAGATTTACAAAATAAAACATATACAACGATCAACTAACCTTTTAAATTTAGCTATGAGTACCTATGAGATTACAATACCTGTATTATGGCAGAAATACATGATCTAAATAATTACGGTCATATATAGGTTAATAATATTATCCGGCGTGTTCTTTAATATATGGCTATGCTTTTACAGTATTCGCAGCTGCACGGTATCGAGTCTAAGGCGATATTTCACAGGCGGCCCAGCCACTATCACCCGTCAAATCGAACAAGTGTTCTATCTGCTAGGCTGTACTTTACCTGCCTTATTTAAATATCAAGGGTTTATTGAAACAATATAGGGCCGGTGGGAAGATGTGAGTCATCTAATTTACTTAAATATTCAACGTACTGAATGAACGCAACGAAATTATAGATTATTCAATCGTGAACTTACGAGTATCAGTTTATCAGTTAGTACTAATTGTTGAACCTTTTCTGTTACACTGAAAGGAACATATTAAAAAAAAACATATTAATAAAAAATAAATAATTTGAACAAAATATTCAATATTCTCTATTTTCTATGTTTTTTTTGAGTTACAGCATGTTTTTAGTCATTATATTTTTATGTATTGACGTTTACTATATTAGTAAATGGAAAATGCAGCTATCTTGCTGATGGTTTCCTCAGGAAGACGTCGTTGTTTGCATAAACTAGGCATGTTAGCACGCATCCAATCAGAGTCTTAGAAATACTTAATAACAGAAAAAAACGACAACAAACAACTTATAATTTAAACATACTTATTATAGTAAATCATTACAGTCCGTAGAAAACAGCCTTTAGACTTCCACTACTGGAGATCAGAACATATTTCTCGACAATATGGCCAAATCTCGCTACGCTGGATAATTGGCAACATTTCCTAATTATTAAATTTAAGAACTATTCAATGATTGTTTAGATATTAACGGATTAAAAATGAATAATTTGGACATACCTATTATAGTC
The DNA here is from genome assembly GCA_910589645.1 of Tinea semifulvella. Lineage (NCBI taxonomy): Eukaryota > Metazoa > Arthropoda > Insecta > Lepidoptera > Tineidae > Tinea > Tinea semifulvella. The sequence goes on from OU342599.1 coordinate 8,337,572, forward strand.
TATCATTAATTACCGTTTCTATAAAACAACAGGAAAAAAGGTTGTGTTGACAAGTGTAATAATGCGAAAAAGTTCCTATATGATAATTTTATTTATTTTTCACTACACACAGCAGTACACATATTTTTACACTTTTAATATAAAACTGTCTCCGTGGTCTAGCGGTTAAGTCCGTGGACTGGTCGGGACAGAAAAATATGTATTAATGTAAATAAATACATTTAATTCATATTTAATTTATTTGTGATAAATTTAGAGTTTGGTACGCTGGAGACATCGACGAGCTTGCCACTTGTGATGATTGGCCTATAGTAAAGTTGGCTAAATGTGAATATGCTTATAAGCGTTGTTTCTGACCACCCCGAAAGGGAAATGGTCCTGATGATACTTTTTTTTTTTATAGATTTTGTCACGTTTCAGAAAGAACAATTTATAAATTATTTAATAAGTAGGTTTTTTATATAACTATTATCAACGACCGCATTAAAATCGGCATTGCACTTGGAACAAAATGGCCAATCAATGAATCCTAACAACATTTATTTTAAATGATGGCTTTAGTTTGACAGCCTTCTAGTGAGACGTCGTAAATCAATCACAAATCTATTATTATTATTATTATAGAATTATGCATTTTTTTTTTGCAAAATTTAATTTGTTTCAAACATTACAAACAATAGGTATGTTCAATGTTTAAATGTAGCCAACAAATCAGAAAATACACGCAGTTTAAGTAACATGGTAATCATTTTACGTCTATCTTAACAGTCGCTCATATTTCATAACGAGACGACTCAACTTTACATAGATTTACATCTGCTTTGGTGAATAAATCTGTGGATGGCCCGTATTGGTGTATACACTACGCAGCTTTCAAATCAGAGGGCAGGTTGCATTGACTAATATGTAAATGACCAGGCATTCCAAATTGCGGCAAAAAAAGTTAGTTAAATGAGATCGATTTTTTTGACCATATTTGGGCCAAAGGCATTCTAAGCGGCAATCCTGCCAGTATCCTTTTCACTATACCTATGTCATGTTATTTGTTTATATTTGTAAGTGGCAAGCTCGTCGATAAATATAGTCCAGAGACTAGCGTACCAAACTCGAAAAATATCAGAAAAAAAAAAAAAATGTGTCCCGACCAGGAATCGAACCTGGCACCTCCGCGTCTAAATACACGTACACTTACGTTATCACAGCCCCTAGAGCACAGAGTTCTAGAGCTATACTGTTGGAAATATGTAGTCGCGATCACAGCGACATTATCGCCGCTCGGCCAATACCACCGTTGAATCGGTAGCCAGCGCTCCGCCGCACGAGAGTGGAATCAATCCGCGCACCGAGCGGTCACACGTTTTTTCTCTCATAATTTTCATAACCTTTTTACTCAAGTAATTAATTGGAATTTCTACTTCTACAATAAACCATATATGGCTTCTAGAAATTTGTGGAGAATTTGACTTACACTCGCCACACTGGCCAGACGAGTTCGCTAGGGTCATATGTAATTATTTTAAATGTCAATTTAATAACGATTCCACAAGTTGGTATTAGTAGAACTGGGACTGAATGTACGTAAGAATAGTATTTCTCATCTTTTTAGGAAAGCGTACTTACAACCTCACCATGGCCCTTTAAGGAGGAATTATTTTATATTTATTTTATTGTTTGTACTGAGTATAATTATATAATATTTATTTTTTGTAATATATAGCTTTCTCAATAAAAAAACATTAGCGGCCATGCAACCACAATCCCTGCTTACTTCTCCTTTAGATATAATTTATTATGTGTAATAATTTACCTATCTATCTAAGCCCAGGCTTTATCGCTAAGTCAATGGCAGACAAACTAAGCCATAAGAAATGTTTATAACGCTTTGTATGCTAAATACTAATACATATAATACTTACCTATTGTGATACAATTTGAAATCTATTGACAAAGGGTTAGGGTTCATTTCTTCAAACTTACGAGAAATAGCACTTTATTGTTCAAAAATAAAAGAGCGGTGGTGGTTGATATGGAAGAACGCTTCAATCCAAAATACGCCGTTCCAAACCTATGTTGTGTTGTTGCATTCTAAATCTAACATGTACCTTGAGAAATACAACACCCGTGCTTTGGTGAGCACGTTAAGAAATTTACAAGATTGACATCAGATTCTCGCCGGCCCGTTTCGCGAATGTAGCGATTTTTTTTTTAATTTATGTATCATAGATACATATCCTGACGCCAGTTTCTTTACGGGGTAGGCAGAGACAATTAAGCGCCATTTGACACTTTCCATTCATGCCCTTTTGTTTCGTAGGCTTTTTAATGCATCTTCAACTGGTGTTTTATTTATTTAAATAAGAGAATCTATTTATATAGGGTCTGTAATTAATTATTAATAAAATTGTAAAAAAGTATCATCACGACCGTATCACTTCCGGGGTGGTCAGAAACCACGCTGGGTTCACATTTAGCCAACTTTACTATAGGCCCATCATGACAAGTAGCAAGATCGTCGATATCTCTAGCGTACCAAACTAAATAAAATATTAAAATATTAAAATTAAAATTAAAATTAAAAATCAAAATCAAAATCAAAATCAAAATCAAAATCAAAATCAAAATCAAAATCAAAATCAAAATCAAAATCAAAATCAAAATCAAAATCAAAATCAAAATCAAAATCAAAATCAAAATCAAAATCAAAATTAAAATCAAAATCAAAATCAAAATCAAAATCAAAACTTTGGAAATTTTCAGAATAACTTTTTTTTTTTTTTTTTATTAGACAAACAATTGCAAAATTCACTAACCGAAATTCTAAATTGCCCCATGAATGACCGTATTTGGGCCCAGGCCTCACTACCAATTCGGTTCGGAGGCCTAGGCACCCGCAAAATTTCTAGTGTAGCACTGCCAGCTTTTCTGTCGTCTGTACATAGTACTGTCGAGCTCTACGGGAGAATCACTAACCCATCTTTGGGTTCCGTTGAGCCGTCGTACTTGTCAGATGCCAGAGATGCCTGGTCAGTAGCATGTCCAAATGTTTCGGTTCCAAATTCACCAAAAATCCAACGACTATGGGACGAGCCGCTCTGCAAACTTTTACAGAAAGATATTTTATCTGCCAGTAATATGAAAGAGCGGGCTCGCCTCATGGCCGTTTCCACTAGAGAGTCAGGTCTTTGGTTACAGGCTTTTCCCTCAGCATCGGTTGGCACACTCCTTGATCGAAATACACTGACCATGGCGGTGTGCCTTCGTCTCGGAGCCCGGACTGTCCACCCGCACCAGTGTCGATGCGGAGAACCAGTCGATCATCTCGGACACCACGGGCTTTCTTGTGCTAGAAGTGCTGGCCGCATTCCTCGTCACGCGGCTCTCAACGACATCATCCGAAGGGCTCTTGTCACTGCTGGAGTACCCGCAATATTAGAACCATCTGGGATTGTGCGGAGCGATGGCAAGAGACCCGACGGAATGACTGTTGGGCCGTGGAAACTTGGCAGGTCTCTGGTGTGGGATGCGACGTGTGTAGATACATTAGCTCCATCTCACATACAGGCGACCTCGTCAGGCGCGGGAAGTGCGGCTTTTTCTGCGGAGAACCTCAAATTGCGCAAATACGCTAACCTTGGTATCGGTTACGAATTTGCGCCGTTTGGGGTCGAGACGATGGGCCCATGGGGACCGTCAGCGAGGCGCTTGGCCAAGGAGTTGTCAAAGCGGCTGACAGAAAGGTCTGGAGACAGGAAGGCTGGCAATTATTTCTGCCAACGTATTAGCCTCGCTATACAGAGGGGAAATGTTGCCAGTCTCCTTGGGACTATCTCGGATGGGACGTCTCTAGAGGACATTTTTTATTTATAGTTTAGTTTATTTTTAATTTTATTATTTAGGTAGCTTTTAATTGATATTAAATGTACTATAATTAACTTCGAATAAAAAATCAAAATCAAAATCAAAATCAAAATCAAAATCAAAATCAAAATCAAAATCAAAATCAAAATCAAAATCAAAATCAAAATCAAAATCAAAATCAAAATCAAAATCAAAATCAAAATCAAAATCAAAATCAAAATCAAAATCAAAATCAAAATCAAAATCAAAATCAAACTCAAACTCAAACTCAAAATCAAAATAAAAATAAATACACTATATACATATTTAGGAAATATCTTCTATGTTTTTGCAATAAAATATTGAATGGAATAATTGTAGATATTTTGTTTGTTTGACAGCTTAAATCATAATAAACAAAGTCTGCTTGACAATTAATGACGAGTCGATGACAATTTTATATTTATTGTGTTGGGCAAAGGCCCCACACATACATACAAAAAAATAGCCCCTCCAAATCGCTGTCTTGTGGCATGGTGCCCAATACACTAGCAGCATTTCCCCTTTGAATCAGGATAGTTAATTTTTGGGAGAAAAAACTGCCAGAATATAATAAATAAATAAAAAAAGAGGAACAAAGAATAATAAATATTTTATTTTATGTATTAGAAAATGACAAAAGCATGTCATCATTATACAGTTACCTATATGAGTCCATTGTTTGAGCTCGTGACAAAAAATAATTTTAAACGAAACAATTTTGTCGACACGAGCCCAAAACAAAATGACACAACAACGAGCGACTTAAATCGCATGTTAAAGGTGTCGAAAAGATCGCCCTTGACATATCATCTCAATCGCATGTCAAATCAAACGTGATGTCAATCTGCATATGATAACCTTTTGTACTCACATCTTCGCAATATGGTTATGATCGCTTAGTCAGACGTAGTCAGTTCCTTCCGTTAGTAAAACTTTCGTCCCCTTTACGATCAGGTTCAGGCAATTCTCTAAAATGCTATAATAAAAATCTGCCACTTATAGTAAACAAAAAAGTAGAATCCTCTCCCTTTCAGCAAGACAAAAAATATTTTGGATACTGAAAGGTATGACCTCAAGGTCCTTTAGGTCTAAAATATCTCATATAAATATTCGTACAAATGAAATATTATCGCATATTCGTGCGTTGTCGTTTTTAAACTATAACGTTACTATCATGGGTTGGGTATTCGGTTAATACGAAAATAAAAACCAATTCTGTATATTTTTTTCTTTACTAGTCCTAACAATTTAATAGAGATAATTACTAAGTTGCTAGATGAGTGCACAAACTACGCGTTTCGGAGCGACAAAACAGAAATTTGGCGACACGGCTAGTTTTTTTTTTGTATAAACGCACGCTTCGTATCATCCGTGCTAAAAGGGTTAAACCAACTTATCTGTTAACTGCCTCCGTGGTCTAGATTCCTGGTCGGGACACAAAAATATTTATTAATGTAAATAAATATACATTTAATTAATATTTAATTTATTTGTGATATATCTCGAGTTTGGTACACTGGAGACATCGACGAGCTTGCCACTTGTCATGATTGGCCTATAGTAAAGTTGGCTAAATGTGAATCCGCTTATTCATATGCGTGGTTTCTGACCACCCCGAAAGGGAAACGAAAACGGTGAACAGTAGAAAAGTCGAAGGCAAAAGACCGCGTACCTGAAGCCTCATACGATGATGGTCTGACCAGAACCGCACCACCCTAAATACCAAAGTGCACTATGCCCTATATGCAGTCGTAAACAGAGCCGGATGGCGCAGCATCGACCGGGATAAATTGATCCGTGGAGGATGTCACGATCCTCAAAAGTAAGGAGAACGACACAAGGAATGGGTAACATGTATTACCTACTAAAATCTGACAATGCCTGTTGTCAAAGCAACGCAAGCGGCCGTAGTTACTATTTTCGCTGTTTCACAGATGACTTAAGTGTAACTACCAGATCTATGTTTAAAAAACTCGTATATCTAAACTACCTGAAAACCTCCTCACAATATTAGTAAGTGTATGTTTGTATATAGTATTATGTATGTATTAGTATTTAGTATATTGATATTATAGTGTATACTCGTGTATAAATAATATATACGTGAATGATTAGGCTATTAATTTTTCTTCCTATTTTTTAAATATTTCTTTCATTGCACTTATAATAGTTCAAATTTGTCCCCAAGGTTTGGCTGTCAGAAAATGTCTACGGGCATTAAGTCCGCCTTTGTACTTTGTGCAATAAAGTATAAAGTTTGAAATAAATAGTATACATGTAAGATATAATAAAGCGATAATTTTCCCGAGATAAGTAAATAATTCAACTGTCAACTGGAATAATTAATAAAACGTGAGAAATAGTTGACATATCGCAACAAGTATGGGTAAACTGGCGCATACATTACTGCTGCGCCGCTTATGGTGGTCGGTAGGTATGAATGTGGGGAAAAACTACATTACTAACATGCTACGGATTTCAGACAATGTTTGATGCAAACGTACGCAATACAGAGTAATTGGATCAATTGTTGATTAGGCCTTACACACACGTTTTTACTAACTAGCATTAGGACAGCGTGATGGATTTAGATTTATTTAGAGCTTTATTTAAAAGGAGAGTTTACACTCACTTTATTAAGTCCTTGTAGATTTATTTCACTGTCACTGTCAAACCTGGAGACCCTGGTGGGTAGTTGGTCTTGTGGTGTTATGTATAATAAATATGATTATCTTAAAACCAGTAGTTATTTTTTTGTATAGTATTTATAATATATGTTTATGTATTAATGTTATCTATATGTTATGTAAATGTGTATGTATTAATGTTATGTATATAGTATTTAAGTATATGTATGTTTGTATAAGAATTGCTTACTTTTATGGTATTTATTGGAATAAAAATAATTTCTAAATATCATTTTCACTATCCTCGATCTAATGAAATGAAATGTCATTTGTCCCAACGGTCAACGATCAGAGAATGCCTTACGGCATTATGTTCGCCGATTGTAAATTACAATAAAGATTTTAAATAAATAAATAAATAAAACCTATTCTTTTGCTCAGGAAAACAGTTGCCTACTGCGGGTCTACCTATACAGGTATTTCCGTCGTTGCTCAAAGCAGAATCAACACCAAGACTGGCCAAGTCCTTAACTCTAGAAGCCCAATCATATATAGGTCAAAATGAACCACACGAATAAATACACTTCTGACTCGGTTAAAAAAGTAAAGTATCATCACGACTGTAGCGGTCTTTTCGGGGTGGTCAGAAACCACGTTTATGACTAAGCGGATTCACATTTAGCCAACTTTACTATAGGCCAATCATGACAAGTGGCAAGCTCGACGATGTCTCCAGCGTACCATCTGACTCAGTTAATTATGTTATATCTATTATTATTTATTATTCGTATATATTTAAGTTAATGAAATAAATAAAATAAACATAATAGTAATTGATAATTTAAAAAATATACTTTATGTAAGCATACAAAAATAGATTCTATCGCTGTATAAAATCGTAAGTCCCTATTTGTGCCGCTAACCATGTAGGAATACTGCTGCGGGTCTTCGATGGCTCAATTAAAGATTGGTTAGCGGACTGTATATGGTTTATTGTAGCAGAAGAAATTACAATTAATTACTTGAGTAAAAAAGGCTATAAAATTGTGAGAGCAAAAAACGTGTGACCGCTCGGTGCGCGGATTGATTCCACTCTCGTGGGCGCCGCTCGGAGCGCTGGCCACAGATCCAACGGTGGTATTGGCCGAGCGGCAATAATGTCGCTTGTGATCGCGACTAATCGCTTTTATTGTTATTGACTAATTAATAAACTTCTGAAACTAATATAAAGCGCCCCCTGTTAGCTCTTGGCGGATATTAAGTTGGTTTGATCAATCACGGCGATCGAAGAAAGCATGCAAAAATGATATGCTAGAGTACAAATATGCGTTTGCGTAGATTGGGCTTCCAGAAGCCATTAGTTACTTAGTCGCAAACGTTATTAGTGGATTTCGTTATGTACGTCAGAGGTTGCGTCATAATTACAAAACATTATTCAATTCTTAACTCTATAAGCGCTCGACCTTGACAGCGGCCGTGCAAATATGAACTTTAATGGATTGATAAATATATTAACGGATTACATTAAATCATTAAATAACGTTTGCGCTTAAATAACAGAATAGGGCTGCTGGGTTAATAATATTTTTTCGAAGAAGCTAATTCTATTCATTAGATGAACTTTACTTTATCTTTAAATCCACGAACACTTTCATAAAATATTTACAGTAGAGAACTAATCATTATACCTACAACTTCATACTGCGGCAAATAAGGTGTATAGCATCTTTAATTAATTTAAAAAAAACCCGCTTGTAAATTAATTTTGACTCGGCTGAATCACTTTTATGATAAGTCTTGTTTCAAGCGTTTTTTTATATAAATATCACAATAGCAAGCTTACAATATTAGTTCTACTTGAAATTAAAATTGGAATTTGACATCATTGGAAATGGCACATACTTTCAACGAGAACAACAAATAGGTGGTAGGCGGACCAATGGTAATTTGTCCAGTCTGCCGGGCCAGGAATGTATCCAACGTGTATCCACACATTTTGGGGTCAGGCTCGAATTGCCGGCATGCCCAGTTAGGCCGGCATAGAGGTAGAGACTGATGTCAGTCATGAGTTGTGTTTTGCTTTCCGTGCCACTTACCGTCAGGTGGGCGCAGGGTCATATTTCGTGCTAGTATATATATAGGTATATATAAAGTAAAGGTGGCAATCTGCCAGCAGTAGAGAGAATAAAGAGTGAAAAGTTACAAGATGATAGTGTGAAAGAGGAGTATATGAAACGCGTCAAAGATAAACTTATCAACTTGAAAGATGTGAGCAAAGATGTAGAAGAGTGCTGGAAGTACCTAAAAAATGGTATGGTAGAATCGGCAAAAGAAGTATGTGGAGTAGCAAAAAAGCGAGCAACTAAAGGTGACGCGTGGTGGGATGAAGAGGTTAAAGAATCGGTTGAAAGAAAGAAGAAAGCTTGGATAGATTACGTTGCTTCGCTAAATATGAATGAAAGTATGAAAAGAGAAAAAAAGAAGATATACCATCGCTGCAAGAATGAGACAAAATCTTTGATTAAGGAGAAGCGTGAAAGATGTAAAGAAATAGGTGAAAACAGGATGACGAGCAACTTTAAGGAGAACTCCAAACTTTTCTGGAGGGAAGTTAGGAAGGCCAAGGGTGGCTTGACATCTTGTCGAATGAATAGAGTTAGATCAAAGAGCGGTAACATTCTTGCAAACACGAATGAGGTGTTGGAGCGATGGAGTGAATATTTTAGTGAGATGTATGCTAGTACGATTCCTAACGACGTTACGACGGGTACTTTACCTCCAGAGTTACCCTCAAATACAACGTCTACATCTAAAGAGGAAATAAGTGTGCAAGAATTGCAATCGGCAATTAGAAGCCTGAAATGTGGCAAAGCAGCGGGAAAAGATCGAGTGCTCGCCGAAATGATTAAATACGGAGGTATACCGGTCTGGAACGCCTTCCACCTACTATGCAACCTTTGCTGGCAGGAGGGAAGAGTACCGGAGGACTGGCAGCAATCAGTCATCGTTCCTTTGTACAAAGGCAAAGGATCTAGATTGGACTGTGCCAACTACCGAGCGATTAGTTTGATCAGTTTGGCGAGCAAGATGTATGGCAAGATTCTCACGAAACGCCTGCAAGAGAAGACAGAAGGTCTTTTATGGGAGGCACAAGGAGGCTTTAGACCTGGAAGAGGATGCACTGACCAAGTCTTCTCGCTTCGCAATATCACAGATAAGTTTTTGGCCTTAAACCAGAAAGTTTTCTGTGCTTTTGTGGATTTGGAGAAGGCTTTTGATAGAGTTGTAAGAAAGAAGCTTTGGGACATATTGCCGGAGTATGAAGTGGATGACAAACTGCTACAGGCTATACAGTCCCTGTACAAGGGCTGTAAAGCTTGTGTGCGGGTGGAGGGAGGTATGTCGCCTTGCTTTGAATCCCAAATGGGCGTCAAACAAGGCTGCGTGCTGTCCGCCAGATTATTCACTTTATATCTCGACAAATGCCTAAAAAGAGTGAGGGAGAGTGACTGTGGGATAAAAATGGGTGATCTTGTGGTGAACTGCCTGCTTTATGCAGATGATGCTGTTCTTATGGCATCGTCCGAACAACAATTGCAATCACTAGTCACAGAAATGAAAGAGGGATGTGCAGAAAAAGGACTCCGTTTAAATGCGAGAAAAACCAAGGTACTAGTGTTTGAAAGAAGAAGGATGACAACCTTGACGATAAAGATTGATGATGAAACGCTAGAACAGGTAAATGAAATTATATATCTGGGCAGTGTTTTCACTGCGGATGGGAAGTATGATAGGGATGTTGAAAGAAGAGTGAACGCGGGAAATAGTGTTAATGGGGCCCTGGGATCACTGATCGCCAGTCGAAAACAAACAAAATAAAAGTGAGATAGTTTTATTTGCTGATGATACATCACTAATTTTTAGAGTTGACAGAAATAAAAAATGTTATGACGATATTAATAGTATTCTATCTGAGGTCTCGAATTGGTTTACAGCTAACAACTTGCTTCTTAATGCGAAAAAAACCAAGTGCATTAAGTTTTGTTTACCAAATGTAAAACAAGTTCATACAGAACTCATTTTAAATAATGAAGTTTTAGAACTTACAGATTCTTCTGTTTTTCTAGGAATTACTGTAGATTCTAAGTTGCAATGGGGTCCACATATATTGAAACTTTCAAAAAAATTGAGTTCTGCAACATACGCAGTTAAAAAGATTCGACAGTTAACTGATGTGGAGACGGCTAGAACTGTATATTTTAGTTACTTTCATAGCCTGCTTTCTTATGGAATACTTCTTTGGGGTAATGCCGCGGATATTAAGTCCATTTTCGTGATCCAGAAAAGAGCAGTTCGTGCAATATATAATTTAAATTGTCGTACATCTCTGCGCAAAAAGTTTAAAGAAATTAACATACTCACTGTAGCCTCACAATATATTTATGAAAACATTTTATATGTCCGTAAAAATTTGCATCTATTTCCTAAAAATAGCGACCTACATACACGCAATACAAGGAACAAAAACAAATTATTTACATCAGCTTCCAGGCTTAGCAAAGTGAATCGTTCGTTTGTAATACAATGTAAAAAGTATTTTAATAAACTACCAGACAGTGTTATGGTTTTGCCCATTAACACATTTAAAAATCACATTAAAATTAAATTAATGCAAAAAGGCTATTATACTGTTAATGACTATATGAACGATAAAAAAGCTTGGGTATAAAATTATAGCATTTTAATACGTCTCGTAGTTTGACAATGCCTCTGTACGGCAGCTAATAAGTATTATAATTCATTTATTACACAATTTGTATTTAGTTATAGTCTAGTTTAGTATGACAATGCCTTTATACAGCAGCTATAATTTTAAGTTATCTTCTTTTTTTTTTTTCTTAATAATTGTTTGTTCTAGCTTATAGTATGACAATGCCTCTGTACAGCAGCTATTATCTTAACTGACATTTACATTTATATTTTTATTTTTATAATTGTGTCTGTCTTAGCTTATAGTATGACAATGCCTATATACAGCAGCTATTATCTTAACTGACATTGACATTTATATTCTTATAATTGTGTCTGTCTTAGCTTATAGTGTGACAATGCCTATTTACAGCAGCTATAATGTTAAGCGTTATTCTTTATTTATAATTGTGTTATTTTATTGTTTCTCTTTCCAAATGATGGTTATCATGTACTGCTCCAGATTCACCAATATGTACTATAGAATTATATCGTTTTATATATATCAATATTGTAAAAATTGACGTGTAAAAGTGCAGAATACATATCTTTTTGTCCTATGCCTACTTGCAAAAATAAACGAATTGAATTGAATTGAAATGTCAGTGATAAAGCTCGACTCGCCATACACAATGCCATGCTAATACCAACACTTATGTATGGAAGCGAGACGTGGATATGTCAGAATACGCATGAGAGTAGAGTTAATGCAGTAGAAATGAGGTCTTTACGTCGGATATGCGGCGTAACTTTGATGGACCGTATACGTAATAACGAAATACGCAAAAGGGTAGGTATAAAAGAAAGCATAGGTACAAAAATAAAGAAAGGCATGCTCCGATGGTTCGGGCATGTCGAAAGGATGAGCGAAGAGAGATTGACGAACCAGATATATAATGCGAAAGTTGTGGGTAAAAGAGGCCCTGGCAGACCAAGACTTGCCTATCATGATCAAATAAATAAAACATTAGCTGAAGGTGAATTAAAAAGCCATCGAAACAAGAGGGCATGTATGAAGAGGTTGATGAATCTCGAAGAAGCGAAAGAGGTATGTCGTGATCGTGACAAGTGGCGCTCAATTGTCTCTGCCTACCCCGCAAGGGATTTGGCGTGAAGATATGTATGTATGTATATATAAAGTAAAAAGAAACAGATAATCGTGGGATTGGTTCCAAACTTCTGGGATCAATGAATAGCACTAAGCACCTTTGAGTTATATAGAGGTACAGTTGACAACATTAAATTATGACCTTACTAAATAAATTTGTTTTTTTTTAATAATCAATATTTAAAATTCTGAAAAATTAACCTATAAACCAGTCGTTTTGTCGGTGGTGTACAGGAAAATTAACATTTGGTGGTCCAGCAAACGTTTTGCCAATTTATGACGTCATTTGAACCAAGAATGGAAGAAACTGACACCGGCCATTAACAACAGACATCATTTCCCTATCAATGCCGTCTTATACAAAAAACAATATAAAAAATAATTTATTGCCAAAAACCCACAATCGAGACATCACAGCGACCACCACATTAGGCACAACCAGGTGAATTATAGCCGCATAATAAAATATCAGGTTTATGCCGATCACAGTACAATCTAAAAGGAAAATTTGTTTTATCTTCGCAATGATTTAAAATAATTCGCTTAAAGAATTCTAGAGAGAAACACACATACTACTCGTGTTATTAATTCACATCTTTAGTATGAAACATATATAAGTTTTACACATTAAAAAATTCAAAAAACTTTTTTTCATAAAAAAAAATCTGACTAAGGTTTTTGATAATTTGTTGAGTGTACGTGCAGAAGACACAAGAGGCACAATCCTTGTATAATGTCAGCATCTGGGAACCCTTTGCAAACATCTCAATAGACTCGCCCGCCATCCATATACGTAACATCTGCCAGAGACATGCATACAGGGATCTTTCCTTTAATCCTGATAGATAATATTTTTTTTTCCTTAAATTATGCTAGTACGAATACTTATGTATGGAGGCGATACGTGGATATGTCAGAATACGCATGAGAGTAGAGTTAATGCAGTAGAAATGAGGTCTTTACGTCGGATATGCGGCGTAACTTTGATGGACCGTATACGTAATAACGAAATACGTAAAAGGGTAATAAAAGAAAGCATAGGTACAAAAATAAGGAAAGGCATGCTCCGATGGTTCGGGTATGTTGAAAGGATGAGCGAAGAGAGATTGACGAACCAGATATATAATGCGAAAGTTGTGGGTTAAAGAGGCCCTGGCAGACCAAGACTTGCCTATCATGATAAAATAAATAAAACATTAGCTGAAGGTGAATTAAAAAGCCATCGAAACAAAAGGGCATGTATGAAGAGGTTGATGAATGTCGAAGAAGCGAAAGAGATATGTCGTGATCGTGGCAAGTGGCGCTCAATTGTCTTTGCCTACCCCGCAAGGGATTTGGCGTGAAGATATGTATGTATGTCCTTAAATTATGCATAACTAGTACTGGTATGTCAGTAAGTAATATATGAGTATATATGCTTTTTAAAGTGAGAACTGTATTGCGCGCGCTTGGTTGGGGACCTATTTCGTTGATCGTACGTTAGAACAATGCTCAAGGGGAAACAGCGCAGCGGGGAAGGGGAAGGGATGCATTACATTTATACAATTTTAAAATCATTTACATTTATCATACCATGCATTCATTTAATCTCCATATTCCTACCAACTACGAAATCAATAACCTGCAAGTTTAGTTCTCAATTTTGCGGTACGTCCCGAGACGCACCCGACATTGTGCCCACCTGATAGTAAGCGGCGCGCAAGGTCCATGAATGTTAGCAATTGGAATCAGATACCTATGACTAACATCAGTCCCTAACACAATGCCGGCTAATGCTATTTTTTATTATATGTTTATGTTAAAAAATGCCTCGGTTGTAAGTTCCTTAAAATCCTAAAGAGGTCGTTTCGAGCTCCGGCTGGCTGTACCAATGAGAAATACACTATTCTTACATACATTTCTCGTAGATTTACAACACTTAATTAAATTCTTCTTTTAATGACAATTTATTAACGATAAATAAGAACCGAGACCGACGGATAAACGTGCTCGCCGAATCGAATCGAATCGAATCTATGACAAATGTACGTAAGAAAAGTGTATTTCTCATTGTTACATGCCGGGTGGGTTTGATTTTTTGTAGGATTTAAGGTACGCGTTCTTACAACCAAGCCACCACCGCGCGTAATATACCTACTTACAATTGTTAGGAGCTATTCAGTGTGAGTCAAGCATTCTGTTGGGCCTTTTCGCATATCTAGTTGTATCCGGCGGGTCCGTTTATACCACGTCTTCAATTTGAAGTATTTACGGAGGCTTGCGAACGGACGCATTTTGCGTGGTTTCTTGTTTATGGTATTGTTTTGTTGTTAAGAACTTCCTTACTCGGAGTGGGAATGGCGCAGATGTTCCTAGATGGCACAAAAGGGTAACGGTTCGGTTCGTTTTTAAACTGGTGAGAAAATGGTACTGCACTGCTGCTTAAGGTGTTGGGTAAAGTATGGACTCTCCTTTCAGAATAGGTTTCGATAACAAGGTTGAAATTCAATTTGTATGTATAAGCGGTTAGAGTTAAACAGATTAGTCGAGATTGTTATTAAGAAATTTGTAAATGGGTTTAAGAAGGTTGAACACTTCGCTTCCCTCTCGCTCGCACACTGCAACATTTCCAAAGATGTTTCAAATGTTCTTTTGAAATAAAAATTAGATATTATGTTTATTATAAAAAATCAAAATTGCGGACAGTTAAGAGAACATAGATTTGTTTTAGTAAATTAGTGATAGAAATGTGAAATATGTCTAATAACAGTAATATAATTATCAAGGCTTAGTAAAGAGAACAGGTCTTTAAAAAAAATTTAAAAACGTTAAAACGTGCGAGCGAAGGAATGCAATCCTCTTAATAAATATCTTAAAATTTCAAGGATACTATATTTGCATACAAGTAATACTAATAGTAATTACATATCTCACCATTAACCGATCAAACTATACTCGATTTTTTACGAATTGTACTATTTTTTTTCTTATTTTTTTTCTGCTATATCGTAACTAATCGACATTCATGGATCTTGCGCGCCGCTTACAATCAGGTGGGCGGAAAACCACATGTAGTGAAAGAAAAACAGCTTCTTAGGCAAATGCCTTGATTAAATCTAGCTTGGTTTTAAGTTTTAAGACAGAAGTCAATCTATAAAAACTTATACATTAGTTTCTTGTCGCATGCGTGTGCTAAAGTTTTTGACCCGCGGCGGTCATCCGTTTGTTCCACTCATACATAAACAACCAACATTAAAATCAATAGCTTCCATCAATAGTTCGATTCTTTCGAGAAAGCCCTTTTTTACTTGTGATCAGTAATAACAATCGAGTAATAATAACTGCCTCCGTAGTCTAGCTGTTAAGTCCGTGGATTTAGACTCGGAGGTACCGGGTTCGATTCCTAGTCGGGACACAAAAATATTTATTAATGTAAATAAATACATTTAATTATTATTTAATTTATTTGTGATATTTCTTGAGTTTGGTACGCTGAAAACATCGACGAGCTTGCCACTTGTCATGGTTGGCCTATAGTAAAGTTGGCTAAATATGAATCTGCTTATTTATAAGCGAAAGGGAAACGGTCGTAATGATAGTAGTTTTTTATATACTTCGATGACTAGAATTTCATATTGCTATTGCGGCATCCACAGAATACATATGAAAGACGCAATGTTGTAGTTGGCCGTTTGATTGGGATACGTGATGGCTCGAATTAGACCCGCTACTTCCAGACAGGCTAACATTACTATGATTAGGTAGTAATTAACTTTAGAGACAAAATAGCAAGACATAATATTAATAGCCTGGGCTTTTCTATTATTTTCAAGCGCTGCAGGAATGCTTCTGGATGTTTCTTCGGCGATATTGTTTATCATTGTGGCATGCACGGCGTGGGGTCGCCCTATAATGAAACGTCACTTAATCTAGACCAGACCAAAGACATATATATTTTTGAACCAGCCAAATAATACAATTTGAAGGTGAGTTTTTAGTCTCTTACGTCTCTCGCATGTTGAAATTTTGGAATGTTTACAGAGCCTATGTCTTTGCCTATTATTAACCTGCAGCCCTATTTCATTACTTTAGGCGCAAACTTTTGGCTGATTATTGTTGAACTGTTGTGTTATAGCATGTGGTGGTCGCCTATAATAGGTGCAGCAACATACATACATACATATATATCTTCACGCCAAATCCCTTGCGGGGTAGGCAGAGACAATTGAGCGCCACTTGTCACGGTCACGACATACCTCTTTCGCTTCTTCGACATTCATCAACCTCTTCATACATGCCCTTTTGTTTTGATGGCTTTTCAACGCACCTTCAGCTATTGTTTTATTAATTTGGTCGTAATATGTGAGTCTAGGTCTGCCAGGGCCTCTTTTACCCACGACTTTCGCATTATATATCTGGTTCGTCAATCTCTCTGCATTCATCCTTTCAACATGCCCGAACCATCGTAGCATGCCTTTCCTTATTTTTGTCCCTATGCTTTCTTTCATACCTTCCCCTATTTCGTATTTCGTCATTACGTATGCGGTCCGTCAAAGTGACGCCGCATATCCGACGCAACGATCTCATTTCTACTGCATTAACTCTACTCTCATGCGTATTCTGACATATCCACGTCTCGCTTCCATACATAAGTGTTGGTACCAGCATGGCATTGTGTATGGCGAGTCGAGCTTTGTCACTGACATTCCGACTGGCGATCAGTGACCCCAGGGCACCGTTGACACTATTTCCCGCGTTCACTCTTCTTTCAACATCCCTATAATACTTCCCATCCGCAGTGAAAACACTGCCCAGATATATAATTCCATTTACTTGTTCTAGAGTTTCATCATCAATCTTTATCGTCACGGTTGTCATCCTTCTTCTTTCAAACACTAGTACCTTGGTTTTTCTCGCATTCAAACGGAGTCCTTTTTCTGCACATCCCTCTTTCATTTCAGTGACTAGTGATTGCAGTTGTTGTTCGGACGATGCCATGAGAACAGCAGACTTTTGATTTAGCCTTAGGTACAAATGCATGAGAGCTGTTGGCACTGTTGGCGACCCTATTATTAACAAATCATAAAAAAAATATATAGTAGATTTCGATATTTACGTCAGAGCTTGAATCAAAATGACAAAATATTATTATTATTATTATTGACAGCGTCCGTGAAATTATCAACTTTAATAGCGTTATATATATATACGAGTATATATATAATGGATTCTATTAGATACTGTTTAAGCTTAAACAACAGACTGGACTCCTTCGAGCAAAGTTTAAACGTTTCCACTAATCGCAAAAATCTATTAGAACATCGTGCACTAGATCGGTCGATTCGTAATTGCTCCTCTACTTAATTTTGTACTGCACCCCCACCTGATTGATCAATTCGTACTGCGCTTCCAATGTTTGTGGCACCGTTTTGGTTACGTTTTGTAGTAAAACGGCTTATATACGATTACTGCGTGAGTTTGTATGTTCTTACTCCAGACTAATATATTATTCTATTGATAGAAACAAACATCTTTTCCTAAGAAATGTCGGGGAAGATATTTTGTTTAGCTTCTCAATACAAACTGTTAATTTTAAAATAGCCAATTCGTATGGAGAGGCAAATTTTTTTGTCACCGACTTATTGTTTTTTAGGAAAAGTTTTCATCAACAATAAGCAATCATACGGTATTTGGTTGGGTAGGAAGAGGAGCAGAATAGTGGATGGTGAGAGTCTTGTTGTGCAATAAAACGAAAAAAGATGCCTCTTTTGTAAACCAGCCTATGATTGGTCGCAAGCCCGAGACACCATTCTTTTCATCTCTCTTAAATCCATGAAATGTAAGAACATTTTTTTCTTCTTAGGCCGTCATAGTGGTAGAAACTGATATCGATCGTTGGTGGATTGCTTCAGTTGCTCCAATTATTAGATCTCGCGTGCCGCTTACCATCAGTAAAAACAAAACATGAAATCAAATCGCATAAACAGAAATTTGATTGTTTCATATACGGGCAAAATCTGTTTTACACTTTATACGTATAAATAATGGTTCGGTACGTATAATAAACTGAAATATACGTCTAAAAAATTAATCCAGACTGAGGCATCTACCGTTATAACGAGTCTATGAAACAATTTTAATAACCAAGTTATTAACAGTTTTGTGTATCTTAAACAAATCTTATAATAAATTTATGTGCCTAATTAGAGGCTGTTTGAACCGGGCGACGCAAAAACCTTCAGCTGGCCGTATGGTTCAATTCAATTCAATTCAATTCGTTTATTTTGCAAGTAGGCATAGGACAAAAAGATATGTATTCTGCACTTTTACACGTCAATTTTTACAATATTGATATATATAAAACGATATAATTTTATAGTACATATTGGTGAATCTGGAGCAGTACATGATAACCATCATTTGGAAAGAGAAACAATAAAATAACAAAATTATAAATACAGAATAACGCTTAACATTATAGCTGCTGTAGATAGGCATTGTCACACTATAAGCTAAGACAGACACAATTATAAGAATATAAATGTCAATGTCAGTTAAGATAATAGCTGCTGTATATAGGCATTGTCATACTATAAGCTAAGACAGACACAATTATAAAAATAAAAATATAAATGTAAATGTCAGTTAAGATAATAGCTGCTGTAAAGAGGCATTGTCATACTATAAGCTAGAACAAACAATTATTAAGAAAAAAAAAAAGAAGGTAACTTAAAATTATAGCTGCTTACTGCTGGTTACATGTCATGTTTACATGTTGACGTCATGTCCAACCCAGGGATCCCAGGAACATCTGTATCATTTTTAAAATTAAAATCAGCCCATTATTAAAGTCGTAAAGGCAAATTTAAAAGGTAGACAAATATATGGCCACATTTTATAGTCATATGTCGTCATATTTTCGTACCTACGTTCCAAGGAAGATTTAGGTTAAATTTCTTCAAAATCGATCTAGTAATATAGGCATGAAAACAGACATACATACGAGTACACACTAATAATGCATATTAGAATATATTATTTAAATATTCATTGAATTTAATAAAATTAAATGATACATACCTAAAGTTCAAAGATCGCAGGATTAAAATATAAGTCTTCAATTTAGGCTTTTAATTAAAAATGAATAAATAGGTAGATACTTCTTTTTTATATTTGCATTTAAAATTAAATAATATGGTGGTGAATCATTTCATTAAAAGAATTTCAGATGGTGGATCTTCTCCGATATAATAAACAAAAATACTATCGGATTATCACAATCTAGTCGAGAGTGAATTTCTGTAGTAACAGACGTCTTTTAGTTGTCAATCCAATACTCCTCCACACGAACGACTCTTAATATAACCCAGCGGCTTCAAATTATATTAATTTAAATTACGTTGTTATGATGTGACTTACTCTCAGTAGAGCATCACATATACGCTATTATTATGCGAAAACCCCAACACATGTACATTATAAATAAAATAGCATAATGTGCAACAGGAATTAATAATAATATAATAATAATAAATATTTCCAGACAGGTCACACAGCGCCATCTAATTTCTGTGGTAAGCTACGAGGCTTGTGTTACGGAAACTAGATGGTTGATAAACTACATGTTATACTTTTTTTTTTGTAAATATATACATATTATACATATAAACACCCAGACCGAGACAAATTATACAATGTACAACTTGCCCCCGGTGGGAATCGAACCCACGACCTCCCGAGTTCACGGCAACGTTTGTTACCACTAGACCAATTACAACTATTGTTTGACAATATACAATACAACAATTGACAAATTTATTATTTATTGGGTACTCTTAATAATTAGTATTATTTAGTTAAGTACATTGACATATTTTTTATAAATTATTTATTAGGTACTTTTAAATTATTGACAAGGCCTCTTTACAGCCGCAATAATAACCTCTATTTATTTAAGTGTTTTTTGTAAATGTTTCAACCTCCAGGTCTGTTATTTGTCATGTACCTATCTATAGTGATAAATGTATAAAAATTATGAGTATGACTTAACCGAATTCCGGTAGGAATGTATGGTGTTAAAAAAAAACTAAACTAAACTAAGGTAATTTTCTTTTATCTACAGTAAGAAAAACCGTAAGTATATCGGACGACTGACATATAATTCATTATCATTACAGCCCCTAAAAAGACTCCTCCACCTGGAGATGACAAGTTCCACAAGTTGGTATTAGTGGAACGGGACCGACACGTCTTAACGTGCTCTCCTTACAAGGGAACGGTTGTGTTGTACATCTATTGTAAATTTACCTACGTATGAAAAACATTGGTACATGTCGGGAATGCGTTCTAATAACCGCACCACCATCACCCGACCGACAAAAGCTGGGTTGAAATGAAGCCCCTTTTTTCAATTCAAATGACAAGCTCGCCATCCACTATTCTGCTCATACCCAAATACTGCACAATACTAATGCCGTCTCAAGTCATTTGATTCTCTCTCAGTAAAAGCCTACTCCTTCCTCTCCTTGACTATGGTGACGTGTGTAGCGTTGATCTCTCAGATGTGTTGCTCAACAAGATGGACCGGTTACTAAATACCT
The DNA here is from genome assembly GCA_910589645.1 of Tinea semifulvella. Lineage (NCBI taxonomy): Eukaryota > Metazoa > Arthropoda > Insecta > Lepidoptera > Tineidae > Tinea > Tinea semifulvella. The sequence goes on from OU342599.1 coordinate 8,358,514, forward strand.
GTACCCGGTTTATCTTTTGTTTACGCAAGTACGATCACATCTCTGAGTATCGCGCTAAGTTAAAGTGGCTACCAATTCGTTGTCGCAGGAACCTCAGAATTCTCTGTTTGCTCTTCTCTATTCACAATGAACCTCAAGGACAAGTTTGCCTATCTCTCATCACTTCATAACAGGTCACTTCGCTCGGCCCACAATTCTGTTTTATCTATCCCATCTTATCACTCTAGCTTTCAATCAAACTCCTTCGCAGTAGTGGCCGCCAATTTGTGGAACAATTTGCCAGTAGAAATTCGCCAAGCACCGAATAGATCACTCTTTAAGAAAATAGTGTATTCACATTACTTAAACAGTTCCCAACAGCGTATGTAAGATATATAGTCTGTATTATATTTATGTGCAAATATGTATAGTGTGTAGTATATTTAATATTGTGTACATATTTGTATGTATATTGATATGTATTATGATATCATAGAATAAGTTTAATTTATTTTTCTTTTAAATTAAGTTTCATATTTGAGCCCTTTGCACCTACCTCTTAATTAAAATTCTCTGTATTGTCCCAAAGGTTGGCTACTAGAGAATGCCTAGCGGCATTAAGCCCGCCCTTTGTACATAGTGCAATAAAGTTTTTAAATAAATAAATAAAAGGTGCAAAGGTTTTCGTAATAAAACGAACATTTCCAACGTAAAAGTCCTTAACAATGTTCAAACAACAAGTAGTAGGTAATTCAAAGATGTTATCTGAAATTAAATGCCTACAATGTTGCTACTAAAACTAGTTCGGTATATGAACACACATTTGATTGGTAATAACAATCATAACATCAAATAACTGGACAATAAAATGTAAAACAATCTTCATCGAACGACAAACATATTGAAATTGGCGTAGACATAATAATATTTTTTAAAATGAGCCCAGATAATGTATATACAATAAATTGTGGATAACACATTATGCTATTCTGTGTACACTTCTGTTTTATTAAATCATTTTATAATTTGCTTAGAATTTTGTAAAATTGTAAGAACTATAGTTTTAGAGTCATCCGTCTATTTCCTATTTCCCCATCGCATCGTTCGTCAGTTCTGCGGCCCTTAATTACCCATATGTCTGCTCTAAATGACAACACGTGGAGAACGAACTGGTTGAAGACCTTTGTCTTACGGCATTGTGGTATGGGCAATAAAACGATGTGCTATGTTAAATACTGTTGTTCCTTTAACTAACCAAACTGTATTTAATAGACTACACTATCACCATCACCCTGCCTCCGTGGTCTAGTGGTTAAGTCCGTGGATTTAGACTCCGAGGCACTAGGTTCGATTTCTGGTCAAGATACAAAAAATATGTATTAATGTAACTAAATACATTTAATTAATATTTAATTTATTTGTGATATTTCTCGAGTTTGGTACGCTGAAGACATCGACGAGCTTGCCAATTGTCATGATTAGCCTATAGTAAAGTTGGCTAAATGTGAATCCACTTATTTAAAAGCGTGGTTTCTGACCACCCCAAAAAAAAAATTTAAATAATATTATTCACCAATTATTTGTTCATGTGCCAAGAAAATAAATTATCGTCTACATATCAATACATAGTTCGAGTACTTCTACAGATTGGCCTTCCGGAACTGGAGAATTTGGCTACACTTGCTACGCCAAGCTCACGCGAGGTAATTAAAATGAAAATTTAATGACAATTAGTTAATTATTCCACAAGTTGGTATTAGTGTGACCGAGACTGATGCGCGATGGCTTAACGTGCTCTTCGAGGAAGAACGTAATCTTGACAAATGTACGTATAAATTGTATTTCTCATTGGTACATGCCGAAGTTCGAACTGCGAACCTATTTTTTGATTGGAAAGCGTTCTTACCACCTCTCTCGTTAAATATACTATATTATTCTAAACGTACAATCAATAATTAACGTTCTACTAGATTCAGACTCATTGATTGGGGTCATGGATTTTTCAATATATGTCGCTGGTAATTGTATTTCAAAATGTTTCGTGTATAAACGTATATAGTGTTCTAATAAGATAATAATCCCGTATTATGTCGGAATAATAATTGAATGGCATTAGGTAATAACATAACGAGTGTGTAGTGCAGGAAGACTCGAGAGCCCACGCGCAGCCCACGCGTTGCATCGATTTGCATGACCAAAGCATGCCGCCAATACTAAGGTTCTGATTTATAAAGCATTTTCATGTTTTTTTAACACTTCACCATAGTTTTTTTTTTAGGTAAGAAGTCTTACAACCTAGTCATTACCTATTTTTACTTTAGCCTATCAATATGCTTTTTCATACTTTTCTTTAAGGACTCCAGCAGCCCTATTCTGTTACTTAAGCGCAAACGTTATATAATGGAATCCGTTAACTATATGTTTATCACCCTATTAAAGTTGATATTTGGACGGCCGCTGTCAACGTTGAGCGCTTATAGAGTTGAGAATTTAATAATATGTTTTAATTATGACACAAGCTCTGACGCAAATAACGGAATCCACTAATAACGTTTGCGCTCAACAGAATAGGGCGGTAGATTATAGGAATGTAGAAACATACTAACTGGAAGATCATTAGATATGGATCTTGGAATTAATAGATTGTCAACCTTACACACAATTACGCTCAATTTTAATTTAAAAATTTAAAAGTTTGTGTAAAGTAAAAAGTAAATGTAAAAATTTAAAAGTTGGTGCAAAATAACAACGATAATTTAATTTTGCTGGCCTACATTGTTTTAGCAGAAACTTATCAGTTATATAAGATAGTTAAAGTACAGGAGTAACTCCAAGAAAACGGCAAGTAAGCTTTATACATATCAGCTTAAGCACTTTTATGGAAATACTTCGTAATTGATGCAGACATTTTTAAGATCAAAAGTTTTTTAAAATTCCGAATCAGGCTGTAATTCACTACTTTAGTGTTCTAACTTAAAAGGGTTCAACGCTTTTGCATCCCTCTCGCTCGCACACTCTAATATTTACAAAGATATTTCAAGGCTGAGTATATTTTTGAAAAATCAACTTACTACGAAATAAAACTACGGACATATTTTTACTTTGATATACCTAAACCTAAGACAGAGATCCCTAGCAAAAAAATATATAATGATTTTTCTTAATTTTACTAAAACAAATATATGATTAATATATCGCCAAAATGTCCATTAATTTTATTTTCTAGTAAGTTGATAGACTATATTTCTCTATTGACGGTAAAAATTACCGTCTAATTGACCCTTTATGTTTTCCTTTTATTTCTATTTAGTTATTAGTTGTTAGTTATCATTTATTAAATAAAAAATAAAAATAAAATAAATAAAGTACACTCAGATTACTTAATAATTAAAAATACAACTAAAACAAAAAAAAAAACTGGAAAAACAAAATTAAAAATTATAAATAAAAAACTTGCTTACTTAGATTTAAAAAATCTTTGTATAATGATCTAAAAGACTCGACTCCAACAGTGGAGATCTGAAATGCATATTTATATTGTTGTGTTATAGACAGAGTCTGTTAGCAGAGAGTTAATAAAAATAATAATCAGGGGTTCTGAACTTATTACAAATTGCGGCCTGCTATTTATTTTTATTGATGCTCAGCCCTGCGCTTTGCAACACCTGCGTGCCTCGTACCACGATACTCAGCACGCGCGGCTATAAGCGACGCCCGTCATACAGTTTGCGATAATTAGGCGACAGTCGCTATTCCGAGATGTTATCATAATAGTTATAAACTCTAGGTATTTAAAATAATTTTTATTTGGTAATAAAACTTAAAAAAATGTTGTTGACGATTTATCTAATCTAAAGTAATAAATTATTATTTAGTTGATTTGTAGCTTCTGTTTGAGATCAATAGAGCGTGTTTATGCTTTGATCAAACTTTGGTATCCAATACCAACACTGAAAGCGTAAGTATCATTGTCATCACGACCATATCCCTGATATTATGATCATAAAGAAAAAGCGGATTCTCATTTAGCCAACTTTACTATAGGCCAATCATAACAAGTAGCAAGCTCGTCGATGGATAAATAAATACGAATAGCAACTACCAGAACTTTGTTAAAAAACTTGTCTATCTGTATATATGTGTGTTTGTGTATGTATATTGATATTATAGTATACTACTTTTTTTACTTTATATAATAGTATAATATGTGAGTATTTGATTAGGCTGTTAACCTGATGGTAAGCGCTATAATAATAATAATAATTTGTTTATTATCAGGCACAGATGGCCCATAGATTATATTACAACTAAAATACATATAAAAATAACATTAAAATTAATTAATCTAAAGCTTCCGTACCTTCATCTTCTTGTGGTCATAGAAGTACCCATCACCGTACTGTGACCACCTTCTGAGGAGTACTAGAAGCTTCAGTGGACGGTGCCGGCTTCCCTGCTGCTAGTGGTGCAGAGGGAGTAGGTGCTGCGCAGGGCCCAGGAACATCGTTGGTGCTGCGTGAAGCAAATCCACGAATGTATTTGCGGTACACAACACCGAGCGGCCAGAATTCCTTCTTCAGGAATATTTTGAGGTGCTCTGACCGCACGCGAATCCTAAATCCTAAAGGCTAAAATAAAATATCAAGACCAAGAATAGGGTAGTTGACGCTAGTGTTAGAATAATATTTACGAAATCATCGATAATGGTCACTCAATTAATTTGAGACTACAACGCTACTCGATGGGGTTAGGTTAGGTTAGGTTAGCGGTTAACGTCACTACGAAGCGTGACGGATGTTACTTTGCCCGTTTTTACGCTTTGATTTAAGTTGTAAAGTATTTTTGTTAATTGAATCCACTTATTTTATTCATAAACCTGTTTTATTTATTACTAGCCAATTACGACCGACATCAGACTCTGCCACTATGCAAACATAACAAGATGCTTTTTCACATTTCGCTTGAAGGACTCCAGGTTATAGGAGTGGGGAAATACACTGACTGGTAGAGAATGCCACATCTTCAGCGTGCGACAGATGTTAGTCTCAAAATTTATAGGTACGCTTAGGGATAGTGGCTACGGTATGCGGATGCATACTTTGGCCTTTGCGTGTGGTTTGGTTGCGGAATAGAGAAGAAGGGATAAGGTTATGAAGCTCCTCAAAACACTCACCATGGTATAGCCTGTAAAACACGCTCAGAGAGGCAACATCTCGGCGAAGCTGCAGTGATTGCAGAGTTTCAGACACTGTGGTGTCGTCCACTATAACGAGAGTAACCCAAATTCTTCAAGGCCCATCTATTATATCAGTGGACGTTTAAGACTCGTGTTTTCAAAGGACTATATTAATTTCGATCAGGCATAGGCAAGCTTAAAGATGTTAGTCTTAAGTGTCTCCAAATATGTGCACATATACTTGTATAAACGGCCGCCAATTTTTGGTTATTGAATCAAATCGCTCCAAATTAAATTAGAAAGCCGGACGTTGTCTAAACGAATTTTTGCGTAATTAATGCTATGAACGTAAGCTAATTGTCCATCGGCGGTCGTTCGGTCTATTACTCGGGCCCACACATTTTGTTGATAAATATCCAAGCAGATTCTCTTTGAGGTAATAAATTTCACAAGATTACCGACCGCTGACATAGACTTGTATGTTGTTATAAGAACCCGTCATTTAATAATGGATTAATCATCATCATCACGACTATATTCCTTGCGATGTGGCCAGAAAGTACGCTTGTTTTGTGAGATGGGGTTAACGTGTCCATACATGTCGCATTCCACAACAGTGACCTTCCAAGTTTCCAAGGCCCAACGATCATGGCGTCGGGTCTCTTACCATCGCTCCGCGTAATCGCAGAGGGTTCTAAGATCCCGAGTACTGCAGCAGTAACAGCCCTTTGGATGATGTCATTGAGAGCCGTGTGACGAAGAATTTGGCCGCACTTCTAGAAAAAGCAAGCCCGTGGCGTCCGAAATGTTCCACTAGTTACCCACACCGACATTTGTGTTGGTGGACAGTCCATCTCCGAGACAAAGGCACACTGCTTATCATATATGTATGTGTAAAACAGTGTTTTCAAAAAGGAATTTGTTTTGAGGGAATTTATTGCATTATAGTGAGTACTTAGTATATGTATGTAATTAATTTGTGTTTTATATAGTAATAAATAATTTTAACAATCTACAAGTATTTTCTTCGTAACCTTGTGCACCTGCTTATTTATTATAGATCTCAGTCACAAAGGTTAAAAGTAAAGTATCATCACAACCGTTTCCCTTTCGGAGTGGTCAGAAACCACGCTTATAATAAGCGGATTCACATTTAGCCAACTTTACTATAGGCCAATCATAACAAGTGGCAAGCTCGTCGATGTCTCCAGCGTACCAAACTCGAGAAATATCACAAATAAATTAAATATTAATTAAATGTATTTATTTACATCAATCAATATTTTTGTGTCCCGACCAGGAATGGAACCCGGTACCTCCGAGTCTAAATGTACGGACTTCACCGCTAGACCACGGAGGCAGTTGGTAGAAAATGCATTTACGGCATTAAGCTCGCCTATGTACCTGCACTTATTTTGGTTTTGTACAATAAATAATTTATTATTATTATTATTAATTCATATACGTCTTAGTCATATGATTAATAAGTTAAACTTGTACCATACAAAAATGAAGCTCATCGATCGATCAAGGTAGGCGTTTAATTTGTTCTTCGGTTCATTTATCTCTGGTATATGCAGGATTCGATTTCTGATACGGCTAGTTAATGGTTCGGATGAGCTCGATGATTTGGTCATTATAATTAATTAGCTGTTAATGAATAAATCCGATATTATAATAGCTGCTTAATCTGATTTCGCCCATATATATATAAACGGCCAAAAAAAATAATTAAAACACTATGCCGGCTTGACTGAGCATGACGGAAATTTAGCCTGATTGAGGGTTTATCGGCACGAACGGTGGTTACTTCCTCACCCCGGCAGACTGGGAAAATTACCACCATCAGTCTGCCTACCACCTATTTGTTATTCTTGTTGAAAATATGTGCCATTTGCAATGATGTCAAATGCCAATTTTTACTTTCACGTAAAACTAACATTGTAAGCTTGCAATGGTAATATTAAAATAAAATATATAAAAATAACACCGCTTGAAATACGACTTACTAATGGTGGATGGTGAGCGTCTTATTGTGCAATAAAAAAGGAGGCTTCCTTTGTAAACTATCATATAGTCGGTCGCAAGCCTGAGATTCATCTCTTCTTTTCTCCTATCTTTCCCACAGACGATGGACCCGGCTTTTTTCTGGATAAATTAACGATTTAAACAAGTTAAATATTCTTGACAATTAAGTCTTAGATGCTTAAGATGTTATGAACTAATAAATATGATTGGCAAATTCTATTAAAAAACCACTATAAAGTGTATACGATTCGTTCTGGTACAAAGAAATTAAACCGGGATTTAATTTGCTGATCTCTAAGTAAATAAGTTGTTAAGCTGGTAATAAATAAATCAACATGCGACATAAGACAGCTTGTAGTCTTGTCGGATACGTCATTCGACCGTGATAATATTCGTTCATTCTACAGAGTTGAGTTACTTTTTACCACCTTTGCACCACATTTTAACAGGAGCACTAGGTCCTTACTTGGAAATTCGGCTAATAAGATGGCTATAATCAGAGCCACATTTAACAGAAGATGACATTTCTCATCAGTGCTTTCGACTAAGCCTTATCTCATTATATGCGAGAATTTAAGGCGTTTTCAGAATGTACTTACTTGCGCTCGGCCCCCCAACGGGAGATCACTTCCAGTGCTCCTGGAGGAGAACTGAAATAGTCGAACCCAGACTTCCTGGGTTCGTGCGCCATACGGGCGCTGTTATACCAGTAACGGTGCCCAGTACTAAAGGTGCATGAGTTACAAGCGGGTGAATACTCGCCGCGATCATGCCTGGGAGAGCGGGGGAATGTCAACATCCCCAACCCAGGACCATTAGACATCCGGGCCTGGACGACCCCACTGTCTGTTACTTGCAATATGTAATTTATTTATTTATTAAGGTACAAAAAACAGTTAATAGACAAAACATTCAACAAAATACAGTGATAAGTAGTAAGTTTGCCAACCTAAAATTTGAACACAGGATGCAGTAAACAATATTAAGAATGAAATACAGAAAGACATTAATATCTAAATTTAAACATATAAATAACAATTTGACATACATATCTTATATATAATTAAAATTATATATATTTATATAAACCCAAAAACCCAAAAATGGTAAATAACCTGCATCAAACCAAACCAAGTAAATATTAGTTCCATTATTTTATATTACGCGATTTATCTTAGAGACATATTTCTCCCGAAGTTTCGCTCAAGTTGCATTGGCCGTGACTGGAGCTATGCAGTGGAGCCGTGTCGTCGCGTCGTGGGCGTGTATAAAAAATCGTTACTACAATCTCGCCGTGTCGCGTCTTGGTCGCAACTTTGGGTCGCGTCCGTATCTTCTCAGCTTAACACATAGTAGGTCGTGTTTATAGGAGCAGCGATTGCGGGAAATGATTTTATTAGGACCAATATACGATCGCAGGAAACGGTCAATTGTAACATTTTGCAATACAATCCGGAATGTAACTTAATCGTAAACTTGATGAGCAAATCTAACGCTAATTTTCTTAATTCAAAGTTGTTTCTTAGTTTAGCGTATCTGATATTACATAAAGGCTATAACTATAGCAATTAATTATATAGCTCACAAGACTCTTGCACAGGGGTACATTTGCGTATGCACATTAGGCTAGTGACACAACAGATTTATATAAAAAAAACACTAATAAAGTTTTCCGCTTAAGGTGAGAAGAATTGAAAGATTAAAAAAAAACATGAAAAACATTTATTGAATGTAAAAATAATTAGTACTTTACAAAATTTTACGTACCTACTTAAATTAACTTTGAGTAAAAAAACAATATAAAATTAAAATCCCTTTTTGGTTAATTTCTGGAAATATTTTGGCGTCGTTTGCTAAGAATCCATTGGACCGCACTACGCACTAACGTTTCCGTGCTTGAAGATCTACAACTTGCCACGGGACATAGACTTTCTGCCGTCTGCTTTACCCGAATTCTGCAATATTTTGGCCACATTGCTAGGAGAGGTGCCGATAATCTGTAAAAACTTTTAGTAACGGGAAAAATATACGGTAAAAGTACAAGAGGAAGAAGCCCCAAACGATTGTCCAGTCAGGTGACGGACCACCCAAACATTCCAGTACACCAAGCCATACACTGCGCCGAGGACCGCAATCACTGGATACGGCTGGTGGATGGACTGCTACGGAGTCACGATCCCCAACAGTGGCGTTCGTAATAAGAAGGAGGATGTTGACATGTCAAAAACAAAAAAAAAAAACTGGGTTGTATCAAAACGAAGTCTGTTTTTTTTTTTCTTAACCTTAACTACATTTTGGTCCCTGCCTGAACCTCCAGGCAGGTATATAAAAGATATACCTATATCAAAGAGTACTATTATCAAAAGAGAAACTGTATACACTAGTAAATTCATTTTCAAAAAGCTTTTGGCACTAGCCTACCTACATACAATGTATGTATATCTATGTATACCATTAGATACTTTAAGGCAGTTTTTTTTTTATGTATTTTTTTTTAACAGGCTATCTTCTTTAAGAGACCTGCAATAGGAGCGACATGGACGGCTCGCTGATTAGCGAAGTTCTGTTGTAGACAGCCAGTGCATGGTTTCTGAAACCGGCCTGAGAGTTCGCTGAAAACAAAACGAAGCCAAGGATCGGGATTAAAGATTTATTTAAAAAACGGAATGAAGCTCTATTGTTCAAAAATTTCGAGTTATGTTAATACGAGTATGTGTGTTTATTCCTTACTCAATTTATGTGTCCGTGAAGGTAGGTATTTGCCTTGATTTATAACGATATTAGATACTCAAAGACAATATAGCTTTTGATATTAGAACGCAATAGTTCTAAAGTGGCAAAGTGCAGTACGGGGCGGACACAGCTGTTGCTGTTTAATGGCAAAATGCATTTGTTTATCAAATTCCAAAATCATCAATATTACGCTGGAGACATCGACGAGCTTGCCACTTGTCATGATTGGCCTATAGTAAAGTTGGCTAAATGTGAGTCCGCTTATTTATAAGCGTGGTTTCTGACCACCCCAAAAGGGAAACGGTTGTGATGATACTTTACTTTTATCAATATTATTGCTAACCAATTATAAAGTAGAAAGTATAAACTGCCTGGAAGAAGTTTTACAGAACGCCATCCAAAGTCAGAGAATATACTAGTATAATTATGCGGCCTCAATCATTGCATTTATCGCACCCATATAATATTGAAATACAAGCACGCGCACCCAGGAGACATTTGTGGCTGTCGTACCACGCGATTGTATCGTTTTTTCTGGCGCAAGTTAAAACGTAATTGTACCCTACAAGTATCTTTGGTGTGCTGCGTTAAAAAGACGTTTTCCCAACAACTCCTTCAGTCAGCTATCTAGCTAGTAAAAAAAATTAGAACTAATAAACGTTTTTGTACTAAAAAAAAAATGGAAGTTTTTTTAACTGTCAAATCGGTACTTAAAATTGATTTTCTTTGTTGTCAACTATCCGAACTTTAAAATACATACCTAAATGTTAACTGTTTGAATGTTTGTTTTATAATGAACAAAATGATGATTTTTTAACAATTTCTTAATGAATTTACAAGTTATTAGCTATCAAACGTAATTTTAATAATACGATGATTATGTTTGACAGCGATCATTTTGCAATTCCTCGCCAACCGGCGTGGCGAGTGTAGGCCACATTCTCCAGATATATGTTTTGGAAGGCCCTAGGACGCTATGTTCTAGGGGTGTAATGATGATGATTTTACAATTTACGCCTGTCGCATTGCTTCTACAAGATACATAATACGGCTGCGAGACCAACGGTTTCACGTGTTTTCAGTCACGGGAACAGTGGTGTTATGAACCTATTACAAATGTACGTAAGGAAAGTAGAAAATTATCTTTGCTGAGGTTTGTTTCGACCGTTGAGTTGCAGTATTAAAACGTATTCCTATAATAAATAAATAAAAATGCTTTATTGCACAAAAACTAAAATAACTTAAAATTAATGTGCACAGGCGAGCTTTATGCCGTGAGGCATTATCCACCAGCTAACCTTTGGGAGTTTTGAAAACATGTGGTGACAGGCAGAGTGCCAAGTAAATATTAAATAAACAATACATACTAATACTACATATACAATACATGTTATATAATACATATATATATATATATATGTATTATAATTGGTTACTTTTCACAAAGGTTAGCTGGTAGAAGATGCCTTAAGGCATAAAGCTCGCCTATGCGCTTAGTTTTAAGTTATTTAACTTTGTGCAATAAAGAATTTTTATTATTATTATATATATACTATAATACAATACATATAATTAAATATATACAGGATTCATGAAATAAATAAATAAAATAAAACACATACTAAAGATATTATAAAGAAAGTTGCAACGAGAGTACAAACAAGGATTAATTTTAACACATAAATAATCGTCAGTTATTTTGAATAGATAACAAATAAGAATAGAGATGATTTTTAAAAGAAGCAGGAGTTATTAAAGTTTGAAGAGGTAGTGGAAAAGTGCTCCAGAGAGACGCTGCAGAAACAGTAAAAGAATTTGAATATCTTGTCGACGAATGGGTAGGAATAGCAAGAAGATTGTTTTAATGTTAAAATATTATTTTGATTAATAATGTATTAGAGTTAAATAGATTTTGCCATTCGTGAGTGGTGCAGGCGGCTGGCACGCGCGGGCGAGGTGCTCTGAACCGCTCCAATTTCGCAAGCGCTGTAGATGTCGCGTCGGCCGCTGTATATCACTCCACTATTCACACCACACGTTTACTTTGTCCTGAAACTTAATTAAACCACATTATAGATCAACAGCTTTGTAAATAACATTTTGATGCTAAATTGTATTGTTTTAGGGATTTTTTACCCGACAGTGAGAAGAAGATGGGTTATGTGATTATTAATTTGGTTTTACTCGACCAGGGCCTCTTGTACCCTCATCTTTCGTATTATACATCTGGTTAAATTAAGTATTCCTCACTCATCCTTACAACATACCCGAATCATCGAAGCTTTCTTTCATACCTACCTTTACGTGTTTCGTCGTTACGTATTGTCCGCCAAATATCCGACGCAATGACCTCATTTCGATATTTCATCGACGAGCTTGCCAATTGTCATAATGGGCCTATACTAAAGTTGCACTTGTCGAAATAGCAGCCAGGTATTCTCTAGCAGGCAACCTTTCTGATATTGCAAAACATTTCATCTACCTTATGACTGTGCAAAAGACTAAAAGAACCGTTAAAAAAATATTTAATCTAATCCTACATACAAATATGTACACAATAATACATATAAATAAAAGAGCGGTGGTGGCTCGGCTGTAAGATCACTCTCCTTAAAATTCTAAAAAAGATTGGTTCGATATTCGATTCTTACGTACATTTATCATTATAATACCACTGTTCTTGTGTCTCGGAGAGCACGTTAAGCCGTCAGTTCCGGTTCCACTAAGACCAACTTTTATTTTATTTTCATTTTATTTATTAGGGTTTTTATCAATTAACAATAATAATATACATATATTAATAAATAAACAAAAAACTAAATAAAACAAATAAAAACCAAGGACAAAAACATAATATAAAAAAAAAAACAAAAGAACAAAAAGCTATTCCTTTATAACCTTATAAACACTTGTTCTAAAGGACCCAGCAACCTGTAAAATCTTTTGTAAATTGTCGTTAAAAATTGACAACAGACCCTCGCTATTCTTCGGGCCAGCAGCGTGGCAATTGTAGGCCAAATACTCTAGAAAAATCTGGAATGCCCATCTCCAACAGTAGAGGTCATCTCGTCTTTCCCAGTTTGTGAGGCTGTGATGATAATGATGAATACATATACTAATAATAATAATATAATAATAAATATTTCCAGACAGGTCACACAGCGCCATCTAGTTTCCAGTTAGCTTGTGTTACGGAAACTAGATGGTTGATAAACTACATATAAACACCCAGACCGAGACAAATTATACAATGTACAACTTGCCCCCGGTGGGAATCGAACCCACGACCACGGAGGCGGTCAAGTGAATATGACGAATATATGTGATGAAAGTCAATACTATTGACTAAATTCAATATCTACAAATTATGTACTCGTATGTAGTAGGATGGCATTGTATATAAGAAGCCGAGCTTTGTCACTGACATTTTGATTACCGATCAGTAAATAAAGGACATATATTTAGCGTTTAAAGAAATAGAGTAATAAATAAATTTGTAGCTAGATATATAAATTGGACATTTTTGTTGTATACAATGAATCGATGAAATCAAAGCATTTATTTTCCTTTGGTTGTCACAACACTTGGATATTGTCAATACATTTTTTTTCCAGCATTGCTAAAAAACTAGGTATTTAAAATTAATTCGTGTCTGTAAAAATCAATCTCAATCCTCGCCCGCGTGAGGGGCTGCCCCAGCAGCATCCTGGCCGTGTGGGCTGATAGGGACCAGGAAAGGAAATAATAAAATATTTTTGTAAATAAGTATTTTTATTAACACTAGATATTATAAGATTCTTTAAAAATTGTTACTAACACATATGGAATTTATTCTGAAATAAAGTTTTATTATTATTATTAAAAAGCCCGTGTCAGTTTATAGACTAAAATAAATTACGCATGTCAAGTTAGTAATTAATTCGTGGCTCGAAAGAGGCTGTGTCAGCTTACAATCTAAATATACATAAAAATGTATTATAACTACAATATATATGTCAATAAATGTAAATTATAATAAAATAATAATTATTATTATAATCGGAATGTCAAATTAATACATATTCGTGGCTGTAAAGGGGTCGTGTCAGCTAACAATCTAAAATTATAAAATTAAGAATGTTGAATTAAACTAAATTCGTGGCTGTAAAATGGCCGTGTTAAAAGCTATTAGTGAATATGTGAACAACAAATTCTATGCAATGGTATCTATTAGTGCATCCTTAAGTTGGTAATAACCTCTATTTATTAAAATAGATTTTACCTCCGATCAGTGAGATCTCACGTATACATTGTAAAGATATCACGTTAACTTAAAAGAAAAACTATATGTTTTTAGTGTTTGATTATACGAGTATTACTTACAAGTGTTATTAATTTATTATTCTGTATAAATAAAAAGATAAAACTCAGTCCTCAATCTATCGGAATACATGGTAATTGCGTGGTAGCGGATATTTAGTGGTCAGTACTTGCCGCCGGTTCGTGACAAGCTTATCTGTTATCAGTTGGTACCTTTTCTGATGAGAATTCGTATCCATAAGCAGACTTTAGTCATAGCTATATATTCATCAGTCCTTGAATGATCACTTGCGTTTGGTTGTGTATTTTTTTGTTTTGTTATACTTTTTTTTTTATTTAAAAACTTTTGATAACAAATGTCGTATGTAATGAGTTATGTTATTTGGGGAGTGAGACGGTATATATATATATGGGGGTGCAATTATAACCTTACTTTAATTTTGAATAAACTACATAAATAGTATGCATACATAGACTACATAAATACTTATTAACATATAGTAGATATATATGAAGATAATATAATATTAGGAGGAAGAAATTTTTAAATTTAAAATATACTTTTAAAGTACTTACACACAGGAGTACAACAAGTATTATCACACATATAACATAGTATAATTATAAATTATCCAATATGTACCAATTAAGTGTCACAGCATTCACCAATATAAAAAGAAGAATAAATTTGAAACTTATTACTTTTAAAACAAAAAATAAATTTAACAAATTACCAAAATTTACAAAATTATATAGATATATATATTAAATAAATATAGTCTATAGCTAATGCTAGTCGTCTAGTGAAAGGGAGGATTGCCTGTTTAAGACGCACTGATACTGTTATCAGTGCCGATGTGTGCGTGTCCTCTTTGTGTGCCGCGAGATATTGCGGCAAGGGTGACTGCCCTGGGAGTGCCCAAGGCAATATAAATACTTATGGTGGTAGCTGGTCACACTAAATTATGTTTTCTCTGCCATTACTTAAACATTTGTTGCCAGCATAAACCGTCACACAAAAAAAATATATTTTTATACTAGCACATGTGACCTTGCTTCCACCTGATGGTAAGTAGCGCGTAAGGTCTATGAATTTTAGCAACTGGAATCAAACACTCATGACCAACATCAGTCCCTAACACTATGCCGGCTTGACTGGGCATGACGGCAATTCAAGCCTGATTCCGAAACGTGTTTTATCTGTTAACTGGGTTTATCAGGACGAACGGTGGATACTTCCTCGCCCCGGCAGACATTACCACCATCAGTCCATTGCATCGCATTTCGAACCGGCATGTACCAATGAGAAATACTTTACTTACGTACATTTGTTTTAGATTTACAACACCACCGTTCTCGTGACGTGGAGAGCACTTTATACCGTTGGAGCCGGTGCAACTTGAATTGGTCTGATGGAAATTTTAATGACAATTTATTATCGATTCCAAAAGCATTTACTGCCAATGCAAACAATAATACAAAATTGGGATTTACGTTTTCCGGTAGATTTAATGTAAGTGATTATAAATTAAGTGCCAAGTGAAACCTATAATATATTTATTTAAGCATAGCTCGGAATTCAGGAAGCATACTCGATGGAAATATGATATACTCGTACTACTTGTTTACATTACCGTAATATTATTATTTTTTTCTTTCGCGCCATTTATAGTGCGTAACAATAATTACAGCCTGGGACAAAAGAAAAACAGCGAGGTTACTTTGTAACTGTTTCGTGAAAGCTCCAAGCAGTCAGTTGCGTCATAGTGATCAAATCAAATATTGGAATTTTACAAAAAACAAAAGCATTTCATATTATCATCATGCCAGAATCTATTAAACACGAAGCTAACCACAATACTTTTGCAAAATAGTCTAAAGGATATAACTAGAAAAATGTTACTACACGTCAAATGAATTCATGCAAGATAAACTTTAACGTACATACGAGTATGTATATGCAGTATTTATTATTTTCGATTCTTCTTCGAAGTCCTGTTGTTTTTTTCTTTTCTTTTACTTAATATAAATGTGTTGTTTATTTATTATTCCTTATTCTTAGTGTATCATTGTTTAATTGCTCTTGTTGTCCCGAAGGCATTAAGTCCGCCTTTGTACTTTGTGCAATAAAGATTTAAATAAATAAACAAAATAAATATCACCGTACATTCCCATCGGAATTTGGTTAAATATTATTATTTGGTTAATTATATAATTTAAACAAAATTGTACACAATAAAAATAACCAAAAATATAGGTACCTATATTAAATATAAATATCTACCTACGTTAGGTAAATATTGTAATATGGTTTGAGGTGTTTGATGGTTTGAAATTGTTATATAGTTTTAAGTATAATGTTATTATTTGCTACGTGTCATATATATATATGTAGTTGTACTATTTTGTGACATACAATAAAATATTTGAATATGAATCATCATCACCGCCCCTAGAACCCAGAGTACTTAACCTCCACTTCCAGGCCTTCCAGATTTATTTGGAATATTTGGCCCACAATACAATATTATTTATTTATTAGATGCTCATAACAAGATGCAGTCATACCAAAATATAAACAGATACAATCAACTAACTAAGATCTGGACTTCATCTCAAAAATTTGAGCATACAGCTTGCCATTTTATAACCATTCCAATGGTAAGGTTAGGAGGCTGTTTCTTAATCATATTGCAGTAATTATACATATATGGATTAGAAAAGGAGGTGGTTTCGAAACCGACCCCCAATCACAATTTATCAGTGCTGTACACGACGGGCATAGTAATAGTAGGCATATTAATATAGGCTGCGGGAAATCCTGCGCCGAAGCTCTGCCTCAAGCTGATCAAGTGGTTTTATTAAAGATCGTCGCTTCCTGCCGCCCGGAATAATAGATGCATGGGGATCGTTCGCATGTCGACGCAACCTCCCGTTCTCGAGGTTTATGTGGCTGGCTTTCGTCGGTCACGTATCCTCGTTAACGGGGGTCGTATACGTCAACCCGGTCCCGCACAAGTGCAATGCATAGAAAATACACTTAAGCATACTCCTCCGGTGACAAGAGGGCTGGCTCTTTCTTCGCCCAGAGAATCAGTATTGCAATTCAGCGGGGAAATGCAGCCAGCGTTCTTGCCACCATTCCACGCGGACGGGACTTATATCCCTATCCTTAATATTAATATTAATTTTATTTTATTTGTTGTAATTATTTTTTTTGAATAAATGTATAATATTTCTTGTTCCATTATTATGAGAATTAATAAAAAAAAATGTAATTGTCAGTAGGTAATAAATGTCAAAAATCAAAACAAAAATATACACACAATGTCACACTATAGAACTACAAAAATACAAAAAAAAACTCCTTGTGTCATAGATTTGTATTTTATATGGGTAATGCCTAAAATAAATAATATTGAATTTAAATAGATTTACAACACCACTGTTCCCGTGCATTGGAGAGCACGTTTAGCCGCTCGTCGGTTTCGGCTCCATTATTATTAATACCAATAAATTGTAAAAGTAAAGTAAAGTATCGTCACGACCGTTTCCCTTTCGGGGTGGTCAGAAACCACGCTTCAATTCACATTTAGCCAACTTTACTATAGGCCAATCATGACAAGTGGCAAGCTCGAGAAATGTCACAAATAAATTAAATATTAATTAAATATATTTATTTACATTAATAAATTAGTCTCCCGACCAGGAATCGAACCCGGTACCTCCGAGTCTAAATCCACGGACTTAACGAAGACAGTTAATAAATTGTCATTAAAATTTACATCAGATGCACGCCAATTCGTCTGGCCAGCATGGCGAGTGTAGGCCAAGTTCTTCACTAATTATGTCCTGGAAGGCACATATCCAGCAGTGTAAGTCAAGTCTAACATTTTTCAATGTACTCGTATATACTCGTATATATATATATATACTATATACTATATATATATATATAGGTACATAGTTTAAAATATCGTTGGTGTGATACGGAATAGCCTCAAATAATTCAGGTTCAATTAGTAAAAGCTGGCGTTACATTGAACCCGGGACATAATGCTTGTCGTAACATCTTACAATTATCACGTCAACGTTTGTCGGTGCAATGTCAAAAGTGCATAAGTCCGACATTCAATGTGATTTCATAAGGGTCACCATACGTTTCGGTATTGAAATTAGGACATTCACAAGACAAGTAATTTTTTAAAATATATTTTTTTTAATATATAAATAATTAATAAAATTTCGGAAAAGACTTGCTGACGGTAGAGTAGAGAATATATTATTCAAAGGGACACCCTCAGCTCACTCGCCCACGGTCGTAATTATAGTTGTACCTATTTGTAGTTTGTTTTATTATTATTATTATTTTTTTAATTTATACATGTTTTTTTCTAATAAACAAACTATAATCTATTTAAAATATACATAAAGAAAACCTAAAATAAGTTAAAACAACTCATATCAATACTTTCAAAACCTATTTTTAATATAAATCCTGTCCGCGCGATGTGGCGGTAAAAACGCTGGCCGCATTTACTCGCTGAATTTCTATGCTGATTCTCTGACCGAGAAATCACCAACCCTCTTGTCACCAGAGCAGATAAACAGTTGAGGGGTGATGAAAACATTTCTAAAAAATTTAATGATTTAGCGTTAACTCCAATGGCCTAAATTAATAATTCACATCGATATATAGGCCCAAACTGATATAAAAACGTTCTCACAAAACAGATATAAGAAAATTATGTCAGAAAAATTATAACAGCATATACATTTTAGAAGAATATAATTTGTCACTGTGTTTTGCGTTTGTAGACTACGAGAAAGCCTTCGAGTCTATCGAGACCTGGGCTGTTCTGGGCTTCATGCAGCGATGACTAATTGACTGGCGATACGTTGAGGTGTTGAGATGTATATACAGTGCTGCACTATGACCGTCCAGATACAAGGCCAGCATACGAAACCAATCCAACTGCGCCGAGGTGTAAGGCAGGGTGATGTCATATGGCCAAAACTGTTTTCCAACGCGTTGAAGGACGTCTTTAAAATGCTGGACTGGTGGCGAGCCTTGGGGGAGGCCTATATGCACCTATATACATCAATGATAGTTCTGGATTCTCGAAGTATTAATAGAATAAAACTAGAAAACTATCGCTCTATATCAATGCAGTAGTGTAGAAAATAAACCATTTTATTTTTGTTGCTAACAAGCCCTAAACATTTTGGATTAACGATAAAGGTAATTTAGGAATGATTTTTCCAAATGACCGTAAATAGCTTAATCCAAAATTGTCAAAGAAGTTTCGGGTAAAAAAAGAAAAAAAAAAAGATAAATAAATATTTACACTCCTTATTTAAAAAAATACAATACAAGGTAAATTAAATGTTTTACATATGAAAATTAACATTTGTTTTGGTCCTTATCTCCCGATAAAGTTGTCTGTGTAACAGGAGATACTTACTGCTGAGCCTAGTTATGTTAACATTATTTTTGCATCTATCAACATCTTATCCCATCACCAAGCATTATTATTCATATATAATGTAGAATAAACAAATATATTTGTTTTTAAAATATTAATATTACATATGACACCTTACGGCATATGTTTAATTTGTCAATACTACTAAACCGAAGTAAATGAAAATTTTACTGGCAAATTTGCGTGGTAATCGGTTGTAAGAACGCTTTCCAATCCAAACCCTGGCATGTATCAATGGGAAATATTTTTCCTAAGTACGTTTGTCATTACCAACATAACCATTCCCGTGCCTCGAATAGTATGTTAAGCAAGTCCCGGAACCACTAATGCCAACTTGTGAAATATAATTGTTGTTAAAATTGTCCCGTCTCGTCAGCGTGGCGAGTGTAGGCCAAATTCTCCAGATATATGTCCTGGAAGGCTCATCTCTAGGACGCTGTGTTATGATGTCATATAGACAATGACTCTGGGTTCTAAGAAATATTTCTGCCATAGAATGATGAAAATAGGTACTCAAATTTGTATAGAACAATAATTATTGGTCACGTTATTGTCACTACCCTGCAACCCTGGTCCCAAGGTTCTCCCTAATTACACCTTTCGAAAGAGACGTCATTTCCTCACACGCTTACGAAATATTAACATAAAAAGAGGCTTTTTCGCATTTCGAAGGTGTGAATTTAAATAATTGCAATAATCAAGTGTCTCACAGACATGCAATGGTAATGAACGGGCCGCGGCTCTGAAAAGAAGTCAGACAATCAACGTCCAAACTCATTTTTGACTAAAGGAATTAAGGCTTGTGCATACTGAACGCGTTCATATACGTGTGGGTTCTGATGTAATCCTAGCGGGGAGCGAGTTTATATTTAACTAACTATTAAAGTCATAGCAAGCAAGCCCGTCGATGCGTATTAAGCAATGTCACAAATAGAAAAAGTAAAGTATCATCACGACCGTTTCCCTTTCGGGGTGATCAGAAACCACGCTTATAAATAAGCGAATTCACATTTAGCCAACTATACTATAGGCCAATGTCAAAGGCAAATAAATAAAAGATTTGTGATGAAGATTTGATACCATTACAGTTTGAGTTATAATGTATTATAAATTTTCAAAAGAAGGCATGTAATCGTTATAAGCCGGCTTAACTCAGCTCCAACTCAGTGCAATACAGATCAGACCTTCGGCACACCTAATGCGTACACGTAGACGTGTGTATTATAGAGTTATAATGTTTAACGCAATGAACATAATACAAGAACCAGCTTAACTCCATACAAAAAAGTGTTCCAGTTTTAGCAGCGCTACTACGGGTTCCCACCAAAAATTCGGAAAATTTAAAAATTCTTTATTTGATTTTTTAAAATACTTTTTGTTAATTAGAGGATCCTTAATAATTGATTAATTTATTAATTTTGATAGTTACTATGAAAAAAATCAATAAAGGTACAAATTTGTCAAACAAAGTTAATAGTAGATCAATTATTAAAAATGACGAAATAGATACGTAACTAAAATAACATAAATAATATTTTTAATTTATTTATTTCTTAGAACTCTCTCTAACGACTTTCACATACCTATTATTCTTAAAATTCTTGATTTATTAAAATTGAAACACTTTTTACACATAAACTCCATCAAAAACAAACATCATTTAAATAGACATTTGGAGCCCTTATTATATTATATTCTTTGATCACACATATCACACACGTTTCTCGATTTACATTGCACATTTTATAAATATACATTTATTTTTTAATTCCTGTAAACAAATAATAAAATAAATAACACATCGGCTTCGATACAGCCAAGCCTCCATTTTGTTTCGATTTGGTTTTGACAAAATATATTAAAAAAAAAACTATAATATAATAAATTATTTAAGCGTAGAGTATAAAACCACATAACAATCTTAATAATTTAAATAGATATACTAAATATGAAATAATAACCATAAAATAATAAATATAAACAACAAAACTGAATAAAAGTATCATCACGACCGTTTCCCTTTCGGGGTGGTCAGAAACCACGCTTATAAATAAGCGGATTTACATTTAGCCAACTTTACTATAGGCCAATCGTGACAAGTGGTCCGAGTCTAAATCCACGGACTTAACCACTAGACCACGGAGGTAGTTGATTAAATTTGCAGAAATATTATTCGTAACCTTCAAAAAGAAGAATTAATGGCAACCCTCGATATTTCCCAACCAGTGCAAAGTATGGAAGTGAATAGCCCTTAGTGTAGCGTATGAAACTCTGAAGTCTTTGCAACACTTGTATGGCACATTAACACGTAACACATAATTTTATATCTTTTTTAAATCTACCTATTTATATAAATATGCGAGTATAAATCAATTTCGGCTCATTCAGCGTGTTTTCTTTTATTGAATTACATATTCAAACGTCCGGTACAAAATAATTCTATCATATTGCGTTACTAAAAGAACGCATCTAGTGTGTCTATCCCTTAAACTCATTTTTGACTAAAGGAATTGCACTGGCGTAATAAAATTTTATTGCACAAAATGTTCTCAATTCGGGCATCAAGTAACTGCTCTCTTCACTACCAAGTTTGGGCTAATTTCCTTGATGTTATTACCCTTGATCAATGTCATTGACATGCATATGTCTTCGAATATTGAAATTATGTAAGCTGTCTTTACTGAATTAAAATGCCAGACATTGTCGACTTTCAAAAAATCAAACCAATTATGTGATAACTAGCTTTGCTCGCATAATAATATGGTCAAAAAATATTACGTTCTGTTTTCCGTAGAATCACACATCGTACTCATATACCTCGCCAACAAAAAAAAAAAAAAAAAAAAAAAAAAAAAAAAAAGCTAACCCATAATATACATATTCTCCTTCATATAAAATTAAAATAACACATTCTGATAAAATACTATTATGTTTAACTTTAAGCGGGTCCCCCGATACAGGTCTAACTAAACTTAAAGGGGGATCCTGAAAATGTACTATATAAACTTGTATTTAAAGAAATAAAATATTTTTGTTTTTTTGTTTGTTTTTTTGCCAAGCCGTCTGGACAGTGTAGGCTGAATTCTCCAGATATATGTTCTGGAAGGCCCATTTCCAACAGTGGAGGTCTAGGACGCTGTGTTCTAGGGGCTGTAATGATGACTCATATACCCCAATTATTTGGTTCCAATAAATATCCTTTACTATGACAAGATAAACATACTTAGACAAAAATAGCAACGTGTCATGCTTTGTTTGTCCGGCGCACCTATTTTACTGAATGAATTTTGATGAAATTTGGCACAAATGTTCCTTAGACCATAGAGACGGACATAGACTATATTTGTCTGCTAGTTATTTATACTATTAAGCTTAAACTATTTGACAGATTTTAATAAAATAAGATCAGATAAGATCTCTGAACAATTGGCTAGAGTAGAGACCAATGGACAAATTGTAGATAGGATTGTGTTTTTCCGGAAATAAACGAGACATCAATCTTCTTCTCTCCTTCACACACAATATAGCCGGCACCCGCACGGTTGATCCATGGGATGGTTAGAAATTTGTAAAGTAGTAAAGTATCATCACGACCGTTTCCCTTTCGGGGTGGTCAGAAACCACGCTTATAAATAAGCGGATTCAAATTTAGCCAACTTTACTATAGGCTAATCATGACAAGTGGCAAGCTTGTCGATGTCTCCAGCGTACCAAACTCGAGAAATATCACAAACAAATTAAATAATAATTTTATTTATTTATTTAAATTTATTGTGTCCCGACCACGAATCGAACCCGGTATCTTCGACTCAAATGCATGGACTTTACCGCTGCGTAAAGCTGAGTTATAAATCCATTACTGATAATTTATTTTGTGAGATCGGAGAAGACAAATTTCCAAGCATTCCATGTAGGAAAGAAAGAAAAAAAGAATGGTGTTTCGGGTTTGTGGCCTGGCATAGTCTGGTTTATGTAATATACTTAAATAATAAGGAGCCAACACATATTCTGCAAATACTGTTTATTGACTGGTTTTCCTAGGCAACGGTAATAGACATTACACCTTCACACTTATTAAACATAGTAAATAATAAATTAATAACACAAATAAGTTTAAAACAATTCCAATTAAAAATACAACTAAAATTAACCTTCTATTCCCCCTTAAATCTCTACTTCCACAAACACTTTAATTAAAATTCATCAATAAAACGTGAAGGTGGGCGACGTACCCTTAGCGGATACCACCGCTCACCCACAGCACCGCCCACCACTACTGGTGCTGAGGCTAAAAACGAGGGATCTGGGACTGTCACAGTCGCCATTGTAATATACTTAAATAATAAGGAGCCAACACATATTCTGCAAATACTGTTTATTGACTGGTTGCCCTAGGCAACGGTAATAGACATTACAGTTTACAAAACTAGTTTTTTAATGCGAAACAATACTCTTACGTACTGTATTCCTACTTTATGATTTCTTGAAAGCTCGTTCCATAAATGTATTGACAGCAGACGTGCTTAGGCCCAATTCTTTCGGTAAGTAATGCAAAGAATTTGATGGAATTGCTAGTATAAAAAACACGTAAAAAGTTGTCGACTTTCAAACCAATTATATGATGATGTGAATTCTATAAAAAAAAGGACTTGGTAATAAAGAACATCAGTCATTTTGCGTCTAGGCTAAACTTGTCTTCACGTATAACCACCACTTGGCCGAGTGATGAATGTGCTCACCTAACGCACTTGACAAGTCATTTTCTTGTTACACATTTCATTACCAAATGCCAAATTGCATAGTGGCGGTCACCTTCGCAATGCGGGTTAGTTTTTAACTATACACACGCAAATGGACACATATGTGTCCAATTTCTTTAAAGTAAATTATCATCATAACGGTATGCCCGGTCAGATACCCACTCTATTTTTTAAACAAAAAGTATTTACTTTTGGCAAACATTAATATAGGCCCATTATGGCAAATGGCAAGCTTGTCGATGTCTTTAGCATACCAAAATCGAGATATATCACATATATCACACACATTATTTATTGTTGTAACATTATAACACGGAAGAGCACCGATATCCCGAACTACAGGGCAACCTCGTGTAGGTATCACAAACACATCACCCTATATTGTTCACCTATTTTACATCTGTATATTTTTTGTGACACTAAATGATTTTATTATTATTATATTATTGTACCCCGACCAGGAATCGAACCCGGCGTCTAAATTAGTGGACTCAACAGCTCGACCACGGTGGCAGTTGTGTCCACTTAGTGTAAATTTGATTTATAATTATCACAGCCCCTAGATAACAGAGTTCTCGACCTCCACTATTGGAGATGGGCCTTCCAGAAACTTCTCAGGTCAGACGGGTTGGCGAGGGTCTAATGTCTTTTTTTTAAATATCAATTTATTAACGATTGTACAAGTTGGTATTGGTGGAACTACGATGGCTAAACGTGCTCTGCGAGGCACGGGAAAGGCGGTATTGTAAATCTATGACAAAAATACGTAAGAAAAGTGTATTTCTCATTGGTACATACTGGACTGGATTTAAAATAATGTCACAAAAGAATGTGATAGATATTTTAATTACGTGTGTCCATTGCCGTGTGTCCAGTTGATAACTAACCCTGCAGTAGTAGAGCATAATAGTAGCCTTATTCGTATGGCTATCATTATTTTCTGTCTTGCAACAAGGCAAAAACAATCAATAAAAATAAATCATTTAAATAACCATAAACACGTAGTACAATGCGCCGACATTACATCTCCTAATGATTTCGCTAACGAATCATTGAAAGTGGTCGGATCGCGTGCGCAAGAGCATGCGATCTAATCGCGCGCGCGTGTGTGCGTGTGTGTGTCTGTGTGCGACGACTGCGCCCGTAATAATATGAAAGTGTTGTCCGGGCCCCGCCCTAGCCTCGGGCAATGCGCACCGTTCCATTTACATCTGCTCCGGTCATACACATATATTAATAGCCAAATAATAGGTATAAATTATTTAAACATTTTGGCCCTAAAGAATATCATACGATACCTAAATAATACAACAATGAAATTGAGTTGTATACCTCTATTATTACGGGTAAATTGCTATTACATTCTTGACAAAGTCCTTGGTGTTATCCATGAAGCAGTATTTTTCTATTGCAAGAGCCAGAAAGACTACAAATAAAATTTCGACCACATTTGTAGAGGAAGGGAAAAGTATAATAATAATAATAATAATAAAAATCGTTTATTTACTTAAAAAAACTAGTACATTTTTTTAGGAATTGGCCACTGGTGCCTAAACAAATCTCAGGCACCAGTTCCATTACACAAATAAGTATAATATACAATACAACACATATAGAATTTAAGCTTTTTCTCCACTTAGTTTATAGTTTTTCTTACTTTTTACAAATTGAATTATGTACCTACTATTTTAATATTTGTAACAATTCTTCTGTTGCTTTGTAGTTTAATTTATTTAACCAAAAACTTAAAATAATTTTACATTTATTATATATTATATTATTTCAGAGAATTTACATTAATAGCTTTATGAAAACTTAATGCAAGCCCATGTCGATCCTTGGTGCCGCATCAGACTGAAATATTCCCAGGGATACATTTAAACATCATTATAGGGATCCCAGATGTGCTAGCTGTATCAGCCTATAAGCCAGTCATCCTAGTGTTTTCTCAGAACTTCAAACAAGTTATTCTATAAACCCTTATAATACAATAAAGTTTTAAATAAAAATATAGAATTCGAAAAATCTTTAGTCAATTTGGTCACGTGTTGCGTTGTGACTATGATAGAGCCGTTTAGTTAAACACAAAAAAAACTAGGTATTTAAGTTACAATAAATGCAAATGTAACCAAAAATATCCATTTATGTAGACAAAGCTTTTAAAACTTTGGCCCTAAAAGTATCGGCAAATTAAATTGTCTATGTGTACGGTTTTTTGTTTATAAAATATAAGTCAATGGCATTTTCAAGTTGTTCTTCTGTGTTTAGAATAAAAACTGCTCCAGAAACTGTCACCACACTCTTAAATCTAATGATGCAATGGGAGGAAGTGACGTCATTTCAAAAACTGCAGTTGCTATCTCGATCGTCAGACTACAGCTTTCAAGGTCATCAATATAGTCCTTAGAACTGCTGAAGGTGGTCGAGTATATTTTCTGGAGAATTTGATCAGCTTTCGCTACGCAGGATTGGCTAGGAATGTTGCCAGGTTGGTTTTCATTTTTGTTTTTTTAAATTATTATTTAATGTTAAAGGTTTTCAGCTGTAATAAAATAATTAATTTAATCATCAATGTCGGATCAATTACTCGGAGGAGTGATTTAAATCGAATTTATTCACATAATAATTCTAGTTTTGTTTCAAATTCATTCGTAGTTGTTGCCACAAATCTGTGGATTTCCAATTAAAATTAAGTTTTGGTGAAATAATAATTATTATATGCTAAATAAAACACACCCTAAATACTCGCACTTTGTAAAATATGTATAATAAAACATCTAATAGAATAATGTTGATGCAATGCCAGAGGTGTCGGTTGCGTGCCAGCCACGCGCCTCCGGGTGGTCAGTCTAAGCCGCAAAGCCTTAATATTACGACACATTGACTAATATGTAAGGTTTGGGCATTCAAAGCCTATTACTATGCTTACTATTAGCTAAAAATCAGTGCTGAAGATGAAGCCAGGTTAAACATCTAGTATACAATAGGTGTACTAAATGTTATGACATAAATATTGATATCGAACAAAAAAGTTATTATCGTAAATTCACTAACACAAAACGAAAAACAAGTATTTATTTAAAACTTTTGTTTCGGCCGACAAATCGGTCGAATGCATCTTGTATCTAGGTAGACACGCATGGTGACGGGACGGGGGGTTAGGGGGGCTCAATTTGCCACTCCGGCGCTTCTTCGTTCCAAACCAAAGAGAGTGAAAACTAACAGCGCCTGTTGCGGTCGCCTCGCAACAAAATCGCTCGCTCGCCCGCTCGCTACGTCGCGTGTTTAACAAGTGCTCAGTGAGGGTAAATCTGGGGTAAGTCACCAATCAGCCTACTCTAGAATACCAGGTGCATCGCTGCAGAACCCGCCTCGCCATACAAACGGCTAAAAACGCCGAATTATTTGTGGCGCCCACATTTTTTGGTACTTCGAGCCGATGGTTGCCATTTTTTTGGCAATTAGAACCAATTTTAATTAAAATCCCTATATTTTTCAAATTTTTCTGTAGTTTTGTATCGCCACTTTGTTCGCAATTTGTTAATTTTTGTTAAAACACATACATTTATTTTTATTAATTTCGTTGGATACGTTTATTTTGTTAGTTTTCATATCTCCATTTTTGTTATATTTTTTCGCTCACGATAATGTTAGGTACCTAAACCATCGCTAAACATTATTTAAACTTCGCATTGATACGTTTTATGCCTACGTGATAAAGGTCATATCCACTCGCTCGCCGCATCGCATTCCTTTACAACTACCCGCAGTTGCTAAGTGATCGCTTTCTATTGTTTTATTTTAACGTTTTATTCACTATATTTTATAGGCCTTTTATACCTATAACTAATATTAATTTAATCAGTTCGTTTTTTAGGACAAATATTAGTTTTCGCAAAATATATTTAAAAAAAAAAAAACGCTTTTTTTTTGTAAAATTTCCGCTATCGTTCGGTTTTAGAACATTTTTAGTTTTTATTTATTCCGCTAAACTTAATTTACGCTAAACACCGCCTTTATATTTTTTGTTCATTTTTTTTTTTTTACTTTTATTTGTTTTTTTTATTATACGCTTTTTGTCTTAATCTTACACATTAATTTTGTTTTCGTTTATATTTACGCATATTATACTTAAAATCTACAAGTATAAATATTTACCTTTTTTTTTATTTGTTTTTTTTTTGTATCATTTTTTTTTTGTTGTTTAATTTATCTTTTACTTTTACACAATGACTTCTAGTAAAAAGTACGAAGAATTCGTGGATCCAGTAGTAGAAAGAAATTTAAAGTTATTATACGCAAAAAGAGATGCTATTTTCAACCGCATGCAATCTATTTACAATAGTGCAAAACGGGTTTCTGATGATAGTATCGCTGAAGAATTGTTTTTATCTAGTATTGATTCGATTGATACTGTTCGCTCAGAGTTCATGGATATTTTAGACAGGGTCAATGAACTCGAGTTAACCGCTAAGCCTAATGCAACACCAAATTTTCAAAGTTGGGGTGCATTTGAAGATCTTTATTGTTATATAAAGCGCGTTAATAAATCTATATCGAGTAAAAATTCCCCTGCAGCTTGTCGGTCTACTTCTGAACGTAAAAAACATATTTTTGCAAAATTACCGAAGCTTGAATTGTTAGTATTTTCAGGAGATCCAATGCAGTGGCCTCTTTTTTATGAAAGTTTCAAAAATTCCATTCATTTAAATGAGGATCTCGAAGACAGCGAACGTATTCAATATTTAATGGGCAAGTTGTCTGGCCGTGCTTTGTCTGCGTGTGCAGGCATAGCACCGACGGCCGAGAACTATGAGTTGGTTTGGCAAACCTTAGTTAATAAATTTGAAGATAAACGTAGCTTAGCAAATGCTTATTTTGAACAAATTTTAGAATTTAAGTCGCTTACAACCGCATCATGTAAAAACATAGATTTATTTTTAGATAATTTTGTCGCCGCCGTCGCTAGTTTAAAGTTATTAAATTTAACGGATTTATCAGATTTTATGTTACTTCATATCGCTTTAAAGAAAATGGATCCCGAAACAACACGCGCTTTCGAAATGACTAATCGTAATTCTGTTACTCCCACTTATGGCCAGTTTATAACGTTTTTGCAGGAACAATCAAAAATTTTGGAACGCGCTCCAATCACAAAAATTATAGAACGTGCTTCCACCTCAACTACTTATAAAAAACAGATTAGTCAAAGCCCTAAACACACGCACGCTTTTGTTTCTAACGACGCTAGTACTCGTATGTGTATTTATTGTAATAAAAACACACATGTACAGTTATACAAGTGTGATATTTTTCAGCAGTTATCTGTACAAGACAGATATAATTTTGTAATTAAGAATAATTGTTGTACAAACTGTCTAAGTGTTCAACATAATTCTTCATCGTGTCAATCCACTTTTTTATGCAAACACTGTGAGCATAAACATCATTCGCTTTTGTGTAAGTTTAGGAATGTACCAAAACAAACCAAACCGCGATGGTCGCGTACTGGGGATACCGGTCGAGGCGCGCCGGTGCCACCCGGCAGCCGTCCGGCGCCGATCCCAGTGACGTCACCAGCGCACACACGTGCACCTGCTATCACGCACACTGCCGTGCCGTCTACATCTAACGGTTCGCCTAACGTTGCTATGTGTGAGAATAGTACAGAATCGTTACAACAGGCACACACATCTGCGCTTTGTAATATGCAAATGTCTTTAACGCATGATACATGTTTATTAGGCACTGTGCAAGTACTTTCTTTTGATAAGAGTGGATTGGAGCACTGTGTCCGAGGTCTGGTGGACCCCGGTTCTCAAAGTAATTTTATAACTTTGGAATGCTCTCGCAAGTTAGGCTTAGCTATACAGGAGGTTTCAGTAGGTATAGTTAAGGGTATAGGGGGCTCCTCTAACCCTATACGCGGTATTGTTTCTTTTAATTTATATTCTCGCTTTAATAAAAACATTTGTTTATCTATTGACGCTTATGTAATTGATCGCATCACGGGCGAATTGCCCACAGTTACCGTTAGTCGCTCATCGCTTTGTTACTTAACTCACGTTCAACTCGCGGACCACTCGTTCGATGTCCCGAGTGAAATTGACTTTTTGTTAGGAGGTTTATTGTTTTCAGATATATTATTGCCTGGGCGCATTACAGGGCCGCCAGGCAAGCCAACCGCGTTTGAAACTATTTTTGGTTTTATTATTATAGGAAGAACGCCTGTTTCACTTCTTTCTATCTCTCCGCCGCTTACACATTTTTCTGCTGTAAACGAGCCAATTGAAATATTATTACAGAAGTTTTGGCAGTTAGAGGAGGTGCCTGGTGAGGTTCCGGCCAACCCAGACGACCTGGAGTGTAAAAGTATTTTTACAAATAATGTTACTCGAGACGAACTAGGTAGGTACAAGGTTGCCCTTCCCTTCTCTCGTGATCCATCGCTTTTAGGAAACTCGTACTCGACTGCCAAGAAACGATTTCTTTCATTGGAAAGAAAACTGCTCGCTTCGCCATGCCTGCATGCCGATTACGATGCTGTTATTCGCGAATATTGTAATAAGAAATATTTAGTTCCGCTTTCCGAGGTTTCCGAGTTGGGATACTACATTCCCCATCACGCTGTAGTTCGCACCGACAAGGTTACAACGAAGATGCGAGTCGTGCTCGATGCCAGCGCGAAAACTACCAGTGGGGTTTCGCTAAATGACATCCTACACCCGGGACCTAATTTACAAAAGGATATTTTCGCTGTATTATTGAATTTTCGTTTATTTAAAGTCGCTCTGTCTGCCGATCTGAAGCAGATGTATTTAAATATTTTAGTTAATGAATCACATCGCAAGTTTCAAAGAATATTGTATAGGTTTGATCCGTGTGATCACATTCAAGTTTTTGAGTTTAGAACAGTTTGTTTTGGTTTACGCCCCAGTCCGTATCTCGCGATGCGTACTGTACAGAAATTAGTGAATGATGAGGGTAGTCGTTATCCGCGCGCCAGCGAGGTCGTGCTAAGGTCGTGTTATATGGATGATATTGCAGACTCGTGTCGCACAAACCAGGACGCAATCAATATTAAAAATGAATTGATTGGTTTATTCAAATCTGGTTGTTTTGATATTTTAAAATGGTCAAGTAATTCCCAAATTGTTTTAAATGATTTACCTAGCACGCATATTCATCCTGATGTTATACAATTTAGTGATTCAGATAGTTTAAAGATTTTAGGTGTACAATGGTCGCCAGTTTTTGACTCATTTAGTTACACCATCTCGTTTGAAAAGGTTACGTGTACAAAACGTAATGTCCTTTCTGTTGTCGCTCGTCTTTTTGACATATTAGGTTTTGTTCAACCTGTTATTTTATATGCTAAATTATTGATTCAACATTTATGGGCTCTTAGGATAGACTGGGATCAGACCCCGCCACAAAACGTGATTGAGGCCTGGTCAAAGTTACAAGAAGAAATATCTTTATTATCTCAGATACAAGTACCGCGCCACGTGGGTGTCCACGATGGTTCTAGGGTTACACTGGTCGCATTTGCCGATGCGAGCCAGAAAGGTTATGGTTGTGTCATTTATTTACATTCTGTTAATTTGGATAATTCTATTACAGTTCGCTTAGTTTGCGCTAAATCGAAGGTCGCGCCGCTTAAAACCGTAACTTTAGCCCGCTTGGAACTCTGCGCTGCGCTTTTAGCAGCCAGGTTAACTCGTCAAGTACTCGACATCTATAAATTACGTCATCCTATAGACGATTATGTTATTTTTTCTGACTCAACAGTAACCCTATGTTGGATTAATATTTCGCCGCATTTATTGCAAACTTTTGTTGCTAACCGCGTTTCACAAATTATTGATCTTGTCTCTCATGATAAGTTTTATCATGTGTCAGGTGTTGAGAATCCTGCCGACTGTTTGTCGCGAGGATTGACACCTGCCCGCTTGTTGAACCACCCGCTGTGGTTCACTGGTCCTTCTTGGCTTTCTACGCCTAAGATAAATTGGCCGATCAACACATTTGTTCAGCCGGTCGATTTGTCTATTCCTGAAATTAGAACTATATCGCTTTCATCGTGTTTGGAAAATAAACCATCACACATTTTATATACGCTCGCTCTTAGAAAATCCTCTTGGATTAAATTATTACGTACAATAGTTTATGTTTATCGCTTTATGAAAGTTTTACCTTATTCCGCTGTTATTAGTGCTTCTGATTTATAATTCGCTGAAAATGAATTAATTAAAGTAGTTCAACATTTTTATTTTTCTAAGGAAATATTTAATATTCAAAATAATATACCTTGTAGTTTACCTATACGCAAATTATATCCGTTTTTAGATAACGGCATTCTTCGTGTTGGTGGCGCCTACGAAATGCCGACTTATTGTTTTCAGAAGCACATCCTTTAATTTTACCGCGTAAAGATCACGTCGTATCTTTAATTATTTCTCATTATCATCGCTTACATTGCCATACGGGGCCGTATCAACTGATGTCATTGTTACGGCAGAAATATTGGATACTGTCTGCTAGGCGTTTAATTCGCAGAACTATAAATAAATGCAACGCTTGCTTTAAAGCTAGGCCTAAAGCAAGTAGTCCGGTTATGGCCGACCTCCCCCCCGGCCGGGTGCAAGTGTCGCGAGCGTTCCAGCACACTGCGGTGGACTACGCTGGTCCAATCGATTTAACCCTTCGCCGTCAGCGAGGAGAGAGAAGGCATAAGACGTATATTTGCATTTTTGTTTGTTTGAGTACGCGCGCAGTGCATGTCGAACTAGCTGAAGATTTGTCTTGTTTCGCTTTTCTTAACGCCTTTAAACGTTTTATTTCGAGGCGTGGAGCAGTTCAGCACATGTACTCCGATAACGGTACTAACTTTGTCGGAGCGAAGGGATATTTGTCTGATTTATATAAATTTTTAGAAAATGATTTTAAGGAACCTTTGTGTGCAGAGTTAAGTAAATGTCGCATTCATTGGCAGTTTAATCCGCCGCGTAGTCCTCACTTCGGGGGGCATTATGAAATTTATGTAAAAGGTTTTAAAACCCATTTGTTTAGAGTTATAGGCCATCAGTTATTATGTAAAGACGAACTGTCAACTTTGTTAACCCAAATTGAGGCTATAATAAATTCGCGTCCGCTCACTTTACTAAGCGAGGATCCTTCAGAACCTTCAGCTCTGACTCCCGCGCATTTTTTAATGACCGCACCGCTTAACCATTTGCCTGCCTACGACGTATCCAACGAACCCGTTAATTTATTAAATAGGTTTAATTTAATAGACAGTATGGTCCAAAGTTTTTGGAAAAGATGGAGATTAGAATATCTTCATTTATTGCAAAGCCGAACAAAGTGGAATACTGCTACGCATCCTATCACAGTAGGAACGGTGGTCGTTGTCATTACCGATAACGTCCCACCAGTTAGTTGGCCGCTCGGCATTATAACCGCCACTCATCCGGGCGCGGACGGAATCGTCCGTGTTGCGTCCGTAAAATTATCAACAGGCGTTTACAAACGTCCTGTTGTACGCTTATGTTCCCTTCCAACACAATAGTGTCTCGCGTCCCCAGGTCTTACAAACCTCGGGACACTTTAAGTTAATTTTAATTTAATTTAAGTTTTTTTATTTTTATTTTTTTTTATTATTTCTTTTATTGTTTTAGTCTACCTCATATGTTTAGTCCCTTTGTTTTTCTTTTTTTTTTTTGTTTTTATTTTATTTTATATTTCTCGTTGAAATGCGAGCGCTTTCAAAGGGGCGGGGATGTTTCGGCCGACAAATCGGTCGAATGCATCTTGTATCTAGGTAGACACGCATGGTGACGGGACGGGGGGTTAGGGGGGCTCAATTTGCCACTCCGGCGCTTCTTCGTTCCAAACCAAAGAGAGTGAAAACTAACAGCGCCTGTTGCGGTCGCCTCGCAACAAAATCGCTCGCTCGCCCGCTCGCTACGTCGCGTGTTTAACAAGTGCTCAGTGAGGGTAAATCTGGGGTAAGTCACCAATCAGCCTACTCTAGAATACCAGGTGCATCGCTGCAGAACCCGCCTCGCCATACAAACGGCTAAAAACGCCGAATTATTTGTGGCGCCCACAACTTTGTTGCACAAACTATACAAAGGTGATGATGATAGTGATGTCGCTTTACATTCTCTGCGAGAATATTTATGAATATTTATGAGGTAGGTGAAATGTATTAATTTTCACATGATATCACTATCATTTATTAATATTACTTATTTTTTTGTAAATTGGACAACTTTCAGGACGATTTCGTTTAAATTTAATGTAATTAAAACCATTTATACCTTAGACAATTGATCCAGTAATTTAAAAGTGAATTTGTAGCCTGCATTAGGAAAACATATCGGCCATAACACAATATTAGAATACAGTGTTTATTTCAGTTGATTAACATCATTTAGAGAACAAAGTTTTCCCTCCGAGCGTTTTTATGAAAAACAACTTTTGAAAATGGCCTACAATATGTAACCTATAATATCAATAAACGATGGAAGTAATTCTGTAATACAACTTTATATAAACCTTTCTATTTCTCTGAATCAAATCACCAAAAGTCATAATTTATTAATTTTTCGGACAAAATATGTAATAGGGTTTTAAATTGATTGAAAATATAGTTGGATAGAATATAATTTATAACTATTGATAAAATTGGATGCGACATAGAGTGGGACGACCCCCAGGTGGACGGATGACCTTCTTTAGGTCGCTGGTGGGAGTTGATGAGGCAAAAGACCACGTGCAGTGGCGAGCTTTTGGGGCTATATCCAGCAGTGGAGAGACACAGGCTTATCAGACTTAGCTGTAAAGGCACACAGGGCCAACAGTGAGATAGAGACGGTTTATAGGATTTTAGTCCGTAGGCGCCCTGGGGCTTCACTAGGAAGCTTCACGGATGAGTCGGGCATGCGACCCCCACCCGCGTTGGCCCTTCAGGCAGGGGGGCATTGATGATTTATTGATTCACCGTCTATAAAAAAAAAAACAGTCTTATTATAATTATGATATTGATGAAAATTATATATGAAAAATATGTTGTGTCGGTCCATAAACAAAGGTTTTATTTCGACATATTTTGTTGAAACGAATCTATCTTGAGCTTCAAAAACATTAAGTAGTTTGCAATGAAATGACAAACTCAAACAACATGTAAATAGAAATGACAAGAATCTGTTGCACGTATCAAGGTGTTGCGACATTTTTAAATACATTAATTAATTCTATTTCATTAAAAATGCTGTCTTCATTTACTAATAATTATAAAGAAAAAAAATGCATAATGATATTGGATACTAGATGCACATACATTATTGACAGACGACACAGATAGGGTTGCCATTTGTAAATTTGAAAACTTCAAGAATGGTCATTATAGCAAGACTCAGCACCGGGTCATAAAGCTTGATCTACACAAGCGTGGCTTCAAAGGAACCTTTTTGACTTCATCAAAGTTGAAGACTGGCCGTCTTAATTATAAGCTCTATAAGTCTTGATAATTTAGAATCTCTCAAAACGTTCCATAATATTATCTTGCATTAAACGATAGAGGTGACAAACTAAAGTAACATAATTAATGATACGCGTAGGTATGATAAAATCAGCTAAAAAATAAATTTAACAAAACTAGATGATTGACAAGCGATTTGTAAACTAGTATTTCTAATAGACTGATTAAAATATGATCAACCTTGAATCGTATCCGGATGGCTAGCTAGGGCTGCGGTAATTAGTGGTTAGGTACAATGCAACTCACTGCACCTTAGCCACCTCACTTAGTCATGATTCTTACTAAACAAAATATTTACAAGCACAACATGAAGAATGCAAAAATAGTCTAAAATTGATATGGCAAAAAAAATAATATTTATTTTAATTGGAAGTTGCGGACTTGGACATCATCAGCCTGTCTCTCCACTGCTGAATATAGGCCTCCCCCAAGGCTCGCCACTGCATGCGGTCTTTTGTAACCCTCATCTAACCCCCACCGGCAACCTTCCTTAAGTCATCCGTTCATCCGGCGGGGGGACGTCCGGTACTTGGTTTCCACTCTAGAACCCGTTTGCCCCATCGGTCGTCGGTTCTGCGGCAGATGTGTCCTGCCCATTGCCATTTCAGCTTGATAATTTTGAATGCTATGTCTGTAACTTTGTTTCTCTGATGAATATCAACGTTTCGAATTCTATGCATCAGAGAAATATCAAGCATAGCTCTCTCCATAGCTCGCCTTGAATTTGTGGACCAGACCCACTGTCAGTCTCCACGTCTCTGCTCCGTACGACATTACGGGGAGGACGCACTGGTTGAATACTTTTGTCTTCAAACACTGTGGTATGGACGATGAGAGGATGTGCCGAGGTTTCCCGAATGCCGCCTATCCTAGTTAAATGCGTCTGTCGGCTTCTTTGCTGATATTTGCAGCGCCTAGCTGAATAGTCTATTACTATAAGCAAATGTTATTATTAGTGAATTCCATTTACATTATTGTACAAGATCTGTAGAAAAACAAGCTTCACTGATCGGTTATACGAATAAAATCTACTTTGTGGCATTTGGGTTTGAAACAATATTCACTTGATACTAATTCATGAATAAGCTGGGAAAACAAATTTATTAAGAGTGTGGCGACCCCAAATTCCATAATTACCTTGAACAAAACATTTCCCTAATAATTAAACGGGGGAACGCAGCGAGTGTCCTCGGACGGTTATATATTTTTTTTTTTTTTGCAGGAAAGTTCATTTTATTTTTATATTTATTTATTGTTAGGTTTTCTTTTTAATTATTTATTAATGTAATTCTTTTATACTGTTTGTATATTACTTCGAATAACATATTTGTTTATTTTGAATAGCGAAATGTCTTTAACTACCTTCTCCAAAGCAAACAAATAACTTATTATTTGGAGATCCATGTCTAGATGGAAAGGGCTAAGACTCCGGAGGTTGGTCGTGAATAAAGATTTGCTTTAAAACAATGCCTTGCCTGAAGCGACTCGATGGGCGGAGGAATCTTGTAATTAGGACTAACAATGAAGCCTCTGAATCCATTCATTATTTTATGTTCTTCTATTTCTACTTGTACGAGTATATTGCGGTATCACCTTGCATTACTTATTACTTAATTTACTGCATTTAATAGTGAACGAGATGGTATTTTAATATTGTATGTTTTTTATTTGGGTAAACGAATTTTTGAAGAGTGTGGCGATCCCAAATGCCATAACTACCTAAAACAGAAAATGTCGATTATAATTCAACGAGGAAATGCGGCGAGCGTTTTAGGTACGCTCCCTGGTGGTAAGCCTTTAGTTTATTTTGTAGAATAGTTTTAATTTCATAGGTATTTTTAATTTTAGTTTTATTTATAATTAGTTTTTTAATCAATTTTATTTTAATATTTTTGTATCTAAGTATTTTTTATTTTATTTATTTTAAAAAAATATTGCACAATATACAAAAGGCGGAGCTTAATGCCGTTAGGCATTCTCTGACAGTTGACCTTAGGGACAAAAGAGATCAAATAGGAATAAGAGATGAAAGAAAGAGCAAAAATATTCAGTTAAGTTTAGGTTAATATCAAATACTTACATCATATATAAACGATGTATAAAAATACATAAAATACCAAGGACTTTATCAAGAATGTAATAGAAATTTACCCGTAATAACTAGAGGTTTACAACTCAATTTCATTGTTATTGGTTTAAGAAAGCAGTAAGTTTTAAGGACTAATTAAAACATTAAATAATTATACATAAATAATAATTAAATAGTGGTACATTTACCTATGACATTAAGCTTATTAAGTTTAGCCGCAGAAACGCCATTACGGGTAAATTAAGAGCTAAAATTAATGATTTAGTAAATCCGAGTTCAATGCTTGTGTGAAGGTAATGAGCCGTGGTGTCGTGGTATATCGTGGTGTCACTGATAAGATCTACATTTGAAGGATTTTAGGACCGCTATTTCAATTTTTCATTAATTTATTTATAATAATTAATTCAAAACTATTCGAAAATAAAGGTGAGGTTTAACTGTCAGACAATGTCTACGGGAATTAAGTCCGCCTTTGTACTTAGTGCAATATATATTTTTTTTATTAATCGTAATTTTTATTAATATTTAACAAATAATTAATAACTAAGTCTTTAGATTTGGAGATACAGGTCTGTTTCTGATCGGGACACATTAATATTTATTAATGTCATTGAATAAATTTAATTAATATTTAATTTATTTGTGATATTTCTCGAGTTTGGTACGCTGGAGACATCGACAAGCTTGCCAGTTGTCTTGATTGGCCGGATCTTTATAAGCGTTATTCGTGAGCAAGGTCTGATGATACTTAGTTCAAAGTCAAAATATCTTTATTCCCGTAAACCTATTACAGGCATTTGTAACACGTTATAATTAAAATTATTTAGATTTAGATTCTACCTCTGTTAGTGGAAGGCTAAGCAGCGAATTGGTCCAAGAAGTAAGCTGTTAGCAGAAGACTAACAGCGTAACTTACATTTTTACTAAATATAAATATAATAAGCTATTCTAGCCAGTACATATCTTCGCTCCGCTTTGATGTATTTCGAACTAAGGTATGGTAAAGGTAAAAGGTAAGTTTGGAGAAATGCTTTCAAACAACTCTATATGTTTTCTTGTCTTGCGACTTAAATTATAACCCAATTTAGTATTGAAATATTCGTCCCAAAGAACATTAATATTCATATCAAGTATGAGTAATATTACATCTACTGCGCCTATCGTTGATTCAAGAGATACAGGAAATTCAACACTAATTATTTATGCTTCGATGTTAGCATATTTATTAGTATATCAAGGAAGTTTCGGTTTTGGCTGGTTTCGGCCGCGGCTTAGGTTTCGGCCTAACCTAACCTTGAATCTAGCGACCTCGAATTTGTGAATTAGACTACTGCACTGAGAAAAATTTATATTAAATATAATGTCAAATTAATCGATAAATTTTAAGATTTATTTACGTCAATAACTTCAGTACAAATACAATTCAATTACACTAATTCATGTCAGTAGTATAACGATATTTGAAAATGCTCGAACCCGGAAAATATCACAACTACGAGTATGTATATAAATAAATAGTAAAAATGAAATTAAATATAAACTTAACATTATTTAAAAAAAAAATACCATATAGAGGCTAATATGGATGTCTCCAGACCTCATATTAAATTGGTAATGATATTTACCAAGAAAAAAATACCTATTATTGGTTCGGACGGTTTTTTAAAGAGGTAACCCTCTCAGGCATATTTAAAAATACGTTACGTGATTGATAGTCACTTAGCTTACTACTTACTACTGCTTGTCACTTTGGTTATTTTGGCCAATGACGTGTTTCATAGACATACAGTAAACATGTCAAAAGATATTAAGCCTTTGTAACTGACCTTCATCAGTGTGTTATCAAACCTTTTAGTACTGACGATAAAAGGATGTGAGATAGTTTGAAATCCTTGCAGTTATTAGTTTTGGTTACGGTTTAGGCTAAACTAAATTTGGAGCCGAATATTCGGTTACGGTTTAAGCTGAAAAACGTGTTTTTAGGCAGACACTAAATTTATATATATTGATTAATTTCCTTGTTAAAGATGGATATTGGGGTAAAAAAATGTGTCAAAACGCCTAGAAACAACCACGGAAGATAATCAATATTCTTGTCGACAAAATTTGAAATTGTTCATGTTATGATGTGATTAAAATGGATTAGTTAATGTCGCTTTGCTCAGAAAAAGTCGGCCTTTATTTGATAGGTCTATAAATTTGTGTTCAAAAATGACTACACGTGTTGCTGTTGCTTTGTTACGGAAATTTACGTCAATATTGACAGAACTGATATAATCTAAAAGATAGATTGTGCAATTTTGTAGTCAATCATTATTTCTAACTTGTGGAACTTTTCTTAAACTGTTTTAGCTAGCAATGAGACAAGGTAGTAGTTTCCAACTATTATAAATTTATTTGTTTGTGAGCACATCAAATCATTTATTTCCTTTGGTTATCTTGTAACAACTTGGATATTGTCAGCACTATAATAATGACGAATACATAACAAACACAACTTAGGTAATCATGGTTGGACCGTAACAGGTAATAATCCAGAATTTAGTGTGTTATAATAACATTATTCCCATAAGCAACTACTTAATATAAGATAGTGGCTGTAAAAAGGCCGAGTCAGCTTACAATCTAACAATAATAATAAATGTCAAATCCATTTGTTCGTGGCTTTAGGCGGGCCGTGTCACGTAACAATGTAAATAATAATAATATGCCAAATAAACATATTTGTGGCTGTTAAAAGGCCGTGTCACCTTACAAGCTACGTAAAACAAAACTGTCAAATGAATTGAATTAAACAACGCTAAGGTAATCGAATTAGGTTATTTACAATTAATAATTTTAATGTGACAACACTAGGAAAGCAGATCGGTAATTGATTGATATAAATCGTACGAGATATTTTTGATTAGAACATCGATAGCATTGAGAGAAGTATGTTGAGTTATGACGGGACATATTATCTAGCGCGGTGGTGGCTCGGTTGTAAGAACGCGTTCCTTAAATCCTACAAAGGTCGGTTCAAACCCACACGGCATGTACCAATGACAAATACACTTTTATTACGTACATTTGTCATAGATTTACAACACCATCGTTCCCGTGTTTCACTAATACCAACTTGTGGAATCGTTAATAAATTGTCATAAAAAATGACATCATATCCTCGCCAAGCCAGCGTGACGAGTGTGGGCTAAATTCTCCAGATATATGTTCTAGAAGGCCCATCTCCAGCAGTGGAGGTTTAGTACGCTGTGTTTTAGGGGCTGTAATGAAAATAAAAAACATATGATTAATATGGAGGAATATTATTAAAAGCGTATCGTTAATGTAATTGGATTGAGTGGAGTGAAGAAAGGTTCTTGATATAGTGGATGTTGAGCGTCTTATTAAACAGCCTATAGTCGGTCGCAAAGGTCTCGTACAAACCTTATCTCCAGCACGACGGGCTGGGTATCCAAGAGCAAGATGCATCTCCATGGATTACTACGCAGGAAGTTTGAAGAAGAAGTTTCACCTTGTACGTTTCCTACGAATTAGAGCCTTCTTGACAATGATTTATCCTCTCCTCACTTCTTCCTTTTGACAGCAACTGTTAATATTGTTATAGTGTCGTTATTTAAAACTTTATTGCACGAATTACAAAGGCGGACTTAATGCCCGTAGACATTTTCTGACAGCCAAACCTTGGGGACAAATTTGAACTATTATAGGTGCAATGAAAGACATATTAAAAGTTAGAAAGAAAAATCAGCTTAATCATACACTTACTTATTATACTGTTATATATACTATAATATCAATATACTTAATACTAACACATACATAATATTATACATAAACATACATATATATGTACACTTACTAACATTGTGAGGAGATTTTCAGGTAGTGTAGATACACGAGTTTTTTGAACAAAGTTCTGGTCGGTGCTTGTCTTATGTTTACAGGGAGATCATTCCGTAAATTAGTGGCGACAACGACAAAAGAATTCGAAACAAATACGGAATGCTAAAAGGGTCTGTCGCAGAACAGATGGAGTAGACTAGTTCTTAAGTGGAGACCACCTACGGGAAGACGCGGAGTGGGACAACCCTAAGGATGGAATACCTAAGGTCGCTGTTGGGGGCTGGACGAGGTTGGCAGGCAATGGTGGTGTGAGGCGAGGCTTGAAGAAGGCATGCATCCAGCAGTGGACGGAAATAGGCTGATGATGATGAGATTGCATATAAGTTTGATTGATTTTTAAACTTCACTTCGTTAACTTGCGGAACAGACGAGAAGTTGAAATTTGTATGTAAAAAATTGTAGCTTTTTTAACGATTGTACAAGTAATTGTATTGTTTCAACTGTATGAAGTATTTTAATTACCAATTATTTGTAGATTTGTAGGTGGATTCAATGTCAAACCGTGTGGATATGTCCATAACTGAATACCAAATTTAAGGTCATAAGTCATGTGTGAAGACGGCCTTTGGCGAACACATTGTTATGGCGGCCCTTATTAGCAAAAGTAAGGCCCTCTACTCTGAACGTATAAAAAATAAAACTTTAATATTTTCATCAGTGTTCTTAAAGTCGTCTTTACGGTTAAGTCCGT
The DNA here is from genome assembly GCA_910589645.1 of Tinea semifulvella. NCBI lineage: Eukaryota > Metazoa > Arthropoda > Insecta > Lepidoptera > Tineidae > Tinea > Tinea semifulvella. The sequence goes on from OU342599.1 coordinate 8,401,209, forward strand.
GGGTTTAGACTCGGAGGTACCGGGTTCGATTCCTGGTCGGGACACAAATATATTTATCAATGTAAATACATACATTTAATTATTATTTAATTTGTGATATTTCTCGAGTTTGGTACGCTGGAGACATCGACGAGCTTGCCACTTGTCATGATTGGCCTATAGTAAAGTTGGCTAAATGTAAATCCGCTTATTTATAAGCGTGGTTTCTGACCACCCCGAAAGGGAAACGGTCGTGATGATACTTTATACTTTTTTATTATATACCAAAACTTAACGTAATCTACTCACCTTGATATACATTTTTATTTTATATTTTTAGGCATGCACTAAAAAGTTTTATTGGAAGTAACAAAAAAAAATTACAAACCAATATAAATTTAAAATAATTTAAAAACACTTAAAAAAGGAAACTAATGTCTAAAACATTAGAAAAAAGGGAATAAAAAAAACTTGCTCCAAATCTCTACCAATGGCCGCGTTGAATGGCAACGATGATCCTTTGAACCAGCCCTCTTATCTCCTGTGGTGTGATTATTTATTAAATTAGTTTACATAATATCTATATACATTATTATACCTAGAGGTATTATCTATATTTTAAATACTTACCTAATCCTATGATTTCTTATACGATATATTATTTTATTTTATTAATGGATTAAGATGATATTTCCATAAATTGGTATCTCATTCAATATATTTTTTTCTTTTTTAATAATAATAATAATTTATTCGAAGTAAAGGAACATAACATGCATTTTATGGCGCTCTGAACCCCGAGTAAGAGTTTTAAACAATAAGCATACCATTTAGGTGCCTTTTACCTACATTCCAAGCTAAATATTTTTATATAATTAAAACTATTTAAAAGTTCCTTCCTTCAGCTCACCTCGGCATACTGCTCGACGACGAAAGTTTTCGTATCGCCGTTGGACTTCGGTTGGGGACCCATTATGTGTCTTACATAAATGTCTACCTAGGTATACATCATCCTCTTTCCAGAATACAACCAAAATACAATGCTCATTCTGCAAAATTTCCATATATTTTGACATCTTCGGAGACTCCCAAAGAGTATTTAAACATAAACTGCTTGCCCAAAATTTCATTAATTAATAATAATCTAGAATAATCCCTTATTCGGTAATCGTCTTATATCCTTAATTACTATACTAACCCTGTTATCCTATAATCCTATAATTCTATAATCTTTAATCCTATGATTCTATAATTCTATAATCATCTAATCCTGGATGGTTTCTAGCCACCCTGCAAATAATACTGTAGTAATGATACTTAACTTTTTAAATTTATTAATTTATTTTTCCTATTTTGAAATAAATTTTTATTTTTTATCATTAGTCCAAATTAGGCGTGAATATTGTCATTTCGGAGTATACATTCAGTCTCCATCGATCATCCCGAATGACGTTCTTACAACTTTTTTCGCTGCTCGAGCACTTAAAAATATGCCGATAAACACGAGGCTGGTACCTCATTGGCTAATAAAGATTTTGTGTTACAAATTTTATCCGACAGCTTTCGTTATTGTAGTAATATTTTATGATTTTGTTTTTGTAAAAAACAACTCTCGACAGATATTTCTTCCGTTTTCGTTTATCACTGAAACGCCTGTCTTTCTGTCAGTCAAAAAGTGAAAGTAACGGTTACTGAATTGTACAAAAGTTGATTTTATTTTACCAGCAGGTACGCATATTATTATCTTTAAACGTATCAACCTGTATTTAATTTACAATGCTTTTTTGTTTGGAAAGTTAACTAGTATTGTACTATTTAAATGTAACAATAGATAAGAAAACGGTTGTGGTTTGGTTTATAGAAAGCTATCCTTTAAATCCGATTGTACCTTCACAGCTTCGAGGACAGGACATCGAGTGGACTCCCAAGTTCCACTGTAAAATACCTGTGCTGCATCATCAACAGGACGTTACCAATCTATGAGATAGCCTGCCATGCCGTTAATCAGGCGAAAGCGGCTCTGTTTGATGCTCAGGTTGAAGGTGCAGATCTACAAGATGTTCACCAGATTCTTCCATTGCGCCAGCTTGGCAGCACCTTCTGGCTAGAACCAACAGAGACAATAACCAGAGTCAACAGAACATAACGTTCATGGTGGTATCCGGAGCGCCATGGTTCTTTTCAATTCTATAATTGCATTGCAATTGCAATTGCAGATGGAAATGGAGATAGTATCGAGGCATTTGTTGTCGGCCTAGCTAAAAGTACATTTTACCGGGCTGATAACAGATCCTATAAGCATCTTCAGGATAATGTACCTTCGCACGGCGCCTGGGGGGGGCGGCCACTTCCTAGAGAAGCTTGGATTTAGACTCGAAAGTACCGGGTTCGATTCCTGGCCGGGACACAAAAATGTTTAATAATATAAACAAAAATGTATGTACATTTAATTAATATTTAATTTATTTGTGATATTTCTCGAGTTTCGTGCGCCGGACACGTTGACGAGCTTGCCACTTGTCATGATTGGCCTATAGTAAAGTTGGCTAAATGTGAATCCGCTTCTTTATAAGCGTGGTTTCTGACCACCCCGAAAGAGAAACGGTCGTGATGATACTTTTTTTTTTTGTATATAGGTACCACTAAACGCATTGAATGTTTTAGTACCAGCTTCAACTACAATGTAACGCAGACTGCTCCCCAAGATACAACATAAAGGTTTGGGGAGCAGTTCTGTATCTCTTGCTTGCTTACTTGTTCTGATTTTTTACTGTACCAAATATTGTAACTCAATAACCGCCTCCGTGGTCTAGTGGTAACAAACGTTGCCGTGAACTCGGGAGGTCGTGGGTTCGATTCCCACTGGGGGCAAGTTGTACATTGTATAATTTGTCTCGGTCTGGGTGTTTATATGTATAATATGTATATATTTACAAAAAAAAAAAAAGTATAATATGTAGTTTATCAACCATCTAGTTTCCGTAACACAAGCTTCGTAGCTTACCACGGAAACTAGATGGCGCTGTGTGACCTGTCTGGAAATATTATTATTATATTATTAAATTTACTTTTGCATCAATAAACGATTTTACTTTAAAATATATATTTCTAACAAAGTCAAAGTCAAAATATCTTTATTCACGTAAACCTATTACAAGCATTTATGAAACGTCATTAATTTGATTATTTTGAATGATTCTACTCCTGCTAGTAGAAGACTAAGCAGCAAAGTGGTCCAATAACTAAGCTGTTAGCAGAAGACCAGCAGCTTAACGTATGGTGTTAAGAAATTTAAATTATTCATAGAAATTTAAGAGTACAAATTTGATATCAGTTTAAAGCGCATAAACTATTGTACGTAGGTAGAATAATATGCGTATGAAATGTTATTCAGCATTCAAAGCTTGCCTTTGACTTAGCTTGAAGTATTGATTCCATAGACGTGTATACTTGATTATTTTATGGACTGGTCTTATAATAAACCTAATCAATGCATTCACGCTAGCTCTAAATATGATTATCGTTATATTAACCTGAATGTTGTTTGAAACACGAATTATAGATATAAAATAAAAGTATTCCTTGCGGGTTGGTCAGAAATCACACTTTTGCAAACAACACGGAGGCCTGAAAGACAGTGCAACCATGTTTATTATGCTAAGCTGCTGGTCTTCTGCTAACAGCTTACTCTTTGGAATGCCTTTCTGCTCTAGCAGAAGTATAATCATTCAAAATAATGTAAATGGTGACGTGTCACAAATGCCTGTAGTACGTGAATAATGATATTTTGATTTTATCAAAAAAACGCTTTTTATTACACTTATATGGAACTCAATAAATTTAATATATCAACAGCTATACACATATAGCAGCTATAATCTTAAGTGACAATTATATTTTTTATATTTGTATATTATTTGATAAGATGACAATGCCTATTTACAGCAGCTATAATTATAAGTGTAGTTTTGTGTGGAATTATTGTGTATATAACTCACGTAGGTTTTTTTTTAAAATGTTATTTTATGTTTGTATTGTAACGCACTGCTTTACATTTAAGTAAGGTTGTGTAGTTTCATGGCGTTCTACCTGGTAGAATGCTCTGAAATTATGTAGCCTAATATTAAAGTATACTTATTGTAAATTTGACATGTAAAAGTGCAAAATACATTTTTTTTTGTCCTATGCCTAATTACAGAAATAAACGAATTGAATTGAATTGAACACAATTAAATATCAAACTACTACGTAATACTACGTTATGGTAACACAGTGTATTATAGTGTAATAATAAATAAATAAAAATTAATAAAACTCTTGTTATAAAAGACAAACTATGATAAACATCAATGACAGTGTTACTATGTGTGTTTTTTTATCGTCAGTATTTTTTATTTTTATTTAATTCATAAATTTTATTGTTTGTATAACAAAAGGAGTATGTAATGCCGATTGGCATTCTCTTACCATCAACCTTCGGGAAAAGAACTAAGAAATGAAATATATCTTTTTAATATTTAGGTGAGGAAGGTTCTCTGAACTCTATCAGTAATTGTTTCATATCCTCTCACTGTCCATACCACAATGTTTGAAGACCAACATCTTCATCTTCAACCAGTGCGTCCTCCCTGTAATGTCGTACGGAGCAGAGATGAGCTACAGACTGTTAGATCAAAGTTACTGAAAAAAGTATTTAAATTAGCAAGCTGAAGTGGCAATGGCCGGACACATATGACGCAGAACAGATGACCGATAGGGAAAACGGGTTCTATAGTGGACGTCCTGGTCGTACTGGACGGCGCAGAGTAAGACGAGAGGTCGCGGATGAAGGTTGCAAAGACCGCGTGTAGTGGCGATCCTTGGGGGGCTACATCCAGCAGTGAAGAGACACATAAATTTCATTTCTAGGACGGTTCCTTATATTAACGTCTATGTTGATTCAAATTCCAAGAATATGATATCGTAGGAGCAGAACAAGACAGGCCGGTATTACGTCCAGGATGTTTGGTAAGCCACCAACCTACTTAGTTACCTATAAAGTTGGATTTATTTGACCTGCACCTAATATAACTAAAATGTATTCATTCATTCATTCGTTTTTTCTTCGATTTTAAGCTGTAAATCATCATTCATCTTGTAACAAAATTATAATTTAAGAAGAAATACGAGTAACCCTGTATTCTCCCTTAACAATCTCCCTGTAACCATAAGGCAAGCGTCTACCAGATCTTCGTTCAAAAAACTCGTCTATCTACACTTTCTAAATAGCTCCCAACAATGTTAATAAGTGTATATATGTATATTTATGTATATTTTTGTGTATGTATTAGTATTTAGTATATTGATATTACAGTATATGTTAAAGTATATTATGTAAGTATATATAATTATATTGAATTTATCCTACTATTAATATTTATTTCATTGCACCTATAAATGTTCTAATTTGTCCCTAAGGTTTGGCTGTCAGAAAATGTCTACGGGCATTAAAAGTCCGCCTTTGTACTTTGTGCAATAAAGTTTTTAATAAATAATAAATATTTTATATCGTGCAGGTGTAAAAAATGTTAAAAATATTATTATCATGACAGCTCTAGTACTAAAAGACTTGCTTGATACGAAAACTACATTAATTTTTTATATTAAACCAACAAACTGAGTATTATGAACTTTAAATAAAAACTAAAACGAAAAAAAACAAGCCTAAGCCGTCTGGCCAGCGTGGCGAGTGTAGGCAAAATTCTCCAGATATATGTTCTGGAAGGCCCATTAATTAAATTATTAAATTAATTAATTGTTTACGTTGAAAACTACAAACTGCACATATTATTCACGATAGAAGCGTGCGCTCGCGTGCACGGTACTAGCATGATGGCCGGCGGGTTGCTGGCGGGCGAGAGGGGGGTGGGTGATGCTCACTGCACGCCGCTCACATCTCTCGTCTCCGCTGCGCGTCGCCCGCGCGCAGCTCACATCTCCGCTTCCATCGCGCAATACAAATATTCAACATCTCCGCACAGCGATCTCCACTGAAGCTGAGCGGAGAGGAGATGAATAAATAACGCGATTCTATTGGTTGTTTAAAAAACATCTCTCCGCTCGTCTCGTCTTCGCTTTGGTGGAGTCCCGGCCCAAGGGATCGTCGCCAAAAAGTTGAACCCCTGAATGGTGTACCATGTAAATTATTTTATGATTGATACAAAATAAGTTCTCAGTTTCTCAGTTTGGTTTATTGATTTTGTATTAACTTGTTTTCCGTTTTTAATTAAAGTTATTTTTTTATTCGTATTATTGTTATAGTTGTTAGAGAGCAAAGACATTAAATATATAACAAGATGGGGAAAGAAGGCAAACGGCATGGGAATAAAAACTAGTACAATTATCTCAGAATTAAATAGTATATGACAGTGCATTGTCGGTTATGATCATGTATGACGTGCACTTACAAATTGATTTTGTAATTTTACTGACAATATTCCTACCCGCATGCTACGAGTACGGTGGTTGCAGCAGCAGTTGAGTCCGTGGATTTATACTCGGAGGTCCGGGTTCGATTTCTGGTTCCCGACGAATAATACTTATTAATTTAAATAAATAAATTTAATTATTATTTAATTGATTTGTGATATTTTTGAATTTGGTACGCTAGAGACATCGACGAGCTTGCCACTTGTCATGATTTGCCTAGTTGGCTAAATGTGAATCTGTTTCTTTATAAGCGTGGTATCTGACCACCCCAAAAGGGTTTTCGTGATGACACTTTTGCATGCTACGGAAATAAAAGTCAAACACATTCGACAAGAGAAGAAGATCCATCTACTTTAGATGGCGTAAAAATAATGCAACATGCTATTTTAATTTTGATATTATAATTATGCATGATTAGATTTTTTTGCTAACTGGCCAGCGTGACAAGTGTAGACCAAATTCTCTAGAAAAATCTGGAAGGCCCATCTTCAACAGTGCCTCCACTAGGACTAGGGGCTGTGAAGATGATGATGATGATCGAGGATTTATTATTTCTACTTTATACGACGTGACAACGGTTGACGCAACTTGGCCGAAACGTGAGAGTTTTAATAATTGTAAAAACTTTTCATTTGTTTCTCCAATAATTTATCTACGGCTCTAAAATGAAATGTATACGACATAAGTAGGCTAATTAACTATCTTTTATAAGTGAAGAGACCAAGGATTATGTTACGTTACACTAAAAAGTTGTAAGTAATTAATATAATTCACACTTTTAATGTTAAAGTAAACATTTAACAAAGATAACATCGCTCTACTTAAAATTTATAATAATTATGTTTTATGCAACTTAAATTTTAAAAAAATATACTATCAGACCGTGCCCCTTTCGGGGTGGTTAGAAACCACGCTACTTAAAGAATTGTATAGACATTAGAGATTCCATGTAACTATATACAAACATCAAGCGGGCATCAAAGGGTGGACCTACACACTAAAGAAAAAAACAACAATTGGTTTTTTAACTAACAAAAAAATATATAATCCTTTTGTGATATTTATACCTACCAAGTCCACAATCTTTAAAATTCGTGCAAATTCAATTCAATATTTTCTGTAGTTATTTAAACAAAAGACAATCAAAACCATTTTTCGGTAATAAATGTTTTTTTTGTATTTTTTTAAATTTGATGAAATTATAAATGAACTTGAAAAAAAAATGTACGTAAAGATATATACACTGGTGTAGTAGTCATGGTAGTTAAAAATATTATTAAGGTTGTCAATATTCGAAGTATATATATATTTTTGGTAATAATATATTTCTCGACTAGTCATGAGGTGCCCGCTTATCATTAAATTTTGGGATACGTTGTATATATATATATATATATATATACTATTAGAGTTGATATTTGTACGGAAACTATCAAGGTCGAGCGTTCATAGACTCAAGAATTGTATAATATTTTTTTGTAATTTTGAAGCTTTGACTTAATAACGAAATCCACTAATTAGCTTAAAGTTATGGAATAGGGCAGCTGACCTAGTACAATTACAGTGGATCCTAGAGAAAAATGTTAAGAATTCTCGTGTCGGAGACGGCATTGAGACGACATCAGATCGGATTACTAGTTGTATGTCACGTTTAAATAATAAGCTCGGCCTGTCCCGACTTGCGACTGGTCTAGCACGACACAAGAACATTCCTTCTGTCAAACTTAACATCAAATACTTGAAGAAAAAACTCGCAGGCAAGGGAGTGTCCAAGGAGAATAACATTTTAAGGCCGGATTTTTTATGTGTTTAAAACGCTTTCAACTGACGCTTTCGTCTGTCTGTCTGTTTGCAAAATACTCAAAAACTACTGCACCTATTTTCATGCTGTTTTCTTAAAAAAGGTTTTGGTATAATAGCTAGTTAAGTTTGTGTATACATTAACGATATTTGTTGGAGGTGTCGGAAAAAAATAAGCCGTCTGGGAGCTTTCAACGAAAACACTTTGAGATATAACAAAATAATGTATGGTGGAATTGTGTATCTTATACAGAAAAGTCCGCGATGGCATATTCTATCTCTTAAGAATAACATACTATTATTATTATATATAATATACTAGCATTTAAATACTTAAAAAAATAGGCAATTATAACGCGGTAATTGGAAAGCTATTTGAATAAATACGGTATTAATGCTTATCATTTTAAATACGTTAGTTGGCTGGAGCATTTCATGAAGATTATTTTTTCCCTTTACATCAAGCAAATTAAATGAACTTAGGAGATATAGCTAAATCAAAATAATGCACAACGAAATAAATTTCAGGTCGCCGTTTAGACGAGCAAAACCGGGTAAAACAACCTTGGCACTTAGCCAAGGAGTTGTCAAAGCGGCAGAAAGGTCTGGAGACAGGAAGGCTGGTAATTATTTCTGCCAACGTATTACCCTCGCTATACAGAGGGGTAATGTTGCTAGTCTCCTTGGGACTATCTCGGATGGGACGTCTCTAGAGGACATTTTTTATTTATAGTTTAGTTTATTTTTAATTTTATTATTTAGGTAGCTTTTAATTTATATTTAATGTGTATTAATTTACTTCGAATAAATTTACCAAATAATTTTAAATGCAGTTTACTTTTATATTCTTTAAGAATTATAAAAAATAATAATAATAAACACATTGCTTTAAACATCGAAATTCATCACAGTATTCTTCTAAAAGTTAAAATAGCCAGTTCACAACGGTATATTATAATTCACTTTGTAGTGCAAATGAAGCTATAAATATATTTGGATTACAGTACTGAAAAATACTGTAATTACATGAATACAAGAACTAAAATTATAGAACATAAATCACTTAAATCACTATCTACGTCAGCGAATTCACTGTGGTCTTTTATTAAAAGAGGTACATATTTAATAAAGAATTATGACCTACATATGAGACCGGTCATTTAATAGTTTTTTTTTAGAAGATCTTCGCCGATTTATTATACATATATGTATGTATGTATCAAACTAATGTAATGTATCATCACGTCCGTATCCGTGATGGCTCGGTTGTAAGAACGCTTTCCTTGAAAATAAAAAAAACATCAGTTCCTAACACTATGCCGGCTTGACTGGGTAATAAGGTCGGTTCCAACCAATAAGAAATCCATTTTTTAAAATTACATTTGTCATTTATTTACAACACCACAGTTTCCCGTGCCTCAGTCGGTCCCGGTTACACTAATATCGACTTGTGGAAACGTTAATAAATTGTCTTTAAAAACGACATAAGAACCTCGCCAACCCGTCTGGCCAACGTGGCCAAATGCTCCAGAAAATTCTGGAAGACACATCTCTAACAGTGGAGGTCTAGGACTCTGTGTTCTATGGGCTGTGATGATGATATCCCTTTTGGGGTGGTCAGAAACCAAGCTTTTTAAAGAAGTGGATTCACATTATCCAATTTTACTATAAGGCCTATCATATGCCCAAATATATTCTCTCTATGTACCTATGTTAACAACACATATTGCTTTAACCCATTAGTGAAAATGTATCGCACCTACAATAGAGTGGTTAGCTTGCGGCCTGATTGAGAATTACACGCGATAAAATAAACTTCAGTGTGTTTTAGTACCTACTATAGGTCGAAAGCGTCTGTGTCAAAAAGTTGTATTCTATGACCAGAATATGCTTAAGTCAATTAAGAATCTTAATAAGGGTTTGTCGACAATCAAAATTGTTTCCACTTTGCCCTTTTAGCGATATACCTGCAATTTATTAAGATCCGATAGTTGTTTTATTCAATCTTTATTAAATTAAGGTCAAAATTTTCCACAAAAAGCCGTTAAAATTGGAGCAACAAAATGACCAAAATGTCAACTTTAATGCGACCTTGCTCTGTACAATTCAACAATAATTATTTATAGCATTTACAGAATGTCTCGCGTGTTCAGCCCTGGCTTGAAGAACGCTAATTTAAAAAAAAAAAAGTGTCAAATCAACATGCAGTTAAAGGATTCTTAATTTAAGAACTCCGTGAGGAGTCCTTCGCGCCATTTTGCGTGAACATGTCAAGTGCAAGTTTTTGTTTTGTAAATTAATTTACTGTGGATATTATTGGTCAAAAGTGGTGTTGTTTTGTTTAATAATGTGCTACAATGTGAATAATTATGGAAAACGATAAATTGGACTTTAAATATGGGGCACAAGTTGCAGTTTATTTTTTGCGGTTTTCCCGCGCTGTCAACTCCCATATTTTACCCGACGTGTTTGAGCAGTGGATGGTTCCGCGAGTGACTCCAAGAAAAGCATCAAATTCTGCAGCATCTGGAATTTGATGATGACCTCATTAATTCATGAAAAACAAAGATATATTACGTCAGACTTGGCTGTATGGGCTAGACCCTTTGCCTTCCCTATCACCTCATACATCATCCATCGGGAGAAGTGAACAAGAAAAAAAAAAAAAGTTAAGAACTCCGTTTTGACTTGCTGTGACATTTTGTCTGTTTTATTATACTGTCTTATAATATAGATATTCACAATCCCAAACACATTTCGCATACATATTATAAAAAAATGTTAGCATAGTCATTATTATAAATATGTATGTATATTTTGCAAAATACCCATTTTTTTATAAATCAATGGCATTTATTAATAATAATAATAAAAAAGCACACAATATATAATTATATAATGAGGATAACAGCTCGATGAAGGTAGCTGTTCTATGTATCATTAGACTAAAGAGTGAGTAATATTTTTGTCAGAATGAATATTTAAAATATTGAAACGCAATCTTGGTTGCTCAAATGCGGGCGTTGACGATTGACGTGCGGATGTCAACTGTTGATTTTATAATAATAAGCGAAGAAGTATTACTTAGCCAGTACCGAGGTCGCGAAATTATGAGCTATTCGGAGCAAGGTTATACTTAACAAATTTTTGACTCCATGATGCAACAACGGAACAATTTTAATATGCGCCGGTCATAGACGTAAAATGACCAGCCGAACAATAGGTAGGTACTATTCATTCACACTTTGTCTAAGGCCAAGATTAATAAATTTAAATTTATATAATAAACATATTTAAAAATTATTTACTTATATTTAGCTCAGAGTTCATATGTTTTATGTAAGTTTTCTTACCATCACCTAGATAAGATGTTTATGGTCAGTCATAAAAACCATCATCAGTCCACGTTTTCAAAAGTTTGGTTACTGCATTTTTTTAGACCAACAAGTTTAATTTTTCATGTTTCGTGCAATAAAGAATTAAATAATAATAATAATCAGCCTGTGTCTGCTGGATGTAGGCTTTCTCCAAGGCATGCCATTTCACATGATTTCCTGCCACCCTTATCAAGTCTCCGCTGGCGACCTTGTACAGGTCATCTATTCATCTGGCGGGATGATCCCACTCGGCGTTTTACCTGATCTGCACTTCAAAACCCTTCTACTCTATCGTTCACTGCGAATAGCTCAGAATCTAAATAATATGTCTATCCTTTTGAATATATTTTGGACTGGACAGTTTGTCTACGTCTATGCGTGGTGGTTATTAAAATTGTCCACTGTAGGTGGTCATTAGCGTACTTCTGAAGATGGAATATACGTAATTATCGTTGAAATAATTTTGTTTACGTCTGCCCATTTTGTAACTAAAACACATTTAAGTTTAGTAGTAAGGTTTTTTATTAACTGGGCTTTATGTTTTTATAGTTATTTGACAAAGTTTTTGCGATAAAATGGTGGGATAAACTGACATCAGTTCACATCACTAGTTTTCAGGTAGAATACATGTTAGTGTATTCTTATTTAGAACGAGAATCTTCCTTAACTAAGGGTCGTTGCTTACATACGCGACGCTTCTAGGTTTGTAGTCAAATCACAGTTGCAGAGATGCGTCGCGTCGTCGTACTAATGTAAAAATACAAAAACTATTATCTAAAATGATTGTATTAAATTAAATAAATAAATCCTAAGACAAAAAAAAAACACCTATATGAAATACAAATCTAAGTGATACCACGATACCTGCCAAAGACAATTATCTATTAATGTCTATGACATGCATCTGCGCGCGTTTTAAAAAGCGATGTAAATCTAACGAGGTGTCAAATCGGCGTGATCAGATCCCTATCCTATTCTGTCGCTCCCCCTACGCAACTAGGATCACGCCTCGACAGCGCCGCGATACCGCGCCTCTGCCTTGACTTTGCAATGAGTGACTGGCTTAAATATTTACATATTAGGAACATTTTGAAGAAGCTAAGTTATTTCAATATTTTTTGCCGTGAAATTTAGCTTAAACCTGTAACTACGAAATACACGTTTCGGTACATTTCTAAAGGTGAAATTATTATAAACAGGAACTTACTGTATTATCTTAACCGGAAGTAAAAATATTTGTCACAAGTAAAAATGAGTAGTTTTGAGTAAAGTTTAAGTAAATTGCGTAATTACTCTCATAATGTCTTAATGGTCGTGAGATAATCGCGGCTTACATTTAATTAAAGGACAAATCACACAAACAGCGGGAACGGGCTTTTTGCTTTTTAGGACTTGTTTTACTAAAGTTGTTTATGATTATATTAGTGTCGCAAGAAGATTAGTGACGCGTAAGATTAGATTAGTGACGCGTAAGATCAGATTAGTGACGCGTAAGATTCATGAGTGTTAGCAACTGGAATGAGACACTCATAACTGAATTCAGTCCCTAACTGAGCTTGACTGAGCATAACGACAATTTGAGCCTGATCCCGAAACGTATGGATACACTATACTGGGTTTATCGGCACGAACGGGTGGCCGCCAACCACCTATTAATTATTATTTATATATTTATTTGTCCGTGGATTTAGACTCGGACGTACCGGGTTCGATTCCTGATCGGGACACAAAAATATTTAATAATGTAAATAAATACATTTACATTTACAAATATTTAATTTATTTGTGATATTTCTCGAGTTTGGTACGCTGGCTGGAGACATCGACGAGCTTGCCACTTGTCATAATTTGCCTATAGTAAAGTTGGCTAAATGTGAATCCGCTTATTTATAAGCGTGGTTTCTGACCACCCCGAAAGGGAAACGGTCGTGATGATACTTTACTTTACTTTTCTTAATTATATATAGTTTTATTTATTAATTCATTATTAACCTACCGATTCAATTATATCGGTGAGCGCAAAGATAAGACTGGTAGAAAGTCCACATATTGGTAATTCAAAAAAGTATAAAGAAATAAGAGACAAAGGCTGATGATAATAATGATGGTGGTCAAATACACCGTGCACGTTCTGGATCTTGTCATGGAAAAAAATTGCTGACGGTCCTGGTCCTGACACGCGCTTTATCCGCGCTCGTGCCGTCTAACTATGTGTGATTTGGCCTTAAACATAAGCACTATCACTCACGCAGCGCCATTACAATTAGTCTGTGCGGAATCTGGAGAATTGCATGAATTCATATGAATAGCTTGACATTGGCGAATTACTATTTAACGCTATAAATTTTGTGTGGCAACTTGTCACTTGCATGCCTTTAAACACGAATTGAAAGATTTTTTGTGGCATTTAAGTGACTATTCCAATTATAATAATAATACGACCGCCTCCGTGGTCTAGTGGTAAAAAACGTTGCCGTGAACTCGGGAGGTCGTGGGTTCGATTCCCACCGGGGGCAAGTTGTATATTGTATAATTTGTCTCGGTCTGGGTGTTGATATGTATAATATGTATATATTTAAAAAAATATATATATAATATGTAGTTTATCAACCATCTAGTTTCCGTAACACAAGCCTCGTAGCTTACGACGGAAACTAGATGGCGCTGTGTGACCTGTCTGGAAATATTTATTTATATTAAAAAAAAAAAAAATCTTTATTGCACACAAAATATACAAAATAAAATGATGTAGGTATTGTCCACGATATGCGGGACATTAAAATGAAACAAAGGAATTTAAGCAAATGAAGTTAATATATTAAAAAAAAGGAAGTTAACAGAAAGAGAGCAAGATAATTTAAAATTATATAAGGGAGGGTCGTAAGCCAAAACTTAGCCCTATCACTATTTATGCATCCATTGACCGTACGTAGGCGTACCTATTAAGAAATATTTAATTCTAGTATTAAAACTATTATAAATTGAAGAAGCAGCACATTGCTCGCAGTTGGTTTTAAAAAAGTCGAGGGTATCAAAATATACACTGACTGGTGACATCTTAAATATGTGCAAGGCAAAGGATGTCGATTGCAGCCAACAATATCTATTTCCTGGCCGCATGTAATACGATCGTTACAGTATATAGGTGAGCATAATATCATAAAAATCATAGATAAGGATTTCACGCATTATCTTGCTCTAATCATGTCTTCCAATGATTGTAATGCATGCCTAGAAAGTGTTAAAATGCAGGTAGAAGTTGCATGCTCACACTGCTTTAAAAAGTATCACTATGCCTGCCTAAATATAAGTGACACAAATTTTAGGAAGATGTCTGCTAAATACCGGGAATCCTATAAGTGCCCTGCATGCGTATCTAAAGACCGTACAACGGATAATAAAGCAATCACACCTGCCAAAATTTTGCAGATGACTTCAGTATCTGATAAAGTAAATGAAAATCTTTTTAAACAACTGGAAACCATGCTGGATAATAAACTTACCGAATTAAAGGATTCTATAATTAGCGAAATGACCCAAAAAATCGCGTCGGAGATGAAGGACAGTCTAAAAGCACTAAACGAGGAACTAACTTGCTTGCAAGAATCTCATTCTAATCTTCAGGAAGATCATCAGAAGCTGACCACGGAGCACAGCGCATTGCAGCGCCGGTTTTCAGCGCTTGAGTGTCACGTGACCGAGGTACGCGGGCAGCTCTCCTGGCAGCAGCAGTGGGCTCGTCAGCAGAACATTCAAGTCGTTGGTGTACCTGAATTGCCTGGCGAATCACTTCCTGATGTCGTCATCAAAATCTGTAGTCACGCTGGAGTCCAGATAGGAAAACAAGACATTGAATTTGTGAATAGATTGCAGTCACGGAAGCACGTCCCGGGCAGACCTAAGACCATCATAGCCAAATTGACTCGCAGGGATTTGAAAGATCAGCTTTTCTCAGGACTGCGTAGGACTCGAGGAATCACTTCGGCGGACATCGGGTTTACTGGAGATTCTAGACGGTTATATGTAAATGATCATCTGACCCCCGAGTACAAAGCGTTGTAT
The DNA here is from genome assembly GCA_910589645.1 of Tinea semifulvella. Lineage (NCBI taxonomy): Eukaryota > Metazoa > Arthropoda > Insecta > Lepidoptera > Tineidae > Tinea > Tinea semifulvella. The sequence goes on from OU342599.1 coordinate 8,416,895, forward strand.
AACAAGTCGAAGTCGCTAGCGTCAGAAAAAGGTTATGCCTACGTTTGGACAAAAAACTGCCGTATATTCGTAAGAAAGGACGAGAAGTCTCCTGTTATTTCTATATCCTCGGAAAAAAATCTAGAAAATATTATATAGGGTTTTTATGTAAAATTCATATCCTTCATTCTTCTTATTATTTGTTTTGTTATTTGTACTTTAGCTTTTTTCTTATATTTAAAATGCACATTACAAAAATATATCCAACTAGCTTATCTATTTTGCACAAGCATAGTAATTGCATGGACACACACATACTTAAAAGCCTAATTAACTATTCAATTACAATAATGTTTTGCCTATTGATATGTATCGTGATAAAAATACATGTTCCGCCACAAAAAGCATGCCCTCAATTGGTTTTAAATTTTGTTGCTAATTTAATTTTATACATAATTTTATTGCTTATGTTTATTTTATTACTACCGTATGTATCAAAACTTAAATGTTTATTAACCATAAATTGGTTATATTGCAGTGTTAAGTTGTCTATCCCGCGACAAGAAACTTATTTTTTGGCACACCTAATATTGCACATTAGAATCGATTTACTTTACTGCGTTTATTCTTCAAAGTTAGTTTTATTTCATAACGACAATATCAAGAGCGGAAATGTAGTTTTACCTAAAATTGTGCTTATAAATGTTGTCCAGTCAATGTGGATAAGTATAAGTGCGTGTACATGTATATTATTATTATATGAATTAAAATTTCGTTTTACTGTCTTAATAAAGAGGCCTTTAGTGAAGGTGTGTACAGGAATAGTTGTACATGCTCGAGAACATGTTTATCTGTATTTGTGTAAAAGATTATTTAAGTTTTGTGGTGCATTAATTTTAAATGTCATGTTTATACATATCTCTTGTTCATACTCGTTTTTGCTGCAGCCTACAGTAATCATTATAATATATTTAGCCTTAAATTTGCTCAGTTATTGGCTCATGTACTTTCTTAATACTATATGTATATGTCACCCTGGATATATATTTATTTTAATTTCATTTATACTACTATATTTATTTTGTATCTGCTCAAATTTGTTGACTCTGTGCTTCTATTTATTTCATCATATATTATTATTATTTGAAGATAACTGCAGTATCTACTTAATTATTATATTCTGGTTTGGTTCGAAAATAATCCGTCGTCAAAAAAATTAATAAATCCAAATTTTTAAAGTTGTGCTTGTTTAATGCTGGTTCGCTGGGGACTGGGCACGACGATTTCTGCGCGGCGGTGCTGAGGCTGGCTCCTGACCTGGTCGCCGTTAACGAGACGTGGTTGAGGCGCGGCGCCGAGGGCCGAGCGCCCGTCCTGCCCGGGTACCGCCTGCGCCACGTGCCGCGCCCGGCCGACGTACGTGGGGGGCGCGGTGGTGGTGTCGGGTTCTACCTACGCAGCGGACTGGGCGCTCGAGTGGCCCCGCACCCACCGGCCTCCACGGAACAGATGTGGCTAACTCTTACCGTTCGTGGAGTCCGTATTGCTATAGGCACGGCGTACCGTCCGCCATGGCAAAACATTGATTGTTTTTTGGATGCCGTCACCGAGTCAGTACTGTCCTTTTCACGTTGCGATAAGATCGTATTGCTGGGCGACTTTAATATAAATTTGTTGAGTCGCTCGGGTACAGACGTGACCAAGTTAAATAACTTTCTTTACTATACTAACCTTAGGCAAATTGTGGAGGAGCCCACTCACTTTACCGAACATAGTGAGACCCTTATTGATCTTATCTGTACAGATGTTAGAGCTCGTGGTGTCTCAGTTAATAGTATATCTACTCTAAACAGTCATGCTATGGTCATGGCCGAACTCTGTGTAATAAAAGACAGACCAGTCCCTAAACTTGTAACTTATAGACCAATAAAGGACATAAACCTTGATTCTTTTAATAAAGATTTGTCTGCCTTTAATGTTGATGACGTCATTGGTTGTTCAAATGTCAATGACATGATTATTGCCTTCAATAATTTTATAATTCCTCTGTTTGACCAGCATGCTACGAAGCGTACGACGTTAGTTAAAGATAAACCTGCGCCGTGGCTTACTAGTACTGTCAGAACCATGATGAAAGAACGTGACACTGCTTTGGGTAAATACCGCAAGTCTAGAAACGAAGTACACAAGACATACTCGTACTATAAAAATTATAAAAGCATCGTCTCTGAGGCAATATTTAATGAAAAACGTGCCTATTTTACACATTACATTAATAAAAATTTAAATGATTCAAAAAAACTATGGCGTAATCTGAAGGATACTATATTAATATCTGTACCCGCTGATGTTAATTTACCGGGTAATTTGAATGACCCTAACATTATTAATGGTAGTTTTCTGGATGTGCCGGGTGGTGTTGAGGTGGACTTGTCTACTCTCACCTATTATGAATTCCACAGACACGATCCGGGGTGTGTTTTTCAGTTGGTATCTGTCGATGAACGGACAATAGCCAAAGCAATTCTTAGCATTAAGTCCGATGCTCGAGGTGATGATGACATAACGATGACTATGATTCTGTTGACACTTCCCCACTTATTGCCAGTTATCAAATGCATTGTCAATAAATCTATTGAGACTTCAACATTTCCTGACCTCTGGAAAAACGCAACCGTAAAACCTATTCCGAAAACGAATGCTCCCACTGAAATTAAAGACCTACGCCCTATCAGTATCTTGCCATATTTATCTAAAATACTGGAAAAAATTGTGTATTACCAATTATATGAGTATCTAGAAAATAATAATATACTTCCCAAGTTACAATCCGGGTTCAGGAAGGGTCGAGGTACCGCAACCGCTTTGCTTGATGTAATAGACAATATCCTATCAGCACAGGACTTGGGCCAAGGTACTATTTTGACTCTGCTTGATTTTTCGCGGGCATTTGATTCTATTAATATTTCTTTATTGTTATCTAAATTAGCTTATTATGGTTTGGATGGGCCTACTGTTGCTTGGTTTAATAGCTATTTGAGTTTCCGTACTCAAAGAGTTGTTGTGTCTTCTTTGAGCGGTCGAGGAGCCGAAATGTCTGATTTGGAGTGTGTCAATAGAGGTGTGCCCCAGGGTTCTATTCTGGGGCCTCTATTATTCATTGTCTATAGTGCTGACATAATTAGTTGCCTCAAGCATTGTTCCATCACATATATGCTGATGATCTACAACTATACTTGTCGTGTCACCCTGATAATGTCGTTGATACTGTTGGGCTCATCAATGAGGATTTATTTAGAGTGGCTGATTGGTCTTCTAAGAACTGTTTAGTCTTGAATCCAAAAAAGTCGCAATTCATGGTTTTGGGTTCTAAGAAGCAGGTTAAAAGGATTATCGCTTGTGAGCCCGCCATAATTATAAATGGTCAAGCTATCGATCGGGTCTCCGAGGCGCGGAACCTGGGTATTTTAGTTGACGAAAATCTTCGCTTTGAAAGGCATGTGGCCAATGTCGTGAAAAACTGTTTTTTTAAACTTAAGACCTTATATAAAATTCGTCAGTTTCTATGCGTGGATCTGCGTGTTAAGTTATGTGAATCCTTAGTCTTGTCTAGGCTTAACTATGGTGATATCGTATATGGTCCGTGTTTATTTGGAAAAACTCAACGGATAATCCAGAGAGTTCAGAATGCCTGCATACGGTTTTGTTTCAACGTTCCCCCTCGTTCACATGTAACTCCATTTATTAACAATGCTAATCTGCTTAAGATGTCCACTCGTAGGGATCTGCATCTGGCAAGTTTGATGTTCGATGTTGTGAATAAGGAAACGCCATGCTATCTTTGGAATAAGTTAGTCCGGTATCCCCGGGATAAAAGATACCTTCCGAGAATTTGTGCACCAGGACCAATTTTCATTACCCAGCATCACAGATGTGTAGCCTTTCGCGGCAGTTTTCGTTATCAGGCAACGAAGTGTTGGAATAATATTCCTCCACCACTTCGTCTTCTAACATCAAAATATGCTTTTAAAAACAAACTCAGGCAATATTTATTAGCGATTCAAAAGTCGTTGCCCTAACGAATAAAGAAACATAGGTGTGTTTGCTTTGATTGTGGTCATATTCAACAAATTGAGTATTTTATTTTATTTATCTATCTTCCTTGTTTTATATAATTTAAATGCATTTTTGGGTAAAATGTACTAATTTTACTGTGTGTATTGTATATTTCAATTTGTATATTTGTATTTATGTTTTATGTAGATAAGTATTCGTATGGTTATATGTAAGTATATATTTGTTATTTATTATTTATTTAAAAATATATATTTTATTTTATTGGGTACTAGCGGAAGAACAGCGTCGCGGATACAACTATTGTGACTCGCGACACATGCTGAGCTTAGGGCCCGTTCATCGCTGCAGGAATTACGGTGTGAATTGTAGTGCAGCGCGCCTCGATGGTTGCCTGGTGGTGCTCGGGATGTGGCAGTGGATGTGGGGGCGGCGAATTCCATATTTTAATATTAATTCATGGTCCGTGCCACCCCATATCCTATGCGTGGCTATATCCTGGAGTACTGTTGGGTGCCTGTCGGGGCGCGTTGTGCTGCATATCCTAATCTTAATTGTGTAAATTGTATCTGTATTGCGATGAATAAACGTATTTCTTTCTTTCTTTCTTTCATGAAGATATTCTCTACCAGCTAACTTTTGGGAGAGTGATAGATTTGTAAGATAGGTGCAGAGTCTGAGAATTTTATGTAAATTAAGTTTAATCGACACAAAATTAGTAGAATTGGACTGCTGATGTACTACGAATCCAGTGGGGCCAAGTCTTTAACATTTTATTATTCCGTGGTGTCGCCTAATCATTTCATCAAAATAAATTCAATTCTTTTAAACACTTGTTTTTATAAAACAGTATTGATTTCCGTAACACGATGACGTTGCACTGTTCTTGTAATAGACCGTCTCAATGGCCGCTATTAGCAAAACGCAATAATAATTTAAGATAACCAATCTGTAACAGTAATAAATAGACTAATGATTGTCAGGATCGAACGAACCAATCGAGGTGGTGTCCACTGTATTGGAAATATATAGAGCGGTTAATCATATAAAACGCATTTTTTATTTGACGCTTAAACTTTAGTAAACTTTGGATTAAGATATTAGATGGCAAGAGACCCGACGGCATGACATTAGCCCCATCGCGACCCAGGTGATCTCGTCAAGAGCGGGTAGTGAGGCGGTTTCTGCTGAGAACCTACCATTACAGAACATACCTGCGCCATTTGGGGTCTAGACGATGGGCCCATGGGGACACTCAGCCAAGTCTGGCTAGGAGTTGTCCAAACGGATAACAGACAAGTCTGGAGACAGAAAAGCTGGCAGTTATAATAATATAGCTTCGCTATACACAGGGGAAATGTTGCCAGCCTCCTTGGGACTATCCCTGAAGGGTAGTCCATAGAGGACATTTTTTACATATAAAATATTTTTGTATGTATATTACAATCATTTATTTTTTATCATTTCAAACTCATTGTCCTTAAGGTTACCAGGCAGAGAATGTCTAACGACATTATGTTAGCCCTTTGTTCTTTTGTGCAATAAAGTTTTTAAATAAAAATTAATAAATAAATGCAAGAATTTCCTATTTATAAATAAAATCATTGGTTTCAGAAGGTAGTGACATGCATAAGTTTAAAATTATTCATCATGATACAGACACGTACAAAATAATATCCAAACGATTAAAAATGTGTAAAACGTAAAGTTTATTCCTGACACAATCATAAGAAACCGACATTGTGGTGGGGACCGACGTCACTATCAATGTATAAAGTATTGAATAAAAAATATTTATTTAAATACCTACTTTTTTTTAAATACTAGCTCGACATGTGACCTTGCGCCCACTTGATGGAAAGTGGCGCGCATGGTTCATGAATTTTAGCAACTGAAATCAGACACTTATGTCCGACATCAGTCCCCATCGCTTTGCCGGCTTGACTAGATGCCTTTTTACACTTCGCTTGAAGGACTCCAGACTGAGTCACCAAATTTATAGGTACGAAGGGATGGTGACTACGGTATGTGGGTGCATATTCTGACCTGTGCGTGTGGTTCGCTTGCGGAATGGATAGGAAGGAATTAGGTTATAGTGCTCTTCATAGCACTTACCATAGTATAGCCGGTAGACTTTATTTAAAGCACATTTCAATGTTTTAATATTACTACTCCTAGCTCTATATAAATCGCGTGTTGGTCAAAAATCGTGGCGTTCGAAGGTCGCTTAAAGACGGTAAGGCCGATCGGTCACTGTGAACAATGGACATCTGTTGTAATTACTATTACCTACCGGGCGTTGTGTAAGCGATAGGCCCAGAGATACACGCGCCGATCTGTTATAGGTACGCCCATCGATGACACTGGAGGCTATTGCGTCGGCAATCCGCCATAAAACAATTTTGAAAGCTTAAGTAATGAATCGAATGAATAATCTATATTTGCAATTTCCTTATTTATTTCCTTACATGTAAAATTGACGTAACGAAAAAAGTTATATTCCGATAGGGCAGTCCAAATTTTATTGTTTCTCGCTTCCACAAATTTATCAGCAATTGAATTAATAAACTTCCTATAATAACGAAAGTGTTTAGATAATAATGATACATACTTTGATTGATTTAATATATATTTTATTTTATTTTTTGTTTTATTTTTTCCATATAAAACGTTAATGTCATATATTTTTTTCCTTAGCCCCTAGAACACAGCGTCCTAGACTTCCACTGCTGGAGATGCAGATTCCAGAACATATATCTGGAGAATTTGGCCTACACTCGCCACGCTGGCCAGACGGCTTGGCGAGGGTATGATGTCAATTTTTTAATGACAATTTATTAACTATTCCACAAGTTGGTTATTAATGGAACCGGGACCGACGGCTTAACGTGCTCTCCGAGACACGGGAACGGTGGTGTTGTAAATCTATGACAAATGTACGCAAGAAAAGTGTATTTCTCATTGGTACATGCCGGATGGGTTAGAACCGACCTTTGTAGAATTTAAGGAACGCGTTCTTACAACCGAGCCACCATTTAAAAATTGAATATAATAAAGTATATATATTTTTTTTTTTAATACTTAACAACCTTTAACTTTTTTTTTTATTTCTTAAATGCCATATATACCTAATAATAATTATATTATTTTCAGCACGGGGAGTGCAGTGGTTTCTACTGAGAACCTTAAGCTGCGGCAATCCGCCAACAAACATTTTTTAAAGTTACAAATTTATGTATTAGTATGTAAATTGTTGTTGTACATATATATTTATTTGACACTTTGGCTTTGTCACATCTTAGGGAAACAGCGCTAAAAGCGGGAGCCGCAGTGGAAAGCGCAGAGTCTGGCAAGCGGCGCAAATGCGTATCTATAATCAAAGACTACGTGTTTGTGCCGTTTGCTGTAGAGACTTTAGGCCCGTGGGGTCCAAGCACTAAAACATTTTAAAAAACATCACCCCTCGTCTAATTGTCTGCTCTGGGGACAAGAGGGCTGGTTCTTTCCTCGTCCAGAGAATGAGCATAGCGATTCAGCGAGGAAATGCGGCCAGCGTTCGGGTACGATTTATATTTAAATCAGTATTTGCAAGTAGGTTTTTTTTGTTTTAGTTTATTTTTTATAACATAATTTATTTTAACAGTGAAATGGGGTGTTTTATACTTATATTGCTATTTTATTTGAATTTCACCTATTTTTTTATTACACCTACCACTTTCCTGTCTAAACGTTCTTAAGGTTTGGCTGTCAGAGAATGTTTAGCGGCATTAACTCCGCCTTTGTACATAGTGCAATAAAATTTTAAAATAAATACCTATACTTTAATATGATTTTTTCTAATATTCTATGACTGATTCTAATATGATTTTAATTTATCATCTAACCAAATAAATGGAAAATATACCAAACTGGATACAGGGTACGAGTTTGCGACGTTTGGGTAGGACATATAAGACAGCTGCACATATTTTTAAATATAATTACACCAAAGTTTACGTAATGAATTAACCAGTGTAAGCAATAAGTATCCTAATATTTTGATCAATTGACAAGATAGTCTAAAAATAGATTCCTTACGAAATATCTGCGAATGCGCAAAAACGCGTAAAGAGGCCTGTGAAATAACAGATTATGTCACATCTGTATACCAACTTTTATTGTAAAATTGATATCTCAATTACAGTTGTGTAAGAAATCGGCTGTTCAATTTAAAAACCTAGCACATGATATTGTTATTTTTTACATTTTGCGATGAATTGAACAAACATATTATTTATTTATTGTCGTATTGTAAAATATATTATTTTCAATAAATGTAATAATTAAAAAAAAAATAGTCGTATATCTCAAGTAATTGTAAAGATATTCCAATCAAAAATAAAGAGACAACTTTAGAAATAAAATAAAATAATAAAGAATGTAACTTTTTATTTATAATATTTTTATTTATAGTTTTACTACTCTTTGTTTTTTTTTCAAAGAGATCAAATATAAGATAGAGCAGGCATTGATTGTGATTTTCATTCAAAATGTATGTCACATGATTTTAACGCCATCTACTTTGTTCTTCTATGCTTGTCCAAGAAGTACGTGTTTTACACTTCCGTAGCATGATGGTCAGCATATTGTCAGTTAAACAACAAAATAAATTTAAAAGTGCACTTCGAACACGACCATAACCGCCAATGCACTGTCATAAACTAATTAGTTAGTCGATTATCTTCAATTCTCATACTGTTAAGCTTCTTATTCTATTTAATGTCTCCAGTTTTTTTAATTTTTCATAATTTCACTGGGCGGTCACTTGAACCCTGTTGGTAAAAAAAGCATGTTATTTTTGTAAATCGTGAGCAAATTCATTACTAGGTTTTTAAATTGTAGAGCCGAAATATTTGACCTAGTTTAGTTTCGGCCGCAAAAATTCGATTTCAAACAACTATTATTTTGTTAAACGTTCGTGCGGAAAGCTGTAGCCAGCTCATCGAAATTATCCACGCCGCGTGCTTTTGGGCTAACGAAAATGTTACTCTTATCACGTGACTCTATTTGTTAATTACCTAATGTAATTAATAATATTTTTTGTACATACATATCTTCACGACAAATCCCTTGCGGGGTAGGCAGAGACAATTAAGCGCCACTTGTCACGGTTACGACACACCTCTTTCGCTTCTTCGACATTCATCAACCTCTTCATACATGTCCTTTTGTTTCGATGGCTATTTGATATAGATGATAGATATTTTATAGCTCTATTGATATATTTATTAATTATATAATTACAAACCATGTTTTTGTTATTATACCTATCAATATGTTAGTAGAAAAAGAAAGAGAGAGAAGAGAAATTTCTTGACATTCTATGGATTCACTGTACCGGGTGCCGGGTTTATCGTGTGTGGGAAAAAGAGAGGAGAAGAATGGCGTCTCGGGCTTGCGAACGACGTTTACGATTACAAAGGAGGCCTCCTCTTATTGCCTGACAAAACCCTCACCCCCCACTATTCTGCTCTTCACCCTACCTAACCAAATACTACATGATGTCGCTAATGCTGTCTTAGAAGCAAAATCCATAAATGTATTTCCGGCACATGCTTAGGCCCAATTCCATCAGTAATCGGTGAAAAAAATATGCTGGAATTCGATATCTTACACCAATAATGTTATTATTTAGTATTTATTTATTTAAACTGCCTGCGTGGTCTAGCGGTTAAGTCCGTGGATTTAGACTCGGATGTACCGGGTTAGATTCCTGGTCGGGACACAAAAATATTTATAAATGTAAATAAATACATTGAATTATTATTTAATTTATTTCTGATATTTCTCGAGTTTGTTACGCTGGAGACGTCGAGCTTGCCACTTGCCACTTGTCATGATTGGCCTGTAGTAAAGTTGGCTAAATGTGAATCCGCTGATTTATAAGCATGGTTTCTGACCACCCTGAAAGGGAAACGGTCGTGATTATACTTTACTGATACTATTTATTTAAATCTTTATTGCACAAAATACAATTTTATTTTATGACAGTCAACACTTCGGGACAACAAAAGCAATTAACCAATGAAAGGTAGGTGCAATTACAGGCTTAATTAGACAATATAATGACATATATAAATTAATACATACTTACTAGATACCTAAAAAAATAATATTTACGTATCTACATACTAATACTACATGCAAATACATACATATATAAACAATAATAATATACATACATATAAATAAATGTAGAAATAATTATTATTTTACATTATTATGTACTAATAAACTTAACAGTGTTCGTTTGATAATGGATTCCTTTATGTATTTGCGCTTTAAAAGTATTCGACTAGAGATTTTTAATTAATGCGTCAAACTGCGTCTTTGTAATATTTTTTTTGATGTTCAGAGTACAAAGACGAAAGAAGAAGTAATTGGACTGTCAATGTTAACGTAATTACTTCCTAATATTGTCAAATATTTTTTGCAATTGTTTTTTTATACCTACGAGTATTGCAAAAAAAACTATTAAATGGTTCTTCGGATTAATTAGTTTAAACTATAATACGTAGTACTAGAACTACCACCATAGCCTAGCGGTCAAGATCCGTATATTTAGACGCGGAGGTACCAGGGTCAATTCCTGGTCAGGACACAATAATTTATTTAATTTGATATATCTCGTACGAGCTTACCACTTGCCATGCTGGGCCTATAGTAAAGCTTAATGTAAATCAGCTTCTTTTAAAGGCGAGGTTTCTGACCGCCCGAAAGAGAAACGGTCGTGATGATATTTTACTTTACTGTCACTTTCATTGCACCTATATTTGTTTAAATTTGTCCCTAAGGTTTGGTTGTCAGAGAATGTCTACGGGCATTAAGTCCGCCTTTGTACTTTGTGCAATAAAGTTTTTAAACAAATAAATAAATGTAGGCTATTTTATTAAACACATTGAACTAGGCATGTCTTATTAATAAAGAGATATCGACTTAACACTTATTTTAAACGTAAAAGTAACATTTAAGTAGGCTTACTTAACAAATGGCATAAGTCGAGCACAATGAGATGGAAATGTTTTATTCAGGCGAATGCAATGAGCTTTAGTTAGGGCTGCTATTCATAAAGTTATAGCAAGCATTATTAGATATAAATAAGATAAAAACCATAAGTTGGAGACAGGAAGGCTGGCAATTATTTCTGCCAACGTACTAGCCTCGCTATACAGAGAGGAAATGTTGCCATAAATATTCGCTATTGTCTCTGGATTTATATCAAACTCATTTGTTGTTGTCGTCGCAAACCTATGAAATGAACTGCCAGTAGAAATTTGACAATCCGAAAAAAAGTTTAATAAAGGTAACATCGCATTATTTAGATAGTTCATAACGTATGTAATCGTATCATATGTATTATTAGTATTTAATATATTAACAATTATTATAGTATTATCAATATTATTTAGCTAGGGGTTATAACACTTTTTTTATTAAAATTAAATTGAACATAAAAAAAATACATCTATTTAATAGTTAAAAGTAAAGTATCATCACGACCGTTTTCCCTTTCGTTGTGGTCAGAAACAAAGAAGCGGTTTCACATTTAGCCAACTTTACTATAGGCCAATCATGACAAGTGGCAAGCTCGTAGAGTTTTTTTTTAATATTTTCTGTGTGACGCGAAACTTTTTCCTATACGTAGCGAATCGCAGACTGATTTCAATTAGTATAATTAATTTAAAATGGTCCACATTATTCCTAAGGTTGGCTGTCAGATAGTGGCTAACGGCAATAAGTCCGCCCTTTGTATATCATTTTATTACAATCATCACAGCCCCTCGAACACAGTGTCCAGTGTCGTCCAATGTTGAGTCCTTGGTATAACGTGAAATAAAGTTTTAATATATTAGATGCTGAGACGATAAGTTAGTAGGAGTGGACTATACCTGGCGTTCCTTGTGAGTATATGTAATAATATTTTACTTAGCAAATCATATTTTTTCACAGCTTCTTAAAGTTTACAGGAGTAGGCGCAGCATAATTATATAATTTAGGAAATCTGTTGTAATATAATAGTTTACATCGCAATAAGGAACTGTAATAGCACGAACTTTATGTTACGCTCAGTTTTTATGACACCAACGAACGGCAGCCCTAACGTTAGATAACGGAGTGCGCGCACGAGCCACACAAATTGTGCCTCGCCTCAGATTTGAATCAGCGAGATAGCATTTATTTCATACACTTACCAGGTAAAGCTCGAATCACAGACAATCGAGGTAACAATCATTTATCTTGCTAATAAAATTAAGGAAGTAGGTAAATTAAAAACTACTTAAAAAGTAAAAATCTAATTGAATATAAACTAATACAAAATAAACTATATATTGGAAATGTCCTATAGAGACGACCTTTGAGGGATAGTCCCAAGGAGACTGGCAACATTTACCCTCTGTATAGCGAGGCTAATACGTTGGCAGAAATAATTGCCAGCTTTCTTTTCCGTCAGTCGTTTCGATTACTGGGTCCATCGTCACGACCCCAACGGCGAAAAATGCGTAACTTGTACCGAGGTTGGATTTACTATAGGCCCATCATGACAAGTGGCAAAAGCTTTATCGATGTCTCTAGCGTACCAAACTTGAGAAATATCACAAATGAATTATTGAGGCCCAACCAGGAACCGAACCCGGTACCTTCGAGTCTAAATCCTCGGACTTAACCACTAGACCGCTGAGGTATCATACCATCCTTAACAAAATTCTCAAAAAACTCTCAAAGTTCTAATTTCATCTACTGACATTCTCAAAGATTATTTAATAATAAAGTATGGATTAAGCACGAAGTTTAAATTTCATGGTAAAATAGGCCCTTCGTATTAGTGGACTGGTATTCCGCATCGATAGCGGGGTCGTGCCCGGATCGGTCCAATTCCGCCCACTCTGTGATTATAGAGAACCACTACACTACCGTGCGGTAATGAGCTCTTGTACGAAGACCGTAGACGTATATTAAGGACGTGCCTAATCATAAAATTTTCGAAGACGATTTCATCTTCTTTTTACGTAAATATGATCACATCTCTGATTATCGTGCTAAGTTAAAGTGGCTACCAATTCATTGTCGAATAAATCTAAAAGTTATCTGTCTCTTTTTTTCTGTGCTAAGCGAGCCTGCGACACCGAAATACCACGTGCCAATTTGCCTATCTTTCTTCATTTCATGTCATTCGTTCCTCTCACAACTAACTTCTTTCTGTATCCTTGCATATTTGTTTCAAATTCTTTTGCAGTTGTCCCCATAAAATATGGAACAATCTCCATGTTCACATAAGACAAGCGACTATCAGAACTTCGTTCAAAAAACTCGTCTATCTACACCTTCTAAATAGCTCCCAACAATGTTAATAAGTATATTGATAATTTTTGTATGTATTTAGTATATATAAAGGTATATTATATATGTATTTATAATTAAGTTGTTGAATTTATCCTACAATTGCGGACATTTTGAAGATATCATCATCACCATAGCCCCTAGAACACAACGTCCTAGACTGTTGGAGATGGGTCTCCCAAAACATATATGTGGAGAATTTGGCCTACACTCGCCACGCCAGAGAGGCTGGCGGGGGAATCTTCGAAAAAAATGGATTGTGCGTGCGTACAGTATCATCACGACCGTTTCCTTTTCGGGGTGGTCAAAAACAAGGCTGATACAAATATATAAACCAAATTAAAAATAAAACTATAAACTATAAATAAAAATATTCATCCATGACTTGATCATATCGCAGTGTGCCAAGAATACTTGCAACATACTCCCGCTGCACAGCAATGCTGAAATAGCCACCAGCCTTCTTGACAGATACAGCATTAACCAACCGCTTAGACAGTTCTTTAAAGAACCCTGACGCTCCCAATCTTATATTTGATCTATTTTACTACGTAATACTCGTACGTTACTAAAGTAGGTTTTTGTAGAGTAACTTAATGCACAACTATGACGAGTTAAACAATTTCGATTTTTGCTGTTAAAGTATTTTGATTGGTCTGTTTTGTGTTAAAGCAGCGATATAGGTCTATGGCAAAGATGCTTGCTGCACTGGCGTTCCCTTTTCAAAATATGTTTAACTATATTCCTTTGTAAGTTGGTTCCAATAGATAACTTTAATCAACGTGGCCTATAGCGGTTACGGTCTTAGATTTAGATGTAGAGGTACCGGGTTCGATTTCTGAAAGTTTACGTATTGTAGTGTGTTGTATTCCAAGACGGCATTAACGGAATCATACAGTATTTGGTTGGGTAGGGAGAGAAGTAGAATGGTGGATGGTGAGCGTATTATCGCGCAATAAAATAAAAAAGGGAGGCCTTCTTTTCTTAAACCAGCCTATTGTGGGTCGCAAGCCCGAGACACCATTCTTCTCATCTCTTACCCACACACGATGGACCCGGCACCCGCAAGTTGAATCCATGGAATGCTTAGAAATTTGTCTTCTCTTGAACTCAGTTTTTTTTTATATTGGTATAGATTGTAGATCAAGAAATTAAGAAAGAGATGTTAAGAGGATTTAGCGCTTTTACATGGCTCTCGCTCGCACAAACTAAGATTTTCAAAGATTTTTTTAATACTGATGTCAGCCGAAATAGTTCGGCTGGTATTATTTTGTAGTGGGCAACTCGCGGGGACGCAGGGAATCAATCTTGTTTTTTGTAAAATTAGCTGAGTGCAAACATTTACTGTGTGTTTTATAATAAACGCTAAATTAAAAGCCCCGTGTATTATTCCACAACGACAAAACATTATATGGCGCTGAGGAAAATATCAAAAGAAAACTGCGTGGAGAAATAATAAATGAAATAAATAAACATAGAACTTATAAAATTTTATTAGAAAATAATCAGATTGTAGAACGTAATACTTACCATATATTTAAGGCTTCAAATAATGAAAGTTTTAATATACATACAGGATTCTATAATGATGATGATGAACCTAGAAGTGTAAGGTTTGCATCAGAACCTACTATAATAAATAGAAATATAAATGAGTCAATGGTGACTACGAGGACAGGTCGTGAAGTAAGAAGACCACTTCGTTTTAATAACTACGTGTGCTAAAATATGTTTATAAGTTTAAGATTGTTATTAGTAAAGTTAAAATACGTTGTAAGTTAGAAGTTGTTTATTTTATGTCTTAGTGTTTAAATTACTTAGTGTACGAAAAGGGGTGTCAGAGCGTGGACGCTAAATGCAGAGGGCCTAACACCTAAGTCCAAGCTCTGAGCGAAATATATAAACCTAACAATATATAAATTATAGTGGTAGTATAAAGATAGGAGTCTCACTCCCGGTGTAATACCCTAAGGCAGCGAGGGAATGGGGAAGATGGTATTCACGTCCAGGCGCGCAGGCTCACGCGACTGTGCCTAGAGGAGGCAGGCGGCTAGGTGTCTTGACCAACGTGATGGATCCTAACAGAAGTCGGGCAGGGATTCAAGGTGGTGGATACACGTTCGATCGAACAGGCTCACAAGATCGTACCTAGAAGAGGTAGCACGCAAAGGTGTCTTGGGCAACGTGTAGGAAATGAGACATACAACGTAATGTTGCAATCTGGTTTATTCTTTACTATACACATTCTTAAATAGAAAATTTACACATACACCGACAGCACACAGATACATGAATATTTACTACATTGAAATATATTTGTTGTACAATTTGCTCTCTCAACAATTATGATGGCTGCGGCCTAGAAACGAGAACACAAGGCATGTTTGGTCAGCTAAACAGGGGATGTCAGCCGAAATAGTTCGGCTGGTATTATTTTGTAGTGGGCAACTCGCGGGGACGCAAACGAATCTTGTTTTTTGTAAAATTAGCTGAGTGTTTTATAATAAACGCTAAATTAAAAGCCCAGTGTATTATTCCACAACAACAAAACATTATAACTGAGTGTTTTTTTGAGAAAAATTGTCTATTAACTTACTTACCGCCTCCGTGGTCTAGTGGTAACAAACGTTGCCGTGAACTCGGGAGGTCGTGGGTTCGATTCCCACCGGGGGCAAGTTGTACATTGTATAATTTGTCTCGGTCTGGGTGTTTATATGTATAATAAGTATGTATTTACAAAAAATAATAATAATAATAATATGTAGTTTATCAACCATCTAGTTTACGTAACACAAGCCTCGTAGCTTACCACGGAAATTAGATGGCGCTGTGTGACCTGTCTGGAAATATTTATTATTTATTATTATTATTTATAAATAAACATCATGTGACTCTTCAAATAAAAAAATATATATATTGCAGTTATATGTTAAAATAGCAGATGAATTTAAGTTCTGAGCGTTATAATAAATCTTGTTTCAAGCAGTTTTATTTTTATATAAATATCACCATGGCAAGCTTACAATATTAGTTATCCATGAAAGAAAAAAAAAGCATGTGACATCATTGCAAATGACACATACTTTCAACGAGAACAACAAATAGGTGGTAGGCGGACTGAAATGATGGTGGTAATTTGCCCAGTTTGCTGTAGTGTATCCACACGTATCAGGATTGCCGTCATGCCACTTCAAGTCACGCAAGTTCACATATCGTGCTAGTATTAAAAAAAAAAATTAAATAGAATATTTTAATCTAAATAAAATAAATATTAGTATTTCTAAGGTAAATTCTAATAGATTTTCGCCAATAGCGATTAACAGAAGCCGATTCGGCTGATTGGGTTGCAATATTAAAAACCGTGGACCAATTCGTCTCAATTTTGTCAATCTATAAAGCCTCTTTGTTGGTCTATTGTTGCAATAATGGCAAATTGATTTACAATTATCGAAGGCAAATTTAATCGATTGTAATACGAGAGTTGTTTTTAAATATTTCTAAGATTACATTTTATTCAAGGCATGATAACGTGACTATAATATTTCTGTTGGTAAAAAAAAAACACAAATATTTTAATAGGCTGACAGGATCTCTAGAAGAATTAAATCCAAACTCGTTCCGACATTGGTTTTCTCTACATTCCTGTATGTTGCGTAGACATAAGTTAAGTATCATTACGGCCGTTTCCCTTTCGGGGTGGTCAGAAACCACGCTTGTAAATAAGCGGATTTTATTTAGTCAACTTACTATAGGCCAATCATGACAAGTGGCAATCTCGTCGATGTCTCCAGTAGTCCAGTGTACCAAACTCGAGAAATATCACAATTAAATTAAATATTAATTACATGTATTTATTAACATTAATAAATATTTTTGTGTCCCGACCAGGAAGGACTTAACCGCTAGACCACGGAGGCAATTAGGCGTAGACATGGACCATAAAAAGCGTTGACCGAAAGGGCATCGACGCCTTCGAGATGTGGTGTTGGCGGAAAATGCTTGGGATCTCATGTATGGAGCATCGAACGAACGGGTCGATTCTAAAACAACTCTAAATATCGACTAGGCTATTCACCATATATCTTCGTAGGATATTTTAATACTTCGGACACATTACCAGAAATGGAAGAGTTAACCTAAAAAAACTCCTTGTTAATGGCAAGGTGAAAGGAAAGAGATAGAAAGATAGAAGCCCGATACGGTGGTCCGACCAAATCCTTTCCACCACCAACACTAGCGTCCATGATGCTCTGCATGCTGCCAAAAATAGGAACGGAAGGCGCAGTATCATCTTGACGCACACCAATTCGACGATACAAGGAGGACGCGGAGACTGACTTTAGGACCGTGGAGTTGTTACCACACATTTTGTTTACACAGTGGTGGCTTGGTAGCGGTAGCGGTGGTGGTGGTGGTTTGCTTAAAAGAACTCCGGCATGTAGCAATGAGAAATACAGTTTTCTTATGTACATTTGTCACAAGCTAGTGAGTGGAACAAACTTCCTCTGGTCATCAGACGGGCGTCGTCAATAAACAAAATAATCCGACTATCTGATATCTATTTCTGTCTCTTTTTATTTGCTGTGTAAGTTATACGTATTTTTTCCTTCATTTTGCTATGTATTCTTACATAAATTTAGTTAAATGTACATATTGACCGCCTCCTTGGTCTAGTGGTAACAAACGTTGCCGTGAACTCGGGAGGTCGTGGGTTCGATTTCCTCCGGGGGCAAGTTGTACATTGTATAATTTGTCTCGGTCTGGGTGTTTATATGTATATATTTACAAAAAAAGTATAATATGTAGTTTATCAACCATCTAGTTTCCGTAACACAAGCCTCGTAGCTTACCACGGAAACTAGATGTCGCTGTGTATCTGGAAATATTTATTATTATTATTTATTTATATATATTATTATATATTGTTATAGGTATTTGTGTATTAGTATGTAAATTATTATTATGTATGTTTAAGTATTTGTGTTTATTTCTAATCCCGCAATCGTCTACCACACTCCCAAAGGTTAGCTAGTATAAAATGCTGAGAGACATTAATTTCGCCCTTGTATTCAACTGTTAAGTTTTTAAGTGCAATAAAAAAAATTATAAATAAAACAATACCTGTACCTCGGAGAGTACGTTAAACTTTCGGTCCCAGTTCCACTATTACCAACTTGTGGAAATAAAAATAAATTGACATAAAAAATTGACATCAGACCCTTGCCAACCCGTCTGGCCCAAAGGTAGTAGTCTAAATTTTCCAGAAAATTCTGGAAGACCCATCTCCAACAGCGAAAGTCTAGAACTCTTTGTTGTAGGGCTAATGATCTTGTGTACACAACTTATCAGATGAGGGTTGCAATGGATCATCCCCTACATGAGTGCACTACTGCCGGGGTCCGAGAGGAATGGCGACAGCTTGTTAAGCGTGCCACTAGCACTCAAATGGCTACCACAATCACTCTGCCAAGAGTGTAGCGACTAAGAAGAACACAACTAAGCTTTATTTGTTTAAGTTTTGTGTGGCAAATACGATAATATTCTAACTTTCTTTTTTTCATTCTGCCACGTTCGTTATTTCTAAATAATAATACCGATGTCCAATCAAAAATCATGCAAAAACTTCAGGTCAATCTTGGTTTCTACAAAAAGAATATCGAGTAACATTTTTCGTCGGTAGTAAATTCAAATCAGTTAAAAAACCAACACTGCATCCGTGAAAGTAACTGCTTTATTATCTCTACCAACCTATATGTTGCAGGGATATAATAAAAGCGTAATTTTCATCAAATTCCTAAGGTAGACTGTTTCCATGGTATAGCGGTTAAGACTATAGATTAGGATCGCAAATACCGGGTTAATTTTTTGTAAGCCAATTGTTTTAAATTAACTGTAAATGTTATAATGAATCCTTTAACGAACGGTCACTATCTTAAAATTGTCTACTTCGATGATAAGAGGGCTGATTCATTCCTCGCTCAGAGAAACAGCATCGCGATTCAACGAGGAAATGCGTTCTTGCCATCATACCGCGAGATACGATTTAAATTATAGAAAGTAAAAGTTAAGTATAATCACGGCTGTATTCCTTATGGAGTAGTCAAAAATCACGATTAAGAATCAATTAAATAAATTATTTTGACAAATTTCTAAGATACAATTTCTTAGGAATTTTAGTAACCGCCCGCTTTTATCATATCCCTGCGGCGTAATATTTAAAAAAACTTTCAAATATGTCCGCAGATGGAAAAAAGAGTAAGTTAGATAAGTTTATTGATATCAGACCTAATCAACCGCAATCGAGTTTTTGTCGATTATTGAATATTTTAATACACTTTCGTTTCTCTAGGCCCACTCAAGTTGCCGCACTGAAAAAACCCGACACAACGTAGACCAAACTTTTTGTTGTTCAGGCTATTATAGCTGAAATAACCAATTTATTACGTGAATTTTAAAAAGGAGCTTCAATGACTACCGACTCATAACGGAATCTTACAGTATTTAGTTCAGTAGGGAGAGGAGTAGAATAGTGGATGGTGAGCGTGTGGTTGCGAAATAAAATTGCTTCTTTGTAAACCAGTCAGTCGCAGACCCGACACACCATTTTTCTGCTCTCTCTTTCTCACATACGAACGACCCGTCATTTCTTATGCATTCTATCAAAACATTTAGGTAATAGGATAGCTCGATACGCAGTGTGATAAAGCTTATTCGCTACAAAAAAGGTCAATGCTAATTCCTATTAAAATCACCACTCTCTCTTGTCTTTGACATATTCGTGGTTTAAAAAAAATACTTTATTTATTTATTTTTCATAAAAAATCACAGCCATATTGACAATACAGTATTAGTAGGACATAGGCCAAGAAGCTTTTATATAATTTACATAGATACAATTCTGCCAACGTATTAGCTCGCTATACAGAGGGAAATGACAGTCTCCTCGGGAATAACCCTGAAGGGCATTTTTTATTATATTTAATATTAATATGCCCATTGATGATTGTGTAAAAATGACAAAAAAAAAATTTAAAGGAAAATTAAAGTTGCTTTTGCTAAGTAAATACTAACTATTACTTGACCGCCTCCGTGGTCTAGTGGTAACAAACGTTGCCGTGAACTCGGGAGGTCGTGGGTTCGATTCCCACCGGGGGCAAGTTGTACATTGTATAATTTGTCTCGGTCTGGGTGTTTATATGTATAATATGTATATATTTACAAAAAAAAAAAGTATAATATGTAGTTTATCAACCATCTAGTTTCCGTAACACAAGCCTCATAGCTTACCACGGAAATTAGATGGCGCTGTGTGACCTGTCTGGAAATATTTATTTATTTATTATTTACTACTAACAGTAATGTGATTTAATGTTGAATAAATTTGTGTTTTGACAAATATAGTGTAAAAAAAAAAATCTGTAAAAAAAGAGTGTACCTACTATTCGCCAACAAACTGCTATGCAGTTTGGCGTATGATTTAAAAAATGTAAATAGTTTAAGTTTTTTAAATAAACGATTTAATAATAAGTTATTTATAGTTCATTTTTTATTATGTTTAGTTTATATTGGATTTAATTTTTACTTTTTAAGTAGTTTTAAATATATTATAATAAATAAGTATTATCCATAAATACAATTAGCACAGTAAATTATAATATTTAAGTGTAACATAGGTGACGTTTGTATTCGTCAATTAAAGAAAACGATAAATAGGCCAAAAACATTAATGATAATATAAAATGGGTTATTTATTATTGATTGCAGGGACTGACGTCATAGATTATATTTGGTATCAGCTTTGAGTCAACACATTGGGTGACAAATAAAAAAAAAAGTCATTATAAAACCGCAGGTACTATTTGGTAATTAAAAAAACCAGCCAACCTTTTAACATTTAACTATAACTAGGCATTTGAAATAGTTTGTTGTATAAATATTTGGTCGAACAATGCGTTAGCGATCCAATCGCATTTTTTCATTAGCAGCGACCTATGCATTAATATTTTTTATCGAAGCGATAGCTTGCAGGAAGCTTTATTGTTTGGACGCCCAGTTCATGATAAGCCACTGTAATCCATAGACATATAGGTACATAGATACACAAGGATGGGACCACTAATATATTTGGAGACCCAAAAATACACCAATAAGGGAAAAATATTTGCAGGTCAAAGTGCTGTGTCTTTCGTCTTCAAAGAAACGGAGAAAGCATGATACTCGTAGCATGTATTGTACGTATATATATTGTTTTGTATTTACAGTGTAAACTCCATGTAACGTCACTCGATTGAACGACAAACTTCCTAAAGCGTCGAAATCAGTTGGCTTTGGTTGGTTTAGCTTGTCTTCCATACAATGATTTAATCTCCATTTAACGACATCTCTCTATAACGCCATAAAATGCACAGTCCCTTCAGTGTCGTTATATAGAGTTTACACTGTATATAGTATTATATATCTGTATAGTATCTATGAGTATACAGTTCTCGTATTATTGATACGAGAGAGCATAATCATTTTGCTTGTTTTACAAATAAAAGGAGAAGATACAATACGAATACATTACGCGTGGAACTAGCAAACTACGTCTAACTGGCGAACATGAATCAATAGCAAGTCTGTATTAAGCTAGCTACAGGTGCAACTTCCATGCATTCTGTCTCACTTGCGTCCCACTGACAAATTCTATCTCTTTTGTTTACGACATCGGTGATAAGGGGGTGACTTTGCGTGAAGTTGTCATTTGTAATTAATAATATAGCACGTAAGAGTGGTGGTGGCTCGGTGGTAAAAATGCTTTCCTTATAATCGTACAAAGGTCGGTTCAAACCGCCGGCTTGTATCAATAAGACAACTTTTCATAAGTACATTCATCATAGATTTACAACACCACCTCGTGGTAGCGGTTCCTTTAATACCAACTTGTAGAATCGTTGATAAGTTATCATTCAAAACTTGACATCAAACCCTCGCCAACCCGTCTGGTCAGCGTAGCGAGTGTAGGATAAATTCTCTCGAAATATCTGGAAGACCCATCTCCAACGGTGAAAGTCTAGAACTGTATGTTCTAGGGCGTGTAATCATATAGCACGTGCCGTGCTGTATCTTCTCCTTTTATTTAAACAAAGTGCATAATTAACTTTGTTTTTTCTTCTTATCTTTTTGGGGCCAGAGCGTAGAAGAGTATGTATTATTGGTATGTGGTTGGGCCGATCCTTATAGATGTCTATACTGTAATCAGATACTACAGAGTAAAACACTTTTAATTTTGTTACGACCTTCAAACGTCGACCGTTCACAAGTGAAAACGAGGGTAGATAAAGAATCTCGCGATCGTGCTTTAGGTATACACCTTCTGAACCATTGACTTAATGTAAGTATCGATCTTTTTAATAACGAAGGTTTTACTAATTCAATACCTTTTTATTACAATAGACAAATTATTACACTTATTTTTATGTACGAGTTAGTAATGAAATTAAATATCTTGTGGCTAGTGAAAATGAATTTTTTTGTGACATTCGTCTAAATAAATTTAATATTTCAATTTTATTTTCAGCACGGACAATACCAAGCGTGCGTTATTACAATTAAATATTTAGCGGTAGCCACGCACAAAGGTGTACTAGCACATTAGAAAACAACAACGCACCTATATGCGGCTTATAATAGGGACATTGTAGAATTCGCTGGTGGAGGATTTTTTTCACCATATTTTTTTAAACATATTTTTTGTCGTGCTGAAAGGGATATAAGGTAGAGTTGGGCATTGATTGCTATTTTCATACAAAATGTTTGTTATATTTTTTTAAGCTGTGTTCTTCTTCTCTTGTCAAATACGAACTTCACACTTCTGTAGCATGCAGGTCGGCAAAACAACAAAATCAATTTGAAAGTGCGCGTCGAATACGAACATAACCAACAGTGCACTGTCATAACTAAAGGTAAAGTAAAGGTAGGTATGAAAGAAAGCATAGGGACAAAAATAAGGAAAGGCATGCTCCAATGGTTCGGGCATGTTGAAAGGATGAGTGAAGAGAGATTGACGAACCAGATATATAATGCGAAAGTTGTGGGTAAAAGAGGCCCTGGCAGACCAAGACTCACATATCACGATCAGATAAATAAAACAATAGCTGCAGGTGCATTAAAAAGCCATCGAAACAAAAGGGCATGTATGAAGAGGTTGATGAATGTTGAAGAAGCGAAAGAGGTATGTCGTGATCGTGACAAGTGGCGCTCAATTGTCTCTGCCTACCCCGCAAGGGATTTGGCATGAAGATATGTATGTATGTATGTATAAACTAATTAATTATGAGACGATTGTGCTCTTTAATTGTCATACCGTTTTGCTTAATGCCCTGTCTTGTTATATATTTAACTAGCTGTTTACCTATTTTTTTTAGTTATAAAATGGATATGTTATTCGAGATACGACATTATGCCATCGAGAACATTTTTTGTAGACCTATATAAAATACATAATTTTACCATACATTATTTTGTTATATCTCAAAGGGTTTAGGCAGCGTTTTCGTTGAAAGCTCCCAGACGGCATATTTCCGACACCTTCAACAAATATCGTTAATGTATACAAAAATTCAACAAATTATAAACTAATACTTTCCTTGAGATGGCTCTCAAGCTAGTAACAATAGTATGAAAATCGGTGCAGTAGTTTTGGAGTTTATTGCGAACAGACAGACCCGACGGAGGACTTTGTTCTATAATATAGATTCTATAATAAAATAAATTCCTGAAAGCATTAGAATACCGCACTGGGAACGAGTTCTTAAGTTACAAGGCTGCGTCTGAACGTCATAGAGTTAATTCTTTGCAAAGTCGCCGTTTTTTAAACGATTCCATGTTTCTGTACAAAATAGTGAATAATCACATAGACTCTCCTACTCTTTTAGACAATGTCAAGTTTAGAGTGCCTCGACTTACCTCACGTTCTAAAGACTTGTTCATTTCCTCCTTTAGCAGAACAAATTATGCAAAAAACACCTTTTTAAGACGTGCAGTAAAACTATATAATGATTGCTTGGTTAGCGTGGACATATTTGCTTGCTCTAAGTCAGTGTATAGGAGCAGAATCCGTGAGGTAATTAGAGTTAAGTATTCGATAGAATAGACTTAAATGTGATTTTTACTTTCTTTTATGGTTTAATTGTATTTTGAAAATGTAATAAGTATGGTTCTCTTTTACAGTTTTGGTACTCCAGGTCTAATTATATGTATATTGTTTGTTATATAAATTGTATTATGACTGTTTGTTACCATAATAAAATAAAATAAATAAATATATAGTGATAGTGATGTCTGTGCATTCAACTGATCATCAGAAATGCCGATTTTACTACAATTGCGTTGGCGACAAATAGCTCGTATTGAACGCCCAGAGCTTTAATAGTAATCAAAATTCTGGAGAGTTTATTGTAGTTGAGCGTGGCTGCAAGTCGCTTGAAGGTTGACTTATCTCGAGATGCTGCGTCATTCTTGGGCACGTGCGCGTCTAACAAAAGAATCAACTTTAACATTTAAATTATAGTTGTAAAGATAAAGCTTTTATTTAATAAGGGTGCGCGTTTGGCGATAACTATAATGTAGTTTACCTTAGTTGTAGGCTTGTGTAATTCGCAAAAGAACTAGTTCCATACAGAGCTCTCGCAAAGGAACTAGTTCCAACTTTGACAGATCACCCTCCTTACTTCATTTCATTCCATCTAGACCGACTTGTCTAGTGTAGTAATTCGTACGCTAGAGACATCGATGAGCTTGCTACTTGTCATGTAGGGCATATAGTAAAGTTGGCTAAATGGGAATGCTCTTTATAAGCGTGGTTTCTGACCTCGAAAGGGATACGGTCGTGATGATACTTTACTTATATCCTGATATTATCCATCCTGGCATTATGCCCGCCTTTTGTTCCATTGGGCCATTTTCTTTGACGCCACTGTCTGCTTTTTCTCGACTGTCTTCTCATAGCAAGCATGAAGGATCAAGGACGATATATATATTTAAAAGTCTTGTGAACAATTAACACCAATTTCCGGCAAATAAAAACACAAATAAAGATATGGTCAATATGATAAGTTTTTTCTTAAATTATTACACTAATCTAAATGTAACAATAACTTTTAAATACAAAAAAAAACACAAAGTAACCGGATCTCATAGATTTAAATGTAATACGCATATAGCTAATAAAAGCACGTACTATGAGTCGTGTTTCTATCTGATAATTATAGCTGTTTTTATTTGGAATAAAAATATTATTATTTTAGAGAAAAAAAATATTAACAAAAGTGATGTAAAATATTTTAAAATAAAATGAATATTATTTATAAAACTAACAACCTACTTAAAAAGTAAAATGAAATTAAATACAATAAAAATAAACAAAATTAAAAATGTCCTCTGAAGACGACCCTGCAGAGTCCCAAGGAGACTGGCAACATTTACCGTCTGCATAGAAAGGCAGAAATTTGGCAGAAATAATAATAAAGCTTTCCTGTTTCCGTCAACTGTTTGGACAACTCTTAATAAAAGAGTACTTTACTTTACTAACTTAAAAAAAATAATATTAGTTTGTCCGCCAAACTGTAAATATAACAAGATAAAATTATAAGTTGTTGATATAACAAATACTCCGAAAAAAACTCACATGATTGAAATGAAGGGAATTATATGCAAATTCAAGTAGCAAATTAGAATTATTTATGAAATATTTTTCATAATAAGTGTTAGCGAAATACCTCCTAAATTATTAAAAATATATATTTATCAATATTTAATTTTGATGTTCAGATTTTCTTTAAATATAATTTTGTCTATAACGTGGCAATTGGTCCTTTAATTTTTAGGAAAAAAAGGCTTAAATTATTCCTTGTGGCGTAATGAACCAAAAATAAAAATAGTATAGGTACCTACTCAAGTTAATAAATAGATTTTTTAAAAGAACGTGTTTTTTTGATTTTACCAACAAGCATACTTGTATAAACATGACCCATGTTATGTACCTATTAACAAAGAATGACAATAAGCTTTGCAACAATCAAAACATTGCCGCATTAAATTGTTACGCTTCGTGCATAGAAGCGTGGCCTGCAGTTATACCGATAGACAGACGAGGACATAATAATATGTACGAGTGAGCACATACAACAATATTTGATAATATGAAATTGTTTTTTTTAACTTCATTTATTTATTTAGTTACAGATTCAACAGCGCTTAAAATTAAACCTAGTCTACAAAATTCTTAACTAAAGCCAATTAATGAATCAATAATAATAATAATATATAGTGAGCGATTCAAAAAATAATAATTTAAAAAAATTATATGAATGATTTTCTAAATCTATTCACTCTAAAATTAATAGATTTATAGTAATATTACATACATACATACATATCTTCACGCCAGATCCCTTGCGGGGTAGGCAGAGACAATTGAGCGCCATTTGACACGATCACGACATACCTCTTTCGCTTCGTCGACATTCATTAATCTCTTCATACATGCCCTTTGGTTACGAAGACTTTTTAATGCACCTTCAGTCAGTGTTTTATTTATTTGATCGTGATATGTGAGTCTCGGTCTGCCAGGGCCTCTTTTACCCACAACTTTCGCATTATATATCTGGTTCGTCAATCTTTCATCGCTCATCCTTTCAACATGCCCGAACCATCGTAGCATGCTTTTCCTTATTTTTGTCCCTATGCTTTCCTTCATACCAACCCTTTTCCGTATTTCGACGTTACGTATGCGGTCCGCCAAAGTGATGCCACATATCCGCCGCAACGACCGCATTTCTACTGCATTAACCCTACTCTCATGCGTATTCTGACATATCCACGTTTCGCTTCCATACATCAGTGTTGTGTAATATTAATCGCACTTAAAAATAGCTATAAGTATAGATAGTAATTTAACATACATTTTTAATCGGAGTAAGATACTTTTTTTTTACCCGGATTTGGTTGAGCTTGGGGAAATTTCCCCGTTTCCTTTTAATAAATAATAAAATAAAAATGAAAATCGTTTATTGATCCAATTAACTTAAATCTATTACATTTTTATATGCTCAATGACCTGCACTGGTAGCAACCGTGCCGCAGGTCGTAGCATACCATTTTGTTTTATCCGGTGGACAGAAAATACAATTTATTTTATAATTAAACAATCAATTATTATCAAACAAAACAGCACAAACAAATACCCACCAAAATTGTTCTGTGTGGGTATGTAGGTGTAAGTGTATATGTAGTTGTGTGTGTATGTGTGTCTAATGTTTTTGCAGGAACGTCAGCGGTAACCACCCGGTAATTCATGCACTTTGTGGACCGTATTTAAAAGAAGATGCCTGCACCGGCTGACTCAGACCCACGCTCAGCTGTCCCACGCAAAATGCTGCGCGTAAACCGACAAGTAATAAAATATAAAATAGGATAAATATAGGGAAAGTTCACCCCAGCCCATAAATTAGGCTCACACACACTTTGTCACAGTTTGTCGTACGAGAATGTTTCTTCACCACAAAATTGCGCGCACACGCGGCGAGACCTCGATCGCTTCTGCCGGTGCGCACCATTTTTTGTTGGTCACCCAATGGTACCCGCAAACTAATTTAGGAAGCGGAAAGGAATGTAATACAATACAACTAAATAAATATGTGTTTATATATCAGTGTTGAATGCCGCAAAAGTATTTGAACTATCAAAACTGAACAGTACGTATGCCGGCCTTAACAACTCTATGGCATTCTAGAGTGACTTGCTGAACCTGGATAAAAACTTAAATGTAAGCTTAATTAAGAAAAAAATGTCATTAATTTTTTTGTGATTCGTCTGGAATTAAGGATATATGAGAACGACAAAAAGTGTTTTTTCGTATTATTTATTGTCGAAATATTTTTCAGGTTTTGTTAGGGTGTGCTTCCTCTCTCGCGCACACTCCAATAATGTCAAAGTTTCAAGTCAACGGCGGGCATACACACTACGGTCCACCGGAGAGGTCTGCATGTGCCGTCGTCATCGATCAGCCATCGCGTCATCATGATTTCTCCACAAAAAATAAGCAGTTCATAGTACTACTATCAGACCGCGTCGTGTCTACGTCTTCCGTCGGTGATCATCATCAGAACGGCCACGGCCGCTGGTTTCCGAGTGTGCGCTAGCTAGCCGGCTCAACCCAAAATTATATAAACTTTCGTGAAAGTGCTGTGCTAATAAAAACATACTATGTGAAACAATACAGTCCAAGTATCTGTTGGATTCGATCTGGAGCTGTGAGTAACTTTTTTTTCCTTTCCCTAAACTGTCTCCGTCAGCCAGTAGGTATTTTCCCCTACATAAGTATTTTGGTACTAGGGGCTAATTCGGGCGCTTTCTACTTCGGTTCGAATTTCGAATATTTCGAACTTCGAAATATTCGAGTGAAAAGTAACAGATCTTCATAGAAAACTGTCAGGGGCTTCATAATGCCATAATGAGAAATAAGTTATCAAATTAAGGTAAGCTTTATACCGTATTAAAACAATATTCGAGTGCAATAATATTAATCTCCATCCAGCTGCGTTTAAATGGAATTTCTATAAACTTAGAACTTAATTATTTGTAACTATAACCCACACAAGCGGGTAGCTAAATCAAATTATGATGAAGTTGATGGGACGACCCCACTAGCAGCTCGACCCCGTACGACCTTATTCGAGAAGCTGTAGAGAGACAGGGCGATAGACTTTCATGTTAACTGGGCTTACAAATCATATATTTTTTTATTTACAAAATTTCTAGTCGAGACGATGTCAAGCGTCCAGACGAAATGACATTAGTACCTTGGAGATTGGGCCAATTTGGTGTGGGATTTTACATGCTGGGTTTCCCTAACCCGTTCCCACCTTCAAGGCACTTCTGCTAGAGCTGGTGCTACAGCGGAACAAGCGCGAAAATATGAAACGATTTGCAATAGTTACTTATTTACGACATTTGCGGTAGAAACGATGGGCCCGTGGGATCAAGTATTTATTTTTTATTTTATAAGTTGTTTTAGGTTTAATTTAGTAATATAGTTTATTTAATTTTAGGTTTTCTTTTAATAACTTAATATTGTAATTCGTTTTAACTGTTTTATTAAAGTGTTTATTTATTTTTATTTAAAAAAACTTTATTAGACAAAGTACAAAGGCGGACTTAATTACCAAAGACATTCTCTGACAGCCAAACCTTAGGGACAAATTTGAACAATTATAGGTGCAATCATATAATAATGCTATAATTATAAAAGTTAATTTAATAGGATTAATATATACTTACATCATATATATCATAATATCAATATACTAAATACTAATAATACACATTATTATACATTTCAAGCGGTAAAGTACATTTAGCCATGGTACAATAATTGGACTGGCGGGAAATTTTTATACTTGTAAAAATAGTTGCCATACGGGCCGATGTGTGAGATAGAACATTGATATATGAAATAGACCGGTGGTGGCTCGCTTCTAATAACGTTTTGCTTTAATCCAAAGGCTCGCGTTTTGATTAGAAATACTCTTTTCTTAGGTACATTTGTCGTAGATTTACAATACTACTGTTCCAATATCTCAGAGGGTACGTTAAGCCCCGTATTTACTAATACGAACTTGCGGAATTGTTAATAAATTCTCATCAGACATTAAGGTCGTAAAATAATGTGCAATAAAGAATTTTATTATTATTATTATCAGATCCTCCCGTCTGGCCAGCGTGGCGAGTACAGGCCAAATTATTTTGATATACGAGTATGTTCTGGAAAGCCCATCTCTAGCTTTGTAGGACTCCGTGTCCTAGGAGCTGTAATGGTAAGAAATATTGGTATTCTGGGATCTAGTCTTAAAATATAAGTCAATCGGGCTATGTTGTTGACTACCATGGTACAGGATAGGCATGCGCCGCGCCGGCCCGTGTGCTCACCTATCATAATAATTGGACTGTCCGGCAATTTTCTTCATCAACGTAAAACCACGACACCAATTTTAACTCTATGTTATTTATTTAAAGTTAGGTCAGAGTTTAGCTAAGAGTCGGTAGTTTAGATTTAGTGAAAGGTCTAAATTCGAGAATTAATCTTGTCAGATGTCTTATTATTATTTTGAATACAATAAATATTGTAAAATTACTAATGATGGATGTTTATCGCTTTGCATCCCTATCGCTCGCACAATCCACAAGTCAAAGAGAAAACATCTTTATTCACGTAAATCTACTTACGTAATCACGTAATTACAGGCATTTGTGACACGTCATAATTTAAATTATTTGAATGACTTCTGGTAGTGGAAGACTAAGCAGCGAAGTAATCCAAAGAGTAAGCTGTTAACAGAAGACTAACTTAGCAAATTCCAGTGACCTGTTAATGTTTAATCTGACTGAGAAAGGAATCTGCAAGGAAAACTCAGCTATAGTAGATTTACAAATGAAAAACTTTCAATTTCATCTATGAGTACCTATGAGATTACAATACATGGTACAGTAGTACCCCGTACCTCTTCTTAATAACATTTATAAAGATTTTTATGTTTCTGAGTGTACTTTTAAGAAATGTATGAGGATTAAAAACGGTTTGAAGAATATATGGTAAGGGTCACTTGAGGAAGACCGTTTCATCATATATACAGCTATTTTTAACGTTATAGTGTTTTTAATATTCAGACAGACAGTAGGCTCGTCCAGGGTTGACTAATGGGCCTAGGTTGGCAATGGGGATAATAATTGTTGATTATTAATTTAATAAAATAACTAAATGAACTTTTTTGTCTAATGTTGTTTTTTTGCGGTCTTTGCATACCATAGCATGAACATATTTAATGCGAGGAAAATCTATCCTCTATTCCTTTTCGTTTGAAATCAAAGCAGTATACATGTAAGTCACGTGATATCGTCAAGGAGTGCCCGCGGAATTTAGCTCAAAAAGCTGCTATCAGCATTTCATGTAACCTTCGCTAAATTGCCGGGTCATGATGGTCAGACACTAATTGAGACAGTTTAGTCGGCACTAGACAGTGGTCGATGGCGGAGCCTCTGGAAATTGGCCGTTTATGGAGAAAGTATGGTACTGACAGCAGATAACATAGACATATATGTAGCAAACTATAACGTGTGCAACACGTTCGTCAACAAGCCCTTTTGGAAAGGTGACTATATCGGAGTTTCGGTTGGCGACGCTCGGGCCTTTCGACTACACTCCTGGCGATAAGTTTCCAACATCAATGTGATTTAAGGTCCGCATAATGGCCGAGTTTTCTTTTGGGATGTACGATTATCTTTATAACAACTTGACAAGCTCCTTCTAGCTCCATCTATAAATACTGGGTCTACAGTCATTTCCTCAAATTGCAAAATTACCCAATTCACGCTATGACATAGTAAATATTGTATGTATATGTGTACGTTTATTTAATTGTATTTATTCGAAGGAAGTAATGTACAATGATTTAAAAAAAACTAAATTATGAAATAAACTAAAAACTTAAACTTTTATAAGATGTAAATTATTATTATTAATATTACTACTTATAAAAAAAACTACTTAATAATTAAAAATACAACTAAAAACTAATACACAGATAAAACCAAATAAAGGAAATACAAAATAAAAATAAAAATATTATAAATAAAACAAATGCTCCAAATCGCTGCCAATGGGCAAAGTGCCAAGGATGGTGGCAGCATTGCTATGTTGAATGGCAATGCTGATTCTTTGGCCCAAATATTGCCCAGAGCTTTTGTCTCCCGAGATCTTGATGAGCTGTTTTAACAATGCCTTGAAAATTTCTTATGCACTTGGTCCTTACGGCCCGAGAGTCAAAGAGAGGTCCAAAAGGCGCAAAAACACATCTCCCAATAAGATGGGTGTATTTCCGCAGTTTGAGGATCCCTGCTTGTAATGCAGCAGCGCCTGGGTCCTTAGAGGTCAAGGACAGGTGGGAAGGCGCCAGAGTGTCCACACAGGTAGCATCCCACACTAAAGGCAAACCTACCCACCATGGAACCAGCGTCATTCCATCGGGCCGCTTGCCATCGTCGCGCGGGCCATGCCACTGGGTTCTAATATGGGTTTTAATTGTTTATTTATGTCCTTATTATATCAGTTTAAATTAATCCCTAAGTTTAGATTTATATCTTTATTCATGTTATTATTATTTCCAATCTCAATCACTCTATTACCTCACTTTTTACCGTCACAAAGCAAATAGAAAATGCAAAAAATAATTTCACCATGTACGTTTGTAAATTATGTGCAATATTTTTATTATTATTATTATGATATGATTTTAAAATTATGACGTGGTAGATAGCAGGCGCAAGAGCAGGCTTGCTCAATCTGCGATGCTGCAGTACAACAGTGTAAAGAGTGTTGGACAACTCTCGCGAAAAAGAGGCGTCACCCTTATGCCATCCGAACACTAGTACTACTAGGTGGATGGTAGGATACTAAAAGTGCCATACATACCTAATTAGGTATGGCTCCTATATAGGACTAGAATTATATTAGAAATTTGATGTTTGAGCCCACAATCAATATATAAGTCCTGAGAGCAGTGGTGGCTTAAAATTCTACAAAGGTCGGTTCAAAACCCCGTTATGTACCAATAATAAATAGACTTTTCTTACGTACTTTTGTCATAGATTTACAACACCACTGTTCCCGTGCCTCGGAGAGCAAGTCAAGCCATCGATCCCGGTTCCACTAATACTAACTTGTGAAATCGTTAATAAATTGTCATTAAAAATCGACATCAGATCCTTGCCAAACCGTCTGGCCAGCGTGGCGAGTGTTTATAAACTCTACGGATATATGATCTGGAACGCCCATATCCAACATCTAGATGCTGTAATAAAGTCCTGGACAGTTAATCTCCAGAGGAGTTCTGTGTTCTAGTGGCTGTGATGATGTAACCTTTGGAACGTGAATCTTTTTCTTTGTGCAGCACAATACACACTATACATTATTGGCCATTCTTTTTTTTAGTCTATTGACCATGAATAATTTTATTAGACCAGTCTATATATATGTATGTCTTAGTAAATTACGTTATATTTTAAACATGACAATATATATATCTTATCTTAAAACGAAGTAAAATAAAACCTTACAGTGACTGCGTAAAGTTTGGTTTATGTTGTCAAATTGGTGTATTGTAGCTTAGTTTGGTGTTAGTATGTCCATCGGGGCTTTATATAGAAAATGTTAAAGTTCATACTTACTCCCTGTTGTTGAATTATAGTTGAGCATCGACTTAGATGTAAGACCCGGGCGTTTAGTAGAATTTATAGCCACCAGCTATTACTACGGAATGCTGATTTTTTGCACGACTAAATAAAAGCCTAAAGTTTTAAAAAAGGAAGTGTAAGTGGCGCGCGAGGTACATGAATTCGCATGGCGGCAATTCGAGCCTAATCCTAAACCGTGTGGATACACTTTACTGGTATACTATTAATCGGCTCGAATGGTAGATACTTCCCCGCCCCAGCAGACTGGGAAAATGACCACTATCAGTCCTCCTACCACCTATTTGTTGTTCTCGTTAAAAGTATGTGCCGTTTTCAATGATGTCAAATGCCAATTTTTACTTTCAATGAGAACTAATATTGTAAGCTTGTCATGGTGATATTTATATAAAAATAACACCGCTTGAAACAAGACTTACCAAAAAAAAAGATGATGGCAGATGGTGACAGTGTGGCAGGATGCATGAAGAAATACGCATATAATTATTATTGGTTTGCGCGACTAGTAATTTTTTAAGGGGTATTTTCTCTGCCTGTCTAGCATTTAAGTCAGTGGATTTAGACGCGGAGATACGGGGTTCGATTCCCGATCACACGGGACACAATAAATTATTTGTGAAATTATTTGCCACTTGTTATGATGGGCATACAGTAAAGTTGGCGAAATGGGAATCTGCTTCTTCAAAAGCAGTGTCTGCCCACTCTGAAATGGATATCGTGTAGATATTTCTATAAAGTATGCCTGACCGGCATTAAACTCGCCTATGTACACTAATTAAAGTTTTCGTGCAATAAAGTATTTAGAATTAGATATAATTAATTTATACAATAATGTGCCATTTATACACTTATGTTATTAAATTATGTGTTTTTTTTGTGTTATGTACTAAAGTTTTTCTATACCTACAGTCTCAATTTTTTTATTAATGCATGTTAAAAGCACATATCGCATTTACTGATTGATATATCTAGGTTTTTAAGCCAATAAACGTTTTAATATGTTATTATTAAACTAAGGTTGCTTTAAATAAAATAACACTGACGTTTCACTTGTTTTTCAGTGTGTCGGAGAAATGATTTTGAATGCTGGGTACTATATATCATAGTCAATGCGCTGGAGGCATTGTTTTACTCGTACATTCGCGTAGTGGTCAATTCTCTATCTAGGTGATATTAAAGAATTACTAGAATTAAACCTAAACTGTACAGGCCTATATATATATATATATAAAATGTCACAATTCAATTCTAGAGGACGTGTGAGTACGTACGGGACGACTACCTGTCAGATGGACGATCGCCCACCTAAAGATAGTCGCTGGGGGTTAAATGGGGCGGTGTTTTGTCATTATTAAAGTGTTGTACGACTTATATGAAAGCATAATAAGTTAAAATCATAACAAGTTTATGATATGAATATAACAACGTACAAGTAACAAGTATATCTATCAGTAACAATTTTACAGCAAACAATTTGTCATGGTTCATTTAATTGTTTAGTACATTTTAATATAACATAAGACTATGTTGCCAGTGGGCTTGTAATGCTAAATCAGCCATATTAATTCTAGCTATTAAATATTTTACAACTAGATACTGAAGCAAATGTCAAGGCGAAATTGTTAAATTAATAGCAATGCATGTTTTGTTGTAGCATAAAATACTTTCATTCATTGTTTTAGGTTAAAAGTCATTGATATATATGTGTACTGGGCCTAATATACATCGGGTTTTGGAATATATATTTTTTGGAATTATCTCATTGTCTCATTTTTTAGGAGAAAAAGTCCCCAATGATTTTTCAATAGTTAAGCTGATTCAAGAGACACCGTTTTTAGATAATCTGTCAAGTAATTTATATGTGTATACAGAAGCAGTTTACTAAAATTGGTCTTCTATAATTAATATTCAATTGACTATTATAAAACAAGTAATTTTTTACATCATTACAGCCCCTAGAACACAGCGTCCTAGACCCCCACTGTTGGAGATTGACCTTCCAGAACATATATCTGGAGAATTAGGCCTACACTCGCCACACAGGCCAGACGGCTTGGCGAGGATCTGATGTCAATTTATTAACGATTCCACAAGTGGAACCGGGACCGATGGCTTAACGTATTATAAATTTATGACAATGTCGCATTGGTACATGCCGAGGGGGTTTAAACCAACCTTTGTAGGATGTAAATATGTTCTGGAAGGCCCATCTCCAACAGTAGTGGCCTAGGACGCTGTGTTCTAGGGGCTGTAATGATAATGATGATGAAATGACTCGTTGCGACGTGTCTCTGCCTCTTTGATATAATTTAAATTGCGCCCGTGCCTTATCTGTTTCACGCCTGCTCAGCTTCTTCACCTTACGCTGATTCTGTATAATTCGCGTCTAAGGTTGGGTCGAAGTCTTAACTCGTGTTCGTATTTGAAACACGAATACAAAAAAATGAGCGGAAAGCCTTGGACGTACATAAGTCAATGTTTTAAGTATATTAATTAGGCTGACTCGTTAGTCTTAACGAGTATCAAATTATCAGACCTCACGCAGAGGTCAATTAAAAACCATTTAATTTTTTATATATCTACCTCTTTGAGGAATCTTTAAAAAGTGTTAATTTTAATAATTGTTGCTAGTTATATTTTGAATATTAATGATCGAAGAAATTTGTTAGGAAAGCAATTTTTTTTTAAATATTACCATAATAAAAAATAGATACATATTTAAAATAATAGAAACTAAATTAAATATAAACAAAAAAAACATTAGGTAGTACTTACCTAACCACTTTAATCTCAAATATCTGGCGTTTGGCTAGAAATTCCAAATTTTAATTAATTTTTAATTTAGGCTTGTGTATTTGTTTTTTGAATTTAGTGATTCATTTGTTTTTACGCCATTAGATTTATCTTTGTAATCGGTCTGTTCACAATATGGAAAATTAAAAATATCACATTATTTGCCGAAACAGCAACAGGATTTGTGATGAAATGGGAAAGAAAAAAAACGGTACGTTTTTGGTTCCAACGTTTTCGTTCTGGTTATTTGATGGAAGTAAGGTACAATAATTTAAAAAAAACTAAAATAAAGAAAACATTAAATAAAAATGGCTTTAAATCGCTGCCAATGGGCAAAGTGCCAAGGATACTGGCAGCATTGCCACGTTGAATAGCAATGCTGATCTTTTGGCCCAAATAATGCCCAGCCCTCTTGTCCCCCGATGTGTTGACTTTTTCGTTCTGGTAATTTTGAGGTGATCGTGGAAGCAGATCTATTACAAACCACGTCGGAGTTAGCGGCAGGTTTGGATGTAAGTGACAAAACTATTTTTATTCACTTGAATGAAATTGGAAATGTGAAAAAGCTCGAGAAATGTGTACTGCATGAATTGAAGTGCATGAGTGAAGCACACCAACAAACACGCATTGATTGCTGCGTTAGATTATTCAACCGTCAGAATTAAGAAGGAATATTGAATCTATTACTACTTGTGATTAAAATGGATCCTGTACGATAATCCCAACTATTAAGATAATCCAAAAATTGAACCCAAGATAACCGGCTAAATCCTGTCCCAAGCGAAAGTTACCTTATTGAAAAAGCACTGGTGAGTGTTCTTAACATCTGACCAGACGATTACGGCAGATCTGTATTGTAAACAATTGCGAACCATGATGGAAAAGCTCGCTATTTAACAAGGCAATTGTTCTAGCCCACTGCTGCTTCAGGACAACGATTGACCTCCTCAGACTTCACGACAGACAGTCGTTAAATAGGAGCTGCGATTGGAATGTCTCCGACACCCACCATACTCCCCAGACCTTCGTCCAACAGAATATAACTTTTTTCGCAATTTGTACAATTTATTACAAGAAAAAAATTGGGGCAGTCCAAAATGCCTTTAAAGATTTTATTAATTCTCGCTCCCACATTTTTTTCAGCAATAGAATCAATAAACTACCTATAAAATGGCAAATGTGCATAGATAATAATGATTAAATCTATATTTATTTTTTTATATAAAACGTCAATTTCATATGTTTCAATGTAGCCAGAAAAAAAAATACCTGGAAATATTTTAAATTACCCTTTATTCATTCTTTCTAGGTTTAGATAGATTACAACTACACAACTTGCAACAGACATTTTTTTTACTAATAAAATCATGTCGTATCTATTTTTTTATTTTTTTTATTCATAGGCCTTGCTTATAAGTCGACGTTTTTGTTTATCTAGAAATAAACTAGTTCATTTGGCAGTGTGTCATAAAATTACCAAGTCCCATAAACGACTTACTAGTTTTAATGAGACGAGAATAAAAAAATAAATAATTTATTTGTCAGAAACATGGTAGGTACAGGGATGTATATTATTATATGTAATTATATCACATGCTTCGCTATTTCTAGCATACAAATATTTACTTAGTCACATGACTTTGTCGAGCTTAGTGTCTAGGTATTCTTATGTCGAATAAAAACATTTATTAACCAGCATTTGTTTGACTTTTAATTTGAACAGTTTTAGTTACAGCTGCCTTATAGTAACTGGAAGCTTATTAAATACCTTTGTTGCCATTGCATTACAATTTCGGCTATATAGAGTATTTATATGCGCTGGAATAATTATTCTACTACACACATAGGCACAGTTAATTTCTTTTAATGGAACAGGCTCCCTTTATTTATCCGACAGGCACCGTCTCTAAATGTATTTAAAAAGCTCTTAATTTCTCACCTTCTTAAAAAACAAAATGCATCTTAATCTTTTTCTTTGACATATAGGTATTATTATTTATTTATTTATTTTAAATTTGCATGTATTTATTTATTATGTATACAGTATATATTTATTATCATCTTAGATGTTTAAACCATATACTTACCTACGTACCCATATTTATTGATTTAACTTTATATAATATTTTGATATTTTTGTTTTAATTTTTCTTACTCTGCACCCATAATATTCTTCTCTCACTCTCTCAAAGGTTAGCTGGTAGAGAATACCTTTATAGTATTATGCTTGCCTATGTACATGTTTTTATATTTTTTATTTTGTGTGCAATAAAGAATTTTATTATTATTATTATTATTGAAATTGTTATATGTTCGGTCGCTAAGGAAACGTCTTCAAATACGGGTGTTTATATGTGAGCGTCACCCCTAAGACTAATAGTAAATTAATTTAATTGCAATGTTAGATATTCGGGTGGTCGGCTAAGATATAGATCTTAGACCAGGAGGTCACAGCCCAACTTCACGATTTACTAAACTATTTATCAGAGTTGCATAACTCGGGCCCCATTCATAGTCCGGGCTTATCAGCCAAGTCACGACTCGAGAGAATGCATCGTCGTGATATTATTTATATGGCCATGTTAACAATATGAAGTTATTTTAATCAACAGAAGGCACTCATGGTATGTATGTTGATTATTTAAATTACCTTACATCGCGGTTGAAATTTCTTTTTTGTTGTGTCAGATCGAGTTAGTTACTTAAATTTGGAATTTATGATACAAACTGAGTAGGTAAAGCAGATTATAGTAAATAAGAATTATGGGTTACATAAAGTTACTGTTATATATCAATAGATACATACATGATAAAGTAGTACATAATAAGTTTATTCGAATAGTTGTTGTAGTTGATAATAAACCATGAGTCAAATTGGTCCCGATGCCTAACAGCCCAAAGATTTTCTGAAACGACGCGCGCACCTCTGTACCAAGATGTGGCGCCCAGATCCAACAAATGTCAATCAAATCTCTTGCTTTCGTACATTAATACACTGCTACAACATAGAGATATCAATTTAACATAAACACATTGCAAGAATATCTGCAGCAAACTAATTATTACTTCTCCAAGATACGTAAAAATGCACTCACACTAGTGTAAACAGACTGACGCGCAGCAGAGATAATATATATATATAAAATATATCATAAACAAATTAAGAGCGGTGGTGGCTCGGGTTTGAATCCCGGTATGTACCAATGAGAAATACACTTTTCTTACGTTTTGACAACACCACAGTTCCCGTGCCTCGGGGAGCACGTTAAGCCATCAGTCCCGGTTCCACTACGACCCAATTGTGGAATCGTTAATAAAATTGCCATAAAAATATATGACATTTCTGAAAGGCCCATCTCCAACAGTGGAGGTCTAGGACTCTGTGTTCTTGGGACCGTAATGGTGGATATGATGAATCTTATTTAAAAAAAAAGTATTGACTCCTTGTCATTTCAGCCTTCAATATGATATTAATATAATTACCTAGTCTTTTTTATTTATTAATTAGAAGTTTGGTCTATAAATAAGGTGTTGGTCCACCGACAGCAGCTGCGGCTGATGAGTTAATACTATAATATTGTTTTAACTAACCGAGCTTCATAAATTACGGGCCAGTTAATTTTTCTATGCTGCCTCCGACCGGCTAAAGGTCACTCGGCATTCTAAATATTGTTCCTAAAGCTGGTTCCATATATGAATCATTGTGGCGTATCGTGTAATCGTATACTTGTTTCGTATCGCGTGGTCGCTGTCTCTACGGATAAGGTGTTATTTTTATATAGATATCACCATGGCAAGCTTACAATATTAGTTCTCCTTGAAAGTAAAAATTGGCATTTGACATGATTGCAAATATAATATATACTTTCAACGAGAACAACAAATAGGTGGTAGGCGGAATGATAATGGTGATTTGTCCAGTCTGCCCAGCGGGGAAGTATCCAACGTTCGTACTGATAAACCCAGTAAAGTGTATCCACACGTTTTGGGATCAGTGATAGAGACTGATGTCAGTCATGAGTGTCTGATTCCTGTTGCTAACATTCATAGACCTCACATGCCACTAACCGTCAGGTGGGCGCAAGGTCACATGTCGTTCTAGTATATATATAAAAAAATATGATTCATCATTTCATCATCATCATTCAAGCAAAATGTGAAAAAGCGTCTGCTCAAGCCAGCATACAGTTACGGAGATAGCAATAGACTGTAGAGTCTTATTGGCACCTTCATAATGTGCTGCCGATGCATTGATACTTGTACTTATTGTGAAAATTATAATAAAGGAATTTTGCCACATGCAGTTTGATTTGTGTACATGCTTTCTTCTGTCTGAGTTTGTTTACGACAGGACTGATATAATCGCTCGTCAGTGTTTGATTCCTGGTACTATCATTACTGGACCTTTCGCTTACAATATTACAGTACGAGTATATAAAAAGGGCTCTAATCCAACAATTAACAAAAACCAAAATAATAAACAATATTAACAGCGTGGCGAGTGTAGGCCAAATTTTCCAGATATTTGTTCTGGAAGACCCATCTCCAACAGTAGATGTCTGAACGCTGTATTCTAGGGGCTAATGCAATTTATTATAAATAAATAAAGCACGACAGCGTATCGACACGGTGATTCGTTGGTGATTGAATTTAGTGATCGTTCGGGAGAATGT
Source organism: Tinea semifulvella (assembly GCA_910589645.1). Classification (NCBI taxonomy): domain Eukaryota; kingdom Metazoa; phylum Arthropoda; class Insecta; order Lepidoptera; family Tineidae; genus Tinea; species Tinea semifulvella. Next base: position 8,458,078 of record OU342599.1, read on the forward strand.
AGTAGTACGTGTAGACCCAGCTTAATATAATAATTAATAGCTTATGTACTTGTTTCTTTGTTTATTAGCGGTACGACCTTGACAAAATATATTTTTACAATTAGTGTCAATTTTAACAATAAGCACAAATTATTGATGTACTTTGTATTTTCTTTCGCCATCTATAATGAAAAGCTTAGAATAGTGATGGTTAAAAACATAATCAGTGAGATAAGCTTTCAAAGTCAAAGTCAGAAGATCTTTAATAAACCTATAACAGGCATTTGTGACACGTCATTATTTCAATTATTTGGAATGATTCTACTCTTGCTAGTGGAAGACTACGAGTTAAAAAACTCGTATATCTACACTACCTGAAAAGCTCCTCACAATATTAGTAAGTGTATATATGTATGTTTATGTATAGTATTATGTATGTATTAGTATTTAGTATATTGATATTATAGGATATATAACAATATAATATGTAAGTGTATAATTAAGCTGTTAATTTTTCTTCCTAATTTTTTAATATTTCTTTCATAATAGTTCAAATTTGTCCCCAAGGTTTGGCTGTCAGAAAATGTCTACGGGCATTAAGTCCGCCTTTGTACTTCGTGCAATAAAGTTTTAAATAAATAAATAAATAAGTGGTTCAAAGACCAAGCTGTCATAAATATACTAGTAACTTAAACGAACTAGTCTGGTGTGGGCTTGTCTGGTTTGATCTGGTCTGGTCTGGATTCGTTAGTTTCGACTAATTAAGTTTCGTTTGGTGTGGTCTTGTCTGGTCTAGTCTAGTCTAGTATGGTCTGGTCTGGTATGGCATCATTTTTTACTTAATAGTATAGTTTAATGGTTCGGTTTGATTTGGTCTCGTCTCGTCTCATCTAGTCTAGTCTAATGGATATAGGGTATAAAAAATAAATATGACAATTTGACCCTGGTGGTTTTTTCCGCTATAACACTGTCTAACAGTTAGTCTATATATAGCTTATAATAGTTTATTTTGGGACCTTCACTTTGACCCAAGAGATATCCTTATCTTTTGGTAGCTCAGATCCTATTGCTTTGACTCCGGTTGCTGAAAAAAAAAATATAAGATTTAATATACAAGTAGTACCCTATTGCAACTATTGGTTCATGGTATCTATTACATATATGGCGAGGTGAAGAATCTGGGTGTATATCTAGATTCTAATCTGAGTTGGACTACGCATGTTACCAAAACTAGTAGTAAAGTTTTTGCTTCACTCACACACAGATCAATGCTGCACTCTCTTAATAAGCTTAAAAATTTTCTGCCGTTAAAAGCTAAAATAACCCTAGTTCAAAGCCTTCTCCTTCCTCTCCTCGACTATGGTGATATTTGCAGCATTGATCTGTCAGAGATGTTGCTCAACAAAATGGACCGGTTACTTAACGCGTGTATCCGGTTCATCTTCTGTTTACGTAAATACGATCACATTTCTGAATATCGTGCTAAGTTGAAGTGGCTGCCAATTCGTTGTCGCAGAAATCTAAGAGTTCTCTGTCTCCTTTTTTCTGTTCTAAACGAGTCTGCGACACCGAAATACCTCAAGGATAAATTTGCCTATCTTTCTTCGTTTCATGACAAATCCCTTCGTTCTTCTCACAACTCACTTCTTTCTGTTCCCTTACATCATTCTGGATTTGTTTCAAATTCTTTTACAGTTGTTGCCACAAATTTATGGAACAATCTCCCTGTAACCATAAGGCAAGCGTCTACCAGATCTTCGTTCAAAAAACTCGTCTATCTACACTTTCTAAATAGCTCCCAACAATGTTAATAAGTGTATATATGTATATTTATGTATATGTTTGTGTATGTATTAGTTTTTAGTATATTGATATTACAGTATATGTTAAAGTATATTATGTAAGTATATATATATTCAATTTATCCTACTATTAATATTTATTTCATTGCACCTATAAATGTTCTAATTTGTCCCTAAGGTTTGGCTGTCAGAAAATGTCTACGGGCATTAAGTCCGCCTTTGTACTTTGTGCAATAAAGTTTTTTAATTAATAATAATAAATAATAATATTTTTTTTCTATTTTTTATTTATTATACTAGCACGACATGCGCCCACCTAATGGTAAGTGGCGTGCAAGGTCTATGAATGTTAGCAACTAGAATCAGACACTCATAACTGACATCAGTCCCTAATACTATGCCGGCTTGACTAAGCTTGACGGCATTTGGAGCCTGATTTCGAAACTGGTGGATAAACTTAACTGAGTTTATCCTTACGAATGGTGGATTCTTCTCCGCCTCAGCAGACTGGGAAAATTACCACCATCAGTCTGCCTCGACCTATTTAGTGTTCTATTATTTTAAGATTGCCATGGTGATTTTTATATAAAAATAACAACGCTTGAAATAAGATTTACCTAAATCTATAAAATAAGTACGCGGCTTCAGATCCGCATTTTACGATTTGAACGTATCCCTTCGAACGGATCCGTTTGTGTAATCATCATCACAACCACGAGAACACCAGTCCTAGACACTTACAGAGAATTTGGATTGACAGAAACGGTTGTGTTGTCAATCAGATCATGGGTGGAATACTGTTCACACCTTTGGGATGGTTCAGCCAAGTACCTCACAGATGCTCTCAATATCCTACAAAGGCGAGCTGTTCGAATTGTGGACGATGCCACTATATCTGGAACTCTCGAATCCCTGCAGCTTCGCCGAGATGTAGCTTCTCTGAGCGTGTTCTACCGGCTATACTATGGTGAGTGCTCTGAAGAGCTCTATAACCTAATTCCTTCCTCCCCATTCCGCAACCGAACCACACGCACAGGTCAGAATATGCACCCACATACCGTAGTCACTATCCCTTCGCGTACCTATAAATTTGGTGACTCATACATCTGTCGCACAATAAAGATGTGGAATGCTCTTCCAGCCTCTGTGTTTCCACTTTCCTATAACCCGGAGTCCTTCAAGCGAAGTGTGAAAAGGCATCTAGTCAAGCCGGCATAGTGTTAGGGACTGATGTCGGATATAAGGGTCTGATTCCAGTTGCTAACATTCATGGACCCTGCGCGCCACTTACCAGCAGGTGGGCGCAGGGTCACATGTCGTGCTAGTATAAAAAAAAAAAAAATCTATGACAAATGTACGTAAGAAAAGTGTATTTCTCATTGGTACATGCGGGGTTTGAACCGACTTTTTTAGGTTTTTAAGGCATCGTTCTTACAAACGTTTTTCGACTTTATTTTTCCGTAACCAGCGGACGAATGAACTTGAACGCGAGGTGCGTCTACTGATTGGCAATCCGTAAAGATCTGTTATCACAGCCCCGAGAACATTGAGTTCAAGACCTCCACTAATGGAGATTGGCCTTCCAGGAATTTTCTGGAGAATTTGGTCTACACTCGCCACGCTGCGCAGACCAGATTCTTTATTCTTTATTCTTAGTGTATCACCGTACATTTCCACCGGAATTTGGTTAAGTCAATATAATTTAAACAAAATTGTACACAACATATATTTAACGTTAAAATATCTGTCTTGCCTGGAGAGTGCAATGTGAAGACAAGGAACAGAACTGGTAGTGACATAGGAACATCAACACAATAACAAAAAATAACCAAAAATATAGGTACCTATATTAAATATAAATATCTACCTACGTTAGGTAAATAAATTAAATTAAACTATTGTTGCGGCTGTATATGGGCTTACATGGTACTAACATGATTTATACAAGAAGCAAAATATATTTACATGTAGGTTAACATATAAATAAAACTGAAAAAATATCTTAAGGTAGCAACAATAAAGAAAGCAATAATTCACAAAATTAATACCTAGTATACAACATGTGCAACAAATACAAATAAACAGTCAATTTATCAATCAAGTATTATTTATTGCCATCTAGCCAGCCTCTAACCAAACACTTATATCCTGCCCTTTGTGTAGAAAAACGAAAGTTACAGACATAGCTTTTAAAATTAGCAAGCTGAAGTGGCAATGGGCCGGACACATCTGCCGCAGAACCGACGATCGATGGGGCAAACGGGTTCTAGAGTGGAGACCACGTACGCAGAGTGGGACGACCCCCCGCCAGATGGACAGATGACCTAAAGAAGGTCGCTGGTGGGGGTTGGATGAGGGTAGCGAAAGATCGCGTTAAGTGGCGAGCCTTAGGGGAGGCCTACATCCAGCAGTGGAGAGATACAGGCTGATGATGATGATGATGATGATGTGTAGAAAAAAGATCAAACATGTATAACTGAGTGTTATGTGTGTCAACTAGACGCCGGAGTGGTGCACGCCTTCCTGCATTGGTCCGGCAACAGCTAGTATAAAATAAGTGCTGCTTCCGTGCGGCACGGGGAGGGCGGCTGGGGACCAGGTACGAAGGCCGGCCACAAGCTCCGGACAGTCATATCTGTGATTGCAGATGCCGTGCAAGGTCATTGCGTTCAAAAGTTTACGACGAGACTCCAGCGATGATATTTTATATTTGTCAGTTAAACAACTATACGAAATACGGGAGTGGTGACACCTGTAGTGCATAGTGCGAATGAACTTCCTCTGAACCATTTCAATTTGCTCATTATACTTCATGTAATATGGGTTCCATATCTGTACTGCATACTCCAGGTGAGGTCTGATAAGGGAATTAAACAAATGTATATATGCATACATTTGATAGGATTTAGAGATAATTTTGTCTATATGCAGATTAAGATGAAGTTGAGAGTCCAACAATACACCCAAATCGCGAATGTGTGAAAGTTTAGCCAGTGTAGTATTATTTAAGGAATAATAATTAAAATAAGATAAATGGAATGCCAAACTGTGGACGTCTACCTTAAGTAACTATATGCGTTATCATACCGTAATCAAGACAACATAAAAAAGTGATCTACTCTTGGTTCTTTCATTGTATCTTGCAAAACTTAATATGCTTGCTATGATGTCACTACAATAACTCACACCTAATGTTTGTTCGCAAAAAAAAAAACAAAATCAAAATAGTTTCTTTCCATTGTTTCTCTTAAAACAACTTGAAAACAGTCAGAACTAATAAAATCAATACAATTATTAAAACATATGTACTAATCAAAGTAGTAATAAGGGTTGGACCGTAAACAGGCAATAATTCATATTTATGTATGTTATGTACAACATTATTGCTACAAGCAAGTAAAACTAACTTAGAAACTACTTAAATAAGATCGTGGCTGTAAAGAGGCCGTGTCAGTTTACATTCTAAATACTTAATAATTATGATGTACAGAAATTGTATACATATGTCAGATAATTTATAAATTTATAAAAAAAAAAATAATAATTATAATAATAAAAAAAGAGACGTGTCATCTTATATTCTAATAGGATTAATGTTAATTAATATTCGTGGCTGTAAAATGGCCGTGTCACCTTACAATCTATATAAAATTAGCATGTCAAGTAAATAAACTTAAATTTAAATTCGTGGCTGTAAAAGAACCGTGTCAATTAAGAATAAATATAAAATTTAATACACGTTACCTTTGCTGAGTAATTGAATTACATTGTTCAGGTTGCCATTGTTTCCTTGTATAAGATCCTCAATTCCTCCCTGGTCATCGCAATCTGAATCGGCTATCAAATAAATAAAAAAATGTAAAAATAGTTTTTTTTTAATTATAAATATCATCACAGCACCAAGAACACAGAGCCCTGGATATCCACTTTTGGAGATGGGCCTTCCAGTTTTTTTTAGAGAATTTGGCCTACACTCGCCAGATGTGATTTCAATTTTAAATGACAATTTGTTAACAAAAATATTAAAATAAAATAGATTAAAAACTAATAATTACATTGCAATTAATAAACATTAAATACAAATTAAAAGCTACCTAAATAATAAAATTCGAAATAGACACAAAAATATTAAAATAATAGATTAAAAAACTAATTATAAATAAAACTAAACTAAAAATACCCATGAAATTAAAACTATTCTACAAAATAAACTAAGGGCTAAAAAGGGTACCTAAAACGCTCGCCGCATTTTCTCGTTGAATTACAAAGGAGATATTCTGTTTTAGGTAGTTATGGTATTTGGGGTCGCCACACTCTTGAAAGATTCGTTTACCCAGCTCTTTTACGAATTTGTCAATATCAAGAGAATATACCCCCATTGTTTCAACCCCAAATGCCACAAAGTTATAGCTTTGTTTAATGCTATTATATTTTATGTGCTTTTTGAATTCGGCTGTATAAGCAGCTGAAGGAGGTGGCATCCCAAACTAATTATAAATAAAACTAAACTAATACCCATGAGATTAAAACTATCTATTCTATAAAATAAACTAGGGGGTTATCACCTGGGAGGGTACCTAAAACGCTTACCGCATTTCCATGATGATAATAATGAAAATATTTTGTTATAAGTAGAAATTTTTGATAAATTCGTTTACCCAGCTCTTTAAGAAATTTGTTACCGATTCCACAAGTTGGTATTAGTTGGACGTGCTCTCCGAGGCATTGGAACGGTGGTGTTGTAAATTTATGACAAATGTTCACAATTGTTAACACAAAATGTTGATATAGCGTTCTTGCGAGCCACCACAGCTCTTCTAAATAATAATAAATAAATAATAAAAAAAATATAAAATATCATACCGCACCCTGGAAAAACATAAAAAATTGTTTCAACAATAATTAAAATAGGAAGTCGGTTACTTTTAATTTCACTGAAGGCGAACGAAAAGTATCATTACGACCGTTTCCCTTTCGGGGTGGTCAGAAACCACGTTTATAAATAAGCGGATTCACATTTAGCCAACTTTACTATAGGCCAATCATGACAAGTGGCAAGCTCATCGATGTCTCCAGCATACCAAACTCGAGAAATATCACTATCAATGTATTATTTGCCCTAATGAATATTTTTGTGTCCAGACCAGGAATTATAATTCCACGGACTTAACTGCTAGACCACGGAGGCAGTTCGTTCGGGTGCCAGGTCCAACATGTGTGGGTATGAGAGAAGAATGATCTCTCGGGCTTGCGACCGTCTATAGGCTGGCTTACAAAGGAGCCATCATCTTTTTATTCCGCAACATGACGCTTACCATCCACTATTCTACTCTTCTCCCTACCCAACCAAATACTGTAAATTTCCATTAATGCCGTCTTGAAAGCTCATTTTATAAATCACAACAGACGTTCTTAGGCCCAATTCTTTCAGTAGCTGGTGAAAAGATGTAATTATTTTATTTGTAATTTTATGAACACCATTTTGCCTCCGTGGTCTAGCGGTTAAGTCTGTGGATTTAGACTCGGAGTCACCGCGAGACACAATAATTTATTTGTGATATTTCTCGAGTTTAGTACGCTAGAGACATCGACAAGTTTACCACTTGTCGTGATGGGCCTATGGTAAAGCTGGCTAAATGTGAACTCGCTTCTTATAAAAGCTTGGTTTCTGACCACCCCATAAGGGACACGGTCGTGATGATACTTTACTTTACTTTTTACCATTATTATTCAAGAAGTTTTTTCCAAAATATTTCCACAAATCTTTCATGTACACAGGTTTCGTAGCCTCGTGCTCAAGTTCTGTTAAAAAAAAGAAATTTAATAAACCAGAGAATCAGCCTAGCGATTCAGCGAGGAAATGCGGTCTGCATTCTTGCCGCCATGCCGCGCGGACACGATTTATATTAAAATTAGGCTTTTTAGGTAAGTAGGTTTTTTTTTTGTTTTAGTCTATTTTTTATATCTTATTATACAAAATAGTTATGTATTTTTATTTTCTATCTATTATTATTATTATTGTTTTTTAGGTTAAATTTAGATTTTATTTTAATATAGTTTATTTAATATTGTAATTATTTTATATTGTTTGTATATTACTTCGAATAAAAAAAAATCTGTGTACGTTCAAAAAAACAAAAAAACTGACAAAAAAAAAAAGTTATATAATATATATTACAATTATTTAAAATTATTAAGTGAAAAGAAATGACAATGCTCTTTGGAACACTTGGTTACGTTCAAATTTACATTAATTACACAAATGTCTATCTCTATGGGATAACTATGGGATAAAATACTATATCCATTTTAATACTTAAAAAAAACGCCAAATATAAAGCGGTAATTGGAAAGCTATTTACACAAATACCTACGGTATTAATCTTTATCACTTTACACCATGCAAATTATTCAAATTAATTTATTCAGTAAATTGGCAATATTACAAGCACTTTTACACGTCAGATATTTATACATTTAAAAGACTATACAATTATATGAAGCTATATTCAAAAGATAAAGTTCTTATTGGTAATTAAATAAAAATTAAACATATAAAATTAAACATGATAGATTTTTATAATTTTGACGGGTCTTTACGCGATTTACCTTATATATTTCGACATATTTCTCCCGACGTTTCAGCCAAGTTGCATTAATAATAATAATAATAATAATAATAATAACCCCAGGGGTACCACTTAAGTCTGAACATCTAGACATATTGTATTGTCGGCACATAACATCTTACAACCAAGCCCGGTATTGTTTCTGTCTCGGGATTTGCTCACTGGGGATTGATTTCTGACGTAAGTTCGAATTTCGATCTGCAGTGCGCGAAGCCACGGATGGAGGGAGTAATGGGTTCGGCTGTTAGCCGACACATATAATGTCGACAAATAACACCTAGCCGACATAATATATAACCCCTACCGAGCAAAGAGTCCCCAAACCCAACCCAACAATGGAGACACGATCAATGAAGAAAAAACGTATAATGCTGCTACCCGAGGGCGATCATCGGGGCACATCTGGAGCCGGTGCTGGATGTCTCAGCATGCGGACCACCGGCGGCGAGGAGTTGAGCAGGCGGGCTCTCGTCGACTCAAATAATATTACAGCCGAAATCATCACCCATTCCGTACCATCGTCACCATTATCATCAGTTAGTCTATTTCAATCACCCAACTCATCACATCATTCCTACGGTACCCTCGAATACTCATCGTCTACATCAACATCATCATTACCGAGTTCATTACATTCAATTGATGTTGTGGGGATGGCAACAGCCATTAACTCTCCACCCACTATTGACAAACCTCTGGCCAAAAAGAAATGGTCATTAAAAATGAACGAATTCATTTGGCACAACTATCTCATTATTACTAATTTAGAACACGACACAAAAAGTTATTTAGGCCAATTACATACACAATTCACTCAACACTTTCCCGCAATGAATGTTACAAAACAAAGAATAGGAGACCAAAGAAGAGCCATTATAAGAAATAAATTATTGTCCCAAAATCAGTTAGATAACATTAGAAGACAAGTACAATTGGAATTACAATCCCAGTCTCAAGCACCTGATCAAGCTGCTCAACCCATTTTCACATCCCAAGCAACAAGAAGAATGAAGTGGTCTAATCATATAAATGAAACAATTATCAGATGTTATTTTGAAGTAACAGATCAAGAAACACACCTAACTGCATATAGAAATAAAATGTTTACGAGATTTGTTGAATACTATCCTTATCTAGCACATCTTTCAGAGCAACGTATAGCTGATCAGAGAAGATATTTAATGAGTAATAACATAATTGCAAAGGACAGAATAGATGAGATTAGAAAGGAAGTGGAAACACAACAAAGAAATACACACCCGAATATTATTCAAGACCCAATACCACATACTCCTTACATTATAGATACAAACGCAGAAACTACACCACCTTGTGATACAATACATTTGGGAGATACGACAAACGGGGTTTCAACAGAAGCAACAAACAATATTACTTCATTAAGTTCATATATAAACCTAGCTAATATAAAGACTCAGTTTGAGGACGCTTTTAATAAATTTCGACACACCGATCCAACAAATAGACCCTATATACCTAAACAGAAGTCATCAAAAAAACTATCCCATATCTTGGACCTTTTAAACACTGAAATACTACCTCAATACATTACTTTAAATAGCGATTTCTTAACACTGCAGCTACCTCAATACATTACTTTAAATAGCGATTTCTTAACACTGCAGACAGCCACATATACAGCAGCTTATACTACGGCCATATGTAATGGAGCAAAAATATTTAACCAATCAGATACTGTTAAAAGAGGCACCAAAATTTTTAAACCGCAATGGCAAAGAAGACTTGAGAGAAGAATAAAAGATCTTAGAGCAGACATAGGAAGACTAACACAGTTTACAAAAGGAATTAGAAGTACAAAAGTTTTAAAAGCAGTACAGAGTATAAAAACTAAATATAGAACACATGCACAATATGAAAATCCTAACACAGAAACAGAACATTTTATGGATACACTTAAACAAAAATTAAATGTTTTAGCTAGTCGATTAAATAGATATCTTAAATGCACAGACAGAAAAAGGCAGAATACACAATTTATTAATAATGAAAGTGTGTTTTACAGAACATTAGCAAATAAACATTGTCATCGGACGGATATGCATGAAGCTACCTCACCTACACCACACGAACTACATAAATACTGGTCAGATATTTGGGAAAACCCTATTCGCCATAATGACAGTGCAGATTGGATTAGCGATATACCCATACAAAGCACTCAAGGCATGCAATTTGATAATATAACACTGGACATATTTGTAAAAGTTTTATTACGAGCACATAATTGGAAAGCCCCAGGGTCGGATAACATACATAACTACTGGTACAAAAAAATTACATACCTACATCCTTTTATTTACAACCACATAAATAAGTTTATAAAATCACCAGACACTATGCCAACATATTTAACAAAGGGAGTAACATACATGATACCTAAAGAAGCTAATAGTATAGATCCCGCAAAATACAGACCAATTACTTGCCTACAAACTTTCTATAAGTTACTAACCGCATGCATAAGTGAATCAATTTACACACACCTAACAACAAATGATATTTTATCGGAAGAACAGAAAGGATGCCGAAAAAACAGCCAAGGATGTAAAGAACAACTCACAATAGATGCCATAGTCATGAAAAAAGCTTGTATAAAGAAGCATAACATTTACTCGATGTACGTTGATTACCGCAAAGCCTTTGACTCCATCCCCCATAGCTGGTTATTACATATCTTTAAGTTATATAAAATACACCCAATTATAGTATTATTTTTTGAAAATATAATGACGACTTGGCAAACCACACTTAAGACTAAAGAAATATCCACAGATCCAATTAAAATACAGAGGGGTATATTCCAGGGAGATGCTCTCAGTCCACTTTGGTTTTGTATGGCTATTAATCCACTATCCACTTTACTTAATAACTCAATAGCTGGAATCAAATTAAAAGGAAATAATAACCACCAAATCCTTACACATCTAATGTACATGGATGATATTAAATTATATAGTAACAGTAAACAAAACTTATTTAAACTTGCGGATATAACACAACAATTTTCACAAGATATTCGCATGCAATTTGGAGTTGACAAATGTAAGACACACAGCATTAATAAGGGTAAAATAAACAAAACAGAGTATAATTTAGACAATGGTGAACAAATAGAACCATTAGATGAAAATAGTTCATATAAATATTTAGGATTCCATCAAGCAAAAGAAATTTACCACAAAGACACAAAAAAAGAGTTGACTGACAAATTTAGATACAGACTTAACCTTATACTAAAATCACACCTAACGTCAAGAAATATTATAAAAGCTATAAATTCATTTGCCATACCAATTCTAACATATTCTTTTGGTATTATTAAGTGGTCCAAAACTGATCTGGAAAAAATACAACGAATAATTAATACTAACCTTACTAAACACAGAAAGCATCACCCAAAATCATGTATACAGAGACTCACTTTGCCACGATCTGAAGGAGGAAGGGGATTGATAGATGTTCAAAACTTACACAATAAACAAATAACTACACTTAGGAAATTCTTTCATTCTAAGTCTGAACACTCACAATTACACAAGATCATAACAGAAATAGATTTAAAATATACACCTTTAAATTTACAAACTTATGAAACGCAACCCAATGAAACAATTATTAGTATACAAGACAAAATAAATAAATGGTCTTAATCAACCTCATGTCGACAAAGAAGCGTCGAACGCATGGTTGAAAAGTGGTGACCTGTTCCCTGAGACAGAGGCTTTTATGATTGCAATACAAGATCAAGTAGTTTTAACCCGCAATTACCTTAAATATATAATTAAACAACCTAACCTACCCACAGACTTATGTAGACTCTGCAATAGTGCTTCCGAAACTATCCAACACATAACGGGAGCTTGCAAATCTTTGGTGCAATCAGATTATAAACATAGACACGACCAAGTAGCCGCAATAGTACACCAAATATTAGCAAGCAAATATAAATTAGTAAATCAAATTGTTCCATACTACAAATACAAGCCAAGCACCGTTCTGCAAAATGACAATATTCGACTATACTGGGACAGAACGATTATAACTGACAAAACAGTACACTACAACCGACCTGACATTACTTTGATAAACAAAGAAAATAAAACAGCATATTTAATAGACATAGCCGTACCTAACACTCATAATCTAATAACTACACATACAGAAAAAAATACTAAATATAGAGACCTTGCAATAGAGCTTAAATCCCAACTCAAATTAGAAAAAGTAACAACTGTACCCATATTAGTATCCACGACCGGAGTAATACCCAAAACATTACATGACAGCCTTAAAACTATTAACGTAGACCAGCACACATACAGACAATTGCAAAAAGCTACAATTCTCAATACTTGCCGTATAGTTAGGAAGTTTGGAGTTAAAGAAGCATGATGCTCACTTGGCCGAGGCCCGTGAACGTCATTAGATTAACCGGTTAAATACCGAGATTCTTTAAGAATACACATTACATAATAATAATAATAACGTTTATTTCCCAGATTGATTTTACACAGTTAAATACAATCCAATCAATACAACTAATAGAAAAAAGGTAAAAACTAAAAACTAAGTATATATTTGTAAAATAAAATTAAAATAAATAAAATCAAGCATCCATACTGGGAGTATGATAGTCTCTCCATAGTTGGTGCAGTGGACTACCCGGCCAGTCACGTACAGCTGACACTATTTTGTTGCTCGAGTTAAATACGTGTGATCTGACGCCCGCTGTTCTCTGTCGCATTAGTGCGGCCCAGCCCGGAGTGCGTCCTGTGCAGAACATCTCGCTAGCACTGCACCAGCGAGGTAGATGAAACATAGCTCGCCAACAATCATTGTATTGGACACGCATTGTTGACAAGGTTGCTTTTGTGTATTGAGACCACAGCTCCACGGTGTACACGCTGGTACAGTATGACAGAAACAACTGCCTCTTTACGGCCTTGCTACATCTGTAAAAACGCCGCGCCAACATATTTGCTCTCACCGATGTAGCCCTTCTTTGTCGTTCTATGTCGTTATTATCGGAGAGGTCGGAATTGATTATATGCCCCAAATATTTCACCTCGTTCACTCTCTGTAAACATCGACCGTTTAGCTGTATTGCCGGGATATTGTCTGGTGTATGTGCCGAGTTAAATACCAAATAGACCGACTTCTCGGGGTTGTACAACATATTATGTTTAGCTGCGTATTGTTCGCAAATATTCAGCAGATGGCGAATGGCTGAAACACTTGGCGCAATCAAAACCATATCATCAGCGTATGCTATATTGTTCACAACAACACCGTTCATAGAGCAACCAAGACCGGATTCAGTCAACTCTTTGCTCAGGAGATCCATGTAAACGTTGAAGAGGACTGGGGACATGCTTCCGCCCTGACGTACTCCACAAGACAGCCCGGTGGGTACGGACAGCTCTCCGTTCCATTTTACCATATTTAACTGTTGGGAGTACCATGCGTCAAGAAGTTTCACAATATGCACTGGGACGTTTCGTTCTAGTAGTTTCTGCCACAACAGCTTATGATTCACACGATCGAACGCCTTGCTCAGGTCTAGCATGCAGGCATAGGTGGAAGTCTTTCTGCTTTTGTAGTAGGCTGCGACCTGCTTGACTACATATATGGCATCTGTTGTTGACGATCGGCTTTTGAATCCCATTTGATTGTCCAGACTTTCCAAGTACGGTTCTGCCAGCTGATGGATTACTTTCTCCAGGATACGAGCGATAATAGTCGCCAAAGCTATTGGTCGGTAGTTGGTGGAGCTAGATGTGTCTTTTTTCCTGTTTTTACAAATTGGAACGACTACCGTTTTTGTCATAGCAATGGGCAAGTGTGACGTCCTGATGATAGCTGAGAAGAGATTCGCTAAAAGTATTTGCATTGAGGGACCAGCGTATTGGACATGTTCTATAGATAAACCATCTATTCCTGGCGATTTACCTTTAGTAATATTTTTCAGGATTTTATCGATCATATCAGTTTTTATGTCTATCTCTTGAGAAGATTCAACAGTTTTATTAATAGCAGCCCCAGCTGAAGGTAGATGTTGCGTGGGTGTATATTGAGAAAATAGTTGACTGAAACTGTCGGCTATCTGTTTATTATCTGTTATACCATCTATATGAGTAGGATTTTGGGATTTAGGATTAATAATTTTATTTGTTTTGTTCCAGAACTTGCCGAAGTCTTTAGCTGTAATGCTATTAGCAATAGAATCCATAATTATTTGATCTCTGTTCTTTTGGCACTCTTTCAGAGCTGATTTAAAGTTTCTGCGACATCTTATTCGATCTTCAGCTAAATCTCCACTCTTAGGACATCCAGCATAATGCCATAGTCTTAATGCCGCTTTCGACTCTGCGTAACGCTGAGCAACATAATTGTTCCACCCTGGTATTATTCGTCGTCTTTGGTTCGTAGGCTTGTTTTTAAATGCTGCCGTTGCAGCTTTTTGCATACAAAATACAAGCTTATCATACAGCATATCAATAGAATCAGGACCTTCATATTGTATTTTGAGTAATTCTTTAGAATAGTTATCCATAAGTTTGCCATAATCATTTATTTGTAGTGATGATTTTGCTCTCCATTTCCATGTATTCCCTATGGGATCTGCGTCTCCGCTACAAGAAAATAAATCATCGAAACACAACTCTACTATTATAGGACGATGGTCGGTCCATGCGACCGTATAGTCAATATCTATTGTCCTAATGTTGTTGTAAACTACTTCGCTAGCCAGGCAGTGATCAAGCCAAGATGTAGTGCCATGCGCGTCGCTAACGTATGTATAGCTATTATTTGACAGGTTAAGATAATCCACGTATTTATATGTGTATTCATCACAAAAAGCGAAGAGTTCATTTCCAAATTTAGTTTTTGGATCGGCATTAAAATCACCCATTACCATAAAATGTGTGGAATTACGGTCTTCAATGATTGAGTTAATCTTTCCCAGACACTCACAAAACTCGTTTAGGTTTTCGAGATCCATCACCGGCATATAAACAGTAATTATGAGCAGTTTAATTGTACTTGATATTCTGATCTCAATTGCCAGTATGCGTGGTGTATCACAGTCAACAGTCACGACCTGGAGATTTTTTCTGTACAGAATACCTACACCGCCATATGGTCTACCTTTTAGTATGCCCTTTGACGTATCAACGGATGACGTGCCCACACTTGCAAAATCATCGCTAATATTATTTAGGTATTGCAAGTCATTAGGGAGTAACCATGTTTCCTGCAATAGTATGACGTCATTATGCAGACAGACGTCATGTAGGAACCTCTCTGTTCTTCGAACTGACCTACAGTTAATAGAGGCTATTTTAAGAACTTTCTCTTTTATTGTTTAAATTGTCGCCCTTGCGAGCATTATGGTATCGACCGACTATGACTCCATCTGGCCATAGATCTGCCTTTAACACTTGTTCTAGGTAGTTCCATTCAATACAAATTTTGTAGGAGTTTGACGTTCTACCTTCTGCTAATACTTCAATATTAGCTGCTGACACCCTCATTTCACTCATATGTTCGGCTATATCTGCCTTTGTTATATTCTTTTGTATATTACCGACATAAATATCTACAGTCCTAGGTGCTGCCTTAATTTTAGCAGTAATATTTGATGCAATACCTCTAATATTTTTGTTTCTATATCTCCTTTTCTTATTTTCAACTTTCTTAAAGCCGTCGTTATAAACGGGTATAGGTAATTCTTCCTGTTTTTTATTAGGACTTATTCGTACTATTGACGAGTATGTGTTTTGATTATTTTGAGTAGTGGCTGCTTTATTTTGAGCGTTTATTGTCGTATTTGTCGGTGTTGATGTACCTGTTTGGGTGTGCGTCATGTTACATATAGTATTATTCGCACTAAGATCAAGCGGGACATGACATATCCCCATAGGCCCACTATCCAAGATTGGATTAACACGATGTGAATTAATACTTCGATATGTGGGTAGTTGTAAATTATCACGTACTGTTGCGATTTCTGATTTTAATAATTCTACTGTTTCTATTGTTGCATATCGCGAGCGAATACAGTTAATGTCGGATTTTAATGCCACAATATCTTTTAACAGTCTGGTAACATCGACGTGATCAAATGTTATAGGTGGTAGTTTATTTAAATCACGTGCAACAAAAATTGGTAATAAATCCGGGTCAGTTTCTTTCAGAAGTCGAATTATATCTTCAATATCTCTCTGGGATCTGCCTTCATTTCTCCTCGAAATTAATCGTTTTGTTGAGCCCACGGCTTCGTATAAAATCGTTTTCGAACATAATATATCTTCAGCCGAAAACCCGCTAGTACAAATTTGTACTAAACTAATATCATCCATCACTTGGATTTTATTTTGAACATATGCTAAGAGTTCATTTATTATTATGTTGCAAGAAGCACAACTCGCATTTTTTGAGTTCGTCATCGCGAATAAATGTTAATTGTTAATTCACTGGCGCACGGCGCACGCGAAGCTAACGCGGTAGCATCGGAGCGCGCGCTCGACAAGACTGAAGGCATTGGCCGTGGTCACGGGTCGACTGAAGCTATGCGGTGTAGTCTCGTACATACTGGGCGGCAGATGTAAACCTACCCACTTATCACTTTTAAAAGTTTTTAGAAATCACGACACACGACACTTACAGTATCCTTGGCGACACCGGGCGATTTTTCCCGGCGTCGAAACCTATTGATTACTGGATTCCACGATGAAGATAGCTTAAAAAGATCCGTTCAAATTATAAAAATCTATTATGAATGTGCGCGAAAGTTTAAAAAGTTTAATTAAACATGATATCAACTGAACAAATCAATACTAATGTGTTTACAAAATACATATAAATTAAATTAAATTAAATTAAATTAAATTAAATTAAATTAAATTAAATTAAATTAAATTAAATTAAATTAAATTAAATTAAATTAAATTAAATTAAATTAAATTAAATTAAATTAAATTAAATTAAATTAAATTAAATTAAATTAAATTAAATTAAATTAAATTAAATTAAATTAAATTAAATTAAATTAAATTAAATTAAATTAAATTAAATTAAATTAAATTAAATTAAATTAAATTAAATTAAATTAAATTAAATTAAATTAAATTAAATTAAATTAAATTAAATTAAATTAAATTAAATTAAATTAAATTAAATTAAATTAAATTAAATTAAATTAAATTAAATTAAATTAAATTAAATTAAATTAAATTAAATTAAATTAAATTAAATTAAATTAAATTAAATTAAATTAAATTAAATTAAATTAAATTAAATTAAATTAAATTAAATTAAATTAAATTAAATTAAATTAAATTAAATTAAATTAAATTAAATTAAATTAAATTAAATTAAATTAAATTAAATTAAATTAAATTAAATTAAATTAAATTAAATTAAATTAAATTAAATTAAATTAAATTAAATTAAATTAAATTAAATTAAATTAAATTAAATTAAATTAAATTAAATTAAATTAAATTAAATTAAATTAATTTCCAGAGATGACTGGTGTAGAACGCCTGGCAGTACGCAACAGAGTGATTTTAACTTGTCTTGAGCAACGCGCAAACCTTCGAGCCAACATATTGCTCTTGGCAGCGAGAGTCCTCCTCTGTCTTTCTAGGTCCTCATCATCCCTCAGACGATCAACTATTATATGGCCGAGATATTTGAATTTAGAGACTATCTTCAGCTGCGAGCCACATAGGAATATTTCCGGTATAATGTCTGGCCCTTTGTCATATTTAAAAATCATAACTTCCTTTTTCTTGACATTATACCTTAAACCGTGATTACCAGCATATGACTCACAGATACCGACAAGCCTCCTAAGCGCCTTGACCGAGGGACTCAACAGAACCATATCATCAGCGTAGCTCAGGTTATTAACACATTCGTTATTTATATGACATCCTACTGTTGATCTATTGAGCTCCTCTATCAGACCGTTGACGTATAAGTTGAACAAGCACGGAGACGTTAAACCCCCCTGACGGACCCCTGCCTCCAGTCTGTATTCATTTGAGAAAGAATCAGCCCATTTGACAACATTAGTTTGGCCTCCGTAAATAAATCAAAACGCTACTGTCTAAACTCTAATGGCATAGTCATAATAATATTTAAAACAAAATAAAATTACTAAAATAATCACATTGTCAAAGAATTTAATGAATACCTTAGGAGAGATAGCAAAATTAAAATTAATTGCGTGACGCCGTTTACATGGGCAAAGTCGGGTAAAACAACTAGATTAATAATAAAATATAAATTAAATGAGGGAATTCACTGTTCCGCCTAAAGAACCAGAATTTGGTTGTTGGGCATACTGGCCAATTCTTACCATCAACAGTTGTCTTATTTTCGAATCCAGTTACATTATTTATTGTATCTGTAATAGTAAAAAATAAATAAATTATTTATAATAAATAAACTCCGTGGTCTAGTGGTAACAAACGTTGCCGTGAACTCGGGAGGTCGTGGGTTCGATTCCCACCGGGGGCAAGTTGTACATTGTATAATTTGTCTCGGTCTGGGTGTTTATATGTATAATATGTATATATTTACAAAAAAAAAAAAAAGTATAATATGTAGTTTATCAACCATCTAGTTTCCGTAACACAAGCTACGCTTACCACGGAAACTAGATGGCGCTGTGTAACCTGTCTGGAAATATTTATATTTATATTTATTTATATTTAATAATACACTCACTATCTATTGTTGGATAGGGAGAGGAACAAAATAAATGCGCATAGTAACCGTGTTATTATTTAATAATTAGAGTCGTTCTAGCAATCATATTTATTTATTTAAAAAAACTTTATTGCATAAAGTACAAAAGCAGACCTAATGCCCGAAGACATTCTCTGACAGCGAAACCTTAGGGACAAATTTAAACAATTATAGGTACAATCATAGAAACAATAATAATACTATAATTATAAAAGTTCATTTAATAGGATTTATATATACTTACATCATATTTTTTCATATATATCATAATATCAATATACTAAATACTAATAATACATATTATTATACATAAACATACATATATAACTGCCTCGGTGGTCTAGAGGTAAAGTCTGTGGATTTAGACTCGGAGGTACCGGGTTCGATTCCTGGTCGGGACACAAAAATATTTATTAATGTAAATAAATGCATTTAATTAATATTTAATTTATTTGTGATATGTCCCGACCAGGAATCGAACCCGGTACCTTATTACAATAAGTAAATGAAGCAGCTATAAAGAGGCGTTGTCATTTAATAACTAAATCGTAGAACTAAAAATGTTTGTAAGTTATGAAATTACCAAAATGTCGCGATAAATACAAATACTTATTTAGAATGTTTAGAATGTAGTCCTCTCTTAAAGCATTGTCTATGGTATAGTATGACTAGTTTAATGGAATTGTTTTAATTTTATTTTATTACAGGCAACCGCCACATTCTATTACTGTATCAAATTATTTAGGTCCCTGAACAATAAAAAAAAGTTTTTTTTTATAATGGAAAGAGGGGGCTTTTTATACCAGCCTCGCAAACTCAAATCAGGGCTGCTAAGAAATTTGTCTTCCTCAAAATATATATATTTTTTTTTTTTTTTTTTTTTTATACTAGCACGACATGTGACCTTGGGCCCACCTGATGGTAAGTGGCGCGCAAGGTCCATGAATGTTAGCAACTGAAGTCAGATACTCGTAACTGCCATCAGTCCCTAACACTATGCCGGCTTGACTAGATGCTTTTTCACACTTCGCTTGAAGGACTCCAAATTATAGGAAAGTGGAAACACAGAGGCTGGAAGAGCATTCCACATCTTTATCGTACGACAGATGTATGAGTCCCCAAATTTATATGTACGCGAAGGGATGGTGACTACGGTATGTGGGTGCATATTCTGACCTGTGCGTGTGGTTCGGTTGCGGAATGGAGAGGGAGGGATTAGGTTATAGAGTTCTTCGGAGCACTCACCATAGTATAGCCGGTAGAACACGCTCAGAGAAGCCACATCTCGGCGAAGCTGCAGGGATTCGAGAGTTCCAGATGTAGTGGCATCGTCCACAATTCGTACAGCTCGCCTCTGCAGGACATCGAGAGCATCTGTGAGGTACTTGGCGGAACCATCCCAAAGGTGAGAACAGTATATATGTATATATATGAAATATGTCTGAATTATACCTCGTATTCTGTTTTCAAGTTTAGTCAAAGCCTCTTGTAGATCTTTCATAAGAACAGGTTTTTCTGGGTTAATTTCTTCATCTGTAAAAAATGATCTATTATAATTGAAAAATCCACGTGAGCATCTATCTTTATCACAGTCCCGAAAAAACAGTCGTAGACCTCAACTGTTGGAGATGGGCTTTCTACAAGTTTCTGGAGAAATTTGGTCTACACTTGTCACGCTGGCAAGAGGGGTTGGCGAGGGTCTGATGTAAATTTTTTATAATAGCTTATTAATGGTTTTTATAATTTTAACGGGTCTTTACGCGATTTACCTTAGAGACATATTTCTCCCGACGTTTCAGCTCAGTTGCATTGGCCGTAGTCAAGGGTCGACTGGAGCTATGCGGTGTAGTCTCGTCCACCGATCGTCACTATTACCCTAGAATAGTACGTGAAGCGATCGAAATAAAGAAACACAAAAAAAATCTATCGAGAGGTTATAAGCTATCTTCATCGTGGAATCCAGTAATCAATAGGTTTCGACGCCGGAAAAAATCGCCCGGTGTCGCCAGGATATTGTAAGTGTGATTTCTAAAAAATTTTAATAGTGATAAGTGGGTAGGTTTACATCTACCGCCCAGTATGTACGAGACTACACCGCATAGCTTCAGTCTACCCGCGACCACGGCCAATGCAACTTGACTGAAACGTCGGGAGAAATATTTATCTAAGGTAAATCGCGTAAAGACTCGTTAAAATTATAAAAACTATTATGAATGTGCGCGAAAGTTTAAAAAGTTAAAATTATGAATGATTCTACAAGTTGATATTTGTGAAATCGGTACTGACGGCTTAACTTGCTTTCCGAGACACAGGAACGGTGGTGTTCTAAATCTATGACAAATTAATGTAAGATACGTATATTTCTCATTGGTTCCTTCCGGTTTTTGAACCGACCTATTTAGGATTTTCAGGAAAGCACTAGAAACCGAGCCACCACCTAAATTATTTCATAAAATACAATTAAAAATATAGGTAAATACCTACCTCTTAGCATAGACTTTAAACGCATTAAATCTGCAAATAAATTTATTAAATTATTAATCAAGGTCAGTATTGGAATCTGTAGGGGGTGGAGGAATGCCTATTCATTA
Organism: Tinea semifulvella; assembly: GCA_910589645.1. Lineage (NCBI taxonomy): Eukaryota > Metazoa > Arthropoda > Insecta > Lepidoptera > Tineidae > Tinea > Tinea semifulvella. The sequence goes on from OU342599.1 coordinate 8,479,882, forward strand.
AAACTACAATATAAAAGTACTCAAGTCACTGAAATCATTACAGTACCTCCTCCTCCTTGCGTCGTGTTTCCTCATTGATGAGGGTCGTGACCTCCCGATGAATTGGTGTGCGTCTTGATGATAGCACGCCACCCGTTCCTGTCTTCGGCGGCATGCACAGCATCATGGACGCTAGTGTTGGTGGTGGAGCGGATTTGGTCGGACCAGCGTATCGGACTACGGCCTCTCGGTCTCTTTCCTTCCACCTTGCCAGTAACAAAAAGTTTCTCCAGGTTATCCCCTCCTTTTCTGGCAGTGTGTCCGAAGTACTGGAGTATCCGACGAAGGCATATGGTGGATAGCCTAGTCGATATGGCTAGTAGGTTTAAAATCGATACGTTAGTACGATGCTCAGTCCACGAGATCCTCAGCATTTTTCTCCAACACCACATCTCAAAAGCATCGATACGCTTTCGGTCAGCGCATTTAATAGTCCATGTCTCAGCGCCATATAGGAATATGGAGAAAACCAGTGATCTAACTAGCCTGGATTTCGATTTTTACAGTACAGCGATGTATGTTTCGCCAGATTTTTTGTGGAAATACCATACATTTATCCCTTCCTGCTGGAAGTGTGTGAGGGATATAGGGTATATACTCGTAGTTTACAAAATTCAATTCAATTCGTTTATTTCTGTAATTAAGCATAGGACAAAAAAATTTGTATTTAGCACTTTTACATGTCAAATTTACAATAAGTATACTTTAATATTAGGCTACATAACTTCACAGCATTCTACCAGGTAGAACGCCATGAAACTACACAACCTTACTTAAATGTAAAGCAGTGCGTTACAATACAAACATAAAATAACATTTTAAAAAAAAACCTACGTGAGTATAACACAATAATTCCACACAAAACTACACTTATAATTATAGCTGCTGTAAAGAGGCATTGTCATTCTAGAAGCTAATGCAACACAAATATAAAAAATAAAAATTAAATGTCACTTAAAATTATAGCATATTATTATATATATTATTATCTATGCAATATACGTTTTAGTCCTTTGGTCTCACCATTTCGTGAAATAGGTCGTCCCTGACGAGACGCCGGATGTTCATAATACCCGTAGCGCCGATAACCTCTCGAATCTAAAAAATATATATTTGCAATGAGAACCTTACGTAAAGCATAATAAGTGTGCAAAGATCTCTAATTAAGACGATTAAAATTTAAAATGGCGTTTAATGTACCAGGTTAAGCTGACCTTCAAAATAAACCTGTCGGCTCGGCTCTATTTTTAACTTTAATCCGAAGGGCTCTTGTCACTGCTGGTGTACCCGCAATCTGGGATTGTGCGGAGCGATGGCAAGAGACCCGACGGAATGACTGTTGGGCCGTGGAAACTTGGCAGGTCTCTGGTGTGGGATGCGACGTGTGTAGACACATTAGCTCTATCTCACATCCAGGCGACCTCGTCAAGCGCGGGGAGAGCGGCGTTTTTTGCGGAGAACCTCAAATTGCGCAAATATGCCAACCTTGGTGCCGGTTACGAATTTGCGCCGTTTGGGGTCGTGATGATGGGCCCATGGGGACCGACAGAAGGGTCTGGAGACAGGAAGGCTGGCAATTATTTCTGCCAACGTATTAGCCTCGCTATACAGAGGGGAAATGTTGCCAGTCTCCTTGGGACTATTTCGGATGGAACATCTCTTGAGGACATTTTTTATTTATTGTTTAGTTTATTTTTAATTTCATTATTTAGGTAGCTTTTAATTTATATTAATTTACTTCGAATAAATACTTTTTATTCATTTTAATCGTAATTGTTACAGAGACTTAATTTACGTTTGACAGCTGAAAGGAAATGTTGAGTGGAGTAGGCGTTGAGGAAATGTCTTAGAATAATTGGGTGTCAATATTTTTTAATTCTAATTCTTCTTTGTATTATTATTTTGCATAGTTATGAATCTTTCGAAGTACTGAGTATTGAAAAAGTTTGGATTTTAGAATACATCAGCAATAATTGACTATTAAACAGAAACCTAAACAGAAAAAATAATAAATAGAGCTGATATTAGGGATAAAACTATTACCGTATCCTACAGGACGTGTAACTGGGGCTCTTGAACTACGGTATTCAAATTCCAGTTCAACATCATTATTTCCTAAAAAATAACAATCATTAAATAAAACAATATTATTATTTAATAAGTTTCTCTTCGCATCCCGCTCGCTCGACACTCCAAAAGTTTCAAAGAATTTCAGTACTTAGTGTTCTTTGTAAAAATGCAGCTTTCTAAGACATAAAATTACTAATATTTTAGACATAATTATGCACGTTCACTAATTTTAGATAGCAAAAACATTTATAACAATTTTCCTTTATTTTACTTAGGAGGATTTTTCAGAACTAGTTTTTTCGCGCAGCTAATCAGCATCGCTATTAGTGTTTTTGGCACATGATCGGGTCATGGGTGAATATTTTAAAATATACTTTAGTTTTAATTTTTATTTAGTTTATAAAATTATATTATCTAAATTTTTATTTTTGTTTTATAATCATTGTATATTAGATGATACCTATACATATATAGACTCGAAAAATCTTGGATTGTGTGAGTGAGGGGATGTAAAGCGTAACAACCGTCTTAACTTATCATTGAACTGTTACCTAATTTTAATACTTCCATAATTTTATCATGCACAAATCGGTCATCTGAAAGTTAATAATTAAAAAAATGTATAAATAATTATTTCTAAATATAGTATTAATTCGAAATACTAATAATATAAACTACTTAATAATACTGCCTCTGTGGTCTAGCGGTTAAGTCTGTGGATTTTAGACTCTGAGGTACCGGGTCCGATTCCTGGTCGGGACACAAAAATATTTATTAATGTAAATAAATACATTTAAGTTATATTTAATTTAATTGTGATATTTCTTGAGTTTGGTACGTTGGAGACATCGACGAGTTTGCCACTTGCCATGATTGGCATATAGTAAAGTTGGCTAAATGTGAATCCGCTTATTTATAAGCGTGGTTTCTGTCCACCCCCCCCCCCCCCCCCCCCCCCCGAAAGGGAAACGGTCGTTTACTTTACTTTACTTAACAATAAAAAAATACAACCAAAAAATATGTTAATTTAATAATAATATTTAAAAAAAAAAACCTGCCCCAAGTGACTTGGGCAAAGTGCCTACGTTGAATAGCAATGTTAATCCTTTAGCCCAAATAGTGCCCAGCCCTCTTGTCTCGCGTGTTGACGAGCTGTTTTGACGAGGCCTTAAAAATCATGTGCACTTGGCCCCTACGGCCTGAGAATTTCAACTTCAAATGGCGTCAAAACACAACTACCGATTAGCTGGGGTGTATTTTCGCCGTTTGCGGTTCTCTACTTGTAATGCAGCAGCGCCTAGGTCCTCAGACGCCAAGGACAGATAGGGAGGTGTTCTATGTAATATTATAATAAATAATGCGAGTCTGTTTTGTAATTGACAATGGGACCGTGAAGGCCAAGTGCTGAGCAGGTCTTTAAAGAACTATCTAAGCGGCTGGTTAATGCTGTATCTGGCAAGAGGGCTGGAAGTTTTTTCGCGCAGAAAATTAGCTGTGCAGCGTGGGAATGATGCAAGTGTTATTGGGACACTGCTACATGATAAAGTCATCAGTGAATATATAATTTAAAAGTATCATCACGACCGTTTCCCTTTCGGGGTGGTCAGAAACCACGCTTATAAATAAGCGGATTCACATTTAGCCAACTTTACTTTAGGCCAATCATGACATGTGGCAAGCTCGTCGATGTCTCCAGCGTACCGAACTCGAGAAATATCACAAATAAATTATATATTAATTAAATGTAAGTATTTATTTACATTAATAAATATTTTTGTGCCCCGACCAGGAATCGAACCCGGTACCTCCGAGTCTAAATCCACGGACTTAACCGCTAGACCACGGAGGCAGTTTATCATTTAATATATATATATTTTAAATTATATTTTTTATTATTCATTATACCTTGCCTCGAATAAATTTGTTCACACCTTTGGAATGGTTCAGCCAAGTACCTCTCAGATGCTCTCAATGTCCTACAGAAGCGAGCTGTTCGTATTGTGGACGATGCCACTATATCTAGAACTCTCGAATTCCTGCAGCTTCGCCGAGATGTGGCTTCTCTGAGCGTGTTCTACCGGCTATACTATGGTGAGTCAGAATATGCACCCACATATCGTTCGCGTACCCATAAATTTGGTGACTCATACATCTGTCGCACAATAAAGATTTGGAATGCTCTTTCAGCCTCTGTGTTTCTACTTTCCTATAACCTGAAGTCCTTCAAGCGAAGTGTGAAAAGGCATCTAGTCTAGCCGGCATAGTGTTAGGGACTGATGTCGGACATAAGTGTCTGATTCCAGTTGCTAACATTCATGGACCATGCGCGCCACTTACCATCAGGTGGGCACAAGGTCACATGTGCTAGTATATAAAAAGTTTTTTTAAATATAAACTGTATTTACCTCTCAAATAATATGATGAAACTGAGAACAATATCGATATTAAAATAATAAAACATATAAAAATTGTTCGTAACATTATTTTGCTATAGAAATACCAGCAATAAATTCCAAATAAACTATTTCTGCAAACTATTCGATATAGCGATAAACTTCTCAAGTTAAGACATTACATTTTTATAAACCTATAAAATAATATTGTATTTACTAAAGTTAATGTTAAAATATATACCTATGTAGGTATTTTTATTAACCATGAACATATAAATTTGTATTTGTAGATACCTACTAACTTTATCATTTATCAAAAATACTATATTTCAAAAGAAAATTTGCTAGTTCCCAATCATCTTATTCTATCATCTTTTTTTATTAACTATTTGCAAAGCAATTTTTCAAAACGTGTTTTAAATTGTTTATATTTAAATACGTTTTTTTCCCGTGTTTAAATTTTCGCTCGGAAACGCTGCAGTTGCAACTGGCTGCCGGATGACGTCACTTAATAGTAAATAAACAAGTAATTTAGGACACTAACATTACTGTTTGCTTTTATAAAAGTAGGTTATATATTTTTTTACTTTGTGCTAAAATTACGAGTATTTTAATTATAACAACTTAATTATGCAGATTTAGTTTTGTTGCAACAATATTTACTATTAAGTGACGTCACTCACGCTGACTAATGTTACGAGGTAACGTTCCAATAACTCTAAAATAATGTTTTTTTTTTATTGAAATATAAATAATTTCGTTAATTAAAACGAAAATCAGTGTGATTTTAGGTACTGTGATAAAATAAAGAATATATGAAACCAAAAAAACAATAATTTTCACTATGGTCATTTGACCCTATTGCCAAGAATCCATGGGTCCGTCGTGTGTGAGAGAGGTAGATGTCTCGGACCTGTGACCGAGTAATCTTGGTTTAAGGTGCACGTTTTTACTTAAAATGCTCCACTATTCCCATCCACTATTTTTGGCGCTGGTTTCTGTGCCTTGACATAATTATCTAGTGCTGAATGAAACCAGTGCACTTACTAACATTTCTGTTAGCCTGTCCTAGCTCAATGTATTATAAAAAAATAAATTATATAATTTACTAGTTTGTAATTTAGGTAGGAATATAGGATGTTAAAACTTTGGTGTCAATTTTTTTTTTTTTTTTTTTTAATCTTTTAACCAAATTGTTTCATATGCCGCCTTGGAGCTCGAAAAGCTTGGAAGGTCAAGTTATTTTCGTAATTGGTGCAAATATACAACTGCAAAATTTTGTATTCTACAATGTTTTCGCATAAAGCAAGATTAAGATAAACTAAACCGAAGAATTTCCAGTTGCATTAAGATCATAACATAACATTTGTACTAACGAGAAAATATTAAGTTTTGGTCACAAATCGATAAAGTTTATTACGACGCAGAAAATTATTGGTTTCGTGGATCGCGATAAAACTGTGTTATTTCAGGTATATGGAGTTGGAGTACTTACAACTGGTAGGTTAGTTGTTATCGATGGTAACGCTCGGGGGGACAATTCGTGAGCACTTATTGAACCTAGATCCTATGTGACGAAGGTAATGATTGTACATATTCTATCCACAGGATCTCTAAATCAACATTATTATAATCTTGTTAGTAGCTAGGCTGTCTACGTGGAGGTACAGGGTTTAGTTCCTAGTCGCAACACAAAATACATTTTTGACATTTTTCTAGTCTCGTATGCTAGAGACATCCACTCCACAAAGTAAAAAAGTAAAGTATCATCACGACCGTTTTCCTTTCGGGGTGGTCAGAAACCACGCCTATAATTAAGCGGATTCACAATAGCCAACTTTACTAAAGGCTAATCACAAGTGGCAAGCTCGTCGATGTATCTAGCGTACCAAGTCGAGAAATATTATAAATAAATTAAATAATAATCAAATTTAATTATTTAAATAGTTAAATATTATTGTGTCCAGACCAGGAATCGAACCCGGTATCCCCGACTCTATTCATGACAAGTAGTAAGCTCGTCGATGTCTCCAGCGTACCAAACTCGAGAAATATCACAAATAAATTAAATATAAATTAAATGTAATTTACATTAATAAATATTATTGTGTCCCGACTCGGGATCGAACCCGGTACCTCCGAGTCTAAATCCACGGACTTAACCGCTAGACCACGGAGGCAGTTAATAATAATTAGTGGTTCTCATCAATAGTATTATATTTACATATATTGTAAATTTATTGTTTAGTTTATGTCATTTTCCATTTTATTGTTTTTATTAGGTATCTATGTATAATTGTTTTTAATTTTTTTTTTTAGTTTTTTTTTGTTCTATGTTATGTAGTTTATTGTTCTTAGTTTTAAGTTTAGGTTAATTTTACTTGTGTTGTTATTGCAGCGAGCACCACCTAATTATGTAATTTTACCTATCGGTGGCAACTCGTCAATAGCCATACCCTACCTATATGTACTCTATATATATTTTATGTATCTAGCTGTAAGTTGTCCTTAAACATTAAATAAAAAAAAATAAAAAAAAATTTTAACCGCTAGGCCACGGAGGCAGTTAATACTAATTATTATTAACCGCTAGACCACGGAGGCAGTTAATAATAATATTATTAACCACTGGACCACGGAGGCAGTTAATAATAATTATTATTAACCGCTAGACCACGGAGGCAGTTAATAATAATAATTATTAACCGCTAGACCACGGAGGCAGTTAATAATAATATTATTAACCACTGGACCACGGAGGCAGTTAATACTAATTATTATTAACCGCTAGACCACGGAGGCAGTTAATAATAATATTATTAACCACTGGACCACGGAGGCAGTTAATAATAATTATTATTAACCACTGGACCACGGAGGCAGTTAATAATAATTATTATTAACCGTTAGACCACGGAGGCAGTTAATAATAATAATTATTTTTAAAGTACTTACTACTTACTTACTTACCATTGTGTTTAATTTAAGCAAAGCAGAAGGCTTCATAGATCTTAGTCTGAGTTTAAAGATTGCAATCCTACAGCTAATAAGTATAACATATGGACTATAAAAGCTAACGTTTATTATATCACGAGGCGACGGTCGGTAGCATCCAAAACCGTCGCTTTGGTCAAGATCGTGACCACTGGTGACCCTTACTGCTCTGGTATCTTGCACCGCTACCAAATGCTCGATGCAGATATGATAGCCATAGAATAAAAATAAATACTGAATGTAGACACTAGACAAGCCTGATCTTATCATATATTTATTCGAAGTAAATTAATATACATTAAATATAAATTTAAAGCTATCTAAATAATAAAATTAATAATAATAATAAAAAATGTCCTCTAGAGACGTCTCATCCGAGATAGTCTCAAGTCTCCAGACCTTTCTGTCAGCTGCTTTGACAATTCCTTGGCCAAGCGCCTCGCTTACGCTCGCCATGATCTTATCTGAATTTTATTAACATATAAAAGTTGTTAAATGTTTTGTTATCACCCGTTAGTTGTTCTCATATAAGGCTTTAACAGCACATTTTCTTTTTTTTTCTAGTAACATTGACGATCGCTCATATTATCAGAATTACTATACGCTCTAGCAATTTTAACATCCATAAGTCTGTCTCTATCTTTTTTTTTATACTAGCACGGCATGTAACCTTAAGCCCACCTGATGGTAAGTGGTGCGCGAGGTCTATGAATGTTAGCAACAGGAATCAGATATTCATGCCTAAAATTAGTTCCCAACACTATACCGACTTGACTGGGTATGACGGCAAATCAAATGTGTGGATACACTTTACGAGACAGACTGGGCAAGTTACCACCATCAGTCCAGAACAACATATTTGTTGTTCTCGTAAAAAGTACGAGTTGTGCCATTTGCAATGATGTCAAATGCCAATTTTAACTTTTAAGGAGAACTAATATTGTAAGCTTGCCATGCTGATATTTATATTTAAAAACTATATATTATAAATATTCATGTGTCACGTAATTCATTTAGAATTTTGGAACAATAAAAGTAAAAGAAAAGTATCATCACGACCGTATCCCTTGCGGGGTGGTCAGAAACCACGCGTATAAAGAAGCGGATTCACGATTAGCCAACTTTACTAAAGGCCAATCACAAGTGGCAAGCTCGTCGATGTATCTAGCGTACCAAGTCGAGAAATATCATAAATAAATTAAACATTAATTAAATTTAATTATTTAAATTAATAAATATTATTGTGTCCAGACCAGGAATCGAACCCGGTATCCCCGACTCTAAACCCATGGATTTAACCGCTAGACCACGGAGGCTGTTGGAACAAAATCGTGTTCAATTAGTTTGTAATTTTTTTAATTTAAAATAAGTATTTTAAATAATTTCCGCTAAGTGGAGCTTTTCCTCAAGCTCACGACAGAACACCAGAGTCTCCTCGGACCTCGGAACCATCGTTTCGACTGTGATGATGAAGTGGTGATTTACGTACTTGTTGCGTTTAATTCGCGCGGCTGACTCTGCAGCGGTCCCTGTATAATAATTTATATTATTAAAGGTTTCTGCCTCCGTGGTCTAGCGGTTAAATCCGTGAATTTAGACTCGGAGGTACCGGGTTCGATTCCTGGTCGGGACACAATAATATTTATTAATTTAAATAAATGAATTACAATATTAATTGCGCAAATATGCCAACCTTGGTTCCGGTTACAAGTTTGCGCCATTTGGGGTCGAGACGATGGGCCCATGGGGACCGTCAGCGAGGCGCTTGGCCAAGGAGTTGTCAAAGCGTCTGACAGAAAGGTCTGTAGACAGGAGGCTGGCAATTATTTCTACCAACGTATTAGCCTCGCTATACAGAGGGGAAATGTTGCCAGTCTCCTTGGGACTATCTCGGATGGGACATCTCTAAAGGACATTTTTTATTTATAGTTTAGTTTATTTTTAATTTTATTATTTAGGTAGCTTTTATATAATAAATGAATTTGATTAATATTTAATTTAATAGTGATATTTCTCTAGTTTGGTACGCTGGAGACATCGATAAGCTTGCCACTTGTCATGATTAGCCTATAGTAAAGTTGGCTAAATGTGAACCCGTTTCTTTATAACCGTGGTTTCTAACCACCCCAAAGGGATACGGTCGTGATGATACTTATTAAAGGTTTCGAGAATATTCTTAGATGCAATATATCTAGCAATTGAAATTAATATTGGAATATTTATTGTAGAGATATGGTACGTGACCATACCATAAGCAGTGTGCCTAATCCTATCGCAGTTTATTCTTTGACCAGAGCCACCCTGCTATGGAGCCGGCGATACAACTAATTTAGGAGGATTTCTATGCAAATTTAATTACACCAGTTATGGCAAGTTGTCGTGGTGCACTAACGAAGTGGCTATTAAGAAAACTAATAGTTTATGATAATAATTTTCGTGCACTAAATCTTAAAATATCTGGTACTTGTTAGTTACATATTGTTTATTATTTTTTTAAAATTATATCATCAATTTAGGCAATTCTTCGAATTCTTTGTCTACTTTTCTCTGTGCTGAATGATCCTGAGACACCGAAATACCTCGAGAACAAATTTGCTTTTCTCTTCATGACAGGTCATTGCGGGCATCGCATAACTCTATCCTTGCTATTCCCACTATTGACACTAGTGTTATGTCCGACGATTTAAAAGTTTTTTTATTTTTTATTATTTGTATAATTACTACAAGTATTTGTCATTTATTCTATTATTTATTATATTATTACGTAAAATGATTAAAACTACTTAAAAGTAAAAAATTAACTATAAGTAAAAATTGTCCTCTAGAGACGACCCTTCACGGATAGTCCCAAGAGGACTGGCAACATTTCCCCTTTATATAGCGAGGCTATACATTACGTTGGCAAAAATAATGGTACAGCTTTCCTGTCTCCAGACTTTTCCGTTGGCCAGACGCTTGGCTGAGTGTACCCATAGACCCATCGATTCTACCCCAAACGGCGCAAATTCGTAACGTGTACCAAGAGTGGCATATTTGCGCAGCTTAAGGTTATCAGCAGAAACCGCCGCACTTCCCGCGCTTGACGAGGTCACCTGGATGTGTGATGGGGCTAATGTTAATATACATGTCGCATCCCACATCAGGGATCTGCCAAGTTTCCACGGCCCAACGGTCATGCCGTCGGGTACTCCAGCAGTGACAAAAGCCCTTCGGATGATGTCGTTCATTATATGGGTATAATATGTTTTTTATAATTATGACATTTACTATTTAAATATTATATATAGTAGGTATATATTTTATTTTTGGGTAAAATAACTGATATATTTAATGTTTCTTGTAAAAGTAAAATATAATAAAAGTATAATATCTGTGGAGGCAGGGGGTGTAAATATTGTTTTTTTTTTATTTTTTGTTTCATCCACCGAGTGTGATGTAGGATATATTTTGCACTGCTAATAGCGCTGAATGTTTTAGTACGAGTATCAACTAAAATTGTAGCGGAGACTGCTTCCCAAGATACAACATAATGGTTTGGGGAGCAGAGTTCTGTATCTCTTTCTTGCTTACTTGTTTTGATTATTTTTTTCCTGTACCAAATTTTGTAACTCAATTTACTTTTGCTTCAATAAACGATTTTTACTCTACTTTACTTTACTATAGGTAAAAATCATCGTCTACATATACGCATTACGTGAATTAAAAGTAACCGCTTCATTATCATGAAAGCAGTCGATGACAGAAACCACATCTAACCTTTAACAAATTCTAATGTGCTATCTAGCTTTAAACAGGTAATCTGCTCTCCATTTTGGTCCAAGTGGCAGTAATATCGGACACCATGTAGGTCTGCCCGTTGGCCAGATCTAGCCCATTAGGCTTTACTTCCTTAACAAAAGAGGCTCGGAGCCTCCCATTCCAACAATTGTATGAGCTATTTACCTTATCTGTACCGCGGGCCACAATCGCTCGCACCCGTTCCCGTAACTACTTCAACCAAAGGTGCTTGATCTTTCCTAATAAAAAACACATACAATTCTGTTCCTAAAAAGACTTTTAAAACCAGTACGTTATCTAAAATGTGTAGATTGTTATTGCTGTTTAAATAATCAATGGTAGTTTTGTATTTAAAAGTTTGAAACAGCCAAGAATCAAGGATCAAGAATGGAAAATTGTAGTTGGTAGCAGAATTATCAAAGCCGTGTCGGTAGGATCGGGCACCCGAAGGTAACTGCGTTATAACAGTGATAGCGAGCTCGTGATGTGACCATAGTAGGCTAGTGGCCGCACATGCGCAGACACTGTTGCGAATATCGAGCCAATTTCACTAATTACAACGGACTATTGTTTCAAATCTGGAAATCCATTACCGTTATGAACAATTATTTTATTGTACCATAAAGTTATTGCATTATTGTTAAAAGCCATCGTTATATACAAATTTACATGTTAAGTTATTGCAAAAATGCATTATTTTGCATCCACTATTAACCTGACTACCTCCGTGGTCTAGCGGTTAAGTCCGCGGATTTAGACTCGGAGGTACCGGGTTCGATTCCTGGTCGGGACACAAAAAAAAAATATTAATGTAAGTATATACATTTAATTAATATTTAATTTATTTGTGATATTTCTCGAGTTTGGTACGCTGGAGACATCGCAAGCTTGCCACTTGTCATGATTGGCCTATAGTAAAGTTGGCTAAATGTAAATCCGCTTATTTATAAGTGTGGTTTCTGACCACCCCGAAAGGAAAACGGTCGTGATGATACTTTACTTTAATTATTTAAAAAAATGTCATATTTACCTAATATTTTTAACAGTTAATTAATAATTTTAATTTATTATAAGTTGGTATGCCCTTAGTCCTCGCCAAGCCGTCTGGCCAGCGTGGCCAGTGTAAGCCAAATTCTCCAGTTCTGGAAGGCCCATCTTCAGCAGTGGAGGTCTAGGACGCTGTGTTCTATGGGCTGTAATGAATGAATGTAATGGATGCCCTTAAAGTCAAATTATATCAATAAATACATGTGCTATATAGTCTTCAAGATTTTGACCGTCTTTAGGATTCATAATGTGGTAGTTTGTCTCATTGTCGTCAATTTATCAAAGCACTTAGGCCATGATTGGATAATGAAAGAAATGAGAAAGTAGAAAAATCATAAAATGTCCATTCAGCTCGTAAGTGAGTCGTGGCATAACTCAACAAGCGAGCGTAATCTGGAATGAATTGCGTACACTTAGCGACTCTTTATAGACCTTTTAAGGCAGAAAATTTAAGATGATGATCGGCACGTTCATAATTAAGATTTAAGATGCGATAGGGTCGTGGCGTCGTGACGTCGCGTGGGTGCTGACGCGAGGTTCCGCTTCCGAGCTGACGGACGTGCCCGGATTGGGTGGTCCGGTATTCCGTTTTTGGACGAAATACACTTCTGTGTGTAATGATAAAAATATGAATGAACACAACTTCATTCTGTAGTTCGAAGTCACTTTATATACATTTATGTGTTTTCCCCATTTCTTTAATCTAAAGGAAAGTGGCAGATATCAGTTTCTTCCATTCTATATATTGTTATGTAATTTAACTTTATTATTGTTGTTGTGTAATTATGTATTTGTTTCATTTGTAAATCTGCTATAGCTGAGTTTTCCTTGCAGATTTATTTTTCAGTCAGATTAAACATCAACAAGTCACTGGAATTTGCTAAGCTTCTGCTAACAGCTTACTTCTTGGACCACTTCGCTGCTTAGTCTTCCACTAACAGGAGTAGAATCATTCTAAATAATCTAAATTATGACGTGTCACAAATGACTGTAATAGGTTTACGTGAATAAAGATATTTTGACTTTGACTTTACTTATATTTATTATTGATTTGACTCCTTTTTTCTTAATTATAAGTGGACTGTATTAGGATGGCTGGCTGGCCACCAGAATTGAATTAACTTCGAGAGTCAACTTTTGCATACACGGTTCCCTATGACAATAAATAATATCACGAAGCAGAGCGAGGGAAAGTATCCAAAAAAGGAGGGGGCGAAAGGTACTCACGGAGATGATGATGAACAGACGTGAGAGCAGTCCAGAAGTCTTAAGAAGTTAAGTTTTTAGACGCAATCAGCCGGGAAACCGATAGTTCAAACAGCTAGGAACACAAACACAGACCCAGGACACGAGTCACCACAATTACAATTGTTTATTAGCGTATTTAATCAAGAATGAAGGAATAAATTTATTTCAACAAAATAACAATAATAACAAAAAAATACAGAAAACTAAATATATAAAATCATCTAACATTCATTCACATTTAATCATTCATTCGTTCCTTCAAACATACCTGCTCCATCCTCACATCCTATCCATCTCACTCGCTTTCTTGTTCCTCTGATCCTTTTATTACAGAAATTTGTATTTTTATTTTTAGCAAGCCTGCAACTTGTGAGAATGGTTTCTGCCATTTTTCAGAAAGCCGTGAAGCGGTCTTTTTGACAAAAGCCGCGTACTCAGCACCTAATGAGCCATCACATGAGATAACCGACGGCGTAAATGAAGCTCTGAGATCTTCTGCTGTCCTGTCGTATTTACGGTGTTTCTCGTGTGAATGGGTTTGGGAGATGCTTCCCCAGGTACGGGTTCCGTAGGAGGTTGCGTCAGCATTAACAATGCGAACATCGAAAAATGCTTTCCTCGCTGGTTCCCATACTCCGTGAAGCATTAAGTCTCCCACAAGAGCGGGCTGACTAAAAGTTGCATCTCGCATAATTGGCTCAATTGATCCAGTTCCCCAAGCAATATCCGCCCATCCCTTGCAATCGTTACGATGATGGTTGTGGCCCTGCTTCACCAATCCGCCTTTTTTGCAGTTTAATGCATGGTTTAGATCAAAATTATGTTTACCACATCCATCACATTTTTCGGGCATTCTAGTCGGCTTTCGGCCATATCGGATAGCTAAGCCATTTCGAAATTGTGTTGCAGTTAGGTCAGTATTGTCGACTGCTGTGGGCAGAACTGTGAGCCATTGTGACGATCTCGTTTCTATTGCTCTTTTTACACTTCTTTGTTCTTTATCTGATAATTTTGATATAATTGTTTTACTTAAATCTGTTTCTCTTTGCAATCTATTTTTTCTTTCTTCATTCATAATACGTGTTCCATTAATTTGGTGGTTTGTAACATTTAATTCTTCTCCTGTACATATTGCCTTAATTAAAAAACTATTAAGCGTATTTTATTAATTATCTAATAAGGCGGTGCGGGCTTCACAACTTGTCGATTCAGCGAGTCGACGAACACTAATGGCGGTCTTCGGCGGCTCTCGGTCGTCTTCGTGAGTATGAGGGAAAACGGTATAGCGGATCGGATAGGAGAAAGAGCGAGAAGGGAATAGAAAATGGAACATTCTACACTATTATTAATATCAAATTGGTAAGCGTGTATGCAAGTGACACTGCGAATGCATTAAGCGGTAAATTTGAAATCCATCCTACGAATTTATACGAGTAGGTTAGGCTAAACCACTTAATGTGCATCATTTTAATAATTTATCACTCGCCCTAAGGTCAGCAGGTAGATATATATAATATGTATATATAATTTTGTGCCAAAAGTTTGTATATTTGTATAATGTAAGTCTTACCTATAATTTTGCATGCTGAATTTATGGCTAAATGTGCTGAACCAATTTTTTATTATCAAACACATTTTTTCAAATAAATATTTTGATTTGATTTCAACAAAATGTTTCATATAAAACTATTCCAACTGGAGAGAAAAAGAAATCGGAGGCTTCGTGTGTGGTTTTCTTGGATACTTAAATAATATATGAGTGCGCGATCCTCGTCTCATATCTCAACGGGAAGTATTTTATATGCGGTGGTCAGCTATAATATCTCCACGAATGATCTGAACAGGAGCACCTACGAGAACATCTTAAACTTAAACCATCATTATAGAACAATGTGCAATAAATCGACGGTCATAAAGATCAAAATTGTTAATTTAATTTCAAAAGGTACATATATTTCATCGTATCGTGAAATTATATTGTTAATATTTTGTTAATTCCATATATTTTAGCGAGTCTTAAAGACCGCTAACATTGGATACGTACTCGTACACCTAAGTACTCGAAGCTGTAAAACGTATACTGTGTTCTATAAGAGGCTTTAATTTTTTTATTGCATTACAGTTGAATGTAATGTCATTTTAGACTAAGTTAACAATACAATGTATACGTTAATATATGTAACAACGTTATGACGCATCGTCCTTACCTCAATGTCTGAAGACAAAGGTCTTCAACCAATACGTTCTCCCCGTAATGTGGTATGGTGCAGAGACGTGGGTCTGATCCACAAATTTAAGGTCTCTCTGCTGGATAAAATTCGTAACGTTGATATTCGTCAGAGAAACTGACATGGCTTTCAAAATTAGCAAGTTGAAGTGGCCGGACACATCAAACGAGTTCTAGAGTGGAGACCACGTACAGAACGACGCAGTGTGGGACGACCCACCGT
This sequence comes from Tinea semifulvella, assembly GCA_910589645.1. NCBI lineage: Eukaryota > Metazoa > Arthropoda > Insecta > Lepidoptera > Tineidae > Tinea > Tinea semifulvella. Next base: position 8,495,900 of record OU342599.1, read on the forward strand.
CAGATAGACGGATGACCCAAAGGAGGTGGCTGTTGGGGGATGGATGAGTGTTGCAAAAGACCTCGTGCAGTGGCGAGCCTTGGGGGATATATTGAGCAGTGGAGGGACAAGGCTGATGATGATAAAAACAATACAAAAGAATTAGAACTATTTGGAACACATAAAAAAAAATGAATTATCCTAAATAGGGTGTTCGCTCTCTATAGTGGATTGTTTCTGGCCTTTGGCAAGAAGTAATTTGCTGTGGACGGCGAGCAAACTAAATTAATATTTATGAACTACTCACTGTGGGTATTGTGTTGTTATTTTTATTTTTAAATATATGTAAATGTTTCATAATTGCATGTGGCTTTTGGAGATGGTACTGGAACTGTATTGTAAAGATTTGAAATTTAAAAAATGTTTTGTACTCATTTCTGTTGTGTGTACCTAATAATAATAAATAAATATATAAATCATGATTACAGCCTCAGAACACAGAGTTCTAGACCTTTACTGATAGATATGGACCTTACAGAAATTTCTGGAGAATTTGGCCTACACTCGCCACACTGGCCAGACGGGTTAGCGGGGGTCTGATGACAATTTATTTACGATTCCATAAGTTGATATTGGTGGAACCGGGACTGACGGCTTAACGTGCTCTCCGAGGCACGGGAACGGTGGTGTTGTAAATCTATGACAAATGTACGTAAGAAAAGTGCGTTTCTCATTGGTTTATCGACCGGAAAATGGATTGGAATTTAAAATTAAATTATAAATAATATATAAAAATCGTTATATAAAAAAGTAAAAGTATCTTCATGATGGATTCACATTTAGCCAACTTTACTATAGGCCCATCATGAAAAGTGCAAGCTCGTTTATGTGGTACCAGACTTGAGAAATAAATGAAATATTTTTATGTTTTCGTCCAGGACTTGAAACCAGAACTTCCGCATTTAAATCTATGGTCCTAACCGCAGAACCACAGAAATAAATCAAACAAAGATCACGATGAAGCTTATGCTGTGCCAACCTGGCATCACCTCCTGGCGTAGACCAAGGAACAAGATCCAAAGTTAGCAGAACTTATCACACAGAGTTGTCTTTCGAACGCCGTGGTTTGTGCTTAATGTATCTGGAGATCCCTACTATTGAGGAGTTTGTCGTTATTTCAAGCATTTACAGAATATTGCTCCGTCTTGCGCATGGAATCCCAAAGTGCATGAATTACCAGCGGGTAGTTACCCCTTAAAATCCTGCCTGGGAATATCCCCATCCCCAACCCAGGCCCATTATCCATCCGGGCGTGGACGACCTCACTGTCTGTCTGTATCGAAAAAGATAAAAGACGCCGAAATTCTTAATACTCGTTGATTGATAAATGCTTCATTAGACTAATCAGTAAATGTATGTAATTGCCCATTTTTATTAACCAGTTCGATTACTTTAGAAGATTTATTACTGTTTAACTGTCAATTTGAGTAGCTACTGAACTAGTTGTAAAGAAATCGATGCTTCTTGAGAATGTTAAGTTTCAATTTGCCATGTTGTTTTTATGAGAATTTCATTAATCGTCTAGAAGAGAATTTCAAGAATTTCATTAGTAAGTTGGATCTGCACATTTAGCAATTGTTGTGGGATGGCATTTCTTATTTTTATTAAATATATTGTTATAATTTGCGTTTGCGGTTGTGGCTGTACATCTTTCGAACCAGTTACCGGTAGGTAAACATTCGTCAAGCTTCTAATAAAACATTATTTTAAAATCTGGTCTATGCGCACTATTTAAATTTACCATAATCTTAATACACTCTCTGTATTTATTTCTCTCATTATAGTCATCATATAGTAAATATATTATATTTATGGACAAGACAAAAGTCATGTTCAACGATCATGCCATCCCGAGACCAATTTGCGTGGGCAACGCCTCTCTCGAAGTTGTGCAAAAATATGTCTACCTTGGCCAGACTATCCAACTAGGCTTAGCCAACTTCTGACAGGCGCATTTAACTAGGATCGGCTGCATTCGGGAAGTTACGCCATATCCTGTTATTTAACATATCACAGTGTTTATGAACGAAAGTTTTCTTTGAACCAATGCGTTCTTTCAGTATTGTCGTACGGAGCAGAAACGTGGACACTGACAGTGGGTCTGTAAGTTTAAGCTCGCTCAGAGAGCTATGGAGAGAGCTATGCTCGGTATTTCTCTAATGGATAGAGTCCGAAACGTAGACATCCGTCAGAAAACTAAAGTTACCGACATAGCCTTCAAAATTAGTAAGTTAAAGTGGCAATGGGCCGGACACGTCTGTCGCAGAACCGATGACCGATGGAGTAAACGAGTTCTGGAGTGGAGACCACGTACAGGAAAACGCAGAGTGGGAAGACCCCCCGCCAGATGGACGGATGAAAAAGGTCGCTGGTGGGGGCTGGATGAGGGTGGCAAAAGATCATGTGAAATGGGGGAGGCCTACATCCAGCAATGGAGAGACATAGGCTGATGATGATGATGATGATGCTTTATGTATATTCATAGAACGTTTGTATGTAGCTTTGTTAGTATGGCGTCTGTGATTGACGTCTAATATATTCTATTAGTTTTGATAGCACCTGCCTTATCTTGTCGTAACTGCTTTAGTTGTCCTAAAGGATTGACCAGTATAGAATGTCTAGCATAATTAGGCTTTTGTACTTTGTGCAATAAGTACATTTTCGAAGCATCTATCAAAAACAGAATAAAAGCTCATGGATCCGTACATGACCCGTGTATAGGAAGGTCTCTTATGACAGACGTCACATCCACGCGTAGCATAGCTGCGTCAGGGCGAACTTGTGTATAGTGTAGATATAGCTTTAGGTAAGTAAATCAATAGCATAATAAAGTTGTTACATGTAAAATATAAGCAATAAATAGGGTTAACAGATGTAGCAGAGATATCCGTTTGCGGCTGACACGGGACGGATTTAATTTGTGAACCATTTCCCGCCATTAAGCATGTACACTCAACGGCAAAAAATGACAGAAATCTCTTTCAATTTTTAAATGTTTAATAAATAAATAATCAAATAGTTCATTTCCTTTGGTTCGCTTGTAACACTTGGATACAGTCAGCACTATTTAAATCAATACAATTAATTAAACATATACGAGTATGTACTAAACAAATTGGTAATAATAGTTGGACCGTAACAGGTAATCACCCATATTTATGTATGTTAGGCATAACATTACTGCTATAAGCACGTAAAACTAACTAACTTAGAAACTACTTAAATAAGATCGTGGCTGTAAAGAGGCTGTGGTAACTTATTATAATTACTATATCTCAGATAATAAAAAATATAATAATTTTGTGGCAGTAAAAAAAAGCCGTGGCATCTTTCAATCTATAATAATAATAATAATCTGTCAATTAAACATAAATTCATAGCTGTAAAAGAGCCGTATCATCTTATATTCTAATAGAATTAATGTTAATTAATATTCGTGGCAATAAAATGGCCGTGTCACCTTACCTTAATTTAGAATTAATTAAGTTAATCAGTCTAGGCGCGTGGTGGCTCGGTTGTAAGAACGCGTACCTTAAATCCTACAAAGGTCGGTTTAAACCCACCCGGCATGTACCAATCACTTTTCTTACGTACATTTGTTATAGATTTACAACACCACCGTTCCCGTGCCTCGGAGAGCACGTTAAACCGTCGGTCCCGGTTCCACTAATACCAACTTAATAAGTTAATAAATTGTCATAAAAATATGACATCATATCCTCGCCAAGCCGTCTGGCCAGCGTGGCGAGTGTAGGCCAAATTCTGGAAGGCCCATCTCCAACAGTGGAGGTCTAGGACGCTGTGTTCTAAGGGCTGTAATGCATAAAAAAAAAAGAATGAAATCAGTTTATACGTTAACCAATATTACTATTACTGCCTCCGTGGTCTAGCGGTTAAATCCGTGGATTTAGACTCGGAGGTACTGGGTTCGATTCCTGGTCGGGGCACAAAAATATTTATTAATATATTTAATTTATTTGTGATATTTCTCGAGTTTGGTACGCTGGAGACATCGACGAGCTTGCCACTTGGCCTATAGTAAAGTCGGCTAAATGTGAATCCGCTTATTTATAAGTGTGGTTCCTGAAACTGGAAAACGGTCGTGATGATACTTTACTTTTTACTTTTTTTTCGATGGGATTAACTCTCAAATTTGACATTTGTTTTATTTTTTAAATATAATATTTGCCTCGCCAGATTCGTCTGGCCGCGTAGCCTATTAATAAATAAATCTATAACGAAAAGTTTACATTAAGTAAAAACTTTGTTTAATTAAAATGTTTTTTTTTTTTTGCATTGAGTGTACTTTGTTACTCCCGTTAACAAACAGCGGCCGCTTTATTGACAGCGAGTCGTCTCGTAACGAAAACTTCCTGTATACAGGTGCCTTTACCTGCTATATTTATAGTATACTAAATACCCTTATAGTCTAGGAGCCCAATGCAATATACCTGCTTCATTATGGATTATATTATATTATATTATAATGCACATTTTACCCTACCGAGAAAGTAACGCCGAAATTAATAGTTATGTGAACTATAGATTGAAAAGGTGTTCTTTTTGTCTCTGTGTGCTCAGCACGACTTGTGACATCGCGTGTACCTGATGGTAAGCGGTACGCGAGGTCCAAGAATGGGAGCAACTGGCCCCAGCCACAGACGACAGAAAATAATAAGAAAAAGTTAGATAATAAAAATATAAATTACATATTATTATTATTTTAATTTGTAAATATTATACGAGTATATGTATAAAGATTAAAATATATATATATATATACTTTACGAATTAAATTATACGTTAATTGTAAAATTCAGGTAAAATAATAATTGTAGAATACTAGGGTAGCTAGTGCAGCTGGAGCCCAAGACACAAGACGAAAATTCCTGGTTTGGGCTTCAACGTGCAATACAATTGGAAACATGTAGGTTGTGTCAACTCTCAAGTAATTTAATATCTAAATATTCCACTATTGTAATTATTATTGTAACTAATTTATACTGTATAAATAAAGAATTATTATTATTATTATATTTTATATTAACTATTATTATTAACCGAAAACATCATACGAAGCGAGATATGAAATATCGAAAATACGCTTACCACGGAAATTAGATGGCGCTGTGTGACCTGTCTGGAAATATTTATTATTATTATTTATTATTTATAATATCCCATCCGCCTAAGCTACCTACAACAGTAACCTACATAGTAATTCTACCACTACTTAAATTTAAAAAAGGTGTTCTCATTTGATTGATATCCAGAGAGCGAACATTTCTAACACGTAATAATGTATCTATACATCATGATAAAGCTCGCTCCTCGATCATCAAAGTAGGTGTTTCGCAATCACAATAAGTGATTCATTTATGTACCTAGCTATTAATCGCGAATGTGCTCCAAAACGCTGGAAAATAATCATATTTCATTCTTGCGTGAGGCCACCTAAGAGAAGACCACTTCCGAGAGAAGTTGCTCTTAGTGGAGAGCTGAAATCATACCTTTAACTTTAACCTATGGCGTCAATTCGGTCTAATTTATCATCCAAGCAGGGACAACTCTGTATGGGAAAACAACTATTTATAGCACCCACCACGCCACCATATCTTGCCTCTTGTAAAAGAATGGCCGGGAATTCGCCGACGTTTTATATCTTATGGGAGTCATAAGTCCAGATATTCTATCAAATATACCTTTTGGTACACTCTGTATAACACGTCACAGGGATACCTTTTACATCCCATTTGTATCTAATAATGATATGCAGAATGCTTTCATCTGGAGAACATTTGACGATTTTAAAAACATTGCTTTCATATTGACATTATCATGTACTACCCCAGTCGCTGCCCGTGATGGCTTGACTCAGGACTACTTTACAAATGCCTTAAACCGATCTGTATAAGTGTTGTATTTCTATTGTTATTTTGTCTTATTCTGCCTCATATCATCTCATCATTTATGTAATAGTCTACTCAGTGTTTAGTTTTATCTATGTTTCAATATCTATTGCTGTGAAAACTCGTTATTAGCCCTTTCTTACTTTATCTTTTTTTTTTTTATTTAAGTATTGTTTAGCTGTAAGTTTTCTTAATTGTATAAAATAAAATAAAATAGGTAGTCTAACGAGCTTTTTACTGATTGTATAATGGACTAATTTTAATTCCGTACTAGAAACTATGGGACAATATAAAGGATTTTAGTCTAGACTAGAAAGGAAGAAAGAAAAACGTTTACTCATCGCATAAAACAGATACAAACTTATACAATTAAGATATGAGGCCGAACGCGACAGGCACCTATCAGTACTCCAGGATATGCCGACTAAATACAGCTCAAACTAAATATCAACTAACCGGTGGCAGAATTCGGATTTAAAATTTGAATATTTCTGTAACCGTTGAACGGAGAAGGGGAGAGGAGAGATGTCGCAGTGGATGGGTAAAACATAAAATAAAATCATTTATTTCCTTTAATTAACTTAAAACAACTTGGATGTTGTCAGCAAAAGACTTAGAAAAAGAGGTATACAATAAAATAAGCAAATAAAAAACAGTTCGGTAATTATAGTTGGACCGTAATATTTATTCAGATATTTATTTATTTATTTAAACTTAATTGCACAAAGTACAAAGGCGGACCTAATGCCGCTAGACATTCTATGACGGTCAAACCTTCGGGACAACGAGAGCAGTAAGTACATAAGGTAGGTGCAATACTGAATAAACTTGAGTAGTTTAGTTGCAGATAACATATACATACTTATTAATAATTACATACTAATACATACATATAACCTACATAAATAAAATATTAACAATACAATATAATATATACACAATACTATACCTACTAATGATAAATCACAGTCTGATTAAGACTAAGCTAAAACAAAAGGAGGAACATGGAAAATTACGAACCTCGGTCTATGTGTTATAATAACATTATTGGCATAAACAAGTAAATTGTAACTTAATAGGCTTGTCAACTTAATATGAATTCGTGGCTGTAAAAGGGACAGCTTACAATCTAGTACTAATTACTAATGTTAACGCAAACATTAAAAAAATATTCTAATTCTAGTTCGTAGCTGAAAACGGGCCTTGTCACCTTATGATCTAACAACATTCGTTTGCTAGTCGAAGGTTTTGCTTTCGATACAATTGGTTGAAGTAAGCTTTCCAGCCACTATTTCAGAACTAAAGGCCAATATCGTTTAAAAGTAAACGATGTTTCACCTCCACCACAGCAGCGCAGAATTCAGTCGATAGATTCCACAGGTGTGTGGCGTTATGGGGTGTATCAGGCAAAGCTTTTTGTAGCTGTCGCTAGCGGCAATGGTACCTTGTTTACACCTATGACGCATCATTTTTTGTGTTAATTAATGTTTTTTATTTTGATAGCAGAAAAATGAATTTAAACTTAACGTTATATACTTTAAAAGACGAATTAAGATAGCGAACACCGTCATAAAAAAAAAGGTCGAATTAATAGAACAGCAATTTTGAGGTCACCATATCTTTGATTTCGCTTGAAAATCTCGATTTGTACACTTAAAATCTGCTCACTTTGGCATAATATCCAGAAAATAATAAATTTCGTAATAAAAATACAAAATTTCTATGGAACTGACAGTTATATTAGGTACCATCTATCATGCGCCATCTATCGTGATAAACAGTTAGTGATACACCCCATTATAGTTGCACACAATTATAGTTTTTAAAACACTATACATTAGGTTGACATTAGCTCCATCCATTGCAGTGTATATTCTTATTCTTATTCTTTATTTGTCACCGAACGTTCCCACCGGAATTTGGTTAGGTCCATGATTACACCAATTTCTACATTCGATATTTTAATTTAAATGTTTATTATTTTATTTTTAAATGTTATAAATAATGAAACAAATATTTTGAATGAAGATGCCTACTCTATCTTATATTCCATTTCATTGGCTTTACAATATATACGACTATATTAATATAAAGTTATCGCCTTGACAATAACTAAATGTATAGTGAAAGTGTTTATGACATCGTTTGGTGCATAAACTTGGAAAATGCGAATCTTCAATGTTTATTTCGCTCTAATGTCAAATATCACCGCGGGCGTTTCATTGCATTAGATATTTAAAACTGATATCTGTGCTAAAACCAGTCGCACCCTCTATTTTCAGACCTGGATCAAGCAAGTCAAAAAAAAAATAGAAATAAAGCTGTCTATGTGACAAATGAGAAAATACGGCACGCGCTATATTTATTCATCATCATTACAGCCCCTAGAACACAGCGTCCTAGACCTCCACTGCTGGGGATGGGCCTTCCAGAACATATATCTGTAGAATTTGGCCTACACTCGCCACGCTGGCCAGACGGCTTGGCGAGGATATGATGTCTATTTTTTTTAATGACAATTTATTAACGACTCCACAAGTTGGTATTAATAGAATCAGGACCGACGGCTTAACGTGCTCTCCGGCCACCGGAACGGTGGTGAAGAGAAGACAAATTTCTAAGCATTCCATGGATTCACTGTGCGGGTGCCGGGTCCATCGTGTGCGGGTAAGAGATGAGAAGAATGGTGTCTCGGCCTTGCGACCGACAATAGGCTGGTTTAAGTAAAGGAGGCCTCCCTTTTTTATTTTATTGCGCGATAATACGCTCACCATCCACCATTCTACTCCTCTCCCTACCCAACCAAATACTGTATGATTCCGTTAATGCTGTCTTGGAAGCTCGTTCCATAAATGTATTGACGGCAGACCTGCCCAGTAGATCTATTACAAATGTACGTAAAAAAGTGAATTTCTTATTGGTATTGGGGGATGGGTTTGAACTGATCTTTGTAGGATTTAAGGAATGCGTTCTTATAACCGAGCTATCACCGCGCTATATTAATTACTACAAAATACAGAACCCATCTGCTTTATCATATTTAAATGAAATGAAATTAAATATCGTTTATTTGCAATAAATACAGTACAGTGGTCACAAAACTTTAGTCAGGTCTACTCACATTATATTCTACTTGCAAGCAGGCGTGCAAATCTTTACTTACATACTAATATCATAATCACAACTACACTAAAACAAAAAACAATATTAATTAACCTGTTTTGCACTCAAGATACTCTTTTACACTATAAAATCTATGGTCCAGTAGCCATTTCGTCAGTTGTAATTTTAATTTAGGGCCCTGCAATAATTTTATTTCGTCAGGAAGCTTATTATATATTATTATACACATATTAAATACATTTTTCATACTTATGTCTTTATAGCAGGGGGCTGGTATAATAGATTTAAAAACTTTAGGTCTTTTAATGTCAGTTGCTTCTTGGAACTTTTCTTACTATTAAATAATAATAATAATAAATAATATAATAAATATTTCCAGACAGGTAACACAGCGCCATCTAGTTTCCGTGGTAAGCTACGAGATTTAAATATATACCTACATATTATACATAGAAACATCCAGACCGAGACAAATTATACAATGTACAACTTGGCCCCGGTGGGAATCGAACCCACGACCTCCCGAGTTGACGGCAACGTTTGTTACCACTAGACCACGGAGGCGGTCGATGTTGATGAAATGATGCGATACTTCTCATTATTCTATGGTTGCAAAGACTCTTGACGCTCTGTTATAATATAAAATTTGAAAATCTGTGGTCTTTGCAAACGAATGCAAACTAAACGCTTGAAAACTAGTTTAAGAGCATTGTAGAACAATATAGCTGCAGCAAGTCGCAGTCAAGACATCGGCTCGCCATCTCCTGCCATTAGTAAAGAAACTCGCCACAAACTGCATTGTGTCGTCCAACAGTCAAAAACTCGCATGTCGCATTTTGAAAACATTTAAATATCTTTAATGACGACAAAAAAGTGTGAATAAATATCAATTGTAAATAAATAAAAATAACCATTATTACTATTATGAGAGTGAGCGAACCTTTGTTATACGACGTCATACTGCTAGAGGGATATTTATATATACATATTTTCGGGAATTTTAAATGTCTGTAAATTTAAAACTACTAGATATTTATGAATAAAACAAAAATAGTTTTAATCGATTGGCATAGCATTCACAGTTCGGTGCAATAATCTCTAGTATTTTATTAGTTCTAACGAATTCTCTCTCTCATCTTGCATGAAGTTCTCATTGAATGGAATTGTTGTATATTTTGCTAGAAAAATGTACATTGCAGCCTTGACCAGGTCAGTCCAAACGTCCTAACTACCAGGATGAACTTGTTGGTTTGATGCCCAACATTCTCCGCCAACAACATACAAGAGTAAAGTGAAGTAAAAATTTTAAAACATTAGTATCATCACGACCGTTTCCCTTTCGGGGTAGGCAGACACCACTTTTATAAGCGGATTCACATTTAGGAAACTTTACTATAGGCCAATCATGACAAGAGGCAAGCTCGTCGATGTCTCCAGCGTACCAAACTCGAGAAATATCACAAATAAATTAAATAATAATTAAATGTATTTGTTTACATTATAATACATATTTTTGTGTCCCGACCAGGAATCGAACCCGGTACCTCCGAGTCTTAATCCACGAACTTAACCGCTAGACCACGGAGGCAGTTCCGCCAAAAACACACAAGAGCATCAATTAAACGATTCAAACTACAAAATAGCCTTTAAAATATAAAATTATCTCAATAGACATTTTATAATTCAGCAAAACTATTTTTATGGACATACGTACTTTTCACTGTTAAACGACGATTGCCGAGACTGTTAGCACTTCAACATCAAACCCCGACCCCCATTAGCTCGCACATTAATTATTATTCAAAAAATAAACAATCAATTCTCAACTTTAGACTAAAACTTTAGGGTTTAATTTTAAACAAGCATAGTTAAGGCTTTGTATAAACAATTGTGTGTTAGATATACCATTACGACCTGCATTTGCATCGAATTTAATTATATCACGGAGCTGAGACTTTTGTTACGTGTGTAATGTTAAATGGGGATCAACTGGACCAATCGGGGTCGTCGGCAGTAGTGAAAGTGGCACCCTCTATAAATTTATTATCGTCGCAAATACATATGATATACTGAATATAGGCCTTCCTCAATTTTCACAATTCCTCACGATTTTCCGCCACCTAAGCGACCTTTTTCCAGTCATCTGTCCCACTCTGCGTCTTCCCGTACGTGCCCTCCATTCTGGAACCCGTCTACTCCAACAGATATCGGTTCTGTGACAAACTGTCCGGCTCATTGCCACTTCAGCTTGGATGACAAAAAAATATCAATTTCTGTTTCACAATATTTACCTATCGTAAATTATATCGATTGGGAAATAATTAGGTCTATTGACAGTTTCGTACTGCTCGCATGGATGAGCTTAGAATAAGGATCATGTAGTCGAGGTCAAAAACCTATACATAAGTGCCTGGTCATTTGATAGGTACTATTTGTGCTCGTATAACTGGACCAACGCTTTCAATTTAAAATAAGACTTACGCGAGAATTGATTAAAGTGCAACGTTAGGTAATTTTGTAGCGTTTCCACATCTAAAATTAATAGTCATAATACTAATCACATCGACAAATAGCTCGGCTATATTTACCCGGTCCACCGCGTATTTTGCACGGTTGTATATGCTAAGAGTGCATTTGCAAGGCGCAATGGATCGGCTGGATAATTCCAGATATTTTAAATAATATATGGAAATCATACCAAATTGCTTACCATTTTACAAGCGTAATCAATATTGACTGCCTCTAAGGTCTAGCGGTTATGTCCGCTCTATTTAGACTCTGCACGGGACACAAATAATTATAATAACTATTCTCCAGTTTGGTACGTTAGAGACATTGCCACTTGTAATGATGGGCCTGTAGTAAAGTTGGCTAAATCTGAATATGCTTGTTTAAAAAAGCTTGGTTTCTGACCACCCCGAAAAGAGATAAAATCGAAAAGAGTTAGGCTATAATCCACCATGCCTAGCCCAATGCAAATTGTAAGATCATACTTAATTTCCATTTGCGGTAACTTCAAATAAACCCTTCATGTTTCCATATACTTTAATTTCTATTTTGTTATTAGTCGGTAATTATCATAAATAATATAAAAAAGGTTAAAACATACAGGACGTGGGAATGCAAGTCATCAAGCGCACCGTTATGTCGAATCTAAGAATTAGATATTGTAATATGACCATTAACGATACAAACATTGCCTGGTTATAAAATAGGTCAATGGACGAGTGTACGGCATCAAGCGTACCTTCCTGTCCAATCTGAGAATTGGATATTGTAAAATGGCCCACAATCAATCAACCAATAACGACACAGACAATGCCTGGTGATATATTAGGTCAATGGTCTAGGTAATCCAATAGGGTATCCTCACATCAGAGTAGCCGCGGATCAATTTCCTCAACTCGTCAGTAATGATATCCGATAGTGAAAGACCTTGACGTCAACTGCATACCATACCAATTTAGAAACAGGAACGTAGGTCAGAGACGTAGATATGAACATGCACTTTTAATTAAGGATTTGCAGTTGTGACTTTCATTCTCGTAACACCATTTTGTCCTTCGTCTCAGTAAAGCTAGTGACTCTTTTTTCGGACTTGGTGTTCGTTTTTAAAACACACTACAATTCTTCTGTTTCATCATAGTTTAATTTATTTAACCAAAAACTTAAAATAATTTTACATTTATTATAGTTTAACACCTAAGTATCAGTAATAAAATATGTTTCCTAATTTGGCCAATGTATAAACTCAATTATATACTAACCTTTATGTTCTGTAATGTGTTGTGGAAATTAATGAATAAATAAAAAAAAAATACAACGAATGTCAAAAAATAATATATAATCATTATACGAGTATATCTAAAATGTCCGTAATTTTATTTCCTAGAAAGTTAATGGACTACATTTCTCAAAAGTAAACGCTAATAAATAGACTAATAATAATAATTAGATTAATAATAATTAATAGACTTGAATAATCTTTGAAACCTCCTAAGATGAACTCATGTTTTTTTTTTTAATTTAAACCAGCACGACATGTGACCTTGCGCCCACCTGATCGTAAGTGGGGAGCGAGATCCATGAATTTTAGCAACTGGAATCAGACGCTCATGACTGACATCAGTCCCTAACACTATACCGGCTTGACTGGACATGACGGCAATTCGAGCCTGAACCCGAAATGTGTGGATACACTTTACTGGGTTTATCAGCACGAACGGTGGATACTTCCCCGCCTCAGCAGACTGGACAAATTACCACTATCAGTCTGCCTACCACCTATTTTTAGGTAAGACACAATACATATATTTGTGCTTGACCTAAAATATTATGTCTATGTAAAAGCAATTTACCGCAATATTTGCATAAATATTGAAACTTACAACGTTGATGTTGGCTGTATTTAAAGGTAATACCTCTATTTTTACTACCTATATTTACTCTACTTAAAAAAGATAATTGATAAAAATGCACTTATAAAAGCAGGTTTATTAAAAATTTTATGCAACATTTTTACCGCACATGCACAGTTATGATACACTATGGTACGTTAAAATCATTGATGCTTGCTATTTGTTACTATATTGGCCATCTCATCATTTAAAATCTACGGCCTTTACCACTAGACCACAAAGGCAAAACATATTATTTTAATTTGATATTGAAAATGTGCATAGCGTTTTTGCTCTGTTAATCTTCGAGGTATAAATATCAAGTCGAAAGCTGTTTCCAGTCTTAATTTCCATGTCCAGAGATAAGCCCCACATCCTCAGATACCTGTTGAGACCACTTAATCCAAGAAATGGACGGACATCATGGCGTCTACTCTGGAATGTCTAATTTTAAGTTAATGTAATTTTATAAATTACGTTTGAAACTATCCATAATAGTATTATAAATTTATTTTATTTATTTATTAATTACAGGAAAACTTACTAAAATGAGCCCATTAAAAGTGCAAGAAGAATTGTCTGTGTGTATGTATGTTTGTTTCGCCTTCACGCCTTACTTAGCTGATTTGGCAGAATTGTTCATTGGAACCCTGATAGTGATAATAATGATAACGTTTATTTAAAATGTTAAATGTTATAAATAACAAACTGTGGGAATAAGCGTTTAAAATTTTCATTTTACCGAGGTGTCTCCGAATGTCAAACAACAATTTTTATATTATGCTGTTTATTTCTACGGTCATCTCGCTCACTTTAATTGTAAATGCACAGCTGTCAAATTCAATGTATTAATTATATAATACACACTTATATATATATACATATATATATATTTAAACTTCTACTTTTTTTAAGAAGGAGTACGGTTGTCCATATCATCATGATATTTTTTACTAAAACAGTGATATGACGTATTGATCTGATGACGACATTACTCCGACGCCGCGGCCATTATGTCTGTCTAATAATTTCGCCTTCAGGCCTTTATTACAGATGCGAATTTAAGCGATAGAAAGAAAGAAATACAGAGTTCTTTGGACCGAGGATTAGAAATGACGTCATCTAAACTTAACGGCCACCTGAAGATTTTTCTGACCACCATATTACACTGGCAGAGCCGGGTCAAACTGTAAATGAATAATCTATTATATGTAACGATCAATTAATTACAGTGGGCGTATTAATTTCAACTATAATTTAGTAGATACGTGCCAAAATATCTATACATATAAATATATGTGCAATTGGCACATATTGCAATCAAATCTAGATAAAAAATATAGGTACGCATGTTTACGTGATAAATTTTAATATTACATGCATCTCACTATAGGGCATATTTTTTTAGTAAATACCTACGTTAGAGTTAAGATCTTATAAAAAACACTTTTAAATGATATTGGTTCTCAAAAGATCAAAACACGATTGCCGAAAATTGTTGAGAAAGTAACGTCTGAAGTAATTTATTTCGTACGTTCGGAGTAGTCTAGCGAGGAGAACGCAACGAAAGACGCGGAGTAATTTTATTAAATTTGACTTTATTTTCTCTTAATGCAGCGATGTGAAATATAACCATAGACATGCACATACTAGTAAAACCGTAGGTAAAAAATATATTATTTAGGCCACGCGTCGCGTCGTCATCGTACGCATCACTTTTTGCGTCACGCCTTCGTGGTCGAGCGTTTAAGACTGTAAATTTAGACGCGGAAATATCGGGTTCGATTCCTGGTCAGGACACAATAATTTATATGAAATATATTCGAGTATGGTACACTAAAGACAATGAGGAGTTTGTCACTTGTTACAATGGGTCTATGGTAAAGTTGGCTAAATGTTGTTCCGATACAATAAATGCGATACTAGGTAAATTATAGAGAATCACCACTGTTATTTATTATAGATGTAGATATATACGAATATGTTGCTCGATTGTGAAATCAAAAGATAAAAAGTAAACATTAAAAAAAGAAAAAGGGTATGTAAAAAAATACAAAGTATATAATAATACAAGTATAATAATAATAATAATATAGTATAATTCCTTATGGCAAACAAAATATAAAATAATGTACATAGGCGAGCATAATACCATATGGTATTCTCTACCAGATGACCTTTGGGAGAGTGTGACATTATTATAATTTTATTTATTTAAAAACTTTATTGCACAATGTACAAAAGGCGAAGCTAATGCAAATAAAGAATAATAATAATAGTTTAATAATAATAAATCAATCATAAATACACCATAGTAAGTATAAATAACATACCAATATATAAATATGTCATACGATATAATATATACATAAATTAAATAAATACTAATATAATAATTATCATATTAAGATGATGTAAATAGATGTCATTTTGTTTTTTGAGAAAGTATGTAATTAATAAATGTTTGAATATATTTAAAGACGGAGGCTGTCTAATTGACAAAGGACGTCTGTTCCATTGGGGAGCTGCAGAAACTGTAAGATAATCTGAATATCTGCTGAAAGAGTAAAGAGGAATTGAGAGTTGATTGTTGTGAGTAGAGCTAAGGGAGCGGGAGTGCGGGTATAGCGACAAAAAGTCGATCAAATCGGCGTCGGCACCATAGCGCCGATTTTCAGCTGCCGCCTTACGAATGGAAAGCAAGTTATGGATGTAATAATTACAACCTATTTAACACATACATACATATTGCATACATAAAGATGTGAATGTTCTTCCAGCCTCTGTGTTACTACTTTCCTAAAAACTGTAGTGCTTTCAGCGAAGTAAGAAAAAGCATCTAGTCAATCCGTCAAGTGTGTGAATAAACCTTGCGCCCCAATTACGTTAAGGTGGGTTATATAAAATGGATAGCAAGCTGAGCAAGGTGGATTGAGGCATGCAGCTAGCATGCTCGATGAGAAGCAATGAGTATTGATTTTAGTTTATTTTTATATCCAATAACTGATTGCATTTGGCGCAGTGGCGGAGGCAGATTATTCCAGATTTTAGTTGACGCATACCCGAAACTACCACGAATATCAGACGTCTTATGTCTAGGACAACATAAGATGTCAAAACTAGTTCACGTGTTAGTGACAGCAAGATGTTCCAAAAAGACTGACTTGTAGTATTTATATATGTCTACGAAAGCAAGTATTAAATTTGACAGCCGCGGGGAAGTCGGCGTTTTTGGCGCTTCATGACACGCCCTTAATTCTCGCCATAACGTTAACACCTCGAGTATGAGAGCCCATCTCTTGTGCCTCGAGGAACGTACATCAACTTACATACAACGCTTGTCTTGTAAAATTATTTCAAATCCAGTACTATGAGCTAAGGACGGCCTTATGAAGATTGCTAGTGAGAATTGGATGTGAGTATACATGCATCGTCGAATCTTGGGGGAAGCTTTAAGGTATATCTAGCAGTGGAGAAGACACTGGCCGATAAATATTATGTCAACGATAGACATAGCGGGGCGCCATCAAAATCACTCGGACGCCGAAGATGCGTGGTACTTGAAGGGGAGGGATAAGGTATTGTTCTCAGAAGTGTCGCTTACCTGACTATGTACTTTCTTAGAATGTTTTCTTTATTTTGTTAATCTGTATTTTGGCCGCCCAGGTTATTAATATAATTATATGTGTCGAGTCAGGAAAATGCACCAGGATGTGATTGAGAAAATTCGCTAAAAGGGACAGTCCAAGTTGGTCAGAGTCGTGTCGGAATTATTATCGCAGCGGCAATACATACAATTTAACTGACTTTTCACATCCTCGTGCGGTCATATAAATTAAATGTCTTCCTTAACACGGGATGTCGTATTCCGCAGATATGAACGACATATCTATAGATAGTGGAATAAATCTATATTTTTTTGAAGTAAGTAAGGAACAATGATTTTAAAAAAACTAATTTATTAAATAAACTAAAACCTAAACTTTTGAAACATATAAATTACTATATTATTTAAAAAAACAAATTTATAATTTAAATAACTACTAATTAAAAAATAAAAAGAAAAAGAAAAAAATGCTTCAAATCGCTACGCCCAATGCTTTCACGTTAAATGGCAATGCTGATCCTTTGGCCCAAAAACTGCCAGTCCAAACGGCGCAAAAACACATCTCCTAATAAGCTGAGTGTATTTCCGCCGTTTGAGGTTATCTGCTCGTAATGCAGCAGCGCCTGGGTCCTTAGAGGTCAAGGACATGTGGGAAGGCGCCAGGGTGTCCACACAGGTGGCATTCCACACTAAAGACAAACCTATAAAACTATAAGACATGAAATATATTTTAAATAGGAATAAATATGATCCATGATACTGGGTCTTTAATACGGATGGGCATAAAAGTTGAATTCATAAGTAAATTGAATGCTACCATCCATTTGCAGGCCGTGAGAAACTGTACCGCTTTTATGATCACTTATATTTAAGTTTATTTTATTGCAAATTGAAATAAAATAAAATGATAATAAAAAATCAAACATTTAATTATTGGACATTAGTTGTAAGTAGGTAATAATAAAAATAATAATATGTTTACTAACCAAGATACCTACTTTTTTTAAATTAAAAACTAATTATAAAAAAAACTACACTATACATAAGAAAACGCAACAAATATTTGGAGATCATCATTAATTACTACTTCATCCCATTTGTAGTCGAAACGATGGGTTCGTGGTCTGAGGATGCTCTGGTGTTTAATCATGAGCTTGGGAAAAAACACCGCTTAGCGACGGGTGACCTTTTAAGTACTTGTAGATAAAATTTTGCTCGGCACATTGCGCTGCATTTATCGGACGGTTTTAGTTCAATTTTTTTTTTTTTTTTAGTTTTATTTATAGTGTAGTTTTTTTTGTTTATTTATTGTTTGGTTTTCTTTTTAATTATTTAATATTGTAATTCTTTTATACTGTTTCTTACTTCGTATAAATTAATTAAATATCAACTATACACATAATTTCCAATGAAAAAGAAAACTATCCTACAAAATAAACTTAAGCAAATACAATTCTTTCTACAAAATAAGATCTACATTTACAAATATTATACCGAACAGTAAGTACACTGCAATAAAATCTCGAAGGTGATTGGTAGTAGAACCACCCACCTGAATGTCTCTGATTCCTGGGACCATTCAGTAGACTATCAAACTATAGTAGGTATACAAAGTACTGTAATTAAAGTTTATATAAAGAAAATAAAAGTATATACAAAAAAAAAACTTAAGTATATAATAATAAAACACATTATTGTTGTTCTTAAAATCAACGGCTGGTTGTTTAAAATAGTTCTGATGACCGCCTCCGTGGTCTAGTGGTAACAAACGTTGCCGTGAACTCGGGAGGTCGTGAGTTCGATTCCCACCGGGGGCAAGTTGTACATTGTATAATTTGTCTCGGTCTGGGTGTTTATATGTATAATAAGTATATATTTACAAAAAAAAAAAAGTATAATATGTAGTTTATCAACCATCTAGTTTCCGTAACACAAGCCTCGTAGCTTACCATGAAAACTAGATGGCGCTGTGTGACCTGTCTGGAAATATTTATTATTATTATTATTATACCGATAATATCTGCAATATTCCTGAGAGACTGGATCTAGTTTTTCGGATACTGGGTAAAACCAAAAAGCTTATTGTAGAGCAGCGGACGTTTGCGGTTAAAGAACATGAATTCATGATCGTGAATGCTGACACGCAATAAGCTTAAAAACTTCATCTAATTCGCAACATTTAAAATTAACATGTTCCTCATTTTATTACCAACACTTATGTATAAATTAACCGAGTCATAAACGTTAAAGATAAACTAACTGGAACTGGTACACAATTTTGTCCATAATTTAGTGAGCTTGTTAAATCGTTTTTATCGCAAGATAGGTAAATTACATAAATAGTTATTGAGCATAACCAATAACAAATATGGAAACTAGACGGCGATGCGGATTGGACGAGTTTATCCCAGACATTTGATTAAATTTACATGTTAATTTTATTGTACCTTCAGACTTGTTCTTAAATACTATTTAGATGAGCATTGAAATGTTTTATTGTAAAGTAGCATCTCGGCCGTAATATAATTATTAAAAGGGCGGCAGTCAATCATCAATCATAAAATTATTTTAATCGTGTAATTCAGTAGTTCTGAAACTTTTTGACGATAGAACCCTTAAATACGCGACTGCAATTGAAGCCTAATCCGGAAACGTGTCAATACACTTTACTGGGTCTATCGGCACGAACGGTGGATACTTCCCCGCCCCGGCAGACTGGGAAAATTGCCACCACCAGTCCGCCTACTACTTATTTGTTGTCTTTTTTACCCGACTTCGACTGCGCGACGCAAAGAAGGGTTATACGTAGTACACCATATTCATATACATAAAAAAAGTAAAGTATCATCACCACCGTTTCCCTTTCGGGGTGGTCAGAAACCACGCTTATAAAGAAGCTTTCCATTTAGTGACTTTATAGGCCAATCATGACAAGTGGCAAGCTCGTCGATGTCTCCAGCTTACCAAACTCGAGAATATCACAAATAAATTAAATATTAATTAAATATATTTATTTATATTAATAAATAAGTCAGATACTCGTAACTGCCATCAGTCCCTAACACTATGCCGGCTTGACTAGATGCTTTTTCACACTTCGCTTGAAGGACTCCAAATTATAGGAAAGTGGAAACACAGAGGCTGGAAGAGCATTCCACATCTTTATCGTACGACAGATGTATGAGTCCCCAAATTTATATGTACGCGAAGGGATGGTGACTACGGTATGTGGGTGCATATTCTGACCTGTGCGTGTGGTTCGGTTGCGGAATGGAGAGGGAGGGATTAGGTTATAGAGTTCTTCGGAGCACTCACCATAGTATAGCCGGTAGAACACGCTCAGAGAAGCCACATCTCGGCGAAGCTGCAGGGATTCGAGAGTTCCAGATGTAGTGGCATCGTCCACAATTCGTACAGCTCGCCTCTGCAGGACATCGAGAGCATCTGTGAGGTACTTGGCGGAACCATCCCAAAGGTGAGAACAGTATTCTATACATGATCTGATCTGTGCTTTGTACAGCAACAGTCTAATTGAAGGCGGAAAAAACCGCTTATACGTATATGTATATTGTTTACTTTACTTATATATATATATATATATATATATATATATATGTTGTAATATTAATATGAAACTGAAATTATATATGAGTATATATGTATATACCTAATTATAAATACTTATAAAATAAATAACAATTTAAACGCATAGCTAAATATAAGAAAAAAAAAAAAAACAATAATATATCTTACATATTTATATAATCACATTACACTACACTACATTACACTTTACTACATTACACTACACCCAATAAGTATTCATTAATATTAAGTTTGAGTCAGAGGAACCTGGAGTGCTTTAACACAGACTAAGCTTTTGCTTAGTTTAGTTTTGCCTCCAGTCTCCTACACAAATGTTTCTAAAATATTGTTACTAATATTAAGCTTGTGGGAGAAAATAAATACCTTTTTTATTTATTTATTTTTATATATATTTGTATCCCGACCAGGAATCGAACCCGGCACCTCCGAGTTTAAATCCACGGTCTTAACCGCTAGATCACGAAGGCAGTTATTTATATATGCGTTTATTTATAAGTATATCGCCGGGTTAAAGCAAAGACCAAGGTAGTAAGGTAGTCATTATTGCACAAATAATATTATGAGTGTAGCAAAAGCTATGCAAAAAAAAAAAAAAAAAAAATGTTACAAATAATCTTAGGCATTAATCTTCGCCATTGTACACTTATTTTACACAATACGGTTGCTGAAAAACATGGGACTTGAAACTCTGGGCCTATGGAGTCCAAGCGCAAAAAAGTTTTTAAAAGACATAACACCGCGTCTTGTTGTCTTCTCTGGTGACAAGAGGGCAGGCTCTTTCTTCTCCCAAAGAATCAGTATTGCAATTCAGCGGGGAAATGCAGCCAGCGTTCTTGCCACCATTCCACGCGGACGGGACTTATATCCTTAGTATTATTATGTATTTTATTTTATATATTGTGGAATATGTTCCAATATTAACTATGGTTAATAATATCCTCCAATAATGTTATCATACGGTTCGTAAGTTTTGAAGCATGCGGAAGTGTATGCTAGAAGCTACGTTGGCTGACCTGATGATGATCCTGTGACGATCCCCGCGGGGCGTCCGCACGGCCTGCTGTAATATAGAACGAGCCTGACCTTTGTGTATACTTACTTGTAGCTAACTTGCATCTAATGTTCAATACAAAGACATTCAACAAATAAACGGACAGGGCAAGAAGCCAAACAGTATGAGAATCAACGCTATGCCAATCGTCTCATAATTAATTAGTATGACAGTTTGCTGTTTTACGAAAACTATGCCGATTGAAAGGCTGTAATAAATATCACGTGAACATCCGACTTTCTACAAATATTTGGCTTCTCCAATTAATGAGGCTAAATCCTCTAGAAATATGTTCTTGAAGGCGCATATCTTAGCAGTGGAGATCAATGAATCGGTATTCTAAATACTTATATAATGATAATAATTTGTTTTTTTTTTGTTTTACATACTCGTACAATTTCGTATTAGTATTTATTATATTTATAAGTAGGACCATGGGACCGTGGGGCCTCGAGGCAAAAACTTTATTTAAAGAAATATTTAAAAAACTAGTCGACGTCTCTGGTGACCCACGGGCTGGCAGCTTCCTCGCTGAAAAGATTAGTATTGAAATTCAACGAGGAAATGCTGCCAGTGTTTTGGGCACCATGCCACTGGACAATGGCCTGGAGGAAATTTTTATATTATAAGGTATGTATAATTTTTTTTTAATTATATTTAATTTGTTATTTAGATTTAGTTTATTTTTTTAGGTTAATTATTATATTGTAATTCTTTTATATTGTTTGTATATTACTTCGAATAAAAATTCTTAATTTAAGTAGATTATATAAGTAAGTTTATTATATATATGTAAAGAAAGTTTATTTCTTTGATTTAAATTGAGTCGCGTTCGCATTGTTGGAATTTTGAACGCGGTCGAGTGTCGGTGACAGAACTGACAGAGAGACGTCAAGTTAGGAGTGCGTATTAATATTAAACTAATAAATCTTTAGATTAAAGAAGGCATTGACATAATAAGGAATAAACTTTAAATGTCGTTTCTTTGTTTACAGGTGAGTCTTTTTAAATAGTAGTGTAATTTGGTTTCTAATGATAGATACTTGTAATTGATAAAATAAAACTTTGTTTACAGAGCAACACAACGTGGTTTCATTCTCTTGACAATCCTTTTTAATGAGAAAACTTTATAACTATTATATAAATCTAATTGGTGTGTCACTTATAATTTCATGCGTGCTTTTCTTAAAAACCTAAAATGGTCGCCTCAAACACCGCCATGTACCAATGAGAAATACACAGATCACTTCTTAGTGAGAAATATCAAAGGAAGTGATTCGAATGTAACTTATGATTTTTGTTTTTGTATCCTTTGCCTATTTGTATGTATCATTTCTGTTTTTTCTCCGAATAAATAAATAAATAGTCATATCTATGAAATGTAATAATGTAAGTCTTTACAACATCGCCGTCTCCGTGTCTCGAAGAGCACGTTAAGCCGTTAATCGTTAATATAAAATATGAAATTACACCCTCGCCAAACCTTTTGGCCAGCGTGGCGAGTGGAATGCCCATCTTTAACAGTAGAGGTCTAGGATTCTGTGTTCTAAGGGCTGTGATAAATGCATTCCCAGTTATAGTCGTATTCGACGTGCACTTTCAAATCGATTTTGTTGTTTCACGGACAACATGCTGATCTGCAAGCTACGGAAGTGTTAAACTCATTATTTTTCAACATTACATTGGTTTCATTGTATATCTCCATAAGATAAAGATAAGATAAGATAAAAATTCTTTATTTGCATAAATGTTAGTCTAATTTACAGATCTTATAGTAAACTAACTTAACGTAACAACATTTGCCAAGTAAATTGGCGAGCAAATATATCAAACATTAATAAAAAGAAAAAATTAAACTTTTAAATAAAATATGTCCAAAAACTTACATCTAGGTATTCATACAATATTGTCAGCTTAAACTTAGGTATTACAATTGTCAAAATATTCTTTTAAATTATAAAACATATTTTGTTTTAACCAAATTGTTAATTGATTTTTAAATACATTTTTTCCCAACGATTTTAATGTGTTGGGTAATTTATTATAAGTTCGTATACACATAATAAGGCAATTTTTATTACATTTTGTTTTTTTAGGATTAATATCTACAATAAGATCATAGGGGTTTCTCCTACTTCTAACGCTGAAATCACCAATCTTTCTAAACATGTCGCTGTGTTTTCTAACAAATAAGCAAACATCCAAAATATAAAGAGATGGAAGTGGCAATAAACCGAGCAATCCAAAAAGTGGTTTGCATGATTCGAACGATGGGATTCCACAAATTGCTCTAATACACTTTTTTGCCCAATAAACGCTCTATTCATGTCAGTACCATTACCCCATACAATGAGTCCATAGCGTAACACAGAACCAATGTACGCATGATAAGCCATAACTGCAGTTTTAACATTTGTCACTCTCCTAACCTGCTTTAGAGCATAAACAAAACTATTTATCCTAGAAGAAATCTTATCTACATGTGCCTTCCAATTCAGATCTTGGTCAAAAACAACTCCTAAGAATGTAATTTCCTTAGTTTCTTGTATTTTTGTGTTGTTATGAATAATATTTAAGGAATAGTCCTGTTTATTTGTTTTTGAATTATTAAATTGCATATAGTAAGTTTTATCTAAATTAATTTTTAAGTTGTTTTTGTGTAGCCACTCTATTACTTTATCCACAGTGGTTGTTACAAGTGATTCATGATTTTTAAAATTTGTATTTTTTTTGTCAGATGTCACAATTATAGAAATATCGTCGGCGTATAAGGTACATTTATAATTTGTAATATTGGTAATGTCGTTAATGTAAAGTAAGAATAAGATTGGCCCTAGAATACTTCCCTGTGGGACACCGTATTCATTTAGTCTATATGCCGAAGAGTAGGTTGTCATAATGTTATTTCCGCTAATATTTTTATTATCTTTTAGTTTTTTAATTGTTACACATTGGCTCCTATTTTTAAGATACGATGACAGCCAAAAAAGGGGTAGACCTCTGACACCTATTGCTTCAAGCTTTTGCAGCAATAGGTTGTGCGATACAAAATCAAACGCCTTTGATAAGTCAAAAAACAAACCCGTAGTTCTTAAATTATTATTTATTTTATTTAATATACACGTAACAAGTGAGTACATGGCTAGAGTGGTAGATTTATTTTTCTGAAAACCAAACTGCTCTTTTTTAATAATATTGAATTTGTTACAGAATTCAATTAGCCTACTAAACATGCATTTTTCGAAAACCTTAGAAAGGACAGGTATTAAAGTTATTGGACGGTAGTTATTGATATCTTCTTTATTGCCCTTCTTGTACAGTGGCTTTACAATTGATAGTTTTAGTTTTTCTGGAAATGTTCCCGTCACGAAAGACAAATTAATTAGATATGTCAATATAGTTAATATTTCACTAATACATTGTTTTATGATTTTTGTGTTTAATTCATCATAACCCTCAGAGTTTGTGTTGTTTAAAGATATGACTTCCTTTTTTACATCACTCTCTGATACTGGTTTAAGAAACATTGAGTCTTTTAATCTATTTATAATCATATTGGTATGATTTTTATTGGACATGTTGATAACCGACTCAATAAAATGATTATTAAATGAGGTGGCGATTTCCATAGGGTCAGACAATATACTATTCTCCAATTTAATATGTTCAATGTTATCTTTTATTGTGGTATTATTTGTTTCATTTTTAATAAGTGCCCAGCTTGCTCTGCACTTATTTATACTATTTGTTATAAAATGTATATTAGAATTTTTCTTAGAATTTATGATGCATTTTTTTAGAATATAGGAATACTTTATGTAATTACTTTTATTATAATATGATTTATTTATATAATATTTATATCTTAAAGAGCGTTTAGTTTTACAACTAATTTTTAGTCCTCCAGTTATCCATTTTTGGTTTTTCTTATTATTATTGAATATTTTAATCTTTATTATAGGAAAACATAATCTATAAAAGAGACAAAATAGATCATGAAATTTGGCAAACGCCAGATTAAAATTGGTTTCGTCATATATATCAGACCACGATAGATTACCCAAACATTCTTTAAATTTATTAATATTGTCAGTATTATAATCTCTTTTAAAAATAAAATATGATGTAGGTAGTTTTTTTTTTAACTTTGACAGGAAACTCGATCATCTGTGCGGTATTGTGATCTGAAAGGTAAAGAGGAAGAATTTCTGTAGTTGCATCCTTTATATTACTCAATATATGGTCAATACACGATGATTGTCTTGTAGGTACAGTTATATGTTGTATTAAATTATGGTTCATTGTTAAATCTTTTAAAATGTTTGTTATTTTACTTGTTTTTATAGTATTAATGTTGAAATCGCCCGCTATCACTATGTTAAATTTAATTTTGTTTATATATTTTTTGTGTATAACGTGTAGCAAATTATCAAGTTTATTTAAAAATACATTCGGATCTGAGGAAGGTGTCCTATATACACATATAACAAATAATTTATATTGTGCAATTTCTATACCGCAACATTCAAACACATTTTGTGCAGAATGGTTTTCTAGAAACTTCATGTCATGACAAATGAGGTTTTGTTTTGCTAATATGCATGTACCTCCTCTCTGTTTTTCTCTGCAAAAGCTTGATATTATTTTATAGTTTGTAATTTTTAGATATTTAAGATTTTCTTTTTTCAAGAATGTTTCAGATAAACAAATTAGATCTGGGTCTTTTTTTATGTCTTGTAGTGTGATTTCTAATATTTCTTGTTTAGGTAAAATGCTGGCGATATTTTGATGAAAAATTTTAAATGTTAAGGGGGTTTGCATGTTTTGTTTTCCTGAGGAAAATAATGGTCTTTGTTACGTGTTTGAAAATAGTAAGGTATAGTACCTTTATATAAGTTATCTTATGTAACACTACCATGTATGGCAAAGTTTTTTTGTGAATTAACATTTTAAAGAAGGGAGTAATAATATTTGTCGGAATAAAACGGTATTTAAATTAATATTCATATATTTTTTAATAACAATAGGTTTTTATACGATGGTACAATGGTTATAAATTAGGTTAACAGTAGTTAAAAAGATATTAGTTTAGCTAGCAGGGTCACATTTGTCTAATATTATTAGTTTTGATATTAAGTCCCTACCTACATCTTTTGTAGGATTATTTTATTGTGAAACCCTAGTAATAAATATTTTTGATTAATAAACTATTTGAATTTGAATTGTTTGTTTGACAATCAGAGTTTTGGAATTAAGCGCATCGTATATACCATCCTATATCCACTTAGGACTATATACTTAATACTATAAGTAACTCAGTATAATAAAATATGTAATGCCTCTAAGGAGATAGTAAAGTAAGATAAATTTACACCGACATTTATACACTGATGTTATTAGAACCGACACCGCGAACCAGATGTTTGCGCCATGAATTGATGCTGCGGCATCAAAATCTTACCTAGGCGCACTGAAATGACTAAAAACCATACATTATTATTATTATATAACATGTTTTAATAGTTTGGTTTGACAATATAACGTTTTAACGTGCTGACTTAAATAGATAAATATTTTTTTTATTGCACAGAATAAAAACATTTTACCGGACATTGATTACAGCCTTCAGAACACAGCGTCCAATTTCTCTACTATTGGAGATGGGCTTTTCAGAACATATATCTGGAGAATTTGACCTACACTCGCTGGCCAGACGGGTTGGTGCATATCTGATTTTTTTTAAGACAATTTAATAACGATTCCACAAGGTTCCAAAAATATTTACATAATATAAAATATTATTAATGGCGTTGCTAAAGTTCTACCTAAACGCTTTTCAAATGTCCCTCCCGGACCAGAGCAATCTGGTAAGGTGGGGAAAAGCTACGGAAAAGAACTGTACATTGTGTAGTGCTGCCATAGGAACTGCTAGACACACACTTGTAGGGTGCGTTACTCTCCTAGAAAAGGGCTATTACTCACGCCGACATGACAAAGTCCTAGGTGTTATCCGTGAAGCAGTAAGTCTTTCTATTGCAAGAGCCAGAAAGGGACTGACTACAAATAAAACTTTGACCACATTTGTAAAGGAAGGGCAAAGCACGAAAACTAAATGCAAGCCCACCCCGATCCTTGGCGCCGCATCAGACTGGAAAATTCTCATGGATACATTTGAACACCATTATAGGATCCCAGATGAACTAGCTGTATCAGCCTATAGGCCAGACATCTTAGTGTTTTCTCGGAACTTGAAAAAAGTTATCCTTATTGAACTTACCGTTCCGTGGGAATCAAATATTCCAAAAGACCACAACATGAAGTCGAATAAATATTATGATCTCACAGAAGAAATGATCAGGAACGGGTTCAAGACTCAGCTTTACGCAGTGGAAGTTGGTGCAAGAGGAGTTCCAGCAAAATCTTTGCATCACTTACTGAAAGAATTGGGCCTAAGCAGGTCTGCCGTCAATACATTTATGGAACGAGCTTCCAAGACGGCATTAACGGAATCATACAGTACTTGGTTGGGTAGGGAGAGAAGTAGAATGGTGGATGGTGAGCGTATTATCGCGCAATAGAAAAAAAAAAGGAGGCCTCCTTTTCTTAAACCAGCCAATTGTCGGTCGCAAGCCCGAGACACCATTCTTCTCATCTCTTACCCACACACGATGGACCCGGCACCCGCACGGTGAATCCATGGAATGCTTAGAAATTTGTCTTCTCTCTAATACTACGGATACAGAAGTCCAGTCCGCGTGGAATGGTGGCATGAACTAATTATACTTAATATAAAATAAATAAATAATAAGTAGGTCCTATACCTACTATAATACATATATATATATTAAATATATATATTATATATATATTATATTATATATATTATATATATATTATAGTAGGTATAGGACCTACTTATTATTTATTTATTTTATAGTAAGTATAATTAGTTCATGCCACCATTCCACGCGGACTGGACTTCTGTATTCGTAGTATTAATAATATATATAATAATATTTAATATATATATATATATAGGTATATTCATAAAATAATTTACGAATTCTGTCAATTTATGTAGACTTGTCTTGCTTTTTGTAAAACTATTGATTGATTTACGAATATAAAGAGGTAGTCAGTTCCACTGGTGAGCTGCTAATATCGTATAAGAACCTAATATCTGCTGGATGTTCTCTTGCTTGTCATCAAGTTGCAACACTTTATTTGTTTAGATTATCCTCTTTACACGTATTACTTATAACTCAATGTCTGTGCATAGGTTATTACATTTTATTGCAACAATATTCCACATTACAATGGTAAGTGATTCTTATTAAAATATATTAAGTACTTGCATTTGCAATAATATGCCTGATTCTACAGTAATATCGATTTTAATGCAAGTAATCCTTACCTATGCTTTGAGGTTAACTTATTGTATCAAATCATCACAACCCCTAGAGAGAGATTCCTAAAAGTTTTCTACTGCTAATTATGGGCAGAATTTCTAGAGAATTTGGCCTATACTCGCCAACCTGGCCAGACTGGTGGGGAGTCTGATATAAATTTTAATACTCAACTCATACCGCTTCTTTTCTCGTCTTATTTTACATATAATTCATTTCTCTGATTCATACCAATCTGTCTCTTTTTGTGGTGTTTTGTGGTTTATGTCATTAGTAATCTGCTAAGCTGCTGGTCTCCTGCTAACAGCTAAGTCTTTGGACCACTTTGCTGCTTAGTCATCTACTAGCAGGAGTAGAATCATACAAAATAATAAAATAATTTAATTAATGTCGTTTTATATATGCCTGTAATAGGTTTCCGTGAATATTATGACTTTGAAGTAACATTTTGTCAGTGTCAAAGTTAGCAATAGCCGGTTAAATAAATAAGAAGCGAAAAATTTGGAATAGGATTGAAGAGTAAATACTCTTAATCATTAAATATACTCGTAGAATTAATATAAATAAGGGCTCTAGTCACTGCTGGTGTACCCGCAATCTTAGATTGCAGAGATTGGAAACTTGGCGATTTCTGGTGTGGGATGCGACGTGTGTAGACAAATTAGCTCCATCTCACATCCAGACGACCTCGTCAGACGCGGGGAGAGCGGCCGTTTCTGTGGAGAACCTCAAATTGCATAAATACGCCAACCTTGGTACCGGTTACGAATTTGCGCCGTTTGGGGTCGAGACGATGGACCCATGGGGACCTTCAGTGAGGCGCTTGGCCAAGGAGTTGTCAAAGCGACTGATGGAAATGTCTGGATACAGGAAGCATGGCAATTATTCTGCCAACGTATTAAGCCTCGCCATACAGAGGGGAAATTGTTGGAAAAAGTTGCCAGTCTCCTTGGAATTATCTCGGATGGGACGTCTCTAAAGGACATTTATTTATAGTTTAGTTTATTTTTAATTTTATTATTTAGATAGCTTTCAATTTATTATTAATGTATTTACTTCGAATAAAAACCAAGATATACATAATAATAAAATAATATAAAAAAATACCAAGTTTATATAATGGACCAAAAAGTATTAAATAATTCGTCTAATGCTTTTAAAGGATAAAACTTTTTTTTCTAATATTATCCTGAAAATTTATACTTGGTAACTTTTGATAGCCATTAAAATATTGGAAATTAAAATAGCATGCAATACATAACTAAGAAGATAGTATAAAGTAGCTATATATAAAATTCTTAAGATGTTTAGCTTTAAGAAATAATATATTTTTTGATACAAACGAGTATCAAATCCTTTCTAGTCTTAATCGAATGTTACATAAAATGGTGGTTTTCCAAGTGTCTAATAATATTGGCGAAGTCAGTGTTAGGTAAGTGGAGCAGCTTTGATAAGGCTCGCCCGGCCGCGTTATCACTCGTGCCATAGTCCCTCCGCCCGGTACAATCGCCACATTCACTACAACACTACAGCATTACAAGAATCTTGATACTTTGATAATAACATTTTTTTTACTAAGCATATATTAGCACTGATAAAATTGCAACACATTTCTCTAACAGTACTCTACAATATTCCACGTCGTCCTATGACGAAGATCATGTGCTGTACTCCCTCAAGAACAAGTAGGTTCACAATCGTCAACATCCCGAATGTGAAACACCTACAGAATCTCTGCAGTGCCAATAATGCAATAAACATCTCTCATGACAGTTACAATGTATTCAGAAAAAAAAATCTTGCGCATTTCAAATAAAAATTGGCGCCATTCAATACGTTTTGTTGTATAGCATTTCGTGTATTTTTTTTATTCTTGCATAAAATTCTTACTTTTTTAACTTTTATCTTTTATTTAGTAGGTTCAATCCCAATGTATGAGAGTAGATAAATTAGTGTATGAAACTGCACATAACTACGTATTAAAACACTCGTTTGATACTATTAAAAACCTAGCCGTAGGCGAGGTTTTTAAACACACACTCGTGTATAATACCCCTTATTATGCAAAAGTTTCATAAACTACTATTTTTAAATTAAAGCATTTAAAGAGTAAAAATCTTAAGTTATTTTTTAAAGACTCCCTCACTTGCTTTACTTAAACATTAAAGCCTTAAGCAACAAACCATGCGTCTAGCTTGTGTCTGCACGGTAGCTATTAGGCCTACTGCATTTTTTTTTGCGATCCTTAGTACTATTACAAGTGGTCTTCTCCATTTTTCTGTACAATTCGGAGACATGGACTATAAAAGCCGCGGATAGAGCGACGATTGATGCGTTTGAGATGTGGTTCTGGCGTCGTTTGCTCAGAATCCCTTGGACTGCACGACGTACTAACATATCTGTGCTGGAAGAGCTTAAGCTGATCAGGGAGCAAAGACTCTCTACCGTCTGCTTTGCCCGAATCCTGCAATACTTTGGCCATATTGCAAGAAGAGAAGACGATAATCTAGAAATACTTCTAATTACGGGCAAGGTAGACGGTAAAAGAACAGGAGGAAGAAGCCCCTAGTAATGATCCAATGACTGACCACCTGAACATCCCTGTATACCAGGCCCTCCACTACGCCGAGGACCGAAACCGTTGAAGACGTCTGTTGGATGAGCTGCGATTGCGACGGAGTCACGATCCGCATCAGTGGGGTACCGACTAAGGAGGAGGAGGAGTATTGGATTAATAAACACTTCGCGATAATAACAATTGCACTAACCGTGGATGCAAGCTGGACTTTGCCCAAGTAGAAAATAATAAATAAATAAAAATACGTTAAGTATCAATACTTATTGTTCATCAGTCTACAAAGATCATGCGATGCTTGACGCTGGAGTCAAGGAGAGCGGCCGGCGCCGACCACGCCTGTGCCTCCCCTCCCCTCGGGAAACCCCCGCTGTGCCCCCACAATACTCTAATCATTGAACAATAATAAAAGACCAGCTATTTGACACATTTTTATTTATTTAAAGCTATGTAAACATTATTTCCGACAACTTAAGGATTATCAGATGCTTCGATTGGTCTTGCGGACGACGCCTGAACGAGAGACTCATTAGGAGTATTTGTAATGGTTAAAGTTAAAGTAAGTTCCGATTCCTATGAGACTCTCACAGCCTTTTACTTCGTTCTTCCCATAATAACCTACTTAAAATACCTCCCCACTCTTCCAGCAGATATTCAGATTCCTTTACAGTATCTGCAGCTCGCCAGTGGAACAGATTTCTTTTAATTATCAGACAGGCACCATCTCTTAAAATATTTAAAGATAAGCTATTATTTCACAAGCAGAATAAGTCGCCATAACTCACTTATTATATATGCGTATATGTATGTATTTTATATTTAGTTATATATTTATTTGTTTATGTAGGACATTTATTTATATATAAGTACTATATGTTTGTAATTAATGTGTGTTTTATATAGTAATAAATAATTTCAACTATAATTTTTCTCCTGCTTATTACATATCTCAGTCACAAAGGTTAGTTGGTAGAAAATGCATTTACGGCATTAAGGTCACCTATGTACCTGCACTAGTTTTGGTTTTGTACAATAAGGAATTTATTATTATTATTATTAAAAATGGCGTCAAATATTTTCGTTGGAAGTATAAGTATGTGTCATTTGCAATGATGTCTAATGCCAATTTTTACTTTATTGTATTTACCAAGAAGAAGAACTAATATTATAAGATTGCCAAGATGTTATTTATATAAAAACAACGCCGCTTAAAACAAGACTTACATACATTTATTCCTGTTTCTTTCTCGCCGCTTCCTTTCTACATTACTCATCCCCCTCTTGCTAGACCAAAGGTCGGTGCTTGCGCACTGAAGAGAATCGAAAAATAGTCGTCCTTCAACAGTCGCATAAGAGTCTTCGTCATAGAAGACGATAAAGGAGTGGCCGCGTTCATTGTTGTTTTCCCCGCATTCGTAAACCCAGCTTAATTAGTGCTAAACAACAAAATTCCAAGGAGCTTAGGACATCCAGTTTCCTTTAATTGTTCATCATCATCGTATCCCCCGTGCTTTGATACAGTCTAAAAAAACCCGCACCATTTGAATAACTTAATATTTATTTCCTATATCATTAATATGCAAAATATTTAAAACATATTTGGATGGATACAAAAGACATTTGTTCATGATCTTATCTCTAATTATTCATATTCAATCCCGGATTGGTTTGCGCTTTAAATTATTGTGACTAATGAGTTATTACAATCTATGTGACAGAAAGACGGACAGAAATATCCGCTATAATTTCTTAGTATAAAGTGACCACAATAATTTGCTTTTCCACCAGATATGGGTAAAGAAAATACCCATAGACATCAATACCCCTTCATTTTCCTAATCTACTCTAATTTAGCGCATATCTGTTGGAAAAGGTTTTGTACACCAAAGATATAAATGTCTACTAATAGATAAATGTCAACCTAATCGTTGATGTTCTTAAAACTATAATTATGTGCATCTTTACTAGTGCCATCTATGTTCAAGTACTGGAACTTTTTTCTAATGAATATCTTATTTAAAGAAAGTAAACTTTCTAGCCCTCGTGGGGCCTCAGCGTGGCGAGTGTAGGCTAAATTCTTCAGATATATGTTCTGATGTTCTATCTCCAGCAGTGGAGGTCTAGGACGGTTCTAGGGGCTGTAATGAAATGAAAAAAAACTTTCTAACATGATCCATGTTTTATGATTTAAAATATTACAATATTAGGGTAATGTTCATTAAATTACAAAAACAAATCTGACACGAAGTGCTTTAATCGAAGAAGTATGTGTTATATTATATGTGTAAAAAAAAAAACAATTTTAGTGCACGTCGAACACGAATATAACCTGCAATGCACTGGCATAGACTAATCATCGTTTGGATTTACAGTTTGGCTTCTTGCCCCGTCTTCATATTTAATATGTTTGTACACAATAAACAATAATGGAATATGTTGGAGATACGCGAGCGATAGTGCCAGGCAGCGTACTGTTACACCACTTATCGGAAAATACTACGCATCCTTAAATCGCTGCTTCGGCGCACGTCTCTGGTGGAAAACAGCCTTATTCTAACTTCCCAATAACCGATAGGTTTTTCTATTAACAAATTTATTATTAAAATTAATTATGTCGCACTGTATTCATATCACATAAATATTGTATATCCGTAACAGTGATATCCTACGCAAATAACGAATAAATATATTAATTTATCGATATAGATTTGTTAATACTAATAATAACTGCCTCCGTGGTCTAGCGGTTAAGTACGTGGATTTAGACTCGGAGCTACCGGGTTCGATTCCTGGTCGGGACACAAAAATATTTATTAATGTAAATAAATAGATTTAATTTATATTTAATTTATTTGTGATATTTCTCGAGTTTGGTACGCTGGAGACATCGACGAGCTTGCCACTTGTCATGATAGGCCTATAGTAAAGTTGACTAAATGTGAATCAGCATCATAATAAGTGGATTTCTGACTAACTCCAGGGAAACGGTCGTGATAATACTATACTGTACTAAAATTGAAGAGTAATTAACTGTTTAAGAATTGATTGTTATGGATTGACAGTAAAATTGTATGAAGGTAAGGTTTTTACATCAAGTAAATGTACACAAGTAGGTAGTTGAGACGTTCAGCCAAAAAAGACGCGTCCCACAAAAATAAGCTACAAAAATTTGTTAAACAAATTTATTACTT
The DNA here is from genome assembly GCA_910589645.1 of Tinea semifulvella. Classification (NCBI taxonomy): domain Eukaryota; kingdom Metazoa; phylum Arthropoda; class Insecta; order Lepidoptera; family Tineidae; genus Tinea; species Tinea semifulvella. The sequence goes on from OU342599.1 coordinate 8,530,804, forward strand.
TTCGAGAAAATTAGTCATCATAAAGAGGCAACAAAAAGCATTCCTACTCAAATACATATTTTAAAGGTGCGCAAAAAGTTAGTACGGATCGTTTTCATTTTAATGTCCTGTAAAATAAACAATTAGAGTTAAAAGCGCATTATATGGCGGAGTCTTCGCTCGGTTATGATGCTAAGTACAATCGTTTCATCGAATAAAATTAAGCTATAAAACTTTATGATACAATCTTGCCAAAACTGCCAAGCGATGCGGCTCAGAGCGCAACAAATAAATTATCATATTACAATTATTTAACTCGCCAACGAGAGAAAAACCGAAGCGACTCGCTCTTGGAAACACCAATCGGGGTTTAAGCTGTCAAAATACACTCGTAAGCTTTAGATGCGGGGCACTAAGTGCTATATAGGTTGCATTCATTTTCGTTTTTTTTATACTATCACGACATGTGACTTAATGGTAAGTGCCGCGCGAGGTCCATGAATGTTAGCAGCTGGAATCAGACACTCATGACTGATATTAGTCCCTAAGAGTATGCCGGCTGGACTAGGCATGACAATTCGAGCTTAATCCCAAAACGTGTGGATAAACTTTACTGGATTTATCGACACGAACGGTGGATACTTCCCCGCTTCGGCAGACTGGGCAAATTCACCATCAGTCCGCCTACCACCTATTTGTTGTTCTCGTTAAAACACATCGCACGTTAAGCTGTCGGTCCCGGTTCAACTACTACCAACTTGTTCTAATAATTTATGTTATTAACGATTGGTTAATAAATTGTCATTAAAATTTGACATCAGATCCTCGTCAGTGGCGAGTGTAGGCCGAATTCTCCAGATATATGTTCTGGAAGGCCCATCTCCAACAGTGCAGGTCTAGAACTCTGTGTTCTAGGGGCTCTAATTAATGAATGAATTTTTATATCAGTATTTATTTTATTTATTACATATAAAAAGTACACTTTTTTAAAAATCACCTAACGATAGGTCGAGGCTGGTGCCAGGGTTAATTACATTAATATGTTGAACTAGGCGCCATTGTGGTAAAATTTATATGTTACCTAATACTACTAACTATTTAAAATTCTTAAATACATCTAAACCTAGATATAACTAGAGATAACTAGATTTAGTAGAATTTTAATTACCTATTTTCCTGTTTAAATATTTGCACCTACCTCCCACATACCATGTTCGTAATGTCCCTAAGGTTGACCGAGTAAGAATGTCTAGCGGCATTAGGTCCGCCTTTGTACATAGTGCAAAAAGTTTTAAATAAAAAAATAATAATAAACTATAAAAGTGTTCTAACATACAGTATTTAATATTACAAATATAATTGAAATATATAAATAGGTATTGGTACATATACAATACACGGTATATACATAAACAAAAAAAAATGTGACCAAATTATTTCATATAAATATTTATAATGCTATACTTACAATTTTGTTGTAAAATAATATATAATCCATTTAGAAGCAAATTGTTTATAATATTATAATTTAGGCCCTTTTGATGAACTTTAACCAATGATGGTATGAGAACATGTTAATGCAGTTTTTAATATTATTAGGCAGACCATTATAAGCCCGAAGAGCTATATAAGATAAGTTTCTACCGACAAATGCAGTATTATAAGTAATTTTCACATATAATTTAATAATTAATCTTTAATAATTGTTTTTATTTATTATCATTTCATTCAAATCATTGTTTTAAAACGAGCGATAGGTATTTATATTTAGCGACCCGTTATCCTTGCACCCGAATGTACTTGAAGCGTTTCGCGTTTATTGTGGACGTAATGATTATTATTTTCGACTTTAATTTCCAAGCCGCAATCTGACCTTTTCACTCAAACGTGTTTTTTTTCTTCTTTTTAATTTACCTCTCGTTATCGTTAAACATTGATCTGGAATAGCAAGTGCAAACGAGGCTGACACATCCGTTCGCTAAGGTCTTCTACAACCACGCCTAGCTCTATATCTATAAACTCTTCGTCTATACAACTAAGAAAATAACATTAAAGGATATGAGTGAAATAGTTCATTTATTTATTTAACACTGCAATGTGCAAACCATTGGGGCAACTTTAAATATTTAACTGAAGAATAGGTAATAGAAATATTAAAACAAAATTAAGATAAGGAAATATTTTATACCTAACTACATATAAATACACGGCGCGGTGGTTGTAAAACCTTAAATCCTACAAAGGTCGGTTCAAACCTCCCCGGCATGTACCAATGAGAAATATACTTTTCTTACGTACATTTGTCATAGATTTACAACACCATCGTTCCCGTGCCTCAGAGAGCACGTTAAGCCGTCGCGCATCGGTCCCGGTTCCACTAATGCCAACTTGTGGAATCATTACTAAATTGTCGTAAAAAATTGACATAATTTTCTCGCCAAGCCGTCTGGGCAGCGTGGTGAGTATAGGCCAAATTCTCCAGTTCTGCAAGGCCCATCTCCTGCAGTGGAGGTTTAGGACGCTGTATTCTAGCGGCTGTGAATGAAAAAACATATAAATTACTAAATCATAATACATAAATAATAATTATACAAATCCCTTGCGGTCCAAGCAGAGACAATTGAGCACCACAATCACGACATACCTCTTTCGCTTCATCGACATTCATCTATCTCTTTATACATGCCCTTTTGTTTTGAATGGATTTTAAGGCACTTTCAGCTATTGTTTTATTTATTTCATCGTGGCCTCTTTTACTCACAATTTTTGCAGTTTAGTTAAACATAACGTGAACCTTCAACCTTAAAACAGAACTATAATTAAAGTCGCGGTTCCAATCGCGGCTATGTACCAATGAGAAATACACTTTTCACATGTCCATCAATGTCGGCAAATATATTGCATTGATGCAGTCCTCTTCCACCATTGCTATTATGAATTCCAGGATCTAGAAGATTTTCATGTTTAACATATCGCCCAGAGTGGTCTTCCAAGAGCCCTGGTCTGTAGATACCTACTATTGAGGAGTTTGTTATCGGCCTGACTTGACGTGTGTAGTTAATACTATATACATACCTAAAACTAGTCTAGTCGTTGAACTCTTTTCTATAATATTTTATTTAAAAAAAAAAGATTTTTTTATACTTTTCACGTTACACGTGACATTAAATAAAACAACTTGAAAATAATTAAGTTAAAATGCAGATTAAAGGACAGCGTTCTTAAAACCGAGCCACTACCGCTCTACAATTAAATATTTGCGTTTAAAGAAACAGACTTGGGCCAAAACATTTGTAGAAACTGGCTTGTCTCTGCTCCACATACGAGTACCATATCCAAAATATATGTAATTAGAATTTTAATCCAAACTCCAAATATGCATTGCTAATGTGCTGATATCATCTACTTCGCTCCGAATGATTGACGTATTTTAATGATTTTGATGCGTTGCTATAATTTATATAAGACAACATAAAAATAATAACACTTACTCCATTGACCAATACGCTAGGCCCGGACTTTAAATCAAATATTTCTGGTTCTAAATAATATAAATAAAATACTTTATTGCACACAAAATATACAATATAATATGTATATATAGACAAGCATAATACCATTAGGGTATTCTCTACTAGCTAATCTTTGGAAGAGTGACAGTTTAATATTATGTTTGTAGAGTGTGAAAATAGAAAAAATATAGTCAAAGTCAAAATATCTTTATTCACGTAAACCTATTACAGGCATTTGTGACACGTCATTATATAAATTATTTAGAATCTACTCCTGTTAGTGGAAAACTAAGCAGCGAAGTGGTCCAAGGAGTAAGCTGTTAGCAGAAGACCAACAGCTTAGCAAATTCCAGTGATAAATAGCTTAAAGATGAAAAATAAATATCTTTCAAATTCACCATTTCCAAATTTCAAAATACGTAAATAAATACAATATTACATTTATAATACTATAATACTTAACAGAAAAAAAAACATAATATTAGGATAACTAACATACTCGTACATACATAACTAAAACATCAGAGTTGCTAGGTCACTTTAACTGTAAGACTACAATCACTCTTCTGCAGTCCTCTATAAACCCTCTTCACCTACATATTTAAAAGACCAATTTTCCTTTCTTAGCTCCTTTAATGTGAAAATTCTTCGTTCTACTCAATGTTTAGTGAGGATAGGGTAATCATAAGTTCACCTTAGAAATTAAATGTCCGTAAGGTTGGCTGTCAAAAAATGTGTAGAGGTATTAATCCCGACCCTTGTACATAGAGCAATAAGGGTAAATATAAAGAAGTTTTATAGTATAAAAAAAACAATAAATGGTGTGTTAATTGCCCGTGCCATTTACATAGGTCTCTGACACATACCAAATCAAGTAGCTGTCTAGTGTTAACTACTGGTTAAAATTGTTTTGTAATCGATATTTATGGTATTTAAATTAATCGATTTCATTTCCAAATATTTTAATAGGGTACATTGTCCTAAAAATATTTACTTATTCCGCATAATCGTTACATAATAATTATTATTATTCATATTATACTAACGAAATGCATATATTATTAAACCCCTTAAATTAGTCAACTATTACCAATGAACTTTTATATTTTTTAAATTATTATTATTACTTAAATATATATATTATATTACGACACTTGCGGGTTAGTATATTTAGCCAACTTTACTATCTGCCCGTCATGACAAGTCGTAAATTGTCGATGTCTCTAGCGTACCAGATTAGAGAAATATCAAATTAAATTAACTATTGTGTCCCGACTAGGTATCAAACCCGGTACCATAGCACCTTTTAATCTACAGTCTTAACCGCTTGACCACGAAGACAAGCTAATATTTGAAGTTTTTTTTTTAAATATCTAAGATTAATTAAATTGTGATGTTTTCCGAGTTTGGTACGCTTAAAACATCGACGAGCTTGCCACTTGTCATGATTGGCCTACAGTCAAGTTGGCTAAATGCGAATCCGCTTCTTTATAAGCGTGGTTTCTCGTGATGATCCTTTTTCTTTTAAATAGTAAATAAAATTATTTATTTTAATGAATATTGTCATCATTTATCTTATCTGTTTTGCTTATGTTTTTTTTTGCTACTATTATTTTCGTCTTTTATTGTTGTACATTGTTTTGTTACCTCTAATGAATATCTATCTTGTCTCCTGGAACACACACTGTTTAATCAGACTATCCCAGGAGACAGAAATTATAAATAGGAAACAGAAATTCAAGTCAATAAAGATTATTCGAAAACAAAACATTATTAAATTATCTCGATCACAGCCGAAAGACGAAATAAACAGAGAAACAATAACGTAAGTTAACGTTCGGACGATCGTTGACCTCTTGCTACCTACTTGATTAGGGTCGGAGTAAGTGGCTATATTTTTAGGTAAACTTCTCTGCGCCGTAACTTATTACTAAGTAAATAAAATAACAAAACGTAGTTCTTTATTTTTTTCTTCTAGGTTATAATATAAAAATGTTTACTCTTAACAATTTTCACGCAGTATATATCCTTTTGTTAAATCATTTAACGTCTAATGGCTGTTAAAATTTTGATTAAATACCAACTTTAATAGGTACTACCCAGCAATTTTATCAATTTAAGGCATAAAAATATATTTGAGGGTAGGTGAGGGGATTTTTCAATGACAGAATTAAATATTTTGACTTCAGAATCCATCAAGCCAAACGATAATTATTTCATGAAGTATTTTTTTTTTAAACATCAATGGGTGTCATTAGTGTGTGGCCTCTTAAAGTTAAGCGGACAAAAGGAATCAATGAAGTCAAAGTCTGCCGCCCAAAGCCAGGCGTCTGTACAATTGTAAAACTTGACAAGGGTCAGAAATATTGGTCAAGGTCGTTGACACGTATGTAAAGACCAGGCACCAGACATATACAATATATTTGTCACGATCTCGACATACCTCTTTCGCTTCTTCGATATTCATCAACCTCTTCATACGTGCCCTTTTATTTCGATGACTTTTTAATGTACCTTCAGCTATTGTTTTATTTATTTAATCGTGAGTCTTGATCTGCCGGGCCTCTTGCCCGCATTTTTCGCATTATATATCAGGTTCGTCAATCTCTTTTCAGTCATATTTTCAATATGCCTGAACAATAATAATAATTCATCCCAAAGTCGAGCAGCTTGCACAGTAAAAGATTTGTCGAAAGCAACATAGTGATGCGATTACTTGTTGACCGTAAGTTAAGATCATGCCTATCTGAAAGATAACTAAACCTGCTCTTTAGGGATACAGGTGTTAGAGGCTCAGTGAAAATGGTGTAAAGTTAGGTCTAAGTTTCCGACGAAATATGATTGTAAACCAATTAAGTTGCGTACGATATTCCGAAACGAGATCAAATTTGCGTAAGCCACAAATGAACCTTTTGCAGTTATGCAGAGTCGGTCAAGTTTATTAAGGAATTTAGCATTCAGATCTATATAACATACAGACCGCTAGATCGCAGATGCAGTTGTATAACTAAAAAATACTATTGTTCTACTCGAAATTTAATGGTTTCATTACAATTTATGCAGAAGCATATCTTTTCATGTTTTATGCACGTTAAGATCAGCGCATTGAATGCCCAGTCCATTATATCAAAGTCAATATTACAAGCTTTATGTCACGCAACATCTGAGAATATCGACAACTTGTAATTTATGTTTTTTAATTGCATTTTTCTCTTTCATTGTGAAATAAAGATTCACCGTGTTTTTAAGTGTAATACTTAAGTTGTTATTTGGTTTTAACATATAATAAAAAAAATGGTTTAAGTAATACTAATATGTCTCAATAATAACACTTTTTTTCTAATATATTATTTAAAAATAGTTTTACGAATAATATAATAATAATATATTTTGGCCAAAGGATCAGAATTGCCGTTCAACGTGGCAATGCTACCAGTATCCTTGGCACTTTGCCCATTGGCAGCGATTTGGAGCAATTTTTTATTTATAATATTTTATTTTGTTTTTCCTTCATTTTAGTTTTTAGTTCTATTTTTATTTATTAATTAGGTTTATTTTTATTAATGGTCATTTATGTTTTAAAATGTAAGCTTTTAGTTTAATTAATATTTTATTATTTTTTTAAAATCATTGTAAGTACCTTATTTCCTTCGAAAAAAAATAAAAACATAAAAATATTAAATAAATTTATAACTATAAACAAAATAAATCAGCTTAGTAATGTATAAGAATTGTAATAATATTTAAAGAAGAATTTATTTAAAGAGACCTAGTTTCTAAAACTTATTGCTATACTAAAATTGGCCTCACCTCTCTTTACGGTAATTATTATTTGTACAACTGACTGTAAACATTAAATTAGCTATTATTATTTTATTTTGACCAAAATTACATTTCGTTCCAAATCACCCCATTTTAAATGCTTCGCAATTGAAACTGCCCGGTCTAAGTCTGTGGATTAAGACCGGGTTGGATTCCTAGTCGGGACATAATAATGTATTTGTTGTTGCGGCGCGTCCGACCTCTTTTGACAGACTATAACCTCCTTTTTGACTGAGAATATTAGAGAACTATTTTATTTGACAGATTGTTAGAATATGACGATTGACAGACGACTTTTTAGTCAGACCAAGGCGAAACAATTATAAATATTTTTATTTAATTTACCCTTTTATTTACACTGAAGACAACACCAACTTGACGACAAATCTATTATGTACCAGACAGACGGTATATTTGTGATATCACTCGAGTTTAGGACGCTAGCTAGGGACATCGCTGTTGCTTGCGACTTGGCATGATGGGTCAAATGTTGGCTAAATGTGAATCCGCTGCGTAGTTTCTGATCACTTCCAAAGGGATACAGTCTTAATGCTAATTTTTACATTACTAACAAAAAAAAACTTTTTTTTGTCAAACATGTAAAAGCTGCCTCCGTTTTCTAGCAGTAAAGTCCGTGGATTTAGACTCGAAGGTACCAGGTTCGATTCCTGGTTGGAACATAACAATATTTATTTATGTAAATAAATACATTTAATTATTATTTAATTTATTTGTGATATTTCTCGAGTTTGGTACGCTGGAGACATCGACGAGCTTGCCACTTGTCATGATTGACCTATAGTAAAGTTAGCTAAATGTAAATGCGCTTATTAAAAAAAACAAAAGGGAAATGGTCGTGTTGATACTTTACTTTGATACTTACTTTGATGTAAAAGCTCCATATAAAATCATCGATCCGAAAAAAAATATGTTTTTTTAAGAGTAACCACCCAGTCCCTCATTACCCTGTCTGCAGCGACACGACAGATCCGTCGATTTTGTTCATTAAACTGACACCTTTCATACATTGATATGAAATGGTAGTGGCGTGCAAATTTCAGCAAACTCAAGGTCCATCAATTATGCAGGTCATTTTTGAAAGACGTGCGTAACATTTATGGTAAAGTGTGAGAAATATAAAGTTTAATAATACCTAAAGGTTAGTGGGAAGAAAATGATATACCTCATCAACTTGCCTTGGCTCAGTTTTAAGAACACTTTCTTTAAAAATATCGAATCCAACTCAATGAGAAATACACTTTTCTTAGGTAAATTTGTCATAGATTACAACACCACCGTACCCGTAAATCAGAGACAACGTTAAGCCTTTGTAACACTACAACACTTTTTATACCGATCATGACATGTAACATCGCGCCCACCTGATGGTAAAATGTACGCAAGTTACAAGAATAGGAGCAACTGATGCCAGCCCCAGACGTCCGAGATTGGTCTCTACCATTATGCCGCCTATGCTTTTTTACTTTTATCGCTATCAATAGGCAAAGTGCCAAGGATTGTGGCAGCATTGCCACGTTGAAATGAAATGAAATATTTTATTTGCTAAAAAACACATGGTTACAGATTCGAGTATGGTCTCAGTTTTTATAGACAACTCACATGTTTCGCCAGTGACGGCATGCAAAATTTTATACAACTATTATAAAAAATAAATTACAAAATTAGAAACATTGGCACAGTCTTATAAATCATAAATAATAATTATTGGTCCAATAGGTTTCAATGTCAAATATAATTCATTAAATAATTATTCTAGATGTCAATTGTATTGCGTAATTAATAGTCAGGTACATAATTTTCTTTTCTACCATTTAGGAAGTCATTTACGGAGTAATAACACCGTTCATTTAACCACTTTCGGAGTATTTTTTTAAACCGTCGAATTGGTAGCTGTTTAATATTTTCCGGAATGTGATTGTAGACTTTTATTGCCATGCTATATGAATTATTTTGGTATACTCTACTTTTCGGAATGGTCAGTTGAATCAGCCTATCTACATTCCGTGTAGTTCTTGGCATTAGTTCTTTAGCTGTGTTAAAGTAGGAAAAGTGAGCTTTAACAAACACGGCTATTTCATATATGTACATGCAGGGAAGAGTAAGAATTTTTAATTTAATAAATATTGGCTTACATGAGTCAAAGGGAGACACACCACATAGGGCCCTAATACACTTCTTCTGTGTTATAAAGACTCTGTTTGAATGGCAATGCTGATCCTTTGGCCCAAATGTTGCCCAGCCCTCTTGTCTCCCGAGGTGCTAAAGAGGTGTTTTGACAACACCTTAAACATTTAATTTGCACTTGGTCCCCACGGCCCGAGAGTTTTAACTTATTTTTTATTATTAAGTTGTTAGTAATTTTTATTAGTATAAATATACGAACAACGATAAATAAATTCATAATTATAGTAGACTTGGATTTGTGTGTGTGTGTGTGTGTATATATTGTGTGTGAACAGATGAGAAAAAAAAATCGAATAAAATATTTACAAAATCTAAATTAAAATTAATACTACGGATATGGATATAAGTCTAGTCTGCGTGGAATGATTTGCAATACTGAGGTAAAATGGTTACATATGTAGGTAATTTTACCTAATATTACCCTTACAAGCCGTCTGGCCAGCGTGGCGAGTGTAGGCCAAATTCTCCAGATATATGTTCTGGAAGGCCCATCTCCAGCAGTGGAGGTCTAGGACGCCGTGTTCTAGGGGCTGTAATGATGAATGAATAATGATGATTACCCTTATAAGTGCTGTGTGTTAACAGAAGAGAAGAAAAATCAAAAAATCATTTACGAAATATAAATTAATAATAATATTACGGAATTTTACGCAGTGGCAAGAACGCTGGCTGCATTTCCCCGCTTAATTGCAACACTGAGATAAAATGGTATAATAATAATAATTCGTTTATGACCATAAATTAAAAAATACATAGCTTACATTTATAGTACATGCGAAACATTACTTAAACAATATTCCAACTTATAAATTACTTTTTGTACATTAACAAGGTTTTCATTGGTTCCCGCACTGGGTTATCCGGTCATGCGGGATCCGAAAGCAGAACACTAGCTGTCCGACCGTACTATTTAAAATTATTTAAATGTGTAGGTTATTTTACCTAATATTACCATTATAAGTGTTGTGTGTAAACAGATGAGAAACAAAAATCATATACAAAATATAAATTAATATTAATTTTACGGATATACTCGTAGATATAAATCCCTTCTGCGTTTTTACGCGGTAACAAGAACGCTGGCTGCATTTCCACGCTTAATTGCAACACTGAGTTTTTTTTTTATGTGTAGGTTACTTCTCTTATTATTTATTACCATTATAAGTACTAAGTTAGTAGGTAAAAAATGCGTTAACCTTTACAGTTACAAAATTACTCCACATATGAACCTTAAAAGCTCAAAGTCAACATATAAATAAGCAGAGACTAATTGCTATGCGAAACGTAATAATTATACATACGTGGCTGATAATAATTTTAATTGCATACCTGAATAAATTCTCCTGTATTAAAAAAAGGTGTTAATTTGTCACGGCGAACGAAAACTTGTAATTATAATTCTAGAATGATTTTTTTATACGTGTAAAAGATAGACTGGCATCTTTAATGATTTGGGCTAAATCACAGTCACAAAAATATATGCATTTTTAAATATACAATTTTAACAAGATTAAAAGTAAAGTGAAAGTAAAGTATCATCACGACCGTTTCCCTTTCGGGGTGGTCAGAAACCACGCTTATAAATAAGCGGATTCACATTTAGCCAACTTTACTATAGGCCAATCATGACAAGTGGCAAACTCGTCGATGTCTCCAGCGTACCAAACTCAAGAAATATCACAAATAAATTAAATATTAATTAAATGTATTTATTTACATTAATAAATATTTTTGTGTCCCGACCAGGAATCGAACCCGGTACCTCCGAGTCTAAATCCACGGAATTAACCGCTAGACCACAGAGACAATTACTACACTAGAGGTAGTATTTAAATTGTAATCTTGTTAACTGCCTCCGTGGTCTAGCGGTTAAGTCCGTCGGGACACAAAAATATTTATTAATGTAAATGTAGTATACAATTCAGCATATTGTCGGTGAAGCCATCAATTTGAAAATGCACGACCATAACGGGCAAAACACTGTCATATACTAATTAATTTTGAGACGGAAAATCGTAAATTCTTTCATTGGCTTTTATTCGCATACTGTTTGTCTTCTTGCCCCATCCAGTGACGTATTTAATTTACTTGGTAATTATTGATGTCATTTGCTACCATCAGATGGAAGCGAGGTCCAATTTTGCAATAATAAAAATAATTTACCAAACAGAAGTACCCACTTGTGTAGCTACCGAGGTAATACGTTGGAAAATTCTGCTTTCAAAACGCCCCCGGCTATACTTTTATGATTTTTAGTGAAAATAAATTTACTGCAATCACAAATATAAGTACTTATTGCATTAACATTACTTTTAAGTGTAGTATTATGGTAGCTTAATTTATAAGTCCATACAAAATATTGATAAGCAAATATTTTATGACTTAAATATCTCTTCAGCATTGACTTAATCTGTATGGAAAGGTCTTTTAAAACAATTTTAGTGAACATTTTTTTGTTATTCGTGTACCTATATGTAAATATCGATGCCAAATCGAATAAATATAAGAAAGTAATCAGTGAGCTCAGCGGGAAAGACATCGAAGAAGGTGGGAGGAGTTCGGCCGCTGCTGCTGCAGAAGACAAGAAGGAGAAGAAGAAGGAAGCCAGGAAAAAGGAGTCCAAGGATGAGGACATGGGCTTCGGACTTTTTGACTAGACCGTTGTCTCGGCGGATGGCAACTGACTGTTCCATACTTCGTAAGGACATTTTTATGTTTCCGAGAAATATATTTTGGATGTCTTAAAAAAAAAACAACAACACAGCCCCTAGAACTATTATTGGCTAATGTGGCGTAGCGAGTATACTTGCATATATGATGATGATGTTAGTCAACTTCTAAATGGTGTTTAATGCTATTTCGAAAATGTAAGTAGATCTGTTTTTTTTTAAATGACATAATCAACGATTTATAGCTTATTTTACGCTTTCCTATCATCATTTTTTTATAAGTAATTATATTATTATTATTGTCTCCGTGGTTGGTTGACCGCAGCTTTAGACATGGAGGTATCGGGTTTAATTCCTGGTACATTATTGTGTCCCAATTATTTATTTATATTATTTGTGATATTTCTTGTCTCTGGTACGTTAGAGACAGGGACAACGAGCGAGTTTGCTACTTGTCATGATAGACCTATAGTTTTTTTTATTATTTATACTAGCAAGACATGTGACTATGCGCCCACCTGATAGTAAGTAGCGCGCCAGGTCTATGAATGTCAGCAACTGGAATCAGTCACTTATAACTGACTTCAGTCGTTAACGTATGTATGCCGGCTTGACTGAGCATAACGGCAATTCGAACCTGATGCCGAAACGTATCGATACACTTTATAGTAAATACTCCCCCGCCCCTGCAGACTGTGTAATTTACCACCATCATACCGCTTACCAACTATTAAAAGTTGGTTCAATGTGAATCTGCTTCTTGCGTGAAAAGCGTGCTTTCTAACCACGCGTAAGGGTTAAGTTCGTGATGATACTTTACTTTTTAAAAATTCATATTTACAAAATAGTAAAAGTTTATTAGCTTCTTTACTTGTAGAATAGTAGACAATGTTACTTACGATCAATGGACTCTAAAACAAGGCTAGTTAATATATATGTTATTACAGGATAATTTTTAGCAGTTATACCTACTATTACGAGTATAATGATCAATGCAACTTTAACCGCCTTATAAATAAAACATAACAAAAAAATGGTGATAAATGCCCTGTCTTTGTATATAAGTCAATAAATACTGTTAAAATAAAGAAACTAAAGTAAAATAAATATATTACAATTAACAAAACCATTGTAAAACACCTAATTGGGCGCGACATAAAAATTTAATTCATTTGCACTTATAACGTAACATTTTAAATTAAGCAATTTGATTTAATTCAAACGGGTAGGTACTACAAGAATGATTCTTTTTAGGACAAGATAATACTTTAATTAAATAAATTTAATTAATTAAATAAATACAATAGGAATATAAAATGGGATTATTAAATATAAAAAGTAAAGTATTATCGTACGGAGCAGAAACGTGGACACTAACAGTGGGTCTGGTCCACAAATTTAAGGTCGCTCAGCGGGCTATGGAGAGAGCTATGCTCGGTATTTCTCTGATGGATAAAGTCCGTAACGAGGAAATCCGTCGGAGAACCAAAGTTACTGATATAGCCTTCAAAATTAGTAAGCTGAAGTGGCAATGGGCTGGACATGTCTGTCGTAGAACCGATGAACGATGGAGACCACGTACGGGAGGACGCAGAGTGGGTCGACCCCCCGCTAGATGGACGGATGACCTAAAGAAGGTCGCTGGTGGGGGTTGGATGAGGGTGGCAGGAGATCGTGTGAAGTGGCGAGCCTTGGGGGAGGCCTATATCCAGCAGTGGAGAGACACAGGCTGATGATGATGATGAAAGTATTATCACGACCATATCCCTTCCGGGGTGGTCATAAACCTCATTTTTTATTTTAAAGAAGCGGATTCACATTTAGCCAACTTTACTATAGGCCCATCATGAGAAGTTACTAGCTCGTCGATGTTTTTCGCGTACCAAACTTGAGAAATATCACAAATAAATTATTGTGTTCCAAACCAGGAATCGAACCCGGTACCTCCGAGTCTAAATCCACGGACTTAACCGCTAGACCACGGAGGCAGTTATTGATACTACATAATTAAAAATATGCGGTATAGTCGTTGAGGTTTAACTACGAGCTTAAAGACGTAAAACGGCGCGAATTGAAGTTGAAAGTGCAACAGGGGAGGGAGGTGCGCGTGCGCATGATACCGCGTCGCGCAGGCGACTGACTAGCCTACCGCTATCGTTCATACGCTCATCTGGGTACCGTTAGACAGAGAGAGAGAAACGAAGGCTTCGCGAGTGAGCAGTGCGGCCGCGCCCCGTCCGAGCCCATCCGGAAGCCTCGCTGAAACTGGACCGTTTTCTTTTCTTGTTATTATTGAGTTCGGTTAAGTTCTGTTGTTGTCGCGCGGCGCGCCGCTCGCTGATAACGATGCCGCACCGCACTGCGCACGCGCGGCCCAATCACGCTCCCGTAACCGTAGCCACCCTCGCATATATCACTACTTTAATTCACAATTCATTTTATTTTATTAGCCTTCTCAAGTGACACGGTTAATTTTACGTTTTTTTTTATAAAATAAGAACAAGTTCGCGAATAATTTAAAAGTGATGTTATGGATATTTTTTTTAAACTTTTAATAAGTGTAAAGTGTTGAATTTAAACGGACACGGTTCATAGGATTTTGTGTAATATTATCTCGATGTAGAATTGTTGTAGAAGTGCATAAATGTTAGAAAGTGAAACCGCAAGATAACCGCTACAAGACATACGTGTAGCAAAAGCTTTAATAAATAAATCAATTAATAAAGCCACAGCAACATTCAATATATGAACAATTTGTGCCTGTTCTACAATTTCTGAACAAACTGAAGGATAAACCGTCACCATTTTTTATAACAAGGTAGGATATAATTTTTGTGTATATTTTGTAAAATATTTAATATTTTTTTCAGTGAAGACATTATTATACTTATTAAAAGAGAAACTTATATAATTATACTTATTAAAAAAACTTACTATCGATTTATTAAAATATTACTGTTTGTTACTTACTTACTCGTAAATAAATACCAAGATTTATTTATTAATAAAAATGTTTTAATAAAGTGGCAATAGATACAATTTAAAATAGTGTTGAAATATCATAAAATAATATAGTTCAATATGTATTAAATAATAACAATTGTTATATATTAGAATGCAAAAAATAATTGTACAAATATTTTTTTTTTATTTACAATTTATTAAATGATCATAGTTTTGTTGTTAAAACGTAACAATTAAATTAATAATTCGGATTTCTCAATTTAATTGTTAAATAAATTAAAATCCGCCGTATTTTACAGAACAAAAAATATATATATAAAATAATATGAAAAGATAAAAAACTCAACAAAACAATTAAAAACTTTATTTAATTTAATTTAAAACAAATATTTGTATTATAAATAATTTCTCAATATTTAAAAAGCAATGCAAATAAGTTGGCTATAATAAACCATGACTACGCTATAATAAACGGTTAAGTCAATCCAGCGGTTTTCAAACCTTAATCCGCATACAACCCTGGGGGTTTTTTAAACGATTTTGTTGCCAAATGAGCTACTAGTAAATGAGATATATAACTATACTATCAGTTTATTAAAAATCCAACATTTGTTACTTATTAAATCGCTTTTAAAAATAGATAAATTATTGTGTTACAAAGAAAACTTACGATTGGGGCCTACATGTCAGGCTTAACTGCCTTTTATGGGACCATCACCAAAATACTTTTGCTAAACGTGTAATAATATTCCACTATTGTTTGTTAACATCTATTGTAAAACCTTACATTGCTAATAAATCATTTGAATTACAAATAATTATTTAAAATTACAAATAGGTATTTTATCCTTTTGCATCCGCTAAAATTAAAGTAATTAAAAAGTTAGTTGAAGAAAGCATTTACTGATAGTTTTTATGTCTGTGTTACAATTATTTTTTTAACAATAATTTATTTATTATCATTATTTAATCATCACTACTGTTTCCATTCCGGGGTGGTCAGAAACCTAAAAATAAGAAATAATGAAGGTGATTCACATTATGCAACTTTAGTATATAGGCCAATCTCGAAAAATATCAAAAATAAATTACATTTTAATTAAATTTATGTATTTAAATTAATAAATATTATTGTGTATCGACCAGAAATCGAACTTGGTACCTCCGAGTCTAAATCCATGGACTTAACCGATAGACCACGGAGGCAGTTAAATAATTTTTAATAATATCAATAAAAAATATTATATTAATTTAGGTCGTAAAACATTGAAAACCACTGGTCTAGTCAATCCACTTTCCACCGGTCTGGAACGCGCTTTTTGCTCTCTTTTTTAAGTCAAGAAGCCTTTTCATTCCTTTTGCATTTTATGCGTGTTTAAGGCTTCTAACCCTTAGTAAAGCGCTGTTTTTTGTTAGTTGCTAATTTATCAAGTTCATTAACTTCAAGTTTCTTATTTAGAATACCTATTTTCTATTTTTTTTTTTTATTTAGTTGTAAATTACAATCGCTGAACTTAATGTTCGTGAGGTTCTCTGGTTATTGATCGTTGGAACAAATTATATTTATTTGGTAGATAGAGATATTGAAATGATTTTTTTTTTTTTTTTTTTTATTCAATAAGCTATTATTATTGTTTTATTAAAAATGATAATAAGATTAAGTCACTTGAGTGATGGCGTCGGTACCATCAGCATGTTTAATTAAATTAATAGTTCGTTTATTGTTGTTCATTTAACACAATGGTTTTAAAAAGTAAAGTTAAGTATCATCACGACCGCTTCCCTTTCATGGTGGTCAGAAACCACGCTTATAAATAAACGGATTCACATTTAGCCAACTTTACTATAGGCCAATCATGACAAATAGCAAGCTCGTCGATGTCTCCAGCGTACCAAACTCGAGAAATATCACAAATAAATTAAATATTAATTAAATGTATTTATTTACATTAATAAATATTTTTGTGTCATGACCAGGAATCGAACCCGGTACCTCTGAGTCTAAATCCACGGACGTAACCGCTAGATCACGGAGGCAGTGCATCTCACAATTGTTTTACATTTTTTAAATTACTTATATATACATAACATGACCGCCTCCGTGGTCTAGTGGTAACAAACGTTGCCGTGAACTCGGGAGGTCGTGGGTTCGATTCCCACCGGGGGCAAGTTGTGCATTGTATAATTTGTCTCGGTCTGGGTGTTTATATGTATAATATGTATATATTGACAAAAAAAAAGTATAATATGTAGTTTATCAACCATCTAGTTTCCGTAATACAAGCCTCTTAGCTTACCACGAAAATTAGATGGCGCTGTGTGACCTGTCTGGAAATATTTATTTATTTATTTATATTTTATTTTTAAGTAGTTTATATTAATTGAATAATAGAAAAATAATCCTTAAAAAACTTTTAAAGTATAATATATAAAGTATAGTAAGTAAGTATAATTTGCCTCGGTCTGGGTGTTTATATGTATATATTTACAAAAAAAAAAGTATAATATGTGGTTTATCAACCATCTAGTTTTCGTAACACAAGCCTCGTATCTTATCACGGAAACTAGATGGCGCTGTGTGACCTGTCTGGAAATATTTATTATTTATTTATTATTAGTATAAACCCCGGTAAATGCCAATGAGAAATATAATCGCGTACATTTGTCATAGATTCAAAACCACCGTTCCCGTGCGTCGGATAACATGTTAAGTCGTCGGTCCCGGTTCGACTAAAACCAACTTATGGATTTTTTAGTAAATTGTTTATAAACAAATTTGACATAAGACTGTACCACCGCACCGTAGCGAGTGTAGGCCAAATTCTCCAGAAAATTCTAAAAGGCCCATCTCCAACAGTGTAGGACTAGGACTACGACTAGGACTATGATAATTATTGTTTTGGCTGAAATATAGGTATTTGAATAATTTTATTTAAAAAAAAAATTAAAATTGGTATATTTATAAATTAAGTATTTAAAGATTAACGAATATTTTTACGTTGCACAATTTTACTCAGAGTTTTTTGGGTTGGATCTTATCAAACATGTCTGCCGTCTTCCGTTCAGTGAAACAAATAAAGTTTGACGTTTTATGTGGAAGCTGGCCTGAGAAACGGGATTGTTAAATTTGTTAAATTCGACTTCGTTTTATTTACATGTATTTGAACAATTACCTACGCCTTTAGCTTACATTACGTAGAATTGTTTTTTATTACTTTACTGAGAAAAAAAATACAAAGAGCTATATACAGAAAGTATCATCACGACTGTACCCTTTTCGGGGTGGTCAGAAACCACGCTTATAAATAAGCGGATTCATATTTAGGCCAATCATGACAAGTGACAAGCTCGTCTATGTCTGTCTCCAGCGTACCAAACTCGAGAAATATCGCAAATAAATTAAATATTAATGAAATGTATTTATTTACATTAATACATATTTTTGTTTCCCGACCAGGAATTTAACCCGGTACCTCCGAGTCTAAATCTACGGACTTAACCGCTACACCACGGAGGCAGTTACATCTATATACAATTTATCTATTTTTACGTACACTGGCCAAACCTGTATTGTGGGATACTAAATTACATAATCCTATGTATGTGTTGGAGATGGGTATTTTAGAATTTTCTGGACAATTTGGCCTAAACTCGCCACGCGGGCCAGACGGGATGGCAAGGGTCCGAAGTAAATTTATTTTTAATGACAATTATTACAAGTTGGTATTAATGAAAGCGGGACCGACGGCTTAACATGCACCGAAGCAGGGATCTTATAAATCTATATATATATAGTGTATTTGTCATTGGTACACGCAGTAGTTCGAAACGTTACGTTTTTGTTTTCGATTTTTATAGACATCAGACACAGCAGTTTGTGCCATAGAATTGAGATTTAACTGTTTTAGTTACTTAAACTTAACCTAACAATTATATAAATAAATCACCCCTGGAACATAGATTCTTAGACCTCTATTGTTGATAGACCATATGCCAGAACATACGTCTGGAGAATTTAGCCTATATTCACTACGCTGGCCAGACGGGTTGGCGAAAATCTGATGTGAATTTTGAACGATTCCATAAGTTCCTGTCAGTGGGACCGACGGCTAACGTGCTTTACGAGGCAAGAAAACGGAGGTGTTAAAAATCTATGACCGAGTAATCTATGACGATTCGTGAGAAAAGTATTTTCCATTGGTAAACCGCGAAACTGTTTTTTTTTATACTAGCACGATATTCACAGATGGTATGCGACGCGCGAGGTCCCTGAATGTTAGCAACTATAATCAGACACTCATGACTAACATTAGTCCCTAAAACTATACCGGCTTGACCGGTCATAACGGCAATTCGGGCTTGATCCCGAAACGCCCCGGCAGACTGGGAAAATTACCACCACCAGTCAACCTACAACCTATTGTATTTTTTTTTGGATTGGAAAGCGATTTTACAACCAAGCCACCACCGCTCTGTGTGGTAATAAATAAATAATAAATGATAATTTTTAAAACCCCGTTGCGTAAAGAATTGTAGAAAATATGACATTCCAGAAATAGAGTGGTTGCCGTCGATAAAATCTTAATAAACCCAGTATGTTTTAAACGAATTGTTTTTTAATGTACCAGAATTAAGTTACCAAAATATTATTAAGTGCCAGTAGCATATATGCGACAAAATATTGATGGTGAGTCATGAAGGAATACTAGGTTAAACTTTAATAGTAGGTATAATATTAAACGATCTAGAGATAACAGAATAATAATACAGAAAAAAAAGTAAAGTATCATCACGACCGTTTTTGAAAGAAGCGGATTCACATTTAGCCGACTTTACTTGGCCCACCATGACAAGTGGCAAGCTCGTCGATGTCTCTAGCGTACCAAACTCGAGAAATATCACAAATAAATATGTATATCGAGTTCCGAACAGAAATCGAAGCCGGTACCTACCTACGTGTCTAAATCCACAAACTTAGAAGCTAGACCACGAAGATAAAGAAAATAAAAAAATGTAACTTCTTAACTGACAGCTTTTTGTTTCATAATAAGATTATTTTAACAACTTAATTCGTATTTATTTTTGTTATAATTAGGAAACTATACAAATAACTGATCCACTTTAGGTATACCTACTATTACTTGAGGGGGAGACGGATAGTGTGTTTAGTAAATAAAATAAGTCCTTTTAAAACACGACAATTTGTAACAATATTTTGTGGATTATCCTGTGCGTAATTAATTAGTAAAACAACGTAGTT
The DNA here is from genome assembly GCA_910589645.1 of Tinea semifulvella. Taxonomy (NCBI): domain Eukaryota; kingdom Metazoa; phylum Arthropoda; class Insecta; order Lepidoptera; family Tineidae; genus Tinea; species Tinea semifulvella. The sequence goes on from OU342599.1 coordinate 8,551,215, forward strand.
TAAAAAAAAAATTATAATGACGGATCCTTACGCGATTTACCTTAGATATATTTCTACCGAGAGTGTAATGTGTCTCTGTAAAGTAAATAGCGTAATACCCGTTATTTAAAAAAAAAATCACTTTTAAACATGACCCTAGCTACTGAGTCTTAACGTGTACAATATGTTATCATACCATTTAGAATTCAATACATTTTAATAACTTATTCAATAAACTCAGCAGGAACTCCGTTAACAACTTCTGTATCTTCAAATTGGTCCATAAAAGCGAAATAATTGAATTCTTTTCGTTTAATCCGCGTACTCGAAAGTAAATTTTGTCGTTTATTTTTATTTAAGCTCTGTTTCACGTGTAGCAGAGATCTGAAAATTTATTAGATGAAGCATTACCGGGTGAAAAGAGCACCCAATTATAGCGATAAGATACAAAAGTAATTATATTCTTTTAGATTTTATTAACAATGAAAATACCTCCTCTGGTAATCTTTTCAGCGATAAATATTTTGGCAGTGGGTATAAATATACTCTTGTTTTATTCGGGTCTTCTTATTACCTTTTTTTTTCTTTATTAGTGTAAATATTTTATTCGGAGTAAATTTATATACCTACATTAAAGTCTATTTATTCGAAGTAGATACAAAAATATTAAAATAAATTAGATTAAAAAACTAATTATAAATAAAACTAAACTAAAAAAACACTATGAAATTGAAACTATTCTACAAAATAAAAGTCTATTTAAATAATAAATTAACTAAACTGTAAATAAAAAATGTCCTCTAGAGACGTCCCATCCGAAATAGTCCCGAGAAGACTGACAACATTTCCCCTCTGTATAGCGAGGCTTAATACGTTGGCTGAAATATTTTCTGTCTGTGTTAGTTAGCGTCAAATTAGTTTCTTTATTTGGACCTTTTATGGGATATTAAAAAAAAATAGAGGTATCAAGTATTTGCCTCTTGCTCTATTAAGGTTTAAAGTTTATATAATATTATATTAGTTGGAACGTCCTAACACTTATAAATAGATTATAAAGTGGTAAAAAAAAATACTTTTGCAATTAATTCGGATGTATTATATTCGCAATTATTAAATATATTATAAATGGATGATTTCATGTATTTATTTGAAATTAGCCATGTGAAATAGCAACTTGCCGTGGCATATGTATAGGTGCTTGAAGCTCCAAGGAACCGAACTTTTATATTTTTTTGTTCTTGATGCCGTATCTCTGATTTGAAGATCATTGCGTGAACCTAGTGAAGAGTTGATTGCGTTCCCGTAAAGAAAAAATGACCGAAACGCTGTGTCATCTTTGTTATTAAAAGAATAATAAAAAAATAATTAGAGATTTCGCTTTCACTGCCTATTGTCGATGGACGTTGTGCGTGGAGTTGTTACGGATAGACCCGTCACAGCTAATATCGATCAAATGCGCGACAAGCCGTCGATATCCGGTATACATAAATCCCGTTTGGTTAATTACTTATTCTGTACCATCATGATTTAATAAACAGCTTTTTAATTTGTGTTCACAGGCAGCGTGTTACAGTTGATCAAAGTTTTTTTTACAATTATTTTTATTTGCATATTTAAATGCGGAGTCAAATGGAAATCCGCTTCTTAATAAGTGTGGTTTCTGACTAGGTATCTCATAAGGGCCAACAATACTACTAAACAAGGGTGAAAAAAATTGTATGCTACATTATATAGGTGTCTCTAAATTCATAGCTTAATTAAGTAGTTTCGTACCGACATATTTTGTATGAATAGCAGGTTAGTTAAGTAAACAAAATCTATGATATTATACGAATATGTTTCTTTATAGGAGTTAACATTGACAGTACAATTCGATTATGCGATTGATCATTAAAAATCTCTTTTCGTATAAATCGAAATTTGAAATCTCGCAAATCTAATTATAATATCAAAAATAGCGGTAAATGAATGATATATATATATATATATATATATATATATTTTAAGAGTAGGTTTTTTTTAATTTTAGTTACATTGACATTTGTTACACATATATATATATATATATGTAAAAAATTTACGGGTATTTTAATAAATATTAGTTAAAAAACTATATTCGAATTTAAATTGTCAATAAACTATAACTTTAAATTCGAATATAGTTTTTTAACTAATATTTATTAAAATACCCGTCGATTTTTTACACATATATATATATATGTGTAAAAATATATATATATATATATATATGTAAAAAAAATTAATATAATTAAAATTAAAAAATCTACTCTTAAAAACTAAGACTTACTTAAAAAGTAAGAGGGCTGTAATAATGATATCAATTATTATCAATATATATATATATATATATATATATATATATATATATATATATATATATATATATATATATATGATATCATTATTACAACCGTCTTACTTTTTAAGTAAGTCTTAGTTTTTAAGAGTAGAATTTTTAATTTTAATAATATTAACATTTTTTACATATATATTTTTTACATAAATATATATATATATATATATATATGTAAAAAATGTTAATATAATTAAAATTAAAAAATCTACTCTTAAAAACTAAGACTTACTTGAAAAGTAAGAGGGCTGTAATAATGATATCAATTATATAAAAGAAGAGTGGGTCACAGAGCAGTAACAAAGTACCCACATAAATCTAAACAATCGTAGGCTGTGTCACCGATAAATAGAAATGATCAGTAATTATATGCAAATAAGACGAGGGTAGAGCTAGGCTTGTTCGCGACATACATTTGTCGTAACACCTACCATGTTAATTTCTATACTTACTTTAGATAACCATGCGCTTAAATTACCTGTTTCAACATCTCGGCTGCTCAATTAAAAAACCTATAGCTCTAATCGCTTTGTTAAACAAACGACGGTGGTTTAATGAGGGCTAAATACTTGGAAATAACTAAAACACTACGAAAGAGGTGGTGGATCGGTTGTAATAACGCCATTCTTAAAATCCTAAATAGGTTGAAATCCCAGAATGTACCAATGAGAATACACTTTTCTTATGTACATTTGTTACAGATTTACAACACCGTTTCCGTGCGTCGGAAGCACAATAAGCGTCAGTCCGGGGCTTGTGTAATTGTCATTAATAATTGACAGCATATCCTCGCCAAGCCGTCTGGCCAGCGTGGCGCTTGTAGGCCAAATACTCCAGATTTATGTTCTGGAAGGCCCATCTCCAACAGTGGAGGTCTAGGACGCTGTGTTCTAGGGGCTGTAATGATGATTATGACTATAGGTATGGGGAAAAAAAATCATTTTTTTTGACTTATAAAAATGTGTCTGATTAAATTAAATTAACTAAGAAAATTTTAAGACAATCTGATATTATTTTCTGTCTCTTGAAAAATAAGTAAAATTCGTTTTATAAACTGATTATTATTATTTTGTTGTAGGATAAATGTAACCGCTCCGTGGTCTAGTGGTAACAAACGTTGCCGTGAACTCGGGAGGTCGTGGGTTCGATTCCCACCGGGGGCAAGTTGTACATTGTATAATTTGTCTCGGTCTGGGTGTTTATATGTATAATATGTATATATTTACAAAAAAAAAAAAAGTATAATATGTAGTTTCCGTAACACAAGCCTTGTAGCTTACCACGGAAACTAGATGGCGCTGTGTGATCTGTCTGGAAATATTTATTATTGTTATTATTATTAATTAAGATAGCTATATAACAATACTATATTTTAATATTTAAAGCGTATTTACATAATGTGAAAAAGCATATTAACTTAAAATAATTTTTTTAACAATGTACATAATTTTATGTAATGGCCCATCCATCCGTGGGGGTTCTTAAAAGATCTGTCTAAGCGGCTCGTTTTAACATTGTATGTGACAAGAGGGCTGGCAGTTGTTCTTGGCACATGATCGAGTCATGGGTAAATATTTTTATATATAGTTTAGATCTTAGTTTAATTTTTAATTTAGTTTTATATATTTATAAAAGCTTAATTATTATTATTATTTAAATCATTGTAGTGTTCTTTATTCTTATTAATTCCCATAAAATTATGTGCAGTGTTAAAAAAAAATACCACTACTACTACTTTACGACTAAATCAACAACTTTGCGATTTATAGTTTAATAAAATATTTACATTTACCCACAAATATTTCCCAAATAACAACATATCGCTATTAAATAATTAATCTATTTATTAGAAATAATATTTACAAAATATAAAAAAGAAAAAATAATATTTATAAATTATCGCTATTAGAATGCCTAATTAAAAAAAAAGTATTTCTGGCCCACCCTAACGTACATATCCAATAGATGCAGGATAAATTAAATCTAATAAAATACCCAAAAAAAACTTATCTTTCGTAATACTAAAAAAACTCCAAATAACAAACAGCGTCGATTTCGAGTTTCCTATTAAATAATTTATCAGTATATGCAATCGCCTATAGAGTTACTATGCAAGCAAATTGCTTTAGTCTGCAGCACATTCAAATAGGCACCTACGATGCAAAACTGAAATAAATTCGGAACAAATCGATATTTTGCGGACATAGACAGTGCCTCATCTAAATTCAAGGAAATTCCAAATAGCTTGCATTGGAGTACATCATTTTGATGAAATTCAAATTGGTATAAAATGCACAGTCTGGCACTGGACGAATAATTTTCAGACACCTACCGACAACGGCGCATAAATTTTATATTTAATAACTAGTCCTTTGGTTTTTCTCGCATTCAAACAAAGTCCTTTTTCTGCACATGCCTTTAGTTTCTGTGACCTTTGATTGCAGTTGTTGTTCAGACGGTGCCATTTCTTATCATCATCTGCATAAAGCAGGCGGTTTACCACTAGATCACTCATCGTTATCCCACAATCACTCAATCACAATCTCTCACTCTTTTTAGGCATTTGTCTAGATTTTTTATTTTTATTTTTTTATACTAGCACGACATGTGACCTTGCGCCCACCTGATGTTAAGTGGTGCGCGAGTTCCATGAATGTTAGCAACTGGAATCAGACACTCATGACTGACATCAGTTCCTAACACTATGCCGGCTTGACTGGGCAATTCGAGCCTGATCCCGAAACGTGTGGATACACTTTACTGGGTTTATCGGCACGAACGTTGGATACTTACCCGCCCCGGCAGACTGGGCAAATTACCACCATCAGTCCGCTACCACCTATAGAAAACTATAGATTGAATAATCTGGCAGAAACCACACAGCCCTATTTGACGCCCATTTATAATTCAAAGCATACGAGTATATAAATATCATTTTTTTATATCTATTTCAAAATTCAATAACTTTTTTATAAATAACACCAACGTTTCCGTGCCTCGGAGAGCACGTTAAAACGACGGTCCCTGTGCGATTAGTATATATCAATATTAATACGCTTTTTTAGGCGTGGTTTTAAGGGAAACGGTCGTGATGATACTATATATATGTATATATATTAAAAAAGTAAAGTATCTTCACGACCGTTTCCTTTTCGGAGTGGTCAGAAACCACGCTTATAAAGAATCGGATTCACATTTAGCCGACTTTACTGTAGGCCAATCATGACAAGTGGCAAGCTCGTCGATGTCTCCAGCTTACCAAACTCGAGAATATCACAAATAAATTAAATATTAATTAAATGTATTTATTTATAATAATAAATACTTTTGTATAAGTATATAAATAATATTCTATACACTTATATTTTTATGTTTTTAAATTGATATATTGCACCTACCTCACAAAAATGATCTCGTTGTCCCGAAGGTCTTACAGGCAGAGAATGCCCGTCTGGATAGCGTGGCGAGTGTAGGGCAAATTCTTGAGATATACGAGTATGTTCTGGAAGGCCCATATCCAACAGTGGAAGTGAAAGTAGATGTTCAAGGCGCTGTAATAATTATACTATAATATATATAATAAACTGCCTCTGTGGTCTAGCGGTTAAGTTCCTGGATTTAGACGCGGAGGTACCAGAATTGATTACTGTTTGGGCCAAAATAATTTATTTGTGATATTTTTACAGTTTGGTAGAGACATCGACAAGCATGCCAATTGTCATGATGGGCGTATCCGCTTCTTTAATAGAGTAGTTTCTGATCACTCCGGAAGGAATAATGTCGTTATGATACTTTTTTCTCTATATTTCCACAAAATTATTAAATTAAAGTATCATCACGACCGTTTCCCTTTCGGGGTGGTCAGAAACCACGCTTATAAATAAGCGGATTCAAATTTAGGCAACTTTACTATAGGCCAATCATGACAAGTGGCAAGCTCGTCGATGTCTCCAGCGTACCAAACTCGAGAAATATCACAAATAAATTAAATATTAATTAAATGTATTTATATACATAAATATTTTTATTTGTGTCCCGATCACAAAACTATACATATAAAAATGTATATTACACGATTTTGTTTTTATATTTAAAGATACATTAGTGTATAATCCTAAAAAAACATGTCATACTTCGAAAGAAACTGTTTTCCATCTATATAAAAATCTTCCCTCTCCCCCAAAGCTTGCCATTTTATACGGTCCAGCCCGATCCGATCACGGTCCGATTCAGCCCCCATCAGCGACCTTTTCTGGCATAACTCTCTCCAAAACTCGCTGGACCTTTAACTTGTGGACCGGATCTAATGTTAGTATCTCTTACTAATCAATAAAATCAATTTAATACTACATCGCCAAGTTATATGATTATTCTTTAAATGGAAGAGTCTGTTCGGTGTTTTAATCCATAACTGTTTATCGAATTGTATTATCTAAAACAATGATATTAAAATTAGGTAGATATAGCATTAAAGGGCAAAAAGGTTTTCCGATGAGAGTTAAAATCGACAATAAGCGTTATTGTCTCTGAAACCATAAGCATGTATATTATTTTCTTAAATTATTTATTAAAAATACTTATTAGGATTTTTACAATAAATTAATCTTACAAGAGATTTGCACTGTTATAAAAAATATAAATACCTACTAAGTAGTCATAACCTACAAATGTGTACGCATGTATTAGCTTTCAACTAATGCTAAATATACTCATAGCTATGTCTAAAGTATCCTATAAGTAGTATAAGAATTTTCTGGAGAATTTGACCTACAGTCAGGGTCTGATGTCAATTTAATTACAGTTCTACAAGTTAGCATTGCAAGAACCGGGACCCGACGGCCTAATGAATGCGCTCTTTCAGTGCTATCGGTTTGTAAATGTCAAGAAAAGTATTTCTCCTTGGTTCAAACCTTTTGGATTCGAAAACGTTCTTGAGACCGAGCCTGGTGGCATCGCTCTCTCAAAAAGGTTGGGAGTTACATAAATTAGAGGCCATAGTACTCGTATGTCAAGCGTAATGTTAGCTCTGATGATCTTATTTGAATGCAGTTATTTTAATTTTATACTCTATGCAGTATCTACGGTTTAAAGATCTTTTGTCTGAGAACATTAATTTCTCACAAGCCTTCAGGGGACAGCATCCTTGTGTGTGTGAAACGGATGTCCGGATGATCGGCGAAAGGTGCCCAAATGTCTCCGGTCAAATGCTCGAACGCTGTACTTAATTACACACGATAAAGATCGAGTGAGAATTGTTAACATAAATCTTCTAACATACCTGCCTACAGAGGCAGCGGTTAAGTTCATAGATTTAGACGATGTACCGGGTTCGTTTTCTGCACTTAACTCGAGTTTATTACGCTAGAGACGATATAATCGATAGATTTTTTTTTATGTACAGTTAGTTTATTTTTTATTAGGTTTAGTTTATATGTGTTTAATTTTATTTAAGTAGTTTGTAATTTATATTATGTAAATACTTTTTGGAATCAATATTAGTGTATGACAGTCATTGTCGGTTATGGTAGTGTTCACATGCACTTTTAAAATTATTATTTTGTTGTTTTACGGACAATATACCGACCTGCGTGATACAAAAGTGTAAACAAGTTCTTCTTCGACAAGAGAACGTCTTGTCAGTTTATTTTAATTATATTACGTTCTTTCAATTTTTTTTAAATATACATACATAGAAAGAAAGAAAGAAAAACATTTTATTTGTCACATTAACAAACAAAAAAAAAAAAGTAAACTTAAAATTAAAAGTGTGTGGTGACAAATAGGGAATCAGCTCAGCATTGAGCTGCGACGCTTTGAGAGTCACAGCGCTGATTTTCAGCTAATCCCTTAATATACAAGCATAAATGTGTCGAGGCTCTGGTGCAGAACTACAATAGTAAATAATATATAATTTATTATATATATTACACAAATAAATCATAAACAATCATAATAAATGCATATTTATGAATGCCACAATAACGTAGCATAGCATAATATATATCATATACATATACATACATACATACAAACGAATAGAACAAATCACATAAAAAATAATTAACCATAAAATTTTGAGTAGATATGCTGCTACAGTAGCAGTTGAGATGCCAACAAATACATTTTATATTTATTTTTAAAAGCCACCACCGACTGTACTTCGTGCAGAGATGGAGGCAAGTTGTTCCAAATCTTTGTAGCAGCATACCTAAAACTCCCACGGAACGCGGAAGACGTACACCGGGGAAGACATAGTAGCTTAAGACTAAAACGCGCACCATATCGCCTGGGGTTTTGTGGCCATTTCAGCTTATTGAAAAGGTACGTTGGGGAATTAAGTTTAATTACGCCAAAAAGCAGACACGCTAGATGTACCGTTCTGCGTGCGCATAGAACATTCTAGAATTGGTCTAGCGGTTAAGTCCGTGGATTAAGACTCGGAGGTACCGGGTTCGATTTCTGGTCGGGACACAAAAATATTTAATAATGTAAATAATAAATTTTAAGAATATTTAATTTATTTGGAATATTTCTCGAGTTTGGTACGCTGGAGACATCGACGAGCTCGCCACTTGGCCTATAGTAAAGTTGGCTAAATGTGAACCCGATTATTTATAAGCGTGGTTTCTGACCACCACGAAAGGGAAAACGGTCGTGATGATACTGATACTTTTATTCTAGAAGTTTACTTCCTTTAAATTATTATTTTTTTCGCAAAAGTTCCGCTACCTGATCATAAATAGCGCTGTTATAGATACACACAACTATTTTGTTTTATTGTTTTCAATCTCTGTACACATAATTCATCTGTCACTTTCCCAAAGCCAAAAAATACCTATATCTCTAGGCGAGCATGTCGATTTTTTTATATTTTTGTGTACCTGTCTTTTGTTATATTAATTGACAATAATACATACATACATATCTTCACGACAAATCCCCATGTAATAATGCCTTAAAATAATCATAAATCCATTTTTTAACTATAGCGTTAGAAAAAAATATTAGGCCGTAAAGGTCACGTGTCATGTTTTTACGACATTAATCGCACCACTCGCAATAATTATTTGTGCCATCGACAATAAAGCGCTTATTTGAATATTTAAAAAAACGTAAATCGAGTCCTGAATTGTACGTCAATATCAGGATTTGGGAGAATGATCTCATTGTTTACATAATTTATTGTACACTATATCTAGATTCTAGATGTCCTAGAATGTGATCTTGAGATGCGGCCATCACTAGCCTGACCTAGAGACATATCGTATTTATAACTTTGACAGCTACCTATACAGAAAATCAATAATAGAATACATTATGTAATTTACATATCACTTACTTACTATCTGATTTATAACATGCAAATAATACATCTTTTTTTATTTATTAATGTACTGTATTCATCCGATAATTTATAATGTACAATTAAAACAAATTATGGTTATATATTTGTGCCATTTGCTGTAGAAAATCTAGTGCCATGAAGTCCATGGTTTTTTTTTTTTAATAATTGCGCTAGAAGTGCTGGCCGCATTCTTCGTAACACAGAAGCAACAACATCATTCGAAGAGCTTTTGTCACTGCTGGAATACCCGCGATCCCAGAACCCACTAGGATTGCGCGGAGCGATGGCAAGAGACCTGACGGTATTACCGTTGGTCTGTGTGGGGTGCGACATGTATAGACACATTAGCCCCATCACACATCCAGGCAACCTCGTCAAGCGCGGGAAGTGCGGCGGTTTCTGCTGAGAATCTCAAGACGATAGGCCCATGGGGACACTCAGCCAAGCGTCTGGCCAAGCATTTGTCCAAACAGCTAACAGGAAAAGTCTGGAAACAGGAAAGCTGGCAATTATTTCTGCCAACGTATTGCCTCGCTATGTTGCCAGTCTTTTTGGGACTATCCCTTAAGGGTCGTCTCTTGAGGACATTTTTTACTTATAGTTTATTTTTTATTAGGATTTAGTGATTAAACCCAATAATTACAACCTAAAAGTTGGTTTTACTAAACCGTTAATGCTTTTTTTATTTTTTATTACTGAACACGACAAGTGACATCGCGACCACCTGATGGTAAGCGAAACGCGAGGTCCAAGAATGGGAGCAACCGACGCCAGCCAATAACGACCAGCATCAGTCTCTACCACTATGCCGGCCTAACAAGATGCATTTTCACACTTCTCTTAAAGGACTCCAGGTTACATCTTTAGCGTGATGATTTAGACTATATATATATATATAATAATATTTAAATGATAGTCTTTTCTCGTCACATACTGCAACAAATAACAAAGTCTAATTGCCAGGGAATTGCTACAGAAAATTTAAACAAAACAATGTCGTGATAGTTTCAACACCGATTCTGTTGGCCTTAAAGGGTTTTTTATATGAGTGTTAACTCGTCATTTATACGTGTGAATATCGCTTGAAACACCACAATCCGCTCCCATGCACCTGATTACCATCGCGACGGTAAACTTGTGTTAATTATGAAATCTCAAGCAGATGCACGCTTTTCAGCGTAGCATGGCAACTGCGACAAAAGTAGCAAATTACGATCTGCATATAAAAAAAAACCTAGTTCATTTTTAAGTGTAGAAAATAAGTCGAAACTTTCAAAATACTTCTAAAAATGTTGTTTTTTAAAAAAAAAAAATCTTGCCCCTGTTAAAGTTAGAAAGTATAATCTCTTGCGGCTTTTTATTATTAATACCTAAAATATAATTAAAGATAAATAAAATAAAATGTAAACTGATAATTAACATAATAAACACATGACATAAACCTGTTTTTTGGTATTTTATATGTTTTTTAAAAGTAAAAAACACCTATTTTTAACTAAATAAATCATTGATTAAAACAATTAACTGTACTGAAAAAAAAAAAACAAATCGCTGTCAAATGGCATGGTGCTCAATACGCTGGCATCATTTCCCCTCTCAATTAAAATACATTTTATTGAGAATGTCAACGTCAAAGATTATTATTTAATTCATTGTCTAAATAAAAATGACTAAAACATTTGACATATACAAAGTATGAATAGAGTTGTTAAAGTTGTATGTGCCATGCTAAGCTGGATTTACCGAGTCTCCTTTTTGTCTTCGTATTACGAGTGTGTGACCGAGCAATATGGGCCTGGCATAGATAATATTTTTTACCCTTAGAACGCAATTCATTTCTATTACACTATCATATTCAAGCTGCAATACTGTTACAGTGTTGACATTAGATTTATGAAGCGCCTTCTTGTCTAACATAATATTATGATTTAATTTTTTATTATTGATAAAAAAAAAACAAAAAAAAAATTTGCTCCAAATAACTAATGAGCAAAGTGCCAAGGACACTGGCGTTGAATGTCAATGCTGATCCTTTGGCCAAAATATAGCCCAGCCCTGTTGTCTCCTGAAGTGTTGATGAGCTTTTTTGCAACGCTTGGAAAAAATCCTGTGCACTTGAGCATTTCAACTAGAAACAAAAGAACACGTACTGGACGATGCAGAATGTGACAATCCCCCGCCAGGTGTATGGACACAGGCTAATAATGTTGAGGTTTTAGATGTTTTATCTATGGTAATATATAGATAGTATTAATATTTATTTTATTTTATATTTTGTAACTTTTTTTTTAATACATGTTAATTTATTTATTTAGGTTTTTGTAGATTTAGTTTTAGTAGAATTTGAATTATCTTCTTTTCCTGCTTCAATATTTTAATCTCTCACTGCAATCTCTCGCGGCATGTGTGCCGAGTTGCTAAAACGATGTTCTTTAGTTTCAAGTACCGGGCTTCAAATTCTGAAAGACAGTGGAAATGCTGATGATATTTTTATTATACAGTTTTCTTGTTTTCATAACCTCAAAAAAAATAACTCAATGCATGTTAAATTTTACTCACTTGCAATTTCATTTATTCACAAAATTGATTTTACAATTGCTGACATCGATATTGGCGTGATAATGCATAGTAAAACTGGCAACATTCCCATCACGAAACTAAAAAAACACGATCTTGTGCAATACTAAAGTCTATAATTGAATTTAATATTCATTGTTAAATGTAATACTATGAACTAGTTTTTCTTAATTATTGCGCAGCAATTAATTTAAAGTTGTAAAAAAATCTTCATCAATTGTAATTTTATTTTTGTAATTAATTTTAGAATGATTATATTTAAAACAGTTAATTTATTTATTTATAATAGGGTAGCCAACAGTGCTAACATAACACACTTATTCGTACTTAACACTAAATCAGAAGTTAAGATGTCGCACCTATTTTAGGCGACCACCACATTACCACAGTAGCCTTTATAGCCTATAAAAAATAACAATATTATAAAATTTACAATAAGTATACAAAAACTAAATATTATTGAAGTTGAATTAATTGATCATTGCTTTGTATACAATTTTAGCATGCTTTGACTCCCGAACTATTTGTGTGTGTTTCAGGAGTCAGTGTCTTCCATGAATTTGTACATAAATGCTTTTATTCAGACACAATATATTTGCCAATATACTATTATTGTCATAAACCTTTGTCTATTTATTAATTTTCCACCATTTACTAATTCCAAAACACACATTATTATTCAACTATAGACAAAAGATTTTCCAGAGATAATTTAGTATTTTTAACAAGCTGAACACCTTAATACCTTCACTGTCACCAGCCTTTTAGATTATTTTTTTGTACTATTCTATTATTTTTCTAACAGCTAACATTTGGAAGAGTGAGACACTATAAATATGTGGGGTGCAATTCTAACCAATACATACACATACATACATATCTTCACGCCAAATTCCTTGCGGGGTAGGCAGAGATAATTGAGCGCCACTTGTCACGATCACGAAATACCTCTTTCGCTTCTTCAACATTCATCAACCTCTTCATACATGCCCTTTTGTTTCGATGGCTTTTTAATTCACTTTCAGCTAATGTTTTATTTATTTGATCATGATAGGCAAGTCTTGGTCTGCCAGGGCCTCTTTTACCCACAACTTTCGCATTATATATCTGGTTCGTCAATCTCTCTTCGCTCATCCTTCTCTAACCAATAAACTACATAAATAGTACTCGTATGTATACATACACTACATATATATGTATACTCATTAATATAGTTAATATAGTTAAGTAGGTATGTAATAATGTATAATTTTACTGTCAAGGTCCATATACAGCCGCAACAACAGCTTTATTTATTTACCTAAGGTAGGTAGATATTTATATTTAATATAGGTACCTATATTTTTTGTTATTTTTGTTATTGTGTAACTATGACACTACCAGTTCTGTTCCTTGTCTTCACATTGCACTCTCCAGGCAAGTATTTAACGTTAAATATATATTGTGTACAATTTTGTTTAAATTATATTGACTTAAACAAATTCCGGTGGGAATGTACGGTGATACACTAAGAATAAAGAATATATACTTATTATAGTAGATTCATACTTAAAAGAATCTAAATGTATTTTTTTTTACGTACATAATGCATACAAACGAAATCGAATCCAAATTGACGTCAGTAGCTATGGAATGCGTCTATCAAAAGACTGACAATGGCAACGACAAAAAATATCCCACGGCACATAATAATGAATAGCTAACAGCGAAAACTAGGTGAATCTTTGTGCAATAGTCGAGTGTGTCTTTTAAAAGAAATATGATCATTTTCAATTTCATAATATTTCCCACACACGCACTTGCGAATATGAAGACCTAGATGCATTGGCCTGATCAACGGTTTTGGTAACGTCTTTTTTTGGCTCGAACTCTATTTATTTATTTGAAGCTTTATTGTTCAATCAGCGAACATAAGCATTTTCTGAATGTTGACCGTTTGGATCAAATAAAATTTCTTAGTTAAGATTGCTTTGTTGACGATCCACTATCGTACAATTATTTTTAAATACAATAAACTATAAATAGGTACTAATGAAGTAAGTACTCGTAATAATTATATCTACACATATAATTAAATCCATATACTCGTTAACTTCTTCTTTTTAGTCGCTACACTCTTGGCAGAGTTTTCGTGTTCGTCACTTGAGTATCAGTGGCACGCTCAACAAGTCGTCGCCACTCCTTTCGAACTGCAGCTTTCCTACCGCACTCTACTCCACAATCCTCTACCACACTCCCAAAGCGTAGCTGTTATAAAATGCCGTAATGCCCTTGTACATTAATTTTAAAGTTTTTTGTGAAATAAAGAGTTACATCAAAATATTTCCAGTATTGTACATTCTTTCATGAAAGACTAGTTGACTTAGAGTATCAAAAGCGATCCTGTAGAAGAGTCGGTCACGAGTCTTATTTATTACATTATTATTATTTTTCTACTAAACTCGCAGAATGGATGTACTTTTTTATAAGTTTAGCGACAAAACATTCTGATGGCCTGGTCCTCATAAAAATAAGTCAATCTGAATAGGACTTCGTAGACAAATTAGTGTAATCTAAAATAGATTTCTTGTCACAACCAGTCATTATGAGACGGACAACGCGTGCCAATTATCTACCAACAATCCTAAATTTCTGTCACTTGTTATTTTTTACGTAAGTAGTCAAAACTTTTTTTATATACACCTATTGCTATATTTTAAAGAAAAGATTTGTTTCTTCATCTCTCTGTCGCCAGGTTTTTCAGCATGACACGTGACCGACTAATGGCAAGCTGAAGTAAATTTTCAAGAATCTAGGCAAATGACATTATCTCTAACCTATATTTGCGTGTACAAAAAATAGTTACATGCTGAAAATACGAAAGTAAAGTTCCATGAAGACAAATATCTAAACATTCCATGGATTCACGGTGCGAGTGCCGGGTCAATCGTGGGTGGGTAAGAGATGAGAAGAATGGTGTCTCAGGCTTGCGACCGACAATAAGACGCTCACCATTTACTTCCAAATGATTACGTAAAGTCTCCTGGGTGAGAGCTGTAGTAGTCGAACCTAGACCCTCTTGAGTCCGTGTGCCAGACATGCGCTGTGTTATATATATGTTAAAATTGCTGAATTACCTGCGTGGTGCGGGTGGTTTCCTGCTGAGATCCTGACGCGCAAAACAGGGAAATCTCCAATAATGTCCATAGGGGTTGGGTATTGACAAAAACTTTGGCCCATGAGCCATCCGGGCCTGCATGTCAACACTGTGGAACTCCTACATTAAGGCAATCGTTATTTTTTTTTTTTTTTATGTTTGCATTTTTTTAATGAATATAATACACCCATACATATTTAGTTAATTGCTAAACTAAATAAAAACCATTCTATAAAATAATTTAAGTGTTTACCACCTGTAATGGTGCTTAAAACGCTCGCCGCATTTCTACTACATACACTTTGTACAAACTAAGAGACCATACATAATACTCGTACACATATCTATCTATAGGTATATAAATATTTATCAATTATTTATTGTCAGCCAGATACCGATTCCTGATTGTCTAAAATATGTGTGAAATAATGTTATACCTAAGCGTTTGAAGACATGGACAGACGCATATCTAATAGCCAGTTATTTAAATATATTTTTTATTCGCACTTAAAACTTATTCTAACATAAAGAACGCCAATACAATGCATGCGAAGACACACGTCAAAATACCAAGTCCAATGCAAATTGGCCGAATGTCAAACAGAAAAAGGTATAATAGCGTTACTCAACCTGCATCATGACATTAATGTTGGTCGGTCACTGTGAGCTATAGATATTTTTTTTAACTAGCACGTTTATTCTACATTTACTATTTTATTATTGTTGATTTTTTTTTTCTATTATTACGATTGTTAGCTGCCGTAGGGTCATGTCACTTTTATAGAGAAGAACTCTCACCGACATCACAAAGTCCTTGGTGCTATCTAGTAAGTCTTTCTATTGCATGAGTCCGAAAGGTACTGACTTCAAGTATAATTTCGATCACATTTCTAAAGGAAGAGAAAGTAAAAAAAAACATAAATCCTTGGCGCATCAGACTGGACAATTCTTATTATAAAGGAACACCATTATAGGATCCCAGATGAACTACCTATAGGCTATATCTTAATGTTTACTCGGAACTTGAATAAAGTTATTCTTTCAAAAGATCACGACATGAAGTCGAACAAATATTATGATCTCACCGAAGAAATAATTAAGAACGGATTCAAGACTCAGCTTTACGCAGTGGAAGTTGATACGAGAGGAATTCCAGCAAAATCTTTGCACCACTTACTAAAATAATTTGGCCTAAGCAGGTCTGCCGTCAATACATTTATATAACGAGCTTCCAAGACAGCACTAACGTAATCACACAGTATTTGGTTGGGTAGGGAGAAAAACAGAATAGTGGACGGTAAGCGGAAGAAAAAGAGGAGACCTTAACTTTGTAAACCAACCTATAGTCGGTCGCAAGCCCAAGACACCATTCTTCGCCTCTCTCTTTTCCACACACATGAATACATGAAATGGTTAAAATATTGTCTTCTTCATCTTGGACAAGACAGACGTTAGTCACCAGTTGGTGCATTCAATGCAGATTTCGTCCAAATAAAATATTAATAAAATATTTTTGATTAGCAAGCAATAATATTTCTCGTACAGTTATAGCTTAGGTCTTAGTAAGTAACAGGCCTAATTTAAAAAGAAGCTTCGCACGGGTGAGCCGGCGTGCGAACAATTCCCACGTATGGAAGATCGCATTGTGATGGCTTGTTCACTCGACCAGCTAAACTCTTGTACGATAGCGTACAGATTCAACAGATATCATGCAAGGACGATTACACTTGGGGACTGTATAATATGACCTTAGCAGCAACGAAAATTTGGAGTAAATTAAATAAACAAGGAATCACATTGAGCTTATTCACTTGCACTCAGACAGCGGAGTCATCCAGGCCCGGATGTTCAATGGGCCTGGGTTGGGGATGGGATAATCTCCCGCTTTCCCCGGTAGGATCTCGGCGGCTAACTACCCGCCGGTAATTTAACGCACCTTTGGTGCTGGGCGCTGTTTCTACTACAACACCGCCCTTGTGGCTCACAAATCTAGTCACCTAGATTTGTCTACTTTAGTTCTTCTACAAGAGCGCCTCCCTAGGTAGTGGCCTCCCCTCCGGGAGCCGTGCGAAAGTAGGAGTGATATCCTGCAGATGTTTGTAGGATCCGTTGTCAGCCCGGTAAAACATACGTTTATCTAGGCTGACTTGCACTATGCAGTTGTATGTTTAGCCATCTTTACTATAGGCCCATTATGACGAGTGGCAAGCTCTTTGATGTCTCTGGCTTAGTGGCAATTCTCAAATCACTTGACTGTCGAATTTAACTTGGAAATGCATACATAAAAAATACGATCATTCTATATCCGATATGTTTTATTTTTAATAAATATCAGATTCAACTACATTTCTATTGCGTGAATGAGGGTCACAAATCAAATCTTTGTGTCTTAAATATCTTTGTGCTTTTGACCAGGAATCGACGGCGTCTAAATCTACGAGCTAAGCCGTCTAAAGGTGTGTGTAGACCAAACAAGAAATGCTTTTTCTCTCAGCTCTTTATTAAATGATTTATCTGAAAATAGAAGCAGAGCATTATTTTGTTGCTCGCAAAGATGTATTAAATGTTCTAAATATGCTCACTCGTTTGATGTAAACGGTGCACGAGAGCCGAACAGTTGCATAAAACGTTCTTGCATGTTTCGAAGCAGTTTATTCAAAGCGTGCTAGTGTTCTAGTTCACGAATAAGCATGATTGTTTCGCGTCATCTAAACAACAATCGAGCATGTTCAAACATGCAAACATTCTAGTTCTCGTGGATTTATTTTTTCATTTTGGTTATTCTTTTGGTGTAAATGATAAAAACGAGTTGTCATTTATACTAAAAAATAAACCGACGCTCTCGTTCTGAATATTTAATCTTTGTTTATTTGTTTTCTTCTTTCTCTCCAACAAGATTTAATCCATTTTTTAATAATAAAACATTAATAATATCAGACTACGTTCTATCTTAATTAAAGGGGGTTATAGGGGTAAAGCTATTCAAAAAAAGTAAAAACCTATATAGTTTAAATAAATAATAATATATATTAGGATAATAAATCCGAAAACTCTTTAAAATAATATGTACAAGAAAATTAACTTTTAAATTTGTTGTTTGGTCTAAACCCACCTTAAGTCGGCATTTGTAAGGACGATGTTAGTTATCAATCGCTGTTGCAGTTGTCGTATTCTTGGAACTTAGGTACTGCATAAAAAATATTATTATATTGGTTAAAAGAAGTAAATAAAGCAAGAAAAAAAAACTACATTCGTAGTTTTACTATCTCGTTAACTCTAGATGTGCCTAAGAATTTGAATTAGGCAACCTCGCCTATTATTATTTCTAATGAGAATCTGCTAGTTTGGTGGGCTGGCTCGAACCAGATTTATGAATACTTACGAAAACCAATCAGAAGGGGCGTTGCTAATAGTAATTATTTCTTAACACCATCTTTAGAACACAGCTACCGAAAGAACATGTACAGCTAGCAAAACGTACCGTACTGGAAGATTGTGATAGAGACTATTGTATTTAATAGGTTGTAGGCAGACTGTGGTGTTGATTTGTCCAGTCTGACGGAGCGGGAAAGTATCCACAGTTCGTGCTGATAAACCCAGTAAAGTGTATCTCAAAGTGTATGATGTATTTTTTTTATTGTGATTTAATTTATTAACGATTTCACAATTTGGTCGTAGTGGAACCGAGACCGACTGCTTAACATGCTCTCCGAGGCACGGGATCCGTGGTGTTGTAAATCTATGACAAATGTACGTAAGAAAAGTGTATTTTCCATTGTGTGCCAGGATTCGAACCCACCTTTTTAGGATGTTAAGAAAAGCGTTCTTACAACCGAGCCACCACCGCGCCTAAATGAATGAAAATGTATATATGTATCTATTAAGTATATTGTATATTAATATTATTTACTAATAAGTTATAATGTTATATAATGGAATCCGTTAACTATATGTATATATATCATACGTTAAAGTTGATATTTGCATGGCCGCTGTCAAGGTCGAGCGCTTATAGAGTTGATAATTGAATAATATTTTGTAATTATGACGCAAGCTCTGACGTAAATAACGAAATCCACTAATAATGTTTGCGACTAAGTAACAGAATAGGCCGTTTTGTCCGACTGTACATCGACTTCCTCTGCTCTAATGGCTTTGATTGAGACGCTGTTAACTATTAAACTTTTTAATTAGATCGTTCGAATTAACGATTGGGGCCTTCGATACAGCTTCTGACGTTCTTCGCGCCTCCTTAGATCTTCGAAGATTTATTATTCTAAGCAAATTAAACAGATATGGCGGGAATGTAAGAGTAAGTGGTAATAAATCAAACTAAATTGTGGTATCTACAATCGTAATGGAGAATGCGCTGACACAAAATACGGTAACGGCAATCAAAATGTGGATTCAAATGACTATAAAATCGTATTTGAATAATGAAGGGCAGTGGACTGTAATACTCGTATAGACAAGAGTTTATGACAACAAGGTATTTTATGCCATATTCATAAAATAGAAAATTTCACTATGTAACTTACTACAGGTATTATCGCCATCGTTATAGTCCCAAGAATCCTTAATATGGGCCTTGCAGAACATAAATATTACAACTAAAAAATTACAAATTTTTATTCATCAAAAAATACCTCAATAGTTGTTCGTTATTTCTAACTCACGCACAAATTATGCGTCTATCTGTCTGACGAAAAGGATACCAAAGAAATACAACAGATTGTTTTCGCATGTTGATTTATTCAATCTGTCAAAAATACATCTTAAATCTAAAATATTGGACTCTATACAATGGTGCACATACACACCTACATTCATTTCACCACTTCTACACACATCATTCCAACTTAGTACATTTTTATTTTCTGTTTAGAGTCCTTTTGTTTTTAATAATGTTTTTTATAAGTTTAGTTAGGAAAATGTAATTTCGTAAATGGCTATGTGTTTAGATATAAGTTTAACTGTTTATATAGGAAAGTTAATAATGCTGTGAAATTGTATAAATAAAAATAAAAAACGAAGGATGTGTTTTATTATACGGTATGCAACTTAGTGAAGAAAGTCAATATAGCAGGTTAACATTTTATCCGATAGCTTAGTCTAAAATTGACCTTTCAATAACGCAAAGATTTGATTTGATACATTCAATTTAATTCTACAATCGCTTACTTATCTAAAACGAGAAACAAAATAAACTTAAATATTTGAATACAAGAGTAAAAACGTGTTTAATATTACCTACCTATTTTATTCCATTTTAGAATAATATTTTTGTTACATTTTCTGTTGTTTTTTTTCTTTATCATTGTTGATTTTAAAACAATAGCGAAGTATGAATGAGGCATGTATGAATAGGTTGTTGAATGTCGAAGAAGCTAAAGAGGTATATCGCGATGGTGACAAGTAGCGCTCAATTGTCTCTGCCTACCCTGCAAGGTATTTGATGTGAAGATATGTTTGTATGTATGTATCATTATTGACTGCCTCCATGGTCTGGCGGTTAAACGTTAGATTTAAACGCGAATTCCTGGTTGGAAAACAATAATTGATTAAAGTTATTTGTGATATTTCTCTCAGAGAGAGTAGCTTGCCACTTGTCATGATGGGTCTATAGTAAAGTTGGCTAAATGTAAATCCGTTTCTTTAGAAAAGAGTGGTTCCTGACAACACCGCAAGGGATACGGTCGTGATGATACTTTATTTTTATCATTATTGGGTTTAGTAATTATGTTTAAAATTTATTACACTTTGTATAAAAAGCTGTTTTTTAATCCTCATCAGCCTATGTTTCATTAGTTCTGGATATATTATAGGATTTCCCCAAAGCTTGCTATTTCACACGATTTCTCCCGAATAATAATCTAATAATAATAATCGTTTAATTCCAATAAAATCCTATGTACATGTTTTTCTATTGGTTTTTTTTATTTAATGTTTAAATTAGTTATCTTTCTTTATTTTCAACTTTTCACTTGTAAATGTATTTATTTTATTATATGCCTCCGTGGTCGGTTAAGTTCGTGGATTTAGACTCAGAGGTACAGAATTAGATTTCTGATGAGAAAACAATAATTTATTTAATTTATTTGTGATATTTCTTGAGTTTGGTACGCTAGACATGGATGTGCTTGCCACTTATCATGGTGGTACTGTAATTTAATTCCAAAATAAGCGTGGTTTTTGACTACCCCAGTAGTGATGATACTTTACTTTTAAATAAATAAGTATTTCAAGCCAAACTTTTTCGTCGAATGCGTACCAACCCTGCAGTAGTCGCATTCTAGAGATGACAAGTTTAGATTAGTGTAAGTTAATTTGTTTCTGAGCTTTTTGTACCGCTAAGCCTATCGCTTTGGAAAGTTTAACAGTCCGGTGCATATAAAAAAGAAGACGGAGTGATTGCTTCCTTCCGACTTAGAAAGTTCGTACTAAATATGATCGTCTGATAGGGGGATGCATGGTAAATTAATTTATATTAAAATGACGGATCAGGCTATTAAATGAAATTGCAGAGCAAGATAGAAGTTAGAAGCTTTTTAAATGTGGATGGATATACAGGAGAATGTTGAAGATATCATGGAAGGACAGAGTAAGAAACGAAACTGTCTTGCAGAGGATGAACAAAGGCTTTGAACTACTGAAAATGGTAAAGCGAAGGAAGTTGGAGTATTTGGGACACATCATGCGCAATAAAAAGTATAGCTCCAGAAGACCGGGGAAAAGACGCACTTCCTGGGGCCAACAAAATAAAAATCACCTTAATGACAGCAGACCTCCGATAGGAGATGGCACCGTAAGAAGAAGAAGAAGAAGCAGAGCAATCATTGGACCCATCATGACAAGAGGCAAACTCGTTGATGTCTCCAGAGTACCAGACTCGAGAATATCACTTAAAAAATCTAAAGTATTTTGTCCCGCAGACCAGGAGACAGTTACGCAGAGCGTTATTCTGCTAATGTCTAATAAAATACCAACATTAATATTTCATTAAAATCAAAATTCTTTTCGGAGAATAGCTGCGAGTGTAGATGCGTTCGCTTTGTCACGGGACAAAACTGACACCGATCGGGCAACGGTGCAAACGCAAACTCGAAGGCGCGAAACCACCACGAGTGTAGAGCGCGCTTGAAACATATAAATATTTCTATTAATTCGTATAAGAGAAAAAATATTTACAAATTATAAAATAATAATCACAAACAACTAAATACTTTTACATAACTATTAACTAAACCTAATAAAAAAATAAACTGTAAATAAAAAATGTTCTCAAAAGTCATCCCATCAGGGAAGTCTGGCAACATTTACCGTCTGCATAGCGAGGCTATTACGCTGGCTCAACTCCTTGGACAGACGCGCTGGCTGAGGGTCCCCATGGTCCCATCGTCTCTACCCCAAATGCGCAAATTCTTAACCTGTACCGGGGTTTGCGTATTTGCACAGATTGAGGTTCTCAGCAGAAATTTAAATATAAATAAAATGTAAATACATCATAAATAAATAATAAAATAGATATCCAGTAGATACTGGCTGACGATAAGTAAAATCATCTGGAAACAATTTGCAGAGCGGCTCGTCCCATAGTAGTTGTAATTTTGGTACATTTGGAACCAAAATATTTGAACATGCTACCGATCAGGCACCTCTGGCATCTGTAAAGTTGTTCGGAGTAACAGTTGATTTTATCCTACATTACCAACTGCATTTTACATATCTCTTTTCTCGAGATTCTTATAAATGTGTTCGATAGTCGTGATGATACATTTTTTTCTACTCAATGCTCATGTCAAATTGGATGTGTGATGACATTCTTAGATCTGGATGTTGACATCGTTTGATGTTACTGTCAATAGAGCCTTAGTTTTAAAGGGTCGCTAGACAGATCGCTCGATCAGTTGGGCAACTGGTTTGAGTTCTGAGTCACTCGATTTATAATCTGTGGTTTGTTGTTTGGTCCCATGTCTAAATCTTCAAACCAGTTTATGAAGCATTAACGTTTTGTTTAATTATTCATCGAAACAGTCAAAACTTGTCGATTCATTTTTTTATTTAATTTCTATCTTAAAATACCTACGTAATAATCATCAATTCTAAAGTTTGTAAACAGAAGTGACAGTAGATTAATTCCTATTATTATTGTTCTTTATTTTGTTACCGAACATTCCCGAATTAAAATTAATTAAATAGTATATATTTATTCATGCATGCAAAGTGTTATATTAGAAGCAAAGAACAGAACTGGCAGAAGGATGATGAAGACACAAAATAGAGAGAGAAACACATTTCTAAGCATTCCATGTATTCACCGTGCGGGTGCCGGATCCATCGTGTGTGGGTAAGAGATGAGAAGAATGGTTTCTCGGGCTTGCGACCGACAATAGGCTGGGTTAAGAAAAGGAGGCCTCCCTCCGAGTACGCTCACCATTCACCATTCTACTTCTCTCCCTACCCAACCAAATACTGTATGATTGCGTTAATGCCATCTTGGAAGCTCGTTCAATAAACGTATTGACGGCAGACCTGCTTAGGCCCAATTCTTTCAGTAAGTGATGCAAATATTATGTTGGAACTCCTCTCGCATCAACTTCCACTGCGTAAAGCTGCGTCTTGAACCCGTTCCTGATCATTTCTTCTGTGAGATCATAATATTTATTCGACTTCATGTTGTGATCTTTTGGAATATTTGATTCCCATGGAAAGGTAAGTTCAATAAGGATAACTCTAAGGAATACGTCTGTCATAAAACCGTAAGTTATGGAGTTTTTTCCCCCTCACTCGAACTATGCTTTGTATCACAAATATGGTCATGCTTGAAATATTGATCTCTCTTCCTGGACCTCTTTTGGGATTCCGACACTACAGTGTCTTAAACTCTCGAATCGCTGCAGCAGATGTGATCTCCCTCAGCATTGAGCGCAATACTACGATGAGTGAACGGAATTGCCCCACAACTTTATATCTTAATTTATAAAACAAAGTCGGGTTTGTTAGAACACTTATAACTCGAAAACGGCTGTACCGATTTTCATGGTTATTAATTTGTTGGATTTGTCTCCGTCCCGCATAACAGAATAATTATTAATAACATTGGAATATTGTTGAAAAAAATAAATAAAAGAAAAAACATTTTCCCATACAAACCCACGAAGGTTTCATACCTGTCAAACAATGTTTATTGTCAAATATTGATGCGTGCGTTCAGAAATTTATATTTAGCTTATTTATATAGTATAGAATAAATAACTCATAAACAAATGAATTAATAAAAAAAAACAACTGTTAAATCGATTGGTCTCACTTTTACGTCGCGAAATTGTCTGTGATTTGTTTTGTGTGAGTATTATTATTATTAATAATGTCATTCATTAAAATTGTCTTAAACTGATGTTTCACTCTTTTCTCTATTTTAACTTTAATCTCATATTATAGTGTGTATTTATTTATTTATGTAATTCTATGTATTGTATTATAGATATACTCGTATATATTATAATATGTATGATATGTAGTATTAGTATAAATTATTATTTTTGTTAGTAAATACTTGGCAGAGTGCATGTAATCCGTTAAAACTCCCAAAGGTTAGCTGGTGGAAAATGCCATACGGCATAAAGCTCGCCTGTGCACATTAATTTTAAGTTAATTTGGTTTTTGTGCAATAAAGAATTGTTAATATCATTATTATTATTGACTGTCAGGCAGTACGAAGTTCGCCGGGTCAGCTGATATACTATATACTAAGCATGATATGTGACATCGTTCCCGCGTACCTTTTACAATTAGGGCAAATTCTCTACCACTATGCCGGCCAAACGTGCGAGCCTGATACAGTTAGTTACAATTCAAATTCGCAACTTTCGTAAATGTATGTCAACAAAATAATTGGTTTCGTAATAATAGTTAATTTTGTAAACACTTTATCTAAAGGGTTACTAGGTAAAAATATGAAGTCAAAATAAATGACAATCAGGACATGCAGCTATTTCCATTGTTCAGTCCACAAAGCTCAATCATTTGACACGAAGCTCCAAACAATCAAACACGCGTGACATTATAGTAAATAATATAAAGCAGGGCGCTCATTAAAGACATATATTCAACCACAAATAAGTTAGCCGCATCTCAATCATTTTAAACTTTGTTACGTCAAAATTCATATTGGAAAACCATATTTAATATAAACGTTAACCAAGTTAGAAAGCTCTAAAACAGTTCTTATATTTATATTTGATATAAGACCAACATATTTTATGTTAATTACAGCTAGGCAGTGAGAGTCAAAACCCGCGAAACAGCTTGCAGGATTTTTTTTATTTTTAAGCATAGTGTTAGAGACTGATGTCAGACATAAGTGTCCGATTCCAGTTGCTAACATTCAAAGACCTTACGCACCACTTACCATCAGGTGAGCGCAAGGATACATAATGGATATTGGAATGTATATTATATTATTATATTTCTTAATGTAAATGTCGAAGCAAAGTTTTTTCAATTAAAAAATCTAAAGATTTAATTTAAGTTATAGAAAAGAAAATGTATCGCAGGAAATAAGACATAACAGATCTCTCCATTCGTTCCATACCTAATTATGTTCAATCTATCCCAATCGCAGAATGCGACGAGCGGGCTTGTAGTGCGTGGCTGTTGTATGCGGCCAGCCTAACATCCCAAGTTAAATTTGAAACTAATTTAGGACTAACCAATATGTACTCTTTCGACATCAAATTGCTCGCATTAGCAAGGCTAAAATGTCACAAGACAATGGCGACCGCTCTATTTGTGACAAAACGAACTAAGGTCGTACGTGATCACATTTCCTACGAGTCTTTACTACACGGAAAATAGGTTTACAATAAATTGTTATTGGAAAGTCTATATAAGTCAAGGTTGCGTTTTATTTTACCAATTTACGTGTAATAGATCAAAAACCAATGCACGCCAAATGTCATTGGCGCGTAGAATTGAATTGTTTTTTTTTTCAAGCAAATAGTCGTGCAGATAATGCAATAAATATAATTGATAGTAATGAAAACAGTGCATAAAAAATAAAGTATTACTTTTGACAAGCTCTTCTTTTGCCTCTGTGGTCTAGCGGGTAACTCTGTAGATTTAGAAATAGAGGAACCGGATTCGATTCCTGCTCGGGACACAAAAAAAATAAAAAAAAATAAAAAACATCGACGAGCTTGCTACTTGTCATGATGGGCCTATAGTAAAGTTGGCTAAATGTGAACCCACTTCTTTAAAAGGTCCATACACTTTTCCCACCCTTCTTTCTAACAACATCATCACCACTACAGCCCCTAGACCACAGAGTCCTAGATTTCCACTGCTGGCCTTCCAGAACATGAGATGGCCTACATTTTTAACCTAAGATAGTATGAAACATTATTATTTTTGATGGTCTATCTAGCTAGATCATTACAGTAACCATTTCAACACGATGACTCCTCACTTGTGCTCAGCCAATCAGCGTTAAGGATGAGGAGGTACTGAGCACGTGTCAGAAACTGCGGGTCAGAGGTGACGCCGCGCCTCGAGCCAGGAGCGCTGGCCTATTGTTAGACAGACTTGATGAAACTAGACATAGACATATATATCGATACTGTTCGACCCGGCGTAATATAGTTGTTATATTTTTTAAACTGGAATTAGACACTCATGACTGCAGTAACACTATGCCGGCAATTTAAGCCTGATCCCAAAACGCGTGGATACAATTTACTGGGTTAATCGGCACATACCAAACTCGAGAAATATCACAAATAATTAAAATAATAATTTTATTTATTTATTTATATTAATAAATATTTTTGTGTTTCGACCAGGAATCGAACCCAGAACATCCGAGTCTAAATTCACAGACTTAACCTATAAATAATAAAATAAAATAAAAATTGAACCAAATACATAACACTTTGAAAATCAGGATGGCTGGCAATTATTTCTGCTAACGCATTAGCCTTGCTATATTAGAGATAATGTTACCAGATTCCTTGGGACTATTTCTGATGAGACGTCTCTAGAGGACATTTTTTTCATTTTTTAGGTAGTTATATTTTAATCATATTAAGTATAATTTAATTATCTTTTTAATAATTAAGTTTTTTTGTTCGTTCCAATAAATATTTTACCCATGTGAAAAACACTTGTTAAATATTAAATTATAAACTACTTGTGTATGCAGAAACAATTTTTCTGAATACATCGTAACAGTTATGAAATATCATTATTGGCACTGCAGGGACTACTTTAGGTGTTGCACTTTCGGAATGTTGACGATTGTAAACGTACATTAGTTCTTGACTTGACAACACAGTATCTTGATTAGGTATAGAAAGTCGTGGAATATTGTATGGTATTAGTTAAGTCGGCTCTTATATTCAAATTTTTTTTTTTTATTTCCATATGGTTCACATGTAACACTCGGGTATTGTAAATTTTTTCATTATTATTAAAATAATAAATTAAAAGATTAAATTAAATTATGGATAGACCGAAATAAGTAAGTGACATTGCTGACATAAGCAAGTACTGTAGCTTAACCTAAATTCGAGGCATTATAGCCGTGTCGACTTATAATCTAAATAATTATAACATAATGTATAATTATAACAAATTTAAATTAATTTCGTGGCTGTATAAAGGCCGTGTCAACTTACAATCTAAAATAATTATAATTTAATGTCAAATTATAAAAATAACAATAATAATTTCGTGGCTGTATAAAGGCCGTGTCAACTTATAATCTAAAATAATTATAATATATTGTCTTATTATAATAAAATTTTATTAATTAATTTCGTGGTTGTATTTATGTATACGTCTCTGAATCAGGTCTCTATTTGTTAGCTATGATCTAACCGAAGCCTGTTTAAAGAAGCCGCGAAATAAAACGTGCCACAACACAATAGCTTTTTAAATCGAATAGAAGGTAAATAATAAATATTAAATTGTTCACGATAAGAATATTGCTGATGCCACGATTGATACCAAACTGTGTTAATAAACACAAAAACGTGTACAAAATACTATTATCAAAGTAATCATCATCAGCCTGTATCTCTCCACTGCTGGATGTAGGCCTCCCCTAAGGCTCGCCACTTAACGCGATCTTTCGCTATCCTCATCCAACCCCCCCCCAGCGACCTTCTTTAGGTCATCTGTCCATCTGGCGGGGGGTCGTCCCACTCTGCGTCTTCCCGTACGTGGTCTCCACTCTAGAACCCGTTTTTCCCATCGATCGTCGGTTCTGCGGCAGATGTGTCCGGCCCATTGCCACTTCAGCTTGCTAATTTTAAAAGCTATGTCAGTAACTTTCGTTCTCTGACGAATATCAACGTTTCGAATTCTATCCATCAGAGATACACCAAGCATAGCTCTCTCCATGGCTCGCTGAGCGACCTTGAATTTATGGACCAGACCCACTGTTAGTGTCCACGTCTCTGCTCCGTACGACATTACCGGGAGGACGCACTGGTTAAAGACCTTAGTCTTTATTATCAAAGTAATACGTATCCATAACTATAACATTTTATGTGTAATAGTTAAGCTAAAGGCACACTAGTGTCTCTAACACGCACAAAATCATGTTATCGATTCATATCGATAATGGGATTATTAACAGCTCTACTACAAATTAGCAGCTCGTATGTGTAAAAGTTATTTTTTTTACCTGATTTCATTAACGGAGTTTGTGTGTACTAAAGTTACATGTAGACGCGTACCTATAGTTTTTACATCTAATTTAATAACGTAGGTTTAAGTAGTATAGTAACTGAAACGCTCTTTTACAGCAGCATCTATATTTAGGGAGTGTATAATTTACATAGTTTTAATTTGGTAATGTCGATGGCTGTTCTTTGCACTAATGGTCGATCTTTTGCTATCCTTCCATGATATGTAAACTGTTGATTGTATAACTGACAAAACCAAGTGTACGTCATGTATCTTATGGTGAATAAATGAATTGAATTGAATTGAATTAAATATAGTATATAGTTACTAAGTAATCTATATATATAAAGGTGAATGTCTGTGTGTGTGTATTCCCCCTATGCATGGCAAAACTACTTGACTAATCGGGATTAACTTTGGGAATATGTTGTGTAAACATCGGGGAAGGTTTCTGACATATTAGATTGCATAATAAGTAAATCTTAATATATAAAACAAAGTCTGGTCTGTTAGAACACTTATAACTCGAGAACGGCTGGACAGTATTTCATGGTTTTTGATTTGTTTGATTTGTCTCCATCCCGAATAACAGAATAACTATAAATAAAATTGGAAAATTGAAGAAAATAATAAATAAAAGAAAAAAAATCCTATACAAAAAGTTACGCTAATCCTGGAAGAGTGGAGCTGGCCAGCCATCACATAGGCATTCTATGTAGAGTTTATTGAAAAGATCCAATCGCCGATTAGCATTGCATTTAAGCATTTGACATTGTGGATTTCTACGTGCTAACTAAGGTTTACAAACATTCAATGATGGTTAGGCGGTACGAAGTTCGCCGGGTCAGCTAGTTCTATATATTATTTAACTTATGTCGGCAAGTCAATTTTTATAACCTAGTATTAATTTACGTAGGGGTGATGTTTTTGGCTGAACTTTAACTTCGATTATAACTAGTAATTGCTATCACATAAATTTACCGTTGTATTATGAGGGTAAGTTTATACCTTTATACCTTAAGACTCGTTTCCAGTTCCTTGGAGACAGTCATAATCTTCATCTTCTCTCTGCTAATAACAATCAGCTCAAAATTCCTACCCATTTTTCCAGCAGATATTCAGATTCTTTTACAGTTTCCGCTGCTCGAGAGTGGAACAAACTTCCTCTGGTTATCAGACGGGCGCCGTCTATTAATATATTTAAAAATCTACTTATCGCTCACTTTCTTAACAAACAACATAGATCTTCCTAGTACCTACATCTATCATACTATTTTTATTGTGTGTAAACAGTACTATATACTTACTTAGTTTCGTATTTGTGTATATATATATATATGTATTTAAGTAGTAGTATGTAACGATTATTATGTATTGTATGTAAATTGTATATTTATAATAATGCACCCTGCAAATCCTCTACCACACTCCCAAAGGTTAGCTGTTATAAAATGCCGAAAGGCATTAAGTTCGCCCTTGTACATTACTTTTAAGTTTTTTGTGCAATAAAGAGTTTATAAATAAAATAAATAAGTTTGAGCAAAGACTAAGAGAGGAATTTAAAAAACATGTGATGGTATCCTAACAAAACTGACAGCCGAACGTCTCTTTGACAAGACAACTATTTAAAAAAAAAAAAAACATGAATGATGTATACATATTAGCTAATAAAAACGGAAGGAAAAGTAAAACAAAGCTCATAAAGCTCAACAGAAGTAAAATGTTATATTAATTATAAATACAGTAAGACAAAATAACACTGGCCCAGTTAAGGAAAGCATTAACAACAAGGCTCAAAGATAATGCGTTGGATGAGAAAAATATTCAGTTAACTGTACCTATTAATACATAAGGAATTGCAAAGTCAGTGAAAGTTAACAAATAACGATCCTTAATTCCATGACACGGCACGACATTAGAAAAGATAGCACATAAAGTGTTAATGTCACAATGCAACGCAAACGGCTCGCCCGCGGTCTCGTCCAATAAATCCAGGCGTCTCGACCGAACGGTCTACTGTGATATCCTGAACAATCAAGCAACGGTTAACACGATCCCAATTAACGTTTACAAAAGACTGGCAACATTTTCCCTCTGTATAGCTAAGCTAATACGTTGGCAGAAATAATTGCCAGCCTTTCCTGTCTCCAGACTTCTCCGTTAGCCGTTCGGACAACTCCTTGGCCAGACGCTTGGCTGAGTGTCCCCATGGGCCTATCGTCTCGACCCCAAACGGCGCAAATTCGTAACCTGTTCTGAGGTTGGCGTATTTGCGCAGCTTGAGGTTCTCAGCAGAAGCCGCCGCACTTCCCGCGCTTGACGAGGTCGCCTGGATGTGTGATGGGGCTAATGTGTCTACACATGTAGCATCCCACACCAGGGACCTGCCAAGTTTCCACGGCCAGAGGGTTTTAGGATCGCGGGTACTCCAGCAGTGACAAAAGCCCTTCGAATGATGTCGTTCAAAGCAGCGTGACGAGGAATGCGGCCAGCACTTCTAGCGCAAGAAAGCCCATGGTGTCCGAGATGTTCCACGGGCTCTCCACACCGACACTAGTGTGGGTGGACAGTTCGGGCTCCGAGACGAAGGCACACCGCCATGGTCAGTGTATTTCGATCAAGGAGTGTGCCAACCGATGCTGCAAGCAGAGACCCGACTCCCTAGTGGAAACGGCCATGAGGTGAGCCCGCTCTCTCGTGTTACTGGAAGATAAAATATCGTCCAGTACCAGTTTGCTGAGCGGCTCGTCCCATAGTCGTTGAAATTTTGTTAAATTTGGAACAGATTTATTGGGGCATGTGACTTAAATGATAAAGTCGTGAAAACATTCCAAAGGCCTTCACAAAAGTTTACATAGTCGTTAGACATAAATAAAATAGTGATGTTACTTCCAGTTCTTCTATTACTTACCTTTTACTTACAAGCATTTATGTTTGATCCATATACTTACCTACGTACACATATATTTATTATTGTTACTTCATTACAGCCCCTAGACCACAGCGTACTAGACCTCCATTATTGGAAATGGGCCTTCCAGAACATATATCTGGAGAATTTAGCCTACACACACAACGCTGGCTAGACGGGTTGGCTAGGAATTTTACTTATTGTATTTTAATCTTTTTGTGTTCATCTTTCTTACTCTTCATCCATAATATTATTTTGTCACTCGTCCAAAGGTTAGGTGGTATACAATACTTTCATTGGATTATGCTCGCCTATGTACATGTTTTTTTTATATTTTGTGTGCAACAAATAATTTTATTATTATAATTTATGAATGCACATATCGTACTTTTAATAACACGTATGTTCATATTAGGCCCCCTGGCGTGAAAGATGTAGTACCCGCTTAACATACAATGAACGGGCAGAGTGTCGCAACCTGAGACGACTTAGCTTAGGTTAGAACTAACGACACTAGGAGTGTCCTCTGGACCACATTGTCGTCGTAATCATTGTGGGCGATATGAAGTTCGGATCAACAGAAGAGCAGCTTATACAATGTACTCCTAAGAGTTAGGTGTAAAGTTGTGATAGTGACTTCAATAATTTACGAAATGTGCATAAAATTAAAGCATTCCTCTATGTTCTTTAAAAATTAACCTCCCTATTTAAAATAGCACCTAACCTAATTTAAAATTATTATCCAACTAAAGGAAAAAGTTGTGTTAATATTAATATCTAATAATACTAGAGTATATCCAAATAGAAAAAATACCGTTAAATTAAAATGCTCGCACTTTAACATTAACTAGTTGCAACAATATAGACATATATCGTCGATTCGTATTTATAATAATTATATAATAATAATGTAAAATAATGTATATTAAAAAAAAAAATACATCTGCTAATTGCTAAATTTGAAAAGGAGGAAGAGAATTACATTGAGGAATAGAAAACTCTGTTGTCAGATAGAAATATGACCAACTTTGTTGTAGAAAATAAGTAGTAGCTAATGCAGTGTCTGGTATACCGACAACTAGAAAGCCTCATCTATCAACTGTTAAATTACTTCGGAATAAAACATTTGGAATTCAAGTCCAATACGAAACCAATTACACATCAAAACATCACCTTGAAAGCTCACATCGTAGCATAGAAAGATCACATCAGAACACAATCAACGCCTCGACATACCATAATGGTTCTATTGTTGCTCAAAGCGTTCTAGATGCGAGTCCCAGATAATCGAGTCATGCGAAAAACGCAAATATTACCTTTGTATTAATTACACATTGAGGCTTGATTGTGCAATGCGTGATTTACACGTCTTCGATTTTAAGCGAAAAAAAACACATGACATAAGTACTTATCCTACAATTATCAAAATATTAATCAAAATAAATAATAATATTAAAAGTATTCCTACCGGTGGACTTAAAAAAACCTTCAAAACATCCCTGAACACAGTTCTAGATGAAGATGTACCTTCCAAAACCATTTTATTTATTATTAAAGCTACTCGTACCCGGCCTACTCATTGGAGAAGAAGAAAATTTATAAATAAATACATTATAATTGCCTCCGTGGTTAAGTCCGTGGATTTAGACTCGGAGGTACCGGGTTCGATTCCTGGTCGGGACACAAAAATATTAATTAATGTAAATAAATACATTTAATTCATATTAAATGTATTTGTGATATTTCTCGAGTTTGGTACGCTGGAGACATCGACGAGCTTGCCACTTGTCATGATTGGCATATAGTAAAGTTGGCTAAATGTGAATCCGCTTATTTATAAACGTGGTTTCTGACCACCCCGAAAGGAAAACGGTCGTGATGTTTTTTTTTTTTATTTTTACATTATAATTATTTAATGCACATAAAATCCTATATCCAATGTACAAAGACGAGCCTAATGTCAAGGCATTTTTCAACAGTTAAACTTCGGGAGAGTGAAAACAGAGTCTGGAACTTAATAAGGATTATATATTATTTGGTTAAATCAATTAGCAGGTCCAAAGTAGAATGACAAAGACAAAATATTACTTTTCAATGTTATATGGTAACAATAGAAGGATTATTCCAAAATATACCTCTAGTTATATGTGTTCTTTTAGAACTATACAAAGTTTGTCCTCCAACTGTCGACGGGGCGTCTCCATTTTGATAGGAGGTTATTTGTCAGTGTATGAGCACATTAAAGTGATGGGTAAGGCCGACTACAAAAGCAAATTTAGACAACGGCACAGATATCACAACCGAGAATCTTAGTTTCATATCTCACTATTATTAATTGCACTTTTGAAAATAATTCTCTATTTATTTTAACAAACTTTAAAATATGCTCTAATTAAATGATGAGTACTGTTTACGTTACGATTAACATTTTATGAAAACAATTGTTTACAATTTGAGACAATACAACCACGCGCCTATTATAACAAACAATGTGCGTAATTATGTGCAACAAGCGCGGCTCCATTGAGAACATCATTCTTTGAATTGGCCTGTCTGTCTGTTTGTTTATCATCCAGCGTTAGGAAACCTAGCGCATAAGCACTTAATATTTATGTAAACGCGTAGGAGTGCATTGTTGCTAGAAATGTGATTTACATTTGAAATATCTCTTAAATGAATATAGATATCGTTTACATAATATCAGTCATAAGAAAAAAATAAACAAGAATCGATTTATGATTTGTATTCGGAGTAGCCAAAATAATGAGTATGCTTCGGTGATGGCATCCGATAAGAAGTTTTCGTAACGCCCTCGGGCCGCTACGAGATAGCATCTTCCAGCCGCTGCGCGTGCGCACGTCATACACCGTGTTGTTTTTTATTCAAACTTTGCCAGAGAGCATCTGGCTGCTGATCTTTGTTTAGATTAGTGACCAGTTTTAATGAATCTTAAATTTGTAGTAACAACAGTTTTATCCTAATGGATTGGTTACCTATCGTGTCCATTATCAAGTGAAATAAATCAAACATTAACCTTAATCCCTTAAGGACATGATTTACCTTCAACTCAAGTACCTACTATAATATTATTATTAACTTTCGATTTGATGCCTATCGATTGCGCGGAAGATAGTGTCAGATTTGACATGTAATTCGAATGACCGAGGCTATAATTTAAATGCTTTTATGTTTTTTTTATCACTTCTAAATAACTGGTATATAATCACTGGTATTATCTAAAATATGTATTCTATAATTACATTTTTGTGGCTGCATTTTAAATTCTTGAACTATATAAATCGTTGGATAATTAATATTCTTAACAACGGCAGCTATATTTTTTATCTTCCATCGAACGTGCCCGTTGAAAGCAAGGTCCTATTCTGGGCATTCGATCAGCAGGGAATACCGATAACACCTGAACCTTAACCCGTAGACCTTGATGAGTCACAGCCAGAATCCGATCATTGTGATATCGACATTGATCCTAACGACATTGGTTGCTATATCATATAATTATTATCTTAACATCGTCAAGCCAAGCTTGTTACTCAACGATTCTTATAGTTTCGTGCAGTCATATACGAATTAAATTTAGATTACTATGTTTACAACAAAAAACTTTTGTTGCATTTGATGATTCATTTTATCGTATCAATTTGAGGACAAGTGTCATTATGTTTTTGTGAAATTTATTGTCATATTTTTAGTCTTTATGTTATTTTTCGTTTATTTATTTTTTTGTCTGATTGTGAGTCTTATTTTGTTATACTTCTTTATAGTCATATTTTTTCTGTTCGTAGTATTAATATTTATCTGTTTTTGTTTCAGGTATGTCTACAATTCAGATTTGATAGAGGTGACGATGGTGTATTTATTCCCTTAAATAAATGCTCAAGTAGTATACCGTTAACAATGTTGTTTCAAATCAGTTTCTCTCGCAAACTGGTTACACTTTCGATGTTCTTTTATTATTTGTGTCTAAACTAGGCATCTTTTACTGCGTACAATAACCACTTCTCTTTTTGCTTTATATTTTTAATGGCACCGCAATTATTTCATCCAATGACATCTAGGTCAGATTGAGAATCGAATTCGCTTTCAATATCAACTGTTACGGGTTATCTGATCTCCGATGGCGTAATTTAGATGTCCGTAGCGCACGTGTATCGCTGATCGAAAATTCCTTTAGATGGCCTTGTCTAGTAATGATTAGGTAGCGGCCACACCTAAGGCAAACTGTCCATCGCAGAATAATTCGACTGGAATATATTTATGCAATATCTTACAGCTCTATTTATTTATAGTTAGCATTGCGATTCTCGCAACAGACTTAAGTTGGTACTAATCAAACAGCTATATATCTGCAACATTTTTTTTAATGTTGCAATATTTATATTTATCTAGTTTATCATAAATAAAAAATAGTGTAAGTCCAGTACCTGAACTAACACTATTTTTATTTAAAGCCTTAAAACATAAATCCAACAATGTCCTACCCACTATACTAACATGGAGTTTGAGTGAAAAGCGATGTAAGATTTTTTATAGGGTAATGGATTCCATAACTGGATCGCTGGATCGCGGATCAGCTTTCAAACAGCCGGTTGGATGGCATCCCGCGTATGCGTCTGTCCTGTTGTTCATTGCATCACATCTATAAAGGTTACTTATACTTCGTTTAAGCTTCCACTTTCCTATCAACATCTTTATCAGTTTGAGTTGCTTCACTGTCGAGTGTCTTCCTACCCTTCGTCTTCCCGTCAAGTGACTGCCCACCGACACTTCAACGTAGTTGTATTGGACGAAAGAAATATAATCAAAAAAAATAGTTATTAGCTTTGCTTCTTCAGGTCATATGTCTAAAGGGTCTTCATATTCTACATCTTCTCATACGTGGTCTCTAATCTAGAATCCATCTAGTTCATGGCTCAAAGGTTCTACGACATATAGTCATAAGATAACACGTCTTTTATTTTTGTTTTATAAATTTATAAATTATCTGACATATGTATATAAGTTCTGTACATCATAATTATTAAGTATTTAGAATGTAAACTGACACGGCCTCTTTACAGCCACGATCTTATTTAAGTAGTTTCTAAGTTAGTTAGTTTTCCTTGCTTGTAGCAATAATGTTGTGCATAACATACATAAATATGGATTATTGCCTGTTTACGGTCCAACCATTGTTATCACTTTGATTAGTACATATGTTTTGATAATTGTATTGATTTTATTAGTTCTGACTGTATCCAAGTTGTTTTTAGAGAACCAATGGAAATAAATTATTTTGATTTTGACAGAATATTCAGCCCACTGTCACTTCAACGTTCCCATAGAATATAAAATAGAAATTAAGTCAACTTTAGTTGTTAGTTTTAGTTTTAACAGAGTGAATTATAACGCCAAGAAAATCGTCGACTCAACAAGGACTGTATCTGATTGACTACATAAAATTAAAGTATCATCACGATCGTAATCTTTTGAAACCACGTTTTTAACAGGTGTTTTTTTTTTAACTTGAAATTCACCAGATATTACAAATACAAGTAAGTGGCAAGTGCGTTAATGTCTCTAAATCTCTCGATTTTTCTGGACTAAAATTGTACTATTTTATGAAAGTATAAATATACCTACTAGCAGAATCTAGGCCGCATTATAGATGTAAACCTGAATTGCTGCACTAGATTATTCCTATTGCGGCTTTAGACCTATGCTCAGTGTACGATAGTGTCATTATTGTAATATTTTAACTGTTATTGTGTTAAGTGTTAACAATAAATGTGTTTTAATATCCTATTAGTTTAAAATATTACTTTTTTATCGTATCGTGATGATTTTAATAATTTGGTATAACTATTTGGACGCAAAAAAAATATGTGTGATAAGTTTAAGGCTTCCATTTTTTTTTTTTTTTTTTTTTTTTTTTTTTTATACAAGCACGACATGTGACCTTGCGCCCACCTGATGGTAAGTGTCATGCGAGTTCCATGAATGTTAGCAACTGACATCAGAGACTCATGACTGACATCACACCAACACTCTGCCGGCTTGACTGGGTATTACGGCAATTTGAGCCTGATCCCGAAACGGGTGGATACACTTTACTGGGTTTGTCTGCAAGCACGGTGGATACTTCGCCGCCCCGGAAGACTGGGCAAATTACCACCATCATTCCGCCTACCACCTATAAATATGTGGAAGGCAATGTTACTATATAATCACTATAATTTTTTGTCAACATTATTATTATATCGTCACATATTTCTGGTAGAATAACAGCCTTAGTCTAAAGTGAAGTTTTTTTAATAAAGCAATTACGTTTGTGATGATATTTTAAAGTGATTGTTAATTAAAATGTTGGTAAACTGTCAAAAAGCAAGTTCATATTAATTTTTGACTTTAAAACTAAATTAAACTACTACTCACAATCTCGAAAGGCAATAAATAACGTTAATTATTCAATTTTGTTTACAAATATTAATTAAAAAGTTGCTATCAACTGCATCTTGGGCATCTTCTGTTGACGTATTCACGTCAGTAGCGATTTGCATGGGGTCATCGACCTATGTTTTATGGACCTGCCTATAATATATAAAATTTCCTCTTTGGCCCTAAATTATGAAACCAGGTACAGCATTGAGAGGAATGTTATCTATCATTAATAATCTCATAAGTATTTATTTATATCTTTATTCATGTGTTATCTAAACTATTATTATTTCCAATCTCAATCACCCTATTACCTCACTTTTTACCATCACAAAGGTTAACTGGTAAAGAATGCCTTCGGCAATAAGTTCGCCCATGTACACTACATTTGTAAATTATGTGCAATAAAGAATTTTATTATTTTATTTAGCCATTTTGGAGATATATTATTCAACAATTTGTTTTAGTAAAATCGAGGAAAATCTTTATAAATGTTATTGCAACAACTGCCTCCGTGGTCTAGTGATTAAGGCTATAGATTGAGGCGCGGAGGTGCTGAGTTCAATACGAGGTCGAAAACAAATTTTTTTTTTGTCATATCTCGAATCTGGAACGCTAGAGATTGACCAGAACTCGCTCCTTACAAAAGCATGGTTTCTGACAACCCTGCAAGGGATATGGTCGTGATATTACTTTACTTTACTGCAATTTATCCCCATTTAAAATTAAGTACGAGTATATGAAAAAATGTCTGGTTTCTCGAATGTACACCAAGACTTTTAAAAAAATTGAATATGCAATCGAAAGGATGCATAGCGTTACAACCCTCTTAATAAGAATTACTGTTACTATAACGAGAGTAGAATAAAATGAGAAAATCGGGCAATAAAATGACTTACCAACATTCATGATGAGTGAGGGCTTTACAACTTTAATTTTAAGAGTTATAAAAACAATAGAGCTGTGTTAAAGGGTTATTCTGAAGGATGTATATTAAAAATCCTTTTTTTTTATTTTGATTGACAAAGGTTACAAAATATTTAATAAAAACTACATGAAATTTTATTCACGAAGATGATGTAGCATAGATCAATTTCTTTTACCATTACATCATAACATTGTCAACACATTGGCCCTAAAACGAAGTAACAATAGATTTTATCACAAGACGATCCATATAATTATGTCTTTGGATGGGCACTTTAATTGAATGGAAACGATCAGAAGAGACAACGACGGAACCGAGGGACCACCCATCAGGTCGCGGCTAGCTTACGAGTATAGAGTTGCAAGACCTTATTTATTGTCATAGACTTCAGCATACTGATATTTTTACTTCCTTTTTTATACCAACACGACTTGTCCTCCAAGAATAGTAAGAACATTAGCTCCTCTAATATAATTACAGCCGATTATCCTATCATACTGGTATGTCTTTAAGCGCAATCGAATACTTAAAAGTAATCTTTAGCAAACTGACACTGTCAATTGTCATTTCTAATTTGGATGTATGCTCGACCATGCTCATCTAAGCTCGCGCATAAATCATGAAATTAAATGGTAGCACAAAAATAAAGTTGGTCCACGTTTAGCCAACTCTATTTATGTACAGCCATTACCAACTCGTAAAAAATATAGAAAACAAATTAAATATATTTTAGGATCTACACCACAAATCGAACCCGGTACCTCTGCTACTAAATTTAGAATATAACCATATTAATATACATACATATCTTCACGCCAAATCCCTTGCGGGGTAGGCAGAGACAATTGAGCGCCACTTGTCACGATCACGACATACCTCTTTCGCTTCTTCGACATTCATCAACCTCTTCATACATGCCCTTTTGTTTCGATGGCTCTTTAATGCACCTTCAGCTATTGTTTTATTTATCTAATCGTGATAGGTGGAGTCTTGGTCTGCCAGGGCCTCTTTTACCCACAACTTTATATTATATAAATATATTAATATATACTCTTATATATATATATATATATATTAGTGTAAGATATTATGTAGGTAGGTCGGATATTTCGCCAGTTGTCTGCCAATCATTAAAGAAGTAACGTGTATCTCTGTTTTTTATTGCTAATCCAACGAAGATACAGAATAAGTGGCGACGAGGCAGCTTTTATAGGGTTAATATAACATAAGAAAAAGTTGTAATGGCTACCGGGAGCGCGATGTTTGGCGGCAATCTCTATTTTGACAGCTGGTCTTTTTCGCTACGAAGATACAGAATAATTAGTGTTTTCTCGAAATTTGAAAAAGTTATTCCTATTGAACCGTTCCGTAGGATACAATTAATACAAAGGATGAAATCGAATAATAATTATAATCTTACAAAAGAAATTATCAGAAACGGTTGAATCCGAATCTTGGCTTTACGGCTTTAGGCAGTGGATTGGTGCCAGAGTGCCAGATACTTACTTTAAAAAATTGGGCCTAAGGAGCCAATACACATAATTCATACAATATTATGTTGGGTAGGGAGAAGAACAAAATGGTGGATGGTGAGCGGCTTGATGCGCGATAAAAAATGCGGCTTTCTAACTACCAAAGGCAGTCGCACGGTGATTCCATGGAATACTAAAATAATGTATTCTCTATTCTTCCGAAAACAATATTGTAAATTCCTCGTAACTCGTAAGTACCTACAGTTGTATCTTGATCACTATTACAATCAGATGAGTCGAACTTATCTATTTTAACTATCATGTACTATCTTCAAACGTGAAATCAAGTGTGGAATGTAGTTTTGCCAGATTAGGCATATATTTCACTCTAGTCTCTACTGCTCAGGTTTTATTTGACTATGTAAGTTTAATTAACACAAAAATTACATTTGTGTTTATTAAACTCACATTGTTTTTATTTGTGTTAATATAAATAACCAAAGTAAATTAGGTTCTTGGTGTTTAGAATATTTTTTTTTATTGAGTAATTGGTAAAAGATGGTAGATTTTTTATGAGATAGTCTGTCTAAAAAAAATTTAAAGTAAAGTATCATCACGACCGTTTCCATTTCGGGGTGGTCAGAAACCATTGCCAATCATAACAAGTGGCAAGCTCGTCGATGTCTCCAGCTTACCAAACTCGAGAAATATCACAAATAAATTAAATATTAATTAAATTTATTTATTTACATCAATCAATATTTTTGTGTCCCGACCAAGAATCGAACCCTAATCGAAAATATTTAAAGCAAAAGAAACTATAGCATTGCAAAGTGGGAATGAATCCAGTGTTCTTTTAACACATTATAACTTTTAATTAAGATATTTTTGTTGGTAAATATTTTACAGTTTTTTTATCCGTTATATATTTTTGTACATATTTTTATAAAAAATAAGTCTCCAGGCATTTCCGTCAGCCGTTTGGACAACTCCTTGGCTTGCTGAGGACGTAAACCCAACGTTTCTACCACAAAAGGCACAAAATCGTAACCTGTACAGAGGTCAACGAATTGTATTATTATTAAATAGAAAAAATCAGTTGTTCAGTGTTAGAACTTGTGGTATGTAAAGATGCCAGATTGGGTATCCATTGCGCACTATTATAACAAGAGCATGCGTTTCCCGTTATCAAGGCCAGATGCATCTGCATTTCCTGGCTCGGATACCGGCCGAGTGCGGAATGTAATGCGCTCTAATTGAATATAATCATTGACTACATGCAATGACCGGGCTTTGTAAAAAAGGGCATTTCTTTATAACGCTTAAGCTATTCAGATATTATTTACAAAATTTTCGCTAAATCAGTTCTAGTTAAGTCAATTTGTCACTATCTATTAAGTTACATAGAATAAAAGATATTGATTGATATGTTTTTTTTCTAGTTTAGTAAATGTTAAGTTTACACTATTAAAGAAGGCTGGCAATTATTTCTGCCAACGTATTAGCCTCGCTATACAGAGGGGAAATGTTGCCAGTCTCCTAGGGACTATCTCGGATGGGACGTCTCTAGAGGACATTTTTCATTTATGGTTTATTTTATTATTTAGGTAGCTTTTAATTTACAAATAAATTAAATAACTATTAATTATTGTTAATTATTTATTTTGCCCCCCTTTTTCGTTTTTATTATTAGTTTTTTATTTGAAAGACTTCACTTTTCATTATAGACCATTACAGTATGTATTAAACATAATATTGAAAAAAAAAAAAAACTATATATATTTATAGCAAGCAGTTTGCCCTTCCGTCCAGCAACGAACCCGTCAAACATTACCACTTTATTCGGAATAAAATAGAGAAAAAGAATCATTTCACAAAAATCGGAAACCCTCTGAGACCACACACCATACGATAACAATGCACACCTTCAAAATTCAACAAAACATAATTATTCTTTTTACACTTAAAGACATGATTTAGTCCATTTAAAGACCAAAAGGAAAAAAAGTTTAGGTATTAAGCTTATGTACGAGTACAACCTTTAACAGCAATACAGTATTTTACATCAAGACTTACACAAACACTTTTATGACTGATTTAACATTGATCGAAAACATAGGCGAGATTACGAAATCGCTCTGAATGCCCAGTCATAAAACATAAGTCATTGAATATAACCCTCTATGTGCACTAACGGTATACAAATGCCTTACTTCTAACTGTCGTAGGTTTACCACAATACCAATTGGTGGTCGCGAAAATGCTTTACTGAATATTAAAATAAGATTACAAATCTGTGTATATATTGTTTTATTTGCAATCGATATTTGTAAATCTAAACTCGTACATACTCGTATGTTTACTTGCCAATTCCAGTCAAATAAAATGATAATAGGGAACTGGAGTCATTAATTTTTTTATAAGTCAAAATATCTTTATTCACGTAAACCTATTATAGGCATTTATGAAACGTCATTAATTTAATTATTTTAAATGATTCTACTACTGCTAGTAGAAGACTAAGCAGCAAAGTGGTCCAATAAGTAAGCTGTTAGCAGAAGACCAGCAGCTTAGCAGATTTCAGTGACCTGTTAATCAATTAATAACCTTTTAAATTTAGTTATCAGTTCCTATGAGATTACAATACCTGGTATAGCAGTAACTCACCAGGCAAGTCAGAATTAAGATAGACTACATGCCCATGCAACCCGAAAGTCGACAAAAATCACCTCTGCTAATTTAAGAACAATAAATTGAACGTGTTCGGCAGAGGTTCCAAGCCCCCACAGCAGCACCCGATCACGTGCTAATTACCACCAGGAAGAAGCAGGGTCACATGTCGTGCTAGTATGTACTCGTAAAAAAAAACACAATATTCACTTATGCACACTGTTGGTATCTGTTTACCTATACCAATATTTTCAATATTATTCTGTATATATCTGTATATGTATATATATCTTCCAACAGAAAGTAGTATCTGAATATTTTTAAGGACCCGTTTTTTTTTGTTCCCGTGAGTGGACAGAAAGAGATGTGACAGATTAAGAGCAGAGAAGGTCAATAGACTTGAAATTAATTCTCACGATCTTGATGGCATTAAGCATATCGTTGGAAAGAGGACCGTCGCGAGCGCATCTCAAACGACCGTAAGATATCAGAGGACAGAATTTAAGCTGTCGTTTTATTAAACACACTATACCTTGTTCACATTACATTTAGCACATTTGTATTAAAATTGTTACAATACTAAAGTATCATCATGACCGTATCCGGAGTGGTTAGAAACCACGCTTTTAAAGAAGCCGATTTAATATTATAATATAATATAATGAAATATTTTTTAATAAGAGTGAAGTAAATTTTTTTTTTAAATAAATTTAATAATACCTATTTATAAAACTAACAATCTACTTAAAAAGTGAAAATTAAATATAATAAAAACAAACAAATTAAAAAATGTCCTCTAGAGGCGACCCATCATGGATAGTCCCAATTAGA
Organism: Tinea semifulvella; assembly: GCA_910589645.1. Classification (NCBI taxonomy): domain Eukaryota; kingdom Metazoa; phylum Arthropoda; class Insecta; order Lepidoptera; family Tineidae; genus Tinea; species Tinea semifulvella. The sequence continues at coordinate 8,595,562 of OU342599.1, forward strand.
GAGACAGAGAGAGAGAGGTTTTATGGCAGAAATTGTCCAGTAATAATAAATTGTCGAACGAATAAAACTAGATATTCTAGATTAAGTTTAGACAGCAATCAACACACATTTGATCCGTCGGTGCGCTTCACACGAGGCTTGAGGCTGAAAGAGCGACGGCGCGCGAATGAGATGTGTCATTCAAGATTCGCTTAGAAGTACAACGTATATCGACCGGCGGATTAATAGTTACTATGCGATCAAACTCAAAATGGGTATAGAATTAAATTGTAATGAAAAATTATCTTGTCTCAGTTCGAAGAGTTCCCTTTCAATTCTGAACGCACGCGGATATAAACTCATAATTAAATTAAAGTAAATATATGTATATTAATCCTGGCCAGCCTAGAAGGCCCATTTTCAAGAGTGGAGGTCTAGTACGTAGTGTTCGAAGGGCTGTAATAAATGAATGAAAAAATTTATTTAATTTAATTGTAATACTATATTATATTTAATATGTTTTTATATACATATTTAAGTAATATATGAGAGGTGCGGCGGTTTCTGCTGCGAACCGCAGCCTGCGCTAATACGCCAACCTCGGTACAGGTTACGAAATTGCGCCGTTTGGGGTCGAGACGATAAGCCCATGGGGACACTCAGCCCAGCATCTGGCCAAGAAGTTTTCCATATTTATTTATTTATTAATTACTATTTCTGCCAACGTATTAGCCTCGCTATACAGAGGGAATATATATATATATTTATAAGGTAAGATATTTTTTTTTTTTTTTATTTATTCTAGCACGACATGTGACCTTGCGCCCACCTGATGGTCCATGCGCAAGGTCTATGAATGTTAGCAACTAAAGTCAGACACTCTAGGCTGACATACCTAGCTAACCTAACACTATGCTTGCTTGACTAGATGCTTTTTCACACTTCGCTATAGGAAAGTGGAAACACAGAAGCTGGAATCTTTAGTGTGCGACAGATGTATGAGTCCCATGTTTATACGTACGCGAAGGGATGGTGACTATTCTGTGTATATGAATATGTGGGTGCATATTCTGACCTGTGCGTGTGGTTCGGTTGTGAAATGAAGAGGGAGGGATTAGGTTATAGAGCTCTTCCGAGCATTCAGCCGGTAGAACACATATATATAATTATATAGAACGAATTGTTTGTTTTATTTATTTATTTATAATAGGGTAGCAAACAGTGATAACATCACACACTTATTTGTACTTAACACTAAATCAGAAGTTAGATGTTGCACCTACATTACCACAGTATGCAGATGTTGCACCTACACCACCTAATCATGTAATTTTACCTATCGGTGGCAACTTGTCAATAGCCATACCCTACCCATATGTACTATATATATATTTTATGTATCTAGCTGTAAGTTGTCCTTAAACATTAAATTTTAAAAAAAAAAGTAGATTTTACAGCCTATAAAAAATAACAATATTATAAATTTTCAATAAATATACAAAAACTAAATATTATTCGAAAAAGTAAAGCTGAAACAATTTTAAATATATATATATATATATTAAACATACAATTCCTTTTAGAAATAAAAAATAAATGTTAATTTAGCAAAGGTTCTATGTGGCTGTCATGCTCAATTTAGGTAAAATCTCTTAAATGAATAGAAAAAAAACCTTATTGGTAGGTATTTTCGGGGTTCCCTTTTAATGGATTAAGGAATAGCGTTCCAAAAACATTATCACTATCTGTTTATATAAAAAAAAAACATTATTTACGAGTATTACTGTAATCGGACTGCTTGAGCTTACGTACAAAGCCGTAAAACCCACTAGTTCTGTATAAAAAAATAAATTCTATTTTTACTTTAAAAAATGCGTAGGGTTGTAGGTCAGTGGTAATGTCACCATATATTTTAGCTTGTACAAATTCTTTAAGTATATCTATAAAAATAAAATATTAATTTAATGTGACTTTGTGAGCTTTGAAATCTTTTTCGCCTACGCTAAGTTATTTTTGCCGTGTAAGGACTATCTACGTATAAAACACAGGTTTTATTGAGAGGTAGGTACATTTTAAATTGTGTAATAAAAAAATGTTTCGTTACATTTCATTTCTTAACTTTAACAGTATAGATAAAATAATAAGAAGAAAATTTCCAAGCATTCCATGTATTCATGCGCGGGTGTGGGTCCATCGTGTGTGGGAAAGAGATATAAAAAGAATCGTATCTGAGGCTTGAGACCGACAATAGGCTGGTTTACAAAGGATATGGATACGGATAAGGCGCGGTGGTGGCTCGGTTGTAAGAACGCGTACCTTAAATCCTACAAAGGCCGGTTCAAACCCACACGGCATGTACCAATGAGAAATACACTTTTCTTACATACATTTGTCATAGATTTACAACACCACCGTTCTCGTGCCTCGGAGAGCACGTTAAGCCGTCGGTCCCGGTTCCACTAATACCAACTTTTGGAATCGTTAATAAATTATCATACAAAAAAAAATGTCATCATATCCTCGCCAAGCCGTCTGGCCAGCGTGGCGAGTGTAAGCCAAATTCTCCAGTTCTGGAAGGCCCATCTCCAGCAGTGAAAGTCTAAGACGCTGTGTTCTAGGGGCTGTAATGAAAATGAAACAAAGGATACCTCCTTTTTTATTTTATTGCGCAATAAGACGCTTACCATCTACCATCCTGCTTCTCCCTATCCAACCAAATACTGTATGGTTCCAATGATGCCGACTTGAACATTCCGTAAATGTATTGAAGGCAGATCTGCTTAGGCCCAATTATTTAAATAAGTGGTGCTGGAATTCCGCTCTGGAAGATAAATTTCTGGAAGGCCCATCTCAATAACAGTGGAAGTCTAGAACTCTGTGTTCTAGGGGCTGTAATGATTTATTCAAAGAAACAAAGAAAATTAAACAATAAATACAATATAACAAATATACCTAATAAAAAACCTATTAATAGTCATAGTAAAGTATCATCACGACCGTTTCCCGTCCGGGGTGGTCAGAAACCACGCTTATAAATAAGCGGATTCACATTTAGCCAACTTTACTATAGACCAATCATGACAAGTGGCAAGCTCGTCGATGTCTCCAGCGTACCAAACTCGAGATATATCACAAATAAATTAAATATTAATTAAATATATTTATATACTCGAACAGTAATAAATAATTTTGTGTCCCAGGAATCGAACCTCCGAGTCTAAATCCACGGACTTAACCGCTAGACCACGCAGGCAGTTTATAAATAATCATGCAACGAAGAAACCTGGAGACAGGAAGCCTCGCAACATTGCCCCTCTGTATAGCAAGGCTAATACGTTGGCAGAAATAATTGCCAGTCTTCCTGTCTCTAGATTTCTCTGTCAGCCGTTTGAACAACTCATTGGCCAGGCGTTTGGCTGAGATCACCATGGTCTACGACCCCAAACGGCCCAAACCAGTAATCTGAACTGAGATTGGCATATTTGAGGTTTTCAGCAGAAATCGCCGCACTTCCATTATATATTCATTATGGACGCATTGCCTAGTGTTAAGTAAAACATAATTTATATCAATACTATTATTCCTTTTAGCTGTATTAATTTTAAGTTGTATTATATTTCCAAAATTGATTTAAGTCTCAAGTAGTAGGTATATATACCCGTTATCCTAGTAGAATAATTATTCCAGTGCTTTATGCACACAGTACCAAATATAACCGAAATTGTTATGCAATGGCAACAAAGATATGTAATAAGCTTACATTACAGGGAGCTGCCACTAAAACTGTTCAAATTAAGAGCCGAACAAATGCTGGTTAATAAATGTTTTATTCGACAAAAGAATACCTAGACACTAAGCTCAAAAAAGTAATGTAACTAAATAAATATTTGTATGCTAGAAATAGCGAAGCATGTAATATAACTCATATAATAATTTACATCCCTGTACCTACTATGTTTTTGTCAAATAAATTATTTCATTTATAAATAGTATCTTTGATAATTAAAAAGCGATAAATTGCGGGTTTCATTAACTAGCTATTTATTAACAAAAACTTTAACGTTGCCCGAATCAGTTTTGCTCCTAATAAAAAGGTATTAAAATCGCCTTACGTGGCAAACCATTTTGATGGAGCTACTCAGTAAGCGAGTCACAATGATTTTAGCAATGCGATACTTTTCACGCTTAATTGGCCTTCCAAATGACTCGACCATTGCTTTAAATTAACAACCAGTACTATGAGTCATATTTTCGAGTAGATTCAACTTGGACAAGTCGAAAGTCATGTTCAATAATCTGTAGGAATATATGTGGGAAATGCTACTCTCGAAGTTGACCAAGAATACGTCTATCTTGGACAAACTATTCAGCTAGACGCTTTGCTACAGCAAAGAAGCCGACAGTTAAATTCAGCTAGCATTCGGGGCTTCGACACATCCTCTCATCCTCCATATCACAGTGTCTGAAGACGAGAGTCTTCAACCAGTGTGTTATTCCCATAATGTCGTACGGAGCAGAGACGTTGACACTGACGGTGGGTCTGGTCCATACAATGGTGAGCGAGCTATGGAGAGAGCTATGCTTGGTATTTTTCTGATGGATAGAATTCAAAACTTCGATATTTATCAGAGAACCAAAGCTACTTATATAGCTTTGAAAATTAGCAAGCTAAAATAGCAATAGGCCGGACACATCTGCCGCAGAACCTGCGACCGATGGGCAAACGGGTTCTAGAGTACAGACGACGTACGGGATGACGCAGAGTGGGACTACCCTTCGACAGATGGACAGATGACCTAAAGAAGGTCGCTAGCGAGGATTGGATGAGGGTTGCAAAAGACCGCGAGCAGTAGCGCGCCTTAGGGGAGGCCTATATCCAGCAGTGGAGAGACACAGTCTGATGATGATGATGACCCTGAGTCAACAATAACGAACGCAGACTTAAATTTCAAAGCTTACAGAATTGAATCCCAATATAGCCAACAAATACCAAATGAAACACATCTGCTCTGTGATTTTATCGCTCTATTATTTTTTAAATTATCGCTTAAGTAATGACTAGTGTGTCTCTTATAAGATGCAGGTCCCAAGTCATCGGATCTGGCGGAGAAATCTGGAGACAGAAAGTCTAGCAATTACTTTTGCCAACGCATTAGCGTTGCTATTCATCATTCATCATCATTACAGCCCTAGAACGCAGCGTCCTAGACCTCCACTGCTGGAGATGGGCCTTCCAGAACATATCTGGAGAATTTCGCCTACACTCGCTACGCTGGCCAGACGGTTTGGCGAGGATATGATGTAAATTTTTATAGCGTTGTTATACACAGGAGTAATGTTGCCAGGATCTCTTGACTATCTCTGATGGGACGTCTCTAGAGGACATTTTTTATTTATAGATAGCTATTTTTTAAATTAGGTTTAGCTTTCATGTATTTAATTTTATTTAGCTTCTAATTATTATTGAAATTAATTAGTTTTTAGTTTATATTATTTTACTTCAAATATATTTATATTAAATTATTAATTTGGCAGATAGAATATGACCCATAGTAGCACTTAAACGCACACGCGGCGACATCAAAGCCTTTGTACGCCGCCAACTACTTAAACGTTGAAACAGATTAGCGAAGAAGAAATGGAGAAGATTGTCTTAATGGTTTCGTTTGACGTTTCAGATATGAATAGATATCTCGTTATTGATTTTTTTAGGTGACGTTACTGTTAAGAATAACATAGTGTAAAATATGTATTTACGAAACAGGTTCATTATTCCTATAGAAGGTTTTTTTTAACCTTTGGTTTTGAAAATTAATATTAATATATAAAAATAAATAATTTTTGTATATAAAAACTATACAATATACACTTCTAAACAGTTTAATTAAACAATGCTTTGTATACAATTTTAACATTCTCTGATTCCCGAATTAATTGTGTATTTTTCAAGGGTCAGTTTCTTCCTTGAATTTGTACAGAAAAATATGTGTTTATTTAAATACTTTATTGCACTTAAAAACCTAGTACATAGGCGAGCTGTAACGCCATAAGGCATTCTTCAACAGCTAACCTTGGGGATCATGTAAGGTCATGGGCAGGATGAAGAAAAATATTAAAATAGCTTAAATTAGTAAATAAACATAGTTACGCATTTATAGCACTTAAAAATACATATACGTACACAATATAAAAAACAATACATACTATATAATACATACATACATAAACAAAATTACTTAATACACTTGTTAATTCTTACTTCAAAAACGTATATCAAAGTCAAGGTAAAGCCCAAATTACATTAGATTTACAATACCTAATTTAAATATAAATCGTGTGGGGGCAAGAACGCTGGCCGCATTTCCTCGCTATGCTGATTCTCTGGGCGAGGAAAGAACCAGCCCTCTTGTCTCCAGAGCAGACAATTACACGAGGGGTGATGTTTTTTTAATATGTTTTAGCGCTTGTACCCCACGGGTCTAAAGTCTCTACAGCAAACGGCACAAACACGTAGTCCATCTCCAACAGTGGAGGTCTAGGACTTTGGTTCTAGAGGCTGTGATAATAGTATATCTGTATTCTTGTAATCATTTATTTAAATCAAAGATCGGTTTAAAAGGTAGCCTCTGACTCGCTGTCAATCAAGAGAGCTACCCGAAATTACGCATCACTGCTCCTATGACCCATACACCACCCGTAGGCATACTGTCTAAATCTAATACGACATAACTTTTATTTAACCACGGTTCCAATTTATATATATATATATATATATATATATATATATATTTATTTTTTGGGCACCATGCCATAAGACGGTGATTTGGAGGAGCTATTTTTTTGTAAGTATGTATTTTTATTTTCTATGTATTATTATTATTATTTTTTAGATTAAGTTTAGATTTTGTTTTAATATAGTTTATTTAAAATTGTAAAAAAATAATAATAATAAAGATAAACAATATATTAAATAATACTTAAATTATTTTAAAAATGCACTATAATCTAAACAAAAAAAAATTACTTACAAAACCTAATTTAAATATAAATCGTGGCAAGAACGCTGGCCGCATTTCCTCGCTGAACAGCTATGCTGATTCTCGGATCGAGGAAAGAATAACCCCTCTTGTCACTGGAGCAGAAAATTAGACAAGGAGTGATGTTTTTTTTTATATATTTTAACGCTTGAACCCCAATAGCTTAGAGTCTCTACGGCAAACTTAGTCTTTGATAATGGATACGTATTTGCGTCGTTTGCAGAGCGCTTTTGGCTGCGGCTTAAAGATTAGGCGGGCACTAAATCCCTAATTAAAACCTTGGTATATTTTTCTCAGTTTAACGGAATTATCTCGAAAATAGGTCAAAATAAGCTTGACTGATGGCACTCGCTAAGAAAGAATCTGCACTAAAAATCAGTCAGTCAGTCAGTCATCAGTCATAGATAGGTAGTTTCAACACAACTTACATCACACTAATATCTCATTCACGCGTGCTGCCATATTACAATCTTTACTATCAGTTTTGGATCACGTTTGATCTCTTTGACCCTTGATTTTGGCTACCGTCGGCACGATTTTTTTCCACTAAGCCAGGATATAGTAGATTTAAACACTACAACATTTATGGTCTAAAATTGAGTGTCAGTTACGCATATGTCGGACACTTTGATGCTACCTATGTTAACAATAAAATTATATGTTAATAGAACGTCTAGGTTAGTATTTTATCGATCAATCATGATTAGTAAAATTTACCTTTTATTTCGTTCATGCGAAAGTAAATTACGAATTAATGTGGATTAATATTCATATTAATGCTAATCTGACTCCGTCTGGCGGATAAGTCCATGGATTTAGAATGCAGGTATCAGGTGCAATTTCGGATCTGAATCTGAATAAAACTAGATAATAAAAGGTTAGCTGTTGGAAAATTTTATTCTTACAATATGAATTATCACAGCCCTTAGGATACAGAGTCCTAAACCTTTACTATTGAAGATTGGCCTTCCAGAAATCTCCGTAGAATTTGGCATATATTTGCCACGCTAGCCAGACAGGTTGACGAGTGTCTGATGTAAATTTTTAATAGGTATTGTAACCTGCCCTTTGCAGTTACATGATTATCCAACGCCTGCGGTTGGATGTAGTTGCTTTTAATTGTTACGAAGAGGATTTTTTTTATTAAAAATGCATAAAACTTTTTTTATACTTTATATTTTAGAAATAATTACATATGTAGAAAACTAAACACTTTCCTACGAGGGACACTATTACGCGGTAGACATTAACTAATAATTATTTTAATCCTAATCTTTATAAAAATACTCGCTCTCTCGACCTCTCGGTCCGAGCTCCCCCGATCTTCCTTTTTTTTCTTATTTAAAACAAAAACCCATCAACCCTGTCATTGTCGTATATTGACAATACTATTCTTTCTTAAAATGCAAATAAAACTCTGTAACCTACATGTACCCGTTACAATAATTATTAACCACAAGTTGTTAGTATTGGAACCGGGACTGATGTCTTAACGTGCTCTCCGAGGCACAGGAACGGTAGTGTTGTCAATCTGTGACGAATGTACGTTATAAAAATGTATTTCGCGTTGATACATGTCGGGGTTCGAACCCATATTTTTAGGATGTTAAGAAAAGCGTTCATACAACCGAGTCACCACCGTAATAGGAATATTAAAAAAAAAACAATATTGCAATAAATAATCTATCTATATCGCCGTGATAGAACAAAAACCAACTAAGTTAGCCATTTTTGCACAAAACTATTATGCACATTACAATGGGTATTTTATTCGAAGGAATTAAGTCACAATGATTTAAAAAAATGAAATAAAATATTAATAAACTAAAAACTTACATTTTAAAACATAAATGACTATTAATAAAAATAAACCTAATTAATCAATAAAAATACAACTAAAAACTAAAATGAAGAAAAATAAATATAAATATATATATAAATAATAAATTTGCTCCAAATCACTGCCAGTGGGCAAAGTACCAAGGATACTGGCAGCATTACCACGTTGAATGGCAATGCTGATCCCTTGGCCCAAATATTGCCCAGCCCTTTTGTCTCCCGAGGTGTTGACGAGCTGTTTTGACAACGCCTTGAAAATTTCATGTGCACTTGGTCCCCACGGCCCAAGAGTTTCAACTCCAAACGGCGCAACAACACATCTCCCAATAAGCTGAGTGTATTTCAGCCGCTTGAGGTTCTCTGCTTGTAATGCAGCAGCGCCTGGGTCCTTAGAGGTCAAGGACAAGTGGGAAGGCGCCAGGGTGTCCACACAGGTGGCATCCCACACTAAAGGCAAATCTATCCTCCATGGAACCAACGTCATTCTATCAGGCCGCTTACCATCGACGTTGCCATTATGCACATTTAATTACTTTTGTATTTGAGTTTTCAGCTAAAACCGTTCGTTTAATTGCTTTTAAGACCGACTATCTTCGAAACTAAGCGTCACAGTGCGTAGTCGATTTTACGAGTATCACTGGAAAAAGTAGAGGTTTTTTAACCGACTGGTGTAAGAAAGTGAATTTACTAAAAAAATAGATGGTTTTCGCTCTAACCCGGCGATATATTTATATTTTTAGAGTTTGGTTATTTATTTTTAGTTTTTAAAGGGTTTTTAATATTTAATTTCGTGTTTTAAGAATATTTTCTGAGGAGGCGCGCGATGCCATGCCATGGACAATATTACGAGTATGTCAAAAGTAATAAAAAATACGCCTGGAAAATGTGTGACACTTTAAAATTAATAAATAAATTTTATAAAATTACGGTTGCAGGCTTTTCCTTTGGCATCGGTTGGGACACTCCTTGACCGAACTAGTGTTTGGCGAAGGAGTTGTCCAAACGGCTGACAAAGAAATCTGGAGACAGGAAGACTGGCACTTATTTCTATCAACGTATTAGCGTCGCTATACAGAGGGGAAGTTGCCAGTATTCTTGGGACTATCTCTGATAAGAGGTCTTTTGGGGACATTATTTATTTATAGTTTTTTTTTTCTTAGGTTACGTTTATAGTAATTTTATTTTATTATGTATGTAATTATTGTTTTACATATAATATTAACATTTCTGCGAAAAAAATATTTACAACATATAAAATAAAATTAATATTAATACTAAGGATAGAGATATAAGTCCTGTCCGCGTGGAATGGTGGCAAGAACGCCAGCTGCATTTCCCCGCTGAATTGCAATACTAATTCTCTGGGCGAAGAAAGAGCCAGCCCTCTTGTCACCGGAGGAGACGGCAAGACGCGGTGTTATGTCTTTTAATAACTTTTTTGCGCTTGGACTCCATAGACCCAGAGTTTCTACAGCAAACGGCACAAATAATACATATATTTTACACATTGTAAATATAATTCTGGCCAGCGTGGCGAATGTAGGCCATATTCTCCAGATATATGTTCTGGAAGGCCCATCTCCAGCAGTGGAGATCTAGAACGCTGTGTTTTAGGGGCTGTAATGATATATAATATCAGATGGAATATTGTTTAAGTAATGTTTTGCATGTAATATAAATGTAACCTTTGTATTCTTTAACTTATGGTAATAAACGAATTATTATTATTAATAATAAAAAAAATAAATAATAATAATGATAGTGTTCTGCTTTCGGTTCCCGCATGACCGGATAACCCAGTGCGGGAACCAATGAAAACCTTGTTAATGTACAAAAAGTAATTTATAAGGTGGAATATTGTTTAAGTAATGTTTTGCATGTAATATAAATGTAACCTTTGTATTCTTTAACTTATGGTAATAAACGAATTATTATTATAATTTTGCGAATACCTAAATATATAAAATGAAGGTATATAAATTACGTATTCAAATTAAGTGTCATACAATAAAATACCTGAATTCATATTCAATAGAGAGATAAAAAACAAATTGGCAGAAATAAATTATTCTCACTTTCAATTGCATTACTAAAAACAGGTGGCCTTAAAGAGAGCTTGAATACCAACAGAACCTTCAACTTTAAATAAATTATAGTTAGCCGCAACAAAGCGAATCATCCAAATAAAATTAAAACGTAAACTTATTACTTCCTATCATTAAATTGTACGAGTATGTATTGGCAGGAACAAGATTGTTGAATTTTTATTTATTTAAACATGAAGTGACTCATGTATTGCTGGAGAATGTTACGATTTTACAAGAAATATTATTATTAAAACTTACTCCGTGGCCTAGCGGTTAAGTACGTGGATTTAGACTCGGAGGTACCGGGCTCGATTCCTGGTCGGGACTCAAAATATTAATGTAAATAAATACATTTAATGAACAAAATTAAAGTGGCTACCAATTCGCTGTCGCAGGAATCTCCGAATTCTCTGTTTACTATTTTCTATACTCAACGAGCCTGTGACACCGAAATACCTCAAGAGTAAATTTGCCTATCTCTCTTCATTCCATGATAAGTCTCTTCGCTCTTCTCATAACTCTGTTCTCTCCATTCCCTCTCACCATACTCCAACTCTGGCCAACTCATTTGCTGTTGTCGCCGCAAATCTGTGGAATGAACTACCGGTAGAAATCCGAAAAGCATCCAAACGAAAAATCTTTAAAAAAATGGTGTCATCGCATTATTTAAATGGTTCATAAGTTATGTAATGGTATCATATGTAGTATATATATTATTAGTATTTAATATATCATAGTTATTAGTATGTATTTAGTAATATAATTGTATTTTTATGTATATAGATTTATTTATTATTATTATATATAAATATTTGCACCTACCTTACATTTGAAATGGTCCACATTGTCCCTAAGGTTGGCTGTCAGATAATGTCTAGCGGCATGTGCATGTGCAATGTCCGCCCCTTGTATAACGTGCAATAAAGTTGTAAATAAATAAAAATTAAACTAAAAGATTTTTTTAAATACTAGCGTGAGTTGCTCACAACTTGATGGTAACTGGCGAGCAAGGTCCATAAATGTTAGGAACTGGAATCAGAAACTCATGACTCACATGACATGACGCGTGAAAACACTTTTTATTGGCACGAACGGTGGATACTTCCCGCCCCAGCAGACTGGTCAAATTACCATCATCAGCCCGCCTACCACCTCTATTTGTTGTTCTCGTTAAAGTATGTGCCATTTGCAATGATGTCAAATGCCAATTTTTCACGGAAGACTAACATTGTAAGCTTGCCATTGTGATATTTAACACCGCTTAAACCATGACTTATTCAGACTAAACTATAAATTAATATATATAAATATACAGTGTAAACTCCATGTAACGTCATTTAACGACAACTCTCTATCATCATCATCATCATCATCAGCCTGTGTCTCTCCACTGCTGGATATAGGCCTCCCCCAAGGCTCGCCACTTCACACGATCTCCTGCCACTCTCATCCAACCCCCACCAGCGACCTTCCTTAGGTCATCTGTCCATCTAGCGGGGGGTCGACCCACTCTGCGTCTTCCCGTACGTGGTCTCCACTCTAGAACTCGTCTACTCCATCGTTCATCGGTTCTACGACATAAAATTAATGCCATAAAATTCACAGTCCCTTTAGAGTCGTTATATAGAGTTTACAATATATATATAGTTGTATATTTTTATTTTTTGTATACCTATTCATTTTTGGATAGATTTTTATTTCGTTTGTGTAAAGTTAAATAACTGTACTTTGTATACTACGGTTTGGTAGTCGGCTGCATGGTACCATAGTTCGTTACGCATGTACGAGTAAATGCCTCATGTGGTTCCACTACTAGGAAGATGTGCGAAGTGACCACAGTAATAAAGTATGTGAAATCATAGCACTTTGTAAAGAGCAAGGACAAAGCAAATGGACTGTGTAAAGTGTGGGCGAGAAGATGTAGCTTTTATGTCTTTGTTTTATTTTTATAACTAGACTTTCGCAGATATTTTTTTTCATATATGAGTTTGTGACTCATTATGTTTTTTTTTTTAAACTCAAAACTTATTAAGTTTAAGTTGAAGTAAAAATATATTTTACCTCGTGAATTATTCACGCTCAACTGGCGGGGATAACTTACCAAGTGATAATTGATATCGAGCGGGATGGAAAATGATGAAATTACTAAAATGACTATTAAAAAATAGGTGTTGGTGATAGAAGGGTGAAAATTTAGGGTTGTATGTATTTTTAATGGCACATAATAAAAAAATAATAAAAAATGTCCAAAAAATAAAAAAAAAATGTTAGAGGTGGACCCTTATTATTTAGGGGTATGAAAAATAGATAGTAGCCGATTCTCAGACCTACTGAATATGCATATAAAATTTGATAAAAATCGGTCAAGCCGTTTCTGAGGAGTATGGTAACTAACATTGTGACACGAGAATTTTATATATAAGATTGAAAATCCAACATCGTTTTAACTTTAATAAATTAAGTACTTACAAATTAACAATTAGAAGTATCATCACGAACGTTTATACATCACGACCCTTTCGGGGTGTTTAGAGACCACGCTTATAAATAAGCGGATTCACACTTAACCAACTTTACTATAGGCAAATCATGACAAGTGGCAAGCTCGTCGATGTCTCTTGTGCACCAAACTCAAGAAATATCACAAATAAATTTAATATTATTCATATCTATTAAAAAACATAAAAATATACAATTAAAATTATGCAAAAAGAGAAAATAAAAATCTTTATTATTATTATTACAGCCCCTAGAACACAGCTTCTACTGTTGAAGATTGGTCTTCCAGAAAATATATCTGAAGAATTTGGCCAACGCTGGTCTGGCGAGGATTTTATTGATATTCGATAAAAATCTTACTAACTAAAAAAAATTTAGAAAATTTAAAACAATAATTTTAAATATTTAAAACATATTAAAATAGTGCACATTTTTTTTTTAACGAATAAGCATAAATATATTATATTCCTATTTTTTTTAGATATTATGTATTTTTATATCCTTCTAAGAAATAGAAGTTATTTCTTTTTTTAGTTATTTTTCCATTTTTTATTTATTTTATTAATTTTATGTTTCCTAAATAGTATTCATGTTAGTGAACTTTGTCGGAAAATTAGATTACAGACAAAAGTATCTCTAATTACTCGTTGATGTCTTTTATATGGAAATTCAATCAACGTTTGCATAAATCTAAAGATCGACTAACTAGTTTGGTCTAAGTAATTAACTACATACTCGAACTAATACGGTTTGAGTTAATTCAATTTATACACCACTTTACTCAATTAAAAGTTGGAATTAATATTCTAAGACACGTATTCACTCCACTCCAGAACCCGTTTGCCCCATCGGTCGTCGGTTCTGCGGCAGATGTGTCCGGCCCATTGCCACTTCAGCTTGCTAATTTTGAATGCTATGTCAGTAACTTTGGTTCTCTGACGAATTTCAACGTTTCGAATTCTATCCATCAGAGAAATACCAAGCATAGCTCTCTCCATAGCTCGCTGAGCGACCTTGAATTTGTGAACCAGACCCACTGTCAGTGTCCACGTCTCTGCTCCGTACGACATTACGGGGAGGACGCACTGGTTGAAGACTTTTGTCTTCAAACACTGTGGTATGGACGATGAGAAGATATGTCGAAGTTTCCCGAATGCCGCCCATCCTAGCTGAATGCGTCTGTCGGCTTCTTTGCTGAAGTTAGCAGCGCCTAGCTGAATAGTCTGTCCAAGGTAGACGTATTCCTGCACAACTTCGAGAGTAGCATTTCCCACACAGATTGGCCTCAATCACTATATATTTTCACTTAATAATTATAAAAGTAAAGTAAAGTATCATCACGACCGTTTTCCTTCCAGGGTAGTCAGAAAAGCGTTTATAAGGAAGCGGATTCACATTTAGCCAACTTTATATATATATATATATAGATACAATTCCATATATATAGATAAACGTCCTATATAAGCAAATAAATATATAACTAAATATAAAATACATACTTATATACCCCTATATATTTAAGTATGTAGTTATTTAAGACTACTTATTCAGATTATAAAAAAGGACTATAACTTATAACATTTATAAATGACATTATCTATTTCAGGCTATTGTTTTTTTCTATATATACTAGCACTACATGTGACCCTGCGCCCACAAGTAAAGGTAAGTGGCACGCGAGGTCCATGAATGCAAACGCAACTGGATTCAGGCAATCATGACTGGCATCAGTCCTTAACACTATTCCGGAATAATTTATAAAAAAATGCATAAAGTAGTATTTATTTATTTTTAAATCTTTATTGCACTATGTACAAGGGGCGGGCTTAATGCCGCTAGGCATTCTCTAGCAGCCAACCTTTGGGACAATGCAGAGAATTTTGATTATGAGGTAGGTGCAAAGGGCTTAAATATAAAACTTATTAAAAATATTAAATAACCTTAATCTAAGATAAAAGAATACATATTAATATACACACCAATACATACAAATACCAATAGTACCTATAATCGTGAATATAATTTAGCCCTAATCCCCATACATGATGAACGGTGTCTTTTAAAAATCCTGGGTTGCATCAAAATGACTCTGTAATTGCAACGAGTTAAATTTAAATGACGTCATATGTATCATATATATTTAGCCAGCTGATACAGACGTCATTTATAACTTTAATCATTAGAATTACACAGGCTTTATTTTGATGCTTAATACATATATACTCCTTCTTAGAAAACAAGTTTAGAAATACATAATAATTTTCCTATAAAATGATCATACGACTATTGCTACTTTAACGTAAATCATTAATGGTTAAAATTATTCATGCGCATGCGCAAACAGGCTAAGATCGTGAGATATTTTCATACGAGTTCATATTTAGCTATATTTGGCTACATTTAAAATTTCTCAAAGTTATTACTTATTCTAATCAAATCAACAAGGAAGCTCACGTAACATCAATAAATCCTATTTAGAAAAAAAAATAGGTAAGTATTTTTAGTAAGTTACAATGGTTTAATAAAAACAAAATTATTAATTAATATAAAAACTAAAAATTTAAAACATAAATTACTATTAATTTAAAAAAAATATTGCTGCCTCCGTCGTCTAGCGGTTAAGTCCGTGGATTTAGAGTCGGAGGTACCTAGGCTCGATTCATGTTTAGGACACTATATAATAAATTAATATTTTTGATTTGATTGGCCCATAGTAAAGTTGGCTAAATGTGAATCCGCCTATTTATAAGCGTGGTTTCTGACCACCCCGAGAGGGAAACGGTCGTGATGATACTTTTACATAATCAACACAGAATCCTAGACTTCCACATTAAAGATATTTTGATTAAAAAAAGTTATTACGATTATCGGGATGCACTAGCAGATGACTTTGCATAGAAAACTTTATAGTCGTAGTTATAATTATTAATAATAATAATAATATATATTATAATTTTTATATTATAAGTTGACACGGCCCCTTTACAGCCACGAATCTAAGTTTAATTTTAATATTTTATAATATTTAACATTATTGACATTTATTTAATTTCATATTATTACGATTTTAATTTTAATTTGACTCGGCCACTGTACAGTCACGAAATTAATTAAATTTCATTATATTATAATTATTTTAGATTATAAGTTGACACAGCCTTTATACAGCCACGAAATAATTTTATTTCTTTTATAATTTGACATTAAATTATAATTATTTAGATTGTAAATTGACACGGCCTTTAAACAGCCACGAAATTAATTTAAATTTATTATAATTTTACATTATGTTATAATTATTTAGATTATAAGTTGACACGGCTTTAATGCCTCGAATTTAGGTTAAGCTACAGTACTTGCTTATGGCAGCAATGTCACTTACTTATTTCGGTCTATCCATAATTTAATTTAATCTTTTTATTTATTATTTTAATAATATTGTAAAAAATTGACAATATCCGAGTGTTACATGTGAACCATATGGAAATAAATATTTTGAATTGGAAGTTGGAGATAGGACTTCTAGACATTTCTGGAGATCACAGCCTACACTAGCCACGTTGCACTGGCCGGATGGGTCCGGTCTTCAGTCCCGGTTGCACTAATACCAGCTTGTGGAATCGTTAATAAATTGTCTTTAAAAATTACATTAAACCCCTCGCTAACCCGTCTGACCAGCATGGCGAGTATAGGCCAAATTCTCAAAATAAACTAAAAGGGTCATTTCCAACAGTGAAGGTCTAGATTGTGTGGTCTAGGGGCTGTGACCTAAAATATGTAAAGGGCGGTAACAAATATACAACGAAACCATCATAAAAAGTCGAGCACAAATGCGTAGCACGGAAACAAATAAAAAATATGAAAAATGCGTGTCAACAGTGCTATTAAGTACTTAGTTATTAATTTCCGTAATTTGAAATTTACAAAGGAAATAAGGTAGAAATTAAATCATTACACTTAGTCATGATTTCACTATAATCGGCACATAAAGCACGCCAGCAGTCAGGTATAAAAGCAACATGTTTTCTTAAGATATAATATATGGAAACAGATGTATATCTGCTGGGTCGACGTAATAATAAAGCTCATTTGTGCCACTGAACGTCAGTACGCCGTCAAAATGTCAACTTGCCGCGTGCACGGTACTGAGTGCAAATAAAACTTGCAATAAACCTTTTTTTGTATTTTTTTTAGATCATAACTTTTTAACTTGATCTTGTAACTCTTTCGTAGTATTACTACTAAATATTTTTTGATATAATCTACCTGTAAACATATGGAAAAATACCAGTACATTATTCCCAATACTGGTGTATTACATTTTCTAAATGACTCCACATAGCGTTAGTAAGAGTATATATATAATACATATTATTCAATTAAATACTAAAACACATATATATATATATATATATAATAATGTGCATTAAACAGTGGATTAAAGCACACTGTCGCACATAGTGAAATATGTTTTATTATTTGTATTTTTGAAGGGATCCATGGGTGTTGCTTGGCGGATGTCTGGCAATTATACTGACAATTGCCCGAAGTGGCACATGCCAGTCATTTGCCAAGCAATGGAGATGGGTCTAAGATTTATAGATATATTATTATTATATTTTTTTATTGTTACTAACATAGATTTAAGTCATCGGATCATTACGAACACTATGGACAAAAATCTGAAATAAATGTTGTTTTTTATAATGTTTAAACTTAATTAAATTGCGTAATAAAATATGCCGGTCGCAAGCCCGATACATTGTTCTTCACCACTTTTACCCACACGATCATAGAATCAATTAATTACATATAATAAGATTGTTTCTTCCCTTCTTTATTATTTTTAATCTCCAATTTTAAATAAGATAATAACGACTTGTTTTGCCAACAGTACAAATAAATTGACGTTAAGTCCAGAAGCGCTTCGCATATAGTTTAGCTTGTTTCCTTACTCCTTCCTTATATTCGTAACTCAAAGGAAAATTACTAGCTGCATACTTATGTCTAAAATTACTATTGTAGTTGTGTTTTGTCTTGCAAAGACTAATCAAGTAGTAAATTGAATGTTAAAAACAATAGTTTCATATCTACCAGATGTTTAGATTCTTTTCTTGTGTCTGCATCCCATCAGTGGAACAAGCTATCGCTGGCCATTAGATGGACACGGATATCAACCTATTCAAACAATTAAACTTTTTAAACTTTCGCGCATATTCGTAATAGTTTTTATAATTTTAATAGATCTTTACGCGATTTAATGTCGGGAGAAATATGTCTCTAAGGTAAATTGCGTAAAGACCCGTTAAAAATATAAAAACTATTAAAACAATTTGTGGAGAAATAAATGCCGAAATAAACAAATAACTGTAGTAAAATAAATATAATTAAATTAACAATACAAATTAGGTCATTTTGCCGAAAGTTAGATATTGTCAATCTTCGTCTCTATGACAACCCTTTCTGTCATAGAGACTACAAATCTTCACAACATATTCCCCACCTTGCAAATAACGGGTTATAGTATTTGCAATAATTTAAAAACTAAAAACAACCTTTAATATGGAACCCGACAGGAAACAGAACAAATGAACAGGTAGATGAATTAAAATATAATAATAAAACACCAGCTGAAGGTGCAGTAAAGAGTCTATGAGACAACAGGGGATGTATGAAAAGGTTGATAAATGTCGACGAAGTATTAGAGTCAAGTATAGCAAGGGAGCTGGAATGATGATATGTATGTATGTAAAACGTGTTTTTAAAAAACGTGTTACATTTATGAAAGCCTGTGTAAGATTTTGTTAATAAAAAGTTCATAAACTTTAAAGCGTAATAAATTTTAAATTTTATGCTTGTTGTATCATGATGCGAACACAAAGGGGACAATCGAGACAGCGTGAACAAATTAAAATCAATATTGACGTTGTTAATATCCAAAAATATAGAACAATGTTTACTAATAAATTACTAAGTTAAAAACCCCCGACACATACCAAGCACGCCTATACCGTAAACTGTTCTTGTATTTTTGCATCAGCTGATAGTGACGCTTATAAGGATCAAATGGTGGAGACTAATGTCAAATAGCTAACAGAAAGTGCTCATTTTTAGATAAATAGGAAAATTATTTATTGCACAGACAGTAAAATATTTTACAGTACATAGGCGAGCTTAATGTCTAAAAACATTATCTAACAGCTTTAGGAGAAGTGTGCAGGGATTGTGGGTGCATGACCGCTAATGTTTGACTATGATTTTTATTGAGAAAACTACTTAGAACTAAAAAAATAAAATAATAATAAAGCTTAATCTACCGATATATACATAAATAACACATAATTATACAAACTACATATTATATAATCAATAAATAATAGGGAAATATGTTCAATGTTTTTAAGCCCGAACTAATAAATTAAATATTGTTTTATTAAAAACTTTCCTTTTGAAATTACTTCCCACCATTTGATACAATATACATTATCTTATTATTATTATACACTATCAGCTGGTGCAATAATACAGTTTTTTTTTTTAAATAATGCTGCACGTTTTAGTCCATCAAAATCGGCCCCGAGACTACTTTGAGCATTATATATTCATAAATAAATAAATAAAAATAGCTTTATTGCACAAAAACTAAAATAACTTAAAATTAATGTGCACAGGCGAGCTTTATGCCGTGAGGCATTATCCACCAGCTAACCTTTGGGAGTTTTGAAAACATGTGACAGGCAGAGTGCCAAGTAAATATTAAATAAACAATACATACTAATACTACATATACAATACATGTTATACATATAATAATACATATCTATAATACAATACATATAATTAAATATATACAGGATTCATGAAATAAATAAATAAAATAAAACACATACTAAAGATATTGGAGTGAAAGTTGCACCGAGAGTACAAACAAGGGTCAATTTTAACACATAAATAATCGTCAGTTATTTTGAATAGATAACAAATAAGAATAAAGATGATTTTTAAAAGAAGCAGGAGTCGTTATAGTTCGAAGAGATAGTGGAAGAGTGTTCCAGAGAGACGCTGCAGAAACAGTAAAAGAATTTGAATATCTTGTCGAGGAATGAGTAGGAATAGCAAGAAGATTGTTTTGAGCAGATCGCAGGTCACGGTCATGAGTCGAAGAGAGAAACTCAAAACGTTCCTTTAAGTATAGTGGGAACAAAGGATTATTTAGAATACCAAAAAGAAACGTAAGTGTATGCTGATGTCTGCGAAAGCGAATATTGAGCCACTTTAACTGAATACGGAAAAGGGAAACATGATCATACTTACGCAGGCCAAATACATAGCGTATGCATAAGTTGAGAAGTCGATCGAGTTTATTCAGAAGCTCTTCAGTGATATCAGGATAGCAGACATCCGCATAATCAATTATGGGAAGCAACATAGTATTAGCGAGCGTTAATCTTGTCGATAATGGCAGGAAGAATTGAGCTCTCTTCAGAGTATGCATAGAGGCGAACACTTTTCTGCTTATCTCACTTACTTGGTGATTCCACGAAAGGTCTTGACATATTGTTAAACCGAGATTTTTAACTGTTTGGCAATACGGAATGCTCACACCATTAAAACAAACACATGGAAGCGTGGACATGTCCACTCTACTTAACATTTCTCTACTGCCGACTATCATAACTTGTGTCTTATTGGGATTAATTAACAAACCAAATTTTTCGGACCATACACGAATTTCCTCAAAATCCTGGTTCATTTCATTCACCGCCTCTGCCGCTTCTTCCCTATCAAAATGCGCATATAGCTGTAGGTCGTCTGCATAAAGGTGATAATTGCATTTAATTGGTCTCGTAGCAGTATTTATAAAAATAGAAAACAGCAGAGGGGACAGGACACCACCTTGAGGTACGCCAGTCGTTATCTGGCACCAATCAGAAAACGTGTCATCCACTCTAATACGCTGAACCCGAGAACCCAGATAGCTATTAAACCAACTAATTGCGATATGGGAGATGTTAAGGGAGCACATGGTAGCTGTCAGGATCTCATGGTCAACGCAATTAAAGGCATTACTAAAGTCAAGAAGTGATAGAAGTGTGAGTTTCCGACTGTCAATTGCAGTCCGAATGTCATCTGTTATTTTAAGAAGAGCGGAGGTAGTGCTATGTGCAGGACGGAAACCGGATTGAAAAGGATTAAACAGATTATGACTATTCAAGAAGTATGTAAGTTGATGGTGAACGACACGTTCTAAAATTTTTGAGAGAAAGGGGAGTATAGATATAGGTCTGAAGTCTGTAGGAAGTGTAGGTGAAGCCTTTTTCGGAGTAGGAATGACATACGCTTTTTTCCAAGGAGAAGGGAATGTGCCCGTTAATAAGGATGCATTAATTATATGGGTAATAGAAGGAAGTATTATGTGAATGATAGGCATTAGTAAGTTACGACCAATGCCATCATGACCGACCGCTTTAGTGTGGAGAGAAAGAAGAATTTTGTTAATTTGAGTAGCAGTCACTGGTTGAAAGTTAAAGTAGCTGTTAGTGTTTGTGGACGTTGAAGACAGCTGGGATATAGTGAGATTTTTTAGGACTGGATCAATTGTGAGAGGAGGGGTGGTAAAGTGTTTATTTAAAATATTGAGGTCGAAAGATGGAGCTATATTTGGACGGAATTTACCAATGCCAAGGGACCGCAGAGTTTTCCAAATGTTGTGTGGGGCACATTCCTTAATAGTTTTATGGAAGTATTGACGTTTAGAATTTCTGCATAATTGGCCGACACGGTTCCTTGCTTTTTTAAACTGGGCCCAATTGGCATCTGTAGGTGACTTTTTATGTTTGCGTTTTAGATAATCCCGTAGCTTCATGGCGCCGCGAATTTCGTCATTCAGCCATGGTGTTGGAGCATGTTTCACACGAATTTGTCGAAGAGGCGCATGTTTATCGTATAGTTTAGTAATAAGATCGTTAAACAATATTGTTTTATCATCCACATTATCCAATAGTGTGAGACTATTCCAGTCGGTTTTGTTCGCATCTGCAATCAACGCATCCCGATCCATTCTCGCAAAATTACGCTGAAATATAAATTTAGGCTTGTTTTTCGGAAGTTTAATTCTATATGAAGCGTAGATAAGATCATGCTTTGAAAACCCAGGCGCAGCACACTGACCATGGGTAGCAATTCGATCAGAGTTTAAGGTCAGAATTAAATCTAAAAGGGAGTCGGGGTAATTTTGATCATGATGAGTAGGGTTTAGAGGAAGAAGTTTCATGTTTACTGATTTTACGATATGCTCCAATTTTTTAGATCGAGAATCTTTTTTTAATAAGCATGTATTTAAGTCGCCCATAATAATGCAATGTTCATAGCAAGGTGTATGAGTTTCCAGTAAGGTTTCTAATACGTTAAAGTAGTTGAGAGAGGGCGGGGCATACACGACACCAATGAGACATTTTTTGAAATTAAAATTTAGCTCAATTAGTAAATATTCAGCTGTAGAATTGTATGGAGAGGGGGATTCTGCTACAACTTTAAACTCCAGATTGTCTCTTAGGTAGATGGCTACTCCGCCACCGCCCTTGCCCGTGCGGTCATTCCTTATTAGAGTGAAACCCGGGAGAGAATACATTGTGGATGGGAGGGAAGGTTTTAAAAAGGATTCAGATATAAGGCAGATATGGACATTATGGCTGCTGAAAGTGGTGAGGAGTTCATCATGATGGGCAGGAATACTTTGTGCGTTTATGTGACAGATATTCAAATTCTTAAAGAAAGGAGAAAATGTGTTATGAAGGTGATCTCCCAGCAAGACAAGGTTATCTTGGATTGGAGAAAGCAAAGCATTTGAGTCTGTGCTGGAATCTAAAGAAAAATAAGGGTCTGAGTTTGAAGAATCTGACATTACAGTAGGTATGTGTATTTATAAGTTTTATTTTATAAGATATAATATAAGTATAATATAATAATATGGATTTTTTTTATAATAGTATAATGATATAATAAGTACAAACAATAATTAATAGTGTTATAGAACAATTACTTCTTTACTGCCGCCGGCAAGCTGGTTTACAAAAGAAAAACATAATTAAACAGTAGAGAAAACAAATGTTGAAAGATAGTTTTATATACATACATTAAGACTAACATTGAAACAATTTTTATTTTGCATGGGACGTTAAACATAATTATCGAAACAAACCGCTACGTAAACGCATAGTCTGTGGCACAGATTTGGTCTGTGGTAAACGCAACGTGAGATGTCAAATACTGTTTCCATAAACACACTTTAAACGTAAATTTAATGGTTTTTATTTTTGTAGTTTTTTGACAGTCTTGCATTGATGCTGTGCTGTAAACCAGTAAATAAATTCTTGTGGAATGTGACTGAATGGGTACCTGCTGCATCGGCAGCCAACATCTAATTACGAGTGGACAATAGTATGAGAGTGTTATTAGTGTTTTACTAAATATATAGTTACGAGTAAAGTTGCTTTGAATTGATAAACAGTGTTTGAGTTAAGGTTTAACAAAGGAAATACATAATGAAAATGCTTTGACAAACAACCAACTGTAGCATTACCAGGCTCAAATTAGAAAATAAAAGCAGGTGGGGAAGCGTACAACAAGGCCATAGGACTGCACCATGAAGACTATTAAGAAAAGAAAGAAAGAAGAAAAAAAAATAAAATAAAATAAAGTTAATAAAAAAATAAAAATAAATATATATACCTAAATAAAATTTTTAATGGAATAAAGTGTTTTTGTTTCTTTGTTCATTAATTTTAAGGCCTCCTCCAGCAGACACAGTACAGTCCCACAGACCCAGACAGCGGCCAGTAGCCCACACGCAAGAAGATCACTAATTTATTCATCAAAGCAACAAGCACCCATTCACCATGTCCTAGCTGTATTCATATAGAGGCAGCAGTTTGTAATGTATGTTGTGAATAATAAGAAATACAATCACACTCTTCCTTTAGGATTTCTAGCAGCACGGCGCCTTGACTCTGCTGGAGCTGCTTCAGATTCAGGAGATATCTTGGGCAAATGTTTATTAGCCAGTTCCTTAAGTTGGGCCGTTGAGATCAGGCGTTGCTTAGTACCATCTGGGAGTTTAACATAGACGTTACAGTCCTGTGACCAGCATTTCTGTACACCGAAGGCATTCCGAGCATCAGTCAGTAGTTGCCTTCGTGGTTGAGTCAGGAATTCAGCAATAGAGATATCTGTACCCTTCAGCTGCTTTTTTGAACGCCATATGCTGTTTCGGACGTTATAGTCAGAGAATTTAATTAGGATAGGGCGAGGCCTGGCCTGGGGCTTACTCTTGTCATGCTTGCCCATTCTGTAGCATATCACAATATCTGAAGTATCCATCTCAACCTCATCCATGCTACCTGTTACAACCGAGCAAACAGTGTTGGCCACTTTCTCACCCTCCACCTCTGGGACACCTCTAAACAGCAGGAATTTGCGTCGGCTACGGTTCTCCATATCATCTGCTGCACTTGCCACTGCGGCTACCTGATCGCGAATGATTCCAACAGCTTGGTACATTATTAGTCTAAAATGCTGAAAATCTAAGGTAAGTTGGTCAAGCGTTGCATTTGGTGCAGTCTGTGATGCTGAAACAGTGTTTAGGCGGTCTCCAAACTCCTTTAGACAATCATCAAGCTTTTCCTCAAGGCTGACCACAGCTGAAAGGGGTTCTTTGTGTTGTTGAGATTTTAATTTCATTGGGGCCATGATTAAATGTTTTGAAGATTATGTGTAGAACTGAAAATCGCCGGCAGTAGAAGCAATTGCAAACACTTACTTCATTAACTAATGTCTATATAATCTGTGAACTGTACACTTTCACTTATCGAATCCAAAGTTAACCAATTTTCACTATTTTGATGTTAAGATTTTCGAATAAGTAATATAAATCTAATATAATTGAAGAGCAAAATTTGTTATATGTTTTACTTTTTACATCTACCCGCCGAAAAAAAAAAAAAATTCATATTTAACTCTGTATGATTGTTCAGGCACTGTGTTACTTACTACCACTACTAGTGAACTCAGGGATCAACAAACCAACCCCAGTTTGGTTGCAATAAACGTTTTATATGAGATATTATACAATAAGACAATGTTTTATTTGTAAAATAGAAAAAAGTTATTATTTTGTAATTGTAAGCTCAATCTAGCTCGCACATATCTAACGATAAAACTGACAGTAGATAAATGAGAAATCAACTGTTGCGCTTATTAAATCAGTGTAGGGCCACTGACTAGTTCGGGGGTTAAAAACACAAGTTTGAAGATATATGTCACAATAAAGATATTTTAGGTTGGCTGTGAAATTGCCGCCAAAAATATGGCAGAGTTCTGTCATTAAAACCTTCGTCGTAAATATAAACATTACGTAAGGATCCAGAATACACTTTCGAATGTCGTAAACTGATCCAAATTACCCAAAGACCTTAATTTGGCTAAAATTGTCCAGCCGTACTAAAATGATTCACATTTTTATGCGACTTAGTTTTTAACTGAAATGTTGGATATAAGGAAAGAAATAAATCATCATCACGACAGTATTCTGTATCAGATGCCACGCTTTCTTCAAACAGCAGATTCACATTTAGCTAACCTTACTATGACATGTGACAAGCTCAATGTCTTCAGCATACCATCATTACAACGTCTAGAATTCAGCGTCCTGACATCCACTGTTAGAGACCTTCTAGAACAAATATCTGGACAATTTGGACTACACTCGCCACGCTAGCCAGACCAGCCGATAGATGGACAGATGACATGAAAATGGTCACTGAGGGCCTTTCCACTCTGCGTCTTCCAGTACCTGGTTCATCGGTTCAGCGACAGACGTTTCCTGCACATTGCCACTTTAGCTTGCTAATTTTAAAAGCTAATGAAGATCAGCCTGATGATAATGATGATGAAAGTTCAAAACATTGCATCATTTTACGTCGTATTCTAGATGGACAATATGTCATATTAATTTCTTACATATCTAATGTAGAGGGCAATTATTTCACACCATCACAATGGCCGCCTGGCCTTAACCGACATATCATAAATTCGTCTTTAAAAATCTTACTCAACTTTGTCGCATCAATCTCCAACGACTATTAACAACAGCTCCCATCATATTTTACACCCAAACGCAATGTTAACGGGTCAATAAGTGTAATTAATAAGTAATTAATATTAAACCATAAATCATCATTTGTCATCTCTACAGCCCCTAGAACACACTCCACGTTGGAGGCCTATCCTTCCAGAACATATATCTAGATATTTTGGCCTACAATCTCCACGCTGGATGACGGTTGACGAGGGTCTGATGTATTTATTAAAGATTCCACGTGGTCTCCGAGGCACGGGAACAGTGGTATTGGTCGTACGGTATTTGTACACATGTGTACAAATGATGAGAAAAGTTTCGTTTTTCAGAACCAAGAACCTTTTTAAAACTTATTATACTATACAATATACTACTGATCTAAAACCTAATATGCATTCTGTATGTTTTAAATTAATTCTATATTACCTATTTATTAAAATTAATATACAAATATAAAAAAAAACTATAATAAAAAATATTCACCCATGATTTGTTTATGAGGCAGTGTGCCAAGAATACTTGCAGCATTCCCCGCTGCACAGCGATGCTGAATTGCTGTGCGAGAAAACTACCAACCCTCTCGTCACATAAATCATTAACCAGCCGCTTAGACATTTTTTTAAAGAACTTCTTACCACTTGCCCCCCCAAAGTCTCTAAACCAAACGGCACAAACACGTAGTCATTGCTAATAGCCTCGTATTTGCGAATCATATGTTATTTATAATTACATAAATATTAGTACAATTTCTTTATTTATGTGTAACTTATCAACACAGTAAAGCCTTGAAAGTTTTATAAAGTAACCCGTTTACATTGCTTCCAAGTGTACTAGACCATTGTATAAAGCACATGTTTCACTTTGTTCAATACTCCAAACGTATAATAGCACCCACAAATTGTTTCATACGCTATTGTTTCGTCCGGTTTATGACAGAACCATTCATGCGTGTTGCCAAAAAATCATTTAGGGTGACCAAAATTTTATGTGTAATATCTAAATAAATAAAGAAAAATAAAAACATGACCCTTAGCCAAGCGTTTGTCCAAGGAGTAATGCAATCGACTGACGGAAAAGTCTGGAGACAGGATGACTGGCAATTATATTTTTAAACGTATAGCATCGCTATACAGATAGGAAATGTTGCCAGTCTGCTTGTAACTATCTCTGATGCGTCGTCTCCAGTGGACATTTTTTTTATAGTTCAGTTTTGTAAGGTTTAGTTTATATTTAATGTAAATATAATTAGTTTTTATTTATTTAATTTTAGGTTTATATAGTCAGTATATAAATAAAACGAATAATACCTATTATTAAAAATAATAAAAAACATATCTACCTATATTAATCGAAATGGTGATAGCTATGCTTAAAATTACTCTGATAATTAGAATTTGTAACATTAACTTCTCAAAGAAGAAATGATGAGGAACTGATTAGGACTAAGCTTTACGCAGTGGAAGTTGGTGCGAGAGGAATTCCAGTACATTCTTTGCACCACTTACTAAAATAATTGGGCAAGTCTGCTGACAATACTTTTATGGAACGAGCTTTCAAGACGGCATTAGCGGAATTAAACTGTATTTGGTTGGGTAGGGAGAGGAGCAGAATGGTAGATGGTGAGCTCCTTATTGCGCAATAAAAACAGGCGGCGTCCTTTTTAAACCTGCTTATACTGAGTCTGAGACAAAATTGTTCTCCTCTCTGATTCCCATAATGCAAGAACCGACGAACGATAGAGTCAACAGATTTTATAGTGTAGAACACGTGTTGGTAGATGCAGAGTGGGCTAGATGGATGTATGATCTAAATTACGTCGCCTGTTGGGGCTGGATTAAGAGACACAACCTGATGATAATGATAATTATGACCAGAGATTAACCTAGCCGCAGACGTTACTTTCAAATTTTATGAGTTTAATTGCTTCATTAATCCAACATGCACGTTACGGTTTATATAGAATTTTGTCCCAGTTTAAATTGTTAATCTGGCAAGCGGCGCAAATACGTATCTACAATCAAAGACGTAGTATGTGCCGTTTGCTGTAGGCCTGTGGAATTTAAGCGCCAGAACATTTATAAAAAATATCAGCCCTTGTCTAATTGTCTGCTCTGGTGATTAGAGGGATTACCTTAGAGACAAGCGACTCAGCGAGAAAATGCAGCCAGCGTTCTTGCCACAATATCTAGCGATTTATATTTAAATTAGTTAGTACCCATTGTATATTTTTTTTGTATTAGATCATATTTCATCACGACTGTTTCCCTTTTGGGGTGGTCAGAAACCACGCTTATAAATAAGCGGATTTACATTTAGCCAACTTTACTATAGGCCAATCATGACAAGTGGCAAGCTCGTCGATGTCTCCAGCGTACCAAACTCGAGAAATATCACAAATCAATTAAATATTAAATAAATGTATTTATTTCTTTCTTCTTAGTCGCTACATTCTTGGTAAAGTGGTCGTGGTCGTTACTTGAGTGGCAGTGGCACGCTTAACAAGCCGTCGCCACTCGTCTCGAACTGCAGCCTTCCTGGAGCACTCATGTAGGGGGTGTTCCATTGCTGCTTTAATCTGGTCAGTCCATCTCATCGGAGACCTACCACGCATCCTCTTGCCATCGACTTTTCATTGAACTACAAGGTGCTCAATGGATGTATCTCCACGCCGCGACACGTATTTATTTACATAAATAAATATTTTTTGTGTCCCGACCAGGAATCAAACCCGGTACCTCCGAGTCTAAATTCACGGACTTAACCGCTAGACCACGGAGGCTATTTAATCTTATTTTTATTTTTTGGTTCAATTAATATTTGATATTGTTTATTAAGAAAAAGCTAGTATATGTATGTGATTAAATACGATCTGCAAGCATTAAGAAGTAATCTGATGCAGGAATGTTATGCTATTACTCCCGGGTCTTATTTGAGAATCATTTTACATATATTTTTTGTATGACATTGCTCACTCTTATTCTAATTATTACTTGGATCAAATCTGTTATTAACTAGTCAATTATTGCTATTGTGTTTTTGTTTTAAAGACATGGTTACAATAACCAACCATGAAAACATCTATCTTGTTAAGCAAGACTATCATCGTTTGTTATGAAAGTCAGCCATCAAATTGTATCGAAGCGCAGTGACAGACGATAAATATGCTATGCGTGCCGCCGACAGGTAATATTAATTACATCTGACATACGCCGCAATCTAAATACCCATACTGTTCAGATCAAATTGATTTTATTGCTATTGCAAAAAAGATTATTACCAAATCCAACTAGATAAGGCCAGTACAACTAGATAATTAATAAAAAATAAAAGTGGTTAGAAACTGTAGCATTCACCATATAGTAGGTGTATACTACAATAACTAAAAAAGTAAAGTATCATCACGACCGTTTCCCTTCTGGGATAGTCAGAAACCACGCTTATAAAGAAGCGGATTTACATTTAGGCAACTTTACTGTAAGCCTATCATGACAAGTGGGAAGCTCATCGATGACGCTAGCCTACAAAACTCGAGAAATATCACAAATAAATTATTGTGTTCCGACCAGGAATCGAACCCGGTACCTCGTTCAAATCCACGAACTTAACTGCCAGACCACGGAGGCAGTTAATTAATACAAGTACATAAAGTACTAACATTAGAGAAAGTACCTTCTGAGCTTGTAAATTAGTTTAGATTCATTTACTGTTGTATGTAACCCCCAACCCTACCACTATTTTAGAAACAAAAAAATAAAAAGGATTATTTGTCACAAAAATAATCACGTAATTTATACGCATTTGTGACACGTCATTATTAAAATTATTTTGAAAGAGTTTGAAAGAGTAAGCTGTTAGCAGAAGACCAGCAGTTTAGCAGATAATGCATAGTTTTTTTTTCGATTTTCGCACGAACCAACTTAAAACTGTAATATATTTGTAAAATTAAATATTTACGAATGGCCTAAAGAAAGCATTGGAGGTCATAGGATAAGGGTGGCTAAAGATCACGTGCTGTGGCGAGTTTTAGGCCCCGTAAAAATGATTTTAAAGTGACGTCACTAACGCCTGGTCTATGTTTAATATTTGTAGGGAGAGATTTCAATGTATCTAATCGTCAGGCTGCGCACACGCACATCGTAAACAGGTGAAGCTAATCGATCTTATAGCTATAAACTTAATAATTTACAACCATATTAATAATCAAACTAAATTGATATTTTAATCTAGTGTGCTAGGGAGTTGTTAATTTACACTGGAGAACAAGAAAAACGGAATATGTTAAATATATTCACATTATTAATGCTGACGCAACCTCGTACGGAACCCGTACCTGGGGAAGCATCTCTCAAACACATTTACACGAGTAACAACGGCAGGGCAGCTGAATATTTCATTATAATATCTATATAAAATAGCTCATTATTAAAAAGATTTTTTCAAGGCTTTCTAAAAATGACAATAGCCATTCTCAAAAGCAGCTTAGCTAAAAACTAAAATTTAAATTTCAATAATAAGAGCTGTAAATTTGATGATTAAAGGAACGAGAAAGCGCGTGTGATGGATAGGATGTGGGGATGGAGTAGGTATGTTTGAACGAACGAACGAATGATTAAATGTGAATGAATAATTAATTATTTTTAATATTTGGTTAAGTTATTAAAGAAGCAAAAAGCTTGAATAGTTTTTTTATATTTAGGGAAATTAAATAAATACAGAATACCTACAAAATTCTTTTAGGCTTAAATTTTAATAGAACACCGGTTTCTATTATTGTTATTATAATGCTAATAAAAATATATTAGTTGAAAAGGCAAATACTTACGCTAACGGCGCATCTAAAACTTGTTTTTGACATTTGCGTGCGTTGAAAACAGCGTATACACGACCAAATTTTAAAGCATTTGAATGGCGTAAGGCATTTCGTATTTTCAACTTCATGATAAGTGGTTGCGGTCGTCATTTTAACATTGCACACTTTCTCAGCCGTCTCGCCATCCCACGTGGACTACTGCTTTATTGGTGAACTCATGTAGTTTGCCGTCCGTTGCAGTGCTATTTTTAATCATTTTCATTGGAAAACTACCACGCATATTCCTACTACCGACTTTTTTCTCCACTACCGGTTACACATTGACAAATTACAAACTATACTTAAAAAAATAAAACAACTTTTTACGGTCAACTTTTTTTTTCGTTAGTTTTAATTTTGAACTTTTTTTAGTGACCCATTAACTTTGTCTTCAAGTAGGGTGATTAGATGATTTATAACGACTTTCATGCAAAGTGCTTATAAATAGTAAAGTACCTAATAAAATAAATTAATAAGATGTTTTACTTGTTTGATCATAGAAAATTAATAGGCTTTAATAAAATAAAAAAACAGAGGATCTAGTTTCGCTGAAAATCGTAAAATTCATTTCCACCCCTAAAAGTCCAGTTTTAGCAAACCATAGCTTTTTTTTAAATAATCACGTACGTAATAGTGAGATCAAATATTTTCTACGGAAAAAGTAGCACGTGGACAATATTGCAACAGTAATTGTATTTTTTTAAGACAATAGAAATTACGAAAGACAATTCATATAAAAATAATATCAATTTTAACATTGTAATCAATTGCGATCGTCGGCCGTCGCCAAATATTTCCAGCAATTGTGACAAATACGTTGGCAATTATTTCACGATATTGCCACATTTGGGGGTCTAGTCTGAAATCCCTAAGATTCAAACTTTAACGAGACCGAAATATCGTAGTTAACATTTATTTGTCATAAAAACATTCTCCGTATTCCATCACTATTAAGGTTATATGAATTAAATTAAAAATAGTTAAATGAAATTATAAAATAACCATTACAAGTAGATTCCGTTATTTACATCAGCTTGCTTAAAATTACAAAATATATTACTATTCCAACTTAACTTTTTTCGTTTTTTTATGACAATATATATAGTTAACGGACTCCACTATACGTGTATAACGTTTACACTTAAGTAACACAATATGACTGCTGAAATTTACACATTGAATAGGTTTTAAAGACGTACCTAATTAATTAAATTATTGATAAGTTGCTGAAGGGGTCAATAAGATATCTAACATTTATCATTGTAAATATAAGACACTTGATAGGGCTTAACTATTAAAGTATCAAGTAAAAGAAGATAAACTATGAACCAGAAAATCCTAGAAATTCGGCTTGATTTGACAGTTCCAACCGATCTTTTGCGTTCTGCTCTCTTCTGAGAACGTTAAATTAAATTCTAAATTACAAAGGCGGTGGGCGCGTTGTAAATAGTAATTAAATAGGTGATTTGGCTTTATGCGCAAGATACAATGAAACATCTAAACATACATACATACACATATAACATATACATACAAAAATATGTATTAATGTAAATAAATACATTTAATTAATATTTAAGTTATTTGTGATATTTCTCGAGTTTGGTACGCTGAAGACATCGACGAGCTTGACACTTGTCATGATTGGCCTATAGTAAAGTTGGCTAAATGTGAATCCGCTTATTTATATAGGTGGTTTCTGACCACCCCGAAAGGGAAACGGACGTGATGATACTTTACTTTATACAATAAAACATTCAAAACAAACTCGTACATATCTCGTCACGTGTTAATTGTTTCGGGCGTATTTCGTATGTTTAGAGTAGGCTAACTGTTCGTGAATTAGTGACATCGCGGCAGTCACGCAGATCTAATTTGAGTAGAAATTTTATAGAAAATCAATTGCATGCTCTTTGAACTATTGGCTAAGACTTTGGAGTATCGACAACATTGCGAAGAAGTCCTGCCATTAATTGTATAGTCGTGATTATGTTTTATTATTGACTTAATGCTTAGTTCAATCGAGTTATGTAAGTTACAACTTTACTGCGCCCGTTATGACAAATGGCACGCCTGTTGATGTCTAAGATCGGCAGTGATCCAAAATAAAATAAAATACTCGTAGATATAAATTATACTAGCACGAGATGTGACATGTGACCTTGCACCACCTGATGGTAAGTTGCGCGCGAAGTCCAGCAACTGGTATCAGACACTCATGACTGAGATCAGTCCCTAACACTACGCCGGCTTGACTGCGTATGACGGTAATTCGAGCCTGATCCCGAAACGTGTGGATACATATAGGGTTTATCGGCACGAACGGTGGATAAGTCTCCGTCCCAGCTAACTGAGCAAGTTACCACCATCAGTTCGCCTACCACCTATTTGTTGTTCACGTTAAAAGTATGTGGCATTTGGAATGATGTCAAGTGCCAATTTTTACTTTCAAGGAAAAGTAATATTGTAGCTTACAATATGCAATGGTGGCAGTGTTCTTTTTATATAAATATATAAAAAGAACACCGCTTAAAAGAAGTACCTACTGCAGCGAATATAAATATTAAATAAATAAATATAAATATATAAATATTTCCAGACAGGTCACATAGCGCCATCTAGTTTCCGTGGTAAGCTCGAAGCTTGTGTTACGGAAACTAGATGGTTGATAAACTACATATTATACTTTTTTTTTGTAAATATACACATATTATACATATAAACACCCAGACCGAGACAAATTATACAATGTACAACTTGCCCCCGGTGGGAATCGAACCCACGACCTCCCGAGTTCACGGCAACGTTTGTTACCACTAGACCACGGAGGCGGTCACTAGACCACGGAGATATGTAAGAGTATGTTTATCTGATCATTCAATTTTTTTTTTCTTTTCTTCCAGAGTCCTCGTACCGCCGCCAAGCTGTCTACCGCAAATGAGATCATACCTAGTTACCCAATTCAAGCGTTAATAGGTAAGTCTATTTTAAGTATTTTCGGATCCTACCGCCATGACATGGGTACTTCTTTATCTTGTTTAATTTCATCAACCTCTTCATGCAACTTCGTATAACATTACCACCAGAATATTTCAGGAATTTGTATTTAGTTCTGTTAGTAGCATGGTACGCTCAAATGTCAAGATAAACAGTGCAACTTTACTACTGATTATACGTAAAAGGCGTTACATTTTCTTGTCAGAGCAGCATAAAACAGCCGAGTAACTGCAAATTTTATATAATAATGTAACGGCGCCTATTATTGACTCCAAACCTTATCGGTAGGAACAACTGTAATATACTCGTCGCACATCTTTTTTGTTTCTTAATTCTCAACAAACTTGAAATAACTTAATAGTTAAGCTAATGTAATGGATTTGTCTCTAGTATCTCGTAAACGTCATTTTTAGAAAAAAAAAACTGCATTTGAGTAACTGAAAACAGCAACTGATGAGTGACTTTGCCACGATGCCGGCTTGACAATGTGTCTTTCACAATACTTTTAAAGGATTTTTGGAATTCCTACTATTGCAAGGTGGAAATACACAGCCTAGGAGAACATTTCACATTCAGCGTGCGACAATTATTTTTTTAAATTAATCGTGTAGGGATAATTTTAACTTAAAATTACAGATTTATCATTTATTCGTAACGCTTCTTTCAAATGTGGCAAAAACAAAAAAAAAATACAAAAAAAATATATTAGCCATTGTGTTCTGCGGTCGTTGCTAGGTATAGCAAACATGACAAGATAAAAAATATTTTTTGATAAAATTTAAGAATCTCATCTTGTAACTTGATAGGCGCCATCTAGTTCAAGCGCAGCGATTACCAATCTTGAAAATTTAATATTTGAAATTATAAAATCGAAAAGTTTCAAATAACTAGCTAATAGGTGTCTTTTGGTATTGGTAATTTGGTAGAGGTCAAAAATAGGTGCCGTTACCTCACCTTAGGCTTATTACAATAAAACGTGGAAGCGCTCAGTCGAGTACTACACGCCCTGACCCCGACGTCAGCATCGCGATTAGTACTAAAGTTAGGCCCTTTAGCAGGCTGAACATGCTGACCGTACGCCGTACATGGCATTGCGCACGCGGCTACAACCAAGAAGCAGTTTCCTTAATATACTCCAATAATTTGCTGCATTTAATATGAAACCTACTACATAAATACATTAGAGTATGTAAAACAAGTTGCTTGGTTTTTGTTTTTTAAATACTAAGTTTTGATGAGATTAAAAATTAGTAAAAACTTAAAAAGTTATTTAATGCAGAAGAATGCATTTAAAATAATTAATAACTTGTTAAAGTTAAAATTACAGTAACCTAAACTATTATTCAATTAAAGTTAAAGTATTTATTTCATACAAACCCTTAAATTAAATAAACTATATTACAACAAATTGAAATTTAACCCAAAAAAAAATACATAGAAAATAAAAATTAAATACTTACAAAATAAATAGCTCCTCCAAATCGCTGTCTTGTGGCATGGTGCCCAATACACTAGCAACATTTCCACTTAGAATTATGGTACTTAATTTTTGTGAAAAAAAACTGCAGGCCCTATTGTCACCAGAGATGTCAATCATCAATTAAAAACTAATTAAATAATAAAAAATATACTTTTTTATAATTTATTGAATGTTAATTTATTCATCACCTTTAGGTCATTGAAACACTTGGTTAAAAACGATATAAAAAGTTTTGCTATTTTCTAAAATTAAATATTGGAAAGTAAAAATATTTCAAAAAGAATATATGTTTTTTAATTTTTTTTGTTCCTAGAAAAACCACCAATGTATTTATTTACTTTTTGACACAGCGTCCTAGACCTCCACTGTTGGAGATGGACCTTCCAAAACATATATCTGGAGAATTTGAACCGACCTTTGTAGGATTTTAAGGAAAGAGTTTTTACAATCGAGCTCACTATTAAAGATGGATCTTATGATTGAGTAAAATTCCAGAAATTATTAATTATATTTATTATCATTTGACACACAATACGTCTCCGTGACAACTTAAACAACCTTCATTCAAAACTATCAAACTAAAAAAATATAAAAGTATGTGAACATTACGCACAATGTGTATCTGCCTGGCAGGCAACTCCAGGGCAGAGGCACTCGAAGGAGCTAATCGTGGGCTACTCAGGTAAGAACACGATCAAAGCGCTTCAGCTTTGCAAACCTAAATTAAGAACTCTCACTAGAGCCCTAACTGGTCACTGTAAATTAAAGAAGCACATGTTTACCATGGGCTTGGTAGAAACAGATAAGTGCATATTTTCACGTGTCTGAGACACCAGTCCATCTCCTCTGCGACTGTTATGCCCTGCATCACAAGCGAAGCACCATCATGGGTGCTCACAGTTTAAGCCCCGAGGAGGTGCGACGCCTCGCTCCTAAGCCCATACTAAGGTTCTTTGAAGCCGTAGGGCTAGGGAACGAACTATAGTCCAGGGAGGTCACAATAGATCACTACTGGTCGCAATAGTCCCTTCATTACAGAGAATTTGGCCTACACTCGCCACACTGGCCAGACGGCTTGGCGAGGATATGATGACAATTTATTAACGATTCCACAAGTTGGTATTAGTGGAACCGGGACCGACGGCTTAACGTGCTCTCCGATGCACGTGTACGGTGGTGTTGTAAATCTATGATAAATTTACGTAAGAAAAGATACACTTTTCTCATTGGTACATGCCGGGGGGGTTTAAACCGACCTTCGTAGGATTTAAGGTACGCGTTCTTACAACCGAGCCACCACCGCGTCCCTATTTCACATATAATGATAAATGTGAACACCAGCCAGTCAACACCCACCACTGCGCCACCAGTGCCAGGGCTTAATCTTCAAAAATTAAATTACTTTATACCTGTATTCCTTGCCAACCAGTCTGGTCATATATATTCTGGAAGGCCCATCTCCACCAGTGGAGGTCAATGCCTTCGTGTTCTAGGGGCTGTCATTTGTTCTGCCATTCAGGCAGAACGAACAAATCTTTGATATTATTGGATTGTGCGAGTGAGAGGGTTGCAAACAAAAGAGTTAAGTCCTCTTAATCACGTAATACCTTCACAGCTGCTAAAGCAATATTATGTTTAAAACCAGTAATTAAAGTAATAACACAACTTTTTTTTTTTTCATTTATTTAGGCAATAAACAGTCAACATACACAAACAATATCACAGATAAATTGCCACTGTCGCTTGTAAGATACTAAATTGAAAACTAATAAATAATATGAACCACTAAGGGGCCCCCTTTGAAGGCTTTGCCGGCACGTGAAAAGTTTGAACATCTGTATAATAAATTAATAACAATAAGAAGACATTGAGAGCCAAAAATATTTTTATACATAATAGAAGTTAAACACAAATACTATGGAAAGAAAAAAAAACTCGATACATTTTGTTATATCTTGTTACGTGACATCAGTCTCTACAACTGCAGCTACATAAGTCAGATAATACATAATGCTACTGCCATATAATAGACTTATACGAAAAGAACATAAAAATACTCGTTCTATAAAATTGTCCTCATCAAATCAACAACACTATCAAAACACCAGCATTAAATTAATCTTCATTTAATTTACTCACAAAGAAAACAAAAACAATGTATACTGTACATAGACGAACATATAAGACACGTATTCAATTCTTTCAATTATTGGCCCAAAATCGAAAGAACGCATCACAACTGCTTTATCTAGTCACATACAAAATCACTGCGAAAAACATGCAAGATGTCCTCCACGTACATGCTATCTCTTTCTCTTATATACGACAAACAAAGCGATCGGTCAGAAATAAAATAACATAAATGCTATTAAATATTTATTACAAAATCCCTCTGTATTTTAACAAGTCCACACGTTGTTGGCCGTAGTTGAAAATACTGTCGGAAATATCAGCACACGATTATTTTGTACTGATATTTCTTCCGTCGTTTTCAGAGCCGTCATCTATAATCTAGTTGATTATTGATCGATGATGAAAACGAGTTATTTATCGTTAATAAAAAACACTACATTTTACATTATTGTATGGACTGATGTTACCAACATTAAAGTCAAATCATGTCACTTTAATTTTTTTGAATATTAAATTTATTTACATTGCAATATAAATTGACTGAAATATAAACATACACCAACAATAAAACGTGTCCAAAATATAATACAATACATTTGCACCTCTACCACGCATTTTTGTCACTTATAAGATCATTTACCTTATAATAGGCCTTGATCATAATTTCCTTACAATATTCATTTTAAAGTTCAATAAACAAAAATAAATATATAAGAATTCACGTACCATGGCCTCCCAGAGAATTATAGCTGGTCGCAGAAAGGCTGATTATCTTTTGACATTTTAACTTATGCCTATAATGAACGTCATTAGCTGACATAACTTAAGTGTTAATTTAACTGCCAATCACGTGACGTATATTAATGCAAAAGCAACAAGATCATTTAAATAAATAAATAAATAATAAGGATGTATTTCACAATTCTAAAATTACAATAAAATGCAACTATTTCCAAAATTTCACAGTCATCCAAAATAATTTTAAATAAATAAGTTACCATTGAATTAAATATGTTTGAAAACTTCGATAAATGTATCTACATACATATGTATATTTTTCGATTGTTTCATTTATTAGCTTTATTTATTTATTTTTATTTTTTGCTTTTGATTATGGATTATTTTAATCATTATTTTTGCAACCTGCTGAAAGTGTGTAAAATTTGTTATTAAATATGCAGTGGTTAATATGATAAGTAAACTAAGAACGTAGGCTGTTAGGCTTGTCCTTATATATTACGTCTATGCTTGTGTACAAGGTTAACAAAAATGACTGAGAGCCGGTGATTACATTAACGATAAAATAATAATATCGGATTAAGTCGGGGGAAATCAGCCGTATGACTAACAAAGTTGCGCAAATGTGCCTACAGACTCTTAACTACCGTATACTTTGACAATGGACACCAGATTTACGAAACATCGTGTTTATGGTCGGATATTGGTCAGACTACCAAAAGATTATACATTGTTTTGAAAGCGGATTTTTTCCAATTACATAGTAAAGTTTAGCTTAAAACCCTTCTATGATCACGATAAAAAGTGGGCAATAGGTTGTAAAGTAAAAAATACTAAGGAATTCAAATCTATTATATTTGCTTTGTGCGTGCATAAAATTTAAATAATGAGAAAGATTTATTTCATAATACAGCCTACTTAAGCATTGGATAATCTGCCACATACAGGTGGACAGACAATCAATAAATATATGTACGCCTAATAACGTGGAGATATCAGAAGGGCATCAGAAACGCGACGTACCTAGTGCTCATTAAGGCGAGCGCACGCGATGGCTCTGCGCACGCGTCTCTCGTTCGTGCCACGGCTGATCTATGGAGATCATTTTCTAAAGGTTTTATTACACTAGATGCCGTGCGTTGCACACGTTGACTCAAGCTGATTATTTATTCAATAAGGTTTATCTGCAGCTTAGCCGATTTGAACGTCATCATTGCTTTCCTTTCTTGCGCTTAATGTTTTAACAAACTAGGGCTTCTGACCTTAAATCATTCAAACTCAGACGCGTGCTGCACTCATCATAACTGTGCCCAATCGGTCCACTAAACGCCGCTTTCCAGATTTAATAGTAGCATTTTGTTTGATGACTTCTGTACAGTACACGATCGTTTGGTTTAATGGTACCTATCCTCGTAGACTAAGTAGTGTTTATACGTTATTTGTGTCTGTTTATTTTAGTAAAGTAGCGCAAGTTTTTGGTTTAAATAAGTTATTATTGGGTTTTGTTTATATCGCGGTTACAAAGAAGACGGTATTACTCGTACAACGTTCCGTCGTTTCATAGAATGGTACAGGGTAGGGGTGGACGATATCATCGATGCATCGAAAACAATCGATGTATAAAAACAACATATCGTACTGTTATCATGTATCGTTAATTCCTCGATAAGAGCGATGTTCTTTCATTTGATGAGTCCTATAAAAAATATATATAGTTTTGTATTATTATTATAAGATTTTTTAAACATTGTTACTAACACATATGGATTTTATTCTGAAATAAAGTTTTTAAGTCGGCAAGACCCTTTTTCAAAGAAGCGCAAGTACCGAATTAAGAAAGGAATAGATTAAAGAGAAAAAATATGAGAACTCATAGAATTTTGTTTCTCAACAGTTAACAAGAAATTGTGTTTACTTATGCAATAAATACTAAAAATAAAATAACTAAATATCTATCTATTTACGTATATACTTTAGAACCTTTCTTATCCACATGCTCAATGCTTAGTCATTTTATAAATTACTCGATGTTATTGAAATATCGATATATTGCAACAGATTGATTACATCGATGTTTTTTTAAATGAACATCTCTAGTGTAGTGGTCTAACTCGGTCGCACCACGACGCCTGCGCATGTTCGAGTCAACATACCTTCCCTGCGTTGATCCAGCTCAAAGGACGATGATTGGGTATGGCTGATGATACCTCTAAATAAAGGAATATTTATCGAATCAATTTATCGGTTACTACGGTTAATTTGTCAGCATCATTATCATCAGCCTGTATCTCTCCACTGCTCAACATAACGCGAGCTCTTACCACGCTCATGTGTGGTGGGTCTTAGCCCACCAGTGATCTTCTTCAGTTCACCGTACATCTGACGGGGGGTTCAGCCTGCTGATTTATCCAGTAACTTTCGTTCTCTATAGATATATTATTACGAGAGAGAATTAAATTGAAAACACAAATTGAGCTCCAGTTTCGTAACTACCCTCATATAGACACTTCAACAAACCGTTCAATTAATACCAATGCGCACTAAAACAAGTACGGGTATGTCTTCATAGGAACCAGTAGCGAGAAACTGTGGACGAA
Organism: Tinea semifulvella; assembly: GCA_910589645.1. Lineage (NCBI taxonomy): Eukaryota > Metazoa > Arthropoda > Insecta > Lepidoptera > Tineidae > Tinea > Tinea semifulvella. The sequence continues at coordinate 8,636,932 of OU342599.1, forward strand.
TACCTATTACAAACTTGTTTAATAATCCAACAGCTCTATTCTATTTATTTTACCGCAACCGTGAGAACTGAAGTCTTATCATTTATAATTGTTTCAATTTAGTTAGTTAGTCGTTACAGGCCGTTCTTAACGAAATGAATAATACTCTACTAGAATTAAGTAAGGCTGGATCATTACATGTTACGGTCCAACCATGATTACCTAACTTATGTTTGTTTATATATTTTTTGTGTTTTTGTTTTATATTATTTTAGTGCTGACAATATCCAAGTTGTTACAAGATAACCTATGGAAATAAATATTTTGATTTGATTTGATTTGAGTAACGCATTTAACTGCGTCGATCATAATATACTAGAGGTCTCTTTGAGTTCTCCTAATATTTCACAGAAATGCCACGTTCTGGCTGGAATCTAAATTTCGCGGGCGTCAACAATGTATCCACAATAATTATACACTGGTGTCGCAAGGTGGCGTATTATCTCCTTCACTCTTCTCTGTTTTTAATTAACTCGCCTATAATCCTATAGTAAAGTTGTCTAAATGTGGATCCGCTTCTTTATAAGCGTGGTTTCTGACTAACCCGGAAGGGAAACGGTCGTGATGATGCTTTACTTTTTATGTTTTGGTGCAATAAAGAGTTCTAAATAAACCGTTAAATTATCAATATAGTGCTTACCTATGATAACCGTGGCTACATTAAAGTAAGGTAAAGGTTGACATTGACTGGTATATATTTGTATAACGTTTTCGGTTAAAGGAACAGAATTTGGCTGCTGTATGCGACAGATATAGGCTTCTCTCTCAATAACAATTATTACCTTATACTTGATTGTGCACTTAAAAACACGTATGCACTTTCGTCTCGTTCTTACAAAACGATTCACTGTTTCAACGAGAGAACTTTTTCGACCATATTGACTATGTGATGGATTTTTTTATTAGAATTAATCATACTTGTAATTAAGCCTTTGTTGACTTAGTAGTAACACTTATATGCTAGTTTTTTTTTAAATTGCAGTATGTACCTACCAATGAGACACTGTTTTACGTACATTTTTTTTTCAGCAAAGCCTAAACTAGTATCTGACTATGAAAACGTTTTTTTATTACGCTTGTCATTACTTCATCATCAAAGATCCTAGATCTCCACTACTGAAGTCAGACCTTCTAGAATTTATTAATATTTATCTACTAGCCACAGGAGCGCTGGTGTTGTAAATCTTTGACAAATGTATCCACCTCCTTCTTGCGTTGTTTTTCTCAATGCGGAGGGTCTTGACCCCCACCGCGGATCACTTTGTCCCGAACAAATACTATAATATAAAATCATATAAATAATATAAAATCTTCCTGGCTTAAGATCTAATAATTTATAATATTGTAATTTTTATGTCCTAGTTATAAGCTGTGATTTTTCTGAAAATAAATAAATAAATAAACGATGCAGTTGTGAAGTGTGCTGCGGATTTGGTCTGACCAGTGTGTGTCGGCCACGGGATCTCTTGCCTTCATTTTTTCCAGTGATTACAAGCGTTTCCAGATTATCAGAGCTTTTACAGGCTATATAGCCAAAATTTAAGGACTCGTAACAGGCAGATGGAAGAGAGCCTGGTTGTGACTTTGAGCTCCTTTATCTCTGTTTGTTCTCCGCGCTGTCCACGGAATGCGCAGCATACGCCTCTAGCACTATATTTCGACGCGGCTTCGGTCATTGGATCTAAGAGTCCAGGTTACGGCAGCATACAGGAATATAGAAAAAATGAGACTGCGGACAAGTCATGTAGTGATGTTGCAATCTCTCCATTTTCCTTTCATCTGGTTCATAGTTTTCTTGTCCATGAGAAATGTATACTCAGTAGCCTATTATTGTTTTAAAATAAAAAGTAAAGTATCATCACGACATCTTTTTTTTTTTTAAGAAGCGGATTTACATTTAGCCAACTTTACTATAGGCCTATCATAAGAAGATGTCTCTAGCGTACCAAACTCGATAAAAATCACAAATTGAGTCCAGAAGCGATATCAATATTTTTTTAAATATGTGTTTTTCAGAAATATATTTAGTAACCTACCCATATTAAGTCAAATTATGCAAGCTACTTTATTTCGTTTCCATTATCCGGTGTTGACAGAAACAAGTGCTCTCTTTTTGTTAAGTGTATTTTTTTGGTTTTATCGCCAAAAAAATTGTTGTATTTTTACTGTGGTCTGACACGCCGCGTTTATAACTTAGTTTATCGACGACCAGTTGTTGGTTGTTAATAGAGATATCATGTAAAATGGGTTTATTCCAAGTCATATATTACGGCTAAATACAATTTAAAGAAGAAAGAAAACAGTTTTTTTTTTGTCGAATATATTACACAGAGAAAAATATAAATTTTAAAGTAAAACTATTATAAATATAAATTTAACAATTACTTAAGAAATTAATATATATTTTTTTTTGTTTTTTTTTTTTAAGTTTGTTTATATATAATTAATTTCATTATGATATAATAATAATAAAAAATATCTGTTAATTTGATCTTTATAATAATAATAATTTATTTCAAACAAAACCTCAAATTAAATAAACTATATCGGAAGAAAAACTAATTTTAATTTAACAAAAAACATAGAAAATACAAAAAAAAATAGCTCCTCCAACTCGCTGTCCAATGTCATGGTGCCCAATACACTAGCAGCATTTCCCCTCTGAATTAAGATACATAATTTTTGAGAATAAAAACTGCCAGCCCTATTGTCACCAGAGACGTCAATGAGCCTTGCAACATTTTTTTATAGAACGCTTTCAGTTTAATCCCTACGGGCCCATCGTTTCTACAGCAAACGTTGAAAATAAGTAACTATTGCAAATCGTTTCGCTGCAGCACCAGCTCTAACAAAAGTGCTTTGAAGGTGGGAAGGAGCTTGAGAATCTCAACAGGTAAAATCCCACACCAGGGATTGGCCCTATCTCGCAATATGTTTATGTATGTTTATTTGTATATATATATATGTATTATATGTTCATAATACTTGCATGTAGTTTATGTAATTGCTTGGTATGTAGTGTATTTATAAATTAGACTAATATTATTAGATTGTTGCACCCTGCCCATAATCTCTTACCATCCCAAAGGTTAGTTGTCAGAGAATGCCTAACAGGCATTAAACTGGCCTATGTACCTAATTTTAAGTTTTGGTGCAATAAAGAATTTAAAATAAATAAATAAAATATCTCCAAGGTAAAATAAATAATTTATAATTTATATTGTTTTATTTTATTGTTACATTTATTTATGTTTTGCATTATATGGACTATTAAATAGGACGTAACCAAGTGTTCCGATAGGTCCCTATTATAGTGATCAATTTAAATATACATAAAAATAAATATTATTGCACTAAATTTCCAAGATTGCATGGATTGCATACAATACGGCTTTGGAAACCTAATGAAGCTTTATAACTTTCGAGCCACTTAAGATACAGATCAGTGTCGTCCATAGGATAATCAAATAAAATACATTGTGTGAAAATATTTTTCTTATAAAAAAACTCTTTAATAATTCCTATTGTAATATAGCACAAAAAATTGTACATTGGCGGGGTTAAAGGCAATTTAAAACATTTGTATATTTCTTTTGTTTTATCACCACAACATCACAGTAAAACATAGACTTCTAGACCTCCACTAGGTGGTCAAGGGGGTTGGCTGTTTGGCGTGGTATAGGTTAAAGACTCTAGAAATTTCTGGAAGGCCCATTTCCAATAGTGGAGGCCTGGGACTCTGTTTTCTAGCCTATATTATTATGAATAATTCGTATATTAAACGCATTAACGTCGTCGCACAAAGTCGCAAAACGTTTAGCTTTGGAAAAAGTTGCAACGTAAAAAAAGGTTTGCAAAACTGTCTATAGCACAGATAAAATCTATATCTGTGGTCTATAGCCATTTACTCGATTTTTATCACAACTTTTACTGATATGAACCGTAATTGGAATTCCGTGAACTGTGGATATTTTAAACATGGTCGCTTAAACAATACCGCGGAAGTCAAATTGATTCATTTCAATTAGGAGTGAAACACTGTTTTTTAATTGCATTTAGGAAACTGTATCAAATATAAATGCACCTATTACTAATTAGATCATAAGTTTTTTTAAATACAATTATAAAACAGATTTTTCACTCTCCTATAAAGTGAGTCAAATTGACTTGCACGGTATTGTATGCTTAGCGACGATATGTATTTTTAGGCTGTGACAATTATAAAAATGCTTATTAAAAAAAAAACGGTATTAGGCGACAATTTTAAGAAGGACCTTTTGTACTAATACCAAAAATAGTTGTTACGTTACATCTTAGTTCCGGCACTGAACAGTAGTCTGGAATAAAGTAGCGACATCTTAAATCACGAAGCACTCACATGTTCGAGATCGGAACGAATAAAAATATCAATTGACTTTTTATCGGTTTGTTTAATACAATTTATCGAAATCTCAAAAAATACTTTTACCTCCATTTGCGCGAAAGTTGATACAAACGTCGATCGTTCGATTAACAGTTTTCGTCCATACGAGGCTTTTAAAATGATTGCCGCTACTGCATCACACTTTCTTCTTTCGACTTTTTTTAACCTAATTATCTGTCAAAATTTTATTGCGAATATAATTTTTCCCACGCCTTTTTTCATACATTAGATTTCAACGAATTTGGTACTCGTACTATTATATATTTGGGCTTTTACGCAGTTTTTTTTTTTTTTTTTTTTTTTCACACCTTGCGGGGCAGAAGGGTATGGCCATTTGTCACAGTCGCCACCAAAATCTGTTTTTCTTAGTGTCTTCTAATATATCTAATACTTACAAAATACATTTTATATTAAGATCAGACATAATTATTTACTTTCATTAATTATTGACATACATCAAATATGACAAAGGTTTCTCTTAGCAAAGGCCAAAGACGTATCAGGTCTCCCCCCTAAGTTTGTACATATGCACTCCTTATTATTTGATTGATATGTCTCTTTATATTCTTTGATATGTTCAATAGTACTTGAACTTCACAAAAATCAGATTGCAGATTATCGTGAAGCGATAGTTGAGAAGAAAAAGATTTTTAGAGAAGGAGCCTGTCTAAGAAATTTAAATTAAAAGAAGGTATAAGTTATGTACAATATAAGTTTATTTACAAATAATTAGATGAGTGAAGTGGAGAGGTGAGATCGGAGAGCACGGAGATTAAGTTTCGGGTCGTTGATGAAGGTCGACGGCGTTCCGGAGGCGAAGTCGGTGATGAAGTTTAGCGTTGCCGACTTCGTAGACTCCCGGGTTGAGCAGTTGTTGGAGCGTAGAGTTGAGGTAGCGTTGATTGAGAGTAGCACGTGCTAAGAGTGAAGCAAATCTTCGGTGAAGAGAAGAGTTCAAGAGTCGGTGAAGCGATAGTGGTCTTCAGAGTCCGAAACTTGAACGGTGCAGAGTGCGGTGATGAATTCTTCAATCAAGAGTTCATTAAGATTTCCGAACTTGTAGATGACAGCTTCCTTTGAGTCCCAAAATTGAAGATAGCCTTTCTTGAGTCCCGGGGCAGTGGCCCCGGGATTAGGCCTTTAGGTTGAGTTCTTCTTTTGGCTACTCCAGCCGAATGAATGAATCAAATGGGGTGTGGTATGTCTTATATACTGTTTGAGGGGTTCGAAAAAATGAATGGAGAAAATTTAAAATAATGAAGTTTGTGAGTCTAATATGTTTCCAAAAATATATAAAAATGTGTGTTTTAGTAAAAATTATTGCCGAAAGGAATGGATGAAGGACGTTAGAAATAATTTTGCATCTGAATTAAATAAATATTTGACAATGTTGCCTTAGCAACGACGAAAAACAGAGTTGTCAAAGAATAAAAATATTGCAAAAAGTAAAATAGAACAAATTTGAGTAAAATAAAGTTGATTGAAATGAATAAAAAAGTGGTGTAGAGATATAAGTAAAGTATGAGGAAGAAATGTTGTGAACAATGGAAGCTGAATTATGAAAAATATAAATTTTAATGAGATATGATGTATTATGAAGCCAAAAGACGAGGAATCCAAGGTATTTATAAAGTAGGGATAGTGAAACGCTATATTTTCCCCCACAACCCCAGAAAATTTTCGACTTGGAGAAAATTTTGAAGTTAAGATCGAAAGAACCAGAGGAACATTACTTTACAAATTCAGGCATCACCAAACAAACACATTCATTCTTCTTCTAACATACTATCATCTACATTAAGGTAAGGGTGAAAGTTCACATTCAATGACTATCACTCTAAAAGAATGTTCCATAATGACGACAAGGCATATTTAGGGAGTTGTCAACCGCTCCATATATGGAAAATAAAAGTTTTGACTTAAGGCTTATTTAACGAGTAGTCAACCGCTCAAAGGTTAAGAAATTTATAATGATTTAAGGCTTATTTAAGGAGTAATCAACCGCTCCAAGAACCTTTAGTATAGGTAGTTAGCTAAGAGCGGTAGGGCTCAAAGTTAAGATATCAGAAGTAGTATTCTGATTACGTTTGTAGAACGTATTTAGAGTTAAGTTAAGCAAACGTTGTAAAAAAAAACGTTGAAAAGTGAGCTTAAGAGCTCGAATTAAAAAATAACTAAAAAATAAATAAATAAATTTAGAAGTAATGGGACATGAAATTAATGAAATGATAATAGATAAGATGATTTAAAGAATGATACAATAGAGGATGAAATTAGATTTTAATGTCTTTGATGTGCCATTTTCCTTTATTGCCATTAGTGTCTTCTAGAATGTACACTAAAGGTGAGAGTTTTTTAAAGACTTTGCTTTTTAGAAATTTAGGGGCAAGTTTAGCACTGAAGTAAGAACCAGCGTTGCTTTGTATATAATTCTTACGCCAAACTGTATCACCGACATTAAATTCTTTGAAGGTACGACGTAGGTCGTAGCGATCGCGGTTTTTAGAGTGAGCTAGGTATAAGGTAGTTTGTACTTTATCAAAAATAGAAGAGAGGAAACCAGAATTTTCAGCGTAGATATCACGAGGTAGAAAAGTATATTCTTCAATGTTTTCAGTTGGAGTATAGAATGAGCCACTGGGAATAGTTTCCCTTCCAAATACTAAAAATGATGGAGTAAAACCAGTTGTAGCATTAACACAACTATTCATTGCAAATTGAATTTTAGGGAGATAAATATCCCAGGATCGATGATCTTCATCCACTAAAGCAGCTAAAGCGGTACCAATTGTCCTGTTATATCTTTCTGTAGGATTAACCTGAGGACAGTATAATGGAGAGTAGGATTTAAAAGGTATTTTATATTTATTTAAGAATGAGTTGAATTCGCGAGATTGAAATTGAGGACCGTTATCCATAATAATGGATTGAGGAACACCATGTACGAGAAAGACAAAATTTTCTAGAATAGTAATTATATTAGGTGCAGTAGCACGTTTTAAAGGAAAGATTAAAGTATATTTAGTAAAAGTACAATTAACAACTAAGATATGTTGATTACGCTTTCTAGTCATGGGGAGTGGTCCCATAAGATCAAGAGATATAGATTGAAAAGGTCGAGAACAAATTTTAGGTTTACCCATAGGGCCATAAGGTGAATGATTAGGATGTTTATAGGCAAGGCAAGTGTCGCAGCTTGAAATAATTTTGGAGATGTCTTTAAACATTCCAGCCCAGTAGTAGCATAATGAAAGTTTTTTGTATGTTTTGAAGATTCCAAGATGAGGTTCTTGAGAGGAGCCATGATTTGTTTGAATCAAATCATGTCTTTCGTTTGGTAGTGGAACTTCTTTCCAGATAAAGTCATCGTTTAGACAATGAGAAGAATGGATGCAACGATAAAGTTTGTTGTTTTGAATAGTGTAGTTTGGATAAGAATCAGGATTATTTTGACAGCCAAGTAAAATCTTGTTGTAGTGATCAAGCTCACGATTAGAGTGTTCGTCCGTAGAAATAAGATGTACGCCTTGAGGTGAAGGTTTTTCAGAGTCCTGAATTCTAGCTCTGGATAATAGATCTGGGACAACATTATCTTTGCCCTTTTTATGTTTTAGAATGAAGTTAAAGCAAGAAAGGCGTAGCGTCCAGCGAGCAAGTCTTCCTGAAGGATTAGTAAGATTTTGGAACCATTTGAGTGCAGCGTGGTCCGTGTATATGATAAATTGTTTACCATTATCCAGGTAACAACGCCAATGTTCAAGAGCAGTTATAACAGCTAAAGTTTCTCTTTCTGTAGTTGAGTAATTTTGTTGGTTTTTGTTAAGCGATTTACTCATGTAGGCAATAACAACTTCTTTGTCGTTCTGATGTTGAGTTAACATTGCTCCTGTACCAAAATTTGACGCATCACAATGTACTGAAAAAGTCAAATCAAAATCTGGGCAAGCAAGAACAGGAGTAGTAACAAGAGCTTCTTTAAGTTTAGCAAATGCTGAAGCAGCTTCAGAGTTCCAGATAAATTTAGGTGCATTCTTTCCAGAAGAAGTTAATTTGTTGAGTGGAGAAGCTATTGTGCTGAAGTTTGGAATGAATCTTCGGAACCAACTACAAGTTCCAATGAATCTTCGTACATCTTTTCTAGAGGTAGGTGTAGGATATTCAAGGATAGCTCGAATTTTTTCAGTATCAGCACGCAGACCATGTTCGTCGACGACAAAACCAAGATATTTTAGTTCATTTTTAAAGAATTGAGATTTTTCATAGTTTATAGTTAATTTAGCAAAAGATATTTTTTCATAAACTTTTAGAAGAAGAGAGATGTGTTCATCGAAGGTTTCACTAATTATAACGATATCATCTAAATAACAAAAGACTTTGTTATCAAAATCTGGAGTAAATAATTTATCCATGAGTCTCTGTTGAGTAGCAGGAGAGTTAGTTAAACCAAAAGGCATTACTTTAAATCTGTACATACCTCTTCCAGGTACATAGAAGGCAGTCTTGTCTTTGTCTTCAGGGTTAAGAGGAATTTCCCAAAATGCCTTCGCAATGTCAATGCTTGTAAGGTATTTTGCATTCTTAAGATTGTCAAGAATTTCACTTATAAGTGGAAGATTGTAGGCGTCACGACGAGTTATAGAGTTAAGTTTTCTGCTATCGACGCAGAAACGCCATTCGCCGTTCTTTTTAGGTGTAATTAGCACTGGAGATAGCCATGGACTTTCACATTGTTCAATGACATTCCATTCCAGCATTTTATCTACTTCGTTAATTAGTGCTTTTTGTCTTTCAGGAGATAATCTGTAACATCTTTGTTTAATAGGAAGAGAGTCACCTGTATCAATTTTATGCGTAATTAAGTCAGTACGTCCTAGTATTCCCTTTTCTTCAAAAGAGATACTTTTAAAGCGTTGGATAATATTATCAGCAATATCCTTTTGATTTGAAGTAAGATGTTCATAGGTTAAGACTTGTTTAGTAACATCTTGTATAGTTGAGCATTCTAAGTTTGACAGAGCAGTGGGTGACAGAATACTAGGAAGAAGATTGAATTTTTTCCAAAAATCAATGCCGAGAATTAAAGAAGGAAATAATTCAGGAAATATATAAACCGTAAGCAAATGAGTCTGATTGTTAAAGAATATAGGCAATTCGAAGTAGCCTAAAGATTTAATTTTTTGGTTACTAGCAGTAGAAATTGTAATATAGTCTGACTTGAAAAGTTTGTAACCTAGTTTAAGAATTTCTAAGTGAGAATTGTTACCAAGAATAGTAATTGAACTACCAGAATCAAGTAATCCAGAAATGTTTAAATTATTTATTCTCACATTAATAAAGGGACGTTTAAAATCATTTTCATTAGAATAATATGTTGAAGAAATTTTGTAACACGAAAGGAAATTTTTAAGAGTTAAGAGCCAATTGTTCCAATCGTTAAGATCAAAATTCAAATTACTTTTCAAGTCATTTATTAGTTTTTTGAGCTAGTACTAGGTTGAGGATTGCATTTTGGACAATCTGCAGTCCTGTAGTCTTTAAGACCACATTTAAAGCAAATGATGAAGTGAGGTTGAGAACAAGTAGAAAGTGAGTGACCGTGTACACGGCAACGAACACAGAATAGATTCTGGTAAAGAGGTTCAGGATGATTAAGAGCGTTAACTTGTTTAGATGAAGATTTGTAGGGTTGAGTGTCATGATTAATGTAGGGAAATGATTTTTGATTAGTAGGTGAGATATTAGATAACGGAGTATTAGGTTTGTAACTAAATTCAGCCGCTAGGTCATGTTTTTCAGTAGTTGGTTCTTTAAATTGTTTATCTCTGTCTAAGATTTTTTCATAGTTTTGGCAGACACTAAGAAGACTGTCAATAGTAGTACATTCTTTTAGTGCAACAAAAACTGAGTAGCACGGTCGAATATTTCTTAATAAAATATCCAGTTGTTCAGAGTCAGCAAGCTTTGTAGAAAGGCGAGTAAACATTCCAGACATTATAGATATGTAGATTGTTATTGGTTCATCTAGTCCTTGAGTTCGATTCCTGATGGCTTCAAGTAATTTATAATCAAAATCAAAGGTACCAAAATCATTAATTAGAAGTTGAGAAATTTCGATCCATGTTAAATTTGGATTACGATTTATTTGAAATCTGAACCAGTGAAGTGCATTATCAGTAAAGATTTCATAAGCTTGATTAATTAAAAGATCTTTGTTTAGATTTCGAGATATACAGTATTCTTCAATATTTTGTAGAAAAGATCTAGGACATGATTTACCGTTGTAGGTGTGTCTTTTGAGGTCTTTAAAAATGTTAAGATTAGCAGACTGTTGTAGAGAATTTAAAGAGTTAAGTTGTTGAGGAAGCATTAGCTGTGAAGAAGGAATAATACAAGGGGAAGGTTCTGATAAATTTTGAGATGTAGCTGAAACAGCAATAGGGGTAATTGTTTCAGTTACTTGGGAAATAAAAGGTTTAAATTTGTTGGTTAAAATATCGAATTTGGCTTTTAGGTTATCAAATATTTCTTTTAATTCTGGATTTAAATCAATATCGATACGTTCGAATCTGAAATATAAATGATTAAGATATGTTTCTATTAAACGAGTATATTTAGAATCACCTTGTAGTAATTTATTAATTTTTGCTTCTAGATAATTCAGAGTAAAGTCAAGTTGTGGAAGTTCTTCATCAATGGAAAGTGAAGAAGTGAAAATTTCCTCAGATGGAGTATTAGCAGAAAGTTGAAGAATTTGTTTTTTTAGACGTAGTACAGTTTCAACTGGTTCCTCTAATCTAATTTTTATTTCATATTCAAGTTCTGGTTTATTAAGTAATTCAAATTTAATTATTTTAGACATATTGAAGAAAAAAGATAAAAAGAGTAATTAAGTTTAAAGAAATTAAAGTAAAAAATAAGAAAAAAAGATAAAGAGTAATTAAGTTTAAAATAAATTAAAGTAAAGTAAATTAAATTGAAATAAATTGAAATGAAATTAGGATTAATTAAAATAAAGTGAATTAAAAATAAAGTCCAAATACCTTGTTTCCTTTTGATGATAGAATGACAATGTTTAGATTAAAATAAGTGATTATTAGATTAAGATTAAAATGAATAAATGAAGTTTATGAGATGTTTTGAGATGTATGACAGGAATATGTGTATATAAATAATATTGGCCAAATAATTTCTAAAGGGTTTTGCACTAGAAGAAGTGTTTTTTAGAATTTAGGGAAAATGTGTAAAAGAGATAAAAATAAAAATAAATAAGCTAAAGAGAGAGAATAGAGTTGGGCGCCAAACTATCGTGAAGCGATAGTTGAGAAGAAAAAGATTTTTAGAGAAGGAGCCTGTCTAAGAAATTTAAATTAAAAGAAGGTATAAGTTATGTACAATATAAGTTTATTTACAAATAATTAGATGAGTGAAGTGGAGAGGTGAGATCGGAGAGCACGGAGATTAAGTTTCGGGTCGTTGATGAAGGTCGACGGCGTTCCGGAGGCGAAGTCGGTGATGAAGTTTAGCGTTGCCGACTTCGTAGACTCCCGGGTTGAGCAGTTGTTGGAGCGTAGAGTTGAGGTAGCGTTGATTGAGAGTAGCACGTGCTAAGAGTGAAGCAAATCTTCGGTGAAGAGAAGAGTTCAAGAGTCGGTGAAGCGATAGTGGTCTTCAGAGTCCGAAACTTGAACGGTGCAGAGTGCGGTGATGAATTCTTCAATCAAGAGTTCATTAAGATTTCCGAACTTGTAGATGACAGCTTCCTTTGAGTCCCAAAATTGAAGATAGCCTTTCTTGAGTCCCGGGGCAGTGGCCCCGGGATTAGGCCTTTAGGTTGAGTTCTTCTTTTGGCTACTCCAGCCGAATGAATGAATCAAATGGGGTGTGGTATGTCTTATATACTGTTTGAGGGGTTCGAAAAAATGAATGGAGAAAATTTAAAATAATGAAGTTTGTGAGTCTAATATGTTTCCAAAAATATATAAAAATGTGTGTTTTAGTAAAAATTATTGCCGAAAGGAATGGATGAAGGACGTTAGAAATAATTTTGCATCTGAATTAAATAAATATTTGACAATGTTGCCTTAGCAACGACGAAAAACAGAGTTGTCAAAGAATAAAAATATTGCAAAAAGTAAAATAGAACAAATTTGAGTAAAATAAAGTTGATTGAAATGAATAAAAAAGTGGTGTAGAGATATAAGTAAAGTATGAGGAAGAAATGTTGTGAACAATGGAAGCTGAATTATGAAAAATATAAATTTTAATGAGATATGATGTATTATGAAGCCAAAAGACGAGGAATCCAAGGTATTTATAAAGTAGGGATAGTGAAACGCTATAAGATATGACAAGAAAAGATTAGACCTAATTATTTACTTTTATTAATTGTAGACATACATCAAATATGGCAATAGGTTTCTCATAGCAAAGGCCAAAGACGTATCATCTTCCTTAACTTTAAGCTGCCTTCTCCATACAAAATGCATTGCTACATTTCATTACAACTTAGATCAAGTTGTATCAAGAGATAATAAAATATATGATATGAGAGGGTATTTTTTAAAGGATATTATTGTTATTATTAGATGCATAGAATAATAGTAATAAACAGTCCACTAAATATTTACAAACACACACACATAAACAACACTTACAAACCCTTCGTTATTTTTCTTTTAAGGTTCTTAATTACCTACGTATTGTTTTTTTGTTGACTATATTATTATTATTTTTTTTGGCTAAACACTAAATCTAATTCAAGAAATGTTTAAACGGAATATATATTATAATAAAGGAATAAATATTTCTGCCCACGTATTAGACTCGCTATACAGAGGGGAAGTGTAACCAGTCTCCTTGGGACTATCCCTGAAGACGACCCTTACTTATGGTTTATTTTTATAGATCTTTTGTCACTGCTGGAGTACCCGCGATCCTAGAACCCTCTGGGAAATGTTGCCAGTCTTCTTGGGACTATCCCTGAGAGTCATCTCTAGAGGTCATTTTTTACTTATAGTTTATTTTTTATTAGGTTAGTTTATATTTATTTTAGTTTATTTTTATTAGGTTTTATTATATATATTATAATTTATATTTTAGTTTTAAAGTAATTTTAATTATACGAGTATTATAATTTAAACTTAAAAAAAACACTCATTTATTTAAAAAAAAAAAAAAAAAAAAATCTATGTATTATTATTATTATTATTTTTTTAGGTGACATTTTGTTGTAATATAGTTTATTTAATATTGTAATTCTTTTATATTGTTTGTGTATTACTTCGAATAAATATTTAACTGTTTATTTATAACATCATAAAGGAATTGGTTCCTAAGATACTGGCTGATATGTTTTTTATTATCATTAAAGGTTATGTGTATTATTTTTAATTTAATCTGTAACTAATAAATAATGTGTATAGAATACTGTAAAAACAGGTTAGAATTCGAAAGCTTTGTAAGTTAAAAGTGTCGTAGCAAGAACATTAGTATTAGAAGATAGAGTAGGTGCGGTTGTGATGAGCTAGGCTACATCGAGTTGGCTGCGCGGGCGCACGGCACGCGCGGTAGAGCATCAATTATCCGTTCGTGATCGCTACTTCACTGGAGGGAATATAAACAAAAGTGGCCGAGCACACGCCAGTTCTAACAGAACTATTGCGTATCTTATTAATAATCGGCAAACCATGCTTGTCAATTTTAAAAAATCATAATATTAATCTTCCTCCTTGAGACTTTAAAGCGGTATTTTCCTGAACGAGACACAAAATTTTATTTTATTTATTTGTAATATTTCTCGCATTTGGTAGGCTGGAACATCGACAAGCTTGGCACTTGTCATTGTGGGCCTATTTATTTAAAATACTATATTGAACCTTACTTAAAAGTATGTACAAACGCGAACTTAAAGCCATTTCGGCTTTTTCTAACATCTAACCTTTGGGAGAGTGAGGATGTATAAATATGTGGTGTACAATTGTAACCAATAAAATACATAAATAGTATGTGTATATAAACTACATAAATACTTATCAATCTATACTTATTATAGTAGATAATATAGGATAGTAATAACTACCTCCATGGTCTAGCGGTTAAGTCCGTGGATTTAGACTCGGAGGTACCGGGTTCGATTCCTGGTCGGGACACAAACATATTTATTAATGTAAATGAATACTTACATTTAAAAACATTTAATTTATTTGTGATATTTCTCGAGTTTGGTACGCTGGAGACAATGACGAGCTTGCCACTTGTTATGATTAGTCTATAGTAAAATTGACTAAATGTGAATCCGCTTCTTTATAAGCGTGGTTTCTGACCACCCCGAAATGATACTTTATTTTTTTTAAATATACGAGAAGTAGAAAATTGTTAAGGTAAATAATTATATCAGCTTTTTTAATAATAAAGTATTAAGTAGTTTTCCTCGCCAAGCCGTCTGGCCAGCGTGGCGAGTGTAGGCCAAATTCTTCAGATATATGTTCTGGAATGGTTCTATAATGGTTCTAGGGGCTGTAATGATAATGAAGATACGCGATAGTTCCGTTGCACCCATAGAGTTGCAATTTCGCAGTGGCGCAATGGTAAAATGCTAGATCGCTCCACCAAAAGGTCTCGAGTTCAACCAGCTTATTTATCTTTATGTCGGTGTTACTCCGCTAAAAGTGCTAGGGGCTTGATGATAGTCGCTACACTTAGCGATGTAATAGTCATCCAAGATACGTAGAAGATCAACATTCACCAATCCATTTTCCGAATGAAATTCACTTTTTATATAAAAAAGGAATGGCGATGTTGAAACAAAAACCCAACGAATTTTTCATAATTATAAAAAAGTAAAGTATAATTACGACCGTTTCCCTTTCGGGGTGGTCAGAAATCACGCTTATAAATAAGCGGATTCACATTTAGCCAACTTTAATATAGGCCAATCATGACAAGTGGCAAGTTCGTCTATGTCTCTAGCGTACCAAACTCGAGAAATATCACAAATAAATTATCCCGACCAGGAATCAAACCTGGTACCTCCGAGTCTAAATCTACGGACTTAACCGCTAACCGTTTTCAACCAGTGTGTTCTTCCAGTAATGTCGTATGGAGCGGAGACGTGGACGCTGACGGTGGGTCTGATACATAAATTCAAGGTCGCTCAGTGAGCTATGGAGAGAGCTATGTTTGGGATTTCTCTGAAAGATAAAGTCAGAAACGTTGACATCCGTCAAAGAACCAAAGTTACCGACATAGCTTTCAAAATTAGCAAGCTGAAGTGGCAATGGGCTGGACACGTCTGTCGCAGAAGCGATGAACGATGGAGTAAACGGGTCCTGCAGTGGAGACCACGTACTGGAAGACGCAGTGTGGGACGACCCCCCGCCAGATGGACGGATGACCTGAGAAAGGTCGCTGGTGGGGGATGGATGAGGGTGGCAGAAGATCGTGTGAAGTGGCGAGCCTTGGGGGAGGCCTATATCCAGCAGTGGAGAGATACAGGCTGATGATGATGATGATGATGATGAACCGCTAGACCACGGAGGCAGTTAAATTAAAAATAATCATAAAATATTCGAATTGCACAAACCTGCACATTATTTCTGAAATGCCGTAATGCCCAGTTCAGAATAGGTTCGTATTTTAGTCTAGCAGTGAGTAATTTTGTAGCTAAGCGTGTGATAACACTAAAAATTTAGTTAGTTAAGAAAAGGTAGTTAAGTAGGTTAGTAGTAATGAAGTCGAGTCGATCCATTTTATTTCATTTTAATCGGGCGAGTAGCACCTCCTAATTTATTTTATTGCGTTGAAGGCTGTTTATCTTGCAAAACACAACTCACTTGTAAACTGTACTCAAACAAAGTGCTAAAGATTATTGGATTATTGCAAGTCTTTTAGCTACTAAATTACTCGCTAACAGCCTAGTCTGAACTAGGCATATATGGCCTCATGAGGAGTCCTATAGCTCCTACGGACTAAAGTACTATAACCATCTTCTTCACTGTTGGCCTGCTGGCCTTTACAGCTACTTCTGAATTGTGACTACGAGTAATTTAAAAAAAAAAACAGTTAGATTCGTTGATAAGTAAGGAAGATTGGTCAGAGGTCTTAAGTAGTTTATTGTGTAAAAGATACAATTTAACGCATCACCACAACAACAACAGCTACTTGCCACACTAGATTTTTTAGACAATCCAATAAGCCTACTGTTTGTAAAAGCATGACGAATCCACAAAAAATACGTTACTACGAATCGAAGTATGGAAACGAGATAGAATCTTAGGCCGACATCTATATAGCTTATTTAGATTTTGCTTAACGTCGTAAAAGTATTTATTTAAAATAATATTTTTAACTTTATGATTTTTTTAAATATAATGAATAATGTCGGTCGTCAGTGGCTGGCGTCAGTTGCTCCCATTCTTGGACAGATCTCACATGTCATGCTCAGTATTATAATATATGTAATAAGAGCGGTGGTAGCTTGCTTGTAATGATGAATCATGCGAGTAAAAGTCTCCAAATTTATATGTACGCATGTATGTTTTGGCCCGTACGTGTTATTCGGTTGCGGAATAGAGAAGAAGGGATAAGGTTGTTGTTTATTCAGAACACTCACCGTAGTATAGCTTGTAGAACACGCTCAGAGAGACCATATCTCGGTGAAATTGCAGCGATTTGAGAGTTTTAGACACTGTTAAAATCGCGCGCCTCTGCAGGACATTGAGAGCATCTGTAAGGTACTTAGTGGAGGAACCATCCCAGAGGTAAGAACAGTATCTCATGCATGACCTTATTTGTGCTTTATAAGTATGAGTCGAAGTGAGGGCGGAAAAAACCGTTTTGCCTTGATCAGTATCACCCAGTTTTTTGGACGCTGTTTTGATGATGCTCTCAATGTAGATTCGGTGATTGAGATCGTATTTCAACCCCAAGTATGTTGAAGCTGGGTTGTAGTTCCAGCACGGAGTACTGAAGGAGGAGCAGAGGATAGAGACTAATCTGAACTAAGTTTTGGGCACCCCACATAGATTTATTTTTCCACTTATACCAAATAGAAGAAATGTTTTTTTTTTAATATACATCAGAGCCTCGCAAACCCGTCTGGCCAGCAACTAGTAAGTGTAAGCCGAATTCTCCATAAATTTCTGGTGGGCCCATCTCTAACAGTGAAGGCCTAGGATTCTGTGTTCAAGGGGCTGTATTGATCATGAAAATCAATTAAAGATGATTATTTAGTTGTTATTTATGGTTTTACAAAATAAATAAATAAAAAATCCAAGCCTTAGAAAAGTCTAAACTAAGTGTATGCTCTATCGATGTGAACATTATGGTCAACACCGTTCGCTAGGCGATGATGCGACACGGTGGGAGATTGCAAAAAAACCAGTGGACCGCGCAGCCGCAACCATTCTTCATTTTTCGTGGTGGCTCTGTCCTATTTTCCCTTTCCTAACAATGGTTTCGGTCACGCACAACATTGATAAAGGCGATTGGATTGATTTGCTTTCGCTTCCGAGACGATGTCGCCATGAATTGACGACACGTTCGGAAGCCCTTGCATCTACGAACATTATCGAGTTTTTAATCAATGTCGTGATTCAAAATAGAATTATTGAATACAAATAAAAAAAAAATTATAGTAGCTATCGCTAAAAGATCATTTGTAGTGGTGAGCATTGAGGTCTGTCAGGGTTGGGAAGGCCTTCTCTATACTGTCGTTGATGACCAAATCTGCTTGTGCAGTCTATACATTATTTGATGAAGCCAGCTTTACATAAACTAGAAGTGTAAGAGGGCCTGTTGATATTGTAGATGATCCCCTTGTGGCAAAGTCATTGGCCGCATCATTGCCCAGTCAATCGCTACGGCCTATATTCAGATATAACCCGTTGATGACTGTACCATGAATTAAGTTTATTTTGCAACTGTCAAACTTGTTATGTAACAACCATAAGGAATGTCTTCGCAGTTCTGTATAAAAGAAATGACGAAGCTGCTTTTATAACTATTAAACTTTTTCTGTCAAGATTCATACACAAAACACGTTGTAAAGAATAACTTTTATGTACCTTTTCTGTTTAAAGCATAATATAGTTCTGCCTCCGTAGTCTAGCTGTTAACTCCGTGGATTTAGACTCGGAGGTACCGGGTTCGATTCCTGGTCGGGTAAAAAAAATATTTATTAATATAAATAAATACATTTAATTAATATTTAATTAATTAATTCGTGATGATACTTTACATAGTTAAGTTAGACTCTTCGGCCATGCAATGTTTTCATTTTTAAAGATTTGTGAAAATGAGTTGCGAGTATACCACATACATATATCATCCATACCACAATGTCTGGAGACAGCAGTCTTCAACTAGTACTTACTCCCCATAATGTCGTAAAAGTGCGTCTAGTTGACATGCTTAGGTTGCGTAGCGAGCTATAGAAAAAGCAATGGTTGGTATTTATCTGATGGATAGAATTTGAAATGTTGATATTCGTCAAAGTAACATACATATCTTTCAAAATTAGCAAGTTAAAGTGACAATAGGCCAGACACATCTGCCGCAGAACCGACGACCGATGGGGTAAACGGGTTCTAGATTAGAGACAACGTACGGGATGACGCAGAGTGGAATGACCTCCGCCAAATGAGGGTTGTAAAATGCATGCAGTGGCAAGCTTATATCCATCAGTGGAAAAACACAGGCTAATGATGTTAATGATGAGTTAAACAAAAAAATTGCTATTGCACGAGACCTAAGGAACATATAATAAATAATAATTATTATTATTATTTCCAGACAGGTCACACAGCGCCATCTAGTTTCCGTGGTAAGCTACGAGGCTTGTGTTACGGAAACTAGATGGTTGATAAACTACATATTATACTTTTTTTTTGTAAATATATACATATTATACATATAAACACCCAGACTGAGACAAATTATACAATGTACAACTTGCCCCCGGTGGGAATCGAACCCACGACCTCCCGAGTTCACGGCAACGATTGTTACCACTAGACCACGGAGGCGGTGCCAGACAGTCAGATATATGGCAGTGAGGTCACATGTCGTGCTATAAAATTTACGTAATAAAAATGATGAATCAATTTATAAAGTAGACAAGCCAAGTAGGCAATTAATCGATCAAATTGAAATCATGCATTATCCTGGCAAACAATGCATTGCTCGACTGCAAGCGATAGCACCAATGTTATCTTTTGGCTAAGCGATACAAACAAATTCAATTAGGATTAAGAAATAAATTTGCTCAAAGGCGCCGCCGTCGAAGCCCGCTCAATACTTCCGATGGCATCGTTGCCCATCGGGGTCAATGTTTCTAACGAAACTGGTACAGACGGTACATGTCATATTTTTACCAAGAAACTCCAAATATACGATAAATATTGTTTATTACCAAAATTTTGTTCACTTGTAGTAGTAAAGTCTTTCTATAATAAATAATAAATTTACAAGATTTTGCATAATTTGATAAACTTATTTAATTTCAGATAAATCACATCTTTTAACTAGGACATAAAGTTACAGTATTATAGATTATTAGATCTTAAGCTAAAAGCTTACTTTTTGTACCACTTTGCTGCTTAGTCTTCCCCTAACAGGAGTAGAATCATTAAAAAAATATTTAAATAATGACGTGTCACAAATGCCTGTACTAGGTTTACGTGAATAAATATATTATATCTTTGACTGTCTTCATGGTCTAGAAGTAAGCCCGTGGATTTAGACGCGGATGTACCGGGTTCGATTCCTGGTCGGGACATAATGATTTATTTAATTCATTTGTATTATTTCAAGAGTTCGTTAGAGACATCGACGAGCTTGCCACTTGTCATGATTGGCTTATAGTAAAGTTGGATGTCAAACCGTTTTTATAATTTATTTTATTATAGTTAATATCATACAGTAAATTCACTAAGAACTATTAAAGGTTTTCACATATAAATCTAAAGTTAAGTAATAAAGAGCAAGAGAACCATGAGTAAGTTGGTAATGAAAAACAAATCACTCATTAGGAATTGCTGCCGATGATCGATTCAACGTAACGAAGCTTCATTAGACGTCTAATATATGTTGCTTTGGAGTTAAACATGTCTATGTCCAAATCTTCGGCAAGAATATTATAGTTGTTACATGTTCTTAATAAATAACTGTTCTGTCTATACCTGGTACTAGCATATGGTACGAACAAGAGTTTATAATTTATTTTATTTTATATACAGTAGTTAATAACTAATTACAAAATCAAGCATTGTAGATATACAGACCATTAATATGTTTTCACATATAGAAAACTATGAAAGCAAGCTAAAATTTAGATAATAAAGAAAATAAGTAAGGAAATAAATTAAGTATGAATAACAGTTTAGGTAGTTTCGGAAACATTTAAAGAAACTCTGTGAACCGAAATGATTCCGACCACCCCGGAAGAAATACGGTCATGATGATAATGACGTAAGTAAAAACGACAGAGACAAATACTCATAAAATGTTGAAGCTTACGCGAAGACGATTGTACAGATGTGTCATAATGATGCGTTGGTCTAAAGTTTCTGGTTCTCCGAAATACGTGGGAACTACACTCTCACGGCGTACACCTTTGACATGGCTACATAGAATCACCACTTGCTCGGGCTATGGTAATTAAATGCTTTAAATTTTCTGTGAAACAACAATATAGCTGGCTGCAGATGGTTTCACACCATTACAGTAACGGGGCTAGTATGAATTTTGTGTCATAAAGTATGAGTCACAGCATATTTGAATATGAATGCATGCGTCATCATTACAGCCCCCAGAATATAGAGTCCTAGACCACCACTGTTAGAGATGGGCTTCCAGAATTTTCTGAAGAATTCGGCCTACACTTGCCACGCTAGCCAGACAGGTTGGCGAGGGTCTGATGTATTTTTTTATGAAAATTTATTAACGACTACATAAGTTGGTATTAGTGGAACTGAGACCGATAGCTTAAGAGGATTTAACGCTTTTACATACCTCTCGTTTGTACAATCCAATATTATGAAACATATTTAGGTATTCGAAGAAACAACACATTACCTAAAGAAAACAGAAAAACTATTAGTTAATTACTAATTTAAACCTTAAAGAAAACTTAATACTTACGAGTAAGTAAATAAAATAAAAAGTCTATGTATTGGCCAAATTAGAAATCATACTTTATTACGAATACTTAGATGTCAAATAAATAAAAGAAATATAATTAAAAGATAAAAGAAGACAGGTTCATATATATATATATATATAATACTATATATGTACTTATTAACTGCCTCCGTGGTCTAGCGGTTAAGTCCGTGGACTTAGACTCGGAGGTACCGGGTTCGATTCCTGGTCGGGACACAAAAATATTTATTAATGTAAATAATTAAATTTAATTAAAATTTAATTTATTTGTGATATTTCTCGAGTTTGGTACGCTGGAGACATCGACGAGCTTGCCACTTGTCATGATTGGCCCATAGTAAAGTTGGCTAAATGTGAATCCGCTTATGTATAAGCGTGGTTTCTGACCACCCCGAAAGGGAAACGGTCGTGATGATACTTTTTACTATATATGTAATTACAACATTAGTTTACAAAAAAAAAGTGCACTCTAACCGTGAGTTAGACTACTTAATATGTGGTATCTGTGGTATATATATTGTTCTGCTGATAAACTCGTACTATTTTAAACTTTGGCAGAATACTGTTGTATTTAAAAGTTAGGGTATAAGGATGAATAAATAAAAATAAGGAAAAGTTGTGTGATGTAGCCCTGTAGAATTGACAGCATTACCTTTGGTGTAACACGGTAGAAAGTAAACATTGAAAAATGTTGAATTTCCAAGAATAGTGAAATCGCGATAATCCCTGTAATCTTTATCTCGGCGTAACAACTTAATATGACATGCATGACATAAATAACTACGTCCCACTCGTCAAGAAGGGTGAGCAACAACTTTTCCTCGCGTTCGAGCCGATCGAGTTTTCTCGACCGGTCACATCACCGCAGGAAACTGTCGATTTCGATCGCAGAACCGGAGCGACGCTTCTCCTTATCAAATTACGGGGCTAGCGGTGGATAGTGAAAATTTTCCCACATTTTCTCGAAGGCTTCGATAATATAAATCAGGGTGAAATTGCTAGCTAGCGGTCTGCTGGAGGCTGGTAATAGGCGGCTATTTGTGAGTTTTCACTGGACGGCCGATACGCGCCATCGAGCGTCGCCGCCTCCCGCGCCGGACGTGCGCTGACTGATGATGCTGTTATGTATCTAGAGTAGAAACCATCCATTTTCGTCATGGACATACCTTAGATCGATGTCTCTCACTTTCACTCACAACATAATGTATTTTATACACCACAATAATACTAATTATTTAATTTAATGTAATAAATGTACGCACTTGGTCCAATATTAAGTCCAATGCCCAAAACTCGTCTATCGCCATGTTCGAGCAAAAAACAACTAAATTAGCCATTTATGCACAAAAATATTATGCACATTTAATTACTATATAATTTGAGTTTAATTGCTTTTAAGACCCACTATCTTCATAACTAAGCGTCAAACTTCCACTGACCATCAGACAAGCTCCTTCCATTCACATCTTTAAAAAACTACTTAATAATTTCTTTTTAAACAAGCAGAACAATATATTTTAACTCCACAAATTTCTACTTCCTAATAATATATTATCCTCATATATGTATATCTTCTATAATACTTATATATTGATGAGTATTTATGTAGTCTATGTATTCATACTATTTATGTAGTTTATTGGTTAGAATTGCACCCCACATATTTATACTGTCTCACTCTCCCAAAGGTTAGCTGGTAGAAAAAGCCGAAATGGCTTTAAGTTCGCCTTTGTACATACTTTTAAGTAAAGTGCAACAAAGTATTTAATAATAATAATAGTGCTTAGTCGATTTTATCACTGGAAAAAGTTTTTTAAACGTCTGGTGTATAAAAGTGAATTTACTTGAAAAAATGAGTTAGTAGGTTTTCGCTCTAACCCGGTGATATGTATTCATGAAATAAATATTAATAGTAGGATATATTCAACTTACTTGTACATAATAAATAAAAAATATACCAATTGCTAATCACGGGATGTTTTTCGTTTTATATTAAAAACAAAGACGTTATTCATTCTAATTAGTTTTATTTGATACAGTGTAAAGATTTGAACATTTGGAGACGATAGTTTTTCACAAATATAATTAAAAACTGATCTTTTATTTGGTAATAAATTAGTATTAATACAGAAGTCAATTCTTGCGCTGTCGTGGCTCGGATCAAACCCCCCCAGCATGTACCAACGAGAAATACACTTTTCTTATGTACATTTGTCATAAATTTACAACACCAACATTCCCGTGCCTCGGAGAGCAAGCTGTCGGTCCTTGATCCACTAATACCAACTTGTGGAATCGTTAATAAATTGTCATTAAAAGAATTACAACAGACCCTCTCTGATCAGCGTGGCGAGTGTAGGCCGAATTATCTAGACATATGTTTTGGAAGGCCCATCTCCAACAGTGGAGATCTAGGAAGCTGTGTTCTAGGGGCTGTAATATATATATATATATATTATTAATAATAAAGAAAAACATTTTTAAATACCCTTTATACTCGTATACACTGTTAACTATTAGAAGTTGTAGATAGACGAGTTTTCCGAACGAAAAAGTTATTTGTAGATCAAACAACGTCTCCTTCAACTTAAAGTCGCCCGTATAATTTGGGAGTTCAGTTTTATTCGGACGTCGTAAAATTGATACGCATTATTTTTCGAAGACAATTTTCACAAAATAAAGTCATTAATCTTTTAAAAGTTTCATAAGTATTTGTCTTCCCTTCATGTGAGGTACGGGTATGTAATTTTATGCTCTTCCGTCGATGAGCAGAAATCAGGGCTACTAAATGGCGTCGTAAATTAAAAATTCATGGGTACTACGACAAGGTATTGAGTTCCGTTGATAAAGCCACTATATTTTATTACAATCAAGGGTATGATTATTTGGAAAATTACGTTATGTTGGCGTTCCTTATACAGGTATAATGATAGTTGTAAAGTTTTAAAGGAGGCGAGTGTGGCCTAAATTACTAGGTATGTTTGTTGAGACGTCGAGACATAACAATAGAGTCGGGAATGGTTCGGCTGAGTTACCGTGGTAGCTTAAGGATGTTCCTATTCTATACTAAATTATTTATCATCCTTAAGAAAAAATATACCTAAATCTTTAGTATAAAGACCGTAACTAGTCACAAAAGTCAGCAAAAAAATCTCAGTCTCCGAATTAGTTTATGATCGTGTTTAATGTGTATTTTTTAATGTATTGTGTTGTCTTACGGAGAATATTACAAACGACGACGGAAGTGCAAAATACGTTATTTTTCGACAAGAGAAGAAAATCAAAATAGATGAGAGTTAAAAATAATGTAACCTCTTTTATATGGAAATATCAACCAATGCCCGCTCTATCTAATTTGATATCTTAACTTAAAAATAAGACCGAAACATTTTTATTGGGATTTATGACTGGCCGATACAAAGTAGACTAGTCTAAAGAGAGATAGATGCTATAAGTTGGTATGGAAAACGATAGCCCTTAAAACGGGACTGGTGATCCCATTACGGCAGGGCACGACCGTTGGCAGCCCCCGGCGGCGTTCAACTGAGGAAGTGATGCGCCGGCGCAGCACCCCGTCGTGCGCGCGCGACTCCACCGGCCATAATGACTGGTATACACGAATCTAGTTTTATAATAATAATAATAATATACATTAAATTTCTTTACAAAAATTGCCTTATAACTAGTTACATCAATGTTTCTTAAGTGTTAACAGGATGTGATCTGCAATATATTACAGGCAATTTACAAAATTATTGGAACCCTAACCTCTGTATAGAAAGTATAATATACTTCTGGACCACAGAGGTTAGTTTCCATACAAATTTTGACAACATTTTTTATTAAAATTTGAAATTGAATATAAACATGCAAAATGGTTAGTAATAAATAAAACATAAAATAATAATAATAGATTTTAGACACAATATGTAGGATTATAGGGTATATAAGTAGGTGAAAAAGTGTAGAAAGTTATATAATAGGTATAACAATGTTTCGGTTTGTTCGTATGTCAATGTCAAAAGCCATTCACTTAGTAACTTTTTGCATGCAAATTTTGTATGCGGATAAATATTCACGTACTTGTATGCGTAGTTAGAATAGTAAGAATGCTAGTAAGTTAGCAAGCTAGTTCTGGCTTCGTGTATAAAGAAATTATTTAATCTGAGCTAGTAAGAAAGCGTTGCGGGTCAAGCTGGGATAGATTAATACGATGGAGTTTAATTTTTTTAGTCTACATTTATACATACATACATACATACATATCTTCACGCCAAGTCCCTTGCGGGGTAGGCAGAGACAATTGAGCGCCACTTGTCACGATCACGACATACCTCTTTCGCTTCTTCGACATTCATCAACCTCTTCATACATGCCCTCTTGTTTCGATGGCTTTTTAATTCACCTTCAGCTAATGTTTTATTTATTTGATCATGATAGGCAAGTCTTGGTCTGCCAGGGCCTCTTTTACCCACAACTTTCGCATTATATATCTGGTTCGTCAATCTCTCTTCGCTCATCCTTTCGACATGCCCGAACCATCGGAGCATGCCTTTCTTTATTTTTGTACCTATGCTTTCTTTTATACCTACCCTACATTTATGATCGCACTTAACAACAAGTTAGAGCTGTTTACATGAAGCTGGTAAATTTTAAGCCCGTATATTTAAAAATGTTTAAAAAGAGAAGTTTATGGTCTGCTGAAATCCCGTCCGTCCTTGAACCATTAGGACTTTCATGTACCGGATGTATGTCTCTTGTACCATGGAGTGAGGGAAGATCTACATCAGAAAAGGCCGGTTCGGTTGCTTTTTTAATCAATTTTATTTTAATATCTTTGTATCTAAGTACTTCGAATAAATACATTAACGATAAAAAAAAAAAATTCAATAAAATGTTTAGTATGGAATATGTAGTAATTTGTTGTTAATAATCTCTGACATTGGTTGACGTTTGCATTGTTTTTTTTTCACACTATTACAAAGTTTAGAGCTATCTGTTGTTGGATAATTTTAAAATCTTTCTTTGATTAAATAATTAAACAATATATATGAAAAAAACGACAGACTAGTCGTTGCCTTCAGTGGCCATACGAAGCTAATAGCCAGGGTAATAAGATGACTTTGGGCGCTATTAACTCAAAAAATAAAACCTTATTTATATATTATCCTGTTTTAACTATCCTGGCTTGCGATGCCAGTTTACTAGCTCATAAATAAAGCCAATTCACCATACACAAAAGTAGAGTAATAAACACTACTTGCTAATCCTGACTTTGTAAAATTAGCCTCGTGTATCTCTGGCATAATACGCTCTCACCCAGGGTTGCCAGACACAAAAAGCCTATTGTTATGTCTATATTTGGCCGAATGTTTACGACCGTTTTCTCGTGATTTCTGGTTTCCATGTTTTAGACAATATTGAAGATCTATGTGTTTGGAAAAACGGTTAAGAATAGTGAGAGATGATATCACACATAACGCCTGCCGTATACGTGTGTGACCTTTAAAAATAACAAATTTACAACGAATTTATTTTCTCCTTAAAAACCCACTTTAAAATTTTCTTACTTTAGGAAAGCGGACGTGCACAAGTCTTTGAAATTGAAACGATTAAAGATAAAAATGTATGAGTTTTATTTTGAAGTGCAAAAGCAGCCCGTGTATGTGTTTGTAAATGATATTTAAGTTAATAGAGATTTGAAAGTTTATTTTTAATATATTATATATTGTTTTTTATTAATATATATAATAGACATTTAATGTTTAGCTTTATTTTAGTGTAGGTAAATAAGACAATGCCCCTTTACAGCTGCTATCAACTATTAGAATTAAGCTTGTTATTCTCAGGCACTATGCCCTTATTAGCAGACTGTTCCGTGACGATAAAGATTGATGATGAAACTCTAGAACAAGTAAATGAAATTATATATCTGGGCAGTGTTTTCACTGCGGATGGGAAGTACGATAGGGACGTTGAAAGAAGAATGAACGCGGGAAATTGTGTTAACGGTGCCCTGGGGTCACTGATCGGGAGTCGAAATGTCAGTGACAAAGCTCGGCTCGCCATACACAATGCCATGTTGGTACCAACACTGATGTATGGAAGCAAGACGTGGATACGTCAGAATACGCATGAGAGTAGGGTTAATGCAGTAGACATTCGGTCGTTGCGGCGGATATGTGGCGTCACTTTGGCGGACCGCATACGTAACGTCGAAATACGGAAAAGGGTTGGTATGAAGGAAAGCATAGGGACAAAAATAAGGAAAGGCATGCTACGATGGTTCGGGCATGTTGAAAGGATGAGCGATGAAAGATTGACGAACCAGATATATAATGCGAAAGTTGTAGGTAAAAGAGGCCCTGGCAGACCGAGACTCACATATCACGATCAAATAAATAAAACACTGACTGAAGGTGCATTAAAAAGTCTTCGTAACCAAAGGGCATGTATGAAGAGGTTAATGAATGTCGACGAAGCGAAAGAAGTATGTCGTGATCGTGTCAAATGGCGCTCAATTGTCTCTGCCTACCCCGCAAGGGATCTGGCGTGAAGGTATGTATGTATGTATGTTCCTTGCTAACAACAGCCAGCTATTTCAGCCATTTTTATGTATATTGACTTAATATTAATGGGTATTAAATAAGAAAAAATGAAATTTGACGAATCCAAGTGTTCCTATAGGCTCCTAAGGATAATAAATAAACAATATACAATAAACATATTTTGTTTTTGCTACAGTATTTAGCTCGTACTTCATCCCTAAAGCAATAGAAACTAGCATGCCCGCGGCACGCGCTTACTAGTATTTACCGACGCTAGATGAAGCGAATTA
The DNA here is from genome assembly GCA_910589645.1 of Tinea semifulvella. Taxonomy (NCBI): domain Eukaryota; kingdom Metazoa; phylum Arthropoda; class Insecta; order Lepidoptera; family Tineidae; genus Tinea; species Tinea semifulvella. The sequence continues at coordinate 8,665,392 of OU342599.1, forward strand.
CTTCCTCGCTACACCAATTTAACCTTAGCTACAACTCTACTGGGCACGACATGTAGCTTTACTGTCGCTAGAATTCAGGCTAAGATTTTTTTTTTTTTTTATCATCTTGACCGTTTCCCTTTCGGGGTGGTCAGAAACCACGCTTATAAATAAGCGGATTCACATTTAGCCAACTTTACTATGGGCCAATCATGACAAGTGGCAAGCTCGTCGATGTCTCCAGCGTACCAAACTCGAGAAATATCACAAATAAATTATATAATAATTAAATGTATTTATTTACATTAATAAATATTTTTGTGTCCCGACCAGGAATCGAACCCGGTACCTCCGAGTCTAAATCCACGGACTTAACCGCTAGACCACGGAGGCAGTATAAAATAGATAATTAAATTTTAACTCTATTGCTTAGTGATTTGTTTTAAATGTAATCATAACACGCACCAATAATAATATAACATATATATATATACATCATACTTAAAGAGCATTCCAGCAGAATACCAAATAGAATTCTAAAAAAAAACAAAAAAAAAAAAAAAACTGTATACCTACCTACACTAGCCCTACCTAGACTCTACCTACTATTATTAGAATGGTGGTATCTCGGTTGTAAGAACATACATATCTTCACGTCAGATCCCTTGCGGAGTAGGCAGAGACAATTGAGAGCGCCACTTGACATGATCACGACATACGAGTGCCTCTTTCGCTTCGTCGACATTTATTAAACTCTTTATAAATGCCCTTTAAATTATTATTTAAGTTAATTGTGATATTTACCGAGTTTGGTACGCTAGAGAATCGACGATCTTGCCACTTGTCAAGATTGGTCTATAGTAAAGTTGGCTAAATGTCAATCCGCTTCTTTATAAGCGTGGTTTCTGCCACCACCCCGGAAGGGAATCGGTCGTGATGATACTTTAATAATTTGTTATGAGAATGTAAATGTAAAATGATAAAATTTTAATTCAGAACAAGAACATTTGTCAAGATGATCTGCGCATACGCATCGGATAAGTAAATTCTATGAATATTGTAATAGGGTTTCGACTAATGGTTTGACAGCATCTACGTGTATGAAAATTAATTGATTTCAATTATTTTAAATCAAGTGGTAGATTTTAGCATTAATCTTCTTCTTCAGAAGAAATTGCCAGAGCTTTTACTTTTATTTACATATATACATATAATAAAAAAATATATTTTTTTAAATAAATACATTTAATTAATATTTAATTTATTTGTGATATTCTCGAGTTTGGTAAGCTGGAGACATTGACGAGCTTGCCAATTGTCATGATTGGCCTATAGTAAAGTTGGCTAAATGTGAATCCGCTTCTTTATAAGCGTGGTTTCTGACCACCCCGAAATTCATACGTGTTATCTGAACAATATTCGAGCAGCAAAGCGTTCGTGAAGCAAATACAATATTGCTATGCTTGTCGTTGTTCATTCCACAGACACAACTCCGTAAAACATAAGTGGTTGAGTTAGCTTGAACAGGAATTTCATCACTAAACTCGAAATACTCGAAGCTTAGTCATAAAATCTAACACAGTCTATTGATATGTATTTCAGCAGGACGGTCGGTCGAGCGCGTGTTCCGCCCACGCCAGACCAACGAGCCGGGCAATCAATCATACCTTCGCGCTATTCGTTACTGGATGACATTCTAATGCCTTTAATACAACCTTTTGCAATACAACTTAACATTTGACCGCCTTTGTTATCTCGGACGGTTATTATTTGCGTTGTTATGTAATTTTTATTGTAAACTTATTTAGAACTGTTGTTTTATTAAAGACAAACATGTCGACTTACAATTTTTGTTTTTATATAGATACTTCTTGATGTCAACAGCTGCAAAATAATAATTATTATTATTTATAACATTAAATATTCATTTAGTGTACCAACTATTTCCTATATTTATCAGTAAGATATTAAGTGGATTGTTGTGTCTGTTTTGTTTATATTTTTTATTGTTAAAAAAAGTAAAGTATCATCACGACCGTTTCCCTTTCGGGGTGATCAGAAACCATGCTTATAAAAAAGCGGATTCACACGCGGCGAACGAGTGCCTTCACTCCGTAGCCACGACTCAGACTTAGCTGTTAAGGCACGCAGGGCCAACAGTGAGATAGAGACGGTTCATAGGGTTTTAGTCCGTAGGCGCCTTGTGGCCTCCTTAGGAGGCCTCACGGTGAGTCGGGCATGCGACCCCCACCCGCGTTGGCCCTTCAGGCAGGGGGCGTATCATTGATGATTTATCGATTCACCGTCATCAAAAAAAAAAAAAAAAGTATCCAACTTTACTATAGGCCAATCATGACAAGTAGCAAGCTCGTCGATGTCTCCAGCGTACCAAACTCGAGAAATATCACAAATAAATTAAATATTAATTAAATGTATTTATTTAATAAATGTTAATTTTTATTATATGTAAATAAAAGTAAAATCTGGCAATCTGGAAAAGTTAGTAATCACGGCAACATTGAAGACAAGGGTGGCAAGAGTCCGAGACGCTGGACAGGCCAGATCCGCACTACAGTACACACCCAAGTGCACGAACCCTCGCAAGCCTCCGTGAGCAGACCCGGATGGCGTAGCATCGTCCGGGACAAAGTAATCCGAGGAGGGGGTCACGACAGCAGCATTGAGGAAAACGAAACAAGGAAGAGGATGTATATGACGTGTAGAATTTCTTAAAATAAAGTAGGTTATTAAATAAATTATTTGAATTTGTAAAATTTAAACAACCTATAATTCATTTTCCCAAGCTCAGTATATAATGATCTGTTATTCAGGAATTATTACTTTAATAGCTTGCATTAACGACTTAAATGTTCAAGCGGCATTTTTTTATATAAGTGAGGGTAGAGTAAGAGAAATTTCATTATAGCCCCTAAAACACAGGCTTCTAGATCTTCACTGTTGGAGATGGACCTTTCAGATTTTTTTAAAGAATTTGTTCTACACTTGCCACGTAGGCCAGACGGTATTATGTATTTTTTATGACTATTTATTAAAGATTCCACAAGTTGGTGTTAGCAGAATCGGAGCAACGTGCTCTTCGAGGCACGAGAACGGTGGTGTTTTAAACCTATGATAAATGTACGTAAGAAAAGTGTGTTTCGAGAGCGATTGTAGCATACAAAAATAACATCAATCATTATTATTTTATTGTAAATCATACGTAAACATAATACAAAGAGTCAATGAAACCATATGCAGATTCGCTGATAAAAGGCTTTTAACGAACAAGATGTAAATCATCATTTATCATGATAAATAACTTATTCTACGTTTTTATTTTACACACACGAATGCACGCCAAGAAGATACGAATAAATTAAATTACTAAAAAGTGGATGAATAGATGTGGAGTTTAGTTATAGTTGTTTTAAAGCCTGGTCACACCAGATGCGTACGCGTACGTTGTCATGACGTAGGGCGGCATATATACCCCTCATTCCGAATCAAGCTCAGAGCGCTTAGAATGAATATGGTACTAACAGTCGTTCCGAATCAAATATCACGATTTGGATGCTCAGAGCGTGATATCAATTCTGAACGGTCTAAATCACATTTTCATTCATAAAATGATAGTTTTTTTTTTAAATGTATGGAAGCTAAATTGCGGATTCCACATCTTTGAGTATGAATACTAACAAATATACATCTCTCGGTTTATTCATCTTCATATGTGTAAAGTTAATAACTTATTTTGGTATTTTAAAATAACTTGCCGTGTTACAGACATTTTTTTTTTTTTCACTTCTTACTTAAATATTAATTACAGATTTGTTTTAGAAGTAATATACGAACCTTATAAATGAATTACAATATTAATGAATGAATTAAATTAATTTAAAATCTTAATTATACATATATAGACGATTTGGCGAGGAAAAAACAACTATATATCTATCTAAATGCATATTCTAAACCGTAGTTGTGGTTCTTTGTGGACTGGGGAGGAAGAAATGTATAACTTAATGTGTGACGCTCTACGTCATATCAACATCTTCATGTACGAGTACGCATCGATGTAGCCAAGCCTGTACATCTGTACATTGAAAGATCATTACATGATATCGTTAGCGAGGTGCGCGTGCGCCGGTGAATGAAGCAACATTTATTTAGATCAATTTACTTTCAATCACACGTTATTATAAATCATTAAATTTCTTGTGGATAATTTTGTTTTAGTATAGCAATGAACTGATATTACTAGAATCGACAACGCGAACCTGATGTTTGCGACAAAATCATAGTCACTCGCCTACGCTCAATTTAAACAACAATTAAAATATCTGTCTTGTGCGTTTATACATATTAAAGTCAATCAACTGCGCTCAATGTTCGTATTTTAATAGTTTAGTCAGACGACTAAGGGCGTGTTCATGTAGCCGCTTTAAGCCTTAAAGCGCTATAAGATCTGTTAATGTAGGATTCGCGACTCACTTAAAATATGTTTATTTAAAATTAATTTTATTATTTGTTTTAAATAGGATAATTTTAAACTTTTTAAACTTTCGCGCATATTCATAATAGTTTTTTTAAATAATTTTAACGGGTCTTTACGCGATTTACCTTAGAGACATATTTCTCCCGACGTTTCAGCCAAGTTGCATTGGCCGTGGTCACGGGTCGACTGAAGCTATGCGGTGTAGTCTCGTACATACTGGGCGGCAGATGTAAACCTACCCACTTATCACTTTTAAAAGTTTTTAGAAATCACGACACACGACACTTACAATATCCTTGGCGACACCGGGCGATTTTTTATTTTTTTTAAAATTTTAGTTAATTTAAAACACCGTGCCTCGGAGAGTACGTTAAGCCGTCGGTCCCTGTTCCACTAATACCAACTTGTGGAATCGTTAATAAATTGTCAATAAAAATTGACATCATATCCTCGCCAAGCTATCTGGCCAGCGTGGCGAGTGTAGACCAAATTCTCCAGATATATGTTCTGGAAGGCCCATCTCCAACAGTGGAGGTCTAGGACGCTGTGTTCTAGAGGCTGCATATATATATTAATAATAATTAATGGAGCCGTGTCAGGAAAATCTGCCCGCACTTTTGGAACAGGAGAGCCCATGAAATAAATCATATTTTTCTTAGAGTGGTTCTCACACTTTATCGAAGATTTTTCATTCAGAGAGACCTTGTAAAAAAGTGTGGTTTTCAATTTTTTTGGAAATAAAATTACGGTAATTTTCGAAATATACATTGGAAGGGCAAACAACGAAAACTAAATGCAAACCCTCGTGGATCTTTGGCGCCGCATCAGACTAATATATGAATTATTTAAATAGCCCAAAAAACCACATTATGAAGTCGAATAAATATTATGATTTCACAGAAGATAAGACTCAGCTTTAAGCAGTGGAAGTTAGTGCGAGAGGAGTTCCAGCAAAATCTTTGCATCACAGAATTGAGCCAAAGCAGGTTTGCCGTCAATACATTTATGGAAAGAGCTTCCAGGACGTCATTATCGGAATCATACAGTATTTGATTAGGTAGGGAGATGAGTAGAATGGTGGATGGACTTGTTGCGTTATAAATAAAAAAAAGATGCCTCATTTCAATCCAACCTATTGTAAATCGCAAGACACCATTGTTCTCATCTCTTACCCACACACGATGGACTCGGCACCCGCACGGTGAATCCATGAAATGCTTAGAAATTTGTCTTCTTTCTCTTATCATTATAAATCTAAAAATAGGTAAGCATATAAAAGTGTAAATTTAATTTCCAGAAAGCTAATTGACTATATATGTATCAAGAAGTACATTCAGAATTGAAAAAAATCGTAGTTGGTGCGAAAGGGATGCAAAGCTTAACAATCTTTTAAAAATACTTCTATAAGTACCTACCTATACTTGAGTTTACTACCAAAACAGTTATAATCATTGAACATAAACTTACAATTGGTACATTAAGGAACATGTTTGAACAACAATGGATCCAGTTATGTTTGTACAGACAGACAGACAATAATAGAAGATTCACTTCACCTCATAAATCAATTGAAACTCGTTGAGAACGCCTATCGGTGAACCTATAGTCATGAACGATTTATGTCTGTATTGTTTTCTTCAAATATTTATTTCTGTTGACTTATATTAAAGGCTTAATCACACAGACTGCGCAAAACGTGTGCGTGTCGGGATAGTAGTAATATGGGTGTAATGTATTGTGCACAGTTTTATTTTTATTTATTTAGGTTTACAAATAGTAACACACATATATATAATAACATTTAAATAAACAAATTGTTAAGTATGTTACCAACGACGTAAACCACAGATTGTATAAATAGGTAACGTCAGATAGTGAAGTTAAACAACAATTAGTAACAAAAGAAAGATATGAGTAAAGAAGATGAAAAGAGATTGAGACAGTTGAGCAATTAGGTATTCTTATAAACTTGGAATAAAACAAAAAGAGAAGAAACAAAGTTATATCTACAGATGAAAGAAAATTTGTAACAGTGGGACACGAGCGAGACAGAATGCATAGAAGGAGCGCGTGTGGCGTCCTTACGGGTTGATACTCGTAGTTACCTTACTAATGACCGATTCAAGTGTGTCAGTTAGACCTAGTTTTACGCGTACTGTTTTTATCATATTATCACAATTATTTCATGATACATCCAATTTTGTTATTATTATGTTTCATTTTTAGTTTATACAGTTATTACTTTTACATACATACATACCTATCTTCACGCCAGATCCCTTGCGGGGACAATTGAGCGCCATTTGACACAATCACGACATACCTCTTTCGCTTCGTCGACATTCATTAACCTCTTCATACATGCCCTTTGGTTACGAAGACTTTTTAATGCACCTTCAGTCAGTGTTTTATTTATTTGATCGTGATATGTGAGTCTCGGTCTGCCAGGGCCTCTTTCACCCACAACTTTCGCATTATATATCTGGTTCTTCAATCTTTCATCGCTCATCCTTTCAACATGCCCGAACCATCGTAGCATGCCTTTCCTAATTTTTGTCCCTATGCTTTGCTTCATACCAACCCTTTTCCGTATTTCGACGTTACGTATGCAGTCCGCCAAAGTGACGCCACATATCCGCCGCAACGACCGCATAGAAATGCATTAACCCTACTCTCATGCGTATCCACGTATCCACGTCTCGCTTCCATACATCAGTGTTGGTACCAACATGGCATTGTGTATGGCGAGCCGAGCTTTGTCACTGACATTTCGACTGCCGATCAGTGACCCCAGGGCACCGTTAACACTATTACTTTAAATTATATTATTTGCTATTTAGTTTTTTAAAATAATATTAATAGCCTTTTTTAGTATATTTTAAATGTGGTGTAATTTTTTTTAGACTAGCAAAACCAACAGGATTGTATGTCAATAATTTCAATAATTGTTTTGTTTATTAGCAGTACCTTAATTCGAATAATAAATATCGAATAATAAGTATAGTATTATCAACTTTTGTTTTATATTAAGCTTATTTTTATTTAAGTAGTTTGAAATTATTATTTTATATTTTGTAAATATTATTTTTCGAATAAATGTTGAACACTTTAATTAACGCTTACAAACTATATTATTAAAAAAAAAAAATCTGACACTTTCGTATTTTTATCTTTATCATTCTTAATATAGTTATCGCAAAGCACCGCGACCGCTCCGAACCACGTTGTCGTCAATGTGATTGGGCCTTAAGTAAGTTCAAAATGTCTTAAGAGCGTTAAACGCTTATGCTTTCCTCTCGCTCGCACGAAACAGCATTTTTAAATATTATTTAAGTCTAAATATACTTTTGAGAATGTAGGCTATTAACTTTTATGGAAATAAAATTACGGACACTCAAAGGTCTATTTTCAATAAATTTTATACAATAAAAGTAAAGTAAAGTATCATCACGACCGTTTCCCTTTCGGGGTGGTCAGAAACCACGCCTATAAATAAGCGGATTCACATTTAGCCAACTTTACTATAGGCCAATCATGACAAGTGGCAAGCTCGTCGATGTCTCCAGCGTACCAAACTCGAGAAATATCACAAATAAATTAAATGTATTTATTTACATTAATAAATATTTTTGTGTCCCGACCAGGAATCGAACCCGGTACCTCCGAGTCTAAATCCACGGACTTAACCGCTAGACCACGGAGGCAGTCAATACAATTTTATACAATATATAATTTATTAAACTTTAGATAGATAGATAAATTATTTATTGCACAATAAACATATTCATATGTTATATATATATATATTTATTATTTATGTATTATTATTAAGTATATTGTATATTTATATGTAGTTATAAAATATAACTCATAATTTATATTTTAATATTTGTACACCTACTTTTCAGTTAAGTGTTTGAAGTTATCCCAATGGTTGACTATGATAGAATGTCTCGCGGCATTAAAGCCCGCCTTTAATGTCTAGTGACATTTTCTACCAGTTAACCTTTGGGATAGTAAGCAATGATTGTGGGTGCATTAAACCACTAATTTAAATTCGGGATTAAAAAAAACTTATTGAACTTTAAATTGTTTTAAAAGAAAAAGGCATTTCCTAATCGTAGCTGTAGTAGAAAAGCAGCGTGTTCGATATCCCGATTCCAATCTGTCCTGCGACTCGCAATAAGTGTTATGTTACAAAGCGTAGACATGAAATAGCGGTTTCGTGCCAATAAGACTTTATTGGTCGCAGATGAGGAATTATGACTATAGTATAGGAACCTATTAAATTAAATAGCTTACGGTTGTATTAGCAGCATTAAAATAAATGCTATACAGGATCGTGCTGGTCGCGCGACAGTTAAGGCCGATTCTTTGCAAACAAGACATAATTACACGAGTTATTAGCCATCTCTATATATATTTAAAAATCTTATATTTTCTCACCTTCTTGAAAAACAAAATTTATTAGTATTATATAATATATATTTTATTATATTTGTTATTCGTATTTATTACATAGGTATATTACGATCCTTTAGTTTATTTATTATTATTATTATAATTTTTTTAATTACCTATATTTTATTTATTTTTTATTATTAATTTTATTTTTCTGACTCACCCATAATATTAATTCTCTCACTCTCCCAAAGGTTAGCTGGTAGAGAATACCTTTATGGTATTATGCTCGCCTATTATTATATTGTTATATAATATATAGGTATTGTGTTTACTCTGGGCCAAGGTTATTATAGGACTTTGGGCATTGCTTTGTATTCGAATAATTACAGCTTTTTATCGAGTTTAATGGTAGTACAGTGCGAAAACAGCATGTGTCAGACTCGGTTCTTATTTTATGAAAACAACTCAATTCTTTATTCGTAGGGTTGTCAACAATTATTATCTTATTAAAATATAGTAAGTATAATTTTTCGTTTCGTTTCGGCTTTCGGGGTGGTTAACTACGCTTATAAAGAAGCGGATTCACATTTAGCCAACTTTACTATAGGCCAATCATGACAAGTGGCAAGTTCGTCGATGTCTCTAGCGTACCAAACTCGAGAAATATCACAAATAAATTAAATATTAATAAATAAATGATTTAGATTAATAAACATTATTTTGTCCCGACCAGGAATCGAACCCGGTACATACCTCCGAGTCTAAATCCACGGACTTAACCGCTAGACCACGGAGGCATATATACATATTATACATATAAACACCCAGACCGAAAGAAATATTATTTAGAAATAAAATCCAAACTATTAAAATATTGAATTATATTTATTCGGCTTATCAACCCTGTTGCAACATCAAAATTCGAATCGCAGTAGTAACATTGAGTGAATTGCGCGAAACTTTTTGCATTACCTTAATAACAATATTTCAACTAGACAGGAATTTTCTTCAATGGGTGATTTATTGCCGTATTCAGAGCGATGTCTTCATTGAGCCCTCGAGGCCAGTCGTGACCAGGCGTGGTCGAAACAGTCGAAACCTCTGCCTTTTTTTTTGAGGAAATGACCCGAAAATAAATTCAAAGAAGGGTTTTTGGGGTCTCGATGAAGCAATAAATCAAATTGTTTGTGCGGGCCATTTTTAATCGACTCCTTTGTCCGATTGTATGTAGTACTCAACCATTTATAACTCTGAATACGTATTCATAAGTGAGACAGCGCAATCCTGAGACACCAATCTGATAAATATTTAATATATTTAAATTGTATTAATTATATTGATTTCCAAATTTTAAAATAATAATCCTGTCAGAGAAATATCAGTATCACTACATATTATAAAAAAAGTGCTCCGCCGCGTCTCTGTTCTCAATAAACTCAAAAACTATTGCACTGATTTTTATGTTGTTTTTACCAATGGATAAAGTGGTTCTCGTTTAAAGATTTTATTTAAAAACTTTATTGCACAATGTACAAAAGGCGAAGCTTAATGCCGTTAGTCATTCTCTGATTAAATATGAGACGGTGCAAAAATAAGAGTTAAAAGAGACAGTTTTTGCTATAACTAGTACTTAACCTAATATCAAATACATATACAACTTAATATACATCATATATAAACCTACATATACTCATAAATACATACATACATATAAAACTACATAATAATTAGAATAAACTAAAAACAGACATTAAAATATATATATTTATTGTGACTTAATTAAATGTGTGAACGCTTGTCTTAAAGGTGGCTTTATTTGGTGCTTGACGAATACTGACTGGGAGGCTATTCCAAAGGGATTATTTTAGTATATAATTTGTTAAGTGTTTGTAAATGTCGTGTTAGCCAACGATATTTGTTAGAGGTGTCGAAAAAAAATAAGCCGTCTGGGAGCTTTCTACGATAACGCTACCTAAACCCTTTGAGATATAATAAAATAATGTATGGTGGAATTGTGAATCTTATATAGGTCTACAGAAAAGTCCGAGATGACATATATCTATCTCTTAAGGATAACATACTATATCCATTTTAATACTTTAAAAACGAGAAATAATAAAGCGACAATTGGAAAGCTATTAACACAAATACGGTATTAATCTATTTTAAATGCACCATGCAATTGAAAAGAATACATTAGGATTATTATTATTATTATTTTATACTAGCACATGTAAACTTGCGCCTACCTGATGTTAAGTGGCGCGCGAGGTCCATGAATGTTAGCAACTGGGATCAGACACTCATGACTTACATCAGTTCCTAAGACTATGCCGGCTTGACTGGGCATGACGGCAATTCGAGCCTGATCCCGAAACGTGTGGATACACTTTACTGGGTTTATACGCCTCCCCGCCCCGGCAGACTGGGCAAATTACCTCCATCAGTCCGCCTACCACCTCTAGCATATATATAGCAAAATCAAAACAATGCGCATCAACATTAATTTCGTGTCGCCGTTTACACGGACAAACCCGGGTAAAATAGCTAGTAAAGTACTAAATATGGACTTTTAGAGCAGCGAGACCACTATAACAAATAATAAATAAATTATTTGTGTTCTTGACTAGGCATAGCAAAAGATCTGAAAGCAAGCGATACAATATAAATAAAATGTCATCCTTCTATAAACTGTGGACAAAACAAACAGCATAAATTAATTCACACAACTTTCCATTTCCCACCAAACCTTAGGACATCAGTTTAAGGAGCTCGCTATACTCCCGATATAGGGTAGCAACAATTGACTTAACACAAGGACTGGGATATAAACTAATGATCTCAAAAAGGTCAAAATACGCTAAGAACTAATCCTTTACCAATCCGTCTATACCATCGATGTATATAGATAGGCTCACTGATATAAAAACGTTCCAGTAAAACCAAACGAAATCATGCAGCACCAATTGTCGCGAGCTAGCAAGCGTCGAGAGCGTCTAATATTGATATTTATATCGAATGAAACTAGTCCCTTGTATGCATTTTGATAGAATTTGCGATAAATATCGCATGTGACAATATCATTGCTTGAGAATTGGGCCCCAAAGTTGGTAGGTACACGTGCCAAGTGGCACGTTTTTAAAGAGCTTTTTGTATTGAATACATCGATGGTATAGACTAGTTTACCGCGTGGCGAGATTTATTCGTTTAATTTATTCATTACATACATTACAGATAAATAATAATATTTATTATTTACAGCCCCTAGAACACAGCATCTCAGACTCCACTATTGGAGATGATCTCTTACGGGGTGGTCATAATCCACGCATTTAAAGAATCGGATTTACATTGCTATGTATATGTGCTGACTGTACAAGGTTACGGTTGAGTGACGGGGGCAGAATGAGAATGATAGTTAGTGCAATTGATTGCATTTGAGACAAAATAAATTCTAGCTCAAGAGCTGTATAGTGATTGTGCATTGATTTAAATCACGTAATATATTTTTGCCCAGTATTTAGATATAAGTCAATTTGCACTGATGGGACAACGCACCGCTTGCATACTTTCTCCAAGAACATCGTTTCCCGAGACAGCGGCGACTAGAGCCTTTTCCGGCGAACCAACCGCTTGTTACAATGAATTATATGTAGGAACTGGGCTATCAATACGTAATTATCAATATGTTTGGTTATTTCAAAACTTTATTGTACAAAGTAAATAAGGCGGACTAAATGCCGTAGTACGAGTATGCCAAACCTTTGAAATTTAAACATACAGTTTTGAACATATATGAGTATATAAGAAAAATAATATTTACAAAATATAAAATAATAATTACATACTTCTAATAAAATAAATAACTATAAACTAAGCCTATTAAAAATAGTATATAAAACTATAAATAAAAAATGTCCTTAAGAGACGTCCTATCAGACATGTCGCATCCCACACCAGAGAACTGCCAAGTTTGCCCAAAGGTATACAATTGTGTTATTATTTATTCTTTATAATTTTATGCGTCATGCCATCCCACCGGAATTTAGTAAAGTATTGGAATGAACATATTTCTTTAGGCGACCTATTACCGAGATTTTGTTAGCATAGGGACATGTTGAGAGAATGCAAAGTTGTAGGTAAAAGAGGCCCTGGCAGACCAAGACTTACCTAACACGACTAAATGAATAAAACAATAGCTGAAGGTGCATTAAAAATCCATCTAAACAAAAGGGCATGTATGAAAAGGTTGATGAACATCGAAAAAGCGAAAGAGGTATGTCGTGAGAGGTGTGGCGTAAAGATATGTATGTTTTTTTTATACTAGCACGACATGTGACCCTGCGCCCACCTGATGGTAAGTGGCGCGCAGGGTCCATGAATGTTAGCAACTGGTGTCAGACCCTTATGTCCGATATCAGTCCCTAACACTATGCCGGGATTGACTAGATGCCTTTTCACACTTCGCTTGAAGGACTCCAGGTTATAGGAAAGTGGAAACACAGAGGCTGGAAGAGCATTCCACATCTTTATTGTGCGACAGATGTATGAGTCACCAAATTTATAGGTACGCGAAGGGATAGTGACTACGGTATGTGGGTGCATATTCTGACCTGTGCGTGTGGTTCGGTTGCGGAATGGAGAGGAAGGAATTAGGTTATAGAGCTCTTCAGAGCACTCACCATAGTATAGCCGGTAGAACAGGCTCAGAGAAGCTACATCTCGGCGAAGCTGCAGGGATTCGAGAGTTCCAGATATAGTGGCATCGTCCACAATTCGAACAGCTCGCCTCTGTAGGACATTGAGAGCATCTGTGAGGTACTTGGCTGAACCATCCCAAAGGTGTGAACAGTATTCCACGCATGATCTGATCTGTGCTTTGTTATCATATTATATTATATAAAAATTTCATTCGTTCAACCGATCTGTGATGTCGCTCTTCTACGCATCTTGTACTATAAAGACAAAAACTTTTCAATAATTTACGCGCGTTTTTTTCGAAGCTATTAAAATGTTTACTGCGTTTTTCAATTGAATTCTCGTCCTGTTAGTTAGGAATGATCTTGCTCATCAGTCGACACCGATGGACAAGAATATTTTGTTGGAAATTTCATACAAGTAAGTTTAATCTCCTTCCTCTCATTGACTATGGTGACGTGTGCAGCGTTGATATCTCTGAGGTATTGCTTAACAAGATGGACCGGTTACTTAACGCATGTATCCGGTTCATCTATTGTTTACGTAAATATGATCATATCTCTGAGTATCGAGCTAAGTTGAAGTGGCTACCGATTCGGTGTCGCAGGAATCTTAGAGTACTCTGCTTACTTTTTTCTGTTCTTAATGAACGTGCGACGCCGAAATACTTCAAGGATGATTTTGCCTATCTTTCTTCGTTCCACGATAGATCTTTACACTCCTCTCATAACTCTCTTCTTTCTATCCCTTCGCATAATTCTAGTTTCATTTCAAACTCGTTTGTCAATGTCGCCACTAATTTGTGGAACCACCAGAGGTGTGTTAACTACCAGATCGCTATTTAAAAGAATGGTCTATTCGCATTTCCTATCGCAATAAAGCTAGTATATTATTATGTATGTATGTAGGTTTATACGAGTATATAAGTATGTATTAGTACGTAGTATATTGTATATTTATACATCTAGTTAGTTATTAAATATAATTTTATTATCCTTTATTTTTGCACCTTTTTTTCAGTAAAGTGTTTAAAGTTATCCCAATGGTTAACTATGATAAAATGTATTGCGGCATTAAAGCCCGCCTTTGTGTTTGTGCAATAAAGTATTAAATAAAATAAAATAATTCATGGACCGGTTTCTTGTATGTAAGTGCATGCTTGTTACACATTACCTGTACAGAGTGGTCTCGTAGGAAGCGACCGAATGCAAATGCCTTGAGGCTAACAATATTTATTATGTTTACTCGACTCGATTGTGTCTTCACTTAGTAAAATATAGTGGTCTCAAAGAAAATCGGAAGAGCCGTTAAAATTTGTGTAATAGACTCGTATACTCGAATGTCTACAAAGCGGTGGTTGCGCTCGGTTGTAAGATCGCTTTCCAATATCAATAAAAAATACTTTTTTACGCATTTACAGACAGACAGTGGGGTCGTCCAGGCCCGGATGTCTAATGGGCCTGGGTTGGGGATGGGGACATTCCCCCGTTCTCCCCGGCAGGATCTCAGCGAGTAATCACCCGCTGGTAATTCATGCACCTTTAGTGCTGGGCACCGTTACTGGTATAACAGCGCCCGTATGGCTCACGAGCCCAGGGGATCTGGGTTCGGCTACTTCAGTTCTCCTCCAGGAGCACTTCTCTAGGAAGTGGTCTCCCGTTGGGGGGCCGAGCGCAAGACGGAGCGATATTCTGGAGATGCTTGAAGTGTCCGTTGTCGGCCCGATAGAACATACGTCTAGTCAGGCCAACGACAAACTCCTCAATACTAGGCATCTCCAGATCTCGAGCTATGACGGAATTATTTACGCATTTGTCATAGATTTACAACAATGCCGTTCCCGCGCCTCAGAGAGGACGTTAAGTTGTCGGTCCTGGTTTGACAAATACCAACTAGTGGAATCGTTAATAAATTGACATCAGACCCTCGCCAACCCGTCTGGCCATCGAATATAGGCCAAATTCTCCAGATATACGAATATACACTACAAATAATATAATAATAAATAAAATAAAAACAGATTTTATTTGTCACAAAAATAAAGGTAAAAATAAAACAATTATTTATCACAAAATGGTCTATGGTTCAGAAAATGGTGTCGGAACCAGGGTTCCAACAAAATTAATTATACCAAATCAGACATTTAAACTTGGTGGAACAGTAATAATAAAAGTTATAAAAAATTATACAATATTACAAAAAAAAAAATGAAAAAAAAAGAAAAAAAAAAACCTGGTTTCAGACCACCGTGCCTGGGATCCCGGATACGTTGCAAAAAACATCCATACATCCATGTCGGTAGAAACACCGAAGAACCTAAAGATTCAAGATCGGCAAAATTAAATGGTATCGACTTGTATTTCACTCCGTTTACCTTACGGCTATTTCTTTATTAGTCGATGTAAAACCAGATTTTATTTATTGAATTTAATTTATAATTACGAATTTATGCTAGAAACCCACTAAGAAAACTATAATTGGATCTGATGCTAGTAATTTGTTATACAAAACCGCTTTTATTATTAATCGCAATTAATAAAATTTAATTTAATGTGACGTTTGAATTACAATTTAGTTTGTCGTTTTTTAATCTTTCGTGTAGATATTTTATATTAAAAAGAAGAGGAATTAATTAAAACTGGTTTATTATAGCTTTTAGAATATAAAAATAAATAGAAATAATACACTATAGTCGTTTTACTTTTTATCTAGAACAAACATTTTTTTGTTTTTTTTTTTTGCAATAGAGATGAAGAACCTAGTCCCTATTGAAATCACTCCTTTATTTAAAGTGTTTGTTTTTAACCGAAAGTAAAGTATCATCACGACCATATCCCTCTCTCGGGTGGTCAAAAATCACCGATTCACATTTAGCCATCTTTACTATAGGGTCATCATGACAAACGGCAAGCTCGTCGATGTCTCTAGCGTACCAAACTTGAGTAATATCACAAATAAATTAAATAAATTATTGTGTCCGGACAGGAATCGGGAATCGTCTAAATCTACAAACTTAACCGCTAAACACAAAGGCAGTTTAAACGATAAAACTAACAGTAAATCCACTATTTTACCAATTTAACGGTTGCAGTTACAATAACAGAATATAAAAAGTAAAGTATCAACACGACCGTTTCCCTTTCGGGGTGGTCAGAAACCACGCTTATAAATAAGCGAATTCACATTTAGCCAACTTTACTATAGGTCAATCATGACAAATGGCAAGCTCTCCAGCGTACCAAAGGAGAGAACTATCACAAATAAATTAACAGAATATGGTCTATTAAAAATTTAATTAAATATAAAATATACGTAAAAAATGTCCTTTAGAGACGACCCAATACGAGGCATAGTCCCAAGGAGACTGGCAACATTTCCCCTCTGTATAGCGCGGCTAATACGTTGGCAGAAATAATTGCCAGCTTTATATGTCTACTGTAACTGTTCCGCAACCCTAGTAATGCTAAGAGAATAATAATAATAAATTATTTATTGTACAGAACCAAAAATAGTGTAGGTACAAAGGCGAGCTTAATGCTAAAAATGCATTTTCTACCAACTATCCTTTGTGAATGGGGAGCTGTTATAAGCGGGTGCAGAAATACTATTGTGATCAACAATAATGAAATATAAATACATACTAATTATAATTATATACATATCCTATATATTAAATAAATATGTACATAAATAATAAATACATATCTAAGTACATAATAGAAAGTTATGGTAAGTTATTATGTTTATGGTGTAAAAAAAATATAACTTGTCTTTAAATATTTTGAGAGATGGAGCTTGTCTGATTACCAAAGGTAATCTGTTCCACTGGCGTGCTGCAGATACCGAAAAGGGAAGACAAATTTATATGCATTCCATAGATTCACCGTGAGGCTTCGTCCATCGTGCGTGGGAAAGAGAGATAAGAAGAGTGGTGTCTCGAGCTTGCGACCGACTATAGGCTAGCACACCAACAAGATTCCCTTACCATCAACCATTCTGCTCCTCTCCCTACCCAACCAAAAAATAAAACTACTGCATGATTATTTTAATGCCGTCTTGGAAGCTCGTTTCATAAATGTATTGACGGCAGACCTGCTGAAATTCCTTTGCACTAACTTCCACTGAGTTAAGCTGTCTCTTCCTCACCTTATCCTCGCTATGATAACGTAAATAAAAAAATGTAAAATAAATCGGATTTTTAAAGTTCGCGTAACACTCGGATCGGTTTTAGGTTTGATGCAAGTGGGCAGTAAATAATGGTCGTTGAAGTTATTTCGGCGAATTTACAGCGAATAGCGATGTAACCAATCTGTCAGTACAATTGACTTATAATTATGAACTGGGCCTTCGTCTATTATTTCTAGTTACATTCAATTTATGATACAAATAATTCAAAATATAATTCTTTTCACTTAAAAAATAGCCATGAATTTTGAAAAAAATGAATAGGGTTAAAATTTAAACCGATACCTATAAAACATAAAAGATGGTTTTCCAAGCATTCCAATTAGGATTTTTTTTGTAATTTAGGCATGATAGTTTTTTAAGTATTTTGTTCCAGCATATCTGATACCAAATAGCAGTTTTGATCTGTTCCTTTCCATACTATAATATAAGTTTACCTCACGAGGGAGATACGGCGAGCTAATTATATAATTTATTAATAAAATAGATGTCGATTACAATGCGTCTATTTTCGAGGAAGATTAAAGAGGGTTTGCTGTAATACAGTCCTCTATATTTAAGATGTTTTATGAATTTGTTTTGAATAGTCTGTTTGTTGTTTTGTTAAATATTCTTGTGATTGTATGTGTGATGTGTGATTGAATAGGTATGAAGCCAATTGTATTCTTGAAACTCTCCATCCACTTGGTATTAGTCAAATATATGTGTAGGTAAAAATAATAATACTACAAAGCCCTATTCCAAGAATTCAATAATTAAAACTAAACTAATAAATAATTGAAACATAGGTATCTTGAATTCTTGGGAAGCGAAGCTAGCAAGCAAAACTTTTGAACTACAAACGTGCCCATTCGTCAAAATCATCATTAATGAGAATAATATTAATATTTCATCATTACAGCCCCTAGAACACAGCATCTTAGACCTCCACTACTGGAGAATTTGGCCTACACTCGCCACGCTGGCCAGACGGCTTGGCGAGGATATGATGTCAATATTTTTATAACAATTCATTAACGATTCCACAAGTTGGTGTTAGTGAAACCAGGACCGATAGCTTAACGTGCTCTCCGAGGCCCGGGAATGGTGGTGTTGTAAGTCTTAACAAATGTACGTAAGAAAAGTGTATTTCTCATCGGTACATGCCGGGTGGGTACCGACCTTTGTAGGATTTAAGGAACGCGTTCTTACAACCGAGCCACCTATATTAATATTTATGACACGGTAATTTTATATAATTCAATGTAAAGTTTTTTACAGTGTAAATTGTGCCTGACCTGGTGCACCGGCTATCAAAAGAGCATTTCATCACGACACTAAAGTAGCCGAATAATTCCGCACGCAGACGTTAAAAACCAACACTTTATGTGAACACAAAATTATTGGGTCACCTCGGAGGTTTATAGTGGAAATAAAAATGTTGCCGACTTGTGAGATGTTATTTTGTACTAAAATAATAAAATTACTAACTGCACTGGCGGATAAATTCACTTGCAAGTTTAATATGAACGTAAGACTCTAAGCTTTAGCTATATTAAAGATATTAAGTATAAGATAGAGCGGGCATTGGTTGCCTATTTTTTATACAAATGTATGTTACTTTTTTTCACTCCATCTACTTTGTTCTTCTTCTCTTGTCACACACAACTTTACCCTTCCGTAGCATGCAGTAGCATATTGTCAGTAAAACAACAAAATTGTACAATTATATGTACGATATTAATTAATCGTTGTGGTGCAGTTCTGTATATGTTTTATTTTGTAAATCTGATATAGCTGAGTTTTCCTAGCAGATTCCTTTCTCAGTCAGATTAAACATTAACAGGTCACTGGAATCTGCTAAGCTGCTGGTCTTCTGCTAACAGCTTACTTATTGGACCACTTTGCTGCTTAGTCTTCTACTAGTAGGAGTAGAATCATGACGATTCAAAAATACCTGTAATAGGTTTACATGACTAAAGATACTTTTTGATTATAAACTCGTACATAGTAGTAACTACGAGTATTACAGAAACTTAATTTTCGTTTATTTTTTATACATAACTAAAATCTGCTAAAGATATTTCTTTATCGATAACTATATTTAATAAAAGCTTTACTACGAGAAAAGGGATGTTCTAGCTAGGTGAATCACAGTGCCGCGCCTCGACGCCGCGCCCGCCTCGACTCTTGAGATTGTGTGCCTTAATATTCAAAAACCTTACTTAACTCATCCGTCCTGCACATAAAAAAACCCTTAATTTATTATAAGGATTCCTTTAAAGTACTCTTAATTATCTGACCCCTACGGATAGAGTTATAAAATGTAATTAGTGAAGCCAGAAATAATTGCAAAGATAATTCGCTTTTGGAGTTATTATTATTGGTTTTGTAAAGGTCAATATTGGTTTTTCGACTTGCAATAATGAGTTTTTCTCACGATTTTAAAAATATCATTAATTATGTGTCCGTAAACATGTAGGTTTTACACTCGGGTGCGATGAAAACGGTTCACAAATAATAAATAAAAACTTTTATATACAGAGAACGAGTTGTACAAAACCTTTAACGGGTTCTATTTGTGATCACGCAAAAAAAAGTGTCAATGTATCTGTAAACTATCCTAATTTAGGAATATATATAAGTAATGATACATACATTAAATGGTAAAAAAACTCAATAAAAAAATCAATAAAAGTGATTTAATTAACAGTCGCACAACTTCCAGTTCACAGACGATAGATAGCCTTTTAAAATTTGCTACTTGGGCATATCATGACCGGAGTTCCCGTCCGCCAAATCCATACTACTCTTCTTCTCGACACGGTAGGTCTCCGATAAGATGGACAAATTAGACTACAATGGATCATCAACTACATGAGTGCATCAGGAAAGTTGCGTTCCGACAGGGGTGGCGAAGGCTTGTTTAGCGTGTCACTAGTACTCAAGTGGTCACCACGATCACTCTGCCAAGAGTGTAGCGACATACAAGTACTTGTTATGAAGGACTTATCTATAGTAAAGTTAGCTAAATGTGTACAGGCTCATTAAAAAGGCATACAAACCTTTAGTAATTAACCCTCCTCACTTTAGTGACCGCCTCCGTGGTCTAGTGGTAACAAACGTTGCCGTGAACTCGGGAGGTCGTGGGTTCGATTCCCACCGGGGGCAAGTTGTACATTGTATAATTTGTCTCGGTCTGGGTGTTTATATGTAAAATATGTATATATTTACAAAAAAAAAAGTATAATATGTAGTTTATCAACCATCTAGTTTCCGTACACAATCCTCGTAGCTAACCACGGAAATTAGATGGCGCTGTGTGACCTGTCTGGAAATATTTATTATTATTATTTTATTATTAAATTAAATTTCATCTACTTTGTTGTTGCATGTTCGTTTTTGACATATTGGGGTTTTTTATTCGTGATCAGTTTTCATTGCCTGCAAGTGTAATTGATAATAAAATATCAAAAGTAGAGATAAACCATGACAAATACGCGCCTTGCCCTGGATAATGTTGTAAAGTTTTAATTTCGCCGCAATCACTCAACTTTGAGATCTTTATATTAATCTGAAGATCTGTAAATCATGTTTCTTTCGAAGTTGGTGTTTATTAATCATAGACGAGTATACGAGACTCGTCCAATAGTGGTGCAATTGGGTAATTCATCATATGTTCATCTTAGTAATATTTAATATATAATATTCCGTTTATATTTTTAATAAAATTGCATTTTATTTTTTACAAATTGTTAATTTATTATTATATAACCAGTTATATAAATAAGTATATTTTCTAAATTAAAAGCTACCTAAATAATACAATTAGAAATAAACTAAACTATAAATAAAAAATGTCCTCTAGAGACGTCCCATCCGAGATAGGCCGAGGGAGGGCGAGGGCAGAAATAATTGCTTTGATAGCTCCTTGGACAAGCGCCTAACTGGGCCCATCGTCTCAACCCCAAACGTCGCAAATTCGTAACCAATACTAAGGTTGGCGTATTTGCGCAACTAAAACTTGTATGTTTTTTTGACTATGATAAATAATAATAATAATAATAAAGAGAATTTTGACAATAAAGTTTGTAAATAAATAAATATATTTGCACATAGGTACATGTGTACATATTTCTCATAATAGTTTGGACTTTCAATTTCTTCTTTTGTATAAATTGTAAACCCAATATTTAACTTTATATATTGCTTAAAATATGTTAACATCATTTAATATTTTCCTAATGTTGTTGGGATTCCAAATTAAGAAAATAGCTAACCACAATATTTTTTTTTTTCAGGTAAAGGAAACTTTATTTTTACGCCGTGTTCTACTGACGGTAAGCCATACGAAAAGTCCAAGAATCACAACACCTGTATCATTTATATATTTTTTATAGAATATACTGCAATTAAAAGAAAGCAGAAGATACGGCGTGCTTTATTTTTTACTACAAAATGCGAAACATACGAACACTAATAAGATACGAACACGCATTAACAAGCCTTCCAACAGAGTTAATGGCGTGGCCACAAATCCAAAATTTGTTCTAGATTGTAGAAATTGTATATTGTTTTTTAAACGGTGCCACACACAGTCTTGGATTACGTCTACGTCTATTTTTAGTTAATTCTAATCTTGTTAAAACTAGCTTCGCAACAATAAAGTGCACTAAATTACCAGCGGGGGATGAGGCCCTAACGCAGGCTTTTTATCAAACGGGCCTGGACGACAACATTGTCTGACTGTCTTGTTCAAGTCCATGGTGAGAATCGTCTGTCACGAACGTAAAAACAAGTTACTTAAAAATTCCAAAAAAAAGAGCGCTGTTATGTTCCACTTTTTTCATAGATTTACTACACCACCATTCCCATGCCTCGAAGATAACGTTACTGTTCCACTAATACCAAACTTGTCAAATCGTTAAAAGACTAATTTTAAAATATCATTAAACCCTAGCCGTGGCGAGTGTAGGCGTAATTCTCAATAAATATATTCTAGAAAGCCAGCTCAAGCAGTGGAGGTGTAGGAATCTATGTTGTAGTGGCTGTGATGATGATTATGATAAACTGACAACCATATAGGTCAAAGCTTGAAAAAAATATCTGTAGTTGACTAGTCCTTATGTATAATGTCTATGTTAATAAATAAATATACATAATTACAGTGCACACGGCTGCGTTTATGAAGACGTCTGCAATGTTTTAATAACAGTCTATAAGTAATTATTGCAATTTTAAAGTTACTACAGAAATTGTTGAGACATCATTATAAGCGTAATAAAGACGCAATTATAAACAACACTTCAATCACTAATCACGACATGTGACCACGCCCGCTTTGTGGTAAGAAATGAAAAAAATGTGGTAGGCTGTTAGTGATTGGCGTCAGTTGACTTATAGAAGGAAAGAAAGAAAAATATTTTATTTGTCACATTAACAAAAAAGTAGACATAAAATTAAAAGTGTGTGGTGACAAATAGGGAATCAGCTTAGCATTGAGCTGCGACGCTTTAAATCACAGCGCTGATTTTCAGCTAATCCCTTAATATACAAGTATGTATAGAGGGTCTGGTACAGATATACAATAATAAATACAAATATATTTTTTTATATATATTACACAAATAAATAATAAACTAACATAATAAATGCATATTAATGTATGACAATGACGATATAGTATAATATATATGTATATAAATAAGTAAATACAACAAATTACATAAAAATAATAAACCATAAAATATTGAGTAGGTTTACTGTTATAGTAGCTGTTTAGATGCCAACAAAGATTTTTTATAGAATTAAAAAATATACATTATAAAAACTTATTGAAGACTTGAAGAATACTTCAGTTTTAAGAAGTTTTGTCTCTTTTTTAAGCAACTAAAATTAATTAATTTATTTGATTTAAATATTTAAAACTGTTAGCACTATGTCCAAAAGCGTACCTAATGCCGCTAGACATTCTTACTCGGTCAACCTTAGGGACATTACGAACATGGTATGTGTGAGGTAGGTAAAAATATTTGAACAGGAAAAAAAGATAGTTATACTTTTACAATCTAATACTAAAATAAAACACAATTAACTATTAATATAGTATATAATAATACAGAAGAGAGAGAAGACAAATTTCTAAGCATTCCATGGATTCACCGTGCGGGTGCCGGGTCCATCGTGTGTGGGTAAGAGATGAGAAGAATGGTGTCTCGGGCTTGCGACCGACAATAGGCTGGTTTAGAAAAGGAGGGCTCCTTTTTTTTCTATTGCGCGATAATACGCTCACCATCCACCATTCTACTTCTCTCCCTACCCAACCAACTACATAAATAAATAATATGCGTAAAAGAGACAAAACCTATTTAACTTAAGTGTTCTTCAAGGACTCTATATCTTATTGTAAACAATAAAAATCAAAATATAGTTGTTTAAAGAAACATGCCTAGGAATTAAACAAAATTACCAAAATAAATAATTGATATATCACCATTTTAGATAACAGCATATAAGCGAAAAATTAATTGTAAATACCAGACCACTAAAAAAAAAAGTTTCGGACGGTCCCTATAACAATGTCTACTTGTGATAAAAAGACTGCATACTTATGAAAATAATTTTCATAATCATAGTTCTTACTGCTACCCTTTAATTATTTTCGATTTAATTAATGAACAGATAAATGCCAAAATAATGTTCTGTTGAATTTCACAACGTTGTTAATTGCGCGGCGGCCGAACTTTTTGCGGATGCCGACCGCCGATTATACCCGGGCGTTGTTAAATTAAATTATGTGTCGTTACCTTTGACTACCATGCAAACACCAGGCATATAATACAATTCGTTTTTCAGGCTAAGATGGGCTGCATTCGGGAAGTTACGCCACATCCTGATATCAAACATTATTTCGTTTTTAACCTATGCATTCTTCCAGTATTGTCGTACAGAGCAAAACGTGGACACTGATAGTGGATCTGGTTAAGTCGCTAAGCGTGCTATGGAGAGAGCTATAATCGATATTTATCTGATAGATAGAGTCAGAAAGGAGTGGAGACTGTAAAACGCAGTGTGGGAAGTTAGATCAAGAGTGATAGAATAAAATCGTTTGAAATAGCTGATGATGAATAGATGATGATGATGTTCTTGACATTGTCATTTAGAACCATGTATTATACGAACAAAGTAATTTATTATTGAGGCACAAAATTCAAAACAATTAATTGTTATATACAAAAAAATATATAGACAAGATAAATTATAACACACTCGTATTTGGACACAAATAAATAATCAAGTGTATCTATTTTAAATAAATAATAAGTAAATATACCTTTGAATAACTACCTGTATGGTTTAGCGGTTAAGTTCGTAGAATTGGACGCGGAGGTACCGGCTAGAGACAGTGAAGTGTGAGGTAGTGAGAATTTGGCTAAATATAAATGCGCGTGTTTTATTTCCACCCTGGAAGGGATAAAGTCGTGATAATACTGATTGTAAATTAATTAATAAAACGCAAATAATTTGCGTATTTGGCAAATATTTTTGCAAGTCCAATATTTTTCTTTCAAATGCCCAAGACTTAATAAGTCAAAAGTGGATACGATCTTAGTGTCGCGATATATGAGTATGTGTTCGTGTTGGTACCCTTAAGAAATATTAAGACCTTATGACAGTCAGATGACGTTAAACTGTTTAATTTATTGTTCAGGAGCATCGAGCAGACAGTTAATACAACGCACGGAAAGCCTCACGAAAAATAACAGAAATAACTTTGAAAAAGTAAAACTTTAACCAGTTGCAGAAAGGATGATTAAAATAATATCTGATTAATATTTTGATATATGCCACGTGATTGGTAGTTAGCTTGTCATTTTGATTACTTCGGCCAATGACGTGCCTTATAAGCATACGTGAAACATGTCAAAAGATAATCAGACATTCTGCAACTGGCCGTGAACTAGTTGTTTTCAAATTGATTAATATTTGATTTATCCGTATTTAACTATATATTTTTTTATACTAGCATGACATGTGACCTTGCACCCACCTGATGGTAAGTGTCGTGCGAGGTCCATGAATGTTAGCAACTGTAATCAGAGACTGACATCAGTCCCTAACACTATGCCGGCTTGACTTGGCATGACGGCAATTCGAGCCTGATCCCGAAACATGTGGATACACTTTACTGGGTTTATCGGCACGAACGGTTGGCTACTTCCCCGCTCCGGCAGACTGGGCAAATTACCACTTCCTGTCCGCCTACCACCTATTTATTTACTAATACGAATATTACATATTGTTTTTTATTATTCATGACATGAGATCAGAAAATGACTTTAGACATTAAAATTGAAATTTATTTTGTGAAATATGGATTTAAAAAAAAAATAACACTGTTAACAGTGTGCATGGTTGGTTCTGTAGAAAATAATATTTAAGGAATTTTGTACCATACGACTGTACCAGCTGACGGCTGACCTTTTTTTTAAAAAAAATTAAAACTTTTTCTTTTGATGCCATTTCTAACTTTAATCAATAGAGACTTCATTTTGGTGTAACTCAGCCTAAGACCTGTCATAGAAAAATCAATCAATAGTTGGATGGTTATTAAGTTCTATTCTTGAACTGGTAAAATCTGATACATATTGGAAACATCGACAAGTAGATTTTTTTTATGATAGATATTTTTCATTGCGAATATTTTATTCAATTCTTTATCTAACGTTCTATTTGTAAGAGATGTTTGTAGGTATTTAAATTACATATTACACACATTTTGTCATATTCAAACCATAATTCACGCCCACGCATTGCCATCTATCATTTTATTAATGCGACAGACTTGCGTTTACCAAACTCATACAATTCATGCTCATGAATCACACCCCGTGTTGTAATCCCGCGTTCCGTTATTAGTAATTACCAGCAGCCCTATTCTGTTACTTAAGCGCAAACGTTATATAATAGAATCCGTTAACTATATATACGTCACGCTATTAAAGTTGATATTTGCACGGCCGCCGTCAAGGTCAAGCGATTATAAAGTTGAGAATTTAATAATATTTTGTAATTATGACAAAATCTCTGATATTAATAACGAAATCTAATAATAACGTTTGCGACTAAGTAATAGAATTGAGCTGCAGCAGCGCTAACCTTTTTTACCCGTCTGCGCGACGCAAGGAAGGGTTATGTGGTTGTAGCGATAGCTACGCAAAAGAAAATAAAACTTCAAAATTCAAAATTATGACGGGTGTCAAATTGGTTTTGACAATTATTGATATTAGGATTCTTTGTTAAAGTTATGTTATTATTTTATTAAAAAACATCCGCAGTATCATTTATTTAAAAGCTAAGACGCTTTATGGTCATTAGCCTATGTATGTTTGTCCCTTTCTGGCACTCTGGAGACCAAATGCATCTTAATTATACAAATGTCACTGAAGATATGATATTAATGAAATTTCAGTAAGACGACTACCAGACGCCATATTGTGGAAAATAAAAGTCGACGTACTATGTTTATTGTTTATTGTTTATTAATTATCCGTAGGAACCTTGTTTCTGGGAACATTTGAATTTGTCAAAGTTTACCATTTTTTATATGCAATGTAATTAATACAATGACACAGAAAAATAGCCGGATACGAGAAAGCAAGGAACAGTCTGCTACTATATTGATTATATAAACTAAGGTTGGATGCAGCTGTAAAGGGGCATTGTACTTATCAAAAACATTGTCTTATGTCAAATAATAAATAACGATGTATAATAATTATTCAATAATTTTAATGTCAAATATAATTATAGCAGCTGTAAATGGGCGTTGTCACTTATGTATATAGGTATTTAAAGATCATGTTGAGGTTCCTCTTATTATTTTTCATTTCGAGTGACCATTTAGGATCTATAATAATAATAATAATAACCCCCCCGTGGGGACCACCTTGACGTGGTGGGGGGGCATACGGTAGGGGGCACCAAACAAGTCTGAACACCTAGACATATTGTCGGCACATAACATCTTACAGCCAAACCCAGTATTCTACGTATCTTAAGTTTAGCATACAGGGGATCAAATTTTGACTAGCTCGAATTTCGATCTCCAGTCCGCTAAGCCATGGATGGAGGAAGTATTGGGATTGGCTGTTAGCCGACACATATAATGTCGGCAAATAACACCTTAGCCTACATAATATATAACCCCTACCAAGCAAAGAGTCCCCAAACCCAACAATGGAGACACGACTAATGAGGAAGAAACGTTTAATGCTGCTACCCGAGGGCGATCATCGGGGCACATCTGGAGCCGGTGCTAGATGTCTCAGCATGCGGTCCACCGGCGGCGAGGAGTTGAGCAGGCGGGCTCTCGTCGAACAAATAAATGCTACAGCCGAGATTCATCATTCATCATCGTCACCAGAGTCATCTATCAGCAGTATTTTTCCATCGTGCAGCTCATCACCTAACCCTTATCAAAATTCATCACCATCATCACGTTCAACAACATTATCACCTCTGTCAGTAGATGTTACACAAGAGGCAGTCGCTAATAATCTTGTGCCCACTACTGGCAATATACGTGCGAGAACAAAGTGGACAGTTGAAATGAACAAGTTCATTTGGCGCACATATCTCACCATTACATACCTCGAAACCAACACGAAAAACTATTTGTCATCACTCTACGAACACTTTATAATTAAGTTTCCAGAAATAAAAGCTACAAAACAAAGAATAGGAGACCAAAGAAGAGCAATAATTAGAAACAAACTACTTACAAATGAAACACTCAATGAGATAAAGGAAGAAGTTACAAACACCATCTCCAACTACCCAATCAACACTTTGACTAATACTTTGATCAATTCAAAGACACGAATGAGCTGGAGCAATAGCATTAACGAAGCAATCATAAAATTATACTACATAATAACAGAATTAGAAACTAATAAATCAGCGTACCGAAAACAACTACATGAAAAGTTCATAGAACAGTTTCCTCATTTGTCACATCTCTCAGAACAACGGATTGCAGACCAAAGAAGAGTAATAGTTAACAATAAACTTATTACAGAAGAACGATTACAAGAAATAAGGACGGAAGTGAACACAAACAGAAACGAGACGGCAAATAATAACAATATAACACCAATTGCGGAAACAACAGAATCAACACAGGTACCTAATTTACATAGAGAGACATTTACAGAAACATTAACATTTACTACAGAAGCATGTAATGAAGAAAATGCGATTGATCGAAACATCGCAAATATAATGAAGACCTTTGATGAGACCTACAAAAAGTATATAAACAGTAACCCCACACAAAGACCATATATTCCTAAGCAAAAAACTTCAAGATCATTAGCTAATATAGTAAATAATATAAACACATTAATTCTACCTAAATTTATTAATCTAGACCATGATTTTCCAACATTGCAAACCATTATATACAGTGCAGCTTATACTGCGGCTGTTTGTAATGGCGCAAAAATCAAAGAATTGAACCAAATCAATTTACCTACAAAGAGAAAACCAGCTTGGCAAAGAAGATTGGAAAAGAAAATTGATACTCTGAGAAAAGACATCGGAAGATTGACACGTTATATTAGCGGTAACAGAAGTAGGAAACTAAACAGACTAGTGGAAGATATTAAAAGTAGACACATTATACATTCAAGACATGAAGAACTAAACTCGACAGATATACATATTTTAGATACTTTAAAACAAAAACTCAGTGTATTCAAAAACAGAATAACCCGATACATTAATTGCACCCTCAGAAAACAACAAAATACTAAATTCATCAATAGCGAAAAACAGTTTTATAGAAATTTGTCAAATAATACCCATAATACCAACGATAGCGCCAATACAAAACGGCCTTCAGTACAAGCATTACATCAATTCTGGTCAAATATTTGGTCAAATCCATCTCAACACAACTCGTCTGCCGAATGGATACAAAAACATTTACAAACAACACAGAGTATACCTGATATGCAATTCCAACATATTCCACTAGATATATTTATACAAGTAATTAAAAAATCTCATAACTGGAAAGCTCCTGGAACTGACCATATCCATAACTACTGGTATAAGAAGTTTACTACAATTTACCCTTTGCTACATAACCACATCAATAAGTTCTTACAATCACCTGATAATCTTCCGGCATACATAATGGAAGGAATAACCTACATGATACCAAAAGATACAGATTACGAAAATCCAGCAAAATATAGGCCAATTACTTGCCTTCAAACAATTTACAAAATATTTACAGCTTGTATATCGGAACTCATATATAATCATGTAACATCAAATAATATTTTAGCTGAAGAACAAAAGGGTTGCAGAAAACTAAGTCAGGGCTGCAAAGAACAACTAACAATAGATTCAGTATTAATGAAACAGGCATACACACATAAAAAAGATATTTCCACCATGTATATAGATTATAAAAAAGCATTTGACTCCGTTCCCCATAGCTGGCTTATTTGCATATTACATAACTATAAAATTCACCCCACAATAGTCACCTTTTTAGAAAACATTATGACCCACTGGCGAACGAAATTAAAAATCGCTACAATAGCAGAACAAACAGATTCGCCATCATTTATTCACATCCGACGAGGAATATTTCAGGGAGACGCACTAAGTCCTCTATGGTTTTGTCTTGCACTAAACCCACTCTCACACATGCTAAATGACTCAAATAATGGATTCCTAATTACAAACAATAACAGCTCTACCCCACTAACACACCTTATGTATATGGATGACATCAAACTATACAGTACTAAAACCCACTTACTTCATCATCTAGCAGACATCACGCAAACATTTTCAAACGACATACAAATGGAGTTTGGAATTGATAAATGCAAGACATTTACTGTAGAACAAGGAGTTATACGACATAATGATTATATTTTACATTCAGGAGTACATATTGAATCCATCGATCCTAACAATTCATATAAATACCTTGGATTTCAACAAACAAGACAAATTAATATTAAACAAACCAAAACAGAACTTACTAAGAAATTTAAACACAGATTAAACATTCTCCTTAAAACCCAATTAAACTCCCGCAATCTAATTAAAGCCATTAACACATTTGCAGTACCTGTTTTAACATATTCGTTTGGCATCATAAATTGGTCACAGACGGATCTTAAAAATTTACAACGGCTAATCAATACTAATATGACAACACACCGTAAACATCACCCACGATCTTGTGTACAACGTCTTACCTTAACTAGAGATGAAGGAGGTCGAGGGATTATTGATATCGTGAACCTACACAATAAACAAATATTATCACTGCGACAATTCTTTCATAAACGTGCAGAGCACTCCACACTTCATACCACAATATCCAACGCAGACGTTAGACTGACCCCACTTAATCTACACGATCACACCATTCAATGCAACAAGCATATCACGGAACCTATGGAAAAAATAGCGTCATGGATGCAGAAAACCTTACATGGAAGACACCGTCACGATCTGCTGCTGCCAAATGTCGACAAGAAAGCGTCGAACGCATGGCTACGAAGTGGTGACCTGTTTCCAGAGACTGAAGGATTTATGATTGCTATTCAAGACCAGGTCATTGAAACCAAAAACTACCTAAAATACATCATAAAAAAGCCTAATGTTATAGACACATGTAGACGTTGCAGAAGCTCACCAGAAAATATCCAACATATAACAGGCGCCTGTCGTGCTATAGTTCAAACTGATTACAAACATAGACACGATCAGGTAGCTAACATAATTCATCAGAAATTAGCACACAAATACAAACTTTCATCTGAAGCGTTCATGCCCTACTACAAATACACACCTGACGTCGTTCTTGAAAACAAGACTCATAAGCTTTACTTTGACCGAGCCATTCTCACAGATAAAACAATACATTACAATAGACCAGATATTACATTAGTAGACAAAATTAACAAAACGACACACATTATTGATATTGCTATCCCTAATACACACAACTTACAAAGTACAATAGTAGAAAAAATAAGAAAATATACCGATCTTAAAGACGAAATATCCCGCATGTGGCACATGCGCCACGTTACCATAGTACCAATAGTCCTGTCATCTACAGGTGTCATCCCTAAAAACCTACAACAATCACTTCAATTACTAGATTTATCCCCACACACATACATCTCATTACAGAAAGCCACAATAGTTAACACATGCAGAATCGTCAGGAAATTCCTACAAACAGAACCAGATCATAATTAAAAGTATTCACTCACTTCCATAAATAATGCTCCCTTAGCTAAGGCTCGCGAGCATTATTAAAATCCGGCCTAAAAACCGAGAGTTTGTCATATAAACCTAAATAATAATAATAATAAAATTCTTTATTGCACACAAAATATAAAATATAAAAACATGTACATAGGCGAGCTTAATACCATAAAGGTATTTTCTACCAGCTAACCTTTGGGAGAGTGAGAGAAGAATATTATGGGTGCAGAGTAAGAAAAATTAAGCAAAAAGATCAAAATATTATAACAAGTAAAATCAATAAATATATATATGGGTACGTAGGTAAGTATATGGTTTAAACATCTAAGAGGATAACAAATATATACTGTGTATAAATAATAAATAAAATACGTGCATATTTAAAATAAATAAATAAATAAATAATAATACCTATATGTTAAAGAAAGGAGATTAAGATGCATTTTGTTTTTTAAGAAGGTGAGAAATTAAGAGTTTTTTAAATATATTTAGAGACGGTGCCTGTCGGATAAATAAAGGCAACCTGTTCCATTGACGGGCTGCAGAAACAGTTAGTGAATCTGAATATCTGCTGGAGGAATGAAGAGGAATTGAGAGTTGGTTGTTGTGCGAAGAACGAAGAGAACGAGAGTGAGAGTCGCACAGATATTTGAAACGATCGCTCAAGTAGGAAGGTGTATTAGGATTATTTAGAATGCCGAACAAGAACGTAAGGATGTGTAAAGATCTGCGAAAACGGATATTAAGCCACTTTAATTGAATACGAAATTGAGAAACATGATCATACTTACGCAGGCCAAATACATAGCGTATGCATAAATTGAGAAGACGATCGAGTTTATTCAGTAGCTCCTCGGTGAGATCGGGATAACAGATATCTGCGTAGTCAATAATAGGGAGTAATAGGGACGTAACTAACGTTAGCTTTGCTGAGCGCGGTATAAAGTTTTGAAAACGCTTTAGTGAGTGCATGGATCCGAAGATCTTTTTGCTAATTTCAGCTACATGCACGTTCCAAGACAGGTCGCTGGTAATGTGGAGACCTAAGTTTTTAACACTATCGCACAGAGGGAGTGACACGTTATTAAAATGTAATGACGGGAGAGCCCCAGGATCCAATCTGCCCACTGCTTGTTTTGTGCCCAGAATAAGTACCTGCGTTTTTAGTGGATTAACAAGAAGGCCGAGGTTTTGAGAGTGGACCCGTATCGCATCCAAGTCCTTGTTCATTTTAATAAAAGCATCATGAATGCCGCTGCTATCAAAGTTCAAGTAAAGCTGCAAGTCATCTGCATACAGATGGTAGGAACAGAATTGAATAGAGAGAGTCAAGGTGTTTATAAAAATTGAGAAGAGTAGAGGAGATAATACGCCACCCTGCGGGACACCTGCTGTCACTGGACTCCATTTAGAGAAAACATCATCCAGACGAATGCGTTGTTGGCGCCCGCGAAGATAAGAATTGAACCAAAGCTGTACAGTTGGCGAGATATTAAGAGATTGGAGCACTGCCGCAAGGATTTCATGGTCTACACAATTAAACGCATTACTAAAGTCAAGGAGAGTGAGGAGAGTGAGCTTTCGATCGTCCATAGCAGATCGGATATCATCAGTGATTTTCACGAGAGCTGTGGTGGTGCTATGGGACGGACGAAAGCCAGATTGAAAGGGATTGAGAAGGTTATTAATTATATCTATAACGATTTAAAGTTAGTTAGGATCTATAAAGTATATATTGATGAGTATTTGTGTAGTCTATGTATACATACAGATAATGTATACATGTCAATTACAGACAAAGCTCGTTCTTCTGGAGGTCATGCAACTATTTTAATTGTAACTGTTCAGAACTTGATTTGTTTAATACGAAGCCAACGTTTGCTCGCAGCTACTTGACCAGATTGTACTGTACAACCCATATGCCTTAGCTGTGTGCCCACAACTGCTTTTATTAATTGTTGTTGTTTATTTTTTGTAAGTTTTCTTTATTTTGTTTTATGTTTGTAGTCCATTTGCGGTAACTTCTAATTGACCCTTTATGTTTCCATTTATTTTTTCCAAATTTGTTATTAGTCGTTAGTTATCCTTTAATAATTAAATAAATAAATACTATTTATGTAGTTTATTGGTTAGAATTGCACCCCACATATTTATACTGTCTCACTCTCCCAAAGGTTAGCTGGTAGAAAAAGCCGTAATAGCTTTAAGTTCGCCTTACATTTAAGTAAAGTGCATTGTGTGATTGTGATTACGGTGGCTTTTCCGCACTTAGTCTCCATTGGACCATTGTGCGTGACCTTTACTCCTTCAGCGGAGCCATTCGATCTCCTCCAGGAAGGCCAGGAGACCCGTTACGTTCCTGCAGAGGAACCCGGAAGAGTCCTCGCAGTCTGGAGGAACCTTAGTCTAGGCGCAGCCACACTGTCGCAATCCATGAGCAAAGTAAAGTACAATAAAAGTATTTAATAAATTTAATAAAAAGTTGGTTAGCAAACATTGTCATTTAAAAAATCAATTTAGGTGCGTATATAATCCCATCTACGAAATTATAAAATTATTTCAAACTGAGTAAAATAATTTCTAATGCGAAACATAGTGGCTTTAACAGTTGGGTTTTTATTTTTAAATTTTGTAATGCTCATACCGTAATAAATGAACTGTTTTCTAGGCTTTTGGAACGCACATTAAGTGAAACGTAAACTAGCTTTGATCAACCAGTGCCATCAATATGCGTTTACGCAGACAGCTCGCCGACAAGCGGTTGCGTTTTAAAACTAATCATATATTTTACTATGAAATACACTTTTCGTACCTACTTGTACATTTGTCATAGATATACAGCACCACTTTAAACCACCATTTTAAACTTTCAATCAACATTGTAGGTAAAAATATTTAAACAAGAAAAAAAAGATAATTATATTTCTACTAAAACTAAATCTAATACTATTATAAAACATAAATTAGCCCCATCACACATCCAGGCGACCTCGTCAAGCGCGGGAAGTGCGGCGGTTTCTGCTGAGAACCTCAAGCTGCGCAAATACTCCAACCTCAGTACAGGTTACGAATTTGCGCCGTTTGGGGTCGAGACGATGGACCCATGGGGACACTCAGCCAAGCGTCTGGCCAAGGAGTTAAGGAGTTGTCCAAACGGCTAACGGAGAAGTCTGGAGTCAGGAAGGCTGGCAATTATTTCTGCCAACGTATTAACTTAGCTATACAGAGGGGAAATGTTGCCAGTCTTCTTGGGACTATCACCGAAGGTATCGTCTCTAGAGGACATTTTTCACTTATATTTATTTTAAATTTACTTTTAAGTAGTTTTAATTTATATTGTAATTATTTTATACTGTTTGTATATTACTTCATTAAATAAATAATCGTTACAAAACATAAATACCTATTAATATATATAATAATACTAGAGAAGAAGACAAATTTCTAAGCATTCCATGGATTCACCGTGCGGGTGCCGGGTCCATCGTGTGTGGGTAAGAGATGAGAAGAATGGTGTCTCGGGCTTGCGACCGACAATTGGCTGGTTTAAGAAAAGGAGGCCTCCTTTTTTTTCTATTGCGCGATAATACGCTCACCATCCACCATTCTACTTCTCTCCCTACCCAACCAAATACTGTATGATTCCGTTAATGCCGTCTTGGAAGCTCGTTCCATAAATGTATTGACGGCAGACCTGCTTAGGCCCAATTCTTTCAGTAAGTGATGCAAAGATTTTGCTGGAACTCCTCTTGCACCAACTTCCACTGCGTAAAGCTGAGTCTTGAACCCGTTCCTGATCATTTCTTCTGTGAGATCATAATATTTATTCGACTTCATGTTGTGGTCTTTTGGAATATTTGATTCCCACGGAACGGTAAGTTCAATAAGGATAACTTTTTTCAAGTTCCGAGAAAACACTAAGATGTCTGGCCTATAGGCTGATACAGCTAATTCATCTGGGATCCTATAATGGTGTTCAAATGTATCCATGAGAATTTTCCAGTCTGATGCGGCGCCAAGGATCGAGGTGGGCTTGCATTTAGTTTTCGTGCTTTGCCCTTCCTTTACAAATGTGGTCAAAGTTTTATTTGTAGTCAGTCCCTTTCTGGCTCTTGCAATAGAAAGACTTACTGCTTCACGGATAACACCTAGGACTTTGTCATGTCGGCGTGAGTAATAGCCCTTTTCTAGGAGAGTAACGCACCCTACAAGTGTGTGTCTAGCAGTTCCTATGGCAGCACCACACAATGTACAGTTCTTTTCCGTAGCTTTTCCCCACCTTACCAGATTACTCTGGTCCGGGAGGGACATTTGAAAAGCGTTTAGGTAGAACTTTAGCAACGCCGGAGACCAATCGTACATTAGTGTGCGCCACTTTAGGGCTGGAGGGATGCAAAAATCGCCCAAAGTTAGCCAGTCATTTTGAACTTCTAGAGTCATCGCGTGCACTCTGAATTCATGCTCTTCATCTTTCCTGAGGAAGGATTTTATAACCTCTTTGTCACTTTCTTTTTTCTTCCAGCCAATGCCTCTTTTGTCAGTCTGGGCACCTGTCATGAATTTCTTGAAGAATAGTAGTCTCGGTTCCATATCTGAGACCAGAGGGTCTCTTGGAAGGGATGAAATTGTATTATCCTGGGAGCTGGTTAGAATTTGATATTTGCTTATACGTAGATGTTTGTATAATTCAGATGGACAAATAAATAAATAATATTCGTAAAAGAGATATAATCTATTTACCTAAAGTGTTCTTCAAAGACTCTATATCTTATTGTAAACAAGGCCAATAAAAATCAAAATATTGTTGTTTAAAGATACCAAGACCAAGAGGCCGAAGCCTGATGCGGTAGTCCGATCAAATCCGCTCCACCACCAACACAATTAAAATTATTACAAAATGTTTTCCATCTTTTTTATGTCAATAATAATTCATAACATAAATTTGTCACTGTCTTCTAATGCCTCGTTTACAGTATAATAAGCTTTTCGGGTCAACATTAGTTTTATTTCTTGTTTGAATTGCCTATTTTTTTAATATCTCAACCTGTCTGGGGTTTTATTTAAAATAAATAAATTAATATTTCCAGAGAGATCACACAGCCCCATCTAGATGGTTGATAAACTACATATTATACTTTTTTTTTTGTATATATATATATATATATTATACATATAAACACCCAGACCGAGACAAATTATACAATGTACAACTTGCCCCCCGTGGGAATCGAACCCACGACCTCCCGAGTTCACGGCAACGTTTGTTACAACTAGACCACGGAGGCGGTCAAATAGGAATATTGTCAGTGTGAAACTCAACCGAATAAATAAAATGTACTAAACAATTTAAAAGCAATTACAAAAGCATTTAAATTCATCAATAACGTCGAAAAAGGACATCATTAATTATAAATTATCTTAAATCGTCACAACCCCTTTATTCTTGCTAAGTAGCATTTTAGTTCGAATTAAAGTTTCGTTAAAATTCCACAATGTGAATATTCACAGTTCGAAAAAGGAGCCGAGACAGTTAAAATAAACGGATTTAATGTTACACATAAATTTGTAACCACACAAACAAATATACAACTCTATATTGAACCTGAAATTTTGACCCTTATAACAAAACTATGCCTCCGTGATCTACCGCTTAAGTCCGTGGATTTAGACGCGGAGGTGCCAAGTTCGATTCCTAGTCGGCGCACAATAATTGATTTATTTATTTAAAAACTTTATTACACTGTGTACAAGAGGCGGGCTTAATGCCACTAGGCATTCTCTCGCAACCAACCTTTGGGACAATGAAACCATTTGTGTTGTGAGGTAGGTAGGTAACCATTAAATAGATTAATAGGTAATTCAAATTAAATATAAATAATATATCTATATTGCCAAATACATACTAATATGTACACAATACTCCATATACTACATACTATAAATATTTTATT
The DNA here is from genome assembly GCA_910589645.1 of Tinea semifulvella. Classification (NCBI taxonomy): domain Eukaryota; kingdom Metazoa; phylum Arthropoda; class Insecta; order Lepidoptera; family Tineidae; genus Tinea; species Tinea semifulvella. Next base: position 8,703,393 of record OU342599.1, read on the forward strand.
TACAAATAGTATCATCACGACCGTTTTTCCTTTCGGGGTGATCAAAAACCACGCTTATAAATAAGCTGATTCACATTTAGCCAACTTTACTATAGGCCAATCATGACAAGTGGCAAGCTCGTCGATGTCTCACGTACCAAACTCAACAATTATCATTAATAAATTATTATGTCCCGACCAGGAATCGAACCCGGTCATGCGCGTCTAAATCCACGGACATAAATGCTAGACCACGGAGGCAGTTCGAGTGGCAAATGTAGGCAATATATGCCACAAATTTTTGGAAGGCTCATCTCGAAAAGTGGAGGTCTAGAAATCTGTGTTCTAGGGGGTGTGATGGTGTTGATGATTTAGGATGCAAGAAGGAAAAGAACTTACAACTCAAAAATAAATGTTCAAAAAAAATTGTATACCCAAGTTTGTTGCCACGGGTTCTGAGTGCCTTAACGAGATATCAGAATCAAAGACAATGGCGAGTATTTTCTTTAATTGATTCGTTGCATTATACTCTTGTCAGTCAGTTTTTAAATCGCACGTGCTTGTAATCTTTCGACGATAAAATAAATATAGACCTTTAAATTGTAATTGTATTTAAATTTTAACTGAAAATCGATAAATAACTTAAATAAAGTATTGTTTGTTTTCTTAATTGATTCGTTATTTAAAGTTTTATTTATAAATTTATGTAAATGACCGGCTGTAAAAGAAGGTCAGTACAAACCCCGTCATGTACCTTCCAAAGAGAAATATACATTGTCATACAATTGTGGAACAAGTAGATGAATTACTATATTTTATATTTAAATCTTGAAGTCTCTGTGACAAAATGTAGCTTTTCGGTAAATATCCTAATTTGTGTTGTGTATTTTATTATATTTATTTACCACAGTCAGTGTTTATTTCGGCCTTTATTTCTCCATAAAGTGGCGACCGTGACTTGATTTTCCATGATGTTTTGTGTTTACATGGAAATCATTAAATAAATGATGGAGAAAAGTTTTGCTGAACGGGCTGTGGTAGGGAGATTTTTTACTAAATCAGAAAATTAATTAGTGGAGCGCTTGGAAGATGGATCTGGGTTCAGTTGTTTGCAGGTATTATTTATAAATTTCCAGGAAACTGCAGACAAATTATTTTTATTAGATTCGTCTATTTACGCTCATATTTTAAGCCATGAAATTTTGAAAGAGGCCGATTTAGAACTAGAATACATTTTAACTCAAAATTATAAAAGGGCAGTATTCTTATGTAGAATATAAATTTGAACAAATTACTATTGTCATGAAAATTACATCAGATTACCCTCGCCAACCCGACTGGCCAGCGTGCCGAGTGTTGGCCAAATTCTCGAGAATTGTATTTTGGAGGTAGTGGAGATTGAAGACTCTGTAATTTAGGAGTTGTGATGAAAATAGTTTCCAAGAGCTTAGGTATTATACAGACTGTATTTTAGTGGGCCTTCAAGGCCTCGTACAGGGAGCGGCAGGGAAACTTGCTGAATTAAATTGGGCGCCAATGAGCGTGGCGCGGTCAGAAAGTGGTGGGACACAATGAACTTCACTCCCATCCCTACAAACTTGCTGTGGTCCAACAGTTGATTGAACTCGATTTTGTTTCTCGCCAAACTGCATGTGAAGCGCTCAGTAACTTGCCACACGACGCTCTCGTGTTTTTCAGTGTCAATGTTAAAACTACTTAAAACTAAAATTCAGAATGTCTACTATACGATAAAAATACGATAATATACGAATACTGCTATACTCGTATATATAGTATAATTTTGCTCCTGCCTCTCATTCATTCATTTTATTTTAGGTAAATAATCATTAACCTATTGGTTTTCACTTGTTTATTATTATTGTTTTTCTTTTACTTTTGCTAGTCACAGTTCAATTGCACTATTAATTTAATTGTAGTTACTATATTTTACTCCTATTTCTGTTTTAATTGTATTATCTAAATAATATAAAATCTCTTTGGCTTGTGTTCCACTATTGCTACTTTGTTTATATGTTTAATATAATAAGGTGTGTTTTTTTTTAAATAAATAATAATAATTAAATCTATAAATGAAGTACTTTTTCTTATATACCTTTAAATTCAGCAAGTTTCCCTGCTGCCCTGATAAGAAATAACTAAACATTCGAGTCTCGGGGCACAGCCTGTTAAAGTTATTTGTCAGTATAATCTTGTATAAGGAAATAAACCTAAAATATTTTTTAATTAGACACTTTAATTTTATATCTAAGTAAGACAAACCTCGCTACATTTTTATACGTGTCATAAATACAGTTACAATTGATTCAATTAAATTGATCGCAGACTAAACTGAGGCAATAAATCGACAAATAACATTTTAATATCCTAATTAGGTTAGGTTATTTATGATATGTACTCGTATATATTTCATTCAATAGCGTATTAATTCAATTATACATATCGCTGTTCAAAATATTGTTTTAAGCATTTTTTTTATTGTCAATAGTTTTTTATTAGAAATAAATTAAATATAAATTAAAACTTAGTTAGTTAATAAATGTAATAAAATAAAATAAACTATAAATAAAAGATGTCCTTTAAAAAAGACGTCCCATCCGATATAGTCCCAAGGAGACTGGCAACATTTCCCCTCAGTATAGCGAGGCTAATACGTGTAAGCCGCTTTGACAACTCCTTGGCCAGGCGCCTTGCTGTAAGCCCCATGGACCCATCGTCTCGACCCCAAACGGCGCAAATTCCTAACCGGTACCAAGGTTGGCGTATTTGCGCAACTATGACACCGCACTTCCCGCGCATGACGAGTTCGCCTGGATGTGAGATGGAGCTAATGTGTCTACACACGTCGTATTCCACACCAGAGACCTGCCAAGTTTCCACGGCCCTACACTCATTCCGTCGGATCATTTAAGCAATTTAAAGTTCGGAATACATCGTATCCTTTAAATTAGAACCAAATGACATCATCCATGTTGGGCTATTTTTGTACTACTGTGCTGTCTACGATACGATAAAAAAAATGTAAATAGTAGTGTTGATACGTTTATTGAAATAACTAATGTTATTTTTACTATATATTACTGAGCAATTTATTATTTGTATTCAAAAACTAAACCTAATAAAAATATAAACTATAAATAAAAAATATCCTCAAGAGACGTCCCATATCCCAAGAAGACTGGCAATATTTCGTTAATACTTGGCAAAAATAATTGCCAGCCTAACTATATCCAGATTTCTCCGTCAGCCGTTTACAACTCCTTGGCCAGACGCTTGGCTGAGTGGGGCCCTCATCCATCGTCTCAACCCCAAACGGCGCTAACTCGTAACCTGTACCGCGATTAATGTGCAATTAAGTTATTTGTAAAATAAAATATGTAGTTTTCATATCAATCAAGTCCTTTAGTGCTAGAGTTGTTATGATGATAGTTTATAATAAAAAAAATAAAGTAAAAAACTGACGTTCTACTGTCTATGCCTATCACTACTATTTTTAGTTTTATTTCATTTCCTAAATACTTTGCACAAATTATGCAATAAATATTATGTATAAATCGATTCGTCGACATGTGTATTTCGATTTCACGGGTCCATAAGTTTTAATTACGAGGGACGAGTAACTGGTGCGTTCGAGTACCAGCAACAGGTTTCTCGGAGGAGAAACTGACCAGGGCTTGTCAACAATTTAGACCGACTGTCACTCTCTGTATGATATTAAAAGCCGATACCATGTAGCACATTCGCAATGAATATTGTAACTTAAAGTATATTGTACAAAAACAAATATTTGTTTTGTTCCTTATCCAGTAGCTCGGTTAAAAGAAGCTCTCCTTCAATTCCTAAATTGGTCGGTATAAGAGGTACACTTTATTTTTCATAGATTTACAACACAACCGCTCCCGTGCTTTGGAGAGCACGCGTAGCCGTCGCCGCGTCGGTCCCAGTTTATAAATTGTCATTATTAATTTACATCAGACCCTCGACAACCAGCCAGCGTGGCGAGTGTAGGCCATATATTCCAGATATGTTCTGAAATACCCATATACAACAGTGGAGTTCTAGGATGGTGCAATGAAGTACCTTATTAAATTAACTAATAAAACAAGATTATGACAATATTTCCTGAGCCCTAAAAGACGCATTTAATTAAAAAACAAAAAAATATGCAAAATATTGTAGATAGTATTAAATATTGTATTTATCTTCTGTAAACCACATAATTTTATAGATAAAAAAGTACCTAAGTAATTTGGATATACACATTTTAGCCAAATTTTGATAACGAGTTTTAATTTAAAATATAATACCACGTCTTTTCGTCTCTTCCGGTGACAAGGGCTAGCTCTTCGCCCAAAGAATCAGTATTGCAATTCAGCGGGGAAATACAGCCATCGTTTTTGCCACCATTCCAGGCGGACGGAACTTACGAGTATATCCGTATGCGTATTAATTTTATTTTATATTAATATTTTTTCCAATAAATGATTTATCGTTTTAAATGTTGTGCATAACTTTAATATATAATAAATTATCAAATGTGATTCGTGGTACTAACTCTTAACACTTTCGCATGAATACACTAAATATTCGGACAAGTTGATGTGTTATGTGGCGCGTTACAGTTTGCCTTTTGTGGAACTTTTTTAATTGAGCAAATGATTATACAATTTATTAATAATTTTAATTTTACGGGTCCATAGGTACCTATTTATTACTTACTATAACTGGTGCGTTCGCAGTAGGTACATATTTTTTTGTAAGGAGTGTTTTTGACTTTGCTTAAATAAATATTGTATAATAACTTAATTTGGGTACTACTGCAAACATTATAAAATAAATAGTTAATTAAATAATTTGTTTGCTTAAGTCGTAATATTAAATTATTTGGCCGCGTTTTGGTATTAATGGCAAATTTATATCAGTAATAACAATATTGTCAAACGTTGCATAATCTAAATGGTTGGCCACCTGGGTTGAATTTCACCGCCTGGGCAGCGGGTCGCCCGAGGCACTTGCTACGAAACCACCTAGCTATACATATAGATAAATTTACGATTTGAACTTTATATTTTAATAGACTAAGTCGAGCTTGTTAACAAGTTAAAGTTAACATTATTTATCTATTTACTTGGGGACATCTACCAACAACACTACACTGGCAAGCAATAAATACGGGTCACCATATATTACATCAACCCCTAACTTTGCAATAAAAATTGTACATAGGCATTTTCTAACAACCAACCTTTGGGAGTGTGGGAAAACTATCTAAGGCTGCAAATTTATAATGATTAATCTACATACTAATAACTATGTATAAAGGCGGACTTAATGCCGCTAGGCATTCTCTGACGGCCAAACCTTTAGGCCATTTAGACAGGATAGGTGGTAGGTGCAATTAAAAATTATGTGAAATTAAATAAAACAGAAATATAAATATATACATACCAAAATCTACATACTAATATATACTAATATAACACAAATAAAACTACTTACATGATGAGGAGAGTGTATAATACATAAAATAATAAATATATCTGGCAAGCGGCGCAAATACGTATCTATAATCAAAGACTATGTGTTTGTGCCGTTTGCTGTAGAGACTTTAGGCCCGTGGGGTCCAAGCACTAAAACATTTTAAAAAACATCACCCCTCGTCTAATTGTCTGCTCTGGTGACAAGGCGGCTGGTTCATTTCTCGCCCAGAGAATCAGCATAGAAATTCAGCGACCCGCGACCAGCGCTCTTGCCACCATGCCGCGCGGATACAATTTATATTTAAATTAGTTATTCAACTAACTATTCAAAATTAGTTGTTCACTATCCCAAAGGTTTGTTGTTAGAAAATGTCAATACACATTAAGCTCGAATTTATCTTTCTATCTAGGACTAACGTTTTACAACCAATAAATATATTGGAAGTCAGATTATTAATTTAAAATAAAATACATACGTCAGAGTAATGAGCGGTAAAACCAATTCGAAGCGAAAAATGAAATAAGAGGCCAAATTAATGTGTGCTTATGCAAGGGCGGCAGGTACGATCAAGTACATAACACAAAGGGAAAGTACAGTGACTGGTTTATTCCTTATTATTATTGAGTGCACAGTTTTTTGCGCAAATTGGTGCATCGTGGCGACCCCGTAATGATGTCCTCGCGTGTGGTCGATTCCGAGTAAGAATTCGCAATTTGAATTCGAATATAATTATTCGGACATGTAGTAATCTATTTCAAATGTGTCTCGATATATATCACTGCCATACGTAATCATCAGTTATTACAATATTAATGAATAGCTTGATTAACATAACTTATGGCCATATATTTTTATCTGAGTAACTCTTTTCTTAAAAGATTGATGGCCTGTACAAGTAAGTGTAAATTAAGTTTAATTTTATTAATATTAATATTCATTTGTCATAATTGACATGTTTATAAAATAAAGCCATTTGATATATTGGTGTCTTATTTATTCTCGGAATTACATTAATGATATTTTCCTTGACAATTATACAACCTTACGACCTAGTGTTCGAAAGGAAGTAATTAGTGTCGTGCTAAGCCTATCCAATGTCAAGTGGATATCGATAGCCGTACGTAAATAATGCCTGGGATACACGAGGTGCATACCGAATTAACTTAATTTTTGAGCCAGTAAGATAGTGAAAAAGTTAGCATCTTAAACAAGGATAATTTAATAGAATAAAGTTTATATTGTTGATAGCTGTCTCTACCACAAATGTAGCCATCCTGCAGCCAAAGTCTGGATTATTTACCGAAAACGTTAAATTATCAACATAATGGATTACTTTATTACAGTCTAAAGCTACTGCAGTACTGCATTATGCATGGCAATACAAGTATGACAGCAACAACTGACGTGCACGCCATCACGGCCGCAGATTGATCGCAATGGTTTAAGCGTATCTTTATTGTGGGAATGTACGAACAACCTTAGCCGAGCAAATAACGGCACAAAACAGAATTTGGCTAGTGGATACAAGTCGCTCGATGGATAGTTTTCCAACAACTATGCGAAGAAAGTGAGAATGCGTAATTACAGTCGAGGTTCGCAAAACTAGCTCGTGTATTCCGGGCATAAATGACAAGCTCAGTGCAGACTTATAGGATGCTAAATAAAGAACGATAACACCGTTAATGGACACTGACATCTTCGGCACATCGTTTATTTTATAAGCAAGTTATGCCGCTCTCGCTGGTACTAGTGTTGTAATGAGATATTATCGATGTTTGTGTTACACGGATCACTTGATTACGATATATTGGTCGATGATTATAAATAACTGCCGACGTATCGAGTAGTTTAAATGGGAATGTAAATTAATTTCTACGTGGAGAATTTACTATAAACTTTTAGATTATATCGATAAATAACATGTATGAATAAATGAATAAAAATCCTTTTGCTTATCATTTTTTATTTTTATATTTCTGCAACCAGATTTAAATTACCTAATTAACTGTTTAAGGAATATGAATTATCAGATAAAAAGCATAAATATTTCCGAAAAATAACAAAAGTACATACTTATTTTTAGTTTTTAAATAAACCAAATTACTTGGTATACCTCGCCAACCCGTCTGGCCAGCAGCGTGACGAGTGTAGGCCAAATTCTCCATAAACGTATTCTGAAAGGCCCATCTCCAACAGTGGAGGTCTAGGACTCTTATTTAGGGACTATAATAACTTGTTTGAACGATTATTTATTTTGTATCTCGCTATTGTAAATTTGTGTAAATGTGGTATTTACACAAATTATAATTGAAACAAAACAAACATAAAAAATATGTTTTTAAAAGTGTTACATAAAAAATAACATTAGCAGCTGTCATAAAAGAAAAATATAAAAATCAAACTATAATAGAAAGTAAGGTCCAAATAATACTCATATAATAAATAAAAATATTTACCCATGATTTGATCCTTAGGCAGTGTGACAATAATATGTACGTAAAATTATAGGTTATCGACAAAAATTAAGTTAATGATACATTTTCGGGACATTATAGGTAGTTTTTTTAACAAGTTTATCGATAAGCTACTAGGTGACATCACTAGAAATTGGTTCACATACCCCGGATAGGTAAGATCAGTATGTAAAGCAGGTGCAGGCCGTGTATGGCCGGTTGGCTGCGTAGGACGTACTGTTAAGGCTTAATGGCGCCTTTACGAAGGTTTCGCACTGGTCTTCGAGAAAGAGAGAAAGTATTCAAACCTGAAGATGTGTTTTTTGATAATGATTTCTGTAATAGTCGTCATCTAAATCCATTGCTTATTAAATCCACTTGGCTAGACTAATTTGGTGGGACCATATTGACGCTTCAAAAAATTTGTTTGGTCTGTGCTTTTTTTTTTCATTAGAGCCCCTAGAACACAGCGTCCTAGACCTCCACTGCTGGAGATGAGCTTTCCAGAACAAATATCTGGAGCATTTGGCCTACACTCGCCACGCTGGCCAGATGGCTTTGCGAAGATATGATGTCATTTTTTAAGTCAATTTATTAACGATTCCACAAGTATTAGTGGAACCTGGACTGACGGCTTTACGTGCTCTCCAAAGCACCGGAACGGTGGTGTTGTATATCTATGACAAGTGTACGTAAGAAAAGTGTTTCTTACAAGTCATTGGTACATGCCGGGTGGGTTTGAACCGACCTTTGTAGGATTTAAGGAACGCGTTCTTACAACCGAGCCACCACCGCGCCTCTCTTGGTCTGTATAGTATTTCGTATTTTTTACTGCATCCGTAGTCTAGCGGTAAAGTCCGTGGATTTTGGCGCATAGGCACCGGGGTTCGATTACTGGTCAGGATACAATAATTTATTTGTGTTATTTTTCGAGTTTGGTACGTTAGATACATCGACTAGTTTAACACTTGTTATGATCGGCCTATAGTAAAGTTGTCTAAATGTAAATCCGCTTCTTTAATAGCGTGATTTCTGACCACCCCGGAAGGGATATAGGCGTGATGATAATACCTACTTTTTAGAAGCATTTAATCGTCCAGAAATTTCTGGAAAACCCATCTCCAACAGTGAAGGTGTAGGACGTTGAGTTCCAGGGGCTGTGATGATGAAGGATTTGCTAAGGTCCAAACAATATTAACTTCTTAGCACAATAACGCATAGAAACAAGGTAATCGCACGATAAGTGAGGCCGTTTAAACTTAGCTAAAACGACTAGTTACTAAACAAGCAATGTCAGTCTCAAGGACAAATTATCATGCTTACAGCTCTCGGGTTTTTTATTTGAATATTTATTTAAAAATAGTACAGAGGCGAGCTATAATGCCAGTAGGCATTCTTTACCAGCTAACCTTGGGGATCGAGTAAGGTGATAGGCAGGATGAAAAAAATTAAGAAATTTTAATGATACAGTTAATAAGTTACTTAACTAATTTTAATATACTACACATTATACCTAAACATATAAACATACATAAACCATACATACAATTATACATACAAGTACATCATATACATTATAACTTAAATAAATGATGATTATCGTGCAATTAATAGGTGTCATAATCAATCAAAAACAAAAGAAATGTTCTAATAACTACAGTAGCTTACGACCATATTATTCTTGTTGTTTGTTCCTCTATTATCTTTCTAAGATTAACTTGTAAATTAAAAATAACACTCTTTATTACGACTTCATAAACAAAATTTTACGTGTTTAATTGCTTGTAAAGCTAATAATTGTTAGAATAACTCGTAATGTGAGCAAACGATGCATAAGATTATCGAAACATATTCAAAGATAATATTTTGTAACTTCTCAAAGTGGCTACTAGTTTTTGATATAATTTAGTGGAACAGGAAGGCGGCCAGTTCTCGCCTCGCCACTTAGAAATTAATTAAAATCCATTGACATGTGTATAAATAATAACCAGTCCAATAATAACAATCAACTGTCGCAGATTGGGGCCAACGTCAAATCAATTACGCGGCACAAACACCCAGCATCAGCGTAATTAATTATTTTCTAATGAATAAAGTACATGTATGCCATGCAAGAGGTGTGCCATGTTTCATAGGTTTCTGTACATATTACAGAAATAATGCGTAATGGCATATTAACGTCTACATGCAACCCCATGCATTATTTAATCACCTTATTGGAAAATCAAAGATAACTCTGCGCTCTTCTCAAAACAAACAACTATACTCGTATATCCCTCTATCTACACACTTTCAGCAGATATGCATGTTCCCTCACAGTTTTGGCTGCTGGTTGCAAACTTCCATTGGTGATTAATATTTTACGAGTATATAAATGTAATATTTATAATATTTTTTTAATTTATTTTTTATCAGCACAACGCCATCTCTTATCGCAATTACAAAGGTTGGTTGTTGGAAAATGCCTACAACATTAAACTCGGCCTTGTAAAATACTTTTGTAACAGTGTCCAATAAAATAATAAAGAACTTTATCATAGAATCGTACAAAATTCGCAAAACTATAGAATGGTAGGTATTGATGAATAACCAGATGTCAACGCGTGATACTCGTTAATTATATTTTTTGTTATAACCTTGTCTTTACCTGGTGATAGACATGTTACAATAATGGAAACGACTAACATAAATACATTAAATTTATGGCCAGAGAGAATAAATTATTTGTACCTACATACCACTAAGGACTGGTCTATTAAGATATATGTCAATGTCACCATTACTCTAGGTGTACTCTGCTCGACAGCCTCTTTGCACTTGGATAATTTACATATTTCATCAATTTTAATTTTATCATACTTGAAAATGTTTAATTACTATAATTTTATTCGGTAGCGAATAATTATCGGGTACTGTATATTATAATTGCATATGATAAAACGTTTATTTTCAGCAATCTCGACTCATAAACATTTAAGTATTTAACCGCTAAACTATAGCTTACATAATGTAATAAATACAACTATTTGAGAAATATACTTGTTTTTATACAATTTAAAATATTCATAAAAAAGTTAAACAGGAATAAGGTGAGTTGCACTATTTAACATTTAACAGCTTCATCATCACTGCAGCACTATGTACAAGGGGCAGGCTTAATGCCTTAATTAAATTCATCATCACAGCCCTAGAACACAGCGTCCTAGACCTCCACTGCTGGAGATGGGCCTTCCAGAACATATATCTGGAGAATTTGTCCTACACTCTCCACGCTAGCCAGACGGCTTGGCAAGGTTATGATGTCAATTTTTAATGTCAATTTAGTAACGATTCCACTAGTTGGTATTAGAGGAACCGGGACCGACGACTTAACGTGCTCTCCGAGGCAAGGGAACGATGGTGTTGTAAATCTATGAAAAATGTACGTAAGAAAAGTGTATTTCTCATTGGTATCTAAGGAACGCGTTCTTACAACCGAGCCACCACCGCATATGCTTACTTCGAGTATAATGGTATTTTTGATCGTCTATGTTGATCTCAAAATTAAACACCCAGTGTAGCTACTAGAATTGGACTATAGTTAGCATCCCAGCCACTGCACAAAACAGTGGTCGAGGGGGTAACTGTTTGTCAATTCAAATAAAGATACATTTATACTTTACGTGCTAATCGTTTACAATGGGACGGTGGGGGACAAGTGCTAAGAAGTTTTTACAAGAACTGTCTAAGCGGCTAGTTAATGCTGGGTATGGTAAAAGGGAAATGTTTCGTGCAGAAAATCAGCATTGCTGTGAAGCGGGGTCATACTGCATGTATTCTAGGCACACTGCCTCAAATTATGAGTCATTTCTTATTTATTTATAGTTTTATTTATAATTTCGTTAAATATTTTATAGGTATTTATAATCAAATGTATCTAACTCTACTTCAAATTAATCTATTAAAACTATAAATTAACAATCGCTAGTGAAATGTTAAGAATGAAATGAAAATGAATTGGTTTTTTTATTAAATATAATACGTCAAATAATATTTAAATGCATCGCACAAAATTCGAATGAGTGCCTTCACTCCGTAGCCACGACTCAGACTTAGCTGTTAAGGCACGCAGGACTAACAGTAAAAGAGAGACGGTTCATAGGGTTTTAGTCCATAGGCGCCTTGAGGTCACCTTATGAGGCCTCATGGTGATTCGGGCATGCGTCCTCTCGCGGTAGCCCTTCAGGCTGGGGTCGTATCGTCAGGCAATTTTTTGATATCCGTCATTAAAAAAAAAACTATAGAACTTAGTGGAATGGCGATAATAATAAATATCCAAATGTAGAAGTATTTTTACCACGATGTTAACAATGACTAGAACTTCGATTAAATATATATTATAACCAGTAAGTATCTAAGGTAAACATTGAACACGCTAAATAATGAACGCAAAGCTTGCGTGCCTGTTAGATAATTCACTGATAAAATATACACTACGTCCTACTGGCTTTCAAGGGAACAAGAATTTATTCATGTTTCCATTTAGTTTAGCGGTGGTAGCAAATCAATAGCTCCTGCGCATCGGAAGCGCCGTCCCGCCCCCGCGCCATTGTGCACGGCCTAATGCACCGCCATCTACCGGCCGACCGTTCGCTATATTTATGGTACAAATAACCATTATATAAACATACTAGGTCGACCCAGCTTTGCTCGTGTAATAATGTGGTCGAATAAAATATATTTTAATTGGTCGTATAGTCACTTCTTATGACAATGCCCAATCCTATATTCCAGAGATAATATGTATTTGGTCAAAATTGATTTATTATATTCATAATTAGTCATATTTTTTTATTCGTACGTAATGCTATAATATTTTATGTTTATATTTTTTTTGTATTCATGTAATAGTACTTGTATGTAAATTGTATTTACTTTATTTGCACCCACAATCCTTTGCCTCACTTTCAAAGGTTAGCTGTTATAAAATTCCGGAAGGTATTAAGTTCGCTCCTGTACATTACTATTTATACTTACATTTTATTTTGTGCACTAATCAGTTTATAACTAAACTAAAAAATCAATAGATGTGGGGTCACTGTTCCCTGTTCATGATACCATATAGCCTGGGTAGTAAACAGTTGGGTAATATAGGCGTAAAGGCAATACAAACTCAAAGCAAATGCATGTGGGTTCACATTTAATGGCCAGAACACTACGTCATTTAGACTATTAATTAATATTATTGTACAAAGGTGAAGATAAATGCCTACAAGGCATTTTCTAACATCTAACCTTTAAAAGAGTGTGAGATTAAGGGTAGTGCCGATATCAAAATCAAATAATAAATAATATACTACACACACTACTTACTAATAGACACTGTTACATAAATTACACTATAGAAAGATATTATGCCAAATATTTGTTGTTAGCCTGATCTAGTAATGTTGCAGTGACCAAGGGATTAAAAACGTGGACAGACGTCACGGTGTCTAATAGCAAGTGTTAGCTTGTGTTTAATGCTATGTGTTATTTTAAGCTTTAAAGGTCATATAAACATCCATACATATATCCTCACAAATTTTCGTATTTGTAATATTAGTAGGTTTAAATATTACATTTGAAACCTTAATTATATTACTTCAAAGAGTTGTAGTTGTAGTTTCAAATGTTGTAGACTGTACAGCTTTTACTATATTGGCGTATCGAACGGTTTTGCGAGATTTGTGTTCACTTTACTACAACTCCGATGAGTTTTAATGATACTAATGATTGCTTTTAATGCCGTTTCGAAGTATACGACGTATTGTTTGTTAGTTATTGGGCTAAATTTATTTAATTATACAACAACAGTACTGTTCTTGGAGATCTTATTATTATTTAATAGAAGAACATCTGCTTGTGTATAATTAGTTTTGTTTGTACGCTTCTTCTTTTCAATTAAATATATCAAATTAATATAGTTGATTAATAAGATCTTTATTTTTTTTTTATATTTTAGGTAGACACTTATAGCAGTAAAAAAAGACAGAAAATTAAGAGCGACAAAAAATAGTTCCAAATAGACTCGGGGTAAACCAGCATGATGGTATGATGATACTAATAATAAAAAACCACAAAAAAATAAAAACCACAATCAAATAAATAAACTATTGACATAGGCCAGAAGTCAGAAAAAGTAAACAAAAATAAATAAGAATGTATAAATCTTAGTAAAGAACGACAACCAAATAAATAAACTATCGACAAGAAGACAAATTTCTAAGCATTCCATGAATTCATATACAGGTAGATCCTTACAATGGTAAAAAAAAAAGATCAACAAAAAATATTTCTGAAAAAACTATCGTAAAATGATTTGAAGCATAACAGCATGATGGTCATGATGACTGACGACACTATCATTAACACATAAAATATAGTTAAACAAAGTACTCTAAATCTTAAATACTTATTTTATATTTCATTGATATGTGTAAAACATAAATAATAATGTATTTTAAGTAAAAGAATATACAAACAGTACAAGTATCAAAGCACATTCCGAAGTCACTTTGGTAAATTATTATCTACTTCTCTCCAAGGAAAATGTAATTTATAGTGCGGATAAATTGAATGAACCTCCACAGATCAGTCCAACGAGTGAAATAAATCTACAGATGGTTTACACTATATATTACGGTTTGATTTCATACAATTTATACATTCATGTTAATGCTTGTTATTTAATGTTTCCAGAAGAAGTCGTTAACAAATAGGGTTTATAACAGAAGAACCATAGAACTTACAATTTAAGTTGTATATAATTTATATATATTATTAATTGCTTTCCAACAATACAAAATATACTTGTGGGTAGGTACATCAAAATATAAATTTAAAATGAGTGATAAAATGTATCCTAATCCTGAAGTTTAAATTTAGACCGGTAAAAAGAGCTACTAAGAGTTTTAAACCAAAACTGTTATTCACTGAATTGACACAGGATATGAAATTCTTGCATTAATCAGAAACCTGTTCAATAGGGCTTCACCCCTGGCCTTTACAGTAAAAATCCTTTTTCGCATCCTCATATTGTCATGCCGCAACTCTACCTTGCATTTAGGCAAGCGGGGGCAGTCTATTACATAAGGGTACTTTCCACTTTGATAAAAGCGAGTACTGGTGATTAATACAGTTAATTAATGATTAGTGTAAACACGTGTGAACCGCGATTAATTAGTGCGAGTGATTAGTATTCAGCGAAGTAAAATGAATAGAAGCGCGTTTCATTTTTTAGCGAATAGCGAAATCCCGTACGTCTTTTCCTCTTCTTTACTCTCAGTTACTAAAAAGAAGCTCGCTTGTTTTGCTGTTCGATACCCAACAACTAAATTTAAACTAGGCACGGCAACTGAACAACATTAACTACTTGCAGTACACATTTGAACAAAGCAATCACACTAATCACCTGCACTCGCTCTGTAAAATAATTTTTTGCAACTCCATGTAAAGTCGTCATTATCATTAGCTCTCTTTACTCTTGGATTCTCCCCTACCCACAGGTTTGGCATTGCATGTGCCCAAAACTTCATCCATCACAACAATTCCACTGGCAGTCGACAATGGCGACACATCAAGCAATAGCTTATTAATTAATAAAGCATTCCCATTTAAACGTCGAACGCCCTCAAGGCGAGCTTCAACTGTTTTTATTTTCGCTTAATGAAGTCCATAAACGGCGCTTGCGTCCGTCCCAGAATTTGCATTGATCCACGTGTAATTGCGCGAGTAGGAAATTGCCTCTTTAGTACTGATACCAATTTGGACTCGTCCATGTGACGCGCCTTCTTGTCAACGTGTGAGAAATAGATAGCCTATTCAGTGACTTGGAATTCTCCTAACATATGCTCTATCTTTACAATTTCAGAGCGAAATATCTGCATCGGCTGCTATATTTCTACAATTGAATAGAATTAGAAAGCTCGATATCGGAACTGTAATTTGAATAGAATTGCTTGCTGTGGATCAATAGGAGAGGAATCATTAGCACTTGACAATTGGACGTCCACATTATCATCTTCAATAATCTGTTTGGCATTTCACTGTAATGTCAAGGATTGCAGAATACCAATGTGGGCAGTCCTTATTGTATATTGAACAAACAATACGAGTTTTTTAAAGAACCTGTATTGAATTCACAGTCAAATACAAATGACAATTATTAATTGATTAATCTTTATTTATTTCGTTAATTACAACATACGAAGAATTAAGAGTCTCTCGGCATTATCATCGCAGGCTAATGATAATGTCCACTTTACATGGAGGTGCAAGGAATTATTTGATATTTACATTATTAGCTTAATCGTGGATATAATTGTAAAACTAGTGGCAAAAGTATTTACGTACAAAGTTTTAAGAATTATGTTAATTGTTCTATTTAAAAATTGCTCAAATAAAAAGCATCATGCGTTTAATTTGCAGAGTGGCGTGCGTCGTACCCATTACAATAATAGAAAATCCTAGATGAAGCATGAAGATCTTGACCTGCGCCTGCGCACGTGCTATTATGTCAGCCATTCATAGCAAATGGTCTTAGATCGTACGTTAATGATAGCCCGCTGGGAGCTGGCTCACTTCTTTTATAATCGGAAACTGCCATTCAGATGGAAGGTCAATTGCTACTAATACGAGCAAAAATTAACAGGTGCTTTTGTTACACTAGGTATTGGCAATGGTTTGTTGTTACAAATTGCTATAATAACTTGAAACTACACTATTTATTGTGGTATTCTGGGAGCAATCATACTTCGTGGTGTCCTTGTTATACTGTAGAGTGTTTAATTTCGTGTTGTATTCTACTTGTTATTTTGTTAGCTTTAAATAATTGCTAGTCTATGTATTATGTTATATCTTAATCATGATTAATATAAAAACTTTATAAAAAAAAAACTTACTCACTTAACTTTCATTCTCAATTAAATAATATAATTTCTTCCGAAGATAGATATGATTTGGTAATGGCAATTGATCCTGGGAAGTTTTGATTTAGGGTGTCGCACATCACATTGCCACCAGATATGAGTGATAACAGAAAAGGTCAGGAGCCATTACTTTATCCTTAACCCCTTTTGAAACTTTTTGTTTCAGTTGATTAGCCCTTTTGCTTAAATTAAGTTTTTTACTTCTTTTACCACTTAATTTATTCTGTTTGGAAAATTTTCCAAAGTCAGAATCAAATCATTTATTACAATTTGGCCTTCGGGCTCCTTTGTATTGTCACATTTTTTTACATCGAATTGACCTAAATATAAACATACACCAACAATAAAAGGTATTCAAAATACAATAAAAAATCATTTGCACATCTAACAGGGATTTTTGTCACTAATAAAATCATTTATTTGTCGACGTTAAACACATTTTTTTTATTTATCTACACATAAGTGACGTAGTTAATTTGGCAGTGTGTTATGAAAATGAACACCAAGTTACAAAAAAAACTTACTGTTTTTATTGAGACGAAGATGAGGTTAAGCTAATTTGTGCTTATTGCACATTTTAAATTGATTTGTGGACGTACAAAATAGTCTAGTCCCCGGGCCTATTTGAGTTGGGAAGATAATACTAGTAGTCGGTAGATAAATACTAATATATGCCACACATATATTTTTTTTATTATTTATAAACTTTATTGCACAATAGGCATTCTCTGACAGTCGACCTTGGGGACAAAAGAGATATCAAATAGAAATATGAGACGGTGCAAAAATAAGAGTTAAAATAGACAGTTTTTGCTATAACTAATACCTCACCTAATATCAAATACATATACTACTTATGTACATCGTATATAAAAAATAAAAATATATTATTATTCTCGAATAAGTAAAGTAAAGCATCATCACGACCGTTTCCCTTTCGGGGTGGTCAGAAACAACGCTTATAAAAAACCGAATTCACATTTGGCCAACTTTACTATAGGCCAATCATGACAAGTGGCAAGCTCGTCGATGTCGCCAGCATACCAAACTCGAGAAATATCACAAATAAATTAAATATTAATTAAATGTATTTATTTACATTAATCAATATTTTTGTGTCCCGACCAGGAATCGAACCCGGTACCTCCGAGTCTAAATCCACGAACTTAACCGCTAGACCACGGAGGTATTCTCAAATATTCACTTTTTTTTCATTCATTACAGCCCTAGAACAAAGCGTCCTAGACCTCCACTGCTGGAGATGGGCCTTCCAGAACTGGAGTATTTGGCCTACACTCGCCACGCTGGCCAGACGGCTTGGCGAGGATATGATAACAATTTATTAACAATTCCACAAGTTGGTATTAGTGGAACCGGGACCGATGGCTTAACGTGCTCTCCGAGGCACGGGAACGGTGGTGTCGTAAATCTATGATAAATGTACGTAAGAAAAGTGTATTTCTAGTTGGTACATGCCGGGGGGGTTTGAACCGACCTTTGTAGGATATAAGGTACGCGTTCTTACAACCGAGCCACCACCGCGCCAATATATTCCGCGCCAAAAATATTCACTATAAAACATTAAACATATTATATCAAAGTGATACAAGTACAAGACACGGTCACAGATGTTCTAATAGCATACAATTATGATGGCAGCAGCGGTCGCTTGATGATAAGAACTAGCTATTGGTCCATTTACATACATGTTTGACTTGTACAAGTACCTTCATACATGCTCTGTATGTGTGGGAGATGATTGTTCCTTCACAGATTATAAAACTAGAACTATAAAGTACTTTAGTAGCAGCTTTTTATAGATATCGACTAATCTCCGCTCGTATATCCAAGACACTCAATCGTTTAATAATAATATTATATTTAAATAAAATATATTATCATAGCAGATTAGTAATTTTTTCATAATCATGACCACAGTTCCTAGACCTCTCTGTTGGAGATGGGCCTTCCTAAATATTCTAGAGAATTTGGCCTACACTCGCGAATTTTTCTCTCGGTCTGATATAATAATAATAATGCTTTATTGCACAAAAACTAAAATAACTTAAAATTAATGTGCACAGGCGAGCTTTATGCCGTGAGGCATTATCCACCAGCTAATCTTTGGGAGTTTTAAAAACATGTGACAGGCAGAGTGCCAAGTAAATATTAAATAAACAATACATACTAATACTACATATACAATACATGTTATACATATCTATAATACAATACATATAATGAAATATATACAGGATTCATAAAATAAAACACATACTAAAGATATTATAGTGAAAATTGCAACGAGAGTAAAAACAAGGATCAATTTTAACACATAAGTAATCGTCAGTTATTTTGAGTAGATAACAAATAAGAATAGAGATGATTTTTAAAAAAAGCAGGAGTCGTTAAAGTTCAAAGAGGTAGTGGAAGAGTGATATTATTTTTTATTGACAATAACTTCTAAAGCAATAGGATGTGATGACATCAGTCGTACTATGATCGCTACAATCATTGATATACTCTTGCCCACAATCACGCGCATTATAAATGTTTCCCTTACTTCGAATCAATTCCCAACCCTATGGCGCAATGCTTTCATTATACCACTTCCGAAAATTTCCTCTCCTACCTTACCTAGTCATTTTCGTCCAATTTCCACTTTGCCGTTCCTTTCTAAAGTATTAGAGTCTGTTGTACACAAACAAATATCCGATTTTCTTAATGCAAATAAACTACTTAATCCCTTACAGTCAGGCTTTCGTACCGATCATAGTACTACTTCAGCTTTACTGAAAGTAACTGAAGATATCAGAAATGGCATGGATGAAACCAAGGTTACAATTCTTGTACTTATTGATTTCACGAATGCCTATAACACAGTTGATCCTGATTTGCTCATCGCTATTTTGTCTCGTCTGGGAATGTCGTCAGAAACTTTGGTATGGTTTTCACAGTATTTACAAGGGCGTCAACAACAGGTTCACATAGGTGAAAAGGTCTCAAGCTGGTGTGATATGAGTATAGGCGTCCCACAAGGTGGCATACTCTCTCCTTTGCTTTTTTCATTATTCATTAATGGAATCACCTCCACTCTTCATTGTCACTACCACCTGTATGCTGATGACTTGCAACTCTACGTGCAGACAGGTGTCGACACTCTTAATAGTGCTATAGCTTGGCTTAATTCCGATCTTTGTAGTATACAGTCTTGGTCTGCGCGGTACGGTGTCGTTGTCAACCCGAACAAATGTCAGTCAATTATTATTGGCAGCTCTCGACTCTTGTCTAAAGTCGACTTTACTACAATACATCCTGTTCGGTTTGACAACGTGCCCATTCCGTTCTCCAGTGAGGTTAGGGATCTGGGTATATATCTGGATACTTATCTTTGCTGGAGACCGCAGATCACTAATATTAGTCGTAAAATATTTTCGTCGCTGCACTCTCTCAATAAATTGAAAAACTTTTTGCCATTGAAAGCTAAAATTACGCTCTTACAGTCGCTCCTACTACCGTTACTCGATTACGGTGACGTGTGTTGTGTGGATCTTACTCAAGAATTACTTAATAAAATGGAACGTCTGCACAACACATGTATTAGGTTTATCTTTGGTCTACGTAAGTTCGACCATATTTCTTGTTTTCGGGATAAACTTAAATGGCTACCTATCCGTAAGCGTAGAGATCGCAGACTGCTTTGCTTACTATTCAGCATCCTTAACGAACCGGACACACCGCAATACCTGAAAGATAGCTTTACTTTTCTAGGCTCAATCCATGATCGAACTCTTCGCTCTTCTTCTAACTCAACCCTTTCCATCCCTTCCCATCACACCTCTTTTGTCTCTAATTCGTTTGCTGTTGTAGCTGCAAATCTTTGGAATGACCTACCTTTAGGTATTAGGCAAGCTCCAAATCGAGTCATCTTCAAAAATATGGTTAACAAACACTTTCTTTCTAACTAGATTGTCCCAAATTTATGTCTCTTTTTCATTTCCTCACTATCCTTTGCAGCAACATTATATTTCACTTCCCTCATCATGTAAGTAGTTTTATTTTTATATTATGTTTATTTATGATGTAATTTATGTATATATTTATATATTACGTATTTATGTATTTGTATATGTATTAGTATGTAATATTGTTATGTATGTATTAAGATACAGAAGTATACTGTTAAGAATAACTTAATTAATGATTGCACCTACCATCTATACTGTCTAAATGTCCTAAAGGTTTGGCTGTCAGAGAATGCCTAGCGGCATTAAGTCCGCCTTTGTACATAGTGCAATAAAGTTTTTTAAATAAAAAATAAAAATAACAATTCAATAAGTTGGTATCAGTGAAATCAGGACGGTGTTGTTTTCAAACTATGACAAATGCTCGTAAGAAAAGTGTATCCTCATTGGTTAGGTTAGGTTAGAAATTAAAGGAATGCGTTCTTACAACCGAGCCACCACCGCTTTAAATAAATTATTATATTACTAAATCCAAAATAATTCCAATAAGAGCTAAACTAAATGGATTTAAAAGTACGAGTAGATGGGTGTAATAGCATGTTGTGTAATCGTTTTGTGGTGAGGGATATCATAATTTAATAAGAACATTTATTTTATATTTATTTATTTTATTTACTATTAAAATATATGTATTATATTATGTTATATATATTTATATATGTATTTAGTTGCTAATCCATTTACGCATTATTTATAAACTAAACATTACCACAAATTTTGGTATGTTAGTAAGGATGAGTAATCATGCTCAACTTCAGCACGGGGTCACCTCGCAAAGTTTGCAGACACATTACTTACTTCACTCTATCGTACAGAGTTATTTAGTGTGTTATAAAAATATTTACATTAATCTTAATACATTTATTTCATATAAAGGGTTTTCCAATAAGGACTTGACAACTTTTTTTCAAAATAAAATACAAACCATTTGAGATATTTCAAAAACTTTATTATCGGGTCGAAGTACTATCAAAATATTTATGAAAACATTTATCATTTATTTATCAAAGCATTATATATATTGTTAATCTTGTATTACATCGCAACTATCTCCTGAATAATTAGCAGGGTCAAGTCATAATCAAATCCGCTTTTTACCTACTTCAATGCATAATAATTCGAATATTCAATATTTAAATGCTATCGTTATTAATATTATTGATTTCATTTAGTAGATCTGTATACGAATGCTTTCACTCGCCACCTCTGTAATATGTCCTACTCAAGAATGTAGAGATAGATCGTGTAAAGCAAACGTCAACAGTAATTTGGATATCGCAACTTATTATTTAAACATAATAATATCTGTTAAGCATAAAAGTACAGCAGTGATTCTTCTGACCTTACATATGGCGTGTACTATCAAATTAGATTACCTTTAAGTGTGTGAGTGTATAATGTCTTATGATTGGCGTGATGATATACGTAACGGCTACTTAGTACCGTCGGCAGCACAAGTTTTATACGTTTTATTGATAAAGGTTGTAAGCTTATATGTAAGGTAGAGGGTTTAGAATTCAATACTTTTTTGATAGGCGTTCAAAGTGGTATTTGTGTATAGGAGGAGACGACCTTGCTCGCGTTCTTGGCACCGTAAACATCGCATATTATAATTATCATACCTAGAGCTACAAGACGAGGAAAAAAACGGTCATCAGCGCGATGTTAATTATTTTTTTATAGAGATTGTAGTTTGTCGCGCGTTTCCCGAAATGGTTTTGGCAACTTGCACATTCCTTCCTAGTTTTATCGTTCTATTTTTTGCGTGTTTGTCATTCGTTTTTTCTACCTTATAATTTACACGTGTATGTATTTATATAAATTAAATTAGGTTCGTATTATTATTATTTTTTTTTTGTTTGTTTTTAACTTTTTAATTAATGTGTATACCACTAACATAGTTTTAAGTAAAAAAGTTTTCAAAAATTATGGAATTAATTTTGAAATAAATAATTTATTATTATTATAGGACATTTATTATTAACTACCTCCGTGGTCTAGCGGCTAAGTCCGTGGATTTAGACTCAGTGGTACCGGGTTTGATTCCTGGTCGGGATACAAAAATATTTAATAATATTTACATTTAAATAATATTTAATTTATTTCTAATATTTTTTTAATTTGGTACGCTGGAGACATCAAAGAGCTTACCACTTGTCATGATTGGCCTATAGTAAAGTTGGCTAAATATGAATCCGCCTATTTATATTTATTTAATCGTGATGATACTTTACCTTACTTTTGCGTCTGTTTCTCTTCTTCTTCTGGATTCACCTTTCCCACGGCTGCATAATGAACTTCAACTGTATGGGACCATTGATGTAGGTATATATGTTTCATATTATTATAGCTTATAGTGTTTATTATGAATTAATTGCAAGTCATGGTGACCAGGTCATGTCACGATCATCATATCGTCATCTGCTCTGATAATAGCTGTGCTGGGCGTTTACCTACACTTAACTACTAGTACATCATAAATGACAATCAAGGTTCACTATTTATGTAGCATAAAGTAATAAAACCTTATTCAATAATAATGATAAAACAGACTTGTAAAAATTATTAAAAATTATTTGAATTGTCGGTGGTGGCCTGATTGTATGAAAGCATTGCTTAAAATTAAATAAGGTCGTGTTTAAAACCCAGCATGTACCAACGAAAAATACACTTATTTTGCATATATTTGTCATAGATTTACAAAACCACGTCCCCGTGCCTCTGTAAGTACATTGATGAACAACAGTCGCCACCTAGCAAGCGTCGAAATAAATGTTTTTATAATTTTAAAATTTGTGGATCAATTTTCCTCCCATCAGGCAAGTAACCACCGGATCGCTATTTAAAAAAATGATCTATTAGCATTTCCTTTCCCAACAAAATTTGTAAGTATATTATTATGTATGTATATGTAAAGTTTATGTATTATTATTTAGTTTATATTATATATATGTATACATTTATTGCACAAAGACAAAGGCGGGCTTTAATGCCGCAAGATATTTTATCATAGCCAACCATTGGGATAACTTTAAACACTTTACTGGAAAGTAGGTGCTCAAGTGATATTCTGCTCTCAACACGGATTAGAGTTCCAAAGCTTCTACTAAACTGGAACTGCTATGAAACTGAACAATTTATGAGACCTATCGCTTAGTATGCTCACTGAACACTTTACAGAATTAATTTATTTATCCACAACCCGTTGTTTTAATTATTGTATACTCCTGTTACATTGTTAAAAATTTAGATATTGTGTGATTCACATTTGGAAAAAAAAAAACTAAGCTATAGGTGTCAAAATCATTTGTAAGTTTTTGAAAGTCGCCGATAATTGTATCCGCAATTGAATTTAGTCTGCTTATGATATTATGTATTGCTAAATTGAAGATGGCAGGACCAAGGGGGTCGCCCTGATGCATTGATAAAGTTTATGTATGATTGATAATAATTTTAATAAGTCAAAAACAATTGAAATTCAAAACGCAATAATCCCAAGGTTATCCAGTTCGATAAACACACAAGCCTACACTTAATCCGACAGTTGACTTTCACTCTTCAGCCTTAAAATTAATTTTAGGTGTTAGTTTTATTACCTAACTGTGCATGTTAATCTGTGACACCTTGTGACGTCCGGCATGTGCCTCCGGCCACAATTTCATCACAGACTAAAATTTATTAGCGACATCTAAATCAAATCAAAAACCTAAATAAATAAATGTTATCACAATTATACCTATATACATTTTTGGATAATATGTATTGTAGTTTTCATATCTAGTCCTTTAGTACCATAGCTGTCATTGTGATATTATTATTATAAACATTTTGCACACCAAATCTATATAAATAACAGGTTTTTTCTATGATGATTGATATCCTTCATGTTTAGTCACTAAATATCAGTATATTAAGTGGTTCACTAGGTAATGATGCGGCCGATGAACTGGCCAGAAGGGGGTCCACAACACCGATAGGCCCAGATCCAATAATCTCCCTACCGTTCCAATCCTTACGAGGCTGGCTTCGTCAAAGGACTGATAGACTGCATGAACTGATGTGGACACACAGACTGCAGACAGTCTAGGAAGGCTCTTCCCATCCCTTTTAAGCGCCTTAAGCGACGACAATGTGCTTTTAGCAAAATTACAGATAGCCCACTCTGTAGAGGATGCATGGCGGAGGAGGAGACGGCCGCGCATGTACTCTTGGAGTGCGACAGTGTGACTGCGATTAGACTAAGGTTCCTCTAGACTGCGAGAGTAGAGATATGCCGAAAGCAGAGGTATGCAGGAACGTGACGGGTCTTCGCTGAAGGAGTAAAGGTCCAATTGAGACTAAGTGCGGAAAAGCTACCGTAATGACAATCGCAATATATTAACATTCAAAAACGTCCGTTAAACATCTTAAAGTAACGTATTTATATTAGAAGCTGCAACGGGATAATAAACCAAAACATTGATCAACTTTATTGCTTGTTATCGAAGATCGAATACAGTTACAAAGTTAACACCGAATATACTACGCTACTGATATCTGCAATTGTATAAACTCCACGACATTATTACATTATACTGACATTAGTAACGTTAACTTACGATTATTACTACAAACGATAAATAAATTCTATTGGAGTTTCATAACACCCTGTCAAAGGAGGTCTAAGATAAGTTGTACGGTTTACACAAATATACAGATGTTTGTACATTGTTTTATGATGAAATAAAATAAATATATTTTTATTGTAGAACATCTAGAAACTAGTATGAATAAATTACGTATTTTATTTCGTTAGTTGTATATCAAAGTCTAAAAAATATTATACAAAATTCAGCGTAGATGGGACAGCTACATAACTCCCTCTCATATTTATTCGAGTACTCAAGCCCGACGCCAACCCGACTAGTGTAGGCCAAATTCTCCAGAAATATCTGGAAGGCCCATCTCCAAGGAGTTCTAGGGGCTATGATAATGACTGTGTTATTTTCTATTTTGTAAACAATAAATAAATAAAATAAAACAGAATAGGAACTTTAATTCACCACCATTATGTTGACATCTAAAAATGTCACAATACATTTCCAATTTGGACACAATAATCCCTCGAAGGCATAATTTTAGTTGTATTTTCTCTCAAATCTCGTGGACGCGATGTTTTCTAGACGTCTGTAACTTACATAGACATAAATCAAGAGACTTGTCCAATACTTTAATTGATCCCCACATCCCCCCTGTTCAGAATATCATCTTTAAATACAATTTAATTTTGGAAAATTAGGCTTCGTGAGAACACTATTATCTGGACATCATGCAGATTATGTATGTTGCTTGGCAATGGCGAGTCAAGGTCACGCAATGTAGGCGCTATTCAGTATCCACATCATATCCCCACAGTGAATAGGGCATTGTGGACCGGTATTTCGGGCCTAATTTAGGCTTCGGTCCACATGAATGATGATTTTATGATTCCGTCTATAAACAAAAAAAAACCCTCCCTTCAATATTGTGATTTTCCTCGAATGACATCCACCCCCTTTTAAGCCTCTTATTAATGCACAAACGAAAGGTTATATTGAATATTTGATTTGGCAGTTACCGTTTCTCATTTGAAAACGTAAAAATTTTTTTTGATGCGACTTCTCACTTTCCTAAGTCCGGTCTATATTTACTATGTCCGTGGTAAGTTACTCTAGCCGCATTACCGGCTCGTCTGCGAATAACCGCGACATTTGCGGTTATTTATTAAGGGAGATGTCCAATAAAATCCAATGGGGCACTGGAGGTATTGTGCCTTGATAAAGGCGTGACCACCGGCCACCTACGTACTAAGCTAGAACGCCGAGGTGCGTTGGCGATGTAAATTCACAAGAAATGCGGCTAGACTAGGTTACTATGGCAAATAACAATAAAATGACTAATGTTTCACCGATATTTCAGCATCGTCAACCTTTAACAGTGACAACCCACTACAACATAACTGCATACCTACTTAGGATTCGCATCTTAGCCTTAAAATAATTTAAATTTATTTATTTTAGTTATTTCTAAGTACCTATATTAATCAATTTTGACGAGGCCGCATTTAAGTTTAAATAATATTGTTTTATGTGTCTTCATCATAAGGTACTGCCAGTTCTGTTCTTTGCTCGAATATATCACCCTCCAGTGAACAATAAGAATAACGCATAGAACGATAGTTACATAAAAAAACAGTCAATTTTAAGAATTGTCTGTGCCAATCCAAATTCGTCCTAACTGTTAATTGCTAACTTTTCAAGACAAGAAACTAATGAAGAAGACTAAATACTAAGCATCCCATGCATTCACCGTGCGGGTGTCGGGTTCTTCATGTGTGGGAAAGAGAGAGGAGAAGAATGGTGTAAAAAATATATAGTGATTACTTTCAGGTAAAAATAATGTCTTTTTTTATTGAGTATAGCATTATAATTTTTGGTTTATTTGGTTCTTAAAAGTTAAATTAATGTACTAGACCTAGTACATTAGTAGTAGGCTATGATGATGATTAAACAGAATCGTTTATAAATTCACAACTACATGTTTTTGTAACAAATAGCTAAGTCGTATCCATATTATTACTAGCGTCTGGGGCCGGCGCAATCAAACCGCTATACATCATTTTAATACTGGACATGTCACCGCAAATCCGCATCTCCATTGCAAATGAAATGCACCACGTTTGCGGAATCGGACAACACTCCGCTGATTTCTAACGTTTTGCAGGTAAATTTCAACCTTTGTGCTATTGAATAAAATCTAATTTCTATACAAATTTTGCTAGATATTTGTGTGAATGAGGCCTACTCTAAACGTGCGAAATATTAATCACAAAATATATTACGAATATAAAATACATACATTAAATATATAAAAATACGGCGCAAGAAGCCTTTCGGAATTAATTTATCTATTAGTCATTGCCGGTTATGGTTATGTTCGACGTGCACCTTCAATTATTATTTTATCGAAAAAAAAAAATACAAAATATAATATAAAATTAATATTACCTACGGATACGGATATAAGTCCCGTCTAAGTGGACTGGTGGTAAAATATTAAATTAATTTTGTTGTCTCACTTACTTGCATGCTACGGAAGTGTAAAACGCGTTCTTCTTCGACAAAAAAAAACAAAATGTAACAAATATTTTGTATGAAAATAACAACCAATGCCCGCTTTATTTTACATTTGATCTCTTTTATTGAGAATAAACCGAAATTTCCTATTTTGTGTTTCATCATCATTATCATCGTCATAAGCCTGTGTCTGTCACTGCTGGATGTAGGTTTTCACCAAGGCTGCACGTTGTATTTTGCAAACATTGCATTTTTTTTTGCTTTTATCATCAATATATTTCAACGTGAATAACTACATTTTTTACTTTTTTCAATTGTAACAACAAAGTGTAAGTCCCTTAAACTGAGCAAAATATTATGATAATAATAATAAAAAAACAAATAAATATATTGTTTATACAACATTGTAAGTAAATTGTAAATTTCTAGTGGATCCGATTTGTGTGATGCATATTTTTGAAAAATATTAATACTACAGCATTTTTAAAAGGTTATTTAAAGAACATTGTATAACACGTAATTTAATTAAAACAGTGTTCATAACCGAGTTGGGATCATCAAATTTTATGTGTTATAGAATTTGAAGCTTTTCATGAAGTAATAAAGCGAGAAAACCGCAAAAGTAAACTGCTGTTGATATTATAGTATATTAACAGTAATACTTGTAAATATTTTAAATTTTAACGTAAAGGATTCTACAATATGTTTTTATCTATAAACACATGAATCGCCATAATATTTTATGATCTCCGTTTATCAGTCTGACCAATGCGATTTGGATTTCTGGAGTTTCAGAGTAGACCAATTACGACCGTTGTATCTACTAATAGTGTTCTATAAATTATAAGACACTGCGGTTCGTTATTGTAACTCGTGTTCAGAATTTCGAAGAGATTATTATACGAATATATAATAAAGTAAATGAGAATATTAAACACTTCAACCCGTATAGTACCACCATATTTTACACGTATAGCAGTATTTACTTACTCCATGACAGATCAATTATTACTAAGATAAAATATAAAGTATCATCTTGACCGTATCTGCTATTTTGCTATTGACAGATCGATTCGATTAATTAATCCAAAAACGGTAACATCACTACCACGCCATGTCTGTGACATCACAACACATTAAATAAGAGTGTGATTTGTTTGTGTATTGTTTATACTTATTTTGTGATGACGTAGTGAACCTCCCCCTTTCCTTTTCCGGGAATATTAAAAAGTAAAGTATAGTAGCATCACGACCGTTTCCCTTTCGGGGTGGTCAGAAGCCCGCTTATAAATAAGCGGATTCACATTTAGCCAACTTTACTATAGGCCAATCGTGACAAGTGGCAAGCTCTTCGATGTCTCCAGCGTACCAAACTCGAGAAATATCACAATTAAATTAAATATTAAATAAATGTATTTATTTACATTAATAAATATTTTTGTGTCCCGACCAGGAATCGAACCCGGTACCTCCGAATCTAAATCCACGGACTTAATTGCTAGACCACGGAGGCAGTTTTTTAAAAGTTATTCTACAGTTCTTTCGTAATTAATAATAAATTAGATGTTTCATTACTACATATATAGATTTTAGTAATTAATTTTTTTAATAATTTTAATTCTGTATGTTTAACTGTTGTCTTATAGCATGTGGTAGTCGACTATAATATGTGTGGTGCAGCATCTGACTTTTGATTTAGCCATTAAGGAATTTAATTTCTAACCCATCTAAGGTTCAATATCATATAGGAAACTGTCACCATAAGACAGCGCTAGAGCACGACATTACTTTGACATATCGGTTTCATTGTTCAATTTTCGACCTTGATGCTTTGCGAATGTCTAACGAAATTTCAACGAAATAGGTAGAAAAAAAAGAAAATTTCTTGACCGCACAAATGCACGTGAGCTGTTAGCTCTGTTGGTAACCCTTTTATTAATAAATATACATAAATTATAATGTAAAAACACCTTTGCACATAAATGTATTTAAACTGCAGCGTTTAGTTTCGGCAACAAAATATATAGGTATATATTTTTAATAAAATATTAATAAAGCAATTTAAATAAATAACAACATTGTATATATATTTTTAATTTTAAAAATACCTATATAATTTATATCAAAACTAGTTTTTTTCGTTACATGCATTTCCTATTCGCACAAGTTTTTTCTTCATTTCGGTAACTTTACACGGATTAGGCAATTAATTCGCTTCAATTTTATGTGGCATTAAACTTTACTATCCTGCACTGTTTAGATTCTATTACGAATTAATCTTGTTAAGTTTCGAGTTACCAAATAAAACTGAATGTCGCAAGGAGCGCGTGCTAACTTATGTTAGGCAGGCCGCAGACGCAGGCGTATAGACTGCAGCTAAATGCCTAATAATTTATTATTTAACACTGGCCCATAGTAAAGTTGGCAAAATGTAAATCCACTTCTCTGATGGTTTCTGACCACCCCGGAAGGAATACGGTGGTGATAATTATTAATTTACTTTTACTTTTATTTTATTTATTTTTATTTATTGAATCATATATTCAACAATTTAGACGCAGATTTTATTTAATTTAATTTTATTTTATTTACAGAGACTTTATTTAATTTACTTGTGATACTTCTCGAGTTTCATACGCTGAGACATCGACAGGGATACGGTCGTGATGATACTTTACTTTCTTTACTCAACAACCTGACCAGGCAACGTGACGAAAAAGGCCGAAATGTATAGTGGAGGTCTAGAATTATTTGCTGTGATGATGTTGATTGAACTAAGAACTTTTTAGCATCGATTTTAAATTCATCATCATCAGCCTGTATCTCTCCACTGCTGGATGTAGGCCTCCCCTAAGGATTGCCCCATCGATCGTCGGTTCTGCGGCAGATGTGTCCGACCCATTGCCACTTCAGCTTGCTAATTTTAAAAGCTATGTCAGTAACTTTCGTTCTCTGGCGAATATCAACGTTTCGAATTCTATCCATTAGAGATATACCAAGCATAGCTCTTTCCATGGCTTGCTAAGCGACTTTAAATTTATGGACCAGACCCACTGTTAGTGTTCACGTTTCTGCTCCGTACGACATTACCAGGAGGACGCACTGGTTAAAGACCTTAGTCTCTAAACATTGTGGTATAGATGATGAGAGGATGTGCCGGAGTTTCCCGAATGCCGCCCATCCTAGCTGAATGCGTCTGTCGGCTACTTTGCTGAAGTTGGCTGCTCCTAAGTGGATAGGATTTTAAATTCAAAATATCTCAATTAATTGTGACGCAACATTTAAAAAACTGTTCCGTGTGTGGCCTGCCTTACCTTAACGATGTGTAATTAGAGCCAAACGGCAGTCTCAATTAATTTTCAAATGGTTATTGCTGTGTAGGAGACGTTACAAGTCCTATTATATTATTATCTACTACTATAAACAACATTAAAGGCCAGCAACCATAGTCTGTATATCTAACCGTAAACGTTATATAACGAAATCCTTTTACGCATGGACACTGTCTATGTAAATCCCTATTAAAGTTGATGTTCGTATAAGTAAAAAGTAAAGTATCATAACGACTGTCTTCCCCTCGGGGTGCTGACCACCTTTTTAAAGAATCGGATTAGCAAATTTTAATAGAGTCTGGCTAATGAAAGTAGATAACAAAAAAGCGCGACAAATTAAAAAAATCTTAGTATTGTATCCCTCAAAATTTATATCTATATTTAATATATATTAATATATTTCGGACTCCACATTTAATAGTTTTATTACAACGCAAATGATGAATAATAATAATGACAATACTATTGTTTAAAGTGAAAATTAAAAAAAAAAAAAAAAAAATTATATATGGTATTTGTAATGATGAAATTATTGTTTAATATATATTTAGTATTGTATGCCTATTGTGGGCAGATTGTTTAAAATAAAGTAATGTACCACCTCTTTATACCAATGTAAACAATATTGACAATAAAGAATTTTGAATTTGAATTTACAATTCGAAGCAAATGTTTGTCATCAGCAATATTGGAAAATTGATACTGTCACAATAGTGTTGCAATTTAAAAGTTTCCAAATAATTCAATTATCTACTTTCATTAGCCAGACTCTATTATAGGCCCATTATAACAATTGGTAAGCTCATCCATGTCTCTGCATACCAAACTCAAAAAATATCACAAATAAATTGGATAATTTATTGTGTACCGACTAGGAAACGAACCTGGTGCACGGACAGCTAGATCACGGAGGCAGAAAAATAATTTAACGTTATTTAAATTTAAATATTAACATTGTTACTTCATATTAGAAACTCTATTATATCATTAAGTTTTTTTTTATTTGTATCACCAACAGTGCTAGCAACATTACATAGATGGATTTTCACTAACAACCAATACAGAAACTAGATGCTGCAATAATTACAGGCAACCACCATATGCTATTACATTATCCATTAATTGGGCTTTCGAATAACCAAAATAAAAACGCAATACAATTATAATAACAAGAATTGAATAAATCTTAGTTATAAACGTTTTACCTATCGATACGGACGCAGCCGTATTTATATAAAGTAGTCCAAATTGAAATTGAGCTATAAAAATCTGAATTCAATCGAATTGCTTAAATATTTCTCTCTTGCGACTAAATAAAGCAAACATCAAACAAAAAAGGATCCAGATTTCCGGCTGTTCTCACAGATTGAAGTGTCGGCCTTATTCCCACGTGCGATTTTTACAACATTATCTTCTCAAATACGTGCCTGCAAATTAATTGAGCCGCTATTGGCTTGTCGCCAATATTAAATACCTACGTTAAAATACATCAAATTCTAAGCGAAACTTGAAGCCTACTCCGAACTTACCAAATACTAAACTTTACACAATTTGTCTGATGTTATACAGGATTGAACAATCCTAAGGGTTCGCGGTCTATAGTGGATTGTTTCTTACCTTTGGCGAGGAGTAATTTGGTGTGGACGACGAGAAAACTAAATTAATATTAATGAACAATAAATAACACTTACTCACTGTGGGTATTGTATTGTTATTTTTATTTTGTAATATATGTTATTCATTACAGCCCCTAGGACATAGTGTCCTAGACCTCCACTGCTGGAGATGGGCCTTCCAGAACATACATCTGGAGAATTTGGCCTACACTCGCCACGCTGGCCAAACGGCTTGGCAAGGATATGATGTCAATTTATCATGACAATTTATTAACGATTTCACAAGTTGGTATTAGTGAAATCGGGACCGACGGCTTAACGTGCTCTCTGAGGCACGGGAACGGTGATGTAGTAAATCTATGACAAATGTACGTAAGAAAAGTGTATTTCTCATTGGTATATGCCGGGTGGATTTGAACCGACCTTTGTAGGATTTAAGGTACGC
This sequence comes from Tinea semifulvella, assembly GCA_910589645.1. Taxonomy (NCBI): domain Eukaryota; kingdom Metazoa; phylum Arthropoda; class Insecta; order Lepidoptera; family Tineidae; genus Tinea; species Tinea semifulvella. The sequence goes on from OU342599.1 coordinate 8,736,784, forward strand.
GTTCTTACAACCGAGCCACCACCGCGCCAATGTCTTATAATTGCTTGCTGTGTGCACACGTTTTTGGAGATAGTACCGGAATTGCATAGTGAAAACGTAAAATAATAAAAAAAATGGAATCATTTCTGTTGTGTATACCTAATAATAATAGATAAATAGATCCTTTGCAAGACGTTTACTTTATTTATTTAGGATACAGCTTAAAACATAATTTTAAAAATCACAATCCAGACACAATAACAAAGTTTGTTATGCTAGAGACATCGACGAGCTTGCCACTTATAGGAATAGAAAAAACGTTTTTTGCCACATCATTAAATATTACAATCAGACAAAAAAGGCATTATATACAATTTAAATTTACTTACAGTGCTGTGGCAAGGGTCTTGGCTTAGCTTCAGTCAGCACATCACATAGTGTGAAGCACTACTGACGCTGTTGTTATGCCAACATCATTATGGGCCTATAGTAAAGATGGCTAAATGTGAATCCGATTCTTGAAAGCGTGGTTTCTGATTACTTCGAAAGGGATACGTTCGTTATCTGTGTTGATGATAAAACTTTACTTTTATACAATCCAGCAAAGTTTCCACCTAAAATTTAATTAAATATTTTGCAGAAACGACATATACTTATCTATATAATATACATATATATCAATGAAAAAAAAACAATCTCTGAATGTACGATTATTTATCCAAAACGCTCAGATTGGTCATAAATGTTTAATAACATTTATTGATTAGATACATATTGCTTGGGCTTGATATATTCACGCCATGTTAAATTGCTAAAGCTAAATCATTACTCTGAGTAAGGTTCGTATTTTTTCTTAGTAAAACTGAAGCCATAGCAAATATTGGTGACAGCTTAATGCTATTTATAATAATTCTGTGATACACACTGTAAAACTTGTTCCACGATTGCTAAAAAGATAAAGTTACAAGTTACCACGCTGATGGCTTCATATGAATTAAAATTTGGACGTCTCTATATTTCCTAAAATAAAATTTATTATTTTAACAAAACTTTAGTTCCATTACAAAGATCCGATAATATACAAGTATATGTATTTTTTGTAATTTCAGAGTAGAGACTCAGTTTACCCAATAGAGGAAGTGCTACGTCGTTTAGGTAATTATTGTGTTTGACATCTGTAATTGGAGTCCACGAATAAATAACCAACAAGTCACATTTCGAGATAACAAAATGATAAGGTTTCGAATCAACCGTCAAAGCAAGATTTAGCAATACTTTTCCTATAACCTGCAGCCCTATTATGTTACCTAAGCGCAAACGTTATATTGGAATCCGGTAACTATATACTATACGCTATTAAAGTTGATATTTGGACGGCCGCTGTCAAGGTCGAGCGCTTATAGAGTTGAGAATTGAATAATATTTTGTAATTATGACGCAACTTTTGATGTAAATAACAAAATCCACTAATATCGTTTGCGACTCACATAATAGGGCTGCTGAAGTCTACAAGTATGTTGACGCCGCTGCGCCACGCCTCTGCCTTGAATTGGCAGTGGGTGATTGCCTTGATGTTATTTAATTTATTTATTTTAAAAAAATCAATAAATTCAAAATCACAAAATAATCACAGCTTATAACTAGGACATAAAATTACAGTATTATAAATTATTAGATCTTAAGTGTTATCTTTTAATGTAACATAGTTATTATTACATTATTATCTCAGTGTTTAAACATAAGTTAAGAATGATTAGCAATATGGTTTTGTAAAGTAGGTGGCGTTGTATACGAACGTAGTCGTGTGCTGATTTCTGATTGGTTCAATAACGATGTTACGAGTCGCTTTAATGAATGGCGCGAATCATATCGCGCCAGATTACAAGAACACAGCAGACGAGTCGGTCGTTGCGCGCCTTTAAAATAGTGAAGGTTGTAAATAATTATTGGAAATGGAAATAAATCATACAACATTGAAGACTGGTTTAATTTGAGAAATTAGTCCTAACATAAGCCAGAAAGATTTTATATTATTTGTTCAGGTCATTCATCCAAAACAGTGGGTTAAATACAAAAAAAAAATATTAAAAATATTGAACATTAGTAAAATAAAAATTATAATAAAATTAGAATATTTACAAATAGCTATATACAATAAGCATAGGATTATTATATTAGTGAGTGAAAATCAGTTAATCATTGTATTATATAATTATTTGTAAAGTTAATTGTTTATTGTATGCTTTAGACATCGACGAGCTAATGTAACAAATAATACCTAAAACAAGTCTTGAACCTTTCGGGTTCTCTCGCAGTGATGGTAAAAGACCCGATGGATTAACGGTCGAGCATTGGTGTGGGACGCTACTTGTGTCGACACCTTGCTCGGACTCAAGTCCAGGGTCACATCTGTTAGGTTAGGTTAGAAAGTTGGTACTGGTGGAACCACGTCCGATGGCTTAACGTGCTATCCAAAGCACGGGAACATAAATCTATGACAAATGTACGTAAGAAACGTGTTTTTTTGTATAATTAAGCTGTTAATTTTTCTTCTTATTTTTTTAATATTTCTTTCATTGCACCTATAATAGTTCAAATTTGTCCCCAAGGTTTGGCTGTCAGAAAATGTCTACGGGCATTAAGTCCGTCTTTGTACTTCGTGCAATAAAGTTTTAAATAAATAAATAAATATTTTTCATTGGTACATGCCGAGGTTCGAACCCACCTTTTTTAGGAATTTTAAGGATGCTTTCCTTCTTACAACCAAGGTACCATCACTCGTTTATTTTAATGGTATAAAAAAATGACAAACTAGCTTATCGAAAAGCAAACAAAAAACAATTAAAAAAAGTTAAGTATCATCTCGACCGTATCCCTTCCGGGGTGGTCAGGAACCACGCTGGCCAAGGAGTTAACGGAAACCAAACGGCTAACGGAAAAGTCTGGAGACAGGAAAGCTGGCTTATTTCTGCCAACGTATTAGCACTATACAGAGGGGAAATGTTGCCAGTCTTCTTGGGACTATCACTAAAGGGTCGTCTCTAGAGGACATTTTTTATTAGGTTTAGTTTATATTTATTAAAAATTTTAGTTTTAATTATTTATAATTTTTAGTCCAATAGATAGAGTCCTTATACATAATAACTGAATGCGGTTTGTGGTGTTGTTTTGATTACTTTATTCGTTAGAATTACACAGACTTTGTTTTGGTACAACCCAGCCTTAAATTAAGAAAACTAAAAAAAAAAATATTTTAGTATCATCATCACGACCGTATCTCTCACGGGGTAGTCATAAGCCACGCTATTAAAGAAGTGGTTTCAAATTAACCAAATTTACTTTATGCCATCATGAGAAGTGGCAAGCTCGACGATGTAATGTACCACCTTTTTATACCTATGTAAACAATATTGACAATAAATAATTTTAAATTTGAATTAACAACAAAACAATTCGAAGCAAATGTTTGTCAACAGCAATATTGAAAAATTGATACTGTCACAATAGTGTTGACATTTAAAAGTTTCCAAATAATTCGATTATCTACTTTCATTAGCCAGACTCTATAGGCCCATTATAACAATTGGTAAGCTCAGCCATGTCTCTGCGTACCAAACTTGAGAAATATAACAAATAAATTAAATAAATTATTGTGTACCGGAAACGAACCTGGTCCACGGACAGCTAGATCACGGAAGCAGTAAAATAATTTAACGTTAAAAACTCAAGATAAAATTGATAAACAGTGAGTCGAGTTAGTTTTAAAACGGGTACAAACCAACAAAAAAGATGTACTGCCTAGTAAACCCAGACAAGAATTACGTACCTCATAAATTACAAAAATAGTTCTCATTCTCAACTGTATAAGTTAGAAAAATAATTTCATATCTCACCATAAGTTGCGGTGAACAGAGTTGCCAGATGTCTGGTTATTTAAGTTAGCTTGGAAAATAAATTTTATTTTATTTATTTAAAACTAGCTGACCCCCTGACTTCGTACCGCCTGACAGTCAATGAATGTCATTATTATTAATAATAAGACCCACACAGAACAATTTTCAAAATAAATCACAGACAATTTCGCGACGTAAAGGTCATGTGTATTTGACAATGTATTTGACAGTTGTTGGTTTTTTTTTTATTATTTTATTTGGGTATATGTCATTTATTCTATATTATACAAATAAGCTAAATATAAATTTATGAACTCACGCATAAATATTTGATAACCAACATTGTTTGGCAGGTATGAAACCCGCGAACATTTTGTATGGGAATCCAAGACAAATCCAACAAATCAAAAACAATAAAAAACACTCTAGCCGTTCTCGTGCTATAAGTGTTCTAACAAACCCGACTTTGTTTTATATATTAAGATACTTTATATTTTAAAATGTACATAGGCTTAATGACTAAGCATTTTCTGACAACCAACCTTTAGGATTATTGAAAGCTACATATGTATGGGTGTTTTTTTTTAATATTATATATTATTTATTTAAATACTTTATTGCACAAAAACTTAAAATTAGTGTACATAGGCGAGTTTAATGTAGGCATTTTCTAACAACTGACCTTTGGGAAAGTGAGAAATCATGGGCAGGGTGCAAATAAATATAATACACGATACTTACTTAATTTGGTATATACATATACTACATATAAAACGAACTACATAAACTACACGCTTTAAATATGTAAGTTATTATATACTACATACACAAAATATAATTATGCCAAAATATCTATATTATTATCTTGACGAGGTTATTTCCTGTTTATTTAAAAATAATGTCGTTACTTGACTTTTAAAAACATTGGCTGTGCTTGTCTGATAGCCAGCGGTAACGTATTCCACTGGCGGGCCGCCGATACAGTAAAGGAATCTGAATATCTGCTAGAGGACTATTATGAACTTACATAAAGGATTTACATATACCTAAATGTTATATATGTTGCAGGGACTGTAATGATGATTGTTACATCTGGCGAACCTAGTTGAGACATGTTTCCTAAAATAGTGATGTGAAATAAATCTTAGATCTGCTCGATTGCTTGTCGACGAGAAAAATATCGAATCGTGTGAATCTGCAACGAATGTGATCTTCTGAGTACACGATGAATACCAATGTTGACGATGGAATGCAATGCTGACCACTCTAGCTTTGGTCACATGTATGAGAGAAATTGATAACTTAGGCTGCAAACTGGAGACCCATTTCATTACATTTACAACAAAAATATCAGTGAATTGATAATGCATATAAGTCTTCTGCTACAAGTACTCATCCTGCTAAATACTCTCTGTCAGAGAATGTCTACGGGCATTAAGTCCGCCTTTGTACTTTGTGCAATAAAGTTTTTTTAATAAATAAATAATATTAAAAAGCGACATTTTGTGTCTACGTACGTTACGTAAACTACAGAACGGATTTTGATAAAACTTTGCAGTAATATAGCCTATATATCAGAAAAATAAAGTATATTTCTCATTGGTACATACCGGGGTTTAAACCCACCTTATAGGATGTTATAGATTTACAACACCACCGTTCCCGTGCCTCGGAGATACTCGTAATATGCTCTCGGTACCGCGGTTCTAACTTTCATTAATAAAAGTTTGTCATTAAAAATTGACATCAGACCTTCGCCTACCCGTCTGGCACGCGTGGCGAGTGTAGGCCAAATTCTCCTAATATTTGTTTTAGAACTCTGTGTTCTAGGGGCTGTAATGGTGTGATGATCCAAGATCTAAACATCATACTGGAATAGGCTTACCTTAAATGTTGCTTTCTGTGTTTCTTTCTTTAGCGGTACCGCTTCGGCAATGGTAGGGAATTAGATGTTTATGATCGGGTGTTAAAGGCAATAGTAAAATGTGTATTTTAAGATAGGGTTGCCAGTCAAAAATATACAGTGTACCAAATAAGTGTGAATATGTGCATAGAGATATGAAATAAAAACGAAGTTCTTCGCGCCATTTTTCACGAACACGTCAAGTGTAAGTTTTTGTTTTGTAAATTACTTTTCTGTGGATATTACATATCTTCACGCCAGATCCCTTGCGGGGTAGGCAGAGACAATTGAGCGCCATTTGACACGATCACGACAAACTTCTTTCGCTTCGTCGACATTCATTAACCTCTTCATACATGCCCTTTGGTTACGAAGACTTTTTAATGCACCTTCAGTCAGTGTTTTATTTATTTGATCGTGATATGTGAGTCTCGGTCTGCCAGGGCCTCTTTTACCTACAACTTTCGCATTATATATCTGGTTCGTCAATCTTTCATCGCTCATCCTTTCAACATGCCCGAACCATCGTAGCATGCCTTTCCTTATTTTTGTCCCTATGCTTTCCTTCATACCAACCCTTTTCCGTATTTCGACGTTACGTATGCGGTCCGCCAAAGTGACGCCACATATCCGCCGCAACGACCGCATTTCTACTGCATTAACCCTACTCTCATGCGTATTCTGACGTATCCACGTCTCGCTTCCATACATCAGTGTTGGTACCAACATGGCATTGTGTATGGCGAGCCGAGCTTTGTCACTGACATTTCGACTGCCGATCAGTGACCCCAGGGCACCGTTAACACTATTTCCCGCGTTCACTCTTCTTTCAACGTCCCTATCGTACTTCCCATCCGCAGTGAAAACACTGCCCAGATATATAATTTCATTTACTTGTTCTAGAGTTTCATCATCAATCTTTATCGTCACGGTTGTCATCCTTCTTCTTTCAAACACTAGTACCTTGGTTTTTCTCGCATTCAAACGGAGTCCTTTTTCTGCACATCCCTCCTTCATTCTTGTGACTAGTGATTGCAGTTGTTGTTCGGACGATGCCATAAGAACAGCATCATCTGCATAAAGCAGGCAGTTCACCACTAGATCACTCATCTTTATCCCACAGTCACTCTCTCTCACTCTTTTTAGGCATTTGTCGAGATATAGAGTAAATAATCTAGGAGAAAGCACACAACCCTGTTTGACGCCCATTTGGGATTCAAAGCAAGGCGACATACCTCCCTCCACCCGCACACAAGCTTTGCAGCCCTTGTACAGGGACTGTATAGCTTGTAGCAGTTTGTCATTCACTCCATACTCCGGCAATATGTCCCAAAGCTTCTTTCTTACAACTCTATCAAAAGCCTTTTCCAAATCCACAAAAGCACAGAAAACCTTCTGGTTTAAGGCCAAAAACTTCTCTGTGATATTGCGGAGCGAAAAGACTTGGTCAGTGCATCCTCTTCCAGGTCTAAAGCCTCCTTGTGCCTCCCATAAAAGACCTTCAGTCTTCTCTTGCAAGCGTTTCGTGAGAATCTTGCCATACATCTTGCTCGCCAAACTGATCAAACTAATGGCTCGGTAGTTGGCACAGTCCAATCTAGATCCCTTACCTTTGTATAAAGGAACGATGACTGATTGTCGCCAGTCCTCCGGTACTCTTCCCTCCTGCCAGCAAAGGTTGCACAGTAGGTGGAAAGCGTTCCAGACCGGTATACCTCCGTATTTGATCATTTCAGCGAGCACTCCATCTTTTCCCGCTGCTTTGCCACACTTCAGGCTTCTAATTGCCGATTGCAATTCTTGCACACTTATTTCCTCCTTAAAAGTGGACGTTATAGTTGTGGATAGCTCTGGAGGTAAAGTACCCGTCGTGACGTCGTTAGGAGTACCACTAGCATACATCTCGCTAAAATATTCATTCCATCGCTGCAACACCTCATTTGTGTTTGCAAGAATGTTACCGCTTTTTGATTTCACTCTGTTCATTCGATAAGATGACAAGCAACCTTTGGCCTTCCGAACTTCCCTCCAGAAAAGTTTGGAGTTCTCCTTAAAGTTGCTCGTCATCCTATTTTCACCTATTTCCTTACATCTTTCACGCTTCTCCTTAACCAAAGATTTAGTCTCATTCTTGCAGCGATGGTACAACTCTTTTTTTTCTCTTTTTATACTTTCATTCATATTCAGCGAAGCAACGTAATCTATCCAAGCTTTCTTCTTTCTTTCTACCGAATCTTTGACCTCTTGATCCCACCACGCGTCACCCTTGGTTGCTCGCTTTTTTGCTACTCCACATACTTCTCTTGCCGATTCTACCATACCATTTTTTAGGTACTTCCAACACTCTTCTACATCTTTGCTCACATCTTTCAAGTTGATAAGTTTATCTTTGACGCATTTCATATACTCCTCTTTCACACTATCATCTTGTAACTTTTCACTCTTTATTCTCTCTACTGCTGACAGATTGCCACCTGATCGCCAGTGGCGCCATTTTGTGAACAGGCCACTAATCCTAGTGATTACTAGGTAGTGGTCTGTTCCCAATTCTGGCCCACGATACGCCCTGGTATCCAGAGTCTGTGTTCGCAGTCTTTCATCAACTATTATTAAATCAATCATACTCTTTTCACTATTCATCGTTCTTGTATACATGTGAATATCTTTGTGAGCAAACATTGTGTTGGACACAAAAATATTCTTTTCTAAACACACGTCAAGAATAAGCTTACCTTTACTCTCCTATCTCCAAAATCACCTAGGACCGTTTCGTAATCTGCACGACGTGTCCCCACCCATCCATTCAAGTCGCCACATAATATTATATTTTCGTTCCCAACTGCCAAATCTAGAACTGTCCTGACCTGGTTCCAAAAATTCTCTAGTTCCAGCTGTGGTGCTGAGCTAACAGGTGCGTACACCACGACCACAAATAACTTTTTAAGGCCTATTTTAAGACGAACCCAGAGTATTCTTGGGCTTTCCAGGCAGTACTCGTACATACTGTCGGCCAAGCGACCGGATAGTAAGATACCCACCCCCTGACTACCGCGAGCGCTATCTCCCACTCCCGACCAGAGCGCGATCCCCCCTCCCGGCAAGTCCTGCATCTCACTACCCCTCCGCTTGGTCTCGGTCACGCCAATTACATCCAACTTCATTTCATTCATCGTATCTAGGAGTTCATTCATCTTATCATTCATCCCCCCTCGGACATTCCAGGTGCCAAAACGGCACTCATCTGCCCTCAATCCGCGCTTTTTAGGCCATGCGTGATGGGTTGCGGACCCCATCGCCGCTCCGGCTCATTCTACTGCCTACCCCGCATTACAAATTAAGCTGTTGCCAGTGGCTGAGACTGAATTATTATTGTAACTAGAGCTCATACAAAACCCAAGTTTTTTTAAGTATGACATTATGCAATTTAAAAATAACATTAAAAATTATAAATAGTTGTCAAAATAAATAAATAACGAATGGAATAAAAAAAAAAAAAAAACACATTAAATCATATAAATGTCAAAGATTAAACACAATTATAAAATATTAAAAATTAAAATCAAAAATAAAGTCAATATCCGGGAAGATTTGAAGCGGTCAACGTAGCCGCGGTCCAACCGCCGTCTTAACCGCCAGGCTACCGATGTTCACAGGCGAGACACGTAAATTGTGACTATACTCGTAGGCAGCGGGGCACACGTAGATGGTTCTCGAACGAGCAAACTTTATTTGCAAGTCACTTTAACACGCCCGCGCCGTTTTGTTTCAATTTTTCACTTAACTTTATGAATTCACAATATTATTGGTTTTTTAATAGTAAACACCTTTTTCACATATTACTTTAAATTTAGTTTATGTGCTAAAATCATTTTAAAACGGTTTTTCAGAAATATTTTTACGGGGCGCCACTGTTTACACGTCTTACCCCTCCCGCGCGCAGGCAGGCAGTCCTCTGTGGATATTGTTAGTCAAAAGTGGTGTTGTTTTGTTTAATAATGTGCTACAATGTGAATAGTTATGGAAAACTCTAAATTGGACTTAAAATATGGGGCACAAGTTGCAGTTTATTTTATGCGGTTTACCCTCCCTGTAAACTCCTATATTTTATTCGACCTCATTAAATCATTAAAATTAAGATATATATTACGTTAAACTTAGCTGTATGAGCTAGACCCTTTCCCTTCCCTAACACATTATTCATCATATCGAGAGCACAAACAAAACATATCATTCAATAATATAACAGTGACAACAGGTAAAGCAATAAAGCAAATTTGAAGTAAATAGATGCTATATATACAATTTTATTAAATTGAAGATAAGTCCTTAGGTAACCAATAGCTAAAGATTTACCCTATTTCGCAGTTATTACCAAGCCCTTTTTTTAATGTTGCAAATTTGTTTCAGATAAATTCATGTATTAGCGCTCGCCATTGTTCTTTTTAATCATCACGTAGATTCATAAATATTATTTAAAATGTGTTGGGTCAAGGTATGTAAAAATTACAATTTACAATTTAGTTTTGTAGGATAATAAATATTGCAAAAGTGCGATTCGTGACTAGATTGTATTACTTGATGTTGTGGAAGCGGTCTAGATATTTTTTCTATGTATAATAAGCCTCAGTGACAGCAATGAACGTGCGCAATTTATGCCATTGTTAACAAAATCAGACTCACTTTTTTATGCATTTTGACGCTACGAAATCTTTGTTATTTGCTATAACAGCTGGAGCTGAGGTATCTACCATTTATAAATTTATATTAAGGCTGTGTTGAACCAAACTAAAGTTTTTGTAAATGTAACAATTAAGTTTTTTTTTATTAAATACACGTCACATTCTAAAGCTCTACTTTATCAAGTAGGTAACTAACAGTGATCTTTTTATTTATAAAGATGTAGGTATTTTATAGATATATTTGATCAGGAACGGGTTCAATACTCAGATTTTCGAAGGGAAAGTTGGTGCGAGAGGAGTTCCAGCAAAATCTTTGCACCACTTACTGAAAGAATTGGGCTAAAAAAAAATAGTTCTTATTTATTTTATTTTAAATTCAAATTCAAAATTCTTTATTGCATAAAAACATCTTAACCTAATATGTTACAACAGTAACAAATTAATATTAACATTTTTATATATTATATATAGGCTTTGTGATAATGTCTTACTGAGCCTCGGCATGCAATGTAGGTATGACTTGATGCCAGCACCATTTATGAGCACATTAAAGGGCACTTATGTCAGAGAATCTATGTAATGTCAAAACTTAAATCTAAATAGCTATACAATATTAATATTTCATTTTAATTTTTTATTTAAGAATTCATTTGTAGAATATAAACAAAACTCGCACTTTAGCCAAAAGTAACAATCCCTTGATCTGAAATTACGGTTGTTTAAGGAGAGAAGGTATTTATGTTTTACATTATTTACCTAACCTACGTAGGTACGAATATAACACATCAAAGAGATACCGCCCAAAGGTTACGTAAAGCAAAACGCATCAGGCAGAACTGACATCATTGGCGAACGCTGTCCCTCTTCTCTTTACCCTCTTTAGTACACAAAAGCAAAACACCTTCTGCATTGACACATATGTTAAGACCGGTCATTTAATTTATTGAACATCATCATCACAGCTCGTTAGAACACACTCTGTGTAGTCTAGGCCTCCACTGTAGGAGATAGGCGTATTTCTGATGTTTTTCGAGGTGCCACGCTGCCTGACCAGACGGTTGGCCAGGGTATGGTGTCTTTTTTTTATAACAATATATTAACGATTCTAAAAGTTAGTATTAGTGGAACGGGGCTTAACGTACTTTTCAAAGAACCGTGAAAATATAACAACTGTACGTAAGAAAGAGGCGTTCAAATCGCCGGCATGTACCAATGAGAAATACACTTACGTATTTCATTATTCTTGATCACAATAGTATTTCTGCACCCGCTTATGCTTATAATGGCTCACAAAGGTTAGTTGGTAGAAAATGCATTTATAGCATTAAGCTCGCCTTTGTACCCACACTATTTTTGGTTTTGTACAATAAATAATTTATTATTATTATTACGTTTGTCATAGATTTACATCACCACCGTTCCCGTGCCTCAAAGAACACGTTAAGCCCCAGTTCTATTAATACCAACATTTGGAATCGTTAATAAATTGTCATTAAACTTGTCATCGCCAACCCGTCTGACCAGCGTGGCGAGTGTAATAAAATTCTCCAGGTATAATGATTCTTCTTACAAATTAATTAAATTATTCTTACGTACACTTGTACATATTTTTCACAACCGTACCCGTACCTCGGAGCACGTTAAGCCGTCGGTTCCGGTTCATTATACCAACTTGTGGAATCGTAGATAAATTGTCATTAAAAAGACCCTCGCCAACCCATCTGGCCACGTAATTTACGTAGCCAAAAAAACTAGAAAGCCATCTCCAACAGTGGAGGTCTGGTCTGGGTGTTCTAGGGGCTGTAAAGAGTTGAGATGAGATACGAATATAAGTTCTGTACACGTGAAATTTTGGCAAAAAGCTTGCTGCATTTTTTAGGCGAAGAAACCGGAGGATACATCAAGACGTTATGACATCCAGCCATAAGAAACCCGGGGCGCTGTAGAGTCAGCCGCACGCCTTAAACGCAACAAATATGCGGATATCATCATTAATCACTACTTCATCCCATTTGCAGTCGAATCTATGGGTCCGTGGTCTGAGGAGGCTCCTTGCGTTCTCTCGTGAACTTAAGGAAAAACTCCACTTTGCGACGGCAGAGAATATTTTACTCAAAGGGTCAGCTTTGCCGTTCACGTTACGCCCATCGAACGGTTATAATTTTAGTTTTATTTGTAGTGTAGTTTTTTAATTTTTTTGTTTATTAATGTTAGGTTTACTATTTAATTATTTAATATTGTAATTCTTTTATACTGTTCATATTCTAGGGTCGTCTCTAGAGGACATTTTTTACTTATAGGTAATTTTTTATTAGGTTTATTTTAGATTTATTTTAATTTTTACTTTTAAGTAGTTTTAATTTTGTATTGTAATTATTTTATACTGTTTTTATATTACTTTGAATAAAATTGATTCTAGAAGTTATGTCTGTTTTTGGTGATTGGATTCCATTTAGACTAATCTAAATACCTCATCATCATCATCATCAGCCTGTATCTCTCCACTGCTGGATGTAGGCCTCCCCTAAGGCTCGCCACTTAACGCGATCTTTCGCTACCCTCATCCAACCCCCACCAGCGACCTTCTTTAGGTCATCTGTCCATCTGGCGGGGCGTCGTCCCACTCTGCGTCTTCCCGTACGTGGTCTCCACTCTAGAACCAGTTTGCCCCATCGATCGTCGGTTCTGCGGCAGATGTGTCCGGCCCATTGCCACTTCAGTTTGCTAATTTTAAAAGCTATGTCAGTAACTTTCGTTCTCTGACGAATATCGACGTTTCGAATTCTATCCATCAGAGATACACCAAGCATAGCTCTCTCCATGGCTCGCTGAGCGACCTTGAATTTATGGACCAGACCCACTGTTAGTGTCCACGTCTCTGCTCCGTACGACATTACCGGGAGGACGCACTGGTTAAAGACCTTAGTCTTTAAACATTGTGGTATAGACTATGAGAGGATGTGCCGGAGTTTCCCGAATGCCGCCCATCCTAGCTGAATGCGTCTGTCGGCTTCTTTGCTGAAGTTGGCTGCTCCTAATTGGATAGTCTGCCCGAGGTATACGTAATTTTGCACAACTTCGAGAGTAGCGTTTCCTATGCAGATTGGCCTCGGCTTGACATGATCATTGAACATGACTTTCGTCTTGTCTAAGTTCATTCCGAGACCAACCCGCTGGGAAGCTACGTTTAAGCCGTTCAGCATTCCGCTAAGATCCTTGAGTGAACTGGCCATAATGACTATGTCATCCGCAAATCGGAGGTGTGAGATGAATTCTCCATTGATGTTGATACTAAATACCTACCTAAAACAATTAGACTGTGTGCTTTAAAAAGTCAATAACGCCCGTCTTTAACATTGAAGAGGCGTAAACAATGCTAATATATGACTTAACCGCTAGACCACGGAGGCAGTAAACAAATAAATAAAATAATAAAAAATAGGTAAACAATTTCGAGTCAAGCTATTTGTTTTGAACACGTTGAAGAGGCGTAAACGATGCGATTCAAATGCTAATATATGACAGAGTCGCGGTGCGTGACGACTGCCATTGGCTATTTACATTATGATACGTAAACTGCGGGGTTACGTGCCACGCCTACAAACGTAAGCAACTCGTCACGTTCAGCCGAAGATCGTTAATTACTCGTAATTAGTAATTCGTGACCAGACTGCCGATTGGCGAAGAGCTAGCTATTTTGACATAGACGTTTATATTAGGCACGTATAATTTTACAAGTTATTTTTACTAATACATCTGATAGACAAAATTAAGTTTAAAATACTTTACGTCGTTCGCTTAAGCTACTGCTCAAGTTTTTTTATACAATTGTGTACCCAAATTAAAATTGTTAATTATAAAAGTCTGATGAATACTTATTTATCGAAGTAAAATACAGACTAGCTAGAAATGCCTAAAAAATGTAAGCAACATTGAAAAAAGGTAATAATATAAAATAAAAATTAATAGTAAAAAAAATATATAAAACATACAATTAAAAGTAAAACCTATAAAACTAAAAGTAATAACTAATAATTATATAAAAGGAAAACATAATAATAACAAAATGGGATAAAACTTGAAACAAAATAACTTTTTCCTTTATTATGCTATAATGATTATGATGTTTTTTTTTCAAATTTAAATAAATACACGCTAAACGAAGAAGTTGTGTTTCAATTATAAATCTAAATATATAAATCAAATTACTTTGCTGCAGTTAGATTGTTCTTTAAATATATGTCTTCGTACTTAACACTTAAGAGTTCGCTAATGCAACGCTAGCTACCTACTGTTACTAGATTGGCGTTGATTACTCTAAATATCTTCACGGATTTAGCCACCACTAGATCGTAAAACATATACGCCCAGTCATTGACTTAAGTATAACTGGTCTTACAGTTTATTTAAAAGAAACTGTAAAAACTATTTATAAACAAATGTACGTAGCTTTACGATTAGAATAGTACCTACAATACTGTCTCTACAGAAAGAATGTGCTGCAAATCATAAACCCGCTCGCAGACTCACGAACATCCCTTATAAGGATAGTTCCGATCAATGGTCGGCCCTTGTTCCTTGGATTTATGTCGACTGCTTTTGGTGCAAATTAGCTGATGTCGACTAGCAGGCGTGCGCTAACAAATTTGTTCAATTGCTCTACCCTTAGCGTCTACTCTGAAATTACTAAGTTTCAACGTATTTAGCTAGTAAGGTTAGCTAGTATAAAATGCCGAGAGGCTTTAAGTTCGCCCTTGTACTCAACTGTTAAGTTTTTAAGTGCAATGAAGAATTTATAAAAATAAAATAAAAAATTTCGGACTTATCTGGAGGGCGTATTCAAGAACACTCAAAGTCGAGTTTGAAGGATATCATAGAAGTTTTAATCTTCATTGATTTAACCTTTGGCCTCTATTCTTGTTTTTAAATATTTTTTTTTTTTATCATCACTTATGAATTTAAAAAAAAATATTAAAAAACAACGTTGCATGTCATTGTTTTTATAATTTGGCTTTGTGTACACATGATTAACTTGATTTTTATCAATATCTATTATACTATGTACATTATTATTCGAAACTGTAATGGTAAAATTTGTTTTGAGTGCCTACTTAATAAATATAATTATTGAATTTTGTGCGACAGGAAGGAATTCTCACAACCGCTCCAGAAGTTGGCACCAACGTTGGTCGGTTAATTTACTTAAGTTATTTTAAAAAATATTGATTAAAAATAAAACAAATGAAAAATTAATATTAATAATAATTACCAACCAATCTGGCCAGGGTGACGAGTGTAGGCCAAGAAGTGTAGTGGAAGGTTTGTGTAAAAGGATCAGTGGAGGTCTAGAACTCGTTGTTCAAGGGGTTTGTTAAGATGATAATAATTACAATAAATATAATTTGGTAACATCTAAATATCACTCATACTCAGCTATCACACAATATCGGCTAGATAACATTTAAGTAAAAAACATTAAGTACTTATATTTTTGACGAAACTTTATATTTTGTACGTTTAGAGTAGGCCATATTACCCTGAGGTAATTCTTGATAGACTAGGTACCTACATGAAAAACGTTGCACGATCTGATAGTCTTCGATTCAAACCTCGACCTTCTACAAATGTTATAACCTAACCTAACTTAACCTATGACCTCAATAAATTGAATCATTTTATCATAAATATTTTTTGTGAAGGATAACAAAGAAAAACCTAATTTACGTTACGGCCTTACATTTATAATTTCCACTCTCTATTCTATATCGGTATTGATAGGTTAGTAAAGGTTTACCAAAGGTAGAATTATTAGGCGTAAAGAAGTGTCCGGGTTCAGCCATTGGAGGATGTTACTCGCGAGCTACCCGCGCAACTAGAACGCGCGATCTCCGCAAGCGCGACACGACCGGACGACGCAACGGGACGGGTTTCAATTCAACTCACAAAGCCTACAGAACTGCATCAACAATGAAACAAGCTTGTGGTCTTACGAAAAAGCAAGACCAAGAACTAGACTACTGATATCTCTCAAAAATAATCTCTCAAGACTCTTGCTCAGATATATTTTCCAAATGTTTACTTTTTTTGGGATTTTTTTTTGAAAAAAAAAACCTTTTATGTTACCCTCTATTTAACTCTGATAATAAGATATATAAAAAAAAACAGAAGAGACATTCTAATGTAATTTAAGATAATACATTTTTATCATGTACCTTCAACCTTGTACTTGTACCTTGTACCAAACTCGAGAGATATCACAAATTAATTAAATTAATTATTGTGTAACGACCAGGAATCGAACCCGGTACTTCCAAGTCTTAATCCACGGACTTAACTACTAGACCACGGAGGCACGGGTAGTAACTAAATAAATATCTATTTCAAATTTAAAGTAAATCAGACCAGTAGTTGTCGAGATACTCGTAGTAGTTTGCGGAGAGAGATTTCCTTAGTACAATTGGAAAATAAAATATATTTTGAGTCAGAGTAAAAGTCTTGCAAAAGTCTTGCGAGACTCTTGCGCAAGACCATGACCAAGATTGGGAGTGCAAGACCAAGACCATCTATTCTGAAGCAAGACCAACTTTGGGCAACACTAATCGCGCGGATAGGTCGCGCAGTTCCCCTGCGCTATTACCTTGCTCCAGCTACAAGCACCCTAAGTAATTGTCTATTTTAGGTTTAGACCAAACAAACAAAGAGCTATAAAAGAAGATTGATCGTTTTTGTGTAAACGACAGCTCGTTTACTTCTACGAGTATGTATGGTACTCGTACCTAAGCGATTATGATATTTTTTTTCACTTATTTTGTCGGTACTCTGTTTAAATTCCCTTTACATCTTTTCTACTGGATTAATTTAGATAAAAATTGGTACAAATATTACTTAGATTGTAGGTATTGATATAAGCGATATGATGTCATACGAATTTCATCGGTTCATCATACATTTTTTTTTTTATAGATAGCATAAGTCGAGTATTTATGTTAATCATTAAAAGCAGTTTCAGGGCATTTTCTTTACGTGCCATTTTTATCTTATCATGCGTATTATCTATGTAAACGACGTCATTTATAACATTCCGACAAGCCTCTACATCCTCATACGTAACCACTTTAACGATATAGAAGGCTTTCGTACTAACCTCAATCAATCATACGTAATGGCCAATAATGAAACTCTAATATTGATAGCGTATATGGTAGTATCAATGGATTTGATCTTAGAGAAGTACCAAAGTCGGTTGTGGGTAGGTATTTATTTATATTAGCATGAAGCAAGTTACTTTTTGGGGGAAATACGAGTACATTTTAATGTAAACATGTTGACATGTAAATTTATATATTTATTTATAAACAGTTATTTAAAAAGTGTTTTATTGTGTTTTTTCGGGAACGATTAGGAAAATTTTGAGCATATTTTCACATCCACATACTTAATTTTAGACAAAGAAAAATAGCAAAAACATTTATATGGATTTTTATAAATCCATACGTAACGTCGAAATACGGAAAAGGGTTGGTATAAAAGAAAGCATAGGGACAAAAATAAGGAAAGGCATGCTACAATGGTTCGGGCATGTTGAAAGGATGAGCGATGAAAGATTGACGAACCAGATATATAATGCGAAAGTTGTGGGTGAAAGAGGCCCTGGCAGACCGAGACTCATATATCACGATCAAATAAATAAAACACTGACTGAAGGTGCATTAAAAAGTCTTCGTAACCAAAGGGCATGTATGAAGAGGTTAATGAATGTCGACGAAGCGAAAGAGGTATGTCGTGATCGTGTGAAATGGCGCTCAATTGCCTCTGCCTACCCCGCAAGGGATCTGGCGTGAAGATATGTATGTATGTATGTGTATGTTAATGGGTAATGAGCAGAGTTGGCACTGTTGTAGGAACACTTTCCCTAAAATTAAAATCATCATGTAAGTTGTATAATTGTATTATCGCAACGCATACCTGTCAAGTTCTTCGTCTACTATACCTATTATTTTTTATAATTATGTAACTTAAATAAATAAATATTTCCAGACAGGTCACACAGCGCCATCTAATTTCCGCGGTAAGAGGCTTGTGTTACGGAAACTAGATGGTTGATAAACTACATATTATACTTTTTTTTTTGTAAATACTTATATACATATTATACATATAAACACCCAGACCGAGACAAATTATACAATGTACAACTTGCCCCCGGTGGGAATCGAACCCACGACCTCCCGAGTTCACGGCAACGTTTGTTACTTTTATTTTTTAAGTACGTTCGATATTTTTTGATTATTTTTAGGCCTGTGGGCTATATGTGCATTTAACATCTTCAGCCTCTTCAAATTCAATAATTAATAATACAAATACTTCTGTATAGCTTTCCACCTAACAAAATGTATATATAACGGTAACGTCAACCTATTAATCTTCCTAGATGAAGCTGTTCTAAACCTCTAACACCACTTATATTTACGTTAACATAACTCTTTCGTAGCTACCAATTATTCTGCGTAGATTCGACTTGATTTACTCGTTATCTCGCTATCAAATTACACGCTTATAGAATCACGTAAAGTTCACTGTAAAAATGTTTTTATTCGCCAACGCATTATTATATTTAGACTGATATGTATAATACGTGCGTATCCATACAAGTTTTTTGCTTTAGTGTGTTTGTCGAGGTTTTTCAGGCGTTCTTAACCGCTAATTATTACAGATACCGCACGCCCGCCCGGTCCTGCGCTTGATAACATCTGCGCGCCTCGTACCACGATACTCAGTACACACGGCGATGAGCGACGCCTGTCATACAGTTTGCGATAAATAAACGACAGTCGCTTTTCGAGACGTTATAATAATATCTATCATCTTTTTCTAGCGAACATACTTTAGTCTACAAAATATTTATACGTAAGCACACTTCATAGATCAAGTTAAACTCCAATCAAAGCATAACTTCTCTATAAAGATATCAGTTGTAGAGTGATCTAATTTACTTATTTATGGTGCAAACTTGTGGGTGTCGATTGACACGGGCTAGACAGCGCGGGCGGATACACTGCGGATCGATCACACGACCACCTCCGCAACCTCGGTGACCACTCACTACCTTATCATGTTGTAATATGTCGTGATTTAGTTTTCTTTGAACTTTCGATTTTTATCGTAGTAGGTACCTACCAAAGATTTTGTAAGACGACGCGAGTGCCTTTACTAAAGAAGCACTATAGGGCTTTGGCTAACTCTACTAAGTTAAAATGTACGGAATTACTCTATCGAAGACGTCACACACATCTGTCATAGATATGTTTTTGCATAAACATGTACGCAGGCGTGTGTGTTTATCCAAATAGTGCTAAATAGTTGAAATGACGGCTAGTACTAATGTGTCTTTGAATTAAAGAACATAATTTAGATAACAAATAGCCTATCGTATGGTAAAAGAATAAAAAAAACACTTAATATGTATTAACCATTAAGACACACTAAGCCTACCTGAATCATGGTTACACCTCTTTATATTATTGAGGAGAGACCCTTGTACAGCAGTCGCTTGTTATAAAATATAGGTTGACAGTAATAATAAAATAGGAACAAAACCTTTTAATAAACTTGCTCTGCTCCTGATTAATGTGTTATTTCTTTGTCAGCAGGTGGTTGGTGGCGCACGAGCCCGATGAGCGCGTGCGCGGCGCCTGCAATGCGCGAGAAGCACGCGGCGCCGCGCCGCCTCGCCTCGCCCTCCCCTTCGCCCGAGCACCACCACACCAGCCCGCTAGCCTCGCCGCGACTCGACGAACCTCTCGACCTTCGAGTAAACCACAAAAGACCGCAACGTATAGAAGACGAAAACTGCAACTTGATCACGCCATCCCCGCCTCCTCATCCGCTGCCACCTCATCCTGCTCATCCCGCTCTGCTGCAGCTATGTCGGCGTTTACCTCTAGGACTACCGGCACCGTTCGGACGCTACCCGTTCCTTCCTGCAGCCGCCGCCACGCTACTAAACCCTGTCGCACCTCGGTCTGCTCCTCCAGGCGCGCCCAGAGCTCGCGACCGGTACACATGCTCATACTGCGGTAAAGCGTTCCCTCGCAGCGCCAACCTCACGAGGCACCTGCGAACGCATACGGGAGAGCAACCCTACCGCTGCAAATACTGTGAGCGCTCATTCTCGATATCGTCAAATTTACAACGACACGTGAGGAACATACACAACAAAGAGAGGCCGTTCCGGTGTCGTCACTGCGACCGATGTTTCGGTCAGCAAACTAATCTAGATCGTCATTTAAAGAAGCACGAAGCGGAGAATGGAGACGACAGCCGCAGGAGATCTCCGGACGAGACGTACTTCGAGGAGATCAGATCGTTCATGGGTAGAGTGGCGCCCGCCGCCAGAAGAGCTGCCGCGGCCGACCACACCTGACCGCGCGGGTCTGGCCACCACCCACACGTACAACGGTCTGGTCGATATAATCCAAATAAAAATCAAGCAATTAATTTTAGGAATTAATTAATAAATGGACATACTTAATGTATAAAATGGTCACAACGATGGAATTTGCAACAGTTATGGTCGTCTTGTGGTAAACGAATTTTCGATATATGATTTTTTGTCATTCCAATATCTGAAACAGTCAAAGTGCTATGACATAAATTCGAATACAAGCTACACCGAGGATGAACAGCGCTAAGACCAATAATGTTAAAGTTTAATAGATTCCTATACAAGTACAATAAATTGTTTAACTATATTTGAAAAATCAGTACAAAATATTTTAATAATCCACAAATCAGTTGTAGGTTACTATTATTTGGTTATCTTTATATCTTTGTATTTATTTGAATATTTTATTATTAATGTTACCATAGTACCTAATTAAAATTACTCAAACACACAAAATAATAATACTATTCTTCATTGTATCAATAATAATAATTATCTTTAATACTTTACAGATTTAAAAATTAATTTATTTAAAACAAAATAACTGGATAATATCAATGTCACAATCCCGAAACTCCTCTCCCGATGGACCCAGCACCTGCACGGTGAATCCATCGATTGCTAAACTCCTACTTATGGGAAAGTAGGTTAAAAATATATCTTTGCCTAAATCGATTATTATATCTACGCATAATGAAATGCATATTGTAATAAATACAGCCTAATATATTTTTTTTGTACATTTTAGTACAAATGAAAGTAGAATTGATATTCTACGAATATATCTAAGAAATGAAAAATATAGGGAAAAAGTAGAACAACTTTAAAGTAAACAAAACATAGTAACAAATAGTCGAATAGGATAGAATGTAAAGTGATAAATATATTTAGTACATAATTGTGTATTTTTGTAAATATTTTAAGTTAGGTTAAATCGTAGGTGTACCGAATTCCAATAACGATATCATAAAATGATTGATGTTCTTATGGTCAATATGACAATGTGTATAACATACGCTGGCACGAATATTGAGCGGTTAGATATACATACTTAGAACTTCTTTTACAGTAAGGGTGTTTGTACACGGTTGTTGTTGTTGTTAAGACTACATTATGCGGGTCCAGGGACTCGAGCATGTAACTACGCGGTTTACATGCTGCGTTGAATGTCAACGCTAAAACGAGCAAGAACCATACCTCCATGTAACCACGACCAAACGAACAAGTAATTTGAGCAATATTTTTGAACAATTATATGCATTTATATGGTAATTAACTGGCTAGCGTGGCAAGTGTAAGCCAAATTCTTATAAAAATCTGGAAAGCCCATCTCCAACAGTGGACTCTGTGTTCCAGGGGCTATGATAATGATGACGGAGCCCATGCCTTTACTTCCTTCAACAACATGCAACGTGTAGGTACTGTAACCTACATGTACCCGTTACATTTTAAATTCTAATCTTTATAAAAATACTCGCTCTGTCGATCTTCCTTTTTTCTTTATTAAAACAAAAACCCATCAACCTTGTCATTGTCGTATATTGACAATACTATTCTTTCTTAAAATGAAAATAAAACTCTGTAACCTACATGTACCCGTTACAGTACAATCACAAGCGAGTAACTTTTGTAAAACTTATCGCGCAAGTAGCACGCGCCAGTAACTTGCTCCAGTAACATGCACCGTGTACAAGCACCCTAATAAACTTAGGGTAGCTTTTAGTTTTCTGTGTGCCTTTTTATGGTCAAACCCAATTTTTACGAACATTTAAAACTTTAATAATTTCACTACTCATAATTCGTGCCTGCATATGTAGTGTAGTTTCGTATTAGTGTTCAGAGCGTGTTCGTTAAGTTAAGTTTATTTGTAAAATTGGAAAACTGTAGTATTTGTAGATATATATTTTTGTAAATTCCGCTTTAGTCGTTGTAATTTAGTATTATTAGTCTGAGAGAAAACGCCGGTTACCAATAAAAATATTTGTTGTTTTATTGAAGATTTTTTATAAATATTTTATATTTATATTTATGTTACTGTAAAAGTCCGAACCATTGTGAATCACAATATTTTCCAGGACAACTCAATATTTAGCAACTCCAAATGGTTTTAGTCTGAAATGAATGTGATCATCGCCAATTTGACACTTTTACTAACATGATAACACACCATACACCACTCTAGACATGGTAAATGTTCAAAAGAAATCATGGCTCCATGGCGCATTTACTCGTATATTGTTCAATTAGACAGTATTCGGTCAATCTCTTTGGCAATTTTATGTGTATTAAAAGTGAAGTTCTTCTAATTTATTAATACGAAATTGTGGGTGCATTATAAATAAAAAAACAAATACGTAAACATACATAGTGAAAAAAAAATACTAATAATAAAGTAATATTAATAAAATATTCCTAATTACACTGTTGGCGGAGTAGTCGTAGTCGCCATTTCAGCATTAGTGTTACGCTTACGAAGTTGTCGCCACTCCACACTACAGCCTTTTTGGTGCACTCACGTAGCGAATTATCCATTGCATACTTGACCTAGTTAATTCACCTCATAGTGGATCTACCACGCATTCTCATTGCCATTGACTTTTCCCTGAACAACCAGACGTTCGATGGATGTTTCTCTACAGCTCCACTCGTGTCCCAAGACAATAAGAATGCGTGATTCCCAGTTCTTGTAAAATAGACTTGTTCGTTTGAGACTCGTCCACGACATGCCTATATGTTTGATGGCTTTTTTTAATTTAATATTTCTAGGCACAGACTGATACTGTGCTGCCAATTACTTGGTTAGCTGTATATTTTTTACTGGCAACTCTAATACCCACTTCACTTTTGCGTCCAACACCTGAAGATAAACATTTAATTCCCTACCTAAGGTTGAACATATTTCGTACTTTAACCACTAGAAGTTGGTCAATACTTAGGTCATACTGGAGCACCTTATTTCGTACTTTTACAGTAACATTTATACAAGATGTTAGCAAAGTTATTTTAAAAATATCTAATCTGACAAAATTATATTGCGTGTTGCGTGATTTTAGGCCGTATAGTGGCTATATTTAATGTTGTTAAGTTTCTATATTACATACGCAAATTATTATAATTTGAAAATCACAAAATACAAATACCTATATAAATTAAGTAGCGTTATTGTCTTCCAACATATTGTGCATAAAAACTGTGATTTATTTATTGTTATTGGCACATCAAAAATAATATAATTATTTAGCCTGATATTACCCATAAAGCTCATATTTATAAACGATTCGCTAAACCAGGGCTAGTTTCTGTCACTAGTGTTAACTTATAAAGATAATAGATTTGTACTAAATCTAATTTCAAATCATTTAGTTAACGATGCCGATGAAAGTAGTACATTTAGAAATTGGTATTAATAATTTTACACGTTCGGCCATATTTAGGTATACCTTAAGGGTATACAGATATAATATATTTAAATTAATATTATGACAAATAATAATTCAAAAATGAATAACGGATTTCATTCCAATTCTGTTGTCGTTGTCGCCAATAATTTATGTAATGATCATAAATAAAAAACATAAGACAAGCAAATAATAGAATTTTGTTTAAAAAACAACACCTGAAAAGCTCCTCACAATGTTATTAAGTGTATATACATTTATGTATGTTTATGTATAGTATTATGTATGTATTAGTATTTAGTATATTGATATTATAATATATATAACAGTGTAATATGTAAGTGTATGATTAAGCTGTTTTTTTCTAACTATTAATATTTCTTTCATTGCACCTATAATAGTTTAAATTTTTCCCCAAATTTAGACTTTGAAAAATGTCTACGGGCATTAAGTCCACCTTTGTACTTCGCGCAATAAAGTTTTAAATAAATAAAAAAATGTCAAAATTTAAATTCAAATATAATACTGGGCATCGTATAAAGATCGCTATATCTATATAGAGGTGGCCAACACTATAGTGATTGATCTGGATATGACTACTATTGCGGAATTTGTTGTCAGCCTGACAAGACGTACCTATGTTCTATCGGGCTGATAACGGACACTTTAAGCATCTCCAGAACATCGCTTAGTCTTGTGCACAGCCCTCCAAAGGGAGATCCTCCGAGTCCGATCATCCGGGCCTGAACGACCCCATTGTTGTTGATGAATACTAGATATAGCAAAAAGTACCAAAACACATTAGTTTCCTGGTTTAGCTAGGCCTGGTTTAGCTCGGAAGGTTAGCGAGACGTTTATAATTCGGCAGCTCAACGTCTTAAGTTTCTTTAAGCACAAATTGTGGGTTCCTCTATTGTCAGTTTTAACGTTAGTTAAGATTGATTATTCTAACAAAAATGTGTTTTTATTGTTTTAATATAATCTTTATTTTATCAGAGTACCTAAAATCACACAATTTTTTGTTTTAATTAGGTACCTATATTATAGGTATATATTTTAATAAATTAAATACATTATTTTAGAGATATTGGAACATTAACGCTCAAATGTTCTAAACATTAGTTAGCGAGAGTGACGTCACTTAATAGTCAATATTGTAAACTACCACACTGTTGTTTTTTCCCAAGTTATTTAGCACAAAGTAAAAGAAAGATAAATAAATAGGAACATACTTTTATAAAAGCTAATGGTTATGTTAGTGTCATAATTTCGTTGTTTATTTATTATTAAGTGACGTCATCCTCAGCCTGAATCCGAGAGGAAATTCAAATCTAAAGATTTTTTCCAGGAATCCGTAAGTAAATTTAAACAAAATAAAACACATTTTTAAAAAATGACGAAATTAAATTGATGCTCTCAAAGAAATTAATTTAAACGTTCCTTTAAATATAGATAGATCTCTATAATTGTTATACATATATTTTTTCATGCTTCTATAATCTTTATGTCATATAGACTGGTCTGACACAGGTATACTATAATCTTATTTAGGTTGTTTATCCATCAGATATGTGTTTAGAAAAAAAGCAGCGCTTGAGAAAAATATGCACCAATGCACTTTATTATCACATCGTGACGATCCTACGCCATAAACACAAAAGCTGATAAAAAAATAGTTTCATAAATTAAAGATTTAATTGCATCTACTTTTTATATAAAATGCTTCTTACTGTCCCTAAGGTTGGCTGTCAGATAATGTCTAGCGGCAGTAAGTCCACCCCTTTATGAAGCGCAATAAATAAATTATTAATAAACCATACAATAATTGACAAGATAAGTTAGACATATTAATTGGCAGTGCTATTGAGATGGCTAACATATAAAATTTTAAAAATAAAATATTTTATCATAATTTGTGTTGTAACAGTAAAAAAAAAAAAAATTATGTCTAATATCTTCAATTAAAGACATCGACAGTTATTGGGGTTGTTCTAGTACTAATACTATAGTATAATAATATAAATACAAGTAAATAGGAAACTAAAAACTCTAGTATCTAAAAAAATTACTTCCTCCAATACGTACTATCATACTGGCAGCTTTCCTTTGTGGATTGAATTGACCAAAATAACCCAGACCTTTTGTCTCCTGAGGTGTTGACTAGCCGTTTCGCCAACACGTTAATTTTTTTTTGCTCACAGCCTTCTAGGTTCACAGGCACATCGTTTTAATATAATTTATTGCAAATTTATGTATTAGGCATAGGGTCGAAATCATCACGTCACCGTAAAATCACAATTGGTTGATATTTTCCTAGCACTCTGGTGGATAAGAAGCCATAACTTTAATTCTTGTTTAAGCAAATTCATTAAAAAAAATACTATTTTTAATCATTTGTATGATTTCTACATAAATTTTATTGTCTATTAAAGTTTATAAATTATGTAAAACTTAAGACACTTTAAAAGCTATATTTAGAAATATTTCGCTAAAACTGCGCAGGTAATTTACTTTAAACGATTGTCAAAATAGTGAATTATATACTGTCAGTTTTAGCGCGAGTTTAGCCAAGTGTTTATAACGTTTGTGGCGTAAAAATCGGCTGCAGGGCTAGTTTAATTTCAAATTAAACTCTTGTCATATTGACATGGAACAGACAAGAAATAAGCTCATTGGATTACAGTCGAAGATAATCTCTAATAGCGAACAAGAGCTAACTGATCGGTTATTCAATATAAATTATATACCGCGTGTATTTCTCAAAAGAGCTATTTTTTTTTAGGCTTCAGGTGTCATTACTTTTTTTTTTTTTTTAAGAAAAAAATATTATCCGAAAAACAAAACACGTATGGTGAATAAGGCCGTGTCTGAAAATCACAATATCCATCGTGATAAATACCTATGGGAAGACGGTCGATTGCAGAAATGACGATTATCTTTTGATATATTTAACGTATGCCTATAAATCACGTTATTGTCTTAAATACCCATAGTGACAAACTAACTACCAATCACGTGGGCTATATCAAAATGTTGATCATAGATTTTTTTTTTTTTTTTTTTTCTTTGGGTACATTTTGTTTATTTTTTTATTTTGTAATTAAAAGTAATAATATATTTAAAAGGGTGTCTGGGCGTTGACTGCCGACGGACAGACCTATACATATAGGCTTAGTTCGGCTGCAAATGTCTGTTTTTCTGTACCATAATGCATAATGAAATATGTTATTGTTTTCATATCTTGTAACTTTTTTACTGAATAAAGATATTATTATATAGATTATTTTACTCATGCTTTCTGCAACCGGCCGTAAGTGTTAGTATTAATTGATCTCGCTTATATCCGAAAGATGAAATAGAGAGAGAAATAATTACGTAAGTCAACGTTCGCGCGATCGTCGACCTTTCGCTATTTGATTAGGCTCAGTATGAGTGGCGATAATATATAAATATATTTTAGGAAAACTTCTCTGCACCGTAACTTAAGATTTTATTACTGAATACTTAAAATAAAAAATACGAGTTTTTTATTTTTATTTTAAATTATAATTAAAAAAAAATGCTTTTTAATAAATTACGCGCAGTATATATATATTTATTTATTTAATAAAATACGCTAACAAAAACAACGATAATAAGTTGCCCCAAGGAAAAATGCTTAAGATGTTTTTTTTAATTTAAATCAATTAATACATCCTCTATGTATTATTATACTAGCTGATAGTGTCCTAGTAGCATTTAAGGATAACATTTTGGAAAGTAATGTCAAGCGCTAAACTAAAGGAAACTGCAGCAATCAAATCCTTTTATCAATTAGCGTCTATTTTTTTTATCATTTTCTTTATTATGCACCTTTACTTATTATCAAAATCGGTCCAGAAGCTTGTGAAATATTTGTTTAGCATTGAACATATTTCGTTTGCGTATTTTAATAAACAAAAATTACATTCGGATAACCGATTGGTACAGATCTTGTGCTATTAGGACGAGCAAAAAAAAAACAAATATATATTTATATAGTTTTGAAAGTGTTTTGTAATTAATTTGTGTATTTTTTTTTTATAATGTTGCAATAAAAATGCAAATAATTATTTTTACCTTTTTTACCAAACTATAGTTTACTCACAAGTTCAAGAAGCTATACTTACTTTAATTTTTAAACATTATCGTACACACGGTATTATAAGACTTTATGAAAAGATAAATAATAGCAACGAGGCAAAAATAATTGGCCGGCATAGCGTTAGGGTCTGATGTCAAGCATGAGTGTCTAATTCCAGTTGCTAACATTCATGGTCCTCGCACGCCACTTACCATCAGATGAACGCAAGGTCACATGTCGTGCTAGTATAAAAAGTATTTTTTTTTAAATATTGTAATTTTACGCTTTCCTTAGCCATACAATTACTGCATTTGGCATAGTTAAACCACTAGCCTTTCATGTTGAAATTAAGGCTGGGTTGTACCAAAACAAATCTCTGTGATTGTATTGATTAAAGTTGAAAATGGCGTCATTTGTACCAGCTGAAGCTGACCTTCAAAATAAAAGTGATATAATAAAATATAATAATTTTGGTGCAACTGAGTCTAAGTAGTAATATACAAACAGTATAAAATAATTACAATATAAATTAAAACTACTTAAAAGTAAAAATTAAAATAAATATAAACTAAACCTAATAAAAAATAAACTATAAGTAAAAAATGTCCTCTAGAGACGACCCTTCAGTGATAGTCCCCAGAAGACTGGCAACATTTCCCCTCTGTATAGCTAAGCTAATACGTTGGCAGAAATAATTGCCAGCCTTCCTGTCTCCAGACTTTTCCGTTAGCCGTTTGGACAACTCCTTGGCCAGACGCTTGGCTGAGTGTCCCCATGGGCCCATCGTCTCGACCCCAAACGGCGCAAATTCGTAACCTGTACTGAGGTTGGCGTATTTGCGCAGCTTGAGGTTCTCAGCAGAAACCGCCGCACTTCCCGCGCTTGACGAGGTCGCCTGGATGTGTGATGGGGCTAATGTGTCTACACATGTCGCATCCCACACCAGGGACCTGCCAAGTTTCCACGGCCCAACGGTCATGCCGTCGGGTCTTTTGCCATCGCTCCGCGCAATCCCAGAGGGTTCTAGGATCGCGGGTACTCCAGCAGTGACAAAAGCCCTTCGAATGATGTCGTTTAAAGCAGCGTGACGAGGAATGCGGCCAGAACTTCTAGTCTAAGTAGTTGAAATAATTAATTTTTAATTATTTTTACTAGTTATTAAACGTCTAAAATGCTAATTGGCTAATAATAATATATATAATAAAATATAATATAATAATTATATATATAATAAAATAAATATCTATAACAAAAAAAATGTGATCTAGCGGTTAAGTCTGTGTGTGTTACCGGATTGGATTCCTGGTTGGAATAAATAAAAAAAATAAAATAATACTATATATAAATACTTGTCATGATTGGCCTATAGTAAAGTTGGCTAAATGTGAATTCGCTTCTTTATAAGCGTGGTTTCTGACCACTCCGAAAGGGAAACGGTCGTGATGATACTTTACTTTACATTTTTAAAATTATGTTTTTGTATCTATTATTTATTTTTTTCTCCATAAGGTCTTATACACCCTGTTAAGTGTAAAATGATCAAGGTTTGATACTGTTTATATGAAATCCATGGCAAGATTGTCAGAGCTAAATAAATATTGATTAATTATATTCTTTTTTATTTTACCTTACATTTTATCCTAAATGCCTCATAGATGGTACATTTCGTCACTTCAAGCAATCTGAAGATAAACGTGACGAACGATCGCTATTTTAATTTTAGCCCAGGTGCGGTGGTGGTTCGGTTGTAAAAACGCTTTTCATAAAATCGGTCGGTTCAAACCCCCCAGGCATGGGCCAATGTTAAATACACTTTTCTTACGTACATATTGGTCATAGATTTACAATACCACCGTTTCCGTGCGTACCTCGGAGAGCACGCTAAGCCGTTCGGTCACGGTTCCACTAATACCAACTTGTGGAATCTTTAATAAATTGTCATAAAAAATTAGGTCCTTGAGAACCAGTCTGCCAGCGTGGCGAGTGTAGGCCACGTTCTTCAGATATATATGTTTTGGAAGGCTCCTAGATATCCATTGAATATGGATGTCTTCTAGGGACTGTAATAAAAAATATGAAAAAAAGTCAAATGGGGCCCTTAATGGATGAATTACTGGAGATGTGCGAGGAAAATGAATGGAGTACAAGAAATATACCCGCCAGTAATGATGTGATAATTTGAATTTTTGGGAGTCATAAACAACGTTTACACTTGCCCCATATTATTACTCACCTTACCTCAACTCCCATTTCTCTCAGTATAAATATTTTCTTAAGCACCACTCATGTTCCTATCATTATTTTATCCAAAACCTATTTAGTGGCCCATATTCTGTTTTTTTATTCACAACCGTTACATTGACAAAGGGGGCGGGGCATTAGGAACCAAAATTCAGTTTCTGCGCAATTTACGGCCAGCGCTCTTTTTATCTGCCGGTAAAGATTATTAACTTTAATAGTGGTTAACATTGACAGTATCCAATTGTTATCCACTATTGTGTCCAACGCCTTTGCATCCCTCTCGCTCCTTCGCGCGGTGTAGGCAAAGACAATTGAGCGCCATTTGTCACGATCTTGACATACCTCTTTCGCTTCTTCGACATTCATCAACCTTTTCATACATCCCCTTTTGTTTCGATGGCTTATTAATGGCACCTTCAGCTATTGTTTTATTTATTTGATCGTGATAAGTGAGTCTTGGTCTGCCCACAACTTTCGGATTATATATCTAGTTCGTCAATCTCTCTTCAGTCATCCTTTCAACATGCCCGAAACATCAGAGCATGCCTTTCCTTATTTTTGTCCCTATGCTTTGTTTTATACCCACCTAGTATAAAGTGACGCCGCATATCCGACGCAACGACCTCATTCCCACTGCATTCGTTCGTACAATGGAACATTTTCAAAGATTATTCTAGTCTGAGTAAACTTTTGAGAAATGTAGTCTATCAACTTACTAGGAAATAAAATTAAGGACATTTTGAGATGTTATTTTAGTAAGGTATATGAAAGTAAAAATAGGTACTTCTTAAATGAACGTTTGCTCAAAATCCAATGGACCGCACGACGCACTAACGTTTCGGTGTTCGAAGAGCTCAAACTTGCTAAGGGACAGAGACTTTCTGCCGTCTGCTTTACCCGAATTCTGCAATATTTTGGCCACATTGCTAGAAGAGGCGCCGGCAATCTGGAAAAACTCTTAGTAACGGGAAAAGTAGACGGTAAAAGAACAAGAGGAAGAAGCCCCAAACGATGGTTTAGTCAGGTGGCTGACCACCTAAACATCCCAGTACACTAAGCCATCCACTGCGCCGAGGACCGCAGCCACTGGAAACGGCTAGTGGATGAACTGCGACGGAGTCACGATCCCCAACAGTGGGGTACCGACTAAGGAGGAGGAGGAAATGAACGTAATTTATTTTCTAGAAAGTAAGTAATCTATTTCTCTCATGAGTACACTTAGACTTGAATAATATTTAAATTAATGTATTAGGCGAGCGAGATGAATTCAAAAGCGTTAAATCCTCTTAAAGAATTTATTTTAGTTAGCGTTAAAAGGAACAGAATTTGGCTACAGAATACCTTCCACTTACTAAACAAGCTAAACAGCATAAGTCCGATCAGAGCTCACATTTTTCATAAAGCTTGCTTTAATCGGATCCAGCGCTCGATGCCGCCGGCTGCTGGCTGTATCACGAGCCCCGTTTAAGCTAAGAACGACACAGGATAGAAAAATAAGTAGTAGAAGTACCCTGGGCCGTCTTTAACATAGTGAAAGCCCTGTAGCGCTATTCTGTCACTTAAGCGCAAACGTTATAATTCCGGTAACTATATATATATCACGTTATTGAAGTGTGTGGCATGGCCACTGTCAAGGTCGAGCGCTAATAAAATTGGGAATTGAATAATATTTTGTAATATAAAATCCACTAATTACGTTTGCGACTAAATAACAGAATAGGGTTACTGCAAATATTAGGATAATGGGCTTATAAGTGTTTAACGCTAATTTTACTTTTGAGAAATGTAGTCTATTAACTTACTAGGAAATAATAATACGGACATTTTAGACATACTCGCATTTTCACTATCTACACAAATTTTAGACAGACAAAAATAGCATAAACATTTATAACCCTTTCAGAACGGACAATACCAGGCGTGCGTTGTTACAAAAAAACGCCAAATTATGGTTTGCCGCTCCGAAACACCCTTGATAGATCGTTGCTCATCTAGCTACCTAGCGATTATTTTTATGAAATTGTTAGGTTAGTCCTTAGTCCTCTTTTTAAGAAAAAAACATACAATAGTGATTTTTATTGCCATCATAATTACGAGTACCCAACGCACGAAGATACGCTAGCATATAACAACGCACTAATATGCGGTGGGGGCTTTGTGGAATTTGGTAGTGAAGGATTTTTTCACAATTTTTATGAGATTTTAATATCTTAAATATTTTTTGCCGTGCTGAAAGGGATAACAATTTTACACTATTTACTAAAACAAAGCTATGATTTTCATTATATATAATTTTTTTTTAAATCCGCGTGGAATGATGGATAGAACTCTGGCTGCATTTCCCCTCTGAATTTCAATACTGATTCTTTGGGCGAATAAAGAGCCAGCCCTCTTATTTTGTGGAGGAGACGACAAGACGCGGTGTTATGTATTTTATTATTATGTGTTATGGCCCAGAGTTTCTACAGCAAACGGCACAAATATGTAATCTTTTAATATACTTAGATACTTGCGCCGCTTGCCGGTCTCCGCTTTTCCGCCGCGGCCTATGTTTTATGCGCTGTCCCCCTGAGATAATAATCTGTGAAGAAGACAAGACAAATTTCTAAGCATTCCATGGATTCACCGTGCGGGTGCCGGGTCCATCGTGTGTGGGTAAGAGATGAGAAGAATGGTGTCTCGGGCTTGCGACCGACAATAGGCTGGTTTATATCTCTAAAATGTCCGTAATTTTATTTCCTAGTAAGTTAACAGACCGCATTTCAAAAGTACACTCAGACTTAAAATTTAAAAAAAAATGTTGGATTGTGCGAGTAAAAGGAATGCATAAGTGCTAAACCCTCTTATGACTTTAACACGGAACTATTTTATTTAAACCGACATACAAAATAGAAATGAAAAATTCGTCTTTTATTCCATGGTTGTTATTATTTCTTTAAATTTAATTTGGTTTGGTGATCTGGCAGGAACTAGCGATCCCCACTTGCCCAGAGTGCACAATGGGAGAGAGAGGCCCGCTTGCACCAAAACTATGCGTCGTTTTGCGTTTACCTTGGCGTGTCGCTGTCGCATAGTTAAGTATACAATAAATAAATGCTATATGCAATATGCACAAGAAAGGCTTTAAAAAAAAAAAAGATTTATTTAATTAGGAGCTAGTTTTACTAACGTACAATATGTCTTATTAAACTGCAAATAAACTGTTGAAGCCCTAACTATCAACAACTAATGGAACAAGTTAGTGGTGTTTGCAGTTTCGGAAATTTCTCGGCCAGGAGTCGAACGCAACTTTCGGTATTTACCACTAGACCACGAATACAATTGTTTTATAAAAAATATAAATATTTTGGAATATGATATGTGATAACATACAAACAATGAATATAAATTACAAGCTACCTAAATAATAAAATTAAAAATAAACTAAACAAAACCTTAAATTAAATAAACTAAAAGATAAACCTAATTAATATAAAAACTAAATACTTACAAATACCTTGATTAGAATCTACATGTTTTATATTAAAACAAAAAACTAATTTAAAACCTCTTTAGAAAGGTATTAAAGAGGTTTTAAATTAGTTTTTTTTTTGTTGTTACTTTTCGTCCTTTTTTTGACTCGTGTTATTTCTACCTCTCTTTGACAATCCTTCGTAACAATATTTTAAGTGATATGGCAACAGCCATAACGTCATATGCTAATTTCTGCAGTTTTTTCCTCTTCTGTGGTTTATACTACCATGATTGTGCTTTATTGCTATTAATTTGTGACAACGGGACCACTCGCGGCAGTCCGATGATCGAGAGAAGCGTTTGCCAATCTCACTTATTGTAACCAAGATAATTAAATAGAATGGTAATGCGACTCGAAACTTATGTCTTTGGATAACAAATGGTTTGGGTATTGCTATTTCGAACGAGTTAGGTAAGCAAATTTATTGTCTGTTGTTAGACCTGCTGGTGAACATTGGCTGCGTTCTGTTACGAATAGTATTGTTTTTCGTTTTCCGAATAATATAGGCTGCGTTCGTTTTATTTAAAATCACGGAGCAAAATCATTTTTACTTTTTTGTGTTCTTGTTGTGGTCTCTTTTGTATGCCGGTCAAATACCGTCAAAGGTCAGAATATGCATCCACATACCGTAGTCACCATCCCTTCGCATACCTATAAATTTGGTGACTTATACATCTGTCGCACAATAAAGATGTGGAATGCTCTTCCAGCCTCTGTGTTTCTACTTTCCTATAACCTGGAGTCCTTCAAGCGAAGTGTGAATCTAGTCAAGCCGGCATAGTGTTAGGGACTGATGTTGGGCATAAGTGTTTGATTACAGTTGCAAACATTCATGGACCATGCGCACCACTTACCATCAGATGGGCGCAAGGTCACATGTCGTGCTAGTAGAAGGAATAAAAAAAAAAGAAAAAAAAAAGGAATGTATAGAAACTTTTGCTTTTAGTTTAATGTTTATTTTATTATTATTAAATTCTTTATTGCACGAAAAAAATGTACAAAGGCGAAGATTAATGCCAACAAGGCATTTTCTAACATCTAACCTTTGGGAGAGTATGAGATGAAGGGTAGTGCAGTGGAAATTAAAAAATATTAGGATAACAAACAATATACTACATACTAAGACATACATACACTATATATTTTCTTCTTTTAACTCTGTATTTCTCATGTCCCAAAGGTTAGCTGTTAGAAAATACCTACAAGGTATTAGGCTCCTTGTCGGGACACAAAAATATTTATTAATTTAAATAAATAAATTGTATTATTATTTTATTTATTTGTGATATATCTCGAGTTTGGTACACTGGAGACATGGACGAGCTTGCCACTTGTCATGATTGGCCTATAGTAAAGTTGGCTAAATGTGAATCCGCTTCTTGATAAGCATGGTTTCTGACCACCCCGAAAGGGACACGGTCGTGATGATACTTTTTTTTTTTATTACTTTTACTTACTTAAATTTCAATGTAAAATGAATGCTGTTTAGGTACAGAAACCAGGTGGCTAAGAAAGCGACTGCATAATATCATTGTGCGTACGTGTTGAACTGAGATTGTTCTAAATATAACAGTGGTAGATCAAGCTAGGTAGAGTAGGGTGGGGCAGATTGCAAAACGATGGCACGACCGGCGCGGGCGGCTGGTTACCGGCGCGTGCGCAGGAGTTGCGATATATTTAGTTATTTATTGCTTATTGAAAAACTTCAAATTACACCACTAGCTACGGTAGCTGTCGCAAATTAGACAATTTTATTGTTTGCTGTTGTTATTTTGTTTGTTTAGTTTTATACTCTCTACAAAAATTAACCTCCTGGGATGCTTTGCTTTTGTTATACACGTTGGTGTTCAGCAGCCAAAGTAATCCTAAATGCAGCAGACGAGTAGGTGAGGATCTGAAGTCAATTTTTAATGATAATTTGTTAACGATTCCACAAGATGGTATCCGGGTAGCTGGGACCACGGTTTAACATACTCTCCGAGTGACGGGAACGGTAGTGTTCTAAATCTATGACAGTACGTAAGAAAAGTGTATTTCTCATTAGCACATGCCGGGGGGTTTGAACCTACCTTTTTGGGATTTTTAAAGAAAGCGTTTATACAACTGAATTTACTCTTCTTCAACAAACAACTTCTACTCTGATGGGGGATTTCTCGTTTTTTCATCACTATTCGTTGATATCTGTAGACAGCTTCATTTATGTTGAAGACAGAAGTCCAATACGAAGCTGTTAATTTTCGTAAGATATGCTGAAACATTGTTCACAATTTAATTTTCTACTCTGGTGACAAGAGGGCTGGTGCTTTCCTCGCTCAGAGAATCAGCGAGGAAATGTCGCCAGCGTTCTTGCCACCATGCCGCGCGGATACGATTTATATTTAAATTAGGTTTTGTAAGTAGTTTTTTTTTTGTTTTAGTTTTATTTTTAATATAATAATATTTTTTCACTTAGCTCCTAATTTAAAGAAGTTTATAATTAATTATTTTATATTTTGGGAATTACAGACAATTAAATATAATTTATATATCTAAATTTAAAATCAAAAGCATATTTTTGTAAAATAAATATAATGTAATAATCCAAAAACTGATTTTACTAAAACATTGAAAAAGTAAGAATTTGACTAATAAATATTTATGTAAACGCCAGACTTACAGACCGGGGTTCGAATGTGATGACTCGCAAATGGACTGGATACGCAATGAGACAGCTACTGGAAATCACTTCACTAATCGATGACGGGTGAAATTGTTATTCGGTTTTTTTCGGAACACCCGGTTTCACAGATATATATGTTTCAATTGGCGGGTTAAAGCACAGTTAAAAAACGTTGTCTTTCCTGTGCATTTTCATTACAGCCCCTAGACCTCCACTGCTGGAGATGGGCCTTCCAGAATTTGGCCTACACTTGCCACGCTAGCCAGACGGCTTGGCGAGGATATTATGTAATTTTGAATGACAATTTATTTACGATTCCACAAGTTGGTATTAGTGGAACCGGGACCGACGGCTTAACGTGCTCTCCGAGGCACGAGATCGGTGGTGAAGACAAATTTCTAAGCATTCCATGGATTCACCGTGCGGGTGCCGGGTCCATCGTGTGAGATGAGAAGAATGGTGTCTCGGGCTTGCGACCGACAATTGGCTGGTTTAAGAAAAGGAGGCCTCCTTTTTTTTTCTATTGCGCGATAATACGCTCACCATCCACCATTCTACTTCTCTCCCTACCCAACCAAATACTGTATGATTCCGTTAATGCCGGTAAATCTATGACAAATGTACGTAAAAAAGTGTATTTCTCATTGGTACATGCCGGGTGGGTTTGATCCGACCTTTATAGGATTTAAGGTACGCGTTCTTACAACCGAGCCACCACCACTGGCTGTGCCTACTGCATAGTTTTAATAGCTAAATATTTTCGTAACGTGTTCAAGATTAATTCTTTTGCGTAACAGAATGTGACATGCGCGACACGTGGGCGTCATAATTAAAAAGCCCAGATCATTAGCCAATGTGACTGCTCAATACTGGTTCTGACACATGACCATCTTCTAGAATGTACGTAGGTTTGACAATAACAAGCAACAGGTTCAAATATGTACAGTCGGCAAATTAAGTTGGCTAGAAGTACATGACATAACTTCCTTTCAAATGAATATACTGAAGTGCGCGTATTTGGCCTTCTAAACTATGTATAAAAAGTATTAAAAATAATGATTATATAGAAAGATAGATAGATAGGATTATATTTATATATAGAGAATAGGCGAGCAATGTCTAAAAACATTATCTAACAGCTAACCTTTAAAAGAAGTGAGCAGGGATTGTGGGTGTATGACCACTAATGTTTGATAAAGATTTTTATTAAGAAAACTACATACCTATAACTAAAAAATAAAATTAAAATAAAGCTTAGGTACTTATCTACATAGATAACACATAATTATATTTATAAAATAAATAAATATACAATATAGGAGCCTACTACCGAGTTTCCACTGCTCGTGAGTAAAACAAACTATATCTGATTATCAGACTGGCGCCGTCTTTTAACATATTTTTAAAAATCCTTGTCTCTCACATTCTCAACAAACAACACAGTTCAGTGGGGTCGCCCAGGCCCATATGATTAACATTTCCCCGTTTTACCCAGCATTTATAACCACCGCACCGGTAATTCATGGTCATGAACCGCCTCCGTGGTCTAGTGGTATCAAACTTCTCGGGAGGTCGTGGGTTCGATTCCCACCGGGGGAAAGTTGTACATTGTATAATTAAAATAAATATAAACAATATGTATATATTTACAACAAAAAAAAGTATAATATGTAGTTTATCAACCATCTAGTTTCCGTAACACAAGCCTCGTAGCTTACCACGGAAATTAGATGGCGCTGTGTGACCTGTCTGGAAATATTTATTTAATAATTATTATTGTTATTACGTCTAGTGCTGCCGCCCTATTCTGTTACATAGCCGCAAACGTTATTAGTGCCGTGCAAATATGAACTTTAATAGCGTAATAGTTCTATAAAACGTTTGCGACTAAGTAATATAATAGGGATGCTGGTCGAGATACAATAATTGATTTGTGATATTTTTCGAGTTTGGTGTGCAAGAGATATGATGAGGCTATAATAATGTTGACTAAATATGAATACACTTCTGTAAAGTGTGGTTTCTGACTACCCCGTAAAGGATACGGTGCTGATGACTTTTTAGCTTTTACAAGATCTGGAAATAGCAAATTCAAAAGTTCAAAAAAATCAGAAGGTAATTAAAAGTGTTGAAATAAAGTTGATACACGTGACATAAATAACAGTATAGGCGTAAGAGTCGGTTGCATCACGGTACAATCGTCCTGACCTTGTGTCTTGCTAATTAAGAGCAAGTGCCAGTGATGGATAGCCCACCTGTTACATTACCCCGAGCACTTTAACTTCGGCACTCATTACGACAACCTATACGGTTGGTAACATAAAAAAACTTGAGTAAATTAACTAATATCTTTTGCTAGAAGTGCTGGCCGCTTTTCTCGTCATTATCCTAAGGGCTCTTATCATTGTTGGAGTACCTGCGATCTTAAAACCCTGTGAGATTGGGCGGAGCGATGGCAAGAGACCCAGCCGTGGAAACTTCGCAGGTATCTGGTGTGGGATGCGATATGTGTAGGCACATCTTACATTAAAGTGACCTCGTCAAGCGTGGTCCAGAGGTCTGCATTAACTGATGTAACATAAAGTCAAGCTTAATTAGCCAGACAATTAGCACCTTTAAGAAAATACCTTAATTTAATTTACTTCCAAATGGAATAATTTATTTATTTTATTATTTTATTTTATTTTATTAGGAAAACTTATGGTTACAGAATTTTAATTAGACATAAATATAAACACTTAAACCACTAAAAAGTTTCCACAGATAGAAACAACAGACACGGCAATAAAGTATTTTTTTTTTTTTTTTTAAAGAAACAGTCTATACTATAGAAACACATTTTCAAAATTGTTATAAAACAATAAACAGAACAATAAAGCAATCATTCACAGTCATGTAGTTACAGCAAAATGATAATAATAGAAAGTCAAGGTAGGGACATATTAAAGTACTTTGGTACTGAGTGCTCGCCTTTAACTAAACTTAGCTAGATTGTGCACCATTTTGTGTAACTCTCAGCGTCTTTAAACGTTTGATAACCACATCGTTCCTGGAGAAACAGAATAAAACACTATTAAATAACTGTGTATTTATTTAAGTTATAATGTATACGAGCATGATGTACTTGTATGTATGTTTATATGTGTAGGTATAATGTGTAGTATATTAAAATTAGTTAAGTAACTTATTAACTGTATTATTAAAATTTCATATTTTTTTCATCCTGCCTATCAACTTACTCGATCCCCAAGGTTAGCTGGTAAAGAATGCCTACTAGCATTTTAGTTTGCCTCTGTACTATTTTTAAGTTCATTAAAGAATTTAAATATAAATAAATAAATATTATAAAACGTATTTAACTTTCGGCAAAACCAATAAATTTATGTAGTCACCATTTCATTCATTTGGTACACTTGGTTTCGTCAGTTCACTAATCAATTATTTAACTAATCATGGTATGATAGCGAATTAATAACAGCTAAGAACATACCTCGTCCTTACCAGATAAATACTACTAGTGTTCATTTATTTATTTATTTATTCGAAGAGAAAGAACAGAGACAGGCAGTATAAGAACAATTAAGAAACGATACAGTAGGAGCGATTAGAATTATACCCGCCACCAAAATATTTCCCACTGTGGACAATAGTGCACCATTTATATTTTTAGATACGCTTGGCCAGGTATAAAGGATAATACAATTGCAGTGTTCGAATTTATGGAACTATCAATGAACTCCGAAGCAAACCCCACCTCACCCAGCGAGCTAAACCGACAACAACAGCTTCTTTATTTTGGGCTTAAATTTTTATTTATTATTAAATCTTTATTTTGCACAAAGCTTAGCCAGTCTTGGTCTTCGTCTTGCATCAGAATAGGTGGTCTTGGTCTTGGTCTTGCGCAAGAGTCTCGCAAGACTTCTGCAAGACTCCTACTCTTACTCAATAATATATTTTTATTTCCAATTGTACTAAGGAAATCTCTCTCCGCGATGTCTTTGGGGTACCGAACTTGAGAAATATCACAAATAGATTAAATAATTTATTGTGTCCCTACCAGGAATCAAACCCTTTACCTCCAAGTATTGCAAAAAAGCAAGACCAAGACCAAGATTGGGCAACACTAAATACTACCCACAGTAATATATGCTGCTGTTAAAGGGCGTTGTCATTGGTACTAATAATATGGTATATGTCACTTAAAAGATTACTTACAAATAAATTTAATAATAATATCATAAGGTATTATAATATAATAAATAGGAAGCCGCTGTATTGGTGCTATCACTATAACTTATACTAACTTAACTAAGACTATAAATGTACTATAATTATATGTAAGTTTTATCAAAATTAAAATTTAATTTAATTCAATTTAATAGTTATGGTAGCTGTTTTACTTAAATGTCAATATAACTTATACTAACTTAAATAAAACTATAAATGTACAATAATATGTGTACTAAAATGTCAAATGTAAATTTAATTTAATTTGATGTCAATGTAATAATAATTAAGGTCAAATAATTAATAGAGAAAAAGCACATATAGCTTCAAATTAAAACGCTTGATAAAAAAGGATTAATTAAAAATAAAAAAAAACATCTCTTATTATTGTTGTATGATGCTTTACTTAGTGATTGTTTTGCTGTTATACTCGTATCTTATTATTTTCAAAAAAGTAATAATATTAAAACATGTTAAAAATAACTCTCAAATAATGTAAAAGATACGCGTACAAACATTTTAAAATTCTATAACCTACAATCCGCTAGCAATTCAATTAACAAAATCACTCGCACCAGATTTCCTTTTGCTGAGCTATGTTGCCGTCGCATAGTCGCTCCTCTTAAGGCAGTCAAGCCCCATCCTTTGCCATTACTTCTGCCCTGCTTTGGTCAGGACTTCATGCCTCGGGAAATATTTTGATGAGGCCGAGGAGATAAATTAATTATAGAGTCGCCCAACTGAGCGCTAATAAGCTGTGGGGTGATTCTCAGTTATATTGATATATCTCGAATTCATTTGCATCATTACTTGTCTTTTTACAGCGGGTCATTGCACGAGATCTTTGCCTACACGTCAAAAAAGCACCGATTATTCAACGTTGAAATGTAAAAATTGTCTCATTGGTCTCCGTGGTCTAGTGGTAACAAACGTTGCCGTGAACTCGGGAGGTCGTGGGTTCGATTCCCATTGGGGGCAAGTTGTACATTGTATAATTGGTCTCGGTCGGGGTGTTTATATGTATATATTTACAAAAAAAAAAAAGTATAATATGTAGTTTATCAACCATCTAGTTTCCGTAACACAAGCCTCGTAGCTTACCACGGAAACTAGATGGCGCTGTGTGACCTATCTGGAAATATTTATTATTATTATAGATAGCAATATACATTAAATTTGTCAAAAATTATTTGTTTTGAGAACACGTCAACCTTATATCTTGGACTTTTAACAGATCCGTCAAATAATATTATATCGTGCTCGGCTGATGGTGTTGAAAAAAAAAATGGTGTGTGGTGTACGTAGATGGCGCTGGACTATTTATGTATTAAACTATTTAAGTTTTTAACTATATATTCCTTGGAACACAATTAAATTTATATGAATCACGTGGATCTCTATCTAACTATTAAAAACAGTGCTGACGCGCTGTTTTGAACAGGATTTTGCATAAAAATTGGATTTGAATGCACGTCAAGGCAACAATCAAGAAAGCCCATGCTAGTCGAGCTGTTATTAGTAAAATGCATAAAAGAAAATAGTAATCAATGTCTTAGCAAGTTTTATTTTTATTTTTTTATACTAGGTGTTTTAGTTATAATTATTGTATTGATGTTGGGTTCGGTCCAGCCATGGTCAATGGTAATATTTTTTATTTGTGTTTGTTTTTTTTTTATTTATTGGCTTGTATGTATTGACAATATCCAAGTGTTACGTGCTAACCATACGGAAATAAATTATTTTGATTTGATTTGATTTGATTTGATTTGATTTGATTTGATATGGTAGGCAGGT
The DNA here is from genome assembly GCA_910589645.1 of Tinea semifulvella. Lineage (NCBI taxonomy): Eukaryota > Metazoa > Arthropoda > Insecta > Lepidoptera > Tineidae > Tinea > Tinea semifulvella. Next base: position 8,779,617 of record OU342599.1, read on the forward strand.
AAGTGGCGCGCGAGGTCTATGAATGTCAACAACTGGAATCAAACACTCATGACTAACATCAGTCCCTAACACTATACCGGCATGACTGGGCATGGGGCAATTCGAGCCTGATCCCGAAACGTGTGGATACACTTTACTGGGTTTATCGGCACGAACGATGTATACTTCGCCGCCCCGGCAGACTGGGCAAATTACCACCATCAGTCCGCCTACCACAAAGGAAAAGGTTAGTTTTTCTAAAGATTATATTTTCGTATGAAATAATAATAACAATGAAATTATTTACAAAGGTATTGTACAAGGGCGAAATTAATACCGTAAGCATTTTCTAAGCAAGCTAACCTTGTGATGGCAATAAAAGAGCTACCGTGGTGCAGATAAAAAGAAAAATATATGAATACAACCAAAAATCATAATTATAAACAAATATATATAAATAGTATGCATAATATACATACATAATATAAAATAATTACTGTGTTAGAGCGTGTTTGATACATTTTGCTTTTTTAGAAAAAATCTAATAAAGAAGTTTTTAAGAATGGAGATAGAAGGAGCTTGTCTGATTAACAGTGGAAGTATATGCCATTGGCGAGTAGCTGAGTCAGTAAGAGAATCTGATTATCTGTTAAAAGCGTGTAGAATGATATATGTTTTGAGGAGAGCGAAGTGGACGACTGTGCGAACCGCACTTTCAAGTAAGGAGGTATGTCGAAGTAACAGAATTGCCCACCTTGCAAATATGCTTATCGGTATCGCAAGCGCTAAGTATAGAGCTAGTAATGACCGCGTCAACTTTAACTCAGAGTGTTACTGACAACGCGTAAAACAGCATTTTTATTGAAATCAGCTTTTTTAATCAGACAAGATGTTTGCTGTTGGATTTTTTGTGATTTTATTTAAATATTGAGTAAGGCGTAAATTAAATTATAGTGTCTTTTGTTGTTCTCTCTTTTCCCTATTCATGATGAACGAGGTGATAGGGAAGGCAAAGGGTCTACATACAGATAAGTCTGACGTAATATATCTTTCTTTTTTTGAGTTAATATGTTCACAGCGCGGAATAACCGCAAAAAATAAACTGCAACTTGTGCCCTATATGTAAAGTCCATTTTAGCGTGTTTCATTATTATTCACATTGTAGCACATTATTTAACAAAACAACACAACTTTTGATTAACATTCGATTTATTTACTATTCAAATAATTATTACAAACTACTTAAAATAAAATAAATAAACTTAAATACCAATAAACTAAACCTAATTTAAAAAAAAATGTTTTTGAAGACTGGCAACATCTCCCCTCTAAGATAGCGAGGCAGAAGTAATTGCCAGAATTGCTGTATCCAGATTTCTCCGTCAGCCGTAGTAATTTTAATTTTAACTAGCTTTGTTTGTGATACATTTGTGATATATGTCGACGACACCCGTGTAGTGATCAGCAAATAATAATCCTCGTAGTTTAGACAGTAGCCACGCCCACATGCCACAAATTAACCCATATAGCCTTGTACATCATATTTATAAAATAATGAAATACGACTGCTAACTTGCAGCCATCTAAAAACAACGCGGCCGGTGTATACGTTGCTTGTAGTAAGCCGCTCAATATCTGATTTCATCATCATTCATCATTAGAGCCCCTAGAACTGCTGGAGATGGGCCTTCCAGAACATATATCTGGAGAATTTGGCCTACACTCGCCACGCTGGCCAGACGGCTTGGCGAGGATATGATGTCATTTTTATGACAATTTATTAACGATTCTACAAGTTGGTATTAGTGGAACCGGGAGCGACGGCTTAACGTGCTCTCTGAGGCACAGAAACGGTGGTGTTGTAAATCTATGACAAATGTTTCTAATTGATACATGCCGGGTGGGTTTGAACCGACCTTTGTAGGATTTAAGGAACGCGTTCTTACAACCGAGCCACCACCGCGCCTGTACATATCTGATATAGTAAGTAATAATAATAATTCATGTTACAAAACATGGAAGTAATTATATTGTTAAAAAAAAAAACATTTACAGTTAAGCCCGTGGTCGGGACACAATAATATTTATTAATTTAAATAAATAAATTTAATTTATTTGTATTTAATCTCGAGTTTGGTACGCTAGAGACATTGACAAGCTTGCCACTTGTCATTATTAGCCTATAATAAAGTTGGCTAAATGTGAATCCGCTTCCTTTATAAGCGTGGTTTCTGATCACCCGGGCGGGAAACGGTCGTGATGATGGTGATGATTTATTAAAATATAAAAATCACACACAATGAATTTAAGTAAAAACATTTTACATATTAAGAAGCTTGTGAAAAATAATCTACTGTATATCTTAAGTCGAGAACATATTTTACATACTGTTACAGTTTATTAAATAGCCACATATAACTTTATCGGCATTTTAAATTAACGCTAATAAACGTCCATCCGGTGTGTTACCTTTCACAAATTTCGGACATAATAACGGCTGTTCAATTTAAAAACCTACAATCTACACGTTAAGAATTTCTATAATTACGTTTTTTACCTGTACTAAAATGTACGTATCTTATTTCTTGCATTTTTTTTTGTCATTTCATTCATTGGCGTTTGTCAACCTTTTCATACATGTCCATTTGTTTCGAAGGTTTTAATGCACCTTGAGATAGTATTTTAGTTATTTAATCGTAATAGCCTTGTTCTGTCAGAGCCTCTTTCACCCACTACATTCGCATTATAAATCTAGTTCGTAAATTTTTCAACATGCCCGAACCATCCTTTTCAATTTTTTTTCCCTACGCATTTTTTCATACCTACCCTACATATGTGGTCCGCAAAAGTGACGCCGCATACCCGACGCAACGACCACATTTTTTTCAAATTGCTAGGTTTTTAAATTGTACAGCCAAAGTATGACCCTCGATAATACGGTTCCATTTTATATTTATCTCACAACATAAAGATATCACGAAAGTATACAAAATAATAACGTGATTGCAATTCCATTATCAGCCTCAATATCTGCGAGGCAATTTTGTAACTCATCGACAATATTTGATCAATAAGTTCATTGGTTCTTATTTAGGAATACTGTAACTACCAAATCTAACATAAGACGCAATGGACAGGATAATATTTAGTTGGCCGATCGTCAATGAGATATGGGAATAGCCTGAACAAAATGATGGACGTTGTTATGCATCATTTTCGTGTCGTTAAATACAAATCGTGAAATATAGGGTGTATTTAAAATGCCTTATCGATAATTACAGAGGGCAAACCGACGATAAGCTGCAACACTATTGTGCATAATGTCGTCCAGTATTACAAAATTATAGAGTACGTCCTATAACATACTAACCGGTCTTTGCTACGTTTTGGAGATCCGCAAGACACTCATTTAATCATCCGTTATTTACCATTTACAAAGCTTTTTAGACTTGCGTTTTTAATGAATACTGCCGATAGGGATAAAGAGGACCATTCTATATTATAACAATTACCTATAATTAAATTAAATATTGACATTGTATAGCCATTAGGATTTAAATTTTATTTATTTATTTAAAAACTTTATAGCACAAAGTACAAAGGTGGATTTAATGCCCGAAGACATTATCTGACAGCCAAACCTTGAGGACAAATTTAACCACATACGAGTATAGGTGCAATCTTAAAGATAATAATAATATAATTATTGAAAATTAACAGTAAACTAATATATACCTACATCATATAAAATATTATAGTATCAATAAACTAAATACTGATACATACACATTATTATACATAATTATATTACTTACTAACACTATGTGGAGCCATTTAGAAAGTATGAATACACCAGTGTTTTTAATAATGTCCTTGTAGTTGCTTGCCGTATGTTGACAGGTAGATTATTCCACAAATTAGTAGCTTAATATTAATTAGTATTTTGATTATATTATTGTCAGACCTTTTTGACAATGTCTTGTAGATTTCAATAATATAAATCATATCCTATGATTCTGGTGTGGATGATCCTGGCTTGATTCCTGTTATTCAGAAGAGACCCGCGATCAGCATTGAAAAATTTAAGTTTTGCAATGATAAAGTTAAAGCTACGGAACCATTATCCTTCGATCTATATCAACCAGCCAACAGATGTTGTCGATCTCTCAGCGTACACTCGTGTTATAAATTCTGCCCGACGGGACGCTCAATGTACCTAAATTGGCATCTAATTCGCACGGGATTTTTCGTAATAAACTTGATTAGTTTGATGTCGTTACATCGTTTATGTGCTCGATTTAAATTAATCGAATTAATCGATTTTATAGCGGAACCAATCGACAATCGATAAATCATTGATTAGTGCTTATACCTACTTAGGTAGTTATTATAATGTACGTACCTACAACTTAATTATACCCATTATGCTATTTCATTATTGTAATTATATTCAACCAAAAAAAAAATAACACTATTAAAGATGGGAAAACACAGATCCCATGTTTTGAAGCCCAGGGCACATTATTAGTTAAAGCACCAGCCTGCCCCCTACATTACTAATTTTTATTTAAAAGTAGTGTTGTATTTTGTTTTTTATTTGGTATTTTATGTGACTATTACTATTTTTAAGCTATTTTGTATTAGGCTTTTTTTGATTAATAAAATATTTTTAATATTTATTATATTTTTGAATTTATTTATTATATTTTTAATATTTTTGAACCATTTCTTCCAGCTCTCAAACAGAACCCTTGCAAAGGGATCCTCTAAATTGGTATTCTTAGTTGTAAACTCTCCAAACTTCGATAGGCATAAATGTTACCATTTGAAATATTTCCGGTAAGAGAAGCAGCAATTCTATAAATTTTGTGCCGATTAAACTTAAGTTACGTTCTTTTCCGATCCCACATTAGTTAGTGTCCCCGTACAATATTCTACTTACCTACAAAGTGGAAGTAAAGTTGCATCGAAAACAAATTGAATAAAATATTTTATGAGGCCCAGACAATAATCCCTACAAATTATTTTAAATCCTAAACCATATAAAAAAAAAACAAATACTCGTATACCTATAACTGTCTATATAATAATAAATGTAATACAGATTTAGTGGAATACGGATTTGTCAAAAGTTGTATTTAATTTCCACTTATGAAAATTGAATCGTTAGGTGAATACCTAAACATGTTTTGACAGCATTTAAAGTTATAATAAAATAGTAGAATGGAAATAAAACTATTAGTAGAATGTGTACAACCTATTTTGGCACCCATAAGTCTGTCTCTTTCATATTATGAATATTCAAGTGTCACGAAAATTATTTATCTGAACGAAAACTGATTTGAATTTGTTTGACAATTAGTTTGTCCTTTAACTAAAATAAGTAGTTATACTAACAAATAATAGAAGCGGTGGTGGCTCGGTTGTAATATCATAAACAGATGGGTTTGAACCCCGGCATGTACCAATAGGAAATACACTTTTCTTAATAACACCACCGTTCCCGTGCCTCGGAAATTAGTCTCAGTTTCACTAATACCAACTTGTGGAAACGTTAATAAATTGTCATTAAAATTGACATCAGACCCTCGCTGACCCGTCTGGCCAGCGTGGCGAGTGTACCCATATCCAACAGTGGAGGTCTAAGATGCTGTGATGATGTAATGATGGGGTTCGAACCGCGACCTTTTTTGATTTTAAGGAAGGCAAACCTCCAGCGCTCTTGTTGATATTATTTATTTAATAGGTACAGCTCTTGAAAGTATGGACACAGACTTTATTTAAGTATTTGAAAATGCCCAAGTTGGTCCACAAATTGACAGAATTCCTTACGGCAGAATCGCAGCGGGCGGCGCATTCAGAGATATTTTTAATTGCAAGTTATTTGCAAAAATATTCGGAGCAGGGAAGCGTTCGAGATGTTATCAGTCTGACGGCGAAACGCTACCGGTCTGCGATGCAAGTGCCAAATCGTAATTTATACTAAAACTTTCAATTTTCGTATAAATACTTATCGATGACAAGTTAAACTTTTCTTTAATTATAATTAGGCTGGTTCTTTCAACGCTTCGTTCGGATTGTTGTTAAAATGAACTTTACAGCTTTTTCTATGTTAACGCCTTAAGGCGGGGAATTTATATTTGTTCAATTAAGAACTTTTAAGTATTACTAACTTAACTTATATATTGACATTGTCTTGTCGTCTCCTCTTGGGACAAGAGGGCTGGCCCTTTCGTCGCGCAAATAATCAGTATTGCAATTTAGCGAGGAAATGTTAAGTTGGTATTACTTAAAAGTTCATGATTGAACAAATACAAATTCCCCGCCTTAAGGCGTTAACATAGAAAAGGCTGTAAAGCAAATTTTAACAACTCTAATATTTATTTATTTTTGTTAAAAAGAGATTGCCCAAAATTTACAGCGTGCCTCAAATAAAATATATTCCATTATTAAAATTATTTTCAGTGTTTTTTTTTAACTTAATATCAACATCTGTTTTACCCCAGCATTAAAATATAATTTAGTTAAATAGACAATTGGTTAAGATTTATGTATTAAATAAGAGCGCTACGATTAGGTACTTTATTATGATCAGGTACTTTATTATAGATAAAATACAGGATTTCAAAGAGTAAATAATTTTCTGATTATATCGGCGGGATCGAAACTATTAAATTATTAACGTGAAAAAAGTTTTTGTCAATTGTCGTTATGCTAGACTAAAATAAATAAAATTAATTACAGATTATGAAAACACATTATATTAACTAACAAATAAAATAGAAATCATTATGCACGAGCACATTTGATTGGGCCCATTTCTCTATGAAAAATGGGTATTCTCATTTCATCACTTGGCGATCTAAGCCTGAGTAAAGTCTATAGCAGGCATAAGTCCAAGTTCAGACTAAAGAGTTTAGCTAGAGGCTGTACACTTGATTTCACTCTCAATAGCATCCCGCTAAGTGCCACCTTTTTCTACCCACTTACCTACCTAGAGTTTTTCATGCAATTACCAAGACAGACTGGTTTTTGCACAACAAACTTGTAGAAGTAAAAAACATATATATCCCACCGTTAGTATACAAAGGTTAGTAATAAGAAAAATATTTTTTTGGGGAAATTGCGTTTAAAGATTCTGGTAAGAACGGGAGACGCGCGGGGAGAGTGTGACACACAAATACAGTTACCGATGAAATAAATTTAATAATAGATATACATTACGTGAAAATAAAACAAAGCTTGTTATTTTTACCCAATTTTGTATGAATACCATAGAGCAACTCTAAGTTGAACGCCATTCAAAGCGAAATAAAGTGAAGTGTGTGTGAAGTGCTTAAAGCGACAAGTAAAACACAAGGCGAGTCATTATTGTCCTATTTCTCTCTCTGTCAGCGCTAACTGGTAGATAATTCCATCTAATGCCTTTAGCATTTAAAATCACACTATACATTTTTTTTACTTGAATACATACATACATACATCTGCACGCCAGATCCCTTACGAAGTAGGCAGAGACAATTGAGCGCCACTTGACACGATCACGACATTTTTTTTATTTATTTGATCGTGATACGTGTGTCTTGGTCTGCCAGGGCCTCTTTTACCAACAACTTTCGCATTATATACCTGGTTCGTCAATCTTTCTTTGCTCATCCTTTCAATATGCCTGAACCATCGTAGCATGCTTTTCCTTATTTTTGTGCCTATGCTTTCTTTTATATCTACCATTTTTCGTATTTCGACGTTACGTATGTGGTCCGCCAAAGTGACGTCGCATAAACGACGCAGCGACCTTATTTCTACTGCATTAAACCCTACTCTCATGCATATTCTGACATATCCACGTCTCGCTTCCATACATAAGTGTTGGTACTAACATGGCATTGTGTATGGCGAGCCGAGCTTTACTTGAATCCTTGTAATATTAAGGGTGCGATATCCAGACACAAAAAATCCAGAATAGATTGGAACAAAATAGGTACCAGTTGGATTATTGTAGTGCACAATTTACCCCAACTTAAACACCTTATACGAGAGAAGACAAATTTCTAGGCTTTACCGTGGATTTACGTGGATCGTGTGTATTATTATATGTGAAATAGGGTGGGACTACTTGTCACCAAGTTACTGCGACCAGAAGTGTGACTATTGTGACCTCCCTAGACTATAGTTCGTTCGCTAGCCCTACGGCTTCAAAGAACCTTAGTATGGGCTTAGGAGCGAGGCGTCGCACCTTCGCGAGGCTTAAACTGTGAGCACCCAAGATGGTGCTTCGCTTGTGATGCTTGGCATAACAGTCGAAAAGGAGATGGACTGGTGAAAATGTGCTTGTATAATTTACAGTGACCAGTTAGGGCTCTAGTGAGAGTTCATAATTTAGGTTTGCATAGCTGAAGGGCTTTGATCGTGTACTTACCTGAGTATCCCACGATTAGCTCCTTCAAGTGCCTCTGCCCTGGAGTTGCCTGCCATTTTTGATAGATCGTGTGTAGGAAAGAGAGATGAGAAGAATGGTGTCTCGGGTTTGCAACCGACAATAAGCCGGATTACAAAGGAGGCCTCGTTTTTATTTTATTGCTCAACACGACGCTCACCATCCACCATTGTGCTCCAAATAACTTAATTGCACAGTAATTATAATAATAAAGTAGTACAAATATAGCCCAAAATGGATGATGTCATTTATTTAAAATATCTTCATTGTGAAGGCGAAGGTGAAAAAAAGTTAAGTTTCATCATTTTTTTCTTAAGAAGCTGATTGATATTTAGCTAACTTTACTATAGGTTCATCTCACTCATGTGGCAAGCTCGCGATGTCTAGCGTACTAAAAAGTATTATCACGACCGTTTTCCTTTCGGGGTTGTCAGAAACCACGCTTTTTCCATTTTCATTCATTCGTCGATGTCTCCAGCGTATTAAACTTGTTAATATCACAAAAATATTTTTTATTTTTTTAAATATAAACAAATAGAGAAATGCTGCTAGTGTATTGGCCACCATGCCACAAGACAGCTATTTGGAAGAAGCTATTTTTTTTATAAATATTTATTTTTTATTTCCTATGTATTGTAATTATTATTATTTTTTTAGGTTAAATTTAGATTTTGTTGTAATATAGTTTATTTAATTTAAGGCTTTGTATGAAATAAACAAATAAATTAATAATTTATTGTATCTGAATCTAAATCCACAGACTTAACCGCTAGACTACGACGTCAGTACAAAAAGAAAAAAAATGTGAGACAAGGCTTTTTTTTCATATTCACTGACAATGAAAAGTTACATTTTGTAAAGTATCATCACGATCGTATCCCGATTTCAGGATATTTTTTTAAAAAGCAGATTAATAGTGAGTGTAGGTCAAATTCTCCAGACATATGTTAAGGTAGGCCCATCTCCAACAGTGGAGATCTCCGACTCTGGTTTTAATTAAAAAGGATAATGCAGATAAAGATCTGTAGCTAATAAAAAATATAATTGGGATCGCCTGTATTCAATTGATGTATGAATCGATCCTCTCCCGTCCCTAAATCCATACGCACAATTTCGCGACGTCGAGTGAAGCGGTCGTGTTGCTTGCGCACACGCATAAAAGACTAATATTGAACAATTATAAAATTATTTGTATCAGTCACCGGCCGGTGAATAATAAGTGTGAATAATAATAATTTCAAGTTGATATTCGTATAATACCTTTTGGAAAGTATAATTACGATCGTATACCTTTCGTCACTAACCACGCCATTTTTTTATAGAAGCGGATTGCCATTTAGCCAACTTTACTATAAATACTATAAGCTTGTCGATGTCTCTAGCGCACCAAACTTGAGAAATACAAGTAAATTAAATTAAATAATATAAGACAATGTTTTCTTTTTTTATATTCACTGACAAAGTGATGACCATTTGTAGTGCTGGGTGATCTCATCAGTAACAACGAATGTATAAATTTTGAAGACATAATTGGAGGGTTGGCGCGAGCACAGGTATCATCTTGACAGCAACAGATTGCCTTTTGTCCAGAAGATGTTTATTACGGCCCATTATGCCACCTCCAGTTAGGGGTTACAATATTTATTGCTTCACGACCGAACAACTTGACTTTCTCGAGGCCGCCGCGGGCAGAAACAAGTGCGTACGTTTTTCTTAACGAGAAAAAACTTGTTAGTGTGAACGTCAAATAAGAGCGATGCAAGGCTTTGCCAGATGGCCCCTAGTCTGTTAGATTAAGTTAAATCTTTATTCGAAAAAAAAATTTATAAAATATAAAATAAAATAAATATGAATTTTCAAGGCGTTGTCAAAACAGCTAGTCAACACCTCGGGAGACAAAAGGGCTGGGCAATATTTGGGCCAAAGGATCAGCATTGCCATTCAACGTGGCAATGCTGTCAGTATCCTTGGTACTTTGCCCATTGGCAGCGATTTGGAGCAAGTTTTTTATTTATAATTTTTTTTTTTTTTTTTTTGTTATTTCTTCATTTTAGTTTTTAGTTGTATTTTTATTTATTAATTAGGTTTATTTTTATTAATAGTCATTTATGTTTTAAAATGTAAGTTTTTAGTTTATTAATATTTTATTTTATTTTTTTACTAAATAAATAATTATTAAATTCTTTATTGCACAAAAAAAATATATATGAATACTCAGCATAAGGATATAAGTCCCGTCCGCGTGGAATGGTGGCAAGAACGCTGGCTGCATTTCCCCACTGAATTGCAATACTGATTCTTTGGGCGAAAAAAGAGCCAGCCCATGGGCCCAGAAACGGCACAAATATGTAATCTTTTAATATACTTACATACTTGCGCCGCTTGCTGGACTCCGCATTTTCTCACGTCTAGAGCACGTCCACGTTTTCAGGGGACCACGTCATACCATCAGGTCTCTTGTCATCATCACGGATAACTCCAATAGGCTCTAGAAGAGCTGGACCTCGATGGTGGAGAGCTCTTTTAATAGTATCGTTAAATGAGCCGTGGCGGGAAAATCTGCCCGCACTTTTGGAACAGGAGAGCCCATGAACTCCAAGACAGTAGTCGACCTTCTTTCCACACGGACATTTATGTAAGACACATAATGGTGCCCCCAACCGAAGACCAACGGCGATACGGAAGAGCGGAGAATTCTATCATGAAAAGAGCTAGGAAATGAAAAAATATATTTTAAATATTTAGATAAGGAGGTTTATAGAGTACAGAGAATCCTAAGATTACGGCTAATACGTATTGGCAACTATTTCAATTTAGCACAGAACTCCGACACATGATAGTATTTACGCAATCGCAATACGTTGAGAAGTCTCTGTAGCTTATTAAGGTATTCCTCAGTTAGATCGAGACAACAGACATGGGCATATTCAAGACGTGTTCACGTTGGCGTAAAGTCCAAGGTGTGGTTTCTGACCACACCGCGCAAGGCGGTCGTGAAGAGTCGTAAATCCCCACTGATGGAGATGGGCATGGAATGCTTAGAAATTTGTCTTCTTCGCCACCAGAGAGCACGTTAAACCGTCGGTCCTGGTTCCACTAATACCAACTCGTGGAATTGTTAATAAATTGTCATTTAAATTGACATCAGATGACCCTCGCCAACCCAAATTCTCCAAAAAAGTATTCTGGAAACCCATCTCTAACAGTAGAGGTCTAGGACTCTGTGAGTTAGAGGCTGGGATGATCTGATGAAGCGTTATTTCAATCGAGCCACCAAAGCTCTTTTACAGCCTAGCTTAAATAATTATATTATTTAATACTGACAAAAATAGCAGTTAACAAAAAAATATATCGTAAAACCAGTAACATGTATTAGAATGTTTAGTGCAGTTATTTGTGCCGCAATCTGGATTTCTCTAACACAACATAACTGATACATTCCCAATATTCAGCCGCAAGAACTCATAAATAAACAATTATACCCAATACCTTGGTATGGCGTGCCGACCCCCGCGCCATTTGCGGTTACAAAAGAAGCCATCTAAAGTGGGCTCCACATATGTATCATTTTACCGATCCGATCATCGTGTTTGTATCACCGACGCGTATCTTGATCGCTAGTTTTTTTATGTATAGTCGTATATGTATATTGGTTGCTAGAAAATGACTGGCGACATTAAGCCCGCCTTTTGTACAGAGCAATATTTTTATTTTTTTTTGGCCTAAGATGGTGTGCGTCATTTTAGGATCGGGCTTTCAAAACAGCATTAGCGGTGTGTGGTTGGTGATGGTCTCTTACAGTAATTGTTGTTGCAAGAGATGTTGACAAAAATCCACATAGCACGTGTTTATGCCAGTATAAAACCTATTATATATAAATAAAAATACATGAAAAAACAATAGTTTTAAAGTAAACCTAATTGTTACTCAGTTAGGAATGGTTTTAGAATAGAGTTTTAGATGGTTTACGTCGTTTTGTATTTGTTTTAGAGCGCGTGCCTCGCTCGTGCCAATTTGTGAATAGCGCCGGACGCGCTCCGGGCAGCTTTCTTTCCTCCGTAGCTAAACTTGTTAGTTGGATATCATTGCAAACCAACCAACAGAGATGCACAAACAAATGCATATCGATATAAAAAAAACTACATTTAACGATTTACACATCCGAATACAGGAGAATTCATTTATCAGATAAATTAGGCCTAAACCAATAAACAACCTCAGGCTAGGCAAATCTCAGTTCAGGTTACGAGTTTGCGCTGTTTGTGGTTGAGACGATGGGAACTTGGGGCCAAGGAGATGTCCAAACGGCTGACAAAGAAATCTGAAGACAATAATTTCTACCGCCGTATTAGCCATGCTGTACAGAGGGAAAATGTTGCCAGCCTTCTTGGAACTATCTCTGATAAGAGGTTTCTAGAACACATTTTTATTTTTATGTACCTTCAAAAAAACAGCGCAAAGAATTAATGTATTTCTAAACTTTTCTCTTTTGATTCATGTAAATTAACTACCTAGCTGGATTAACTAAAGTTTATGAATCTGTCCGCTTCTGTGAGCTAGTCATTAGGGCAATAGTTTTAGTACCGGTAACGATTCCTTCGACCGAAGTCCATTTCGTTCTTCTGTGAGATCATAATATATGTTCGACTTCATGTTGTGGTCATTTGAAATATTTGACTAGAGAAGACTAATTTCTAATCATTCCATGGATTCATGGTGGAAAAGAGATGAAAATAATGGTGTCTCGGGTTTGTGACCAACAATAGGCTGGTTTGCAAAGGAGGCCTCCATTTTATTTTATTGAGCAACATACACTCACTATCCGACATTCTACTCCTCTCCTTATCCAACCAAATACTGTATAATTCCGTTAATGCTGTCTTGGAAGCTCATTCCATAAATGTATTTACAGCGGACCTGCTTTATCGAGCCCAATTCATCCAAGAAGACAATTTTCTAAGCATTCTATGGATTCACCGTGCGGGTGCCGGGTCCATCGTGTGTGGGTAAGAGATGAGAAGAATGGTGTCTCGGGCATGCGACCGACAATAGGCTGGTTTAAGAAAAGGAGGCCTCCTTTTTTATTTTATTGCGCGATAATACGCTCACCATCCACCATTCTACTTCTCTCCCTACCCAACCAAATACTGTATGATTCCGTTAATGCCGTCTTGAAAGATAGTTCCATAAATGTATTGACGGCAGACCTGCTTAGGCCCAATTTCCGTAACACCAGCCTCGTAGCTTACCACGGAAACTAGATGGCGCTGTGTGACCTGTCTGGAAATATTTATTATTTATTTATTTATTCTTGCAGTAAGTGATGCAAAGATTTTGCTGGAACTCCTCTCGCACCAACTTCCACTGCGTAAAGCTGAGTCTTGAACCCGTTTCTGATTATTTCTTCTGTGAGATCATAATATTTATTCGACTTTATGTTGTGGTCTTTTGGAATATTTGATTCACGGAACGGTAAGTCCAATAAGGATAACTTTTTTCAAGTTCCGAGAAAACATTAAGATGTCTGGCCTATAGGCTGATACAGCTAGTTCATCTGGGATCCTATAATGGTGTTCAAACATATAACTATATAATATTTACGTAAATTTATGTAATAATTAAGTAAGAAAAGTGTGTTTCTCATACATGTCAGGGTTGAATATTTTTTTTTGGTTTGAAAATCGGTCCGCTGTTTATCGATATTTAAAGAATATCAATATGCCCACTTCACTATGAGTTGAATAGCGCTCACGCGATGGTCCGCCGCCGGTCAGGAGTGTGCTCGTACTCTACAAGGCTCATTAGAATGATTGATGTTGTGTTTGACTGCATAAATATGTGCCTACCGAGCGGACTGTAACACAATATTACTTCTCAGTCACGAGCTTACTGTGTGCGTATAATGAAATACTGATGATTTAACTAACATAGGCGGTAGAGCTATATTTGTAGTAGTAATTCGTCAAACACGCCGCGCCTACGTGTGTGTAGCTGCGATATTGAGCACAATATGATTACAGCCTATAGAATACCAACTGATGAATATTATGTTACCACTAGACCATGAAGGCGGTTGCCGTGAACTCGGATGGTCGTGGGTTCGATTCCCACCGGAGGGCAAGTTGTACATTGTATAATTTGTCTCGGTCTGGGTGTTTATATATATAATATGTATATATTTACAAAAAAAAAGCTTAATTTGTAGTTTATCAACCATCTAGTTTCCGAAACACAAGCCTCGTAGCTTACCACGGAAACTAGATGGCGCTGTGTGACCTGCCTTATAATATATTTATTTATTATACCTCAGTTTTACACTTCCGTAGCATGCAGATCGGCATATTGCCCGTGACAACAAATTCAATTTGAAAGTGATGTAAAACACGACCATAACACGACAATGACTGTGATACACTAATTCTTATATTTTTTATTATTCGCCGATTAGTCTAGCTTTGATTCTCATATCGTTTGGCTTATTACCCTGTCTTATTATAAGTTTGATGTCTCTGGTATTACTGGATGAACCTACGAAATCGTTGATTTTGTAGAAACAATTTAATTACACATTCACTTGTTTATCAGCTGCCTCTGTGCTCTAGCGGTTAACTCTGTGGATTTAAACGCAGAGGGTACCGGGTTCGATTCCCGGTCGGACACAATAATTTATTTAATTTATTTGTGATATTTCTTAGGAGACGCTAGAGACATCGACGAGCTTGCCACTTGTCATGATGAACATTTAGTATAGTTGGCTAAATGTGAACGCTTCTTCTCTAAAAACGTGGTTTCTGACCACCCCGGGATCCGGTCGTGATATGCATTTATAATCAGAATTTTAGGTACTTAACTGTTAGCTACTTAGTTGTTCTTGAGCACATACAAAATAGTATGCACGAAAAACCACACTCAGAATGTCAAACAACTTGCCTTCGCGAGATAAAACCACTATATAATGAAATACATTCCACCAAACATCAACCTACACATTTATGTACTTTATGCTATTGTAACAACTCTGATTATGCCGTAGAAATGCATAGTTTACAATCCACGAGTGCTTTTCTCCAAGCCCTCAGGCTAAAGCGTAGAATTTCTTAAGGTATGTTTCTATTTTAGATTATTTCATTCCAGAAAATCTTCCTAATGCTGACGTGTTGCCGTATTCACGAACGTATTGTGTATGGGAGTCAATTCCATCCTTTTGCACGGACATGTCAAATCCAAGTTTTTGTTTTGTAGATTAATTGTTTGCGTCTTATCATATATTTAAAACAACTTTAAGGTTGTCTATTGTTTATTGTCTATTAATTTTATATATCGCACCCATCCTTTATCCCTCTCATACGCACTAGCGGAAGGGTGTGCCTATCTCGATCTAAAACCTGCGAGATCTTTCCGAACGCACCTTGCGCATAGGAAGATTTTTTTTTTTTGGTTCTATTCTCCCGATGGATGATGAATGAGATGATAGGGAAGGCAAAGGGTCTAGCCCATACAGCCAAGTCTGACGTAATATATGTTTCTTTTTTTATGAGTTAATGAGGTCATCTTCAAATTCCAGATGCTGCAGAATTTGATGCTTTTCTTGGAGTCACTCGCGGCACCATAATCAAACACGTCGGGTAAAATATGGGAGTTGACAGCGCGGGAAAACCGCAAAAAATAAACTGCAACTTGTGCCCCATATTTAAAGTCCAATTTATTGTTTTCCATAATTATTCACATTGTAGCACATTATTAAACAAAACAACACCACTTTTGACCAATAATATCCACAGTAAATAAATTTACAAAACAAAAACTTGCACTTGACATGTCCACGCAAAATGGCGCGAAGAACTCGCATAGGAAGATAATGTAAAAATCGACTCAGCTGTCAGAAGCGTCAGTAAGAAATGTGCCAAGGCAATTGCTTGCACAGAATTTGAAGAAGAAATATCAACCACTCGCAATTTCGAAATTGCGAGAAAAGAAGCCTGCCCGCGGTCAGCAGCAACCTGGCGACCCAAGAAAATCCCAAGACCACCTGCAGTGAATACAAGTAAGTGCGTGTGAGCATCCAGCCCCTACATACAGTCCACCTTTATAATTTATTAATTTGCTCTTTTTTCACGCCCGTCCAGATATTGTTGTCAAATATGTATGTAAATATAATAATAACCATTGTAACACGCTGTATTCTGTTGAGTTTCGAATAAATAATTATGGCAGATGGTCGTGGGCGATAACAATTAAATTAAGATGTGTGTCGCGTTGCGCGTGCGCAGGCCGTCCCGCGACATCTTGTCATGAACTCATGATTCTCATATCTACTACCGTAATATACACCAAACAAACGTTTAGTTGTTCCACAATGGTGAAATATGTACTCATAGGTTGTGTTTGATTTTTGATAATAGCCGGGTTAATAACACGGAGTTCTAGACTTCCAGATAAATATCTGGAGAATTCTGGCAAGACGGGTGGGCGAGAATCTGTTGTTTTTTTAACGTTTTGACAAATTGGTATTAGTGGAATCGGAACCGACGCGACGGCTTAACGTTCTCATTGAGGCACATAAACAGCGGTGAAGAGAAGAAAGATTTCTAAGAATCGAATCGTGTGTGGGTAAGAGATGAGAAGAATGGTATCACTGGCTTGCGACCGACAATAGGCCTCCTTTTTATTTTATTGCGCAATAAGACGGTTACCATCCAACTTTCTAGTCCTCTCTCCACCCAACCAAACACTGTATGATGTAAATCTATGACAAATGTACGTAAGAAAAGTGTAATTCTCATTGATACATGCCATCTGTGATCTGGACAAATTATTTAAATTAATTTAATGTTAGTTAAAGGGTTAGTATAATGGGAATATATAATTTAAAAAAAAATGTTTGGATTTAAGTCCCGGTGGTGAAATGGTGGCAAGAGCTCTGACTACTTTTCCCCGCTGTATTGCAATACTAATTATTTTGGGCAAAGAAAGAGACAGCCCTCTTGTAACCGGAGGAGACGACAAGACCTGGTGTCTTTAAAAAACTTCTTTGGCGCTTGGACTCCATAGGCCCTGTTAGCGGAGCCAACCTATCTCCTCCAGGAAGGCCAGGAGACCCGTAACGTTCCTGCAGACCTCCGGAAGAGTTCTCGCAGTCTGGAGGAACCTCCGCCTGGGTGCAGCCACAATGGAGCACTCCATGAGTACGTGTGCGGCCGTCTCCTCCTCTACCATGCATGCTCTACACCAGGGTTGCACAGACTTATTAATACTAGGGGCCACTCGGCCAAATCATGAACTGATAGCGGGCCGGCCGCCAGAAGTAGATATAGGTAGTTAAAGACAATAAAGAATTGATAAAAATTTATTAAAATTAAAAAAGAAATTATTAATTTGAAGCGTGGCACTGCATAGTGCTTACAATCTTTTTTATATTTGGCTCAAATTTACTTGTAGCAACACGTAAAACTGCTTCCAAACTTTCATTTGCAAGGCGGTTTCGATTTTTTGTTTTATTATTATTTAGTATTGAAAAAGTTTGTTCACATATATAGGTAGAACCCACAGAGATAGGGAAGCAGAGGTGATCTAACTGCGGTCAAAGCGTGGCATTTCTCACACACAAGTAATGTTCGCACACTAATACAGAAGACAGGACCGGACACATTTGCGAAATGTCAAAATATTATTATATAAGTATAATTATGCATATCGCTCACAAATCCGTCCTGAATCAGTGTATAAAGCCCACTTCGGAAGATAGGTTTTGTGTTCTATGATTAAAATAATGAAATGAGTATTTTTAGCTATATGGTTTTTTAAAAAATACAACATAATATAATAAAATCGTTTATTTATATTTTCTTACATATATTATTCAAAGCAATGGCACGCTAATTTTGGACCGGATGGCGAGTGGTATCTGGGTCTCGAAGAGATACCGAACCCCTCTGTACCGGCCGAATGGGCCCTAAATGGTCGGGGGGGGGGAACGTAAAAATTATGACGAGACAACCGGATGGTAATGCGGTTGAAGTTGCTTGGAGTTTTCTGTAATGTTTATACCCTATTTAAATTTTCAAACATGTCTCTTTTCTTTTATCCAAAAAGTACTTTTTTTTTAAATGGGCCGCTCTCATATTATTCTGAAAAATAAATAATAATTATTGTTTTATAACTTAACTTCCATAAATGTTTTGTAAGTATGAAATAAATCTAAGTATTGTATCTATACAAGGTGGAGTTTTGAGACGGGACAGTAAGGGCAAATATCTTAACCGTTATAGTTACAGGAAAACGTTCCTAGGAGACCATCCATAACTTATTGAGATATTCTGAACTTCATTCACAGATTTTGGAAAAATCTAGTCAGCAAAAACTTTTGTTTTTATGCCGATCGATCCTGTTTCTTATATGGATCAAAAGTCTCTACTGGAGCAACTGAGGTTTGAGTACTAGAAATGACAGAAACCAAACCAAAAAGGCCAAAAAGGTAGCTCGGTTGATAGAATGTATTCCCTAAAATCCAAAAAAGGTCGGTTTGAACCCCGGCATGTACCAATGAGAAATACACTTTTCTTGCATACATTAGTCAGATTTACAACACCACCGTTCCCGTGCCTTGGAGAGCACTTTAAGCCGTGGTCTAGTGGTAACAAACGTTGCCGTGAACTCGGGAGGTCGTGGGTTCGATTCCCACCGGGGGCAAGTTGTACATTGTATAATTTGTCTCGGTCTGGGTGTTTATATGTATAATATGTATATATTTACAAAAAAAAAAAGTATAATATGTAGTTTATCAACCATCTAGTTTCCGTAACACAAGCCTCATAGCTTACCACAGAAATTAGATGGCGCTGTGTGACTTGTCTGGAAATATTTAAAAAAAAAACCTTTTTTACTAATTAACCCGGTTCTACTAATACCAACTTGTGAAATCGTTAAGAAATTGTCATTAAAATTTACATGAGACCCTCGCCAATCCGTCTGGCCAGCGTGGCGTGTGTAGGCCGAATTCTCCAGAAATATTTCTGGAAGACCCATCTCCAATAGTGGAGGTCTAGGTCTCTGTATTCTAAGGGCTGTGATGATAAATAGAGGCGTGAAAGACGGACAAACATACATACATACATACACACATACATAAAAAGCTTTTTTCACGTTTATAATATTAGTATGGACACCCAGACAACCTAAGCGAAAAACGTAAATATATTTTTGGCCTTGGGTAAGAATCGAATCTACGCACTGCGGGCACTCTGTGGATACAATTCCATAGGATTTACCACTAGACCACGGAGGCGGTCACAACAATGAAACGGTAAAAAAATAATATAAAAATTATTAATTTTACAAATCCGACCCTGTGTTGATGGAACTGTCAATGTTGTTGTTTTGCAACAATTTTTACGTTTTTCTCTAATAAAGCAACAAAAATTGTAAGATTATTATTTTAATTTCGTTAGAATACAATGAAATATATCTTCTGTCTCTCACATATTTTGAAATTACAAGAATAATCACTAATTTTATTGAATTATGTGTTTGAATGCATGGTGTCAACATTTAAAACTTACTTGTGGAAGGTTATTCCTAGCACTTTTTTATGTTTTGCACTGTCGCACATATAAGCACTACACTAGACCATGATTTAGTAAAATTTTCAAGATGTAATTTTAGTTAAATAATGAATAATCACAATAATAAGTCGAGATGGTTGAGTTCGCTGTTGTTACTTTATTGTCTGTCAATTGCCTTGTAGTCTATGGTTTCAATGAAAAAATGCCACGGTTGCTCGTTTATGCAGTGTGTATGTGAACTGAGGAAGTGAGATAGCTATATGATCTTTGCGATGAGAATGAGTAAGCGCAACTTATATGGTTATACGACTAAATAATATGTTGTCTCTGCTTCCTTAACTCTGTGGTAGAACCAAATAAGCTGGCACATTTCAGAGCGTTTATGCGCAACTCTTCGTACATATTTTTATCAATGCAGCGGTAAAAGTTCAGCAAGTCTCCTTCGTTGAATTTGTTGCGTAAATCTTGGTCATTTTGAATGTCGATAATTTCTAACTGCATTGACTCTGGCGCATTTTCAACTGAAATAGTGAAAGGATTGCTGAATATGTCCAACAGAGGTTTCACTTTTTTAAACTCCGAAAATCTGTCTTCAAAAGATTGAATCAAAATATCTAGCTTTTCTACATAACTGAAATTAATCGCAGTTTTGTTGAATTTTTCAGCCATTTTCTTATAATTCGGAAAATGATTATAATTTCCAGAATTCAATTGTGATCTGAAAAGTGTCAGCTTGCATTGAAAGGATGTTACATGAGCATAGAGCTGGGATATCAGTTGATTTTTGCCTTGAAGCCGTGTGTTCAAGACATTCAAATGATTTGTAATGTCAACTAAATAAGCTAAATCACACAACCAATCAGGATTTTTAAGTTCCGGGACATCCCTTTGCTTTTCCGCCAGAAATATTCCAATTTCTTCTATTAAATTTAGAAATCGTTCCAGTGTCAATCCACGACTTAGCCACCTTACTTCTGTATAATACAGTAAATCTCCGTATTCGCTTTCGATGTCATCAAGGAATTGTTTGAATTGTCTGTGATTGAGTCCTCGTGATTTTATGAAATTTACAGTCGAAACTACTACTTTCATTACATTTTGAAATTCATTTTTTTTAGAACAGAGGGCTTCCTGGTGTATAATGCAGTGAAACTGCATGAGATCTTCAGTGTTTATGTTTTTTTCTTGCAGGTGCTTTTTCAGCAAAGTAACTAGCCCGGAATTGATACCAATCATGGAAGGAGCACCGTCAGTCGCAACTCCCGATAACTTAGATAAGTCCAAATCAGTTTTTGAACACTCGTCCAAAAGTCCATTGAGTATATCAACTCCTTTGGTTTGACCTTTCAATGAACACATTCCTAATAACTCTTCGAAGACTTCAAAATCTTGAGTAACACCTCGTATGAATATGAGAAGTTGAGCTGTGGAACTAATATCAGTCGATTCGTCGAGTGCTAATGAAAAAAATTCCATGATCTTAGTTTTTTCAATTAATTGTTCCGCAATATTACCTGACAAGGACATAATTCGTCTTTGGATAGTCATACGATTCAGTTGAATTTTCTCAAACTTTTTTGCTGCTTCTGGACACATTTTCTTAGCGGCAATTTCCATGCATTCTTTTACAAAATCGCCATCATTGAAGGGGCGACTTCGCTTTGCTATCATTCGAGAAATTTCATAACTAACTTCTGTAGCCGTTTCTGAATCTTGAATGTGTTTTGTAAACATAGCTTGCTGACCAATAAGCTCCCGTTTTAAAGACAACATTTTTTGCTTTCTTAATTCGCCTGTAAACTTGGTAAAAGAAGGATGCTGCGTTTCATAGTGCCTTTTTACATTATAATCCTTTGCAATCGCAACAGAATTCTTGCAAATTAAACAAACGACTTTGTTATGCGACCATACAAAAAAGTATTTCTCAGTCCAAATTTCTTGAAACTGCCGATTTTCATCTTTAACCTTACGTTTTTTACTAGGTCCTGGCTTCTCCATGTTGCGTTCTAATCCTGGCTAGGATTAACACAGCACCTAAAAACAATTACAGTACCCACTTAAATTACCTATCCTTTTTTAAATTATCAAAAATAATTGATTAAATATTATTTCTCAGAAATTTTAAGATTTTTATACAGATTTTATCTGAAATAATGACGTAATTATTACAGTTAGAGAAATTCTTATAAAAATAGTAATTTCTTTGTTTATTTTAATATTTAGCCAACATTAAAGCTAAATTTGATTAAAATTGATTAAATAGGTAGGGAAACACTTATTAATAACAGAGTTTTACTTACGTTTTCACAACACAATTATACACGGCACTTGACGGGTTAACACTGCAACAGGAAATCTACGTTGAATGTGGATCAAAATATATGACACCGGCTAGTCGAGTTAAAATCTACACTAGAACTATTGCCTCCCAAAAACACTAATAAACTGCACTTATTCTCAATCACTTATTACTTCGCTTTGTATTTTCGCGCTTATTTCTTTCTGTTGTTGACACTTCACTCAAATGAAAAGCGAACTGTTCGGCCGCTGCGGTTAACGTGATTTTTATACCGCGCAAACGACTCTGGAAGCTTCGTGTAGATACGCGAGCAATCGGGAATACGGGACTATATCTATCTCGCTTGCTCACCGCGCTAGAAAATTCTTGATTTCTATAGCGAGCGATGTTACTTGACTTAGCAATTTTGGGCGCTAGATTCAAATTGCGCGCGCGCGAGTTTCACATTACTTTTCGAACATATTTTTTTTTTGTTTTATTCTGGAATAGAATTCAATATTTTTCGAATGCACGAGAGTATTATTTTTGCTGTCGGCGGGCCACCAGTATTCGACCCACGGGCCGCATGCGGCCCGCGGGCCGCGGTCTGTGCATCCATGCTCTACACAGTGGGCTATCTGTAATATTCAGAGTGTATAAGTGTTGGTTTAAGACACAGTGTTAGGCAGGGCGTCCCTAAACTGTCTACAGTCTGTCGCTGATGACCAAATCCGCAGCTCATGCAGTCTTTTTGTTCTTTTGCGGAGCCAGCTCCGTACAAATTGGAATGGTAGTGGTATTATTGGTACCAGGCCTGTTGGTTTTGTAGATCACCCTCTTCTGGCCAGTCCATCGGCCGCATCATTACCCAGTGAATTGCTCTGGCCCTTTATCCACTATAGCGTGACTCTGTTGTCTCTGAACACTGCCTCCAGGGCTAGGTGGCAGTCTAGAAACGGTGATAAATGTTCTGAAGAGCTCCACAACCTTATCCCTTCTTCTCTATTCCGCAACCAAAACACTCGCACAAGCCAAAATATGCATCCATATACCGTAGCTACTATTCCTATCGTACATACGAATTTCGAGACTCTTACATCTGTCGCACGCTGAATATGTGGAATGCTCTCCCAGCCAGTGTGCTTCCCCATTCCTATAACCTGGAGTCCTTCAAACGAAGTGTGAAAAAGCATCTTTATAAACCGGCATAGCTGTAGAGACTGATGTCGGTCGTCTGAGGCTGGCGTGAGTTGCTCGCATTCCTGGACCTCGCGTACCGCTTACCATAAAATGGGCGCGGTGTCACATGTCGTGCTCAGTATAAAAAAAAAATCAGCGCAGAGTTGATGCAGTTGCTTTTGAGGGCCAGAAAGACGGCCATACTGTCAGAGAGAATACGAATGTTGAAGTTCCTGGGCTGCTTCCAGAATGCCCACACATTGCGCCTGGAATATGCTATTGTGGTTATATTGTTTCACTAACAATATGCCAATGTGCTTGACAAAAGTGTATAAGAAAAATAACAACCAATGAATGCTGTATCTTAAATTTAATATCTTTGGTTGAGACCAAATGAAGACATGTAGGTATATTTTACAACATTCAAGTACCTAAAATTTGTGTTCTAATTGTGCTGTAAATCTCGTACAATATACGAGTATAGAATCCTTAGACACTTGGTCGGTTAACGCGGCCATTATTAATGAGAAATTTATGGGAACTCATTATGTAGAGATTTACCTAGTCATCACTTCGGTTCGTCGGCGATTAATTACAGGCTTTATTGGATTATTAAATTTAATTACTAATTGTTAAATAAATAATAACATTGTTTTGCTTCAATCCTCTTACCGCTACTAATAAAATTACTAAACTTTAACCCAGCGTCAACATAAATTAGGTCTAAATACGCTCAGACCTAAATCACAGAAACTACATTGAGAACATCACAAAAACAGCGTACTAAAAACTCGGAAAACTGAACAAGAAGAGGTTTTTCCCGCCTGTGCTAAGTTATAAATACGAGTATGCTGTATAAAGCACAGATTAGGTCACGTGTCGAATACTGTTCACAAATCTGGAATGGTTCCGCTAGGTATATTAGCATTATCGGGAGAGCAGTACTGCCCTTCGTTGCTATCCCGGCTGGACATAAATACACCGGTGCGGACCAATCGGTACAAGCCCACCTTTCGCCTACCAATGACGAGCACTAACTACAGACAAAATACATTTTTAATTAGTGCTTGTAATACTCTTAATACATTCATTGATGAAACTGATGTTGATATCTTTCATGACAAGGTGATAGTGGTGAGAAATGCGTTTAACTTAAGGTTCTTTAAACGATAATAGTTTTTGTTATTGTACAGTTATTAGTTTTTCATCATTCATAATATGTATTATTCTAACACTACTAGTGAAAACTTGTAAATGACTTTCTGTTTCTATTTTTGTATCTATACTTGTCAATTAAACGTCAATAGTTTTCCTTAATAAATAAATATTAATGTCCTGCGATTCGGATAGTGGACTACACGCCAGTGTCTAAAACTCTCGAATCACTGTATAGACGTTGCCTCACTAAGCGTGTTTTACAAGCTATACCATGGTTAGTGTTCTGCGGGTGCTTCATAACCTTATCCATTCTTATACTATCTATCTTATACTATCCCTACGCGTACTCATAAATTTGTAGAATGCCTGCCGCATGCTGAAGATGTGGAATTCTCTTCAAGAAATGAAAAGAAATTAAATAATATGAAATATTATTAATTTGTATAGAATATGGTAAGTAAATAGGTACATTCTGGCACACAAATTTATACTAACTAACTTATTTAAGTACTAATTTATACAAAATTTATACAATGAAAATAATTTATGTAATAAATGAAATGTCATGAATTTAAGAAATCTCGCATAAGATAAGTGCCATAAGATGAGCATAAGATAAGCCAGCCAGTGTGTTTCTCCAGGATAACCTGCAAAGTGTGAAAATCATCTTGTTAGGCCGGCATAGTGGTTAAGACTGATGTCGATACCATTTTTGGACCTCGCGTAGAGCTTACCACCACGTGGGCGTGATGCCACATGTCGTGTTCAGTATATAATAATATATGGTGACTGTACTGCACACATACTGCACATGATTAATTTATCCATGTTTAGAATTGCAAAATTCCGTGTTCAGAACAGATAGCCAAAAGACAACTTGTCTGTCAAGATTATTTTTACTGATATTACAGAAATTAATCTCCATTTTTTTCAAAGGTCGTTCACAAATCATAAACCGCTATCGAACGACCTTGACAATTCGGTCGCTTATTATAACTACCTAATAAGTAAAAGTATGCAAGACCTTAAATATAACCTAGGTGTGACAGATATACTAAAATACTACCTGTATAAAAATATTATTTGTTACATTAATTTTTTCACTCTCTGGTATGTCAGCAGAACATATCGCTCTGAGCAACGTGGTTCGTGCGTAATTCCGTCATAGCTCGAGATTTGGAGATGTATATTATCGTGAAGCGATAGTTGAGAAGAAAAAGATTTTAGAGAAGGAGCCTATCTAAGAAATATAAATTAAAAGAAGATATAAATTATATACAATATAGGTTTATTTACAACAAGCGAGTGATAAGAGTCTACGAAGTCGACAACTCTAAATTCATCAGCGACTTCGCCTCCGGAACGCCGTCGACCTTCATAAACGACCCGAAACGCTATAATATAGGTACATAGTATGGAGGAGTTTGTCGTTGGCCTGAGTAGACAACCGACACTTCAACCATCTCCAAAATATCGCTCCGTCTTGCGCACTGTCCCCCAAGACCTGAAGCAGTCGAACCTAGCCCAGATCGTAAGCCACACGGGCGCTGTTATACTAGTGACGGCGGCGCCCAGTACTAAAAGTGCATGAATTGCCGGCTGCTGGTTAACCGCTGAGATCTGAAACGAGGGAGTGTCCCCATCCCCAACCCAGGCCTATTAGCCATCCGGGCCTAGACAACCCCACTTTCTATCTGAACTATTTGTTACAAAACAAAAATATTATTTATTTTGTAAAGAAATAGTAAATACACTATTATACAGTATGCATATAGCTAAGTATGGTTAGCTAACTGCTGAGCCCCAACCACTATGCCGGCTTAGATAATAGTTTTAGATCTCAGCCTAAGGAAGGTAATAAACGACCTTATTTAAAATGAACATAGCAATTGATTCGCGACCTGCGCTTCGGTCTATTACCATACCTTATAATTAGATGATATTGGCTCAAGATACCATGTCTTACGAAACTGGTCCAACATCTAAGGGACCATATCGATCCTCGCACCACGCAAAACGACCTATATGACGTCGCATATGCAATCAACTATAGCCTCTAACGACGTTAATATTTAGGTAAATAATTGCTTAACGCACGGCTGTAATAAACCCTATAATCATTAACATGGAAATTGGAATTAATCCTTTCAAAACGTCACAAGTAACTTCTTCCTTATCAGAACAACTTAGCAGTTATTCTCAAAGCAGCAAAGGCTATTTTGGCGTGATAGTTATTTAGAGTTGGATCGTTATGTGGTCTATATTGCTGGTAGGATCAGGATGCTGCAACAGACCGGACGCAGTATAATTACCTTCTGCCACTCAATATTGCAAAACGTTGGAGATCTATTCGCGTAAGAAGTGCCCCTAGCATTGTTCTAAGTTCCAATTGTCCTAAATTTAATCATAAGAGGGAAAATGCACTACCCTATATTTAGATGTTTTAAGTTTCAAGGTTAGCTATTAGCTGGTGCAAAACATACGCCGAGCGTCGAATATATGAAACGATTTGCAATAGTTTTTTATTTACATTTGCGGTAGAAACAATGGCGCCGTGGTTCGTGTGTAATTATAGCTCGATATCTGGAAATCCATCTGGCCAGCGTGGCGAGTGTAGGCCAAATTCTCCAGATGTATGTTC
Source organism: Tinea semifulvella (assembly GCA_910589645.1). NCBI lineage: Eukaryota > Metazoa > Arthropoda > Insecta > Lepidoptera > Tineidae > Tinea > Tinea semifulvella. The sequence goes on from OU342599.1 coordinate 8,806,850, forward strand.
TGGAAGGCCCATCTCCAGCAGTGGAGGTCTAGGACGCTGTGTTCTAGGGGCTGTAATGATGATAATGATGATCTGGAAATCGAGTGAAGATCCTGCCGGGGAAAACGGGGGAACGTTCCCATCCCCAACCCAGGCCCATTAGCCATCAGGACCTGGACGATTCCACTAATCTGATCTGTTTTTTTTTTCTTTTTTAGTTATTGTTTCGTAAATGGAGTAAATAAACTTCTTAATTGGGTAATTACGAATTAATACTATTTGTTTCATATAACTGACATTAAATTTCGATATTCGATCCAATCTAAAAAAAAAGATGTTTGTTTGAGCCCCAATGAGAAATATTCAATTCAATTCGTTTATTTTCTGTAATTAGGCATGGGACAAAAAAAAATGTATTTTGTAGTTTTACATGTCAAATTTACAATAAGTATACTATAATATTAGGCTACATAATTTCACAGCATTCTACCAGGTAGAACGCCATGAAACTACACAACCTTACTTAAATGTAGAGCAGTGCGTTACAATACAAACATAAAATAACATTTAAAAAAAAAACCTACGTGAGTTATACACACAATAATAATTCCACACAAAACTACACTTATAATTATAGCTGCTGTAAATAGGCATTGCCATCTTATCAAATATTAATAATACTTTTCTGTCATAGATTACGAACACCACCGTTCACGTGACTCGGAGAGCACGGTAAGCCGTCGGTCCCGGTTCCATCTAATACTAACTTGTGGAATTGTAAATAAATTGTCATTAAAAATGACATCAGACCCTCGCCAACCCGTCTGACCAGCGTGGCGCGTGTAGTGCGAATTCTCCAGATACATGTTCTGGAACGCCCATCTCCAACAGTGGAGATCTACGACGCTGTGTTTTAGAAGCTGTGATATAATAATAATAAGGCTATGCATTGGATGCCACATGTGTTGACACACTCTGTCCGTCACATGTGACATCCAGCCATAAGAAATCCGGGGCTGCTGCAGAGTCAGCCGCGCGCTTTAAACGCAACAAGTACGCGGAGATCATCGTAAATCGCCACTTCATCCCATTTGCAGACGATGGGTCCGTGGTTCGAGGAGGCTCTGGCGTTCTCTCGTGAGCTTGGCGACGGGACACCCTTGAAGCAAAGAATAGTTTGCTCAAAGGGTCAGCCTCGTGGGAACGCAGCGTGTGCTTGACACACTACGCCCATCAGACGGTTAGAATTTTAGACTTTATTTTTTTAGTTTTATTTGTAGTAAGTATAGTTAATTTTATTTATAATTTAATGTTAAATTTAATATTATGTAATATTTTTTTTTAATACTCGTTTTATAATAATCAATCGATATTTTATTTATTTATTTATTAGATCTCCAACAAGATGTACACCAATTCATTACAACATAATAAGAATAATATGGCGCTAAGTGCCACCTTAATTATAGGAGATTACAGCATTCAAATTAGAGTATATATACAATTTTAATATAAATTAGATTAAGTTCAATTGTTAAAAAATCTATGTAAGGCAATAAAATTTTATAAAGTAATAATTTATATAAACATAATAATACTTAAAAATATAATTAAAAATAAAATTTTAAATTAAAATACAATTAATAATTACACATTAAAATACCCTAATAATTAATAATTAAAATAATAATTATTGACCAAAACTGCTGACTTCTATTTGTTTTAAGCACCTTTTATAGTTATGTTCTCTTGATGAAAAAACGTCGAAATCATGAAACCTGTGTAGGAAGTTGTACTGCCTGATCATTCGATTCAACGGTTTTTAAATTGGTATAAACTTCCCGGCATCCCCAGGTAACTCTAGAGCGCGGGAGTTCACTCTGAGCGATATGTTCTGCTCGCTTTGGAACTTGTCCCTGTTGCATAACATTTTAAATGTTACCACATATTAAAAAGAGAAATGAACTGGTGAAAAATTGTCACATAACATGAAAAAAAAAACATTGACTTTTGAAAATACGAACTACCTACTTCAATGGAAAACATTAATCACAGTCTAATTAAAAAAGGTGGTTTTAATGTGTAAATTGATTCTAAATATGCTCAATCAATTAAAACACGTGCTAAATGCCAATGTTTGTCCTTTATACACTCATGTGCTATGTAAACAGGACACTAACAAAACATGTACATACCTACATATCACAAGACATGTCTAAGACTTTTAGGTATTTTATATTTTTTTGGAGAATTTGGCCTACCTACACTCGCCTGGCGACGGTCTGGTATCAATATTTGATAAAAAATTAATTACAATTTCATCAGTCGGTATCAGCGGAACCGGCCACGGAAACGGTGGTGTTGAAAATACATACTCTTATATGACTAATGTACGTAAGATAAGTGTATTTCTCATGTATACATGCCGAGGTTCGAACCGACCTTTTTAGAATTTCAAAGAAAGCTCTCTTACAAACATATACATACATACATTCAAAACTAATAGTGCAAGCACAAATTAATTTAAAATAAAGCTTTAAGGAGTAAAAATCAGTATTATTTTATGTTATTTGTTTTATACAATTACATATTTCATTGTCATAGTGGAGTAACTCAAGCTTCCAGTAAGTCTTGTTTCAAGCTGTGTTATTTTTATATAAATATCACCATGGCTTACAATATTAGTTCTGCTTGAAAGTAAAAATTGGCTTTTGGCATCATTGCAAATGGCAAATACTTACAACGAGATAAACAAATAGGTGGTAGGCAGACTGATGGTGGTAAATTGCCCAGTCTCCCGGGGCGGGGAGGTATCCACCGTTCGTGCCGATAAACCCAGTAAAGTGTAGCCACACGTTTCGGGATCAGACACGAATTGCCGTCATGCCCAGTCAAGTCGGCATAGTGTTAGGGACTGATGTCAGTCATGAGTGACTGATTCCAGATGCAAAACATTCATGGACCTCGTGCGCCACTTACCATCAGGTGGGCGCAAGGTCACATGTCGAGCTAGTATAAAAATATAAAAATACTCTTGGGAAACCAAGAGTTATGTACGATTTTTTATATTATAAGTCGAATATCTAGGTCTAGGTCTTAAATAACATTTTAAATAGTAGTCAATACACTGTCGATCATTTTTGACAGTTCCTATGACTCTCCACTATGCAAACCTTTTTTTTTGAGAATGCCCTACTGTTGCGCATTTCCAATATGTGTATTGGCAAATAGACCTACCTCAATTATTAGGAAAAAATATTATAGACGCAAATTGCTCCTTGTGGCGTAATGAACCAAAAAAGAATAAGCTATACTCAATAAAAATATAAGTCAATAAACAAGATATTTAAAAACAGTTTTTTTTTTATTTTTTATTTTATTTAGCAATTAACAGTCAGGACTAATTGACACTTTACTGTGTAAGTAACAAATTTGTAATGTAATACGAGTAGTACCTGCTTTTTTGTTTCCCAGTGTAAATCGCGTTATGAAGCAAAGAATAATTAATATTTATTATTTTAATTAATTATTATTTTAGCTCGTGCTTAATGAACTTAATAATTACTGTAAAACTTACTTTACAGGTTTTTCTGAAAAGTGTAAACCGCCTCTTTGACAGATAGGCCGCGTTCGTTTTAAGAAATGTTAGCATGAAAATAGCACTTTTTTAGCACAAGTCGTTCGTTTAATGAAAATTCTAAGATTTGATGCTAATTGAAGTTACTTTTTGACAGATGTCATTAATATATGAAATGGTTTGCTTACATTGTTATATACTTTATAGTTTTCTATTATATTTGTTAAAAAGGTATTTTCAACGATTTTATGTAATAAATTCAAAGACCATAATAATATCATGTGTGTTGGATGCCATGGTATGGTATAAAACATGAACTTGTCAAAAAGTAGCCTCACCGCTCGTTTTATTTAAGATATGTTAGTATTGTGCTGGTTTATGATGTTGAAATGCTATAAAACGAAAGCGGGGTTAGTGGTAAGTTCCAATTATAAATTTAATTTACACATAAATACAAATTGAATAGTCATTTATAAATAGTTTTGTTACCCGACCCCCAAAGCTTTAGGGCCACGATGTCAGTTATTAAAAAATATATAATATAGCTGACCCGGCGAACTTCGTACCGCATGACAGTCAATGAATATTGTGTTACTTATGAGCTGAACTATATTTATGATTTTATGGAAGTAATACAATGAATATAAAATAAATATTATGTTAAGATAGGAAACAAAAAAAAAAAAAGTTGATATAAATTTCTGAACGCACCTATATATATATTTTTGAAAACCAACATTGTTTGACAGGTACGAATCTTACGAACTTTTTGTATGGAAAATTGTTTTTTTCTTTTATTTTATTTTTTCTACAATTTTCCAATTTTATTTATAGTTATTCTGCTATTCGGGACGGTGACAAATACAATCAAAAACCGTGGAAGCATTCAGCCGTTCTCGAGTTATAAGTGCTCTAACAAACCGACTTTGTTTTATATATTAAGATTTACTTATTATGCAATCTAATATGTCAGAAATCTTCCCTGATGTTCACACAACATATTCCCAAAGTTTCATCCCGATCGGTCAAGTAGTTACACACACACAGACATTCACCTTTATATATATATTGTTTATAACATATTTATATATATTTCCAGACCTACACAGCGCCATCTAGTTTCCGTGGTAAGCTACGAGGCTTGTGTTACGGAAACTAGATGGTTGATAAACTACATATTATACTTTTTTTTTTGTAAATATATACATATTATACATATAAACACCCAGACCGAGATAAATTATACAATGTACAACTTGCCCCCGGTGGGAATCGAACCCACGACCTTCCGAGTTCACGGCAACGTTTGTTACCACTAGACCACGGAGGCGGTCAAATTATATATTTATTCAAAAAAAATATTTACAACATATACAATAAAATTAATATTAATATTAAGGATAGGAATATAAGTCCCGTCAGCTTGGAATGGTGGCAAGAACGCTGGCTGCATTTCCCCGCTGAATTGCAATACTGATTCTTTGGGCGAAGAAAGAGCCAGCCCTCTTGTCACCGGAGGAGACGACAAGACGCGGTGTTATGTCTTTTAAAAACTTTTTTGCGCTTGGTCTCCATGGGCCCGTTTCTTCAACAAACGGCACAAATATGTAATCTTTTATTATGCTTGCTGGACTCCGCATTTTCCGCCGCGGTTCCCGCTACATTGAGGGTCTATATTGTTTTAAATATAAACCCTCACTTTTTATCTAGCAGATATTCAGATTCCTTCACTGTGTCTGCAGCCCGCCAGTGGAACAAACTACCACTGGCTATTAGACGGGTACCATCTGTCAATGTTTTTAAACAACTAATCACTAACTTGTTTCTTGATAAGCAGGAGCACACTGCATCTAGTACACATTGAATATTTGCCACGCAATATGTTTATGTATGTTTATTTGTATATATATATATATATGTATATATATGTTCATAATACTTGCATGTAGTTTATGTAATTGCTTGGTATGTAGTGTATTTATAAATTAGACTATTATTAGATTGTTGCACCCTGCCCATAATCTCTCACCATCCCAAAGGTTAGTTGTCAGAGAATGCCTAACAGTCATTAAACTCGCCTATGTACCTAATTTTAAGTTTTGGTGCAATAAAGAATTTAAAATAAATAAATAAGTATTATCTACATCTAATAAATTAAAAAAAGTATAAAATATAAAGATTAAATCTACGTTTTTAAAGTACTCATGTGAAGGTAAAATGCAGTTGATTTTTTAGTATTATTACGAGTAGAAGTAAATGTCAATGTAATTAAAATAAATCTTAGTTTAAAAGCTTACGACACGCAATACCGCGTGTTAAAAACTGCAGCTAAAAATAAATATATAGTCAATTAAATTTAAAAAGACTTTGATGTACTAAAAAAATATATAATTGCAGTTGTGTAATAAGTTGTTTTATAAATAACTTCTAGATCACCGTTCACCGATCTGCCAAATGAAAACTTTATATACTCGGCATAAAATACGCGAACAAAATACAAATGATTTATAACCAAAAAACTATTATTTTTAATAATAATAACGCCCTTCCGATATACTACCTAAGTACTAAGTGTTATGCGTTTATAGAATTAAATGATACTTTTGACCGTTTCCCTTTCGGGGTGGTCAAAAACCACGCTTATAAATAAGCGGATTCACATTTAGCCAACTTTACGAACGCGTCCACGTTAAATCCTTCAAAGGTCGGTTCAAACCCACCCGGCATGTACCAATGAGAAATACATTTTTCTTACGTATATTTGTCATAGATTTACAACACTACCGTTCCCGTGCCTCGGAGAGCACGTTAAGCCGTCGGTCTCGGTTCCACTAATGCCAACTTGTGGAATCGTTAATAAACTGTCATAAACATTGACATTATATCTTCGCCAAGCCGTCTGGCCAGCGTGGCGAGTGTAGGCCAAATTCTCCGCAAAGATTATATAATGGAATAAATAGGCCATTATGACAAAAGGCAAGCACGTCGATGTCTCCAGCGTACCAAACTCGAGAAATATTACAAATAAATTAAATATTTATTAAATGTATTTATTTACATTAATGAATATTTTTGTGTCGCAAACAGGAATTGAACCCGGTACCTCCGAGTCTAAATCCACAGACTTAACCGCTAGACCATGGAGGCAGTTTATATATTTCTAAAATAACTCTCCACGTGCACAGGGAGGTTCCAAAGTCAGACAATTACAATCAACTATTGGAAAGTCGCGTTTTTTCTATATAACATGCATTTGTTAACTGCTTCCGTGGTGTAGCGGTTAAGTCCGTGGATTCAGGGTTCGATTCGTCGGCACCCAATAATATTTATTATTTAAATATAAATTAAATTGTACATATCTCATTGGTACATGCAGGGTGGGTTTGAACCGACCTTTGTAGGATTTAAGGTACGCGTTCTTACAACCGAGCCACCACCGCGCCTACAACCGAGCCACCACCGCGCCAATAATCATGCAATAACATGAAATCGGCTATTTACCACCTGAAGCAGCCTGTGATGATTGGAAGAATCTTTATATCTTTTACTTTTTTTTTTGCTCTGAGTGTCTTAAAAACCTTTGTTTCAAAACTGAGTGTACTTTTTGGAAATAAATTTTATTATAAATAAATTTACCAATATTTATGGCCAGACTATATGTATACAGTGCATGTAGGATAATAAAGTAAGTAGAGAAATAACTGCGCAGCTCCATCAAAGCAATCGCAAACTCACGACTCAAATAGCTAATCGATTCCTACTCGCTTTCCTAATGACAGGAAATGTAACTACATCCTTAACTACACACATTTGTTTCAGCGTGCAATTCACTCGGGTGCAATGTTATCGGATCAGTAACTAATGTTTTTTTTAATATCGTAAAGACGCAATACTAAATACATTTACAAAACGAAAACGACTTTAATATAACCAGTACAAAGTTTAAAATAATAATTTAGTCTATAATAATTTCGATGCTTAGATGAACAATGGTTAAAGTACGTCAACGGCAGACGTCTACAATTTTGTTTTTCGGTGACGTCACACCGCGTAAGCTTATTTTGCGGTGCTGCAGCAGTGTCTGCTACGTAGCCACGCGCGTGTATCTATCGGTCGGAATTATTACATTGTTTGAAATGACATTTGTGTGAAAAGAGTTTTAGCACCAGTGGAGCTGGTCTTCTTCTGGAACCCTGAGGTTAACTCCACTGGGACGTGGTCAGTTGCTGCTGGAAGTGGTAAGTTCTTCTGCATTTACTTCTTACTTTGGACTTTACGGAACTGGCTCGTTATCAAAACCCCTAACCATATACAGTCCACTCATCTACCAATCCCGTGAGGGAGTTGGAAATCTCCCCCACACACTCGTATACGTTGACTGTAGAAACTAAAACTACCCTGTTTTATACATTTCATCCATTTTAAAATAAGTAACGTCTGGAGGCTCTCGCTTTACGTAATACTATTTGCTTCTTGATTTAGTTGATTTTCCTTGCATCTTGCATTTACATTCAAGGATTCAACTAGATTAATAGAGAACAAACAACAAAATTACTGCGAGAAACTGGCAAGCGGCCCTCTACGTACATGCTATCTCTTTCACCTAATATATACTACAAACAAAGCGATCGGTCAGAAATAAAATAAATGCTTATTTATCACAAAATCAACCTAATTTATTTAAACATAAGTTATAAATTGCCTCGACTACGTCCTCACGTTGCTTGGACGCAAACAAAAACAAAATATAATGGAATCCTTTAACTATATATATATATATATATATCACGCTATTAAAGTTGATATTTGTACGGACTACGTCAATGTCGAGCGCTTTTAGAGTTGAGAATTTAAGAATATTTGTAATTATGACTCAAGCTCTGATGTAAATAACGAAATCTACTAATAACGTTTACGACTAAATAACAGTATAGGGCTACAGCTTTTTCAAAAAGACGTGATTATAGGTAAGGGTTTTTACTTTTATTATTTTATGTTTTAAACCCCTCTGTTTTTAAATGTTGCTGATAGTGACCCATTTTTTTTGCTTTTGAGTGTATTTTAACATGTAGGTAACCTTTGGTCTTTTTAATAAATGAAAGGTATCTAGGATAGGCCGTGGCAGATTGGCACAGATATGCTTTTTAAACGAAAGCGAGCCATTTCAAATTCAAGAGTCGAACAAAAAAAGACAGTCGACAAAAACCTACGATAAAAAAAAATTAAAAGAAAACCCGCCTGCATTAAAATTATATTAATATAAATCTGAAAGGAAATAAATAAAAACTAAAAATTAAAAAACCCTCCCTCGTTTTAAATGATATATATTGATATGAATCTGAAAAGAAATAAATAATAACTAGGAAGAAAAATACAAGCTCAAGGGCCTCCAAAAAGTTTATTAACCGCTTAACTACACCATTTTTTTTTTTTTTTTTTTTTTTTCCAGACAGGTTACACAGCGCCATCTAGTTTCCGTGATAAGCGTAGCTTGTGTTACGGAAACTAGATGGTTGATAAACTACATATTATACTTTTTTTTTTTGTAAATATATACATATTATACATATAAACACCCAGACCGAGACAAATTATACAATGTACAACTTGCCCCCGGTGGGAATCGATTGATATAATTACTGTCTCCGTGGTCTAGCGGTTAGGTCCGTGAATTTAGACTCGGAGGTACTGGGTTCGATTCCTGCTCGGGACACAAAAAAATGAATTAATGTAAATAAATATATTTAATTTATTTTTGGTATTTCTCGAGTTTGGTACGCTGGAGACATCGACGAGCTTGCCACTTGTCATGATTGGCCTATAGTAAAGTTGGCTAAATGTGAATCCGTTTATTTATAAGCGTGTTTCTGACCACCCCGAAAGGGAAACGGTCGTGATGATACTTTAATTTTTTGATATAATTTTACATATTTTATTACATATCAACTTCAACATTATATGAATATATGTTTTTACGCAGGCGGGTTTTTTTTTATTTAATCTTTTTAGTTTTCGCTGTCTGTTATAATATAATATATATGTATGTACTGTTTCTGACCACCTCGAAAAAGATACTTCGTGATGATAATTTTTATATGAGCATTATTACATCTTTATTATAGGTAGGTAGGTAGGTGAAGATAGGACTTACATTAAAATTTGAAATGATAATGGTTGTCAACCAACTTTAAATCGTTATAGATTCTTAAAGGTCACTCTAAATAAAAAAAATAGAGAAAACTCAACATGATTTGCAAATACCTATTCGATGATACCCCACTCATTATAGTTCATCGACTTTTTATTTTTTTTATTTTCTCTCGCGTGACAACAAATCGATTGACGTGAGAATCATCAAAATCAGCCAACGCGTTTTTGTCTCCAGTGTGGCACAAAGGAACAAACATACATACATATTTTATTTATTTATTTATTATAAACTTTATTGCACAAAGTAAAGGCGGACCTAATGCCGCTAGACATTCTATACTGATCAAACCTTTGGGACAACTAAAGCAGTTACGACGAGATAAGGCAGGTGCTATCAAAACTAATAGAAAAATATTAGACTTCAATATATACTAGTGAATAAATACTTATTTACATACTAATACATACACAAATACATACAAATAAAACTACATACATACGTTCTATGAATATACATTAATATAATATACCTACTATATGATGACTATAATGAGAAAAATAAATATAGCAGAGAGTGTATTAAGCTTATGGTAAATTTAAATAGTGCGCATGGACCAGTTTCTTAAATAGTGTTCTATTTGGAGCTTGACGGATGTCCACCGGTAACGGTTCCAAAGATGCACAGCCACCACCGCAAACGACTTGGAAACGAATGCTATGTGTGGGGAAGGAGAGCATACATACATAGGCTGATAAAAAAATTGTCTTTTGTCTAATAAGTGAAAACAACGTCGATGTGTTTTGCGCGCTTTGAATTATTAAACCGTGATCTCTAATACTTTACGGATAGCAGGCTCGTGTGGTGTAAAGAAAAAATATACCAACATGGTCTGTACTGTACTTTTTTCTGACTGTACTTTGTTCTGGTAAAAGTGCATCAACTAACTGATCAGTATTCCCGCGGTCAGCCTCGAAGCAAATGCGTTGCAAATTCCTGGAATCCTCACATCTCTCGAGGCGCGTCACTGTCCGTGGGAAGTTTAACATTAAAGGTATTTATTACCCGAATTATTGCTTGGGAGGCCTCAATTAATTATCGTGTGCAACTGACATTAAGTACTGGCGACGAGATTTTTTCACTTTTACGCAAAATAATGAAGCCCTCTTTGCATAAAGAACGGCTGTAATTCGAATGGCTGATAAATTGGAGCATTGGTTGGCTGGTGGACCTTGGATCGTTTTCTTTGGCGTAGCAACCAAGTTGTCACTTGCTTACATAAGGCTCCAGTTCCGTCTATACATTTACCTATATGTAGGACCGGGTCATTAATTACCATTTAACAAAATCAGATATCCTAGAGGTACTCAGACGGTCAAAGGCGAGAGTCGTCCTGGGAAATATTTGATTCACGATTTTGGTTGCAATTATTATTTTGGGCGAAGTGGTGGCTCGGTTGTAAGAACGCTTTCCTTTAAATCCTTTAAGTTCGGTTCAAACCCCTGGCATGCACCAATGAGAAATACAATTTTCTTACGTATTATTTGTCATAGATTTATTCTTCAAGAAATTCATGACAGGTGCCCAGACTGACAAAAGAGGCATTGGCTGGAAGAAAAAAGAAAGTGACAAAGAGGTTATAAAATCCTTCCTCAGGAAAGATGAAGAGCATGAATACAGAGTGCACGCGATGACTCTAGAAGTTCAAAATGACTGGCTAACTTTGGGCGATTTTTGCATCCCTCCAGCCCTAAAGTGGCGCACACTAATGTACGATTGGTCTCCGGCGTTGCTAAAGTTCTACCTAAACGCTTTTCAAATGTCCCTCCCGGACCAGAGTAATCTGGTAAGGTGGGGAAAAGCTACGGAAAAGAACTGTACATTGTGTGGTGCTGCCATAGGAACTGCTAGACACACACTTGTAGGGTGCGTTACTCTCCTAGAAAAGGGCTATTACTCACGCCGACATGACAAAGTCCTAGGTGTTATCCGTGAAGCAGTAAGTCTTTCTATTGCAAGAGCCAGAAAGGGACTGACTACAAATAAAACTTTGACCACATTTGTAAAGGAAGGGCAAAGCACGAAAACTAAATGCAAGCCCACCTCGATCCTTGGCGCCGCATCAGACTGGAAAATTCTCATGGATACATTTGAACACCATTATAGGATCCCAGATGAACTAGCTGTATCAGCCTATAGGCCAGACATCTTAGTGTTTTCTCGGAACTTGAAAAAAGTTATCCTTATTGAACTTACCGTTCCGTGGGAATCAAATATTCCAAAAGACCACAACATGAAGTCGAATAAATATTATGATCTCACAGAAGAAATGATCAGGAACGGGTTCAAGACTCAGCTTTACGCAGTGGAAGTTGGTGCAAGAGGAGTTCCAGCAAAATCTTTGCATCACTTACTGAAAGAATTGGGCCTAAGCAGGTCTGCCGTCAATACATTTATGGAACGAGCTTCCAAGACGGCATTAACGGAATCATACAGTATTTGGTTGGGTAGGGAGAGAAGTAGAATGGTGGATGGTGAGCGTATTATCGCGCAATAGAAAAAAAAGGAGGCCTCCTATTCTTAAACCAGCCAATTGTCGGTCGCAAGCCCGAGACACCATTCTTCTCATCTCTTACCCACACACGATGGACCCGGCACCCGCACGGTGAATCCATGGAATGCTTAGAAATTTGTCTTCTACACTACCCTTCCCGTGCCTCTGAGAGCACGTTAAGCCGTCGGTCCCGGTTCCACTAATACCAACTTGTGGAATCGTTAATAAATTGTTATTAAAAATTAACATCAGATCCTTGCCAACCCGTCTGGCTAGCTTGGCGAGTGTAGGCCAAATTCTCCAGATATATTTTCTAGAAGGCCCATCGCCAACAGTTGAGGTCTAGGACGCTGTGTTCTGGGGGCTGTAATGAATGGCGAATAAAATTACGTACCATCTTACAATAAGTACGCTGAGCTGTGCATCGAATCCAAACATGATTCTTGTTAAAACCAATAAAGATCTACATATTTTTAGAGCAGTGACCTACACCTATGACCTATTTAGTCAAGTAAACTAAACATCTAAAAAGCTGTAAATTTCAGTTCTATACGTAATTAAATTGTATTAAATCTTGGTCTTTGAACATTAGTCAATGGCACCGACGTAATTATTAGCCGTGCACTTGTCCTCTGACTTGAGCGAAATGATCCATTTAATTTTGTTCAAGGTAACTGCACCCATTATCGATCCCCTCAAAATTGAACCATATTTCAAAATGGGAAGTAATTAATGGTTAACCATTAATACATTTGCTTAGCAACAAATAATTTGCTTAATTAATAAAATGAGGCTGGCTACCATTATAGGTATGCTGTTTGCAGGCTTAGGAATTGTTCTTAATATTGTGATGCATAATAATTATTTGGTCAGCAAAAATATGTAGGTATGTTGCGGTATATAGAATTTAAAACATTTAGATTTATTTCTTATAAAAAAATTTTAATGTAACCTTTTTAATTGTTGCGATTATTAAAGTTTTTTTTTTTAATTTCACAATTTGTCGTCGATAACGATTGCACAAATAATATTAAGAAAGATCAAAAGCTCTGTCCTGCGACCACTCGAAATCACATAAAAGAGTATCTATTTTTAATAAAAGGTTTGTAAGACACATCATTATTTTAGATGAATCACATGTAATTCGCAAGTTATAATATTATAAAGCGCTATAAAACCTCGCTTTTGTTATAAGCGGATTTGTATTCAGCGAAACTTACTATTTACAAGCCCATCGTGAGAAGGTGGTCTCGTCGATGTCTCTAGCGTACCAGACTCGAGAAATATCACGATTAATTAAATTAAATAAATTACTGTGCCGACTAGAAATCAAACTAGATAACTCCGCGTCTAAATATAAATACGGAGCAGTATTATAAGCCTCTATATTTTAAAATCCCTCAGTAATAGGTGCCTATATAATAAATAATAATAAATATAAATAAATCTTTCCAGACAGGGCACTTCTTTGTCTTTTGACACAGCGCCATCTATTTTCCGTGGTAAGCTACGAGGCTTGTGTTACGGATTATTGCTACATATTATACATATACATATAAACACCCAGACCGCGACAAATTATACAATGTACAACTTGCCCCCGGTGGGAATCGAACCCACGACCTCCCGAGGTCACGGCACGTTTGTTACCACTAGACCACGGAGGCGGTCAATGGATATATTCGAGGGAGTCAACAATAGGTGTCGTTACGTTAGTTTTTGGTTTCGGATTTTATTGCGTATTGATGATAAACAACCTTAATACACATTATCGAAGCACAGTAATGTTGAATAACCTGTTCCGGGATTATATAATGCAATGCAATTCTAATAAAGGTACTATACGAATTAGACCATTTAACTCTAGTACAGGTATTGATGACATTGTTGATATTCGTAAAACAACCAAAGCAACTGACACTTTTAAAATTAGAAAGATGAAGTGGCAATGGGCCGGACACATCCCGCAGAATCGACGACCAATGGGGCGAACGGGTTTTAAAGTGGAGACCACGTACGGGACGACCTCTCGCCAGATGGACATTTGTCCTAAATAAGGTTGCTGGCGGAGGTTGGATTAGAGTTGTAAAAGACCGTGTGAAGTGACGAGCCTTGAGGGAGGCCTACATCCAGCAGTGAAGGGACATATGCTGATGATGATGATGAGGTATTGAGAGGCGGTGGAGGTCCGGTTGTAAAAACGTTTTCCTTAAAATCCAAAACGGTAGCTGTAAGAATGTTTCTTTGTTCTCGGTTCCACTTTTTTACTTTTTCAAATGATGGAATCGTTAAGAAATTTACAACTAATTGTGCGATGTAGCATTTACATATTCAGAAAAGAACCGTGCTTTGAGATTAAATTCTACAAAGATTAAGAAAATTAGAGAAAAAAAAATATTCAATATGTTAAAGATATGCGTTGGATGATCATGTACACTTATTATTTTGGTTTTATGTTTCTTTATTATACTACTTCCTCTATTATAATACTGAGGGTTACACTTATTTAATTTTTATTTATTGGTTTTGTTAAAGGGTTCAATGAAAATCAGCGCTGCAGCATCTACTGTTGCAGCCTATGCTGACCTGAACACCTATTTGTCATAGCAGCTCATTTTCTTTTCTCTTTTTACCAAGTTTATATTATTTTAAGTTTTTTTACTATTTTTTTTTTCTCTTTTGTAATTGTTATGTCTAAGCTGTTTTTTAATAAATAAAGGTTTTCTTTCTTTCTTATCATACTTAAGTCTGTTCGCCTATAGTTGATAAATGAAAAATGAAAACAGGGGTTCCTAACTCATTTCAAATTGCGGACCGTTAATTCATTACAAGTGAATATTTAAATGACATTTTATAGAAATCAATTTTAATCGTCGCAATTACATAGACCTAATTTTAGTTCGACAGCTGAAAGTAAATGTTGAGTGGAGGAGGTGTTGAGAGAACATCTTAGAATATAATTTGCTTTGTAAATATGTAAGTATAATAAATTGCAGAATAATAACAGAACAATAATAATAATTGCAAATATGTAAGTATATTAAAATATTACATATTTATGCCGTTTGCTGTAGAAACTCTGGGCCCATGGAGTCCAATCCTCAATCAGTCAATCTCCGGTGACAAGAGGGCTGGCTCTTTTTTCGCCCAAAGAATCAGGCAATTCAGTGGGGGAATGCAGCCAGCGTTCTTGCCACCATTCCACGCGGACGGGACTTATATCCCTATCCTTAGTATTATTATTAATTTTATTTTGTAAATTTTTTTTTCGAATAAATGCTTATTAATTTGCTTTAAAATACGCAAGTACCCCAATTACGAAGAAGCATAAATATGAAACAATATTTGTCGATGAGCCCCCGATCGCTTCAAAGCAGATAACCGGACGGTTCTCTCCAATAAATTACGCAAAATACCGCAGATTAAGTGATTATTAAGTACAAAAAGCGTGTAAAAATTACCACAAAATTGATAAGAATTTCTTTTGTTGGTGTGCTGCACGAAAATTGGCCGCTCGTACATTAAAAACCGCTTTAAAAGAAGGGCGACGTTGCGAAACCTTGGAGAAAGGTAGCCGTTTTAATAAAGGCGATCGGCCAACAGACTTATTTAAAGTTGCAATAAAAGGAATTCCTTAATGATGGTGACGCCGATATTAATATTGGGTCGAGTCGTCCGGCGGCCTCTTCGCTTAAATGTAGTTATAAATTAAATTTTTGGCCAAACCTTCACTCTTCTTCGGAGATGGCCAATTTAAAAACCTAGTAATGTACGAGTAGTAATATAATGGGGTGTATCAGGCAAAGCTTTTTGTAGATGTCGCTAGCGGCAATGGTACCTTGTTTTACACCTATATCGCATTATTTTTTAAGTATTTTTGTAGTTTTATATTTTTATAACAGAAAAATGAATTTTAAGTTAACGTTACCTACCTTAAAAGACAAATTAAGAAAGCGCACACCGTATTTAAAAAGAAAAAAGGTTTTATTAATAGAACGGCAATTTTGAGATCACCATATCTGTGATTTCGCTTAGAAATCTCCATTTGTACCCCTAAAAGCTGTATATTATCTTCGGCATAATATCCAGAAAATTATAAATTTCGTAATAAAAATATAAGTTTTCTATGGAACTGACGGTTATATTAGGTACCATCTATCGTGCGCCATCTATTGTGATAAAAATTTAGTGATACACCCATTATGATAAATATTTTGTGTTATGTATAGAGTTTGTTTTTAATTTGGTTTTTGCCGCCCGGCTGTAAGACTTGTCGCTTAGGCCTCGGCCGGAGGAAAAAAGTTATACTTTTACGTTTGCTACCAAACGGACCAGGTGATTTTGTTGTATTTATTTTGGATTGATTATCCTGGCCCTACGTCCTCATGGTTTTGTGGAGAATCTATTTATTCTATTAGAACTATCTATTAGAAGATTTGTAGCTTGAGAAGCTTTGGTGAGGAGCGTCCACTACCAAGGCATTTGGCTGGAGCTGAGGCTGGCTAGGAGTTTATAGGAGAAAATCTCTTAGGCTGGGCTGTACCAAAACGAAGTCCCTGTAATTGTAACGATTATTGTAAAAAATTGCGTCTAATGTATCAGTTGACTGACCTTTAAAATAAAACAGGTACATTCGATGCTTTTAACTTTGCAGACTGCATTTTGATATAACCCAGCAATATCGTAGCTTAGCAAAGAATACAGCGCAAATCTATTTGACTCATTCTCTTTTCTCAATCTATTATTTATCGTCGATTATTTTAGAAGTTACTAGGTTTTTAAATTGTATAGCTGGAGAGTTGATGTTTTGCTCAGCCCTTTCGCTGTCGTTCGCGCTTCTGGCGATGATATTGTGACAATCATCATTTATTATACCCGCCACAATATACGATATTACATCTTGTTCTTACAAATGTACCACAGTGAGCTCTTTTGTTTTAATTTTTGATGCAAATTGAACAGTAATACTTTTATTAAGTAGCTGGGTGGTCGCTTTTAGGCTGCTTATCAACTGGAGATTTGCGAGGGAAATATGTATCATTATCATATGACGTCATCACTAAGTAAGCTATTGGTGGACATTTTGCCTTTTCTTTTGTTTCATGATAAATCCCCCCGTTCTTCACGTAATTCTCTTCTCTGTATAATTTTAGTTTCATCTCAAACTCACTTGTAGTTGCAACAAACCTGTAAAGTAATATGACAATTGATGTCCATTACCAAGATGTAAATGGTAGTTTTTATGTTTACATTCATTTATTTATTTAAAATTCTTGATTGCACCAAAACTTAAAATTAGGTACATAGAAAAGTTTAATGCGTGTTAGGCATTTTCTGACAACTAATCTTTGGGATGACGGTAAGAAATAATGGACAGGGTGCACGATCTAATAGTCCAATATATTGTGTGTCAATAATTTATTGTGTACCAGATGCAGTGAGTTTCCTGATTACCAAGAAACAAGTTCGCGTATAATCTTTTAATAACGATATTCATTGAACTTTACCGACGAGTATATAAGTAGCAGTACATCAATGTGAGTGTGAGACTCAAAAATAACATAATATGAATTTTCGCTACAAATTTACGAGGTATCGATGTGGTAATAATGTGAGATGAAATTTTTAACATGATTGGTTGTTACCCCTGCTGTGCGTCCATCATGCTAAATCAGACACATTTCTGTGAAAATATTGTCGATTCATTTTACATTGACCAATCAAACATTGTACCATACGGACGATTGACTTGTATTTCGAAATACGAGGAAAATAAGGCTTATATCATCACCATACCGTGGCATATACATTTCAAGACTCTTAGGTCTGCGCACGTTAAAGATCGCAACCTGTGTGTTATTCTATTCCTTTAACTTGGAATCTTTGGAGAAGTGTAAAGAAGCATTTATTTATTTATTTCAAAACTTTAATGCACAAAGTACAAAAGGCGGTCTTAATGCCCGTAGACATTTTCTGACAGCCAAACCTTTGGGACTAATTAGAACAACTGTAGGTGCAATGAAAATAATAAGTGACACAACAATTAGATATAAATACTTATATATAATCTACTTATAAATATACTAAATACTAATAGGTACATACACAATAACAAACATACATATATACAACTTATAAATTTTGTTTAGAGCTATTTAGACAATGTAAGTAGACCAGTTTTTTAAATGATGATCTGGTAGATGCCTGCCTTATAATAATATGTAGATTGTTCCACAGATTTGTAGCAACAACCGCACCAAGAAGTGATTTGTGAGAAGATCGGAGAGATTTATAATGAAAAGAAGAGAGATAAGCGAATTTGTCCTTGAGGTATTTCGGTGTCGCAGGCTCATTTAAAACAGAGTAAATGAGACAGAGGACTCTAAGATTCCTGCGACAGCGAATTGCCAGCCACTTCAACTCGGAGATGTGGTCATATTTACGTAAGCAATAGATGAACCAGATGAAGTATCTTGTCAAGATGTCGGTCGTCACTGGCTGGAATCAGTTAACACAGTATCAATTAAAAGAACCTCGTGTACTGCGCACGATCAGGCTACATGTTTTGCATGAGTAGACCAAACCTCTTGCAAAGAGTTTCGTAATTCGTAAGAACCAAAGGCAATGAAAATTTAAAATCAAAAACTCATTAAGAACGAGGAAGCGTCAGGTAAACAAACAGGATAAGTAAATTTGCTCCAAGGTAAGGAAACCCGAAGTAACGCCTTGAAACCATTAACACCGCACACTGTCTGCTCGCATTAACTCTAAGTAATTATTTTACACTTACTGGTGCCTTATGGCAAGATATTACTGGCATGAGACGGTTTGCGATGCTCTAAACTAGGGCTACTACTAGACTATTAATACTAAACTATTCAACATCATAGGCCCTAGAACACAAAGTCCTAGATATTAACTGCTGAAGATGAATTTCAAAACATATTTCTGGTCAATTTGAAACATTTATGAAATAGGATAAATATTTTATGGCCAGACGAGAACTACCTAAAGAAGCCAATAGATTTTAAAATTGTTATAGAACGTGTAAAAGTCGACATTATATTAATACTGTCAATTTTATAAAATAATACGCTTACTTGCTGCATCAAAGCTGCCACCGCAGTACGCAATCGTCATTTAGCATGCACGCCGCGAAGATGACAAGTCGTGTGCTATCCTGTTTAGACCTTCCCATACGCTGGACACGCTCCAGTACTGTATGCAGTATAGGCATATTCTTGTGCCTTATTTAACCCCAAATTTAACAAAATAGGACCATGTGATCCTAAAATTGGAGCAATAATAACTGAATTTAACATTGAAAATCTGCTAATAACCTAAACAATTATAAGTTTTAATAAAATTAATTATTCGAAGTAAGATACACAAATACAAACAATAAATATAAATTAAAAGCTACCTAAACAATAAAATTAAAAATAAACTAAACAAAACCTTAAATAAAATAAACTAAAAGATAAACCTAATTAATATAAAAACTAAATACTTACAAATATCTTGATTATAATCTACATGTCATCGAATTCAGGAGAAGATGAAACCAATGTTCCGTGGACATTTGATGGCAACACTGATCCTCTGAATAAGATATTCCCTACTCAAAGGATCACCTGTTGACGCTCGGATGGCAACGCTTATGTCGCGTATTAACGATTTAGCGTCCTCAGACCAAGGGCCCATCGTCTCTACGGCAAACGGCACAAAATAGTAACGATTTGCCAACTCTATGTATCTGCTAATTAAATTGAAGGCTTCATCATCCCCTACATGAGTGCACCACGAAAGCTGCGGTCCGAGAACCTTGTTAAGAGTGCCACTAGCACTCAAATGGCGACCACGACGACTCTGCAAATAGCGTAGCGACGGGCGCCGTCTATAAATATATTAAAAAATCTACTTATCGCTCACTTTCTAAACAAACAACATAGATCTTCTTAGTACCTAGGTATATCTATCATACTATTTTTATTCTTTGTAAATAGTACTATATACTTACCTAGTTGATGTATTTAAGTAGTAGTATGTAACGATTATTATGTATTGTATGTGAATTGTATATTTATAATAAAGCACCCCGCAAATCCTCTACCACACTCCCAAAGGTTAGCTGTTATAAAATGCCGAAAGGCATTAAGTTCGCCCTTGCACATTACTTTTAATTTGTGCAATAAAGAGTTAATAAATAAATAAATAAGAAGAATGTTTTTATTAATTTATACTAGTATAAATTAATAAAATTATTAGTTTTTATTAATTTATCTACTCGTGGGTGTATTTACTTGAATTTGCATTTGCTTGTAGGCTATAAGTTATACTTAGTATACATTAAAATACAAGAAACTAAAATATTTATTCGAAGTAGGTACTTAGATACAAAAATATTAAAATAAAATTGATTAAAAAACTAATTATAAATAAAACTAAAACTAAAAATACCTATGAAATTAAAGCTATTCTACAAAATAAACTAAGGGCTTACCACCAGGGAGGGTACCTAAAACGCTCAACGCATTTCCTCGTTGAATTATTATCGACATATTCTGTTTTAGGTAGTTATGGCATTTGGGATCGCCACACTCTTGGAAAATTCGTTCTTTCTTGAATTCTTTTATGCATTTGTGGGTATCAAGAGAATATACCCCCATTGTTTCAACCCCAAATGCCACAAATACAAGTACATTAAATACGACTATACTAAAGTTACTCAAAATAACTAAGTCAATGTAAAACCACTTGACATAGGAAAAATTGTAACTTTTAAATTAAGAGTTAAGCTATATGTATACAATAAGAGGAAACGCGCAATATGTTTGACCTTTGTAGTCTTGATCACCTCTAAGTTCACCTGACTCCCCTTGCTACTTACTTAATATTTATTTTTTTATATAAAAGTAAAGTATCATCACGACCGTTTTCCTTTCGGGGTGGTCACAAACCACGCTTATGAATAAGCTGATTCACATTTAGCCAACTTTACTATAGGCCAATCATGACAAGTGGCAAGCTCGTCAATGTCTCCAGAGTTCCATACTTATAACAATAAATTAAATATTAATTAAATGTATTTTTAAATATTTTTGTGTCCCGACCAGGAATCGAACCCGGTACCTCCAAGTCTAAATCCACGGACTTAACCACTAGACCACGGAGGCAGTTGTTGCAGTATTTTTTTATATCTACATTAATATTATATTATATTATCAACTTGTGTCTCTCTAGTACTAACATTCCCATGCCACGGAGAACAATTTTAACTTTCGGTTGTGAAAAATTCTCCAGAAATATGTTCGGTAACGACCGATGGGGCAAACAGGTTTTAGAGTGACGACCCTATACAAAACAACGCGAGTGGGATTACCCCCCACTAGACGTAAAGACGGATGGACAGTGGCAAGCTATGAGAGAGGTCTATATCTATCAGTGGAGAAACTCAGGATGATGATGGTGTTCGGTAAGGCTCATCTTCAGCAGTGGAGGTTGCAGCATCATTGGGGATGATGAAAAGATTAAAACAATAAATACAATTTTAATACAGTTAATTCTACCTTGATGACCTCCACGTCCACCTGACCCCCCTTCTGACATGATAAAACCAAAGCGACAGACATTGCCCGACCAACCCGTTAATCCTGTACTTAAATCTGCTGACATGCAATCCTATTAAAATCCAGTATCAACAGTATTTGTACGTCAATATTTAAAAATCATCATTAACATTAAAATAACTTTAAATATTCATATTATAATTTAGTCTAAACAAAACCTTAAATTAATTAAACTATATTACAACAAAAATAAATTTAACCTAAAAAAAAACTTTGAAAATAAAAATTAAATACTCACAAAAAAAAATAGCTCCTCCAAATCGCTGTCCTGTGGCATGATACCCAATACACTAGCAGCATTTATTTTTTATTTCTTTTTATTTAAAAACTTTATTGCACAATGTACTAAAGGCGAAGCTTAATGGCGTTAGGCATTCTCTGACAGTCGACCTTGGGGACAAAACAGATATCAAATAGAAATATGAGACGTTGCAAAAAATAAGAGTTAAAAGAGACAGTTTATGCTATAACTAATACTTAACCTAATATCAAATACATAATATACTACTTAATATACATCATCTATAAACCTACATATACTCATATATACATAATACATACATACATATATAACTACATAATAATTAGATTAAAAAATAATATAAAAACACACATTAAAATTAATATATTTATTGGGACTTATTTAAATGTGTGAACACAAGCCTCTTAAAGGGATGACGCTACGACTACGAAAGACTTTGAGACAAAGTTAGAGTGATGGAAAACATTTCCCCTCTGATTTAATATATTTAATCTTTGAGAGAAAAAACTGCCAGCCCTATTGTCACCAGAAACGTCTATGAGCCTTGGAACACTTTCTTTATAGAAAGCTTTTAGTTCTGATCCCCACGTTTCTGTTAATTGCCTGCCTTATGTTTACCGGCAGATCATTCCATAATTTTGTGCCAGCTACTACGAAGGTGTTGGAGACAAATGGAATGATGTGAGGGTGCAGAAATAAGAGAGTTGTGAGAAGAATGTTAAGATTTATTATAAATATATTAGATTTATTTATAAATGTACGTAAGAAAAGTGTATATAGACAGACAGCGGAGTCATCCAGGCTCTGATGTTCAATGTGTCTGGGTTGGGGATGGGATAATCTCCCGTTTTCCCCGGCAGGATCTCGGCGGCTAACTACCCGCCGGTGATTCAACGCACCTTTGGTGCTGGGCGCTGTTCCTACTACAACACCACCCTTGTGGCTCACGAATCTAGTCTCCTAGATTTGTCTACTTTAGTTCTTCTCCAAGAGCGGCCTCCCCTCCGGGGGCGGTGCCGAGGATTTAAACCGATCTTTGTAGGATTTTAAGGAAAGCGTTCTTACAACCGAGCCACTACATCATTTACGAGTACCTCACCAAACCATGTTTTTTTTTTAAAAATTATGATTAACAATAAAACTGATACTGTGTCTTAAGTTTGCTGACATGCAATCATGTTAAACAACTCTCCTTTCGCATCGGGTGCCGAGAGGTGATGTCCTTAATTGAACCAAAACGCCGGTACAACTTCGTGGATTAAAAAAACTGATATATTGATGGACGCTTTTCGAGGTCGCCACTGACTTCGAATCATGCACGAAAAGTACTTTAGCTTATAATTAAAGCGATATGACAAGCGACACTTCCTTAAATAATGTTCTTGTTTGCTTTGTAAAAAAGGTGGTGACCCGGTTGTAAGAACGCGTACCTTAAATCCTACAAAAGTCGATTCAAACTCACCCGGCATGTAGCAATGAGAAATACACTTTTCTTACGTACATTTGTCATAGATTTACAAAGCCACCATTCCCGTGCCTCAGAGAGCACGTTAAATTGTTATGCAATGACAACAAAGATATAAAAACAATAAATTGAACTTTAAATGTGGGGCACAAGTTGCAGTTTATTTTTTGCGGTTTCCCGCGCTGTCAACTCCCATATTTTACCTGACGTGTTTGAGCTATGGTGCTGCGAGTGACTCCAACAAAAACATCAAATTCTGCAGCATCTGGAATTTGATGATGACATCATTAACTCATGAAAAAGAAAGATATATTACGTCAGACTTGGCTGTATGGGCTAGACCTTTTGCCTTTCCTATCACCTCATTCATCATCCATCGGGAGAAAAGAATAAAAGAAAAAAGATAACCCATATGGACTTTATCTTGTCTATTTAAAATTTTGTAGGTTTTGAAGTAACATCATCTTGTTGTCAGAAACCACGCTTTTAAAGAATTGAAGAAAGAAATTCACATTTCGTCAACTTTACTATAGGCCGATCATGACAAGTGGGAAGCTTCTTTCTAGCGTACCGATCTCGAGAAGTAAAGTAAAAGTAAAGTATCATCACGACCGTTTCCCTTTCGGGATGGTCAGAAACCACGCTATGAAATAAGCGGTAACACATTTATGTCGATGTCTCCAGCGTACCAAACTCGAGATAAATCACAAATAAATTAAATATTAAATGTATTCATTTAAGTACATGAATAAATATTTTTGTGTCCCGACCAGGAATCGAGTCTAAATCCACGGACTTAACCGCTAGACTACAGATGCAGCAGAAATACCACAATATATTTGTGATGACTATCACTATGCAAATAATATTAATTAAAGAAAAATGTAAATATAAGCATTTACTGAATTAATAAGTAGATAACCTCAGTGAAGAAAATTTAAAAACAAAAATATAAAACTGTATAGGTATTTAAAATACACAAAAATAACTCTAAACTTCTATAAATTGATTAACGAGCGCTTATAAAGACCAAAATTACGTGCATTATCGAACAAAGGTAGCAATCTTAAAGGCAACAAAGCATTTGGTAATCCTATCCGAGATCCAGCGAGCCATGTCAACGGCTCCTGCAATGTCGTTGTAGAAAGAATCTGCAGGCCAATTCATCTCGATTTGTCAGGCTGGTCACGACTGCTTCGTGACTGCCACGACATACACCATCCAAGAATGCAGTATAACCGATATTGTCACATTCTTTAGCAGCAAAAAACTAGTCTGAAATCAATTTATGTTTGTGATTTTTGTATTAAATACAATACTGAATACTTACATCTGTATTTACCCCTACTAAAATATTCCTTCGAGCTGTCAAACGGAGGCCTTGGCACGTCACTACTTTCGTGAAATAGAACTGTCAGACTTACAGTACACGCACCGTCAAACGTACTTGAAGCGTGTATATGTTATTTTCGTCATATGTGGTAATTTGCCCAGTCTGTCAGGGCCGTTGGTACCGATAAATCCAGTAAAGTGTATCCACACGTTTCGGGATCAAGCTCCAATTGCCGCTAGTCAATCAGGTATAGTGTTAGGGACTGATGTCAGTCTTGAGTATCTGATTCCAGTTATTAACATTCATTAATCTTACCATCAGGTGGGCGCAAGGTCACATGTCTTGCTAGTATAAAAAAAAATATGCAAGAAATCATTTTTTTTATCTTCATACAATCATAGACTATCTGTCTGTCTTTCAGCACAATCGGACCTAAAATTAATAAACCTTTATATACCAAGCTATTCCTAACCAAATTACCAAAGAAGCTTATGTTACAAAACTTAAACACGCTATTCTAACAACTCCATCAGTGCAATAGATCCCATAATCCTGTATCAAAATGACAACTGAAATTAATCTCTTGATTTAAGGTACCATATCTGTCAAGTATCGTTCGATTATGCGGATACATAGATCTAAGGAACATGGATACATCATCATGTGTAAAACTTGGTGCCTCTGCTCTTGTAAGCAACTTGTATATATTTACACTATACTATTTTTTTTTTTTATAAATTAAATGTTAGTTTTATTCGAAGTTAATAAAATTAAAAGTACATTAAATATAAATTAAAAACTACCTAAATAATAAAATTAAAAATCAACTAACCTATAAATAAAAAATGTCCTCTAGAGACGTCCCATCCGAGATAGTCCCAAGGAGACTGGCAACATTTCCCCTCTGTATAGCGAGGCTAATACGTTGGCAAAAATAATTGCCAGCCTTCCTGTCTCCAGACCTTTCTGTCAGCCGCCTTGACAACTCCTTGGCCAAGCGCCTCGCTGACGGTCCCCATGGGCCCATCGTCTCGACCCCAAACGGCACAAATTTGTAACCGATACCAAGGTTGGCGTATTTGCGCAATTTGAGGTTCTCCGCAGAAAACGCCGCTTTCCCCGCGCCTGACGAGGTCGCCTGGATGTGAGATGGAGCTAATGTGTCTACACACGTCGCATCCCACACCAGAGATCTGCCAAGTTTCCACGGCCCAACAGTCATTCCGTCGGGTCTCTTGCCATCGCTCCGCACAATCCCAGATGGTTCTAAGATTGCGGGTACACCAGCAGTGACAAGAGCCCTTCGGATGATGTCGTTGAGAGCCGCGTGACGAGGAATGCGGCCAGCACTTCTAGCACAAGAAAGCCCGTGGTGTCCGAGATGATCGACTGGTTCTCCGCATCGACACTGGTGCGGGTGGACAGTCCGGGCTCCGAGACGAAGGCACACCGCCATGGTCAGTGTATTTCGGTCAAGGAGTGTTCCAACCGATGCTGAGGGAAAGGCCTGCAACCAAAGACCTGACTCTCTAGTGGAAACGGCCATGAGGCGAGCCCGCTCTTTCATATTACTGGCAGATAAAATATCTTCCTGTACCAGTTTGCAGAGCGGCTCGTCCCATAGTCGTTGGATTTTTGGTAAATTTGGAACCGAAACGTTTGGACATGCTACTGACCAGGCATCTCTGGCGTCTGACAAGTACGACGGCTCAACGGAACCCAAAGATGGGTTAGTGATTCTCCCGTATAGCTCGACAGTACTATGTACAGACGACAGAAAAGCTGGCAGTGCTACACTAGAAATTTTGCGGGTGCCTAGGCCTCCGAACCGAATTGGTAGTGAGGCCTGGGCCCAAGTACGGTCATTCATGGGGCAATTTAGAATTTCGGTTAGTGAATTTTGCAATTGTTTGTCTAATAAAAAAAGTTCTTCTGAAAATTTCCAAAGTTGAGAACAACGGAGTACATACGTAAATTTGGGGGCGAACAAACAAAATCGTATGATAAAAAGTGCCATGTGGGGTTGAATTTGGAATAAGCGTTCTGAAGTTGAGTTAAATTTAGTTAATTGTTCCTGAACATAAATTTGAATGGATTCATCTAGGATTGGTGATCCTAGGAGCCGAAGAGATTCATTATTTAAAATTTTAATATTGGGCGCTAGACTATTAAATTTGGAAATAATTTCAATTTGTTTGCCATGAGTTAATAAATTTGATAAATAAAGTTCACATTTTGAAAAATTTAATTCTAAACCTATGGTGCCAAAATCGTATATAAGTTTTTGAAGGTCACCGAGAACTGTATCCGCATTTCCTCCAATCGTGCCATCATCGAGATACCATATATTAAATTTTGAATTTAGGCTGCTTATGATATTATGTATTGCCAAACTGAAGATGGCAGGACCGAGCGGATCGCCCTGTTGACAACCAACTGCCGAAAGTAAAGAATTGTTTTTATAAATTAATTTTGAAGGGGTGCTATAGCACTGCCAAATGTAACTAAAAATTTCCGGGGTCTGTTGTTTAACTTGGTCCAACATGACACCTCTATCAACCGAATTAAACGCGTTTTTAACTATTTTTTTTATTCATCATTATCACAGCCCCG
Organism: Tinea semifulvella; assembly: GCA_910589645.1. Taxonomy (NCBI): domain Eukaryota; kingdom Metazoa; phylum Arthropoda; class Insecta; order Lepidoptera; family Tineidae; genus Tinea; species Tinea semifulvella. Next base: position 8,834,410 of record OU342599.1, read on the forward strand.
AGAACACAGCGCCCTAGACATATATTAGGAAAATTTGGCCTACACTCGCCGCGCTGCTGGCCAGACAGGTTGGCGAGACTATAATGACAAATTATTAACGATTCCATAAGTTCGTATTAATTGTTAAAAACCACTATTTCTTTAAGTAAGTATTGTCAATTAGCCAACTTTACTATAAGTCTATCATGACATGTGGTAAGCACTTATTTTCGTTTTTGATGTCTCGGCCAGTAACCGTATTCTGTACTAAAACTAGTTACCACTATATAGTAAATATACCAAAAATACAACGAAATATATATATATATAAATATATATAGAAAAGAGTTTGCACTAACAGGTAAATGGACGACAATCAGTATGAATGTCATGCAGCGGTGTGTTCAAATATCGGGATGCCAAAGAATGCAATATATATTGCATTCTCTCTTCATTCTTCTTTTCTCCCGCTAATGCGACATTTAATTAATTTTTAGATCATTGTCTGGATCAGTCTGCGAACAAATAGGTTTATTGGCTACTGTAGTCATAAAGTTAGATGATTTATACTTCAGCTGGAGGTTGGCTCGTGCCAGGTCGTGTCAAATTGATGTGGTAGGTGGTGGAATCAATCTTCAAAGGTTTATAGGATGTCCCGTAAGTAGTGGATCAAACGAATTCTGAAGAAAAGTGGTGACCATACCGTATAACTAACGTTATTTTGCTAATACTATTTCTAAAATACGGAATTATTTTGTAAATAATACTATAGTATCTTCACTACCGTATCCTTTGCGGGGTGGTAAGAATTTACGCTTTTAAAGAAGCGAATTCATATTTAGCCAACTTTACCTATTATGTGCAAACTTGTAAAATCTCATAAATAAATTAAACAAATTATTGTATCCCGACCAGGAATCAAACCCCTTACCTACGCGTCTAAATATAATATTTATTAAAATTGTACATTTCACTGAATTATTTTTATTAAAAATGTTATTTTATATTTATTATAAAATATTTATTACATGTTAAAAATTGTTTCTTTCCTCTGTCCTTATATCGCCGAATCCGTTTGATCCACTACTTCCGTCAGATCCGATCCGAGTTTCCGTTAGAGAACCGATTCAGCCATTAAAATTTGAACGTCTTAAAGACAGATTATGGTGTGAAAAACACGTACGGGAAGACGCAGAGTAGGGATGAGAGATGAACGTTTGACCTGAAGAAGGTGGTAGCTGGATGAAGGTGGCTAATGATTGTGTGAAGTGGCGAGTCTAGGGGAGGTCTACTCGTATATCCAGCAGTGATAAGACACTGTTGATACCGACAAGGTGATTGTAGTTGCCAGAGGGTTATGTCCGAAGCCGATCTAGTAAAATATAAGATACCTGGGAAAATGCAGGATAAAGGGACTCACCAATATTAGGTCGTCCAATCGACTGGACTGCCGATGTCTTCGATAGTTCTGGAGCAGGCCTGATCCAGATACAATTCACTTCTTTATTCTTTCTCTTGCTCGTATGGCTGCGCAATTTCAACTGAACGAACTTTATGTGGTTTTGACACTAGTTGTTTCGTCGAACCGGTCGAGGCGAAGATTTTGCGTCCGTGCATCCTTACTAAGACTTCCAAATATGGCGAGGAAAATGATTAGGGATAAGGATGCAGGAATTTTATCTAATCGGCTCGAACAGTGATTTTCCTCAAGGTGTTACTTAGTCGCAAACGTTATTAGTGGATTTCGTTATTTACGTCAGAGATTGCGTCATAATTATAAATATTATTCAATTCTCAACTCTATAAGCGTTCGACCTTGACAACGGCCGTGCAAATATCAACTTTAATAGCGTGTTAAATATATAGTTAATGGATTCCATTATATAACGTTTGCGCTTAAGTAACACAATAGGGCTGCTGGTTACCCATAACGGAAATAAATTATAGTAGTGTAAGATATTATGTAGGTAGGTCAGATATTTTGGTGAGTTGTCTGCCAAGCATTAAACAAGTAACGTGTATCTCCGTGTTTCATTGCTAACCCAACGAAGATACAGAATAAGTGGCGACGAGGGAACTTCTACGCGTGATTTGGAGCACTGGCAACTTTTATAGTGTTAATATAACATAAGAAAAAGTTGTAATGGCTACCGGGAGCGCGATGTTTGGCGGCAATCTCAATTTTGACCATCGCACACAAGATTGGAGCATTTTTAAAAGCCGTCTGATGCAATATTATGTTGCGAATGATATTACAAAAACGACAGACGCAGCCGCGATACGGCGACGTGCTATTTTGTTAACATCGTTGGCAGAAGACACCTACCGCTTGGCAAAGGATTTGACTTTTCCCGTTTCGCTGGATGATATATCGTATGTAACTTTGATTGACAAACTCGATGGACACTTCGTAGCGAAAAGGAACAGCTTTGCCGAGAGGAGCGATTTCTACAAGGCGGAGCAGCGGCCGGGCGAGGAGCTCGCAGAGTGGGCTGCGCGAGTGCGTAGTCTGTCCAAGTTTTGCGAGTTCGATGACCTCGAAACGACGTTGCGAGACAAATTTGTTCTCGGTTTGGAGAATCCCAAGGAGAAGGAGTTGCTGTTCGGGGAGAACATCAAGAAGTTGACGCTGGGCAGGGCGCTGGAGTTGGCGCAGGGCGTGCGCTGTGCACACCGCGCAGTGGCCGCGAGCGCGCCTCCCCGCGCTGTCGACGTGTTCAGCGTGCGAGGTGCGCCCGCGGCTCCTCCGGCCGGCCAGGAATCAGTGCCATGTGTAGTGTGCGGTTATAAAAATCATGTGAAAGAACAGTGTCGGTTTAAAAATTATACATGTTCAAAGTGTAACCAAAAAGGTCATTTAAAGAAAGTGTGTAAATTCGTAATCAAACGCAGTAATTTTTTGGCTGTAAATGATAACGACGATTTGATGCAAGGTAACTTTGATTTGTTTAATATTCGTTGTATTAACGGGGAACCGATGCGACAGGTCGTGTCTATAGGCGGTCATGAGGTGTTGTGTGAGGTGGACAGCGGTAGTGCTGTTTCCGTCATGACAGTAGAAACCTATAATATTTATTTTAAAAACAAACAGGAACCTAACCCTTGCAAGGTTACGTTAAACTGTTACAATGGTAGTAAAATTGTTCCGTTAGGTTTTTTGTGCTTACCAGTTAGTTTCGAGGAAAGAACGCAGTACATAAATATGTATATAATTTCCAGTTATGACTCCCCTGCGCCTTTGTTAGGTCGAGATTTTATAAGTAAATTTAATTTGCAATTATGTTCGAATTTTAATTATTACAACAAATGTACTGAATTTGATGTAAGTACACTGGAACATAAATTTTCGGACGTTTTTAAAGATGAGTTAGGTTGTTTTACTAAGTATAAAGTTCATTTGACGTTAAATTCCAAGTCTGATCCAATATTTTTTAAACCTAGACCGGTCCCGCTAGCTTTACGCACAAAAGTGGAAATTGAACTAAATAGATTAGTTGAATTAGGTATTTTAGAAAAGGTAAACTATGCTAGATATGCGACGCCTATAGTGCCTGTGCTCCGCCCAGACGGTAACATAAGGATATGTGGTGATTACTCAGTCACTTTAAATAAAATCTTGTTTGTCGATAATTATCCTTTACCGCGTATCGAAGAGTTATTTTCAAAACTACACGGCGGGCAAGAGTTTTCCAAGTTAGATTTATCTCGAGCATATAATCAGCTGTGCCTGGACGAGGAATCCAAAAACTTAACTTGTATTAATACTCATAAAGGGCTGTTCCGATTTACTCGCCTAGTATTCGGTTTGTCCAGCGCGCCAGGTATTTTTCAGAAAACTATAGAAACCTTATTAAATGATATTGAAGGCGTATGTGTTTTTATTGACGATATACTCATTACCGGTCCGACTCGGGACATCCATCTAGAAAGACTCGAGTTAGTGTTGGGAAAATTACAAAACGCTGGTTTGCGATTAAAGCGTAATAAGTGTGAACTATTTAAAAAGTCTGTTGATTACTTAGGATTTAGTATTGATAAAAACGGTTTGCAGAAATCAAACGAAAAAGTAAAAGATATTTTAAGCTGTTCGATTCCCAAAAATGTGTCAGAATTGAAATCCTTTTTGGGAATGGTAAATTATTATAGAATTTTTATTCCCAATACGTCCAGCATATTAAATCCTTTGCATAGTTTATTAAAAGATGGTGTAAAATGGGAATGGGGGGCGCAGCAGACTGACGCGTTTAATAGGATCAAGCGAGAGCTGGCCTCGGAGCGCGTCCTGGCGCATTACAACCCTGACGCCCAGACAGTGCTCACCGTAGACGCGGGCCCGTACGGACTAGGTGCCGTGCTGGCACAGAGACAGCCGAACGGCGGGGAGCGGGTCGTCGCTTACGCCTCGAGGTCATTGACCAAAAGCGAATGCAATTATGCGCAAATTCAAAAGGAAGCGTCTTCTATAATATTTGGAGTGAAGAAATTTCACCACTATCTGTACGGTCGATCCGAGCCGTTTATTTTACGCACTGATCACAAACCCTTGGTGTCTATATTTGGAAATAAGCACGGAGTACCCGAATTAGCAGCTAATCGGTTGCAGCGTTATGCCCTATTTTTGTCAGCATATAACTTTAAAATCGAGTACATAAAAAGTGAGCTTAATGTAGCTGATTTTTTGTCACGTGCTAGTTCGAATCGTCCCGAATACGATAATAAAGATATAGACGCGTCTTCCTACATAAATTTCATATCAAATAATGTCCCAGCTTTGTCCGTCAAAGATATAGCCCGCGAATCGGCCTCCGACAAAACTCTGCAGGAAGTCTTAAGTTTCATTCGGAAAGGGTGGCCACGTAAAGTAAACGACATATCGTTGTTACCGTACTTTAATTGTCGTTTACAGCTTAGTGAAGAAAAAGACTGTATTCTACGTGGTCATAAGGTTGTAATTCCATATAATTTACGAGAAAGACTTTTAAACGAATTGCATAGCTCCCATTTTGGAGTAGTGAAATCCAAAGCAATGGCGAGGACATATATGTGGTGGCCGCGAATAGACGAACACATCGAACAAAAGATAGGCAGCTGCACGACGTGCGCGGCGCTCAGGAGCAGTCCGCCGCGCGCCCCGCTTGCGCCCTGGCCCTACCCCGCGGCGCCCTGGGAGCGCTTACACTTAGATATGCTAGCTGTTAACGGTAAAAATTTCTTAATCGCAGTAGATGCCCACTCGAAATGGGTGGAATGTTTTAGTATGGCCACGACGGATACTCGAACGATTCTCTTAAAAATAAATGATTTATTTTGTAGATTTGGGCTGGTAAAGGTTCTGGTTACGGATAACGCTTCCAATTTTATTTCGGCAGAGTTTGATAAATTTTGTCAAAATAATTGCATTAGGCATTTAACGATCGCTCCGTATCACCCTCAGACGAACGGCCAGGCAGAGATTAGTGTAAAAATTGTAAAAAAAGGTATTAAATCTATTCTTGCACAAAATTTACATATATCCGAGTTTACTGTTGCGTTAAATAAATTTATGTTCGATTATAGAAATACTATTCATAGCACTACAGGATTTACTCCAGCGCAGCTGCTATTAGGACGGCCCTTGCGCTCTAGACTTGACCTGTTGCACCCGTTAGAGGGCGCGCGCGACACTTTGCATCGACCCGTCTTATCAACAGCCAAAAATAATGTTCGTTTTAATCAGACCTTACAGAGTAAATATTTTGGGGGAAGGAGGAACATTAAGTTTAATAAAGGAGACGAAGTATTAATAAAAACATTTTATAAGAATGGTAATAAACATGAATGGAAAACTGGCATAATAAGAAGAAGAATAGGATCTAGAATGTTCATGGTGCATGTGCCCGAGTTCGACACTCTCGTGAAGAAGCACGCGGACCAGCTGTGGAGGTCGCGCAGAGAGGACGACGCGGCCAGCGTAGTGATGGCTCGCGGACACGACGCGCAGGACGCCGGGGGACCCAGCGTGACGTCACCCCCCCGGTCAGCAGATGACCAGGCCTCGTTCTCGACACCGGACGGCACCGAGATACCGACTGAGGAGTCTTATTGCGAGCCATGTGTGACCCCAGACGACAGCGAGTATGTCTCCGCCTGCGACACTACGCTCACCGATGATACTATTCTCTCGGAGAGCGAGCTGAACGAGACGTACTGCAGTACTGGCAGTCATAGTGAGCCACTGCCCAGTGTACGTACCACTAGAAATAAGGACCCTATATATAGGGTATGACACCTGTACCATTTTACAGTTTTTATTTTATTTAATGTTATACTTTTGTTATTGCTATTGATTAATTAGATTAGGATTCTCAAACTATTGGGGGAGGATTGTAAGATATTATGTAGGTAGGTCAGATATTTTGGTGAGTTGTCTGCCAAGCATTAAACAAGTAACGTGTATCTCCGTGTTTCATTGCTAACCCAACGAAGATACAGAATAAGTAGGTACCTACAACTTGATGGAATGTTTGACAAACTAAAACAACCCAATAAATTCAATTAGATACAATGTCTAAATATATCTTTATTGTGCGGAATTAATTAAATATTTCTTGGTAGTTAAAAAAGTTGAATAAATACCGATTTTGCAAGTCACATCACGTCCGTCATCTGAGATCCGTCAAGGTCAAGGCTGTGCAACCATGTGGAAATATCTAAGCGCCAGGGTATTTGAGATCAATAATAAACTCAGTCATTCACCAACCAAATCCGCACTAGCCTAGCGTAGATTAAATATTAACCTTACTTAGAAGAAAGAGATAATTAAAATGGTATATATATCTAGTAGTTGTGCTGAAAGGATTGGAACGGTAGATATAACTGTACCAAACAGGTTTTTTTTTATTTTTTATTATAGTTTTAAAACAACTCATGGGTTACATTTACTTCTTTTAACATTTGGGTTACTGAAGCTGGTTGTGTAGATATTAATATTGTTTGTAAAACCAATTTATTGTGTATTCTCTCTCTGTACAATTGCTTGTAATCCTATGTAAAATAAAAAATTAAAAAAAAAAAATACTTACACTACTTTAAAAGCGACTGGTACAATCACGCATACTTTGTTAGGACATGTGTCGCAGCATGGAGAATCATCCATCGAGCCATGGTAGTCCCGGGTAAGGTTGCAAGTTAATGTAAATATCAATACGAATAGCGATATTTACATTTATAGATTGAAATATCGACAAAGTTCGAAAATTCACACAGGGTGTTTCATAAACACCCACTTTTAACTTGCCCAGCGGCCCTATTGTTACGTTACTCTGTTACTTAGCCGCAAACGTTATATAATGGAATACTATACTATATATATATATAGTATACTATATATATATTACGCTATTAAAGTTGATATTAACACGGCCGCTATCAAGGTCAAGCGCTTATAGAGTTGAGAATTGAATAATATTTGTAATTATGACGCAATCTCTGACGAAAATAACGAAATCCAGAGTAGGGCAACAGCAACTGTTTTGTCTTTGGCCGGCAATTTTTTATCGCAGTGCGTGCTCTTGCGGAGCGGTCAGACCCACGCTTTAAAGAAGAAGATTTGTAGCAGCTTCATTAACAACTTAACTATGACAACGAGTAAGCTTGTCGATATATCTAGTGGTACGCTTTCGAGAAATATATCAAACAAATGAAGTTAATTATTGTGTCTCTACGAGGAATCGAACCCGTTACCTCCGCGTCTGAGGCTGAATTGTACCAAAACGATATCTCTCTAAAATTGTTACGATTTAAGTTATATTTGGTTTATAATTAAGTTTAACTATTACATTAACACAGATTTTATTTTGGTGGAACTGAGCCTTAATCCATCTTACATTAGGAAATCACATGTCTACACATCAAGGTATAACAACAATTTCATACTTCTCATATTATTTTAACCCATTTGGTCCCTATAGGCGATACTATTGGATGGTCAAAGACATTAAAAATATAACAAGATGGATCAATCTCCTCGCCAAGCCGTCTGGCCAGCGTGGCGAGTGTAGGCCAAATTCTCCAGATATATGTTCTGGAAGGCCCATCTCCAGCAGTGGAGGTCTAAGACGCTGTGTTCTAGGGGCTGTAATGATGAGCCTTAATCTGCGGTCTCAATCATTAGATGTTGGATGGCCGCTTAGGAAGGTTGCATAGTCATGTGACGGTCATAGCGCGGGTGGTTTTTAAGTTGAGAAGCGATCAATTTCATTACAAAACGATAATATCTAACTAGAAGTTCGCGCTCTTTTCATAAGCGCAGTCACTATGACTATACGATCACCCTTAGTACATAAACGTAATAGCAAGGTGTATGTTTAAGATGAGAGTATTGAAATGCAACACCAAGGTCGGCTTACAGATAACTTACAGGTGCTCGCATTCTCCGATGACGCTGGCAAAATGATTCAAGGTGATACAACAAATAAAAAACTGAGACATTTAGCTGTTTTATTTATTAAAAAGAATACCTTATATAACAGACATTGACAAGCTACAAAAACGAGCTTTTAATGAGAAATAAAATTTTCTTACGTACATTTGTTATAAATTTACAACACCACCGTTCCCGTGCCTTGGAGAGCACATTAATACTAAGGATAAGGATATAAGTCCCGTCCTCGTGGAATGGTGGCAAGAACGCTGGCTGGGCTTTTTTTCCCCGCTAAATTGCAATACTGATTCTTTGGGCGAAAAAAGAGCTAGCCCTCTTGTCACCGGAGCAGACGACAAGACGCGGTGTTATGTGTTTTTAAAACTTATTTGCGATTTGACTTTATGGGCCCAGAGTTTCTACAGCAAACGGCACAAATATGGAATCTTTTAATATTCTTATATACTTGCGCCGCTTGCTGGACTCCGCATTTTCCGCCGCAGCCCTCGATTTATGCGCTACCCCCCAGATATGCGACGCGGCAGGGTGTCGACGCACGTGGCGTCTTCGTTCCACACACCAGAGCAGGTCTTCGTTCCCAGGGGATACATTATACCATCAGGTCTCTTGTCATCATCACGGATAACTCCAATAGGCTCTAGAAAAGCTGGAACCTTGATGGTGGCCCTTTTAATAGTATCGTTAAGGAGGTCCGTGGCGGGAAAATCTGCCCGCACTTAAAAAAATATTTGTGTAGTCATAACCACTAATAAGGTTTGCGTAGTATAGTCGTAGAATGCCACCTCTGGACGACCCTACTGTCTATAGTGTAATATTTAAGTACTCCTAAGCAAATCCAACGAACTATTGGGTTGGGCGTAAAGCTTTTATACAAGCGAAGTGCCAGACCGTTCCGGATGGGATCGTAGTAACAATGAAAAGTAACATAAAATCATCACATTTAAACCACTCTCATCAGCCACCTCCACACTTTCGATAATTCTAATGGATTACTTGCCGAACCGGATAATTACGTTAACGACATTTTTTTCCTAGTTTTTTTACAAGTTTGACAGATAGACGCCTCACAGGCGGCCAAACGGCCTTGTGACACACGCGGAAGTTGAATCGAAGAAAATGCGAGCTTAATTCTACATTTTGATCTAAATTGTATCAATATACTCATAGTGTATATTAGTAATGTTATTATTTTAATTTATTAATTTAATTTTATAATTATAGAAATACAAAATAATAATAAACTAAAGTTAAAGATTTTTTTTTGCATTTTGTATTAATACACCGACCGGTATAGGTACGATTTTTTTTTATTATTTTACGAGTATAAGGGGATAAAAAGTGATTGTTATTACATTAAATATTTAACATACATACTCGATCTTAAAATGACACTCATTTAATTGTACCTTGACTAATACCTACGTAAGGGCCCGGGCAGCCCTTTAATTCTGAAATATGGTATTATCAGCGGGGAAATGCAGTCAGCGTTCTTCTCCATATATTATTATTGTTATTAGTGCTGAGTGAATATCTGGGAAGTGTGGGGTGGGATTTTGTTATGAGAAGAACGAAGAGGGCATGATATATATATATGGTTCGGGCATGTAGAAAGTATAAGCTAATAAATATTAACGAGCCAGGTATATAGTGCTGAAGTTGTGGGTAAACGGAGACTCACATTTATTTATTTAAAATCTTTATTGCACAAAGTGCAAAGGCGGACTTAATGCCCGAAGACATTCTCTGACAGTCAAACCTTATTGACAAATTTGAACAATTATAGGTGCAATCATAGAAATAATAATAATACCTACTATATTATAAGTATAAATTAATATTAATAATCACAATCAAATTAATAAAACACTGGCTGAAGGTAACAAAAGAGCATGTATGATGAGGTTGATGAATGTGGACGAAGCGAAGAATGGCATGAAGGATGGAGGAAGGAAGGTATGTTTTGATCGTATCTAGTGGCGCTTAATTGTCTCTGCCTAGGCAAGGGATTTGGCGTGAAGATATGTATGTTTGTATAAGTTAATATATTGTAATTTTGATTTCATTGAGTTTATGGTTATGTATGCTAACACAGTTTTAGTGTTAAAACTGACAGTAAATAAGAGAATAATGCAAATTTAACGGTTGTGCTTAACAAAACTGACTAAGGCTGGTTTTTATAATATTTTAGAATACTGCCTCCGTGGTCTAAGCGGTTAAATTCGTGAATTTAGACGCGGAGGTACCGGCATGTCTTTATTTCATTTATTTGTAGTATTGCTCGAGATGAGGAGGTGGCTCGGTTGTAAAACGCTTTCCTTTAAATCCTACAAAGGTCGGTTCAAACCCACCCCCGGCATGTACCAATGACAAATACACTTTACTTACGTACATTTGTCATAGACTTATAGCACCACCGTTCCCGTACCTCAGGGAGTACGTTAAGCCGTCGGTTCTAGTTCCACTAACAACAACTCATGGAATCGTGTTAATAAATTGATATCAGGCCCTCGTTAACCCATCTGGCCAGCGTGGCGAGTGAAGGCTAAATTCTGCAGAATTTTCCGGAAAACCCATCTCCAACAGTGGAGGTCTAGGAGTTTGTGTTTTAGGGGCTGTGATGATTTTTGAATTTATATATACGGGGTTTGATTCCTGGTCGGGACACAAAAATATTTAATATTGTAAATAAATACATTTAATTAATATTTAATTTATTTGTGATATTACTCGAGTTTAGTGCTAGTCATTATAGGCCTATAGTAAAGTTGGCTAAATGTGATTCGACTTTTTTAAAAACATGGTTTCTGACCACCCACAAAGGGATACGATACGGTCGTGAGAATACTTTAGTGTTTTACTTTTTTCTGAATAGAGCTTTCATCGTATACTGTATAAGTCATTGTAAGCGGTTTTTTATGCTATAAATTTCCCTTTTTTGTGGGCACAAGCTTAATAATTTTCTTATCAGCTTAATGAGTATTATCGTTAAAGCCCATCGATGTAAGTTTAATTATTGATTATGGCTGAGATTTCGTCGCGGACTCTTTTAAATATTAAGATAATGAATTAATTGCTATCATAATGCTGAAATTATTAATATTTGATATCTTTGACACGCATTAACGCAATAACTGTTCCCTTATATTGGGTCTGTATATACCATGCTTCCTATATAATTATTATTGTTTAATTCATTGTAAGTTGTCTTGGTTAAATGCGAAACTTCGCAACAATTCTGGCGTAGGCTTTTGCAATAGCACCACTTTGTTTTGCAAGTCAAACGGTTTTATACATAAAAAGTTCAAATCAAATTTCAATTTAAATATATTTTATTCTGCAAGTAGGCATACCTATTTACCACGTTTATTTATATCAACATTACAGCCCCTAGAACACAGCGTCCTAAACCTCCACTGCTGGAGATGGGCCTTCCAGAACATATATCTGGGGAATTTGATCTACACTAACCACGCTGGCCATAGACGGCTTGGCGTGGATATGATGTAAATTTTGAATGACAATTTCTTAACGATTCCACAAGTTGGTATTAGTGGAGCCGGGACCGACGGCTTAACGTGCTCTCCGAGGCACGGGAACGGTGGTGTTGTAAATCTATGACAAATGTACGTAAGAAAAATGTATTTCTTATACATGCCGGGTGGGTTTGAACCGACATCTGTAGGATTTCTTACAACCGAGCCACCACCGTGCCGTATTATTTTAATAATAATAATAAATTCTTTATTGTACAAAACCAAAACAAGTGCAGGTACATAGGCGAGCTTAATGCCGTAAATGCATTTTCTACCAACTAACCTTTGTGACTGAGAGCTGTAATAAGCGGGTGCAGAAGGTTACGAAGAAAATAGATAGTTAAATACCACCTGACATTGTCAAAAGAGCAGATAGTTTATTTAGGCTTCAGGTGTGATTAGTAGAATCTCTATTTGAAATAAAAAAGGTCACTTTAAAAATAAAAATAAAATCATTATCCGTAAAACAAAACACTACTGCATGGTGAATAAGACCGCGTCTGAAAATCGCGATATCTATCGTGATAAATACCTAAAGGCAGCCAGCATTATTATACGCTAGGGGAGATATTCTAAATTGACCTCGCCCACAGCCGAGAGACGAAATAGAGAGTTAAAGAATAGGCTATTTGACAGGTTTTCAAAATCCATTTTATATTATGCAGTAGAGTTTAAGGAACCCAGTAAAAGTTTTTTTTTTTAATTCTGGTACATATTTGCTGAAAAATATCAAATTGAAAAAACAATATTTAAAAAGCATGCCAAACGCTACTTTGACAATATGGCGCCTCAATCGGGTCTGTGACGTCACTTGCCTGTGTGGCACATGTCATCCGCATACATTTGTCGTAAACAAAAAACAAAAGTGCGATTGGATTTACATTTTATCAGTGATTTATGTAATAAAATGAGTTACAAATGGTGTGCAGTTCCAAAATGTACAAATACGTCGTTGAAAAATCCGGAAAAACTATTTGTAGTGTTCCAAAGAATGTCAAAGTGCGGCGAAAGTGGTTGCAACTTTCTCGGAGGGATCCTAATGACATAGCGAATAGTACAAACATTTTCTTCTGTGAAGACCATTTCAATGTAAGTAAAGATATTAAGAATGTAAATGTTTTCGTTATTGATTTGAGGTTATAATAATACCTCTAATGTTTTTAACAGAATGTCTATTACAACTCACTTCAAATACTTCCGATGTTTTCCATAATATTAGTTAAAAATTGTAGCTACAGAGTCTTATGATTTCAATAAGCATTATACTAAAAGATCCCCACTAACTTGTTTGTTTGTTACAGATGGAAAATGACGGCAAATTACTTACAGTACAAAATGGGTTTCAGCCAGAAATTAATTTTGAAAGATAAAGTTTGGCCTTCTAAATTTCATTGCCAGCCAGATCGCATTAAAAGAATGTGTGATGCTGGTCCTTTACGATCTACATTTGTCAAACGCCGAAGAATGGAACTTGTTAAACAATGTGAAGACATTCAACAACCTACAACTCTTAAGAAATTTTTATTAATGACAGTGTTGCTTTAACATTTTAAACTCTCTTATACGCCTTATGACTCTTTCCACATGAATCCTTAAACTGGCAATAATTTTTGTTTGCCGTACTTCTTCTTTAGATAACTTTGACCCAGAGGCTACACTAGGACGCCTTAACAGTTTGATTCCTTTTTTACTTAATGTTTGTTCCACATGCTTGAATCCTTTATCAGCTAATATGACAGTACCTGGATCTAGATAATCTAGAAAGTTGCAATTTTCCACAATAGAGACATCACTTGCTCTTCCCCCAAAACCAGGAGAAATATAATTGATGAGACCATTAGGCGTACATGACATCAAATACTTTACAGTATTACCTTTCTTATAATCTGACCAAGTTAATGCTTGAAAAAGGGCTTTGGAAGGCTTTTGTATGTCAATTTCCAGGCAATCAATAATACAACTTACATTGTGATAGTTGTGTCGAAATGAAATCGGCAAAGTCTTTCTGATAGATTGTTTATTTAAGTTAACAATAAAAAGGCGTAAAAAGCTAGCTATAATTGGAATATTTTTCAAGAATAATTTACTGTTATATGATACTGTCATTATCTTTAAGTTCAGAAAAACTAATTTATTTTTTTTCAAACACATTAATATATGTTCATTTGGTATGTGGGTGTGCTTATGGATTAAATGAATTAAAAAATAGCAGTCAATGCTTCTGAAATGCATTTTTGCCACACCTTTCTGGGATGTCATATACTCGTATGTATCCAATCACTTAGTTACGCATTCTGTTTATATTGGAATTTTTATAATTTATTAAATAAAACATTTGAAAACCTTTAGTATAAATTTTATTTTTCCTTCGTTATTAGTTTTGACAATAAAATATATTTTATTAATGTAGCTACAATTAATAGAATAAAATATATTTTATTGTCAAAACTGTGTATATTATTCAATGTCCACAGTTTTTGGTTACATTGTGGTAGTATCATTTTTGAAAAATAATCCGACTATGATTGCGTCGACTTGGGGCAGGTTTCTGCTGTCTGCTTTTACAAAATCTTTGTCCATGGTAAAAGTACTTGACAGAATTTGTAAAATATTGAAAATAAATCACACAAAGTATTATTTATGCGTGTAATAGTGTATTATCTATGCGGTTTACAAGACGTGGAATCTGTGTTTACAAGCAGGTGACGTCATCATAAACTCGACCAACCAGGAGCGTTTTGTGTCACGTGACAAACATTTAAAAAATGCATTTTTAATTACGGATTTTTAAATAAATTAATCATTAATTTCAACTATAATTAATAAATACCCATTTTTAAACTCTTAATGTATACTGATAACAGTAATTGACACTTTATTTTTCGCATTGTCAAATAGCCCATTACGTAAGTCAACGTTCGCGCGATTGTCGACCTCTCGCTTCCTACTTTATTAGGCTTTGTGTGTTTTTTGAAAACATCTCTGCACCGTAACTTAAGATTTTATTACTGAATAATTAAAATAAAAAATAAATAAATATTTCTAGACAGGTCACACAGCGCTATCTAGTTTCCGTGTTAAGCTACGAGGCTTGTGTTACGGAAACTAGATGGTTGATAAACTACATATTATCCTTATTTTTTTTGTTAATATATATATATATATATATATTATTATACTATACATATATATATTATATATATAAAAACCCAGACCGAGACAAATTATACAATGTACAACTTGCCCCCGGTGGGAATCGAACCCACGACCTCCCGAGTTCACGGCAACGTTTGTTAACACTAGACCACGGAGGCGGTTACATAGTTCTCTATTTTTATTCTAGATTATAATAAAATTGCTCTTTAATAAATTCCACACAATATAATAGAACAAATACCAATGTTGATACATCATCATCATCACCCACCCTCATCCAACCCCCAATCTACAATGTCCAGCCCATTGCAACTTCAGTTTACTAATTTTGAAGGCTACATCGGTAACGTTGATACGTAATTTGTTAATTCCGTTTTGGAAGCTCTTTCCATAAATGTATTAACGACAGACCTGCTCAGGCCCAATTCTTTTACTAAGTGGTGCAAAGACTTAGCTGGATCTCCTCTTGCAGTAATATATCCCAAAAATTACCGTAATTTTATTCCCTAGTAAGTTAATAGGGTAAATTTCTTAAAATACACTCGGAATTCTATTTAAAAAATCTTTAAAAATATTGAATTGTGCGATATTAGTGGAACTAGGTTCAACGACACGACTTTACATGCTTTCCAAGAAAAGAACTCATGCCTCAGATTTTACTCAGAAATATGTACAAATTGCAGTTTCCTGTCAAACACATTTCAAGGTCAGCGTGGCCAGTCTCCTAGAAGACCATGTCGGACGATCCTTTTCATACAAAAACCACCGCTCTAATTTCACGCAGCGTAAACTTCGTGATACTTTTTGCGTAGTGTTATGACAAACTACGAACAGGAAGTGTTTGATTCATTGACCAATATGTACGAAACAGGGCATCAAATAAAATAGTCTACCATAATATAACCTAACTCTGGTTTCATGTGTGACTTATTCGCAATTGTTGCAATTTCGGTAAGCATATAACATATTTATTTATATTTATTTATTTAAAACTTTATTGCACTATGTACAAGGGCTTAATGCCGCTAGACATTCTCTGACAGCCAACCTTTGGGACAATAATAAGTATAACTTAGATCGAGGAGTAGGTGCGAAGACGTATTTAAGACTGATCATTATAAAATAATTAGTTATTTATTAATAATATATATACTACATACTAATAGTACTTACATACATACATATATACAAAACTATACTACATACAATATCTACTAATACACGCTGTAGGGGGTTGTTTAAGTAATGTAATAACATAATACTATTCAAAAGATTGGTATCTCAACAGCTTATAAAAGTAGATCATTACAGCCTTTAGAACACAAAGTCCTAGAACTCCACTGTTGGAAATGGGCCTTCCTAAAAATTCTGGAGAATTTGACAGACAGGTTGGCAAGGGTCTGATGTCACATTTCTAATGACAATTTATTAACGATTCCACGAGTCGGTATAAGTGAAACCGGGACCGAAGGCTTAACGTGCTCTCCGAGGCACAATAACGGTGGTGTAGTAAATAAATGACATTAGTACATGCTGGGGTTCGAATCGAAATTATGATTTTAAAGAAAGCGTTCTTACAACCGCGCCACCACCGATCAGTATAAGTGAATATTGTAAATAAACTACATATATAAATATAATATCAGATGTAAGCGCCTATATTATATGTAGTTTAAGTATGTATGTTTTTATATTTTAGCTTTTTTTAATACATTACAATGATATAACAACCTTACCTATAGGATTAAATCATATTTAAATCAATATAAAAATAGAAATAGTCTTTTTTGTGCAGACGCTTTAGGTAAGTAAACCTTCACATGGTATTGATAGTCTGATATCAACGAAATGTTCAAGCAAAGCTGTAGAAACAAAATAATATTAGGACCACAACTTTAGGATTTTAATTTGAGATATTTAGGTAGTCTAAGGCTTGCGACTGATTTAACATTCGTCCCTAATAATAAATTATTTTGAAGGACTGGTCTTTAGATACATGTCAATGTCTATGGGTTCGATCTAATTGTCCAACTCTTTGTGTAGCATTACTCATCGAGAGTTAACACTTTTCGGTGTGCGTTGTGATGGAAAGGCTGAAAGCTAGATATTACCCGACGCAAAGAAGGGTTATGTGTTTATCTGCCTATGTATGTATCTATATATGTATGTTTGTTCCTTTGTGACCAAATGCGTTGACCGATTTTGATGATTCTCACGTCCATCGATTCGTCTTCATCACGCGAGTGTCACTGAAGACAATGACATTAATCATATTTCGTTAAGGCGACAACCAGATGCCATATTGTGAAAAATAAAAAAGAATGTACGCAAACTATATTTCCTGCTGATTTCCAAAAACCTTTAAATACAGTTGAGAAAATCTCAAAAGTTATGAATGGTCACCTAGGGTCTTAACCTTATCAGGGTTCCATTCTGAGATTTGGATAGAGACTGGATTTTCGTTCCTTTCTTTTTTTTTTTTATATTTTCAGACAAGTCACACAGCGCCATCTAATTTCCGTGGTAAGCTACGAGGCTGGTGTTACGGAAACTAGATGGTTGATAAACCACATATTATACTTTTTTTTTTTGTAAATATATACATATTATACATATAAACACCCAGACCGAGACAAATTATACAATGTACAACTTGCCCCCGGTGGGAATCGAACCCACGACCTCCCGAGTTCACGGCAACGTTTGTTACCACTAGACCACGGAGGCGGTCTTTCTTAGTCAGATTAAACATTAACAGGTCACTGGAATCTGCTAAGCTGCTGGTCTAACAACTTACTTATAGAAACATTTTGTTTCTACTGTGAAAGACCACTAGCAAAAAAAATATTATTCAAAATAATTTAAATAATGACAAATGCCTTTTTACGGTTTTAACATGTTTGGTCCATTACAATGCACACTTTTTTATGATTCTGCACATCGAGTCACCTTGCACTTTCGATTTTATCAACTTGGTTTGTCATTGAGTCGCGGAAATCTTTGCCAAATAAAACTTAATTGGATTTTTCGAGTCCGTAAAGTTTCCATCTGTAGTGTAGTTGCCTACTTTTTTAATGATACAATTACGAGTACATACATAGTAAAGTATCATCATCACGACCGTTTCCCTTACGGAGTGATCAGAAACCACGCTTATAAATAAGCGGATTTACATTTAGCCAACTTTACTATAGGCCAATCATGACAAGTGGCAAGCTCGTCGATGTCACCAGTGTACTAAACTCGAAAAATATCACAAATAAATTAAATGTATTTATTTATATTAATAAATATTTTTGTGTCCCGACCAGGAATCGAACACGGTACCTCCGAGTTTAAATCCACGGACTTAACCGCTAGACCACGGAGGCAGTTTATGAAAGGTATTTTATAGTTTTGTAAAATTTTAAATTAGCTTAAATCCAATATTGGCCCTACTTAAAGTGTACCCACCCTGATTACTTTTATAGTGATGCTATTGGATTTTTGATAAATATAAAAATATTTTTTTGGCGACGTAACACTTGTTTTGATCTTAATGTTTTTTTTTTTGATTTTAATTTAAGTTTGTTTTTTCGCAGTCGAGTTTTTAAGCAAGATACTTGAAAAATATGATTCCTATTAGCTCACGGATAGCCGAAGGTCATTCGTTGTCCGCAAGATACTCCATTTTTTACAAAACCGCATTATGAACTCATTTTTTTATTTCGCCGCATTATGTTACATCTTCCTTCTTTCGGAAACCTTACAGTTTCACCCAAGGTGATCGTGTCTATAGTTATTTTCAAGGATTAAGTATTAAGAAAACAGCTATTTGCAAATTATACTTTCGCGTGCACTAATATATTATTATAAGTTACCCACTTTCCGTAAAATGTGTGCAGCATGGCTGCTTGTGAAGCAGGCTGGAGCAGCTCCCGTCTAGGTTTCTGTATGTTAATTATTTTTTTCTCGGAATTTTTTATTTGCTTTATTTTAATTTTATTTTTAATCATTTTTTTTTCATTTTTTTTATAATTTTTATTTATATTACTGTTAAACTAAATTTTAATTTCGGCTATGGTATAATAACAGAGTGTGTTGGAACCTGCTTCCAACACCATTTTCTAAACCATAGACCCTTTTATCATAAAATATTTGTTTTATTTTTTACCTATATTTTATATTTTTATTAACTCTTATTTTTGTGACAAATATAAAAATATAAAATGATTTTATTTTATTTTATTTATTTATATTTACAAATCAAATCTCTAACATGTCAGTAAGTTTATTCCCTAGTAGGTTGAAATGAAATGAAATGAAATATCGTTTTTTTCTTTTCATTACAGCCCCTAGAACACAGCGTCCTAGACCTCCACTGCTGGAGATGAGCCTTCCAGAACTGGAGAATTTGGCCTACACTCGCCACGCTGGCCAGACGGCTTGGCGTCTAAATATCGTTTATTTGCAATAAATACAGTACAGTGGTCACAAAACTTTAGTCAGGTCTACTCACATGTATTCTACCTGCAAGCAGGCGTGCAAATCTTTACTTACATACTAATATCATAATCACAACTACATTAAAACAAAAAAATATATATTAATTAACCTGTTTTGCACTCAAGATACTCTTTTACACTATAAAATCTATGGTCCAGTAGCCATTTCGTCAGTTGGTAGACTACATTTCTGAAAAGTACGCTCAAACTTCATAAATCTTTTAAATTTTATGGTAATATATTAATATTAATTATATTCCCACTATCCAACCCGAAGCAGCTTGGAAGATGGCACTTTGTGTTTCCAATATCCAATCTGGGCTGGATAGCTAGGTTGAAAGAAGGGAATCACTCAAAAATATCGGATTGTGCGACCGAGACCGATGCAATAGAGTCATTTTCTTAAGATTTGATCTTGAAGTCAAAGAATGTAAGAAAAAAAATACATATTTATTTTTTAACTTGTTTACACACGCTCCAATTATTCTTATTTTGAATAACCTTGCGATGTCAGCGACTATCACAACTAACGTTATCTAATATTAGTCCAGTCTACTTTATAAAATAAATTGCAATCAACACAAGTCCTAGTACAGTTGTTGCGCAATGTCGCGTACATAATTAAACTTGGGTGTTCAATATACTAATATTATAAATGTGAACGAAGCTTTGTCGGTCTGTATTCGAATGATTCGCATTATTTTTGACATTCGAATCGACACGCGCAGCAACGAGGTCAAATATATGATGATCTAAATCAATGATTTATTTATTAACTTTATATACATTCATTTAGGTTATTACAGGTGGTTGTGCGCCAATGAGTTAACTAACCCTTTCAGACCTGGCGTCTACAATTGAGGACACAAGTGGTAGGCGGACTGATGGTGGTAAATTGCCCAGTTTGCCCGGGCGGGGAGGTATCCACCGTTTGTGCCGATAAACCCAGTAAAGTGTATCCACACGTTTCGGGATCAGGCTCCAATTGCCGTTATGCCCAGTCAAGCCAATATAGTGTCAGTCATGAGTGTATGATTCTTGCGCGCCACCAGGTCACGCAAGGTCACATGTCGTGCTAGTATTTAAAAAAAAACACATATTTTGAAAAACTATAATAAAATATTGTACAGTAAAAAAGTACTTGTGCCTTCATATTCAAAAGAATTATTGGAACTTAAGTTATAACTGCATTATGAATCGTGTGTATTTTATTACTTATTCATTATTATCATAATCTATGCATATACACTTGTTTATTGTCATAGAAAAACAGTTTTATACATTACCTATATTATCATATATGACAGATGTCCTTAATGGGGTGTATCACTAACTTTTTATCACGATAGATGGCGCATGATAGATGGGTACCTAATATCAATATCATCTGGATATTATGCCAAAGTGAGCAGCTTTTAAGTGTACACATCGAGATTTCCAAGCGAAATCAAAGATATGGAGATCTCAAAATTGCCATTCTATTAATTCAACCTTTTTTCTTTATTTTTATAATATTATTATTATTATATTATACCGTCGTTAAAAAGAAAATCGTCGTCGCTTTCTTAATTCGTCTTTTAAGGTAGATAACGTTAAGTTAAAATACATTTACCTGTTATAAAAATAAAAAACTACAAAAACAATTTAAAATGATGCGTCATAGGTGTAAAAGGTACCATTGCCGCTAGCGACATCTACAAAAAGCTTTGCCTGATACACCCCATTGTGCACAAAAAGAAAAACCATTTATCCTCAAAAAAATGTAATCAGAACTATTTATAATATTTTTTTATCAATTACGAATGTAAATTTTATTCCAAAGTATAAATCTATAAAAGATAAATTCTTTAATCAGGTATGAAAGGATTAAAAAATACATTTTAAAATAATGACTTTTTTAATATCCTCTACTATACTTACCTGAAAACTCATTTGTATACGCAAAGTAAAAAATTGACATTCAAAACATCCCTACGCTTCAACTAGGGACTACTACCGAACCGAATTTCATGATATTTGGTTGAAATATTTCTTGTAATTGTGGTGGCTCGGTTGTAAGAACGCGTTCCTTATATCCTACAAAGGTCGGTGCAAACCCACCCGACATGTACCAATGAGAAATGCACTTTTGTTACGTACATTTGTCATAGATTTACAACACCACCGTTCCCGTGCCTCGGAGAGCACGTTAAGCCGTCGGTCCCGGTTCCACTAATACCACCTCGTGGAATCGTTAATAAATTGTCAATAAATTTGGCATCATATCCTCACCAAGACGTCTGGCCAGCGTGGCGAGTGTCGGCCAAATTCTCCAGATATATGTTCTGGAAGGCCCATCTCCAGCAGTGGAGGTCTAGGACGCTGTGTTCTAGGGGCTGTAATGATGAAAAATTAATGATTTCTTGTAATCCTGAGATAGATGTAGGATGTGTGACTACACTACGATCTAAGCAGGACATTTGACCCCACTGCCAACTGAAAGATTTTCTTGACAACTTTCTACACAGACGAAGCCGGATTGAACAGTCGGCTGCAATAAATAGATTTCTCTCTTCAACAAACTAAATGAGATATTGATAAGGAACCAACTACCCGTTGTAATAATTAATCTAAATTCATTGATTTAGTTATCTGTGCTCCAGTCTGTTTCTTTAACCGTACGAAAATTAGGTCTCTGTATTTATAAAAATGGCGTCTAATGTACTAGGTTAAGGACATATAAAATAAAATTGTCGCCTCGGCTCTATTTTTAACTTTAATCGTAACTATTACAGAAAATTAATTTTCGTTTGACAGCTGGAAGGAAATGTTGAGTCGGATCCTCCTCTCAATTATTTCTTCCAGCTGTCAAAAGAATAGTTACGCAAAAAGGATAAAATTCACATTCAGTTAATTTTAATAGTTTTTATATATATATATTTATTTATTTTGTTTTTTTATTTATTCAGGAAACATACAGATCTTAAATCATAATTACAACAATTCTAAAAGTTACACAATCCAGCAAAGTTTCCACTTAAATATTAAACATAGATTTTGCAAAAAAAATAATAATAATAGGGTTAAGCTTAAAAACAATACCTATATAACAAATACAACTAAATAATATACATATATATAGTGAAATAATGGAAAATAAAACGGGTCTTTACACGATCAATCTTCAATCGTTTGAAATAAGCTAAGCTAGCGTATTTAATGGTGATTATTTTTTATTCTTTATGCATCAAAATTGGGTACAGTCAAGTTTAATGTCTGTTAGGCATTTTCTGACAACTATCCTTTGGGATGGTGAGAAATTTATGTAATTCAATTAATTTTGTTTTGATTAAAATGTTCGCACTTGTACAGTCAAGGAATTTAATTTCCCACTCAGGTTCAATATCGTATAGCAAACTGTCACCATTAGAGCTAACATTTTGACATTTAACACGTATTGAAACAGAATTTTCGACCTTAATGCATTGCGATTGTCTAACAACATTTCAGCAAAATAGGTAGGGATTTAAATTCCTTGACCGTACGTACTGGTGATATTTTAATGAATTATTTATTTATTTGAAGTAATATACACAATATAATTTAATTTCCAAACAGTATAAATAATTAAAACTACTTAAAAGTAAAAATTAAAATAAATATAAAAAAATAGTAAAAAATGTCCTCTAGATAGTCCCAAGAAGACTGGCAACATTTTCCTTCTATATAGCTAAGCTAATACATTGGCAGAAATAATTGCCAGCTTTCCTGTCCCCAGACTTTCGCGTTAGCTGTTTGGAAAACTCCTTGGCCAGACGCTTGTCTGAGTGTCCCCATGGGCCCATCGTCTCGACCCCAAACGGCGCAAATTC
This sequence comes from Tinea semifulvella, assembly GCA_910589645.1. Classification (NCBI taxonomy): domain Eukaryota; kingdom Metazoa; phylum Arthropoda; class Insecta; order Lepidoptera; family Tineidae; genus Tinea; species Tinea semifulvella. The sequence continues at coordinate 8,857,835 of OU342599.1, forward strand.
GCCTGAACTGAGGTTGGCGTATTTGCGCAGCTTGCGATATTATTATTTTTGTTTTCTGTAGTCTATTGTTTTTGTCATGCTTATGTTTTTTTATATGTATATTTTTTGAACGATATTTTTTTATTATTGTTATTTTGGATTAAGGTTTAGTTGAGAGAAACATTTCGCAAAAGTTAATAAAAGAGTATGAGAACCATCGCATCCTTGATATGCTGATTTCCGCGCGTCTCCATGAATAGATGGATACATAAATCAGATAATCTGTAAAGGCCGAATCAAATTACAACTCGGGCCCTATAAGACCTGTTACATTGTTCGGAGATTAATAAATTTGTCACCCGGAGATAGAGGGGAGTGCGAACTACGGACAATGAAGCTCGTCTGAGTTACGACTCCAATTGGCTATTAGTTCTGCCGCGGATGCTTTCCAACATAGACATAGTTAGATAGACAAGGAAAACGAATTGTAATACTAGACGGTGGTCTTAAAGCATGGGTAAGCAAAAAGCAGAAAAAAATATGTTATTGATAATCGTAATTTATTTGATAAATTTGGTGAATACCAAAACATATTTTGACAGCATTTAACATGAAAATAAAATATAATGGATATTAAACTATTAGTAGACTAGGGCTGCTGCGCTTATTTTGCCGCAGCACCAGCTGTAACAGAAGTTAACACCTTAACCCAGGTAAAATCCCATACCAGGGATCTATTATATTTGTCTTCTAATTTGTATAATAATTATTATAATTTGTATGTTGTGTGTGCTGCTTGGATTCCAGTCTAGTCCATGTATAAATTAACTGAACCCAAATATGCAACCGACTGGAATCTGTTTGCACACCTAATAATAAATAAATAAACTAAGTATACATATTGCAGTGTCAATTTTTAAGATGCTACAACAAAGTCTTGTCTGATGCGCATATTTTATGCATTTGTCTATGATTTAGAATAATACGAGTTAGGAGACGCGAATGCGGTATTTCACAGTCGTCAGATGTTATCGATGGTAGATATGGAGTTTTTATGAGAAAGGTTGAGATTACAGAAGAGTTGCTAATCTTGTAACAGAGTCTAATAAAAGCTTTTGTACTGTCTATAGTCTGTTCGCCGTTAATTGATAAAAAAATAAATCAGGGGTTGTTAACTCATTACAAATTGCGGCCTGTTCATCATTTTTACGCTTGATAACAACTGCATGCCTCGTACCACAATACTGTAACGGGTACATAGGTTACAGACTTTTATTTGCATTTTTATAAAGAAGAGTATTGTCAATATACGGCAATGACATAGTTGATGGGTTTTTGTTTTGGAGAAAAAAAAGAAGATCGGGAGCTCGGACCGGGAGGTCGACAGAGCGAGTATCTTTTATAAATATTAGGATTAAAATAATAATTACAGTTAAAGTCTACCTTGTAATAGTGTCCCACGTAGATACGAGTAGGTGTTTAGTTTTTCTACATTTGTATTAGTAATTTCTAAAATATAAAGTATAAAAAAGTTTTATGCATTTTTAATAAAAAAAGAGTTCCATAGAATCCTCTCCGTACCAATTAAAAGCTACTACATCCAACCGCTGGCGTTGGATAATCTTGTGACTGCAAAGGCAATACAATACTTAGTATGCGAGTGTAGGCCAAATTCTCCAGATATATGTTCTGGAAGGCCCATCTCCAGCAGAGGTGGTCTAGGACTTCGAGTTCTAATTCTAACGATAATACAACCAAACGTGTTGCAAGCAATATTTCATTAAGTTTCGTACATTACATACTAGTAAGATAAACGGACGCTCTGAGCCACATTAACGGTGTGTCCAGGCTTTTTGTAGGTTCCAGATTATAATATTTCAGATTTATGGCCATTTAAGCGTACTGCATTTTGGTACTGTTATTATATCAAATAAATCATCTTGACAGACTCAAATTTGCATTTACCTCCTTCATATTTAAATTCAACTATCAAGGAAATGAAACTAGCGCAATAGTTAACAAAAAATATGTGGGATGACCTAAGGAAAATATTTCTTTGCATTACCAATTTTTGACTGCCTTCTCGTAGCAATGCTAAGTTCAGTGAATGAAGCAAGAGGACCCCATTTTTTCGATACGACGATGTTTTTTTGTTGTTTTTGTAAAAAAAGTAAACAATGCGCTTACGATTACGATTTTTACTATACACAGTTTAATTTGTTGGGGAAACATTAAAAAAAAAAAAACCTTTTATTTGGTTATAATATGTAACACTTATGTATGGAAGCGAGACGTGGATATGTCAGAACACGCATGAGAGTAGAGGTAATGCAGTGGAAATGAGGTCGTTGCGTCGGATATGCGGTGTTACTTTGACGGACCGCATACGTAACAACGAAATACGCAAAAAAGTGGGTATGAAAGAAAGCATTGGGACAAAAATAAGGAAAGGCATGGTCCGATGGTTCGGGCATGTTGAAAGGATGACTGAAGAGAGATTGACGAAACAGATATATAATGCGAAAGTTGTGGGTAAAAGAGGCCCTGGCAGACCAGGACTTATCACGATTATATAAATAAAACAATAACTGAAGGTGCAATAAAAAGCCATCGAAACAAAACAAAGGGCATGTATGAAGAGGTTGATGAATGTCGAAGAAGCGAAAGAGGTATGTCGAGATCGTGACAAATGGCGCTCAATTGTCTCTGCCTGCCCCGCAAGGGACCTGGCGTGAAGATATGTATGTATGTATTTGTTTATATAGTGACACTCAAAATTTAAATTACACCCACATCACAACTACACCTACATTTCAACATCCAGGATACCAGATTAGGTATCTTAATATGTCATATTTTATTTTATTTTTGTGTATACTCGCTATACTGCATGTAATTTAATAAAAAGCTAATATTTTTATAATATAATATTGAATAAAAAATAAAAAACTACGTATTTATTATTTTATTTTTTCAGTAATAAAACATTTAGTTACGGTGCAGAGAAGTTATCCTAAAAATATCGTCACTCATACTGAGCCTAATCAAGTAGGTAGCGAAAGGTCGACGATCACGCGAAAGTTGACTTACGTAATTGTTTCTCCCTCTATTTCGTCTATCGTCTGTGAGCGAGATCAATTAATAATAATATTCCACGTGATTGGTAGTTAGTTTGTCACTTTGGGTATTTGAGGCAATGACATGCTTCATAGACATATGTTAAACATGTGAAAAGATAATCATCACTTCTGCAACCGTATAACTCCCCAGTCTTTAGGTATTTATTATGATAGATATTATGATTTTTAGACGCAGCGTTATTCACCATACAGTAGTGTTTTGTTTGAGGATAATGATTTTTAGATTTGAAAAAATATACTTTTTTTATTTTTAATGATACCTAAAGCCTAAAAAATTAATTTGCTCTTTAGACAATTACACGCGGTATATTAATATATTTATTGATTTATTACTTGGCTGTTAAATTTGTAACTAAATAAATAAATTAAAATTATTCCGACCAATTAAACACAACTTAAGTCTATGTTCTTATCACTATAAGAGGAATGCAACCGCACTAACAGTGGCAGGTTAAGTTCACTCCGGCTGGCTTACCAAATAAGAGCACACTGTACAGATTAGCATAGTGTTGCAGATGACCTTAGCTGATCTATTTAACGCAGCGCAGAAGCAAGGCGTGGCAACGCGTGCCCTGCAGTCGATAGGCAACTAAAAACAGAGACACGGTCGAAAACAAAACGATTTAAACACGATACTGATATGATAATGAAATATTTTCTTTATTATAGATAATACTTATAGATATAACTTTAGTATAGATCCATCATGCATGACAAGTGGCAAGTTCGTCGATGTCTCTAGCGTACCAAACTCGAAATATCACGATTTGCAGGTAGAATATATGTCAGTAGATACCTAAAGTTTTGTGACTGCTGTATTTATTGCATATTAACGATATTTCATTTCATTGTTCAGTTAAATCATAACTATAACACATATGTAGTTTCAAACGCGAAGTTAAGATTAAGTGGATAAGTTGTAGATCACCAATGAATGATGAACTAACATATCATAGCTGGGAAAGACTGTCATTCTCATAATTGTGTGGCAACCTCCTTGGCCACTCTAAATAATAAAAATATAATCGTGACATGTTCGCGCAAAAAGGCAGCAAGTTTTTGTTTTATAAATTACTTTACTTTGGATATTGTTAGTCAAAAGTGGTGTGATTTGATTAATAATGTGCTACAATGTGAATAATTATGGAAAACGATAAATTGGACTGTATACATGGGGCACAAGTTGCAGTTTATTTATTACGGTTTTCCCGAGCTGTCAACTCCCATATTATACCCGACGTGTTTGGGCGATAATGCCGCAAGTGACTCCAAGAAACGCATCAAATTCTGCAACATCTGGAATTTGATGATTAACTCATAGGAAAGAAAGATATATTACGTCAAACTTGGCTGTATCGGCTAGAACCTTTACCTTCCCTATCTCTCATTCATCATCCATTGGGAGAAGTGAACACAACAAAATAAAAACTGACAAACTTTAAATTTAGAACTAAGGAAATTAGATCGATTACAATATTTACACAAACAACATGTATTTCCTTTAAGTAATTAACAATAACGAAATAATTCGTCAATAGAGAACAATTAAGAGGGTTTAATGATATTACATTTCTCTCGCTCTAGCAATCCAATACTTGGTAGATTTTTTGTAGTTGGCTTGGCACTTTGGTTGTTCCAGCCAATGACATGCCTCATAAACAAACGTTGAACATGTCAAAAGTGTATCTCTAAATTGGTGTCCCCGACGAAAAAATCCTGCGTAAGCAGGTTTTAAAATCTAGTATTGAACTAATTACGTAAATATTAAGAGTGGGTCTAGTAAAGGGCCAGGAAGAGTGGTCGAAGTGGCCGCTCGTGCAGCGATCTCGACGGCTTTTGATAAATCATCGACAGGCCACGCGCGCCGCCGGCCAACACTGCGCAACTTCGCCTAGACCAGATGAAAGTTTACGACCGCCCGAGATTTTGGCCAAAGACACAGATACGGATTAATAGACGTCGCTAAGACGAGGATATACGAGTTTATATAGCCAAAGTCTTATGACTAGTGCACGCCTGATAAATAATTGTAACTGAGATGTGATGTATGATAAAGCAGACTTCTATGATAGGCATCACACGGTTTGGTGTACAAAAATCGTCGTTTAAAAACAATAATGGAACAACATTTCAAAAATTTGATCCTGTAAATGTAACACCTTTATTCCTTTTTATGAGGTTTACAAACAGCGGGCGCTGAATTAATTTTAATAACCTGGATCCTTTTTAAATACTGAGAACGACATTTGACGATACTTTTTCTTATTTTGCTTAAAGGACTCCAGGTTTATCCAAAAGACACTATCGAATTCAGGCTATCTTTACCCGTCTGCGCAAAGCAAGAAAGGGTAATGTTAGCCTATGTACAAGTATGATTGTTCCTTTGTGGCACACTGATCAAACGCGTTGGCTGATTTTGATGATTATCACGTCAGTCGATTCGTCTTCATCACGCGAGTGTCACTTAAGATATGACATTAATTCAATTTTGTTAAGGCGACAACCAGACGCCATATTGTAGAAAATAAAACGACTATATTGAGTGGGGTATCGTCGAATAGGTATGTATTTGAAAATAATGTGAAAGTTTATCTTTTTATTTTTATTTTAGATTTATCTTTTTATTTTAGAGTGATTATTTAGGATCTATAACGATTTAAAGGTTAGTTGGTAGAAAATGCATTTACGGCATTAAGCTCGCCTATGTACCTGCACTTGTTTTGGTTTTGTACAATAAAGAATTTATTATTATTATTATTATTAAACTTCGTTAGAAACCATTATAATTTAACATTTCAATATAAGTCCTACCTAAACCTATCTATAATAAAGATGTAATAAATCTAATATAAAAAAGTATTATCACGACATATGTTAAAGTCGCTAGGTAATAAAATATATAAAATTATTTCAATGGTGTAGTTTAAGCGGTTAACAAACTTTTTGATGATGGAACCCTTGGGCTTGTTTTTTTTTTTTGTTTTTTTCGATTTTTAATTTAAGATATTTTTTACTTAGTCGGTTTTATATTGTATTAATTGTGCCGTGTACAATGTTAAAAAAAAAAGTAGTTGCGATATTTTTATTGATGAGACTAGTGTTATTTGAGCTATACATATATTACTGTGCAATTAATTAGTGTTATTTTTGCTATATATTACTGTACAATTAACTAGTGTTATTTTTGTTATATATTACTGTGTAATTAACTAGTGTTATTTTTGTTATATATTACTGTGTAATTAACTAGTGTTATTTTTGTTATATATTACTGTGTAATTAACTAGTGTTATTTTTGTTATATATTACTGTGTAATTAACTAGTGTTATTTTTGCTATATATTACTGTGCAATTAAGTTATTTGGAAAATAAAATATGTACTTTTCGTATTAATTAAGGACTAGTAAAAAAGAAGAATGTCAGCAGAAGCTTGAGTCACCGTAGTAGATATATATTGTAGAACAAGCTCAGGTAGGCCACATCACGGCTAAGTTGCAGCGATTTGAGAGTTTTATACTGAAAGTTCAACATTTATAAATTATCTTAGAAAATTCCAAACATTGTAACAAGCCGTATATAACAAATTATTTGATAATGATAAATCAGACCACCTAAGACATTCTTATATTGCTCAAATAACATTAGATCATTGTTATCAATTTCTCCGACTATTGCGTATAAAAGGAGTGTACTGTAATTGACCAGTTATTATCAGTGGTTCTGATACTGGCACTACGTGTCCAACAAGATCGATACAAGGTAGACAAAGTGCAAATGCTGAATTTCTCGTTGTTGTAGATCGTAAAGCTGGCGACTGACTATTAGTATTCTAAAAGTTGTCACAAATTATCTTAGTCTAAGATATTCAAGACTGCCTTCGTAGTCTAGCGGTTAATTCCGTAAGATTTAGACACGGAGGTACCGGGTTCGATTCCTGGTGTAAATTTTAGAATTGTTGTAATTATGTTTTAAGATCTGTATGTTTCCTGAATAAATAAAAATAAATAAAAGTAACGGTTCGAATACATCTACGCGCATTTATCATCTTCAGGCTTTTTTTGGTTTATACACAATTATTTATTTTTATGGCCGTGATTCTCGCGTCTTCGACATTCATGTCTGCTCGAATGAAACTGTTAGATTTCTATGGAGATCTGTCGCTTTTTATTCGAATATTTCGAACCGACACGCAAGTTGAAAGCGTCAGACATATGTCAGTGTTAAGTATGAATGAAACAACGGTTCATAGCAAATTGATTCATATTTTAAAAACCTATGGTGGGTAGGCTTATATAACAGAATTACTGATAATCATCATTGTCAGCTGAGTCTGTCCACTGCTGGATATAGGCCTCCCTATTTCAACCACACTCAGCCCCCACCAGCGACCTTTTTCAGGTCATCCGTCCTTCTGGCGGGGGGTCGTCCCACTGTGCGTCTTTCCATACGTGGTCTCCACTCCAGATCCCCGTGTACTCCAGCGAACATCAGTTCTGCGCCAGACGTGTCCGGCACATTGCCACTTCAGCTTACTAATTTATTTTATGTTATGTAACTTTGGTTCTCTGACGGATTACTGATCCTAAATCTCCCCTCAGTGTCTTTTTTAACTCAAAGGCTGCCGTTACAAATTATTGCATTTAGGAAGGATTTGCAACGATTGAAATGAAATATGAACAATGAACATTTCATGATTGACATTCTCTGGCATACCAGAGTCCAGAAATGACACAAATAAACTGAATAATATTTATTATTTAATAGATGGCGGACTGTTGGTGGAAATTTTTCCAGTAAAGTGTATCCACACGTTTCGGGATCAGGCTCGAATTGCCGTCATGCTTAGTCAAGCCGGCATAGTGTTAGGGACTGATGTCAGTCATAAGTGCCTGATTCCAGTTGCTAACATTTATTTATTTTTATTTATTTAAAACTTTTTGCACTATGTACAAAATAAAATGGACCTAATGCCGCTAGACATTCTTACTCGGTCAACCTTAGGGACATTACGAACATGGTATGTGGGAGGTAGGTGCAAATATTTAAACAGGAAAATAGGTAATTAAAATTCTACTAAATCTAATACTAATACTATATAATTATAAATAATATACATAATATAATAATAATAATAAGTAAATTCAAATTAATAATAATACATACATACAATATTACTTACAGTTGTTAGGAACTATTCAGGAAGTGTGTGAAGACCATTCTTTTAAACAGCATTCTGTTGGGCGCCTGTCGGATATTTAAGGGCAGGTTGTTCCACAGATTTGCGGCAACAACTGCAAATGAGTCAGACATAAAACTAGAGTGGTGAGATGGTATAGCAAGTACAGCGTTATGCGATGACCGCAACGACCTGTCGTGGAGAGAAGAGAGGAAGGAGAATTTGTTCTTGAGGTATTTCGGTGTCGCAGATTCATTTAATACAGAAAAAAGCAGACAAAGAATTCGAAGGTTTCTGCGACAACGAATTGGTAGCCACTTCAACTTAGCTCGATACTCAGAGATGTGGTCGTATTTGCGCAAACCGTAGATAAAACGTATGCACGAGTTATGCAAGCGATCCATTTTATTGAGCAACACCTCTGTGAGATCAACGCTACACACGTCGCCATAGTCGAGTAGGGGTAGGAGAAGGCTTTGGGCAAGGGTTATTTTAGCTTTTAACTGCAAAAAGTTTTTAAGTTTATTGAGAGAGTGCAAGGAAGAAAACAATTTACGACTTGTGTTAGTAACCTGAGCGGTCCAGCTTAGTTTGGAATCCAGATGTACACCTAGATTCTTCACTTCGCTGCAGTATGCAATCGGGACATTGTCAAACCGAACCGGGTCAATATTGTCAATGTCAACTTTACATAACTGTCGAGAGCTACCTATTATGATCGATTGACACTTGTTCGGGTTGACAACGACCCCGAAGCGTGTAGACCATAACTTGATATTATGAAGATCTGAGTTCAGCCAAGCTATTGCACTGTTTAGTGTGCTGATATCCGTCTGCACATAGAGCTGCAAGTCGTCGGCATACAGGTGGTAGGAACAATGAAGAGAAGAGGTGATGGCGTTAATAAATAAGGAAAATAGCAGAGGAGAGAGTATGCCACCTTGCAGGACGCCTGTAACCAGGCTACACCACCCCGACGACACCTGATCAACTCGAACCTGCTGCTGGCGACCATGAAGATATTGAGAAAACCACTCTAGGGCCTCCGAAGAGATTTTCAGACGAGACAACATAGCGATTAACAAATCGGGATCAACAGTGTTAAAGGCATTTGTGAAATCAATTAGTACAAGAACTGTTACTTTTGTTTCATCCATGCCACTTCTGATGTCTTCAGTTACTTTTAAGTAAAGCTGAAGTTGTGCTATGACCGGGGCGGAAACCGGACTGGAAAGGGTTTAGTAGATCATTAACATTAAGGAAATTGGACAATTGTTTATGTACAACGGACTCAAGGACCTTGGATAAGAACGGTAAAATGGAAATAGGGCGAAAATGGGTAGGTAGTGTAGGTGAAGAAATTTTTGGTAGAGGAATAATAAAGGCCTTGCGCCATTGGGATGGGAATTAACTAGAGGTGAGGGAAAAGTTAATGATGTGGGAAACAATGGGTAGAAGAAGGTCGATGATAGTAACGATCATAACACGATTTATAGAATCACATCCCATAGATTTTGAAGTAATAGAACTAATCGTCTTGAAAACCATATCCTCAGAAACCTCTATGAGGGTAAACGGTTCAATAACATCAGGTGTAGGAAAATTGGCTATTTCAGCTAAGGTGTTTATTTTTGTGTTACTGTCCAAAATATGGGCGGACGAGAAGAAGGCGTTAAGCTGATCAGGTGTCAAAGATCCAACGTTAACCTGGTCACGAGAGCGACCCAGTCCTAAAGAGTTAAAGAATTCCCAAATTTTAGCGGGAGATTTATCTTTGATGTTGTGAAAGTAGTTGCGTTTTGAAATTCTACACACCTGATTGCAGCGGTTCCTCGCAACTCTATATGCAGCATAGCTATCATCACACATCAAACATTCATGGACCTCGCGCGCCATACCGTCAGGTGGGCGCAAGGTCACATATTTATTTATTTAAAAACTTAATTGCACAAAGTACAAAGGCGGACTTAATGTCGTGGTAGTATAAAAAAATAATATAATCCCTAACCAGGAACCGCATAGTATGGCAGCAACATAAGGTTTAAAAAATAATGCATATTAGTCGCCAGCTTAACAGACACGCAGCGAGACCGCTCGGAGCGGTTCTGCGCAGGCGCAGCTCAAAGACACGACGCTTGTAATCGATGACAACCGCCCGCCGCCCTCTTACGTAAACCCACAACAACCACAAAATCACCCTTTATTATTATACTACAGAAAGTGTTCTCTAAATTCCACAATATCCCTTCCACTCTATTCCACATGCGAACTTAACGCACAGTATGCACCCCCTTACCGTAACCACTATACCTACGCGTGCATATTCATGCATTCTTATGTACATCTATCGCATGCTGAAGATGTATAATGCTCTCCGAGCCATTGAGTTACCCATTTCTATAACCTGGAGACCTTCAAGCGAAGTGTGAAAAAGCAAATTGATAGGCCAGCATAATGGTATGGACTGATGTCGGCCGTCAGTTGGTGGCGTCAATTGCTCCTATTCTTGTGTTAAAAGAAAATCTCATTGGTACAACTAGGGTTTGAACCTTTCTTTTTAAAATTTTAAGGAAGGCGTTTTCACAATTTAGAGAAAGAGAGGAGAAGAGAGAAGACAATTTTCTAAGCATTCCATGGATTCACCGTGCGGGTGCCGGGTCCATCGTGTGTGGGTAAGTGATGAGAAGAATGGTGTCTCGGGCTTGCGACCGACAACAGGCTGGTTTAAAAAAATTCACCATCCACAATTCCACTCCTCTCCCTACCCAAACAAATACTATATGATTTTGTTAATGCCGTCTTGGAAGCTCTTTCCATAAATACAATTTATTTTGTCACGTTTATCGTAGTCCGACAACCAATAGAGAATACAGGTTACAGAGAGGAGACCACGTAAGAGGAGACGCAGAGTGGAATGACCCTCCAGCAAAATATAGACTCTAGAAGAGAGCCAAAAATTAAATGCGATGACGAGCCGTGGAAGACTAAAAAGAAATATATCTAACAGTACCATTTTTTTTAAATCCACTATGTACCTACGCAAAACGAAAATTAATAAAACAGCCCTACCCACAGCCATAAAGTAGTTTAAATATAGGTGTGGGCAAATACGAAAAATTCCAAGCATTAATTAAAGATTACATGCTTATTACCCGGCAACTGTTATCAAAACCACTCGTTCATCAGAAAAGCAAACACGAACAAAACCATAACATAAATACAATTACAGACTGGCGTCGAATAATTTCAATGTCCTATATTACCAAATCGCTCCATACCAATTTCTTTTCCAAACATCCATATGACCTAAAATACGATCATCAAAGACATATGTACTAAGACGTGGCTTACAATATATATTTTAATATGTTTTGGCCCGAAATTGAATATTTACCGTGACATATCCAATTGAAAGATCAGGAAAAAAAAGTTTGTGATACTTAACTAAGCAGTAAGTACCATCTTATCTTAAAACATATTTTGAATTTCTTTATGATTTGCGCGCACGTCATCTTCGTATTTCTCAACTCTAAACCCCACACTTCCAGCAGATATTCAGATTCATTCACGGTATCAACTGCTCGGTGGTGGAACAAGCTTCCAACTAACCATCAGATTAGCTCCTTCAATTTACATTATTTAAATTTATACCTTCTGTGTAAACAATTAAAACATTATAATTCAACTTCATAAATCTATATCTACTATAATAATTATATATTAATAAGTTTTTATGTAGTTTATATATATAAGAGTAGGTAATTGGTTAGAATTTCACTTAACATATTTGTACTGCATCAAAGGTTAGTTAGTAGAAAAAGCTGAAATGCATGAAGAATTTGGCCTACATTCGCTACGCTGGCCAGACGGGTTGGCGAGGGACTGATTTTTTTTTTTAATATAATTTATTAACGATTCCACCGAGGCACAAGAACGGTGGTGTTGTCTATGACAAATGTACGTAAGAAAAGTGTATTGATACATGCCGGGGTACAAACCGACCTTATTAGGATTTTTTAATGTAGGTGTTCTAACAACCGAGCCACCACTGCTTGTCTGATAGTGCCCTTAAACTATTAATTGACGTGTATCAAAAGTGACTTACACTGTTGGAGATGAGCCTTCCCGAAAATTCTGGAGAATTAGGTTGGCGAGGGTCTGATGTAATTTTTTTAATGATAATTTATTACCGATTTTACAAGTTGGTAATAGTGGAACTGGGACCGATGGCTTAACGTGCTCTCCGAAGCAAGGAAACGGTGGTGTTGTAGGTAAATCTATGACAAATGTACGTAGGAAAAGTGTATTTCTGAAATCGTTTTTACCACCGAGCTACCACCGTTCTATAATAATGGTGTATGTAACCAAAAATCCGTTTTTTTAGATGTAACGGTAACGTCTCGATTAACGACATATAAAAAAACTTGGTAATTTTTAGGGCCAGCGTATCTGGCGACAATAAATTGTTAAAGTTGATAGCTATTTTTTTATTATTTATATTTTATATATGTCAATGATGATACAATTTTGTGGCGGAAGGGCGATGGGCAATACACTCTATAGTTAGTGTGCACAAGCCGACAATAATTTACTTAGTTACAAGGCAATTTGGTCCTTACGAGAACGAACCTCGATTTTCGCCCGCAAGAAAATATTTTCGAAAATTTATGGCGTCAATAAAATCGCTTGATGGATTGATCGATATCTTGTTTTATCTGATTTTAAATGAGCTCGTTCGTGCAGTTTCGTTGAGTTAACAATCTATAAGATGGGTCGTTTAAATACACATACTTTAGACTTACTGAAAATTTTTTAATGATAAATTTTTTTCATTACCTTTTGGGCAACAGAAGTATTTCGATTTTTCAAACTGACTTAAACGAAACGACACACAGCTTTATTTTTTGTCCTACGGGTGCTATGTTCGTAATAAAAGTAAAAAGTAAAGTAACATCACGACCGTTTTCCCTTTCGGGGTGATCAGAAACCACGCTTATAAGTAAGCGGATTCATATTTAGCCAACTTTACTATAGGCCAATCATGACAAGTGGCAAGCTCGTCGATGTCTCCAGCGTACCAAACTCGAGAAATATCACAAATAAATTAAATATTATTTAAATGTATTTATTAACATTAATAAATATTATTTGTGTCCCGACCAGGAATCGAACCGTACGGGTCTAAATCCACGGACTTAACCGCTAGACCACGGAGGCAGTACGTTCGTAATAAATTGTAATAAACGCATCTGCGATACGAAGTAAATAAAAATCTACTAAATCTGAAGTTTTTCTATGCTGTATGTTAAATCACAGCTTCTCATGGAGCCATTGATAAATTAGTCACACAATCATTCATCATCATTACAGCCCCTAGAACTCAGCGTCCTAGACCTCCACTGCTGGAGATGGGCCTTCCAGAACATATACCTGGAGAATTTGGCCTACACTCGCCACGCTGGCCAGACGGCTTGGCGAGGAAATGATGTCAATTTTTAATGACAATTTATTAACGATTCCACAAGTTGGTATTAGTGGAACCGGGACCGACGGCTTAACGTGCTCTCCGAGGCACGGGAACGGTGGTGTTGTAAATCTATGACAAATGTACGTAAGAAAAGTGCATTTCTCATTGATACATGCCGGTTGGGTTTGAACCGACCCTTGTAGGATTAAAGAAACGCGTTCTTACAACCGAGCCACCACCGCGCCACACAATAAAGGGGGGTAAATATAAAAAAGGTACAAGTAGACGCTGACTTAGAAGGCGACCAGGATTAAGCATGTAGTGCATAGTAAATTCGTTCTTAGGATACCGTAGTCACTATCCCTTCGCGTACCTATAAATGTGGTGACTCATACATCTGTCGCACAATAAAGATGTGGAATGCTCTTCTAGCCTCTGTGTTTCCACTTTCCTATAACCTGGAGTCCTTCAAGCGAAGTGTGAAAAGGCATCTAGTCAAGCCGGCATAGTGTTAGGGACTGATGTCGGACATAAGGGTCTGATTCCAGTTGCTAACATTCATGGACCCTGCGCGCCACTTACCATCAGTTGGGCGCAGGGTCACATGTCGTGCAGGTACAAAAAAAAAAAAAAAAAAAAACTAGTATGTTTTTGCTGGCTATACGTAGTAAGAATCAAAACTATTGTATGCACATTGCACAGTGTAAGTAAGCTTCGAGTGACGAATTACCACGTTTTAGTGGCTTCCTCTACCACTTAGCCATATTTAAATCTTAAGGAAGGTGTGAATTTAAAAGAAAAGTGAAGTTGTGAAAGAAATTTTACAATATTTTTATTTAAAAAAAAATACAACAGGTTTATTTTATTCAAATAGCAATATCCATACATATACAAATAGTATGTACATATGCATATGTATATTCAATTCAAATTTAATTTGCAAGTAGGCATAGGACAAAAAGAGATGTATTCTGCACTTTATACATCAATTTTTACAATATTTATATAAAACAATATCATTTTATAGTATATATTGGTGAATCTGGAGCAGTACATGATATTACATTTGGAAAGAGAAACAATAAAATAATAAAAATAACAAAATTATAAATACAGAATAACGCTTAACATTATAGCTGCATTGTAGATAGGCATTATCAAACTATAAGCTAAGACAGAAACAATTATAAAAATAAATTGTATGTACATACTAATACTAGATAAATAAAATAAATATATTAATACGAATTTAGAGTTGTTTAAGCTCAGAGTTGTTTACTGTGGTACTTCTACTGTTTTCGTAAACCTATGGTTGTCGTTTCAAACAGAAGTGTTCGAGGAATACGCTCACCTCCGTAGGTACATGATGTGCCACGATGCCATGCATTCTATACCAATTCGATAAAATCGCTGTATTTATATTGAATTATCAGTTTCCAATTACTCTGCAAATCGAATCGAATGGGAATTCAAAGAAAGAGCATAAATGTGCTGTTTAAAGAAATTACAACTTATATTGTTTCCTAATAGGAAATATGCATGTTACGGAAATCTAGTAGTAATCCGCAATGTTTTTTTTATTTAAATAGGTTTAATTTAATATTAATAAACTTTTCATTTGCAGAAACTTAACGCTGTTTAAAAACGTTTTGCCATTGGTTATCGATGGCAAGAGGATGTGTGATAGGTCTCTAATGAGGTTGCCTGATCAGGTAAAGTAAAGTAAAGTATCATCACGACCGTTACCCTTTCGGGGTGGTCAGAAACCACGCTTATAAATAAGCGGATTCACATTTATCCAACTTTACTATAGGCCAATCATGACAAGTGGCAAGCTCGCCGATGTTTCCAGCGTACCAAACTCGAGAAATATCACAAATAAATTAAATATTAGGTAAATAAATACATTTACATTGAAAAATATTATTGTGTCCCGACCAGGAATCGAACCCGGTACCTCCGAGTCTAAATTTAAAAAAAGCTGAGGTCCGAGAGTAGTGGCGACGGCTTGTTAAGCGTGCCACTAGCACTCAAATAGCCACAACTACTCTTCCAAGACTGTAGCGACTAGGAAAAAGAAGAATAATCTATCTTTAAAAGCAATAAAGAAAAATGTGTATATATCATATTGGCGAACAAATATTTTATTACAAATAATCAACTACTTAATATTATCACAGCCCCTAGAACACAAATTACTAGACCTCCACTGATGGAGATGGGCCCTCCAAAAAAGTTAATTATAATACTTTTGTGAAATCTAAAAGATATATTACTAAAAACTAAGTTTATAGGTGTGATTTGTGGCTGACTGTAAGCCATGTATGCGCTCCGCTTCCCCGCGCGCCCTCACCTCGCCTCCTGCCTGCAGTTGTTCGTTTATTGCCTATTGAGTTTAGTTTCAAAAAAAATAATCTTCGGAAGAAATGAGTGTTCATCCTAAGAAAGAGATAGACTTAAATTAATGGTACCTGTAGGTGGACGGGTTGTTCGCGCGGGGGGAGAGTCATCTTTTTTATGTAATAATAATATTAAGCTTCGAGAGTAATTGTCTCCGCCAACAAACTGTGATTACAGTTTGGCGGGCTATTTAATAAGTTATATGTATTGGAAAGTAAATAAATGATTGAATTTTATTTATTTTTTATGTTTCGTATTCATCATCATCAGCCTGTGTTTCTCCACTGCTGGATGTAGGCCTCCCCCAAAGCTCGCCACTGCACGCGGTCTTTGCAACCCTCATCCAACCTCCACCAGCGACCTTCTTTTCATCCGTCTACCTGGGGGGGCCGTCCTACTCTGCGTCGTTCTATACGTGGTATCCACTCTAGGGCTAATGGGCCCCATCGGTCGTCGGTTCTGCGGAATATGTGTCTGTCCCATTGCCACTTCAGCTTGATAATTTTCAATGCTATGTCAGTAACTTCGGTTCTCTGACGAATATCAACGTTTCGAATTCTATCCATCAGAAAAATACCAAGCATAGCTCGCTGAGCGACCTTGAATTTGTGAACTAGACCCACTGTCCTTTTCTATCTGCTCCATACGACAATACGGCGAGGACGCACTGGTTAATAATAATAATAATAATAATGATCACTTATATATATTCTTATAATCTTAGCGTTTGACAGCTGGAAGGAATAATTGAGTGGAGGACCCGTTGGGATAACGTCTTGGAATACGGGTGTAACTATAAATTAAATGAAACATTTTAAACGTTTCAGCCAAGTTGCATTGGCCGTGGTCACGGGCGACTGAGAAAGGAGAAATATGTCTCTAAGGTAAATCGCGTAAAGAGCCGTTAAAATTATAAAAACTATTATAAATTAAATTGTTCTTGTTTTAATTAAAATACGTTTGAGTTACGCAATAGTCCCGTGAAGGCAGTAGCACACAAATGTGGTGTGAAATAAGCAATCATTACCGACGCACAACTTCTCTCCAATCAATTGTTTGACCACAAACTCATTTATACTTTCGGCAAAGATTGAGAAACCATTATTTGGAAAATAGAGCGTATCGATATCAACGTAATTTACATGCGGTAAACTAAATTCGACATGAAATAAAAAGTTATCAACCAACACATTGGCACAGAGTAAGCTTTTAGAGTTGGAAAAAAAAACAATAGCATAAATAAGTACGTATGCCATATTTGACTTGAAAGCAAAGCCTTCAACGCTTTTTTTTATCGAATATTGCTTAAATTGTAAAAACCATAGAGCAATGCCAAGTTGAACTGATTTCAAAGCAAAAAAGTGAAAAAAAACGCTTTAAGCGACAAGTCAATCTTCTTCTTAGTCATTACACCCTTAGCAGTTTAAGTTACAACAAACTTCATCAGCCCTTAGAAGAACATAGAGTCCTATTGAAGATTACTATTTTTTTATTTCTAAAAGGAATTGTATGTTTATTTATTTTTTTTGAAATTGATTCAGTTTTAGTTTTTCAAATAATATTTAGTTTTTGTATACTTATTGAAAATTTTATAATATTGTTATTTTTTATAGGCTATAAAGGCTACTGTGGTAATGTGGTGATCGCCTATAATAGGTGCAACATCTAACTTCTGATTTAGTGTTAAGTGTGTGATTTTAGCACTGTTGGCTAATAAATAAATAAATTACTATTAGAGATTTTTTAGAAGAATTTTGAAAGCGATTGAGGAAACGTCTACGAAAACGGGTAATTGTTTCATCATTACAGCCCCTAGAACACAGTGTCCTAGATCTCCACTGCTGGAGATGGGCTATGGCCATCTGTAGAATTTGACCTACACTCGCCACGCTGACCAGACGGGTTGGCGAGTATATTATGTAAATTTATAATAAAACGACTCCACAAGTTGGTATTAGTAGAACCGGGAACGACAGCTTAACGTGCTCTCCGAGGCATGGGAACGGTGGTGTTGTAAATCTATGAAGAATGTACGTAAGAAAAGTGTATTTCTCATTGGTACATGCTGGGGGGTTTGAACCGACCTTTGTAGGATTTAAGGAACGCGTTCTAGCAACCGTGGCTCGGTTCCCATAACCACAGCTCCCAAAAACGGGTGTTAGTTGTAAATTCTTCATACCTCGAAAGGAATAAATGTTACCATTTAAAATAGTTCCGGTAAGAGAAGTTTTATTTTTCTAGCAACATTGAAGATTGTGTTCCCGTATTTTAAATATTCTTTTTTGTTTTGTGTATAATGTGTTGTTTGCCTATGGCACACTGTAAACCATTCGCGTGATCTAATGTTGATGATTCTCACGTCAATCGATTCGTATCAAATATTTTAGAATTACGTTTTCAAGTTGGGAGGAATGGTTATGTGAAGGATTACTGTTAATATAACGTCTTAGAACACGGGTTTTTTTTTATAGACGGTGAATCAATAAATCATCAATGATGCCTGAAGGGCCAACGCGGATGGGGGTCGCATGCCCGACTCATCCGTGAAGCTTCCTTGTGAAGCCCCAGGGCGCCTACGGACTAAAATCCTATAAACCGTCTCTATCTCACTGTTGGCCCTGTGTGCCTTAACAGCTAAGCCTGAGTCGTGGCTACGGAGTGGAGGCACTCGTTGTTAGACTAGTAACATTAGCATTAGCTAAATTGACATGAGAAGCTAACGTGTAAATGTCAATTTAGGCAGAAAATGGTTTTCATTATATAATGCATTATTTACTAAAAACGTATCAACTAAAAACGGCAATCTTTACGATACGAGATAACATTTGTATACTTCTTTAAACATCCGAGTAATTTAATAATCATTAGCAAATATTTAGCTCCAGATATAGTGACGTCATGTGCTGTCGTTTATAGTCAAATGTTGTTTTCAACTAACAATGGGAAAGCACGAATAGCTCAGCGACATCAGAATCCCTGATACATATTTTAATGCTAGTTAAATTTGTATCATAAAGGTATGGAAATCATAGACCTTTTTATATGAACCGACCCAACAATTCAATTTATTATTCTGGTCCACATCGTAGTTCTAAATCTTTATTTTTCAAGTGAATAATAATTTTATTCGAAGTAAATTAATATACATTAAATATATATTAAAAGCTACCTAAATAATAAAATTCTAAGTAGATACAAAAATATTTAAAAAATATAGATTAAAAAAGTAATTATAAATAAAACTAAACTAAAAATACCTATGAAATTAAAACTATTCTACAAAATAAACTAAGGGATTACCACCAGAAAGGGTACCTAAAACGCTCGCCGCATTTCCTCGGTGAATTATATTATTATTATTATTCTAAATCTTACATGCGATTTTTCAATGTCAGTAAATGACTGAAATGACAAAACAGTCATCGATTTCCAAAGTCGTGATTTTTAATGTCTTCGGGTGAGTAAAATGTCATACCTGTAAATAAAGTCACCTATGACACTTTGTTATTAGCGCGCAGTTTTTCTAATTTTATTTGATATTTTGAAGATAAAATGGCACCTCTAGAGGAATATATTCTCACGAATATTATTTCTTCAGAAAGCGTTGACTAAACTGTTGAAGACATTGGTGCAGCTGCAGATAAATCTCAGCGTAGTTGGAGTCAACACATGGTTGAGTGACATAAAAAGGCATTTCTCTATGACAGGTTGAGTGGCATAAAAAGGTTTTCTCTATGAGAATGTAAATGTATATGATTTGGGCACATGTGACTTTCAAAATTATGACATTTGATGCCCGGAACACTCCTTTAAGAATTTTTCGATATTCCTCGTAGTTTATTATTATTATCAAATACTTTATTGCACTTAACTTAAAAGTATGTACAAAGGCGAACTTAAAGCCATTTCTACCAGCTAACCTTTGGAAGAGTGAGACAGTATAAATATGTGGGGTGCAATTCTAACCAATAAACTACATAAATAGTAAGTATACATAGACTACATAAATACTCGTCAATATATACTTATTATAGTAGATATACATATATGAAGATAATATTTAGACAGTAGTTATCAAGGAATCAGGGTAAACCCTAAAAATTTTCAGTTACCAGATGATAATTTATTACATCTAACATCAATTTTTTCCAGTTTTGAAGGTTTCTTAATTTTGCCAAGTTAGGTTTAGGTTTAAGCAGATTAAGGACTGTATTTGCATATGTCTTTGGTTGGAATTCAATGGTTGTAAAACGCTCAGGTGTGGCTAGTAGCGGCATGAGTCAGCCAGAGTCGCCGGTTGAATTCCGGAGATAAAGTGGAACCCTTTATTCTGCTTGGCATATCGAGTAGTGACATTTTACGATGCCCTTTTGAGCTGAATTTAGAATTTAGTGGCTTTGATTAACTTACAAAGTTTCGACTCGCAAAGCTATGATTAATTCAGTATTTGAAACATTATCTAATCATGGTTGCCCTCTACGCAAAGATAGACGCGACGTATTTACACTCAATTGAACAAGTATGAACATAGACCGCATAAGTTTCTTTTATTTATTTATTTATATACATACACTTTACGTGGCATTACAGATACTCCAATACACCATGCAAGGAGGAGTCAGACGTTATTAATAATATAAAAATAAATAATTTTTTTAAACTTATAAGATAATAGTTAATTAATACTAAGTCAAAGAATAATAATAATAATAACAAAAGATAATACTCAAAATCTTAATCAATTTCATTTACTCGCAACATTTCAACAACAACTCGTCAGCAAAGATGTCAAGATCTGATGTTGACTCGAGCAAATTTCTAAGTGCATAAAGTGCACGAGGCAACGGAGAGTAGCGATGCACCACCGTGCGGTAGGTAGCTGGGGCCAGCAATCTGTGAGCACGCGCGCGGAGATATTTGTCAGGTGTATACAATCGCACCAACTGTGACACCCTCTCGGGACTGTCCGCGTAGGACACGGCAGGATTGCATCAAAGAGTTATAATCGCGCCTGGTTTCCAGAGAATTAAATCCGAGGACGCCCAACAGAAATTTGGTCGGATACGGATGATTGTTATTCGACATCGAGCAAAATAAATCGCTGCGAGCAAGATTCACTCTTATTCGATGTTACAAATATACAGTGAAAACTTTTTGAGCACGTATTGTGTAGACGCAACTATTCCATGGTAGTAATTTTTCTCGTCTAAAATATATAATTTTACATATATATAATTCTTAACTTCTTCTGTATCAGCTGTTTAGTTTATTCACAATGATTTATCATTATTAGGTATAGAGCCGGTTGCAGAGAGGCTGATTATCTTTGGGCATATTTAACGTATGCTTATGAGGCACGTCATTGGCTGAAATGACCAAAGTATATCAAAATTTTGATCTTAAATTATATTTTACAATCCTTTCTGCAACTGGCCGATATTGTATATTTTATTAATGTAGGTAACATTTAACTTAAAAAATCTCAGACACACATCATATAAATCTATCACTCTCCCAAAGGTTAGCTAGTAGAGAATACCTTCATGGTATTATGCTCGCCTATGTACATATTATTATTTTGTATATTTTGTGTGCAATAAATATTTTTATTATTATTTATTTATTTATTCGAAGAGAAAGAACAGAGACAGGCAGTATAAGAACAATTAAGAAACGATACAGTAGGAGCTATTAGAATTATACCCGCCACCAAAATATTTCCCACTGTGGACATTATATTACTGTAATGTAATACTATTGTGCAACCTTTAATATTTTCTATTATTCTCTATATTATTATAAGTTTATAGGAAGTCGCATAAGCAAAACAAAACCTAGTTAATCTACAACTATTTTTTTATTTTTTCGTTTTGAATTGAATTTAAAAGTGCAATTATTTTATCGAATATGCAATATTTTTTATATGGCCTAAAAGCTAGTTGATTACCATTTATGAAAGTCTGCCGATGCCGCCCAAGCTATGGTCCCAGTGATGGATCGACTTTAAAATAACCAATTAACTCGGAGATATCGTCAAACAATAAATAACTTACAATTTATTAAAAAATATTTTATTTTATTCCTCTCTCTCAATTATGTCTTATTATAAATTCATTTGATTCGAGATAATTTACGATTTTATTAACAGAATACGCAATGAGGTAGATGGGTCCACTATTATGACAACATAACATAATAATTATATATTATATATTATAATATGGCGTTATAGCTCGCCTATGTACTAGATTTTAAGTGCAATAAAGTGTTTAATAAAATAAATAAATAATAATAAATACGTTTATTTGGGAGCCACATTTGCTTACAAATTATGAGAAATCTTAAAAAAAAGTTTTTGTTAAGTCGGTAGTATTAGACACTTAGAGCCAATGACCGATGCGTCAACGCCTTCGAAATGTGGTGCTGGACGCGTATGGACTGCATATTCCATGGGCAGCGCGGAGAACAAACTCAAAGTCTGTCCTATATGGACCCTCAGCCAAGCGTCTAGCCAAGGAGTTGTCCAAGTGGCTTACGGAGAAATCTGGAGACAGGAAGGAATTATTCTCGCTATACAAAGGGAAAATATTGCCAGTCTTCTTAGGGCTGTCTCTGATGGGTCCTCTCTTGAGGACATTTTTTATTTATAGTTTTATTTTTATTATGTTTAATTTATATATTTGATGATGGCAAGAGACCCGATGGTATGACGTTGGTCCCCTGGGAACGGGGACGTGCTCTGGTGTGGGACGCCACGTGCGTCGACACCCTCGTGTCTCAGGGGGAAGCGCATAAAGTGGGAGCCGCGACGGAAAATGCGACGACCAGTAAGTATATTAAAAGATTACATATTTATGGCGTTTGCTGTAGAAACTCTGGGCTCATGGAGTCCAAGTGCAAAAAAGTTTTTAAAAGACATAACACCGCGTCTTCTCGTCTCCTCCGGTGACAAGAGGGCTGGCTCTTTATTCGCCCAAAGAATCAGTATTGCAATTCAGCGGGGAAATGTAGCCAGCGTTCTTGCCACCATTCCACGCGGACGGGACTTATATCCCTATCGTTAGTATTAATATTAATTTTATTTTATATTTTGTAAATATTTTTTTCGAATAAAAGTTTTTTTATTTATTGTTATATAATTTGATTACTTTTATTTAGGTAGTTTGTAATTATTATTGTATATTATATAAATATTATTTTATCGATAAAAAATGTTGAACAATAATTAAGTGGATATTGTAATTTATATTTATATTCGCCGTATAGCAACTAAGTGACGTTAATAGGCCGCGAATGTTGTATGAAATTAAGTTATGTAACTTTTTTAAAGATAACTGATCGGCTTCCATTGATACAATTTAAATTGCAATACAATGACGCAGCTACTTTTTGCTACATGTTCGAAATAATTGAGAGTAAGTTTTTTGAGACGTGGTCGAGTGAGTGGTTTGGGATATTAGTTAAAAATAAGTCGGAGATGTTGAAGATATGTAATGTCAGAGTAAAAAACAAACAGTCCTGCAGAAGATTAACAATAATAAAATTAAGAATGCTGGAGTATTTAGGACATTTAATAGATGGTAAGTCCGCTCAGTCTGCCGTGGCGGGGAAGTATCCACCGTCCGTGCCGATAAACCCAGTAAAAAAAAACACGTTTCGGGATCAGACTTGAATTGCCGTCGTGCCCAGTCAAGCCAGCATAGTATTAGGGACTGATGCCAGTCATGATTGTCTGCTTCGAGTTGCTAATATTCATGGACCTTGCGTGCCACTAATGATCGCGCGCACTAACCATCAGGTGGGCGCAAGATCACATGTCGAACTAGTATTTAAAAAAAAACATTTAGATAGATAAATATTCAAATTCAAATTCATTTATTCAGTAAATTGGCAATATTACAAGCACTTTTACACGTCAGATACATTTAGAAGTTTATACAATTATATGAAGCTATATAAAAATTAAACATGATATAAACTGAACAACTCAATACTAATGTATTTACAAAATACATATAAATCAAAACGCTACTGTCTAAACTCTAATGGCATAGTCATAATAATATTTAAAACAAAATAAAAATTATTAAAATAATAATAATAACAATGTCAAAGAATTTTATTTATTAATATAATATTGCAGCTGTAAATTGGCGTCGTCATACTATATACTAAAACAAACATAAATAATAATAATAAAAATAAAATGTCATATACAATATATATGTATATACACACATCAAAAAAGTCTAGGGATCAAGCATGTTTATGCGGATTTCTTGTGATTGAGATGTGGCTTTGTAATAAATTTATGATTTTATAAATTTATATGGATCCTTTTTGGTGCATTTCATAATTTAAAACAGGAACTGTCAATCAAATTCGAGTAAAAGATGAAAATCAGCTGTCAATATTTTCCCTATAAAAACATAAGACGCATTGAAGACATTATTAGTGCTACTGTTTCCCTACTACTGATTAAAACCAACGTTATTATGGAGCGGCGACGTCATTTAAGCAGGGAAGAAATGATCAGAGCCGTGGGAATGATAGAAGCTGGTTCCCGGCAACGTACTGTGGCTTTAGCTCTGAATACAAGTCAGAGTGTTATCAGTCGACTTTGGACACGTTACCGAACCACTGGTACCGTGGCTGAGCGCCATGGAGGACGGTATCGCTGCACCACACGGAGACAAGACCGATACATTCAAATCACAGCTCGAAGAACTCCAACAATAACCGACATGATGTTAGCCGTGAGCCTTCATCGCTCTTCAGGGAACTTAATTAGCGACCAAACAGTCAGAAACCGCTTGCATGAAGTGAACCTTCATTCCCGAAGACCGCTACGGGTACCACCTATAGCAATGCACAATCGTAGGACTCGATATCAATGGGCTCTTGAACACAGAAATTGGACAGAAGAACAATGGCGTTTCGTGTGCTTTTCTGATGAGTCTCGTTTTGGTATGAGGCCGGATACAAGACGTATACGACACTGGAGAACCCCTGGACGCCAACAGCGATTAAAATCCTGCCAGGAAGTCCATCCTTATAGTGGTGGAACCATCATGGTATGGGCGGGTATTTCGATCGGCGGAAGAACTGAGTTGATTTGGATCAGAGGCAACCTCAACGCTCAAATTTATGCTGAGACGGTTGTATCAGACGTCATCGTTCCTCTACAAGTGCATATCGGTCCCTTATTTCAGTTAATGCATGATAATGCACGACCGCACACCGCAAGAGTTGTAAGACAGACTCTCGCCGCAGCTAACATCAATGTCCTGCCCTGGCCTGCTCAGTCGCCAGACTTGAACCCGATTGAGCATGCATGGGATATTCTTCAGAGAAGAGCTCTGCCGAATATGGAGGGTATCCAGTCGCAAGAAGACCTTTTTTTGTTGTTGCAACGAACATGGGCGGCCATTCCACAGCGTGATTTGGATGAACTCATTTTGAGTATGCCAAACCGATGTTCTTGTGTTGTTAGTGTTCGCGGTAGAAACACGGATTATTAATTGTTTAAGTTACCCAATAAAATTAAAAAAAAAACTGTTATTTCAGTCTTTTTTTCGAACTTTAATGTTAGTGGTTCAAATGTCAAAAATCCCTTTATTAGGAAAATGGCAATTTTTTTTACTAATGCAAAGGTGACTTGGTTTATCGTTACTGTAGACAAACGAAAACATTTTATTTGATCAATCCTTAAAGAAAATTTTAATGAATATCAATCAGGAGAAAAGTTATTGCAAAAATATATGTTGATCCCTAGACACTTTTGATGTGTGTATATACCTAAATCATAAAAACTATATATTATCAACGGATAATTCTCAAATTGTCCATGCTTTTTTATCTTGAAGATATTCATCTACTGTGTAATAAGATTTTTTTATTAAAGTGTCCTTTACATAGGATTTTAAACTATTTATAATAAATTAACATAGGCGAGCTTAATGTCTAAAAACATTTTCTAACAGCTAACCTTTGGGAAAAGTGAGCAGGGATTGTAAGGTGCATGGCCGCTGATGTTTAAGATAAAGATATTAAAAAACTTAACTTAAATTACAAATGTTTCGTACGTCAGAATTTTCTCCGATTCCGTCCATTTCGGGTTATATTTTTTGTATAGTACCTACTATACAAAAAAGTTTCCAAATTGCCCTAGGCTAATACTAAGAGTCATCCGTTTGATTTTTGGCGAAGAGACACAGTCACATGTCGTAGGCACTATAAAAAAAATGAATCGAAAGTGGCAAAACATAACTATAATAGATTCGATAAGATGTTTTCTATTCGAACATCCGATTTTCGTTCATCGGAAGTTGTCTTTTTGAAACCGCAAGTGAAACGTTAGCGCCATAGACATAATTTGTAGAAGAAATGAAAAATATTCGAATTTAATAATACCAAACATAAAATCCAAACGCCCAATTCTGGCGCTTTCGACTTGCGTCTCTTCGAAATATTCGAGTGAAAAGCTACAGATCTCCATAAAAAATTGTCGGTTTCATTCGAACAAATCGATGAATGTCGAAGGCGCGAGAATCGGGGCCCTGATGTGTAGTTAAAGAAGTATGTGTGAGAATCACTGTTTATAGTATTATGTATGGAATTTGACTGTGGAGAAATACTGCTGATTTTGACACTATCTTTATTTTACGATTCGATATATTTACAATTTGTCCGTCTGCACTTCACTAAGAGCAGGAGCTAGAGACAAGAGAAATGAAGATAATACCTTAATACACGTATATACACCAAACAATATTGACAAAACATAATACTCAATCAATGACGTTTTTACTGACAAAAATATAATTACATTATATTTCACTTGTATTTTTTCATTATTAATAAATCTTGTTAAATTCTAGATCGGATTTAATAGGTGGTAGGCGGCATTAATTTGCCCAGTCTGCCGGGACAGGGAAGTATCCACCGTCCGTGCCGATATACCCAGTGAAGTGTATCTACACGTTTTGGGATCAGGCTGGAATTGTCGTCATGCCGGACAAGCCCGCATTAATTGTCTGATTCCAGTTGCTAACATTGAAGTTAAAAAAAATGTATTGACAGCAGACCTGCTTAATATCTTTTTGTAGCTGGTCCGTATATTTCTGTCCATGGCAATAAGAAAATAGAAATAGAGTCCGTAACACCTCTCACATCGCTTTGTTATACTCGGTAGCAATTTCAATCTAATCAAAATTTGAATTGGTTTGTAGTTATTTCGCAATAAAGATCACAATAAACCAATACAATTCACGTTGTTCCATATTATGTTTGTCCCACGCGCATATTTAAAAAATAAATTTTCAAAAATTCAAGGAAACTTGGGAGTTCGGCAAGCGGTAGTATGTAAGTATCATTAGTCATTCATTACAGCCACTAGAAAACAGCGTCCTAGACCTCCAGTGCTGGAGATGGACCTTCCAGAACTAGATAATTTGGCCTACACTCGCCACGCTGGCCAGACGGCTTGGCGAGGATATGATGTCAATAATCGTTAATAAATTGTCAATAAAAATTGATATCAGATCCTTGCCAACCCGTCTCGCAAGCGTGGTGAATGTAGGCCAAATTCTCCAGATATATGTTCTGGAAGGCCCATCTCCAACAGTGAAGGTCTAGGACGCTGTGTTCTAGGGGCTCTAATGAAGGTTTTTAAAATAGGATAAAACAAAAAAAATAGAAGGAAAAAAGTTACAGTCTGCAGTCAGAAAACGGCAATACGCATACAGACAATTCTTCTACAGATGTAAAAAAAAAAAGATCGAACAGAAGCACTTTGTCATGACAGCCGTACTTTAACAGTACCTCGTTAAAAGGAATTAATTAATTTGATACATTGATGCCAATTAAATAAAAAAATAATTAATGCGCTGGACATGTGGACACCGGCAACACTTTCTCTTCCCTAACGAGAACAAAATACAACCTTCAATTTTATTCGCCATTAAAATTATCTACTAACTGTATGAGTTCAAGTAGGTACACTAAGTACAATAGGTACTTACGTGTTATAATTATAATATATACCTAAATGTTAGTTTAATAATATTTTTAGTCTAACGTAAGTATTTATTTGAATAAAGAAATAATTAAAGAAATAAAATTACATATAAACTAAACCTAATTAAAAATAATCTATAAATAAAAAATGTCCTTAAGAGATGTCTCATCAGAGATAGTCCCAAGGAGGCTGGCAACATTTCCCCTTTGTATACGAGGCTAATACGATGTCAGAAATAATTGCCAGCCTTCCTCTCTTCAGCCCGTTTGGACAAATCCTTGGACAGGCGCTTGGTCTCCATGGTCCCATGGTCAAATATTTTTATATTTTTAGAGAGTAAGTATGTAATTATTATTTTTTAAACTACTAATAACCTAACTTCAATATTTAATATAGATATAAGTATATATATATATATATATATTATAATCTAAAATTATGGATTACGTCTACGTCCAATTTTAGTTTATTTTGCGTCTACCATGACAATCTTGTTAAAACGAACTGTGGTTGCAAAAATAGATTTCTTCCGTCCATTCTGATAGTTTGACTAAATCTGCCGTCCGTTTGGATGGTCAGTTTAGTCATAAAAATGTCGGAATCGTATCAAATTTAGGAGTATCTTTTGTTATCGCTGCGAGAAATGACTGCGTATGTACTTGACTGACGACGGGAGTAAATTAACAACAAAACATAACATATTCTCTAATAACGCCGTTCCCTGTCATTGTATACAGTAGGTACACTCTTTGTAACCGCCAGAAGGCCGTCCAAATTCCTTTAAAACAGACTTTCCGCCGGCAAAGTTCTAGTGATTTCCCCGCACCATAAACGCACCGCATCTGAGAATTCTTACAAAATAACGAACTAAATCAACGTACGAAAATATATGGCGAGCGATACTCTCGGCACCTCGTAAACTTTGAGAGGCAATTTTGTAACACATCTATAATTTTAAACAATTTTAACGGGTCCATTGCGTCTTACAAATGAAGACTGAAAGGCCTAGTAAAGGGCAAGACGCAATGTATCCGTTAAAACTGACTTGGCTGATCGTTGATGAGATATGCAATAGCCCTATCGAATAGGGGCTTACTCTGAACGTACGATATACGCAACTTGGTTAACCCAAGTTTGAAAGCATTATTTTCTAAACGTCTTAAAGAAATAAAATATATTGTGTGTTGCATAAATCAATTTTATGATACTAATAAGTAATAATAATAATAAAAGCGTTTCTTGCAACAAATAAATAGATGTATGATTGAACCCTGATGCCGGCGGTAGTGTCTGTATTACCAGGATCAGTTCATTCCTACAAATCAAACAAAGTAATAATTTAAGCAAATAGGAGAAAAAAGCAAAATTAAACATATGTAATAGGTTATTTAACAAAAAAAAAAATTAAAATATACACACTTAAAAAAGAAAAAATTAAACCTATCATTGTATAAAAAGTTAAACTAAAAAAGAATAATAAACTAATCCAATAACAAACGATGGTCTTGAAAAATAATAACATAGGCAAAGTTCTGACAACCACTATCCACCTATACTTACTATCACAAACAATAGAATTAAACTATAGAATCAAAGCAAATGCACACATATGATATAGACTATTTAAATTTGTAGATACATGTTTATAAACAATACTTATATAATACATAAACATGCAATAAAAGAGTTATTTTAGTGTCAATGTCATCATATCACCATATCACACCATATTGGTGTGGAGTTAGACTACTTTAATACACCCTTTGTACAACTAACAAATAGCCTTAAGTACTGTATTAACAAAGTATATCATTATCAAACTGTTGTACTTATGCAATAAAAATATTATTATTATTATATTATTATCAAAGTAAAATATCTTGTCACGTTAAATGTCACACATTTAAACAATACTACGAGACGTTTGGTACGCTGGAGACATCGACGAACTTGCCACTTGTCATGATTGGCCTATAGTAAAGTTGGCTAAATGTGAATACCCTTATAAATCGTGGTTTCTGACCACCCCGAAAAGGAATCGGTCGTGATGTGATCACTTTTTACTTAAGTACTGTTTGTTTTCCAATAAAATAAAATAAAAAGTTCGAATCAGCTTTCCAGAGTAGCCCTCCAGCAGCGATTACAATATTTTCTCTCGAAAAGGCCTTAACTATACTTTAAATGGTGCTTCGACCAATTTTCGCGCCTCCATTTCTTATTTGCCTGCTCCCCGAATTCAATTTCACACCCATCGAATTTTATGTGCTATATTTTAAAACGTAAATTATGTTAATAGCAAGCGGCCCATAGTCGGCGGGTGATAATTTTGTAAAAATTACACAAACATCGAGTAATAATCGGTCAGGAACGATCTCATAATTGCTATTATAAATTGTTGGAGTGGCAGCGACGCTACAGATCTCCGCTCAACCTGCTTAACCAAAATTATTGCTTCGTTGATTTTTAAATTATGATCACTTGTGCACAGAAATATCAACATAATTAAATTGAAGCCGTGTCAGACGCGGACGTACTCTACATTCGATTCCAGATATTTTGTGACTTTTTATTTTACTAATCTATTGTAAAGTCTTCTTCTTAGTCGCTACACTTTTGGCAGAGTGGTCGTGGTCGTCACTTGAGTGTCAGTGGCACGCTTATCAAGCCGTCGCCACTCGTCTCGAACTGCAGCCTTCCTGGAGAACTCATGTAGGGGGTGATCCATTGCTACTTTAACCTGGTCAGTCCATCTCATCGGAGACCTACCACGCATCCTCTTGCCATCGACTTTCCCTGAACTACAAGGTGCTCAATGGATGTATCTCCACGCCGCGACACGTGTCCAAAGAAAGTGAGAATGCGTGATTGTACGATAGAGGAAAGGCGCTGTCCTATCTCCAATTTCTCCAGGATGGATTTGTTGGTTCGGAACTCCGTCAACGATATGCCTAACATTCTCCGCCAACACCACATTTCTAGAGCATTAATTCGTTTTATTTCAGTTTCGCGCAGGGGCCACGTCTCTGCAGCATACAGTAAAATGGGAAACACAAGAGCTCTGACCAGCTTTTAGTAGCTTTCGTAATGCTTCGGTTCCTCCATATTTTCTTTAGCTTCTCCAAAGCAGACCTCGACACTGCCATACGACGCTTAATTTCTTCGTTCTAATTGTAAAGTAAAGCAAATCAAATTTAAGTAAAAACTAATACAAAATATAATATTTATTTATTATAACGGTTCAAAAGTCCTGTCCGCGTGGAATGGTGGAAAGAACGCTGACTGCATTTTCCTGCTGAATTGCAATATCTTTGAGCGAAGAAGGAGCCAGAAGCCGGAAGAGATGACAAGACGTGGTGTTATGTCTTTTGAAAACTTTTTGGCACACTATGTTTGCTGTGGAAATGGATACATACTGGCGCTGCAAGCATATCTAAAATAAAATAAAGTACATAGGCGAGCTTAAAGGTATTATCTAACAGCCAACCTTTGTGAGAACGACAAAAGAGTTAAAGAGAAAAAATATTATAACTAACAGCAATAAATAACTTTGTCATTTGGGTATTTTAATTAATGTAATATTTTAAAGAGGCAGGCGCGGTGGTGGCTAAAATCCTACAAAGGTCGGTTCAAACCCACCCGGCATGTACCAATGAGAATTGCACTTTTCTTACTTACATTTGTCATAGATTTACAATACCACCGTTCCCGTGCCTAGGAGAGCACGTTAAGCCATCAGCTCCGATTCCATTAATACTAACTTGTGGAATCGTTAATAAATTATTATTAAAAATTGACCTCGCCAAACCGTCTGGCCACATGGCCAAATTGTCCTACAGTGGAGGACTAGGACGTTGTGTTCTGGGGGCTGTAACGAATAATTTGTAGTAAATCCTTAAATATTCATATTGTAAATGTTTTCTACCCACGTAGAAGAGCGTTATCCAAATAAAGTCCACTTTTTATACGTTATTTTTATGTAAATACGCTAAAAAAATAATAGTGATGGGTTGTCTAACGAAATATAGTCAAGACTATACAGAGTGAATTTTCCAAGTGGGCGTTGAAGGCTACTGTCTAAATTTCGAGGAATATCCAAAATGCGTAAAAAATTTACAACATATAATAACAACACAAAATCTTCGTTTAAAAAAAAAACAATTATGTAGGTAGGAGCCTACCAAAAAGAGATTTATTTTAATAATTGAATCCAATGTAAAAATCTGTTTAAATAACGGTGCAGGGTCGTGAAGGCAGGTAGAGACGTGGTTTGGCGTATCTCACGCGATCTGACCAGGCCAGGCCTTTCAGTTCATCCAGATTCTATCACGGGAGCCCAATTCTCGAACTTTAGAATCGAAAGGTAGCCGTATAACTCGAATTCCATATAACTCGTTAAAGATAAAAACTTCTAAGCTCTAAACATGTGAGCAGCTATAGTTTAATTTATAAAAATCGTTCCTTTGACAGATAGGAGTTCTTCAAGCCATTTTTCACGGACATGTCAAGTCGAAGTTATTGTTAAGTTATAACTATACTAAGGCCATTCTAAAAGGTCGTATTTGACAGCTTGAATAGTGATGTATCATATTAATTCAAATTGATCATCGATATCCGAAGTTTCAGCCAAGTTGCATTGGCCGCTGTCACGGGTCGACTGGATCTGCGCGGTGAACTTCGTATATAATGGGCGGTAGATGTTAAACTAAACTACCCACTTTTCATGACACATGACAAAGACAAAAAAAAAACAATTGAGTTACAAGCTATCTTTATCGTGGAATCCAGTAATAAATCCGTTTCGAAGCATCCGCGCCCGGTGAGATAAATCGCCCAATGTCGCCTAGGATATTGTGAGACTCGTGTGTCGCGATTTCTAATAACATTTAAAGTGATAAATGGGTAGGTATTTATGTTTATTATATATATATACGCTAGACTACGGTATATTTTGAAGAGGCAGGCGCGGTAGTGGCTAAAATCCTACAAAGGTCGGTTCAAACCCACCCGGCATGTACCAATGAGAAATGCACTTTTCTTACGTACATTTGTCATAGATTTACAACACCACCGTGCCCGTGCCTAGGAGAGCACGTTAAGCCGTCAGCTCCGATTCCATTAATACTAACTTGTTGAATCGTTAATAAATTGTTATTAAAAATTGACATCAGATCCTCGCCAAACCGTCTGGCCACATGGCGAGTACAGGCCAAATTAAGCCGTCAGCTCCGATTCCATTAATACTAACTTGTGGAATCACTTGTGAACTTGATGAACTTGACTGAGGAGAAATATGCCCCTAAGGTAAATCGCTTAAAGACCCGTTAACAGTATTTAAAAAAATAGATATTATATTAATCTTCATTATTCCAGAATTGGACCTCAGGTCAGCGTGTCAACTTTATGGGTTATTTGCATGTCCTCTCATGTAAATTAATGGAACAATCTAGACCATCTAGAGCGTGCTCGAGACGAGCTTGTTGGCATCGACGTGTGATAGAAGGTTCGTTCATAGTCCAATTTCATTAAACACTAAAGTTTTTCAATCAAAAAAAAAGGTTCGCGGAACCCCGGCATGTATAAGAAATACTTTTCTTACGTACATTTGTCATAAAAACCACCATTTCTGTACATCAAAGAGCACGTGATGCCGGTCTTGGTTTCTATATGGACACGTTAATATTTTTTTATTAAATTGGCATTAGGCCCTCGTCAACACGTCTGGCCAGGAGTGTAGGCCAAATTCACCAGATATATGTTCTTAAAGACCCAACAGTAATAATGATGTAAAACGAGAATTTTACTTGACATTCTAAACCAGAAATACTCAAATAGTCACAAAAAAAATCTTAAAAAAATGGTGTCATCGAATTCTTTAAATGATTCATAAGTTATGTAATCGTATCATATGTAGTATATGTATTATTAGTATTTAATATATGTATATAGTTATTAGTATGTATTTTAGTAATATTAGTGTATTTGTATAATAGATATATAGACGTATTTATTATAAATTAATATAATATTCACCATAAGTTGGTATTAAAAATTTGCACCTACCTTACATTTAAATTGTCCACGTTGTCCCTAAGTGGCTGTCAGATAATGTCTAGCGGCATTAAGTCTTGTGTTGTTTACATAAATTTCACCTGGCAAGTTTACAGTGTTAGTTCTCCTTGAAAGTAAAAATTGGCATTTGACATCATTGCAAAATAGGTGGTAGGTGGACCGATCGCGATGGTGGTAATTTTCCCAGTCTGCCGGGGATGTAACCACCATTCGTGCCAATAAACCCAGTAAAGTGTATCCACACATTTCGGGATCAGGCTCGAATTGACGTTATGCCCAGTCAAGCCGGCATAGTATTGGGGACTGATGTCCGTCATGAGTGTCTGATTCCAGTTTCTAACATTCATGGACCTCGCGCCACTTACGAGGTGGGCTCAAAATCACATGTCGTACAATACTAGCATTAAAAAAACAGACAATTTTTTCTAGTCGATTTAAAATTTGTTAACACTAGAATTAAATAAATATGACCAATATAACTGCCTCCGTAGTCTAGCGGTTAAGTCCGTGGATTTAGACTCGGAGATACCGGGTTCGATTCCTGGTCGGGACACAAAATATTTAATAATGTAAATAAATTCATTTAATTAATATTAAATTTGGTAAAATAAGTTTGGTACGCTGGAGACATCGACGAGCTTGCCACTTGTCATGATTGGCCTGTAGTAAAGTTGGCTAAATGTGAATCCGCTTATTTATAAGCATGGTTTCTGACCACCCCGAAAGGGAAACGGTCGTGATGAAACTTTTTACTTTACTTTACAATATACACAAGGACTCTTTTCAAGCAGATGAAAGAGAGCCTGGTAGTGACTTTATAAGTATATGTCTATGATTGTTGTTAATCCATTGCAGTGCAAAGTCTGTTTGTCCATACACTTGTTGGTTTACTTTAGTTTTGTTTTATTTCAACCTCATTCCTTTCTCCTGTCAACACTTTATTCTGATGTCAGTTGCTCCCATTCCTGGCCCTAATCATCCCAGCTATTAGAATTACAATTAAAAATAAAATAAAATAAATTAATAGTAAATTTATTATTGTACAAAACCAAAACAAGTGCAGATTCATAGGCGAGCTTAATGCCGTAAATGCATTTTCTACCAATTAACCTCTGTGACTGAGATATGTAATAGGTATATATGTAATATATATTTTTAAACCGTTTTGTATACAGTTACCGGCAGACAAAAAGAGAAACGACTACTGGCACTTTTCTGACAAGACAAGCTATGGTGACCAAGCTGATCAACGATGCTGTCACATGAACAAATATGTTAAATACATATTATTTGCCCCAATCGAAGGGATAAGGCGAAATTAAAATAATCTATAATACGCCACTTCATTGGTAGTTAGCTTGTCACTGGTTATTTCAGCCAATGACGCGCCTCACAGGCATGTTAAACATGTCTGTCTAAACACCAATTCAGAGGAAGGATTCTGAGCAGGATGGAGGTGTAGTTCTATGTAAATAATACATTAGATATGCACAATGCAATGAAATCTACACAATTCACCCCTTCGAACTTACAATTTACACCTTCACACACCTACACTGACAATACACATTCACATATACATACACTTACATAATGATGCGTAGATGGATTTTTTTTTAATATTGTCTCTTTATTTTTATTCTTATGTTTATTTTTTAATAGTTTAAATTGTTAATAATCCGTTCATGCTATATGTTTAGTGAAAATAATGTTATTCCGTAATTGGCTAGGTGTTCGGTAATCATTTGAATGTAAATATTTATTTGTAAAATACAGCTGTGGAATAAGTAAATAATAAATAAATAAATAAATAATCTGCCTTTCTGTTACACTTGAAAAATCTTTAAAATATTTGATTGTGCGAGCGAGAGGCATTTCAATGCGAGAAAAACCAAGGTGTTTGAAAGAAGAAGGATGACAACCGTGACGATATAGATTGATGATGAAACTCTAGAACAAGTAAATGAAATTATTTATCTGGGCAGTGTTTTCACTGCGGATGGGAAGTACGATGGGACGTTGAAAAAAGAGTGAACGCGGGAAATAGTGTTAACGGTGCCCTGGGGTCACTGATCGGCAGTCGAAATGTCAGTGACAAAGCTCGGCTCGCCATACACAATGCCATGTTGGTACCAACACTGATGTATGGAAGCGAGATGTGCATACGTCAGAATACGCATGACAGTAGGGTTAATGTAGTAGAAATGCTGTCGTTGCGGCGGATATCTGGCGTCACTTTGGCGGACCGCATACGTAACGTCGAAATACGGAAAAGGGTTGGTATGAAGGAAAGCATAGGGACAAAAATAAGGAAAGGCATGCTACGATGGTTCGGGCATGTTAAAAGGATGAGCGATGAAAGATTGACGAACTATATATATATATATATAATGCGAAAGTTGTGGGTAAAATAAATACACTGACTGAAGGTGCATTAAAAAGTCTTCGTAACCAAAGGGCATGTATGGAGAGGTTAATGAATGTCGACGAAGCGAAAGAGGTATGTGTCGTGATCGTGTCAAATGGCGCTCAATTGTCTCTGCCTACCCCGCAAGGGATCTGTCGTGAAGATAGGTATGTATGTAAAAAGAACATAAAATAATGTAGCTCCAATAAAAGCTATCCCGCCGTTTTTCCGTAAACAATCTCAATAAAATTAAGGCATAAAGATATGTATAATGATAAACTGAGTACCTATTTAAATTTTAAGCTCATCATTAATTTCCTAAGCAAATTAAGGCGGAATGGTTCGACGACGCGCGGCATCTTGCAACTAATCACAGGACAGTAGCTCAATCAAATGACAGTCGTAAATCTTTGAAAACCAGAAGATTCAATTACACGGCTACCGGAAGGCACACGAGTGGCAATAACAAATTGTCCAAGATAAATAAAACCTTTTTAATCGAACCGAAGAAGTCTCCAAACCAAGGTTACTCTCAAATTCTCAAGATTCGAATTTCAATCAAATCAAATGCTGACGAACTATTTATTAATTGAATTTACGTAATATTATTTGGATGTTGTATTTTTATTATGTTTTTTATTTCAACTTATAGTTTATAGAATACTAACGTGGTTTTTCATATAGACTATAAGCAAACTATACTAAAATGTTAAAAGGGGGGCTGGCTCCAGAGATACAGTACTATTGGTGCTGGAGGCAGAGGTAGACCCAAATTATTGTATACTTATTTTATTATTATTATTTTTTAGAATGAAGTAAGGTACAATGATTAACAAAAGACAAATGATTAAATAAGAAAACTACTTAAATAATAATTTAAAATACAACTAAAAACTAAAAGAAAAAGAAAATAAAATAAAGGAAAACAAATCAAATAAAATCAAATAAAATGAAGTATTGTCAACGATTACGAACGATAATAATGAACAAAATATATAATTTAGAAAAAATACGAAATTTTTAAATTTCTTAAATTCAGAGTGGTAGAGTCCCGTCCCTCTTATCGTGAAGTGAAAAAATATATCGAACGGTTAATGTTTCTGGCGAGAATTAATTGCTCTCCTTCAGTGAAAGCCGTGCCGCTTCAAAATTTCAACTTTAAAAAACACTTAAGCTAGAGATCGAACGATAATGTTTCTTAATAAGGGAATTGCCGATTGCAAGATATAGCAAAGGAATTGTCATTTTTATAAATCTATACTACAGAAGTTTTTAAACTTAATATTCAGAAAGGTTTTGTTAATCCAACAGCCCTATTATGTTACTTAATTACGTCAGAGTCTAAGTGAGTAAGTCTGAGTGTGTTTTTCTATAGACCAGTATCATAAGTGTCTTTTTACTTTTGTTTATTGTCATTGTAATAATATAACTGCCTCCGTGGTCTAGCGGTTAAGTCCGTGGATTTAGATCGGAGGTACCGGGTTCGAGTCCTGGTCGGACTACAAAAATATTTATTAATGTTTCACACATTTCATTATTATTTAATTTATTTGTGATATTTCTCGAGTTTGGATGCTGGAGACATCGACGAGCTTGCCACTTATCATGATTGGCCTATAGTAAAGTTGGCTAAATGTGAATCGGCTTATTTTATTTATTTATTTAAAACTTTTTGCACTATGTACAAAGGCGGACCTAATGCCGCTAGACATTCTTACTCGGTCAACCTTAGGGACATTACGAACATGGTATGTGGGAGGTAGGTGCAAATATTTAAACAGGAAAATAAGTAATTAAAATTCTACTAAATCTAATACTAATACTATATAATTATAAATAATATATATAATATAATAATAATAATAAGTAAATTCAAATAAATAATAATACATACATACATACAATATTATATGCGTGGTTTTTGATCACCCCGAAAGGGAAACGGTCGTGATGATGATACTTGATTGTAATATATGTACTTAAGTAAAAGTAGATGTTTAATTAGCCCTGCAGCCCCATTCTGTTACTTAAGCGCAAACGTTATATAATGGAATGCTATTAAAGTTGATACTCGTATTTGCACGGCCGCTGTCAAGGTCGAGCGCTTATAGAGTAAGGCGGCTGTGCAAATATCAACTTTATTAGCGTGATATATATATAATTAACGGATTCCATTATATTACGTTTGCGCTTAAGTAACAGAATATGGCCACTGGAGTCCTTAAAGCGAAGTGTGAAAAAGCATCTTGATTAGCCGGCATAATGGTAGGTACTGATGTCGGTCGTCAGTGGCCGGAATTGCGTACCGCTTAGTATGGCTATGTCACATATTGTGCTCAGTATAAAAAAAACGTCTCTGGTTTGTTCAGGTTTGTTTTGATATTCGAAGTTAATTATAGTACATTAAATATAAATTAAAAGCTACCTAAATAATAAAATTAAAAATAAACTAAACTATAAATAAAAAATGTCCTCTAGAGACGTCCCATCCGAGATAGTCCCAAGGAGACTGGCAACATTTCCCCTCTGTATAGCGAGGCTAATACGTTGGCAGAAATAATTGATATTTCAACAAGTTTTAAATAAGGTACATTTAACCCAAAATGAGTTATGAATGCAGTCTAATTCATAATTGATTGACCTTTGTACAATAAAATAAGGTTTTCCATTGTAAAGAAAATACAAATATTTAATCTCACTTTGTCAATTTGTTTGTGGGTCAATTTATACCTATAAAAACAAAAAAGGGAAAAGCCTTTTTAAAATTTTAATTTTTGTTAGTTCTGTAAAGTAGGGTTAATGGATTTTACGACCTTTGTACCCCAAGGTAACGAAATATAGCTGTTTGTTGGAAAAATCTAATTGATGAAATAGAAAACTAATTATATCTAAAAACTCGTCTATTCGCTATAAAATATATATAAGAACAGCACTACACCAATTTACGAGTATTCGAGAAATTCTATTTATCTTTACACTTAGTTCTCATGGGAAGATTTTCCTCGATTCCCTCAATATTTACTTATAGGCACATTACGTAACATCTCTTCAGTCTTTCGCGGAATAACATGAGATATAATTTAGCATACAACCGGGGAAGCTATCATAAATTTGCATGTTACAATTGGTAGTGTATTACCGGCAATGTAGATCCATCTACACAATGATCCAGGACTATCGACGGATCTAAATGGGCTCTTATCTTCAAAAGCCATCCGCGCGACCACTGCATGCCGCGTTTCTGATCCACTTAGAT
This sequence comes from Tinea semifulvella, assembly GCA_910589645.1. Lineage (NCBI taxonomy): Eukaryota > Metazoa > Arthropoda > Insecta > Lepidoptera > Tineidae > Tinea > Tinea semifulvella. The sequence continues at coordinate 8,897,749 of OU342599.1, forward strand.
ATTTACATAATATCCCAGCACATTGTGCGCATTCTACTCGAACATTCATATCTTCTGCTAATCGTATCGTTTGTCATTTCTTACTTTCTACAATACTACAGTTAAGCGGAATTGTATCTTATACTTCAATAAAACTTTTTTTTTTCTTTTAATCAAATCTTAAATTAAATAAACTATATTACAACAAAAACTAAATTTAACCTAAAAAAAACTTACACCTCATTAACTCATAAGAAAGAAAGATATATTACGTCAGACTTGGCTGTATGGGCTAGACCCTTTGCCTTCCCTATCACCTGATTTATCATCCATCGGCAGATGAAAACACAAACAAAAAAACTTACAAAATAAAAATTATATACTTACAAAAAAAATTACTCCTCCAAATCGCTGCTGGGCTTGGTGCCCGATACACTAGCAGCAGTTCCCCTCTTGAATTATTGTTATTTTTAAAAGAAAAAACTGTCAGCTCTATTGTCACCAGAGACTATAAGCCTTGGAACAATTTCTTTAGTTCCGATCCCCACGGGCTCATCGTTTCTACAGCAAACGTTGAAAATAAGTAACTATTGCAAATCGTTTCATATTTTCGCCGCTTGCTGATCTGCGCTTGTTCCGCTGCAGCACCAACTCTGACAGAAGTGCCTTGAAGTTGGGAAGGGGCTAGGCTGGTGTATCCCAACAGGTAAAATCCCACACCAGGGACTGACCCAATCTCCAAGGCAATAATGTAATTCCAATTAGTCTAAAATGGGATCGAGACTACTGCAAGCGTCCTACCAAATATAAAATACTTAATTGCACACAATTACAAAAGTAGTGTACAATGGTGAACTTAATGTCATAGGCATTCTCTTACAGCTAACCTTTATGATAGTGATAAGTGAGGTTATAGGGTTATAAACGATAAATCAATAGAACTAGATATGAATATAAATACTTAATAATAACAATAAATAGTCAAATATATACGTATAAACAAACATATATCATAAATACCTATATATACACATATACACAAACGAATATATACAAATATACCTACATAAATACATATATTAACTAAATTAGAGCGAGATGGAGAAATTTTTAATTTTGAGTAAGTAAATATAAACCATTTTTTTAAAGATGGTGACAGACCATCCTTGCCTTATCACCAGTGGAAGTTTGTTGCACTGGCGAGCAGCCGTAACAGTAAGTGAATCTACGAATAACACATAACGTCCAATACGAACTCGAACAAATATTATGATCTCTCAGAAGAAATGATCAGGAATGTGTTTAAGACTCAGCTTTAGGCAGTGGAAGTTGGTGCAAGAGGAATTGCAGAAAAATATTTGCACCACTTACGAGTAGGTATGTTTATTAAAAACTACCTGAGTCTTTTTCGGTCTGTTAACGAGGACGGGCGAACAAATGTTCGGACTCAATATAGATACAATTTATGGAAACCTGCTACAAAACTTACCATTGTTTCTAAAAATAGTCACCAAATGTGTATCAAAATATTTAACGGTTTGCCTATAGAATTAAAACAATTGACATCAATAATTAAATTTAAGAAGCTGTTAAATAAATGGTTAAAAGAACAATGTTTTTATAGTATCCAAGAATTTTTACATTATAAGTGTTGACAAATATAATTTTAGTTGTAATTGACATGTACTATTATTTGCATACCATTATGGTAGGATACAGCTGAACTGTAAAATTGTATTATCCTATATCTACCTGTATTCTGTGCAATAAACGATTTTGAATTTGAATTTGTACTCTGCCGTAAGCATTTATGGAACGAGCTTCCGAGATGGTATTGACATACATTATTTGTTTGGGTAGAGAGAGGAACAAAATAGTGAATGGTCTTGTGGCGCAATAAAAAAAAACTTTTTTATAAACCAGTCTATAGATAAGAGTCGCAAAATCCATGGAATGCTTAGATTTTATTTGTGACGATACTTAAATAATAATTACTAAACCTGTCCTACAAAAAAAATTTCGGCTAAAATAATAATAACAAGTATGGTAGGTATAGTCGGTTCTTTTCATCGCTACAGAAGGATATTGCCAAAATGATCGTTTTACGATGTCGCGATTCTCAGACTGTCAAGTCTTACTTAATTAAATTAAGAAGCAAACAATATATCAACACCTACGCTGTCGGTGAGATCTAAAGCCAAGTAATTAACCCAATTCCTTAATTATCACCAATAAACACTGACATACGGAGATGTAATCAATTAATTCAGTTGCATTTTCCCAAACAACTCTGCCGTGAACTCCCAGCGTATGTTTATTGCATCATAGTCAAAGACACTAAATTTAAAACAAGACAGGGCAAGAACTGCCTCCTTGGTCTAGCCTGTGGATTTAGATTCGTAGGTACCGGGTTCGATTCCCGGTCATCACAGTCCCAAGAACACAGAGTCCAAGACCTCCACAGTTGGAGATGGGCTTTTCAGAAATTTCAGAAGATTTTGGTCTACCATCGCTACGCTGACCAGACGGATTGGTGAGGGTCTGATGTATTTTTTTTTTAACCGGGACCGACGTGCTCCCTGACAAATGTTCGTAAAAAAAGTTCGTGCCGGGATTCGAACCCACCTCTTTACGATGTTAAGGAGGCGTTCTTATAACCGGGCCACCACCGCTCCTGATTCCTGGTCGGGACACAATAATTTATTTGTAATATTTCTCGAGTTTTGTACGCTAGAGACATCGACGAGCTTGCCACTTGTCATGATAGGCCTATAGTAAACTTGGCTATTTAGCCAATTATATTTAGATAGATAGATAGATAGATAAATTCTTTATTGCACAAAAAAATAAAAAAACATTCCAATGTACATAGGCGAGCTTAATGTCTAGGCATTTTCTAACAGCTAACCTTGGGGAGAGTGAGAAGAGAGTGTGGGTGCATGTGTATAAGAATATTTAGAAACTTATCATTTTGTTGTTTTACGGATAATATGTTGACCTGCGGTGGTGGATCGGTTGTAAGAACGCGTATCTTAAATCCTAAAAAGGTCGGTTCAAACCCACCCGGCATGTACCAATGAGAAATATACTTTTCTTATGTACATTTATCATACATTTACAACACCACCGTTCCCGTGCCTCGGAGAGCACGTTAAGCCGTCGGTCCCGGTTTCGCTAATGCCAACTTGTGGAATCGTTAATAAATTGTCATCATATCCTCGCCAAGCCGTCTCGCCAGCGTAGCGAGTGTAGGCCAAATTCTCCAGTTCTGGAAGGCCCATCCCCAGCAGTGGAGGTCTAGGACGCTTTGTTCTAGGGCTGTAATGAAAAAAAAATGTTGACCTGCGTGTTACGCAAGTGAGGATGAGTGTACCAAGAATTACCAAATACGAAGATTAACTAAATTCTAGTATTCCTTACAGGCTCTGTAATCGGAAAACATTAAATTTTATTTCTAACAATCATACGCTGGCGTAATTCTGTAGTATGAACGAGTATGTGGATCTATCGTAAAATTTTACAATGTGCGAATTATGTATGATAGTACCTATGTTTAGGTAAAAACCAACTAGATTAAATACAAGATAGAGCGGGTATTGGTGCAAATTTAATACAAAATGTCTGTTATATATTTTTAGCAACCTAATGTCTACTAGCTAAATTTCTAACTTCATAGTTTTTTATTTTTTAAATATTTATTAATTGAGCAATGGATAGAGCTAATCTCAACCTTATTAATAGCGATTATTGAAGTTAATGTTTTACTGGTATAAAAAATTAATATAAATATTTAGCGATAACCAACCATAAATCTGTTTTTATTTATTTAAAGATTATTAACAATATTTAAACGACAAATATGACGAATTTGTAGTTTTTTTTTTTTTTTTAATATTTCTTAACTGAGCCATGGATAGAGCTAATGTCAACCTTATGATAAGTGTATTTAAGATTAGACAGACAAGTGGGGTCGTCCAGGCCCAGATGGCTAATGGGCCTGGATTGGGAATGGAGATATTCCCCCGTTTTACCCAGCAGACTCAGCGAGTAAACACCCGCTGGTAATTCATGCGCTTTTTAAATTATATTTGTAGTGTATGTCGAACACAACCATAACCAGCAATGACTGTCAAACAGTATAATTCATTATTTGCCGATTGTTTTTTTTATTTATTTTATTTATTTATTACAAAAACCACAGCTCATTACAGAAATAAATACCTTATAAGTAACACATTGGCCATACATGGCTTTACTTTATATAAATAGTACTTATTTGTGGAAATAAAACTAAACTAAAACTAAAAACTAGAAATAATAATATAAAGAATACAAACAAAAACATAAGCCATCATTCTAATAACATTTGGCTTCTTGTCCTGTCTTGTTAACTTTCTGTGTTGTAAAAAAATATTTACCGTCTCTGCCTTTGAACAATATTTTGTCATACAACATCAACAAAAATATATGTTTATAGATTTATGATTGGCAGGCTCCGCGATTATTGAAGTTAATGTTTTACTGATAAAAAATATAACTATAAATATTTAGCGATAAACAATCATAAATCTGTTTTTTTTTTATTATTTAAAGTTTATTACAATAGTTAAACGACAAAAATGACGACTTAAAATAAAAATAAAATAAAAAATAGATTTTTGACAAATTAGCTGTTTATATATCTCATAACTTCTGCTTTATTTATAATTTATTTGGTTAATAACACAATCTGGCGCAAAGGCTGATAAGACGAGCCTACAATGAAGATAATGGGTCCCACTAGATTAGTGTGATAACTGACTTTATGTAGTCCACGAGTGAATTTTGTCAAACCCTTTTGTTGTTGTACAGTTTTCAAAATGTTTTTATTAATTATTGCAATCTCAGGACTTGTTGTTAATGGTGAGAACTTTTTTGTATATATACAGACCAGCAGCCCAATTCTACTTATAGTTTTATATCCATTATATTTAAATTTAACGTTAAATGTTGACACAACATGTTATTGCATTTGCCTACCGATTCAATTTTCATAAATCCGTATTCCACTATTCGCTGCAATTTAGTTTTTATTTCAAAACCGTATTATTGTGATAGTTTTACAATATTTATTATATAAATTTAGAATATAATTAATTAATTTTAAGTTTTACAAGGACCTTTTCCAACTGCAACTAGTATTTAATTTTATTTATAATAATTTAAGAATTTGTATTTAGTTTTGTGTTGGTATCTCAACTCAAATCCTCCAGTTCTGTTCCTTGCCTATAGTTTCATAACACTTTCCAGGCAGGACAACTCAATGTATATTTCAATGTGTAAATTGTGCACTTCTTCTTCTTCTTACGGTGCCATCTCCTATCGGAGGTCGGCTATCATTAAGGCGATTTTGAATTTGTTGGCCGCTGTCCGGAACAAGGATCTGGTGCTCATCCCGAACCATTCCCTGAGGTTCTTGAGCCAGGAAGTGCGTCTTCTCCCCGGTCTTCTGGAGCCTTGTATCTTGCCTTGCATGACGAGCTGCAGCAAGCTATACTTTTTATTGCGCATGATGTGTCCCAAATTGTGCACAACAATAACTATTGACTTAACCGAATTCCGGTGGGAATGTATGGTTGTAACAGAATAAACAATAAACAATAAAACTAGTGGAAGTATAGTTGTCGAAACATTAAAATATACAATTTTAATATCGTTATTGATTTGTAACCTTGTTAGTTGGCTAATAATTATTTGCGGTTTATTGTTGATTATTATCTGGTGTTATTAATTTCTTTGAAATGTTCTTAACTTTAATGTGGTAGTGCTTAAACAGTGGTTTTAACCTTGACAAGAGGTTAAATTTTGATTTTCTTCAAAAAAAGGTAGGAGCATCTTGAATTGTTCCACGGTAACGTTATTGTACATATTTATGTATGTATGTATTATTATTTATTTGAATTTAGTATTATTATATATATTTATATTTTATATTAGTATTAGAATTAGTGAATTTTAATTATCTATTTTCCTGTTTAAATATTTGCATCTACCTCCCACACACCATTTTCGTACTGTACATACTCGTAAGGTTGACCGAGTAAGAATGTAGTGCAAAAAGTTTTTAAATAAATAAATAAATTATTTTTTCTTGTCACTAAAGAGCCCACTGAACAAACTCGATTGTCTGCTTAACTTATGCATTCGCTATGTTTTCGGCTTGCGTAAGTATGATCATGTCTCCAAATTTCGCATTCAGTTAAAGTGGCTCAATATCCGCTTTCGCTGGTCAGCCCAACTTCTCTCTTTTCTTTATAACGTTCTCAATCACCCTAAAACACCTTCGTACCTTAAATCACGCTTTAAATTTCTCTCTAATACGCATAACTGTGCCCTACGCTCCTCTCACAACAATCAGCTGAAGATTCCTTCCCATTCCTCAAGCAGGTATTCAGATTCCTTCACTGTTCCTGCCGCTCGTCAGTGGAACAAGCTGCCCCTGGCTATAAGGCGCGCACCGTCCGTGAATATATTTAAAATCAATCTAACCACATTATTTCTTTTGAAACAGAATGTATGTATATCTCTCGACGTAACTAAGTTGATTGGCATTATTGTATGTTTATGTATGTATGTATGATATGGTATGTATGTATATTGTTTTTATATTGTGTATGTGTAATTTTAAGTGCTAAAAATGCGTAATTATTTATTTCTATATCTTTTTTCATCCTGTCCATTTCATGATCCCCAAGGATAGCTGTTGAAGACTGCCTTATGGCGTTATAGCTCGCCTATATATTAGGTTTTTAAGTGCAATAAAGTGATTAAATAAAAAAATAGTTAAGTGTATGAAAACTGTAAAATCGAGATAAACAGACAGACAGAGACGAAGCTTATTTTACGTTTATAATATTATTATGGAATCGTTTTGTTTGTTTTTTGGGAGATTACATCATAGACTTATTAATGCGATGTGTACGAATGAATGAATCGACAGGGACCGGTCTGCCGCCCTCGGTCGACACCACAATAGCCTCATATCACGACTCATCTCGACAGCCTATGTCGTCTTCGTAGACATATACCTACTCAAAGCTACAGACTTTTTCTTCTTCTTATTTTTGTTGTGTTCATATCACCTCATTCATCGAATGATGAATGAGGTGATAGGGAAGGCAAAGGGTCTAGCCCATACAGCCAAGTCTGACGTAATATATCTTTTTTTTATGCGTTAATGAGGTTATCATCAAATTCCAGATGTTGCAGAATTTGATGCTTTTTTGTAGTCAATCGCGGCATTATAGCCCAAACACGTCGGGTAAAATATGGGAGTTCACATCGCAGAAAACCACAAAAAAAAAACTGCGACTTGTGCCCCATATTTAAAGTCTAATTTATCATTTTCTATAATTCACATTATAGCATATTACTAAACAAAACAACACCACTTTTGACTAACAATATGCACAGTAAATTAATTTACAAAACATTTTGCACTTGACATGTCACAGTATACAAACAACATACATGATAAGTAAAACAAGCTTCGGCTCCCAGCCCTGGCCATCGGGTTGAAGCAGCATTCTAGCGCCACCCCATCGGCCTCGACCGCTACGCCTTCCCTCAAGCATGATGAAAAAACAAAACTTTTCAGTCTGTATGGCGATCTATGGACTCAATTAGATAAGATAGAATCAGACAAGGCGATTCCTTGATCGACACTTGCGATGTCAAAGAGTAAATAATTCGAATAAAAAACGAAAAAAAAATCCCGCCTGCGTAATAAATGATATTGAATTAAAAACTAAAAATTAATAAATAAAAATGCGTCTGGTTGTCGCCTTAATAAAATTTGATTAATGTCATATATTCAGTGACACTCGCGTGAGGAAGACGAATCGATTGACGTAAGAATCGTCAAAATCGGCCAACGCGTTTGGTCTCCAGTGTACCACAGAGGAAAAGAACATACATACATACTCGTATATACATACATACTCGTCCACGCACAAGTAAATAGTATGTACAAAAATCTCTGATTTCGTGTTGGCCTTTACAGTTTTTTTTTTAATCTTAAGCTGTACTAGCTTTTTAAACACTTGTCTATGGGCCTCTGTATAAATATTTATTCGTCTGTTGACAAACATATTTACATTGTGAATGAGCGCCTCGAGTTTGTGTCGCCACAGTGTCGCTTGTAGGCGGCGAGGATCCTATTTCAATATTCAATCCCTACTGTACGCCTCAGCTTTTTTATGAAGAATAAAACAAACACTGACCTAGTATAAACTGGTACTTTAATCCTTATTTTTGTTGTCTTAAATAACGAAATGGCGTATATATGTTTTGCCGATTGGCATTCTCTTTAAATAAATACATAATAATAATACTTAAACTACATAATAATAGTTAAATAATATAATATATACTTTAATTATGTATTTACATAAACAGGAAATGAATACCTAAATTATAAATTATACCACTAACTTACATTAACAGCAAGAATTCAATGAATATTTATTGCATCTTGGGAATATACATTTTAGTTAAGGAATATTAAATGAAGAAACAACGATATATTAAAAAAAACTTTTTGGGGAATATTTTGCTACGTTACGTAAAAAGGATCCAATACAATTTTTTAGCAGATTTTTTTTATCAACGCCAATGATTTTAGGTACTGGGTACGATTTCTGTTTGGGAAACAATAATTTATTCAATAAATTATATAATATTTGTGATATTTCTCGAGTTTCATTCGCTAGAGACATCGACGAGCTTGCAACTTGTTATGATGGGCCTAAAGTAAAGTTAGTTAGTTAGGCAAATGTGAAACCGCTTCTATAAAAAAAATTGTTGTGTGGTTTCTAACCACCCCTCAAGGGAAACGGTCGTGATGATACTTTACTATTTTACTTTTAAATTACTATATTCACAGTAAGTAACGTAATTTACAAAACACAAAACTTGCCCCTGCCACGTCCGTGCAAAATGACCATATTGAATTGTACAAAAAGCTCGTTCCTCACATGCAAGTCATTGTATAGAATTATCTTCCACTTTGTCATAAATGACACTTTATTTTATTTGTGAAGTAACATTGCGCTGGCATTGGTGTGAATTTATAAATATACTGAATAGTTTGATTGCGCCTGGAATTTGATGATAACCTTCTCGTGGCTCTATAGGCCTAGAGCGCTTTGCTTTGCCTATCACGTCTTTAAAAAAACATTGTGCTTTCATGTAATTCAAAAAAACATGTTCATCTATAATCAATTTCAGTAAAAACTATGTGCTTAAAGCGCTTTGCCTTCTCGGCTGATATTTAAAAAAAAATAGGCTTTGTGATTACCGAAATTCGGGAGCATTTTTTATTGAACTACGTTACTGTAGATGATAGTGTTAATCAATTGTTGTGTTATTTTGTTTAATTGTGTGCTACAATGTGAATAATTACGTAAAACGATAATTTTTACAATAATATATGGTACAAGTTCAGTTATTTTTTTGCGGTTATCCCGCTCTCAACTCTGAAATTCTGCAACACTTGGAATTTGTTGATCCCCAATTTAATTATGAATAAATATCGTGTTCAGCACTAAAATGTGTTTTAAAAAAAAATTGAACTGTTCTTTGCGCCATTTTACACGGACATGTCAAGTGCTGTTAGGTAAATTACTTTAATGTGTGATAGTGATGTTTTGTTTAATAATGTCCTAGCTACAATGTGAATAATTATGAGAAACGATATATTGGACATTATATATAGGGCATAAGTTGCAGATTCCCCCTTTACCCTTTGCCTTTTTTATCACCTCATTCAACATCCATCGGGAGAAGATAACACAAGAAGAGAAAATATGAATAGTTCTTAGCGCCATTTTTCATGGACATGTCAAGTGCAAGTTTTTATTTCGTAAATTACTTTACTGTGGATATTGTTAGTCAAAAGTGGTGTTGTTTTGTTTAATAATATGTTATAATGTGAATAATTATGGAAAACTATAAATTGGACTTTAAATATGGGGCAGTTTATTTTTTGCGGTTTTCCCGCGCAGTAAACTCTCATATTATAGTCGACGTGTTTGGGTTATAATGCCGCGAGGGACTCCAAGAAAATCATCAAAATCTGCAACATCTGGAATTTGATGATAACCTCATTAACTCATAAAAAAGAAAGATATATTATGGCAGACTTAGCTGTATGGGCTAGACCCTTTGCCTTCCCTATCACCTCATTCATCATCATCGGGAACAAGAGAACACCACAAAAAAAATATGAATGCATCATTTTCGAATAGTAATTGCAACTGAAATTCACTATAAAAGCTGGCCTCGATCACAAATGGGTTCTTTACCACGTTTGTTAAGAGATAACGTGCAAATATCCGTCTTGCGCCAACTGATTCGTTCCGCTGTCGCAACACTACGCAAAATAGATACCCACGGAGACGTGTACCAGGGAAACAGGCCCAAATGTATAGTGTATTTTTTTTAAAGTATTTTATTTATTTATTTACAAAGATGCTCACTACAAGTTGCAGTCGACGCCTGCTACTATTATAAATTAATCTGCTAGGTACTAATCTGGACCACAGCTCAAAATGTGAACATACGGCAATCAATAATGCGCTTATACTAGACTAACTTAAAACTATGATTAAAATAATAATAATAATGTCAAGCAAAAACATGCAAAAAGCTAAAACAATAATAATAAAAATAAAAACATGCCTTAACATCTAAATAATTAATTTACAGTTTACACTATCAAATAATAAAATAGAACATTCCAAATAAATTAAATTAAAATTAATACTATATACAAATATGATAAAAAATAAGATTCAATACAGTAAAAAAGTTAAAACATATCCATTTGATTCAGTAAAATTCATGACTTTGCAAATCCACTTCGCTTGCTAATATACGAATACTGCCATACTCGTGTACATAGTATAATTTTGCTCCTGCCTCTCATTCATTCATTTTGTCTTAGGTAAATAATCATTAACCTATTGGTTTTCAGTTTTTTTTTTACTTTTGCTAGTCACAGTTCAATTGCACTATTAATTTAAATCTAATTACTATATTTTACTTTATTTCTGTTTTAATTGTATTGTCTAAATAATATAAAATCTCTTTGGCTTGTGTTCCACTATTGCTACTTTATTTATATGTTTAATATAATAAGCTGTGATTTTTTAAAAAATAAAATAAATTCATATTATATTCCTTATCAATATTACGGAACAATCTACCTCCCATCTTCCAACCTTTACTGAATAGTCACAGATAATTCAATATAGTCAAGTCGTTGGTATGTTTGTTCGTTTATGTTACAATTTATTTATGTATCACTAAATGCGTAATTTACAATAAATTTTAATAATATGTTAGTTTTTCAATTATCATAATGCAGACGTCTACATATAACATATATATATAGAAATCGGTTAATTTTGTTTTTTAATACACAACAGACCGACATCGTAAAAATAGTTTGTTTATAGAAATAATACTTGTAATCCACGTGTTTAAAGCATCGGTTACCATTTAGTATTCATATTGTTGTAAGATATTTCGCAGGACATACAAATACTTGCCACTTTTTCTTGAGGAAATGACATTGTTAATGGCCAGAAAAATAGTGGAATTCTAAAAATATTCTTGACGTGTTATTAGTTAATTTTATTAATGTGTTTTTTTTGTGCAGAACTGATGTTTAAGTAACTATACCTAATTTCAGGTTGGAAGATGGGAAGAAAATTAATAATTAATTATATTCCCATTAACCAACCCGAGGCAGGTTGGAAGATGGAACTGTAAGTTCCCAATATCCAACCTGGGTTAGATAGCTAGGTTGGAAGAAGGTAATCACTCAAAGAAAAAGTTTGACGGTAAAAATACTCCGTCATTGTCGTTCGTGATAACTTTTACAATAATGGGAACATTTTTCGAATATCACGTTTGCTTGTCCTTAAGAGTTATGTCTATGGGTACCTAGATACAATTTCAATATCGAAACAAGGTGCACGCAACTGGCCGTAAGCAATTATGTCAGGCGCCTATCATAGCTTTCTATAGCTTCGTCGTCGTCGGATCGAGTTACGCATCGCTGCGTCTCACCCTCGGGCTACACTATGTCCTATAACAATGAAGAAACATTGACCAATATGTGAAAGCTGGTCTTAAATATTAAATAAATAAATAAAATAACTATATTCGAAGTCAAAAAGTTCAAGTTTACAATTTATAAGTAAGTAGAATGTAACACTATTTGTAGACAATAAATCAAAATAATTATTGCAAATAAGTTAAATTAATAAATGCAGATCATCATATTATTATATGAAAATGTATTTTAAGTAACGTTACCTGCCTTAAAATACGAATTAAAAAAGCGAAAAGCATATTTGATAGTAAATATGTCTGAATTAATGGAACAGTAAGTTTTAGATCTCCATCATGTCTAGGTGTCGTCGCTTGGAAAACGATGAATCCCTTAATTTGCGTACCTTAACTGCACACTGCGGCTAGTGTTGCCCAATCTTGGTCTTGGTCTTGTTCTTGGTTTTTTGCAAGACCACCGATATGTTAGCAAGACCAATACCAACAATTAACCATAGATTTGCTAATAAATATATTTTTTTGGGCTTAATATTTTTTTCGTATATTATTTGGTACATGTTTCGTGACTGTCTTTTTTAGGGTTCAATTAAAATATCGAATTCTTATAGTAGATGATTTAAAATATTCATATCTAACTCTGTATACATTCTTTGATGAATGTTGGTCACTATATGTGTGCTTTAACCATTCTATATTATATTTTATCATTCTATATTTTCTTACTACAATTGGAAATATATATTTTCAGGCAGAGTCTTGCGAGACTCATGCGTAGACTAATACCAAGATTAGAAGTGCAGGAACAAGACCAAGACCAGCTATTATGATGCAAGACCAAGACCAAAACTTGGCCAGTCTTGGTCTTGCTTTGGGCAACACTAACTGCGGTATATTATCAATTAAAAAAAAACTTAATTTAAATATAAGTTGTTTATAATAAATAAATATTTCCAGACAGATCACACAGCGCCATCTAGTTTCCGTGGTAAGCTACGAGGCTTGTGTTACGGAAACTAGATGGTTGATAAACTACATATTATACTTTTTTATTTTGTAAATATATACATATTATACATATACACACCCTGACCGAGACAAATTATACAATGTACAACTTGCCCCCGGTGGGAATTGAACCCACGACCTCCCGAGTTCACGGCAACGTTTGTTACCACTAGACCACCTCCGTGGCTATGCAACTATGCTATGCAACTGACAATTATATTAGGTACCATCTATTGTAATAAAAAGGCAGTGATACGCTCCATTTGGTTGATTTTGGTTATTTGCTAGACTTATTTTTAATCTCTAGGGGGACGGCAGTTGCTTCTTTCTGTACCCCCTTGGCGGCCCATGGATCTAGATAATGAATATTAAAATAAATGAAATGAAATAATTTATTTGTCAGAAACATGGTAGGTACAGGGATGTAAATTATTATATGTAATTATATCACATGATTCGCTATTTCTAGCATACAAATATTTATTTAGTCACATGACTTTGTCGAGCTTAGTGTCTAGGTATTCTTTTGTCGAATAAAAGCATTTATTAACCAGCATTTGTTTGACTCTTAATTTGAACAGTTTTAGTGGCAGCACCCTTATAGTAACTGGAAGCTTATTAAATATCTGTGTTGCCATTGCATAACAATTTCGACTATATTGAGTACTTTTATGAGCTGGAATAATTATTCTACTAGGAAACATAATTATATTAAAAAAATAAAGTTATGAAACGTAATAAGCAGTAATAAAAACTTTGAGCTAAGAAAGGAGATAAACGTAAATACTAAGAGGGCATCGGCAGACTCTCTCGCTTTTAATAATTACTTGCAGGCCTATTACGTACCCCATATCGGAAATCGGTCATGTTGCAAATCATTTTAGAATACCATTTTTATTTATTTATAGGTCTTAACAATCTACACAAACGCTGTTTATATTTATGAAACAAAAATCCTTTTACCGTTTAGCCAGCCGAAAATATATATTATCATCAATCTCTCCACTACTGGATATAGCCCCCACCAGCGACCTTCTTCAGGTCATCCGTCCATCTTGCGAGGGGTCGTCCCACTCTACGTCTTCCCAGAACCCTAGACCCCAGAGTAGACACTCCATCGTTTATCGGTTCTGCGACAGACGTGCCCGGCCCATTGCCACTGCAGCTTACATTTTTTTTAGGTAATTTTGAATCTCTGACGGAATTCCACGTCTCGGACTTTATCCCTCAGAGAAATACCGAGCATATCTCTCTTTATACCCCGCTGAGCGACCTTAAATTTGTGGACTAGACCCACTGTCAGTCCCTCGTTTCTGCTCCGTACGACAGTTCTATAAAAACACACACTGGTTGAAAACTTTTGTCTTCAAACACTTATGTTTGATAAGAAGATATGGCGCAGCTTCTCGAATGCCGCCCAACCTAGCTGAATGCGTCAGTCGGCTTCTTTTCTGAAGTTGGCTACGCCTAATTGCATAGTCTGTCCAAGGTAGATTGATTCCCACGCAGATGGATCTCGGTACGACATGGTACAAATATAACTTTTGTCTTGTCCAAGTTGTCCGAAAATATATTTAATTAAGGTATTTAAATACTTTAAAAAAAAGATATATCTGTATATATATTTTTATATTTTCGATTTTGTTTATTATTTTTATTTACATCCTATTAGGTTTTGATTGCAGAGATGCGCAAATATGTTTGCAATTCCGGGCTATTTTCAGAATAAATACTGCGTTTTATAATAAAATTGTACATTAGTTAATATTAAATACGAATTAACACAAACACAGTATTGATTAAAATTTACTCTGGTGAACGACGATGAGATACAAAATTACCCCTATAATATGCTGTACGCCGAACGCGTAGCAAAACGACAGCCTGATGAGCGGTAAAATTGCGCGAAAGGCGAGAAAATGACGTATGATTGGCTCGTAACAAACGTCAAGTGTACTTCTACCAGATCATTACGTTTTGCGGAAGTGAGATGGGCCATAGCATAGTCACACAGTCAAAAGTAATACTTAAGGCGGTTACAGTGCTAGACCGACCTTCGTTGGTGCGTATGGTCGGTCACGCACTTTTATAATATACACTGGGCCGCATAGAAAGCGGGTCGGTAACAAAAACCTTAATAAGTTCCAAAATCGATTTTTCAACATTGTTGACACCATATATCGATCCTCCCGCGCTGTCGTGCACCTTGTTCGGCCTGTTCCTGGTCTGCGAATATTGGATCCAGTCTCTTCAAATCGCTGGAGCACTCTTTGAACGGTTGATAGCGACACACCAACTGTTCTTGCTGTATGACGCTGACTGCGCCCGTCTTCAAGCATTGTTAGAATTCTGGTACACTCTTCAGGGTTTAGTGGCATGTTTTTAATAGAATTTGATCAGAATAATGAATTACTGCCCAAAGAATCCCATATTTATATGATAGAACAGAAACAAAAGTAAAACAAATGGTATCAAATTTGTTGTTCAAATTTTAAAAATCGACATTATGGTTTTTAATACAATCACCAAAAAGAAATAAAAAGGTTTTACTTCTTCCTATATATGTAATGAAATAAACTTTAATTTAGTTTTTATTTTAAAAGGATTGCTCAAACATTTTAAAAGTTATCCCAATTTTTATAACCAACCCGCTTTCCTTGCTGCCCAGTGTAGAAACGAATTAAGAGGATTTAATTTGTAGTTAACGCATCCTCTTGCTTGAACAATTCAAAATATTCCAAGTTTTTATTGACGTGGGATTACTTATATTATAAGTATGAACGAAATAAAAATCCACTTGCATTCATATTTGTGACAGATCGTATATTTTCTTGAATCTAAATGTCAATTGAGGGCTAGGCTGTGTTCCATTCTGCCACAGATATGTCTGTGCTCGGACCTGCGTTTTCTTTCTCGCATTGCAAACATTTCATAGCCGTCGATACGGGCTTAATTTGAGTCATTAATACAACGAAATGCAGCCACTATTAAATCGACGATTTCTTATTAACACCAGTAAACATCGCGTATCACGTCTTTAAAATTACACTGATATGGGGTAGGAAGACCAAATATGGCCAACTATTTATGTATCCATTTATAAAACTTTCACTTCATTATGTTTTTCACACAAAATTTGATATAGATTCTTAAATCCATTTTTTGGAATAGGCAAAAATCGAAGACGAACCAAAACACGTCAAATCAAAACAGCTATCAAAAATTAAGTAAACATTCAAAATGCCCGACCTTATCAGTATAAGTAAGGGATGTATAGAGTACCAACATAACGCAACAAAAAAACAAATCAAATACACTTTGCCCGCGAAAATTTTAAATTCATGATACTTTTTGAACAGATCTCGTAAATGATAAAACGCATTTATTACCTGGTTTAGGCTAATGGGAAGTTTAAAGAACTAATAAACGCCTACAGTTATTAAATAACAAACTAACATTCTGTTAGTATCTATGTCTCTTAAATTCGTTCAGGCGTTTGGGTAGAGATTAAATTTAAAAATATTGTGATAAATGCTTCTATCAATAAGGCTGAGATCAGATCGTAGTTATGCTTTGCCAAGCTTTCCGATACCACCGTAAAATTTAATACAAATCATAACCACATTATTTTTTTATTTATTTTTTAGTTTTCTTCTCCCGATGGATGATGAATGAGGTGATAGGAAAGGCAAAGGGTCTAGCCCATACAGCCAAGTCTGGCGTAATTTATCTTTCTTTTTCATGAGTTAATGAGGTCATCATCAAATTCCAGATGCTGCAGAATTTGATGCTTTTCTTGGAGTCACTCGCGGAACCATCCACTGCTCAAACACGTCGGGTAAAATATGGGAGTTGACAGCGCGGGAAAACCGCAAAAAATATACTGCAACTTGTGCCCCATATTTAAAGTCCAATTTATCGTTTTCCATAATTATTCACATTGTAGCACATTATTAAACAAAACAACACCACTTTTGACCAATAATATCCACAGTAAATTAATTTACAAAACAAAAACTTGCACTTGATATGTCCACGCAAAATGGCGCGAAGAACTCCCCATTTTTTTTTTATTAATAGGGTATCCAACTCTTACTACTTAAAACTAAATCAGAAGTTAGATGCTGCACCTATTTTTGGCAATTACCATACGAGTATACTATTACAATTACATTTATGGCCTATTAAACATAACAATAATAAATCTTACTAAAATTATACAAAAACTATGGCTATTAAAAAATCAAAAATATCCTATAATCGTTATCAGTGGATAATTAAAAACAAAACATGTAAACAATTAATCTTATATAAATTTAAATCACATAAAATTACTCTTATACCTAAGTTGAAGATGTCACTAACTGAAAAAAAATGCAGCATGAGCATTGTACGTAGTTTGGGTATGTTGAAAAAGTTTAGAAACACAAGTTTGGATTATTGCTGGTACACTGAGTTTGAATTGATTAAGAATCTAGATTTAGTTAATTTTTCCATGAATTACTTTGTGTAGAAATGTCAAATCTAAAATCATGCGTTAACTGATGAGTTAGCAAAAACTTACGATGATAACTGGCCTAAAATAATTAATTTAACGCAAGCATATCGTAGCTTAGCCAACAATACCGCGCAGGTCAATTTGACTTACTTTACAGGGGAATGATGAGACTGTTTTTATAATTTATCTAATTTAAGAATCCTTACGATCAAATTACTAATAGGTATTGTATAGAATAACCAAACTTATATATTTTCATTTTTTTCGTTCATCGCTGTTTCACTCCTATGTTAAATAAATGATATTGACTTGCGCGGTATTTTTGTTTAAGCGATGATATGACAAAAGGTGGTGTCTCGGTGGTAATAACGCTAACCTAAAAAGGTAGTTTTGAACCCCGGCATATACCAATAAGATATATACTTTTATTATTTACATTTGTCATAGATTTGTAACACCACCGTTCCTGTGACTCAGAAAGCACATTAAACCGATTCCACTAACACCAACTTCGTTAAATAGTCATTAAAAAATTACATAAGACCCTAGCCGAAACTATTGAAATTTTTGGTAGGCCTATCTCCAACAGTGGTGGTCTAGAATGGTGTGTTCTAGGGGCTGTAATGAATTAATGAATATGACAAAGTCCAAACAGTATCCATAACCAGTGCATTTACCTTATTAATTATCTTTGCAGTTGCATCTGAAAGTTGTTACTATCAACGCTGCATCGGCTGTCGTCCGGAAGTCGAGCACATTACTGGCACCGTGGTAGAATGCGCTCCGGAAAATTGGGTGACGCCCGATTGGATCACACAAAGCAATCGACCTATCCCTTGGACAGGATCAAAAATTCCCATCGAATACCAATGCATAAAGGTTCTTTCAATACCTAATGATTCAAGTTGTAAGTATTTGGTTATTTTATTTAAAAAAGACTGTCACGTACACAAAGGATGACATCGTACTTAAATATTGTTGTGGCAACCATTATCCAGCATCAAACTCACTATTTAAATAGACGCGGGAGCGTATGCTGCAACGCTTAAATCATGTGGTGTATGCTTACGCCCCCTGGTGTCCAGCAGAGATCAGTTTCCGTCGCCCTTGCAAGTGACACCGTTACAATAAAAAAATAATAACATTTAGCTAAATAGAAATATATAAATAATTTAAAGGTTAATATGAACATTGAGCACTGTGGTTTTGTTTAAAAATCGATGTTGTGATAAGTTTTTGTGCTGTGAAATCGTGATCTGGACCCCGCCACGCGGTGTGAGTATCTGGTCTTTCCTATACTGTTTTCTTCCAGCTAAGTTCAGCAGATCCTAGCTTGGGTGCTGGCCATGAAGAAAGATATAAGCGACACATAACCAAAAGAAACTTTAATTCAAAAACTATTTCAAAATTTTTTCCACAAACGACAAATGTTGACGTCAAACGACCAGGGGGTCCAAGAAACATTGCTGCCAAATTTAATCAAAATCAGTTAGGTAACAGTCGTTAAGACTAATTAGATAGATAGACAGTTAAATAGCCGTGGGGTCACAAGTCGCTGGCAGATGTTGATTTTCTTCTAGTATTGTCGTACAGAGCAGAGATGTGAGTCTGGTCCACGAGTTAAGGGTCGCTTAGCGAGCTATGGTGAGAGCTAAGCTCGGCATATGCAGCAGGTCGTAGCATGCCATTTGTTTGTCCGGTCAACAGCAAATACAAAATTACAATAATAATAAATAATTTAGATACAATAATTTCATTTTTCAACAACAACATAAACAAATACAACAACTATATAAGTATAGTATTTCTGGGGCACGGTGTGACTTTGTATCTAAATACCTAATATTCCAAATACCTAAGCGTTATTTGTTTCGCTTCGGAATATTAAAACATCGGACACGATGCAATTACAACTTAATAATTTATTAAAAACAAAAAAAATAAAAAATAAAATTTGTTTTTAGCAATATTAGAGTAAAGTAAAGTATCATCACGACTGTTTCCCTTTCGGGGTGGTCAGAAACTATAAATAAGCGGATTCACATTTAGCCAACTTTACTATAGGCCAATCATGACAAGTGACGAGCTCGTCGATGTCTCCAGCGTACCAAACTCGAGAAATATCACAAATAAATTAAATATTAATTAAATTAAATGTATTTATTAACATTAATAAATATTTTTGTGTCCCGACCAGAAATCGAACCCGGTACCTCCGAGTCTAAGTCCACGGAGGCAGTTTTAGCAAAATTAACCAAGGCCAATAACAAGACCACTAACATGGTTGCAAGACCAATACCATTTGGGCAACACCGACGGTAACAATAAATTAACATTAACATATTTATTTTGACCGCCTCCGTGGTCTAGTGGTAACAAACGTTGCCGTGAACTCGGGAGGTCGTGGGTTCGATTCCCACCGGGGGCAAGTTGTACATTGTATAATTTGTCTCGGTCTTGGTGTTTATATGTATATATTATATTTACAAAAAAAAGTATAATATGTAGTTCATCAACCATCTAGTTTCCGTAACACAAGCCTCGTAGCTTACCACGGAAACTAGATGGCGCTGTGTGACCTGTCTGGAAATATTTATTATTATTATTATTGTACCCTACTTATACATATTTTTCTTTTCAGTAACCCGTACGATAGACGTGTTAAAAGGCTGTGTTCCACGAGTGCAGGTAGACGGAATTTGTAACGCGATTCTAGCCATAGAACTAGCGCGCGGTCATGGTTTTTCGAGATGTTCCGTGTGTTCCGGTAACAATTGCAATAGTGGAACTTCTTTAACTGGAAACCCTTTTATTATACTCTTAATATTTACACTCTTTTATAAAAATATTCAAAAATAAACTTTTTTATGATAATTATGTAATATCAAAACTATATAATACTGGCATCGATATTATATAACTAATCTAAATCGTAAAAGTCTATTAGTTCGTAATAGCACATGTAACCCTATTATGTTACTAGTGCGAGTTAACCGCACAAAACAACATTTTCAAAAATAGCCACGCTTCGCTTTGAGAGTAGAGAATTGTATATATGGTGGTAATTTACCCAGTCTGCCGGGGCGGGGAAGCATCCACCATTCGTATCGATAAACCCATTAAAGTGTATCCACACGTTTCGGGATCAGGCTCGAATTGCCGTCATGCCCAGTCAATCCGGGAATGATGTCAGTCATGAATTGATATGATTCCAGTTGCTAACGTTCATAGACCTTGAGCGCCACTTACCATCAGGTGAGCGCCAGGTCACATGTCATGCAAGTATTTATAAAAAAAAAAAAAAAAAAAAGGAATTGTATTTGTGATTGTTATTTGTATATCGAAAAATAAAGTTTATTTTATACTATTTGCGACTTTTAGTTCTATATATCAATAAGGCATTATTATACTAGTATTAATATGTACTTTGCTAAAACCGACGGTTCCTACGTAATGTATCGAAACTGAAAAACTAGGTACATTTTACTCGTACATCATTCGTTTTCGGCATACAAAAGGTGTCTCACAGCGAATGTCTTCGAATTCACTTACCCATAACATAACATAATTATTTAATTCAGTGGTTCGCAATTATTTAATTCAGTTTTATTTTTATTTTATTAATTTTATTCCGCTTTAAATATTTAACATTTTAAATTTTATTTATATTTAACATTTATTAATTAGGTTAGGTATTTAATTAATTTTATTTTAACCTAATATTTTTTTATATAATTTATTATTATTTATTTTATATATAATTTTATTGTGTAAATTTAGATTAAGTTGATTTGTTTTTAACTTTGTTGCATGTTTTTTGTTTTTTTTTTCTCTCTCCCTTATTTTGTGTGTAGTACATAAGTACAGCTTGCTCGCGTACTTATATATTTTTCAATGTTGTGTGCACTACTCAAGAATTACAGTCTGGTTCTTCAGTCAGTCGTAGAAACGTAAAATGTAAATTATTGTAATTTGTCTGTTGCACCATAAATAAATAAATAAATTTCGCGTAGGAGCTTGAAAAGTATACCACGTAGGATGTGTATTACAACAATTGATTATATTTTATCATACACACATCAAAAGTGTCTAGGGATCAACATATATTTTTGCAATAACTTTTCTCCTGATTGATATTCATTAAAATTTTCTTTAAGGATTGATCAAATAAAATGTTTTCGTTTGTCTACAGTAACGATAAACCAAGTCACCTTTGCATTAGTAAAAAAAATTGCCATTTTCCTAATAAAGGGATTTTTGACATTTGAACCACTAACATTAAAGTTCGAAAAAAAGACTGAAATAACAGTTTTTTTTTTAATTTTATTGGGTAACTTAAACAATTAATAATCCGTGTTTCTACCGCGAACACTAACAACACAAGAACATCGGTTTGGCATACTCAAAATGAGTTCATCCAAATCACGCTGTGGAATGGCCGCCCATGTTCGTTGCAACAACAAAAAAAGGTCTTCTTGCGACTGGATACCCTCCATATTCGGCAGAGCTCTCTCTGAAGAATATCCCATGCATGCTCAATCGGGTTCAAGTCTGGCGACTGAGCAGGCCAGGGCAGGACATTGATGTTAGCTGCGGCGAGAGTCTGTCTTACAACTCTTGCGGTGTGCGGTCGTGCATTATCATGCATTAACTGAAATAAGGGACCGATATGCACTTGTAGAGGAACGATGACGTCTGATACAACCGTCTCAGCATAAATTTGAGCGTTGAGGTTGCCTCTGATCCAAATCAACTCAGTTCTTCCGCCGATCGAAATACCCGCCCATACCATGATGGTTCCACCACTATAAGGATGGACTTCCTGGCAGGATTTTAATCGCTGTTGGCGTCCAGGGGTTCTCCAGTGTCGTATACGTCTTGTATCCGGCCTCATACCAAAACGAGACTCATCAGAAAAGCACACGAAACGCCATTGTTCTTCTGTCCAATTTCTGTGTTCAAGAGCCCATTGATATCGAGTCCTACGATTGTGCATTGCTATAGGTGGTACCCGTAGCGGTCTTCGGGAATGAAGGTTCACTTCATGCAAGCGGTTTCTGACTGTTTGGTCGCTAATTAAGTTCCCTGAAGAGCGATGAAGGCTCACGGCTAACATCATGGCGGTTATTGTTGGAGTTCTTCGAGCTGTGATTTGAATGTATCGGTCTTGTCTCCGTGTGGTGCAGCGATACCGTCCTCCATGGCGCTCAGCCACGGTACCAGTGGTTCGGTAACGTGTCCAAAGTCGACTGATAACACTCTGACTTGTATTCAGAGCTAAAGCCACAGTACGTTGCCGGGAACCAGCTTCTATCATTCCCACGGCTCTGATCATTTCTTCCCTGCTTAAATGACGTCGCCGCTCCATAATAACGTTGGTTTTAATCAGTAGTAGGGAAACAGTAGCACTAATAATGTCTTCAATGCGTCTTATGTTTTTATAGGGAAAATATTGACAGCTGATTTTCATCTTTTACTCGAATTTGATTGACAGTTCCTGTTTTAAATTATGAAATGCACCAAAAAGGATCCATATAAATTTATAAAATCATAAATTTATTACAAAGCCACATCTCAATCACAAGAAATCCGCATAAACATGCTTGATCCCTAGACTTTTTTGATGTGTGTATATGAAAATATATCGTTTCAAAGGCTGTTTGATGCAATAAAAAAATATGCAAATTTTCAGTTTACATAAAAAGTAAAGTATCATCACGACCGTTTCCCTTTTCGGGGTAGTCAGAAACCACGCTTATAAATAAGCGGATTCACATTTAGCCAACTTTACTATAGGCCAATCATGACAAGTGGCAAGCTCGTCGATGTCTCCAGCGTACCAAACTCGAGAAATATCACAAATAAATTAAATATTATTTAAATGTATTTATTTACATTAATAAATATTTTTGTGTCATGACCAGGAATCGAACCCGGTACCTCCGAGTCTAAATCCACAATATTTTAATATTATAATCTAGAATAAAAATTTACATAATATACAATTAAACTTTTTAAACTTTCGCGCACATTCATAATAGATTTTTATAATTTTAACGGGTCTTTACGCGATTTACCTTAGAGACTATTAGATTCTTTACATAATATGCCACAAAATTATGGAATGATCTTCCAGTAAACATAAGGCAGGCAAGTAACAGATTGTCGTTTAAAAAACTGGTCTCTTCACACTTCATGAATAGCTCTAAACCACGTTAGTATATTGTATTTGTGTATGTTTATGTATTAGTATATTGATATATACTGATACATATATAAGAATATATAAGTAGGTATATAATATTTGTTGAATTATCCTATAATTGTATATTACTGTTACTTTCATTGCACCTATATTTGTTCAAATTTGTCCCTAAGGTTTGGCTGACAGAGAATGTCTACGGGCATTAAGTCCGCCTTTGTGCTTTGTGCAATAAAGTTTTTAAATAAATAATTAATATACATACGTAGGGTCCGTCGAAACTTCCCTATACAAACATAACTAGTACAGTGCACCAACGCAGTGGTCTATTAGTTATGACTAACCTTCCTTTGAAATTGAAATATTGCTAAGATCGAGTAATAGAATAGTTTAGTCATAGTTCTAAGGAAAAATCAACCTTATTGTGAAATGGCTTGCACATAAATCTTAAACGTAACCTGGTGGACCACATTTTAGGTCGACTGTACCTTAAAAAATCAACCGGATGATTCTCAGTATTTGGGTTCCTGAGGAAATTTGGAAACTTTTAACCTCATAACCCCAAAATGGACGGATTCGGAAAAAGGGTGTACTTAGGTCAAACAATAAAAAAATATTAGCAACCGGTTGAGCAAAATTCTTGTCAAAATACATCGCACCATTGCTGTAACTATCAATATATATACTATGATCGCCTCCGTGGTCTAGTGGTAACAAACGTTGCCGTGAACTCGGGAGGTCGTGGGTTCGATTCCCACCGGGGGCAAGTTGTACATTGTATAATTTGTCTCGGTCTGGGTGTTTATATGTATAATATGTATATATTTACAAAAAAATAAAGTATAATATGTAGTTTATCAACCATCTAGTTTCTGTAACACAAGCCTCGTAGCTTTCCACGGAAACTAGATGGCGCTGTGTGACCTGTCTGGAAATATTTATTTTATTAAAACCACAGAAATTGACAAAACAGTCGCACACACAGATTATATAGTAATATGAACTAGTCTCACACTTTTTTTTTAATATGTGTTCTCTAACATGTGAGATGTCAGTTTTGAAACCTCACGCTGTTCATTTAGCTATTTTATGCTTTACACGCCGATTGCTACATGAACAGGTACTTGAAGCATTATGAAGTGAAGCAGTCGCAGTTCCTACGTGAGTATAGACTATAAATAAATAGCAAATAAAAAGCCTCAAAACTGGGTTATTTTTTTCATTTTTTTTTTATTATTCTTAGGTATTATGTAATTAATAAAACAATATAAAAAATCTGGTAATAATATCTATATAAAAAAAATGTACAAAAATATAAAAACATTGGAATGCATGAGTTACTTAGGGCTGCTAATTCACCTACCTCTGCTAAAGTTGCCGCCATACAAATTTATGTATTACTTAAATCTTAAGGAAGTGGTGAATAACCTGCTCTTAGTTATACTTGCGCCTCGTCCTCTAGATTCATCATCATCATCATCATCATCAGCCTGTGTCTCTCCACTGCTGGATATAGGCTTCCCCCAAGGCTCGCCACTGCACGCGGTCTTTTGCAACCCTCATCCATCCCCCACCAGCGACCCTCCTTAGGTCATCCGTCCATCTGGCGGGGGGTCGTCCCACTCTGCGTCGTCCCGTACGTGGTCTCCACTCCAGAACCCGTTTGCCCCATCGGTCGTCGGTTCTGCAGCAGATGTGTCCGGCCCATTGCCACTTCAGCTTGCTAATTTTGAATGCTATGTCAGTAACTTTGGTTCTCTGACGAATTTCAACGTTTCGAATTCTATCCATCAGAGAAATACCAAGCATAGCTCTCTCCATAGCTCGCTGAGCGACCTTGAATTTGTGCACCAGACCCACTGTCAGTGTCCACGTCTCTGCTTCGTACGACATTACGGGGAGGACGCACTGGTTGAAGACTTTTGTCTTCAAACACTGTGGTATGGACGATGAGAAGATATGATCCTCTAGATTATATGTATATAATTATTAAAAAATATATTTTGAATAATTTAATCTGTTAAAAAATACAATATGTGATATTTCATATGACTCACCAAGAAGAAAAATCTTTTCAAAAAGTAATCTTCTCACCAAAAATCAAAGAGCTTCTCAGCAATAATTTAAAATATATTTCTATTCTGCTGAGATGCTAGTTTTCATTTAATCAAATCACTAGCTGACCTACTGAAGTCGACCAAAGGACAAAAGAAAAAAAATGTAGATCATATCCTGTTAACACTTAATATACATTGATGTTACTAGTTATAAGGCAATTTTTTGTGAAGAAATAAATGATTATTATTATTATATTATTATAAATAAAATCACAACACATAATAAAAATAAAAAAAAAAAGGTGCGGACATAAAAAACTAAAGTCAACGACCACCCTTAAAAAATGTACCGACAAATTGTTTCTATATAAAGGCACCTAAATGCTGAAATTATTTGCTGTTCCTGGCCTTATTATCAAAAGTGGCAAAAATCGGCTATTCAAAGCTATGTACAAAGTTGAGAATTGAATAATATTTATTAATTATGACGCAATCTCTGACGTAAATAACCAAATCCACTAATAATGCGACTAACCCTTCGTTCCGATACGCGATAATAGTAACCTAAGCACGCTTAAAGGTGTTCCGATACGCGCTTAAACTGTTTTGCCAAAGCTGTGTGACGTCACAAATGACATCATTTCTCGCGCTTAGAATGCTCACGATATCGAGGTAGATCGCTCTGAGCGTTGTCAGTTTTTTGTCATTATGTCGCGCGCCATTTTTAAGTTTATTTAAATTAAGTTTTCTTTTAAATTATTTAATATTGTAATTCGTTTATACTATTTGTATATTACTTCTAAAACAAATCTATTATTAATATTTACGTAGGAATTGAAATAAAATGTCTGTAATACGGCAAGTTATTTTAAAAGACCAAAATAAGTTAAGAATATTAAACTTTACAGATATAAAGATGAATAAACCGAGAGATGTATATTTGTTAGAATTCATACTCAAAGATGTGGAATCCGCAATTTATCTTCCATACATAAAAAAAAAAAATACTAACATTTTATGAATGAAAATGTGATTTAGACCGTTCCGAATTGATATCACGCTCTGAGCATCCAAATCGCGATAATTGATTCGGAACGACGGTCAGTGTCATATTCGTTCTAAGCGCTCTGAGCGCGATTCGGAATGAAGTAACAGAATACGGCTTCTGGGCTCCTTATCGCCTCCCTCTAGGTGTCCAGCGCCCACGGGGGGGCGTTATCGCCCACTTTGAGAAAGACTGATCTACACCAGCAGAGTCTTCAGGTATTAGCCCAAGCGACAAATACTGCGCGTTGATACCACGACGGTAAACCGACCATTTTAGAATGTCGCTTGAAGCGGCGCGAGCGCATGCAGATGTGAGATTCACCTTTTAGCCTAAGTATTTTATTGACTAATAAAATTGTACTTACTAATCTAGACGAGGCGCAAGTATATGATATATTTTATCTACTCTCATATCGTAAAATGCGAATTACTTCAAAACGAATTTATATTGACATACTTTATAAACATACTGCTGAAATTTAAAAATAGAATCACATTATAACGCTTTTTCTCTAAGAAAATAATGTTTTAATTCATTTTAAAAATATAATCATGCATATTATATAACACTTATTTTCAAAGGTTCCATCACAAAAAAGTTTTGATTCCAATTTTTACTTGTCTATGGCAGCGCCCGCCATAGCGCGTGCGCGGTCATAAGCTAGGTTTTGGCGCCATTTCATGGTTTAGGACTTGCGTATTCTGTACCATGGTCATTTAAAAAAAATAAAATGGCGCCATTCAATACGTTTTGTTGTATTTCGTGTGATTTTTCTTGCTCTTTTAACTTTTATCTATTATTTAGTTCAATCTCAATGTATGAGAGTAGATAAATTTGTGTATGAAACTGCACATAACTAGGTATTAAAACACTCGTGTATAATACCCCTTATTATGCAACAGTTTCATAAACTACTATTATTATTTATTAATATTGCTTAATGTAAACTTAAAATTATTTTGACTATCTTGGAATATCTAAATGACTGGTGTCATAGGGGACAGTAAGGCATCATTTGAACACATATTTATCATTTTTTTTATCTGATGCTCTATTAATAAAATTCTTAGCTTCATAATAAAAAAAAAAAAACTGCCTTGCTTTCCCCTACACTTTATTTGTTGGCAAACTATTATAACTTATTTATCACAATATGTTTTTTGTTATATTGTATTGTACTATCTATCTATCTATATTTACTTGAACCTATATGAAACAGTGAAGGCTTCGTTACTTATCAAGTAAAATTTCAATTGTTAAAGAAAAATAATGTCTTATTAATTAATGGTTGTAGCGCGGTGGTGGCTCGGTTGTAAGAACGCGTTCCTTAAATCCTACAAAGGTCGATTCAAACCCACCCGGCATGTACCAATGAGAAATACCTACACTTTTCTTACGTACAATTGTCATAGATTTACAAAAATTTTTTACCTTGATAATTATGTAGTATCGATTCCGCCGATATAATTGGAGAATTATGTACACTTTAAAATCCTGTGTTGCATCTATAATAAAGTACCTGATCATAATAAAGAACCTATTCGTATAAATAGTGTTTTGTAACTATTTCATACATAAATCTTAATCAATTGACTATTTAATTAAATCATATATTAATGCTGTTGTAAATAAAGAGATGTTGTAATTAAATTTAAAAAAAACACAATTCATTGTAATGATTATTCAATTGTATTTTGTTGAGGCACGCTGCAAAAAAGTTGGGGCCGTGTTTTGGGCAATCTCTTTTATGTATGAAATAGTTACAAAGCACTATTTATACGATTAGGTTTTTTATTATAGATAAAACACAGGATTTTAAAGTGTACATAATTCTCCAATTATATCGGCGGAATCGATACTACATAATAATCAAGGTAAAAAAAGTTTTTGTCAATTGTCGTTATGCTAGGGTAAAATAAATAAAATTAATTACAGATTATGAAAACATAATATATTAACTATTAAATTGAAAATAAATCATTAAGGCACGAGAACATTTTATTGGGCCCATTTCTCTAAGAAAAATTAGCATTCTCATTTATAATTATGTATTTAAAAAAGTGATTTGCGATCAACTCACGATTTTTGGACAAAAATAGTTACAGACAAAGTATAAGAAACTTAATAAATCCAAGCAACAGAACAATTAAACAGAACAACAAATCAAGTATGACAAGAGTATGATATATTCACAACATTAATTTAAAACATTATATTAAAGATAGCACCACAATAATTATTTTAAAGACGAATTCACAACACAAAACAATAATACTGAGTAAAATCTTAATAATAATACATATATGTATATTATTATAAACTGCGTGAAATTTGTTAAAGAGCAAATATTATAGGCTCAGTATGAGTGGCGACATTTTTAGGACAAGTTCTCTGAACCGTAACTTAAGATTTTATTACTCAATAATTAAAATAAATAATACGTTTTTTATCATTTTTATTCTAGATTATAATATGAAAATATTTGCTGTTTAATAAATTCCACGCAGTATAACGTTTGCGCTTAAGTAAGAGAAGTTTTCGATAATCTAGTATTTTTTTTTCAAAATAGTGGATTCCGTTAATTATTGTCAGTTTTAGCGTTAGAAATACACGAGTTTAGCCGATTTTACTTTACGATAACAAAATATTATACTCATATCGTAGCATTTTATATATTTTGTTATCGTGTATCGTATTATCACAAATTAAATATTAATTTAATGTATTTATTTACATTAATAAATATTTTTGTGTCCCGACCAGGAATCGAACCCAGTTATAATATAGACCACGTTATTCAGCTATAATATATATATATATATGTCTCCAGCGTACAAAACTCGAGAAATATCACAAATAAATTAAATATTAATATAATGTATTTATTTACATTAATAAATATTTTATTGTCCCGACCAGGAATCGAACCCAGTTATAATATAGACCACGTTATTCATCTATAGTATAAATAGATGAATAAAGTGGCGCGCAAGGTCCATGAATGTTACCAACTGGAGTCAGACACTCAATCTGACATCAATCCCTAACATTATGCCGGCTTCACTGGACACTGCCTAAACAAGACTGACTGAAAAAAAAGTAATGTATAAAGTCAAAAGTCAAAGTCAAAATATCTTTATTCACGTAAACCTATTACAAGCATTTGTGACACGTCATTATTTAAATTATTTAGAAAGATTCTACTCCTGTTAGTGGAAGACTAACAGCTTAGCAAATTTCAGTGACCTGTTAATGTTTAATCTGACTGAGAAATGAATCTGCAAGGAAAACTCAGCTATAGCAGATTTACAAATGAAACAAATACAGAATTACACAACAACAATAAATAAATATCTTTCAAATTCACCCATGAGATTATAAAACCTGGTACAATTGTACCCCACCAGGTATGTTAGAATTAGGACTTGCCTGTGTGCAACCCGAAAGCTGACAAATCGCAAAACCTCTGCTAATTTAAGAACAATAAATTGAACGTGTTTGGCAGAGGTCCCAGGCCCCCCACAGCAGCACCCGAACACGGACATAACGCATGTGCCAGCCATCCCCCCGCTCTTCTACATAGATTATATTTTACCGTATTAATTTAGTTTACAAGTCTCCGAGACGTAATCTAATTGTTAAGGTTAATCAACAGGACTTATTTCCAAGGTACTCTTTCAAAATTCCAAATTTGCCCGGCACCTTCGACACATTTCCTAACTTTAATCGGATCTCCTTCCCCCTTCTTATTACCACTCGTCCCCACAGTCAAAGTCAAACATAAACCATCTTTAGTCAGTAATCTTGCACCTTTTTGTATCCAGACTTGCTTATCAGTACTAGTGCAAGTTCTCCATACCGCTCTTCCGTTACCCAATTCTAAACACAACCCTTCGTCAGCCATTATTTTTCCTTCAGGTGTATAAACTAGGAGTCTATCTAAATTTAGATCATTACCACATTCGACTCCACTAGCTGGTCCACCCAATCCAGGTGTACCATTGGGAGTAACAGCTAAACAAGCTCCTCTATTATTTTTAACTCTACCAAACCACCTGTCTTTTGTCGGAAAAAAATGTTGCGGCCAAACTGTTTTTAGATACCAATTGAAGCTTTTACATTTTAGAGATTGTCTTAAAGATACCCTGTCTCCAACTTCCTGCTGATCCCAAACCTTAGCTACAATAGGGTTGAAATGTACAAAGAAATCTGCCCATTCGTCCATCCATACTTTGGAAGCTCGTGCTAAATTAGAATATAATACTTGAGATACCCCTCCTGGGTACTTGTAAGGGCTATGTCTTCTGAAGATATGTCCCACTCTGGAGCACGGTGTGATTTCTACTCGAGCTCCACATTGCCAGGCTCTCCAAGAAAGTTCTAGGTTTTCTGCTCCCCATATAACCATACCTTAAAACGAAAAAATATATATAAGAAAAGGCAATTAGGCGCAGTGGTGGCTCGGTTGTAAGAACGCGTTCCTTAAATCCTACAAAGGTCGGTTCAAACCGACCCGGCATGTACCAATGAGAAAAACACTTTACGTACATTTGTAATTTACAATACCACCCTTCCCGCGAGGAGGAGAGCACATTAAGCCGTCGGAGGTTGAAGGTGCGTATCTACAAGATGTTCATCCGTTCCCGACTTACTTATGCTGCGCCAGCTTGGCATCACCTTCTGGCCAAAACCAACAGGGCCAAGATCCAGAGTCAGCAGAACATATCGCTCAGGGTGGTAGTATCCAGAGCGCCGTGGTTCGTGCAAAATTCTGTAATCGCGAGAGATCTGGAGATGCCTACTATCGAGGCATTTGTTGTCGGCCTAGCTAAACGTATGTTTTACCGGGCTGACAACGGATCCTACAAGCATCTTCAGGATATCGCTCCTACTTTTGCACGGCTCCCGGAGGGGAGGCCACTACCTAGGGAGGCGCTCTTGGAGAGGAACTAAAGTAGACAAATCTAGGAGACTAGATTCGTGAGCCACAAGGGCGGTGTTGTAGTAGGAACAGCGCCCAGCACCAAAGGTGCGTTGAATCACCGGCGGGTAGTTAGCCTCCGAGATTCTGCCGGGGAAAACGGGAGATTATCCCATCCCCAACCCAGGCCCATTGAACATCCGAGCCTGGATGACTGCGCTGTCTGTCTGTGTTCCGGTTCCACTAATACCAACTTGTGGAATCATTAAAAAAATGTCACAAAAAATTGACTCTTGAGTCTTGTAAGACTCTTGCGCAAGACCAAGGCCGAGACCAAGACCAAGTCTTGGTCAGTTAACTTTCGTTCTTTGACGAATATCAACGTTTCGAATTCTATCCGTCAGAGAAATACCAAGCATAGCACTTTCCATGGCTCGCTGAGCGACCTTGAATATATGGACCAAACCCACGTCTCTGCTCCGTACAACATTACCGGGAGGACGCACTGGTTAGAGACCTTCGTCTTTAAACATTATGGTATGGGCGATGAGAGGATGTCCCGGAGTTAATTTTTTAATTTTTTTATTTAGTTTACATAC
Source organism: Tinea semifulvella (assembly GCA_910589645.1). Lineage (NCBI taxonomy): Eukaryota > Metazoa > Arthropoda > Insecta > Lepidoptera > Tineidae > Tinea > Tinea semifulvella. Next base: position 8,930,175 of record OU342599.1, read on the forward strand.
TGGTTACATTCTTAAAATTAACAAATAACATTATACATAAGCATGAAATGAATGCAACCTATTAATAGTAAAACTAACACTGATATTCAATTTAAATTCATAAAGACAATAAAATTAATTATTAAATTAAACATTAAATAAACCAAAAAATATTTTAAAAAAAAAACACAAAATTATTAAAATGAAGACCTAAAATATTAAATTTTATACTACGTACTATACTACTATCCAAAAATATATAAAAGCAAAACAAAAGTATAAACAAGAAATATAAGTGGACGTTGCCGTGAACTCGGAGGTTCGATTCCCACCGGGGGCAAGTTGTACATTGTATAATTTGTCTCGATCTGGGTGTTTATATGTATAATATGTATATATTTACAAAAAAAAAAAAGTATAATATGTACTTTATCAACCATCTAGTTTCCGTAACACAAGCCTTGTAGCTTACCACGGAAATTAGATGGCGCTGTGTGACCTGTCTGGAAAAATTTATTTATATTTATTTATTTTAAATACACTATATTTATCCCTCAATTGCTTAGTAAAATATTATTACGTATACCCTCAAGAAACACTAGAAAGAGTCCACTCCTACTAATCCCTCGTTTCAACACGAATTACAGACGTAACGCGTTTTTCATCAGGGCGGTCGAGCTCTTTAATAATCTTGACATAGATGTTGACCTTTTTAATGCTACTACTGCATCTATAAGACACGCAATAGCAGATGAGCACTTCAAGCGAATAGTGAGTAAATAGGTAGTCTTTAAATTATTTAGGTTTAGTTATGTGTATATATCTGTATTGTATGGGAGTGTGTACACATACCCATACATATATGTATATATGTGTGTGTATGTGTATATATGTGTGTGTATGTGTATGTATGCGTGCGTGCATGCATGCACACTTGTATGTGTGTGTGTATGTGTATACTTGTAAATCTTTTTGTTTTTTATTTTGTTTCATTATGTAAAAGTTGCACTTATTGTTTTTCTGGACTTAACACTTGATTATTTATAGTTTCTGCGGTGCGCAGAAGTTTTTAATCCTAAATGTGGAAACTGTTAATTGGCTTTATTGTAATTTAAACATTAACACATAAATGTATCATAGCTGTAAGTTACCCAAATATAAATAAATAAATAAATACTCTCTTAATCGAGGCTACCGAAACAGCAAACATGTCTATATCACTGCGAAACGAATTAGCGAATGCACATAAACGGTTAATTGGGGAGTGACACCCTAAATTTGTATTGGTGCCAGGCAAATGAAAAAATAAAAATTTATTTTAAAATAAATATTTCCTGACAGGTCACACAGCGCCATCTAATTTCCGTGGTAAGCTACGAGGCTCGTATTACGGAAGCTAGATGGTTGATAAACTACATATTATACTTTTTTTTTTTGTAAATATATACATATAAACACCCAGACCGAGACAAATTATACAATGTACAACTTGCCCCCGGTGGGAATCGAACCCACGACCTCCCGTGTTCACGGCAACGTTTGTTACCACTAGACCACGGAGGCGGTCGATAAATGTGGAGACGTTACAATTAGTTACTTAAAATTTTAATGTGTATATAAAAATACCTTTGTCATATCCTCCTAGTCTCCAGAAAAGGCTCCTTCGTACTGCGAATAGTCCTCCAGCCATAGCCGGTGTGGCGTAAGGTTTTGACTGATTATCTGCTCTTTTAATCATAATTTCTTTACTCGGCATGAGCCAACGGAAGTGTAATCGCCAACTAAAGGCCCCCCAATGTGCGTCGACACTCTTTGTATAGGCCAAAGTGTCATCAGATAACAGGTCTATGTGAGGACAAACGAATACATCATCACTTCCTGCGCGGTCCAATAGTGGCTCCAACCAACCTATTGTTACCTGCAAATGGAGTTTACATAGTTTTGCATAAATTACTTTTGGTTTTTGACATCTTCATTAATTCGAGGACTTTATCATTATTAAAATACTTTAAAGCACTTTATTTAAAAGTATGTATTTATCTAAAAAAAAGTATAAATAAATAATAAATAAATATTTTCAGACAGGTCACACAGCGCCATCTAATTTCCGTGGTAAGCTACGAGGCTTGTGTTACGGAAACTAGATGGTTGATAAACTACATATTATACTTCTTATATTCATATTATACTTAAATATAAACACCCAGACCGAGACAAATTATACAATGTACAACTTGCCCCCGGTGGGAATCGAACCCACGACCTCCCGAGTTCACGGCAACGTTTGTTACCACTAGACCACGGAGGCGGTCAATGTATCTATCTAAAAAGTATGTATCTATCTACAACGTATGTATCTATCTAAAAAGTATGTATCTATCTAAAAAGTATGTATCTATCTACAACGTATGTATCTATCTAAAAAGTATGTATCTATCTAAAAAGTATGTATCTATCTAAAAAAGTATGTATCTATCTAAAAAGTATGTATCTCGACCCGTGACCACGGCCAATGCAACTTGGCTGAAACGTCGGGAGAAATATTTCTCTAAGGTAAACGGGTCTTCCGTTAAAATTATAAAAACTATTATGAATGTGCGCGAAAGTTTAAAAAGTTTAAGTATGTATGTATCTAAAAAGTATGTATGTATCTAAAAAGGTGGGAGGTGGGAGTTGGATGAGGGTGGCGACAAATCGGGTTAAGTGACGAGATTTTAAAATATTGATATAAAACAATATCAATTTATAGTACATAATGGTGAATCTGGAGCAGTACATGATAACCATAATTTGGGAAGAAAAACAATAAAATATTAAAAATAACAAAAATTATAAATACAGAATAACGCTTAACACTATAGCTGCTGTAGATAGGCATTGTCACACTATAAGCTAAGACAGTCACAATTATAAAAATATAAATATAAATGTCAGTTAAGATAATAGCTGCTGTATATAGGCATTGCCATACTCACCTCGCAATGAGCATCTAGGAATACCAGAACATCTCCCGTTGCATTTTCAGCGCCCATAAGTCTTGCCCCAACTAATCCAGACCTAACTTTACTTCTTAGTAAGGTCACCATTCGTAACTTGGCCACAGCATCATCCAACTCTTTGGCCAAATACCGACGTTCACTAGCATCGTCTACTAAAATTATCTGTAATTATTGTCATTATTTTTATTAAAAAAAAGTATAGTATCAACACGACCGTATCCCTTCAGGGATAGTCTGAATCAATGCCTTTAAATAAGAGTATTCACATTTGGCATTTGGTGGCTTGGTTGTAAGAACGCGTTCCTTAAATCCTATAAAGGTCGGTTCAAACCCCCCCCCCCCCGGCATGTACCAATGAGAAATACACTTTTCTTACGTACATTTGTCTTAGATTTACAACACCACCGTTCCCGTGCCTCGGAGAGCACGTTAAGCCGTCGTTCCCGGTTCCACTAATACCAACTTATGGCATCGTTAATAATTGTCATAAAAAAATTGACATCATATCCTCGCCAACCCGTCTGGCCAGTGTGGCAAGTGTAGGCCAAATTCTCCAGATATATGTTCTGGAAGGCCCATCTCCAGTAGTGGAGGTCTAGGGGCTGTAATGATGATAATGATTCACATTTGACCGCCTCCGTGGTCTAGTGGTAACAAACGTTGCCGTGAACTCGGGAGGTCGTGGGTTCGATTCCCACCGGGGCCAAGTTGTACATTGTATAATTTGTCTCGGTCTGGGTGTTTATATGTATATATTTACAAAAAAAAAAGTATAATTTGTAGTTTATCAACCATCTAGTTTCCGTAACACAAGCCTCGTAGCTTACCACGAAAACTAGATGGCGCTGTGTGACCTGTCTGGAAATATTTATATTTATTTAGCTAACTTTACTAAAGACCCGTCATGACAAGTGGCAAGCTCGTCGAGCTCGAGAAATATCACAAATAAATTATTATGACCCTACCAGGAATCGAAACCGGTACTTTTTACCCGGTATTCATTCGCGGCCTTAACTACTGGTCCACGAAGGCAGTCAAAAAAATATAGTATAATAAATAAATATACCTCTTTTAACAAATTAGCGGGAGATCTCAATATGACAGACATAACTGTTCTCATGAGGGTAGACCATGCTTCATTGTGAAACACTATGATAATGCTGGCAGATGGCAAATTATCCACTTCTATAACAGCATTCTTGCAACTAAAACATATAAAAAAAACCATTAAAACCCAAAATGAAGTACACTATTGAAAAAAATAAAAAGGAAAATCGTTATAACTGTCTCCGTAGTCTAGCGGTTGAGTCTGGTCGGGACACAAAAATATCTATTAATGTAAATAAATACATTTAATTAATATTTAATTTATTTGTGATATTTCTCGAGTTTGGTACGCTGGAGACATCGACGAGCTTGCCACTTGTCATGATTGGCCTATAGTTAAGTTGGCTAAATATGAATCCGCTTATAAATAAGGTTTCTGACCACCACGAAAGGAAAGCGGTCGTGATGATGATGATGATGATGAAAATCGTTATAAATGTATTTGATATGATTTACCGACTCATATCAGGTATATGAAAGAAGAAAAATTGTGTGTGGGAAAGAGAGAAGAGAAGAATGGTGGCTTGCGACCGACATAGGCTGGTTTACAAAGGTCTCCTTTTTTTCTTATTGAGCAACACGACGCTTACAATAGCATCTAGTCAAGCCGGGATAGTGTTAGGGACTGATGTTAGTCATGAGTGTCTAACTTCAGTTGCTAACATTCATGGACCTTGCGCACCACTTACCATCAGGAGGGCCCAAGGTCACATGTCGTGCTATTATAATAATAAAAAATGAAAAAAAATAATACTCTCAAAAAAAAAATATGATTAGGAAATATGGGATTGATCAGTTTTTTGTATTTATTATTATTTATATTTTGTTTAGTATTGTTTAGTTAATATATATTTTAAAATAATATCATGACAGCTACATTTTTATTTAACTGCCTCCGTGGTCTAGCGGTTAAGTTTGTGGATTTAGACTCGGAGGTACCGTGTTCGATTCCTGGTCGGGACACAAAAAAACAGTTTGTGATCTTTCTCGAGTTTGCCACTTGTCATGATTGGCCTGTAGTAAAGTTGGCTAAATGTGAATCCGTTCTTTATAAGCGTGGTTTCTGACCACCCCGAAAGGGAAACGGTCGTGATCTTACTTTACTTTTATTTTTACTTGTAGGTATAATTATTTAAATTTGAACTTTTATTGTTATTAATTTACCTCTAAAAAGCCTTTGCATATTTTACATATTTTACTTATAAATTAGTTTTTATCATATATTTCATTAATTATTTATATAAAATTACTATTTCAAAATTTATGACAAAGACCTTCAGTCACAGTCACTGATGACGCCGCTCCAAAGAGAGGCGAAATATTTGTCAATAAAATTTTATAGCTTCAATTTATATATATTTTACCAAGTAAGAAACACATCTAACACACTTTATTTGTTGCAGATAATTCATTATTTATGTTAATTTTTTAATTACCTTTCACTCCTGACATCTGGAAGACTTCTATTAATAGATATTTTGTCACTGACTAGTATGTTGTAGGAATGCAATATGTATAGTTCCCTGGCGTATATGAGCTCATGTGGTGAGAGCTGTACTGGTCTCCCACCCTCGCCTGCACCCGACACTGGGTTGTAATTATTACTGTTTACTATAGCTGAAAAGAAAACAATAATATGCATTTGTGGGTACAACGCCAAAGTAATCGATTTAGAGTCTGGCTAATGAAAGTACATAGATAATCGAATTATTTGGAAACTTTAAAATGGCAACACTATTGTGAAAGTTTATTTTTTTCAATGCTGAAGTCAAACATTTGCTTTGAAAATTGTTAATAAAATAATGATAATTACAGCGTTTATAAAAACTGAAAAAAAAATCTTTTGCTTTTGTGCCTGCATGTAAATAACCTAACCTAACCTTACAAGATACCTACTTAGTGTATGTATTGTATATATATTGTATTGTATGTATTATTGTGTGTATGTATATAATTTACATATTGTTTATTGCTTACAATGTGATTGTTTAGTTATAATATAATTGATTTTTACTTGCACCCACCATTCACTTTAAATGCTTTATCTGTTCCTAAGGTTGGCTGTCAGAGATTGTCAAGCGGCATTAAGTGTACATAGTGCAATCAAGTTTTAAATAAATCTTGTCTTGTGACTTACCAAAGTTTCTGGACTCAAACTTCAGTTGGCCTTAAAGCGTTTTTTTGATGACAGTAACAAATACAATCTTTTGGCAACAAAGAATGTTTCGAGTTGATTAATCGTATTTCCGTACAAAATGTAAAAGAAAGTTTTTTCGCGATTTCTAGTACTTAAACCTAAATAATTTTGAAAAGAAAAAAGTATAATATTGTTAATTTTTGACAGCCTCTTAATCAAAAGATAGTATTTCATAACATCAAAGTAAGTCGGTAATTGAGAAGAGGGTAATGTTTCGGGCGTGACAAACACTGGACATTTTGTTTAGCTTTTGCACTATCAAACATTAACAAATTTCGTTTTTTTACAAAACTATGTCCTTTAAAGAGAGAAGACAAATTTCTAAGCATTCCATGGATTCGACGTGCGGGTGCCGGGTCCATCGTGTGTGGGTAAGAGATGAGAAGAATGGTGTCTCGGGCTTGCGACCGACAATAGGCTGGTTTAAGAAAAGGAGGCCTTTTTTATTATTATTGCACGATAATACGCTCACCATCCACGATTCTACTTCTCTCCCTACCCAACCAAATATTGTATGATTCCTTTTAGCCGTCTTGGAAGCTCGTTCCATAAATGTATTGACGGCAGACCTGCTTAGGCCCAATTCTTTCAGTAAGTGATGCAAATATTTTGCTGGAACTCCTCTCGCACTAACTTCCACTGCGTAAAGCAGCAGACAAAATGAGAAAATTCACCGTACTGTATATACCTACATTTTAATACTTTAATGTTTCTGTAAAATTAAATATAATAATTCGAGGGGTTTCATTAAGTAACTTACCATCTGAAAGATTCCCTCCTTTGTTTCCTCCAACATAATGGCCTACTATAACTTTCATTCCATTCTTATCCATAAAACCATTGTGATTTCTTTGTAACCTGTACACAAAATATATATATATTGAGTTTAATTCAAATTTAAAATTGTTTATTTGCTATAAATGTGGTTCATACAGTAATATGATAAGCACGTTAGTAATTAAGTTAGCGCGGTGGTGGCTCGGTTGTAAGAATGCATTCCTTAAAACCTACAAAGGTTGGTTCAAACCCCCCCGGCTATACCAATGAGAAATACACTTTTCTTACATATATTTGTTATATATTCACAACATCACCGTTCCCATGCCTCGGAGAGCACGTTAAGCTGTTGGTCCCGGTTCCACTAATACCAACTTGTGGAATCATTAAAAAATTGTCATTAAACATTGACATATATCCTCGCCAAGCCATTGGGCCAGCGTGGCGAGTGTAGGCTAAATTCTCCAGATATATGTTCTGGAAGGCCCATCTCCAGCAGTGAAGGTCTAGGACACTCTGTTCTAGGGGCTGTACTTATGACTACTTATTAAGTTGGCTCTGCACATTTAGCCATTGTTGTGGCATGCATTTTTTATTTTATTTTATTATTAACTAATTTAACAAATGGTCATCTTTAATTAATTAAATTTATGTCAATATCTATAATAATTTGAATTTAATAACAAAACAAATTGTCATACACAAATTCTTTCCAGTTTATATTCCGTTCGAAGAACTTGCCAATATTATAAAAGCAGCCTATTGTCAGCAATTTATATAGCTACTTTTTAAACATTTTTACTTGTACTTGTTTTATTTCTGTTGGGATTAATTTCATTATTGTTCCCAGTAAATCTCAAATTGAATAATGCATGTATAGTGTATAAGATAGTATAGCACTCCCATCATGTTTGCGGAGGCATGTATGCCAATGCTGGATGCAATGATCAGGCATTATATAGCGGCATTAAGAAAATCTTACAATATTTGGTTGCTTTTTAAACCAGGCTATAGTTGGTTGCAAGGCCGGAACACCATTCTTCCCCTCTCTCTCCCACACACAATGGACCCGGCTTCCGCGTGGTGATTCTATGGCATGGATGCACAGACCGCGGCCCGCGGGCCGCATGCGGCCCGTGGGTCGAATACTGGTGGCCCGCCGACAGCAAAAATAATACTCTCGTGCATTCGAAAAATATTGAATTCTATTCCAGAATAAAACAAAAAAAAAATATGTTCGAAAAGTAATGTGAAACTCGCGCGCGCGCAATTTGAATCTAGCGCCCAAAATTGCTAAGTCAAGTAACATCGCTCGCTATAGAAATCAAGAATTTTCTAGCGCGGTGAGCAAGCGAGATAGATATAGTCCCGTATTCCCGATTGCTCGCGTATCTACACGAAGCTTCCAGAGTCGTTTGCGCGGTATAAAAATCACGTTAACCGCAGCGGCCGAACAGTTCGCTTTTCATTTGAGTGAAGTGTCAACAACAGAAAGAAATAAGCGCGAAAATACAAAGCGAAGTAATAAGTGATTGAGAATAAGTGCAGTTTATTAGTGTTTTTGGGAGGCAATAGTTCTAGTGTAGATTTTAACTCGACTAGCCGGTGTCATATATTTTGATCCACATTCAACGTAGATTTCCTGTTGCAGTGTTAACCCGTCAAGTGCCGTGTATAATTGTGTTGTGAAAACGTAAGTAAAACTCTGTTATTAATAAGTGTTTCCCTACCTATTTAATCAATTTTAATCAAATTTAGCTTTAATGTTGGCTAAATATTAAAATAAACAAAGAAATTACTATTTTTATAAGAATTTCTCTAACTGTAATAATTACGTCATTATTTCAGATAAAATCTGTATAAAAATCTTAAAATTTCTGAGAAATAATATTTAATCAATTATTTTTGATAATTTAAAAAAGGATAGGTAATTTAAGTGGGTACTGTAATTGTTTTTAGGTGCTGTGTTAATCCTAGCCAGGATTAGAACGCAACATGGAGAAGCCAGGACCTAGTAAAAAACGTAAGGTTAAAGATGAAAATCGGCAGTTTCAAGAAATTTGGACTGAGAAATACTTTTTTGTATGGTCGCATAACAAAGTCGTTTGTTTAATTTGCAAGAATTCTGTTGCGATTGCAAAGGATTATAATGTAAAAAGGCACTATGAAACGCAGCATCCTTCTTTTACCAAGTTTACAGGCGAATTAAGAAAGCAAAAAATGTTGTCTTTAAAACGGGAGCTTATTGGTCAGCAAGCTATGTTTACAAAACACATTCAAGATTCAGAAACGGCTACAGAAGTTAGTTATGAAATTTCTCGAATGATAGCAAAGCGAAGTCGCCCCTTCAATGATGGCGATTTTGTAAAAGAATGCATGGAAATTGCCGCTAAGAAAATGTGTCTAGAAGTAGCAAAAAAGTTTGAGAAAATTCAACTGAATCGTATGACTATCCAAAGACGAATTATGTCCTTGTCAGGTAATATTGCGGAACAATTAATTGAAAAAACTAAGATCATGGAATTTTTTTCATTAGCACTCGACGAATCGACTGATATTAGTTCCACAGCTCAACTTCTCATATTCATACGAGGTGTTACTCAAGATTTTGAAGTCTTCGAAGAGTTATTAGGAATGTGTTCATTGAAAGGTCAAACCAAAGGAGTTGATATACTCAATGGACTTTTGGACGAGTGTTCAAAAACTGATTTGGACTTATCTAAGTTATCGGGAGTTGCGACTGACGGTGCTCCTTCCATGATTGGTATCAATTCCGGGCTAGTTACTTTGCTGAAAAAGCACCTGCAAGAAAAAAACATAAACACTGAAGATCTCATGCAGTTTCACTGCATTATACACCAGGAAGCCCTCTGTTCTAAAAAAAATGAATTTCAAAATGTAATGAAAGTAGTAGTTTCGACTGTAAATTTCATAAAATCACGAGGACTCAATCACAGACAATTCAAACAATTCCTTGATGACATCGAAAGCGAATACGGAGATTTACTGTATTATACAGAAGTAAGGTGGCTAAGTCGTGGATTGACACTGGAACGATTTCTAAATTTAATAGAAGAAATTGGAATATTTCTGGCGGAAAAGCAAAGGGATGTCCCGGAACTTAAAAATCCTGATTGGTTGTGTGATTTAGCTTATTTAGTTGACATTACAAATCATTTGAATGTCTTGAACACACGGCTTCAAGGCAAAAATCAACTGATATCCCAGCTCTATGCTCATGTAACATCCTTTCAATGCAAGCTGACACTTTTCAGATCACAATTGAATTCTGGAAATTATAATCATTTTCCGAATTATAAGAAAATGGCTGAAAAATTCAACAAAACTGCGATTAATTTCAGTTATGTAGAAAAGCTAGATATTTTGATTCAATCTTTTGAAGACAGATTTTCGGAGTTTAAAAAAGTGAAACCTCTGTTGGACATATTCAGCAATCCTTTCACTATTTCAGTTGAAAATGCGCCAGAGTCAATGCAGTTAGAAATTATCGACATTCAAAATGACCAAGATTTACGCAACAAATTCAACGAAGGAGACTTGCTGAACTTTTACCGCTGCATTGATAAAAATATGTACGAAGAGTTGCGCATAAACGCTCTGAAATGTGCCAGCTTATTTGGTTCTACCTATATATGTGAACAAACTTTTTCAATACTTAATAATAATAAAACAAAAAATCGAAACCGCCTTGCAAATGAAAGTTTGGAAGCAGTTTTACGTGTTGCTACAAGTAAATTTGAGCCAAATATAAAAAAGATTGTAAGCACTATGCAGTGCCACGCTTCAAATTAATAATTTCTTTTTTAATTTTAATAAATTTTTATCAATTCTTTATTGTCTTTAACTACCTATACCTACTTCTGGCGGCCGGCCCGCTATCAGTTCATGATTTGGCCGAGTGGCCCCTAGTATTAATAAGTCTGTGCAACCCTGTTCTATGGAATGCTAAGAAATTCGTCTTTTTCTTTCCCAGCCATTAAAATATTTAGGTACCTTAATATCCAGGAATGTGTGAGATTGTAACTTAAATACATAGCTGCTATTGATAACATTATTAATATGGCAAATAATGCTAATATACGCTTTTTTCTTCCTCTACAAAGAAGTGACCAGAATTCCTAAAAACAGAAATATATTTAAATATAATTAATATAGTGTTTCCAGTAATTTTCCTTATTTATAAGATACTGGAATGACTACGAAATATTTACTAACATTATCTCTTATAATTTGATATTTATTTTAAAGAAAATTAAATCAAAAACTATTTTAAAACACAAGTCTAAAACTTACGGTTTTAAAAAACGTTATACAATGCAGCAACATTGTAATTCCAAGTATACCTTAATCTACAACTTATAATAGTATATATTTAACTAATAAAGCATTATTTCTTGTAAAATAAGGTTGTATGTTTTCGGTCAAGTTCAATGACCTTTTGACTTTTGTTTGACAATATTTTTTTAATAGTTAAACGCCACTTGGAGACTATTCCTTTGGCTCTGTGTATGTCTTGTCGCTGTAAGAGCTTTTTTGTTACTTTTTTCGCTTTGTAAGTCGTTCGTGATGGCGTTGCTCTATGGTTTCATACATTTTAAGCAAATATCGGTAAAAAAGCGAGCTTTGCTTTGTTTTACTTTCAAGCCAAACACAGCAGCAGTATGTATTTGCTTCGGCTTAAAGGACTTAAAGCTATTGCCATTAATTATTCGAAAAACAAATAGGAAAATTTAAAAACAAATGCCGGTCCTGTTTTTTGGTTATTTTATTTATTTGCAAGGAACATTTGTGTTTTGTGAATAATTAGTTGGCTTAATAATTTATTGAAAGATAAAACATTAGCCTTGGGCCCTAAACATGGGGGGAAGAGGTAGAGGTAGAGGAAAAGGATCCAATAAAAATCGATACTGGAACAAAGGTTTTGAAGATCGTCCTATAAGACCTCCGGGTCTAAAAGGCAAAGAAATCGGTTTGTTTTACAGAGATTTAAGAAAGAATACCACTCCTCGTGATTATACGGTGGGTGTAATATGAATTTTATAATGTGCATATTATGTAGCAGTTCTGTATTGGATTTAGTTTGACAGTCTTTAGCATCATATTTTCCATCTATCTTGTACAATCCGCCAAGTCCGCTGTGCCGGCCGAGCATACACACTATCAGGGCACATCCAGCAAGGACTCTAGCTGCATGCTAATTGGATCGTGCAAGTCCAGCTAGCAAATAATAATTATCATTGTTGTACGTCAAGCCTATTAACGGTCGTTTTACATTGTCCATGACTGTCAAGTAGGCTTGTGTAGTTCACAAAAGACCTAGTTCCAAAGAGTGCCCAAACAAAGTAACTGTTGGAGCTCCTTAGCTTGTTCCGTTTCAACAATAACAATAGCAAGAGAGAGATTAGGAGAGGCAAACCGGAGCAATAAAAAGGATTGACGAACAGAGCTTGTCACCCACACTATTGCTCACTCAAAATTACATGGAGCTTGAGTAAATGACCTCTCCTGTACTATGCGCAAATCTACAGCAAAGATGGATTGTGAATAAGTCCCTTTACATGGGGCTATTTTAGCTGTATGAACAGTACCAACACATACCGGTAAACCACTTCATATGATTGCTTAGAAATTTGTCTTCATTAATCCTATTTATTTCAGATAAAGTTTTCAATTCCAAATGCAGTGATATATAAAACGAAACGTTTTTTACAAGACATCACAAAAACAGAAGAAGGGAAACAGGTTAAAGATAGGTTTAAAGATATCTTTAAAAACAGCACTATATTTAATGATGATCTTAATGAATCTGGAAGTAAATTTAAAATACCTTCCCGTAATGTTGCTTTATCAGGTTTTGATCCTCTTAAAATGGAAGTACAGAGTTTTCAAAATCAGGATTGTGAAATAGCAAAAGGCAATCTTTCTTTGAACTGTTCAAGTTTTTCATTTGAAAGTACAGCCAGCACATCAACTTCATCAGATGTAACTATCAAGCATGAACTAGATGACCCAACATATGCAGATCAAGGTCCATCTGTAGGTGTTAAAGAAGTAAGACCAACTATGAAAGCTGGGGATAAACATTTCCTCAGTTTTCCATATAACACACCAAGCACACCATCAATACCGGACATTGAAACTAAGCAAAACGTTAAAGAGGATCCAACACAATTTAATGTCTCAATGCTTGAGGCCTTACCTCAAGGTGAACAGTTTAAATACAGCTACAATGATATAATAACCGGAACATTTGAAGAAAAACTAGATGAATCTCTTACTAATATTGCAGCTGATAACATTGATCTTGCAAGCTTAAATGAAGCATATTATTGTGAATATGAAGAAATGTTCAACCGTTCAGGTTATAAAGACATGTTACAATTTAGAAAGCAACTGCCAACTTTTTATAAGAAGAACGAAATATTGAAGACTATACAAGATAACCAGGTTGTCGTTATTAGCGGAGAAACTGGCTGTGGCAAGTCTACACAGGTGTGTATTTTACTATTTTTAATGTTTGACAAGATATATCTGGTAAAAGATTTTATTATAATATAATACATAATAATCTACCATAATTGAAAACTGACAATTTAATAAACTTTACCCCAGTGCTCGATATAGGCATATCAGCAATGCACTGTTCGCCTATTAATCAATAATAATAATAATCCAGCAGATATTCAAATTTGTACACAGTATTGGCAGTTAAAGTTTACTATGTATTTTTATTCATCTTGTATGGGATTTGGGCTAAATTGTATTCACAGTTATTCATTTTTAGATAAATTATTAATATTACAATTTAAGTATAAAAAAACACTTTATACAGTTTTAGGTGTACAAAATGTTTAAAATATCGTCATGACTCGTATATATATGTATTTTATATATCAAATAACTATTAATAATAACACAGTAATATTAAGAAAAATAACATTATTCTTATTAATAAAAGTATTGAAACTAAAAAAAAACATTTTTTAATGATATGATTTTATAATTTGATTTATTTATTGTATTTTTAATTCATTGTATTATTTTAATAAATATTGTGTAAACATCTTTAATATTATTTATACAGGTTCCTCAAATAATATTGGATGATGCAATGGCAAATAGGAAAGGAGCTAAAACAAGGATCATAGTAACTCAGCCCCGACGTATTGCTGCCACCTCATTGGCTGAAAGAGTATCTAAAGAGAGGGGAGAGCAAATAGGCAAATCAGTGGGCTACTTGGTTCGCCTTGATAAGTAAGTCATTATCATAATATCATCATCGTAATGATATACAATTCTATATATATAGAACACAGCATCCTAGACCTCCACTGTCGGAGATGGGCATTCCAGAACATATATCAGCAGAATTTGGCCTACACTCGCTACGCAGGTTGGCGAGGATCTGATGTCAATTTTATAATAACAATTTCACAAGTTGGTATTAGTGGAAGTGGTGACCGACGGCTTAACATGCTCTCTGAGGCACTGGAACGTTAGTGTTCTAAATTTATGACAAATGTAGGTAAGAAAAGTGTATTTCTCATTGGTACCGCCAGGGGATCTGAACCAACCTTGTAGAATTTAAGGAAAGCATTCTTACAACCGAGCCACCACCGCGAGAATACCAACGATAAGTATTATTGATTAATAGGTTGCTTTATGAAGACAGTTTCCTAAGCATTCCATGGATTATGCAGTCTGTCATGTGGAGGAGAGAGAGGAGAATAATGTTGTCTCGGGTTTGCAACTATAAGTTTAAAAGCAGGCCTCTTTTTTATTGTCTATTTATTTATGTTAGGAAAACTTACAGCTACTATACATACATAAAATAAAAGATTAAACACAATTAAGTTAGTGACAAGTTTTAACTTATAGGTTTACTAACAGCTACTAAACATACTATATAAACAATTTTCCAGAGAGAAAATTTAAATTAAAATAATAAATTTAAATCCAAAAATGTTTAATTAATTAATAGCTAGACTATCTATACGGATAAGCTGAACACATTTCGAACAATGTTGTGCAACAAAATGCTCACCATCCTTCCAATCTCACAATGCTCACAATCCGTCTGGCCAATGTGGCAAGTATAGGCCAAATACTTCAGATATATGTTCTGGAAGGCCCATCTTTAACAGTGGAAGTCTAGGACGCTGTAATTTAGGGGCTGTAATACTGATGGTGATTGCATTCTACACTCACACAAATATATTATACAAGCTACTTACATATTTTATACATTTACATAGTTTGCAATAGTATTTTGGCCAAATGATCATGTCTGGCCAGCAATTTACATCACAGAGTACTAGACCTCCACTATTGGAAATAGGCCTCGAGTGATCTAGATGATTTTGGTTAATACTCGCCACGCTGGCCAGTCGGGTTGGCGAAGGTCTGATGTAAATAATCATGACATCTTATTTCAAGTTGGTATTAGTGAAACCAGGACCGACATGCTCGCTGTGGTGTTGAAAATATATGACAAATATATATAGGAAAGGTTTATGCCGGGGTTAGCATTAGCGTCCATTTTAGATTTTAAGCATTAACCCCAACACTTTTATACAAGCTTAACTCTAAACCTGAGAAGTCTCAGAGATCTCAGAATGATGCGAGATATGCGAGTAATTAGGATATTTAAAATTGTAACAGGCAGCACTAACTGCTCCCATCTAGAAATATCACAATTTCCCCGTTGTGATCACAGAATGAAACTCATGAGAAAATCCAGCACTACAAATGTGAGATATCACTTCATGAATAACAGAGTTGTTAATATGTGGAACAAAAAACCAGAAGACATATTGAAGTCCTCAATCATAAACACTTTTGAATACAAACCGGACAAGTTTAAAATGAAATAATTTATTTGTCAGAAACATGGTAGGTACAGGGAAGTAAAATAAAAAATAATTATATCACATGCTTCGCTGTTTCTAGAATACAAATATTTATTTAGTCACATGACTTTGTCTAGGTATTCTTTTGTCAAATAAAAACTCTTAAAAACCAGCATTTGTTTGATCTTAATTTAAACAGTTTAAGTGGCAGCTCCTATATAGTAACTGGAAGCTTATTAAATAGCTTTGTTGCTATTGCATTATAATACATAGGTACATACGAGGGGCGTTCAAAATATTCTCGGTATTGATACGTTACAACCTCTTTTATATATATATTTGTTACTGGCCGCTAAGATTCATCCATTGACATTAAAAAAAAGTAAAATTGGAACCGAGATGTTCTTTTGTTTTTCTGCAATTGCCGAACAAACATGAACACCATGAGCGAATTAACAATTTTAACGAAATTAGAGCACCGATCCGTCATAAAATTCTTGACAAAACAGGGTAAAAATCAAAAAACCATAAAAGAGGAAATGGATTGTGTTTACCGTGAGTCTGCTCCTTCTTTATCTACTATTCAAAAATGGTCAAGCGAATTTAAGCGTGGAAGGGAGAGTATTGAAGATGACCCTAGACCTGGCCGGCCTGTAGTGGCTACCTCACAAGAAAATATTGATAAAGTGGAAAAACTTATATTGGAAGACGGCCGAGTGAAGGTAAAATCTATAGCTCAAGTAACCAATCTCTCTATTGGTACCGTACATGACATTATACATGACCATCTTAATATGTCAAAAGTAAGTGCAAGATGGGTTCCGCGAATGCTGACGCTTCTTCAAAAGGATATGCGTGTGGCTTGCTGTTCAGATTTTATCGACCTGTGTGGTGAAAATCCCGATGAGGTGCTGCAAAAAATAGTTACTGGAGATGAAACCTGGGTTCATCATTATGACCCAGAGAGCAAACAGGAGTCCATGCAGTGGCACATTAAGGGTTCAGCTCATCCCAAGAAGTTCAAGGTAATCCCGTCAGCTGGCAAGGTCATGGCCACAATATTTTGGGATTGTGAAGGAGTTTTGCTTATCGATTATAAAGAAAAAGGTGTAAATATCACAGGGCAGTACTACGCTAACGTTATACGTCAATTAAGAGATGCGATCAAAGAAAAGAGGCGAGGAAAGTTAACCAAAGGTGTTCTGCTTCTGCATGACAACGTCCCTGTCCATACTGCTCATATTGCCAAGGCAGCTATTGTTGAATGTGGGTTTGAAACTGTTACTCATCCACCCTATAGTCCGGACTTAGCCCCAAGCGACTTCTTTTTGTTTCCCAATCTTAAAAAGGATCTGCGTGGAAATAAATTTTCTGACGATGAAGCGTTGAAGACGGCCGTGGAGGAGCATTTTTACACCAAAGATAAAAAATATTTTTATGAGGGATTAAAAAAAATAATTGATCGATCTTATAAGTGTATGAACCTAGGGGGGGAGTATATTGAAAAATAAAAATATCAAACTTTTCGTACTTGTTTGTTTTTATCCACATACCGAGAATATTTTGAACGCCCCTCGTATCTTCAGTCCAAATCCCTTGCGGGGTAGCGTATTAAGCGCCACTTGTCACGATCACGACATACCTCTTTCGCTTCTTCGACATTCATTAACCTCTTCATACATGCCCTTTTGTTTCGATGGCTTTTCAATGCACCTTCAGCTATTGTTTTATTTATTTGGTCGTGATAAGTGAGTCTTGTTCTGCCAGGGCTGCTTTCACCCACAACTTTCGCAATATACTTATATCTGGTTCGTCAATCTCTCTTCGCTTATCCCCTTAACATGACCGAACCATGCTTTCTTTTATACCTACCCTTTTCGTATTTCGTCATTACGAATGCGGTCCGTCAAAGTTACGCCGCATATCCGACCTCATTTCTATTGCATTCCAAGTCTCGCTTCCATACATAAGTGTTGGTACCAGCATGGCATTGTGTATGGCGAATCGAGCTTTGTCACTGACATTTCGACTGGCGATCAGTGACTGGGGCACTATTAACACTATTTCCCGCGTTCACTCTTATTTTAACATCCCTATCATACTTCCCATCCGCAGTGAAAACACTGCCATGATATATAATTTCATTTACTTGTTCTAGAGTCTCATCATCAATATTTATCGTCACGGTTGTCATCCTACTTTTTTCAAACACTAGTTAGTACCTTAGTTTTTTTCGCTTTCAAACGGAGTTCTTTTTCTACACATCGCTCTTTCATTTCTGTGACTAGTGATTGCAGTTGTTGTTCGGACGATGCCATAACTTTTAGCTTAGTCTTAATCAGACTGTGATTTCTCATTAGTAGGTATAGTATTGTGTATATATTATATTGTATTGTTAATATTTTATTTATGTTGGTTATATGTATGTATTAGTATGTAATTATTAATAAGTATGTATATGTTATCTGCATTAAAACTCTTCAAGTTTATTTAGTATTGCACCTACCTTATGTACTTACTGCTCTCGTTGTCCCGAAGGTTTGACCGTCATAGAATGTCTAGCAGCATTAGGTCCGCCTTTGTACTTTGTGCAATTAAGTTTAAATAAATAAATAAATAACAACAGCATCGTCTGTATAATAATTTCGGCTATATTGGGTACATTGGGCTAGTGATAATAGAAATAGACTATGGTGATAACTATCAATTTAAACTTTATTTATTATTATTTATTTATTTAAAAACTTTATGCACTAGGTACACAGACGGACTTACTGCCGCTAGGAATTCTTTACTGCTTGATATACCGCCTATTAATCAATAATAATAAATTATATTAATAATATTTTTAATAGAAATTATATTTAAACAGGATTTCAGCCAGGTCAAAATGCAGCATAACATTCTGTACCACAGGTGTTCTGCTAAGTGAATTAGAGACCAACCAGGGTCTTGTGAACACAAGTCACATTGTACTGGACGAAGTACACGAAAGAGATGTCAATGTTGATCTGACCATGTGTCTGCTTAAAGTGGTAAGATTCTAGAATACTACCTTACTAAGCATTTTTAAAGTGTAATAATTATGGACTCGGGAGGTACCGGGTTTTGATTCCTGGTTGGGACAGTATTTGTTTGAGCTTCTAGGAGTGGACTTTATATTTTTTATAACGAAGAATTATAATAGCTTGGTGGTTTTATTGCATCTAATCTTGCGTTGCTTACGTTTAGATCTATCCCTGATCCACTTCAAAGCTAGAAAATGATGAATGTGCTGTAATATGTAGACAAAGGCATATGACTTGGGGGAAAAGGGATAGGAACTCACAGATCTCGAAGCAAACTATTTTCAGCTTGGCCAAGCACTGCACTGTACACAAAACTTCAATTATTATTATTATCTAGCCTTTTGGTTGGATTCACGTATTTTCGCTCGTAAGCTCGGGCAGGCGAAACGTCACTTTATCAAAGCTAGATGGATATATGTTATTTATTTTTATGTTTATATGATTCTATTTTACAACTAATAAAATAAAAATGAAAACTTACATCTAATAATAATAACTAACATTAAGAAAATTAGGAAATAACATAATTAAAACTAAAACTTATATTTTAACTGTGACTGATTATGTACCTATTCGTATATATATACCTACTGGTGAATTTAAAGTGAATATTCTGAAATTGATTTTCTTTCTCAGATAATTTCCAAGCGGAAAGATCTAAAAGTTATATTAATGAGTGCTACATTAGATGCTGATAGACTCAGAGAATATTTTAATGGAGCACCATTAATACAAATAGAAGGCCTAGCCTATCCTGTAAAAGATGTTTACCTGGAGGAAATACTAGGGAATATTGACTACACGTTACAAGAATGTGTGTCAGGATATCAGAATAAAATGATTACTCAGGATTTACTAAAAGACATTCAATATAAGGCTGAAGTTGGTGAGTTTAACTTTTATATACTACTAGCTGACCTGGCGAACTTCGTACCGCCTGACAGTCAATGAATGTCATTATTAATAATTAGGCGCGGTGGTGGCTCGGTTGTAAGAACGCGTTCCTTAAATCCTACAACGGTCGGTTCAAACCCACCCGCCATGTACCAATGAAAAATACACTTTTCTTATGTACATTTGTCATAGATTTACAAAACCACCGTTCCCGTGCCTCGGAGAGCACGTAAAGCCGTCGGTCCCGGTTCCACTAATACTAACTCGTGGAATCGTTAATAAATTGACATCATATCCTCTCCAAGCCGTCTGGCCAGCATGGCGATAATTCCAAATTCTCCAGATATATGTTCTGGAAGGCCCATCTCCAGCAGTGGAGGTCTGGGACGCTGTGTTTACTAGTGCTAGGGGCTGTAATGATGATTAATAATAATAATACCCACACAAAAATAATCACAGATAAATTTTTCGTGCTATGATTTTTTACAACTTTCGTTGTCATTTAAGTCAACAAGAAAGTTATGAAAGACTTCGATTGGGCCTTTCACGATGAAGCCCCAACTCGTGCTTCTGTTTACAACTGGTTTAATGAGTTTAAATGTGGTCGCACTAATCTCACCAATAATCTTCGTGAGGGACATTCTACAGCGACGACTGAAGATAGCATCAGTGTTGTGTTGTATGATAGAGATCGACAGAAGAGTGACCTATCAGCAGATTCGGACAAGCTTAGGAATCGTAAAATGCTTTAAAGATTAAAAGAAGAGACACGAAGGTGACTCAAATGCTGAGTTCGACATACTTACGGGTGATAAAAGCTGTATTTACTGTTATGACCCGGAAACTAAAAGACTGCTCAGTGGGTGTTTGCTTCCGAGGAGTTGCCAACTAAAGTAAAGAGAGGAAGAAGTGTGGGAAAAAAGATGGTGGCCTCGTTCTTCGGAAGCACAGGTCTTTACGCGACAATTGTTTTAGAGGATTATTTTTTTTTTACTTTGTATTGTTGAACATAAGTGGCATTACTAATCATACTTATTTTCAGGGCCATGGCTGAAGCAAATCCGCCATAAATTGAAGCCAGAAACTTACAGAATGTTACTCGACTCGCGGATCGAAAAACCAGACATTTCCTTAATTCTGTCTGTTCTTAAATACATCTGCAAAGGGGAACCGGGTGCTATATTGGTATTTGTAACTGGGATTAACGACATATCCAAATTAATAAAAGAGATGGAATATAGTAGACAATTTCCTAGATATTTGTATGAAATTTACCCTTTACACTCGAAGTTAAACTCCATGGATCAACATAAGATATTTCGTCGGCCTCCGGGCAATGTACGGAAAATTATCATTGCCACTAATATAGCGGAAACATCAATTACTATCGATGATGTGGTCTATGTGGTTGATAGTGGAAGGATCAAAATCAATGGATTGAATATAGAAGAAAATGTTTCTACTCTTACAGTGGAATGGATCTCGAAAGCTAACTTAATGCAAAGGTATTTATTAGTTTATTGCCCAAAGACGAAAGATTTAATTCCGCAAGATATTTTTTCATAGCCAACCATTGGGACAACTTTAAACAATTCTTGGAGTTCATGGGCTCTCCTGTTTCAAAAGTGCTGGCAGATTTCCCTTAACGATACTATTAAAAGGGCTCTAGCCACCATCAAGCTTCCAGCTCTTCTAGAGCCTGATGCAGTTATCCGAGATGAGGGCAAGAGATCTGATGGTATGACGTTGGTCCCCTGGGCAGGTGGTTCCGCGCGCGACACCCTCGCCGCGTCGCATATCTGGGGGACAGCGCATAAACGGGAGCCACGGCGGAATATACGGATTCCAGCAAGTGGCGCAAGTATGTTAGTATATTAAAATACATATTTGTGCCGTTTGCTGTAGAAACTCTGGGCCCATGGAGTCCAAGCGCAAAAAAGTTGTTAAAGACAACACCGTGTCTTGTTGTCACCGGAGGAGGACTGAAAGGGGCTGGCTCTTTCTTCGCCCAAAGAAACAGTATTGCAATTCAGCGGGGAAATGGAGCCAGCGTTCTTGCCATTATTCCACGCGGACGGGGCTTATATCCCTATCGTTAGTATTAATATTTATTTTATTTGCTGAAAAGTATTATTATTATTATTGATTAATAGGCTCGCAGCTCATTGCTGATATGCCTATATCACTGCAAGCACTGGTGTAAAGTTCATAAAATAGTCAGTTATCACCATAGTCTATTGTCACTTGTCTAGTTTGTTTTTAAAAGTGTTAACAGTTGGGGACTTTAATATGTCTTCAATATTAAGTAGATGCTGAGATATAAAAATATCACTACATATTATAAAACAAAATTCTCCGCCGCGTCTGTCTGTCTGTGCGCGATAAACTTGAAAAGAACAAAAGTCCAAAAGCTATATCATACATACTATTAAGTTTCGATGGACACCCATCTCCAGGACATATGGGTGCCAGAGAGCGCATCCCTTGCAGAGGAGAAACTTGCTGATGAGTGGCAGTCAATAATTGTAACACACTAGAGCCGAATCCCCATGAGGACCGATCACCAAGGGCTGATCTGACAGTATGTTTTCACCAGCCTATTGTATTGTATTGTATTATTATTTATTGTCGGAATGGTTGACTATGATAGAATGTTTTGCGGCATTAATCTTTGTGTGATGAAGTGTTAAATAAATAAATAACACAATGCTTAACTTTACAGACGAGGCAGAGCTGGTCGTTGTCAGCCAGGAATTTGCTATCATCTCCTAACCTCATTTAGGGCTGAACATCTAGACGAAAGGATCAGGCCAGAGTTACAAAGAAGTGATCTTTTGGAACCAGTGTTAACCCTAAAAAAACTAAGACTAGGAAATGCAGCCGAAGCGCTTACTAAGGTCTTAGATCCCCCCGCATTATCTACTGTCATATGGGCTATTAATCATTTGACGCAGTAAGTAATCATTTTATAACACTTTAGAGAGTTGAGATTTCACTTATTTTGTCCCGACTTTATATTCATCATCACAACTCTGGAACATATTCCTGAACAAATACATACGCTGGAAAATAAACTTAATTCTAATAGTAGATAGCAGCTGTAAAGATGTATTGTCATTTATCAAGTCATCGTACCTATTTTTAAAGTGAAAACTTTATTGCCAGCGCTTGGTTGGGGACCTATTTCGTTGAACGTACGTCAGAACAGCGCTGAAGGGGAAACAGCGCGGCGGGGAAGGGAAAAAGGGGCGGATAGGCGCGCGCGTACAGCCGCTGCCTCTCTCGCTCTCTCCCGCTCCTTCTTTCTCTTTATTTCTTCCTCTCGAAACAGCGCGGTGGGGAAGTGGAAGAGGAGCGGATAGGCGCGCGTCGCGTGTATAGCCGATGCCTCTCTCGCTCTCTCCCGCGTTTTTTTTAAATTTATTATAGTTTTTTATACTAGCACGGCATGTGAATTTGCCCCACCTGATGGTAAGTGGCGCGCAAGGTCCTTGAATGTTAGCAACTGGAATCAAACACTCATGACTGACATCAATCCCCAACCCTGCCTAACTTCCCCGCCCCAGCAGACTGGACAAATTACCACCATCAGTCCGCCTACCACCTATTTTACCACTACCAGCGTACCAAACTCGGGAAATATCACAAATAATTAAAAAATAATAAACACTAATGAATTGAATGACCGACGTACTCGAACCATCGAAGCTTGTGCGAGCGAGAGAGATGCTAAGCGATTATTATTATTATCAAGGTTATTAATAGGTCGTTGTGGTGTAGTTCTGTATATGTTTTATTTTGTAAATCTGATATAGCTGAGTTTTCCTTGCAGATTCCTTTCTCAGTCAGATTAAATATTAACAGGTCAGCAAACGCTAAGCTGCTGGTATTCTGCTAACAGCTTACTTATTGGACCACTTTGCTGCTTAGTCTTCCACTAGCAGGAGTAGAATCATTCAAAATAATTAATTTAATGACGTTTCATAAATGCCTGTAATAGGTTTACGTGAATAAAGATATTTTGACTTTGACTTTGACAGACCCTAGAACATAGCGTCCTAGACCTCCACTGTTGGAGATGGGCCTTCCAGAACATATATCTGGAGAATTTGGCCTACACTCGCCACGCTGGCCAGACGGCTTGGCGAGGATATGATGTCAATTTTAATGACAATTTATTAACGATTCCACAAGTTGGTATTAGTGGAACCGGGACCGACGGCTTAACGTGCTCTCCTCATCACGGGAACGGTGGTGTTGTAAATCTATGACAAATGTACGCAAGAAAAGTGTATTTCTCATTGGTACATGCCGGGGGGGTTTGAGCCGGCTTTTGTAGGATTTAGGGGACGCGTTCTTACAACCGAGCCACCCACGCCTTATGCTAAGCGATAAACCTTCTTATTTGCATTTGTCGAATTTTCCTTTTAATTTCAGATGTGGAGCATTGAATAAATGTGAGGTCTTAACACCTTTAGGTTGGCATTTGGCTAGATTACCCGCACATCCCGCTGCTGGAAAATTGTTGATTTTAGGTGCACTTTTTGGTTGTATAGACCGAGCCGCCTCTATTGCTTCTGTATGGGGATTTAAAGATCCATTTCACCTCGTCATTGGTAAATATTATTTTTTGTTTTCTTTTTATTTTTTTTATATATTCTGTTACTTAAGCGCAAACCCCTAAAATTACGGAGACTGTTATAGTAAAACGCTATTAAAAATTGCATAATAAAAATAGTTTAATTCTCTTTTAGTGTAACACTTATTTACTTGTAACTTAAAAAAAAACACACATAATACGTAATTGTTTATAATACATGGCTGATATTGTGTACACATGCTTTGAGTTTTAGCAATGTCTATACACTATATCCATTATTATTAGAAACTGTAATGCTAAAATTTGTTTTGTGTGCCTACTTAATAAATAAATGTTGCCATGTCCGTTATACACACAGTGCACCAACAAAACTTGTACAATTGGACGCAGATACGCAAAAAGAATCCAAATCCAAAAAAAAACAGAAAATTAATCATCAATTTTAATCAGGTCTTCTGGATGATATCTTATATCAAAAACAATCCATATAAAAATACCCTTTTTGACATATTCTACAAATAAATATTTTTATTTTTTCATTAGTTTTTTCATTAAAAAAAGTTTTTTTTTTAATATTTGCAGGTAAAGAAGAACAAGTGGACGCTGCACGTCGTAGTTTCGCTAACGGCGAGCCCAGTGATCAAGTTGCTATATCCGAAGCTATTATAGCTTGGGAACGGTATGTCATATTTTCCTAATTATATTTAGTTTTTGTGTTGGCAACATCATTAATCAGCCCTAGACCTTCACTGTTGGACATGAGCTTTCCATATGTCTGAAGAATTTGGCCTACACTCGCCACGTTTTGGCCCCTCTGATGTCAATTAACGATTTCACAAGTTGGTATTTGTGGAACCGAGACCGACATCTTAATGTGCTCCGAGGTACGGGGACAGTGGTATAGATGACAGCTGGTGCAATATGTGAAAACCTTTAATAGTTCTTAGTGAATTTACTGTATAATATTTACTATAATATTGTCAACTGTTGGTTTTCCAAAATGAATAAAAAAAATAATAATAATAATAATAAATACAAATTGAATAGCTTTATTTTTAGTCAAAAGGTTCAAGTTTAAACTGATAAAAAGTATCATCACGACCGTTTCCCTTTCAGGGTGGTCAGAAACCACGCTTATAAATAAGCTGATTCACATTTAGCCTGACCAGGAATCGAACCCGGTACCTCCAAGTCTAAATCCACTGGTAAGTGGGTATAAACTGCCTTCGTGGTCCAGCGGTTAACTTCTTTCGATTCCTGTTCGAGACACAATAATATTTATTAATTTAAATAATTTTCACTAATATTTAATTTATTTGTGATATTTCCCGAGTTTGGTACGCTGGAGACATTGACGAGCTTGCCACTTGTCATGATTGGCCTATAGTAAAGTTGGCTAAATGTGAACTCGCTCCTTACATAAGCGTGGTTTCTGATCACCCCGCAAGCGGGGACGGTCGTGATCTTATATTTTTTTAGTTCATATATAAATATTGTCTTTATAGGTCAAATGACCAGAAGAATTTTGCATACGAAAATTTTCTCTCCTTCTACACCCTGAAGATGTTAGTGGATATGAAAGAACAATTTTGTGGAAACCTCACATCTATGGGGTTTCTTACTCCAGGAAATTTTAGATACGGAAAGGAAAACAGGAATCATGACAATATTAGTCTGTTTAAAGCCATCGTTGCTGCCTCTTTATACCCAAATGTTGCTACTGTAAGGTTGGTATAAAAAAATATGTTATTTTTTTGTGGTATTATAATTCTTATTTTATCAGAGTACCTAAAATTACACTGATTTTAGTTTTAGTAAATACATTAAATTAGATTTAAAAACGTTACCTTAAAAACATTAGTCAGCGTGAGTGACGTCCCTTACACCATGTTCTACTTTTGCTTTTAAAGTGAGAACTTTATTGCGCGCGCTTCGTTGGGGACCTATTTCGTTGAACGTACGTCCGTACGTCAGAACAGCTCTCAAGGGGAAAAACAGCGCGGCGGGAAGGGGAAGAGGGGCGGATAGGCGCGTGCGTATAGCCGCTGCCTCTCTCCCTCTCTTTCGCTCTTTATTTCTTCCTCTCCAAACAGCGTGACGGGGAAGGGGAAGAGGGGCGGATAGGCGCGCGCCGCGCCCCTTTCGCTCTCTCCCGCTCCTTCTTTATTTTTCTTTCTTTACGCGTCTGCAACTTTGCGTGCGCACGCAGCCACACGCATTCATTTAATCTCCATATTCCTATCAACTAGAAATCAATAACCTGCAAGTTTAGTTCTCACTTTTGCGGTACGTCCCGCGACGCACCCGTTTTTTTTATTAATGATAATGGTTGCTAACCAACTTTAAATCGTTATAGATCCTAAATGGTCACTAAAAATGAAAAATTATAAGAGTAACCTCAATATCCATTGTAAACTTTATATAACGAATTGAATTGTCATTAAATGGAGAGAAGATGTATCATTGTATGGAAGACAAGCTAAACCAACCAAAGCCAATTGATTTCGACGCTTTAGGGAGTGTGACGTTACATGGAGTTTACACTGTAGTTGTCGACTTTATTTTTTTATTTTCCACAATTTGGCGTCTGGTTGTCGACTTACTGAAATGTGAATAATGTTATATCTTCAGTGGCACTCGCGTAAATCGAATCGATTGACGTTAGAATTATCAAAATCGGACCACGTATTTGGTCTCCAGTATGCCACAAATGTAGAAACATATATACACATAACCCTATATTGCGTTGTGCAGTCGGCTAAAAAGGTACCTTTCGTAAAAACTAAATTAATGTCTTTGATTGTATATTATTGAAATAAAGATGCAAAGTGTACATGAATTGAAATATTAATAATTTGCAATAAATACAGGTCACAAAACTTTAGTCAGGTATCTACTTACATATATTGTACCTTCAAGTAGGCTTGCAAATCTTTACTTACATACTAATATCATAATCACGACTACATAAACAAACATAAGTGATGACATTAAATTACTTCCAAATCATAAATATAAAAAACAACTCACTGACATGCTGATAGACAAGTGCTACTATTCAGTGCGGGACTTTCTAGAAGATAAATCGCTTTCTATAACAAATTCTTAAAATTATAATTTCCAAATTTGACATTAATATTATTGTATATGTAAGTTAGTATTTAAAAATTTATGTACATAGATATTAATATAATTATTATTATTATATTGTACCGTATTGATAGACGGTTGTACTTGTTACCTAATACTTATACGCCCTCCAGAAAAACATAGAGTACAATACTAACTACACTGTATAACATTACAGAAATGTAAAACCTATTGTTTATAAGAAATAAATGAATTATGAACAAAAAAATTAATAAAAAAATTAAATAAAAAGCAAAAAACGAACTTCAAATACAAACATACAACCCTTTTAATAACAGTAACAAAAACCTAGAAAAATAAGTGCTATATATTGACCGCCTCCGTGGTCTAGTGGTAACAAACGTTGCCGTGAACTCGGGAGGTCGTGGGTTCGATTCCCACCGGGGGCAAGTTGTACATTGTATAATTTGTCTCGGTCTGGGTGTTTATATGTATAATATGTATATATTTACAAAAAAAAAGTATAATATGTAGTTTATCAACCATCTAGTTTCCGTAACACAAGCCTCGTAGCTTACCACGGAAACTAGATGGCGCTGTGTGACCTGTCTGGAAATATTTATTAACATTTATTTATATAATGCTAACTTTTTATTAATTTTAGATGGAAAGGCATCCAAAAGGCATACAAATGGAATCCAAGAGCTATCGTCCATTTACCGGAAGGTCGGGTAGAAATTCACCCCTCCAGTGTGCTTGGAAAGTCATCCGGAAAATATTCCAAGTAAAAAAAATTATTTATTTATTAAAAACTTTATTGCACAAAGTACAAAGGCGGACTTAATGCCCGTAGACATTTTCTGACAGCCAAACCTTAGGGACAAATTAGAACATTTATAGGTGCAATGAAATAAATATTAATAGTAGGATAAATTCAACATAATTATATATACTTACATAATATACTTTAACATATACTATAATATCAATATACTAAATACTAATACATACACAAAAATATACATAAATATACATATATACACTTATTACCATTGTTGGGAGCTATTTAGAAAGTGTAGATAGACGAGTTTTTTGAACGAAGATCTGGTAGACGCTTGCCTTATGGTTACAGGGAGATTGTTCCATAAATTTGTGGCAACAACTGTAAAAGAATTTGAAACAAATCCAGAATTAATCAATACATTTAACTACAACAATTTATACATGCTAATTACAATCCATTTTATTTTACAAACAATACAGCGTGGATTTTTGAGACGGGACAAAACTCGTTTTCGGACAGTTGTGCACTCTGCCTCACCCGGCTGCCTTTACTGTCCTGTCTCAATAATTCACCTGTACATGAAATATAGCTTGAGCGCTATGACAGCTGTCATCTGTCAACTTTAATTGAAAATAAAAAAATGTCGTATTGTCTGTGATAAACCCCTTAATCCATTTTATGAAATTACAAACTATAGTTTATGAAATATAGCTTTAGCTTTCAACTTTAATTGAATAAAAACATGTTAACATTGTACATATTGTCTGTAATATACATACTTAATCTATATTATGAAATTACAAACTATAGTTTATGAAATATAGCTTTAGCTCTCAACTTTAATTGAATAAAAACATGTTAATATTGTACACATCCTTAATATACTTTATGTTTGAAAATTTATGTTTAAAGGTCGAAGCGACCAGTTTCTAATCCTGGCCAAAACTGGCTAACCTACTGGCTAAAGCAGAAATCTACTAGCTTATATCTTCTCGATGTCACTATGGTGTACACTCTGCCTCTACTGTTTTTTGGACAAATTTACATTTCTCAAGGTAAGTTATTTTCCCTGTTGCTGTCCTGAGCACATTCTCTTAGCGGCCATACTATAAAATCTAATAATTTCCAATTAAGTTTTTTGTTGTTGTTTGTGCCCTCTTCTCATGATGGATAATGAATGAGGTGATATTGAAGGCATATATATGTATATATAGACCCTCTAGCCCATGGATGCACAGACCGCGGCCCGCGGGCCGCATGCGGCCCGTGGGTCGAATACTGGTGGCCCGCCGACAGCAAAAATAATACTCTCGTGCATTCGAAAAATATTGAATTCTATTCCAGAATAAAACAAAAAAAAAATATGTTCGAAAAGTAATGTGAAACTCGCGCGCGCGCAATTTGAATCTAGCGCCCAAAATTGCTAAGTCAAGTAACATCGCTCGCTATAGAAATCAAGAATTTTCTAGCGCGGTGAGCAAGCGAGATAGATATAGTCCCGTATTCCCGATTGCTCGCGTATCTACACGAAGCTTCCAGAGTCGTTTGCGCGGTATAAAAATCACGTTAACCGCAGCGGCCGAACAGTTCGCTTTTCATTTGAGTGAAGTGTCAACAACAGAAAGAAATAAGCGCGAAAATACAAAGCGAAGTAATAAGTGATTGAGAATAAGTGCAGTTTATTAGTGTTTTTGGGAGGCAATAGTTCTAGTGTAGATTTTAACTCGACTAGCCGGTGTCATATATTTTGATCCACATTCAACGTAGATTTCCTGTTGCAGTGTTAACCCGTCAAGTGCCGTGTATAATTGTGTTGTGAAAACGTAAGTAAAACTCTGTTATTAATAAGTGTTTCCCTACCTATTTAATCAATTTTAATCAAATTTAGCTTTAATGTTGGCTAAATATTAAAATAAACAAAGAAATTACTATTTTTATAAGAATTTCTCTAACTGTAATAATTACGTCATTATTTCAGATAAAATCTGTATAAAAATCTTAAAATTTCTGAGAAATAATATTTAATCAATTATTTTTGATAATTTAAAAAAGGATAGGTAATTTAAGTGGGTACTGTAATTGTTTTTAGGTGCTGTGTTAATCCTAGCCAGGATTAGAACGCAACATGGAGAAGCCAGGACCTAGTAAAAAACGTAAGGTTAAAGATGAAAATCGGCAGTTTCAAGAAATTTGGACTGAGAAATACTTTTTTGTATGGTCGCATAACAAAGTCGTTTGTTTAATTTGCAAGAATTCTGTTGCGATTGCAAAGGATTATAATGTAAAAAGGCACTATGAAACGCAGCATCCTTCTTTTACCAAGTTTACAGGCGAATTAAGAAAGCAAAAAATGTTGTCTTTAAAACGGGAGCTTATTGGTCAGCAAGCTATGTTTACAAAACACATTCAAGATTCAGAAACGGCTACAGAAGTTAGTTATGAAATTTCTCGAATGATAGCAAAGCGAAGTCGCCCCTTCAATGATGGCGATTTTGTAAAAGAATGCATGGAAATTGCCGCTAAGAAAATGTGTCTAGAAGTAGCAAAAAAGTTTGAGAAAATTCAACTGAATCGTATGACTATCCAAAGACGAATTATGTCCTTGTCAGGTAATATTGCGGAACAATTAATTGAAAAAACTAAGATCATGGAATTTTTTTCATTAGCACTCGACGAATCGACTGATATTAGTTCCACAGCTCAACTTCTCATATTCATACGAGGTGTTACTCAAGATTTTGAAGTCTTCGAAGAGTTATTAGGAATGTGTTCATTGAAAGGTCAAACCAAAGGAGTTGATATACTCAATGGACTTTTGGACGAGTGTTCAAAAACTGATTTGGACTTATCTAAGTTATCGGGAGTTGCGACTGACGGTGCTCCTTCCATGATTGGTATCAATTCCGGGCTAGTTACTTTGCTGAAAAAGCACCTGCAAGAAAAAAACATAAACACTGAAGATCTCATGCAGTTTCACTGCATTATACACCAGGAAGCCCTCTGTTCTAAAAAAAATGAATTTCAAAATGTAATGAAAGTAGTAGTTTCGACTGTAAATTTCATAAAATCACGAGGACTCAATCACAGACAATTCAAACAATTCCTTGATGACATCGAAAGCGAATACGGAGATTTACTGTATTATACAGAAGTAAGGTGGCTAAGTCGTGGATTGACACTGGAACGATTTCTAAATTTAATAGAAGAAATTGGAATATTTCTGGCGGAAAAGCAAAGGGATGTCCCGGAACTTAAAAATCCTGATTGGTTGTGTGATTTAGCTTATTTAGTTGACATTACAAATCATTTGAATGTCTTGAACACACGGCTTCAAGGCAAAAATCAACTGATATCCCAGCTCTATGCTCATGTAACATCCTTTCAATGCAAGCTGACACTTTTCAGATCACAATTGAATTCTGGAAATTATAATCATTTTCCGAATTATAAGAAAATGGCTGAAAAATTCAACAAAACTGCGATTAATTTCAGTTATGTAGAAAAGCTAGATATTTTGATTCAATCTTTTGAAGACAGATTTTCGGAGTTTAAAAAAGTGAAACCTCTGTTGGACATATTCAGCAATCCTTTCACTATTTCAGTTGAAAATGCGCCAGAGTCAATGCAGTTAGAAATTATCGACATTCAAAATGACCAAGATTTACGCAACAAATTCAACGAAGGAGACTTGCTGAACTTTTACCGCTGCATTGATAAAAATATGTACGAAGAGTTGCGCATAAACGCTCTGAAATGTGCCAGCTTATTTGGTTCTACCTATATATGTGAACAAACTTTTTCAATACTTAATAATAATAAAACA
Organism: Tinea semifulvella; assembly: GCA_910589645.1. NCBI lineage: Eukaryota > Metazoa > Arthropoda > Insecta > Lepidoptera > Tineidae > Tinea > Tinea semifulvella. Next base: position 8,962,363 of record OU342599.1, read on the forward strand.
AAAAATCGAAACCGCCTTGCAAATGAAAGTTTGGAAGCAGTTTTACGTGTTGCTACAAGTAAATTTGAGCCAAATATAAAAAAGATTGTAAGCACTATGCAGTGCCACGCTTCAAATTAATAATTTCTTTTTTAATTTTAATAAATTTTTATCAATTCTTTATTGTCTTTAACTACCTATACCTACTTCTGGCGGCCGGCCCGCTATCAGTTCATGATTTGGCCGAGTGGCCCCTAGTATTAATAAGTCTGTGCAACCCTGCTCTAGCCCATACAGCCAAGTCTGACGTAATATTTAATGAGTTAATGAGGTTATTATTATTATTCTATCAGTTAAGTCCGTGGATTTAGACTTGGAGGTACCGGGTTCGATTGCTGGTCGGGACACGAAAATATTTATCAATGTAAATAAATACATTTAATTAATATTTAATTTATTTGTGATATTTCTCGAGTTTGGTACGCTGGAGACATCGACGAGCTTGCCACTTGTCATGATTGGCTAAATGTGAATCCGCTTCTTTGTGAGTGTGGTTTCTGACCACCCCGAAGGGGAAACGGTCGTGATGATATTTTACTAATGAGGTTATCATCAAATTCTCGTTAATAAATATTATTGTGTCCCGACCAGGAATGGAACCCGGTACCTCCGAGTCTAAATCCACAGACTTAACCGCTAGACCACGGAGGCAGTTATCAAAATCATCCCCTTTTTTTTTGTTTATTCCTTGTATTTTTCGATTTTGGTCTTGAATAATTCTGTGGTGTCAAGGAAAAAGGAGCTGAGTGGAAAAATAAAAAAAATAGATTTTTGCACCTATTGGTTCAAAACATTCGTATGCGTCAATGCAATAAGGAGATGAGTCTATAAACTGTACAGTTTATTTTACACCCCTACGTATATGAGGGGCTAGTCGTAACATGAAAATGTATAAATAAGTAAAAAGAGTTCAATCGAGTTATTTCAGTATCGCGCTTTTACCGCCAATAATTCAGTTATCCATAGTGAGATGAGCCGACTCGTACCTAAAGTATACGACTAATGAAATAGAACCTTACGTATTTTTTTTTTTTCTTTTTTTCTTTTTTTTGTCACCATACATTCCCACCGGAATTTGGTTAGGTCTATGTTTAAGTACATAATTCAATTAGGTACAAGTGTTATATTATACTTACTGACTACATACTCGTATATCTATCGTGCCTGGAAAGTGTTATATTTGAGCAAAGACCAGAACTGGCAGTAGGAACCTTAAGATGAAGACACTTAAAATAACTTAAATGCGGCTGTAAAGGGGCTTGTCAAACTTTATTAGTATACTAAAATTAACTTAAATAAGACTAGTAAATTACAACTTTCTAATTATAAAAATTAGTTGTTTTCTTAATTTGCCTCTAGTGAAAAGTTCAAGTTATGTACTTATCCCCTTTTTCCTTGACACCACAGAATTGACCCTGTATTTGTGTATTTTCAGTGGACAGATCGCCTGACCATTGCGACATCAATATCGCAGGTTACAAAGTGCGTTGTAAGAAAGAGATCGCTCAAATTGTGTTCGAAATGAGATTCGTTTTGGACTATGTATTAATGAACAGAGTAACCGATACTCCGGAATACGCTGTCAAACATAGTCAGTTCGAAGACGGGGTTTTAAAGTAGGTATACTTCCATACTTTTTTTTGTTTTTTTGGTAATCTTCTCCCGATGGATGATGAATGAGATGATAGGGAAGGCAAAGAGTCTAGCCCATACAGCCAAGTCTGACGTAATATATCTTTCTTCTTAATGAGTTAATGAGGTCATCATCAAATTCCAGATGCTGCAGAATTTGATGCTTTTCTTGGAGTCACTCGCGGCACCTTAGCTCAAACACGTCGGGTAAAATATGAGAGTTGACAGCGCGGGAAAACCGCAAAAAGTAAACTGCAACTTGTGCCCCATATTTAAAGTCCAATTTATCGTTTTCCATAATTATTTACATTGTAGCACATTATTAAACAAAACAACACCACTTTTGACCAATAATATCCACAGTAAATTAATTTACAAAATAAAAACTTGCACTTGACGTGTCCGCGCAAAATGGCGCGAAGCACTCTTTTTTTTAAATTAAAAACTTAATTGCACTACGTACAAAGGCGGACTTAATGCCGCTAGGCATTCTCTGACAGCCAAACCTTTAGCACTATAAGACAGTATCAATGGTAAGTAGGTGCTATATTATAAAGTAATAATTTGTAAAGAATAACAACAAATACATTAAAATAATATTTATTATATATACATACTCGTACATATATACAATACATATAATATAAAACTACTCATGTAATGAAGGAAGTGGTTATAATGTAAGTTACGCACTTCACGAACCTATTTTGATAAAATTTGGCAGAATTGTTCATTCAAAGCCTTTGACAGACATATGACGTCATCACCTGACCACGACATTAGACTCTGCGGCCATCTAACTGTCAATCTATTTATTTTACCTTCACGCCTATATTACTGAACTGATTTTGATAAAATTTTGCAGAATTGTAGCATTGCGCTCAGAGCGCTTAGAATAAATATGGTACTAACAGTCGTTCCGAATCAAATATCACGATTTGGATGCTCAGAGCGTGATATCAATTCAGAACAGTCTAAATCACATTTTCATTCATAACATAATAGTTTTTTTTTAATGTATGGAAGATAAATTGCGGATTCCACATCTTTGATTATGAATACTAACAAACATAGCATCTCTCGGTTTATTCATCTTTATATGTGTAAAGTTTAATATTAATAACTTATTTTGGTCTTTTAAAATAACTTGCCGTGTTACAGACATTTTTTTTTCACTTCCTACTTAAATGTTAATTATAGATTTGTTTTCGAAGTAATGTACAACAGTATAAACGAATTACAATATTAAATGATTTAAAAGAAAACCTAATATTAAATAAACTTGAAAATGGCGCGGGACATAATGACAAAAAACTGACAGCGCTCGATATCGTGAGCAGTCTAAGCGCGAGGAATAATGTCATTTGTGACGTCAAAATTTGGCAAAACAGTTTATGCACGTCTCGGAACACCTTTAAGCGTGCTGAGGTTACTATTATCGTGTCTCGGAACGAGAAAAATGTATTAATACCACTTTTATTATACGGATGAGTAGAGCTTAAAATAAATGTAATTTAAATACTGGTTGAAAAAATATTTATCTCCATTAATTGTACAAAAATGTCTTTACGTTCCAACAATAGTTTTAATAATTAATTCATTAATTTCAGTGCTGTGATAGAGTTGATGACTGCCGAAGATGAACGTACTGAATGCGATGATGACTCCGACACATCAGAACGTAGTTACAGGAATTAAACCATATGATTATCTATCTACATAGTCTGACCATAAATACTGACATTCAACATTCGTTGTGTTTTCTAATTATCGCGCCAATTTTTGTTAAATATTCTTTTGATTTTAAATGGAGTAAGGTAATAAGGGAACCGAATAGTGTTGCCCAATCTTGGTCTTGGTCTTGCATTTTTGCAAACAGCAACAAGACTACTGATATGGTTGCTAAGACTAGGGTAGTCTTGCGCAAGAGTCTCGCAAGACTTTTTCCATTTTTTTCTAAACTGTTTACTTTTTTTGGGGTTAGGTTTTCAATAAATTTTAATAGCGTCGTGTCCGTAATTTTGAAATTTTTTTTTGTTCCAAGGAAAAAAATACGTTAGGTATTTGGAACTTGGAAGAGCACGTTTGCAAATATTTTTTTTTTAGTATACCTAAATCCTACCTATACCTACTGCCTCCGAGGTCTAGCGGTTAATTGGAGGTACAGGGTTTGATTCCTGGTCGGGACACAATAAATTATTTAATTTATTTGTGATATTTCTCAAGTTTGGTACACTAAAGACATCGCGGAGAGAGATTTCCTTAGTACAATTGGAAAATTAAATATAATATATATTTAGTAGAGTCAGTAAGAGTCTTGCGAGACTCTTGCGCAAGGAGTGCAAGACCGAGACCAAGACCACCTATTCTGAAGCTTTGGGCAACACTAGAACCGAATTGCTGTGATAGTACTACGCAAAGTAGGTATGAAGCCAAAAATATATATTTTTTTAAACTATCCATCCGTTTGGTCTAACCACTAACCCTAGGCTTGGTCTTGCGTAAGACTCGCAATTTATTTTTGAATTGGTAACTGCTTCGTGTCTTATTTTTTTAGGGTTCAGAGGATATCGAACTCTTATAGTAGATGGCTTGAAATATGTCTAAAATTCTACTGCTCCAAAGTGGCCCTGAAGATGTATTTTCAGGGAGGTATGACAGTACACCTGTATGCCTAGTGTGACAGTGAAGTTTCGTAAACGCAACTATAGTAGTAGAGTTTTTTTACTGAATTTTCGATGTTCATTGCCTGTTATTATAGCCAAACTTGCAATAACACGCAATGTAAAATAAAAAAACTTAACTACAGCAGTTACGTTTTCCGAAACTTGCATTTTACACTAAGCACACTGATGAGTATTTCTATGACCACAAAAAGATGAAATTACGGAACAATAAATATGTCAAAAACATCAATTACAATAGACAATAAAATAAAAAAATCTAATCCAGATGTTTACAATCCATGAGTTTGACGAGTTCCACAAAACATTGAATACTGTCAAAAAAAAAAAAATTATGTGTGATTTATTATTTAAGATTTATGTCGCCAAAAATAAGAATAATGTTAAGTTTGTTTTTAGCGGTTAAGTTCGTGGATTTAGACTCGGAGGTACCGGGTTCGATTCCTGGCCGGGACACAATAATATTTATTAATTTTAACATAAATAAATTTAATTTATTTGTGATATTTCTCGAGTTTTTGTTATTCTTGACACAACGACGAGCTTGCCATTTGTCATGATTGGCCTATAGTTAAGTTGGCTAAATGTGAATCCGAATTCTTTATAAGTGTGGTTTCTGACTACCCCGAAAGGAATAAGATCGTGATGATACTTTTTGCTTTTTTAAAATGGCAATCCTGTGATGTATTAGAAAATCATTTTAAGGACTTTATTTAATTATTTAACTTTATTAAATTTATGAATTAATATATACAAAAAAAATACTACCAGCTAGGATGGGCGGCATTCTGGAAACCCCGGCACATCCTCTCATCTTTCATACCACAAGGTTCAAATACGAAGGTCTTTAACCAGTGCGTCCTCCTGCTACTGTCGTACGGAGCAGAGACGTGGACACTGACAGTGGGTTTGGTCCATAAATTCAAGGTTGCTCAGCGAGCTATGGAGAGAGCTATGCTTGGTATTTCTCTGATGGATAGAATTCGAAACGTTGATATTCGTCAGATAACCAAGGTTACTAACATAGCTTTCAAAATTAGCAAGCTAAAGTGGCAATGGGCCGGACACATCTGCCGCAGAACCGAAGAACGATAGAGCAAACGGGTTCAGTGGAGACCACGTACGGGAAGACGCAGAGTGGGATGACCTCCCGCCAGATGGAGAGATGACCTGATACAGGCTGATGATAAATGTTATATAAGATGCGCAACTACATCAGTGTCAGCATACAGAGAGCATCTCTGTGATTCTTTAGTATTATCCAGATTCAACTATGCTGACACTGTGTACGGTCCATGTCTGCTGGCGGGAACAGAACGTCTTGTCCAACGAGTTCAAAATGCTTGTGCTCGTTTTTGTTATCCTATACCGCCTAGGACTTATGTAACACCATTTAGCCACTTTACTATTTCGTATAGTTCAATTCAATTCGTTTATTTTCTGTAATTAAGCATAGGACAAAAAAAATGTATTTTGCACTTTTGCATGTCAAATTTACAATAAGTATAGTTTAATATTAGGCTACATAATTTCACAGCATTCTACCAGGTAGAACGCCATGAAACTACACAACCTTACTTAAATGTAGAGCAGTGCGTTACAATACAAACATAAAATAACATTTTTTTTTAAAAACCTCGTGATTTATATACACAATAATAATTCCACACAAAACTACACTTATAATTATAGCTGCTGTAAATAGGCATTGTCATCTTATCAAATAATATACAACTATAAAAAATATAAATGTCACTTAAGATTACAGCTGCTGTAAAGAGGCATTGTCATTCTAGAAGCTAATGCAACACAAATATAAAAAATAAAAATAAAATTCACTTATAATTATAGCTGCTGTAAAAAGGCATCGTCATACTATAAGCTATACTATATAAACACAATTATTTTAAATAATAAATGAGTACACCCATGCGTTCTTGTCTTGAAAATATCAATAGTGTAATATCCCTTTTTAATCAATTGATGTTTAATAAATAACATAAACCTATTAAGTGGCAGATTTATTAGTTCTTCGGGCAGCTTGTTGTAAAAGATACATTGTCCAAGAAAGGACTTACTACATTTGGTTAGTCTAAAGCGAGGAACGTATAGTTTGTTTATATTTCTAGTGTTGCGGCTGCTGTGGTCTTTTTTATTTTTTTTAAACAAATGTATATTTTTGTGTACATATATTAAATTTTCAAGAATGTGGTTTATGTAATAGTTAGGGTCAACTCTCCAGTTTACCTCTATAAAAAAATGATATGGCCGCAATATCCCATATGATATCCCACGCGATCTAGTCTCAGACTGCTATCTATGTCTTCCCCGATGCAAGACCTCCTCGTTCCGCGGAAGTTTCAGGTATGCTGCTGCAAAGATATGGAACAACTTGCCATCACCACTGCTCGACGTTTTAAAAACAAACTCAAAAAATATTTGTTCACATCTCAACAATCATTATTTATAGCAGCACGCCTAATCAATAAAGCTAAGTTACAATACTTAGTAAACATTATTTATTTATTTTAAAAATTAACCAAATTATATAGCCATAGTTTTATGTATAGTATATTATTTATTTGAAGGACAAGTTTTTATTAATATAGCTTCTTTTTACTGCCTCCGTGGTCTAGCGGTTAAGTCCGTGGACTTAGACTCGGAGGTACCGGGTTCGATTCCTGGTCGGGACACAAAAATATTTATAATGTAAATAAATATATTTAATTTATTTGTGATATTTCTCGAGTTTGGTATGCTGGAGACATCGACGAGCTTGCCACTTGTCATGATTGGCCTATAGTAAAGTTGGCTAAATGTGAAACCGCTTATTTATAAGCGTGGTTTCTGACCACCCCGAAAGGGAAACGGTCGTGATGATACTTTACTTTTTACTTTTTTTTAATTTTGATACAATAATCATTAGAATATTTTTGGTAGTTTTATATTTATTTATTATGTTATTTATATTTAGGTATATTATTGTGAGGGATTAGCTAACAATCAGCGCTGTGACCGAGTGTTGCAGCTTATTGCTGAGCTGATTCCCTATTTGTCACCACACTATCTTGTTTGTTGTATTATTATTTTTTATTGCTTGTGTTTTTTTGTGACAAATAAACTTTTTTCTTTCTTTCTTCTTTCATATATCATTTGTTGATAATAAATACATCTGATATACACGTAAATTATCCATAGGTTGTATGTCTGTATAATCATAACACAGCCCTAGAACACGGAGTCCTAGACCCCCACTGTTGGAGATGTGCCTTCCAGAAATGTCTGGAGATATTGGCCTATACTCGTGACGCTGGCCAGACGCGTTGGCCAGATGGTTTGTTATAAACTTTTAATGACAATTTATTAACGCTTCAACAAGTTTGTATTTGTGGAACTGGGTCCGACGGCTTACGTGCTCTCCGATGCACGGGGATGGTGGTGTTACAAGTCTATGGGAAGTGTACGTAAGAAAAGTGTTACTGTGGTTTAAGGACCAAGTGACCACCATTTTTTTTTTCTTTTATACTAGCACATGTGACCTTGGGCCCACCTGATGGTAAGTGGCGCGGGTAAATATACGGGTTTTTTGAAAATAAATATTTATAGTAGATTGTGGAAATTTTATTTTATTTTTATCATATTTGAGGGCTACCATTTAAACTCATTGGTTAAATTGGGCCTTCGTCATCATCATCATAGCCCCTGAAGACAAGAGTCCTACACCCGTATTTTTAGACGTTTACTCAACGCCTCCACTCAACATTTCCTTCCAGCTGTCAAACGAAAATTAAGTTTATGTAATGGGGTGTATCACTAACTTTTTATCATGATAGATGGTACCTAATATAACTGTCAGTTGCATAGAAATCTTGCATTTTTATTACAAAATTTATATAATTTTTTGGATATTATACCGAAGTGAGTGTACAAATCGAGATTTCCAAGCGAAATCAATGATATGGTGATCTCAAAATTGCCGTTCTATTAATTCAACCTTTTTTCTGTTTAAAGACGGTGTTCGCTTTCTTAATTCGTTTTAAGGTAGGTAACGTTAAGTTAAAATATATGTTTCTGTTATAAAAATAAATAACTACGAAAACATTTAAAAAATGATGCGTCATACGTGTAAACAAGGTACCATTGCCGTTAGTGACATCTACAAAAAGCTTTGCCTGATACACCCCATAGTTACGATTAAAGTTAAAAGTAGAGCTAAGCCAACAATTTATCTTGAAGGTCAGCCGTAAGCTGGTATATTAGACGCAATTTTTAACTTTAATCGTCTTTATTTTTTATTCATTACAGCCCCTAGAACAAAGCGTCCTAGACCTGTCCCGGTTCTAATAATACCAACTTGTGGAATCGTTAATAAATTGTCATCATATCCTCGCCACGCTGGCCAGACGGCTTGGCGAGGATATGATGACAATTTATTAACGATTCCACAAGTTGGTATTATTAGAACCGGGACCGACGGCTTAACGTGCTCTTCGAGGCACGGGAACTGTGGTGTGATGATAATTGTACGTAATAAAATTGTATTTCTCATTGGTACATGCCGGGTGACCTCCACTGTTGGATATGGTCATACCAGATTTCTGGAGAATTTGGCCTACTCTCGCCACGCTTGGCCAGACGGGTCGGCGAGGCAATTGGGTCTTAATGACCAGTAATTCAATCCGTAGTTAATGGCCGCTTTATCCAAACAGATTACCAGCCCTTAACCCAATGAAGCGTGGTACGAAAATGGATAAAAGCATTTGACGGTATGCAACCCAACAAAATTAGTAAACCAGTAAAAATCACCTAAAAACTGGATCTGAATTCTTTCTTAGTCTCAGTCGATCACTTAAATGGCCGCGTTGCTTAAAATGTACTTTAATAAACGAAGCCACTTGGTCTAGTGATGGTTAATGAATTATCGGACCTTACAGCTTTTAACAGACCATCCAATTTGGAATAACCAACTTCAGTAAAGAAGCCGACAGACTCATTCAGCTAGGATGGGAGCATTCGGGAAGTTAAGACACATTTTTCAATCGAAGATACCACAGTGTTTGAAGACAAAAGATTTCAACCAGTGCGTTTTTCCAGTAATGTTGTATGGAGCAGAGACGTGGATACTGACAGTGGGTCTACAAGCTCGGAATTTCTCTGAAGTATAAAGTCAGAAACGTTGATATCCGTCAAAGAACCAAAGTTACCGACATAGCTTGAAGTGGTAATGGGCTGGACAGTGGGCACGTCTGTCGCAGAACCGATGAACAGTGGAGTAAACGGAGACCGCAGAGTGGGACGACTCTCTGCCAGATGGTCGGATGACCTGAAAGCCGCTGGTGGAGAATAGGGTGGCAGAAGATCGTGTAAAGTGGCGAGCCTTGGGGGATATCCAGCAGTGGGTGAACAGCTTTTAGTCAAATAATAATTTTGATATTAGAATCAGGCGTTAGACGCCTAAAGAATCTCCATTTTTAAATACTCACGACACTATATGGATAAATTCAGGCGTTTACTGCGTTATTATTATAAAATCGTGTATATATAGTATATACGTATTTCTACTTATATAATTTTGGTAATTTAATATTATAATACAAGTTTTGCGAGAATATTCGATAAAAACGCTCAAACATGTTAACATAAATACCTACCCAACCATTGACCTTGACATTATAACCTAACCATTTTAAATAGAACACTACATTCAATGTCAAATAAATGATAACAACTCGCTTTGCATATCTTTCTTACATTTACACGTATTATTTACTTATTGAGTGTTTATTATTTTAGTAAGATAACAGTATAGCTTAGGTATTTCATTCTCTGGTTAAAACATCCAAAATGACTGTACCAAACAAGTTGTTTCCGATCGCTAAGGTTAGTACCTATTTTTATTATTTTAAACCCAATGTTCCAATATTTATCCTGTCATATAGATAATTGCAACCCTTTTCTAGCACCTAAATTGCATAAGGTGTAATTTAGCAATTGGTGGAGGGCAACCCTTCTTGTACCGGCTGTGATATAAGGCAAGAATGAGTCAAAATGTCAACAAATGACAAAAAATATTGCTAGAGCGAGATCGAATGTGGTAGACAACGAGGTCAAATATATTAAATGTCACTGGTGGTACCTAAATTCTACCATGACAGCCTATGAATGATATTTATGAGAAAATTAAGCGCGTGTGACAAGATTGTGAGATAAAACAAAAGAAATTAAACTATACAATAATTATTTACCTTTTTTTATGTTTGTCTAAAGCTATTACAGAGATCCCTAGCAAAGCCAGTGTTTGGAATTCAAAGGAATAGTCATAGTCAATTTATAGAAACAAATGACAACAATGGAACGCGTGAAATTATTTTGAATCATGAAAAAACAAGGTAATTTCTTCAGTTTACATAACTACAGAAAACAAACACTTTTGCTTCCCTCTCGCTCTCATACAACAATTTAGTATCATCACGACCGTTTCCCTTTCGTGGTGGTCAGAAACCACGCTTATAAATAAGCGGATTAACATTTAGCCAAGTGGCAAGCTCGTCGATCTCTCCAGCGTACCAAACTCGAGAAATATCACAAATAAATTAAATGTATTTATTTACATTAATAAATGTTTTTGTGTCCCGACCAGGAATCGAACCCGGTACCTCCGAGTCTAAATCCGCTAGACCACGGAGGAAGTTTACAACAATTTACTTTTGAGAAATGTAGTCTATTAACTTCCTAGTAAATAAAATTACAGACCTTTTAGATTTTATTTTGCTTTAAACCTACTTAAAACAAATCAATCATACCTATATTACATAAATGTCCGTAATGGGGTGTATCAGGCAAAGCTTTTTGTAGATGTCGCTAGCGGCACTGGTACCTTGTTTACACCTAAGACGGATCCTTTTTTAAATTAATTTGTAGTTTTTTTTATAACAGAAAAATGAATTTTCACTTAACGTTGCCTACCTTAAAAGACGAATTAAGTAAGCGAACACCGTCTTTAAATTAAAAAAAGGTTGAATTAAAAGAACGGCAATTTCGAGATCACCATATTTTTGCTTTCGCTTGGAAATCTCGATTTGTACACTTAAAAGCTGTTCACTTCTGCATAATATCCGGAAAATAGTAAATTTCGTAATAAAAATACAAGTTTTCTATGCAACTGACAGTTCTATTAGGTACCATCTATCATGCGCCATCTGTTGTGATAAAAAGTTAGTGATACACCCCATTTATTACATTTCTTAAAAAAAAATATTTAAAATTGTTGGAGCATGCGAGCAAAGGATGCAACCTTACAAATCCAGTTAAGATGGTTTAACGGTTTTGCATGCCTCTCGCTCGCACAATCCAATGTTTTAGGAGTTTGAGTGTACTGGAGAAATGTAGTCTCAACATTTTAGAAAATAAAATTACACACATATTGGACATATTTTCACTATGTACCTAGAAAGACAGAAAAAATGTAAATATAATTGTAAAAATGTAAATAGATTAGAGTCTGGCTAAAGAATGTAGGGAATAGTCTATAAGCTGACACGGCCTTTTTACAGCCACGAATTAATTTTAACTACCTAGTTTTAAGCAAAAACTTGTTTATGGCAACAGTGTTTTAGTTGAAGATGATGGTATAGCTGATATGATGGGTCCACCCATAGTAGCTGCTCGTTATTTTATAATCGAAATAATAGTAAACTATAAAGAAAAAATGTATTGACAATATCCAAGTGTTGTTGTGACAATCAAAGGAAATAAATGATTTGATTTGATAAACGAATTTTGGAAACTTTCGAATGGCAACACCTATCAAATCAAATAGTTTATTTCATTTGGTTCGCTTGAAACTACTTGGATATAGTCAGAACTATTAAAATCAATACAATTATTAAAACATATATGTACTAAAGAAATAAGAATAAAATAATAAAAAAAAAAAAAAAAAAAAAAAAAAAACATGCACTTAAACAAATACTATACACAAACTTTACGTATATATTCCATATACGATGTAATTATGTAATATACTTTTTTCAAAATTTATGACAAAGACCTTCAGTCACTGTCACTGATGACGCCGCTCCAAAGAGAGGCGAAATATTTGGCAAAAAATATTTTAAGCTTCAATTTATATATTTTACCAAGTAATATACTTTACATAAATCATACAAATAAAAACATAAATACACTCTTAAAAATTATATACACATAAATAGTAAATGAATTAAAATACTCACATATTTAAAATACGATCCTAATTACTACTTACTACACATATACTCTATACATAGTAAATGTTAAAAATAATAGATAACCAGTGCAAATATTAACTTACAACAATATACTATCTAAAAAACTTAAAATTAAAAATCTAAAAAAAAAAAAAAAAAAAAAAAAAAAAACTTAAAATAATAATTTGCCCATTCTAAATATATTTTAGATCTATGGTTGGAGGCTAACCGTTTCATTGAAAACAAGCACCGATGAATCACAACACGGTATACTTGGTCGTCAACTATCTTTTTTAACATCTACCTACATTTTCATTTACTAATTTAACTTTGCAATAATTATTTTGATTCATTGTCTACAAATAGTGTTACATTTTTGTATAAAATCATTAGGATGTTTCAATATATGTAATTAGGTAGTTTTTTATCTAATCTATTTTTAATATATATTTATCTTACTTATATGTATCTTATTTTATTTATATAAATACTATATTTTATGTATTCTATATAAAAAATAAAAATATTATTATGATTGCTTAAAGTTCATTTAATATCTATTTATTCCATCATAGTTTCTTAGGTGTATAAATACATATATCGAATCATACTCATTCCGCACTCAATGAATACTGCTTCCCGAAACACAGGTACTCTTCGTTCGGGTTTCAGGGTTTTACTAATGCTGGTGGATAGTTTACGTCACTCTATGATCTGCGTTAAATATTTGTCTTATACCTACTTCCTTATAAAATGTAAACTTGAACTCTTTGACTTCGAATAAAGATATTTTTATTATTTTTTTATTTTTTAAACAAAGTGGTAATAATGGTTGGATCGTAAACAGGTAATAATCCATATTTATGTATGAGACACATTACTGCTATGCCCGTCTGGCCAGCGTGGCGAGTGTAGGCCAAATTCTCCAGATATATGTTCTGGAAGGCCCATCTCCACTGCTGGTCTAGGACGCTGTGTTCTAGGGGCAGTAATGATGAAAAATGAATGAATGACTTAAATAAGATCCTGGTTGTAAAGTGCGTGTATGTGACAGTGTAACTTTTCAATATGGCATTTGTCAAACATTTTAATTGTTTGGTTGTTAACTCCTCATTTGCGTTATAAAAGATAAATAAAACTATAAAAAGTGGAGTCCGAAAGATTTTTTTATCTAATGTTTAAATTTTAAGAAAAATAATCTGAATTCAACCAAAAACTAGATTGTTTACGTGTCGTGTTGAATTTCTTAGTTTAGTATTATTTTAATACCTGCAACAAATAATCTTCTCAGTGAAAGCATTTCACTTTCATTTCAATTTTTTTGCCGTATAACAAGTGCAATAACCCGAACATAGATGGATCAATTATTGTTTGACCAACTTTTAGGGATACCATACTAATATTTTTTGAATTTGCCGCGCTTTTTCGTTATCTACTTTCATTAGCCAGTTTCTATTTTACTATAACAAATCTTGATTAATGCATCCCTAAAATTTCCATAATTTTATTTCCTAAAAGTTGATAGTCTACATTTAATGAAAGTACCTACATTGGGACTTAAAATTCTTTGAAAATATTGAAATGTGCGAGAGAGAGATGCAACAACATACTTAAGTACCTACCTACATGGTTGTTTTTTAAATAATAATACTTTCAGAAATTCTCTTTCACTGGAAATGATGACGCATTTGTTAAATGTAATCAATTCGAATAAAGATGACCCAGCTTTGAGGGCCATAGTCCTGTCTGCTAAAGGAGCTATATTTTCAGCTGGACATAACCTTAAAGAGTTGGTAGGTTAACGATAAGTATTACCCGACCGAAACACGATTTCCAGCCGAAAACAAATATTCGGATACTTACATTTTCGCTTGAAGATGTGGGATGCTCTCCCAGCCAGTGTGTATTTCCATTCTTGTAACCTCATTCAAACGAAATGTGAAAAAGCATTTTGGTAGGCCGGCATAGTAGATACCATCAAACGTGTTCAGTATAAAAAAATATATTTATTGTAGTTTTGTAAGTACCAAAACTTACATAGATATACTTATTGACATTTAAAGAAATATATTGTAACCTGAAAACCTATGATTTATAAGTTCTTGCAGCTTTTTTAATCATTTTTCAATGTTGCAAGGAAATAAAAACTCGAAATATTTAAAATGTGACATTTATGCAATTCGAGGTTTGAGGAGTTTACAACTAAGAATACCTATGTCGAGGATCCCTCGAGAGAACCCGTTTGACACCTGGAAGGAATGGTTAATTTTAATTTTTTTTTAATTTTCAGCACGACAAAAAATATTTTGGATATTAAAAGGTATTGATAACTTTCAAATACTTAAGGTCTAAAATATCTCATAAAATTGTGAAAAAAATCTTGCACTAGCGTATTCCACAAAGTCCCCTCCGCAAATTCGTGCGTTGTTGTTTTCTAATGTGCGTTGGGTAATATGATGTAACTAAATTCACTATTGTGTTTTTTTTAAAAAAGGACTGACTAACAATTTAATAAAGAGATTAGTGTGTTTCGGAGCGGCAAAACAGAATTTGGCGATCGCTAGTAATTTCCTTTGTAATAGCACATGCTTAGTATTATCCGTGCTGAAAGGGTTAGAATACGGGTGTTATTCACATTGTACTTTTCTTTTCCTTTTTTAGCATTCCAGCACTGGAAACAACCACCACGCATTAATATTCAAGAAATCTTCTGAATTAATGAAAAGTATTCTTCAAAATCCAGTCCCAGTCATAGCCAAGGTTAACCTTTATTTAAATACTTTTCATTCTTAGAGGGTTTACGCTTTTCCATTTAATTTGCTCGCACTATCAAATATTTCAAAGGTTGAGGCTGCGTTCGTTTTAAGAAATGTTAGCATGAAAATACCACTTTTTTTAGCACAAGTCGTTCGTTTAATGAAAATTCTAAGATTTGATGCTAATTTCGTATGTTTTTACCATGTTGAAAGGAGGGTTATTGATGCTACTTTTTGACAGATGTCATTAACATATAAAATAGTTTGTTTACCACTTTTATCGTTTTCTATTATATTCGTTAAAAAGGTAATTTATGTAATAAATTTAAAGACCATAATAATATCATTATGTGTTGGATGCCATGGTATGATAAACCATGAACGAAAATACTTGTCAAAAAGTAGCCTCACCGCTCGTTTTATTTAAGAAATGTTAGCATTGTTAAAAAAAGTGCTATTTCTTAACAAAAACGACATTTCGCGCTGGTTTATGAAGTTGCTACGAGATGTTGGAAATGCTATAAAACGAACGCGTCTTGAGTGTATTTGTAAAAAATAATAATTATGAGAATAGCAGTCTGGCTAACGTGGCAAGTGTTGGCGAAATTCTCCAGTATTTTCTGGAAGACCCATCTCCAGCAGTGGAGGTCTAGGACTAGTGTGTTCTAGGGGCTGTAATGATACTGAAATAATATATCTCAGAAATGTCCGAACGGTACGAGAATTAGTCTATGACAGACAGTGCATTCCCTTGCCAATCCGTCTGGCCAACTTGGCGCGTGTAGGCCAAATTCTCCAGAAATATCTGTAAGGCTCATCTCCAACAATGGAGGTTTAGGAATCTGTGTGCTAAGGGCTGTGATGACGAGGAGACAGTGCATTGCAACAACAAAATGAGTTTTCCTTGCAGATTCGTTTCTCAGTCAGATTAAACCATAGATATAGGATACTACATCTATGGATTAAACACTATATACTAAATCTATGGATTAAACATTATCAGGTCACTGGAATCTGCTAAACTGCTGGTCTTCTGCTAACAGCTTACTTGTTGGACCACTTTGCTGCTTAGTCTTCTACTAGCAGGAGTAGAATCATTCAAAATAATTAAATTAATGATGTTTCATAAATGCCTGTAATATATAGGTTTACGTGAATAAAGATATTCTGACTTTGACGGCGCGGCGTCTTAAGTGTAAAACGAAGTAGGTAGATATCGTCAAAAAAATTTGTGTGAAAATTACAAATTATCTCACTTTTATTTCAGGTCAATGGCTTGGCAGCAGCTGCTGGGTGTCAGCTGGTCGCTACCTGCGACATGATTGTATGCTCAGATACAAGCAGATTTTCAACACCAGGGTATAAAAATAATACTATATACCGCGCAGGCTTTAACCAATTACACTGGTCAAGAAAAAAAATCTGTTTTTTTTTTTATAACATTCAGTGTGCATTTTTTGAATATGGCAACACTGTTACTATAACAGCTTTGTTTTTGATTACAGCTAACCACATTTCTAAATAAGAATGGTCACTTTAAAAGCTTTACAAGCGGTGTTATTTTTATATAATAATCAACATGGCAAGCTTACAATATTAGTTCTCCTTAAAAGTAAAAATTGGCATTTGACATCATTGCAAATGGCACATACTTCTAACGAGAACGAGAAGAAAAGAGTTTGCCGGGGCGGGGAAGTATCCACCGTCCGTGCCAATAAACCCTGTAAAGTGTATCCATACGTTTCGGGTTCAGGTTCGAATTGCCCAATGTCATGTCCAATCAAGCTGGCATAGTGTTGGGCACTAATGTCAGTCATGAGTGTCTGATTACAGTTGCTAACATTCATGGACCTTATGCGCCATTTACAATTTATTATTTACATTTACATTTACAACAGGTGGGCGCCACGTCACATGTCGTGCTAGTATATTAGTATCATCATCACGACCGTTTCCCTTTCGGGGTGGTCAGAAACCACGCTTATAAATAAGCGGATTCACATTTAGCCATAATAATATAATAATAAATATTTACAACGTATCAATTATAATTTTAGAAGTTTAAAAAAAAAGTCAATTACTTATTAACTAATATTTTTTTATTTTTTCAATTAAAATACCTACACGGAATTAAAATCAACATTCTAGTTTCGCTTTTTGATCATAGATGGCGTTATTATAGATGAACGCAATTATAATCTTAAAAGATCTGGAGATGCCTACTATTGAGGAGTTTGTCTTTGGCCTGACTAGACGTATATTGGGCCGACAACGGACACTTCAAGCATCTCCAGAATATCGCTCCGTCTCGTGCTCGGCCCCCTAACGGGAGACCACCTTCCAGAGAAGTGCTCCTGGAGGAGAGCTGAAGCCACACGGGCGCTTTTACACCAGTAACGGGGCCCTGCACCAAAAGTGCATGAATTACCAGCGGATACCCGCTGAGATCCTGCCGGAGAAAACTGGGGAACGTCCCAATCCCCAACCCAGGCCCATTAGCCATCCGTGCCTGGACGATCCCACTGTCTGTAATCTTAAAAACACTATCCATAAGGTTGACTTTAGGTCTATGCATTAGTTACTTATATTTAAATCATGTAACATTTTTTTTAATGAAATATTGTTCGATAGCCCCTCTACTTTTATTTGTACTGTTTTTGATATGCTTATGTCTTCTAACTGGGTTTAACTTCTATTGCGCTGTGCGAACGAGAGGGATGCAATGGCGTTAAACCCTCTTAAAAGACGAAACCATATTTTATGAAAATTAAACCATATCTGTGTATTTTTTTTCTAGTGCAAGTTTTGGTGTATTTTGTTCTACTCCAGGAATAGCTGTCGGAAGATGCGTTCCTAAATCAAGAGCCATGTATATGCTTCTTACAGGTAAACACTTGCATCCCTCTCGCTCGATATATTCGATGATTTTTTAAGTGTGAGTGTACTTCAAACAATTTAAGCAAAATTAGTTTTTAAAAAAACCTTTGCTTTTTTTTTGTTCTCGTCTACCGATAGATGATGAATGAGGTGATAGGGAAGGCCAAGCCCATACAGCCAAGTCTGACGTAATATATTTTTCTTTTTCATGAGTTAATGGGGTCATCATCAAATTCCAGATGCTGCAGAATTTGATGCTTTTCTTGGAGTCACTCGCGGCATCATAACTCAAACACGTCGGGTAAAATATGGGAGTTGAAAGCGCGGGAAAACCGCAAAATATAAACTGCAATTTGTGCCCCATATTTAAAGTCAAATTTATCGTTTTTCATAATTATTCACATTGTAGCACATTATTAAACCAAACAACACCACTTTTGACCAATAATATTCACAGTAAATTAGTTTACAACACAAAAACTTGCACTTGACATGTCCACGCAAAATGGCGCGAATGACTCCCTTGCTTTTTATTTTGTTTAAATTTACCTATATGGGAAGGCAAAGGAACTTGTCCATACAGCCTGGTCAATCGTAATGTTTCTCTTTTTCTATTTTAGGTAATAAGGCATAAGCCAAAATTCCTTTGCTTTCAAGTCGAACATAGCATTAGTTCGCGCGACGCTCCGTTACAAGCTTGCATAAATCTTTTTTGCCTCAAAGTTGACACTATCGTTCTATTATTCTATGATTTTATATTTTTTACAGGAGAAGCGATAAACGCTCAGGAAGCCTACGAAAGTGGACTGGTAACTAAAGTTGTGCCAGCTGCTCAACTGGACCAGGAAGTTGAAAAAATCATAGACAAAATTAAGCTTAAAAGTCGCAGCGTCATTGCGATAGGAAAAGAGTTTTACTATAAACAAATAGAACTTGGTTTGAGTGAAGCTTACCAATTGGGGGAACAAAAAATGGTGAATAACATCAATATGGACGACGGACAAGAAGGAATACAGAGCTTCATCGATAAGAGAAAACCTAAATGGAGTCACAAATAAATAATTTGGAACATTTTTTAATAAAAAATTTCTATTTCATTCTACTGTCCGTTTTATTGTTTTTAGTTTTATTTGTTTTATACAAAAATTGAATTATCAAGCCTAAAAAAGTATCATCACGACCGTTTCCCTTTCGGGTTGGTCAGAAACCACGCCTATAAATAGCGGATTTACTATAGGCCAATCATGACAAGTGGTAAGCTCGTTGATGTCTCCAGACCAAACTCGAGAAATATCGCACTTTAATTAAATGTATTTATTTACATTAATAAATTATTTTGTGTCCCAACCAGGAATCGAACCCGGTACCTGCGAGTCCAAATACACGGACTTAACCGCTAGACCACAGAGGCAGTTCAATTATCAAGCTTCAGGGGATATAAATAATAAAACAATTAATAAGTTATCTTATTTATTTGCCTCCATTAAATTCATAACATTGATACAAATCCCAAAGCGATTCTATTTAGCACAATGTGAAATATGTAACTATATGTTAAATATATTATTAAAACTTATATATTAAATGCCGCACTATATTCATACAATAGTAGTGTATGAGTTATTTAACACAGCGGGCAGTTACACAATTTATGAGTTTGTAAGGTATAGTATATGTAATAGGTGGTAGGCGGACTGATGGTGGTAATTTGTCCAGTCTGCCGGGGCGGGGAAGTACCCAGTAAAGTGTATCCACTCATTTCGGGATTGGGCTCATGTCATGCCCAGTCAAGTCGGCATAGTGTTCGGGACTGATGTCAGTCATGAGTGTCTGATTCCAGTCATGGACCTCGCGCGCCACTTACCATCAGGTGAGCGCAAGGTCACATGTCGTGCTAGTACAAAATACAAGCTGTCAAAGCAATATGACGAAAAAACAAAAAAAAAAGATATTTTTAGTAAATATAAAATGCTTGCATTTCAATAATAAAAACAATAAATTGTGATTATGTTAGAATAATTTATCTAAAAATGCATATACCGCGTGGAATTTATTAAATAGCAAATATTTTTATTTTATATTCTAGAATAAAAATAAACACTTACGTATTTTTTATTTTAATTATTCAGTAATAATATCTTGAGTTACGGTGCAGAGAAAATGCGTGTAATTGTAAATCGCAGAAGAGCAAATTTTTTGGGTAGAACCTCTATTTGAAATAAATGAAGGCATTTTTTTTAAAGATAAAAATCATTATCCGAAAAACAAAACACCACTGCATGGTGAATAAGGCCGCGTCTGTAAATCGCGATATCCATCGTGATAAATACCTAAAGACTGGGGAGTGTTATTATTAATTGATCTCGCCCACAGCCGAGAGACGAAATAAGAGAGAAAGAATTACGTAAGTCAACGTTTGCGCGATCGTCGACCTCTCGCTACCTACTTGATTAGGCTAAGTATGAGTGGCGATATTTTTAGGAAAACTTCTCTGCACCGTAACTTAAGATTTTATTACTGAATAATTACCAACAGAATAATATTCAAAAGATTGGTATACTCACATTACCTTAACAGCTCCCTACAGCGTATATAAGTAGATATTGTATGTAGTATAGTTATGTATATATGTATGTATGTAAGTACTATTAGTATGTAGTATATATATATTATTAATAGATATAGTTATTATTTAATACTTAATTATTATTTAATCTTAAATACGTCTTCGCACCTACTCATCGATCTAAGTTATAGTTATCATTGTCCCAAAGGTTGGCTGTCAGAGAATGTCTAGCGGCATTAAGCCCGCCCCTTGTACATAGTGCAATAAAGTTTTAAATAAATAACTAAAATAACCCTTGTTCAAAGCCTTCTCCTACCTTTGCTCGACTATGGTGAAGTGTGTAGCATTGATATGTCGGAGATGTTGCTCAATAAGATGGACCGGTTACTGAACGCATGTATCCGGTTTATCTATTGTTTACGTAAATATGATCACATCTCTGAATATCGTGCTAAGTTGAAGTGGCTGCCTATTCGTTGTCGCAGAAATCTTCGAGCCCTTTGTCTCCTTTTTTCTGTCTTGAATGAGCCTGCGACACCGAAATACCTCAAGGACAATTTCGCCTATCTCTCTTCTTTCCGTGACAAATCCTTTCGCTCTGCTAACAACTCTCTTCTATCTGTCCCTTCTCATCACTCTTCATTTGTGTCTAACTCTTTTGTAGTTGTTGCTACTAATTTGTGGAATAATCTACCTGATAACATACGGCAAGCAACTACCAGAACTTTATTCAAAAAACTGGTGTTTTCACTTTCTAAATAGCTCCACACAATGTTAGTAAGTAGTATATATGTATGTTTATGTATAATAATATGTATGTATTAGTATTTAGTGTATCGATATTATATTTATTCCATATATATTGTAAGTAAGAATATATTAAATTGCTGTTAATTTATATAGTTATTTATTTCTCTTATTATCTTTATGATTGCACCTACATTTGATCAAATTTGTCCCCAAGGTTTGGCTGTCAGAGAATGTCTTCGGGCATTAAGTCCGCTTTTGTACTTTGTGCAATAAAGTTTATAAATAAATAAATAATTAAAATAAAAAATATGCAGTTGTTTATTTTTATTCTAGATTATATTATAAAAATATTTGCTTTTTAATAATTTCCACGCAGTATATATGTTTCCTAAAGCTATATTAATATTTCACTAGTACTTACAATGACCAAGATATTATTGTCCAAAAGTATATCAGTAAATTGCGAATTTATTTTAATTACTAATACAATTATTATTTGGCACGCAACTTGCTTTTTTAATTCACGCCAAAGGGTATTTGCCACTTATGAAAAATACATTATTAAATTTAACAAAATAATATTACGTTACAGGATACAGAAGACAGCAAATAGCAAGTTTCGATGCGTTCATTATAAACTATTTTTATTTTATTATTGTTAATATTTTTCATCAAGCCAACATAATTATAAAACGTGCTTAAAACAAATAGAGGTCAGCAGTTTTGGTCAATAATTACTATTTTAAATATAATTTTGTTAAGGTTGTTTATTATGAAATGTATTTTATTTATTTTTTCATTTTATTTTGTATATCTTTTTTCCAATATATTTATATCTTCACGCCAGTGGTGTATGTATGTAATATATTTATTTCTCTTTCCAAATGGTATAGTGCTCTGGATACACCAATATGTATGTATGATGAAATATTGATATATATAAATGATATATTATATCAATAGGTATGTATTTTGAAATTTGACGTGTAAAAGCGCAGAATACCTCTCTTTGTCCTATGCCTACTAGCAAATATAAATGAATTGAATTACAATGACGATACATTCTGTCCATACGAAAGAGAACTCCAGATCCTAGACCGCTCACAAAACATGCACGTCTGACCTCGGACTCGACTGCAGAACGACAGTGTGGACGCCACAAATAATTCGGCGTTTTTAACCGTTTGTATGGCGAGGCGGGTTCTGCAGCGATGCACCTGGTATTCTAGAGTAGGCTGGTTGGTGACTTACCCCAGATTTAACCCCCACTGAGCACTTGTTAGACACGCGACGTAGCGAGCGGGCGAGCGAGCGATTTTGTTGCGAGGCGACCGCAACTGGCGCTGTTAGTTTTCACTCTCTTTGGTTTGGAACGAAGAAGCGCCGGAGTGGCGAATTGAGCCCCCCTAACCCCCCCCCCCCCCCGTCCCGTCACCATGCGTGTCTACCTAGATACAAGATGCATTCGACCGATTTGTCGGCCGAAACAGACAGCATGCCGAGGATGAGGACGAGCATGTGTTCAGCGCCTTATTTATTACTTGGTACCAATGTATGTATAATATATATAATAATGATATATTAGCAATGCCTATGTTAGTATAATAAATTTAACCTAAGCAATTAGAACTGTGTGCTTTTCCACACAATATTATAATAACAAAACCTACATTTACATATATTTCAATTTTAAAATTAATTATTTATAATCACGACATTAATTATTTTAATCGACATTATTTTAATAGAAAAAAGAATACTATTTTATTAGAATTTAAAATAACAAGGTTTATTAATTTCAAATCAAAATTAGCAAGGAAATTATTTATTAATTTAGAAAAAAAAAGATATCTCTAAATATGTCGTATATTAATTAAGAGGGTTCAACGTTTGTGCATTTTGCATCTCGCTCTCACAATCCAATATTTTCAAAGATATTTCAAGTCACTTTTGAGAACTAGGCCGCGTTCGTTTTAAGAAATGTTAGCATGAAAATACCACTTTTTAGCACAAGTCGTTCGTTAAATGAAAATTCTAACATTTGATGCTAATTTCGTTTGTCTGTACCGTGTTGAAAGGAGGGTTATTGATGTTACTTTTTGACAGATGTCATTTAACATAAGAAATGGTTTGTTTACATTGTTGTATACTTTATAGTTTATATTATATTTACAGTATTGTAAATAATACATTGTCAATTGATTTGTTATTATTTGTTACTTGTCAAAAAGTAGTCTCACCGCGCGTTTTTTTAAAGAAATGTTAGCATTGTTAAAAAAAGTGGTATTTCTTAACAAAAACGACATTTCGTGCTAGTTAATGAAGTTGCTACGAGATGTTGGAAATGCTATAAAACGAACGCGGGGATAGTCTATTAACTTTCTGGGAAATAAAATTATTTTTTTATTTTTTATACTAGCAACAAGGTCCATAATTGTTAGCAACTGAAATGGCAACTCATGACGGCAATTCGAGCCTGATTTCGAAACGTGTGTGATACACTTTACTGGGTTTATCGGCACGAACGGTGGATACTTCCCCGCCCCGGCAGACTGGGCGAATTTCCACCATCAGTCCGCCTACCACCTATTAAGCGAACATTTTGGACATATTTTCACTTTCATATACCTAATTTTACAATAAAGTATCATCACGACCGTTTCCGTTTCGGGGTGGTCAAAAACCACGATTATAATTAAGCGGATTCACATTTAGCCAACTTTACTATAGGCCAATCATGAGAAGTGGCAAGCTCGTCGATGTCTCCAGCGTACCAAACTCGAGAAATATCACAAATAAATTAAATATTAATTAAATGTATTCATTTACCAGGAATCGAACCCGGTATCTCCGAGTCTAAATCCACGGACTTAACCGCTAGACCACGAAGGCAGTTTATGGTAAAAAATGGGGTGGTAAGAAACCACGCTTATAAATATTCACATTTAGATAAGTGGCAAGCTCGTCGATGTCTCAAAACTACACATAGACTTGATCAATCTTTGAAAATATAGCTATGAACCCTCTCAAACTATGAGCCTTCCAAAACTTTAAAAAATAACGTAGTAATTAACAATCTTATCAAAATTTTACATCCCAAGGACCGGTAACTTAATACTACCTTAAGTCCAGAAAGAGAGAGGAGACAAATTTTTAATCATTCCATGAATTCACCGTGCGGGTGCCGTATCCATCGTGTGTGGATAAGAAAAGAATCGTGTCTCGGGCTTGCGACCTACAATAGGCTGGTTTAAAAAAGGAGGCCTCCCTTTTTGTTTTATTGCGCGATAATACGCTCACCATCCTCCATTGTACCTAGCCCATTCTTACACCTGTATTTAAAACAATTCCTTCCAGTTGACAAACGACAAAGGTCAAGCTATTCTTAGTTGAAAACTATCCAAACTTCGAAAGGCATAAATAAATGTTACCATTTTAAATATTATATAAGTTTATTTTTCTGGCAACATTGAAAATTATCTTCCGTTGAAACGTTTATAAATACGGGTGTAAGGTAGTGGTAAATTATCGGTCCTTAGTCATACATAGCTTAAAATCAAAACAAAATATATTATCGTCTGTGAACTGGCAAATTACTTTTGAAAACAAAAAAATATATATATTAATTTTATAGAGGTAACTTTTTGGTAGAATTAAAAAAAAACGTCCTTTTTTATATTCTGTATTTTTTTATTTAGTTTTCCATTTTTAATTTATTTCATTACAGCACAAATATTTTTTTAACATTCATTACTGCCTAGCGTCCTGGACCTTCATAGTTGGAGATGGGCCTTCCAGAACATATATCTGGAGAATATGGCCTAAACTCGATACGCTGACCAGACGATTTGGCGAGGATTGATGGCAAAATTATGTATTAACAGTTCCACAAGTTGGTACTAGTGGAACTGGGACCAACGGCTTAACATGCTCTCTAAGGCATGGGAACGGTGGTGTTGTAAATCTATGACAAATGTACGTAAGAAAAGTGTATTTCTTATTGGTACATGCCGGGGGGGTTTGAACCGAACGCGACCTTTGTAGGATATTATGGAAAGCGTTTTTACAACCGATCCACCACCGCTAAAAGTTGGATAGGACTATTTGCCAATTCACAGACGATTGACGTATTTCGGCACGATTTTACAAGTGATTTGTACCTTGAAGAAAAGTTATAAAAATGTTTAAAGTGAGCGGGTTTTTTTTTAAACAATAAATATGCAACAAAAAAAGACACGACATTAAAAACTAGTGCTGTCCAGTGTAATAAATAATTTGAAATTGAAACGTCGTCGCATTAATTACTCATGACACAATATTTAACAAACAGTTAATGTTCTATTATACCCGCTCTTCATAAACATTATGAAAAATTCAAAAGTATAGTTACAGAAGAAGTCTTTTTGGATGTATTTTTGTTAGCAGACAATGTGGTACTCTGCCGATGGAATGTTGAGCTGAGTGTTTACTTCTTGGCCAACTCATTTGATAACCAGTCTAGCCCCTCGTACAACCCCTGCCCTTGAGTTGCGCATGTCGCTTGGATGTACCACTGAAATTTCAAAATAATTTCTTAGTAAATGACACCAATTGTCTGAAACGCATTTCTTGGATGTTGCATGAGCACTTGCTTGGCTTAGCAAGGGATCGAGATTGGTCTATTATAGTGCCCACTGCGATTCAGTCTAAGCAACGGCTTTCGTAATTACGTCCATAAGCGATTGCTATGACTATTAATCCAAACCTAACAGTTTTGTATAAACTAACAATTCTATAAATAAAGTAGCATCATTTAGAACTTGATCCCACTACTGCTATCCGTTGCATTAACTAGTTATCTTATTATTGTACTAATGTCTATAAAACAAAATTCTAAGCATTCCATGGATTCACTGTGCTGGTGTTGTGTCCACCGTGTGTAGGAAAGAGAGAAGATAAGAATGGTGTCTCGGGCTTGCGACCGACTATAGGCGGTTAACAACGACCTCCATTTTATTTATTAGGCAGCACAAGCTCACCACTGTAATATTGAAACGCTATACATAGAAATACTTACTCGGCGATTTCTTAGGTTATTCAGGTTTAAGGCGTTGGTAAGTTCTGCAGCCGTCATCGCGTTAGGCATGTCTTGTTTGTTGGCGAACACCAGGATCACAGCATCCCGCAACTCATCCTCTTTTAACTGTAAAACAAAATACTGTATCAATAAAGCACCCAGAAATGTCCTTTGCTAAAACCATCCTAAATATCTTGTTATACTGGCCAGAGGGGTTGGCGAATTACACAGCACAACAAAAAAAAGTCTTCAGCAGTTCTTAGCGCCATTTTGGACGGCCATGTCCACACAAGTTTTTGTTTTGTAAATTACTTTACTGTGGATATTGTTGGTCAAAAGTGGTGTTATTTTGTTTTATAATGTGCTACAATGTGAATAATTATGAAAAACGATAAATTGTACTCTATGTAGTGGATAATTTGCAGTTAATTTTTTTGCAGTTTTCCGGCGATGTAAATTCCATCTTTAGCCCATAAAATGAAAATATATATCGTCGGCTGTATGGGCTAGACGCTCTGCCTTCCCTATCATCTCATTCAACATCCAACAGGAGAAGAGAAACAAAATAAGCAGAACCGTCCAATGGTTAAGTTGGTAGTAGCTCTAGTAACTAGTTCTACAAACCCTAATCTTTTCGGATTTTGGCTAAGTTATAATTCTATGGCAGTAAATAAAAGAAACCAGCAGCTGTATAAACAAAAAACCTATTTCTCTTCCATATGATACATCCTTTTATAAGAAACAATGTAACTATATGTTTAAAAATTTGGGTGGTTTAGAATAGTATAACTAAAAATAATGTAACAAAACATTGGAGATGAAAAAAACGAAAAAAATGTGCCGACCAGACTGCCAAGGGTTGGCAATGATCAATTCATTCTATGACAATCTAAATCAGGTTACCACTCATCACTAAAGCGTACATGTCGTCAATATAACAAATTTTCACGAAATAATAAGAATGCCAGTCTAGACATATTTGCTAACTCTTTGTATGTTTTTAAGAGCTGTATTGTCATTGCAGCGGGTCTGAAACATTAAACAATACTTTTTTTTTTATTTTGATTGTTTAAAGGCCGAATTAATAGTAATGTTGGAGACCCTAATAAATAAATAAAATAAAATGAGAGTTGTATTACGCCTTTGAGAAAGAGACACTTTTACATTAAAAATGCTAACGTCAGAATTCATTCTGATAAATAATTTTTAGATATTCTATTTGTTCTGATAACAACAAAAAATACAAGAATAGAACCCCTAACACTATCTTCAGACTTTAAAAATTTTGTCATGACTTACGATTGATTTGATACTTTCTCAATTTGATTTCAGATTTTTTTTGCAAACCTTGTAGCAATATGTAATCTCCCATGCAATGATTTATTTTATCTTTATTAATAATCTGATAAAATTGTATTATGAGGTATTGTGTTAAATAAAAATATATTAAGCAGTTTTTGAAATAATATTTTTATTATTGAATTTATATAATTAATATTATCGAAATATACTTTTGTAGTAGTCGGTGCAACATAAAACTGATTCTGGTAGACTGTTCTTGCATGTTAGGAGATGCTGGCTTCTCAAAGTGGGTTCTTCAAAGCTTTCTAGTCTTCTAATTGACGAATGAGCATGGAGCACTAGTCCACACGATCTAAACATATTGTTGGTCATCTTTTAATGTAAATGATAAAAAAAGAAATGCTCTTGTTCTCTCTCTAGCTCTTTGTTCCTTCGGTCTAAACGGTGATTCCATGGATTAGTAATAAATATGTAATCTTCTTATTTCTAATGCATTTTATTGAGTTCACGCGATAGCCAATCCAGCCCCTCATATAATCCTTGACCAGTTACCGCGCATGTAGATTGAACATACCACTGTAATAAAAATCATGTTTATACACAAGTCATAATTTGTAGACAATCCTATATAAAGAAAATGTCACCAAAATTAAATAAGCTAGATAATGTATCAAATTGAGCTATAGTCATCATCATCACAGGCCCTAGAACACAGAGTCCTAGACCTCTACTGTTGGAGATGGGCGTTCCAGAATATATTCTTGCCAATCTGGACTGATGGATTAGCGGGGTAGAGCTAAAGTATTTTATTTTAATAGAAATGTAACTAAAGGCATGCTCAGGAGAAGATATAAATATGTAATGATACTTGACCTTTTACTCAATACTTAAGTATTTATAAAACTCTTAAGAAAATTGAGTGCTGAAATTGAAACATACCTATAATACTGTGTCACAATAAATCCCAATATTGTTTGACTGAATACTTACATTAAAATGTCTTAATTTGTCTAAATGAAGACCTTTTGCAACCTCAGCAGTGCTCATGGAGTTTGGCATGTCCAGTTTGTTAGCAAACACAAGCAGGACAAAATCTCTTAAAGCTGGCGGCTTTAACTAAAAAACAAACAACAATAATAATCACACAAAAATCAAATATTAGTTATTTATATTGCACAGAAGTTTAGTGAAAAACATTTTGATGTTGAATTACAAAAATCTTCCTGTGTTCCTGAAATCAAAAAATAACAAGGGTGATTATTTTGATTTAACTTTTGCACAAAACAATATATTGCTTATATAATTTTAGCTCAATTTACCTTATAATTATAATAAGTATGACTTCTACTGATGTTTCGGCCAAGTTGCACTTTCACTGGTCATGGATCGACTGGAGTTCCGCCTGTAGCCTTCGTACATAATGGGTGGTAGATGTAAGCTTACCCACCTATCACTTTAAGTTTTTAGAAATTGCAATACACAACACTCACAATATACTCTTATATAATTAATTACTGGATTTCACAATAAAGATAGCTTATCCCCCCCCCCTTCCTTTTATAAACCCTTTCTTGTTTTTTTTTTTAACAATTATTGTGAAATAAAAAGAATAAATTATAACAAGTAGACTTGATCTTTAGATATTTAAATAAATATATTATGTAGCTCATTATACCTTATAATAAATATTAGCAAATAATACCACCAAATTAATCCAGCACTGTAAAACTATAATTGCCACCAGACAAAAGTAATGTTGGCTGGAAATTGCAACAGAAACATTATTTTTTTGATACTAAGCATGACATGTGACATCACGCCCACCTAATGGTAAGCATTACCAACAAATGCTAAGCACAGTTTGTTAGCAGTTAAATTGCAACAATGATCGTAATTGGCGACATCCATAGCAGTAGTCTTACCATATTGGCCAGCTCATTCTCAGCTTCAGCTATTCTTTTTGTATCACTCGAATCAACTACAAATATTAGCCCTTGGGTGTTCTGGTAGTAGTGGCGCCACAAAGGCCGGATCTTGTCTTGGCCGCCGACGTCCCAAACAGTAAAGCTGATGTTTTTGTACTCCACCGTCTCAACATTGAAGCCAATCGTAGGAATAGTCGTCACTATTTCACCAAGCTTTAGTTTGTAAAGTATAGTCGTTTTACCAGCTGCGTCCAATCCAACTGCAAATAAATTGATTCATTACAGAAATACAGAATCATAAATATATTTTTATTCTACGCCGACTTGGGCCGATGACCTGTCATCTGTCACTTACCCATAAGGATACGCATTTGTTTCTTGCCGAAAAGCCTAGTAAAAACACTAGATATAGTTAAACCCATTGTTTATCAGTCTTATTGTATATCAATTTAAATATTAAAACCAGATAAACTTTACTTTATTGCTTAAAAACACTGAATTTTGTATTTTATATTACGATACGAACACATACGTCGACGTTCCCAATTGGTCACTAGTGATGTGATTTTTAACATCGATCTGTGCGGTTTAAATATGAATCGATGATTCATCCGAGTTCCACGTTGAATAAAATGCATCAATAAAGCTTACGATATATATATTTTGTAACTAATTACAACAAAGACTGAAGTGCTATATTTAATTATTACGACAGATTGAGAGAGTGAAATAGAGAAACGTGTGCTGTATCATCGGTTAATGTCTACATCGTCTACATATTTTAACGGATAAAATTGTCGATATTTTTATTTGAAAGGCAGAGTTCAGGTATTGTATCTCTGTGTTAAGAGATAAATTTAATCGATACCTACATTCGATTATTAAATAAGAAAACACTGGGCAACATTAATACCATTGACAAAACTGTTTTGACATTAAATTGACAGATTGGTCTATAATTTATGCCATGTTTAACGGACCAATAAGAATCATGGAAGGGTTTGCTGTCATTGGTCGTCATAGAAACGTATAATTATATGAAAAATAGATATTTCAATTTTTCCTCGAGATCGACATGGAAATTTATGAATGTAAGTACAAATTTTAATTATTTACTCGTACAAGTATTATATGTTAGTTAATTTGGCTTTGAGATGTAGTATTTCCAGTGAAAACAATGAACTAAAAAGCAGGTTCGTGCTGAAGGACATTATTTATTATTCTATTTCAAATAACAATAAAAATACTGTAGCATAAAAAACTCCGTTCAGTTATGTTGTAACGTTGATAATATTGCAGCGTTTTATCATTATTTTACTAGATATAAAACAGGAGTATACATGTTATCAAGTTAAAAAAGTTAGCCTCTTTGAATTAATATTTGATACACAAAAATGAAATATGTATATGCCCTATTTTATGATAGGCAAAACTCCAACAATATGTATCTATGTTTCAAAGTTATTTAATTTTATTTTACAGGAAGGCTGGCAATTATTTTGCCAACATATTAGCCTCGCTATACAGAGGGGAAATGTTGCCAGCCTCCTTGGGACTATCCCTGAAGGGTTTGCTCTTCAGTAAAAAAGGGGACTTTGCTTTGCTTTTAAGTCAAACACAGCATATATTGGATCTGGTTGCAATAAAATAAACAAACAATAATATTTTTCAGAATAAACATTTATTTTACAATAAGCGAGGGTAATAATCATACAGCCTCATCTGCATTTTGTTTACTTATTTATATTAACTATTTCTATAATATCAATATTTTCCACAATAAGAGGCTACTTAATTTTTTTTATCTGTTTTGTTCCTTTAAGTCTATTATTTTTAAGTCAGGTTAATGTTGCCAGCATCAAATTTTTGATTGCTGTGTATGATTGGGGAAATTGCCCTGTTTTAAAGGAAAAGATACCTTCAGCTGCCTAGCAGATAAATTAACCATTTGATTGCTTACTTTGAATTTGTGTAAACAATATGTTTTCCTTAAAATGACAGCTGTACCCTATCCATTTACCCTAGCGCTTTATTATTAAATTTGTGCAGTAATGGAAAACGTGTAGTGTACTACCTACGTTTAGTAGCGTTTGTAACAAAAGTTACTCAAATAGGCCCAGAGATCGCACACTTTTATTTTTTTAATTGTTGGCTTATGCACTAAGTAAAATATGGCCTTTGCAAATTGCCATAGATTTTTCTACGGCAATAGATTTGCTGCCATAGGCCCTCCAAGGTAGACTTCTCAAAATACAAAATTTCGTCCAATTACCGTACAACACGGCAATTGCCGTAGCAAACGCAACGCTGGTTCAGGTGCAGTTACAGAATTTTTTACATACCTACCAAAAAAAAAACTATGTATTTTTAAATTGATCATCATAAAGTACCTACTTAGTAGTAGTTATCTTAGCCCTGGGGCGGACCGCTCTGGGGTGATCCCCATTCAGCGTGCGTTAATCACGGCGGGTGACAACCCGCCGGTTGCATGTTTTACCTTGGCGGTGAGAGCCGCTGGGGAGGGGGCCACTAAAGGATCTGTGGCATCTGTAGGACAATGTACCTACTTCAGTTGTTAGTCTGGGAATTGTATCTATTGCCTCACAAGAAATCATTAAGCTTATAGTAACATTATTTTAATATTATAATTATTAAATTACCTATAGATAATTAACCTTCTAAAACAGCTTGTATTATAGTCATTATAGGTTATTATTATTATTCTTAAGTACTTGTACTTTAATAGTAACAACATGTACCAAGTAGCAAGTGTTCAGTTAACTATTTAACCCAAACAAGGCATAGAAGTACTTGTGCATAAACAATTCACTGTGATTGCAATGTTGCTTGGACAAGGTGTGCCAAGATTAGGGCTGCCATAAGTTAACCGGTAGGGCCGTAATAATAGTATATGATTGGTATCATGATGTACTAAATAAAATTCAACATCATTAGTTACATTTCCAAATATATTTTTACAGCCAATATTAGGGACAACGGGACAATTTTTTTTGCAGTGTTATGTTTTCTCATGCGAAGAATACAATGTGACGTCATATTTTCAGTGGCAAGCACTATTAATTTGAATTGTGTATTCATATCTAAATGTAGTATGTATATATGTCAAACTGAAAGTACTATCGAAAATAAGTAAAATCGAAAACAGAGAAACTTAAAGTCATTAGTTTTATTATATATTTTCAAAATACAGTCCATGCACATCAATACATTACATCCGATGAAACTACTGAAAAAAGCACTTTGCTAACTCGTCCTTAGGGGTCCCTTCGACGGCCTTTCTAAATTTTTCCTCAAAGTTATTCTTTAATTTTTTTGGAATAAATAAAAATGGCAAGGTGCGAGGTCCAGGCTATACGGCGGGTGATTCCCCAGTAATTCCACGTCGCCAAATAGTCGATCGTTTGCCCGGCAGTGTGCGACGAGGCGTTATCGTGGTGAAAGAGGATCCTACTGTGAGATCGTTTCTCCAGAACTGTTTCAAAGACAAGTGGCAAACAATTGTTAATTTAGTATTTCATAACTTTCTTGTTGACTTAAATGACATCGAACGTCACAAAAAATCATTGCACGAAAAATTTCTCGCGTTAAATTCGTGACAAATGAATATTTATATTTTAAATTTTTTCAACTTTTTTATATTATATTGCCATCATATTTCATCACCAAGCAAGTCATCGATTGAGTCTTCCACATCAGTTAGAAATTCTCGGTTTTTTTTCCCAAGACGTAACTAAAAACGATCGATAGCCTCTCCGAATAGATGGCAGCTCTAGCCAAGATTAGATTCCATAGAAGTAACTAGACGATATGGCGGTCAGACCATGTTTTTCCTATCGCGATTCTATTCCCACTAAATATGCAATAGCGCGCAATAGCTTAAGGTAACATTACGTCATGGAAGCGAAGGCGTTTGTCGCTGGTTCTAGGAGGTCTACTCTATACGCTCGTAGTTAGGACTTCTGTTAAACCGATAACCGTTGATAAATACTTATAAATAATACTGCGTGGATTTATTAAAGAGCTAATAATTTTATATTATAATCTAGAATAAAAGTAAAGAACTACATATTTTTTATTTTAATTATTTAGTAATATAATCTTAAGTTACGGTGCAGATTTTTTTCCTAAAAATATCGCCACTTATACCGAGCCTAATCAAATAGGTAGTGAGAGGGTTACGATCGCGCGAACGTTGACTTACATAATTATTTCTCTCTCTATTTCGTCCCTCGGGTGTAGGCGTGATCAATTAATAATAACTTTCCAGCCCTTAGGTATTTATCACGAAGGATATCGCGATTTTCAGGCCTTATTTACCATGGGTTTTGTTTTTCGAATAATTAAAAAAACAACCTTTTTTATTTCAAATAGAGGCTCTACTAATGATGCCTGAAGCCTAATAAAATAAAATTGCTCTTTTGACAATTACACGCTAGTTAATTAGATATGTATAAGAGTTCTTCGCGCCATTTTGCGTGAATATGTCAAGTGCAAGTTTTTGTTTTGTAAATTAATTTACTGTGGATATTATTGGTCAAAAGTGGTGTTGTTTTGTTTAATAATGTGCTACAATGTGAATAATTATGGAAAACGATAAATTGGACTTTAAATATGGGGCACAAGTTGCAGTTTATTTTTTGCGGTTTTCCCGCGCTGTCAACTCCCATATTTTACCCGACGTGTTTGAGCAGTGGATGGTTCCGCGAGTGACTCCAAGAAAAGCATCAAATTCTGCAGCATCTGGAATTTGATAATGACCTCATTAATTCATGAAAAAGAAAGATATATTACGTCAGACTTGGCTGTATGGGCTAGACCCTTTGCCTTCCCTATCATCTCATTCATGGATGCCATCGGGAGAAGAGAACCAACGAAAAAAAAAAAATTAGATATGTATATATTATTTGCTATGTATCTAAACGCCTGTGCTAACTGCTAAAGGAAAATAAATATTTTTCTTATTTGAAAGATACATTAAGCAGTAAAAATCAAATTTTAGTCATGAAGTTTAATAACATTTCTGACATCGACAAGCGAACCAAAACGTCTTACGAAAACCATTGCAATTCTTCATTACCCGCTTGATTGGGCAACTTTCGGAAATAGAGGATGTTATTAGATAGGTATGCAAAATCGTTTAAAACTTTGTCACAGTAGAGCTTGTATACTCGTATGTACACAAATACTAGTTTTTGTTTTATTCAAAATCAAAATAATGATTATACAGACATTTAAAATTCCATATCTAAACCCGCTAGCAAGCGCATCTAGTGCGTTACTTCATATCACAACTCTCATTTAGTAGCGAGCATTTTAATGTGGCGTCAAAAATCCCGCGTCGATCACCTATTTCATCTAAAATTCTATATCTCTGAAACTAATTCAAGATTACCTACATTAATAATTTAGTTCTGAGAAAATCAAATATTGCAAAATAATATTATGATCTCACAGAAGTAATGATAAGCAACGGATTCAAGACTTAGGTTTACGCTTGGAAGTTGGTGCGAGAAGAATTCCAGCTAAATCTTTGCACCACTTACTGAAAGAATTGGGCTTAAGCAGGTCTGCCCTTAGTACATTTATGGAATGGACTTCCAAGATGCCATCAACGGAACTATACAGTATTTGCTTGGATAGTTCTCTCTGTTCTTCGCCCGAGACACCATTTTTCTCGCCTTTCTTTCCCACGCACTATGACACCGCACTGTGAATCCATGGAATGCTAATAAATTTGTCTTCTTCTAGTGATCATTCTTCCTAATCGAAGTTGCGATTTTCGTACGTTTAGGGTAAAACGCTTGCGATAAACAATAGTGCTTTATGATTTTGGGTTCAGTTATTTTTAGTTTATACTACTTTGTCTGTCTATGCATCTCTACAGCTCTCAAGGTTTGCTTATCTTATCCTGAATGAGTTTCCAATCATTTGCATTTAGACCCTGTTCAAATAGACTTAACTGAAGGTCAAAATTATTTACGTAAAAGTATAAGTATGTATTTAATTGATATAAAAATGTTCCTACAATTTTAAAGTGCACGTCGAATTCTAGAATAACCGGCAATGCACTGTCATAGACTAATTCATTCCGAGACGATTGCTTTGATATATATCAACACCCGCTCCCCACTCAACCATTTCTTTCAGCTGTCAAACGGGTTTCTCTCAAGGAATCCTCGAAATCAGTATCCTTAGTCCTGTCCTGTCTGTCCAAACCTCGAAAGGCATATATGTTATCATTTTAAATAAGATAAGTTTTTTTTTCTGACAACATTGAAGATTGCTACCATAGAATATTGACGTGAATTTAGCAAGACTATTATTACTATACGTTCTAGCACTTTTGACATCCATAAGGCTGTCTCTTTCATGTTATGAATATTTATGTGTCACGAAAACTATTTATAATTTTGAAACGAAACACAATTTGTGAGGAGGAGCCATTATGGAAACGTCTTAAAACACGGGTGTAGGAATATCGATTTCGAGAATACCTTGAGAGAATCAGTTTGACAGCTGGAAGGAATGATTGAGTGGAGATGCTGTTGAGGAGACGCATTAGATACTGGTATTAATGCTTGAGATTAAATGTCGTTGTCCAATAAAGTTAGTTATGTAGTAAAAAACCTAGGTCTTCTTATATCTCTATTATCTGTGTGTACAAGTAAGTAGCTATACATAGAAAAAGTAAATCAGGCTACGTACACTTGGCTTAATGTAGTTAATACTTTTTTGTTTGTCATTGCTTTGTTGTAGATAAGAAATCGAATACTAAACAATCGCCTTGATATTGTGTAGAATAGTCTACCTCAAACAAAATGTTAAGGGACATCTTGTATAATGGAATGTGATTGTAGACTTTTATTGCTATGCTGTACGAGTTATTTTGGTATACTTTATTTTGTTTTTACTTTTATTATTTAGTGTTTTTGTTTATTTTATTTATTTATTAGCTTATGTTTATTATTATTTAGCTGTTGAGTTCATGCAAATATAAATACAGTGTAAACTCCATGTAACGTCACTCGATTTAACGATAAACTCCCTAAAGGGTCGAAATTAATTAGATTTTGGTTGGTTTGCCTTGTCTTCCATACAATGACTCCATCTCCATTTAACGACAACTCTCTATAACGCCATAAAATGCACAGTCTCTTCAGTGTCGTTATATAGAGTTTACACTATATGTGGTTAATGTGGTGGGTATTGCATGATCTAATGTATCGTATAATTGTTAAATGATAAAATCCTGTGCAATGCTGTTTGTTATAAATAAACCATAATAACCTAACTGCCTCCGTGGTCTAGCGGTTAAGTCCGTGGATTTACACTCGGAGGTACCGGGTTCGATTCCTGGTCGGGACACAAAAATATTTATTAATGTAAATAAGTACTTTTAATTTATATTTAATTTATCTTAGTGATCGTTTCGAGTACCTGCGTGACTCGCACTCCCGCTCCCTTCGCTCTACTCACAACAATCAACTCTCAATTCCTCTTCACTCTTCCAGCAGATATTCAGATTCTCTTACTGTTACTGCAGCCCGCCAATGGAACAGGCTACCTTTATCTATTAGACAGGCCCCGTCTTTAAATATATTCAAACATTTATTAATTACATACTTTCTCAAAAAACAAAATGACATCTAATCTCCACATCTTGACATAGATAATTATTATATTAGTATTTATTTAATTTAAGTATTTATTATATCGTATGACATATTTATATATTGATATGTTATTTATACTTACTATGGTATATTTATGATTGATTTTAACAATTATTATTATTCTTATTTCGACTCTGCACCCATTATAATAATTTCTCACTCTCCCAAAGGTTAGCTGGTAGAGAATACCATACGGTATTATGCTCGCCTATGTACATTATTTTATATGTTATATAAATGTTATATCTTCTATTACAACACCTATAAAATATTTATCAGAATCGAATGGTGCGTAATTTCGTTGAACGTGTGGATTGACGTTTGTATTAGCTTTAATCAGTATTTCCGGTACCAAATAACTACCTAATTGACATCTCTTCATTGCATTCTCTTAGGGCTAAGATACACCAAATTACCTTATTTTAGACAGAGATAGCAATAACATATATAACGATTTTCCTCTATTTAAAACATACATATATATTTAAACATTACTATATCTTCAAATGTCAGTAATTTTATTTCTTTTTTTTTTCATCTTTTATCATCACATGATTATCACAGCCCCTAGAACACAAAAGTCCTAGACCTCCACTGTTGGAGATGGGCTTTTCAGAAAATTCTGAAGAATTTGGCCTACACTCGCCACGCTGGCCAGACGGGTTGGCCAGGTTCTGATGTCATTTTATAATAACAATTTATTATCGTTGATATTAGTGGAACTAGGACCGAACGGCTTAACGTGCTCTCCGAGGCACGGGTGACAGTGGTGTTGTAGATATATGACAAATGTGCTTAAGAAAATTGTATTTCTCATTGGTACATGGCAGGGATCGAACCGACCTTCTTAGGTTTTTTTTATTTTGAAAGGAAGCGTTCTTACAACCGTGCCACCACTGCTCGAACCACCTTTTCATCTTCAATCTCGCTGAACCATTAAGTTTTGTTTGCGAAAAAGGTCGCTCGTTAGTAACAATTTATGTTTAGTGCTTCGGAGTTTACTATTATGATTATATTTACAGGTTAATGAAAAAAAATCTTGGGTATTTTTCAAAAACTGGCTTAGTCGACCCAGGTTTCTCTGCCTACCAGTACATTCAGCTCATTCCAGATTTTAGGAATCATGTATTGTGATATCTTCATAGTAGTTCTTAGTTCATAGTAGTAATAGTTCTTACCTACTTGGTGTCAAATTTAACAGCCTATCCAAGTGTAGGTTAATTAAATGTCTCCGATACAACGACTGCCTTGTCGGGAATACGCATGTTTGGATGTGCAACCGACTGTACACTGTATATTGACGACATAACTGACTGTACACTGTCAGTGTCGACCGACATCTCTGCTCTGTACGACATTACCGGAATTAAGCACTGATTAACGGCATTTGTCTTCAAAAATTGTGTGGTGAGAGGATATGCCGGAGTTTCCGGAATGCCGCCCAACCTAGCTGAATATTAAGTCAATTTCCCTCAAATCCTGACTTTCTATGCTGCCGGCTTGTTTTACACCACTAACACAAATTCCTCGCATTTAGTGTGTACTGGCCTTAAACTCACGTTTTGGTTACTATCCGATGTTATCGCGTCGCAGAGTAAAAAAGCTGTTCATTATTTAACCCGTAACTATTAGATATTGCACCGATAGTTATAATATTGTCCGCCTCCGTGGTCTAGTGGTAACAAACGTTGCCTTGAAATCGGGAGGTCGTGGGTTCGATTCCCACCGGGGACAAGTTGTACATTGTATAATTTGTCTCGGACTGGGTGTTTATATGTATAATATGTATATATTTACAAAAAAAAAAAAAAAAGTATAATATGTAGTTTATCAACCATCTAGTTTCCGTAACACAAGCCTTGTAGCTTACCACGGAAACTAGATGGCGCTGTGTGACCTGTCTGAAAAAAAAAAAAAAAAAAAAATATATATAGCTTTCACACTTTTAAATACCTCTAAGCAGACACCTTACTCTTATAGCTTTTGTTGCGGCCTTTGATCCGGTTCGAAGGACCACTTTTATAATATATTATTAGTTTAAATAAGGAACACTTTTTTAACTTCTGTTTTTGCGTCTTCCTTGTTATCTATACCGTGTGTAATTGTCAAAAGAGTAAATATTTTTTTTAGGCTTCATGAGTGCGTGTACAAGTTTACGAGTAAGGTCAAGGTCAAAAATTAAAAACGTATTAAAAGCTATAATAACCGCAAACTCCCAAAAAAAGAAACAAAACTTGAGATCTCAATTTGATTCCATGACATGCGCAAACGCAGCAAAATGA
Organism: Tinea semifulvella; assembly: GCA_910589645.1. Taxonomy (NCBI): domain Eukaryota; kingdom Metazoa; phylum Arthropoda; class Insecta; order Lepidoptera; family Tineidae; genus Tinea; species Tinea semifulvella. The sequence continues at coordinate 9,002,154 of OU342599.1, forward strand.
CTTGGCAGTGTCTATTTAAATTTTGAATTACATTTCCCATGACAAATTGCGAAGTTGATTTAAGAATATTATATATTTTTAAATTTTTTGCTCTGTTGGCGAAACAAATGATAGAATTATCGTTGCAAATTAAATAAACAGTTATTGCGGGTAACTATTACATCTCGAGTTTTTTAATAACTAATATCATGAATACTAAAAGAGGTTTTGTCTATGATTGTAGTGCCTTCACACTAGTTTACAGCTATCATACGTATACTTGTATACTAATGTAATTAAATAGATATTTAATTTATTTGTGATATAATTTGGTACGCTCGCGCTGGAGACATCGACGAGCTTGCTACTTGTCATGATTGGCCTATAGTAAAGTTGGCTAAATGTGAATCAGCTTATTTATAAGCGTGGTTTCTGACCACCCCGAAAGGGAAACGGTCGTGATGATACTTTACTTTACTTTTTCTGTATTTCTCGAGCAAGGAAGCTAGAGACATCGACGAGTTAGCGTATTGTCATGATCGGTTATAGGCCACTAATTGTGTACTTTTTTCTTAGAGCGTGGATTCTGTTTACCTCTCCAGGGATTGCGGTCATAATTATACTATACTACTTATTTGTGTTATATTATGTTCGACTTGGAAGTAAAGCAAATGATTGATTAGTGTTGCCCAATCTTGGTCTTCGCCTGCAGTCTTGGTCTTTAAATGCATTAAAACTGGCTTTGAGACGGCGCGGGTGTTACTGATTATGGCCACGTCCAGTAACCGCCTGTTGTACGTGTCGCACATCCGATGTACATGGCACGGAGGCCAGCTATTGCACGTACGCGGGAGACTAAGAAGAGATCACAGGAGCGAATTTGTTTCGAGTAAATACCTTCCGTCAGGTTTGGACAACTAAGTAGTCCTCGACAAATATTGTACAGTAGTGTCATGTCAGTCATAAGTCAACAATTAATATAAACATTTAAATAATTAAATGCTAAGCTTGATTGGGAGCAATTCGTTCTTATATTATAAAAGTTTTTTTTAAACTGAACCACAAAAAGACACCTCGTGATGTGGTTATTAAAAAACAAATCATTTTCCCCAGTATAAAAGGTTAGCCCATTAAATTACTAACCACCGCATTAGTGTTTTTTTTTTTAAATACTAGCACGAAATGTGACCTTGCCGCCCACCTGATGGTAACTGGCGCGCGAAGTCCATGAATTTTAGCAACTGGAATCAGATACTCATGGCTAACATCAGTCCCTAACACTATGCCGGCTTGACTGGACATGACGACAATTCGAGCCTGATCCCGAAACGTGTGGACACACTTTACTGGGTTTATCGGCGCGAACGGTGGATACTTCCCCGCCCCGGCAGACTGGGCAAATTACCACCATCAGTCCACCTACTACCTATTAAACCAAGTTTTTCATTTATTTATTTTTTATTCATTTTGGAAAACCAACAGTTGACAATATTATAGTAAATAATATACAGTAAACTCACTAAGAACTATTAAGGGGTTTCACATATAAATTTAAAGTTAATTAAAATAAAGAGCAAGAGTAAGTTGATAATGAAATAACAAATCACTCATTAGGGATTGCTGCCGATGATCAATTCAATGTAATGAAGCGTCATTAGACTTCTAATATATGTTGCTTTGGAGTTAAACATGTCTATGTCCAAATCTTCCGCAAGAATATTATAGTTGTTACATGTTCTTAATAAATAACTGTTCTGTCTATACCTGGTACTAGCATATGGTACGAACAAGAGTGGGGGACAAACAAGCCAGCAACTCAGGACTATCGACTGTACCATTTGCTACATTTAATAAATATGCAACATCAGTGTTGTTGCATATTTACGCATTCCTAAAACCTTTGATTATATAATCAAAGCCTAAAACGTTATTTTCTAATCAAAACACAATTTGATGCTACCAAAACATTGCGTAGGTTCATTCCATCCCACACGCGAGTCTTTTTGACCTCACACCCAAGAATAGTGGTCAAAATAACATAATAAAGTTTTTACAGTTTTAACATTATATTGCTATTATTTAGAACGCACAATTGGTGTTTATGCATTTAACGTAAAATAAACTAGTTTTAGTTTATACTGGGTGAATTTTTCAATTGTGCCTTCAAGGCCAAATCCTAAACTACAAGGAATATCGAAAATTGCTCTAAAGATTCACAGAGCCAATTATAGCCGGGAATCGAAACGGTTCATTATGAAAAAAAACTCACCTGTATTATTGCACCAGCTGATAGTGTCACTTATAAGGGTCAAATTCTGATAAGTAATCTTAAACGGTAAACTTACACTCTCTTCAGACGATGTGAGAATGTGTCGAAGTTTCCCGAATGCTAGCTGAAAGCTTCTGTCGTCTTCTTTGCTGAATTTGCCAGCGCTTAGCTGAACAGTGTCCAGGATAGACGTTTTTCTGCAAAACTTCGAGTGTCGTTTTCCACACAAATTGACTTTGGCTTGACATGATTATTGAACATGACGTTCGTGAAGGTGCATTAAAAAGTCTTCGTAACCAAAGGGCATGTATGAGGAGGTTAATGAATGTCGACGAAGCGAAAGAGGTATGTCGTGATCGTGTCAAATGGCGCTCAATTGTCTCTGCCTACCCCGCAAGGGATCTGGCGTGAAGATATGTATGTGTGTATGTACTTTCCTCTTGTCCAAGTTAATTCAGAGAAGCCACATTGTCATGCCAATAAGAATTAATATCTCATCATCATCATCAGCCTGTATCTCTCCACTGCTAGATATAGGCCTCCCCTAAGGCTCGCCACTTAACGCGATCTTTTGCTACCCTCATCCAACCCCCACCAGCGACCTTCTTTAGGTCATCTGTCCATCTGGCGGGGGGTCGTCCCACTCTGCGTCTTCCCGTACGTGGTCTCCACTCTAGAACCCGTTTGCCCCATCGATCGTCGGTTCTGCGGCAGATGTGTCCGGCCCATTGCCACTTCAGCTTTCTAATTTTAAAAGCTATATCAGTCACTTTCGTTCTCTGACGAATATCAACGTTTCGAATTCTATCCATCAGAGATACACCAAGCATAGCTCTCTCTATGGCTCGCTGAGCGACCTTGAATTTATGGACCAGACCCACTGTTAGTGTCCACGTCTCTGCTCCGTACGACATTACCGGGAGGACGCACTGGTTAAAGACTTAAAGACCTTGTGCCGGAGTTTCCCGAATGCCGCCCATCCTAGCTGAATGCGTCTGTCGGCTTCTTTGCTGAAGTTGGCTGCTCCTAATTGGATAGTCTGCCCGAGGTAGACGTAATTTTGCACAACTTCGAGAGTAGCGTTTCCTACGCAGATTGGCCTCGGCTTGACATGATCATTGAACATGACTTTCGTCTTGTCTAAATTCATTCCGAGACCAATCCGCTGGGAAGCTACGTTTAAGCCGTTCAGCATTCCGCTAAGATCCTTGAGTGAACTGGCCATAATGACTATGTCATCCACAAATCGGAGGTGTGAGATGAATTCTCCATTGATGTTTATGCCGCAGTAATTCCAGTCTAACATTTTTATCTCTACTTATATTAATTAACCACAATTCGCCAATTTATTTTATACATCCCCGACACTTGTGTACCCATTTTCCAATTGCTAGTTCATTGTCTTGTCGTTTAGTCCAATTGGCAAACTAAGAACATTTGAATATGCCACTACTTAAGATCAATTTAGGTGTGTTAAATAATGTGGGTACGTATTCTAGTAATAAACAAAAGTGATTATGTTTCTACACGACCTACTTAATTTTGTCCAATAACCAAGCTACAATGTCAAAATATAAAATCATGTTTTTTTCTCCATATAAAATATTTTCTTTAGTTACGTACAACGCAGTTACGTATAGTTTGTTACTTCTGTTAGTAAGGCAGAAGGTCGGTTTCCCGTCTTCTCCAGACTAAAATTGTTATTGTTAGTCAAAAGTGGTGTTATTTTGTTTAATAATGTGCTACAACGTGAATAATTATGGAATACAATAAATTAGACTCTATATAAGGGGCAGAAGTTGCAGTTTATTTTTGCGGTTTTCCTGCGCTGTGAACTCCCCGTTTATATACACGGCGTGTTTGGGCGATATTGACGCGAATTACTCAATGAAAAGCATCTAATTAATAATAATAATATCTTTATTCAGTATAGTTTACAAGATATGAAAACAATAATATATATCATCACGCATTATGGTACAGGAAAACAAGCATTTGCAGCCGAACTAAGCCTATTGTTTGTCCATCGGGAGTCAACGCCAAGACAACATTTAATATACATTATTACTTTAAATTTAAAAAAAAATATATAACAAAATGAAAAAACAAATTGTTGTGTGGTTGGGGGATCCTCTTTTTGTGTATAATGTAAGAGGGTCGCATTCTTATTGACAGTAATTCTTTCGTTACATTATATTCAAGAGACTGTAGCCATTGTGTGACATTCTTTCTACATATCACTTTAGATCATTGATATATAGCTACCTCTTTATTAATTTTATTATATAAATTCTTCACATACAATATGATTCCTTCTGCAACACTTTGATGATAAATAAAAAAACAATATACTTGTAATAATGTCCGTCTCTGGTTTCTAAGGAACATTTATGACATATTTTATTAAAATACGTAAAGTAGAAGATGGACAAACAGACATACTTACGGACAGTATAATATTAATGATATAATTCTTTATTGCACACAAAATATAAAATATAAGATAATGTACATAGGCAAGCATAACACCGTATGGTATTCTCTACCAGCTAACCTTTGGGAGAGTGAGACATTATTATAATGGGTGCAGAGTACGAAATAAGAACAATAATAATAGTTAAAATCAATCATAAATATATGGAATTTGATGATCCCCCAACTCGGTTATAAACACTGTTTTGAACAAATATTATAAATAAATTGGGTGTTTAGGTCTTATGTATGTTGTACAATGTCTATTTTCCATAATATTAGTTACAATTAATAACCCGTTGAGTTGAGATTTGTTTACAAAAAGGCCTCGTAGGACACCAGACATAAACAATGAAAACAATTTTCATAACGCAACCAATTTAATAAATATAGACTGCGATAAGCTGCCCTTAGGAAATTGCCTCTATCAATCATGCAATCGCTTGTTGCCGACCTAAATACATATTTTGGTTCATGAATTTCATAATGTTACAATCCTCTTCAGAACATTCCATTTCATACAATGTTCGAGATCTTTCTAATGAACGGCAGATATCAAAGGAAAGTTTTATTATAGTTACAGATGATTTTTATTTAATTGACTAGTCATCGACGTCTGTGCATTAATCTGTCGTATCATTAGTTGGCTCTGTTGTTAGCTTTATTTTGTTACAAGCCTCTCTCACGAAGTCACGTTTCAACAATAATGATGTGTAAATTATAAATATTACTTTTTTTTTACTCTTGACAGTCTCGTCGTGTTATTTTAACATTGGCGCTATTTGTTCTTCTTTTTTAAAACCTAGTCTAGTAGACTAGTAATGGCAATCACCACTAAGGCATTTGTGCCAACATCACGTTTGTATGAATTAATAATGTGAATTAATTTTTATGGGTATTATGTTATATTTATTTTATCAACTGGACACGGTGAATCACAAACACTAAAACAAAAGATAAGGGCGGGTTAGGTTAGTAGTTTAGTGGGAATGATACGTCACAACACATCACAAGGGACATATTACACAAATTAAGTCACATTATAACTTACTGGTTGAGCGGGGGGATGACTGGCACATGCGTTATGTCCGTGATCGGGTGCTGCTGTGGGGGCCTGGGACCTCTGCCGAACACGTTCAATTTATCGTACTTAAATTAACAGAGGTTTTTGCGTTTTGTCGACTTTCGGGTTGCACATAGGCATATAGTCTACCTTAATTCTGACTTGCCTGGTGGGTTACTGCTGTACCAGGTATTGTATTCTCATAGGTACTGATAACTAAATTTAAAAGGTTATTAATTGATCGTTGTGGTGCAATTCTGTATACGTTTTATTTTGTAAATCTGATATAGCTGAGTTTTCCTTGCAGATTCCTTTCTCAGTCAGATTAAACATTAACAGGTCACTGGAATTTGCTAAGCTGCTGGTCTTCTGCTAACAGCTTACTTATTGGACCACTTTGCTGCTTAGTCTTCTACTAGCAGGAGTAGAATCATTCAAAATAATTAAATTAATGACGTTTCATAAATGCCTGTTATAGGTTTACGTGAATAAAGATATTTTGACTTTGACTTTTTTTACTTTAATTAATTATACACATTTTAGCACACGGGGCCACTATGGCAATTTGTTCGCGGAATGCAGTTTGGTTATGTAGGTGTACATCTTACCTAAGTACAGACAAATCAGCTTAAGACGTTATTGTGGGTGTAGTGTACTAGTGCGGTCGGTATTGGGATGCATAAAAACTAATATGACTCTGTTTAATCAGTTACTCCTAATGATTTATTTTCCGCGGCCCAGTCTTAGATCTATATTCAAACCCCTTTCTCAAATTATATGAACACGACCTGGTTCTTTACCTAAAGAACAACTGAGTAAAGCGCCGTCATATTAGAAAAAAAATAATACTAGTTCCCAATGCTATACCGTCACAGATCGATAATTAAACAAATACCTGATATATATTTTTAAAATTTTAATTATATTTTCTTTAACTCTTGCTATTTTGTAGTCATCCTGATCCTCGTTTATATCCGATAAATAATTAGCAACAAATAATAACATTGAATAATAAATCAAACATGAACAACAAACCAGGCCGGCATAGTGATAGGAACTGATGCCTCTCGTCTGAGGCTAGCGTCAGTTGCTCCCATTCTTCGACCTCGCGTACCGCTTACCATCAGGTGGGAGCGGTGTCACATGTCGTGCTTAGTATTTAAAAAAAAAAAAACAATGAATTTTTACTAATTAATAGAAAGAATAGAATAACAAACCAAATGACATGACACTCTTAACGCTACGTAAAAGCGACTGATGCGGGCCTGCTAGGTACGTAGTAGCTTGTGCATACTGGTTTATTCCAGTATTAGTCACTGTATTACTGTACACTACTACAAGCGCAAGAACACCTGCAAGCTTATTTGTCTGTACTTACTCATTTATTAAAAATATATATAATTAAGGCAAGGCATTTAAAGAAAATTACAACTCTGAATAGTTTAATTATCGTTGCTTGATGCTTGAAATTCATAAATTGTATTAAAAACAATGAATAATTTGAAAAATAGTTCAGACAGATGGCTTTACTAATTGACGTGGGAACTTATTTTTATAAGCTACCATGAAAATAATATAACAGTAATATCATACATAAACGATATCCCTAATGCTTTTATCTATTGTTGCATCATCATTTGCGTTCTCACTAGTCGTATCGATTTATCAAAATATTTTAAGCATGTGTTATTATGAAGAATATTGACCAATGTTTTTCGATAAACGACAATCATAATCGACCTACGCGAATTCTTTAATGTTCGTACACCTGTTGAGCCTCCAACGTATTACGTGGGTATTGCTACTCATTCACAGTCAACCGATAATTTTATTAATTACACCACGTGCTTTCAACTTCCTCCAAACTACAGGGTTGGCTTGTGCATTGATAGAAAGCGGAAAAGTTATCCACTTTAATAATGTCTCGCTAAATAACATTTAAAATTTTACTTTTACTTGAGATCTAGATCAGATAAATATAAAGTTGTTTCTTTAAATTGGACATTGTGAATTTTATTATGATCGATAAAAATGTATAAACCGTTTCTACAGTTGCATAATTTCAGATTTATATTATAGTCAACCGAATCAACCGAAAGTTGTTCATTGTCGAAATGGATTCAATTGTCTTTTTCGGTATTTTTGAATGTTTTTGCCGTCTTTATTTATGTGGACGGGTTACGTCAGATCCTTGGTTTGGGCGTCGAATAATAAATAATGGATGACCAGTTTATTATGTCTCTTAAGAAACATATACTCTTATTTTTTTTATTAATTACATCAGACTTTAACAACTATTCGGTATTAGTAGCTGTCTCTTTGTATTCTGTGTTCTTACCTACTTGGTGTCAAATTTATCAGCCTATTCAAGTGTAGGTTAATGTAATGTTTCCGATACAACGACTGCCTTGTCGGGAATACGCATGTTTGGATGTGCAACCGACTGTACACTGTATATTGACAACATAATTAGCTATATTAACTTCGCAATATTAAAACTAAACCTTAACGCACTGACGAAAACGTTTACAATTGCTTCGAAGAATCCTCGCTATTTGTTTAACAATATTATGTTTGCATGCGAAGAACGGTGCGATATGCACCATTGCATCGGTTGCTATCTCTATTGAATCTGGAAAGGTTAGAAACTGTAATATTAATAAACTATCCTATTTATAATGTTTGTTCATTAACTTCTTCCGTTAGATAATCTTCTCATCGTCATATATTATTTTTTTATCAGCAAACATCAGCTCTCAAAATATCTGAAATGTCAAGCTAAAGTAATTTTTTTTCCACGTTTCTGATAAGTCGATTTACCCGGCAGAAGCAGTTGGCTAATCATATATTGTAAAGGTGTATCGCGCACCATCTATACCCTAATGAATCTAGCTGTCAATCAATCAAATTTAAACTACACAAACAAAAGAGTGTTTTTTCTATTGCACAGGTATCGTTTCCTTTTATATTTGCATAAACTCTATCACATGTGTGTGCATTTAATTAAAAGATCCGACTACTAATTATAGACTTGCAATTTTTCCGATCATAAATTCCAACAACGTTCCGACCGACTGTTTATAGAATATGGATCTCCCACGACCAAGCCTATTTAATCTACGAGTTCCGCATAATATATCTGATTTATGGATTTTATACCTATGTAAGTCGGTATTGTGAGTTTCATTATTTATCCTTAGAAGTTTATAAATAACTGAACTTACTCGTAAATCCTTAAAATTATCATTTTAGGTATATTATTATTAACAACAAATTGATAACAATGTTTGCATACGAGTTGCTGTTTTGTTTTTAAGAAACAGTTTTCAGCTTTTTTCTAAATAAGCAGAATAGTGTCCTATAGTTCAATATATTCATCACTTATCTTATGTATTTTTTATACTTATCATTATTATTATTATTCTAAATCAACTGTTACTTTAACCGTGTGTGTACTAATTTAACTTAATTCTAATATATATAAATATATATTATAGGTATGTAGGTATTTATGTATATACTGCCTCCGTGGTCTAGCGGTTAAGTACGTGGATTAAGACTCGGGAGGTACCGGGTTCGATTCCTGGTCGGGACACAAAAATATTTATAAATGTAAATAAATACATTTAATTAATATTTAATTTATTTGTGACATTTCTCGAGTTTGGTACGCTGGAGACATCGACGAGCTTGTCACTTGTCATGATTGGCGTATAGTAAAGTTGGCTAAATGTGAATCCGCTTATAAGCATGGTTTCTGACCACCCCGAAAGGGAAACGGTCGTGATGATACTTTACTTTACTTTCTATGTATATATTTAATCAGTATATGTATATTAGTATGTAAGTTTATTATAATAAATTACACCCTCGTTGTTACATCTCCACACTTCCAAAGGTTGGTTGTTAGAAAATGCTTAGACATTAAGCCCGCCTATGTACAAAATTTTTTAGTACTATAAAGATTTTTTGAATTGAATTGAAAAGACATAGGGCTGGACGGTTCACTTAAATGTAATGCTAGATAGATATATAAATAAAAATATTCGTAGACAAACAAGAAAACAGCAAACTTTCAAAAGTCTAGAATAGTCGGTTCCTGGAATTTGTACTTAAATCAGTAACATTCTCACCTGCATTGTTTCCAAGTAAGAGCCGATTGTGAAATTCACGTGCATTCATGCAAATGCTTTTCACGAAGATATTAAGAACATTCAATGTCATAAATGCTTGTTAGTTATCAAATGTTATCGTAATTATTTTTGTTTATTGCACCTAAGCAATTGGTTGAAAAATTATGATTTCATTGTACGATATGGAATTGGTTTGCGCATGCTTATTTTGTTTGTTGGTTTTAAATAAAATATATCGTTTATAACTCTTATAGCTGATATATTATATCATGTGTAATTGTTAATTCATTGAGACTTTAGGTCCTATAATAATCTGATAAGCTGCTGATCTTCTGCTAACAGCTTACCTTTTGGACCGCTTTGCTGTTTAGTCTTTTACTAACAGGAGTAGAATCATTTAAAATAAATAATGACATGCCACAAATGCATGTACGTAAAAAAAGATATTTTAACTGTGTAATTTTTTGCTCATTTTAGTAAACCTTATATTATTGCGTGTCACGTCATCTTGTTAATCAATCTAGAGTCATGGCATATATCCAGTGGCATGGCCCGCGACGATGGCAAGCGGCCCGATGGAATGATGTTGGTTCCATGGAGGATAGGTTTGCCTTTAGTGTGGGATGCCACCTGTGTGGACACCCTGGCGCCTTCCCACTTGTCCTTGACCTCTAAGGATCCAGGCGCTGCTGCATTACAAGCAGAGAACCTCAAGCGGCGGAAATACACTCAGCTTATTGGGAGATGTGTTTTTGCGCCGTTTGGAGTTGAAACTCTCGGGCCGTGGGGACCAAGTGCACACGAAATTTTCAAGGCGTTGTCAAAACAGCTCGTCTACACCTCGGGAGACAAAAGGGCTGGGCAATATTTGGGCCAAACGATCAGTATTGCTATTCAACGTGGCAATGCTGCCAGTATCCTTGGCACTTTGCCCATTGGCAGCGATTTGGAGCAATTTTTTTATTTATAATAATTTTTATTTTGTTTTTTCTTCATTTTAGTTTTTAGTTATATTTTTATTTAATAATTAGGTTTATTTTTATTAATAGTAATATATGTTTTAAGATGTAAGTTTTTTAGTTTAATTAAGATTTTATTATTTTTTTAAATCATTGTACCTTATTTCCTTCGAATAAAAAAGTGTAGACCAACACATATCAGGTTATCTAGAGTCTAAACTTTAACACATCCATAGCTAAGGATCGATTACTTTAGATCTTCCACTAGATATTCCACTAATGATGGTTTAATAAATGTATTTTAAAGACCCAATGTGGAAAATCCTTGGTAGCGCTGTAATAGGGAAGTCATTTCACTTTCGTTACGACCAAATTAGCTGGTTTGACTAAAGTGGATGCGTGATATTTCCGTTGGCAAGTCACATACATATAAATAGGAACAATAATTACTTATTATAAATTACACAAGACTTATTTTACGTTTCAAATTCTTTATTTTAAAGATTTTATTATCAATTTAAACACATTTGTGCAGAGTTAGTAGTTTATTAAAATAAAATCATCTGTCACATTGTGTTATTGTTGCATTCCTTGACCTTTTTTTTATTGCCTGCTCTGTCTGTCCATTAAAAAAGCTGTTGCATTCCTATTCTACGTCCACCTTTTGTGATTTACGGCGAATTTGGGTATCGCATCGTCGCCTCCCCGAAGTGATTAGGGTTCCTGTTTAAATTCATTTTTAAAGCGAACGGATGCGATGTCTCTAGCGTTGTCATCAGTCTGCCATTGAAAGGGCACGGGGATTGTCTGTACCGCTTGATTGAGTTCTGACGGAAACGGGATTTTGTGGCGGAAGCGGGATAGGAATTTTGTGGCATTTTTTTGTTCACATATACTTCAACCGTGTTGTTAGTAGCTCTCTATTATCGAGCGCAGCTGCGCGCGAGTCGGTGCGTGCTTAGTTGCGTTCGCAGCACGACCAAGAATAGCCGTCACCGCGGAGATGGCTGGACCCGCCTTTAACATTTAGGTCTATTTAGCTGTAGGCATAATTTGTTGTCCATAGTCATTAAATGGATTGTGTAACCGTTGCTCGTGTCGTCCTTTACGTCGTCTTGCGAGATCCTATCTTGTTTACTAATTACGTTTAAATATTTAAAGTGTACAGTGTATTTCGCGCGTGTTAAGAGGACATTGGTTTTACCGATTTTCGGTTGTTTTATCTGTGGTAGACTTGCGTAAAGTGATAAAGAACACACGGTGATTGATAACAGTGAAGCTAAGACTTACAATAAATTTTGATAAAATATTTTTACAAAACAAATTGTATCATTTGAGAAATAGTTATTAGTTTGAGACAGATTGGAATAATATAATAGTGAGTGAAGCGCGTGTGCCGGCAAGTGTATCGTTCCTATTTTCGTTGCACGGAAATAAGAGCTACAGAAGGAACAAAAAAACTGACGGTCTGAAAAGTTTGAGGACGAGTCGAGTGTATTTCTGTCTGTGCGTATGGACTAATGTGCGCCGCGTTAAGTAATTAAATCAATCATTTTTGTTGAATGAACAAATAGATCGTCATGAAGAAGAGAACGATATCCAAACTGAAGGCCATCTTTGGTACCAAATCGAAAGGTAAATGTTTGTCATTCATTAATATTTGTTTGTAGTAATTTCAACTTTGCTATTTTAATTAAGTACACATTAAAATATTTGTTTCTACACTCAGACATGTAGTCGCTTATCAACATATTTGTTTATAAATTTATTTACTTAAATAATATATAATCTACACAACTATATTGAAACACTTGCCTAATTATATAGGTACCTAAATAACTAATCATATATGTATATCATTATTATTTCACAGCTGAGCAAGGGGAGACCCTGCTATGTTTTCAATAGTAATATTAATGTCAAAAAGCTAATTAAAAAGTGTATAATTATTTGTCTGTATTGATTTATAATGCAGTTGCAGTTAAAACGAAGAAGCAATAAATCATGTTTTATTAAGATAAATCTCAAGTCTCCCGCCTTTTGTAGAGTCGTACAACTAACAGCTGCTCTTAGAGGTTACTTTTTACCTCCCCTAGTCAGTTTTTATTAAAACCCATAGACGTGATATTACGATTAGTCAAACAAACACTATCGACATTTGATGATTCAGGGCCAACGAATAATCATTCCACGTAAATTATCACTGTCATAGCAGCCTGTTTAGTTATGGGTTACAAAATATCCTTTATCTTGTAAATTAATTATTCTTTATTTATTCAAAGAGAAAGGACAGATACAAGCGACATAAAAACGAGAATAAAGCAAATGAGTAGAAGCTATATAAATTATACCTGCCACCAGAATATAAACAATAGTTAACCCTTAGTGCGATACATAATTTTGTAAAATATCACCTTGACCACTATTACTAGTACGACCACTGTTAAGTAAACTCCGAAGCAAACTGCTAACACTGTGCGAGCTAAACCAAACCTAGCAGCTTACGGATGATACCAAGCGTGCCTTATTACAAAAAATAATCTAGACCTCTCGCCAAATTCTGTTTTACTGCTCCGAAATGGCCTGAGTAGTTCCTGCTCTCATCTAGCTACTTCGTAATTATTAGGACTAGTTAAGAAAAAACATACATAAGTGATTTTTATTTCTATTGGATTGCCCAACGCACACGATAGTGCGCTAGCACATTAGAAAAGGACAACGCTAGGGGAGGATTATTTTTTACTATTTATACGAGATATTTTAGACCTCAAGGATATATATCAATAAACCTTTCATTATCTAAAATATATTTTGTCGTGCTGAAAGGGTTATGACATTCAGTATCACGCTCTGTAATATCGGCGTATGTCTCTCACTTTAGGGCCAATCCATCAACGACAATAAATTATAAAAATGTCGGTTCTTTAATTCATGTCTACGAATTAACCGTACTTAAGATGAACAGCTGCTTGAGGCTTCTTTACACCGTTCCCAGTTTAACCTACTTTTAAATAAGATTCCAGACATCCCTTCAACTTTGTATTATACAAAATATTCAAAAGATTGTGCAGATTCGATGCTTTTGTGAATTTGTCATTCATTGTGAATTTCACGAGCTCGTTTTGAAATTTCCCACCACTTTGAATTCTACATACGTAAGTCTCCAACGTGTTCAGCGTAAGATTATTATCTTATTTACTTTGTTGTTTATCCGTAATCACATCTCATAGCATTTCTAATACAGTACTTTACCCATCCTTTTCAATTCCATCCTTTTGCTTGTTATTAATGATAATAATAAAGATGCTTGATTACACAAAAACTAAAATAACTATGTAAATAAATTATGTGCACAGGCTAGCTTTATGCCGTGAGGCATTATCCACCAGCTAACCTTTGGGATTTTTTAAACTTGTGACAGGCAGAATGCCAAGCAAATATTAAATAAACAATACATACGAGGGGCGTTCAAAATATTCTCGGTATTGATACGTTACAACCTCTTTTATATATATATTTGTTACTGGCCGCTAAGATTCATCCATTGACATTAAAAAAAAGTAAAATTGGAACCGAGATGTTCTTTTGTTTTTCTGCAATTGCCGAACAAACATGAACACCATGAGCGAATTAACAATTTTAACGAAATTAGAGCACCGATCCGTCATAAAATTCTTGACAAAACAGGGTAAAAATCAAAAAACCATAAAAGAGGAAATGGATTGTGTTTACCGTGAGTCTGCTCCTTCTTTATCTACTATTCAAAAATGGTCAAGCGAATTTAAGCGTGGAAGGGAGAGTATTGAAGATGACCCTAGACCTGGCCGGCCTGTAGTGGCTACCTCACAAGAAAATATTGATAAAGTGGAAAAACTTATATTGGAAGACGGCCGAGTGAAGGTAAAATCTATAGCTCAAGTAACCAATCTCTCTATTGGTACCGTACATGACATTATACATGACCATCTTAATATGTCAAAAGTAAGTGCAAGATGGGTTCCGCGAATGCTGACGCTTCTTCAAAAGGATATGCGTGTGGCTTGCTGTTCAGATTTTATCGACCTGTGTGGTGAAAATCCCGATGAGGTGCTGCAAAAAATAGTTACTGGAGATGAAACCTGGGTTCATCATTATGACCCAGAGAGCAAACAGGAGTCCATGCAGTGGCACATTAAGGGTTCAGCTCATCCCAAGAAGTTCAAGGTAATCCCGTCAGCTGGCAAGGTCATGGCCACAATATTTTGGGATTGTGAAGGAGTTTTGCTTATCGATTATAAAGAAAAAGGTGTAAATATCACAGGGCAGTACTACGCTAACGTTATACGTCAATTAAGAGATGCGATCAAAGAAAAGAGGCGAGGAAAGTTAACCAAAGGTGTTCTGCTTCTGCATGACAACGCCCCTGTCCATACTGCTCATATTGCCAAGGCAGCTATTGTTGAATGTGGGTTTGAAACTGTTACTCATCCACCCTATAGTCCGGACTTAGCCCCAAGCGACTTCTTTTTGTTTCCCAATCTTAAAAAGGATCTGCGTGGAAATAAATTTTCTGACGATGAAGCGTTGAAGACGGCCGTGGAGGAGCATTTTTACACCAAAGATAAAAAATATTTTTATGAGGGATTAAAAAAAATAATTGATCGATCTTATAAGTGTATGAACATAGGGGGGGGAGTATATTGAAAAATAAAAATATCAAACTTTTCGTACTTGTTTGTTTTTATCCACATACCGAGAATATTTTGAACGCCCCTCGTATCATACATATAATTAAATATATACAGAATTTATGAAATAAATAAATAAAATAAAACACATACTAAAGATATTAGAGTGAAAGTTGCAACGAGAGTAAAAAAAAGATCAATTTTAACACATAATTTATTAATGATAACAAATGTGGGTAACTTAGCTTTTTCTTCCCTCTAAATTCAAACTATTCCGCTAAAAATATATGTTTCACAACAAACCCCTGCAATGCAAATGTAAATATATAACAGTGTCATAGCTACTATGCTATCAGAAAAAATGTCTAGATTAATAATTATCATAGCAAAAGAATAATATTTTTATAATCAATGATAAGCAAAACACTAAATACAAGAATATAAAAAAACGTTAAACTCAAGGGGTAAACAAACACAAAATCTAAAAGTATATTATTTTTCATGCGGGCTTAAATGTGTTTGTAATTTTAATTAATGAAATCTTGATCACTGTATAATGTACGAGTATGTATAGTTTTAATAATAAGTTTTTACACATATTTAATTAGGTATTCGATTTAAATACATGTTATAATAAAAAAAACATCTACTAATTTAGTGAATAGATTAAAATCTAGTCGGTAATTAATGCTTTAATTTATTTTTACATAAGATCATAGGTCATTTATTGTCAGTCGTTCGAGCGATTTCAACAATCGTACAGTGTTCTGTTTTTAGTAATTTTAAATCAATTT
This sequence comes from Tinea semifulvella, assembly GCA_910589645.1. NCBI lineage: Eukaryota > Metazoa > Arthropoda > Insecta > Lepidoptera > Tineidae > Tinea > Tinea semifulvella. The sequence goes on from OU342599.1 coordinate 9,018,490, forward strand.
AACAATACCGATTTAAGAGTCTGTTTGATTAATGTGTAATCCGTTTCGCATTATATTCCGTACAGAATTGATAACATGTGTTAAGACAGTCTTTCCTGAATCGTTATCGTGTGTGCATACATTCCATTTACTCACTGTGTTACGTAAAATATTAAACTCATTTTAATATTAAACTAAAGCTATGTTGTGTGGATTCAGTATTCGCCGAAAGAAAGGTAGGAGGATAATTTTGACAACAGCACTACGAGTATAATTATCGTTCTATCAAACTGCATTTAGAAACATCACATTAAATCGTTCACTGTCACTCAACTTCACCACTATCATTATTTCACAGCGATTAAGAGTTTAGGAAAAGGATATACTCGTAAGGCCTGACAACCTCTATTATATTATATTTATTAGGCCTTATTAGTTATAGTTTATTTCACCCTTTACCCTGCATCCCACAAGAAAAAATCTTTACTTTACCTTTACTATTAGGTTGATCGTTATTAGTGAACTTTCTACTGTATCTTGGCATTCTTAGAATACATCTCATCATTATCATCATCAGCCTGTGTCTTTCCACTTCTGGATATAGGTCTCCCCCAAGGATCGCCACTTTACACGATCTTCTGCCACCCTCCTTCCTCTTCTCTCTCTTCCATTAGTCTTCCGTCCATCTGGCAGGGGTCGTCCCACTGCAGGCCCCGTAATCTCCGTCGTTCATCGGTTCTGCGACAGACGTGTCCAGCCCATTGCCATTTCAACTTACTAGTTTTGAAAGCAATGTCGGTAACTTCGGTTCTTTAACGGATGTCAACGTTTCTGACTTTACCCTTCAGAGAAATCCTGAGCTTAGCTCTCTCCATAGCTCGCTAAGCGACCTTGAACTTATGCATCAGAACCACTGTCAGTGTCCACGTCTCTGCTCCATTCGACATTACTGAATCGAATACATTTAAAAGATTAAAGATATGTTTAACGTATTTGATGGTTGGTGTTCATTCTTTTTCCAATGTGATGTTGCGCCTAATTAAAACATTTAGTTCCCGTACACGAACAATTTAATGCCACCGATCATTACTCGTGCCGCTATGTTTTGGCGGTTAATAAAGTTTTCGTAATCAATCTCCATTGTTATTTTAATGCCTTTTGTTGTACTGTTACCAGTTGAGTTAAATGTGGAGTCATAAATAACATTGGCAATTCAATGAACTGTTGTAAACATATACAACCACATCGAGTTAAGTATTACATAAACTGTAAATCTGGTTAGACATATAAATATATGGACCGACCCAATTATACAATTTATTCTCGCTGACACAAGGCTAAAATACTTTAAGTATGCATATCAAATAGGCATGAGAAATCTAAATGTATTGGCTACAATGATACTATGTATTGTTTATGATCACAACCTATGGCTACTAAAGTTTTATATTTTAATCGTAGTCCAGAAAACCTATTACATTTATTTAAAGTCTAAAATATAAAAAATAGGTTTATATCAAAGCTGACATAATTTTGGCACCAATAGAAATTAGTGTATCGGGAAATTCTTTTTATTTACTGTGTATATAGTAAAATTTATATAAATTTTGTATAAAGTATATTATATGAGTATATAAAATATTAATATTGTTTTATTCGATGTAAATTAATATAAATTAAAAGCTACCTAAATAATAAAATTAAAAATATACTAAAAATAAAAAAACATCCCATTCTTGATAGTCCTAAGGCTGGCAACATTTCCCCTCTGTATAGCGAGGCTAATACGCTAGCAGAAATAATTGCCAGCCTAACTGTACGAGTATATTTATTGATATATATGTAGTAGTATCTAAATTATTATTATATATATCTATGTATTTGTTTTTATTTCTAATGCACCCGCGATCTTTTACCACACTCCCAAAGGTTAGTTAGTATAAAATGATAAAGTTCGCCCTTGTACATAACTGTAAGGCTTTTAAAGTGCAATAAAGAATTTATAAATATTTGTAAACCGAATGTGACCCAAATTGATCAGCATTTTTTTTTGTTTATGTGGCTACGTCCTTAAATATAATGTCTGTGCCTATAGTATTATTTCGCCAAGCAAAATAGTTCATAATTTATAAACACGACTTGTATTCTCCATCGGAGTTTTTCTCACTTACTTCCTTATTTTTCGGTACAAAGTTCTTGTTTGCCCATCTATTACCATCGTCATTACCGTATATATGCTAAAATACCATGTTGGCATTGACCACAATAATATCTTCAGTGTAGGTCGCCATTTGTTAATATTTTAGTTTTAAATCTATCATCATCGGCGTTATTATGTTCTCCCCTAAGGCTTTTCATTGTATGCCTCTTTTGCTACCCTCATTCAACTCTCACTAGCGACCTCTTTAGATCATCTATCTTTATTTGTTAGTATTTGTTAAGATTTTATTAGTTTTCTTTTAAAATATCTCTCATGTTTACCCTCTTTATATTTTAGTAGAGTCTTGGCTGCATTTGATAGTTTTTATTTATTCTTATTCTTTGATTTTTTTTTATTTTTTTCTGAATCTGGAAAAAGTTTATATTAACAAAGATAGTTTATCACTGTAAGCGAAAATAGTTTTATTGAGTAAAAACAACTTGTGTTGATAAGATAATTTTATTATGTTGATAAACCTTGTTTAAATATTATGCTTGACCCTCTCTGCCAATCATTAACTTTATGTTGCATATCAAATCTGTTCGTTCAACGTGCTGTCGGATTATGTTACTTGAAGGTAGGGTTGAGTTGGGAAAGCACACTCCATAGCATCTAGGAGCAAAGGGCACATTGTTAGTTACAGCAGTCTGCCCCCTACATTACTTTACTTTTATATGATCACATTATTAATTTATAATAAATTTATACTAACCTTAATTATTATTATTTTTTTATTTTTAAAATATTTGAATTTATCTGTTATAGTTGTTACTATTTTATATTTTTATAGTTTTGCCTAATCCTTTGCGTCTTGCGTAGAGAAAACGCTTTTTCATAAGATCAGGAATATATTCCTAATATTTAGCAGTGGCGGTTTCAATTCCATTCAATTTATTTATTTCCATATGGTTCACATTGTAATTCCTGGATATTGTCAGATACATTTTATTTTAATTTAAGTTTTTTTAATTTGCTTAGATTAATAGCATAAACTATGGGTGGACCGTGAATGTATAATACATTATTGCTACAAACAATTACTTAAAATAAAAATATTTCAAATATTTCATTTCACTTAACAATGTATGAATAAATAAATCCGTGGCTGTAAAGGAGCCGTGTTAACTTATCCATTAAATAACAATGTCAAATAACATTAATTTATATTTAAATTCGTGGCTGTAAAGAGGCCGTGTCATCTTACAACTAAAATTTAATAATAATAATAATCAATTTATTATGTCAAATTATTTATGTCTATAAATTAAGATCGTGGCTGTAAGGAGGCCATGTCAACTTACTATCTGAATAATAATACAGCAAATGTTAAATAATAATAAATTAAATTATATTTTATTAATATTTATTTATTTATTTTATTTTATTTAAAAACTTTATTGCTCATAAGTACAAAGGGCTAACATTATGTCGTTAGACATTCTCTGCCTGTTAACCTTAAGGACAATAAGATAGTTTTAGGTACAGGAGTAGGTGCACAAAATATAAAAAAAATAGAAATGATTGAATAATGTACATTATTTAATAAATAAAATAGACCTACGTAATATACCTATATACGTATAATAAACATACATATACCTACATACAAATACTATATAATAAATACATACTAATAAACCTTAATAATAGTATGTCAAAAAATAAATATATAATTCAGATCGTGGCTGTAAGGACTAGGTTTAGGACTTTATATGTAATAATCAGAATGATAAGCTTTATATTTCTTGAAACTGTGCTTTTAAACAAGTCAAGTTCACATTTACCCAATTTACTAGGCCTAATATTTTTCCGTTTGTTTATTTTTCAATAATGTTGCAACCCTAGTCAAAGGTATTTAATGTCATAGGCAATGCGATAGGTTGTTGCTTTGCACGATCGCTCACAATGAAAGTATTTCACGAAATACAATACGTCTAAGTACATTTCAATTCTAATCTTAAATTAATCCGCAGTTTATTGTTTTCTAATCTGATTTCACTAATGTCGCATTTACGGTCTAGCTGCATCGTGACGTGGAAATTTAATACGCTCTAAATTGGACGCTGTTACGCAAAAAGGATCCAATCCACAATTTTTCAGAAATTTAATTATTAAATTAAATCAGGTCCTTAGGATGATATATTTTATATCCATATAAAATACTGTTTTTGACATATTTTAAATGCTGGACTAATCCATCCAACTTAAATGGTAGTATGACAATGCCTCATTACAGCAGCTATAATCCTTGGTGTATTTATTTTATAATTGTGTATGTCTTAGTTTATAATATGACAATGCCTATTTACAGCAGCTATAATTTTAAGATTATAATTATGTATATTTGGGTTGTAATGTGCTGCTCCAAATACAAGCTATTTCCCAGAAAATGAGTGTTTATTATATTAATTAATTTGTTGACATGTAAAAGCGCAGAATACATTATATTTATTGTCATGTGCCTACTTACAAAATAAATAAACTAAACTGGTCTATAACGTGAATATGATCTTTTTTGTGTTCATCATTACATCCCCTAGAACCCAGCGTCCTAGACCTCCACTGCTGGAGATGGGCCTTCCAGAACATATATCTTTGGCCTACACTCGCCACGCTGGCCAGTCGGTTTGGCGAGGAACCTTTTTGTGTAACTACGTCCAATTAAGAGTCCCTTCTCAGCCCGTCTAGTCTAGATGGATAGAGGGTCTGATGTCATTTTTAATAACAATTTGTTAACGATTCCACAAGGTGGTATAAGTGGAACCATGACCGACGGCTTAACGTGCTCTCCTCATGGACACGGTTGTAAATCTATGACAGATGTACTTGAAGTATTTCTCATTGGTACATGCCTGGGTTCAAACCGACCCATTTAGGATTATGGTGACGTGACGTGTGTAGCATTGATATGTCAGAGATGCTGCTCAACCGGTTACTCAACGCGTGTATCCGGTTTATATATTGTTTACGCAAATACGATCACATCTCTGAATATCGTATAAAGTGGCTGCCAATTCGTTGTCGCAGAAATCTCGCAGTTCTCTGTCTCTTTTTCTCTGTTTTAAACGAGCCTGCGACTCCGAAATATCTCAAGCACAATTTTGCCTATCTCTCTTCTTTCCACGATAAATCTTTACATTCTTCTCACAACTCTCTTCTTTCTGTTCCCTCACATCATTCTGGATTTGTCTCCAACTCATTGCTGCTACAAAATCATGGAATAATCTTCCAGTAAACATATGGCAGGAAACTAACAGATTGTCGTTTAAAAAACTGGTCTTTTCACACTTTATGAATAGCTCTAAACCACGTTAGTAAGTTGTATTTGTGTATGTTTACGTACAATTTTGTGTATGTATTAGTATTTAGTATATTGATATTGTAATACATATATAAGAATATATAAGTAGGTATATAATATTTGTTGAATTATCCTATAATTGTAAATTACTGTTACTTTCATTGCACCTATATTTGTTCCAATTTGTCCCTAAGGTTTGGCTGTCAGAGAATGTCTACGGATATTAAGTCCGCTTTTGTGCAATAAAGTTTTTAAATAAATAAATAAATAAAATCTTACAACCGCGCAAACTCTATACGTTATACGCTATAATGATATTTGATTATTGGTATAAAACATGAATCCTATATGGCCATAGCCACTATCTCTACATCATCAGCCTGTGTATTTCCACTGCTCTCCTGCCACCCTCATCCATCCCCCATCAGCGACATTTTTCAGTTCATCCGTCCATCTGGCTGGGATCGTCCCACTCTGCGTCTTTCCGTACATGGTCACCACTCCAAACGGGTGTCTGTTCGTTGGATCGTCCATCGGTTCTGCGGCAGACGTGTCCAGCCCATTGCCACTTCAGCATACAAATTTTGAAGGCTATGTCTGTAACTTTAATTCTCCGACTAACGTAGCGTACTCATAAATTTGGAGACTTACATTTGTCGCACGCTGAAGTTATGGAATGCTCTCCTATCCAGTGTGTTTTTAAGATTAATGTCAGAAATACATCAAGCACGGCTCATCTTCAGCCGTGTAGAACTCTGTGTTCTAAATGATGTAATGATCAAATTAAGAGGATACAGTGTATTGAGTGTAAACGGCAGCATCGAATGTTCATCTTTATGATTGATGTTGCCATCAGTCGAAAGTATGACCGCAGTAGTCTTAAATTTAGCTGTCATCAGCGTCCATCAATCAACTCGCGAAATCGCATCACACGTTATTTTCCACACTCTATAACATGATTGTAAACAATTTATATTTTTTATGACACATGAACAAGAAGAATCATCATAATGTGATATTTGCAAGGGAACTCACTAACCATCTGTGGATTTAAAATAAAATTAATTTTGCCTTCTTAAGACGCAAGGGATGGTTTTCTTGATTCGGTCGGTCGGTAAGATATTGAATAACCCTATAATCCCCTATAGTCTATAGCAGATATTCAGATTCCTTTACAGTATCTGCAGCTCGCCAGACTTCCTTTAATTATCAGACAGGCACCATCTCCTAAAATATTTAAAGATAAATTATACAAATACTTACTTCACAAACAGAATAAGTCGCCATAACTTACTTCCCGTTTCCCTTTCGGAGTGGTCAGAAACCACGCTTATAAATAAGCGAATTCACATTTAGCCAACTTTATTATAGGCCAATCATGACAAGTGGCAAGCTCAGCGATGTCACCAGTGTTATTATATATATACAAGTATATATGTATTTTATATTTAGGTATATATTTATTTGTTTAGGATGTTTATCTATGTATATTGTATTGTATATAATAAGTACTATATGTATGTAAAAAAAATGTGTTTTATATACTAATAAATAATTTCAACTATCTATTTTCTTCGTAACCTTCTGCACCCGCTTATTACAGATCTCAGTCACAAAGGTTAGTTGGTAGAAAATGCATTTACGGCATTAAGCTCGCCTATATACTTGCAATTGTTTTGGTTTTGTACAATAAAGAATTTATTTACACTTAAATTTATGCTTCTCTGCTTTGAAGAATTCTCTCGTAAGTTCAGATGTAATCGTACGGGTATCAATGGTATCTCTACTGTGTATAATGTATAAATATGTACGAGTATAATGCTATCTTTGACTTATTCGGCGTCGACTAAAATAATGATCGCCTCTGTAATTGGCATGCATATTTAGGGTTGCCATGAAGTTTATTTGATAATTATATTATGAATTTATTACATAAATAAATATATTTCAAATCAAATCAAAATCATTTATTCGTGGTTTTTCGGTACATAGTTATTAGGTTAGGGTGAGCATGCAAAAAACCTACCACATGTGGTGTACGAATTCATTACATTAACAAATATAATTCTAAAAATAATAATAAATACGTACGTAGTACCTAATTTATGTTTATGTAGTATATAAATAGTATAACTTATTTATGTAGTTTATATATGTATGTATGTATGAATTCGTATGTAATTTTATTAATAAATATTTATTATAAGCAATAAATAATATTCTATAGACGTATATTTTTAATATATTTAATTTTAATTGATATATTGCACCTACCTCACATAAATGTTCTCGTTGTCCCGAAGGTCTGACAGGCAGAGAATGTCAAGCGACATTATGTCACGCCTTTGTAATTTATGTGCAATAAAGTTTTAAATAAATAAATAAATATAATAACAACTTAAACATGCATTTTACAATTTATATAAAACTAAAATATGTAACACAAAATGTAGGCAAAAGAGAAATGTCCAAAAATACTATTGTAAAAATAATGACAATACAATCTATATATTGACAGTTATTAACACATTTGAAATGGTTTCGTCATTAAAAAACTGATCTAAGGTATAATAACATTTTTTAATTAAAATTAAAGTTAATTTATCATATCTTTTTTCAATAAATCTCTTTATCTCAAATATTAGCGGTCAAACATTACAATCCCTGCTCACATCTCCCAAAGGTTAGCTCTTAGGAAATGTTTTTAGACATTAAGCTGGCTGTAAAATGTATTATTTTCTATGCAATAAAGAATTTATCTATCTACATATCTAAGGCATATCAGTCGTGTTTCTGATAGTTGCATTCCAAACTCCAGTCACTGTACTTGTATTATTTAAAATAAACTAGTGCCATCCCTAGGTGCTCGCACATTATTTAACGATAACATGTTTGTTTCGCTGGTACTATTGTTAGTTTCGAAGCCTGTCTTATGTCATCAAGTACTGTTGAGATGGTCGTGAGAACATGTCTGTCGTGATCCTGGAGCTGGTTTGATAGTATCACAAGCTGTGACGATCACTTTCATACGAGTTTTATGTTGTAACTTTAAAAGCGCAGTTTTTGTCATCAAAGGTCAATGCGTTGGAGTTAATTGCTGCATGTACGAGTAATTGTAAATAAACTTTCTTTGCAACCTTTTCAAGATAGGTAATTGATGTTTATGCGTACCTACAGTAACTATAAAAAATAATTGAGGTTTGTGCATGTCTTTCTCTAGCCAAAATTTTTAGTCTTTCTTAGTGTAATTATATTGGCATGGTGTTATAGGCTGACGAAACGGCAGGCTAAATTTAATAAAAAAAGGGTCTTTATTATTCATATAATATTTCCTTAAACTAGTAGTCACTGCCTCCGTGGTCTAGCGGTTAAGTCCGTGGATTTAGACTCAGATGTACCGGGTTCGATTCCTGGTCGAGACACAAAAATAATTATTATTGTTAATAAATATATTTAATTTATTTGTGATATTCGAGTTTGGTACGCTGGAGACATCGACGAGCTTGCCACTTGTCATGATTGGCCTATAGTAAATTTGGCTAAATGTGAATCCGCTTATTTATTAGCTTGGTTTCTGACCACCCCGAAAGGAAAACGGTCGTGATGATACTTTACTGTTACTAGTATGAGGTCAGCGTGGATTGCTACTGTTCTCGCCTTTGATGGTTTCGCTGAGTACCTTACAGACAGATGTTCTCAATGTTCGGCAGATGCAGGCGATTCGGATAGTGGACCGACCAAAAAAAAGACAAAGCCAATTTTTGAAAATCATTCATAGTTCTAAAACTATTCGAAACCACTCTTATATCAAGAACAACAAAACTATTGTTGACCAGTGTATTCCTTGTATGATAAATGAGGGTGCATATGAAAAAACGTTGAAGACTTCTTCCTGCACAGTTAATGATTGTGTCGTGACAAAGCAGACTGCGCATACGGGTTAAATGTCAATCGACGAACGTCAGACTATTGTTCTTAGTCGTTAAGTTAATGTTTGATAAAAAACATTAATTACATTCGAGCACCTACTTTTACAACTATTATTATCTTGTGACTCAGTTATCGTGAATACATACTTGCAAACTGCCTCTGTGGTCTAGCGGTCGATTCCTGGTCGGGACACAAAAATATTTATTAATGTAAATGTATTTATTTACATAATATTTAATTTATTTGTGATATTTCTCGAGTTTGGTACGCTGGCTGGAGACATCGACGAGCTTGCCACTTGTCATGATTGGCTTATAGTAAAGTTGGCTACACATTGGCCGTCATCCCATGGCCTAATAGTCTAAGCCTGCGTTGCACCAAAATGTTAATAATACCGACAATCTATTTTCAGCCGTTAGCTGGTGGATTCGACTCCAAATTTAACTTTAATCCTTACAATTACAGATTATTTGTTTTAATAAAATCCAGACTAAGCTAACTTCAACGATCGCGTATCCGAATATAAATTATACAATCGTTTGGAAATTAAAGTTTACACTTGATTAAATAGCATTGATAAAGACAAAAAAAACTTATTTTAGGAATACAGAAACATAAGTGAAACCAACATTCATAAAATTTGACCGATTTTGTTAAGGTATGAGGAAGTAACGCTTTAAAAGGCGGTCGAAATAGAGATAAAAATATTTGCTTTAGCCATTGAGTAAAGGCAAGTTTTGTTCGAAAATTATAGGTAGTTACGAGCGATACATAAAACTATTATAAGACATTAATGATCTATGATTTTTAGCGATCGGCCCCACAGATAGACCACCCAATCGAAAAATTTAAAACAGCTTTAGCTAAATTTCCGTCAAGCGCGGGAAGTGAGGTGGTTTCTGTTGAGAACTTAAAGCTGCGCAAATACGCCTTACGAATTTGCGCCGTTTGGGGTCGAGACGATGGGCCCATGAGGACACTCAGCCAAACGTCAGTCAAACGGAAAAGTCTGGAGACAGGAAGGCTGCAATTATTTCTGCCAACGTATTAGCCTCGCTATACAGGGGAAAATGTTGCCAGCCTCCTTGGGACTATCCCTAAAGGGTCGTCTCTAGAGGATATTTTTTACTTATTTTATTTTTTATTAGGTTTAGTTTATATTTAATTTTTACTCTTTAAGTAGTTTTAATTATATTCTTTCGAATAAATATTATTATATGCTTTAAAAACTTTAGCCAAACCAATATTATAGATTATATACGTTATGTGCTGATTACTGAACTGATTTTTATGAAATTTGCCTCAGATGTCATTTGAAACCCAGGAAAAGATAAGCAAGGTACTTATTCCTGACTACTATAAATTGTTGCAACAGCTAGTTGTTCCTATTATAATCATCTTGACAGGAATATTTTGATGGTAATTTGGCAGGACCGGATAAGTGCACATTATTTATGTTAATGAATGGTGCTGAAGCTGAAGATGCATTTGCAAGATTGATGAATGTCGAAGAAGCGAAAGAGGTATGTCGTGACCGTGACAAGTGGCGCTCAGTTGTCTCTGCCCCTGCAAGGGATTTGGCGTGAAGATATCTTGACGGGAATATTTTGATGGTAATTTGGCAGGACCGGATAAGTGCACATTATGTTAATGAATGGTGCTGAAGCTAAAGATGCATTTGCAAGATTGATGAATGTCGAAGAAGCGAAAGAGGTATGTCGTGACCGTGACAAGTGGCGTTCAGTTGTCTCTGCCCCTGCAAGGGATTTGGCGTGAAGATATGTATGTATGTATGTATGTTAATGAAAAAAGAGAGATTATATAGGATGTGGCACGGGAACCCCTTACATTTCAAAAAATTGCAGTGTACGGAAGGGTGAATGATATAGTTTTCAAGTAAGGAGAGCAACGTGCGGTTTTGTTTGACACTTAATAAAAATGTCGAATATGTGACAGCCACACAGTGGGTATTCTACACGCGGTATAGTTACTAGTCGTACTACTGTTCGCGACTGGAAAACCATTTTGTCTTGGGTGTCACGGAAACATGTCAAAATTAATGAATTTAGTCAAGAGCATGACCGAGAGAGCTTCTGGTGACAGCAAAATAGTGCTACAGCGCACACAGCTCGTCGTCCACACGCTACTTTCCCGGATAGATAGATAAGATTGGGTATTTTTCCGCATTCAGTCTCCTTGAGACCATTTTGTGTTACCTGGGTCTTATTAATGGAGCCCACCAATCTCCTCCAAGAACGCCAGGAGATCCGTCACGTTCCTGCATACCTTGCAGATTGTTCGTTCAATCTCAGTTTGGATCTGTTTAGAGACGCCTGTAGGCTTAAGAGACGCCGCGCTGTGTATGGTGCCTGTTAGGGTTTTATTCCAGTGTTTCCCGGGCAGCAGATTTTGAGCGAGCCAATTCAGTGGCCCTCGTGCTCTCCTGATTTAAGCCCATGTTATTATTATCTGTGCGGTTACCTCAAGTCTGTGGTTTTAAAACATCGTCCAAGGACCCCAAATGACCTGAAGACTGCAATTGAGGAAATAATTTTAGTAACCCCTGCCACACCCGAGAAAGTCATGCGAAACTTCCACAAAAGGCTCAGTATTTCCATTATTTGATATGATGTTAGTTTAACATAACTACATTACATAACCTTTCTTTAAATATATATATTTGATATCTCATATTGTTTTCTTTTACTAGCCTTTTGAGATGTGGGAGTTCCCCGTGCTAGATAATGCTTTACACAAAAAAAAACCTGTAGTAAAAGCTTCTGCAGTTACCTTTGATATACAGCAATAGGTGAAGCGAGTTTCAATTGTTTTATTGGGTCTTGCGCGAGATTAAGGTATTCTCAGAAGATTGAAACTAAAAAAGTACAATATACATCCTAAATGATTTGTTTATCACTGTAAAGATCTTAAATTTTAAACATAATAATACAGTGTGTTAAATTGACACAGTTATCGACAGACGGTAATTTCTATTTGTTTATTGGTGCAAGGCTTCATGAAATATAATTCTTTAACACTTTCTCTTTTGTTAGTAGGTACTCCAATTACAAAACGTGTTGTATTACATACAAATTAAAGCAAAATATTACAATTGTAGGTAGGTGTTCTTAACGCTGTATTCATACTGATAAAAATATGAAAGAAGCTTTGCCTGTGTGTCTGTCAGTCAGTTTGTCTTCCTTTTACGCATACATTACTAAGCCGAAGAACACAACATGAAGTCGAACAAATATTATGATCTCACAGAAGAAATGATCAGGAATGGGTTCAAGACGCAGTTGAATTTGGTGCGAGAGGTATTCCAGCAAAATCTTTGCACCACTTACTAAAAGAATTGGGCCCAAGCAAACGTCAATACATTTATGGAACGAGCTTCCAAGATGGTATTAACGGAATCATACAGTATTTGGTTAGGTAAGGAGAGAAGCAGAACGTTGGATTGTGAGCGTCTTGTTGCGCAATAAAATAAAAAAGGTTATCGATTGCAAGGCCGATATACCATTCTTCTCATCCCCAGTCACAATGGACTCGGCACCCGCACGGTCAATCCATGAAATGCTTAGAAAACTGTCTTCTTTAAATTTGGCAGTATTGTTCCTTGGAACTCTGAGAGGGACATAGGCTTTATGACGTCACAATCTGACCACGACATTTAACCTCACGGACATATATGTCTGTATGTTAAGTTTGTCTTCACGCGTAAACTACTTGACTGATTTTAATGAAATTTGGCAGATATGTTTTCTAGAATTCAAGGACGGATATAGGCGAAATGAAAATGTATTATAACCTATCACTGATGATTACATTAAACATATTCGAATATTGTAAAAGTTTAGACAAGTAAAACAAACATCATATTTTAAGTACCTAACGAGTTTAAAACCTATTACTCATTTTTGAGTTTGTAGTTAGTAGAGCTAAGTAGGTATATGTGAATATCTTCATCTAAACAACAAATAAATTTACATAATTACACTTATGATTGGCGCGATGAAGTATGAGACGCAAAAAAGTAAAAACAGTGCAGGACTGAGCCAGCGAAATAAAATCAAAGAGCTTTGTGATTCGTTTAGTCTGTTCACGCCTATATTTGGAACCTAGGAAAGAAGCTAACTCAGGTCAGGAAACGGTTAAATTAACTCTTCTATTATGATTGTTGGACACTTTAAACTATTACTATTATTTAGATTATAATGACATGTTTTAGTTCTGCGAGTATTACTTAAATTTTTGACATCGTTGCACATATTATAGTTGCTAGAAAAATGGCATTCGTTGCCGGTATTGTTTTAGAGCGGAGAAAAGTATGCGATACTTGATGGATTCCAAATTATAGTTGTTGTTTAATGAGTTATTTTTTAAATCTATTGTTTTATAATTATAAAATTAAACTACATTTGGTAGGTATTCGTTTCGCATTTGTGTTTTGTAAGACGTTCGTTAGAAATTATCATAGCTAGGCATTAACTCATTAATCCGTTAATCGTTAATTAACGAAGTTAACATTTTTATTAACGGATTAACTTTTAAGTTAACTTTTAAAAATGTTAACGGACACGTTAACTTCCGTTAATATACAGAAGTCCGTTAATCGTTAATCCAATGCCACTATTTACCGCACGGCACCGCGGTGTGGCGCGAAAAACAGGTTCAGACAAGTATGAAACGACAAGTGCCGGGCGCGGCGGCGCGTGAGACAAAAACAAAACGAGATATATTTTGCCGGCGCGTGCGAGTAAGAAAACTGCGAAGTACTAGCGCCAGTGCTTAGAGTGACGAGTGTTGTGTTTGTTGTTATTATAAATTACTCTCAGTGATAAATTGCGTGTTAATAAAGAAGAGTGCAGTGTAATTAGTTAGATAGAAAAGTGTACTGTGCAGTGTAGTAATTAAAACTATATCATGGAAGACATGGAATCGGATTTCAGCGGTCCTGATGAGAATCCTTGGCCATATTTGACTGAGTATGTGGAATTTGTATCCAGATCGGGCCAGCAAATAGTTTTTGCTTGTAAGCGTTGCTTGCCGAAAGACACCAAAAAAAAGTTCATGTATCAAGCCTGAATAATTTTAAACAATATGTAAGAAGGGTACATGAGTCACAATACGTACAGTTTGAAGATATTGTTAAGGCGGGCTCTAACCGTGGCAAAACAAAAAAGAGAACTCATTCTGACAATATTATATATTAACCTGTTAACTTCCAGAACCTAAGCCAACAGTTCACTAATGCAACGATATAAAAAACTAATATTAACGGATTAACGATTAACATTAACTTCCGTTAATTCTTCCGAAATGTAACGCTTTAACGTTTAACGAAGCTAACTTTTTTTGTAGCGGATTAACGATTAACGAAGTTAACTATTTGATTAACGGTGCCCAGCTATGGAAATTATATAGATGGCGATGGCGTTGCGATCCGTTTTATTGTTGCCCGGCATCGATGTTGAGATCCGTTGTTAGCATCGATGCCACGCATTGCTATTTTGTTACTTTTTTTTTGTTATATACTGAATTTGCAAAATCATCAGTGATATGGATCTAAAGGGTTCAAATTGGCTGGTCCATATGCCAGACTCATCGAAGCCTCATAAGGAGACCTCAAGGCGACTACAGACTATAACCCTATAATCGTCTCACTTCACTGTTGGCCCTGTGCCTTTACAGCTAAGTCTGAGTCGTGGCTACAAGTGAAGGCACTCGTTCGCCGCGTTTCAATGCTTGTTGGATGGCACCAGACCCAACCTGAAGAGCCATCGAGGTGGAACATAACGGCAACATATATTGAATTGGTCGTAGGCGGACTGATGGTGGTAATTTTCCCAGTCTACCGGGGCGGGGAAGTATCCACCATTCATGCCGATAAACCAAGTAAAGTGTATCCACACGGGATCTGGCTCGAATTAAATGTCCAGTCAATCTGGCATAGTGTTAGGGACTGATGTCAGTCATTAATGTCTAATTCCAGTTGCTAACATTTATGGGCCTTGAAAGGTCACATGTCCTGCTAATATTAATAAATAATAATAAAAACAGGATCGGAGGCTCATTGCCATTGGCTTGGCTGCCAGAAGGCTAGGAGGCTACAATCAGTCGATTGAGACGATAGGTTTTCCATAAATAGTAATGTGTCAATAGCATTGCTCTCCTGTTTAGCTCAGACCCGTACTGTACCTTTGAATAGCTAGAAAACATTGCATGCATTTTGTGTGATAAATAGTCAAACATAAAACTTAAACATAAAGTTAGAATGGACTCGCCCACAAAGTTGACCTTTATTTACGTAAGAGCTGCGAACGCGAGGCGTGTAAACGATGTAAATACTAACATATTCATTGAGTATTATATAGTAGGGACCGGGTATTCAAAATGTTGACTCCATTCATTCATTAGTAATAAATACAAGGTCGTAATACGAAAATTATTTTTTGGGAATTTTAAAAGGAAGGTTTAAGGATTCTGGATTTATACATTCTAGCTTATTTTTCGAATAAAATGCTTATTATTTAAGTTGTAAATGTGAAATTCTGAAGATTTTTTCGTTGATATTTAGGTAGATAATTCCATCTTGTACCCTTAGCATTTAAAATAACACTATACAAAAATGTTGACTGGAGCCCTTATATTATTAAGGGTGCGAATATATCCTGTGATATATCCTTGAAATAATAAGTTCAAAATAAAATAAAAAGTTGTGTTGGCCACTTGATCTGTCCACTCCGCATTGCCCTCAACTTTTTATAAAATTAAGTATGGCATGAGGCGTGTGCCATTAAACTCGTGACAGACTGTACAGAGCGACTCTGCTGCAAGACTGCTTTCATTACTTTGAGTCAACTAGCTGTCTCCTATATGACCGGGACAACCTTAGTATAGGGAACAGAGGTCTTTAATTCTTTTTAAGCATGTACAATACTGCAAAAATCTTGTTCATTTATGTCAATAAATTATTATTGTGTAGACTCGCACATGAGTTCTTTTTACTTCCCAAAATGTGACTCTTATAAGCGTCACAAGCTAGACTAATACGGATGTTTTTATTTGATTAAAATTATAATAAATTAAAACAATTGCCATCGCTTTTGTTAGCGTATTTTATTATATAAACAGATCGATAAAGGTCCCTCTTCTACGTTTAGACTGTTACTTGAATTAGTGTGTTGATGAGAAATAAAGTTGTATCCATTGCCCAATCCTAACATTAGGTCAATGAGTACATATCACTTGTTTGCATGCTCGAAGGTTCTCACGGAATTCCATTTCGTTTTTTAACAAAACCACCAACCTATATCGATCAGAAATAAGCGACACCTGTACCTATACATAAAACTTAAATTTAACACTCTAACTGCATCCTTGGTCTAGCGGTCAAGTCCGTGGATTTAGACTCGGAGGTACCGGGTTCGATTCCTGGTCGGGACACAAAAATATTTATGAATGTAAACAAATACATTTAATTAATATTTAATTTATTTGTTATACGAGTATTTCTCGAGTTTGGTACGCTGGAGACATCGACGAGCTTGCCACTTGTCATGATTGGCCTATTTATAAGCGTGCTTTCTGACCACCCCGGAAGGGACACGGTCGTGATGATACTTTAAATTTAACAAACAACAAACTGCCCGGTAGCTGGGCTTTCTTGAATATTGCTTTGACAGACTCTCGAATGTAATTTTTAACACAAAAATCTGTCGAAATCGCGTTCCCCAGCAAAGCGAATATTACCAGTATTATCTTGCGGTGACATAAGATTATTGGCAAGTAATTAGTTTTATTTAATTTTTTTGTTCCCTTGCCTGCCGATTGCATTACAAAAAAACAAAACTACACCTAAAATCAAACCGGGTTCTTCAACACTCTTTAAATAATAGTTTTTATAATTTTAACGGGTCTTTACGCGATTTACCTTAGAGACATATTTCTCCCGACGTTTCAGGGAAGTTGCATTGGTCGTGGTCACGGGTCGGTAGATGTAAACCTACCCACTTATCGCTTTAAAAGTTTTTAGAAATCACGACACACGATACTTACAATATCCTTGGCGACACCGGGCGATTTTTCCCGGCGACGAAACCTATTGATTACTGGATTCCACGATGAAGATAGCTTATAACCCCCCTCTCGATTGAAATTTCTTCTTTAAATAGTTAAATAGAGATCCACGTGATTTGCAGTTTGAACAAGGACTAAGAATAAGAACGTTTATTGCCACATCAATTAATACAAGATCTAGAGCACAATATTTTAAAATAAATACACTACATACGTCAGCGACTGTATGTTTTTAAAAATCGGTTCATAGTATTAAGGCGAATTCGGTACAAAGCTTCTTTCGAACTTATAATATCTACTGCGCTTTAAAGCGATAGATTTATACTCACACATTTGCTGTTTTGGTGATCTTGCGTTTAACCTATCCTCCATTAAAAGGTCTAAAAAATTAACCTCACGACAAATATGAACTTTCTAGCTTACCATGTATTAGACAGGGGATTGAGCTGTCAATTTCGTGTATTGGCACAAGACTGAATTCATTTCTAATACAAAACTGACAAGCACTTTGTTTTGGATATTAACAATGGCTTTCACTTACATGGATTATTGTTGGAAAATCGGTTACAGCCGTTTAGTTGTTGCCGTAGTTTATGAGTTTTAAGGTGGATTAGGTGCTTTATTAATTTATTTCTTTGTGACTTTTATCGAGTCTGCTAGAGCTTCTCACTTATAGTGTTGCCCAAAGCAAGACCAAGACCAAGACTGGCCGAGTCTTGGTCTTGGTCTTGCATGAGAACAGCTGGTCTTGGTCTTGTTTTTGCATTCCTAATCTAAAGACTCTTGCAAGACTTGCTCTGACTGAAAATATACTTGTATATTTGTTTCTATTTGTAGTAAGAAAAACCTTGTGAGACTTTAGTGTCTGTCCTCAAACTAGTATCTCGAGAACTATTGGTCTGATTTACCTAAAATTTGGAATGGTTGTATATCTTGTTGACCAACATGTATCCAAAAATGTATTCAGAGGTAGTTTTGGAGAAATTTGAAGTCATCTACAAAAGGGCTCGATATTTTTGCCTCTGAACCCGAAAAAAGACAGACATGAAACAGTTACAATTAGAAAAACAGGAATAAAATTCATTTCATCATCATCATCAGCCTATCTCTCTCCACTGCTGGATGTAGGCCTCCCCCAAGGCTCGCCATTTCACACGATCTTTTGCCACCCTCATCCAGCCCCCACCAGCGACCTTTTTCAGGTCATCCGTCCATCTGGCGGGGGGTCTTCCCACTCTGCGTTTTCCTGTACGTGGTCTCCACTCCAGAACTCGTCTACTTCATCGGTCATCGGTTCTGCGACAGACGTGTCCGGCCCATTGCCACTTCAACCAACTAATTTTGAAGGCTATGTCTGTAACTTTGGTTTTTGACGGATGTCTACGTTTCGGACTCTATCCATCAGAGAAATACCGAACATAGCTCTCTCCATAGCTCGCTGAGCGACCTTAAACTTGTGGATCAGACAGTGAATGCGCCTGTCAGCTTCCTTGCTAAAGTTGGCTAGGCCTAGTTGGATAGTCTGGCCAAGGTAGACGTATTTTTTCACAACTTCGAGAGAGGCGTTGCCCACGCAAATTTGTCTCGGAATGGCATGATCGTTGAACATGACTTTTGTCTTGTCCAAATTCATTCCGAGACCAACTCGCTGGGATGCCACGTTTAGGCCGTTTAGCATTCCACTAAGATCTTCCAGCGAGCTAGCCATTATAACTATGTCATCCGTGAATCGGAGGTGAGAGATATATTCACCATTAACATTTATGCCGCAGTTTTTCCAGTCCAGCATTTTAAATACATCTTCCAACGCGTTGGTAAACAGTTTCGGCGATATAACATCACCCTGTCGTACAATTTTTTATTTTTTTTTAAACTGGACCCCCGCGACTTGTTAAAATCCTTCCAGATTAATTATTTCGAGAGTCTATTTATAAGGCGTTCCATTTCTCGCGAGCTACAGCTTTACTGGTGCACTCATGTAGGGGAATGTTGCTTTGACTTGGTCATACCCTTTATTACGGTGGAAAATAAAACTTCTTTTCTACCGTGCGCCATATTATAGGCCGGTATAATGACAGGGACTGTTGTATGTCGTCCGTAGCTGGCGTTGGTTGCTCTTATTCTTGGACCTCGTCTTTATCAGGTGGGACGATTTTACATGTTGTGCTCAATATAAAAAAAATTAAAAAATAGTGACGCCTACATATTCCTATCTGCACTATTAAAAGCTCAACACGTTTGATAACAATATCGATTGGTTAATCTCCAACATAATCCAAGGGAAGTAGTTTTGCGTATTAAAAAGTTTTTTCATGCTAATCATAAAAGGTAATTATATTTGAGCATTGATTTACTTTCTCTTCACGGCAATGTTGATTATTTAATTTCCTACTTGTAATATGGTAAATCATTATTTTGTAATTCATTGTCTTTAATTTATAGAGTTTTTAAAATTATTAGCACATCTCTTCTCTTTGGGAATTTTTATATTTTTGCAAAATATGCCAAGTGAAGATACGACAAACAATTACTTATTCTTGAATTAAAATTAAGGTCACTGGCTCGTTGGTAACAAAGATATGATAACAAAGAACGTTTTGTTTAAATTCCTAGAAAGGTCGGTTCAAACCCCCCTCGGTATTTACCAATGAGAATACACTTTTCTTACGTATTTGTCATAGATTTACAATACACACGCGTTAATAAATTGTCATTAAAAATTGACATCAGATCCTCGCCAATCCGTCTGGCCAGCGTGGCGAGTGTAGCCCAAATTCTCCATATATGTTCTGGCCAAATTCTCCAACCGTGGATCTAGGACGCTGTGTTCTTGGGGCTGTAATGAAAAAAATAATGATTTATTTTTGATTACGGCAGTAATTACAACAAAACATTTTTTTTATCATGTTTTGTCATGTCATGACTGACTACTGCTGTTCTATTTATCGAAGTGTTGTTATGGACACAAACATAAATAGTCTTGGGCTACGCATGTATTCGTTGTTATATTCAAATAAATTCCTAAGAAATAACTAGTTTAATAATATTAAGTTTTGGTTAGTATTTTTAATCGTCACCAGTATCCGCTTCACGCACATCTAACGTCATCAGAATATTAAGTAATAGACGACCCGACCTTGCTTAAGGTTACGCGTAGATTTAGGCTGAGATTTAAAAGAAAGAAATAATTTTTCACCACTTTTACAAGGACGTTTACGTTTGGGTGGGTATGCGACTTGTTTTTTTATTTTTTATTTAAAAACTTTATTGTTTTGTTAACAAAAGGCGTATGTAATGCCGATTGGCATTCTCTTACCATCAACCTTCGGGACATTGTATCAATTATGGTAGGTTTATAAAACAAACATAAAATAAAGAATATTTAAATAATTTTGATGTTAATTTAATAACGTACTTATAACTAAATAAATAAATACACAATTTTAATACTTAAACTACATAATAATAATACATACACTACATAAATAATACATATACAATACATACATAAACTACTTAAACGTATATACATTTTTTTTTTTTAATTGTTACCATAGATGTGTAACTTCTAAAACCTTTAAACCAGAGCGGTCAAATCAGGCGACTATCCCCTCATTCCGAATCGCGCTCAGAGCGCTTAGAGCGAATATGACACTGACCGTCATCGTTCCGAATCAAATATTGCGATTTGGATACTCAGAGCGTGATATCAATTCGGAACGGTCTAAATCACATTTTCATTCATAAAATGTTAGTTTTTTTTTTAAATGTATGGAAATTAAATTGCGGATTCCACATCGTTGAGTATGAATACTAACAAATATACATATACATCTCTCGTAAATATTTGTTATTACTTTTTATAATAAAAATAAAATAGGGCAGACTCATCGCTACAGTACCTAACTCCCCTTGCTGGAAGAAAACGATTTTCTATGTTGCGTTCGTTTTCCAGTGCGTTTCGGTGCCAAGCACAGGCCGGCACAGTGATACCCCTCAGCAAACATCGTGACAATGATATAGCCTATAGCTTTGCCTATTTTGTCAACTTGGAAAGGTGTTATGTTTACAAATAATTGCACATACTCGTATAGCTACTTGACTTCAATTTTGAAATTTGTTTGCACAAATTGCATACTGGTTAACCTTTAGAGTTAGAGAATTAGATAAATATTGATTTCATTACAATAATAATAGTTAATATTATTATTATTTATTCTAGACATCGATCTTGCCAGTTGGTATTAGGCTTAGTAAATTGAATGAGGTAAATGTCAACCCGCTTCTGTATAGAAAAAAGACTACCTATCCCTTATAACACATATACCGTTCTTCCTCTAATGCCACTCTGTCCATTCCCACTCACCATTCTTCTTTTGTCTCAAAGTCCTTTGCAGTTGTAGCCGTAAACCTCTGGAATCAGTTGCCTATAAAAATCCGGCAGGCCCAGAGCAGGGCTATCTTTAAAAAACTTGTATATGCACACTACATGAAGTCATAATAAACTAAGTTTAGTTCTGGCGTTGCTGATAATTATACTTGTATTTGATATGGTTATAGATAGTATTACATTTAATTTAATATGTATGTATATTATTATTGTTTATATGTGTAGTTTATATGTATGTATTTGCATGTAGTATTAGTATGTAGATATGTAAATATTATTTATTTGTATGTCTATGTGTATGTAAGTATGTATTAATTTATATATGTCATTATATTTTCTAATTAAGCCTGTAATTGCACCTACCTTTCATTGTTTAATTGCTCTTGTTGTCCCGAAGGTTTGACTGTCATAGAATGCCTAGCGGCATTAAGTCCGCCTTTGTACTTTGTGCAATAAAGATTTAAATAAATAAATACTTGTACATATCATTCATACTGCCACATAATGTGCATTAGAGTATACAACAAAATTCCTAGAGAGATACAAGAGTTACCTATAAAACGTTTTACTATTGAGTTAAAGAAAATTCTTATTGACAACTGTTTTTACTCAATAAAATAATTTTTAGCATGCAAATTTATTGTATTCCAATAAATTGACAAGAACAATATTAAATATAAACTATATACAAATAAATATTGTAAATAAATATCTATTGACATAAGCATATTGTATGGGCAGATTGCATCATCATGACATGTACATACCTACAACTGTAATTAGAATAAGCAATCTATACAATAAAGAATTGAATTTTATTAAATTAAAATAAATTAAAATTCAAGTCTGAGAAATGTTTATGAACTTACTAGGAAATAAAATTACGGACATTTACATTAGCTAAATGATGAGATGTGGTATACGGTCGTGATGATACTTTACTTTGCTTTTATGACTTTTAAATATATTTCCAAAATGTAATATTCCGAAATAATGTAATTTTATACACGGCTCGAATTCTTGCCATGTCCAGTCAAGCCGGCATAGTGTTAGCTACTGATGTCAGTCATGAGGTTTCTTATTCCAGTTGCTAACATTGCGCGCCACTTAGGGGCCGTCAATTATCTCGTGATGTTTTTTTTATAACTCCCTCCCCCCCCTCTCCCCCCCACAAAATCACGTATAATACAACTGCCTCCGTGGTCTAGCGGTAAAGTCCGTGGATTTAGACTTGAAGGTACCGGGTTCGATTCCTGGTCGGGACACAAAAATATTTATAAATGTAAACAAAAATACATTTAATTAATCTTTAATTTATTTCTGATATTTCTCGGGTTTGGTACGCTGGAGACATCGACGAGCTTGCCACTTGTCATGATTGGCCTATAGTAAAGTTGGCTAAATGTGAATCCGCTTATAAGCGTGGTTTCTGACCACCCCGAAAGGGAAACGGTCGTGATGATACTACTAAAATAACACACACTCTTGTACAATATTATTATGTTTAACTTTAAGCGGGTCCACCAATACAGGTCTAACTAAACTTAAATGGGGATCCAGAAAATGTACTATTTAACCTTTGTATTTAAAGGTTTTTTTTTTGTTATCATCGTGGTTTCCGGTTAAAAAACCATTCAGAAACCACGCTATTTTTAATAAAGCGGATTCACATTTAGCCAACTTTACTATAGGCCCATCATGACAAGTAGCAAGCTCGTCGATGTCCCTAGTGACCAAACTCGAGAAATATCACAAACAAATTAAATCATCAAACCCGGTAACTCCGAGTGTAAATCCCAGACTTAACCACGGAGGCAGCCATCGTTTCCGGCTACACCTAGCAATACATATCATTTCTATATTCTTTATTTAAAAACTTGATTGCACTATGTAAGGCATACAGATGAAGATGCGGAAGCTGTAGTGCAGTGTATATTTATATTATATATATTTTAGTTTTTAAGGTATGGGCCTTTTGTATATTCATTTTGTTGCCTGAAAATAAGATTATTATTATGTAATGTGTATTCTTAAAGAATCTCGGTATTTAACCGGTTAACCTAATGATGTTCACGGGCCTGGGCCAAGTGAGCATCATGCTTCTTTAACTCCAAACTTCCTAACTATACGGCAAGTATTGAGGATTGTAGCTTTTTGCAATTGTCTGTATGTGTGCTGTTCTACGTTAATAGTTTTAAGGCTGTCATGTAATGTTTTGGGTATTACTCCGGTCGTGGATACTAATATGGGTACAGTTGTTACTTTTTCTAATTTGAGTTGGGATTTAAGCTCTATTGCAAGGTCTCTATATTTAGTATTTTTTTCTGTATGTGTAGTTATTAGATTATGAGTGTTAGGTACGGCTATGTCTATTAAATATGCTGTTTTATTTTCTTTGTTTATCAAAGTAATGTCAGGTCGGTTGTAGTGTACTGTTTTGTCAGTTATAATAGTTCTGTCCCAGTATAGTCGAATATTGTCATTTTGCAGAACGGTGATTGGCTTGTATTTGTAGTATGGAAGAATTTGATTTACTAATTTATATTTGCTTGCTATAATTTGGTGTACTATTGCGGCTACTTGGTCGTGTCTATGTTTATAATCTGATTGCACCAAAGATTTGCAAGCTCCCGTTATGTGTTGGATAGTTTCGGAAGCACTATTGCAGAGTCTACATAAGTCTGTGGGTAGGTTAGGTTGTTTAATTATATATTTAAGGTAATTGCGGGTCTAACTACTTGATCTTGTATTGCAATCATAAAAGCCTCTATTATTATTATTATTATTATTATTATAAAGCTCGCCTATGCGCTTAGTTTTAATTTATTTAACTTTGTGCAATAAATATTTTTTATTATTATTATGTACAAAGACGGTCTTAATGGTATTACCGGTGGCATCTACGGTATCTATGTTTGGGAGATATTATAAAATAAATACAAAAAAAATGCTATTTATTTTGCTTTTGTCCGATATACTATAATTTAATTTATACAGACAGGAAGGAGGGTTGGTAATGGTTTTATAATTTACTACTTCGTGAAGATTAGAGCCCGTTACCAATATTAAATAGCTGAGTCCACTCCAGACTAATAATGATTACTTTTTATCCGATACCGTGCACCTACCAGTAACCTGCAATAGCAAGATCCAAATGCTCTGGATTTTTTTTGTTCTATCTACATTATTTACGTAAATTATCACCAACATGCACGCAAGCGCAATGAGGTGTGACGTTATCCAATGAAAATTGAAATCACTTAAAACAGAAATTTTAAAAGGAATGTGGGAAAAAATAGTATAACATATTATTGTTGATAGTTGGTAGTTTGTTGTATCCGTAATTAGTATTATAAGTATGTATTTGTAAATTACCATTATAGCATCTGTTAATTTAAGTATCTTTTATATCATGTTTGCGTTATTACTCTATTCTTGTTTTTATTTTTGTATCCAGTTTTTTTTATTGCCATAGTATTTGTTTAACTTCCATTATGTATAAAAATATTTTTGGCTCTTAATGTCTTCTTATTGTTATTAACTTATTACACAGATGTTCAAACTTGTCACGTGCCGGCAAAGCCTTCATTACTACACTATGAACCACTAAGGGGCCCCCCTTAGTGGTTCATAGTGTTTTCAATTTTAGTATTTTGCAAGCCACAGTGGCATTTTTGTTTATATGTGATATTGTTTGTGTATGTTGACTGTTTGTTGCCTAAATAAATGAAAAAAACATCTTAATCATCGAAGAAACAAATTTGGCACAATAGTCTACATACTAATAATAATATATTTAATTTAAAAGATAATTACAAACCATTTTTGTTAGTATACGTATCACTATGTTAGTAACAATGGTTAGTAAACTAAAATTTTATGTTAGTGCCTTATTTATACTTATTTGTACACGTGTCAATTTGTCGGTTATAGTGAATCTTAATAAAGTGACACTGTATTGGACAGTCCACTTTATCCGATATGACCTTAAGCATATTGTTGGTGCTGCCTCTAATTCTATTGACTAGAGATGCAGTGCGTTTACGCATAATAGCAGAAAAACTATCAACACGATTCTCTGCAAACATTCCGGACGCACTGCAATAAAGTACATTTAAATGAAATAAATTTGTGTGTGGGCGATTTGTGTTCTTGTCTCGCCTTTATCTTATGAGTTTCAATTGCCAATATAGTCACGTGCCTTTCAATTCTGTGAAACTAATAGAATTTTAAAAGGAGTTCATTATCATCATCACGACCGTGTCCCTTTCGGGGTGGTCAGAAACCACGCTTATAATAAATAAGCGGATTCACATTTAGCCAACTTTACTATAGGCCAATCATGACAAGTGGCAAGCTCGTCGATGTCTCCAGCGTACCAAACTTGAGAAATATCACATATTAATTAAATGTATTTATTTACATTAATATATATTATTGTGTCCAGGAATCAAACCTGGTACCTCCGAGTCTTAAATACACTGACTTAACCGCTAGACCACGGAGGCAGTTGAAAAGTAGTTATACATTAAAATAGGTATATAATAAAATATTTACTGAAAAAAATACCCATGTTTTCAATATATAATTACAGCGTCCATCTATTATTATCATGGGGAGGCTATTTTCGATTTTTTGAATAAACCATCTTACGGCAAAAACCTATTTTTTTTCCATTATCTCGCGATTTCACATATCAAATATCCATATTTCTTAGACTGGGTCAAGAAGATGAAATTAGACCCCAGCGACAGCGAGTTAAGTAGATGTAACATTAGCGGGCAAATAAGGCAAGTCTCTGTAATTGTGACTGCTGATGGCTCTTCAAGATAAAACGAATACATTCGACGCCAGAGAGGAAGACAAGACAAATTTCTAAGCATTCCATGGATTCACCGTGCGGGTGCCGGGTCCATCGTGTGTGGGTAAGAGATGAGAAGAATGGTGTCTCGGGCTTGCGACCGACAATTGGCTGGTTTAAGAAAAGGAGGCCTCCTTTTTTTTCTATTTCGCGATAATACGCTCACCATCCACCATTCTACTTCTCTCCCTACCCAACCAAATACTGTATGATTCCGTTAATGCCGTCTTGGAAGCTCGTTCCATAAATGTATTGACGGCAGACCTGCTTAGGCCCAATTCTTTCAGTAAGTGATGCAAAGATTTTGCTGGAACTCCTCTTGCACCAACTTCCACTGCGTAAAGCTGAGTCTTGAACCCGTTCCTGATCATTTCTTCTGTGAGATCATAATATTTATTCGACTTCATGTTGTGGTCTTTTGGAATATTTGATTCTTAATTTTTAATCAGCCTAAAGTAAACGTAAACTAAAACCAACTCTTGTATTATCGATATTAATCTTGATGCATGGATTTAATTATAACGTCCAGTTTAATTTTCTTCCGTGCTCAAATTATACTATGCAATTTAGCATTTATACGTTGCACGAGTAATTTTACGCTGGAAAGAAAATAATTGCTATTGATTGCTCTTAATGTGGCAACTAGGGCTTAGATTTGAAAATAATTATTGGAGTAGTAAGGGTAAATTTATACTCTGGTCAATATCATTAGTTCCAAAGGGCAGTTTTCGACAATCGTAAACAAATTTTGGAACGTGACGACGCGATTTGGTCCAGACAGCTGCCTTTGGTCGCGCCATCTATAGCGCCTAAAATCCAAGCGCAGTAAATATATACTTGCGCGCGACTGTCAGAGCTTCGTGTTTTCTCTCCACGGTGACATGAAGATGGAGACCATAGAGCAGTTCATGGCCAGGCTCTCGAAAACCATGTTCGATCAATCCGACCGCGGCCGCTTCGGCCATCTTCGGGGCATCGCACCTTTCGTCACAATCACTGACATTTGTCAATAGAAATAGGCGCCTTAGATCCTGTAGTGATTGATCCCTTCCCCTGCGGCCCACTTCACCGAGGTAAAACAAGCATCCGGCGACGGCCGAGTTAACGCACGTTAAATGGGGATCACCCCGAGGCGAATATAATAGAACTAATAAATTTTAAAATTTAATTCTTTCGACTCGTTCGGAAAAGAGTTCACGACGATTAGAATTCATTCGCTGGGCGCATTAGATCCTTACCTGTCAGAATTGTGTGGAATAGGTGGTGCGCGGGGTCAAGAGTATCGTAGGTCCATCCATCCATTAAACGCGCGATGACAAATGAGCACTTCTGGTAGGGAAATGTGTTCAGTTTATACGTGTAGAGTCTAACTATTGATTTATATAACATTGTTAGTATCATTTTTTTTTTTTTATATATGTTTAACTATAAGTGAAAACTTGTCATTAGCTTAATTGTGTTTAATCTTTAATCTTATATATTTAAATTAGCTGTAAATTTTCCTAACATAAATAAATATTTGAAGTAAACAACACTCAGCGACCATAATTCCTTCTTCAGGATTTTTTTTATTTTCACACTGACCGCATTCGAATACTAAAGGCCTTCTATGTCATGTGTTCGATCTCCCCTCGGTCCTGTATGTTTTTAAAGACTTCTTGGGATGACATGTTCTCGCAATTCCCCTAGTAATATTTAAATAATTACCTCTCTGACTTAGATTTATGATTAAATACCTTGTAAACAAGTTTTTGACAATATTAGAATTTTGATGGCCGCCAAACTAGTATATATTTTTTTTTAAATCGTTAATAGATTTTTAAATATTTGTCTTCAAATCGACCTTAAATATGCTGATTTTGCATATGATTATCAAAAATAAGCGGTCTTTTAACTGCCAATTAATTTAAATTACTAGTTATTTCGAATTAATTATTAAATATGCCATACACGCACTAATAAATACCAAGTTTTATTGAAATATTCTTCAGCTTCAAGAAATATGGGTTCTTAACTATTGTGGATTTAATACAAGCTTCTTAACTCTGTCTAAAATTCTAGTTATAAATATTTTTTTTTCGACTTTTAACCAACAAATACTGTTCTCCAGTGTTTGAAAGATAAAAATATACTTAAACTGTGGAGTCTAAGATCACACAAGAATATATATCGCTGGTCAGACGGCTTGGCGAGGATATGATGTCATTTTTTTATGTCAATTTATTAACGATTCCACAAGTTGGTATAGTTGAACGGCTTAACGTGCTCTCCGAGGCACGGGAACGGTGGTGTTGTAAATCAATGACAAATGTACGTGAGTGTATTTCTCATTGGTACATGCCGGGTGGGTTTGAACCGACTTTGTAGGATTTAAGGAACCATTTATTTTAGAAAAGTATCATCATCACGACCGTTTCCCTTTCGGGGTGGTCAGAAACCGCGCTTATGAATAAGCGGATTCACATTTAGCCAACTTTACTATAGGCCAATCATGACAAGTGGCAAGCTCGTCGATGTCTCTAGCGTACCAAACTCGAGAAATATAACAAATAAATTAAATATTAATGAAATGTATTTATATACATTAAGAAATATTTTTGTGTCCCGACCAGGAATCGAACCCGGTACGTCCGAGTCTAAATCCACGGACTTAACTGCTAGACCACGGAGGCAGTAAATTTCCAAAATTTTTGATTTTGACATTCTCAACTGTCAATGGTTGTCTATGACAACAACCATCAAACTTCTCACGCAGCTAAAAAAAACACCCGATGAAATCAATTGTTAAAAAAATATTTTTTTAACAATAAGTTCGTTGTTATCGCTAACAGGTGCGGGGAAGCCTGTAGCACTTGTTGGCGTGACCTAGGCTCCCAACTAATCGATACAAAGGCTATTCTCGCGAGACTTACGTCATGTTTGCCAACTCTAGGCGGCTTTTATTCATCTGTATGAATATTTACAAGGTCATCTGCGGCTACAACTTGTTTTATATGAATATGTGACATCTACAAACTATGAATGAATATAGTAGCTATACTGCCTTCATGGTCTAGAGGTTTATTTAGGTACTTAAGTCAAAGATAAGAGAGAATAGATCACGTTTATTACAAACATACCTATAATGAGTAGTTATATACATACGCAATCCCTTTGATCATTTATTCATGTTAGAATTAATTTAAAGAAACATAACTAAGTGTTACGATTTTGCGACAAAAGCACGACCAAGGATACTACGAGTATACTATAAATTTGTTTTATAATTAGTATAATTATGTATATATCGGTAGATAATTACCATAGTTTATTTTTTATTTAATTATAAGTAGTTTTCTTAATAAAAATCTTTGTCGAACATTAGCGGTCATGCACCCGCAACCGTTTGACCGCCTCCGTGGTATAGTGGTAACAAACTTTGCCTTGAACTCGGGAGGTCGTGGGTTCGATTCCCACCGGGGGCAAGTTGTACATTGTATATTTTGTCTCGGTCTGGGTGTTTATATGTATAATATGTATATATTTACAAAAAAAAAGTTTATCAACCATTTAGTTTCCGTAACACAAGCCTCGTAGCTTACCACGGAAACTAGATGGCGCTGTGTGACCTGTCTGGAAATATTTATTTATTTATTTAATCTTCCATCTTTTCCATTTGCGGTAACTTCTAATTGACCCTTTATGTTTCCATTTGTTTTTTCCAAATTTGTTATTAGTCGTTAGTTATCCTTTAATAAATAAATAAAATAAATCTGCTCCTCAAAATATCTTTATTCACGTAAACCTATTACAGGCATTTATAAAACGCCATTAATTTAATTATTTTGAATGATTCTACTCCTGCTAGTAAAATACTAAGCAGCAAAGTGGTCCAATTAGTAAGCTGTTAGCAAAAGATCAGCAGCTTAGCAGATTCTAGTGACCTGTTAAGCTATATAACTCAGCTATATCAGATTTACAAAATATAACATATACAAAACTACACCACAACCATGAATTAATTACCTTTTAAATTTAGCTATGAGATTACAATACCTGGTACAGCGGTAACCCACCAGGCACCAGGTGAGACTTGTGCTTAGATGTATACGTCATTTTCCTGGGTTTGAAGAACATAATTTAACTACCAATATAGACAAGTAGGCAAGACAAACAGCTTTGGAAAACTAACAGTATGTTTTCTTTTTTTCCAGCGAAGCGGCACGCACAACTAGAGAAGTTATCCACGCCTTCCCCTGAGCCCTTATTGGCGTCTCCCCTTCACAACGGGGATGTGTTCTTTCCCATTTCTTCCCCCCCACGAGTGGGTCCTCCACCGTCTCCTCCCGTCCCCACCTCGCCTGTAGCCCCTGTAGCGCCGCAGCCAGCAGGCCCTATACCCCTGCTGCCCTGTGCCGTCTGCGGCAGAACCTTCGTCTCGGAATCTCTAGCCAAACACGTGAAAATTTGCGAAAAGACCGCCTCAAAGAAAAGGAAGACATTTGACTCTTCGCGGCAAAGACGAGAAGGTAAGACTAACTGGTATCTCACTTTGTCAAATTCAAATTTATTCACATCTATTATACAAACCTAGCAGCGGGACTAGCATGCTTTTGAGATAAAAATATATATTACCTACTACCTATTTCTGTCAAAAAAAGAAAGATTTGTCTGTTTTGTCACATATCACGATCAAATACATAAAACAATGGCTGAAGGTGCATTAAAAAGCCATCGAAACAAAAGAGCATGTATGAAGAGGTTGATGAATGTCGACGAAGCGATAGAGTTATGTCGTGATCGTGTCAAGTGGCGCTTAATTGTCTCTGCCTACCCCGCAAGGGATTAAATAAAACACTGGCACGTAACAAAAGTGCATGTATGAAGAGGTTGATAAATGTCGAAGAAGCGAAAGAGTTATGTCGTGATCGTGTCAAATGACTCTCGATTGTCTCTGCCTACCCCGCAAGCGATCTGGCTTAAAGATATGTATATATTGAATTTTATCTTCAACGAGTGCTATCCCCGCTGTTAATATTTACAGTTTAGTTACTATATTTTGCTTTTTTGTTTATTAATTATTTTCTCATTTGCTTAATTAAAAAAGCAATCTTTAAAATATAAGTGTAGGTTTTTTTTGCATGCTGTGATATAACTATAATTTTATATTGATCCAAAATATTATTGTTGTACGGTGTAAGGGCTGACTTCAGGCAACGGGGTCACTAAAACTGGTGAGTGGGTCAAATTTACCTTTATTTTAAATACTTTATATTTATACATCTAAGTACACAAGTATTAATAAAACTTTGTGTGTTTATGTATTATTAGTATTTAGTTTATGTATTTATTATTGTAGTTTATGGTTTAGATAATAACGCATATTTATTACGTTATCATATTCCTCTAATGGCAACCTTACGTCTATAATGTTCTGCAGTGCGTAACAACCTTTTTCCTCAACTGCTCCTTCACTCAATTATTCCTTCCAGCTGTCAAATGGGTTTCCTCAAAGAATCCTCGAAATGGGGTGTATCAGACAAAGCTAGTAGATGACGCTAGCGGCAATGGTACCTTGTTTTACACCTATATCGGATCATTTTTAAATGTTTTTGTAGTTTTATTTTTTTATAACAGAAAAATGTATTTTAAATTACGTAGGTAACATTTTAATGTTACTTTAAAGTAATAATTCTTAAAAGTAGTAAGTAATCCTCGCCAAGCCGTCTGGCCAGCGTGGCGAGTGTAGGCCAAATTCTCCAGATATATGTTCTGGAAGGCCCATCTCCAGCAGTGGAGGTCTAGGACGCTGTGTTGTGTTCTAGGGGCTGTAATGAATGAATGAATGAACCTTAAAAGACGAATTAAGTTAGCGCACACTGTCTTTGAAAAGGAAAAAAGTTTTATTAATAGAACGGCATTTTTGAGTTCACCATATCTTTGATCTCGCTTAGAAATATCGATTTATACACTTAAAAGCTGCTCACTTCGGCATAATATCCAGAAAATAATATTCTTTGTAATAAAAATACAAGTTTTTTATGCAACTGACAGTTATATTAGGTACTATCTATCATGCGCCATCTATCGTGATAAAAAGTTAGTGATACACCCCATTAGTATTCTTAGTTGTACAATCTCCAAACCTCGAAAGACATTAATGTTACCATTTTAAATATTTCCGGTAAGATAAGTTTTTTTTTCTGGCAACATCGAAGATTGCGTTTCCGTTTTCTAAATATCTCTGCTAGATTGTGCTAGATTTTAATAATTTCATATTGTGAAATGTATGTAGTATGTGAAACGACAATTATTTATAATTATAAAACGGAATTTGATTTGAATTAGTTTGACAATTTGTTTTGTTTAAAATTTTTAACTAAGTATTCTTGAACCAAAATAAGTAATTTAATTAATAGTTAATAAGCAAATAAAATATTTATTTATTATATCTTAGCCAAAAATAACATAAACACTTTTGACAACTGGAAGGAATAATACGTTTAAATGGTAAAAAATATTTAATTTAAAAACTAAACTATTGTTACTAATAAAAACCTTAAAAGTTTTTTTTTTTTTTTTCAATAATTACTCACCATAACTTTTACTATATAAATAATACTTTTACTATATATAAACTTACATCTTTCTAAATGACATGGGACTTTTTACATTAATTATATTATTAATTTTATATTATTATATACTGCATTTATCGCAACGCATCTTGGTTTGTTTTTCGTATTAAGTATGGGTCTATCTAAAACAGCGGTGGTGGCTCGGTTGTACTTTCCTTAAAGTACCTAAAAATTTGAAATATACCTTTCTACATTTGTCCAAGATTTACAACACCATTACCAGTACAGCTATGGTGAGTGCTCGGAAGAGCTCCAAAACCTAATCGCGTACGCATAAATTTGGGGACTCATACATCTGTCGCACAATAAAGATGTGAAATGTTCTTCCAGTCTCTGTGGAATAGAAAACTGAAAACACTTACCTATAACTTGGAGTCCTTGAAGCGAAGTGTGAAAAAGCAAGCCTCGGAGAGCACGTTAAGCCGTCGGACCCGGTTCCACTAATACCAACTTGTGGAATCGTTAATAAATTGCCATAAAAAAATTACATCAGACCCTTGCCAAGCCGTCTGCCCAGCGTGGCGAGTGTAGGCCAAATACTACAGACAGTTCTGGATGGCCTATCTCCCACTGTTGGTGGTTTAAATATATGTTGGATTTAAAAAGTCATATATTATAATATTATATAATATGTTATAATTTAACAATTGGTGGTGGCTCGGTTGTAAGAACGTTTTTTTTTAAATCCTATAAAGGTCGGTTTATATATAATCCTATAAAGGATTCAAAACCCCCGGGCATGTACCAATGAGAAATACACTTTTCTTACATATATTTGTCATAGATTTACAATATCACTGTCCCATGAATACCAACTTGTGGAATCGTTAATGAATTGTCATTAATAATTGACATCAGATCCTTGCCTACCCGTCTGGCCAGCGTGGCGAGTGTAGGCCAAATTTTCAAGACAATTTTGGATGATCTGTTGGTGTCTAGGGGCTACACATGAATAAGGATATATTTAAATATATGTTGGATTTAACTTTTGCAATGTACGAGTATGCAATGCATTGAAGTTACAAGATTGACCCACAGCCTGTGATTGAAACACAATCAAGTACCTGCATTAAGCTCTTGGGAATCTGGCATAATTTGGCCAAAGACAGAGAAACACATATTTGCATACGTTTCCTAACAACGCCTACTTGCAACTTTACAAAGGGTATGGGGCAATAAATATGAGACAAGCACTGTTGATTGCCTAATTATGTTTATTAAGAGACAGTAGTAGGGCTGGCGACGGTCTCATGTCAACTTATTAATTGACAAATTGGTATTATAGTACGGCAAAGTGCTTTCTGTGGCACAGAAATATAATTGATATATGCTGGGTTTCGATTTCACCACCACTTCACACCCGCTTCAGGAACGTCCCTTCGTTTAGGGGAGAGCATATATTTGTTTATGTGGCAGCAGCGTTGATCATCTTGGTTACCACGGCCTGTCTCGTCAGAAACGTTCCTTTCGTCGTTTCCGCCACGGGTCTGTCAATAATGTGATCCACCGGGCTTTTTGGTTACTGCCGTGAACCCATCGGTTCTTAAGAGATCCCGGGAGGCCACTACCTAGGGAGGCACTCTCGGAGAAGAACTAAAGTAGACAAATCTAGGAGGCTAGATCCGTGAGCCACAAGGGCGGTGTTGTAGTAGGAACAGCGCCCAGCACCAAGGTGCGTTGAATCATCGGCGGGTAGTTAGCCGCCGAGATCCTGCCGGGGAAAACGAGAGATTATCCCATCACCAACCCAGTCCCATTGAACATCCGGGCCTGGATGACTCCGCTTAAGAGATCCCAGAATCTCTTGCAGTGATGGTAAAAG
The DNA here is from genome assembly GCA_910589645.1 of Tinea semifulvella. NCBI lineage: Eukaryota > Metazoa > Arthropoda > Insecta > Lepidoptera > Tineidae > Tinea > Tinea semifulvella. The sequence goes on from OU342599.1 coordinate 9,053,672, forward strand.
ACACGATGGATTAATCTTGCTGTAGGACGCTATTTGTGTCGACACCCTTGCTTGGTCTCATCTCCAGAGCACATCTGTCAGGGCTGGGGCTGCAGAGGACGAGTCCTTAAGCAATGACTAAGTCTTAAGTGACTTTTGGTCTTGAGATAATGGTTGGTCCATTAGAAGTTTTTTAAAGAACTGTCTAAAGCGGCTGGTTAATGCTGTATGTGACAAGAGGGCTGGTAGTTTTTTGGCGCAGTAAATCAGTACCTATAGCTGTGCAGCGGGAGAATGCTGTAAATGTTCTTGGCACACTGCCACATGATCAAGTCATGTGTGAATAATTTTATTTATAGTTAGAAAAATAAAAACACTAAGTTTAATATAACCTAACCTACTCTACTGGCTCTTCAAATGCATGACTTACTTTGGTTTGACAATAGTTATTGTTATTTTATGCATGCATGATCGGTTTTCATTTTAAAACAACTGTTTGCAATTTTGACTTTACAATCCCATTAGAAGTTTAGTACTTAACTGGAATTTTAAACATTTTATGCTTTTTAAAATGATTTCACTTGTATTTTGTTTTGTTTGTGTTTTTGTCTAAGATAGCATCATGACTGATTGCAGAAAGCCTGATTACCTTCTGACATATTTAACATATGCTTATGAGGCACGTCAGTGTGCTATCTACCAATTACGTGGCGTATATAAAATTATTGATAATGGATTATTTTAAACATTCTTTCTGCAACCGGCTATTGCACTCCACATATTTATACTACTAGTTACTGTATGTTATGGGCAGATTGCATCATCATGGAATGTTCATACAACTGTAATTAGAATAGGCAATCTATACAATAAAGAACTTTTGAATTTTAAGACGAAATATCTACTTTTCTGTGCTCAGTATTCATTCGTAAGATATAATATGCATGATGTTTTTTCCTTATACATTTCTAATGTGTACAAATGAGTAGTTGTATTCGACATTTTAAAAGATATGAAACTTTTCAGGTACAGATTTGGAACAGTATTTGCCAAAGAACTTTGGTCTTCCAGAGAACAGTCCTTTCCTGGAGAAGTCGCCTCCGCACACCGCCAAGACCCTGCCACGACAGAAGAGCCAGTCAGTCAGATGTACTGTTGCTAAGGTTATTAACATTTCAAAGTAAATAAACAGAAATCACTCGATAGTACACTTCAGCATTGTTTCAAATATATTTTACAGTGCCAGTCTAGCCAGCATAATGCGGTACCCCTGCCTGTTAATCCACGGACTAGCTAGACCACGGATACAGTTGCAGTCAGTTGCACAATAGTCGCTGTCAAACATTATTATTATTAAATAATGTTTGACAGCGACTATTGTGCAACTGACTGCAACTGTATTCATGGTCTAGCTAGTCCGTGGATTTAGATGTCATTATTTACTAAAATAATATTTGACGTAGATGCATAGCGGGCATAACTTACCTCAGCTATACTCTAAGTGTGTTCCGCGGAACCCTAGGGTTCCACGATACCCCTGTAGGGGTTCCGCAAGAATTTAGAAAAAAAAATCAAAACACCTCTCTTTGGTCGAACGTTTTGACTCCGTCCGCCGCGCGTATACTTGTGAGCACGCAGTCCCTTTGATAAAAGTCGCCTCTGAATTAGACGCTATAGTTGTGAACAAGCTACTTTCGACTCTAACTTCAAAACATAAAGTAAAGAATATACTTTTAAAAACTATTGTTTTATTGTCAAGTATTTTGCTTTCCAAAAGGGTTCCGTCACCAAAAAAGTTTGAGAACCGCTGACTTACCTCTTTAAAATTGCGCAATCGAAAATTGGTGTATAGACCTTTGGTAGTGCCATATGCCCGCACCAACTACCGTCAAAACTCATTTTTAACGAGAGCATCAAGAGAACTCAACCGTCTAGCTGAGGTCATGGATATTGACAAGTTCTGTACATCGCCTAAATTAGTTAGTCGGCGATGTCTAGAGCATTTTTTACAGTATAACACACAATATCTGATTTATAGAATTAGTTGCCTAATTATTTTTATTTTTCTAAATTATTGTGGTTTATTATTATCATTTATATGTTTTTTCTATTTATAAGTTTTTTTAGTTGTATAAGATATTTGTGGAAACTTGTAATTGGCATCTAGTTTTTTTATATAAGTAATCATTTATTAGAAGCTGTACGTTTTTCTTGAAGATAAATAAATAAAATAAAATAATAAAATTGACAACAACTATTGTGCAATTCAAGCCTGTCGCATTGCTTCCTTCATAAGATACATGACGGGCCTGCGGATTGTATATCATCAACACAGCCCCTAGAACCTCCACTGCTGGAGATGGGCCTTCAGGGCCTACACTTGCCCCGCTGGCCAGACGGCTTGTCGAGGAATTGGAGGAGGATTGTAGGTATATTAATATTGGTTTTAGGCTGGAGCAGAACTGCAGAAGTGCCCACACTGTAATCGAGCATTTGGTGTTCGAGCCTTTGAGAGACATGTGGAATGGTGTGCCGACAAAGCCAAAATACTGCCATCTGCGCCCGCGCAACCACCTGCACACATCACTGACGCTAAGCAAAGACTTAACGCCAGGACTCAGTACAGAGCTCCCCCTGTTAGAGGGAGAAGGTAAGAAATAATTATCTTATTAATAGACTCACAGTAAAAAGTGACACAATACTGCCATTGGCGCCCGTGCAACCGCTTGCACTCATCACTAAACAAAAAGTTTTTTTTTTTTTTTTTATTGAACACCTTAATGTACAAAGACAAAGGCGGGCTTTAATGCCGCGAGACATTCTATCATAGCCAACCATTGGGACAACTTTAAACACTTAAATGAAAAATAGGTGTAGACATAATAAAATTGAAATTATGAATTATATTTTATAACTACATATAAATTTATACATAAATAATAATACTTAAATAACAATTATATATACATAGATAATATACTAATAATATACTTACAACCGTTGAGATAAGAAATAAGAATAAACCATTCTCTTGAATGCAAATCTAGTAGATGCTTGTCTTATATTTTGTGGTAGATTATTCCACAGATATGTGGCAACAACTACGAATACTAAAGATTATAATAGATAGTAAACTTAAATAGTCAATTCTGTTATTTACATTCCTATTCTAAGACATTTCCTCAATAACTCCTCTGTTGAGCATTTCCTTCCAGCTGTCAAACGAAAATTAAGTCTCTGTAATTGAGACGATTAAAATTTAAAAAGGCATCTAAGGTTCTTCTCACCATTTTGCGTGGACATGTCAAGTGCAAGTTTTTGTTTTGTAAATTAATTTGCTGTGGATATTATTGGTCAAAAGTGGTGTTGTTTTGTTTAATAATGTGCTACAATGTGAATAATTATGGAAAACGATAAATTGGACTTTAAATATGGGGCACAAGTTGCAGTTTATTTTTTGCGATTTTCCCGCGCTGTCAACACTCATATTTTACGACGTGTTGGAGCTAAGATGCCGCGAGTGACTCCAAGAAAAGCATCAAATTCTGCAGCATCTGGAATTTGATGATGACCTCATTAACTCATAAAAATGAAAGATATATTACGTCAGACTTGGCTGTATGGGCTAGACCATTTGCCTTCCCTATCACCTTATTTATCATCCATCGGGAGAAGAGAACAAAAAAAAAAAAGGCATCTAATGTTACTTTACGGCTGACCTTAAAAATAAAAAATGCTCGGCTCTATTTTTAAGTGAAATCGTAACTATTAGTTACAGAAATTTAATTATCGTTTGACAGCTGTTGAAGGAAATGTTGAGTGGTGGAGGCGTTGAGAACGTATTAGAATATGGGTGTTAGGGTCGGGGTCACCACTCAAGTCCGGTCGGCGTGGCGAAGAAGACCAAATTCTTCAAAAATACATTTAGGAAGGCCCATCTTCAAAAGTGGAGGTGTATGAAGTGTACCGCTTACTAAATCGAGATAAAATCAGAAGTCTATGAAATAAAGTTAACCTTAAGATATACACACTTAAGAAGACATAAAGTTTATTATTGGATTCCCCGCCTACACAAAAACATGATGAGATGAGATCATCGGCGACTGGTGTAGGGTCAGTATAATTATCCTTAATCAGGATACGAAGCGCAAAAAAGGATCTTTTTTTACCCGAGTGCACGACGTAAAGTAGGGTTGTGTGTTTATCAACCTATGTATGTATGTTTTTTCCTTTGTGACACACTGGAGACCAAACGCGTAGGCCGATTTTGTTGATTCTTACGGCAATCGATTTGTCTTAATCATTGTAAGTGTCACTAATGACAGGATAGTAAACACAATTCATATTATTCTTATTCTTTATTTGTCACCGAACGTTCCCACCGGAATTTGGTTAGGTCCATGATTACACCAATTTCTACATTCGATATTTTAATTGAATTACCGAACTAAATCGTGCCTGGTTATGTTAAAAGCAAAGAACAGAACTGGCGGTACCTTTAGAAGATAGATAAATTAATATTATTTAAACTTAAAATTAGATGCGGGGATTATAAGGCGCCATATGTAAATATATAATATATTATACTATAACGTCATTGTCATGTATGAATATGTATTTATTATGATTGTTTATTATTTATTTGTGTAATACTCGTATATATAATAAATTATATTATTATTTATTATTGTATTTCTGTACCAGAGCGTCGACACATTTATAGTCGTGACTTTTAAAGCGTCGCAGCTCAATGCTTTGTCACCACACACTTTTAATTTTAAGTCTACTTTTTTTGTTAATGTGACAAAGTAATTAATTATAATATAATATATAATTTTTCTCTTTCAATATAAATACAACACACATATGTACTCGTAGATACCCATACCATAAAATACATATATTATAAACTGTGTGTAATGGGGTGTATCAGGCAAAGCTTTTTGTAGATGTCGCTAGCGGCAATGATACCTTGTTTTACACCTACGAGTATATCGCATCATTTTGAATTTTTTTTGTAGTTTATTATTTTTATAACGGAAAAATGTATTTTAAATTAACGTTACCTACCTTAAAAGACGAATTAAGAAAGCGCACACCGTCTTTAAAAAGAAAAATGGTGTTATTAATAGAACGGCAACTTTGAGATAACCATATCTTTGATTTCGCTTAGAAATCTCGATTTGTACACTGAAAAGCTGCTCACTTCGGCATTATATCCAGAAAATAATAAGTTTCGTACTAAAAATACAAGTTTTCTATGCAACTGACAGTTATATTATCATGCGCCATCTATCGTGATAAAAAGTTAGTGATACACCCCATTGTCAAATGAGCAAATATTTTTTTAGGCTTCAGATGTCATTAGTAGAACCTCTATTTAAAATAACAAATGTCTCTTTTTTTTTTAAAGATAAAAATGATTATCCGAAAAATAAAACAATACTGCATGGTGAATAAATAAATAAGGCCGCGTCTCAAAATCTGTGATAAATACCTAAAGGCTGGGGAGTGTTATTATTAATTGATCACGCCTACAGCCGAGAGACGAAATAGAGAGAGAAAGAATTACGTAAGTCAACGTTCGTGCGATCGTCGATCTCTCGCTTCCTACTTGCTTAGGCTCTGTATGAGTGGCGATATTTTTAGGAAAACTTCTCTGCATTGTAACTTGTGAATTTAGTACTGAATAATAAAAATTTAAAATATGTAGTTCTTTATTTTTATTCTAGATTATAATATAAAAATATTTGCTCTTTAACAAATTCCACGCATAAATAAATATTCAAAATGTCAAAGAACTTTGTACTGTCGAGAATAACATTTCGTTATTCAAAAAGTAATGTGGTTAGAAGGTTTTTAAATACATTGACAGACAGAAAATATATAAACGTCTCGCTTACGCATTCCTTAAGTTAATTTTTATTATTATTATTATTTTTATTTCCAGACAGGTCACACAGCGCCATCTAATTTCCGTGGTAAGCTACGAGGCTTGTGTTACGTAAACTAGATGGTTGATAAACTACATATTATACTTTTTTTTGTAAATATATACATATTATACATATAAACACCCAGACCGGGACAAATTATACAATGTACAACTTGCCCCCGGTGGCAATCGAACCCGAGTTCGTTAACGTTTGTTACCACTAAAAACTAAATTTTGAAGGTTAATAATTGATCGTTGTGGTGCAGTTCTGAATATGTTTTATTTTCTAATTCTGATATAGCTGAGTTTTCTCAGTGAGATTAAACATTAACAGGTCACTGGAATCTGCTAAGCTACTGGTCTTCTGCTAACAGCTTACTTTTTGGACCACTTTGCTGCTTAGTCTTCTACTACTAAATACTTCTTCTTCTACTAAATGCCTGACTAAATATTTTGACTTTGACTTTTTACAATCTTATTTCCAGGTCTTCCCAAACCCGCGACAAGTCTTGCAACAGCAGATCAGCTTCCGTGGATTCTTCCCGCGGAGTGTCGCCGCCAAGAGAGTATACAGAAGAAAGGAGAGGCCGGACCAGAGCTTCCGGTCAGTTAAATAGCGTGGTTGACTATATTTTTTTTAAATGTGGTTTTTGTTTTATTATCAAATACAAGATTATATATTAGGTAGGTCTGGCCAAGGAGTTGTCGAAGCGGCTGAAGGAAAGGCCTGGAAACAGCAAGGCTGGCAATTATTTCTGCCAACGTAGCCTCGCTATACAGTGTTAATAATGCTATAATATTGCTATAAGTAATTTATTAATTAAAAAAAAAAAAATAGTTGGTTAAAAATGGATAGATAATAGATGGGTCGTCACTTAGGGACATTTTTTTTTTCATTTTAAGCTTTTTTATTTTATAAGTTTATATTTATTTATGAGACTGCCTCCGTGGTCTAGCGGTTAAGTCGGTGGATTTAGACTCGGAAGTACCGGGTTCGATTCCTGGTCGGGACACAAAAATATTTATTAATGTAAATAAATACATTTAATTAATATTTAATTTATTTGTGATAAATTAAATATTATAAGTTTCTGACCACCCCGAAAGGGAAACGGTCGTAATGATACTTTACTATTTATTTTTCACTTTTTAAGTTGTTTTTAATATATGAAAATAAACAATAAATATGCCTTAAAATAATATTTGGTCTTTTCATAAAATTTTAAATTTATGATACTCTGGGTGCAGATCCCGGTTGCTGGTGCCGCTGCAATGCTGCTGTCAATCCTACAGGGCTAAACCACATCTTACTCACTGTTAGGGTACACTTTTTCTGTAGATTGCGCAGCCAATAATTCTTTAATTTTAAAAATATTTTTTTTTTGTATTTTTTTTTCTGTATGTTTTGGTTGTATTTCTTATCTTTTTTCTTATGTTTCCTAATTTGGCCAATATTTAAACTCAATTATATATTGACCTTTATGTGCTGTGGAAATAAATGAATAAATAAACTAAAATAAAATATGGCCCTTTTTTCAAGTCATGATATCTTAACGCCAACTTTATATGTATAAAAAATCTGAAAATATTGTTTTCTTTGCTCAGTTAGATCTCTTTTCCAAAATTTCTAAATTGTGTTTTCCCTCCAGTTTCAGAATCCGTATCGAGTAACGAATGTCATGAGGATACTCCCCCTCATGTTCCAGTGATCAGGCACCCTCGGGGCAGCCTCAACCCTTCAGGAGATAGTGCGAAGGCAAGACAAGCACGATTAGCTAGGGACCTCAGCAACACTAGGTAAGATTGTAAAAAAAGGAATGTAAATAAGAAATCTACCGAAGACGAAGGCTGTATGGGCTCTTGCCTTTTGCCTTCCCATAAAGGGAGAATTGTACCAAAAAAAAAAGTAAAAATATTGCTAAGTTACAAGTTTTTTTACCATATATACTAACACCGTTGTCAGCGGTGGTGGATCGGACGCTTTCTTAAACATCCTAAAAAGGTGGGTTTGAACCCCGGCATGTATAAATGAGAAATACACTTTTCTTACGTACATTTGCCATTGATTTACAACACTAACTATTCCACTTGTTTTCTGAGAGCCGTCGTTGGTCCCAGTTCCACTAATACCAAAATGTGGAATTTTTAATAAATTGTTTTAAAAATTAACTAACTCTAACTCTCGCTAACCCTTTGGCCAGTGCAGCGTCACGAGTGTAGGCCAAATTCTTCAGTATTCTGGAAGGCCTATCTCCAACAGTGAAGGTCTATGACGTGTTTAAGGGGCTGTAATGTGATGTATTTTTATGACAAGTACTATAATTGTATTTTAAAGTAGCAAATAAGGGGGAAGGAAGGACTAAATTAAAAATATTTTCTCATTTTATTACCACAATATCTTATGTATCATTCCTATCTCCTTGTTTGTTATGAAGTCCTTCAAAAGTGACATTCCTTCCTTTCCTTTTCCTTAGATGCAATCACCCATCCAAGTCATCCTCTGCACAAGAAAGTATGTTACATCCTAAATCCACCAAAGCAAACGAACGGAATAAAAATAAAGTTTTGCCAATAAAGAAACAACTAACTCTGAAAAAACTAGAGGCTATTAGTCAAAAGTATAGCGAAATATCACAAAAAGCTCAAGATAAAGTTGATAATAAAAAACCATCGAATATTAAAAATATTCCAAAAACTAGTTCCATACCTATTCCTAAAGTAAACACAAATAAAATTGTAGAGAAAAGAATTGCAAACAGCCAACGAAACATACAAAACGAAAAAGCAAATAAAGAACACTGCAAAGTTCCAAAAATGGATAGGAAAATTAAAAGAACCGCTGTCACAAACCTTGAAAACAGTAGTTTAAGTTCAGATAGTTTGGAAATATGCAAAGATTCGAAACGTGGTGAATGTGCAAAGAATTCTGCAAGAAATAATAGAAAAGTAAATAGAAAACCGATAAAAAGAAATATGAATGATATTATAAATGGTAACACAGAATTTACCAAAGAAAATAAAAACGGCAGCACACATTCTATTGGAATTAATACTGAATTATTATGTCCGTGTGTACCGTGCGTTATACATGACGATGATACGAATACTAATAAAATTAACAAACTAAGAAACGATAAAAGAAATGAGATTACGAGTATATCGTCGAAAACAAATAAATCTGATCCAAAAATAGATATATTATACCAAAATCCAACAATAGGTTCATATGACACTAAAAAACTAAAAAATAATTTTGTTGGTAATACAAGTACTAAATATTCAAACTACGATGGTGTTTCACTAGATCAAGATAGCCTTGAGCTGGATGAACTCGGTAAAGATAGTAGCGTAACACAAAAAACTATTTTTGATGAATCCGAACCTAAACATGACTCTATGGAAAGCTTGGAAATCCAAAGTGAGGAATTAGAAGATGAATATTTTGACGATTCTCTTCAACAAGAGTATATTGAAAATAATAATGAATATGAAGTAGCAATCGACAAAGGTAGTGGAAACACTTATACTAAATTTACTGAAGATGCTGGTCATTTAGATGAATTTATGACTCTTACTGATCAGCTTATAAGTAACTGCAGTCTTAATACGGATCCAGCTGATATTTGTCTAGGTTTACATACTCCCAATACCAATTCCATAGAGTTTTTGGATGAAGATATTAAAAGTCAAGCGATTAAGGATAATTTCCCTAAACAAAATTTTTCCGATGCATTCTCAGGTGTTAAAGAAAAATTACAAGAACTTTTATATTGTGCTAATGAAACTGCAAATACTAGTGCTAAAGAGAGTAGTGGTAAAAGAGTTAATAGCGGAATCGTGGCGGCTGATAATAAAATATCTAAAGTGCTATTAACAGATAACAGTAAGGAACTTGACAGACAGGTATCAAATATGGAACGCGTAAATATATACCACTTAAAGAAACACGAAGAAAAAGCAAACTGCGTATTTGAATTTTCATTACCTCCCATAGGAGACAATAATAACACTTCAAAATGCCCAAAGAAGAAACTTTATAAGTCGAACAAGAAAATTAAGATGTTACGTGAACTTAAAAAGGGCAGTGGCAATTTTCAAACTTTTATAGTTCAAGACAGTTTTGATGGCAGTACTAGTGAAGGCCAATCAGTGTCTTCTGAAGCCCCTCCATTTAAACTTCCTCGAATAGGAACATCTAACAACCGGTGGTCCGTTAATTCCTTGCTTTTACTATTCTTCCTTACATCCACACTCATCCACATCATACTCACAAGTAGACTTTTTATTTATAATAATTAACATTTTTTTCAGGCTCGATGATACCTACGATCCATTCTTATCAGCGGCGCGACAGATGAAAGAACTTATGTCATCTGATACAAATATTCCCAAAAAATTACAGTCCACTCCTAAAGATCCTACTAGAACTCTTCCTATGCTCCGCGCAACAAAAGAGAAATCTCCTCCTATCTATTCCCGTACAGATAATACCAAAATGATGAAGGAATCCTTAAATAAAAGTTACCAAAAAACCCCAACGTTACAAAGAATGAAATCTTTCGGTAGCACACACAACGAACAAAATCATAACACTTTTGGTGGTAGAAGTAGTTCGTTTAGGTTAAACAGAAATGATAAAAAGCCAACCCCAAAACTAAATACTACTTTCACAAAATCCAGTAAAGAAAATATTAGTACTGTAGATAAACCAGCTTTTAATCGTACCAGTAGTCTAAATAGATCGTTTTCTAACTACTCAACATCCAGTTATAGCACACCAAAACCCCGTGAAAAAATACCAAAAATTTCCACATCAATGTATCACAGCTTCCAAAGATCTACTATAAAGCAACCAGTGAAACTCGACAAAATAAAAAAAGAAGAAAATAAAAAACAATTTGTAAACCTTGACTCTATTTTAACTGACGATAGCTCGTCGCTAACAGATAGTAACTACATAGATCCTAGGCTTATTAATGAAAACGATAATTTACCTATAAATGTAAATACAATTCGCGATAATCCTGATATAATCAGTAGCATGGAATCACTACAGACTACTGAAAACTTGCCCACTAAATTCGAATCGTTTACTGCAAATTCTCACATTAATAACTACGAATACAATAGTAATACTAAGTCACAAACTGTAGAAATAACTAAGAAAATTCCGACCACGGACGACCTGAGCGCTCAATATGACAAAATTATGAATTCATTAGAAAAGAGTATAGCTTCGAAAGCATCAGTTAGGGACGACGAATCTCTCTGTGAGGATTTCGACCTTGAGGAATTTATTACGTCCTTTGACGAAGAGTTACATAAACAAATGTCTGAAAACAAACGTACGTGTAGTTCAACAACTAGAATAGTTAAACATGCTATAGTCGACGTTGATAGTAACATTATATCAGATTCGATTAGCAATAGTTCTTCACCAAAAGTAATTTGTAGCAAAGACAATATCTTACAGTATCCAATTAATAAATCAAGTTCTCTTAATTTTAGCAATAATAACATTGCAAGTGAAACCCTTTTCCCTACCCCTATGAAGAGATCCAATTCCAATATTCTCGAATCCCTACATAAGAAGAAGAATAACAACAATAAAGATGACAAGATTGATCGACAACGCAATCATAAAGTTGAGCAGCTAGAACAAGACATCATGCAGTCGCTTAGAGATTTTGACAAGTTTTGTGAAGTTGAGCAAAACGATAATCATAATAAGAAGATAATTTCTGCTCACAATCAGTATAATGGGAACAAAACAATGAAACATGAAGTGCCTTTAAAACCTGATAGGAAGAGTAGAAAACCTGAATCCGTCACAAATGGGAATTGCACACCCAATGGAAAACATTACAACGATTCCGCATATAGCAGGTTAGTCAGGTAATTAGCACCTTACGCATATTAGTTTGCTCACGACTCGGTTTAATAGTGTGTGAACCACATCGTTGTCTATTTGGAAAAATGTCGATGAGCTTGGTCACCACGGGCTGTCGTGTTCCAAAAGGAAGCCATCTATTTTAAAACCAACCGGTCCGATTCGAGACGATGACAAGCATCCAGACATTAGTATCTTGGAGATTGGGCCAATCTCTGGTATGGGATTTTACCTGTTGGGATTCCCTAGCCTCTCTCAATGTCCTGCAAAGGCGGGCGATTCGAATAGTGGACAACACTTTAGTGTCTAAAACTCTTGAATCGCTGCCGTCTGAGCTGAGCGTCTTCTACGGCGAGTGTTCTGAAGAGCCCCATAACCTTATCCCTTCTTCTCTATTCTGTAACCGAAACACTCGCACGGGCCAAAATATGCATCCGCATACTGTAGGCACTATCCCTACGCGTACATATAAATTTTGAGACTCTTACTACTGTCGCACGCTGAAGATGTGGAATGCTCTCCCAGCCACGGTGTTTACCCATTGTTATAACCTGGAGTCCTTCAAACGAAGTGTGAAAAAGCATCTCAATAGGCCGGCATAGTGGTATGAGGCTGGCGTTAGTTGCTCACATTTTTGGACCTCACGTACCGCTTATCGTCAGGTGTCACATGTGCTCAGTATAACTTAAAAAAAAAACAGGATGTGGTTATTGTAAATATTATGTTTTATAGACAGAAATACTAAATATTATTTACTTTATAGCCTTAACAGAATATCGCCTTCAAAGCTATCCCTATGTCCGTCTAATCCCCCGAACGGGGTGTCGTTGGAACAGTCAGTCCCGGCGGGGTCCGATTCCGGTGGGAGTCATAGAGACAACGAATTGAGGTCTGGGTCCAGTGAAGAGTTCCTCGCTATGGAACGAGCCACTGAAATTAACCCACCTCTACGACGAGGTTCTCAAGAACCAATATCTAGTTATGGAAAAGAAATCGATACATACAAAATCGAAGGTAAGTTTCTTTTACAGCTCTGTAAAGTATAATAACATCACGACCGTTTCCCTTTCGGGGTGGTCAGAATCCACGCTTATAAATAAGCGGATTTACATTTAGCCAACTTTACTATAGGCCAATCATGACAAGTGGCAAGGTCGTCGATGTCTCCAGCGTTTCAAACTCGTGAAATATTACAAATTAATTAAATATTAATTAAATGTATTTATTTACATTAATAAATATTTTTGTGTCCCGACCAGCAATCGAACTATAATAGTATAATTTAGTATTTTTAAATAATATATTCTTTTGGCAATTCAAATTTATTCTTTAAATTCTAATTTACAATATTTGGCAAAGGATTTGCTCCTTACTTGCCTTGTTGTTTCTATGTATCTAAATAATTACGACCATATAAAGGGTTAAATTAGAAAAAATACCAGTTTTTTTTGTACAGAAAAACGATCCGGTTCTCGTGCTTCTTCGCGCAGAAGTCCACTTTGGAGATCACGGCAGGACCTTAGCTCAAGCGGGTCAGAATCTTCCCTGCATCATCGAGGGTCAGAACTATCCCTACACCACCGAGGGTCAGAGTCCCACCATCGAGGGTCAAAATCCTCCTTGAACCATCGAGGATCAGAATCGTCTCTGCACCGAGGGTCAGAGGTATCTCTAAACCGCAGAGGGTCAGCGTTATCCCTTCCGCAACGTTTGTCACGCTTCTGTCATGAATGCGGGAACAAATTCCCAGTTGATACCGCAAAGTTTTGTATAGAATGCGGTGTCAAAAGACTTGCGGTTTGATTTTTTTTTATCACAATAAGCCGTGATCAAAATTGCTTGCTAACTCTTTATAGTATAGTGCTGCGGTTACAAATTTGTGTTCCGCAGAATTTAATAGTCAAAAATTGTTTGTTTGATCAAGAGCTGTAGTGACTCGGTTGTAAGAACGCTGTCCTTTAAATCCTAAATAGGTCAGTTCGAAGTTCGGCATGTACTAATGAGAAATACACTTTTCTTAATAAACTTTTTTAAGTGCTACTTTGACCTGTGCCTGTGGTTCGGTTTTGAGTCTCATTTCCGACATATTGTTTCTTAGGAAAAGTTGTTCGTTTCTATCAATAGAATAACATATTAGCCACAGTTTATTTTGTCACGGCTTATTGTCATTTTGCGAAATGAGTCGACAATTTTCTAGTCTTCTTACCAGATTTAGTGAATTTTGATAATAAGTGGGTGTTGCTTGCATCATGTCTTCGATAATTTAAGACATTTTGGTTAGTTTACACCGAAGTTAGCATCACTTTTACACCATTTTAGTGTATGGGGTGCTATTTTACACGTCTGTATATTTATTATTGCAAATATCAAATTTTATATCTACATTTTTTTAAATACACGTTACTAATATCTACTAAATCCTATATATGGGGCAGAAGTTGCAGTTTATTTTTTGCGGTTTTCCCGAGCTGTGAGCTCCCATATACCCGAGGTGTTTGGGAGATATTGACGCGAAATTACTCCATAAAAAGCATCAAATTCTGCAACACTTGGAATTTGATGATCCTCAACTTGGTTATGTATGTTGCCTTGGTCTTGGTCTTGCTTTTTTGCACTTACCCTAACTCTACTGCCTCCGTGGTCTAGCGGTTAAGTCTGTGGATTTGGTACTGAGGTAGTGGGACCAGTCACCAGGGGACACAAAAATATTTATTAATGTAAATAAATATACTTAATTTATTTGTGATATATCTCGAGTTTGGTACACTGGAGACATCGAAACAGACTCTTGCGCAAGACCAATGCCAAGATTAGGAGTGCAAGGACAAGACAAAGACTGAGACCAGCTGTTCTGATACAAGACCAAGACTTGGCCAGTGACTTGGTTTTGCTTTGGGCAACACAGTTAAGAACAAACAATATAAATAAATTACATGTTTGGGACTGATGTATTATGTACAATGTTCGGTAAATATTCTTTGAAAAAAAAACTAAATCGTCAATCAAAAAGCAGTGGAACAGGGAGTTCATCGCGCCATTTTGCGTGGACATGTCAAGTGCAAGTTTTTGTTTTGTAAATTAATTTACTGTGGATATTATTGGTCAAAAGTGGTGTTGTTTTGTTTAATAATGTGCTACAATGTGAATAATTATGGAAAATGATAAATTGAACTTTAAATATGGGGCACAAGTTGCAGTTTATTTTTTGCGGTTTTCCCGCGCTGTCAACTCTCATATTTTACCCGACGTGTTTGAGCTATGGTGCCGCGAGTGACTTCAAGAAAAGCATCAATTTCTGCAGCATCTGGAAATTGATGATGACCTCATTAACTCATTAAAAAGAAAGATATATCACGTCAGACTTGGCTGTATGGGCTAGACCCTTTGCCTTCCCTATCATCTCATTCATCATTCATCGGGAGTAGAGAACAAAAACAAAAAAGCAGTTCAAAGTGTACTGTACTTTGACAGAAAAGTTATTTAAACTAGTTTCATTGAAACTGCTCTAAATTTATTCTTGAAACGTAATTAAAGTTACATTTTATATAACGCATTTTATTTTGATAATTGCAAGACAATAATTTTAGATTCAAAATAGGGTAAACCATGATTGGCACCTCAAGAGGGTTGTAACTCTTTTGCATCCCTCTCGCTCGCACAATCCAATATTTTCTAGGATTTTTCGTATTCTAAGACGTTTTCTTAACGGCTTCTTAAATATTCCTCCCAGCTATTAATTTGTCTTCTTCATAGATTAATAATAATAATAATTTGTTTATTATCAGGCAATAGATGGCCCATAGATAAATACCTTACAACTAAAATACATATAAAAATAACATTAAATAAATTAATCTAAAGCTTCCGTATCTTCATCTTCTTGTGGTCATAAAAGTACCCATCAGGTACTGTGACCACCTTCTGAGGAGTACGAGAAGCTTCAGTGGACGGTGCCGGCGTCCACTGCTGGGGGTGGTGCAGAGGGAGTAGGTGCTGCGCGGGGCCCAGGAACATCGTTGGTGCTGCGTGAAGCAAATCCACGAATGTATTTGCGGTACACAACACCGAGCGGCCAGAATTCCTTCTTCAGGAATATTTTGAGGTGCTCTGACCGCACACGAATCCTAAAGGCCTTAAATCCGGTGTCATCCCAATGGGAAGGTAACTCGTCGATGGCAGCGACAGAGTCGATCTCCCCTCGGTCCCGTATGTGTCCGAGAACATCTTGAGATGACATGTCCTTGCGCAGCCGCGATACATAGACATAGGATAATAGGCGTGGTGGTGGCTCGGTTGTAAGAACGCGTCCCCTAAATCCTACAAAGGTCGTTTCAAACCCCCCCGGCATGTACCAATGAGAAATACACTTTTCTTACGAACATTTGTCATAGATTTACAAAACCACCGTTCCCGTGCCTCGGAGAGCACGTTAAGCCGTCGGTCCCGGTGCTACTAATGCCAACTTGTGGAATCGTTAATAAATTTGTCTTATAGAGTTGAGAATTGAATAATATTTTGTAATTATGACGCAACATCTGACGTAAAAAACGAAATCCACTAAAAACGTTTGCGACGAAGTAGCAGAATAGGGCTGCTGGTATTTTTTCATTTTTACAGTTACTTAAATACTAAATTAACATTTACAGCGATAGCACATATCTATATTAATCTCCACTACATTTATACTTAATATAATTTGCTATCTTAAATTTGTGACGGCGACACGAGGCATCTTTGGTAAGCTAAACAGTCACAGTGCCAATGATTGGGAGGATGCAATCAATACCTTGGTTTACCTATGTAGAATTTTGAGAAAAATAATGTTTTTATGTACAAAGCTCGGGTAGATATAATTTTCTTGAATAGAAATAAAAGAACAATGTATAAAATAATTTTTAATAATTTTAATTTATTGCCAAAGGTGCTTTAAATAATTTATGCTAATAGATCTGCATTATTTTTTATTACAACTATTGTCCTACCTTATTTTAGTTGTTTGTATAATTATGGCTGTAGAACTAATTTGTGAAAAACAATCTCCATTTTGCAATTCTGTACTGGAAGATCGCAGCTGACTTGTTAAAACCATAATCTGATTGACAACTTTGACAATTCATTTTGCAAAAGTGTTGCCATAGTCAAGGTAGTGCTGTTCGTATCGATATTTAAATAAATACTTATTTGCATATAAGATCTTAACTATTAAAGTTCTACTAAAATAAATATTGTTACCGCTATATCTTGTAACCGAAGCGGGATAAAGCAAAAATTACACATTTTTGGCGTTAACTAAAGAGTTTTAACTTACTCATAACGCATCTATCGAGAAAAATAAATAATACAGATTTCATATTTTAGAAAAAAACCTGTTTTTAAAAATTATGGTCACAAACTCTCACCCCTTTTACATAAAAAAACGATATCAGCCACATCACTAATTAATTTCGTCTAACCCTGGTAGCCCTTTACCTTGTCAAGCTTGACTCGTGGATCATGGTTTTGACTATAGTGTTAGGACTGACGTCATAATTTCTTGTTCACTATGCACATCTATAATTAAATACAGTAAAGCGAGACAATTTTATTTTATAATATAAATTAGTGATTCATCGAATGTTTTTGCTTTTTATTTCTGTTTAAAATTAGGTATATGAAAGTGAAAAAATGTCCGTAATTATATTTCCTAGAACGTTGGTATTCTAAGACGTTAGACTTCAGTCAATCATTCCTTCCAGTTGTCGAGGGATCCTCTAAATCGGTATTCCTAGTTGTAAACTCTGCAAACGTCGAAAGGCATAAATGTTACTATTTTAAATACTTCCAGTTTAATTTCTGGCAACATTGAACATTGCGAAAATACAGAATTACTACACGCTCTAGAACGTTGACATCTATAAGTCTCTTTCATATTACAAATATTCATATATCACGAAAATATTTTTTTATTATGAAACGAAATCGGATTTGAATCAGTTTCATAATTTGTTGTGTTTAACTAATTATTTTATTACTAAGAAATACAATTTTTAATAATGTTGTAAGTTGAAAATATGTAAACACGCTTCAAGGTCACTTGGGTTTGACAGTTCTATTCCTCGAGTGTAGTGATGTGCTAAGGCGTCACTACGTTTGACAGCTGGAAGGAATAATTGAGTGGAGGAGCCGTTGTGGAAACGTCTAACACCGTATTTTAAGACGTTTTTACAACGTAAAACGCACAGATTATATAGGATATAGATGACAGTGTTCATAGGTATATTTTTGAACGTAGTGTCAGTTCTAAATTAGAAACAGACGTTTGTAATTTTTTTAAATACAATTCTCGGGTTATTGGAAGGCAGAAGGCCAAGCCCATACAGCCAGTTTTTTTTTTATGAATAGGCAAAGAATCGTTACAGTGCAGCCATTGTAATAAAATTAATATATTTATTGACCTAAATTTAATTATGTAAACATGGCTATTTGTCATATATCCTTATAATCTAAGCGTTTGACAGCTGGAAAGAATAATTGAGTGGAGGAGCCGTTGGGAAACCGTTTTAGAATACGGATGTTAGACTTTAAAAATATTGGATTGTGCGAGTGAGAGGGGTGCAAAGGCGTTAAACCCTCTTAACCAAATTGTAAGAAAGAAATGATGACGTTAGTCGAATTGTGATCCTAAACTTTAGCTATTACCAAAGAGATCAAATATATAATAGAACGGGCATTGGTTACGAAAATACAAACCCTGTGTTTGACTTGCGCTTTTTTTTCACTTTATTACGCTTTGACAATCGTTCGACTTGGCGTTGCTCTATGATTTTCATACAATTTAAGCAAAATTGGGTAAGAAAAAGCGTGCTTTGCTTTCTAGTCGAATACGGCATATATAGGAATACATGCGAAATTCGATTTTTGAGCTCGCAACCAATTAACCGTTTATTTAACTAAGGTTGACAACAATGGCTTACATGTTGAATAAATAGAACCAATGGGGTGTATCACTAACTTTTTATCACGATAGATGGCGCATGATAGACGGTACCCAATAGAACTGTCAGTTGCATATAAAACTTGTATTTTTACTACGAAATTTACTATTTATTGGTTATATTGCCGAAGAGAGCAGCTTTTAGGTATATTTAAATTTATTTCAACAAAATAACAATAATAACTAAAAAAATCATAAAACTAAATATATAAAATCATCTAACATTCATTCACATTCAATCATTCATTCGTTCCTTCAAACATACCTGCTCCATCCTCACATCCTATCCATCTCACTCGCTTTCTGGTTCCTCCTCTTTTAGGTGTACAAATCGAGATTTCCAAGCAAAATCAAAAATATGGTGATCTCAAAATTGCCGTTCTATTAATTAAACCTTTTTTCTTTTTAAAGACGGTGTTCACTTTCCTAATTCGTCTTTTAAGGTAGGTAACGTTAAGTTATTTTTTTTATAAAATAAAATAACTACAAAAAATTAAAAAAATGATCCGTCATAGCTGTAAACAAGGTACCAGTGCCGCTAGCGACATCTACAAAACGCATTGTCTGATACACCCCATTGATTGAATTAATGAATTCATATGGTAGTATATTGTATTTAATTTTTCCTTAATATTTGTTGTTGCGTTGCTCTATAGTTTTTATACACTTTATTTATTTATATAGTACACTCTGCAGTACACATATTATCACACACATAACATAGTATAATTATAACTTATCTAATATATGTACCAATTAGGTGTCACAGCATTTACCAATATAAAAAGGGGAAGAAATTAGAAACTTATTACTGTTAAAAAAAATAGTTTTTTTTATTTTTAACAGGTCTTTACGCGATTTACCTTAGAGATATATTTCTCCCGACGTTTCAGCCAAGTTCACTTACAATAGCCTTGGCGACACCGGGCGATTTTTCGGTGTTTATCGTGTTTGTCGAGTGTCGTGATTTCTAAAAACTTTTAAAGTGATAAGTGGGTAGGTTTACATCTACCGCCCAGTATGTACGAGACTACACCGCATAGCTCCAGTCGACCCGTGACCACGGCCAATGCAACTTTGCTGAAACGTGTGGAGAAATATATCTCTTAAAAAAACTATTATGAATGTGCGAAAAAGTTTAAAATTATACATTTTTTCTTTTTTAATGGAACTAATAAGGAAACATAAAAATTGTATAAATTTTGTACCTACTTCAAGCAACATTTGGTAAAAAAGCGAGCTCTGCTTTCAAGTCGAACACAGAAATTGTTTGGCTTCTTGCCCCATCTCGTTGTATATTTAATGTTTTTGGCATTACATAAGTAGTTTTAACTCTTTTACGCGTGCGTTCTATTTATTGTTTTATTTTTGTTATTTTTTGCAACAATATTAACCAAATTCAGTGGAAAATTGGAATTTGTAAAGATCTGTGATAATCTTGAGTTTTGTTGACCCACAATACGTTCTATTGTTTTTGGATTCAAAATTGACTATATTTTTTTATGCCAATTCTTTTCCACTTATTTATTTATAAAGCAAATGTACCTAATATCGATCCATTCAAAATATGCACCTATTGCCGAGGTATTTATAAATAATAAAATTAAAAGGTGTTCGGCGGACTGATGGTGGTAATTTTCCCAGTGTGTGTGGAAGTATCCAGCGTAAAGGGTATCCACACAATTCGTGATCAGGCTCAAATTGCCGTCATGCCCAGTCATGCCGGCATAGTGTTGAGGACTGATGTCGGTCACGAATGTCTGATCCCAGTTGCTAACATTCATGGACCACGCGCGTCACTTACCATCAGGTGGGAGCAAGGTCACATGTCGTGCTAGTATTAAAAATTATATGTATATATATATATATATATATATATATATATAATTAATTACCTTACTGGTATATTTTTGTAGGTAATATCCAAAAGCAAACTAATGCCGTGTTCGTTTTAAGAAATGTTAGCATGAAAATATCACTTTTTTTAGCACAAGTCGTTCGTTTAATGAAAATTCTAACATTTGATGCTAATTTCGTTTGTCAGTACCGTGTTGAAAGAAGGGTTATTGATGTTACTTTTTGACAGATGTCATTTAACATAAGAAATGGTTTGTTTACATTGTTGTATACTTTATAGTTTATATATTATAAATGTATTTTAAACGATTTTATGTAATAAACTCAAAGACAACAAAATACATTGTCAATTGATTTGTTATTATTTGTTACTTGTCATACTTGTCAAAAAGTGGCATCGCCGCTCGTTTTTTTTAAAGAAATGTTAGCATTGTTAAAAAAAGTGGTATTTCTTAAGAAAAACGACATTTCGTGCGTAGTACGAAGTTGCTACGAGATGTTGGAAATGCTATAAAACGAACGCGGATTAAAATTATGTTATAAATGAAGGGTACAGGTGCAAAACAAGGAATGTCACTTTAAATTTGAAAAATAAATAATGATGGCAACATTTACATTTTCTCCGTATTTTTATATCTAATCAAGCAAAAAGTGTAAAAACAATCATAGTCAGATATTACACTGTGTTTTTAAAATCGTGTACAGGTACAAAACTAGGAAGGTCCTTGGTGTAACGGAACGTAAAAAGGAATGTCCACAACTGTCAATTTTGATGCATATGCATCTGAACCGTTAAATCATATTTCTTATGAAACTTATAGGAATATATTCAATACAGAATTTAATATATCATTTGGCTACCCGCGTACTGATACCTGTAGTACCTGTGATGAATTCTCAATAAAAGCAAAGGCATTGATAACTGATAAAAATAATGTTGAATTAAACCGCTTAACTATCCTGAACAATTTACATAAGAGAAAGGCTCAAACATTTTATGACCGGAAGAATTCTAGAATTAAGAGCAAAACAGATGTTGAATTTCAAGCCATTGCAATGGATTACCAAAAAAATGTTTCATTGCCGAATATCACTACTAATGATGTTTACTATAAGCGTCAGTTATCAATGTACTCCTTTAATTTGCATGTATTGAGTGATGCTAGTTCTTATTTTTACACCTATCCTGAAATCTGTGGTCGCAAAGGTTCAGATGAAGTGGTATGATAGTGGTTTCACTATTTGACAAACTACTTGGATCCTCGGGTGAAATGTTTAGAAATATATTGTGATTCAGCAGGTGGACAGAACAAGAATTATACAGTAGCAACGTTCATTCATTTTGTTGTCCATAAAATGAAACTTTTGGATTCAATAAAAAATACTTATCCAATCCGAGGGCATTCTTACTTAGAATGTGACAAGAATATGGGCCTGGTTAATTTAAAAACCCACATGGATGTTCCATACCAGTGGTATGATTTGCTAAGAATAAGTCGCCAAAGACCCAAACCTTTTGAGGTAATTGAAGTGGGAAAGGGTGAAATACTTAGGAATTTTTGCGTTTTTTTTCAAAATCAATATGTGAAAAAGTGCTCATTTCCAATACAGTCTTAAAGAGAAATAATGAGCGTACGAGAACACCCTAGATTTATTTTACACAGAACCAATTACAATGGCCATTGGGAGAAGGCTCTTATATTAGGAAGAAATGGGACCCAACCAGAGACTTCAAATGGATTTCCATTACCAGATTTTGCTTACCAAGATAATTTACCTATTAGTGCAGAAAAGCACAAGGACCTAATGGATTTAAAGAGATTTTGTTCTGATGCGGCCCAGGCTTACTTTGATAGCATTACTCATAAATAAGTTTTAATGTATGTATATGTTTGGACAATCCTTGATTTTGTACTGTTTAAAAGTGAATTACTTTAACTTTTAATTATTTTTATTGTTTTAAATTTTTGACAAAGTACTTAATGTGCCTAATATTAATTTTCTATAAGGTAAACTAAAGTTCCTATTATTAGGTTTTAAGGTTAACAGATACATAAAAAAGTTGTTGACTTTCAAATATAAAAATTTAAATTACACAAGATTTTGTTTTTGTGACACTCCTTGTTTTGCCCCTGTACCCTTCAAATAATGTCATATAAAATTAGTTTTTCAATTTGAATGTATATTTCCCTGGCCAAATCTTCAGCTGTGGAGTTCTTGAACTCTGTATTCTATAAGCTAGAGGATGAATAAATAAATAAATATTTCCAGACAGTTCACGCAGCGCCATCTAGTTTCCGTGGTAAGCTACGAGGCTTGTGTTGCGGAAATTAGATGGTTGATAAACTACATATTATACATATAAACACCCAGACCGAGACAAATTATACATAATATATGTTTTGTTAATGTATGTTTTGTAATACCTCAGAAGTGAATATTGACTTTGAAGGGTCGACAAATAGGTGTATTTACGCTAAGAGGGTTCAAAGTTTGTGATTTCCTCTCACTCGCACAAACCAAAATATTTTCAATCAGGTCTTGAAAAATGTCTTTTCAACTTTCTAGAAAATAAAATTACAGACATTTTGCTGATATATTAATCATATTTTTATTATAAATAAAGGAAAATCATTATGTTTTTTTTTTTATTGTTCTCTGTCTAAAATTAGGTATATGAAGTAAAAATATGTCAAAAACGACAGTAATTTTACTTCCTAGAAAGATTTAAGATTGAATTTCTAAATAAATAATCAGACTTAAAAAATCTTTGCAAATATTAGTTTGTGCAAACGAAAGGAAAGCAAAAGCGTACAAGCTCTCTTACAGATGTAGTGCATAACGGTTTTTCAATCGTATTTTATCACGAAAGGTCCATATAAATAGGTATGAACAGGTCACACAGCGCCATCTAGTTTCCGTGGTAAGCTACGAGGCTTGTGTCACGGAAACTAGATGGTTGATAACCTACATATTATATTTTTTTTTGTAAATATATACATATTATACATATAAACACCCAGACCGAGACAAATTATACAATGCACAACTTGCCCCCGGTGGGAATCGAACCCACGACCTCCCGAGTTCACGGCAACGTTTGTTACCACTAGACCACGGAGGCGGTCGATTATTTAATACAATAATTGATTGACGCTTCGGGTGCCGTCGTATTCCGATTGAGACCGATGAAAATACATTATGCACTATATCTGTAATTATTTATTATTGTACCGAAATATGTTTATAATATCATGTCGCTACTAATATTTCCCGCCACTCTAGAGTCGGCCATTTTAACAAGACTGATTTTATTTTCATGATGTATAATACCTATTGGAATATAAATATAATCCCTAGTTATTTGTATATATTTTTTAAATTAAAATAACAATTTTATCATGGTAATAAATTAACAATTGAAAATAACATGTTTTTTTATTTATATATGTTCTAACAGACCCGACTTTGTTTTATATATTAAGATTTACTTATTATGCAATCTAATATGTCAGAAACCTTCCCCGATGTTCACACAACATATTCCCAAAGTTTTATCCCGATCGGTCAAGTAGTTTTGCAATGCATAGGGACATTTTTTTTTTTTTTTTATAGACGGTGAATCAATAAATCATCAATGAAGGGCCAACGCGGGTGGGGGTCGCATGCCCGACTCATCCGTGAAGCTTCCTAGTGAAGCCCCAGGGCGCCTACGGACTAAAATCCTATAAACCGTCTCTATCTCACTGTTGGCCCTGTGTGCCTTTACAGCTAAGTCTGAGTCGTGGCTACGGAGTGAAGGCACTCGTTCGCCGCGTAAAAACACACACACAGACATTCACCTTTATATATATAGATATTAATTACATAGAAGAAAAAAAAAACTAACAATTGTTTAAAAAAGCAGTTCTTTATTTATTAATTCAAACAAATATCTAGTACCTAAACAATTACATTACTTTGGCATTAGCTTAAACATTAAGATTACAATGATAGCTAAAATCACTAAAATTACTCAAATTTAATAGGTATCAACTAACCTCAACACAATCAAGTTTTTATTTAAATTTATAATAGATTCGTGATTCTATAGTTATAGTCCAAAATTATTATTGCAGACACAATGTTCCATTTATAAATAAGAAGTTGCTCCTGTAGAATATTTATATCAAACTTATTCTAATAACTAAACTTGTGGTCTATTGTTGACCAGATATTGAGACCAAGTATTTAATGAGACTGTGAGACGTTGATGGCAGCCCAGACCTTGTCCAGCGCCGACGGGAGACTCAGGATTGAGTCGCTTTTAGGGGAGATTGCAGCAGATCTGAAACAGTACGAATTGCGTTACAAAATTAAAGATATTTTATTTATATCATAAAGGCCACATTTCAAATTGTCTGCATTAAAGAATTTAATTTTACGAATTCCTTTAGAATTGCGGTGATTTGTCCGATTCGATTCGAACAAGTTTGCGAAGTGTTTTATGTTTTCATATAACTGGGCCCCGATTCTCGTGCGTTTGGCATGCATTTCCGCTCGATTTTTCTATAGAGATCTGTCGCTTTTCATTCGAATATTTCGAACCGACACAAAAGTCGAAAGCGCCAATATTAGGCCCCAGATCCTAACACTCGTATTTTCTTCGAAATCAAATGTTACCATTTTAAATATTTCCGGTGAGATATTTTTTTTTCTGGCAACAATGAAAATACCGTATTCTTAATATTCAATCTGTCAGAATTATTACACCCTCTAACAATTTTAATCGTCGAGGATCTAAATCATATCTTTTTTTCTTGTCCATTATATGATCGTACTTCACTGATGTCCACCCTAATTTCTATTTGAGTCCCGTTCCCTACCAATATATTACTACCTACTTATATATAATAAACGTAATAAATTTATATATAATATTATTGTTTCTTATATAATAGGTAATAAGATTTTAAAATAACTGTAAATATTTAGTTTTAGTTTTTTATTCTCGCATGTCTAAAGTGAAAATTTATAAAAAAATGTCGAGAAAAAACTAAATAGTAGGGATATATTTCTTATAAAAAGTTTTTTAACCTGCGTAAAATATTATTTGCCTCAAAGTTTACGGTTTTTTTTTCTAAATTAAACTATCGCTCTGTGCGTTATTATTCTAAGGCTGAGTTGAACCAAAACGGAGTCAAATGACGTCGATTACACCAGTTGACGGCTGACACTTAAAATAAAAGTGATACGACATTTTTAACTTTAATCGTTACATTTCCACAGACTTTATTATGGTGCAACTCAGACATGACATTTTTTTTTAAAGTAGACGAATGCGTGATAATCACATATTTAAAGGTACGTGTGATTTTCGAGAAAAGAGGCCCATGTCCTGTTGTACTAAGGGTGCTGTTTTTTCAGCCGTAAAAAAATCTGAAACTGTAATTCAAGGTGTACATACTTACTGCTGCATCTCCCCTGGGTAAGTGTTGGCATCGTTAATCTTCTTAACATTGTGAGGCGAGTACCGGTTGTAAATGCCCCAGATGCTGTTCATTAGCTTGCTGTTGTACTTCAATGGCGACAACTCCTTCACTGAATTAAAAAAAAAATATTAATCTAACCTAAATTGAATTCAAAAAAGATTTGTTATAACCAGCTCAGCAGCCGTATTCCAAGCGAAAACGTTATAAAATAGAATTCGTTAACTATACAGGTTGGATTTTCGGAAATGATAGCAACTGTAATCAGACACTCATAACTGACATCAGTCAACAGTTAGGGATAACAGATTTTGGAAAAAATGTAGTCTTGCTGACTACTGACTGCAACATGGCAATTTTCCACAAATACTTTTTTTGATGCTAATCCATCCTGTTTCTTATAATGATAAAAGTGTCTAGACTGAGTCCGACTGAGGTTTGAGTACTAGAAATGTCAGAAATCGCAAAAAAAAAAAAAAAAAACCATATATATTGCCCGGAAAATCGATTGATCAACTGAAATATTCTTTGTTTCCAAGACCAAGACTTAGTCAGTCTTGGTCTTGCATCAGAATGAGTGGTCTTCGTCCTGCACTCCTTGTGATTTGGTTGCGAGACTCTTGCAACCAAATTGCAAAAAAGCTCCAGAAACCGCACG
The DNA here is from genome assembly GCA_910589645.1 of Tinea semifulvella. NCBI lineage: Eukaryota > Metazoa > Arthropoda > Insecta > Lepidoptera > Tineidae > Tinea > Tinea semifulvella. Next base: position 9,080,432 of record OU342599.1, read on the forward strand.
CAGCCACCCACGACTCCACACCAAAGAAGTTCGGTGGGGGAGGGGGTGCGAGGCGAGGCTGGAGAAGCCGAAGACTACCAGGTTAGTCGTTTCCCTACACCCATCAGGTCAATAAACATCTTCCGGGCTGTGCAATAATAGGCTAAATAAATAAATAAATAAATAAATATTTCAGACAGGTCACACAGCGCCATCAAATTTCCGTGGTAAGCGGTAAGCTTGTGTTACGGAAACTAGATGGTTGATAAACTACATATTATACTTTTTTTTTTTTTTTTGTAAATATATACATATTATACATATAAACACCCAGACCGAGACAAATTATACAATGTACAACTTGCCCCCGGTGGGAATCGAACCCACGACCTCCCGAGTTCACGGCAACGTTTGTTACCACTAGACCACGGAGGCGCCCACACAGATATCACAGTTCTAAAGTTGAAACCCTAGCCTAGTCTGTCGCAACCCCTACGCAACAAGCCCGCATTATAGTACTACACTATAACTGACGGTACGCACGCGGATAGATTCCCAATTAGTTATTCTTTTTGCGCATAGACGACATTGCTAGTATGTTAAGCTCAGTATAAAATGCAAAAAAAGAGCCGTATAAATCAATAGGTAGTTAAAACAAATTGGTACTTACACGAAGTGTTAAAGTACTTAGGCGGTGCGTCTTTGGTTTTGGTAATATTGGAGATCTTCATATCGCGCTGGGTTTCCCGGATGCGGGCTGCAGAAAACGACGACATCGGGAACGAAGACATGGCGACGTTTTCGCAGGCTGTAAAAGTTACAAAGAACGATTTATATTTTATTAGGTAACCCACAATGCTCGCCAATTCACGCGAAATTGTGCTACATTCATCCAACCCCCACCAGCGGCCTTTTTCAGATGATCGGTCCAACTGCGTCTTCAATTCCAACCTTGCTAAGACTAAGGGTTAGTTCCCACCAATCGCATTGTTAAAAGCGACCTATGATATTGCAATCGTATTATAACTTGTATAAAAAAAATATATGTATAACTAATGCTGTATGTGACAAGAGGGCTGGCAGATTTTTCGCGCAGTAATCAGCATCTCTGTGCAGCGGGGGAATGCTGCACTGCATGTTCTTGGCACACTGCCACATGATCAGGTTATGAGTGAATATTTTCATATAAATAGTTTAGTTTTTAGTTTTAATTTTTATTTAGTTTATATAATAAATTTGCTTAGTTTTTATATTTATTATTAATTAATATAATAATTAAAATTAAACTAACAAATCTTTAGATTAAAAATAAAAGGAATTGACATAATAAGGAATAAACTTTAAATGTCGTTTCTTTGTTTACAGGTGAGTCTTTTTAAATGTAGTGTAATTTGGTTTCTAATGATAAATACTTGTAGTTGATAAAATAAATCTTTGTTTACAGAGCAACACAACGTGGTCTCATTCACTTGTCAATCCTTTAAAATCTTTTTTTAACTAAAAGCTTCGTTTTGGTACAACCCAGCGTGTTTCTCAAGAAAGTCACAAATACACAAGTTAATTATTTTGTTCTCGGCCAAGGATTCGAACCGGGTGGCTCTGTATCAAAATTAACGGCTGTTATAGAATCTTTGGTGATGTTCTCGCATGCTGCAGACGTCACAAAACAGATTGTCTTGTTACATACAGATTGTTATTTCGTTTTAGTTTAATTGAGATAGCCTACAAATTGTTATTGCAACCTACATTCTGTAAACAAAATAACTACAACAACTAAAATAAAAGATTCGGACGAACACGCTTGGGCCAAATCTCAGGCAATATGAAATACAAACGAAGTCTACTAGGATAGGTAACTCATGTAAAAACATGTGTTTTTAAGCAATATATCTTTTACCGCGGGCTTTAAGCGTCGCGGCGGCGGCGACCGAAACAATACGTAAACCTAACACCCCCCACTCCGACCGGCACAGCGATGCGGCGTTGAAAACCGTGCATCATCTTCTGTGATCGTCTAACGTCGTTTCAGTTCGGCAGACTTCGGCACGGGGTGTTTGCGTGCGTGCGACTAGACGTATGCGTGTAGACTAGCTGCTAACTGCTCATAAGAGATTCTATCTCTTTTAGACACATTGCTAGGTGAGACAACGTGCGTTTTGGCTGCGTAAAAAAAATACTGCATAAATAAAATAAATAAATAATTATAATTGCATAAGTTGATAAAAAATGCTATGCAATAGTTTTACCGCGGCAGTCCCCGAGTGCACACGTATTATTTGTTCTATTATAATCTTTACTTTACTTTAGGTACTTTGAACCAAAAATAACACTGTTTTTCGCTTTAATTAACAAAAATATTTAATAAAAACTTTACTTCAGATTTTGGAACGTTACCTTTAAAACATGAGTGACGTCACTATAATATGAAGACCGTGTTCGACTTGAAAGCAAAGCGCGATTTTTTTTTTACTGACATTCAAACGGAAAAAAAGTAAAAAATACAAATCAAACATGACGTACGTGACGTCAGTCGGCGCCGACTTGCAACTGCAGCGTTTCCGAGCGAAAATTCAAACAATATTGTCAAGAAGCCTATTGTAACGATTAAAGTTTAAAATGGCGTCGAATGTATCAGTTTTATTTTGAAGTTCAACTGTCAGCTGGTACACAAAGTAAAGTATCATCACGACCATATCCCTTTTTTCAGAAACCACGCTTTCAAAGAAGCGGATTCACATTTAGACAACTTTACTATAGGCCCATCGAGACAAGTGGCAAGCCCGTCGATCTCTCTAGCGTACCAAACTCGAGAAATATCACAAAAAAAAATCAGCGTCTAAATTCACGGGCCTAACCGCTAGATCACGGGCCTAACCGCTAGATCACGGGCATAACCGCTAGATCACGGGCCTAACCGCTAGACCACGGGCCTAACCGCTATACCACGGTGGCAGCTGGTTCTATCGACGATTTTTAATTACCTTTACCCGTTACATTACAGATACTTTATTTTGGTGCAACTCAGCCTAGTTTGCGCACGTGATTGCTTACTACTTTGTAGGTAGACAACAGAAGCTCTCTAATATCTGATAACAAAGTTCAAATGTCATTATATTATTAGCTTAAAGATATATGTCATAGACTTAAAAAAGACTGGGCCTTCTACGCTTATTATTTCCAACGCGGTATTTTATACCGTCTACTAACATTTTGAAATACCATTCCCTTAATTCAAACATGAGCGCTAACTAGGCTTGTGTAGTTCGCAAACGAACTAGTTCCATAGTTCGCTCCCACAGAAAAAGTACTGGAACTAGTTCCAAATTTGCCAGAGCTCCCGCTCCTTAGTTTATTTCATTCTATGTAGGACGACTTATAATAGCGAGAGAACCGCAAACGAGAGCGGATGAGCTGTCGTTCGTTTGGTACGTTAAAAATCGACACATAGTACATAATACTCATGATTACAAAAATGCAATTATCCTATTTTGCAATACAGTGAATTGTACATCTTAAAAGCCATTCACATAGCTTAATAGTGAATTGAGGTAACGACACAGAACAGAACGGAGCCCTATAATTTAGCGCACCCTTTCTCTGATTCGAAACAGGGGCTCGGCGCTGTGAAACTAAAAGAGCGACCTAGTTCACTAAGGAGCAGAAACTACTATGCGCAACTCTAGCGCTAACGGCAGATATTAATAATAAGAATTCTTTATTTAAACAGTAGATAGAAAAGAATATAAGGTTCTGTGAGTTAAAACTGGGTAGGTAGTCGTTTTAAATCCCATTTTAGATTGTAGCAGAACCTTCAACCGATCACGCCTCATAGCATCATTGCTGGCTCTAACTATTAAGGATACAGGCTCAGCAGAACATCTGATTACGCGCGACCGTCGGGGCTCTTTGCTTCTTGCGTAAGACCTTCCTCCACGACAACCCGAAGATGGACACCTTCGAGCAGTTTGTGGCCAGGTTCTCGAAGTCCATGTTCGATCGAGCCGACCACAGCCGCTTCGACCATCTTCGGGGAATTGCGCGTCTCCACGCACGGCTACGGGCCGTCGCCTGCCCCGGATGATTCTAGGAACTGAGGCTCATCCAACATCACACCGCGACCGCTTCGCAAGAGGTCCATCCTCAGGCCGGTTATTGCCCACTGAGACGAACTGCAGGCCGCCCCATAGGCTTCATTACTTCATTCAATCAAACTTGATTTATTCATTAATTTTGTAGAAGCGTGCACAATAGTCGCTGTCAAACATTATTAAAATGACGTTTTAAAATGTAACAAATAATAAGCCTGTAGGTTATGTACTACAAAATTACTATTTCATCATTACAGCCCCTAGAACACAGCGTCCTAGACCTCCACTGTTGGGAGATGGGTCTTTCAGAACATACATATTATCCGAAGAATTTAGTCTACATTCGCCACGCTGCACTGGCCAGACGGGTTGGCGAGGATCTGATGTCAATTTTTAATGACAATTTATTAATAATTCCATAAGTTAGAACCGTTACCTTAACGTGCTCTCCAAGGCTCGGGAACGGTGGTGTTGTAAATCTATGACAAATGTACGTGTATTTCTCATTGGTACATGCCGAAGGGGTTTGAACCGACCTTTGTATGTAAAATTACTATGCCCCAAATAATAAATAAATCTAGTTTGATTTTAAAATTGAGATCAAGTTGTCTCGTTCATTCTTATTTGATTTGACATTTGGTAAAAAGAAACAACTTTCTTAAACTCATTCTTATTAAGTAATAAAGGACCAGAGGTAATTCTAGCGCTTTCGATTTACGTGTTGGCTCGATATATTCGAGTAAAAAGTGACAGTTTCATTCGAAAAAATCGAGTCGACATTCAATTCAATGCACAAGAAACGGGGCTCAGCTAAGTCGTGTAAATATGCTGGAATATAACTAGTTTTTTCAAGCCAGTTTTCGTTTATCTAATATATTTAGTTCCATCATGACTGCCTCCTTGGTCTAGCGGTTTAGTCCGTGGATTTAGACATGGAGGTACCGGATGCGATTTCTGGTCGGGATACAATAACTTATTTAATTTATTGTGATATTCCCCGAGTTTGATACGTGGTACGCTAGACATCAACGAGCAAGTGGTGTCATGATTGGCCTATAGTAAAGTTGGCTAAATAGGAATCGTTTTTTTTATTTTTAAAACGCGTGTTTTAGTCTACACCGGAAGGGTATCATCATCAGTAAAGTATCATCACGACCGTATAATCGATACTTTACTACTTTTTTATGACTAGTGTTGCCCAAAGCAAGACAAAGACCAAGACTTAAAAACAACAGTTGATCTCTGTCATGTAAATTGGCGCTTTCGACTTCGTGTCGGTTCGAAATATTCGAATGAAAAGCGACAGATCTCCAGAATCGGGCCCTTGGTCTTGATCATGCGCAAGATGTTCGTTGATTATTTTATTATAAAAAAGTAAGTATCATCACGACTGTTTCCTTTTCGGGGTTGACAGAAACCACGCTTATGAATAAGCGGATTCACATTTCGCCAACTTTTACAATCATGACAAGTGGCAAGCTCGTCGATGTCTCCAGCGTACGAAACTCGAGTAATGTCACAAATAAATTAAATATTAATTAAATTTATTAATTTAAATTAATAAATATTATTGTGTCCCGACCAGGAATCGAACCCGGTACCTCCGAGTCTAAATCCACGGACTTAACTGCTAGACCACGGAGGCAGTTATTATTATTGTTATTAAAAATGCCACTAAATCTACGATTGTATCGGTTACCGGTACTTCGCTGTTAGTCAATATGTTTAGACTAGATAACAATAACACGCACAAACATATACTTACGGTTGCACAGATTGAAAAATACGTTATCGATGTTGAAATTCTTGACGTTTCGATGGTATCGCCTTGCAACACCGCCACGAACACTATTCAGGGCTGACCGAGTGGGCAGAACCATTAAATTGAAAGCAGGAAAGGTTTTTGAAAAATCGACGAGAGCTCGGAGAGCGCGTGAGACGTAGGTACGTGACAAGCCAAAGTTGGTATGTCACTGGACAAAATGGCTCGCTCTACGGATAAGGTCTGACCTCCGTTATCAGCATTATAACTACCTACTTAAGTACATTGTCTTACATTATTAACTGGGCAATGGTTTTTAAAAGAAATTAAACAAAAAGTAAAAGTTAAGTATCATCACGACCCTTCCTTTTTTCCGTTTCCCTTTCGGGGTGGTCAGAAAACATGCTTATAAAGAAGCGGATACACACTTTACTATAGGCCAATCATGATAAGTGGCAAGCTCGTCGATGTCTCTAGCGTACCAAACTCGGGAAATATTGAAAGTTGGCTAAATGTGAATCCGCTTTAAAAAAAAAGGAGAAAAAAAGTGATTTAGGACTACCCCGCAAGGGATACGAACGTGATGATACTTTACTTTTTTTTCTTTATCTACTATTAACTTTTTTTGACGAATTTGTATTTTTATTGTTTTTTTTTTTTCATTGTGACTACCATCAATTGATATTTTTTTGAAGGGTTTAAAAAAACAAATAAGTAATAATGAGAATTTTAAAATTTTCCACCTATTCTAGTTTGCTGGGATGCCGCAGTAGCGCTGCTAAAAGTGGCACATTTTTCTTCTTTCTTGGCATTTATGTTCCTTGATGCTTTGCAGCACAGGAGGCAAAGCATATCATCATTACAGCCCCTAGAACACAGCGTCCTAGACATCTACTGCTTGAGATGGTCCTTCCAGAACATACATCTGGAGAATTTGGTCTACACTCGCCACGCTGGCCAGACGGCTTGTGTCCGATCCACGAACGCTTTTATTGGTAGATAACATTTTTAAAGTCAAAATATCTTTATTCACGTTAACCTATTTCAGACATTTGTGACACGTCATTATTTAAATTATCAATGCATCTACAAGAACTATTTATGCCCGGTCGTTAGATGCCAGTCAATGAGTGTCTATATTTGTTTCTTTGTAGATAACTACGGGTAAGTAGTCATGTTACTCTCAATTCGAGTCAATATAGTCGCTCAATTATTTGTATAATTCCCTTGAAATAATTAAAGGGTCTTAGCCTAATGACCTCTATTGCAATATTACTATGTTTAGTTAAGTTTTTGCTATTGTGTTTGAATCATTTGGTAGGTGCGTGATATTTGAGTAGAATTTGGTTTATATATATATTATTCATATTCATTTTTTTCATTCTAACAGCCTCTGGAACACTGCGTCCTAGAACTCCACTGTTGGAGATGGGCCTTCCAGAACATACTCGTATATCTAGAGAATTTGGCCTACACTCGCCAAGCGCGCTGGCCAGACGGCCTAGCAGAGGTCTGAAGTCATTATTTTTTTTAATAATAATTTGTTAACGATTCCTCAAGATGATATCAGTGGAACCGGGGCCAACGTGCTCTCCGAGGCAGGCGATCCTTGGTGTTGTAATAAATCTATGACAAAAGTACTTAGGAAAAGTGTATTTCTCATTAGTACATGCCGGGGTTCGAATCCTCTTAAGGATGTTAAGGAAAGCGTTCTGACAACCAACTCATCACTGCGTTATTAGGTATTTATTTATTTATTATGTACTCGTATCTTGCATCACGTGATGTGGCATGTTCCATAAATCTATATCTTTCTCTCTCTAAAGTCTTACACGAAAGAGTCTCACAAAAATTGATTAAAATTTTGGTCCGAAATTTGTTAGACCAGTGTTTCCCAATTATTAGTACGCGTACCCCCAGGGGTACGTGAAATTGCATCAAGGGGTACGTGAAATTGCATCAAGGGGTACGTGCTAATTTAAAAGATATTTATCATATCAGCGAATCAGCAATAAAATATTTACTGCCATTTTGCACGACCTACCTTTGCGAAAGCGGATTTTCGACCAATGCGAACTTAAAAACCAAACATCGTTACAAACTTCAACTTGAAGACGATTTAAGACTAAAGCTGACTGAAGGACAACCAGATTTTCACGAGCTGTGCAAAGAAAAACGTGCACATTTGTCACATTAGCGTCTTCGCCGATACATCATATTATTCTGATTTTCACTATTGTACAGTAATTTGAAGATAAGAAATTTAATTAAACTGACTTATTTTTTTTAAACGTATCATTAGCTGTGCTCCACGGTGTTACCCGCGGTTTTAGTAGCCTATATGTTAATCTAGGGTGTCAACTACCTGTATATCAAATTTCATCAAAATTGGTCCAGGCGTTTGAGCGTGAAGAAGTAACAAACATACTCATAAATTTTCGCATTTATAATATTAGCGTGATTGCTACAATAAGGGGTACGCAGATTTGAGGTCTTTTTTGAAGTGTAAAGTAAAAAAAGTAGTAAAGTATCATCACGACCGTTTCCCTTTCGGGGTGGTCAGAAACCCGCTTATAAATAAGCGGATTCACATTTAGCCAACTTTACTATAAGCCAATCATGACAAGTGGCAAGCTCATCGATGTCTCCAGCGTACCAAACTCGAGATATATCACAAATAAATTAAATATTATGTAAATAAATACATTTACATTGATAAATATTTTTGTGTCTCGACCAGGAATCGAACCCGGTACCTCCGAGTCTAAATTCACGGACTTAACCGCTAGACCACGGAGGCAGCAAAAACAAAAACTAATTGGGAACCACTGAGTTAGACAATTTGTTTTGTTTAAAAAGTTAAGAGTTATTTGGCTAAAATAATAATTAATAAATATTATATATCTTGGAAGCTCTTTCCATAAATGTAGGTATTGACGGCAGACCTGCTTAGGCCCAATCCATTCAGTAATTGGTTCAAAGATTTTGATGGAACTTCTCTCGCACTAACTTCCACTGCGTAAAGCTGAGTCTTGAACCCGTTCCTGATCATTTCTTCTATGAGATCATAATATTTATTCGACTTGATGTTGTGGACTTTTGGAATATTTGATTCCCACGGAACGGTAAGTTCAATAAGGATAACATTTTTTAAGTTCCGAGAAAACACGAAGATGTCTGGCCTATAGGCTGATACAGCTTGTTCATCTGGGATCCTATAATGATGTTCAAATGTATCCATAAGAATTTTCCAGTCTGTTGCGGCGCCAAGGATCGAGGTGGGCTTGCATAAAAAAACACGATATATTACGTATTTTTTTTTTAATAATTTTACATTCTGTACACTTATAGCTAAATATGCTTGTACGTTCAACCAGGCTGCTACATTTATGACACAACTTTGAAAATAAAAATGCAAATTTCTATAATCTATATAAAAATTAAATTAAAAAACCCATTTCCTTAACAGGCATAAATTAATTGCATACGTAGCCTCAAAATTAAAAAAAAAATAGGAAGTTTTATTACAATAATCTAAAATTTTAGCAATAAATTAAATTTTATTAATACTTAAGTACTTTGGGATGGTTTTACACCATTTCTTACAAACAAAATTATGAAATTCGCTAAAAGTTACCGATAACAAAAGACATTTAAAAAAAACATTCATACTACATACGTATTATAATACGTACATAAATGGTAAAAAAAATACACATTTAAATAATTTAATCATTAATATTGTCACAAAAAAAATGTGATTTTTTAAATAAAATTATGTTTCTCTATAAAGGTAACTTGTAAATAAATAATGATTATGTCAAATGGAACTCGCACAATACTGCTCTCAGTCACCTTGCTCATCTGAAAACAAAAAAAAACACATAGTGGGTTATTTGGGATTTTTAAAGAATTTTAGATACTAATATATCCTCTGTATTTTTTTTTCTCGTAATATTTTGTCAACAAATATGAGGTCATAAAAGAGTCAGTTCTTCGCGCCATTTTGCGTGGACATGTCAAGTGCATGTTTTTGTTTTGTAAATTAATTTACTGTGGATATTATTGGTCAAAAGTGGTGTTGTTTTGTTTAATAATGTGCTATAGCGTGAATAATTATGGAAAACGATAAATTGGACTTTAAATATGGGGCTCAAGTTGCAGTTAATTTTTTGCGATTTTCCCGCGCTGTCAACTCCCATATTTTACCCGACGTGTTTGAGCTATGGTGCCGCCAGTGACTCCAAGAAAAGCATCAAATTCTGCAGCATCTGGAATTTGATGATCCCCAACTCGGTTATGAACTCTGTTATAAACATATATTATGCAAATAAATTACGTATTTAGGGCTGATGTATTCTGTACAATGTCCTATAAAGACAATTAAAAAAAAACATTTTTTTTTAATTTAAACAAATTTAGATTAGTCTACATCGATAGATTATTCCTATATTTAATACGTATTTTTATATTGATCGTGCTGTTTGATATGAGATAGAGATCATCCTCAGGACCTGGTTAAAATTCATAATAAAATTTCTGAAAAATTGTGGATTGCGTAACTGCGTCCAGTTAATAAATTCTTCCATATTTTATAAATATATACAAGGGTGGCCTGAAAAGTTTCCGACCTCAACGTGAAGATGGCAGCACTCGTCAATAAAAGTCAGTGAATGTAGTGCATCTTCTGACAGATACTCACCAAAGTTTTAGTCATTTTTGACGCGCAGTTGTTATTTGACAGTCGTTTGAGTGCTTTTTAATTTTTGTGAAAATGGAATAATCGAGTATCGAGCTGTCATAAAATATTGGTTTTTGAAAGGTAATACGCAAATCAAAGATGAGTTGGACTCTGTGTACGGGGACTCTGCACCATCGTTTACCACAGTGAAATTTTGAGCAGCTGAATTTAAACGTGGCCGTAAGAGCTTGGGAGATAACATCGCTAAGGTTCACGAAATGGTGCTACACGATCGCTGAATTTCAAATTCAAATTCATAATATTTATTTCCATATGGTTCACATGTAACACTCAGATATTGTCATTTTTTTACAATATTATTAAAATAATAAATAAAAAGATTAAATTAAATTATGGATAGACCGAAATAAGTGATATTGCTGCCATAAGCAAGTACTGTAGCTTAACCTAAATCCGAGGCATTATAGCCGTGTCAACTTATAATCTAAATAATTATAACATAATGTATAATTATAATAAATTTAAAGTGAGAGAGATAGCAGAGGCTATGGACATGTCCAAAGAACGTGTTTGTACATATGTACAGTATTCCCAAATTAATAATGCACATACAGATCTTCGCTAATTGTCGTATTCCCGGAAACACCCGAATCATTGAATCGTAAGAGCCTAAACATTGCACTTGCATTTTGCACCTTGTTCGAAAGAAATAGAAGTCAATATCATGTGTACACAATCGAAAACAATTCGGGCGGTCGGTGACTGCATGTGTTCTCTCTGAGTGGAATTATATAGAGCTGATATTACACACCGTTCTTGGTTTTGTTTTCAAAGGTGAATTTAATTTCAACTTTAATTATCTTATTCAACTTTAAATAGTTTATTAATTTATTAGTTTATTTATTAGTTTTTATTAGTTTATTACACATAATTCTACTAAATTATGCATGAAGAAAATGCACTTAACCACTCTATATACATATCGTCTTCCGACGCTCGGGGAATACGACCGTTGCCGAACAGTGACGAAGATTTCTATGCGCATTATCACTTTGGGAGAACTGTACTCGTATAATATACAACCTATTTACGTATTCGTATTAGCAAGTATTATTTTTTATGTAGTTGTTTTATAAATTGTCATTTTATATCTATTATTGCACCTACTTACCATGAAAACTGTCCTAATGTCCTAAAGGTCTGGCTGTCAGAGAATGCCTAGCGGCATTAAGTCCAGGCTTTGCACATAGTGCAATTAGGTTAAATAAATACAATTAAATAACGCGCCATCACTAATAGAAACATTCAAGACTGACTCCCGCAGGGGGGAGTGCGGAATCTGTGTCAAGGTATTTGCCTTCTTAGAGGCGTTCGCTTTCCGTAACTACGGACAGGGCATGGGGTAACCATTGTTGAGGTATACGAGCCTGGCGGCAAGGCTTACGACAATCACAGGATCGGTAGCAGGTGACGAGCGTAGCATTGTCTGGCGTCCGCCGCACGGGCGTGCAGAGGGGCCAGGTTTCTCACGAGTGGGAAATCTGTTGTCTCTGCGCGCGCGTATGCCAAAACATTCAATAAAGAGAAAGACAGCGATAAACAAGTATTAGCGAGCCAAACTAGCCGTAGCAAAAACTGCGTCATAACTTAGGTTATACCTACTTATAATAAACAAATATTAAATAGCTAAATAAAAATATTATAATAAAATAAAAATCGTATAAACTTAAATAGTCAAACCAAGGTACGTTTTTAAACGACGGTAGCGCCATCTATCTATTCTCAAAAAGTAACTAAAACATCTTTGTACAATACGATTTTTTTAAATTTTGTCAGGTGTCAGTTGCTCTTTATTCTTGGAGCTCGTGTGCATGTCACCATCAGACGGATGCATGTCTCACATATCGTGCGCAGTTTAAAAAAACATGTTCACGCCTTTGCATCTATCTCGCTCGCACAATTTAATAATTTAAAGGTTTTTTCAAGCCTGAGTTTACTTTTGAGAAATATTCTAGGAAATAAAATTACAGACATTTTTGACATATTTCCACTTTCAAATACTTTATTTAATACAGAGAAAAATAGCAAAAATTCCGGGTGCGGATGCCGGGTCCATCGTGTCGCAGGCTTGCAGCCGACAATAAATAAATAAATGAATATTTCCAGACAGGTCACACAGCGCCATCTAATTTCCGTGGTAAGCTATGAGGCTTGTGTTACGGAAACTAAATGGTTGATAAACTACATATTATACTTTTTTTTTGTAATTATATACATATTATACATATAAACACCCAGACCAAGACAAAAAAGTATACAATGTACAACTTGCCCCCGGTGGGAATCGAACCCACGACCTCCCGAGTTCACGGCAACGTTTGATACCGCTAGAACACGGAGGCTGGTTTGAAAAGGTGGCCTCCTTTTTTTATTTTATTGCGCAACAAGACGTTAACCATCTAACATTCTACTCCTCTCCCTACCCAACCAAAGACTGTATGATTCCGACAATGCCGTCTTGGTAGCTCTTTTAATAAATGTATTGACGGGTTAGCACAATCGTTAAACGTTCTTAATTTATCTATAAAATGTCTGTCATTTTATTTCCTAGAACTATAAACTACATTTATCAAAAGTACACTCAGACAGAGTATTACTATATTTGAATATACCTAATGATTTATAGAAATAATTATGTAACTTTTAAAAATATTTACTCCGGAAAGAGACCTGCTAGCTATATTTAACAGTAGTTGAAAGACTATTAGTTTAGCTAGCAGCGACACATTTGTCTAAATTACTAGTTTGGATATTATTTGTAAAAGTGCCTACCTACATCTTCTGTAGAATTATTTTTTTGTGAAACCCTAGTAATAATTATTTTTGATTAATAAACTATTTGAATTTGAATTTACTGTCAAAACATAATATCGCACACCTAGATCTAAACAGCACTAACTAAAATAAAAACTTTTTTCGGAAAAGGCGAAAGTGTTTACTGTATCCCTGTGTACTGCAGAAGTTTTCTGTATAGATCTATGCTTTTATGTTATCTTCAATTTGTTTGCGGCGGAATTCGATGGTGGGCATAACTCAAAAATTTTGTTTTTTTGAGTTAACTCCCTTTAGATCTAGGTGTGCGAAATAATGATAAACATAATTCTTACAATATTAAAACTTCCTTCTGTAAACGATTCTAAAAAAATACATAATAAAACCAATAAAATATATATCCTCTAAATAAAACTGATTGCAAAAAGGTGATGTTCAGCTGGTTACAAACATTAAATTATAATGATCTGGAAAATCTTTTGCGTGTAGTTGAATAATAATGTGTATTTTGGAATGAATGAGTAAATGGTGGAAAAGAACCGTTTACGCAATTAATTGATAAACCTATAACAAAACGACCCATCACTAATAGAAACATTCAAGAGAAACGCTTCGTTCCGAGACGCGATAATAGTAACCTAAGCGCGCTTAAAGGTGTTCCGATACGCGCTTAAAGGTGTTCCGATACGCGCTTAAACTGTTTTGCCAAAGCTGTGACGTAACAAATGAGATCATTCCTCGCGCTTAGACTGCTCACGATATCGAGGTAGATCGCTCTGAGCGCTGTCACTTATTTGTCATAATGTCCCGCGCCATTTTCAAGTTAATTTAATATTAGGTTTTCTTTTAAATTATTTAATATTGTAATTCGTTTATACTGTTTTTATATTACTTCTTAAACAAATCTATAATTAACATTTAACATTTACACATATAAAGATGAATAAACCGAGAAATGTATGTTTGTTATTATTCATACTCAAAGATGTTGAATCAATTTATTTTCCATACATTTAAAAAAAAAAAATTACATTTGATGAATAAAAATGTGATTTAGACCGTTCCGAATTGATATCACGCTCTAAGCATCCAAATCGCGATATTTGATTCGGAACGACGACGGTCAGTGTCATATTCGTTCTAAGCGCTCTGAGCGCGATTCGGAATGAGGAAAGACAGCGAATTTTCTCGAACGGCTAATAATATAACTCACTAAGAGTAAGAGTTATAGCAAGCTAAACTAGCCGTAGCAAAAACTTTGGTTATATTATACATTATCAACCAGAAATGTTATAATAAATATATATAAGCTAAATATATTATTTCAAAAAAACTTGGTAACAACTTACAGCCAAACCAAGGTACGTTTCTAAACGACGGTGGCGCCATCTATCAATTCTCATAGTAACTCAAAAAGCTTGGTAGCTAATTTGTAACGGGAATTAATTAAATGTACAATACGATATTTTTAAATTTTGTCGGGCGTCAGTTGCTCTTCATTCTTGGAGCTCGCGTACCGCTTACCATCAGATGGATGCATGTCTCACATATGGTGCACAGTAAAAACAAAAAAACTAATTCACGCTTTTTAAACTTCCTTCTTGCTCGCACAATTCAATAATGGTCTTTCAAGCCTTAGTTAGAAATACTATTTTAGGAAATAAAATTATAGACATTTTAGACATATTTTTACTTTTATATCCTTTTATATCCGCCTCCGTGGTCTAGTGGTAACAAACGTTGCCGTGAACTCGGGAGGTCGTGGGTTCGATTCCCACCGGGGGAAAGTTGTACATTGTATAATTTGTCTCGGTCTGGGTGTTTATATGTATAATATGTATATATTTACAAAAAAAAAAAAAGTATAATATGTAGTTTATCAACCATCTAGTTTCCGTAACACAAGCCTCGTAGCTTACCACGGAAACTAGATGGCGCTGTGTGACCTGTCTGGAAATATTTATTTATATCATCATCATCAGCCTATGTCTCTCCACTGCTGGATGTAGGCCTCCCCCAAGGCTCGCCACTTCACACGATCTTCTACCACCCTCATCCATCCCCCACCAGCGACCTTCCTCAGGTCATCTGTCCATCTGGCGGGGGGTCGTCCCACTCGGCGTCTTCCAGTACGTGGTCTCCACTCCAGAACCCGTCTTTTCTTCTTACTCCATCGTTCATCGGTTCTGCGGCATATGTGTCCAGCCCATTGCCACTTCAGCTTGCTAATTTAAAAAGCTATATCGGTAACTTTGGTTCTTTGACGGATGTCAACGTTTCTGACTTTATCTTTTAGTGAAATCCCGAGCATAGCTCTCTCCATAGCATACTTTTATATACTTCATTTAATACAGAGAAAAATAGCAAGAATGCCGAGTGCGGATGCCGGGTCCATCGTGGGTAACAGATAAGAATAATGTTGTCTCGGGCTTGCGAACGACAATAGGCTGATTTGAAAAGGTGAGTAGAGTGACGTAAATTCATAATAAAATCCAGTATTAGTAAGACCCTGCAACCCGAACGAAGAGTACCTGTGTTCCAGAAAGCAGTATTCTTTGTGTGCGGAATGAGTATGATTCGATATATTTATACACCTATGAAACTATGATGGAATAAATACATATTGAATGAACTTTAAGAAATGATAATAATATTTTTTATGTTTTTTTATATAGATAATGTGAACGAGAGGGATGCAAAAACGTAAAATAGAACGATATTTCGTAATAAATATATTTTGTTAAATTGGTTATATAAAAGTGGAGAAAAAAAAAGTATCATCAGGACCGTTTCCCTTTCGGGGTGGTCAGAAACCACGCTTATGAATAAGCAGATTCACATTTAGCCAAATTTACTATAGGCCAATCATGACAAGTGGCAAGCTATTCGATGGTCGTCGATTCGCTGGAGGAACCAAACTCGAGTAATATAAAAAAAAAAAAAAAATGTTTTTTTTTTTAAAGTACACTTAGACTTGAATAATCTTTAAAAATATTGTATTGTGCGAGGAAGCACAAATGTTAAGTAGTCCAAATTTTTTTTTTATAAATAAATTTAAATGGGGTGTATCACTAACTTTTTATCACGATAGGTATATGGAGCATGATAGATGGTACCTATTAAAACTGTCAGTTGCATAGAAATCTTGTATTTTGATTACGAAATTTATTATTTTCTGGATATTATGCCGAAGTGCGCAGCCTTTAATTGTACAAATGGAGATTTCCAAGCGAAATCAATGATGCGGTTATCTCAAAATTGCCGTTCTATTAATAAGACCTTTTTTCTTTTTAAAGACGGTGTGTGGGCTTTTTAATTCGTCTTTTAAGGTAGGTAACGTTAATTTAAAATACATTTTTCTGTTATAAATATATAAAACCACGAAAACATTAAAAAAATGATGCGATATAGGTGTAAAATAAGGGACCATTGCCGCTAGCGACATCCACAAAAAGCTTTGCCTGATACACCCCATTCCTGCCATACGCCTACACCCAAGAATAGTTCTATTCGTAAGCACTAGATGGCGTGGAAACGTTCTCGAGAAATAAAGGCGGGCTGTCATAATTCTAAGGGCCTGTATTTTACTTGTCACTGTAGCTATTTTTTTTTACTTTATTTCGTTTTGACAGGCGCTTTGTGTATTTGATGACTGCGAATAACCAAAGACAAGGACGCGGATTACGTCACTGATGTTATTTAAATGCTTTTTTATTTCGGGTGGTGGGTGATAATAATGTTAATTATTTTACAAAGAGAAGAAACACAAAATATCCTCACGGCCGGGAAGTACTCTCTATTTTCGTATGTATATATGTATTACTTTATGTCGAGTATGTACGAGAGCTACAACGCTTTTTTAGTTACTGTGAAAATTGATAGATGGCGCCACCGTCGTTTTAAAACGTACCTTAATTTGGCTGTAAGGTGTTACCAATCACTTATTAACAATAACACTTCACTCAACTTTTAATTAATCAACCAAATTAAGACAATTTTTTATTACGGCTACTTTAGCTTGCTATTACTTGTAGTGGGTTATTATTAAGCCGTACAATTAAGAAAACTCGCTGTTTTATTCTTGATTGATTTAATAGTGGTCATTAGTGGAGGGTCGTTGTCGAAAGTTTTGAAAACAAAACTAGTTGCGAAAAAGGGTTCTCGTTGCAACTGGTTTTAAGACGGTGCGGGATGACCGCAAGAAAATACAGGTTAGCATGGAAAATGTTATGAAATATACCTACGTTTTTCCAGTAAAATGGTTGCAGTTGGTATAGATTAGTGTACGAGAGATAATGGATAAAATTAACCTAATAGTTCGTTAAGTTTATATGTAATTTAAGTAGGTACTTTATAATATCCTCGCCAACCAGACGGCCAGCGTGCCGAATGTAGGCCAAATTCTCCAGATATATGTTCTGGAAGGCCTATCTCCAGCAGTGGAGGTCTAGGACGCTATGTTCTAGGGGCTGTATTTTTTAAACGAGATTCATACAGACGTTTTCCATAATTAAATAAAAACAACACCACTTTTGACTAACAAAATCCAGAGTAATTTACAAAACAATAAATTTCACTTGACATGTCATCCCTTAGAACGGCTAATAATTCACTACAGGAAATAGCAAGCGATCAGCCATATCAAAAACAATTTCTATTTTTTTTATATAACCAGTTAACGTTGGTCTGCGCACAAGCGCCTGAAATATTATTTAAAAAATACGTGTTTCAACTTACAGCCAAACCAGGTACGCTTTAAAACGACCGTGGCGCCATCTAGCGATTTTCACAGTCACTAAAATAGCTATTATAACTCGTCGGAAACATCTAGGCACCAAAAAATAATGCGTTTTACCCTCCACGCAGCGCATTAATACCGTTACCAACGCCATTGATATACCCAATAGTACAGATAATCCATAATTAAATAAAAACAACACTACTTTTGCTAAAAATATCCAAAGTTATTTACAGAATAATAAATTGCACTTGTCATATCTCAGATAAGAATTTAACCGCCTCCGTGGTCTAGTGGTAACAAACGTTGCCGTGAACTCGGGAGGTCGTGGGGCAAGTTGTACATTGTATAATTTGTTTTGGTCTAGGTGTTTATATGTATATATACAAAAAAAAAGTATAATATATAGTTTATCATCCATCTAGTTTCCGTAACACAAGCCTCGTAGCTTACCACGGAAACTAGAAGGCGCTGTGTGATCTGTCTGGAAATATTTATTATTTATTTATTTATAATTAAGAACGGCTAACAATCCGCTACAAGGAGCAAGCGACCGTATTAAAAACGAAATTTGCAAGTTAATACGTTTGCGTATGTGCTTTGACTAGTGTTGAGCGTATTGACCAAAAACTGTCTTCGTGGCGCGAACTACCTATTCAGTCGTAACTGTTGCAACTCTTTCCCGTTTCGTTTGCGAAATACTTTTTTATAAATTACTTTTTGTAAAGGAAATGTAAATTTTGTAAATGATAAACCGATTCGCGGATGACATAGTCAACATGGCCAGCTCACAGAATCTTAGCGGTATGCTAAATGGCTTAAATGTGGCTTCCAGCGGGTTGGTTCAAAAACCATGTCAAGCCGAGACCAATCTGCGTGGAAATGAAGTTGTGAGAGAATACGTCTACCTACAACAGACCATTTATTTATTTATTTTATTTTAAAAACTTTATTGCACAAAGTACAAAGGCGGACTTAATGCCCTAAGACATTCTCTGACAGCCAAACCTTAGAGACAAATTTTAACAATTGTGCAATCATAGAAATAATAAAAATACTATAATTATAAAGTTAATTTAATAGGATTTATATATACTTACATCATATATATCATAATATCAATATACTAAATAAGGCGATTAGGCAATTCAATTAGGCGAAGCCAACTTCACGCATTCAGCTAAGATGGGCGGCATTCGAGAGACTCCGGCACATGCTCTCATCGTCCATGCTACAGAGTCTGAAGACAAAAGTCTTCAACCGGTGTGTCCTCCCAGTAATCAATGTATGGAGCACAGACCTGGATTCTAACAATAAGTCTTGTCTACAAGTTAAAGGTCTCATTATAGAGAGATCTATGCTCGGTGTTTCGCTTATGGATAAAGTCTGAAACGTTGATATTCGTTGGCCAACCAAAGTAAGAGTATGTTAGTAAAATGCGTAGCTTTCAAAATTAGCTAGTACTACTGCTACTAGCCGGACACATCTGCCGCAGAACCGACGACCGAAGGGGCAAACGGGTTCTAAAGTGGAGAACACGTACGTACAGAGTGAAACGACCCCTCGACAGATGGACTATAAGAAGATAGCAGATGGGAGATAGATGAGAGTTGCAAAAGGCCGCGTGTTCTTGGGAGGCCAATATCCATCTATATCAAAAACACGTCAATGTTATCAAAAGCAAATTCTAAATACACAGCATAGGTGCCTATGCTATATGTTAGTTTATCTACTCTCATATCGTAAAATGCGAATTACAAACTTCAAAACGAATTTATATTGACATACTTTATAAACATACTGCTGAAATTTAAAAATAGAATCACATTATAACACTTTAGCTCTAAGAAAATAATGTTATAATTCATTTTAAAAATAGAATCATACATATTATATAACACTATTTTTTTTAAGGCAAAGGTTCCATTATAAATTGTTTTTCATTGTCTAGGACTTATATTATATTCTGTACCATGGTAATTAAAAAAAAAATTGGCGCCATTCAATACGTTTTGTTGTATAGCATTTCGTGTGATTTTTCTTACTCTTTTAACTTTTATCTTGTATTTAGTAGGTTCAATCCCAATGTATCAGAGTAGATAAATTAATGTATGATAAGATTTTTTTTCATTCATTACAGCCCCTAGACCACAGCGTCCTAGACCTCCACTGCTGGAGATGGGCCTTCCGGAACTGGAGAATTTGGCCTACACTCGCCACGCTGGCCAGGCGGCTTGGCGAGGATATGATGTCATTTTTTTATGACAATTTATTAACGATTCCACAAGTTGGCATTAGTGGAACCGAAGCGACGGATTAACGTGCTCTCCGAGGCACGGGAACGGTGGTGTTGTGAATCTATGACAAATGTACGTAAGAAAAGTGTATTTCTCATTGGTACATGCCGGGTGGATTGAACCGACCTTTGTAGGATTTAAGGCACGCGTTCTTATAATCGAACCACCATCGCATTAAATTACAAAAATAATTACAATAAACTAACTGCCTCCATGGTCTAGCGGCTAAGTCCGTGGATTTAGACTCTGAGGAACCGGGTTCGATTCCTGGTAGGGACACAAAAATATTTATTAATGTAAATAAATACATTTATTTAATATTTAATTCAATTGTGATATTTCTCGAGTTTGGTACGCTGGAGACATCGACGAGCTTGCCACTTGTCATGATTGGCCTATAGTAAAGTTGGCTAAATGTGAATCCGTTTAATTATAAGCGTGGTTTCTGACCACATAAATACAATAAAGTACCAGAATCTATTAAACAATAAGTTACCCAAAACATTTTTGTGTATAATTTTATAAATATAAAATGTGACCAAAATTATGTACTATTCGTGTCTGATCCAGAACCTTCCAGCTAACTATGTTTATGCCAAAGGCCCAGAACAAAAGCGAACAAAAGGCGTCAGTGGATTGTATTTGAATATATATATATATAGTAAAACGGCTGGTAACGAGCAATCCGGAGACAGAGTTACGATATCGGAAACAGAATCGGATGGGTCACTTATATAAGGAAAGTATGCCACGTACCTTTTCACAGATTCACAATCACCTATGCTGGCCAGGATATTCTCTAAACTAAATCCGTGAAGTGATTTACTAGTTATTCATTATCACAGCAGTCCTCAGCAAAACACAACCGACACGTCTTCCAGCAGAACTGGATCAAGGTAGATCATAGACTTCTTACTGGGTCAGTCTAATCCACAAAATACTTTTGGTTGCGAATTTAATTAACAAATATTGCAAATTTGAAGTAACGTGGCGCCATCTTGTGGTAGCATACTTGGTTATTGGAATTGGAAGGAATTTCGAATTGATCTTTTTTTTTTTTTTATACTAGCACTAAATGTGACCTTGCGCCCATCTGGTGGTAAGTGGCTTGCGAGGTCCATGAATGTTAGCAACTGGAATCAGAGACCCATGACTGACACTATGTCAGCTTGACTGGGCATGACGGCAATTCGAGCCTGATCCCGAAACATACACTTTACTGGGTTTATCGGCACGAACGGTGGATAATCAGTCCGCCTACCACCATAAGACTCAACCGATTCAACTATTACAAATATAAATTAAATAATGGCGTAAACATTTACTATATGTTGTATTACTAGTTTAAAGTGTGAATAATTTGTATTTATTATTATATATAGACCGCCTCCGTGGACTAGTGGTAACAAACGTTGCCGTGAACTCGGGAGGTCGTGGGTTCGATTCCCACCGGGGGCAAGTTTTACATTGTATAATTTGTCTCGGTCTGGGTGTTTATATGTATAATATGTATATATTTACAAAAAAAAAAGTATAATATGTAGTTTATCAACCATCTAGTTTCCGTAACACAAGCCTCGTAGCTTACCACGGAAACTAGATGGCGCTGTGTGACCTGTCTGGAAATATTTATTTATTATTATATTTATTTATATAGTTAAGTTATTATTTGCTATGCCCCTACTTCATACTTGTATATATAATTAAGCTACCTAGTAAAAAAAATATCACATGCAATAAAATATTTGAAATCAAAGTAATTTACAAAACAAAAAAACTTGCGCTTGACATGTCAGTTAAAATTTTTTTTTTTTTTTTTCAACGCACGCGCTAGCGTACGGATGCCTATGGGGTGGCCCCGTTAGGCTGCAGTTTGTCTCAGCGGGCAACAACCCGCCGGTTTCTATTTTTACCCTGGCCTAAGGGTGGCCAAGGAAGGGGCTACGAAAGGTGTGGCCCCTTGTGAGCGGTGTCTATGTGGTAAAAATGACGGGAAAGACTACGCAACACTAATGTGATGAACGGACTCACCTATACCCTAGTAAGTCCTGATGATGGGTGGCACGGTCTTGCATTCACTCTGGTCCAGTGTGTGGTCGATGACAGGTCGGTAGGTGAGCTTAGTGCTACCCGTTTCTACGTTCGTTTCGGATAATGTGTGCTTCCTCCAATGCTGCTCGAATGTCAGCTTGGTCTGAAATAAAAAATAATGGTGGTGAAAGTATCTGTCATACATTTACAAGACCACTGTTCCTGTGCGTCAAAGAGCACGTAAAGCCGTGCGTCGGTCTTGCTTCCACTAATACCAACTTAGGGAATCGTCAATAAATTGTCATCAGCCAACCCGTCTGGCAAGGGTGGTGACTGTAGGCCTAATTCTCCAGATTCTGAAAGGCCTATCTCCGGCAGTGGAGGTCTAGGTGGCTGTGATGACGAATGATAAAAAAACGTTTTTATTGACACCAACTTTTACATTCTATATACATATCGAATTAGACGACTGAAGATAATGTTGTGTTGTATGATAGAGACTGACAAAAGAGTGACCTTTCAGCAGATTCGGACAAGCTTAGGCATCGGTATGAGTCAAGTGCACAAAATTCCCTATGAACATTTAGCGGTCAGGAAGCCCGCAATGCCTCATAATATGACCGAGATGAAATGCTTTAAAGATTCAACAGTTTAAATACTATGTTTGACATACTTATGGGTGACGAAAGCTGGATTTACTGTTATGATCCGGAAACTGAAAGACAGTGTGCTCAGTGGCAACACCGAGGAGTTGCAAACTTAAGTGAAGAGAGGTCGAAAGGGAAAAAAAATAGTCGCCTCGTTCTTCGGAAGGACAGGTCATCGACAATAATTTTAGAGGATCAAAAAACAGTTACTGCAGAGTGGTACACTAACAATTGTTTGCCACTTGTCTTTGAAAAAGTTCGGGAGGAACGACCTCGCAGTAGGATCCTTATTAACCACGACAACACCTTGTCGCACACCGCCGGGTGAACAATCGACTATTTGGCGACGTTAGACTTTGAATTACTGGGTCACCCGTCGTATAGCCCCGACCTCGCACCTTTTTTTTCATCCCGAAAAAAAAAGAAAAACTTCAAGGAAAACGTTTTATGGACGGAGAGGAAGCAGTGGCTGCGTTTCAAAAGTCCGTCGAAGAGCCCCTAAGGACGAACGGGCACAGTGCTTTTCTCAGTGCTTCTATCGGATGTATTAATATGCATGGACTCCACTTTGAAAACATATAATAAAACTAATAGCTTACTAGTTTACCCTCGTATTGTTATGTACGAGTATAGGATTGTACCTACCATCTATACTGTCTAAATGTCCTAAAGGTTTGGCTGACAGAGAATGCCTTGTGGCAATAAGTTGTATATAGTGCAATTGAGTTTTTAAATAAAGAAATATATTTATATCGGAAATATGATGGAATATAGATTATAGTTACCTGTCCATCTAGAGGTTTGGAGTAGTCAAATTCGTCTCTCCTGGTCTTAAAGTCCTCCCTAGCATGAGCCCCTCGGCTTTCCTCCCTAGCGAGTGCTCCTTCTACTATTTGTACTGAGTTTAGCATTAAATTCTGCAGTTCAAGAGTCTCAATGAGATCAGAGTTCCAAATTAAGGAACGATCGGATACGTGAACGTCTTTTAGTTCCTTGTAAATTGTCCCGATTTGACGGTGACCTGAAAAATAAATATGATGATAAAATAATTCGCGTCAACAGTTCTGGAAGGCCCATCTCCAACAGTGGAGGTCTAGGGGCTGTAATGAATGAATATATTATTATTTATATATTAGAAACAAATTACCTTCTTCAAGTGTGCTTTTTTGTCTGAAGACAGCAGCATTAGCCTGCATACATTTCTGCATCTTGAGTCTCAAATCTGCTGTAGGAATGCTTCCTTTGGCATATCTCACAGTATCCAGGTTAGCTACACTAGCCTCTCCTGTCGTCTGAAATAACAATGTTGTGAATATTTATTTATCTATTATAAACTTAATTGCACAAAATACAAAGGTGGAATTAATGCCGCTAGACATTCTATACTGGTCAAACCTTTGGGACAACTAAAGCAGATACGATAAGATAAGGTTCAAGACTCAGCTTTACGCAGTGGAAGTTGGTGCGAGAGGAGTTCCAGCTAAATATTTGCATTACACGCTTGCAAGACGGCTTTAATAGAATCATACAGTATTTGGTTGGGTAGGGAGAGGAGTAGAATGGTGGTTGGTTAGCGTATTATCGCGCAATAAAATAAAAAAGGGAGGCCTCCTTTTCTTAAACCAGCCTATTATCGGTCGCAAGCCCGAGATACCATTCTTCTCATCTCCTACCCACACACGATGGACCCGGCAACCGCACGGTGAATCCATGGAATGCTTAGAAATTTTTCTTCTCTCGCACTGCCTAATGCTTGTGTCTTGAATCCATTTCTGTGAGATCAGTTAAAAATATAAGCGATTTTTTTATTAAAAATGGTTGTTTAACAAACTTACATCTTTAAGTGGTGCTTGTCTGTCTCCTGGCTTGCTAGTTTCGGCTATAGTAAGTGCACAGGCTCGACCAAACACGACTATATCTAGCAGAGAGTTGGCCCCGAGTCTGTTGGCCCCGTGGACAGAAGCACAGGACGCCTCTCCGGCAGCAAATAGACCAGGAACAACTGTGTCTTTACCGTTGTAGTGGGTAATCACCTGAAATTAAGTTTTATTAAGAGGATAATTAAGCTAATTTTCAAGTCTCAAGTCAAAGTCAAAGTATATTTATTCACGTAAACCTATTACAGGCATTTATGAAACGTCATTCATTTCATTCTTTTGAATGATTCTACTCCTGCTAGTGGAAGACTAAGCAGCAAAGTGGTCCAATAAGTAAGCTGTTAGCAGAAGACCAGCAGCTTAGCTATGTATAAGTCTGGAGACAGGAAAGCTTGCAACTATTTTTGCCAACGTATTAGCTTATCTGGAGGGGAAATGTTGCCAGTCTTCTTGGGACTATCACAGAAGGGTCGTCTCTAGAGGACATTTTTTACTTATAATTTATTTTTTATTAGGTTTAGTATATATTTATTTTAATTTTTACCTAAGTAGTTTAAGTAGTTTTAATTATTTACACTTTTTAGCCCACTTACCTCACCGCGAAAGTTGGTAGGCGTGCCTCCCATATTATAATGCACAGTTGGCAGCACTGGGATGGATTCCTTTGTAACATCTACGCCAGCAAAAATCATGGCGGTTTCGGAAATTCCTGGTAATCGCTGTTTCAGCTGGTCGGGGGGAAGATGGTGGAGTTGTAAATGTACGTGGTCTTTCTCAGGACCGCAACCGCGACCTGAAATATACATTAATAGCCATGGTTGGAATAATAGATCTTTGTAAAACTATTGGGTCAAGATTAACAGTCGAAGATTGTTCCTATAGTTAAGCATATTAATATTTATCACACATCCAGCCGTCGTCATCCTGTTTGATGCTATTATTTTTTAGTGCATTTTAGATTCGCATGTATGAGAATGATAAAATTAACATTAAAAAATTACAGTATCAATATTTATTTTAGTAAGTTAATTATTATTTTAAGTAACCATACCTTCCATTATTTCTACAGTCATAGCCCGGGAGACGACATCTCGACTGGCCAAATCCTTTGCGACGGGTGCATATCTCTCCATAAACCTTTCTCCCTTGGCATTCACTAAGAAACCACCTTCTCCTCGACTGCCTTCAGTGATCAGGCAACCAGCGCCGTAGATACCTAAAAAAACATATTATAAACATTGTTACATGCTCCTAACAAGGTACCTATTTAGTGTATGTATATATATTGTGTGTATGTATGTATGTATTTATGTGTGTTTATTATTTATATATTGTTTACTGCTTACAATGTGATCGTTTAGTTATAATATATTTAATTTTTACTTGCACCTTTTTACTTTAAATGCTTTATCTGTCCCTAAGGTTGGCTGTCAGAGAATGTCTAGCGGCATTAAGCCCGCCCCTTGTACATAGTGCAATAAAGTTTAAATAAATAAAAATAAATTTTATAATGGGGGATTGACATTGACCAAATCGCCTCACATAGTGGCATCGTTACACTATTTACAAAGTTGACTGAAATAGGAACCACATAACTGACTGACTCCGTGGTCTAGCGGTTAAGTCCGTGGATTTAGACTCGGAGGTACCGGGTTCGATTCCTGGCCGGGACACACAAGTCCACCTTCTCTCCTCTTCCCACTCTTCAGGGCACCACGCTCAGCCCAGCTTCAACATTCTCAGGGTGGAAATTTACATTGAAAGCATCACCAAAACAGCCTCAAAAACTTCGGAATACTGAACAGGGTGTGGCGGGTTTATCCGGCTTTAATCACTGTTGCTGTACAAAGCACAGATCCGATGATGCATGGAATACTGTTCTCATCTTTGGGATGGTTTCTCCAAGAACCTCACAGATGCTTTCAATGTCCTATAGAAGCGAGCTATCCGAATTGTGGACGATGCGACTATATCTGGAACTCTCGAATCCCTGCAGCATCGTCGAGATGTAGCTTCTCTGATCGTGTTCTACCAGCTATACTATGGTGAGTTCTCTGAAGACCTCTATAACCTGATCTCTTCCTCACCATTCCGCAACCGAACCACGTGCACAGGTCAGAATATGTACCCACATACCGTTTCGCGTTTTTTGGGGACTCATACCTCTGACGCACAATAAAGATGTGGAATGCTCTTGCAGCCTGTGTTTATACTTTCCTATAACCTGGAGTCCTTTAAACAAGTTTAATTAGCACATTTTTTCTATTGAATTACGCGGTCAATCTTAGTCACCAGCCGTATGCGGCCAGTCGCCGTACGGCCAATACCTTACTTTGGAACCTTACAATATTGACCAAATACTAATAGCCAACCCGTTTGGAGAGCGTGGCGAGTGTAGGCCAAATTCTCCAGATATATGTTCTGCAAGGCCCATCTTCAACAATGGAGGTCTACGACGTTGAATGAATGAAAAACTAATAGCCAACTGACCTGTAGGGTGAAACTGTACAAATTCCATATCTTCATTTTGTAGTCCAGCTCTGGAGGCCATGGCGGTACCGTCTCCGGTACAGGTGTGGGCGGAGGTGCAGCTGAAGTACGACCGACCTGTACCGCCAGTCGCCAATATCGTGTTTTTGGCTTGGAACCTAACAAAGATTACAAAACACTAATGTTTTTATAATAATGTTGGGGAAATAGGATTGTGTCGTTCTTGTATATTATATTAAACTTAACGTATATATTAAAATTAACAGCACTATTATATAAATATATCTTTGAGAGTTGTCTAGAATCAATGAAACTCGAAGTATGGATTGATGATTTTATTAAACTTTTTAAACTTTCGCGCACATTCATAATAGTTTTTATAATTTTAACGGGTCTATACGCGATTTACCTTAGAGACATATTTCTCCCGACGTCTCTAAGGTAAATCGCGTACAAACCCGTTAAAATTATACAAACTATGATGATTTTATTGTCAGAGAAACTAAAATATATAGCCCCAGTGTGTTTAGTAGGAAGTTTTGCAACCCAAATTTTGTGGAGGGGGACTGACTCCCACTACCTTGACTGGTGGCGAAGGGTTGTGTGTAGACGCTACATTTCAAAACTTGCTTTTGCAGTATACAACAATATTTGTGTTTTTTCTACAAAATACTATTGCTATTTATTTTTATAGTCAATATTGCTGTTTACATAATTGAGACACTTTAAAATACCTTTATATGTTGGTTTGTTTACATTTTGTCTCTGGGCTCAATGAATATAAATAACTATAGTTACCTATGTAATGTCCCATCCTCCAAGTTAAGTGCAATACATCCTTTACACACTCCATCCTCCATGAGAAGATCCAGAGCAAAGTATTCTATAAAATATTCACAGTTGTATCTTAGAGATTGACCGTACAGCGTGTGAAGAAGTGAATGGCCAGTTCTGAAATTAAATGGAGAAATCCTTCCTTACCAACTTTTTTCTAAATAAGCAGAACAGTGTCCTTTAGTTCAATTTATTGATCTTATATATATTTTTTTTTAATCTTCTGTTACTTTAACCATGTGTGTGCTTATTTTAAAGAAGTATTTCGGGGTTGTCAGAAATCACGCTTTTAAAGCGGATTGTCATTTGGCGAACTTTACTATAGGCCCATCATGACAAATGGCAAGCTTGTCGATATCTCTAGTGTACCAAACTCGAGAAATACCACAAATAAATTATTGTGTCCTGACCAGCAATTGAACCCACAGTACCTCAGCGTCTAAATCCACTGACTTAACTGCTAGATCAAGTAGTCAGTTAAAATTTATAATGTTGGAAAAAAAAGCAAATCATTAAACGTAATAACATAAATTGAGTAATCTTATTAAATTGATTAAATTGATTACCAGAGTAATCTGGTAAGGTGAGGAAAAGCTACGGAAAAGAACTGTACATTGTGTGGTGCTGCCATAGGAACTGCTAGACACACACTTGTAGGGTGCGTTACTCTCCTAGAAAAGGGCTATTACTCACGCCGACACGACAAAGTCCTAGGTGTTATCCGTGAAGCAGTAAGTCTTTCTATTGCAAGAGCCAGAAAGGGACTGACTACAAATAAAACTTTGACCACATTTGTAAAGGAAGGGCAAAGCACGAAAACTAAATGCAAGCCCACCTCGATCCTTGGCGCCGCATCAGACTGGAAAATTCTCATGGATACATTTGAACACCATTATAGGATCCCAGATGAACTAGCTGTATCAGCCTATAGGCCAGACATCTTAGTGTTTTCTCGGAACTTGAAAAAAGTTATCCTTATTGAACTTACCGTTCCGTGGGAATCAAATATTCCAAAAGACCACAACATGAAGTCGAATAAATATTATGATCTCACAGAAGAAATGATCAGGAACGGGTTCAAGACTCAGCTTTACGCAGTGGAAGTTGGTGCAAGAGGAGTTCCAGCAAAATCTTTGCATCACTTACTGAAAGAATTGGGCCTAAGCAGGTCTGCCGTCAATACATTTATGGAACGAGCTTCCAAGACGGCATTAACGGAATCATACAGTATTTGGTTGGGTAGGGAGAGAAGTAGAATGGTGGATGGTGAGCGTATTATCGCGCAATAGAAAAAAAAGGAGGCCTCCTTTTCTTAAACCAGCCAATTGTCGGTCGCAAGCCCGAGACACCATTCTTCTCATCTCTTACCCACACACGATGGACCCGGCACCCGCACGGTGAATCCATGGAATGCTTAGAAATTTGTCTTCCTCTCTTCTGGTCTTGCATAGTAAATGTATAGGAAAGAGAAAATTAGTGTTTTTTCCAAAATGTTAATAATGCCGATTTCATACTGAATGTTTTGTAGAATTTGTGTGAAAAGAAATCTAACGCCTAAACTAAACTAAAAATAAATTCGTTCAGGGATATAAAAAAAGAATTCGTTCAGGGATATAAAAAATAAATTCGTTCAAGGATATAAAAAAATAAATTTGTTCAGGGATATAAAAAAATAAATTTGTTCAGGGATATAAAAAAATAAATTCGTTCAGGGATATAAAAAAATAAATTCGTTCAGGGATATAAAAAAATTGGCTCTGCCTACCCCGCAAGGGATTCGGCGTGAAGATATGTATGTATGTAACTTATATCTGGGTCAGTAATCATTTTCTAAAGATTAAGTGCTTATTTAAACTTAATTATAATATACATATTACAGATATGTCGGTATTTATATATATATTTATTCTGTATATGTAATATTAGTTTGTAAGTCTATTATAATATATTGTACCCTTTATTGTTATCTCTCCACACTCCCAAACGTTAGTTTTTAAAGAATGCTTAGTCATTATTGTACACCTATGTAATTTTTTTTAGTGCTACGGTTTACGTTACGGTGCTTACGGTTACTAGTGTTACGGTTTGACGGTAAGTTATTATATACGGGTTAATTTTTATGCATTAAATAGTGCAAGCTTCACAACATCAGAAGCACTTTTTGGACGATTTAGATCCATCATCATTAAAACTTATGTTGCGAAGCTCTGCTTTTCAAGCATTTTGCAATTTGTTTTAACATAAAACTATAAAATTTAATATAAAAAAAAATGGGCCCATGGGGACACTTAGCCAAGCGTCTGGCCAAGGAGTTGTCCAGGCGGCTAACGGAAAAGTCTGGAGACAGGAAAGCTGGCAATTATTTCTGCCAACGTATTAGCTTAGCTATACAGAGGGGAAATGTTGCCAGTGTTCTTGGGACTATCACTGAAGGGTCGTCTCTAGAGGACATTTTTTACTAATAGTTTATATTTATTTTAATTTTTACTTTTAAGTAGTTTTAATTTATATTGTAATTATTTTATACTGTTTGTATATTACTTCAATAGTAATACAGATTAAATAATTTAGAAAAACTATAAATATAGTCCACATACCTGTCAGCTACAGCACAGCACCTGTGAGCCTGTCCACCTTTGCCAAACTGAAGAGATTGCCCACCAAAAGCCCTCTGGTAGATCTTTCCTTCAGTAGTTCTTGAGAAAGGCATACCATAGTTATCTAATTCTATAACAGCGGCCGGCGCCTCTTTTGTCATGTAATGAATGGCGTCCTAAAAATAAATGATTAATAATAGTTAATAAAAAAAGTGTAGATTTATTATTTATATTTCAACACATTTTTATAATTTCTTTAGTCTTTTCATATATAGTAAATTTTTGACATTATTATCATACAAGAATAACACAAAATTTACCTTTTGAGAAAACTGAGAATTAAAAATTCTAATCATAAATTATAAAGGAAAGGAGAGTATCTTGTTTTGCAACCAACAATAAATAAACAAAAGCAAACAAAAAATAAATGTTTTCTAATTTCCATTTGAATATCCTATTCAAAGGAAAAATGTAGGTAAAGAGCAAAATTTTTTATGATATTACTGCAATATTAAAAAAATTAAATAATGTTAGAAAATCATTTGAATTACCTGGTCTCCGAGCCAATCTGATCCCTTGACTGTGTCGTACATATGCCACAACCAGTTATCTTGTTCCATATTTCCTGAACAATTAAAATTATGTTTAAAGAAAGTTATTTGTGTAACTACGTAATGCACAAAAAGTAGGTATAATAATAATAATAATATTTTTATTGCATAAGTACAACAGTTTCATAATGATACACTTTGTTAATACAGTACTTAAGGCTAATTTGTTAGTTGTACAAAGGGTGTATTAAAGTAGACTTTCTAACTCCACACCAAGCTACTTGTGTTATGGAAGTTAGCCTATTAATCTAGGTTATAAATGAAAGAAAGTAAAGGACCAAAATAAGAAAAGGCATGATCAGATGGTTTGGGCATGTTAAAAGGATGAGTGAAGAAAGATTAACGAGCCAGATATATAATGTGAAAATTGTGGGGCCCTGACAGACCAAGACTCACTTATGCACTTATTTATTATTTTAGTAGCTTTTAATTAATATTTAAATTAACCCTCTGCAACTGACGTGTAGACTAGTGTGGACACGTTTATAAGTTGTGTAGTGATTATAAATATAAATTATTAACATGCATTGTATATAATTTATGTACATAAATAAACATTGTACAACATAACTATATATTTAAATTCCGTAATTAAAGTCAATTATACAAAATATTGCTATTTAGTATTGCTTAAAGAAGTAAAAAAATGCATTTTATTAAACTTTTAAATTTTATATAAAGGTACTAATAACATTAATTGGTTAGTGGAATGTTATTTTGACAAAAACATAAACTCAGGAAATGAAAAACTGAAACACGGTGTCTAAGAAAACAACATTAGCTCATTAGCTGCAGAGGGTTAAATAAAGGTTTTAAAATACTGACCTAAAGCAGCATTGATGCCTCCTTGTGCAGCAACAGTATGAGATCTTGTGGGAAACAATTTAGTAACTACTGCAGTCTTGAAGCCTTCCTGAACCAGACCAAATGCAGCCCTTAGGCCAGCACCACCAGCGCCTATCACTAAGGCATCATGCTTATGGTCTACGACTGAATAAGCCTTGGAAATGTTGCTATTTTCACTGCCCTCCTTCACTGGCCTAGCACCTCCAACAGATAAATGGAGATTCCGGTATACATATGTGGCCTGAAAGAGAGAAGACAAATTCTTATTCAAATGAAAAAAAAAAAGATTATATCAAATGTGTTTAAATTTATTTTCTTACAAAGAAATTAAAAAAATAAATGTTAAAGTCTAGGGTCTCTTAAATCCAAGAAATTAATGTAATATAATAATAATAATATAACTTAGATAAAATAGTTGTCCAGGCTATTCAATTCCCAGTCAGTTTCTTAATTTGCTTTGAACAAGTCAAGTAGCTGAAGAAGCTTCTTGCCACAAACAACTGCTTAACCATTGGAAAAATTGTGACTGTTGACTTTGACTAAGTAGTTTTGAGCAAAAATATGATTAAACATTTTTTTTTTAATGTAATAATATATGGAACAAAATACCAGAAGACATATTGAAGTCCCCAACTGTAAACACTTTTAAAAACAAACTGGACAAGTGGCTAGTGACAATAAACATTGACTATGGTGATAACTATTTTATGAACATTACACCAGTGCTTGATATGGGCTGCTCACCTATTAATCAATAATAATAATAAAAGGGATTATTTCAGAAAATTGTGCATAATTTGTTTTTTTTCCTATCCTGCAATCTATAGATTTAGAACAATAAATAAACAAAAGCAAACAAAAAATAAAGGATTTCTAGATATGAATGTATCAAGATTAAAATCCATTCTTTCTGTGTCTACCACTTACCCTATTCAAAGTATTATATATTTTTAATGGGAATTCTCTACACAAAAGTCTAGTGAATACACAAGGGCAATTATTATCTATTATTTACAGTGATTATTTTTCATAAATCAGTGGTCCATGTTGTAAAAGCCAACCCAATGTCAAAGGCAGCCCCAATATTATTGTGTTAACCAGGAGCCGAACTCGGTACCCACGGAAGCAGTTAACAAAGATGGTAAAAATGGTAGAACACGAGGCCAAATAAAACATGGGATCAAAGTTTTGTGAATAATAACATCAAACAAGCCTTTAAATACAATAGGATATGGGGTTAATCGTATAATACAAATACAGGAAATATCGGCCGAAACCGGTGGGTTTACCCCAGTTACCATAAGTTTACCTGCTTGAAGGGATTATCGATTACATAACGAATATAATCCAGATAAATTACTTACCAATGAAGCTGGGCTTTTGGCCAAGGAAGCTTTCATCAGAGCACTCATGATGGAACTCTCTGTCCGCACCAGAGTACACAAAAAGCTATAAAATAGAAAATCGAAGAATGTTATGCTGGCTGTCAGTCAGGTGGTGGTTTTGCAAATATCCCAAACGTCAATGAGCTAAATGAACTTTTTCGTTTAACCTACGCAAATTATAATGCCATCAGTACTTGGAAGATTCCATAAAAATATTTACTTTTACACTTTGTAGTCTTATGTACCAAGGTACATATAATCATTTAAAAGCTTTGGCAAAAAAAAAGGAGGAAACAGTTTGATAGTTTTTATTGCAATAAGTACAATGTTATAATATATTATATTGTTTCGCAAAATAAATTATTAAAAAGTTTTAAACATAAATAAATAATGACCAAATATAAAATAAAATAAATATCATTAAGATAGGGATATAAAACCGTCCTAGTGGAAAAGTGGCAAGAATGTATTCAGCAAGAACGCTGGCTGCATTTCCCCGCTGAATTGCAATATTGATTCTTTGGGAGAAAAAAGCCAACTTTGTCCTAGGCCAGCCCTCTAGTCACCAGATAAGCCTCTGCTTTATGCGCTGTCCCCCTGAGATGCGACGCGGCGAAGGTGTCGACGCACGTACCGTCCCACACCAGATCACGTCCTCGTTCCCAGGGGACCAACGTCAAGTTTTAAATAAAGAAATAAGAATAAAAACTATATCTTTATATGGTCGAAATCTAGAACGTCATATTATCTTCTATGCCTTAACATGTTTAAAAAACCAAGGCTGAGTTCCAATATAAAAATTGTTTAGCTGTCAGAAAATAAATTATTGCAACCTTTTCTAGCATAAGGCATCTCAGGCATTCTCTTTCTCTCTTTGCCTAAGAAAAATAATTATTATTTTTGGAACAGGTATAAATAAGTGGTTTTATTTGTATCAGTAAAAGATAATTTTATAGTTGTTTTGACTATAGGAACCTTTAATAGTTTATTTTGGAATTATCTTGGATATGCGGGTGATCTCCTAGTATTACAAAATGTCTGAAGACTCTTCATCTATTACCGGAAAAGAGGATAATTTGGCAGGTTAATATTACATTATTTTTAGATTTTCTATCGGCCCAGTAGTCCTAATTACTTCAAATTTCATATTAATTGTGTATTATTGTAACATGAAGTTTAATATCTTTTTAAAAGTTTTTATATTTACCTATACTCCTAAGTCAGTTCCCCACTATTTGGGATCGTGAAACCGTCGTATTACTCGTTCTGTGGTCGCAGTTGCAGTTCCTCCACCATAAGGCTCCAATAGGTTCGGTTCTTGGGATAGTTCTCAGTAAGTCTTGTTTCAAGCGGTGTTATTTATATATAAATATCACCATGGCAAGCTTACAATATTAGTTCTCCTTAAAAGCAAAAAATGGCAGATACTTTCAACGAGAACAACTAATAAGTGGTAGGCGGTAAAGTATATCCACAGTTTTGGGATCAGGCTCGAAGTCCAGCCGGCATAGTGTTAGGAACTGATGTTAGTTATGAGTGTCTGATTCCAGTTGCTAACATTCATGAAACTCTTGTGCAACTTATCATCAGGTAGGCGCAAGGTAACATTAGTCACCTGACTGCGCCTTATTCTTTTACCGATAACCTATGGTGTTGTGTGTATCTGTCCAAAAAGTTGTTATTTTTGAACAAATTGTTTATTACATTATTTTTTACACCTACTTTGTTCTTTTTCTCTTGTTAAAGAAGAATGTGTTTTACACACCGTAGCATGCAGGTTAGCATATTGTCAGTAAGAAAAATTCTTTATAAGCTACTATATAGATCACAGAATGAAACTTGAAACTGATCACGTCAAAAAGATGAATTCTTAATCATATTTTAATGTAGTCCTGTTCTTTTTGTGTTTCATACTTAAAGGGATAACACAGCAATCAACTCATAGAAACAAATTATTGACTGGAGTGTTTGAACTGACCTTCATAGTCTTTCAAGGAGTGTTCTTACAACTGAGCCACCACTGCTCTTCTGCGAATTTACTTGCAAATAAATATATACACTATTTGGTAGTATTTAATATAATATTTAATATTGTGTAAAATGTAAAGCAAATATTTTGAGACGGATTTGTCACATGGCAGACCATGGGGATATGGACAGATCCATCCAGCACACATAAAGTTTTCTTGGCCTGTCTACCTATTTACTTACGAACTAATGTTCTCGCAAAATGTTTGTTTTACAGAAGAAGATTTGTTGATGCAAGATCTAGAACATAGTGAGTCTGATAATGATGATGCTGGAGACTTATCTCTTGAGGCTGAAGAAAAGTTATTGACAGAAGAACCTGAATGTAAGTATGTTAAGTATAATTATATTTTTGCACAATTTTAATTTAGTTTTTTAAAATTGTTTAAACTTAGAATTAAATTTTTATTTTATTTATGCATTAAGTACCTACCACTTGTATTTTGTGGCACCTAAAGGTGGTATATTTATCATTGATTTAATGTCCTAATCTTTAAGCAAGTAACAGACCACTGGTTGTTCTCTAAATAAATAAATTTATCTACTGTCAGATGATAGACTTTATCCCCTCGTTCCGAGAAAGCAAGCTTAAAGCCATTCCGAGACGTGCATAAACTGTATTGTCACAAAGACATCACAATTGACATCATTCCTTGTGCACAGACTGCTCACGATATCGAGGTCAATCACTCTGAGCGCTATCAGTTGTTTGTCATTATGTCGCGTGCCATTTTCAAGTAGGACGTAAATAAAAAAATGTGTAACAAGGCAAGTTATTTTAAAAGAATAAAATAAATTAATATTATACGTTACCCATGTAAAGTTTAAAAAGCCGAGAGAGGTGTGTTTGTTAGTATTCCACAATTTTTCTTCTATACATTAAAACAAAAATGTATTTTTGGTATGAATAAAAATTTAGTCTGTTCTGAATTGATTTCACACTCTGTGCATCCAAATCGTGATATTTGATTTGGAATGACTGTATTTATTCTAAGCATGATTTTAAATGAGGCGTATATGTGACCAAAATCAGGAATCAATATATGAATTAAATTTATACCATAAATCACTAGACGCTATATTGTGATGTTACATGAATGGTTACCTTCTATGTCTGTCAAATGTAGTGATGGACCGTCATAGTTGGTTAATAACTTAATTAAACTAAAAATATTATCTATTAAATGAACAATTACAATATCAGTTATAAACTGTTGTACCTACTTGTAATGAACACCATCAAAATGTTGAAGTCATAATACTTTGGTAATTGAAAAGGTTTTCATATACAATGATCAAACTAAAAGTTTTTAGAACTGACCACTTGTAAACAATATAATAAAAAATAAGGTTGAAAATGAAACTGTTTGCCAATATTATTGAGTATGTATTTCATTCATTTGTTATTTGTTTTACGATTTGGCGGCAAATTGAAAATTGTCTACTCCGACCTCGCACCTTGCAATTTTATTTATTCCTGAAAATAAAAGAAAAACTTCGAGGAAAACGTGTTATCGATACAGAGACAGCAGTGGCTGGGTTTGAAAAGGCCGTTGAAGAGACCCCTAAAGAAACGGCAAATTGCTTTTCTTAGTGGTTCCATCAGATGCAGCGATGTATTGATGTAAATTTATTTATTATTATTATAATTAAAACTAATAACTTACTAGTTTGCATAGTTTTTGATTTTCTAAGAACTTTAAGTTTGACCCTCGTCATATAGTAAATAAAACAACTCAAATATTTTATTTTATTATAACGATACATCAATTTTTTCTCCATATGCACCAGAATCTTTCTACTTTCCTGGGGTCCTTCAATCGTAGTGTGAAAAAGCATCTACTTCTTCTTCTCACCACCACCACTTACAAATCCCTGAAGAGTTTACAATTCACTTTTTTTGATGAGTCTTTATTATTATTTTAGATACTACATTAATGAACTATGGCGAGACCTCAGCTAATAACATTGGATCTGAATTTGATAATTCCTACATTAGCAACCAAAGTGTTGAGAATAGCAACCAAAGTGTTGAGACAGTCCACCAAACAGACGAACTAGGAAACCTCGTTTACACAGGAGACAAATTCGGTACCCAAAGTGATGGTTTGACAGATGTCACAGGAAACTATGAAGGGTATTTAAACGACTATAGTTTTCCTTCGGACGTAATTGATTCACAAGCAACGGCTAATACAGATGAACCAAAAAATTCAGAAGATTTGGAAATGTTTATGCCGGAAACGCAGACACAAAACGATAGTATGGACCTTAATTATGATGGAACGTCTTTAACAGCTGAGGAATTACTTATGAGTGAAAAGGAAAGAGAAAGGAAGAGTAAAAAGGAGTTGGAAGAGGAGGAGAGAGAGAAAATGCAGTAAGTAGTTTCTTTTTAATAATAATATGCATTTTGTTGCAATCAACACCTCAGCTGCAGCCAGATTTTGTTTCTTTAACCTTTAGTGTTCTGTGGGATGGATCTTTCCCATTCCTGTTGCCAGCCATGTTTTTTTCTCTCCTCTTTTCTTTTTATTTAATAATATTGTTACATCATTATATCTCGCCAAACCATTAAAGTTCGTTGGCGAGAAAGATGTGACGGATCCATTCCAAGATTTCTCCTTAAACGTAACTTCCAGCGCTATCAGTCCTGCAAGGTTTAACAGATTTTTTTACTGCAAACTATTCTCTTACATTGAAATATGAATTATTCTTGATTTTTTTATTATTATTGAAGAAAATAAAACACGACATGGTTTGTGATTCACAGTAAGTTTATAAATAGTATAAAAATAAATTTATAAGGCTTTATATAATAGTTTTATAGTGAATGCGGGAAATAGTATTGACAGTGCCCTGGAGTCACTGATCGGCAGTCGAATTATCAGTGACAAAGCTCGACTCGCCATACACAATGCTAACACTTGTGTATGGAAGTGTGAGAGTAGAATTAATGTTGTGTTGTGTAGTAGATTCTTTGACGGACCGCATACGTAATAACAAAATACGCAAAAGGGTAGGTATTAAAGAAAGCATAGGGACAAAGATAAGGAAAGGCATGCTTCGATGGTTCGGACATGTTAAAAGGATGAGTAAAGAGATTTTTACGAACCAGATATATAATTCGAAAGTCGTAGATAAAAGAGGTCTTGGCAGACTAAGAAAACCTATCACGATCAAATAATATAATAAATAAAATAAAAACATCGAAACATAAGGGCATGTATAAAGAGGTTGATGAATGTCGAAGAAGCGAAAGAGGTATGTTGTGATCGTGACAAGTGGCGCTCAATTGTCTCTGCCTAACCTGCAAGGGATTTGGCGTGAAGATATGTATTTATGTATGCATATGATTCATAATCTTTTGTAAAATTAGTATATATAAAGGAATAATAATGTACTTGCACAGTAGTAACATTTGTTATTAATTTTCTTCTACATTACCTCTCTTTCTTTCTTCTACCCTCTCACATACACTCACGCATATATGATAAACACACAGAGAGGACACCCTATATTTTACATCTGTTTCTTTTTTGTGACAATATAGATTTTATTATTATTACTATTGGTTATTAAAAACTTAAAAATACTTTTCAAATCAATTCTTGACATACAACGCTATGATAGCCTCAAGCTTGTCGATGTCCTCTTGGCTCTTCGAATTGTGGACGATACCACTATATCTGGAACTCTCAAATCCCTGCAGCTTCGACGAGGTGTGGCTTCTCTGAGCGTGTTTTACCGACTATACTCCCATAGTTCCTTCCTCTCCATTCCGCAACCGAACCACACGCACGGGTCAGAATATGCAGCTACGAATGTTCTGAAGAGCTCCACAACCTTATCCCTTCTTCTCTATCCCGTATAAAGATGAATTATATTGCTTAAGATCAAGATCTGCAATGCTGACCGCGCCATTTGCATCAGTGCAAACAGTTCTTCATCCATATATTATTACTTTCAGAGTATTGGTATCGAATTTTACTGAAGAGCAGCTAAACAGGTATGAGATGTACCGACGTGCGGCTTTCCCCAAGGCGGCCGTGAAAAGACTCATGCAAACCATCACAGGATGCTCGGTCGGACAAAATGTAGTCATTGCTATGTCGGGAATAGCTAAAGTATTCGTCGGGGAGGTTGTTGAAGAAGGTATGCATACATTTTTTTTTTTTCTTGGATTTTTCGATTTCTGTTTTCTATTCGAAGCAAATATATGACAAGTAATAGTTATTATGGTACACTACTCAGATAAATACGATTGCTTCGCTGAAACTTCTATAAGTAAGTTATTGTACTTAATAGGTTTTCAACGACTTTAAAATACTGATTACAAATATAGTAGATGATGTATGCGAGTGAATGTTGGGTGTTTGTTTGTGCAAGGGGCAGAAAGCTGAAGTAATGTTAGTGTGGTGTCTGTGTGTGTGTACGTATGTGTACATGTGATGTGTGTATGTGGTATGTATGTGTGCATGTGATGTGATGTGAACTGACATTTATATTTTTATAATTCTTTTTTTTTTTTTTTTATATATACATGTGACCCTGCGCCCACCTGATGGTAAGTGGCGTCTTAGTTTATAGTGTGACATTGTCCTATCTACAGCAGCTAAAATTTTAAGCGTTATTTTGTATTTAGATTTTTAATTAATAATTAAAGTTAATTCTATTTAGTGGGCATTAATCTCGGTAGGCGTCGACCCGCTGGTTTCTTGTTTTACTGGATAGGGCCAGTGTAGAGTATGTGGCACCTGGGAGGAGTTCACTCTTCGTAGGGTGTATCGTCTTCCGGGCGTGCGTGGAGGTGCGATGCCACGAAGATAGTCGAAGTAGTAGTCGGCTCGATTGAACATGGACTTCGAGAGCCTGGCCACTAACCGCTCGATGGTGTCCATCTTCAGGTCATAGTGGAGTTTGGTGTTGTGCATGAACCACGGAGCGCGGACGGACGCGCGAAAGGAGATATTCTGTTGGGCCTGGATTGCGAACGGTATCGATGGCGCCACCAGTAGTGCCTAGCTGGTGCGGCGTAGGTCAAGCGCGAACGAACGAACGTCTTGTAGATGTTGAGTTTCACCCGGGGTGGTAACGACGAATGCAGCAAGGGACTCAGCTAGGCCTGAGTTGCTTTCGCGTGGATTAATGTGTGGCGTGCCATGGGGCCCACGCGGAGGCCGTGTTCGATCGCGCACCCCAAGTAGGTTCGCCCTGCTCACTTCCCTTCCACGGAACAGCTGCGGCTCCGGCAGGTGGCGGCGGTCTTGTCGACGTTCACCGACATCCACTATCTATCTAGTCACCGCTGCAGCAGGTCCAGGAGCCCTATTTTATTACTTAACGCAAACGTTATATAATGGAATCCGTTAACTATATATGTATATATCACGCTATTAAAGTTCATATTGGTGCAGCAGTTTCTGCATTATCCTTGCAGCGTCGACGGCCTTTATGGCTGAGGTGAAGTATGCGCTGTCGTCGGCATACAGCGCGAGGACGATATTATTTTCCTTCCTCTTCAGCTTTATGTGTATGTTTGTGGTGTCTGTATGTGTGTGTCTATAATAATAATAATCGTTTATTTTCAATAAAATCCTATGTACATGTTTTTCTATTGGAGACCCACGTAGAGAGGCCGGTATTGTGGGGTCTCAATTACACTAAATCTAAAATTTACATAAATTCAAAACTTGCATTCCAGCGCAGCACGGCAATTTTCAAGTTTACACGGATATATTTATGTCTGTTTGTATGTGCGTGGGATGTCTGTACGTGTACATGTGATGTCTGTATAGATATTTGGGACTTGTAATAGACTATAGTATCGTTTTTCAAAACACTCATATCAGCAGATTTCAA
This sequence comes from Tinea semifulvella, assembly GCA_910589645.1. NCBI lineage: Eukaryota > Metazoa > Arthropoda > Insecta > Lepidoptera > Tineidae > Tinea > Tinea semifulvella. The sequence continues at coordinate 9,122,038 of OU342599.1, forward strand.
GTTTACATGAATATATTTTGTTTTAGCCCTAGATGTGCTGGACAGATCTGGAGAACCTGGTCCTTTACAACCTAAACATTTAAGAGAAGCATTGAGACGACTAAGGATGAGAGGAGTCATTCCTTCCAGAAAAGCCCATAGAAGCCTTTTTAGGCTCTAAAACCGAGATACAGCTATGCTTAGACTTAACTCAAATTTCCCTATACCTATCTCCGTGGTTACGACCGTAGATATAGACGCGGAGGTACCGTGTTCCATTCTAGGTCGAGAACACTAAAAAAAACCGTTTCTCGTACGCTAGAGACGTTAACGAGATTGCCACTTGTCATGATAGGCCTATAGTAAAGTTGGCTAAGTGTGAATCCACTTCTTGGAAAAAAAGTGAGGTTTTGCTATCCCGTAAGGCAGTACGGTTGTGATTTTTTTTTTTTCTCGTTAGATAAGGCAAGTATGGGTAAAAATGACCTTTTACTCACGAAACTCTTTTTAAACACAAAAATTTCAATCGAGAGGGGGGTTATAAGCTATCTTCATCGTGGAATCCAGTAATCAATAGGTTTCGACGCCGCGCGCGCCGGTAAAAATCGCCCGGTGTCGCCAAGGATATTGTAAGTGTCGTGGTTTCTAAAAACTTTTAAAGTGATAAGTGGGTAGGTTTACATCTACCGCCAGTATGTACGAGACTACACCGCATAGCTCCAGTCGACCCGTGACCACGGCCAATGCAACTTGGCTGAAACGTCGGGAGAAATATGTCTCTAAGGTAAATCGCGTAACGACCTTAAAATTATAAAAACTTTTACTCACGGTTAAAATTCCTATAATAAAAACTAATTAATACTATACCCACCACAGATTATATTTTTTTGGGCTTTGTATGCGTGTATAATAGCGCCATCAATGATCGAATAGCGGCCTGCGCAGGCATATGATATGTTGAAAGCATATAAAGCAAAGCCTAATTATTTTTTACCGAATTTTGTATAAAAACTATAGACAAACGCCAAGTCGAACGACTATCAAAGCAAACTAAAATAAAAAAGCGCTTAAAGCTACAAGTTTAACATAGGGTAGGAAAATAAAAACAAATTTTAGTAAATGTTTCATAATTCTATTCAATACGTAATGTACAATATTGTCTGTGAATTGCCAAATAGTCCTAACTTTTAAGAAAAAAAAAAGAAGCAAATTGGTCTTTGCGGCGTAATAAACCAAAAATAAAAATGGAATAGCTTCTCAATAATAGAAATAATTAGTTTTTTATTGTCTTGAAATAATAACAGGACGGAATGCCAGTTCACAGACGATATATAAATTTATTCTAAAAAATATAACTAGTCTTTGATAAAAACTACCCAAATTAAAATATCTGATGGGTTATTTAGTTTCTTGTTTCTATTCTAACAAATGAGTAAACTTATGATGTGATGTAATATATCCTGCTCCATCCTCACATCTTATAGGATGTGAGGATGGAGCAGGTATGTTTGAAGGAACAAATGAATGATTAAATGTGAATGAATGTTAGATGATTTTATATACTTAGTTTTCTGTATTTTTTAGTTATTATTGTTATTTTGTTGAAATAAAAATTTTGAAAAGTAAACTTATGATAAATTTAACTATTTTAAAATTAAATATTATTTTAAATGTTTCTGAAAATAATCATAGCAACAATAACATATATATATTTTTTAAATGAATATTTTTGCTATTAAAAATGATCATTTTAAAATTGTCTAAAGCTAAAAAAAAACATCAATTTTTTATATAATTTTGATGTTTGTATTGTAATGCACTGTAACTAACACTTACAGTCAATAAAGTAGCGTGGTATCGTGGTTGAATATAGCTGTAAAATTATATTGCTTAATATTGTAATATATGTAAATGTAAATTTGACATGTAAAAGTGCATTTTTTTTTTGTCCTATGCCTAATTACAGAAAATAAACGAATTGAATTAAATTAATGCATTATTTCAAACCGACAAAAAAATCTTGGATCGCTGCGAAACTGGGACTAATCAATGCAGTAAAAATCCATTTGAGTGAAATAAAAAAAATACTGTTCAATGACAATATACTAAAATTTTAAAAATAAATTACTCTTGACTACAGAGAAACTTCGGTTTAGTGACACTCTTAACCTCGGTTGATGCAACTTGTGTGAGGAAGAAATAAAAAGGATATTGACTGACTAGGGGCTAATATAGGTTGGGTTTAAAATGAGGCTTAAATTGGGTTTAAATATATGTCTCTAAGGTAAAGACGCTACTGGAATTTCTATGTTTGTATCTGTTTATATTTAAGTATAACTGCATCTTGTTATGGGTATCTAATAAATAAAGACCCTTTTATTTATAAAAAATCTATTATGATTATGTGAAAGATTAATCAATTTTTATAGAGAAACTGGCGCCACAAGAACATCCAACATCGGAGTTAGGGTTCTGTACAACTCTAAATGCAGATCTAATTAGTTCCTTGTGGTAATCTACTGTGGATCCTCTGATATAGTCCATAGAAGTCTTATCTACTACCAGCTTCACTCCTTCTCGCTCATATATCCTGAAAAAAAAAACAGGATTAATTCTGTATTTTTTAAAATTACATATAAATTCTCAGACTGCATCCTGACGAGCGCCTCACAAGACGCCTACTGAGTTTTGACAGAGCTAGACTTCTCATAATGATGGGAGTCTTGATAGGACACTGCCTTTAACAAACATCTCTATACTCCTGAACATCACAGATAGCCCACTGTGTAGAGGATGCATGGCAGAGGAGGAGACGGACGCGCATTATGCTCTATATGCGATAGTGTGGCTTAGAATGAGAACTCTTCTGCAGGTCTGCAGGAACGTGACAGGTCCCCTGGCCTTCCTGAAGGAGATTGGATGGCTTCGCTGAAGAAGTAAAGGTGAAGCACAATGGTACAATAGAGACTAAGTGCAGAAAAGCCACCATAGTCACAATCAGACTGCATCCATCATATAAATTAATCACTCTCCCAAAAGTGAGCTGGTAGAGAATTCACAATATTGCCCTCACTTATGTACATAATTTTATTTTGTATATTTTATGTCCAATAAAGATTTTTATTATTATTATTAACAATAATAATATCTTCTGTAGTCTAGTCATGATTCTAAATAAATATGTAATGAACATTATATAAATATATTATATTATAACTGAATGATTTAATTAATTTTGGCATTAATGAATATCATATAGTATTTGGTTTTGGGTATGTATGGTAAATCTATGGAATGCTTAAATTTGTCTTCTCTTCGCTATGTCTACTCTCTCTGTATGATATAGTTATGTAAAGACAATTAATAAACCCTAACGCGTGATTTACTTTCAGTGAGTGCCAGATAAAAAACCTTATCTTACAGAAAATATTTTAAATGGTAACATTTATAGAGAGTTACAACTAATAACACCAATTTCGAGGATCCCTTGACGGATCCCGTTTAACAGCTGGAAGGAGTGGTTCAGTGGAGAAGCAGTTGAGGAAACATCTTAAAATATGGGTGTAAGTTACAAAGATATGAAAGATGTCTTGTCTTACTGACAGACCAAAGCAAAAGAAGGTTAAGCCCTGGGGATTCTAGATGTGATTCTTAGACCTCCGATACTGATGATGACTGCCTCCCTCGTCTAGCGGTTAATACCGTAGATTTAGACGCCGAGGTACCAGGTTTGATTTCTGGTCAGGACACAATTTATTATTTAATTAATTTGTGATATTTCTTGAGTCTGATACACAAGTTTGCCACTTGTCATGATGGACATATAGTGAAGTTTGCTAAATGTGAGTCTGCTTGTTTAAAAGCGTGGTTTCTGACCACCCCGTAAAAGATGTCACTATGTTTGTCCGTCTTTCACGCCTATATTGCTGGACTGACTGGTTGGGTAGGGAGAGAAGTAGAATTGTGGATGGCGAGTGTATTATAGTGCAATAAAATAAAAAAGGAGACCTTTTTAAACCAGCCTATTGTTGGGCGCAAGCCCAAGTGACCATTCTTCTCATCTCTTACCCACACACAATAGACCCAGCACCTGCACGGCGAATCCATGGAATGCTTAGAAATTTGTCTTCTATCGATTAAATTTAGCAGAAATGTTTCAGAATGAAAATGGGATGGACATAAGCTATATAATGTCTCCATTTGAATTAACACTAAAATTTACATAGGCAAGGGCTAGATTTTATTTTGCAATTTTAAATTTTGGTATTGGTGGAATCAAGACCGGCGGCTTAACATGATCTCTCAGTCAAAGGGTGATATTGTAAATCCAAGACAAATGTGTTGTTCTCATCGGTTTAAGAGTTTATAGGTATTTCCACTTAGTTTTATATCAAACTCAAGGTAAATTTATTATATTATTGTGTCCTCCAATCTAAGCCCACCCATCCAGCTGGTGTGATGAGTGTAGGCCCAATTAATCAGAAATTTCTGGAAGGCCATTCTTCAACAGTCTTGTGTTCTAGGGGCTGTTGAAATTTTTACTCTAATGGTTATCTTTAGGTCTAAAATAAAAGCATAGACTTAAGGTTATTAAACGGAAAAATTGGAATAAGTTATTTGCCCAAAATAATCCTTACCTATCATCCTTTTCAACTTTGTTGTCCAAGTCAAACTTATATTGAAATCCTGAACAACCTCCACTTTCTACAGATATTCTAAGGAACGAATCTGTGTTTCCGCATAATTTCTTCAATTGTTTAACGCAATTATCACTAATTATTACGCCATCATCACTTGAATTGGATAAAGAAGCAGTATTTTGTAGTTTATTTGTAAGAGATACAATATTTCGTCTCATACAATAATTCATACCCGTACGAAGTAGATGTCCATAAAACACCATTTTCACACAAGTATTTTCCAAAGACCGTGACAAGCTATGATATTTCAGCAAATAATATCAATCAATTTCAGATTTTAGTATTTGTGAATAAAAAATATGGTTGCCAAAATATTATTGGTATTGTTTTTTTAATTCCAAGATAGCGATCAATATTATAAATATTATTTCGGACATATGAATATCTATCTTTTAGAAAGAGATAAAACTAATAGCTGTTACTATTGCTAGAGCGAGTCGTAATTCTGACAGGATGCATATTTTAATACTGAAACTCAACTAATAACAAAGATTTTTAAGCTTATACAGCCATAATATACTTATTTTGTATCCATTGTTATCAGTAGGTACTACATATTCTAGAAGTTTGGTTACAGGCAAATCATCAAGCCTATACATCAATGATTCTTGGTTCTAGCCTCAAGCACTGTCGAGCAGTCAAAATGTACGAAACGAAACAATCTTGTATTTCATTCTTCCTTCGCATGTTCGACTTGAATGCAAATAAATTAAAGCTTGATTTTTTACCGAATATTGTATAAAAACCAATGCCAAGTCGAACGACTTTCAAAGTGAAAAAAGCGCTTAAAGCCACAAGTTAAACATAATCCGAAGAATATGAATGTTGTGTTTGACTAAAAACCAAAGCAAAGCTGGCTGTTTTTACTAAATTTTGCTAAAATGAATGAAAACCATAGAGCAACGCCAAGTCCAACTATGTACTTTTAAAGCGAAATAAAGTGAAGAAGAGCGCTTATAGCAACAAGTCAAACACACGGGATAGGTAAGGCAAACCCAAGATTAGCCGGCGTATCAATGGGGTGTATCACTAACTTTTTATCACGATAGATGGCGCATGATAGATGGTACCTAATAGAACTGTCAGTTGCATAGAAAACTTGTATTTTTGTTACGAAATTTATTATTTTCTGGATATATTACCGAAGTCAGCAGCTTTTAAGTGTACAAATATATATTTCCAAGCGAAATAAAAGATATGGTGATCTCAAAATTGCCGTTCTATTAATTAAACCTTTTTTCTTTTTAAAGACGGTGTTCGCTTTCCTAATTCGTCTTTTAAGGTAGGTAACGTTAAGTTAAAATTGGTATTTCTGTTATAAAAATAAAAAATACAAAAACATTTAAAAAATGATCCGACATAGGTGTAAACAAGGTACCAGTGCCGCTAGCGACATCTATAAAAAAGCTTTGCCTGATACACCCCATTAGCACTTTAAAAAAAAATACATTACTTCCAAATTAAATAATTTAACGAGACACGAGACTCTCTACTCCAATTTGTGTATTATCAAACGTATTTAATATTTGGCAAAACCTACATGACGTCTGAGCACGACATGTGATCCCAAAGCTATCTATATGTTATTTTTGTTAACCAGTATATTAAACGGGCAACGCCAGGTAAAATTGTTAGTTACCTATAAATTAAGGATTGTTTTCGTCATATTTTAAAATAAATTATTTGATACTGTTACTCGTATATCGAAATATTTATTTCATCTATTAATTTGCTTTAGTGTAATAATATTTTTTATAAATTCCTACTTCTATTTATTTAGAATGCAATGAAAGAGCTTAAACTCTGCACATCTCACAGGAAACCAGTATTCAGACATAAGGCATTTATTAACATTTTAGTGGCTAATCACTGCTTCCTTTTTATAGCTAATAGCAGTATCGAAGTGGCGAATAGCTGTGAATTTTTCACCTTTTTAAGTTTCTTATTATAGTAAATATATATAAAAACGTAGGTTATACTTAAAAGTTATTTATATGGTGAAGCTAATTTTATGGTATAATTTAAGGTTAAAATTGCACCCCACATATTGCACACACACTTTTTACTCTCCCAAAGGTTAGCTTGTAGAAAAAGCCGAAATGGGTTCGCCTTTGTACTTACATTTAAGTAAAGTGCAATAGTATTTAGTAAGTAATTAATAGTAGCAAGTATTTTAATAATAATAATTAAGTAAATAGGAGCATTATATCATATTTTATTAAATAAAGATATGATGCAAGTTCTTAGGTGGCTAATAGCTAACGATTTACCCTACATGCCGAGGTTCATACTGTGACCATCTATATTATATATTTATTATTTTCCTTAGACTAATATTCTTCCGGAGTTCTTCGCGCCATTTTGCGTGGACATGTCAAGTGCAAGTTTTTGTTTTGTAACTTAATTTACTGTGGATATTATTGGTCAAAAGTGGTGTAGCTTGGTTTAATAACGTGCTACAATGTGAATAATTATGGAAAACGATAAATTGGACTTTAAATATGGGGCACAAGTTGCAGTTTATTTTTTGGCGGTTTTCCCGCGCTTTCTACTCCCATATTTTACCCGACGTGTTTGAGCTATGGTGTCGCGAGTGACTCCAAGTAAAGCATCAAATTCTGCAGCATCTGGAATTTGCTGATCCCCAACTCGGTTATGAACTCTGTTATGAACATATATTATGCAAATAAATTACGTGTTTAGGACTGATGTATTCTGTACAATGTCCTTTAAAGACAATTAAAAAAAAAAAACTAATATTCTTCCAGACAATTAATGGGGTGCATCACAAACTTTTTATCACGATAGATGACGCATGATAGATGGTACCTAATATGGTCAATAATAATAAAACAGTCATGTCAGTTGCATGGAGTTTTTTTATTTTTATTACGAAATTTATTATTTACTGGATATTATGCCGAAGTGAGCTTTTAAGTGTACAAATCCAGATTTCCAAGCGAAATCATGGTGATCTCATTTTTTTCTATTAATAAAACCTTTTTTTCTTTTTAAAGACGGTGCGCTGTCTCAATTCGTCTTTTAAGGTAGGTAACGTTACGTTAAAATACATTTTTCTGTTATAAAAATGAAAAACATTTAAAAAATGATGCGACATAGGTGTAAACAAAGTACCATTGCTGCTAGCGACATCTACAAAAAGCTTTTTTTTGGACTACAATCAATAGAAATTATTATCTATATAAACTATTTAATAAAATAAAATTCAACTATAAAATAAAACAAAACAAAGAAAAACTTTATAAATAAAAAAAATACTTCTAATCGCTACCAATGGGCAAATTTATACTATTTAGATCCTTTATTTAATTAACTGCAACTCTCTTCAACTATACGTAACTTGAATTATAGAACTTTTACTTACTAATAAATGCATGTAGGTAGGTATGTAGGAAAAAATGGTTGGTTCTCAAGATTTGTACGGCCTCCGCGTCTTCCGCCTTCTTTCCAAGGAAGTAACATTTAGGACATTTTGAACTTTTTTGGGTTCGTGAGCCATACGAGCCTTGATAGGTAGGTATTATGTTCTCCGCATGCAAGCTTCTTAATATTTGAAAAGGTACCTACCTAACTATACCTATAGTTACCGCTGAGACCCTGCCTGCTGGGGAATCCGAGGTAATAATCTATTAAAATATATTATCTTTGATTAATATAGGCAGGTTTTTCAACATCCGACTGAGCGACGACACCGTTGTTTGTTTCATACAAAGGTATTTATTTTTAGTTAACTATTGTCTGTATCCGTATATCCGATGCGTACGTGTAGACGTTCAGTACACGCGTGCGTTCCTCAGAGTTATCAAGTACGTTACATTATGAATTAATTAGTTTAACAAGTATTGGCCCAAACAACAATTTATCAATTTCCTATGTATTAAATAATATTATCGATATTCAACAAACTGTAATTAATTACTATTAAAATGAATAAATAATACGTGGTTTAAAAATAAACAACCTATTGTGGGGGATTTTTTAAACACGGTAACACTGAAATGTTGTTTCTGTAGAGAGAGCGAGATAGATCTATAAACAAGATAGAGATCGACATAGTAAGTGGGGAATTGCTGGCCAGCGGACCACAAAAACAGTGATCCTATACTTTTTTTATTATCTGTTTTTTGCACTTATTTCTTTATTGGAAGTTAAATCCATTAATTATTTTAAATACTCTTATTATTAATTGTGTTAAAGAGCATAGAAAATACAAATAATCTATATAAATGATAAAAAAAGTTCCAATATCTTATTTAAAATAAACAACTATTTGCCTGCAAATAAAATCATAGACTACTAAATACGCATTTTTATTTTACTGTAAAGATTATATTATAAGTTAAGTAATATTTTTAACAATATGTTGGGAATTTATATTTTTATTGTTGAACACCCTTCTCCACTTTGCGCGGCAGCGGTCAGAAGGCGGAGCTTATCGGCAAACTCGCGTGTTGGCTTCACTGTCAATTCGAGAGCTGCGAAAGAGTACGTACGTTCGCGTCTATTACGTGGTGTGTTTATAGTGATGTGATTTTATGGTGGGATTATCAAAAATGTCGTGAGTGAGAGATAGTGCTTTATTGTCAAAAATCGTGCAATGTGCTATTAACAATGTATAATATGGTGATTTAAGTGGAATATCAAAATGTGTAATTTAAATTTCAATGCAAAATTGATTTTTGCCACGTAGTGACGCGAACGGGTAATGATTCCTAATGTGGATCTTGGAACAAGATGGTTAGAGAGACTCGGCACCTCTGGGTTGGAAATTTACCCGATAACATTCGAGAAGATCGAATAAGGGAACACTTCAAACGGTAACTATCAATGTTTACTTCATTTCTATATTTCTTGCAGGTCTTAGTATTCAACTACTGCGTACTGATTTATTATTAAAACGGTTAAGAGTTAATAATTACACGACAGATAAATGTTGATAGGTGTTACTCGCCTGTAGTAGGCACGAACTTTGGTCGGGGTTTATTGAATGGTAGGCGACAGTATAGGTAGGTACTTACTAAAAACGTTTTGAATATTATTTTGTAGCCATTACGATTTGTAACAGAACACTAGGTAGTAGAAACAACAAAAAACTAAAATAGCATCTAAAGTTGTATAACAATAGCTTAGATTATAACAATACACTTTTTCGTGTTTCTAAAAGGCCTTTTATAATGTAGTATAATTTATGCGCTGTTAAAATACAAAGCAACAAAGCATAATGGTTGGTATTGGTAGGAGAATGTATTTGCGGGCAGGCCTCGTCGAACCGGCACAGCGGACACGTTGCAACGTCGCAAAAACTGCGTCCATGTTTTTGATAGTGTCTCAACCGTAACATAAATTTCAACCGAAACCATAACCGAATATTCGGCTCGAATCCTAGCATCGGCCGAAACTTAAACTCAATTCAAAGATGATAAAACTTATGGTTTTTCTTGATTTCGATAGGTATAAACATTATTATTTTGTTTAGATGAGATAATTTTGTAGGTACATATTGTAAGTACTTACCTATTGGAGCGTAAACGTGGACAATAATAGTTGGGTTTTTACAAAAATAAGAACAAAAACAAAAAAACAGGGTTTCGGTCGAAACCGAATAATCTGTCGGACACTAGTTTTTGGTGTGCTGTTGGAACTATCGAATGGCGCAAACGCAGATATTTTGCTGCATTTGTAGCCATTCTGTAGTACCCCAGTACAGTGCCCCTAGTGTGACATGGAAGTTTATAAAAACGTAACGTCTTACGTTAGGTTTTTTGTTTTACATAGTGTGATATTACAAGCTTATCTATAATAAAGCGCAATGTACATCGAACATAAATAAAAATAAACTACTGTTGTAATTGTGTTTCCGAAACTTAAATGTCACACTAACGGCCGGTCGTCGAGAGGATGATAATAATAATCCATGATCAACATTGTTAATACAATTTTAAATTTGTTAACAATGTTACTTTAGTTATTTCAGCCAATGACGTGCCTCATAGGCATTAAACAATCAAAAGATAATCAACCTTTCTGCAACCGGCCGTAAGGCAGATGTAATATTTACTATACGTTTCTGATTAACTTTTATTTATTTATTTTTTATATTTCATTCAATACAGCCCCTAGAACACGGCGTCCTAGACCTCCGCTCTTAGAGATGGACCTTCCAGAACACAAATTGGCCTACACTCGCCACGCTGGCCAGACGGGTTGGCGAGGATATGATGTCAATTTATAATGCCAACTTTTTAACGATTCCACAAGTTGGTATTAGTATAACTGGGACCGACGGCTTAGCGTGCTCTCCGAGGCACGGGAACAGTGGTGTTGTATAGGTATCTATGACAAATATACATAAGAAAAGTGTATTTCTCATTAGTACATGCCAGGAGGGTTTGAACTGACCTTTGTATAGGATTTTAAAGAAAGCGTTCTTACAACCGAGCCATCACAGTTCGATACAAAATTTAACAAGTACTTTGTCGATATTGAGCGAAATCTAGCGTATTTAAAGAGCGATGGGTTGCCCAGTTGTAACAACGTTTTCCTTAACATCCTAAAACGTTGGGTTCGAACCCCGGCATGTATCAATGAGAATCTTTTCTTACGTACATTTGTCATAGAATTACAACACCTCCGTCTCCGTGCTTCGGAGAGCACGTTAAGCTGTCTATCCCGGTTCTACTAATACCAACTTGTGGAATTGTTAATGAATTGTCATAAAAAATTACATCAGATACTCGTTAACTTGTCTGGCCAGCGTGGCGAGTGTAGGCCAAATTCTCCAGAAGTGTATTCTGAAAGGCCCATCCGCAACAGTTGAAGCCTAGGACTCTGTGTTCTGGAGGCTGGAATGATGATTGCGTATTTCGTTGGTTTGGCAATCTATCAAGACGAATGGACCGGTTGGAAGTGTCAAAAGTTGTTGAACAATCCCACAGGTTTGGGTTAATTAGGTTAGGTTTTTTTTTTAATGTTTCAAATTTTGTCATTCGTAGGTACTAGTAACACGAGTAGGCTAGGTAGGTAAGACAGAGGCAAAACAAAGGTTTATACAATCTATTTCTAGTTTAAGATTCATATGTTTCGGCAAGAATAATAAACTTATGGTTCGTCGGTTTATTGAGTACAGACAGAGTCAGACAAATTGGCAATGGCTTATGTAAAATAAAAATCAGCTAAAACGAAGGACAGCTGGCAGAGAAGGCAGGAAAAAATCCCCTCGCATTGGTTGGTATTTTCATACAAAATGATTGTTACATTTTTTACTTTTCTTTTGCTTTGTTCTTCTCTTGTCAAAGAAGAACGTGTTTTACACTTCCGTAGCATGCAGCATATTCTCAGTAAAAAACAAAATCAAATTAAACGTGCACGTCGAACACTACCATAACCGACATTTCACTGTTTATAGAGTAATTAGTTATGAGACGATTGTCCTAGATAGATTTAATTTTCATACTGTTTGGCTTGTGATATAATGTCTCTGCCTTTAAGGCTATTAATTCACAGTAGGAATTTATTACTTAATTACAATTTAAATACAGTGTAACCTCTTTATAACGTCACAAACTCCTTAAAACATCGAAATTGCTTGACTTTGGTTGGTTTACCACCGTATCCCTTACGGGGTGGTCAAAAGCCATGCTTTTCTAATGTTCGTGTGAAAAATTACTTCTCCCCATTTAACGACCACTCTCTATAGAAAAATGCTCAGTCCGTTAAGTGTCGTTATAGAGAGTTTACACTGTACTTGATTTTAGCTATGGTTAGTTGCAATAACCTTATTATCGAGTATAGTTCTTAAATACGGAAAAATGTAACTCGGATTATCTCTTACATACGAGTATAATGTAAATTACATGTTGATAAATTCGATCTAGGCCGGCGGTCTTGCTGTCTTAGCTATCTTTTCAGTCGGTAAGTCATAATAAGGTAGCCACATACAAAATTGAAAAAGTTGATTTGGTCAATATCAATAGTTCCGAAGGATTTTAAATTTGATAACTTACGCTATTAAGAACTCAGACAGCTCTATACTAACTCATTTTATGTTCTAATACTCGTATGTGTATTATATCAATGAAATATAACATTTATTCCTTTGATACACTAGAAGCACACGACACCTGGTTGTAAACGGTAAAACGATCATCATCATCATCATCATCAGCCTGTATCTCTCCACTGCTGGATGTAGGCCTCCCCTAAGGCTCGCCACTTAACGCGATCTTTCGCTACCCTCATCCAACCCCCACCAGCGACCTTCTTTAGGTCATCTGTCCATCTAGCGGGGGGTCGTCCCTCTCTGCGTCTTCCCGTACGTGGTCTCCTGGTAAAACGATAATATTCTATAACTTTGCGGGCTGTCAAATTTCGTCGCTAATCGTAAACTATACGAAAATCGCTAATTTTACTGATAAATTTGAAACGATTCAGACATTTATATGACTTTTATTTTTATGACAACGCCGTTCTAATTGAACTATTCGAATAGTTTAGTAAGTTGACTACCCCCCGCCAGATGGATGGATGACCTGAAGAAGGTTGCTGGGGGGGCTGAATGAGGGTAGCAGGAGATTGTATGAAGTGGCGAGCCTTGGGAGAGGCCTATATCCAGCAGTGGAAAGACACAGCCTGACGAGGATTTGAATAGACGTGCGTCCAAATATTTCACAGAATGACGAACGATTATCGCATTCAGCGTTCGCGATGCCATTTCAACAAGATGCTGACGTCGTCACTGGCCTCGATGCAACGTAAAATAAACTAAATGGACGTAGACGTAATCCAATGCTGTGACGTCCTTTAAAAAACAATATACGTTTTCGACAATTATTAACAAATTTTGGAAAGTGGCCACAAGTTTTGGTCTGTTGGAAGGCTCGTCAATGGCCACCTAAAATCGCTAAGTTAGCGATCACTATCAAATGTCGGGACTGCTGCCCCTGCTAAGATCCACGATTATAATAATAATAATCATTTATTTTATTCACAAGAATTGCCTTAAGATACATCAAAGTATCTTAAGAGTTAACAGGATATGTGTGACATGACAGGTGTGAGATGTATTCTCCATTGTTATTTTTACCAAAGTAATTTCAGTCCAGTTCAGTCAAACATTTCTTCCAATGTGTTCGTTAACAGCTTCGGGGATATGACATCCCGCTGTTGCAAGCATCTGCGCTGTTGGATAGGTTTTGAATACTGGGCGGTCATAGTCGCGGAGCTATAGAGACATTTCAGCACCTCAACGTATCCATCGCTGCAAGGATTCCAGGTTTCGATAGAGTCAAAATCTTTCTCGTAATCCACAAAAGACACAGCGGCAGACTATGCTCTTCCGTTGTCTATATTATCTGCGGATTATTAAGTGTGGATGTGATCTACGGTACTTAAGTCTTTTCGAAACCCAATCTGCTCCGGGGGCTGGAAATCATCCATACTGCGGGTCATTGAAAACGACTTATAGACGTGGCACAGGATATCACTGGGTCTATAATTATTGAAAAGGAAGGTGTTACCCTTGTTGAACACACAAAAAGACCACAACACTCCTGGTTCAATCCTCTGGCGTAGATGGTGAATAACGGAGTTGAATAGTTTTACGAGTTCTTTAAGAACTACTAAGGATTTCCACCTGCTCTCAGAAGGTCAGCCGTAAATCCGTCATCACCAGGCGCTTTGTCGTTTCTATGTTGTCAAATCTATCTCGCCCAGATTGACATCTGGGATATCCTCAGTGTAGTGGCAAGTCAAAACAGCTCGGTGGTCGTCGTGCCAGCGGGCTAAAGTGCGAGTTGCGTCTAAATATAGGTCTCTATAAAAGCTTTTGACTTCAGCAAGGAGTTCTGGTCTCGAGGTTAACGGTTCTACCGTCTTCGGTTTTAAGCTTCGTCAGATGGCTACATCCAAGAGACTGACATAATATTTTGGATCCTTTATTTTTTATGAGCGAGTTTCATGAGAGTTGAAGGCTTTGATTCCCTGTCTCCTCGCTTTGGCTGGAAATATTAGTAGCCCACTTCTCGGCCACGAATCTGTTGTCCATCTCGTCATCACAACCATCGAATCGATTATTTTGCTCCAACTGCAACCTCTCTAACCCTATTTTTTTTAAAATCACTTAGTAAAGTAAAGAAAGACATTCTTGTTCATATCATTCTTTGTAGCGACTACTACACTTTTAGCAGAGTGGTCGTGGTCGTCACTTGAGTGGCAGGCAGCGCTTAACCAGCCGTCGCCACTCATCTCGAACTACAGGAATGGCACACTCATTTAGGGGATGATCCATTGATGCTGTGACCTGGTCAGTCCACCTTATCGGAGACCTGCCACGCATTTTCTATCCATCGACTGAATTAGGATCTTAACGCCGCGATATATGTCCGAAGAAAGCGATAATGCATGATACGCAAGTTGGTTGGTTTTTAACTCTATCCATATATGCCTCCGCCAACACCACATTTTTAAAACATTATTTCTATTTATTTCCGATTCGGGTCCACGTCCCTGCTGCATACAGGAAAATAGGGAACACAAAAGCTTTGACCAGCCACACAGCTGTGGGTACATTATTATAACAATAAAATATATCCTATGCATATTTTAAAACTATATTTTCTATTTTCTTATCATTGCAAGGAAATTATAATAATAAATAATCCTTTATCATACACCTTACTGACTTGGTATTTAAAACCTCGTAGTTAAAATTGTTTTCGCAAAGGGATGAATTATTGAATTTCCAGAGTGCATATCTCGAAAACCTACCCCCTCTAGCCTTTCCCTCTAATGGGGGGAACTCCCACATCCCTCCTTGCCCGCACACACCCCTTCTCATTCCCATGCTCACTCCCTCTTCCCCTCCCACTTCCCCGACGCCACCTAATGAAAAGCCCTAGGTACCTACCTACCACTATACTACAAATCTATCCAATAGAACTAAAACAACATTGTATGACAAACATTTTGCGCATGTCAGGGTGGGTAATCGCTCAGAACTTGTGGCGGTAATTGTAAATAAGAACGTTCGTAAAGTATAAATTAAAAACTTTGCCTGTATCGTAAAATCCAACATCCGTCTTAGACGTTTACTCACCGGCTTCTCCAGCTGTCAAACTGAAGGACACGTCGGGACGTCATTACGCTCGAAGAATAGAACTGTTTAAACTCAAGGTACATCGCGACGTAACTTAACATCACCTCCTTAAAGCATATTTATGTTATTTTCGGCTAATATTTAAACATGTGTTTCTTTTTAATATTAAATTCAAATTCAGCTTGTCGTCATTCTGATAAAATTAATATATATACAAAAAGTAATCTTCAATGTTGCCAGAAAAAACTTACCATTTTTTTTTAATGGTAACATTCATGCCTTTCGAGTTTTGAGAGTTTACAACTAGCACCCGAATTATTAGACATTTCCTCAACGGCTCCTCCACTCAATTATTGCTTCCAGCTGTCAAACGGAGGGACACCTCGGCACGTCACTACGCTTGAGGAACAAAGCGCCCTTGAAGCGCAATTATGTTATTTTCGGCTTATATTTACATTATATTATTATTATTATTATTATTATTTATTAAATACATTTATTACATATTTCAAACAATAATATGGATGGATAATTATTGATTGAAATTGATATTATATATTTAAAAAAATATATTATAGTTAGCAAGATTAATTACATTATTTTTTATTATTGAAAAATAATACAAAATAAAACATTTAACAACTTCTATAGAACAAGGGATTACAATCCCGCAGCACCTTTCTAATCCCTCAGTCTTAATATATTTTCAGAAACATGGTAAAACAATATGTATTTGTGCAAAAATAACAAATATTAGAACGGGATTGAGGAATCCCGTTTTGCGAGAAGGCAATCCCTATGTCCTTAAACAAAGTAACGTTTGAGTTGTCAGAGTAAAAAAAAAAATTAAGTGTCATGTTCTTACTTTACGCGATGCTATATTATATACGAGGGGCGTTCAAAATATTCTCGGTATGTGGATAAAAACAAACAAGTACGAAAAGTTTGATATTTTTATTTTTCAATAAGATCGATCAATTATTTTTTTTAATCCCTCATAAAAATATTTTTTATCTTTGGTGTAAAAATGCTCCTCCACGGCCGTCTTCAACGCTTCATCGTCAGAAAATTTATTTCCACGCAGATCCTTTTTAAGATTGGGAAACAAAAAGAAGTCGCTTGGGGCTAAGTCCGGACTATAGGGTGGATGAGTAACAGTTTCAAACCCACATTCAACAATAGCTGCCTTGGCAATATGAGCAGTATGGACAGGGGCGTTGTCATGCAGAAGCAGAACACCTTTGGTTAACTTTCCTCGCCTCTTTTCTTTGATCGCATCTCTTAATTGACGTATAACGTTAGCGTAGTACTGCCCTGTGATATTTACACCTTTTTCTTTATAATCGATAAGCAAAACTCCTTCACAATCCCAAAATATTGTGGCCATGACCTTGCCAGCTGACGGGATTACCTTGAACTTCTTGGGATGAGCTGAACCCTTAATGTGCCACTGCATGGACTCCTGTTTGCTCTCTGGGTCATAATGATGAACCCAGGTTTCATCTCCAGTAACTATTTTTTGCAGCACCTCATCGGGATTTTCACCACACAGGTCGATAAAATCTGAACAGCAAGCCACACGCATATCCTTTTGAAGAAGCGTCAGCATTCGCGGAACCCATCTTGCACTTACTTTTGACATATTAAGATGGTCATGTATAATGTCATGTACGGTACCAATAGAGAGATTGGTTACTTGAGCTATAGATTTTACCTTCACTCGGCCGTCTTCCAATATAAGTTTTTCCACTTTATCAATATTTTCTTGTGAGGTAGCCACTACAGGCCGGCCAGGTCTAGGGTCATCTTCAATACTCTCCCTTCCACGCTTAAATTCGCTTGACCATTTTTGAATAGTAGATAAAGAAGGAGCAGACTCACGGTAAACACAATCCATTTCCTCTTTTATGGTTTTTTGATTTTTACCCTGTTTTGTCAAGAATTTTATGACGGATCGGTGCTCTAATTTCGTTAAAATTGTTAATTCGCTCATGGTGTTCATGTTTGTTCGGCAATTGCAGAAAAACAAAAGAACATCTCGGTTCCAATTTTACTTTTTTTTAATGTCAATGGATGAATCTTAGCGGCCAGTAACAAATATATATATAAAAGAGGTTATAACGTATCAATACCGAGAATATTTTGAACGCCCCTCGTAATTATGACGTTTTTTTAATGATCCAGCGTCGATTTGTCTGACTGTAAATAGGTATAAATTTTAACTCGACGTTTTTGCCTCTGTTTTGTTCCTAGTAAATAGCAATTCAGTATTCCTTAAATACACCTAAAAAAATGCCGATTTATTATAATGTAAATGTTTTGTTTTAAATTATATCATTTTAAAGAAAAAATATGTAGTTTTTGAGATTTACTAGTTTTTACGAAATATCTCATTTTAGAGGACCTAGATCATCGATTATTCCATTACAAAATACGGTGGCATTAATTAATTTATTTCCTCTTTCGTTTTGTAATATTTTTTTATTTTGTTTAACCGGAAAATGTACATTTATGGAATTATTAGTCGTTAGCATAAATATCGTATTTGTAAATTTATTTCCTCTATATAGTACGAGTAGGTAGGTACATATTTATTACGTCATTCTTCGTTTGTACCGGGCCTTGGCTATTTTTTCAATATATTTTATTAGTGGATTATGGCCTGATTTTCGATAAATCACAAATAAATACATGTTACAATAATATTAATTAATATAGATTTACTAATGAAGATAAAAAAACGTTTCTTATTTTGCAAATAATTAATATTTGGTAATGTAAAACTATAGTTGTCTTTGTGATAAAAAAAAAAACCTAGATAGGTACTAAATGAATATATATTTGCCACCTTTACTAGGTGCCTATATTTTCCTTGATTGACTGCGCCGTTCGCTAACGATGTCGAAGATACAATACAAATATAATTTGACTAGACATTTTACAACAAGCATAGAGGCGCCCTATCTATAAATGCGTTTAAAATTAAATACCTACTCGAGCGGTATCACCGAACTCGGCTGACTCAACTGTGCGCGCTGTCCGCTTGCCTGCCTCATTGCTCGAGCTCTCCGCCCCGTGTGGAGTCAAATTGGCAACGTCGCGCTCTCTCGCCCGTTCGTTCATACTGTATACAATGTCTATACATTCTTAGCCATATCTATACTATAGCTATAGGTATATTGATCGTACGTGCCTACTGCGTGTACGTATGTATACTGAACATAGATTTACGTATACAATACACGGTATTCTTAGGAATTCGACGTTTTTTACTAATAGGATTTGTGTGACTAGTTTGTTAGATAGTTAGGAAGGTAGCAACAGTGTATATGTAGATTTTTATTACTATATAATAGGTATATGTTAGATTACATTATACCTACTTAGTGGATAAAACAATCTACCTCTAGGTAGGTATTTAAACCATGTAGTGTTCTTAATATGTAAGTAATGTAAATGAATATGTGCTTGGTGGTACCTAGCCTAGTGTACCTACCTACGTAGTAGGTACCTACTAAATTTCACGTACGCTGTTGGGTTGGGCCTTTTGCCGTTGTAATAAGGTCTATATTGGTACTAGGAACCAACCTACAATGTTTGGCATGTGATGCATGGCCGCCTGTAACATCCAAGTTATAAATCTGTACTAAATATAAATAATACCTACCTGTTCTGATATAGCTACCTACCCGAGATCCTGGTTATAAAACGCGTAGACAGCCTCAAAGCTGTATATACATTTAAGTTTATAATTTAAGCCTTATTACAAAGGAGGAGACTGCAGAGTCGCGCCTGACCGGTACACAGCTACAATGTTATTGAGTAACTTTTTTATATTTTTAATTACTTATTATTGGCAACGTCGCATACCCGGAGACTACAACCGCAAAGTACGGCAACGGGCCCGAGCAGTAGACGAGCTGCGATCGATGTCGGCGGGGCGCGGGGCTGCGCGGCGGAACTGCGCTGCTCTCGCGGGGTGGTGCCATCACACCCGGCCCCGACATTATTCGTCTGTGCGAGCTAACGGTGGGCTTGCACTGCGCTTAACTCTAGTTTTAACTATTCTGCTATCCCCAAAATGTATTAAAATTATGTTCTCGTTTGTCTGCAACAGTATCAACTTTTGATGGTGGCGGATACTACATGGCTGTCAAGCAGATGGGTCGGTATTCGCGCCCGCGTATACGTATCAATATTAACTATGCCAACGCACGAAAAGATATCGAACCTTTAATGGAAAAAAATAGGTACCTATACGTGATATAAATTATAATATTGATGTGATACTCTGTTTCTGTTTATTTTTCGTTGGATTGTTGCATGTCTACATGTACTTACTGTAAAATTCGCTGCCTGTGAACAGTCGGACCTCTCTAAAACACATCATTGAACCCAATTCGGCCTTGACTTGAAGATATTATTCTT
The DNA here is from genome assembly GCA_910589645.1 of Tinea semifulvella. Lineage (NCBI taxonomy): Eukaryota > Metazoa > Arthropoda > Insecta > Lepidoptera > Tineidae > Tinea > Tinea semifulvella. The sequence continues at coordinate 9,142,258 of OU342599.1, forward strand.
ATCAAAATTTTGAGTTAACAGAAATACCTATTCTGTACAAATGAGAGGTTTAACTGCGACGCTCAATACCCTCTCTTCCTTACTCTATCCAACCTTTATGATACCCTCTGCCCTGCCGTGGATGTTGCTATGACTTATCTTCCCGCACATATCGACTTTTGATACAGATATGTATCTACCTACTTATTTAATTTAGGTGTTGTAGTATTTTCTGTATTTATACTATTTACTTATCTCTATATTCTTAGTCGTTTAATTTTGCGAGAAGCTCGAAATTAACAGGGTGCAATTTGTAAATTTTCAAATTATGTTAAAATATTTAAAAAAGTATAAAATAAATACTTTTTCAGATGAGCGACAGTCTTTGAACTTTACAAATTATTTCCCAAAAACATGAGTATTCTCACAAAAATGAAGTAAACAAATAAGAATACGGGGGCTAGTCGTTAGTTTGTTTTAGTTAGTCGTCTAAACTTCACAAGTAATTTGACATATCTTGGGGCCAATTTGTAGAGTTAAGTGTAAAACGGCCAAAAAGTATGTCATTGTCAAATTCTTTAAAATAATTAATACTGTTATTTTTTATATATAAAAATAACGATTTCAAACTCAAAAAATTGCCTCTTGAGATATTTCAAGTTACAAGCAAAAGTGGAGTGTAAACTACAAAGAATACGGGGGTTGTCTCCGCATAAAACCTCACAAAGAAATTTTAAGTTATTTTAATTATTATTTATTTGGTTATTTTTTTTACATTTTGGAACATTTCAGGAATTTTACAATTAAAAACATGTGCCTAATAATTATATTTTTCTCTCAAACGAGTATAGAAATCTACTATAAGAATATAATTTAGGGTGTCTCATTAGTAGGTATTGTTTGGGAAAAGTCTATGCTATGCTCAATTCTTCTAGCATCTACAGACGACATAATTTGACGTACAATCTGTTATTCCAACATACATTTGTATTGTACGTACATTTGACATTTGATCGCCACAGCCGGTACACGTTTATAACAATGGCTCCAATGCTTTCCAAATATCAAACACAGGTATTGCAATTGCCTTCGCTTCGTCAATTATACCTATTGATAATAAGTAAAAACACCGTAGATTTAGGGGCGGAGGTGGGTTCGATTTCTGGCCGAAACACAATAAATATTTAATTCCTTTGTGGCATTTCTTGAGTCTGGTACGCTAGAGACATCAATGAGCCTGCCACTTGTCATGATTGGCCTATAAAGTAAAGTTGGCTAAATGTGAACTCGCTCCTTAAAACGAACCAGGAATCTAGAGGTTACGGTCGTGATGATACTTTAATTTATTTTTATTCCACATTTAAGGCAAATTTTATACTAAAATTTGCGTCCATATAGTTTTCTGTACTTATGGGGGGAATCGGGTCAGTTTTTAAGTTTAACATTAATTTTCTACGTTTTATTCCTTGGGTACCCCAAATACAATTGAGATTTAAATTATTTTGGTAGTTTAATTTTACAATTTCGATTCATTTTATATATTAATAAATATTCACAAAAACTTTTATAAAACACGTTGGCCCGATTGACATTGGCTTTGGGTGAATCGGGCCATATATGGGTAATAAAAAAGTTTTTCAATAGGGATGGCACTGTTATATTAATATTATGAATAAATTAATTTAAGAGTAACATATATAACGGATTCCATTATATAACGTTTGCGCTAACATAATAGGGCTGATGGTAGCAAAGAAAATGACAGTTTTGTCGCTATTTTACGCATTTTACGGTATATTTTTTTGCGTACAACGGACTTACAGCATGATCACCGAGCCAGTGCACAAAACAGCACTACTCACGTTTCGGACGCGGCTAAAATTTGCTGTAACGATTTGCTAGGACGACCTGCAACATGCCTAACGATACACTTTGCTAGTTCATAGCAGATCACAACAGCATATTCTCAGGTTAAATTGTATTGTTACACAATTGCTTGCTTTACATTAGACCGAAGGAGCTGGTCCACGTGGACACTTGAGCGAGCAACTAAGGGCCTAGCGTTGAATGTAACTAGGTACTAGGTTTAGTTTAACAAAATACTTCGCAACATAAATCAAAGTGCAGAACTGGCAAAGTGACGTTCCCAAATCCTATCTAGTGACGTTGTTAGTCTCCGATCAATTGAATGACCATTATCGTTAAAGTTTAATATTGAAGATATTAAGGAGACTGCATCTGTGGTCTAGCGGTCAAGTCCGTGGATTTAGACTCGGAGGTACCGGCTTCGATTCCTGGTCGGGACACAAAAATATTTATTAATGTAAATAAATACATTTAATTAATATTAAATTTATTTGTGATATTTCTCGAGTTTCGTACGCTGGAGACATCGACGAGCTTGCCACTTGTCATGATTGGCCTATAGTAAAGTGGGCTAAATGTGAATCCGCTTCTTTATAAGCGTGGTTTCTGACCACCCCGAAAGGGAAACGGTCGTGAAATTACTTTACTTATTAAGGAGATTGTTTAATCTTTAAGTAATTAATTGTTATTTTTTATTTTATTTTTACAGTGAGAATGTAATGTTTTATTTAAACTATATAAGTGAATAAAGAAATATTAATGGATTTTAACCACTAAAATTGCTTGGTTATAATACCACTCGTACAAAATGCATTAAAAAATAGAAATAACCCCCGTTTTAACTAATATAGAGTAGTTGTATTTCCGTTATAGATTGCGTGTTAATCCTTTTAAATACAACCGTATAAAAAAAGTAACACGCAATGTACAATAAAAATACCACTAGAAAACCACACTGTGTAACCTAACATTATTCAGGGAGATAGACTTCGCCAGAAACCACGGTGTAGATTCCACAGTGTTGCTAAATTTATCCTTCGTTAAATAACTCTAGTCGATAAATCTATCGATATTTAAAAAAAAATGCTATAAGTAGAAATGCAATCTACACCACGCCAGGAACATAATATGTTACATAAAATTGTTCCATGGTATATCGATATGTAATATTCATTGCATCGATATCGACTATACTCGTACTGTACAAAATGTATGATTTTTTTTCTCGATTTCTGACATATCTTGTAGTCAACTTCAGTCGGTCCAGTAGAGACTTTTGATCAATATAATAAACATTTTACAATAACTTAATTTATTTATTCACCATGGGATTAAGTACACTTGGTTTTGTCAGTTATACAATCGTCAGTGACTGGTAATCATGGCAGGCTATCATATGAATGACCATTAGTAACATAGAACAGCCATCGTCATTACTACTAAATAAATCTACACGAGATAAACAATAACTAAATAAGATGCTAAGAAAAGGTTGTTGTCAGAACTACACTACTTATACAGCGCTAACACATTGTCCTAGACCACTGTAACAGGGAGATGGACCTTCCAGAACATATATCTGAAGAATTTAACCTACACTCGCTACGCTCTCCAGACGGCTGGGCGAGGGTCTGATGTCAATTTATTAACGATTCCACATTGGTATTAAAGGAACCGGGACCGTCGTCGGCTTAACTTGCTCTCTGAGATACGGGAACGGTGGTGTTGGTAATCTACGACAAATGTACGTAAAAAAAATTCTCATTGGTACACGCCGGGGTTCGAAACGCGATTCGATACGAAACGATAATTCCGCAAATATTAAAAGCGATCTGAACAATATTAATAAATAACGGTGCATCTAAAACAAGCAATTATTATTTGGACGCAGTTATGCAAAAAAGATCCAATTCACAATTATTTAGAAATTAAATTATAAATGCCAATCAGGTCCATTGTACGATGTTCGATGATAATCTTTAATACTCGTATTACTGACGGTTCAAATAAAAATCCTTTTAAAAAAAAAAACTCAATGTATTAAATGTTGGACTAATCTAAGTTCTAAACTTCAATGGCCTATAACTTAGAATTTACTTAATGTGAATTGGATCGTTTTTGCGTAACTAAGTTCGCGGTTTGTAATGACAGCGTTGCTGGCAGCAATGATGATAACCGAAAGCGCAGCTTCGCGCAGTCCAGGCCCTCACGATGATGGCCGAAAGCCCTTAATGGACATGCTGGAAGAACGTTAAGCTAAATGAAAGTCTTCTAAATAAAACTGAATGTAACGTAACGAAAGTAAACCAAAATTAACAAAACGAAAATAAACTAAATATTTATTCGTGTAATGAATTCGTAATAATTTAAACTTTTGCATCATTTAACTATCATTTAAAAAAACTCGACTATAAGGGATTTAAAAAAAAATAACTGGTGACAAAAACTAGACAGTAATGAAATGCCATATACAACTTTTTTGGCGCCTAGCAGCACGCATAGATTAACTTTGCTTAAAGAAGGTATTGACCACATTACAAGCATCTTTGAGTAAAATAAATAAGAAATTGACAATTATGGATAAAATATTTATTTATTATTTAAATACTGGATAGATATTTTTTTAGAGACACGTTGGACGTGTCTGCTGAAACAATATTTATTAATTATTACATCTAACAGCCCTTCAAGTATAACCTTTCTTTTGAAACACCCTATATTATGGTGCTTGTGAGAGATAGGCAAGAAAAAGGTCGTCTTTTATTATATTGTATGTCAATCCCTTTCTTATTTTGCGCAAATTGTACCCTAATATCATCATGACATTAAAAGATCACTTGGGGCGTCTGACATTTCCAGCCGTTGAACTTTGGAATGCTGCACCTTTAGATAAGGGGTACCTGTCGTGAATTCGTGCACGTTTTCTACTGTAGTCTGGCTAACATTAGTTATTATTACAAATACAGGTAGGTTCTTAGTTCTTACGAAACAACTGCCATTCATATTGTTGGCTATAATATGTTTACAAGAACACTACACTTCAGATTTAAATTAAACAAGATAACGCAAGCAGCTTTGTGTATAGGAGGAAAATAGCAAACCGACTGACGAACGCAATAATGATTTCGAATTGGCTGTAAATCTTTTTATCATCACTTAATTGCTATCATGACGTCATAGTAGGCACAAAAAATCTGAGACACGTTTTGTTCTTTTTTTACAAATTGATCTATTCGCTTAGTCCAACTCAAACTTGATCTAAACTATGCACACTCATTAATTAATTATAATAAAGCTTTTGGAACTTAATGTGTGGTTGGATGTGTAGTTAACTGGCGTGTACCTACCTAAGTATTGTTTCTATTATTCAAATTTTATAAGGCGATTTTGCCAGCCTCATCCAAGCTCCATTAGCGATCTTCTTTATCATCTGTTCATCTGGATGGGTCGTCCCATATGTGGTTTTACTCTAAAACCAGTTTGTCCCATCGTTAGTCGGTTTTGCTGCAGTACTTTGTAGTTTTAGGTATTGTAAAAGCGTGTGCTTATTAACGAAACTATCCGGTGTTATTGTTTAGAATTTCCAACGTGTTTTGAATCATTAATAGTAATAATAATTAATTGGCTGGTCAGCTGTCTGTAAATGATCCGAACACCGCTCAGCAAATCGTGAGGGCCCGGGCGTTGGCGCAACGGGTAGGTAGGTGCGGGGGAGAGGCGAGCAGGCGCTGCGGACGTGGGGGTGTTTGTAACGTTATTATGCAACGTGAAAGTTGTCGGCGGCAGACGGACGAGCAGGGCAGCACCCCGCGCTCTATCGACCGGTGCGGCCCGGGCAGCCACCGCATCGCACCACCCCCTACATCGACACGGAAATAAGCGCGCCACCACCGCCCGATTTATGTTCCACCCCACACCTACATTTATGTATAGCTCTATTCCATAAAGCTCAACGAAGTTCTATTGTTGTTTCAAGTACTTAGGTTCAATGTAAAATATAATGTATACTTAAATATAGACTACCACTACGGTCTACCCTAATGTTACATTGTATAAGCTGCAATGCGGCATTCAACAACTCTAGCCACCAACCAGCCATTAAATGCAAGATTTTTATAGCGCTAGTCTATAAGTTCAATTATGTTCTACGGCGAATGTACTATGACTGAGTGGTATTAGACCTCAAACCCGTATCCATAAATAAAATGTTCACGGACTTTAATATAAATAAAATAATATAAAATAAACTTTCATTTCTCAAAGTACATTTTACCTACGAAGGCCCCTAAACTTAGCGTGATGCCTGTGTCTCTAGGTGCCCCGCTCTTTTTATACATTTTACATAATTTTAGTATATACATATTTAGGTAAGGAAATTATTACTATTAATATTGAAACTGTGTTTATAGACAATTTATAGTAACAATACTATAGTGATTACAATGAATTGTGTTTAGTGTTGTGTGGAATAATAAATAGATAGATAAATAAAGTATATCTCGTATTTAGATACATACATATTGTGTTATAGATAAATAAACATGAATGAATATATACATGTAACAAATAAATAGATACGGCACAATATTATTTACCATTTTCGTTTACATTAATATTGCATTACAATTTTATATAGCAACAACCAGACATTACTCGTAAATGCATTATTTGTAAGGCTAGTCTACAAAGCTCAATGATGTTCTATTTCTATTATTGATTCAAGTACTTTAGTTTTAAACAGTAATAAAATGTACGTCGAATAGACTACTACTACAAATGTTATAACCGTTCTGTGAGAATCAAATATTCTAAAAGATCACATCATGAAGTTGAATACATATTGTGATCTCATAAATAAATGGTCAGGAACGGGTTCAAGACTCAGTGGAAGTTGGTGTGAGAAGAATTCCAGCTAAATCTTTGCACTACTTACTTAAAGAATTGGGCCTAAGCTGTTCTGCCGTCAATACTTTTATGGATCGAGCTTCCAAGACGGCATTAACAGAATCATACAGTATTTGGTTGGGTAGGGAGAGGAGTAGAATGGTGAATGGTGTGCGTCTCGTTGCGCAATAAAATAAACAGAGGTCTCCTTTGTAAAACAACCTATTGTCGGTTGCCTGAGATTCTTCTCATCTCTCTTTCCCACACACGATGGACCCGGCAACCGTGCGGGTGAATCCATGGAATGCTTAGAAATTTGTCTTATCTAAAATGCTTATACTCCTACAATGTAGGAATCATGCATTGCGGCACCAACGTTACCATCAACCAGCGTTGAGGCAACTAAAATACATTATTATTTCATACGTGTGTGTATTCGTTACTGTCACCAGACTGACAGTTAGGATGACCTAAGTTGAGTGCACATTGTTTATGAGAAAAGCCGTTGGTTGTAGCTGGAATTAACAGCAGTGTCGGCGTTGTCATTGTTCTCTTGTTAAGAAACGACACGCTATGTGAACTGAAAGTCTTGTTGCCCATTGTTAAATGTTTTAAGACGGTATGTCGTTCGTCGTACCAGATCTGAGACTCCTTTGTCAACAACCGTACTAAACTTGGTTATTTCTTCGGCTACGGCTGCAATATATAATTTAAAACATAACATGGAATATGCGTGATTTATAAGGATTAAGTAGGTACAGACTAATATGGTATATATTAAAAGTATATTATACCTCAAAAAAAAACGTTTTCCATACAAATAATGGATTTATATTTTGCTATTAATAATGACATCAAAAAACGGTACTGCACTACTACGCTTATTAAATTTATGGAATTAATTTAATATTTTTTTTAAATAAAAAAATATAAGTTAACAAAATTAAATAAAAAACAACATTGTAGATATATTTGTAATAAAATATATACTAAAATAGTTTTAATACGGACATGCATATTCTCTATTGTGATTCTCATACATACATATGTGATAGAATATATATAATCCAAAATTGGTGGTCAAATTGTATACGTCTCTATTGCTCACTAAAAGGAAATTTGTATATGTAAGTATAATGCCACTAATGAAATAAGATACAATATCAAACATTCCTAGTCAACCCCACATATTAAAGTCTCCAAAGCAAAAAAATATATATTAAACTACTAGACATTCAAATGACAAATGTTTCAAATTTGCTGGGAGGATTGTTCCCTTACATACATCTATACTTAAAGAACTCACTCCACATACATCGCTTCGAAAGTTTCCTTTGTTGTATTAATGAAATCAATTGCTTTGAATATAGAAGAGTTTTAAGCTAAACATTAAAATTTTATTCGTAAAACTTAGATCTAAACTGACTGTACACATTACATTGGCTATTGATTTTTACAATTCATCCAATTTTTTTTCAATCCAATTTTAATTTGTAATGTTTTTCGTAAGTAAAAGCATTGCTGCAATATTAACTTAAAAATCAACTTGCTTCGTCTATCTATTATATTATAAATAAAATAAATAAAAAATCGTCTATTGACACTATTTAACAAGTATGTTTTTTACATTTTAAATTTAGATTGGATGTCCTGACCCCTGTCGTAGATATTACTGAATGAATATTTCTAAATTATAATTAGATAGGTACTAGCAAATTTTATTACATAGAAAAAACAAGAAAAAACAAGTTTAAATTAGTTGGTCTTTATCTTTACTTCTACAATTTATATATTACAGTAACTGTACGAGTGAGTGAACAAAGTTTATGTTAATAATAATCACCATTTAACATAAATGTGTTTCCAATATTGTGGGCAGTTAAGTAATGTTTGTATAAATGACTAGTGGTGGCAACTGTTCAATGAGGTCATGGCGAGTGGCTCCATTCGCACTCTAATGTTATTCATTCTTAGTCCGCCCTATAGGACAGCATGTTTTAGTATTATTCGAACATACTAACGCCCGTATTCATTCCAGCTGTCCAAACGGTGTCCTCCCAAATAGGTATTGTAAAGGCATTTTTTTTTTTCTGGCAACAATGCGTTCACGTATTCTTAATAATTATTTTGTCAGAATTACTCTTAGAATAATGTAAATAGTAAGAATTACTACACGCTAATCATTTTTACATCCATAAGTCTGTCTCTTTCATATTATGAATATTCATGTGACACGATAGTTATTTACTATTTTGGTACGAAATAAGATTCTTTGATGAAATCTTTATTCACGTACTTCACGCATTTGTTATACGTCATTATTTTAAAATATTTTACCTAGTAGAATGACATGATGAATGAAAAAAATATTGGGCTAGTAGTAGCTAAGCAGCACAACGTATCTACAATCTACTAGCAGAATTTACCGATTTACCTAACAGCCAGCTGTTACGATTTATAAACTTTTGGCACTAATTCCGAATATGTCTGAAGACCAACAAAATTACTTAGGTAATTATGTCTTAACGCCTACAGGGCCACCAAGGTGTGGCAAGTATTTCGCGCTTTTGTGAGCATGTTTCTATTTGGTCAGACGAAACTAACGACTTTGCTATTTCGATAAAAATATATATTATTTCTTGTTCTTACTGGTTTTTCTATATTCTTATAAATTTTATTTGATACTACCAATGTCCTAGCTGAGGTAGGTACAGCTTCCCAACACAACAGTAAAATTAAGAATTCTCCTTAAGTTTTAGCCAAAACAGCATATAAATAAATAGCAGGCCAAGAAAATCAATGAGTTAGCAACTTAGGACGTTTTCTGGTCTAATTAATTATATTGACGTGGCAAAGTCCAAGTACGCTTCATAGATCACAGCACTAGTGATGATTATTCTTATAAATATTAACTGAAAAAGTTGACTCTGAACCTCAGGCGTCTTTATTGTCAGTCGTACTCCTTAGGTAGTCATTGTTTATGTCGTGGTTAGGAACTCGGGAATCTTATTTTATTGTACATTGCGTGTTAAGTTTAAAGATAACACGTAAAATAATAAAAAAACAGTTGATTAAGAACGCTAATCTGGTATTATGCCGGAAACTTGGAAAGTAGCCAACTTGAAACCGGTTCCAAAAAAGGGAGATCGCTCGAACCTCTCCAACTACCGCCCCATTGCCGTAACCTCAACTCTGTGTAAGGTGATGAAGCTTATTATTAACCTCAGTCACATTCGAAATTTTAACTATTTTACACTACTAGTATATTTGTACAGAGTTAAAAATTATACGAGTATTATAAAAGCATCCATAAAGTTGGGTACCATGCAATGCTCGCCGAGTTTACCACGGTTGACTGTAGAACTTTATAATAGGAGCTGATCTGATTAAAGCACCTTACGCCTTGTTAAATAAAAAAAAAATGACTTAAACAACTTCAACATCTCTGTTAAATCTAGACTAACTACTTTTTGCTTTAGAAAACTACATCAGCTTGTCCTATACATGGTCTATAAACCTAGGTACTTTATATTACTCTCTTTCTGCATAAGCCTAGCGTCACTACCGTCCTTGTGAATGGAATTTGTTTACAATAACATTTGGTTTAACATATCCTCTCAAGAAACTATATGTGTGTGTGTGTGTGTGGCTGCTGACAACATGAATTAGCTTTGTTAATTAAAATATTTCTAAAGATGCCATCGCCTCGAGTCGGCGCTTGTTTGCAATACTAAACATAAGGTGCCTGTTGTGCGTCAATCAGCTCTTGGCACGGTTCTTCTATCCGCGTATATCTGTGTACGTACGTACACCATTCAGTGGTTTAAATCTATAAATTAAACTTTCGACGTGCCAACAGACTTGGAGGAAAACCAGATATTTCGCTTATGTTTTTCTTGTTCGATGTTTATCTTTCTTTAGTGCCTACTTTACAAAAACTAATGAAAAATTGTTTAGCTATTGTTATTTTTGATAACTATAAATCATTGATTGCCTTCATTCTGTTGATGCGTGACTTGTGATATCATAACACAGATACCCTACGTTAGTAATTAAATTCCACGCAACTGGTTGATATGTTTGGTTTAATGTTTGCGGCAATAGAGCATACCTGCCTTCAAATTAACTAGTGCTGATTGACGAAACAATTACGACACGGTGCTACTTGGTGAAAGTTGAAATACTTGATACCTTTTTGGAATAGGTTATATGCGACCACGCAGCGCGCGCTTATAGCGGCTACAACATCAGCGAGGTCGGTGAACTCTTTCACAAATTGAATGTTGACGATGCGCCGCCGCCGGTTGTTTGTTGAAAGTTGATAGATACTACTTGCTCTTGTTGCTGTTTGGAGCACGCGTTTGCAGAGTTAATGGTGGTACACAGGGTACGTTGTAAAGGTTTTGTTCTGAATGTCCCGGTAACGGTATGGTGGCCTGCTTACTGCAGCGGCACACGACCAACGGTACTGCACCTCCCGGCAGGCTCGGTGTGCTCTGGATACTGTTTTGTTGTTGACACGAACGATTCATGACTCGAAGATTAACGGTACAAACGCTTAAGCACATTACCCGGTAACAATTATCTACTTTGTCTTAATGTAGTTTCGGTCATGAACGTCGAACGTGAAAAAGACAACTACCAAGTAATAACGTCGCGTATTTTCTGTTTACATCGACTTTTAACCGCACTGATAATTTTACCTACATTCCTAACTACATTATATTTTTTAAATATTGCTTTATGTGTTTAAAATTCCGATATGTTAATAATGATAAGTGTTATGAAATTAAATTATTTATCAACGTGGTAATAATAAATGTTTTGAGACATAATGTACAGTACTGTACATTCGGCCATTTCTGGTACACAAATTTTGTTAATATTTTATTCCAATGTTAAATTCTTGTTATATTTATAATATTACTATAATAGGTAGGTAAAACCATTTAAAAAATATGGTTGAAATATTAATTTAGCGAATAGAAACAACAATCCATTAATAGTTTCATAATTTGGCCCTTGAACTGGTTGTAAGGTAACTTATTGTTGATTCGAATATACATAATATATTTTTATCAAAGGCTTCTGCTTTTTGGATATAGACTACTTTTAAATTCATCTTTTTGGAAAGTAATAGGTTACTATGCATTGTATGCATCCTACATTACCGTTTCTGTCAAAAGTTTTAGATTTTTGAACATGCCGTACAAGACTCAGTGGGAGCTGCACCACATATATAGCTCTAACACATTTCTTTTGGCCAATAAATATTTATATTTGACGAGTTTCTCCATAGTACTAGACCATACCACAGAACTGATGCCACGTAGCCGTGAGATTCACGATTTGAGATTACTACAGGTGATCATTTAGGTAATTTAAAGACAGTGAGAAATGTGTTTAACAACTTATCCTTTGATTTATAATATCTTGTATCTTCATAGGCTAATCAAACATGTACTCGTATAATGTTCTTTTTGCTGTTATGGACTATTTTTAGTGTTGAGTATATATCGCTGGGTTAGAGCGAAAACCAGCTAAGTTAGCCATTATTGCACAAATAATATTTTAAGCAAAAGCTTTTTGTTCTTTTGAAAGTTTGTGGTCTTTTTTAACATATTTGTCACATTTAGAGGTGTAAGATGCAGGTAGTTGTGTAGCAAATTTTATGAACTTTAAGTGTATTTATATAAATTAAAGAGTTCTTTTAAACGACTGGTGTAAATAAGTGAATTTACTAAAACCCGGCGATATCTTAGTTTAAAATATCACTTTATATTCTTATTGTCACTGTTACTAAGAATTTAAAAATGACAATATGTATCTATTATTATTTTTATTGTACTGTCAATAGTTTTCCATAAATAAATAAATTAAAATAATTAAATTATTTACAAGTGCATCAGTACGAAGACCAACAGACTAAGAAATTTTCAGTAATTATTTAGTGTTTTATACATTGGAAGGGGGTATCCAACTATCCACTTATTACTAAAGATCGATGGTTCCAAATCACTTCATTTTGTACATGCGCTGTAGACGCCGCACCTTGAGCGCATGTCGGGTCGGTTTACAACTGCAATTCGGAATCACCTCATGAACTGTGGAGTTCAACATCCGTAGTCTTAGCCGTTTGGGATTATGTTAACGTTATTTTACATCTATAAATATTTATTCAAAGAAAGGAGACACACTTATGGTTGTCAGACCAGCTAGGTCGGCTATAGGACCCGCCACGAGAATCTATAAAGTAATTAGGTACATCAACCAACTTCTACTGAGTTCAAACTCTTACCTAGTGTCAATTATAACACAATTGTTATTAACTAAATCCAATCAACTTAAATTAATATACGGGTAATATACCATACGGAACTAACAAATTATTTCAATTACCTAGTCGAAATATATTGTAGCTATCGTAGAGCGCCGACGTTTAATGTTTTATTGTACAAGAACGCGCCCGACTCATGGAATGTAAAAATTAGATTTATTTTAATGTTTTTTCTTGACATATGTATTGTAAATTTAACGGAATGATTTTTATCGAATAACAACACTGGTTTAGGAGAGGAGCACTAGTGTTTGGTGCGGTCAATATGGCGTCGTACTATTTGTTGTTGGGTATTTCAATTTATTGTGTCATTCAATAAATACTTTTAATCCAAGTAACACCTTTGCGAAACAGACAGAGTTACTTTCACATTTATAATAATTAATAGTATGGATAATTTATATAAAAATAACAAATATTACAAAAACAGTATATTTTTATTTGATCCATAAATTACATAATTTATACTCTCAGGACGATGCCTTTAGAAATGTTGACAATATTTTCGAATACTGGAGTGCAATCTACATACGACTACAACACCACTTTTGCAATTTAACTGTATATGTACGTACATTGTTTAACGTTTCAGGGGTTAAAGTGACCAACCGCCCGTCTCCATGTAAAAAAAACATTAATAGGCAAAAAGTTTCGGCCTTTTCATTTTATTTAAATTTTAAAGTCGTCTGTTTCCTTTGGTTTTATTAACATATCCTTATAGTTACATGGTATGTTGAATTTTTATTCTAAATTGTTATCATTAGTTAACTTTTTCACTATCGAAAATAAAATTATATCATATGTTGGATTTCTGAAGAATATTCGCTTAAAATATAGAAAAAACACTAAACTAATTACAGTTTCGTTAAAATTAATTTAATTGACTAAAATGTCCTAGGTTATGAGGTGCATGTTATTATTCTTTATCATGATTCTGCAATATAGTCTCCACAAAACTCTAAAACATTATAATAATGTTCTAATTTTATTTTAGCCAATTTTGCTAAATTGTATATAATTTCAACAAATTTTAAATACTAATTTCTTAAAATCCATCCATCTATGTATATGTGTAAGAAAGAAAATCATGTTGTCGTGGTCTTGCGACAACTGGGTTGATTAAACAGGAGGTTTTTTTTTATTTTTCACCATCCACTATTCTGTTCGTGTCCCTACCTACCCAACTAAATTTCCGCTAATGCCGTCTTTGAAGCTCTGTGAAGCTTAGCTGTGTAGGTACCTACCTATATTATACAGCTACGTTATTTTATTACCATTTAATAGATACAATAATTTAATGTGTTTCCATATTTACCTACCATATTATTCTAGCCATGAGCATAATATAAAATATAGGTATAGATAGTAAAATATATTTGGATAGGTATATTATTTTATCCTACGAGTGCTCGCTGCCCACTTTGTTTCCGGGCGATAATATCTGTTTTATCTTTGGAAGATAAGACAAGCCAGTCTCTTGACTACAATTCTGCATTTGCGACACGTTCGTTACAGCCAGTCACCTATTCAGAAAGCAGACTGACGTCATCGAACCGGTGCGGCGGCTCCCCCTGCCTCCCCACCCCTCCTCGAGTGCTCACCAACACAAACTCAACAATCGAGTTTCACACGGAAACGGGCACGGCAGCCATGTTGTAAGAGGCAATGCGGCAACGTCGCACCAGACACCAACCAATTTAATCGCTGTTTTTTATAGAAAACCTATTGCTTTACGTACGATGTATAATTTTAGGTGTTTGTTTATGAATCGAGTTAGTTTTTAACTTGTACGCTTGTGGATAACAAAATAACATGGCAGGTATTAACATTTTTGTTAGGGTTTTTAATATTCAGTGTGGATACCTAGATAATAGGTCTTAACTACGAATATGTAATAGGTAGGTAGGTACCTACCTAATGTTACTATTTAATACCTATTTCGTTTTTGTTAAGCTGACTAGGTAACTACCAAAGAAATATAGGTAGTTATTTAATTTCTCTGCTACCTACCTAACAAAATTACAAAATCTATCTACTGAACGTTTCATAACATTACAAGCGGGTTGTTTTAGATATCTAGGTACTTAGATAGGTATTATTAGTTACCTACATACAAACAACCTATTACATATCTTGTTTATCTGATAACGAAATGTGTACATTGTAAGATAAGGTTACTTGAAAGCATCTATCTATAGTAAAAAGGCTAACACTCCAATACCTATACGTTGCTACTTAATTCTTAAAAGTACAAACGCCTACGCACGAACATCAACTGATGTGGGTCTGTTCAAGTCATTATAATCCTATATCCCATCTACAAAACACAAAGATACATTGACACTAACCAAACTGGGACGCAAATGTTTATAGTAGGTACCTATAAAGAAATACTTTAACGAACTGACACTGTCAAGTGTCAATATCAATAGCTATTAAAGTTGATATTCGCATGTGTTAGCTTGGGTATGACAATAATAAAAAGGAATCCCTACACTATTATGACAATTTACGTAGCATGTGCTAACAAAACAGACTAGGGCCCGCATCCTATACTAATTAAATAAAAAGTTTTATATAGGTATGTAAGTAACATCATTAGCCGCAACTCTACCTACGTATTAAGAAATTCAAAACGAAATAGCTACCACTGTATGTATTGTAATGTAAACTCATAAACATACTATCTCAAACTAGTCTAACAACAAGTGTTTCTTTCGTATGTTCGTATGCCAGCGGAGCGGCAACAATGTACCATCGGAACGGCAACTGCGCACTTTTTTTGTTATGCTTCCCATGTGAACTCCGGCAGTCTCCCAAGATAGAGAGCGGGTGTGCTCTGAATAATAAATAACAAACAGCATCACACTCGGTTTACTACCTACCTGTTGTTGTAAATGAGAACCTTTAAATTACTAATTCTGAATATATAGGTACCTATCTAACAAATATAAAACAGGAAATTTGTATAATTTAGTTACCCCACGGGTCCAGTCAGGTGGTTGGTAGTTGGCTAGTAACTTTAGATACCTAAACAATGAGTACCTACTGGAAAGCTATTAATTGGTAATTAACAAAATACGTGATGATTAGTAAGAAGATAGACCTACCTACGTACTAACTAACCCATTAAGATATTGGAAATGTGATTAGATAAGAGGTTTTACGATAAATGTTTGTTTCCTCCTATATAGTACATAAAATCCAAGTTCAATATTTATTATTTCACATTTCTATAAAATTCAAATACTTCAATAACATTGGTTTGCTATTTCTACTTTGCAAACGTAGTTTTATCACGTTCACGTATATTTTTAAACATATCACTTCACCAAAATAATATTTCTGTGATGGCAAACCAAACGTCCGCCTCCCCTGCTTAGCTCGACTAGAATGAGGCGAGCCGGGCGAGCGGGCGTTTGTTTCTTCCTCGTCGCGTCCGCGTCGTTCACAATTTACTAATGTGCGCTTGCGCAGCCCACAAAGCAGCACGATTCTAAAAATGAACTTTAAATAAGGAGTGGGGATTGAGGAGGTCACGCAGCGTTTGAATAATATTGCTGTTGTGCTCCACCACGTAAATATGCGTTCTTTACGCTGCTCTCGTAAATTATTTTTGTTCAATAGGGGCACATTTATAAAGCTGTCTAAAGTAAGGAGATGGCATCGCAGTGTGTAACCCTGAATAGAAACAAGTCATTCCAGTTTTATGCAGCCCCACGTAGAGTGTAATGGTGCAGTGATTCGAGTACCTAGTTAATATTTTTATGTTCATCGTAAGTCTAACTTCTACGTGTTTGATTATACCTACATATTACCTGAATGAGTTTACTTGTATCACTAAACTATTGATTATCATCAGATGTTCTGCATAATATTATGTAACATAACGACAAAAAACCATCAATTTTGGGATGATTGATGTAGCTCTAAGCGCAGACTTGATTCTGTTCCCCGTATTCTTAAATGTTTACTCAAATCTTGCAAAGAAACTCAAGATATCGTGAGTTATTTAACTGCCAAACGTCTAAAATACTATTACAATAATTTAATATTTTTTGAGATAAAAACTATTATTCCTTAAAAAACTTAATAAATTGGCCTCTAAATATCTATAGTTTCTTCGCACGAGTAAAGAAAACGAGACGCTTGTTGTACACATAAACGAGACGCAGGATTTCTTGGCATCTATGCTACCTGTATGTGTAAAATAAAAAATGAAAACGTTACGAAATAAAACAAATACACTTCATACGTTTCTACACTCACTTTTAATACCGAAGCTAAATACCTAAACGATTGCACTGCCTTCTAAATAAAATATAAAATCCAAGAATATAAGCAAATGATATATAAATCGTAACGTCAGTCCCTGCTGAGTCCCTGCATGTCAGTTAAGTTTTGATATGTTATCTTGACAAATAATATTCGTTTTTTTTTTTTTGTAATTTAGTTGGAAGTAAATGTTACACCCGTATTATATATATAACCTTTCCTCAATGACTCCTCCACTCAACCATTCCTTCCATCTGTCAGACGGGATCCTCGAAATTAGTATTCTCGTAAATAATTATTCAGTTGTAAACTCTCCAAACCTTGAAAGGCATAAAGCATTTTAAATATTACCGGTAAGAAAAGTGTTATTTCTTGCATTGATTGAAGATTACGTATTCTAAATATTCATATTGTCAGAATGACTACACGCTCTAGCATTTTTGACATTACATATAAAACGGTCTCTTTCATATTCGTGAATATTCATGTACCTATTACGAAGATTATTTATAAATTTGGAACGAATCTCATTTCAATGAGTTTAAAAAATCGTTCTGTTTAAAATTATTTTCACTAACTAAAATAAAAACTAATTACGAATCAGAAATACAAGTTTAAATAATATAAATATTAGCCAATACTAACATAAACACGCTATAAGGAGGTTTCAAGGTACGTCGCGAAGTACCTTCAGTTTGATAGTTCTATTCCTCGAGCGTAGTGACGTGCCGAGACCTCCCTACCTTTGACAGATGGAAGGAATAATTGAGTGAAGAAGCCATTAAGGAACCGTCTAAGAATAAGAATACGGGTGTTAATCTACATACGACGGTACTTCCCCGAGTAGTATGATCAATCATTTACTGTGAGTTGAGTTTTATCCGAGAACATAATATTCAAAATGAATCTTTTATTGCAGCTATGGCCGAGTCCAAAATGTTAAATTGTTGGGTCGCACGGAAAGCCCGGGCGCGAGCGCGGCCCCCGCCGTGGCCGCCGGGTCCAACCCCGCCCCGGGTGGATGTGCCGCCGTCGCCTTCATGGACATCAAGTCGGCGTCCAAGGCGCATAACGTGGAGCACGTGCTGGACGCGCGCACGCTCACCACGGAGTACTACGAGCCGGCCGCGATCCCGACGGCGGCGGCGGGCGCCCCCTCAGCCGGCTCGTCTCCCGCCGGCTCGGGATACTCCGGCTCCTCCACCTCCGGGACCTCCGCGCAAACCCCGGCCTCCGCCTCGCGCTACCAGCTTTCGTGAGTATCTCGCTCGTTACATACTCCACAGGGGGAAATGAAATCTTCACTCCGTTTAATGTATATACATACATCCATATGTCCAAACCGACACTCGCAAATAATTAGGCAATATAGGCTTCGTGCATTATAGTATATGTAATATATATTGTATGTTACGTATATTAAACTAGATTATTTACCTATAAGTAGTAGGTATAAACAATAACACGATTAAATCATAACATGCACGAAGCCTATAAATTTTCTAATACTGCTTATGTGCCGCTCGTGACTACCTATTGACGGTAATGCGGTCGCAGCAGTAAGTCACGTTTCTTCCGAGAGAGATGTAGCTTCGCTTGGACATTGTGACTAATTTCCCCACGCATGTGTCCTCTAGGCTCAGCACTCGACTCTAGCCGCCGCCACAACGACAGTATGCCCCAGAACGTACCCATTGAAGGATTGCAGTGTTACATTTGGATTGCAGTGTGGATTATTTCCTAAAAGTGAAAAAAAAAAAATGTGTAGTGAATTTTGTTAGTGATGTGTTGTGTTGTGGAATACTGTTTACTTGGAAGCTGAAGAATATTCGTGACTGTCGTTGGCGGCGGCAGTCGGCTATTGCACTTTGTATTTAACATTTGTATGTGTTTTCGTGATTACCATATTTTTATCCTACATGTAATTTTTCTATTGTCGTATAGTTAAGTCACGTGACTGTTTCTAACGGTATTTAAATGCTTGCGTTTTAAACATAAACGTTGCGTAATTATTATTACGAAACATATAATTAAGCAGTATGTACTTAATATGATTGTTACACTCGGTAGCACCAGAAGGTCATGTGAATTCCGATAAAAATTCAAGTATTTTGCTTAAACATAAGAATAACGTTTTACATTATGTTTTACATATGAAGAATAATTGCAAAATATTTAATTGTAATTAGTTCATTTAAAATTAACTTAATTGTGTATTAAAAAATAATAATAAAGAGTGATCAATCAATGATCATGCACTTAACATGACATTTTCAATTCAATTCTAGTCGTAAATGAATTACATACTTGGAGTTTTGTAAAATACTTTTTTACATTCGAGATTATTCTTCGGAAATCAAATATACTATACGTTAATAAATATATTAAATATGTCAATAATTTGATTGTCAATAGTGAAAGTAAGTAAAAGGTAAATATTAAAAATATATGTATATATAATTCCATATAGGTAGGTAATTGTGAAGATATCTCAATTAAACTGAAGGAGAGGACTTCAGAATTAAATACAAATTAAAGGCATTAACTTTTTATTTATAAGATAACATATATCCAATTCCGACATTTTAGTTATGTATCTACTTGCGGTTACCTAAACCCCGAAGACATTGTAGACGATTTTTCATACAAATCTCGCACGCACCGACCGACACGGTCGGTCAAGCACTCTAACAAGCCTTAGGATTGTTAAAATATTTCATTCTACATTAAGCGCGCCATACACGCTAGGGTGTACCTTACAGGTTTGTCTGTAACAGTTCAACCGTACGGGAAATGAACATTAAATAAATTTTAGTTGGTATTTTTTGAGCCACTAGAAATGTCATATATTCTTAACTTATTATTATACATTTCAATGTTTTTTTAAAATGATTATCAAAATTTGTTATATTTCCTGATTAATTTTAATTAAATGGACTAGGTTTATTTATTTGTGAGATTGTTTTTAAGTGAATGACATAGGAAACTTAGTTTATTCACCATCTTGTTTCTAAAATATTCTTTACTTAACGGTTTTTTATTAATGAGTTATTTGTTAATAATTTACTCAAAAATAATTCTATCTGTAACGTTACAAACCTCAACATGAATAAGATATGTATGGCTCTTATTCTCTCTCGTCTAATGAACAAAAACTGCGACTATTTATTTTTTCAACATTTAATTTTAATAATTTGCTTTGTTTATGGACTAGGTTTACCCACGTCATATATATAATCTTAAAAAAATTTAAGCGTGCTAATATATTTTAATTACAAGTAGTATTTATGTTATTTAAGCAGGCCATTTGAATTAGGGTGCCAACTAAAAGGTTTGCCTGCACAGGTATACCGAAGCGTGTATTTTTGGGTATACCTGCGCAGTTTAACTGCAGGTCTGCTTTTCAGTTTGATTCTCAAACTAATACAAAACCTTCGAATTTAAAATTAGCTTACTCTGCGGGCTGTCGCTTTAGTTATGACCTTGACAACGGAGTAAACGTGTTTTAATTCTGTTTAATGTTTTTGATACCTTGCTACGTAATAATTTACTTTTACGTGATGTAGACTAGTAATGACAAAATTTAATTTTGTTAATAAATGATTTTCAATAAAAATATCACGTCAGGTGATTGGCAGTTTGTTAGTTGTACCAATATCGTGTCTTATAATCAAAAAGTTTAAACGTTCGTTCGTAATATAAACTTGAGATGAGCATTTTAAGTTACTCTTTAAAGTTAATTAAATTTTATTTAAATTAGACTATAATTATTTTGGTACTGGGTTCGATTTCTGGTCGAGACACAAAAATATTTATTAAAGTAAATTACATACATTTAATTATTATTTAATTTATTTGTGATATTTCTCGAGTTTGGTGTGCTGGAGACATCGACGTGCTTGCCACTTGTCATGATTGGCCTATAGTACCTAAAGTTGGCAGGGAAACATGATACTTTATTTTTTGTAAAATTAATTTTCTTTTCTGAGTATATTATGACTAAATATAACTATTTTACTTTATTGTTATTTAGGAAAAAAACAATGAAGTATAATTACCGATTTTGATATATAATATACGAATACTGCTATACTCGTATATATAGTATAATATTACTCCTGCCTCTCATTTATTCTATTATTTTAAGTAAATAATCATTAACCTATTGGTTTTCACTTATTTTTTATTATTTTTCTTTTACTTTTGCTAGTCACAGTTCAATTGCATTATTAATTTAAATCTAATTACTATATTTTACTCTTATTTCTGTTTTAATTGTATTGTCTAAATAATATAAAATCTCTTTGGCTTGTGTTCCTCTATTGCTACTTTGTTTATGTTACGTTAACGTAATGTTTTTATTTATTTTATAAAATAGCACGACATGTGACCTTGCCCCCACCTGGTGGTAAATGAAGCTTAAGTCCATGAATGTTAGCAACTGGAATCAGACGCTCATTACTGACATCAGTCCCTAACACTATGCCGGCTTGACTGGGCATGTGTGGATACACTTTACTGGGTTTATCGGCACGAACGGTGGATACTTCCCCGCCCCAGCAGACTGAGCAAATTTCTCCCCATCAGTCCTATTTCGTTGAAAGTAGTGCCGTGCCATTCCCGTGGTTCGTCTTATTTGGTTCCTGAGTAAGACTTACCACGGGTAAAATAGCTTGCTACTATTGTCAAATAGCTTTGGCGCAAGCCTTCCTAGTTTAATAAATAGCATAGACACGCAATTTACAACAGAAAAAATAAAATTACATGCAAATTAATACACCATGCATTGATAAAATTACTGTTACAAATTAACTCATTATCATTTTAAGTTAGTAGGTATAAACACACAAAAATACCTCATTGTCATTCATGCATTTTTATTGTTATATAGTCTCGCGTGTTCATGCACTATTAAAATCTATATGTATTAATAGGAATCAGTATACTATACGCAAATACATCAAATTTAAAACAAGACTGCCTCCATGGTCTAGCGTCCGTGGATTTAGACTCGGACATACCGGGTTCGATTCCTGGTCGGGACAAAATTTATTTATTAATGTAAATAAATACATTTTAATTAATATTTAATTTATTTGTGATATTTATCGAGTTTCGTACTGTGGAGACACCGACGAGCTTGCACACTTGTCATTGTCATATAAGCGTGGTTTCTGACCACCCCGAAAGGGAAACGGTCGTGATGATACTTTACTTTAAAACAATATGAGACAAATGGTATGAGAAATAAAGCTAGGACAATCGCATCAGAAATAATTTGTAGCGTGCAGGTGGGCATATTGTCCGTAAAACAACAAAATCAATTAGATAAACTAAACCGCCTATATCATATAGACTATATATTTCAGAAACGATTATCATAGCTTTCTTATTCTTATACCGTTTGGTTTCTTGCTCCGTCTTGTTGTTATATGTATATACATATTTCATGTCTCTGGTCTTAAATATTCAAAAAATTTTACACTTTTAAAAATACACAACCCAGGATTATAATTGCGAGCAAAAAATAACTAGTATTTCATGCGTTGATATTAGTTTTGTTGTGTCTGTCTGTCAGAGCTCACGTTTAGCGAGGGTGCGATAAGACAAGGCAGCTGTCTTCAACTGACCTTTTCCATACATTCGCATCGCGCGCCTGCAAACTTATTTACGTCCTTATTGGAGACTAGCGCCATCTAGTAGCTGCTCTTGTAATTAAAATATTTTTTTTTTTACAAATGAGATCGACAACATACTTAGCCTGGGTTGCACCAACATAAATTATCTGTAATTGTAACTATTAAAGTTATAAATGAAGTCAGCTGGTTTTTATTAATAACCTACATTTTAATTTTAATCGTTACTAATAGTCTTCGTTTTGGTGTAAACCAGCGCAAAAAAAAAAAAATTTAGACCAGAAAATATTGTAGGTTTGCCAACTCGTAAATTTTAGTAGTATGATTGACTCCTTGTTTTTGGCTAAAACTTACACTACTACTAAACTATTACTCAAATTTAACCATTGTATCGTAAAGTCTAAGCATATAAATCTTAGCCAAAGAGGGCTCCCCGCAGACCACAGACTTTTTATCGGCTCTCTTCTTTCTGTCTTTAAGGGACTTTATTCATAATAGTTTTTTTATAATTTTAACGGGTTTTTACGCGGTTTACCTTAGAGACATTTCTCCCGACATTTCAGCCAAGTAAGTACACCGCATAGCTTCAGTCGACCCGTGACCACGGCCAATGCAACCTGGCTGAAACGTCTCGGGAGAAATATGTCTCTAAGGTAAATCGCGTAAAGACCCGTTAACATTATAAAAGACTCCTAATAAGTATGATAATTAGGGCCAAAAAAGAAGACCAAGAGGTTTTATACCATCGTATTTTTTGTTGAGTATAATAAATATCTTTTTTATGTGCGTATCATTTATCATTACAGCCCCTAGAACACGGCGTCCTAGACCTCCACTGCTGGAGATGGGCCTTCCAGAACAGATCTGGAGAACTTCACCTACACTCGCCACGTTGGCCAGACAGCTTGGGGGGAAATTGTATAATAATATTAATTGAAATTAAATAATTAAACGTATTACATTTATTAGATAAAAAAAAAACTTTGAGTTTTAACTCAACTGATATTTCTTAGCTTGATTTTCAAAACCAAATTAACTCTTACCACCTTTGCTTGTTTAGGTTTTTTTTACAAATGATTTTAAAATTTATGTTTACAATTAACTTCGAATTCACCATGCTTCAACCGTCGTCGGTCGTGTCTATAAATTTCCAATCCAGGAAAAAATGCGTTCATCAAACACTAGATATCTAATGTCTGCAGTCGCGAAATAAACAGAAGCGATTTAATATTCGGATTCAATGTGGATTGGATTCGGTGTCACTTCAAATTTTGTTCGTATAAAATTATAATAAAGATGCGTCGTAGACTACACGGAAAGGATGTGGCGTTCTTGTGCCTGGTTTAATGGTAAATTAAAAGTAATTGTTATCAGTGGAAATATTTAAAAAATTACGTTTGGTCTGCGAACCAATAATTAATCCCTATTCCCTTAGTAGAGAAGTATTGTGATATTTTTTCACTGCCAGCATCTCTTGTATCGTAATAAAAAAAGTAAAATATCATCACGACCGTTTCCACGCTTATAAATAAGCGGATTCACATTTAGCCAACTTTACTATAGGCCAATCATGACAAGTGGCAAGCTCGTCGATGTCTCCAGCGTACCAAACTCGAGAAATATCACAAATAAATTAAATATTAATTAAAATGTATTTATTTACATTAATAAATATATTTGTGTCCCGACCAGGAATCGAACCCGGTACCTCCAAGTCTAAATACACGGACTTAACCGCTAGACCACGGAGGCAGTTGTATCGTTGTATCGTAATAGCAATGACATAAGTTAGTTTAACAGCATTGTATTCGTAAAACGGATATTATCAGTGTAAATCTTGAAAAATATTGATTGACAAATATCCATTCTATATGTGTGCAGAGTTCAAGACTTCAAGGCCAAAAAACCGACGTAAATTCGTCCTTGTAAAGTCGTAAATTTGCCATGTTACTTATTTACTATGTTTATAGCCAAAAAATACTAAAAACTATAATATCCTTATATTTAGAGAAGTAGTCTTAAGGACTCAAATTAGATGCCATTAATATAGTCTAGGAAATAGTGTCTGAAAACTTGTGGATGACGACAAAAATTTAGTAATGAAATGCCGCGTTTCTATGTAACACATGTGGAACACAACTTACGAATTTTCAACACGAGAGAATAAAGGGCTGACAACATTTTCGTAGCTTTGATTTTGTGCTTTCAGTAAGTAGGTAGGGTATTTTAAAAAAGTTTGATCAGAAATACCATAATTGGTATTATTGCTTGTTCATTTCCATATAGGCGATGGGAAGTAACAATTCTGACAGGTTAAGACAATATTTTATTGACCAAACATTATTTTTACATATTTTTTTTAAAATTTCACACAACAATATTGAAATATTCCGAATATACCTACGCACGCGTTTTTTGTTTACACTACATTAATAACGATTTAATATAATTCTACTAGTATAATTGCTTTAACCTAATCATATATATTTATTGTTTGCTTTTATGTATACATACATATCTTCACGCCAGATCCCTTGCGGGGTAGGCAGAGACAATTGAGCGCCATTTGACACGATCACGACATACCTCTTTCGCTTCGTCGACATTCATTAACCTCTTCATACATGCCCTTTGGTTACGAAGACTTTTTAATGCACCTTCAGTCAGTGTTTTATTTATTTGATCGTGATATGTGAGTCTCGGTCTGCCAGGGCCTCTTTTACCCACAACTTTCGCATTATATATCTGGTTCGTCAATCTTTCATCGCTCATCCTTTCAACATGCCCGAACCATCGTAGCATGCTTTTCCTTATTTTTGTCCCTATGCTTTCCTTCATACCAACCCTTTTCCGTATTTCGACGTTACGTATGCGGTCCGCCAAAGTGACGCCACATATCCGCCGCAACGACCGCATTTCTACTGCATTAACCCTACTCTCATGCGTATTCTGACATATCCACGTTTCGCTTCCATACATCAGTGTTGGTACCAACATGGCATTGTGTATGGCGAGCCGAGCTTTGTCACTGACATTTCGACTGCCGATCAGTGACCCCAGGGCACCGTTAACACTATTTCCCGCGTTCACTCTTCTTTCAACGTCCCTATCGTACTTCCCATCCGCAGTGAAAACACTGCCCAGATATATAATTTCATTTACTTGTTCTAGAGTTTCATCATCAATCTTTATCGTCACGGTTGTCATCCTTCTTCTTTCAAACACTAGTACCTTGGTTTTTCTCGCATTCAAACGGAGTCCTTTTTCTGCACATCCCTCCTTCATTCTTGTGACTAGTGATTGCAGTTGTTGTTCGGACGATGCCATAAGAACGGCATCATCTGCATAAAGCAGGCAGTTCACCACTAGATCACTCATCTTTATCCCACAGTCACTCTCTCTCACTCTTTTTAGGCATTTGTCGAGATATAGAGTGAATAATCTAGGAGAAAGCACACAACCCTGTTTGACGCCCATTTGGGATTCAAAGCAAGGCGACATACCCCCCTCCACCCGCACACAAGCTTTGCAGCCCTTGTACAGGGACTGTATAGCCTGTAGCAGTTTGTCATTCACTCCATACTCCGGCAATATGTCCCAAAGCTTCTTTCTTACAACTTTTATGTATATTAATGTTAATAAGCACCCTAAACCTCACTTATCTCTATCACAAAGGTTAGCCCTAAGAGAATGCCTATTAAGTGCGCCCTTGTACACTACTTTTGTAATTTTGTGCAATAAAGTATTTTATTATTATTATTATTATCATATCCTTGGCAAAGTCCAAGCCTTTTTCATATCATTTTAAGCTCTTCATTCACGAACAAACACCGTTCTCGAGAGCTATCACACGCATTCTAAGACGATTTCTCAACGTCATCTACACTCAACATTTCCTACCAGCTGTCAAACGAAAATTAAGTCTCTGCATTTGAAATGATTAAAATTAAAAATAGCGTCTAATGTACCAGCTAACGGCTGACCTTCAAAATAAATCTGTCGGTTTGGCTCTATTTTTAAGTTTAATCGTAACTATTATATAAACTTCACTTTCGTTTAACAGCTGGAAGGAAATATTAAGTGAAACAGCCCTTGAGGAAACGTTTTAGAATACGAGTGTATGTCTCTACTAGACTGACATAGCCAAATTGTTTTTTTGTCGGCATTTGGTTCTGACCCAAAAACTTTCCCCTAATCAATAATGCGGAACCCTAAAAAAGGTTTTTCTTGGCAACTATGAACTATCTTTGGATTCCCCTTAAGGGTTGTTTGTTCGCCCTTTTTTGCTATTGCTACCTGTTCGAGTTTTTTATTGAATGTCGACTTTAAAATAGATTTCATAAAAAATAATACTTGAATGAACTGGGACAAGACAAAAGTCATGTTTAATTTGACTATGCAATTAGGCATAGCCAACTTCAGAAAAGAAGTCGACAGACGCTAGAATGGACAGCAATTTGAAGCTGCGCCTCATCTTCTTATGCTTAAAGAACCCTAGTGCTTAAGGAAGGAAGTTTTCAACCAGTGCGTTTCCAGTACTGTCGTACGGAGCAGTAACGTGGACACGGACAGTGGGTCTGGCCCACAAATTGTATGGTTATGAACATCTATGCTCGGTATTTCTGATGGATAAAGTCCCGAATGTGGAAATTTGTTAGAGAACCAAAGTTACCGATATAGCCTATATTCTATGGGTTAGACGGGTTTTTGAGTGTAAACCCTTTACGGGAAGACACAGTGTGGTGTGGGACAACCCCCCGTCAGATGGACGAATGACCTGAAGAAGGTCTCTGGTAGGGGCTGGATGAGGGTGGCAGGAGATCGTGAGACACAGGCTAATAATGATGATGAATACTTACAATGATAAAATACTAACTATAAATAGTATTATTTACGTCCAAACCTAATGCTCTGTTTTTGATTTAGCTTACTATTCGTTCCATCAACAAACGTCAAAATTCATACCCGAGTAAGCAAAACCAAAGATAAAAATATAAGATAGGATTTGGCTGTTTATGGATGATTCGCATACCGAACCGTTGTGTACATATAACGATGAAATAAAAATTCACCCTTTTAACGGATCATTTCCTCGTTAAATGGTTAAAATAATCTGTTTTAAACTCATGGCCAGCGCGTGGCGAGTGTAGACCGTAATCTTCAAAAAAATCAGGAAGGCCTATCTCTAGGACTCGTGTGTTGATGATGGTGAAACTTGAATTATTTTAAAGTGTTTAAATTTACATTTTTGTGGGTATCGTTCAATAACCCATTGTTTTTGGAGTAAGGCCGTCCACGTTGATAAAAATAATCATTTCTTTACGCAACATCACATTTTTTACTCATCTTTATTTTTAGAATTATAAACAATGAATAAGTGAACAATAATAATGACAGTTTTTATAATTTTAACGGGTCTTTACGCAATTTACCTTAAAGACATATTTCAACTTGGCTGAAACGTCGGGAGAAATATGTCTCTAAGGTAAATCGCGTAAAGACCCCTTAAAATTATAAAAACTATTATGAATATGCGCGAAAGTTTAAAAAGTTTAATAATAATGACGACAAAATAGTACGTATTGTATTATAAAACACTAACAGCCAGTTGCAGAAGGGCTGGTTATCTTTTGACATGTTTAACACATGCTTATGAAGCACATTCATTGGCCGAAATAACCAAAGTGACTAGCATCAAGTAAACTATATCAAAATATTGATCAGAGATTATTAGGTATTTTTATTTTTTCTCCTATGATTACTGCATTCGTGGCAATCTGTACAGGTACAATACAATAGGCCACTCTTTTGTTTGATATGTCTATCTGTATTGATGTCAGTATTGGAGGGGAACCCATTGGTTTCTTCCCCAGACTCTGCTAAACCTGACGCCAAGGCCAGGACACTATTTCGCTTGAGCCTGCGGTGTGTGATGCTGCCGGATCCCGGAGGTCTGAGGCGAGCACGTGATGCAAGTCTCAGTTGATACCGTGGCTGTATGAGGTTATTTCCTCTCTTATAGTTTTCATTCGTGGATAGAAAGGAATGTTAAGCATAAGCCTGAGGGATTTGCTCTGAAATCTCTTCAGGATGTCGATGTTACTATTGCTAGCTGTTCACCACAACTGAATACCATATGTCCAAATTATTAGGTGCCTCGCTGTTTATTTAAAGACTCCTGCTACTTACGATCACAATAGCTGCCCAGTCATCATGTAAATGTTTGACATATAAAGAAACAATTTATATAGGTCTTATTATTTATTTTAAATTAATTAAATATAGTATGTTATATGAAACAGCTTGGTTTTTATTTATCTCGCGGCGACATAAGATTTTTGGACATATCCAAGTTTTTTTTTATCGTTATTTGTCCTGCCAAATAAAATTAATAATAAAGAAATCGTTGACAATATAATAGATACAAAACTTGACTCAGTGTTGGCGTTGAATAATTAAAAGTAAATATAAATGATTACGAAATTTGTAAAAATAAACCACGTGATTCACATAAATTTTATTGGGGGCAGAATCGATCGGCATGGGCAAAAAGTATTTGTTTAATTTGACCTTTTTCTTTCAGTGTCCTGTTTTTTTTTAATGCACGTAGGAGTATTTCCAGAGCTTAGGTCTGTTAAGATTGTGGCAACTGTGTCGACTGTCCAAAAATTAACCCCGTGTTATTTTGTCGTGTAATATATTTATAGATAATAGATAGGTTAGCACTAGACAAGGATAACGAATTTGTTACGTCTACTTGACACTAAATGGGACGTTATAACAATAAACAACGCTACATATTCGAGGTAACAATTACGGACAATACAAGGGCCTGAACAAGGCCAGAGTTCAGTCTGTACATAATTAGGTGACTAAGACTCTTTATTGTAGCTATGATATTTAAATGAAACAATTATCCTTCATTTGCGTGTTAGTGATAGCGGGTTTTGAAACATTTATTTCATAATCTGAAAATTATTTATTTATTTAAAAACTTTATTGTAATTTACAATCGGCGAACATAATACCTTAGCATTCTCTGACCGTTGACCGTTGTGACAAATGAGATTTCTTCATTAGATCGAGGATAGCAAAATGATATTAACAAAAATATTTTTATTCCAATAAATACCATAAAAGTAATTCCTATATAAACACACATATACTTAAATACTATATACATATCATTAATACATAAACATATATTATAAATACTATACATAAAAATAACTACTGGTTTTAAGATAATCATATTTATTATACATAATAACACAAGAACTTACGCAATTTTTTTTTATAAAATACGACAATTAGATGATCCATATACCTAGTCAAAGTGTAGATATTCGCAATTTACGAGTAGTTTAAACGTAGGTATTCAACGTGCTTAGCCATGGGTTACCAGCCTGATTTTTATTTAGTGCAATCCAAATGTTTGTTGGCTGACCTCATAAGTTAACAAATAAAATAGTACTTAATTAAAAATTATACCCATGTATAAGATTGTCTGCCGAAGTGCAAAATGTCATTCAACAATAAAATAAGTTATTCTTGACGAATAGACAAAAGTGGGCTCCAGTGGGGGACAACGGGAATAAAGGGTAAAAATAATCTGCCTTTACTTTTGAGAAGTTTCTATTGGGTTTTACCAATACATCATCAGTCAGCATATGCCAATATATTGTCACATTCTTGTAGGGCCGATATGAAACCAGTATTTAAAGAGTCGCTTGAGTGCTATGGAATTCTATCAACATGTTATCAAAAGTCTCGGGAACTGTTAGGACGATGTTTTGACCTTTCGGGTCGTTCAGTAACTAGCCGTTATGGCTAGGTTTTACTGTATGGCCTCATTGTTTCATGATTAAACTAATGTTTTTTATTTTTATATTAAAAACAAATTGTGTAAGCGATTATCGTGATCACATGAATAAAGTAAAGTGTGTTACGAATCCAATAAATTTCTGGAATATTTTAAGCAAGTAAACTATCTTTTAAATACGATGAAATAATATTGCTTTTTCTCTTTTTTCATTATTATTTATTTGTTCTGCCAAATGTCAAAATGTTTTATCATACACAAATTGGTGGAAAATATATCGTACGATAATTTTATAATATCGTTTATATTTTTTTTAAACGAAATACCGTCGTAATAGTTCTTGCACACGGTGCAAGTAATATGCTCAAGTTAAGGCACTTGTGCAGGTTACATGCATTGAATACCGCGTAAACAAGAGTGTGGATCAGCGAGTACCAGTGCGAGCCAATCGCGCGTATGTCACTAGTGCGGGTTACTTGAATTAATACCTGTCAGCATTAGACAAGCTCCTAACAGAGCTTTATTTTAAAAGGAGAGTTTACACTCGCCTTATAAAGTCCTTGTAAATGTCTTTTACTGTCACTGTCAAACCTGAAGACCCTGGTCGGTAGTTTTGTGGTATTATGTCTTAAAACCAGTATTTATTGTACTAAAACATAATATAATATCATTTCACACAAAAAAATCTTATCCCAACGATCAATGGTCAGAGATTGCTTTACGGCATTATGTTCGCAAAGGAGTAGGTATTTATATTTAAAAATCGGTCATATTTTTATTATGTAGGTATGTAATTTCTTTTAATTCTAAATTTAAAAGTATTGACAGTGTTATTTTACAGTGGCCAAGGAAGTTGCCACAAGTACTTTTTGTCAATAAATATTCATAATAGTTTAATAAAATACATATTTCTACTACTTTTTAGATATATTTAATTATTCAGAATAACAATCAATACTGCCACCATAATTCAGCTTCATTATTACAGCTACGAGGGGCGTTCAAAATATTCTCGGTATTGATACGTTACAACCTCTTTTATATATATATTTGTTACTGGCCGCTAAGATTCATCCATTGACATTAAAAAAAAGTAAAATTGGAACCGAGATGTTCTTTTGTTTTTCTGCAATTGCCGAACAAACATGAACACCATGAGCGAATTAACAATTTTAACGAAATTAGAGCACCGATCCGTCATAAAATTCTTGACAAAACAGGGTAAAAATCAAAAAACCATAAAAGAGGAAATGGATTGTGTTTACCGTGAGTCTGCTCCTTCTTTATCTACTATTCAAAAATGGTCAAGCGAATTTAAGCGTGGAAGGGAGAGTATTTTTATTGAAATTTTTTGATTTTATTTTAATTGAAAAAGTAGCTGCGGTTCCGTGGGTGGGTTGAGCACAAATGAATCCATAACATTCATTCCCTCCCGATTGAGAATTTGTCAGATTATAGCTAGCTAGAGAATACAATCCCGGGCACGTTTTTTAATCCCAGGATTACAGGATTTTTGATGCGTTATCCCGGAGCTATCCTGGGATTAGACTATATGTTTTATAATTGGGTTCAAATTAAAAAAAAAAAAATCTTTAATGTTTTTAGTGTCGTTGCACAACACAAATCACAACAGAAAGGTCTTTAAAGACAGGAAATTATTTCTGCCAACGTATAAGCTTCGCTTTAAAGAGGGGAAATGTTGCTAGTCTCATCTTTGGTGAGTAGTCTAGACCACATTTTTCATTTAAAGTTTATTTTTTTATTAGGTTTAATATATATTTAATTTTATTGTTATTGATGTATATTAATAATAAACATTATATACTAATTAAAGTACCTAATTGTCGCATAATTTATGTTGTTTGTTTATCACTGTCCTGTCAGATTTGTCATTCTGTTTCTTTGACAAGAAGGTATTCTATATATAGCAAAGCCTTAATAAATATTTATAAACAAATGAAACACGTCACGAGCATTGAATTGACACCGGTCAGTGTTTATTTTTACCCGACTGTGCAATGCAAATCAGTGTCGGCCGATTTTGATGATTCTCACGTCAATTGATTCGTTACCATCATGCGCGTGTCACTGAAAATTATGACATTAATCAAATTTCATTCAAGCTACAACCAGACGCCATATTGTGGAGAATACAAAATGAATGTCGACAAACTATGTTGAGTGGTCGTCGAATAGGTATTTGAAAATCATGTTGAGGTTTCTCATATAAATTTTAATTTAGAGTGACTATTTAGGATCTATAACGATTTATAGTTGTTTAGCAACCATTATCTACCTAACCTATAATAAAGATATAATAGTGTTAATATAAAAAAGTATCATCACGACCGTGCCCCTTTCGAGGTGGTCAGAAACCACGCTTTTAAAGAAGCGGATTCTAATTTAGCCATCTATTCTATTGGCCCATCATAATTAAATAATTATAATCGCATATTAAAATAGGTAATGTGGATTAATCCATAAATATTTAATGACAATTTTTTACCATTAACTGCCAATACTTGAAATAATGGTGTGGTTGTCTATGTAAAAAAGGAACTCGGTGGTATGTCCTATGAACCAGATATGAAGGAAGGAAATTGTTTGGTTGTTAATATAGCACACGAATATACACTTGTAGGCTCATATCGACCACCTTGCTTTAAAGAGGTTAATGTATACATCGATCAACTTGACAGAGTACTGCAGAAAATTAACACAAAAAACGTTATCTTCACTGGAGATATTAATATAAATACAATGCCAACACATAATTCTACCAATAAAAACAGTTACCTTAATCTGATGGCCTCATATGGGCTGCATCAACTGTCATATATATAGTATAAACTGTCCCACTAGACCTGATAGTGGAACATGTCTGGACCACTTTATGATAAAAACCAAAAATAAATGACAAACAGTTGTATTTGATAAATTAACATCACCAATACTCTTGCACATAGACAACTTACAAAGGACATGGGGCACTTTAGTATGGAAACCATACCCACGGCGGACACGAACAAAATATAGCATAATGTGTTGGTATATGACTCTGATTTACTATGAACTTAGTCGCATTATTGTGGGTTACGGAAATCTTGTAAAAAATAAAGAAATATATTGATATAAAAATCAATAAGATTCCGCCATTTTGTAGCATTCTTGTCAGATAACAATTTCTAAAAGCACTATTAAACAGTATAAATATGTGGGGTACAATTCTAACCAATAAACTACATTTATAACTAGTATTTATACATAAACTACATAAATGATGACGTATTGTTGTCGTTATTTAGATGGTTTGTAATACTACATAAGAGTCTACCTATCATTAACACTTGATAATAAGGTAAACTAACCCAAGTCAAGTAATTTTGACGTTTTAGGGTGTTTGTCGTTAAATCGTGTGGTGTTAAATGAAGTTTACACTGTATATATATGCCATCAGAGAAAAACATTCGTTTAGTTGTGTATTTTTTATTTTAATAAAAACGTCATAACTTTATTTTCCCATCGATAAAAAAAAATGTATGCATATAATAAAAGGCACACATTATTTTCTTTAATTTAAAACCATTTTAGTTAATGCCCGCCACTTTTCGCTAAGCGGGTCATATTTGCCCAGTGACCTTTGCAAGAAAGCAGCGAAATCGGAACGTGTTACAATAGATGTTTTGGCTGTAAGTGAAATTATGGTAAAGTATTCCTGGACAGATTATTACAAGATAAATGATGCTAATCTTGCTACCGATGAGCTAATCGCTACCCTAGACTCGGCTATTACCAAATCCACATCGATAACTAAATACTCCAATAAAACACAACCGTTGAAGTCATGGATCACGTGGTGTAGTTAAGGCCATCAGGATAAGGGACAATCTATTCAAGAAGAACAAACCAAAGAATGATGAATCGCACATTACATACACTACATACAGAAGTAGATGTAATAATATAATTAAAGACCTCGAAAAGCAATATTATGAATTGGAACTTAAGAAACACCATGGTAATATTAAGGAAAAATATAAACATCATTAAAGATATCTGCAATATGAATAAAAGTAAGACTAACTGCATTGATTTATTAAACATTACTTAATGAAACACAGACTGCTTAACTTAATAATGTCAATAACTACTATACAACTATCGGGCGTAATTTAGCTAACCTAACATTAAATAAAAATGATAAAACGGGTAAATATCTAGCCCAATAAGCAATCAAAATCAATGAGTCACCATTAAATTCCTTTGTTCTATTTCCGACAACTAAACAGGAAGTATCAGATACTATTAACAAGCTCAAGTCGAACAGTGCACCAGGCTGGGACAAAATAACATCGAGCTTGATTAAAGATTTAAAACATATGTTATTGTGTCACCTATTGAGCATCTTTGTAACTTATGTTTTAATCAAGGAGTGTTTCCTAAGTCATACAAGAAGGCAATAGTGATACCGGTTTTTTAAATCTGGGGAAAACACTAACTCACCGAAGTTGGTGTTCTGGCTCTAGCTCGTTTGGACAAATTGTAATGTGCTGACCTTGAAACACATTATTTTCTATTACCAAAATCGATTTAGTATATGAACTATAGGTACCAATCAATATACATAGATATGAATGAAGGCGAGACAATAAAGCTTTTCTAAATAATAATAATAAAACTTTATTTCAGAATAAATTCCATATGTGTTAGTAACAATTTTTAAAGAAATCTTATAATATCTAGTGTTAGTAAAAATACAAAAATATATATATAATGATATCGCGGAAATAATGATATACTCGTACACATAGGTTCTGTAAAATATACAAGGAAAGGTATAAAATAGTTCAAATATCAACAAGAGCATATTTTAATGACCTTGCAACACGTCATGTGAACGTTTATTATTTAGGTTTGTTAAAATATTTTACATCTGTACATATCCGGTATAGTCAGCAGGCCTTGTAACACCTTATTTGTCATTTCCCTGTGCAACACAACCTTTTTACAGCTGTCCTCTGTGTTTGCTGTTGATTTGTCTTCAGCCTCTATTACACTATCATAGAGACTCTAATAAAAAAATGAACATTCATTAAAAACTGTAAAGAAATAAATACAACCTTAAAAGAAAAATAATCCCAAGGGTTCTGTCGCCAAAAAAGAACCGTTGAACTACACCATTAAAATCATTTTATGATAGATGCACACAAACAATAAATTCTAATATAAGCATAAGATTTTTTATAATCCCATATGCTTTTGCAGTAATCAGTATGTACCGATAAGGATTTTCGTATCGATATCTCCGTGTCTATCCACAGGATTCGGCCTCTTTTTGTACAGGTTATAATTATATTAGTTTGAGAGGACACCGCAAAAGGAAAAAAATAAAAAATAAAGTGATTCTCGTCATCATTCAATTAGGAAGCTAGTGATCATGCATAGCGGTCGAGATTCCGATTTCCTAATTAGATTATCTAAAAATAGGATTTTGTAATAAGCTTATTACTGTAGTCGACAGACAGACAGCGGAGTCGTTCAGGCTCGGATATTAAATGAGCCTGGGTTAGGGATAGGGACATTCCCCCTTTTACCCCAGTTTCAACGAGCAACGACCCGCTTGGGTGTGACTCACAAACCTAGGGTGTCCAGGTTCGTCTATTTCAGCTCTCCTTTAAAACAACTTTCTCGCCAACCCGTCTGGCCAGCGAGGCGAGTGTAGGCCAAATTCTCCAGATATTATGTTCTGGAAGGCCCATCTCCAACAGTGGAGGTCTAGGAGGCTCTGTTCTAGGGGCTGTAATGTAAAATGTTGGAATGACTTCTCTAAGAAGTAGTCTTTTGTTAGGTGGGTCGTGGCCAAGACGGAGCGATCCTATTTTTATTTATTATAAACTTTGTTGCATGCACAAGGGGCGGGCCCCATTGCCAGCAGCAAACCTTCGGACAATTCAGATCATTTTTGATCTTACTATAGTACATAATTAAATACACTTTAACGCAAAAAAAAATGTGTTGGATTGCTTTCTTCACTTCCTCAAGGTTTGTGAGTTTGTGACACG
Source organism: Tinea semifulvella (assembly GCA_910589645.1). Classification (NCBI taxonomy): domain Eukaryota; kingdom Metazoa; phylum Arthropoda; class Insecta; order Lepidoptera; family Tineidae; genus Tinea; species Tinea semifulvella. Next base: position 9,179,119 of record OU342599.1, read on the forward strand.
CGATCTCTTGCCACCCTTTAATCCTACCAGACCTTTAGGCTATCCGAATATCTTGCGGGACTGGTCGTTCCGTGCGTGGTTTCAACTCTAGAAACATAATACTATACATATTTTAAACTCTACTCCATCGCTCGTCGGTGTCCGATGCACTGTCAGTTTACACTGGTAATTTTGACGTCTGGAACCTTGTCTGACAAATATTAACTTTTTGAATCTTATACATTAAAGAAGAAAAAAGTAAATAAATATAATATGAATATCAATGTTGTCAGCCTTAATTTATTCTATAAATTGTTGCTAAATAAATGTACAAACTTAATAATTAAATTGATTAAAAAATATATATTACATCGATTCTCACAAAAGTACCTAAATGCTTTGCTGATAATGCAAAGGATAATATAAGTATTTTATGCCTATTTTGCTCAGATTTTATATTTTGTTGGTTTTGTGATATCAAATAAATTGGTTTATTTGCTAGAATACACTGTACATTAATTACAGTATAAGTCGCTGTATGACACAAAAGTATCTATATTGCTTGAACTAATTTTAATAGTTGTGTGATATTATGTAACAAGGTATAATCGACGCACTATCAGAGTTCTAGGTATAATAAATCGTAAAAAAAATCTGATTTTTACAATTTGTGTTTGTCAACCAAATTCCTCTGTTAACTGACATAGATATCTTTAATTAGTAATATGCTAGGATAGGAATGTTTATGAAAGGTTTATGATAAGGGACGAATATAATATGATATTGACGCAGTTATATATATTTATAGTTATATATATAACTATAAATTTGATCGTGGAAGGTGGTTAATCTTGGTCTGCTAGGACCTTTTACCCAACAACTTTCGAATTATGATTAAACTTTTTAAACTTTCGCGTACAATCATAATAGTTTTTATAATTTTAATGGACCTTTACGCAATTTACCTCAAATACATACTTCTCCCCGAGCGACGTTTCGGCCAAGTTGCATGGGTCATTTCCTGTTTTTGTCCCTATAATTTCTTCTATATTATGTCTGTTTATGTTTAATTAGTAATGTCTATATTTACTCTAGACTGCTTTTGATAGGTGTATGATATGGGACGAGGTATGACCGACGCACCTATCAGAGGCTAGCGTATACGTATCTATAAATATCAGAGGACGCGACGTGAGAGCAGTGACCTGAAGGTGGACCATACCTATAAACAAAATATAGCGTCTTTATTCTCAGCCTAATAAACAATTTGATAATTAAATTAGCTCGTACTTATAAACAAATACATTATTAATTACATTATCGTGTTTTTTAAAGGCTGCTAATACATTTATAAATGCATTATTAATATCACCTCGCAACAACAAAAACAATTTGTAGGATCTGGATGCTGTCTGATCAGTTTAATCTAATAGTCTTCTCCAGAAGCAGTCATTTTTACGTAAAAAACTCGTGCTTTTCGAGTGTGAAAATAGGCACTATTGGTCCGGGACGGGGACCCATACAAAGCCTATTGACAAGTGATACTCGCGGTTTCCTGTCTCTAATCTCGGTTACTTGTCGAACCCTCCAACTTTATCTGACCTTTACCAGCGATCTCCTTTAGATCATCATAATCACAGCCACATAGTCCTAAACCTTCACTGTTTGAGATGGGTCTTCCAGAATTTCCTAGATAATTTGGACTACACTCGCCACGCTGCACTGGCCAGATGGTTGACGTGGGTTTGATTTCAGTTTTAATAACAATTTATTAACGATTCCACAAGTTGGTATTAGTGGAACTTGCGCCGCTTGCCGGACTGCGACCCTCACCAGAGAGCACGTCCTCGTTCCCAGGGGACCAACGTCATACCATCGGGTCTTTTGCTATCATCTCGGATTACTCCAGCAGTCTCCAAAAGAGCTGTGACCTAGATGGTGGCTAGAGTCCTTTCGATAGTATCGTTAAGGGAGCCGTGGCGGGAAAATTTGCCCGAGCTTTTTGGAACAGGATAGCCCATGAACTCCAAGTCTCTCGACCTCCTTTCCACACGGACATACAATACACTTAATGGTAGCCCACCCGATGTGCCGAGGTTCGTAGAAGGCAGAGCGTGTTACCAGTTGGTAGATAAACAAATTACTCATAAATACGTCATTTTTATTAAGTCGCGGTGGTGGCTCGGTTGTAAGAACGCTTTCTTTAATTCCTACAAGGTCGGTTCAAACCTCCCCGACATGTACCAATGAGAAAATACACTTTTCTTACGTACATTTGTCATAAATTTGCAACACCATCGTTTCCGTGCCACGGAGAGCACGTTAAGCCGTCGGTCCCGGTTCCACTAAAACCAACTTGTGGAATCGTTAATAAATTGTCATTAAAAAATCACATTCTCGCGTGGCGAATGTAGGCCAAATTCTTCAGATAGATGTTCTGATAGGCCCATCTCCAACAGTGGAGGTCTAGGTCACTTCTAGGGGCTGTAATGATGTAGATGACGTCATTACACGTTTAATATTTGTTGCTTTGGAGTTAAATAAGTCTATGTTCAAATCTTCCGCAAGAATATTATAATCGTTACATGCTCTTAGAAATAGCTGTTCTGCCTATACCTGGTACTACCTTTTGGAACGAACAAGAGTGGACATCAAAGAATAAGCCTTGGTTTCCGTAAACCTAAACAAGCCAGCAACTCAGGACTATCATCGACTCATTTGCTACATTTATTAAATATTCAACATCATTGATATTGCGCCGAACTAAACTTACAGCGTAAAGGCGAGGCAATCAGACAGACAACACCCACTCAAGTATTACTTATTTACACACATGCCGGTACATTATTAGTAATTAATGCGTCACTATAAAAAGTTTTGACATTGTTTACATTTAATATTTTGCTTCGCTGAACTCATAAATTAGAACGCAAAGTTATACGGTGTCAACTTCTTTGTTAATTAGGTTGATAAATATAGTGTACGGTTCTTTATCTTGAATGTTTTTATGTTGCCTTATCGCTGGGGGCCAGTAACCACTGGCTACTTGGAATCGACCTCCCAGATATTTTGTATCTTGCAACTTTTGCTCCGTCTTATCATTATAACTGAAGTTGACATTTCAAGAATTGTTGATTCTTATTACAAAACAAGGTTAAACTCTGGTGTAGGTACCATTTGGATTTATATTTTAGTATAATTAAACTAATTACGTGGCCGAGTGCTTACGGTTGTTTATTTATTTACAGAGGTAGGTACTTTTTTTTTTACAAATAAACTGGTCTCTTAACGCTTAAGGTATTATATCCTTTAAGATATAGTACGTCTCCCGAGCGACTTTTAGGTGCATTGAACGTGGTTACGATACGAGTATGTTTTGTATTCTGGGAAGGGGAATAATATGTTAATTACTTGTTAATAGGGAATATGCACGTTTATAGGGGGTGTTTTTTAGAGGTATAGAACTTTGAAATGGAATAAATCAAGGATGAATTTTTAAAATTGATAGAAATTGAATAAATCAAAAGATAATCTTTTGGCATTATAATTTAAATATGATTTCTGGCATATGACCGGCACGCTGGTACGCGGTATGTAAGTTTTGTTTTCTAAAAAAAAAATATTTTTATTTTTGAAATTAAAACATTTAAATAAAAAACAACATTGTAAATGAATCTGTAATATTTATTTATTCGAAGAAAAAGAACAGAGACAGGCAGTATAAGAACAATTAAGATACGATACAGTAGGAGCCATTAGAATTATACCCGCCACCAAAATATTTCCCACTGTGGACAATAGTGCACCATTTATATTTTTAGATACGTTAGTACTACATATGTATACCTTGGCCAGGTATAAAGGATAATACAATTGCAGTGTTCGAATTTATGGAACTATCAATGAACAAACTCCGAAGCAAACCCCACCCCACCCAGCGAGCTAAACCGACAACAACAGCTTCTTTATTTTGGCCTTAAAACATGCATCACCAATCCGTCTGGCCTGCGTATTATTATTAATCGCAATAATTAAAATGGATTCAAAAATATATATGCAAGGAATAAAACGTATAAATGTAAGCCTATTCTATATACCGAAACATACATACAGGTGTGGCGATAAATAGGTGGTCAGCTCAGCATATGCTACAACCGAGGCTGAAGCGCTGATTTTCAGCTGATGCCTTATGTTGGGTGAATCACAGGTGGAAAAACACTAAATTTACAGTTTACATATATTTTTAACAAATAAGAGTAAAATAAATAAATAATATTATGATAAATAAACTAATAATTGTAAATTAATGATAAGTAATGGTCAAGGAAAAACAATAGTATATTAATAAATAGAATAAGATTAGGTAACTTGCAGTAATATTAACATATGCTTTTTGAGAGCCGATCTGAAACCTGCTAAGGAATGCTTGTCCCGAAGCGGTGGAGGCAAGTTGTTCCATATTTTCACAGCAGCGTACCTAAAGCTACCTCGAAACGCAGATGTCCTAAAACGAGGGATGCAGAGTAATTTATGAATTGCTCGCGTGTTGTAGTGTTTAGGCTGGCTCGGCTATTTAAGTTTTTCATAAAAGTAATTTGGTATAGAGGTCCCAATTACATCAAACAGTAGCGTTGCTAGGTGAATTGTTCTACGACTACTAATTTTCTGCCGGTTATAATGGTTAAAAAACAGAGTGACGTGGCATCTGAGCGGGATGGGATAACAGAACCGGGCGCAGGCGTTTTGAACATGCTGTGTCAGGCGCTCAGTTCTACCCAGCAAGCAAGGACCAAGTACTCTGTGTTCTAGGGGCTGTGATGAATATATACTAGTTTTTTAACGTTACATGCATATTCCCAGATATTATATATCTTGCTGGGCCTAAAAAAATAACTATATGTGAATATTTAACTAAACCTATTTTAATGGGAATATTATAAAGGTAAACACTTATAAAAGGAGTGGTTTATGACCACTCCGGTATTGCGATCCTCAATATTGTTATGACTTATGACGGATTAATACTTTTTTTAATATCAGATTAGCTGTTTGATTTAGCAAATTGCTACAAAGTTTTACATACATAAATACATACATATCTTCACGTTCAAGCGGGGTAGGCAGAGACAATTGAGCGCCACTTGACACGATCACGACATACCTCTTTCGCTTCGTCGACATTCATCAACCTCTTCATCATGCCCTTTTTGTTACGAAGGCTTTTTAACGCACCTTTAGCCAGTGTTTAATTTATTTGATCATGATACGCGAGTCTCGGTCTGCCAGGGCCTCTTTTACCCACAACTTTCGCATTATATATCTGGTTCGTCCTTTCCTTATTTTTGTCCATATGCTTCCTTTTACTTTCCTACCCTTTTCCCTATTTCGACGTTAGGTATGCGGTCCGCCAAAGTAACGCCGCATTTCTGACGCAACGATCTCATTTCTGCTGCATTATTAACTCTACTCTCATGCGTATTCTGACATATCCACGTCTCGCTTCCATACATCAGTGTTGGTACCAACATGGCATTGCGTATTGCGAACCGAGCTTTGTCACTGACATTTAGACTGCCGATAAGTGACCCCAGGGCACCGTTAACACTGTTTCCTGCATTCACTCTTAGTTCAACATCCCTATCGTATCCGCAGTGAAAAAACTGCCTAGATATATAACTTTATTTACTTGTTCTAGAGTTTCATCATCAATCTTTATCGCCATGGTTGTCATCCTTCTTCTTTTAAACACTTTGTTTTTCTCTGATTCAAACGGAGTCCTTTTTCTACAAATTCTGCAGTTTTTATTACGGAATCAATACAACACGAAGTATGTGTTTTAGCAGATATTTTTGTTTAGCTGCGTTTTATGAGCCAGTGTACGTTTTTCATTTGTTTGATAATAAAATGTAAATATCCCTAATTGTGCTTATAACAGTTTATAAACTATAGCCGATATAAAAATGTTTCCATAAAATTGATTTACTTGTAGTGATTATAGGTTTATATTTAGATGGCTGTGGTTCCTATAGATCAGGGTTGCACAGACTTATTAATACTAGGGGCCACTCGGCCAAATCATGAACTGATAGCGGGCCGGCCGCCAGAAGTAGGTATAGGTAGTTAAAGACAATAAAGAATTGATAAAAATTTATTAAAATTAAAAAAGAAATTATTAATTTGAAGCGTGGCACTGCATAGTGCTTACAATCTTTTTTATATTTGGCTCAAATTTACTTGTAGCAACACGTAAAACTGCTTCCAAACTTTCATTTGCAAGGCGGTTTCGATTTTTTGTTTTATTATTATTTAGTATTGAAAAAGTTTGTTCACATATATAGGTAGAACCAAATAAGCTGGCACATTTCAGAGCGTTTATGCGCAACTCTTCGTACATATTTTTATCAATGCAGCGGTAAAAGTTCAGCAAGTCTCCTTCGTTGAATTTGTTGCGTAAATCTTGGTCATTTTGAATGTCGATAATTTCTAACTGCATTGACTCTGGCGCATTTTCAACTGAAATAGTGAAAGGATTGCTGAATATGTCCAACAGAGGTTTCACTTTTTTAAACTCCGAAAATCTGTCTTCAAAAGATTGAATCAAAATATCTAGCTTTTCTACATAACTGAAATTAATCGCAGTTTTGTTGAATTTTTCAGCCATTTTCTTATAATTCGGAAAATGATTATAATTTCCAGAATTCAATTGTGATCTGAAAAGTGTCAGCTTGCATTGAAAGGATGTTACATGAGCATAGACCTGGGATATCAGTTGATTTTTGCCTTGAAGCCGTGTGTTCAAGACATTCAAATGATTTGTAATGTCAACTAAATAAGCTAAATCACACAACCAATCAGGATTTTTAAGTTCCGGGACATCCCTTTGCTTTTCCGCCAGAAATATTCCAATTTCTTCTATTAAATTTAGAAATCGTTCCAGTGTCAATCCACGACTTAGCCACCTTACTTCTGTATAATACAGTAAATTTCTTTCGATGTCATCAAGGAATTGTTTGAATTGTCTGTGATTGAGTCCTCGTGATTTTATGAAATTTACAGTCGAAACTACTACTTTCATTACATTTTGAAATTCATTTTTTTTAGAACAGAGGGCTTCCTGGTGTATAATGCAGTGGAACTGCATGAGATCTTTAGTGTTTATGTTTTTTTCTTGCAGGTGCTTTTTCAGCAAAGTAACTAGCCCGGAATTGATACCAATCATGGAAGGAGCACCGTCAGTCGCAACTCCCGATAACTTAGATAAGTCCAAATCAGTTTTTGAACACTCGTCCAAAAGTCCATTGAGTATATCAACTCCTTTGGTTTGACCTTTCAATGAACACATTCCTAATAACTCTTCGAAGACTTCAAAATCTTGAGTAACACCTCGTATGAATATGAGAAGTTGAGCTGTGGAACTAATATCAGTCGATTCGTCGAGTGCTAATGAAAAAAATTCCATGATCTTAGTTTTTTCAATTAATTGTTCCGCAATATTACCTGACAAGGACATAATTCGTCTTTGGATAGTCATACGATTCAGTTGAATTTTCTCAAACTTTTTTGCTGCTTCTGGACACATTTTCTTAGCGGCAATTTCCATGCATTCTTTTACAAAATCGCCATCATTGAAGGGGCGACTTCGCTTTGCTATCATTCGAGAAATTTCATAACTAACTTCTGTAGCCGTTTCTGAATCTTGAATGTGTTTTGTAAACATAGCTTGCTGACCAATAAGCTCCCGTTTTAAAGACAACATTTTTTGCTTTCTTAATTCGCCTGTAAACTTGGTAAAAGAAGGATGCTGCGTTTCATAGTGCCTTTTTACATTATAATCCTTTGCAATCGCAACAGAATTCTTGCAAATTAAACAAACGACTTTGTTATGCGACCATACAAAAAAGTATTTCTCAGTCCAAATTTCTTGAAACTGCCGATTTTCATCTTTAACCTTACGTTTTTTACTAGGTCCTGGCTTCTCCATGTTGCGTTCTAATCCTGGCTAGGATTAACACAGCACCTAAAAACAATTACAGTACCCACTTAAATTACCTATCCTTTTTTAAATTATCAAAAATAATTGATTAAATATTATTTCTCAGAAATTTTAAGATTTTTATACAGATTTTATCTGAAATAATGACGTAATTATTACAGTTAGAGAAATTCTTATAAAAATAGTAATTTCTTTGTTTATTTTAATATTTAGCCAACATTAAAGCTAAATTTGATTAAAATTGATTAAATAGGTAGGGAAACACTTATTAATAACAGAGTTTTACTTACGTTTTCACAACACAATTATACACGGCACTTGACGGGTTAACACTGCAACAGGAAATCTACGTTGAATGTGGATCAAAATATATGACACCGGCTAGTCGAGTTAAAATCTACACTATCCACACTACAGAACTATTGCCTCCCAAAAACACTAATAAACTGCACTTATTCTCAATCACTTATTACTTCGCTTTGTATTTTCGCGCTTATTTATTTCTGTTGTTGACACTTCACTCAAATGAAAAGCGAACTGTTCGGCCGCTGCGGTTAACGTGATTTTTATACCGCGCAAACGACTCTGGAAGCTTCGTGTAGATACGCGAGCAATCGGGAATACGGGACTATATCTATCTCGCTTGCTCACCGCGCTAGAAAATTCTTGATTTCTATAGCGAGCGATGTTACTTGACTTAGCAATTTTGGGCGCTAGATTCAAATTGCGCGCGCGCGAGTTTCACATTACTTTTCGAACATATTTTTTTTTTGTTTTATTCTGGAATAGAATTCAATATTTTTCGAATGCACGAGAGTATTATTTTTGCTGTCGGCGGGCCACCAGTATTCGACCCACGGGCCGCATGCGGCCCGCGGGCCGCGGTCTGTGCATCCATGCTATAGATTATGTGCGCTTTGTCATTTCCTCTTATTTTAGTTATTCCGTGGTCTCAGCGACCACAGGTTGTAGAAGTACCTATTACATATTGTCACCAATAATGTACTTTTTTGAAAATATTGATTCAGATGATTCCAAATCTATAATATAATAAATACATATTGCATTAAAGTGTCCACTTGAAAATTAAACATAATTTAAATAGGATTATAGAACAAAAGATGTTCGTGTATATTGTTTCAGCCGAATTCCCGTTCTTAAGCCGCAAAAGTTTTACATAATCCAAAAATATATAATAAATTGCCAGATACACTTAAGGATTTGCCATTACATAGGTTTAAAATAGATTTAAAAAAGATATTATTCGATAAATGCTTACTACACGATCAAAGAATTCCTAAATGACAAGGCAATTATATAAAAAATTGGTTGGACATCATTTTTTAAATATATATTATGTAGGTATTTTAGTTAAAAATAAGTTAGACTATTTAGACTTTATGTAGAATTTAGGAGAATCTTTAAGTTTTATTATTATGTTTTTAAACTTTTCTCCTTAAGAGCCGGTTTTTCTTTTTGTGTAACTACATTTTATTTTGGGACCTATTGTAGAAAAGACCTGCAAAATAAATGAATTTGAATAAAATAATCCTGTAACTAAAGCTAAGACTTAAGTGGTTACCTATACAGTCTCGTCATAATTTAATAATTATCTGCCTACTCTACTCTGTCCTCTATAAACCCCCTGTTACCTTCATATTTAGAGGATACATTTTCCTTTGGCTACTTTTATGAGAGAATTTTTCGTTATGTTCACCACACAAACTTTGTTTTTGATTCTTTTTATGTCGTAGCTGTACCGCTTTGGAACAGCTTGTCCCTTAATATCCGCCGAGCTCCAAGCAGGGTCATCTTTAAAAAACTGGTTTACTTTCACCTTTTGAACTCACAATAAAGTCCTTGTATATATCGCTCAAGGATGTTGTTGTAATGTAGTGTAGTACCTATATGTATTCATCTTGTATACGCAATTTATATATGTATGTACTTGTATATACTGCGTGTAAATTAATAAAGAGCAAATATTTTTATATTATAATCTAAAATAAAAATAAAGAATTACGTATTTTTATTGTAATTATTTAGTAATGAAATCTTAAGTTACGGTGCAGAGAAGTTTTCCTTAAGATATCGCCACTCATACTTAGCCTAATCAAGTAGGTAGCGAAAGGTCGACGATCGCGCGAACGTTGACTTAGCTAATTGTTACTCTCTCTATTTCGTCTATCGTCTGTGAGCGAGATCAATTAATAATAATACTTAGGCCGGTTGCGGAAAGCATATATGAGCAATATTTTGATATGTTCCACGTGATTGATCGTTAGTTTATCACTTTGGAATAACGTGTTTCATAAGCATACTTTAAACATGTCAAAAGATTATCCTTCCTGCAACCGGACGTATAACTCCCCAGCCTTTAGGTATTTATCACGATAGATATTGTGATTTTCAGACGCGGCCTTAGTCACCATACAGTAGTGTTTTGTTTTTCGGATAATTATTTTATTCTTTAAAAAAACCCGATGCCTAAATAAATATTTGCTCTTTTGCCAATTACACGTGGTATACGTCTATATTATGCCATTTTTATATGTAATTTATTAATAATAATAAATTGTTTATTATCAGGCAACAGTTGGCCCATAGATAAATACCTTACAACTAAAATACATATAAAAATAACATTAACTTTGGAATAATAATATTAATTAATCTAAAGCTTCCGTATCTTCATCTTCTTGTGGTCATAGAAGTACCCATCAGGTACTGTGACCTTCTGAGGAGTACGAGAAGCTTCAGTGGACGGTGCCGGCGTCCCTGCTGGGGGTGGTGCAGATGGAGTAGGTACTGTGCGGGGCCCAGGAACATCGTTGGTTCTGCGTGAAGCAAATCCACGAATGTATTAATACTCATCTCTTATGTTTTTAATGTCCCGAAGTTTGATTTGATTGAAAAGAGTGTCCATATTATGTTCGCCCACGCTTTTGTATCCGTTGCACCTCGCACAATCCAATACTTGGATTTTAAAGATATATTAATCATATATTTGTTTTTAGTAAAATAGTTATAAATGTCTGTATCTAAAATTAGGTATATGAAAGTGAGAATATGTCTAAAATGTCTAATATTAGAGTTGATATTCGTATATTATGTATTTTCAACGTAAGCTCTAGCTGAGCTAAACTCACGCTAAAACTGGCATTAAGTAACAGAATACACTATCTTCACAATCTAGCGATTCCGCCTAAAATAGACTGTCCCCGGCGCTGATAGTATCCCCCACCAACGACCTTCCACAAGTCATCTGTCCACCTGACAGAATGCTGCGTCTATCCTATCGTTATCAGTTTTGCGACATACGTATTTTCTGCGTCTGCCGCATAATGGGCTTCTTTGCTTGAGTACGACAGTACGAAAAAGTTATTTTGTTTCATGTTTTATCCCATTTTGTTATTATTGTTTTCCTTTTATGTTCTTTTTAATTAATGTTTATAGTTTTTATTTTACTTTTAATCGCATGTTTTATATATGTATATATTTTATATATTAACTTTTATTTTTTATTATTATAATTTTTTAGTATTTTTCAATGTTGTGTACTTTTTTTAGGCTAGCAAACCCGACAGGATTGTTTGTCTATGATTTCACTTATTGTTTTGTTTGTTAGCTGTTATTTGTACCTTACTTTAAATAAAATAATAAACTGAGACTAACCCGCTGGGATGCCACATTCAAGCCATTTAGCATTCTGCTAAGGTCCTCCAGCGAGCTAGCTAGCTAGATGACTATGTCATCCGCGAGATGTATTCTTCATTGACTTTGCCGTAGTTTTTCCAACTATAGGAATATATTAATTGCATTTTTAAAACCCACTCAACTGCCAACTATTCTATATTTATTATACCAGATACTCGGATCAACCCCAGAATTGTTTAGAACGTTACATCTTCCAATTACCAACTTTTTTTCTTTCCAACAAACACAGGAGATGGACATTTGATTTTTTAAATAGAATTGTGGTCCGAATCAGCCTCAATAAACAAAATTAAACATAGATAGCATATTGAGTCAATACAAGTACGAGTAAGTTGATTTTTTTTATCTCAAAAGAGTGCCAGTTCTACAAATGATATTATATATAAACCATAAATTATTTTGATTGTGTTAACAGTGAACTTAGTATACCTATTAATATTGTAAATGTTTACCGTCGATTGACAAGAAGAAGACAAATTATTATCGATCCATTGATACACCGTGCCGAGTGCTTTTAAATGTGCATCGAACTTTACGTAATTTTTTTTATAGTAGGTAAACGAAAACTACTAACTTCTACAACGAAAGGTTCAGCGCACCTAGCGGACAGTTTTTTTTTTGCAACTGCGAGTTATTAATCTTTATAGTTGCGTAAACGGTTCAGCTGTATTCTTCTTATTATTTTTTTTCGATTTTGCAAGTGCGAGTGACAATTAATTTAGTTGCTCCCAAGATAAATTAGCTGACTGTATAGAAATTACATATTTTCGATTACTTTAAAAGATAACGTAAATCTCGGTTCTAAGCTACTAAGCACTTCAATGATTTTGCTATAGTTTACTATTTATAATAATAATAAATTCAAAACAAAAAGTGAGTATCTTAGTTTTTATCTATCCTAACAGATGACAGAGGGGAAATGTTGCCAGCCTTCTTGGGACTATCGGTGAAGGGTCGTCTCTAGAGGACATTTTTTACTTAAAGTTTATTTTTTATTAGGTTTAGTTTAGGTATATTTATTTTTTACACTTGTAAGTAGTTTTAATTATATTCCTTCGAATAAACTATTCTAATAGCTAATGTTAGTACACTGCAAAAGAAAAGTATAAATAATAATAAAAAATAAATAAAGGCTAATAAAAGAAAAAAAATAACCACTCCTCCCTCAACCTATCTGAAACTACGTAGGCACATTACGCCCGCCCTACCAGCAGCCGCGAATCATAACTCTCTGATTTCATCTTCAGGATACTGTTTTAGGGTTTGTCTTCACTCTATTATCATGAATATTATTATTCAACGTATTAATTTAATAATAAATGTTCCATCCAATCGGTTCTTACTCTTAACATACAAAAATGTCGATCTTGGGTCAGTGAACTTATAATAATAGAACCGTCAACGCGAATGTTTGCGGCCATGCTTCGATGCTGCGGCATCAAAATTATAGTCATTCGCCTACGCTCATTACGACCTCGCATCGTAGTTGTGTATAAAAACAATTTTAAAATGTCCGCCTTTCGTGTTAAAATCAATTAACTGCGCTGCATGTTTTAATAGTTGGGTTAGACGACATAAGGTTTGAACGCGCTGTCATCAAATGGCGACTCATTTTTTGTTTGGATTTGCCTCTATATGTACTTTTATCTTAATGCCTGTAAGTTTGTTTGCCAATTGCAATACGGGATTTCCCATGTTTGTCTTCGTGCGTTGTCAAAGGGTGTAGGGACCAAGTTTTGCAACATCGTATTTTTTTAAATCCTTACGAATTCTTACCATAATGGATATTGTGTTGACCTTACGTGTCACCTACCTACTTACTCGTGCGTGAACGTTGTCATCAAATCAAATTGTCAACATAATAGATTATTTATTTATACAAAAATAATACGGATAGTTATGTTAATATCTGTTATCTGTTATCCATATAACTGCATCTGTGGTCTAGCGGTTGAGTCCGTGGATTTAGACTCGGAGGTACCGGGTTCGATACCTGGTCGGGACACAATAATATTTATTAATTTAAATAAACAAATTTCATTAATATTTAATTAAAAACGAGCTAGCCACTTGTCATGATTGGCCTATAGTAAAGTTGGCTAAATGTGAATCCGCTTATTCATAAGCGTGGTTTCTGACCACCCCGGGAGGGAAACGGTCGTGATGATACTTTACTTTTTTTAAAATATTTGTTATACAATATTTAGCGAGCGACTAGATTAGATGATAGCGCATGATTGGCCTATAGTAAAGTTGGCTAAATGTGAATCAACTTTTTTTTTTAAATACTAGCACGATATGTGACCTTGCGCCCACCTAATGTTTAGTGGCGCGCATGGTCCATAACTGTTAGCAACTGGAATCAGACACTTATGTCCGATATCAGTCCCTAACACTATGCCGGCTTGACTAGATGCCTTTTCACACTTCGCTTGAAGGACTCCAGGTTATAGGAAAGTGGAAACACAGAAGCTGGAAGAGCATTCCACATCTTTATTGTGCGACAGATGTATGAGTCACCAAATTTATAGGTACGCGAAGGGATGGTGACTACGGTATGTGGGTACATATTCTGACCTTCTTTCTCAACTTCTTTATAAGCGTGGTTTCTGACCACCCCGAAAGGGAAACGGTCGTGATGATACTGCTACTGACTGACTAGATATGTACCTTCTATCGCTTTCATAATATTAGTGTAGATATTCATCACATTGCACGCTCGGCGTTTACGTGCTTCATATAAATAAGCGATGCCGAGACAGAGCGTACCAGTGTAAGTAGTGTTGCACAAAGGAAGACCAAGACAACTTTGTAGGATCGAAAAAAAAATCGCTTGTGCCATATTAGCACAGTTATGGAGAAAAGGCATACAAAAGTTGCATTTACAATTGTAAAAAGAAATATTTATTAATTTAGTACACACAGCAGTACATATATTATCACACACATAACATAGTATAATTATAACTTATCTAATATATGTACCAATTAGGTGTCACAGCATTCACCAATTTAAAAAGAAGAAGAAATTAGAAACATATTACTGTTAAAACAAAAAAATAAATTTAACAAAACTAACAATTTACAAAATAAAAATATGACTTCTAAAATAAAATTATATTTTTTTCTATTTTTCAATAGAAATGATAAAGGTCTAAACTAGAGAAGACAATCTCAGGATTCTGGCTCGAAAATACCGGGACTGTACTTGGCTAATCTTGGATTTTCAGGATTGCCTCAAACAGGTAGAACCAGCGTACAACCTGAGCGAGCGTATTAAGCTGCTGCTTATGTTGGCAATAAACTACGAAGCAGGCTTGGATGTTAAACATTGGATGCTTTGATATTTCTGCGATTTGTGTTGTGCAACAATCGACATTTTATTTTTAAAATTAATTACTACTTAGTTATTTATATTTTATTTGAGCCTATTTTGAAATTTAATCCCAGGATAGCCCAGGGATCCCGGGATTACGCATCAAAAATCTCGTAATCCCGGGAATGCCAAACATGTTTGGGATTGTACTCTCTAGTCTGATCACAAAGTCTTGCACCAAGACTAGAATAACTAGACTAGAGGGACTAACATATCGGTGGTCCTGCAAAAAAATAATAACAGCGAGTATAACGTAACTATTGTGGACGCGATCTGGTCGTTAAACGCGATATCAAAGCAAATCGATCGATTACTTCGACGCGTACCCAGAATAGAATGAACCGCACTGAATTTTCTGGTCTCGGCTTCACATACATGAAGCACGTAAAAGCTGAGCGTGCAATGTGACGAATATGTAGTACAATTAGACTTGCGCATATAACAACTATGTATATGCCAGGTACAAAATGGCAGCGACATGAGTCATGGAAGAGCATTGCAAATAATTATATCGAACAATAAAATTAGTCTTTGTTTGCTAGTCTAGGCTTTTTATTATTCTATGGATGATTATAATTTAATTATCTGTAATGGACATAGTATGTAGTATCATCACGACCGTTTCCCTTTCGGGGTGGTCAGAAACCACGCTTATGAATAAGCGGATTCACATTTAGCCAACTTTACTATAGGCCAATCTTGACAAGTGGCAAGCTCGTCGATGTCTCCAGCGTACCAAACTTGAGAAATATCACAAAAAATTAAATATTAATTAAATGTATTTCCATTTATTTTTGTGTCCTGACCAGGAATCGAACCCGGTACCTTCAAGTCTAAATCCACGGACTTAACCGCTAGACCACGGAGGCTACAGACATAGTATGACATTTCATAAAGCTGGAGAACAAATAACTAGGATAAAATATAACATTCGATCCTAAGGAATAATTAATTTAATTTAAAATAGTCTGTTTATCTTTATGAAAATAGCTATGGAATTTTAAACGCTGCAAATTCATACAAAATCTTATCGCCTAATTGTAGTAGGTAAATTGATATAGGGCCTTTTTTGAACGGAGTATGTCGATTGATTTAGAGTCCACTCAAATTGCTTATCCATATACTAACATATGTAGCTACGATATTTTCTGTTCGTTTTCTTATAATGAAATGGATTTGCTTTCAAATTTAGCCTGTATGTGGCCTTGTTGCAGCATTTTAAATTCCATTCCATACATGTTGTATTTGGTTGTGTTAACTACAGTAATGTATGTTTGTTTTTTTCAGTGGCGAGGAGAGTGTTGCGGGTACGTGTCCTCTCGCCGCGACGGCAGCCGCTCCGGCCGCGTGGCGGGGAACCAATGACAGCGCAACGGACTTCTGTCGTCGAGGGAGCACCCCGGCCGCGTACTCGCGGTACCCGCGCACCACGCCTCACTCTACACCGCCAAACAACACGGATAGGTCACCCATTTTGATAACACACAACATCGCACCATGACCTAGCTCCAAGAGTTTATAAATTGCATTGCAATGATGAGACTTCTAGAATATATTCTTGATGGCCAGACGAGTTGGCGATTACGTGCGAATTAAACAATATATTTACAATTATACAGATGTAGTGCATAATGGTTTTCCATCGTATTTATTTAAAACTTTTGCACTATGTACAAAGGCGGACCTAATGCCGCTAGACATTCTTACTCGGTCAACCTTAGGGACATTACGAACATGGTATGTGGGAGGTAGGTGCAAATATTTAAACAGGAAAATAGATAATTAAAATTCTACTAAATTTAATACTAATATAAAACATAAATATATATAATAATACTAAATTCAAATAAATAATAATACATACAATATTATTTACAGTTGTTAGGAACTATTCAAGAAATCTGTGAAGACCATTCTTTTAAACAGCATTCTTATTTTATTCGTATTCTATCGGAAAAGTTCGTATTTATCGTGCTCTCTAAATTAGCTTCATTACCTCTCGTATAGCCGTAGGGGTAAGTCCGATAAATATACTCGTAAAGTGCATATTACTGAATTCAAATATTCGCTGTAGTTTTGATTATATTTGTGGTTTAGTTATATAAAAGGTTTGTATTATCATGCCGAAACCTCGAAATAGAGGAAAACTAAGCGTTTCATCCAGTCAAAGAAATTATATTTAACATAATATACCTTTATATGGTCCCAGATAAAAGGTTACGTATCATAAAGAAACATAGACATGACTATGGTACAATAAAGAAGTTAATTAAAAATTAAATTAATATATGCCCGGATGAATGGAAGAAAGTTCGTGATCATGCCATCAAATGTGAAAATCAATATCTCACAGGAACACTCAATGGATGATCACGTTAAAGTATTGTTATTCACGTCAATGAAAGCACTGACGAGTGTGAAATGGAAAATGTTGAAAAAACCGCAAAAAAACAACAAAAAAACCAAATTAAAGAAAAAAATATTATTAATTTATTTTATAGCTTTATTTTTTTAATTACAAATAAAGTAAACAATGAGTAAGAGATAGACGAGTATAACTCGGGTAATTTAGGTCAAAAAATATAGCTCAGGTTTTGATACTAATAAATAAAGTTCCATATTAATGGATATGAAAATGTCACTAATTTAATACAATAATTAATTGACACTTCGGGTGCCGTCGTATTGCGATTGAGCCCCGAGTTTTTCCGATGGAAATACATAATGCACTCTGTACGTTACTTAGCTTAGACAACTCAACAAAACTGACTGGTCCACCCATTGAAATAACACAACTCCGTACAATGGCCTATTACTACAGCCCCTAGAAGACATATTTTATCACATTTCTGGTTTTTTAAAACACGAATACAGCACAAACACCGTACATTTCACATTCACCGTATCTTAGGCAACATTAACAGATCTTTTGATAACACATGATTTTCGAATTATTTATATTAAGTTACTATAGGCAGTCTTTTAGTCCACTTTACTATTTGCATGTCTCTCGATTCAAATCCGTTGTTAACTTATTTAAATATGAACTAATACAAAAGTCTTAATTACCTTGTCATGTCACCTAATTTATTATGGCCGAGTGGAGGAGCCGTTGGAAAAACGTCTTAGAATACGCGTGTTATAGATTTAGCTTAAAGGGTTATATAGTGTACTCCGTGTTAGGTATGTTAATGTAAGTGTATCTCCACAGACGGTGGTACACGGGAAGCGAGAGCGCGCCGAGCACTCCTGGTGGCGCGGCGGACGTGCGGCGGCGGTCCGGCTCGTCCTGCTCCAGTGACGACAGCGACACCTCCCGCGCCTCCACGCCCGCCGCCAACACCGCCACCCCCACCACTCAGGTACACCACACTACACAGATAGAGAGACGTGCGGCGGCGGTCCGGCTCGTCCTGCTCCAGTGACGACAGCGACACCTCCCGCGCCTCCACGCCCGCCGCCAACACCGCCACCCCCACCACTCAGGTACACCACACTACACAGATAGAGAGACGTGCGGCGGCGGTCCGGCTCGTCCTGCTCCAGTGACGACAGCGACACCTCCCGCGCCTCCACGCCCGCCGCCAACACCGCCACCCCCACCACTCAGGTACACCACACTACACAGATAGAGAGACGTGCGGCGGCGGTCCGGCTCGTCCTGCTCCAGTGACGACAGCGACACCTCCCGCGCCTCCACGCCCGCCGCCAACACCGCCACCCCCACCACTCAGGTACACCACACTACACAGATAGAGAGACGTGCGGCGGCGGTCCGGCTCGTCCTGCTCCAGTGACGTCAGCGACACCTCCCGCGCCTATAAGACATCACACAACACAGATAGTCATCACGTCAACGTTTCCACTTGTAAGAAACTATGCTAGACAATGCTACGCTCGTCACGTGCTCCACGTATCGGCTTGTATCGGCCCTGTCAGTAGATAGGGAAAGCGAATGCAACCAACTGTAAAAAGGTAATACCTTGACACAGTCTCCCCGCTTCCCTCTATGGGGGTCGTGAGGCTATTCCGCAGACACGTGCGGCGGCGGTCCGGCTCGCCCTGCTCCACAGCAACACCACGCAGGTACAGAAGACAAACTTAGCAATCCATGGATTCACCGTGCATGTGCCGGGTCCACTGTGTGTTGGGAAGGGAGGATAAGAATAGTGTCTCAGGCTTGCAACCGACTATGGTTGGTTTAAAAGGAGTTTTTGCGCAAAGACGCTCATCCACCATTCTACTCCTTTCCCTACCCGACGCATTTTCGTATTAATAATTTATACAATAGTTTATTGTTTAACATATACACATATTAGTGATTAGACTATTAGTCTGTAATATACATTTTCTTAAATAAATAATTAATATCACAACACAGATAGCCAGAGACGTTTATTGCTATTTCTAAGGCTATCATTTCCCTGTTTTTATTAGTTTTGTAGCTGTTTTAATTATTCAAGTGGTATACAAATTTAATTCAAGTAATTCTCAATATAATATATTTGCTATATTATCCACATGTTTTAAACACAAAACAATGATGATAAAATCAGGTCAGATATTGATATGTCGTTGTCATATCAATCAATCAGTCTGCTTCGCCAAAATATTGTATTTCACTGTTTCAAAGGTTACCCATTTTGATGAAATTTTAAAATCTTTGGGAAAAAACGTTGAATAATATTGATCATTAATATAGATTATATATTTATATTGAACATTTATAACACACATTAGTTAATAAACCAAAAATATTGTAACATAAAAATAAATATATAATGGTTAATTTTTGCGGTGGGGTCAGATTACCACACAAGTGGTGGATTCACATTTAGCCAACTTTATTACTTAATTATTAGATCTTTATTAAACACATTAAATTGAGATTTGCTTGACTCGAAGTTTGTATGGATATGTAGGGAAGTCAATCGTATTTTAAGTAATGATAATTACTTTTTTGACCGAGGTTTTTATTTTATGCTTTTTAGGCTGTTGCAATTGTCACCGCACTAGGCGTACCAGTGATAATAGTTACTGTTGTGTGCAGCACAAATTTATTCTAGATCTCAGTTTCCAAGTTTTAGTTCTGGTCATTTAGGCTATAGGTATTTGTAATCAATTCGGCATAGTTTGTCTCAAAAATACGTCAATGAGTGGGGTGTGTTACTGCTCTACTCATCACGATAGATGGCATATAATACCTAATAGTGTCAGTTGCATATAAAACTTATGTCATCATTCACTTGATTATTTTGTACTACTTGTGCTGTGTACAATGATAAACAAATTGTAATTAGTAGTTACCATACTGTTTGTTACAAACTGCTTCCGTGGTCTAGCGGTTAAGTCCGTGGATTTAGACTCGGAGGTACCGGGTTCGATTCCTGGTCGGGACACAATAATATTTATTAATTTAAATTATTATAATTTAATTAATATTCAATTTATTTGTGATATTTCTCGAGTTTGGTACGCTGGAGACATCGACGAGCTTGCCACTTGTCATGATTGGCCTATGGTAAAGTTGGCTAAATGTGAATCCGCTTATTTATAAGCGTGGTTTCTGACCACCCCGAAAGGGAAACGGTCGTGATGATACTTTACTTCTTTTACCATACTTTGTCATAATTTATTTGTGATATATTATAATGCTATTTTAGACATTTTATGCACCTAAACTATATAAAATAACGAGTTTTTTCTACTTAAATTAAAATTTTGTTAGAATAATTTATCCAAAAATCTACCAACTGATGACGCCGCTCCAAAGAGAGGCGAAATATTTGGCAATAACATTTTTAAGCTTCAATTTATATAATTTTACCAAGTAAGAAACAAATTGTTTTTCGTGATACACCCCATTTATAATTTATGTTTAAATTAATATTCAAAAGATGTAGAACATGGTTCATTGCGTCATATCTAAAAGGTGTTATAAGTGATAATATTATATTATATTGTAAAATATGTATACAGGTGTAACTTACCAATGGAATGGATTAACTATTTCAGAAATAACATAAGGAGATGCGAGTTTACACTTATTAAACTTTATACAATGTAATTTAACTCGCGGCTAAAATTAATATTCTATCCATCTTTGGTTTTGCTCGTCATAATTCTATATCTACTAAGAAAAACCAAAGATAGATCTACGGCCGGTTGCAGAAAGTATGATTAAAATAATCTATGATCGACACTTTAATATACAGATGTAGTGCATAATGGTTTTCCATCATATTTTAACAGATAAGTCAGGATTTATCGAGCTCTCTCAGGTAGCTTCTGTGCCATTTGACACTAAATAATAATGATGAAAATGTCACTCATTTAATACAATAATTATTATGTACATATAGTACATATGTACTATATGAGTACGCCACGTGATTGAGTAGTCTATGACGTGCCTCATACTTTAAACAAGATATAAAATAATCAACTTTTGTTCAACCGGCCGACATTGATTGTATTTGGCTGTTATTATAATTTTTTGAAGTTGTTGGTAATAAAACATGTATGTATATAAGATCTATAGAGTTTAGATACAAAGGATGTTCGGCGCAGAGCGACACATGAATGTAACACAATGGTGGAGACTGAATAAAGATAATTTTGTTTGCATTCAGTGGTCGGCGACAGCGAGCGGTCGGCCGCTAGCCATATGTGTGAGGAACCTTCCCGCGCGCTCCACCGACAGCTCGCTCAAGGACGGCCTGTACCACGAGTACAAGAAGCACGGGAAGGTCATCTGGGTGCAGGTGGTCGGACAGCACGCCGACAGATACGCCGTCGTCAGATTTAAAAAACCGTCCGATGTAGAAAAAGCTATAGAAGTATCGCAAGATAAACAGTTTTTCGGCTGCAAGATCACGGTCATGCCTCACCAGAGTTGCGACGAAGATGCCGAGTCGGCGAAACCTTTTGAGACTGACATAGATGAATATCATCCGAAGGTCAGTATTACTGCGCCCGGACTTCTGAAAACGATTCGTGACCACGACCGCCTCGGGAACGCTGACGGAGGAACATTTGTGTCTCATAAGAATCTTTCTCAGAAGCAGAAAGCTTATCAATTACCATTTCGCTTATTGTAGAAGTTAGCAACAAAAGTCTCTGGCTACATTCTTATGCGTAAACAAATATGGAGGCAATACTAACTTGTTTTCTTTTTTACAGGCTACTCGGACACTGTTCATCGGCAACTTGGAGAAGGACGTGACGCAGCAACAACTCAGGGAGAAGTTTAAGAGGTAACTGTTATATATACAAACAAGAGATTTTAAATTTTTAGTTTTAAATTGTAAATAATTTTAATTAGCACCTTACAATCATCATCATCAGCCTGTGTCTCTCCACTGCTGGATATAGGCATCCCCCAAGGCTCGCCACTTCACACGATCTCCTGCCACTCTCATCCAACCCCCACCAGCGACCTTCCTTAGGTCATCTGTCCATCTAGCAGGGGGTCGACCCACTCTGCGTCTTCCCGTACATGGTCTCCACTCTAAAACTCGTCTACTCCATCGTTCATCGGTTCTACGACATACATGTCCAGCCCATTGCCACTTCAGCTTACTAATTTTGAAGGCTATATCGGTAACTTTGGTTCTCCGACGGATTTCCTCGTTTCTGACTTTATCCATCAGAGAAATACCAAGCATAGCTCTCTCCATAGCCCGCTGAGCGACCTTAAATTTGTGGACGAGACCCACTGTCAGTGTCCTTGTTTCTGCTCCGTACGTCAGCACTGGAAGAACGAATTGGTTGAAAACTCTCGTTTTATGGGTATGTTTGATAAGAAGATGTGGCGCCGCTTCCCGAATGCGGCCCATCCTAGCTGAATGCGTCTGTCGGCTTCTTTGCTAAAGTTGGCTACGCCTAATTGCATAGTCTGTCCAAGGTAGACGTACTTTTGTACAACTTCGAGAGTGGCATTACCCACGCAGATTGATCTCGGTACAACATGGTCGTTATACATGACTTTTGTCTTGTCTAAGTTCATACCGAGGCCAACCTGCTGGGACGCCTCGTTTAAGCCCTTCTGCATTCCGCTAAGATTCTCCAGCGAGCTAGCTATTATGACTATGTCATCCGCAAAACGGAGGTGTAAGATGTATTCTCCGTTGACATTTATGCCGCAGTTTCTCCAGTCCAGCATTTTAAAAACGTCCTCCAACGCGTTGGAAAACAGTTTCGGCGATATGACATTACCCTGTCTTACACCTCCGCGCAGTTGGATTGGTTTCGTATGCTGGCACCTTACAATACATGCCTATATTTGAATTGACAATCAGCACACCACCCGACCGGTGCGATACATCACTTTGGTGCAGTGGCTGGGACGTTAACTAAAGTCCAATCCTTAGTAGGTACCACTGGGTGTTTAATTTTGAAATCAACAGAGACTATCGAAAGACCATATAGTAAGCTGGGTCTTACTGCTAAATGTTGAATGATGCAAACAAACCTTACTCCTCTATAGACTAACCTATTTTATATAATTTTTTGTAATTTTGTATTATAAATTGTATTTTTTACTTCTAATCCTACAAAGGTCGGTTCAAACTCACCCGGCATATACCAATGCGAAATACACTTTTCTTACGTACATTTGTCAAAGATTTACAACATCACCGTTGCCGTGCCTCGGAGAGCACGTGAGGCCGTCGGTCCTGGTTCCACTAATACCAACTTGTGAAATCGTTAATAAATTCAAAATTAACATCATATACTCGCCAACCCGTCTGGCCAGCGTGGCGAGTATAGGCCAAATTCTTCAGATATATGTTCTGAGGTCTAGGACGCGGTGTTCTAGGGGCTGTAATGAAATTAACAGCGTTTAACGCTTTGGCATCCGTCTCGCTCGCACAATACAGCATTTATTAAAGGTTATTCAAGTCTAAGTATACTTCTGAGAAATGTAGTCTACTAATTTTCTGTTACTTAAGCGCCAACGTTATTTATTTATTTATTCGTGGGAAAATTTACAGCCTTTACAATATTATGTATACAAAAAATATCTAATCTTAAAGCCTTACAAATTTTCACTGTTAGCTATAATGAAAAATAATAAAAATAAGAACCAACAAAATCAGTACAATAACAATGAGATATGAAATAACAATTGCATTTGTATACTGATCGCGTTTTACACCTTAAGAATTATACAATATATAGTGGAATCCCTTAAATAACTGAACTGTCAGTGTAAACCGCTATTAAAATTGGTATTCTTGTAAAAAGGTTTCCACTACAGATGACAGCAATTACGTTACGATGCGTTCATTTAAAAAAATAATACTTTTATATATTTATTTTAGTATTTGCCATATTTTTGGTTTATTACTTTATGTGTGTTATAAAACTATGTACAAAAGTACACTAAGACTTGAATAATCTTTATAAATTACAATGGCCAGTGAGAAGAAAATATTGTACATTTCATTGCTGCTGTTACATGTTATATAAAAATACACAATGTCTAAATTGTCTATATTATTGTTTTATAAACTGCCTCTGTGGTCTAACGGTTAAGTCCGTGGTTTTAGACGCGGAGGTACCGGGTTCGATTCCTGGTCGGGACACAGAAATATTTATTAATGTAAATAAAGACATTGAATTAATATTTCATTTATTTGTGATATTTCTGGAGACACCGACGAGCTTGCCACTTGTCATGATTGGCCTATAGTAAAGTTGGCGAAATGTGAACCCGCTTCTTTATAAGCGTGGTTTCTGATCACCCCGAAGGGAAACAGTCGTGATAATACTTTTATTGTTGTTTTAAAAAAAATATAACATGAATTCTAACAAATTTGACCTATGCCGCTTAAAAATAATTATGTAAAGAAAAATTAAGCATAATATGCAAAAACTAAAAAGTACCTACATGTATTAATCTAATAAATTAAATTATTTAATAATGTTAATATTCAAAATATTTTGGAAATATTGTAAAGTAAAAATAGTAATATCATGACAAATAGTAGTAGGATATCTTCCGAGGTGGTCAGGAATATCACTTATTTAAAAAAAAAGTTTTTTCAGAGTAATTTTACAAATAAATTGAATAAAACTACGGACTTATACGCTAGATCACAGAGACAGACAGTCATCTGTGTTAATAATATTTTTTGTATGTTAATGTGTTTAATAATAATTAATATACATTCTCGTACATTAACATAATTTATTTTATTTTTTATTTATTTATTCATAATATCAAAAAAGTTTTTTTATTTTATTTTGTAGGTTTGGTCGTATAATCGAGATTGATATAAAAAAGGGCAGTGGTCCGGGACCGGGATATGCCTTCTGCCAGTTTGCTTCCATCTCCAGTGTGGTGGAAGCTATCAAGAGTATGGACGGGGAAAACGTTGGCAGCTCCAGAATCAAACTCGGATTTGGAAAACCTGTCGCTACCACCTGCGTATGGGTCGATGGACTTACTGAAACCACGGAAAAACAGGTATGACACTACATAGTCAAAAACAGGTATGATACTCGATAGTAAAAAACCGGTATGATACTAGATAGTCAAAAACAGGTATGATACTAAGATAGTCAAAAACAGGTATGATACTAAGATAGTCAAAAACAGGTATGATACTAAGATAGTCAAAAACAGATTTTTTTAAATTGCAGTAATTCTTATAGAGTACGTAATTCGTCTCCACATGCCTCTTTCACATAGCTAATTGTTATCAATCGTTCCATAAAGCTGAAGCTAAAGTTTGTGGGTAAAAGATACTCTGACAGACCAAGATGATGATGGTGAATCATGATCAAATAAATAAAACAATAGCTGAAGATGCATTAAAATCCATCAAAACAAAAGGGCATGTATGATGAGGTTCATAAATGTCGAAGAAGCCAACGTCGTACTCGTATGTCTTGATCGTGACATTTGGTGTCTCTGCCTACCCCGCAAGGGTATCACGTTAGGCGTGAAATTGAAAATAATTTATAGATATATAATAACAGGATATATATAACAAGTTAATTATAACAAGATAATTTATGCAATGGAAGTAAAATGAAGTTAGGAAGATATACAATTATATTAAATAAAAATTAAGTAAAAAAAGAAAGATATTAATTAATTAAGCTGCGCCTTGCTTGCGGTCTGATTTTGAAAAGTCAAGAATGTCAAAATCTACTTTGACAGGTGGCGTCCTAAATAAATGCAAGGCAAAGGATGTCGATTGCAGCCAACAATATTTATTCCATGGCCGCATCGAATACAATCGTTACAAGGGATTCGGCGTAAAGATATGCAATATATTAAAAAAAAACAAAATATATATAATAAATGCTTGGTTAACAAACTTGTTTATTATAAAAAGTCTAGTTTGCAAGAAATAAATATTTAATTTATTAAAAAGATTTACTACCAAAAATAGTAATAAATTTTAATCCACATTAGGTCTGTGTAGATTAGTGCGAAATATTTTCAGATCATGTTTCTGAAGAATGTCGTTTACCCTGGTCATAGACTTGAATTTTTTTTTAACAATTTTGGAGTGCAAGCTCCACTCTTTAAAGCTAACAAACCTCTTCAAGGACAGTATTCTTACTGTATTTTAAGACGTTTTCTCAACGGCTCTTTACTCCATTCCTTCCAGCTGTTAAACTGGATTCCTCAAGGGATCCTCGAAAAATTGGTTTTGTTTTAAATGTTTTTTTAAAATCAAAATATAACTATTTAAAATGGGGTGTATCAGGCAAAGCTTTTTGTAGATGTCGCTAGCGGCAATGGTACCTTGTTTTACACCTATATCGTATCATTTTAAAAATATTTTTGTAGGTTATTATATTTATGACAGTTTTTTTTTTAAATTTACGTTACCTACCTTAAACGACTTATTAAGAAAGCGCACACCGTCTTTAAAAAGAAAAAAGGTTTTATTACTAGAACGCCTATTTTGAAATCACCATATCTTTGATTTCGCTTAAAAATGTCGATTTGTACACTTAAAAGCTGCTCGTTTCGGCATAATATCCAAAAAATAATAAATTTCGTAATAAAAATACAAGTTGTCTATGCAACTGACAGTTATATTAGGTACCATCTATTATGCGCCATCTATCGTGATAAAAAGTTATTAAGCATTAAACCCTCCTAATTAGAAAATAAGAAATAAATGTTTAAATATTAGCCGAAAATAACATAAACACGCTTCAAGGAGGTTCATGGTACGACACGATATCGTTTAGTTTGATAGTTCTATTCCTCGAGTGTAGTGACGTTGAGAGGCGTCCCTCCGTGTGACAGCTGGAAGGAATAATTGAGTAGAGAAGGCATTGAGGGAACGTTTAAGAATACGGGTGTTAGGATCTGTAATGTTGAATGGTTGTCATCAGGTGTTGAGTGCGGTGTCTCGGTGCGGCGCCGCCAAGTCCGTGTGTGTGGACCGCGCGGCGGGCTCGGCTCTGGTGCACTTCGAGCAGGCCGCGGCCGCCAGCGCCGCCGTCAGAGACCTGCGCCGACACGCCGCACAGGCCAGTGCAGACAGCGAACAGCGACGACTCATGGTCGACTATGCCTCGAGAGAGTGCCAGGTCAGACTCATTTCTTAGCAATCCGAAGACTTACAGCTCGTTCCCACTTGTCGGGTGTCGGATCCGTATATTAATCGGAGGTTCCAGTGGCAGAGTATTTTATATGAAGCTATTCATACTTGTCGGAAACCGATTTTGTGTCGGCGCCGACAAGAAATGTCGGGTGTTTTGCCAGCCCTCTACGCCCGGAAAACAATCGTGTCGGATCTCGCTCGCCTATGAGTACGAATGACGCTATTCACATTTGTCAGATGTCGGTGCCGATAACCCTCTCCCCGCTACCCCTTGTTCTGTTCGCGCCGTGCGTGCGCCTGGCATCCTAAAATAATTAAAAAACTTAATTTCGTCACTTCTCAATTCTGTTATTAAGTTCTGAAATGTTCCCAAACTAAATCTTTCCCTCAGGATTAGGTGCACCCAATATTGTCTTTTCTGGGCTCTCTTTCTTTGTTTTCTTCTTAAATAATAATACATCACAACAAGAACTTCATCGACGTCCATCGTACTTAGTTGCTTTGCGTAGAGTGCTAAAAATTGGTATTAGCTTTAACCGTGGCCGACAACCGATTATTAACCGAAAGTGTAAACAAAGGCGCCGACATCCGATTAATATACGGATCCGACACCCGACAAGTGGGAACGAGCTCTTACACCTAACGCCTCGCCCACACCAAACCCGATTCGTCGGCCGATTTGTCGTCGGAGCTGTTCGGACGACTGTTTCGGACGATCGAATGTATATACTACTTCCGACATCGGACGAAATACAGAACTGACTTAAATAATAATAATAATAATATTTCCAGACAGGTCACACAGCGCCATCTAATTTCCGTGGTAAGCTACGAGGCTTGTGTTACGGAAACTAGATGGCTGATAAACTACATATTATAATTATACAATTTAGAACTTGCCCCCGGTGGGAATCGAACCCACGACCTCCCGAGTTCACAGCAACGTTTGTTACCACTAGACCACGAAGGCGGTCAATCAAACAATACACACACTTTTATGCTGCAGTAGACAGACTGGCGAAAAATCCTAACTTCTTGGGACTCTGCGGTTGATCCGTTATCGGCCGATCGAATGAAACGTATGGTAAAGAAAAAAAAACTACAACTGCCATTGTCCGAAAACGGCCGATCAACTTTCGAATCCGAACTTGTTCACCAGTACTACTGCGTAGGAGTGTGTGTATTGTTTCATTTAAGTCAGTTCTGTTGTTTGTTTATCTGACCGTCTTAATTATGCGTATTGAAAAATTTAATAGTTGCGTTTAATTTAGGCCACCAATTTGAGACAAAGTCAAAGTCAAAATATCTTTATTCACGTAAACCAATTACAGTCATTTGTGACACGTCATTATTTAAATTATTTAGAAAGATTCTACTCCTGTTAGTGGAAGACTAACAGCTTAGCAGATTCCAGTGACCTGTTAATGTTTAATCTGACTGAGAAAGGAATCTGCAAGGAAAACTCAGCTATAGCAGATTTAGAAATGAAACAAATACAGAATTACACAACAACAATAAATAAATATCTTTCAAATTCACCCATGAGATTATAAAACCTGGAACAATGGTACCCCACCAGGTATGTTAGAATTAGGACCTGCCTGTGTGCAACCCGAAAGCTGACAAAACGCAAAACCTCTGCTAATTTACATATATTACAAAAATATATCTAATATTCAAAAAGTAACAGGAATCGAGATAAACGGCTATGGACTGAAGTTGCATCTGAAATAAACAGCTCCGTCCAAAAATCGGCTGACCAATCGGGTTTGGTGTACGCGATGCGTAAGCCGTTTCCTCAAATCCGTTGTCAAAGCGTGGACGCTAAATGCAGACCTAAGTCCAAGTTCTGAACATATATATAAACCTGACAATATTTAAATTGTAATAAAAGTGTAAAGATAGGAGACTCGCTGCCGGAGTAATACCCTTAAGGGCAGTGAGGGAATAGGGAAAATGGTATTTCGTCCAGGCTCCCGCGACTGTGCCATGTGATGTGAGGCATGTGATGCTGCGTGTTTGGTCAGCTAAACACTGTATTCTCAGTTATCACAATGTTCTTACAATTTGAAATATTTTAAGAATAAAATATTTAGTTTTATAACGAACTAAAAGTAAAACTACACATAAACAAGTACGAATGAACCTGATAAAATCAGTAGACAAAGGTATACGACTCCTTCATATTTCAAGCACAACAATAAGTACTCACAACTCGAATCGCACTTGAATAATATACATACATCTTGGGCAGCAGTGCACACAGAAACATTAGTTATTTTTATAAACATATTGATGACGCTAAATTATAAAAATGTGGATAAATATACAAGCCGTATCAATACGAGTATATTAAATAATTTTGTATATTTCAGGAGGCATTTTACGAGCAGTTGGAGAAGCACGGAGGATCGGGGAGCGCGCCGCCCCCGCCCGCCGGGACCGAGCTCTCCGCCAGGTACCTGCCGCCCAGCCGACTCGACATGATGAGGTAAACTATTTAACTTTTACTTTGAAATAATTAAAGGCACCCGACCAAATAAATTTAATTCAATTCATTATTTTTAAATGAAGCATAAGACAAAAAATATGTTATCTGCATTTTTACACTTTTTGTATTTTAATATTGATGTAATATAATAGTCACATAGTACATAGTGGTACATCTCGTACAAGACAAAACAACGATCGTCCTGAAACAAATTTGCGTGGGTAACGCTTTTCTCGACGTTGTGCAATAATACGTACTACCTTAGTCAGTCTATTCAATTAGGCGTAGCCAATTTTAGCAAGGAAGCTGAGAGGCGCATTTTATATACTGAGAAGAGCATTCCAAAGATATGATAAATACTAAACCCGAGTACATAATAATTATTCTAACTGCCCCTAGAACACAGTCTAGACTTCTACTTCTGAATATAAGTTTTTTAGAATATACTTCTAGTGAATGGCCGTCTCTTGTATGTTATATGTATTTTTATTTTATATTTTTAGGTATGAGGCGTGTACACGAGGTCGTGCGGGGAGCTACGGTCGTGGCCGAGCGGCTCGCTACCCAGAACACTTTGACGCGGCAGAATACGTGCCGGAAAGGCGGTACAGGTATTATATTTTATAGAATACATAGAAAAAAAAACAAATTATACAAATTCAGGAAATACTTTTGTATATTTAAATTGATTAATTTATTTTGTTACCTAGGGTATACGAGGAATTAGAAGCGAGCTCCCCCTTGGAAGATGCGCCGTATGAAGAGCGACTTCAGTCCGTAGTGGTGTCCCCGCATCGCTCTAGAAGGCATCGCCGCGATTCTACGCCAGACGAACTCAAACATCCTAAAGTATGTTGGGTAAACTATACACTGAATGGGTCGTTAAGCCGACTTGTGATATACAGTAGGTTAATTCTGGCAATGTTGGTTTTTATTACTTTTATGGGTTCTAATTTACTTATACTTTTATGAAAAGATGCAATATATTTGAAAATGTATATTTATTAAACTTGAATATTTAAATATTTTTTTTAAACGTAAACGCAAAGTCATTCACACTTAAGTATAGTAGATAGCATAATCTGATGACATAATCCAGGGTATTTGGACAATTTAAATACTAAGGGCAAAGTGTGCCCGTTTTTCATTTGGCAAGAAAAAAAACTTAATCTGCTCAAAAATGAGGTTAAATACCTAAATTAAAATATTGTTTGTCTGAGAATTTACAGCCTCTTTCATGACATCTTCTGTTGTTCAAGAAGAAACTAGATCCTTTCATCATTTAAGATTTTCTTTCAAAATAAATAAATTTAAAACTTACATTTTTAGTTTGCTTTGTAAATTTCTCGCAATCATTATGAATCAACAAAGATGTATCAAGTATTTTTTTGATTACTGTAATTCTTTTATGTACAGCCATCCTTACATACATGTATATTTTAGGAGCGACATCGAAGCAACGGGACGCGGAGATGTTCCGGAGACGGTCGGCAGCGATCGCGGTCTGGCTCGGAGCATCGGCGGAGGCACCGGAGGCGGCGGGACGAGTCAGGGTCCCGCGCCGGCACGCCGCTGTTCGACGAGCTGCCGGACGGCCCCGCGCCCGCCGAGCCGCGCCGCCCGCCGCTCCCCCGGGACCGCTCGCACCTGCCCATGAGCCTGCCGCTGCCGAGGTTCGCGGCCGAGCTGCTCCGCGCCGCCCACCCGCACGGCCCTCCTCCCGCGCCCGCCCAGGCGCCCGCCTCGCCCTCGCGCCCGCCTAGCGCCTCCTCCTCCGAGGGCGGCGAGGCGCCGCACTCCCCCTCGCTCGAGGAGCGCATCCGTAGTCTCGACGAGAAGTACGAGAAGTGGAGTGGCTCTCGATCCTCCGCCTCCGAATCCGCCGAGAGAGGGCGCTTCCGGCACCGGCTCCTCGAGGTCGACATCAACGAGGTCAGACCCTCGGAGGTCGTCAAGTCGCTGCTGGCGAAGAGATCCGTGTTCGACGAGGACTCGGAGCGCCTGGAGGGCACGGCACTGCAGCGGCCGCCTAGTCCCGAAGGCAGTCCACGGGCGCCGGCGGCCCCGCGTGCTCTGCAGTACCCGTTCCCCACGCACCCCACGCCTTCGCTCGCGTCCTCGGAAGGTTCCCTGGACGCCGATCGTGTTCCAGCCAATGGTGTTTCAATAAAATCGATTCGCGAAGTCGATTCTGTTATTAGTGATACCAAAATATTAGATAATTTGGATAATAGCTTAGACGCGGACGATCGGACAGTGACGACGACGAACACTATACTGGACTCGCTTTGTATGATTAGCGATTCGAACAGAACTGACAAACTAATAAATAGTGAAAGGTTTAGGAAGTGTAGTGAAAGTAATTCTAAAGGTGAATTAGAACTTCATATCAAACCAAGCTCAATAATTAAGTTAAACGAATTAGAAAGGACATTGCCAAAAGATAATAAAGATAACCAGACAGAAGAATGTTTAATTAATAAAGAACTAGAAATTGAAATTGAGAAAAATATAAGGGATGAACATAGCGAGAACTTAAACAATGCTTTAAATGAGGAAAGTTTTAATTGCAGATCGACCTTGGAAGCAACATGCCCTGACGAGCCAACTGGAAAAGTCCTTATTGAAAGTGACAAAATAACCGACAATAAAATCATAAATGTCGATCAATTTCAAGAATTTGACACCGTTCAAACAACATCATTATTTACTAAAAGTTCAAAACAAATTAGCCAAGAGATTGCACAAAATTTATTTGAAGAAACTATCTCAAAAAATGAATTGTTGGAAGATAACGATAGTAAGGAAGGTAAACTTAATTTAGCCAAAGCTGAAATTAAAGAGTCATCTGAAAATTTAAAAGAATCAACAGAAAAAAAATGTCATGTTTTTTTAGAAAAACTTGATTTAAAAATTGAAAACGATGATAAAGATATTAACATCTTGAATTATGATAAAAAAGGGCCGAAACTACATAATTGTGTTTTACCAGTAAATGAAGACAAAAGTAATTTTCAATTAAATGTAGTTCTTGAAAATTTTATTCATAATAAAGCTTTAAAGGATGAAAGTGATATAGAAAAATCCCGTAAACAAAAAAGCGATAGAAAAAAATGTAGAACCAATTTTATAGAAGAGCATTCACTATTTGGTAAAATGTTAAACGCCAACGAAAAATCTGATAGCAAAGGAGGCAAAGTTGAGATAGAACGTACAAAACAACATAAAGATAAAGTTGAAAAAGAAAAACATGAATACCATAAAGCAGAGAGGACAAAGAGTAGTAAATATGACAAAGATAAATCTGATAAGGACCGCAAAAACAAAGATGATGTGGATCGAAAACATGCTGATAAATCTGAAAGAAGTAAGAAAGAACATGAGAAGATTGATAAGGAATATATAAAATATGATTCTGATAGAACATCTAAGGAAGATAGAAAACATTACGATAGCAAATCGGATCATAAGAAGGACAAAGATAGAAAAAAGGATGATGATTCACATAAACACAGAAAAGATGATAAGCATAAACACGAAAAACACAGAAAAGAACATTCTGATATAAAACGAGATTCCAAAAGAGACCACGAGTCTAAGTCTCGTAAGACATCAAGAGATGAATCTAATAGAGATTTATGTAGAAAAGATTCCACCGATTCATCTGCATCAAGAACTTCTCATGATTCCTTAAAAGCTAAGGAATTGGAAAACAATGATTTAAAAGATGATAACAAATCAAAGCCTGTTAAACATAATGATCATCATCACTCTTATCACAAACATAAAACAGAGAAAGAATTATCAAAAACAGTTGAACATGGTAAACCAGAAGACTCCGTTTGTATTAAATATGACATCAAAAACGATAAGGATGTGTGCAACAAGAGTAAGTTAGACGTGGACGAAATTAAATCAAAAATGCATTTATTGGACAAACCACGACACTATTCAGTGGATTCACTTAGCTTAGAATCAAAACGTAAGGAACGTCTTAATTCGTGCTCTAGTTTGCCATCTAACATAGGAGCTAAAAGGAGAATAAGTTCACATGATAGTATAGAATCATTATCAGGAGATAACAAAAAAATTAAACACGATCACAAGGTCCCTGAAAGAAGAGATTCAAAAGATTCGAAGCATAAAATTCCTAAATTTAATAAAGGCCATTTTGCTAAGCTTATTGAGAGTAAGACAAAAGATGATAGGAAAAACATGGTGAAACCACCTGATGATTCTCTCCCGACTGAATGGATGGATAACGAGAATAAGGATCACCGGCCTAATGAAAAAAGAGACATCTGTAAGAAAAATACTAAAGATTTTATGGAGGAAAGGATATTTACTAGTCCAGAAAGTACTAAATCTGATGGATTACAAAACCATTTAGATTTCCTTGCAACTCTAGAGCTTAGGTCTAGCGAAGAGGATGAAAAGCAAAAAGCATTAAGAAATGAAATGAAAGAAAAGAAACGAATACAGCAATTACAACAAATACAAGAGCTACAAAAGCAACAATGTGTATTGCAACAGGCTGAGCTTTTAAGTAGAAAGGATGATAAAAAGCACAAATCTGAAGACAAGAAAAAAGAGATTATGAGAGAAAAACGTATGTCGACTGAAAGAAAAAGTCGCGATGAAAAACCAGATAGTCGACGTAAAAGTCGTAAACAGATTCACAGTTCGGATACATCAGATTCAGATGAACCCAAAAAACATTCTATATTTGATATTGTTGATGAAGGACCAACATATATTTCGATGTACGACAAAGTAAAGGCCCGCTCATGTAAGAATATGCAAAAGCAGGAAGAGGAAAAACGTCAAGAGAAAATCAAAGCAAAGTTTAGTCAATTGAAGCAAAGTCGTGCAAAAAGGGAAGAGAAGAAAAGATCTAGTTGGGATGAAGATAGCGATTCGGAGTATGAGGGAAAGAGATCACACAAATATATGTCTCGCTCATCAGATGACGAACGGGACTCCAATAAAATACTGGATCCGTATAACAATTCTGATTATAATGACGTTAAAATAGACGATTTAGACAACACTTCCAATATCGATGACGATTACAAAAATAAACTCAGCCGCAAAAATTCTCGAAGTCGCATATTGTCGGACACTTCTGATGACGAGAATGTGGATATTAATTCGCTCAACACTATGAAGAATGAGATTAGTTTACAAAAACGAAAGGCTCGTAATTTCTTCAGTAAAGATATTAAGGACAAGGAGTCTGAATATTCACAACATAGCGTTTTATCAGATCTTAAGAGCGAAAATGAGGAAGAACGAATGAAGTGTGAATTTTCTTGTGATGATTTTAAACCATCGTACATTATGAATACTGAACTATCTTCTGGAAACGAATCTTCGTCTTATAATAGATATTTAGATGAAAGTCGTCGAAAGCATAGAAAGAAACTAAAGAAAGACAGACTTTCTCATTCCGATAATGAATTGAAAGCTGACGTCACTAATTCGACTGGTGAACATAAGCACAGACATAATTCTGAAAAATCTCGTAAACACAGTAATAAAAAGGAAAAACGTAAAGATAAAATACGAAGAAGTTCGGATATAGATGAAGATAAAATAAAAATTAAGAACAAACTGCTAATTAATAATCATGATAATAGGATAGACAATATTTATATGAAAAAGGATGAAAAGATGGCAGACATATTCGGTCCGTTGTCTGATGAATCTGATATATGTTATAATAATGAATATACAAGTAATCATTTCGAAAATACCTTCCACCAAACTCCCAAAGGGCAGATTGATTTGAATAATGATGACTTAAAACTAAAAGATAAAGAAGAAATAAGACGTAAGAGAGATAAGAAGAGGAAGGAAAAACGGCAAATGTTCAAAGACGACGATAATAGTTTGGATGTCGATGCTGTTGGAAAGGCAATAGAAGAACGTCTTTTTGCCGATTCGTTGTCTGACGATAACATTAATAATACAGGTCCTGAATATGGTCCAAAGCATATTGGACACACGTTTAAGTATTCTGCAGAAGATAATCTTTTTGCAAGCAAACACAATGAACGGCATAAAAAAGAAAATAAGGAAAAAAGGAAGAAGAAGAAGCGAAGCAAAGATGACAGGCAAAAACATCATCATAGTCATCATCATGAGAAATTAGATAAAATTGAAAGACCCAACCCAGAAACACCAGAACTTTTGCTTGAGTCCAAATTGACCGACATTCATAATTGTATTGACAAAGACGACAATTCCACATCCACTACTGATACCCACAGTTTACCACGATTAACTGACAGCCCGCCATTACCTAAATATACCAATGTGGAAATCATGAATGAAGTCTGCATCTCATCAAGTAGTTGCAAAGACAATGAAACATTAGTGATAATAGATGATAAAACAGAAGAATCTACTAGTGACATTATCAATGTAGATACACCGAGTGTCATTATGGAGATCGATAGTGATAAGTCGTTAAGCTCTCCTTGCGTAAGCGAGTCTTTCGCGGTCTCCTGCGATGATGTTGTAGAACAAGCACTAAGCGATGATGCTGTTAGAAGTATCAGTTCTCAGGAAGCAGTGTATGTCGAATCATCCACACCTAGCTCCGTTGTAGAAGAAAAACCTGAAAAACCAAGGGCTGTCATATCACAGGAAGAGACGGAGGATGCTGTCGCTGCTTTATTAGGCGAAAGCTTCGGGGCAAATGAAAGTTCGTTTAGTAGTTATAACGAAGAAGTTGAACAAAGGACAAGAACCATCGAAAGTTCATCTACTGGCACCGAAAACATCCCAGAAGAGGATGCTGAAGAAATGAGACAGGCAGTTCAAAATTTGAATGCAAGCGAAATGGAATTGAAACCTGATACCCCTCTTTCAGATAGTGATTTATTACTCATTGACACTGATACTGAGGAATCCGAGGAAACGACACAAGATTCTATTGATAAATTGCCTGTTAATATCATTACTACTAATCCTCAAATTAATACATCAATTAACAACGCTAAAAGTAAGGAAGTTACCAATATTGTTATTAATAAATTAAAACCAACAGCTTCTCCGTCGAATTTAGTAATTGATGTAGACACAAGTAAAGAAAATGATTCGAGAAAGCCTCAAGTTAATCAAAAGGAAACTCCACAGTTAATAACATCAAGTGCGACACCTGTAATAACATCGTGGATACCAACTAACAAATTACGAGAGCCTCAACCAAGTGTGCAAGCTGAATTAAGTAAAGAAAATCAAAGCAAATGTCCTAAAATTACCACGAATATTGTGCACATGAAAACCACCCCATCACATTCTGTGCATATCAATAATCTACCTCGTACAACTATTGGAAATACCCCAATTAGAGTGAGTGCTCCATATCAGGTCATTAATCAAGTCAGCCGTTCAACTCAAGTGACGAATATGCAACCACCTACAATTAAAATCCCTGAATCGCACTTGCTTTATCATAAACAAGGTATAGTGATATCGCCCAGAATGGCAAGTGATGTTAGATTGCAAAGTCCAAAATCAAGCCCACAGGCAGATGGCATACATTCTCCCAGACTAGGCAATATGACTGTTTTAAATACTTCTTCTCAAAGTGTAATTCCTGTCGGTTTGTCATCTCCAAACAGTCTACAACAAAGATCACCAGGACAGGTTACCGTAGTGCGCATGCAGCAACCGCCGCTAAGCCCAATACAAACCATGCACTTGCCACATACCACTCGTACTATGGTTTCTCCCAATAGACCTAATTCTGTGCTGGTTCAAACTCAAGCGTCATCAGGACATTTTAATAGACTGACGGGAGCCCCTGTTCTGGCCCCGCTTTCTAAACCTCTTAACTGTGGAAATATTTTGCAACAAAACAAAGCGGGACTAATAAATTCTACAACAATGCAGCAAAAAGTTCTATCGCCGGATATTCGAAAACCAGAAATCAATAAAGAGGCTCCCAAATTGATTTTATCTCCTACAAACTTACAACAGAGCACCAATCCTACAGTTATGGCGCAAAATAGATTAATTGCTATGCAAAATGCTGCTCAAATCGGAAATATTAACACAGGTTTACATCATCCTGGCAAGGTTTTAGTTAATCATGTTACTGATAAGCATGAACATGTTACGTTCAAGCTTGACCACCCAAAATCAGAACATTCCTCCTTTGGACATGCACCTATTATACACGTTAACCAAAGCACTGGGTCAATTATACAAAACAATACGAAGCTGCACGAATCTTTTACAAACAGACATCACTTGCCGAACGTCATCCAATCATTGAACTCTCAAAGACTTCTTACTACAGTGCCACTAACAAATATGATCAAAATAGATTCCAACAAAAATCAGACGCTATTATCGACGGTTCGACATCCTACAGTTTTAACAAAAATAGATTCAACAAAAAACGTAGCAGTCACCACAGCCTTGGGTAATGTTGTTATGACTCCTCTGATAATAAAATCAAACGTTTCAAATACAATTAGACCGACTTTAAAAAATACAGAAAATAAAGAAACACATTTACAGAATCTAAAAGTAATAACTGATATTGAAAACAAATTTGATAGCTGCAAACAAGTTCCCAGTATGATTATAGATAGAAGAAAGGAACTCTACGTTAAACCACCACATACGCCCACTACAGAAATTGTATCTAAAAGTGAGACTGACTTTGAAGAGTTGCTTAAAGATAACACTAACGAAATTAAAGTTACCAATAATCCTGACAAAGGATTAGAGATTCATGTAGCTAAATCAATATCTAGTTTTAACATCCAAAGTAGGAATGAATTTAATGACGATCAAAGTTTGAAAATAGATGAAAAATGTTTAGACACAGTTTTTCAAGAACTAGGTAAAATTGAATATAAGGATATAGGAGATACGGTAGAGATAAATCAGAAAGAATTTGATAATATAACACAACAAACTTCATCATCAATAGCAAAGGAATGTAAAAATGAAAATATAGAATTGGAAAATATTATTGCAAATACAAATCTACCTAAATATGAAATGAACGAAGAAAATTCAAAAATAAAAAATTTTGAAGCTCCACCAATTTCAAATGAGGAAAAACCAAATACCGTAAACATAGATAATAATTTAATTGCCCCCAAGGATAACAGAAAGTCTGAAGAAAGTGATAACTGGAGTGCTAAAGATGTCAATATAGAATCTGTGATTAAAAAAGTAGATTCCTTGTGTAATGATACGGTAGAAAATCATGTTGATCCTGTAGAACCCAATAAATTGAAGAATGATGAACAGTCGGCGATATCTGTTGTGGAGTCACAGGAATCAGATCATACAATACACAATGTTTTAGACTTGAATATCTCCGAAAAGTCCAGTGTTAGTAAAAGGGGTCGCCGTGGTATGCGTGGAAGAAAATCTGATAAAAATCCGGATCGAGTTCAAACGAGACAAATTTCAAAACCAACACGCGGAGGGACTGTTTCCAAACGTGGTAGAGGAAGAGGAAAAGTAGAAAAGAAATTAAAAAATGCTGCCAACGTAAACTCAAATAACTTACCTGGAGATATTTATGATTTCCACGAGGACTCTGAAAATGAAACTTTACAAAATAAATCGGAACGACCGAGGCTGATATTAACCATCAAGAGTCCTGTGACAGGGAATGCCTCCGTGACGGCAACCTCTACTCTGAGCATAACATCGCCATTTGTGGGAAAAGAAGAGAAATCTGAAGATTTTATATCCCCGTCATCATCCAATACAAGGAAATCACGACGATTGCAAGAGAAAGACGTCCAACGCAACACCATTGACGATGTTATCGATGACGTGGTCAAAAACACGACTGTCCAAACGAATCAAGTTAAAGACGGTACCAGCAAAAAGAGGCCCACGAGGCAAGCAACAAAAACAAATTATCAAGATAAAGTACCTGCTGGAACTGACGTAAGGAAATCGCCCCGAGGTGTTAAGCGCACGAAAAACAGAAGTTCGTCTGATGCCTCGGTAGACAGTGCTGATGAAAAAATAAAGAAAGATGAATCTATTCGCGAAATGAAGGTACCCAGACTGGTAGATACTGCCCATACAAGTCTGTCCAAACCTGAGCCGGAACAGCCACTTGTAGCTAAGCTCACCATCACCACCCCGGCTCCCAATCTCGCACCTACGAATACTAATCCTATACAGCCCGTTATACAAAACCTAAAATCTGCGATAATTTCCAATCCCACACCTGCCATCATTCCGAACCCCACACCTGCTATAATTACTAGTCCTACGCCTGCAGTCATTCCTTGTCCGACACCTGTTACCGTTAATCCTTCTCCTGCTGTCATTCCTAATCCTGTTCCCCATCCGACTCCCATAATGAAACCTCCCAAGAAGATGATATCGGAAATTAGCGCGAAGTTGGGAACGGCGATATTCGAAGCCAACGTATCACCGCCGCCGATGAGGTCGACTATTTCGCCGAACATTCCGGAGAAGGCAGCGGTGGATCCTATGATTAGGCCTATTGAGATCGAGAAGCCGTATAGGGATTATAGAGAAGGCATGATACCTGAGTGTGCGAATGCCGCGTCCGAAGACATGTTGCCCGCGGCGACTGCAGAGTTGGCCGAGCCGCCCGGGGATTTCTCCCGTCGCATGGCGGACCCGGGGAACATGTTGCTGGTGGGCGCGGCGGAAGCCAACGAGGCGCGAGTGCAGAGTCCCGCTCTGCCGCACCGCCCGCCCTCCGTACCGCACCGAGCCACCCCGGTCATCAGGTCAGTACAAAATATCCTACTAATATTATAAACCCTAAAGTTTGTGAAGATGGATGGATGTTTCTCCTCTCATAATTCTAGTTTCGTTTCGAACTCGTTTGTACTTGTTGCCACAAACCTATGGAACAATTTGCCTCTTAGCACAAGGCAAGTAACCACCAGATCTCTATTTAAAAAATGGTCTATTCTATCACAAAAAAAGTAAGTGTATTATCTATGTATGTGTATGTAGTTACTATAACTTATTTATTAGAATTTAGTATATTGTTGTCATTGATATATGATATGTAGTGTATGTATAATATGTATGGGTATATGTAGTATATGTATTCATATATATATGTATTAGTATTACTATATATATTAGTATATAGTTAAACCGTAGAATTTAATACAATTTTGCACCTACCTTTCAATATAATGCTAAAGTTGTCCCAATGGTTGGCTAGGATAGAATGTCTAGCGGCATTATAAGCCCGCCTTTGTCTTTGTGCAATAAAGATTTGAATAAATAAAAGGGGTGCAAAGCTTAAAAGCGTTTAACGTTTTTATGTTCATTGGTAATAGAATCACAATTTACTCTAACGTAAGATCATACATAAAGTCATTCATTATATGATTAATAAATATATATACAAAATGTATTTCCTAAAAAGTTGATAGACTACATTTCTCGAAGTACACTATAGTTTTATTTTCATTAAATATTAAAATGTTGTATTATTAATTTGTAGGGGTGGCGATGGTTTGGCGTGCGGGCCGCGAGAGGGTCGGTACCGCATGCCGTACGCGGGCACGGCCAGCCTGCCGCGCGGCGCTCACCTCCCGGCGCCGCTGCACAAGGTGCACCATCTACCGCACCCAGGTAACGTATGCCGGACTCAGACTATAGCAATATGTATGAAAATGTATTTTCTGGTGAATACATTGGCCTCTAGAAACTTCCCGTGTGTACAAAATAAACGCGTGGTTTCATCATAGCTCGAGACCTGGAGATGCCTACTATTGAGGAATTTGTCGTCGGTCTGACTAGACGTATGTGTGTTGTATGGGCCGACAACGGACACTTTAAGCATCTCCAAAATATCGCTCCGTCTTACGCTCGGCCCCCCAACTTTCTAGAGAGGTGCTCCTGGTTGAAGTTGTCGAACCTAGACTCCCTGGGTTCGTGAGCCACACGGGCGCTGTTACACCAGTACCAAAAGTGCATGAATTACCGCTGAGATCCTGCTCGGGAAAACGGGGGATAGTCTCCATCCCCAACCCAGGCCCATTAGCCATCCGGGCCTGGACGTCCCCACTGTCTGTCTGGAACTCGAAAGTCACATGTAGTCATCATCATCAGCCTGTGTCTGCCCACAGCTGGATATAGGCCTTCCCAATGCTCGCCATTTCATCGCTATGTCGGTAACTTTGGTTCTCTGACAGATGTCCACGTTTCGGACTTTTTCCAGCAAAGAAATACTCAGCATATCATACTCCATAGCTCGCTGAGCGACTTTGAAACTTATGGATCAGACCCAATGTCAAAGTCTCTGGAAAAACACTTGTAGATAGAAATAATAAATAAAAATAAATAAATAAAAGTGCTACACTAAAAATATGTATAGAATTTCTCTGTTTGCTAAGCATCATTATTAATTCCAGGTTCAAATGCTCGAGTTACCATCACGAGCGTGCCTTCTGGCAGCCCACAAGGACAGAGTGGCTTGGTAAGTTTCTCTTGCATTACCTACATTAAGTATAAACAAGGTGTTTTTTCTATTATTTTAATGGAATAATAACCTTTGTTCTTGCTAACTGGATAGACGTGTGAAGACCTAGTACGGATACCACCGCCGGCGCATCAACAAACCTCACCCATAACTCCGGTATATCACAATGTAATAAACATTTTTATAAATTATTTTAATATACTTTAACACACGATTTTTTTATATAATTAAATTCTAAAAATTTTATCTTATCGACAATATTCATCCTATCAGACGAAAAGAGAGAGTATAAGCAACGAAATGCATAAGCAACGGTGATTTACTTTACCAAGCTTTAACGCTTTTTTAC
The DNA here is from genome assembly GCA_910589645.1 of Tinea semifulvella. Taxonomy (NCBI): domain Eukaryota; kingdom Metazoa; phylum Arthropoda; class Insecta; order Lepidoptera; family Tineidae; genus Tinea; species Tinea semifulvella. The sequence goes on from OU342599.1 coordinate 9,222,077, forward strand.
ATCCCTCTCGCACGCACAAACCAACATTTCCATAGATTTATCAGAAGTGAAGATAAATTTCCAAGCATGCCGGGTTTATCGTGAGAAAAATGGTGTCTCGGTCTTGCGATTGACATTAGGCTGTTTTGAAAAGGAGGCCTCTCCTTTTTTATTTTATTTACTTTATTTCCTAAAAAGTTAATAGACTAGATTTCTCGAAAAGTACACTCAAACTTTAAATTTTTAAATTGTGTAAGCGAGAAGGATGCGTTAAACCAGCTTAATACGACAAGGAACAAACACTACCCCAATATATTTCAATATTAATATATGAGGTTCCAATAAGCCATACAAGTTAGCCCGAAAAAAATTATAAGTAACCTATTAAGGGCTTCATTAAAACACACAATAATATACAATTCATGTTAAAAAAGCTACTACGTTCAATGGTTTTTCAGTGTATTGATTTTATTTTTTTTGTGACAACAGGGCGACGGAATGTACCCGCATTTCTCTCACCAGCACTACCAGATGTACCAACAACACTTTCGAGCCACTCAACACGACGGCAGGGCCACCACTTCACCATTCACACGGTATGTCCATTATTATAAAAGCAGTTATAAATATACATATTAATATTATTTGTGTTATTTAATTGTGATTTTGTAGATGCTAATGTGTTATAGTTTATTAAGTCAATTTGAGAATTACAAGCTGTTAAGTTTAGGTGTTTGTGACATGTCATTATTAAAATTGTTTTAAATAATTCTTCTCCTGCTAGTAGAAGACTAAGCAGCAAAGTGGTCCAAAGAGTAAGATCTTACAAGAAGACCAGCACAGCAAAATTGCACAAATTTGGTACCTTAAAAAAAAACGAAAACAAAACACTTGTTAAATAAATTATAAGCTACTCAAATATTGATGGTTTGAAATGTTCGAGAACATTTTTTTTTAAATACATTGTAACGGTCATGAAATATGTCTATATCATTATTCGCACTGCAGAGGCTACTGTAGGTGTTGCACATTCGGGATGTTGACGAATGTGAACCTATATTAGTTCTTGAGGGAGGACAGCACAGGATCTTGGTTATAGGACGACGTGAAATATTATAAATAAAGAAAGGCATGCTCCGATGGTTCGGGCATGTCGAAAGGATGAGCGAAGAGAGATTGACGAACCAGATATATAATGCGTAAGTTGTGGGTAAAAGAGGCCCTGGCAGACCAAGACTTGCCTATCATGATCAAATAAATAAAACATTAACTGAAGGTGAATTAAAAAGCCATCGAAACAAGAGGGCATGTATGAAGAGGTTGATGAAGCGAAAGAGGTATGTCGTGATCGTGACAAGTGGCGCTCAATTGTCTCTGCCTACCCCGGAAGGGATTTGGCGTGAAGATATGTATGTATGTATGTATGTGGAATATTATAGGGTACTGTCAGGGAAATGTGTTGCGATACATCCAGTCTGGCCATTGATTATTTTATGTAATAGTAAAAGGTCATGTATGTACGTGATTTGAGAGCAGTCATTTTGAAGAAATCTAAACGCAATATTTATCATTTTAAGCTTAATGTCCTCAGCAATAGCAAGCGCGGGGTTGTTGGGGTCGCCTAGTTTGGGATGGGGCTAATGTGTTTATGTCGCATCCCATACCAGAGACCTGCATGAGTTTCTCAGAAGGTTTTAAGATCGCGGGTACTCCAGCAGTGCGAGAGCCCTTCGTAAGATGTCGTTGAGAGACTCGTGACAAAGAATGCTGCTGTTACTTCTAGCACAAGAAAATGGTGTCAGAGATGTTGAACTGGTTCCCCACTCCGACATTTGTGTAGAAGGACAGTTCGGGCTCCGAGACAATAAGTAAATACAGTATGTTTTTTGTTATAGTATTGAGGCGGAGGTCGCGGTCACCCCGCCGCTGGAGCTCCGGAGACCGCCCGGCGCGCGCCTGCCTCGACCTGCGCACTCGCCGTCACCCGCAGACCGGCTAGTCCGTAAGTATTACAACATAAAATCTAAACAATGCAATGGACTTCAAAAATATAATTGCCTAATACAAGTGCAAATGTCTGGAAACGGCAAGACTGAATCATTTCAGCAGTTGCATAGGAACTGTAATGACTGAGTCTTGCTATATAATAAATAGTTTGTACATTCTACATATCCCTAGTTTTTTAAATATCTTCTAAGCGTTTCGGTCTCCGATCGCTGTCAGGACCTGGATTATAATTACATACCGGTCAAGAAACAAATGAGGAAAATAAAAATTACACTTCACATTTTAGTTAATTTATTAACTTTTTGACGATTCCCAGACAAAGGAGAGTGAAACCCACTGCTGCACCTTATTTAATAATATTCGTTCATAAGCTAGAATAAATATTCGAAGTGTTGCAGAATTTGATGTTTTTCATGGAGTAATTCGCGTCAATATCGCCCAAACACGTCTGGTATATGGGAGAGATCACAGCGCGGGAAAACCGCAAATAATAAACTGCAACTTATGCCCCATATTTAAAGTCCAATTTATCGTTTTCCATAATTATTCACGTCGTAGCTCATTATTAAACAAAAGAACACCACTTCACTTGACTATTGATGACGTTATGCCAAAGTTAATAAGGTATGTGCCTAACACCAATCTAACAGCGTGACTCTGTTGACTCTGCACTCTGCCGCCTCCGGTGATATAATGAAGTGAAATCGTTTATTTGCTAGGATACATGGTACATAGTATGTTATATAAATAAAATCAAAATAGTTTCTTATGATCCACCAGAATATGGCATGCAAATGTTTAAGGATAATAATAATAATTACATACAATTAGTAATTTTTTAAATTATGTCAACATTTGTATTCACAAAATTCCTTAAGACTATAGAAACATTTAGCAGACAGCCAGCGAGTTAAAGTTTTTTAAAAAAAATATTTATAGGTAATAATTTAATGTCCGAATTATAAACTTTTATAGCCATACAATAGCAATTAGAACTACAAAGTGAACTCTTACATATTGGCATTAATAGCTTAGTGGGGGATCTCTTTGGCGGAGTCTTGAATTTACCAAAGGTTTTTTGAAAAAGTCAAGAGTTGCTTACAACAAATACTCATGTCAAGTATATAATACATGCATGTCAATGAGAGTAAATTTAGTTTTTTTAATAATTGTCTACATGAATCCATTGGTCCAGCTTTGCATATAAGATATATTGCTTTAAAAGATATGGCATGATGTAGTATTACATTGGAATATTATGTTGTTTTAGGGTCTCGATCGCCTCCTCCGGCGCACGGCGGCGTGCCTCGCCTGCCGCCCGCGCTGCCTCCGCCCGCCGCGCCCGGCCCGCCGCACGCCAGCCAGGTACCCAGAGAGGCCGACTCGCTGCAGATGTTGTTACAGGTATGTATATCAACTAACACTCTATCAAAAATATATACGTATCTAATAATGGTAAAAAATAAAGTCCAGTTATTTACAATAAATTTATTAACTTGTCAGACTCTGTCCAACGAAAGTAGAGACTCTAAACTAACTAAAAAATCAGGTACGGCAACCCAGGTTATTTATTTATTTATTAAAACTTTATTGCACAATATATACAAGGGGTGGACTTAATGTCGCTAGACATTCTCTGACAGCCAACCTTAGGGACACTGTAGAACATTAAAGACGTAAGGTAGGTGCAATTAGAGAAATATGATTACGTAATAAATATGCAAATATCTAAACTATAATAATAAATACTAATAATACATACACATGACGTTTTATTAATACATTAGGTACATACATTATATAACATTAATACATACACTATATATAATAATATAATAAATAAACTAAATGTGTTGTTATGAGCTATTTAAATAATATGAATATACCATTTTTTTGAAAATGCTTCGGTTGGATGCTTGTCGTATATTTACCGGCAGCTTGTTCCACAGGTTTGCGGCAACAACAGCCATAGAATCGTTCATGAAACCAGAGTGTTGCGATGTTATATATATATACTTAATACTTTTTTTCCAGTATTTAATAATAAATATTGTTTAATAGAAAGTACTAAGTAGATAACTGATTCAAATATTTTAATACCTATATTTATACTTTAACTATAGGTATATAATGTCAATGTATGTGACCCTGTGATGGTTACTCGTCTCTTTTTTTAAATTATTATTTCAATATTCAAGGTAAACAACAATATGTAGCATCAAATCACAACATTTAATTTATAGAACAAGTTTGTAAAACACACTCAGGTGACAAAAGATCTCATGTCACAAATTAGCAGATTAGAATCTGATCCTGGTTTAAGATGATTAATGTTAACAATATACTAGTAACCGGTATAGTTATCAAAAAGAAGTTCTTAATTTTGGAGACTGTAACTAAAAACTAGCATGTTTATTTATCATTGCAATAAAAATCAATTTCCGGAATTTCAATGTATCATAATGAACAAGACATACAATATTCTATGTAAACATTATCTTTTATGTATGAAAACAACTTTCGTCTCTTGTTTTTATATTTCATTATCAACATATTAAGCAACAACCGCACATCACTTTTTATTGTTTTATTCATGATTTTTAATAGAATTTTAGGTAACTAGTGCACTAATTTTGATAATGATTTTGTGTTGCCCTACGAAAACATAGTATACAGTACAGATAGAGCTACTTCTGTTTGCCACCCTGTCTCTCACTAGACCCAGGAAGCTGTTAGTACATAAATTTTTATTTTTAATACTAGCATGACATGTGACCTTGCACTACCTTATAGTTAGTGGCGCGCAAGGTCCATGAATGTTAGCAACTGGAATCAGATATCTACAGTCCCTAACACTAAGCCGGCTTGCTTTTCTGGGCATGACGGCAATTCGAGATACGTCTGGATACACTTTACTGGGTATATCGGCACGGACGGTGGATACTTCCCCGCCCCGTCAGACTGGGCAAATTACTACCATCAGTCCGCCTACGACCTATGGCCACTTCGTATTCGCAGTTATTGTTTAATTTGGCTGAAATAGTTTTTGACAGCTTGTTAACTTTAATGCGCCTGCAGACATTAATAGAAAATTGTCTTTGGCAGATGGCGTGGTATTATACGAGGGCTATTCAAAAAGTAAGTTTCTCTGTGTTGTAAAAAAAAAAACAAAACCAAATATTAGTATATATTTTTTTTATTTTTGATTTTTTTATTCTTTGAATTTTAAGCCATTTTTCTACATAGTTGCCTTGCACTTTAATAAATTTTTGGTATCTGTTCGCAAGCTTAAACAAACCTAAAAAGAGCGTGCCTCGTTTTTGGATCCATGATTTGACGACCTTCTTGATTTGTTCGTTTGAAGCGAAGTGTTGGCCACCCAAACCTTGTTTCAACTTTGGGATAAGGAAATAGTCATATGGTGCGAGGTCTAGAGAGAGTAGGGTGGGTGGTAAAAAAAAACCTTTGAATTTCTGCAGTTTCAGTTTGTGTTAGTTAGGCAGAGCAATGAAAAAGCAAGACTTTTTTGACAATCAAGACAACACCTTACTCCTCCGGTAGCCCCATGTTTGCCGAGCTCTGCTGAGAACAGTATTCTTGGTCACCAAAGCCAATTCCGCTCTTACCGTCAGACCCTAAACTAAAACTATGTTTGTTGCGAATCCGCTAGGTGGCGTTTGAGAGAAACGCTTCTCTAAAAGTTTCTCTAAACTTACTTTTTGAATACCCTGCAATTCTTTATCTAACAGCTAACCTTTAGGAGAAGTGATCAGGGATTCTGGTTGCATGATACATTTCATTTCATTAATTTATTATTATTATTAGTAGGTATTAATTTATGTTATTTTATTTATATGTTTATTTAAATTAAAACATTATTTAGATAATATTTTATTTACGTAGTTTCGTTGGTAATGCGCATCCTAGATCGTAACGTATCGTACGTTACGTACATACGTTAAATTTACTGTTCCGTGGGAATCAAAAAGTCCACAACATGACGTTGAATAAATTGATCTTGATGATCTTACAAAAGGAATGATCAAAAACGGTTTAAAAACTCAGCTTTACGCAGTGGAAGTTGGTGCGTGAGAAATTTCAGCATCTTCTTCAATCTTTGCACCACTTACTGAAATAATTGGGCCTTAGCCATTATACATTTCTGGAACGAGCTTCCGAGACGGCATTAACGGAATCATACAGTATTTGGTTGGGTAGGGAGAGGAGCAGAATGGTGGATGTTAAGTGTGTTGTTGCATAAAATAAAAAAGAAAGGTAAAACCAGCCTGTTATCGGTCGCAAGCCTAAGACACCATTCTTCTCATCTCTCTCACATACGTGGACCTGGCACCCGCACGTTCTTCTACTGTATTGTTTATTTCAGCGCTACCCAGTGATGTGGCAAGGTCTGCTAGCACTGAAGAACGACTGCGCGGCTGTGCAGATGCACTTTGTACACGGAAACCCGGCGGTAGCAGGCGGGACTCTCCCCAGACTCACGGACGGCTCCACCCCGCCGCTTCGCATCGCGCAACGGATGAGACTAGAGCCCGCGCAGCTCGACCAAGTGCATCGCAAGATGAAGGTATGGTATACGACAGAATAGTGGCGGCGTTACGTCGAAACATATTTGACTTGGATTCATAAAAAAACAATTTAAAGTACAGGGAAATAGGTCCAAAACGTGAGGCTACAAGCAGAAGATTAGCTCCTTGACCTTACAAACAGATGCATCACTTGAACAGCTGATGGGTGACCAAGAACTGCGGTATATTTCAGATAACTTCGATGCTTTGCAATGCGTATAATAACAAAAAAAGTCAAAAATACTTAAATTCGTCGACGACATCATATAAACTACAACGTAAGACACCACAAAGTCACGTGGTATTACAAGCTCAACATGAATTATTCAACAATATTGTTTTATCTATTTGTTTATATATTTTTGTGTTAATGATATTATTAATTATTATTATTAATGTTATAGTTGTATTATTTAGTGTACAAAAGTGTATGTTGTATGTATATAATACATGATTGTTTTGTTTTTTAGATGGAGAACGAGCACTGTATGCTGTTGGCGCTACCGTGTGGTCGAGACCACATGGACGTGCTGCTGCAGTCCACCAACCTCAGCAGCGGGTTCATCACCTATCTACAACGGAAACAGGCGGCCGGCATTGTCAACGTCGCGCCGCCCGGACATCAACAGGTAACTACAGGAGATCTCTAGTTCATCACCTATCTACAACGGAAACGAATGCCGGCATTGTCAACGTCGCGCCGCCCGGACATCAACAGGTAACTACAGGAGATCTCTAGTTCATCACCTATCTACAACGGAAACAGGCGGCCGGCATTGTCAACGTCGCGCCGCCCGGACTCAACAGGTAACTATATCATATCTTTAGTTCATCACATATCTACAACGGAAACAGGCGGCCGGCATTGTTAACGTCGCGCCGCCCGGACATCAACAGGTAACTACAGGAGATCTCTAGTTCATTACCTATCTACAACGGTAACAGGCGGCCGGCATTGTTAACATCGCGCCGCCCGGACACCAACAGGTAACTACAGGAGATCTCTAGTTCATCACCTATCTACAACGGAAACAGGCGGCCGGCATTGTTAACGTCGCGCCGCCCGGACACAGGAGATCTCTAGTTCATCACCTACCTACAACGGAAACAGGCGGCCGGCATTGTTAACGTCGCGCAGGCCGGACACAGGAGATCTCTAGTTCATCACCTACCTACAACGGAAACAGGCGGCCGGCATTGTTAAAGTCGCGCAGCCCGGACACAGGAGATCTCTAGTTCATCACCTACCTACAACGAAAACAGGCGGCCGGCATCGTTAACGTCGCGCAGCCCGGACACAGGAGATCTCTAGTTCATCACCTACCTACAACGGAAACAGGCGGCCGGCATTGTTAAAGTCGCGCAGCCCGGACACAGGAGATCTCTAGTTCATCACCTACCTACAACGGAAACAGGCGGCCGGCATTGTTAAAGTCGCGCAGCCTGGACACAGGAGATCTCTAGTTCATCACCTACCTACAACGGAAACAGGCGGCCGGCATTGTTAAAGTCGCGCAGCCCGAACACAGGAGATCTCTAGTTCATCACCTACCTACAACGGAAACAGGCGGCCGGCATTGTTAAAGTCGCGCAGCCCGGACACAGGAGATCTCTAGTTCATCACCTACCTACAACGGAAACAGGCGGCCGGCATTGTTAAAGTCGCGCAGCCCGGACACAGGAGATCTCTAGTTCATCACCTACCTACAACGGAAACAGGCGGCCGGCATTGTTAACGTCGCGCAGCCCGGATACAGGAGATCTCTAGTTCATCACCTATCTACAACGGAAACAGGCGGCCGGCATTTTTAACGTCGCGAAGTCTAACCAATAAGCGAAGTGTGAAAAAGCGTCTTGTTGAGACTGATGCCGGTCGTTAGTGGCTAGCGTCAGTAGCTCCCATTTGCGTGCCGCTTACCATCAGGTGGGCTTGATGTCACAAGCCATGTTCAGTACATTAAAAAAAAAAAAACTAATTTGACAATGAAAAATATATTAAAAGTTTATTTTTGTTATTTCCAGGCAATGTATACCGTACACATATTCCCTTCGTGCGACTTCGCGAACGAGAAGCTGAACCGGATCGCGCCCGACCTCATGCACCGCGTGGCCGACATCGCGCACCTGCTCATCGTCATCGCCACGGTCTGACACTATCTCACTAACTCCTAACCCATAGATATCACTAGGACGAATCATGTAAATAATGCCAGGTTGTGAAACTAATTTTATGTAAGTAACTTTCGATTGGGTAAAGGTGTGGGCAAATAGAAGGGGAAAAGCGCAGAGGTACAGGCGTGGACAAAAGTTTTTTTTCTAATAATATAATATATACGTACGTGGTTACTTTGTATGGACTAATATCTTATTTTATTAATAGGGACAAACAACTTTTCCTAATAATATGTGACAAAAAATTTGCTTCTCAATATAAACTGTTAAATTTAAAATAGACAATTTATATGGAAAAGCTAAAAAAAATTGTCACCGACATAACATTTCTTAGGAATAATTGTTTGTTTCTATCAGTCCAGAGTAAGGTCATATAAAATCACGCGGTATATTTCAGACGGTTTCTGAAATAATGATTTTTATTACCCCACGTGATTGGGCAGTTATTTTAGCCAATCGCTCGCCTCGTCTACAATCAAATGTCAAACGAGTGATTATTTAATCATTTATTTAAAAAACGGTGGTTAATATAATTGTTATATTAACCTTTAATTAATTGAAATAACACCGTTTGCGGTTCGTTTTAGCATTGATTTAAATTCTATAATATTTTATCTCAGCTTCCTTTTTCATTAAATGTTCTTTATATTGTTTCCTTTCGTGTTTCATCATCACCCTGTGTCCACTGCTGGATGTAGGCCTCCCTCAATTCATACCACTTAACGCGGCCTTGTGTAACTCTTAATATACCTCCACCAGAGACCTTCTTTAGGTTATCTGTCCATCTGGTGGTCTCACTCTTCGTCGTCCTTATAGTGGTCTCAACTCTAGAACCCGTTTGCCACTTCTCAACTCTAGAACCCGTTTGCCACTTCAGCTTGCTAATTTTCAAAGCTATGTTAGTTGCTTTGGTTCTATGATGAATATCAACGTTTCGACTTCTATCCATTGGAGAAATACCAAACGTAGCTGTCATCATAGCTCGCTAAGCGACCTTGAATTTATAGACCAGGCACCTGTCAGTCTCTCCACGTCTCTGCTCTTTACAACATAACCGGGAGGAAGTACGAACTTCGTCTTGAAACATTGTGTTATGGACGATGAGAGCTGGAATGCGTCTATCGGCTTCTTTGCTGAAGATCGCAGCGCCTAGCTGAATAGTCTGACCGTGGTAGAAGTAAATTTGCACAATTTCGAGTGTAGCGCTTCCCACGCAGATTGGCCTCGGCTTGACATGATCATTGAGTATGTCTTTCGTGTTGTCCAAGAAATTACATAGTTTAAATAATAAAAAAAAAACAATAGTTTATAAATAGAACTAAATGCGTGGACATGTGTCCGCGACTGTACCTTTTAAAAAGGCGGATCGTCAGAAATCAAAAATCGTCTCCTGCGCATTTTCTGTTTTTATTTGGTCATACGTATACCTGTTATCGTCGACTGGGCTCGACGCCTTCGGAGTTTTAAATTTAAATTATATAAGAGTAAACGGCATATATCGGTTGCTATATTTAATTCTTGGTCCGATGAGATGATTAGCGATCTATCGAGCATTTTTATTGTTAGTGTCTATTGTTATTTTGTTTTAAGTATGTAGGTTTAAAGTAAATTATGTAAAAATGGAATTGGACGCGAAGTCTTTTCCGCTTAGTTAGGTCGGAACAGTAACGATAGTCGGGTAATTAACATTGTCTATATGTAAAAAATAAGAATTATAAGTTAAAGCAGTAAGAAATAATACATGTGGAAATAAACTGTGATTCTGACTTTTAATATAGACTTTAGTATGTAAACGATAGTGTTAGGACGAGAGCGGTCGGCTCTCCGGGGCCACTCGGCTCTCCGGGGCCACTCGGCTCTCCGGGGCCACTCGGCTCTCCGGGGCCACTCGGCTCTCCGGGGCCACTCGGCTCCCTTACTTAAATACATACTATCTACAAAAAAATTTATTACTCACAAGTTACAGAAAAACATATTTACTAAACAATAGAAAGCAGATATTAATCACACATAAAGTTGTGTATTTATGTGACAAGTTTCCATCGGGAAATAGGATTCATGTCACATAAATGTTTGATACTAGATTTTTTAAATTGTACACACTCGGCTGTCCAATTTAAAAGCTATAGCAAATTAATGCCCGTTGTAAGCTTTACGTTATATGGGTGACTTTGTATGCTCTTACTTAAGACTAATATGTTATTCTATTGATAGAAAATGTTTGTTTCTATCAATAGAATCACATATAAGAGCATACAAAATCACGCGGTATAGTTTTCTTAGGTCAATAAAACATGTTTTTATGTAACTCGTAAACGATTTCCTTATTTGTAGATTGGTAGGTATTTAAATTGTACAGCCGCATTGTGCCGGCCACCAATATTGTACTTCTTAAAGCGCCTGCACCAGGACGATAATACGAAGATTTATATTTGTAAATTAAAAGCTGTACTCTCTCTGTCTTCATAAGAGGGTTTAACGCATTCCTCTTGCTCGCACAATCAAAGTTTTTTTACATCTGAGTTTAAAAAAATGTAGTCTATTAACTTTCTAGAAAATTTTGGAGATTTAATAATCATAAATTTAGTATATGTAAGAAGACAAATTTCTAAGCATTCCATGGATTCACCGTGCGGGTGCCGGGTCCATCGTGTGTTGGTAGGAGATGAGAAGAATGGTGTCTCGGGCTTGCGACCGACAATAGGCTGGTTTACGAAAAGGAGGCCTCCTTTTTTTTTATTGCGCGATAATACGCTCACCATCCACCATTCTACTTCTCTCCCTACCCAACCAAATACTGTATGATTCCGTTAATGCCGTCTTGGAAGCTCGTTCCATAAATGTATCTCCTGCAGACCTGCTTAGGCCCAATTCTTTCATAAAGTGATGCAAAGATTTTGCTGGAACTCCTCTCGCACCAACTTCCACTGCGTAAAGCTGACTCTTAAACCCGTTCCTGATCATTTCTTCTGTGAGATCATAATATTTATTCGACTTCATGTTGTGGTCCTTTGGAATATTTGATTCCCACGGAACGGTAAGTTCAATAAGGATAACTTTTTTCAAGTTCCGAGAAAACACTAATATGTCTGGCCTATAGGCTGATACAGCTAGTTCATCTGGGATCCTATAATGGTGTTCAAATGTATCCATGAGAATTTTCCAGTCTGATGGCGCCAAGGATCGAGATGGGCTTGCATTTAGTTTTCGTGCTTTGCCCTTCCTTTACAAATGTGGTCAAAGTTTTATTTGTAGTCAGTCCCTTTCTGGCTCTTGCAATAGAAAGACTTACTGCTTCACGGAAATATGTCCATAATGTCCGTAAATTTATCTCCTGCAAAGTTAATAGACTTCATTTCTAAAATTACGCTCAGACTTGAAAATCTTTGAAAATATCGGATTGTAAACCTCTACAACCTCTTAAACTGGATTTTTATTAGTGATGCAACAAATACGAAATAATTCACAACAAAATAAATAATACACAACTGTTTTTTATTCACTAAGAGATTTAATAATGAAATTTTATAACTGGTTTTTTTGTTGTTCAAAAAGCATATTTTACTACGCAAGTTAATTTTACAGGGGAGTACTATGGAGTTTTTAATATTCATAATTATATTCGGTAAATTTCTACTATACGGCGGATACGAATGTTTCGTATTCGTTGCATCACTATTTTTTATTGTCACAATTATTATACAAGCCCGGTGTTGCCATGTTATTTGCCCAACCCATCTGGAATTCTTCAAGCAAAGTGGGAAAAAGCATCTTGATTGGTCGGCAAAATAGTGGGGACTGATGCCGGACGTCAGTGGCTGGCGTCAGTTGCTCCGATTCTTGGACCTCGCGTACCGCTTACTAATAGGTGGGCGCGATGTCATATGTCCTGCTCAGTATAAAAAAAAAGACACTGATTTCGCAAAATTATATATAAAAAAATATATATATTAATAATATACTTAGCTTAATGATATAATTCCGTAACGTACTAAGTATTTGGTATTCGTTACATAAAAAAAAAACTATTTGTGTAAAATAATATCTATCCTTGATTTTGCTTAATAGAGAGAATGGTTATAAAATTTTGACATTTTGATATTTATATAACGATAAATTTTTGTCACGAATTGCTGCCTCCGTGGTCTAGCGGTTAAGTTCGTGGATTTAGACTGGGTTCGATTCTTAGTTTACAATCATTTACGTAATTTGTGATGTTTTTCAAGTTTGGTACGCTAGTGACATCGACGAGGTTTGCCACTTGTCATGATGGTCCTATAGTATAGTTAGTAAATGTGACAATAAAAAAACTATTCTAAAAGACAGACTAGTGCCTGTAGTGTGGCATTCAACTTTAGGAAAACATAACTGTTTTTCATTTTACATAGATTGTTATTACACGCTTGGCTACAGAAATATATCAGTAAAAAACTACAGTAATAGCTCAGTTAAGGAAGCAAGATGACTTTATTAATTTTTTTGACTCATTTTTATTTTTATAATGGTAAAACATGCGCTAATTACGTTTTTTTACTATCCACAGTCTAGAGTTGTGTGTCTTTATAAAAAAATCTAGCTTCTAGTTTTATTGTTCCCGAGATATTTAATGTAAAAAAAAATATAAAAATTTCAAATTAGTTTCATCAATAAACAAATTTCATCCCATTTTTGATGTAAGGGGAAAACCCTTTAACGCAAAAAGCATATGCATGAGAGTAGAGTTAATGCAATAGAAATGAGGTCGTTGCGTCGGATATGCGGCGTCACTGATGGACCGCATACGTAATGACTATATACGCAAAAGGTATTAAAGAAAGCATAGGAACAAAAATAGGGAAAGACATGTTCCGATCGTTCGGGCATAAACATGACTAAAGAGAAATTGACGAACCAGATATTTAATGCGAAAATTGTGGGTAAAAGAGCGCTTAATTATCTCTTTTTACCACGCTAGGGACCTGGCGAGAAAAAATGAATGTATGTATGTAACGCAAAAAAACAATGCACTCGAAGAGATATTTTGCATAAAGTTTTTTTTAAATCGTAATTATTATATTATAACTCGACTGTCGATAGTAAATATCGTAATGTACGCATTTTTTTTTACTATTTTGACAAAACTAAAAATGCGTCGTAACTAAAAAGTTCGTTATCGAAGAAAAAAGAACTTCGTTGTCTGAGCTATGAAGAAAATTGAATGTCACACGAGGCATGGAGTTATGGCCGAAGAATTTTGTTGTTTTTTTTTTAACAAATAACTGATTATTTATTAAATTATTATACACTTTAATTTTGACGCAAAGTACCGCACTCTTAAGGAACTTCCATTAACATTTGTGACGCATAATATTGTATAGTTAAAGTGCGCCTTACGGCCGCTAATAAAGTACAAAATATTTTGTGTATGGTAATTTTGTATGACTAATATAAAGTATGTAATTGTTTTAAGAGTCCCGTTGGACCACAATTATTTTCACAAATACGTAATTGTATAATACGATTTGCTATTTGGTAAAAAAATAATTCTGGTTCAACCGGCTATTACGGCCAAACACAATATTATATCTATCTTTGTTTTTGCTTTCTAGTGTTCAAATGAAACTACATTACTGATTAATACCAGGGCCTCGATTCTCGCACCTTCGATATTCATGTCCGCTCGATTTGCTCGAATAAAACTGACAGTTTTCTATGGAGATCTGTCGCTTTTCATTCGAATATTTCGAACCGACTCGTAAGTCCAAAGCGCCAGAATTAGGCCTCTGTATTCTTAAACGATTTGTCAACGGCTCCTACAATCAATTATTCCTTTCAACTGTCACTACGTTCGAGGATAGAACTGTCAAACTCAAGGTAAATCGCGACGTACCTTGAAACCTCCTTGAAGTGTTATAATGTTTTTATAAAATTTAATTATTAAGTATTCAGTTTTTTCCTTGAGGTTTATTTATTTTCCTAGATAAATAAAAAAACACTAAATTATTAAATAAACTAAACTTTTAAAACATAAATTACTATTAATAAGAAAAAATAAGCCAAATAATTTTCTCCAAATCGCTACCAATAGGCAAAGTGCCAAGTACTGGCAGCATTGCCATGTTAAATAGCAATGCTGATCCTTTGGTCCAAATATTGCCCCCAACCCTTTTGTCTCCCGAGGTGTTGGCGAGCTGTACTTGTATTTCTTATTAATTACTTATTTTGGTTATAAATTGTCAAACTCATTTAAATTAGATTTCGTTCCAAAAATTATAAATAATTTCGTGATACAATCACAATCTAAACGAATGTCAAAAGTGCTAGAGCGAGAAGTAATTCTGTCAAAATTTATATTTAGTATAAGAAACAAAACTTATCTTACAGAAAATATTTAATGTGGTAGCATTTATGCCATTCTATTTACTCTACACTAATATGTTTCTATTGATAGAACCAAACAACTTTTCCTAAGTGAAAATTTTTTTGTCTACTCCATACAAATTGGTTATTTTAAAACTAACAGTTTGTATGAAAAGGCCAATAAAATTAGTCACTACGACAACTTATGGTTTCTTAGCGAAAGTTGTTCGTTTCTATCAATAGAATACCATATTAGTCTACAGTAAGAGCGTACATCACGCGGTATTTAGACATATAATAATTGAGAAGCTTCTGTTCAAAAAGCGCTATTATCCATTTAATATTTTAATGTAGGATTTAATGGATCCTAATACCAAAACCATATTTTTGATGAAACCACATAAGAAAAACTTAACAAGACCAAGTCAGCAACTTGACAGACATAGTGATGTTCCCACTGACTAGTGTTGTAATCTTTATAATGGGGTGTATCAGGCAAAGTTTTTTGTAGATGTCGCTAGCGGCAATGGTACCTTATTTTACACCTATATCGCATATTTTTTTAAATGTTTTCGTAGTTATATGTTTATAACAGAAAAATGTATTTTAAATTAACATTACCTACCTTAAAAGACAATTTTAAAAGCGCACACCCGTCTTTAAAAATAAAAAAGGGTTCATTAATAGCACGGCAATTTTAGTATCACCATAGCTTTGATTTCGCTTAGAAATCTCGATTTGTACACCTAAAAGCTGCTCAGTTTGGCATAATATCCAAAATTTAATAATAAAAATACAACATTTCTATGCAACTAACAGTTGTATTAGGTACCATCTATCATGCGCCATCTGTCGTGATAAAAAGTTAGTGATACACCCCATTGAATGATCATTTTCGATAATTTGTTAATTAATATTGTAACACTAGAGATCCATTAAACAAAGATAGATAGAGCTGTGTGTTTGTCCTAGCGAGTACGATTGTCTCCGTCGGCTCCGAGGGGCACACTTAACGAACACTTCACTTCGTCCATTAATTTTAACACATTATTTTATTAGCGAGACAGATTATGCCCATATTCTATTATTCTAATTATGTATATTATTTTCCTTAAAAAGGAAATATTTGTAAATACAAAAAAAAAACACGTAACCGTAACGCTCATAACTTAGATACAATATTGAAAATGTTAATGGTTAAGAATCTTAAAGTTTTAATGTAAATTTATTTGGGAAATTATTTTTGTTGTATGCGGGTGTGCGAGGGACCGTCTGCACCGCCTCGCCGTGAGTCGGTCGCTCGACCGCCGCAGCCGGACGTCGTATCTATAGTGGAATGTCAATTATTAGTTAGTCGGATGTAAGTGTATGTAAGAGTATTGGTTACTGAGAAGTACGATATTGTCGGCGGGGCGCTTGCGGGCCAAGTTATATTGATCTCAAGCGTGCAGCATGTCGGCAACCGCTCCGCAAACACGCCGACGCTCTTATTGTTCATATTTTTTTATTTAATTTAACTACAGATATAAGAATATAAAAATATTGTGATCATAATTATAGTTATAAAGTGCTAGGTCTAGAGTAATTGTATATTTTGTACATATTGCAGATAGTATTGTATCTTTCCCTCATCCAAACGACCCACACTCCCGAGTGTTATGTACCTCCTACCAATACTATTCAAATTAAAAATTATTACAAAAACTGTTGTTTTATTGTACTTCCAAACTCCTACCCTTTAACTTCCCGTTCAGTCAACTTAACTCTGTCCTAATTAAGATTTAAATAAATACCCATT
Organism: Tinea semifulvella; assembly: GCA_910589645.1. Lineage (NCBI taxonomy): Eukaryota > Metazoa > Arthropoda > Insecta > Lepidoptera > Tineidae > Tinea > Tinea semifulvella. Next base: position 9,238,958 of record OU342599.1, read on the forward strand.
TTATTTCATACGTTAGTGCTTCTATTGTTTCATACAAAGTTCTGCCAGTAAGCTAACTAGCAATGGAATAAACTATAATAGCTTTTACTCAAAAATGCATGTAATGTGGTCATTATTATGACAACCTTGTTTGAGCAAAGTCGACCTTGCCGTTCTGTTTCAAGGAGCGGCAGGCAAAGTTTTTTTTAAAGACATTGCCGGCCGTTATTTTGACGTTTCTACGTTTTATTATATATTTTAAATTACTTGCTGGTTTTATTTAGATTAGGTATTTGCATTATTTGAGTAAAGCACTATCAAGCCTTGGCCCACTATGACTACGTCGCTGGTCACGCTATGATTGCCTCGAGCTAGCCTATCTACGCTCTAGGCCTTCCAGCTTGGCCATCATTGCAGCCCTTGCTGTCCTCGCTGTAAAAAAAATATCTCGGCTCATCCATCAAGTGCTGCACGCTGACCGCGGTGTGTCGGCCTGGAGCTGCGCTGTCGGCCATCATCAGCGCGACCAGCAAAGTAGTCATAATAGACCGCGGCAGTAATGTACTATAATAATAAACGTTGCGATGAGCCTTGGTTTAATCTCATGTCGGAAATGACTTTTTTTAGCTTCTCCATACAGATTGGATACTATTTTAAAATTAACAATGGAAAAGCCTTATTTGTCTTTTCCGCATATTTGAAGTCAGACAGTATAGAGTAATACTTTTTTCTGAATTTTAACAATTATAGCAACACCGTATAATTTAAAAATAAACTTTTACTAGTTCTTTTTGACACAATTTGCACTAATACGGTTCTGCCAGAATACATGTTTATGAGCCACACGGGCGCTGTTATACAGTAACGGCGCCCAGCACCAAAAGTGCATGAATTACCGGCAGGTGGTTGCCCGCTGAGATCCTGCCGGGGAAAACGGGGGAATGTCCCCAACCCAGGCCCATTAGATATCCGGGCCTGGACGACCCCATACTGTCTGTCTGTGATTTGTTTTTTTTGGTTTAGGCCGAAACGTTTATGAATTGATCGAATTGACGTTCAACTGGTGAAATCATCTCAACTGCGCCGTAAACCAGCTAGTGTGCTGATATCGAGCGGTGGTGGCTCGGTTGTATAACGCCTTATAATACTACATAAGTACCGATGGCAAATAAACTTTTTTTACGTACATTTGTCATACATTTACAACACCACCTTCCCGTGCCTCGGAGATCACGTTAAGCCGTCAATTTCATTTAATATTGAAATCAAAATCTATTTTATTCACGTAAACCTATTACAGACATTTATGAAACGTCATTAAATTATTTTGAATGATTCTATCCTGGTAGTAAAGAGTAAGCCGTTAGCAGAAGACCAGCAGCTTAGCAGATTCTAGTGACCTGTTAATGTTTAATCTGACAGAGAAAGTAATCTGCTTGGAAAACTCAGCTATATCAGATTTACAAAATTAAACATGTAGAGAACTACATCACAACTATTAATTAATATCATTACAGCCCCTAGAACACAGCGTCCTAGACCTCCACTGCTGGAGATGGGCCTTCCAGAACATATATCTAGAGAATTTGGCCTACACTCGCCACTGGCCAGACGGCTTGGCAAGGATATGATGTCAATTTTTATGACAATTTATTAACAATTCCACAATTTGGTATTAGTGGAACTGGGACCGACGGCTTAACGTGCTCTCCGAGGCACGGGACGGTCGTGGTGTAAATATATGATAAATGTACGTAAGAAAAGTGTATTTCTCATTGGTACATGCCGGGGGGGTTTGAACCGACCTTTGTAGGATTTAAGGAACGCGTTCTTACAACCGAGCCACCACCGCTCCCAAGGGTCCACTAATTAATAATCATTTAATAATAATACATCCTTGTCTGGCCGGGTGTAGTCCGATTCTCTAGAAATTTCTATTGTCTATATAAATATGTCAAAATCCCAAATATGTTTTCTGCGGAGAACCTCAAATTGCGCAAATACGCCAACCTTGGTATCGGTTACGAATTTGCGCCGTTTGGGGTCGAGACTATGGACCCATAGGAACCGTCAGCCAAGGAGTTGTCAAAGCGGCTGACAGAAAGGTCTGGAGACAGGAAGGTTGGCAATTATTTCTGCCAACGTATTAGCCTCGCTATACAGAGGGGAAATATTGCCAGTGTCCCTGGGACTATCTCGGATGGGACGTCTCTAGAGGACATTTTTTATTTATAGGTTAGTTTATTTTTAATTTTATTATTTAGGTAGCTTTTAATTTATATTTAATGTACTTGTAATGTTATTAACTTCGAATAAAAGATTAAAATTATAGTTCTAGAAATTTCTGGAAGTCCCATCGCCAACAGTGGAGGTCTCGTGTGTTCTAGGGGTTGTGATGAATATTTTTTTATGTATTGTAAGGAATTATTTTTGCATTGTAGACGAGTAAATACAAAAGGTATATTTTAAATTTTATTTAATAATTACCTATAATGACTAATCTAGTTATAAATAAAAAACAATAATATAATAGAATAATAATTATATAGATCTAGTTTTTAGAACATTTCTGGAATAACATGACAAATTCGAAAATTCCTACTAAGAAAAAACCCTCATACAAACTATGAAAATGGTATAACTATGCCAATAACGATCTACAATAATTGACTATCTAGATAATTGAACGTTTTAATAAGAATAAAATTGACTACTTCAACGCCTAGTTTCCAAAAGGTAATAAAAAAAATTTAGATTCCACGTGATTACATTTTGTCACATTTCAGCCAATCACGCCTTTATAATCAAGTAGGTATAATTTATCGAAAATTAGCAAAAATAGAATATTGGGTTTAGCTGTAACATTAGCTGTAGCAAAGGTTTTTAAATTATAAAATTCCGCCTACTTGCAACCGGTCGGCCTATTTGGGACTGATGTCAGTCGTCAGTGTCTGATTTCAGTTGCTATCCAGATTGCATTTTAAACTTATATTTGACTTGCAACAAGTTTCATGACTCAAAAGTGAATTCCATAAATAATTAAATGAAGTAATTGAGGTTCCACTGGAAGCCACTGGAAGCCACTGGATTAGTCCGCGATGATGGCAAGAGACCTGATGGTATGACGCTGATCCCCTGGGAGCGGGGACGGGCCTTAGTGTGGGATGCCACTTGTGTCGACACATTGACTTTGTCACACCTTAGGGGAACAGCGCTAAAAGCGGGAGCCGCAGCGGAAAGAGCAGAGTCCGGCAAGCGGCGCAAATGCGTATCTATAATCAAAGACTACGTGGGGGCGCTAAAACATTTTTAAAAAACATCATCCTTCGTCAAATTGTCTGCTCTGGGGACAAGAGGGCTGGTTTTTTCCTTGCCCAGAGAATCAGCATAGCGATGAAATGCGGCCAGCGTTCTTGCCACCATGCCGCGTGGATACGATTTATATTTAAATTAGGTTTTGTAAGAAGTTTTTTTTTGTTTTACTTTATTTTTTATGTTTTGATTTTAGTCTTATGTTTAATTTAAATTAAATATTTTTATTAATTGTCTGTTATAAGCAAAGACTTCTAAGTACATAGAAGTCTTTGGTTATAAGTAAATGATATATAATATTATATACTATATATGGTAAAAGTAAAGTATCATCACGACCATTTCCCTTCCGTGGTGGTCAGTAACCACGCTTATAAAGAAGCGGATTCACATTTATGGGCCAATCATGACAAGCTCGTCGATGTCTCTAGCGTCCAAACTCTAGAAATATCACGAATAAATTAAATATTAGTTAAATTTCTTTGTCATTTCCGAAATATGGTTTCTTAGGAAAATATGTTTGTTTCTATCAATAGAACAACATATTAGTGTAAAGTAATGGCATACAAAATCACCCCTTATATGTTTTTGAATATACATCAAACTTGTTGCAAAAATAAGTTCAAATATACGTTTTATATAGAATAGAATAAAAAAGGTGCAACTGACAGCGGTTCCTATACTACCGGAAAATAATGAATGTTTGGATAAAGCCCTATGTAAGTTTTTAACATCCTTGCTTGATCATAAGGTCCGCAAGTTTGAAGATCCGGCACCAGCCGAATGGTTCTGGTTGTTCCGGAACTTCTCCAGCCCTAGATTCGGCTCTGGAAGGCGTTTTCACACCGTTGGTAGAGTGGGAAGGAGACTTCTTTTCAGACTTCTCCTTCTCCTCGCCATTTCCATTCTTCGGCTTCTCTTCTCCCTTGCTGATGGCAGGAGACGTCATTTTTCTGTAACAAGAAAAACAAATAAAAATATCATATATAAAACTTTTGGGCTATTATTTGCTGTGTAAATGATAAAAAAATTGTAAACAGTATAGTCGATTATTTTATTGTTAAGACCAGGGGATGGAAACTTAGAACAAGCAATTGACAAATATCGGTTGCTAATTCTTACTTTGAAGGAGAACTAATATTGTAAGCTTGCCGTGGTGATATTTATATAAAATACACCGCTTGAAGAGTATAAGCTTGGTTTGGCTGCAAATGCTTGTTCATCTGTACCATAATGTTGTTATTTTGATCTTATTGGACGTCATAGTGCGACGACCTCGGTATGCCAGTACAGCATAACCCTGGAGTAATCGTTGACCGCTAATAGCCAATTAACAATAACCGATTTTCCAGTCTAATTGTTTTATGTGAGCCAGCCATGCAAATGAATAGCCACCGGACAGTGCTAATCCAGTATAAAAATATATAAAAAAAGTAAAGTATTTCACGACCGTTTTCCTTTCGGGGTGGTCAGAAACCACGCTTATAAATAAGCCGATTCACATTTAGCCAACTTTACTATAGCTAATCATCACAAGTGGCAAGCTCGTCGATGTCTCCAGCGTACCAAACTCGAGAAAATATCACAAATAAATTAAATCATAGTTAAATGTATTTATTTACATTAATAAATATTTTTGTGTACCGACCAGGAATCGAACCCGGACCGGGTCTAAATCCACGGACTTACACGGATGTATTGTTAGTCAAAACTGATGTTGTGTTGAATAATGTGCTACAATGTAAATACGAGAATTATGGGAAACGATAAATTGGACTGTATATATGGGTAAGAAGTTGCAGTAAATTTATATTCTATCATTATCATTCATCATCTATCGGGAGAAGAGAAACAAACAAAAAAAACAGACAGAAGAAATCAGCGTCGTCATCAAAGCAGATCGCGGTGTCGGTTTTAATCCTATATCTATGGTTCTAATAATATCAGTTCCCCCGGTTTAATTCGTTTTATACCTAAGTAGGTCTTTTACCTACCACACGTTTAATAAAATACAATTACTTAAATACCTACAACAAGGAATATTACTAGTACGTGACTTAAACAAAGAACTCTTAAACAAAGGACCACACACTACACTGACCAACGTTAGTTTATGTGAACTTCTGGTACACTGCAAGGTTTTAGTTACTCAAAGAACGAACAAATTCTCCAGGGTCGTTCCCGCGCTTTTGCACGGACATGTCAAGTGCAGGTTTTTGTTTATTTATTTATAATAGGGTAGCAACAGTGCTAACATCACACACTTATTTGTGCTTAACACTAAATCAGAAGTTAGATGTTGCACCTATTATAGGCGATTACCACAGTAGCCTTTATTGCCTATAAGAAATAACAAAATTATAAAATTTTCAATAAGTATACAAAAACTAAATACTATTCGAAAAATTAAAGCTGATTTTTTTTTTTAAATATATATATAATAAACATACAATTCCTTTTAGAAATAATAAAAAAAAACGTAACGAAAATAACTAAAATATTACCTACTTCTAGTTCTACATTACTGTGGATAATTTTGGTCAAAAGTGGTGGTTTTGTTTAATAACGTGCTAAAATGTAAATAATTAATAAGATATTAAATAGTATAACAAGAGGAGTCAAGAAGCAGGTGCATTATCGGTTATAGTCGTTTTCGACGTGCACTTTCATATTGATTTTGTTGTGTCACTGACAAAATGCCGACCTGGATATGCCTTGCGGGTACCGGCTTCATCGTCCCCGAAATGTGGCCTCCCTGAGCGTGTTCTACAAGCTATACTACGGTGAATGTTCTGAAGAGCTCCACAACCTTATCCCTTCTTCTCTATTCCGCAACCGAACCACTCGCACAGGCCAAAATATGCATCCACATACCGTAGCCACTATCACTACGCGTACATACAAATTTGGAGGCTCATACATCTGTCGCAGCATCTTTATAGGCCGGCATAGTGGTAGTGACTAATGTCGGTCGTCTGAGGCCGGCGTCAGTTGCTCCCATTCTTGGGCCTCGCGTACCGCTTACCATCAGGTGGGCGCAGTGTCACATGTCGTGCTCCGTATTAAAAAAAATATCGTGTGTGGGAAAGAGAAAGGAGAAGGATAGCGTCTCGGGCTTGCGCGGTTAGGCTGGTTTAGTTGGCCTGATTTTATTCTGTCATCATTCTGCTCCTCTTCCTACCCAGCGCGTTCCATAAATGTATTGGAGGCAGACCTGCTTAGGCCCAATAGAAACCACGCTTTTAAAGAACCGGATTTTTCGAACCATGATGTGTCAAGTTCGTCCATGTGGTAGGTAGTCGAGAAATATCAGAAAATAAATTAAATAAATTATCTCCGCGTCTAAATCCACGGATTTAACCGCCAGACTATGGAGGCAGTTTTGGTATGCGATCATAAGTAAAAAATACCGCTTTAACGTCGTCTTCGAGTACATTGGTTCAAAGTCCGTGTAGAGTACGCCCCCTGGCTCTTTCCACCACTCGCTGCCACAAATACGAAGAAGCATACCACAAATACTAGCACTTGAATTGCTAAATACCATCCTAGCATTTTGTTTACAAATAATCAACAATTAAGTGTTATGGCAAAAATAAAATCATTAAAATGACACATTGTTTACATGTCAAAAAATACACGTGACGTTAACGTCTTTACCGGTCTTACCGCCCAGTAGCACGAAAGTGTCCGTTAAAGTTAACATTAACAGTTACATTCATAGGAAATAACGGATTCCGTAAGGTCCTCATCCCCACATTCCTCATTCTCTTTAGTCGTAACCCCACTGTGGGGATCGTGACTCCGTTTCCAGTGATTGCGGTCTTCGGCGCAGTGGATGGCTGGATACTGGGATGTTTAGGTGCTCAGTCACCTGTTACTGTTATCCATATAATAAAAAATATATTAGTATGTAAGGGCATACGTTTGAACCGCACCAGGTTGAACAATGATGTTCGCACAATGTGACCGCGGTTCCGGGTTCGAGTTAAACATCAAACAATATTCTAAACCTGTGGTGTACATATCAAATTTACGACTCATAATAAAACCTACTAGTGTAGGTGTTCGCTCTATAAAATACGCACTAAAGGTTAAGATTACACTTTTGAAGTGCGATATTTTGTGTGTAATAGAGGCAATATCATTACAGCCCCTAGAACACAGTGTCCTAGACCTCCACTGCTGGAGATGGGCCTCCCAGAACTGGAGAATTTGGCCTACACTCGCCACGCCGGCCAGACGGCTTGGCGAGGATATGATGTCATTTTTTTATGACAATTTATTAATGATTCCACAAGTTGGCATTAGTGGAACCGGGACCGACGGTTTACAGTGCTCTCCGAGGCACGGGAACGGTGGTGTTGTAATATTATGACAAATGTACGTAAAAAGTGTATTTCTCATTGATACTTGCGGGGGGTTGAACCGACCTTTGTAGGATTTAAGGTACGCGTTCTTACAACCGAGCCACCACGTGCGATCATTAATTGTCCTCCAAATTCAAATATTGTACTGCATGTCACAAAGTATTTTACAAAAATAATAAATTCAGTTTGAATAAATAAACTAAATTAAAAATAAACTAAAACAAAAACAAAAAAAAAACCTACTAACAAAACTTAATTTAAATATAAATCGTATCCGCGCGGCATGGTGGCAAGAACGCTGGCCGCATTTCCTCGCTGAATCGCTATGCTGATTCTCTGGGCAAGGAAAGAACCAGCCCTCTTGTGACCAGAGCAGACAATTAGACGAGGGGTGATGTTTTTTAAAAATGTTGTAGCGCTTGGACCCCACGGGTCTAAAGTCTCTACAGCAAACGACACAAACACGTAGTGCTTGATTATAGATACGATATGCGCTTTCAACTGCGGCTCCCGCTTGTAGCGATGGTTGGTTCCCAAAGCGTGACAAAGTGTGACGAAGCCAAAGTGTCGACACAAATGGCATCCCACACTAAGGCCCGTCCCCGCTCCCAGTGGATCAGCGTCATACGATCAGGTCTCTTGCCATTATTGTGGGTTCCAGAATTTTATACTTAAAAAACCGATCCAGGGTATTGCTGATATGCCTTATATCATGCTCTGTTGTAAAGTTAATAAAATAGTCAGTTATCACCATAGTCAATGTCTATTGACACTAGCCACTTGTGGCTGGGTATTCTCCGCAATTACCGACCAAAGACCATTTTGAGTGACCTGGGCCCCGTTAATGTAATATTCCTGCTGACCTCAGGAAGTCCTCTCAGTCTGGGTGTAACCATACTGGAGAACTCCAAGTACAGCACGGCTGTTTCCTCCTTTGCCATGCATCCTCTACACAGTGTGCTATCTGTAATATTCAGAGTGAATAAGTGTTTGTTAAAGGTGTCACAGTGTCCCACCATCACCCCTACCTTTGTGCGTAGCTTGACTCTGTTTAGGCTTAAAAAAATCTGTTAGGGAGAGGAACGGAACGGTCTGTTGCAAGCCCGAGACACTAATTCACTAATTCTTCCTATTCCACCAACCATTCTCTCCTTTCTGTTTCCCGCACCCAGCACCTTTTTACATCCGTCCATGGTTTCTTGAAGTATTTTTAACATGTTTATATTATTTTAGAGAGGATATGTACGCACAGGATTCTATAGACTTATTGCAGAACTCAGGTCTTCAGTTCAGAAAGCATGAAGAGGATGGTATTGAACCTCTAGAGTTTGCCGAACTACTCATGACATCAGGTAAACATAATTCATTTCTACATCCACTAAGCATCATCAAACATAGAATATTATAAACAGCCAGTGGCCAATTAAAATATTCTATGAAAACTGTTAATAAATGATGAGGTAAAATGAGCTAATTGAAAATTTTTCAAAATGTGTTTAAAACAATTGTTTATATTTATTTACGGACTCCTAAAAAAAACTAGTTTTTTTCTATATGGGGTATAAAATGCCTTAAATATCGAGTTTGAATTTTTGCTCGGAAACCAAATCAAAAAATAAATCAAACTATAAATAAAAAATGTCCCCTAGAGACATCCCGTCCGAGATAGTCCCAATGAGACTGGAGACTGAAATTATTGCCAGCCTTCCTGAAGGGGCCTATCGTCTCGACCCCAAACGGTGCAAATTCGTAACCGGTACCAAGGTTGGCGTATTTGCGCACCTTGAGGTTCTCAGCTGCCAACGCCGCCTGACGAGGTCGCCTGGATGTGAGATAGAGTAACTATTTTTTATAGTGACCTGTTATTGCCTCCTAAGTATAATGCTAGACTATACTCGTACTCGTAGTATAGTGACACACATATAGTAATGTGACCTAAATTGATAATTATTATCTACAGCATGTTTGTATATATACAGTTTTATATAATTTTAATAGTTTGGACAACTTTTGGACATTGTATTGTATACATTTTTCCGTGGTCTAGTGGTAACAAACGTTGCCTTGAACTCGGGAGGTCGTGGGTTCGATTCCCACCGGGGGCAAGTTGTACATTGTATAATTTGTCTCGGTCTGGGTGTTGGATGTATAATATGTATATATTTACAAAAAAACAAAGTATAATATGTAGTTTATCAACCATCTAGTTTCCGTAACACAAGCCTCGTAGCTTACCACGGAAACTAGATGGCGCTGTGTGACCTGTCTGGAAATGTTTATTTATTATTATATTTATTTAATAGTAAGTAAAAGTAAAGTAAAAATCGTTTATTGAAGCAAAAGTAAATTGAGTTACAAAATTTGGTACAGTAAAAAAAAAAAATCGAAACAAGTAAGCAAGCAAGAGATACAGAACTCTGCTCCCCGAACCTTTATGTTGTATCTTGGGGAGCAGTCTCCATTACATTTTAGTTGATACTCGTACTAAAACACTAAGTGCGCTATTAGTAGTGCAAAATATATCCTACATCACACTTGGTGGAGGAAAAAAACATTTACACCCCCTGCCTCCACAGAGTGAGGTATATGTATCTAATTTAGGCAAATAAATAAATAAAATTAGGCAGGTATTATTATTTAGAAAAAAATATCATTTATTTAAAATGATATTATAAATAAAAACAATAACATTAATATAACGTAATTATATGTTTTAGAAAGTTAATAGATTAATGTCTCAAAAGTACAGTCAGACTTCAAAAATTTGTATCATCACGACCGTTTCCCTTCTGGAGTGGTCAGAAACCACGCTTATAAATAAGCGGATTCACTAAGCCAAACTTTACTATAGGCCAATCATGACAAGTGGCAAGCTCGTCGATGTCTCTAGCGTAACACTCGAGAAATATAACAATTACATTAAATATTAATTTAATTTATTTATTTCAATTTAACCCTCAAGAAAAAAATAATTTAAAGCCTACTACTCTGTGGATGAAGCTCTAAAGGAAGACCACATTTGTTGATTCACTTACAGTACCAGTATGACATAATCAATAATAATAATTTCTAAGTTTTGACAACGCCACTTTACAGCTGCTACATATGACATCTCTGTTCGATTAATTAATTTTATACATATTAGTGTTATTTTAATGTCTTATATAATACTCGTGTACATACTTATATACAACAATAGTAAGATTAAGATTTTATAATATTATTATTTTTTAGACATATAATATTAATAGGGTGGATCAGGCAAAGCTTTTTGTAGATGTCGCTAGCGGCACTGGTACCTTGTTTTACACCTACATCGCATCATTTTAAAATGTTTTGTAGTTTTTTTATTTGTATAACAGTAAAATGTATTTTAATTAACGTTACTGACCTTAAAAGACGAATTAAGAAAGCGCACACTGTCTTTAAAAAGAAAAAAGGTTTTATTAATAGAACGGCAATTTTGAGATCACCATATTTTTGATTTTGCTTAGAAAACTCGATTTGTACACTTAAAAGCTGCTCACTTCGGCATAATATCCAGAAAATAATATCATCATCATCATCATCACGACCGTTTCCCTTCCGGGGTGGTCAGAAACCACGCTTATAAATAAGCGGATTCACATTTAGCCAACTTTACTATAGGCCAATCATGACAAGTGGCAAGCTCGTCGATGTCTCCAGCGTACCAAACTCGAGAAATATCACAAATCAAATATTAATTAAATGTACATATTTATTTACATTAATAATTATTTTTGTGTCCCGACCAGGAATCGAACCCGGTACCTCCAATTATACATTGCTTGTTATTGTATACCAAGCTTGTGTTTATTTCGACAGTAACATCCAATGTATAATAAAATCTTCTAGTCAATGTGGATTAAGAACGCTAGGCTTAGGCTGGGATGTACCAAAACGTAATCTCAATTACAAATAATAAATTTAAATAATTTTAATAAATTTCGTAATAAAAATACAAGTTTTCTATGCAACTGACAGTTCTATTAGGTACCAACTATCATGCGCCATCTATCGTGATAAAAAGTTAGTGATACACCCCATTAGGTATAATACTTTTAGTTTTAATTTTAGTTCATAAGTGACAACGCCCGTTTACAGCTGCTATAATTATAATATTTGACATTAAAATTATTAAATAATTATTATACATTATTATTATTTGACATAAGACAATTTATTTGATAAAGACAACGCCCCATTACAGCTGCATCCAACCTTAGTTTATAAAACCACTATACGACTATATAGTAGCAGACTGTTCCTTGCTTTCTCGTATCCGGATATTTTTCTGTATCATTGTATTAATTACATTGCATTATTTATTTATTTTGACCGCCTCCGTGGTCTAGTGGTAACAAACGTTGCCGTGAACTCGGGAGGTCGTGGGTTCGATTCCCACCGGGGGCAAGTTGTACATTGTATAATTTGTCTCGGTCTGGGTGTTTATATGTATATATTTACAAAAAAAAAAGTATAATATGTAGTTTATCAACCATCTAGTTTCCCTTAACACAAGCCTCCTAGCTTACCACGGAAATTAGATGGCGCTGTGTGACCTGTCTGGAAATATTTATTTATTTATATGACAAAAGTGTAAACTTTGACAAATCCAAGTGTTTCCAGAACAAGGTTCCTACGGACAATTAATAAACAATAATAAATATTATTGTGTCCCGATCAGGAATCGAACCTGGTGCCTCCAAGTCTAAATTCACACGGGCTCAACCGCTAGACCACGAAGGCAGCAACTTTAAAAATCATTAAAAATATTGGATTGTGCGAGCGAGTGGGATGCGTTATGTCTTAAAATCAGATATATTTGTAAAAAGTTACTACATATTACAAAGTTAAGTGAAGGAAGGTCGCCTGCTAGCGTTTGAAAAATCTAGGCTAATCGTATGCGGCTCGGTAGGCCAAGATCGTATTCCTATTAAATTTATTATTTGGTTAAAAAAGATATTCATACAAAAAGAACATTTAGGTCATAATTATTTGTATACTTAGTTTAAGAATAGCAGTTTCTTTACGCCTTGGTTCAAAAATATGTCAACCTCACATATGCAAGTGTGGTTCTCAAGTTGATGAAATGGGTCTACACGGGCTTAGTTGTCAAAAGAGCGCAGGCAGATTCTCCAGACACCAAGCCTTAAATGAGTTTATAAAGAGAAGTTTATGCTAAAATCCCGTCCGTCCTTGAACCATCAGGACTTTCACGTAGTGATGGTAAAAGGCCGGTTGGTATGTCTCTTGTACCATGGAGTGAGGAAAGATGTCTTGTTTGGGATGCCACCTGTGTGGATACCTTTGCCGCTTGCCACATTTCCTCTACATCAAAAAAGGCCGGTTCGGCTGCTCATACAGCCGAATTTAGAAAGCATATCAAATACAATAGCATTAAACAAAATTAAAATTTTGTGGCATTTGGGGTTGAAACAATGGGGGTATATTCTCTTGATACCCACAAATTCATAAAAGAGCTGGGTAATCGAATTTTCCAAGAGTGTGGCGATCCCAAATGCCATAACTACCTAAAACAGAATATGTCCATAATAATTCAACGAGGAAATGCGACGAGCGTGGTAAGCCCTTAGTTTATTTTGTAGAATAGCTTTAATTTCATAGGTATTTTTAGTTTTAGTTTTATTTATAATTAGTTTTTTAATCAATTTTATTTTAATATTTTTGTATCTAAGTACTTACTTCGAATAAATTTTAATATATTATTTGTATGTTTGATTAATATTAGTCATTACCGTTCACATATTGGTCTAACATAATACACATACACATGACATTCACCATGCCACAAGACAGCGATTTGGAGGATATTTTTTTTGTAAGTATTTAATTTTTATTTTCTATTGATTATTATTATTATTATATGTTAAATTATTAAAATAAAATTGACTAAAACTAATTATAAAGAAAACTAAAACTAAAAATACCTATGAAATTAAAGCTATTCTACAAAATAAACTAAGGGCTTACCACCCGGGAGGGTACCTAAAACGCTCGCCGCATTTCCTCGTTGAATTATTATGGACATATTCTGTTTTAGGTAGTTATGGCATTTGGGATCGCCACACTCTTGGAAAATTCGTTTACCCAGCTCTTTTATGAATTTGTGGGTATCAAGAGAATATACCCCCATTGTTTCAACCCCAAATGCCACAAAGTTATAATTTTGTTTAATGCTATTGTATTTGATGTGCTTTCTAAATTCGGCTGTATGAGCAGCCGAACCGGCCTTTTTTGATGTAGAGGAAATGTGGCAAGCGGCAAAGGTATCCACACAGGTGGCATCCCAAACAAGACATCTTCCCTCACTCCATGGTACAAGAGAAATTTAAATTTAGATTTTGTTGTAATATAGTTTATTTAATATTGTATTTTTTTTATATTGTTTGTATATTACTTCGAATAAGGATACACATACACAGTCACTACTTTATTTTTTACTTAGTAGTTTTTATTGATATAAAAATAAACGTTTTAATACAACGTCAACTATATAATTTTATTGAATGAACTTTTTAGGTCAAATGCAATAAAATTTAACTAACATTAATGATCGCGTACAGCGAAGGTTAAAAATTGGCCGTCAGCCAAGATTAATATTATAGAATGTTCAGAAAATATTGTAACATCATTAACGTTCTGTTATTAAAAAAAAACTTATCTAAACATAAAAATACACCAAATCAAGAGTCTAAAAATAAAAGAAACTGATTTTATAGTATAAGATCTGTAACGGCCTCCGTGGTCTAGCGGTTAAGTCCGTAGATTTAGACTCGGAGGTACCGGGTTCGATTCCTGGTCGGGACACAACAATATTTATTAATGTAAATAATATTTAATTTATTTGTTATATTTCTCGAGCTTGCCACTTGTCATGATTGGCCTATAGTAAAAGTGGCTAAATGTGAATCCTTTAATTTATAAGCGTGGTTTCTGACCACCCCGAAAGGGAAACGGTCGTGATGATACTTTTCCTTTTATTTTACTAGATTATTTTATTAATAATTATTTTTATATATTAAATTTCATATTTTTTTTTTAATTATTATTCTGTTATTAAGAGAGGCGAAATATTTGGCAATAAAATTTTATAGCTTCAATTTATATATTTTACCAAGTAAGAAACACATCTAACACATTTTATTTGTTGCACATTATTCTGTTATTACTTTATTTTAGTTTTTAGTTGTATTTTTATTTATTAAGTACCTAGGTTAATTTTTATTAATAGTAATTTATGTTTTAAAATGTATTTTTTTGGTTTATTTAATAGTTTCGTTTTTTTTTAAATCAAGGCTACAACCTTAACCTTACATCATATCGTTAATATTTAAATTTTTATATATTTTTCGTGATATTATTTTAATATATTATTAATCTTGAGTAAAAGGGCTTTTAAAATGATCAAATGTGAAATGGGTTTATTGTTTGGCATCTGAGATTGGGAACACGACAAAGATAAAATGTGTCGTCACTATATGACTGGCCGTGGTTTTGTGACGCAATATGGAACAAAACAATGGGTGTAGACTACTAACTGTACGATTTTACTTCGTCTACATATAAATTTAAAACGCAAGCGATGTACCTTATATATTACTGTAAAAAAACGGTCTAGATTTTTTTGAGAATATTGCCTAGACACTTGCAACGTTCTGCAATGACGGGTTGACGTCTGATGTCAATTTTTAATGATATATATATTTTTTTTTTTGCTTAATTAATGAAAAAAGTAAAGTATCATCACGACCGTTTCCCTTTCGGGGTGGTCAGAAACCACGCTTATAAATAAGCGGATTCACATTTAGCCAACTTTACTATAGGCCAATCATGACAAGTGGCAAGCTCGTCGATGTCTCCAGCGTACCAAACTCAACAATTTTTTCATTTTTTTTATTCAATACAGCCCCTAGAACACAACACAGCGTCCTAGACCTCCACTGCTGGAGATGGGCCTTCCAGAACATATTCTGGAGAATTTGGCTTACACTCGCCACGCTGGCCAGACGGCTTGGCGAGGATATGATGTCTATTTATTATGACAATTTATTAACGATTCCACAAGTTGGCTTTAGTGGAACCGGGACCGACTGCTTAACGTGCTCTCCGAGGCACGGGAACGGTGGTGTTGTTAATCTATGACAAATGTACTTAAGAAAAGTGTATTTCTCATTGGTACATGCCGGGTGGGTTTGAACCGACCTTTGTAGGATTTAAGAAACGCGTTCTTACAACCGAGCCACCACCGCGCCAGATATCACATCACAAATAAATTAAATATTAATTAAATGTACAATTTATTTTACATTAACAAATATTTTTTGTGTCCCGAACAGGAATCGAACCCGGTACCTCCGAGTGTAAATCCACGGACTTAACCGCTAGACCACGGAGGCAGTTGTAATTAATGAACTTTAATTAAAAACTGAAAAGAATAAAAATATATAATGATTCTACAAGGTATTAGTGGAACCGGGACGGTTTAATGTGCTCTCCAAGGTACGAAAACGGTGGTGTTGTAAATGTACGTAAGAAAAGTGTATTTCGCATGGTTCGAACCGACCCATTTATGATTTTAAGGAAATCGTTCTTACAACCGAGCCACCACCGCTCTTAAAAGCGCTTACGATCAATAATTTTATACTAATATTATAAACGTGAAAACTTTGTCTGTATGTATGTTTGTTTCGCCTTAGTAAACCGATGTTCTTTCTATTCCTTCCCATCATTCTAGCTTTATGTCTAACTTTTTTGCAGTTGTTGCCGCAAACTTGTGGAACAACCTGCCTGTAGATGTTCGACAAGCGCCAAACAGATCGTTATTTAAAAGAATTGTCTTTACACGTTTCCTAAAAAGCTCCCAGTAACTGTGTATGTATTATATTTATATATAATGATAGTATGTAGTCTATTTAGTGTATACCTACTGATTAGTATATAGTTTTGTATATAGTAAATTAGATTTAGTATTTAAGTTTTTTTTTTTTGTTTTCTTTTCACAGACATTTAGGCTCCTATTATATTTTGCACCTGCCTCACATAACAAATGCTCTAAATTGTCCCTAAGGTTGACTAGTAAGAATGCCTAGCGGCATTAAGTCCGCCTGTGTACCTAGTGCATAAAGTTTTGAAATAATTAAGTTTCCTAGAGATGTTCTTGTGAACCCTGAGATGGTAATAGGCTATTAGACATCATACACTTTTTGCATTTGTTTTATTTTATATTACATATTTTATTTGTTTTATTTTATATTACATATTTTATTTGTTTTATTTTATATTACATATTTTATTTGTTTTATTTTATATTACATATTTTATTTGTTTTATTTTATATTACATATTTTATTTGTTTTATTTTATATTACATATTTTATTTGTTTTATTTTATATTACATATGTTATTTGTTTTATTTTATATTACATATTTTATTTGTTTTATTTTATATTACATATTTTATTTGTTTTATTTTATATTACATATTTTATTTGTTTTATTTTATATTACATATTTTATTTGTTTTATTTTATATTACATATTTTATTTGTTTTATTATATAAAAATACACCTAGTTTATATAATTTTTTACTAAAGGAAGTTTTAACATTGTAAGAATTATGGAGGATAAAAAGATTTTTTTATTAATTAACTGTCTCTGTGGTCTAGCGGTTAAGTCCGTGGATTTAGACTCGGAGGTACCGGGTTTAATTCCTGGTCGGGACACCAAAATATTTAATTTAATGTATATACATACATTTGATTAATATTTAATTTGTTTGTAATATTTCTCGAGTTTGGTACGCTAGAGACATCGACGAGCTTGCCACTTGTCATAGTTGGCCTATAGTAAAGTTAGCTAAATGTTAATCCGCTTCTTTATAAGCGTGGCTTCTGACCACCCCGAAAGGGAAACGTTCGTGATGATACTTTACTTACTTTTTAAAAATAATTATTATATTTAGTTTCTGCGTGTTGTTTTAATATGATTTGCAATGCCAGCAATGCTGTGACTGTTAGCAGTTGACATGACTCATAAAGGGGAGATGTAGGGAAAAACCTAGGCCGAAATGTTGCAACCTTCAAAATCAATAAATAAATAAAAATGCCTTCCCCATTTATAATCCATCGAGATAAAGAAACAATAAAATATATGTCTTACTGTAGCCCTATTCCGCAAACATTATATAATGGAATCCGTTAACTATATATACATATATCATGCTATTAAAGTTGATATTTGCACAGCCGCTGTCAAGGTCGAGCGCTTATAGAATTGAGAATTGAATAGTATTTGGTAGTTATGACGAAAGGTCTGGCGCAAATAACGAAATAGACTAATAACGTTTGCGCCAAGTAACAGAGCTGCTGGATTCGATAACTGAGTTCGATCGTGCGGCCTATTCTATTGAAGAAGCGCTATAGTTCACGTAATATTGTCGTCGCAATATGGCCTACTTTATCTAACAAAACTCCTTGAAGTCCCCTCCACTCTGTGATGCAATCACTTCACACTAGACACCACTTCGTTTTCAAAGTCACCAAAACAAACGACCGATAACATTTAAGTGAAGTGTTATTTAGTGAAGGTATAACTTTTATTGAAAATGGGCATGTATGAACTATAAATATTATATAGCATGAGGTCTGTGACATATTTTTATCGAAAATAGGTACGCAGAAAAAAAAACCAATGGTTCCGTCGACAAAAAGTTTGATAACCGCTTAACTACAACATTAAAATAATTTTATGTATTATAGCAAAACTAATGGAAGAAGTAAATTTTGCAAACCAATAGTCGCGAGCTATAGCAAGCGTCGAGAACGCCTAATATTAATATTGAGTGATATAAATAATAATATAGTCATTTTGTATGCATTGTGTCAGAATTTCCGATAGATATCAATTCAATTCAATATTATTTATTTCAGGCATTACCCATATAAAATAACACAATTTACAATAAAATAAAAAATACACACATTTTAAGCCTAAAACTACAATTAATAAATTATATACTAAACCTAACTTCTTAACCTATACTGACGCACCCAACATAATCTTAACCCAATGATCTTGGATCGGGCAGTCATGGCGAGATGCAATCATGCTCAGGATACTGTTGCTACTGTTCCGCACGCGTTGGAAAAAAGAAGCTACTTTCTTGCGAATAATCGATGGAAAGCTATCAGTACGGGCTTCAGCGAACATTCCAGATATCGCTTGTGACATTATTATTGCGTGAGAATTGGCCCCCAAAGTTGGTAGGTACCTGTTTGGAGTGAGTTCTCTTATCTTATACCTATACATATAGACTTTTTTTTTAGTTTTGTTAGAGTATTTTATTATATAAAACGTGGATTTCATTCGGATAACAAATCGGCGAACGTCGAATCTTGTGCTAATTTAGGAAGTATTTTAAAATTTTATAGTTTTTGTTAAATTATTATTTTTTTTTTTGTTTTAACAGTAGTAAGTTTTTAATTGTTTTAACAGTAATAAGTTTTTAACTTCTTCTTCTTTTTGTATTGGTGAATGCTGTGACACCTAATTGGTACATATATTAGATAAGCTATAATTATACTATGTTATGTGTGTGATAATATATGTACTGCTGTGTGTACTAAATAAATAAATAAATAAATAAATAAGTATAAATATAATATAAAAAGTAGGTTAGATGTTATATTTGACACGGTTAGTGTGTCGACGACCCGCGACTTGGCAATCCCTGCCCGCGTCCTTCTGCCGACCTACATAGCCAATGCTATATTATACATACCTACGTATTATCAGAAGCCACCCTTTTATAGAGGTAGCAACGCACTACTCCGAGTTAATTTTAAACTGAGAGTTTTCGCATTGATCAATATGTACAGATGTAGTGCATAATGCTTTTCCATCGTATTTTATGGGAAAAGTTCGTATTTATCGTGCTCTCTGAATTAGCTTCTTTACCATTTAACATTTGGCGCGCAAGGACATGACTGACATCAGTTCCTAACACTATGCCGGCTTGATTGGGGATGACGGCAATTCGAGCCTGATCCAGAAACGTGTGGGAAATTTTACTGGGTTTATTCTGCACGAACGCTTGATACTTCCCCGCCCCGGAAGACTGCGCAAATTACCTATTTGTTGTTCTCGTTAAAAGTATGTGGCATTTGGAATAAATAATGTCAAATGACAATTTTTACTTTCAAGGAGAACTAATATTGTAAGCTTGCCATAGTGATATCTATAAAAAATAACACCCCTTGTTTTTTTTTTGTTTTTTGGTTACGAACTTTTTCTATAAAATACGATGGAAAAATTATAGGTAACAATAATAACAATAACAACCAATAATAATAACAATAGGTAATAATAATAACCACTATTTATGTATGCTGATTTTCTTCTGACAGACAGACAATGGGATCGTCCAGGGCCGGATGCCTAATGGGCCAGGGTTGGGGATGGGGGCATTCCCCCGTTTTCCCCGGCAGATCTAAGCGGGTAACCACCTGCCGGTAATTCATGCACGTTCAGGGGGCTAGGTTCGATTGCTTCAGCTCGTCTCCAGGAGTACGAGTACTTCTCTAGAGTAGGTCTCCCGTTAGGGGGCCGTGCACGAGACGGAGCGATATTCTGGAGATGCTTGAAGTGTCCGTTGTCTGCCCGATAGAACATACGTCTAGGTCAACGACAAACTCCTCAATAGATTTTCATCTACATATTTTACTAATACAAAATATGAGTAAAATCTCCAAAATATCCGTCTTCCCTAGTGAGTATATTTTTTTATTTTGTTAATTTATAATTAATTATTTTTTGCTACTTCCTGTTCCTATACGTATATCTGTACATATACTGGATAAGTACCTACGTACGTTTAGTTAGCGGAATAGTCTAAACTCAAGTACGTATGTCCTATGCTCATCATAACATCCTGTTTCCATCCATTCATCACCTTTAACAATTTAACCTTGATCAAATTTGTCTAATAATTTTGCGTTAAAACCTTAATCAACAATCATTTAATTTGCATACCTACATACAATGTACATATTTAATAGTACGTTTATTAATAAAGAATAGTAGGTATAAAGTATTTAGAAGTTAGAACTGATAAAAAAATATTTAAAATCTCTACAAAAAAAAAATCTTGATTAAACAAACCAAATACACAGGCTGTGTAGAAATTTAAACACACTTATTTATTTACTTAGATGAAAGAGAGAATGGCAACACTTTTTTTTTTATAGACGGTGAATCAATAAATCATCAATGATACGCCCCCTGCCTGAAGGGCCAACGCGGGTGGGGGTCGCATGCCCGACTCATCCGTGAAGCTTCCTAGTGAAGCCCCAGGGCGACTACGGACTAAAATCCTATAAACCGTCTTTATCTCACTGTTGGCCCTGTGTGCCTTTACAGCTAAGTCTGAGTCGTGGCTACGGAGTGAAGGCACTCGTTCGCCGAATGGCGACACGAAATTCGAATTATAATAGTCACCGGTAACCACCAAACCACTGTACGTTTATAAAACTACCGTGGCGCCATCTAATAGTGTCGTTTCCGAACTACAAACTTTAACTTTTATTATGAATTACAACTGGCTGCATTACCAAGTTGTAGAGCTATAGATTTTTTTGTTTTAAATAATTTTAAGACCCACTAGAAACTTCTACCAATTCTACTTCTACCAAGAACCTAATGTTTGTATTGCGAAAGGGAGGAATATATAATAGGTGGTAGACGGACAGATGGTGGTAATATGCCTAGTCTACTGGGGCTGGTAAGTATTCACCGTTTCGGGATCAGGCTCGAATTGCCGTCATGCGCAGTCAAGCCGGCATAGTGTTAGGTACTGATATCAGTCATAAGTGTCTGATTCCAGTTGCTAACATTCATTGACCTCGCGCGCCACTTACCATTAGGTGGGAGCAAGGTCACATGTCGTACTAGTACAAATGCACTTACATATTTTTTTCATAAGGTTATTAATTTACAAGTAACTATAACATATATTATTCTAATGTACCGAATAATTTCATCGAAGGAAGGTACAATAAATTAAAAATAAACTAAACCATAAATACAAATATTCATTCATGACTTTATTATGTGGCAGTGTGTCAAAAATACTTGCAGCATTGCCCCGCTGCACAGATACTGATTTACTGAGCGAAAAAACTTCCCAACCCATTTGTCACATACAGCATTAACAAGCCGGGCCCACGGTCCCATTATCCTAAGACCATAAGGCACAAACACGTAGTCATTACCAACAGGCTGGTAGCATTTGGCCTTTTTAGCCGAGGCCGCAGCAGCCCCGGCCCTGACAGATGTGCTCTGGACATGAGACCGAGAAAGGATGTCGAATAAAATAGCGTCCCACACCAATGCTCGACCCATGGACCATGACATCGAAGTTATTCTTTCGGGTCTTTTACCATAACCGAGAGATCCCAGACGGTTATTAGGTATACTTTTAGAGATGAGCATTCCATATCTGGAGAATTTCGCCTACAATCGTCACGGCCGCGCGCCTGATTTCAATTTTTAATGACAATTTATTAACGATTCTACAAGTTGGTACTAGTGGAACCAAGGCGAAGAGAGAGGACAAATTTCTAAGCATTCCATGGATTTACCGTGCGGGTGCCGGGTCCATCGTGTGTGGGTAAGAGATGAGAAGAATAGTGTCCCGGGCTTGCGACCGACAATAGGCTGGTTTAAGAAAAGGATGCCTCCTTTTTTATTTTATTGCGCGATAATACGCTCACCATCCACCATTCTACTCCTCTTCCTACCCAACCAAATACTGTATGATTTTGTTAATGCCATCTTGGAAGCTCGTTCCATAAATGTATTATAGTGCTCTTCAAAGTACGTAATAATTGGTGCCGGGGCTCGAACCGAACTTTATTGGATTATTTTTTTATGTATTATTTATTTATTTAAACTTAATTAGTTTTTGCTTCGGGGACGAATAGGCAACCATTTTAATTAATTAATATTATATTAATATTCTTCCGTGGTCTAGCGGTTAAGATTTAGACGTGGAAGTACTGGGATCGATTCCCTTCCATAATTGTGATATTTGCTGACACAGTTGCCGAGAGGCTGGTTACAGTAAAACAATGTTTAATGAGGATGGGAATGCACTGTATTATTAATTTATGTAAGTATTCGTATAGTTTTATTATGTCAATATAGGAAAACTGCCTTCTGGAACTCAGATTTTCTTTTCCAGAAGGCAGTGCTCACAAACTGAAATTATTTGATTATGACCCAATAAACGTTATTTTATTTTATTTATTTATTTCTCGAGTTTGGTACCAGATTAACACTTGTTATGATAGGCCTATAGTAAAGTTGGCTAAATGTGAATTCACTTGTAATTAAAAAAAAGCGTGGTTTTTGACCACCCCGAAAGTGACACGGTCGTGATGACACTTTACTACCATATTTGCACTACACTTGAAACTGCACATTTCTAGAAAATTATTTTTTTACGTAAACTACTTCACAATAATCCTATTTAGAGCTTATTCTTAACGACACTGAACAATAATTTATAATTACTTATCAATTAGTTACTCTAAAACTTTTTAGGTTAAAAAATTACATACATATCATCCGCGAAACACATTTTGATAAAAAACACGCGCGACGTCTGGCGATTCTGATTTGTGAATGAGACTGAGCGCAAGGCAAGCTCGTCGCAGACTGCTGAACAACTGAAGTTGTTTCACGATATACTGTGCAGTTTCATTATCATCCAATCACAGCCGTATGACGTCGCTGATTATTTATAGCCCTATTCTTGATTCTTAAAATTAACGATACAATTTAAAAAAAAAAAATTCATGTTCATGCCACAGATTAAACAGTATAATTTCTCTAATCCTTATTAAGGATGATGAAAACGAAAAAAACTATATTATTGCTTCCTTTATAATAGAAAATAATATTAAAATATGGGTATATATATATATATATATATATATGTATATATGTATGTATGTGTGTATATGTATGTATCAAATGTACATATTTAGTCATTTTGTAGTCTTATTTTTTATTCTCGTATACTTATATATCTATATAATATGTATTATTAGGAGTATTTTACTCCTTTGATCCTAATCCAATTTTTTAAATCCTTTTTTCATTTAACCCGTCTTTCCTTAAATTTGACACTGGCAAATTGTTAGGTACTAATGCCATAAAAATAAAATAAAAAAAATGAAAAACATATAAGATATACGAGTAACACCTATATTTATTTTGATTCAGTATATATTTAGTGGGCTAAGTATTATATAAATTTCAAATAAAAGTGTTATAGAAAGGGTTTTTTTTTGTAAATTTTTTTGGTAATTAAGTTTTGAGATCCACATTGTTCCAATAAAATGTTCTTCCAATGGGGTGTATCAGGCAAATTTTTTTTTTATTTTTTTTTTAATTGGCTTTAAAGGACATTGTACAGAATACATCAGTCCTAAACACGTAATTTATTTGCATAATATATGTTCATAACAGAGTTCATAACCGAGTTGGGGATCATCAAATTCCAGATGCTGCAGAATTTGATGCTTTACTTGGAGTCACTCGCGGCATTATAGCCCAAACACGTCGGGTAAAATATGGGAGTCCACAGCGCGGGAAAACCGCAAAAAATAAACTGCAACTTGTGCCCCATATTTAAAGTCCAATTTATGGTTTTCCATAATTATTCACATTGTAGCACATTATTAAACAAAATAACACCACTTTTGACCAATAATATCCACAGTAAATTAATTTACAAAACAATAATTTGCACTTGACATCTCCGCGCAAAATGGCGCGAAAGACTCGTATCAGGCAAAGCTTTTTGTAGATGTCGCTAGCGGCATTGGTACCACCTAGGGCAGATGTTTTTTTAAATGTTTTGTAGTTTTTCATTTTTATAACAGAAAAATGTATTATAACTTAACGTTACCTACCTTAAAAGACGAATTAAGAAAACGAACACCGTCTTTAAAAAGAAAATAGGTTAAATTAATAGAACGGCAATTTTGAGATCACTATATCTTTGATTTTGCTTGGAAATCTCTATATTTACACTTACATAATATCCAGAAAATGATGAATGTCAAATTCGTAATAAAAATAAAAGATTTCTATGCAACTGACAGTTATATTATGTACCATCTATCATGATAAAAAGTTAGTGATACACCGATACACCCCATATTAGCATTAATGTAAACTTAATGTATCTAACCCGACTACAGCGAAATCGTTTTTTTTTAAAATAATACTAACTCTAACTCTACATGTACCTTGCACCCACCTGATGGTAAGTGGCGCGAGAGGTCCATCAATGTTAGCAACTCGAATCAGACACTCATGACTGACATCAGTCCCTTACACTGAGCCGGTTTGACTGGTCATGACGGCACGGCAAACGTGTGGATACACTTTACTAGGTTTGTCGATACGGACGGTGGCTACTTCCCCGCCTACCACCTATTTGTTGTTCTCATTCTTTCATGTGCCATTTGCAATGATGTTAAATGCAATTTTTTACTTCCAAGGATATTTATATAAAAATAACACCATTTAAAACAAGACTTCGTTAAAAACGAGACAAAATTAAATCGTGTATGATTCGAGAATAAACTTCTGACCCAGTTAGATCTATTGGTGCACTTCCTAGCTATTGTAGTACGAATCTTCACAGTAATTTGTTTATTATTAAATTACTGGGCTGTAAAGTATTGTGTTGTATGAGCTCTTGTATGATTGTCAGTTCTGGAAGGCCATAAGCAAATTAAGCAATTGCTTAGTTAGGGTATCACATCTCGAGGGGCATCAGAAACAAATTATATTTCTAACATGTTGTAATTTTTGTTAATTTTCCTGGTTTTTCGGGGCACTCGATCATCACGGCCTTTCCTGCAGCAATGACGTCATTCGTCGGGCCCTTGTGTCTGTGGGTTCGCCAGCCATATTAGTGCCATATAACTCACTTGTCCTTGACCTCTAAGGACTCAAGCGCTGCTGCATTACAAGCAGAGAACCTCAAACGGCAGAAATACACTCAGCTTATTTGGAGATATGTTTTTGCGCCACTTGGAGTTGAAACTCTCGGGCCGTGGTGGGGACCAAGTGCACATGAAATTTCCAAGGCGTTGTCAAAACAGCTCGTCAACAAATGCTGCCAGTATCCTTAGCACTTTGCCCATTGGCAGCGATTAGAAACTTTTTATTTTATTTAATAAGTAGGTTTATTTTTATTAATAGTAATTTATTATTATTAATAATTCAATTTTTTTATATATATTTTTTAAATCATTGTTCCTTACTTTCTTCGAATAAAAATGGTCATGGTCACTTTCCTATATTTGTTCACGAATGTCGAAAAGTATATTGTTTTTTAAACTACGACGTCACAGCTTTGGATTACGACTACGTCCATTTAGTTTATTTTGCGTTGCGCCACCGCCAGTGACGACGACAACTTCATAGTCTTGTTGATAATGGCATATTTTGGCAATAAAAAAAGTCGTAATCGTATCGAATTTATCTGTCAAATTATCGATTTACGCAAACAATTTAATTTTACGAAACTTGACAGCCCGCAAAGTTATCGATACAGATAATATTCGATATAATATTATTATTATTTTCCATTAAAAGGTCATAAAATGAGTTAATGTGGAGCTGCCTGAGTTTTTAATGACAAAGTTCTCAAATATTACTGTCCTTTAGAAAAAAATCATCATCACCATTACAGCCTATAAAACACAAAGTCCTAGAACAGACACTGTTGGAGATGGTCCTTCCAGAAAATTCTGGAGATTTTGGCCTACACTCGCCACGTTGGCCAGACGGGTTGGCGAGGTACTAATGATAATGACCAAATCAGCTTTTTAATTTTGTAAGTGGCAACATTTTTTTATGACTTACCGCCAAAATCGCTAAGACAATGATCGTTATCAAATGTCGAGACTGCCGGCCCAGCGCAAACGTTATAAACGGTTGCGCTTAAGTATTAAAATAGGGCTACTGGTCTCCTATTTTTGGTAACATAGGCGTAATTTTAAGTTGAAGCGGGTAAGCACGGTAGCCTTGTGAAAGCTGGTGATGCTAAATCGACTGCTTCGGATGTGAGCAGTAAGTAGGCAATTCTCTTTTATGAAAATTCCGAGTAAGCCTTGGGGATAATAATCCCCTAAGCTTTATCCTCGACCGAGTTTACCGGGTCAATGACCTCGGGAAAACTAACACAAATTCAGTCTGAATCTTTTGCTGCTGAATAATGTTGGCTAACTTATATCTACTTATTATACTTATACCTTCTTAGGTTTTAATCTTTATCGCTTGCACAATTCAACAATTTAAAGGTCTTTCAAATTTGTAAAATGTAAAATTTACTTTCTAGGAATCGAAATTAGGATCATATTAATTAACGTATGCCTATGAGGCATGGCATTGGCTGAAATAACCAAATTGACAAGCTAACTAGCAATCATATATCAAAATATTGATTAGAGATTATTTTAATCATCCTTTCTGCAACCGGCCGTATAAGTTTATTTTTTATTATTAATAGTTTGTAATTTTATTATATTCATAAAAAACATTAGGTTATTTCTTGTAAATTATGTAACTTAAGTTAATTTAGGTAACATTTTATTATTATTGTTAATGCTTTAAACCGCCAGTTGAGTAAATAACGTGTTTAAGTATGTGTGGATTTTGACGGGGAGGTAGCGGATTAGATTCCTGGTGAGGACTCATTTAAAAAAAAAATATTTCTTGAATTTGGTACGCCAGAGACTTCTACTAGCTTGCCTCTTGTCATAATGTGCCTATAGTAAAGTTGGTTCCGCTTCCTTAAAAGTGTGGTTTTTAACCACCCGGAACGGATACGGTCGTGATGATACTTTTAAGAACTAATGAAAAAAATGAAATTACTTTTTCAAGTAAATCATTGAATTTGGATAATAAAAAATGTACTTACGTAATGTTGATTTCTTGTATATGTGTGTACCTGTATGTTTCAATGAGGGATGTGACGTCAGCACAGGCTTGAATACCGAAAGAGAGTGCGGTGCCGCGCCTATATTTTCAAACCACCCTATCCCATAACAGCTCTATAATACTTTACTATTAATAACAAAGATTTTAACAGTTTTCAAATCGTAGATTATAGATTATTCTATAAATAAAAAGCTAAAAATAAACTCTAGATTGTAATCGATTAGAATTATGCAATGTTTTTCAGTTTATCTCGCAAAGGCGGGATGGGTTTAGTTGTGTGCGAATAAAGGCCAGCGGTCCGTATTATTAGCTTCCGAAATTTTACTGTACATTGCTTGTTATTATTAAGCATTAAACTGAGCTTTTTTAATAGTTTAAAACCACGCTTTTTAATTCAGCGGATTCCTATTTAGCCAACTTTACTATAGGCTAATCATGACGTACCAAACTCGAGAAATATCACAAATAAATTAAAAAAAGTAAAGGGAAGTATTATCAAGACTTTTGTTGGGTGGTCAGAAGCCATGCTTATACAGAAGCGGATTCACATTTAGCCAACTTTACTATAGGCCAATCATGACAACTGGCAAGCTCGTCGTACAAAGCTAGCGTACCAAACTCGAGATCACAAATATAATTAATATTAATAAAATTTATTTATTTAAATCAATAAATATTTTAGGAATCCAACGCGGTACCTCCGAGTCTATATATCTTAGAGTCTATATCTTATCGCTAAAACACGGAGGCAGTAATAATTTAAATATTTTATTGGTTCATTTCACGAGTGCGGCACCCTTACGGACATAAACGAGCTTCTATTTGTTATTGCAGAGTCCGGCACAAGTGCCTATCCATTTTAAAAGATGACATATTTGTGCCGTTTGCTGTAGAAACTCTGGGTTCATGTTTCCAAGCTCCAAAAACCACGTCTTGTCGTCGAAATGCAGCCATTTCATAACTAATTTTAGACAGAGAGAAATAAAAAAGAATAATAACATCTTTCCTTTATTTTACTTAAACAAATCTATAAAGTCAAATTTCCAAGTATCCATGGAGGAGTCGCCGTGCTGGTGCCGGGTCTATCGTGTGTTAGTAAGAGATAAGAAGAATGGTGTCTCGGGCTTGCGACCGACCATAGGCTAGTTTGAAAATACTCTTATTTACTTTATTAGGTAGTAAAATAGAGATATATTTTTATATCTCTATTTTAAAAATAAATTTACAAAATATAAAATAATAATTGAAAACTACTTAAATAAAATTAAATATCTATAAACTAAAGTTAATAAAAAATAAACTATAAATAAAAAATGTCCTCTACAGACGTCCCATCAGAGATAGTCGCAAGAAGACTGGCAATATTTGCCCTCTGTATAGCGAGGCTAATACGTTGGCAGAAATAATTGGCAGCATTCCTATTTCCAGATTTCTCCGTCAGCCGTTTGGGCAACTCCGTGGCTGAAGGTCCCATAGATTTATGACTTATAATCATCGATGTATATAGATAAGCCTATTCAATACAAAACGCACTCCTAAAAACATGCCGCTTGCTTTGTGTACCAAATTTTGGGGGCAATTCTCAAGCAAGGATAATGTCACATGCTTTATTCATCGGAAATTATATCACAATGCATACACAAAGACTAGTTTTACTCGATATACATATTAATATTAGGCGCTCTCGACGCTTGCTATCTCGCGACTGTTGGTGCAGCTACATGACTTCGATTGGTTTTACGGGAACGTTTTTATATCAGTGAGGGCCTATCTATATACATCGATGCTTATTATATATCTATTTCAGATGAAAGAGCAAAGTCTGGCAAGCGGCGCAAATACGTATCTATAATCAAAGACTACGTGTTTGTGCCGTTTGCTGTAGAGACTTTAGGCCCGTGGGGTTCAAGCGCTAAAACATTTTTAAAAAACATCACCCCTCGTGTAATTGTCTGCTCTGGAGACAACTGGGCTGGTTCTTTCTTTGCCCAGAGAATCAGCATAGCAATTCAGCGTGGAAATGCGGCCAGCGTTCTTGCCACCATGCCGCGCGGATAGGATTTATATTTAAATTAGGTTTAGTAAATAGGTTTTTGTTTTTTCGTTTGGTACGCAATGTATAGCACATTTCAGAACCCATACAGGCGTTTTTCAGCTTCACAATTACTCATATAGGTCGCCCGCCTCGCTTTCTGGAAGGGTGTCGCGCATGCGTGGCTTAAGCGGGCGGGGTAGGTTTGCCGTGGAATTTATAAATTCCATGAATGAATATTGTTACGTAACTGAGAATAAGTTATACCTACAACCATTGACGCAATATTACAGTAGTTATGTAAGATTTTATTTCGATTGCCAAAAATATCTCAATGGTATTTTGCCAAATACAGAAACACCTACACAAACATCCTTGTATAATTTATCTAACCATGGTTGCGTTCGAGATAAGTTTTAATCAGAAATGTTAAATATTACAACAAGACTGGGCAAGAAACCAAATGGTATGAGAATCAAGGTGATATAGCCTCAATCGGTAGAGAATGAATTTGAAGTCATTATAGGTTATGGTCGAATTCGAGGTGCACTTTTAAATTGATTATTTTGTTGATTCATGGACAATATTCGTGGACCTGAGTGTTACGGAAGTGTAAAACACGTTCATCTTCAAAAAGAGAAATTATCATTAAAAAATAGTTCCGTAATTTGATCATAGATGGCGCTATTAATAGCGTACACAATTATTGCCTTAAAGCCACACGGCAAGCCCTGTTATACCAGTAACGGTGCCTAAAAGTGCATGAATGAATTACCAGCTGGTGATTACCGCATCCCGCAGAGGAAAACGGGGGAATGTCCCTATCCCCAACCCAGGCCTGGAAGACCCCACTGTCTGCAGCCTTAAAACACTTCTTAAAAAACACTTGCCATAATAATGGTCCATGCATTTTACATTAGACATGTTTTTAATAAACTGTTTATAAAAGTTTTGCTAGTGGATAAAGGTGACACTAATACCAACTTGTGGAATCGTTAATGAATTGTCATAAAAAGAATAATACATAAGACCCTTCGTAATATATACTCGAACAACATACTCCATCTGGCCAGCGTGGCGAGTGTGGCCAATTACTGGAAGGCCCATCTCCATGGTAGAATAAGCCGAAATGGCTTTCAGTTCGCCTTTGTACATAATTTTAAGTAAAGTGCAATATAGTCTTTAATAATTAATAATAATAGTGGAGTTCTTTGTTCTTGTGGCTGTGATGATGATGAACCAATGAATATAATATTTCTAGCCAATGGCAGCAGTCTTGACATTAAATAACAATCGCTAACTTAGCCATTGACGAGCCTTCCAACAGACCATCGCGTGGTCACTTTCCAAAATTTGTTCATGATAATCGAAAACGTATATATATTGTTTTTTAAACGACGTCACAGTCTTGGATTACGTCTACGTTCATTTAGCTTATGCGTTCTCCGCCAGTGACGACCTCAGCATAATCTTCTTGAACGCACGTCTATTCGTATAGTTCTATTAAAATGTCCTTGCGTTTGGATGTTTTTTTTTTTTTTAATACTAGCATGACATGTGACCCTGCTCCCACCTGATGGTAAGTGGCGTCGGTATCTTTAGCCTACCAAACTCGTGAAATATCGTTATTAAATGTTAATACTGCCGGGCCAGGATTTGAAAAAAAAAAAGATTTTTATAACTGTAAAAACTGAGCTTCTTTTAAAAAAGAAAAATATACGTAATTTCGCGACAATAAACAAGCAATTGTAACCCTATTAAATAGGTGTTAAATGGTTTGATTGAATCACAATCTTCTTCATTGGACTTAACACATCCATTGTACACTATCACGTTTTAAATTGAATGTAATACATTTATGGAATGATTAGCTACTGCATAAAGATGCGCAGTTAACAGTGCAGCCTTTTCAATTCAAATTATTTATTAACATGTAACACTCGGATATTGTCAATTTTTACAAATAAAATACAATATTATTAAAATTAATTAAAATTAAATTATGGATGGACCGAAATAAGCAAGTGACATTGGTGCCATAAACAAGTACTGCAGCTTAACCTAAATTTGTGGCTTTATAAAGGCCGTGTTAACTTATAATCTAAATGATGATAATTTTATGTCAAATTATATAAAAAAAATACAATTTTTTTTTTTAGTTTTCTTCTCCCGATGGATGATGAATGAGGTGATAGGGTAGGCAAAGGGTCTAGCCCATACAGCCAAGTCTGACGTAATTTATCTTTCTTTTTCATGAGTTAATGAGGTCATCATCAAATTTCAGATGCTGCAGAATTTGATGCTTTTCTTGGAGTCACTCGCGGAACCATCCACTGCTCAAACACGTCGGGTAAAATATGGGAGTTGACAGCGCGAGAAAATCGCAAAAAATAAACTGCAACTTGTGCCCCATATTTAAAGTCCAATTTATCGTTTTCCATAATTATTCACATTGTAGCACATTATTAAACAAAACAACACCACTCTTGACCAATAATATTCACAGTAAATTAATTTACAAAACAAAAACTTGCACTTGACATGTCCACGCAAAATGGCGCAAAGAACTCCAAAAAAAAAAAATACATAACAATTTCGTGGCTGTATTGAGGCCGTGTTAACTTATGTTGTAACAACATACAAATCTTGAGTTTAAATTTGTTACTATTTATTTTTTGTAAACCAAATGTTAAATTATCTCTTAAACAAAAAAAAATGTCATAATACTTCTTAGTTTCTACACTCTTGGCAGAATGCTCGTGGTCGCCATTCGAGTGCTAGTGGCACTCTTAACAAGCCGTCGCTACTTCTCTCGGACCGCAGCTTTCCTAGTGCACTCATGTTGGGGATGATCCATTACAGATCCACCTGGTCAGTCCATGTTAACGGACACAGTTTTTAATGGGTCCCGACTAATAAAGCCACATTTTTAGTAAAGCAATCAAGTCTCCTGCAATAAAGTAATTGAAGAAATCTTCTTAGTAGTCATTCTGATGTAATGCTGACGAGTTCTCATAAAACTATAAGAGATGGATGGCAGGTACTTAAACTATTGTTGTAGAGGACCCTGGGAGACTAGTTAAACATATTTTTTAATACAATTTTTACAAATGCAATTTTTAATCTTGGACAGCGCGACTCCAGTAGACCATACTTTCGTGACTATAATATTGACATTACCGTGTCTGTATATTTTAGACGCATGTATGTCTTTTTCGGCCTGTCAACGAGGACGGGCGAACAAATCGTCATGATCGTAGAACAGTGTCGGATTTAAAAAAATACCCATAATTCTGCATTATTTCGATAGCAAATAATAGGAATTATTATAACTTGGTTAAAAAACCTAATTTTTTATATAGTTTTATATTGTTTGTGGTCTGTAATTTATAGTGCAAATAAGAAGAAATGACAAAAAACAGTTGAAATAACAGTTAATTGGCCGCCATGAAAATTTTAAATATAGCAGATCCGTCAATGTTCTACGATCATGACGAAATGTTCGGACTCAATATAAATACAATTGCTACAAAACTTACCGTTGTTTCTTAAAATAGTCACCAAATGTGTATTAAAATATTTAACGGTTTGCCTATAGAATTAAAACAATTGACATCAATAATTAAATTTAAGAAGCTGTCAATTAGATGGTTGAAAGAACAATGTTTTTATAGTATCCAGTAATTATCCATTATAAGTGTTGACAAATATAATTTTAGTTGTAATTTGACATGTACTATTATTTGCATACCATTATGGTAGGATACAGCTGGACTGTAAAATTGTATTATCCTATATCTACCTGTATTCTGTGCAATAACCGATTTTGAATTTTGTGTTTGAATTTTGAACAACACCTCCGTTCCTGTGCTTTGGAGTGCAAATATGTTCCGCAAGACCCATATCTAAACAGTCGAGGTGTAGGACTCTGTAGGGACTGTGACGATGATGACTGTATGGTTACAAAATATATTTTTTTCACGTCGAATTACTCTTCCAATAATAGACTAACTGATGGCGTTGATATTTTTAGGAAAACCGTCATCCGTTTGATCCGCACCTCATTAAAGTTGGCAGTTCGACGGCGCCGGATATTTATGTATTTTGAATACTCTAATTTATTTTAGGAAGAAATCTATTTCGAAAGAAAGTTGTTTTTACTACCTTTTTGATAATCCTCATTAGACTGTGTCTCTTCCACTGACTGCTGGATATAGGCCAACACCAAAACGAACCAGGGCGTATTTAACTTATTGAGAGGTAATAGTTAACACACAGTAATTATTATACTATAATATGATTACACTATAATAGGTATACCATACACTAAAAATAAAGGTCGGTTCAAACCCCGGCATGTAAGTACCAATGAGAAATACTCATTTGATTTACAACACCCGTGCTTTGAAGAGCACGTTAAGCCGGCGGTCCTGGATTTAGTATATTAAAATACAGTAATTAAAATAATATGAACTACATTATGATAGAGAAATTACCCCGTTATAGCTAAACTTTTTTCAAAAAAAAGAAATGCCGCCATCTCGTGGAAGTCTATGGAACTTCGATATGCAGATTAAAGTCTACACTTTGAACAGTGTTCCGAGAATACATACAATATGAATGAATGGTGTAGTGTACTTGCTTCGAGTTTCATAGTGTAGTCGCTAGATGGCAGCAGACAAAATTTTAGTAAAGTCGTCCAGGCCCGGATGACTCATGGGTGGGGACATTCCCCTAATATCCCAGGCAGGGCCAAAGCGGGTAACCACCCGTTGGTTAATCATACACTATTGGTGCTCGGCGCCGTGACTGGTATAACGGCGTCCGTGTGGCTCACGAATCCAGGAGGTCTAGGTTCGAATGGAAGTGGTCTGGTTGAGTGGCTGAGCGCAAGACAGAGCCGTATTCTGGAGATGCTTGAAGTGTTCGTTGTCAGCCCGATCGAACATAGGTCTAGTCAGGCCGACGACAGACTCTAGCATCTCCTGATCTCGAGCTATGATGGAATTACGCACGAACCATGACGCTCGAGAAACCACTCTGAACGATATGTTCTGCTGACTTTCGAACTTATCCCTATTGGTCTTTTCTGGAGATCTTCAGATCAGGGTTCGAACCCCGACATGCACCTACCAATGAGAAATCTACTTTTCATACGTACATTTGTCATAGCTTTACAATGCCACCGTTTCCGTGTCGTCGTTGATCATGGTACTAATACCAACTTTTACAATAAAATTGGGAATACATTGTCATTAAAATTGACATGAAACTTTCGCCAACCCGTCTGGCCAGCGTGGCGACTGTAGGCTTCCAGAAGGTGCAACTCCAGCAGTGGAGGTCTAGGACTGTGTTCTAGGGAATGTAATGTTATAAATACATTTCTGTTTTCGATTATAACAAATAAAACTATGATCCTCTATTTATTGCACGTTAAATATTAATGATTTCACCCCATCCAATAACATAACAAATCATAAATACAGTTCGGGTATAAATAATGTTTCATTGCATCTATATATTACGATGATGCTAATGTTTAAGGCTTGGCCACACTGAATGCGTACATTGACATTGACTTGACCACAGAGTTGTAATTTACGGAATTTTATGAAAGACATAACCAAATTATTGTACCACTGTTGAAATAATTGGGACTAAGCAGGTCTGTCGTCAAAACATTTACGGGATAAGGTCCCAAGACGGCATTAGGAATCATATAGTATTTGCTTGGAGTAGAATGGTTGATGTTGGCGTCTATTCGTGCAACAAAGAGGATTCATGGATTTACGTGCGAAAGCGGGATTTATCGTGCCCGAGAAAGAGAGAGAAGTATGGTGTCCTTTACCAACCATTTTTTTTACCATTGTACACAGCACAAAGAGTACAAAAATAGCCCAAAATGAATGATACTATTTGTCTGATTAATTGATAAGATTTACTGGAATTCCTCTCGCACCAACTTCCATTGCGTAAAGCTGAGGTCTTGGATGCGTTCCTGATAATTTAGGTAAAGACATAAATGAAGTGACATTCGTAAGGCATAGTTTTATGGATTTCAGCCAAAGAATTATGCTTTGCATTACGCATCTGGTGTGCCGAATCCTTTAATGCCTGGCATAGAAGGTACAATTTAAATTTTAAAGCGTTTCTGGGCATTACTCGATGGTGGAGAGCTTGGGGCGAACCAAGTTCTGATTTATAGTCGCAGGTAACTGCTGAAAAATTCAAATTTTAGACCCCTGCGGTAGTTTCCATTACACAAATCGGTAAACGTCGAAACACTAAGCTCTAAGTACTTTATGAAAGTTCTAATGAATATTTTAAAGTTTCATTCATGATTTATTCAAAGAAAGTAGTTTAAAGAAATGATTTAAAAAAAACGAAATTAATTATTAAAAGTATCATCACGACCCTTTCGGGGTGGTCCGAAACCACGCTTATAAATAAGCGGACTAATTAATAGATAAACTAAAAACTAACTTTTTTAACATATAAATTACTATTAATAAAAAACTATATAATAACTAAAAAACTAATACAAAAATTAAATAAAGGAAAAACAAAATATAATGAAAATATTATTAATAAAAAAATCAAGTCGCTACCAATGGACAAAGTGCCAAGGATACTGGTAGCATTGCCCACGTTGAATGGCAATGCTGATCCTTAGGCCCAAATATTGCTCAGCCCTCATGTCTCCGAGGTATTGACGAGCTGTTTTAACATCGCAATGCCTTAAAAAAATCCTGTGCACTTGGTCCCCACGGCCCGAGAGTTTCAACTCCAAACGGCGTAAAAACACATCTCCCAATAAGCTGGGTTTATTTCCGCCGTTTGAGGTTCTCTGCTTGTAATGCAGCAGCGCCTTAGAGGTCAAGGACAGATGGGAAGGCGCCAGGGTGTCCACGAAGGTGGCATCCCACACTAAAGGCAAACCTATCCTCCATGGAACTAGCG
This sequence comes from Tinea semifulvella, assembly GCA_910589645.1. Taxonomy (NCBI): domain Eukaryota; kingdom Metazoa; phylum Arthropoda; class Insecta; order Lepidoptera; family Tineidae; genus Tinea; species Tinea semifulvella. The sequence continues at coordinate 9,275,677 of OU342599.1, forward strand.
TCATTCCATCGGGCCGCTTGCTATCATCGCGGGCCATATCACTGGATTCTAAAATGGCTGGCCAATCCACAGACACAGCGGCCCGACGAATGACATCATTGAGGCTGGAGTGCCTTGGGATGCGTCCTGTGCTCTTGCTGCAGAAAAGGCCGTGGTGGCCGAGTGCCCCGACGTGGAAGTTTCATTAATTATAATTATTTAATTTTAGTAAATTTAAATGCATAAACCATGTTAGTAATGTATTTTGGTGGCAAGAACGCAGGCCACATTTCTTCGCTGAATAGCTATGCTGATTCTCTGTGCGAGGAAAGAACCAGCCCTCTTGTCACCAGAACAAAAAATTAGATGAGGGGTGATGTTTTTAAAAATGTTTTAGCGCTTGAACTCCACCGGCCCTTTAGGGGCCTATATCTATAATAGATATGTATTTGCGCCGCTTGCCAGATTCTATGCGCTTTCAGCTTTTAGCGCTGTTCCGCATCCGACACTAAGGCCGGTCCCCGCTCACAGGGAATCAGCATTATACCATCAGGTTATACTCTTGCCTTAATCGCGGACTATTCCAGAATAGCTGGAACCTCAATGGTGACAAGAGCCCGCTTTATGGATACAATGATGAGAATATGATATATTTTTTAAGAATATAAATTTAGAAATTGCCTCCTTAAAATCGCTTTATAATTTTTTACATTTCTACTGACGACATTTTTTCTCATTTTACTTTTCAAAAAGCAACCGGTGGTCAAAAGGGTTAAGTTAATTAGTTGTATAAATATGAAGCAACCGCGGAACTGGGTGCAATGTAATTTATGGCCGGTTGTACCAAACATCTGGTGCGGTATAACAGACCAACTTTATACAAGAGGTGCAACGCCCTGACTTATGAGTCTTAGCCTGAAGACATTAACACTTAGACCGGCCAAACCGTTGGTCCTAATAAGAGAGTTAAGGACCAAATATAAAATAATACAAATCTTACATCGATTTCTTATATTTATTTAGTATTTTTTTAGTAAAATATGTAAATTATTTAAGATTGGTTTTACAATCGTACGTATTGAAGTGTCAAAATAATCTGTTTTGTAGGCTTATGTTCGGGAACGAATTGTTTCGATAAAGCGAACTAAGACGAACTTACGCAATATTGTTCACTTTTTTGAAAAGTGCGTATACTCGTATATATGTATTTTTACTTTAAATTAAAACTAAATATACGGAACGAAAACATTACGCGTGGAACTAGCAATCTATGTATGTCTAACTGACAAACTTCAATCAGTAGTAAGCTAGCTATAGAGCCAGAAGCCGCTTCGTCTATGCATTCTGTCTCGCTCGCGTCACTCTGTGTATTTTTTTTTCAATATAATTCGCGGTGATGCAGCAGTCGGAATGACTTTGCCTGTAGTTGTAAACTACCTAAGTTCATGGATTGAGACGACGATATATCGAGTTTGATTCCTTGTCAAGACACAATAATTAATTTAAGTTATTTGTGATATTTCTCGAGTTTGGTATGCTAGACATCGACGAGCTTGCTACTTATCATGATTGGCCTGATGTAGAGTTGGCTGAATATGAATGCGCTTCTTTTAAATGCGTGGTTTCTGACCTGATGATGAAAAATCCTGTTGTTTTAATAAAAAAATATATCATCATTTTTTCATTCAAGTAACTGCAATAAAATAAATAATGTTGATAGGTTTGTCCATAATTTTAGTATATCTGTCTAGGATTCTTTAAACAGGTGTTTCTGTCACAGCCTGTGTTGGGAAAATTTTGATTAAAATTATGACAAAGTGTTTCCACCGAGTTCATATCGAGAGTGTAAACTTGTAAGTTTTATAAAATATTAAAATTATCGGCTTACTCTAAAATTTTGAGATTCGATCTTCTTTCGTACCGATACGATGACAAAATTTTCGTTTTACGTTATCCGATGATATTATTATTAATTAAATCAAATCAAATAATTTATTTTCTTTGGTTAGCACTGGGATATTGTCAATACATTTTTTCCATAGTTTACTATTATTTAGATTTATTTTATTTATTTATTTATTAATAAAAATTACATGGCTCAACAGTAAAGCCCAATTTACCATGCAGTCAATCTTATAATTAATACATACATTTTCATTAAAAATGGATTGTCAATATACCTATTTATTTTTTAATTTTCTATACAAATATTAATATTAATAAAGCTTTAAAGTTAACAATAGTTATATACAATATAACATTAATGTAAAAAGAAAGAACAGACAAATAAATAATAATAATGAAATAAATCAAAATTATAACATAACTATAAAATAACCAGCAGGTACTATGGGTGGACCCATCATAAAAGCTATACCATCATTTTTAACTAAAACTTCGTTGACGTAAACAAGTTTTTGCCTAAAACTAGGTACTTAAAAAAAGAAACCGTGTCAATAGACTAAGATAAATTACGCATGTCAAGTTAATAATTTATTCGTAGCTCTAAAGAGGCTGTGTCAGCTTACAATCTAAAAATACAAAATAATTGTATTATAACTACAATATTTATGTCAATAAATGTAAATTCTTGGCTGTAAGGAGGCCGTGTTAGCTTACGAACTAATTAAATAATTATTATAATAATTGGTATGTCAATTTAATACATATTCGTGGGTATAAAAGGGCCGTGTCAGCTTACAAACTAAAATAGTAAAATTAGGAATGTTAAACTAAACTAAATTCGTGGCTGTAAAATGGCCGTTTTAAGCTTAAAAACTATTATATGTGAAAAACTATTTTTATCTATTAGTGCATCCTTAAGTTGGTAATAATTTTTATTTATTAAAATAGATTTGACCTTACTTTTAAACTTTAAATATGATACATGATACTTATGTTTATCTTTATTTATTTATTTAATCAAATACTATTGACTAACAAATCTTAGTCTTGGTCATCCAGTCTTGGTATTGGTCTTAGTTACGTATATAATATGTATTTAGTTATTTTAAAGTCAAGTCATAATTATTTATTGCACGTAAACCTGTAATAGACAGGGATTTGTGACACGTCATTATTTAAACATATTTTTTTCTCGTACGTGAAAGAGTTTATTCGAAGTAAATTTATATACATTAAATATAAATTAAAACCTACCTAAATAATAAAATTAAAAATAAACTAAACTATAAATAAAAAATGTCCTCTAGAGACGTCGCATCCGAGATAGTCCCAAAGAGACTGGCAACATTTCCCCTTTGTATAGCAAGGCTAATACGTTGGCAGAAATAATTTCCAGCCTTCCTGTCTTCAGCCCTTACTGTCAGCCGCTTTGACAACTCCTTGGTCAAGCGTTTGCTGACGGTCGCCTGGGCCCATCGTCTCGACCCCAAAACGGCGCAAATTCGCAACTAAGGTCTCCGCAGAAAATGCCGCTGAACTATTTTGAATGATTCTATTCCTGCTAGTAGAAAAATAAGCAGCAAAGTGACCCAAAGAGTAAGCTATTAGCAGCAGCTTAGCAGATTCCAATGATCTGGTTATGTTTAATCTGACTAAGAAAGGAAACTGCAACGATATCTTTGCTACTCGTAGGTATATCAGATTTACAAATGAAACAAATTCTGAATTACCCAACAACAATAATAAAAAAATATCTTTTAAATTCACTTACCTATGAGAATACGATACCTGGTACAGTGGTACCCTACCCAGGTGTGTCAGAATTAAATTGCAACCCGAAAGCCGACAAAACCGATCAAAAAAATTTGTACGTTCAGAGTCAGAGAGTTTCCTCGGATTAACACAGCACTGTTGAAATTTTCAGTCAAAACTTTCCAACTAATTTTAAAACATAACTAGTTACTTGACTATGTTTTTCTTAAGAATTTATGTTTTTTAATTATCATTTTTAGCAGCCATTGTTGTTTTAATATTTACGTACTAACTGAGCTGAAAGAACTTTTTCTAAGAAATTGGAACTGACATAATTTTTTGGCTTCTTCATACAAACCATTAACATTAAATTTCAAATTCATAGAAGCGGATTTACATTTAGTCAACTTTACTTTAGGCCTATCATTCCAGCATCTAGCCCAAAATAAAAATAAAAACACAAATAAATTATAAAATATTGTCTTCCGACCAATCGAACCGAACCCGATACCTCTGAATCTTAAACTTAACCGCTAGACTACGACGGCCGTTAAAAAAAAATCAGCATGGTTTCTAACCACCCCGGAAGGGTTACGGTCATACAAAAAAAAGTCGGTATTGACGAATAAAACATCATGTTAAACGAGTGTATAGGGTTTTTGTGTTACAACCATTATATACATTTTTCTCTTTAATATTTGAAATTTCAAGTAATTCAGATCAGTACCTAGTTCCTGAGATAGTAGAGCCGACATACACTAGAGTCTCACAAAGTAGGTACAATTGGAAACAAATGTATATCGGCTAAGATGGGCGGCATTCGGAAAACTCCGGTATATCCTCTTATCGCCCATACCACAGTGTTTGAGACGAAGGTCTTTAACCAGTGCGTCCTCCCGGTAATGACGTACGGAGCAGAGACGTGGACACTGAAAGCGAGCTATGGAGTGAGCTATGCTTGGTATTTCTCTGATGGATAGAATTTGAAACGTTGATATTCGTCAGAGAACTGTTACTGTTACTGACGCTTTTAAAATTAGCAAGCTGAAGTGGCAATGGGCCGGACATGTCTGGCGCAAAACCGACGGATAATGGGGTTCTGGAGTATAGACCACGTACGAGAGGACGCAGTATAGGACGACCTCAGATGGACGGATGACCTGAAGAAGATCGCTGGTGGGTGTTAGATAAGGGTGATTGTGATTACGGTGGCTTTTCCGCACTTAGTCTCCATTGGACCATTGTGCGTGACCTTTACTCCTTCAGCGGAGCCATCCGATCTCCTCCAGGAAGGCCAGGAGACCCGTTACGTTCCTGCAGACCTCCGGAAGAGTCCTCGCAGTCTGGAGGAACCTTAGTCTAGGCGCAGCCACACTGTCGCACTCCATGAGCACATGCGCGGCCGTCTCCTCCTCCGCCATGCACTACACAGTGGGCTATCTGTAATGTTCCGAATATGGAGATGTTTGTTAAAGGCACAGTGTCCCGTCAAGACCCCCACCACTATTCGAAGCCTGGCTCTGTCAAGGCCCAGGAGATGTCGTGTGAGGCGCCTGTCTGGTTTGAGAAGGGCCTCCCTGGACTGTCTGCAGTCTATGGTCGATGCCCACATCTGCTCGTGCAGTTTATCAGTTCTTTGGCGAAGCCAGCTTCGCATGAATTGGAATGGTAGGGGGATCGAGATGAGGGTGACAAGAAATCGCGTTAAGTAACGAGCTTTGGCGGGGTATACATCCAGCAGTAGAGAGATACAGGTGGTGACATATTTTGAGTCAGAGCAAGAGTCTTGTGCAAAACAAATACTAAGATTAAGAGTAAAACCAAGACTGATCGAGTTACACTTAAAATCGTATAAGAAATAAATAAAGTAGAGGTATATACTTAAGAAAAGACAACCCAAGACATAAGGTTAATGAGAATTTAGCAATTTGTCGTATATAGGTCTCAGTGGGTCGACACTGCGCCTGCCCGACTAATAAAATAAGCACTTTTTCCGATTCCCTATTTTATCTTGTCGCTTCGTATTCCGGAGGCAACTTTCGTTTGGCGAAAATCGAATGTGGCTGTCTCTAGCGATTTGCTACGCGAAATTAGTTCACTTTACTTTAATCCGAAGGAAAATTAGGTATTAGCCGAATGAAAGGACGTGATGATTGTAAATGGTAGAGTTACACATAATATTAGGTAACATTTATTTTTATTTGTACCTACAATTGAAATTTAGAAAGAACAGAGAAATAATAATAATACATCGATTATTATCAGATAGCTAATGGCCCATAGATGAATACTTGGCAACGTTGTCACAAAAACGTTATTGTTTTTATTATCTCTAAATGTAAATCTGTTAATTTATGTCCATAATCCATAATATTTATTTATTATTAAATAAAATGGATTATGCGTCCCGATCAGGAACCGAACCAACGCGTCTAAATCTACGGTCTTAACCGTGAGGCCACTGACGCAGAAGAATATACTATACAGTATACTCTGCGCCCATGGAGTCCAAGTGCAAAAAAGTTTTTAAAAGACATAACACCGCGTCTTGTTGTCTCCTCCGGTGACAAGAGGGCTGGCTCTTTCTTCGCCTAAAGAATCAGTATTGCAATTCAGCGGGGAAATGCAGCCAGCGTTCTTGCCACCATTCCACGCGGACGGGACTTATATCCCTACCATATTGGTATTGGTATTAATTTTATTTTATATTTTGTAAATATTTTTTTCGAATAATTGCTTTTATTTTCCTATACAGTATAGTATATTATAGTATACTAAATACCAATTATCGATAACAATATTTAATAAAAGCTTTACGACGATAAAACTGCAAAAAAATATCGTCGGTATGAAAAACAGATGAACTGATGACCAAAAGTAGGTCGCTGGTGGGATCTGGATGAGGATGGCAGATGGCGTGTGAAGCGGCGATTTTTTTAAAAGTCATAAAGCCTTTAGTAGAGACGCAGGATGATAAACAAAGCATAAGAACCCGGCCTTAAAGTTCTTAAAAAGTTGAAAACAAGAATCAAAACATTTTTCTCGTAAATCTTGTGGGCTATGATTTTAAACTCGGCACGCGAGCAGGCCGACTATGGGATTGCATATGCTTATATAATTTTACATATAAATCACGAACTTTAGAACACTTTCTGTAATATAATAACGTGTGACGTGTAAAACGAAATTTACTACCTACGTGGATTTATATACAAAGAATTGCGACTTTTTTGGGTGCAATTTCGTAAATAGTTAAAATGGCTCAATATTCCAAATGACATTACTTTTCTTTACAATATCCTTTTTAATCCAACGGCGTCTCCTTACCTGAAAGATCGTTTCCAATTTTTGTGTGACACACACAGTTGTTCTCTTCGCTCCTCCTCCAATAATCAACGTAAATTTTTGCCACATTGTTCCAGCAAATGTTCAGATTCTTAACATAAATAATAAATATAAATAAATATTTTTCAGACAGGTCACACAGCGCCATCTAATTTCCGTGGTAAGCTACAAGGCTTGTGTTACGGAAACTAGATGGTTGATAAACTACATATTATACTTTTTTTTTTGTAAATATATACATATTATACATATAAACACCCAGACCGAGACAAATTATACAATGTACAACTTGCCCCCGGTGGGAATCGAACCCACGACCTCCCGAGTTTACGGCAACGTTTGTTACCACTAGACCACGGAGGCGGTCACAGTATCAGCAGTTTGCCAGTGGAACCGACCACTTCTTTATATTCGTAAAGCACCATCAATAATTAGTTTTAAAATTTTGCATATATATGTACATACATACATATCTTCACGCCAGATCCCTTGCGGGGTAGGCAGAGACAATTGAGCGCCATTTGACACGATCACGACATACTTCTTTCGCTTCGTCGACATTCATTAACCTCTTCATACATGCCCTTTGGTTACGAAGACTTTTAATGCACCTTTAGTCAGTGTTTTATTTATTTGATCATGATATGTGAGTCTCGGTCTGCCAGGGCCTCTTTCACCCACAACTTTCGCATTATATATCTGGTTCGTCAATCTTTCATCGCTCATCCTTTTCCTAAAATTATCGCCACTCATACTGAACCTAATCAAGTAGGTAACGAGAGGTCGACGATCGCGCGAATGTTGACTTACGTAATTCTTTCTCTCTCTATTTCATATCTCGGTTAATTAATAATAACAGCAGATCGTGCAGACTCACTAGATCGTACCTAGAAGCACGTGCACGCAAAGGTGTCTTGGGCAACGTGTAGGAAATGAGACAAACAACGTCATTTTGCAATCTGGTTTATTTTCCGGTGTTCAAATTCTTAAATACTATATTTCCACTTACACATTCATACATATTTGTTACACAATTTGCTCTCTCAACAATATGATGGCTGCGGCCCCAGAATCGAGGAAACATGTTTGGTCAGCCACACAATTGGGCTAAACTAGGTACTATAATAAATTACAATCAACTACCGTCAAAACTCATTTTTAGCGAGAGCATCAAAAGAACTCAGCCGCCTAGCTGAGGTCATGGATATTGACATGTTCTGTACATCGCCTAAATTAGTTGGTCGGGCGATGTATAGAGCATTTTTTACAGTACAACACACATTATATTATTTATATTATATTATTTTTATTTTTCTAAATTATTGTGGTTTAAAATTATCATTTATATGTTTCTTCTATTTGTTAGTTATTTAGTTGTATAAGATATTCGTGGAAACTTGCAATTGGCATCTAGTTTTTTATATAAGTAATCATTTGTTAGAAGCTGTAAGTTTTCCTTAAAGATAAATAAATAAAATAAAAATAAAATAAAATATAAGAGTATAACCTACCATATTATTTTATGCCTTAATTTGCTACTTAATTATTTTTTCTTGTAAGGGTTAATAAAACAATTAAAAGGTTTAAATTGAGTTTTCAATTTGTGGTTACATTCGGGGGTCCTTGAGAACACGGACCCTTGTCCCGTTTGTGATGGTCGAACCTATCCTTAGCACTTCAAACTTCTCCATCCCCTATAGCTATGCAGATTTTACCCTACTTTCGTATCTCTAGCATTTGATAACATGCCGTAAACTAGTTATTAAATTTAATTAAATTTATTATATTTTATTTCAGGCATCTAGAAACCCATAATTAAATAAAACAATGGGCGGTAGACGAAATAAGTTTGAGAATCTCTGTTTTAGAGAGTATCATTACGTTATCATTATCATTACAGCCCCTAGAACACAGCGTTCTAGACCTCCACTGCTGGAGATGGGCCTTCCAGATAGGGTTGCCAGATGTCCGGTATTTAAGCGTACAGTCCGGTATTTTCGAGGCCTGTCCGGTAAAAAATAAATGGTCATACCGGACAGAACAATGTCCGGTATTTCCCTCAAACGCAACCTAGGTACAGTACAACATAAATTAGTTTGAGAAGAATGATTCAACTTTATTATTTGTTCATTGGAAGTTCCTATTATTTTTGTTAAAGATACCTATCTAGTTTTAGGTGATTTTATTTTTTTCTGATGTGCTCTCCGAGGCACGGGAACGGTGGTGTTGTAAATCTATGACAAATGCACGTAAGAAAAGTGTATTTCTCATTGGTACATGCCGGGGGGGTTTGAACCGACCTCTATAGGATTTAAGGAACGCGTTCTTACAACCGAGCCACCACCGGGCTCATTACGTTATGCTTTGTTTAAAAAAAAAAACGTAATAAACTAGCTTCAGGGCTCATAACTGGTGCCGACATATCTATAATATATATTGTACCTACTAACGTTTTTAATCCATTAGCAACACTCCCAAAAATGGTTACAAAAGAAACCGAATAATACAAAACTGCCTCTGATTGTGGCAAGGCTCTCAAAAATTATTGTTTACAAAGAAAATTGAGTCTGGAAGCATCTACGTGATCATCTAAAAAGTTGCTTACTAAAGTTGTTTCTTTCTTTACTCTTTTTTATTTTGTGCGTAATTTGCCAGTTATGTCGAATTCACACAGCCGCAGGACAGTAGACAGAACAGCGGAGTGAGGCGGAGCACAATCGTTTTTACTATCGAATCGACTAACGTTCGTCCGTTAACAGCTGAATTGGGCATTCTACCTAGCTTTTGACATAATCGTTTTTAGATGATTCGTTCTTGGATGGTTTGTTCAGTATTGTGCACTCTGTCTTACCTCTCAGAACGCAAATTATAGCAATAGGCGTAAAACATCTAACTTCTAACATCTAACTAAAACTGTTCAAATTAAGAGTCAAACAAATGCTGGTTAATAAATGTTTTTATTCGACAAAAGAATACCTAGACACTAAGCTCGACAAAGTCATGTGACTAAATAAATATTTGTATGCTAGAAATAGCGAATCATGTGATATAATTACATATAATAATTTACATTCCTGTACCTACCATGTTTCTGACAAATAAATTATTTCTTTTCATTTCATTTCATTTCAGCTTCAAATACCTACAATAATGCGTATGTAATATGCAACTATTTATAATATTATTATCTGCTGTCAATATATTTTGTTTATATCTAGTTTTATTGTATTTATTATGACACAAATAGTCATTTATATCATATTACAAAGCAGAAGTAACATTAACAACATTTGAGTATCGATTTTTTTTTTATTCTAGCACGACATGTGACCTTGGGCCCACCTGATGGTAAGTGGCGCGCAAGGTTCATGAATGTTAGCTACTGAAGTCAGACACTCATAACTGCCATCAGTCCCCAACACTATGCCGGCTTGACTAGATGCTTTTTCACACTTCGTTTAAAGGACTCCAAGTTATAGAAAATTTACCCAATATACAATAAACGAAAACACAAAGAAGCACAGTATAGTTACAATTTAACAAAAAGCAAAAAATAAAAAATTAATAACAAAATTGAATAATTTTTTTTAGTGCCCATAGGGAAAACAACAATAAATAAATATAAATATATTTCCAGACAGGTCACACAGCGCCATCTAATTTCCGTGGTAAGCTACGAGGCTTGTGTTACGGAAACTAGATGATTGATAAACTACATATTATACTTTTTTTTTGTAAATTTATACTTACATATTAACACCCAGACCGAGACAAATTATACAATGTACAACTTTCCCCCGGTGGGAATCGAACCCACGACATCCCGAGTTCACGGCCACTAGACCACGGAGGCGGTCAATAATAATACATAAACAGCTTTACATTAAAATACCTATATTATTTTAATTTTGAGAACATAAGTAATTTTAAGTCGTTTTTAAATTTGTTAACACAAGAATTAAATAAACCAAGATGAGACAATTCGAGTAGTAGTCGAGAGATCTGCAAAAGTATCTATTAGCTGTGTACTAGACAAATAACAGATAAGTTGTTGCTGCGAGTGCTACCCGTACGAGTGGGGATACGTAACAATATATTTAGTAAAAGTTTGGAAAAGTCTATAACATTGTTTAATATTAGGAAAGAATATGGATATACGAGTATATAGCGACGAATTTCAAGAAAATGCATTTTATGAAACAACAACGAGTCTACATAAGAAGTACGAGATTTAAAAATTTTTTATTCAAAGTCAAGTCTCTTCATATGACTATCAAAGAACGGATTAATATACCTACATATATTTAATATGAATAGGATGCCACATGTGTTGACTCTGTCAGTCACATGTGACATCCAGCCATAAGAAACCTGGGGCCGCTGCAGAATCATCCGCACGCCTTAAGCGCAACAAGTACGCGGAGCTCATCATCAATCACCATTTCATTCCATTTGCAGTTGAAACGATGGGCCCGTGGTCCGAGGAGGCTCTTGCGTTCTCCCGCGAGCTTGGTGAGAAACTCCACTTGGCGACGGGTGACCCTTTGAGTAGATAATATCTTGTTCAAAGGTCAGCCTCGCTGTTCAACGGGGGAATGCAGCGAGTGTCCTCGGCACACTACTCCCATCGAATAGTCGTAATATTATTTATTAATTTATAGTTTTTATAATTTGTTCTTAATTTATTTTATTTTTTAATCTTTGTACATATGATTTTTTTTTTAAAGCTGTAATTTGACGTGTTTAAGTTGACATGTAAATTGTATGCCCATATGCTGAATAAACGTTTTTGAGTAAAATGTATAACTATGTCTAAAGGCCTGCTATGATCAGTGACACAGTGATTTTATCCCATTGCACTATCTCATCGTCTTGCTTTTGTTATGAGACAGTTCATTGCGTATTTAGAAATGCATATTTATTGGCGTCTATCTTAAGCATCATCAACACAGCCCCTAGAACACAGAATCCTAGGACCTTCACTTTCGGAGATAGGCTTTACAAAAATTTCTGGAGAATGTGGTCTACACTGATTGCCCAGACGGATTGGCGAGGGTCTGATATCAATTTATTAACGATTCCACAAGTTGGTATAGTGGAACGGTGGTGAAGAGAGAAGACAAATTTCTAAGCATTCCATGGATTCAACTTGCGGGTGCCGGGTCCATCGTGTGTGGGTAAGAGATGAGAACAATGGTGTCCCGGGCTTGCGACCGACAATATAGGCTGGTTTAAAAAAGCAGGCTTCCCTTTTTTTTATTTTATTGCGCGATAATACGCTCACCATCCACCATTCTTCTTTTTCTCCCTACCCAACCATATACTGTATGATTCCGTTAAATAAATCTATGATAAATGTACGTAAGAAAAGTGTATTTTAAGGAGAAGCGTTCTTACAACTGAGCCACAAACGCTCTAACTTTCGAAACCGGTTAATATACAGTTATTTTGTTTCACTGCGCTGAGTCACTGTTTTGAGATTGTGTGGAGGGGAGTTATTTGAAATGCGTGTTCAGCGTTGGGGGTCGTGATTGGCCGTGACGCCGCTAGATGTCGTTGACGGTGTGTATAAACATACCTCTGGGAAATTGGCGGGAATTCTTTTTCTCACTGCCTGCGTTACTTCGGAGCTGTTTACGTCTTGGAAGATTTGCTGACATAGCTGGGATATGCCGAAACTTTTCTTTACTTTGCGTCTACGCTCCGTGAGGGGCCTATTACAGTCAAGCAATATTGACGCATATATTTCTTACTTTTCATGTAAGAATACAGACTTTTCCGGTCACAGGCCCGAGACACTCGGATCTACCAGCTCCAGCTAGTTAATCCTTCCAATAATTTAGTATCAAAGACATTAAATATTTAACAAGAACCAAACGGTATGAGATTTAGGCAAAGACCTTTGTCTCAGAATTAATTAGTCTATAATGCACTGTCTTCGATGTGCACTTTCAAAATGATTTTATTGTTTTACGGACAATATGCCAACCTGCATGCTACGAAAATGTAAACACGTTCTTCTTCGACAAAAGAAGTTTTTTTTTACTACATTTTAGATTACTAGCAAGACATATGACACCCACCTAATGGTAAGTAGCTCGCAGGTGCATGAATGTTAGCAACTGGAATCAGACACTCATGACTGAAATCAGTCCCTAACACTATGCCGGCTTGACTGGACATGACGGCAATTCGAGCCTGATCCCGAAACGTGTGGTAACAATTTACTGGGTTTATGGGCAAGAACGATGGAACGAATTACCACCATCAGTCTGCCTACCACCTAAGTATAAGTAATATATAAATATGTCATACGATATAATAAATATTTAAATTAAATTATTACTAATGTAATAATTATCTCTGTATACCGAGACTAATACGTTGGCAGTAATGATTGCCTGCCTTCCTGTCTCCAGACCTTTCCGTCAGCCGCTTTGACAACTCATTGGCCAGGCGCCTTTCTGAAGGCCCCATAGACCCATCGTCTCGACCCCAAACGGCGCAAATTCGTGACCGGTACCAAGGTTGGCGTATTTGCGCAACTTGAGGTTCTCAGCAAAAAACGCAGCACTTCCCGCGCCTGACGAGGTTGTCTGGAAGTGTGATGGAGCTAATGTGCTACACACGTCGCATCCCACACCAGAGACCTGCCCACTTACTCGGCCCAACATTCATCGGGTACAATCCCGCAGTGACAAGAGTCGGATGATGTCGTTGAGAGCCGCGTGAAAAATGCAGCCAGCACTGCTATCACAAGAAAGCCCGTGGTGTCTGAGATGATCGTCTGGTTCTCCGCATCGGCACTGGTGCAGACAGTCTGGTAAATAAATAAATGTTTCAATATATTAATAAGGAAAGGCATGCTCCGATGGTTCGGACATGTGAAAGAATGAGTGAAGAGAGATTAACGAACCAGATATATAATGCCAAAGTTGTGGGTGAAAGAGGCCCTGGCAGACCGAGACTCACATATCACGATCAAATAAATAAAACACTGACTGAAGGTGCATTAAAAAGTCTTCGTAACCAAAGGGCATGTATGAAGTGGTTAATGAATGTCGACGAAGCGAAAGAGGTATGTCGTGATCGTGTCAAATGGCGCTCAATTGTCTCTGCCTACCCCGCAAGGGATCTGGCGTGAAGATATGTATGTATGTATGTTGAATATATTTAAAGACGAAGCCTGTCTGTTAAGTACTTCCATTAAATTTAAACTTTATTCTTTATGAAGTGCATTGTGCAGAGGCAGTCCAACTCTGTTGATATTGGCCTGAGACACAATAGTACAAATTTGGCAAGCAAACGTTGGTGATTTACTATTCAAAGTTCTTAGATTTTCTGCAACATTTCGTTCTTACTAGAAAATTGCAAGCATGATTTTTTATGCATTCAAACCTAAGTTTGTTTTGAGTTAATCTTCTTGCCGTAGGGGGTATTTTTAGGGCTGCTTGCTTGCTTGGACTTGAATGTAATTAAAACAAAATTTAATCTTAGCCGCCTTTCATGCTATGTATATACTATTTTTTTATAAAGGATTTTATATTATTATTACAACCTTACGATATGACTACGTTTTTAAAGATGCGGATTCACATTTAGGCAACTTCTCCAATTTCTCTACCGTATCGAACTCGGAAATATTTATTTATTATAAACTTTATTGCTCAAAGTACAAAGGCAAAAATACAAAGGACCTAATGCCGCTAGACATTCTATACTGGTCAAACCTTTGGGAAGGCAGGTGCTATCAAAACTAATAGAAAAATATTAGACTTCAATATATACTAGTGAATAAATACTTTTTTACATACATAAATACATACAAATAAAACTACATACATACGTTCTATGAATATACATAAATATAATATACCTACTATATGATGACTATAATGAGAGAAATATAATAAGAAATATATGGAAATATTACAAATAAATGAAATAAATTATTGTCTCGTCTAGTAATCGAACCCGGAACCTCCGAGTCTAAATCCACTGACTTAACCTGAACTGAGATAGTATTATTTTCTTATTAGGTTTAGTTTCTATTTAATTATATTTAAATTAAGTAGTTTTTAATTATTTGTTAATTATTTGAGTTTTGTTAATATTACTTCATAAATAAAAATAAATTTAAAAAATATTTGGTTTCAATGATGCCATTATGTATTATTACATAGTTTCATGCGGGTAAAATGTTTAATGAGCTCAGTGTCGATATCGATCTCTTCAATACTAGTACGGCGATGATTAGACGGATGATGGCAGGTGAGTACTTCGAGGCATTAGAATAGTTATATGTTTTCAAGTTTATGTATGCCTATGTGTATGTGTATCATCACCATCACGACCGTTTCCATTCCGGTGTGGTCAGAAACCACGCTTATGAATAAGCGGATTTACATTTAACCAACTTTACTATAGGCCAATCATGACAAGTGGCAAGCTCGTCGATGTCTCCAGCGTACCAAACTCGAGAACTGTCACAAATAAATTGAATATTAATTAAATTTATTTATTTAAATTAATAAATATTATTGTTAATAAATAAATAAATGTTGTATTTATACTATAAAATAATATTTCATATCTATATTGTAAAAAAAATACGTGTAAAAGATGTGTATGTGTGTGTGTATCTATGTTTATTTCTATTGTAGTTATTCTGTTGTATTTATGTAATGCTTATTCCTTCGTAAAATTTGTACTATTGTAAGTAAAAAAAAAGTAAAGTATCATCACGACCGTTTCCCGTTCGGGGTGGTCATAAACCACGCTTTTAAATAAGCGGATTCACATTAAGCCAACTTTACTGCACTATTGTATTCATTCTTATTTTAAAATTTATTTTCATTGTTTTCTTTGCTTACTTTTATTGTATCTGTCAGCGAATTCTTATTATTGGCTTTATCGTATTACTATTTTCTCCTATATATGTATAAATTAGCTGTAAGAATTCTTAAATAAATAAAGACAACAATCTTCTGTAGAATGATTAGACATTTTTATCCAACAACCCATAGATCAGGTATTGATCCCATAACTTTTTCAAGTAGGGACAGTGAAGATGTTTGTCTTAAAACGACATATATTATAAAACCATGCAGCTTCGCCGAGATGTAGCTTCACTGAGCGTGTTCTACTGGCTATACTAATAATTCCTTCGTCTATATTCCGCAACCGAACCACACGCACAGGTCAGAATTTGCACCCACATACCGTAGTCACCATCCCTTCGCGTACGTATAAATTTAGGGACTCATACATCTGTCGCATAATAAAGATGTGCAATACTCTTCCAGCCTCTGTGTTTCCCCATTCCTATAATCTGGAGTCCTTCAAGCGAAGTGTGAAAAGGCATCTAGTCAATGCGGCATAGTGTTAGGGACTGATGTCAGTCATGAGTATCTGAATACAGTTGCTAACATTCATGGACCTTGCTCGCCATTTACCATCAGATAGGCGCAGGGTCACATGTCGTGCTACAATAAAAAAAAAAAACAATAATGACATAAAATATATCCATGACCTCTTAAATAAAGAAAGAAAAAAACATTTTTCTTATTTTGTGGCTCAGAAATAAAAACACAGCCATGTTGTGAATCAATTTCTGTTCATAAAAATATTGGCGGGAGATTTAGTGCGAAACGTTTCGGGTGCTGTGCTTCATTCGTGGGAAATACGAGAAAATTGGAAACTCTCAATACTGCGTCGAATAAATTTCGGCCCTATTTGTAAGCGAACATCGATACCCGAACTGCAGGACTATTGCGTAACTGGACGCATATATGTCGGAGTTTATACTTCTTGGGGTGAGACGTCCCAAGTGCCCGAAATAACGCCCCGCGCTTGTCGGTCGACCCCGGCAGTCATCGGAAAATATTATCACGTGACTATCTCTCGATTGGTCAATTAATCGTTTGGTTTACGATCGAGTGTTCCAAATTTGAATTCTTGTTGTGATCGGCCCGAAAGAATGGCGTCCGGAAAAATACTAAGTCAGAGATTTTAATGTCATTTTTGTATGAAGTTATTTTTAAAACGGCAGTACTTGAGAGACTTTTGAATGTTACGCGCGAATTTCTGACGGTTTCTGACCACTCCGAAAGGGAAACGGTTGTGATGATACTTTACTTAACTATTTAAAAAAAAAAACTCTTTTATTTATTTATTATTATATCTAGTATCATAAATAAAACATAGCTGATATTGTATACACATTCTTTGAGTTTTAGCGACGTCTATATGCTCGTACTATGTCTATAATTTTTTTTAACTGTATTATGTGCCTATTTAATAAATATGATACAGGCAACGCCGGGTCAAATAGCTAGTAATAAATAAATAAGGATTTTATCATTACATCATCACAGCGTCCTAGACCTCCACTGTTGGACATAGGCCTTCCAGGGAACATATATCTGGGGAATTAAGCCTTCACTCGCCACGCTGACCAGACGGGTTAGCGAGGACCTCATGCATTTTTTTAATGACAATTTATTAACTATTTCACAAGTTTATATATAGTGGAACCGGGACCGACGTGCTCTCCGAGGCACGGGAACGGTGGTGTTGTAAATCTATGACAAATTTAAGTAAGAAAAGTGTATTGCCTTGCCAAGCCGTCTGGCCAGGGCGAGTGTAGGCCTAATTCTCCAGATATATGTTCTGGAAGGCCCATCTCCAGTAGTGGAGGTCTAGGACGCTCTGTTCTAGGGGCTCTGATGATGTAATGATAAAATCCTTATTTATTTATTACTAGATATTTGATCCGGCGTTGCCTATGTCATATTTATTTATTTATTAAATAGGCACATAATATAGTTAAAAAAAATAATGGACATAGTACCAGCATATAGACGTTGCTAAAACTCAAACTCAACTCACCAGCAGTGGAGGTCTAGGACGCTGTGTTCTATTTATTTATTTATTTATTTAAGGAGTACAAAACAATATTAGGCCTAAAAACATATTTTTACAGTGATCAATATTTATAAAATACAACCTAATACCTTAAGGATCACCCACTTAGATTTAGTTAAAACTTTAACAATATCTTAAATTACTATCTTAAACTAAAAATAACATTAATTAATTGTACATATCTTACAGCAATATAGAAACCCTAGCATGTAATATAGGATATTTATAATATAGATACTTACATACATATATACATAAACCTACATGTATACATTTATATATACACATACATATAATACAACTATACTGAAAAATATAATATTCGTATATAATAACTAAAAATATATTCACATTTATTTACTTTTGTTATTAGTTATCGCTAGGGGCTGTAATGATGAATGAATGATGAAATGCCTGGGATTTAAACCGACCTTTGTAGGATTTTTAAAGGAAAGCGTTCATACAACCGAGCCATCACCGCACCAAATAAGGAACGCCAACTTAACGCCATTTTCTTTTATTTTGAGGCATACAAAAATACAAAAGCCCTGAGAGCCTATGGGCCTTTAAAAACAGTCTACGCAATAGCCCTACAACCATACCTGTGTAAGAATAGGCAATCGTAATCAAGAAAGGGCCAACTACTTAAATAAATGATTTCATTGTAACAAACCAATGGGAAAATCGTTTTCCTTTGTTCTTTAGCAACATATTTTTTGTATTGCAAGAAAACACATGTTTATATAGCATTACATTTCGTTATTACAAAAAAGGCGAATATTTTGTATTTAAATAAGGCTTATGCTCGTAAAATAACAATTATGGCAATTTAATAATAATAATAAATTATTATAAATTTAAAATTAAATTAAAATTTAATATATTTTATTTTAAGCATATAGAAACCCATAATTAAAATTAAAAACTACAATGAAAATTTCGGTGATATGGATTTGTTCAGTGTTAGTGTTGCTAGGTTAAAAAAGGAAATTAATATTAAATTATCAAAATTAATTATAATTGGAATAGAACTTTTTATTTATTTATTTTTTGATTGCTATTTTTTTATTTTCTATTGTTTTACTATATATATATATATGTATATTATTTAGTTGTATTTGTTATATAGGTATTGTTTTTAAGCTTATCCCTATTTATTAATTTTTTTGCAAAATCTATGTGTAATATTTAAGTGGAAACTTGGCTGGATTGTGTAACTTTTAGAATTGTTGTAATTATGTTTTAAGATCTGTATGTTTCCTGAATAAATAAAAGTAAAAATATATACATATGGCAAGTGTGCGACTGAGTATAGTGACCTGCAAAAAAGTTATTGGAAAAATTTAAGTTGTCATTCTGATGTAACGCTGACTGACAGGTTCCCATGAAACTATAAGAGATGGGTAGGAAGTGCTTGAACTACATAAATAAAATATTACCAATGCAATATAATGTATACACAATAATGATAAATCACAGTGTATGGGCTCTCTATATTCTCAATTATAAGATAAAAAATAAATATTTATATGCATAAATGTTAGTCTAATTTACAGGTCTTATAGTAAACCAACTTAGCGTAACAAAATACAAAAAATACAAAATACAAAAACGTTTATTTGTTCCCAAAAATTGTTTACATAATTTTTTGGAGGAACTCTGATCCCCAGACTAGAATTCTCTGGGTTAAGCTGAGGATCAGTTTCTTCCTTGGTTACATTACAAGTAAATTGGCGAGCAAATATATCAAACATTAATATAAATTTAAAAATTTTAAATAATTTATGTCCAAAAACTTACATGTAGGTATTCATACAATATTGTCAGCTTAAACTTTAGGTATTAGAATTGTCAAAATATTCTTTTAATATACATATAATATATATATATATATATAATAACAACAAAAAAAAGGTCTAAATTCCTAAAAGAACGTCAGGAAGAAAGGGTACAAATCCGAAACTAAAGTTTAATTTGTTTTTTATCAAGCACTGGAAGTAATATGACCTAATTCTGTAAGTTGGAGGTTGGAGTGGGATTAAGGGGTCAGCCGGCAATTGTTTTGCGAGTCCCAGTCGAATGCGCCCCGCTTGCCCAAACTAATTATACACGAATCTATTTTCTGCTCACAGTAATGTGACCTTTGACTTATTATTTTTTTGTACTAGCCCGACATGTGTAGTATTGCCTAATCTTGGTCTTGGTTTTGCAGTCTTGGTCTTGCTTTTTTGCAAGTATGAAGTTAAATAACCTGACCGCCTCCGTGGTCTAGTGGTAACAAACGTTGCCGTGAACTCGGGAGGTCGTGGGTTCGATTCCCACCGGGGGCAAGTTGTACATTGTATAATGTATATTTACAAAAAAAAAAGTATAATATGTAGTTTATCAACCATCTAGTTTCCGTAACACAAGCCTCGTAGCTTACCACAGAAACTAGATGGCGCTGTGTCTGGAAATATAATAAAAAAAAAAAGAATATTCGACACCTTATCTAAAAATACCGCTTTATATATAAACCGTCCGGCCGCCATCTTTGCTACGTGACAGCTCCCCCCTCTTAGGAAGTGACTACCGCACTTTTTGAGTTCCGAAAAACATACCAAACAAATGTACCAGTAGTCTGTATGGCGGAGATGAGTTGGTGGAGATGAGAACCCGTTTTCGTAAAAAATATCTTGTAAAAAAAATAAACAAGTCCAAGGGTTCCGTCGCCAAAAAGCTTTATAATCACTTAACCTACACCATTGATATAATTTTATATATTTAATTACATAGCAACTTCAACAGTCGGCAAACATTGTTAGGAAGATTTGAACCTGTACCGGTTTTTAATGGATCCTGGCTGTTAATTACAAATGGGTATCGTACTAAAATGTCCGGTCAATATATCTAATTCAATAAATTTAACCTTTCCTGTTTTTGTTTTGGTCATTAAAAAGGATTTCACTTTAATCAAATCGTATTCGTATTTAGCTTGAAGTAGGTATTCTGAAGTGAAACTCATGTAGTCAAGATGGATCAATTTTAGTTGAATGGTTTAAGCAGAATCTAATTTAATACAAGATCCAAAGAGCGACTTTTACCAATCTATTATTCAAATTTTACTTAATATAATAAAATACCCTAACAATAATATCGCTTATACCGCGTTATTTTCTATGATAGAAAAAGCTAATTAAAATGAGTAAACAAAATAATAATTTATTTATAATCAATGTAATAGAGCTGTAATTATTAAAAACTTATAGTGAGTTTTTAAGTATAAGTTTGAGGCCGTCCATTAATCACGTGAGGCTGGAAAGAGGGGGTTCAGTAAAAATCACGAAATATCACATCACATTTTTTTTCATTTCTCCGTCAATCAACCTGCAACCTGCTTTCTTTTTCGACATTTTCATCACGGTCCTCAATTTTCTTGATTATACTTTATTTTTTATACTTGTATTTAAGGAACTAAAAATACACGTGATTTAGAGTGGGGGGAGGTAAAGTAAACATATTTGAACTTACATATAATAATATATGTAGATAAAATGGGATACGTCGACCTTAAGAAAAAAAAAATACCTATGTATAAGTTAGTATTAAAAAAACTTATTGCTCTTGAATGCGCAAGTCCTCCTCTGTGTCTCCAGATCCTCATCATTCTTCAGACGATCCACTATTACATGGCCGTGATATTTGAACTTAGATATAATAGGATATGTCGAACTTGAGTAAAACCAACAGAGTACACATTGAATCCAATTATAAAAATAGACGCGGTGGTGGCTCGGTTGTAAGAACGCATTCCTTAAACCCTACAAAGGTTGGTTCAAACCGGCATGTACCAATGAGAAACTTCTTAAGTACATTTGTCATAGATTTATACAACACCACCGTCCCCCTGCCTCGGAGAGCACGTTAAGCCGTCGGTCCCGGTTCTAATAATGCTAACTTGTGGAATCGTTAATAAATTGTCATAAAAAATTGACATCATATCCTCGCCAAGCCATCTGGCCAGCGTGGCGAGTGAAGGCCAAATTCTTCGGTTCTGGAAGGCCCATCTCCAGCAGTGGAGGTCTAGGACGCTATGTTCTAGGGGCTGTAATGATGAATGATATCAATAGAAGCAAATAGTAAAAAAACATAAGTAACAGTAACCACAACATGTCAAACTACATTCAATTATGATACATTATATGGTTATACCGTCTGTCTGGTACATAATAAATTTGTCGTCAATTTGGTGTCGTCTTCAATGTAAATAAAAGGGTAAATTAAATAAAAATACTTATAATTGTTCCGCCTTCGTCAAGTCTGAGTAAAAAGTCGTCTGTCAAATGTCATAGTTCACCAATTTGTCCTACAATAGTCCTCCAATATTGTCAGTAAAAAAGGAGGTCAGAGTCTGTCAAAAGAGGTTGGACGCGCCGCAACATTCCCACCTACAGCATTAGAAATCAATGCTAAGTATAGGAAGCAAGCGTCCAACGGTAGTCCCTACTAGTCGTCGTCAGAGTAGAGCTACCTACAGCTAATTGGTCAGAAACAGGAGTCCAGTCTTGAAGACGTAAAGCGCCGCGTCAGGGTGGCGCTCCGTATCAGCTTCCGTGTCAGCAGGTAATAATAAGGTAGTTTAAATTAGGACCATAAATAAAGTCGTCAGGTTGGGTCAGGTCGAGACCCACCTCTGTGGTAAAGACCACGAGTTGGCGTCATAAGTAGTAAGTCAATAGTAAAACGTAATTAGGTCAGGACCCACCTCCGTGGCAGTGTCCACACGTCGTTGTAAAAACAGTCAGTCAAGAAATTTGTCATAAACAAATAATACCAAAACACTCTTAAAAATTTATAAGTTTTAAAAAATGATAAAAGTATCTTATATAAAAACTTCATTAAAAAGAAAAATAATATATAAAATTACTATAAAATGAACGTAGTTCTGAAATAAGTACATGACAAAAAAAAGTTGATTTGAAATTGGCTAAAAAGACTTTCGATCCCGCACTGACTGGATGTCTCCCCCATTCTTTAGTAAAACAAGAAAAAACCTAAGAGCAAACG
Source organism: Tinea semifulvella (assembly GCA_910589645.1). Classification (NCBI taxonomy): domain Eukaryota; kingdom Metazoa; phylum Arthropoda; class Insecta; order Lepidoptera; family Tineidae; genus Tinea; species Tinea semifulvella. The sequence continues at coordinate 9,298,630 of OU342599.1, forward strand.
TTATTTAGTATTCCGAATTCGCTTCACCTCTGTCATCATAGAGAAGAACTTATTATCTGGATAGGCTATTTAATATTGTTCAAAATCAAACATGTTTATTTTCCGTAATACATAAAAACAAGCACAAGATGTTAGATAGAGTAAAAGTAAAGTATCATCACGACCGTTTTCCCTTTCGGGGTGGTCAGAAACCACGCTTATAAGTAAGCGGATTCACATTTAGCCAACTTTACTATAGACCAATCATGACAAGTGGCAAGCTCGTCGATGTCTCCAGCGTACCAAACTCGAGAAATATCACAAATAAATTAAATATATTTATTAACATTAATAAAAAAAAATGTGTCCCGACCAGTCTAAATCCACGGACTTAACCGCTAGACCACGGAGGCAAGGCAAGATGTTAGATGTGGTACATAAAGGCAAATTGTATCCAACCTACATCCGCATGCATGTAAAAGTATGAATTTATGTGTAAAAACTATTTAAATAGTCGCTTATACAATATAACATTTCCAAATAAGCCACTTTGTCAAATTTGATTTACAAACTTTAACTGTGTTTCTGGAACATTATACAAATATTCATCTATATATATATTTATCTATCTCATCTATTATTATACTACATCTTTATATTGTTATACTACAAGCCATTTAAATGAGCTGAATGAATAATACACAGAGGTTAATTTTTTGGCATTAAAATAAATTCAATTGAAATATTTTGCACTTACTATGGATGGCAGTTGACAGCTACATAATCATCACAGCCACTAGAACACCAGATAATAAATCTATAATATTATAAATGTATTTGTCTGTGTGTATGTATGTATGTCTTGCCTTTACGTCTATATCACTGAAAGAATTTTGACTTTATCATCTTGCTACAACTTTTACACTACCTACTTTTTACGCATATAAGAAAGAAAGAAAGAAAATACTTTATTTATCACAACAATTAGAATGGTTACAAAAAAAATAAAATATGCAAGGAATAAATTTAAATGTAAGCCTATTCTATATACCGAAACATACAAACAGGTGTGGCGATAAATAGGTGGTCAGCTCAGATATGCTACAGCCGAGGCTGCAGCGCTGATTTTCAGCTGATGCCTTATGTTGGGTGAGTCACGGGTCGCAGAGATATACAGTACCATTTACTTAATCGGAAGGAGCACTAAGTGTACAGTTTACATATATGTTTAACAAATTAGAATAGAATAAATAAATAATATTGATAAATAATATAAGTCATAGTCAAGAAAAAAAAAAAAACAATTGTACATTAATTAATAAATGAATAAGATTAGGTAAGTTGCTGTGAAGTCTTTTGTAATATTAGCATATGCCTTTTGAGTGCCGATCTGAAACCTGCTAAGGAATATAACATATAATTCTATATATAGTGGAATTTGTCAGATATGTAGTCTACATATGACGTCATGTCATATGTCACCGACACGTGACCCACAGCCAATTTAGGGGAGTTTTTGTTGACTGCTATTATTACACGGGGCTAGCTGGTTTAAACAGCGAGTAACTAAAAGTTATAAGTTTTGTATTAAACAAAAAACAATGCAAAATTTTAAAATATAAAGACAGTCCAGTGAAAGCGAGTCCATGTCGCTCTCACTCTTCAAGTGCGAACGTTCGAGAAAAGCGGACGAAGACAACAAAACGTCGAAATGGTTGAGAATGGAAATTGGTATGGAATGGAGGTTGCGTACCTTCGTGCGGCTGTTTACACGTAGACGACTCTAATGTTCAACATTTTACTCTCAATGGTATAATAATAATTATATTTAAGATATCATTATGTTTTCAGATACGAAAGGGTGAAACATTTTAGTGGAATTATTAGGTTTTTTTTTGTTTGTGTTTTCTTCTCCCGATGGATGATGAATGAGGTGAGGCAAAAGGGTCTAGCCCGTACAGCCAAGTTTGACGTAAACTATCTTTCTTTTTACAGATGTTACAGAATTTGATACTTTTCTTGGATTCACTCGCAGCATTATAGCCAAAACACGTCGTCGGGTATAATATGTGAGTTCTCAGCGCGGGAAAACCAAGTTTTTAACAAGGGTTTTTTTAGTATAAAGTATTTAGTTAGAAGTATATTAGCATATATTACAAAGCTGAGCACGTTTCATACATCCAAAGTAGTTTAAAATGTGTGAAGAGTAAATTAAATAAACTAAGTTTTTTTAAGATCAAACATTTACAATCAAAACAATTCATTGAGTAAGGAAAAAAAATGGTAGAAGTTTCTGGAGATCATGAGGTCTAACATTCGTATTGTAAGCTTCTCCACTTAACATTTCTTTTTAGCTGTCAAACGAAAATTAAGTCTCTGTAATTGAGATAATTAAGATTAAAAAGGCTCGGTTTTAAAAACGCGTTCCTTAAATCCTACAAAGGTCGTTTCAAACCCACCCGGCATGTACCAATGAGAAATACACTTTTCTTACGTACATTTGTCATAGATTTACAACACCACCGTTCCCGTGCCTCGGAGAGTACGTTAAGCCGTCGGTCCCGGTTCCACTAATGCCAACTTGTGGAATCGTTAATAAATTGTCATAAAAAATAACATCATATCATTGCCAAGCCGTCTGGCCAGCGTGGCGAGTGTAGGCCAAATTCTCAAGTTCTGGAAGGCCCATCTCCAGCAATGGAGGTCTAGGATGCTGTGTTCTAGGGGCTGTAATGAATGAATGAAAAAAGATAAAAAATGGCGTCTAATGTGCCAGCTTACGACTGATCTTAAAAATAAAACTGTCGGTTCTGCTCTATTTTTAACTTTGTTTGACAGCTGAAAGGAAATGTTGAGTGGAGGCGTTGAGGAAACGCCTTACAATACGGGTGTAAAAGTATTTACAACTAACAAAAATTAAATCAGTCAATCGTACTATTTTTTATTAATAAATGAGTTAGAATAAAATAAACCCGGTACCTTTGCGTCTAAATAAACTTAACCGCTAGACCACGGAGGTAGATTTTAGGAGTTTAGGAGGCAAGATAAGCTTATAATAATTGTTACTATAGCCAAATAGTTTTTTTTCTATCTACTAAAAAATCCAAATCGAAATGTGTAAAAGATTTTTTCGCGGCAAACCGTGCGACGAATGAATATAAAATACAGCACGCGGAGTATTTCAGACTGTCGAGTGAAGAGAACATGGACATAATACTAAAGTACGTGCCAAACAGCTATTTTAAAAATAGGCCACTTGACATTTTTTCAAAATTAGTTTTAAATTATATTTACTTACGGATTCCTTCGTCTAAATCGCCTTAAAATATTGTGTTTTAAATTCGCTCGAAATGCTGCATTTCCGGATGATTCTTTAATAAAAATTATTCAATTTAATTTACTTTTGTTTTTGTTTACTCGGAACAAATAACTTAATTAAACATATGTACTTGTGTACATTTACTATTAGGTGACAAATTTTGCGAGGTAACGATCCAATATCTCTAAAATAATGTATCTTATTAATATAATATAAATATAAATCATTTCGTTAATTAAAACATTCAATAAAAACAATCAGTGTGATTTTAGGTACTCTAATAAAATAAAGATTATAATAACTTTGGCGGTAATCTGGATGCCAGCTCCGCGTCGACGATTGGATGTCCTGTAGAGGGAGCGTAACTAGTCAATAAAACTATTAATCACTTTTGGTGTCTTTTATTTATAATAACCGTTACACAAATTGAACAGTGGTCAGCGGAGACCTGTCCCGATGCGGGTCCACAAAAGACTGACTAATCGTGGTGGCGTCCCGTGAGTCAGTCGCAGTGCATCGTCTCGGTGTGACCATATAAGGCAAGGAATGCAGCGAGAAGCGTTACTACGAATGACGTGTCTGGAATGTTGTGGCCGCAAAGCAACACGCTGTCGCCACATAACACCAAAAACATTAATTTTTTTACCCTATTAATTTAGCTGACAAACTGCAGCTGGTAATACTGCCGAAAAAGAACAGGCGCAACTGACAATTTCGGGAGAAATAAGTGAAACGTACCTTTGGACTTGAAAATAAAGGCGCTTCTACTCAATTTTTATTTCTATATATAAGATAATCCTTAAGAATAAAATACGTAAGTGAACATTGAAAACTTGTAGTTTGTAGCCTAAAGTACTTGTAGCCCCTAGAACATAGCGTTATAGACCTTCTCTGCTGGAGATGGGTCTCCAGAACTTGGAGAATTTGGCCGACAATCGCCACGCTGGCCAGACGGCTTGGCGAGGATATGTCATTTTTTTTTAATGACAATTTATTAACGATTCCACATGTTGGCATTAGTGGAACCGGGACCGACGGGCTTAACGTGCTCTCCAAGGCACAGGACCGGTGGTGTTGTAAATCTATGACAAATGTACGTAAGAAAAGTGTATTTCTCATTGGTACATGTCGGGTGGGTTCGAACCCACCGTTGTGGAATTTAAGGTACGCGTTTTTACAACCGAGCCACCACCGCGCCTACTTGTACTTGCAAACTTATAGTTGCAAAGGTTTATTTGCTAAAACTCAGTATGTTTATTTTGTCGGTTAGAAGTAACATCAAATAATTAAATGTTTGTTGTAATAATCATATAAAGCAGCACGCCATAGAGTATATGTCTATGACACAGAATAAAGTACTACGACAAACTGAATCCAATAAACCGGTTTATTTTTTCAATTACAGCATTTTTTATTACAATAGCTTTTCGAGTGAGAACTGTTGAGCTGAAAATTAATTGGTGACGACACAGCGATGGACATATCTTAATATATAAAACAAAGTCGGGTTTGTTAAAACACTTATAATCCGTTTCTGAAGTATGTGGTATGTAAATGTTTGAAGATATGAACAGAAGGAGCCTGTCTCATAGTCAGTGGTAGTCTTTTCCACTGGCGAGAAGCAAATACTGTTCTATCTAATACTAATCTCCTACACTTGTGGCAAATTCAAAGTAACTAGCAGTTCCAGAATCCTCTATTATGGCTGCAAGACCTCGCTTTACATGCACGACGTACAAACCGTACCAATACCATGTATTATACAAAACTACATTACTACACTCGGAAGCGATGTAAATGGGACACCTACAAATAAGGAAATATTTCCAAAACTGTCAGTAAGAATACAAGAGTTACAAAAAATAAACAGGTAAAAGTAAATGATTCCACAAGTGTCACAATTTACTGGCTGGCACTGGCAATTAAATAAAATACATAATAATCATACTTAAAATACATAATAATATATCGCTACACAAACTACTAAAATTATATAGTTACGTATATACATAAACAGAAAACAAATACTAATATTATACAACTACATTAAATTAACAACAATAAATCAAAGTAATTTAATTTATTATATATAAATATACACATATACGCTTTTTTTTATAAATAACTTATGTTTATTCGAGGTAAGGTTACATATTTCATACATATTACATATTTTACATATATATTACATATTTCACAAAGATGTGAAATAAAATAAATTAAAAATAATTATAAATAATAAAATATTTACATAATATAATATTAAACACTAAACTATAAATAAACTATACTACAATTAAAAATAATATTATAATTACTTACGTAGTTTAGAGCTATTTAGAAAGCGTGAACAGACCAGTTTTCCAGCGAGATCATTCCATAAATTTATGCCAACGACTACGGAAGAGTTGGAGACAAATCCGGAATTATGTGTGAGTGAGAGAGAGAGAGGAGGAGAATTTCTAACCATTCCATGGATTCAACGTGCGGGTGCCGGGTCCATCGTGTGTGGGTAAGAGATAAAAAGAATGGTGTCTCTTGCGGCCGACAATAGGCCGGTTTAAAAAGGAGGCCTCCTTTTTTATTTTATTGCGCGATAATATGCTCACCATTCACAATCATACTCCTCTCCCTACCCAACCAAATACTGTATGATGCCGCCTTGGAAGCTCTTTCCATAAATGTATTAATGGCAGACCTGCTTAGGCCCAATTCTTTTAGTAAGTGGTGCAAAGATTTTGCTGGAACTCTCGGACCAACTTGCACTGCGTTAAGCTGAGTCTTGAAGAAATAATCAGGCATTTATTCTGTGTGATCATAATATTTATTCGACTTTATGTTGTGGTCTTTTGGTTTATTTGATTCTCACGGAACGGTAAGTTCAATAAGGATAACATTTTTCAAATTCTGAGAAAACACTAAGATGTCTGGCCTATAGGCTAGTTCATCTGAAGAGAGTTGTGAGAAGAACGTAAATATTTTTCGTGGAAAGAAGAGACATAGACAGAATGGTCTTTGTGGATGTTATTACGCCGGTTCTTTTGTAAATAAGTTTTCCGATTTTATTAGTGGCCCGTTAAAATTGTTCGCTGGTGTAGGATCGCGGCAATAACGGGAAGGAGTTCATTTGTTTATTTATTCATTTATTCCCTAACGATAAGTAACGGAGAAAGCTCCCGCAACAGTTGATAATAGAAATTGGTGGTGTCATTGACTTATATCTATTAAAATATAATGATCATATTTTATTTATTATCAGCGCATGTTTTAAGGTTATTATAGCTTTTGGTCGGTCGTTTAATCCGTAAATACATCTTATTTTTATTTTTTTATTTTATTTTATAGATTTGGAATAACTAACAATTGTAAAATAAGCATAAACAAATAAGAAAAAAAAAAATATAGAATGCACAAAGTACCTATATTTTTTTTATAAAGAGATAACTATTAATATTTTATTAGATAAAAATTTGACATTCAATCAATTAGTTTGTTAAAAAAAAAAATGTTAAAAAAAAGTGTATATAAATTTTAACGTTTCTTAGACCTTATTCTTATACCTACATGCAGATAAAGCATATATAGGTACATTAGACAATATACCTTTTCTGAAATCTATAATTTGGCTGTGCTTCGATAGTTGTAACGACAAGGTTTTTAGGGTTAAAATGTATAGTAACTGCTAGACTAAGGAGGCAGCGACCAGCTATACGAGTATTGAAGGTTATTTGATAATTTATTTATTTAAATACTTTATATTGCACTAAAAACCTAGTACGATGTCAGAGAAGCCCCCAATCGTGCAATATTTAAAAACCAGGTATACAAACACTTTTTAACTAATTAATAATAATAATAAATAAATAAATATTTTCAGACAGGTCACACAGCGCCATCTAGTTTCCGTGGTAAGCTACAAGGCTTGTGTTACGGAAACTAGATGGTTGATAAACTACATATAATACTTTTTTTTTGTAAATATATACATATTATACATATAAACACCCAGACCGAGACAAATTATACAATGTACAACTTGCCCCCGGTGGGAATCGAACCCACGACCTCCCGAGTTCACGGCAACGTTTGTTACCACTAGACCACGGAGGCGGTTGAATACCTAACCTAAACCTTTCTTTTCAATCTTTTTTTTCTCTTATATTAATTTCCTTAATAGCAGCAGCATCATCACATTGTTAATTTTATCACACTCTCCTCATCATGTTTGTAGTTTTATTTATGTTATATTAGTATATCTATAGTATGACTAATTTATATATTAGTATGTAAATTGTATGTAGATATTGGTATGTATATATTTATATTATAATTATATTTCTGTTTTATTTAAATTTCACCCAATTTTTAATTGCACCTATCCTGTCTAAATGTCCTAAAGGTTTGGCTGTCAGAGAATGCCGCATTAAGTCCGCCTTTGTACATAGTGCAATAAAGTTGTATGATGCTATAAGGCATTCATACCAGTCAACCTTGGGGATCATGAAAGATGATGGGCAGGATGAAGCAAAATATGAAAATAACTTAAATTACTAAAATGATCATAATTACGCATTGTTATATACTTTATGGAAGACCCATCTCCAACAGTGAACATCTAGGATGCTTTGTTCTAGGGGCTGTAATAATGATGATACTATATATATATATATATATATATCATCATTACAGCCCCTAGAACACAGCGTCCTAGACCTCCACTGCTGGAGATGGGCCTTCCAGAACATACTCGTATATCTGGAGAATTTGGCCTACACTCGCCACGCTGGCCAGACAGCTTGGCGAGGATATATATATATATATTACACATTAAAATTGAATTGAGTTGTTAAGGAAATTTAGTCATGGAACTGAACCAGTTTGGTGTGCCAACAAAAAACAAAATAGCATAATATTAATTATGAGTAATGAATACAGCTGTAGCTTCCAATAATTTGTATTAAAATACCGGGTCCTGACATTAGGTCAATGTACGGCACTCGTTACCTGCTCGACAGAACTGCTAACCGCATACAAGTGTTCAAATTAAAGCAGCCAGAACCGCGCGCGTATCTCACCACCAAACAACGCGTTCTGCAAATGTCGCCCCAAATCCTAAATAATGTACTCGTAGGTACCTACGCGAATTTAATTATATCAAAAGTACATTATTAATATTTAAATATATAAAAAAAAAGCATTTATTCGAAAAAAATATTTACTCAGGGCCCATGGAGTCCAAGTGCAAAAAAGTTTTTAAAAGACATAACACCGCGTCTTGTCGTCTCCTCCGGTGACAAGAGGACTGGCTCTTTCTTCGCCCAAAGAATCAGTATTGCAATTCAGCGGGGAAATGCAGCCAGCGTTCTTGCCACCATTCCACGCGGACGGGACTTATATCCCTATCCTTAGTATTATTAATAATTTTATTTTATATTTTGTAAATATTTTTTTAAAATATATTAATTTAAATATTGTTTTGTTTTATTTGACTTGAATCAGGGATACCTTAGCAAAACATAATAATAGGAAAAATCCGAAATTAAAAAAATATATATTTTATGTGATCTCAATTTGATTTTTTTACTAGATATTTTGATTATTGAACCGCTTATGTTCTCGTAGAGTTTTAACGCGAACTATTTTAGATAGCACGAAGTTTACCGAGTCATACAAAAGTATTCGACCATTAAAAAAAGGTACTTACTAAACCTCAAAGTCAGGAAAAAGCTGGCTATAAAATCGCCAACGACATAAGTAGGTGTAGAAAATATATTAGGAAATTGTTTGCGTGCATGGCTTAGCGTTCTCTCAGCGGCATAAACTTGCCATGGAAACATCTGCTAAATCCCGAAAGTCAGGCACGTACCACGTTCTGAAATAGGAATTAAATTGTCTGTGAAGAATCCACCTGGACCGTGTATCCACAAAACTAGACGTAAACTAACCAATATTATTAAAAGCGACATCCATCACCAGTTTTTTTAAGCGTAAACTAATAGTTTAGTTGTTGTAGCAGCAATGTATTGCGTGTAACTTTGAATGTTCGGTTGAAAGAGCAAAATAATTATATGATAGCTGCAGACTGCCAATGCAGCCAGCGCCGGGTTTGGCAAAAGCTCGTATTTCATAGGCAAGCCGGATTATGTTCGTCCAATTCGGCTTAATTTTGATCTCAGACTTACGGACGAAACTATTAGAGAAATATTTAACCATTTATTTTAATTAGATGCTTGATTTTATTATTAAACTGTTTTTAGACATTTGACCGCCTCCGTGGTCTAGTGGTAACAAACGTTGCCGTGAACTCGGGAGGTCGTGGGTTCGATTCCCACCGGGGGCAAGTTGTACATTGTATAATTTGTCTCAGTCTGGGTGTTTATATGTATAATATGTGTATATTTACAAAAAAAAAAGTATTATATGTAGTTTATCAACTATCTAGTTTCCGTAACACAAGCCTCGTAGCTTACCACGGAAATTAGATGGCGCTGTGTGACCTGTCTGGAAATATTTATATTTATTTAGTTTTACGACTGATATACTGCATGGCATTTATTAAAGAGCAAATATTTTTATATTACAATCTAGAATTAAAATAAAGAACTACCATTTTTTTATTTTTATTATTCAGTAATATAATCTTAAGTTACGGTGTTGAGAAGTTTTCCTAAAAATATCGCCACTCATACCGAGCCTAATCAAGTATAATCGACGATCTCACTAACGTTGACTAATTCTTTCTCTCTCTATTCCGTATCTCGGCTGTAAGAGAGATCATATAATAATAACACTTACGGCCGGTAGCTTAAAGCACGATTAAAATATTCTATGATCAACATTTTAATTTCAAATAATTGGTAGTTAGTTTATCACTTTGGATATTTAAGTCAATAACGTGCTTCATAGACATACGTTAAACAGGTTGAAAGATAATCATCCTTTCGCCAACCGGCAACCCTAGCCTTTAGATATTTATCACGATAAATATTTTTAGACGCGACCTTATTCACCATACAGTAGTATACATTTTTTTTATTTTTTTTTAAATTTAATTGCACTATGTACAAAGGCGGACTTAATGCCGGTAGGCATTCTCTGACAGCCAAATCTTTAGGACATTAGGACAGTTTTCATAGTAAGTACCAATAATAAATATAAAATAACAATTTATAAAACAAATACATAAAAATAATAATAAATAAATATACAAATACGTAAATAGGTTATATATTATACATATATGTATATATACAATACATATAAAATAAAACTACTCATGTGATTTATCTACTGTGAATTAAATTAAATGCAATGTCATCATCAACACAGACCTCCACTGCTGTTGCACTGTCTTGGTAATGCCATATAATGATTTTGTAAAAATTTTAGGACACTTTAGTAAAGAGTTAAAGGAGGAAAGTAAAAATGTAAAGTATTATTACGACCGTATCCCTTTCAAGTGGTCAAAAACCACTGTTTTAAAGAAGCGGATTCACTTTAGCTTTACTATAGGCATTACATTACTAGTGGCAAAATAAATACGTTCAAAATGATGGGATTATTTATTTAGGTTTACAAACAGTAACACACTTATATATAATAACATTTAAATAAACAAATCGTTAGGTATGTTACCAACGACGTAAACCACAGATTATATAAATAGGTAACGTCAGATAGTGAAGTTAACAAATTGTTAAAAAATATATGAATAAAGAAATTAAGAAATTGAGAAAAAAAAAATTAAGTAAACAATAATAATGCTTTCTAAAAGCCCCGGCAGTCGATATAGCAACGTTAGTTATAATCAGAACTCATTCAAAAGAAGCAATCGATGATTATAGATTTTTTTGATAGCGAACTAAACAAAGACATGCAATAGCAAATTGGCATACCAGAATCCTTTAGAAAACTTGATATATTGGGATTTATAGAGTTGATTTTTTGTTTGCTAATTGTCTAAATCAGTTTCGAAATATAGTGGCCTGTTGTAAACGTAGCGACCAGTCTGTAACTTGTTAGATATAACATTATCATCTGTAAAATATCTTGTGCTTTTATAATTCATAATTAGCGGATCAGATAAATATCGCACGTCATTTTCCTTTTGCTTGGTGTTTCCTCCATTTTCTCTTGTATCTTTTTGATACAATTGATTTGATATAATCTTATTCGCTGTCTTGTTATAAGCTAAATTATTAATTAGATTATTAATTTGTGATAGCTTAGGTATTCTTAAAAACGCATTTTTATTGTATTTGTCGCCATGATTACGATTAGCCGTAAAATGTTTAGGGTTTAGATGATATTTGACTCTATTCCTTTGTGCTTTTATTTCTTTCTGTTTAATATTACTGTTTCGATTTTCTTTCTCCATTGTTTTTATCATACTTTCTAATTGTACCAAACTTAATGCTGGAGCTAAACTAGCTGTTTCTTCAACAATATTTTCGAGCTCCCTTAACCTTTCGTTACTATTGACAAATACATCTGGATTGTTACGCGATATATTATATATTTTTTTAGGTGAACGAACTATTCTTTCCCAGTATGTACGAGATGTATATCTGTTTTCGTTCACTAATGAAGAAGGTATATTGTCATTGACAGATTGTATTTCTATATTTACCTCTTTTTCTCTATTATCGTTAGTGTCTAATTTACGTACAAGCATTGCTATTTCCTTACCAAGTTCACTATAAATATTATCATTTGCTTTTTTTGCGGAGCCTGCATTTTTCTCAAATGTGTTTTTTTTTATGGAAAATGGCTTATTATAAGTAGATTTAACATAAGGCTCTAATGATCCAGAGTTGTTGTTTGATCCCATTTTATAAACAAATTCAAGTATTTTTTTCAATTTATCCTCATCTAAATTTTCGGGTATTTTATTATTTGGGTTAAAAGAACGGCGATATTTTTCATTTTCAGCGTATAATACCATGTCGTCTTCGACCATTGATTCGTCTTCAGTTAATAAGTCAGTCAATCTAATTTCTTTTGAAAGTGGCTCAATTTTTTTCACCGACTTTTTATTTTTGTGACCCTGTTTATATAAAATATGAAACAATTAGTTATACACAATTAGGTCAGTATCAAACAAAAACTTATTTACTCACGGAAGATTTATTTTTATGTTTCTTCTTTTTCAATAGTTTTCGAAGTGTTTCTTTGTTAGTCCTGAAAACAAAAATAGTAATAGTTACAATAATAATGTCAAATTTTAACTAACATTTAGTTATATATTACCTAGTAGTTGTATTAACATTCCCCGAAACTGAATTTTCCGCTGTTATATCTTCAGGCTTATCAGATTGTGGATCTTCCATTACTACATCTGGTTTTTCTGTTACAGATGAATGATCTTCAGGTTTATCAGTCTGTGGATGTTTTGTTACTTTGTCTGTTTCAGCCGGTATTTCTTCATGCTTATCACATTGTGGATTTATTGTTACTGTATTTGGTTTTTCAGTTGCATTAGTATTATTAGTTGCATCTATCACAATTACTAAAACAAAATTAAATCAACTTTTAAAGAATATACAATTGTTAGTTATACAACAACAATAGAAACGTGCAGGCTCAGATGATGGTGTTCTGAGTTGGGGATGGGAACATTCCCCCGTTTTTCCCCCACTGGATTTCATCCATCTGCTAGCAATTCATAAACTTTTAGTTACTGATATAACAGCGCCTGTGTTCGACTAGGTGCACTAGCTTTTCACCACGATATTATTACCACTTGGTTGGGTATATAGTGAAGAGAAAAGTAGTGATGGGATAGTTTACATCTTAAATTAATCCAGTATTTTGGTCAAAAGCCTAAAACTCTATATTCCTTCTAGTGTAGAACACATAATGTCCTTAGTGTCCTAAGAGGTTTATTGACAAACAATTACCTAATGAGAAATTAAATTCCGTGGTAATCCATTGATTTATCGCCATCATGTTTAGGAGAGAAGAAGCATAGAGTTTCGGGCATAACTTACTTGATGGAGGAAACGGTGCTAACATTTGAGGCATCGGCAGCATAGGCCCTGGCATTATAGGCCCGGGCATCATCATAGGCCCATTAAACTGCATAGGGGGATAGTAATTCGTGCCGCCATCTGGCATTAGTACAAACGATGGCAAAGGCGGCTTGGGTTTCTTTTGAATCATAATAATCTTTCTATGACCATGATTTTCATTAGATGCACTTGAATATTCCCGAGAATCATTCTCACTATCAGAGTCGTCGCTATCACTTGAATCGCTACTTGAACTGGAACTTGAATCGAACAAACTGTCGTTTTCTGTAATCCTTGCCCCCTTGACTTTCTTTCGTTTTGATTTCTTGGATCTCTTGTGTTTCTTTTTTTGTTTCAAACCAAGATTCAAGCTACCTTTTCTTCGTCCATTAATAATCTGAATGTTATCATCGGTTTTATTCACTACTTGATTTTCGACTGTTTTAAAGAATTCGTTGTATAACCAATCACTTAGTTCATCAACAGTATTAGTTATTTTGTTTGCCTTGTCACTTAGAACGTCTGTACTTGACTTTGTGGGTTTATAATCGGGTGGTTTAGATATCATTACTACGGGAGAATCTGTATGATCATCGTAGTCATTGTTATAGCTTCTTCTTGTTCCTTTAGTTAGTTTGGTACTTAAAAAGACAAGAAATTTAATATAACTACTTAAAAAGTTTTGGTTTTTAGATTGTTAATTATTAAATTGGTTAATTTTTAAATAATAAAGTTTGTAATTTGAGATTAGGTAGCAATACAGCAACCGATTAGCAAAAACACAGAAAAAAGGCTTAAAAGATTGGTAAGTTGAAAGTTATGAATATATGAATGTAATTTACATATTTTGAAAAATAAATAACTATACAATGAGGTATCATTGGAGCATTTGCTTTATTTAATTTTCGTTGTTGTGTAGTAAAATAATTTCTATACTTAGGTTCACATATTTTGGAATCTGTGTCGAAGTAATATCCAGGATGGCAGTAGCATCCAATAACACAGCCAGGAATCTCATCAATGCAGTATTCGAACCTTCCATGGTCGCCGCATTCTGTACGTGAAATAAAATACACAAAATCAATATTTTAGATACGAGTATTATGAAATTCCGTTTATTAATCTTAAGTTTAATAAACTATATTACAAAAAAAAAACCTATACAAAATACATAGAAATTTAAAATAAAACATGCAAAATTATAATTATAAAATATCTATATATTAAGTATAAAATATATATTACATGCAAAACATTACTTAAACAATATTCCAACTTAGATAACAGTAAACTTTTTAATTGAAGTAATATACAAACAGTATGAAATAATTAATAAAACAGTTAAAAAAATAAAACGCCTGCAAGAGAAGACTGAAGGTCTTTTATGGAAGGCTCAGGGAGACTTTAGACCTGGAAGAGGATGCACTGATTGGTCAGTCTGCAATATCACAGAGAAGTTTTTGGCTTTAAACCAGAAAGTTTTCTGTGCTTTTGTGGATTTGGAGAAGGCTTTTGATAGAGTTGTAAGAAAGAAGCTTTGGGACATATTGCCGGAGTATGCAGTGGATGACAAACTGCTGCAAGCAATACAGTCTCTGTATAAGGGCTGTAAAGCTTGTGTGTAAATTAAAATTAATTCCAACTCATAAATTACTTTTTGTACATTAACAAGGTTTTCATTTGTTCCCGCACTGGGTTATCCGGTCATGCGGGATCCGAAAGCAGAACACTAGCTGTCCGAGCGTACTATTTTAAATTATATGCATGTTTGAAATGTCAATTAAGACTGTCATTACTGTAATACTGTAAAAAGGCATTGTCATACTATAGCTCGGTACGTGGTGAATTTGTAAAGTGACATCAAATAATATGAACAAAATGGTGTAAATAATACATTAGATCTGCATAATGCAATGAAATCTACACATTTTCACTCATTCACACTTACAATTTACACCTTCACACATCTACAATGTCAATACACATTCACATATACATACACTTACATAATGGTGCATAGATGGATTTTTTAAATATTGTCTCTTTATTTTTATTCTTATGTTTATATTTTTAAGTAGTTTAAAAAAAAAGAGTAAAGTATCATCACGACCGTTTCCCTTTCGCGGTGGTCAGAAATCACGCTTATAAATAACCGGATTCACATTTAGCCAACTTTACTATAGGTCAATCATGACAAGTGGCAAGCTCGTCGATGTCTCCAGCGTACCAAACTCGAGAAATATCACAAGTTAAATATTATTTAAATGTATTTGTTTACATTAATAAATAGTTTTGTGTCCCGACCAGGAATCGAATCCGGTACCTCCGAGTCTAAATTCACGGACTTATTATATATGTTTAGTGAAAATAATGTTATTCCGTAATTGGCTAGGTGTTCGGTAATCATTTGAATGTAAATATTTATTTGTAAAAGACAGCTGTGGAATAAGTAAATGAATAAATAAATTAATAAAAAGGTTTTTTTTAAAATTCGGTCGTATTCTGACTAGGATAACTAATTAAATTAATTAATAATTACTTACCAAATTGTGCATGTTTACCAGCTGCAATACAATCGCGTAAAATAGTCAAAATTACTATAAAAATAAGATCACAATAACTCATTTTACATTATATGTAAACAGCAACCACGTTTTTCGTTCGCACAGAAAATACTAGACAGAAGTTAATTAAGTGAATGTTTTAAAAAAATAATGTTGACTTTTTTGTCATTTATTCAGATAAGAGATTTGTTTGTTTTTTTTACATAAACATCGATTATTAAGGTGAACGGAAACGGCTTTAAGATCTGTTACTTTTCATTGTAATATATCGAACCGCTACGTAATTCAAAAGCGCCAGAATTAGGCTAGGTAATTCTCGATTTGTAGCTTGCGACATACTCGTATGTCAAGTGTATTTTTGTATGTTTTTTGACAGATATTTCGATATATGTCGAATGTGAGATTCATCTCTATAGCTTGTGAATCGCATAACAGGAGTAGATAAAACAATTGTTACGTACTCATCAGCCTGCGTCTCTCCAGTGCTGGATATAGGCCTCCCCCAAGGCTCGCATACCCACCCTTCCACAAGTCATCTGTCAATCTGGTCGTCACACTGCGTCTTCCAGTACGTGGTCTCCACTCTAGAACACGTCTACTCAATCGTCCATGCTAATTTTCAAAGCTATGTCGGTAACTTTGGTTCTCTGACGGATGTCTACGTTTCGGACTTTAAACTTTAGAGAAATACCTAGCAAAGCTCGTTGAGCGACCTTAATCTTGTAAACCACTATTTGTGTCCATGTTTCATACACAGACAGACAGCGGAGTCACCCAGATCCGGATGTTCAATGGGCCTGGGTTGGGGATGAGATAATCTCTGTTTTCCCCGGCAGGATATCGGCGGCTAACTACCCGCCGGTGATTCAACGCACCTTTGGTGCTGGGCGCTGTTCCTACTTGTGGCTCACGAATCTAGTCTCCTAGATTTGTCTACTTTAGTTCTTCTCCAAGAGCGCCTCCCTAGGTAGTGGCCTCCCCAAACTAGGAGCGATATCCTGAAGATGATTGTAGGATCCGTTGTCAGCCTGGTAAAACATACGTTTAGCTAGGCCGACAACAAATGCCTCGATAGTAGGCATCTCCAGATCTCTCTCAATTACATAATTTCGCACGAACCACGGCGCTCCGGATACCACCTTGAGCGATATGTTCTGCTGACTCTGGATCTTGTCCCTGTTGGTTTTGGCCAGAAGATGATGCCAAGCTGGCGCAGTATAAGTAAGTCGGGAACGGATGAACATCTTGTAGATCCGCACCTTCAACCTAAGCGGCAAATTGGAGTTCATTACAGGACGTAACGTGGGTCGGGCCGCCTTCGCCTGATTAACGGCATGGCAGGCCTTATCCATGTTTCATACTCGTACCTACCTTTACGGATTTAAATGTGCCAGTTTACATTTAGCTGACTATTCAAAGATACTAATGCTTTGTCTACTATATATACTTTGGCTATAGGCAAATGATGATATATCATCATCTGGCTTAAACATGTAACTTTCACGGCAAACTAAAGTTCTTCTTGTCTATTTCACAGACGTTTTTTTGGTAAAATAAGACTGTATTCTTATAATTTTTAATTATAAATAATAAAAACAATTTGTCTTATTTTTTATTTATTTTAAATTTCACTATTCAAATCCGGAATGCCTTTTAATCCTCTGAAATAACAAAATAAATATTTTAGCTATTTAGATAAATACAATATTTTAAAGCGATTTTAAATGTTTATTCGTCTAAAGTTATTATGATACGTCTCGGAATAGCGACTTGCACTTAATTATCGCAAACTGTATGACAAGCGTCGCTTATCGCCACGCGTACTAAGTATCGTGGTACAAGTCACGCAGTTGTGCGTGGCGTCTTGGTGTAAATAATTTGCAAGCCAAATTTATATTCCAGCGGTGGTGGTTCGGTTGTAGGAACGCTTTCCAATCCAAAATGGTTTACAGTTCAAACTCCGGCATGTACGAGTATCAATGAGAAATACTTTTCTTACGTACATTTGTCATAGATTACCAACACCACCGTTCCCCATCTTTGTAGATCACGTTAAGCCGTCGGTCCCGGTTTCACTAATACCAACTTGTAAAATAGATATTACATTGTCATTAACATTGATATCAGACCCTCGCCAGTCCCGTCCGGCCAGCGTGGCGAGTTTAGGCTAAATTCTAAGAAGCAGATTCACATTTAGACAACTTTACTATAGGTCCATCATGTGGCAAGCCCGTTGTATATAACGCCATAAGGCATTCTTTATCAGCTAACATTGAGGATCATAAAAGGTGATGGGCAGGATGAAGAAAAATATGTAAATAATTTAAGTTACTAAAAAAAAATACAATACACATACATACATACATACATAAACATACAATATAAATAAATTGATATTCGAAATTCCAAGGAACTTTGTTACGTCGAGAGACATACATTCTGTTTCTTACGAAATAATGTGGTTAGAGGTTTTTACTCATAATTACCATAACATAATAATAATTACCATATATTATATCTAATTGATATACTAACTTAGTACAATTCTCTGGTGTTACACATTTGTGTGTCCTATCGTCACGAACGTATGGCTGCACACAGACGCATCCCTGTTCACAGAAAGGGTAGCACGGTCGCATTCTCTCGCGCGGGTTGTCGCACGTCACTGCTGCACAACCCGCAAAACAACTCTCATACCTGGAGGAAAAGGACAATCATATAATATCAGATAATATTAGTAGCAGATAAACTTATAAAACTATGTTAGTACTAACCTATATTACATAATTACAATAATTATCTGAGGCCCACTCTGCGCACATGTACGCCACAGCAACCAAGGACTATAAATTATATAGTAATTAATTGGGAAAAGAGTGGAAACTTCCACAAAAAAGCGTAGTCAAGTGGATGGTAAGATACTTAAAGTGACATTTTTTTTTTCTTTTTTTTTTTTTTTTTGACAAGGCCATTTTACAGCCGTATAATTTTGTTTTATTTAAATATTTATGTTTCTTTTTGTTTTTATTTTGCTTTTATTATTTTTCCTTTGACGCTGCTTTAACCTGCAGTTCTGTGCCTTGCCTTATAGCACTCTCCAGGCAGGACAAATGTGTTGTACTTGTGTTTGTAACCTTAGATTTAGCCGAATTCCGGTGGGAATGTATGGCGGTACGTAAAGAATAAGAATATACATGCACGCCACAGCAACCAAGGACTATAGTAACTAATTGGAAAAAGAGTGGAAACTTCCGCAAAAAAGCGTAGCCAAGTGGATGGTAGGATACTTAAAGTGCCATACATGCACGCCACAGCAACCAAGGACTATAGTAACTAATTGGGAAAAGAGTGGAAACTCCCGCAAATAAAGCGTAGCGTAGTGTATGGTAGGATACTTAAAGTGCCATACATACCTATTATAGTATTATATCTGAAATTCGATTATTGAGTCTGCAACCAATTAACTGCGCACGAAAATTTAAAAATATATTGTATTTTGTTACAAGTTTACCATACGATACATAGGCAGGTCTAAAAGTTATATATACAATTTTTTTTTACTAAAGTTGTATATATCGACAACAATGGCCGATATATTGAATGAATTGAACGAATAGATTAAATTAATGAATGCATTTATTAATGTAAATAAATACATTTAATTATTATTTTAATTATTTGTGATATTTTTCGACTTTGGTACGCAGTTTATTTATTTTTAATTATTTTATTTTATTTATTTTTAATTAAGTTATAACAATTTATTAATGATATGGTATTTTTTATGACAATAATTAAAAATAAACATATTAAAAACTATTAAACTAAAAACTGCCTCCGTGGTCTAGCGGTTAAGTCAGTGGATTTAGACTCGGAGGTATCGGGTTCAATTCCTGGTCGGGACACAAACATATTTATTAATGTAAATAAATACATTTAATTTATTTGTGATATTTCTTGAGTTTGGTACGCTGGAGACATCGACGAGCTTGCCATTTGTCATGATTGGCCTATAGTAAAGTTGGCTAAATGTGAATCCGCTTATTTATAAGCGTGGGTTTCTGACCACTTTGAAAGGGAAACGGTCGTGATGATACTTTACTTTACTTTTAATGAATGCACATTAATTTTGGTACCCCCTACCGTTTACTAACGCCACTATCTATGTGAAATTGCTTGTTCTAAGATTCCACCCCTGCTAAGGACCCTGTTGGCGCTATCCCGTATCCGGCCGACCAGAGACCCACACCTCTTACGCATTGTGGCATAGAAGCAATCTACTTTCGCCTCCGAAAACATATTTGATACGCTGCAGTAGCGGGGCAGCGCGCAGCTCCATCAGTAGTCATTATTATACTGTACGTACACGTAAGGCATTGCCGTTGTTTAAAACTTAGCAATCCATGTTACATTGTATTTCAAACTTATGACCGAATATGCTGGGTTTAGAGGCGCAATAAAAAATTCCATCCACTATTCTTTTCCTCTCCCTAATACAGTACAACGGTCAATCGAGAATATGCCTAGCCATGGTGGCCAGCACGCTCAAGGATCTTAGCAGAATGTTAAACGGACGTAGCTTCCCAGCAGGTTGGTCTCGGAATAAACCTGGATAAGACTAAGGTTATGTTCAATAACCATGTAACGCCGAGGCCAATCTGTGTGGCAAATGCCATTCTCAAAGTTGTGCAGAAATACGTCTACCTTGGACAGACTATTCAGCTAGGCGCTGCAAACTTCAGCAAAGACGCATTCAGCTAGGATGGGCGGCATTCGGGAAAATTCGACATATCCTCTCATCGTCCATACCACAGTGTTTGAAGACAAAAGTCTTCAACCAGTGCGTCCTCCCCGTAATGTCGTACGGAGCAGAGATGTGGACACTGACAGTGGATCTGGTTCACAAATTCAAGGTTGCTCAGCGAGCTATGGAGAGATCTATGCTTGATATTTTGTTTGATGGATAGAATTCGAAACGTTGAAATTCGTCAAAGAACCAAAGTTACTGATATAGCATTCAAAGACCACGTACGGGACGACCAGATGGTCGGATAACCTAAGGAGGGTCGCGATCATGTAAAATGGCGAGCCTTGGGGAGGCCTATATTCAGCAGTAGAGAGACACAGGCTGATGATGATGACTAGGTACTGGTTAAAACCCAAAAAGGTATTCTCTCAGCGGGAAAACTGTATATATTCTGTAAAAAACATCTTCATCCTTAACTTTTTGTTTATTTATTTACCTTTCATGAATACGTTCACAGTTCATCGGTATTTTTTTATCATCTTCGCTGAAATAAAAAAAAACAATGAATAAAATTAATTTGACTAATGTATTGTCCAAACTAAACCATTTATATTTAAGAAGAAGCAGTACTTTTCAGATATAAAATAAAAATAATATTATTTATATATTTTATGTATAGTCTTGCAAAGCAAAAGTAATAATAATAATACTGTATCAGCAAATAAGCCGACAGTCGCATTCAGCTAGTCCCGCATTCGGGTTACTCCGGCCCACCCTCTCATCGCTCATACAATATTTCAAGACGACTGATTTTAACCAGTCCTCTCGGTAATGTCGTACGGAGCAGAGACATGGACACTGACAGTGGGTCTGGTCCATAAGTTCAAGGTCGCTATGGAGAGAGGTATGCTTGGTATTTCTCTGATAGATAGAATTTGAAACAATAGTATTCGTCAGAAACAAAAAGTTGCTGATATAGCTTTTAAAGTTAGCAAGCTGATTGGGCAAATGGGTTCTAGAGTACCCACGACAGACGCAGTGTGGGATGAACGCCCGCCAGATGGACGGATAGCTAAGTGGCGAGCCTTAAGAGAGGCATACATACAGCAGTGGAGAGATACAGGCTGATGATGATGAAACAAAACTTTTAATTCAGTCCTTCCCTGAGATTTAAGTTATCTTAAATGAAAAAAAAAATATTTGGGTAAGGCGGCCTTAAAGCTAAGCAAGATGTAGACCTTAGGGTGAAAGCATCATCATCACGACCGGATCCCTTTTGGGATGGTCAGAAATTATAATTTTAAAGAAGCAGGATTGCTATAATTTATCAAGTGACAAACTCGAGATTTATCATGTCTATTTAGAAACATAATCGCTAAACCACAAGAGCAATTAGGTTGGGACTGAATTACTAGCTTTTAGGATTGGACAACTGGTGGACACAAACCTTTTCTTTGTCCTTTTGTTAAATTCGTCTTTTTCATAGATTTCACTACTTTTTTGTCCGTTGTGTTCGTAATCCCCAAAATGTTTATAGTCTGAATCTATTAAAATATCCTCTCTTTCTTTTCTGTCTATATCTTCAATGTTGTAATGATGGCTTTCTACACTAGGAAACAATGAAAACGTGTCACTTACAAATCTTTGAGATAGCGGCACTTGCAATAGGTCAACGTGATGGCATATGACTTGACTCTAGTAGTAGATAATATGATTTAGGTACGTCTTGTTGCCAAGCTGTATTATTTTTATATATTATTCAATTGTAATGACATTATTAATTATCTTAGTTATTAGTTATGACATTATTAATTATCTTAGTTATTAGTTATGACATTATTAATTATCTTAGTTATTAGTTATGACATTATTATTTTTAGTTATTAGTTAGGACACTATTAAGAGGATTAATATTAATTCTGACAATGCCTCTATACAGCTGCAATAAATACTTTTTATAGTAGTCTAGTTATATTTAAGTAGGTATATAGATTTAACATAATAATTTTAATAATTAGACATTTAATATTTAGCTTTATTTTAGTGTAGGTAAATAAGACAATGCCCCTTTACAGCTGCTATCCACTATTAGAATTAAGCTTGTTATTCTGAGGCACTATGCCCTTATTAGCAGACTGTTCCTTGCTAACAACAGCCAGCTATTTCAGCCATTTTTATGTATATTGACTTAATATTAATAGGTATTAAATAAGAAAAAAATAAATTTGACGAATCCAAGTGTTCCTATAGGCTCCTAAGGATAATGAATAAACAATATACAATATAAATATATATCACCATGTCAATATCACAATATTAGTTCTCCTTGAAAGTAAACATTGGCATTTCACATTATTGATCAAATGTAGGGACAAGTGTATTTTAAGGTAAATCGCGTAAAAACCCGTTCACCCGAACTATTTTTATTGTGTTGAAAAAGTTTAGATGAATGTACTTGTTACTGACTCGATATCAGATGCCGGCAGATGCTTTTAGAAATAATATGAGTAAAGTAAAAAAATATTTATTGCACATTAAAATATACAAAATAAAATAAAGTACATGGGCGAACTTAATACCTCGTAGGTATTCTCTAACAGAACAATTTCGAGAGAATGACATAAGAAATTGTGGGGTGTAGAGTTAGGAGAAAATAAATTATAAACTAAATGCAAAGTTATTATACATACAATATTTAAAAAAAAAAGGGTATATTTAACTATTTTAAAATGATGGGTTATTTTCTGTGACTCAAAGCGTCTACAACAAGTAATCATAAAACCCGAGCGCCGTGGTTCCTGCGAAATTCCGTCATAGCTCGAGATCTGAGATCTGGAGATGCTTACTATTAAAGAGTTTGTCATCGGCCTGATTAGACGAATGTTCTATTGGGCCGACTACGGACACTTAAAGCATCTCCAGAATATCGCTCCGTCTTGTGCTCGGTCTCCCAACGGTAGACAACTTCTGGAGGAGAGCTGAAGTTGTCGAAACTAGATTCCCTGACTTTTACACCAGTAACGGCGCCCTGCATCAAAAGTGCATGAATTACCAGGGTGGTCACCCGCTGAGATCCTACCGAGGAAGACGGGGGAACGTTCCCACCTGGCCGACCCTATTGTCTGTCTGTAATCATAAAAGGACATCGTAACATAATTATTATCGAACTTCACTCGCAGGTGAGCTCGTCTGTTTATTGGGTGTTCGTTACGTACCCGTTTTCATTACTCCCGTGTGTAACTCATGTCTTCTCGGTCGTGTATCTTCTAAATCTGTGTGATCTTCTTTTAATAGAGCTTTCTTTCTCCAGTTTCTTCTCTCGTCAATAGAATGTCTCTTATTTATTTCAGGTTCGTCGTAATCCTTTTCGTAGTTGGATCTGCTTTTCCATGCTCCTACCTTATCTACAACACAGTACAGACCCTACTTTGATACTGTGGGGCCTTTATTGTCATACTTCAATCACTTGTAAAGTTAATTATTATTCCGGTTGTCAAAGAATAAAATATTTACTATTAACTCAAACACTGTTGTCAAGGCGGCTAACAGAAAGGTCTGGAGACAGGCAGGCTGGCAATTATTTTTGCCAACGTATTAGCCTCGCTATACAGAGGGGAAATGTTGCCAGTCTCCTTGGGACTATCTCGGATGGGACGTCTCTAGAGGACAATTTTTATTTATAGGTTAGTTTATTTTTAATTTTATTATTTAGGTAGTTTTTAATTTATATTTAATGTACTTTTATTTTATTTATTTTATTTCAAAACTTTAATGCACAAAGTACAAAAGGCGGACTTAATGCCCGTAGACATTCTCTGACAGCCAAACCTTTGGGACTAATTAGAACAACTGTAGGTGCAAGGAAAGTATAAGTGACACATCAATTAGATATAAATACTTAGATAATAAACTTACTTATATATAATCTACTTATAAATATAAATATACTAAATACTAATACATACACAATAATAAACATACATATAAAACTTACAAATTTTGTTGGGAGTTATTTAGAAAATGTGAGTAGACCAGCTTTTTAAATGATGATCTGGTAGATGCCTGCCTTATGGTAATAGGTAGATTGTTCCACAGATTTGTAGCAACAACCGCAAAGGAATTCGAAACAAATCCGGAATGATGAGATGGAACGGAAAGAAGTGAGTTGTGAGAAGATCGGAGAGATTTATCATGAAAAGAAGAGAGATAGGCGAATTTGTCCTTGAGGTATTTCGGTGTCGCAGGCTCATTTAAAACAGAGTAAAGGAGACAGAGGACTCTAAGATTCCTGCGACAGCGAATTGGCAGCCACTTCAACCTAGCACGATACTCGGAGATGTGATCATATTTACGTAAGCAATAGATGAACCGGATACATGCATTTAGTAAACGGTCCATTTTGTTGAGCAACATCTCCGACATATCAATGCTGCACACGTCACCATAGTCGAGGAGAGGAAGAAGAAGGCTTTGGACAAGGGTTATTTTAGCTTTTAACGGCAGAAAGTTTTTAAGTTTATTTAGAGAGTGCAAAGAAGAAAATATTTTACCACTGGTTCTGGTGACTTGGTTTGTCCAGCTTATCTACTCAAACACTATTTTATTGCATAAATATAGATAATAATTCCTAAAATACCAATAGTACCCGGGCGCAAATACACCCAGTTTATTGGAGATAGAACTAGGAGATATCAGATAGCCGTACTTTTGGTGTGGCCTACACTTGCCACGCTGGGCAGACGGGTTGGCTAGGGACTGAGGTCAAATTTAAAGATATTTATTAAGAGGGGGGGGGGGGGGGGGCGCAATAGAGATATTTATTATGACATGCCCTAAATCCCTAAATACCTAAACCTGTCAACCGTATCAACTGTAATGGAACACACATGGCGAGGCGGTAGTGTACCTGCTTTAAATATTATTATTTGAATTTTCTTAGAGTTATACTTTAGAGTCTAAAGTATAACTCTAAGAAAATTCAAATATTAGACCATGTGCCTCTGCATACATTTCACAAGTTGACAGTAGTTTCCTCAGTCCGTTTATCGAGAAACCCTCTTACTCTTAATAAAGTGTCAAGGTTATGACGTAATTACTTATAACTTAAAAAATACTTACACATTATAATGAATATCACCCACAATAACTTGTGCATTTTGTAATTGAATTCACAATTTCGATATCGTTGTTGGAGAAATACAGTGTCAAACTTACTATGAAAACATTTGATATGAATGCGTAGACATATAAGTGATCCGGTAGTTTTTAAATGATAACTTAATTTTTAGCGGCGCAAGTATGTAAGATTACATGTTTGTGCCTTTTGCTGTAGAAACTCTGTACCCATGAAGTCCAAGCGCAAATTTTTTTTTAAAGACAACACCGCGTCTTGTCGTCTCCTCCGGTGACAAGAGGCTCTTCTTCGCCCTAAGAATCAGTATTGCAATTTAGCGGGGAAATGCAGCCAGCGTTCTTGCCACCATTCCACGCGGACGGAACTTATATCCCTATCCTTAGTATTAATAAAAAAATATTTTATTCATCACGACCGTATTCGTACTTCCGGGGTAGTCAGAAACCACGTTTTTTTTTAAATGATTCGGATTCACATTTAGCCAACTTTACTATAGGCATCATGACAAGTGGCAAGCCCGTCGACGTCTCTGTCTCTAGCGTATCAACCTTCAGAAGTATCACAAATTAATTTAATAAATTATTGTGTTCCGACCAGGAAAAGAACTTATAACTTTGTTATAAAAAATCATTATTAAGAATGGGGTGTATCAATAACTTTTTATCACAATAGATGGCGCATGATGGATGGTACCTAATCTAACTGTCAGTTGCATAGAAAACTTGTATTTTTATTACGAAATTTAATATTTTCTGGATATTATTCCGTAATGAGCAACTTTTAAGTGTACAAATCGAGATTTCTAAGCGAAATCAAAGATATGGTGATTTCAAAATTGTTGTTCTATTAATGAAACCTTTTTTCTTTTTAAAGACGGTGTGTGATTTTTTAATTCGTCTTTTAAGTAGGTAACGATAATTTAAAGTACATTTTTCTGTTATAAAAATATAAAACTAGCAAAACATTTTTAAAATGATGCGATATAGGTGCCATTGCCGCTAGCGACATCTACAAAAAGCTTTGCCTGATACAACCCATTGTTAAGATGATGAAATATTTATTTAAGTTTCGTCATTCCTCTGCACTAACTTAGCCATTTATAACGAACGGTACGAATAACACAGAACTTCACTTTTACCTCTTATTCTTAAATCGACTAAACAGTTTACTAAAACCTTATTATTATTATCCTTAGACGTTTCCTCAACGGCTACTCCACTCAATTATTCCTTCCAGCTGTCAAACTATTTTAAATCAGATTCCATTAATACCAACTTGTAGAAACGTTTATAAATTGACATTAAAAATTAACATCAGACCCTTGCTAACCCGTCTGGCTAGCGTGGCGAGTGTAGGCTAAATTCTCCGGAAACTTCTGGAAGACCCATCTCCAACAGTGTAGGTCTGGGTCTCTGTGTTGTAGTGCATGATTTATACACTATCTACTTGTATATACACAAATAGGTGGTAGGCGGACTGATGGTGGTAAATTGCAGTCTGCCGGGGCGGGGAGGTATCCACCGTCCGTGCCGATATTTATTTATTTTAATTTTATTTATTAAAAAAAAATATTGTAAATCTATACAAAAGGCGAACGTTATGCCGCAAGACATTCTCTTCCCGTTAACCTTTGGGACATTGGGACATTTAAATATGAGTACGGTGCAAATAGAGAAATAAAATATTAAAATGAAACATAATTAATATTAAAAATAATATACATAGATAAATATAATATATTTATACATATATATAATATATACACATACATACTAATACTAAATAAATATAATACAATAAAATTTTATAATAATACATGTATACACCTTAATGTTAATAATAACTACCTACAATAAAGTTTTATTCGAAGGAATTAAGGTACAATGATTTAAAAAAATGAAATAATATATTAATAAACTAAAACCTACAATAGATTAAAGTCAGTAAAAAGTTAAGCTAGTGACTTATAAAAATGACTGTACACTCTTTTCTTGAATATTGGTCTGCCGATAAACCCAGTATAGTGTACACGTTTCTGGATCAGGCTTGAATTGCCGTCATTCCCAGTCAAGCTGGCATAGTGTTAGGGACTGATGTCAGTCATGTGTGTCTGATTCCAGTTGCTAACATTCAGTGGGCAGGGGTAGTATAAAACAAAAAGACGCTACAATGTTTTTTTGTCAAGTTGGCCCTAAATTGATGCCAAAGCGCCAGTAAACAGTACCATTTAAATGTGAATAATTATATGTCCTTGTCCAAACGTGAACATGTACGAAACTAAATGGAATGTTATTGAAATGCGAAGTTTAAAATCAACATTCCGGCTAGTTTTTTTTTCTCCTTTTCAATATTTGCTCCATCACAACTCGGAGATGGAATTGGAATTAGTTTTACAAAAGCATCATCATGACAGTAATGTTTTACTGGAAAATCACGTATTTTGTAAATAAAGCTATTGAATATTTTTGAAACTTCCAAGCGATCTCAGATGGAAGTACAGACAGACAGCGGAGTCATCCAGGCCCGGATGTTCAATGGGCCTGGGTTGGGGATGGGGTAATCTCCCGTTTTCCCCGGCAGGATCTCGGCGGCTAACTACCCGCCGGTGATTCAACGCACCTTTGGTGCTGGGCGCTGTTCCTACTACAACACCGCCCTTGTGGCTCACGAATCTAGTCTCCTAGATTTGTCTACTTTAGCATCGCCGACAAATAACTTTGCAAGCGATTGAAATCGCGTTACTAGCTCTATGTTCATACATCTTTATATATTTTATATTTTGTGTGCAGTATAGAATTTTCTAGCCAACCCGTCTGGCCAGCGTGGCGAGTGTAGGCCAAATTCTCTAGATATGTGTTCTGGAAGGCCCATCTCCAACAGTGGGGTTCTAGTACGCTGTGTTCTAGGGGTTGTAATGATGATGATAAGGATTTTATTATTATTATTCTTATAATATAAGAATATATTATATAAATATATTATATTTGTTTTTCAGTAAAAATGTGGAAAATCGGCATTTTTTTAAATTTATTTTTCTCTGTTAAAATTAGGTAGGTAGGTACCTATTAGTTGTAGGTATGAAAATATTAAGTTGTTTTACCAAAAGTTCCGTTACATCGCACTTGATGGCGCTGTCTAAAAAACCCATATATTCTCGATTCGATAGCGGAGTTTATGAGTGACTTAAGGTTCTGAGAACGCTTTGTGCAAGACACAATAAATCGGGTACAACTAGCTCAGCCCATTAGTCAACTTTACTGGCCCCATTATGACAAGAGAAATATTAAAATTAATTTTGGACAAAATTGCCTTAAATTCTGGCCATGATGAACAGTTAGGACTTGGTTAATTAGAATTTGGCTATATTTTTTTAATCTCTACAATTTGGCGACGCCCATGATAGGTATAGTGTTAAAATGAAACAATAACTGTTTTTTATAAATTTTATATTTTTATATTAATAATTTTATAATTATAAAAAAAATCCGGCAACTTGATAGATGAGTGCCGTCCCTAAGTAATAAATAGCGTGTAGCCTTCCATATGAAAATAAATAATACATACATACATACATACATATCTTCAAGCCAGATCCCTTGCGGGGTAGGCAGATACAATTGAGCGCCATTTGACACGATCACGACATACCTCTTTCGCTTCGTCGACATTCATAAATAATATATGGAATACATGCCCTCTTGTTTCGATGGCTTTTTAATTCACCTTCAGCTAATGTTTTATTTATTTGATCATGATAGGCAAGTCTTGGTCTGCCAGGGCCTCTTTTACCCACAACTTTCGCATTATATATCTGGTTCGTCTCTCTTCGCTCATCCTTTCGACATGCCCGAACCATCGGAGCATGCCTTTCTTTATTTTTGTACCTATGCTTTCTTTTATACCTACACTTTTGCGTATTTCGTTATTACGTATACGGTCCATCAAAGTTACGCCGCATATCCGACGTAAAGACCTCATTTCTACTGCATTAACTCTACTCTCATGCGTATTCTGACATATCCACGTCTCGCTTCCATACATAAGTGTTGGTATTAGCATGGCATTGTGTATGGCGAGTCGAGCTTTATCACTGACATTTCGACTGGCGATCAGTGACCCCAGGGCCCCATTAACACTATTTCCCGCGTTCACTCTTCTTTCAACATCCCTATCATAATTTCCATCCGCAGTGAAAACACTGCCCAGATATATAATTTCATTTACCTGTTCTAGCGTTTCATGATCAATCTCAATTGTCTCTGCCTACCCCGCAAGGGATTTGGCGTGAAGATATGTATGTATGTATGTTATTCATTTACTTATTCCACAGCTGTCTTTTACAAATAAATATTTACATTCAAATGATTACCGTACACCTAGCCAATTACGGAATAATTATTTTCACTAAACATATAGCATGAACGGATTATTAACAATTTAAACTATTAAAAAATAAACATTTGAATAAAAATAAATAGACAATATTAATTATTATTATTTTACTTACACGACTTGGGCCCACCTGATGGTAAGTGGCGCGCAAGGTCCATGAATGTTAGCAACTGAAGTCAAACACTCATAACTGCCAACAGTCCCTAACACTATGCCGGCTTGACTAGATGCTTTTTCACACTTCGCTTGAAGGACTCCAAGTTATAGGAAAGTGGAAACACAGAGGCTGGAAGAGCATTCCACATCTTTATCGTACGACAGATGTATGAGTCCCCAAACTTTTTTCTGCTATCAGCTTACTCATTGGACTGCTTTGCTGCTTAGTCAACTGTTAGCGGTTTACTCATTGGACCGCTTTTGCCACTTAGTCTTCTGCCAATAGCTTATTCATTGGAGCGCTTTTGCCACTTAGTCTTCTGCCAATAGCTCATTCATTGGAGCGCTTTTGCCACTTAGTCTTCTGCCAATAGCTCATTCATTGGAGCGCTTTTGCCACTTAGTCTTCTGCCAATAGCTCATTCATTGGAGCGCTTTTGCCACTTAGTCTTCTGCCAATAGCTCATTCATTGGAGCGCTTTTGCCACTTAGTCTTCTGCCAATAGCCAAACAATTTATTTTGTAGGTAGACCAAGCTGTATTAGTTTTTTAAATTTAGGTTTAGAATTGTTAAATAAATCAAAATCACGGAGACAAAGTCAGATGTTTTTTTTTTTTTTTTTTTTTTTGTTAATGGTACTAATAACAATTTGCCAGTGTCAAAGTTAGGGAAAGACTGGTTAAATAAAAAGGATTGGAAAAATGGAATAGGATCAGGTAAGTATTAATAAAAATTACACTATATTTAATAAATATATACAAAAATTAAAAACTAAGACTACTAAATAGGAAAATATTTACAGTTAATATATAGTTATATTTTAATGTTATTATCAATGATAAATGAAGCAATAATATTGTAAATATATTTACTACGTTTATTATATACAAGTAAGGTTGAAATATGGGTAGGGAACGGAACTCGGAAGGAAATTAGAGAGGACATCAGGGACGATCTGTCGTATAGGGGACAGGAGAAAAATATGTGGTTAAGGTCCTCCACGTCTAATCCACATTCACAAAAGTCAGATGTTGGATGCATAGTTTGAACTGACACGGGGAACTTCTTATTTATAAAACATCGCAAGAAAGTCCGGCAACTTGATAGACGAGAGACATTCGTAAATAAATAAAACAACTGTAGTTCGTTATGATCGTAGAACAGTGTTGGATTTAAAAAAATCTGATTTTATATAAGTATAGTTTTATATTGTTTGTGGTCTGTAATTTATAGTGCAAATATTAGAAAAGGCTCCAAAATGAAATCTAGAAGGTTTGCACTTATTATGAGACTAGTATTAACTTAAAAAAGAAGTGACAAAAAAACAGTTATTTAACTTTGAATGGCCGTCATGAAAATTTTAAATATAGCAGATACGATCAGATGACGAGTTGAACGTTATCTATTCAAAAACTGGCGGAACATTTAGATAAATCTGTCTTCTAAAACAAATATGACAAAATGCATTTTATGCGTATTCATTGGTCCGATTTGCTGCTTTGACTTCTGCTACTCGTAATTGCTTACTCATTGGACCGCTTTTTCACTTAGTCTTTAGCAGAAGTACAATAATTTAGAAGAATTAAAATATTGACCTATAAAAATTGCTTGTAAGAAGACAAGAGAGAAGACAAATTTCTAAGCATTCCATGGATTCACCGTGCGGGTGCCGGGTCCATCGTGTGTGGGTAGGAGATGAGAATAATGGTGTCTCGGGCTTGCGACCGACAATAGGATGGTTTAGGAAAAGGAGGCCTCCTTTTTTCTTTTTTATTGCGCGATAATACGCTCACCATCCACCATTCTACTTCTCTCCCTACCCAACCAAATACTGTATGATTCCGTTAATGCCGACTTGGAAGCTCGTTCCATAAATGTATATCCTGCAGACCTGCTTAGGCCCAATTCTTTCAGTAAGTGACGCAAAGATTTAGCTGGAACTCCTCTCGCAGTCTTGAACCCGTTCTTGATATTACGGAAATATTTTTTTTACGTATATTTTGACTAATGTCTAAACCCATTATCTTGCATCATCTTTCTAGATTGTAGGGACTTGATTGGAGGAGGTGCTATAACTATGTTAAAGTAATTCCCCATCCTAGCGACCTCGGAAGCTTTCTTGTAATCCTCTTGGTTGTTAATCGGCTCATTATCAAATCCTAACATTAGAGAGTCGCCATTGTCCTTTCTGTTCACCGCCATCTTGTATTTTTGTTGAGAATTTGTCGGAATTTTGTTCGTCGGCACCGGGATACCCATTTGGGTCCTGTTATAAAATAGACATTTTATTATTGTCCCTAGTTGGTAGGTAATGTTACAGTGAAAGTCCGAAAATGGTGTATTAGATAATTTTTAAACTTCAGGTAGGTTCGGAACTTAGGACCTATTTAGTTAATATAACTGCTTCTAGCAGTTAAGTCCGTAAATTAAGACTCGGAGATACCAGGTTCGGTTCCTGGTCGGGACACAAAAATATTTATCATTGCAAATAAATATATTAAATTAATATTGAATTTATTTGTGATATTTCTCGAGTTTGGTACGCTGGAGACATCGACGAGCTTGCCACTTGTCATGATTGGTCTATAGTAAAGTTCGCTAAATGTGAATCCGCTTGTTTCTGACCACCCCGAAAGGGAAACGGTCGTGATGATTTTAAATAAAATATCTCAATGTTTAATATTTTGGTTATAAGACACGCGTTTGGGTAACCAAAGAGATCAAATATGAAATAGAGCAGGAATTGGTTGTTATTTTTATACATATTTAGTTGCGGCAATTTTTTTACGAATAGCCAACGTGTTTTACACTTCCGTAGCATGCAGTACCCCTATTCTGTAACTTAGTCGCAAACATCAGTGGATTTCGTTATTTACGTCAGAGATTGCGTCATAATTACAATATTTTATTTTATTCTCAACTCTATAAGCGCTAGACCTTGACGGCGAAATATGAACTTTAATTGCATGATATATATATGTATATAGTTAACGGATTCCATTATATAAAGTAAACAGAATAACGGCTGCAGGTCGCTATATTGTTAAAAAACTAAATTAAAAATAATATTTTATCATTCTCTGTTGCAACCTCGCATGGTAGCAGGTTCGATTCCCATTAAAAACGCATCCAAAATGTTCACGACTGAAATCACGCGGCAAGGGCCAATGACAATCAAGTCGCCATTAACGGTTACAAAAATTCAACCGCACCGACTCGTGTCTCGTGTGTTTTTTTTTAGGTTAGTTTCTTCTTAATTTAACACCACTTGGCAAAGTGATCGTGGTCGTTACTCTCTGTCGTCTTTTACGTGATCTCCACTCTTGAACCACTTTGAGGATCAGTCGTCGCCGGTTCTGCGGCAGATGTTTCCGGCCCACTGTCACTGTAAGATACAGTTTTGAAAGCTATGTCAGCAACTTTGCTTCTTTGACGAATTTCAACGTATTAAATTCTATCCATCAGAAAAATACCAAGCAT
This sequence comes from Tinea semifulvella, assembly GCA_910589645.1. NCBI lineage: Eukaryota > Metazoa > Arthropoda > Insecta > Lepidoptera > Tineidae > Tinea > Tinea semifulvella. The sequence continues at coordinate 9,332,412 of OU342599.1, forward strand.
AGCTTTCGCCATAGCTCGTTGAGTGACCTTGAATTCACCCACCTGTACGACTTTATGGGGACGACGCACTGTATGAAAAACATTTGCCGAAATTTCACGGATGAAATAGATTAGGTTTTTTCATTCTATAAATAAGGGTGCACAAAATTCGGACATTCACTGTAACATTGATTCTGTTTGGGTTTATGAAACTATTTCAACTCATAAATTGATAAAAGTAATATAGGATTTAATGCGGATATAAACTCATAAACTTGATTTTGTAACAAACAAGGAAACTAATGTTATTGTTGCCAATATGCCGTAGATACTCCTAGGTTCGATTCTTCATCGGAAAACTGGAAAAAAAGAAAAAAATCTTTTAGCTAAGTTAAAATTTCTGCTGCTCTAGCATGCACAATACTTCGTTATTGATATGGAATTGTAGATATCCCTATTAGGTGCGACGTAACTTGGCAGGTCAGATGTACGAATATGAAGATTTACAGTTTGACATCATATCATCAGCCTGTATCTCTCCACTACTGGATATAGTCCACCCCCAAGGCTCGCCACTGCACGCGGTCTTCTGCAACCCTCATCCATCTCCCATCAGCTACCTTCTTTAGGTAGTCCGTCTATCTGGTGGGGGGTCGTCCCACTTTGCGTCGTCCCGTACGTGGTGTCCACTCTAGGGTTCAGACGTAAAAATATCGAACCCTTACATTAGATGACTTAAAACATCTTCAAAACTACCTAGGTAGTTGTGGCACTGCCGATTTTTTTTGCTATCTACAGATTTGGTTACAACCTCTGTATATATTTTCGTCAACAAGATCTATAACCATTTCAAATTTCAAGTAAATGTCCCACAAGGTGTAAGGAAACCTTACAACAATATGTACAATGGGGTGTATCACTAACTTTTTATTACGATAGATGGCGCATCATAGATGGTACCTGATAGAACTGTCAGTTGCATAGAAAACTTTAATTTTTATTAGGAAATTTATTATTTTCTGGATATATGGCCGAAGTGAGCAGCTTTTAAGTGTACAAATTGAAATTTCCAAGCGAAATCAAAAATATTGTGATCTCAAAATTGCCGTTCCATTAATTAAACCTTTTTTCATTTTAAATACGGTGTTCGCTTTCCTAATTCTTCGTTTAAGATAGGTAACGTTAAGTTAAAATTAATTTTTCTACTATAAAAATAATAAAGTACAAAAACATTTAAAAAATGATCCGTCATAGGTGTAAACAAGGTACCATTGCCGCTAGCGACATCTACAAAAAGCTTTGCCTGATACACCCTATTGGAAACAAATATATTTTTTCAGTCATAGCAAGACTGCTTTCGTGGTTTAGCGGTTAAGTCCGTGGATTTAGACTCTAAGGTACCGGGTTAGATTACTGGTAGACACAAAAATATTTATTAATGTAAATAAATACATTTAATTATTATTTAATTTATTTGTGATATATCTGGAGTTTGGTACGCTGTAGACATCGACGAGCTTGCCAATGGGCTATTTGACAATACGAAAAATAAAGTGTCAATTACTGTTATCAGTATACATTAAGGGTTTAAAAATGGGTATTTATTAATTATAGTTGAAATTAATGATTAATTTATTTAAAAATCCGTAATTAAAAATGCATTTTTTAAATGTTTGTCACGTGACACAAAACGCTCCTGGTTGGTCGAGTTTATGATGACGTCACCTGCTTGTAAACCTCGTGCCAACGCATAGATAATACACTATTTACACGCATAAATAATACTTTGTGTGATTTATTTTCAATATTTTACAAATTCTGTCAAGTACTTTTACCATGGACAAAGATTTTGTAAAAGCAGACAGCAGAAACCTGCCCCAAGTCGACGCAATCATAGACGGATTATTTTTCAAAAATAATTCCGACTTTTATGTCTCGGAGCTAAAAAATGTGAAGACAGCAAAGTAAGTATAGTAACACTTTAGTAGTAACTTAAATTATATCATAAGAAAGTGAAATAATGATGAACTTCCACAACAAGCAAGGACTTTTATAGGTTATAAAATGTTAAGTTAGTTTGGCGCAGTTTCGTGAACATAAACGATAATTTGTTTACTTTTGCAGGTCTGCAAGGGAAACATATGGAGATGATGCCATTGGAAATGTGCAGCTGCGTCGCGAGCCAGATCTTTGCACATTAAACTGTAAGATTTGTCCTAAGCACAAGGTGAGGAGCAGCTCTTACAATGTCACTATGGTGATAGACGAGAATAAGGGTGAAATTGTTAGCTGTCAGTGCTTGGACTGTGCAGCTTCAGCTGGTGGCTGTAAACATGCAGTGGCATTCCTCATGTGGACCCATCGTCGCACAGAGGAACCTTTTTGCACTGAGGTGGAATGTTTCTGGAAAAAACCAAGGCCCTCAAGAGAAGGTACAACCTTGAAATATGTGACTGTGGAACAATTGTGTAAGCAAGCTCCTCAATGTGAAACCAATAATAGCCTCTAGGATCTTTAGTAGAGATCATGGGAGCAAAAGCCCCAGAGATGCCTGCCATGAAAAGAGGCCGAAGATTAGAATCCTCAGTGATAAAAACCATGCAAAATATACTGAAAAAGAGAGTGAAGCCCTGCGGAAGTGAAAGTACCAAAAATAATTACATTTGTAATGGCAACATTTCAGAAAAGTACCGGGCTCAAATTCAACTGCAAATGTTTGTTACCAAAATGAGGAAAGGTTACTTTTGTGTGGCTCACCCTGACTGAAGATTCAAAAAAAGTGGATGTGATTGTAGTTGACTATGACAATGAATATGTGAGTAATTTGTTAATAAATGTTGCATCTTTTTGGAAAGCAAATATTTTTCCACTGTTAATTCGTAGTGTTACAGTACCTAATTAAAAATATTTTAGGTAGTAATATAAGTTCATAATAAATAAATTTATTCTTATGCTATTAAAAACTTAAAAATATCAATAAGTGCTTATTATGGCTATGTTTATCCTCAATTAACATATAGTATAATATTCAGGGGTAATAGTGTAAATATTCAAACTACCTTTATGTTACAGAAAAAATGTATAAGAACAATTTATAATAAATACACTACTAAGTCCCTCCGTAATACATTCAGAGATGAAAAGTTTCTCACTGTAATTTGTATATACATATTAGAATGTTATCTGTTTGTAATGAAACAAAGATAATTTTATAGAGAGGGACAATGTTCTTAGCTATGGCTTCACCGTACTGGTTGGAAGGCAGGGGAATGAACTGCAGTGTTAAATGTTACATCAAAAAACATGAGTTAGTAATAAATATAAATATGATCTCTGTATACCTCAAATAAATAATACAATGTACCAAAAAAGTACATATATAATTGCAATAAAAATGTTTAATCATTTGTCATTAAGGTTAAAAACCCTAAATGGTAATACATTTAAGTACACATTAAAAACCTGGCTTTTATCTAAGCTATATTATAATTTAAGTGAATATTATAGTGATTACTAGTGTAATATTATGTGTGTTCATGTTATATAAAGTTCAAAAAGTAATCTTATTATTCTGTTTTTAAATAGTTTTAAAGTATTTTTGTTATTAGTCTGTTTTTGAATAGTTTGTAGACCCACAAACTATTCATAAACAGACCAATAATAATATAACCTTGTCTACCTACAAGCTATTTAAAAGCAGATTACCTACTCAAATTATTGTATGTTCGAAAAGGATAGCTGTTGTAAGGTTTACTACTACCACAATGTAACCAAAAACTGTGGACATTGAATAATATACACAGTTTTGACAATAAAATATATTTTATTCTATTAATTGTAGCTACATTAATAGAATATATTTTATTGTCAAAACTAATAACGAAGGAAAAATAAAATTTATACTAAAGGTTTTCAAATGTTTTATTTAATAAATTATAAAAATTCCAATATAAACAGAATGCGTAACTAAGTGATTGGATACATATATGACATCCCAGAAAGGTGTGGCAAAATTGCATTTCAGAAGCATTGAATGCAGTTTGCACAACTAATAAAACTACATCACACTAATTGTAAAAAAACCAATGATGTATATTGGAATCCCTGTTGACTGCTATTTTTTAATTCATTTAATCCATAAGCACACCCACATACCAAATGAACATATATTAATGTGTTTGAAAAAAAATAAATTAGTTTTTCTGAACTTAAAGATAATGACAGTATCATATAACAGTAAATTATTCTTGAAAAATATTCCAATTATAGCTAGCTTTTTACGCCTTTTTATTGTTAAGTTAAATAAACAATCTATCAGAAAGACTTTACCGATTTCATTTCGACACAACTATCACAATGCAAGTTGTATTATTGATTGCCTGGAAATTGACATACAAAAGCCTTCCAAAGCCCTTTTTCAAGCATTAACTTGGTCAGATTATAAGAAAGGTAATACTGTAAAGTATTTGATGTCATGTACGCCTAATGGTCTCATCAATTATATTTCTCCTGGTTTTGGGGGAAGAGCAAGTGGAAAATTGCAACTTTCTAGATTATCTAGATCCAGGTACTGTCATATTAGCTGATAAAGGATTCAAGCATGTGGAACAAACATTAAGTAAAAAAGGAATCAAACTGTTAAGGCCTCCTAGTGTAGCCTCTGGGTCAAAGTTATCTAAAGAAGAAGTACGGCAAACAAAAATTATTGCCAGTTTAAGGATTCATGTGGAAAGAGTCATAAGGCGTATAAGAGAGTTTAAAATGTTAAAGCAACACTGTCATTAATAAAAATTTCTTAAGAGTTGTAGGTTGTTGAATGTCTTCACATTGTTTAACAAGTTCCATTCTTCGGCGTTTGACAAATGTAGATCGTAAAGGACCAGCATCACACATTCTTTTAATGCAATCTGGCTGGCAATGAAATTTAGAAGGCCAAACTTTATCTTTCAAAATTAATTTCTGGCTGAAACCCATTTTGTACTGTAAGTAATTTGCCATGTCATTTTCCATCTGTAACAAACAAACAAGTTAGTCGGGATCTTTTAGTATAATGCTTATTGAAATCATAAGACTCTGTAGCTACAATTTTTAACTAATATTATGGAAAACATCGGAAGTATTTGAAGTGAGTTGTAATAGACATTCTGTTAAAAACATTAGAGGTATTATTATAACCTCAAATCAATAACGAAAACATTTACATTCTTAATATCTTTACTTACATTGAAATGGTCTTCACAGAAGAAAATATTTGTACTATTCGCTATGTCATTAGGATCCCTCCGAGAAAGTTGCAACCACTTTCGCCGCACTTTGACATTCTTTGGAACACTAACAAATAGTTTTTCCGGATTTTTCAACGACGTATTTGTACATTTTGGAACTGCACACCATTTGTAACTCATTTTATTACATAAATCACTGATAAAATGTAAATCCAATCGCACTTTTGTTTTTTGTTTACGACAAATGTATGCGGATGACATGTGCCACAGGCAAGTGACGTCACAGACCCGATTGAGGCGCCATATTGTCAAAGTAGCGTTTGGCATGCTTTTTAAATATTGTTTTTTCAATTTGATATTTTTCAGCAAATATGTACCAGAATTAAAAAAAATAACTTTTACTGGGTTCCTTAAACTCTACTGCATAATATAAAATGGATTTTGAAAACCTGTCAAATAGCCTATTGTCATGATTGGCCTATAGTAAAGTTGGCTAAATGTGAATCCGCTTATTTATAAGCGTGGTTTCTGACCAAGGGAAACGGTCGTGATGGTACTTTTCATAGCAAGAGTGCAAGAACAAGACCAAGACCGAGACCAGCTGCTCTGATGCAAGACCAAGACTTCGCCAATCTTGGTCTTGATTTGAGCAACACTAGGTTTCAGACCACCACGGAAGGGATTCGGTCGTGATTATACTCTACTTTTACTTTTTTCAATTATGAAAAAACGAATGAAATGCAAAAAGTATTTGTAGAAAAAAACTCAAATATTGTCGGATATCGTAAAAGTGAGTTTTAAATTATTTATTCCGGCTAACGGAAAAGTCTGGAGACAGGTAAGCTGGCAATTATTTTGCTGGAAATGTTGCCAGCCTCCTTGGGACTATCCCTGAAGGGTAGTGACAATGGTTTTAAACAATTGAATGCATTTTATTATTGACAATTGCCTCCGTTGTCTAGCGGTAAAGTCCGTGGATTTAGGCTCGGAGGTATCGGGTTGGATTCCTTGTCGAGTCACAATAATTTATATTTCTCGAGTTTGGTACGCTAGGGACATCGACGAGTTTTCCAAAAAGTGTAGTTTCTGACTACCCCGAAAGAGATACAGTCGTGATATTTATTTTTTTAGTGTTAAATTTGTAGTGTTTTTATGTTAGATTGTTGGTATTTGCCTGGTGTTTCCTTTTTGTTATCTTTAACTTTATTCTTATAAAGAATGAGTGAGACTGGATCTAGCAATGCCTGTTATATGCATATTTTCTCCGTTTAATAAAGTTTGAGAACCACAGACAGGGCCCGATGAATGCCGTATAAGCAATACTATACATAGACAAGAAACTAATTTTATTGTTTTCTAAAACAAAAGTTTTGTAATAAAATCGTCGATACACTAACGGCGTGCAGTCTTGGGGTAGCACGCACTGATGCGTGCGGTCGTCTCTCACGTAGGGGTGAGCACAGACGCAGCCCGGCTCGCAGTAAGGGTAACACGGTCGGAGGTGGTGGCGGGGGTTGTCGCACGTAACCTCCGCACAACCCCCGAAACAAGCCTCGTACACCTCATTTGGCCAAAAGCATGCTGAAAAAGTTCAAAAATACTTCACTGTTATAAAACAAAGTTCTTCGCCGCGTATGTCTGTCTGATTGCGATAAACACAAAAACTACTGCACGATTTTCTGAAAGAAGAAAATAAGCCGTCTGGGAAATTTCAACAAAAACGCTGCCTAAACCATTTGAGATATAATAAAATAATGTATGGTGGAATCTTATATAAGGTTTATAGAAAAGTTCGCATTGGAATATCTCTTAAGGACAACATACTACGATTATGTTCGCGTTCACGCCCAAACTAACTTGACCAACCTATTACAATACGAGTGAATCCGGGTTGAACTATAAACAACACTTTATGTTAAAAATAGTTTAAAGAATGATATGGTAGGTAAGTTTTGCAGAGGTTGCGTCTTTGAGGCCCGGCGCGCACGAGACAACTTTAGTCACTGCAAAATCTTACTAAACTGTCTTTGGTGATATAACTTTTTTTTTTATTGTATTGTCGATAGTTCTCCATAAAATAATAAAAATAAAAAAAATGTTTACGTATATACTGAGAAAAATGGATACTTGATGTAACTAATGGAAAATACGAGTAAGACAACAACTGTGTTTTGATCATATCAAAATGGCCGGCGAGTGTTGTCTTTGTCGTTCTCCTCCTCCTCCTTAGTCGGTACCCCACTGATGGGGATCGTGACTCCGTCGCAGACGCAGCTCATCCACCAGCCGTCTCCAACGGTTTCGGTCCTCGGCGTAGTGGATGGCCTGGTGTACAGGGACTGACCACCTGGGTCAGTCACCTGACTGGACCATCGCTTGGGGCTTCTTCCTTTTGTTCTTTTACCGTCTACCTTGCCCGTGATTAGAAGTTTTTTTAGATTATCGTCTTCTCTTCTTGCAATGTGGCCAAAGTATTGCAGAATTCGGGCAAAGCAGACGGTAGAGAGTCTTTGGTCAGCTTAAGCTCTTCGAGCACAGAAATGTTTGTCGTTCCAAAATAGTTTTTAATGGTTTTTTTTAAACTAGCACGACATGTGCCCTTGTGCCGCGCCCATGTGGTAAGTGGCGCGCGAGGTCCATGAATGTTAGTAACTGAAATCAGTTACTCATGACTGACATCAGTCCCTAACACTATGCTGCCTACCACCTATTTGTTGTTCTCGTTAAAAGTATGTGCCATTTGTTAATTCCCAATTTTTACTTTTGAGGAGAACTAATATTGTAATTTTTCCATGTATGTATCAATATATGTATATATATGTTTTATTGTTACATAAATACTTATGTAACAATGTATGCTTGAAACAAGATTTACTGAGAAAACTCGTTGATAAGATCAGTCTTTACAAATACAATCCCGTTAAACTCACTCATGTATATTGTATTATATATATTATTACGATATACATATATTAAAAATATAAATTTTTAAATATATTTTATATATATTCTTATATTATTAGTATATATATTATGACGATACTATGAGGTGCTCTGACAGCGAGAAAACTGACTCATCATCAAATTTTGTAATTAATAATATTACAAATGTATTTACGACATATTTGGACGATGCCACTAAATCTGGAACTCTCGAATCCCTATACGTTCTACCGGCTATACTATGATGAGTGCTCTGAAGAGCTCTATAACCTAATTCCTTCCTTTCCATTACGCAACCGAACCACACGCACAGGTCAGAATATGCACCCACATACCGTAGTCACTATCTCTTCGCGTACCTATAAATTTGGGGACTCATACATCTGTCGCACAATAAAGATGTGGAATGCTCTTCCAGCCTCTGTGTTTCCACCTATAACCTGGAGTCCTTCAAGCGAAGTGTGAAAAGGCATCAAGTCAAGCCGGCATAGTGTTAGGGACTGATGTCGGGCATAAGGGTCTGATTCCAGTTGGGCGCACTTACCATCAGGTGGGCGCAGGGTCACATGTCGTGCTAGTATAATAAAATAAAAATAATAATAATATATTTGACAATTATCCAAAGTTACAATACCATGTGAATATAAAAAAAAAGAATTTTGATTCTTTCTTTTCTTACATTGTATAACAACAACTACAACAGTCGTTTGGCAGTTGAAAACTGTCGCAGCGACTATAATTGCCTAATGCGCGTCGGGCCTAACATGGTACTAAATCTAGCCGGAGACACTAGACTTCCATATGTCTTTTTCCACACTTTCTCCGGCCCATTACAGCACCGCGGGGAGTTGAACAATGCAATAATAGTACCTACTTGGTCTTGCTGCTTCTTGAAAACAGATAAATTGTGATAATAAATGACTTTCGGTCGGCAATCGGTTGCTGAACTCAGCACCTTTGGGAGATATCAACACGCCTTTTATAATGCTTTAAAACGGGCGTCTACAAGCAACTTTTGTCTCCACAACTGATTTGTCTCTCATATCTGCCTCCTTGGTTAAGTCCGTGGATTTAGAAGCGGAGGTACCAGGTTTTGTGAGTGAGAGACAGTGACACCAGCATTCTGAGGATGATATCGTCGCGCTTTGACAGCGCTTTTGTTAAGCGCTGGATTGGAGTTGTAACTGGGAATGTGTAAATTAAATATGTACAGCATTTACATAAATTAAATTAAGTACGTATTATTATTATTATTATTATTTTTGCTGTTTGTTTTTAACTTTGTAATTAATGTGTATACCTACTAACATAGTTCTAAGTTAAAATGTTACTGTTTAAGCGCAGTTAAATTGCGAACGAGTAACAGCAAGGTATGCAAAACTTGCTAAATCATTGATCTGTCAGTTGGATCAGTGCGCCCGCGCCGCTCGCACGCTATATTGAACTTTAATCCATTCCTTTACGTGATACCGCTTTTATTCACGTTTTATGCTGTGTGTGTTTATTTTTCATATAGACTTTAACCCATCGCTTGTGTCCAAGAAATAAGGATTTTTGGTTTGGTAAGTACATTCCTATGTTTTTTACTTTTTCGTAAATTAGCTGTGCAATTTAGGTTTTTTTTCTAAGGCAAACCACCCCGCTAAGATAGAAAGTTATAACGTAACTATTCTTATCATTTTATGGTCCTTCGAGCCGGATTTGCCTTATTATTCCTTTAATTGTAATACTGAAAGAGTAAATTAACGAGTTTTTTTTTTGGCAAGTCATAAGTACCTACATAAAATTTCAAATATAGTACTAGCCGTTTCAAAGTGGATACAATTTTAGCAACGATTAATAGCTATTTCCATTGTTTCTTATCAGTCGTTTAAATATTATTAACAAAAATGTCTTCAGTCCATCTCTTAGAGAAAAAACGTATGTCTTATTTTCAACGCTTACAAACCATATGGGATTCTATGCCCCAATCGAAGAATGATCCAAACTTTGCTTCATTTATTAGAATGACAACTAATTTGGATAAAATGCGTGACGAATACATCCATTTAGTAGATAATGTGAATGAATTATACGCCGTAGATCAACCGACTTATTCCCCAAATTACGAACCAATTTGGTCGTTTGAAGATTTGTATTGTTCGATTAAAGATGAGTTACAAAAGTTTTCAGGCGAGACTAAACCTTTAGTATCGCCGGTAATACACAAAATACAGGATACATGTAGCATGATTAAGTTGGAAAAGTTATCGATTCCAGAGTTTCACGGCGAATATGAGAAATTTCCTATGTTTATTGAATCATTTAATTCTATGGTGCATAACAATAAACAGCTGAACGACACACTCCGCGTCAGGTACTTGGTATCAAAACTAAAGGGAAGAGCCGAAAGCATCTGGCTAGGTATTAATCCCACCGCTAATAATTACTTATCTATTTATTCCGCTTTAGTCGAAAAGTACGAAGACAGTAGGGCTATCGCGGCCTCATATTTGGATAAAATACTGAATTTAAAACCAGTGCAAAATGCCACCGCGGAACAATTAGATCAGTTTATAGACCAATATTCGACGTCCATTACCGCTCTAAAACAACTTAAAATAGATGATCTAATGGACTTCTTCTTTGTTCATATCGCTTTACGTAAACTAGACGTAGAAACCGCGCGACAATTTGAAATGAGCATAAGGAAGCAGTCATTTCCGGATTATACTGGATTTCTAACGTTTCTTCGCGAACAAGTAAAAATATTGCAGCGTACGGGTAGTGTTGGTGGTTTCGGTGGCCCCCGTGGCCGCCCGGTACAGTCACGCACACACCGCGATAATAACTCCCGCGTCTTTATCACGCGATACGATAACGCACGTGTCGAAAATTCAAGGAATTGTGGCTTATGTGGTTCGAACGAACATCAACACGCGTTTTATTGTGGCGAATTTAATAAACTAAATCCATACGATCGTTATGATAAAATAAAACAATTAAACGGTTGCATAAATTGTTTAAGTTTGCGTCACACTAGCAGCAAGTGTCGGTCGCTTTCCACTTGTAAACATTGTCAGGACAAACACCATACTCTGCTCCATTTTGGAGAACATGAGGATGTCATGGTCGGGGGGAGCCAGTCAGCTGGTCGCTCATCCGCTGCCGCGCCCGCCTCCGCTCCCACCGCCGCCGCTTCTTCGAACGAAAATATGGAACCGGTTTCTTTGTGTAGCCAAATAGCCTATCCTAATAATAAAATTGTACTATTAGGTTCGGCAATAGTTTATGTGCGCGATCTGTATGGAAACATGAAGCGTGTACGTGTTTTAATAGATATGGGTTCTCAAAACCACTTTATTACGAAATATTGTTGTAAAAGGCTGGGTTTGAATATTTATCACGATAAAAATAATACGTTAATAAAGGGAATCGGCGATAGCTCACAAAATGTACAAGGGGTCACAAGTCTGACGCTGCATTCACGTATTGATCAAACTTTTGCTATCAATGTTCAAGCTTTAGTGCTAGACAAAATATCAAATAATTTACCGCAGTCGGAAATCGACTGCACCGCTTTTAAAACTTTTTCCCGTTTACCGCTCGCTGACAGCGAATTCTATCTACCCGCTCCGATTGATATGCTAATAGGAGCAGAAGTATTTACGCAAATATTAAAATATAATAAGGTGCTCGGCCCGAAGGGAGAACCTGATGCACTGGAGACCGCTTTCGGGTATATTATCATTGGTTCCGCTCATTCTGTACCGCTCGAATCCGCTAATGTTTCCGCTCCTCTTGTGTCGCATTCCTACCTTAGTGTTGAGAACAATTCAATTGAAAGTATAATGTCTCGGTTTCTTAGTGTGGAGCAAGTACCGACTAGGCAGTATCTCTCACCTGAAGATGGCAAATGTGAGGAAATATATCGGCAAGGTATAACTCGTGACAACAGGGGGCGTTTTATCACTGTTTTACCTTTTTCTCGTAATCCCTCCATATTAGGGGATTCGCTTAAAATCGCGCGCAAAAGATATGGCTATTTGGAACGCAAATTAAGTTTAAATATTAATCTTCGAAATAAATATGATGACATTATTAAAGAATATCTGGATAAGGGATATATCTCGCGACTTGGTGATGAACATTTTTCTGATAAATTGCAATATATTATTCCACATCACGGGGTGTGCCGTGATGATAAAATCACAACAAAATTGCGAGTTGTGTTAGATGCAAGTTCTCGCACATCGACCGGTTTCTCGCTAAATGATTGTTTTTACGCGGGACCCAATTTGCAAAATGACTTAACTGAAATTATATTGAATTTTCGTTTATTTAAATATGCCATCAGCGCCGATATTAAGCAAATGTTTTTGCAAATTATTACACATCCGGAACATCGTAATTTATTGCGAATACTGTACAGATTCCTAGATGAAGCCAAGCCACATTTGTATCAATTTAACCGAGTATGTTTTGGTCTTAAGTGTAGCCCATACCTAGCGATGCGTACGGTCCGTCAACTCGCGCAGGAAGAAAAACATAACTACCCTCGCGCGGCTGAGGCGGCCTCTCGCTATCTGTTCATGGACGATCTCGGGACCTCGGTGTGTACAGTCGATGAAGGTGTTCAACTGTCCAACGAATTGATTCAAATGTTTTTGAAGGGAGGTTTTGAATTGGTAAAATTTGTGAGCAATTCTAAACGGTTGTTAAGAGGTATTCCGGAATTTCATAGTATGTTGACAGTGGCCTTCGATAAGACCGACGATTTAAAAATTTTAGGCTTGAAGTGGTGTCCAATTAAGGACGAATTTTCAATTTCAGTTAAGGGCACCTCTCCTATAATCACCAAACGCGTGATTCTTTCTACTATAGCCCAGCTATGGGATATTAATGGTTTTTGCGCACCTGTTATTTTACTTGCTAAGCTAATTATGAAAAGTTTGTGGATAGAAAAGATAGATTGGGACGACTGTCCACCTCAAAATATTTGTGAAGCATGGAAAGGTTTTCGAGAAGAACTTCCGCTACTGAGTGATTTTAAAATACCTAGATTTCTGGGTGTACCGTCTTACACTTCCAATGTTGTAATAGTCGGTTTCTCCGACGCCAGCGAACGTGCCTATGGAGCTGTCATATATACCTGCGTTATTGGTCCGCATAAGAATATTGTGAATTTAGTCTGCGCTAAGAGTAAGGTTGCACCTATCAAGTGTTTGACGCTAGCTCGCTTAGAGCTATGTGGTGTATTGCTCATGTCAAAATTAATAAAATTCGTATACAATGCTATATCTTCGCGTTGTAATATTGTCAATAAGTTTGCGTTTACAGATTCGACAGTTGCACTTTATTGGGCCCATTCCGCGCCACACCGCTTTGATACATTTGTTTCCAATCGCATTTCACAGGTCCAGGATAATTTACCGGCAAAACATATTTTCCACGTCGCTGGGATTGATAATCCGAGCGACTGTCTGTCGCGTGGCTTGTTACCATCACAATTATTAGAACATGCCTTATGGATGTTCGGACCCGCGTGGATGGAGAATCCTATTGCTGAATGGCCTTTGCAACGTTTCACTTTTGAAGATCAAGACGTTAGTTCTCGCGAATATGAACACAAAACGTGCAGCAACGTTTTCGTGACCACTTCGCGAGAACACCCACTCCTTTACACACTCGCGAGTCGTGTGTCGTCGTGGTCAAAGTTGTTGCATATTGTTGTTTATATTCTCCGTTTTTTAGGGAAATTACCCAGGTGCGATCGTTTAAAGGTAACTCATTTAGCAATAGCTGAAGTTAAGGTTTTGGAGTCAGTTCAGAGTGTTTATTTTAGAGAAGAAATTGTAAAACTTAGAGAAGGGCGTGACGTTTCAAAATCTTTATTACCTCTAGCCCCATTTTTGCATACCGATGGATTGATCAGAGTAGGTGGTAGGCTGCGTAATTCTCATTTGAATTTTGACGCTAAACACCCCATTTTGTTACCTAAACATGATCACGTGGTTAATATTATTGTAGATTATTTACATCATAAGTATTTACATCCCGGCCCGCAGCTGCTCTTATCGCTACTCCGGCAACAATATTGGATAGTGTCAGGTCGCAGTGTAGTACGAAAGCGTTTTCAGTCATGCAATAAATGTTTTAAAATAAATCCTAAGTCGCAATCGCCATTTATGGCCGATTTACCTTCGTATCGGGTAAATGCTGCCAAACCCTTTCTTAAATCGGGCGTGGATTACGCTGGCCCTATCTCAATATTAATAAATAGACACCGCGGAGCTCGTTCAGTTAAGTCATATATTTGTCTTTTCACGTGTTTAGTGACGAGAGCGGTTCATATCGAACTAGCCGTTGATTTAAGTACCGACGCATTTATAAAGGCATTTAAACGATTTATATCTCGTCACGGAGACTGTCTACAATTGTTTTCAGACCACGGCACTAATTTCGTGGGTAGTAAGGCGCATTTTGACGAATTGCGCAAATTTCTAAACTCAAAACCTTATAAGGAGGATTTTTTAAATGAGACGACTAATAATGGTATAACTTGGAATATGATTCCCCCGAACGCACCTCATTTTGGCGGGGCATGGGAGGCCAACATTCGCAGCATTAAGCTTCATTTGCAACGCGTTATAGGAGACACGCTTTTAACCTATGAAGAACTTACGACGGTTTTGGTTCAGATTGAATGCATTTTAAATTCGCGACCTCTCTCAGTTTTAAGTTCAGATCCCGCGGAGCCCGCTGCGCTCACACCCGCACATTTCCTGACCCTAGGTCCATTAAAAACGTTTAATTCGGTAGATGTTTCTTCTCAACCTTACTCTCTGCTTAAACGGAAATATTTACTGGATAAAATAGTGGATGACTGTTGGAAACGTTGGAAAGATGAGTACTTGAATACTTTACAATGTCGTCAGAAATGGAACAAACGGGACACCCCTGTCACTATAGGTACAGTGGTGATCCTTAAAGTTAATAACGTATCCCCTTTGAATTGGCCATTAGGTGTTATATCTGATGTGCACCCTGGTGCAGATAATATTGTCCGCGTTGTTACTGTGCGAACTCGTTCTGGCACCTACACCAGACCCGTGGTTAAGGTATGTCCCTTACCCACACAGTAACACAATCTTATATTACAGTTAGCTATAGTCCGCTTATATTGTTAGTTTAGCTTTAATTTGTTTCTTTTAATTACTTTAATCAATTATAGTCCGCTTATGTTGTTAGATTTATTTCATGTTTACATTGATCAAGTATAGTCCGCTTATATTGTTAGTTTATATTTACTCTTTCTTTAGTTTCTTTAGTATTTACCGCATTATTCTTCTGATTTTAGGAGAGAAACATCTCTCCTAAGGTCGGGGGGATGTTTAAGCGCAGTTAAATTGCGAACGAGTAACAGCAAGGTATGCAAAACTTGCTAAATCATTGATCTGTCAGTTGGATCAGTGCGCCCGCGCCGCTCGCACGCTATATTGAACTTTAATCCATTCCTTTACGTGATACCGCTTTTATTCACGTTTTATGCTGTGTGTGTTTATTTTTCATATAGACTTTAACCCATCGCTTGTGTCCAAGAAATAAGGATTTTTGGTTTGGTAAGTACATTCCTATGTTTTTTACTTTTTCGTAAATTAGCTGTGCAATTTAGGTTTTTTTTCTAAGGCAAACCACCCCGCTAAGATAGAAAGTTATAACGTAACTATTCTTATCAGTTACTAACATTTATGGAATTAATTCTGAAATAAATAATTTATTATTATTATTATTATTTAATTCCGGTCGGGACACAAAAATAATATTTAATTTATTTGTGATATTAGATACATCGATGGCAAGGTGCCACTTGTTGTTAACGATTCAAATGTTCTCGACCGTACCTTCCACTTTATTTTAATCTAAGAAATGCCATCCCAAAACCGAAAAACATGCTAAGGTCTATTTTTGCATCTAACCTACGCATCACCAAGCATTATTATTGCATAGTCTTTTTTCAAGCGGTGTTATTTTTGTTTAAAAGACAACATGGCAAGCTTGCAATATAATAATAATATGTTTAATTACCAATATACCTACAAAATACAATCTGCACTTATTCCAAACAAATATTTATCAAATAGTAAGTATACTGCAACAAATTATCAATGTGATTAGTAGTGGACCCACACACGGCACTTTCATGCCTGACCAACTATGGGGCCATGCAGTCGAATTACCAATAATAGTTTACAAAAAGGAAAATACAAAAAAAAAAAAAATCTAAGTAAAAAAGCATAAGAAATTGTTGTGTTCTACAAATCAACGGATGGTTCTTAAAAATTGTTCTGTATCTTGATAGTCCCATGTTAGCAACATACAATGTCCTTGAAAGTAAAAATTGGCATTCGACATCATTGCAAATGGCACATACTTTCAACGAGAACCACAAATAGGTGGTAGGTGAACTGATGATGGTAAATTGCTATTATGCTCAATGAACAATTCACAGGAGTATATATAGGAGTATACATATATATATGTATGTATTAGGTTAAAAAACTAATTATAAATAATACTAAACTAAAAATACCTATGAAATTAAAACTATTCTACAAAATAAACTAAGGGCTTACCACCAGGGAGGGTACCTAAAACGCTCGCCGCATTTCCTCGTTGAATTATAATTGAAATATTCTGTTTTAGGTAGTTATGGCATTTGGGATCGCCACACTCTTGGAAAATTCGTTTACCCAGCTCTTTTATGAATTTGTGGGTATCAAGAGAATATACCCCCATTGTTTCAACCCCAAATGCCACAAAGTTATAATTTTGTTTAATGCTATTGTATTTGATGTGCTTTCTAAATTCGGCTGTATGAGCAGCCGAACCGGCCTTTTTTGATGTAGAGGAAATGTGGCAAGCGGCAAAGGTATCCACACAGGTGGCATGTATTTATTTATTTCGTATGCTTTTTGCTATTTTGGCTTAACTGCCTGCTTAACTCACCAAAATACTTTTGCAAATCCTGTAATAATGTTCCACGATTGTTTGTTAACATATATTGTAAAACCATACATTGCTAATAAATCATTTGAATTTGAATTTATATATATAAATTGCCCAGTCTGTCGGGGCGGGGAAGTATCCACTGTTCGTGCCGATAAACCCAGTAAAGTCTATCCACACGTTACGGGATCAGGCTCGAATTGCCGTCATGCCCAGTCAAGCCGGCATAGTGTTAGGAACTGATGTCAGTCATGAGTTTCTGATTCCAGTTGCTAATATTCATAGACCTCGCTCGCGTTACCATCAGGTGGCGGCAAGGTCACATCGTGCTAATATATAAAAAAAATTATACAGCCTATACGAAACTTATATCTCAATGATTTTTACCTTTCATAATTTTCTCTTCATCTCTGCTGTAAACATTGTAGATGCCCATTATTATATACCATAAAATCACCTTCATAATCTTGTTCCTTCTCACTATTTCCCGAATTAAATGATGAGTATCGAAATTATTTAGTTTTATTATTCAGAAAACTAATGAACTTATAATATTCTGAAATATCTTTCACGCAACGATGTCGAACCAAAGTTTTATATTTCGTATAGTCAGAATACCTAGTTAGGTACATAAGGGTAAAGCCACGCTAAAGCGTCAGCGGTGCGCGACGCGTACGGGTAAGGCGAAGTCGCTGCGAATTGCCGCTGTAGTAGGTGTTGAAAAAATATTTAAATAAAAAAGACCTACACACGAAATATTACAAATCAAAATAGAAGTTCATGGTCTGAACAAAAATACCTATGTATTGATAAGTATATACATATTTATTGCAAATCAAACAAAAAACAAATTTGAATTGAAAGCTCGCATTAGCATTTTATGACAGCAAAATTTTGAAGTAAGAATATATATGACATGTGCACGCCTGCTCGTCAATGTTGCTAGCGTACCAGACTCAAGAAATGTCCAAATAAATGAAATATTTTTTTGTGTCCCGACCGGGAATCGAACCCGGTACCTCCACATCTAAACAGTAAGGTAGGTCCAGGCCCGGATGGCTAATGAGCCAGGGTTGGGTATGGTGACATTCCCCTGTTTTCCCCGACAGGACCTCAGGAAGTAACCACCTGCTGATAATTCATGCGCTTTTGGTCCTGGGCGCCGTTACTAGTATAACAGCGCCCTTGTGTTTCCAAGGGGGGCTAGCTTCGACTACTTCAGCTCCCCTTTAGGAAGTTGTCTCCCGTTGGGGGGCCGAGCGCAAGATGGAGTGATCTACGGACTTAACAAATAGACCACGGAAGCAGTACTTGACTATATTTCTCAAAGTACACTCTAACTTGAAGCGATAGGGATGTATAGCTAAATAACCTTCTTAACAGATTATTTAAAAAAAAACGCATCGGTCCCTCTCATCTCGTTTTACCCGCTTACCGCTGACGCAAGTCACGCAGCCGCACCGCGCCTACGTGGCCTCGTTCTAAGTTTGTGTTGTGTACTTTCGCATCATGATAAAGACCCGTGTTTGGTAAACATGGAGAGAGCCCAGTTAAGCCACGTTTGATTGAATTATTGCTTACCTTGTAATTTCAGCGCGGAGGTCACGTACCCAGTTTGTCGCGATAAATTTTAATATATGGAACACTGGGAGTCTTATTTAGGGAATAATTAATATGTACAATGTACACCCCTTGTTGTTAGGTTGATTGTATCGAATTTCTAGAATTGTTTGTTAATAATGTTGATTGTGGTTCTTGTTGTATTTTAACCTCTACTTTTCTTGTTTGTTTTCAGCGGAAAACGTCAAAGAAAGTTTTATGATTTTTGTTATGTATTTAGAAGGTTACATATATACATTATATGTATGTATATGTTTGTTTGACCGTCTCACGCCTATATTACTAACCTGATTGTACCGTCCTTCTGGTACATAATACATAGATTCATGGGCGTAGCGAGATACGGGCAGGAAGGGGCAGCTGCCCCCCCTTAGAAGAACGGTCGTGGAAGAAGAGATTCTTGTTTTTTTTTTATACTGAGCACTTCATGGGAACGGCGTCACTATGACGGACCGCATACGTAATGACGAAATACGCAAAAGGGTAGGTATTAAAGAAAGCATAGGGACAAAAATAAGGAAAGGTATGCTCCGATGGTTCGGACATGTTGAAAGAATGAGTGAAGAGAGATTGACGAACCAGATATATAATCCGAAAGTTGTGGGTAAAAGAGGCCCTGGCAGACCAAGACTTACCTATCACGATCAAATAAATAAAACAATGAAGGTGCATTAAAAAGCCATCAAAATAAAAGGGCATGTATGAAGAGGTTGATGAATGTCGAAGAAGCGAAAGAGGTATGTCGTGATCGTGTCAAGTGGCGCTCAATTGTCTCTGCCTACCCCGCAAGGGATTTGGCGTGAAGATATGTATGTATGTATGTACTTCATGGGACACCGCGCCCACCTGATAGTTACCGGTACGCGAGGTCCAAGAATAGGAGCAACAGACGCCAGCCTCAGGCGACTGACATCCCTACCACTATGCTGGCCTATAAAGATGCTTTTTACACTTCGTGAAGGACTCCAGGTTATAGGAATGGGGAAACGAACTGGCTGCTAGCATTCCACATCTTCAGCGTGCGACAGATGTAAGAGTCTCCAAATTTGTATGTACGCGTAGGGATAGCGGCTACGGTATGTGGATGCATATTTTGGCCTGTGCGAGTGGTTCGGTTGCGGAATAGAGAAGAAGGGATAAGGTTGTGGAGCTCTTCAGAACATTCACCGTAGTATAGCTTGTAGAACACGCTCAGGGAGGCCACATCTCGGCGAAGCTGCAGCGATTCGAGAGTTTTAGACACTGTAGTATCGTCTACTATTCGAATCGCCCGCCTCTGTAGGACATTGAGAGCATCTGCGAGGTACTTAGCGGAACCATCCTAGAGGTGAGAACAGTATGACCTTATTTGTGCTTTATAAAGCATAAGTCGGAGTGAGGGCAAAAAAAAAACGTTTTACCTTGTTCAGTATCCCTAGTTTCTTGTAAAGAGCCTCGTAGATTGATTGTCAAGTAATAAAACTATTTCTGATTTTATATATTTCTTTTAATTCTATTACTCCACTGCTCACGTGAAACTCATATTTTAAAAACAACGATGAAAACAATACGATGAAAAGGATTTTCCTTGCCTGTGATGCTCTTAAATTAGGGACATTTTAGACATATTTTAATTTCTATAAATATGAAGTATACGTATGCCTTATGTTTGACTTGTCGCCTTAAAGTGCTTTTTTTCACTTTATTTCGCTTTCAAAGTCGTTCGACTTGGCGTTTCGTTTAATACAAAATTCGGTAATAAAGCAAGCGTTGCTTTATTTGCTTTCAAGTCGAACATATCAATGGTAATATTATTAGAAAGAGAATAATAGCAAAAACATTTTATGTACGTCACTTAGGACATACACGTCAAAATGTAGAATCTAAGTTGCTTTAGCTCGCGTCTTACTTACCATCTGGTGGACGAAAGGTCATGTTATTGTTATTACAATACATTAATAATAATAAAATCTGCATGTTGAAACTCTCGGGCCTTGGGGACCAAGTGCACATAAAATTTTCAAGGCGTTGTCAAAACAGTTCTTCAACACCACGGGGGCTGGGCAATATTTTGGCAGCATTGCCATTCAACGTGGCAATGCTGATCCTTTTATTTTTTATTTATTTATAATAATTTTATTTTGTTTTTTCTTCATTTTAGTTTTTAGGTGTATTTTTAATTATTAAGTAAGTAGTTATTATTATTTATTTTTTTCTAATTGTAATTTATGTTTTAAAATTTTAGTTTTTAGTTTAATTAATAATTTAACTTTTTTTAAAAATCACTGTACCTTACTTCCTTCGAACAAATAACGGTATACGAGCAAATCTGCATTTGTTTTAATAGAAAAAGAAGTTTGTTTTAACAGAAGAGTTGAGGATCACAGCAATAAATAGTTTATTGGCATCGCTTTCATATGACGAAAGAGGAAGAGAAAATAAAACAAGCCAAACTACTTATGAGTCTGCTTCACTGACGTCGTAGCCGAGCGGTAAAGGCTTATTAGACGCGAAGAGTTCAATTCTTGTTTCAAGCAGTGTTATTTTCATATAAATATCACCATGGCAAGCTTACAATATTCGCGGCGAACGAGTGCCTTCACTCCGTAGCCACGACTCAGACTTAGCTGTTAAGGCACGCAGGGCCAACAGTGAAAGAGAGACGGATTATAGGGTTTTAGTCCGTAGGCGCCTTGGGGTCTCCTAAGGAGGCCTCACGGTGATTCGGGCATGCGACCTCCCGCGGTAGTCCTTCAGGCTGGGGTCGTATCGTTAGGCGATTTTGCAAGTCTTTAAAAAAAAAAAACTTTCAATATTAGATCTCCTTGAAAGTAAAAATTGGCATTTGATATCATTGCAAATGGCAAATATTTTCGACAAGAACAACAAATAGGTGGTAGACAGACTAATGTTGATAATGTGCCAACTGGGACTGGTAAGTATCTACCATTCGTGACGATAAACCCAGACGATATCCACACGTTTCGCGATGAGGCCGAATTGCCGTCATGCCCAGTCAAGTCGGTATAGTGTTAGGGACTGATGTCAGAGTCTGTTGCTAACATTTATGACCTCGCGCGCCACTTACCACTAGGTAACATGTCGTGTTGGTATTAAAAAAAAAAATTCTAGTCACAATAATTCATTTGATAAATTGTGACATTCGGAACTTCTTGTTATTTGTCAACCGACAAATTCCGAACGGAGATACCGGGTTCAATTTCGAATTAGTAACATTATATTTGGACTCAGAAGCAAAAAGGTTCCAATCCAAAATATTTCTGAAATTTAGTTATGATATTAGTGAAGGGTTCCATCAAGTATATCGCTTTCTGTTGTGGCTTGGTATCATCCTCTCGTTTCGATTCCTTCCACAACCATTATCCATAATCAAACTCACTATTTAAATAAACGCGGGAACGTAAGCTGCAACGGTAAATTCATATGGTGTATGCTTACTTACGCCCTCTGATAAAAACGGGTGGAGTTAGAAGAGAGTTCGGTTTCGTCGCCTGTGCAAGTGACACCGTCAGGATCGCTGATCTAGACAATTCAAATTATTTAATATAGCGTGGTTTTAGACTGAAACTGATGACGTCGTAATGATACTTTTTTTTTACTTCATGAGCCTTGTCTCAACCCGATGTTATTGTTAACAAGCCGTTTTATGTATGACAAAACCACACATTTGACTATACTCACTTAAAGCCTTATTACCTACTGCATAAGGGGTAAAATTGATAAGTAAAATATTAACTGCGCATAGCAAAAACCTATACAACGACAGGCCTATTTTCGCTGTTTTATTGGCCCTAAATTGTAAAATTATACGCTGGCTAAAACTAAGGCTGGGTTGTACCAAATCGTAGTCTCTGTAATTGTGACGATTAAAGTTAAAAATGGCGTCTATTATTGTACCAGCAGACGGCTGACCTTCAAAATCAAACTGATACATTCGACGCCATTTTTAATCGTTACAACTAATTATTTTCATATTTTTTCATCTATTATAACATTGTATTATTGTGACGGCACCTTTACTACATATTATAAAACAAAGTCCTTCGCCGCGTCTGTCTGTCTGTCTGTTCGTGATAAACTCAAAAACTACTGCACCGATTTTCATGCCGTTTTCACCAATGGATAAAGTGGTTCTCGAGGAATGTTTTAGTAAATATTTTTTTGTATACATTAACGATATTTGTTGGAGGTGTCGGGAAAAAATAAGCCGTCTGCTGCCTAAACCCTTTGAGATAAGGAAAAATGTACAGTGGAATTGTGTATCTTATATAGGTCTACAGCGATAGCATCTCTTAAAGATTTAATACTTAAAAAAATGGACAATTAAAAAAGCGGTAATTGAAAAGCTAACCAACCAGCAAGCCAACATTTCTGTGCTCGAAGAGCTTAAGCTGACCAGGGAGCAAAGACTCTCTACCGTCTGCTTTGCCCGAATTCTGCAATACTTTGGCCACATTGCAAGAAGAGAAGATGATAATCTAGAAAAACTTCTAATCACGGGCAAGGTAGACGGTAAAAGAACAAGAGGAAGAAGCCCCAAGCGATGGTCCAGTCAGGTGACTGACCACCTGAACATCCCTGTACACCAGACCATCCACTACGCCGAGGACCGAAACCGTTGGAGACGGCTGGTGGATGAGCTGCGTCTGCGACGGAGTCACGATCCCCATCAGTGGGGTACCGACTAAGGAGGATTTGGAAAGCTACTCGTATTTAAACAAATACGGTATTAATCCTTTATTATTTTAATTAAAATGAAGATTACTTTTCCCTTTAGATGGTGTAAAAAAAATAATTAATACCTTAGGAGATATAGCAATATTAAAATAATGCACAACAAAATTAATTTCGCGTCGCCGTTTGTAAAGTCGTCAGTCCCTATTCTGTGCTGCTAACCATGTAGGAATACTGCTGCGGGTCTTCGATGGCTCAATTAAATAGTGTTTAGCGGACTGTATATGGTTTATTGTAGAAGAAAGCTTTAAAGCCAAAATCAAGAAGCTGCTACTTACGGTTTAGATCGCAAAGTGTGGGCAGTTTGCTTCGGAGTTCGCCTAACAGTTTTAATGCATTCAAACACAATGCAGTTGTTTTCTTTATACCTGGCCAAGGTGATATTTTCTGAATTTTGTATCGCACAAAGAGTGCACTATTGTTCACAGTGAGAAATATTTTGGTGGCGGGTATAATTTTAATTGCTTCTACTCTGTTGCTATCTTTTATGTTCTTATGTTGCCTGTCTCTGTCCTTTCTCTTCGAATAAATAAATAAAGAAGAAATTACAATTAATTACTTGAGTAAAAAAGACTATGAAATTGTGAGAGCAAAAACGTGTGTCCGCTCGGTGCGCGGATTTATTCCACTCTCGTGGGCGCCGCTCGGAGCGCTAGCCGCCGATCCAACGGTGGTATTGGCCGAGCGGCAATAATGTCGCTGTGATCGCGACTACCGTTTACACAGGCAAAACCGGGTAAAACAGCTAGTTAAATTTAAAAAAAGATGGGAGAAGAAGCCAAACGGTATGAGAACTAAAGCTACGAACGTCTATGAAACGTGTCTGACGTGCATTTTTTTATTATTTTGTTTATCTATGTAGACAATACTCGTATGCCGAACTGTATGGTATGGAAATGTACAACACGTTCTTCTTCGACAACAGAAGAAGGAAGAAGATGTAAATAAATATTATATTTGATCTCTTCGGTCGGCACTTAATAATTCTGTCTATGTTGTATATCTGAATGTGTTGTTCAGTTTAGCTTGAGGGAAAACGAGGCATTTCAGCAGAACGAACGCGGAACGAACGAAAAATAGCTTTTCCGATAAAATATGATTGTATGCGACATTTTTTATTACTCCCAACTTATTTTGCGACGAGCCACGGCGTATGGCTGCTGATAATGCGAAGCCATCGTAATCTTGTCCAAATTGATGGAAAAAATATTATAAAATTTCGTTTCAAACTTGATTTTTAAGTTTTTTTACAGGTAAAAATTATGCGCCGTTATAAAGGTACACAGAGAAAAATGTAGATGTAATTGAAAAAAATATAATTGGATAATCATATTTTTTGGAATACTGTATTCGCCCCATGTTTTTCATTTCCAATATTTACAAGTAGTATTAAAAAAAAAGTATCTTGATTGTTCATAAGTTACCAAGTATGAATTTTCAGGAAAACTGAAAATTATTCAAAAAATCTAAATTAAACATAAAAATAAAATCTAAACTATATATGTATAAAAATATTCACCCATGACTTGATCATGTGGCAGTGTGCATCATATTTTCAGGATAATTTAGAAAAAGTTATTTTTTATTCGACCGCCTCCGTGGTCTAGTGGTAACAAACGTTGCCGTGAACTCAGGAGGTCGTGGGTTCGATTCCCACCGGGGGCAAGTTGTACATTGTATAATTTGTCTCGGTCTGGGTGTTTATATATATAATATGTATACATTTAAAAAATAAATAATTATATAATTTAGTTTATCAACCATCTAGTTTCCGTAACACAAGCCTCGTAGCTTACCACGGAAATTAGATGGCCCTGTGTAGAAATATTTATTATTATTATTTTATTTTATTTTGACAGCAAACAGTTATTTATATAATATTACAAACATAATTACCATTAACAAGACCTCGGGTGTCGAGAATTTACACAAAATACAAACACAAAGATGCACAGCAGATTAACAATTAAGCAAAAAATAAAATTATTAACATCAAAATTGAATTGAGATAGTAAGTTATATCATAGCCGAAACAATATTACTAATACTACATACATAAACAGCTACTCATTAGAAATGTTATATTATTTTAATTTAGAGAACATATGTAATTTAAGGTCGCATGTGTTATAATCTGCATGTGGTTTTATCCTTCATTTATTCATTACAGCCCCTAGAACACAGTGTCCTAGACATCCACTGTTGGAGATGGGCCTTCCAGAACATATATGGAGAATTTGGAGTGTAGTCATGCAGGCCAGACGGATTGGCGAGGATCTGATGTCAATTTTTTATGACAATTTATTAACGATTCCACAAGTTGGTATTAGTAGAACCGGCACGGCTTAACGTGCTCTCCGAGGCACGGTGGTATTGTAAATCTATGACAAATGTACGTAACAAAAGTGTATTCTCATTGGTACATGGGGGGGTTTGAACCGACCTTTGTAGGATTTTAAGGAAAGTGTTCACACCATCGTTAGATCCTTCATTAGAGAAATTAATTTTATACTTTTTATTTATTATTTATTTATTTAAATCTTTATTGCACAAAGTACAAAGGCGGACTTAATGCCGCTAGGCATTCTATGACAGTCAAACCTTCTGGACAACAAAAGCAATTAAACAATGAAAGGTAGGTGATATTACAGGCTTAATTAGACAATATAATGACATAGTAGTAGTAGTATTATCACGACCGTATCCCTTTCGGGGTGGTCAGAAACCTCGCTTACAAAGAAGCGGATTCACATTTAGCCAATTTTACTAAAGGCCAGTCATGACAAGTGGGGTAGCTCGTCGATGTCTCCAGCGTACCAAACTCGAGATATATCAGAAATAAATTAAATATTAATTAAATTTATTTATTTAAATTAATTAATACATACTTAGGTACCTAAATAAATAATATTTAAGTATCTACATACTAATACTACATGCAAATACATACATATAAAATAAAATGTAATACTATCTATAACCATATCAAATACAAGTATAATTATCAGCAACGACTAAGTTTATCATGACTTCATGTAGTGTATATACAAGTTTTTTAAAGATAGCCCTGCTCGGGGCCTGCCGGATTTTTATAGGCAACTGATTCCAGAGGTTTACGGCTACAACTGCAAAGGACTTTGAGACAAAAGAAGAATGGTGAGTGGGAATGGACAGAGTGGAATTAGAGGAAGAACGTTTTAGTTCCTGATCAAAAAGTTGAGCATCAGTCCCTTATATAAACGTGATACATTATATATTCGTAGTAATATAAAAACGAAGAATTAAAATATTAAATAATTAAAAAGAAAAACTAACAATAAATAAACACAAATAAATAAATAATAAACTACACTATAATAAAACTAAAAAAATAAAAACTAAAATTATAACCGTCCAATGGACGTAGTGTGCCGGGGACGCTGCGTTCCCCCGTTGAACGGCGAGGCTGTCCCTTAGAACAAAATATTCTAAAGGGTCACCCGTCGCCAAGCGGAGATTTTCCCCAAGTTCACGAGAGAACGCCAGAGCTTCCTCGCACCACGGACCCATCGTTTCGATTGCAAATGGGATGAAGTAGTGATTAATGATTCCCGTAAGGGAAACGGTCGTGATGATACTTTATACTTTACTAGCACGACATGTGACCTTGCTCCCACCTGATGGTAAGTGGCGCGCAAGGTTCATGAATGTTAGCAACTACAATTAGACACTCATGACTGACATTAGTCCCTAACACTATGGCGGCTTGACTAGATGCTTTTTCACACTACGCTTGAAGCACTCCAGGTTATAGGAAAGTGGAAACACAGAGGCTGGAAGAATATTTCACCTCTTTATTGTGCGACTGATGTATTTATACGTACGTGTAGGGATGGCGACTTCGGTATGTGGGTGCATATTCTAATCTGTGCGTGTGGTTCAGTTGCGAAATGGATAGGAAGGAATTAGGTTATAGAGCACTTCTTAGCTCTCATCATAGTAAGATTCTCATACCGTTTGGTTTCTTGCCCTGCCTTATATATATCTAATGTGCCCTTAACAAATAAAACACCCATTTTCGAATTCACCTGGGAGTTTAATTCAAATCGAATGTCAATGCTTTGTAATTCAGAACACGTTTCGGTGTTCATTTCTTATGTGCTGACAGTGATCTCAAGAGTGGACCAATCCGACCCCGACAGGCGATATATCGAAGAGGGTCGTGTCTAACTCATATGAAACGTGCGAGTTCGATTAAGAAACTGTTTGCCCCGTTTAAAAGATACATTCAGTAGGCCATAGAGTAGTAGACTTGAAGTCCTTCAAGCTAAGTGTGAAAAGGCATCTAGTCAAGCCGGCATAGTGTTAGGGACTGATGTCAGTCATGAGTATCTGAATACAGTTGCTAACATTCATGAACCTTGCGCGCCACATACCATCAGGTGGGCCCAAGGTCACATGTCGTGATAGTATGAAAAAAATATATAAAAAAAGTGTTGCCCAATCTTGGTCTTGCTTTTTTGCAATGCCAACCTTTCGGCTGCGGCACCTGCTTGTGTAGTTTAGTTGTGAAGACATAAACAGACTTACAGACGTTATATTCTGTCAAATTTCATCAAAATACTCCAACCTTGGTATAGGTTACGAGTTTGCGCCGTTTGGGGTTAAGACGGTCACACCATGGCGACCCTCAGCCAAGCGTCTGGCCAAGGAGTTGTACAAACGGCTGACAGGAAAATCTGGAAACAGGAAGGCTGGCAATTATTTCTGCCAACGAATTAGGGGAAATGTAGCCAGTCTTAAATTTTTTGGCGTACGAGATCCATGGACATTATCAACTGGAATCTGACAGTCATGGCTGATATCAGTCCCTAACGCTATGGCGGCTTGACTGGGTATTACGGTAATTCGAGCCTGATCTTGCAACGTGTGGATACACTTTACTGGGTTTATCGGCACGAACAGTGGAAGTATGCCCTGGCAGACTGGACAAATTACCACCATCAGTCCGCCTATTTGTCGTTGAAAGTATGTGCCAATTGCAATGATGTCAAATGCCAATTTTTACTTTCAAGGAGAACTAATATTGTAAGTTTGCCATTGTGATATTTATAAAAATAGTTTCGCTTGAAACAATACTTACTCGTACCTAGATTATCTATATATATCTTTTTGGGACTATCTCTGATGGGACGTCTATTGAGGACTTTTTATTTATTTTTTATTTTTTTTATTTTATTAGGGATATATGTTTATTCGAAAGAAATAAGGTACAATGATTTAAAAAAATATATAAAATATTAATTAAACTAAAAACTTACATTTTAAAACATACATTTCTAATAATAAAAATAAACCCAATTAATAAATAAAAATATAACTAAAAACTAAAATGAAGAAAAAACAAAATAAAAATTATCATAAATAAAAAAATTGCTCCAAATCGCTGCTAATGGGCAAAGTGCCAAGGATACTGGCAGCATTGCCACGTTGAATGGCAATACTGATCCTTTGGCCCAGCCCTTTTGTCTCTCGAGGTGTTGACGAGCTGTTTTGTCAACGCCTTGAAAATTTCGTGTGCATTTTTATTAGGTATTTATTAATTTTATTTATTCTACAAATTATTTCAAGCAAAAAAAAGACTATATATTAAGGAGTGTTATTTTGATCTTAGTAGTCTTAGTAGTAGATGGCGTAAAGTTTGTTAAGTTCAATTACAACTGAACAATAGAACGCTATAATACCTGGGTAATAACAGTTCTGGTATTAGTTTATTGCAAAGACATAGTAATATCTATAAGGAGGGGTTTGAGACTTGTCGGGCCAACGTTCAAACCAAAAAACCCAAAGGCCCTATTAATGGATACTGTAATATACTACCAGATCTGCGTTCAAAAAACTCGTCTATCTACACTTTCTAAATAGCTCCCAACAATGTTAATAAGTGTATATATGTATATTTTTGTGTATGTATTAGTATTTAGTATATTGATATTACAGTATATTATGTAAGTATATATAATTATGTTGAATTTATCCTACTATTAATATTTATTTCATTGCACCTATAAATGTTCTAATTTGTCCCTAAGGTTTGGCTGTCAGAAAATATCTACGGGCATTAAGTCCGCCTTTGTACTTTGTGCAATAAAGTTTTTAATAAATAAATAATAGCATGCGGGGGTTGCCTGAAATAGTTGGAGCATCTAGTTTCTACGTTAGTTTTAAGTAAAAATGTATTTACTAGTATATATTTTAATAAAACCAAAGTAAAAATAATTGATAATATATTATAAAAAATAATTAATTTAAAATAATTACATAAAAAAATCACTACATAATAAAACAAAGTCCCTGGGCCTGTTCGTGATAAATTTAAAAACTAGTATATAATTTGTAATGTTTTTGTATATATTAACGATATTTGGTGTCGGAAAAAAATATGCTGTTTTCAACGAAATCGCTGCCCAAACCCTTTGAGATATATTAAAATAATGTATGGTATAATTGTGTATCTTATATAGGTCTACAGAAAATTATATATATATTATACATAATATCCATTTTAATACTTTAAAAAAAAATATATATATAAAACGGTAATAATCTTTATCATTTTAAATACGTTAGCTTGAGCATTTCATAAAGATTATTTATTCCCTTTACACCATACAAATTAATTGAATACCTTTTCGAGATATAGCAATAATTTACAACGAAATTAAATTCGTGTCGCTGTTTAAACGGGCAAAACCGGGTAAAACAACTAGTATAAAATAAAATTTGTACTCCGGATACGGATATATACGTATGCTCACGTGGAATAGTGGAAAATGGAAAGTGAATCACGAATTACTGACTTAGTGACCATGTGTAAATGTGGATTGGAAGTGGAGGAATTGAATCATATCTTTTTTGATGTCCCTTATATGATCGATCTTTGTTCAAATCCTCTCTTATTTCACTCCGAGTTTCATTTGTTTTTTTCTCTCTTAGGGCCAACGTACAGGCAAAAATAAATTGTATTTTCGATTAATAATGTTCCGTAAACATATGTCTATGTTTTATTGTCTTAGAGCAGGGTTGCACAGACTTATTAATACTAGGGGCCACTCGGCCAAATCATGAACTGATAGCGGGCCGGCCGCCAGAAGTAGGTATAGGTAGTTAAAGACAATAAAGAATTGATAAAAATTTATTAAAATTAAAAAAGAAATTATTAATTTGAAGCGTGGCACTGCATAGTGCTTACAATCTTTTTTATATTTGGCTCAAATTTACTTGTAGCAACACGTAAAACTGCTTCCAAACTTTCATTTGCAAGGCGGTTTCGATTTTTTGTTTTATTATTATTTAGTATTGAAAAAGTTTGTTCACATATATAGGTAGAACCAAATAAGCTGGCACATTTCAGAGCGTTTATGCGCAACTCTTCGTACATATTTTTATCAATGCAGCGGTAAAAGTTCAGCAAGTCTCCTTCGTTGAATTTGTTGCGTAAATCTTGGTCATTTTGAATGTCGATAATTTCTAACTGCATTGACTCTGGCGCATTTTCAACTGAAATAGTGAAAGGATTGCTGAATATGTCCAACAGAGGTTTCACTTTTTTAAACTCCGAAAATCTGTCTTCAAAAGATTGAATCAAAATATCTAGCTTTTCTACATAACTGAAATTAATCGCAGTTTTGTTGAATTTTTCAGCCATTTTCTTATAATTCGGAAAATGATTATAATTTCCAGAATTCAATTGTGATCTGAAAAGTGTCAGCTTGCATTGAAAGGATGTTACATGAGCATAGAGCTGGGATATCAGTTGATTTTTGCCTTGAAGCCGTGTGTTCAAGACATTCAAATGATTTGTAATGTCAACTAAATAAGCTAAATCACACAACCAATCAGGATTTTTAAGTTCCGGGACATCCCTTTGCTTTTCCGCCAGAAATATTCCAATTTCTTCTATTAAATTTAGAAATCGTTCCAGTGTCAATCCACGACTTAGCCACCTTACTTCTGTATAATACAGTAAATCTCCGTATTCGCTTTCGATGTCATCAAGGAATTGTTTGAATTGTCTGTGATTGAGTCCTCGTGATTTTATGAAATTTACAGTCGAAACTACTACTTTCATTACATTTTGAAATTCATTTTTTTTAGAACAGAGGGCTTCCTGGTGTATAATGCAGTGAAACTGCATGAGATCTTCAGTGTTTATGTTTTTTTCTTGCAGGTGCTTTTTCAGCAAAGTAACTAGCCCGGAATTGATACCAATCATGGAAGGAGCACCGTCAGTCGCAACTCCCGATAACTTAGATAAGTCCAAATCAGTTTTTGAACACTCGTCCAAAAGTCCATTGAGTATATCAACTCCTTTGGTTTGACCTTTCAATGAACACATTCCTAATAACTCTTCGAAGACTTCAAAATCTTGAGTAACACCTCGTATGAATATGAGAAGTTGAGCTGTGGAACTAATATCAGTCGATTCGTCGAGTGCTAATGAAAAAAATTCCATGATCTTAGTTTTTTCAATTAATTGTTCCGCAATATTACCTGACAAGGACATAATTCGTCTTTGGATAGTCATACGATTCAGTTGAATTTTCTCAAACTTATTTGCTGCTTCTGGACACATTTTCTTAGCGGCAATTTCCATGCATTCTTTTACAAAATCGCCATCATTGAAGGGGCGACTTCGCTTTGCTATCATTCGAGAAATTTCATAACTAACTTCTGTAGCCGTTTCTGAATCTTGAATGTGTTTTGTAAACATAGCTTGCTGACCAATAAGCTCCCGTTTTAAAGACAACATTTTTTGCTTTCTTAATTCGCCTGTAAACTTGGTAAAAGAAGGATGCTGCGTTTCATAGTGCCTTTTTACATTATAATCCTTTGCAATCGCAACAGAATTCTTGCAAATTAAACAAACGACTTTGTTATGCGACCATACAAAAAAGTATTTCTCAGTCCAAATTTCTTGAAACTGCCGATTTTCATCTTTAACCTTACGTTTTTTACTAGGTCCTGGCTTCTCCATGTTGCGTTCTAATCCTGGCTAGGATTAACACAGCACCTAAAAACAATTACAGTACCCACTTAAATTACCTATCCTTTTTTAAATTATCAAAAATAATTGATTAAATATTATTTCTCAGAAATTTTAAGATTTTTATACAGATTTTATCTGAAATAATGACGTAATTATTACAGTTAGAGAAATTCTTATAAAAATAGTAATTTCTTTGTTTATTTTAATATTTAGCCAACATTAAAGCTAAATTTGATTAAAATTGATTAAATAGGTAGGGAAACACTTATTCATAACAGAGTTTTACTTACGTTTTCACAACACAATTATACACGGCACTTGACGGGTTAACACTGCAACAGGAAATCTACGTTGAATGTGGATCAAAATATATGACACCGGCTAGTCGAGTTAAAATCTACACTAGAACTATTGCCTCCCAAAAACACTAATAAACTGCACTTATTCTCAATCACTTATTACTTCGCTTTGTATTTTCGCGCTTATTTCTTTCTGTTGTTGACACTTCACTCAAATGAAAAGCGAACTGTTCGGCCGCTGCGGTTAACGTGATTTTTATACCGCGCAAACGACTCTGGAAGCTTCGTGTAGATACGCGAGCAATCGGGAATACGGGACTATATCTATCTCGCTTGCTCACCGCGCTAGAAAATTCTTGATTTCTATAGCGAGCGATGTTACTTGACTTAGCAATTTTGGGCGCTAGATTCAAATTGCGCGCGCGCGAGTTTCACATTACTTTTCGAACATATTTTTTTTTTGTTTTATTCTGGAATAGAATTCAATATTTTTCGAATGCACGAGAGTATTATTTTTGCTGTCGGCGGGCCACCAGTATTCGACCCACGGGCCGCATGCGGCCCGCGGGCCGCGGTCTGTGCATCCATGTCTTAGAGTAATGCAACTACGTGCATCGAACGATTGTAAATTTCTCCAATTAGTTGTACCAACTTCTTATATGAAATAAGAAATAGTCATTGTACGT
Organism: Tinea semifulvella; assembly: GCA_910589645.1. Taxonomy (NCBI): domain Eukaryota; kingdom Metazoa; phylum Arthropoda; class Insecta; order Lepidoptera; family Tineidae; genus Tinea; species Tinea semifulvella. Next base: position 9,365,914 of record OU342599.1, read on the forward strand.
GTTCACAAACTGAGCACAGTACAAAATCTAATAAACTTGAAGACATTCATTTTCCCAAATAAACCAATAGAACTTGCATTATTAATCCAGATATACGATTGTCTGCATTTATTGGCTAAATACATATTTGACGGAACTCAAAGATAATTTAAAAAAACTGGTTTATGTGTCTTCTTTATATTCATAATTATGATTGTTTCATGTGGTATTTTTTTTATATAAATATCACCATGGCTTACAATATTAGTTCTCCTTGAAAGTAAAAATTGTCATTTGACATTATTGCAAATGGCACATACTTTTAACGAGAACATTATTGTTGTGACAAAGCTCGGCTCGCCATACACAATGCCATGTAGGTACCAACACTTATGTATGGAAGCGAGACGTGGATATGTCAGAATATGCATGAGAGTAGGGTTAATGCAGTAGAAATGAGGTCGCTGCGTCGGTTATGCGGCGTCACTTTGGCGGACCACATACGTAACGTCGAAATAGGAAAAATGGTAGGTATAAAAGAAAGCATAGGCACAAAAATAAGGAAAAGCATGCTACGATGGTTCGGACATCTTAAAAGGATGAGCGAAGAAAGATTTACGAACCAGGTATATAATGCGAAAGTTGTGGGTAAAAGAGGCCCTGGCAGACCAAGACACTAGCTGAAGGAGAATTAAAAAGCCTTCCCTAATAAAGGGGCATGTATGAAGAGGTTGATGAATGTCGATGAAGCGAAAGAGGTATGTCGTGATCGTGTCAAGTGGCGCTCAATTGTCTCTGCCTACCCCGTAAGGGATCTGGCGTGAAGATATGTATGTATGTATGTATGTATGAGAACTTTTTTTTTTTCTATATACATATGTTTAATTTTACTTACTTTTTGCTTTTTATATATATATATATATATTCTTTTTGATAGCTTATAAATGTTGATTGCACAAAAAATTGTGGATAATGTCGTTGGATATACTGTTGCTTATCTTAATTAGTTAATATTTAGTTAGTAATCTTTACTGTATGTCTGTTTTTTATCCAAAATAAAAAAAAAATATAAAAAAACAACACATGGTGGTAATTTTCTCAGTCTGCTGGGGCGGGGAAGTATCCACCGTTCGTGCCGATAAGCCCAGTAAAGTTTATCCACACGTTTTGGGATCAGGCTCGAATTGCCATCATGCCCAGTTAAGCCGGCATAGTGTTAGGGACTGATGTCAGTATTGAGTGTCTGATTCCAGGTGCTAACATTCATGGACCTCGCGCTACTTACCACCAGGTGGGAGCAATGTCACATGTCGTGCTAGTATAAAAAAATACCATTACATTTAATTTTAAAATAATCATAATTAGAATACCTACTTAATAAAAGAATAAAAAAATATACATTACATATATTTTTTTCAAACTTCATCATCATCATCATCATCAGCCTGTATCTCTCCACTGCTGGATGTAGGCCTCCCCTAAGGCTCGCCACTTAACGCGATCTTTCGCTACCCTCATCCAACCCCCACCAGCGACCTTCTTTAGGTCATCTGTCCATCTGGCGGGGGGTCGTCCCACTCTGCGTCTTCCCGTACGTGGTCTCCACTCTAGAACCCGTTTGCCCCATCGATCGTCGGTTCTGCGGCAGATGTGTCCGGCCCATTGCCACTTCAGCTTGCTAATTTTAAAAGCTATGTCAGTAACTTTCGTTCTCTGACGAATATCAACGTTTCGAATTCTATCCATCAGAGATACACCAAGCATAGCTCTCTCCATGGCTCGCTGAGCGACCTTGAATTTATGGACCAGACCCACTGTTAGTGTCCACGTCTCTGCTCCGTACGACATTACCGGGAGGACGCACTGGTTAAAGACCTTAGTCTTTAAACATTGTGGTATAGACGATGAGAGGATGTGCCGGAGTTTCCCGAATGCCGCCCATCCTAGCTGAATGCGTCTGTCGGCTTCTTTGCTGAAGTTGGCTGCTCCTAATTGGATAGTCTGCCCGAGGTATACGTAATTTTGCACAACTTCGAGAGTAGCGTTTCCTATGCAGATTGGCCTCGGCTTGACATGATTATTGAACATGACTTTCGTTTTGTCTAAGTTCATTCCGAGACCAACCCGCTGGGAAGCTACGTTTAAGCCGTTCAGCATTCCGCTAAGATCCTTGAGTGAACTGGCCATAATGACTATGTCATCCGCAAATCGGTTACTTAAATCGGTTAATTACAAACTTAAATTTGTGTAATTGTACCATGTATGCATTCCATATTCTCTGGACCTTCACCTAAATAAACAAAAAACTGTTTTTGTTAAAATTTCTAAATTAATTTCATCCCTTCCTGGATTTAGACAATCAATTTACGAGACGATTAAACGCGGGAAATTAACGCAAGATAAGTCTAAATTACCATCCCACCTGGGGGATTAACTAACCAAGATAACTAGGGATATATTACATCAATTTAGCCTCGATTTAGACACGAAGGTAATGGGTTCGATTCCTGGTCAAAAACACAAAAATAAACATAGTTTTCAAAATTAGCACACAGTTGCCACTATCGCTACGCGTACATAAAGAGGAGACTCTTGCATCTGTCGCGCGCTGAAGATGTGAAATACTCTCTCAGCCTGTGTTTTCCATTCATTCAAGGCCTTTCAAGCTCAGTGTAAAAATATATCTTGAAAATACATATTTTTTTTTTCTTTTTATTGTTTTGATTTCGTCATTATAAGATGTTGTTAGATTAGCTAATTACGTAATAACTTGAAATGAAACGAAATGAAATATGAAATAAAACGCGGAATTAAAAGAGCAATCTCTAGATTCAAAGCTCCCTCTTCAAGAAACAATCTAGAGCCTCAAGGAAAAGTCTGGAGACAGGAAGGCTGGCAATTATTTCTGCCAACGTATTAGCTTAGCTATACAGAGGGGAAATGTTGCCAGTCTTCTTGGGACTATTACTGAAGGGTCGTCTCTAGAGGACATTTTTTACTTATAGTTTATTTTTTATTAGGTTTAGTTTATATTTATTTAAATTTTTACTTTTAGGTAGTTTTAAATTATATTGTAATTATTTTATACTGTTTGTATATTACTTTTGGTTAACAAACTTTATGACAATCTAGAGCCAGAGCAAGGAATTACGGTCGTGATGATACTTTACTGTATTATTTTTCTTTTAGTCCTAAAAAGGCTTAAAAACTTTGCGAGTCTAGCAAAGGCGCCATTTGGCCAACATGCCTCGAAGTATCGACGCAGCCGCTTCTTAACGAAGTACAAACAAAAGTATCTTTACGATTGGAATTCCTTTTTTGGTAAAGACTGAACAAAATAGTAAATGTATTTATTTATTTATATCCACCAATTTTATTCGAAGTAAATTATTATACATTAAACATAAATTAAAAGCTACCTAAATAATAAAATAAAAAATGTCCTCTAGAGACGTCCCATCCGAGATAGTCCCAAAGATGCTGACAATATTTCCCCTCTGTATAGCGGGCTAATACGTTGGCAGAAATAGTTGCCAGCCTTCCTGTCTCCAGTTCTTTTTGTCAGCCGCTTTGACAACTTCTTGGTCCCCATGGGCCCATCGTCTCGACCGCAAATTCGTAAGGTTGTCGTATTTGCGCAATTTGAGGTTCTCCGCAGAAAACACCGCTCCTCGCTCCCCGCTCCTGACGAGGTCGCCTGGATGTGAGATGGAAAATATTTTTTTGTATTAGAATTGTGTTTTACTAGCCGTCTGGCCAGCGTGGCGAGTGTAGGCCAAATTCTCCAGATGTATGTTCTGGAAGGCCCATCTCCAGCAGTGGAGGTCTATCACTCTGTGTTCTAGGGGCTGTAATGATAATGACAAATGATTTTACTAACACTGCGTTTATTCGAAGTAGATACAAAAATATTAACATAAAATCGATTAAAAAACTAATTATAAATAAAACTAAACTAAAAATACCTATAAAATTAAAACTATTCTACAAAATAAACTAAGGGCTTACCACCAGGGAGGGTACCTAAAACGCTAGCCGCATTTCCTCGTTGAATTATAATGGAAATATTCTGTTTTAGGTGGTTAGGCCATTTGGGATCGCCACACTCTTGATGTGCTTTTTAAATTCGGCTGTATGAGCAGCCAAACCGGCCTTTTTTGATGTAGAGCAAATGTGGCAAGCGGCAAAGGTATCCACACAGGTGGCATCCCAAACAAGACATCTTCCCTCACTCCATGGTACAAGAGACTTACCATCCGGACTTTTACCATCACTACATGAAAGACCTGATGGTTCAAGGACGAACGGGATTTTAGCAGACCACAACTAACACAAATGGAATTTATTCTGAAATATTATTATTATTATTATATTAACTATACTCGTATCTTATATATTTCCCCGTTGGTCCCCTGGGAACGGGGACGTGCTCTGGTGTGGGACGCAACGTGCGTCGACACCCTCGCCGCGTCGCATCTCAGGGGGACAGCACATAAAGCGGGAGCCGCGGCGGAAAATGCGGAGTCCAGCAAGAGGCGCAAGTATGTAAGCATATTAAAAGATTACATATTTGTGCCGTTTGCTGTAGAAACTCTGAGTCCAAGCGCAAAAAAGTTTTTAAAAGACATAAAACCGCGTCTTGTCGTCTCCTCCGGTGACAAGAGGGCTGGCTCTTTTTTCGCCCAGAGAATCAGTATTGCAATTCAGCGGGGAAATGCAGCCAGCGTTCTTGCAACCATTCCACGCGGACGGGACTTATATACCTATCCTTAATATTAATATTCATTTTATTTTATATGTTGTAAATATTTTTTTCGAATAAATGTACCTATATTTTTTCCCGTAATATTTATTTATTTATTTATTATAAACTTTATTGTACAAAGGCGGACCTAATCAAAATCAAATCAAAATCAAAATAATTTATTTCCATTGGTTTTCTCGAAACAACTTGGATACAGTCAGAACTAATAAAATCAATACATTTTTCACAACATATGTACTAATCAAAGTGGTAATAATGGTTGGACCGTAAACAGGCAATAATCCATATCTATGTATGCTATGCACAACATTATGGCTATAAGCAAGTAAAACTAACTAACTTAGAAACTACTTAAATAAGATCGTGGCTGTAAGGAGGCCGTGTCAGTTTACATTCTAAATACTTAATAATTATGATGTATAGAAATTATATATGCCGCTAGACATTCTATACTGGTCAAACCTTTGGGACAACTAAAGCAGTTACGACGAATAAGGCAGGTGCTATCAAAACTAATAGAAAAATATTAGACTTCAATATATACTAGTGAATAAATACTTATTTACATACTAATACATACACAAATACATACAAATAAAACTACATACATACGTTCTATGAATATACATAAATATAATATACCTACCTGATGACTATAATGAGAGAAATAAATATAGCAGAGAGTGTATTAAGCTTATGGTAAATTTAAATAGTGCGCATAGACCAGTTCTATTTGGAGCTTGACGGATGTCCACCGGTAACTGGTTCCAAAGATGCACAGCCACCACCGCAAACGACTTGGAAACGAATGCGGTGTGATGTGTGGGGAAGGAGAGCGTGGAGTTAGAAGAACGTAAAGTTCTGTCATGAGCTACTCATTCACCAAGGAAATTAAATTTCTCTTTTAAATATTCCGGTGTAATAATGTTACTGAAATTGAACCTGCTACTTTCCTGTATTATCTAAGGCTAACGCTTCCAATCTACGAAGGCCTTAGTTTCTATTTACATACTTTCATCTCGCCTTTTGTCTTCGTTATCTATAAATACAAGCTGGTGTCCTTTTTACTTGGAAACTTTAGTCGAGATAGCGTAATGGTCCGTAATGCTGAGGAAGTTATGTGCCCGGTGACGAGGCCCTATAGACTAATATCTAAGAAGCGAGCCGACAAGAAATCATCCTGCATTAAGATACGCGAGAAATGATTTAATTTACGAAGGCGGGCGACAAATAAAGGTTCTGTAGTAGATATCGGATTACAAATTTATCTTTATAAATTTTATGTTATTAAATCAACATATAAGTAAAATTAAATATAAACTATAGTAAAAAAGTATCGTCACGAACGTGGTCAGAAACCACGCTTATAAATAAGCGGATTTACATATAGCCAACTTTACTATAGGCCAATCATGACAAGTGGCAAGCTCGTCGATGTCTCCAGCGTACGAAACTCGAGAAATATTACAAATAAATTAAATATTAATTAAATGTATTTATATACATTAATAAATAATTTTGTGTCCCGACCAGGTATCGAACCCGGTACCTCCAAGTCTAAATCCACGAACTTAACCGCTAGACCACGGAGGCACTTTTTTAAATATGAAGTAAAACTAATAAAAAATTAAAGCTACCTAAAAATGTTCTCTAGAGACGTCCCATCAGAAATAGTCCAACATTAAAGTAGTATCTATAAATAAATAATTCCAGACAGGTCACACAGCGCCATCTAGTTTCCGTGGTAAGCTACGAGGCTTGTGTTACGGAAACTAGATGGTTGATAAACTACATATTATACTTGTATAAGAATTATGAAAATTAACGCAGTTTTTTCAATAATTTTCGCATATTGTACTCGGAATTTTATTAAACTATAGTAAGATTGTCGATCGTTTTATATACATTATTAAGTTCTGTAATTATTTTACTAGTTAACATATTATTTTAAAATTCTAGCAGTTTAACTTAGGAGATCATTTTCGTAACCAATGATCGAGTGCGGATCGTATAGCAATCGACGGCATAAGAGGTCATTTGAGATTTATTAAAATAATCATTGTGAACTACTTTTCTCTTCACTTTACTCACTAACTGTTATTATAATAAAACATTTTAAATAAGCCATATTTTATATATTAATACTCGTATATACTATATTAAACAAAGACATAATTCATTTTTAAACAAAATTTAATTGCTATTAATAATATAATGAAAGATTATTTGCATCGAATAGCATGGCAGCACATCACTATTGTAATATAACCCTAACAATTTTAAGCGTCGCTTTCTTTGAATCGTTGCATGTATGACAAGTAATATTTCACATCGGTGGTTTATATGGTTCTTCATATGTTAAATCCGACCTATTAAAACGGCCGTAGTATAATTATATAACACAATACGCCTTCGTGAGATATAACAAATAAACTGAGATGAAATACAATGCCAAGGCGTTTTCATAGAGATTTTAATGAACGCAACAAGAGTGCGTTATAATAGGACGGTGTTTTAAGGTCTTGGCATACCGGATGCGTACATAACTATGACGACGATGTCAGTAATTAATAAAATAAATAAATAAATAAAAAAGTTATTTATTTTCTCCCACAAAGCTTAAAATTAGTAACAATATTTTTAAAACATTTATGTAGGAGACTGGAGGCAAAGTGTTAAAGCACTCCAGGTTCCTCTGACTCAAACTTAATAATAAATACATCTATAGTGTAATGTAATGTAGTGTAGTGTATATATAATTAGGTGTATATACTATTTTATTTAATATAGAAATATATATATATTTTTTTTTATTCTTTTTTTGGATCATATTTTACAATATATATTTATTTATATCTTGTATATTTATTTTATAAGTATTTATAGATTGGTCTATACATATATTCTTACATAATTCTAATTCCATATTAAAATTAAAATCTATAGTTATAATATTTAAGAAATATAAATTAAATAAATTAAAAATTATAATTAACTTTCTGTATTGTAGTTAACTAACAAAACCTCATAAATAGTGTAGCTCAGAGCTGCTTGGCCATAGTGCTGCCCAAAGCAAGACCAAGACCTTGGTCAAAACACCAAGACCTTGGTCAAAACACCAAGACCTTGGTCAAAACACCAAGACCTTGGTGTTGCATCAGAATAGGTGGTCTTGGTCTTGCACTCCTTATCTTGGTCATGGTCTTGCTCTGACTCAATATTATATTTATTTTATCCAATTGTAAGGAAATCTTGTGATTATCTGTCCGCAAACTACTGTCTCAATAACTGCTGGTCTGATTTACTTGACTTTTTATTGTAGATAACGGCATTACTTATTAATGTAAACTAAGTATAAGCTATACTAGCTTGAGGACGGCAGGGCATAAGAAGGATTAATGCATCCAACATTTTCAAAGTTTTTTTAAGTCACGGCCAGTTGCAGAAAAGCTTATTATCTTTTGACATGTCTAACGTATGCTTATAAGGCACGTCATTGGCTGACATAACCAAAGTGACAGGTTAACTACCAATCACGTGGCGTATACCAAAATATTGATCATAGATTATTTTAATCATTCTCTCTGCAACCAGCCGTAAATTTACATTTAATAAATTTACACCCGTATTCTAAGACGTTTTCTTAACGCCACCTCCACTCAACATTTCCTTCCAGCTGTCAAACGTAAATTCTTCTTCTTAGTCGCTACACTCTTGGCAGAGTGGTCGTGGTCGTCACTTGAGTGTCAGTGGCACGCTTAACAAGCCGTCGCCGCTCGTCTCGAACTGCAGCCTCCCTGGAGCACTCATGTAGGGGGTGATCCATTGCTGCTTTAACCTGGTCAGTCCATCTCATCGGAGACCTACCACGCATCCACTTCCTCTTGCCATCGACTTTTCCTTGAACTACTAGGCGCTCAATGGATGTATCTCCACGCCGCGACACGTGTCCAAAGAAAGTGAGAATTCGTGATTGTACATTCTCCGCCAACACCACATTTCTAGAGCATTAATCCGTTTTATTTCAGTTTCGCGCAGCGTCCACGTCTCTGTAGCATACAGGAAAATGGAGAATACAAGAGCTCTGGCCAGCCGGATTTTAGTAGCTTTCGTAATGTTTCGGTTCCTCCATATTTTCTTTAGCTTGTCCATAGCAGACCTCGACACTGCCATACGACGCTTAATTTCCTCCTCGCATCCACCGCTATTCGATATTAATGCTCCCAGATAAATGTAGGATTGGACAACATCGCATTTTCCTATCTATTTAATTTCTGGCCAGTTATCGTTGGCACGGTCTACAATCATTACCTTTGTTTTGCTGCGGTTAATTATGATTCTGTAATAGTTACGATTGAAGTTAAAAGTAGAGCCAAGCCGATAGTTAGACGCCATTTTAAATTTTAATTACCGTTTGACAGCTAATATTGAGGAAATATTGAGTGGAGGACCCGTTGAGGAAGTGTCTTAGAATAGGGGTGTTAGTCTAGAAAAATAGCAAAAATATTTATAACTATTTTCCTCTATTTTACTAAAACAAATATATAATTGATATACTCAGAAGTGATAAATCTTTAAATATATTGGATTGTGCAAGCGAGAGGGTAGCAAATTAAACCCACATAAGGGTGTATACAATAAAACAACAATTTTACTTCGAAACATTTATTTGTGATGTTAAAACACAAATCGTTTTAATATATAAACTTAGCGCCACTCCTCCTAAAATACAAAATGAATAAGTTAACTAAAATGGTAAACATTCAATTCAAAAATTCTTTATTGCACTAAAAAATAGATTATTTTACTAAAACTATTAAAACTGCCTCCGTGGTCTAGCGGTTAAGTCAGTGGATTTAGACTCGGAGGTATCGGGTTCTATTCCTGGTCGGGACACAATATAAATTATTAATAAATTTAATTAATATTAAATTTATTTGTGATATTCCCGAGTTTGGTACGCTAGAGACATCGACGAGCTTGCCACTTGTCATGATTGGCCTATAGTAAAGTTAACTAAATGTGAATCCGCTTCTTTATAAGCGTGGTTTCTGACCACCCCGGGAGAAAAACGGTGGTGATGATACTATTGATTATTTTAATCATCCTTTCGGAAACTGGTTAATAATGTAATTATTTTGACGTTTTTTATCGGATGAATTAAAATTCTTAAAGTAATAACGCATAGAATGATAGTTATATAAAAAAAACTGTCAAGGTTGGTAAGCTACTATACTTTGTCCTCATCATCAGCCTGTATCTCTCTACTGCTGGATGTAGGCCTCCCTCAAGGCTCGCCACTTAACGCGATCTTTCGCTACCCTCATCCAACCCCCACGAGCGACCTTCTTTCACTCTAGAACTCGTCTACTCCATCGTTCATCGGTTCTACGACATACAGCCCATTTACTTCAGCTTACTAATTTTGAAGGCTATATCGGTAACTTTGGTTCTCCGACGGATTTCCTCGTTTCTGACTTTATCCATCAGAGAAATACCAAGCATAGCTCTCTCCATAGCCCACTGAGCGACCTTAAATTTGTGGACGAGACCCACTGTCAGTGTCCATGTTTCTGCTCCGTACGACAGCACTGGAAGAACGCACTGGTTGAAAACTCTCGTTTTCAAACATTGGGATATGTTTGATAAGAAGATGTGGCGCAAGTAGAATAGGAGCCTATACTATTTTGTTTATATACAATTTAAATCTAAATAAAACAAAATTATACATATTTTTGGCACTTTATTAACATTTTTTTATTTGTTTGTATTCGAAAAGCATTAACTTAATTTAATTAATCTATTGTGTAAATATTGTAAAGCTCATTTTAAATATGACTAGATGAATATCAATTCGCATACAGCATCTAAATTTGACGCACCAACTACAGCTTAGAGTAAAAGTTGTACAAAACTTCATCTTAAATCTACCGTAAATTTTACAAAATTAACCTTTTTTTTTTCAAATCGATATCGAACAATATACAAATATCTATATGGTATTTATTAACACGTGAGACAAAATGTTAACAAACTAACGAAATTTAAAATAGCAATATAGCCATCGCAAAAATTATACTAACAAAAATCACAAAATATTCTCAAAAATATAGAATCATTTATATAAAGATTTTTTTTTTTATTAATTTGGATTTTAATTAATGTTTACTAAAAAGTACCTGAAATGACAATGGTTCCAAACTTTTTAATGCATTTTCATACTGACAAATAAAGATGTACGGCTGTGTAATCATTTTACGTAGAAGTATATTGTTTTGTATTTAATAGGGTTATATCCGCCATCTTTAAGTCTTGATGTTGTTGACGGGAGTGCGATTCTCTCCAAACAATATTAGTTATATTTCCTCGTAAAAAATGATATTATTGTTGTTTTATTGCTTTAAGTTTTACTGTTTGTTGTTTTCATTATCTTTTTACTTAGCGAACCTAACCTAACCACTAGTTTTTTTGTTTACATTCTGTCTCAGTATCCGATGAATGCCTTATAGATCCAATATTTTGTAGACAAAATTTAAATATTAATTTCAACTTAAACTTAGTCTGCCTCTTCAGCGATTACGAAACGTAAATTAAAACTGGGTTTGAACATATAAAAAGTGTTTTTTAATATAATTAACTATTGTTGCATTAAATTAGGAAAAAAATCCACATAATTTATCAAAGCAATTGTCTTGTTGATCAATATCCGTACTTGAACCAATATCTGAGAGTTGATAAATATTATGATAACGTCTCGAATAGCGACTGTCGCTTAATTATCGCTAACTGTATGACGGGCGTCGTCGCTTATCGCCGCGCGTACAAAGTATCGTGGTACGAGTTATTGTCAAGCTAGGACCCGGCCGGGCAAGCAGGCGCGGGCGGCCATGTTGTCATTCCTCTCGGCTGTTTGCGTGTTGTTTTCCGTATTTATTACCACCGATAAAAATTATTAGCAATATGTAATGAGTTTTATCAAATTTATCAACTCTCGGCTAAATTATCATAGCATAGAACAATAAGCTTAATTATTAATTACGTTATTTTTTACGAGAATCTTTCTACAATTCTTATACATAATAGGTCAATTAACTAATTCTATACATAGTATTTATATTAATTAGTGTACAATATTGGAGGGAGTGCGATACTGGACGTCTGTAATGTTCGACCCTTGTTAAATACACTTAGCAATTACTTAGCATTACTTAAAATATGATACAAGTCTATTAGGCAATCGTTCAGTATTTACCCGTCTGCGTGATGCAGGGTAATGTGTTTATAAGCCTATGCATATATAAAACGTTTGCGTACTACACTCATAATAGTTATTAGGTGAAATTTATAGACATATTTCTCCAGACGTTGCGGTCAAGTTGCATTGACCGTGGTCACAGGTCGACTGGATTGTATATCGAAAACCAACACACACAAACCATCTATGCTACCGGAGAGCAATGGATAAGGTGTGAGTGCAAGATTGCTGCGACAGAAAAAGAAGGAGAGACATTCAAAGGTCAATCGGCTGCCCGCGTTCTTACCGTGTGTAAGAGGAGAAACGGACAAAATTAGTACAGTATTCAAAACTCTTTATGAATGCTTTGTACACCCCATTCTCCAAAGTAGTGAAACACCTGGCGTATAAGAGTGACGTGCAGCTACGGAATTTTATACCTTTGCCAAACTAAGCACACGATAGCCGAGAGACTGTCAAACAGACAGTAGCAGAATACCTAATAGATAGTGGCACAAACCATTGTTTTGAGCTGCATGACCCGAAGATACTCTTCACCGATCGTCACTATTACCTTGGAATAGTACGTAAAGCATACGAAATAAGGAAACTTGCAAAATTTCAATCGAGAGACTATTCCCCCCTTCATCGTGGAATCCAGTAATTAATTGATTTAGACGCCGCGATAAATCGTCCGATACAGCCGAGGATATGTGAGTGTTGTATGTCGCAATTATTAAAAACTTTTAAGTTGGCAAGTGGGTAGATTTAGATTTCCCGCCCATTATGGACGAAAGCTACACCGCGCTGCTCCAGTCGACCACGGCAATGCAACTTAACCGAAACGTCGGATTTTTTTTTAAGGTAAATTGCGTAAAAACTTGTTAAGTTATAAAAACTATGTATTGTTTTGTTTTAAATTTAATGATGCAGTTTTAGTTTTTTTAAATCAAAATCGGCCCCGAAACTTCTTTGAGTGTTTTAACGTTATTCCTTGATGTTTAGGATTTTGTCTTAAGGTTCATTTGAAAAATTAACCCTGTTTAATAAATTATTACTTATTTTAATAAATTAACTAAAAATCATAGTTGTGAAACGGTGTGTAGGTAATGTAACTGGTACGTGTAGGTTACGGATTTGAAAATAGGATTGTCATGAAAATGACAATGACATAGTCGAGGGTTTGATTAGAAACATACCATAAACTGACTCCGTGGTCTAGCGGTTAAGTCTGTGGCTTTAGACTCGGAGGTACCGGGTTCGATTAGTCAGGACACAATAATATTCAATAATTTAAATAAATTAATTAAATTAATATTTAATTTATTTGTGATATATCTCAAGTTTGGCACGCTAGAGATATCGACGAACTTGCCACTTGTCATGACTGGCCTTTAATAAAGTTGGCTAAATGTGAATCCGCTTCTTTATAAGCGTGGTTTCTGACCACCCCGAAAGATATACTGTCGTGATGATCACTTTCTATAATACCAGTGAATAGATAGAGTCAATCGCGTAAAAGTGTCCCGCGTAGTAAAGTGTGTAGTTTTTATAAATATAAATAATAAATATTTCCAGACAGGTCACACAGCGCCATCTAGTTTCCGTGGTAAGCTACGAGGCTTGTGTTACGGAAACTAGATGGTTGATAAACTACATAGTATACTTTTTTTTTTTGTAAATATATACATATTATACATATAAACACCCAGACCGAGACAAATTATACAATGAACAACTTGCCCCCGTTGGGAATCGAACCCACGACCTCCCGAGTTCACGGCAACGTTTGTTACCACTAGACCACGGAGGCGGTCATAATATGTAATTCATGTCAAAAATTTAAAAGATAAAAAAGTTTAGCCATTTTTTCTAGATAAAAAAGTTTAGTGAGTTTCAAGATAAACTCCTTTATTATATATGTAGCATTATCTCCGTAATAAAAGCAACTACATCCAACCGCACAGGAGTTGGACAATTCTTGTGACTGCAATGGCAGGTTTTTTAATACTTATACTTGTAAAAATACTGCTCTGCCGACTTCTTGGTCCGAGCACTTCGTTATCTCTTCCTTTCTGCAAAATAAAAACTCTCGACTATGTCATTTTCATTTACATGACAATCTTATTCTCAATTAAAATTCCAATAAAAATGTGTAACCTACACGTACCAGTTACAGTACTTACACGTGTTTTTATTAATTTATTTATGTGTAAATTCAACGATTACCATATAGACTCTAAACATTATACACTGGATTCAAAGAACTGGAAAGGTAGGGAATAAGGATTCAGGATCATATAGGGTTTTGGGATACAAAAATATATACATCCCACAATATTGGGTATCAATATTATTATAAAAAGTTTTCAAAAAATCTACTCGATGCAGGTACGCTGACTCCGTAATAAATCCGTAACATTTTTTTTTATCAAAATTTGCCAGGTTTATTTAGATGACAAATATAAATGCCGTCTTATAAGAAAAAAAGAAAATGTTTATTTGTCAAAAACAGCTTACGTAATAACAATAACAATAAATAAAAATAATTAAAAAATAAAATATGTAAAAAGAGGAAAAAAAATATTATGTAAGTATTACGAAATAATAGGTGCTTAAAGGCATAAAAGCGTCTTGTCATCTCTTCCGGTGACAAGAGAGGTGGCTCTTTATTCGACCAAAGAATTAGTATTGCAATTCAGCGAGGAAATGCAGCCTGCGTTATTTCCACAATTCCACGCGGACGCAACTTATATTCCTATTTTCCTAGTATAGTAATAATTTTATTTTATATTTTGTATTTTTTTATTATTTATAAATGAATATAAACACTTTTTGGTGTTCTTCGTTTTCCAAGCTATACCAAAGATATGGTGATCTGAAACTTACTGTTCTATTGATCAGCCTTTTATTTTAGCTTTCTCAACTTGTCTCTTGAAGCAGTTGACGTGAACTTATAATTATTTTTTCTGATAAAAAATATAAATACCACAAAAGCACAATCCGAAACATCATAGGTGAAAATCTACAAAAAGTTTTTACACCATAGCTTTCTAGGTAATTTTTCTAAAGTTCTCTCATATTTCCATTCTCTGAGGCAATTCTGTTGATATAGATCGTCTAATACTAGTCCAAAAAAGATGCCCCAGAGATATGTTTGGTATAAATATAAAATAAATTTCATATTAATACTGCGGATAGGCATATTAGTCCCGACCGCGTGGAATGGTGGCAAGAACACTGGCTGCATTTCCCCGCTGAATTGTAATCCAGCTCTCTTGTTACTGGACAAGCGGAGTAGTCTAAAAACTTTTTTGTGCTTAGACTCCATGGGCCCACAATTTTTCTACAGCAAGTGGCACAAATATGTAATCTTTTAATATACTTACTGCTTTTATAGCCGCTTGCAAGACTCAAATAACAATTTGTATTTTTATTTTGAAATATATATTATTATGTTTTTAGATATTATATCAATTATTTATTTTTGATTAAATATGTGTATAATATACCCTAAAAAAACATATACGTAAGTTTTTATTTTAATTTAATATCGTGACGAAATGTAGAGATAATGTGTCTACGGTACACTAACGCAATAACTGTGCTAACCCATTAAAATTGACGCTCAAGCAATCCTAAGTTTTAATCCTAAGATTTAAAGATTAAATTAATGTTTCTACAAAGTTCGAAGTATTGAGATATATAACTAGTACAACGTATAAATTAACAATAGTTTACAAAGTAGTAAAGCATTGTT
Source organism: Tinea semifulvella (assembly GCA_910589645.1). Lineage (NCBI taxonomy): Eukaryota > Metazoa > Arthropoda > Insecta > Lepidoptera > Tineidae > Tinea > Tinea semifulvella. The sequence continues at coordinate 9,381,652 of OU342599.1, forward strand.
TTAACTTATTAATATGTACAAGCATTTTGTGGACTACACTGGCTAACGAACTTGCCCTTTTGAGCTATCTTAAAGTTTTGAGCAAACGATTGTTTAGGCCAAAAATTTCAATTTTAATAAACACCAAAACAACACTTTAAACTTTAACCTGTCTCTATTTTGTTTTATCGAATCACTTATATGCGTAAGGTTTACGCTTTGCTCTCGCTCGCACAGTCCAACATTTAATTTAAATTCTGAGTGTACTTACTAGGGAATACAATTACAGGCATTTTGAAGATATAATATTCAAATAATTGTTTTTAGTAAACAACTTACAATTCTGGAGACAGGAAAGCTGGCAATTATTTCTGCCAACATATTAGCCTCGTTATCCAAAAGGAAATGTTACCAGCCTCCGCCTCTGGAGGAGATTTTTTATTAATTGTTATTTTTTTATGGTTTACTTTATATTTAATTATTTTTTTTTAAATTTTTTGTTCAATAAAATTTTATATAGTTTTTTTTTGTAAAATAGAAAATATATATTTTTGCTATTTTCTCTGTCTAAAATTAGGTATACGTTGGAGTTTTTACTTCTCGGGGTAAGTATTGACGAGCACGCCCTACACAGTGACGCCTCGGCAGCCTCATTCTCTCCGTTTGTCTTAGGCTTATTAAATACTTTATTGCACTTTACTTAAAAGTATGTACAAAGGCGAACTTAAGACCATTTCGGTTTTTTCTATCAATAGCAACACGCCCGTTCAGTTCTTACGTCACTTCCCAAGTGCCCGAAGTATCGCCCCGCGCTTGTCGGCCGACCCCGGCAGTCATCGGAAAAGATTATCACGTGACTATCTCTCGATTGGTCAATTAATCGCTCCAAGCTATGATGGTTTACGATCGAGTGTTCCAAATTTGAATACTTTGTTGTGATCGGCCCGAAAGAATGGCATCTTATAGACCGGAAATACTAAATTGTGAAGTTATTTTTAAAACGGAAGTACGACTTGCTCTTTGACTGACTTTCGAATATTACGCGCGAATTGACTGCTGTTTGAATTTAGGCCGAATGCTTGTAATTTAAAACGCAAGTTTAATTTTGAATATTAACGGGTAATCTAGCGCCGACATATGAAACTGAAAATATGTCCATAATGTCCGTAATTTTATTTTAATGAACTTACAATCACAAAAATTAACTCGGACTTGAAAAATCTTTGAAAATATTGGAATGTGCGAGTGAGAGAGATTCAACAGCCTTGTAATATTATTAGTGTAAGCGAGAGGGTGTGTGAGGAATTTTAATAAAGTAATTCTGTAAGAGGTAATTTATTTAGAATATTTAAAATATTAGAATGCAATAAAATATAAAATAATTTTTAAACATAATTAAACTTTATGACTAAGTATTTTTGATATAGCTCAGTCCAATGCAGTCCTTTTTTTACATAGTTTGAGATCAATACTAAATACTATAAATCTACAATAATATACACAAAAAATTGGCACGAACATTTGATATGATTCAATACTTAATTACATTACAAATAAATTAATTTATTTTATTATAGAAATATGCAAATAATTTAAGTGTAAATAGATCAATGGCAGTAAGAACGTAGCCATTTAAAATAATTAAATTTAAAAAAAAAATAAAAAAAAACGTTATTAAATTTAATTAAAAGGAAATATCACTTTAAAAATAAAATCACATTGCTATTCTAACTTATAGATAGGATATTTAAGAACCGATACAATTTCGTTTTTTTATTGTTTTTTTTTTTTTGGCAAAGGGTCTAGCCCATACAGCCAATCTGACGTAATATATCTTTCTTTTTCATGAGTTAATGAGGTCATCATCAAATTCCAGATGCTGCAGAATTTGATGCTTTTCTTGGAGTCACTCGCGGCACCATAGCTCAAACACGTCGGGTAAAATATGGGAGTTGACAGCGCGGAAAACCGCAAAAAATAAACTGCAACTTCGGCCCCATATTTAAAGTCGAATTTATCGTTTTCCATAATTATTCACATTGTAGCACATTATTAAACAAAACAACATCACTTTTGACCATATTATCCACAGTAAATTAATTTACAAAACAAAAACTTGCACTTGACATGTCCACGCAAAATGGCTCGAAGGACTCAATTTTTTATTGAATAAAAAATGATGTGTTCCATGCATTGCTTTTAAATTGCAGTTTTCTTGCTTTGAACATTTACAACAGCTATCACCAAAGTAAGAGAGAAATCTCCTCAGACTTACAAATTAAAATTGGATTTGTAAAAATATTATTTACCAGTTTTTAGTAAATTTTTTTACTAGCTTGACATGTAAGTTTGTTAGAATTGCTAGTAGTATATCAAAAGTTTTATTAGTCCAAATTTAATTTCCAAATTAACAGAAGCTTAGATCAAAAACACAGCACAGTCTTGGGAATATATGTACATAGGTGTCGGAGTCTACTAGTATTACGTAACTTATCAACATTTATGACAGCTTCAAACGATTCATTGCGTTATTTAAATAAAATTAGAGGTTCGAAATTGTGTCTGCTCCTAAGCGTTCTTGAGATGATGCTGGTCGTGGTCACATCGACGAAGCACTGCGAAGTGTGTCATTTGAAAGGTGTTGGTGGATCGACAACCCCGTTCTAAAGTCCCCGTCATTGTGTATCCCATGTTGAAGTCAGCTTGAGTAACGTTTGTTGTTAGGTATAACTGCAATCAAAAAGTTCGTTTATTGGCTAATAGTTTTCTAGTAGTGCTTCCGTGATTTAGACAGTAGATATGTACATTATATATTATTATTATTAAATTCTTTATTTTTAACTAAACTTTTATTTAAAAAATATTTATATAAAGAAGGTAAACAGGCTGGCATTCAATGTTGCTGATAGTGTGTTATTTATGGTAGATGTATTTGTTGTTATAGTACCTTAAAATCTGCATCCGTTCCAAGGTGTTTGAATGTTCCTACTATGTAGACCGCATTACCACCGCTCACAACCATACGTGCATGTGTGCTATGCCTGAAACAAACATTATTATTAGCACTTAAAATTTCAGTTATCATTAGAACCCCTAGAACATAGTAATCATGTAAGTTGCATAAACAATTTCTTTCAACAAAATAACAATAATAACTAAAAAATACAGAAAACTAAATTGGTATATAAAATCATCTAACATTCATTCACATTTAATCATTCCTTTAACATAATCATTCCTTTAACAATTCCTTCAAACATACCTGCTCCATCCTCACATCCTATCCATCTCACTCGCTTTCTTGTTCCTCTGATCATTAAGCTTATAGCCCTTATTACAGAAATTTGTATTTAATTTTTTAGCCAGCCTGCAACTTGTGAGAATGGCTTCTGCCATTTTTCAGAAAGCCGTGAAGCGGTCTTTTTGACAAAAGCCGCGTACTCAGCACCTAATGAGCCATCACATGAGATAACCAACGGCGTAAATGAAGCTCTGAGATCTTCTGCTGCCCTGTCGTATTTATTTGTAATCATGTAAGTAGTTTTATTTCATTTTATATTATTGTTTGTTTATGATGTTTATTTTAATTATATTTATGTATATTTCGTATTTATGTATATTTCGTATTTATGTATTACGCGGTGGAGGCTCGGTTGTAAGAACGCTTATCTTATAAAAGGATTATAAAAGGACGGTTCAAACCCCAATGAGAAATACACTTTTCTTACGCACATTTGTCATAGATTTACAACACCACCTTTCACGTTAAGCCGTCGGTCCCGGTTCCACTAATACCAACTTGTGGAATCTTTAATAAATTGTCAATAAAAATTGACATCATATCCTCGCCAAGCCAACTAGCCAGCGTGGCGAGTGTAGGCCAAATTCTCCAGATATATGTTCTGGAAGGCCCATCTCCAGCAGTGAAGGTCTAGGACGCTGTGTTCTAGGGGCTGTAATGATGAACGTACATTATTTACTATCTTAATTTTAAGAAATAATATACCTATATAATTACAATAAACATACATATACCTACATACAAATACTATATAATAAATACATGCTAATAAAACTACACAATGTAATAAATGCGATACAATAAATATAAACAACTACACAATACTGTGGTCTTTTGGAATATTCGATTCACACGCAACGGTAAACATACGAAGAGGTTTGTCCAAAATGTCCGTAATTTTATTTTGTAGAAAGTTGATACAATCAGACTTGAAAAATATTGGAATGTTCGAGAGAGAGGGATGCAAATAGTAAACCCTCTTAAGCGTTCTTAAAGATCTTTATCACGCTTCTAACTTGGTCATTTAAATATTTATGCGATTGAGATAGTGTTTATGGCGATGTTTGGAGTAAACATAAGAGTTTAAATTACGTGGTAATAAATAAAAGTAAATCCTCCACTTTAATCCATGTAGCATCTTTATTTACGGCACGTTTGCGACTTCCGAATGCGGCGACAGACAGTAACGCTCTCTAGCGCGGTTGTTCAATTTAAAAACCTAGCAACTGTCATGGTCGCGTTTTGTTTATAGAAATTACTAGCGGTGCTAGCATAAAATGCTTTTTTAGAGTGATCAATTACCAAAAAATTGATGTGATGAAAACAAAAAGCGATCAATTAAAAAAAACTGTAATTTTAACATGAAAAAAATACATTTTTAACAGTGCTACGGGAGATGGTGTATTGTTTGACAGAAGAACAACGTCAAATCTAAACTTAGCAGTTTGGTTGTTTTGCATTTTAACTTGTTAATGTCAAAATAAAAACCAAAATCCTTTTATTTATCAAAGCTAACGGAGGTAAAAAATGTAACACAGTTTAAAACTTTAAATGAAACTGTTGATGGCGCTGGTTTATAGTGTTAGCATAGTAATGCTAGCGCAGCTTATAATTATTGACTTACTTTATGAAGTACATAAGCGGTGCTAATGGATTGCCTAACGAAATATGTTCAAGGCTATACAGGCTGATTTTTTTAAACTGGGTGTGGCCACTGTCTAAGCTACGAGGAATATCGAAATATGCTAGAAGAAGTTTCCAAGCCGAATTTGATAAAGAATAAAACTGCATAAGGCAGCAAATCGGACGTGAAACTATATTGACAATGAGGTTTGATTCCTGCAATTTGTTTCCTTAAGTTTGACGTTTGACATTACTTTCTGCGTGACATTAAATAAAACTACAGAAATTAAGGTGTAAAATGAGTTTAGAATTACACAGGTTTAAGACCTTCCCGGTCTTGAGCCAAAACTTCCACTCTTTATGCATGCGTTGACCGAACGTAGGGGTACCTTCCCTCGGAGAGGCTGAAGACGGGGACCCGGAGAGCGCTGACGATCCGAAGCAGACAACGAGGCGTCACGGGGATCCTGGGTTATCTTTTCAAGCTGGGTCCCAGCTCTAAGCTAGCTAGTGTAATAATACTGGATGTTTTTATTTAAACAAATATTTAATCGATAGCCTATGTAATATATTTCGTCTGGAGACAGGAAAGTTGGCAATTATTTCTGCCAACTTATTAGCCTCGCTATACAGAGGGGAAATGTTGCCAGTCTTCTTGGGATTATCCCTGAAGGGTCGCTCTAGAGGACATTTTTTACTTATAGTTTATTTTTTATTAGGTTTAGTTTATATTTATTTGTTACTTTTAAGTAGTTTTAATCATTTCGTCAGGCAACACATCGCTATTGCTTTTATCGGCGTGTTTTATTATATAAAAAGTGGATTTGACTATTAGTTACTTACTGGGTTTTTAGATTTGATAGCTGAGCTATAGTTCCGGTCGTTTGTCAAATGGCGCGAAATTAGTGCGCAAACCGTTTTACCTGGCGCCGGCCCTGCGGTCATGCGGCAAGGAAGCGCAGAGCTATAAATACCAACACCGCAAATACTTAGTGCAACTGTCATTTTTATTACGAGCAATAATATTGTAGCACAACCCCTAGAACACTCGTAGAAGACTCCTAGACCTTCACTGCAAGAGATGGGCCTTATAGAACATATTTTTGGAGAATTAAAAATAGCTTGAAACAAATAACGTACATCCCACCGATAGTATTCATGAAGATTACATTAAAGTGGGGTTCACATATCTCAACTATTTTAAAGAGTTCGAGTTTAACCGCCTACGCTGTTAAAAAAAATATCGTTCGATTCTAGGGGAATGTACGTAATTTAAACAAAATTTCAGTTAATCTATTTCAATCGCTTGTTAAAAATAACTGAAAGGGTTATTATACCATCAGCGAGTACTTGATGACAAGCGTGTTTGGTTCTAATTTATTTCAAATGTCTGCCTCCGTGGTCTAGCGGTTAAGTCCGTGGATTTAGACTCGGAGGTACTGGGTTCGATTCCTGGTCGGAACACAAAAATATTTATTAATGTAAATAAATACATGTAATAAATATTTAATTTATTTGTGATACTTCTCGAGTTTGGTACGCTGGAGACATCGACAAGCTTGCCACTTGTCATGATTGGCCTATAGTAAAGTTGGCTAAATGTGAATCCGCTTACTTATAAGCGTGGTTTCTGACCACTCCGAAAGAGAAACGACCGTAGTATCCTATTAAAAGAATCCTATAGTATACCTATCCTATTTTACGAAGATAACTAATATAACTTGTGTCATATATTTATTAAAATAATTTTAAAACATGTTTCGTAGTTTTTTCCAAACCCTATTTATATTCTTTTGATGTTTAGAAAAAGATGTTGCATTTCAGGTAAATTTATATATTATTATTTACTTTTATACATTTTTTTTTATTATATACGCCAATATTCTTTTGATTTAGTAAAATAGAGAAAAACTTTATAAATGTTTATGCTATTTGTGACTGTCTAAAATTAGGTATATTATAACTCATAACTCTCTCCTTGCGATTCTTTCACATCACACAAACTCTGTTTCTGACTCTTTTTCAGTAGTTGCTGTTCTGCTTTGGAACAACTTGCCCCTTAATATCCGTGAAGCCCCAAGCAGAGCTATCTTTAAAAAACTAGTTTACAATCACCTTTTACAATTACAATAAGCATTTGTCTGTTTTCTTTAAAGATGTAGTGTAGTATATGTATGTATGTTGTATATGTAGTTTATATAATAATTTATATATGTATGTATATGTACTTCGTTTATGTAATGTGTATACCCATTTATATATGTAATTTTATATTGTACCTAGTTGTAAGTAAATATTGTATTTTTATTTTTCTTTTCATATTTGTTGTTTATTTGCTAACCTTACCTCTTAAGTTTTCACTGTCCCGAAGGTTGATTGGAAGAGAGTGCCTATAGGCATTATGTCCGCCTTTTGTTTGTATAACAATAAAGTTTTTAAATAAAATAAAATAAATATATGATAGTCTAAAATGACAGTAATTTTATTTCCTAGGATAGAAATATACTAGAAGAGAGTTTTACTATATTTCTGAAAAATATAATTAAGTACTAAACTGTTTTGGTCCGCTAAACAGCATAATATAACTACCTCTACAAAAACATTTGATATGTAAGAGAAAGCAGAAACAAGAGCAAATAATAAGGATCGATTTTTCTGTTTTGTTTCATGTCGATTCAGTAAAATGAAGGTGAAAGTTTTAGGGAAAGTAGCTTCTGAAATAGGACGTACTTTACGCTGTACTGGCGAGAAATTGAGATTGATTAAAGTTGCTAGAATATAAGTAAAAACATATTGTTCTAAGTTAATTATAGTACATTAAATATAAATTAAAAGCTACCTAAATAATAAAATTAAAAATAAAATAAACTATAAATAAAAAATGTCCTCTAGAGACGTCCCATCCGAGATAGCCCCAAGGAGACTGGCAACATTTCCCCTCTGTATAGCGAGGCTAATACGTTGGCAGAAATAATTGCCAGCCTTCCTATCTCCAGACCTTTCTGTCAGCCGCTTTGAACATATTGTTAAATATATTTTTTATGAATTACATAGTTTGCTCAATTAAATTTTATTCCTACCATCTGTTCGAGTATGCCGATGATCTGCAACTGTCACTGAACTTTGATTCAAGCAAACTAAAAACTGCCTCCGTGGTCTAGCGGTTAAGTCCTTGGATTTAAACTTGGAGGTACCGGGTTCGATTCCTGATCGGGACACAAAAATGTTTATTAATGTAAATAAAAATACATTTAATTAATATTTAATTTATTTGTGACATTTTTCGAGTTTGGTACGCTGGAGACATCGACGAGCTTGCCACTTGTCATTATTGGCCTATAGTAAAGTTTGCTAAATGTGAATCCGCTTAATTATAAGCTTGGTTTCTGACCACCCCGAAAGGGAAACGGTCGTGATGATACTTTACTTCTAAAAACTAAACTGTGAACTGTAAATTGCGATTGGGGTCCATTCGCATTTTCCAGTAAGATTCAGATAATGATTGTAGGCTTGTGCCTAATTGCTTTGTAGCAATTGGTGGGCAGGCTGGACTCGGGTTCACTACCGTCTCTAAATTTTAACAACATCCCCTTTATCTGTCTGTCACAGCGTTAGGAACCTGGGTACAATGTAGTATTAGAAGTTATATGTCTTGGTATTGCCATGTAAGAGAAGTCATTAGGAAAAAATACGCGTCATGCACTCTCTAAGGCATTCACAGCACTTCATTCCATTCTCGGCGTACGTTAGTTAGCTCATTACTTCTTCCAATTACCGACTAAGCAGACGTCTGTTACTACGATCTCACTGAAGAACTACTTAATAAACTCGATCGCCTTCTCAACTTACGCATTCATATAACAAGTGGTAAGCTCGTCGATGTCTAACGTAGGTGTACCAAACTCGAGAAATATCACAAATATTGAACCGTGTTCAAAATCCACGGACTTAACCGCTAAACCACGGAGGCAACAAAGGTTAAGGACCGGGGCTCGACAAATAAAACAACAACGACCGCCTCCGTGGTCTAGTGGTAACAAACGTTGCCGTGAACTCGTGAGGTCGTGGGTTCGATTCCCACCGGGGGCAAGTTGTACATTGTATAATTTGTCTCGGTCTGGGTGTTTATATGTATAATATGTATATATTTACAAAAAAAAAGTATAATATGTAGTTTATCAACCATCTAGTTTTCGTAACACAAGCCTTGTAGCTTACCACGGAAACTAGATGGCGCTGTGTGACCTGTCTGAAAATATTTATTTATTTATTTATTATAACATATTAGGGAACTACCTACGAAATTATTTAAAATTAGGGTAATAAATTTACTTGTCCAGAAATGTTTTAAGCGACCAAGGACTACCTGAACTGCGACAAGCTCATATAAGCGCAAAGTAGACTTGGTATTTTTTATTTAATATTTTTTGGGTTATTTTGTGTTCTATTTCTTTATTATTGTTTTTTGTGTCTTATTTCTTTATTATTATTTTTTGTGTCTTATTTGTTCATTATTATTTTTTGTGTTATATTTATGTTAGATATAAGTTTAGTTTTTAAAATAAAATTTTGTATGCCACAAATGGCGAAATGTGTCGAGCCAAAACTTACCAACCACCTGTGTTTTCATACCATATTTCATACAAATAAATATTTTCATTTCATTTCAATCAAATAACGCGTCGTAGATTTATTGTATATTCAGTTGAGGACACTTCCGCACATTTAAGAGTGTAGGTAATCTAGCTAATGCTTATCTCGTGTAGCAGCCGGGCGTGAAGAAGAGACGCTCGGCTGGTGGGGAGTTGGGCGACGGACGAGATGAGTCTCCGGAAGCCCGCGGATCTTTTAACCCAAAACTCGTTCCCCAATTAGGGGATTACGGTCGCTTGGTCGTCCGAACAACAACTGCAATCACTAGTCACAAGAATGAAGGAGGGATGTGCAGAAAAAGGACTCCGTTTGAATGCGAGAAAAACTAAGGTACTAGTGTTTGAAAGAAGAAGGATGACAACCTTGACGATAAAGATTGATGATGAAACTCTAGAACAAGTAAATGAAATTATATATCTGGGCAGTGTTTTCACTGCGGATGGGAAGTACGATAGGGACGTTGAAAGAAGAGTGAACGCGGGAAATAGTGTTAACGGTGCCCTGGGGTCACTGATCGGCAGTCGAAATGTCAGTGACAAAGCTCGGCTCGCCATACACAATGCCATGTTGGTACCAACACTGATGTATGGAAGCGAGTCGTGGATACGTCAGAATACGCATGACAGTAGGGTTAATGCCGTAGAAATGAGGTCGCTGCGCCGGATATGCGGCGTCACATTGGCGGACCGCATACGTAACGTCGAAATACGGAAAAGGGTTGGTATAAAAGAAAGCATAGGGACAAAAATAAGAAAAGGCATGCTACGATGGTTCGGGCATGTTGAAAGAATGAGCAAAGAAAGATTGACGAACCAGATATATAATGCGAAAGTTGTGGGTGAAAGAGGCCCTGGCAGACCGAGACTCACATATCACGATCAAATAAATAAAACACTGACTGAAGGTGCATTAAAAAGCCTTCGTAACAAAAGGGCATGTATGAAGAGGTTGATGAACGTCGATGAAGCGAAAGAGGTATGTCGTGATCGTGTCAAGTGGCGCTCAATTGTCTCTGCCTACCCCGCAAGGGATCTGGCGTGAAGATGTGTATGTGTATGTTGGTGATTTTAATGCACAATGTGTACTTGAACAAAGTTATGTTTAATATTATATTGTCGGCGCACCCGCAAAAAGAAGTTGCGCAGAAAAAGTTTCAAATTAATGAGAAACGGCTGATTTTGACACATTGAAAGAAAGAAAAGTAAATACTTTATTTATCGCAACAATTACAATAGTTACAAAAAAATTAAAATATGCAAGGAATAAATTTAAATGTAAGCCTATTCTATATACCGAAACATACAAACAGGTGTGGCGATAAATAGGTGGTCAGCTCAGCATATGCTACAGCCGAGGCTGCAGCGCTGATTTTCAGCTGATGCCTTATGTTGGGTGAGTCACGGGTCGCAGAGATGTACAGTACCATTCACTAAATCGGAAAGAGCACTAAATGTACAGTTTACATATATGTGTCATAGTCATTGCGTACCGTCCCTGAGGGTGACAAATCAACATCGAGCTATGCTGCGCTGTACTGCGCTGTGCTATATTATAATATTTTGATGAGGATACAAACAAACCATGCTGTGCTGCGCTGTGTGAGGCTAAGTGTCGAGCGAGGCGCGCTACCCGCCGTGCTGAGCGAAAAATAATTCAAATGATTTTTAGTCATTCGCAAATATTAAAAAAAATCGTCTTCAGTGGCAATATTCTTTAGAAAATTAAATTCTCCGTATTTTTCACGTATGGTGTGTGGTAACAAGCTACCGTGACTGGACTCTTTTAACGAAAAAATAACACGTAATCTATCCATATCCGCTTCTTCTTCACTTTCATCTTCATCGGATTCAACTATGTCGTAATTAAATTTAAAAATAAAGTCATTTTTGACGAGATAAACGACTACACGAGCTGCTGATTACTTTTATTACTGAGCTAAGCAAAGCGCAGCACATCTTGATGTTGATTGTTAAAAAAACTTAAGAAACACAGCACAGCACAGCGCAGTACAGCGCAGCATAGCTCGATGTTGATTTGTCACCCTGAGCGTTCTGTTTCTCCGAGTTCATCGCATAACGCATTAATGCGTTTCTACTATGACAAATATAAACTGCCATGTTACAACTGTACCTACTTTTTATATAAAGTGCTTCTCATTTACCCTAAGGTTGGCATTAAGTTAGCCCACTGTATAATGTGCAATAATATTTTGCAATAAAAAAATGCTCTTTATTCTATATAAACGTATTTAAATAGGGAATTTGTTGGTAGATCGTCCGTGTGCATTCCGGACACGTATCGCTGTTAGTAGGACGCGGCCAACACGTAGTCCTAACGGCCGACGTAATGGATCTCAGCCCTGTAATAGTCGAGACCGGCGCCCTTGCAGACAAACTTCCGCCCAACAAATTAAAAACCTTTACGCGCACTTTTGCTCCTCTTTCCGCCAAAGAGCGGCATTTTTTAAAAATGAGCTTCATATTTTGTGAAATTACTTTTAAGAAATATTTATTTTATTTTTTATTTTTATTTATTCAGGAAACATAACTGTCTCCGTGGTCTAGCTGTTAAGTCCGTGGATTTAGACTCGGAGGTACCGGGTTCGATTCCTGGTCGGGACGCAATTATTTAATGTAAATAAATACATTTAATTAATATTTAATTTATTTGTGATATTACTCGAGTTTGGTACGCTGGAGACATCGACGAGCTTGCCACTTGTCATGATTGGCCTATAGTAAAGTTGGCTAAATGTGAATCCTCTTCTTTATAAGCAGTCGTGATGATACTTTAATTTGCTTTTATTATTAATAAAAAAATAAGAATACAAGTTTAAATAATATAAATTTTAACCAAAAATATTATAAAAAAATAAAAGGTTTTTATGTACCCTTAGTTTGAGAGTTCTATTTTAGGCCCAATTCTTTCAGTAAGTGGTGCAAAGAAATTGCTGGATTAACTTCTATGAGATCATAATATTTGCAGTCATTGGTGGTGCTCATTGAAGTAATCATGGACAGCATCTAAGAAGGTACGAACTTGGATATGTATTCGCGCAATTTGTGGGGTTCCACCATCCACTCTTTAAACAGCTAAAATTGCTGACCCTCCCTGGTTTATATATTTATGAAACAGTATTGTTTGTTAAACAACACCCTGAACTATTCATTAAAAGCTCAACAATATTTAATAAGTATAACACTAGGTACGCTAACAGTCTAATCTCTGAAATCATACCGAAGAGCAGAGTTTTTGACAACAACTCATACAATATGGCAATAAAATTGTACAATAAAATACCTACTACACTTCAAGAATTGCCTAGTTCTTCGCGCCATTTTGCGTGGACATGTCAAGTGCAAGTTTTTTTTTTGTAAATTAATTTACTGTGGATATTATTGGTCAAAAGTGGTGTTGTTTTGTTTAATAATGTTCTACAATGTGAATAGTTATGGAAAACGATAAATTGTACTTTAAATATGGGGCACAAGTTGCAGTTTATTTTTTGCGGTTTTCCCGCGCTGTCAACTCCCATATTTTACCCGACGTGTTTGGGCTATAATGAAGCGAGTGACTCCAAGTAAAGCATCAAATTCTGCAACATCTGGAATTTGATGATCCCCAACTCTGTTATGAACATATATTATGCAAATAAATTACGTGTTTAGGACTGATGTATTTTAAAGACAATTAAAAAAAAAAAAAACAAGTTTTGCCTACAATTAAATTTTAAAAAGTAATTTACGTCTGGTTGTGCGAGTTTAGTTTATATTATTTTTTTTATCATTACAGCCCCTAGAACACAGCGTCCTAGACCTCCACTGCTGGAGATGGGCCTTCCAGAACATATATCTGGAGAATTTGGCCTACACTCGCCACGCTGGCCAGACGGTTGTTTATATACCACAAATGAATTCTTAAATAAAAAACTAAAATGAAATATTGACATTGTATAGCTATTTAGATTTAAGTTTTGATATTACATACTCGTATATTCTCTGACATAATGTACTCATACTCGTATATGGTGCTGACATCAAGTCATACCTACATTGCATGCTGAGGCTCAGTAAGACATCATCACGAAGTCTATATCATAATATATAAAAATGTTAATAATAATTTATTACTGTTGTAACATATTAGGTTAAGATGTTTTATGCAATAAAGAATTTTGAATTTGAATTTGATGATCCAACATGACAGCCAGATTTTCGCCGTAAACGTTCCTGGTGGTTTATAAATAAATATTTCCAGACAGCTCACACAGCGCCATCTAGTTTCAGTGGTAAGCTACTGGGCTTGTGTTACGGAAACTAGATGGTTGATAAACTACATATTATACTTTTTTTTTTTTGTAAATATACATATAAACACCCAGACCGAGACAAATTATACAATGTACAACTTGCCCCCGGTGGGAATCGAACCCACGACCTCCCGAGTTCACGGCAACTTTTGTTACCACTAGACCACGGAGGCGGTCATGGGATTATGGATGGGGTTATGGACTCCTGGTTGAATTCACATGGATATTTTGCTTTAATTTTTTATTGTTTTTAAATGCAGAGAGAAAGACGGACATTATTGGACATTTTATCTAATAGTAATACCAGGCAATTCATTTAGGTAAAATAGTCGGTAACGGTAGCCATAACTGTTACCGTTAACGACTATAGTTTAGTTTGCCCCTCATTACGTTTCTATTTGTTTTTCTCTGCTAAACTCGCTACGTTAAAAGATTTTTCAAGTCTGAGACTTTTGAGAAATGTAGTCTATCTACTTACTAGGAAATAAAATTACGAACAATTTGGACATATATATATTGGATATAAACGAGTATCCATACATATTTTTTTGCCACAGGAAATCCCTACCGGGTACCAATCCCCGCTGTAAAGGCAGCAGGGAAAGATTATGTTATGTTAAGGTAGCGATTGGGAGCAATTTTTTTATTTATAATATTTTTAATTTATTTAATATTATTTAAGTTTTAAGTTGTAGGTTTTTTAAATTATTAAGTAATTTATTATTATAAATTTGAATATATATATATATATTTACAGGTATTATCAATGTCTTTTTTTATTTATTACTATATATTTATTTGGTTTAAATTAACTAAATACTAAACTTTAAAAACATATAAAAACCTACAACTTAAAACTTAAATAATATTAAATAAATTAAAAATATTATCTTATATATAATATTATCTTTATATATATATATAAATTATTATATATAATTACATATGTAATTGCTGTTTGAGGTGATCTCAATGTCATACAAATAAGAAGACTTCTGGTGTCAATTATGTTGTTTATTGGAGAATATCCCTGGACGGGAATTTAGCGTTTGCGACTGTTGGCGAGGTGTGCGCGGAACCGACGGTCGTGCGCGTCGACTGGTGCATCTCGGAACGTCAGTCACCACATATACATACATATTTAGCCTAGATTTACTCCAGAAACATCTAGAATTTTTTTCCTCAGCTTCTCAATAAAAAGTTTTGATTCCAAATAGTACCTACCTAATGTTTCTATTGCGAAAGGAAGGAATATAGTCGTATAATCATTCGATAGACATTAATATTTATTGTGAAATTCAATCTATTTCCATTTGTTATAAAAAGTAAAGTAAAGTATCATCACGACCGTTTCCAAGCCAACTTTACTATAAGCCAAACATGACAAGTGGCAAGCTCGTCGATGTCTCTAGCGTACCAAACTCGAGAAATATTACAAATAAATTTAATATTAATTAAATTTATTTATTTAAATTAATAAATATATTTGTGTCCCGACCAGGAATCGAATCCGGTACCCCTGAGTCTAAATCCACGGAATTAACCGCTAGACCACGGAGGCTACTCATATTATATCATATCTAATGCGAATACAATCCTTTATTCGTCTTCTTCGTGCAGACATGAATTATTAACCAGATACGTGTCAGAATAATATCATTAACGAAGCTCTTCTTTTACCCTTACGCCTAATATTTTCCTTATGTATAAAATTATATTCAAGATCTAGGGATCCGTTGTGTGCCGTTTTTTATAGGGTTTTATATAATATTTATTTATATTTAACTAAAATGATGTCATGAAATAACTACTAAACTTAACTTAAACGTATGACTGTGTGGCGCTTAAGTGGCGCGGTGGTGGCTCGGTTGTAAGAACGCGTACCTTAAATCCCACAAAGGTCAGTTCAAACGCACCCGGCATGTACCAATGAGAAATACACTTTTCTTACGTACATTTGTCATGGATTTACAACACCACCGTTCCCGTGCCTCGGAGAGCACGTTAAGCCGTCGGTGTCGGTCCCAGTTCCACTAATGCTAACTTATGGAATCGTTTATAACATGTTATAAAATAAAATACATCATATCCTCGCCAAGCCGTCTGGCCAGCGTGGTGAGTGTAGGCCAAATTCTCCAGTTCTGGAAGGCCCAACTCCAGCAGTGGAGGTCTTGGACGCTGTGTTCTAGGGGCTGTAATGAATGAATGAAACGTATAACTTATTGTGGGATGCCACATGTGTGGACACCCTGGCGCTTTTCTACTTGTCCTTGACCCCAATACCCAGGCGCTGCTGCATTATAAACAGAGAACCTCAAAAGGCGGAAATACACCCAGCTTCAATCACCTGTAGCTAGTACGGTGGCTTTTCCGCACTTAAGCGTCTCTATTGGACCATTGTGCGTGACCTTTACTCCTTCAGTGGAGCCATCCGATCTCCTCCAGAAAGGCCAGGATACCCGTTACGTTCCTGCAAACCTCCGGAAGAGTCCTCGCAGTCTGGACACCCCAGCTTCTTGGGAGATGTATTTTTGAGCCGTTTGGAGTTGAAACTCTCGGGCCGTGGGGACTTGGCACAGGAAATTTTCAAGGCGTTGTTAAAACAGCTTATCAACACCTCGGAAGACAAAAGGGTTGGGCAATATTTGGGCCAAAGGATCAGCATTGCAATTTAACGTGGCAATACTGCCAGTCCTTGACACTTTGCTCATTGGCAGCGATTTGGAGCAATTTTTTTATTTATATTATTTTTATTTTATTTTTGTTTTTAGTTGTATTATTACTTAAAGTTTAATATGTTTTAAAAGTATCAGTTTTTAGTTTAACAAATAATTTAGTTTTTTAAATCAAAATAAAATCAATACAATTATTAAAACATATATGTACTAAACAAAGTGGTAATAATGGTCTAACTGCCAACACCCTGCGCTCCCTCTCAATGTCCCCATCATTGACATGCCCTAAATACCTAAACCTGTCAACCAGCTATAATGGAACGCCACCGAGGAATATTGAAAGCACATGGCGAGGCGGTAGTCTACTTGCTTTAAATAAATATAAACATAATATATATATATATATATATATATATATATATATATATATATATATATATATATATATATTGACTCGCACTTACACATTACACGTGCTTCAATCACCTACACTGTCAATACACATACACATTAGACATAATGATGTGTGGATATGTTATTGTCTCTTCATTTTGTATATTAGTGATTATTGTAGTAATTTATTATTATAATTTTTAAATGTCAATTTATTTATTTCAAAAAAGCTTAAATTAAATAAACTATGTAATTTACAACAAAAACTAAATTTAACCTAAAAAAATATATATATAAAACTAAAAAAAAATAGCTCCTCCAAATTTCTGTCTTGTGGCATGGTGCCCAATACACTAGCAGCATTTCCCCTTTGAATTAAGATACTTAATTTTTGTGAGAAAAAACTGCCAGCCCTATTGTCACCAGAGACGTCAATAAGCCTTGGAACATTTTTTTTTTTAACTAGGTTTTTTGTAAAGTTTAAATTATTTATTATTCGTTCGAGCTGTACTTGCTATATGTTTAGTTATAACAATGTTATTCCATAAATAGCTAGGTGTTAAATATAAAATTTTAATAATAATTTGTAAGAAACAGCGGTGGAATAAAAAATAAAAATCCAGTACTAACCAAATCTTAAGAAAAAGGCGATCGGCACTTATGTGGGGATGAGAAGTTATCACAAAACGCTCAGTAGAAATATGGCTTAGAATAATATATGGGAATTAAATCCTTTTAAGCCGAGGATGTATGTCGGTGGAGATTTTTATTTACAGCACGTCCCGGCCACTTTTCACCGTGCGGCAGCTACGTTGCAAATTCTTTCGGCGTTTCATAGACGTATGAAAAAAATATCCATACAAATTTTATCTCGTAAGCAGTCCACGGTCGAGTTATTACAGGGTTAATAATAATAATAGTTTATTGACACAAAAGAAAATATACATATTGAACAAATAAAACAAATAAAATTACAGTGTTGTATATGCTTAATTTAGTAGAAGTCTTCTGTCCCCTATACTAAGGTTGCCCTGGTCTTATAGGGGACAGCTAGTAGACTATATAATGAAAGTGGTTTTGCGGCAAACAAGTGCCTTCACTCCGTAGCCACGACTCAGACTTAGCTGTAAAGGCACACAGGGCCAACAGTGAGATAGAGACGGTTTATAGGATTTTAGTCCGTAGGCGCCCTGGGGCTTCACTAGGAAGCTTCACGGATGAGTGGGGCAGGCGACCCCCACCCGCGTTGGCCCTTCAGGCAGGGGGCGTATCATTGATGTTTTATTGATTCACCGTCTATAAAAAAAAAGCAGCAGAGTCGTTCAGTATAAACTGTTACAAGTCTAATTTCACACGCCTTATGTCATACTCAATTTTTTTTTAAAGTTGATTGTAAGGCGGAATTGAAAAATCGTGCGGTCTACACAACTAACTTATATATATTTCAAGAACTTTTTATTTAGGCACATAGGTTTTTTCAACGATAATAGTATAAGTCAAGGGTTACAGATTTGAGATATTTAAAAAGTTAATGTTGTTGGGCACTCACTCTGCTACTACTAACTAATCTAATCAATTTCGGTATTATTAATTATTTATAAAAACAATAACATAATTCTATTTAGGTTAGAACATCGTGGAACATCTCGGACACCATGGGCTTTCTTGCGCTAGAAGTGCTGGCCGCATTCCTCATCACGCTGCTTTGAACGACATCATTCGAAGAGCTTTTGTCACTGCTGGAGTACCCGCGATCCTAGAACCCTCTGTGATTGCGCGGAGCGATGGCAAAAGACCCGACGGCATGACCGTTGGGCCGTGGAAACTTGGCAGGTCCCTGGTGTGGGATGCGACATGTGTAGACACATTAGCCCCATCACACATCCAGGCGACCTCGTCAAGCGCGGGAAGTGCGGCGGTTTCTGATGAGAACCTCAAGCTGCGCAAATACGCCAACCTCAGTACAGGTTACGAATTTGCGCCGTTTGGGGTCGAGACGATGGGCCCATGGGGACACTAAGCCAAGCCCTCTGGCCAAGGAGTTGTCCAAACGGCTAAGGGAGAAGTCTGGAGACAGGAAGGCTGGCAATTATTTCTTCCAACGTATTAGCTTAGCTATACAGAGGGGAAATGTTGCCAGTCTTCTTGGGACTATCACTGAAGGGTCGTCTCTAGAGGACATTTTTTACTTATAGTTTATTTTTTATTAGGTTTAGTTTATATTTATTTTAATTTTTACTTTTAAGGAGTTTAAATTTATATTGTAATTATTTTATACTGTTTGTATATTACTTCATTAAATTTCTCATTGGTAAAAAAAAAATTTGGTTAGTAAGTTAGTATTTTAATTAGTATTATATGTATATATAATTAAATATTTAGATAAATTATTTTTATTGTATATATTAATTTACTAAAACAATAATATAATATACCCATTTATTATCGTTAAGCACAATATTCACATACTCACATTGTATTATAAGAGATCTGTCATTCATTAATTTAAAATAAGAAAATAACTTTTTTAAAAGATAAAAATCATTATTCGTAGAACAAAACACTACTACATAGTAAATAAGCTTGCGTCTGAGAATATATTATATCATATTATTATAATATATTATTAATTGATCTCGCTCAAGGGACTTCCTACGAAATAGAGAGAGAAAGAATTGCGTAAGTCAACAATCGCGCGATCGTCGACCTCTCGTTACCTATTTCTAACTTCTCTGCGCCGTAACTTAAGATTTAGTATTGAGTAATTAAAATAAATAATACGAAATTAATTAATTTTATTTTAGATTATAATACATACAAATTTTGTCTTTCATAAATTCCATGCGGTATATTTATTTATTTATTTAAAATCTTTATTGTAATTTACAATCGGCGAACATAATGCCGTAAGGCATTCTCTGACCGTTGACCGTGGGGACAAATGAGATTTCTTTGTTAGATCGAGGATAGTGAAAATTATATTTATAAATTATTTTTATTCCAATAAATATCATAAAAGTAAGCAATTCCTATATAAACATACATATACTTAAATACTATATACATAACATTACTACATACACATATACATAACATATAGATAACATTAATACATAAACATATATTATAAATACTATACATAAAAATAACTACTGTATATATCAATAGTATACATAATATCGAGGTACATACATTATATCAAATAATTATTTATTTATTATTTATTTATACAAGGGGCGGGCTTAATGCCGCTAGACATTATCTGACAGCCAACCTTAGGGACAGATAAAGCATTTAAAGTGAACGGTAGGAGCAAGTAAATATCCAATATATTATAACTAAACGATCACATTGTAAGCAATAAACAATATGTTAATTATATACACACATAAACACATACATACATACACACAATAATACATACAATACAATATATATACATACACTAAGTAGGTCTCTTGTTAGGAGCCATTTAAGAAATGCAAATAGACCACCTTTTTAAATTGAACTCGATTTGATGCTTGTCTTATATTTAAGGGCAGGTTGTTCCACAAATTCGCAGCAACAACTGCAAAAGAGTTTGACACAAAGGAAGAATGATGCTAGGGAATTGAAAGAAGAGAGTTATGTGATTACTATGTCAGAAGGTGTTTGAGACATTTTGCTTCAGAGCACCTTTCTGAACATTTTTACTGCTTTTGACAACTTGTTTCATCTCTACTATTTTTATCAGAGTTGTGACGTTTTTTTATAGAATAGCGTTTTTCGCAAGTTGCATGAAATACGAGTATGGCGGTTATTTAATTTAATTTGTATCGCTTTTATAAAATAAAATAGATAAATATCTAGCAGGTATATGTCTCGAGCTAAGATCGCGAACGAGATAGTGGCGCCCTCTTCCGGTCGTTTCTCAAACTAGCCGAAATTACCGCCCTCACCTGCGCACCAGTTAATTGCTAAAAGCATAGCTTAATGTGCAAGCATGATTCACTGCTTCCTTTCACCACTCGGCTCCGGCGATTTAGATGTAAATTTTAACAAAGTTATTTATATTTAAAGCCGCATCTTAAGTCCTTGATTAACGTGCTCAAAATACGCGATATCAATACTTATATTAGAGATGGTAAAGTCTGAATTCAATTTGATTGTCTATTTGCAGTAAAATGTTGACGAACTAATGCAAATAAACGCATGCCTCTAAAGTGAATTCTTTAATCTAAAAATGACGTCGATCATATTATCGATCTGTTTGCATTGTCGTCCGCCTCCTACAGAAACTAGGTCTGGTAAATGTTAACCTTGGAAGAAAGAAATAACATAAAAAAATGGTTGTTGTGCTGAAAAAGTTGTTACTTGTTTAAAATAATTCATGGGTCAAATGAAATGGTATAGAATGGAATGGAATGGAATGGAATGGAATGGAATAGATTGAAATGGAATGGAATGGATTGAAATGGAATGGAATGGAATGGAATGGAATGGAATGGAATGGAATGGAATGGAATGGAATGGAATGGAATGGAATGGAATGGAATGGAATGAAGTGAAGTGAAACGAAATAAAACAGAACGAAACGGCATAAAATAAAATTCTGTGTATGTATATGGTGGCTCAATAAGATGGGTCTACACAGTTTCTTTTTTTTAGTGCGCAATTAAACCCAACATTCTGCTCCTCTTCCTTCCTATGTTGCATATTTTATGTAATTTCCGGTTTGATCGAAATACACTGACCATGGCGGTCTACCTTCGTCTCGGAGCCCGGAATGTCCACCCGCACCAGTGTCGATGCGGAGAACCAGTCGATCATCTCGGACACCACGGGCTTTCTTGTGCTAGAAGTACTGGCCGCATTCCTCGTCACGCGGCTCTCTAAGACACTTTAAGTCTTTTGTCACTGCTGGTGTACCCGCACTCTTAGAACTATCTGGGATTGTGCGCAGCGATGCGATGCCAAGAGACCCGACGGAATGAATGTTGGGTCGTGGAAACTTGGCAGGTCTCTGGTGTGGGATACAACGTGTGTAGACACATTAGCTCCATCTCACATCCAGGTGACCTCGTCAGGCGCGTGGAGAGCGGCGTTTTCTGCGGAGAACCTCAAATTGCGTAAATACACCAACCTTGGTACCGGTTACGAATTTGCGCCGTTTGGGGTCGAGACGATGGGCCCATGGGGACCGTCAGCGAGGCGCTTGGCCAAGGAGTTGTCAAAGCGGCTGACAGAAAGGTCTGGAGACAGGAAGGAAGGCAATTATTTCTGCCAACGTATTAGCCTCGCTATACACAGGGGAAATGTTGCCAGTCTCATTGGGACTATCTCGGATGGGACGTCTCTAGAGGACATTTTTTATTCAAGTTTAGTTTATTTTTAATTTTATTATTTAGGTAACTTTTAATTTATATTTAATGTACATATATTGATGTACTTCGAATAAAATTGTTTTAATTTATATTTACGGTTAAATGAAAGCAGATTTCTATGTTAATAACAAACCTCCTAGTCCCAGCCACTTCCACCACCTTGCATCGGGACCTCTTCCACCAGCTCGGCTGCAGCGTCCAGTATGATGAAGAAGCACTCCGAGCCCAGCCTTCTTCAGGGAATAATAGCACCTTAAACAAATAAAAAATGTATTAGATAAATCCCACTGTTTTAACATGGCAGAATTTTTGTTTGTAATATGTATAATATAGTTTATTTTAAATAATAAAATAATAACTATTTATTGACACAATTTAACAAAAAAAAAAATATTTTTTTCAAATTTCAAATTTTGTAGACAAATCTTGATGACAGAAGTCAGCTCACTGCCTGACATCAGTGTGCTTAGTGTAAAATGCAAGTTTCGGAAAACGTAACTGCTGTAGTTACGTTTTTTTGTTTTACATTGCGTGTTATTGCAAGTTTGGCTATAATAACAGGCAATGAACTTCGAAAATTTAGTAAAAAAAAATCTACTACTATAGTTGCGTTTACGAAACTTCACTGTCACACTAGGCATACAGTCCTAAACACGTAATTTATTTATAATAATTGTTCATAACCGAGTTGAGGATTATCAAATTCCATGTGTTGCAGAATGCAGTTTTCATGGAGTAATTTCGCGTCAAATATCGCAAAAAATAACTGCAACTTCTGTCCTATATATGGGGGTTTCAATTTGTTGTATTTTGGTGTATCAGCTCCTAAGGGATTTACGTCAATCGTAATAATATTGTTTGAAATATCTACGCTACAATTAAAACAAGTAAAGCTGCCAACAAGTTTTCCAATACAATAGCAGGGAACCAATTTGAAACATTAAGAATTTCGAGTCGGTGAGTTATCTTTGAAATCAAAACAAACGAGCGAAGTAATATTTTACTGGAATCGTTACCTTCGATCTAATACAAGCAGCGAACTTTCCGAAACATTGACTGTGAATTAACTAAATTAGAAAAGTTTTCAAGCCTTTCGGCTCCGACTTGAAAAATAGCCTTTTGACTAAAACTAATATTGCAGACCAGAAACAAAACAGAGTTGTAACGAAGTTTGTTTCACTCGCCCAAGTTTTCTCCTACCTCCATTCTGTTCTCAAATATTAAATAAATACATAACAAGACCAGGCTTGAAGCCAAACAATATAAGAATTTAAGCTAAGACAATTGTCTCAAAATTAATTAGTCTATATTTTATTTATTTATTTAAAAACTTAATTGCACTATGTACAAAGGCGGACTTAATGCCGCCAGGAATTCTCTGACAGCCAAACCCTTAGGACATTTAGACAGTTTTTATGGTAAGTAGGTGCAATAATTGATATAAAATAACAATTTATAAAACTAATACATAAAAATAATAGAGAACTAAAATTACAACTGACGAAATGACTACTGGACCATAGATTTTATAGTGTAAAAGAGTATCTTGAGTGCAAAACAGGTTAATTAATATTGTCTTTTGTTTTAGTGTAGTTGTGATTATTATATTAGTATGTAAGTAAAGATTTGCACGCCTGCTTGCAGGTAGAATACATGTGAGTAGACCTGACTAAAGTTTTGTGACCACTGTACTGTATTTATTGCAAATAAACGATATTAGTAAGAAATATCTATAAAATACAATAAATTTGAATGTTTAAGGTATGAATCCAGTTGCAAAATTATCGTAAACGCAAACCCGAAATGGAATCGATGTTCGTGACTTCCCCGCTCGATTGGCTGCCGGCGCTGTGTTCTTATTTCTTCGCCGCGACTTGGCCAATATTTTCTTTCTCCTAAAGAGTTTTCCTGCTTTCGACAATATTGCGCCAGTTTCAAAGGGCAAAGTCATTGAGGATGAAATCGCTTTCACATCGACTGAACACACTAATGATTGACTTCCGCATGGGACGGCTCGCCAAGCGAACTAAGGACCTACTCACAAATGGTACTGAGCTGAAGTTATGGAATAGAAACAATAATCCATACTAATATAAAAAGCTTAATTTTGTCTATGTATGTATGTATGTTTTGTCTGTTTATTTATTATGTGGAATAAAGATGTGAAATGCTCTTCCAGCCTCTGCGTTTCCACTTTCCTATCATTTAGAGTCCTTCAAGCGAAGTGTGAAAAAGCATCTAGTCAAGCCGGCATAGTGTTAGGGACTGATTTACGGGCAGTTACGAGTATCTGACTTCAGTTGCTAACATTTATGGACCTTGCGCGCCACTTACCATCAGGTGGGCCCAAGGTCACATGTCGTGCTAGTATAAAAAAATAAAATATTTATTATGTACTTTATGTTTAAATATATGTGTATTAGTATGCAATATATATATATAAATATAAATAATAAATATATAAATAAGAATAACTTAATTGATGATTGCAGCTACCATCTATACTGTCTGAATGTCCTAAAGGTTTGGCTGTCAGAGAATGCCTAGCGGCATTAAGTCCGCATTTGTACATAGTGCAATTAAGTTCTTAAATAATTAAAAATATGTTCAATTTGTTTCTAGTTCAATTTATTAATCTAAGCTTTTTATTTTTCTATTTTTGATATAATTGTGTTTACATATTACATAAAATAAAATTACTATAAACTAAACATAATTAAATGTCCTCAAGAGACGACCCATCAGAGATAGTCCCAAGAAGACTGGCAACAAAGCGAAGCTAATACGTTGGCAGTAATAATTGCCAGCCTTTCTGTCTCCAGATTTCTCCCTCAGACGTTTGTATAACTCCTTAGCCAAACGCTTGGCTTAGGATCCATCTTATGTATAAGGATAGAGATAGATAGCATTCAGATAGCAGTCTATCTCTTAAGAATGGACAATTATGAAGCGGTAATAGAAAATTTACACAAATACCGTATTATTCCTTATCATTTTATATACGTTAGTTGGCTTGAGCATTTCATGAAGATATTTTTTTCCTTTTACACTATTCAAAATAAATGAATACCTGGACATATAGCAAAATTTAAATAATTCGCAACGAAATTAATTTCGTGTCGCCGTTCACACGGGCAAAGCCGGAGTAGCTAGTTAGGAATAATTTCTATGCCCAAAAGTAAAATATTAATAAAATATATAAACAGTATTCGTCAATCACCGAATAGAGCCACCTTTAAGAGGATTGTGTTTACACATTTAATTAAGTCCCAATAAATAATACTATTTTAATGTGTGTTTTTAGTTTATTCTAATTATTATGTAGTTATATGTGTATGTACGTATTATGTATATATGGGTATATGTAGGTTTATATATGATGTATATTAATTAGTATATGTATTTGATATTAGGTTAAGTATTAGTTATAGCAAAAACTGTCTCTTTTAACTCTTATTTTTGCACCGTCTCATATTTCTATTTGTTATCTCCTTTGTCCCCAAGGTCGACTGTCAGAGAATGCCTAACGGCATTAAGCTTCGCCTTTTGTACATTGTGCAATAAAGTTTTTAAATAAAATAAATAAATAAAACAAAAAAATCAATCTGAAACGACCATAACTGGCAACACACTGTCATAGACTAATAAATTCTGAGTTGATAGCACTAGATTCTATTATTTTATTCTTGCCCCGTCCTACATTATACATTTATTGACTCTAAATAATACATTATATTGTGTTATCACCGTTACTTTTAAAAGTGATTTACTCCGTCTGTTCTCCCATGATGGATGATGAATAGAACGATTGGGAAAGCAATGGGTCCAGCCCATACAGCTAAGTCTGACGTCATATATATATCTTTATTTTAATGATATAACGAGGTTATCTTCAAATTCCAGATGTTGCAGAATTTGATGCTTTCCTTGGAGTCACTCGCGGCATTATAGCCCAAACACTTTGGATATAATATGGGAAAACAGCAAAAAATAATTTGCAAATTGTGTCCCATATATAAAGTCCAATTTACCGTTTTCCATAATTATTCAGATTTCATGTATATATTTTAGCTATTTATTGTTATTGTTAAGTATCGATAATTATATTGTATTATCGTTTATAAGCATCCTATAACCTCACTTATCACTATCACAAAGGTTAGCTGTAAGAGAATGCCTACCATTAAGTTCGCCATTGTACACTGCTTTTGTAATTTTGTGCAATAAAGTATTTTATTATTATAGCTCATTATTAAATGAAACAACACCACTTTTGACTAACAATGCCACAGTAAATACTTCGTTCCGAGACGCGATAATAGTAACCTAAGCACGCTTAAAGGTGTTCTGAGACGCTGTTTTGCCAAAGCTGTGTGACATCACAAATGACATCATTGACTCTAAGCGCTGTCACTTGTTTGTCATAATGTCTCGCGTCATTTTCAAGTTAATTTAATATTAGGTTTTCTTTTAAATTATTTAATTATTGTAATTCGTTTATACTGTTTGTATATGACTTCTAAAACAAATCTATAATTAATATTTAAGTAGGAAGTGAAAAAAAATGTCTGTAATACGGCAAGTTATTTTAACAGAAAATAAGTTAATAATATTAAACTTTACACATATAAAGATGAATAAACCGAGAGATGTATATTTGTTAGTATTCATATTCAAAGATTTGGAATCCGCAATTTATCTTCCATACATTAAAAAAAAAAACATTTTATGAACGAAAATGTGATTTAGACCGTTCCGAATTGATATCACGCTCTGAGCATCCAAATCGCGATATTTGATTCGGAACGACGGTCAGTGTCATATTCGTTCTAAGCGCTCTGAACGCTATTCGGAATAAGTGGAAAGTGTCCACAAAACAAATACATGTCCGTGCAAAATGGTGCGAAGAACTGTTTTTTTGTTTGTTTGTATTTTATTCGAATAGGCTGATCGGTGAAGGTCGTTTTTCGGATGTTGTACTAGGAAGTAAAATTACACACAGCTCCCTTTATCACGAGTGAAACTCACAAATATGTGAAACTTGCAATTAATTAACAAGATGCTCGGCAAATCGTCAAGCAACCCTCAACTCGACGTTTACAAACAGACAATTTGACATCACGGCAAACTACTTCACGGTGAGTTGCTAATTGCTTCACGGCTTCTTAATTGCCAGTCAAGTGATTACCATCGATCGATGTTCCTTCCCAGCCATGCTAAGAACAACAGGCGACAATGGGCGTACGTTATTCTAGAGCGACTCCATTCTAATCTAAAGCTAAAGACAGACATGTGAACGTCTTTTACCCGACCTGACTCGTTGCAGGCAGATAGAAAATAAATTTTGACACTTTAAAATTGCGTATAGCAATTTTCGCTTGTTATTCTTAGCACAGCTGGGAAGGACGATAGTAATATTTTTTTCATTTATTTTACTTTTTTATGTTCTTATTTTTGTTTTATGATTTTAATATTGTATTTCTTACTGTAACCAGTTCACGGGAATGTGGCAGTTGTTTTTGAAGTATGTATTATGTTATAAGTAATTAAATTATACTCGAATTATGTATATATATACATATATATACTATATATTTATGTAATATTAGTATGTACCTGTATGTACCTATATGTATTGCATATATTTTGATTATTTTGATTGATTATACTATTTATTTGCACCGTACTCAATATTAAATGATCCCAATGTCCCAAAGGTTAACGAGCAGAGAATGCCTAGCGGCATTACGTTTGCCTTTTGTATTTTTACAATAAAGTTATAAAATAAATAAATAAATAATCTTTTGACTGAAAGAAATGTTGTCAAGCACTCCAATGGAGGGCGCCACGTCAAAGGGATTTGTTCAAAGCCAGCGCAGTATGGACAACATTTTATATTATTTACAGCCGCTACAACACAGCGTCCTAGATCTTCATTGATGGCCTTCCAGGACATATATCTGGAGAATTTAGCCTTGACTCTCCACGCTGGCCAGAGGGTTTACGTTAATTTTAATGACAATTAATTACCGATTCAACATGATGGGTTAACGTTTCTAAGGGAATGGTGTTGTTGGTAATCTATGAAATATGTACGTAAGAAAAGTATTCTTTTTGGTACATGACGGTATTCGAACATTGTACCCTTTTTTAAAAGTTCTTTTCTACCTATAACTAGTCAGGTCGGATAAAAGTCGTTCGCCATATGACAGCTTGGGAACTAACAGAACCTTTCACCCGTCTAAAAATGGGTCGCTCTATAACAACGCACATAATTAACAACGGCAGCAATAACAATGTGTACTACAGCCCTGTATGCGCTGATGAATATTCAATATTGATTGGAGAAGGTAGTCTCAATGGGTTCTGTAAGTCACGTCCAGGATCTCTACTCTGAAATTCCGGTTAATTAAATAAAAATAAGGTAATTTCCGTATTTATGCTTAGTATTTCTCTGATGCAACGTTGATGTTCGCCAGAGAATTAAAGTTACAACACCTCGTAATTTAACTAATTTTATATTGACTGTTCTTATAATTAAATAATAGAATCCTGTGTTATATATAAAATATCACATATCTTCTGTGTACTAGCAATTCTTTCTAATTGTTAATTTTCAAGACAATGAAAAATAAATATTTTTATTGAAAAATCGATTCCTCCACTCAACTATTCCTTCCAGCTAAGCTGTCATACGGGTTCATGGGATTCTTATTTGTAACCTCTCCAAACAAAAAAGGCATGTTACTATTTTAAGCGCTTAATTTTATTTTAAATATTTGTTTGTTGCATTTATTTAAAGTCTAATCTCTGAATACGTCCTTAAAATTTAATTATATATATTATTATTTAATAATATATATTTTTGGTTCATTATTTATTTATTTGCCGCAAGACATTCTCTTCCCTTAAATTCTCTTATCAAATAGAGAAATAATATATTATAAAACAATAAACAAAACAATATTTAAATAATAATAAACATACATAGACAAATGTAACTGTTATATAAAATATAGTGGCAAATTGTTATTTTGCGACTATATTTTTATATTAAAGTTTAGATACGACTATTTGCCATTTCGCAGACGATGACAGACATAACAGATAAATATATATAATACAGCGCCTATTTTTTAATAGATTGAGTTAATAGTTATTTAATTTTATTTAAGTAGTATGTAATTTTATTATTATTTTTGTCCTATGCCTAATTACAGAAAATAAACTAATTAAATAAACTAATAAAAAAATAATTGAAGATAATTTATTCTAATAAACGTACCTATAGAACATGCCTATTATTAATTACTTGTAGATCATAAAATTCTTAAATTCTATGTGAAACAGTGTTTACATGAGTCATATCGCCAGGTCTAATTTTTTTTAGTATTTTTTTTTTTTACACCAGACGTTTAAAAAACTCTTTTATATAAATAAATCTGTATTTATTATATAAATAAACACACTCAAAGTTCATAAAATTTGATACACAACTACCTGCTCTTACATCTCTAAATGTAACAAATATGTGAGAAAAGACCACAAACTTTTAAAACTCATTTACTCAAAATATCATTTGTGCAATAATGGCTAACTTAGTTGGTTTTTGGCGTTGGTTGGCGATATACACAATATTTAAATACATACAATTATTAAAATAAAAATGCATTTTTTTTCTTTGCCTTATATTATTATTATTACGAATATAAAAAACATAAATCGTGTTGCAAAAGTTGCAAAATCGTCAGCCACAATAACTTCCCGAATTTTCGAAGTTACCTATTTCGTAAGTTCAGAGTATGTATTTAGGGTTCTTTCATTGTGCATTCGAGGGTCGTCTGCAGCTCGTCTCGTTAGCGTCGCCATGCAACTCTAATTGCCGCACAACTGCCACTGACTCCCTAAATGATTCGACAGGATTTCAAGCAGATTTGCATTTGTCCATTAATTTTAATGGACCAAACTTTAACAGGGGACATACGGTAAACCTTTATGGCTGTGTTCAGAGACATTCAGCTAAACTATGTAATAGTATGTCGTATCTTTCTTTTGTCGCTATTGTTTTATCATTATAATTACAGCCCCAGACCATAGAGCCGTAGTGTAGAACTCTACTGGTGGGAATGGCAAATTTCAAAAATTCCTGGAGAATTTGGCCTATAATACACACGTCAATGCTGGTTGGGGTTGGCGAGGATCTGATGTAAATTTAACGATTCCACAATTTGGTATTAGTGGAACCGGGTCAACTTGCTGTGACAAACGTAAGAATTAAGTATTTCGTATTGTAGTCGCGATCGCAGCGACATTATTGCCGCTCGGCCAATACCACCGTTGGATCATTGGCCAGCGCTCCGAGCGGCGCCCACGAGAGTGGAATCAATCCGCGCACCGAGCGGTCATACGTTTTTTCTCTCACAATTTTTATAGCCTTTTTTACTCAAGTAATTAACTGGAATTTCTGCTTCTACAACAAACCATATACAGTCCGCTAAACAATCTTTAATTGACCCATCGAAGACCCGCAGCAGTATTCCTACATGGTTAGCAGCACAGAATAGGGACTGACGACTTTACATAATGATATAGCGTAATTTATTATATAAAAAGTGAATTTCATTTAGTTAACAGATAGGTGAAGGTCGCTCTTCTACGAATCTTAGATTAATACCTGAACTATGTTATAAAAATAAGAAAACATCAAAGTCAAAGTTAAAATATCTTTATTCACGTAAACCTATTAAAGGCATTTATGAAACGTCATTAATTTAATTATTTTGAATGATTCTACTCCTGCTAGTAGAAGACTAAGCAGCAAAGTGGTCCAATTGTTATTGTATTGATTTTGTTGGTTCTTTTTTTTATTATTTTTTATTATAGCTAACAGTGAAAATTTGTAAGGCTTTGAGATTAGATATTTTTTGTATACATAATATTGCAAAGGCTGTAAATTTTCCCACGAATAAATAAATAAATAAATAAATAATCTGTTAGCAGAAGACCAACAGCTTAGCAGATTCCAGTGACCTGTTAATGTTTAATCTGACTGAGAAAGGAATCTGCAAGGAAAACTCAGATATATCAGATTTACAAAATAAAACATATACAGAACTGCACCACAACGATCAAACCAATCCAGCACAACCAATGCACCAAATCAATCCAGGTGTCATTCTTAAATTTGATGTTAGAACAATACGATATACAAGTGTTCCCATCCCAATACCGCGTATAGTTCGCCTTTTCTGTCCGACACTGTTAAGTCAAGACGCTTCGTTAGTGGCGTCTCCAGGGTCTTTGTTGGATGCAGATCACGAGTCGATAGTCACGTGCCGGCACTCGACTCGCCACTCGACTGCATTTAGTGAACTCTCGCGAACCACTGCATCTACAACGTATATTTCGGCAGGTCAAATTAAAAACCTCAAAACTGACTTGGTAAAAACATTTATTAATAAAAAAAAGTAAATTTTTTGTTTGTTTAAATAACAAGACTACTGGCTGCATTTTCACGTTACACTACCATAGATTTTTTTTGTTTTAAATTTTTTTTAGACTGACTATCTCGAGACACTTGGTAAAAATAAATTTCTATTTAATTAAAACTTGTTTAGAAGTGGCTCGGTTGTTGAACGCTTTTCTTAAAATCCTAAAAGCGTCGGTTCGGGTTTCGCATGTACCAATGAGAAATACACTTTTCTTACGTACATTTGTCATAGATTTATAACAGCAGTGCTCTCTTGCCTTGGAGAGCTCGTTAAGTCGTCGATCAACTATTATTCACATGTTATTTTTAATTTAGTAATAAGTCTTATTTGTACAATTGTTTTTTTATCCTAATAAATAAAATAAAATAAAAATAACTTCCAATTCAATTCCAATTCAATTCCATTCCATACCATTAATTACATCGTTAACAAATTATTTAAAAAAATTGACGTCGAACTCTCGCCAATCTGTCTGACCAGAGCGCGGCGTGGCGAGTGTAGGTCAAAACAGTGGAGGTCAAGGACACTGTGTTCTAGGGCTGTGATAATACAGGGTGGAAACGCTAAGTGATCTATTGCTATATCGCTTATTAACTTCCTGTAAAAAAAAACTATACATGGCTACTTCAGCTCCGTCATCTTGTTATCGGTGGCGGTCAACAAATGGCCTTACCCACACATACACACGTACAATCTAACAATTTCTTAATTTACTTTTTTGTATGGAGCGAATTCACATTTCTCGTCGATGTCTAGCGTACAAGATTCGAAAATGTCACTATTTTTTTCTTTTTTTTTTGCTTTCTCGACCAAAACACAGCACCTCCGCGTTTAAATCTACGGCCTTAACCGTGGGTCTCTTAACTATATATTTAAAAAAATATAATGAAATTAAAAAAAACAATTTAAAAAAATACACACTTTTAAATACTAGGTTTTTAATTCAGTGAGCCCAATTGTATTTGCAGTCAAAACTCACGAAACTACAAATTGCAGTTAGAGCTTTGCCTCACAACGGCATCATTAACATTTTGGAGACAGAAACTCCAAAATAATGAGATGGAGTTTGCTCTTTTATGGAGTTTATTATAAAGTTTTAATGCCCGAGACGTGCGGACATGTAGGTATTACTCGTACATCGACAAATATAAAGTGATCGGCCAAATGCAGAAAACTTTTTTACCTGATCACTTTGACAGTCTGCGCGACCTTTCCCGCGCAATATTTACATTATATTTTTATGGATTTTTAAGTTCCAGTATTCAGGTCGTCCGTCCATCTATCGAGGGGTCGTCCCACTCTGCGTCGTCCCGTACGTGGTGTCCACTCTAGAACCCGTTTACCCCATCGGTCCTCGGTTATGTGGCAGATGTGTCCGGCCCATTGTCATTTTAAGTTGCTAATTTTGAAAGCTATGTCAGTAACTCTAAAGAAAATCAACGTTTCGAATTCTATCCATCAGAGAGATACCAAGCATAGATCTCTTCATAGCTAGCTGAGCGAACTTGAATTTGTAGACCAGACCCACTGTCAGTGTTTACGTCCCTGCTCCGTACAACACTATGGGGAGAACGTACTGTTTCTGGTCTTTAGACACTGTGGTATAGACGATGAGAGGATATTTCAAAGTTTCCTGAATGCTGCCCATCCTAGCTAAAAACGTCTGTCGCTTATTACTTATTAATATATTTTATGAGAATAGTCACCAACCAACTTGAAATCCGTTCCTAAATAGGGAGGGGATTATATTTAAAAACCTACGTAATCGATAATACCGCACTCAACATAGGAGGTACATCGACTAAAATTTGATATTTTCCACAATATGGTGTCTGGTTGTCGCCTGACTGAATTTTGTCTTTCCTTATTCCCGCAAGATTAAGACGAATAGATTGACGTAAGAATCATTAAACAAGGCCTACGCATTTGGTATACATACCTATATTTCTTTTTTAAATAAGATTTTTTGATCACAGTGTGTTTATCACATATTGAAGCCATTACATATTCCCAGACCTTGGCCGAACCTCAAATGATGGTCTATGTCGTTAACATTTTTTGGGTTTCCTTTGTTTGTTCGATTATAGCGTTTGTATAGGACCAAGTGTTTGTGATATGGAATTGATTTACGACCATAGTATTAATAAAAAAATGTTTAGTTTATAAAACGAAATCAAGCTATATTACGGTCAAATATAAGATAGAGCGAGCTTTGTACACTAGCAAAACTTCTAATAAAAATTAAACATGGATAATGAGTAATGTCGACCTTATGACTATTGTATTTAAGATTATAATTGTGTGCACAATAATAGCTACTATGGAACTTCTTTGTCTAATAGACAACTAAGAAAACAATCAAGTCAATGTCAACCTTATAATTAGTGTTAACAACATTAATTAGTGACAACCAACATTGTTTGACAGGTACACGAAACCCACGAACATTTTGTATGTGAAAATGTTGTTTTTTTTTTTTTTTATAATAAATATTTCCAGACAGGTCACACAGCGCCATCTAGTTTCCGTGGTAAGCTACGAGGCTTGTGTTACGGAAACTAGATGGTTGATAAACTACATATTATACTTTCATTTTTTTTGTAAATATATATGTAATTTTATATTGTACCTAGTTGTAAGTAGATATTGTATTTTTATTTTTCTTTTCATATTTGTTGTTTATTTGCTAACCTTACCTCTTAAGTTTTCATTGTCCCGAAGGTTGATTGGAAGAGAGTGCCTATAGGCATTATGTCCGCCTTTTGTTTGTATAACAATAAAGTTTTTAAATAAATTAATAAAATAAAAAAATATATACATATTATACATATAAACACCCAGACCGAGACAAATTATACAATTTACAACTTGCCCCCGGTGGGAATCGAACCCACGACCTTCCGAGTTCACGACAACGTTTGTTACCACTAGACCACGGAGGCGGTCATATGTTTCATCTTTTATTTTAGTTTTTCGTCAAGTTTCCAATGTTATTAATAGTTATATATCTGCTATTCGGGACGGAGACAAATCCAACAAATCAAAAACCATGAAAATCGGTCCAGCTCGATTTATAAGTGTTCTAACAAACCCGACTTTGTTTATATATTAAGATAATTGAAGCTATAAAATTTAATTTTTAAAAGACTGTCACTGATGACGCCGCTCCAAAGAGAGGCGAACTATTTGGCAATAAAATTTTATAGCTTCAATTTATATATTTTACCAAGTAAGAAACACATGTAACACACTTTATTTGTTGCAGATGTAGGCATAGAGTAATTTTTGGCTTTTTAAAACAAGGTTAAATGAATTATAGAAGTAAAAAAAAAAGTAAAGTATCATCACGACCTTTCGGGGTGGTCAGAAACCACGCTTATAAATAAGTAGTAATAATATTTATTTACATTAATAAATATTTTTGTGTCCCGACCAGGAATCGAACCCGGTACCTCCGAGTCTAAATTCACGGACTTACCGCTAGACCACGAAGCCAGTTGCATGAATTATGGTGTCAAATATCCCAATCGAATGCTCTAAAATAAAAACCCTTACCT
This sequence comes from Tinea semifulvella, assembly GCA_910589645.1. Taxonomy (NCBI): domain Eukaryota; kingdom Metazoa; phylum Arthropoda; class Insecta; order Lepidoptera; family Tineidae; genus Tinea; species Tinea semifulvella. The sequence continues at coordinate 9,416,996 of OU342599.1, forward strand.
TAAAACTAATACAAACATAGTTGGACGGGCGTGAAAAAGAGCAAAAATTAATAAATTATAATAGTGGACTGTATGAAGGGGCTGGACGCTCACACGCACTTACTTGTATTCGCTGCAGGTGGTCTTGGGCTTTCCTTGGGTCGCCAGGTTGCTGCTGGCCGCGGGCAGGCTTCTTTTCTCGCAATTTCGAAATTGCGAGCGGTTGATGTCTCTTCTTCAAATTCTGTGCAAGCAATGACCTTGGCACATTTTCACTGACGCTTCTGACAGCTGGGTCGCGTTCAATAATGTTCACTTTCTTCCCATGCGCAAGGTGCGTTCGGAAAGATCTCGCAGGTTTTAGAACGAGATAGGCACACCCTTCCGCTAGTGCGTATGAGAGGGACAAAGGATGGGTATGGCGATATACAAATTAATAGACAATAAATAGACAACCTTAAAGTTGTTTTTAAATATGATAAGGCGCAAACATCCCCCCGGCCTTAAAGGGTCGCCTTTAAAAATAAATGGTGAAAATTACGCAATTAGAAACTGATGGCTTCCTAAAATCAATCTTGCATATAGTCACCTGACCATACCCCTTAAGTGTACCTAGCTACCTAATAGCAATAGGAAAGAAAAACAAATATTCAACCTAACATTAAGTGTAACAAAATAGTAAGTATAAGCACAAATAAAATCTTAACATTAGATCGAAAAGTAAAATAATAATAATAAAACTAATAAGTGATTATTTAAAGACTGACCAACACCTATTGGGTCGGCAGCGGGCAAAGCCGCACAACAGGGCGCACTAGCATCCCGGTTGCAGTCTTCACTGTCACTACTCTGTTAGCGACAAATGTTTGCCATCTATTTGGCTCGGTATTAAGCCAGCAAAGCGTTACCTTTGAATCGGTAAACGCATAAAGTGCGGTAATACTATATCGAGGAATAAAAGTATCATGAACACGGCGTAATAGCTTTGACATTAGTTCAGCAGCACAAAGCTCTAGCCTAGCGATAGACACAGACTTGACGGGCGAAACCTTTGACTTTGCACATACCAATGTTACTAATACGTTACTGTCAATCGTGACATGCATATAGACGACAGCTCCGTACGCTCGCTCGCTCGCGTCGGAGAATCCTAGCAAACGAACGGTACAGTTTTGCTGTACACCTAAAAAACGCGGTATTATAAATTTATTTAATTGCGGTAACTCCAAACAAAATTGGCTCCATAATTTACGTATACTAGGCGGGGGGGCATCGCCCCAGTCTATTTTTAACATCCACAATTCCTTGATAAGAAGCTTTGCATATAAAATAACTGAAGCAACGAATCCCATCAGATCCCATAAGCGCGCGACAGTGGATAATATTATCCTTTTACTGCATTTATCGCTAGGAGGGACTTTGATACTTAATTCAAAATAATCGCTTGACTTTGACCATAATAGACCTAATACTTTATGGTCTATGGACTTATCAAACTCGAACTGTTCGAATTTATGCGATGCGGGTACGTCCTTTAATATTGACGGTGAATTACTCGACCATTTCAAGAGATCGAATTGTCCGCGCTTACACAATTCTATCAGTTCGCGAGCAGTTTGAGAAGCTAGAGACTCGGATTCAATGCTACACGCTATATCATCCATATACAAGAAGCTACTTGCCACGTCGCGTGCGTTTGGAAACATATCGCCATCGTCCTTAATTAATTGTTGGACTGTGCGTAAGGCATGGTATGGACTAGACCTTACTCCAAAACACACGGTTTTAAACTGGTAAACCTTTATTGGATCATCAATTTTAAATCGGTACAAAATACGTTGAAAGCGACGGTCGCTATTCTGAACGTTGATTTGTAAAAACATTTGCTTACAATCAGCTGTCAATACAAATTGAAGTAATCGAAAATTTAAAATTATTGTAAATAAATCACCTTGTAAATTAGGGCCACTATGAAGAATGTCATTTAGTGAAACCCCTGATGTGGTTTTACAGCTAGCGTCTAAAACTGAGCGAATCTTTGTTGTAGTTTTGTCTAAGCGAAAAACTGCATGATGCGGTATAATATAAGCGGGATTATTATCATTTAATTCTGAAAGCGGTACAGGACTTAAAAAACCTTTAGTAATATAATCATTGATGACATCATTATAAGCGGCGCGGAACGTCGGTACTGACTCTAATTTCTTCTCCAAACATAAAAAACGCTTATAAGCAATGTCATAAGAATCGCCAAGTAAAAATTTATCTGAACAAAACGGTAATGCAACCGTATACCGACCACTGTCTTTATCTCGAACGGTGGTCGTGCGGTAATGGTGCTCACACTCAATCTCGCCGACTGAGTGTTCCTGAGCTGCGGAGACTGGCGATTCATCAATTTCCCAAAACCGTTTGAGCAACGTATTGATAGGGTCTAGCGAAGCGTCATCAGCTTGAGTCGCAAAACATTGAGTCGAAGCTGATCCTTGACGATCTTGAAGAACAGGAACTGAACCCATTATAACATAACCCAAAACAGTTTGTATAGCGGGAGGTGCGGATATATTATTATTCCCAATAACACCTGGGAGTAGTAAATGCGGAAACAAAGCGGCTCCAATGAGGGCATCAATTGGACCGGGTACACCAAACGATTCATCTGCGAGCGGTAATCCTTCTAAGAAGGGTAAAGCGGATATATCCACTAATGTGGTAGGAAAATTTTCAGTAATTTTATCAACTACTAATGACACAATATTATATTTTACTTTAGTATTAAATCTTGAAGAAAATTGGTAGGATATAGAACCCTGAACCATTTTCTCTGTTCCCCCAATACCCTTTACCTTTAAATTATTTGAACTGATTAACTTGTTAAGCCCCAATCGAACACAACAACTATAAGTTATAAAATTGCCCTGAGATGCACTATCCAAAAGGCACCGTACCTTATGTTCCGTTCCGTTAGAATCTCTAACCAAAACAACGGCAGTAGCTAATAAAATAGTAGTGGGCACTTTACATTGCGGGTTTTGTATGTGAGATTGGGCAGCGTTAGCACAAGAACGAGCAATGGACGTTGCACAAAATGAAATGTTCGCTGACTCGGACCTGGAACAGCTGGCAGCAGGATCAGTCGAGGTAGAAGGGGTTGGCTCCATAGCCTTAGGCAAAGTGGCAGCGTTTACTAAATTATCAGGACCCGCTGGTTCCTTATTAAAATGTAGTAAGGAGTGATGTTTGCCTTTGCACGTTTTACAAATTTGTTTAGAATGACAGGTAAAAGTTTTATGTTTAATACTTAGGCAATTAATACATCCCTTTAAATCCTTAACGTGATTGTATCGATCAACGGGTTTTAGTTCTGTAAACGCAGGACACAAATACAAATGTTCATGCACAATATTGTCGCACAAACATTTATGTGGTTTGGAGACGGAGACAAATGTTTGTTGTTGCGGTATTTTGAGCGGTTTATCATTATACGGACGAACACCTTTCTTAGCGACATAATGCTGAGAACTAGACATAGTATTTTGTAATATTCGCATCTGATCCTTGACAAAATAAACTAAATCACTAAATGAGGGTATCTGAACAGTTCTCTGACTCATTTCAAATGCCCGAGTGGTGTCAGAATCTAGTAATTTAAGAGCGATGCTCAAAAATATAAAGTCTTCTAGTTCCCGTATATCTAGTTTTTTAAGAGAGTTAACCGATGCTACATATTTATTCAAAAAAGATTCAAAATTCGCTATTGACGGTGAAGTAAAAGGTTTTTGTTCGAATATTTGATTTAAATATGAAGCGGCAAGTAGCCGTTTATCTTCATACTTATCCGTAAGACTTTTTAATATTAATAGGTAGTTTTCTGCAGAAGGCAGGGTTCCAGCAAATGCGAGTTGCGCTTTACTCGAGAGCTTTCCCATTAAATAATACAACTTTTCTGAATCGTTGAGTGATGCATTATCATGAACCGTAGCCTTAAAGCTGGCATAAAATATTGGCCATGATTTAATATCACCATCAAATGATAAAAGTTCAATTGGGGGTAGTCTGGTTTGTTGCCGGGAAAAATCTCCATGTTTTTCACTTTTTACCGATGATTGCGAGGACAACAATGATGTATATCTATATTTAATACGGCAAAACAGCTCTTCAAATGATGACCATGACTGGTCATCAATAAGCGCACCCGGTTTTATTTTAAGCGACAATAAATTAAATTCATCTACAACCTTGTGGAACTCTGTGCGGATTTCATCCAAATTTACACATGAGGAAACAAATACTTCCCTCGACGCTTCGTCATCAACATTCTTTGAATGATTATATATTGATTGAATGCGAGAAAACAATGAATTACGCTTAGACAATGCAACTTGTAGTTTAATTTCATTGTCAGACATCTTGGTACAAATTATCCTATTATTTTATAAAATATTGTAACTTTTATGTGTTTATAAGCTGTGCGGGTGAGTATTACAACATACAAATAACTATTCAGACCTATAAAACAACAATTAAGCTAACAGTAAGCGGGTTTATAACAGGTGGGTACCAAAACTTTTTTCACAAAAAAATGGTTTTTCCCTTTTTTATATATATTTGTACCTAATAACAATAGTAAGCCAAATAACCCAATACCCAAATGACCTAAATGCAAGATTGATTCCTGTAACACAAAAGTTTGACAAGAAATGTAAAGTTTTGCGGCGCGGGTTTACGAAATATCGTATAAAATTTACAGGAATTATCATATAAATACAATAGACTACACATATACCTATAAGGATAGGAAATAGGCAGGAATTGATAGGAAATCCGGTTCGAAGGACCAAATGGACGGGCGTGAAAAAGAGCAAAAATTAATAAATTATAATAGTGGACTGTATGAAGGGGCTGGACGCTCACACGCACTTACTTGTATTCGCTGCAGGTGGTCTTGGGCTTTCCTTGGGTCGCCAGGTTGCTGCTGGCCGCGGGCAGGCTTCTTTTCTCGCAATTTCGAAATTGCGAGCGGTTGATGTCTCTTCTTCAAATTCTGTGCAAGCAATGACCTTGGCACATTTTCACTGACGCTTCTGACAGCTGGGTCGCGTTCAATAATGTTCACTTTCTTCCCATGCGCAAGGTGCGTTCGGAAAGATCTCGCAGGTTTTAGAACGAGATAGGCACACCCTTCCGCTAGTGCGTATGAGAGGGATAAAGGATGGGTATGGCGATATACAAATTAATAGACAATAAATAGACAACCTTAAAGTTGTTTTTAAATATGATAAGGCGCAAACAATAGTAATGGACGCAAGATGGTCGTAATGATACATTTATATTGAAGTCTAATGTATTTAGATTGAACGTTTCACCGAGTTTAGCACAGGAATAATATGATTACTGTTGGAGATGCACGGAACATCTGTTGACATACGTGTGCTCCACAACCAATTTAATTATCTAGGTACAGTCAACTACACAGTATGTACAATAATAATAATAATAATAACAACGTTTATTGAGCTTTCTTATTGGTACCTATATACAAAGTTGAGTAAACAATATATAAAATATTCCCTGAATTTACATACATTTTTGATTGAATGCAAACCACAAGGATAGGCAATTTTAGGATGGTCCCTGACTCCTAACCAAGATAACTTGTGTCCTAGGATGTCAGTCAGTTCCATATTGACTTATAGCCTCAGATAGCCAGCTCAAAAGGTATCATAAAATAAAATAAACAACGTAAATTTAAGTACAAAAGAGGTTCCAAAACAACACACCTGTAAAACGATACCAACATAGATATTTTGTTATTATATATTATAACTATTGTCATCTTAAAGCCTTTCTGTTGTTGTAGGAAACCCATTTATAATTTATTAAATACCTGGTGGTGGGACCAGGAAAAATGATAAATAAAAACAAGCAATAGTTTCTTTTAAAGTTAATTACATAGAATTACAATAATACATACATACATATTTTAAATTTAATTACATAAATTCTAGATGCCAAATAAATGTTTTCACAAATTTCAAATTTAACAAAATAAATAATAAGTACCTACCGTGGGGGCCAAGCGCTAAGAGGTTCTTTATAGAACTGTCTAAGCGGCTGGTTAACGCTGTAGGTGACAAGAGGGCTGGCAGTTTTTTCGCGCAGCAAATCAGCATCGCTGTGCAGCGGGGGAATGCTGCGTGTGTTCTTGGCACACTGCCACATGATCAAGTCATGGGTGAATATTTTTATTTACGAGTAATAGTTTATATTTTAGTTTTATTTTTAATTTGGTTTATATATTTTTATTAGCTTAATTTTTACTATTTTCTAATTTAATTTAGCACCTACTTAGTTTAAGCACAAAAAAAAAGTTATGTGTATTTCGACGCCAAGGTACCGAATTTGATTTCTGGTCAGAAGAAGGTCATTTATTTATTTTATTTGTGATATTTCTTGAGTTTGGACGTTAGAGACATTGAGCTTGCCACATGTCATGATGGGTCTATAGTAAAGTTTGCTAAATGTGTCTCAAGTAAAAATTATCAAACAAAACGAAACATAAATAATATCAAAAACAAAATAAAATAAAAATTGTACATTATATAATTAATACAATAAAAATGAATAAAAAAAGTAATCTTCTGTTGTGTCATTTATTTTCTTATATACTTGCACGACATGTGACCTTGCGCTCACCTGATGATGAGTGGCGCGAGAGGTCAATGAATTTAGCAACTGCAGCAACTGGAATCAGACACTCATGTCTGACATCAGTCCCTAACACTATGCCGGCTGGGCATGAAAGCAATCCGAGCCTGATCCCGAAACGTGGATACACTTTCCTGGGTTTATCGGCACGAACGGTGGATACTTCCCCGCCCCGGGAGACTGGGCAATTTACCACTATCAGTCTGCTTACCTACAGCCTACCGTCATGCTGTGAGTAAAAAATACTCTAGACTGATATCTGATATTAGGTGGTAATCTATCTCCAATTCAATAAGATTTAGTAATCGTTACAGTTCTAGACCTCCATTACCTGCACTACGCTGGCCAGACGGGTTGGCAAACCTATAGATATATAAGATTTATTATTGAAATAAATTGGATATTGGGATGCTTGACTTAGGGTTATCACCTTTTTGAACGATAACATAATATATAATTTTAATACTTAATAAAATTTAACATTTATTATAGTTTTTAACATTATATGTAAAAATACCTACTTACTTTATTTAAGTTGGAATGTTGTTTGATTCTCAATAGATAAATTAGGGTTCAAATTGCTAGCAACAAATGTTACTACTTATTACAGTCCATAGAACGACGAGAGTCCTAGACCTCCACTGTCAAAGCATATTTAGCCTACACTCGCCACGCTCTGTCCAGATAGGTTCGTGAGGATATGATGACATTTATTAACGATTCCACAAGTTGGTATTAGTAGAACCGGGACCGACGGATTACCGTGCAGTATTTATAAAAATGTACATAACAAAATTTATTAAAGAGACGAAATAAGGCGTTGTAGAAACAGCTCGTCCATATTTATTTATTTATTTATTATTAGGTGTGCAAACAGATTACAGTCAGTTGCAAATTTGAGTTTGTTTAATTTATACATGGACTAGGCTGGAATCCAATTAGCACACACAACATGCAAATTATAATAATTATTATTAAAATTAGAAAATGAATTACACAAATTAAATTCAATCATAATTACAATTCAATAATATCAATTAAATAATTCCTTACACAAATACATAGGAGACAAGAGGGCTGAGCAACATTTAGGCCAAAGTATCAGCATTAATATACTGCCAATATCCTTAGCACTATGTCCATTGGTAGTGATTGGGAGCAAGGTTTTTATATTTATATTTTTTCTCTTTTACAATTTTATATTTTCCTTTTTACCTGTATGTACCTACATGTACGTCGTCGACGACCTTGCAACTTGTTGTGATAGGCGTATGGTAAAATTGGCTAAATGTGAACCCGCCTCAAAAGGGTCATGATAATACTTTATTTTATGCTTTGCATATTTTTATTTAAGTAATATGTTGCATATTGAGAATTTGCTTTTATCATAAAATATTATTTTCCGGTCTGTTTAGTTACCTTTAGACGAAACATACACAAATATTATATGACTACTGCACAACTGATAAATTTATGTGGCAACCCTACGTCGAGTAGTTTATACGAACAGCTATACCATTTAGTCTGTACATATCAAACTCACTATTACCTGTCAGCACCTGCAAGTACTCATGCTTACTCGAATTTCATTTAGTTTGCGGTGCACTGCGTTCGGATCGTAGACACATACATATACATAGGACCAGCCTTTCCCGGCTAACATTGGCTTTCGTTTTAACGCAAAACCTGTCTAAAACGCGATCCCCGGATCATAACAGCTGGTCTTGCTATAAATATTTGTTTGTAATTGTAGTAGAAAAACCTTGTAAGACTTTAGTGTCCGCAAGAAAAATCTTGTAAGACTTTAGTGTCCGCAAACTAATCTCGAGAACTACTGGTCTGATTTACTAGAAATTTTTAATCAAGGTTTATAAAAAATGTATTAAGAGGTAGTTTAGGAGATACTTTAAGTCATCTACTATAAGGATTCGATATTTTTACCCCTGAAAAAAATATATAGGATATAGGTTAAAAAAATATATATAAATATAAGGAGGCCTCCTTTTCTTAAACCAGCCAATTGTCGGTCGCAAGCCCAAGACACCATTCTTCTCATCTCTTACCCACACACGATGGACCCGGCACCCGCACGGTGAATCCATGGAATGCTTAGAAATTTGTCTTCTTCTACCAGATGAAAAAAATATGTAATCACAAAAAAAAAATTGAAAAATTTGGATTAAATGTGTAAGCAAGAGTCTTGCCAACATATTAGTGGTGCCGGGGTAATACTAATCCCCGGTAAAGCCGATAAGATAAATCGCAGCGACATAAGATTTTTCGTCATAGATAAGTTTGTATGTTTATATACAATTTTGTGTATTTATTAGTATTTAGTATATTGATATTATAATAAATATATAAGAGTATATAAGTAGGTATATAATATTTATTGAATTATCCTACAATTGTATATTACTGTTACTTTCATTGCACCTATAGTTGTTCAAATTTGTCCCTAAGGTTTGGCTGTCAGAGAATGTGTACGGGCATTAAGTCCGCATTTGTGTTTTGTGCAATAAAGTTTTTAAATAAAATAAACTAAGTCATTAGTTTTATTTTATATTAACCGACTTCAAAAAGGGAAAAAATTCTCAATTCGACTGTATGTTACGCGAATTCTCCGCTAATTATAAATTGATTTTAATGATTCCTTTTTTGTTTGAAAGTTTATACTTCAGAGATGGTCACATACAAAATTTTATCGAATATGGTTCAGAACTTTTTGAGAAAATCAAGTAAAACAAAAACCTAGGTTGGGTGGTGTTGATTTACATCGCGGATTTGGAGTTTAGACTTACGCGTATATGTCCATGGTTTAGTTATATCAATGATACGAGAGAAATGGTCTGTTGATGCAACGAAAATTGCATTTTCAGTAAACATGGTTATCTCTTGTTAATTAACGCTTTTCATGAAGATAAATTACTGTGTTAATGATTGCTTTCTGTGTCACTGTAATAAACAGATAGTCGATTTTATCAGCACGAATTATCAGTGATTAATTATTATTAAAATACTTTATTGCACTTTAACTTAAAAGTATGTACAAAGGCGAACTTAAAGCCATTTCGGCTTTTTCTACCAGCTAACCTTTGGGAGAGTGAGACAGTATAATATGTGGGGTGCAATTTTAACCTTATTTTAAATTTGAATAAACTACATAAATAGTATGTATACATAGACTACTTAAATACTTATTAATATATAGTAGATATATATGAAGATAATATAATATTATTCAAAAGAAATATTTAAATTTAAAATATACTGTTCTGCTTGTTTAAAAATAAAGATTTAGGTTTTTTTTAAAGATGTGAATTAAAGGAGCTTGTCTGATGGTCAGTGAAAGCTTGTTCCACTGACGAGCAGCCGATACAGTAAATGAATCTGAATATCTGCTGGAAGTGTAGGTTGGGATTTTAAGTTGGTTGTTATGAGAAGAACGAAGAGGGCGGTCGTGCGATTCTTTTGATACTTTTTTTTGATACTTAATATATTTAAAATAACTATAATGATAATGCCAATACTAACTATAATGATAATACAGATACTAACTGTCTCGCAAAATGCAAGTACTCGGGTCAATATAATTTAGCCGGTTGGCAATAAGATGTGTAGCCGCAGTTTTAGCACGAAACTTAATTATTTAATCGCAAACTCAGCTTCCGTAAACGACGAAGAGAGAGTCGAATCGAATACTAATTTACGATATAATTAACGATATTCGACTCTGAACGTTTACAGTTATCGTATCTTCAGCTTTTTTCGATGTAGATTTTATTCCTTGACTAACATCATTGAAGACATCAACATGAACAATGTGCTCGGGTTTCTAAAAGACAACATTGTGGGGGTTGTGGTGCTTGTGACTGCCTTCATATGGATTCCCGCCAGCTGTGTTGTTAGTTAGTATATGCCATATAGCCCCCCAATCATATAGTATTGGGTTTTATATCATCGTATCAACTTACTAGGAAATAAAATAAGGGACATTCCATATCGTATTGGATTGTTTATATCATCGTATTAACTTACTAAGAAAAAAAATTAGGGACATTCCATATTATATTGGATTGTTTATATCATTAAATTAACTTACAAGGAAGTAAAATTAGGGACATTCCATATCGTATTGGATTGTTGAACTAAATGAACGTCAATTTTTTTATCAAAAGTGTCCAAATTAAAATACAATTCACATAAAAAAACATAGGGTATTACAATATGTTATGTTTTATTTAAGAGTTAGGTATTCGACAAAATAATATAACCAGTCTACTGAATTTCAAATAGCCCAAGGGTTCGTAACAAACATTTATTAGTAAGTAATCTGGCAACATTGATTTTCGTCTCGTCTCGTCTGTCAATTCATGGCAAACGCCCTTTATAAAATCTCCTTTTATAAAGTATCATCACGACCGTTTCCCTTTCGGGGTGGTCAGAAACCACGCTTATAAAGAAGCAGATTCACATTTAGCCAACTTTATCATAATCATGACAAGTGGCAAGCTCGTCGATGTCTTCAGCGTACCAGACTCGAGAAATATCATAAATAAATTAAATATTAATTAAATGTATTTATTTACAATAATACATATTTTTGTATCCCGACCAGGAATCGAACCCGGTACCTCCGAGTCTAAATCCACGGCCTTAACCGCTAAACCACGGAGGTAGGTCAGTATATAATTGAGTTTATACATTGGCCAAATTCGAAAACATACTTTATTATTGATACTTAGGTGTCAAAGAAAATGAGAAAAAACAGAAGAAATACAACCAAAATATACAGAAATTTAATTTAACAAAAAACAATAAAACAAATAAAATTAAAGATATCCAATGTAAAATGAAATAATTCTTGGCTGCCCTACCTACAGAAAAGTGTAAACTAACAGTGAGTGAGATGTAATGTAGCCCTATAGAATTGACAGGCCAATTTACTACGACAACCAACCATGACAAGTGGCAAGCTCGTCGATGTCTCCAGCGTACCAGCATAGCGTAAATTAATATATATATATATTCGTGGCTGTAAAAGGGGCCGTGTCATCTTATATTGTAAATAAATGAAAAAGAATTAACTTAAATTTTAAATTCGTGGCTGTAAAAAAATATATATCGTAGTATAAGTCAATGATGTTAGGAGGCGGGTGAATGGTAAAACTAAATTTCGACGTCGGAGGGTAGAGAGACTAAACTGGCAATTTGCACTTTGATGAGGTGACAAAGGGAGTGTGTAAAACCTGCGTTAGCTGGACGCCGTCATACTTCATAGACAGAAACTTTAGACTTGTCCAATATGTATTGTCTAATATACCGCGTCAAGCGCGGGGAGTGAGACGGTTTCTGCTGAAAACCTCAAGCTGCGCAAATACGCCAACCTCGGTACAGGTTAATAATTTGCGAGGTTTGGGGTCGAGACGATGGGCCCATGGGGACACTCAGCCAAGCGTCTAGCCAAAGAGTTGTCCAAACAGCTAATAGAAAAGTCTTCAAACAGGAAAGCTGCAATTAGTTCTGCCAACGAATTGGTCTCGCTATACAAAAGTAAAAGTAAGTATCATCACGACCGTTTCCCTTCCGGGGTGGTCAGAAACCACGCTTATGAATAAGCGGATTCACATTTAGCCAACTTTACTATAGGCCAATCTTGACAAGTGGCAAGCTCGTCGATGTCTCTAGCGTACGAAACTCGAGAAATGTCACAAATAAATTAAATATTAATTAAATTTAATAATTTAAATTAATAAATATTATTGTGTCCCGACCAGGAATCTAAATCCACGGACTTAATCGCTAGACCACGGAGGCAGTTATACACAGGGGAAATATTGCCAACCTCCTCGGAACTATCCGTGAAGGGTCGTCTCTAGAGGACATTTTATACTTATTGTATGTTTATTTTTATTAGGTTTAGTTTATATTAAATTATTTTTTTACTTTTTAAGTAGTTTTAAATTATATTAATAAATAAATTAATGTTTAGACCTACATTTAACAAAAATATTATGTATGGCGAAAGATATAAAATTAGCTCAATCATGTTATAAGCTAGCTTCAGCTTGTAGCACTTATTTACTGCTTGTTCAGTTTTTTATTTACGATTGCAATATTAGAATGGGTAGTTACTTAATACTTACAACAATTGTTTCTGTTGTATAAAAATCAGCAGTGATGGTTGAATGGTGTGTATCACTAACTTTTTATCACAATAGATGGCGCATGATAAATGATACCTAACTGTCAGTTGCATAGAAAACTTGTATTTTATTACGGAATTTATTATTTTCTGCATATTATGCCGAAGTGAGCAGCTTTTAAGTGCACAAATCGAGAATCCTAAGCGAAATCAAAGATATGGTGATCTTAAAATTACCGTTCTATTAATAAAACCTTTTTTCTTTTTATGACGGTGTGCGCTTTCTTAATTCGTCTTTTAAGGGAAGGTAACGTTAATTTAAAATTCATTTTTTTATTATGAACATATAAAACTACAAAAACATTTTAAAAAATATGGGATATAGGTGTAACATAAGGTACCATTGCCGCTAGCGACATCTACAAATGCTTATACACCCCATTGACCACGACCGAATGTTTTGCGTCTTTCTAGCACAGGCAACTGCGTCGACAAGAATAATTGGAATTGTTAATCGGGTCCTCCATTCATGTATACGTCCATGATAACCGCAGTCTTCTGTGGGCTGGCGGACATGCCATAATCACCCCGTAGTTTCCGAGGCATAGCTAAAACTTTTAGCATGACAATTTAAAGAGCGAGTTTTTTAACCTTGCATTTAAAAGTTGTTTTTTAATTCATCTTACCCGTGTATAAAACTACTACGAAAGTATAAAAATCATTATATTAAAAAAATATATATTATCAAAGTTCCTTAAAAAATAAAATGATCAAGGTATGTATAGAAGTGGAGGTCCACTTGGAGGATAGAGGTGCAGGCCTTGGAAATTAATCTCTTAGACGTTGCCGAAAAAAAATGGGGAAAGCGCGTTACAGTTTCCGCGGCAAGAAACGTAGAATGCAATGTCAGAATCTATAGTGAGGTCAGGATAGTTGAAATTTGGATAGAAAAGTCTAACGGTTAAGTTCGTGGACTCAAACCTGGGTTCAATTCCCGTCGGAACTCAATAATTTATTTAATTTATTTGTGATATTTCACGAGTTTGGTACGCTAGAGATATCGACAAGTGGCAATGTCATGATTGGCCTATCGTAAAGTTGGCTAGATGTAAATTTCTGTAAATACGGTCGTGATGATGATGATGATGATGAATATTTATTTATATTAGGATACAATACAAAACGTTGTTTTTCGTTAGAGAAACAAAGTTACTGAGATAGCTTTTAAAATTAGCTAGCTGAAGTGGTAATGCGCCGGACACAATTCAATAACAATTTTGTTCTTCCACTTTATAAATTGGCATCCGAGTACATGATATACAGGATAACATATCCATTGAATCTGTATACTGTATGTATACAGATGGGTCCACCTTGAGAGTGCCGTGTGCCGGACTCAATTATCAGATAAGCAAGTCACCCCTTCTTCATTCGCGGCGGACGTGGCTGACAAACCAGAGACGTGCACGGGTCAAGATATTTAAAAGAGAAAAAATGCATTATTTTATTTTTTAACGGCTGTTCGTAGAATATCGTAGAAAAGTTACCTTCACCGATCGGTTATACTAATGACCACTTTTGTGGCTTAATTATAAGAACGCTTTGTTTAACATCCTAAAAAAGGTGGGTTCAAAGGACACTTTTCTTACATTTTTTTTTATACTAGCACGACATGTGATCTTGCGTCCATCTGATGGTAAGTGGCGCGCAAGGTCCATGAATATTAGCAACTGGAATCAGACAATTATAACTGACATCAGTTTCTAACACTATGCCGGCTTGACTAGATGCCTTTTCACACTTCGCTTGAAGGCAAGGTCACGTATCGTGCTGGTATAAAAAAATAACTCTGAACCTATGTCGTGAGGTACTAAAATATCGACCTAGTTCACAAAGGAGCGGCGAACTAAAATGAGCGCTCCTGGTCAGGCTACAATTGCGCAACATACTTATAATGTATTGACCGCCTCCGTGGTCTAGTGGTAACAAACGTTGCCGTGAACTCGGGAGGTCGTGGGTTCGATTCCCACCGGGGGCAAGTTGTACATTGTATAATTTGTCTCGGTCTGGGTGTTTATATGTATAATATGTATATATTTACAAAAAAAAAATAATAATAATAATATGTAGTTTATCAACCATCTAGTTTCCGTAACACAAGCTACGCTTACCACGAAAACTAGATGGCGCTGTGTAACTGGTCTGGAAATATTTATTTATTTAATGTATGTATACGTCTTTGGAGCAATCTTATAAACGTGGACGTCCGACATATGTATAGCTATTTATCTCGTGCGTTTTCAATTCCATTTAACACACAGGGGAAAAGCTTTTAATGCATCAAAATCTACAGCAATGATGTTTGTGTAAATCAATAAAATACTTAAATATGTGACGCAATTCAAGATATAAATATATTCGGCCACCACGGCTTTTCCTGCAGCAAGAGCCAGGTCGCATCCCAAGGCACACCTGCCTCAATGACGTCATTCGTCGGGCCCTTGTGTCTGTGGGTTCGCCAGCAATATTAGAGCCCAGTGGCATGGCCCGCGACGATGGCAAGCGGCCCGATGGAATGACGTTGGTTCCATGGCGCCATCCCAATTGTCCTTGACCTCTAAATACCCAGGCGCTGCTGCATTACAAGCAGAGAACCTCAAGCGGCGGAAATACACTCAGCTTATTGGGAGATGTGTTTTTGCGCCGTTTGGAGTTGAAACTCTCCGGCCGTGGGGACCAAGTGCACACGAAATTTTCAAGGTGTTGTCAATACAGCTCGTCAAAACCTCGGGAGACAAAAGGGCTGGACAATATTTGGGCCAAAGGATCAGTATTGCCATTCAACGTGGCAATACTGCCAGTATCCTTGGCACTTTGCCCATTGGCAGCGATTTGGAGCAAATTTTTTATTTATATTTTCATTTTGTTTTTTCTTCATTTTAGTTTTTAGTTATATTTTTATTTATTAATTAATTAATAGTAATTTATGTTTTAAAATGTAAGTTTTTAATTTTTTTTTTTTTTTTTTTTAAATCATTGTACCTTATTTCCTTCGAATAAAAATATGAATTGACCTAAATATATATCAAAGATATAAATAGACTTAAAACAAAGATATCAAAAAAACAGTAGCATCATGTAAAGTAGGCTAAATGTGAATCTGCTTCATTAAAAAAAAGCGTGGTTTCTGACTACTGTGACCTGCCTTTGCAGTATCTGTAATTTGTATTATTAGTATGTATTTATAATTTTTTATAGCATCTGTTAATTTAAGTATCTTTTATATAATGTTTGAGTTATTACAGTATGTTTGTTTTTGTATCTAGTTTTTTATCCATGTATTTGTGTTTAACTGCCTCCGTGGTCTAGCGGTTAAGTCCGTGGATTTAGACTCAAAGGTACCGGGTTCGATTCCTGGTCGGGACACAAAAATATTTATTAATTTAAATAAATACATTCAATTAATATTTATATATTGTTAGGTTTATATATTTGCTCAGAGCTTAAACTTAGGTGCTAGGCGCTTTGCATTACATGTCTACGCTCTGACAATCCTTAAATAACAAAATTAGCATTCAATACCTATTCTCATATTAAGTACCTAACTGACAATAAATTCGAGTGTAAATTGTATTCCTGGTTTCAATAGAGCGGTGTCAGTATTCATGAGGGGGCAATCATTTGGTTTACATCGGGGGATATTCTTGACAACCGTTTTTAAGACAATAGCTATTGGTGAGATCTTTTAAATTACACTCTACTTCTGTTCTTTTCTAACTGTAACCAGATCATCATTTAAAAAACTGGTCTACTCACATTTTATAAATAGCTCCAAACAATTTTTTTATAAGTAAGCATATATAAGTTGTATATGTATGTTTATTATTGTGTATCTATTAGTATTTAGTACATTTATAATAATAATAATATATTTCTTTATTGCAAATAAAATATAAAATAATGTACGAGTACATAGGCGAGCATAATACCGTATGGTATTCTCTACCAGCTAACCTTTGGGAGAGTGAGAAATTATTATAATGGGTGCAGAGTACGAAATAAAAATAATAATCATAGTTAAAATCAATCATAAATATATTTATTTATTTATTTATTTATTATGCTTGGAAAACTTACAGCTATTTTACACTAGTAGGCTCAAGATTGGATACAATAAAGCCAATTAACAGTTTCCACTTATAGTTACACCTTGAACAAAAAATAATAATAAAACATGAGAATAGAATAAAAACATATAAAATAGTACAATTCAATACTGCCATACTACCTAAACAACTTCTATTCGCCTGAAGTGCTCGTCGGCCATCGCGCGTCTTATAGTCGTAGTAGTAGAATTAAAAAGATCAATATCGATATTAAGATTATTGAACAACTCACCTGCCCTAATAAAGAACGCGTTACGCCTGTAATTTGTGCTGAAACGGGGAATAAGCAGTAGTGGACTTTGCCTGGTGTTTCTAGTGGGTATACGTAATAGAATTTTGCTTAGTAACTCAGGAGAGTCCACATTCCCTCGCGCAACATCGACAAGGTAAGTTGTGTCTGCAATGTTACGACGCGTCTCAAGTGGCAGCAAATGATGTCTCTTGCATCGTTGATCGTAGCTCGAATCATAGGTTTTAGTTTTGAATTGTATATATCTCAGAAATCTCTTTTGAATAGATTCTATTCGTGTGATATAAACAGCGTATCTAGGGTTCCATAACTGTGATGCATACTCGAGGATACTACGCACGTAAGAACAGTACAATATTTTGATTGGTTTTATAGACCTAAATTCAGTAGAAGATCTTATGATGAAGCCCAAGGCTTTTGAGGCTCTATTAATAATATCATCGATGTGTGAAGAAAATAATAACTTTGCGTCCAACATCACTCCCAAGTCCTTAATCTTGTCAACGACAACTAGATTTTGGCCTTTGAGTAAGTAATTAAAGGTTACCACGTTGGTCTTCCTAGTAAAGGAAATACAAAAACATTTTGTAACATTTAGGTCTAAGTGATTTAATGCACAATACATTTCGAATCTCTTTAGGTCCTCTTGAAGTAACTCGGCGTCGTTAATACAACTGACGTTTTTAATAATTATCATGTCATCGGCAAAAAGAAGAAATTGGGAGTGGTGAAAACATGAACCGATGTCATTTATAAAGAGTATAAATAATAGAGGACCTAAAATAGATCCCTGCGGTACACCTGACGGGACAACCATGGATCCTGAAAGAAAACCATTTATTGCCACTACCTGAGACCTGTTGCTGACGTAGGACGAGAACCATCTTAGTAGGTTGCCGTGGATGCCGGCGGCTTGTAACTTTTGCAGAAGAATGATGTGGTCAATACGGTCAAAGGCTTTGCTATAATCTGTGTAAATGACGTCGACTTGATTACCAGAATCCATGTTACGCGTTGTGAAGTCGTTGGCCAACAACAAGTTGGAAACAGTGGAGCGGCTCTTGACAAAACCATGCTGCTGAATAATAATAACCCTGCTTAATGCTGAGTATACCTGCTGGTAAACCACTCTTTCGAATACTTTCGAAAATATGCATAATTTGGAGATTGGCCTATAATTTTCGACCAAATTTTTATCGCCTTTTTTATAGATCGGAGTTACAAATGCAGATTTCCATATGCTGGGTACAATTCCTTCATCCAAGGAGCGTTTAAAGAGCAACGAAAGGGGTACTACTAAACTACGAGCACAGTTTACAATAAGCAGCGGTGGAATGAGATCAGGTCCCGCAGTTTTGTTCAGGTCTATTTTTTCAAGAAGCTTCAAGATTTCGCGTGGGCATATTTCAATGTCATTAATACAGGTAGATGAAAAGCTAGAAGGATTACAGTTTAGAGATGGACAACAGCTAGAGCTATCAGGTACTAGGAATGTTGAATGAAAGTAGGAAGAGAAGAGGTTACAGATTGCATCACCTGTTTCTGCCGAGACATTACCGAGAGACATTTTGGAAGGAAAAATATTTCCGCCTGTCTTTCTAGATTTAATGTACGACCAAAATGCCTTCGGATTAACGGTTATAGATGCCTCGGTTTTTTCAATAAAAGATTTGTAACAGTCATTTTCAATAGCCTTTGCTCTTGATCTAAGTAACGAGAAAGCCTGGTAGTCAGAAAGGTTACCATATATTTTAAACCTCTTTATAAATTTGGCCTTTTCTCTTAAAATTTTGATAAGTGCAGGGCTAAACCAGGGAGGGTGTTTGTTATGTCTTATAATTTTATTCGGTATATATTTATCTCTTAATTCATACAAAGTCATATAGAAAACATTAATAGCTTCATTGATTGATCCCTCACATAAGCTATTGACCCAGTCTACCCTATCCAGGCATGAGCAAATAGAAGTATAATCGCCAGCGGCAAAGAAGAATTTTGTCATGGGCGGACTTGTTAAACAATCTAGTTTAGGCCAACTTGCTTCTACCACCAAAGGTTTATGATGCTGATCTACGGGTACTAAAGGATCCTCGCAGCATTTAACGTATAATGGATCATTACAAAATACGAGATCTAATAATCTGTGGTTAATGTTATAGCAGCCATTAAATTGGAGAAGATTACATTGCACCAGTGTATCAATAAAATTTATTTGAGCCTCTCCTGAAAGATCAGTTGGTGCATACCAGTTAGTTTCAAGTGACCATTTGATGTTGGGAAGATTAAAATCACCCAAGATGATAAATTTGTCGTTTGGACACAAACTGACAATGTCAAATAGTTTATTGGTAAAGTTAGTGAGCTGGGTGGAAAATGAATTACCGGTGTTTTGATTGCATAAGTATAAGGTACATACGTGAATTTTGCATTTAGATTTCGACTTATTCATGTCAATTGTAATCCACAAATCCTCAGCTGAAGAGCACCAGTCCGTTCGCTGTTTGACTGCACCAACATTTCTGTGAACTGCCAAAAGCACACCCCCTCCCCGCGTTTGGCTAGTTTGCGAATAACTTCTGTCACGCCTCCAAACAAAATATCTATCGTCAAACAGCTCATCATTAAACACTCCATTCAGTAACCATGTTTCAGTTATTGATATTATATCATAATTGTTAAGACATACATTGCGTTTAAATGTATCTGTTTTACTGCGCAGTCCTCGGGCATTCTGATAGTAGATGTTAAGTGATGCCATCACAAATTAAGGTAATAACTAAAGGCACTATATAATAAAGTGCCGTGAAATAAAAGAAAAATTTAAAGGCATCACTTGGAACCCCAGCGAACAAATAACCAGTAGAAATATGATGACTATTAAAGAGAAAGTGGTGATCCGAGCTAAGATAAACAGTACTAGGTTTTAATAAACGTAAGCAGAGATAGATAGTTATAATGAATAACAACATATGATCTTCAATACTAGCTGGTATACGATGAGTCAAGTAGAACGGCATTACGAACAAGCAATACAAGCGAACAAAATGAATATATACGAGTATGAGCAACATATGTAAGTCTAGGATAGGTAACAATATGGTAGACGAGCAGCAATATAAAAACAAAGCAAAAATGAAACAAAGTAAAGCAAAATTCAAACTAAATAAAGCAGTAATGAAACAAAATAAAGCAAAATTAAAACTAAATGTAACAACAATGAGAATAATAAAATCAAAAACTATACAAAATAAAGCAAAAATGAATACGTTAATGAAAGTTGAGAAGATCAGCCTCTGATTTTATTGTTATAACTGGTGCAGTAGGAGATTTTCTCGTCAGGATCTTCCCATGCCTTACCCAGACAAATTGAAATTTCCCTTCCCTAGCCATAGCCTTTGCCAAATTTAGAAGATTTTTATTTTTAGCGGTTAGGTGGTCATTAACGTAAATCCGACCTTCATCGGAAAATCCCAAGTCAGCAACGGATAGAACTTTAAATTGTCGAACAGCTGCTAAGAAATCTTCTTTTATGTAACGGTTACTGAACGATACTATAATAGGCTTGTGAGATTTTGGCTGCCGGGTGGGTATTCGTGATATGTAGTTTATATTTTCCTTTCGAATTGTGAATCCAGTAATAGTGCCTATCTTTATGGCGAGGTCGAAGAGGTTTTCGCTTTTCTTAAGGGGTATTCCTTTAATCTCCACATTATTTGAGCGAGAGCGCTGCTCGTTCTCCTCGAGCTGTTGTTTAACAATAGAGAGCTCGTGTTGCAGTGTGGGTATTAATGACACCTGATCCTCAACAGTAGAGATTCTCTGTTGCATAATCTTAAGATCGTCTGACAATCCATTTACACTGTCATGAGCAGAACTCACTGACGATTGGAGGGTTATTATTTCGCCCTTGATTGACTTGACCTCTTTCATAATGGCTGATAGGTTCAATGCAATGCCCTGGATCTCGCCATACATGGATTCCAGCGAAATCGGCGTGGGCGAGGCAGCTGGGGACCTATCTGTCTTAGGAGTCAGGCTTCCCCCAATCTTACAGCGAGAACATCGCCAAGTTGCTTTGCGGTCACCAAGTTTCCTATAACCAGCTTCGGTCACCCCAGAGCAAGGAAAGTCATAATATTTACAGCAGACCGAGCAGTAAGCACCGTCGTTCATTTTCATCTCGCAATTACCGCAAGTAAACATACCGGTCAATAATACTTTAAGTACCTTAGATTACTGCTATGCTGGAACGCACTTAGTCTATGGTCGCGTTGCTTTAAAATTTTCGCAACAAGTTTTGACGTTTGGTGCACGCGCCGTTTACAATTTTCGCAACGCGTTGAACTGTCCCAGATGTCAGTGCCACAGACTATGGTCAGTGCCACAGACTATGGTCAGTGCACAAATGTAAACAAACGAAATTTTTGCGGAAGCGTCTTAAATTTGGTGAATAATTGCACCAAGATGGCCGACAAGTTTTGGGCTCACTATTGTAAATGTAAACTTCGATGCCGGTTTCAGCAACAATCCAGGCGTTAATCAGTGAAAAATGATAACATATACCTTGTGTTTGTTGTGGAGGTTATAATGCTACCAGTAGGTCGACAGTGCTGAAGTTTTTGATCGCGATAATGTTAAAAACAACGGGAGTAATTAAATACAGGTGCACTTGAGTTGATTACCGGAAGTTGAACGATAGTTGAATATCATAGTAAGTACAAATAACATACCAATATATAAATATGCCATACGATATAATAAATACTTAAATTAAATAAATACTAATATAATAATTATCTATATCAAGATGTGGAAATTAGATGTCATTTTGTTTTTTGAGAAAGTATGTAATTAATAAATGTTTGAATATATTTAAAGACGGAGCCTGTCTAATAGACAAAGGTAGCCTGTTCCATTTATAAGTAGATTAGATATAAGTAAGTTTATTATATAATTATTTATATCTACATGATGTGTCACTTATACTTTCATTGCACCTATAGTTGTTCTAATTAGTTCCAAAGGTTTGACTGTCAGAGAATGTCTACGGGCATTAAGTCCGCCTTTTGTACTTTGTGCATTAGATTTGAAATAAAATAAATAAATGTTTTTTTTTTGATTTGTCAAGGTTTTCCATAAATAAATAAATCTTATTTCACATTAACAGACTTAAAAAGTCCAAAAATAGGAGTCCTAATTATTAAGTTCGCAGGATCGAGTCTTTAGACACACGAGGTGGTATTTCGAATATTTATTATAGGTTCAAAAACGGTACAATTCAATTCAAAAAAGAACTAGATTGTAATTCAAAATCGGTGTTAACTATACTAACTACTTCATTATCATTATCGAACATATTTCTGGACAATTTGGCCTAGACTCGCCACGCTGGCCAGACGGGTTGGCGAGGATCTGATGTCCATTTTTAATGACAATTTATTAATAATTTCACAAGTTGGTATTTGTGGAAACAAGACCGATGGCTTAACATCCTTTTCGAGGCACGGGAACGGTGGTGTAGTAAATCTATGACAAATGTACGTAAGAAAAGTGTATTTCATTGGTACATGCCGGGTGGGTAAATATTATTTTAAATTATTAAAAATCTTATTTTTTAACTATATTGATATTCTTTAACGGACTGAAAAGTTTAATTAATTAAAACTACTTAAAAGGCAAGATTAAAATAAATATAAACTAAACCTAAAAAAAATTTAACTATAATTAAAAAATGTCCTCTAGAGACGACCATTCAGGGATAGTTCCAAGAAGACTGGCACCTGTGTATACCTAAGCTAATACGTTGGCAGAAATAATTGCCAGCTTTCCTGTCCCCAGACTTTTCCTTGGACAACTCCTTGGCCAGACGCTTGGCTGAGTGTCCCCATGAGCCCATCGTCTCGACCCCAAACGGCACAAATTTGTAACCTAACTATTAACTAAATTGTTAATTGATTTTTAAAATCATTGTTACCTAATAATTTTATTTTGTTAGGTAATTTAAGGTTAGGTTTAGGTATGTTCTTATAAACAAAATTTTAAAAGTTTTTTTAGGATTTATATATACAATAAGAGCATCATCAAAAGTGCCAAGAATAGTCCTACAGTAGCATATAGTGTTGCAAAACGCCCGGGGTGGTCCGAGGTAATGCACAAAGCTGTTCCTCACTGATGGAACAAAGGGAGAACCTATCGGGAAAATTTACTGCACAAAAACAATATAAACTGTGCATTCTCAAATTGGTAATGAATTCATACCGTTCCGCGCTATTGAGCAATCAACCCTGTGTGAAATTAAATAAAAACCACGCTGTATAAATTATTCTACCCAAACACAACTTTTCGAGGCGTGTTTTTTTTTTTTGTATACCGTGGCAGAGACTGGCAAATCGGCATTTTATATATGGTAGATCATAGCCTGTGTACTCTTGAAAAAAAAGAGCCCTTCGCGTCATTTTGCTCGAACATATCAAGTGCAAGATTTTGTTTTGTAAATAAATATACTGTCGATATTGTTGGTCAAAAGTGGTATTGTTTTGTTTAATATTATGCTACAATGTAAATAATTGTAGAAAACGATAAATCGGACTTTAAGTATGGGGCACAAGTTGTAGTTATTTTTTTGCGGTTTTCCCGGGCTGAACTCCCATATTATACCCGACGTGTTTTTTTCTGCAACATCTGGAAATTGATGATAACCTCATTAACTCGTGAGAAAGAAATATATATACGCCTTTCCTGTTACCTCATTCATCATCCATCGGGAGAAGAGAACACAAAAAAAAAAAACAGTCCTTCGCGCCATTTGTAGCGGACATGTCAAGTGCAAGTTTTTGTTTTGTAAATTAATATACTGTGAATATTGTTGGTCAAAAGTGGTGTTGTTTTGTTTAATAATGTTCTACAACGTGAATAGTTATGGAAAACGATAAATTGGACTTTAAATATGGGGCACAAGTTGCAGTTTATTTTTTGCGGTTTTTCCGCGCTGTCAACTCCCATATTTTACCCGACGTGTTTGAGCTATGGTACCGCGACGGAAGCTGTATGGGCTAGACCCTTTGCCTCTCATTCATCATCCATCGGGAGAAGAGAACCAAAAAAGAACATAAAAAAAACCGAATGAAAACAGTTGCACAGTTTCAATTTTATTTTAGAAGTCTTTTAAAGTCTGGTGAGGTAAGTCAAAATACAGAAAAAGTATAAAAAACACAACTTGTACATTTGATTCTAATGCACGTAATTGGTAAAAATGATGTGGCAAGCTTACTACCAATCAAAATGGCGTAAATTAGAATGTTATATTTGACAGATCGGAAATTTGGTTATTGGTATAACACCTAAATTAAATTTTAATAATTATTTTGTAAGTCGGCAGTTGTAATAACATAGAAATGTCAATTTTTAATAATATTAATAGTCACATCTTCTTTTTCTTAGTCGCTACACTCATGACAGAGTGGTCGTGGTCGCCATTTGAGTGCTAGTGGCACACTTAAGAAGCCGTCGCCACTCCTCTCAGACCCCGGCTTTCCTAGTGCACTCATGTAGGGGATGATACATTGCAACCTTCGCCTGATCGGTCCATCTCATCGGAGACCTACCACTCGTCCTCTTGTCATCGACTTTCCCCTGGACTACCCAGCGCTCGATGGATGTTTCTCCACGCCGTGACACGTGTCCGAAGAAAGTGAGAATGCGTAATTGTACAGTCGAGGAAAGGCGTTGTCTGATCCCCAGTTTCTCTTACAATTCGACCGCCTCCGTGGTCTAGTGGTAACAAACGTTGCCGTGAACTCGGGAGGTCGTGGGTTCGATTCCCACCGGAAGCAAGTTGTACATTGTATAATTTGTCTCGGTCTGGGTGTTTATATGTATAATATGTATATATTAAAAAAAAAAAAAAAGTATAATATGTAGTTTATCAACCATCTAGTTTCCGTAACACAAGCCTTACAAGCTTACCACGGAAACTAGACGGCGCTGTGTGACCTATCTGGAAATATTTATTTATTTAATTACATCTTAGTATAATATATTTTTTCTACAAAAAATCTTAGTTATCTACGGTTTATAAATTTATTATGCCACAGAAGCTTTCGTAGCAAACCATAGATGTCTACGGTTTTTCGTAGCATATACCATCACATCATATATCATCACTTTTTTTCCGGTAATCAACCAAAGCACATGCATTGTCAACAACTCCCGTTCACTTCAAGAATACTTCGGTTCAACAAGTAAACATCTGCGACTTGCCGGTACAGATTATAACCTTCACATCGTGCACAAAGGTACAATATACATTTATCATCTGTTGTCATCTTGATAGCGAAATAAACGGAGATTTCGAGAAGATACTATACACCGGCCGATTATAGTTGATCACTTGAAATCACACAACGACAACTTTAAGGAGCTTCCGCTTTATTTACATTGAACCACAGAGTATCGTTCTGACATTTGGACATTTGAAGTGAAGTTCAGAAATAAGTAACGCGCGCGCCATCCGTCACTCCGTTCCGAAAACTTTGAAGCCATAGACAAGTATTAAAGTGTTCCTTTTTTATTGTTGGACCTATATTTTTATTATTTTTGGGGTTGGTATTCCAATTTATAGTCACACGGTTTAACATATAATATATATATTCCCAAATACGCAGATTGTAAACCTTAATTTATCATAATAAATAAATAGGGGAGATACAAATCAATATACACTGCATTTACACTATATAGTAATTAGTGGATAAGATGCTTTCTTGCGGTAAATGCCATGCTAAGATGAATGACGGCGCTTATTGCTCTGTCTGTAACAATTACTACGATTTTCCCTGCTCTGGCGTGACTGAGGCCGGATATAGGAAGTTAGGTGACCGCAAAGCAACCTGGCGCTGCTCCCGCTGTAAGACAGCGGGAGGCCTATCGGGAAGCTCCCAGGTCGCTTCTCCTGCTACTTCACCTAAACCGATTTCACTCGAGTCAATGTATGGTGAGATTCAAGGTATTGCTCAGAATCTATCTGCCATCATGAATGAAGTCAAGTCCATTAAAGGTGAGATCAAAACTATCCAGTCCTCAATCAGCGCAGCTCATGATAGCGTGACCGGGCTCTCAGATGACTTGAAGTCCATGCAAGCACGAATTTCGGCCGTTGAGGAACAAGTTAGTACTATACCCACACTGCAGCATGAACTTACCGTGGTTAAGCAGCAGCTAGAAGAGAGTGAGCAGCGTTCTCGATCAAATAATGTCGAGATTAAAGGAATCCCTTTTAAAAAGAGCGAGAATTTGTTCGATCTGGCGTTAAAGATAGGCGCGGTAACAGGATATCCTATCCAAAAAGAGCATATAAATTACATCTCGAGAATACCCACACACCAACCTAAAGTTCATAAATCGATCATAGCATCATTTAGCAACCGCTACATTAAGGAGGATTTTCTGGCAGCTGCACGCAAATATAAAATGCTTTCTGTTACTGATCTGGGATTTCCTGACGAGGGACGAATTTATGTCAACGACCATCTTACCATTAAGAACAAATTACTGCTGAACAAGGCAAAGACTATGGCAAAGGAGGGAAAATTTCAGTTTGTATGGGTGAAGCACGGAAAAATCCTTACAAGGAAGACTCTAACCTCACCAGTGATGGCAGTGAGGTCGGAGACAGATCTTCAAAAAATGCACTAATGTTGGAATTTTCTTCTACATTGCTGCTTTACCCATTTCTACTATGCTCATTTTTCTCTGCCTCGAATTGCTCATTTACCATTGTTGCTTTTGCTTACTCATATGTCACAACTCATAAACTTGCTCTTGCTTTTCTACCAAGCTTTGTTTCGCTTACTGACAAACCACTTATTAGACTTGTAGGTGTTGGAGGGAAGGCGTCGGACGAACTCACGCTGAATTACGCAATGATTTTGTCTTTTCATAAACCAAACGTATCAAATTATCATCTATCATTACACTTTTTATTATTTAGTTATAACCCACTTCTAAATATAAACTATAGCCTACTATTTGTCATAATTCATTACTCATCGATTCTTTCGCTTTTTATAAATTTAGCTTATCCTTTTAATTCATTATTTTTTGGGATTTCATATGATGCTTTAAAATCTGTTATTATTAGTGTGGCACTTCATTTAATGGTGCCCTCAGTTACACCGTTACTTTATAATGGCATCATTTAATATCTATTACCAAAACACCAGGGGGCTGCGCAGCAAAACAGACACATTCAAACGGAATGTCTGCCTGAATAACTATGACATAATCTCTATAACTGAGACCTGGTTACTGGATGGAGTATACAACGAAGAACTTTTTGATGACAGGTACCTTGTGTGGAGGCGAGACAGGGATTACGCACTAACAGGCCAGACTCGCGGTGGTGGTGTACTGTTGGCTGTCCATAGGGATGTAGGTTCTGTCCAACAACGGACAGAATGGTGTTCTTCTGCCGAAGATCTTTGGATCACAATTGACATAAAGCAAAAAAAGTTAAAATTAAAATGTAAAATTCACATATGTGTACTATATTTATGCAATCAAAATAATGGTAACTCTTTTTCTACCCAACTTTCCAATTTTTCAGGTAAACTTTTTGATATTGTTAACTCATGTCCAGATGACAAGTTCATAATTCTTGGCGATTTTAATCTTCCAAATATCGTCTGGTCGCTGGAAATAGACAATTATGTGCCAACTAATGTTTCAGGAGAAGCTCAAGTAGGCTTCATTGACACAGCAGTCCAATGCGACCTGCTTCAATTTAACGGTTGTCATAATATTAATGATAGGTTATTAGACCTTGTGTTTGCAAATGATACAATATGCGTTAAATGCTGCGATGATCCATTGGTTTTCGAAGATGCTCATCATAAGCCACTGATTGCTGAAGTTTCCTGGGCCGAAAAGAGATATTTAGACACCCAACCTATAACTAAATATTATTTTGCTTCTGGTGACTATTCTTCTATTTGTCAAGAACTTGACAGTGTATTATGGATGAGCCATTTGTATGAGGGTTCAGTCGATGATGCACTAGACTCCCTTTATCATATTTTGTATGACCTTCGCGATAAATACATACCCAACAAAGCTATCAGACACAATAAACATCCTACATGGTTCAGCCCGGCTCTTATAAAAGTGCTAAAAGAAAAATCCAAATTCCTACGAAAATATAAAAAGTATGGAAATCTCTCAGACCACCATAATATGTCGTTGCTAAGGTGTAGGGCAAAAACCATCGAACATAGCTGCTATCAGGATTTTATTGCTAACACCGAGGCATCTATTATCGAGAACCCTAAAGCGTTTTGGTCGTATATTAAATCTAGAAAGACAGGCGGAAACATGTTCCCTTCCAAAATGACTTTGGGTAATATCTCGGCAGAGACTGGTGATTCAATCTGCAACTTGTTTGCCACCTATTTCCACTCGACCTTTCTTGCACCAAACCCTTCCATAGCCACCTCTGTTCCACAAACAACGTTTAATACAAGCTCCTCATATATTAGTGACATTGAAATTGATCCCTGCGAAATTCTTAAACTTCTCAAGGGTTTGGACCTTAATAAAACTGCGGGTCCTGATCAGATTCCACCTCTGTTTATTGTCAACTGTGCTAAAAGTCTGGTTGTGCCTCTTTCATTGTTGTTTAGGCGCTCGTTGGTCGAGGGAATGGTACCCATGGTTTGGAAATCGGCATTTATAACACCAATTTATAAAAAAGGTGACAAAAATTTAATTAATAATTATAGACCGATTTCCAAACTATGTATTTTTTCCAAGGTGTTCGAGAAGGTTATTTACCAGCAACTTTATTCATCAGTAAGCAGAAATATTATCCCTGAGCAGCATGGATTTGTCAGAGGTCGTTCCACCGTTTCTAACCTTCTGTTGGCGAATGACGACATTACGAGCAACATGGATTCCGGTAGTCAAGTAGATATTATTTTCACTGACTATAGTAAAGCTTTTGATCGTATTGACCATATTATTCTACTTCACAAACTGCAGGCTGCTGGAATCCATGGAAATTTGCTAAGATGGTTTTCATCTTATATCAACAATAGGTCACAAGTGGTTGCTATAAATGGCTTTCTGTCTAGGTCCGTGATCGTCCCATCGGGCGTTCCGCAGGGGTCTCTTCTGGGTCCATTATTATTTATCTTGTTCATCAATGACATCAGCTCCTGTTTTCTCCATTCACATTTTTTGCTCTTTGCGGACGATATGAAGATTCTTAAGAGTATCGGATGTACTAATGATGCCAATCTACTACAAGAGGATCTGGCGAGATTTGAGCAGTATTGTGCTCTAAACCACCTTGACCTCAATGTCAACAAATGCTACTGCATTTCATTCACAAGGAAATCTTATAAGATTTCCTACAACTATTGTTTGAAGAACCTATCGTTAGCAGTTGTTGATACGATTAGAGACTTGGGTGTTCTATTAGATACCAAACTACTGTTCTCCTTACACATTGATGACATTGTCAACAGAGCATCCAGGTCACTAGGATTTATTATGAGATCGTGTGCCGACTTCAAAGAAATAAAACCTATAAAAATTTTGTACTGTTCTTACGTGCGCAGCATCCTGGAGTATGCATCTCAACTATGGAATCCCAAGTATACTGTATACATTTCACGAATCGAATCCATACAAAAACGTTTTCTTAGATATATACAGCACAAAACGAATATTTATGATACGAATTATGATAAACGATGCAAAAGACATCATCTACTACCACTGGAAGTCCGTCGTAATATTGCTGACATCACCTATTTAGTTGGTGTTGCACGTGGGATTGTAGATTGCCCCAAACTATTAAGCAAAATAACCATGCGAATACCCACAAGAACCGTGAGAAATCCCGCACTCTTACTTGTTCCAGGCTGCAACACCAACTATAGACGCAATGCATTTTTCAGTAGGGCGGCAATAATGTTTAATGAGCTCAGCATCGATGTCGATCTCTTCAATGCCGGCATTGCAATGGTTAGAAGAGTGATGACGAATGAGCACTTCGAGTTAGTAGATTGACCTATTGTTTTTTTTAATTTTGTTTTCTTTTCTGCAGTTGTATTTATTTGTCATGTCTTTTTATTATTTTATGTTCCTGTATTTGTACTTTACTTTTCTAAAAGTTTTTCTTGCATGCTTTCTATTGTAACTATCTGTGAATTCTTGTTATCGGCTTTATAGTATTATTATCTTTCCTATATTTGTATTGTAGCTGTAAGTTTTCCTAAATAAATAAATAAATAAATATTATATTATACAAAAATGTAACTGTTAAATTATTATATGTGTAATAATAACAAAATTTCCGATCTATATATATATATGGCGCAAAGTTATTCATTTATTAGATAACAAAAATATGTACAAAATATAAAATAATATTTACAAACTACATAAATAAAAGTAAATACCGTAAATAAAACTAAACCTAATTAAAAATTAAATTATCTATAAATAGAAAATGTGTTTAGAGATAGTTCGCTTCGCTACTGAAAGCAATCGGGATGTTGTCAAACCGAACAGGATCAATATTGGTTAGATCTACCTTACTTAGCAGCCGGGAGCTGCCTACTATAATAGACTGACACTTGCTCGGATTGACAACGACCCCAAAGCGTTTTGACCAAATGTTGGATAAATCTGAGTTAAGCCAAGCTATTGCACTATTAAGAGTGGTGATGTCCGTCTGCACATAGACCTGCAAATCATCTGCATACAGGTGGTAGTGGCAATGAAGACAACGGTTAATAACATTTATAAATAGCGAAGATATGTATGTATTTATGTAATTACAAATTAAAACAATATTACCAGGAAGGCTGGCAATTATTTCTGACAACGTATTAGTCTCGCTATACAGAGGGAAATGTTGCCAGTATTCTTGGTTCTATCTCGGATGGGACGTCTCTAGAGGACATTTTTTATTTATAGTTTAATTTATTTTTAATTCTATTATTTAGGTAGCTTTAAATTTGTATTTAATGTATATTAAATATTATTATTCGTAAGATAAGATAAGATAAAAAAAAATTATTTGCATAAATGTTAGTCTAATTTACAGGTCTTATAGTAAACTAACTTAACGTAACAACATTTGCCAAATAAATTGACGAGCAAATACATCAAACATTAATATAATTTTTTAAAACTTTTAAATAAAATATGTCCAAAAACTTACATGTAGGTATTCATACAATATTGTCAGCTTAAACTTTAAGTATTACAATTGTCAAAATATTCTTTTAAATTATAAAACACATTTTCTTTTAACCAAATTATTAATTCATTTTTAAATACATTTTTTCCCAACAATTTTAATTTGTTAGGTAATTTATTATAAGTTCGTATACACATAATTAGGCAATTTTTATTACATTTTGTTTTTTTAAGATTTATATCTACTTTCGTAAAATTTAGACCAGAAATTGTATACAGTAACTAGGATCAATTAACAAAGCCGGACGATACACCCGTCGCGTCGGCAGAGGGATGGGTCCGGATTTAATAGCCGGGTATAATTCAATTGTTCCGGCTTGGCGGCCTGTGAAACTACATTCCTTTTGTGTCGTGAGCCGTGCTAACCCGCTCATTCCAATTGTTGGTTTTAAAATTGATATCCTCATACTGGTAAAGTCCGTACGTGAACGATATTTTACAGATGAGTGCGATAATATGAATGAAATGAAAGAAAGAAAGAAAAAATATTTATTTGCACACAACAGCTTATACAATAATAAGAAACGTAAAAAATAATATATATAAAATTACCAACAAAAAATAGACAAGATAAATACATAAAAAATAAATGAGTGAGCTGCTGCGACAAACAGGCACTCAGGTCAGCATAGGCTGCAACATTTCTGCTGCAGCGCTGATTTTCACTGAGCCCCATGAATCAAATAAAATTACGTAATATAATAAATCAAATATAATAAATTTATGCTAGGTGCGACAGTTTGCCTAAATTTTTCTTTTAACCATTACCGACACATGTAAAAAATACTACAATGTAATAACCAAAAAAGTAAGAACTGTCAACATAATATAACTACATAATTTATAATAACATACATAAATTATTTATATAATAAATATAATTTTAAAAATAATAATAAAACAGTAAAAAAACTATAAGATACATATATACATACCCACACATACAATATACATAGCAACAAAATACATACACATAAAATAAAAAATACAGTTATGTCAAATGGTAAATGCAAATACCTATAAAAAAATATATCTATACAATATTATTTACAACCCTATAGCTATTTACCAACTGTTATTTAAAGTGTATTTTCTTTGTGATTCGCACGACCGTCCTCTTCGTTCTTCTCATAACAACCAACTCAAAATCCCACCCCACATTCTCAGCAGATATTTAGATTCATTTACCGTATCGTCTGCTCGCCAGTGGAACAAAGTTCCACTGACCATCAGACAAGCTCCTTCCATTCTCATCTTTAAAAAACTACTTAATACTTTCTTTTTAAACAAGCAGAACAATATATTTTAACTTCACAAATTTCTACTTCCTAATTATATATTATCTTTATATATGTATATCTACTTTAATAAGTATATGTTGATGAGTCTTTATGTAGTCTATGTATACATACTATTTATGTAGTTTATTGGTTAGAATTGCACCCCACATATTTATACTGTCTCGCTCTCCCAAAGGTTAGCTGGTAGGATAAGCCGAAATGGCTTTAAGTTCGCCTTTGTACATACTTTTAAGTGCAATAAAGTATTTAATAATAATAAACATGACATGTACATACATTTGTAATTAGAATAAGCAATCTACCCATACAATAAAGAATTTTGAATTTGAAAAAATATATATATTAAATCAGGAAGCGAATGGGCGCTGGTGAAATAGGCTACTTGTCATTTTTTTCATCATCATTAGCCTGTCTCTCCACTGCTGGATATAGGCCTTACCCAAGGCTCGCCACTTCACACGATCTCCTGCCACCCTCATCCAATCCCCACCAGCGACCCTCTTCAGGTCATCCGTCCATCTAGCGGGGGGACGTATGGAACATGGCCTCCTCTTTAGAACTCGTCTATTTCATCGTTTATCGGTTCTGTGACAGGCATCTCCAGCCACTTGCCACTTCAGCTTACTAATTTTAAAGGCTATATGGGTAACTTTGGTTCTGTGACGGATTTCCTCGTTTCGGATTTTATCCATCAGAGAAATACCGAGCATAGCTCTCTCCATAGCCCGATGAGCGACCTTAAATTTGTGGACTAGACCCACTGTCAGTGTCCACGTTTCTGCTCCGTACGACAGCACTGGAACAATGCCCTGGTTGAAAACTCTAGTCTTCAAACACTGGGGTATGTTTGATAATAAGATGTGGCGCAGCTTCCCGAATGCCTCCCATCCCAGCTGAATACGTCTAGGCTACGCCTATTTTATTTATTTATTTATGTGTTTAAAAATATTTATATTTACTTACCGATTCCTGGAAAAATACTTTAGGGTCTAAATCATCTGAAAATCTACTTTTAAATATCGCGTTTAAATTTTCGCTGAAAATCTCCGTAGTTACAAATGGCTGCCGGGTGACGTCACGTAATGGTAAATATTCGTAAACAACTAATTTACGACACTAACATATTTGATTTTATAAAGGTAGGTTCCAATTTATTTATTTTTCACTTTGTGCTAAAATACTCGAAAAAACAAATTAAAAGTAAAGTATCATCACGACCGTTTCCCTTTTGGGTTAGTCAGAAACCACGCTTATAAATTAGCGGATTCACATTTAGCCAACTTCACTATAGGCCACAAGTGGCAAGTTCGTCGATGTCTCCAGCGTATAAAACTCGAGAAATACAGCGTATAAAACCCGAGAAATATCACAAATAAATTAAATATTAATTAAATGTATTTATTTACATTAATAAATATTTTTGTGTCCCGATCAGGAATCGAACCCAGTACCTCCGAATCTAACTCCATGGACTTAACCGCTAGACCACGGAGGCAAAAAAAACAACTTAATCAGATTTACTTGTGTGGCAGTTTAGAAAGAAAAGAAAGAAAGAAAAATATTTACTGGGCCACAGCGCTGATTTTCGGCTAATCCCTTGTTAGGAGAGGTGCTAGTGGGTAATATATACAAATATATAGTGTGGTGTATGTATGTACGCATAAAAAGATAACTAATACATTAAATAAAAATAAAATATGTATAACAAAATTATCTTAAAAACAAACTAAAGCAACTTTTTAAAAGCAACCGCTACTGCATATCGTGCAGTGGTGGGGGTAGGTTGTTCCATATTTTAGTAGCAGCATACCTAAAGCTCCCACGGAACAATATTTACTATTAAGTGACGTCACTCACGCTGACTAATGTTTTAAAACTTACCAGCACCGTAACTTAAGATTTTATTACTAAATATTGTTTTAATACTAAAATATTTGTTCTTTAATAAATTTCACGTAGTATAAAAAGTGGTTTTTATTTGGATAACCTTAGACTAGAACGAAGTAAATAATTCTCTATCATATTATCAAAACAAGAGAATTAAATCAATGCTGCCATAAAAGATTGATACAAAATAGATTGATTCTGATACTGTCCATTACTGGAGACCGTCTGCGGACAGATACAATAACGAAGACATATATACTTACATGAAAGAACAAGCACGACCCGAGTTTAAGCAATGCTAAAGATATGGAACAACTTGCCACCACCACTGCACGACGAATTAAAAACAAACTTAAAATATATTTGTTCACATGTATAATATCTCAGCGCGGTGGTGGCTCGGTTGTAAGAACGCGTTCCCTAAATACTACAAAGGTCGGTTCAAACCCACCTGGCTTGTACCAATGAGAAATACACTTTTATTACGTACATTTGTCATAGATTTAACGGGTTCAAGACTCAGCTTTACGCAGTGGAAGTTGGTGCGAGAGGAGTTCCAGCAAAATCTTTGCATCACTTACTGAAAGAATTGGGCCTAAGCAGGTCTGCCGTCAATACATTTATGGAACGAGCTTCCAAGACGGCATTAACGGAATCATACAGTATTTGGTTGGTTAGGGAGAGAAGTAGAATGGTGGATGGTGAGCGTATTATCGCGCAATAAAAAAAAGGAGTCCTCCTTTTCTTAAACCAGCCTATTTTCGGTCGCAAGCAAGCCCGAGACACCGTTCTTCTCATCTCTTCTCCCGGCATCCATGGAATGCTTAGAAATTTGTCTTCTCTTTACCACCGTTCCCGTGCTTCGGAGAGCACGTTAAGCCATCGGTCTCGGTTCCACTAATACCAACTTGTGGATTCATTAGTAAATTGTCATTAAAAATTGACATCATATCCTTGCCAAGGCGTCTGGCCAGCGTGGCGAGTATAGGCCAAATTCTCCAGCAGTGGAGGTCTAGGGGCTGTAATGATGAATGATGATAATATCTCGGTTAGCTGAAAATCAGTGCTGTGATTTAGTGTTGCAGCTTATTGCTGAGCTGATTCCCTATTTATCACCACACTATCTTGTTTTTTTTTTTCTGCTTGTGTTTTTTTGTGACAAATAAACTTTTTTCTTACTTTCTTTAAAAGGACCGTTCTATATGATAAGAATAAATCATTTTCATTTTTTATATTAAAAATAAAACCTGAGTATTAATTATAATTCTATTTTATATGTGAAAAACCTTTTGCAAATGCGCTTCGTTCACTTTGTTAGTCAAAATCAATAATTTATAAATAAGCTTTTGGTATATTTATTAAGGGTAGTAAAATATTCGTGTGCTAAAAAGTCAGACTTATTCAGGTAGATATATAATATTAATATTTGTAAATAGTGAATGTTGGTATTAATTTAAAAAATACACAATCCCCAATGAAAGGAAAAATAATTAAACAATAAACACAGTAAATTATTAAATGTCAATTTAAACTAGAGATTCTCAAACTTATTTTGTGTAGGGCTCACTTTGACCGAATATAACTAAATAATCGATGTTGTGTAACAGGTAGGTTTTAATTTCAGTGACTTTTAAAATATAAATTCGCCCCCCTAAACCATGCCGACGCCTCCCGTTTCATTCTGGGCCCCTTACCGCCCCCCTCTAGGCGTCCAGCGTCCACAAGGGGGCGTTATCGCCCACTTTGAGAAATACCGATTTAAAGTATTTTTAAGAAAGTCGTCTATATTATAATTTAATAATAAATTATATTTCGAAAAGAAAATACAAAAATTAATTGTAAGTAACAATTAACGGAATCATACAGTCTTTGGTTGGTTAGGGAGAGAAGTAGAATGGTGGATGGTGAGTGTCTTTTGGTACAATAAAATAAAATAGAGGCCTCCTTTTGT
Source organism: Tinea semifulvella (assembly GCA_910589645.1). Lineage (NCBI taxonomy): Eukaryota > Metazoa > Arthropoda > Insecta > Lepidoptera > Tineidae > Tinea > Tinea semifulvella. Next base: position 9,453,648 of record OU342599.1, read on the forward strand.
AAGCCAGCCTATTGTCGGTTGCAAGCCCGAGACACCATTCTTTTCATCTCTCTTTCCCACACACAATTAACCCAGCACTGAGTGAATCCATAGAATGTATAGAAATGACTAAACCGCATTAGTACTCATAGTTTATCCTGACCCTAAAACAAAATAGTAATGTAAATTAAGTTTTATTTATAATAGTAACCCTTCATTGCCAATCATAGATAGGCCCTCACTGATATAAAAACGTTCTCGTAAAACCAATCGAAGTCATGTAGCTGCACCAACAGTCGCGAGATAGCAAGCGTCGAGAGCGCCTAATATTAATATTTATATCGAGTAAAACTAGTCTTTGTGTATGCATTGTGATATAATTTCCGATGAATAAAGCATGTGGCATTATCCTTGCTTGAGAATTGCCCCCCAAAGTTGGTAGGTATACAAAGCAAGCGGCACGTTTTTTGTCGATGTTGCCAATAGGTCATATAATTTTCTTTCTCCTTCCTAGGTACGGCCCTGCTCATATTATTGAATATATGTCGATGAAATAACGTGAAAAATGTCGACCATTCACCAAGAAGTATTGGTTACCTTTGTCGTTCGTTTATTATTTGATACATTTTGTTGTGCAGGAAGTAAAGATACGTAGGGTGAGGTAAGGTTCAATAAGGGGCATGGTATTATTTATTATTTTATATATACATATATATATTTTAGAAGTCGTGTGATTTTAAGAAATTTGTAAGAAAGCTTTCTTTAAAATCATACAAAGGTCGTTTCAAACCCACCCGGCATGTAACAATAAGAAAAACTTTTCTTTTTTTTTTTAAATCGAAGTTTGTGACCTTGCGCCCACCTGATGTTAAGTGGCGTGCAAGGTCCATGTATGTTAGCAACTGGATAAGACAATCGTGACTGATATCCCTAACACTATGCCGGCTTGACTAATTAGGGCAATTCGAGACTGATCCCGAAACGTGTGGATAGACTTTACAGGGTTTATCGGCACGAACGGTGGATACTTCCCCGCCCCGGCAGACTGGGGAAATTACCACCATCAGTCCAACTACCACTTGTACTACATACATTTGTCATAGATCTACAAATTCATCGTTCCCATTTGTCACCGTCATTCTCGGGTCCATTAATACAACTATTATCAATAAAAATTGACATTAGAACCTATCATTAATTGATTTTTAAAATAATTTTTATACTTTTATTATAAAAAAAAGTATATTAAATTTTTATTTATTTATTTATTTAAACTTAATTGCACAAAGTACAAAGGCGGACCTAATGCCGCTAGACATTCTATGACGGTCAAACCTTCGGGACAACGAGAGCAGTAAGTACATAAGCTAGGTGCAATACTGAATAAACCTGAAGAGTTTTAATGCAGATAACATATACATACTTATTAATAATTACATAATTACATATAACCTACATAAATAAAATATTGACAATACAACATAATATATACACAATACTATACCTACTAATGATAAATTACAGTCTGATTAATACTAAGCTAAAACAAAAGGTGGAACATGGAAAATTACGAACCTCGGTCTTGCATGTAGTAATTATTACAGGCCCAGAATTCAAACTTAAATACCTTGACTGATAAAGAGAATATCAACAGCTTTTAGAACACACAGTCCTAGACCTCCACTGTTGGAGATGGGCCTTCCAGAACATATTTCTGGAGAATTTGCCCTACACGTTCTGATATCAATTTTATTGTCAATTTCTTAACAATTCCACAAGTTGGTATTAGTGGAACCGGGATCGACAGGACAGCTTCACGTACTTTCCCAGGCACGGGAGCGGTGGTGTTGTAAATCTATGACAAAGGTACGGAAGAAAAGTATATTTCTCATTGATACATGCCGGGGTTTCAAACCAGCCCTTTTAGGATTTATATTTTTTTAAAAGCGGTGGTGACTCAGTTGTAAGGACGTTTCCAATCCAAAAAAAAGGTACCAACTAGAAATACTTTTTTTATGTACATTTGTCAGTATTACCAATACCACCGTTTCTGTGCCTCGGGAGAGCCCAATAAGCCGTCGATCCCGATTCCACTAATACCAACTTGTGTAATCGTTGATAAATTGTCATGTCAGGGTTACATACATTACATACTAAAAATGTTCAAGAATGTTAGCAACTAGAATCAGACAATCATGACTGACATCAGTCCTTAACACTATGCCGGCTTGACTGGGCTTTTTATGATGTTACGGAGTGTTCTAACAACCGCTTCAAGAAGAAGAGAACTTCTGTAAAATTTTCGTCTTCTTCCGCCACGCAAAATCATTTCGAAAGTTGTAATGATTACTTTGACGATACTTGTAAGGTTGTTAGGAGTTCCCCAATACAATAAAAATCAAATTCTTGTCAATTATCCCCCTTCAATCAGAGCAATACTGTTGTAATTGGAACGGGGCCAGCGCTAACAAGGGAGCCTGTTTTGTTGCCGACTCTGCACAATAATTGTGCTCTCAACTTTTGATATGATGTTAAGGGTATCACGTCAGCAGTTTAAAAAGCTTATTCAATTAATTGCTTTTTATACATTATAGCTCCTTGAATACTGTAGACGTTAGGATTGCGGTCCCTCAAAGCAGGATCTCTCAATACGGCAACTTTGAAACATAGCGCTAATTTAAAAAAAATATCTCTATATATAGGTTAGATTTATAGTATTGTATCATCACGACCGTATCCCTTTCGGGGTGGTCAGAAACCATGCTTATAAAGAAGCGGATTCACATTTATCCAACTTTACTATAAGCCAATCATGACAAGAAGCAATGTATATTTAAAGATTGTTTTACGATAGATGAGTGAAATTTTCGGTTACCAGTTTAGATGTAAGTTTTAACAATGTTTATAAACTATTTACCATACTAAAGTAGACGTCAGAGGAGAGAGAAGTTATAAGTTAAACATTCATGAATATCTTTATTAGTCGTATAAGTTGTAATAAGTTGGCTGGGTTGTTTAATTTACAAAGGAGAGCGCCTTGGCGACTTGATCTTGCGTGATCTTGAAGCAGCATTGATGACATCCAGATGCCGGCTTCCTCCACCACTGCAGCTTCAGGAAGTCAAATACCTGAGATAACAGGACGTTAACAATGGGTGAAATAGTCTGCCATGCAATCAATCAGGCGAATGCGGTCCGAGCCATGTTACGTCCTGTTATGAACAGTTTGCCGCTGAGGTTGGAGGTCCAGATCTATAAGACGTTTATCCATTCTCGTCTACTTATGCTTCGCCAGCCTGGCACCACCTGTTAGCCTACACCAACAGGGACTAAATCCAAAGTCAGCAGAACAAATCTCTCAGAGTGGTCTCTCGAGCGCCGTGGTTCGTTCGTAATTCTGTCATAGTTTGAGATCTCGAGATGCCTCTTTAGGAATTTGTTGACGGTCTGACTAGACGCATGTTCTAAAGGGCTGACAACTGATACTTCAAGCATCTCCACAACATTGCTCCGTCTTGCTCATGGCTCCCAACGGCCGAGGCCACTTCCTAGAGATTGTAGAACCTAAACCCTCTACGTTCGTGAGCCTCACGGGCACTGTTACTCTAGTAATGGCGGGAAAGTGCACATCTTCAAGCTAGGCCCCGTTCATCATCCAGGTCTGGACGACCCCGATTATTACTGTTGTTGCTCTCTTGGGTTTGAGAACCGCTATACAACACCATTGAAATATTTTTATGATTAATACACACATAAAACAAATAATAAATTCTAATGCGAACATAGTGGCTTTAACAGTCGGGACCCATTAAAACCGAGACTGACCCCACCCCCATCCAAAATCACGTGTATTTTATAGTACCTCCATCACGACCTCAGCATCGAGCCCATCTCCAAGTGGCTGCGGAAAGCGTCCCTACGCTACTTCTCCAACGCGAGTACCCTCTCATAGTAAAGGCTTGCTCTTACGATTTCAAATCCTTCTGGAAGAGGCGTCGCCCCAGAAGTGTCCTGCACGACACCGATGACCCGCTCACGACGAAGCGTAATCTACTGCTGCCAACCGACTCTACCACCATCGTTCCAGTCGCCGATCCAGCCGCCGCTGTCTTTGTCCCCTATTTCTCCCTCGATGGCTCCACCGCAGACCCCTACTCCTCAGGTTGGATCTGCTGCCGTCGAGTGAACTCTCCGCTGCTGGAGCACTGGATACAGCTGCATACAGTCAAGTAGACAGCCTCCAGTAGCGGATAGTTTAAAATAAATTATTATTAGTATACTAAATATAGATTAAGTAAAATTGTTACTAACAAGTTATGGATGTAAAGTCCGAAATAAAAGTTTATTATTATTATATATTATTATTATTAAGAGGCCTCACGGTGAGTCGGGCATGCGTCCTCCCGCGCTGGCCCTTCAGGCTGAGGGCGTATCATTGATGATTAATCGATTCACCGTTTAAAAAAAAAAAGCGGGACTACTGCTTATTGTCATTGTGTGTTGACTGGGTATGATTAAATATACTTATTTAAGTGTAGACTTCGTAGAAAGCATTTTTAATAGGGCAAATTTTCGTTCACGAATTTTGTTGGTCTAGGTCTCATGTCTTGTTACTATAAAAAACCTACAACCTACCCGCCTTTGTGAGATATATCAACTATAGCTTTACCTCAGTCGCCCTTCGCCGCCCTGTGGCGTCACCATAACGACTGATGTCCAATTTACAATTCACAAGACGGTAATGTGATTTATCCGAACCCTTTGTAACGTACAACGGAGTCTAACACACCAGATAAATCACCTCAGGGACACAGTACAAAATGCAGGCCTTTTTTTCTTTGTGTTTCTTTAGGTGCTATATATTTTGGGATAGCCGGTCAATGCCAATACATTTGGTGTCATTTATTTACTAGGTCGGTGGCTCGGTTGAAAGAACGCCTTTCTCTCTCTCTTCTATAGTCTTGCGAGACAGAAATTTTTTCATAATTTTGTATAAGTAAGTTTCGTCTCCATCTTTTTTGGGGTTCACAGGTAAAGATATACCCTTAGAAAATTACTGAATATCTCTAAACCCACCTACTGTTCCGATGTGGCTCTCACGATTTTTTTTGCTCTGACAAAGTTATCATTTTAAGCGTTATAGTATATAATAAAATAAAAAAGGAAGGCCTCCTTTTCTTAAACCAGCCTATTGTCGGTCGCAAGCCCGAGACACCATTCTTCTCATCCCTTACCCACACACGATGGACCCGGCACCCGCACGGTGAATCCATGGAATGCTTAGAAATTTGTCTTCTACAGATTCACAACCTCTGTAAACATTTTTTAATTTATTTTTATTTATTTATTTATACATGTTGGTCAACATAACTGTTTTAAATTTTCAAGTAAATCAGACCAGTAGTTTGCTGACAGACACTAAAGTCTCCTTACTACAATAATATATATTCAGTCGGAGCAAAAGTCTTGCAAGAACAAGACCAAGACCGAGACCAGCTGTTCTGATGCAAGACCAAGACCAGATTTGACCAGTCTTGATATTGGTCTGGCTTTGGGCAACACTAATTCTGGCTAATGTATAACAAAACTCTTATCGCCAAATATGTCTTAATTTAATGTTGTCAATTTGTAAAATTGTTCCAAAGCTCATTTACATCTCTGGTGACAATAGGGCTGGCAGTTTTTTCTCCCAAAAATTAAGTATCCTAATTCAATGGGGAAATGCTGCTGGTGTATTGGGCACCATGCCACAAGACAGCGATTTGGAGGAGCTATTTTTTTTGTAAGTATGTATTTTTATTTTTTATATTATTTATTTATTATTTTTTTTAGGTTAAATTTAGATTTTGTTTTAATTAGTTTATTTAATATTGAAATTCTTTTATATTGTTTGTATATTACCTTAAATAAAAATTTTATTTGTAAAACTAATATATAAATAAAGAAAAGATAATTAGACTTTCTAGAACTGACTTGAAAAAAAAGTAAAGTAAAGTATCATCACGACCTTTCGAGGTGGTCGGAAACCACGCTTATAAATAAGCGCATTCATATTTAGCCAACTTTACTATAGGCCAATCATGACAAGTGGCAAGCTCGTCGATATCTCCAGCGTACCAAACTCGAGAAATATCACAAACAAATTAAATATTAATTAAATGTATGGGGACTGTCGGCGAGGCGCTTGGCCAAGGAGTTGTCAAAGCGGCTGACAGAAAGATCTGGAGACAGGAAGGCTGGCAATTATTTCTGCCAGCGTATTAGCCTCGCTATACAGAGGGGAAATGTTGCCAGTCTCCTTGGGACTATCTTTATTATTTAGGTAGCTTTTAATATATATTTAATTTATATTAATTAACTTCGAATAAATACATTGATTTGGTAAAAAAAAATGTATTTATTTACATTAAAAAAAATTTTTGTGTCACGACCAGGAATCGAACCTGGTACCTTCGAGTCCAAATCCACGGACTAAACCGCTAGACCACGGAGGCAGTTAGACTTGAAAAATCTTTGAAAATGATGGGGTGTGCGAGCGCGAGGTATGTAATTTATTATTAAGCTTATTAAACATCTTAAGAATTTCGAAATAAAAGTAAACAATCAATTAAAAATTCCGACACATTCTTCCAGCAGATGTTCAGATTCTTTTACTGTATCAGCAGCCTGCCAGTGGAACCGGCTTCCACTTAACGTTCGAAAAGCACCCTCACTTAAGTGTTTTAAAAAATTACTTACCTTACACCTTCACAAAAAGCAAGACGAGTCGACATAACCTCTCAAAATTGGTATAATATTGTATGTATTTTATATATATTTATTATGTATTTATATGTACTTGTGTTATTATATATTTATATATTAGTGTATAAGTATTTTAGCTTTAGTTGCTAGTAATAGTTTAAGATTTTTATTATTTTTTATTATTATTAATCTCGATTTTAAATTAATTATTAAATGCACCCACAATCATTGCTCACTATCCCAAAGGTTAGCTGGTAGAAAATGTCACTAGACATTAAGTTCGCCTATGTACATTTAAATGTGTTTTTGTTTATTGTGCAATAAAGAATTTATCTATCTATCTATCCTCACTTAAATTTAAGAAGCTTTTTTATATTATAAAAAAGTTCCAACAGTATTTCTATAGATAATATGTTTAGATAGAATAAAATAGATTATGCCAAATAAACTCAATAAACTCGCTAGACGTTCATCGCCCCAAAATTATATCAGACTCGTCGTCATCTTTGCATACATTTATATACATTTTACAATCTTAGGTTAAGATAATAAATAATAATATTTATTCAAAACTTTATTGCACAAAACATACAAAGGTGTTTATTTATTACAAAAACCACAGCTCATTGCAGAAATAAACACATTGGCCATACATGGCTTTAATTTATATAAATAGTACTTATTTGTGGAAATAAAACTAAACTAAACTAAAACTAAAACTAGAAATAATAATATAAAGAATACAAACAAAAACATAAGGCATAAGCCAATATTCATAACAATAATAATATGCGTGTACACAACAATAAAGTTACTCGTAAGAGGACAAAATACAGTAAATAGTTATGGATGCGCGAGTGTGTACGTGTTTGTGTGTGTATGGTGATGTAAGTGTGATATACTTAAATATTGTGCGTATTTGTTTTATCTTATGTATTTCTTCTTGTCTTATGTATCTGTTTGGCATTAAATAAATTGTGTATTATTTTATCATATATCAAATTAAACACCTTTCGAACTGTACTCCGTATTATTAAATATATCTTTAAATTTAGAATTAGTCGTATTTTTTCTAATTTTACTATAATCATTTATTTATAAATTTTATTTTATTTATTTATATATATATATATATTTTTTTTATAAAATTTATTTTATTTTACTTTACTTAATTTTACCTTATTTTATTATTATTTTATTTTACTATTTATTTTTACTCCTATTTGCTTTGTCTTTAAGTTTAAGACTAGCAGTTGTTTTAGCAGGTGTCACATAATGTCGTTTGACATTCTCTGCCTGTCAGACCTTCGGAACAACGAGAACTTTAATATACAAATATGGTCATTAAAATTGACATCAGACCCTCGCCAACCCGTCTGGCCAGCAGCGTGGCGACTGTAGGCAAAATATTTTTAACCAATGAAGTACCTAATCACCTTCCTACGAGCATGTAATTAACATTAAAAAAACGGAGGAAGTTAAAATCAAAACATTTAGGTAAATAACTCTGAAAGAAACAAGGATTGTTTTGCGAATGAGACAGTGTTTTTGAAGAGGTCTTGTCTTGGGATTAGCTACGAAGTTACAAGACAACGGCCATAGACATATAAATGAAAGATGATGAATGTTTTTTTACGATGACGACCCTAAATTGCCATCAACAGAAAATGGCGTTATTGTAGCAAATTAGTCACTTTAGCCAGGGGGTGGAAATTTAAAACAAGCAAACGTCAAAATTTGTTTTTTTTTTTTTTGGTTCTTTTCTCCCGATGGATGATGAATGAGATGATAGGGAAGGCAAAGGGTCTAGCCCATACAGCCAAGTCTGACGTAATATATCTTTCTTTTTCATGAATTAATGAGGTCATCATCAAATTCCAGATGCTGCAGAATTTGATGCTTTTCTTGGAGTCACTCGCGGAACCATCCACTGCTCAAACACGTCGGGTAAAATATGGGAGTTGACAGCGCGGGAAAACCGCAAAAAATAAACTGCAACTTATGCCCCATATTTAAAGTCCAATTTATCGTTTTCCATAATTATTTACATTGTAGCACGTTATTAAACAAAACAACACCACTTTTGACCAATAATATCCACAGTAAATTTATTTACAAAACAAAAACTTGCACTTGACATGTTCACGCAAAATGGCGCGAAAAACTCCCCCGTCAAAATTTGTATTGCTATAGAAAGTGGCGCCGTCTAGAAGCACTTTCTAGTCTGTGGCTTAAACATAATAGAGTTGTCATTCATTCAATCAATTCATTCAACATGTCGGCGATTGTTGTCCACAATCGAACTATATGTACAACCTTAGTAAAAAAAAATGTTTAGTTCGCTTGTTGACAATAATGATTTGAAATATTTATTTGCAAGAATATTAAATAAAAAATATTTGTTATTATATTTATCACGTCTTTTGGCATCTTGCGAAAGCGAGTCTGGGGCCTGGCTGCGTGCTATTCCCTCACCGAACACGGGCACGCAACTTGATCTCACCTCGCTTCGCATTGCTGTTTCACTCAGACTAGGTTGCCAAGTATATGAAGCCCATAAGTGCGTTATTACTATTATTATTATATATATATATATATATATATATATATATGTAAAGAAAAAATCCAATAGCACTATTAAAATTATCAAGACTATTAAAGTACATATTATAGTCTTTGCTATGAATAAACGTATTTACTTTCTTTCTCTGTTGACCAGACTTTAATAATACTTATGTAGGTATATATATGTCTTTGACTAAGACTAAAACAAAACAAGAGTTTTTTCTTTTTAATTGTACAGACCTCAGCCTTGATGTTCTGTGCCTCAGCTGAGGTTTTTTTTTTTAATTTCACTCGGATACTTTATCAAGTTTATGACTCATTCTGGCTTACATTTTATGTCGGATTTGGGTAATTGTGGCTGTTGAAATTATTTTTTTACCGATTGGCGTTAAGATGACTTGCAATTACTTTATATAATTTATTATTATTTATTTACTGCAAAATATATTATCTTATTTAAACGTACCTATCATCAAGTCAAAAACTAAGATTTTTGATTACAGCCCCTAGAACACAGCGTCCTAGAGTGCCTAATAATCTAGTTGAATCCTTAATCGTAGCCTTAATTTATTCTTTGGCGATTAGCCTAGCTTTGATTCTCATATACCTTTTGGCTTCTTGCTCTATCGTGTCTTAGTTTGTTCTCTGCAATAGGTATACATTGTTGTAGCTGTAGAAAGTGTCAAGTTAACTGAGACCAGTATTTAAAAACGCAGATATTTAATGCCAATTCATTAAAAACGAACCGCAAAGTTTCTGATCAAAATTAACTTCGTTTAAGAAATTGTATTCCAAAGTTGGTAATTTCCGTCTACACTTAGTTAAGTCCTTCATTAGCGGTCGTCACGTGAACCGAATTATAAAGGTTTTTAAAGTGCTCCTTAAGGTTACACGGAGGTGCCAAGTTCGATTTCTGGTCCACAAATTACGGGGTCTTAAACTTAATTTATGAAGTTCAAGCTCTAAATTTTTTTTAAAAAGTCATAACACCACGTCTTGTTGTCTTATTTCTTGTCACGCGGCTCTCAATAACATCATTCGAAGGGCTCTTGTCGCTGTTGTAGTACCCGCAATTCGAGAACCTTCTTGGATTGCGCGGAGCGATGGCAAGAGACTTGATGAAGTTGGGCCGTGGAAACTGGTGTAGGATGCGACATGTGTATAGACACATCTTACATCCAGGCGCCAATCAATCACGGGAAGTGCGGCGTTTCTGCTGAGGGCCTCAAGCTGCGCAAATACGCTAACCTCAATACAGGTTACGAATTTGCGCCATTTGGGGTCGAGACGATGGGCCCACGGGGACCTGGAGCGTCTGACCTAGGAGTTGTCCAAACGGCTAAAGGAAAAGTCTTATTTTTATTTTTTTATACTAGTTTGACATGTGACCTTGCGACCACCAGATGGTAAGTGGCGCGCGAGATCCATGAATGTTAGTAACTGGAATCAGACACTCATGACTGACATCAGTCCCTAACACTATGACGACTTGACAGGGTATGACGGCGATTCGAGTCTGGAGAAAGGAAAGCTGGCAATTATTTCTGTCAACGTATTATCCTCGCTATACGGAGGGGAAATGTTGCCAGTCTCCTTGGGACTATTCCTAAAAGGTCGTCTCTAGAGGACATTTTTAATTAGGTTTAGTTTATAATTAATTCTTTATTTTTTACTTTTTAAGTATTTTTTAAATTATTATTTAAAAAAAACTTATTTAACAAATATAATATTAAATAATTACAAAACTACTAAAATTAAAAAAAGTCATTACATGGTATTATTTTAGCTATGAACATAAAAAAGAAATTGTAAGTATTTTGTGTCTACTCCTGGGTTTACGGCCGGCCTGTGCGATCGTTTCCAATTCCTACACGACTCCAATACTCGTTCTATTAGTTCTACGCACAAGAATCAAGTTTTAATTCCTCTCCACTCTACTAGCAGATATTCGGATTCTCTCACAGTTTCCGCAGCTCGCCAATGGAATAGACTACCGTTGTTTATCAGCCAGGCACCTACTATAAACATATTTAAACATTGTCTATGTTCTTACTTACATAAAAAGCAAAATGATTTTTAATTTCAATAGAATTATTATTATTAGTGTATGTATTTTTATTTATAGTAGCTATTATTTATGTAAATGTGTAAGTAAATAATTTATTTATGTAACTGACATACCTATGTATATATTTATTTATTTAAAAACTTTATTGCACAAAGTACAAAGGCGGACTAATGCCCGTAGACATTTTCTGACAGCCAAACCTTGGGGACAAATTAGAACATTTATAGGTGCAATGAAATAAATTTTAATAGTAGGATAAATTCAACATAATTATATATACTTAAATAATAAACTTTTATATAAATATACTGTAATATCAATATCATCATTACACCAGCCTCTAGAACACAGCGTCCTAGACCTCCAACAGTGGAGATGGGCCTTCATTTGGCCTACACTCGCCACGCTGGCCAGACGGCTTGGCGAGGATATGATGTCAATTTTTATTGACAATTTATTTACGATTCCACAAGTTGGTATTAGTGGAACCGGGACCGACGGCTTAACGTGCTCTCCGAGGCACGGGAACGGTGGTGTTGTAAATCTATGACAAATGTACGTAAAAAAAGTGCATTTCTCATTTCTCGTGGGTTTGAACCGACCTTTGTAGGATATAAGAAACGCGTTCTTACAACCGAGCCACCACCGCACCGTAAAAAGCCACCCGGAACTTTTTAAAACTCTTGGGGATAATTGCAATTTTAAAACGCGTTATCCTAGTAGAATAATTATTCCAGCTCATAAAAGTACTCAATATAGCCGAAATTGTTATGCAATGGCGACAAAGATATTTAATAAGCTTCCAGTTACTATAAGGGAGCTGCCACTAAAACTGTTCAAATTAAGAGTCAAACAAATGCTGGTTAATAAATGTTTTTATTCGACAAAAGAATACCTAGACACTAAGCTAGACAAAGTCATGTGACTAAATAAATATTTGTACGCTAGAAATAGCGAATCATGTGATATAATTACATATAATAATTTACATCCCTGTACCTACCATGTTTCTGACAAATAAATTATTTCATTTCATTTCATTTCATTTGTAATATCATTATACTAAATACTAATACTACTAACATACTAATAACATACACAAAAATATGCATAACACATATATACACTTATTAACATTGTTGGGAGCTATTTAGAAAGTGTAGATAGATTTTTGAAGATCTGGTAGACGCTTGCCTTAATATAGTTAAGAGTCTTATTTCTCCCGACGTTTCAGCCAAGTTGCATTGGCCGTGGTCACGGGTCGACTGTCTCTTAAGGCAAATCGCGTGAAGACCTGTTAAAATTATAAAAAACTATTATGAATGTGCGTAAAAGTTTAAAAATATATTTATTTATTTATTTACTTTTAAATATGAATTTATTATACCTAGTGAAAGGAATAGCAACTTTGCATTTAGTTACTATTTATTTTATCCTTCTAACTCTGCACCCCACAATTTCTTATATCATTCTCCCAAAGGTTTCAAATTCAAATATTTTATGTATCAAAAAAAAGTCTAATACAAAATAGCTTAAAAATAGTACTAGTTACATAATATAACAAATAAAAAACAAAATACAACACTACTTAAAAAAAAAATTAAGTAATGTAGGGGGCAGGCTGGTGCTTTAACTAATAATGTGCCCTGGGCTCCAAAACATGGGATCTGTGCTATCCCATCTTTAATGGTGATATTTATTTTATTTTTATTTATTCTTTCATCTATTTTAATTTTATATGCATAAAAGCTTGTGCAAGAGGGAGAGGAGAAGGTATGGGAAGAAGGAGAAGGGTTTACATAATAATATTATAATACATACATACACATATACATACAGAAAATACACATAATATATATGGAATATATATATAACAGATACACCTTATAGAGTAGTGCGCTCCAAGGATACTCGTTTCTAAACGAAACTATTGTAATTGTTTGTTTTAGATTATAAGCTGACACGGCCCTTTTACAGCCACGATTTGTTATTTATGGACATAAATATTATTATTACTAGATTGTAAGCTGACACGGCCATTTTACAGCCACGAATTTATATTTAAGGACATAAATGTTATTAGATCATAAGCTGACACGGCCTTTTTACAGCCACGAATTGAATTTTAAGTATCTAGTTATAAATAAGTACAAAATCCTCGCTTATGGCAACAATGTTTTATTTATTTATAAATTGTATTGCTGTTAGATTCGGTCCAGCCAAGTTTATATTGTATTAAAATATTGACAATATCCAAGTGTTGTGTACTAACCTAAGGAAATAAATGATTTGATTTGTACTTTATTATTGTATTTACCTTTAGCAAATCTTCCGTAGTGAGGTAGGATTGTAACTTTAACCATCGGTTAACTGTTGGAGAATACCTACAAGGTATTAAGCTCACCTATATTTATTTTATTTTGTATATTTTAATGTGCAATAAAGTTTTTTTAAAATTTACTTTACGGTCGTACAGATACCTTACTTTTACTATTAAGGTTAAGAAAAAATTTAGACAATGTAGCCGTTTCGGTTGACAAGAAGTTGGTACCCCTCCGATCGAGAAACCCTTTGCGGTGACTCCCTGAATACAAATGTACTTCTATCCAAACCTAACAACTTTTTATTACGCCTATTTCCAAGTATTGGCTTCAATTTTGGAACGGTTCCGTATTTGGAACATACTAATTCTAATAAAAAGACTCCGAAATTCTATGCATAGGTTTATTTATCATTATCTGTTGTACCTGCTGAGGTACCGGGTTTGATTACTGGACACAATTTTTTTTTTTAGCCTTATCTCACATCCAGGCAACCTCATCCAGCGCTGATCGGCTGAGAACCTCAAGCTGCGCAAATACGCCAACCTCGGTACAGGTTACGAGTTTGCGCCGTTTGGGGTCGAGACGATGCATGGGACCATGGGGACCCTCAGCCAAGCGTCTGGCCAAGGAGTTGTCAACGGAGAAATTTGGAGACAGGAAGGCTGGCAATTATTTCTGCCAATGTATTAGCCTCGTTATACAGAGGGGAAATTTTACCAGTCTTCTTGGGACTATCTCTGATGGATCGTCTCTTGAGGACATATTTATAGTTTTTTTTATTAATTTTATACATATTTAATTTGATTAATTTTGTTTAGGTGGTTTGTAATTATTATTTTATCTTTTTTATATTTTGTAAATATTATTTCGACTGTAAATATTTGGGACTAGACCCAAGAAATATCACAAATAAATTAAAATTCTATTCATTCGAAATAATATTATTTATCTTTTTTATATTTTGTAAATATTATTTCGAATGAATAGAATTTTAATTTATTTGTGATATTTCTTGGGTCTAGTACGCTAGAGATATCGACGAGCTTGCCACTTGTCATGATGGGCCTATAGTAAAGTTGGCTAAATGTGAACCTGCTTCTTTAAAAAGCCTGGTTTCTGACACCCCTCAAGGAATACAGTCGTGATGATAGTTTTTTCTTCTTTTAATCATCATAAGGTAATCCATATAAAAAATGCAGTTTATTTATTTATTTATGTTAGGAAAACTTACAGCTACTATAAAAAAAGAAAGATTAAACACAATTAAGCTAATAACAAGTTTTCACATATAGGTAGACACAATTACATAAAAAAAAAAAATGAAAAATGTAGACAATAAAAAATTTAACTAACAATGCTAAATAAACCAATATTACTCTACACGGATAAGCTGAACACACGTCTTCCCTACCTGAAGTGCTCATTTGTTATTGCGCGTCTAATAGATATGGTACTGTCATTAAACATATCAACATCAATGCTCAGGTCGTTGAAGAACTCACTTGCTCTGTTGAAGAACTCACTTGCTCTGTTGAAGAACTCACTTGCTCTGTTGAAGAACTCACTTGCTCTGTTGAAGAACTCACTTGCTCTGTTGAAGAACTCACTTGCTCTGTTGAAGAACTCACTTGCTCTGTTGAAGAACGCGTTACAGTTCTCAAGTATAGTACGCTAGAGAGATAATATAAAAAGCCGTGGTGATAGTTGTGTAAGAAAAATAACAAATTCCGGAACGTAATAAAGCTGGTACGAGCATGTTATTAAATGTAAAGTTTTTCCTCTCTGAAAAAAGGTTTCGTACATATTTCAAGCCGCAATAGGCCTCGTTGCAGTCAATACTTTTTATAACATGGTTACTGCTTTGTTGTGATAACAAAGGAACACTACCTACAAAATTGGGTTTATTTAATAAACAAAAGTTGTCATCCGTAAAATGTTTACTTGTAATAAAATTGAATAGAGATGTGCGTGCATCAGAGAATTTTATTTTTATTATTTCGCCGTGTTAGAACAAAAACCAAATAAGTTAGTCATTTTTGCAAATAAATATTACTTTTGAATTTGCGTTTTCGGCTAAAACCGTTCGTTTCATTGGTTTTAAGACACACTATCTTCGAAACTAAGCGTTACAGTGCTTAGTCGATTTTATCACTGAAAAAAAAACGGAAGTTTTTTAACAAACAAAGTTATTTAAATTTTATAACAAGTTGGCTAAATGTTAATCCGTTATTTTATAGCGTGGTTTCTCACCACCCCGGAAGGGAAATGGTCGTGATGATGATTGTATTAACCTTCCTAAAATTGCTATTAGCATTCGCTTCGTACCTATTTAAGTACACTATATAAACTTTCGGAGTGTTGGAAATATTTGGAGGTAGTCGTATTTCTCCGCCTTGATTCTCCTGGAAGAGTGCGCTCATCTGCAATTCCAATAGCTTCGAGGCCTTTCAATCAAATTAATTGCTCTCTCCCAAGTCTTCTGCGCGATAATAAATGAATTCCAAAAAAAAAAACCTAATTTATTATTTAAATATATTGAGGGTAAGTAGAGAAATCTATTAAGGAAGATTCTCTCTAGACCTTCTTTCTTAAGTTATTACGTAATTCGCTAATCTAACAACATCTTATAGTGACCATGTAAATATAAAAAAATCTCATATATTTTAAATAACTAGGTTGACTTGGCCATCGCATGAAAATACAATGTATCTTACAAGTAATACATATTATGTTAAATTAGATTGTTAAGCGCCATTGCCAAGCCAATCTATTTATTAAAATATAATATTTAATATCCGACAAGCGCCCAACAGAATGCTGTTTAAAAGAATGGTCTTCATACACTTCTTGAATAGTTCCTAACAACTGTAAGTAATATTGTATGTATATATGTATTATTATTTATTTGAATTTAGTATTATTATATATATATTTATGTTTTATATTAGTATTAGATTTAGATTTAGTAGAATTTTAATTATCTATTTTCCTGTTTAAATATATGCACCTACATCCCACATACCATCTTCGTAATGTCCCTAAGGTTGACCAAGTAAGAATGTCTAGCGGCATTTGCACTATGCCTTTGTACATAGTGCAAAAAGTTATAAATAAATAAAAAATATTTTTTTTTTTAATAAGGGTAGGTATAAAAGAAAGCATAGGGACAAAAATAAGAAAAGACATGATGGTTCGGGCATGTTGAAAGGATGAGCAAAGAAAGATTGACGAACCAGATATATAATGCGAAAGTTGTGGATAAAAGAGGCCCTGGCCATACATGTTTATATAATTATATTTTATAACAGGAAAACTATATATATAATAATAATAATAACTTACATTAAGAAATTTAATTGTTGATTCGATGACATGTAGAGATTATAATCAAGATATTTGTAAGTATTTAGTTTTTATATGGAGACAGGAAGGCTGGCAATTATTTCTGCCAACGTATTAGCCTTGCTATACAGAGGGGAAATGTTGCCAGTCTCCTTGGGACTATCTCGGATGGGACGTCTCTAGAGGACATTTTTTATTTATAGTTTAGTTTATTTTTAATTTTATTATTTAGGTAGCTTTTATATTGTAATTCTTTTATACTGATTGTATTTTACTTCGAATAAAATAATTAAATTGTTTTTATATTAATTAGGTTTATCTTTTAATTTATTATTTATATTTTAATATTTTCGATGTTCAACTTTAAAAGCTATTATAAAATCAAGCTTTACTAAAATTGAAATATTTCTTAATGTAAGTTATTACTATTAGATGTAAGTTTAATAAAAGTGTATTTTTCATTGGTACATGCCGGGGTTCGAACCCACATTTTAGGATGTTATGGTTATAATTATAAGCTTTCTTACAATCAAGGCACCACCGCTCCTATTTTGTACCTCACTTAGGTAACATTGTTATGTATTTTGCAATTTGATTGTGCAAATGAAATCCCTATTGAAGGTGCTATTTCCTGTGACATGCATTGTCACTCAGACTGGAGTGAAGTGTTTGTCTGTCACTCGAGAATGGCCAAACAGTCTAGCACTCAGATTACTCACAGCCTAAATCTAAAATTCTACGAAAATGTCAGACAATAATCGACAAGCTGCCGATTTCTCCATTTCTACTTAATGATTTCCTAGCAAATTAATTCTTTATGTTATTCTTAAATTAAATTGGGTTTCAATAACACAACGCAATAATTAACTTCTTCTAACGTTATGTTTTACTTAAAATTTATTATGAGATATACACTTTTCGTTTAGCTAGGATGGGCGGCATTCGGGAAACTCTGGCACATCCTCTCATCGTCTATACCACAATGTTTAAAGACTAAGGTCTTTAACCAGTGCGTCCTCCCGGTAATGTCGTACGGAGCAGAGACGTGGACACTAACAGTGGGTCTGGTCCATAAATTTAAGGTCGCTCAGCGAGCCATGGAGAGAGCTATGCTTGGTGTATCTCTGATGGATAGAATTCGAAACGTTGATATTCGTCAGAGAACGAAAGTTACTGACATAGCTTTTAAAATTAGCAAGCTGAAGTGGCAATTGGCCGGACACATTTGCCGCAGAACCGACGATCGATGGGGCAAACGGGTTCTAGAGTGGAGACCACGTACGGGAAGACGCAGAGTAGGACGACCCCCCGCCAGATGGACAGATGACCTAAAGAAGGTCGCTGGTGGGGGTTGGATGAGGGTAGCGAAAGATCGCGTTAAGTGGCGAGCCTTAGGGGAGGCCTACATCCAGCAGTGGAGAGATACAGGCTGATGATGATGATACACTTTTCTTATGTACGTACATTATTTGTCATAGATCTACAACACCGCCGTTCCCGTGCCTCGGGGAGCCCGATTTGATCAACTTGTGGAATCGTTAATAAATTGTCGGCAAAGGTATGGTGTGTTTGGATATAAAAGTAACAATTTAATTATAGTTACTACTGCAGCACCCAGTTGCTGAGAGGCTGGTTACAGTAAAACAATGTTTAATGAGGATGGAAATGCACTTTATTATTGACTTAGGTAAGTATATTTTTGCTGTGTCAAAAATAGGAAAACTGCTTTCTGTCCCAGATTTTCTTTTCCAGAAAGCAGTGATCACTAACTAAAAGTATTTGCATATGATCCAATAAACGTTCTTTTTTATATTAAAATTGACACAGATCCGTCTGGCCAGCAGCGTGGCGTTTGTAGGCTTAGCAATCTTCAATAGTAGAGGTAATGAGGCATACATACTCACAGACAAAGATTATTTTGCATTTATAAATAAATAAATAAATATTTCCAGACAGGTCACACAGCGCCATCTAGTTTCCGCGGTAAGCTACGAGGCTTGTGTTACGGAAACTAGATGGTTGATAAAGAGAGAAGACAAATTTCTAAGCATTCCATGGATTCACCGTGCGGGTGCCGGGTCCATCGTGTGTGGGTAAGAGATGAGAAGAATGGTGTCTCGGGCTTGCGACCGACAATTGGCTGGTTTAAGAAAAGGAGGCCTCCTTTTTTTCTATTGCGCGATAATACGCTCACCATCCACCATTCTACTTCTCTCCCTACCCAACCAAATACTGTATGATTCCGTTAATGCCGTCTTGGAAGCTCGTTCCATAAATGTATTGACGGCAGACCTGCTTAGGCCCAATTCTTTCAGTAAGTGATGCAAAGATTTTGCTGGAACTCCTCTTGCACCAACTTCCACTGCGTAAAGCTGAGTCTTGAACCCGTTCCTGATCATTTCTTCTGTGAGATCATAATATTTATTCGACTTCATGTTGTGGTCTTTTGGAATATTTGATTCCCACGGAACGGTAAGTTCAATAAGGATAACTTTTTTCAAGTTCCGAGAAAACACTAAGATGTCTGGCCTATAGGCTGATACAGCTAGTTCATCTGGGATCCTATAATGGTGTTCAAATGTATCCATGAGAATTTTCCAGTCTGATGCGGCGCCAACGATCGAGGTGGGCTTGCATTTAGTTTTCGTGCTTTGCCCTTCCTTTACAAATGTGGTCAAAGTTTTATTTGTAGTCAGTCCCTTTCTGGCTCTTGCAATAGAAAGACTTACTGCTTCACGGATAACACCTAGGACTTTGTCATGTCGGCGTGAGTAATAGCCCTTTTCTAGGAGAGTAACGCACCCTACAAGTGTGTGTCTAGCAGTTCCTATGGCAGCACCACACAATGTACAGTTCTTTTTTTTTGTAAATATATACATATTATACATATAAACACCCAGACCGAGACAAATTATACAATGTACAACTTGTCCCCGGTGGGAATCGAACCCACGACCTCCCGAGTTCACGGCAACGTTTGTTACCACTAGACCACGGAGATAATAATAAAACGTTTATTTCAACCTAAGTTTAGTTAATAATTTATTGCATTACAATGCATTGTTACTAATAAACATATTCCTGACACAATATTTATCAGACAGGCTCATCTTTAAATATATTAAAAAAAACTATTATTTTCACACTTCCTTAAAAAACAAAATGAACCCTAATCTCGACATCTTGACATATTAGTATTTATTATATTTATTTTTATAAGTATTATATAGATTGTATTTAGGTATATAAGTATTTGTGTAGGTCGAATTTATGTAATATGTATTTAATAAATTTATATTTTTATGTACTTAATTATTTAATTCTAATATATTTACATTTACTTAAAAAATCACATACACCCATCATATAAATCTATCACTCTCCCAAAGGTTAGCTGGTAGAGAATACCTTCATGGTATTATGCTCGCCTATGTACATATTTTATTTTGTATATTTTGTGTACAATCAAGAATTTTATTATTATTATTATATTCCTCGCCAACCAGTCTGGCCCGTGCAGCGTTGCGAGTGTAGGCCAAATTTTCCAGATATAAGGCCCATCTCCAATATATCTAATTCTATTATTATTTTATTAATTAGTTTCAATGACTGTCTCAACCCAATGTTTTTGAATGCGACAGTCAATCGTTTTTTTTTAAATGTATTTATTATTGCAGGACAACTTACAGCTAGATAGATAAAGTATATATACAGTACATATGGGTAGTGTATGGCTATTAATAAGTTGCCACTGATAGCTCAAATTACATTAGTAACTAGGTGGTGCTCGCTAAAATGTTACCACGAATCCTTAAAGAAAAAATAACCTTATATATAAACTAATAATGATAAACTACATACTCGTAACATAAAACAACAAACTAAAAACAATAAATTAAAAAACAATTATAAATAGGTACTAAAAACAACAAAAATCTGAATTTAAAAAAAAAATACTATTGATGAGAACCACTGGCTAAACGTTTTGCAAAGCTATTTTTTTTCATATAGACGGTGAATCGATAAATTATCAATGATACGCCCCCTGCCTGAAGTGCCAACGCGGGTGGGGGTCGCATGCCCGACTCATCCGTGAAGATTCCTAAGGAAGCCCCAGGGCGCCTACGGACTAAAACCCTATAAACCGTCTCTATCTCACTGTTGGTCCTGTGTGCCTTTACAGCTAAGCCTGAGTCGTGGCTACGGAGTGAAGGCACTCGTTGCAATGCGTCGTGTAGCTGTCGGAGATATTATAAATGGATCCAAGTCATTGCAATAATCATTAACATAACTGTATACCTATCATTCTGACGGTAGTTAGTCTTGAAGAAAAGGGACAATAAATAATCTCCGCTCTCTGGACGATCTTTCAGCAATAGATTTCAGAATGTTGCTGTTACTACTTCTCAGGCGCTGCAGCATTCGAACATGCCCGACGCACTACAGCGCCTCGGCAGTCCCAGTATTTATAATAGTAGATGGATAATAATAAATAGTAAAAATTATATACAATTTAAGGATTTAATATTAAAACGTACGCTAGAGGATGATGGAAAGAAAATGATTCGCCTCATGCGGGATGCTTTTCTGCCCCGGATTAAATTCAATTTTCACGAGAAAATCACATTTTATGCATTACTTTTTAATGCATCTGAAATTCACATGCGACAACTTTAAATTTTGCTTGTGATATGAATATTCCGCAGCACAGTTAACTGCGTTATCGTAGCATTATCGTAACAAGAAGGTGAAGTGATATTATAAAATATTTTACAACACTATCAAAGTTTTTTTTAATTATACGTACAGTTTAATTATAAGACATTATTAAACTTTTTCCTGTTTATATATATATACATATATACTAGCACGACATGTGACCTTGCCTGTGGTAAGTGGCGCGCGAGGTTCACGTATGTTAGCAACTGGATTCAGACAGTTATGACTTACATCAATCCCTAACACTATACCATTGACTGGGCATGACGGCAATTCGAGCCTGATCCTTAAACGTGTGGATACACTTTACTGGGTTTGTCGGCACGAACAGTGGTCACATCCCAGCCTATATAACGCAACCACCTATATAAACTCATGGCAAGCATACTCGTACATTTTAAAAATTAATCAGCAATTTTCATTTAATAATAATAATATATTCAATTTAATAGATAATTACAATCCATTTTGTTAGTATACCTATCACTATGTTAGTAACAATGGCTTACATTTAAGTTAGTAAACTAAAATTTTATGTTAGTGCCTTATTTATACTTATTTGTACACGTGTCAATTTGTGTGAATCTTAATAAAGTGTCACTATATTGAACAGACCACTTTATACGATATGACCTTAAGCATATTGTTGGTGCTGCCTCTAATTCCATTGACTGGAGATGCAGTGCGTTTACGCATGATAGCAGAAAAACTATCAACACGATTCTCTGCAAACATTCCGGACGCACTGCAATAACGTGGCAGCTCCAACAATACCCTGAAACCATTATTATACTGGACTCGTAGGGCGCTGTATGCTCGCTGCGTATAGTTGACCCACAGACTGCAGGAGTAGAAGGATTGGCAATATGCCCTAAATAATGTGTAGTAATGTGTAAGTAACTTAACCTGTTTTGTGCAGCGAGCGAATCTGCGGGCCAGCATGTTGCAGCCAACAGACAACGCCCTACGCTCTCTCTCCATGCCATGCATTTGACTCTTCAATGTTTTGCTTAATGTATTTTTTGACAGCCAAATATAGTAATAGTTTAGCAAAAAAAGTTTAGAAAACAAAACTATAATTCCGGCGTAGTGTTAGGGACTTATGTTCATCACATGGGCACAGGATCACATGTCTAGCTCAGTATTAAACAAAAAAAAGCTCTTGACATATGTACATTGCTTTTTTAAAGGTTGCCGCTATGACATACATATATGCTCGTATATTTTATGGCAGAGGAATTGTTTGTCAATTTAGTAAATATTTCTAAGAAATTCGCTATCGACTTTCGTCCAGCTAGGATGTTCTAGGTAAATCAGTGTGCGCTGTCTAAAAACCCATACTAAACGATATCGCTACGATAACGCAAATCGATGAACATAAGAACGACTACGACAAAAAGTAATATAATCTGCAACGGATTTAAAAACCTTTAAACTGCAGCGAGTTGGCACTAAGCAATCAGTAAATACCCGTCAAAGACATTTATGTTGACCGGCATTTAATGTAAAATTATTTCGCTAAATTGTGGTCCTAAAATGAAAATTATAAACGTCTAATCACTCACACGCTATAGATGACTGTGTTACAAAAATACTCACAGGCCAGGATTTTCAATTGTCCGAAATCTTAATTGTTTGATGTAACGCAACGTCTCCGTGCGTGGTGTTGTCACCAATGGTTCTGGCTGAAATCTACTCGTTTCATCGTAACACATGCAAGTGTTTATTTTGTCAAATTTACTTCAAATTATAATAAAACTGATAAAAAAATATTACAATTGGTTTTCTCTCATTTCTGTACATTTGTAGGAAGGAGGTCCTGCTTATTTAAGCCAAGTCCTACATATTAACTTATAGTCATCCTCCTGCTTATATCCGTGATTAAGAGTTGACAACCCTATTTGAGATTGAACACTTATAAAAGGGGGTGTATGTAAATAACTTCAGCTAATGTTTAGTATAGAAAAAAAACAATGCTATAGCACAAAACTGAAATAAGTCTTGCTAGTTTTTGTCGCATAACAAAACACATAGAACAAATTAATATAAAAAAAAACTAAATATAATTAAACTTTTTAAACTTTCGCGCATATTCATAATTGTTTTTATAATTTTAACGGGTCTTTACGCGATTTACCTTACAGATATACTAAATATAAATCAACATGCAAAAAAGAGACAAAACCTTTAAATGGACCTTACTTAGTGTACATTACATTTTATTAGTGACAAAAATGCCTGGATGTATAAATGTATTTTACTTTTATTGTTTGTGTATGGCTACAAGCTGAGGACAGGCCATAGAAAACACTTCACGGCCACCGATGTATATAACTGCAACTCATTAAACAAGCCCAAGCGTCACAACACGCGTGCTAGCCTCAATCTGTTGTGCATACCTCGCTGCAGGACCTCTGCGTTACGCGGTAGCTATAGGTATGCGGCGGCGGAAATTTAAAATTTACCACCACCAATTCGTGATATGCGCTCAACGATTACTCTTAATATTTTTTCATTACAGCCCCTAGAACAGAGCGTCCTAGACCTCCACTGCTGGAGATGGGCCTTCCAGAACTGGATAATTTGGCTTACACTCGCCACGCTGGCCAGACGGCTTGTTGAGGATATGATGTCAATTTTTAATGACAATTTATTAACGATTCCACGAGTTGGTATTAGTGGAATCGGGACTGACGGCTTAACGTGCTCTCCGAGGCACGGGAACGGTGGTTTTGTACGTAATAAAAGTGTATTTCTCATTGGTACATGCCGGGTGGGTTTGAACCGACCTTTGTAGGATTTAAGAAAAGCGTTCTTACAACCGAGCCACCACCGCGCCTTGCTTACTCTTAATGGTCTAATAATATTATATTACTTGAATTTATACATATTATTTTAATATAATATAGATACATTTAAATGAAATCATATTATTTTTATTAGATTATATTTCATTTTAACAATATTTTCAAGATACTTTATTGTTTTTTAGTTTCTGCTATTATCTCTCAAATTTATCAACATAACATTGCCTCAGCGACCGTGACTATTTAAGAAAGGCATCAGCTGAAAACGAGTGCTGCAGCTGAAGCTATTCAATGCTGCAGCTTATACTGAGCTGATTTAATATTTGTCGCTACACTTGTGTTTTTGTTAAAAGAGATTGCCAGGAGAAACCAGGCCCCAACTTTTTAGCAGCGTGTCTCAACAAATACAATTCATCATTATTTATTAGTTTAGGTTCTTTATTATGATCAGGTAGTTTATTCCAGATAAAACATTAAATTTCAAATTGACGGGATAGAAAATATGTAAAAAAATTAAAGGTAAAAAAAAGTTTTTGTCAATTGTCGTTATGCTAGGATAAAATAAATAAAATTAATTACAGATTATAAAAACACAATATATTAACTATGAAATAAAAAAGAATTCATTATGACACGAGAACATTTTATTGGGCCCATTTCTTTAAGAAAAATGGGCATACTCATTGAGCTCCATAAACTCGGCCTTTAGTACTAAATTGACTAATACTTGACAGCTACTAACCTACTATGTAAAATGTTATTTATGTGATGACAATGAAGTTCTTAAACTTACATAACATAGCAACTTTGCACAGTCTTGTATAATATTTTATAATTTATTTTATATCTATTTTTAAAATTTAAGTGACTGTCTACGAGTTACCTATATGTCTATGACACATCTCTCCTCTGGTTCTCCTGAGTCTGTGAGCGTCGCAGGAATGCAGCTAAAGCAAGCTACTCCTATATTAAATCGCGCTCTCCACAACCTATTTGATACGTGAGATCGGGATCCAGCTTAGTAAACATCCGTTATTACTATTTACGTCTTTGCAAATGTTTCATTGGTTTAAAAGATTGGAAATAAATGTATTGTTTAGGTTAAAACTATAGGTACAGAAAATAAATGCCTATTACGTGTTGTCCTAGCAGGTACCTTAAAGAACACCCTGAACTATCTATTAAAAGCTTAACAATATTTAATAAGTATAACACTAGGTACGCTAACAGTCTAATCTCTGAAATCATACCGAAGAGCAGAGTTTTTGACAACAATTTGTACAACATGGCAATAAAATTGTACAATAAAATACTTACTACATTTCAAGAATTGCCTACAATTAAATTTAAAAAGTAATTGACGTCTGGTTGCGCGAGTTTTGTTTATATTCTACAAATGAATTCTTAAATAAAAAACTAAAATGAAATATTGACATTGTATAGCTATTTAGATTTAAGTTTTGACATTACATAAATTCTCTGACATAAGTTCCCTTTAATGTACTCATATATGGTGCTGACATCAAGTCATACCTACATGGCATGCTGAGGCTCATCATATATAAAAATGTTAATATTAGGCCGCGTTCGTTTTATTTATTATTATTTTATTATTATTATTATTATTATAGCATTTCCAACATTTTGTAGCAACTTCATAAACCTTTTTTAAAAAACCCCACTTTTTTTTAACAATGCTAACAATTAAAAAAGAAAAACGACCGCTGAGGCTACTTTTTGACAAGTATGACAAGTAACAAATAATAACAAATCAATTGACAATGTATTATGGTCTTTGAATTTATTACATAAAATCGTTTAAAATACATTGTAATCAAATATATAATATAAACTATAAAGTATACAACAATGTAAACAAACCATTTCTTATGTTAAATGACATCTGTCAAAAAGTAACATCAATAACCCTTCTTTCAACACGGTACTGACATACGAAATTAGCATTAAATGTTAGAATTTTTATTTAACGAACGACTTGTGCTAAATTATCAAGCTAACATTTCTTAATACGAACGCGGCCTTAATTTATTACTGTTGTAACATATTAGGTTAAGATGTTTTTATGCAATAAAGAATTTGAATTTGAAAACATTATTAAGTAGTAGTATTAAAATATGAACTTAAAACCCCCCCTCCATTGAGCTGGTAACTGCTTGTTCTTTATACATGTGTCGCCAGTTGGTCGGCAGATGCAGTTTTATGCGGCGCGTCTACTTCTCGATTTAAATCTTAAACTCCAATCTTTTAAAACTTTAAATTTTAAAGTTGTTATTGCTCTTCTACGTGTCTTGCCTTACGTAGCAACCTGCAGTATAATTTTAACTGCTCTTTCTGCCTGGTGTAACAGTTAAGAGTGTTTAATGCCTTAACATCTTTCTTATTCGCACAATACAACGTTTTTAAAGATTATTCAATTATTCATTTCAATATTCATTCAGCCCTGCAGCTTGAACTTATTTGATTAGGAACAGCGATGGAACTAAGGCACATGGTCATGTCGATCAGATAAAACCGCGGGTGACAGTACATAGCGACGCAGTCCTAGGCAATTATGGGACAGGTTCGGCCGGCAGTGAACCATTGATGATCGCGCCCAGCTCGTCGGCGTCTCCGGGTGTCGAGGTAGTGCGGCCAAGGTTGCCTGGTTCTGCGACTGTGAAAGTTCCAGATCCCTCGTTTTTAGCCTCAGCACCAGTAGTGGTGGGCGGTGCTGTGGGTGAGCGACGGTATCCGCTAAGAGTACGTCGCCCACCTTCACGTTTTATTGATGAATTTTAATTATAGTGTTTGTGTAGTAGAGATTTAAGGGGGATAGAAGTAAAATTTTAGTTGTATTTTTAATTGGAATTGTTTTAAATTTATTTGTGTTATTAATTTATTATTTACTATGTTTAATAAGTCTGAAGGTATAATGTTCTATTACCAGTCAATAAACAGTATTTGCAGAATATGTGTTGGCTCCTTATTATTTAAGTATATTACAGGTTAGATGCTTGAATCTTTTGATTTAAAAACAAAGTAAAGTATCATCACGACCGTTTCCCTTTCGGGGTGGTCAGAAACCACACTTATAAATAAACGGATTCACACTTAGCCAACTTTACTATAGGCCAATCATGACAAGTGGCAAGCTCGTCGATGTCTCCAGCGTACCAAACTCAAGAAATTTCATAATTAAATTAAATATTATTTAAATGTATTTATTTACATTAATAAATATTTTTGTGTCGCGATCAGAAATCGAACCCGGTACCTCCGAGTCTAAATCCACGAACTTAACCGCTAGACCACGGAGGCAGTTGAATCTTTTGATTTAATGAATATTTTGAAACTAAATTAGTTTACATTTGGTCTAATATACTATTACTTCTTCTAATATACATAAATCTAGAAAGCAATATATAAAATACATAATAATAATAAATCTTTAATGATCTTGATCTTTTTACATGTTAATCTTTTTACTAATGCATCTATAAGACACGCAATAACTGATGAGCACTTTAAGCGAATAGTGATTACATATGTAGGTAGTCTTTCTATACTTGAATTTTTTTTTTTTTTTATTATTATTTTTTTTTGTGTTTTTCTTTCTAATAAATCTCTTATTGAATATTTAAAAAAAAAGTCCTAATAAATTGTATAACACGTAATAAATAATTTTGACGAAGAAATTTTATAAAACAATTTTTCAGAAATTTAATTATGAATGACAATCAGGTCCTTGGGATGATATGTTTACGAGTATCAAAAACGATACAGATAAAAATGCCTGTTTTGACATATTCTAAATGTATTAAATGTTGGACTAATCCAATTTAGGTTAATAAAAATATATAAACTAACTCAAAAATTAAACTTAAATGAACTAGAGTCGAAATTGTTTATTTGGTTTATGTATAAGTTTTGTAGAACACTGAAAATAAAAATAGTATTGTTATTATTATTAATAAATCTAAACTATATATAAATATATTCACCCATGACTTGATCATGTGGTAGTGTGCCAAGGACACTCGCAGCATTCCCCTGCTGCACAGCGATGCTCTTGTCACATACAACGGTAACCAGCCGCTTAGACAGTTATTTAAAGAACTGCTTGTCCTTCACGGTCCCATTGTCTCAAGACCAAAAGGCACAAATACGTAGGCATTAGCAATAGACTCCTATAGATCAACTTCAATAGCTTATAACTTAAAATTAACTTAATGTGGATTGGATCATTTTCCTTGCGTTTAAATTCAGTATGTACAAATATAGAATATTAAACCAAGTTTATCTTATAAAATGCTTTTCTTGTAAAATGCTTTATATTTTGAAGCAGCTATATTATGGAGCAAGTATCTATACTTACTCGTATTTTGAAGCTCGCAGCCGCAAAAGGCGAGAAGATTAACACTCGTCGAACGGTGGGTAAACAGGGAGATACCATGAGTCATCATTCTTCTCTCAGTAAATGATAAACAAGGTGAAAGTAAAGGCAAAGGATCTAGCTAGAGACATTAACAACGGTTTTCTAATGCTAGCTTTACAGCTTTACACGCTTGTGAAGTCTCGGCAAGTATCCACAAGCACAAGTGTGTAAACAGGGTTTTTTTTTTTTAATACTTTTGTTCTCTTTATGAGGCTGCTCCTCTTCTCTTCTACATTTCTTTGTCTGTAGGATTCCGGCCCTTGATGTTGCTAATTTATACAATATCTAAGTCCGAGATCATACGTATGTGCGTTAGAAGGTGCTACTGATAGTTTTCGGTAGTTTCGCTGACGCTCACGCTTCCACACACCTAGGCCACTTTTTTTTGTTTTTATTTTATTTTATATATATATATATATATATATACTGATAGATGCCCCTGTGATAATGACGGCGTTCAGTCACTAGCCCACTTGCTACAGGACTGCTCTAAATTTGCTGCCCGAAGGCTTCAATACCAGCAACACTGCAACCTTAAAAAAAATTAAGCCCTTTCATCTCGGTTCCCTTCTGAAAAACCGTCCGAAGAAGAAAAGAAGTCCGTGGTGACATGGTTGAAGCCTTCGGGCAGCAAATTTAGAGCAGTCCTGGAGCAAGTGGGCTAGTGACTGAACGCTGTCATTATCACAGGGGCATCTATCAGTCTCCGTTATTTTGAAACGGTGAAGGTATTCCCTATGATATCCTGTTAACAATTGGGTGACGCTAAACGAGATGTCAGTTGCTTTCCACAGGGATTTAATGAAGTTGATGTCTGGGCACCAGAATTTTGTTGTGTGAACAGGGTGTTTGGCTTGCCTTACGTGAGCTTGGAGACGCTTGTCATAGATCCGGTCGGGTGTCGGTATTTAAACACGAAGTATCTTCCACCAACATGAAAGAGCGGGCTCGCCTCATTGTCGTTCTCATTAGAAAGTCGGGTCTCTGGTAGCAGGATTTTCCCTCATCCCGCATCATGGTGCCCGGAATGTCCACCCACCAGTGTCGGTGTATGGAACCCGTTAGACATTTCCGACACCAAGAGTAATTTTAATATATTTATTCGAAGTAACATACAAACAATATAAAAAAAATACAATATTAAATAAACTATATTACAATAAAATCTAAATTTAACAAACAAAAAAATATAAAAAAAAATTTAATACTTACAAAAAAAAATAGCTCCTCCAAATCGCTGTCTTGTGGCATGGTGCCCAAAACACTAGCAGCGTTTCCCCTTTGAATTAGTATACTTAATTTTTGGGAGAAAAAACCTGCTAGCCCTATTGTCACCAGAGACGTCAATGAGCCTCGGAACAATTTCTTTATAAACTAACCTATATTAAGTACATAAGCATAAGCCTCGCCAAGCCGTCTGGCCAGCGTGGCGAGTGTAGGCCAAATTCTCCAGATATATGTTCTGGCAGGCCCATCTCCAACAGTGGAGGTCTAGGACACTGTGTTCTAGGGGCTGTAATGAAGCATAAGCCCAAAAGATCTTCTGTAAACTAAAATTAGTTACGTTAGTTCATGATAAGACCCATGTCGTCAAATACCTATATATTTATTGGCTTTTTAGTTTTTCATTAATTATTTAATATTGTACAATAAAATACTGTAGCGTAAAATAAATAACCCATGGTAGCACTGGTTCAACGATGGATAAACTGTGAACGGATCGTTTAAATGCCGCTCAGGAACGTAAATTATTGCTCTCTCAGCTCCAGTATTTCTCCAGTTTGCAGCCCGCATCCTAGGTTTTTCTACTAAACTGGCAGCTTCACCAAAATCCTCTTTTTGTTAACTTACATGTGAGAAACCGGGCATTTATGATCATTTATTTTAACCACACACGACATTATATTACGTTGTTGCGCAATAAAAGTCGGCACACGGAGGCAGTGTAGTGCATTGTGAACTGGGGGTGTTGAGAGTGGTGCGGGTCTGGTCAAACACTCGTATCGGGCTTCGGCCACGGGGCTTCTTGCTTTCAACTTTGCTCGTGATTATCAGATTGGCCTCATTTTTTCGTGATATATGACCAAAATACTCAAGTACTCGTTGCAAGCAGAAGAGAGCCTGGTAGTGACTTTGAGCTACTTTAGTATATAATATTACTTAAACATTTGTTCCCCTGCGCTGTCCATGGAATACCCAACATACACCTCCAGCACCACATCTTAAAGTCGCCGCGGCTATGATCGTCAGTAATACTTCTTCCTTTCGAGGCCTGGCGAGACATCTCGTCGGGAACATCGGTAACCCATTTCATACCAACCAGCCCGGGTACTGGATAGAGCCGAACGTCAGTCGGATCGCATAACAGCTCTTCATTTGACAATTATATTTCCATGGGTTTTCTTAGGAAAATGTTTAGTGGTGGTTGTTCCACTTCGCATGTGCTATCTCCACGCTGCGAACGAGTGCCTTCACTCCGTAGCCACGACTCAGACTTAGCTGTAAAGGCACACAGGGCCAACAGTGAGATAGAGACGGTTTATAGGATTTTAGTCCGTAGGCGCCCTGGGAACTCCTTAGGAGGCCTCACGGTGAGTCGGGCATGCGACCCCCCCGCGTTGGCCCTTTAGGCTGGGGACGTATCATTGATGATTTATCGAATAACCGTTTATTAAAAAAAAAAAGTGGGTGCGAAGTTGTCGGGTTACCTAATTGCCACCCGATGTTCGGCTCTGACTACTTTATTTACGGTTGGAATTGTCTCCCTACTTCCTTTTTTATTCCGGGCTTGGGAGATTAATAAAGTTGCGATATAGCCTTTAAAATTAAGTAAGTCGAAGTTTTTAATTTTAAGACTTGAAAATAGCGACAAAGAAGTTTTTTTCTGCCCGGTACCTAAATATGAGTCAATTTGCCTGATTTTGTTGAGAAAACATCAGTTATTTCGTGCCCGACAGTAATGCGATTGTAAAACCAACTGTATGGGGTATAGTGGTGTGTTTTAAAATAGACTTTCCTTGATAACTGTATATTGTTTGTTTATTATCCTTAAACGTGAATTATACAGAAATGGCATAGTTACGGCCGTTTCCTTTTCCGGGGTGGTCAGAAACCACGCTCATGAATAAGCGGATTCACATTTGGCCAACTTTACTAAAGGCCAATCATGACAAGTGGCAAGCTCGTCGATGTCTCCAGCGTACCAAACTCGAGAAATGTCACAAATAAATTCAATATTAATTAAATTTATTTAAATTAATAAATATTATTGTGTCCCGACCAGGAATCGAACCCGGTTACTCCGAGTCTAAATCCACGGACTTATCCACTAGACCACGGAGGCAGTTATAATAACAATTTATTTATAATTTAAGTTATAATATTAATGAACCTGAATATATATATATATATAAATATATATATATATATTCCCTTTACACCATGCAAATTAAATTAATACCTTGGAGACATAGCAAAATCAAAATAAAACGCAACGAAATTAATTTCGTGTTGCTTTACACAGGCAAAGCCGGGTAAAACAGCTAGTAAATAATAAAATACGCTAATAAAAGCAACGAAAAATGTTTAGGGTGATTTTATTTATGTTATACTCGTATTTGATCAAATACAATTATACCGCGTGTGTTAAAAAAGAAAAAAAAAATTGCTTCAGATGTCAATGGCTTAAGCCTGATAGTATAAAAAAATATATAATAATAAAAAAGTAAACTTTTTTTAAAGTAAAAATCATTGTCCGAAAAACAAAACAGTGTTAACTGATTTAGCTCACAGCCGAAAGACGAAATAGAGAGAAAACAATTAAGTAAGTCAACGTTCGCGCAAACGTCGACCTCTCGCTACCTACCTGTTAGGGTCGCTATGAGTGGCGATATTTTTAGGAAAATTTCTCTGCGCCGTAACTTAAGATTTTATTACTGGGTAATTATTATAAAAATTACATAGTTCTTTAATTTTATTCTAGATTATAATATTATTATATTTGCATTTTAATAAATTCCACGCAGTAATTTAATAATTATATGACACTAGCTGATAATACCGATGTCGAGGCTTGAGGGAACTTTGATAGGTGAAAGAAATGGTTTATTTTGTCCATAAAGTCTCAAGAGATATTTAATTTAACAGTATCTAGCTATCAAGTCACGTAAACAACTTTGCAGACGTTTAAAATCTACTTTAGAAAGAAACAAGGAACGTGGATGAAGATTAAGACGTAAGTAGAAATAACAAAATGCATTGACCAAATACTTAAGGACTGGGTTTTTTTCTTTTGTATAATTTCAAATTTCTTAAAATTTTACGTACTGCTTCAGATACACCAATATGTACTATAAAATGATATTGTATTATATCAATTGATGGTAAAAATACGTTTAAAAGAGCAGAATACATCTTTTTGTCCTATACCTTCTTGCAAAATATGTATATGAATTGAATTGTACTTTTTGCTTTCGTTGAATTTGAAACATTAGGTAAGTCTTCTTTCAAGCAGTGTTATTTGACATTTTCAACGAGAAATTTGTCAAGTCTGCCGGGGCGGGGCAGTATGCACCGTTCGTGCCGATAAACCCAGTAAAGTGTATCCACACGTTTCTGGGTCAGGCGCAAATTGCCGTCATGCCCAGTCAAGTGTTAGGCTGATGTTAGTCATGAGTGTCTGATTCCAGTTGCTAACATTGATAGACCTCGCGAACCACTTACCATCAGGTCAGCAAAAAAACATTATCAGTAATATTCATAAATCATTCCAGCCTTATCATCAAATGCCGGGACCTTACATTAGGTCAATCGCAAAAGCTAAAAGAATACAAGCTAAGACCGTGATTATGTTAATAAAAGGCTTTTAAAGGCTTTGTCATGTTCCCTTTGGATACTTAGCCGAAAGGACATGATGTTATGAAGATGTTAGAATAATGCTTGTTGACCAACTTTAAATCGTTATAGATCCTAAATGGTCACTCGATATGAAAAATGATAAGAGTAACCTCAATATGATTTTGAAATACCTATACGACGAATGTTAGGCATATCGTAGACGGAGTTCCGAACTAACAAATCTATCCTGGAGGAACTAGAGATAGGACAGCGCCTTTCCTCAACGTGCAATCACGCATTCTCACTTTCTTCGGACACGTGTCGCGGCGTGTAGATACATCTATTGAGCGAGTAGTTCAGGTAAAAGTCGATGGCAAGAGGATGCGTGGTAGGTCTCCGATGAGATGTACTGACCAGGTTAAAGCAGCAATGGATCACCCCCTACATGAGTGCTCCAAAAAGGCTGCAGTCCGAGACGAGTGGCGACAGCTTGGGTTGGCATGCCACTGACACTCAAGTGACGACCACGACCACTCTGCCAAGAGTGTAGCGACTAAGAAGAAGAAGAAATTCGATGATACAATATAAAGCCATGAACCATGTCAGAGCGTGGACGCTAAATGCAGAGGGCCTAACACCTAAGTCCAAGCTTTGAGCGAAATATATAAACCTAACAATATATAAATTATAGTGGTAGTGTATAGATAGGAGTCTCACTGCTGGTGTAATGCCCTAAGGCAGCGAGGGAATGGGGAAGATGGTATTCACGTCCAGGTGACTGTGCCTAAAGAAGGTAGGCGGCTAGGTGTCTTGACCAACGTTATGGATCCTCACAGAGGTCGGGCAGGGATTCAAGGTGGCATTACACGTTCGATCGAGCAGGCTCACAAGATCGTACCTAGATGAGGTAGCACGCAAAGGTGTCTGGGTTACGTGTAGGAAATGAGACAAACAACGTAATGTTGCAATCTCGTTTATTATTTACTGTACACATTCTTAAACACTATATTTTCACTTACACCGACAGCACACAGATACATTAATCTTTACTTCATTGAAATATATTTGTTGTAAGATTTGCTCTCTCAACAATTATGATGGCTGCGGCCTAGAAGCGAGAACACAAGGCACGTTTGGTCAGATAAACATTCTAACGTCTCTCAGGATGACGAATCAATATAGTTTGTCGACTTGTTATTTTTTCTTTTCCACGATATAGCGTCTGGAAATTTGATTAATGTCATATCTTCAGTGACACTCGCGTGATTAAAACCAATCGATTGACGTGAGAATCGTCAAAATCGGACTTCGTGTTTGGTCTCCAGTGTGCCACAAATTAACAAACATATACATACATACATACATATATATTTTTTATTTATTTATTTCAAAACTTTATGCACTAAGTACACAGGCGGACTTAATGCCGCTAGGCACTCTTACTAGTCAACCTTAGGGACAATTTAGAGCATTTGTTATGTAAGACAGGTGCAAAATATAATAGGAGCATTAAGATTTGTGAAAAAAAACACAATAAATCAAACTTAAATACTAAATCTAATATACTATATACAAAACTATATACTAATCAGTAGGTATACACTAAATAGACTACATACTATAATTATACTTATTATATTATCTTCACGCCAAATTCCTTGCGGGGTAGGCTGAGACAATTGGCGCCACTTGTCACGATCACGACATACTCGTACCTCTTTCGCTTCTTCAACATTCATCAACCACTTCATACATGCCCTTTTGTTTCGATGGCTTTTTAATGCACCTTCAGCTATTGTTTTATTTCTCTGATCGTGATATGTGAGTCTTGGTCTACCAGGGCCTCTTTTACCCACAACTTTGGCAACAAACATATAACATACATACATTGGCTGATAAACACAAAACCCTTCTTTGCGTCGCGCAGTCAGGTAAAAATAACATGTGTCAGATTTATGGACCTTGCGCGCCACTTACCATCAGGTGGGCGCAAGGTCACAAGTCGTGCTGGTATTAAGAAATATTTGAAAAGTTGAAATTTTGTAATTATCATTTTATTCTCCTGAGACGGCGAAATATGGAAACAGGAATATAGCCTATTGTTATTTCATTTTGAAATATTTTTATGTAATGCTTTTAATTTTTGAATTATTTATGTAATGCCTAAATATTTTCAACTATTTAGTTTTGAAATATTTAGTAAATGATTTTAATTTTTCAATTGTTTAGTTTTTTTCAGTGGGTGATATAAAAAATAAACTTTTTATTCGAAGTTAATTATAGTACATTAAATATAAATTAAAAGCTACCTAAATAATAAAATTAAAAATAAACTAAACTATAAATTAAAAATGTACTCTAGAGACGTCCCATCCGAGATAGTCCCAAGGAGACTGGCAACATTTCCCCTCTGTATAGCGAGGCTAATACGTTGGCAGAAATAATTGCCAGCCTTCCTGTCTCTAGACCTTTCTGTCAGCCGCTTTGACAACTCCTTGGCCAAGCGCCTCGCTGACGGTCCCCATGGGCCCATCGTCTCGACCCCAAACGGCGCATTGTTCAGTTTTGTATTATTTACTCTACTGTTTAAATAAAGAATTATTATTATTATTATTATTATTTATGTAAAGCTTTTAATTTTTCAATATTAAAATATCTCTACTGCACTAAAATAACTAAACAAGGCGGACTTAATGACTAACCATTTTCCAACAACCAAGCTTTGAGAGTGTGGAGAGATACCAACGAAGGGTGCTATTTAATAATAGATGGTGGTGAGTGCTCCGAAGAACTCTATAACCTAATCCCTCCCTCTTCATTCCGCAACCGAACCACACGCACAGGTCAGAATATGCACCCACATACCGTAGTTACTATACCTTCGCGTACGTATAAATTTGGGGACTCATACCTCTGTCGTACGATAAAGATGTGGAATGCTCTTCCATCCTCTGTGTTTCCACTTTCCTATAACTTGGAGTCCTTCAAGCGAAGTGTGAAAAAGCCTCTAGTCAAGCCGGCATAGTGTTAGGAACTAATGTCAGTTATGAGTGTCTGACTTCAGTTGCTAACCTTGCGCGCCACTTACCATCAGGTCGGCCCAAGGTCACATGTGCTAGTATGTAGTGTATTGACCGCCTCCGTGGTCTAGTGGTAACAAACGTTGCCGTGAACTCGGGAGGTCGTGGGTTCGATTCCCACCGGGGGCAAGTTGTACATTGTTAATTTGTCTCGGTCTGGGTGTTTATATGTATATGTATATATTTACAAAAAAAAGTATAATATGTAGTTTATCAACCATCTAGTTTCCGTAACACAAGCCTGGCTTACCACGGAAATTAGATGGCGCTGTGTGACCTGTCTGGAAATATTTATTATTATTATTATTTATTTATAAACAAAAAAGACTTACAACGTATTCTTTATTTGAGCGTCTTTAAAAAAATATTTTTGGTGGTTTGTTTACATTTTATATCAGAGCTCGATAAATGCCGTATAGAGCCACGACTGTCTTAAAAATTCAATAGTAAAAATGTTCCCCTGAATCAAACAGAATCGGAGAGTGCACTTAGTTCTTTGCAAGTCTAAGTACGGCTCGCAGGACACCAATATCCCTAAAGTATAGGCAAGCCGCAAAAACACATTCAGACAACTTTTTAAACAATATTTTGCTACAGTCTGAAGAGAGATAGACGAACCAGATATATAATGCGAAAGTTATCACGATCTAATAAATAAAACAATAGCTGAAGGTCTAATAGTGTAATTAATAGGTATAATTCGTTTTTTAATCTATTTTTGTATCTACTTCGAATATTTTTTTAATATAAAAAAAAAATCGATTTTTTTTAAAATATAATATTAGATGGCCGTTAGCTACAGCAAAGATATTTGAAATAAGTAAAGGATTTTTTTTATAAACTTGTGATTATTAATTAGACTTTGCATAATCAAAGTCTGCAAATTTTATTTATTCTCCGAATTTGTGCTAATTTGGAGAAACGCTGACTTTCCTAATTTGTGATTAAAAAAAGTGCCGCCAATCCTTTGTCGGCGTAAGATGCTGACAAATTGGGGAGAAATGTCGTTAATTAATTTTCTTCCTTAAAATTGGGTTTTCTTTCCTAACTAAGGGAACCTTAATACACTTAACCTTAATGATCTTAAAGTACAAAAAAATATTGCAAATAAATTTTTTGTATACAGGGTGAATTTTTGTGACGGGACAATACGGTAACATAACCGTTATTTACTAGAACGTCCCAAAACCATCCATATCTTTTTGAAATGATTTTCGGCACTTAAGGACGCATATAACGTTATCATATGAGTGAAGTCTACGCAAAGGTCACTTTCACGGGCAACTTTTCTGCCACAAAACATACATCCAAAAATTTTCAAGGCAATTTTTTTTTTTATTTTTGATTAAATAAAAACATCCTGTATTACAACACTAGTTCGCCTATAAGGATTACATTTTTGGAAGTAATACTTAATAGTCCTCAAGAAATAAGAACACAGAAAACTTTCCAAGGTGACATATTTATTTATTTATTTATTTTGAAAGAAAATCTTACAGCTAATACATCAAAACTAAGCAAATAAAGTAAAACAGGTAAAAGGCCAAAACAGATTTTCAGATGTAAACAAAGTACATAAATTAACACAATTATAAAAAGAAAACAGCTCGGATATAAAAGTAAGATACTTATAAACTAAAAGATACACAAGTTAAATAGAGTTAAAAAAAAAAATCTGTCCATAGTATATATAAAGTATAAATCAAAACTAAAACAGTAGAAATAAATGAAAAGTGTAAAAAGTGGTATATGTGAGATTTGTGTGTGTGGGTGGGTGCGTATGATGTTCATGAAGAGTGAATGGGCAAACAATAAATTTAGTGAAATAAAAATAATAGAATTTTAGGTATTTTGGTTACTAAATTTACCAATAGAATATTTAAGCACGGCATTTTTGAAGGAGGCTTTATTGCCACAAAATAAATCCATTTCTGCATATTCATCATTAAACAGCCGAGCTAAACGAGGCATCACCGAGTTGAGAGTTAGTACGTAGTATAAAAACAAAATTAAGAAAGAACTACTAGAATTACTGAGTAGGAAAATCGATAGATTGTTTGTGTAAAAATAGTGTCTGATTAGAAAGATACAATCTATATTATTATAAGTAGTTATATTTTATTTCGCTTGAACCTCCTAAACGGAGAAAATGCATTTCAAATTGTGATTAAATAGCTAGAATAATGCTGCCAAGAGTTTGGGTAATGTAAATATAACAATGATGAGTTTCCACCGCCAGAGGAGGTTAATCAAAGTTTAAGAACATCGCGCCGTCGACTGCGGGGAGAAGTAATTTGATCCAAAAGTTGGAGATCTCGGGCCAAGATATTTGCACTACGAGTTATGATCCCTTAATGACAATCATAAACATTAGTTTGTGTTGTATACTTGTAGCTAGCTTAATATATCGGACTGCCTCCGTGGTGTAGCGGTTAAGGCTGCGTAGTTAGATTTAAACGCAGAAATTTACAGAAAATTGCTGTTTGGATTTGTCGACTCTGGTACGCAGAGACATCATTTCATCTCATTTCATGTCATTTCATC
Source organism: Tinea semifulvella (assembly GCA_910589645.1). Taxonomy (NCBI): domain Eukaryota; kingdom Metazoa; phylum Arthropoda; class Insecta; order Lepidoptera; family Tineidae; genus Tinea; species Tinea semifulvella. The sequence goes on from OU342599.1 coordinate 9,493,091, forward strand.
TCAATCCATCTTATTTCATATCATTCCATCTCATTTCATATCGTTTAATATTATTTCATATCATTTCATATCACTTCATATCATTTCATATCATTTCATCTCATTTCATCTCATTTCATCTCATTTCATCTCATTTCATCTCATTTCATCTCATTTCATCTCATTTCATCTCATTTCATCTAATTTCATCTAATTTCATCTCATTTCATCTCATCTCATCTCATCTCATCTCATCTCATCTCATCTCATCTCATCTCATCTCATCTCATCTCATCTCATCTCATCTCATCTCATCTCATCTCATCTCATCTCATCTCATCTCATCTCATCTCATCTCATCTCATCTCATCTCATCTCATCTCATCTCATCTCATCTCATCTCATCTCATCTCATCTCATCTCATCTCATCTCATCTCATCTCATCTCATCTCATCTCATCTCATCTCATCTCATCTCATCTCATCTCATCTCATCTCATCTCATCTCATCTCATCTCATCTCATCTCATCTCATCTCATCTCATCTCATCTCATCTCATCTCATCTCATCTCATCTCATCTCATCTCATCTCATCTCATCTCATCTCATCTCATCTCATCTCATCTCATCTCATCTCATCTCATCTCATCTCATCTCATCTCATCTCATCTCATCTCATCTCATCTCATCTCATCTCATCTCATCTCATCTCATCTCATCTCATCTCATCTCATCTCATCTCATCTCATCTCATCTCATCTCATCTCATCTCATCTCATCTCATCTCATCTCATCTCATCTCATCTCATCTCATCTCATCTCATCTCATCTCATCTCATCTCATCTCATCTCATCTCATCTCATCTCATCTCATCTCATCTCATCTCATCTCATCTCATCTCATCTCATCTCATCTCATCTCATCTCATCTCATCTCATCTCATCTCATCTCATCTCATCTCATCTCATCTCATCTCATCTCATCTCATCTCATCTCATCTCATCTCATCTCATCTCATCTCATCTCATCTCATCTCATCTCATCTCATCTCATCTCATCTCATCTCATCTCATCTCATCTCATCTCATCTCATCTCATCTCATCTCATCTCATCTCATCTCATCTCATCTCATCTCATCTCATCTCATCTCATCTCATCTCATCTCATTTCATATCATTTCATATCACTTCATATCATTTCATATTATTTCATATCATTTCATCTCATTTCATCTCATTTCATCTCATTTCATGTCATTTCATCTCATTTCATCTCATTTCATCTCATTTCATCTCATTTCATCTCATTTCATCTCATTTCATCTCATTTCATCTCATTTCATCTCATTTCATCTCATATCATCTCATATCATCTCATTTCATCTCATATCATCTCATATCATTTCATCTTATTTTATCTTATTTCATCTCATTCCATCTCTTTTCATCTCATTCTATCTCATTTTATCTCATATTATGTCTTTTAGTTTATTATTATATTTTTATTTTAACTCATTTCATTTCACATCACTTTATTTCACTGCATTTCATTTCATTTAACTAATAATAGTGTAGCGGCGCGCCCGACCTCTTTTGACAGACTATAACCTCCTTTTTGACTGACAATATTGGAGAACTATTTTATATGACAGATTGTTAGAATATTACATTGACAGACGACTTTTTACTCAGACTTGACCAAGACGAAACAATTATAAGTATTTTTATTTAATTTACACTTTTATTTACACTGGAGACGACACTTATATGACGACAAATATATTATGTACCAGACAGTCGGTATATAAATTGGTCCTTCGAACCGGATGAACGGGTTCTATGGAGGTACGTGTTCATGTCGACCCCGGGGCACGCCAAGACCGCCGCATGGCCGACAACGATGTGATCATGACTTCGCACGTTGTCACGACGACGTCATCGGCATCTTTGCACGACGTCTACGGGTTCGGCACGACGATGACGAGCTACGATCTCTGGACATTTCTTCTGTAAATATTTTCTACTCTTCTCTTCCTATAAATAGACATACTCGACGAATGTATATTTCAACGACACGCAATGACGCTTCTTCTACTTCTACAAGCCGCAGAAAGCAAATACGGTACGGATAAGAAGTTGAATACGACATTTATATAAAATACAACGCCGCCAAGCCCAACTCGCTGCTGCTATGACGGACAACGCCGTGATCCTGACTTCACACGTTTCTACGACTGCAGGAGCGAACGACGCGCCGACGGTTTCCGGCATGACAACGGCATCATCATCAACGACGCTTAACTGAGACTTCGCGACCGACAACTTCTGGACGAGATGTGTCTACACGACTGACACAATTTTTCTACCCTAACCACGACGCCGCGCGCAGCATACGACAGACAAGGACGCGAACGATGCTAGGACGACTATAACCAGGACACCAGTTTTGCTGAGCTTTCTACAGACACGACATCGACGACGACTAGTGTAAATAAAAGTGACAGTGTTTTATTGTATATTTATAACGGACGTACATGTACAGAGACAGTTATTTTTAGTTCTTTTGTAAATATTTTTGTTTTTGTTATTATTGTAAATATGTCTTCGTTTTATGTTTTTTTACATGACTACGACTTGACATACTACGATCAGACACCGACCGTCATCTCTTATAAATACCGACTTGACTGATAAGGATGATGAGGTTTCGACTACTACAAGTACTATCCTTGTAGCACTGTGACAGCTATGACTATGACATTCCTTCCACACCGACGCTGGAGGGCAAGCCCGATAATGACTGCGCTTCCACATCGACGACGCTGGAAGACAGATCTGCCTCGGCGCTATGACAACAAACTGACACATGCCAAGACTAGATTAAATGACAATAGTGAGAAATACTTTACGACATTAATTTTCCAGGACGTATGGATACAAACTTTGACTGATTAAAGTTAACGTTTTTTATACTTTAATATTTTTAAGAGTGTTTTTTGGCATTATTTGTTTATGACAAATTGCTTGACTATTTTTACGACGACGCGTGGACACTGCCACGGAGGTGGGTCCCGACTTAATGACGTTTTAGTACTGACTGACTACTTATGACGCCAACTCGTGGTCTTTACCACGGAGGTGGGTCTCGACCTGACCCAACCTGACGACTTCATTAATAGACTCAATTTAAACTAGAGACAGTAGAGACTTTACCAAGGTTGACGTAAAGTGAGGCGACCGTATCAGCAGCTATATAATCGTCGACAGATTAGCTCCTGACACGGAGGCTGATACGGAGCGCCACCCTGACGCGGCGCTTTACGTTTTCATGACTCGACTCCTGCTTCTGACAGACAAGCAGTAGGTAGCTCTACTCTGACGACGATGAGTAGGGACTATCAGACGGATACACAAGTCCAGACAAGGACATGACGACAAGACGCTTGCTTCCTATACTTCGCATTGACTTCCAATGCTGGAGGTGGGAATGTAGCGGCGCGCCCGACCTCTTTTGACAGACTATAACCTCCTTTTTGACTGACAATATTGGAGAACTATTTTATATGACAGATTGTTAGAATATGACATTGACAGACGACTTTTTACTCAGACTTGACCAAGACGAAACAATTATAAGTATTTTTATTTAATTTACACTTTTATTTACACTGGAGACGACACTAATATGACGACAAATATATTATGTACCAGACAGACGGTATAAATAGTATACGAGTTGAGATTTTAATATTGGTCCATCAATGAAAATCGAACATAACATGGTTAGAAAGATGAACAACAACGAGGGTAATAATAAGACAGTAAAACCCACCGAAAAGACTTAAAGTCAAATTATATTTTGCGGCTATAACTTAACTTGATTTAAACTTTGAAGGTTTAAGTTGATGCTCAGCGTACCTTAAAATATGAGGTTACGTTTATTGGGAGTAACTGTTATGCTCGGTAAGTTCATTCTCTTCAATTTCGTCAAAGATCGACGTTTTCCGCCATATTTCCTTTTACATTGACATTTATATATACACCGGGCTTCATAATATTATGCGGTGACGTAGAAACCTACAAAACGGAAAGCGGCCGTCAAAGTGACCGCGAATTTTGTTGGAGTTCCATTATTTCACTGCGCAGGAAGATGTCCGACGACATCTTGATGCTGATTAACTTATACACTTATAATAGGTATTTAGTAGTAGGTACTATGCATTCCCGGTCGAGGATATCCTAGGCTGGTTTGTCTTGTTCGCGGCAATAAATCTAGAGTGTAATCGTGCGCTCTATCCCGAATATTCGCAAGTGCAGGCTAGGATGTATAAAAGATGGGCGACTCCGATTCCGTACTACAGACAGACCAATTGCTCTACGCTCTCACCGCCTACTAAGAAGAAATCAATCGTCTTTTTATTTACTTCGTAAAGATCTGAAAATTCTAGACACCTAGAAGCTAAAAATATCCGAAATGTAGTGGGATACCTTATAGATAAAAAATACAGTCCAATACCGCCCGACTAAGGTTCAGTACAAATGTCTTTTTAAATTTGTTTTACGTCAGTATGATTATTATATTCATTAAAATAAACTAAGTATTTTAATGAATATAATAATAAAATTGGCAAATACACATATGACATAACCTACATAAGCCCGACATAACCTTTCCCTGCTGCCTCCACAGCGGGGATTGGTAGAATTTTCTGACGCCAAAAAAAAAACAAAAGAAAAAAAAGATGCTATAGTTAATGCTGTGATGCAGTTGTAACCAAAATTGTGCTATTATGCCAGGTATCTAACATAAGTCAATGTAATTTAATGATGATTGTGGGACCGCGAGCAGCCACATTGTCACAATTTAGTTATGTTAATTATACACGTAATTTACATTAATGGAATAACTCAATCGAACTTCTGAAATAATTTAATTCTGCTTAAAAAGCTTTTTGTTGGGAATCTTTTAGAACAGTAAAGAAGAATATTTTTAAAAACCAATTTTTAGTCTACGAAGCGCAAAGCGTACTTGAATTTATTTTAGCATAAAATATGCTTATGGTAAATTAATTATTAGTCACTTTTTTATGTTATATCAGCCTAATTGTAAATCATATAATAAGGTAGGGGTAAACGGCGCGCCCAATACAACCGAGACGGGGGCTTTCTTATCTCCACCCATTACTTAACCCTAGTACACTATAACTTTCCTTCGTAGATCAAAAATGTTAAACAAAATGCACTAAAAACGCGCCGAGCACAATCGACAGGGGTTTGCTTATCTTTACCCTAATATCCTATCCTAGTTAACTTTCCTAGACCAGCATTAGGTACAAAATTAATCAAAACTATTTTAGGTGTCCGGTCCTTCCGAAGTAGCTTTGCGCAGCACAGCCCTCTAGTGTTAGAAAGCGGGGCCGGTGGACTGCGCATAGCACAATCGACCGGGGTTTGCCTATCCTATACTAGTTGACCCTCCTAGACCAGCAGTAGGTACAAAATCAAGCAAAACGATTTGTCCGGTCCTTCCGAAGTAGGTTTGCGCAGCACAGCCCTCTAGTGTCAGAAAGCGGGGCCGGCGGACTGCGCATAGCACAATCGACCGGGGTTTGCCTATCCTATACTAGTTGACCCTCCTAGACCAGCAGTAGGTGCAAAATCAAGCAAAACGATTTGTCCGGTCCTTCCGAAGTAGGTTTGCGCAGCACAGCCCTCTAGTGTCAGAAAGCGGGGCCGGCAGACTGCGCATAGCACAATCGACCGGGGTTTGCCTATCCTATACTAGTTGACCCTCCTAGACCAGCAGTAGGTACAAAATCAAGCAAAACGATTTGTCCGGTCCTTCCGAAGTAGGTTTGCGCAGCACAGCCCTCTAGTGTCAGAAAGCGGGGCCGGCGGACTGCGCATAGCACAATCGACCGGGGTTTGCCTATCCTATACTAGTTGACCCTCCTAGACCAGCAGTAGGTACAAAATCAAGCAAAACGATTTGTCCGGTCCTTCCGAAGTAGGTTTGCGCAGCACAGCCCTCTAGTGTCAGAAAGCGGGGCCGGCGGACTGGGCATAGCACAATCGACCGGGGTTTGCCTAGCCTATACTAGTTGACCCTCCTAGACCAGCAGTAGGTACAAAATCAAGCAAAACGATTTGTCCGGTCCTTCCGAAGTAGGTTTGCGCAGCACAGCCCTCTAGTGTCAGAAAGCGGGGCCGGCGGACTGCGCATAGCACAATCGACCGGGGTTTGCCTATCCTATACTAGTTGACCCTCCTAGACCAGCAGTAGGTACAAAATCAAGCAAAACGATTTGTCCGGTCCTTCCGAAGTAGGTTTGCGCAGCACAGCCCTCTAGTGTCAGAAAGCGAGGCCGGCGGACTGCGCATAGCACAATCGACCGGGGTTTGCCTATCCTAACCCTAATATCCCATACTAATTAACCTTCCTAGACCAACAGTAGGAACAAAATCAAGCAATAAAGTTATTAGGTTTCTGGTTCTTTTGAATTAGCTTCGCAGCCGAGCCCTCTAGTGCCAGAAAGAGGTGGATATTAGGACAGCAAAATCGACAGAGGTTTGCTTATCTAACCCCTTATATCCTATAGTCAACCGTCATAAAACAACAGTAGGACAAAATCAAGCAATAATATGTTTTTATATTTCTGGTTATTTCGTAGCCCAGTGTCAGAAAGCGGAGTTTGCGGACATCGCGCCCAGCACAATCGACCACGTTTATACGTTTCCGCTTCTTTCGAAGTAGCTTTGCGAAGCAGAGCCCTCTAGTGTCAGAAAGCTGAGCCGAGGTACGTACCGAACATACTTAACCCTTATGTTTTATAGTTAACTTCTTAGACCAATAGTACAAAATAAAACACTAACCTTTTTAGGCTTCCCGTTCTTCCGAAGTAGCTTGGCGCAGCAGAGCCCTCTGGTATCGGGAAGCGGGGCCGGCGGACGTCGCGCCCAACACAACCGACGTGGACTTTCTGTCGCCACACTGCGTACTTCTTCCTTATCTTCACCCATTATTTAACCTTAATAGCCTATACCAACAAGGCCTCTAGGGCCCCAGCTGCCACAGCCAGGGCTACTATTAAATTACCCCTTTATTTTTTACGTATATTTCTTTAAAATGTAATTGTACTTATTTATTGTTATAAATGCGTTAGTTGTCCTGAATTAACTGTCATTAATTTACCTTTTGGATCTAGTATTATTTTATTATTATTATTATTTTCATTATACTAATAAATATTCAGTACACAATGATAGTATTATAATATTTTTTGCTATATTTTCAATAAGGTTGTTGTTAACTTTGTAGAGAAAACTTCAACCCTCAAGATATCGATGTTTTATGAGATCCTTTGGCATTGTTTTCGCCTGAGAAAAAGCGGTTAGCGTGCAAGATAGTACTTGATAGGCGTACTCTGTAATATATTTGTGGAAATAGCCGTTTCACAAGCAATTCTTTCTCACAACTATCTTGAATTACGAGTATGTGAGTTCTGGATAAAATTAAAATTATTGAGTTTTGATATCTTTATTCTAATAGAGTTATTTGGAAACTATTTTGTCTATAAGCCTAATTTAAAATCTACTTCACAACACTTCTTAACGTCCGATTCAGCATCTGTAACAACAAAATAATTCAATTAAGTATATATATATATTTTTAATATTTATATAGCAAAGTATTCGAATAGTAATGTAGGCAGCAACTAAGACCGTCTGTTTGTATTATAATAACCGTGTATTTATTTATAATGTATATGATGTACTTGTATGTATAATTGTATGTATGTTTATGTGTGTAGGTACTTTGGTTCTCTGTGTAGTATATTAAAATTAGTTAAGTAACTTATTAACTGTATCATTAACTACGGGCATTATAGCTCGCCTCTGTACTATTTTTTAAGTGCATTAAAGAATTTAAATAAATAAATATTATCATCCACTGTCTCTCCACTGCTGGGATAGCTACGATCTTCATTAGGTCTTCCGTCCAACTCTGCGTTGTACGTGATTTCGAACCCCTTTGCTCCATCGGTCGTTGGTTCTACGGTAGATGTATCCGGCCCATTGCTACTGCTAATGCAATGCTATGTCAGTAACTTTGGTTCTCTGACAAATATTAACGTTTCGAATTATATCATTTAGTAATTGGAGATTAAGGTTGCTGAGCGACATTGAAATTGTGCACCAGATCCACTGTCAGTGTCTACGTGTCTGTTTCATACGACATCAAGGTGAGGACTTTTGTCTTTAAACATTGTGGTATAGACGATAAGAGGGTTTGCCGATTTTTTCCAAATTCCCATCCATGCTGATGCAGTATCTTATTTGCTGAAGTTCGCAGCGCCTAGCTGAATAGTCTGTACAGGGTCTACTATCTGTTTCAAAGTCTACTAAGTACTATACACAATAAAATGAAGAAAAATATGTATAACAGTCGCAAAATAATTGATGATACTGAAACTATGTTATTATATACCGGGTGATTGTTTATTATTATCACAGCCCCTAGAACACAAAGTTCTAGACTACTGATGGAGATGGGTCTTCCAGAAATTTCTGTGTATTTAACCTACACCCATCACGCTAGCTAAACTGGTTGGCGAGGGCGGGTGTGATACTTTGAGTGGACACTTTGGATTAAAATATAATTCAGACAAGAAAACCCAAAGAACCCTCGTGCCACGGTACATTCGCGTCTACGGTCTTACTGCTAGACACAACGAAGGAATTAAGGTTAATGTTATAGTTAAGATTATCATTATTGTTATAAAGATCTTTTTTTTTAATGATACTCCTAAGAAAGTCGGTTGAGATTATAAAGTTGTCCCCTTCCTGCCTACTTAAACAGCCATCAAGAATTTTAATGAGGAAGCTAAAAGTTGGGCAAAGAATTCAATGAGCTTGCTGTAATTATGTCAGTCCAAGTTCTGGAATATATTACAGACTGTGTTTAATATTCATCAGCTTTCCGAGTACTACAGCTAAAGGCTTTTTTTAACTAACGGCAAATGGAACGCGAGATCCAAGTTTTTTTTTTTTTTTAATTTGTATAAACCATTGGAAAGATGAAGGCTGCCTAACTGCCTCCGGGGTCTAGCGGTTAAGTCCTTGGATTTAGACGACCGTTTCCCTTTCGGGGTGGTCAGAAACCACGCTTATAAATAAGCGGATTCAGATTTAGCCAACTTTACTATAGGCCAATCATGACAAGTGGCAAGCTCGTCGATGTCTCCAGCGTACCAAACTCGAGTAATATCACAAATAAATTTAATATTAATTAAATGTATTTATTTACATTAATAAATATTTTTGTGTCCCGACCAGGAATCGTACCCGGTACCTCCGAGTCTAAATCCACGGACTTAACCGCTAGACTATGGAGGCAGTTTATAATTGTAAAAGAAGAAATTTTCTGATTTTCTCAAAAGCTCTTAATCAATTTGAATACAATTTATATGTGACCACCTCTGAAGTATGGCCGACCAAACAAAAAAATAATCATCAAAATCTATTCACAATTGGTAAAGTAATCGCGTAACAAACATACAAAAAAAAACATTCAGTCAAATTGAGAACTTCCTTCCTTTTTTACGTCGGTTAAATAAATATTAATATAAATATATATATATATATATAATTTAAAATGTCTCATCAGAGATAGTCGCAAGGAAACTGACTATATTTGTATTAATTTTAAAATATATAACTTTACAACTGAAGTTGTAAAAACAAATAATTAACTGCGAACATTTTTGATTTCAGAGACTCCATCCAGAAGAACGACAAAGAATTAAAATATATCTATTAAGCAGTAGACTAGCTTGTTACCACAGAATTCATTTCCACTCATAGACATATACATATGAAACTGTGCAGTGCATTTTTACTGATGGACTGGTCCGAATTGCAAAATACATCATTCATCTTGTATGGGGAGTTGAGCTAAATTGTATTCACAGTTTTTAGATTTTTTTTTTTAACAAGATAAGATTTTTAGTAGAAAAAAACATTTATTATTAAAACGTTTAAAATAACATCATGACAGCTCTAGGACTCGTACTAAAGTACTTGTTTGATACGAAAACGTAACAACTTAGTATCGTTAATTGTCATTAAAATTCACAATAGACCCTCGCTAACCCTGGCACGTCTGGCCAGCGCAGCGTGGCGAGTGTAGGCCAAATTCTCCAGATATTTCTGGAAGGCCATCTCAAACAGTGGAGGTCTATGACTCTATGTCTTAAAATTAATATTTAAAGATATTCTGTTTTTTTTATATATATTGTAATTTCTGTTTCCCTCTGCCTCAAATTAGTTAAAGTTAAAAGTAAGCTGGTAGAAGATTACTACCTGCTCTAGCACTTCTGACATCCATAAGTTTGTCTCAATCATATTATGATATTCACGTGTCACGAAAATTATTTATAATTTTGATCAATGTCTGATTTAAATGAGTTTAGTTTCAAAATGTGTTCTTTAACTAAAATAAGTAATTGTTAATAAGAAAATAAATATAAATATTACATAAAATAATATAAACACGCTTCAAGGAGCTTTCAAGGTACGTCGCGATGTACCTGGAGTTTGGCAGTTCTATTCCTCGGACGTAGTGACGTGTCGAGTCGTATCCGTTTGACAGCTGGAAGGAAAAATTGAGTAGAGGAGCCGTTGAGGCAACGTCTAAGAATACAGGTGTTAGACTTGAAATCTTTCAAAGAAAAATATTGGATTGTGCTAGCGAGAGGAATGCAAAAGCGTGAAACCCTCTTAAGACGCTTAACTTCGTGCAATAAAGATTTATTATTATTATTCTTAATGTCATATAAAACAGAAACAACTTCTCTGTGATGGATTGTTGTTGGTCCTAAACTGATTATTTCATTTTGAAGTTGGTCTGGTCCTTGTATATTACGTCTATGTTCCGACTGCTACCATTCTGTTTGTCTTTCGAGGCAATAAAATGACTTTTATGCAAATCATAGGAATTCTATACATTTTTGATGAGCTCATCCCGACAACGTCGCATCGGCTGTGTTTAATTAAATATACCTACTTATTTATATCTACCGACAACTTTTCACTACTTTTAACTTACTTAGATTTCGTTTCAAAGTTAAAATATTCTTCCTGTCAAATTAATATTCATATTAAGATAAGAGACAGACTTATGGCTTAAAAGGGCCACAGGGAATAGTGATGAACAGAATAAATATGTATGGCGCCTCCGTGGTCTAGTGGTAACAAACGTTGCCGTGAACTCGGGAGGTCGTGGGTTCGATTCCCACCGGGGGCAAGTTGTACATTGTATAATTTGTCTCGGTCTGGGTGTTTATATTTATAATATGTATATATTTACAAAAAAAAAAAGTATAATATGTAGTTTATCAACCATCTAGTTTCCGTAACACAAGCTTACCGCTTACCACGGAAATTAGATGGCGCTGTGTGACCTGTCTGAAATATTTATTTATTTATTTATTTATTTATTTATAGCGCAATTTCTACGTTTAGACTGTATAAGAATAAATAATAATATCAAGTAATTAATTTATATGTGAAATCCTTTAATAGTTCTTAGTAAAACTGTATAAAACTGTTTTCCAAAATGAATAAAAAATAAAAAATAAAAAAAATCTGCCTCCGTACTCTCGTACCTCTAACGGTTAAGTCCGTGGATTTAGACGCGTAGGTACATGGTTCGATTTCTGGTCGGGACACAATCATTTATTTAATTTATTTGTGATTGTTGTGATTTGTGATTGATTGGTACCTCCATCCAAAGTTCTAATTAATTCCTAACCTTCATTACTCCATCCGCACCGCCCGCGCCCTCTGACGAAGATGGTGAGCATAAAACAGTGACAGTTCAAAAACAAGACTCGGATGCAACGGCCACGCGCAGTTGCCACAAGCAACAACTAACCAAATCGGGAATAAACTTTTAATTTTTTAATTTTTTAATGTATATTATGTAGGTATTCTAGTACATATTTTTATTTTGTTTTTTTTGTCTGTTTATTAATAAAATGTGTTGACCTATATTAAATTATATAATGATGACTAGACTTATTAGATTGGAATGTATTTTAAATAAAAACAATTTTTGCATGCCACAACAATGGCTAAATGTGCAGAGCCAACTTACTAACCATATTACCGTATGTACCACATTTAAAGCAAATAAACGATTTTGAATTTGAATTTCAATATAATAAAAAATCTCGTCCGCCTAGAACTGTGAATAGTAAAAAGTGTGATTGTGCAATCCCGGTGAGCCTTCCTCCTTAGTACTATTTCCATAGCGTTTGTCCACCTAGAGATCCCGGGCAGGTATGGTAGCCTTCTTCATCAATAAGAAGCCCATACTTGGCCTGAAATTGTAGGTGGATGAAATAGCGTCAACAGTATCTAGCATCTAAACACAAAATATCCAACTGCCTCCGTGTTCTAGCGGTTAAATCCGTGGACTTAGGACTCGGTGGTACCGGGTTCGATTCCTGGTCGGGACACAAAAATATTTATTAATGTAAATGTATTTATTTACATAATATTGAATTTATTTGTGATATTTCTCGAGTTTGGTACGCTGGAGACATCGACGAGCTTGCCACTTGTCATGATTGGCTTATAGTAAAGTTGGCTAAATGTGAATCCGCTTCTTTATAAGCGTGGTTTCTGACCACCCCGGAAGGGTTACAGTCGTGATAACTATATATATATATATATATATTGTAAAAATAATAATAATAATAAAATAATAATAAAATTCTTTATTGCACACTAAATATAAAATATAAAAACATGTACATAGGCGAGCTTAATACCATAAACTAAATATATTTCACAACTTGTTACATAAGTTAGGGCATATAATAAATCGTACATAGTGACAAAAACAGTTCAGCTGTGTCTGAATCATCTAAAATAGTCGGTGGACTATGTTTCAGATGTCATTGCATTGTAGGCATTAATACTTACAACGTTTTATATTCTCTAGACAATATTTATTTATACTCGTATTTGCTGAAGGCAAGACTTAAATAATTATTTATAGTTGGTATATATGCATGTGTGTGTTGGTTTATGTGGGTTTCAGTGCATGTAGATGAGTAAGTATGCATGTCTAAGCAACAACATATCTTTCATTATATAATTTTATAATTCTAAACAGGTTTTCAGTGTCCTCATAAGTTAGTTCCTAAAGCCAGCTCCTAACCTTGCACTTTCTGGAGGTTTGAGGATGGGTGATGTTACTTAAGAGCGATTAGTTTGATCAGTTTGGCGAGCAAGATGTATGGCAAGATTCTCACGAAACGCTTGCAAGAGAAGACTGAAGGTCTTTTATGGGAGGCACAAGGAGGCTTTAGACCTGGAAGAGGATGCACTGACCAAGTCTTTTCGCTCCGCAATATCACAGAGAAGTTTTTGGCCTTAAACCAGAAGGTTTTCTGTGCTTTTGTGGATTTGGAAAAGGCTTTTGATAGAGTTGTAAGAAAGAAGCTTTGGGACATATTGCCGGAGTATGGAGTGAATGACAAACTGCTACAGGCTATACAGTCCCTGTACAAGGGCTGCAAAGCTTGTGTGCGGGTGGAGGGGGGTATGTCGCCTTGCTTTGAATCCCAAATGGGCGTCAAACAGGGTTGTGTGCTTTCTCCTAGATTATTCACTCTATATCTCGACAAATGCCTAAAAAGAGTGAGAGAGAGTGACTGTGGGATAAAGATGAGTGATCTAGTGGTGAACTGCCTGCTTTATACAGATGATGCTGTTCTTATGGCATCGTCCGAACAACAACTGCAATCACTAGTCACAAGAATGAAGGAAGGATGTGCAGAAAAAGGACTCCGTTTGAATGCGAGAAAAACCAAGGTACTAGTGTTTGAAAGAAGAAGGATGACAACCGTGACGATAAAGATTGATGATGAAACTCTAGAACAAGTAAATGAAATTATATATCTGGGCAGTGTTTTCACTGCGGATGGGAAGTACGATAGGGACGTTGAAAGAAGAGTGAACGCGGGAAATAGTGTTAACGGTGCCCTGGGGTCACTGATCGGCAGTCGAAATGTCAGTGACAAAGCTCGGCTCGCCATACACAATGCCATGTTGGTACCAACACTGATGTATGGAAGCGAAACGTGGATATGTCAGAATACGCATGAGAGTAGGGTTAATGCAGTAGAAATGCGGTCGTTGCGGCGGATATGTGGCGTCACTTTGGCGGACCGCATACGTAACGTCGAAATACGGAAAAGGGTTGGTATGAAGGAAAGCATAGGGACAAAAATAAGGAAAAGCATGCTACGATGGTTCGGGCATGTTGAAAGGATGAGCGATGAAAGATTGACGAACCAGATATATAATGCGAAAGTTGTGGGTAAAAGAGGCCCTGGCAGACCGAGACTCACATATCACGATCAAATAAATAAAACACTGACTGAAGGTGCATTAAAAAGTCTTCGTAACCAAAGGGCATGTATGAAGAGGTTAATGAATGTCGACGAAGCGAAAGAGGTATGTCGTGATCGTGTCAAATGGCGCTCAATTGTCTCTGCCTACCCCGCAAGGGATCTGGCGTGAAGATATGTATGTATGTATGATGTTACTTAACTTTTTTAAATTCAAATTCAATTTTTTTATTTCCATTTGGTTCACAGGTAACACTCGGATATTGTCAATTTTTACAAATAAAATACAATATTATTTAAATTAATTAAAAATTAAATTATGGATGGACCGAAATAAGTAAGTGACATTGGTGCCATAAACAAGTACTGCAGCTTAACCTAAATTTGTGGCTTTATAAAGGCCGTGTTAACTTATTAAACTAACTAGTAAACTTAATAAAAAAAAATACAATAACAATTTCGTGGCCGTGTCAACTTATATTAACTTATATTTATTGTTACCTAATAATGTTATTCTAATGAAGTCCCTAATTTAGTAAATGTTATTACATGAGTATTGTTTTTTAATAGTAGTAATTAATATTTAAGTGGAATATGAGCTTCAAATTTAATGCTAGCAAACTTTATAGCGAGCTCGTAGTGCTAGGAAATTCATTTAGTAAGCGCAGTACGGAGTCGGGAATAGGTATACCAGCTTTCATATAAGTACCTACATTCAGAAGAACTTGACTTATACATAACGACTGGGACTTATTTAAGTCTTATTTGGGTCTTATATGGGTCTTATTTAAGTGCTGGCCGCATTCCTCGTCACGCGGCTCTCAACGACATCATCCGAAGGGCTCTTGTCACTGCTGGTGTACCCGCAATCTTAGAACCATCTGGGATTGTGCGGAGCGATGGCAAGAGACCCGACGGAATGACTGTTGGGCCGTGGAAACTTGGCAAATCTCTGGTGTGGGATGCGACGTGTGTAGATACATTAGCTCCATCACACATTCAGGCGACCTCGTCAGGCGCGGGGAAAGCGGCGTTTTCTGCGGAGAACCTCAAATTGCGCAAATACGCCAACCTTGGTATCGGTTACGAATTTGTGCCGTTTGGGGTCGAGACGATGGGCCCATGGGGACCGTCAGCGAGGCGCTTGGCCAAGGAGTTGTCAAGGCGGCTGACAGAAAGGTCTGGAGACAGGAAGGCTGGCAATTATTTTTGCCAACGTATTAGACTCGCTATACAGAGGGGAAATGTTGCCAGTGTCCTTGGGACTATCTCGGATGGGACGTCTCTAGAGGACATTTTTTATTTATAGGTTAGTTTATTTTTAATTTTATTATTTAGGTAGTTTTTAATTTATATTTAATGTACTTTTAATTTTATTAACTTCGAATAAATAGTATTTTTGTAAATCATTATCCGAGTATATATTTTCATCATTTTATTTATTTATAAATTCTTTATTGCGCTTAAAAACTTAACAGTTGAGTACAAGGGCGAACTTATTGCCTCTCGGCATTTTATACTGGCTAACCTTTGGGAGTGTGGTAGACGATTGCGGGTGCATTAGAAATAAAAACAAATACTTAAACATACATAACAATAATTTACATACTAATACACAAATACCAACAAAAATATAATACATTTAACTAAATTTATGTAAGAATACATAAGAAGAAGACAAATTTCTAAGCATTCCATGGATTCACCGTGCGGGTGCCGGGTCCATCGTGTGTGGGTAAGAGATGAGAAGAATGGTGTCTCGGGCTTGCGACCGACAATTGGCTGGTTTAAGAAAAGGAGGCCTCCTTTTTTTTCTATTGCGCGATAATACGCTCACCATCCACCATTCTACTTCTCTCCCTACCCAACCAAATACTGTATGATTCCGTTAATGCCGTCTTGGAAGCTCGTTCCATAAATGTATTGACGGCAGACCTGCTCAGGCCCAATTCTTTCAGTAAGTGATGCAAAGAACAAAATGAAGGATAAAATACGTATAAATTACACAACAAATAAAAAGAGACAGAAATAGATATCAGTTAGTCGGATTATTTTGTTTATTTAAGAAATGGGCAATGAGGAGATTTTTAAATATATTTATTGACGGCGCCCGTCTGATGAAGGAAGTTTGTTCCACTCACGAGTAGCGGAGACTGTGAAAGAATCTGAATATCTGCTGGAAGTGTTAGGAGGGATCTTGAGTGGATTGTTTTCAGTAGACCGATGAGGAAGAATGTGACTGTTTCCAAAGAACTGGAAACGAGTCTTAAGGTATCATCATTACAGCCTCTAGAACACAGCGTCCTAGACCTCCACTGTTAGAGATGGGCCTTCTAGATATATATCTGGAGAATTTGGCCTACACTCGCCAGACGGCATATATAGATTAATTTTATATAATTAAACTCTACATAAAAAGTAAAATTTAAACTAAACCTAATAAAAAAATAACTATAAATAAAAAATGTCCTTTGAGTGATAGTCCCAAGGACACTGGCAACATTTCCGTAGAAATAATTGCCAGCTTTCCTGTTTTTAGACTTTTCCGTTAGCCGTTTGGATAACTCCTTCTTAACAGCCGTTTGTTAATAATTATTTACTTGTACTTTAAAAAAAACACTTTATACGTAAAAAACATGGCTGATATTGTGTACACATGCTTTGAGATTTAGCAATATCTATACACTGCTAAAATATGTTTGTGTGCCTACTTTTTTTTCATTCATTACAGCTCCTACAAGACAGCGTCCTAGACCTCTACTGCTGGAGAACTTGGCCTACACTCACCACGCTGGCCAGACGGCTTGGCAAGGATATGTGCCTACTTACTAAATGATTTAAATTATGTAACAAACATTTTGTATAAAAATGGCAAGTAATACCCGCTCTATCTTTTTTGATCTCGTTGCTATCATCGCATTTTCGTTTACCTAATTAATAATTTAAGAGATTGGTGATGGCAATTTCCCCGTTAACATACTAGTCATTGTAACGCCTAAGTATTTTCCGTCTACATACGCTATGAAAGCAAATATGCATGTTTATAAAGTGCTTTTCCACTAGTAAAGTACTCGTCTCGATCGCAAAGGACTGTGTGTTGTAAACTGGTTTTAAATTAAATCAGTTTAGACTCTATAGAAAGCATTTGCACACCCTCGACTCTATCCGAAACAGGGAAATATCCAAGTGCATTTTATAAAAAAATTAGCTTCCCTTTGACGTCAAGTATTTGCTACATATTCGTGTAAGTCACTTGTGCGCTTATTTTAGTGCTAAAACTATTAAAAGGCAAATGTAATAAATAATAAAGAACATCATTCATAAACTGCCTCCGTGGTCTAGCGGTTAAGTCCGTGGATTAATTTATTTATATACCTACTTACACACTTTTTATTCTAATTTTTATTGTTTTGTATTAACTCTATTATTTCATTGATTTTATTAGTGTTGAATTTTGATTTATTATATTATTATTATTTATTTGTCTTTTTATATTAATTTTATACTGTATATAACTATTGTTAACTTGAAAGCTTTATTAATATTATTATTTGTATAGAAAATTAAAAAATATATAGGTATATTTATTGAAAATGTATGTATTAATTATAAGATTGACTGCTTTGTAAATTGGGCTTTACTGTTAAGCCATGTAATGTTTTATTAATATATAAATAAATAATAAGACTCGGAGGTACCGGGTTCGATTCCTGGTCGGGACACAAAAATATTTATTAATGTAAATAAATACATTTAATTAATTTGTAATATTTTTCGAGTTTGGTACGCTGGAGACATCGACCAGCTTGCCACTTGTCATGATTGCCCTATAGTAAAGTAGGCTAAATGTGAATCCGGTTTCTGACCACCCCGAAAGGGAAACGGTCGTGATGATACTTTACTATCCTTTTTTTTAACATCATTCATCTTGCATGGGGATTTTGACGAATGTACGTAAGATACATGCCGGGTTGGAATCGCTACCTTTTTGAAGTTTAAGGAGAGGAAATAGCAAATTAAATAAAAGAAAACAAAAGCATAATTTTAAGCATTATTATTTAAATTTGTAACTTTTTAAAATGTAATCAGTAAATTAAACATCGAAATAATAAAAGAAAACGCAACTTAAAATATAACTATTTTTCTTTAGTCTTACCCAATATCAAAGACTTAATAAAACAGCACCTAAGCACGGATGTTGAACTCTAAAATCTACCGAGGAAAGTTAGCGGAAAGTTGGTTCACGCGGGAACACAGGAGCACACGTCGTGACCGTCCGTGAGCCGCGAGTGCTCTGCCGTGGCGCCGTATTGTCGCTGTCTTATATCAGGCGTCAACGTTCTACCCAGAGGGCGATCCACGCGGGAGGAGTGGGGGGTAAGATAAGATACTGACACAAGACGCAAAGAAATAGCCTCTTCAGTTGGCCCCAGTCTGTTTTTTTTAATGGGTCTACCTGATGGTAAGCGGTACGCAAAGTTCAAGAATCGGAGCAACTGACGATAATGCCATTATCATTATGATAATCAATTTACTATCTCCGCTTAAAGAACTTCAGGTTATAGGTGTGGAAATGGTGAATGTTTGTTTGTTTAATTGCAACTTTAATGGATTATCTACATGTTTTATATAGTAATGCATTTAGGTTGATGAGAGAGAGGACACAGCATTGAACACCAATGAAAAAAAAGATGAATTTAAAAACTTATTATATATCTAAAAATAACATAAATACAACATGTCAAGTGCAAGTTTTTGTTTTGTAAATTAATTTACTGTGAATATCGTTAGTCAGAAGTGGTGTTGTTTTGTTCAATAATGTGCCACAATTTGAATAATTATGGAAAACAATAAATTGTACTTTAAATATGGGGCGCAAGTAACAGTTTATTTTTTGCAGTTTCCTGCGCTATGTACTGCCATATTATGCTATAATGCCGTGAGTAACTCAAAGAAAAGCATCTTCAAAACTTGATGATCAAACTTATAAAATTTGATGATAATCTCATTAACTCAAAAAAAGAAAAATATATTACGTCACACTTAGCTTATCACCTCATTCATCATCCATCGGGAGAAGACAATACAAAAACAAAACACTGGTTATTTAAATTATTAACTACTCATATATTAATAGTTTGAAATGTGCAAGAACATTGTGATTCATGTAGTAATATAGACGTGAAACACAGACATACAGACAATGCTTCTTTCACATTTATAACAAAAAAAAAACAAAAAAACTAATTTATTTTCGTATAGTTAGTACGTAACACTTGAATATTGTCAATACATATTTGTTTCATACAATACAAGAATAGAAAATAAAATTGAAAATGCACCAGTAACCATGGCTGGACCGAATAACTATTTTTTTTTTTAATTGTCTTTAAAGGACATTGTACAGAATACATCAGTCCTAAACACGTAATTTATTTGCATAATATATGTTTATAACAAAGTTCATAACCGAGTTGGGGATCATCAAATTCCAGATACTGCAGAATTTGATGCTTTACTTGGAGTCACTCGCGGCATTATAGCCCAAACACGTCGTGTAAAATATGAGAGTTGACAGCGAGGGAAAACCGCAAAAAATAAACTGCAACTTATGCCCCATATTTGAAGTCCAATTTATCGTTTTCCATAATTAGTCACATTGCAGCACATTATTAAACAAAACAACACCACTTTTGACCAATAATATCCACAGCAAATTAATCTTACAAAACAAAAACTTGCACTTGACATGTCCACGCAAAATGGCGCGAAAAACTCCCCGAATAACTAAAACCTTGTGGCCATAAACAGATATTTAGTTTTTACTACAACTAGTTTTTTAATTTCGTGGCTGTAAAAAGGCCGTGTCAACTTACAATGTATTAAATGAGATATTTTTCTAAGAGAAATGGGCCCAAAAAAAATTCTCTTGTCATAATGATTTCTTTTTTATTTCATAGATAATATATTGCGATTTCATAATCTGTAATTAATTAAATTTATTTTACACTAGCATAACGACAATTGACAAAAACTTTTTTATCTTTATAATTACATAGTTTCTATCCCGCCAATTTGAAATTCAGTGTTTTATCTGTAATAAAGTACCTGATCATAATAAAGAACCTAATCGTATAAATCATCATTGGTATAAATATTGTTTTGTAACTATTTCATACATAAATCTTAACCAATTGACTATTTAATTAAATTTCATTTGAATGCTGGGGTATTTATTTATAAATTCTTCATTGCACTTAAAAACTTAACAGTTTCTTTCTCGGCATTTAATACTTAAACATACATAACAATAATTTACATACTAATACACAAATACCAATAAAAATATATAATAACAATATTTATTTATTTATTTAAGGAAAACTATTGACAATATCCAACAATATATACATTTAACTAAACTTATGTAAGAAATACATAACAAAACGAAGGAAAAAACATGTATAATTTACACAACAAATAAAAAGAGATAGAAATAGATATCAGGTAGTCGGATTATTTTGTTTATTTAAGAAATGGGCAATGAGGAGATTTTTAAATATATTTATTGACGGCGCCCGTCTGATGACCAGAGGAAGTTTGTTCCACTCACGAGCAGCGGAGACAATGAAAGAATCTGAATATCTGCTGGTAAATAAAATGTTGAAATTAAATTTAAAAATACACAATAAAAAGATATGATTATTGAATTATATTTTGTTGGGGCAACAGTACTCGTAGATTTTAGATTCGCAACGACCGACGCGACAATAAGTTTAACGTTCTCATAAAGAAACAGAATTTGGCTAGATGTAAATAAATGATTCCATGAAACCAATTTGATGGAAGTAGAATAAATTTCCTTCACGTTCTGTATTGTGATTCATCATAATCATCTATCAAACCAAACAAAAGTTGTGCGAGCACAAGCGATAACATCTATATCGTAACAAAATTGCCTTTGTTCGCCATTTTCTTTCTATTTTGCTTAACATGAAAAATGTATCTGTTACTGTGAAATCTCGAACCATGGTGAATCCTAAGATTATCCAGTATTTTAGATCCAAGATTTAATAACTCCTAATGGTTAACTATTTTATGCTGCCGAAACCTGGACTCTTCAAGTGAACGAGGCCGCATCGGCGCTTTCTAAATGTGGTGCTGGAGGCGTATCTTGCATACGGCCAATTCCACCATTGGATCGTTCGCCAGCGCTCCGAGCGGCGCCCTTCCAGAACTGAATCAACGGGCAGTCACACGATATTTTTTTCTCATTTTGAGCCATCATAGACCCGCAGCACTATCCCTACGTGGTTAGCAGAGCGAAATAGGTCTAAACGATTTTACATATGGTCCTTCGAACCGGATTCAAAGTCAGTTCAAAGTCTCTACCAGGCTCTCTTCCATCCGCCTTACACTAATATAAAACATTATTTAATAACCTTGTCTATGCGTACTAGTTAAAATTCGCCATTAATTAATACACTCTGCTGTTTTCTCTCATTATATTGGTTCCCATCCAGAGGGGCGCGTCTGCAGGCCTCGCAATCTGAGCCATCTTCCTCCGCGCTACGCCTTCGCTTACCCAATAATAACACCATTATATAATTCGTTAACTCACTCCGGCAGTCTAATATAAATAAAAATAGAGCGGTGGTAGCTCGGTTGTAAGAAAGAAATCTAAAACAGATCGCCCCGGAATGTACCAATGAGTATACATTTGTCATAGATTTACAATAGCACCGTTCCCGTGAATCTTCTAGTGGGATCTTTAATAAATTATTATTAAAATAAATATGAGATATTCGCTAACTCGTCTGGCCAGCGTGACGAGTGCAGGCTCTTTTTCAGAAATATGTTTTGGAAGGCCCATCTCCAGTAGTTAGTCCTACCTACTATGTGTTCTAGGGACCGTGGTAATAAACAGAAAATCTTAAGATTCGCTATATTTCGGGCTTTTACTGTAACATATATAACAAAAATGTTGCATGTAATATAATGTTTTATGGAAGAAAGGGCCTATTGGTATATTTTTTAATATATTTACTATATTATTATTAAGTATCTGTCTCTGACTTTGAACGAAAGAAAATACATTATTTTACGCTACAATTAATAAATTATCGTATATATATATATATATATATAACACAAGCCAAAGAGATTTTATATTATTTAATTTTATTGACATTTGTTTTGAACCTCATCTCCCGAAAAAGTAGTCTGTGTATCAGAAGATATGTACTTACAGCTGAACCTTATTATACTAGCATTATTTTGTATCTAACCTACCCATCACCAGGCATTATTATTTTTGCATAATGTAAAAATAAAATAAAAGTATTTAAAAAATACATCTCAAGTTTGGCACGCTAGAGACATCGACGAGCTTGCCACTTGTCATGATAGGCCTGTAGTGAAGTTGGCTGTAAATCCGATTCTTTTAAATCGTCTCTTATTATTGTACGCGTTCCATTGCCCCCACCTTTAAGATCATCCCTCCATCGTGGTTGGGGTAGTAACGTACCTGTTCAATATTAGAATGTTATGAAGGCAAATAATAAAATTCCATATAATTTTATTAACAGCGGCCGTAGGTCCCGTGTTCGTAAGGATAAACGTGTCTGACCCTTATCCCTTGTCAACCAAACCTCTTATGTCTTACCTGCCATAAATATCACGAAAAAACATGTTTTTCTTTTCAATCATTCTCAACTTGTTTATTCTGTAATAGTTGTTTGTTACATACTGTTTGTTACATACTTGTAATGTTTTAGCGCGCTGTCATCAAGTTGCGACACGTTTATTGTCTGGATTTGCTTGTCTATACCTACATAGCACTTATTTATTTTTATTTCAAAACTTTAATGCATAAAGTACAAAAGGCGGACTTAATGCCCGTAGACATTCTCTGACAGTCAAACCTTTGGGACTAATTAGAACAACTATAGGTGCAAGGAAAGTATAAGTGACACATCAATTAGATATAAATACTTAGATAATAAACTTACTTATATATAATCTACTTATAAATATAAATATACTAAATACTAATACATACACAATAATAAACATACATATAAAACCTAAATATTTTGTTAGAAGCTATTCAGAAAATGTGAGTAGACCAGCTTTTTAAATGATGATCTGGTAGATGCCTGCCTTATGGTAATAGGTACGAGTATATCTCAATAGGATCAAAGATTAGACACCGCATTAGCGATGCACCTTGGGACGGCCACTCACAGAAAGTTCACTGTTGCGTGAGATTATGTATGGAAAATATCCCCTTCAATGGATATTAACCAAAACTGACTTGAAGACGTAGAATTATACAACGTAATATGAAAATACATGCAGTTAAGGTAAGCTTTGCTTCAAGCGGTGTTGTTTTTATAAATATCACTATGGCAAGCTTACAATATAGTTACTCTTGAAAGTAAAACTTGGCAATTGACATCATTGCAAATGGCACATACTTTCAACGAGAACAACAAATAGATGGTAGGCGGACTGATGGTGGTAATTTGCCAAGTCTGCCGGGGCGGGAAAGCATCCACCGTTCGTGCCGATAATCCCAGTAAAGTGTATCCACACGTTTCGTGATCAGACTCGAATTGCCTCAGATCACATGCCGTGCTATAATAATAATAATAATAATAATAAAACTTTATTTTAGAATAAATTCCATATGTGTTATAATATCTAGTGTTAGTAAAAAAACAAAATTATAATACAAGAAATTTTTTTCTTCCTTTTCTGGGGCCCAGATCACCTGCTGACATGCAGGCGTATCCAGTGCCCCAAGAACGGAGAGTCCCACCTATCAGTAATTTATTTGTGATATTTCTCGAGTTTGGTACGCTGGAGACATCGACAAGCTTGCCACTTGTCATGATTAGCCTAAAATAAAGTTGGCTAAATGTTAATCCGCTTATTTATAAGCGTGGTTTCTGACCACCCCGAAAGGGAAACGGTCGTGATGCTACTTTTTTTTCTTACAATGGCTACGAACCCAATGTGTTTAAGCCTTAAATTATAATTACGCTTTTACCTAATTATTTCGGTCGAATGAAGCTGCCCAAACTAAAACAAAGCCCACAAAATGGTGGACTTAATCCAAAGACTAGATGCAGACCACGTAACGTCTTCCTTTGTGCCAAATTAAATTACACAAATCTAATTACTATATAGGCTTTTTCCCGACTCAAGAAGCTAAATTAATTACTGATAACAATTATTTTAAGCTACAGTCTCTACCTATACTTAGGCTAAGTTGCACCAAACTAAAGTATCTGTAATAGTAAAAAATTACGTGAAATGTAGCAGTTTTATTTTAAAGATCAGCCGTTAGTTAGTACAAACCGTAAACTACTATCTCGAGAACTACTGAACTACTTGAAATTTGAAATAGTTATAGATAGTAGTCCTTCAAGCGAAGTGTGAAAAAGCATCTAGTCAAGCCGGCATAGTGTTAGGGACTGATGGCAGTTACGAATATCTGACTTCAGTTGCTAACATTTATGGACCTTGCGCGCCACTTACCATCAGGTGGGCCCAAGGTCACATGTCGTGCTAGTATAAAAAAAAAAAAAAAAAAAGATCTTGTAATGTAAAAAAGGTTGTAACAAAACCCCTACGAGTATAACGTATCATCACCACGACCATTTACCTTTCGGGGTGGTCAGTAACCACGCTTATAAATAAGCGGATTCACATTTAGCCAACTTTACTATAGGCCAATCATGACAAGTGGCAAGCTCGAGAAATATCACAAATAAATTAAATATTAATTAAATGTATTTACGAGTTACTTTAATAAATATTTTTGTGTCCCGACCAGGAATCGAACCCGGTACCTCCGAGCCTAAATCCACGAACAGCTAGACCACGGAGGCAATGTCTAGGCATTTTCTAACAGCTAACCTTTGGGAGAGTGAGAAGAGAGTGTGAAAGCTTAAGAAAGATTTAATTAGGAGGGAAATGGAAAAGTTTTTTACAACTTTTCTATCGCTGATTGCGGAAATGGAGTTTGAAAACAACCTTTTTTAACTACTTTTCACTTAGTTTTAAGATTCATTTTTAATTGCGTTGAACACCGTTTTTTTTTAACTACGATATACGTGTGTTGTCTTTAGTCTATCAATAAAACAATATTTAGCTATGTATAATATATTCGTTTATTCCTTCATCTGCCGTCCCGTGGAATTGAATCATTCCTTGAATCGAATGACTAAGCGCCTCGTGCACCAACCCGAGTATCACCCGAGTCCAATTGAAATATCCCGCCAAGCGGTCGGAACACGATTGGTCAGTCATTAAAATACATTTTTACTAATTAGGAAATAATAAATACATTATCAAACACAGAATTGTAAATTACTACACAAATATAACCTAAGAAACAAGAATGAAATCTATATAAGGCAAACCAGGTTGAGAAAAACGTTTAAACAAGGTTTGCCGTTGAAAATTACATTATGCAATAAATAGACTACAACCAAGTGAATTAAAAACAAAATTGAAACTCTTTTTCCAAAATAATGCTTTTTATAACCTGTCAGAATTTATTGGCATGCCTTTGACGGAAAATTCTTTTAAATAGTTGTATAGTTTTGTGGTCTTATGCCTTCTACTGTATTGTGTTCCTATGCTCCTCTTTGTCTACGATGCATGGTGTTAATAGCATTATTGTTATTATTTTAAAGTGAAAGTCAAAATATCTTTATTCACGTAAACCTATTACAGGCATTTATGAAACGTGATTAATTTAATTATTTTAAATGATTCTACTCCTGATAGTAGAAGACTAAGCAGCAAAGTGGTCCAATAAGTAAGCTGTTAGCAGAAGACCAGCAGCTTAGCAAAAATGTGTTAACTGACATACCAAAATATAACGATTGTTATATAGGTGAAATATACAAATAATAATTAGTAAACAGCTTATTAGGTGTTATCGTAAAACATTGAAAAAGACTATCGCATGTTTACGCGCCAATTCGCCAATAGCGCTTATTACATACAACCTGTCCGCCAATTATCTACTTTTTTTTTGTTTTTAAGTGTCTTTAAAGGACATTGTACAGAATACATCAGCCCTAAGCACGTAATTTATTTGCACAATATATTTTCATAACAGAGTTCATAACCGAGTTGGGGATCATCAAATTCCAAGTCTTACAGAATTCATTCATTCCATTTCATGGAGTAATTCATTACGAGCTTGATGAATGTCGAAGAAGCGAAAGAGGTATGTCGTGATCTTGACAAGTGGCGCTCAATTGTCCCTGCCTACCCCGCAAGGGATTTGGGGTGAAGATAAGTAGAAGTATTATGTTGGTGGAATATATAAAATATATATTCCATTGGTATCATTTGAAATTATAGTTCCGACTCTAGCTATGATTTGAAAATAAATGATATCAGTGTTAAAATTTACCCCATTTATAGGATAAAAAAGAACACAAAAAGAGAAGTATATAGGTTATTAACTTAACGACACATACAATAATATAACTAAAGAGCCATAAAAAAAAATGCTTTACTTTTTTAAGTGTTTTTTTTTTTCATTTCTTTAAAGTCAATTATCGGCTGGCAGGAATTATCGCTGGGCCTAGGGCACGTACCCCAAGTGCCCAATGGTAAACAGGACCCTAGGTCTGGTACGCTAGAGACATCGACAAGCTTGTCATTTGCCATGATGGGCGTATAGTTAAATTAGATAAATGTGAATTACTTGCAGCAGTCAAAATAATCTATTGCTAAAAGATAAGAAATAAAATATCAGATATAAAAATGTACCATGTCACAATCTAACTAGCTATAACTGGTTTCATATACTTATCAACAGGAAAATCACATTATATTACAATAACTAGATTTACTACGACAAAAATTTATTGATAGATAAAAAAAAACTTTTTTTTTCTTTTTTTATAGGTACTCTAGTGCACATGGGACCTTTCGCCCACCAGATGGTAAGTCAACTGGAGTCAGACACTCATGACTGACATCAGTCCCTAAGACAATGTCGGCTTGACTGGACATGACGAAAATTCGAGCCTGATCCCAAAATGTGTGGATACACGCTACAGAGTTTATCGGCACGAACGATAGATACTTGCCCGCACTAGCAGACAGGGAGAATTACCACCATCAGTCCTCCAACCACCTATTTGTTGTTCTCGTTGAAAGTATGTGCCATTTGCAATGATGTCAAATGCCAATTTTGTTATTTCAAAGAGAACTAATATTGTAGGCTTGCCATGGTGATATTTATATCTTCTCACATTGACTTGATACAAAAGTAACAAAAAATATTTATTAATAAAAAAAAATAAAAAAATATTCGACGGAAGTTACAATATGTTAAAAAAACTGTTTATAATATTAACCAAATTAAAAATTGTTACTAACCTCCATCTATGGATACCATTCCGAAATAAGCACATTTTATTTTTAATAAATATAAAACTAAAAATTAAACTATAAATAATAATATTCCCCCATGACTTTATCATGTAGCAGTGTGCTAAGACCACTTGCAGCATTCCCCTGCTGCACAGCAATGCTGATTTGCTGTGCGAAAAAATTGCCAGCCCAAAATTAATTTTAATTTATTTTTATATATACTACTTTAACCATACTTTAATCATCAGCTGCTTTTTCCACCCTTGTTAAACGTCACAGCGACCTTCTTTAGATCATCTGTCAATCTGGTGGGAGTGTACTTATTATAGGGTATAATAAACACATTAATACGTACCTTAAGCTTCTTATTCACAATCAGTCAGTCAAAAATATTTGTAAACGGTACACCGTTTTTTAGTTTTACAAAACTAAACAAAATTACAATATCACTTGGTGTAAATGTCTAGGACGGGCGAACTAATGCACTGAACACTTTGAGGTGTAATAAAGGTGTTGTATAATAAATATTAGAGGTTTGTTTACATGAATTTCGATAAAATGAGATGTTAACGTAATGTCATGTTTAGTTAGGGCAGCTGAACAGCGCCGACTAGCGGTGGGCGGGTGAACTGAGAGCGTAGGGCGGAGGTTGAAGAGCAGTGGTCCAGAGCAAAGCGGAACGCGTTGCGGTAAGCGCGCCCTACAAGCGACGCAGTTATTTAGCGCGAATCACAATAGATCTTCATCTTATGATTTCCCGTTATACTACGGTATTCTGAAGAGCTCCACAACCTTATCCCTTCTTCTCTATTACGCAACCTAACCACAGATGTATATTTTGATTGAGTGAAAGTATCATCACAACCGTTTCCCTTTCGGGGTTGTCAGAAACCACACCTATAAATAAGCGGATTCACATTTAGCAAACTTTACTATAGGCCAATCTTGACATGTGGCACGCTCGTCGATGTCTCCAGCGTACCAAACTCGAGAAATATCACAAATAAATTAAATAATAATTAAATGTATTTATTTACATTGATAAATATTTTTGTGTCTCGACCAGGAATCGAACCCGGTACCTCCGAGTCTAAATCCACGGACTTAACCGCTAGACCACGGAGGCAGTCTTTTTTGATTGAGTGCCGTTTATAAAATTCGTTTAAACACCTGCTACCAATCAAGGAGTCGTAATCGCGGCCTCGCCGCCAGGCTCCTATACTCGTACTTCAATCTTTAATGGTTACCCCATGCCCTGTCCGTAGGCACGGAAAGCAAATGCAACCTCTGTAAGACACACCTGCTGATGATGGGTTTGAAACGTTTTCGTAAAAATAAGATTCTATCAACATTGCAATAAAGTAGTAGATTTCTGCTACAAGCGGTTTTTAATACCCGCGCCCGCTATACGCTACTCTCTGGACATACACTGGAGGGTGAATTGGCACGTGTTACGCAAAAACGAGGCTTTTATCAATGAGATACAAAGATTTATTTCGACTACGTGTCTCACTGTCCCTATCCCGAGCCCTACTACGAGTGCGCGTAGTAATGTACGTTCTGATGGTGGAACCATATACCATAACCCAATCTTTTTATCCAAACTATTATTATAACATGTGTAGATACATTACTCTCATTCATCGACATTCAGTGCACCTCGTCCGACGCAGTAAATGCGGTGGTTTCTGCTGAGAACTTCAAGCTGCCCAAATATGCTAATCTGAGCACAGATTACTAATTTGCGCCATTTAGGCTCGAGACGTGTGGACCATGGAGACAATCAGCTAAACGCCTGATTGTGACCAACGCCAAGGAGTTGTCAAATTTTTGCCAACGCATTAATTTTGCTATACAGACGGGGAATATTGCCAGCTTCTGCTAGAGACATTTTTTATTGGGTT
This sequence comes from Tinea semifulvella, assembly GCA_910589645.1. Lineage (NCBI taxonomy): Eukaryota > Metazoa > Arthropoda > Insecta > Lepidoptera > Tineidae > Tinea > Tinea semifulvella. The sequence continues at coordinate 9,522,809 of OU342599.1, forward strand.
TAGTTTATAGAAGTATTTAATTTTAATTATTTTAAGTAGTTTTTAATAAAAATAGCTTTATCTGGCATTTTGTAGACTCGTTACCTTGCCTTCCCGCCAATATATTTTATTATTTGTTAGGAATGTAATATTATACTTACGGCCAGTTGCAGAAAGGCTGCAACTGCTTTTGACCCGTCCAAAGCAAGACATTTATTACGTGGCTTAGGTGTATCAAAATGTTGATCATGGATTATTTTTATTTCTGCAACCTGCCGTTAGAATCGAAAGATACACATAATAATGCCACATGCAATCATTATTTGACCTCACTTACCGTGATGGATTACTGCCGACCATCTTTTTTACACGACCAAAGCCGGTTAAACAGCTAGTTGTTAAATACACGTATTAATTCATGATAATATACAAAAAAAAGGTTTTTTTCACCAGCTGCTTAATTACGAACAATCTCCGTTATCGAATTGAGATATAATTGAGAAAAAAACATACAATTGAGCTGCCAATTTGTAGTTACATCGTGAACTCGTTGACTCTTTCTAAAATCTCATACTTCATGTTCTCGAGTTTTCGCGAGTTCGTGCTAGAACTACAATTCTCTTTGTTTTTAATTGAAATCAGCAATACCGCAGCTCTAGTTCGCATAAATTCCGTTGTCGAATTGAGAACATGAAGTATGGAATATTGGACAGAGTGCCGCGAAGTGCGACGTAACGGAACAAAAAATTGATAGCTCGGGAAATGATAATTTACAGTTTGACGACAGTTTGGAAATGTAACTTTACGTAACGGAGTTTTTGCGTCTACATTTTTTCTATTTTTGCGTTAATAGCGAATCTACGAAATAAATGGCCTCTCCATTATAACGAACACGGCGTACGTACTGGCCTTGAGATAGCATGTTTTCAAATATAAAGCCCGTATAAAGCATTTAGTTAGGGGACTTGCGACTTTGGATGAAGATTGGTAAAGGAATTTCTAAAATTAATTCGAGTTGATTGTGGGGGGCAATGTGCCGTGAGATTTGAAGGTTATTTACATAATTATTATAAACAATGTTGCACTAATATTTTTGTTTTTTTTTACAAAATGTTTGTTTATTTTATTATTTATTACACTAGCAACACTTCTAACTTAGTAACAGTTTTTTAAAAAGTGTCTACTGAGCAATGCAATGCTTATACCAACCTTATGACCAGTGTTTTTAGGTTTATATTTATATGCAACTATAAAGATCGACTAAATGAACTTTTTTAATGGTCAACTAAGCAATAATTGGAGCCAATGTCAACCTTATGATTGATATTTTTAAGGCTGACAGACAGACAGTGGGGACGTCCAGGCTCGGATGACTAATGGGCCTGGTAGGCATGGAGACATTCCCTTGTTTTCCCTGGCAGGATCTCAGCGGGTGGGTACCCTGCTGGTAATTCATTATTCAATTTGGTGCAGAGCGCTGTTACTGGTGTAAAGCACCTGTGTGATTCACGAACGGGGTCTAGGTTCAACAACTTCAGCTCTCCTCTAGGAAGTGGTATCCTGTTGGGAGGCCACGGGCAAGGCGGAGCGATATTCTGAAGATGCTTGAACGACCGACAACAAACTCCTCAATAGTAGGCATATCTAGATCTATAGCTATGACGGAATTACGCACGATCCAAGGCGTACGGGTACAACAATCAATTAGTTACTAATACATATTGACTATTTAGTAAATACTGTTTATTGTGATACAGTAATATTTTTTTATTACCTTATTATTATAATATAATTATTTTTTATGTAACATTTAGTTACTATTATGTATTTATTATTTTATTAGTTTGTTAACGGAATTGCACGGCAACATTTGGGTACTTAGGAAGTAATTGTTATGTTTATGCTTGTGTGTGTCTCGAAGGTCATTCTTAGTGTTCAGGTTCTCATGGTGTGGCGTGTCCGGTGGTCGCCCCTTCCTTAGAAGGTCATTGCAGTGGTGGCACGTGTGTCGGGTCCCGGTCCGCACCCTAAGGGCCTGGTTGAGCGGGGGGATGGCTGGCACATGCGTTATGTGCGTGATCGGGTGCTGCTGTTCAATTTATTGTTCTTAAATTAACAGAGGTTTTTGCGTTTTGTCGACTTTCGGGTTGCACATAGGCATGTAGTCTACCTTAATTCTGACTTGCCTGGTGGGTTACTGCTGTACCAGGTATTGTATTCTCGTAGGTACTGATAACTTAATTTAAAAGGTTATTAATTGATCGTTGTGGTGCAGTTTTGTATATGTTTTATTTTGTAAATCTGATATAGCTGAGTTTTTCTTGCAGATTCCTTTCTCAGTCAGATTAAACATTAACAGGTCACTGGAATTTGCTAAGCTGCTGGTCTTCTGCTAACAGCTTACTTATTGGACCACTTTGCTGCTTAGTCTTCTACTAGCAGGAGTAGAATCATTCAAAATAATTAAATTAATGACGTTGCATAAATGCCTGTAATAGGTTTACGTGAATAAAGATATTTTGACTTTGACTTACGGGAGACTACTCTGAGCGAAATGTTCTGCTGACTTTGAGTCTTGTCCCTGTTGGTCTTGGGCAGAAGGTGATTCCAGACTGGCGCAGCATAGGAGCGGATGAACGGGTTTTAAAAGACTATAAATACGTGAATCTATAATAACGCCATCTATGAACGACTACAGGAACTTTTTTGTTTAATGGTCAACTAAGGTGGACTTACTTAGTCGCAAACTTTATTAGTGGATTTCGTTATTTACTCAGAGGTTGCGTCATAATTACAAAATAATATTTAATTCTCATATTAGGAATATACATTTATTCGAAAAAATATTTACAACATATAAAATAAAATTAATATTAAGGATAGGGATATAAGTCCCGTCCGCGTGGAATGGTGGCAAGAACGCTGGCTGCATTTCCCCGCTGAATTGCAATACTAATTCTCTGGGCGAAGAAAGAGCCAGCCCTCTTGTCACCGGAGGAGACAACAAGACGCGGTGTTATGTCTTTTAAAAACTTTTTTGCGCTTGGACTCCATGGGCCCAGAGTTTCTACAGCAAACGGCACAAATATGTAATCTTTTAATATACTTACATACTTGCGCCGCTTGCTGGACTCCGCATTTTCCGCCGCGGCTCCCGCTTTATGCGCTGTCCCCCTGAGATGCGACGCGGCAAGGGTGTCGACGCGCGTGGCGTCCCACACTAGAGCACGTATTTATTCTCATATTTAATAGCGTGATATACACACATCAAAAAAGTCTAGGGATCAAGCATGTTTATGCGGATTTCTTGTGATTGAGATGTGGCTTTGTAATAAATTTATGATTTTATAAATTTATATGGATCCTTTTTGGTGCATTTCATAATTTAAAACAGGAACTGTCAATCAAATTCGAGTAAAAGATGAAAATCAGCTGTCAATATTTTCCCTATAAAAACATAAGACGCATTGAAGACATTATTAGTGCTACTGTTTCCCTACTACTGATTAAAACCAACGTTATTATGGAGCGGCGACGTCATTTAAGCAGGGAAGAAATGATCAGAGCCGTGGGAATGATAGAAGCTGGTTCCCGGCAACGTACTGTGGCTTTAGCTCTGAATACAAGTCAGAGTGTTATCAGTCGACTTTGGACACGTTACCGAACCACTGGTACCGTGGCTGAGCGCCATGGAGGACGGTATCGCTGCACCACACGGAGACAAGACCGATACATTCAAATCACAGCTCGAAGAACTCCAACAATAACCGCCATGATGTTAGCCGTGAGCCTTCATCGCTCTTCAGGGAACTTAATTAGCGACCAAACAGTCAGAAACCGCTTGCATGAAGTGAACCTTCATTCCCGAAGACCGCTACGGGTACCACCTATAGCAATGCACAATCGTAGGACTCGATATCAATGGGCTCTTGAACACAGAAATTGGACAGAAGAACAATGGCGTTTCGTGTGCTTTTCTGATGAGTCTCGTTTTGGTATGAGGCCGGATACAAGACGTATACGACACTGGAGAACCCCTGGACGCCAACAGCGATTAAAATCCTGCCAGGAAGTCCATCCTTATAGTGGTGGAACCATCATGGTATGGGCGGGTATTTCGATCGGCGGAAGAACTGAGTTGATTTGGATCAGAGGCAACCTCAACGCTCAAATTTATGCTGAGACGGTTGTATCAGACGTCATCGTTCCTCTACAAGTGCATATCGGTCCCTTATTTCAGTTAATGCATGATAATGCACGACCGCACACCGCAAGAGTTGTAAGACAGACTCTCGCCGCAGCTAACATCAATGTCCTGCCCTGGCCTGCTCAGTCGCCAGACTTGAACCCGATTGAGCATGCATGGGATATTCTTCAGAGAAGAGCTCTGCCGAATATGGAGGGTATCCAGTCGCAAGAAGACCTTTTTTTGTTGTTGCAACGAACATGGGCGGCCATTCCACAGCGTGATTTGGATGAACTCATTTTGAGTATGCCAAACCGATGTTCTTGTGTTGTTAGTGTTCGCGGTAGAAACACGGATTATTAATTGTTTAAGTTACCCAATAAAATTAAAAAAAAACTGTTATTTCAGTCTTTTTTTCGAACTTTAATGTTAGTGGTTCAAATGTCAAAAATCCCTTTATTAGGAAAATGGCAATTTTTTTTACTAATGCAAAGGTGACTTGGTTTATCGTTACTGTAGACAAACGAAAACATTTTATTTGATCAATCCTTAAAGAAAATTTTAATGAATATCAATCAGGAGAAAAGTTATTGCAAAAATATATGTTGATCCCTAGACACTTTTGATGTGTGTATATATACTCGTGATATATAGATTTGACGAATCCAAGTGTTCCTATAGGCTCCTAAGGATAATAAATAAACAATAAATGTTATTTAAGATTATTTATTGTAGTAAGTTTTCATTGGTTTTTTTATTTTTAAATATATGTTACTACTTTCATCTTATTCCTGGTCGGGACACTAAAATATTTATTAATGTAAATAAATACATTTAATTAATATTTAATTTATTTGTGATATTTCTCGAGTTTGGTACGCTGGAGACATCGACGAGCTTGCCACTTGTCATGATTGGCCTATAGTAAAGTTGGCTAAATGTGAATTCGCTTTTTTATAAGCGTGGTTTCTGACCACCCCGAAAGGGAAACGGTCGTGATGATACTTTTTTTTTTTTTTTTTACTTTTATCTTATAACTTTTGTTATTTTCTTTTATTTTAGTCATACTATTACTATCAGTGGAGACCTTTAATTGACCTCCTAAATCTTATATATGTTATATAATGTGTATTTTTGTGTTGTTGGTCTTCCCAAAAGTTTATGTTTATAATGCAGTAATGTATGTTGTCTATATTGTTACAGAGCCTACCTACTAGCAAAATGTGGAAGACTCGAATAACAGCCGTCTCTTTGAATTAAGGGTAGCTTACGAAGTTACCGCGCCACCTCGTTGTATGAATACCTAATCAGCTGATCAGTTAACCATCTCTTATCTTCCAATTTCACGCGACTTGAGACTACCAAAGTTTACAGGCCTATCGATTTAAAACGGCATCAGTCAGAGTTGACGTCAACTCTGCAACATGCAAGTTTTTGTTTTCCAAATTACTTTTCTGTGGATATTGGATATTATTATCTTAGTCAAAAATGGTGTTGTTTTGTTTAATAATGTGCTTCAGTGTAAATAATTTTTTATTCCCATATTATACCTGACGTGTTTGGGCTATAATGCCGCAAGTAACTCCAAGAAAAGCATCACATTCTGCAACATCTGGAATTGGATGATAACCTGATTAACTCTTAATAAAAATTTTATGTTTCCTTATTAGTTAAATTTAAAAAAAAAATGTATAATTTTATTTTAGAAGTCATATTAATATGTTATATTTTGTAAATCTGTTAGTTTTTGTTAAAATTATTTTTTTGTTTTAACAGTAATATCTTTCTAATTTCTTCTTCTTTTTAAATTGGTGAATACTGTGACACCTAATTGGTACATATATTAGATAAGTTATAATTATACTATGTTATGTGTGTGATAATATATGTACTGCTGTGTGTACTATATAAATAAATAAATAATTAAGAAAGATATATTACGGCTGACATGGCTGTACGGCTGACTTTGCTTTTCCTATCACCTCATTCATCATCCGTCCTGCTTCTCCGAACACAACAAAAAACTTGAGAGTTCTTCGCGCCATTTTGCGTGGACATGTCAAGTGCAAGTTTTTGTTTTGTAAATTAATTTACTGTGGATGTTATTGGTCAAAAGTGATGTTGTTTTGTTTAATAATGTGCTACAATGTGAATAATTATGGAAAACGATAAATTGGACTTATTATTTTTTGCGGTTTTCCCGCGCTGTCAACTCCCATATTTTACCCGACGTGTTTGAGCAGTGGATGGTTCCGCGAGTGACTCCAAGAAAAGCATCAAATTCTGCAGCATCTGGAATTTGATGATGACCTCATTAACTCATGAAAAAGAAAGATATATTACGTCAGACTTGGCTGTATGGGCTAGACCCTTTGCCTTCCCTATCATCTCATTCATCATCCATCGGGAGAAGAGAACCAAAAAAAAAAAATTTACTTGACATGTAACGAAAAAGTCACGCTCGGGCAAAACGTGTAGTGTGCCAGACGTGCCACCCGTATTTATTATATACTTAATTTATTAGGGCCAAGTCTTTTATTACGGTCGTCGTTCGCCCTTCACGTAGCCTTATGATCAGTGATCGGAGTAGGTATATTGATTTAGGGTCAATACAACACGTTTCTGGAGTTCCCAGGCCTTAAATCTAATTTCTAATGAATCTTTAGCTCTGACATAATGACTCTATAAAAGTGAAAAATTAATAAAATTAATTTATCATTACGACTGTATCCCTTTCGGGGTTAGAAACCACGCGTTTAAAGAAGAGGATTCAACCAACTTTACTATAGGCCTTTTAATAGGTGGTAGGCGGACTTATAGTGGTAACTTGCCCAGTCTGCCGGGGCGGGGAAGTATCCACCGTTCTTGCCGATATACCCAATAAAGTGTATCCACACGTTTCGGGATCAGGCTCGAATTGCCGTCATACCCAGTCAAGCCGACATAGTGTTAGGGACTGATGTCAGTCATGAGTCTCTGATTCCAGTTGCTATATATATACTCGTTTATATAAAAATAATTAATTTGTAAATCTTTAGAAATTAAATTAAATGCCTGGGAGCTCCATCGGAGTAGAAAGATTGACATGCCTGTAGTCTATAGTTTATTAGTCCGTTAATTTTCGATTCCTGCAGCCCTATTCTGTTACTTAGTCGCAAAAGTTATACGATACAATAATATATTTAATTTAATTGTGATATTTCTCTAGTTTGGTACGTTAGAGACATGGACGAGCTTGCCTTGCTTCATGATGGGCCTTTTTTTTTTAAATTATTATACTAGCACGACATGTGACCTTGCGCCCACCTGATGGTAAGTGGCGTGCGAGGTCCATGAATGTTAGCAACTGGAATCAGAGACTCATGACTGACATCAGTCCCTAACTCTATGTCGGCTTGACTGGGCTATATATATATATAATGAATGTCTGTGTGTATGTATGTTTCCTATGCATTTCTAAACTGCTTGACCGATCGGGATGAAACTTTGGGAATATGTTGTGTGAACATAGGCGAAGGTTTCTGATGTAGTACTACTGTTGCCCGATAGGTGGCGGGCATCAGCGCTGATTTGTGGGGTATACCGACCGAGTGTACATTCTATGACTGTCAGGCGGTACGGTTTAGTCCTTAAATCTGATTTCTAATTAATCTTTAGCTTTCGACATATTTTTAATGATCTACCTACTACAATAATGTTTGATAATAAATGTATGATTTATGTCATAACCGATATGACTGCAGTGACCTCAATAACAGGTTGTGCTACAGGGTTCATGTGAGAGTGCATCAGCGATCATCTAGTTTCAGCTGTTCTCAGTAGGAAACTGCCGTACTAACGCGTGTAAACCATCGCCAATATACCGACTGGTTGACACATACAATAACAAATTTCACTTTATAGACATCATTGCCTCGACTGCCGGCGCTTTTAGGAAGTCTATTTTGGACATACTAAAACAATATTCTGTTATTAACACCTATTATTATAGTTAGAATAGAATAACTTAATCCACCTACTCCGATCACCAATCTGTACTCTCCAGGCCTTAAATCTATAGTTTTGAAATAATATTAGTAATGACCCTATAGTATACTATACTTACGTATAATAACACATTTCTTGCAAAAATTGTATTTTTTACTTAAGAAATAAATAAGTAATACCTACGTCTGAGAACCTGGCAGTTCTCGATTTTGGTATTTTTTTTTACAATTTATTCGAAGTAAGATACACAAATACAAACAATAAATATAAATTAAAAGCTACCTAAACAATAAAATTAAAAATAAACTAAACAAAACCTTAAATTAAATAAACTAAAAGATAAACCTAATTAATATAAAAACGAAATACTTACAAATATCTTGATTATAATCTACATGTCATCGAATCCAGAAGAAGATGAACCTAATGTTCCGAGGACTCCGGCGACGTTGCCTCGTTGGATGGCAACACTGATCCTCTGAATAAGATATTCCCTACTTAAAGGATCACCTGTTGACGCTCGGATGGCAACGCTTAATTAATAATTTCTTTTTGGTAATTAAAAATTTCTTAAGTAAAAAATTACTAGTTTTACAAGAAATGCGTTTCACCTGTTTGCATGTAATACCCAAGAAATAATTGAGAAAGGAACTGTCATTTATACAAATGTACGAGAAGTTATTAATTTTGTGTTTCACAACGTAACGTAATAATGAATAATTAAGTAGAGTTTTGACAACTGTTGAACTCTAATTAAATCCACAATTTATAATTTTAAACAATAATATGTGTATTTTTTACTAAATATAAATAGTATTTGTTTAACACAAAAAACGGAACGTCATAATTAAAAAATAATAACTGAGAAAAACATAAATATTGTGAAATTTGTTCGTGAAACCGGATTTGACTTAAGAAAAACTTAAAAGATAATTCATTAGCTAAGAAATAATTAAGTAAAACTTCGAGAAACTGGCAGCACGACTATTTTTTTTTTAATTCATGTTTTATCATACCATGGCATCCAACATACATGATATTATGAAATCGTTTACAATACCTTTTTAACAAATATAGGTAATAGAAAACTATAAAGTATATAACAATGTAAACAAACCATTTCATATGTTAATGAAATCTGTCAAAAAGTAACATCAATAACCCTCATTTTAACACGGTACTGACATACGAAATTAGTATCAAATGTTAGAATTATTATTAAACGAACGACTTGTGCTAAAATAAAGTGGTATTTTCATGCTAACATTTCTTAAAACGAACGCTGCCTGAGTCCTAAGTCGCTACAGTCTTGGCTGAGTGGTCGTGGTCGCCCTTTGGAGTGCTAGTGGCATGCTTAACAAGCCGTCGCCACTCCTTTCGTACCGCAGCTTTCCTAGTGCACTCATGTAGGGGATAATCCTTTGCAGCCTTCACCTGATTAGTCCATCTTATCGGAGACCTACCACGCGGTGACACGTGTCCGAAAAAGTGAGAATGCGTGATTGTACAGTCGAGGACAGGCGTTCTCTGATCCCCAGTTCCTCCAGTATGGATTTGTTTGTTTGGAACTCCGACTATGATATGCCCAACATTCTTCGCCAACACCACATCATCATCATCATCATCAGCCTGTGTCTCTCCACTGCTGGATGTAGGCCTCCCCCAAGGCTCGACAATTCACACGATCTTCTACAACCCTCATCCACCCCCCACCAGCGACCTTCCTCAGGTCATCTGTCCATCTGGCGGGGGGTCGTCCCACTCGGCGTCTTCCAGTACGTGGTCTCCACTCCAGAACCCGTCTACTCCATCGTTCATCGATTCTGCGGCATATGTGTCCAGCCCATTGCTACTTCAGCTTGCTAATTTTAAAAGCTATATCGGTAACTTTGGTTCTTTTACGGATGTCATCGTTTCTGACTTTATCTTTTAGTGAAATCCCGAGCATAGCTCTCTCCATAGCTCGCTGAGCGACCTTGAACTTGTGGACCAGACCTACCGTCAGTGTCCACGTTTCTGCACCATACGACATTACTGGAAGAACGCACTGGTTGAAAACTTTTGTCTTCAAACACTGGTATGTTCGATAGGAAGATTTGACGTAGCTTTCCAACACCACATCTCTCGTTTTTTTCTGTTTCGCGTAGGGTCACACAATAGCAATAGGAACACAATAGCTCTAACCAGCCGGATTTTAGTTGTTTTGGTAACGTTTAGTCCTATTTAATGTTCGCCCAAATAGTTTATTTTCAAATAGTTTATAAATAAAACGAAGTTATATTTTAAAATATAATGTTTGTTATTTATATATATTTTTTTATACTTAAAGCACTTATATTGATCTATATTTGTAATAAATAATTTAAGAATTACAAGAATATATTAAGGTAGGTATCTAATTTACGTTAAAGAACTAACGCTTAATGCTTTTGTTTCCCTCTCTTTCGCACAATCCAATATTGAAAGAAGAAAAATATGTAGAAAAAAATTAATGCGTTAATGAGATTAGTTCAAATTTATTATATAAATAGTATTTTAATCCGTCGTATTATTATTTAAACGATATATACTGACAGGATTTATACAGGAGGATACAAAACTCGAGAAATATGACAAATAAATTATTGTGTTAAGACCAAGAATCGAACCCGGTACCTCAAAAGTCTAAATCAGAATAGGTGGTAGGTGGACTGACGGTAGTGATTTTGCCAGTCTGCTGGGGCGGAGAAGTATCTACCGTTCAATAAACCCAGTAAAGTGTATCCACATGTTTCGGGATCAGACTCGAATTGCCGTCATAGTGTTAGAAACTGATGTCAGTCATGAGTGTCGGATTCCAGTTGTCAACATTCATAGACCCCCTGAGCTAGAGTCTTAGAGCTAGGGTTAGTCATGGTATTGGTCTTGCAAAAAAGCAAGACAACTTAAGTCTATATACAACTTAAAAACTAAACAATTTCGACAAACAAATTATTGTCATTAATGAGCGACATATCGCACTTTTAATCCATGTCAAAAAAAAAAAAAAAAAAAAAAACGTATTTTTTTTTTCTTTTGTGACTCAAAACTAGTTAAGAGGATTTATTAACGCTTTTGCATCCCTCTATGTATCTATGTATGGTTGGAGTAAAAGTGCGATATAAAAATCAGAGTTCTTAGATTAGGCGAGGATGTGCTTCAGTTTTCCTGACTCCAGCAGAGCCTTCACATCAGAACCACCTCCTACGCAGTTGCCATTGATAAACACTTGAGGTACCTGCAAATAAAATAAAAAAATCATTATCACAGCTTCTAGATAAGCGTGTATATAAGCGTGGTTTCTGACCACCCCGAAAGGGAAATGGTCGTGATGATACTTTACATTTATTTTTTTATTAAATCTATTAATAAATCAATCTGTCTTATAATCATCATTAATCATAGATTACTTGACACTTGTTAAGATAACAGCCAGACGGAATTTGTTATGATCATTAATCGATAACAAAATGCTTAATCATTTACTTTTGTGATATTTCTAACGCATTTATAAGTACATAGGATTAATTATACCTTAAAATAACATAAGCTGATAATTATTTATATTTTACTGAAGGCTGTTTGATTAAGTAAATAATAATAATAAATATTTTCAGACAGGTCACACAGCGCCATCTAGTTTCCGTGGTAAGCTACGAGGCTTGTGTTACCGAAACTAGATGGTTGATAAACTACATATTATACTTTTTTTTTTTTGTAAATATATACATATAAACACCCAGACCGAGACAAATTATACAATGTACAACTTGTCCCCGGTGGGAATCGAACCCACGACCTCCCGAGTTTACGGCAACATTTGTTACCACTACACAACGGAGGCGGTCGATATATATATACCTTTATTATTTGATATAGAGGATCTAATAGATAGATAGACTTTTTCATGTCCTCACTATCCTCAATTGCAGCAACATCATATTTCAATTCCCTCATCATGTAAGTAGTTTTATTTTTATATTATTGTTTATTTATGATGTAACTTATGTTTATATATGTGTATATATTTATATATTACGTATTTATGTATTTCTATATGTATTAGTATGTAATATTGTTATGTATGTATTAAGATACAGAAGTATACTGTTAAGAATAACTTAATTAATGATTTCACCTACCATCTATACTGTCTAAATGTCCTAAAGGTTTGGCTCTCAGAGAATGCCTAGCGGCATTAAGTCCGCCTTTGTACATAGTGCAATAAAGTTTTAAAAAAAAAATAGATAGATAAATTCTTTATTGCACAGAAAATAATACATTTTACAGTACATAGGCGAGCTAAATGTCTAAAAACATTTTCTAACAGCTGACTGCTAATATAACTAAAAAAAAAACGAATGACACTTGAAGCCTAAAATATGTGCTTTTCGACAATTACAGGCGGTATAGTAGATATATATGTAAATAATATAATAGTAGGAAGACTGCCTACGTGGTCTAGCGGTTAAGTCCGTGGATTTAGACTCGGAGGTACCGGGTTCGATTGCTGGTCAGGACACAAAAAATATTTATTAATGTAAATAAATACATTTATTTAATATTTATTTGTGATATTTCTCGAGTTTGGTACGCTGGAGACATCAACGAGCTTGCCAATTGTCATGATTGGCCTATAGTAAAGTTGGCTAAATGTGAATCCGCTTATTTATAAGCGTGGTTTCTGACCACCCCGAAAGGGAAACGGTCGTGATGATACTTTACTTAGTAGGAAGTAGAAATTATATATACATCAATAATAAAACCTATCTGGACCTATGGTATTCCTCTCTGGGGAACAGCCTGCGATTCCAATATCATGCTAATACAAAGAACACAAAATAAAATACTCAAAAGCATTGCAAATACACCATGGTAAATGTCTGAGCTGCATGAATGCCTGGCTATAAACACGATAAAGGATGAAATCAAATTATCTAACAACAGATACGGGACAAGGCTGGAGAATCATCCTAACCAGCTAGCAGTTGACCTCACTATCCCTCAAGAAGTCAGGCGTTTAAAAAGACATAGAGTGCTAGAAACAGAGAGCCAGCAAGACTCTAGCTGCTGATAGCTAGCTGGAGATATTCCCAAAAGGGAATATGATCTACATGTCATACTACTCAAATTATCTGCTTAAAGTTTATGACTGATTACAAGAAAAACAAAGAAAAAAAAAAGGACGTAGAAATATTCGCATATAAAATATATTGTTCATATGTCAGTGTTCTAGGCAGGGCCGGGGGGTGGAAACTTAGACAAATCAGTACTAAATTTAATGTTTATTCATTCATTCAATAATTCAACCAATTCGTTCATTTCATTTAATATGTCGGCTATTGTTGTCGACAAGCGAACTATACAACCTTAGTAAAAAATTAAATTATGTATTGTATGGTAAACTACACAATATTTTAAATTATTGCGGGCAGTTAATTGGTTGCGGGCTCAAAAATCTAATTTTAGATAAAATACTATTCCTATAATAGGTATGTATGATACTTTAAGTATTGTTCCATCCACCTGGGTACGCTAGTGTTTCGGTAAACGAGTTTTTTGCGTGAGTTTCTATTCTTTTTCCCAATTAGTTACTATATTCATTAGTTCTCGGGGCAGTAATGTTGATTAAAGTTTGCAAAAGGTAAATGATACTAGATTATTGTTTTTTAGGCATTTCAAATTCAAATTCAAAATTCTTTATTGCATAAAAACATCTTAACCTAATACTTTTTGTCACAACCAGAAATAAAATTGATTCGGAAGGGTTTGTGACTGTGGAAAAGAAAAAAAGGAGGCCCAAACGTAATAATCGGAGAATTGCGCCTCCCGAACAGTGCGTTCTAAAAGCTGCGATGCCGACAACCTATGTCTATGTATCGCGGCTGCGCAAGGACATATTATCCCAAGATGTTCTCGGACACATCCGGGACCGTCGCTGCTATCGACGAGTTACCTTCCCATTGGGATGACACCGGATTCAAGGCCTTTAGGATTCGTGTGCGGTCAGATCACCTCAAAATATTCCTGAAGCAGGAATTCTGGCCGCTCGGTGTTGTGTACCGCAAATACATTCGTGGATTTGCTTCACGCAACACCAACGATGTTCCTGGGCCCCGCGCAACACCTACTCCCTCTGCACCACCCCCAGCAGGGACGCCGGCACCGACCACTGAAGCTTCTAGTACTGCTCAGAAGGTGGTCACAGTACCTGATGGGTACTTCTATGACCACAAGAAGATGAAGATATGGAAGCTTTAGATTAATTAATTTTAATGTTATTTTATCTATGGGCCATCTGTTGCCTGATAATAAACAAATTATTATTATAATATGTTACAACAGCAATAAATTAATATTGACATTTTTATATATTATATATAGGCTTTGTGATAATATCTTACTGAGCCTCATGTATGACTTGATGTCAGCACCATATATGAGTACATTAAAGGGTACAGAGAATTTATGTAATGTCAAAACTTAAATCTAAATAGCTATACAATGTCAATATTTCATTTTAGCTTTTTATTTAAGAATTCATTTGTAGAATATAAACAAAACTCGCACAACCAGACGTAAATTACTTTTTTAAATTTAATTGTAGGCAATTCTTGAAATGTAGTAGGTATTTTATTGTACAATTTTATTGCCATATTGTATGAGTTGTAATTTCCAAATAGGTAATGTAATCATGATTTATGTTTCAGACAATAATAACGATATCTCATTGATAATCATTGAATCTAATTATACATTCCTTGGACTTGTTATTATTGATTATGAAGCTGATAGTGTAATGAACAAACATTTTACTTATGAGTGGATTTTGACCTTTACTCATTTTAACTTATTTGATTACGCTTTGCTTCCCTCTAGCTCACACAGTCTGACATTCTAAAAGATTTATCTAATCTTGATTGTTCTTTTAAGTAAAATAAATTTAGTTATTCACCTGTTTAAAATTACGTACACATATCCATTGTCCTGTAGAAATCAAATATTCCAAAAGACCACAACATGAAGTCAAACAAATATTATGCTCTCACAAAATAAATAATCAGGAACTGATTCAAGACTCAGCTTAACACAGTGCGATTTAGTGCAAGAGGAAAACCAGCAAAATCTTTGTACCACTTACAGCAACAATTGGGTCCAAGCAGCTCTGCCGTGATAAATATATGGAATGAGTTTACAAGACGGCATTAACGGAATCATACAGTATTTAGATGGGTAGTGAGAGGAGCCAAATGCTGGATGGTGAGCGTCTTGTTGCGTAATAAAATAAAAAAGACCTCCTTTGTAAACCAGCCTATTGTGTTGGTTGCAAGCCCGAGTTGTGTCTGTTTTCATCTCTTACAATGGACCTGGCATCCACACAATAAATCCTTGGAGTGTTTAGAAATTTGTCTTCTACATGCACCTTGTGCAGGGGCATAAGAAAAAATCTTAATTTTTGTTAAATGTGCCTCGTGGCATATAAAATATTCTTACCGTTCTGAATCCTGTGATATGAGATAAATTATCCTGTACAGCATCTCCATCATCACGTTCGTTCAGCTCAATGACCTTGATTGGCTGCTTAACTTTGTCAAACACCTGAAATAATAGTAATAAAAGTTCATTAAAGTAAAGTATCATCACAACTATATCTCTTGTAGGGTGGTCAGAAACCACACTTCTTAAAAGAAGCAGATTTACATTTATTATTATTATTTATTAATAGGCAAGCAGCGCATTGCTGATATGCCTATATCACACTGGTGTAAATTTTAAAATTGTCAGCACCATAATTTATTTCTATTGTCTCTAGCCATTTGTCCAGTTTGTTTTTAAAAGTGTTTACAGTTAAGGACTTCAATATATCTGGTATTTTGTCCCTCATGCGTATTCTGAATATGTTTTCTCACTTACATAGATAAGTACTGGCACTGTGTACGGCAAGTCTTTGTCAATGACATTTTGACTGACTATTAGTGACTCCAGAGCACCGTACTATTTCCATAGTGATTTTGTGCATTAAAAAGTTTATAAATGAATAAATTTTGTTGTTATAGATTTGATATTGGATAGAGGTGTCTAAGTTTCATACAAACATTTTTGTAATCATATTTTACAAAAATATATAAATAAGGAATGTTATCAATCAAATATTACACACATTGTACTATATCAGATATAGAAAATATAAATATAATATGATCAGACAAATATAGCAGTGATAAAAATAAATGTATTATCATTATAGTATTATTAGTAAAGTATTAATAAATAAGCAAATTCACATTTAGCCAACTTTACTATAGGCCAATCATGACAAGTGGCAAGCTCGTTGATGTCTCCAGCGTACAAAACTCTAGAAATATCACAAATAAATATTCAATAAATGTATTTATTTACATTAATAAATATGTTTGTGTCCCGACCAGAATCGAACCCGGTACCTCCGAGTCTAAATCCACGGACTTAACTGCTAGACCATGGAGGTATGTATTATTAATATCTAAAATATTGATATTGTATTGTTTAATATTAAAATATAAAATAAATACATTGTCTGGCCAAAAGTATAAAAAAAAAACTATATTTAAATTTGGAACCTATGCCTTCATGCAATTAGGCAAATTATTATTATTAGCAATTAAGTTTGTGGATTTTGACTTTTGTTGAAACTAAAAAACTGATTATTTAATCTTTACTGCGTGTCAGTCAGAGGTGACAAAGGGGCATAACCTGTTCTTCAATGATAACTTTTAGCAACAGATAATTTATAACAATAAAAATTAAATTGTAGGTACCTACCTCTTTTGCCATTTTGCAGTATGGGCAGTAAGTTTTTGAGAAAACCACCACTTTGTCTTTTGCCACCGCATCCTTGATAAAAAGTTGAAGCTCCGGTGAACTAGCCATGTTTGTTCCTCGACCAAATGTTGACGAATATCCTCCCATTAATTATAACGCTAAATTTATATCGAATTCGACAAGGGGATTAAACAAATGTATACGTAAAAAGATAATGAATTGATATCATGATTATTCAAAATTATGAATGAATCACAAAATCAATGATGAATGCCAGCCAGCAAACGTCAAAATTACACTAGTGTTGTTTCAACGTTCTGTCGAGTAATGCATTAGTAATAAAGTATCGATTTGTTAGTAAAAAAGCTGTAAAGGCAATACCCGGTACCTATATCAAAATGTTATAATCCTATATCTCTATAAGATTATTCTTTTGTGTGCCGTGTGACGGATATGTCCCGAAAGCTCTTTTTGACATTTTATGCAATTTTG
This sequence comes from Tinea semifulvella, assembly GCA_910589645.1. Classification (NCBI taxonomy): domain Eukaryota; kingdom Metazoa; phylum Arthropoda; class Insecta; order Lepidoptera; family Tineidae; genus Tinea; species Tinea semifulvella. The sequence goes on from OU342599.1 coordinate 9,540,273, forward strand.
GTTATTGATTACAACGAAATAGTATATTTATCCTTTTGCAAATGAAATCGAATGAATCAGTTATTTAACTAGTACCACATTCAAAAATTGAGTTCGTTTGATTAGTGTTGGGTATTCAAAGAAGGTTACTGTAACGCATACCCATACCTGCATTTCTCTTTATGATAGGTCGTTGCGGTCATCGCATAACTCTGTCCTTGCTATTCCCTCTCATCACAATAGTTTTATGTTCGACTCATTTGCATGTGTTGCCGCAAATCTATGGAACAACCTAACCTTAGATATTCGACAGGCGCCAAATATAATTATGGTCTTATGTAAGTATTTTTTTTTTTTCGCGGGTAGATGTTAAAAGTGAAACACCTATAAAAATTTGCTCCGTATTTAAATATTAAATTTAGTTGCTTATCATATATCTGTATAAGTAAATAGTAAGCAGGAATAGTGATAGTGAATTTCAGTGAATTATTTCTTTTGTCATCAATATAGTAAATAATTTTATTTCATTTTCGATCTAATGAAATAGTTGTTGACATTGCTTCCTACCATTGGCACTATAGTTTTTCAACAATGGCCCCTACAAAGTCAGACCATACTAGTGAATCCCTTACAGCTATAGCTAGCTTTGAACAAAAACTGGATGAATGCATGAAGGATTTTGGTGAGCGGCTCCGATGTGTCTCGGCTACACAGATTGCAGTACCGGCTTCCTTGGAGCAGCTGGCTACAGACTTCCAGAATTTCAGATCAGTGATGTTTCAGGCGGTTGAGATTCTCCGCGCTCAGGTTTCAGCTGTTGCAAGTGTTGTAGATGATATGGAAAACCGAAGCCGGCGTCGATTTTTGTTGTTTAGAGGTATTCCCGAGGCTGCAGGTGAAAATGTGTCAAGCACAGTCTGCTCTGTTATTTCTAAAGGCATGAAAGATGTTAAGGTGGAGGTCTCAGATATAGAGTTCTGCTACAGATTAGGCAAGAAAGTTGTGGGAATGTCCGAGACACGGCCCCACCCTATATTGGTAAAGTTCCGTGACTACAACACCCGTAATGACATCTGGAGGTCTAAGAAGCAGCTCAAAGGGACCGACATCTCTCTTGCAGAGTTCTTGACTCCACAAAGAAGAATGCTTCTTACAGAGGCCCGAGCAGCTTATGGTGTGTACAGATGTTGGTCCCAGGACTGCAATATTTACATTAAGTTGCCAGATGACACCAAACAACGCTTGACTTCCGCAGCACAACTTAAAGAATTTATGTGTAAACATCCACCTAAGGATACCTCAGAACCAGCCTCAGCTGAGACAAGGCGCCGACCTGTGAGAAAACAAAGACCGCGAGTTTAAATGGGTCCTATAGGTACTCGGAAATCCCTACTGGCCTAAATGTTATTCCAAGTTTCTATAATAAATAAAACACAATAAGTACTTATTTAAATGTTATATATGCACATTTTCTTTGGGTTTTTAACAAATTGTATCAGGCAAACACTAAATAACTTCTGTTGATCTTCTATTATATTCACTGGTCCATTGTGCTATGCAGCATAATTCAAGTTGTGATATAGATGATCAATAATTTCCAGTTTCTCGGTGATCAACTTAGGTTGCACATATTTGTAGAAAATGCACTCAGTTGTAGCATGTGGTGAAAGACTGTATGTTCCAATTTATATTATGATTGAATTGTTTGTTCTTGTAGGAAACACAATCTATTATAATAATCCTTTATTTGTAATCATAGCATTCTTTCTTTCTCCACGTTAGTTTCTTTATCTGATTATCTGTTATTAGTGCTTCATACACAGATCAGATTATAGCTTCATAATATAAGTCTGTCAGTCACGGATAAATGATAGATCAGTTGACAGTCAGTCAGTCAGTATGACATATTATAGTCATTGAAAAAAAAAAAAAAACAAAGTTTAACGTCCCGTTCGGCCATAAAATAAATATTGTTCCATTGTATTTAAAACTTATGAATGGAGTGTAAAATCGTGCGTATTATTTTTTGATCTATTTCTTAAATTATGTACCTAATAAAAAAAATAAAAAAAAAAAAAAAATTGTTAAACCAGAACTATGGAGTAAATATTGCCTAATAGATGGATTCCGCTAGGTTACGGATTCTTTATTTGTTTTTTTCTTTTCATTTTGTTCCTAAAACTTCTTATGATTTCTCTTTTGCATTGTTTTTCATAGTGTATTTTTTATTTTTATTTGTCTGATTGTAATACCAGCTCACCGGAAATGGAGAAGCAATTAAAATTAAAACTATATATTTGTGAAAATATAATTATTATCATATTTTATTACATATATTTATTGTATTATTGTATCTATATATATTATTTACTGTTTTTATATATAACTTATTGTTAATAGTACTACATACTTATAGCTATGTCTGATTCGGATGAATACCACTCCCTAAACTCTAGCACAAGTTCGAATTACAGCTTCCATGATGTTCTGTCTTCATCCGATTCCGACCACGTTCTGCTAGGAGATCGACTACACGAAACCTTTTCCCCATTCTCAAAGAATTTGAATATCTGTCATATTAATGCCCAAAGTATCCCCGCCCATCATGATGAACTTCTTACTTCTTTCAGCAGCCACAATGTCCATATCTGTCTCATATCAGAATCATTCCTAAAACCCTCTCTTCCAAGTACACTGTACCATCTCCCTGGATTTACACTGTTGAGAAATGACCGCATTGGAAAAGGTGGCGGTGGTGTGGCCATCTACATTCGGGACAGTTTTGGGTACAAGGTTGTAGCACAATCTCCCTCTCCATATAATGCTACAGCAGAATTTTTATTAATTGAGCTCAGCCTTGGCTCAATAAGGTGCCTCGTTGGAGTTGTGTATGCCCCGCCATCGTTAAACTACTTTGGTATGTTCGAAAACCTGCTCGAAACTTACATCCCATCCTATGAGCATTGTATAATTATGGGCGATTTCAATACATGTTTATTAAAAAAAGATATGCGATCGAAGAAATTAGAAAACCTAGTCAAGTCGGTAAATATGAAAATTCTCCCTTTAAATCCTACCCATTACACTCATAATTACCCAGATTCACTCCTAGACCTAATTCTTACCTCCAACCCTAATCGTATTGCTACCCATGGTCAGTGTGCTGCACCTGGGTTCTCTAAACATGATCTCGTTTACGCTTCCTATAAAATCAAACTTCCAAAAATTAAACCTAAGTTAATACTGCAGCGTAATTTTGCGAGAATGGATCGGGAGGCATTGGAAAAAGATGCTAGGGAAATTAACTGGGCCAGCTTGACTCTTTTGGAGACTGTGGATGAGCAAATAGCTCAGTTTAACAACCTCATTACCAATCTTTACGATCGTCATGCGCCTATTCGTCAAATCCGGATTAAACATGCACCAGCTCCCTGGCTCGATGACAAAATCCGAAAAGCCATGAAACTAAGGGACCATCTAAAACGTATACATAAAAGATCACCCACTGATGTTAACTGGGATAAATACAAACAAGCAAGAAATCGCGTCAGTCAGCTCTGCAGGAATGCAAAACGTCAATACTTCCACAAAACAGTCAAAGAATGTGCTCCACAAAATATTTGGAAAGCTCTACGATCTTTTGGGATCGGGAAAACACGCCAAAATATAGCTCCATCTATTAACATAAACTGTCTAAATAAACATTTTTCTACTCCACCTATTAGTATAGACCCTACTTTAAAATCTAAAACTATATCCCAAATATCATCCCCTGTAAACGCAAACAGTAATTTCAACTTTCAGCCAGTGACTGCAGCTCAAATTAACAAAATATTACTTTCCCTTCACACAAAAGCGGTCGGTCATGATGGCATTGGCCGTAACATGCTGATGCCTATCATCCACATAATTTTACCCTTCATAACACATATTATAAACTCTTCTCTGTCCACGGGCACATTCCCTTCTCAATGGAAAAAGGCTTACGTCTTGCCTACTCCCAAAAAGGCTTCACCTTCACTACTCACAGATTTTCGACCCATATCTATCCTTCCCTTTCTCTCCAAGATTCTGGAACGTGTTGTTCATTATCAATTCACTCATTTCATAAATAGTCAAAATCTGTTTAATCACTTTCAGTCGGGTTTTCGTCCCGCACATAGCACAACCTCCGCTCTTCTTAAAATAACAGATGACATTCGTTCTGCAATTGATAGTCGGAAACTTACTCTTTTAACTCTTCTTGACTTTAGCAACGCCTTTAACTGTGTTGACCACGAGATCCTTATGGCTGTATTACGTACCTTAAACATTTCTAACACGGTTAACATGTGGTTCTACAGCTACTTGGGTGATCGTGAGCAGCGCATCAGAGTTGATGACACGTTTTCTGATTGGTGCTCTACAATAGTAGGCGTACCACAAGGTGGTGTCCTGTCACCCTTGTTGTTCTCGGTATTCATAAACAAGGCTTCAGAAGTAATACGCTGCAATTACCACCTTTATGCGGACGATCTGCAACTTTACGCTCACTTTGACAAGGAAGAGGGGGCGACTGCTGTAGCCCAAATGAACCAAGACTTGGATGCAATCCGTGAGTGGTCTTATAGGTTTGGCTTGTTAGTAAATCCCAAAAAAACGCAAGTGATGATCGTTGGCAGTAGGGAAATACATAATAAGATAGAGTTGGCTACACTTCCATTTGTCAGATTCAGCGGCATCGACATCCCATACTGCCACACTGTAAGGAATCTTGGACTGCTAATAAGCCAAGACCTTTCTTGGGATGACCAAGTTAATGAGATCAGTAGGCGGGTGTTTGCATCTATGCATACCTTAAAAAGGGCTCAATTCTTCCTGCCATTCTCGACAAAGCTAGCGCTAGCTAACACCCTGTTGCTACCCATTATTGACTATGCCGATGTCTGCTATCCTGATCTCACAGAAGAGCTACTGAATAAACTAGATCGACTTCTCAACTTATGCATACGCTATTTATTTGGCCTGCGTAAGTATGATCATGTCTCCCAATTTCGTATTCAGCTAAAGTGGCTTAATATTCGTTTTCGCAGACATCAGCATATCCTAACCACTCTCTTCGGCATCCTTAACAACCCTCTCTCGCCACCATACCTAAAAGAACGCTTTAAGTTTCTCTTCTCAACTCATGATCGCGAATTGCGATCTGTGCAGAACAACCTCCTCTCTATTCCTATCCACTCCTCGACCAGATATTCAAATTCTTTTACTGTTACTGCAGCATCACTCTGGAACTCCCTTCCTCTTTCCCTTCGCACTCTTCAAACTGCAGGCTCCTTCAAAAATAATTTATACTCTCACTTTTTATCTATACAAAATATTCGTAGTTGACCTCATTCCTATTCCGTATTGTGAAAAAAAAAAAAAAAAAAAACATTTAAGTGTATGTATTCTATGTAAATATTACCCTTTCAGTACGTATTATGTGTAGTGTATTGTATGTGTGTATTATGTATGTATAGTATGTATTGTTGTTTATGTAGTTTATTATACCAGTATTATAATAATATTTGTAAGTATTAGTATAAATTAATATTTTATAGTATCTCTCATTATCTATCATTTATATATTTTTTGGCACTCTGCCTGTAATTGGTTACTTTTCACAAAGGTTAGCTGGTAGAAGATGCCTTAAGGCATAAAGCTCGCCTATGCGCTTAGTTTTAAGTTATTTAACTTTGTGCAATAAAGAATTTTTATTATTATTATTATTATTATTATGTATATATTGTATCGATAAAGTATTATATGTACGAGTACATTTGTTTTATACAACTAAATAATGTTACGAGTAATACTACTAAAACCAAACATGCAAAAAGTATAAAGTAGTTAAGCTATATATATATAACTGGTACGAGCAGTTTCAAGTTAAATTATTTAATTAGTGGTCTAAAACAATTGATAGTAGGTATTGAATACATATACTCAATTTATTTTCTCCTGGGGTGGAGGGCGGGCTAATAGAAACATATTCATATGAGTCCTACTATTATATTTTAAAAACACAAACAAATAGTACCTAATATAACTGTCAGTTGCATAGAAATCTTGTATTTTTATTACGAAATTTATTATTTTAAGTGTACAAATCAAGATTTCCAGGCGAAATCAAAGATATGGTGATCTCAAAATTGCCGTTCTATTAATTCACCTTTTTTTATTTTAAAGACGGTGGTCGCTTTCTTAGTCCGACTTTTAAAATAAATATCTACAAAAACATTTTTAAAATGATGCGTCGTAAGTATAAACAAGGTACCATTGCCGCTAACATCTACAAAAAGCTTTGCCTGATTCTGACCCCATTCAATATAAAAAAAAATATCGTTATCGATTTTTAAAATAAAACATTACACATCCTTATACAAATTTGACAATCTATATTTTTACCCGCCTTGGCTTGGACAACACATTTTCAGCCATAGTTTTGATGCGTTCATTTTTATTTAAAAAATATTATTAATATTATGCCTGTATTTGACTTGTCGCTTAAAGCGATTGTTTTCACTTTATTTCGCTTTGAAAGTCGTTCAACTATGCGTTTGTCCATGGTTTACATATAAAATTCGGTATAAAAAAGCAAGCTTTACTTTATTTAGTTTCAAGTCGAACATAGCATATGTACTACTAAATCCAAATCCTACTAATCAAATCTATATACAAGTAGTAGTGGCCTTAGCTGGCCTCATGAGTGTATTGGCTATATACTTAATAATAATCTCTCCACATCATACGTTAGGTAAAAGTTAGGTATGGTATAATAATGATTTTCATCGTGTCATGTATTCCACTATCTTGCAAAAAATACATCTCTTATATTTTAGGTGTTAACTTCTTTTAAATAAAATTAAACACTAAATTACATCAATGCTAAATTATAAAAAAAAAAATACAAATTAAATTACAAATAAAACTGAAAATTATAACCGTCCGATGGGCGTAGTGTGTTCTGTACACACGCTAAGTTCCCTGTTAAACAGCGAGGCAGACCCTTTGAACAAAATGTTCTCTACTCAAGGGTGACCCTTTCGCCAAGCCGAGTTTTTCCCCAAGCTCACGAGAGAACGCCAGAGCCTCCTCGGACCACGGACCTATCGTTTCGACTGTAAATGTGATAATTTAAGATGATCTCCGTATATACCTAATCAGAGCATGCAACACATTCAATGAGTTTATAATTAAGTACGACACCGATATTTTCTTTTCAAGTATTAAGATGGTGAGGCATGTGCTAAGCAATCGTTTTTTTACTGAAAATGACTTTGATTAATTCTCAACTACTTATTATTGTTTAATTGTATTTGTTTGTGGATGCAAGTATTCATTAGTAGTACGTTGTGTAGTGTTTATGTGTTACTTTGTATGTTTCAGTATGTTTTTTTTAATCTTTGTCATCTCATAGGCTTTTTTGTTTTTTGTGTTTTTTACATTGTTAATATGTTTCTATTTGTGAAAACTTATAAATGACACTCTGTTGCTAACGTTTAGTTCTATTTGTTGTTGGATATTGTCAATAGTTTTCCTTAAATAAATAAATACTTGCGTGCTCTGCAGCGGCCCCGGGATTCTTATAGCTGGACAAGGAACATAATACTAAAGTTCCTGGATGTCACATGTGACGGACAGAGGGTGTTTTATTTGTAGTGTAGCTTATTTTATTCATAATTTAGTAGGTATGATGTCATTTGTAATTAAATAATGCTTATTGACGTGTTTTATTATCATATTCCCCCTTGTTGACCCTGAATCCTGACACACATAAGCGTCACTCGATGAGGTTTCAACCATGTTAGGTAAATACTGCATCTTTTTGTCCCACATCCGGAGCGGACGCGGTAAATGAAAGGAAATGTTGATGATATCACAATAATTTATGCTTCTATTGAGTTAAAAATGTGGTTAATTGTAAAATATTTATATTACGCTCGACAGCATGAAAGAGTTCGTAATTTTTGTAATGCTATGTTCGACTTGAAAGTACCGTATTTTGCTTAAAATGTATGAAAACTATAGAGCAACGCCACATCGAACGATTTTCAAAGCGAAATTAAGTGAGAAAAGGCGTCAAGTCAAACAAATAAAAAACTATATAAGTATATCCCTAATAGGATGTTTGTTCTCTATAGTGGATAGTGGATTGTTTCTTGCCTTTGGCGAGGAGCGAGCTAACTAAATTAATATTTATGAACTAGTCACAGTGGGTAGTGTATTCTTATTTTTATTTTTAAATATATCTAAATGTTTCATAATTGCATGCTGTGTGTACATGTGTTTAGAGATAGTACTGGAATTGCATTGTAAAGATTTGAAATTTAAAAATGCTTTGTACTTATTTCTGTTGTGTGTACCTAATAATAATAAATAAATAATTATTTTTTTTTTTTGGTTCTCTTCTCCCGATGGATGATGAATGAGATGATAGGGAAGGCAAAGGGTCTAGCCCATACAGCCAAGTCTGACGTAATATATCTTTCTTTTTCATGAATTAATGAGGTCATCATGAAATTCCAGATGCTGCAGAATTTGATGCTTTTCTTGGTTTCACTCGCGGAACCATCCACTGCTCAAATACGTCGGGTAAAATATGGGAGTTGACAGCGCGGGAAAACCGCAAAAAATAAACTGCAACTTGTGCCCCATATTTAAAGTCGAATTTATCGTTTTCCATAATTATTCACATTGTAGCACATTATTAAACAAAACAACACCACTGTTGACCAATAATATCCACAGTAAATTAATTTACAAAACAAAAACTTGCACTTGACATGTTCACGCAAAATGGCGCGAAACTATCGAAAAAAAAAATGAATTACTTATTAACCCAATGTTCTACTTGTCACTGTAAGTGCTTTTTTTCCATATTTGGCTTTGAAAGTCGTTCGTTGCGTTTTATTCACTTTAAGAGTGAAATTTTAGTATAACAAAACTTACTTTATTTCAAGTTAAACACGACTCTTGCATGTCACATACAAATTACAGTAATAAATCATTTAACCTATATACACGGACTATAATATAATTTATTGTAACATTAAGACCCACCGTTAACTGACCAATTTTGGCAATGAGATGCACAGTCAGAAGATGACCGTATTTTTTATTACAGATTTTATAGCTTCATATTTCACTGCAATATTTCAACATGGCAAAAGAGGTCATAGCTAAGCTACGAAATACTGTTTTTATCACTGCTAAGCGGCGTAGCCATGGCGACTTTGCCCAAAAGGTGTGACTTTGCCCGGTTGTGTATTTTTTTAGTTAACTGGAAAATATTGCCATCGAAATATTGAATTGTCTATCATTGATTTAAAAAAAAACGTATACCTAGTACAATATTTTCTCAAAATATTCCAGTTTAACTAATAAATACGTAAACGCCAATCGACTTTAAAAAAATTAAACACGCCGGGATAAATCTCTCAGGATATTGTGTGTCGTGTGTCGCGATTTCTAAAAACTTTTAAAATGTTAAGTGGGTAGGTTTACATCTACCGCTCATAATGTAGGAAGGCTACACCGCACAGCTCCAGTTTGGCTCCAGTCGACCCGTGCCCACGGCCAGTGCAACGTCGCTTTGGGAGAAATATACGATTATATCTAAGTTAAATCGCGTGAAGACTGGTTAAAATTATAAAAACTATGTATGAAAACTACACTACGCGAATGGAAACGAACACTGGGGTTAGGTAACTGTGCGAGGACGCTCTGGCATATGTATTTTCACTCGCTGGCTGACAAATGCGCTTTGTAAGTTAACTCCATTCGCGCATCGCTAGCACACATCCTGAGCTTTCATCGCTAACATGCATCCCTCCATATAAAAAACGATTTGCTGAACAGCGGGTACAGTGTCAATTAATAACGCGGCTCAATAAACTTCCGTACAATTTAAATGCGAAATAAAGTTAATAGCGGTCGATGTACGATAAAAATACTGGTTTTGACAAAGAACAAAAAACTGACTCATCTACCTACTTATAGTAAGGGGCATCGTTGTTTTGCCACAAATTGTGCAACGGTTTTTGACTACATGTGAGAACCGGGTGTTCTCACTTTTTATTTCAAGTGAAATACTTTATTTCGTCGCTATAAAGTCTTATTTCAAAAGATTTTGAGTACCGTTTTTATTAAATTTAAAGCAGAATTCATTAAAAAAACGCGATTGGTTTGCATTGCTTACAACGCGAACATGGGGATGAACGTTTCGTTTCACCTATTACTCCTTACATACTATGTTCGACTTGGCGCTTTTGGTTTACTGTATTTCGCTTTCACAGGCGTTCGATAGCGTTTATTATTCGATACGATACACAATAGCCCTATACGGAATGACTTTGTATGGCGTTACGTTAGATTAATATGTGATTCTATTGATAGATACAAACATTTTATTATATGTCGGAAATGTCATTTTTTTTGCTTCTCCATACAAACTGGCTATTTTAAAATTAACAGTTTGTATAAAGAAGCCAATTGGCATTTCCGACATAAATGGTTCCTTAGAAAAAGTTGTTTGTTTCTATCAATAGAATAAAATATTAGTATAACGTAAGACCTTACAAAATCACGCGGTACCTATATTTCGAAGAATGTGGAGTTTATATTAATGGCATCTTTCTGACCACCCCGAAAGGGAAATGGTCGTGATGATACTATACTACACTATCTTCCGTGTTTACTGATGTGGCTGTTGTTTTGAAATAACGGACGGACACCTGCGAGCGTAAGGAATCCGATTGATTGACCGTACATTTAAACGACGCACTAATAATGGTTTATGTAGGTACCTACCTACACACACGTTTTAAAATATTTAACTTAATCAAATATTATGAAAGCTTATGGTTTGCTTGGACAGAAATCATTACATTTTTTTTTATTTTTAGAGCGGTGGTGGCTCGGTTGTAAGAACGCCTTCCTTAACATCGTAAAGATGTGGGTTTGAACCCCGGCATGTACCCTCGACAACCCGTCTCGCCAGCGTGGCAAATGTAGGCCAATTTTTTTAGAAGTATGTACTGGAAGATACAGCTCTAAGAGTGGACTCTAGGACTCTTGTGTTCTAGGGGCTATGATAAAGATAATTTGACGATGCCTCAACATTTAATATGTTTTTTTTGGGCTTATGGGTCGTGATGAGTTTTCACCTTTTGTCTGATTATCAAAGCATAATATGCTTTGACTCCAATATCTTTTTTGCAGGTTACAATTCTCAGTTCTTTATAAATGTCGCACCCTCGCCATTAGCCGTTTGTCTTTTAATTATTAGATTGTTTAATTTATTTACCATTAAAAGTGAAAACCTCCGTGGTATTATATTAAGTCCGTAGTTTAGACGCAGAGGTGCCGGGTTCAATTCCTGATCGGGACTAATTAATTTAATTTATTTGTAATTCTCCATACTATAGTGACCCATCCTACTGTAAAGTACATACATATATACTCGTATGTAGATATAGGTAACTCTTGCAGAGGAGACTTCACATCGGTCACTAAGTAAGTACCTATATATTTTCTGTTAAAATATATAAATAATCAATAAGTATTAAACGTCCGTTATTATTATTTTTTTAAATTCTTTACTGCACCAAATCAAAAAAAATGGTACATGACAACTAACCTTTGAGATGGTGAGAAATTATGGGTAGGGTGCAACAATTTAATAATAATAATCTAATTTATGAATACACTACATACCAAGTAATTACATAAACTGCATGCAACTATTATGAACATATATATATATATGTTCTATATATTAATATATGTGTATATATATGTATACATATAGATGAACATACATAAACAAATTAGGAGTTCCTTGGCCAGACGCTTGGCTGAAGGTCCCATCATTTCGACCCCGAACGGGTAAATTCGTAACCTTGAGATTCAGCTCAGTACTCCTGCAGTAACAAAAGCTCTTCGAATGATTTCGTTGAGAATGGAATGAAATGAAATCTTATAATATAGGCATCTATGACAGATTGGTTATGGTCGTGGTCGACGTGTACTTTCAAATTGATTTTGTTGTTTCACTAACAATATGCCGACTTACGACTACATGCTATGGAAGTGTAAAACACGTTTTTCTTAGACAACAGAAGAAGAATAAAGTAAAAAATCATTTTGAATGAAAATAGCTCTATCTACCTATATTTTATCTCTGATGGTGCCACATGCATTTTGGACAGTAAGTCAGTTCTCATAGGTCTGAAAAAACACGCATAAAAAACTATTATCATCTACGTCCTCGTTATGATTTCGTCATAATTAGAATTATTTTTTGTTTTGATTGATAGACGTTACCGATAAAAGATAAAAACAATAAAAGAATAATTATACGATTGATAATAAAGTGGGGAAACCCAGGTTTAATAAACTGACGTAGAATAGAATAATGACGTCAGTCTCTACCACAATCCTCCAGTTTCACAAAGGATGAATTACCCTTACCTTACCTCAAACCCGATTTGAGTTCTTGTGCGATACGCACAACCTCCATCTTTGTTCTGCTTTCAACAATCAACTCAAAATCCCATCCCAGTCCTTTAGCAGATATTCAGATTCCTTCACTCCTTCACTGTGTCTGCAGCCCGCCAGTGGAATAAGCTACCACTGGTCATTACTGACCGCCTCCGTGGTCTAGTGGTAACAAACGTTGCCGTGAACTCGGGAGGTCGTGGGTTCGATTCCCACCGGGGGCAAGTTGTACATTGTATAATTTGTCTCGGTCTGGGTGTTTATATGTATAATATGTATATATTTACAAAAAAAAAGTATAATATGTAGTTTATCAACCATCTAGTTTCCGTAACACAAGCCTCGTAGCTTACCACGGAAATTAGATGGCGCTGTGTGACCTGTCTGGAAATATGTTCATAATAGTTGCATGCAGTTTATGTAATTACTTGGTATGTAGTGTATTTATAAATTAGATTATTGCATCCTGCCCATAATTTCTCACCATCTCAAACGTTAGTTGTCATGGCATTAAACTCGCCTATGTACCAATTTTTTAGATTTGGTGCAGTAAAGAATTAAAAAAAAAAATGAATAACGGACGTTTAATACTTATTGATTATTTATATATTTTAACAGAAAATAAATAGGTACTTACTTAGTGAACGATGTCTCCTCTGCAAGAGTTATATCTACATATATATGTATGTACTGTACAGTAGGATGGGTCACTATAATATGGAGAATAAATATATTAAAAATAAATTAAATTAATTAGTCCCGATCAGGAATTGAACCCGGCACCTCTCCGTCTAAACTACGGACTTAATATAATACCACAGAGGTTTTCACTTTTAATGGTCAATAAATTAAACTATCTAATAATTAAAAGACAATCTTAATGTTGCAATGTTTTTTTACGTTACTGATTAGAGTAAGACAAAAAATAATTATAAAGAAGCGATAATATAATCAGTAAAAGTGGAAAACTAATAAATGTTTAGTCGTAGTTAGACAGGTGTGATGAGCATCTGCCTGCGTCAATCGACCGAGACAATAACAAGTTTTCGTCGACAAATGGTTTATTTGTTACCAGAGATAGGTACATAGTTTTCCTATTTTTTTCTATAATTTCCTAAGTGTCCTATTATGATCATCACAGCGTCTTAGCCTACACTCGCCACGCTGGCCCGACAGCTTCATTCATTCATTACAGCCCCTAGAACACAGAGGCCTAGACCTCCACTGCTGATGATGGGCCTTCCAGAACTGGAGAATTTGGCCTACACTCGCCACGCTTCCCAGACGGCTTGGCGAGGATATGATGTTAATTTTTTTATGACAATTTATTAACGATTTCACAAGTTGGTATTAGTGGAACCGGGACCAACGGCTTAACGTGCTCTCCGAGGCACGGGAACGGTAGTGTTTTAAATCTATGGCAAATGTACGTAAGAAAAGTGTATTTCTCATTGGTACATGCCGGGTGGGTTTAAACCGACCTTTGTAGGATTTAAGGTGCGCGTTCTTACAACCGTGCCACCACCGCGCCTTCTTTTATTAGTATATATGTTTTAATAATTGTATTGATTTTGTTAGTTCTGACTGTATCCAAGTTGTTTTAATAATAATAATATAATAATAATAATATACGTTTATTTAAAGCAACTTGTTAGTTACAAAATCCTTACAACTAATGTTAATATAAAAATGAAAATAAAAGTAAAAGAAAATAAAATATGGCAATATTAAAACAATATGACCGTGCAGTAACCACTCCGCCCCCAACAGTCTGACAGGATGCACCTCACTCCCGCCAGACCAGCAGCCGCACGAAGCAGCCAATGCACGGCGAACCATATCTTTCAGATATCATCTTCAGGATACTGTTAGTGCTTGTCCTCACTCTGTTAAGCAATGATGCAGTGGTTTTGCGTCTTATAGCAAAAAAGTCATCTGTATGAGCCTACGCAAACATTTTAAGCGAACCAATGGAAATAAACTATTTTGATTTGATTTGATACAAAGTCATCCAAATATACAGACAGACAATGTTTCTTTCATATTGTTTAATGTATGAATGTAATAGAAGTGGCTCGACCTTGCTCCCGACCGCAGCCAGTGAAACCAAACACCACAATAGGTACACTGAGGAAATAATGATTCTATTCATAACTTGTCAGTCACGTCGACAATTCTAAAATTATTATTCAAGACAGACTTGACGCGGGAAAACGTAGAAAAACAACTCATAACTAACCCGGCTCGTGGAAATTACTTAAGTATTAGGCGTAAATATGTTTTATCAGGATGAGATCGGACTGTAAGTTTGGATGTAATGAAACACCAGGATTACAAATAAGACATCTTTATTATGTAATGTAACTCATACACGCTACGGTCTACCGGAGATGTTACTGGTGCAGTAGCCCTATTCTTTTACTTAGCGCCAATATTATATAGTGAAATCCCTTAAATAACGGAACTGTCAGTGTAAAACGCTATTCAGACAGACAGCGGAGTCATCCAGGCCCGGATGTTCAATGGGCCTGGGTTGGGGATGGGATAAACTCCCGTTTTCCCCGGCAGGATCTCGGCGGCTAACTACCCACCGGTGATTCAACGCACCTTTGGTGCTGGGCGCTGTTCCTACTACAACACCGCCCTTGTGGCTCACGAATCTAGTCTCCTAGATTTGTCTACTTTAGTTCTTCTCCAAGAGCGCCTCCCTAGGTAGTGGCCTCCCCTCCGGGGGCCGTGCGAAAGTAGGAGCGATATCCTGAAGATGCTTGTAGGATCCGTTGTCAGCCCGGTAAAACATACGTTTAGCTAGGCCGATAAACGCTATTAAAATTGGTATTCTTGTATAAGGGTTTCCCCGCTACAGATGACAGCAAAATAACGTTACGATGCGTTCATTTAAAATAAAAACTATTGGGTTTATATAGTATTTACCACAGAGATAGGGAAGCAGAGGTGATCTAACTGCGGTCAAAGCGTGGCATTTCTCACACACAAGTAATGTTCGCACACTAATACAGAAGACAGGACCGGACTCATTTGCGAAATGTCAAAATATTATTATATAAGTATAATTATGCATATCGCTCAAAAATCCGTCCTGAATCAGTGTATAAAGCCCACTTCGGAAGATAGGTTTTGTGTTCTACGATTAAAATAATGAAATGAGTATTTTTAGCTATATGGTTTTTTAAAAAATACAACATAATATAATAAAATCGTTTATTTATATTTTCTTACATATATTATTCAAAGCAATGGCACGCTAATTTTGGACCGGATGGCGAGTGGTATCTGGGTCTCGAAGAGATACCGAACCCCTCTGTACCGGCCGAATGGGCCCTAAATGGTCGGGGGGGGAACGTAAAAATTATGACGAGACAACCGGATGGTAATGCGGTTGAAGTTGCTTGGAGTTTTCTGTAATGTTTATACCCTATTTAAAATTTCAAACATGTCTCTTTTCTTTTATCCAAAAAAGTACTTTTTTTTTACCGCTCTCATATTATTCTGAAAAATAAATAATAATTATTGTTTTATAACTTAACTTCCATAAATGTTTTGTAAGTATGAAATAAATCTAAGTATTGTATCTATACAAGGTGGAGTTTTGAGACGGGACAGTAAGGGCAAATATCTTAACCGTTATAGTTACAGGAAAACGTTCCTAGGAGACCATCCATAACTTATTGAGATATTCTGAACTTCATTCACAGATTTTGGAAAAATCTAGTCAGCAAAAACTTTTGTTTTTATGCCGATCGATCCTGTTTCTTATATGGATCAAAAGTCTCTACTGGAGCAACTGAGGTTTGAGTACTAGAAATGACAGAAACCAAACCAAAAAGGCCAAAAAGGTAGCTCGGTTGATAGAATGCATTCCCTAAAATCCAAAAAAGGTCGGTTTGAACCCCGGCATGTACCAATGAGAAATACACTTTTCTTGCATACATTAGTCAGATTTACAACACCACCGTTCCCGTGCCTTGGAGAGCACTTTAAGCCGTGGTCTAGTGGTAACAAACGTTGCCGTGAACTCGGGAAGTCGTGGGTTCGATTCCCACCGGGGGCAAGTTGTACATTGTATAATTTGTCTCGGTCTGGGTGTTTATATGTATATATTTACAAAAAAAAAAAAAAAGTATAATATGTAGTTTATCAACCATCTAGTTTCCGTAACACAAGCCTCATAGCTTACCACGGAAATTAGATGGCGCTGTGTGACTTGTCTGGAAATATTAAAAAAAAAAAAAAACAACCTTTTTTACTAATTAACCCGGTTCTACTAATACCAACTTGTGAAATCGTTAAGAAATTGTCATTAAAATTTACATGAGACCCTCGCCAATCCGTCTGGCCAGCGTGGCGTGTGTAGGCCGAATTCTCCAGAAATATTTCTGGAAGACCCATCTCCAATAGTGGAGGTCTAGGTCTCTGTATTCTAAGGGCTGTGATGATAAATAGAGGCGTGAAAGACGGACAAACATACATACATACATACATAAAAAGCTTTTTTCACGTTTATAATATTAGTATGGACACCCAGACAACCTAAGCGAAAAACGTAAATATATTTTTGGCCTTGGGTACGAATCGAATCTACGCACTGCGGGCACTCTGTGGATACAATTCCATAGGATTTACCACTAGACCACGGAGGCGGTCACAACAATAAAACGGTAAAAAAATAATATAAAAATTATTAATTTTACAAATCCGACCCTGTGTTGATGGAACTGTCAATGTTGTTGTTTTGCAACAATTTTTACGTTTTTCTCTAATAAAGCAACAAAAATTGTAAGATTATTATTTTAATTTCGTTAGAATACAATGAAATATATCTTCTGTCTCTCACATATTTTGAAATTACAAGAATAATCACTAATTTTATTGAATTATGTGTTTGAATGCATGGTGTCAACATTTAAAACTTACTTGTGGAAGGTTATTCCTAGCACTTTTTTATGTTTTGCACTGTCGCACATATAAGCACTACACTAGACCATGATTTAGTAAAATTTTCAAGATGTAATTTTAGTTAAATAATGAATAATCACAATAATAAGTCGAGATGGTTGAGTTCGCTGTTGTTACTTTATTGTCTGTCAATTGCCTTGTAGTCTATGGTTTCAATGAAAAAATGCCACGGTTGCTCGTTTATGCAGTGTGTATGTGAACTGAGGAAGTGAGATAGCTATATGATCTTTGCGATGAGAATGAGTAAGCGCAACTTATATGGTTATACGACTAAATAATATGTTGTCTCTGCTTCCTTAACTCTGTGGTATTTACCATATTTTTTATTTATTACCTAATGTGTGTTTCAAAACTATGTTTAATGTAAATATATAATCTTAGTTTAATTATTATAAATGTTGTTAACTTTAATGAGAATTCGCGGCGGACAAGTAGGTATTTAATTCACGTTTTCCTAATGATTTTAAAGTTGCAACCCCCTGGGTCATCTTTGAATAAAATAGTGAAAAACGCTATTTAATATATTGGTTTAAGTTTAAGAATTCACTATTTTGTCAATCTAACGACTAAGCAACAGAATTGGGCTGCAGGTTTAACTGTGCAATGCTTGCACCACTTTTTTTTTTACTGTTTTTGTATATTTTACTTTGAAACTAAAGCAAGGCCTAATAATGGCAGCGCGTCATCGTCCTCAATCGATGCCATCGCAAAAATAACTGAAGACCTCTCCGGTATACCGGAACGTCCCCATACACGTTATCGACGCGAGTGACTTACAGAGAGTGACTTACTTACGAGAGTTCTTCGCGCTATTTTGCGTGGACATGTCAAGTGGATATTATTGGTCAAAAGTGGTGTTGTTTTGTTTAATAATGTGCTGCAATGTGAATGATTATGGAAAACGATAAATTGGACTTTAAATATAGGGCACAAGTTGCAGTTTATTTTTTGCGGTTTTCCCGCGCTGTGGACTCCCATATTTTACCCGACGTCTTGGGGCTATAATGCCGCGAGTGACTCCAAGTAAAGCATCAAATTCTGCAGCATCTGGAATTTGATGATCCCCAACTCGGTTATGAACATATATTATGCAAATAAATTACGTGTTTAGGACTGATGTATTCAGTACAATGTCCTTTGAAGACAACTAAAAAAAAAAAGTGACTTACTGTTTTATTATTTAGTTATAGTCAGTAAAAGATATGCAGGCCCATTATAGGTAAAAAGTGTAACACGTCCGATAACCAACAAAGTAAAATACCCTTATCTCTTTCCTTTCACAATGTTTTGTTTTAAACATTTTTTTCTTTGCTTTTACTGATACTAATGTCCATTATGGTATCATTGTTTAAACTTTGGCTAATGTTTGTCCATGCATAAAGGGGATTACCTATTTCTTAGTATTGTGCACGCAGAGACATTAACGTCGAGTTTCAGAAAGGATAATTATCTTTGGACATGTTCAACGTATGCAAATGAGGCACATTTTTATAAAAAATCGACACCAGACCCTCGCCAACTCCTCTGGCCAGCGTGGCGAGTGTAGGCCAAGACCTATCTCCAACAGTGAAGGTCTGGACTCTGTGTTCTAGGGGCTGGAATGATGATAGCCCTAAAAACGCTAATCATAGGGCTCACATTGGCTCCAATAATTGCCTAGATGAGAATTACACACAATAGTTCCTCTAGTCGATCATAGATAGCGCTATTATAGTTTCACAAATTATAATCTTAAAAACAGATGTGGAGATGCCTACTATTGAGGAGTTTGTCTTCGGCCTCACCAGACGTATGTTCTATCTGGCTGACAAATAAACACACTTCTAGCATCTCCAGAATATCGCTCCGTCTTGCGCTCGGCCCCCCAACGGGAGACCACTTCCTAGAGACGTGCTCCTGGAGGAGAGCTGAAGTTGTCGAACCTAGACCCTATGGGTTTGTGAACCACACGGGCGCTTTTAACCAGCCACAGTAACGGCGCCCTGCACCTGCGCCATGTACATGAATTACCAGCTGGTTCTGTGACCCTGCCGGGGGAACGCGCAGCATAGGTAACGGATGAACATCTTGTAGATCCGGACCTTCAACCACAGCAACATGAGCGGCAATTTGGAATTCATAACTCTTTTAAACTATAATGGGGTGTATCAGGCGAAGGTTTTTTATAAATGTCGCTAGCAGCACTGGTACCTTGTTTACACCTATGTCGGATAATTTTTAAATGTTTTTGTAGTTTTTATTTTTATTACAGAAATACGAATTTTAACTTAACGTTACCTATCTTAAAAGACGAATTAGGAAAGCGAACACCGTCTTTAAAAAGAAAAAAAAATAGCATCAAATGTTAGAATTTTCATTAAACGAACGACTTGTGCTAAAAGAAGTGGTATTTTCATGCTAACATTTCTTAAAACGAACGCGGCCTTGGTGTAGCTTTTATTCTCATACGGCTTGGCCCTGTATACCTATTTAATATATTTTAACGCCCACGAGCAAAGCTAGTAAAATGCAGTCATTATTTAGGTAAATAAAACGCCTAACGGGGTCTTCTTATTTGCTCAAGTGTCCGTGGTGAGCCGTTCATGCCGATGCAGTTACTTCATTTAGGTTGCTTGCAGTACTTACCGGTTAGTATTTCCTGCACTTATGCCTAAAGATAACATTATTATTACTTGCACGACGTATGACCGCCTGCGCCCACCTGATGGTAAGCAAGGTCTATAAATGTTAGCAACTGAATGACGGATATAATAATAATAAAGTTTTATTTCGGACTTTACATCCATAAATTGTTAGTAACATTTTTACTTAATCTATATTTAGTATAACTAATAATTTATTTTAAACTATCCGCTACTGGAGGCTGTCTACTTGACTGGATGCAACTGTATCCAGTGCTCCAGCAGGGGAGAGTCCCACCGATCTGCCAATACGTTTAGGAGCCTGTTGGTACTGGTTCCCATGCGGCACAGCATAAACGCAGATCTTTCATAATTGTTTGAAAACTGTCAGTCCTCGAATCAGCAAACCATGCCGGTAGAAATTCTATACTGGTCAAACCTTTGAGACAACTACAGCAGATACGACAAGATAAGGCAGGTGCTATCAAAACGCATATAGAAAATTAGACGTGAATATATACGAGTACTTATAAATAATTACTTATTTACGTACAAATAAAACTACATACATATTTATTTTAAAAAATTTTGCACTATGTTCAAAGGCGGACCTAATGCCGCTAGACATTCTTACTCGGTCAACCTTAGGAACATTACGAACATGGTATGTGGGAGGTAGGTGCAAATATTTAAACAGGAAAAGACATAATTAAAATTCTACTAAATCTAATACTAATATAAAACATAAATATATATAATAATGAAAGTAAAGTATCATCACGACCGTTTCCCTTTCGGAGTGTTCAGAAACCACAATTATACAAAAGCGGATTCACATTTAGCCAACTTTACTATAGGCCAATCATGACAAGTGGCAAGCTCGTCGACGTCTCCAGCGTACCAAACTCGAGAAATATTACAAATAAATTAAATATTAATTAAATATTATAATAAATTACCACTTACCATCAGGTGGGCGCAAGCTCACATGTCGTCCTAGTGTATATAAAAAATAAATAAAAAAATAGAGCAGTTTTTTAATAACGTTCTATTAGAAGTTTGACAAATGTCCACCGGTAACTGGTTTCAAAGATGGCTTCAAAAGTACCGGTAATTCCCGGTTCCTTTAAGAAATAGTACCTACCTGAATTCCCGGTTCTTAAAAACAAAAACGGTTCCGGAAATCCTAATTGAGAGCATCTGTAAGATACTTAGCAGAACCTATAAATTGTGTAAATAATACTACGTTGCTTAAACTAAGCCAACCTAAAGATAAAATTTTCGTAATGAAGGTCGCTGACAAGTTGGAATTAAAAGATGACCATTTGTACTCATAATGCATATTTGATTACCGTAATCACAAAATACCTTTAATTAGTGATGACACTATAAATATCAGTGCAAAATTACTATTTGAAGAATTATAGCCTGGCATAAGATTGATGGCAATGCGTAATCAATTTATATCTGTAGACATATTTTTTATGGATTTAAAAGAAGAATTATTTTAGATGACACGCGGTGGCCCCAAAATAATATAAGGCTAACGACACCGCGAGTTGTTTCCGCCATTTTGCACGGATATTTTGACATATAAAACATCAGCGTGTGTCTCTGGATATAGGCCTCCCTCTCGCCATTTCTGCCTCTCGTGTGCTACCCTCTTCCATGGTCGTAAGGACAAAATATAACCTCGAAATTTGTGGGGACAAAACAAAACCAAAAAGGATAATGATCTAATCGAAAATTTTGGGGGTAAAAAACATAACCTCAAAAAATGTTTGGGCCTAAAAATAACCACATACATGTGAAGGGACAAAAAATAATCTCAAAAATGTTTAGGGATCTAACTTAAACCTCGAAAATCTGTAGGATCACAAATTACCCAACATGTGGAGACATAGCAGGAGACAGACCCAATACATAACCTAATAGGAGAAAATGTAACGTCAAAAATATGTGGAGAAAGGTATATATTCAATTCAATATCATTTTCATTTATTTCAGGCATTACCCATATAAAATAACACAATTTACAATAAAATAAAAAATACTAAACCTAATTTCTTAACCTATACTGACGCACCCAACATAAACTTAACCCAATGATCTTGGATCGGGCAGTCATGGCGAGATGCAATCATGCTCAGGATATAACAAAATAGAAAATAAGTAGGGACCAAAAATAACCGAAAAGGAATAAACCTAAGCTCAAAAGGCAATATATAAATATTTATATATAACCTCGAAAATCTGTGTAAGCAGTGTGCTACTCACATAGACATGATATATACATTTAAGGGTTGTACTAATAGTATCAATATAGCATATATATAAATAAATTAATATATATATAAATAAGATTGAAATTTGAAATATACCGTGTTTATACAATGCCTGCTTGGTTTACTAAAAATTCAGGCTTCTAGTTTTATCCACAATGAAGTTATGGCCTGAACTATTTCGAGAATAGGATGGTACGGCCGTGCCCCAAGATCTATCATTACGTCTATGATTTACGTAATATTATTGCACGTGCGTCTAAAATGTCATGATAAGCCTGCGGTGTCAGTTGATACTCATGTCCTGTATGGTATCTGTATTCTGCACTCACCGCAACTCGCAATCAAACTCTATTACCGTACGGACAACATTGTGGTCTACGTAACTGAACAGGGCATTATCTTTCTCTTCGAATTTAGGAGTAATATCATTCTCAACATCTTTATAACCTTGATTTGTCACGGTCACATGTACGGTGTGGAAATGGAGACCAGGGAGTGGAAACTTAAAACAAGCAATTGACAAATTCCACCCCCTGATGCGAGCAATGACCTAGGCTTTTTGACGCTTTTGACAGTTGAGTAGCGTTCATATATGTATTTACGTTTTCTTCCCATTTCCAAGGTGCGTTCGGAAAGATCTCGCAAGGTTTAGAGCGAGATAGACACACCCTTCCCCTAGTGCGTATGAGAGGGTTAAAGGAATTAGTAAGGAATAGGTATATATATATAGGCGATATATAAAATTAATAGACATTATATGTATAACATTTGTGCTTAAGTAACAGAATATAGGGCTGCAGGAAGGATAGGTTTTTTCCGGTATACTCGTTATAATTGGATATCCTTGGTGAAGTAGCGGGCCCCATGGGGGTCAGGTGAGGTACCCTTCCTTCCGCTGGCGAGCGGAAACGACCGAGTCCACGTGATTGACATAATATTTAGTTTGGGGGGTCTATAACGAAATTACGAAGTCATGAGTTGTAATCACGTTTAATAGTCATAATTGTGTACAGGGAGAGTTAATTTATTATTTATTTAATTTTTAACATTAATTAATATATTTGTTTAAAAAAATATACTTTTAGAAAAGTAAACAGTCAAATAAACATTAGTCCTTGGTACCCCAGTCTAACATGTCAAATGACATTATCTAAAAAAAAAAAAATATTTTTATAAAACAATTTGAAATTCCAAATAAATAGGTTAATAATAAAAGTTATGATTAAAAATAATAATATTTAAACATACTATAGAGCTACAATATTTCATTAATTTTTTTCATTTGACCGCCTCCGTGGTCTAGTGGTAACAAACGTTGCTGTGAACTCGGGAGGTCGTGGGTTCGATTCCCACCGGGGGCAAGTTGTACATTGTATAATTTGTCTCGGTCTGGGTGTTTATATGTATAATATGTATATATATAAAAAAAAAAAAAAAAGTATAATATGTAGTTTATCAACCATCTAGTTTCCGTAACACAAGCCTCGTAGCTTACCACGGAAACTAGATGGCGCTGTGTGACCTGTCTGAAAATATTTATTTATATTTATTTATTTATTTATTATTAAAAAGTAAAATAAAATAATCTGACTAGAAATTGTCATATTTCAAAACTAAGTAGCATAGATTCCAAACGTTATATTTTACATTGTCATTACTTACAATAGCAGCAAATAAATACATACAATACGATATAAACTAGAATAATTACGTGTGAAATTATGTTAAAAACATATTAAAAAATATTCATCACAAGGATCAAATACCTACATGGTGAGTTTGATTTATTTAAGTAAGATCAATAAATTAATCAAACTTTAATCAATCAATTAAAACAGACTAACTGCTGATGATACTGATAATGACAGCACGCGGCTTGCTTGATAGCCTAACGTGGTTTGATAATGAGGACGGGACACCCTTGATAGCCTAACGTGATATTGTGATATTAGTATTAGTATTAATCTGTACTTCGGATGCAGATCCCGGTTGTTAATGCTGTCCGCGGTGCTGCTGTCAATTCTACAGGGCTACATCACATCTCACTCACTGTTAGGGTACACTTTCCTGTAGTTGGGGCAGCCAAGAGTTATTTAATTTAGAAATCTTTTTAATTTAATTATTAATTTAATCTTTAGTTTTTTTTATCTTTTTTAATTTAATTTAATTCAATATTGGATATCTGTAATTTTATTTGTGTTATTGTTTTTTGTTTAATTGAATTTCTATATCTTTTGGTTGTATTTCTTGTTTTTTCTCCTTTTCTTTGACACTTTATCAGTAATAAAGTATGTTTTCTAATTTGGCCAATGTATAAACTCAATTATATACTAACCTTTATGTTCTGTAATGTGTTGTGGAAATGAATAAATAAATAAATGACCTCATTCTGATTCTTGATAATGGTGAAAACTTATTTGAATGCTTGATGATGATGATGAGGATACGGGCATCCTTGATAGCCCAACCTGACTTCATTTTTATAGTTAATGCTAATACTACTGAGAACACCCTGCGCTTTCGATGGCCGGACGTGAACTGTTGCAAGCCGCCAGTGTATTATATTATATTTTGCGCTATTAGGTGTAATGTAACTACAAGTTAGCAGCACGGATGTATGAACATTGAGTTGAGATAAATAGTATGCAAGAGCTACTCTACTGAAATCCCCGACCGCTTTCAAATCCAAAAAGGTTCACGGTTTTAAACCCGACATGTACCAATGAGGAATACTCTTCTTACGTGCCTCGGAGAGCACGTTAAGCCGTTGGTTCCGGTTCCACTGATATAGTTAATAAAAAGTAAAAAGTAAAGTATCATCACGACCGTTTTTCCTTTCGGGGTGGTCAGAAACCACGCGGTAAGCGGATTCACATTTAGCCAACTTTACTATAGTCCAATCATGACAAGTGGCAAGCTCGTCGATGTCTCCAGCGTACCAAACTCGAGAAATATCACAACTAAATTAAATATAAATATTGTTTGTGTCCCGACCAGGAATCGAACCCGGTACCTTCGAGTCTAAATCCACGGACTTAACCGCTAGACCACGGAGGCAGTTAATAAATTGTCATTAAAGTATTTTATTTTATAATTTAAAAATTATATATTTACAAAATAATAATTAAAAATATAAAAAATAAAACTATAAATAATAAAAGTGCTCAAGAGATCAGAGACAGTCTCAAGAAGACTAGCAATATTTCCCCTCTGTACAGCGAGCCCTCTGTATAATTGCCAGCCTTCCCATCTCCAGATTTCTCCGTCAGCCTATTGGAGAACTCCTTGGTCAGACGCTTGGCTGAGTGTCCCCAAAATATAATGAAAAAATAAATGTTAATTAAAGTTGAATCAATTAGAGCCTCGCCAACTCGTCTGACAAGCACGGCGTTGCGACTGTAGGCAACATTCTTCAGATTTTTTATAGCCTCTATCTATCTACAGCAATAAAACTACAAATGGTATACAAAGATCGTAGTTTTAATTAAGTGTGATAAAAAAACTCACTAAAATACTACTGTTCTTTTTATTTTTAGTCTTTGTGATAATTTAGGAAGTTCAAGGTAGACCCTTCATTATACGTCATACTATTGTCTTACACATCGCCATATAAAAACAATCGCACTATTATTTCTTGGCGACACTGTATCTGATCTTGCTGACATCACATTTTTGCTGATTAATTACGTTTGCCACATTTCATAAAAAAATATAAAATTAGCTATACAGAGGGGAAATGTTGCCAGTCTCCTTGGGAATATCTCGGCTCTAGAGGACATTTTTTATTTATAGTTTAGTTTATTTTAAATTTTATTATTTAGGTAGCTTTTATATTGTAATTTAAAAAAGAAATAAAATTAATTTACTTTCATATTCATCACTTATTAGGTTAGTAGTCGAGTGTCGTAACAAATAATATGGTTTACAATCTGGAGCAGGGCTGCATCGTAACCAGAACATTAACAACAGATGAAACCTGGACGTCCCCACTGTCTGTCTAAATCTGGAGGTCAATACGAAAAGGGTTATTATTCTGACATTTTCTATGGTTGTGATAGGTAAAATTCGTCTTTTTTTACGACGTAAAGGCGTCGTCAAACAGGAAGCGTAGTTAACCCGCGTCACGGCGATAGCGTCAAAACGCCGTAACGTCGTCGCGCACTTTGTATTTAAACCATAGATTAAGCCACGACGCGACGATCCTATGTCTATGATTTAAACGCTTTCGACGCTAAACCAAATGCGTTTTTAACACAGTGTCCAGCAACTTGAATAAAGAGTTGTTACTGATATACGCATTTTCACGTTCGCGTAAAAATATGTGTGCATAATATTACTCCATTTATCCGCTTGATTTTGCTTTACAATAAATTAATGTTATTTTTTAATAAGATGGTAATTTAAGATATTTATTTGTTAAAGTTTTACTTACTAAATCTAAGTGGGTGATTAGTCGCGATCACAGCGGCATTATTGCCGCTCGGCCAATACCACCGTTGGATCATTGGCCAGCGCTCCGAGCGGCGCCCACGAGAGTGGAATCAATCCGCGCACCGAGCGGTCACACGTTTTTTCTCTCACAATTTTCATAGCCTTTTTACTCAAGTAATTAACTGGATTTTCTACTTCTGCAATAAACCATATACAGTCCACTAAACAATATTTAATTAAGCCATCGAAGACTTGCAGCAGTTTCCCTACGTTAACCACAGCACAAAATAGGGACTGACGAATTTCACAGTGATCCTTAAGGTATTAGGTTGTATTTTATAACTATTGATCACTGTAATAATATGTTTTTAGGCCTAATATTGTTTTTCTACTCTTTAAATAAATAAATAACACGAAGGAATTTGGAGAATATCAATGTTTACGCCGCCGGGAGATTTAATAGAGATAAAGATCGCATCAACGCACGGTTCAATTCGCCCTAGAAAGTCAAAATAATTACGACTGGTTACGACAATCCTGTGCCGTTCGGATAGCAAAATGTGTGTGAAGTAGGTATGCATTATTAGCAAAAAGTACTAAATATCTTTTTAAAAACGGGCATGATCATTATTATGCGTTCTGAACGAAATTAACAACTATCCAACACCTGGAGAGTCGCGTATTGCTGGCGTGCTCAGTATAACACAACGCAGCGGTTAGCGTTCTGATCTTGTACGCTTTAATGCTCTGCGCGCTATATACGCCGTTTGACAAGACCTTAAGTTCTGTATGGTTTAAACGTATTGGTCATAAAATAAAAATAAAATTGTTCCCATTTGGAATATTCCGTTATGAACAAATGCACCACGTGGGTGTTTACTTTTTAGCATGAGTCGCATTCTCGTTCTTTAGCTGCAAACGTTTTATAAAAAAATCATTTTAAAACTACGCGGACTGTCAATGTCAAAGGCTGTTAGAGTTGACATTCGAATAATATATTAATTTTTTTGCCCCAAATTGTATAGGTATATGTTATTTATTTTAAATACTTTATTGCACTAAAATTGTACATAGGCGCGGGCTTAATGGCCTGGCATTTTCTAACAACCAACCCTAAAAGTGTTAGGTACAAATTTCGTCTTTATCAATTTAAGAGATATACGAGTATATCCCCGCCAACCAGTCTGGCCAGCGTTTCTAGTGTAGGCCAAATTCTCCAGATATATGTTCTGAAAGGACCATCCCAACAGTGGAGGTCTAGGACGCACTAGTTCTAGAGTATAGAGCCGGCATTGGCACGTCTAACACGACCAAAACCGTTAATCCACTGTCATAGACTAAGTAATTCATTAGGTGCCAATGTTCCTATTTGGGACACGTCACAATAGTTTCTTTGTATTATAAAAAAGAGAAACATTATTTCACACCACTATTTATTCATCTAAGATTTTCACAAATGAATAATAATACTTACGGTTTTCAATAAAAAATATTATTTATTTATTTAATAAAATGTAATTAATAAATTACCCTCTGGGATGGCGCGGAGCGATGGCAAGAGACCCGCGGGCGTGGAAACTTGGCAGGTCCCTGGTGTGGGATGCGACATGTGTATACACATTAGCCCCAATACACATACAGGCGCAGGAAGTGCGGCGGTTTTTGCTGAGAACCTCAAGCTGAGCAAATATGCAAACCACCGAGGTTACAGGTTACGAATTTGCGCCGTTTAAGGTGATGGGCTCATGTGGACACTCAGCCAAGCGTTTGAGTATTCCAAACGGCCAACGGAAAAGTCTGGAGGCAGAAAAGCTGGCAATTATTTCTGCCAACGTATTAGCCTCGCTATACAGAGAGGAAATGTTGCCAATCTCCTTGGGACTATCCCTGAAGGGTCGTCTTTAGAGGACATTTTTATTTATTTATTTATTTATTGGGTTTAGTTTATATTTAATTTAAATAATTAATATTTAATTTAATTTGGGGTCGAGACGATGGGCCCATGGGGACCGTCAGCTAGGCGCTTGGCCAAGGAGTTGTCAAAGCGGCTGACAGAAAGCTCTGGAGACAGGAAGGCTGGCAATTATTTCTGCCAACGTATCAGCCTCGTTATACAGAGGGGAAATGTTGCCAGTCTCCTTGGGACCAATTTGGATGGGACGTCTCTAGAGAACATTTTTTTTATTTATAGTTTAGTTTATTTTTAATTTTATTATTTAGGTAGCTTTTATATTTAATGTACATATATTAATTAACATCGAATAAACAAAAAATGTCCAATTTAATTAATGAATAATCAGTTAATTTAAGCAAAATTCAGTAAAAAAAATTGTTTTGCGTCGCTTACAAGCCGAACAAGTCAGTAATAAATGAACGGCCCCTAAACGAGAATTCGGTAGCTGGCAGTGCTTAAACGATGCCTAATATAATTTACATAATAAATGTGTTATCGACATAATTATACTTTATCGTTATAGATTTTATTGCACATAATTTATTTGAAGGCGTTCTTAAGGTAGGTAGTGACAATGGCATTCTGAAGATGATATCGTCGCGTGTAACTGGGAACGTGTAAATCTGTACAGCATCTGTGTTACCCAATGTTATGGGGGTCGTTTGGGGGGCACGGCTGTGACTTAATGTCTCACACACAATGTAAATTACCAATATTTCTTATATTTACATTGTTTTAATTTTTGATTAATATATATTTCTACTATCATAGTTCTAAGTTAAATTGTTACGAATATATCTGGATCGAATATGAAATAAATGAATTATTATTATTTAGGTTTATATTACAAACTCCCGGTTTTTAGGCCGGATTTTAAAAATGCTCGCGAGTCTTAGTCATGGGAGCATTATTTATGGAAGTGACTGAATACTTTTAATGATGATCTGGTTCTGTTTGTAGGAATTTCCTGACGATTCTGCATGTGTTTAGTATTGTGGCTTTCTGAAATGAGATGTATGTGTGTGGGGATAAATCTAGTAATTGAAGTGATTGCTGTAGGTTTTTAGGGATGACACCTGTAGATGACAGGACTATTGGGAATATTGTTATTATTATTATTAAAATAAGTTTAGATAATAACTGAAGGCTTTATGCTCAGATTTCGAAAATACTGTGAATGTGTGGAGCTCCATAACCTTACCCCTTCTTATTTTTCCGCTGAATTCTTTCGACACTGAAGTCGAGTTTGAAGGATATAATGTAAGGCGCGGTGGTGGCTCGGGTGTGGCGCGGTGGTGGCTCGGGTGTGGCGCGGTGGTGGCTCGGGTGTGGCGCGGTGGTGGCTCGGTTGTAAGAACGCGTTCCTTAAATTCTACAAAGGTCGTTCAAACCTACCCGGCATGTACCAATGAGAAATACACTTTTCTTAAGTACATTTGTCATAGATTTACAACACCACCGTTCCCTGCCTCGGAGAGCACGTTAAGCCGTCGGTCCCGGTTCCAATAATACCAACTTGTGGAATCGCTCCAGCAGTGGAGGTCTAGGACGCTGTGTTCTAGGGGCTGTAATGATGCAATGAATGAATTGCATTACATCATAAACCTACTTTATTTATTAATTGATCTTAATTAATTTTATTTTTAGTCTCTTTGCTTTCTTCTTTTTTTAAAATAATTTATTTCTCTTTTATTTGTTAACACTTTATCATAACATCATAACTTCACTATTGTAGATGGGCCTCGAGAACATCTGGAGAATTTGGCCTACACTCGCCATGCTGGCCAGACGGGTTGGTAAAGATCTGATGTCATTTTGAGATATGTAATACTATTCCAGCCAATGTGTTTCCCAATTCCTATAACCTTTCGGAATCTTTCAAGTAAAGTGTAAAAAGGAATTACGGTGTCACACGTCGTATTCAGTATTTAAAGAAAAAAAATACGGGGAACTTTTCGCGCCATTTCCGTGAACATGTCAAGTGCAAGTTTTTGTTTTGTAAATTAATTTACTGTGGATATTATTGGTCAAAAGTGGTGTTGTTTTGTTTAATAATGTTTTACAATGTGAATACTTATGGAAAACAATAAATTAGACTTTAAATATGGGGCACAAGTTGCAGTTTTTTTTGCGGTTTTCCCTGTCTACACCCATATTTTACCCGACGTGTTTGAGCTATGGTGCCGCAAGTAAATCCAAGAAAAGCATCAAATTCTGCAGCATCTGGAATTTGATGATGACCTCATTGACTCATTAAAAAGAAAGATATATTACCTACGTCAGAGTTGGCTGTATGGGCTAGAACCCTTTGCCTTCCCTATCATCTCATTCATCATCCATCGGGAGAAGAGAATAAATAAAAAGAAAAAAAAATACTTCAGGAGAAAACTATCAAATAGAAATACGCTCGTATGAGTCACACTTATGCTCTAGAAATCACTTTTCCACACGTCCGACATTTTATTTAAACCTATCACGCGTGGCCTCTTTAATTTGACACGCCTATATTTATTTACTAATATTTGTATAAAATATTTTTTCTAGGTGAAAGGTACTGAGATGACCAACGAGGTCAAAACAGAAACAGAGCGGGTACCGACCATCACCATCGAGAAGAGGTGGTGGCTCGGTTCTCGGTGACTCGGTCGGTTCGAACCTGGCGTGTACCAATAAGAAATACACTTTTCTTACGTACACTTATAATAGATTTACAACACAACCGTTCCCGTGCCTCGGAGAGCACATTAAGCCGTCTCAGTCCCGATGCCACTAATACCAACTTGTGGTATCGTTAATAAGTTGTCATTAAAAATGACATTAGCCCTCGCCAACCCGTCTGGTAAGAGTGGCGAGTATAGGCTAAATAATAAGAAAATAAATAAAAATTGCGTTTATTTCGGAATAGTCCATAGAGGTTAGTAACATAATGTTTGCTTATTCTATATTAGTAAAAAGAGGACATTTATTTGTGAGCATGTACCCAGTGCCCCATGATAGGGCAATCTGGCTTCTCACTAACTGCCCTTAAGATGATGTTGCCGCTCCCTCGTACTCTGTGCATCAACGACGCGACTCGTTTCCGCTATACTGAGTAGAGATCATCTGTGTGCGCGTACGCAAACATCGCTGATGCACTGCACCAACGAGGGAGCCCCATCATCATCATAATAGTAAAGTAAAGTATCATCACGACCGTTTTCCTTTCGGGGTGGTCAGAAACCACACTTATAAATAAGCGGATTCACATTTAGCCAACTTTACTATAGGCCAATCATGACAAGTGGCAAACTCGTCGATGTCTCCAGCGTACCAAACTCGAGAAATATCACTTTTTTTTTTCATTCATTACAGCCCCTAGAACACAGAGTCCTAGACCTCCACTGCTGGAGATGGGCCTTCAAGAACTGGAGAATTTGGCCTACACTCGCCACGCTGGCCAGACGCCTTGGCGAGGAATTAAATATTAATTAAATGTATTTATTTACATTAATAAATATTTTGTGTCCCGACCAGGAATCGAACCTTAATCGAGTCTTAATCCACGGACTGAACCGCTAGACCACGGAGGCAGTTTCATAATGAAATAAATAAATTGTCAATTTTATTATTACAAGATATTTAATACCTGAGAAACTACTAAACTAAGTTTTTTTATAGCGTTTAAACTTGAAGTGGTACTTACCGTAGTCAGTGACTGACGTCACTTGCCCCTAATTATTGAGCAAAACAAGGTGCGTTCGCGGGCATCAATGGACCTAAATTTATCTATGGAACAATGAGTAGATTTCATTGTTCTAGTGCATTAGTGCTACATTGTTGTTGCATCATGCCGGCGTGTGTTAAAAGTTAACTGATGTTAACTTAACCCTAGAAATATATAGGTACTTATTTAGCGCGGTGGTGGCTCGGTTGTAAGAACATCATTACAGCCCTCAGAACATAACGTCCCAGTGCTTCACTGTTGGACATCTCCAACATGATCATCAAGGCCCATCGGCCTTCCAGAACATATGTACATATATCTGGAGAATTTGGCCTACACTCGCCACGCTGGCCAGACGGGTTGTAAGAACGCTTTCCTTAAAATCCTACAAAGGTCGGTTCAAACCCCCCCCCCCCTTTTTCCCCAGGTTTTCAATAAATTTTAATTACGTCGTGTCCGTAATTTTGAATATTATTTTGTTCCTAAAGAAATATAATAACGTTTAGGTATTTGGAACTTGGGAGTTTGCAAATAATTTTATTTTAGTATACCTAAATCCTACCTATACCTAATGCCTCCGAGGTCTAGGAGTTAAATCCGTGGATTTAATCTTGGATGTACAGGCTGTGATTCCTGGTAGGGACACAATAAATTATTTAATTTATTTGTGATATTTTTCAAGTTTGGTACGCTGGAGACATGTACGAGCTTGCCACTTGTCATGATTGGCCTATAGTAAAGTTGGCTAAATGTGAATCCGCTTAATTATAAGTGTGGTTTCTGAGCACCCCGAAAGGGAAACGGTCGTGATGATACTTTACTTTACTATTATGAAGATGATGGGGCTCCCTCGTTGGTGCAGTGCATCAGCGATGTTTGCGTAAGCGCACACTGATGATTTCTACTCTTGATGTCTTTAGGGTAAAGACATCGCGGAGAGAGATTTTCTTAGTACAATTGGAAAATAAAATATATATTGAGTCCGAGTAAGAGTCTTGCAGAAGTGCAAGACCAAGACCACCTATTCTGATGCAAGACCAAGACCAAGACTGGCCAAGTCTTGGTCAACACTACCCCGGCATGTACCAATGAGAAATAGGTACACTTTTCATACGTACATTTGTCATAGAACACCACCGTTACCGTGCCTCGGAGAGTACGTTAAGCCGTCGGTCCCACTAATACCAACTTGTGGAATCCTTAACAAATTAAAAGTAAAAGTATCATCACGACCGAATCCCTTTCGGGGTGGTCAGAAACCAATTACTTTTTTTTTAATAAGTTGATTCACATTTAGCCAACTTTCCTATAGGCCCATCATGACAAGTGGCAAACTCGACGATGTCTCTAGCGGACCAAACCGGAGAAATATCACACATCAATTAAACAAATTACTGTGTCCCGAACAGGAATTGAACCCGGTACCTCCGAGGCCTCCGAATCCACGGACTTAACCAGCGTCTTTAAATGACTGATAATATATAGATACTTTAGTTATAATATATATGATGTACTTGTCTATATATTTGTGTATTGTATGTATAGCGGTCTTGGGGTCTCCTTTGAGGCCTCACGGTGAGTCGGGCATGCGACCTCCCGCAGTGGCCCTTCAGGCTGGGGTCGTATCATTGATGATTTTGCGATCTCAGTCTTTAAAATAAAAAAAAACACATGTTCGTGGCAACAACTGTAAAAGAGTTTGATGAAAAGAAGAATGATGCGAGGTAATTGAAAGAAGAGAGTTATGTGAAGAGCGAGGGGATCTGTCATGAAATGTGAATAGATAGGCAAAGTTGTTCTTGACGTATTTCGGTGTAGCAGTCTCGAAAACAATAGATAAACCGGATACATGCGTTTAGTAGCCGGTCCATCTTGTTACGCATTGCCTTCGATTTTTAACAGCCCAACTAATCAAACGAGAGATGTGCGCCATCCGCTAGTGAGTGATAGTGTGTCGTGACAAGCTCTGCTCACCGCTCCCGATCGCCACTCCTGTTGATCGCTCCCGTTTGCCGCACCCGCTCAATCGCGATTACAAGTCGGAACGAAGTAAGGAGCGGAAGATCCGGCATAGTTGGAACTAATTCCGATAGATCCTCTGTGGGAGTGCTCTATGAAACTAGTTCGTTTGCGCAGTCGCAATGCTCGGAATTACAGATATAGTGCATAATGTATTTTTATCGGAAAAACTCGTGTCTCAATCGGAATACGACGGCACCCGAAGTCGAATCAATGAATGACATTTTCAAATTCATTAATATTAAATTTTATTATTTAGTCTCATATGTCAAAATGAAAAATGTTATTGTACCTACTTAAGCTAATTGAGAGAGCACGATAAATACGTTTTTTTTCTATAAAATATGATTGAAAATGATTATGCACTACATCTGTAAAATTTTAAAGATGTAGGTAATTAAAATTAAAAATAAAAGAAATATTTACCTACTTATTTGCTTTAATTTTCCAAAATCGATCAGTCACATTTAATAATAAATGCTAAATATTAAATTAAAATAGGAAATCATGGATTTTAAATGCTATATATACGTAAAAGCACATATTAAAAACTTAAATAGGCGATAAAGTGTTTACAGTAGCAAGTTTACTTGCCCGCACGTTGCACTTGCCACGTTGTAAAATGTCATTAATTTGAGTTACCACTATAGTGGATTTTTTTAATCCAAGAGCTTCACACTTCTAAAGATGAGGCCTTCCAGAATATATTTCTATGTATATGGATATAAAGACTTTATACAGCTTATTAAACACTTGTCGTATTAAGTAGCCACGTGTTTTTATTTTTTAATGTAAAGTAAACTTGCTAAATCATCTGGGGGGCAATTCTCGAACACGCATTACTTTAGTTTTTCATCGATTCAGATATAACATGTTTTTAAAAGCAAGAGATTTCTAGATGTTGCCTTGATTGCTGCCAATTATGTTTTCTGTCATTTGCCATCTTTGTCATATCTGAAAATAATTGCAATAAACGCGGCAATCACTGCGTCAACATGCGCAAAGCAATAGTGATACGATACGTCACAATATTGTATTTCTCTCGGTTTAAAAGTCACATTTGTGTGTAAATAACAAATTTGCAAGCACGCGGGATCCAGTAAGATAGATTAAGAAAGAGATAGATTATTACAATTATTTGCGGGTGTGACAAAAGTTTTTTATTTATTTAATAACTATATTTTATTCGAAGTAAATTAATATACATTAAATATAAATTAAAAGCAACCTTTAATACACAATAGTTTGTACAAAGTTTAATGCCGCTAGGCATTCTCTGACAGTCGACTTTGGTACAAGAGAGAGATTAAAAATAAATTTTGTTGTAAAAAACAAATTTTGACAGCAGTTAAGTTTTAATTAATAAGAGTTGAGTCGTGCACTTTAAGAGTAGCTCTTTTTACCAGCCGAATAGAATTTGACACCTTTTTCATTGAACTAATCTACAATTCCGTCATGATCGTAGAACAGTGACGGATCTGCTATATTTAAAATTTTCATGGCGGCCATTCAACTGTCATTTCGACTGTTTTTTTGTCACTTTTTAAGTCTCATAATAAGTGCAAACCTTCTAGATTTCATTTTGGAACCCTTTCTAATATTTGCACTATAAATTACAGACCACAAACAATATAAAACTATATATAAATATATATGCAAAATTGTGGGTATTTTTTTAAACCGACAATGTTCTACGTTCATGACGATTCTATCAGTTTCGAGAATTGACCCACTGAACGTAAAAGTCCACTTATAGATAAGTTGTTACATGCAACGTAATTAAATTGTGACGATGATAATACTATTTGTTATTTCTGCAACGTTTGCGGTTTTTTTAACGATTTTTTCGATCCCAATAACTCAACAATACCTGGATAGTAGATTTCTCTGACAGAGCAATGACCATAGTCTATATTAAAGGCAAAAGTAAGATTGTCACAATAGTGGATTAATTTTATTTACTGTCAGTATTAGCGTTATAAATGCGAGAGTTTAAGCAAAGCTTAACTTACGTCAATATTAAAAATATATTTACGAATGTCTCTAATTTATTTTACGCACAATGGTCTGAAGGAGAACTGTTTAATAGGGGGTACCTTTTTTCAAATTTCCCTACATTAACAGTGTCCTTTAGTTAATGGATTTCTTTACATAACATTAACAACTTAACTAACAGAAATTGACTGCAATAAAAGCTACCGTTGTAGACAAAATAAATTCTTAGAAGACCGGCTCGAAAAAATCCACCCTTGTACAACAATAACACAGGATATCTAATTGGATCCTGATGGAATTTAAATTTTAATAGCATTCATAATCTACATTAGTGTTACATACACGTTGTTATTATTCATAAACAGTACAAGAGAGCTAACTAAATAGTAACACGTTTTTAAAACACTTTGGCTTCATCAGATCTACATTTTTAAACTTCCAATTTTATTTTGGAGTGTCATCTAGACGTTAACCTTAAATATTTCCTTCCAACAAGAAGCAAACATAATAATACATTAAGCAAACACTTTTCTTTGTCTCATGTCCATGTAAATGCAAATATCTACAGCCTCACAACTTGTTTACACTCATAATACCTCATTGTTTCCTAACTTCGTCAGCAACCGTCGCTTGACGCCTTTCAAATACAATTCGTGAAATTAATTCTATTGATATTGTTACAATAAATATAAAGCCTACATGTAAAGCTATGAAAATGTTGTTTCATTACGACGGACTATCAATGCTGACATACTTGTGGTGCACTCCAAAACGAGAGCTAGTCACCGTTACACGAAGCACTCGCTCGAAGACGCATCACTGCACTTCGCCCTAATTAAACGCCATCACGCTAAGCGAGTATTAATAAATTACGTACACAGTTGCACATGTATATAAAACGTTAAATTATCTTCCTTTAAGTAGACAATGTCCTATTGTTCCTTAACAATAAATAATATCATTACACTGTATATCACAAACTGCTCGTCTCGCTTTGCACGGCCGTGACACCGAAGCTGTCGCGTCTTACACTATGAGGTCCTTCTGTCACCAAGAGTCGATACCATCGCACGCTAAGGTCAATCTTTATCTCGTAACAACTCCGACTTTGCACTTTTTTCATTGCCGTTTAACGAAAACGATTTAACATCCTTTTGCTTATAAGCTTTATCTACCTTACCAGATGGCGGTTCATCTTTTTGGACACCATTTCCAGGAAGAGGTATATTAGATTGAATTGTAGGTTCTACGTTTTCAGCACGACAAAACTCTTGTAACCACACCTCCGAATTGTATGACGGCCCTTCTCCACCCAAGTCTGCCGGCAAAATGTCTAAAGGTAAAGCATCGTGCAGTGTGGACAAGTTATTTCCATGTAACACGATTCGTTCTCGCGTCTTCGCTTGGAAGTAAGGCTTAATTACAGCTAGTGCGGTCTCCACATACCAAGGTTGGCCGATAAAATGAATGTTTTTAAATCTCACCGGCATGCAATCTTGCAATCCGTCTATCATTAACTTCAATGTCTTCGCTCTTAAACTGCAAGACTGTTTAAATGTAAATTCGCTCCAATCGATGACGATGACATATCCGTTAGCCTGGTTTTGTATAGTTAGTAGGGTCCGTTCGAGTGTGAGGATCAGAGCTCGGTATACCGATATGAGAGGACAGGCGTGCGGGGTCCAGTTGGAGGCAAACATAACGAGCACACAGCGTCCCCGGCGATCGCGCTGAGATAGCACGCCGGGTAACCCGTCGGCTAGGGCGCGAATAACGCCGCCATCTGGAGCCGCCCACAGGTCTGGATGTTCTCTCCTGTATTGATGGTATCGTATGAGAAGCTCGAAACTCTGCTGAACGTCATGCTTCTTTGCATACAGAAAACGTCGCAGGAATGCATCGTCCTGGCAGCGGCTTTTATCCCGTAGAGCGAGATTGAGGCTGGAATCGACGGCTTCCTTTAAGCCGGCTAGAGCACGTTGTCGGTCTCCATCGGTGAGACGTTTCCGTGACGGTACGTCGCACAGGTGTTCATTCTGCTGTTTTAGCCGCCAATCATACTCTATGTATTCGTTCATCATTAATTTGGGAGCGATAACCGTATCTCAAGTGAGTCATACAGCTGCAGCCTTTCACTTTTGTTGATGCGGGCTATGCGCATGCGCGCGCCGGCTCGGGAGCTCGTGGCTGACTGCGCACCTCGGCGTCCGCGCCGCGCGCCGCAGCCGCTTTTCGATCATTAAACCGTAAAATGCCGCATTTACATGTACTTGAACGATATCTTTATCTAAGCTTTTACGTTTTGGATCAATATTTCTATCTAGTATCTTATCACCAAATATTGTGGCTGATATGCGATAACGCTTCTAAATTGTTAAACGAAATATTGTGAAATTTATATTTTTGTGTACTATGTGTACCTAGCTCTGGTGCAACCAACTATTAACTATAGCATCACAATATGGGGTGGAGTGGCAAAAACGCATTAAATCAAACTGGAGAGAGCACAAAGATTAATTTTAAAGGTTGCAACATTTCGGCTTAGGCTTTTCCTTACATCTCTACTTAATGAGTCAAGTCAAGTGCTAACAGTCAGAGCTGGTATTCCAAATTGTGTTAAAACAACATGCAGAAACTAAATACAACAAAAAATTAAAACGTTTACCATTCATAATTTTTACAATATAAAAACTTATCTCTGTAAATGATTCTATAAATTTCTAGGCCCACTTTTATATAATAAAAACAATAAAATATGCAATATATCCTTCTAATAAAACTGATCGCAACCAAAAAAGGTGATGTTTAGATGGTTATAAACATTAAATTATAATGATCTGGAATCGGCTATACGCGTGCGCCTATCCGCCCCTCTCCCCGCCGCGCTGTTCTGGCGTACGGACGTACGTTCAACGAAATAGGTCCCCAACCAAGCGCGCGCAATATAGTTTTCACTTTAAAATATGACTACGATCACCAAATCAAAGAGATTACAAACTCTGTTGATAAATGCAAGACATATTCCTTATCGTCAACCCATAATATTCCACTTCCTGAATAATAGGATTAATCTTATCTAGCCTAGTAATGCGTGGTGGACGTAGTATTGGCGTAGGAATTTTCTCACAATTATTCCATTAAAAATCAGTAGTGATACACTTGATATATTAGTATTCGCAGTACCTACCTCACAGTACCGAGGTACTTAGGTTTCTTTTAAACCAAATAAGTCCTGGAATACATCGTATTTAATTTTTAAGTTTTTGGGATCTACAGAGCGTAATTCTTATAACTGATAGAACCACAATAAATAAAAAAGCTGTCAATTTCTATGTGCCCCTTCAAAAACCATTTTTTCGTAATTAGTTAGGCGAAACAACTACATTCGATAACTTCTCCCCATTGTCTTAGGGGCTTTCATGATCACAATGGGGTGTATCACTAACTTTTTATCACGATAGATGGCGCATTATAGATAGTACCTAATATAACTGTCAGTTGCATATAAATCTTGTATTTTTATTACGAAATTTATTATTTTCTGGATATTATGCCGAAGTGAGCAGCTTTTAAGTGTACTAATCGAGATTTTTAAGCGAAATCAAAGATATGGTGATCTCAAAATTGCCGTTCTATTAATAAAACCTTTTTTTTTTTAAAGACGGTGTTCGCTTTCCTAATTCGTCTTTTAAGGTAACGTTAATTTAAAATACATTCTGTTATAAAAATATGAAGTTACAAAAACATTTAAAAAATCATGCGACATAAGTGTAAAACAAGGTACCATTGCCGCTAGCGACATCTACAAAAAGCTTTTCCTGATACACCCCGTGGGTAATGCTAATAAATTACATTTAAGATGGTTTCAAGGTTTTGCATTCCTCTCGCCCTGTCCGGGCACCAATATTTTGAGTCTGTACTTTTAAGAAATGTAGTCTATGGCCTTTTTTGGAAATAACGTTTCGGACATTTTAAAGATATATTAATTGTATTAGAAAGAAGGAAAGATATTTATTTGTCGCCAAACCATACACATAATACAATGTATAGCGACAAAAAGGCGAACAGCTCGGCGTCCGCTACAACCTATAGATAGGCCATAGCGCTGATTTTCAGCAGCCGCGCCGCCTTACGAATGGAAAGCACGTCACGGACACAGATGTACTAAATACAACCCATTTAACACCTACACACATATTGCATGAATACACACACACATAATAATAATAATAACATCCCAGCCTTGCATACTAAGGTGAGGTTAGTAAAATAGAGGAAAATCGTTATAAATGTGTTTGCTATTTTTCTTTGTCTAAAATTAGGTTGAAAGTAAAAAAATGTCCGTAATTTTATTCTAGAAAGTTGATGATTACATTTCTCAAAAGTACAGTCAGACTTGAATCTTTAAAAATGTTTTATTGTGCAAGCGAGAGGGATACCTAAATGTATAGCACGGTTTTGTCCGCTTGAACAAGTAGACTTCGGGTTGTATGTGCGGCATAACTTACTCAGTCTGGCAGTTATAAATAAAAGAAAAACTGAAGGTTGGCCGGTATACCGGTCAATTGGCTGGCTGGTTTCTGCGATGACGTAGCCCCATGAGTGGGAGGGAGACGCCGCTATAATTTAGAAAAAGATGCCAGAACTATCATTATGACTGCTTACAACCATGTGTGCTATTAGCCGAAATCTCTACAGCCATACAAGTTTTGTTCTTCATGAGTCATTGGTTGTTACTTAATCTTGATCATAGACCAGCGTAATAAACGGGCAAATAATAATATATACTATAATAATATATACTATAATAATATATACTATAATAATATATACTATAATAATATATACGAGCTTTCTTTGACTGCTGTCTCATGTCGTTTTTCACACTATCTTGACATACTAGTAAATCATTCTAACAAATATGGTCTGTTGACATAACTCTATCTCACTCGATCCCGTGCTCGCAATTTTGTTACCTAGGATTGCCTACTTCTTGATTTAAGGGTTACCAGCATTAAATAATACAGGAGACAATAAAACTGCCTTAATTTTTATTTTAACTAAAACATAATGTGATAGTTAATCATGCATAATCTTGCATTATGATTTGGGCTAAATTGTATTTACAGTTATACGAGTAGGTATATACATTTTTAGATAAATTATTCTAACAAAATTACAATTTAAGTAAAACCCTTTATTTTATATAGTTTAGGTATGAAATTTTATCATTATGACAGCTCTAGTACTAAATAACTGAATTGATACGAAAACTGCCTCCGTAGTCTAGCGGTTAAGTCCGTGAATTTAGACTCGGAGGTACCGGGTTCGATTCCTGGTCGGGACACAAAAATATTTAATTAATGTAAATAAATACATTAATTAAATATTTAATTTATTTGTGATATTTCTCGAGTTTGGTACGCTGGAGACGAGCTTGCCACTTGTCATGATTGGCCTATAGTAAAGTTGGCTAAATGTGAATCCGCTATATATATAAGCGTGGTTTCTGACTACCCCGAAAGGGAAAACGGTCGTGATGATACTTTATACTTTGATACGAAAACTTCATATTAATGGGGTGTATCAGGCAAAGCTTTTTTATAGATGTCGCTAGCGGCACTGGTACCTTTTTTACACCTATGTCGGATCATTTTTTAAATGTTTTTGTAGTTTTATAACAGAAATACGAATTTTAACTTAACGTTACCTACCTTAAAAGACGAATTAGGAAGGCGAACACCATCTTTAAAAAGAAAAAAGGTTTAATTAATAGAACGGCAATTTTGAGATCACCATATTTTTGATTTCGCTTGGAAATCTCGATTTGTACACTTAAAAGCTGCTGACTTCGGTAATATATCCAGAAAATAATAAATTTCGTAATAAAAATACAAGTTTTCTATGCAACTGAGAGTTATATTAGGTACCATCTATCATGCGCCATCTATCGTGATAAAAAGTTAGTGATACACCCCATTGCACAGTAAAAATTACATTAGTATTATCAATAAAATAATCGAAATTACCATTTACAATTACAAGTAGTACAAAAATAGTCCAAAAATTGTGTTTCCCAAAGCACGGGTCTGGCACTCCTAATCTTGGTTTTAAGACACTTGGCCCTAATTCACTACTTTACTCGGCTAAAGTAAATCCATTGTTGAGCCGGTCCTTAAATAACTAGGTATAGGTCAATTCAGGCAATTTTTTGTGCTTTATAATAATAAAAAATGTATTGTCAATAGCTTGTTTAAATCGACACGTTATCAATTGGGTTTGGTGATAAGAAAAAATCTAATTTCAAGTAACAAGAGAGGGATTTTTTACCATTCTATGACGCCTACCTTAGTACCAAATCGTACGTACCAAGGTAGGTACCAAAATAAAAACTTATTAAGTTAATAATAAAATCTAAACTTAATTAAAAATAAAACATAACTGTATATACAAAATTCACCTCTGCCTCCGTGGTCTAGCGGTTAAGTCCGTGGACTTAGGACTAGGAGGTACCGGGTTCAATTCCTGGTCGGGACACAAAAATATTTATTAATGTAAATGTATTTATTTACATAATATTGAATTTATTTGTAATATTTCTCGAGT
Source organism: Tinea semifulvella (assembly GCA_910589645.1). Taxonomy (NCBI): domain Eukaryota; kingdom Metazoa; phylum Arthropoda; class Insecta; order Lepidoptera; family Tineidae; genus Tinea; species Tinea semifulvella. The sequence continues at coordinate 9,583,365 of OU342599.1, forward strand.
TTGGTACGCTGGAGACATCGACGAGCTTGCCACTTGTCATGATTGGCCTATAGTAAAGTTGGCTAAATGTGAATCCGCTTCTTTATAAGCGTGGTTTCTGACCACCCCGAAAGGAAAACGGTCGTGATGATACTTTACTTTACAAAATTCACCCATGACTAGTTCAAACTGCCTCCGTGGTCTAGCTGTTAGGTCCGTGGATTTAGACTCGGAGGTACCGGGTTCGATAAATTTAAGTTCAAATAAATATGAATAATATTTAATTTATTTGTGATATTTCTCGAGTTTGGTACGCTAGAGACATCGACGAACTTCATGATTGCCTATAGTAAAGTTAGCTAAATGTGAATCTGCTTCTATATAACCGTGGTTTCTGACCACTCCGCAAGGGATATGGTCGTGATGATACTTTACATGACTCGTTCTTATGGCAGTGTGCGAAGAACACTTGCAGCATTCCCCCGCTGCACATTTTGCTAATTTGCTGCGCGAAATAACTGAAAGATAGAAAGAAGAAAGAAAGAAATACGTTTATTCATCGCAAAACAGATACAACTTACACAATTAAGATTAAGATATGCAGCACAACGCGCCCCGACAGGCACCCAACAGTACTCCAGGATATAGCCGTGCATAGCATATGGGGTGGCACGAACCATGAATTAATATTAACATATGGAATTGGCCGCCCCCACACCCACTGCCACATCCCGAGCACCACCAGGCAGCCATCGAGGGGCGCTGCACTACAATTCACACCGTAATTCCTGCAGCGATGAACGGGCCCTAAGCTCAGCACGTGTCGCGAGTCACATAGTTGGATCCGCGACGCTGTTCTTCCGCTAGTACCCTCGTAACTGCTAGCCCTCTTGTTACATACAGCATTAACCAGCCGCTTGGACTGTTCTTTAAAGAACTTCTTAGCACTTGGCCCTCACGGTCCCATTGTACCAAGACCAAAAGTAGTAGTAGAAGGGTCTTCTCACACCCCCCGCAGGTTTTTTGCCTTCTAACAGAGGTTGCGTTCGCTTTCCGTAACTACGGACAGGGCATGGGGTAACCATTAAATGTTGAAGTATACGAGCAAGGCGGCGGAGCTGCGATTACGACTCCGTGATTGGTAGCAGGTGACGAGCGTAGCATTGTCTGGCGTCCGGCGGACGGGCGTGCAGAGGGGCCAGGTTTCTCACAAGTGGGAAATCTGTCGCCTCTGCGCGCGCGAAAATGCCAGCCGCCAGACGAGACGCACGAATTCGTCCAGTGTTTCCATCCGCATATCCCTATGGATTACATCGTTCCTCACGTACCGCGAGGCGCCGACAATGGTACGAAGCGTTAGGTTTTGTTGCGCTTGTAAACGTGCTCTTAGCGCAGCTGAGGTGAGAGCGTACCAGGCCGACACGTACTCATTAGCAACAGATTCGTATTTGCGACATTTGGCCTTTTTAGCAGTCCGCAGCCGCCTGACTGATTTGTTCATTTATTTATTTCCATGAAAATGTACATAACAGATTATACGTCTAAACAATACATATTTCATAACAAAATTCAAACAAAAGTGACTAGATGTGTGAATTAATATGGCTCCAAGGACAAAGTTTTTACTTTCCACATCTGTTGATGCAAACACATCAAAATTCTCATCGGATTTTGTTCAATAAAACGATTGCACGGGGAACGGGGGCACTCTGGAGTAGGTGTGCACGAGCACTCTCCTCAGCAAATAGTCGATGGCCAGATGTGTCCTGGACATGAGACTAAGCAAGGGTGTCGACACAAGTAGTGTCCCTACCAATTCTTTACCCATGGACCACGGCACCAAAGCTAATCCCATCCGGTCTTTAACCATCACTGCGAGAGATCCCGGATGGTTTAAGAACCGTTGGGATTCCGGCAGTAACCAAAGCCCGGTTGATTACATTATTGACAGAACCGTGGCGGAAACGACGACTGGCACTATTCTAACAAGACAAACCGTGGTGACCAAGCTGATCAACGATGCTGCCACATGAACAAATATGTTGAATACTAATCTTAAAAGTGGAGTGTGTTCTTAGCACACTGCCACATGATCAAGTCACCTGTGAATATTTAATTTTTTTATTTAGTTTATATATTTTAAAAAGCCTAATTTTAATTTTATTTTTATTTTTTTTAAATTGCTTCTTATCTGAAATATATGTTGTTGAAATATGTTCTATAAAAAGGGAATTTGCGCAATTTGCGGTATTCCACCATTTGAAAGAAAGAAAGAAAACATTCATTTATCAAAAAACAGCTTAGACATAACAATTACAAAAAAAAAAACTCAGTAGGTATACCAAATTATAGGTGTCCTTTTGTGAATAAGAAACTATGGTGACTACAGTAAGGAGCTCTCTACTTTTTCGTCGAATAAATTGCCGTAGGTAGGTAATTCATGCTTCACAAATTAACCTACAGAAAACTATTGTACACTAAGGCATTAGATTTGTTGAAGAATCTAAATAATGTTAAAATCACGAACCCAAAGCGGGGGGCAATGACTTTTAGATGAAAAAAGGAAGTAAAGTCAATGCATCTGCTGGTCATTGCCCCAGGTGCGTCAACTTAAGACGCTATGCCTCGTACACCTATGTAGGAACCAGGCTTTACAGAAAAAGAAAATACTAAAAAACCTATATTAACCAGAAAGATAAACTAATTTAAGTATTTATTTATTTAAAACTTAATAACTTTCATGAATCCTGTATATATTTAATTATATGTATTGTATTATAGAAATGTATTATTATATATTTTGTATATGTAGTATTAGTATGTATTGTTTATTTATTTATATAGTACACACAGCAGTACATATATTATCACACACATAACATAGTATAATTATAACTTATCAATTAGGTGTCACAGCATTCACCAATATAAATAGACGAAAAAATTAGAAACTTATTACTGTTAAAACAAATATATATATATATATTTGTAATATGCCTGTCACATGTTTTCAAAACTCACAAAAAGTTAGCTGGTGAGTAATGCCTCACGGCATAAAGCTCGCCTATGCACATTAATTTAAAGTTATTTTAGTTGTTGTGCAATAAAGCATTTTTAGTATTATTATTATTAATTGCAACTGCAAATATTAACTTATAATTTCACCATTACAGCCCCTGGAACACAGCGTCCTAGAAGTCCACTACTGTAGATGGGCCTTTTTTTTTTTTAAGACGGTGAATCGATAAATCATCAATGATACACCCCCTGCCTGAAGGGCTAACGCGGGTGGGGGTCGCATGCACGACTAAAACCCTATAAACCGTCTCTCTCTCACTGTTGGCCCTGTGTGCCTTTACAGCTAAGTCTGAGTCGTGGCTACGGAGTGAAGGCACTCGTTCGCCGGCTTTCCAGAACATATATCTGGAGAATTTGGCCTACACTCGCCACGCTGACGGCTTGGCGAGGATATGATGTAATTGTTTAATGACAATTTATTATCTATTCCACAAGTTTAATATCAACTTAACCAAATTCCGGTGGGAACGTTCGGGGACAAATAAATAATAAGAAAATGTGATTGGTCATTTATATATAAGTCTTTGCACCCCGAACTCCTCCGCAGCCACTTCTCATACAGGGTAAAAATAGATGTGCACAGTGGCAACTGTACTAGTATATAGATGGTCATAGACGCACAGGCAGTAAACACGTTTTACTAAAAGGCGTGTAATACGATCGTCGACAAGCCCTTCCCCGAAGGCGTCGGTTCTTTTGACTACAATTTAGCGATATAATTCAAATTCATTTTTTTTTTTTTTTTAATTATTAATCAAAATTTTTATTCGAAGTAATATACAAACAATATAAAAGAATTACCATATTAAATAAACTATATTACAACAAAATCTAACCTAAAAAAATAATAATAATACATAGAAAATAAAAATTAAATACTTACAAAAAAAATAGCTCCTCCAAATCGCTGTCTTGTGGCACGGTGCCCAATACACTAGCAGCATTTCCCCTTTTAATGATGAATTCAAAATTATTGTCTAGTTTATTTTACATTATCTAATGTGAATAGAGATCCTTTGCCGCTTCCCACATTTATTCTACCACAAAAAATGCTCACATAGTCGAGTCTAAAAAAACCATAGATACGAGTATAGAAAGCGACGACGCGACGATCCTATGTCTATGAAAAAAAACACATAAAATATAGAAAAAGTAAAGTATTATTACGACCGTTTCTCTTTGTGTGTGTTGGTCAGAAACCACGCTTATAAATAAGCGGATTCACATTTATTTATTTATTAGATGCTCATAACAAGATGCAGTCATACGAAAATATAAACAGATACAAACAACTAACTAAGATCTGGACTTCATCTCAAAAATTTGAGCATACAGCTTGCTATTTTTACAACCATTCCAATGGTAAGGTTAGGAGGTGGTTTCTTAATCATATTGCAGTATGAGAAAAGGAGGTGATTTTGAAACCGACCCCCAATCACAATTTATCAGTGCAATGCATTGAATCATACATTTGTTTCGTTGTGAGAATTTATTATATATAAAAAAAAGGTAATTGTCAGTAGCTAATTAATGTCATAAAATCAAAATAATATAAAGGTCAAAATTAAATTAAATTAATAGTAATATTTCTAATAGGTATATATATGTCCAATGATTTATTTCATTCCCTTTTCCGTATTAGGCAATCAAATGAAATTAGGATCTATTCTTATAATGTCTTGGATACTTTTCTTAAGGTGCACAAGCCTGGAGTCAAATATGTCAATTAGGTCACTATGTTTCCCATTTATGTCATCAAAGAAACGGCACATTCTAACCATAGGGTTGAAGTAAGATGTCTTGTTAAAGTATGTTTTAAGTACAAAAATTCTAGGTGCAGGTGCGGTAGTATATGTTGAAGTTCAGCAGGGATAGGAGTGCTTCTGAGTCAACTTGGTAATGTATCAGTTTGTGCAAATATATTTAGGTCATATCTTTTACGGCGATTTTCGAGAGACATTATTTTGAACCAATTTAGTCTATCACTATAGTTAGTCAACTTACGACCCAGATTACAGCGGTAGGACAAAATTTTAAGACATTTGTTCTGAATCCTTTCAACATTTGACACATGAACGTTGTAGTGTGGTGACCATACAGGGCAAGCATATTCAAGTACTGACCGAACCATACCACAAAACAGCGTTAGCCAACTTTACTATAGGCCAATCATGACAAGTGGCAAGCTCGTCGATGTCACCAGGTAACCAAATTCGAGAAATACTCGTATCACAAATAAATTAAATATAATTAATTGTTTATTTCATACAAAACCTTAAATTAACTAACTATATTACAACAAAATCTAAATTTAACTTAAAAAAAATATACATAGAAAATAAAAATTAAATATTTACTTACAAAAAAAATTGATCCTCCAAATCGCTGTCTTGTGGCATGGCATGGTGCCCAATACACTAGCAGCATTTCCCCTTTATTTTTTTTTAAATTGATTATATTTATTTCAACAAAATAACAATAATAACTAAAAAAAACATAAAACTAAATATATAAAATCATCTAACATTCATTCACATTCAATCTTTCATTCGTTCCTTCAAACATACCTGCTCCATCCTCACATCCTATCCATCTCACTCGCTTTCTGGTTCCTCTGATCCTTAAGCTTATAGCCCTTATTACAGAAATTTGTATTTTTGTTTTTAGCCAGCCTGCAACTTGTGAGAATGGCTTCTGCCATTTTTCAGAAAGCCGTGAAGCGGTCTTTTTGACAAAAGCCGCGTACTCAGCACCCAATGAGCCATCACACGAGATAACCAACGGCGTAAATGAAGCTCTGAGATCTTCTGCTGCCCTGTCGTATTTACGGTGTTTCTCGTGTGAATGGGTTTGGGAGATGCTTCCCCAGATACGGGTTCCGTATGAGGCTGCGTCGGCATTAACAATGCGAACATCAAAAAACGCTTTCCTCGCTGGTTCCCATACTCCGTGAAGCATTAAGTCTCCCACAAGTGCGGGCTGACTAAAAGTTGCATCTCGCATAATTGGCTCAATTGTTCCAGTTCCCCAAGCAATATCCGCCCAACCCTTGCAATCGTCACGATGATGGTCGTGGCCCTGCTTCACCAGTCCGCCTTTTTTGCAGTTTAATGCATGGTTTAGATCAAAATTATGTTCACCACATCCATCACATTTTTCGGGCATTCTAGTCGGCTCTCGGCCATATCGGATAGCTAAGCCATCTTGAAATTGTGTTGCAGTTAGGTCAGTATTGTCGACTGCTGTGGGCAGAACTGTGAGCCATTGTGACGATCTTGTTTCTATTGCTCTTTTTACACTTCTTTGTGCTTTATCTGATAATTTTGATATAATTGTTTTACTTAAATCTGTTTCTCTTTGCAATCTATTTTTTTTTTCTTCATTCATAATACGCGTTGCATTAATTTGGTGGTTTGTAACATTTAATTCTTCTCCTGTACATATTGCCTTAATTAAAAAACTATTTGCTGATAATGATGAGTTATATGAATGTTTAATATTAATTGTTGGGTCTTTCATGGCTAAACCTCCTTGCTTTGCTGGTAATGTAAATAATTCTTGTTCCCCTTTAATAATTAAATGTATTTATTTACATTATTAATTATTTTTGTGTCCCGACCACGAATCGAACCCGGTACCTCCGAGTCTAAATCCACGGACTTAACCGCTAGACCACGCAGTTGCCACATAAAATATATTAACATTAAACAAAATTATAGGTAACTGAGTGGCATTTGCTATGTTCTGGAAGGCCCATCCCCAGCAGTGGAGGTAGACCTCCACCTCGTCGTATTACACCTTCCAGGACCCTGTGTTCTTAGGGCTGAAATGATGAATGATGACGTGTGGCGTTTGGGGTTGAAACAATGAGGAACATAATATCACTTGTTACTCACAAATTCATGAAAGAGCTAGGAAAATGAGTAGATACTTCCCCGCTCCGGCAAATTACCACCTACAGTCCGCCTACCACCTATTTGTTGTTCTCGTTGAAAGTATGTGCCATTTGCAATGTTGTCAAATGCCAATTTTTACTATCAAAGGAAGTGATTCGCTCTTGTCCCCTATACGACCGTTCGACGCTAATGTCCTCATTAATTTCCTGTCGCGTTCCGTTCCCTATATACCTATATATTTCAAGCTTACTTATATTTAATAAACGTAGTAAACTTATATACGATATTATTGCTTCCTTTATAATAGAAAATAATATCAAAATATGAGTAAATATATATATGTGTATATGTATGTATCAAATGTACATATTTAGTAGTCTTATTTTTTATTCTCGTATAGTTATATATCTATATAATATGTATTATAAAATACTCCTTTGATCCTAATCCAATTTTTTAAATCCTTTTTTTCAGTTAACCCGTCTTTCCCTAACTTTGACACTGGCAAATTAAAAAAAAAAAAAAAAAGTGATTCGAATGTAACTTATATCTCTTTGTTTTTATCGTTTTTGCCTAATTGTATGTATCATTTCTGTTTTTGTCTCCGAATAAATAAATAAACTAATAATTGTAAGCTTGCCGTGGTGATATTTATATATATATAAGTCCGCTTGACTTACTATAAGACCCGAGACACACACTCACACACTTACATCATAAACAAAAAGAGGATCTCAACCACAAAATTTTTAATTTATTTTTCTTTTTGTGCACATTTTGTTTCTTTTATTATTTTGTAATTAAAAGTAATAATATATTTAAAAGGGTGTCTGGGCGTTGACTGCCGACGGACAGACCTATACATATAGGCTTAGTTCGGCTGCAAATGTCTGTTTTTCTGTGCATGCATAATGAAATATGTTATTGTTTTCATATCTTGTAACTTTTTTACTGAATAAAGATATTATTATTATTATTTATTTATAGTATTCCCGATGGAAATACATTATACACACCTAATGGGGTGCATCACTAACTTTTTATCACGATAGATAGCGCATTATAGATGGTACCTAATAGAACTGTCAGTTGCATAGAAAACTTGTATTTTTATTACGAATTTTATTATTTTCTGGATATATTGCCGAAGTGAGCAGCTTTTAAGTGTAAAAATCGAGATTTCCAAGCGAAATCAAAGATATGGTGATCTCAAAATTGTCGTTCTATTAATTGAATCTTTTTTCTTTTTAAAGACGGTGTTCGCTTTCCTAATTCGTCTTTTAAGGTAGGTAACGTTAAGTTAAAATTCATTTTTCTGTTATAAAAATAAAAAAGTACAAAACTACATTAAAAAAAATATCCGTCATAGGTGTAAACAAGGTACCAGTGCCGCTAGCGACATCTACAAAAAGCTTTGCCTGATACACCCTATTACAGTTCTCCCAAAGTGATAATGCGCATAGAAATCTTCGTCACTGTTCGGCAACGGTCGTATTCCCCGAGCGTCGGAAGACGATATGTATATAGAGTGGTTAAGTGCATTTTCTTCATGCATAATTTAGTAGAATTATGTGTTTTGTGCTAGTTGTTAGTACGTATTCCTATTTTACAAAATAAACTATTTAAAGTTGAATAAGATAATTAAAGTTGAAATTAAATTCACCTTTGAAAGCAAAACCAAGAACGGTGTGTAATATTAGCTCTATATAATTCCACTCAGAGAGAACACATGCAGTCACCGACCGCCCGAATTGTTTTCGATTGTGTACACATGATATTGACTTCTATTCCTTTCGAACAAGGTGCAAAATGCAAGTGCAATGTTTAGGCTCTTACGATTCAATGATTCGGGTGTTTCCGGGAATACGACAATTAGCGAAGATCTGTATGTGCATTATTAATTTGGGAATACTGTACCTAAGTTGCAAAATATTTTACATTTGGCAACATTTATTTTGCTTTGCAACTATTGCGAGGTCAATGGCACAGTTTTAATTAGGCGTTTTGCAAATTTCCGTTATTATTATTTTAATTATAAAATCTGCAATCTCTAGCGGTTATGACTGTATGTAGTTAGCAGTACCGGATTCAATTCCTTGTCGGCCATAGAATAAATGTTTAATTTTTAGTTTTTGTTCTTCAATTTTAATTTGGAAAAACTGTTTCTAAAGTTGTTTTTTTTTATGTTCCTCTACAAAAATGGCCGGTTATTTAACGCGTGTGTCCGGTTCATCTTATGTTTACGTAAATACGTTCACATTTCTGAATATCGTGCTAAGTTGAAGTGGCTGCCAATTCGTTGTCGCAGAAATCTAAGTCTTCTCAAGGATCATTTTGCCTATATTTCTTCATTTCACGACAAATCCCTTCCTTTTTCTCACATCTCACTTCGCCAGACACCAGTTATAGCCATAAATTTATGGCACAATCTCCCTGTTAACTGTTATTGTTACTAACAATAGTAACATAGTTTTAATAATACATTGTTACTAACCACTAACGAGCTCTATATTATTTTATGAACTTTTGTTTGAAATAAACGTTTTTATTATTATTATTATTATTAACACAAGACAAGCGTCTACCAGATATTCCTTCAAAAAACTCGTCTATCTAAACCTTCTAAATAGTTCCCAATAATGTTAATAAGTGTATATATATATTTTTTTTTGGGTTTTTAGTATATCGATATTACAGTATATTATATAATTATATTGTTGAATTTATCCTACTATTAATATTTATTTTATTGCACCTAATTTGTCCCCAAGGTTTGGCTGTCAGAAAATGTCTACGGGCATTAAGTCCCCTTTGTACTTTGTGCAATAAAGTTGTAAAATAAATAAGTCTGTTAGAATGTTAGTGAAAATATAAATAAGAATTAAAGGTCGTGATGATACGTAACTTTTTACACTCAAAATACCTTACTCACCAACCGCCTAGTTAATTGCTGGGGTATATTATTTATCTAGCCCACAAGAAATAGGACCGGATCTGAGGCGCCTGCGCAGCGATAAAATACGTTTAAAATGTCACGTTCAATAGGGCTGCCATTTCATTTGTAAATCTGCTATAGCTGAGTTATCCTTGCAAATTCCTTTATCAGTCAGATTAAACATTAACAGGTCACTGGAATCTGTTAAGCTCGTCTTCTTCTGTTAACAGCAGACCACTTCGCTGCTTAATCTTCCACTAGCAGAAGTAGAATCATTTAAAATAATGACGTGTTAAGATTTTATTTATCTTTTCTCACGTAATAGGTTTACGAGAATAAAGATATTTTGACTTTGACCCGTTAGAATATTTATTCTATCTCTAGCACTTTTAATAGCTATAAGATCTTGCCGGAGATGACCGTGTTTTACAATTCCGTACTTAGCACGGAGTCGGTATATTGTCATTAAAACAACAAAATTAATTTTGAAGTGCACGTCGACACGACTCGACAATGTCTGTATTGGTTGTAAACATATTTTATTATTTTATATATTAACAACTGCCTCCGTGGTCAAGCGGTTAAGTCCGTGGATTTAGACTAGAAGGTACCGGGTTTGATTCCTGGTCGGGACACAAAAATATTGATTAATGTAACTAAATACATTTAATTAATATTTAATTTATTTGTGATTTTTCTCGAGTTCGGTACGCTGGAGACATCGACAAGCTTGCCACTTGTCATGATTGGCTTATAGTAAAGTTGGCTAAATCTGAATCCGCTTATTTATAAGTGTGGTTTCTGACCACCCCGAAAGGAAAACGGTCGTGATGATACTTTACTTTACTCTTATTAACATTATTTTTATTATATTATTAACATTACTTCATCATCATCATCACAGCAAAGTCCTAGAACTCCACTGCTGGAGATGGGCCTTCCAGAACTGGAGAATTTGGCCTACACTCGCCACACTGGCCAGACGGGTTGGCTGCGATTTATTACCGATTTCACAAGTTGGTATAAGTGGAATAAGATATTTGTTGGAAGCTGTATGTTTTCCTTGAAAATAAATAAATAATAGATTAATTAATAGGGTAAGGTCGCAATTCTACGTCTTCTTAGTAGTATTTCTTACATCTCTGTTTTTTATTACTTTTTAGGTACTTATAATCCTTAATCTCACCGAGTCAATCCATCTTAAATAATGACAACATTGACAAGATTATAAGATTTTTTATTGTAAATATTTTTTATCATCTACCTTATCTTATTATCAGGATATTATTATGTTATGGGTTGATTTTATTTTAGAATGCTTACTTTAGTATCATCACGACCGTTTCCCTTTCGAGGTGGTCAGAAACCACGCTTATAAATAAGCGGATTTACATTTAGCCAATTTTACTGTAGGCCAATCATGACAAGTGGCAAGCTCGTCGATGTCTCCAGCGTCATCGATGGAGACAGGAAGGCTGGCAATTATTTCTGCCAACGTATTAGCCTCGCTATACAGAGGGGAAATGTTGCCAGCCTCCTTGAGACTATTACTGAAGGGTTGTCTCTAGAGGACATTTTTTACTTATAGTTTATTTTTTATTAGGTTTAGTTTATATTTAATTTTAACTCTTTAAGTAGTTTTAGTTATATTTAACCATATACTACAATAATATATTAATTTATAATTTATTTTAACTATCTAGTTTTAAGAAAAATCTTGTTTATGGCAACAGTGGTTTAGTCGGAGATGATCCACCCATAGTAATAAATAATAAAATAATAATAAATATTTCCAGACAGGTCACACAGCGCCATCTAATTTCCGTGGTAAGCTAGGAGGCTTGTGTTACGGAAACTAGATGGTTGATAAACTACATATTATACTTTTCTTTTGTAAATATATACATATTATACATATAAACACCCAAACCGAGACAAATTATACAATGTACAACTTGCCCCCGGTGGGAATCGAACCCACGACCTCCCGAGTTCACGGCAACGTTTGTTACCTTGGTCAGTAGCTGCTGGTTATTTTATAATGGAAATAATAGTAAACTATGGAGAAAAAATGTATTAACATTATCCAAGTGTTGTGGCAACCAAAGGAAATAAATGATTTGAAATGATATATTTGTTTAAAAAAAAAAACCTCACCAGCCGCAACACTAGAAACACAAACAAATTATACGTTCATCGCTTTAGACTAAATGTAGTAAGTCCTTTATGGGACGATGTATTATTTTTTACAACAAGCTGCCCGAGGAACTAAAAAATCTACCACTTAATAGGTTAAAGTTATTAAACATCAATTAAAGAATGCATGTGGGACCCATTTTTTATTTAAATTAATTGTGTTTATATAGTATTGCTTATAGTATGACAATGCCTTTATACAGCAGCTATAATCTTAAGTGACATTTATATTTATTGTCTCCGTGGTCTAGCGGTTAAGTCCGTGGATTTAGACTCGGAGGTACCGGGTTCGATTCCTGGTCGGGACACAAAAATATGTATTAATATAAATAAATATATTAAATTTATTTGTGATATTTCTCGAGTTTGGTACGCTGGAGACATCGACGAGCTTGCCACTTGTCATGATTGGCCTATAGTAAAGTCGGCTAAATGTGAATCCGTTTATTTATAAGTGTGGTTTCTGACCACCCCGAAAGGGAAACGGTCGTGATGATACTTTTATATTTTTTAGTTGTATATTATTTGATAAGATGACAATGCTTATTTACAGCAGCCATAATTATAAGTGTAGTGTAGAGGATCAGTGTTGCCATTCAACGAGGTAACGTCGCTGGAGTCCTCGGAACATTGAGTGTAGTTTTGTGTGTATAAATCACGTAGGTTTGTAATGTATTTTCCAGGCTTACCCCAGTCGCCTGATAAGTCGTAATTACTCGTATACCTTGGCGCATCATAAAGCTTTTTGTGTCTTATCTGATGCATTTAATTACAATGTGGCATTGATTTCATTAACTCTATAACTATGGTTTGGGCATTAGTCCGAGAAGGATTAACTATCCGACAGGCACAATCTCTAAATATATTCAAAAAACTTCTATTTTCTCACCTTCTTGAAAAACAAAATTTAACTTAATCTCCTCACCTTGGCATATATTATTTTATTAGTATTATATAATATGTATTTTATTGTATTTATTATTCGTATTTATTACATAAGTTCATTATGATCCTATTTATCCCATAGTTTATTAATTATTTTATTATTATTTTTCTCTTATTTTTATATTTTTTTATATATCATTTTATTTTTCTGACTCTGCACCCATAATATTCATTCTATCACTCTCCCAAAGGTTAGCTGGTAGAGAATACCTTTATGGTATTAAGCTCGCCTATGTACATCTTTTTATATTTTATATTTTGTGTGCAATAAAGGATTTTATTATTATTATTATTAGTCCGAGATCGAATAATCTTTCCTGCAGACGTATTATAAATATATAGGCATATATACTGGGTGACTTGGATGGTCTTACGTTAGACTAATACTTGATTCTATTGATAGAAACAAACAACTTATCCTAAGAGACCATACCTCGGAAATGTTTTTTTTTTGTCTTCTCCATACAAATTGGTTAGTTTAAGAAGCCATTTTTTAAAAGCATGTACACACAGCATGCAATTATGAAACATTTACATATATTTAAAAATAAAAATAACAATACACTACCCACAGTGAGTAGTTCATAAATATTAATTTAGTTTGCTCGCCGTCCTCAGCAAATTACTCCTTGCCAAAGGCCAGAAACAATCCACTATAGAGAGCGAACATCCTATATAGGAAAATTTTTTATTTTTTTATTCCTAATATCTTGCACAAGTTAATTTATTTTTTTACGAATTGAAATAAATCAGGAGCGTCTTCCTGTAAACATAAATCATTGTATTGCCTACAAATTCGAGTGAGGGGGTTGTTGCCTGCTATGTCGTTTGCAAAGGACGATATAGCAAACAACATTGGATTTCTATTGGTTCGAATTAATAAATAAATATTTCCAGACAGGTCACACAGCGCCATCTAGTTTCCGTGGTAAGCTACGAAGCTTGTGTTACGGAAACTAGATGGTTGATAAACTACATATTATACTTTTTTTTTGTAAATATATACATATTATACATAAACACCCAAGACCGAGACAAATTATTCAATGTACAACTTGCCCCCGGTGGGAATCGAACCCATGACCTCCCGAGTTCACGCCAACGTTTGTTACCACTAAACCACGGAGGCGGTCAAATGATGATGATGATGATGAATTGGTATACCAAAGTTTAAGTCCCGTTATGTATATCGTTAACGTATACAATTATATACTAAAACATTCCACGAGAACCACTCTATCCATTGGTGAAAACATAATGAAAATCTGTGCAGTAGTTTTTTTTTATTATATAATTTGTTATACGGTAATAATCCTTATCGTTTTAAATACGTTAGTTATAAAGCCCAGTCTACGACAAGTCAATGACTACCTACATGCAAATGTGGAGTTGTATGACCATTACGGACGTGAAATCTAGTGAGAGTAGTCAGTGGAGCGGGAACACTATCTCCCTGCGGGTTGGACTAATTTATTTATTTATATAGTACACACAGCAGTACAGTACTCCCAAATTAATAATGCGCATGCAGATCTTCGCTAATTGTCGTATTCCCGGAAACACCCGAATCATTGAATCGTAAGAGCACTAAACAATGCACTTACATTTTGCACCTTGTTCCAAAGAAATAGAAGTCAATATCATGAGTACACAATCGAAAACAATTCGGGCAGTGTTTTTTTGTTTTTGTTTTTTTGGCGGTGACTGCACGTGTTCTCTCTGTGTGGAATTATATAGAGCCGCTATTACACAACCTTCTTGGTTTTGTTTTCAAAGGTGAATTTAATTTCAACTTTAATTATCTTATTTAAATAGTTTATTTGACAATTGCTTGTCTGTCTGACACAGGCAGAGATTTTATATTTAAAGGAGGCCACTACAGTACTATAAAATTTTCGAAGTAAATCAATCCAACAAAGATTGTAGCATATTCTCAATCGTATGGTTTTCCTCGCTATTTACTTTGAATCAAATTTCGTTACTGATAAATCAATATTTATCTCTTTTAGCACAAAACACAATTCTACTAAATTATGCATAAAGAAAATGCACTTAACCACTCTATATACATATCGTCTTCTGACGCTCGGGGAATACGACCGTTGCCGAACAGTGACGAAGATTTCTATGCGCATTATCACTTTGGGAGAGCTGTACATATATTATAGTACACATAACATAGTATAATTATAACTTATCTAATATATGTACCAATTAGGTGTCACAGCATTCACCAATATAAAAAGAAGAAATTAAAAACCTATTACTGTTAAAACAAAAAAAAAACTAACAAACTATAAAGGAAACATAAAAATTGCATTTTGGTTCCTTAAAAAACGAAACCAAAACACTTGTTAAATAAATTATAAGCTACTCATATATTGATGGTTTGAAATGTTCGAGAACATTTTTTCTGAATACATTGTAACGGTCATGATATGTCTATATTATTATCATTATTGGCACTGCACATACTACTGTAGTAGGTCTTGCACATTCGGGATGTTGACGAATTAGTTCTTGAGGGAGTACAGCACAGGATCTTGGTTATAGGACGACGTACGGGGTAGGGTACTTTTAAGGAAATGTGTTGCAAGAGTTCGATACATCCAGTCTGGCCATTGTCAATTTTATGTAATAGTAAAAGGTCATGTATGGATCTACGTGATTTGAGAACAGTCATTTTGAATAAATCTAAACGTTGGTTGTACGGACATCGATGTGAAACTGATGTTTATAGTATATAATCATTATGCATAGAAAGGATATTGAGCTCATTCGACATTGCAGTTCGATATAAGCCTATGTATCCGGGCAATAATTTGAATCGCTGAACGTCTTTATGAAGTGTACAAAAAGCAGGACGGCCTCAACTGTCTGCAAGGTTGCGGGGCCGGTTTCATACACAGTGGTTCTCAATCTGAGGACGGCATTTTTTTATTTACACTAAATGGCAACTGTTTGTTGGGTATGGCTATTCAATCGAACTCTGTTGTATTGTGGACTGTATTATTTATTGCTTGGGTCGCGGTTTAGCAGTAGATTTGTTTAAAGCGTTGCTCCACTGTGCCGTCGTGGAATGGAATGGCGATACCCCGCACGTCTGCGCATGTTGGACTCACCAGTTTCTTGTAATTGTTGAATAATTATGGAAAACGATAAATTGGACTTAAATATAGGACACAAGTTGTAGTTTATCTTTTGCGGATCTCCCGCGCTATAAACTCCCATATACCCTACGTATTTGAGCTATAATACCGCGAGTAACTCCAAGAAAAGCATCAAATTCTGCAACCTCTGGAATTTGATGATAACCTCGTTAACCCATAAAAAAGAAACATATATTACGTCAGACTTGGCTGTATGGGCTAGACGTTTTGCCTTCCCTATCACCTCATTCATCATCCATACGGAGAAAATAATACAATAAATTTAAAAAAAAATGACGTTAGCCGGGCTAAACTAAGCAAAAATTGACAATGAATAAACCGCCTGGTTCAAAAGTGTTGGAAACCGCTGCATACACTCATATCCAATTATATCTGACAACAGGCACTTTCGACCCTTGGACTTGATTCGTTTCGCTTTTCTGTGGAGAATGTGTCTGCTAGGTTGCGTTACTGGCTATTTTAAGCTGCACCAATATCTTACTAGTCCATAGGGAAGATAACCCGAAACTGATGAATTAACTCGACAAAGGTGTGCAGAGTTTAGATGGAATGAAAACAAAAAAACCCACGATCAAGGTCAAGGATTATCGCCCAAACACGTCGGAAATAATAATGGGGTGCTGAGCGGGGGAAAACCGCAAAATAAATCTGCAAATTGTGCCCCATATTTAGTGACCAATTTATCGATTCCCACAATTATTAATTGTAGCACATTATTATATAAAACAACACACCCCTTTTGACTAACAATATCCACAGTAAACTAATTTGCAAAACAAACACTTGCACTTTTAAAGTCAAAGTCAAAATATCTTTATTCACGTAAACCTACAGGCATTTATGACACGTCATTATTGAAATTATTTTTAAATGATTTTACACCTGCTAGTAGAAGACTAAACTGCGAAGTGGTCCAAAGATTAAGCTGTTAGCAGCTTGACATGTTCGTTCAAATAGCATGAAGAAATCCATCCATTTTTTTTTTAAGCTATGGATTTTAGTCCTTCAGCCCAAAAAAAAATTATACATACACAAATGTAATATTTCACGGTAGGTATAAAATAAACGACAAGAATAGCATATTAAATATAAGGCAGTTAATAACAACTTTATTCAGGAACTAAATTAGGGGCTACATGGCTGGGTGGCTGTCAAATTACATTGAAGCAAGCCGCCCTCCTAATAATTAATCAACCTATCTGTTTAAACTTGTTACTAAACCGAAGGCGTGAGAAATGAGCTGGAATCACTCTATTTTCTTATCTTCCGCCAGGAATGTGGCTTCGTTACAACAACTGGATGAACAAGGTTCGACTACTGTAGTCATTTCACGTCCCTAGACGCCATTATAAAGACCCTATTCTCTTAATTTAACCGCAACCGCTAAATTGACAAAAATAAAAAATACTTTATTTACTGACAGTTTTATCGGATATGATGTCAATATTTCATGACAATTAATTAACAGTTCCAGAAGTTGGCATTAGTGGAACCGGGACCGACGGCCTAACGTGCTCTCCGAGGCACGGGAACGGTGGTGTTGTAAATCTATGACAAATGTATGTAAGAAAAGTGTATTTTTCATTGGTACATACCGGGTGGGTTTGAACCGACCTTTGTAGGATTTAAGGTACGGTACACAACCGAGCCATCACCGCGCTTATACAAGAGCTTACCCAAACATAATTGTGCTTACATCAAAATTATATAAGTATATCAACTTTAATAACGTTTAACATACGGCACGAGTAGCTGTGGACATTGGCCACACACTGCAGACAGTCCAGGCAGGCCCTGCCCAACCCTTGGACTCATAGAGTGGCTGCACTTAGACTGAAATTCCTTCATACTGCGGGGACTCTTCCAGAGGTCTACAGGAACGTGACGGGTCACCTGGCTCCGCTGAAGAAGTAAAGGTCACGAACAGTGGTTCAATAGAGACTAGTGCGGAATAGGTACCGTAATCACAATCATAACGGTGTCCGTTCGGTAAAGGATTTCTTTATTATGTTTTCGCTT
Organism: Tinea semifulvella; assembly: GCA_910589645.1. Lineage (NCBI taxonomy): Eukaryota > Metazoa > Arthropoda > Insecta > Lepidoptera > Tineidae > Tinea > Tinea semifulvella. The sequence continues at coordinate 9,601,583 of OU342599.1, forward strand.
AAAGAAACATAATATCGCTACAGCCAATTAATACGACATATTTTAACTAAAGGATCCGCCATCTTGTTTTTTGTTATAAATATAACTAATGATAAACTTAGGTAATAATAATATCAAACTTAGTTTTTTTCTAGTGTAGTCTTTTTTAGTCGCTTAACAAAAAAAAGTGAAAATTTAGCAGGTTTCAGATCGGCACTCAAAAGGCATATGCTAATATTACAAAAGACTTCACAGCAACTTACCTAATCTTATTCTATTTATTAATTAATATACAATTGTTTTTTTTTTTCTTGACTATGACTTATATTATTTATCACAATATTGTTTATTTATTCTATTCTAATTTGGTAAACATATATGTAAACTGTACATTTAGTGCTCCTTCCGATTAAGTAAATGGTACTGTATATCTCTGCGACCCGTGACTCACCCAACATAAGGCATCATTTGAAAATCAGCGCTGCAGCCTCGGCTGTAGCATATGCTGAGCTGACCACCTATTTATCGCCACACCTGTTTGTATGTTTCGGTATATAGAATAGGCTTACATTTAAATTTATTCCTTGCATATTTTAATTTTTTTGTAACCATTCTAATTGTTGTGATAAATAAAGTATTTTCTTTCTTTCTTTCTTTCTAAAATCTGATATATTTTTTAAATTGAGTATAAGAAACTTCGTGATCTAATTAGCGATACAAATATTAATATGATATATAACTGATGGTAACTGATATGTAACCATCACTATCTGGTCAGGTTTTCGACTATTATGTTGTTTCTTTCTTTTTTTAATTGTTTTGTAATTAATTTTAATTAGGACGTAACCAAGTAAGACGTAGATACGTCCCTGTGGTGATAAATAAAAATATAAACATAACATGTATAATTATTATATACAGCGTATATTACTATGATTTTTTAAAGAGAAGTTTTTGGTCCGCTAAAATCCCGCCCGTCTTTGAACCATCAGGTCTATCACATAGTGATGGTAAAAGGCCGGATGGTATGACTCTTGTATCATGGAGTGAGGGAAGATGTCTTATTTGGGATGCCACCTGTGTGGATACCTTTGCCGCATGCCACATTTCCTCTACATCAAAAAAGGTCGGTAAGTAAGTACATAAAATATAATAACATTAAACAAAGTTATAACTTTGTGGCATTTGGGGTTGAAACAATGGGGGTATATTCTTTTGATATCCACAAATTCGTAAAATAGCTGGGTAAACGAATTTTTCAAGATTGTGGCGACCCCAAATGTCATAACTACCTAAAACATAATATTTCCCTTATACATACGTATAACGAGAAATGCGGCGAGCCTTTTAGGTAACTACCCTTCCTGGTGGCAAGCCCTTAGTTTATTTTGTAGAATAGTTTTAATTTCATAGGTATTTTAGTTTAGTTTTATTTATTTTATTTTAATATTTTTGTATCTACTTCAAATTAATTTTAATATTTTTCATCCCACAAAAAATATCAAATTCACATGCGCCATAATGTTTGCTAAGCGACGATTTGTAATGATTGGCATAGGTATTCCTGATTGTTATTAGGCAACGAGATCAAATAGGACAGAGTGGGTATTGGTTGCCATTGTCATACAAAATCTTTGAAACATTATTTTAAGGAGCTGACCTGAGGTTCTTTTTTTTTACACCAAAGAGTAAAGTAACAAATTGGAAAAAGAATGGCAATTCACGCTCGTTTACCCGAACACTAACGTCGCCAGGTGGATGGTAGAATACTTAACGTGTCATACATACCTATTACAGGTATAGCTTATTATATAGGAATAATATCCGAAATTAATTTTTTGCAACCAACTATGTGCAAAAATAAAAAAAATGTATTTTATTACTAGTTTACCATACGATACAAATGCAGGTACTAAGAACTTGCACAATCCATTTTTTTTGTGATAGGAAAGGCAAAGGGTCTAGCCCATACAGCCAAGTCTGACGTAATATATCTTTTTTTTGATGGGTTAATGAGACTATCATCAAATTCCAGATGTTGCAGAATTTGTTCCTTTTCTTGGAAGTCACTCGCGGATTTATAGCTCGAACACGTCGGGTAAAATATGGAAGTCCACAGCGCGGGAAAACCGCAAAAAATAAACTGTAACTTGTGCCCCATATTTAAAGTCCAATGTATCGATTTCCATAATTATTCACATTGTAGCACATTATTAATAAAACACCACTTTTGACCAACAATATATGTACACAGTAAATTAATTTACAAAACAAAAACTTGCACTGCGGACTTGCCGCGCAAAATGGCGCGAAAGACCCAAACTTTTTTTTTAAATAAGGATGTGGATGATACAAGTCAAGACCTTAGCATATATGGAACAACAAGAAGAGGCTGAGGAGTCAGTTCCTTTACAAGAGCCTTTGCGCCGTTTTTCTAGGACTCGTATTCCGCCAACATACCTCCAACACTATGAGGTAACGAAACTCTGCTCCGAACCCACATCTTTAATAAATGTTATTCAAGATCAAACTTAATATAAAATATTAATTTAAAAAAGCTTTTTTAGTTTATCGCGAACAGACACACAAACGCGGCAGAGGACTTGTTTTATAATATCTATTGAAGTGATAACTAACCGATTCTAAATAGCTAAGAGACAAGAGTAGACATCCATTTTTTACAAACATCGATTATCGAGTTAAACACATTTCTCAGTTGTGAAAGCATCTCATGCAAAAATTCGTTACCATATAATTACTTCCAGTTTATTGGCGGTAAAAAATAGGAAATTAAACATTGGATGATGCTCCAATAACACTTCCGTCGTTATCAGACTATGTCGTAATTCTATCGTAAAAAAATATACTATCTTCTGCATATAGATGCATCATGCGCGTCTTAGTTGAAGATTGAAAGCGTGCTATGCTCAAAATATGTTGTGCAAACTATCCTTTTGGCGGTTGCGGCGAGGAGCAATGGACTGTATATGGAGGCGGCCTGGCACAATTTCTCACAGTTTTTCATCATTAAATGTCTATAACACACTGTGCACACCATTTTAGCTATTAGTTTAATTCACTTGTTAAATTCGCGGATACTTTTTCTCCGAGCTTGTCGTCATTTTTTCTTTAAAGGACATTGTACAGAATACATCAGTCCTAAACACGTAATTTATTTGCATAATATATGTTCATAACAGAGTTCATAACCGAGTTGGGGATCATCAAATTCCAGATGCTGCAGAATATGATGCTTTACTTGGAGTCACTCGCGGCATTATAGCCCAAACACGTCGGGTAAAATATGGGAGTCCACAGCGCGGGAAAACCGCAAAAAATAAACTGCAACTTGTGCCCTATATTTAAAGTCCAATTTATCATTTTCCAATTATTTATTCACATTGCAGCACATTATTAAACAAAACAACACCACTTTTGACCAATAATATCCACAGTAAATTAATTTACAAAACAAAAACTTGCACTTGACATGTCCACGCAAAATGGCGCGAAGAACTCCGCTTGTCGTCACCACGAGCTGCAAGGGTGGAGTGGGGCGGGAGGGAAGTGTTGGTGTTACAAGTATTAATAAATGTGTTAGAAGCTAAAAAGTGTCAAAAAAAAACGATGTTTTAAGGATCTAGTTGGCAGCGTCAATACATTTATGGAATGAGCTTCCAACACTTTTTATTATAAATAATAGGGTCGCCAACAGTGCCAACAGCTCCCATGCATTTGTACCCAAGGCTAAATCAAAAGTCTGATGCTGCACCTATTATAGGCCATCACCACATGCTATCACAACAGTTAAACAATAATCAAGTCAGGCATGAACTAAACATAACATAATATAAGAACTAAAATTATTTAAAATCTAAATTTGCCTAAATCTATAAAAAAAAAAAAAAACAAAATTAGGTAAGTAATAATTAAAATTAAATTAAAATAAGCAATTAACTGAATCACACAGTATTTGGTTAGGTTTGAGAGAAGTAGAATGGTGGATGGTGAGTTGAGTTGCGCAATAAAATAAAAAAGGACTTGTCCCGAGACACCATTATTCTTACCCACACACGATGGACCATGAAATGCTTAAAAATTTGTCTTCCCTCATTTAGCCAACTTTCTACTCAATTTAGACAGGGCAAACAACCAAACGCTATGAGAATCAAAGCTAGACCAATCAATACAGAATCAATTAGTGTATGACAGTCATCAGTCAATCATGTCGTGCACTTTCAAATTGTTTTTTTTGTTGTTTAACAGATAACATGTCGGCCTGCTTGCTACGAAATTTCATTCTTCTTTATGCCCTCGTTCTTCTTCGACAAGACGACGACGTCATGTAAGTTTATTATCGTAAGTTATTGTTGATTAAACTATTATCATTCTAGAAGTTGTCATTAATAAATAGAGCTACTCAATTACGATGGTGATTATATTATCGTTGCACGCAATTATAGTCTTAAAACCACTAACCATACGGTTGACATTAGCTCCAACTATTGCTAAGTTGACCATTAGACAAAAGCTTTCTTTAGTCGATCATAGATGGCGTACACAATTATAAACACAGGCGCTGTTATTCCAGTAACGGTGCCCAGCACTAAAGGTGAAAGAATTACCAGCGAGTAATTACCCCATCCCCAACCCAGGCCCATTAGACATCCGGGCCTGGACGACCCCACTGCAACTTTACTATGCAAGGCTGGGATGTTTATTATTATTATGTGTGTGTATGTGTGTGTGTATTCATGCAATATGTGTGTATGTGTTAAATAGGTAGTACATCTGTGTCCGCGACGTGCTTTCCATACGTAAGGCGGCGCGGCGGCTGAAAATCGGCGCTATGGCCTATCTATAGTTTGTAGCGGACGCCGAGCTGATCGCCTTTTTGTCGCTATACTTGTGCTGGTAAGCTAATTATTTTGCGCATAATCTTTTTACTATTTTTTTTTGTATAGTTTTCCCGTCTGGCCAAGAGTGTAGGCTAAATGCTCTATATATGTTCTGGAAGGCCCATCGCCAACAGTGGATGTCTAGGACGCCGTTCTAGGGGCTGTAATGATAATGATAAAAGTTGTTAATGTTAAAAACACTAGTCATAAGGTTGACATTAACTCCATGCATTTCTAAGTTGACATGTTTTTTTATTTCGTTTCGTTTCGTGTTTATATAAGTTACCATTTTTGCTAGTGGACGTTAAGTGGCTTAAACAATTATATAACGAACATTTTGTATAATATTTAAGGGGACAGCGCATAAAGCGGGAGCCGCGACGGAAAATGCGGAGTCCAGCAAGCGGCGCAAGTATTAAAAGATTACATATTTGTGCCGTTTGCTGTAGAAACTCTGGGCCCATGGAGTCCAAGCGCAAAAAAGTTTTTAAAAGACCTAACACCGCGTCTTGTTGTCTCCTTCGGTGACAATCAGTATTGCAATTCAGCGGGGAAATGCAGCCAGCGTTCTTGCCACCATTCCACGCGGACGGGACTTATATCCCTATCCTTAATATTAATTTTATTTTATATGTTGTAAATATTTTTTCGAATAAATGTATATCTCAAATTTTGTATAAAAATGTGCTCAACTCAACAAAGCTATTCAGGAGGTTTATTTACTTAGTTTACACGCAAGATACAAGTGACAAGTACCTATTAATCACTAATGCTAAAGCTCGTGTAAACAAGGCATAAAGGCGGGTGCTAATACCTACAGCTTTTTTTACAATTTTTTTAAAATTTACCAACATAAAATTTTACTTTACAATAAATAGGTGCCTAGGGATTTTAAAAAATATTAAAAATAAACTAAAATAATCTGGGATTGTGCGGAGCGATGGCAAAAGACCCGACGGAATGACTGTTGGGCCGGGGAAACTTGGCAGGTCTCTGGTGTGGGATGCGACGTGTGTAGACACATAAGCTCCATTACATCCAGGCGACCTCGTCAGGCGCGGGGATAGCGGCGTTTTCTGCGGAGAACTTCAAATTGCGCAAAACGCCAACCTTGGTTCCAGTTACGAATTTGCGCCGTTTGGGGTCGTGACGATGGACCCATGGAAACCGTCAGCGAGGCGCTTGGCCAAGGAGTTGTCAAAGCGGCTGACAGAAAGATCTGGAGACAGGAAGGCTGGCAATTATTTCTGCCAACGTTTTACCCTCGCTGTACAGAGGGGAAATTTTGCCAGTCTCCTTGGGACTATATCGGATAAAACGTCTCTAGAGGTCATTTTTTATTTATTTTATTATTTAGGTACCTTTAAATTTATATTTAATGTATATTAACTAAAATAATATTGCCGACCTGGTTTTAATTTGCAGTGAAAGGAAACCTTGAAAGCAGCAGTTATGCCGACAAATCATTATTTTCAAGGATTTTTAAAAATATATTTATCTGTAGATCTATAAACGTGCTTGAAGTAGGTATGTCTAGCATTATAACATCACCATCACAGCCTATATACCTACTAAACCTCCACTGCTGGAGATGGTTCCAAAACATACGACTATCTCTGGACAAATTAGCCTATACTCTATGTTAATTCTATTAACAATTTATTAAAGATTTCACAAGTTGGTATAGGGAACCGAGACCGACGGTTTAACGTGCTCTCCGAGGCACGGGAACGGTAGTGTTGTTAATCTATGACAAATGTACGTAAGAAAAGCGTATTTCTCATTGGTTCGATCCGCAACCTTTTTGGAGTTTAAGAAAAGCGTTAATGCGTACTATTGTCATTATTTTAAGGTTAATAAATAAATATTTCCAGACAGGTCACACAGCGCCATCTAGTTTCCGTGGTAAGCTACGAGGCTTGTGTTACGGAAACTAGATGGTTGATAAACTACATATTATACTTTATTTTTTTTGTAAATATATACATATTATACATATAAACACCCAGACCGAGACAATAAATACAATGTACAACTTGCCCCCGGTGGGAATCGAACCCACGGCAACGTTTGTTACCACTAGACCACGGAGGCGGTCATGCCCAACTGATGATAGCAACTAAATGACATACAAAATCCTACCAAATTTTCTTCCCGACAACGACGGCTCAGACCATAATCTATGTATTTATTTATTATTATTACACAACAGAAATGAGTACAGAACATTTTTAAATTTCAAATCTTTAAAATGCAATTCCAGTACTATCACCAAAAGCATGTGCACACAGCATGCAATTATGAAACATTTACATATATTTAAAAATAAAAATAACAATACACTACCCACAGTGAGTAGTTCATAAATATTAATTTAGTTTGCTCGCCGTCCACAGCAAATTACTCCTTGCCAAAGGCTAGAAACAATCCACTATAGAGAGCGAACACCCTATTTTTAAGATAATCCAACACATTATGGTTTTATAGAAATATATTTATCACGATGCCTTCTACAGCTGATTGGATTAGTTTTAGTAGTGCCTTAGTTATACCTACTTGACAATTTTTTTAGCACAGTTGACATTATTAGTACCTACCTACTATATATTTACTATTTTTTTAAATTTAATTAATATCATTCAAGCTGTTGTGTTATCTTATTAAAAAAAAGTAAAGTATCATCACGACCGTTTCCCTTTCAGGGTGGTCAGAAACCACGCTTATAAATAAGCGGATTCACATTTAGCCAACTTTACAATAGGCCAATCATGACAAGTGGCAAGCTTGTCGATGTCTCCAGCGTACCAAACTCGAGAAAATGTCACAAACATTAATTAAATGTATTTACATTAATAAATATTTTTGTGTCCCGACCAGGAATCGAACCCGGTACCTCCGAATCTAAATCCACGGACTTAATTTAGCGACCACGGAGGCAGTTTTTTATTTAATTCTATTAATATAATAATAATCCAACACATTATGGTTTTATAGAAATATATTTATCACGATGCCTTTTACAGCTGATTGGATTAGTTTTAGTAGTGCCTTAGTTATACCTACTTGACATTTTTTTTAGCATAGTTGACATTATTAGTACCTACTATAGATTTATTTATTTTTTTAATTTAATTAATTACATTCAGTCTGTTTCTTGCTTTTGTTGTGTTATCTTATTAACTGTAAGTAACTAATATTAGTAATAAAGTATTATAATTATTAATAATAATAATAATAAAACTTTATTTCAGAATATTCCATATGTGTTGATAACAATTTTTAAAGAATCTTATAATATCTAGTGTTAGTAAAAATACAAAATTATAATACTCCATTATAATATCCAGTGCCCCAAGAACGGAGAGTCCCACCTATCAGCTCACACGGCCAGGATGCTGCTGGGGCTGCCCCAGGCACTGCAAGTGTTCCTAAAGGTCCTACTGTTATAATGAAATTTATATTTTTTAAATCTTTAATCAAAGATAATTCAAAAAATCCAACCTAACCTGTGGGGCCTTTGCCCATCACAATTAAAGAAAGATTATTGTCATAATTCATTCAATGTCAAGTTAATTGTTATTTCGGTTGTCAAACAATATAAATATTTACTATTAACTCAAACATTATTTTATTGCATAAATATAGATAATAATTCCCAAAAACCTACTTATCGCAGCTACTGTTTCAAATATTTTCCCAATCTTAAAGTTGTAACACAAAACGGTTGAGTGGTTAAGATTTAGTTATGTAAACACATTAACCAACAACCAAACAATACAGCTAGCAATCGTGACCGAACATAATGCTAACTATGTATCTATCGAAACTGATGTATTAACCGACAAGGTTTTACAACCGTTTTATCCGAAACCGTAAGAGCCCACTTGTCGGGTGTCGGATCCGTATATTAATCGGATGTCGGCGCCTTTGTTGACACTTTCGGTTAATAATCGCTTTTGGTTAATAATCGGTAATAATGTCACTTATTTAATACAATAATTGATTTATACTTCTTTTTTTCACTTTGGTTCTCTAAAATTAACGCTTTGAATTCTATCCATCAGAGAAATGCTAAGCGCTAAGCGACCTTGCATTTGTGGATAAGTTCCACTGCCAGTGTCCACGTCTCTGCTCTGTACGACAGCACAGGAAGGATGCACTGGTTGAAGTCTTTAGTCTCTAAATATTGGGGTATGGACGATGAGAGGATATGCCGAAGTTTCCCGAATGCCGCCCATACTAGCTGAATGCTCAGCTCCTTTGCTGAAGTTAGCAGCTCCTACCCTGTTATTTTATAAAACTACTGTTGGTGCGATACCTTATACACATACGCGGCGAACGAGTGCCTTCACTCCGTAGCCACGACTCAGACTTAGCTGTTAATGCAAGCAGGCCCAACAGTGAGAGAAGGGTTTTAGACCGTAGGCGCCCTGGGGACTCCTTAGGAGGCCTCACGGTGAGTCGGGCATGCGACCCCCACCCGCGTTGGCCCTTTGGGCAGGGGGCGTATCATTGATGATTTATCGATTCCGTCTTTAAAAAAAAAAAAAAAAAACTTATACACCAACGGATTTTAAAATATTCGGTTGTAAAAAAGCTGGTTTCGGTTTTCTACAGCAAACCGAAACAAAGACCGGTCACTTGTTTAAAATGTAATGTAGCGTAAAATAATACGACCGAATAAAAAATACACCAAATCAAATTGTTCACGTTATGAGAATATTTGTCAACGCAATTTTATAGCATAAAGCCACGCTATATGTCTAAAATACAGCGAATAATGATACTTAAAATCTTGTTATTGATTTAATAAATGGTTTGTTTTCATAGCTAAGCAAAAACTATGTTTAGCTTCCTACTTGCCGGGGCCTACTCTGAACGTAAAAAAAAAATACGTTTACGACCGACCCCGTTCGACTTGTCGGTGTGAGCGCTTTTTTATTTGCATTGAAAGTGGTTCGCCTTGCGTTTTCATTCGATTTAAACAAAATTTAGTAAAAAAGAAGTGAGACTTGCTTTGCTTCCAAGTCGAACACTGCACGAATAAGCGCTGTAGTCAATAAAATAAAATATTCGCATACTTAGTACGTGTTTTAAGCATAACAATGTATTTAACCAAGTCACAAATGGGTTTTTATAGTGATCGTATTTTATAACTATGCCAAGTACACACACACGTGAACATTTAATATTTATATGATAAATAAAAAATATAGGGTAAAAAAATAAGTTAAGACTACCGGCCTCGCCATGTGCCTTCAGTATTCCTCGGTGGCGTTCCACTACAGCTGGTTGACAGGTTAAGGTCGGCATGTCATGACGAGTGACCTATGTGATGATGAGGACATTGAGAGGGAGTGCAGGGCGTTGGCAGTTGGGAACAATATGCTAGCTCGCAGGTTTGATCGATGTACAGCGCGATGCTGAACACTGATGACTTCGATAGATAGATAAATTATTTATTGCACAATAAACAAAAACACATTTGAATGTACATAGGCGAACATAGTCTGGTGAAATTTTCTAACAGCTAACCTTTGGGATAGTGAGAAAGCAGTGATTGTGGGTGCACTAAATCACCAATTTAAAATCGGGATTAAAAAATATATATCTTAAACTATTACTAGCAACTAAAGCTTAAATACTTATACACTAATATTTAAATATATAATAACATAAGTAGATATAATAAATTGATTTAAAATACATACCATATTATACCAATGTCGACTCTTCTCGGTTTTTGTGAAGGTGTAAGGTCAGATTGTATTTTTTTTTAAGACACTTAAGTGAGGGTGCTTTTCGGACGTTAAGTGGAAGCCGGTTCCACTGGCGGGCTGATGATACTGTAAAAGTATCTGCTGGAAGAATGTGTCGGAAAATGTGATCCGTCGCAAAAAGACTGCAGTGCCTGAAAAGTAGTAACAGCACTCTGAAAACTATTGCTACAAGGTTTGACTGTCCCATTAAAATATTGGGAGGTGACAGTCATTGGAACTAATAAATAAAATAATAATTGAATTAGGGACTAAAATACTAATATAGGTTTATAGTTGCATTGTTATTAAAATTATGAACTAAATATATTTTAAAATAAACGTTTTTAATAAATTATTAATAAGATGTACCTAATATTATGTACCTAAGTAATTGGTAGCTACTTCAACTTAGCTCAGATAATCAGAGATGTGATCGAATTTGCGCAAACCGTAGATAAAACATCCATTTTGTTCAGCAACACCTCTGAGACATCAACGTTACATACGAGTCACCATTGTCGATCTTTGAAGTTACAGAGTATCCGCTGTGGGAACTGACGTGACTGCCAAAGGCCCACCGCAGTCTCACGTCCACCACCAACTCGAACCAACCCAGCCGTGAACAACATCGCCTACACGCGCAACTCGCCGCAACATTCCTTGTGTAAAAGTTACTATAGATGGTTTACTCAATGCAATTTGCGATGTTAGAGTAAAATACGACTAAAATACGATAATATAGACGCAAATAATAGCGACTATTAATAGTGATACATTCATTTACGAGATGTAATAGTGCATTAGTGTGTTGTAAGTATGTAATAGTGAAAATGGCATTTGAAACTCTGATGCAAGTATTTATAAGTAAGTACCTACCTATGTAATAATTAGGCAATTAATTTAACTTGATTTTATTTTTCAATTATGCGATAGAAAGTTACTAGCTATGTGTTTTATTGTAGTTTAGTTTATTAATTGTTTTGTGTAGTTCATTTGTGTAGTTTTTAGATTTTATAGTTGATTTAAACTTGTTTCTTACACGGTAAGGTTAAAACACACAAACAAAATATAGGTAGGTATGGTATGACGTTGGTCCCCTGGGAACGAGGACGTGCTCTGGTGTAGGACGCCACCTCAGGGAGTCCGGCAAGCGGCGCAGGTATGTAAGTATATTAAAAGATTACATATTTGTGCCGTTTGCTGTAGAAACTCTGGGTCTATGGAGTCCAAACGCAAAAAAGTTTTTATTAGACATTGTACCGCGTCTTATCGTTTCCTCCGGCTGGCTCTTTCTTCGCCCAAAGAATCAGTATTGTAATTCAGCGGGGTAATGCAGCCAGCTTCTTGCCACCATTCCACGCGGACGGGACTTATGTCCCTATCCGTAGTATTAATATTATTTTTATTATATATTTTGTAAAAAAAAAACGAATATAAGTTGATATAGGTAGGTATAAGTACATATTATTTATTTGAGCTGTAGTGGTCCGGCGCAAAACGCTTCAATCGAAAAAGGTTTCGTTTTGGACCTTGGCATGTACAAAGAACACCGTTCCCGCATATAGTACTAAATTTATGGCTCGCAGAATACTTGCAACCTAGTTCAACAAAAAAATAAGTAATTAAATCAGATTCTCTCGCCTGACCAGCAAACTTCCACTAGCAAACTTCTAACTTTAATAGATATTAGTTTAAAAATCATTTTTACTCAGCAAGCATAAATCTAATGTCAACCTTATAGCTAGTATTTTTAAGATTATAATTGTGTGCTACTTTTGTCCACTAAGGAATAATCTGAGGCAATATCAACCTTATAATTAGCGGTTTTAGGGCTGTAATTGTGTGCAAATTTAATAGCCCCATCTATGATCGAGTAGCGGAACTGTTTCTTAATGACAGCTTTAAAAATGTTCCGTGTATATTAATTGAAAACTTTAAAAATATTATATTCATCAATATTTACTTACAATAAACTGGAACGAGGTTCTCTTGTCGAAGAAGAACCTGTTTTACACTTCCGTAGCACGCAGGTCTGCATATTATCCGTAAAACAACAAAATAATCCATCATACACTAATTCATTATGTACCGATTGGTCTAGCTTTGATTCTCATTCCGTTTTGTTTCTTGCCCTGTCTCTGACTGTAGGCCTACTTTTACAAAGTGTTTAGGGCAATACTTTTAGCTTGAAGCCTGTAACTCTAAACTGCAAAAACTAACGTAAATACTGATCTTATGCCCCAGTTAAAATTCTGGTAAAAAACGTGAAAAAACATGAGAAATACTAAACAATTGCTTGCGTTTTACAAACAAAACAAAACGCGTGGAACAATAATAAATTACCTACATCACGCTATATTTTAAAAGTGCGAGTTTATCTTCATCCAATGCGTTTTATGTGCCTTTCAAAATTAATTTGCAAGGCGCAATGGACAGAATACAATATGTATATATGTAGGTCAGAGAGATTATGTATATAACAAGACGGGGCAAGAAGGAGATCATCATTAAAGTTAGAACAATCGTCTCTCAGAATTAATTTTGTCTATGACAGTGTCTTGTAGGTTATGGTTGTGATTGACGTGCACTTTCAAATTAATGTTTTTGTTTTACTTATATGTCGACCTGCATGCTAAGGAAGTGTAAAAGATGTTTTTCTCCTACAATTGACAAAAAAAAAGAAAAAAATCCCCGTCATGATTACAGCGGATAATTGCCCGAACAGTGCCCCTGTGGCTCTCGAGCCTATGCCGTCTAGGTTCTACTACTTCACCACAAGAAAAGCGATTTAATTTTTAATGTCTCCGTTGTCGGCTGATAAAACATATTATTGGAGATGGGGGCTTCCAGACATCAAAATAACTTGTTAAAGTGTAAATAAAAATATATTAAAATAAAAATACATCTTTAGTTATTTTTACTTTTAGAAATCAACAAGATGCGATTGTCATAATGACACTCGCGATCTTTTTTACGACGGATACTTGAGGATTAAAGAACCTTATTTCAACGCCTATACCCAAGATTAAAAAATTACCCTTTTTATAATATCAAACGACATCTAGTGGGCGTTTTTTTTACCAGAATAAATCGCTATCGCATTGCCATTTCTAACGGTTATTGAGTAACAATAAGTTTGAAAACCTTACCCAACATTTCCATTGTATTGCGATGCGATGTAGAAATTCTGTTGTATCGTTATCTTTACTACACAAACTACACTTCCCTTCCTGGAAATTTATATGAAACATTTTTTATCAAACCTAAAATGCAAACTTTCTACACGAAGTTTCATTAAATATAATTGCTATATTACCACCAGTATGTCGACCATTATGTAGGTAGTACCTATTAAGTAGTCTATTATAAGTTAGATAATAAATATTTATATACCTACTTGTATTTAAACATTAGGTGCCTTAACAAATCATAAAAACTAGTCGTTAGTAACTAGGGATCACAGTTCCTTCAAACAGTTGTAGGTAGGTACCAAATTTAATAATAAATAAATATTACCAGACAGGTCACACAGCGCCATCTAATTTCCGTGGTAAGCTACGAGGCTTGTGTTACGGAAACTAGATGGTTGATAAACTACATTATTATACTTTTATTTTTTTTAAATATATACATATTATACATATAAACACCCAGACCGAGACAAATTATACAATGTACAACTTGCCCTCGGTGGAAATCGAACCCACGACCTCCCGAGTTCACGGCAACGTTTGTTACCACTAGACCACGGAGGCGGTCGTTTTGTCAATTTGTATTTGTCAAAGAGATCAATCTTATAAGAGCGGGCATTGGTTGTTATTTTAATTTTTGTTACATTATTCTTTTCGCTATGTACTTACTTTATTATTGTCGAAGAACGTGTTTTACAATTCCGTAGGATGCAGGTCGGCATATTGTCAGTGAACTACAAAATTAATTTAAAAGTGCACGTCGTACACTGGCAACTGGCAATGCACTGTCATAGACTAATTAATTAAGACGGTTGTTGTAGCGTTAATTCTCATATGTTAAGCTTGTTATACTCGTATATCCTATCTTGTATTTACTGTCTTTGGTATTTGTATAAAAATAGGTATACCTGTTAATTACCTAGAGAAAAAGTTTTATATTGTGTCATTATGGCGTCTAATGGGGTGTATCACTAACTTTTTATCACGATAGATGGCGCATGATACATGGTACCTAATATGACTGTCAGTTGCATAGAAAACTTGTATTCTTATTAGGAAATTTATTATTTTCTGGATATTATGCAGAAATGTACTTTTGAGTGTACAAATCGAGATTTCCAAGCGAAAGCAAAGATATGGTGATCTCAAAATTGCCGATCTATTAATTCAACCTTTTTTTTATTTTAAAGACGGTGTTCGCTTACTTAATTCGTCTTTTAAGGTAGGTAACGTTAAGTTAGAATACAAAAAAAATCTATTATAAAAACGTTAAACTACAAATTAAGAAAATGATCCGTCATAGGTGTAAACAAGGTACCAGTGCCGCTAGCGACATCTACAAAAAGCATTGCCTGATACACCCCATTGTCTCTGCCTACCCCGGGAGAGGTAATGTGGCGTGAAGTATGTAATACAGCACAAGAAGGTTATAGTTTATTTTGAAAGATCACCTCATATAGTCATAACAGTTGTTGTGCCGGGTAAACGAAAGAATTGTAAGGTAACTCGTCTACTTTTTTTGTATACAAACACCTAACAGTTCTTTAACCACCTTACCTACTTACCTACAATCACCCTATAATTAGAATCTTATTGTAGTCTGAAAACTCAGGGAATCTAATAGGCGAGCAATAATAAAGCTACCAGTAAACTCGAGTCTGACTTGTGACATGACAAGGTACCTACCGAACAAATTTGACAACAGTGTTGCCAAATATATATTTTAAAAACGACATAAAAATATTATAAAAGTGTATTAATTTTATATAAATACAATATAATCTTAATAGTTATAATATAGATACTGTTAATAAATTACCTGTTTAAAATAATAGATTAATTTAGTATAACCTATTTTTGGGTAACCAAGGAATTAAAATTATGTGATTTGTTGCCTAGAAGTTGCCAATTTGATTTTTTGTGTCAATTTTCTTTATAGACGAGTGCTTGATTTTATTATTAGATTTAAATTAATTTGAGCGTAATATAACTTCTAGAATTGGTTTTTTTATTTCAGTAGTATGTTTTAGCATAGAATAACATTTAAGAAAATGAGCAGAGTAAAGTATTTAAACGATGTTCACGATGAACATTATTGCGCGGGCAGTGTCGGTGGTGACTTTCGGCGCGCGTCGTCATTGCGGCTGCGTGGAGAGAAGAAAATGGTGCAGCGCTCACCCCTTAGTACGAGAAAATATATTTCTGTAATCACGGAGAAGGCAGAACAAAAGAACAGAGGCGATGGACTTCGCCCTGGAGAAGCTGGCCGGCAGAGGAGTCATGTAAGTTTATCATTCCAACATGATTAATTTATTTTCATATTCTGCCACCTACGGCAGCCTAATATTAATTATTTAGCCAACCCATTGCTAAGTAATAACTAGGGCTGACACCTTTAAATAGAGCAGACCCAGAGATTTTTGAATGATCATTTTTTTTATTGTAAAACGAAAATTTTTTTGGTTAACTAGATAAATTATTAATAAAATAGTATAGTCAAGTGGTTGCAGCTGTCCCGCACTGTTGTTTATTTATTTATTTATTTATTCGTGGGAAAATTTACAGCCTTTGCAATATTATGTATACAAAAAATATCTAATCTCAAAGCCTTACAAATTTTCACTGTTAGCTATAATAATAAATAATAAAAATAAGAACCAACAAAATCAGTATAATAACAATGAGATATGAAATAACAATTGCATTTGTATACTGATCCCGTTTTACACCTTAAGAATTATACAATATAATAAAATTAATTAAGTGCAACAACAAGTATTAGTAACAATAAGTAGGTACTCAAACAACACTTTACAAATTTTTACAAGAAACATAAATGAAACATAAGTAATAGAAAAATATATAAAATAAACTAAAACAAGGATCAAATAAATAATTTAAAATAATAATAATGTAATATTTCAACATTTTAATGGACATTACTCAATATGCTCATCACAGTACTCTGTAGTCAATAAACGTCTGTGATGATTGTGTGATGGCTTACGCTCCTGGCCTGGACATTGATATTAAACCCAGGATATGTAGCCCGGATATGCATTATTCAAACCCTAGTGGGTGGCAGCCCTAGTAATAACTGGAGAGCCTTATTTTAAAGAATGGTAAATATTATAGTTTGTACTATAGTACCTACCTTATCATAAAACTATGTTTTTTACTTAATTAAACAATATTTATGTGTCACAAGATTAATAGATTATCACAGTAATATTCTCTTGTTTTAACTTTTAATAACCAACAATGGGATATTTAAATATAAAAAATTAAAAACCTTTTTAATAATAATTAGAAACAATAAATGAGGCAAGTTTTACGATTATTGATGTTTATCTGTGATCACAATTATGAAGGGGCTTACTTACCGACAATCAAAGGGATCTTTTGCTCCTGTTCAACAAACATTAATAGATGTGTGGAGGCATATATTCATTACATTATTTATAAAAGTATTCTTCTAATGAAAAGATTAAATGTAAACCAGCCTATAGCCTGAGACACCATTATTCTCCTCTCTCTCTCTCACTTGGTGATATAACCAGGATCCAAGTAGGTACTCTACTTAATCTTATTGTTTCAGTCCTTCAACTCCAACGCTCGAAAAAATGGCAGGACTTGTGGGAAAACTTGTCACGAGCGTTGTATAGACAGAAAGCTTAGTTTGAGCGTAACAGATTCCACCCACACCCCTCCAGGTTCCCCAGGAGACTTGCCCGATGATGACTCTCTTAAAAGTTATGCAACCATAGACTCAGTAGACGCAGCCTTTGCACCTTTCAATGGCACAACTTTCAGTGGCCGTTCTATGCGTTATGTCCTTCATTGCTCCTCACACGCAGGTTTAGCTGGTGACGAATATCTAACGCCTACCCAAAGAGCACAAAAACAAATTCGTCGACTTAAACACTTGTTAAATCATGCTAAAAAGGACTTAGATCAGAAAGACAGTGAGATATTTCACTTAACCAAAGAAGTTGTTGAGTTGCGCCTTTATAAGGCGTCTTTATGTTCTCCAGATGAAAAGTCGAATTCTAGCGAAATTGTTACTATAAGGGAAAATGATGAAGACGAATCTAAACATGATGAGGCTTGCGGGACAAGCTATGACGTTACTGATGGCAGACTCTTCAAGTCTGGAACACCTAATCGAAATGAAATGCAAGGTTCTTTTACTGATTCCGGGCATTTTGATGACTTAACGAATTCATCGCTTCATTCAAAAGAGTCCATACTGCACCATGATGCCTGTTGTATGACAGAGGTAGAACTAAATGAGCTGGATAGTGAAAGACGTTTGATTGAGTTCTACGATAAGAAGATTGAAGATGTCATGCGCAGTAATGTTGGGGATAGTCAGGAGTTGAAGAAGGTAATATATATAATTGACTTTTTATATATCTCTAATATATGAGTATTATAAAGATAAATAAATTGTAAAGCAAAACGACAATCCAGAATCTTATATTTTATGTGTTTTCCAGGTCCACAACGATAAGGTAGAAGCATTGCTCCAGAAGTTGTCTGATGTGAACAGTCGGTATTGTGAGGTGTTGCCGAACTATGAGCAGGCTCGGGAGAAAATCTTGGTACTGGAGAGACAACTTGAAGAGCTGGGCAAACAGCTCCGAGATCAGGATGCCCACCATGGAGATGTCTACTTGCAGATGTACAACAAAGGAGTGGAAGCTGGAAAATTAGAAGTGGAGAAGGTTAGTAACTTGAACCACATTGTGTTAAGTATATAGTATTGATTCTAGGTTAATTGTTACCAATCCAAGGATTGTTTTTTTCACAAATTCATACAAACTGTGTCCACGGTGCAGCAACATCGAAATGACGAATCATTCATCGACCTCTGTCTCATCACTGCTGGCTGCAGGCCCAATTGCCGCTGCACCATTTGCAACCCTTATCCAACCATCCGTCGGGGGGTTGTCCTGTACGTGGTCTCCACTCTAGAACCCATTTATTTTGAAATCTTTGTCAAATCAATCAATCCTTCAATTCTATTCATCATAGAAATACCAAGGATAGCTCTCTCTGAGCGAATTTAAATTTGTGGAACAGTCATGTCAGTATCCACATCTCTGACTATACAACATTACAGGGAGGACGCACTAGTTGGCCATAGAGGCAATACCATGATGATAAAAATGTCAAAATTCGACTAAGAGCCGGTAACTAAATTCTTTCTGCGGGTTATTTTTACCTAAATACAATAAAATGTATGGGGATACGGTCATTTAAGTGAATGAATACCAGTAGCCCTATTCTGATACTTAAGCACCAACGTTATATAGTGGAATCCCTTTAATAATGGAACCGTCAGTGTAAACTGCTATTAAAATTCGTATAAAGGTTTCCACTACAGATGATAGCAAAATAACGTTACGATGCGTTCATTTAAAAATAACTATAATATATTTATTTCATTAATTGTCAAATTTTTGATTTTTTACCTAATGTGTGTTATAAATGTTTTATGTAAATATACAATCTTAGTTTAATTAATATAAATGTTGTTAACTTTACTATAAATTCGCGGCGGATAATCTTAAGTATTTAATTCACGTTTTGCCAATGATTTTGAAGTTGCAACCCCATGGGTGATTTTTCCAAAACGCTATTTTGACGTAAGTTCGGCTATGATCGGAAAAACTCGGGCCAAAAGTGGTAGTAAATAACAGAATTCACTATATTGAAAATTTAACATAAAATACGGCTGCTGCTATGTTTAAAAATACCTACTATATGTTCTTCACAAATATAGGTAAATAATATTTGTTCAAGTGTTTTGCAGCTGTAAAGTATGTATAGGTACTTTAAAAATTTATACCTATAACTCGTAATACATAATTTCAACTAAGTAAAATTTTATTTGGTTTTTGCAAGAGCCGTTGCGCAATAAAAATCATTGCATAGTTATGTATAATTTTAACGTTGTCTATTATATCGCATTTTACACTTATTTATTTAGTAAAAAATACCTTATTAACTGCCTCCGTGGTCTAGCGGTTAAGTCCGTGGATTTATTTATTTATTTATTTATTTATTTAAGGACAACCAGTGGTCGGTTACATTATTGCTTACTTAAAAACTAGGACATAAATTCAACGATAAATGTACCACCTTTAGGTGCCACAACATGCACAAAATACAAGTGGTATATATATATATATATATATATATATATATATATGAATAATTAAAAAAAATATAAAATGAAATTAAATTAAATTAAATTCTAAGTTTAGACATACAAAAAGCTTAATAAAAGCTTAATAAAAAAAAAATGAACCACGTCTTAAAAACATAAAATAAAATATTGTACTTAATCTAATTTAATAATAATATTAATAGGAACAATGTATCTTAACATATAACTTAAATTTTGAAAGCGAATCGTTGAACATATCTATTTCTTGACCAATCTCTTTATAATTTTTTGATAATCTAGATACAGGAGAGCTTTGTTTAAGATTAGTTCTGGCTTGAGGTGGGCGTAGTAGTGGAGTAGGATATCGTGGCAGTCGGTTTGGAATCCAGATTTTAAATAATTTTAATAGTTGTGGACAGTCTATTTGGTTTCTAAATAGTTTATATAGAAAACTCATATGGAGAATGTGTCTACGAACTATTAAACTGTCGATGTTAAAATGTTGAAGTTTGTCATGGTAGGTCAGAAGCTTATTAGGTATTTTCAAATTGTACGATAAATGTCGTAAGAATCTTTTTTGTAAGCGCTCGATACGTAAGTGGTGGACAGTATAATTTGGTGACCATACTACACTGCAATATTCAATAATACTTCTAACAAAGGAATTGTAAATTAGTATTTTAGTTTTTAAATGCTTAAATACTTTCCCGTTTCTTATAATAAATCCTAGCATTTTCGAGGCTTTGTTTATAATATGATCGAGATGAGGAATAAATGTAAGTTTGGTATCAAATATAACTCCTAGATCGCGTACAGTGTTACATTCCTGTAAATTAATCAATATCATCACAACCGTTTCCCTCTAGGGGTGGTCAGAAACCACGCTTATAAATAAGCGGATTCACATTTAGCCAACTTTACTATAGGCCAATCATGACAAGTGGCAAGCTCGTCGATGTCTCCAGCGCGGCGTACCAAACTCGAGAAATATCACACAATAAATTAAATATATTTAAATGTATTAAATAAATATGTTTATGTCCCCACCAGGAATCGAACCTGGTACCTCCGAGTCCTAATCCACGGACTTAACCGCTAGACCACGGAGGCAGTATGCTCAATACATAGAGTAAATTTATTGTTTTCCATAATTATTCACATTGTAGCACGTTGTTAAACAAAATACCACCACTTTTAACTAACAATATTTACAGTAAAGTAATATACAAATTAAAAAAACTTTAATTCGACTTGACGTGTCCGTGTAAAAGGCGGGAAATCCTTCCGCCATGTTACCTATGAGTGTGACGCCACTGAAAGTACAAGTGCATTCCAGTTATAAGCCGCGCTAACATCACATGCTAAATTTTTGCTCAAACTGACATATTCATACATTTTGTTGGTAATGGAACGATTTTTTTTTTTGTTCACTTCTGATGAATGAGGTAATAGGGAAGGCAAAGGGTCTAGCCCATACAGCCAATTCTGACGTAATATATATATATATATATATATATATACTGTAAATTAATACTATTTATATTATAGTTTGTGTGAACAATATTACTATTATGTTTACGTGTAAATTTTATATGATGACATTTTGTACTATTTAATAACATATCATTATTGAAGCACCATGTATAAAGATTATTTAAATCATCTTGTAGTAACAAGCTATCTTGTATTGTAGAAACTTTTTTACATAATTTAAGATCATCTGCAAAAAGGTAAACGTTACTGTTTTTAATAATGGAAACGATATCATTAATAAATAAATTAAATAGCCAGGGCCCTGGGTGGGACCCTTGGGGGACACCTGAAATTGCAGTATAGGCCTGAGACTTAAAACCCTTTAAGACGACATATTGCTGACGATCTGTAAGATATGAAGAAAACCATTTTAACATTTGACCACTTATACCATAACGCTCTAATTTTTGTTTTAAAATAATATGTGAAACTCTGTCGAACGCTTTAGAGAAATCAGTATAGATAGCATCCACTTGGTGACCTTCATCAACGACATTAACAAGGTTATCATGGTAAGTGACCAAATTTGTATTAGAGGACCTATATTTAACAAAACCATGCTGATCATCAGTTAGCAATTGCTTGAAATGGTATTGTAAATATGGATATAGCAATGCTTCAAAAACTTTTGCAAAGAAGGATAAAATTGAGATAGGTCGATAATTTGTTATTTGTTCCGGCTTTCCATTTTTATGTATTGGGACAACTTTAGCTACTTTCCACTTACTTGGAATATACCTGTTGTGAGTGATTTATTGTAAATAATATATAGTGGTAATTTTAATACCAAGGAGCATCTAATAATAAAGCAAGAGGGAATTTCGTCAGGTCCGGCCCCTTTAGAGGGATCAAGTCTTTTTAGGTATTTATGTATATTTGCTTCAGTGATATGGATAATGTTTATAGTATTAACATTAATATTATCATTATTGTTGTCATTATGATGAGCTATAGAGTGTGAACTAGTGTAGGTAGAGGAAAAATATGAAGCAAAAAGATTACATACGTTAGGACCTTCTGTGGCCGAAACGTTATTAAGTGTCATTGTGTCAGGATATTGATTTGGTGAGTCACGTTTATTTTTAAGATATGACCAAAAGTATTTTGGATTGCATTAAATACTATTTTCAATATTTTGTATGTATTTTTTGTAACAGACTGATGTTAATGAGTTACATCTTTTAATTAATATCTTTAACGAAATTTCGTCTAGTGCATTTCTATAAATTCTATATTTGTGTAATATCTTTATTCTTTCTTTATTAAGTTTTATAAGTTCTTTTGAAAACCAACGGGGGCTTTTGCGATTGTAAATTTTAGTTTTGGGAACGAAATTACTAATGGTTTCCCTTAAAATTATATAAAATTTATCGACCATTAAATTTACATCATCGAATTTGTCCAACTCATCATACCAGTTAATTTTTTCTAGTTTAGAGGTTATATTATCGTAATCTGCTTTATAAAAGTTATATTTAAATTCCTTATCATTAACTTTAATTTTAGTTTGAGATATAAATTTTAAAGATATGTCCAACGGTACGTGTAGGGGGTCCACATTTATTAATTTTTTAGACTCGGAGGTACCGGGTTCGATTCCTGGTCGGGACACAAATATATTTAATAATGTAAATAAATACATTTAAATATTATTTAATTTATTTGTGATATTTCTCGAGTTTGGTACGCTGGAGACATCGACGAGCTTGCCACTTGTCATGATTGGCCTATAGTAAAGTTGGCTAAATGTGAATCTGCTTATTTATAAGCGTGGTTTGTGACCACCCCGAAAAGGAAACGGTCGTGAAGATCACCCCTCGTCTAATTGTCTGCTCTGATGACAAGAGGGCTGGTTCTTTCCTCGCCCAGAGATTCAGCATAGCGATTCAGCGAGGAAATGCGGCCAGCGTTCTAGCCTCCATGCCGCGCGGATACGATTTATATTTAAATTAAGTTTTGTAAGTAGGTTTTTTTTTTCTTTTAGTTTTTTTAATATTATTATAATTATTATTTTTTCTAAATAAATTATAACTTAGAAAAAATATAAGTATGATGATAAAAAAAATAGAATAAATGACAAATTTCGTTACAATATGACCGCCTCCGTGGTCTAGTGGTAACAAACGTTGTCGTGAACTCGGGAGGTCGTGGGTTCGATTCCCACCGGGGGTAATATGTATATATTTACAAAAAAAAAAGTATAATATGTAGTTTATCAACCATCTAGTTTCCGTAACACAAGCCTCGTAGCTTACCACGGAAACTAGATGGCGCTGTGTGACCTGTCTGGAAATATTTATTATTTTATTATTATTATATTTGGTGACGAATACTCGTTTATTGATTATAAGCTTTACTTGGCCAGTATTTTGCATATTAATTGCTTAGCAATATTGTAATATTATTTGGTACGTTGCATGTTTTCCTATTTCAGGAAGTTGATGTAGGTGAGGGAACCAGCAGAGTGTCGGTCCAGGAGCTGCTGGACCAGCTGCAGATAACACAAACAGAGCTCCAGAATGTGCGGGTGAGATGATACTTCAATACTTAGACAAAGAGAGGGAGACAGCCTTATGCAAGTTTAAAGGTGGTAGAAAAGGTTGCACTAATTTATACACGAAAAATATTGGAACCCAGTCTTAATAGCAACCAAAATAAATAATGAATGTAATTCAAGTAAAAAATTTTTGGATAAATTTATATTTTATAATACTCGATGTCTTTGTATGCTCTAACGTTAGTCTATGTGATTCTATTGATAGAAATAAACAACATTTCCTAAGAAACCATAAAATAAAAGTGACAATTTTTTTTTACCTAAAACCATCGATGTATATAGATAAGCCTATTCAATACAAAACGCAGTCTTAAAAACGTGCCGCTTGCTTTGTGTACCTACCAAGTTTGGGGGGCAATTCTCAAGCAAGGATAATGCCACATGCTTTATTCATCGGAAATTATATCACAATGCATACACAAAGACTAGTTTTATCGATATAAATATTAATATTAGGCGCTCTCGACACTTGCTATCTCGCGACTGTTGGTGCAGCTACATGACTTCGATTGGTTTTACGGGAACGTTTTTTATATCAGTGAGGGCCTATCTATATACATCGATGCCTAAAACATTTTATTTTTATTTTATTTATTAGGAAAAAAAAACAATTGTACAAATAAGACTTATTACTAAATAAAAAATGACGTCTGAATTTAGAGTACAATCAGCATCAATTTCCACAAATAACATGATTTATACAAGTAAGAAGCAAAATATATTTATTATATGTATGTTAACATATAAATAAAACTGAAAAGATATGTTGGCTATTTTAAAATTAACAGTTTGTATAAAGAATCAAAATTAAATAAATGCGTTTATTTCGGGATAGTATCCATAGGGGTTAGTAACATTTATTTATTTTATTTATTTTTTATATTTGCCTTGTCCCTCCTGAGGCACTGGGCACATACATATGAGTATGTACCCAGTGCCTCATGATAGGGCAATCTGGCTTCTCACTAACTGCCCTTAACCACGACAAAAAAAAAGTTTGATAACTATATCATAAAAATTGTGTAAAATTCCTCTTCTAACGAATTGCCCCTCGATAATTGAAATAAAATTCTTTATGCATGTTTTTTTTTCTTAACTACAACAATGTAATAAAATATAAAAAAGTTAATTATCATCACAACCGTTTCCCTTCCCGGGGTGGTGGGAAACCACGCTTATAAACATTTAGCGAACTTTACTAGAAGTGGCTAGCTCGTTGATGAACGTACCAAACTCTAAAAGAGAATATTTTTTTGTTTCCCGAACCACCAGTATATTATAAAATATAATTACTAAATTAGCTAGATGAGTGCACGGACTATCGTGACCGTTTTTTGTTTGTTGTAATAACGCACGCTTGTATTGTCCGTGCTGAAAGGGTTAAGACGATGTTGCCACGTAATCCGTGCATCAACGACGTGACTCGTTTCCGCAATACTGAGTAGAGATCATCTGTGTGCGCGTACGCAATGCAGCGATGCACTGCACCAACGAGGGAGCCCCATCATCATCCTGAAGTTCATCAGAAATCATTGTTCGCCACTTCCGACGGTTTCTTTCAAAAAGTTGTTTGGTTCTATCAATAGAATCAAAAAAATCGATTATGAACTGTTAACTTTGGTCTTTGTGCGTAAAGAACCAAAAATACACTCTCTAAATACATTCGCGGAACTGGATCACTGCTTGTGATATCCTACTGCGCCAATGGGGTGTATCACTAACTTTTTATCACGATAGATGGCGCATGATAGATGGTACCTAATATAACTGTCAGTTGCATAGAAAACAGAAGTGAGCAGCTTTTAAGTGTACAAATCAGGATTTCCAAGCGAAGGCAAAGATGTGGTGATCTCAAAATTGCCGTTCTATTAATTCAACCTTTTTTTATTTTAAACACGGTGTTTGCTTACTTAATTCGTCTTTTAAGTTAGGTAACGTTAAGTTAAAATACATTTTTCTATTATAAAAATGTAAAACTACAAATAAATAAAAAAAATGATCCGTCATAGGTGTAAACAAGGTACCATTGCCGCTAGCGACATCTACAAAAAGCTTTGCCTGATACACCCCATTAAGTTACCGATGCAACGAAATGAGTTATTAAATAAGGCTAATACAAGATAAAGGCGACACCTCGATCTTGTATTAGCTCTTATTAAAAATGACTTTCGTTGCATCAGCAACTTAATTCTACACGAAAATAATTATTCTAAGTTATGAAGTCAATTTCCTCTCAGTCAAGACAAATATAACTATGATTTATCAATCGACTATTCTGTGTATTTTTTGTAATGAGGTTTCTTTTGCTTATAGTTTTCTATTAGAATAACAACTCCATAGAGTAGTCAATGCATTTAATTATTAACAATTTGCAACTAAACTAATAAAACATCTTTTATTACTTTTTCGCTTAGCGTTATGATAGAAGCAATTAATTTACATTATAAATAAAACATTTTTTTATTACCGAAAAAAATGTAGGTAATATTTCACAATTATATTGTAATAATCCATGCATGTTGTGCCTAATAACTTGTACACCCTACTTCTTATAGAATCTGCAAGAATTATAAACTTTATATTTACATTAAGAATATTTCTAAATTATAACGCTTTATAGTATATACTGGATGGAATTTATTGAAGAGCAAATATTTTTGTATTATTATCTAGAATAAAAATAAAGAACTGCGATTTTTTTATTTTAATTATTTATTAATAATATCTTAAGTTACGGTGCAGAGAAGTTTTCCTAAAAATATCGCCACTCATACTGTGCCTAATCAAGTAGGTAGCGAGAGATCGACGAACGCGCGGACGTTGACATACGTAATTCTTTCTCTATTTTATCTCGGCTGTGGGTGAAATAAATTCACAATAACACTCCCCAGCCTTTAGATATTTATCACGATGGATTTAGCGATTTTCAATCGCGACCTTATTCGCTATGCCGTAGATTTGTTTTTCGGATAATGATTCAAATTGGGGATCTACTAATGACATCTGAAGTCTAAAAAAAATATTTGCTCTTTTGACAATTACACGCGGTAGAACTGCGTCTTGGTCTAACGGTTAAGTCCGTGGATTTAGACGCGGAGGTACCGGGTTCGATTCCTGGTCAGAACACATTGTATTTAATTAGTTTGTGATATTTCTCGTCTTTGGTATGCTAGAGACATCGAAGAGCTTGCCAAATGTAAATCCCCTTTTTAAAGCGTGGTATCTGACCACCCCGAAAGGATTTTATTTTTAATAATTATAGATAATATTCAGTAATAAAGGAGTAAAGACGAGTCAAATACATAAAGACATACAAAGTTTTCACATTATATTAATATTAATTATTGTATAGGTATTTTGGTACTTTTTTACAAATAAGTTGAAAATAAACGACAAGAATGAACATTAGAATGAAGATGATACCTATTGTTCGCGCCATTCGCGGTATATTGACCAATTTTGGATGGTTAGGCGTTATTGTGATCAGTCGGTGCATAAACAGACATTCCCAATTTGTTACCCATATACCTAGTCCTGTCTCTTTCTCGCCGCTTTCTTTCTATATTACCCATCCCGATCACGCTAGTTCAAAGGCCTGAAGAGAAGCAATATATAACCGGCCGCTAAAGAGTCAAAAAATAGTCGTTGTCTTAATGTCGTCATAGAAGACGCTGAAGAAATCTCGTTGTTTTTTTTTTTTTTTTTCTTTTATTATTTCCAGACAGGTCACACAGCGCCATCTAGTTTCCGTGGTAAGCTACGAGGCTTGTGTTACGGAAACTAGATGGTTGATAAACTACATATTATACTTTATTTTTTTGTAAATATATACATATTATACATATAAATACATACATACATATAAAAAAATCGTCCGCCTCCGTGGTCTAGTGGTAACAAACGTTGCCGTGAACTCGGGAGGTCGTGGGTTTGATTCCCACCGGGGGCAAGTTGTACATTGTATAATTTGTCTCGGTCTGGGTGTTTATATGTATATATTTACAAAAAAAAAAGTATAATATGTACTTTATCAATCATCTAATTTCCGTAACACAAGCCTCGTAGCTTACCACGGAAACTAGATGGCGCTGTGTGACCTGTCTGGAAATATTTATTATTATAAACACCCAAACAGAGACAATCGTTATCACCCGCATTCGTAAAACCCGTAAAATTAGTTCAGGTGAGTTCTTTTACCAGTTCCCTTTCTTGTTCTTGTTCTTGTCTTGTTGATTGCACCGATTATCATAGTATCGTCTATATATCTAATTTAAAGATTAATACGACCCCGCGTCTCTACCTATATAACATATTAAAATACACGTGAAAAACCTTGCAGATTGTATAGTTTCCCGTAGTTTTATCGTGTGGTATTCCAGGATCCGACATACGGCGGCGCGGCCCCCTCTCGGGCGCTGCTCAGTGCCAAGGAGGCTGTTTCTTTGTGGGTACTCGGAGCTCGAAAGGTGACACCACCACTTATAACACAGGCTTCTTAGCACACGTACACGAGCGAATATTGCTAAAGTTCACCTTTTTTTTTACATTTTTGTATATATACATTAGGTAGGTTGTTAAACATACCTCCTGCTCGTGCAGTTCAAAAATTTCAAAGATATATCTGAGTGTTCTTTTTGGAAATGTAGGCAATTAGAGATAAAAATCCAGTTAAAGATAAAACCACCACTTACTGAAAGAATTGGGCATAAGCAGGTCTGCTGTTGATTAAGGAACGAGCTTCCAAGACGGCATTAACGGAAACATACAGTATTTGGTTGGGTAGGGAGAGGAGAAGAATGGCATATGGTAAGCGTCTTATTGCGCAATAAAAGCCTACAGTCGATCGCAAGCCCAAGACACCATTGTTCTCCGTTGGACCCGGTACCCGTACTGTGAATCCATGAAATGATTTAAAAATTGTCTTCATCTATCTTTTGCTATGTTTCTCTGTCCAAAATTAGGTATCATCATCATTACAGCCCCTAGAACACAGCGTCCCAGACCTCCACTGCTGGAGATGGGCCTTCCAGAACATATGTCTGGAGAATTTGCCCTACACTCGCCACGCTGGCCAGACGGCTTGGCGAGGATATGATGTCAATTTTTAATGACAATTTATTAACGATTCCACAAGTTAGTATTAGTGGAACCGGGACCGACGGCTTAACGTGCTCTCCAAAGCACGGGAACGGTGGTGTTGTAAATCTATGACAAATGTACGTAAGAAAAGTGTATTTCTCATTGGTACATGCCGGGTGGGTTTGAACCGACCTTTGTAGGATTTAAGGTACGCGTTCTTACAACCGAGCCACCACCGCGCCTAGTTAATTAGTTATTATTAACTAATTATAATATACTACACATAAACATATATACAAGTACAGGGTGCGGCAGGGAAACTTGCTGATTTGAATTGGGCGCCAATGAGCGAGGAGTTTAATGATTAGGTATATGAAAGTGAAAATATGTCTAAAATCACAGTAACTTTGTTTACCAGAAAACTGATTGATTACTTTTCCTAAAATTACACTCGGACTTAAAAAATCAAGGAAAACATTGGAGTGTCTCCGTGAGAAATTCGTCTTTTAAAATGGTTTTGTCGTCAAAAAAGCTTGAGAACCGCTGCTCCAGGTATGGGGTAGGCCTCTACTAGGTTCTTAATATACAATTTTTTTTTAATATGAGTTGTTACCGAAATAATTGTTTGAAGGTTATTTCATAATTTAGATTAATATCATCCGCCGACCTTGCCGTCACTACTATATAAATCTGATTAATTATGATTGCATTAGCCGTATATTAATATTTAAAATTTTAGGTTTGGAATTATTTATTTTAACAAGCATTCTCTTAAAGTGATTGGGCAGGGAGAGGAGTAGAATGGTGGATGGTGATATTAACGCGCAATAAAATAAAAAAGTGAGGCCTCCTTTTCTTAAACCAGCCTATTGTCGGTTACAAGCCCGAGACACTATTCTTCTCTTCTCCGACACGATGGACCCGGCACCCGCACAGTAAATCTATGGAATGCTTAGAAATTTGTCTTCTAAATGGTGACTTTTATACCGCGTGGAATTTATTAAAGAGCAAATATTTTTATATTATAATCCAGAATTGAAATAAAGAACTATGTAATTTTTATTTTTATTATTCAGTAATAAAATGTTAAGTTACGGTGCAGAGAAGTTTTCCTAAAAATATCGCCACTCATATTGAGCCTAATCAACTAACACTTACGGCCGGTTGCATAAAGCATGATTAAAATAATCTATGTTCAACATATTTTTTTTCACGTGATTGTTAGTCAAACTGCCTCCGTTCCTGGACTTAGACTCGGAGGTACCGGGTTCGATTCCTGGTCGGGACACAAAAATATTTATTAATGTAAATAAATACATTTAATTAATATTTAATTTATTTGTGATATTTCTCGAGTTTGGTACGCTGGAGACATCGACGAGCTTGCTACTTGTCATGATTGGCCCATAGTAAAGTTGGCTAAATGTGAATCCGCTTATTTATAAGCGTGGTTTCTGACCACCCCGAAAGGGAAACGGTCGTGATGATACTGTTAGTTAGTCACTTTGAGTATTTAAGGCAATGACGTGCCTCATTGGCATATTTTACGTCAAAAGGTAATAATTCTTTATGCAACCAGTCGTATAACTTCCTAGCCTTTAGGTATTCAAACGATAGATATCGTGATTTTCAGACGCGCATTTTGTTTTGCGGATAATGATTTTTATCTTTAAAAAAGTTACCATTTTTATTTCAAAACCCATGTTCTATCAATGACTCCTGACGCCTTAAAAAAAATATTTGCTCAATTAACAATTACACGCGGTATATCTATATTATATATCAGATACATGGTGTCTTACAAGTTTTGAACGCTTGTGCTTCTCTCTCGCTCGCACAATCCAATATTTTTAAAGATTTTTCTTGTCTTGAGTGTACATTTGAGTATTTTTGAGAATAAAATATCCCTCAAAAAATAAACGTAGGTAAATGAAAATATGTCTCAAAATGTCCCTAATTTTATTTCATAGAAAGTTAATAAGCTGCATTTATCAAAGTACGTTTTTTTTGTTGTTGTTGTGTTCTCTTCTCCCGATGGATGATGAATGAGGTGATAGGGAAGGCCAAAGGTCTAGCCCATGCAGCCAAGTATGACGTAATTTTTTTTTTTATTGAGTTAATGGTGTTATAGGATAGATTAATGGGTTATTATCAAATTCCAGATGTTGCAGAATTTGATGCTTTTCTTTCTTTTCTTATAATATCCCAAACAAGTCTCGGATATAATATGGAAGGTCCACAGCGCGGGAAAACCGCAAAAAATAAACTGCAACTTGTGCCCCATATTTAAAGTCCAATTTATCGTTTTCTATAATTATTCACATTACAGCACATTATTAAACAAAACAACACCACTTTTGACGAACAATATCCACAGTAAATTTATTTGCAAAACACAAACTTGCACTTGATATGCCCGCGCAAAATATTTTATTTTTTTAAATATTGGATTGTGCGAGCTTGAGGGATGCAAACTCGTTGAACCCTCTTAAATAATGCTTCTTAAAATAACAAGGTCTATGGTTGCTTTTCATCATTTGTAATTTTCTCGAGCGGTATTGTATAATAAATCCTAATATTGTATAATAAATCCTAATATTGTATAATAAATATAATAATTTTCAAGTTTTCGACTTTAGCAACATTCGCTTACGTTGTACTCTAATTTGGCTTTGCATGACATTTTCAGTTGAAACAGCCTCTTTTGGTTTTGGTAAGGGACGGCGGGATTACGGTTCTTGTACTATTTTTTTTATAAATTTTATTTTCTTATAGGTTTTTTATATTATGTTTTGTAAATATATTATTGTTTTTATTATACTGTGTGGAATTTATTAAAGAGCAAATATTTTTATATTATAATCTAGAATAAAAATAAAGTACTGCGATATTTTTATTTTTATTATTCAGTAATAAAATCTTAAGTTACGGTGCAGAGAAGTTTTCCTAAAAATATCACCACTCATATTGAACCTAATCAAGTAGGTAACGAGAGGTCGACGTTCGCGCGACCGTTGACTTACGTAATTCTTTCTCGGCTGTGGGAGAGATCAATTAATAATAACACTCCCCAGCCTTTGGTATTTATCACGATGGATATCGCGATTTTCAGACGCGGCCTTATTCACCATGCAGTAGTGTTTTTTTTTCGGATAATGATCTGTATCTTTAAAAAAAAGCGACCTTTTATTATTTTAAATATTTGCTCTTTTGACAATTGCACGCGGAATATTGTTTTATATACAACTGTTTTTAGTATTATTAGTTTAATTTACCGCCAGTTTCCAAAATAATGACTTCATTTGCGCACGCGATTGGCTGAAAAATAATTCACAAATAAACTACCAATCACGATAATAAAATGTTAAACATTGGTTATTTTAATCTCCCTTTTCTTTTGGAAACTGGCGGTTAGATACGTTTCGCTAATTACATTAAACTAGACACTTAAGAGAAAAAACCGGTTTAGTGATTTTTGTTTAATAATAGTTAATTTATTATTTATATTTATTTAATATACCTACATTAAATATAAATTAAAAGCTACCTAAATAATAAAAAATAAAAAATCCGTGATAGTTCCAAGGAGACTGGCAACATTTCCCCTCTGTATAGCGAGGCTAATACGATAGAAGAAATAATTGCCAGCCTTCCTGTCTCCAGACTTTCCGTCAGCCGATTTAAAAACTCCTTGGCCAGGCGCTTTGCTCAGGGCCCATCATCTCGACTACAAACGGCGCAAATTCGTAACCGGTACCAAGGTTGGCGTATTTGCGCAACTTGTGGTTCTCAGCAGAAAAACCCGCCTTTCCTGCACGTAGCATCCCACACCAGAAACTGCCAAGTTTCCACGGCTCAACAGTTATTTCGTCGGGTCCCTTGCCATCGCTCCGCACAATCCCCAGAGAGTTCTTAGATTGCGAGCACAAGTGACAAGAGCCCTTCGGATGATGTCGTTGAGAGCTGCGTGACGAGGAATTCGGCTAGCACTTCTAGCACACAAAAGCCCGTGGTGTCCAAAACGATCGACTGGTTCTCCGCATCGACACTGTTGCGGGCTCCAAGACGAAGGCACACCGCCATAGTCAGTGTATTTTGATTAAGCACACTTAACACTTGTGCCAACCGATGCTGATATGAAAAAAAAAAACAAAATCTGATGCGATCGTTTAACGAAGCGTCTTTCGATAGGACTGTTTAGGATTTTATAAAAAAACTAAATTAGCTGCAACATTTCTAGTTACAGATATAGTGCATAATGTATTTCCATCGGAAAAATCGGGTCCCAATTGGAATACGACGGCACCAACCAAGTGTCAATCAATTATTGTGTCATTTTTATATCCATTAATATGGAACTTTATTATTTATTGTCAAATGATACTGAAGTTAATTGAAATAGCACGATGAATACGAACTTTCCGATAAAATACGAACTTTCAGATAAAATATGAACTTTCCGTTAAAATACGAACTTTCCGTTAAAATACGAACTTTCCGTTAAAATACGAACTTTCCGATAAAATACGAACTTTTACAATAAAATAATGCACTAAGTCTGTACTACTATTTATCTGTTGTGAACCTATTTTTAGCTTTGCAACGTCCGATATATTTTTTTAATTTTTATATAGTTAGCACTTAAAGTTGTTAAGACACATGGCATGGTATTAAATATAGACAATTATTTATTATTACACATTTGTGTTTATGGTAATTTATTACAGAGTCGAGTTTATAAAAAGATTGCATGTATATTTTATTTTTATTACAACTAATAAGGCTATAGTCCATTCGCGTTAAGAAAATATTGAGTCATTGTTGTCCAATCAAGTTGCAAAGAAATATAGTCAAAGTCCTTGAAGGTGACTTTTTAATACAATAAGTGTTGGTTGTTCATAACATTTTACATAAATTTTGAGTTTATCGCGAACAGACAGACTGACAGACAGACGGACAGGACTTTTTTTGTTTCTAATATATACCTTAAAACTTAAAATATGTTTTTTTATTGCATAAGACCTTTTTATTATCAGGTAGGGCACCCTGTGGCGCAAATGACTCACATTCTTAACGCGAATGGACTTTATCACAATGTTTAAATTTTTTAAATATCTTTTCAGGCAATGTACCGTCGCATTGTCGAGTCGCAGAAGGGAAACAAGTCGACTTTAGACCCCGAAGTGACCCTTCAGTTCCTCAAATCTGCTATATATTACTTCCTGACAGATCCAGAGAACCATCAAGGCCATCTCAATGCGATTGAAAATATCCTAGGCTTCTCGGAAACGGAAAAAAATAACATTCGAAAAGCTAGACCTGTCTAATTCTGATCCAATATTTGAAAATATTCGTCCTATTAGAATTACTACTCGCTCTTGCACTATTAATAGACATAAGTATGCGTTCTCATAGTGTAAATTTTTAGCTATTTTACTAAAATTCCGCTTACGATAAATTAAAAACTTTTACTTTAAAAACTAAAATTAAGGAAAAAATACTAGAATTAAAAAAAAAATCTTACATAAATTTTCAACCGAAAAAAAACACTTGTTAAATAAATTATAAGCTACAAGTATATTGATGGTTTGAAATGTGCGTTTTTTCTGAATACATTGTAACGGTCATGTACAAGGGAGGACAGCACCTTTGGTTATGGTTGGACGGCGTGGAATATTGTAGGGTACTGAGATTGTTAGAGAAATGTGTTGTTAAAAAAATTAAAAGTTGGTTGTATGGAAAACTTAAAAAAAAGAAATCAAATCTTATTTAAATAAGTCCAAATTAAAACTAAATATAATGTTTTTTTTTTAAATAAGTTTTAATGTCTATATGTATTATAATATTATTTGTATCTACAGCAGATAGCATACCCTTAAAATTATATTTGTGTCAATTAGGGTTGGATCAATAAATATTTTTTAAAGTTTCTTGGGCTACGTTTATATTATTTTATAGGATGAGATATTGCGTTCATTTATTCTAGATCTGAGCTACGTTCGAATGAATTAAATACAGATGAAATTCCTCCTTGAATATGATAAATACGACTTAAAATGGAATAAACACAAAACTATTCATATATGTATCTATTAAAAGTGCTAGAGCGAGTAATAATACGTTCTGATTGAATTAATATTTTATATTGTTTTAATTAATGGAACGCAATCTTAAGCGAAGCTCAGGCCATTGACTCATTAAAAAAAAAAACATTTCGCGCCAAATTTATTTCAAAAATATTATTTTTTGTATATTTTGAATGTTTTAGATTAAATAGTGTTTGGCGTCGCTTTATAAAAAAGATAAAAGAAAAAAAAAGTGACTTTTTATTTGTACAGTGACGCCGAACTAATTTTAAACAAATTTATAGTGTTATAGAATTTATATGGTTGCCCAATTGATATTAATAATGTTGTTGAAAAGGCATTTTATTTTTAAATTTAGAATTGGAAAAAAAAACTATTTCTTTTTTTAAAATCCGGTTTACAAAATGAAATTTCAGACTTTTTCTAGTAGTTTTAGATGTATAGTAGTACACTTTATAAAAATACCGAATAATCCAAATTTTGCCAAATTAACTTAGCCGAATATGTCGCTTCAACAACTTTCTGAGTATATCATTCCATGTTGTATGAATTTAAAGTGGTTTAAACGAACGTATACGAGTCAATGGGCAAGACTGTTGTACAATGTGTGATAATCTTTTGTTAGGTTAATTGCATGTAATATTGTGTAGACATCTCTCCATACAATTGATAATTCAATAAAAAATCGTAAAAAAAAAGTGCCAATTAAAGTTACGTACGTACGTACACCTTTAAAAAACGATATAATATTTTTACAAATAAATCTTAAATACCTATTTATATCTATAAAAAGTCAGTTTTTTTCATCAATTTTTCAATTTTCATGTACACCAATTAAAGTCATTGTTTAATAAATGGGGCGGAGAAGTATCCACACGTTTCGGGATCAGGCTCGAATTGCCGTCATGCCCAGTCAAGCCGGCATAGTGTTAGAGTCTGATGTCGGTCTGATTCCAGTTGCTAACATTCATGGACCTTGCGCGCCACTTACCATCAGGTGGGCGCAAGGTCAAATATCGAGCTAGTATTTAAAAATAAAACCAGCGTATCTGTCTCTGGGACATCGACGAACTTGCCACTTGTCATGATGACCTATATAACTTCGGCTTAAGTTCGGCAGGCCTGTACCGAATGTTCGGCCGACCTGTACCGAATGTTCGGCCGTAGTTCGTATTCGGCATAATCCGCATTCGGCCCATCACTACTTTATATATAGTCTTTGGCTATAGCAGATTTATTAATTCAATTAAGTATAAACTAAATGGAAATATTTCCATATTTTTTTTATGGAAAATTAAGTTTTTTTTTTTTTGTTTTTGACTATTGTATGAGGAGATGTGTATGGATTTTTTGTCTCATGCACGACAATTAAGTTAGTTTTGTTCCTTATTTTAAGCTAAAATAGTTCCTCGTCTCATTTTTACTTAATTAGTTTTGTATCCCAAAGAATTTTATTGGAACGTTTTTTTCAAGTGTGCAATTTTACGGCAACGATTTTTTTTTTGTTGTCAAAATTTATTCCTATTTTTATTATAGAGTAGTATGTAACGAAACTTAGTATCGATTACTTCGAAATAGACATCCAAAGTTGAGGTACGATGTTCGAATCCCGGCATGTACCAATGAATACTTTTCTTAACTACATTTGTCATAGAGTACCAACACCACCCTAAATAGTCTGGAGGGGCGGGGAAGTATCCACTGTTCTTGCCGATAAACCCAGTAAACTGTATCCACACGTTTCGGGATCAGGCTCAAATTGCCGTCATGCCCAGTCAAGCCGGCACAGTGTTAGGGACTGATGTCAGTCATGGACCTTGTGCGCCACTTACCATCAGGTACCAATGAGAAATACACTTTTCTTACATAGTTCCCATGCCTAGGAGAGCACGTTAAGCCGTCGGTCCCGGTTCCACTAATACCAACTTGTGAAATTGTTATAAAAAAAATGACTAGAATATTATTATATATTTATAAATGTTCTGGAAGGCCCATCTCTAACAGTGGAGATCTAGGACGCTGTGTTCTAGGGGCTGTGATGACATTGGTACATGCTGGGTTTCAAACCGCAGTTTTTTTGTATTTTAAGAAAAGTTCGCTCCTGAAATTAAAAAAAAAAAAAAAACTATTACGTAAAAAATGTTAATTTTGAAATATGTACCTCGATAATAGATGCTCGTTTTGAAGGGATCGATAATAGGTTACGTTACATAGTTTTTTCTTTGTTATATGTTTCCCTAAGTTTTTTTATGTGATAGCTTTTATTTCTCAGTATTAAATACTGTTTGAGGGCGAATATTATTTTGTTTTTAGGATTTACTTTAAGGGTGCATAATATATATATAAACTTGTGTTCAAAGGTTGATGATAAAAAAGATATAATAATATTTTTATATAGATATGCGTCCGCTAATAGATTTTTATATTAAATTATTTGTTTTACTACGCAGATTTTTTATGTGAGATTCATTAGTAAGCGTCCATTTAAATATTTAGTGTTTTATCAAATCTGCAATTATATCAAGTTGCACTAACAATTTTACGAATAATAAATGTGTTAATCCTTAATTTGACAGAAATAAGTGACAGTGTTCCCATCTTAAAATACTTAAATCTACTAAGCTATGTCCACACCAGCTTTCATCATGAATGTTGCCAACCGAACCGTCACCGCATTCGCGCGTTTTAGCAAACAAGATGGCGGAAGATAAGGTTAAAACATTTGAGTTTATAGATTCTTCACGATTACGTATAGACGATAGGCTGCATGCGTCTTATAGCACAACACTTGACGCAAAAAGAATTAAAACTTTACAATAAAACATCAATCGTAATATCACGCAAAACTTTTGTTGAGTCGCTTGCGGCATACCTACCCACTGTAGGTTGTTTACACCTATGACGTTTCTCATTGATCCTATGGGGGGGGGGTCGCAAGCCCGACTCACCGTGAGGCCTCCCAAGGTGCCTGTCTTTCTCTCACTGTTGGCCCTGCGTGCCTTAACAGTTATGTCTGGATCGGTGGTGGTGGGGTCGGGGGGTCCTTAGGTTGGCGGCCAGAGGACTTGGCGGAAGCCTCAATCAGTAGATTGAGCCCCGTCGTGAGTCATCGGTGTTGTACAGTCGAGGAAAGGCGTTGTCTGATCCCCAGTTTCTCCATTATGGATTTGTTGGATCGGAACTTTGTCCATAATATGCTCAACATTCTCCGCCAACACCACATCTCTAGAGCATTAATAATATGCGAATAGAAGCAACATTCTATCAATAGTTTCCTAATTTGGCCTTTAAACTGATTGGCAGGTATTTTTTTAGAAACTCAGGTAATTTATTGTAGATTCGAATACACATTATCAAGGGCTCTGATAAACAAAAGCATAAAATCCTTTTTTTTCTGTTAAATTACGGATTAACTAAACTTAATTCGTTTTTAATTTTACGTTTTAAAAACATTTTATTTTAGATTCTAGAGGCTAGAGAGATATTTTTTTTTATGAAAACAACGACCCAACGTAAAATATCGAACTTAAGACTGAAATAATACGATTTAAACATTTAAAACGTCATCAAACGCACGCTAACGCAGTAAAGTACCAGTCATATCGTTTCTAAGCGTTTTTTCTATCTAATAATTTATACTGGAACAGTTAAATTAGTTACAATATTAAATAGAATAGAGAAATAAAGCTAATAATCAAATTATTACTACAAATAAAAAATAAACTAAACCTACTTACAAAACCAAATTGAATATAGATCGTATCCGCGCGGCATTGTGGTAATAACGCTGGCCGCATTTCCTCGCTAAATCGCTAAAAATATATCATCATGCATTAATTACAGCCCCTAGACCTCCACTATTGAGATGGGCCTTCCAGAACATATATTTGGAGAATTTGGCCTACACTCGCCACGCTGGCCAGACGGGTTGAGAATTTTGTAATAACAATTTATTACCGATTCCACAAGTTGATATTAGTGGAACCGGGACCGACGGCTCAATGTGCTCTCCGAGGCACGGGACCGGTGGTGTGGTAAATTTGTGACAAATTCCTTATTTGGACCGACCTTCTCAGATTTATGGAAAGCGTTCATATTACATTTGACTAAATATATTATTAATTAAAAACCACATAAAACGATACAAATTAAACTCACACGCGTGAGATGTCAGTTTTAAATAAATTAGTTGCTGTTTATGTAGCTATATTATGCCACTTTATCAGGCACTTAAAGCATTGTGAAGTGCAAGCAGTTCCTACATGAACACACGTTTTAAAATTCAATATTTTATGTTGCGGCCGTTGTTAATGTTTGTCTTCGTGCACGCAGCTGTGATCACTGTACCTAAAATAGAGCTTAAGTATATTAAAATCACATTAAACTATGCAATTATTGTACCATTAATAGTAATTTTGTCGAATTTATCGTTTAGAAATTACGCTCTCTACAGATTCTAGTTTTGATACAATTTTTGAACGTTAGAATTTACACATTCCATTTTCAAAATATTTATTTTCAGTCTATATATAGTACTTTTTTTTTAAATGCCACAGATTATATCATAAGAGCAGATTAAACAATATTTTCTGAAAAAAAAAAAGTCAAGTTTTAAGTTTAAGTTTAGGAAAAATTGTCCTACATATAGACTTAGCTCAACTTGCTTCAATATTGGTACAAATTTCACTATGTGTTCTTTAAATTAGTCTTTTTATGTCAGATTAATTTGCACTTATTACATATTGATTATTTAAGCCCAAATAAGAGTTTAAGAAATTTTAAAGTTTTATAATTTTAGATCTCATAAGAACTATTTAGTTACCATGATTTGTTGTTTCTTGCCAATAAGATGAAATATGTTCGCCGGTTTTTTTTTTTTCATTATTTTCAATATCTACATATTGAAGTATGATATGGTAATTGCATGGAAATCAAATTACTATGTCATGCGTTAGTAAAGCGACTTTTGCTGTTGTAAATGCTGCGGTCCAAAATGTGAATATGTGTACACAAATCTGAACGCACTTAAAAGTAAATTGTTTAGGACTTAGTATTCTGTACTATATCCTATAATGATTTAAAAAAAAAACAATTTCCGCGCTTTTTACAGAAATGTGAAATGCAAGGAAGTTGTTCCCGCGCTTTTGTACGAATATGTCAGATGCAAGTTATTTGTTCTGTAAATTACATTACTGTGGTTATTGTCAATTTTGTTTAATAATGTGCAGTTTAGGTAAACCATAAATTCGACTATATTGCCGCGAACCGCTCCCTTATAGCATTCCTATTTTGGACCTCAGCATAAGATTATTTACCTTTGTTATTTTGATTGACTTATCTTTAGGTTGTCTGACATGTTACAATATGACATGTTGACACGATGATTGCTTGATTAAAAGATAATGTAACTATTTATTCGTTTTATTTTTTATAGATCCCTTTTTATCAATTGGCATACTTCACTGGTGTTGTCTTAAATATGCATATAAAAGGCAACTAAAATATATAATAAATTTCACTCTTCGTTGTTACCTCTCCACCCTTCCAAAGGTTGGTTGTTAGAAAATGCTTAAGTCATTAAGCCTACAGGTACATTTTTTAGTGCAATATTGATATTTGAATTGAATTAACTTTGCTGTTTTAATGTCGTATCGTATGAAATTAATAAGTAGGGGAAATACGTACAAAATGACATGTATGGACAAAATGACATGGTCCCCTTATTTCAAAATTGGCGGGTTTAGCTACATCTCCGTGACTGTATCCCGTGACGGCAGCCATATTTAAAATCCTGTCAGACGTTGAGCGCCATTCTCACAGTTGCTCCGCAGTAACCAGTTCAAACGTGTATCTCGCCTTCAAAAGTTTATTTTACAGATGGTTTTCTCCTGTTTTCTAGTGAGTTATATGTTGTTATTTGTAATTATTTGTATTAAAATCGATGAACTATGCTAGTACCCAGTGAATTCGATTAACTTTATAGCAATCATTAGTTATTTGATGGAATTATGATTTTTATTCATTTTTAGGTAAATTTGGACAAAATGACATACATACAAACTGGACAAAACGACATGTCATTTTGTCCTTCGTGTTTCTGTTAATTAACATTTATAATTTCGTTAAGGTGATATCAACTGAATGTATCAACACCTCTTCAATCCAAGAAGATCCGAGTAACGATGTTGCATCTATTTTAAATATATCAGCAACAAATGACGATAAAGTAGATTCTTCAAAAAACACAACGCAAGTCACCACCAATGCTCATATTGGAGATGTTGTTACTGATGTGACGAACCTGAGTTTGGAAATACGAGCCTAATACAGTTGAGGTAGCTGGAGCAGCATACGATGATGGTGTGAGACCTGGTCCATCGAAGCAATTACTGACATATCCAGTTGCTACTATTTCGCCAGTACCACAGGGCAGTTCATTCGAGGCCAAGAAAAATTAAACCTGAAAAAAGATGATTGGCTTTTAACTTCTTCTCAAAATATGCAAGAAATTATTTCTAAAAATAGACCAAAAGATCCACCGGTAAAAAAGAAGAGACCTCTTTTCCCGTTCTAAGTCCGGCGAAGGTTGATTACGATGTATGACTTGTTCCCTTTGGGCTCATGTGTCATGTGCTGATGTCCCAAAGAAGACCAAAGGATTTATTTGTGAATTTTGTTCTTAAAAAATTGTATGTCATTATGTCCTTACCTCATATGTCGTTTTGTCCATACTATATGGACAAAATGGTTTTTGTTATTAGTTATATTTTTTCTTATTATATATTTTATTATAGTTCCTACTTAATTAAAAGACTGTGTTACTGATAGTCAATGAACCTAAGATGACTATAATATAAACGATTAAGACTAATTATAATGCCATTAAATAAATAAATATGATTGAAAAACAAAACACCCTGTCATTTTGTCCGTACTTCCCCTACGCGTTACGCTAAGCACGTTGCAGATCCCCCTGAGCGTGCCCTAATACACAGATTGGAGGCATAGCAAAAGCTTAACCAAGATCCTTACTTTAATTTCCAAACTCACCTTCAGAACGGTTTTAGATATCGCCTGTGAACTGGCAAATGGTCCTTTCTCATCTCTTAGGGAACGAATATAGGCGTAAATAGTTCTTGTTAAGCCATGTATTCACTGAGAAACAAATGTTTATAAACACTTTCAGAAAAAAAATACGTGTTTCAGAAACAATTCAATATGTTTCTGAAACACGTAGAAACTGAACACCACGTGTTTCTGTGCTCCCCGATTGGATTGGATAGCACGCAAATAAATCAGTTTCACAACAGCTGTTTACAAGTGTGGACGTGTTTCAGTTGCTATCATTAGCTGTTTGGAAACTCTAAAAGTATATGAGAGTGAAGGATATGAGCCTCCAGTAGCTAAAAGTATATGAGAGTGAAGGATGAGCCTCCAGTAGCTAAAAGTATATGAGAGTGAAGGATATGAGCCTCCAGTAGCTAAAAGTATATGAGAGTGAAGGATATGAGCCTCCAGTAGCTAAAAGTATATGAGAGTGAAGGATATGAGCCTCCAGTAGCTAAAAGTATATGAGAGTGAAGGATATGAGCCTCCAGTAGCTAAAAGTATATGAGAGTGAAGGATATGAGCCTCCAGTAGCTAAAAGTATATGAGAGTGAAGGATATGAGCCTCCAGTAGCTAAAAGTATATGAGAGTGAAGGATATGAGCCTCCAGTAGCTAAAAGTATATGAGAGTGAAGGATATGAGCCTCCAGTAGCTAAAAGTATATGAGAGTGAAGGATATGAGCCTCCAGTAGCTAAAAGTATATGAGAGTGAAGGATATGAGCCTCCAGTAGCTAAAAGTATATGAGAGTGAAGGATATGAGCCTCCAGTAGCTAAAAGTATATGAGAGTGAAGGATATGAGTCCCCAGTAGCTAAAAGTATATGAGAGTGAAGGATATGAGTCCCCAGTAGCTAAAAGTATATGAGAGTGAAGGATATGAGTCCCCAGTAGCTAAAAGTATATGAGAGTGAAGGATATGAGCCTCCAGTAGCTAAAAGTATATGAGAGTGAAGGATATGAGTCCCCAGTAGCTAAAAGTATATGAGAGTGAAGGATATGAGTCCCCAGTAGCTAAAAGTATATGAGAGTGAAGGATATGAGTCCCCAGTAGCTAAAAGTATATGAGAGTGAAGGATATGAGTCCCCAGTAGCTAAAAGTATATGAGAGTGAAGGATATGAGTCCCCAGTAGCTAAAAGTATATGAGAGTGAAGGATATGAGCCTCCAGTAGCTAAAAGTATATGAGAGTGAAGGATATGAGTCCCCAGTAGCTAAGTATCTTAAAGTAATTGCAAGTCGTGTCTTGTTCGTCTATAAACGGTCCAACCATTTTCAAAATCAATTTTGACATTCGTAGAAAATTTATAAATGAACCGTCAGACGCGCGTAATGAATCACATAACACGTTTTGCCTTCTCAATAAATAGTTCCTAACCATCCACCATCTTTTTTTTTCTATCGGCACCCAACAACACTACCTCCTCAGGCAACATATTTGAAACAACTGGGTGAGGACGACCAAGTTTCCGAAACATGTTGCTTCCATTGTCTCTGAAACATTGTTTATAAACAATTGTTTCTCAGTGAATACAAGGCTTTAGTTTTTCCTTGTCATGAAAAGTTTGCAAATAACAGTTAGGCCGAATTGCTAGTTCAAAGACGATATCTCAAATAACAGTTAGGACGAATTGATAGTTCAAAGGCGATATCTCAAATAGGTTAATTAATAAAACAAGATTAACTATATTTTAATATTCAGTATATTTAAAGTGATCTTAAGCCTACATTAAAGCTAATACAGACTTGGATGTAATCTCTTATCAACTTATGAGAATAAAATGCTTTACAATAATATTGATAATGTTCTATTTCAATAGAAATAATAAACTTAGATATACAAATACATTAAGGTATTAAAAACAGCCTCAATATGTGTAAAGGTAATTAAAAACTTGTAAGCACCGAAATATTTGTACTGGAACCATACCAGATATCGT
Organism: Tinea semifulvella; assembly: GCA_910589645.1. Classification (NCBI taxonomy): domain Eukaryota; kingdom Metazoa; phylum Arthropoda; class Insecta; order Lepidoptera; family Tineidae; genus Tinea; species Tinea semifulvella. The sequence continues at coordinate 9,645,887 of OU342599.1, forward strand.
CGTCAACAGGTAAAACTCCATACATCATACCTCCAAAATGAATATTTAAAAAATGTATATGTTATATCTGGATGCATATGCATCTGAACCGTTAAATCATATTTCTTATGAAACTTATAGGAATATATTCAATACAGAATTTAATATATCATTTGGCTACCCGCGTACTGATACCTGTAGTACCTGTGATGAATTCACAATAAAAGCAAAGGCATTGATAACTGATAAAAATAATGCCGAATTAAACCGCTTAACTATCCTGAACAATTTACATAAGAGAAAGGCTCAAACATTTTATGACCGGAAGAATTCCAGAATTAAGAGCAAAACAGATGTTGAATTTCAAGCCATTGCAATGGATTACCAAAAAATGTTTCATTGCCGAATGATGTTAACTATAAGCGTCAGTTATCAATCTACTCCTTTAATTTGCATGTATTGAGTGATGCGTTCTTATTTCTACACCTATCCTGAAATCTGTGGTCGCAAAGGTTCAGATGAAGTGGTATCATTTCTGTTTCACTATTTGACAAACTACTTGGATCCTCGGGTGAAATATTTAGAAATATATTGTGATTCAGCAGGTGGACAGAACAAGAATTATACAGTAACAAGGTTCATACATTTTGTTGTCCATAAAATGAAACTTTTGGATTCAATAAAAATTACTTATCCAATCCGAGGGCATTCTTACTTAGAATGTGACAAGAATATGGGCCTGGTTAATTTAAAAACCCACATGGAAGTTCCATACCAGTTGGTATGATTTGCTAAGAATTAGTCGCCAAAGACCCAAACCTTTTGAGGTAATTGAAGTGGGAAAGGGTGAAATAATTAGGAATTTTTGCGTTTTTTTTTCAAAATCAATATGTGAAAAAGTGCTCATTTCCAATACAGTCTCGAGAAATAATGAGCGTACGAGAACACCCTAGATTTATTTTACACAGAACCAATTACAATGGCCATTGGGAGAAGTCTCCTATATTAGGAAGAAATGTGACCCAACCAGAGACTTCAAATGGATTTCCATTACCAGATTTTGCTTACCAAGATTAGTGCAGAAAAGCACAAGGACCTAATGGATTTAAAGAGATTTTGTTCTGATGCGGCCCAGGCTTACTTTGATAGCATTACTGATAAATAATGTTTAATGTATGTATATGTTTGGACATTCCTTGTATGGGAAATGTTGGACAATCCTTGATTTTGTACCGTCTAAAAGTGAATTACTTTAACTTTTAATTATTTTTATTGTTTTAAATTTTTGACAAAGAACTTAATGTGCCTAATATTAATTTTCTATAAGGTAAACTAAAGTTCCTATTATTAGGTTTTAAGGTTAACAGATACATAAAAAAGTTGTTGATATAAAATTTAAATTACACAAGATTTTGTTTTTGTGACACTCCTTGTTTTGCCCCTGTACCCTTCAATTTAAAAGAATATTTTGACAATTGTAATACCTAAAGTTTAAGCTGACAATATTGTATGAATACCTACATGTAAGTTTTTGGACATATTTTATTTTAAAATTTATATTAATGTTTGATATATTTGCTCGCCAATTTACTTGGCAAATGTTACGTTAAGTTAGTTTACTATAAGACCTGTAAATTAGACTAACATTTATGCAAATAAATAATTTTTATCTTATCTTATAACGTTGGCGCTCGAGTAACAGAATAATGCTTCTGATGATTTTAAAAACTATCTCAGAATGGACGTGAAAACATACCTAAAATTACATGCAATGGTAACTGCTATGATAAAATAAAGATATCATCATTATCATCATCATTACAGCCCCTAGAACACAGCGTCCTAGACATCCACTGCTGGAGATGGGCCTTCCAGAACATATATCTGGAGAATTTGGCCTACACTTGCCACGCTGGCCAGACGGCTTGGCGATAATAAAGATAAAGTTATTGGAAATATTTCTGTGGACGAAAGTCCAGTTACTTTAAGATTCCAGATTTGAGAAAACAACAGACCAGTGTGCTTAGTGTAAAATGCAAGTTTCGGAAAACGTAACTGCTGTAGTTACGTTTTTTTTATTTTACATTGCGTGTTAATGCAAGTTTGGCTATAATAACAGGCAATGAAAATCGAAAATTCAGTAAGAAAACTCTACTACTATAGTTGCGTTTATGAAACTTCACTGTCACACTAGGCATACTGAGTACTTACACACGCACAGTTACACCGTACGGTGTCACTCGAAATATTTGAGTTTGATCTTAAGCCAGTAGCACATTCAAAAAACTGCATAGGTCTATTCGCACAATCACCTCTTGCTCGCACAATTTCATTTTTAAAGATTATTCAAGTCTGACGGCCGGTTGCAGAAAATAATCTCTCATCAATATTTTGATATTCGCCACGTGATTGGTAGTTTGTCACTTTGGTTATTTCAGCCAATAAATCTATGATTAATAATAATATTGTCCGTAATTTTATTTCCTAGAAATAGTTCTCGAAAATACACTCAAAATGAAAAAAAATAAGTACTGTATTGTGCGAACGAGAGGGGTGCAAAAGTGTTAAACGCTTATAATATTTTTGTTATATGCGGTAACTTGTAATTATCTTATAGTCATAATGCAATATTTAATTTAATCGTATTAGCTGTAAGTTATCCTAAAATCAGAAAATTATTCTAAAGACATTTCTCAGTAACAGTCACAAAGGAATACCCTAAGGTGCCGTCCATTAATCACGTGATGTTTTAAGCATTTTTTTAACCCCCCCCCCCCCCCTCCCTCTTGGTGATACGTGGTAAGGTTTAAGACTAAACCGCAACTAAAAAAACGTGTACTCTTTAGCACCTACAAAGAACCTTAATTTTTTTAGAATGATATATAATATAATACAGTATAAAGTAGAATCAATCAATTAAGGATCATGATAAAGATGTCTACTACACAGAAAGGTAGCAGGTTGTTTGACGAAAATATAAATACAAGTGATGTTTTACTACACCCCCCCCCCCTCCCCCGTGTGATATTACGTAATTTTGAAAGCCCCCCCCCCCCCACCCCTTTTGAGCCACACGTGATTAATGGATTAAGCAATTGATTGTATAATCATAACAATACTTATTTAAATATATTTTTATCAGTCGTGTCTATACGCCTATGTTAAACAGTAAAAATATTCATAAAAACGCATGGCACTATATGATATCATTTTATGTTACTTATATTAGGGTACTACAACGCAAAGAACGAACAATATATCGCAACCTTTTATTGAATTTTAAAGAACATCTTTGGAATTCTCATAAAAGTAAACAATTTAGTTTTTTTTTTTTTTTTTTTTCTCTTTTTTTTTTTGTAATATTTTTAAATCATTAAATCTCGCCAAACCATTAAGGTTTGTTGGCGAGAAAGGTCGCTCGTTAGTAACAATTTATGTTTTTAGTGTTTCAGGGGTTACTATTACAATTTTATTTTATTTATGTATTGAATTACAGGTCAATAAAAAACCTTCTTAGGTATTTTTTAACAACTGGCTTAGTCAACTCAGGTTTCTCTGCCAACCAGTGCAGCTCGTTCCAGAGTTTAGGAATCATGTATTGTGATGTTCTCTCTCCATAGTAGTTAACAGCTGTGGGTTGCAACAATCTACCCCGAGCTACAGATCTAGTGTTATGATTACTTCGGGCTTTATGCTTGTAATTTTCAGAGTAATAACTGTCAAGTGCTATCATATAATTAACTTTTTTGTGTACTTCCATAATGTTACATATACCATACAATTTATCATATTCTCTGTTACAATCATTTTTTGTTTTTTTGTTTACCAAATACTTAATAAGTCTAATTTGAAGGTGTTTCACATTATCTAGATAGGTCTTAAAAGTGCGTCCACCCAACCCATAGCTCAGAATAGAATCCGCCAATGCATGATAGATTACAGTTAGTGTATGTTTGTCAACTGCAAAATTTAGTAAATAAAATTTTCCCAAAACAGATCTTAATTTTGAACATACCTCTTCAACATGTCTTTTAAAATTACAATGTTTATCTACATATAAACCTAAATTATCTACATATAATCTAAATATTTATTCTTGTTAGGAGGCTTGTTGTTACGCTTTGCATCCCTCTCACTCTAAAACTATTTTTTTTAAGATTTTTCTATTCTAAATGTATTTTATTTATTTATTTAAATTCTTTAATGCACTTCGAAAATAGTAGAGGCGAGCTATAATGCCAGTAGGCATTTTTTATCAGTTAACCTTGGGAATCGAGTAGTGATAGGCAGAAAAAATAAAATCATACAGTTAATAAGTTCATCACAGCCACTAGAACACTGGAAAATTTGGCCTACACTCGCCACGCTGGCCAGACAAAGCGAGATCGATGCAAAACTTAACAACTCTCTTACGAGGTTTTAAACAATGTCATGATTTAAATTCAAGAGATTCAATTCAGTCTTTATATTTATCATTATTATTGTAGCTGCTATCAAATAACTTATTTTTATACCAAAATGATTGACGCAAATATATATTGGAATCGGAAGTGCCGGATACGCAAAGAACAATGGCGAGATATTCAAAACAAAAAACTATTCTATATTAAATAAAATTGTATATCTCACGTAATTATATATACACTATAGATGTATTTATTATTAGTTTGAGTCAGAGGAACCTGGAGTGCTTTAACACAGAATAATTAGTTTATATTTTATAATATATTATTTTATATATATTACCTTTAAATTTATATGTGAAAACCTTTAATAGTTCTTAGTTAATTAACTGTATAACATTTATTATAATTTTTATTTTATTTATTTATTTATGTTAGGAAAACTTACAGCTACTATACATATATAAAATGAAAGATTAAACACAATTAAACTAATAACAAGTTTTCACATATAGATAACAAGTTTTCACATATAGATATTGTCAAAATGGTTTTCCAAAATGAGTAAAAAAAAATTAGTTCAGGTAAATTCATGTATAAGCGCTCGCCATTGTTCTCTACTAGAATCAATCTGTTTTTTTTAGTAATAATCATAAAAATAATTTTATACTAAAAAAAACACATTTTCAACTACCCTATTGTATGATTCTTATCAGCAGTCAATAAATTCAATTTTAAAATACATAATTATCAAAAATAAAATTAAGATTAATTTATTATATCAGTTCAAACGACACAACCTTGTGTTTATTAGCTCCTTGTATCACACTGGTAAATGCAGAAATATAAATACAATAAAAATGTAAAAAAATAATCTCACCCAGAATTTCTCACAAGTAAAAACTATCAACTTCCGGGGTGGTCAGTAACCCCTTTTTTAATTTAAAGAAATTCAGCCAACTTCGAGAATAACCTCAAGAAATATCACAAATAAATGATTGTGTCTCGACCAGGGGCAGCAGTCTTTCAGATCTTCGTATTATTAAGTGACGTCACTCACGCTGACTAATGTTTTTAAGGTAACGTACCTAAATCTATTTTTTTTTAATATAAAACATTTCGTAAAAAAAAAACAGTGTGATTTTAGGTACCCTGATGAAATAAAGTTCATAATAAAAAAAAAACAACTACCCTTTTATTTTGCGATTTAGATTTTGTAAAAGTAAAGTATCATCACGACTATTTCCCTTTCGGGGTGGACAGAAACCACGCTTATAAATAAGCGGATTCACATTTAGCCAACTCTACTATAGGCCAAGTGACAAGTGATAAGCTCGTCGATGTCTCCAGCGTACCATACTCACAAATAAATTCAATATTAATTAAATGTATTTATTTCATTATTAAATATTTTTGTGTCCCGACCAGGAGTCGAACCCAGTCTAAATCCAGGGACTTAACCGCTAGACCACGGAGGCAGATTTGTAGACCTGGTGTCGAGACTGTTACCCCTGGAATCGGACTTGAAGTTAACCACAGAAGTGTAGTGGATGTTACCGATAAATATATGTTTTGTAGTCATTCAAAGCTAAACTTGACTTCTTCTCTGGAGGGATCGTTGTTGGTGGTGAGAGCTTGTAGCCAGTAGTGGCTGACCTGACTCTCTATAGAAGCAGTGCTTTCCTTCCTCATGTTTCTCCCTTTTCTCTTTCCCTTCCCGTGCTTGGTCCTCCGCCGACCGACTTTGGTCTTCATTTCGGCGATTTTGACTGACAACTGACTGTCAATCGAGTTTCGGCGAGATTCCACCGATACGTGGCGGAGGCTGATGCTGATTTGGGAGTCCTGGAAATTAATTTGTTGGATATAAGATTACATATGGTTTATCGGGAAGCCTATTAGATTCAAAATCAAAATATTTATTTCCATGGATATCTTGTAACAACTTGGACAATCAACACTAAAATAATATAAAACATAAACATACAAAATATATAAACAAACATAAGTTAGGTAATCATGGTTGGACCGTAACGGGTAAACAATCCAGATTTAAGTGTGTTATAATATCATTATTGTCATAAGCAAGGTAATTGTAACTTAATAACTACTTAATATAAGATCGTGGCTGTAAATAGGCCGTGTCAACTAAATATAAATTCGTGGCTGTAAAAAGGCCGAGTCAGCTTACAATCTAACAATAATAATAAATATAATGTGATTAGCAACACCACATGAATTTGATTAGTTATATACTATATTATATTTTGTCTATTGTATGTATATCGCACACCTAGATCTAAAGGGAGTTAACTCAAAAACAACATTTTCGAGTTATGCACACCATTGAATTCCTTATTTCACTACCTACCCGCATGCCTGCCGCAAATAAATTGGAGATAAAATAAATAAAAACTGCAAAAAACTTCTGCAGTACATAAGGATAAAGTAAACACTTTCGCCTTTTCAGAAAATTAGCTTTTTTGACTTAGTGCTGTTTAGATCTAGGTGTGCGATTTGTATGTATTAAATTTACTTTTTATTATTTTATATTAGTTTAGATGCTATATTCGAAGAAAGTAAGGTACAATGATTTAAAAAAAAAAACTAAATTATTAATTAAACTAAAAACTTACGTTTAAAATATAAATTACTTTTATAAAAAATAAACCTACTTAATAAATAAAAATACAACTAAAAACAAAATGAAAATTATTATAGATAACAAATTTGGTCCAAATCGCTGCCAATGGGCAAAGTGCCAAGGATACTGGCAGCATTGCCACGTTGAATGGCAATGCTGATCCTTTGGCCCAAATATAGTCCAGCCCTTTGGTACATGCCGGGTGGATTGAACCGACCTTTGTAGGATTTAAGGTACGCGTTCGTACAACCGAGCCACCACCGTGCTATTATTATTATTGATTAATAGGCTCGCAGCGCATTGCTGATATGCCTATATCAAGCACTGGTGTAAAGTTTATTAAATTGTCAGTTATCACCATAGTCTATTTCGATTGTCACTAGCCACTTGTCCAGTTTGTTTTAAAAAGTGTTGACAGTTGAGGACTGTAATATGTCTTCTGGTATTTTGTTCCACATATTTACAACTCTGTTATTCATGAATTAACCTACCCTCCATGGAACCAACGTCATTCCATCGTCGCGGGCCATGCCACTGGGTTGGGATAATATGGCTGGCTAACCCACAGACACAAGGGCCCGACGAATGCTTAATTTAGAGCTCGAGAAAGTAATGTGACTAAATAAATATTTGTATGATAGAAATAGCGAAGCATGTCATATAATAACATTAAACAATTTACATCCTATGATATGTATTTTATTTATTACCAGAGAGTTTCTTGGCGTGGAGCTATGTGGAGGCAACACCAGGGCGTCCCGTCTTCTCACAAAGCGCGGCAAATTGGCCGCCCATGATGAAGATAACTCAGCGCTGTAATTACAATTTAGGAGATTAATGCCCGTTTTCACCATCATTTCCTAAGTTAAACTGCCTCCGTGGTCTAGCGGTTAAGTCTGTGGATTTAGACTCGGAGGTACCGGGTTCCGATTCCTGGTCGGGACACAAAAATATTTATTAATGTAAATAAATACATTTAAATAATATTTAATTTATTTGTGATATTTCTCGAGTTTGGTACGCTGGAGACATCGACGAGCTTGCCACTTGTCATGATTGGCCTATAGTAAAGTTGGCTAAATATGAATCCGCTTATTTATAAGCGTGGTTTCTGACCACCCCGAGAGGGAAACGGTCGTGATGATACTTATTCCCTAAGTTTTAGGTAACCCTTAAGAAAATTTAGATGACACCTATCACATGTTTCGTTTTCACCAACACTTAGGGGTCCCTTAACTTTAGGGGCTCGAAAATCGGACCCCCAAGAGCTAAGTGACGGTTGTGTTTAAAGATTTATTTTGTTGACTACTTTACTATTACAAAATGGACGATGAAATTAATGATTTCTTTAAAGCTCTTAATGCAATTGAGACTGTGTCCGAAAGCCCAAGAAATTCACAAAGTAAGTAAGTAGTATATATGTATGTTTATGTATAATAATGTGTATTATTAGTATTTAGTATATTGATATTATGATATATATGATGTAATGATATATATATCGACCGCCTCCGTGGTCTAGTGGTAACAAACGTTGCCGTGAACTCGGGAGGTCGTGGGTTCGATTCCCACCGGGGGCAAGTTGTACATTGTATAATTTGTCTCGGTCTGGGTGTTTATATGTATATATTAACAAAAAAAAAAGTATAATAGGTAGTTTATCAACCATCTAGTTTCCGTAACACAAGCCTCGTAGCTTACCACGGAAACTAGATGGTGCTGTGTGACCTGTCTGGAATTATTATTATTTAATCCTTTTAAGTTAACTTTTATAATTATAGTATTATTATGATTTCTATGATTGCACCTATAATTGTTCAAATTTGTCCCTAAGGTTTGGCTGTCAGAGAATGTCTTCAAGCATTAAGCCCGCCTTTGTACTTTGTGCAATTAAGTTTTTTAAATAAATAAATAAATAGAAATGGAGAATAATTTATTCGGTCAGATTGACACTTCAGTCAGTAACAACACATTTTAAATTTTTTTAGGCAACGAAACGACGAAATATTGTTCTTAAATTAACAAGAGGTTTTTGCGTTTTGTCGACTTTCGGGTTGCACATAGGCATGTAGTCTACCTAAATTCTGACTTGCCAGGTGGCTTACTGCTGTACCAGGTATTGTATTTACATAGGTACTGATAACTAAATTTAAAAGGTTAATAATTGATCGTTGTGGTGCAGTTCTGTATATGTTTTATTTTGTAAATCTGATATAGCTGAGTTTTCCCTGCAGATTCCTTTCTCAGTCAGATTAAACATTAACAGGTCACCGAAATTTTAGGCATGATAATAGCACAAAGGAGTTAATAATATAATATACTAACAACAAAATATCAGTTCTTGAAGACTGGTTTTTTGAACTCCTACCCTATGCTGTCGCAACTTACCTTTCATGTTTGAGGTCTCCACAGTCAATAGGTGAGGAGTGGTCGATGCAGAGTCCCACAGGATCCTGCCTGGACCCCCCGAGGGAGATGGACAACCTTCCCCGAGCTGCGAACTCTCCCCTTCTCCTGTAGGCCCGAGCTATGATCTCATGTTTCCGAGCTCGCCGCTGGTTCTGCTCGGATTCCACGGAACAGCCGCATTTTCTATAATATAATAATAACTCTTTATTTTATTTATTTATTTAAGGAATAGAAAACAATATTAGACCTAAAAACATATTATTACAGCCTTTCCAGTTAAATGGAATACAGAAAAGTATCATCACGACCGTTTCCCTTTCGGGGTGGTCAGAAACCACGCTTATAAATAAGCAGATTCACATTTAGCCTTTAACTTTACTATAGGCCAATCATGACAAGTGGCAAGCTCATCGATGTCTCCAGCGTACCAAACTCGAGAAATATCACAAATAAATTAAATATTATGTAAACAAATACATTTACATTGATAAATATTTTTGTGTCCCGACCACGAATACAACCCGGTACCTCCGAGTCTAAATTCACGGACTTAACCGCTAGACCACGGAGGCAGTTTTATTTATTTAAGGAGTAGAAAACAATATTAGGCCTAAAAATATAGTTACCTGGCTAAATATCGCCTCCAGCTGTCCCCAGCAGTAGGTGTCCAGGTCCAGGTGGACATGAGAGCGCCCCCCGCGAAGCAACTCAGTAGACGGAGCTGAAGAACCGATACAGAAGGCCGGCTGACTATGGTACAGCCGGATGACTCCACACCGCCTAATGACTCCAGCCGGCAACTGAATAACGTTTATTTTTCTTTATTTATTTAAAACTTTATTGCACGAAGTACAAAGGCCGACTTAATGCCCACACAATTGAACTATTATAGGTGCAATGAAAGAAAAATTATCTTTGACTTAATTATACATATTTAGTAACTGAGAATTTATTAGACATCACAAAATAAATCTAATACTTATTATAATCTTTCATCAAGTGCATACCTACCTCTTTCATAATTTACATTCTTGGGATTTAAAATATTGGACTATTTTTTTATTTAATCACTATAGTTATTCTTTATATTATATATATAGTGTATTTATTAACCTTTCATTAATTTCTTCAATGTTTTTTATTTTTTTAATTATTGTATTTAGAATTTAACTTTAATGTAATTTAATTTTAATTTTAATTCAAATTCGAACTCAAACTCTAACTCGAACTCACTCTAACTCGAACTCACTCTAATTCTGACTCTAACTCTGACTCTGACTCTAACTCTGGCTCTAACTCTGGCTCTAACTCTGGCTCTCACTCTGGCTCTAACTCTGGCTCTAACTCTGGCTCTAACTCTCACTCTTACTCTCACTCTCACTCTGACTCTAACTCTGACTCTAACTCTGGCTCTAACTCTGGCTCTCACTCTGGCTCTCACTCTGGCTCTCACTCTGGCTCTCACTCTGGCTCTCACTCTGGCTCTCACTCTGGCTCTCACTCTGGCTCTCACTCTGGCTCTCACTCTGACTCTCACTCTGACTCTAACTCTGGCTCTAACTCTCACTCTTACTCTCACTCTTACTCTCACTCTTACTCTCACTCTTACTCTCACTCTTACTCTCACTCTGACTCTCACTCTGACTCTCACTCTGACTCTAACTCTGGCTCTAACTCTCACTCTTACTCTCACTCTTACTCTCACTCTGACTCTCACTCTCACTCTTACTCTCACTCTGACTCTCACTCTGACTCTAACTCTGACTCTCACTCTTACTCTCACTCTTACTCGCACTCTTACTCTCACTCTGACTCTCACTCTGACTCTCACTCTCACTCGTGACTCTCACTCTCACTCTGACTCTCACTCTAACTCTAACTCTCACTCTTACTCTCACTCTGACTATCACTCTGACTCTCACTCTGACTCTAACTCTGACTCTAACTCTCACTCTAACTCTCACTCTTACTCTGACTCACTCTGACTCTCACTCTTACTCTCACTCTTACTCTCACTCTGACTCTAACTCTGACTCTCACTCTAACTCTCACTCTAACTCTCACTCTTACTCTCACTCTAACTCTCACTCTAACTCTCACTCTCACTCTTACTCTTACTCTCACTCTCACTCTCGACTCTCACTCTCACTCTTACTCTCACTCTTACTCTCACTCTTACTCTCACTCTGACTCTCACTCTCACTCTGACTCTAACTCTCACTCTTACTCTCACTCTTACTCTCACTCTTACTCTCACTCTGACTATCACTCTGACTCTCACTCTGACTCTAACTCTGACTCTAACTCTAACTCTCACTCTTACTCTTACTCTCACTCTTACTATCACTCTTACTCTCACTCTTACTCTCACTCTTACTCTCACTCTGACTCTAACTCTGACTCTAACTCTGACTCTAACTCTGGCTCTCACTCTGGCTCTCACTCTGGCTCTCACTCTGGCTCTAACTCTGGCTCTAACTCTGGCTCTAACTCTGGCTCTAACTCTGGCTCTCACTCTGGCTCTCACTCTTACTCTCACTCTTACTCTCACCTAACTCTAACTCTCACTCTTACTCTTACTCTCACCTAACTCTAACTCTCACTCTTACTCTAACTCTGACTCTGACTCTCACTCTGACTCTCACTCTGACTCTGACTCTAACTCTAACTCTGACTCTAACTCTGACTCTCACTCTTACTCTCACTCTTACTCTCACTTTCACACTAACTCTCACTCTTACTCTCACTCTCACTCTAACTCTAACTCTAACTCTCACTCTTACTCTGACTCTGACTCTCACTCTGACTCTCACTCTGACTCTAACTCTAACTCTGACTCTAACTCTGACTCTCACTCTGACTCTCACTCTAACTCTCACACTAACTCTCACTCTTACTCTCACTCTCACTTTCACTCTAACTCTAACTCTCACTCTGACTCTAACTCTGACTCTCACTCTAACTCTCACTCTAACTCTCACTCTAACTCTCACTCTCACTCTTACTCTCACTCTGACTCTCACTCTGACTAACTCTGACTCTCACTCTGACTCTCACTCTGACTCTCACTCTGACTCTAACTCTGGCTCTAACTCTCACTCTTACTCTCACTCTTACTCTCACTCTCACTCTTACTCTCACTCTGACTCTCACTCTAACTCTGACTCTAACTCTGACTCTAACTCTGACTCTCACTCTGACTCTCACTCTGACTCTAACTCTTACTCTCACTCTTACTCTCACTCTTACTCTCACTCTGACTATCACTCTGACTCTAACTCTCACTCTAACTCTCACTCTTACTCTGACTCTCTCTCACTCTGACTCTCACTCTAACTCTCACTCTCACTCTTACTCTCACTCTTACTCTCACTCTCACTCTGACTATCACTCTGACTCTCACTCTGACTCTAACTCTGACTCTGACTCTTACTCTCACTCTGACTCTCACTCTTACTCTCACTCTCACTCTCACTCTTACTCTCACTCTTACTCTCACTCTGACTCTTACTCTCACTCTCACTCTCGACTCTCACTCTAACTCTCACTCTTACTCTCACTCTTACTCTTACTCTCACTCTGACTCTCACTCTCACTCGTGACTCTCACTCTCACTCTGACTCTCACTCTCACTCTAACTCTAACTCTCACTCTTACTCTCACTCTTACTCTCACTCTGACTATCACTCTGACCCTCACTCTGACTCTAACTCTGACTCTAACTCTCACTCTAACTCTCACTCTAACTCTCACTCTGACTCTCACTCTCACTCTCACTCTTACTCTTACTCTGACTCTGACTCTCACTCTGACTCTCACTCTTACTCTCACTCTCCTCTCACTCTAACTCTAACTCTCACTCTGACTCTCACTCTTACTCTCACTCTAACTCTAACTCTCACTCTTACTCTCACTCTGACTCTAACTCTGACTCTTACTCTCACTCTTACTCTCACTCTTACTCTTACTCTCACTCTCGACTCTCACTCTCACTCTAACTCTCACTCTTACTCTCACTCTTACTCTCACTCTGACTCTCACTCTGACTCTCACTCTGGCTCTAACTCTCACTCTTACTCTCACTCTAACTCTAACTCTCACTCTTACTCTCACTCTTACTCTCACTCTGACTCTTACTCTCACTCTTACTCTCACTCTTACTCTTACTCTCACTCTCACTCTCGACTCTCACTCTCGACTCTCACTCTCACTCTAACTCTAACTCTCACTCTTACTCTCACTCTTACTCTCACTCTTACTCTCACTCTGACTCTCACTCTGACTCTCACTCTCACTCTGACTCTCACTCTGACTCTAACTCTCACTCTTACTCTCACTCTTACTCTCACTCTGACTATCACTCTGACTCTCACTCTGACTCTAACTCTGACTCTAACTCTGACTCTAACTCTAACTCTCACTCTAACTCTTACTCTCACTCTGACTATCACTCTTACTCTCACTCTTACTCTCACTCTTACTCTCACTCTACTGTCTCTACTGTCTCTCTCACATACTAAATACTAACACATACATAAACATACATATACAGGGTAACCAGGAAATTAGTGGCTATGCCTTTAAGGGGTGATAGTATGGGACAACTCCAGTCGATATTACTATGAGAGATGTTTTTCAATTATTATGTAAGTAACAATTAGGGGCTCTTTTTTTTTAGAGAACGAAAGTTACTGAAAAAAAGAGCAAGAACTTGATTGCATTCTCTAGCAACCGACCAAATTATTTAATTATAAATATATATATAAATAACTCAATTGATGATTGCATCTAAAATCTATTCCTTGCATTATGTTCCTTAATCTATACTGTCTAAATGCTAATGAAAATATACCCCTCATTCCGAATCGCGCTCAGAGCGCTTAGAACGATTATGACACTGACCGTCGTTCCGAATCAAATATCGCGATTTGGATGCTCAGAGCGTGATATCAATTCGGAACGGTCTAAATCAGATTTTCATTCATAAAATGTTAGTTTTTTTTTAAATGCATGGAAAATAAATTGCGGATTTCACATCATTGAGTATGAATACTAACAAATATACATCTCTCGGTTTATTCATCTTTATATGTGTAAAGTTTAATATTATTAATTTATTTTGGTAATTTTAAATAACTTGCCGTGTTACAGACATTTTTATTTTCACTTCCTACTTAAATATTATTTATATATTTGTTTAAGAAGTAATATAGAAACAGTATAAACGAATTACAATATTAAATAATTTAAAAGAAAACTTAATTGAAATAAACTTGAAAATGGCGCGCGACATAATGACAAAAAACTGACAGCGCTCAGAGCGATCTACCTCCATATCGTGAGCAGTCTATGCACGAGAAATGATGTCGTTTGTGACGTCACACAGCTTGGCAAAACAGTATAAGCTAGTATCGTATTTCGTAGCGTCGAAAATATGAAACTATTATAGTTACTTTTTTTCGACGTTTGCTGTAGAAACGATGGGCCCGTGGGGATCGGAACTTAAAGCATTTTATAAAGAAATTGTTCCAAGGCTCATTGACGTCTCTGGTGACAATAGGGCTGGCAGTAGACTCCCAAAAATTAAGTATCCTAATTCAAAGGGGAAATGCTGCTAGTGTATTGGGCACCATGCCACAAGACAGCGATTTGGAGGGGCTATTTTTTTGTATGTATGTGTGGGGCCTTTGCCCAACACAATAAATATAAAATTGTCATCGACTCGTCATTAATTGTCAAGCAGACTTTGTTTATTATGACTTAAGCTGTCAAACAAATAAAATATCTACAATTATTCCATTCAATATTTTATTGCAAAAACATAGAAGATATTTCCTAAATTGGTGACCCCGAGTTCAAAATGAATACCCCGGAACAAGAAATACAAGGAGTTTCCAAAATCAACATAAGTTTACCAAATTTTTGGAAATCAGACGCAGAACTTTGTTAAATTATTATTAGTTTTTGTTAAATTATTATTTATTTTTTTTGTTTTAACAGTAGTAAGTTTTTAATTGTTTTAACAGTAATAAGTTTTTAACTTCTTCTTCTTTTTGTATTGGTGAATGCTGTGACACCTAATTGGTACATATATTAGATAAGCTATAATTATACTATGTTATGTGTGTGATAATATATGTACTGCTGTGTGTACTAAATAAATAAATAGAACTTTGGTTTCTACAAATAGAAGCTCAATTCCAACTAGCGAACGTCAGCAACCACAAAACCAAACTCAACTATCTCATCACTAAACTCGATAACGAAACCATGAGGGAAGTAGCAGATCTATTAAAAGCAAACGATCAACCAACATATGAGACATTAAAAGACGCCCTCATTAGAAGGGAAGTAGTGTGGGGCCTTTGCCCAAAACAATAAATATAAAATTGTCATCGACTCGTCATTAATTGTCAAGCAGACTTTGTTTATTATGATTTAAGCTGTCAAACAAATAAAATATCTACAATTATCCCATTCAATATTTTATTGCAAAAACATAGAAGATATTTCATAAATATGTATTTTATTTTCTATGTATTATTATTATTTTTTAGGTTAAATTTAGATTTTGTTTTAAAATACACACATCAAAAAAGTCTAGGGATCAAGCATGTTTATGCGGATTTCTTGTGATTGAGATGTGGCTTTGTAATAAATTTATGATTTTATAAATTTATATGGATCCTTTTTGGTGCATTTCATAATTTAAAACAGGAACTGTCAATCAAATTCGAGTAAAAGATGAAAATCAGCTGTCAATATTTTCCCTATAAAAACATAAGACGCATTGAAGACATTATTAGTGCTACTGTTTCCCTACTACTGATTAAAACCAACGTTATTATGGAGCGGCGACGTCATTTAAGCAGGGAAGAAATGATCAGAGCCGTGGGAATGATAGAAGCTGGTTCCCGGCAACGTACTGTGGCTTTAGCTCTGAATACAAGTCAGAGTGTTATCAGTCGACTTTGGACACGTTACCGAACCACTGGTACCGTGGCTGAGCGCCATGGAGGACGGTATCGCTGCACCACACGGAGACAAGACCGATACATTCAAATCACAGCTCGAAGAACTCCAACAATAACCGCCATGATGTTAGCCGTGAGCCTTCATCGCTCTTCAGGGAACTTAATTAGCGACCAAACAGTCAGAAACCGCTTGCATGAAGTGAACCTTCATTCCCGAAGACCGCTACGGGTACCACCTATAGCAATGCACAATCGTAGGACTCGATATCAATGGGCTCTTGAACACAGAAATTGGACAGAAGAACAATGGCGTTTCGTGTGCTTTTCTGATGAGTCTCGTTTTGGTATGAGGCCGAATACAAGACGTATACGACACTGGAGAACCCCTGGACGCCAACAGCGATTAAAATCCTGCCAGGAAGTCCATCCTTATAGTGGTGGAACCATCATGGTATGGGCGGGTATTTCGATCGGCGGAAGAACTGAGTTGATTTGGATCAGAGGCAACCTCAACGCTCAAATTTATGCTGAGACGGTTGTATCAGACGTCATCGTTCCTCTACAAGTGCATATCGGTCCCTTATTTCAGTTAATGCATGATAATGCACGACCGCACACCGCAAGAGTTGTAAGACAGACTCTCGCCGCAGCTAACATCAATGTCCTGCCCTGGCCTGCTCAGTCGCCAGACTTGAACCCGATTGAGCATGCATGGGATATTCTTCAGAGAAGAGCTCTGCCGAATATGGAGGGTATCCAGTCGCAAGAAGACCTTTTTTTGTTGTTGCAACGAACATGGGCGGCCATTCCACAGCGTGATTTGGATGAACTCATTTTGAGTATGCCAAACCGATGTTCTTGTGTTGTTAGTGTTCGCGGTAGAAACACGGATTATTAATTGTTTAAGTTACCCAATAAAATTAAAAAAAAAACTGTTATTTCAGTCTTTTTTTCGAACTTTAATGTTAGTGGTTCAAATGTCAAAAATCCCTTTATTAGGAAAATGGC
Organism: Tinea semifulvella; assembly: GCA_910589645.1. Lineage (NCBI taxonomy): Eukaryota > Metazoa > Arthropoda > Insecta > Lepidoptera > Tineidae > Tinea > Tinea semifulvella. Next base: position 9,663,304 of record OU342599.1, read on the forward strand.
AATTTTTTTTACTAATGCAAAGGTGACTTGGTTTATCGTTACTGTAGACAAACGAAAACATTTTATTTGATCAATCCTTAAAGAAAATTTTAATGAATATCAATCAGGAGAAAAGTTATTGCAAAAATATATGTTGATCCCTAGACACTTTTGATGTGTGTAGTTTATTTAATATTGTAATTCTTTTATATTGTTTATAAAGAATAACACTTACATGATATTGTTCCTGAATGCCTCCTGCCAGAGCTTGGCGTTCCGGAACTCGTAGATGTGGCAGGTGAAGGTGACACACACGAACACCGCCACCAGCGCCGCCGTCAGGGAGCAGCGGGTGATGGTCTGACGGATCTTGTTGGAAGCTCGGGGTGATATCACGTCCTTACTCGATACTCGGACAGCAATCAAAGATAACACTCCTGTAACAAACAATTCGTTACACTTTGATTCGCTCTCACTCGCACACTTCAAACTTATCTAAAGTAAAGTATCATCACAAACGTTTCCCTTCCGGGGTGGTCAGAAACCACGCTTATAAATAAGTGGATTCACATTTAGCCAACTTTGCTATAGGCTCTGTTCATATTTTTAAACGTTTACTTACCACCTACTTTCTAAACAAGCAAAACAGTGTTTCTTAAATTAATATTACATTTTATTTTTATATTAATTTATATTTTTTTAAATTTATCATTTACTGTTTATTAAAGTGTAGCCTTATTTTTAGCTTTTTATAGTTATATATTATATGTGGGATAAAGATGAGTGATCTAGTGGTGAACTGCCTGCTTTATGCAGATGATGCTGTTCTTATGGCATCGTCCGAACAACAACTGCAATCACTAGTCACAAGAATGAAGGAGGGATGTGCAGAAAAAGGACTCCGTTTGAATGCGAGAAAAACCAAGGTACTAGTGTTTGAAAGAAGAAGGATGACAACCGTGACGATAAAGATTGATGATGAAACTCTAGAACAAGTAAATGAAATTATATATCTGGGCAGTGTTTTCACTGCGGATGGGAAGTACGATAGGGACGTTGAAAGAAGAGTGAACGCGGGAAATAGTGTTAACGGTGCCCTGGGCTCACTGATCGGCAGTCGAAATGTCAGTGACAAAGCTCGGCTCGCCATACACAATGCCATGTTGGTACCAACACTGATGTATGGAAGCGAGACGTGGATACGTCAGAATACGCATGAGAGTAGGGTTAATGCAGTAGAAATGCGGTCGTTGCGGCGGATATGTGGCGTCACTTTGGCGGACCGCATACGTAACGTCGAAATACGGAAAAGGGTTGGTATGAAGGAAAGCATAGGGACAAAAATAAGGAAAGGCATGCTACGATGGTTCGGGCATGTTGAAAGGATGAGCGATGAAAGATTGACGAACCAGATATATAATGCGAAAGTTGTGGGTAAAAGAGGCCCTGGCAGACCGAGACTCACATATCACGATCAAATAAATAAAACACTGACTGAAGGTGCATTAAAAAGTCTTCGTAACCAAAGGGCATGTATGAAGAGGTTAATGAATGTCGACGAAGCGAAAGAAGTATGTCGTGATCGTGTCAAATGGCGCTCAATTGTCTCTGCCTACCCCGCAAGGGATCTGGCGTGAAGTTATGTATGTATGTATGTATGTATGTTATAGTTATATGTATGTATTCATGTATTTATTTATTTATATATGTATTATTAGTATGCAGTTTATAATAATCAATTTGCACCCTACATAGTTTCTCCACACTCCCAAAGGTTGGTTGTTAGAAAATCCCATTAAGCCCGCCTATGTACAATTTTAGTGCAATAAAGTATTTAAAATAAAAAATAGGCCAATCATGTCATGACAAGTGGCAAGCTCGTCGATATCTCCAGCGTACCAAACTCAAGAAATTTCACAATTAAATTAAATGTATTTATTTACATTAATAAATATTTTTGTGTCCCGACCAGGAATCGAACCCGGTACCTCCGAGTCTAAATCCACAGACTTAACCGCTAGACCACGGAGGCAGTTAAACTTATATATATATATATGACATATATTACAAACTACCTCTGTGGTCTAGCGGACTTAGAATTTAGACTCGGAGGTTCCGGGTTCCTGGTGGTGACACAAAAATATTTATTAATGTAAACAAATACATTTAATTAATATTTAATTTATTTGTGATATTTCTCAAGTTTGGTACGCTGGAGACATCGACGAGCTTGCCACTTGTCATGATTGGCCTATAGTAAAGTTGGCTAAATGTGAATCCGCTTATTAATAAGCGTGGTTTCTGACCACCGCAAACAGGGAAACGGTCGTGATGATACTATACTTTAAATATATTACAGATGTAGTGCTTTTTTTTAATACTAGCACGTCGTGTGACCTTGCGCCCCCCTAATGGTAAGTGGTGTGCCAGGTCCATCAATGTTAGCAACTGAAATCAGTTCCTAACACTATGCCGGCTTGACTAGATGCTTTTTCACACTTCGCTTGGAGGACTCCAGGTTATAGGAATGTGGAAACACAGAGGCTGGAAGAGCATTCCACATCTTTATCGTGCGACAGATGTATGAGTCCCCAAATTTATAAGTACGCGAAGGGATGGTGACTACGGTATGTGGGTGCATATTCTGACTTGTGCGTGTGGTTCATAACGGTTTCTCATCGTAGTTTATAGGACTACCTCCATGGTCTAGCGGTTAAGTCCGTGGATTTAAACTCGAAGGTAACGGGTTCGATTCCTGGTCGAGACTCAACAATATTTATTAATTTAAATAAATCAATATAATTTATTTGTGATATTTCTCGAGTTTGGTACGTTTGCCACTTGTCATGGTTGGCCTATAGTAAAGTTGGCTAAATGTGAGTCTACTTCTTTATAAGCGTGGTTTCTGACCACCCCGAAAGGGAAACGGTCGTGACAATACTTTACTTTAATAAGCTTCAGTACCCATCGTATAGCTATATTATACAATAACATTTTTAGATTGTTACTTTAAATGAACATGAACCATGAGTGACGTCACTTAATAATACGAAGACCGTGTTCGACTTAAAAGCCAAGCAAAGCGCGCTTTTTTTACTGAATTTTGCTTAAAGTTACCCGAAAGACTTTCAAAGCTATATAAAGTAAAAAAAACGATAACAGCGCCAAGTCGAACATAGGGTAAGTGACGTCATCCGGCAGCCATTTACAACTGCAGTGTTTCCGAGCGAAAATTCAAACACAATATTTAAACGTAGATTTTAGAATGATGTAGACTGGTAAAAATCTGTCTTATGCAGGATAACAGCAGTAAGGCTTGTTGACAGCAATATTGGTAATCTAACATCAATAAATTACCTCTCAAAAGGAAGTATCCGCCGAGCAGTAGTACTACTGAGAGGGGTGCCAGCAGTAACGCAGCTCGTAGTGAATGGTTCACGTATCCAACAAAACAAATTCCGGTCACACTGCTTCCGTCTACCTCTCCAAAGGCCATGGTCGTGATGGTAAGGACGAGGGGTAGAGACCACGCTACTAAGTGGAAATACGCAGCTTTCTTGTCGATACGATCTTGCATTTTACCTGAAAAAACACATTTATTATTGAACAACGTTAATTTTTTATTTCTCTGGGTGGAATTCCGCTCAGACATTAACCACCGGAACTTACATTGAGAGCATTACCGAAACAGCGTCAAAAAGCTAGGAATAATGAACAAGGTGAAGCGGTTTTTCCCGCCTTTAATCAGACTGTTGCTCTACAAAACACAGATCAGATCATGCGTGCAATACTGTTTAACAGGTCACTGGAATTTGTTAACAGGTCACTGGAATTTGCGAAGCTGTTAGTCTTTTGCTAACAGCTTACTTCTTGGACCACTTCGCTGCTTAGTCTTCCACTAACAGGAGTAGAATCATTCTAAATAATGACATGTCACAAATGCCTGTAATAAGTTTACGTGAATAAAGATATTTTGACTTTTGACTTTGACACCTTTGGGATGGTACCTCAGCCAAGTACCTCACAGATGCTCTTAATGTCCTGCAGAGGCGAGCTGTTCGAATTGTGGACAATACCACTATATCTGGAACTCTCGAATCCCTGCAGCTTCGTCGAGATGTAGCTTCTGTGAGCGTATTCTACTATGGTGAGTGCACTGAAGAGCTCTATAACCTAATTCCTTCCGCACGTACAGGTCAGAATATGCATCCATATACCGTAGTCACCACCCTTCACTTATGTATAAATTTGGGGACTTATACATCTGTCGCATAATAAAGACGTGAAATGCTCTTCCAGCCTCTGTGTTTCCACTTTCCTATAACTTGGGAGTCCTTCAAGCGAAGTGTGAAAAAGCTTCTAGTCAAGCCGGCATAGTATTAGGAGTATTGTATTTGGTTGTGGATACAGATATTCATTAGTGGTATGTTGTGTAGTGTTTATATGTTACTCTGTATGTTTCAGGGTGTTTTTTTAATCTTTGACATCGCATAGGCTTTTTTGTTTTTTGTGTTTATTACATAGTTAATACATTTATATTTGTGAAAACTTATAAATGACACTCTGTTGCTAATGTTTAGTTCTATTTGTTGTTGGATATTGTCAATAGTTTTCCTTAAATAAATAAATAAACTGATTTCAGTTGCTGAGTGTCTGAATTTAGTTGCTAACATTCATGGACTTTGCACGCCACTTGAGTACCTGGAGTACTTCAAGCGAAGTGTAAAAAGGCATGTGGTCAAGCCGGCATAGTGTTACGGACTGATGTCATGAGTATATGTGGGTTTGAGTACATGTATATGTGGGTTTAAGTACATGTAAGTCAAAAATAGGTTACTCTCACCAAAATTAAATTTAAAAATACACAGCAGCGGTCCCTATGCTATATCCGCAAGTATATACAATAAATTGCCAGAATCTTTTAACAAGAAGCAAACCAAAATACTTTAGTTAATAATCTAAAGGATATATTACTAGAAAAATGTTACTACACATTAAATGACTTCATGCAAGATTAACTCTAACGTATATGCAGTAGTTATTATTTTCGATCCTTCTCCGAAGTCCTGTTGCTTTTTTTCTTTTTTTTTTTATTAATATAAATGTGTTGTAATATGGTTTGAGGTGTTTGATGGTTTGAAATTGTTATATAGTTTTAATTATAATGTTTATTTGCTACGAACCTACGGGGTGTCATATATGTAGTTGTACTATTTTGTGAAATGCATTTTTTTATGTATTGTACAGTGTAATGTAATGTAGTGTAGTGTTATGTGATTATATATGTAAGGTATATATATTAAATGTTTTTATTTTCTATTTTTTTCTTATAATTATATATTTTTTTAATTATGTTAAAACTGTTATTTATTTTATAATTATTTATAATTAGGTATATACATATGTATTGTATTTTTATATTAGGATTAGAATTTATATTAGTAAAGTAAACAATATAAGTATAATATTTATTTATTATTAAATTATTATTTTTAATATTTACCTATTTAAGTAAATAGAAATTTATTATAATAAAACAATAAAATATTTGAATTTGAATAAGTGTTGTTTATTATTTTTAGTTTTAATGTATGTACATAATATAAATTGTTGAAACTCCAGGTCCTTTACCATTCAATAAAGCCATTTGTATCAAAATCATTAATTGGTTAAATTTTAAAATACAAAAACCAAATACTACAACGAAATAGTAAATTTATTTTAAGCTTTACTCATAAACTATAACATGGGCAGAGGGACATACCTAGGGATCTAAGACTCATGTGCCAAGCGTAAGTGAAGATCACAAACCAAACGCAGGCCGCCATCATGAAATAATATACCTGGAAAAAAATATATTAAATTAGTTTTATATTAGGATAGTAGATTTAATAATAATAATGCCATTTATTCCTTAATTAATTCATAATAATATACAGTTTTTTTCATAATCAAGACTAATTTCAATTAATAAATTCAATAATGTACTCATACATAAATGTTGTCACAATAAATATGTAACATTTAAAATTGTTTTTATTCTACACCTCTCTGATTCTTAATAAATGTATACAGTGGAAAACACAGTGTAAACTCCATGTAACGTCACTCAATGGGGTGTATCAGGCAAAGCTTTTTATAGATGTCGCTAGCGGCAATGGTACCTTATTTTGCACCTATATCGCATCATTTTTTTAATTTTTATAACAGAATAATGTATTTTAAATTAATGTTACCTACCTTAAACGACTAATAAAGAAAGCGCACACCGTCTTTAAAAAGAAAAAAAGGTTTTATTAATAGAACGGCAATTTTGAGATCACCATTCTTTGATTTCGCTTAGAAATCTCTATTTGTACACTTAAAAGCTGCTCATTTCGGCATAATATCCATAAAATAATAAATTTCGTAATAAAAATACAAGTTTTCTATGCAACTGACAGTTATATTAGGTACCATCTATCGTGCGCCATCTACCGTGATAAAAAGTTAGTGATACACCCCATTTAACGACAAACTCCCTAAAGCATCGAAAACAACTGGCTTTGGTTGGTTTATCTTGTCTTCCAATTCTGATTATTCTTCTCTCCATTTAACGACAACTCTCTATAACGCCATAAAATGCACAGTCCCTTCAGTGTCGCTATATAGAGTTTAGTCTTATTTTAGATATTGGGGTTCGAACCGAACCTTTTTTTTATACATTCTTGTATACTGTCAATACACGCGCATGTTACCACTATAAATCAAGCAATTACCAATACAAACACCACGACGCAAGATAGGTTTTCCTCTGCGGATGGTCCGCCTTGTCTTCTTGTGCCGTCTTTTGAACACACTATATCATCTCTAGAACCCACTCCGAACTGTACTAACCATCTGCAAACAAAAAATGTCGTCAATTATACGGATAATGTTGTCAACGGTGCCCTGGGGTCACTGATCGGCAGTCGAAATGTCAGTGACAAAGCTCGACTCGCCATACACAATGCCATGCTGGTACCAACACTTATGTATGGAAGCGAGACGTGCATATGTCATGCATGAGAGTAGAGTTAATGCAGTGGAAATGAGGTTTTTGCATCGGAACTTTGATGAACGGCATACGTAAGGACGAAATACGCAAAAGGGTAAGTATGAAAGAAAGCATAGGGACAAAAATAAGGAAAGGCATGTCGAAAGGATGAGTAAAGAGAGATTGATGTTGTGGGTAAAAGAGGCCCTGGCAGACCAAGACTAACATATTACGATCAAATAAATAAAACAATAGCTGAAGGTGCATTAAAAAGCCATCAAAACAAAAGGGCATGTATGAAAAGGTTGGTGAATGTCGAAGAAGGGAAAGAGGTATGTCATGACCGTGATAAGGCGTTCAATTGTCTCTTTCTACCCTGCAAGGGATTTGGCGTATTTTATAGTATACTATTTTATGTTATGTAGACTTTAACAGTCGGGAATCATATATCATTGTTAGAAAGATTTAAACCTTTACATTGCGTGTTATTGCAAGTTTGGCTATAATAACAGGCAATGAACATCGAAAATTCAGTTAAAAAAACTCTACTACTATAGTTGCGTTTACGAAACTTCACTGTAACACTAGGCATACTGTCTCGGTTTTTAATAGGTCCTGACTGTTAAAAGTCGCTATGTAAAAAAATTATATCAATGTTCATTCATTCATTACAGCCCCTAGAACACAGCGTCCTAGACCTCCACTGCTGGAGATGGGCCTTCCAGAACATATATCTGGAGAATTTGGCCTACACTCGCCACGCTGGCCAGACGGCTTGCATATCGATGTTACTACAACATTATTAAGCGGTTATGAAACTTTTTGCCCACGGAACCCTTTTGTTTGTTATTTTGTTTTTAGTTTATGTATTTATTGTTGTGTTTTAATTTACGATCATTTTTAACTACGTCGTGTTTTTTATTTATTGTTACATGAATGGGGTGTATCACTAACTTTTTATCACGACAGATGGCGCATGATAGATGGTACCTAATATAACTGTCAGTTGCATAGAAATGTTGTATTTTTATTACGAAATTTATTATTTTTTGGATATTATGCAAAAGTGAGCAGCTTTTAAGTGTACAAATCGAGATTTCCAAGCGAAAGCGAAGATATAGTGATCTCAAAATTGGCGTTCTATTAATTTAACCTTTTTTATTTTAAAGACGGTGTTTGCTTACTTAATTCGTCTTTTAAGTTAGGTAACGTTAAGTTAAAATACATTTTTCTGTTATAAAAATAATAAAACTACAAATAAATTTTAAAAAGGATCCGTCATAGCTGTAAACAAGGTACCAGTGCCGCTAGCGACATCTACAAAAAGCTTTGCCTGATACATCCCATTACATTGCCCATTTCCTAAATAAACAAAATAATAAATAAATAAATAAAAATAAAAAATCATTTATTGTCACATAAAAACATTACACAGTCTTATTATCTTAAACAAATGTGACAAAAGGAATCAGGTGTCAGCTGTTGTCGTGCATTTGTACAAGTACACCTGCATGACGCTGTTTTTCAACCTGTTCCTGTACTCACGTAGTGATTATAATTTTAAAATGACATGGTTTATATATACAAATGAAAAACTAAATAAAAAACTAACAAAATTATACAAAACAAAAGCTAGGTAAACATTGCAGTGCATGGCAGAGTAGATGAATGAGGTTCGCTTCGTTAAAAATATTATAATTGTTACAGACCCTTTAATTATGTATTTTCTTCTAGGGCTAATAATTAAACTAAATAATATAAAATCAAAAAAAAAAAAAAAAAAAAAACAACTAATAAATAAAAACTAATAAATGTTTAAATTAACATTAATAATAAACATATTAATAAATAAATAAAACAACATTATATTAAAGTAAAATAATAGAAAATAGAAAAAAAAAAAAAAAACTATCCACACTTCTCTTTCTGCTCTTCTAAAAGTATTTTCCTTAGTAAGCTTTTAACTGTTTGGGTAGATTTATTTTTATCAGGTGGTGGTATATTGTTCCACACTTTAGCTGCCTTATATTTGAAAGCTCCTCTGAAGCCCGCCGACTTATGTTGTGGGACTATTAGGTCGTGGTGCGCCTGAGATCTAGTGTCGCGATAGGGCTTCTCGTTCCACCAAAAAAGCTTCCTATATAGGTATATGGGTTTTTGTGTTTGTATAATTTTATGCACAAAGCATGTGTAGTGAAGTTCTCTTCTGGCATCCATTTTTAAAACGTTTCTTTGACTCAAGAATGGAGAGACATGTGCAAATTTGGGGATGGTATAGCAGAAGCGAGCACAGGCATTTTGTACTCTCTGTATGAGTCTTTTCGTCTTTTCAAAAAGTCTTGGGCCATACACAACATCACAATAGTTAAATTGTGATAACACTAACGAGTCCACCAACAATTCTCGCACGTCCACTGTAAGATTATTCCGAATCCCATATAGAACTTTAAGCCTATAAAATGCATTTCTAAATTTGTTATTTATATGATCCATATAGCGGAGCTGACTGTCCAGAGTCACTCCCAAGTTTCTAACCGTTGTCACCCTGCCAATGTTCTCACCGTTAACTTGCATGTCAGGAGCTATAGCTATTACGCGCTCGCACTGTTTTTTGGTGCCCATAATGATATAGCTTGATTTTAGTGGATTAAGTACTAACGAGTTATTATGGGCCCAATCAAAAATATTTACCAGATCTTGGTTTATGAGGTCGAATGCTTCTTTAGTTTCACCGCTGGGGAACGAGTAATATATTTGTGTGTCATCCGCGTAAAGGTGTATTTTACAATGTTGTATTACTTTGACGAGGTCAGCTGTGTAGCAAACAAAAAGTAAAGGCGACAAAATTGACCCCTGTGGCGTACCTCTGTTGAGTGGCTTCAGCTGTGAGTACAGCATCTGACCGTTATCATCTGACGTTACTACCTGCTGGCTCCTAGAACTTAAGAATGACTGGAACCATGCGCACGCAGAGTCACTTACACCTAGCCGCGCCAATTTCGCAATCAGCAGCTGGCAATCGATGCAGTCGAAAGCCCTGGAGAAGTCCAGCAGCACAAGAACTGAACTGTGACCATTTTCTGATGCTGTAAGTATATCATCTGTCACATCAGCAAGTGCCGTGCCTGTCCCGTGTCCAGCTCTAAAGCCTGACTGCTTATCAGGCAATAAGCACAGCTTCTCCATGTATTCGGTAAGCTGAAGCTGAACCACTCTCTCCAGAACTTTTGACAATACCGGAAGAATACTTATCGCCCTTAGGTCCTTTAATTGCTCTACCTTACTACTTTTCGGAATTGGTTTTACTAGTGCTTGCTTCCAATCTTCAGGAAAAACTGTTGATGAGATAGATTCATTAATTATAGCACTTATGACACGCAATGTTTTCGGTAAGGTTAGGTTGACCATATGTATACTAATTTGGTCCCGCCCCCGTGCATTCGTTTTTATTCCTCTTAGTATTTTAAATATTTCAATTTCGCTAACTGGTGTCAGATCAAAGGTAGTATCAGTAATTTTTGAACTTTTAATTATATTTAGTGTATCGGGATTGACGGTTGCTCCTGGTGGTATATCCAAGAAAAATCTGTTTATATCATCCGGGTTATTAAGGTGCGAGGGAATATCAGATTTGTCAGGAGTGTCCAAAATAGAGGACCTCTTTAAGTTCTTCCATAATTCCGCTGGACACTTAATGTTTTTATTAACATAGAAGGTGAAATATGCAGTCTTTTCTCTTCTTATTGCTGCTGTTACCAAGTTCCTTAATTTTTTATAATATTCTATATGAGCGTCAGACTTAGTTTTTCGTGCCTTTGTATAAGCCTTATCACGAAGGTTCATCATAAACCTTATTATATCGGTAATCCACGGACGAGGCTTCTCCGCTATACGGATTTGTTTTTCTGGTGCATGTTTATCAAACAGTCCTAGTATAAAAGCATTTAAGCGACTAACCATCACATTGACGTCCTTTAATTCTAGCACCTGGTCCCAATCGATCTCATCGAGGTCTTGGTTAAACTGAGCTTCATCCATCTTTTTCAGTGATCTAGATCGGATGTATTGTGCCTTAACTTTTGGTCTTTTGATGTTAAAGTCAGCCAAAATTAACGCATGATCACTCAGTATGGGGTTATGGTGTACTTCAACATTTTTACACCTTTGGGGGATGTCAGTGAAAACAATATCAAGTAGGGTCGATGAATTGTCGGTGTTTCTTGTTGGTTCTGAAATCATTTGCGTCATTTTGTGCTGTAATAGGAATTCTGCTACGCTCACTGCACCAGGTTTACCAGGTTGCAGTAAGTCGACATTAAAATCGCTGAGCACGCAGATGTAATTGCAGTAACCAAAAGCAGCGATAGAGTTACTCAGTGCCTCTACAGCGTCACACACCGATAAACCCGATTCAGGCCTATATGCTGTTCCGACTGCCATTTTAGCACCAGGAAGTGAAAGTTCCAGCCACATTTGCTCCAACGGTGATTCTGGGTGAGCACGTACACGCACTTTTAAACCTTTTTTTATGTAAAACCCTACCCCTCCGCCTCTTTTGCCACCCTTACGAGCTGCCAACTTAAGATTGTATCCCGCTATAGTCAGTGCGAATTTCTCTTCGTCCTTTCGGATCCAGGTTTCGTTAATTGCAAGGATATCCGGACCAAATGTTAACATTCGTGCACATAGCTCATCTTGACCTGTATTTAGTGACCTTACATTTATTAGCCCTAATCTCAAATTGTCTTTGTTTTTATTCTTCCTAATCGTAGTATATTAATATGAAAATGCTTGGAAAAGCATTGCACTCAAGGCAGTTTGTGCCAAGAGCTGAACTAATTATTATACGAAGCTCACCTACACTCCTCCAATCAATACCACGCCTGCATATAAAATAATAATAACAATCATTACAAACACAGAAAACTACACTTACATACCTAACACTACAATAATAACTTATAAGAGTATACACATGCATGCAATATGTTATTAAATTTTTCTTATAGCAAAATTTATAAAATAAACAAAGGTTTCGTTGCAACGACCTACTGATTATTGACGTCGTCCGGTTGTTTAAAAGCCTTATTGAGGTCATTATCACATCTGATTCGGAAAGAGGGCAAGGCTTGATCTTTTCTTGCGAATATTTTTCCTTCACGAGTCCAGATAAATTTCCAATTATGCTGTTTTCCCAGTTCGCGTGTTTCACGAAAAAGCTTGCGATTTTGAGTTGTCAACCGTTCATTAATATATATTGCTCGCGGGTCCCCAGCTAGTTGCAGCTGTGCTGTTGTGATTCCTCGGCGAACTCGGACATTCTTTAACAACTGGTCTCGTGTGTCCCTGCGTGTAAAACGCACCGTTAGTGGTCGTGGTCGGGCATCAGCTGTCGTGCGCCGCATACCCGCGCGATGAGCCCAGACCACATCCCGTTCTTCTAGCGTTACTCCCATATTTGCAGCTATCATAGATACCATAAGCATGGGATTTTCAGCACTCTGCTCGGGAAGACCGGTAATTTCAATGTCGGTAAGTAGGGTTCCCTGTTCGCATTCATTTAATTCCAACTTAAGTTGTCTTATTGATTCTTGCATACTATATTTTTTTTCCCTTTCTTCCCTTTCAAGCACCTCCATTCTAGCTTCCAAAACGTCCGTCCTTGCTTCACATGCCTTGACCGTCACATTTAGCTGTTTGACTTCCTCCCTTATTCTTTCGAATCCCGACTTCACCTCTTCTCTTATCACTGCTATAGCCGCTTTCATTTCCACCTGAATTAAATGAAGTAGATCCTGGCCATGCACCCCGGTGACGGCTATGTTGTTTGCCCCGTCACAAACCTGGTCACCCTTCTTAGTTTTCTCGTGACCCGGTATATCCAGGGCACTAGCGTCTAGGTACCCCTTGACTGGCGTATCTGTTCTATTGTCCCTCGGTTTACGTGCCACACATGCAGGGCAAACCCAATTCAAGGGCACCTGTGTTGCTCGTTGCATTTTCACACATTCCCGGTGCTCCGCATTTTACCATTTTGCTTAATAGAAAGTAGTTCCACTTAATTTCGTCAGATGGCGCTGTCTGATGATTTATATTTATTTGTTAATCAATATATTTTTCTCAAATAGAGATTTTTAGTCCAGGCATAAAAAAAATAATCCGACTACCTGATATCTATTTCTGTCTCTTTTTATTTGTTGTGTAAATAATACGCATTTTTACACATTAACTTTGAAAATTTTCCAGTTCTTCGCGCCATTTTGCACGGACATGTCAAGTCCAAGTTTTTCGTTTTGTAAATTAGTTTACTGTGGATATTGTTAGTCAAAAGTGGTGTTATTTTGTTTAATAATGTGCTACATTGTCAATAATTATGGAAAACGATAAATTTGACGAGTATATGGGGCAGAAGTTTATGTTTTGCGGTTTTCCCGCGCTGTGAACTCCCGTATACCCTTCGTGTTTGGGCGATATTGACGTGAATTACTCCATGAAAAGCATCAAATTCTGCAACACTTGGAATTTGATGATCCCCAACTCGGTTATGAACATATGTACGATCACGTTTCGGAATTTCGTGCAAAATTAAAATGGTTACCTATACGATTCCGTCGTAATCTCCGAATTCTCTCTCTTCTTTATGAACCTTTGTCACCTAAATATTTACAAGATAGATGACCTAATTGTGGTTCGCATATTATTGTGTATATAAGTATATATTTCCCGTTTACGTAGTGTATGTATATAATTAGTTATCTATTCTATGTAGTGTATGTAAGAATATATATATTTTTATGCAGTTTAAGTATTATTATTTTTATAATGTTTATCGTATATTTAATTTAACTAGTATTAATAAGTGATTTATCTTTTTTATTTTTTTTGTGTTTTTTTATTTTGCCATGCCTAAACTTCGATTCCTTGTCCCGAAGGTTGATGGTAACAGAATGCCAAGCGGCATTACATACGCCTTTTGTATTAAACAATAAAGTTTTTAATAAATAATAAATAAATATGTTATGCAAATAAATTACGTGTTTAGGGCTGATGTATTCTGTACAATGTCATTTAAAGATACTAAAAAAAAAATGTATTTTTTCTTACCCCATAGAAGCGACAGCATAGCAGACGTTGATATAGAATATAACAAGCGCCGGATATTTGTTAGCACTTCTCCAGTCTATCAGAAAGGTGGCTACGGTGAATAGGTTTAGGGCCAAGCACGCACCGGCGCCCCACGCAACCAGTCTGTGGATCTGTTGGTGCTCGTCCTCAGTGTACAGAGGGTCTTTACAAGGCAAACCACAGCCAGAAATACCTGAAATTTATAAAAATAACATATTTTTTTTTATACTAGCACATGTGACCCTGCGCCCACCTGATGGTAAGGGGCGCGCAGGGTCCATGAATGTTAGCAACTGGAATCAGACCCTTATGTCCGACATCAGTCCCTAACACTATGCCGGCTTGACTAGATGCCTTTTCACACTTCGCTTGAAGGACTCCAGGTTATAGGAAAGTGGAAACACAGAGGCTGGAAGAGCATTCCACACCTTTATTGTGCGACAGATGTATGAGTCACCAAATTTATAGGGATAGTGACTACAGTATGTGGGTGCATATTCTGACCTGTGCGTGTGGTTCGGTTGCAGAATGGAGAGGAAGGAATTAGGTTATAGAGCTCTTCAGAGCACTCACCATAGTATAGCCGGTGGTAGAACATTAGTAAAGTAACTATATTTGGGGGTGACCTACGCGAAACAAAACTAATTAATGCTCTAGACGTAATGTAGGCCAAATTCTCCAGATATATGTTCTGGAAAGCCCATCTCCAGCAGTGAAGGTCTAGGACGCTGTGTTCTAGGGGCTGTAATGAAGCGTCGAGAGCGTTTAATATTAATATTTCTGAATTTCTGATAAATATCGCATGTGACATTATCATTATTTTAGAATTGGGCCCCAAAGTTGGTAGGTACATGTGGCAAGCGGCATGTTTTTAGAGTGAGTTTTGTATCTATATACACCAATGACTGTAGGTGTTGCACATTCGGATTGTTGACGAATGTAAACCTAAAGTATCATCACAAACCGTTTCCCTTCCGGGGTGGTCAGAAACCACGCTTATAAAGAGGCGGATTCACATTTCGCAAACTTTACATAGGCCAATCATGACAAGTGGCAAGCTTGTCCATGTCTCTAGCGTACGAAACTCGAGAAATATCACAAATAAATAAAATATTAATTTTATTTATTTATTTAAATTATTAAATATTATTGTCCCGACCAGAAATCTAACCCGGTCCCTCCAAATCTAAATCCACGGACTTAACTGCTAGACCACAAAGGCAATTTATATAAATCTATTGTTCTTAAAGGAGTATAAGAAGATCTAGTTTATAAGACGACATGGAATATTATTTGTATGGGGTGTATCACTAACTTTTTATCACGATAGATGGTGCATGATAGATGGTACCTAATATAACTGTCAGTTGCATAGAAATCTTGTATTTTTATTACTAAATTTATTATTTTCTAGATATTATGCGGAAGTGAGCAGCTTTTAAGTGTACAAATCTAGCTTTCCAAGCGAAATCAAAGATATGGCGATCTTAAAATTGCCGATCTATTAATTTAACCTTTTTTTATTTTTAAAGACGGTGTTCGCTTTCTTAATTCGTCTTTTAAGTTAGGTAACGTTAAGTTAATTTTTCTGTAATAAAAATAAAAAACAAAAAAAAACTTTTAAAAAATTGATGCGTCATAGATTTAAAACAAGGTACCATTGCCGCTAGCGACATCTACAAAAAGCTTTGCCATTGGATTAAGAGAGCGATTTGTTAGCTAAATCTTGTCTAAATTAATCTCACCTTCATAAAAGTGCATCGGTTTATCAGTCTGTATCAAAGGAGACAGACATCGTCCAGTTGTATTAAATTTCATTTCTCTCACTATATTCTCGCATTTTGGCGGGAACAGAGTTTCGTTGCATCTCAGAAATGACGGAAAATACGACGTGTTGTAGAGAATCGAACATGGCTCCATAGTGACTTTGCACATTTCGTAGGAGGGTAGGTACACCATATCATGTCCTAGAATCTTCTCGCATTTTGGCATAAAAGTAGCGCAAAGCAATGGCTGTATAACGGCCCAGCATTTTGGTATGTTTATCAGTTCCTTGTAGGTTTCCAATCTAGCTTGAATTTTCTGCTGATTATTGTAAAATGTTAGATGTACACTAGTCTTATCGTAGGATAGTTTAGCTCCTAAGCAAGCGCTTCTGTTGTGAACTTCACACCTAGCACGGCGTACACAATTGTCCTGAACAACTTCTCTTTCAGGAAACCACTGTGCTACCTTCTCAGCTTTGATCAACCTAAAGTTAGGCGTTCCTATTATAGGTTCTAGTTTCTCAGTAACATTTTCTTCTAAATCTATAGAGTTTTTGTCGCTGCCAGCTTGATGACTGGCACGTACCAGACATTGTGTGAAGAGTAACGCTCCGAACCATACTACCAACATCTGTAACAATGGAGAAATAGTTTTAACAAGGAATAATTTAATTTTGCGAGGGAAAATGAAAAAAACTAATAAAATTGAAACTACAACGGTTTAGTTTGTACTTTTCTTTATTGAGGCAGAGGGCGAGTAAATGAAACCCCTTTGTTATTCAGATATTTATTCAAGTAATCAGTCAGTATTAAATTAACAATTTTTTTTCGACAATGGCCTAAAGACATGGTGAGGTATAGGTAAGGAAAACAGTGCATTTGTTTAGCTAAATTAGGTACACTAAAAACAATTCTTGGACATCTATTGGTAGAAACAAAAATATATATTTATGATAAATAAAATTAATTGTGTTAGTCCAATAACCCTTAAAGAAATATGTTAGTTAAACACTACTAATATCATAAATATGAAAGAATCCTTGTCAGTATGTGTGTCTGTTTGTCCGTCTTTCAAGCTTATACTACTGAACTGATTTGTTGAAATTAGAAAAAAAAATGATCCTAGGAAACCGGGGAAAAAGGGACAGACATAGGCTATTTGACGTTATCACCTGACCACGACTCATGGTTATATACTTGTATCTGTCTACCGATTTGATTCGCCTTCAAGCGCGTAAAAATTGGCAAATAATTTCACTGGAACCATGAAAACATTTTGCACGATATCTTTAGATTGGTTTAAAAAAAAAATGGAAAGATCATTTCGAAAATATTCAGAAATCCATATCGATTACTATGGCCTTTAATTATGGGATACATCTGCAAAATCAAATGTGGAAATACTACAAAATTATCGATTAAAAACAATTCGAATGTCACAAATTAAATAATTCACCATGAGCATCTTAAAAGTCTCAAGAAGAAAGAGCTCAAGCTACCAATTATGGGAAACAACCTTATGGATAGAACATTCAAGATACAAAGTCCTGAAGAAAAAGAAGACTTGATTTATTTATTAATAAACCTATGATCAAGATCAATAAAAACAACACCGTTGAATCAATGAAACATACATATTGCCGAATGCCTTAATTAAATCCACCAAATTAAATTGAAGATCTCACGATGACCACATTAGAATCCCCTCGATCTAGAGAACCAGGGAGGTGAGGCGGAGTGCACAATCGTCCGAAAACGGTATCGTCTAAGATCGATTACGTCTGTCAGAAATGTCAAAATCTTTGCCTTTTCGCCTAGCTTTTCACATTTCTGACAGACGTTATCGATCTTAGACGATTCGTTTTCGGACGATTGTGCACTCCGCCTCACCCCGCTGAGCATTTATAACGTACAAACAGCTACAAATATGAAGATTTTACGTTATGTGCTAAATCTTTCAAAGCGAAGGACTCACAATGACCAGCTTAGAAGTACCTGAATATAGAGGAGGTACATATTTCAGCTATAGTACATAGTTTTTATGTAATTTGCCACATCTATCAAAGCAAGGTCGTAGACTTAGAAGAACCTGAATAGAAAAAAAATACATTCACCACGGTTCCATCGTGTGTGTGAAAGAGAGCAGAACAGAATAATGTCTTCTCCTTCTCTTTTTCCTTTTTAAAAAGACGCTTACTATTCACCTCCTATCCAGCCAAATACTGTATGATTCCGTTAATGCCGTCTTAGAAGCTCGTTCTATAAATGTACTGAGGGGCTTAGGCCTAATTCTTTCAGTAAGTGATAACCATATACGATAATGTACAAATTTAGGCTCAAATACATTTTTTACGTAATTTACGACATCTACCAAATCGACGCCCTTATGATGGAAATACGGATGAACACGGGACAAACAGCTAGTGTACAATAATTAAAATACATAGTGACAATATTGAATGTTATTTGTGTAAAAGAGGTTTATTAGAAACAAAAGATCTAAATTATTACACTGACAAATAATTATTTTTAAATAAAATAATTCATATTACATAGGTGAATTTGTAAATATAATTTTTACTTTGGCTAAAAATCTAAATTAACATAAAATTAGAATCAAGCAAATGCACAGTCTAAAGGAAAGGACTATAGTTGTGAGGTCTTTATTTATTTTTTTATTTCATTTTCGCTTATTATTTCAAGTGGTTGGGGTAAATCTTTATTTCAAAATGTATATTTTTTATCTTTATTATACAAAACATAATTCAAAAACCAAAGTCTTACTGCTAGTGACTGCCGATGTCTGAAGCAACTTGAGGCACGAAAATCTGCAACTTCCCGCTTTCCACCGACCCGAGCCGTTTTCCCAGCAAACTTAGCCACTTCCGTATAACGTTATATCTGAAAAGTTGCATTTAAAAACACCTGTATTTTTAATGTTTATTAGCTGAAATTACACCAATAGAAGAAATCAACTCACCTGTAGCACCATAAATAGCTCAATTATTTTTACCTGTCAACATGAAGGGCGAAAAAATAAGAAAATCCAAGATTTGTAAAACTTTCAATATGTTTTATTATTTAAATTCATTGGATAACAAAACATATGTATACACAACGTCGGTTCACCATTTTACTCAGCCATTTAAATTATTTAAAAAAAACAAATGTTACTTATATATCTTGGAGAATTATATTATTGTATAATACTTTGTTTTAAGGCGAAGGTGTTAGGATTCGCTTCATACAAATTTAAGTCCAGCATAACTTTTAACAAAACTACGTTACAGTGGATAAAGGGTCACAGTGGTTCACTGGGTAATGATGCGGCTGATGAACTGGCCAGAAGGGGATCATCTACAATACCAATAGGCCCAGGACCAACAATCCCCCTACCATTCCAATTCATGCGAAGCTGGCTTCGCCAAAGAACACATAAACTGCACGAGCAGATGTGGGCATCGACCACAGACTGCAGACAGTCCAGGGAGGCCCTTCCCAACCCAGACAGGCGCCTCACACGACGCCTCCTGGTCCTTGACAGAGCCAGGCTTCGAATAGTGGTGGGGGTCTTGACGGGACACTGTGCCTTTAACAAACATCTCTATATTCTGAACATTACAGATAGCCCACTGTGTAGAGGATGCATGGCGGGGGTGGAGACGGCCGCGCATGTGCTCTTGGAGTGCGACAGTGTGGCTGCGCCTAGACTAAGGTTCCTCCAGACTGCGAGGACTCTTCCGGAGGTCTGCAGGAACATAGCGGGTCTCCTGGCCTTCCTGGAGGAGATCGGATGGCTCCGCTGAAGGAGTTAATGGGTGTCTCAGAGTGT
The DNA here is from genome assembly GCA_910589645.1 of Tinea semifulvella. Lineage (NCBI taxonomy): Eukaryota > Metazoa > Arthropoda > Insecta > Lepidoptera > Tineidae > Tinea > Tinea semifulvella. The sequence goes on from OU342599.1 coordinate 9,683,021, forward strand.
GTTCACGTAGGAACTGCAAGTGCTTCACATCGCAATGCTTTAAATGCCCGTCAATGCAGGATTCAGCGCTGAAAGCGTAAGCATGAAGGTCCACATATTTTTTTATATACAAGTGCGACATGTGACCTTGCACCCATCTGATGTTAAGTGGCGCGAAAGGTCCATGAATGTTAGCAACTGGAATCAGACACTCATGACTGACATCTTGACACAATGACGGCTTGTCTGGGCATGACGGCAATTCGAGCCTGATCCCGAAACGAAACACTTTACTGGGTTTATCGGCACGAACGGTGGATACGTCCCCGCCCCGGCAGACTGGGCAAATAACCACCATCAGTCCGCCTACCACCTATTAAATTGTTGAAAGGAACCACAAATCAAAACATTATCAATTTAAATATTTTCGATTTGTTGATTTTCTTAAAAAGCGCTGAATCAATTTCGTTAAAATTTATATGGACCTCTGTAGTATGACCAAACAAAAAAATATTTATGAAAATCATTCACAATTGGCAGAATAATCGCATAACAACATCAAAAAAAAAACATACAGACGAACTGAGATCCTCCTTTTTTTAAAGTCATTTACTTAAATAGTTACATGAAAATCCAGTGTGACATTTCAAAACATTTTTTAGTTTTGACAGTTTTCTGTGGTATTGATTAATGATATAGGTACATATATATTTGTTCTATTTAGGTATGGATTATCTACAGAGACTATAATATCAATATGTTTTAAACTTAGAAACGATATCATAACGAAACGAAGTCTGTAATTGTAAAAATTAAAGTTAAATATGGCGTCGATTGTACCAGCTGACGGCTCACTTTTAAAATAAAACTGATTTTTAACTTCAATCATTGCACTAACAGACTTCATTTTGATGAAACACAGCCTTAGTGTGTGTTTGCGTACTATCTCCAATATCAATACAAAATAAGTTAATAATATTAAACTTTACACATAGAAAGATAAATAACCCGAGAGATGTATGTTTGTTAGTATTCATACTCAAAGATGTGGAATCCGCAATTTATCTTCAATACATTTTTTTTAAAAACTATCATGTTATAAATAAAAATGTGATTTAGGCCGTTCCGAATTGAAATCACGCTCTGAGCATCCAAAGCGTAATATTTGATTCGGAACGACTGTCAGTATCATATTCATTCTAAGCGCTCTGAGCATGGTTCGGAACAAGGAGTTAGTGTGCGTTTCCCGTTTGACGTTTTACATGACGTCATAATTATTTTCTAAGCACGCTGCAAATCCTACATTAATAACACAAGCAATTAACGCATTTAAGCACATTAAAGCGAGCTACGCGAACCCCATCATAATGCATAGGAAAAACAAAAATGTTGTATTATAACTTTTTTTTTTGTTTCTGAACCTGATAATACGCGATGTTCAAGTTGCTCTCAGCAACTGACGCCAGCCACTAACTACCAATAACAGTCTCCACCATTATGCCGACCTAACAAGATGCTTTTTCAAAACTTGGTCCTTCAACTCCAGTAGCCCTATTCTGTTACCAAAGCGCAAACGTTATATAGTGGAATCCGTTAACTATATATATCATGCTATTAAAGTTTGTTCGGCCGCTGTCAAGGTCGAGCGCTTATAGAGTTGAGAATCGAATATTTTGTAATTATGACGCAATCTCTGGCGTAAATAACGAAATCGACTAATAACGTTTGCGACCCTAGGTACAGGTTATATAGTAGTAACTCCTCAAACTTGACAGTATTTTTGTATGGAACTATCTTTCTATGTATTATTATTTTAAGCTTACAACGTTATTTCGTTATTTTAATTTTAAATACCCTTTTTGTAAATGACATGAATTTGTTCAGTTAATTCAATCGACGTATAAATACTAACTCGCATTTTTATCAAGGCGCGGTGGTGGCTCGGTTGTAAGAACGCGGTCCTTAAATCCTACAAAGGTCGGTTCAAACCCACAAGGCGCGGCGTGTACCAATGAGAAATAAACCTTTCTTACGTACATTTGTCATAGATTTACAACATCGCAGTTCCCGTGCCTCGGAGGGCACGTTAAGCCGTCGGTCCCGGTTCCACTAATACCAACTTGTGAAATCGTTAATAAATTGTCATTAAAAACATTGATATCATATCCTCGCCAAGCCGTCTGGCAGCGTGGCGAATGTAGGCCAAATTCTCGAGATATATGTTCCGGAAGGCCCATCTCCAGCAGTGAAGGTCTAGGACACTGTTGTAGGGGCTGTACTGATACTGATTTTTACCAAACTTAATGAAATGATAAAAATAAACACCTCACCGTATAAACTAAAAAATATGCATAGTATACAAAAATAAAAAAATAAAGATCTACTTTTTAGTTTATACTAAACAAACAGCTAATATACATACAGAATTTGCGAGGTGTTGCAATTTTAGAGCGATTTTCAGCCAGTTTCTTGAATGTATTTTTGGTACTTAATTATTACTTAAGTAAAAATAAACGTGTTAATTTTTACAGCTGTTTGCTAATTATCCAGAAAAAAAATACAACAAAAATACATGTGCATCGTATGCAAAATTTGTTAAAATATAGTTATTTGCCGGTGTTTATGGTTAATATCTCCTTGAAATATAGTTAATCTCAAATTAGCTTGACTAAAATTTGTAACGTACACCGAACACCTTCACCTTAAAAATGAAGCTGAGACAAATCTCATACAACACAAATGTGTATAAGATTTGTCTGTACCTCAGTCCTAACTGGAATTTTGTTTGCCGCCTCTTCGGAACGTTCTGCTGGCTCCGCTACCTCTTCGGTTACGAGGTCCCCCACGCGCGCCTCGCCAACCCCGCCTACCCCCGTGACCGTTCACACCCCGCCCGCGTCGGTCCTGATTCTTCCTATACCCACCTGACCACTGGTTATTATAACCATCACCGTTCTCATCAAAATGATTCTCTTCCTCATTAAAACCTTGATTGTAAGACTCCCCATCATTCTGGTAATGATTATCATCATAATTATTTTGCTTAAAACCATCATAAGGCTGTCCAGGTGGCATTCCTCCCATAGGTGGGGCGTTGGACATAGGATAACCTCTTGGTGGCATGTTCGACATTGGTCCTCTCGGTGGCATATTGGACATAGAACCTCTTGGAGACATATTTGACATTTGTGGACTTCCCCGAGGGGGACCTCTATTTGACATTTTTTGACCTCGGGGTGGGCCCATATGTTGCATATTGTGCATCGGTGGCATAGTGTGTAAAGGTGGCATGGAACCCATGGGAGGCATGTTGATGTTCCCCATTGGTGGCATGTTGTAACTATTGTTGTAGTTTGTTCTCATGTCTTCCTCATCATTTTCATGATTATTATTATCCATGTATTTGTTATATTCTTCTTCATCATCATAGTTGCTATCATCCAGATCTATGGTCTTATCTTCATAATCAAAGTTTGTATAACTATCATCTTCAGCATTCTCTTCTAAATGAGGCATCACATCATGCAACTCTTCTATGTCTCCGGTAGATACATACTTCTTTAAAGCAGCTGGACCTTCTACGATAGCCTTCTCTAGAGCGGAACCAGATTCTACAGGAATTAATTTACCATAAATAAATATAGCTGTTGGTGTGATCTCTTTAAGAGGAACTGCTCCAGGTAAGTTTTCAGCCAGTACATGTGTAAGAGCCTCTGCCGCAGCTTCATCAGCCGTAGGCCCATGGTTCCATCTCGCCTGGAAGTTCCGAGGAATAGGTTTACTAAACGGCACTTTCTTTATCCTCTTCTCAAAGTCCATCGTAGCAAATGCGGTATCTAAATCTAAACCAGGAATAGCTTTATCAGTTTTAGAAGGAAATATCTCGACTTTGTCTTCGGGCCCGATTCCTGGCAGTACAGTTGGCTCATCCAAATCATTATCATCTTGAATATCGGCTGGTAATGTATTGAGATTGTATTTGTCTCTCATCTGGTCTCCGGGACGATTTCTTGTCCAAAACTTACAGGTGTGGTCATTGGATCCAGAACACAATATGTGGCCGAGTGGGTGCCAAGCCATGGTCCACACTATAGACTCATGGGCACCTTCTATACAACCAACTTCCTTGTCAGTCCCAACATTCCAAAAAAGTATAGAACCGTCTGATCCTCCAGAACAGAACAAACCTTCATGATTGGGATGCCACACAACACTTGAAGCTTCTTTTTTATGCCCCCTAAAGACTTGTAGTTCGGTATTAAGTTTTCTTATATCGAAAAGTTTCAGCAGATGATCTCGAGATGCTGTTATTAACCAATTCCCATTTTCATTCCATTTTAAATCCATAACAGTGGATTTGTGGGCATGCAATGTGCATAATGCAGTGCCAGATTTGGGATCCCATAGTTTGATTGGCTGTTGATTATCTTTACTACCAGATACTATTAGAGCCTTATTGGGGTGCCACTGGACACATTTTACATCAGCACCGTGACCTCTGAGTATTCTTTCTTCTTGACACATATAAAAATCGAATATACGTAATGTGCCATCATCTGAACATGTGACAATTTTGGAATCACTAGGACTAAAACTAATACCTCTCACGGCTTCCTTGTGAGCTTGGTACATTTTTACATTGTTCATGTTGCTCTGCCAATATTTAATGAACCCTGAATGATCTCCGGTGACCATCCAACCTTCTCCACGCGACCAAACCATAGATCTAACAGGAGAATCGTGAGCTTGCAAAATAGTTTCAAAGTTAAATGTTAGGCCGTTCCATAAAGTGAACTCCCCAGAGGAAGCCCCGGTGACTAACCTCCGACCCTCTGGTGTCCACGCGACGGCGAAAATAGGACACCTCATTTTATTAGTTGCGGTTTTAACAAATTTTGTAGTGACGGCATTAATTGGATTATCGGGGTAAGAGGGCGGCGGCATTAAGTCTGGGATATACATGGCGTCCGGCTGCAGGGCATGCCGGTCGCGCCAGTCTCTCTGCCAAACGCGGCATTCAAGAGCCTTTATAATAGCCGCGTTGTAATCTACAGTTTTTCGCATCACAGATTTACGTAAACGTTTACCATCGAATTCGTCTTGAGTCATGTTGAGCGGACCTTGTGGTGGAAATCGTAACTGGTAGGAGTTGAAAGGCCGAAAGTTGTGTCGGATGTTGGGGCGGACTGGCGGTGGGAACATCATGCCCCCCATCATATTAGGCGGGGGCACGTGCGCAGGATGGTTGAAATCCATTGTTTACGAACTTCTTTTACACCTATTTAGAAAAATTGGGCAATTACAGATGAGACACAATTTAAAAAAACCTCATTAAGGAGATTTTTGACTTACCTTTTAAATTAATGTTATAACATTATAATACACTTTACAGAGAGTACGAAATAGAAAACTATGTAGCGAATTGTTTGCACTAATAACTGCCAGTATTTTTTAGTTAAAAATCATAGAAAAAACAACTTAAAAAATATTTTAACCTATCACAACAACGAAATACAACGCCAACCAGCGTATCCCGCCATGTTGGTTTAGTTTAGTAGTGATGTTGTAATAGTTATAAAAGAAGTATTCAATGTAGTATTCAATTAAAATAATATGGTTTAACAAATAAATAATTGGGAGTTCTTCGCGCCATTTTGCGTGGACATGTCAAGTGCAAGTTTTTGTTTTGTAAATTAGTTTACTGTGGTTATTATTGGTCAAGAGTGGTGTTGTTTTGTTTAATAATGTGCTACAATGTGAATAATTATGGAAAACGATAAATTGGACTTTAAATATGGGGCACAAGTTGCAGTTTATTTTTTGCGGTTTTCCCGCGCTGTCAACTCCCATATTTTACCCGACGTGTTTGAGCAGTGGATGGTTCCGCGAGTGACTCCAAGAAAAGCATCAACTTCTACAGCATCTGGAATTTGATGATGACCTCATTAATTCATGAAAAAGAAAGATATATTACGTCAGACTTGGCTGTATGGGCTAGACCCTTTGCCTTCCCTATCATCTCATTCATCATCCATCGGGAGAAGAGAACAAAAAAAAAAAAAAAAATACAAATAAATAATTGTTTCCTTATAGGTATATATGTGCGGGTAAATGAATTAATTAAATAATCATATATTTTACTTACAATTTTATTTCATGTAACGTCTGAAGAACTTGTATATACTGCAAGCACAGACTATAAAGAGTACAAATAACTGCTCTTCTGTTTAATGTTTATTTTATTTATGCAGAACTTTGCAGAAGTGGACATATCCTGTACAGGGAATAATGGGGTAAATCTTCAACTATGGGCCACCTAAAGACTTGCAACACATCGTTATTTAATAATAAAGAAGTATACTTAGCTGCGTGCTTACTTCTTTAACTTTATTTCAATTTTGATTTATAGTTTTACTAGATAAATGTTTTCTAGTAAATTATTATCTATTGTTTTACTGTAATAAGACTTAATAACAATATAAACATAAAAAGATCTAAAAACCACAACTATTCGCCACTTGATACACCTATTAGCAATCAATAAGAAACAGTGGTTAGCCACTAAAATCATTATGCCGCAATCTGTTTATACGTAGAAATGCGACCTTCACTGATCTGTTATCCGAATGGGGTGTATCAGGCAAAGCTTTTTGTAGATGTCGCTAGCGGCAATGGTACCTTGTTTTATACCTATATCGCATATTTTTCTAATGTTTTTGTAGTTTTTTTTTATTTTTATAACACAAACATGTATTTAAAATTAACGTTACCTGTCTTAAAAGACAAATTAAGAAAGCGCACACCGTCTTTAAAAAGAAAAAAGGTTTTATTAATAGAACGGCAATTTTGAGATCACGATATCTTTAATTTCGCTTGGAAATCTCGATTTTTACACCTAAAAGCTGCTTAGTTTCGCATTATATCCAGAAAATAATAAATTTTGTAATAAAAATACAAGATTCCTATGCAACTGACAGTTATATTAGGTACCATCTATCATGCACCATCTATCGTGATAAAAAGTTAGTGACACACCCCATTAAGTCCGCTTTATATAAAATACGCTAACAACAGCAATAGTGATGGGTTGCCTAACGATAAATATAATCAAGGATTATATTTAAAAGTGGGCGTTGATGATAACAAAATGCTGAAAGATGTGTTCAAGCCGATTTTGCCCGATACAAGTACGACAACAATAAAACTGCATCATATAAAATTAAAAAAAAAGCTCTAGCCGGTAATTAGACCCGAATATTTTGACATTGGGGTTTTATTCGTGCTTAAGTTCGAGTTTGAAATTACTTTCCCAATTTAACCCTTATAAGGAACACTATCAGCTAGTGTAATAATACAAAATGATTTTATATGATCAAAAATATATATCTTAGACTATAAATATACAAAGGTAACAATTAATAGAAAATATTAAACATACGAGTATATTAACTAAACCAAATTAATAGATATTTCAATATAACAGCATCATATATTTATTAAAAAGATAACGATATAACGATACCTCATGTGAAGAATAACTATCTGTTTTACCTGAGTTTGCCTGTATAGTATGTGTAAATGACCTTAAAGTAGCTGCGGATTCACATGTTGTGGTCAGTCAAATATAGCATTAATTATTATTAAACCATTTTTGACATTAACCCAAATAACAAAATCCTATTTACGTTTATAGGACATATTAGTTATTTGGTCTGTTGGTCTTTGGACATCATTAATCTTGTTGGGAATTTGGGCTAAATTGTATTCACAATGATATACGCATTTTTAAATAAATTATAGTGAGTCGACGTACGGGTGTTGGTCGATCGTTTACTAAACCAGTAGATTCAAATTTATCCACCATATTGCGAAAAGTCCTCTTGGTAGGACGATTTCGGCGAACGTAAAATGGGCAAAGAAAACACCTATGTTGATAAAACAATTTTATTATTTGCACGTGTTGTTGAATGCTATATCCGTCCATGGTCATTTGACAAAACAGACTGAACAAATGACAATTAATTTGACAGGGACGTTATTAACTATCAAAGTTCGTAAGTCCCTGTGAAACAGCGCCAAAGGCAAGGAACATAATATAAGATCAAAGGAGCTTTGTATCACCGGCGCGGCCGCGGCGGCGGTAAGTTACCCGCTGAGATCCTGCCGGCTAAAACGGGAGATTATTCCATCCCCAACCCTGGCCTATTGAACATCCGGGCCTGGATGACTCCGCTGTCTGTCAGATAAATTATTCTAAAAAGATTACGATTTAAGTTTAAAAAAAACTTTAATTTATAAAGTTTAGGTGTGCAGAATGTTTGAAATATCATCATGACTGTTTTAGTACTAAAGGACTTGATTGATACGAAAACTACATATTTTATTTTCCAAATAACTTAATATATAAACAGTAATATAATTATATTTTATTATATTAATTTATTTATCATTGTACAGAGCAAATGTAGTACAAAATGACATTCAAGTTAATTTAGTAACTAAGCAAATAAAAGTTTATCTTCACAAGTACACAACACGTTAATGCACACTCACACAAAACACGCACTCATGCATACATACACAAAACACTACCACACTCATACACACACCCACACTAAAATACCACCACACTCATACACACACCCACACTAACTCATTTAAACCTTCTCTTTTTATATAATTTGTAATATTAAGTAGGTATTCAAATAAATAATTAGTTAAAAGTATTTTTATCTGCAAGCGCCTAATGTTTTGCAATTTTGTTTGCGACCGGAAGTGCAGGGTGTCCAGAGATCCAGGCGTCCCAGAGACCCTTGTTCAGGCACCTGATTGAAACTCATGTATAACTGATTGAAAATAACGTATTACAATCCTAATTCTAACTTTCGATTGACCTATGAATTTTGTTAAGCCACTAAGTGCTTCTGTAAATAACAAGGTACTTTATAGGTGTACAAGTATTTGAGTTAATATGACAGAACCACGCACCCATGTCGTTCATAGTAAATAGGTAACATCAGCAAACAAGGTCTTGGTTGTTTGATTTTTGAGTGGTCAATAAACTAAACGCCTATTTATTGTAGGTACTATTACCTATGTATACGTAATATGGGTATTGGATACCTACGTATGTAAGTTGTTTGTTGAGGGCCACATTTATGACATTGACTTTAAAGAAACAAACAGTACCGAGGATAAGAGTCTACATAAGATACCTACCTAGTCTTAATTGATCGTTGTTGTGTAATTCTGTATGTTTTATTTTGTAAATCTGATATAGCTGAGTTTTCCTTGAAGATTCCTTTCTTAGTCACATTAAACATTAACAGGTCACTGAAATCTTCTATGTTGCTGGTCTTCTGCTAACAGCTTACTCTTTAGACCACTCTGCTGCTTAGTCTTCCACTAGTGCCATGTTCGACTTGGCGCTGTAAGCGCTTTTTTACTTTACTTCGCTTTAAAAGTTGTTCTAGCCATCGAGAATGCCATGTTGGTACCAACTCTGATGTATGGAAGCAAGACATTGACTTCTATAATGGTTGTGTTGGTAAGGGCATTTTTCCAGATCATTTGAAACAAAGCACGATAGCGCTCATATTTAAATCTGTGAATCTGGTCGTAAGACGTCTACCAATTATCGACCGGTGTCCGTATTACCTGATCTTATATTTACAAAAAAATAATCATTTCCCAGTTGCTTAATGAAACTTTAATTAATTTATTTTTTTATTTTCATTTATTTAGGCAACAAACAGTCAACATACGCAAACAATATCACAGATAAACAAAATTGTCACTCTGCAAGATACTAAAATTGAAAACTAATAAATAATATGAACCACTAAGGGGCCCCTTTAAAGGCTTTGCCTGCACGTGACAAGTTTGAACATCTGTGTAATAAATTTATAACAATAAGAAGACATTGAGAGCCAAAAATATTTTATACATAATAGAAGTTAAACACAAATACTATGGAAAGGAGAGAAAAAAAAAAAAAAAAACTGGATATAAAAATAAAAACAAGGATAGAGTAATAACGCAAACATGATTTAAAAGATACTTAAATTAACAGATGCTATAATAGTACTTTATAACTACATACTTATAATACTAATTACGGATACAACAAACTACCAACCATCAACAGCAACCCTTGTATAAACTTGAATTAAAAATAAGTGATTTTACTATTCATCAACAATGAGATTGTAGTAGGATAATATTATCTAGCCAACTGAAATATGCAATGATGAATGCATAAATGCTTGGGACCCGGCAAGTTCAAGTTCAGAGCAGCGAAGAAAATACACTCCTCTTCACTACTCTGGAACTGGTACCGAACATGTCTATCTCAGCAAATTCATCATTGCACATTTTTAAAGTTCGAGTAATGAAATTGTTACGAGTATAATCCTTTTTGAAGTGAGGTGGTACAAACATATTTTTAGGCTTCGAGGTTCGAGCAGGAAGTCGCATACGAGCTACAAATAGTATCCTGAATTAATGAAAATAAAACACTGCATAATCAACAATTTCAAATCAAATATAAATATTTGTTGCCAGGGAAGACTCTTAGGATCTTATTGGGGTATTCTGTGACCTATCTAAGGTATATATGTGTCGGTCATCAAATTCTGCTTGGTAAACTAGATTATTACGGTGTTCGTGGGCAAGCTTCTAATGTGTTAATTATAATGATAGTGTTCCTAAGTGTGAGAATGGGTGTCCCTCAAGGGTCAATATTAGGTCCATTCCTTTTCCAAGCTTATATCAATGGTATCAAATGGTACAAGAAGATGCGGGGATAGTATTGTGTGCTGACTGATTCTTCTGCTCTTGGTTCTGCTCTTGAATTTGTTGAATCCACTGTATTCTTGGGCATCACAGTTGATCCCAAACTGCAGCTCACATTAATTCCTTATCCAATAGGTTAAGCTCAGCTGTCAGAAAGATTAGACAGCTGACTAAGATAGCAATAGCAAGACTAGTATATATTGCCTACTTTCATAGAATTATGACTTATGGTCTCATAATATGGGGCTCAGCAGTAGACATAGACACTATTTTTATTATTCAGAAAAGAGCTGACTTATACTTTTAAAAATATAAATTACTACTAATAAAAAAACTAAAACAAAAATAAAATAAATAATGTAAAAACAAATAAAAATATTATAAATAAATAAATATCTCCAGATCGCTGCCAATGGTCAATGTGCCAAGGCAGCATTGCGTTGAATGGCAGTGCTGATCCTTTGGTTCAAATATTGCCCAGGAATTTTATCTGAGGTGTTGACAATCTGTTTTGACAACGCCTTGAAAATTTCCTTCACACTTCGTCCCCACGGCCAGACAGTTTCAACTGCAAGTGGCGCAAAAATACATCTGCCAATAAGCTGGGTATATTTCCGCCGTTTGAGGTTCTCTGCTTGCAGCGCCGGGTCCTTAGAGGTCAAGGACAGATGGGAAGGCGCCAGGGTATCCACACAGGTGGCATCCCACACTAAAGGCAACCAGCGTCATTCCATCGGGCCTTACCAACGTCGCAGGCCATGCCACTGGGTATATGGCTGGCTAACCCACAGACACTAGGACCCGACAAATAATGTCATTGAGGCTGGCGTGCCTTGTGATGCGACCTGTGCTTTTACTGCAGGAAAGGCCGTGCTGCAGGAAAGGCCGTGGTGGCCGAGTGCCCCGGCGTTATCTCCACATTGGCAGCGATGCAAATAATGGTCATGATAGAAATGAGAGAGAACCTGAATATAATAGGTTTTATTAAACTTAAAATTGTACAATGAATGACACGAGACATTAATGACATTTAGTATTGAATATTATGACATTCTTCCCCGCTAAGATTGATCATAATCTTCGAGGTAGTGTGGTACAGCCCTTACTCGTCCAGATCTTCGAGGCATAGGTGTAGGAGATTCAAATGGCACAGGTTCCAAAACAGGAGGTGATTCTGTCGTTTCTATTAAAGGCGAACACAGACTAGGCGAAGGTAGCTTCCGATGTCATCAATGTCTCGTGTCATTTATTGTACAATTATAAGTTTAATAAAACCTATTATATTTAGGTTCTAGCACATTTCAATTTATTAAACTTAAATTTGTACAATGAATGACACGAGACATTAATGACATTTAGTATTGAATATTATGACATTCTTCTCCGCTAAGATTGATCATAATCTTCGAGGTAGTGTGGTACAGCCCTTACTCGTCCAGATCTTCGAGGCATAGGTGTAGGAGATTCAAATGGCACAGGTTCCAAAACAGGAGGTGATTCTGTCGTTTCTATTAAAGGCGAACACAGACTAGGCGAAGGTAGCTTCCGATGTCATCAATGTCTCGTGTCATTTATTGTACAATTATAAGTTTAATAAAACCTATTATATTTAGGTTCTAGCACATTTCAATTTATTAAACTTAAAATTGTACAATGAATGACACGAGACATTAATGACATTTAGTATTGAATATTATGACAATGGTCAAGAAATATATGTCAATGTAGTTATATTTTATTTTTTATAGTATTGATGCTCTATTATTGTATTGTTTAATACCTATATAGTCAGTAGTCACTGTTTAAGTTCTTATTTTATGATGATTGCCTAGGTCTTGCATGGGACATTAAATATTGATTTTGTTAGGTACTTAAGGAAACAAAACAGTTTATTCTTCTGCTTAATACTAGGAACTATTACTAGGTATGTATATAATTTTACTTGTAATTCTATTAAATAAGTGAGCGGGTAACAAAAACTAAACTAGTACTAACTAATACTTTTAGAAAGTAAATATTAACAGTTGTTAACTGCCTCCGTGGTCTAGCGGTTAAGTCCGTGAATTTAGACTCGGAGGTACCGGGTTCGATTCCTGGTCGAGACACAAAAATATGTATCAATGTAAATGTATTTCTCTCGACATGACATCTCTAGAGGACATTTTTTATTTAAAGTTTAGTTTATTTTTAATTTTATTATTTAGGTAGCTTTTATATTGTAATTCTTTTATACTGGTTGTATATTACTTCGAATAAAGTTTTATGTTTAAAAATGTATTTATTTACATAATATTTAATTTATTTGTGATATTTCTCGAGTTTGGTACTCTGTAGACATTAATGAGCTTGCCACTTGTCATGATTGGCTCATAGTAAAGTTGGCTAAATGTGAATCTGCTTATTTATAAGCGTGGTTTCTGACCACCCCGAAAGGGAAACGGTCGTGATGATACTTTACTATACTTTCTGTTGTTTTTTAAAAAAGGAACATAGTTCGAATAATAGTGATGCACCTATATGAACGTTATTATTAAAGGCAAACAAGATATTAGGATGGAATATGCTTAAGTATTAGGTATTGACAAGGCTTTCTACAAACTAAACTTTATCAGACATATCCTGTGGTCGACTTAATACTCTAAACATATTTTTATACAGAATTTCGTTTTGAAATGATTGAAATGCGTTTACAGCGCCAAATCGAACATGGCAATAGGAACTTACCAGGTAGGGTGACAATAATGTATGAATCATATATAGAAGTTTCGTAAAATGGCATAGCATTAGCACAGCCCCAAGGGCCTTCTAGAATATATTTGTAGAGAATTTAGGTTGCACTCGCCACGCCTGGCCAGAGGTGTGATTGTCATCACATTAACGATTCCAGAATATAGGAAAAGTGTATTTCTCATTCGTAAGTACAGTACTACCTAAAACAGAATATTTCCATTATAGTTTAACGAGGAAATGCAACGAGATTTTAGGTACCCTCCAAGGTGGTAAGCCCTTAGTTTATTTTGTAGAATAGTTTTAATTTCATAGGTATTTTAGTTTAGTTTTATTTATATTTAGTTTTTTATTCTATTTTATTTTAATATTTTAGTACAGGCAAGGATGCGATGATTTCGTATTCAAAGACGTTTGCTCAATGGCTCCTCCACTCAACCATTACTTCCAGCTGTCAAACGGTTTCCTCAAGGGATCCTCGAAATCAGCATTCTTAGTTGTGAACTTTTCAAACCTCGAAAGGCATAATCTTTACTAATTTAAATATTTCTGGTAAGATAAGTTCAATGATCATGTCAAGCCGAGGCTAATCTGCATAGGAAACGCTACTCTCGAAGTTGTGCAAAATTACGTATACCTCGGGCAGACTATCCAATTAGGAGCAGCCAACTTCAGCAAAGAAGCCGACAGACGCATTCAGCTAGGATGGGCGGCATTCGGGAAACTCCGGCACATCCTCTCATCGTCTATACCACAATGTTTAAAGACTAAGGTCTTTAACCAGTGCGTCCTTCCGGTAATGTCGTACGGAGCAGAGACGTGGACACTAACAGTGGGTCTGGTCCATAAATTCAAGGTCGCTCAGCGAGCCATGGAGAGAGCTATGCTTGGTGTATCTCTGATGGATAGAATTCGAAACGATGATATTCGTCAAAGAACGAAAGTTACTGACGTAGCTTTTAAAATTAGCAAGCTGAAGTGGCAATGGGCCGGACACATCTGCCGCAGAACCGACGATCGATGGGGCAAACGGGTTCTAGAGTGGAGACCACGTACGGGAAGACGCAGAGTGGGACGACCCCCTGAATTACTTGTCATTCTTCGATGTAATTATTTATTTATTTATTAAAACCTGAAATTGACATGTCCGCGTAAAATGGAGCGAAGAACTCTTGACAGTTATTTTTTTATTTTAAGTGTCTTTAGAGGGCATTGTACAGAATACATCAGCCCTAAACACGTAATTTAGTTACATAATATATGTTCATAAAAGAGTTCATAACCGATTTGGGGATCATCAAATTCCAAGTGTTGCAGAATTTGATGCTTTTCATGGAGTAATTCACGTCAATATCGCTCAAACACGAAGGGTAGGTATACGGGAGTTCACAGCGCGGGAAACAGCAAAAAACAAAGTGTTACTTCTGCCCCATATACTCGTGTCAGATTAGAGTCAAATTTATCGTTTTCCATAATTATTCACAACGTAGCACATTATTAAACAAAATAACACCACTTTTGGCTAACAATATCCACAGTAAACTAATTTACAAAACGAAAAACTTGGACTTGACATGTCAGTGCAAAATGGCGCAAAGACTCTTGACAGTTTTTTTTTTTAATTGTCTTTAAAGGACATTGTACAGAATACATCAGCCCTAAACACGTAATTTATTTGCATAATATAGGTATGTTCATAATAGAGTTCATAACCGAGTTGGGGATCATCGAATTCCAGATGCTGCAGAATTTGATGCTTTACTTGGAGTCACTCGCGGCATTATAGCCCAAACACGTCGGGTAAAATATGGGAGTCCACAGCGCGGGAAAACCGCAAAAAATAAACTGCAACTTGTGCCCCATATTTAAATTACAATTTATCGTTTTCCATAATTATTCACATTGTAGCACATTATTAAACAAAACAACACCATTTTTGACCAATAATATCCACAGCAAATTAATTTACAAAACAAAAACTTGCACTTGACATGTCCACGCAAAATGGCGCGAAGAACTCCACAGTTTAATTCCTCGAGCGTAGTGACGTGCTGAGGCGTCCCTTCGTGTGACAGCTTGAAGGAGTAATTCAATGGAGGAGCAGTTGAGGAAACATCAAAAAATACGGATGTGTGCATATAAAAAAATAGTTCAGAAATATCTATGTCTGAGAACTGATGGACATCCTATTAACGAATAAGACATATGAAGTGGTACTGATGCTTTACATTTTGCATTAAAATTCTTAGTACAGTTGGATATCGTCGTTTACCAAGCTTACTCATTTACGTGTAACGCCTTGGATTTTAAAAAGTTTATATAATATTTTAAAAATGATAATTTTAGTTACATTAGCAATAATTGCTGGTCTATATTGGTCTTACTTTCTGGTCAAATCCTATCGTATGGATAGGGTTACGAGATCTATTCCGGAACCTCCTGGTTTTCCCATTGTTGGACATGCGCTGATGTTTGTAGGAAATACTGAAAGTAAGATAATTCTTTAAAATAAACTTAATATAATAATAACTTTAAAAATAATTTAGAAACAGATAATAATATATTTGTTACATTTTAAAATGTTTTATAAGATATTACCAGTGGGTTTTTTTTTTAACTCAAAATAATTATTTAATATTTAATAAGAAATATTTATATTAGAAAACCTAAACTTAAATAAATAAAAACTACTTAAATAGTAAAAAATAAATAAATTTAAACTAAACCTAATAAAAAATAAACTATAAATACAAAATGTCCTCTACAGACGTCCCATCAGGGATAGTCCCAAGGACTGGAAACATTTCCCCTCTGTATAGCGTTAGGCTAGTACGTTGGCAGACATAATTGCCAGCCATCCTCTCTCCTGACTAATTAAATAACGTGACAAATATTGAGTTCTTTTTATATAAAAAATATATACAGGTGCTAAAAATATATAGGTACAATTTAAAATAAATACCTATGTGTTCGGAAAACTAAAACTACATTAATTTTTCAGAAATATTAAAAAACATTGAATATATCTCTCATCTTGCTATGAATCATTATAAAGGGGTGTGTAAAATTTGGCTTGGACCGAAAATGTATGTCGGTAAGTTTGAATTAATTATTGAGTCTCTTTCTGCAGTGTTAGGGTTGTGCAAAATTTGGCTTGGAACAAAAATGTATGTCGGTAAGTTTGGATTAATTATTATTTATTTATTCCTGCAGTGGATGTTATAATAATATATTCAATTTAATAGATAATTACACAATCTATTTTTGTTAGTATACCTATCACTATGTTAGTAACAATGGCTTACATTAAAGTTAATAAACTAAAATTTTAAGTTAGTGCCTTAGTTATGACCTTAAGCATATTGTTGGTGCTGCCTCTAATTCTATTGACTAGAGATGCAGTGCGTTTACGCATGATAATAGCAGAAAAACTATCAACACGATTCTCTGCAAACATTCCGGACGCACTGCAATAACGGGCAGCCCCAACAATACCCTGAAGCCATTATGCGTGAGTGGATGATGCGTTGCAATGTACAATTATTAAATATCGTAAGCTAAAACGAATTACTGATTTGTTTCAGCAATAAGTAACCCTGTAGATGCCCAAGTTGTTTTGGAAAATTGTTTGGACAAAGATGGAGTATATCGCTTTCTGCGACCTTGGCTTGGACATGGGCTCTTCGTTGCGCCTTGTAAGTATTTTTTGAATACTGACATGGTATACAAGCGTGAATAAGCGTGGAAGAGCGGAACGATGTAATCCCCGCCATGTTTAAGAGGCGTCGCTCACACACTCAGGTCATACTTGTCAAAAAGTAGCCTCACCGCTCGTTTTTTTTAAGAAATGTTAGCACTGTTAAAAAAAGTGGTATTACCTAACAAAAACGACATCTCACGCTGGTTTATGAAGTTGCTACGAAATTTTGGAAATGCTATAAAACGAACGCGGCCTAAATTGCCTTAAAATCTACTTTTAAATATCGTGTTTGAATTTTCGCTCTGAAACCCTGACGTCCCGTATGACGTCACGTGGTACCCCATATTCGACTTTGCAAGAACCGCTTTGCTTTCCAATCGAACTCGGTCTTCGTAATATTAAGTGATACTCACGCCGACCAATGTTTTAAGGTAACATTCTAAAATAATGTATTTATTTTATTAAAATATAAATAACTTACTTAATTAAAACTCAGCGTGATTTATGTACTCTGATAAAATAAAGACAAAAATCTTATTTTTTCAATTACCTACTTATGTACGTACTCGTAAGGTAAATGTTTATAATCATAATGTAACCGAGAATTAATGTTTGTTTATTTTTAGTGAACTTATGGAAATGTCATCGGAAAGCTTTGCTCCCAGTGTTTAGTAATAAAATTGTGGAGGAATACTTGGGTGTGATATCAGAACAATCTAATGTCCTAGTAGACAGACTAAAAGTAAAAGTAGATGAAGAAAACTTTGACGTTTTAAAATACATTACAGCTTGCACTTTGGACATAGTTTTTGGTAATATGTTTTTTTTAAATATATAAAGCTCTAATTTACAATATAAAGAACTGAGATTAAACTGGAATGAAGTTATTGATGAAATTGAGGCAGTCATTGTAATGTAAGTAACACTGACGGGTTCCTATGAAACTATAACTAATGTTCTGTCCCTAGAGGACGAGTTGTGGTAGACTTTTTTTTAAATATATAAAAAAACATGCATCGAGTCACAGGAGCTAACCGAGCGAAGCTAATCGTTTATAAAGAACAGTATTCTTTACAGCCTCTAGAACGTCTGAAACCTCCACTGTTGGAGATGTGCCTTCCAGAACATAGATCTGAAGAATTTGGATCTGGACAATTTATTAATGATTCCACAAGTTTATAATAGTGGAACCGGGGCCGACGACGGCTTAACGTCAGCCCCGGATCTAGGGGGAGGGCAAGCCGGGGCCCATGCCCCTGGCGGCAATTTTAGAGGGCGGCAAATTCAAACTAATACTCAACTCATCATTAAAGCAACTTTGACCACAGAAACGTCTTGTACTTGAAGCACATAAATTATTTTTTGCAGGGCGCATAAGCATAGCATCTTTAAACAATTACTCACAACCTTTTTTCTAAATAAGCAGAATAGTGTCTCCTAGTTCATTATATTAATCACTTATGTTATGTATTATCCTTATCATTATTATTATTCTAAATCAACTGTTACTTTAACCATGTGTGTACTAATTTAACTTAATTATAATATATATAGATATGTAGGTATTTATGTATATATTTATTCAGTATATGTAATATTAGTATGTAAGTCTATTATAATAAATTGCACCCTTCGTTGTTACCTCTCCACACTCCCAAAGGTTGGTTGTTAGAAAATGCTTAGTCATTAAGCCCGCCTATGTACAATATTTTTTAGTGCAATAAAGATTTTTTGAATTTGAATTTGAATAGTCAACGACGGCGCTGAGCTCGCCCGCAGGAATCGCATACGTGTAGTGGGCAAGTGAAATGCACTCACATTTGAGAGCCGTTGGCTATTACCTGAAACATCACTCGTGATTATTGTTTATTACAGAGCTACGTAAGATCACTTTGTTTCGTGGAGATTAATTTAATACTATCAGTTACTAATATTACTAGGTACTTACCTAATAAAATAGAAATAATCAGCAATTTAAAAACCCCTCCGCTGGGTAGCAATAGAAAATCGAATTGCACATGAGATTAATTATGACAAGGCCATACATAGATTTGTTTGCAGAACAAAAGGCTCGAAGAGTAAAATTGTAATTTGTGCATTACAATAATATAATTGATTTTTGTTTTTAATCTTACGTTTTATTATAGACCCTGTCCTGTGCTATACTAATTTTAAAACATTTTTTTAATCAATTAAAAAATAATGCTAAAATGATAAACGAGGGCGGCATTTTTAAATTTTTGCTCGAATAAAATCAAGATCCGGGGCTGCTTAAAGAATCTATGACAAATGTACGTAAGCCCTAAAAAGTTCTTTGAAGAACTGTCTAAGCGGCTAGTTAACGCTGTATGTTGACAAGAGAGCTGGCAATTTTTTCGCGCAGCAAATCAGCATCGCTGTGCAGCGGGGGAATGCTGCTAGTGTTCTTGGCACACTGCCATATGATTAAGTCATGTGAAAAGATTTTAGTCTTATTTTTAATTTAGTTTATAGATTTTTATTAGCTTAATTTTTATTTAATTCATTATTAATTAATATGTCGAATGTTAGCTGACGATATTGATCCCAAGTTCAATTTGACCGCCTCCGTTGACAAACGTTGCCGTGAACTCGCGAGGTCGTGGGTTCGATTCCCACCGGGGGCAAGTTGTACATTGTTTTAAGTTGTAAATTTGTCTTCGTCTGGGTGTTTATATGTATAATATGTATATATTTACAAAAAAAAAAGTATAATATGTGGTTTGTCAACCATCTAGTTTCCGTAACACAAGCCTCGCAGCTTACCACGGAAATTAGATGGCGCTGTGTGACCTGTCTGGAAATATTTATTATTTATATATTAATTAAGGTTTCAACGGGGATTGGTTATCAAGGTTTAAGATCAATCATATTATAAATTATTAAACGCTGACGATTTTGTCTCAA
Source organism: Tinea semifulvella (assembly GCA_910589645.1). Lineage (NCBI taxonomy): Eukaryota > Metazoa > Arthropoda > Insecta > Lepidoptera > Tineidae > Tinea > Tinea semifulvella. Next base: position 9,703,146 of record OU342599.1, read on the forward strand.
TAATGATTTCAATATCGATATTTTATTGATTGGATGAGTAACGATGTAGATATTATTATCGATTACAACAACACACAAAGCAGACCACGCTCACAACATTCCCCACGGTTCTCTCGTGAGCCGTGCAGTGCAAAGCAAACCACGCTCACGACATTCCCCACGGTTCTCTCGTGAGCCGTGCAAAGCAGACCCGCTCACGACAATCCCCACTGTTTTCTCGTGAGCAACGAAGCAACTAGTTGAATAATATTATTAGAATCTATAAAAGTGTTATTACGCAAATGTATAAAATTCTAAAATCAATATTGCTTTTGCATTTGCAAATATAATCTAAAATTTGCACAGATGTAGACGACAGGTGGCACCTAGTTAATATAAATATTTACATTTTTTTCTCTATTTATGTTTAAGCAACATGATTACAATTTATTTATATCTTATATACGCAGGAACTAGCCATTTGAGATTATTATTCTTATTTTATTTCTTTGACAACATCATCATTACAGCCCCTCGAACACAGAGTATTATTTATTTATTTAAAAACTTAATTGAACAAAGTCGGACTTAATGCCCGAAGACATTCTCTTGCGAGGGTATGTCTTTTTTATTCATGTAATTTTAATAACGACTCCACAAGTTAGTATAAGTGGAACCGGGACCAACGGCTTAACAAGCCACAGGGTGTTGTAAATATACGACAAATGTACGCAAGAAATGTGTATTTCTCACTGGTACATGCCAGGGCTCAAACCAAACTTTTTAGAATTATACTAAAATCGTTCTTACAACCGAGCGACCACCGCTACTTGATATATTTTACAAAAGTTTAATAATTTAATAAAATATCGAATACATTAATTCGAAGGAAAAAAATAAATTACTATTATAAAAAAACATAAAAGAAAAGGAAAAATATATAAATAAAAAACTTGCTCCAAATCGCTACCAATGGGCAAAATGCCAAGGATACTGGTAGGATCCTTCCTTTAGCCTAAATATTGCCCAGCCATCTTGTGTCTGAGGTGTTGCCGGGCTGTTTTGAAAATGCCTTAAAAAAATCCTGTGCACTTGGTCCCCACGGCCCGACAATTAGAAAAACACGAAATTGTATTAAATATAACAATAACCCTTTCAGGACGGCTAAAAATATTTTAGATATTAAAGGGTTTATTAATAACTTTAAGATCCTTGAGGTCTAAAATATCTCATATAAATAGTGAAAAAATCCTCCCCTAGGGAATTCTACAAAACCTCCTTCGCATATTTGTGCGTTGTCGTTTTCTAATGTGCTTGCGCACTATTGTGCGTTGGGTAATATAATGGAAATAAAAACCACTTTTCTATGCATGTAACAATTTAATGTTGGGCATATCGTGGACGGAGTTCCGAACCAACAAATCCATCCTAGAGGAACTAGAGATGGGACAGCGCCTTTCCTCAATCGTACAATCACGCATTCGCAATTTCTTTGGACACGTGTCGCGGCGTGGAGATCCATCCATTGAGCGCCTTGTAGTTCAGGGAAAAGTCGATGGCAAGAGGATGCGTGGTAGGTCTCCGATGAGATGGACTGACCAGGTTAAAGCGCAGCAATGGATCACCCCCTACATGAGTGCTCCAGGAAGGCTGCAGTTCGAGACGAGTGGCGACGGCTTGTTAAGCGTGCCACTGACACACAAGTGACGACCACGACCACTCTGCCAAGAGTGTAGCGACTAAGAAGAAGAACAATTTAATAGAGATAATTATGAATTAGCTAGATGCTAGAACTCTTCGTATCAAGGACGTTTCGGAGCGGTCATATAGAATTTGGCGACACGGCTAGATTTATTTTGTAATAACGCACGCTTGGCATAGTCCGTGCTGAAAGGGATAAGAAAACTAATATAATGCACGACGATGGTAATATATAAAAGAAAAGAAAGGAAAATAAACTAAAAAAACCTAAAAAAAAATAGATAGAAGATAAAAATTAAATACTTCTACTACTATTCAAGCACGGAAAAGTTACTAGGAAATGTTTTTTGGGCAACAAACGCCGATTAATTTGGATAATAAGCCTAACAAATTAAAAAAAAAATACAGACAAATTAAAGGAAATATTGATAATGACGTTAATATACCTACAACCACTTAAGAACATACTCGTACTGATGCAAGTTCATATGGACTAGGTGCTATATTAAAACAATTCGATGACATAGATAATATTTGGAGACCTATTAGCTACGCTTCACGAAGTTTAACTTCAACTGAAACTAATTACGCACAATTAGATAAGGAAACCCTCGCATTAACCTGGGCATATGAAAAATTGTATATGTACTTAATAGGTTTACCATCATTCGAATTAAGAACTGATCATCAACCACTAAACCTATTGCAGAGTTAACAGCGCGAATGCAAAGATATCGATTAAGGATGTCACAGTTTAAATATATACATGGTAAATAATCCTCCTAATTAATAATAATAATTAATAATGTTAATATCTTATGATCGGAGGAATGTAGTATTTTGAGCTTCGATGTTTCCTTAGACTGATTGTTTACGTTATTATGTCACTCTTGTATTATGGTCCTTGATGTCACTTATTAATACACCTACGACAAAGCAAACATGCATTTTTTATAACTTTATTTTTTTAGAGACGGCTATGGGAGAACGCATGGATGTGCAGCATTCACCTGATACGCCATATCTTCGTGCTCGAAATATTGTAATGACGATATTAAACATGAGACTATTTAAAGTCTGGCTTCAACCTGATTGTATATTCAATCTGACTTCATATGCTAAAGCACAGAAGGAAAATATTAAACTTACTCATAAGTTTACTGATGAGGTTAGTAACAAAGTATATAGATACAGAGTGTCTTAAAACAATAGGCCATATAAAAAATAGGTAAAGAATAAAAATAATGCAATTAATAGTTATTATTAATATTATTACTCATCGAACATTCTTTGTTTGAAGACGAAAGTTTTCAACCAATGCATTATTATAGCTCGCTGAGCGACCTGAAACTTATAGACCAGATTTACTGTCCGTGTCCACATCACTGCTGCGTACGACATTACTGGAATATCAAAAAATAAAATAAAAAAGATTTTGATTTTTTTATATTCCAGTAATGTCGTACGCAGCAGTGATGTGGACACGGACAGTAAGTCTGGTCTATAAGTTTCAGGTCGCTCAGCGAGCTATAGAGAGATTTTGAAACGTGGACAGCCGTCAGAGAACTAAAGTTACCGATATAGCATTCAAAATTAGTAAGATTAAGTAGCAATGGGCTGGACACGACAGCTCTGGATAAGGATAGCGGAATATCGTGTGAAATAATGTGCCTTGGGTTAGGGCCTATATCCAGTGGACAGGCGTCTGCTGGCTGCAGGCTGATGATGATGAATAGTTATTTATTCTAGAGCACTTTATGTTTCTTTCAAGGTTATCAAGAAAAGACGCTTCGAATATGAAAGAAATAAAATTGAACTAAAGTCAGGTATGTATCAATAAATGTTGGCGCTAGAACTCCATGGAATCAGAATTTCTACAGCAAACGGCACAAATATGTATTATTTTAGTATGGATACTTACTTGCGCCGCTTGCCGAACTCCGCATTTTCAGAGGGCTTTACGATCTATCCCTCTGAGGTACGACGCGCGGGCGAGGGTGTCGACACACGTGGCGTCCCACACCAACCAGTCCTATGCTGTAACTTAAGCGCAAACGTTATATAATGGTTTCTTTTAAATAACAGAAACTGTCAGTGTAAAGCGTTACTAAGGTCGCGTTCGTTTTATAGCATTTCCAACATTTCGTAGCAACTTCATAAACCAGCGCGAAATGTCGTTTTTGTTAAGAAATACCACTTTTTTTACCAATGCTAACATTTCTTAAATAAAACGAGCAGTGAGGCTACTTTTTGACAAGTGTTTTATCATACCTGGCATCCAACACACATGATATTATCATGGTCTTTGAATTTATTACATAAAATCGTTTAAAATACCTTTTAAACAAATATAATAGAAAACTGTAAAGTATACAAAAATGGTAAAAAAAATATATTTTATATGTTAATGACATCTGTCAAAAAGTAACATACATCAATAACCATAGACATAGGATCGTCGCGTCGTCGCTTATCTATATCTATGTCAATAACCCTCTTTTCAACACGGTACTGACATACGAAATTAGCATCAAATGTTGGAATTTTCATTAAACGAACGACTTGTGCTAAAAAATGTAGTATTTTCATGCTAACATTTCTTAAAACGAACGCGGCCTAAAATTGGTCTTCTTGTATAAAGATTTCCACTACAGACGACAGCAAATATCATTTTAAACATTGTTAATTGTGTTATATTTATTTTTATATTTGCTTTATTAACTAGTGTTATAAAAGTGACTGCCTCCGTGGTCTAGCGGTTAAATTCGTGGATTTAGACGCTAAGGTACTTTGAAGTTAAAACCCATGGTGTGCGGGAGATTTCCAACTTCCTCACGGGGTGGTAAATAAGTGGACTGTACATAGTTTGGGGGGGTTTGATGACAAGGATGTGGCCTCCCTGAGCGTATTCTACAAGCTATACTACGGTGAATGTTCTGAAGAGCTCCACAACCTTATCCCTTTTTCTCTATTCCGCAACCGAACCACTCGCACAGGCCAAAATATGCATCCACATACCGTAGCCACTATCCCTACTACATACAAATTTGGAGACTCTTACATCTGTCGCACGCTGAAGATGTGGAATGCTCTCCCAGCCAGTGTATTTCCCCACTCCTATAACCTGGAGTCCTTCAAACGAAGTGTGAAAAAGCATCTTTATAGGCCGGCATAGTGGTAGGGACTGATGTCGGTCGTCCGAGGCTGGCGTCAGTTGCTCCCATTCTTGGACCTCGCGTACCGCTTACCATCAGGTGGGCGCGGTGTCACATGTCGTGCTCCGTATTAAAAAAAAAAACAAAAAAAAAAATCCAGCACCGTGAAGTCCAAAGAAAGGGGCAGAAGCATTTATAACTTCCAGCAGCAGCTGACAACGTCTCAGTGAAGTGTACCGCAGGGTTCCAGAAGAAGACCAGCTCTTCTGGTGCTAAAACATTTTCACACAAATGTCATTTCACATAAAACTTATAATCCAAGTAACAGTTCGACCAATAAATACACGAGCGTAGCTATTCTGCAGACACTGCTGCAGCACCGAAAATTGAGCACACGCGGTGTGACATCACCGAAACACAAATTAAAGAGCTAAAAGTTATAGAATTCACTATTTTGACAATGTAACGTTTGCGCTTAAGTAATAGAATTTGTTTTCTAATGGGGTGTATCACTAACTTTTTATCACGATAGATGACGCATGATAGATGGTACCTAATATAACTGTCAGTTGCATAGAAAACTTGTATTTTTATTACGAAATTTATTAATTTCTGGATATTATAACAAAGTGAGCAGCTTTTAAGTGTACAAATCGAGATCAACAGAAATCAAAGATATGTGATCTTAAAATTGCCGTTCTATCAATAAAACCTTTTTTATTTTTAAAGACAGGGTGTGCGTTTTTTAATTCGTCTTTTAAGGTAGGTAACGTTAAGTTAAAATACACTTTTCTGTTATAAACATATAAAACCACGAAAACATTTAAAAATGTAAGTGTAAGTGTATAAGTGTAAAATAAGGTACCATTGCCGCTAGCGACATCTACAAAAAGCTTTGCCTGATACACCCCATTGTTTTACAATCACGAAATAAATATAGCCTGTATTGTCTCATGATCGCTACCTACGTTCTTATATTCGACACAAGTCTATGTAAGTTGAAAACTTTCAGGTAATTTACAACCAGTGATAGATTTACTTTTTGAAAGAGAGATAGAGTTCACAGATGAGCAGTTACGCGAACATATTGACTCTATCACTATAGCGGGGAACGACACTACTGCCTTGGTTATATCTTATACTCTGGTTTTACTGGGCATGTATGAGGAATCTCAAGATAGAGCCTTGCAAGAGTAAGTGACTTGATTTTTACTTATTTAGAATTATGAATTTATAAACTAAATTGTACTTATAAACTTTATTGTTATTTAATTTATTTATTTTTTAAATTACAAAATATAAAATTAAATTAATATTACCTACGGATACGGATATAACAGCCAGTTTCTCGAAATGTTTACTTACTAATAATTAAGTAACAAAAATACGTTCGAGAAACGGGCGTCCGCGTGAAAGGTGGTTTTGCCTCGCTGAATTGCAATACAGATTCTTTGAGCAAAGAAAGAGCCAGGCCCTCTTGTCACCGGAGGAGACGACAAGACGTGGTGTTATGTCTTTTAAAAACTTTTTGGCACATGGACTCCATGGACCTAGAGTTTCTACAACAAACGGCACAGATATGTAATCTTTTAGTATATATAAAAATGAAATTAATGAAAAAATATTTATTTATGTTTATACAAGCAGCCGAGGTTGACAATTTCACATTATACAATGTGTTATTTAAAAATGATGAAGAGGCTGTAGACGGTGACGTCCCGACCTCCGCTGTAGGCGAGCCAGTGTCACGGAGGCCGGGTTGTGGCGTTGTAGGTGCTCTTCTTAATAATAATAATACCTATAGGTACCTATATAGAATAAAATATATAAATAATATGGTCTAATTAGTATATTAATATAAATAAACAACTACTGTGGCGTATATTGATTGACGTCATCCTCACCAATATCTCATACTTGCGCCGCTTGCCGGACGCCGCATTTTCCGCCGCTTTATGCGCTGTCGACGCGAAGAGGGTATCGACGCACGTTGCGTCCCACACCAGAGCACGTCCTAGTTCCCAGGGGACCAACGTCATACCATTGGGTCTCTTGCCATCATCTCGGATTCAAATTGTATTTGACATGTAAAAGTGTCTGTAAAATATAATTTAAATTTCAATTATCGATTTACTTTGCGAGTGTCTGGGTGCCGATTAATATAGAGGAATATAATATAGGAATAGGAAAGAAATATAGAGGAATGTTGAATTCGACATTTATCGTTATATCTGTCAAGTAGCATACATACAACTAGTCATCTCAGACCCGGGGGAAGACGGGAATTTGTAACGAGGTGTTGGCCTCCTAACAAAAAGTAGCATTCGCTGCACGTAACTACGGGCGGGGCGTGGGAACCTTTATTATAGGTTATTTTTTTAATACGAGCGGGCGCGGTGGAGGCCGCGGAATGTCAACGTGATCAGGCTACCAAATCGCGCGACATGCGCCGTGGAATCTCGAGAGGTCTGGCGAGCAGGGTCTGCCCGTGCGAACCTTCCCTTGGCAAAAAGGTTTCAGTAGATATATCGCATTCGACATTATCTCTAGAGCCCGAGAATTATCCCCTAGGTCTGTTGGGTTGAGAACCATTTAACTGTTCAATTTATGTTACTTTCAATCTATTTTACTATATTTATGTAATACTCGTACAATATTATTATTATTATTAATTCTGTATGTCATTCGAATCATCAGTATTTTTTTGTCGAAAATGTATTACTTTCAAGTAAGTAGGTATATAATTATTTTCAGGCAAAAGCAAATATTCGGCGATTCTCTACGAGGTGCTACGAAAGAGGACATCAATAAAATGGTGTATTTGGAAAGAGTTATAAAAGAAAGCATGCGAATGTATACTGTCGTACCAATCATTGCACGGAATGTGGACAAAGATATATATCTTCGTAAGTTTTTATAAAGAAATATATCAAATCACAGCGCCTAGAACACAGAGTCCTGGACCTCCATTGTTGGCCCTCCAGAACATATACTCGTATATCTAGAGAATTTGTCCTTCACTGGCCAGACGGGTTGCCAAGAGTCTGATGTCAACTTTTATGACAATTATTGACGATTCTATTAGTTGGTATTAATGGAACCGGGACCGACGGCTTAACGTGCTCTCCGAGGCACGCGAATGGTAGTGTTGTAAATCTATGAGTAAGAATGCTTTCGATTCCAAAAAGGTGCGCGGTTCGAACCCTATCATCTATCAATAAGCAATACGTACATTTGTATTTTCTCGACTTAATTACTTACTTACCTAATCGACAAAATTTTTGGTGTTCAGACCCGCTACAAAAATACTCGCCACTAGACTAAAATACTATTTATATATTTATTTCAAAACTTTATGCACTAGGTACACAGGCGGACTTAATGCCGCTAGGCATTCTTACTAGTCAACCTTAGGGACAATTTAGAGCATTTGTTATGTGAGACAGGTGCAAAATATAATAGGAGCATTAAGATTTGTGAAAAAGAAAAAACCCAAAATAAATCAAACTTAAATACTAAATCTAACATACTATATACAAAACTATATACTAAATAAATAGACTATATAGGTACATATAAATAATAATACATACATATTACTAGCCTAGTTTTAAGTGAACTCGCTCAAGGGTTACGGTCGTAATGATTCTCTACTTTAAAAGTTGGTGATCGAGTCTGAAAAAACTGCAAAAGCATTCGCTGCACGTAATAATGAGCAGGGCGTGTGGGTGGAACCTTATTTCTTAAGGTTTAATTTGTTACTGTAATAATACTTTAATTTCTATATATATTTTTAGCTCATAGCAATGTTACCCTGCCAGCAGGCACTGGAGCAGTGGTCGGTTCGTTTGCTATACATCGTTCCGAAGCAGTGTGGGGAGTTAACGTCAATGAATACGATCCGGATAGATTCCTTCCAGAAAGATCAATGTCTCGTCATCCGGCATCATTTTTGCCTTTTAGCTATGGCTCGCGGAACTGCATCGGTTAGTCAGGTTTTTTATACACATACATTCGGAAACATTATTGGTAACTAGTAACGAACGAAAATGTAATGTTAAGTTTAAAAGAAAGCATAGGGACAAAAATAAGGAAAGGCATGCTACGATGGTTCGGGCACGTTGAAAGGATGAGCAAAGAAAGATTGACGAACCAGGTATATAATGAGAAAGTTGTGGGTAAAAGGAGCCCTGGCAGACTAAGACTTACTATCACGATCAAATAAATAAAACACTGGCTGAAGGTGAATTAAAAAGCCTTCGTAACAAAAGGGCATGTATGAAGAGGTTGATCAATGTTGTCGAAGCGAAAGAGGTATGTCGTGATCGTGTCAAGTGGCGTTCAATTGTCTCTGCCTACCCCGCAAGGGATCTGGCGTGAAGATATGTATGTATAATGTTAAGTCTGGGGGTAAATTTCAAGCTATAAATACAAATGGTACATACACCTACATAAAAAAATATCGCAAGCACTAATATTGTAATTTCTCTGATCGCATGCGACATTATCTCTACTAGAGTTTTTGAAATAACAAAACGTAACCGTTATCCGTTTTCAAACAACGTGGTTAAAACTATCTACTTTTCATAACTATCTACTTTAAAACAAATATTAGACTATTTTATTTCGCTATCTAACTTATTAAACATACAAAAGGAAGATTAGTCTTTTAAATTAAAATTCAAGGTCACTTCCATGCAACTTTCTCATTCTCTTTTGCATTGTCCGTTGCGTGATCACTACGAAGCGATTTTAAGTAGAATGTTTTGAAAAGTAGATAGTTTTATTTTGCTAGAAAACGAGCAATCGTTGTAAACCTCAGTTTAGTAACTGAGGTTTACTGCACTGCCTCCGTGGTCTAGCGGTTAAGTCCGTAGATTTAAACTCGGAGGTACCGGGTTCGATTCCTGGTCGGGACACAAAAATATTCATTAATGTAAATAAATACATTTAATTTATTTGTGATATTTCTCGAGTGTTTGGTACACTGGAGACATCGACGAGCTTGCCACTTGTCATGATTGGCCTATAGTAAAGTTGGCTAAATGTGATTTCGCTTATTTATAAGCACGGTTTTTGACCACCTCGAAAGGGAAACGGTCGTGATGATACTTTTAGTAACTATCTAAGTTACATAGCGCCTATCTCTATATGCTCAAGAATTATTCCCCTGACTAGAGACCATAAAGTTAGGCATATCTACCTTTTTTAAGCTTAGTTAAATGTCGTACGTATAGTTGTAAATATAATGCATAAAGCCGTTTTGTACTTACAATATACATATTTCATCTTTTCAGGGAGAAACTTCGGAATGTTGATCATGAAAAGTATTATTTCGAACGTTATAAGGTCATATAAAATAGGTGCCAATGATGTGGGGACCCTGAAGATAGAAATGCTCCTATTTCCTATTAACGGTCATCAAATTAAGATCGAAACAAGAAAAACTAATAAATCTCACTATGTTGGCCGTTAATCCTTTATATCGATTCTTAAAAATAATAATGTGTTTAATATTTAATTTACCCATTTAATTAAAAAATAAAAATAAATGAAATTGTTGTTTTAATTTACATTCAACATCATCCTCAGCCTGTGTCTTTCCACTGCTGGATGTAGGCCTCCCCCAATGCTCGCCACTGCGCACGCGGTCTTTTGCAACCCTCATCCAACTCCCACCAGCGACCTTCCTTAGGTCATCCGTCCCACTGGCGTGGGGAGTCGTCCCACTCTGTGTCGTCCCGTACGTGGTCTCCACTCTAGAACCGGTTTTACTCGTAAAGATAAATAAATAAATAAACTACGAGTATTGTAGTGTTGCCAACAAAATAAATGGTATCTCGTTTGCACCATCGGTCGTCGGTTCTGCGGCAGATATGTCCTTGCCACTTCAGCTTGCTAATTTTTAATGCTACGTCAGTAACTTTTGTTCTCTGACAAATACCAACGTTTCGCATTCTATCCATCAGAGAAATACCAAGAATAGCTCTCTCCATAGCTCGCTGAGCGACTTTGAATTTGTGAACCAGACACACTGCCAGTGTCCACGTCTCTGCTCCGTACGACATTACGGGGAGGACGCACTGGTTGAAGACTTTTGTCTTCAAACACTGTCGTATGGACGATGAGAGGATGTGCCGAAGTTTCCCGAATGCCGCCCATCCTAGTTAAATGCGTCTGTCGGCTTCTTTCGTGAAGTTTGCAGCGCCTAGCTGAATAGTCTGTCCAAGGTAGAACACGCCTGCACAACTTCGAGAGTGGCATTTACCAGACAGATTCGGCCTCCGCTTGACATGGTCATTAAACATCACCTTAGTTTTGTCCGGGTTCATTCCGAGACCAACCTGCTGGGAAGCCACGTTTAAGCCGTTCAACATTCTACTAAGATTCTTGAGCGAGCTGGCCATTATGACTGTGTCATCCGCGAATCGGAGGAGTGAGATGTATTATTGACATAAATGTATAAATGCCGGAGTAGGTAATTCCAGTCGAGCATTTTCGTATAGATTACCATGAACCAATACTTAAAAAACATAACACTATAATTTACATTAATGGTATATATACTACTAATATACTATATAATCTGTGTATCTAATTTCCTTAATTCTAAATTTTTTCATAGTTATTTTATTTTTTGTGGCCAAGGAACCAAAGAGGTTGCCACAGTAGTGAATAGGCGGTGGAGCGGTTATTGGCGACACACAATATATAACAAAATTAATAAAGCTATTAATTTAAATTCTCTGAACTATAATAAATGTAAAATTATTTTAAGTTCTTGGTTAAATAAATTAAACTACGAAGTAACAGAAGAATTGTTACAAATATTAAAATAGAGGGTACATAATTCAATTTCTAATTGCTAATAGTAAAAAGTAAGAAAAACTATAAACTAAGTGGAAAAAAAGCTAAAATTCTATATGTGTTGTATTGTATATTATACTTATTTGTATAATGGAACTGGTGCCTGAGATTCAGATTAACTTTGTTTGGGCACCAGTGGCCAATTCCTAAAAAATGTACTAGTTTTTTAAGTAAATAAACGATTTTTATTATTACAATGGGCTGAAAATTAAGATTCTTAGGCTGAGTTGCACCAAAAAGAAATCTCTTTAAAGATAACAATTAAAGTTAAAGATGGCGTCGAATGTATCAGTTTTGTTGTGGAGGTCAGCTCTCAGCCTATCGCCTATTTTAACTTTAATCGTTACGATTACAGAGACTCGGTTTTGATATAATCCAGCCTAAGAGGGCTATGTCCATGAAACTCAATTTTCAGCCCAACTGTTCGACATGTTGTAATTTCAACTACACAATAGTAAAGTAAGTAAAGTATCATCACGACCGTTTCCCTTCTGGGGTGGTCAGAAACCACGCTTATAAATAAGCGGATTCACATTTAGCCAACTTTACTATAGGCCAATCATGACAAGTGGCAAGCTCGTCGATGTCTCCAGCGTACCAAACTCGAGAAATATCACAAATAAATTAAATATTATGTAAATAAATACATTTACATTAATAAATATTTTTGTGTCCCGACCAGGAATCGAACCCGGTACCTCCGAGTCTAAATCCACGGATTTAACCGCTAGACCACGGAGGCAACTACACAATAAATTTTAAGTATAAAATAGGTGTTTGTTGTTGTGTTCTCTTCTCCCGATGGATGATGAATGGAGTGATAGGGAAGGTAAAGGGTCTAGCCCATACAGCCAAGTCTGACGTAAAACATCTTTCTTTTTTATGAGCTTATGAGGTTATCATCAAATTCCAGATGTTCCAGAATTTGATGCTTTTCTTGGCATCACTTGAGACATTATCGCCCAAACACCTCGTATAATATAGGAGTTCACAGCGCGGGATAACCGAAAAAAATAAACTGCAACTTGTGCCCATATATAGAGTCCAATTTATCGTTTTTCATAATTATTCACAGTAAATTAATTTACAAAAGACAAATTTGCATTTGACATGTCGGCGCAAAATGGCGCGAAGGACTCCTAGTAGGTGTTTGTTTTAAACTGCGATTATTATTATGAACGACCCTAAATAATTGATTACACGTATTATTAATTGATTTGTTTCCATTTCGCATCACTGTTTTGTCAGCTGTCATCTGTCAAATTGTGTCGTAGTTCGCCCGAGTTCGTCGTTTAATTGTGTTTTTAGGAGTTTATTTAAATACCTACGAATTATATCGATAATTATATTAAAAATATATCTCTACTAGTTTTATCACAACACCCACGCTGCAATATATCATAAGTTTATGTGCTGTTTTATGTAAGATAAGAGTGCGAATCCTGTTTTGATTTTATTATTGATGGCGATCCCTGTATATCGCAAGTTTTCCTAAATTTGTTAATATATTAACTTGTCATGTCTAGAATAATCAATATAAGTGTAATATTGTTTTTATTAATTTGTATAAGAGGATCTTTGTCGCAATTTAACAAGCCGTGGAACGATAAGTATGAAAACAACAGATGCCCCAAGCTGTATCCCAAGAACTTTGTAAATTATGCTCCTGTCGGTAAGTACTCGGTCCTTATATATTTTATTTAGACTAAAATTTATAATAACATCATTATTATAACCGTCAGTTTCCTTGTGGGAGGCCTTTAAACTTCGGTAAGAAATAGCCTGGCTAAATGTTAGGAAATATTACTCCTATTGCCGCTATAAAGTTAATAGTGGTAATTTGATAGGTGGCCTCTCTACTGCTAAAGACTAAATTATTTTTCTGTTACTCTTTTAGTATTTAGATTTATATCTTTGAAAGGAATGTAATCATTCATCATCAGTCTGTATTTTTCCACTGCTGGATGTAGACCTCCCTCCTCCTGGATGGCTTGTAAATAGCATGCAATATTGTACAATCCTCATTATACCCCATTAATTTAACATTACTTCAATTACAAATCAAATTTACTTAATATATACTCCTTAGTGATGAGGATAAAGTCTCTGTCACAGTCACAGCTCATCCACCAGCCATCTCCAATGGTTTCAGTTCTTAGTGTAATGGATGGCCTGGTGCACAGGGATGTTCAGGAGGTCAGTCACCTGACTGGACTACCGTTTGGAGCTTCTTCCTCTTGTTATTTTACCATCTAGCTTGCCCTAGGTAATTTGAAGCAGATAGGGTTGTACCAAAAACATTGTTTTTACTGATTTTTAAATAGGTATCATTAGGGTTTTAAAACCTGAAATGTTACTAGGGTTGTAACAATAAAAATATTTTTCTAGGTAATTTGACAGCTGGAAACTACTCTGAGCAGATAGGGTTGAAGGGTTTACGACAATGTGTAATGGCCTGTTGTCTTGCTGAGTCGTGTAACATTGTTTTTATATTTGATGGACGATGTTACCATGTAGAGTGTGTCAGCAATGAGCTGTGTCTGCCGCTGCTGAGGTCTGGCAGCAGAAAGTGGGAGTCACATGTCTCTATGATACTTGTCAAGCCTGTACTGCCTAATGGTAAGTAGATAATTTAAGTTCAAAATATATGGGCAGAGCATTATTATTATCAAATTGGGTAATATAATAGACATCAGTTTTTTTTTTTTTTGTTTAATATATTTATTTATCATGGCAGATATATATTTAAATTGCTACTGCTGCTTTTATAGTTATAAATATGTCTTATTCTTATGACAAATATTTCAAGGGTGTTCTGGCTTCTGCCAAATAAGAAATCATTTTTTTTTTTAAAAACTTAAGTAAAGTATCATCACGACCGTATCTCTGTTGGGGTGGTCAGAAACCATGCTTATAAAGAAGCGGATTCACATTTAGCTAACTTTACTATAGGCCAATCATGACAAGTGGCAAGTTCGTCGATGTCTCTAGCGTACCAAACTTGGGAAATATCACAAATAAATTAAATATTAATTAATTTATTTAAATTAATAAATATTATTGTGTCCCGACCAGGAATCGAACCTGGTACCTCCAAGCTTAATGCACGGACTTAACCGCTAGACCGCGGAAGCAGTTTTTAAAGGGTATTACTGCAGAAGCATTATTCACAATACTTGTATATATATAAATATAATAATAAAATTAACATTGAATATTTACCTTTAAAATGAGACAAACATAAATAATAGAACAATAATAAAACAACACATGTTACAACACTAACAAAAAGTAAAAGAATACAGGAATTTCAGGTTCCTTTCACCCGTAGCACATTTGCGCAAAAGCAGTACCAGTATCTATCGCCCAAACTGTACAACCAAATCAACAGGAAAACAAAAATTACCCATCTAAATCAAAAAGAACTAAAAATTTTACTTAAGAACTACTTATCTGACCTTGACTATGACAGTACAGAAGAGATGATGACATGACATTTGTAAATTCACTTATAAATAAAAAGATACATTATTTTCAACTCACTAGGAAAATTATAAATCACAAACACACAAGCTTACACTCCCTCTCCCCCTTCCCCTTCCCCACTACCTTCCTTATACATACACACACACAGTCACACACACGAAACACACATATACATATACAGACTTTTTTTTTTTTTTTTTTTTTTTTTTCAGACAGGTCACACAGCGCTATCTAACCACATCTAAGCACATTGCACCCACACTCACATACTAAATTTGTAACTTTTTTAAATTCTATTTTCTTCTAAATTGTATGTTCATTATTGGAAGACACTGGCTCCTGTTATACAGCTCAGCTCATGCAGGAGACAGGGTTCACCATAACGAATCAATATTCTTATTGTGCTAATAAACGATTTGTATTTGTATAATACTGACAGCAGCCCTATTCTATTACTTAGTCGCAAACATTAGATTATCAAAATAGTGAATTCTGTTATTTACTAACACTTTTAGCCCGAGTTTCTTCGATCATACAACCTTACGTCAAAATAACGTTTTCCATTCCAAATCAACGGACTTAACCGCTAGACCACAGGCAGTTCACTGCTGATGGGACTGTATTATTTTTATTTTATATTTTGTAAATATTTATACTGTACATGTGTTTTATTATTTAGAAATCTGATGAGTCTGCCTGTTAAACCTAATAGAATTATTGTCTTCGTTCCAGAAAATTGGTCTGACCTAATAGATCAGTCAAACTATAGAGAGGTTACAAGCAATTTCTCGCCAGAAGAGGACTCTTCTATTTACGCACCATTTACAAATCACCGTACTGGCTTTTCTGATGAAGATGACACTAGTTTTTTATCCCAATTCATTAATAACTTGCCCATCGATGGAGAAGATACTCGAAGCTTCGATAAGTACAGGGATAGTGACAATGATATGGAAATGGATGCTACTAACTTTTTAGACAAAGTTCCGTGTGAAGTTGGTGCAATGAATGAATGTCCGTTTAATTCTGAATGTATACCGCTCGGATTAAAAACGCGCAATGGTGTATGCAAATGTGTACCAGGTAATTTTAATTACTTCCTAAAATTTAAGCATCGAGAATGAAGTGACATGATGATGAGAACACGCGGCACGATTGCTGACCGAACGTGAACTCATTTTGATGCTTGATGATGGTGTAAACACGCGGCGCGCTTGCTGGCCGAACGTGAACTCATTCTGTTGCTTGATGATGATGAGAACACGCGGCGCGCTTGCTGGCTGAACGTGAACTCATTTTGATGCTTGATGATGGTGTAAACGTGCGGTGCGCATGCTGACCGAACGTGAACTCATTAAGATACTTGATGATGGTGTTAACACGCGGCGCGCTTGCTGACCGAACGTGAACTCATTCTGTTGCTTAATGATGATGAGAACACGCGGCGCGCTTGCTGGCCGAACGTGAACTCATTTAGATACTTGATGATGGTGAAAACACGCGGAGCGCTTGCTGGCCAAACGTGAACTCATTTTGATTCTTGATGATGGTGTAAACATGCGTCACGCTTGCTGACCGAACGGAACTCATTTTGATGCTTGATGATGGTGAGAACACGCGGCATGCTTGCTGGCGAAACGTGAACTCATTTTGATGCATAATGATGGTAAGAACACGCGGCGCGCTAGCTGACCGAACGTGAACTCATTGTGGTGTTTAATAATGTTGAGAACACGCGGCGCGCTTGCTGGCCGAACGTGAACATGTGTTAATAACTGGTTCTCGAATGTTAATTATTAAAATAGGAAGGAAGTTTATTATTGTCATAACATAACTAACTATACTATTTTTACAATCTACAGGTACAGAAGAAAATGCTCAAGGTGCCTGTGTTTCTCCTATTCGACCGTTTTCAAAAGGCCCTACGATCGATCTAAATAAAAATGATGACCCTGATACGAAAAGTGGAGAAATTAAAATAGACACCACAACTCCACGGTCTATACAAAATTTGACTGTTTCTGTTGCTTCCAAAAAGGTAATAAATTAAATAAATCCTTATATTTAGGTTCCTGACACATAAGATGCTAGTGGTTAAAACATTACAGTGTCCACCATGACCATGTTCTACAAGCTGTACTACGGTGGGTGTTCTGTAGAGCTCCACAACCTTATCCTTTCTTAGCTGTTCCGCAACAGGTCAAAATATGCACCCCCTACCGTAGCTGCTATCCCTATCTGTCGCATGCTGAAGATGTAATATGCTTGGAAACTAGTATATTTTTCTATTCCTATAACCTGGAGTCCTTCAAGCTGTAAGATATATTTAAAATTGTTGTTGATTTTCGTGACTAAATTGTGATTATTGACAAAATTATATTGCATGCTTTGACATTATTATTATTAATTTTTTTGACATACTTACTGACTGATGAATGTTATTATTGTTTTACGTTTTTGGTAATTTGTATTTATTCTTCTGTCTGTAAATATGTAATATTCTAATTGTAACTATGGTGTAATATTTATATATATATATATATATATATATATATATATATATTTATATATATTAAATAAATAAAAAATATTACACCATAGTTACAATTAGAATATTACATATTTACAGACAGAAGAATATATAATATATATATATAAATGTAATATTCTAATTGTAACTATGGTGTAATATTTTTTATTTATTTAAAATCTTTATTGTAATTTACAATCGTCAAACATAATGAAGGCATTCTCTGACCGTTGACCGTTGGGACAAATGAGATTTCTTCATTAGATCGAGGATAGTGAAATGATATTAAGAAATTATTTTTATTCCAATAAATACCATAAAAGTAAGCAATTCCTATATAAACATATATAGTGACCTCCTTTAAATTTATAATCTCGGCCAATGTCAGACTGGACAGGCTTTTGTCAAAATAAAAATAAACACTTCATTATTGGACTAATAAAGGAACTGAATAAGTGATAACAAAACAATCTATTATTATACAACGCCAAACAAACATATACTTAAATACTATATACATACACATATACATAACATGTAGATAACATTAATACATAAACATATATTGTAAATACTATACATAAAAATAACTACTGGTTTTAAGATAATCATATTTATTATACATAAGACCAACTACCCACCAGGGTCTCCAGGTTTGACAGTGACAGTGAAAGAAATCTACAAGGACTTAATAAAGTGAATGTAAACTCTCCTTTTAAATAAAGCTCTGTTAGGAGCTTGTCTAATGCTGACATTATATTATTGCTGACGTTATTATATTTAATAATGTGATGTGTGTACAGGTAGGGTTTGGTAGTACTAATCTACCCAAATTCTTTACACGAATAAATATTTCATTAAATTTCATTTCATTTCATAAATATATAAATGGGTGCAATTAACGTTTATATTATTATCATTTTGTTATTCTAGGTACAATTACCAAATAATGAGGTGACTCTTGCAGCCTATACCATTCCAGATGAGAAAGCTACTATGAGTCATTATAACTATGTGTGGACTTTAGTTGACCAGCCTAAAGGAGGAACTTTTAAAGGTAACCTTGTAATTTTGAGAAAAAAGTAAAATATCTTCACAACTGTATGCCTTCCGGGTTACTCAGAAACCACACTTTTTTTTCAATGATGCGGATTCACATTTAGACAAATTAACTAAAGGGCCCATCATGACAAGTGGCAAGCTCGTCGATGTCTCCAAACTTAAGAAATATTAGAAATAAATTTTATAATTTATTGTGTCCCGACCGGGATTCGAACCCGGTACCTCCGAGTTTAAATCCACAGACCTATCAAGGCCAAGCCGTCTGGCCAGCGTGGCGAGTTTAGGCCAAATTTTTCAGATATATGTTCTGGAAGGCCCATCTCCAGCAGTGGAGGTCTAGGATGGTGTTCTAGGGCTGTAATGATGAATGATGATGTTTTAAAAATTTTGTTTTTAGTTAAATTAATAATTAAGTTTTTTTAAAAAAAACACTTTATAAAACCAGTACCTTAATACATAAATAAATATCACAGGTAATTATTGTGGGGCAATGTAGTGTAAATAAATAGAATCTTTATTGGTCAAAAACAAAGCATTCGTGCTATTTGTAACACACCTCCTATGACTTCCTGTCGTCCTTTATTTATAAAACTAAAATTACTGACTGTTCCTTCTATCTATATACTTGAATTTTGTTTATTTGTAAAAATCCACCCGGAACTTTTAAAACCTCTTGGGGATAATTGCAATTTTATAATCCTAGTAGAATAATTATTCCAGCGCATAAAAGTACCCAATATAGCCGAAATTGTTATGCAATGGCAACAAAGATATTTAATAAGCTTCCAGTTACTATAAGGGAGCTGCCAATAAAATTGTACAAATTAAAATACAAACAAATTCTGGTTAATAAATGTTTTTATTCGACAAAAGAATACCCAGACACTAAGCTCGACAAAGTGACTAAATAAATATTTGTATGCTAGAAATAGCAAAGCTTTAGTGGTAACAAACGTTGCCGTGAACTCGGGAGGTCGTGGGTTCGATTCCCACCGGGGGCAAGTTGTACATTGTATAATTTGTCTCGGTCTGGGTGTTTATATGTATAATATGTATATATTTACAAAAAAAAAAAGTATAATATGTAGTTTATCAACCATCTAGTTTCCGTAACACAAGCCACGTAGCTTACCACGGAAACTAGATGACGCTGTGTGACCTGTCTGGAAATATTTATATTTATTTATAATAATTTACCATGTTTCTAACAAATAAATTATTTTATTTCATTTTATACAAAATTTTCTAAGATTTTTCTCTTACATCAGGTAACATGAATCAGAATGGAGCTACTGTCAAACTGACAGATTTGACAGAGGGTCAGTATGGTTTCAAAGTGACAGTGAATGGCACTGCTGCCTATGGAGAGGGTTTTGGTAATGTGACTGTATTACCTCCACACAGGGTCAATAAACCCCCTCAAGTGTTTATAACACCACAACAGCAAACTGTCAAATTACCAAACACAGGGGCTGTACTTGATGGAAGTGCTACTAAGGTAATCATTCAAAAATATTTAAACAGTTTTAACACCACGTGACTTATATGTTATTCTATTGATAGAAATAAACAACTTTTTCTAAGAAACGATATGTCGGAAATGACAAATAATTTTAAAATAGCCAATTTGTATGGAGAAGCCAAAAAAAATAGTGTCTAAGAAGACCATACAAAGTGGTGGGGGTTGGAAGAGGGTTGCAAAAGGCCGTCTTCAGTGGCGAGGCCATGCAGCAATGGAGAGACATGGACTGATGATGAGCAAAAAATATCACGAAGATAGAAAACACTTAAGACCTGTGCAGCATGGAGTCGATCCTTTGCTTTTCCAAAATGGAAATTCCAATGTTTTTGCTATGTTGTCCGGATCGATGGTGAATAGTAAATAGTGTTGGATTGTATGAAATGTTCTGCATCTGTTGCGGACTGGGTTTTTGTTCTGGCTTTGCTGTTTTATTCTTATTATTATTATTAAATCGTTTATTCAGATAAAAACTGCATAGCAGTTTCGAATAGTAAACTCTCTTTTTTCAGTTTTTTTTTTCTTCCACTGCCTCTTTATTTGAAGATTCATATTATATATTCACCAGAGTTGAAGACTGGCAGTCACCTAGTCCTGGCCCTTAATTCACTTATTAATTATGGTCTGTTTTAGAGAGCGTGTTCTAAACGTCATGATAATTTTGAGACTCTCTCTCTCTATTTCATAAGATTGGCCGTGACAAATTTTTCATGGTGCGTGTTTCAATCAATAACAAGCCACAACGTTTAAAAAAGTGTATTGAAGCCAATGGAATAATTTAAAAAGTGCTCAAATTTTTTATATACTGTATACTAACGCACACTGCAGTAATAACAATTTTATAAAAGTATCAGAAACCACGCTTATAAAGCAGCGGATTCACTTTTAGCCAACTTTACTATAGGCCAACTATGACAAGTGGCAAGCTTGTCGTCGATGTCTCTAGCGTACCAAACTCGAGAAATATCACTAACAAATTAAATATTAATTAAATGTATTTATTTACATTAATCAATATTTTTGTGTCCCGACCAGGAATCAAACCCGGTACCTCCAAGTCTAAATCCACGGATTTAAACGCTAGACCACAGAGGCAGTTATGTAATAAATGTTTTAGAATAGAAAAAAACAATATTTTATGGCGAGTTACTAGTCTATTTGTGTCTAAAATCTATTTGAATTTGTAATTCGAATTTTACGATATGAGAGTAGATAAAATCATTTATCTTGTAATAGACCTAACCTATAAAGTTGAACATGAATATTCTATGAAGATGAATAGGAAACACACACTTGCTTTAATAATAATAAAATAACTTTATTCGAAGTCAAAAAGTTCAAGTTTACATTTTATAAGTAAGTAGGTATAAAACAAATATTTAACGCAGATCATAGAGTGACGTAAACTATCCACCAGTATTTGTAAAACCCTGCAACCCGAACGAAGAGTACCTGTGTTCCGGGAAGCAGTATTCATTGAGTGCGGAATGAGTATGATTCGATATATGTATTTATACACCTAAGAAACTATGATGGAATAAATAGATATTGAATGAACAATGATAATAATATTTTTATTTTTTATATTGAATAGATAAAATATAGTTAGCAGCAGCATTGTCTTTATTACTTTGAAATATTTCAAAATACCAACGGATATTCTAGAATGCCATTAAAAAAATTACAATCCAAGTTAAACAACAAACTATAGCATACAAATACATTTAGCCTTTTTAGTTTTTTTTATTATTTATGTATACTAGCATGACATGTGACCTTGCGCCCACCTGATGGTAAGTGGCGCGAGAGGTCCATGAATTTTAGAAACTGTAATCAGACATGAATGATATCAGTCCCTAACACTATGCCAGCTTTGACTGGCATGACGGAAATTCGAGTCTGATCTCGAAACGTGTGGATACACTTGACTGCGTTTAACGGCACGAACGGTAGATACTTCCCCGCCCAAATGAAATAAGATACATATAAGTAAGATAATAATAATCCTTGCCAAGCCGTCTGGCCAGCGTGGCGAGTGTAGGCCAAATTCTCCAGATATGTGTTCTGGAAGGCCCATCTCCAGCAGTGGAGGTCTAGGACGCTGTGTTCTAGGGGCTGTAATGATGAAGTAAGATAAATATATATTAACAGTAGATTAGATAGAAAACTACCTAATTACACGTAGATATATATTGAAACATCCTAATGTTTTTATACAAAAAACATTATATTTGTAGACAATAAATCAAAATAATTAGTGCAAAGTTAAATTACTAAATTCAAATTCAAATAGTTTATTAATCAAAAATACTTATTACTAGGGTTTCACAAAAAATAATCCTACAGAAGATGTAGGTAGGCACTTTTACAAATTATGTCTAAGCTAGTAATTTAGACAAATGTGTCGCTGCTAGCTAAACTAATAGTCTTTCACTGTTAAATAAGCTAGCAGGTCTCTTTCGGGGGCACAACATATTTAAAAGTTACAAAATTATTTCTATAAATTATTAGGTAAAATTAAAGAAACTCAACTATAAAATCATGCAATAATAATAAAGAAGAAGAAGAGCATGCATATTTTTGTATTTGTGTGTAATAATATAATATAATATAACATAATACAATATAATAAATTAATAATATAATATATGTAAATTGGTGTGTGAGAGTGATAGTAAACTAAATCGAATTAATAATTTTATTTTATTGTGATCAAAATATCTTCTGTTGAAATGGAAATGTAGGTAGAAGTTAAAAAAGATAGTTGACGACCAAGTATACCGTGCCGTGATGTTGTCTGTGATTCCGTGATTTGCAGCTATAAAGTTTGTTTTTTCCAAACATGCAATTCCAAATTGTTTCCAGGATGACGACTTAATAATATCATGGCATTGGGAGTTAATATCGGGTCCTATAGGATACCAGCCTCCTTTACAAGACGGCTCTACTTTGGTACTCAAGGACCTGAAACAACCCGGGAACTATACCTTCAAACTGACGGTCGAAGACTCTGACCACGCTAAGAACTATACCACAGCCAAGATCACTGTTCTTAATCATACAGACTATCCTCCAGAAGCTAATGCAGGTAAGTTATTTTTTTATAGGGGTTGAAATCTCAAATCCACCGAAACTAGATTGAGAGCAACACCAAAAAACTAGGGATACTGAACAAGGTAAAACGGTTTTTCTCGCCCCCTCTCAGACTTATCTATATATATATAAAAATGAATGGTTTTTTTTTTTTTTTTTTTTATGACCTTGTACCCACCTGATGGTAAGTGGCGTGCGAGGTCCATGAATGTTAGCAACTAGAATCGGAGACTCATGACTGACATCAGTCCCTAACACTATGTCGGCTTGACTGGGTGTGTGTTCCCTATGCATTGCAAAACTACTTGACCGATCGGGATGAAACTTTGGGAATATGTTGTGTGAACATCGGGGAAGGTTTCTGACGTAGTAGATTGCATAATAAGTAAATCTTAAAATATAAAACAAAGTCGGGTTTGTTAGAACATTTCTGTGGTGTCAAGGAAAAAGGGGATAAGTACAAAACTTGAACTTTTCACTAGAGGCACATTAAAAAAACAACTCATTTTTATAATTAGAAAATTGTAATTTACGTAATGTCAATTTCATTAGTCGTATACTTTAGGTACGAGTCCACTCATCTCACTATGCATAACTGAATTATTGGCGGTAAAAACGCGATACTGAGATAACTCGATTGAATTCTTTTTTTTTTTTGATGTTACGACTAGCCCCTTTATGTACGTATGGGTGTAAAATAAACTATACAGTTTATAAACTCATCTCCTTATTGCATTGACGAATATGAATGTTTTGAACCAATAGGAGCAAAAATCTAATTTTTAAATTTTCGACTCGTCTCCTTTTTCCTTGACACCACAGATTTATAACTTTTATAACACGACAGATTTTCACGCTTTTTGATTTGTTGGATTTGTCTCCGTCCCAAATAGCAGAATAATTATAAATAAAAATGGAAAATAGAAGAAAAAATAAAATCAAAAACATTTTCCCATACAAAAAGTTCTTGGATTCGTACCTGTCAAACAATGTGGTGACGTTATCATCAAATTCCAGATGTTTCAAAATCCGATTCTTGCCGAAAATAAACTGAAACTTGTGCCCCATATTTAAAGTCCAATTTATCGTTTTTCATAATTATTCACATTAAATAAATAAATAAATATTTCCAGACAGGTCACACAGCGCCATCTAGTTTCCGTGGTAAGCTACGAGGCTTGAGTTACGGAAACTAGATGGTTGATAAACTACATATTATACTTTTTTTTTGTAAATATATTATACATATAAACACCCAGACCGAGACAAATTATACAATGTACAATTTGCCCCCGGTGGGAATCGAACCCACGACCTCCCGAGTTCACGGCAACGTTTGTTACCACTAGACCACGGAGGTAATTATTCACATTGTAGCACATTATTAAACAAAACATCACCACTTTTGACTAACAATAACTAAAGTAATTTACAAAACAAAAACTTGCACGTGACATGTCCGTGCAAAATGGCGCGAAGACTCATTTATTATGAATTATTGTTTGATAAAAATATACCTCAACACTATGTTTACTTTTATTCAGGCCAAGATGTGATAATATACTTACCAAACAACAATTTAACCCTGAACGGTAGCCTCTCCACTGACGACCATGAGATCACTTCCTGGGAGTGGACCAAGGCTGCAGAAGACGAAAATAAAGCTGTGGACATGCAAAATACACATTCTCCATATGTACAGGTAATTATTTTGTTTAGCTTTATGCCAAATATCATTGCCTTTTTATTTATTTTAAAACTTTATTGCACTATGTACAAAGGCGGACTTAATGCCGCTAGGCATTCTTTGACAACCAAACCTTTAGGACATTTAGACAGGATAGGTGGTAGGTGCAATTCAAATCAAATCTAATAAATCAAATAATCTTTATTTTCAAACAGTTATACATGTGTTTCAATCAGGGGCCTGAACAAGGGTCTCTGGGACGCCTGGATCTCTGGACACCCTGCACTTCCGGTCGCAAACAATATTGCAAAACAGGCAACAAAAAATTAGGTGAAATTTAAATAAAACAGAAATATAATTATAATATAAATATATACATACTAATATCTACATATAATTTACATACTAATACATCATACTATAGATATACTAATATAACATAAATAAAACTACTTACATGATGAGGAGAGTGTGATAAAATTAACAATGTGATGATACTGCTGCTATTATGTTGATATTAAGGAAATTAATATAAGAGAAAAAAAGATTGAAAAGAAAGGTTTTAAATTAGTTAAAAATTGTTTGTATACCTGGTTTTTAAATATTGCACAATTGGGGGCTTTTCTGATATCGAATGGTAAGTTATTCCAAAGATTCGCAGTGACAACAGCAAATGAGTTAGAAACGTAGGAAGTGTGGTGAGAAGGTATAGAAATTGTGGAGTTGAAGGAGGAGCGAAGAATTCTATCATGAAAAGAGTTTAGAAAACTGAATCTATCTTTAAGATACTTGGGTGAATTAGGTTCATTCTTTTTATCACGATAGATGGCGCATGATAGATGGTACAGCCCTATGTTTTATCACGATAGATGGCGCATGATAGATGGTACATGCCCTATGTTTTGTCAAGATAGATGGCGCATGATAGATGGTACATGCCCTATGTTTTATCACGATAGATGGCGTATGATAGATGGTACATGCCCTATGTTTTGTCAAGATAGATGGCGCATGATAGATGGTACATGCCCTATGTTTTATCAAGATAGATGGCGCATGATAGATGGTACATGCCCTATGTTTTATCAAGATAGATGGCGCATGATAGATGGTACATGCCCTATGTTTTATCACGATAGATGGCGCATGATAGATGGTACATGCCCTATGTTTTGTCAAGATAGATGGCGCATGATAGATGGTACATGCCCTATGTTTTATCAAGATAGATGGCGCATGATAGATCGTACATGCCCTATGTTTTATCAAGATAGATGGCGCATAATAGATGGTACATGCCCTATGTTTTATTAAGATAGATGGCGCATGATAGATGGTACATGCCCTATGTTTTATCAAGATAGATGGCGCATGATAGATGGTACATGCCCTATGTTTTATCAAGATAGATGGCGCATGATAGATGGTACATGCCCTATGTTTTATCAAGATAGATGGCGCATGATAGATGGTACATGCCCTATGTTTTATCAAGATAGATGGCGCATGATAGATGGTACATGCCCTATGTTTTATCACGATAGATGGCGCATGATAGATGGTACATGCCCTATGTTTTATCAAGATAGATGGCGCATGATAGATGGTACATGCCCTATGTTTTATCAAGATAGATGGCGCATGATAGATGGTACATGCTCTATGTTTTATCACGATAGATGACGCATGATAGATGGTACATGCCCTATGTTTGATTTGTCGCTTAATTTTTTTCACTTTATTTGGCTTTGAAAGATGTTCGACTTGGCTTTCATACATTTTAAGCGAATTCGGTAAAAAAAAAAGCGTTTGACGCTTTGCTTTCAAGTCGAACATAGCACTAATATAACTGTCAGTTGCATAGAAAACTTGTGTTTTTCTTTATATGCCGCAGTGTGCAGCTTTAATTATTTTCCAAGCGATACCAAAGACATGGTGATCTCAAACTTACCATTCCATTACTGCTACCTGCCCTTACTGACCCATCCTAAAAATCCACTCTGTATAACTGTAAATATAATTTAGCCCAAATCTCCATACTATATGAATGAAGTCCTTTACATACTGGTAAAACATGCACAAATTCTCCGTCTAGGTTTTTGTTTTTTTTTTATTTATTTATGTTCTTGTTTTTTTTTTGTATTATTTTAATTTTATTTTTAAAGAATTTTGTTTCATTATTGTTTTATAACTTTTATTTAATAATAATAAATAATTAATAAATATTTCCAGACAGGTCACACAGCGCCATCTAGTTTCCGTGGTAAGCTACGAGGCTTGTGTTATGGAAACTAGATGATAAACTTGATAAACTACATATTATACTTTTTTTTTGTAAATATATACATATTATACATATAAACACCCAGACCGAGACAAATTATACAATGTACAACTTGCCCCCGGTGGGAATTGAACCCACGACCTCCCGAGTTCACGGCAACGCTTGTTACCACTAGACCACGGAGGCGGATGTATTTATATTACTGTTCCACTAAATTTAAATGTCGGCTATGGGATAATAACAGAGGTTGTTGGAACCTGCTTCCAACACCATTTTCTGAACCATAGACCCTTTTGTCATAATATCTTTGTTTTATTTTTTAACTATATATTTTTTTATTAACTCTTATTTTTGTGACATATAAAAACTGATTTTATTTTATTTTTAAATTATATAACCAATTGTTTGTTTTAGCTATCAAATTTCTCTGAAGGCGTGTACACTTTTGTTTTAAAAGTGACTGATTCGTCAGGTCAATCGTCTACTGCAGAAGTCCATGTGTTTGTCAAGCCACCCACAAATACTCCACCTGTAGCTAATGCTGGGACCGATCAGGTTTGTGAATTAACATTATTACCAATAAAAAAGTAATGTATCATCACAACCGTTTCCCTTTCGGGGTGGTCAGAAACCACGCTTATAAATAAGCGGATTCACATTTAGCCAACTTTACTATAGGCCAATCATGACAAAACTCGAGAAATGTCACAAATAAATTAAATATTAATTAAATGTATTTATATACATTAATAAATATTATTGCGTCCCGACCAGGAATCGAACCCGGTACCTCCGAGTCTAAATCCACGGACTTAACCGCTAGACCACGAAGGCAGTTTACCAATAAAATATGGGTTTGTTAGCGTTCGTGCCGATAAACCCAGTAAAGTGTATCCACACGTTTTGGCACAAGCCGGCATAGTGTCAGGGACTGATGTCAGTGATGAGTGTCTAATTCCAGTTGCTAACATTCATGAACCTTGCGCGCTACTGACCATCAGGTGAGCGCAAGATCACATGACGTGCTAGTATAAAAAAATGTTATTGTTAAGCCAAATTTTTATAGAGTTGTTTGGTACATATGTAAGTAACATTGATTTTCTGTTATAATGTAATTGTCAATTCAAATAGTAATAAATAATAAAAATTAGCAGAGATTAGATCATCAGAAATTGTCAAACTACCCTCAATAAAAAAAAAATTACCTTCACTATATATCGCTGCCTTAAATCTGGACTGTACTAAATGGTACAGAATCCCACGACGACCACACTTTACTGAGATATGCTTTGATAGATCTCTGATCGAAGACTTTATAATCAAAAATTGTTGCACTTTAAGAAAATCTAACTTTTAGTTAGATCGCTGCCTCAAACCCGGGTTGTACTAATTATTACAGAACCCCAAGACGAACATACTCTTAGTGGGAAATACTTGAAGATATCTTTCTGTTCCAAGACTTTTATCATCAAAAATTCTTTCACTACCCTCATTTTAATAAAAATCTAACTTTCAGTTTATATCGCTGCCTCAAACGTGGGTTGTACTAAATGGTTCAGAATCCCACGACGACCACACTATAGTGGGATATACTTGGAGATATCTCTCAGGTCCCACTAATTCTAACATTATTAACTATAATGAGACCATTGCCAATGCTACAGCTTTAACTAAGGGCACATATACGTTTTCTTTGACTGTACTGGACAACAATGGGAATACGGCGACGGATAATGTTACTATAACTGTGACACAGAGTAAGTTAATGACATTATTTATAATTGTTTTACCCAAATTTTTACTCATGTTTATTTTAAAGATATTCTAAAAAAAAAAAAAAAAATTTTGTCTTTTTATAGTTTCCAAATAATAGTTACAATTAATAATTACGATGGGCCCATGGGTACACTTAGCCAAGCGTCTGGCCAAGGAGTTGTCCAAACGGCTAACGGAAAAGTCTGGAGACGGGAAGGCTGGCAATTATTTCTGCCAACGTATTAGCTTAGCTATACAAAGGGGAAATGTTGCCAGCCTTCTTGGGACTATCACTGAAGGGTCGCCTATAATCTAGTTGATTCTTGATCGATATATTGGTGTGTTAAAAATAGCATTTTATTTATACTTGGAAAGTATTCTTTGGATAATTTCTTACTTAATACTTAATTTAAAATTATGACAGTTGCTACTGAGCGTTAACATGGGATAGTTTAAATTTTAAGGCGTCTTGAAACGAGACAAAAAGTCATTAAAAAATTATTACATTATATATTTAAAACTTTATGGTATTATACTGTGTGGAATTTATTAAAGAGCAAATATTTTAATATTATAATCTAGAATAAAAATAAAGAACTACATATTTTTTATTTTAATTATTCAATAATAAAATCCTAAGTTACAGTGCAGAGAAGTTTTCCTAAAAATATCGCCACTCATACTGAGCCTAATCAAGTAGGTAGCGAAGGGTCGACGATCGCGCGAACGTTGACTTATGTCATTGTTTCTCCCACTATTTCATCTTTCGGCCGTGAGAGATCAATTAATACTCGTACACTTCTTTTAGGATAATGAGTTTTATCTTTAAAAAAAAAACCTTTTTTTTTATTTTCTCTTTTGACAAATACACTTGGTATAATCTATACAAAGAATAATATACCCCAGAAGAATTTATTATTATAGGTATTTATTAGAAGTTTAATGGAAAATACCGCATACCGGTCACATTAGTTCAAAAAACAAACTGTAGTGTTGCCACTGTATTAAATAAATCTGAATTTGCAGTACACATTTGGAGCTCATCATAGTTCTTTTCTTGGACAATAATTATGTTATTTATTGTATTTTAGACAAAAACAGTCCCCCAAAAGCTGACGCTGGGGGTGACCAGATATTATCTCTTCCTTTAAACATCCTTACATTAAACGGAAGCAAGTCTTCTGATGACTTTAGAATTGTGACGTGGCGATGGTCACGTGACAATTCTGGAATGGCCGCCGGAAATATAGTGTTGAAATCTGATACACAACCCGTACTTATGGTGAGTATTATTCGTCAAAGTCTCTAGCGTACCAAACTGGAGAATATCACAAGTCAATTAAATATGAATTAAATTGATAATTCGCAATCGAACCCGGCACCTCCGAGTCTAAACCCACGGACTTAACCGCTAGACCACAGAGTCAGTTAGTAATTGAAATTTTAATTATTATTATTTAGCTATTATTATTATTTTATTCTATTTTGATTTTTTATTATGTAGTTACGAGATCACCACATGTCTGGCAATGCCGAGTGTGGATGTAATATGTTTCGCTTGTAAATTAATTTTTCTTTTCTTTCTTTCTTTTTTGATAAGTCCCTATCAAATTGATTGAGATATGAATAAGTTTTACGTGTTAAAAAATAACGCGTGGACTCAGTCCCATATTTCTTGCCGGGTTGGTGAGATTTATAGGCATGTTAATTCTAGTCCGATGGAATTGAATGGCTCCTAAGTTAGTTTATATTGATGCACTTAAACGCTGAGCAGGCTACTAGTGAGTTGTTAAATACACATTGGAGTGGAAAGGGAGAGAGGTACATTAACATCATCACAACACAGAATCCTCCACCTCCTGGACAGCTGGAAATGGGCTTTCCGAAACACATTTATGGGGAATCGGGCAAACATTTACGCTGGTACGAATACGAGTTGGCGAGGGTCTGATGTTTATTTAATGACAATTTAATAACGATTCAATAAGTTGTTAGTGGAACCGGTGTTACGTTATTCGGGACATTAAAATAAAACAAAAGAATTTAAGCAATGTGATAGGGAAGGCAAAGGGTCTAGCCCATACAGCCAAGTCTGACGTAATATATCTTTATTTTTTATGAGTTAATGAGGTCATCATCAAATTCCAGATGCTGCAGAATTTGATGCTTTTCTTGGAGTCACTCGCGGCATTATAGCCCAAACACGTCGGGTAAAATATGGGAGTCCACAGCGCGGGAAAACCGCAAAAAATAAACTGCAACTTGTGCCCCATATTCAATGTCCAATTTATCGTTTTCCATAACTATTCACATTGTAGAACATTATTAAATAAAACAACACCTCTTTTGACTTTTAAAAAGTGAAGTATGTCAAAATCTACACAGGCAGGTGACGTCTTAAATATGTGCAAGGCAAAGGATATCGATTGCAGCCAACAATATTTATTCCATGGCTGCATCTGATACAATCGTTACACCGGAACCGACAGCTTAAAGTGCTCTTCGAAGCACGGGAACGGTGATGTTGTAAATGCAAAAATTTTACTCTGGACTGTAGGACTTATTGTCTATTATGAATGAAGTGATTATTTCAACGCAATCTTCAATATAAAATAAGCACCTAATACTTTCCGTCATTTTTAGCTTACGAACATAGAAGCAGGTCGTTACGTGTTCAAACTAACAGTAACCGACGACCAGGGAGAAAGCAACCACGATACAGTGAGCATTCAAGTCAAACCAGACCCCTTAGAAATGCATCTACTCGAGCTGACCCTAAACGTACCTATATCTACGTTCTCACAATCAAGACTAGAATCTTTACTGCAAAAAATGACGCTTCTACTGAAAGAAGACACGAAAATCAACGTCACAGAAATCAGAGGAGAAATCGACACGCAAAATACTCAGCTTATATTCTTCTTGTTCCAAAATGTAAGTAATAAAAATAATTAATTAAAGAATGTGTTTTTTTTCGGTTGTGGGTAGTTTTAAAATTACAGTGTAAACTCCATATAACGTCACTCGATCTAACGACAAACTCCCTAAAGCGTCCAAATCAATTGGCTTTGGTTGGTTTAGCTTGTCTTCCATATTCCATTCCAGTTCCATTTATCGACAACTCTCTATAGCGCCATAAAATGCACAGTCCCTTCAGTGTTTATACAGAGTTTACCGTCAGCGAGGCGCTTGGCCAGGGAGTTGTCAAAGCGGCTGACAGAAAGGTCTGGAGACAGGAAGGCTGGCCATTATTTCTGCCAACGTATTAGCCTCGCTATACAGAGGGGAAATGTTGCCAGTCTCCTTGGGACTATCTCGGATGGGACGTCTCTAGAAGATATTTTTTATTTATAGTTTAGTTTATTTATATTTTTTTATATTTAGGTAGCTTTTAATTTAAATTTAATGTACTAATTAACTTCGAATGGGGTTAGGACATCCAATCTAAATTTAAAGTGTAAAAAACATATTTGTTAAATTTTATTTAATTAAAATTTATTTAAAAAAATGCACAAAGTACAAGTGCGGACCTAAATCCCGAAATCATTCTCTGACAGCCAAACCTTGAGGACAATTTATTGACATTCTAATAAAAACAACTCTTTCAAAAAGTCAGAAATTGTCAATGGCTGATTGCTGATATCTTTAGCCTATATTCTAGAAGTTCTTAAAATAAAAGATACAGAACCCTGACTATTTACTATTGAAATAGATCTTACTTCGTTGATGACTAAAACCATGAATTTCAATAAAATAAATAAATAAATATTTCCAGACAGGTCACACAGCGCCATCTAGTTTCCGTGGTAAGCTACGAGGCTTGTGTTACGGAAACTAGATAGTTGATAAACTACATATTATACTTTTTTTTTTTTAATATATACATATAAACACCCAGACCGAGACAAATTATACAATGTACAACTTGCCCCCTGTGGGAATCGAACCCACGACCTCCCGAGTTTACGGCAACGTTTGTTACCACTAGACCACGGAGGCGAGAAATTAATGCGGTTACGATAAATATTGACCAGAAAAACAAATACATTACAAATAAAAACGGGGAACTTAATTCCTAATTGCATGTTTTTACTTCAAAACAAAAAAAAACCTGCTAAGTTATTTATGCATTTAAAATGGTTAATATATATAGCATTGTCTGACAGCTAACTTCTGTAAGAGCGAAAATCCCTTCTGTACCAAACTATTGTATAATTTTCAGGGTAAAGTGGTAGACGGTAAGGAAGCACTGTCGGAGGTACGTCAAACCAAAGCTGGTTGGTCTTCCGGAGGGGTCGGAGAGAAACTGCGCTCAGTCTCCTGTCTGAGCACCTGTT
Organism: Tinea semifulvella; assembly: GCA_910589645.1. Lineage (NCBI taxonomy): Eukaryota > Metazoa > Arthropoda > Insecta > Lepidoptera > Tineidae > Tinea > Tinea semifulvella. The sequence goes on from OU342599.1 coordinate 9,736,601, forward strand.
CTGGTCGGGGACACTGTGACCGCGCCACCCGGACCTGTCAGTGTGACGCCTTCTGGATGCAAAGTCTACTCACTTGGCTCGACGAAAGTGAACCTAACTGTGGTGAGTTGATAAACACACACTCCTTACTACTGCAACCACAGAACCTGCGCACATACTATTGGTTGACTGATTTCAGATATGGGGTCGTCCAGGCCCTGATGGCTAATGGGCCTGGGTTGGGGATAGGGACATTCCTCCATTTTCCCCGGCGGAATTTCAACAGGCAACCACCCGCCGGTAATTCAAGCACTTTTGATGCTGTTAATAATATAACAGAGCCCGTGTGGTTTACGAATCCAGATGGTTTATTCAACTACTTCAGCTCTCCTCCAGGAGCACTTCTCTAGGAAGTGGTCTTCCGTTGGGGTGCCTTGCAGAAGACAGAGCAATATTCTGGAAGATGCTTAAAGTTACGAAGTTGCCGCCCCGATAGAACGACATTACGACATTTCAGGCCGACGACAAATTCCTCAATATTAAGCATCTCCAGATCTTGAGCTATGACAGAATTATTGACAAACCACGGTCCTCAAGAGACCACTCTGAGCAATATGTTCTGTTGACTTTGGATCTTGTCCCTGTTGGTCTTCGCCAGAAGGTGTTGCCAGGCTGACGCCGCATAGTTAATACGGAAACGGGTGAACGTCTTGTAGTTCTGTGACTGATTTACTCTCATTGTTGACTCCCAGCGCCATCATCTCATTTATTCTACTATTGTTACTATAAATACATCGACCTCTAATACTGTAACAGCTTTACGCAGTGAAAGTTGGTGCGTGAGGAATTCCAGCAAAATCTTTGCACCACTTACTGAAAGAATTGGGCCTAAGCCGGTCTGCCGTCAATACATTTATGGAAGGAGCTTCCAAGACGGCATTAACGGAATGGTGGATGGTGGCATCTTGTTTTGCAATAAGAGTAGGCCACCATTCTTTTTCTTTCCCTCACACGATGAAATCAATGGAATTCCAAGAAATTTGCTTCTCTTCATCTACTTTCCCGTGCCTCGGAGAAGCCATCATCATACCCTCACCAAACCGTTTGGCCAATGAGAAGGCTCATTCAGAAATGTATTTGGAAGGCTCCAGGGGGGTCTGGATACTGATGCACGTTTTAAAATTTGTTTTAGACTGGTCAGTGGTGTACGCGTCTCTGGGAGGAGTGGCGACTTTAATAATATTAGCGGGCGCGGTGCGGTCTGCCACCAAGTTGTGTTCCAAGAGACCGCGCCGACCCAAGACCGCCTACCAAAAGCTACCTGTCATAGACCACGAGGAGAAACCATGTAAGTATAACGGCTTCTAGCTTAGTGTCTTCAGTCTAGTGTCGTCTAGTCTACAGTGTTTTAGAGAAGTTTCTGTTTGAAGTAATGACAATAATACATTATGTAGTCTAGTGCCTATGTCTTCTAGTCTAGTGTGCTTTAGTCTTGTATCTCTTAGTTTAGTGTCTTCTAGCCCAGTGTATTTTAGCTTGTCTTATATTCTTGTGTTTTTTAGTTTAGTGTCTTATAGTCTAGTGTCTTATAGTCTAGTGTCTTATAGTCTAGTGTCTTATATTCTAGTGTCTTCTAGTCTAGTGAATTTTAGTTTTGTGTCTTATAGTCTAGTGTCTTATATTCTAGTGTCTTCTAGTCTAGTGAATTTTAGTTTTGTGTCTTATAGTCTAGTGTCTTATATTCTAGTGTCTTCTAGTCTAGTGAATTTTAGTTTTGTGTCTTATAGTCTCGTGTCTTCTAGCCTAGTGTATTTTAATCTGTGTCTTATATTCTTGTGTTTTCTAGTTTAGTGTCTTATAGTCTAGTGTCTTATATTCTAGTGTCTTCTGTTGTAGTGTCTTCTAGTCTAGCGAATTTTAGTTTTGTGTCTTATAGTCTCGTGTCTTCTAGCTTAGTGTATTTTAATCTGTGACTTATATTCTTGTGTTTTCTAGTTTAGTGTCTTATAGACTCGTGTCTTCTAGTCTTGTGTCTTCTAGTGTGTGAATTCTTATGTTATTTTTGTTTCACCAGTTGCCACCAAGGACATATTGGATACAGATACGGAATCTGACGTATTGTTCGAGTCTAAGAGTAAGTCAACTGCCTTTAATGGCCGCCTCACCAATGGAGACCCCGTGCAGGCTAATGGATGGAAAAGGAACGGCCATTACAAGGGAAACAGAAAGGTCAAGACATAAGGCTTGGTAAAACATCAAAGTAGGTAAAGTATTCAGATAATAATAGGTGAAAAATAAATTTTCATTGTCAAATAAATCATTAGATAATGACTAAAGCCAAAAATGTAAAATATGTACTAAAATAGATGTTAGATATATCAAAAAACATTGGCCATGGTTATCTGTAAATACCCGTATTCTCAGACGTTTTCTTAAAGGCTCCTGAAATGGAACCGTCAAAGTCAAAGTACATTGCGACGTACCTTGAAACCTCGTACATACATACACATCATCACGCCAGATCCCTTGCGGGGTAGGCAGAGACAATTGAGCGCCACTTGACACGATCACGAGATACCTCTTTCGCTTCGTCGACATTCATTAACCTCTTCATACATGCCCTTTTGTTACGAAGGCTTTTAATGCACCTTCAGTCAGATTATTTTTTGTAATAACGCACGCTTGGTATCATCCGTGCTGAAAGGGATAGTAAAATTGGCTAAATGTGAATCCGCTTATTTATAAGCGTGGTTTCTAACCACCCCTTAAAGGGAAACGGTGGTGATGATACTTACTTTTTACATTTATGACTTTCGAGGTTCGGGGAGATTTACGACTAAAAATATTGATCCTTGACGGAACCCGTTTGACAGCTGGAAGGAATGATTGAGTGGAGGGGGGAACGTCTTAGAGTACGGGTGATAGTTACTGTTTAGTTTATTAAAAAAAAAATTACATAAAAATAAAAATCTTAGCAATTTTTGGATTCTCCCTACAAGTGTTGTGTAGGATAAGACTAGTGTCATGAACTTGTGACACGGGCGGGCTGAGAGATTTTTTATTGCGCAATGATTATATATATTACAGTTAAATAAAATGATATTGCGAAGATATAAACTAAAATCGTATGGTGTCATACATTATTTACGCTAGTAAAATGCTAGATACATAAATGTATATATTAATGTATTATGAAATCTAGATAAATTATCCATGTTTTGTTAAAAGAAAACTACATTACTGGTTAAATTCAGATATTTAATAATTCAAACATGAAGGCCAAGGGCAAGACGGCAATGTGATAGGCGCTGTGACGTCTAGATATAGGCTCTATGTAACATAGATAGCTATCTACTGAAGTTCAGAACGGTTGCTCGTTTTCTAGCGAAATAAAACTATCTACTTTTTATAACACTATACTTGAAATAGCTTCCATAGCGAGATCGCTACCATCTCGCGACGGACAGACTGCGAAGCTTTGAAAGAAAGAATAATCTTTTTAAAGAATAATCCTTATGTGTAGTATGTATAGGTTGGATAACGAAATGTTTGTTTAAATTACCCAACGTACTTGAATTAGATAAACTTTTTGACTTACGCGCGTAATCATATTAGTTTTTTAAAAATAACGGGCCTTTACACGATTTTTAATCTTTACGTTAGTCTTGTTTCAAGTGACACCACTTTTATATTAATATCATCATGGCAAACTTACAATATTAGTTCTTCTTGAAAGTAAAAATGGGCATTTGACTTCATTACAAATGGCACATACTTTTAACGTGAACAGCAAATAGGTGGTAGGCGGTCTGATGGTGGTAATTTGCCCAGTCTGCTGGGGCGTAAACCCAATCCACATGTTTTGGGATTAAGCTCGAATGGCCGTCATGCCCAGTCAAGCCGGCATAGTGTTAGGGACTGATGTCAGTCATAAGTAGTTACATTCCGACGATTCGATCGTGGGTACGCCGTCGACAAGGATGTCAATGGTAAATAGCGTAAAGACCCGTTAAAATTATAAAAACTAAATTTAAATAAAGAAATATTAAAAGTAGATAGTTTCACAACGTTTTGTTTGGAAACTGATAACGGTTACGTTTGGTTATTTCAAAAACCCATAACGACACAAGTCTAGTGACGTCCCATAGAGTAGTGTAGTCTTTTACTAATTGAATGATCATTCTCGATGCATTCCTAATTAATATTCAAACAGTATATCGATTGTAGTTATAAGAATTATTAAGGTACAAGTTTTTCACTAATCACCTGTGCCTCATCGTGTTTATAATGTTTTGTACACAAATTGTAGAAGTAGGTTAACGTGTATCTTTAGGAATAAACACATTTACTAGATTAATATATTAAACTAGATATATAAAGCGTTCTATGTTTTGTTTACAGTAAAAATACGATATCATAATTGTCTATGGTATCCAAATCCGAAATTTAATATCCATTGCATTCCTTGTCTGCGTATAGCATTTATCTCGCTCGCACAATACTTTATTTTCATAGATTTTTCAATGTACTTTTCTAAAATGTCTTTCTTGGAAATAATATTACAGGCAATGGGGTGTATCAGGCAAAACTTTTTGTAGATGTCGCTAGCGGCAATGGTACCTTGTTTATTTACACCTATGTCGCATCATTTAAATGTTTTTGTAGTTTTTTTTTTTAATAACAGAAAAATGTATTTTAACGTCCGTGGATTAAGACTCGGAGGTACCGGGTTCGATTCTTGGTCGGGACACAAAAATATTTATTAATGTAAATAAATACATTTAATTAATATTTAATTTATTTGTGATATTTGTCGAGTTTTGTACGCTGGAGACATCGACGAGATTGCCACTTGTCATGATTGGCCTATAGTAAAGTTGGCTAAATGTGAATCCGCTTATAAGCGCGGTTTCTGACCACCCCGAAAGGGAAACGGTCGTGATGATGATGATACTGTAAAATTGACTTGTCTATTACTTTGTTAAGGCAATTCGATGTCTATGGAATATTAAAAAAAAGACGGTAATTATTGGTACTGAAAAAGCATACAAAATTTTTATATTTATAGTAAAAAATAAACATAGAGACAACAACTATTTTAATTAAAATTTATTTTTAACTCCAAGCAGTATTGTTATACCGCGTGCAATTGTCAAAAGAGCAAATATTTTTTTAGGCTTCAGGTGTACACACCTAGAGAACCTCTATTTAAAATAAAAAATGGCACTTTTTTAAAGAATAAAATCATTATCCAAAAAACTAAAACACTGCATGGTGAATTAGGCCGCGTCTGAAAATCGCGTTATCTATCGCGATAAATACGTAATACCGAATTAGAGAGAGAAAGAATTACGTAAGTCAACGTTCGCGCGATCGTCGACCTCTCTCTACCTACTTGATTAGGGTCAGTATGAGTGGCGATATTTTTAGGAAAACTTCTCTGCACCGTAACTTTGGATTTTATTACTGAATAATTAAAATAAAAAATACGTCGTTCTTTATTTTTATTCTAGATATTAAATTTATTATATTAAAATAATTGCTCTTTGATAAATTTCACTCGTATTAATTTTTCCACTTCAAACGAGGTGTGAATCAAAAGATGATGATTGCGGGCAAAAAACATTTATCTAGTTTTGTTATAAAATCTTTGCCACTTATTCATAGTATTTCATATTTATTTAGGTTAAGAAAATTCTTTAGGAATATTCGTTAATACGTAATGCAAAAACACAGGTCGCAGTTTTGTTATCATTTCTTGATTTTATACTACACAAAGTACCTGTAATTATAACGATTAATGTTAAAAATGGCATCGATTGTATCAGCTGACGGTTGACCTTCAAAATAAAACATAAATTCAACGGCATTTTTAACTTAAATTGTTACATTTACAGTCTTCATTTTCGTGCAACTCGGGCTTAGAGGCTTAATTTTTTATACAAATATATTTTTTTTGCTTTTGAAATATGTTCTAGTCCAACATAGAAGTGATTTTAGTATGCTAGTGATGATTTTATATTATTTATATGCTGTGATGCGATTAAATGTACTTACCTATATTTAATTTTAAATACATAAATAAAATTATTTGCTTTTAATTATGTCGTTTTAATTATCTTTTTCCTACGAAACTCACACAGTGGGGAAACTGCAGCAATGTAATTTCACCTGACACAGGTTGTATTCGCTCTCCGTAACTATGGACAGGGTATGAGGTAACCATTAATGCTATGTTCGACTTGAAAGCAAAGCAAATTGTTGAGCGCTTTTACCGTTTTGTTTTGCTTCAAATGTTTGGAAACCATAGAGCATGGATGCACAGACCGCGGCCCGCGGGCCGCATGCGGCCCGTGGGTCGAATACTGGTGGCCCGCCGACAGCAAAAATAATACTCTCGTGCATTCGAAAAATATTGAATTCTATTCCAGAATAAAACAAAAAAAAAATATGTTCGAAAAGTAATGTGAAACTCGCGCGTGCGCAATTTGAATCTAGCGCCCAAAATTGCTAAGTCAAGTAACATCGCTCGCTATAGAAATCAAGAATTTTCTAGCGCGGTGAGCAAGCGAGATAGATATAGTCCCGTATTCCCGATTGCTCGCGTATCTACACGAAGCTTCCAGAGTCGTTTGCGCGGTATAAAAATCACGTTAACCGCAGCGGCCGAACAGTTCGCTTTTCATTTGAGTGATTGTCAACAACAGAAAGAAATAAGCGCGAAAATACAAAGCGAAGTAATAAGTGATTGAGAATAAGTGCAGTTTATTAGTGTTTTTGGGAGGCAATAGTTCTAGTGTAGATTTTAACTCGACTAGCCGGTGTCATATATTTTGATCCACATTCAACGTAGATTTCCTGTTGCAGTGTTAACCCGTCAAGTGCCGTGTATAATTGTGTTGTGAAAACGTAAGTAAAACTCTGTTATTAATAAGTGTTTCCCTACCTATTTAATCAATTTTAATCAAATTTAGCTTTAATGTTGGCTAAATATTAAAATAAACAAAGAAATTACTATTTTTATAAGAATTTCTCTAACTGTAATAATTACGTCATTATTTCAGATAAAATCTGTATAAAAATCTTAAAATTTCTGAGAAATAATATTTAATCAATTATTTTTGATAATTTAAAAAAGGATAGGTAATTTAAGTGGGTACTGTAATTGTTTTTAGGTGCTGTGTTAATCCTAGCCAGGATTAGAACGCAACATGGAGAAGCCAGGACCTAGTAAAAAACGTAAGGTTAAAGATGAAAATCGGCAGTTTCAAGAAATTTGGACTGAGAAATACTTTTTTGTATGGTCGCATAACAAAGTCGTTTGTTTAATTTGCAAGAATTCTGTTGCGATTGCAAAGGATTATAATGTAAAAAGGCACTATGAAACGCAGCATCCTTCTTTTACCAAGTTTACAGGCGAATTAAGAAAGCAAAAAATTTTGTCTTTAAAACGGGAGCTTATTGGTCAGCAAGCTATGTTTACAAAACACATTCAAGATTAGGAAACGGCTACAGAAGTTAGTTATGAAATTTCTCGAATGATAGCAAAGCGAAGTCGCCCCTTCAATGATGGCGATTTTGTAAAAGAATGCATGGAAATTGCCGCTAAGAAAATGTGTCCAGAAGCAGCAAAAAAGTTTGAGAAAATTCAACTGAATCGTATGACTATCCAAAGACGAATTATGTCCTTGTCAGGTAATATTGCGGAACAATTAATTGAAAAAACTAAGATCATGGAATTTTTTTCATTAGCACTCGACGAATCGACTGATATTAGTTCCACAGCTCAACTTCTCATATTCATACGAGGTGTTACTCAAGATTTTGAAGTCTTCGAAGAGTTATTAGGAATGTGTTCATTGAAAGGTCAAACCAAAGGAGTTGATATACTCAATGGACTTTTGGACGAGTGTTCAAAAACTGATTTGGACTTATCTAAGTTATCGGGAGTTGCGACTGACGGTGCTCCTTCCATGATTGGTATCAATTCCGGGCTAGTTACTTTGCTGAAAAAGCACCTGCAAGAAAAAAACATAAACACTGAAGATCTCATGCAGTTTCACTGCATTATACACCAGGAAGCCCTCTGTTCTAAAAAAAATGAATTTCAAAATGTAATGAAAGTAGTAGTTTCGACTGTAAATTTCATAAAATCACGAGGACTCAATCACAGACAATTCAAACAATTCCTTGATGACATCGAAAGCGAATACGGAGATTTACTGTATTATACAGAAGTAAGGTGGCTAAGTCGTGGATTGACACTGGAACGATTTCTAAATTTAATAGAAGAAATTGGAATATTTCTGGCGGAAAAGCAAAGGGATGTCCCGGAACTTAAAAATCCTGATTGGTTGTGTGATTTAGCTTATTTAGTTGACATTACAAATCATTTGAATGTCTTGAACACACGGCTTCAAGGCAAAAATCAACTGATATCCCAGCTCTATGCTCATGTAACATCCTTTCAATGCAAGCTGACACTTTTCAGATCACAATTGAATTCTGGAAATTATAATCATTTTCCGAATTATAAGAAAATGGCTGAAAAATTCAACAAAACTGCGATTAATTTCAGTTATGTAGAAAAGCTAGATATTTTGATTCAATCTTTTGAAGACAGATTTTCGGAGTTTAAAAAAGTGAAACCTCTGTTGGACATATTCAGCAATCCTTTCACTATTTCAGTTGAAAATGCGCCAGAGTCAATGCAGTTAGAAATTATCGACATTCAAAATGACCAAGATTTACGCAACAAATTCAACGAAGGAGACTTGCTGAACTTTTACCGCTGCATTGATAAAAATATGTACGAAGAGTTGCGCATAAACGCTCTGAAATGTGCCAGCTTATTTGGTTCTACCTATATATGTGAACAAACTTTTTCAATACTAAATAATAATAAAACAAAAAATCGAAACCGCCTTGCAAATGAAAGTTTGGAAGCAGTTTTACGTGTTGCTACAAGTAAATTTGAGCCAAATATAAAAAAGATTGTAAGCACTATGCAGTGCCACGCTTCAAATTAATAATTTCTTTTTTAATTTTAATAAATTTTTATCAATTCTTTATTGTCTTTAACTACCTATACCTACTTCTGGCGGCCGGCCCGCTATCAGTTCATGATTTGGCCGAGTGGCCCCTAGTATTAATAAGTCTGTGCAACCCTGCCATAGAGCAACGCCAAGTCGATAAATTTTCAAAGCGAAGTAAAATGGGAAAGAAGCGTCAAGTCAAACACAGGCATGTTTGTGTGCATCAAATTCAAATGTATATATATACCTACATTCAGGCCGTATATCATCGCATTTTGCGAGCAGCATAGGTTCTAATAATAAAGTTAACTTATTTAAATAAATAAATAAATGAAGTTTTATATCAGGTATACACCCATATCAAATAAAATTTACAGTGAAACTATATTACAAATATAAAAATACATAAAAAAACCGCCTCCGTGGTCTAGTGGTAACAAACGTTGCCGAAAACTCGGGAGGTCGTGGGTTCGATTCCCACCGGGGGCAAGTTGTACATTGTATAATTTGTCTCGGTCTGGGTGTTTATATGTATATATTTACAAAAAAAAAAGTATAATATGTAGTTTATCAACCATCTAGTTTCCGTAACACAAGCCTCGTAGCTTACCACGGAAACTAGATGGCGCTGTGTGAACTGTCTAGAAATATTTATTATTTAAAAAAAAATATATATTTGCCAAACATCGACCAAAGTTTATTTACGGTTTGGGCTCTGCTGAACAGACAGCCAATGTGAGTGTATTTTACTGGGGATCCCGTCGCAAACCGCTCTCAGAATGCGATTTGTTGAAGAGCGTAGCCGCTCCCAGAAAGACGGGACACGGTTTCGGAGCACCGCGAAGAAGTCTGTTAGCCTCGCCTCAGCGAACATGCCCGATGCACTGCAGTACCTCGGTTGGCGCATGTTAATTTTACCTAAAGTTTGTTTACTAGCCTACTATGGTTTTCATACATAATTATTTCATAAGCAAAATTGGGTAAAAATGATTTGCTTTTAAATCGAACATAGGGTAAATGGCTACCTATGCCTATAACCGCCTCCGTGGTCTAGCGGTTAAGTCCGTGGATTTAGACTCGGGAGGTACCGGGTTCGATTCCTGCTCGGGACACAAAAATATTTATTAATGCAAATAAATACATTTAATTAATTTGTGATATTTCTCGAGTTTGGAACGCTGCACGCTGGAGACATCGACTTGTCATGATCGGCCTATAGTAAAGTTGGCTAAATGTGAACCCGCTTTATAAGCGTGGTTTCTGACCACCCCGAAAGGGAAAAGGTCGTGATGATACTTTAATTTTTATGCCAGCGACAAGGAAAATTCACAGGGAAATAAGTAGACATTGAATATTCATAAGTTTATTGCAAATACTGTACATCAATTACATAGAATCACAGTAAACTATAGGCTTTCTGTTTCACCACATTTACTTAGTCGCATCATCTTATTAAATCCATCCCTTTTGCTCGCACACTCAAATATTTTTTAAAAAATCTTTGTAATAAATTAGGCCTAAGCAGGTCTGATGTCAATACATTTATTTATGGAACAAGCTTCAAGACTCATATAGTATTTTGTTGGGTAGGGACAGGAGCAGAATGGTGGAAAGTGAGCGCCTTGTTGAGAAGGCCTCTTGTAAACCAACCTGTCACCTACGCAATCATAGACACCCTTCTCTCTCTCCAACACTCGATGGACCCGGCAACCGCACGGTACCTACATTCATGGAATGCTAAGCAATTTGTTTTTTTCTCTGTCTACATAAATGAAAAAATGTCTAAATAAAATTATATGTAAGTATATACTTGTTTTTTTTATTATTATTTATTAAAAAATATATATTTTATTTTATTTTATTGGGTACTAGCAGAAGAACAGCGTCGCGGATCCAACTATGTGATTCGCGACACATGCTGAGCTTAGGGCCCGTTCATCGCTGCCTGGTGGTGCTCGGCATGTGGCAGTGGGTGTGGGAACGGCCAATTCCATATTTTAATATCAATTCATGGTCCGTGCCACCCCATATCTTATGCACGGCTATATCCTGGAGTACTGTTGGGTGCCTGTCGGGGCACGTTGTGCTGCATATCTTAATTGTGTAAGTCTGTATCTGTTTTGCGTTAAATAAACGTATTTCTTTCTAAATCAGTCATTTTATTTCACAAGAAATCTTATTAATACATTGCTTAAAAGTGTGCTCAGATTTGAAAAAATATTGAAAATGTGCGAGCGAGAAGGATGCAAAGTCTTTAAACAAAAGTATTAATTTATTCCAGCACATTCAACAAATATAACAAACAGGCACCCTGTGTATGACTCGTCGCTTTAAGAGCTTTATTTCGCTTTCGAAAGTCGTTCGAAAATAAATTAAACAAAAAAAGCGCTTAAAGCGACAAGTCAAACACAGAGTAAGTAAAAAAATAAATTATAAAATGGGGTGTATCACTAACTTTTTATCACGATAGATGGCGCATGATAGATGGTACCTAATATAACTGTCAGTTGCATAGAAAACTTGTATTTATATTACGAAATTTATTATTTTCTGGATATTATGCCGAAGTGAGCAGCTTTTAAGGGTACAAATCGAGATTTCTAAGCAAAATCAAAGATATGGTGATCTTAAAATTACCTTTTTTTGTTTTTAAAGACAGTTTTTGCTTTCCTAATGAGTCTTTTAGGGTGGTAACGTTAAGTTAAAATTCATTTTTCTGTTATAAAAATAAAAAACTACAAAAACATTTTAAAAATGATCCGTCACAGGTGTAAACAAGGTACCAGTGCCGCTAGCGACATCTACAAAAAGCTTTGCCTGATACACCCCATTGGAATGAAATTGATTAAAGCAAATATCTTTTAACACATTTCATTATTATTTTTGAACTACCTTAATAGCTAGTTTTTATAGTTGTGCAAAAATTGAAATTAATTTACCATTTTAAATAATCTACTCTTACAATAATATAGTTCATTAATATATTAACAACCATAACATCGATATAAATAGGTGTTTTTTATTAATTAAGCATTTACCGATAAGTTTATATATATTAGTCCACATACACCACTGTATATTGTATTTACTTAAAATAAGTATTGTTCAGCCAAGTTTTAAATAAAAGAAACTATAATAAAAATAATCATAAATAAATAAAAGGTACATCACAACCGTATCCCTGCTGTGGTTGGCCAAAACCACGCTTTTAAACAAGCGGATTCACATTTAGCCAACTTTACTATAGGCCCTCATGAGAACTGGCAAGCTTGTTAATTTCTCTAGCTTATCAAACTCAAGAACAATAAAAATATTGAGTCCCACTAATACCAACTTATGGCATAGTTAAAATTGTCAATAGACCCTCGCCCACCCGTCTGGCCAGCTTGGCGAGTGTAGGACAAATTCTCCAGATATATGTTCTAAAAGGCCCATCTTCAACAGTGGATTCTAAGACGTTTTATCAATGGCTCCTCCACTCAATTACTCCTTTCACATCTATTCAGCACATCACTACTCTGGAGGAATAGAACTGTTAAACTCGAGGTACAACGAAACTTGAAACCGCCATGAAGCATGTTTCTTAATTTTTTGGCTAATATTTATTATATTTAAATATATGTGTTTCTTATTAATAATTAGTTTTTTTTTTTTATTAGCATAAAATGTCAAACTCAATCCAATGAGATTTTGTTACAAAATATGAATAATTTTTGTGACACATGAATATCATGATATGAAAGAGACAGACTTATGAATTTAAAAGTGCTAAAGCGTGTAGTAATTCAAACGAAATAAATATTTAAAATAGGGGAATGAAAATTATTCACTATATTTAATAAGTGTGAAGGTGTAATGCCCTCATACCCAGTCAAGCCAACATAGTGTTCGAAACTGATGTCAGTCATGAGTCTGATTCTAGTTGCTAACATTCTAAACCTCGCAAGCCACTTACCATCAGGTGGGCGCAAGGTCACATGTCGTGCTAGTATAAAAAAATGTTCTATTGTCCATTGCCTAGGGCAACTAGTCATTACATGGTATTAGCAGAATATGTGTTGGCTCCTTATTATTTAATATACTACAGATCAGTTGAACCTGTTTGAGAGCTGTAAAGAATGTGAGTGGAGGAGCCGTTGAGGAAATTTCTTAGAATACAGTTGTAGGGATTCTGTTCTAGTGGCTGTAATGAACAATACTAAAATAATGCTTAAATTTGTTCTATAAACCTTCACACCACTACTTACTTTACCATAACCCTTACATTCAGAACACAAATGTACCATAATTTAATGTGCCTTTTTTTTTCCTGACTTAACCACTCTCTCCACTTCCCGAGACCAAATAACTCTATTCAAGAACTCACCACATGCATATAGGCCAATAATAATCACTAAACTAAATATGTAAAACGCAATTCTCAATGGCCAATTAAGCACAGACAAAATTGGGTACACCCATTCCCCAGACTCAATGTAAATAACATGCACCCAAATTACATAACATAGCATGAACACAGTCAGAATGGAAAGGCCTATTTTTTTCTTAGGGTACATTCTAAAGGATGTGGCCAAGTCAAGGAATGCAAAAATCATGATATTTGTGTGCATAGTGTGGTTCAACCACAGCGGGAAGTATGCATCTAAACTACGAGGTAAGATTAACTCCCTATCAACAGCATAGATCCCCCAAAATGTTGTGCCCACAAACATAGCGAGTGGAAACGCAAGAGAGCAGAACACGATATCTTTCATACGTCTAATCAATGGCCTTTGAGCAGGAGATGAATCATTAGAGCCGAACAAGTCGTTAAGCACTGCTATAGTGAAGTAAGCTGTTTGTACCATCTGCAAAAAAACAAATACTTTTAAAATAAACTGGACAAGTCGCTAGTGACAATAGAAACAGATCATGGTGATAAAATGAACTGTTTGTTTATTAATAATAATAAATAAATAAAAAAATTGAGTTATTAGAATGCTGTCATTGTAGTTGTGAGAGACCATTGTGGGTAACCTATGCTCTGTCAACAGAGCCATCCAATCTGCTACAGGAAGGCCAGGTGACCCTTCACAATCCTTCTGGCCTTTGGAGGAACTATTAGAATGCTGTCCTTAAACCTAGGGCTGCAGGTTTAAGTCCCAGCATGTACATATACAATAATTTTTCTTGAAGATTTTTTTTTAACATTTCAGGAATTCACCATACAAGTGCCAGGTCAATCGTATGTGGGAAGAGAGAAGAATATTGTCTTAGGCTTGCAACAAACTATGGGCTGATTTAAAAAGGGAGGCCCTACTCTCAGTAGCTGAATTCTCCAGATATTCTGTTTTTTTCGAAAATTTCCGTAAGCCCATTTTTAGCAGTAGGCCAATGTGTTATAGGGGCTGTGATGATTACGCCTTTCCTTACCCTGACAGGCTATACACTCTGAACATTACAGATAGCCCACTGAGTCGAGGATCCATGGCAGAGGAGGAGACGGCGGCGCATGTGTACATGGAGTGTTGCTGCCCTAAGACTTTAGTGCCTCCAAACTGCTAGGACTCCTCCTGACCATCCTGGAGGAGATCAAATGTCTCTGATAACAAGGCAAAGGTCACGTACAATGCCGAAAATCGACGGACATCACAAAAATAATACCTAGCGTACCTAAGTCTAGAAAGAAGTTTTTATACTTACAGTGCCTAAAAATGTTAAGTATTTAAATTTTCCTCCATAGCTAGGTGGCAGACCGGGTTCCCGCGGCACAACAACATAATTATAATCATAAAAACAAGCGTAAAAGAATTGCAGAGCTCCCACTAAGTGAAAAAGTAATTTCTTCACCATTTTCACTACTTATAACCGTGCTATGACATAAACTATGATGCCAATTATATTTAGTATTCTTTCTAGAAATATTTAATAAGTTTTATGGTTTTAGAACTACAAATTACACAAAATTATTTATTTATAAAAAAATTGCGTGCGTCCACAACTGTCAAATAAAATCTCTAGTGACGTTAAATTGCAGAATGAATAAAAGACGGAATCGATAATAACATAATTGAATTCTGCGATAACCTTGCCGATAGCCTCATTAGAGATAAATTATCATAATAATATGTAATCGATAAGCAGGGTGCAGTCAATTGTTTATATCAGGGTATTGTTAGATACAATTACCTACTATAATTTCATAAAACAATTGCTTATTGCTTGCATATGCTATGTTCGACTTGAAAGCAAAGTGTTGAACGCTTTTTTTACCGATTTTTTGTTCAGTATGCCTAGTGTGACAGTGAAGTTTCGTAAACGCAACTATAGTAGTAGATTATTTTCTGAATTTTCGATGTTCATTGCCTGTTATTATAGCCAAACTTGCAATAACACGCAATGTAAAATAAAAAACGTAACTACAGCAGTTACGTTTTCCGAAACTTGCATTTAACACTAAGCACCTAAGACCAACTCTTTGCTAAGCACAGTTCTTTTTTTTATGTTTGACTTGTCGCTTTAAGCCCTTATTTTCACTTTATTTCGCTTTGTAAATTGTTAGACTTGGCGTTGCTCTATGGTTTTCATTAAAACGTAAGCAAAAGTCAGAATGTGCATGCCAGTTATGGTCATGTTGAATGTGCATTTTCCAATTGATTTTGTTGTACTGACAATATGCCAACTTGTATGCTACCGATGTGTAAAACACGTTATATTTGATTTCCATGATTTTAAGTCCATTCATTTTTCATTCATTACAGCCCCTAGAACACAGTGCAGCGTCCCAGACCTTCACTGCTGGAGATGGGCCGTCCAGAACAGAAAATATATGGAGAATTTGGCCTACACTTGCCACGCTGGCCAGACGGTTTAAGTTCATGCATGCGGTATATTATTATGTCAAATTTCATTTCATTATATCCCTATTCGTAATATTAATATTATTTTATAGTTTGCAAATAGTTGAATTTAATAAATATATTTTTCATTAGTTCTTAATAGCACTACACATGATTCTTTTTCTTGGGATATTTAAATATTCATCTGGCAGGAAATCGAAATTAATTTTGAAACGCAATCTGTTGGGATTGAATTCCCGCCTTTAGCACAGACATTTCTATTATGAAACATAAGTTGTCATTGACATATTATATTTCTGTTTGTTTATTTGACAACTTATGTTTCATAATAATTTCAAGTCCAAGTTCTTCGTTTTCTGGCAGAAGTGAACTCCATATATACCCGACGTGTTTTGGCGATATTGACGCGAATTACTCCATAAAAAGTATCAAATTCTGCAACATATGGAATTTGACGATCCCCAACTCGGCTATTATGAATAAATTACGTGTTTAGGACTAATGTATTTCTTAGAAAAAAAAGGAATCTATTTGTTTTTTTTAAAGTATTATGTAGACATTGGATGTTAGTCGTTCGACCATAATTAAAACTTCAAGTCATTGTTATAAGTTTTTTAATTCAAATTCGAGGCAGTTGCGTGTCATGGCTGGTTGCTTCAGCCGTGGCAGTGAAGGTGGGAGGTGCAGGTCGAGCATAATTTGGTACAGTCGGCATGAGCTCGGGCAATGCACCTCGAACTAGTCTCCGTAAAGCCATGTTTTTATTTCTTAGTTGAACCACCTCGTCGTGCAGTCTTTCACGTTCTGTTATAACAAAAAACTTTTTTTTACACCAAGCTTGTGTTTAATTTCTTTGCATCATAGCAGCCCCGGGCCAATCGTGTGTGGGTAAGAGAGGACAAGAATGATGTCTCGGGCTTGCGACCGACTATAGGCAGGTTCAAAAAGCAGGCATCCTCCTTTTATTTTGCAACAAGATGCAATAATAACAAGTAATGTACTGCGTAAATATAGAACTCAGTATAATTAGTGTTGCCTAATCTTGGTCTGGTCTTGTTCTTGCATTATTGCAGACTCACCATAGTCTTGGTCTCGCAAGATTTGCTCAGACATTTCTTCCTAATTTAGCTTAAAAATAGTAATGTTATTACCAGGAATCAAACCCGGTCTAAATCCACGGACTTAACCGCTAGACCTCGGAGGCAGTTATTATATTATTAAATAATATTAAAAGCTTAAATGCTAGACAAAGTATACGAGCACGCATTAAATAGGTGGTAGGCGGACTGATGGTGGTGACTTGTCCAGTCTGCCGGGGCGGGGAAGTATCCACCGTTCGTGCCGATAAACCCAGTAAAGTGTATCCGGACATAGTGTTAAGGACTGATGTCAGTCCTGGGTCTCTGATTCTAGTTGTTAACATTCATGGACCTCGCACGCCACTTACCATCAGGTGGGCGCAAGGTCACATGTCGTGATAGTATATATAAAAATAAAAAATAAAAAATAAAAAAAAAGCGACCATTCTGAAGTCTCGAAATATTAGATTTTTGATCTTACTCGTAGGTTCAAAAAACTGCTCAGGTCTATTCCCACACACGCTCCGGAGTACTCCGGGCTACTGCGCAGGCATACCTGTGGGTGGGTCGTAGTGTGTATGCCCGCCGTTATAGTCATTAGAATGAAATTCTAGTGCTGTCTATAATATTTTTTCTTATAACGAACCTTGTAAAACATTTAAATAATTGTTAAGTCCAGTTAGGATTCCATCCCAAAACCTGTCCTTTTCGGATGGATATAGTTTCTTCCATTCTTCCCAATATTGTTCTATTTCTTCCTTTTTCAGTCTTTGAGAAGCCGTGCTGAAGTCTGGCGATTTTACGCTGTCACTGGACAAATAAAAATAAAGAAACAAAACACTTTATTTATTTCAAACAAAACCTTAAATTAAATAAACTATATTACAACAAAACTATATAGTTAACGGATATATATTATATGTACGAGTACATATAACGCTATTAAAGTTCATATTTGCACGGATACCAACTTGTTGAATCGTTAATAAATTACCTATACAAATAGTAGATAGTTCGTTAATGTAATCCCTGTCTCCTGCATGAATTGTGCTGTATAAAAGGAGAGTGTCTTCCAATAATAAATTATTTAAAAATAATAAGGGTACAAATATAGTATGTAAAGTTACCCTCGATGATGATGTAAAGCTATATGAGCGTGTTGTGTGAGTGTGTCGAGTGCATGAGTGAGTTTGTTGTGTGTATATTTATGATTGTGCTGTGTGTATTGTGTGAATGTGATGTCTGCATGGGTACGGGTTTACGAGGGGAGTGGTGAGAAAAGGGAGAAAAAGTGTGTTTGAGATTGTATAATTTTGTTTTATGAGTTAGTTGTGTATCATCATCATCATCAGCCTGTGTCTCTCCACTGCTGGATATAGGCCTCCCCCAAGGCTCGCCATTTCACACGATCTTCCGCCACCCTCATCCAGACCCCACCAGCAACCTTTTTCAGGTCATCCGTCCATCTGGCGGGGGGTCGTCCCACTCTGCATCTTCCCGTACGTGGTCTCCATTCCAGAACCTGTCTACTCCAACGGTCATCGGTTCTGCGACAGACGTGTCCGGCCCATTGCCACTTCAGTATACTAATTTTGAAGGCTATGTCGGTAACCTTGGTTTTCTGACGGATGTCCACGTTTCGGACTTTATCCATTAAAGAAATACCGCGCATAGCTCTCTCCATAGCTCGCTAAGTGACGTTAAACTTGTGGCCAGACCCACTGTCAGTGTCCAAGTCTATGCTCCGCGAGACAATACTGGAAGAACGTATTGGTTGAAAACTTTCGTTTTCAAACACTGTGGTATGTCTGATAAGAACAGAGAGAGAGAATAGTTGTGTATATATTTGTTAAATTGTCATTAAAAGTTGATATAGATTTTTGCCAACCCATCTGGCTAGGTTGATTTAGGATTTAAAAATATTTTAGTAGAATTTGAGGTTATACATCGATAGGTGAATGGTACAGAAACCCAAAGTTACCGACATAGGTAGCCTTTAAAATTAGTAAGCTGAAGTGATGATCGTTGGAGTAGACGGGTTCTGGACTGGAGACCACATACAGAAAGACGAAGTGTGGGACGACCCCCTGCCAGATGGACTTCTTCTTAGTCGCTACACTCTTGGCAGAGTGGTCGTGGTCGCCATTGGAGTGCTAGTGGCACGCTTAACAAGCCGTCGCCACTCGTCCCGGACCCCGGCTTTCCTAGTGTACTCATGTAGGGGATGATCCATTGCAACCTTCACCTGATCGGTCCATCTCATCGGAGACCTATACCACGCATCCTCTTGCCAGATGGACGGATGACCTAAAAAGGGTCCCTGGATGAGGGTGGCGGAAGATCGTGTGAAATGGGGAGCCTAGGGGGAGGCCTATTATATCCAGCAATGAAGAGACACAGGCATGATGATGAGGTGAATGTGTGTACTTACAGTATTGCATTAAGTTTTTCTTTTTCTGGCGGCACAAATACAGAGACGAACTCTGCTAGGGCTTGCAGGACTTGAACTGGTTCGATCTCCAAATCATGGCCCGCTATAATATGCAATTAATTAATGGCTGTCACATCATATTGGTTTAGAACTTAAGAAGAGTATTTGAATGCCTCTCGCAGGTACTAATCAATATTTTATTTATTTATTTTATTTTAATACTTTATTGCACTTAAAAATATATATACCGTACACAATATAAAAAAACAAAACACATACATGCCATATAATACATACATACATATATAATACACACTATAAATAAATAGATATTTATATATAAATAAAATGCCAAACAACTTCGTTAATTCGAGAGACATACTTGTAAATTCTGTTTCTCACGAATAAAGTGTTTAGAAGGTTTTTTAATACGTTGACGGACGGTGCTCGCCTTATAGCCAGGGGTAGCTTGTTCCACTGACGAGCGGCAGCAACAGTGAAGGAATCTGAACATCTGCTAGTAGAGTATATTTTCAATGTTTTTTTGAAGTTTGTGTTTTTTTTTAAGAACTGTAGTCTATCAACTAATAAAATTACGGAAATTTAATAGTGTACCTTAAATAATAAATAAATATAGAAACCTGGGCAAAGGAAGGGGTTAGTCGTTTTCTGTGGCTCCACGAAGGATTGTGAGGTGAGCACCACCCCACGCGGACCACGACGAGTCGACATGGAAGCGGCCTCCGATATCGCGGCTGCTGCAGACCCCACTAAAGATAAACACAATAGGGTAATTACTATTATTATTAATTTTTATATTTAATATAAGAACCAGTTTTATTCGAAAACAAAAAAAAAAAAAAGTATCATCACGACCGTGTCCCTTTCGGGTTGGTCAGAAACCACGCTTATAAAGCGGATTCACATTTAGCCAACTTTACTATAGGCCAATCATGACAAGTGGCAAGCTCGTCGATGTCTCCAGCGTATCAAACTGGAGAAATATCACAAATTTAATATACTCTCGGGCCGTGGGGACCAAGTGCACACGATATTTTCAAGGCGTTGTCAAAACAGCTCGTCAACACCTCGGGAGACAAAAGGGCTGGGCAATATTTGGGCCAAAGGATCAGTATTGCCATTCAACGTGGCAATGTTGCCAGTATCTTTGGCACTTTGCCCATTGGCAGCGATTTGGAGCAATTTTTTTTTATAATAATTTTTATTTTGTTTTTTTCTTCATTTTAGTTTTTAGTTATATTTTTATTTATTAATTAGGTTTATTTTTATTAATAGTAATTTATGTTTTAAATTGTAAGTTTTTAGTTTAATTAATTGTTATTTTTTGTTTTTTAAATCATTGTACCTTATTTCCTTCGAATAAAAATAAATAATTTAATATTAATTAAATGTATTTATTTACATTAATAAATATATTTGTGTCCCGACCAGGAATCGAACCCAGTACCTCCGAGTCTAAATCCACGGATTTAACCGCTAGACCACGAAGGCAGTTAAAAAACAAAAATATTTACAAACTACTCAAATAAAATTAAAATACCTACTGCAAATATTGAAAATCATTTGCTAGAAAAATAAATACATAACGTTATAAATATATTTAATTAACCTTGCGGTTCGCCGTATTTCTGTATAATTTCATCCGCTTCTTTAATCAGCATTTGATCCGAAGGTGACATTTCATGACCCCTGAAATAACAGATCGCAAAACACAGTTTTATTAAATATTATTTTCATCACCAGCCTGTGTTTTTCCACTGCTGGATATAGGCCTCCCTCAAGGCTCGACACTGCACGCGGTCCTTCGCAACCCTCATCCAATCCACACCTTCTTTAGGTAGGTCATCCCATACGTCCCGTACGTGGTCTCCACTCTAGAACCCATTTGCTACATCGTTCACCAGTTCTGCGGCAGATGTGGCCCATTGCCACTTCAGCTTTATTTTTGAATGCTAACTTAACTTACTTTGGTCCTCTGACGAATATAACGACCGCCTCCGTGGTCTAATGGTAACAAACGTTGCCGTGAACTCGGGAGGTCGTGGGTTCGATTCCCACCGGTGGCAAGTTGTACATTGTATAATTTGTCTCGGTCTGGGTGTTTATATGTATAATATGTATATATTTACAAAAAAAAAAGTATAATATGTAGTTTATCAACCATCTAGTTTCCGTAACACAAGCCTCGTAGCTTACCACGAAAACTAGATGGCGCTGTGTGACCTGTCTGGAAATAAAACGTGTCGAATTCTATCCATCGGATAAATAGCATATCTCTCTCTACATAGCTTGGCGCACAGGTTAATTTTAATTTGTGGGACAGACCCAGTTAGTGTCCACGTTTCTGTTCTGTACGACATTTTTTGTTTTTTCCTCCCTCACAAATAAGGTCATGCGTGGAATACTGTTCTCACCTCTGGGATGGTTCCACTAAGTACCTTACAGATGCTTCGATTTCCGGCAGAGGCAAGCGATTCGGATATTGGACGACATTATAGTATCATCACGACCGTTTCCCTTTAGGGGTGGTCAGAAACCACGCTTATAAATAAGCGGATTCACATTTAGCCAACTTTACTATATAGGCCAATCATGACAAGTGGCAAGCTCGTCGATGTCTCCAGCGTACCAAAATCGAGAAATATCACAAATAAATTAAATGTATTTATTTACATTAATAATTATTTTTGCGTCCCGACCAGGAATCGAACCCGGTACCTCCGAGTCTAAATCCACGGACTTAACCGCTAGACCACGGAGGCGGTTATTTCATATATATTATAGTGTCAGAAGAAAAGCTCAACAACCTTATCCCTTCTCCGAACTTGGTTCACACGCACGGGCCAGAATATATAAATTTGGAGACTGTTACATTTGTCGCACGCCGAAGATGTGGAATGCTCTTCAAGCCAATGCATCTTAATAGGCCGGCATAGTAGTAGGGACTGATGTCGATCGTCTGAGGCTGGGGTCAGTTGCTCCCGTTCTTGGACCTGGCGTACCGCTTACCATAACGTGGGCGCGATGTCACATGTCGTGCTAAGTGTTTAAAAAAAAAAACGGGTGACGCTGAAAGAGTTCCATCCTCGGCTTCTTGGCTGAAGTTGGCAGCGCCCAGCTGAATATTAATTTAGTTAATAATAATATTTACTATTACCTAAATCCAACAGATCTAGACGTACTTGCTGACATGCTTCTAATAGATCTAGCGATAACGCTAGAACGGGCTGAAAATATAGGATTCGATATTAAAAATATTTTTTTTTTTTAATATAATAACACTGTTTTTAAATTATAGGTAGTCAGACTATTGTCTGTCATAATTGTCTTGTCCATTAATTAGTCATCTTGGGACTATCTCTAATGGTACGGGAATATATTTATAATTTTAGTGGTGGGCGTTGCAATGACTAACAGTTTTTTTGGTTCTGTAACGATAGAACCGTTTTTAGTTTTGGACTAAAACGGTTTTCGTTGCGAGAACTATCTACTCAGGCATACTGTACACAACTCTTTCCCCGCAAAACGAAACGTTTGCAAAATATAGATCTGTTCTATAATAAATATATGAGTACATATCTATTTTGTAATTAAAATAGAGTCCATTACATTATTCGCTCGCCTTTATTTATTTATTCGAAGAGAAAGAACAGAGGCAGGCAGTATAAGAACAATTAAGAAACGATACAGTAGGAGCCATTAGAATTATACCCGCCACCGAAATATTTCCCACTGTGGACAATAGTGCACCATTTATATTTTTAGATACGTTAGTACTACATATACCTTGGCCAGGTATAAAGGATAATACAATTGCAGTGTTCGAATTTATGGAACTATCAATGAACTCCGAAGCAAACCCCACCCAGCGAGCTAAACCGACAACAACAGCTTCTTTATTTTGGGCTTAAATGCGGCGCGAGAATTTAGTCTTAAAACCAGTTGCAACGAAAACTGTTTCCGCAACTAGTTTTCGTTCTTCAGAAAAGGGTTACTATTTCATTTTCATAAAATACGACAACTACCCACCAATTTAAGTAGTTTGTTATCGTTATATAGTTTTTGCATAACATAACATAATTACACAATTTAAAAAAAAATACTCAATACTCAACTAAATAATTTAACTTTAGAACTATGTTGCAGATTCTCAAGTTACGGTTTTTTAAGTAATTCCTATCTAGGGGCTTCATTCCTTCCTTAGTGGTATTTTTTCATTTGGCCACGTTCCCATATAATTTAGGAAGGATTTAGTTACCGGCCCTAAATGTAGAAACAATGGGGTGTATCACTATCTTTTTATCACGATAGATGGCGCATATAACTATCAGTTGCATAAAAAACTTGTATTTTTATTACGAAATTTATTATTTTCTGGATATTATGCCGAAGTGAGCAGCTTTTTAGTGTACAAATCGAAATCAAGGATATGGTGATCTCAAAATTGCCGTTCTATTAATAAAACCTTTTTTTCTTTTTAAAGACGGTGTGCGCTTTCTTAATTCGTCTTTTAAGTTATTCGTTTTTGCCGTAGAGACGATGGGCCCTTGGTCTGAGGACGCTAAATCGTTAATACGCGGCATAAGCGTTGCCATCCGAGCGTCAACAGGTGATCCTTTGAGTAGGGAATATCTTATTCAAAGGATCAGTGTTGCCATCCAACGAGGCAACGTCGCCGGAGTCCTCGGAACATTGGGTTCATCTTCTCCTGGATTCGATGACATGTAGATTATAATCAAGATATTTGTAAGTATTTAGTTTTTATATTAATTAGGTTTATCTTTTAGTTTATTTAATTTAAGGTTTTGTTTAGTTTATTTTTAACTTTATTGTTTAGGTAGCTTTAATTTATATTTATTGTTTGCTTTTAAGTTAGGTAACGTTAATTAAAAATACATTTTTGTTATAAAAATAAAAAACTACAAAATCATTTTTAAAATGATGCGACATAGGTGTAAAACAAGGTACCATTGCAGCTAGCGACATCTACGAAAAGCTTTGCCTGATACACCCCATTTGTCAGTTGAGAAAAACAAATTCCATAGTGCCAAATTTTGGTTTTAAAATTGTGTGGTTACCTTTTAGCATCGTTCGTCGTTCTGCATCATTAACAAATGACTTCTGCTCAGCACTTTTGTTAGTTTGGTTTGAATCTGCTGGACACACCATCTGAATTTTTATTAATTTCAGTAAGTCTTGTTTCAAGCGATGTTATTTTTACATAAATATCACCATGGCCAGTTTAAATTTGCATTGGCAAATGGAACGACGAGAACAACAAATAGATGGTAGGCGGACTGATGGTGGTAATTTTCCCAGTCTGCCGGGGCGGGGAAGTATCTACCGCTGGTGCCGATACGCACACGTTTCGGGATCAGGCTCGAATTGCCGTCATGCCCAGTCATGCGAAGTAGAGGAGAGTCCGTAATGGCGGGACACAAATTTCAAGGCATATCGCATTCTTGTACGGTCAGACAAATTAAAAATCTTCTTAAAAAAAGATTTCTGGTCGCAGGCTGTTGTGTTTCGACGGTATATAGGTTCATTTGGGCCTTCGAAATGCACCACGGAAGAAGGGATGAGGCCTACCGCAGCACCGAACCCTTGTGAACCACCTAAGAGGACTCCCACTGCAGCAGTCAGCCTTCATCAAAAGGTGGTCGCCAATTTACTTTTACCACAATAAGATGAAGATGCAGAAGCTGTAGTGTGGTGTATATTTATATTTTATATATTTTAGTATTTAAGGTATATTATATATTTTGCTTTTTGTATATGTTGGTAAAAGATTATTATTATTATTATAGTGTTAGGGACTGATGTCAGTCATGAGTATCATGTTATAAATTTTCAATACGTACAACCAGTTTCTCGATTTTTGGTACTTAATTATTACTTAAGTAAAAACGAATCTGTTAATTTTTACTAAGTATTAATTAATTAAAAATTAACAAAATACGTTCGAGAAGCTAGCTAGAGAGTGTTCTTTTAAAAAATGTAGTAGGAAATAAAATTAGGGGTGTTTTTTAGAAATATTTAGTTTAGATTTGTATTTGTTAAATAGAGGAAAATCGTTATAAATGGTTTTGTTATTTTTCTCTATCTAAAATTAGTCATAAAAGTCCAGCAATGGAGAAAGATGATAAGTATGATTGGAAACCTGTTTAAAATAATATTATAAATAAAAAATAGGTTGTTGCTTACACATGCATACTTACGCATATACACGCACGCAATATATATATATATACCTGTATACCCTTCGTGTTTGGGCGATATTGACGTGAATTACTCAATGAAAAGCATCAAATTCTGCAACACTGTGAATTTGATGATCCCCAAACTCGGTTATGAAATCTTATGAACATATATTGTGTAAATAAATTACGTGTTTAGGGCTGATGTATTCTGTACAATGTCCTTTAAAGACACTTAAAAAATAAGAATTAAACTATATAAATATTTACTTTTAACACAAACACTATTTTATTGCATAAATATAGATAATAATTCCCAAATTGGTGACCCCGAGCTGAAAAATGAATACCGCAGATCTATACATACACGCAGTTTCAAAAATCCCAATAAATCTGCCAAATTTTTGGAAGTAGATGTAGAGCTATGGTTTCTACAAATAGAATCACAATTTCAAATAGCTAATGTAAGCAATCAATAAACCAACTATCTCATCACCTCCAACTGCCTAAGGGTGGGCATTCCAAAGATTTGCAGCAACAACAGCAAACGAATTAGATACGAAAGACGTGTGATGGAAAGGAATGGAAAGGGTGGAGTTGGAAGAAGAGCGAAGAGTTCAATCATGGATTGAGCCTAGAAAAGTATCCAGTGCTCCAGCAGCTGAGAGTTCCACCGATCTGCCAATACGTTGGTTTTGTTGTTACTGGTTCTCATGCGGCACAGCATAGACGCAGATCTTTTCCGCATAATTGTTTGTAAACTGTCAGCCCTCGCATCAGCAAACATACCCGAGGCACTGCAGAACCTCGGCAGCCCCATCAGGATCCTAAACGCATTATTATACTGGACGCGCAGGTCGCTGTACGCTCTCCGAGTATAGTCCACCCATAGGCTACACGGCCTGGCAGTACGCCCTGTGTGGTATTATGTTTCCGGCGCTGGGGTTTTCTATTTAGATGAAAGATTGAAGCACAAATCTCACTTTAAACTATTTATTTCAATGAATTACAGAGGAGCACGTTTGGTCTGTTAAACGTTCACGTAGAAGAGGCAGGCTAAAGGGGGCGCGGGGGAAACGTCAATTTAAAAACGTTCGAAAACTATTGTTTCTGAACACGCCCTAAAAGAGTCATTTTTACCTGGGCTAACATATTACATAGGACAGCCAACGACCTACGCTCCCGCTCAATATCTATATTGTTGGTTACCCAGCGCCCCAGATATTTAAATTGTTATTTTATCTAATGCCTATATTTATTAGCTGAACTGTATTTGTCACCATGTACGATTTATTGTATGCTATTGTTACCTTTGTAACAACTAGATTGTAATTTATATTTGCATTTATTTTATTATTATTATTAGTAGATTTTATCTTAGATATTTGGACAAAATAAGGACTTACTTGAGTAATATCTTCGGAGCAATTGTCCAAGCGTACACAAGTAGGGCAGAAGGCATACTGGACAAATGTCTCACATAACAAATCTATGTCTTCTTTTGATTGGATCTCCAATGCCTAAAAATGAACATTAAAAAGAAGTATTTAGATTTTTTGATGTCCACTACGCGTTATTATAAAGTGCTTTACGGTTTAACGCCAAAAAGTCGATGAAATAATTTTACATATTTTACAAATATAAACTAAACATAATAAAAATAAACTATAAGTAAAAAATGTCCTCTAGAGACGACCCTTCAGTGATAGTCCCAAGAAGACTGGCAACATTTCCCCTCTGTATAGCTAAGCTAATACGTTGGCAGAAATAATTGTCAGCTTTCCTATCTCCAGACTTTTCCGTTAGAAAAAGTCTTTTTCTTTTTTTTTACTTTTACGCATTCGGGTATTTTTATTTTTGAAATTTACCCATTACATATTATGCGATTATAATTAATTATGATGGGCCAATAGTAAAGTTGGCTAAATTTGAATTCGCTTCTTTTTATAGTGTATATTTTAAGCCACGAAATTAATTTAAATTTATTATAATTATACATTATATTAATAATAATAATAAGTCACTTATACCTACTTATTTCGGTCTATCCATAATTTAATTTAATCTTTTAATTTATTATTTGTTGCTTGTAATGTTTTTTTTATTTTAATAATATTGTAAATAATTTGAAAAAAATGACAATATCCGAGTGTTACATGTAAACCATATGGAAATAAATATTTTAAATTGAATTGTATTGAATTTGAAAGCGTGATAATGGTTGCTAACCAACTTTAAATCGTTATAGATCCTAAATGGCCACTTTAAGTGATAAATTATAAGAGAAACCTCAATATGGTTTTTAAATACCCATTCGACATAACCCCACTCAATATAGTCGTCGACATTATTTTCATCAACATGGCGTCTGGTTGCTGCCTTAACGAAATTTCTTCAATGACATTCGCGTGATGACGACGAATCTATTGACGTGAGAATCATCAAAATCAGCCAACGCGTTTGGTCTCCAGTGTGTCACAAAGGGACAAACATATATACATAGGCTTATAAACACATAACCCTTAGCGTCGCGCAGTCGTTGCTTATTTATTTAAAACTTTATTGCACGTTATACAAGGGGCGGATTTAATGCCGCTAGACATTATCTGACAGCCAACCGGTACCTTAGGGACAATGTGGACCATTTCATATTTTATTTTTATTTTATTTTATTTGGGTAACTTACAGCTAATACAATAGATTAAAGACTACGTTAATGACTACAAGCTAATTAAGAGTTACCACACTAAGCTGCTGGTCTTCTGCTAACAGCTTACTTATTGGACCACTTTGCTGCTTAGTCTTCTACTAGCAGGAGTAGAATCATTCAAAATAATTAAATTAATGACGTTTCATAAATGCCTGTAATAGGTTTAAGTGAATAAAAATATTTTGACTTTGACTTTGACACACATAACAAAAATACAAGCAAAAAAAAAAGAAAAACCAAAAGTAATAAAAACTAAACTAAAAATAGTTATTCATTTAGAGTTACAAAATTGGAAATTATTTTGCTCCTCACGGAATAAATACTATCACAAAATAAGTCAATGTCTAAATTGTGACTTAGTAAGTTATACAACGATACTGCTCTATTTTGCCTATGTATGTAAGGTAGTTGCAAATATTTATATATAATAATAATAAATAAATCTATATACATATAAATACAATGATATTACTTAATACATTTATTTATTTATTTATTAAAGGCAGGATAACTAACGACTAATAACAAATTTGGAAAAAATAAATGGAAACATAAAGGGTCAATTAGAAGTTACCGCAAATGGACTACAAACATAAAATAAAATAAAGAATACTTACAAAAAATAAATATCAACAATTAATAAAAGCAGTTGTGGGTACACAACTAAGGCATATGGGTTGTACAGTACAATCTGGTCATACTAATAACTATGATATATTAAATACTAATAATTCATAGGTATTTCTAATAGATTTAAGAAAATTAGCTACCATAAAAATAGCATCCAGCGTACAAAGGTTTCTTGGTCCCTGCTGATATTTATCAATTAGCTTTAGCAAACGATCTTCAACCATGAATCCTGTATTATCAGAAACCAACTGAAGAATATGCCGAACCTGGAAAAGTAAGTAAAAATAATATAAAAAACCTACCGGAAAGATTAAAATTGGAAATGGCTGACGGACTGAATTCAATGCCTAAATATTTTTCTGTTATTTGCTTGTTAGGCTGAGTTGCACCAAAACGAAGAAAATTGTAACGTATTAAGTTAAAAATACACTGAGAGAAATCGGTTTAGCAATTTAAACAAGTTTGACATGTTAAGTGTTTATCTGATGAAGTATTTTTTTGTTTTGTAAATTCCTTTACTGTATTATATATTTGTGGCCTTTGCCGTTGAAACCATGGGACCGTGCGGCCTCGAGGCAAAAACTTTATTTAAAGAAATTTCAAAAAAACTAGTCGACGTCTCTGGTGACCCACGGGCTGGCAGCTTCCTCGCTGAAAAGATTAGTATCGAAATTCAACGAGGAAATGCTGCCAGTGTTTTGGGCACCATGCCACTGGACTGAAATTTTTATATTGTAAGGTTTAATAATAATAATATAATAATAATAATAATATATATTTGCTTTACTGTGGATATTGTTAGTCATAAGTGGTGTTATTTTGTATGATAAATTATGGAAAATGATAATTTTGACTAGGTATATAAGTATATAAGAAAGTGTTGTGTCTCCAAGTGGAACAGTGAACGAAAAGAAAGTGAATGGCATATTTTTTTTTAAACCAGATAAGCAGGACTTCAATTGATAAAGAGAATAAATTGTGAGAAGTTTTTTTATTTTCCATTTTATGTTTACAAGTACTTGTGTCACAATAAACTAACAAGCTGATTGTAGATTCAATAAGCTAATGTCACAACAAACATGCTGAACTTGTAAAAACAATAACTGAGGTAACGCGACGGCTTAACGTGCTCTCCGAGGCACGGGAACGGTGGTGTTGTAAATCTATGACAAATGTATGTAAGAAAAGTGTATTTCTCATTGGTGAAGGTTGGGTGGGTTTGAACCGACATTTGTAGGATTTAATGAACGCGTTCTTACAGCCGAGCCACCACCGCTTACCGAGCCACCACCGCTTACCGAGCCACCGTCGCTTACCGAGCCACCACCGCTTACCGAGCCACCACCGCTTACCGAGCCACCACCGCGACCGCTTACCGAGCCACCGCCGCTTACCGAGCCACCACCGCTTACCGAGCCACCACCGCTTACCGAGCCACCACCGCGACCGCTTACCGAGCCACCGCCGCTTACCGAGCCACCACCGCGACCGCTTACCGAGCCACCGCCGCTTACCGAGCCACCACCGCTTACCGAGCCACCACCGCTTACCGAGCCACCACCGCTTACCGAGCCACCACCGCTTACCGAGCCACCACCGCGACCGCTTACCGAGCCACCGCCGCTTACCGAGCCACCACCGCTTACCGAGCCACCACCGCTTACCGAGCCGCGACCGCTTACCGAGCCACCGTCGCTTACCGAGCCACCACCGCTTACCGAGCCACCACCGCTTACCGAGCCACCGCCGCTTACCGAGCCACCACCGCTTACCGAGCCACCACTTATTATTTTATTTATAAGTGGGTATGTTTGTTATTGTTTTCTATGTTACAGTTATTTTCTGTTATTGTTTGTATTGCGGTTTATTTCTTCAATAATTTAATCTATTATTTTATAGTTGTTGTAAACAAATTTGCACACAATTGATGTATTGTATTTTACAAGCAAATAAACGTTCATTTCATTTCATTCCAACGCTTACCGAGCCACCACCGCTTACCGAGCCACCACCGCTTACCGAGCCACCACCGCTTTATACACAATAAATAATAACAATTAATTTAGAAAGCATATACCATTCATAGCAGTGCTAGCGAGTGCCCGTATCTGTCTCAACTATCGTGTCAGTGTTTCTCAATCTTTGTTCGCAATGTTTACCTGTGCTGGCTGTGACGCAAAATATTCAGATGGACCTAGTTGCAGTGTCTGCAAGAAGCAGTACGATTTTCAGTGTGCTGGAATATCGGAGGGGGGGTATAGGAGGTTAGGTGACAGGAAGAGTACCTGGAAATGCCCGAAGTGCAAGAATAGTCCCATACCATCTCCGGTACCCGGCTCGCCACTCCCGGGGCAATGGGACACAATGCAGGAACAATTGAATAAAATTGTCTCTCAGCTGGTACCGCTTGCAACACTAGTTAACGATATAAAGGAAATAAAGTCCGAAATTGGTGGCCTCAAGGATTCCCTGGAAATGGCTCATGACCTAATCAACAACTTTTCTGGCACTGTCAAGGCTTTAGAGACTAGAATATCTAAGGTCGAGCAGGTGGCTGGTGACGTTGTAACACTCCAAAACGAAGTTGCAAGACTCAACCAGGAGTTTCATGACAGGGATCAATGGGCCAGAGCTAATAATGTGGAGATTAGAGGAATCCCATCTTCTAACACGGAGAATCTTTTCGACTTGGCTCAGAAGATTGCCTCTATAGGAGATACTACACTGAAGAAGGAAGATATAAACTATATCGCGAGAATTCCGACCCGTGTACCAAACGTGCCTAAGCCAATAGTAATATCCTTTAACAATAGGTATATGAAGGAGGACTTTGTGGCCACATCTCGTAAAAGTCAGAGATTAAATCTTTCCAACCTGGGATTTTCCAAGGAGGGAAAATTTTACGTCAACGACCATCTGACTCAGCACAACAAAGTGCTGCTGACAAGGGCAAGATCACTTGCAAACGACAACAATTTCAAATACATCTGGGTCAAGCATTCAAAAATTATGGCAAGAAAATCGGATTCCTCGCCCATATTTTCTATCAGAAACGAAAAGGACCTTGCAAAAATAGTTTAATAATTATAGTTTATTTAGTTTATATTTTTGTTCTTTATTCTTATTTTGTATGTAGTTTGGGAATCACTGGAATTTACATAGCCTTTTGTTTTTTTCAATTCGGATCTGTCAACCAATTTACGCAGGTAAGTTTAAAAAATTGCGATGCGGCGAGCGTTGCATTCATAACCTTGTTGTTAGTAGTCATAAAGTTTATAGTTGCTTGCACTTATGTTGGGTGGGTAGTGCGTAGTATTGTTTTTGCTTTGAGTGAATATTACTTGCTTGCACCGTATTTGGCAATTTTAGGATGTTGGATTGAATGTTTATTAGCTGTTATAAATGTAAATCAATACTGCCTTTGCTTTTTTGTTATAATAGTTAGCTATTATTTTTATAATCGCTGTTTAGAATACATTACGTATATAGTACATTTGTATAATACCAATTTAAATATTTACGTGGATTTTTTTCATAAGTTTTTCATAAGGCTAATTGCTATATATATTTATATTGTTAAGTTTATAAATTTGTCTGTGAGCCAAACCTCGAGACGAGATATCGATGTCTTGGATCAGCTGCGTGAGGGACGGTCAGCGGCGGGAGAAATTTTGTTCAAGTACTATATCAGGGACGTCGTGCGCCGGTTCGATTCCGGTCGTGATTCGTCGTATCTGTTACTATTTCGCTGCTATATTCGTATAGCAGATGGGTTGTCTTTATACTGTATTTGTGTGATAACACTATTTGTATTAGAGCTTTCTTTTACCATTTCCATTAGATCGTATCTCATTAGATTTTGTATTGTAACTAAAAGAGAAAGAAATTAGTATTTACTATCAAAACACACGTGGACTTCGCACAAAGACAGCTGTGTTTAAGCGAAATGTATGCCTTAATTCATATGATGTAATAGCGATCACAGAAACCTGGCTGCTGTCGGGCATAATGAACGAGGAGCTTTTCAATAATAATTATGTAATCTGGAGAAGAGATAGGGACTACGACACAACCCGCGAACGGTATGGAGGTGGCGTTCTGATAGCTGTTCGCAGAGAGCTCGCGGCCGTGGAGCGTACTGACTGGAGATCCACTGCTGAAGATATATGGGTCACGGTATCATTAAAAAATAATATTAAAAACCGTAAAAGCAGTAAAATTCACTTTTGCACACTTTATCTTTGTAAGCAAAATTTGGGAAATTCTTTTAATACTCAATTAAATAATTTTACAGACAAATTATCATTATTAGTGAACAATTGTCCTGACGACGTGTTCGTCATCATGGGGGATTTTAATATGAGCAATGTGGATTGGTGTGATGTTCACGACTCTCTGCAACCTACAGGTATTGCAGGAGATGGCCAGGTATATTTCTTTGATACACTAATTCAGTGTAATTTAAACCAGTTTAACTTCTGTCGTAACATTAATAATAGGCTGCTCGATTATGTTCTGTGTAACGCTAAAGTGTCAGTAGCAGGCTGTGGCGATCCACTAGTGCCAGAGGATGCTCATCATAGATCCCTTCAGTTACTACTTAGTTTTGCCAATGTGGATGAACTCAAATCGAGCCCAAGACTTAAGTATTTTTACGAATCAGGGGACTTTGTAAATATTAATTTAAGTTTGAATTCATATGATTGGGATCAGTGTCTAATTGAAAACTCACTAGATGAGAGTCTCAGTTCATTTTATAAAGTACTATATGATCTACGAGATAAATTTATTCCACACAAGCACATAACTCCATCAAATTTTCCTCCTTGGTACAACACTCCTCTTAAGAAAATTCTGAAAGAGAAGTTTAAATATCTTAGGAAGTATCATACATATGGTAACAAATCTGACTATGAAACATTCTCTTATCTTAGAAAAAGAGCAAAGTTAGTTGAAAGTGAATGTTTCAGTACTTATATGATTAATGCTGAGGAATCGATAACTAAAAACCCTAAAATGTTCTGGTCTTATGTTAAAACCCTGAATAAGAGTTCCAATGCCCTGCCATCGACTATGGTGTATGAAGGATTATCGGCCGGCTCGGGGGTTGAGATATGTGACCTTTTTTCCTCCTACTTTCAATCTACTTTTCTTACGAGCACATCACCCTCCATCATTGATTCCAAATCTGATGATCAGGATATCAATCAATCTGACACAATTGGTAACATTGTGATCGATCCCAATGAGGTACACAAGTTGCTTAGAAAGCTTGACCTTACTAAGGGGGCTGGACCCGATACAATCGCACCGGTATTTATTGTAAGATGTGCAGATAGTTTGACGTACCCTCTTACATTGTTATTTAGGCGGTCTATCAGGGATGGCATCGTTCCTGAAATCTGGAAATCTGCGTTTATAACACCAATCCACAAAGCTGGAAGCAAAAATGATATCAAAAACTATAGGCCTATATCAAAGCTGTGTCTGTTTGCTAAAATTTTTGAGCGTATCGTCCATGCCCAAATATACTCCTCATTGAACTCTAGTTTTATTCAGGAACAACATGGATTTTTAAAAAAGAGATCCACCACATCCAATTTGATACAATTTATTGATTACACAACGTCATCTATGGATTCCGGCGGTCAGGTGGATTCCATTTTTAGCGACTATAGTAAGGCGTTTGATCGCATTGACCATAGTATATTACTAGATAAATTACTCAAAGCAGGAATACATGGAGATCTATTTCGGTGGTTCAAATCTTATATCAATAATAGATCTCAGGCTGTTGTGGTTGGTGGTTATTCCTCGTCTTGGAAGAATGTCCCTTCAGGTGTCCCGCAGGGATCCTTATTGGGTCCCCTGCTCTTTGTGATATTTATTAATGATATTAGCTCTTGTTTTCAACATTCTCAATTTTTGTTGTATGCTGATGATATGAAAATTTTCAAACAAATTGATGATATTCATGACTGTCATCTTATACAGGAGGACCTGGAGAGGTTTGAACAATATTGCATAATAAATAACTTAGACCTTAATGTTTCTAAATGTTACTCAATGACGTTTACGCGCAGAATTAATGCTACAATCTATAATTACACCCTTAAGGGACTAACACTTAAAAAAGTACAGGAAATTCGTGACTTGGGTGTAATACATGACTCAAAATTGCTTTATGATAAGCACGTAGACTTTATTGTCAAAAAAGCTAGTAGAGCTCTAGGTTTTGTCATGAGATGTAGCTCGCAATTCTCGAGCATTAAAATAATTAAGATATTGTACTGCTCATATGTACGAAGCACGTTGGAATACTGTTCCCAGGTTTGGAGACCCATGTATGATATTTATATTAATCGTATTGAAGCCATACAACGTAGATTCATGAGGTTTCTGCAATATAAGTGTAAGCGATACGATAGCAACTACGAAGCAAGGTGTAAAAGACATCATATTCTGCCGCTGTTTGAGAGACGTAAGATAGCAGACATACTATTTCTAGTAAATATAGCTCAAACTAAGATTGATTCTCCGCAGCTTCTATCTAGAATTAATTTGTGTGCTCCAGTTAAACCCTTGAGAAAGCCAACATGCTTATCAGTGCCAGCTAGTGCATCTAGGTATAGAGGTAATTCGTTTTGCTGCCGTGCAGCTAATGAATTTAATAAACTGGTTGACTTTTCCGAGTTGGATCTATTTAATTCAACTACAGCTACTTTTAAGAATACTCTGTCAAAACATTGGTTTGACAGAGTTTCTTTGAGTGTTTCCGAAACTACTTAAACTGTTATTCATACTTTATTTCCTTACTATTTACTTTCTTTATTAGATATCTAAATTTTAGCTTGCTTTCATAGTTTCCTATATGTGAAAACATATTAATGGTCTGTAGATATATACTTGATTTTGTAATTAGTTATTAAGTACTGTTTGTTTTCCAATAAAATAAAATAAAATAAAATAAAATACCTGTGTCATTTATTTACATACCAATCTCTCTTTAGCTTTCTTCACAGCTTCATCATTATCATCGTAGGTGATACCTTCATCGCCCCCATTGCTATGATTTCCTAAATCGAGCAAAAATACTAAAATTAATGTATATACGAGTAAGATAATTTTTATTTAAAAGTTAGTTTACAAAAATACCACAGTGTTGAAGACAGTCTTCAACCAGTGCGTACCTAATGTCGTACGGAGCAGAGACGTGGACACTGGCAGTGGGTCTGGTTCACAAATTCAAGGTCGCTCAGCGAGCTATCGAGAGAGCTATGCTTGGTATTTCTCTGATGGATAGAATTCTCGGTTTTGAATGAGCCTTTGACACCGAAATACCTTAAGGACAATTTCGCCTATCTCTGTTCTTTCCATGACAAATCTCTTCGCTCTTCTCACAACTCCCTTCTATCTGTTCCCTCACATCACACTGCATTTGTCTCTAACTCTTTCGTAGTAGTTGCTACTAATTTATGGAACGATCTTCCTGTCATCATACGGCAAGCAACTACCAGGTCATCTTTTAAAAAACTGGTGTATTCACACTTCTTAAAATTTGAGAATTGAGAATTTTAGATTGAGTTATTTTTAATTTTAGTTTATGTATAATAATGTGTATTATTAGTATTTAGTATATTGATATTATGATATATATGAAGATATATGATGTAAGTACATATTAATCCTGTTAAATTACCTTTTATAATTATAGTATTATTATTATTTCTATGATTACACCTATATTTGTTCAAATGTGTCACTAAGGTTTGGCTGTCAGAGAATGTCTTTGAGCATTAAGTCCGCCTTTGTACTTTTTTGCAATAAAGTCTTTTAAATAAATAAATTCGAAACGTTGATATCCATCAGAGAACCAAAGTTACTCACGTAGCATTCAATATTAGCAAGCTGAAGTGGCAATGGGCCGGACACATCTGTCGCAGAACCGACGACCGATGGGGCAAACAGGTTCTAGAGTAGACTGGAGTGGTCTCCAGTACGGTACGACGCAGAGTGGGACGACCCCCCGCCAGATGGACGGATGACCTAAGGAAGGTTGCTGGTGGGGGTTGAATGAGAGTTGCAAAAGACCGCGTGCAGTGGCGAGCATTGGAGGGGGGCCTACATCCAGCAGTAAAGAGACACAGGCTGATGATGATGATGATGTTTACAAAAATAAATTAACTCAATATTCAAACTAAAAAATCTAGCTATAAAATATTGAGAAAAACATTAAGAATAACACAGTTTATTTTTAAATACAATAAACTTAAAAATATAAAATAAAAATTGTCATCCTTATCTCCCGAAAAAATCGTCTGTGTATTAGTTACTTTTTTTAAACAAATATTTTTGAAAAATGTGGTTTTCAAAATAAACAAAAACATTTATTTTAATAATTACATTTAAAAACCTTGCGACAATGTCTCTATTAGTTTTACGCTGGCGAATCTTTCTACGATATGGTCAAAAAACATTTCGTAAAATCATTCATTCTTAATAAATAATAGAGCAAATGCCAATAAAATAAAGTTTTTGCTGGCGAAGAGTTACGCGTATTTTTTTTTCAATTTTTAATAAGACCGCTGCAATGGGGTGTATTACTAACTTTTTATCACGATAGATGGCGCATGATAGACGGTACCCAATAGAACTGTCAGTTGCATATAAAACTTGTATTTTTATTACGAAATTTATTATTTTCTGGTTATATTGCCGGAGTGAGCAGCTTTTAAGTGTACAAATAGAGATTTCTAAGCGAGACCAAAGATATGGCGATCTCAAAATTGCCGTTCTATTAATTCAACCTTTTTTCTTTTTAAACACGGTGTTCGCTTTCTTAATTCGTATTTTAAGGTAGGTAACGTTAATTTAAAATTCATTTTTCTGTTATAAAAATAAAAAACTCAAAAAACATTTAAAAAATGATGCGTCAAAAAGTGTAAATAAATAAATAAATAAAATTAGCGCAGCGCCTGCCCCTTAATCCTTGCGCTCTAGGCTCTGGACTTATTGCCTATGGGTAAATCATGCCCTGTTTCTAATTTATTTCCTTCGTGCTATACAATAATAATTGAGTTTGCTGACCATACATACCCTGTTGATGTTTGAGTGGACTTTTTGGTAGGGTGTGCAGCTGTGGCGGCGGGGGCTCGGCTAACACATGAGCATGTACTGCTGCTTCTCCCTCCCTCACGGCCCTCACAAGCCCCGCACACTGCGCCGCCGACATCCGCCACACTTGGTGGAATTTATAATCATTTACCTATAATAAAATAACTTGTAGGCTCTATATTGCTACTGTAGCAGTATAATAATATAATTATTTTTCAATGGTAATACATAAATACCCGTTAAAATTATTTAAAAAACTATTAGGGTCCTTCGCGCTATTTTGCGCGGACATGTGCAAGTTTTTGTTTTGTGAATTAATGTACTGTGGATATTGTTAATCAAAAGTGGTGTTGTTTTGTTTAATAATGTGCTACTACTAAAGTGAATAATTATGGAAAACAATTTGACTTTATACATATATGGGGCACAAGTTGCAGTTTCTTTTTTGCGGCCCGACGCGACGTGTTTGGCCTATAATACAATAATACAAGTGACACCAAGAAAATCATCAAATTCTGCAACATCTGGAATTTGATGTTAACCTCAATAACTCATAGAAAAAATATATATTACGACAGACTTGGCTGTATGGGCTAGACTCTTTGCCTTCCCTTTCACCTCATTCATTATCCATCGAGAGAAGAGAACACAAAAAACTATTATGATTCTGCGCAAAAGTTTAATTTTAATATAATGGTAATATATATATATATTTGTATTACTTACTCTTGAAAAATGAACGGATTTCTTTTCCAAATCGCCCATCATCTCAATCAATTTAGTAATTTCAGCATCGGCCCGGATTTCTTCGGCAGCGCCATCTTCGGCAGCTTTGCGAATTTTCGCGCGCAAACTATTCGCCACGTCGGACATCTTGTTTAGTTTGCGTTTCTGTTGTGATCTCACAAATACATTTTCTTCTTCGCGTTTTTTTAACACCTAAATAGCAGAACAAACAAATACAATCAAATTGTTATTATTTAATATTTTAATAATACTGAAAGCTGGCGATTATTCCTGCCAACGTATTTGTCCTTGCAAAAGAGGGGAAATGTTGCCAGTCTCTTTGGGACTATCCCTGAAGGTTCGTCTCTAGAGAACATTTTTTATTTATGTATATTTTGTTTTTTATTAGGTTAGTTTATATTTTATTTTATTTTTACTTATTAAGTACTTTTAAATAAATAAATGAATTAGTTATATTTAAGTAATGGAACAACTAAATTTATTAAAATAATAACTTGAAATCCAGTCATATATTTCACGTTTCTTTTTATTTCAAAAATTTGCCTTACCTGGTAATTATACCCAATTTTCTCGCTGTTTATAATACAAACAGCTTTTAACTTTTCTAGTTCTTTTTGCAATTCTTGTATCAAAGATTCGAGCTCAATTTTAGCCGAACGATATTTATCGTGGTGCTCCCACATTATTGCTTCCATTTGACCTTTGTTGTCTTCAATCTGAAATGTTCAAATAATATATAAGTTTATTGATGATCAAAAATTATGATTGTGCTACAATATTTTTAATAAACATGTCTCTTGAGGACATTTTTTATTCACAGTATAGTTTATTTTTAATTTTATTATTTAGGTAGCGTTTAAATTATATTAATTTACATTGAATAAAACATTCCTGAATTATAATAACAATTAAAATATAGAAAATATACAAAGCACGACAATGGTAGTATAAAATAGAAATTAAAGGAAAGAAGGCTGCAAAATTTTACAACATTTTCAACTACGGACAATATGTTTTAATTGCACTACCCGAAAATCAAATCATTCGCAGTAAAATCGGTGAAGTCATTCGTTGTGAAACCCGCGTCCTTGTCTTTGGTTATTCGATCTCATTAAAAACTTAAAGCGCTAGGAAAAGTTCCTCAAACGCCTGTCAAAACGAAATAAAGTAAAAAAAGCGCTTTGTGACAATTTTAAGTCAAACACAAGGTGGATTGGTTTAAAGCGCAGCGTTTTGAAGTAACAATTTTTCAAGTCGAACACGTTCATTATCAAATGTACTGTTGTTCTAAAAAGGTTCTTCTCTGGAGTCCTTCGCGCCGTTTTGCGTGGACACTGGACATGTCAATTGCGAGTTTTTGTTTTGTAAATTAATTTACTGTGGATATTATTAGTCAAAAGTGGTGTTGTTTTGTTTAATAATGTGTTACAATGTGAATAATTTGGAAAACGATAAATTGGACTTTAAATATGGGGCACAAGTTGCAGTTTATTTTTTGCGGTTTTTCCGCGCTGTCAACTCCCATATTTTCCCCGACGTGTTTGATCTATGGTGCCGCGAGTAACTCCAAGAAAAGCATCAAATTCTGCAGCATCTGGAATTTGATGATGACCTCATTAACTCATGAAAAAGAAAGATATATTACGTCAGACTTGGCTGTATGGGCTAGACCCTTTGCCTTCCCTATCATCTCATTCATCATCCATAGGGAGAAGAGAACAAAAAAAAAGGTTCTTCTCTTATTATTAAGTATCTACCTGTTCAAATTTATATTCCATGTGTTTGACTTCTTCTTTATCCCTTTGTTTGTATAAAGCTTCCCATCGCTTGTTGTTATGTTCGACCATCGTGTCCCGTTCTATGTTGATTGCTTCTTCTATGAGAAAGAGCTGACGTTCGTACGCCCTCTGCATTATAGTAACCTGCTTCTCTATACGTTCCGAAAGCTCTTTTATATCTCTATCCTGGAACATTTTAATGATGACTTATGCTCAAATACAGTTACATAATAGTCATAGCTGGGCATTAACTCGTTAATCGTTAATTAACGAAGTTAACATTATGATTAACGGGTTAACTTTTAAAAATGTTAACGGACACGTTAACTTCCGTTAATATGCAGAAGTCCGTTATTCGTTAATCCAATGCCACTATTTACCGCACGGCACCGCGGTGTGGCGCGAAAAACAGGTTCAGACAAGTATGACACGATAAGTGCCGGGCGCGGCGGCGCGTGAGACAAAAACAAAACTAGATATATTTTGCCGGCGCGTGCGAGTAAGAAAACTGCGAAGTACTAGCGCCAGTGCTTAGAGTGACGAGTGTTGTGTTTGTTGTTATTATAAATTACTGTCAGTGATAATATGCGTGTTAATAAAGAAGAGTGCAGTGTAATTAGTTAGATAGAAAAGTGTACTGTGCAATGTAGTAATTAAAACTATATAATGGAAGACATAGAATCGGATTTCAGCGGTCCTGATGAGAATCCTTGGCCACATTTGACTGAGTATGTGGAATTTGTATCCAGATCGGGCCAGCAAATACTTTTTGCTTGTAAGCGTTGCTTGCCGAAAGACACCAAAATAAAAGTTCATGTATCAAGCCTGAATAATTTGAAACAACATGTAAGAAGGGTACATGAGTCACAATACGTACAGTTTGAAGAGATTGTTAAGGCGGGCTCTAACGGAGGCAAGACAAAAAAGAGAACTCATTCTGACAATATTATATATTAACCTGTTAACTTCCAGAACCTAAACCAACAGGTTTTATAAGTTCACTAATGCAACGATATAAAAATGCATTTTACACATATTAACGGATTAACATTAACTTCCGTTAATTCTTCCGAAATGTAACGCTTTAACGTTAACGAAGCTAACTTTTTTTGTAGCGGATTAACGATTAACGAAGTTAACTATTTGATTAACGGTGCCCAGCTATGATAATAGTGATAATGTATTTCTATCGGGTAAACTCGGGTCTCACTCGAAATACGACGGCACCCGAAGTGTCAATCAATTGTATTAAATGAGTGTCAATTTCATATCCATTAATATGGAACTTTATTATTTAGTGTGAAAGATACTGAAGCTAATTGAGAGAACACGATAAATACGAACTTTACCGATAAAATACGATTAAGGAAAACCATTAAACACTACATCTGTGAACCGCTTCAGGTTATATAGGTAGATCAGCTTAGCAGTGGAATGTTGACCATCATCACATACCCTGGAACACAGAGCTCCAGACCTCCACTGTTGGAGATAGGTCTTCCAGAAATATCTGGAGAATTTGGCCTACACTCGCCGCGCTGCCTGGTCAGACGGGTCCCCGCCAACTCTGATGTCATTTTTTTTTTAATAAGAAATTATTTGTTGTTTACTGCCAGGCATTCTACACCAGTCATCTCTGGAGATCGTAAACAAGGCGTGTTTAAAGCGAAGCAAGGTTCTGGGTTCGATGGTCGGCACACAATAATTTATTTGTAATATTTCTAGAGTTTGGCACGCTAGAGTCATCGACGAGCTTGCTATTAT
This sequence comes from Tinea semifulvella, assembly GCA_910589645.1. Taxonomy (NCBI): domain Eukaryota; kingdom Metazoa; phylum Arthropoda; class Insecta; order Lepidoptera; family Tineidae; genus Tinea; species Tinea semifulvella. The sequence goes on from OU342599.1 coordinate 9,778,925, forward strand.
TATACTTATCATGATGAGCCTATAGTAAAGTTGGCTAATGTGAACCCGCTTCTGGTCACCCCGAAAGGGATACGGTCGGAATGATACTTTACTTTTTAGAACGGTCAAGATACCTGCCTGTCCTTACTGTCTCGTTTCAATAATCCACCCTGTATAATTAGAATTTTAAAATGTTTTACCTGTGTCGCCAAATCATCGTAATAAGACTTGTCCATTTTTCTCAAATCTTCTTTCAGTTCATTGACTAGACGGTTTTTTTGTTCGAGAAGTTCGTCACATTTAAGTTTCTGTTCCTTCATGGCTGTGTCGATGTCCAACGGGTCATTTATTTGTAACATTGAGCCCCATTTCTCTGTTATAACTTCATATTGAATCTGTGCCTCGTTTGCTTCGTCTTCTATTTTTGCTAGGGATGCTGTGAAACATGGAATAAGGAATTTACACATACAAATTACCGCAATCGAATAAGTAAAAATGATATTAAAGCGAAAAATTACAGGTCCTTAAAAAAAATCCTTTTTTTAATACTTAAATCTTCGTTCCGAGACGCGCTTAAACTGTTTTGCCAAAGCTATGTGACGTCACAAATGACATCATTTCTCGCGCTTAGACTGCTCACGATATCGAGGTAGATCGCTCTGAGCGCTGTCACTTGTTTGTCATAATGTCCCGCGCCATTTTCAAGTAAATTTAATATTAGGTTTTCTTTTAAATTATTTAATATTGTAATTCGTTTATACTGTTTATATATTACTTCTTAAACGAATCTATAATTAATATTTAAGTAGGAAGTAAAAAAAAAATTCTGTATCACGGCAAGTTACTTTAAAAGACCAAAATAAGTTAATAATATTAAACTTTACACATATAAAGATATAAACCGAGAGATGTATATTTGTTAGTATTCGTACTCAAAGATGTGGAATCCGCAATTTGTGTAATGCTAATGGTCTAGTGGTAACAAACGTTGCCGTAAACTCGGGAGGTCGTGGGTTCGATTCCCACCGGGGGCAAGTTGTACATTGTATAATTTGTCTCGGTCTGGGTGTTAATATGTATATATTTACAAAAAAAAAAGTATAATATGTAGTTTATCAACCATCTAGTTTCCGTAACACAAGCCTCGCAGCTTACCACGGAAACTAGATGGCGCTGTGTGATTGTCTGGAAATATTTATTTATTTATTTATATTTATTTATAAAAAAAAAATATATGAAAATGTGATTTAGACCGTTCCGATTTGATATCACGCTCTGAGCATCCAAATCGCGATATTTGATTCGGAACGACGGTCAGGGTCATATTGGTTCTAAGCGCTCTGAGCACGATTCGGAATATATAATGACAGTTATACTTATGCTGTGTAGTGTGTTCGACTTGAAAACGAGGCAAATCAAGATCGCTTTTTACCGAATTTTGCTTAAATTGAATAAAAACCATTGTGCAACGCCAAGTCGAATGACTTTCAAAGCGAAATAAAGTTAAAAAAAAGCACTTAAGAGCGTTTAAGTGTCTAGCCCGTCACGTCAAGTTTAAGTAATTCAGTTCAAATTTAAATTACGTAGAAACGATTATAGTAACTCTTTATTACATTAAAGTTAAGTAACATTTATCGGTGAAAATTTTGTTTGTGTGGACTATATTTTTTTCATAAATTTACATTGTTTTGTTTCAATTTCTTCTAAGTAACCAAAAAAAGTAAATAAACACTTTTCTACTATCTATTTTCCTAAAGATCTTTGCAATGGGATGTATCACTAACTTTTTATCATAACAGATGGCGCATGATAGATTGTACATAATAGAACTATCAGTTGCATACAAAACTTGTATTTTTATTACGAAGTTTATTGTTTTCTGGATATTATGCCGAAGTGCTCAGCAGCATTTAAGTATATTAATCAAAATTTCTAAGCGAAATCAAAGATATGGTGATCTCTAAATTGCCGTTCTATTAATTAAACCTTTTTTCTTAAAGACGGTGTTCGCTTTCCTAATTCGAGTTTTAAGGTAGGTAAAGTAAATATAAATTCATTTATCTGTTATTAAAATTAAAAAATACATAATCGTTAAAAAAATGATCCTTCAAAGGTGTAAACATGGTTCCATTGCCGCTACCGACATCTACAAAAAGCTTTGCCTGATACACCCCATTGGTGGTTTTGTTGGTTAGGTAGGTATATCAGTGATTTCCAAAAATTTAAGCTTCGAAACTGACGCTGAAAGCCAAATCAAGAAATCTCTGTTTAGTTATCCTAATAGAAATCATGAATACTCTGTTAATCGAAAAAAAATCTCTACTAAGATCTCTGCTTAGATGACAAAGTTTTCTAAAGCTGTTATAGTAATCAACATTTTTGTAAGATTTTGTAAGAGTGGTTGATAGATATTAATCGAAAATTACAGTTTTTGAGCAAAACGGCGTAAATGCTCTTAAAGGGACAAGTCAAACACAGGGTTAAGATCAAATGGGCAAATAATTCCTACGTTTTAGCTTTATTTGATAACTTGGCAACAATATATTTTGTTTTGCATCCCTGCGTCCGTAATGTGCTGTATCACTTTCATCACGATAGATGGCGCATAATTATATCACTGTCAGTTGCATATAAAACTTGTATTTATATTACGAAATTTATAATTTCCTGGATATTATGAAGAAGAAAGCAGATTTTAAGTGTACAAATCAATATTTTCAAGCAAAATCAAAGTTATGGTGATCTCAAAATTGCCATTCTATTAATTAAATATTTTTCTTTTTAAACACGGTTGATCTTACTTTTCATAGTGATTGAAAACAATTCCCTTCGTATGACTTCTCGTTCGTCCGTGGTGACCTTGACGTTGGTTACTTTAGCAGCGCCATCTAGTGCCAGGCGCTGTAACTCTTCTGCAGCACTCGACGTGGCTTGGTCGATGAGGCTGGGTGATTCCTCCGCGGTCGATTCTTCTTGTTGCTGATCAGCTCTGAATTTAGATTTATTATATTTTTTTAGGTATTATGAAGATGTAGAACGTAGTTCAAACATGAGAAATACAAAATTCTTACGTAGATTGGATGATCTATGCTATAGATCTACAACACCCCGTGCTTCTGAGAGCACGTAAAGCCGTCAGGTGCGGTCGCGGTTTCTAATACCAACTTATGAAAACAAAATGTACACAAACATTAACATTCGATCCTCGTCAACCAGTCCTGGCATGGCAAGGAAAGGCCAAATTCCCCAGAAATATTCTGAAAGACCTATCTTTAGCAGTGGAGGTAGGACTTTGTGTTTAGGGGCGGTGATAATTCAAATTATTACAATCACCCAACAGAAGCGTTAATAAATTAAATCCTTAATAGGTTTATAAAGGCTGTAGGACTATTAAACTTTGCCTAATTTTAAAAAAACAACCCGTATATACAAAATCCCTAGGACCTGCCAGAAATATGTAATGCTACTCTACTGGTTTACGTTTTTGGTCCTTGTTTTGAATCAGCTTCTGTATTTTAATTGTACATTGCGTGTTATTCTCTACAAATCTTGTTTTTGTACGATAACACCAAATGTACATACAATCTTAGTCATGATTATTATGTATACCTCCTACCTTTTGAGTGCATCCTGTCTTCTCCTGATCCTCAACGCCCGAGCAGCCTTTCTCTCGTCAGGGTCCTGTGACGTTACCTGAGGGTCTTTCGAAGCCAAAACATCCTCTTCATTGTCCTCAAAACCAAACCCCATCTTTTAAGCCAATATTTAGGTAAAATAGAGACAAAAATATAAAATATAGAAGGTATATAGACGTTGCTAATGACATCAACAGACTATGACATGTTGGATGTCATGGTTACAAGCTGTATTATGTTCCTTGGTTACAAGTATAATATTCAAGGAACTGTCATGGTAATAAGTATTGATTGATTGGAACAATTGGAATCGTAGTACATATTACTTATATAATGTGATTGGAATCAAAAAAAATAGGTAATAGACAGTACATACATACATATCTTCACGCCAGATCCCTTGCGGGGTAGGCAGAGACAATTGAGCGCCATTTGACACGATCACGACATACTTCTTTCGCTTCGTCGACATTCATTAACCTCTTCATACATGCCCTTTGGTTACGAAGACTTTTTAATGCACCTTCAGTCAGTGTTTTATTTATTTGATCGTGATATGTGAGTCTCGGTCTGCCAGGGCCTCTTTTACCCACAACTTTCGCATTATATATCTGGTTCGTCAATCTTTCATCGCTCATCCTTTCAACATGCCCGAACCATCGTAGCATGCCTTTCCTTATTTTTGTCCCTATGCTTTCCTTCATACCAACCCTTTTCCGTATTTCGACGTTACGTATGCGGTCCGCCAAAGTGACGCCACATATCCGCCGCAACGACCGCATTTCTACTGCATTAACCCTACTCTCATGCGTATTCTGACGTATCCACGTCTCGCTTCCATACATCAGTGTTGGTACCAACATGGCATTGTGTATGGCGAGCCGAGCTTTGTCACTGACATTTCGACTGCCGATCAGTGACCCCAGGGCACCGTTAACACTATTTCCCGCGTTCACTCTTCTTTCAACGTCCCTATCGTACTTCCCATCCGCAGTGAAAACACTGCCCAGATATATAATTTCATTTACTTGTTCTAGAGTTTCATCATCAATCTTTATCGTCACGGTTGTCATCCTTCTTCTTTCAAACACTAGTACCTTGGTTTTTCTCGCATTCAAACGGAGTCCTTTTTCTGCACATCCCTCCTTCATTCTTGTGACTAGTGATTGCAGTTGTTGTTCGGACGATGCCATAAGAACAGCATCATCTGCATAAAGCAGGCAGTTCACCACTAGATCACTCATCTTTATCCCACAGTCACTCTCTCTCACTCTTTTTAGGCATTTGTCGAGATATAGAGTGAATAATCTAGGAGAAAGCACACAACCCTGTTTGACGCCCATTTGGGATTCAAAGCAAGGCGACATACCTCCCTCCACCCGCACACAAGCTTTGCAGCCCTTGTACAGAGACTGTATAGCTTGTAGCAGTTTGTCATTCACTCCATACTCCGGCAATATGTCCCAAAGCTTCTTTCTTACAACTCTATCAAAAGCCTTTTCCAAATCCACAAAAGCACAGAAAACCTTCTGGTTTAAGGCCAAAAACTTCTCTGTGATATTGCGGAGCGAAAAGACTTGGTCAGTGCATCCTCTTCCAGGTCTAAAGCCTCCTTGTGCCTCCCATAAAAGACCTTCAGTCTTCTCTTGCAAGCGTTTCGTGAGAATCTTGCCATACATCTTGCTCGCCAAACTGATCAGACTAATCGCTCGGTAGTTGGCACAGTCCAATCTAGATAATAGACAGTGTGTTTACTAATGTCATTATTCTAAGCAGTGTGTAGTTTTGTAGAATAAGATGAATTATTTGGAGTCTTTCAAGTTAGTTGCAATATCAACTTGCAAAAACTTTCTCGATAGTTTGCACTAAGTACGTAAAATTTTATTAAAACTGTAAGTACTTTTAAGTCCAGTAGGCGGTATTTAATATGGCACATCAGGTACAAGATTTCGGTTTTGTACAGCTGTATACTTCTATATTTGTCTACCGCTGATCCCTTATTGTGTGACTGAGAGAACGCTCTACAAAGCTATAGTAGCATATCATCTCATTCTTGTTCCCGATGCGCCATATCAAGTGCTGATACCATTTTATGACTACCATATTTCACGAAGTCAAATAATTTTCTTTTAAAAATGCTTTCTCACCTAACTTCCACTAGAAAACGTCTACTGAGCAATTTCGGAAGCTAATGTTCTTAGGATTATAATTGTGTGCCACTGATTTTAACTAATAACAGCGCCATCTATGTTTAACTAGAGGAACTTTTTTGACTAATGGTCAGCTGAGATTTAATTGTAGTCTGTCAGTAGACCAGTCGGAACCAGAACGAGCGGCTTCAGCTGCCACATATTGGCAATAAACTATGAAACAGGCTTGGAAATCAAACATTGTATGCTTTGATATTTCTAAGATTGAATTTTTGAAGTTCTAAATAGTTTTTTGTCGTCTTTTTGATTTCTTCCAAAAGTATAGCTTGTTTTGTCTTTTCTTACTATAGAGTGATTTGTGTTGTGCAACATTAAATTTTTTTTTCTTCATTTTAGCTCAATTAGAAAATACATAGTCTAATCCCGTGATAGCCCCGGGATTACGCATCAAAAACCGTAGACCCCAGATAGAAAAACAAGCTCGGCATTGCATTCTCTAACTAGCTAATCCTATCTCAAAGCAGAATTTTTGTGTAAAACGAATTGTCTATTTGTATGTAAAATAAAACTAGTGTACTGTTTATATTTTTTATTTCTTAAAATTACTTTTTGCTGTTGAGGATGATACCATCGTATTTCTGTTGGAACCACTTCATAGCGTCCTCCTTGGTGAGGCGGTGTTGGAAGCCGACCTTGCCGGTTTTGCGCCTCCTGTGGGCTACGTTGAAACCTAAAAAAAAAACAGGTTTAAAAACACGATAAGTATCCCCCATTTGCCCTTATAACACATAATAACATGCTCAACGCTTTTAACAGAAACCCAACCGTGTTGGCCGTCTGGCCAGCGTGGCGAGTGTAGACTAACTTCTCCACAAGTACTTGTATGTTCTGGAAGGCCCATGTCTAATAGTGCAGGTCTAGGATTCTCAAGAGTTCTAGGGGCTATGATTATTATTACATATTTTAGCATAGTATATTGTTAGTTAAAAATTGTTTTGTTCAATAATGTGCTACAATGTGAATAATTATGTAAAACGATAAATTGGACTTTATACATGGGGCACAAGTTGCAGTTAATTTTTTGTGGTTTAACCGAGCTGTGAACTCCCATATTATATATTACAGGCGTTTATGAAATGTCATGAATTTAATGCTTTTGAATGATTCTACTCCTGCTAGAAGACTAAGCAGCAAAGTGGTCCAATAAGTAAGCTGTTAGCCGAAGATCAGCAGCTTAGCATTGCGAGAAAAATCCTATGATAGTTACCCACCAAGCAATATTAAAGAAAGTTGATAAAAATTTTGTTCCTATATGAAATATCAGTGAATATAAAGTTAGTACTCCCAAATATTTCCATAGTTTAATTTAGCACATTATTTACAGAGGGACAATGTGAATGTTGTCGCTCTTGAACAAAATGTGCAAACTGATCTTTCATCATAACACTCATGGACTCACAATTTAAAACATCAATATTTTGTATGCATGCGGGTGCCGGGTCCATTGTGTGTGGGTAAATGATGAGGAGATTGGTATCTCAGGCTTGCGACTGACAATAGGCTCTCCTCCTTTTTTATTTTATTGCGCATCATATATTCGCCATCCACCATTCTACTCCTCTCCCTACCCAACAAAACCCTGTATGATTCAGTTTTGCTTGCATACGTGTTTACAATTGTCTTATGTTTTTATTACATTGACTTATTAATTTATATCTGTTATAAATATATAATCATATTTCAACAAGTATCATCACGACCGTTTCCCTTTCGGGGTGGTCAAAAAGCATGCTTATCAATAAGGGGATTCACATTTAGCCAACTTTACTATAGGCCAATCATGACAAGTGGCAAGCTCGTCAATGTCTCCAGCGTACCAAACTCGAGAAATATCACAAATAAATTTAATGTATTTATTTTACATTGAACCCAGTATCTCAAGAGTCTAAATCCACAAACTTTAATACCGAAATGCGTCGCGTACAATATTTACTTAACATTATGCCTAAGATTCTAAAATTGCAACACCATGGGTAACTTTTGAAATAGTTGAAAACATTATTTATAAGTGAGCTCGGCTAGGATCAGCGAAACTCGAGCTAAAAGTGACAGTAAATAACAGAATTGCCTATTTTGACAAACTAAGTAATTGAATAAAGCTGCTGGCTCAATTGTAAGAATGGTTTACTTAAAACTCAAATAAGAAATACACTTTTCTTACATAGTCTTTTATTTACAACACCACTGTGGAGGTCTTATCAAAATCAAATCAAAATTTGCTAGAAAACATGGTTACATTGCAAGATCTTATAGCTAAAAAAATTTCGCTTCACATGTTTCACCTCAATGGCATGCAAATATTGGGCAATTACAATATGAGAAAAGTCAAATTGTAAAATAGTAGGTACATTGAAGCTACGCTCGGACTATATACACCTTAGTATTAGGTATTGCTTTTTTTTTCATTCATTACAGCCCCTAGAACACAGCATCCCAGACCTCCACTGCTGGAGATGGGCCTTCTAGAACATATATCTGGAGAATTTGGCCTACACTCGCCACGCTGGCCAGACGGCTTGGCGAGAATATTCTTATTGCTTAGATATTCTTTAATTTTATAAAATCATTTTTTTATTAAATAATTGTACAGATCCTTTTTGAAAGTAAGACACTGTGATTATATATTTATTGTATTAACAACAATTACCAATTTGGTTTTTTTTAGTATGCAGTAATGTTTTTTCGAGTGTGATTTATTTTAGTTCAGCAGCAGGATTCTATTTTATCCAAGCAAGATTAAATAGGTGGTAGGCAGACTGATGGTGGTAATTTGCCCAGTATCCACCCTTCGTGCCGATAAGTCCAGTAAAGTGTATTCACGAATTACATGCTGGCATATTGTGAGGGACTGATGTCAGTCATAAGTGTCTGATTCCAGTTGCTAATATTCATGGACCTCGCGCGTCACTTACCATCAGGTAAGCTTACAAGGTCACATGCCATGCTACTATAAAAACGCATGTTTAGCCGAAATTTAAAACACAAAAAAATATATACAAATGGAATTGTTTACTATTAGATATGTCATTCCTTAAACATATTTTGTTAATTTCTAAATAAGATATTACCTGGCCTGCCAAGTACGACGTAGAAGTCCAAACCATAGATACCGATACCAGGGTCGTATTTGATACCCAAGTCAATGTGTTCTTGAATACCAAACCCAAAGTTACCCGTCGCAGAGAAATTGTCCCGTCTTAATTCATATTCTCTAACCTGTAATAGAAAACAATTATTTTAATCTACATTATCCCATAATAACCTTAACTATAATATAATACAACTGCAATAACTAGTTACAGAAATGAAAGAAAAAAGGTTGATGAATGTCGTAGAAGCGAAAGAGGTATGTCGTGATCGTGTCAAGTGGCGCTCAATTGTCTCCGCCTAACCCGCAAGGGATTTGGCGTGAAGATATGTATAATATAACATAATGTCTGACTAAAAGTACAATTTAAAAAAAATTACATCAGAACATGGAGAAAACATCCACTTAGGGCCGGGTCATAATCTAACACCGTGAAGGGTTTTTAACGCCGTCAATACATTTATGCAATGAGCTTCCATGACTGCATTAGTGGAATCATACAAATTTTATTTGGCCTAGTCTAACAGTGGAGAATGGTAAGCTTTTTGTTGCGCAATAAAAAGAGGACTCTTTTTTTATACCAGTCTATAGTCAGTCGCAAGCCTGAGACACCATTTTTCTCTCTCTACCACACACAATCCAGGGAATGCTGAAAAATTTTTCTTCTTCACCAACATTTCAAGCCATTGGTCCCGATTCCATTAATACAACTTGTGAAATTGTTAATAAATTGACATCAGACCCTCGCCAACCCTTCTGGCCAAAGCCGTGTTCATTTTTGTAACCCAGCATCGGATTCTGACGTCATCCAGTGTAATTATTTGTCACCCACATTCCCAAACACTTTTTTTATCTCCACTAAAGACAGATTTTATTAACTACCTTATGTTTATCAACATAATATGGTACTTGTCAGTTTGACATTGACAGGAACCTTGAGTTAACACCAGTTCACGAATGCAGCTCCGCCCGAAAGTGTACGCCAAATTGTCTAATGTAGGCAAAATACTAAAATTATGGATATTGTGACTCATTGAACAAACAACCATGTGTTTAATTTATTATTTAGTATGAATAATGTAATTTCCTTAAGTATTCTGAACAGTAAGGTATTTAGTGTCCAAAAGTTGCAAACTAGAAATATTGCTGTAGCATGAATTTACTAAAGATACTCATATGGAATGTGAATCTTTGAACAATTCATGCAGAATATTAACAACAGGCCACAAGAAGTCAAAAATTAAGTAAAAATCAACCAACTTCAAACTTTATGTAGTGACAATTATGAGTTAACCAAATACAATCAACTTAATGTACAGGTGATGAAATTAACAAGCAATTTTAATTAGTCAGATTATATTGTATTTGTTCATAGGTATATTTTTGACCGTGTGTCAGTTTAAAATTAGAAACAGACATTTTGGGTACACCCAAGACAATGGCTGGACTGTAACGATTATTTGCCTATTGAATTAAAAAAAAACACAAAAACTAGCCATACAGCTCGGCCTTTTGACTTCCAATAAAGCTGGGAAAACGTCTTAGAATATGAGTGTGTGTACTTTCAAAAATATAGTCAAGCAGCTTTCTAAGAAATAAATTTCGAAATTTTAGAGATACATATATATTTATACATATATATATATATATATGGGTTGACTTTGTATGGTCTTACGTTACGACTAATTTATGATTCTATTGAAACAACTTTTCCTAAGAAACCATGTCTTTTTTTACTAATATAGATTAGTTTTAGTAAAATAAAGGGATTATTAGAAAGTTTTTTACTGTCTTAAAATTAGGTAGATGAAAAAGAAAAAAATTGGTATATAAAAAAAAACTAGAAAAATCTTTAACCAATTTAAGAGTATACAAGCAAGATGAATCATTAAACGTAACAACCCCCTTCATAGATAATAATTTATTTTAGAAGTAGTGGCATATTTTTTACTAAGATTTGACTCCTTTTTTATTCCTTTATTTACTCCTTAATAATTTCTTAAATAAGATTATATTCAAACTTACTTTAAGACCTCGTTCTAGAATTTCTTCTGCTTTAGCCCCTCGTACTGTGCAGTGTACGGCAATCTTTTCATTACGTCTGATACCAAAAGATCTCACAGTGTAGCGAGCTTTCGAGAAGACGGGCTGTTGTCCTGTTAACTGTTCCAATACCTACAAAAATGAAAGTTCATTGTCTTTTGTGATTGTACAAACTTTCTTTGGGCATGTGTCACAGCATAGAGAAGAAAGGAAACCAATTTCTTAGTATTCTATGAATTCACCCAGTGGTCAATTCATGCATTGTCGACAGGCCTCTCACACTAACTTCCACGTCTGAGCTGAGTCTTAAATCTGTTTCTTTATTATTTCTTCTGTTAGATCCATAATGTGTTCAGACTTCATGTTGTAGTCTAACATTTTTCGTTTTTTTAATACTTTATTACTTAAAAGCATTAGTGCATTCAGTCTTGCTTTGAAATAACAAAATATTATACAATTCTGAATACTAATAGTCCTTGCCCTTGCAAATTAGATAGTTTTCTAGTATCCCGCTAGTCACTCTCATTAACTTACTAGTAATATAGAATATTGTTGTCAATTTTTTTTTGGAAGGCTTCCTATTTTTTTAACATAATATTTCACTGCTGTACGAGTCAAAATTCTGGAGTTAAATGTCCTAATAATACTAATATACAAATTCAAACAATAAAGCATAACAATAACTTGTACTTGTAACTATATAGAGGTAATTTGTTATTTTCGTAAGTATTCCAAACAGTAAAAAATAGTGTCCAGAAGTTGCAAATTGAAAATGTTTTTATAGCATAAATTTATATAGGAAATCATATACAATGAGAACCTTGAAACAATTCATGCAAAATAGAAAGAACTGATGAAAAATATCCATTAATTCACCACTAGTGGCTTCCGATACCTCCTGGCCCATACAACTTTTAGCACTAAAAGGAGAAATTACCTTCTCTTAAGTTTAAAAGTATTTTGAGGTTAACCTAACCTTAAAATATTTTGTTTTTATTTATGACTAGATAGTAGAACTTTTCGTTATGAATAAGAGAAGCACAACTGACCTTAGCGGCACGAGTCAGTCTGTCTCCAGATTCTCCGACACAGATGTTCAGGCATAGTTTCCGAATATGAAGATTTCGCATAACATTTTTAGTGTGATCTTTAACAATCTTCTTTTCTTTCTTTTCCTTCTTGTCCTTCTTAGCAGCAGCGGGCGGTGGTGCACGCTGCAAAACAACATTTCAAATCAATAACACGTCCGAAAGAAAACAACTTGCACCTTGCACACAAATACACCACTGTTAGGTTATCTTCAAAATCATTATTGTAAGTATAATTCTCGACATTAAATAATAACACAAATAAATGAACTGATTTATAACGAAATATATGATAAATTTACAATAAAATATAACATAGAATGACGTCGATTCATACGGATTTTAATAAAGTAAAATTCACGACACCCACCGCCATGGTCACGAAACCAAAAAAGAAATAGAGACCATAAACAAGAAAGAACCAAATGTCAAAAAATAACAATTGTCTATGGTCACAGTATTTACGTAGGCATTTAAACTGATTTTTTAATAATAGAATATCGTGTAAGTACCGACAAATTATGCCGACATTAGCACATCACTAGTTGGTGTCGGTATAAAATTTTAAAAAAGTTCGAGGGTATGATAAAATACCTAATTTACTTCCGGTTTTGAAGTTTTTTCAATTACGCGGGATTAAACTTTTTAAACTTTCGCGCACATTCATAATAGTGTTTATTATTTTAACGAGTCTACGCGATTTACCTTAAGTTGTCGGAAGAAATATGTCTCTTAAGGTAAATCGCGTAAAGACCCGTTAAATATAAAAAATGATTATTATTAACCCTATGTTCGACTTGTCGCTTTAAGCGCTTTTTTACACTTTATTTCAGTTTGAAAGTTGTTCGACTTGGCGTTTGTCAAAAAAATCAAGCTTTGATTTATTTGCTTTCAAGATGCATAGCATAAAGGTGCATAGATTGTATATGTCCAACATAACATGAAAAAAGTTTTATTTAAATAGTTTTATTAGAATATTATTAACAATAAAAATAATATAGTGACAATAGACAAGACAGAACTAAATGTCAAACAAACTAATTTTCCAAGGAAACAGTGTTCATGTAGGCTTTAATTTTATTTTTACAATAAATATAAATATAAATAAATATTTCCAGACAGGTTACACAGCGCCATCTAGTTTCCGTGGTAAGCGTAGCTTGTGTTACGGAAACTAGATGGTTGATAAACTACATATTATACTTTTTTTTTTTGTAAATCTATACATATTATACATATAAACACCCAGACCGAGACAAATTATACAATGTACAACTTGCCCCCGGTGGGAATCGAACCCACGACCTCCCGAGTTCACGGCAACGTTTGTTACCACTAGACCACGGATATCAAGTAAATGCCGACAACCAATGCCGACGGCGCAGCGGCGTGTCGGTATTAGGTAAAACAAATAGTTTGAGGGTATGAATGATAAAATACCCAATTTACTTCCGGCATCGAAACTTTACAAGTTTTCAATTTAGGCGGGACTTTTTAATATAGCAATGGAGGAAAAAGTTGTAAATGTCGACGAAAACATGCAACAAGGTAATATTCTTACTTATATTAGGTTAAGTAATAGTTTATCAAGTGTGTAAAATTAGTTTCATTACAGTATTTACACTGAAGAACGGATTCTACTTAGAATTGGCATTACTATTCTAGTTAGAATTTAAGATCGTAATAATTGTAAGACCACCTCTCAGAGAAAGCAGAGTGACCTTCGTCAGACTCTCATTTATCAGTGGTCACTGGTCACATGGATAGTCTTAAAAAGGTCACTAATTAGTAGGGGTTGGATGGTGCGAGAATGCGTACTTTGGAGGAGGCCTAATTCCAGTAGTGGAGAGACAAGCATATGGCGAAATGAGATTGAGTATCAACTCATACATAACTACAATTTAAATTCGCAGGTGCCGAAAATACAGAAGAAAAAGAGAAGATCAATGTGCGGATAAATCAGAAACTGAAAAGATTTTATTGTCATGTTTGTAAACTTTATACAAATTCCGATGAACAGTTAAATCAGCACTTAACAGGTGTTCGCCATCATCAAAGGCTGTTAATTGAAAATAATGAAATTAACGAAGTCCTCGCAAGTGAAAATGAATGCAACCTATTTATCCATATTCCTATATTTATTTTAGCTATTGTAACTATATATATATTCTTATACGTTTTTCTTCTAATTACAGTATATTTTAATCGTTTCTAAATTTTGGTATGTAGGTAACTCATTTTTAAGTTGGTGTAGACATATCCACCGGTTTTATATCAGGTATATCTAGCATCACTATTCCCACCTCACCCTAACTTATAAAATTTACTACCTGTACCTACAAAAAATGTGAAGGGTGCTTAGGGTGCGGTTGCGTACAAAAGGTGCGATTAGTAAAATCCTTTCAAAATGTCATACATTCAGGTAAAACACATGCAAACCTATTCAAAATTACATGAATATTGTACTGAATTTCATGAAAGCTATTAAATTAGTTAACGATGACTTAAATTTCGCGCCATTATTTTAATTGGTTGAAAGGTCGTCCCCAAGCGTTCTCGGCTTCTATGCGCACGAACGATCGCGCAGAACAATGAGGTAGCAGCCATTTTATGTCGGTGTTTAAAGAAAAAACATAATTTGAATGGCCAATCTTTACAAAATTGTGTAATTAGTGCGATAATTTATGTGATTTAGTTATAAGTTACTTTATGCCGACGGATCTTTACAAATGTGAGTAGTATCTTGATTTTTCTGTAGGGTTCTTTGCAAATTTTTGGTTTTTGTGAGCGAAACCTTTACTTTTTTGCGCAAAAAGTGAAGTTTTACGCGCTATTGTCGCCTTTATAAGTCACGCAAAAAGTTATTAATTTATAGCATTGTTAGTTTTTGAGCTTGGTTTGTTGTTGTTTACAGCAATAAACTTGCCGAGTGTGTATATTTGGTATATTGAGGATATATGACATAACTTTACAATTTTCTACCGACTGAGGCAAAATAAACGCTGTGTTTACATGAGATTAGCGGAAAGCGACGTTAAATAATGTGTTGAGATAAAATAGCCGGCTTTAGGTCGTTTTTACTCTCAAGTTAACGATAAATCCCAATAACGATTTGGACATTTTATTGATAGCTGGGGGGAGGTTGGGAGGAGACTTGGACGTGAGCTTCCGCCATTTAATAATTCGCTAAACATAATAATTTGGTTCCCCATTTAGCGGCGAGTTGTTTACATGTTATTGTTAAGTCAGATGATTCTTACTTATAATAGATAAGTCGTATAAGAATACATTCTATGTATAGATCCAGGTATTTACCTATACCTACCCATACAATAAATGTACTTGAGGTGCCAATGCACTGTATAAGTAAATAAGTGCAGTAAAAGTTATAGAAAAATATTTCAAAGTCTAATATTTATTACCAGCTGGATATTAAGCTATTTTGTATTAGGCTTTTTTTTATTAATAAAATATTTGAATTTTTATTAGGTTGCAATATTTAAAATCATTGAATATTAAATTACTTGCTCTAGCATATGATAGCTATAAGTCTCATAGGAAGAAAGATTATATGATTTATAAAATTAATATTGCATTAAATAAAGTAAGACAACTTGTAAAAGAAATATTGAGCCAAAATTCCATTTTATTTTGTATGTTAATATGAAATTGTTTATTATCAGGCAACTAATAAAATGTAACAAAACAGATGACAAACTACTTAAATATAATAATAAAAAAAATCTAATCTAGTTTGATTTCTAATTTGATAGTGGGTTGAGAGATTTTAGTAAAAAAATAATAGTGTTTTTACATGTGTATATAATTAAATTAATTAAACCAACCAATTCATCATCAAATAAGTCGGTCGCAAGCCGGAGACACCATTCTTCTCATCTCTTACCCACACACAATGGACCCGGTACCCGCATGGTGAATCCATGGAATGCTTGGAAATTTGTCTTCTAAATTGATACCTACTTCACTGTAGGAAAAAAAAAATCTGAGTTACTGTAATGTAAATGTGTTATGTGTTAAATCTTTGTGTGTTTGTATAATAAATTAGTTAGTGGTTACTATTCCTGTTGTTACTTAATCTAGTATTTAAGTAGTAACCCTGATAAAACGAAACAGTTGTATTTATGCTTTGAATTGAATATACAAAATGGATTATATATATATAATATATTATTAAATAATAATAAATTCTTTATTGTACAAAACCGAAACAAGTGCAGGTACAAAGGCGAGCCTAATGCCGTAAATGCATTTTCTACCAACTAACCTTTGTGACTGAGATATGTAATAAGCGGGTGCAGCAGAAGAAAAATGATAATTGAAATTATTTATTACTATATAAAACACACATTAATTACAAACATATAGAACTTATACATAAATAAATGTCCTACATATACGCATATATAATAAGAGAGTTATGGCGACTTATTCTGCTTGTGAAATAAGTATCTGTATAGCTTATCTTTAAATATTTTAAGAGATGGTGCCTTAAAATATATATATATTAATAAAATAGGAGTTAAAAATGGTAAAGAAAAGCCAGCATTATAATATAGTACAAGATATGTAGAACAGGGATCTTCACCAATCTATTATCTAAATGAAATCTAAACTAAAGCGATGCTGATGGGTTGCCTAATGAAATATAGTCAAGGCTATATACATGGTGAAAGTAAAGTATTGTCATGATTGTTTCCCTTCTGTAGTGGTCAGAAACCACGCTTATAAAGAAGCAGATTTAATTTTAGCCAACTTTACTATAGGCCAATCATGACAAGCTGCAAGCTCATCGATGTCTCTAGCGTACTAAACTCGGAAAATATAATTTAATTTATTAATTTAAATTAATAAATATTATTGTAACCCAACCAGAAATCAAACCTACCTCGGTACCTCCGAATCTAAATCCACAGACTTAACTGCTAGACCACGGAGGCAGTTATACTATACACGGTGATTTTTTCAAATAAGCATTGCCGGCTGGTGTCTAAACTACAAACAATATCGTAAAATGCTGAAACAAGCATTTGCCGGGCCCATGTTAAAGAATAAAACTGCATATACATTTATATATTTTTTTAAATTTAATAGCTGCCAATCACTCCTGAAGATTTTAACAATAGGGTTCGACTCCTGCAAAGTCCTTAAGTTTGCGGTTGGATATTCCCAAAAGCTGACCCTTATAAGCAAACTATCAGCTACTGTAATAATAAAGAATGGTTTATTTAACAAAAAATATCTTAAACTAATAGTGATGTCAGTTAAAATACAAGGCAGACATTATCAATTACTTGTATAATTATTATTCTACATTTAAATAGTACCAATTAGTTGCCAGCTTAACTCACACTTGTGTACTTTAATAACTTCAGAAAGTCCTAGACCTCCACTGATGGAGGGCCCTTCCAGAAATTTATGGAGAATTTAGATTACACTTGCGAAAGATATACATTTTTATTGACAATTTATTAATGATTCACATGTTCGTATTAGTGGAACCAAGACTGTTAAGCTTAACGTGCTCTGCGAGGCACACACAATACGTGTTGTAAGAAAAGTGTATTATTTCTCATTGCTACATAATTCGAAACACGATCTTTTTGGATTTTAACTAACCTGTTCATATACACTGAATTAGTCTTTTAGGGTCGATTTTGATCATGAATAACTTTAACTACATAACAACTTTAAAAAAAAGTTAGGGCAATTGCCAAGAATCGGACCGAAAACTTAAACATAATAGTTTTTTTAAATTTATTTTTTTATACTAGCACGACATGTGACCTTGCGCCCTACTGATGTTAAGTGGCGCGCGAGGTTCATGAATGTTAGCAACTGGAATTAGACTCATGACTGATATCAGTCCCTAATACTATGCCGGCTTGACTGGGCATGACGGCAATTGGAGCCTGATCCCGAAACGTGTGGATACACTTTACTGGGTTTATCGGCACGAACGGTGGATACTTCCCCGCCCCGGCAGACTGTCCCGCATCAGTCCGCCTACCACCTCTGATAGTGTATCAGACAAAGCTTTTTGTACTCGTAGATGTCGCTAGCGGCAAGGTACGCAATTAATCGCAAGAGCTTTTTTTTTAATGCTTTACAGTTTATTTTCATGTATAAGCATAATAAAACATTTACTTTACCTTGTATAAATATTATATAATAATTACAAACTAGGTACTTAAATAAAACTAAATAACTATAAATTAAACCTAATAAAAATAAACTATAATAAAAAAATGGCAATAGGAGATTTTTGAGTCAATCTTGGGAAATATTGGTCGTAGACGGTAGATAGCAGTAGGTAGATTTATTATTTTGGGTTATTTCATTATTATTGGACGAAGTTACGCGAAAATGGATGCATTTAACAATTTTTCAGAGATTTAATTATGAATGCCTATCAAGTCCTTCTTTTTAGTCGCTACACTCTTGGCAGAGTGGTCGTGGTCGTCACTTAAGTGTCAGTGGCATGATTAACAAGCCGTGTGTCGTCACTCCTCTCATGCTGCAGCCTTCCTAGCGCACTCAGGTAGGGTGTGATCCATTGCTCCTTTAACCTGGTCAGTCCATCTCATCGGAGACCTACCACGCATCCTCTTGCCATCGACTTTTCCCTGAACTACAAGGCGCTCAATGGAATTATCTCCACGCCATCAAGTCCTAGGATAATACATATTTAATATCAAAAAATATCTAGATAAAAATATCCGCCATAAAATGACCGCCTCCGTGGTCTAGTGGAACAAACGTTGCCGTGAACTCGGGAGGTCGTGGGTTCGATTCCCACCGGGGGCAAGTTGTACATTGTATAATTTGTCTCGGTCTGGGTGTTTATATGTATAATATGTATATATTTACAAAAAAAAAGTATAATACACATGATTTGTTCATGACATAGTGTGCTTAGAACACTTGCAGCATTTGCCGGCTGCACAGCAATGCTGATTTGCTGCGCGAGAAAACTGCCAGCCCTCTCACATACAGCATTAACCACCCGCTTAAGACAGTTATTTAAAGAACTTCTTAGCAGCTCCCACGGAGCCAAAGTCTCAAGACGAAACGGCAAAAATACGTAGTCATTAGTAATAGCCTCGTATTTGCGACGTTTGGTCTTTTCAACTGAGTCTGCTGCAGCCCAAGACCCATGAAACCATTGCGTCCAAGGTACCAAGGTTAATCCGTCGGGTCTTTTATCATCATGTGCATTTTATTTATTTCTTTTAATTATTGCAAGGTACTAGCTGTTTAAGTGGCTATGTGCACTGACCGTGCAGTATCGCCAAAAAAAAAATCATGTAGTCTTTGTCAGGGGTGCTCATAACTTAAACTGCGGTGTGCAGGCGGTACTACCTCAAAATAATTAGACTACAAGCGATCGATCTGTATTTGCTGTAGGATTTATGTAGGTTATAGGTGTAATCTTCTTCTTTTTATATTGGTGAATGCTGTGACACCTAATTGGTACATATATTAGATAAGCTATAATTATACTATGTTATGTGTGTGATAATATATGTACTGCTGTGTGTACTAAATAAATAAATAAATAAGATAATGCTATAAAAAGAACGTAGTTATCCGAAAAGAATCCAATCCACATAAAATTCATTTTTAAGTTATAGGCCATTGAAGTTGCGACTTAGTTGGGGTTAGTCCAACATTTAGGGCGTAATTCACCGTCCAAATTAACCGCGATCAATTAATTTAGAAAATGTTTTAAACGATATAATAATAAATTGTAATAATATCACACAGCGTCATCTAGTTTCCGTAGTAAGCTACGAGGCTTGTTTTACGGAAACTAGATGGTTGTAAACTACATAATATTGTTATTTATAGTTTATAAATAAAATATATTATAAATAAATATTTCCAGACAGGTCACACAGCGCCATCTAGTTTCCGTGGTAAGCTACGAGGCTTGTGTTACGGAAACTAGATGGTATTAAACTACATATTATACATATAAACACCCAGACCGAGACAAATTATACAATGTACAACTTGCCCCCGGTGGGAATCGAACCCACGACCTCCTGAGTTCACGGCAACGTTTGTTACCACTAGACCACGGAGGCGGTTTAGTCTTATTAATATATATGTATATGTATTTTAAATGTTTAATTGCATGTGTTTGTCCTTAGGTGGTTGAAAATGTGGTTGTGCTGGAGTGACCATTAGTTTCCCTACGCATTGGGGCGTGGGCGTCGGGGGCGCGGTTCGGGGCGTGGGCGTCCCGATGCCGGCCCCCGGCGACCTGCTCGCCACCATCTCCATGTTCGAGCAGCAGATCAAGGCTGAACCCATGAGGTAAATTTAAAATCTTTCCTTCTAGCGTAGTATTTTCTTATTATTAAGGGACGTGTTTCATATAACTTATGTTGTATAAGACTGGAATTTTATTTTGACAATCTAATGTTTGCGCTTAAGTAATGGAATACAGCTGCTGGCTCGGTTGTTAGAATGGTTTACTTAAAAACCGAAAAAGCACCCGGCATGTATAATTGTGTTGCATCAATATAATTATGCGGAGAATTCCCTCACGGGGTGGTAGTCCACTCAGACTGTATATGGTTGGGGGATTTGATGGCTGGCTGGCTAGCTACGTGAAGTCCAAAGAAAGAGGCAGAAGCACTTACCACTTCCAGCTGCAGTTGACCACGTCTCAGTGGAGTCGACCCCAAGGTTCCAGAAGAAGACCAGCTCTTCTGGTGCTAAACCTCCTTTCACACAAATGTCATTTCACACAAATAATAATCCAAGTAACAGTTCCGACCGATAGATACACGTTGCTGGTAGACATTGCTGCAGCACCGAAAAATTATATAATTTTGTTGTATTATATTTATGCAGTATTAGTATGTATTGTAATGTATGATAATTTTATTTTTTAATTAGTTTTAAAATATTATTTATGTTTAATTATTTTTATATTTTATTAAGGTTAACGGGAAGATAATGTCTTACGGCATTACGTTCGCCTTTTGTATAGATTTACAATAAAGTTTTTTAATAAGTAAAAAATAAAAATTAAATAAGCACACGCGAAGTGACGTCACCGAAACACAAAATTGTTACTGAGGTTCGACTGGTGCCCTCCTATGGGTCACAGAACTGGCTTTACGGTCACAGAATAGTGTCTTACGATTCGCTTACCTACCTTTATTTTGGCTTACCGATATCACCATATACAAGTAACTTTTACAGTTGTATTGTACGCTGTATTGATGTCGGCCTAAGACAGATGAATATATTCCAGCTTCTACACGTCCCACGTCCACGCAGTTCCTTCCCTGGGTCGCTCAGAGTCCAGCCACAACCTGCTTAGCGTGCAGCATCACGTGCAGGAGGACTCCAAGGACAGTCTCATCATACAACACCAGCAACACCAACAGATGTTGGATCACGACCCCCAGGACCTACAAACACATGACCAGGATGAGGTTAGTTTTATACCGTTCTAGTATAATTTGACCTTAAATGATATAACATGATGTCTTTTAACCAATATACATACATACGTGTATTGGGAAAATATTTTTTATATATTATGCAGAAAAAGGATTGCGTGAAATCCCCAAGGAAATCACGATCATTACTTTTCATTACAGCCCCTAGAACACAGCGTCCTAGACCTCCACTGCTGGAGATGGGCCTTCCAGAACTGGAGAATTTTGCCTACACTCGCCACGCTGGCCAGACGGCTTGGCGAGGATCATTACTTATTTATTTATAATAGACTAACCAACAGTGCTAACATCGCACACTTATTTGTACTTAACACTAAATCAGAAGTTAGATTTTGCACCTATTATAGGCGATCACCACATTACCACAGCCTATAAAAAATAACAATATTATAAAATTTTCTATATTCAAGTATACAAAAACTAAATATTAATCAAAAAATAAACATACAATTCCTTTTAGAAATAAAAAAAAAACTAAAATATTACCTACTTCAAGTAATAAAGTTAAATAAATAAAATAAAAAACACATAAAATTGACTTATAAATTGAAGGCATTACACAAAAATATAAATATATATTAATACTATGGTATGGTGGCAAAAATGCTAGCAACATTTCTCCGTTGAATTGCAATACTGATTCTATTGTTCATAGGTTGAATCATTAATTACTTAAACATTTCCTTGTGGTTTTACAATTAAGCATGATTTAATAATACGGTCTTGTTTCAGTTAAGTTTTAAAGGAATGGACGATGAAGGAGTTGAGCTGGACATGGACGCGAGGCAATGTTCACAAGTCAGCCCTGTGTCGGGTTATGTGAGTACAGTTTTATTTTCTTACAAAATTAAAACATCACCATTGTTTTAACACACTAGATTGTACTCCATTGTGTATTTCCAGGGAATGGTGGATATGGGTGCAGTGCCAAAAATGGAGGTTACTAATGGAGGAACCCAAACTCCGCGATCTAAACCACAAGCTTGTAAGGTAAATAAATTTATAAATAAAATCATTTATTTTAAACCGTTGCATTTGTAAATTATAGTATTTACCCCTCGTTCTAAAACACGATAATAGTAACCTAAGCTTAAAGCCGTTCCGAAACGTGCATAAACTGTTTTCACAAAGCTTTGTGACGTCACAAGTGACATTATTCCTCGCGCTTAGACTGCTCACGATATCGAGGTAGATCGCTCTGAGCGCTGTCAGTTGTTTGTCAATAATGTTATTATGTCGTGCGACATTTTCAAGTTGGAAGTAAATAAAAAAATGTCTGTAATTTGGCTAGTTATTTTAGAAGACCAAAATAAATTAATAATGTTAAACGTTACACATATAAAGTTGAAAAAGCCGAGAGAGGTGTGTTTGTTAGTATTCTTTTTTTATATACTAGCAAGTAAGTAAGTAGCTGACATCAGAGGCATGACGGCAATTCGAGCCTGATCCCGAAATGTGTTTACTGGGTTTATCGGCAGACTGGTCAAATTACCACCATCATTCCGCCTACCACCTATTTGTTGTTCTCGTTGAAAGTACTTTCAAGGAGAATTAATATTGTGAGGTTGCCATGGTGATATTTTTCTAAAAATAACATCGCTTGAAACAATACTTACTACATTTATTTATTTAATTAGAGTACACATTTAATCCAATTTATATTCTATGCATTTAAATAAAACTAGTATGGTATGAATAAAAAATGTGATTTAGTCCGTTCCGAATTGATATTACGCTCTGAGCATCCAAATAAATAATCGTGATATTTGATTCGGAACAACTGTCAGTATCATATTCGTTCCAAGCATGATTCGGAACAACTGTCAGTATCATATTCTAAGCAAGATTCGGAACGGATAGTTAAAATACAACTACAAACAATAGAAACATAAATATAGAAATACAAACTGTCCACCCGCACCAGTGTCGATGCGGAGAACCAGTCGATCATCTCGGACACCACGGGCTTTCTTGTGCTAGAAGTGCTGGCCGCATTCCTCGTCACGCGTCTCTCAACGACATCATCCGAAGGGCTCTTGTCACTGCTGGGGTACCCGCAATATTAGAACCATCTGGGATTGTGCGGAGCGATGGCAAGAGACCCGACGGAATGACTGTTGGGCCGTGGAAACTTGGCAGGTCTCTGGTGTGGGATGCGACGTGTGTAGATACATTAGCTCCATCTCACATACAGGCGACCTCGTCAGGCGCGGGAAGTGCGGCTTTTTCTGCGGAGAACCTCAAATTGCGCAAATACGCTAACCTTGGTATCGGTTACGAATTTGCGCCGTTTGGGGTCGAAACGATGGGCCCATGGGGACCGTCAGCGAGGCGCTTGGCCAAGGAGTTGTCAAAGCGGCTGACAGAAAGGTCTGGAGACAGGAAGGCTGGCAATTATTTCTGCCAACGTATTAGCCTCGCTATAAAGAGGGGAAATGTTGCCAGTCTCCTTGGGACCATCTCGGATGGGACGTCTTTAGAGGACATTTTTTATTTATAGTTTAGTTTATTTTTAATTTTATTATTTAGGTAGCTTTTAATTTATATTTAATGTACTATAATTAACTTCGAACAATAGAATATATGTTAAATACAGTGGTAAATACCCACCAACAGTCCTATAATACTATTTTATTATTATTATTTATTTGTTTGTACTTGGGTAAGCTTTACAATGTTTAAATAAATTGTATGAGCTTGTTATTGTGTCACCTGGGAGTGAACTGACTCCTGTCATTCAGAAATATCTACGACAGGGGTCAGGACATCCAATCTAAATTTAAAGTGTAAAAAACATATTTGTTAAATAGTGTCAATAAACGATTTTTATTTATTTATTGGTGTAAAAAATACTTTTATGATTTTCTATGTTGGTTAAAGTAAAAATACGAATAATGTTTTTCATTTATTTTCATTAAATGATTCTTAACATTAAAATTATTGAAACCACTTCCAGAAAATATATTTGGAGAATTTGACCAGCATTCGCCCTGGCCAGACAAATAATTAACGATTCTACAAGGTATTTAGTGGAACCGGAACCGACGGCTTAACGGTAAAAAGTATCATCACGACCGTTTCCCTTTCGGGGTGGTCAGAAACCACGCTTATAAATAAGCGGATTCACATTTAGCCAACTTTACTATAGGCCAATCATGACAAGTGGCAAGATAGTTGATGTCTCCAGCGTACAAAACTCGATAAATATCACAAATAAATTAAATATTAAATATATTTATTTACATTAATAAATATTTTTGTGTCCCGACCAGGAATCGAACCCGGTACCTCCGAGTCCAAATCCACGGACTTAACCGCTAGACCACGGAGGCACACACGGCTTAACGGTGGTGTTGTAATACTATATGTATGTAAGAAAAGTGTATTAAAAAAAAAAGTGTACCCGCATTCTGTTTGATGATTGATGTATATACCCATATTTTGTTGTCAAAAGATAGTTTGCAGTTCCTGTCGAGCAACTAAAGTTGTAATATTTTCCAGGTTTGTGGTAAAGTGCTCTCCTCAGCTTCTTCATATTACGTTCACATGAAGTTACATTCGGGGAACAAACCATTTCAGTGCACGGTAAGCAAGCTTTACTTAACTATGGCCAACGGGTGGATTGGTGGATTTGTTGAAACATTTTGTGGTAATTTATGTATTTCACTATAACCTAGTTAACTTTAGCACATATAATAATAAAACCTAGCTTTAATGTGGTGTATCACTAACTTTTTATCACGATAGATGGCGCATGATAGATGGTACCTAATAGAACTGTCAGTTGCATAGATAACTTGTATTTTTATTACATAATTTATTATTTTCTGGATATATTACCGAAGTCAGCAGCTTTTAAGTGTACAAATCGAGATTTCCAAGCGAAATCAAAGATATGGTGATCTCAAAATTGCCGTTCTATTAATTAAACCTTTTTTCTTTTTAAAGACGGTGTTCGATTTCCTAATTCGTCTTTTAAGATAGGTAACGTTAAGTTTAAATTCGTCTTTATGTTATAAAAATAAAAACTACAAAAACATTTAAAAAATGATCCGACAACAAGGTACCAGTGCCGCTAGCGACATCTATAAAAAAGCTTTGCCTGATACACCACATTGATCTTATGAATGTTTTATTAAATAATTAGATTTTATAAATAATAAATAAAAACCTTAACATTCAAAGAAAGGTTTATTAATAGCTATGTAGATATTTATTATAAGCATAAATTATTTTTTGTATTTTTTATGTTAAAACGGGTTTATCTTTTTTGCATCCCTCTCGCTCGCTCAATTTAATATTTTAAAAGATTTTTTAACATACACAAAATACTGTGGGACTAATACAGTGTAAACTCTATATAACGACACTGAAGGGACTGTGCATTTTATGGCGTTAAAGAGAGTTGTCGTTAAATGGAGAGAAGAATAATCAGAATTGGAAGACAAGCTAAACCAACCAAAGCCAATTGATTTCGACGCTTTAGGGAGTTTGTCGTTAAATCGAGTGACGTTACATGGAGTTTACACTGTAAATGACATCGTATGTCCAAAATATCTGTAATTTTATTTCCTAGAAAGTTGATAAGACTACATTTGACACTTGAAAAATAATTGATAAAGTTGGATTGTGCGAGCGAGACGGATGCAAAAGCGATAAACCCTCTTAAGGCATATTAATAATCATACATAACTAAAATGATGGCTATAACTAATCGCTAATGCTTTAACAAAATTAGTTAAAATAGCATGTATAGTTTTAAAGTTTGCAGGTTATTTTGAGTTACGCTTATGTTCGTTATTTTGTTTGTAGATTTTATTTATTAAGCTTTAGCCTTATGGTATAAAAACATTAGTATTTCTTGTACAAATTATCCGAAAATATTATTTGTACATTGTAAAAACTTTAATGGTAATTTAATGTACGTATAATATTATTTAATATTATTATTAATATTTTTTTTTTTAATTAAAAAACATTCGAAAAAAATATTAACAAAATATAAAATAAAATTAATACTAAGGATAGGGATATAAGTCCCGTCCGCGTGGAATGGTGGCAAGAACGCTGGCTGCATTTCCTCGCTGAATTGCAATACTGATTCTTTTCTTTAAATTAAATAAAAAAATATTACAAACTAAATAATAATTTATACTAATACTACATAAATAGATAAAGAATAGATGGTTTTTATATAAAAATATAGTGTTTTATTCCCTACTAAAAATAGTGTATTACAGCATATGGTAATAACTATCTAGTATACTAATGTTAAAGAAAAAATAAATTGGAGCTAAGCTATGTTTTAACGCTACGGGACTAAGCAAAATAAATCGGGTCAAAATGTTTGTCTCTTGACAAATATTATCTAAAGAGTCAGATTAATGAAGATATTAATTTCCAAAGTCGTCAAACAAAGATGGATCAAAAATTAAAGATAATTGTAAGTCATATTGTAAAGAATCATATAATAAAGCGAATTAAATCAGCCGGTTTAGAACAACAGTAGACAAATTTCGCCAAAGTCCGTATAATAATAATAATAAATTCGTTTATTTCAAACCACTAGAATTCATATTAAAATAAAATTATAACTTACAAATAAAGGTGCTTAAATTTAACTATAATATATGTATATACACATCGTCAAACCCTATCATAACGACCATCTGCAGGTTGGCGAGAAAAGGCGTATTTCTCCATGTTGGGGAGGTCTTATATATTATCAATAATAATCTTGTATCTATTTAAACAATCTTTATTCTTCATTCCAATTTGACTTACATTACTCGATATCACAAAATTCATTTCTCTGCTGTCAAACCCAAACAAAAACAAATGTTGTCAGCAGTGAAATGATACAAGTAAAAACATTAATACTCCAGGAATATGTTGTATGTTGATGTAACAATGGTACACTGGTACATAAAAGGCAGTATAATATATATCTTTTAATAGATCCGTCTTTGTTTTAATAGCATACCACTAGTGCATGCATTCCTAAAACAATAGTAAGGAAATACCCACACCTCAGACCGTAATTCATTAAGTTTAGTCCCGCTCAAAATTGGATTGCATTTTTGTTTTGCATAGGTGTGTAGAGAAATAGAAAATGTTGTGTAAATCAGCGGGCGGTCGTGTGATCTTGGGCTTGTGTGATGGGCAGGTGTGCGATGCCGCGTTTTGCCGCAAGCCGTACTTGGAAGTGCACATGCGCACTCACACGGGCGAGCGGCCGTTCCAGTGCGAACTGTGCTTCAAGCGCTTTACTCAGAAATCCAGCCTTAACACGCACAAGCGCGTGCACACCGGTCAGTCTCCATCACAGAGGAAGGGTTACTCGCGTTACTGCGCTTCTACACACAAATTCCGACCAATAAATATTGAACTACCCACAAATTCATATTTTCTCACAAATACCAACTTACCCCTTTTTGTCCTACCCACAAATGAAACCTACTCGTATGTAAAAATAAATCTACTGTAACAATCCACCTACAAGTTTTAATGTACAAATAACCCACCTCACAAATTTCTTAATAAAAAATATTAATCTACCCACAAATAGCATAAGAAAAAAAAAACTCCATTTGTGATAATCAAATCGGGAAAAAGTAATTACCCAAAAACCTACATTATACAAAAATATGTTTTACCTACAAAACTCTCAGGCCTACTTAGAGGTATAAAGGATGATGTTTTTTTTTGTATGTGTAGAAGCAATACTATGAAGTCAGTAACGCCAGTAAACCCCACCACAAAAAAGGTCTACGAAAGTTATAAATAGGTTTACAAAGGCAAAATGCATTATTCGGTTTTTAATTTTATTAGTTATTTATCTTCCCAATGTTATTTTATTATTGAGATTAGGAAAATTGAATTATTTTGTTATTTAAATTTGACCTCCCCCTGTTCTCCATAAGGCTATAAAAATGTTTTTGTTTTTAAAAATAATGTTTTTATTATTATATATTATTTGTTCACTTAATTTTTCTTTGAGTTTTAATTAAATATTGTATATTTTTATAAGTCATATGGAGGATTATTTTGACGCCCTGATCGATTGGAGATATTGTTTTATTGCATAAATATGTATTGTCTCTTTTTACTGTTCTACCTTACATCCTCCAAATGATATCTTTTTGTTTTTACGGCGTCTAGTTTGAGCTGTATTTAAACGAACAATTTTTTGTTTTAAAAAGTATGAATGTTCGTTTAAAAAGCTACCTATTATTTATCTTAAATTTTATTTAGTTATCGATTAAGACAGATGGAGTATTAAGAAAGATAACATTCCTTTCAAGAGGCAATTCCAAATAGCAAGTAGTATATGACTCGTCGATTTTAAATGGTCTTATAAAATGACAATACATATGTAATAAAAAGAATGTGAATAGTTTTTGAGTCGTGTAGCGCTCAGTGCATCAGGGCGTGAAGAGTGTACGGAAGGTAGGCAGGGGGAGGTGCAGGACGATGGAGGGACAGATGGCTGGACGTTTGCTGAGGCAGACAGATCACGAGCGTATGCTGCGACGCGGCTAAACGACACTGATACACGTATTATTGTTGTAAAATAGTCGGAATGAATCATGCCATACAAACAAGGTTCTATAATATATATTTCCAAAGTCTTTACCGCGAAAACATCGATTTCCTATTCCTAAGCTGCGTTATACAGAAATCGACGTGCCACAGATTTGATTAGACAGATGCCTGCGTCGCAGCGTACGCATTAGGTCTCGGCATACGTTCGGTCCTACGTCTCGGCATACGATGACTGTAGCATCGCTTCTAGATGAGCACATGCGCGCCTTGATGGTGAAGGAGCGACCCTACCAGTGTGAGCTCTGTCAGATGCGGTTCACGCAGAGTTCCAGCCTCAACCGGCACAAGAAAATACACACGGGTGGGTTACCGTCACCTCATAACTACATCATCCATCACTCGCGCACCTTGTGAGAGTCTGTCTGGTCCACAACCGAGCGCCTCACGCACACCTCCCTCCCCCTGTGTGACAGATCTGAATGGTTGTTTGCGCTTCATGTTATCCCGCTAGACGAGAAGTTCTATATCGATGTAATGTAAATTGTAGAAGAGCACAGACGAGCCCTGTTAGAAAAAGTGCGGCCGTACCAGTGCCACATCTGTTTTATGCGCTTCACTCAGAAGTCCAGCCTCGGGCGACACGGAAAGATACATACCGGTAGGCATTTTGCCCTAAACTCCTTTCATGTAGACAATGAATACTTAGTTCTCTCTTGTTTCTGGACGCCTCGGACGGGAGCGATGTTGTATCTGAGTTTTGGTATTTCTAGAGGAACACATGCAATCGCTGATCAACAAAGTCCGCCCCTATCAGTGTGACATCTGCGACAAGCGGTTCACGCAGAAGTCCAGCCTTGGCACTCATAAACGTATACACACCGGTGGGTCCCTTTATTTTCATTTAATTTTAATTTTGTTTGGTGTCGGAGCCCCAACGGTCCGCAGTAGGTACCGAGGGCCGTTGTGGCTCCGATGTCGAGGTTTTGTGAATAGTTTTAAAGGGCTCACTTCAGTTAGCTTTGTTTGAGATGAAAGTCTGCTGACGATTTGAAAGAGATAACATACATTACTTAATATTTAGCATTGTTCAATTGTAGACGACCGCTCAGCGAGTTCGGTACTGACGCACGCTCAAAAACTATTCACAAACTGTTCCAGCATGCAATACTGTGAGGGTAGGCGATGCGAAGTAGTTAGCTAGTAAGTGCGAGGGAGACTTATTTGTCCATGGTGGTTTTGTTTTGTTTCTCTGTCCCCGGCGGCGCAGGGGAGAGACCGTTCCAGTGCACCGTCTGCCTCAAGTCCTTCACGCAGAAGTGCGCGCTCAATTTGCACGAAAAAATACATACGGGTTAGTAGCCCACATATATTACAGACGCAACTTACCTCTGTTCGATTAGACTTATGATTCGCCATCATGCAGTCATTCTCATGTAGCATCATGCTTCGCTCCCGATTTCCGTTGCCCGCTAACCCGTTGTTTTCGCTTCCCATATTAAACCGCTTCACTAGTGGCTTCCGACTAACAACTCAGTATTACCTTATGAGCGCTTTTACTTCTGCACTTTCTTTCCTCATTAGTTATCGAAACATCCTCGAGAAATATTTACTCCCATCGTTACTTTCTAACGTAGTAGTCATGTTTAATCATTATCTTCATGGTTATTAATATTTACACAAAAGCGGTAATGCACTCGCCGTAAGACGCGTTTATTTGCGCTAAATCGTATCAAAATTGGGGCAAGTAAGTCGTTAGATCACTGTGGGTTCGGGGTTCTTATTGGCCTCGGTGCGACGTGCCTTGCTCGCTTTTGTGTGTGACCGGGCGCAGCGCCTGCCGGGGTGTCTCGCTCGGCCGGGGTGTCTCACTCGGCTGGGTGTCTCGCTCGGCCGGGGGGTCTCACTCGGCTGGGTGTCTCGTCCGGCCGGAGTGTCTCACTCGGCTGGGTGTCTCTGACTTGCCTCGCGCGACTCGGCAGGCGAGCGGCCCTATCAGTGCGACGCCTGCCTCAAGCGCTTCACCCAGAAGTCCAGCCTCAATATTCATAAGAGGACGCACACAGGTGGGTGTCGCGCGGGGCGGATCCCGCCTCTCCTCCAAATCTGCAGCGCATTCCGTCACCGCTTGTCATAGAGTCGCTATAGGGCGTAGCTAGTTGAGAGATTTGGAGCGGAGTCGTCGGTTCGCGATCCGCCCTCGCCGTCGCGCCGGCCGCCGCTATAATGTGTGTATTGGGCACCAGTCCAGGGCAGACCGTTCCAGTGCCTGTCGTGTCCGGCGGCCTTCACGTGCAAGCAGTACCTGGAGATCCACACGCGCACGCACACCGGCGAGCGCCCCTACCAGTGCGACATCTGCCACAAGAGGTTCACGCAGAAGTCCAGTCTCAACATCCACAAGCGCACGCACTCAGGTACACCGTAGGGACATGTGGGCTACTACCTTCGCGGGTCTATATGTGTAAGCCCAGGAATATAACATTTTGATATCAAATAAATCATAACCAGCTAATAAATGTATTTTTAGATATTTATTATAATATCATTAACGTCAGAAACTACCCTCCTTTCCCCCTATCAATTTTGCTCGGACAAATGAGACATGCTCATCTCGGAACTCAAAGGAGGGAAGTTTTCAGTTACATTCAATTATCTTGTCATAACAAAAACTGCTGGTTATGGCGTATTTTGTATCTTTTGCAATTAACCCCCAAAAATTGATCGGTTTCTTCGTATGTGACGACACCCGTTGGTTGCAGTGCAAGGCCGGCCCTTCCAGTGTCTCCAGTGTCCAGCTGCATTCACCTGTAAGCAGTATTTGGAGATACACAACCGCACACACACGGGAGAACGACCTTACCAATGCGATGTCTGTCTTAAGAGATTTGCGCAGAAATCTACGCTCAACATACACAAGCGGACACATACAGGTGAGTCCGATCATGCGTTGCGTTTATAGTGGGTCTTTTAAAACAAGAGATTTTATTGTCACAGTGACAAGCGCTCCTGTTATAAAAGACTGATTATTTTCATTTCATATTATTCCACAAGCCATTATTTAGACTACTTAAATTGTCGGTGCCATTTTAGTAATTGTTTATGTGCTAAACCCCTGGCAGCATTACTCAGATTTTAGAAATGCCTTCGATCTTAAGATCCGACATTCACTCAAGAAATTATCTATTTCATACATTATTGATTAAATAAATGAATATTGGTTCTCGACTAATCTAGAGATAAATTTATTAAATTAAAAAAAAAAAGTTTTTTTGATGTAATTACCTTGTAACTGAGGAAGAAACTGATCCGCAGCGTAACACGAGAGTATTTTCTTAGGATCAGGGTTCCTCCAAGTAGAATAACAATATTTGAATACAATTAATATATCGAAGGAAATGTCTATGGTGTGAGAATTGTTGCCTGCAGCCCTATTCTCTGTTACTTAAGCGCAAACGTTATGTAATGGAATACCTTAAAAAGCAGATACTGTCGGTGTAAAACGATATTAAAATTGGTATACTTGTATAAAGGTACCCACTACAGACAAAGAATCGCATTCGTTCATTTTAAAAATTGAATAAGTTTTTTTTTAATTACCATATCTTACTAATTAATTATGTGTTATAAAACTATGTTTACTTACAAAATTGAGCGCTACTTGACACGATCACGACATTTTCTCGACATCACCTCTTTTGCTTCCTCAACATTTATCAACCTCTTTATACCTGCCCTTTTGTTACAAAAGCTTTTTAATACCAGGGTTTTATTCATAATTATCTTTTAATTAATATAAATATTTAATATGTATTATAAACGCCGCGGACAGTCCCATTGATTTTATGGTTGCAACTGATTCAAATTCAAACATTTTATTGCATGTCACAAAATAGTACAACTACATATATGACACCCCGTAAATTCGTAGCAAATAAACATTATAATTAAAACTACATAATATAACAATTTCAAATCATCAAACACCTCAAATATTACAACACATTTATATTAAGTAAAGGAAAAGAAAAAAACAACAGGACTTCGAAGTGTTAGGACTAATTTCTCAAATTAAACCAGTCTTCAATGTTGTATGATTTATTTCCATTGCCAATAATTATTTTTAACCTTCACTATTTTAAAGGCGCGCAACGACCGACTCGTCTGCTGTTTTCTTGTAATCTGGCGCGATATGATTCGCGCCATTCATTAAAGCGACTCTTAACATCGTTATTGAACCAATCAGAAATCAGCACACGACTACGTTCGTACACAACGCCACCTACTTTACAAAACCATATTGCTAGTCATTCTTAACTTATGTTTAAACACTGAGATAATAATGTAATAATAACTATGTTACATTAAAAGATAACAGAAGAAGGATCGAAAATAATAACTACTGCATATACGTACGTTAGAGTTTATCTTGCATGAATTCATTTAATGTGTAGTAACATTTTTATAGTAATATATCCTCTAGATTATTTACAAAAGTATTATGGTTAGCTTCTTGTTTAATAGACTCTGGCAATTTATTGTATAGACTTGCGGATATAGCATAGGGACCGCTACATGATTGACTTTTAGAATAGAATAATGACAAGTAATGTAAAAGAAAATATGACGTAAGCTTGGCTATAATAGGGCTAGAGTGACAGTAAATAACTCAATGCACTATTTTGACAATCTATCGTTTGCGTTTATGTAATGGAATACGGCTGCTGGGCTTTTTAACAGGGCCTGTTATACCACGTCGCAAACCGGCTGATGTTCGTTAAAGATCTTTTTGACTAATGAAATTGTCGGTGCCATTGTCTGTTGCGTACTAATGTGTTGGTGTGAAGTGCAAGGGCGCCCGTACCAGTGCGCGGAGTGTCCCGCGGCGTTTACCTGCAAGCCGTACCTGGAGATACACATGCGCACTCACACGGGCGAGCGACCCTTCCAATGTGACGTCTGTCTCAAACGCTTCACACAGAAATCCACACTCAACATCCACAAGCGAATACATACCGGTAATGGATAACCTTTCAAAAATATTGTCTACCTACATGCTTTCATTGGATTTATGCTTTTAGGGTGCCACTGGCGACATCTTGTTTTCTAAATAATTATATAACTTATTTAAAGATAGAAATTAACTTTATTATCGCTACAATTGAATAAAATTTAACTCTGTTTTCACACAAGTTTCGACATATAGGATCGTTAGTTGACAATAATGTGGCGACAAATAGGAAATTCGTAATTGTTTGTATACTGCAAATTTAATTTTTTTTTCGGTAAATAATTTACCTAAGTTGTATGTTATGTCAGCGACTAGTGTTGACCAATTTTGGTCTTGCAGTTTTGGTCTTGTTCTTGCTTTTTTGCATGTCCACCCGCATGTTAGGTTTAGTATTCGTATTGGTCTTTTCTAATTTTGTCAGAAATAGTCATATTTGTAACTGTTTTGTGTTTTTAGAGTTCAGAGGTAAATATATCGGACCCTTATGGCAAATGACTTGAAATATCCCCAAAACTACCGATGTAGCCCTGGTGTTTTATTTTCGTTCTGTCAAAGTTGTTCGTATCAATGAATTAAACATATGTAAAGCGTTATAGAAGTATATAGGGTTTTTGATACAACCTTTGTATACATTTTAGATACATGTTGATCAACAAGATCTATACCATTTCAAATTTCAAGTAAATCAGACCTACATATAGTTCTCGAGATACTAGTTTGCGGACTGACACAAGTCTCACACAAGGTTTCCTTACTTCAATTAGAAACAAATATATAAGTCAAGAGTGTAGGCCAAATTCTCCAGTTCTGGAAGGCCCGTCTCCAGCAGTAGAGGTCTAGGACGCTGTGTTCTAGGGGCTGTAATTAATGAATAAATATATAAGTCAGACCAACAGTCTTGCGAGATTAGTAGTGCAAACACAAGACCAAGACCAGCTGTTCTGCTGCAAGACCAAGACTTGGGCAACACTATCAGCGACAAACAATTTAAAATATGTTTGGTTATTTTATAAATTTAAAATTATGTTAAGCTTAGTTAAGTTAGCTTTTGTTTAGGCTTGTTACAAATATAGGTAATATTATGAATTTATTTTATACTATTTCAAGTAATCCATAATAGTGTTTAGAAGTGATATTTTGGGAGATATTATAGGTACGCAGTTAATGAAGGTATCAAGATAATTAAATTGAAGACAAAAATTTGGCGGTAGTGTGAGAAATTTTTAAGAGAAAACAAGATGGCGTCAGAAATACCCTAGAAGGAGTAATGTATGCGTGTTTGTCTGTGTGAGCCAATGTTGCTGTATGATGCTGGAAGACGGCAAATTGCGATTGTCTCTTTGATGTGGCACCGACAATTTACTTGGATAGCATCACTGACTTTATCATCGCTTTGTTTTAATTTTACGCTGGGTCCACATTAGTGATCATAATACGCGTCGTTAATATGAATACGGTGATCGGATTGGTAAAATTATACATATGTGAACCTAGCTTTTCGCTTTTATCATTCATTTTACACATCAGTTCCTAATTGCATCTTGCCGTCTTTCTAACATTTTTTTGCATTTTCTATTCCTTTTTGATTAGTTACACCTTTTTAATTTGGTCACTTTTTTCAGTTTATACCTACCCGCATTTAGATGGCTATATAAATTTATACTAAACCGCATTTAAATATTACTTACACAGTATAATAAAATTTAAATGCGAAAGCCTAGACTTTTTAGTATTCGAACGAAACAGGGCCCTATAGTATGTTTCCAGTGCACGCGGTCTAACGGTCAATGACCTTTGCACGTACCGCAGGTATTACAAACCTTTTCTGGTGGGGGGGGGGACTTAATAATATGATCATAATTAACCCCAAAAAAAGTGTTTTTTTATCTTTAATTTGAGCGCATAGCTTACCACAACCCGTATCACTAAACGCGGGAAAAATTTAAACGATAAAGAAATCTATAGAGAGCAATACGCATAATTTCGATTATAGATAAGTTGTAAGCTATGTATTGTTGACAGTTTTTCTGCTAGCCCTAGAAACATTGACAGCCGCTTTTATATTATTACACCGGCTAATATCTAAACCAGATTACTATTTGATGTGATGAGGGCACTTATATTAGTATTTTCTTTAGTTTGCTTATATACTCGTAAATTCTACCTTATTCAAGAGTTGTAGTTAATAACATTATCAATTTTGCAGGAGAACGTCCGTATGCCTGTGATATTTGTCAGAAACGTTTTGCTGTGAAAAGCTACGTAACAGCACACAGGTAAATATAAAAATTAATACATAATATTTAATTTGAAGTAAAATATAAAAATAAAATTCAGCTGGAGGGGCTGCCCGTACCTCGCTACGCCCATGAATAAGGTACATACATACATATCTTCACGCCAGATCCCTTGCGGGGTAGGCAGAGACAATTGAGCGCCATTTGACACGATCACGACATACCTCTTTCGCTTCGTCGACATTCAAGTTAAACTGTTTTAATAGATCCCCTAGAGGTGAATGGTGTTTTTGACATGACTTACTGATGTGCGCTTTTTATTTTAGATGGTCTCACGTTGCCGACAAGCCCCTGAACTGTGACCGGTGTTCGATGACGTTCACGTCGAAGTCCCAGTTCGCGCTCCACATCCGCACACACTCGGCCGCCTCCTGCTACGAGTGTAGTGTCTGCGGACGGACCTTCGTCAGGGATAGCTATCTTATAAGGTCAGCAAAATGGTGCCACATATTCATGGTTAACTTTGTTTATAAACAAAGTAGAATCAACATGTTGCTGTCTACTTATTTATCAAGAAAAATCACAGCTTTTTTTTTTTTTTTTTATATATTAATGGCATTAGTAACAATTTGCCAGTGTCAAAAATCACAGCTTTATTATTTTATTATACATATTGACAATATGGTATTATAGGCCAAGATTTTATATTATTTACACAGATTCAAATAAAACTAAAATTAAATAACTTGCCCTATATTCATTTTCAAAAATGATAAATAATAAACTCTATTTAAAAAACTAAAAATGTATATTTACGTGTATAAACGGGTCTAAGATGTTTATTTCTATGTCGTTTTTCACAACTGATCAAAGTGAGTTTTAGAATGGAGTAGAACGCTAAACATCGGTAGTAGCTGGACCGTTATAGCACATTTATTTATATTCTATTGCTATTATTTATTCCTGAAAAATTTCTAGATGAATTTACGATGTACCTCCTCCTGTGAAATTTTCAGCAATTGGCGATACGGGTTGAAGACAATCGCCTTTTTTTTACCAATATGCGCGAAATTCGCCATTATTGATTTGCCGTATCGCCAACGATATGTTGAAAGGTTTCGCCATTTTCTAAATAGTCCTTCGAGCCGGATGTGATGAAGCTTCCGTTTACCACCTATCGCGGCGCTGGAGCTATTTTGCGGTTTTAGATCGACTTGCGTAGATATCTCAGAATACGTTCCCAGGCCCATTGCATTAACTGCAGTTATATTATAATATTTCGTGTTGGTTGAACAATTGTGAATTATTTCAGACATCACAACCGCGTTCACCGAGACAACCACAGCAACATGTCGGCCAACAGTATTGCCAACATCAACAGTGTGGCCACCAACACCAGCTCGGCCAACTACGACTCTCCCGGAGTCTGCGATCTCAGGTAAACTAAATAATATTATACCTAAATAAAAACTAGTTTTAGGTACAGAGGTACCAGAAAAAAACTCAAATTGTTTGCAAACATAAGAGTTGCCAAACATCATTATTAGTATTCCCGACATTACAGCTTAGTCAACTACGAATCTTGCAAGTGTTACTAAAATTGTCTCATGGAAAAACTTTTAATGGTGCATGAACCGAATACAGAAACCATCTATGCCATGAGACCGAAAATACAGCAAACAATAGCCCCGTATCATTGGTAATTCGACATATATCCGTCAGGAGCTGATAGGGTGGCCAAAATGCCACAGATTGAATCGCCATATGTATGCCCGAAGTAATAAAAAAAACTAGTTATTAAATAAGTGCAATTAAAAAAATATTTAGCTGGGAGTTCAAATTAGGCTATAAACATAATTAAAATACTAAATTAGGTTTACCGGACCGTCCACCCACACCAGTGTCAGTGTGGAGAGCCCGTGGAACATCTCGGACACCAAGGGCTTTCTTGCGCGAGAAGTGCTGGCCGCATACCTCGTCACGCTGCTCTCAATGACATCATCCGAATGGCTTTTGTCACTGCTGGAGTACCCGCGATCCTAGAACCCTCTGGGATTGCGCGGAGCGATGGCAAGAAACCCGACGGCATGACTGTTGGGCCGCGGGAACTTAGCAGGTCACCGGTGTGGGATGTGACATGTGTAGACACGTTAGCCCCATCACACATCCAGGCGACATCGTCAAGCGCGGGGAGTACGGCGGTTTCTGCTGAGAACCTCAAGCTGCCAAAATACGCCAACGATGGGCTCATGGGGACACTCAGCCAAGGAGTTGTCCAAACGGCTAACGAAAAAGTCTGGAGACAGGAAGGCTGGCAATTATTTCTGTCAACGTATTAGCCTCACTATACAGAGGGGAAATGTTGCCAGCCTCCTTGGGATTATCCCTGAAGGGTTGTCTCTAGAGGACAAGTTTTATTTATAGTTTATTAGGTTTAGTTTATATTTAATTTTTAATCTAGCGGAAGATGCTCAGACGCAATGCTCACTCCATAAATTAGTTACTAAGAATAATTTTCAGTTTAATGTTATCCCTCTTAATAAAATAAAAATACTAGAACACTACATAATTGTGTACTGAACTATGTTGTTTCATTTGAGATGAGAAGTATGTAATTGGTAGATCGCACAGGGTTTCGTCAGTATCTTGGTTCTAGTCAAGTCGGCCACCCCTGTCTTAGGCTGTATTAATAAGTATTTTGTTACAATGAAATTATGTTTTTGGTTTAGTTTTGTGCCGATGGTCAACCGCTACATGACGTCCCAGGGCACCCAGGTGTCGATGCAGGACCCCCCCAGTAAGCTGGGCGCCATGTCTCCGCAGTCCATAGCGTCGATATGTGAGTAATGTCATCTACTGATATTGGTATATCTTTCTCACGGCCGGTTGCAGAAAGGATGATTAAAATAATCTTTGATCAATATTTTGATATACGCCACATGATTGGATTTAGCTTGTCACTTTCATTTTGTTAGCCAATGACGTGTCTCATATAAAGATATTTCTGCGTGTACAAATTTTAACAAAATATAATTAAACAATAAAAAGTATGAGATTAAAGTATCATCACGACCGTATCCCTTGCGAGGTGGTCAGAAACCACGCTTTTAAAGAAGCGGAATCACATTTAGCCAACTTTACTATAGGCCAATTATGACAAGTGGCAAGCTCGTCGATGTTTCTAGCATACCAAACTCAAGAAATATCCCAGATAAATTTCATATTAATAAATTTATTTACTTAAATTAATAAATATGTTTGTGTCCTGACCAGGAATCGAACCCGGACTAGAACTACCGGAAATAGACCACGAAAGCCTTTATATTAAACAATAAAAAGAGAGCAATACATAATAAAGTTCTTAAGTATCTTTTGTTTTAAAAAATAATTTACTGTTGATTTTGTTAGTCAAAAGTGGTGTTTTTTGTTTAATAATGTGCTACAATGTGTATAATTATAAAAATCTATAAATTTGACACTATATACATAGTTGCAGTATTTTTCTTTTGCGGATTTCCCGCGCTTTTAACGATTGTATACTCGACGTGTCTGGACGATAATGACCGTTTCCCTTTCGGGGTGGTCAGAAACCACGCTTATAGATAAGCGAATTTACATCTAGCCAACTTTACTACTATATAGGTCAATCATGACAAGTGGCAAGCTCGTCGATGTCTTCAGCGTACCAAACTCGAGAAATATCACAAATAAAATAAATATTAATTAAATATATTTATTTACATTT
This sequence comes from Tinea semifulvella, assembly GCA_910589645.1. Classification (NCBI taxonomy): domain Eukaryota; kingdom Metazoa; phylum Arthropoda; class Insecta; order Lepidoptera; family Tineidae; genus Tinea; species Tinea semifulvella. The sequence continues at coordinate 9,819,003 of OU342599.1, forward strand.
TTGTGTCCCGACCAGGAATCGAACCCGTTACCTCCGAGTCTAAATCCACAGACTTAACCGCTAGACCACGAAGGCAGTAAAATTTAATAATAACCTCTTAAAATCATTAAAAAGAAAGTATATATTACGTTTGACATGGCTGTATGGTCTTAATCCTTTTGCCTTAATCCTAAAATAAAATAAAATTCAATGAATGTATGTTCATTTCAGCATCACCTCCTCCGCCGCACACTCCTACCCCCCAACCAATGTCGGGCCAAATGCATCTTGCTGACTGATCGCAGGAGGTAAGTTTTACCAACAATTTATTTAAGCGATCAACGTGTTTACATTATCTTGTCTTTTATTAATTTTGCAAACACTACTTGAAGACCAGCATTGCATTCTATAGCCGCGTTCGTTTTATAGCATTTCCAACATCTTGTAGCAACTTCCTAAGCTAGCACGAAAAGCCTACGAGGCTTGTGTTACGGAAACTAGATGGTTGATAAACTACATATTATACTTTTTTTTTTTGTAAATATATACATTGATATAAACACCCAGACCGAGACAAATTATACAATGGACTTCATGGAAGAATACTATTATACTCTGGTTTAGTGGTAACAAACGTTGCCGTGAACTCGGGAGGTCGTGGGTTCGATTCCCACCGGGGGCAAGTTGTACATTGTATAATTTGTCTCGGTCTGGGTGTTTATATGTATAGTATGTATATATTTACAAAAAAAAAAGTATAATATGTAGTTTATCAACCATCTGGTTTCCGTAACACAAGCCTCGTAGCTTACCACGGAAATTAGATGGCGCTGTGTGACCTGTCTGGAAATATTTATTATTATTATATAAGCTGGGTCCTGAGGAACTAAAAGACACACGAACTAAACTGAACGACTAGTAACTAGGAAGTAATTTTTATAATGTATTCCAGAGCCTGCTGTTGGTGGATTAACAATGGTGCCGCACCCAGAGAGTAGCCATCAACTCGAGCAGCTGATTTAAACATAGTCTATTTATTTTTACATCTCAAATTATCCTGCAAAGTAGCTTGGCAGCAAGGAAGAGCATTTATAGGACAGATGGCATGCTGGCACCTCCCGACACAAACCTTGTAACTACACAATTTGACTAAATCACGTGGTCACTTTCCAAAATTTGTTCACGATTGTTGACGTTTACGTCTACTCTCAATCAGTTTAGTTGCGCCGCCGCCAGTGACGACGTTAGCTTTATAATCTTGTTGAAATTGGCATCACGAACGATGAATGCAATAATCGATCAACAGTCTGCTAAATTTTGGATACATTAAGTCATAAAAATGACGGAATCTATCTAAATTTTAATGATATAAGTTCTCATATTAAAATTTTGCCGTCCTTTGGAACTAATGATATTGACCAAATCAGGTTTTTGATTTTGTAAGTGGCAACATTTTTAATTACTTACCGACCGAAATCGCTAAGATCTTGACTGCGTGCCCAGCGGGGTGAGGCGGAGAGCACAACCGTCCGAAAACGCATTGTCTAAGATCGATTACGTTTATCCAAAATGTCAAAATCTTTTGCTTTCCGCCTCCTCCTCCTTACGTCGTTTTCCTCAATGCTGAGGGTCGTAACACCCTCCACAGATCACTTTGTGTCAGACGAGACATCTCACTGCGCCATTCGGGTCTGTCTGTTAAGTATGGTTCGGATCTGGTCAGACAACGTTATCGGGCTTCGGCCACGGGGCATCTTGCCTTCGGTTTTACCCGTGATCACCAGCTTTTCCAGATTGGCCGAACTTTTTCGTGCTATATGACCAAAATACTCAAGAACTGCAGACAGAAGACAGCCTGGTAGTGACTTTGAGCTCCTTGAGTATTGATACATTGGTTCTCCGCGCTATCCACGGAATGCGTAACATATGCATTCCGCCTAGATTTGACAAATCTATCTTAGATGATTCGTCGAGGACAGGCTGATGTATATCGAACGACTAACAATCTATTAAATATTATATTCGATGTGTTTTTGCCTTTTACAAATTGTATAGTTAGATAGTTTGTGGGAAGTGTGTCAGTTGTTTGTGATAGTGGGCCCTAACTTAAGTTCGGCAGTTCCGTCGTAGGCCTAAATTTTGATCTCATATTCTTATTTGCGTAGTCAAGTACCTACGGAACTTAAAACCTTCTAAATTCTAAATTAAAATGTCTCAATGCTTGTCATACATGTTAGATTAGTGATAGAGTAACAATATCTTATTACAATGCTTTAAATTAGTGTTTGTCGGTAGGAATAATGAAATACAGATGCAGGGCTTTAAATCTACTCAAATTCAAATCACCGTGTTAGGACAAAAACCTACAAAATTAAAAAAAAAAAAAAAAAACATTTTTTACATCTTATGACTTGTAACAGCAATATAAGGTCCGGATTAATAGTAGTTGCTCGGCAAGTGCTTAGGACGAGCCATTACTCAGAACTGTCAATGTCAGTTTTTACTCTTTTTTTTTGTTCTCTTCTCCCGGTGGATGAAGAATGAGGTGATAGGGAAGCCTTGCCTTCCCAGATTTTTAAAATCAAAATCAAAACATTTATTTTCTAGAATACGGTACATATTGTGGCTAGTAGTGGTAGTTTCCCGGCGTATCCTGCCGTCATGCAGCGTGAAAATATTTACAGTTATATAGTTTACAGTCAATAGTTTCAACACATCTAAATACATAAAAAAAAAAAAATGGAACAATAAATTACATGTCAATTACCTACTTATATTATGTCAAAGATTTATTATGATACTATTTATGATAATAATTTAATTATCCTACTCAAGTAGATCACTAAGAAATTCCTTATTTGAATAGTATACCTTTAGTACTTTTTCATGAGTTAATGAAGTCATCATCAAATTGCAGATGCTGCAGAATTTGATGCTTTTCTTGGAGTCACTCGCGGCATTATCGAGCCTAAACTCGTCGGGTAAAATATGGGAGTTGACAGCGCGGTGAAACCGCAACAAATAAACTGCAACTTGTGCCCCATATTTAAAGTCCAATTTATCGATTTCCATAGTTATTCACATTGTAGCACATTATTAAACAAAACAACACCACTTTTGACCAATAATATCCACAGTAAATTAATTTACAAAACAAAAACTTGCACTTGACATGTCCACGCAAATTACCTCCCCCAGTTTTTACTTTAAAATTTTAAGAGTTCTGAGCTCTTGCTAAGGACTGGCGAAGCAACGACTATTAATCCGGACGTAAGAGTGTGTTATTGATATAAGAACTAACTTACAAAATTGTAAGACAATCGGATATTATCTTCTGCCATTGAAATTTCTAAAAAAATAATTTATAATTTGCGTTTTCGGCTAAAACCGTTTGTTTAATTGGTTTTAAGACGAAACTATGCGTCACAGTGCTTAGTCGATTTTTGTAACGACTGGTGTAAAAAAGTGAACATACAAAAAAAAATGTTGGTTTGCTCTAACACGGAAAAATATATTTATTCGCAGGTTTTTTACAACAAGGTCTTATGTTCACAATGCTTTCTAAAAAAACTTATTAATTTGGTACATTGTTTGTATAAATGTTCAGTTATTAAAAAAAAATGTTTTATTATTATTATTTTTACAAAGAACATGTTTACCACTTGCCGGTGTTGCCAGCATTCTAAACTCCATAAAAAAAATATGTTTTAGCTATACATTTATTAACTAACAGTGGGTCTGGTCCATAAATTCAAGGTCGCTCAGCGAGCCATGGAGAGAGCTATGCTTGGTGTATCTCTGGTGGATAGAATTCGAAACGTTGATATTCGTCAGAGAACGAAAGTTACAGACATAGCTTTTAAAATTAGCAAGCTGAAGTGGCAATGGGCCGGACACATCTGCCGCAGAACCGACGATCGATGGGGCAAACGGGTTCTAGAGTGGAGACCACGTACGGGAAGACGCAGAGTGGGACGACCCCCCGCCAGATGGACAGATGACCTAAAGAAGGTCGCTGGTGGGGGTTGGATGAGGGTAGCGAAAGATCGCGTTAAGTGGCGAGCCTTAGGGGAGGCCTACATCCAGCAGTGGAGAGATACAGGCTGATGATGATGATGATGATACATTTATTATATTAAAATTGAGATCTGTCAAGTATATATTTTGTACAGTAACAATATAATTACAAATTATCAGACAATTTATTATATTTTTGATAGATGAACCGAAGCGAGTTGAAGATATTTACTATGCTTGATGTAAATAGTAGGTTTGAAGCCTTGTTAATGTTTGTGGTATCGTGCCAGAGGACTCCGCATCCATTCTGTACAAAGCTTATATTTTGTAGAAATGTGTTAACTCCTAGAGTCCTTTTAACGGTGTTACTTCGCCGACCATCTTTTTTGGGTCATTGGGTAAAATATATAAACCTCCGAATAAAAAAAATATAATTACAAAATCTCATATTTTTTAGAAAATATTATAGAAATAAATTGATTTTGATTTGAAGTTTACAAAAAAATATCGATTTTTATAATTTTATCGGGTCTTTACGCGATTTACCTTAGAGACATATTTTTCCCGACGTTTCAGCCAAGTTGCATTGGCCGTGGTCACGGGTCGACTGGAGCTATGCGGTGTAGTCTCGTACATACTGGGCGGCAGATGTAAACCTACCCACTTATCACTTTTAAAAGTTTTTAGAAATCACGACACACGACACTTACAATATCCTTGGGAAAAGTCGGGAGAAATATGTCTCTAAGGTAAATCGCGTAAAGACCCGTTAAAATTATAAAAATCTATTATGAATGTGCGCGAAAGTTTAAAAACATCGATATTTAATTATGTTGTTTTTGCCTAAAACATATGTTTTTAAAAACATTTACTTAGTCTAAATTTTATATTTTTTGTATATTTCAATTAAATTCAAATTCAAATATTTTTATTTTAGATATAATCCATATTCTTATATTTAACATATTAATATTACTTTACAATATATTTATTATTATATAAATATATTGTATAAATAAATAAATCATTATTATATTAACTTGTATGTTACAAAAACGATTGTCGACAAAGTATGACCGTTAAGACAAAATTTGTATCTTTAAAATTGGAGTAATCCTTATGAAGTGCCTAAATACATGAAAATGGCAATACATATTGGTAATGATAAGGAGGCAATAAGCACCGGCGACTAGCTTCTTACTGAATTTGTGTGCCTTCTACGCGTTAGGCTACGTACCGTACCGTACACCATTCTTTATATCCTCGGCGACAAATCAAAACCAGCTAAATTGTTGAAATTTCGTTTTTATAATAATTATTGTTTTTTATTGACAATAACAAGATTTAATCCCCTCATTCCGAATCGCGCTCAGAGCGCTTAGAACGAATATGACACTGACCGTCTCGTTCCGAATCAAATATCGCGATTTGGATGCTCAGAGCGTGATCTCAATTCGGAAAATGTTGTTTTTTTTTTAAATGTATGGAAGATAAATTGCGGACTCCACATCTTTGAGTATGAATACTATCAAATATACATCTCTCGGTTTATTCATCTTTATATGTGTAAAGTTTAATATTATTAACTTATTTTGTTGGAAATTAAAATGGCGCGGGACATTATGACAAACAAGTGACAGCGCTCAGAGCGATCTACCTCGATATCGTGAGCAGTCTAAGCGCGAGAAATGATGTCATTTGTGACGTCACACAGCTTTGGCAAAACAGTTTAAGCGCGTCTCGCAACACCTTTAAGCGTGCTCAGGTTACTATTATCGCGTCTCGGAACGAGGGAAATGTGTTAGTAACAGACAAACTTATAAACTATGTTATAATATTTTATTAAGGAAACAACTGAAGAAAAAAAAACACCCGTAATTCAAGCGATGGATATTCGTAGTTTATGTCACATCTACTAAATTAAAAGAGTGCTGGTACTCCTTGCCAACCCGTCTGGCCAGCGTGTGTAGGCCAAATTCTCTTGTTATGTGTTCTGGAAGGTACATTCCTAGCAGTGGAGGTCTAAGACCACCACCAGCTAAATGAGTCTTAATTTGAAATTAAAATTTTATGGAATAAATAAAAAAACAGCCACTTTAAATGGTTAATATTACAAGTTTAAAGAGTGTTCGATTCGAATGGATGGTACCGTAATTTATTTGAATTTAAAATAGGATCAATTATACATATGCTCTGATGGATAGAATTCGAAACGTTGATATTCGTCAGAGAACGAAAGTTACTGACATAGCTTTTAAAATTAGCAAGCTGAAGTGGCAATGGGTTGGACACATCTGCCGCAGAACCGACGATCGATGGGGCAAACGGGTTCTAGAGTGGAGACCACGTACGGGAAGACGCAGAGTGGGACGACCCCCCGCCAGATGGACAGATCACCTAAAGAAGGTCGCTGGTGGGGGTTGGATGAGGGTAGCGAAAGATCGCGTTAAGTGACGAGCCTACATCCAGCAGTGGAGAGATACAGGCTGATAATGATGATGATGACACATATTTGCATGCGTGGTTTAATTAATAATAATAATACGGTTTAGTTATATTATTACCAGTTTAATTTCGTTTCCAAAGCCGAGTTATGGATTGCAATTCCGCAGCTCTTTTTTGCTGGGCTGGATTTCTCAGTTCCGCATTCTTAATATAATTTCAGGATCCCAGTAAAACAAGATATTTTTGTAATAAAATCCACATTTATTTATAGTTAGTAATTTTTAATTGCTTCCTTTGGTATAAATATACTCTTGTCGGCTCTTATGCCACCATTGCTTGCTCTTGTTCCTAACATTATTCAGAAATTGTTATAACTTTATCCAGTCCTATAATTACTTATCTGTCTAACAGACAATTTTTCGAACGAATTTTTGGTACTTAATTAAACCTGTTAATTTTTACTTAAGTAATAATTAAGTACCAAAAATACGTTCGAGAAACTGGCTGTAAATCGATATTATTTTGCTAACTTTGGTGAAAAAGTGGCGCTATTTTTAAAAACTCCACGAACCACGAATCCGCGTTTATATGTGCGGGATCTCGTGCAGACAATAAATGGAGCGGGATTGAGGAATCCGGGACCACATGTAAAGCCGAAAAAGTTAAATATTTTGATACTATATGCGCGCAAAACATCATATACTAAAGTTCAATAAAACACAAAATAGTTGTTTGCGAGGTTTTCATCAGTCGCCGACGATATGATTTATTATTTTTTATATATAAATGTCTCAAATGTAGCCCATGAAGGCTTTGTTGTTTATTATATTTTATAAATATTTTTATTTATTGAAATGAAGTTTTGTATTTGGATATTGTTTTCGTCGGAATAGAATATTTAGAAGGGTGAAACAATTAAATTACTATTAATTGCCCAGTAGAGTAAAAATATGAAATAATTATTATTCGTAGTAAAAACGGAATACATAATTATGGAATGACTTTAAAAATCGGACTTTATAAAATTTCACCTGTTTGTCGATTTTGACCGAATCCATTTCAACAGTTAATCCTATTAGGTAAAAACAAGATTTATAAATATGTAAACTTTACCATAAATCAGAACAGAAAAATCTTAGTTTATTTCATTTGATAAACATTATTATGTTTAATTTACATTTTCAAACTAAAATAAATCATTTATCTGAAAATACGACTTACTAAATATCTATTCTCAAATGAAAGTGGTCGACCGATTGATTATTTTTATATTGTCTCTTAAATCATATTTATTTATATGATTTTGTTGCAACACTTCTCAAAAGTATTCTATTTGGATGATTGTTTTATATTTAGCAGTAATAAAATGATATAGCATAGTGCAGTAGTCTTCCATGACTGGTATGGTTTGCATGGAGAGCGGCGGCGTACGGAATATTCCCATTGGTCACCACCTGTTTAAATCGTACACATACTGTAATACTCGAATATTGTCGCAAAACTATTACGTACATGGTTGATATTGTCACAAAATTATTTACGTACGTACGTAAATAATATTGTTATAATACCTACAATTACTTACGTGGTTAATATTGTTACAAAATGATTACGTACGTAGTTAATATTGTCACGAAATTATTACATACCTAAATAATATTGCCATATTACTATCACGTACTTAAATAATATTGTCATAATACTATTTATTACGTATGTGGTTAATTTTGTCACCAATTTATTACCTAGGCAAATATTATTGTCATAATATTATTACGTACGTGGTTTATATTGTCACAACTTGATTACGTAGGTAAATAATATTGTCATAATACTATTTATTACGTACGTGGTTTATATTGTCACAAAATTATTACGTAAGTATTTAATAAATAATAAAGACTTACATGTTAAAACCATAAAAAATACTTTAAACAAAACGAAACAATTTGTAAATAGACAGAAATTTGTGATAACAAGTAACTTTGCCTGCTAGATGACACTGAGTCGAAATAGTCCCAATTTCTTACATAAGTTTAAAATAATACTAATAATAATAATTCTCTTGCACCAAATTTCAATATTCTACTATAAATGATAAATAAAATGAAAAATAATTTACAGTTGTTTGGCAAAATAATTGGTAGCCAACGGGAATATTCCCGGCGCAGGGGATTTTTTTATGGGTTGCCATAGATAATATCAAAGATAGATTGGTGCCATTTCTCGATGTGGTAGAATAAGTTTAGTTAAGTCTGCAGGGTAGTTGGAAATAAAATGTTCTGTTCTCGGCGATTCGGCTCGACCCTGTCTAGTGTTATTTTTACCAAATTGATGTATACAAATATTTTTTTTATATGAATGTTTTCATTCAGATTCGTCTAGAAATTGTAAGAGAACCTAATTTTATTTCCATATTGTTGTGTGTCGATGTGCATGTAATATTGAAGTGTACATACGGTAGGGTTATTTATTGTGGAGGAAAGAGATGGTCCCCCCAAGTGCAATACTAGGAACACGCTGTCGAGCCCACTACATACCAGGGAGGCGATGGTGTAACTCGTTGCGTCTTGCTAATCTTAATAATCTCATACATTAGCAAAACGCAAGATAGCTATTAAAAGTTACACAATCGCCCCACAGATCTTTACATAATCTGTATAAGTCTGTAGTAGGCCACTATTATAATAATTATATACATAAAAAAATTTGATAGTCTTCAATATTTTTTTATATTTTGATAGTTCTGTACATAAAAAAAATGTAGGCCAATACGTCATCGCTGATTGATATATCAGTTTATTGTAAGTTGGAAATGATATTGAATATAACTTAATTATTTCTTTACACTACAAAGTTAACATCGCTCGGGAAACAACCAAACATTTTTTTTAAGTAAAAGTATTGTATCATCACGACCGTTTCCCTTTCAGGGTGGTCAGAAACCACGCTTATAAATAAGCGGATTTTCTTTGAGCCAACTTTACCATAGGACAATCATGACAAGTGGCAAGCTTGTCGATGTCTCCAGCGTACCAAACTCGAGAAATATCTCAAATAAATTAAATATAAATAAATATTTTTGTGTCCCGACCAAAATCGAACTCGGTACCTCCGAGTCTTAATCCACGGACTTAACCGCTAGACCACGGAGGCAGTCAAACATTTTTTTAAATCATAATAAACTGCCTCCGTGGTCTAGCGGTCAAGTCCGTGGATTTGGATTTGGAGTTACCGGGTTCGATTCCTGGTCCGGTCACCAATATTCATTAATTGAATTGAATTAATATTTAATTTGTTTGTGATATTTCCCGAGTTTGGTACACTAGATCGTCATCGACGAGCTTAATTGGCCTATAGTAAAGTTGGCTAAATGTGAATCAGCTTTTATAAGCGTGGTTTCTGACCACCCCGGAAGGGAAACGGTCGTGATGATACTCAAATATACAATTTTCAATAAAATTTTCAATGCAATTTTAAAATGACTTAGTTGTTTCTTAAGCAATATATTTAAGTCTTCATCAGGCCTGGGTACAATAGTGTTACAGATTTTGTAGGTTGAAGGTTTTATGATAGAGAGGGGGTAGTGTGCAATAGATTACAGTAGTGTAGATTGACTGGTCTGGTGAAGACAACTACAGAACATAAGAATACCAGTAGAAATAGCAATCGCGCTAAATAAATACAAATCAGTATTTACTTTTTTACTGAATATCATTGCATTCCTAGCAAAGAAAATGTCATACAAGTACTTGTAAGGTTTCGAGAAATTACTACTTTTATTAATTGTTAATATTTATATGTTGATATTTTGTTTATAAAGAATAACAAACACTACAATGATTTAAATAAAATAAAAATCAAGCTGATAAAAATATAACTTAAATCTAAATATATGTTGATTATATATAATTAATAAATGAAAATCATATACTTGGGGCGATTTTAGGTACATTCGTATTTAAGCACGAAGGATTGGCCCGCATGCTTAGTTGTCATTTATGCTAAATAAGTTTTTCATATTGTCTGTGAACTGGCAATCCGTCGTAACTGTTGCTAACATTTTAAGACAAATAAAATACTAAATAATAACATATGCGAAGTCAATTAATATCATTAAATAAAAATTTACAGCTATCTAAATAATAAAATTAAAAATAAACTAAACTATAAATAAAAAATAATAATTGAAAAGAGATAACTTTTATGTAAAACATAACATATACTTATAAAAATCAGTTTTTTACCTATTTTTTATTTTTTGGTTTATTACGCCACAAAGAACAATTTGTGGCTATAATATTTATTTCTTAAACGTTGAAATTGGACTATTTTCCAGTTCAAATACAATATTCAAACAAAATATTCTAATCTCGCATATGTGAGCAAATACACATGCCACTAAAAGCGCCCTTAAGTATTTTTTTGTCTTGTGATACTTTTGCCTTGAAGCGATATGTAATTCTTGGGACGTTAAGTCGATATGTGCAATGACAGGCAATGCTGTAGAACTAATTACATAAAGCCCGCGATTTGTGCTCGTTTTTTCTGTTCTGTGGTACCGTACTCCGATGTAGTGAAGTAGTGTATAACCAAGCCATTGAAAACAGTATTACTTAGAGAAATTAGGTATCCGTTAAAATAAAGCAGCAATTTTTGTATCTAGTTAAATTTTAATTCATTCAGCCCCTAGAACACAGCGTCCTAGATCTCCACTGCTGGAGAAGGGCCTTCCAGAACATAATCTGGAGAATTTGGCCTACACTCGCCACGCCTGGCCAGACGGCTTGGCTAGGAAATAATGTCAATTTTTAAAGACAATTTATTTACGATTCCAAAAGCTGGTTTTAGTGGAACCGGGACCGACGGCGTAACGTGCTCTCCGAGGCACGGGAAATGTACGTAAGAAAAATGTATTTCTCATTGGAACATGCCGGGGGGCTTGAACCGAGACCTTTGTAGGATTTAAGGGACGCGTTCTTATAACCGAGGCACAACCGCGCCGTAGTTAATTAAATATAGACTAAATATAACAAAATATATGTCTCTTTAAATGGCGACAACTTGCTGTAGGGACTGACGTCAGTGTCTTCCATTCTTATACTTTACCAACAAGCGATTTTAATTTAAAAAGTAACTAGATCATTATTTGCTGCTCTATTACCAGATACAAATCGAGAGCCCACTATTTGTTTAATACTAGTTATACAAACTACCAATATAGAGAAAAATATCATAAAAACAATAATACATAGTGATAATTTTATATAGCCTAGAAAGTGCAAGGTGTAGTCGAGCCGACCTATTTTAAACTGTTTAAAAACTGAATTTAAATTAACCTAAATAATCTAGTCAATTGGTAATTATGCCTAGAATCAAATCCGGCAGAAAAGAGTTCGTTACGAAGTTTTTTAGCAAATCTAATGACGGTCATTTTGTGGACCATTGTTTTTTAGCATAATAATAATAAATATTTTCAGACAGGTCACACAGCGCCATCTAGTTTCCGAGGTAAGCACGAGGCTTGTGTTACGGAAACTAGATGGTTGATAAATTACATGTTATACTTTTTTTTTTTGTAATTATATACATATTATACATATAAACACCCAGACCGAGACAAATTATACAATGTACAACTTGCCCCCGGTGGGAATCGAATCCACGACCTCCCGAGTTCACGGCAACGTTTGTTACCACTAGGCCACGGAGGCGGTCAAAAGCATAGAATATAAATAAAAATTATATGCGATGTAGTAAATAAAATATTAAAAGGAACGTTAAAATCATATTTAATTGGCTGTTACATCGATATACACTAGAACAATAACGCCTGGAAACGAAATTTGAAATGGCAATCGTCGATATGGCATTTATGCCTATATAATGTTCGTATGGATTATTAAAAAAAAAAACTAATAAATCCCGAATGACGGGTCATTTACCGTGCGCGTTAAATAGGGCAAGTTTTACTGAGCCATATCGGGTCGGTTACTAAACCCGTAAATCTAATAGTCAAATCATCATGATAAGCGCTTTCGGGATTTATTAGTTTTTTTTAATAATCCATACTAACGTTATGTTGCCATAATTGCCTTATCGACGATTGTCATTTAAAAAAAAAAAGAAAAAGACGGACTATAGTTTTTGTGCAATTATTAGGTGTCACAATGCATTAGAATAACAAAAAAAAATGTTCAAAAATATGCTTGCACGCTTACAAAACATTTTTTTTGCCCAAAAATGTTAATTACATCGAACTATCGTTCTTGCGATATGTTTACGTATGGATTAACAATACGGCTAAACATCTCTAAAGGTGTGTTTGAGTTGAAAGCAAAGCTGCAAAAAAATTTTCCGAATTAAAGCGTAATAAAGTGCTTAAAGCGACAAAGTCAAACACAGTGATTAAACCCCGATTTCCAAAATGATTATTAAATTAACGCAAGTTAAACTCTAAATTTACTATGTCAATGAGATTATTAAGCAACATTGTATGCTCATCTTTAGTCCTGAAGTTTTTAGTAAACGAAGGAATGATCTTGTGTGTGGAAGCTCTCAAGCTTTTCAAAAAGTCTTTACTAGCAGATTTTTCTGTTTTCTGGGTCCATATTTATATAATAAAGAGATAGCTATATATCAATGCACTAAAGTGATATGTAGAAAGAATGTCACACAATGGCTACAGTCTCTTGACTATACAACTGAGGAATTACTGTCAATAGTAAAGTAGGAATGCGATAATAACAAAGTATGTAAAGTTTAAACACCCTCTTACACACACTCACACACTTACATCATAAACAAAAAGAGGATCTCAACCACACAATTTTTATTTTTTAATTTATTTTTCTTTTTGTGTACATTTTGTTTCTTTTATTATTTTGTAATTAAAAGTAATAATATATTTAAAAGGGTGTCTGGGCGTTGACTGCCGACGGACAGACCTATACATATAGGCTTAGTTCGGCTGCAAATGTCTGTTTTTCTGTGCATGCATAATGATATATGTTATTGTTTCATATCTTGTAACTTTTTTACTGAATAAAGATATTATTATTATTAGCTAAATGAGGAACAGTTTTAAAAAGGTCGGCTCAACTAGATTTTAAGAGCAATATCGGAAGGCGACATAACGTCTTTCGATGTCGTTCTATATATCCATAGATTAAATTGTGAATGCGAATAGATAACACCAAGTTAGTTTGTAGTTTACTACATGTAAGATTGTCTCATTGATAAAAAAAATTAAAAGGTTTTGGGGCAATATTAAATTAAATCAACACAAGGAACAATGTTTGTCATAATCAATGGGTGTAACGCATTTGCATCCCTCTCATTTTCAAAGATTTTTCAAGTTTGATTGTACTTTTTAACTGCCTTCGTGGTCTAGCGGTAAAGTTCGTAAATTTAGACCCGGAGGTGCCAGGTTCGATTCCTGGTCGGGACACAAAAATATTTATTAATGTAAATGAATACATTTCATTAACATTTAATTTATATGTGATATTTCTCGAGTTTGGTACGCTGGAGACATCGACGAGCTTGCCACTTGTCATGATTGGCCTATAGTAAAGTTGGCTAAATGTGAATCCGCTTATTCATAAGCGTGGTTTCTGACCACCCCGAAAGAGAAACGGTCGTGATGATGATACTGATTGTACTTTTGAGAACTGTGAGGAGAGCACGTTTTGCCGTTGGTCCCGGTTCCACTAATACCAACTTGTGGAAAAGTTAATAAATTGTCATTAAAAATTACATCACATCCTCGCCAAGCCGACTGGCCAGCGTGGCGAGTGTGGGCCAAATTCTCCAGATTATGTTCTGGAAGGCCCATCTCCAACAATGGATTCTAGGGGATGTAATGATTGGATTGTGCCAGCGAAAGAGATGCAAATACGTAAAACCCGTTTAAAAACTTTGTCCTGGATTTCGTTGCGTGTTATTTTAAATCAAGCTTGTGTTTAGTGTTAAGATAATACGCAATGCACAACTAATATGGAACGTTGATCGCGAATTTGTAGACAAAAAATAATATTTTTAGATATGTTGCGCGTGTTTTTAACAATCTTTAGAAACTTTAGTATATTTTTTATTAATGAGCTGGTCCTAACATGTAGGTATAATGTTCGAATACGTGTGGCAGATGACAGTGAACCGGAGGTGACACAAGCTTCCCTGTAAATTATGATCACCGTCCGATTCATTGCCATCGCGCCATATTATTTTATCATAAAGGCCGAGTTTCCGCGCGATGTACCAATGGCTGTCTGTCGGTTCTTATATTTTCGCAGGCAACTAAGCTTCCATTTACTTAAAATTTGGCAAGTAACCTTTGGTAAATAGCGCGGAACTATATAAATGATATTTGTAACTGTGAAGACACGTCACGCAATGATGCAGCAATATATTTAGGTACACTCAGAGGTGCTCGCCTTCTGAGCGCGGCGAGTCTTTCCTGTTCAAATTATATCGAATATTTTGCATACCGAAAGTTAGTTACTAGGGTATATAGGAGAGCCATTATAATATGTAATCGTGTCACTATAATTTGATATCTCTTTCTCTACTTTATTTCACTTGTAGAAAAGACTGAATTTGCTTTTAAATCGTATTATAGAAGAAAGAGAAGTCCACAATGTTCGGATTGTAAAATATTCTTCCCCTTTTGGCAGCAGTTGATCTGATTCGGTTTGGGCCGGGTGATGGACCAAGCAGTTTGTGTATACATATCCTTGGCACGGAGGAGGCGCCGGAGCCTCGAGGTAGCTATAATGAGCAAATAACACTTGAGCCTTGTGTAATCTTATCTTATAAGTACATATTTAGTTGTATTGTATCATTAGATTAACTTCCGCTTTGCCGAAATATTGAGTTGCTTACATTGGTTAACACGAGTACAGCCTTTATGTTTTCTGAATACTGAGAGCTATTTCTAAGTCAGTCGTTTGGTTTGTATACTAATTGAGACTATAAGTCGCGTACCAAACTTTTGAAGTGTTTTACAACCCTCGTATTATTTTGAATGTTTATCGAATTCCCCAATGTACAAACATCATGGCATTTTTAGACGGCCTTCGAGTTTGTCGTTTAGTTGTCTCCTCGGATGTTTCTCATTATTAAGTTTACTAAAAGGCTTTTTATTGTTAAAACTTTAGGCTAGATTATAATTTAAGTTAGGTTTGTTAACTGCGGTGTAGCGGCGCGGCCTCCCGACTCGACGTGGTGTTCGCCACTGTGATAAACTTATAGGTATTTATTATTATTATTCTAGTATAACATTTTGGCTGGCCAAACAGCTCCCTTATTTTTTCTGTTGAAAATATTGTTTACTTTATTTGTTATAGATGTTGTCTTGATTCTTTTGATTCTGCGTGACGGAGGTCGCAAAGTTTGTATGTAGTCAGCATTATGTAATATGCTTTAATGTGATTTTTTAAATGTACTCCTTATTATAGTCTCATCAACAATATTATTAGCGAACTAACAAATTAATTATATTATTATTATTTTCAATCATAGTGATTTATATTTTTAAAATGATGTTTTTATTTTATGTATATTAATGATCATATATAAACATTAGTGCTCATATTTTTAGAGCTCTAAATATAAAAAGAAAGTATATAAAACAGTCAGATTCTTTAGAAGTCGCCATGTAGTGGAGAAAAATAAACGTGCCATGATATTTGTGGCTCCTAAACATAACTCTTATTATTTCACTATTCCTTTTACCCAACCCTAAAACTAGTGTTGACCAAAGCAAGAACGCGATGCATCAGAACAGCTGGTGTTGGTCTTGACAGTATCATCACGGCCGTATCCCTTATGGGGTGGTCAGAAACCACGCTTTTATAAGAAGCGAGTTCACATTTAGCTGACTTTACCTAGCCATACAAGTGGCAAGCTTGTCGATGTTTCTAGCGTACCAAACTCGAGAAATATCACAAAAACGGGTGCGTCGCGGGACTCACCGCAAAAGTGAGAACTAAACTTTCAAGTTATTGATTTCGTAGTTGGTATGTGGTATATGGAGATTAAATGAATGCGCATGGCTGCGTGCGCACGCATAGTTGCAGACACATAAAGAAAGAGAGCAAGAGGCATCGCCTATCCGCCCCTCTTCCCCTTCCCCGCCGCGTTGTTTCGAGAGGGTGTAAGGAGCGAGAGAGGCAGCGCGCTGCAGCGGCTATACGCGCGCGCCTAGCCGCCCCTCTTCCCTTTCCCCGCCGCGCTGTTTCCCCTTGAGCGCTGTACGTACGTTCAACGAAATAGGTCCCCAACCAAGCGCGCGCAATAAAGTTCTCACTTTAATAAATTATTGTAATTCGACCAGGAATCGAACCTAGTATCTCCGAGTCTTAAATTCTTTGGGAGACTTTTATTTGGTTTTTTCTTTATTTTAGTTTGTAGTTGTATTTTTATTTATTAAGTAGGTTAATTTTTATTAATAGTAATTTATGATTTAAAATTTTAGTCTAATTAATAATTTAGTTTTTTTTTAAATCATTGTACCTTACTTCCTTCGAATAAGTGTACTACTTATATCGATTCTTCTCTATTTTATTAAAAATTATATGATTAATATATAGGGGAACCTGTTGTACCTTGACACCCTTTGTACCTAGAGCCACTTATTTTTTTGAAATGTTCGCGCCTTTTTTCCGTCTCTTTGTCTATGGTATAGTGAACTTTGATAAGACTAATCAACATGAAGTTAGTTGCAGGCGGTTATTGCATCGAGTTTGCATGGGAGATCACTTTAACGTTTTCGCTGCAAAAAAGTAAGATATTTAATATTTTTCATTTCTTTCATTACTTCTGTTATTTACTACATAAATTTTTAAAACCATTTGATTTAAACAAGTACTTTAGCCAAGTTTAGAATGTAGTATGCTTATTTGAGTTAATCATAACCACCATATTTACATGTGCGAATAAACATAAAAGGGTAGGGGTGTTGTACCTTGACCATAGTAAAACAGTTGTACCTTGGTCATATGGTCAAGGTACCTACATTCAAATGTATTCTTGTTAATTCTGTTTAGGAACGCACATACTTATTATTTTGTTGTTTTTTATACAGGTAAAATGCCTCGTAGCAAAAACAAAATCAAACGGACTCCTAAACTCTTGCTAAAACAGCACTTTTTAGTGCAAACTAGTTAAAGAAAAAAAAACTCATTAAGAGGGGCTGCCAAACATTTTAACTTGTCAAGATGTACTTTAAAGAGGCATTATGAACACTGCTTGAAGACTGGTAAAGATGCGAGCGACCTGCATGATAATTTAGCCGTGAAAAAAGTTTTTACAGGTGACGAAGAGCTCTTGCTTGTGGATTACATACAAGAAGCAGCAAAGTTACAGTATGGACTCACTTTAAAGGACGTTAAGATGTTGGCATATGAGTTCGCGACGAAAAACAATAAAAAATATCCAACTAAATGGGACAAAGACCAAATGGCTGGGGAGTACTGGTTACGTCTTTTCCGTAAACGACACCAAAAGCAATTAGCTTTACGCAAACCTGAAGCCACTAGCCTTGCCCGTTCTACAGCATTCAATAAACAAAATGTGCAATTGACTTTTGAAAATTACAAAAAAGCTTTATCCAAATGCCCACAATTAAGAGCGATTGATATTTGGAATGTGGATGAAAGTGGCATTTCAACAGTCCATGTTCCACCAAAAATATTAGCACCCAAAGGTGTCAAACAAGTTGGTGCAATGACTAGCGGAGAAAAAGGAAATACAGTCACAATGATAGCTGCAATAAATGCAGGAGGTGGATTCATTCCTCCTATGGTCATATTTCCGCGTGTAAATTTCAAGGATTTTATGCTTGTTGGAGCTCCTGATGGAACTATTGGTGGAGCTAATCCTTCTGGATGGTCTAATGAAGCGTTGTTTCTATAATTTTTCAAACACTTTATTCAATATGTAAAACCATCAAAGGATTATCCAACCATTTTACTACTTGACAATCATGAAAGTCACATTCAAATACCAGTTATAGAATTGGCCAGAGAAAATAGCGTCATCCTTGTAACTTTCCATCCACACACGAGTCATAAATTTCAACCTTTGGATAAGACTGTATTCGGTCCTTTAAGAAATACTATAACACTGCAGCAAATAAATTAATGTTGACACCCGGTCATGTGGGTATATTACTCAGTTCCTGAAATGAATAAATACTCGGAGTTTATTGATTAATTAAGAAACGCTTAGTCCAAATATTAGTCAGTACGAAGAGAATAAGGACTTTTTGCTAATGTGATTAAAATGTTTAAGTTAGGTGTTACGAAAAATACTGATTTTATTCATATAAATTCTGTTAATTGATATGTCATAGATATTAGATAAGATTATAAAGATATTTATAGACGTGTAGAAGCTGGAAATAATAAAAATATTTGCTATTTGTCGAGAAATATGGATTTTATTTGATGAGTTCTAACTATGACCAAGGTACAACATAGGCGGATCTAGGTACATCACCACTGTTGTACCTTGATCAACATTTCATACTTTTTTTAGTTTATGTAAAACCTGTAAAAATGATGATCTATGCTTTTGTATAATTTATATTATGAACCACATTAGTTCGTCTAACAGCTAAAATGTGTTTAATCGCAATAGTTATAACCGCTTTTTTTCAAAAAATCGTTGAATGAAAAAGTGACCAAGGTACAACAGGTTCCCCTATCTTTAAAATGTCAGTAATTTTATTCCCTAAGTCAAGTTGATAAGATTCTTAAAAGTAAACTCAATTTATTTTTGAAAATATTGTATTGTGCAAGCGAGAGGGCTGCAAAAATGTTAACCTTAAAAGCTGATAATATTAAAGTCTCCGTGCTTGTTAAACTTATACGTCAACGGTCTGATAGAGGAGCTCAATAGATCAACAGTAGGATGTCATATAAATAACGAATGTGTTAATAACCTGAGCTACGCTGATGATATGGTTCTGTTGAGTCCCTCGGTCAAGGCGCTTAGGAGGCTTGTCGGTATCTGTGAGTCACATGCTGGTAATCACGGTTTAAGGTTTAATGTCAAGAAAACGGAAGTTATGATTTTTAAATATGACATTATACCGGAAATATTCCTATGTGGCTCGCAGCTGAAGATAGTCTCTAAATTCAAATATCTCGGCCATATAATAGTTGATCGTCTGAGGGATGATGAGGACCTAGAAAGACAGAGGACTCTCGCTGCCAAGAGCAATATGTTGGCTCGAAGGTTTGCGCGTTGCTCGAGACAAGTTAAAATCACTCTGTTTGTTGCGTACTGCCAGGCGTTCTACACCAGTCATCTCTGGAAATTGTACACGAGGCGTGCCTTTAACACGCTTCGTGTACAATATAATAATGCATTTAGATGTACCTATTCTAAAGTTGCCCTGGAGGTGTAGTGCGTCTGGTATGTTTGCTGAGAACAGAGTCGACGACTTTTTTGCCATACTCCGCAAGCGGCACGCCTCTTTTGTGAACCGACTGAGACAATCTAATAACGACATAATTAAGGCTATTTTTGACATAAGGTCGTTTGACCTAGTTAATTATAAATTTATTTAGATTATAGTTTAGATTAAAATTAGAATTATTGTTTAAATTAATTATGGGTCTTGAAATGCCTGAAATAAAATATATTTAATTTAATTTAAAAATTTAAAAGGTTTTTATCGTTGTAAATAAAACTCGGAAAATTTAATTCACTAAAATTTATTAACAATCAACAACAATCTCTTCCTTAACGACATTGGCGTCTAGAGCTGGGTTGTCTATGGGCGCTGGACTTTTTATATACTTGTTACTAGCATAATGCTCCTTGAGATATTCCCCTCCCATTTCGTAGTAGTCTTCCTTGGTGATGCAGTGGTTCTCAAAGTGTTGGCTGGCGGCAAAGTCCCGGGCGCCGTACCAGGCGTCTAGACTCGGGTTGGAAGAAGTCACCACTTTGTGAGTAGATTGGAAAGGACGCATTTCGAGGAGTTCCCGCTCTAGTCGTTCTTTTAAACCTGTTAAAAACATTAGTATTTTTAAATTACAGGTCCATCGCCTCTAGTAATTCCATTCTCAATTCCATATCCACAATAAGTACCTAGTCGAAGCTGCAACTAAGGAGTGGAAACTTGGAACAAGCAATTGTAAAATTTAGAATCATGTAGAAAATTAAAGTAACTGTCTCCTTGGTCTAGCGGTTAAGCTCGTGGTATTAGACTCGGAGGTACCGGGTTCGATTCCTGGTCGGGACACAAAAATATTAATGTAAATAAATACATTTTATTAATATTTAATTTATTTGTGATATTTCTCGAGTTTGGTACGCTGGAGACATCAACGAGCTTGCCACTTGTCATGATTGGCCTATAGTAAAGTTGTCTAAATGTGAATCCGCTTATTTATAAGCGTGGTTTCTGACCACCCCGAAAGGGAAACAGTCGTGATGATACTTTACTTTTTTTTACTATGTAGAAAATGGCGCCGCCTAGTAGCTCGCAGGGAGAACAGACTTTTTGTCAATCAATTGATTTAATTCATTCAACAGATCGGCCATTGTTATTGTCAACAGGCAAACCTAAAAATATTAAGAGTAAGTTCTCAGTACGGTCAAGGAACACAATTCCCTACCCATTTCAAAAAAAATATTTTTTCTAAACAATTCTTGCGATATGTTCAAGCTGGCTAGCTCTTAAGGTGACGGTTTGCTATACAATATTGAACCTTAAGTGGGTTTAAAATTTAATTCCTTGACCTAATCATATCGTTTGGTAAAATAGTTGGGAAATGCACATCGACATTTTAATATAATACTATTCCTATATAGAAGCTATATCCACTGGTATATAGGTAGGTATGTATGGCTCTTCTAGGATCCTACCATCCACCGGGCGACGCTAGTGTTCTTTTTCTAGAGTGTTTCTTATTAGTTACTATTTATTTTTTATTTTTTTTTATTGTTAAATAAACAAAAGGCGGATATAATGCCTATAGGCACTCTCTTGCTAGCGAGTTGGTTGCAAAAAAATAACATATTTACTAAAAACATTTAGTTAATGATTAAATTTATCAGTATGTGACCTAGTGTTACAGCTTACTTTTGGAATATTTGTTAGACAATCAAATTATGTTATTTCTTGAAATTTTTACCTGGAAATTTCGCGCATCCTCCTGTTAGGAACACGTTGTTGGCCAACAATAGCTGGTCTTCTGGAGAGAAGTGTTTGAAGACGAACTGCAGAGTCTCTGCCAGTCCCGCCTCCCCTATACCCAACATGGATGGCTGAAACATCAGCTCAGGGACTCTAAAGAAAATACTCTGGTTTAGGCTATTTATATCGATTTTAAGGAAAGCTTACAAGCGCTATTGTCATAGATATAAATTCGACATAATTATAAATACTTATATAATATACCTTTATATATACTCCCTGTGTTCGACTTGTGTGTTTTTTATTTGCTTTCAAGTCGAACATAGCAACTATAATATTAATACAACAAATACTAATACATACATAAAAATATACATAATAATATATCATGATCACAGCCCCTAGAACACAGCGTCCCAGACCTCCACTGCTGGAGATGGGCCTTCCAGAACATATATCTGGAGAATTTGGCCTACACTCGCCACGCTGGCCAAACGGGATGGCGAGGATCTGATGACAATGTTTTAATGACAATTCATTAACGATTCCACAAGTTGTTATTAGTGGAACTCTCCGAGGCACGGGAACGGTGGTAAAAAATAAAGTATCATCACGACCGTTTCCCTTTCGGGGTGGTCAGAAACCACGCTTATAAATAAGCGGATTCACATTTAGCCAACTTTACTATAGGCCAATCATGACAAGTGGCAAGCTCGTCGATGTCTCCAGCTTACCAAACTCGAGAAATATCACTAATAAATTAAATATTAATTAAATGTATTTATATACATTAATTAATATTTTTGTGTCCCCGGTACCCGTACCCGGTACCTCCGAGTCTAAATCCACGGACTTAACCGCTAGACCACAGAGGCAGTTGGAACGGTGGTGTTGTAAATATATGTAATAATACGTAAGAAAAGTGTATTTCTCATTGGTACATGCCGGGTGGGTTTGACCTTTGTGGGATATTAAGGAAAGCCTTCTTACAACTGAGCCACCATCGCATCTTGCATACCAATATATACAGAATGACATACGAAGATATATAGAATAATATAAATATATAATAAAGACCGCGTGCAGTAGCGAGCCTTGAGGGAGGTCTATATCCAGCAGTGGAGAGACACAGGCTGATGATGATGATGATATACACCTATTAACATTGTTGAGAGCTATTTAGAAGGTGTAGATAGACGACATTTTTAAATAAAGATCTGTTAGACACTGATCTTATGTTACCTGATTCCCTCTATAGCGAGATGTAGCTGGTGGTGGTCTGCGGGAGGAGGTGCGGGCTCGTGTTCCCTGAGGGCCTCCTCCAGTTCCAGCAATCTCTCTCCGTCCGCGTCAGAGTCAGAGTCCGCTTCACGACTTATACTAAAAAAAAGTGTTAATCTTATCACTTATACCATCAAGGAACAAAAGTAACTAATATAGCTCCTAAAATAAGCAAGCTGTAGGAGAACTGACAAATGATGGAGCAGAAGGCTTCTAAAGTGAAGATCACATACAGAAAGA
Organism: Tinea semifulvella; assembly: GCA_910589645.1. Lineage (NCBI taxonomy): Eukaryota > Metazoa > Arthropoda > Insecta > Lepidoptera > Tineidae > Tinea > Tinea semifulvella. The sequence continues at coordinate 9,842,119 of OU342599.1, forward strand.
CGCCACTTCTCCTAAAGACGGGGAATAGATGAGAGAAATGAATAAAGATACCTCTTGTAAGCATCCCAGTCAGAATCCCTAGCACCGAAGTCGTCTCCCGCAGCAGCTAGATGGGAGATGACCCGCATTCTCTCTGCGGCTGCAGCAGTACGACGTCTGGCCATGTCAGCTCGCCGAGCGCGACGAGCCTCACGACGACCTGATACTTCACGATACTGCGAAAATACACATTATTTCAACCCCTTGACGCATTTTTCTGTACGTTCCTGAGACATGGACCTGCGGATATTGAATGGTTTGAAATTGTCGCTTATTCGGAAACCCTTTTGCCAGAGGGACTAACATTTGACAGAATTTTGCTATACTTTAGCCACTTTAGAAAAGTGCAACAATAGTATATTTTTATCAGAAATGCAGCGAATACATTACAATATAAAATAACCACAAAGTAGTATCATTTATAGTTTTTTATAATTTTAACGGGTCTTTACGCGATTTACCGTGTAAGTGTCGTGTGTCGTGATTTCTAAAAACTTTAAAAGTGATAAGTGGGTAGGTTTACATCTGCCGCCCAGTATGTACGAGACTACACCGCATACCTCCAGTCGACCCGTGACCACGGCCAATGCAACTTGGCTGAAACGTCGGGAGAAATATGTCTCTAAGGTAAATCGCGTAAAGACCCGTTAAAATTATAAAAAACTATTATGAATATGCGCGAAAGTTTAAAAAGTTTAATAGTATCATTTACTTCCTCAGGAAAGTCCTTCAATAAACAAAGTTAAAATAATGGGACCCAGTCTTCATCCCTGGACAACTCCATACGACATTTAAAATTAAGTAAATCTACTCTAAATATAACCACATGGTCAATATGTCAACCAGAGGACATTCACTTCCTAAATAAATAAGTTGTATTCAAATTACATGGTCTATTTAATTTTATTCTATCAAATGCTTTAATGAAGTCAGTATAGACTTTAATGAAGACTTATTGCAATATGTATCCTATCAAATGCTTTACTTTAGTCCAGTCCAGATAGATAACATCGATTAATTGTTAAATTTATTTATTTAGTTTTAATTATTTTACCTTAGCTCTGAGGTCGTTAAGCCACAGATCAAATGCCTCTGTCTCTACGGGCGGGTGTAGTCGGGAGACAGGTCGTGGCTCGGGAGGGTCCTCACTGGGAGGCTGCATCATCCGCTGCTTGTTACGCTCGATTTTAGAGTGAAGATTGGCGATTTGACGCTGAAAATTCAAAAATAAGATTCAACTTTAGAACTGTAAAAACTGTATATCGTATTACCTAGTCATTGCATTCTTGACTTATGGTCGTCCTTTGAGCGTTAGTGGCCTGCTTAATAATTAGTGTCGCAATTCTTCTTAGACTGAACTTTTCCTCGTGAACTTTCTTCTATTTTTAAAACCGTGTACTTCTAAGTAACAAATTGTTATTGTCATTAAAATTCAGTGAATGGCTAAACTTTTGCACTTAAAAATTTGGAAATAAAAAGTATTTAGGTGTTTGATTTATAGGTATTTCTTGGTTTACCATATTTTAATTTTTTTGACCCAATTTAGACAAGACCAAGCGACATTACATTGCAGATGGCCTTTTGTATACATTTTAATTAAATTACATTATTTATCTGATTTCCTGTATGAAAAGCTATAGGACAAACATTACCTGTAAATCTTCGTAACTTTTGATATCGAAAGTTCGCAATGCCTCATTAAACTCATCATTGTCGCCATCTTCTATCATGTCCTAAAAAAAACAATTAATTAAATTAATATTATTTGGCTAGTCTTCTACTGCTGGTCTTTAGTTAGCAGGCTTAAAATATAATCATGACTGTAAAAACGTCATGAATATTTTATGTGTGGAAACTTTTAATTAGTTACCCTAATAAAAATATTATATTATAATAATACTAAACCAATTAAGCAAATGAGTGGAGTGTGTACCTGTATTAATAGAAGTTGGTTTAAATGTTCCTGATCTTCAACTAATTTTTCTTCTCTTTTTCTTGCATTGATTTCTATTAAACGTCGCGCCATCTCTTTCTTTCTCTCTTTCTGTGCTTCCACTAAAATATTAAATTATTATTTTAAATATTAATAATCATTTATTTGTTATTATTATGGAAACAGGACTACTTATAAGTACAGCACAATTTTATATTCCTATCATACAACGCTCATGTCTTGTCTTTTATTTATGGAAGGGGGCTGGCTGTTGCCTTCCCAACCAATAAATCAAAAAAGTTTATTGTATGAAATTAGTTTATTTTTAATAATGTTAACTGACTCCGTGGTCTAGCGGTTAAGTCCGTGGATTTAGACTCGGAGGTACCGGGTTCGATTCCTGGTCGGGACACAAAAATATTTATTAATGTAAATGTGAATCTGCTTATAATTATAAGCGTGGTTTCTGACCACCCCGAAAGAGAAACGGCCGTGATGATACTTTAATTTTAATTTACTCGTTTATTTTTATTTACCAGAAAGTCCTGTAGAGACAGCTTGTACGAATGGCAGTTGTATTCTTTTGACGTTATTTTCGTAGAATTCGGGACTGGCCCATTGTCGTATCAGCTCTTGATAATCCAAAGCTATAGAGCAATGTTCTTGTAAGATTTCCTCTGCCCGAGACATTGTTATTGCGTTCAAATGTACCGGATACTTTAGTTGAAGGAGCTTGTGCAAATAGGTTATCATTTCACTGCCTCCTAAAATATTGTTTTTAAAAGTAATTATTTTTAAATTTGCACAATAAATGTAAAAAATAAAATGGAGTATAGCTAGCCTTACCTTTGGGAGAACGAAAACACTATGTTTAATACTCATATTATGATTATTTTAAAATAAGAATAAATTGTACATCTCTGGCAAAGGTGACGGTAGTAGTCTTTAAAAAATCTGGAATGCTCAACTTTAGCACTGATGTTCTAGGACGATGTATTTTAGAGGCATTTACAAATATGAAATTAAAATACAAACCAATATTAATTCTCCTAGCATGTTGTCGGATGACTTCTCCTCTGATTACAGGCACTATGTGTATTGTGTGATACCCACAGTTGACTATGAGTGCTGTGTCTCCTATATTATTCTTGTACATACTGAATAGTGAGTCCACTCCATAACACACTGTTGGCACTCCATAGCCTTCAAATAATAACTCTGACATTACTGGAATAAAATTATTGATTGGTAACTATTTATTTATTAATTACAGAAAAACTTAGTCAGATAGTATTATAGATGACATAAACATAAAATTAAGCTAATTACAGTCTTCACTTATTGAACTTACCTTTCCTTAAGAATCAAATATTGCAAAAGACCATGAAGACAAACAAATCAAAACAAGAAATAATCAGGAACAGATTCAAGACTCTTTATGCAGTAGTAGTAGGTGCAATAGGAATTCCAGCAAATGTCCTCGCCGCTTACTGAAATAATTGGGCCTAAGCAGGTCTGCTGTCATTACATTTATGGAACAAGCTTTCAAGACAGCATAATCGGAATCATTATTTGGTTGGGTAGGGAGAGGAGCGGAATGGTGGATGGTGCGCGTTTTCTTGCGCAATAAAAAGAGGAGGCCTCCTTTGTGAACCAAGTTGTTTTGCTATGTTAAGTTGGTTGCTCGCCCAAGACACAATTCTTCTCCACTCTATTTTCCACACACAAGGGACCCTGAACCCTCACAGTAAATCCATGCAATGCTAATAAATTTGTCTTCCTTTTTAAATACTGACAAAAATGTAAACAAACCGTCTGACCAGCGAGTGTAGGCCAAATTATCGAGATATACATTCTGGAAGGCCCATCTCCAACAGTGGAGGTCAAGGATGCTGATGTACTAGGGGCTGTTGGGCTAATAACAAATCATAAAGGTATACAGAAGTGAGAAGAAAGAAAACATTTTTTAATAATCATAGTGTGTTCATTTGCAGCACACCTACAGGAAACAAAATCATGTTTTTTAAAATAATATATATTAAATTTTGTTTTATCTGTAACATTTATCGTAGCCGAAAATGATTCATTTCAAAAAGAGAAACCTAGTCTGCACAACTACTGTCTACTGTAATCTACATTACTTTACTTTAACACCTCATGACATACGGCAAGCTCAGCAATGTCTCTAGCATTCTGGACGAGAGAAATGCCACAAAGGTTTTAAAATGTTCTCAACCGGAAATCAAACCTGGTGTCAAAACAAATCTAAGGTCTTAACGACTATACCTTACAGTTATGATAATTAATAGTTATAAAATACTTACACTGTCTGCAATAATTAGGTGTGACAAGTGCTTCAGTCATTAATATTGGGTGTGGTATAAAGCCCTCAGAATCTATACCTAAATGTGAGAATATATAGTCTAACACTTGTTCCTGGGCCTCAAAATGTGTCACCACATTCTTGTCAAACTGTGTCTTTAGTTGAAACCTGTTTTTTTAATGATATTAATTAATATATTTTTTTAAAACTGCATGTAGATGGACATTAAAACTGGCAAGCTACTAAATTTACCTTTATTATAAAGACCAAAAGTTCATGTCTAAGCCTGCTCTCTTATCAATTAAGGTAGGCCTACAAAACATAAGACGGGAGGTTAGCCAAAAAAATATTTAATAATTACATCTTCCACCCTTAGTTGTTACTCCACTGATAGGGATTGTGACATAATTGCAGGTCATTGACCAGGCTTTTCCAACAGGTCCGGTTCTAAGCTTAGTGGGTAGTCTGGTACATGTTTAGATGGTTAGTCACCTGACTGGACCATCGTTTGGGGCTTCTCCTCTTGTTCGGCACATCTTCTTGGCATGTGGCCAAAGTATTGCGGAATTTGAGCAAAGTAACAATAAAGATTTTAAAAAATACATAAAACCAACAAAATGATTACAGAAAACTTGGAGAGGGTCATACTAAGGGTCTATCAGCATTTAGGCCTTTTATAGCCGTGACAAATTTAAAACAAATTAAGGTTAAAAGCTATTTTAAAAGCTGTTTTAGTAAAAAGTTGTCATTAATTAAAAGTCTAATAAACTCACCGCACAGCTTCAATGTTTACAATATCGTTTCCAATCTGCATGGGAGGTGTAACAGGCGGCTCTGCATCTTTTTTACTTCTTTCCTTACGTGGTCGGGCAATTAAATTCTTAAATATTAAATGGGGCTCCTCGAACACTGACCAACCGACTCTGCATTGATAAGACCCTGAGAAATTACTTATTTTATTATAAAATGGTCAATAAACAATATTGAATTTCATGTTTGTTTACTAATCACCATTATCAATCACCAGAGGCACATTTCCACATTTTAACGTAGGAGTATATTCGTGCACGATGTCGGAAACAGTTTTGTAATCTTTCAAAACTAAAACGTTATCCATATTAGTTGATATTCAATAAAAAATAATAAATATGCAATTTGTCGGCACTGTTAGATTGCGTTTCAATATATATTTGAGAATATTAACCTGTCAGAATTATTACTCACTCTAACTGTATCGATAGCTATAAGCTGTTTCTTTCTTAAGGTAAATATTTTTCTAAAGGTTATTAATAATTTTGGAACGCAGTTTTTTTATAGTTATTTTTTTTTACTGAGCTTAGGATATCAAAATCAAACCCAAATGTTTTACTGTGTGTTTGACTTGTCGCCTTAAGCGCTTTGAAAGTCGGTCGACTTGGCATTGCTCTATGGTTTTCATCATAGATTTAGTATCCTATATCTTTGGTTTTCATACACTTTAAGCAAAATTCAGTAAAAAAGCGAGCTTTACTTTCAAGTCGGACATGCATAAATCGGCCTATAGGGGTAAACATTGCAAAAATTACATCATAAAATAGTACCAGGGCTTCGTTAACCTTGAATGTCAATGAGACAAGGCAAGAACCTTGGACCAAGTGGTCCTAGGCAAGATTTTTAATATCAAGAAACTAGGCGCGGAAATAAAGCCATCACGATTGTAATAAAAGGTTGTTTATATACACGAAAGAGTACTACACTATTGTACATTGTATAAAGAGAAAATATACTAGTTTTATCATCCAGCTAATTGTAAAATCTCTTAATAATGAAACATTTTTACGTTCTTTGCCAAGATCCAAAATGCGTCCAAGTGTTCACTGTTTTAAACATACCAACGGTTAAAAGGGAGTTTTATATTTAGCACTCGTAGTCGCATTTTAATTCTTGACACCAGTCTAATCGGGAAAATAAAAGAGCCACATTGTATTTTATTTATATATTCTTCACAATACTGTTTATACTTGTCAATATAAGTTTTTTCTACATTTCTAACGTTCGTATAATTTTGGTGTTGCAACATTTTTATAATTTTAACAATATATTAGCAACACAAATTAGTTAGGAAAAGTGCATTTTTTTGTTTGAATAATTTAATTGAAATAGATGCGAATTGCGCATATAATTTAAACGAAGCCTTTTATAGGATAACATTATTTACAAATAATAAATTATTGTACACATAAGCGCTATTAAATTGAAGTTTATGACATCAAAACGACAAATTTTCACACCCTGCCGGGGATACATTTAGAAAAACTATCTCACCTGTTAATGTTAACATTTGGAATAGTATATTATTTGACGAATAAATTATAACAAAAAATTAATAAAACAACGATTTTTAGTATTTACCATTCCAAAAGATGATTGATGATTTAGGTATTAATTTACAAGGTTTTCGAATTAGTATTCATATATTCTGTTGTGAATAAAATCTTTTCTGAATCACAGTTTGTTTCTGGTTTAATCAGTTTAGAGAAAGATTTTGAATAGCTAAGAAAAGCCTCCAATAAAAGATCTTTAAAAAAAATGTATTGGAAAGGCAAGGGAGTTACAGCCTAGAGCCTATTCATAAGCCCTCAAAATGTTTATTAATTTGTATAAAATGTTTGTTATTTTTGGTAATTTCGACCGGCATAGGTGTGGTTAGACAATTTATCCTACATAACAATAACAAAATAAAGTTCTAAGTGGTTAGGCCTTGGCACCGACAGCGCTCGGGCCAGATTGTTTGTCGATCTGTTCCTTCTCTAACTGCTTGCCGAGGTATTCCCTGTAAGTATAAAAAATACTTTGTTAAAAATATTAGAAAAATTTGACTGTTTTAGTTACAGAATATATAATAATAACGTTTCTGGGTTTAAAACCCAGAGTAAAATAGCAATATAAAAATACTTTGTACTATAATAGTTTGACACTTCAAAATAAAATATATATTTTTTAAAGTCCTATATATTTTGTAATTTTGATGTAAGCTCGGATAAACCCGCGCTAAAACTTTCAGTAAGTAATGGAATCCACTATAAATAGACTGTTACCGCAGATTGACCACAAAATGTATAGGTACTAACCCATAAATATCTGCCTTCAAGCGAGAATTGAATCTTAACGAAAAAAATAGTTACCGGCCCTAAATTTGACAAGATAAGACTTCTTAAGTAGTATTTTATTATTTACTGACCAGTTGTGGACCATAAGTTTCTGCACGGCGAGGAGTGCCTCGTACCGCACGTTGGGGTCGTCGTGGCTCAGCAGGTACATGACTCGCTGTTTTCCGCCCAATTGTTCGATGATGCTATAATATTACAAAAAAATAGTTTACCAAACTAATTTTACAAACGAAGCAAAGAAAGCAATTTTTATCATATTAGATAATGTACACAATTTAAAAAAAAACAAACTGTTATTCAACTTTCTTCTTATTTTATTTTAAAATATGTTTTTTTTGGTACAATTTTCCTTTTATGGGAAGGCAAAATGCAGAGCCCATACAGCCATCGTCTTCGGTAGATTTCTTAATTATATTTTAGTATGGCCAAGTCATATATTTATTTTAAAATTGTATTTCCAGTATTAGGCCATAGGGGATGATCAAATCAAAGTGTTACATTAATTTTGGTGTGATTCGCGGCAATATCGTCCAAATGCGTCGGTTATATAAAATTGACGCGCGGAAAAACCGCAAAACATAAACAGCAACTTGTGTCTCATATTTAAAGTCCAATTTATCGTTTTCTATAATTATTCACATTGTAGTACATTATTAAACAAAACAACACCACTGTTGTCCAATAATGTCCACAGTAAATTAATTTACAAAACAAAAACTTGCACTTGACATGTCCGCGCAAAATGGCGCGAAGAACTCCCTACATTTTTTTGTATCTATAATTAGAAGGCAAATGAATTAAGTCTTAAAGCCATTGACTGACCTAATTATTTTTAATTTATCTATAATATGAAAGCAACAAACTGTCTAATGTATTTTCATTTGAACATTATGGGATGACAAAGGAAATAAGTCTTACATCCTAATTCATATTTATCACTTTGTTTTTTTTTTAAGTATCATCACGACCGTTTCACTCTCGGGGTGGTCAGAAACCACGCTTATAAATAAGCGGATTCACATTTAGCCAACTTTACTATAGGCCAATCATGACAAGTGCCAAGCTCGTCGATGTCTCCAGCGTACCAAACTCGAGAAATATCACAAATAAATATGTTTGTGTCCCGACCAGGAATCGAACCCGGTACCTCCGAGTCTAAATCCACAGACTTAACCGCTAGACCACGGAGGCAGTTTTTCTTTTTTTATTATTTATTATTTATTATTCAGAATTGTTTGATTTGTCTTACTGCTTTCCCCGTGGATAGTGCCTGACGTACTCCCCCACGTCGTAGCACGCCACGGCGAGCACCACGGGGTCGCGGCTGGTCTCCAACAGATGTACGAGGGTCCGCAGTAGCTCCTGGCCGCGCTCGTTGAGGCGGGCGGCGTTCTCGCGCCAAAACTTAGCCGATTTATGGACGGGAGACCATTCCAAACTAGAGAAAATATTTATATTTTGGTAGACTAATAAAAACTTACAAAAATACGGTAGTTGACACTATGAAAAATATATTAATTAATTATTTAATTTAATGAATAAGATACCAGAATAGAGAGAAGACAAATTTCTAAGCATTCCATAGATTCACAGTGCGGGTGCCGGGTCCATCGTGTATGGGTAAGAGATGAGAAGAATGGTGTCTCGGGCTTGCGACCGACAATAGGCTGGTTTAAGAAAAGGAGGCCTCCCTTTTTTATTTTATTGCGTGATAATACGCTCACCATCCACCATTCTACTCTATTTTTATAATTGAAAACGTAGGATTATTGATAATTTTATTAGCAATGTCTTATTTACGCTTCCCGCCATTTTGACCATGAGTATATATATATTTTTTAAATTGTCTTTAAAGGACATTGTACAGAATACATCAGCCCTAAACACGTAATTTATTTGCATAATATATGTTCATAACAGAGTTCATAACGGAGTTCATAACGGAGTTGGGGATCATCAAATTCCAGATGCTGCAGAATTTGATGCTTGGACTTGGAGTCACTCGCGGCATTATAGCCCAAACACGTCGGGAAAAATATGGGAGTTCACAGCGCGGGAAAACCGCAAAAAATAACTGCAACTTGTGCCCCAAAGTCCAATTTATCGTTTACCATAATTATTCACATTGTAGCACATTATTAAACAAAACAACACCACTTTTAATCAATAATATCCACAGAAAATTAATTTACAAAACAAAAACTTGCACTTGACATGTCCACGCAAAATGGCGCAAAGAACTCTTCCATGAGTATAACGTCACTTAAGCCGTGTTCGACTTGAAGGCAAAAAAAACAAACCTTGCTTTTTTGTATGAAAACTATAAACAAACGCCAAGTCGAACGACTTTCAAAGCGAAATAAAGCGACAAGTCGAACATAGGTTAAGTAAACAACGATAAAGACGCGTTCCAGTTATAACCCGCGCTAACATGCAATTTTTTTAGTTCAGTCATATTCATATATTTTAATTGTATTTGACAATAAATATAATAGGATGCACACATTAAATAAATTAAAAGTATATTAAAATAGTTATATTTAAATTAGATTAGTATAGTTAATTTTTTATGTTTCTTTGACATTATTCAGACGTCTGTCTTTCCCACTGTCGCCTATCAAACTAAGTTTTTGCCACGAAATGTAATACAAATTCTAGATTGTTATACCTTGTTAGATAGCTTATGATACGTAGATATTTTAAAATACATCTGCCGAACAACTGCCATAATATTTTTTTTAGATAACCCTTAGAAAAAAAACTTGCTAATTATTTTTGTAATTTCTTAACTTTCACTTGTCTACTACGGCCTATTCAATTAACTTATGCACTATTTTAATGATTGACGTCCTAAAGCATCTTATTACACATGTAAAAATGCAATAATAATAATAATAAGGCACACAAAATAAACAAAATTAATTTTAGTAGCCCAAAAATCGCCAATTTTCAATAAAAAAATTAAAAGTCGAAAATCTTGAAAAGGGTTAAATTTAGGGTAGGGTGTTTCATAGAGAAATAAGTCAAAACTGATGGGTACTCCACGCCCTGAACGGATCTAGCACGACTTTTTCTGTAACCCTGTATACAAAAAAAGTCCAAAATATCTCACCGTCCACTCTTAACCTCGGTGGCATACTGGTCGAAGGAGCTGAGGTCCTGGACGGAGGCTTGCAGTCTCTCGTTCAGGAAATCCACGTCGTTCATGATGTCCTCGTCATCGGAGCGCTTCTGTTCCAAGATGGACAACTGCTTCAACACCTTGCACTGGACCATAGCAATGCAGTGCTCCTTGCCAACCTGTTCAATAAGTTTTAAAATTTGATGATTACAGCTTAAATACAATAAGTTTTTAATTATTCGTTGTAGTAAGTGTTTTGTAGTTCGCATATTATTGTGTATATAAGTATATATTTCCCGTTTACGTAGTGTATGTATATAATTAGTCCACCAACTTATTAGTTATCCACCAACGACCACTCATGCTCACACCAATAAGGAAAACACTTTTAAGCTGAAATTGAGGCGAAAGAAGAGGGAGCTAAGAAAGAGACTTAGATGCGCCAAAAACATTGGAGATAAACAGCAGTGCCATCAAGTGGCTAGAGCACTTAGGTCAATTCTCAAATTGATCCAAGGAATATCGCTTCAAATTAAAGATCACTCCAATCAATACAATAGAGCCAGACACGAAGTCCTTTTTGACAAAAACCCCTTCGTCTATGCCAGAAAGATATTCAGCGAAAAAAGTGGTGTACTATCGCTGACCAGAGATCAAATATATAAATATTACAAAGAGACATACACAGAAATACAAAAAGAGGAACAATATCTGGACCCACCCTCGCCTCGACCCGTCAGACCTTTAGAGGACTTCCGATGCCTTCCACCAAGCATGGAAGAAATGGAGGAACAAATCAAAAGAAAAAGTTCCAAATCGGCACCGGGCCCAGATGGCATTCCGTACATTGTATATAAAAAATGTCCTCACACCCGTAAGCATTTATATAATATATATCGAAAAATCTGGTCTACTAATCAAGTTCCAAAGGCATTTGGCGAGGCAGTCTTCGTTCTCATACCAAAGAAAACTGAGGTAAATGATCCCAAAGATGCAAGACCGATCGCTTTGACGAACACAATGTCCAAAATCTTCTTCTCCATAGTACAAGCAAGAATGTCCCGATTTATGATCAAGAACGAGTACTTCTCACGCCAGCACCAGAAAGGTTTTTTGCCGGGAGTTTCTGGCTGCTTAGAACACAACACCTTACTCGCTGAGTGTTTGAAGGATGCCAGGAAACAGGAGCGGCAACTAAGCGTCTGTTGGATCGACTTGGAAAACGCATTTGGGTCGGTGCAACATGAATTGCTGCAAACTGCGCTAAAATGGTATAACTTTCCAACACTAATCAGAGATATAATTGCCAATTATTACAAGAACTTGAGATTTGTCGTAACAAACAAGGACGGCTACACAGACACACTAAAATACAATGTGGGCCTGTTCCAAGGCTGCTGCCTATCACCTGTAGCTTTTAATATAATTATCAATATCCTAATCGACAAACTTAAATCTCGTGAGAAGAAGTGGGGATATAGATTCAAACAAAACAACATCTATACGGAATCCGTCTTAGCTTTTGCAGACGACTTGGCGGTGATAACAAGAAATCCCAAGCAATGCCAGGGCTTGCTGAAAATAGTGGATGATTTCTGCTCATGGACAAAGGGAATGAGAACGAAAACATCAAAATGCTTCAGCCTATGTCTGGCTAGGCGAAACACTACATTTACGTCTTATGATCCTGGACTGAGTATAGCAGGGCAGAGAATAGCTCCGGTAAATGAAACCATGCCCTTTAAATTTCTTGGCAGAAGGATAAATTTTCAGGGAAAAACACCATCCCTAGAAGTGGTTGTAAAACAATTCACTGACGACATGAATAGGGTTACTCAACAGCCTATAAGCAATGTCAAAAAAGCTTGGATATATGACAACTACTTAGCATCTCGCCTCACTTGGCCTTTCCTAGTATATGATTTCAACAAAAGCCTACTATCAAGTCTGGACGCGGACGTCATAAGAACATTGAAGTCTTGGCTTGGATTAGCCCAGGGTGCTGACTCCTCAACATTCTTTAGAGGACGGAGAAACTTCGGAATGGATCTGAAAAGACCATCTGAATTATACAAACATCTACGTATAAGCAAATATCAAATTCTAACCAGCTCCCAGGATAATACAATTTCATCCCTTCCAAGAGACCCTCTGGTCTCAGATATGGAACCGAGACTACTATTCTTCAAGAAATTCATGACAGGTGCCCAGACTGACAAAAGAGGCATTGGCTGGAAGAAAAAAGAAAGTGACAAAGAGGTTATAAAATCCTTCCTCAGGAAAGATGAAGAGCATGAATACAGAGTGCACGCGATGACTCTAGAAGTTCAAAATGACTGGCTAACTTTGGGCGATTTTTGCATCCCTCCAGCCCTAAAGTGGCGCACACTAATGTACGATTGGTCTCCGGCGTTGCTAAAGTTCTACCTAAACGCTTTTCAAATGTCCCTCCCGGACCAGAGTAATCTGGTAAGGTGGGGAAAAGCTACGGAAAAGAACTGTACATTGTGTGGTGCTGCCATAGGAACTGCTAGACACACACTTGTAGGGTGCGTTACTCTCCTAGAAAAGGGCTATTACTCACGCCGACATGACAAAGTCCTAGGTGTTATCCGTGAAGCAGTAAGTCTTTCTATTGCAAGAGCCAGAAAGGGACTGACTACAAATAAAACTTTGACCACATTTGTAAAGGAAGGGCAAAGCACGAAAACTAAATGCAAGCCCACCTCGATCCTTGGCGCCGCATCAGACTGGAAAATTCTCATGGATACATTTGAACACCATTATAGGATCCCAGATGAACTAGCTGTATCAGCCTATAGGCCAGACATCTTAGTGTTTTCTCGGAACTTGAAAAAAGTTATCCTTATTGAACTTACCGTTCCGTGGGAATCAAATATTCCAAAAGACCACAACATGAAGTTGAATAAATATTATGATCTCACAGAAGAAATGATCAGGAACGGGTTCAAGACTCAGCTTTACGCAGTGGAAGTTGGTGCAAGAGGAGTTCCAGCAAAATCTTTGCATCACTTACTGAAAGAATTGGGCCTAAGCAGGTCTGCCGTCAATACATTTATGGAACGAGCTTCCAAGACGGCATTAACGGAATCATACAGTATTTGGTTGGGTAGGGAGAGAAGTAGAATGGTGGATGGTGAGCGTATTATCGCGCAATAGAAAAAAAGGAGGCCTCCTTTTCTTAAACCAGCCAATTGTCGGTCGCAAGCCCGAGACACCATTCTTCTCATCTCTTACCCACACACGATGGACCCGGCACCCGCACGGTGAATCCATGGAATGCTTAGAAATTTGTCTTCTTCTAGTCTATGTAGTGTAATCCCATCCCACTCCTCTAGCAGATATTCAGAGTCCTTCACTGTGTCTGCATCCCGCCAGTGGAACAAACTAGCACTGGCCATTAGACGGGCACCATCTGTCAATGTTTTTAAACAATTGTTCACTCACTTGTTTCTTGATAAGCAGGAGCACACTGCATCTAGTATACATTAAATATTTGGCAAGCAATATGTTTGTGTATGTCCATTTGTATATGTGTATATATATGTTTATAATACTTGCATGTAGTTTATGTAATTTCTTGGTATGTAGTGTATTTATAAATTAGACTATTATTATTAGATTGTTGCACCCTGCCCATAATCCCTCACCATCCCAAAGGTTAGTTGTCAGAGAATGCCTAACAGGCATTAAACTCGCCTATGTACCTAAGTTTAAGTTTTGGTGCAATAAAGAATTTAAAATAAATAAATAAGATAAATATGTAAGAATATATATATATTTATGTAGTTTAAGTATTATTATTTTTATGATGTTTATCGTATATTTAATTTAACTAGTACTAATAAGTGATTTAAGTTTTTTATTTATTTTTTTGTGTTTTTTTATAATGCCATGCCTAAACTTCGATTTCTTGTCCCGAAGGTTGATGGTAACAGAATGCCAATCGGCTTTACATACGCCTTTTGTATTAAACAATAAAGTTTTTAATAAATAAAATAAATAAATAAAACTCCCACCAGAATGGGCGCAACTGACGCCAGTCACTAACGACCGGCATCAGTCTCTACCACTATGCCGGCCTAACAAGATGCTTTTTCACACTTCGCTTGAAGGACTTGCAGGTTATAGGAGTGGGGAAACACACTGGCTGGGAGAGCATTCCACATCTTCAGCGTGCGACAGATGTAAGTTTCCAAATTTTTGAGTACGCGTAGGGATAGTGGGTATGGTATGTTGGTGTATTTTCTATGGCGGTGTGAAGGAGTGAGCAAAGAGGTACCTTCGATAGTCGTCTGTCAGGTCAGCGCGATGCAGCAGCTTCTTCCAGAGATCACTGCTGGTCACTAGGCCTTCACAATACACCAAGTCTAACGCGGTAGCAGTTGAGAGAATTGCTTAAAACGCGAATTACGGAATAAAACGGTTTTTGCGCGGCGGGCGTGCGTCTGCGTGCACAGTGGGCACAAGACTGTGCGTGCGGCGTGCGGTGGATCCTCTCGCTCAGGCGCAGGTGTAGGAAAGGGATGGATAATACATATAATTGGACGTATATAAATGGACATAAATACATAGTGGCCAAGCCATATTATGTGGATGCAAAAGGCCTGTGCGTGTGGTTCGGTTGCGGAATAGAGAAGGGATAAGGTTATGGAGCTCCTCAGAACACTGAATTGTGTGTAGGTGGTTCTCGCTAAAATATATAATAACTTAATACGATTCCTTAAAACTATAAACCTAAGAATAATAAACTACATAACAACTAGTACACATTAAATATTTGTCACGCAATATGTTTGTGTATGTTTATTTATATATATATGTATGTATATGTTTATAATACTTGCATGTAGTTTATGATATTTCTTGGTATGTAGTGTATTTATAAATTAGACTAATATTATTGGATTGTTGCCCCCTGCCCACAATCTCTCACCATCCCAAAGGTTAGTTGTCAGAGAATGCCTAACAGGCATTAAACTCGCCTATGTAATTAATTTTAAGTTTTGGTGCAATAAAGAATTTAAAATAAAATAAATAAATAACAAAAACCAAGTAGTCAGAAGTGAAGGAAAACGCTACTTGAACGCCTGTCAAAGCAAAATACAGAGCTTAGAGCACCAAGTTGAACACGTCCGTAATATTTGTACATACCCTATGTTTGACTTGTTGCTTTAAGCACTTTTTTTTACTTACAATTCGTTCGACTTGGCGTTGCTCTATGGATTTCATACAATTTAAGCAAAATTCGGTAAGAAAAAGCGAGTTTTGGCTTTGCTTTCAAATCGAACAGGGATATATAATAATTGCCGTCATGCCCAGTCAAGCCGGCATAGTGTTAGGGACTGATGTCAGTCATGAGTGTCTAATTCCAGTTGCTAACATTCATGGACCTCTCGCGCCACTTAACATCAGGAGGGCGCAAGGTCACATGTCGTGCTAGTTTAATATATATATAATCAATTACCCGACAATCTTAATGAGCTAACTTAAAAAAAAATTTACATTTTATAAATATGATGTTAAAGATTTTTTAGGTGACAATATGAAGGAATATAAAATATAGTTCTACACTAATTTAAAACAATATTTGCGCGCCTAATATAATAGGGCAGTCATCGAGAACGTTATATAGATTTAAGAATAATAAAATTATTTATTGCAAACAAAATATAAAATATATATACATTTATAATACTATAATACCTAACAGAAAACCTAATAATACATAATTAAGATAAATACATAAATAATTATATATATATATATATATATATATACATATATAATTATAAAATCTCCAGATATTTCTGGAAGGGCCCATCTCCAACAATGGAGTTCCAGGTCTGTGATGATATGATATATAGTGTTGATTGATTGACAGCTGAACTTACCTGTTGGTCTTCTGGCTTCTCGATGAGGTTCCTGAAGACGGCCAACACAATGCGGGTCACCTTCTCCTTGACGGAGTCACTGAGGATATCAGCCAAGATCGGAATGGCATTGAACTTGTTCATCTTCTCGGCCAGCAGCGGGTTGAAAGTCAACACCCACAGGCAAAATACCAGTTGGTATTGCACCTAGGAAATTATGTCAGATTTTAATATTTTTTTTCTTCATTTGTATTGCAATCTGTCTAGTCAAGACATTCGGCAATATGTATGTGTGTGATGCAACCGTATTGATTCATTAATGCATTGCAAGTCGATATGATTTTCTATGCGTTTGCCATAATTGGTAGCTTAAGTTTTAATTTCTTCTTTGACTGTTGGGATGCCAAGGTCATGGTGAATTATATCATTTGTGACGTACCAGGGTGCATTTGCAATCATTCGAATAGTTTTTGATTGAAATCTTTGCAGTATTCCCACATTGGATTTTGCAGATGTACCCCATAATTGGAGTCCATAGGTCCATATCGGTTTCAGAATGCACTTATAGAGAAAATTAATTATGAATAAAGTAAAGTACACACATCAAAAAAGTCTAGGGATCAAGCATGTTTATGCGGATTTCTTGTGATTGAGATGTGGCTTTGTAATAAATTTATGATTTTATAAATTTATATGGATCCTTTTTGGTGCATTTCATAATTTAAAACAGGAACTGTCAATCAAATTCGAGTAAAAGATGAAAATCAGCTGTCAATATTTTCCCTATAAAAACATAAGACGCATTGAAGACATTATTAGTGCTACTGTTTCCCTACTACTGATTAAAACCAACGTTATTATGGAGCGGCGACGTCATTTAAGCAGGGAAGAAATGATCAGAGCCGTGGGAATGATAGAAGCTGGTTCCCGGCAACGTACTGTGGCTTTAGCTCTGAATACAAGTCAGAGTGTTATCAGTCGACTTTGGACACGTTACCGAACCACTGGTACCGTGGCTGAGCGCCATGGAGGACGGTATCGCTGCACCACACGGAGACAAGACCGATACATTCAAATCACAGCTCGAAGAACTCCAACAATAACCGCCATGATGTTAGCCGTGAGCCTTCATCGCTCTTCAGGGAACTTAATTAGCGACCAAACAGTCAGAAACCGCTTGCATGAAGTGAACCTTCATTCCCGAAGACCGCTACGGGTACCACCTATAGCAATGCACAATCGTAGGACTCGATATCAATGGGCTCTTGAACACAGAAATTGGACAGAAGAACAATGGCGTTTCGTGTGCTTTTCTGATGAGTCTCGTTTTGGTATGAGGCCGGATACAAGACGTATACGACACTGGAGAACCCCTGGACGCCAACAGCGATTAAAATCCTGCCAGGAAGTCCATCCTTATAGTGGTGGAACCATCATGGTATGGGCAAGTATTTCGATCGGCGGAAGAACTGAGTTGATTTGGATCAGAGGCAACCTCAACGCTCAAATTTATGCTGAGACGGTTGTATCAGACGTCATCGTTCCTCTACAAGTGCATATCGGTCCCTTATTTCAGTTAATGCATGATAATGCACGACCGCACACCGCAAGAGTTGTAAGACAGACTCTCGCCGCAGCTAACATCAATGTCCTGCCCTGGCCTGCTCAGTCGCCAGACTTGAACCCGATTGAGCATGCATGGGATATTCTTCAGAGAAGAGCTCTGCCGAATATGGAGGGTATCCAGTCGCAAGAAGACCTTTTTTTGTTGTTGCAACGAACATGGGCGGCCATTCCACAGCGTGATTTGGATGAACTCATTTTGAGTATGCCAAACCGATGTTCTTGTGTTGTTAGTGTTCGCGGTAGAAACACGGATTATTAATTGTTTAAGTTACCCAATAAAATTTAAAAAAAAACTGTTATTTCAGTCTTTTTTTCGAACTTTAATGTTAGTGGTTCAAATGTCAAAAATCCCTTTATTAGGAAAATGGCAATTTTTTTTACTAATGCAAAGGTGACTTGGTTTATCGTTACTGTAGACAAACGAAAACATTTTATTTGATCAATCCTTAAAGAAAATTTTAATGAATATCAATCAGGAGAAAAGTTATTGCAAAAATATATGTTGATCCCTAGACACTTTTGATGTGTGTATCATCACGACCGATTCCCTTTCGGGGTGGTTAGAAAACATGCTTATAAATAAGCGGATTTACACTTAGCCAACTTTACTATAGGCCAATCATGACAATAGCACAAAGAGTGCACTGTTGTTCACAGTGAAAAATATTCTGGTGGCGGGTATAATTTTAATTGCTTCTACTCTGTTGCTATCTTCCATGTTCTTATGTTGCCTGTCTCTGTCCTTTCTCTTCGAATAAATAAATAAAAATTAAATGTATTTATTTACATTAATAAATATTTTTGTGTCCCGACCAGGAATCTCCGAGTCTAAATACGCGGACCTAACCGCTAGACCATGGAGGCAGTCAATTATAAATAAAGTAAAGTAATAAATCCATTATTAATAATGATTATTTAAAAAATCCTCTCGCGTTGGCAAGTGTAGGTCAAATTCTAAGCTAAAATAAATAATAATAAATTGAACACAAATCTAAATATAATACCACGACGCCTGCCAAAGAAAATTGACTATTAATGTCTATAACATGCGACTGCGCACGTGTTTTTAAAAGTAACGCGGACGAGCTGTCAAAGCGGCTTGATCTGCCATTCGAGGAAGAACCTGATGTACTAAATGCATCCGAATCTTCATAGAATAGGCTAGGTAGTAATTTTGAAAGCTGTACTACGATTTGAAGAGGACTGCTCGCAGCCACCCACAACTCCATGCCAAGGTACTGCTGTGGAGGGGTGCAAGGCGAGTCTGGAGAAGCCGAAAACTACCAGGCTCATTTCCCTAAACCCATCAAGTCAATAAACATCTTCCAGGCTGTGCATATCATTTCCTAAATGCGTTTTATTGAATTCTGTTGCAACACCTACGCAATACGACTATATGAAAAACGTAACTCTCTTTCCCCTATGTACAAAAAAATAACTTACCTGGAAATTGACGCGGGAAGCCAGGATGGACAGCAAGGTGGAAATACCGTCCACAGATAGGAAAGCGAAACGGTACTCGTCGATTCTGAGCATCATTTGGAGGCAGCGGCCTACCGACTGGATGTAGTCGTTGTTCTGTCAAATGGTTAATTATTTTGAAATGTTTTCGTACTTATTGTCATTTCTCAAGTCGGAAAAATAAAGAATCTCTTTTGATTAAAATAAAACCACTAATATAACCCAATATTTAATCTGTCTTTTGTTTTAGTTCGAAATTTGGAACGAATGTCACATTACATTGTCAGATCTGTAAAATTAAAACTATAGATAGAAATTTTCAACTTGGAAATATTTACGTATACAAGTATAGGTAATATTTATTAGTGTATAAGTTGTTTTAAAAATTTAACTTTAGTTTCCCGACTTGAGATTTAAATACATGAATATTAATATTTTTTCTTTTTCGACGTGGTTGTGAGAGACTAACATTAAATCAATTATACGCTAACTTAGTTTCCTCGACGGCTCCTCCACTAAACAAGTCCTTTCAGCTGTCAAACGGGTTTCCTCAAAAGATCCTCGAAATTTGTATTCTTACCTAATTTTGGTTAAAGTGTATGAAAACATAGAGCAAAGCCAAGTCGAACGACTTTCAGAGCGAAAAAAGGGGCAAGTCAAACACAGGGCTTGTTTTTTTTTTTTGGTTCTCTTCTCCCAATGGATGATGAATGAGATGATAGGAAAAGGGTCTAGCCCATACAGCCAAGTCTGACGTAATATATCTTTCTTATTCATGAGTTAATGAGGTCATCATCAAATTCCAGATGCTGCAGAATTTGATGAGTCACTCGCGGCACCATAGCTCAAACACGTCGGGTAAAATATGGGAGTTGACGGCGCGGGAAAACCGCAAGAAATAAACTGCAACTTGTGCCCCATATTCAAAGTCCAATTTATCGTTTTCCATAACTATTCACATTGTAGAACATTATTAAACAAAACAACACCACTTTTGACCAACAATATTCACAGTAAATTAATTTACAAAACAAAAACTTGCACTTGACGTGTCCGCGGAAAATGGCGCGAAGGACTTCCACACAGGGCTTGTTGTAAACTCTCAAAATCTCGAAAGAAATATGTTACTATGTTAAATATTTCTGGTAATATCAACTTTTTTCTGGCAACATTGAGATTGTTGTCAGAATTACTACACGCTGTAGCACTTTTGACATCCATAAGTCTGTCTGTTTCATATTATAACAAATTCCATGTCACAAAAAAATATTATAATCTTAGAATATCTGGAGAATTTGGCCTACACTCGACACGCGCTGGCCAGACGGGTTGGCGAGGATCTGATGTCAATTTTTTAACGGTTCCACAAGTTGATATTAGTGAAACCGGGACCGACAGCTTAACGTGCTCTCCGAGGCACGAGAACAGTGGTGTTGTTAATTTATGACAAAGGTACGTAAGAAAAGTGTATTTCTCATAGGTACATGCCGGTGGGGTTTGAACCGACCCTTATAAGGTTTAGAGAAAGCGTTCTTACCACCGCGCCGAAAATATTTAAATTAGTCCAATCCCTCCGTTTGACAGCTGGAAGGAATCATTCAAGTGTTGGAGCTGTTGAGGACACGTCTAATTATACTAAGTATATTATGTACTTTAGGACAAGTTGTATTGATATCCTATTCCTTACATATACGAGGGGCGTTCAAAATATTCTCGGTATGTGGATAAAAACAAACAAGTACGAAAAGTTTGATATTTTTATTTTTCAATATACTCCCCCCCTATGTTCATACACTTATAAGATCGATCAATTATTTTTTTTAATCCCTCATAAAAATATTTTTTATCTTTGGTGTAAAAATGCTCCTCCACGGCCGTCTTCAACGCTTCATCGTCAGAAAATTTATTTCCACGCAGATCCTTTTTAAGATTGGGAAACAAAAAGAAGTCGCTTGGGGCTAAGTCCGGACTATAGGGTGGATGAGTAACAGTTTCAAACCCACATTCAACAATAGCTGCCTTGGCAATATGAGCAGTATGGACAGGGGCGTTGTCATGCAGAAGCAGAACACCTTTGGTTAACTTTCCTCGCCTCTTTTCTTTGATCGCATCTCTTAATTGACGTATAACGTTAGCGTAGTACTGCCCTGTGATATTTACACGTTTTTCTTTATAATCGATAAGCAAAACTCCTTCACAATCCCAAAATATTGTGGCCATGACCTTGCCAGCTGACGGGATTACCTTGAACTTCTTGGGATGAGCTGAACCCTTAATGTGCCACTGCATGGACTCCTGTTTGCTCTCTGGGTCATAATGATGAACCCAGGTTTCATCTCCAGTAACTATTTTTTGCAGCACCTCATCGGGATTTTCACCACACAGGTCGATAAAATCTGAACAGCAAGCCACACGCATATCCTTTTGAAGAAGCGTCAGCATTCGCGGAACCCATCTTGCACTTACTTTTGACATATTAAGATGGTCATGTATAATGTCATGTACGGTACCAATAGAGAGATTGGTTACTTGAGCTATAGATTTTACCTTCACTCGGCCGTCTTCCAATATAAGTTTTTCCACTTTATCAATATTTTCTTGTGAGGTAGCCACTACAGGCCGGCCAGGTCTAGGGTCATCTTCAATACTCTCCCTTCCACGCTTAAATTCGCTTGACCATTTTTGAATAGTAGATAAAGAAGGAGCAGACTCACGGTAAACACAATCCATTTCCTCTTTTATGGTTTTTTGATTTTTACCCTGTTTTGTCAAGAATTTTATGACGGATCGGTGCTCTAATTTCGTTAAAATTGTTAATTCGCTCATGGTGTTCATGTTTGTTCGGCAATTGCAGAAAAACAAAAGAACATCTCGGTTCCAATTTTACTTTTTTTTAATGTCAATGGATGAATCTTAGCGGCCAGTAACAAATATATATATAAAAGAGGTTGTAACGTATCAATACCGAGAATATTTTGAACGCCCCTCGTATTGTTAATTGTTACATATTTATTTAGGTTTATTTCATATTCTCCTTGTTCTCTAGTTTATATCGTATTTAGCAATGTAGCATAATATAATAAGTATCATTACGACCGTAAAACTACGGACGATTAAATTATATAAGTCATTGCCTTTTCAATTCCTTTTATTGGAATTTATTGGTGTTATAGCTAATTGTTGCTGTGGTTATCTATTAATTTGAACTAGTGGTAACTCTTGTAGTAAAAATATCAGCTTTATTTGGTTTAGTTTTTGACTAGACGTATTTTATATATACAAACTCATGCAGGAGAAATAGATTTAATAATAATTATATACTTGATCTAACAATTTTAAATAACTCAACCATAATCAGTGTAAATTAACAACCAAAGCAAGCTGGTAGTGGGTGCAAAAAAATATACAACAAAAGCGCGTGTAGCAAAGACGTGCTGCAAACTGTACCAAAAATACCAACTGATCATGGCCGAGTATTAAGTATGGATTACATTGAGTAATAAACTAAAGAAGAATTGCATGCAGCAAGGCAAAGTCATTTAATATACTCAAGTGTAAATCCAACTTTATATTTAGAACTTATAAAGTTATATCTAATAGCTTACCTTAGAAATTTAATCTTAAAAATAACTTACATATCTTCCAGTATACTGCTTCTCAACCTACAATCTTATTGCCCAAACTTAATTGTTAAATAACATACATATATTATAAATAAATGATACAAGATAAAATAAAATTAAAATTATAAGTCCTAGTCTATGTGTAAAAAATAAAAATATTAGTCTATGGTTTATGAGTTTGTTATTTTAGTCCAGTTAATATGTAAGTTGCCTTACAAAAGGCGGAGCATAAAATGTTTTATATTATTCAAGATGGCGGCGTAGCTTACTGTCAAAAACTAAGACTCCATCGCCAAACAGTACAGTAACTAAGGCCGCGTTCGTTTTAAGAAATGTTAGCATGAAAATACCACTTTTTTTAGCACAAGTCGTTCGTTTAATGAAAATTCTAACATTTGATGCTAATTTCCGTATGTCAGTACCGTGTTGAAAGGAGGGTTATTGATGTTACTTTTTGACAGATGTCAAATTGATCGTTTACCATTTTTATATACTTTATAGTTTTCTTTTATATTTATTAAAAAGGTATATTAAACGATTTTATGTAATAAATTCAAAGACCATAATAATATCACGTGTATTGGATGCCATGGTATGATAAAACATGAACGAAAACACTTGTCAAAAAGTAGCATCACCGCTCGTTTTATTTAAGAAATGTTAGCATTGTTAAAAAAAGTGGTATTTCTTAACAAAAACGACATTTCGCGCTGGTTTATGAAGTTGCTACGAAATGTTGGAAATGCTATAACACGAACGCGGCCTTATTGTGCAAAAAGTGGCAACTCATGCAAAAATCTCTCGTTCACCAGCATATCCAGGTTGATGGTAGGATACTTGAAGTGCCATACATACCTATTATAGGTATAGCTTTTACTTGTATATAGGTATTGTATTGTTTCCCAAATTGTAATTTTGAGCCCGCAACTATTTAACTGCGCGTAATTTGTTACTAGTTTTTGTTGTACCATATGATACATATTGTTGTACCTGATTACTAAACTTAATTTACTTAAATTTAATTTTTTACTAAGGTTGTATAGTTCGCTTGTTGACAGCAATGAATGACATGTTCAATGAATTAAAGAAGTTAATAAATGACAACTCATTATATTCAAACCACAGACATTAAATTTAGTACCCCTACCGTCTACTAGTTGGCGCCACTTTCTATAAGAACCGAAATTTGTCAATTGCTTGTTGTAAGTTTCCACCAACTGTCCATCACGCAATGGACTACAAAGGCCCTTACTACTGAATATGACTCTTTCAGAATATATTTTTGGTAAATTAAACTATTTACATCTTAATAATATTAATTAATACATTTTATTATCCACCTTTAGTCAGGCCCTTATTTGTTGATACATATTCTACATGAAGTAGATTGTTTTCTTGAAGTACCTGCATGGGGCCGACGGAATCTTGATGTCGTTTTAGCTCATCGAACGAGCTGTAAAGGCTCGAATATTTCTCGCTATCCCCACCCCCATGCTTGGAAGGCTTATCGACTGCAAAATTTTGTTTCTCGTGCTCCAACATAACCTGTTCAGCATTCTCTAGGTCGACAGACATAGTCTCCGCCTTACCAGAAAATAAAACTTGTGGATAAGTACAGTCCGGACACCGTAGGCACCGACACAAGCTCACGACAACTGGTTACTGTGGGCGACACGGGGGCATTGCAACCAACTTCAGAACGCAACGAAAATTCAATTATTGGAAGGCAATGGAACTATACTTTATTGCATTAGATTGTGACGAATGGTTTAGGTATATAGCTACAAGGTGGACAATCCTAGAGGTAGATAAGCTGCTGGTCTTCTGCTAACAGCTTACTCTTTGGACTACTTAGCTGCTTAGTCTTCCACCGACAGGAATAGACTCATTTAAAATAATTTAAATAATGCCTGTAATAATTTTAAATTTAAATAATTTACGTGAATAATTAAATTTAATTTTCTATTTATATTAAAATATAGACAAGTCCAAACTGTGTAGGTCTTGCTTCGGAACCCAACATTTAAAAAATAAGACTAGGCAAACCAAAACGGCTAATTTAATTTGAAGGTATGTTTCATTAATTTATTTTCACATACCCTACATTTGGATAAACAAAATGTTGTTGATGCAATTGAATCATTTCTCTGGATACCCTCACTTCTCAATTTTAATAACGTAACCTCTGCGAATCTGCTGTGTTAAAGTTACCTATTAGTTTATGCAAATGCATGGACAGGAGATACTGAAGCGATAATTCCATCCTCTACATTCCAAATTTAATGTGCCTTTAAGCTTTTACGAAACTATTCCTTAGGATAAGTGAAATTAAAATCTTTCTTATTAATCTGATTTATTTTGTTTGGAATAAAATTTTAAAAAAAAATGTTTTCTGAAGTTTGGCTGTTACCATCCCGTGTATTGTCCCTGTTACGTAGTTTAGCCACATTGGTTACTTGCTGCAGACATGTTGTTGCTAAGCATTGCTACGTTGCTAAGCAATTGTTCCGGTGATATAGTTCCAATATACAGTGAATAATGAGTTATAGGTATTAATTTGTTATTGTTAAGATACCAAATTGGGCAAAAATTATCAATAATTTAGCTATCAAAGTCGTAGGCTTGGTTGTACCAAAGCGAAGTCTCTGTGATTGTAACGATTAAGTTAAAAACGGCGTCGATTGTACCAGGTGACGGCTGACCTTTAAAAACAAAACTGATACATTCAATGTCATTTTTAACTTTAATAGTTAGATGTGATACTTGATTTTCGTGAAACTCAGGCCTAACTTTTGTATTTGCTGATTTTATTGTTTTTAGGTAAAACTAGCACTGAATGAGTTTCTATGCGTTTGTTTATCTTTTGTTCAAGATTTCCAATAACTATTAGATTTTTAGAAAAAAAAAACCACATACAGTGTAAACTCCATGTAACGTCACTCGATTTAACGACAAACTCCCTAAAGCGTCGAAATCAATTGGCTTTGGTTGGTTTAGCTTGTCTTCCATACAATAAAACAAATTACTGGTGCAGCAAAAGGCATCAGACAAAAATAACAGACTATACGCAATGGCGTTCAAATAAGATTATTTTTTATGTACATAACTACTAACACTATGTCTGAAATAAACTTTTTCTTTTTCTAATTCAAGATTTTTCTTCTCTCCATTTAACGACAACTCTCTATAACGCCATAAAATGCACAGTCCCTTCAGTGTCCTTATTTTTTTAATTTTTTTTTTAATCATTTTGGAAAACCAACAGTTGGCAATATTATAGTAAATATTATACAGTAAATTCACTAAGAACTATTAAAGGTTTTCACATATAAGAAAGATATAGAGTTTACACTGTATTTTTATCGAAAATTCGGAAAAAACTTCGTCGCTTTTTTATGGAAAATAATTACTTTACCCTAAGCATATGCTGCATAAAGAACAAGGTTCTTAGGTCTTTGACTTGAATATAAATTTATTTAAAAAAATAAAGATTTTTCCTATTGTATTCCTATGTGTGTTAACTTAAGTTTATAAATTTTTAAATTTCTGCCCAAGTTGTATATATAATACAGTGTTAATATTAGTTCCAAGTAAATTATTTATAACAAAAAAACATACAATATTAGTAGTAGAACAAGTCATACTTCGTGCCTATAAAACAATCTATGTGGTATAAATTTTAAATCACAATAATGCATGCAAAAGCAACTAACAATAAATAACAGATATACAACTCATAAAAACATTAAAATATTTGAATGAACAATATCATTAAATAAAAACCAAACTTTAAAGTAAATAATAATAAATTACAAAGGTATTTGTTGTACTGTATATTTCTCACCTATTCTCGCTTTTACTTAACCACTTTTAGAATAGTTTAGACAGGCCGCGCTCAGATTGCATGCGTTTAAGTCCAAAAATTTAGGCCGAACGAACACGTACTAAAAAGCACGTACGATACCGATCACTTATGCTATATTTGACTTGAAAGCAAAGCGTTCGACCTTTTTATTCCGGAATTGCTTAAAATGTATGAAAGCCATGGAGCTACGCCAAGTCAAACGATTTTCAAAGCGAACTAAAGTGAAAAAAACGCTTAAAGCGTCAAGTCAAACACAGGGTTAAAATAATTGGGAGCTCATTAGATGCCGTTTACCCTATGTTTGACTTGTCGCTTAAAGCGCTTATTTTTTCGCTTTTCAGTTGTTTGACTTGGCGTTGCTCTATGGTTTTAGTACATTTTAAGCAAAATTCAATAAAAAAAGAAAGCTATACTTTGAAGTCCAACACAGCATTAGTCGTACGAAATCGATTCTTTTCTTTTTCAAGTTTCTTTATAGGACATTGTACAGAATAAATGAGTCCTAGTCTCGTAATTTATAACATTGTTTACAAACAAATTGGGGATCATTAAATTACAAGTGTTACAGCATAAATTAAATAATGTGTGTGTCACACACTTTACTGATGGTGTTGTACGTTTCCGTGCGATCGAAATTCGTATCAATATGAGCGCGGCTTAGGCTGCTTTTAAACCAGAAATGTGCGAAGATAATGTTTGTTGCGAGAGGGTGTATCAATAGTATAACTTCATTATCACATCACTATTTCTTTTTGTTTTATTTATCAAATTACTTAAACTGTTATTTAAAAAAAAAATTACTATATTATGATAATAATGGGAAAACAAGGAATAAAATAAAACTATAAACTATTACAAAAAAAAACAAATAGACAGGAAACTAAAAATTTGAAAAATTGAATATTTATAGATTTGAATTTGAATTTTTAATGGCAATGCTGATCCTTGGGCCCATTTCGACAATGCCTTGAAAATGATTTATACACTATATTATTCTAATTTTGTAATTTTATGAGTGACATCATTATTTTAAAATAGGAGGAAATACTTATGCCTCCAAAAGAAAAGCAGCCTAATGCGAGAACAGGTGAAAGATAATTTACCATAAAAAATTAGTCTTAAAATTATATATTTTGTATTCTTACATTGGATTTGAGTTGATCGGTGAGCCATGACAGGTAGAATTGCAGGTCACTCTTCTCCATGAGTTGGGGGTACCAGCAGGCGAGCTTGGCAATGATCCTGGCTGCCATGTGCTGGACAAACTCGTCAGAGCGGTTTAAAAGGCTTAGGAATGGTTGCCAGATGGAGCCAGAGTACTTGGCTTCACGGAAGATCTTGACACGGCTCTTATCCTCCTGAAATGTTTTATTTTTGTATCAAATAAAAAAAATAGTAGTCTTATTTTGTGTAATGTATAGTTGGACCTAGATTAGCTGCAGAGGCACCGGGTTTAATTTCATGCCAGGACAGAGTAATTTATTGGTGATATTGGATATGTGCGAGTTTGGTACTAGAGAAGTCAACAAACTTGCCCCTTGTCATTAGGGGCCTATAGTTAACTAAATGTTTATCTGCTTTAAATGAGTGGTTTCTGAACAGGCTAGGAATACACTGTTGTGACTTTAGACCTAATTCTATTTGCATTGAAAGTTAACTGAATAAACTAAAATAAATAACTTTGGTAGCCATAATAAAAAATAAATAAATATGATATTTGTAACTGGTTAATTAATTTGTTGACACACAACTGAATGAAAAAAAGAAATTAATTACTATACTAGGTATAATATATATGTGCATATATATATATATATACTTTTTTAAATTCATATTATATTAACAATAATAAATTTAGAATTATATTAAAATATGTAAAATATGAAGGTTATTACTGCCACTGATGACGCCGCTCCAAAGAGGCGAAATATTTGGCAATAAATTTTTTAAGCTTCAATTTATATATTTTACCAAGTATAAAATATGAAGGTATATTATAGTTAAAAACCATTATCAGTATTGATTTATGTGTATGTAATTACTTATATGTTAGGCATATTATATTAAATTTCAAAAACAAAAATAGCATATTGTGGTTGCCTGTGAAGCATCTAGTTTCTGTCTGAGTTGTAAGTGAAAATTCATGTTTGTATTGTTGCTGGCACTGTTAAATAATAAATAAATAAATGGTGTAAATTATTAATGTACTTATTAATCTATAGAGCTACCATACCAATGTATAAAAAAATACAATAAATAATATAGCTAGAAAAACAGCAGCTGTAAATAATAAAACACTATTTGTATAGGTTTCATAGTTCTTTCTTATAATTTTGTGTTTATTCTGTATAGTATTATTTCCACTAAATTCTTATTAGCAGCTTAATTGTATTATTATGCTTCTTTAAGTATAACTGGAAAACACACAATTCAAATAACAAAAAAATGGTATTTCTTAAAATATAAACCCAATAAGACTTACAGATAAGATGTCATCAACCAGCACCAGAATGTATTGGATGGTGGTGTCCTTACTGACATGAGTTAGCAAGTTTAGGAAAGTCTCAGCACACTGGCCTGGGCTCTTCTCTGGCAAGTCTTTTTGCCCACGCTGGTCCAAGGCCACAATAATGTCATGATCCCGCTGGGTTATCATCTGGGACCTGCACGCAACCAATAATCACTTCATTAACACTTTTTAAAAGACATTTAAACCAAGATAGGTGTCACAAGATCACAAGACAAACTTACTGCAAGTACGATTGCCAGTTGATCTGGCTCTGGCGAATTTCGCTGGCTCTTATTTGTAGGACGCTGGTAGCCGCAATCATATCTGAAAATTGGTTCCATTACGACACTAGAGCTTCCTTTTGATCACGGTGGGTTACCTTAATTTTACTTCTGCGCATCTATCTACTTACCGATTTTATCCTCCCCCAAGCTGGGGATAAGTTTACTGACATTTTCTTCACTCATATTAGCCATGATGGCCACAGAATTATATAAAATGTAAGAATCCTATTATTTTACAAATAAAAGACAAAGAAATTGAATATTTGAAAAATTATTCAATAACCCAGCCTCAGCTGAGAGATCTTGTGACTAAAAAATTTGAAGTTAGCAGCGAATTAGACACTTCTTAAATTATTTTTCACTCTTACTCATTGTTCTGCGCTTTGAAAGAAAGAGATAGAAGAATATTTTGTTATGTTGGCTGCACTGCTTTATTTTTTTTGCTTGTAACATTAGGATAATTAATAAACGTCACAGTCTGAAAAAGTCTACAATCTAAGAGACATTAAGACTAATTTCTAAAAAACAAACGTCATATTAAAAACGTTTTTATACTCCATGTTGGTATATATAATAGCTATATCTATTGTATATATAATTTATTTTTAATGAAATATAAGGCTGTAAATAAAACGTATATTAAAATTGAATTAATAAATAAATAGTGTATACATTTATTTTAATTCAGAAATTTTAACAGATATAGATTAAGATATCAATAAAATAACTAAAAATTTTCGGTCTTTGCAAGTTAATTTAAATGTTTATAAAAAAGAACAGTGTTGTGGGTTTTTTTTTGTACCACATTCGTTGGTTTCTTTAATTTTGCCATGAAATAGTTTGATTTATTAGTATTTTACAGTATGTGCTTTTGACCGTTTGACGCTTCTCAAATGCTAAATTCGTAAAATTCAATATACTACTATAAATATGAGCATTAATATGACACATGATGGTGAGCATACTGTAAAAACATCTCCAGAAGAAAACTCTACTAAAAGAAATAAACCTATGCATGAACTATTTACTGGCTATTTTAATGGTTTTAACGTAGAAGTAAGGTTGGAAGCAGAAAAGACTGCGTTATACGACATGGGTTGTTTTGGTAAAGGTGCCACATCTCGTTCAAGTCACGATTCTATATCAACTTCTAAAATTTTGCGACGCAGACAATATTTGATGAGAAATACTTGGTATTATAAGTTTAGAGATAAGGAAGAAAATATACATAGTCACAAGGAAGTACCTGAACATGAGAGAAACACTGCTACAAATAAAGATTTATTAAGTAATAAGGCAAGTAATAATGACTTAGTTTGTATGGATAATCATAACATTGTGGTGGTCATCCCAGATAGTGACAGTGATAATGAAGATTATTTCAAAAACTTAAAACCCAAATGTTGCGAAAATAAAATAAAAATAGACCAACATTTGTTCTTAGGCTTGCAAGAAGCATACTATCTAGTAAAAGAGCTAAAATGCCTTAGAATTCTTGATGATGGAGATAAACTGCTCAATACAGAACAATGCTGGGATTTATTTCAAGAAAATGATCAGAATTTTCTAGAGAAATATGTAGTCTATAACTACTTTAAATGTCAGGGTTTTGTTATAAAGTCAGGAATCAAGTTTGGTGGGGATTATTGTAAGTTACATATTTATTGTGAGTTATGTATATTATTTATTATTAACATTTCATATTTTATTTATACTCCAATAGGTTCTTGTTTATGTCATTTAAATTTATTGTAGCGGTTTCTTACATCAAACTAATAATTTAAAAAAGTATCATCACATTTATCAGAAACCACACTTAAGAAGCAGATTCACATTTAGCCAACTTTACTATAGTACCAAACTCGAGAAATATCAAAAATATTGTCATGCCCCGACCAGGTATCAAACCCGGTATTTCTGAGTATAAATCCACAGACTTAACCGCTAGACCACACAAAAACTTGCTGAATATATACACTGCTTCGGAGAAGACAGATTTCTTAGCATTCCATAAATTCACTATGCCGGGTCCATCAAGTGTAAGAGAGAGAGGATCTACACCACGCAAAACATATTTTGTGTCACAAGCCCAAACAAGACTACTTGCATGGTGAATCCTTTAACTGTCAATCATGTGGTATTGGTTCTTTTTCTTCTAAATTTACACCAATTTTAGCTTATCATTTGTTAGTTGTGCCGAAGATGTCCTATAATAAAAAAGGTTAAAATCATTTAAGAGGTTAGTGAGGCCCTTATTTAAAAAAGTTTAAAGATTGATCTTATTCATGCTTTGAGAAATGTTTTATGTCTACTTTATTCTTTTTCAGTATTGTATAATGGTAAACCAAGTTCAGTCCATGCTAAATATATTGTTTTAATTAAATACAAGCATGAGAGGTATAAGATGAACTGGATGGATGTGCTAGCTCATGTTAGGACAGCTACAACTACTGCAAAGGTATACAATTTTAGTTATTAATTTAAGGGTCAGCCTTACTTTTTTTTGTATTATCTAAGAATATTCTTGCTGGAATGTATGCTATAAAAATCTGTTTGGCCAGTAGCAGTTCTCCAGATATATTGTCCATGCATAAGGTCTAGGACTAATAATAATAATAGGGATGATAACTAAGAATCACCAAAATGGTGTGTGTTAAAGTATGTATGGAATTTGAAGGAGAATACTGAGCCTCCAAGACGGCATTAATGGAATCATACAGTATTTGGTTGGGTAGGGAGAGGAGTAGAATGGTGAGTGTTTTATTGCTTAATAAAATAAAAAAGAGAAGCCTTCTTTTTAAACCAGCCTATTATGCAAGTCCAAGACACCATTCTTCTCATCTCTTACAAACACACAATGGACCTGGCACCCGCACGGTGTATCCATGGAATGCTTGGAAATATCTTCTTTCTCTCTTTGAGGAATATACATTGATTGTTAAAACATGTTGGTTTTTATATCATGAGCAAGATGTATAATATATTTGCCAAAATAAAAGCATAGAAAACAACAATCGGCCATGATACATTGAACACCAGAGAGTTGACATCATAGTTCCCAGCATTCAAATATATTTCCTAAATATGTATTTGTTCAAACCATCATCATAAAGTCGTAAAGAAAACAAACTCATTTTCGACCTCCATTGTGTTTCCCAAGACACAGGAACCATGGTGTTGTGAAACAAAGCTATGGACTTGAAATAGTATTTGTAGGCAATAAGGTACTAAATTTTTTTAGGAGCTGTTACTAGCCGAAGTCATCATAGATGACAGTATAACTACTAACAATCCACTTGATTTATCAAAATACAGTGTGCTGGAGGTATTGGTGAAGAAGGAATATCCATTACCAAATAAAGAATCAACTGATTAATTATGCTTTTTATTTACACTACTTCAAATTCTATTCCAGAATTTAATATATTTATTCTGTCAGAATTACTACTTGCTCTTGCATTTTTATAGCCATAATTATATTTCTTTCTTATAATAATTACAAAAATATTTATTGGCAATTGCCAAATAACAATTGATAAATAATTAATGCAGGATATTTTGTTACTTGTCACAAACGTTATTAGTAGATTTCGTTAATTACATGAGAGCTTGCATTATAATTACAAAATATTAATCACTTCTCCACTCTATAAGCTCTCGACCTTGACTGTGCAAATATAAACTTTAATAGCGTGATTTATATATAGTTATCGGATTTCATTATTTATCGTTTAACTTAACCAAAGTAACAGAATAGGGCTGCTGGTCTAAATAACCATTATCAGTTTTTAAAAGGATTATTAAATTAACATACATTTAACATTTGGTTATTAGGCATATAATAATAAAATTCTTTATTACACATAATTTACAAATGTAGTGTACATGGGCGAACTTAATGCCGAAGGCATTCTATACCAGTTAACCTTTGTGATGGTAAGAGTAATTTGACGATTGAAATATATAATTAGCTAAAAAAAAAGGACATGGTCGCTATAAAATTTATGCAGAGAGTGCCTTCACTTATAGCCACAACTGACTTAGCTGTAAAGGCACACAGAGATATATAGATCACGCTATTAAAGTTTATATTTGCACAGCCGCTGACAAGGGTGAGCGCTTAAAGAGTTGAGAATTGAATTTATTTATTTAATTATGACACAAATGTAAATAACAAAATCCACTAATAACGTTTGGAACTAAGTAACAGAATAGGGCTGCAGGAGGCAGTTCTCATCATTAATTTTAATCAATTAAAGGGAAACAAATTAGCATAATCTGACGGAATATTAAAAATTTTGGAGTTCAATCTTATTTCAGTATCTACAAATCTAAGCCCTTTTGGTAGGTTTTTTAACTCCTGTTCTTCTGTATTGACTTCTTTCTTCAAGGTAGGCTTTAGTACACTCTTTTTTGAATTCATCATTATAATACCAGCTTGTTAAACAATCTTTTAATTGGGTATTTTCTTTCCTACAAGTTACGACCATAAATACTGAAGAAGCTTTGCAACATTTCTCAAATTCACCAACTTCCTGTGGGCACTTCTCTTTTCTGGCCTTTTCTCTCATCATTTTTGGTACCATAACTTCAATTTCCACTTTCCGTAAAGTTTTATCATCGGGATCTCCTAAAATGGAAAAAACTTTAGTATTTTTCTTCACAAAACACGTTTTAATTATCATTTTGACTTACCCAACCCATGGGGTCCTAAAGAATATTTGTCTGGTAAAACAGACATTATCAATTATTTAAATTAAAAGTTTTTACCGAAAGAAAATATATTATTTCACAATTTTGGCGATTTAGTGATAATAAAAAATTGTATTCTCATATTTAAAACATGAAATCTGTCGGATAAATGTTTAATGGCTACTCGCTCTAAAGCTTGACTTGGTAATAAATCTGTCTTTTTATTACAGGAAAATATATGTCAGCCAAAAAAATTAAAATATCGGAACAAACCCTTAAATCATAGACAATCATTTTTTTTTCTTTTTTTTTGGGAGGTCTGGCATAGTTCTCTAATTTCTCAAAGTTCTCGTCTTTTTCCTGGCATAGAATATTAATCCTTTTTTTTTCGAGGCATACATCCATAAAGTCATAGACAATTCTATTTTTGAATTCTACTAAGCGCAGACAATAAGGAAATTTGTTAAATAAAGTAAAAAAGTGGTTTAAAATAATGTGTAGTTTAAAGGCATATTAACAAAATATAAAATAAATATTAAGTAACAGTAAAGTAAATTTTTATTTAATATTAAATTGTTTAAACTTTTATATTATTATTTTTTATTGTAACATTGGTTTTGTTCGTGAGCTTGCATTTTCGACGTATTGAATTGTCAAATTGTGTATTTGGCTATCGCTAAAATCGTTTATAAATTTTGTATTTAATTCAATGGTCTTGTTGTTATTGTGAAATAAGGTTTGTTAGTGCCCATATGTTGCTAAATAAGAAATAAAGGTGTCGGATATATTGATATTATATTAATAAACTTGATGAAACATTTTCGTTTGGGTGTCTCATTTTAACCTAGTTTTTGTGCTTTGTTTTAGCAGATATAAGTTGTTATTTTATTGAAATATGGATCGGCTTTTGCGTTTGGGAGGCGGTATGGCTGGACTATCACAACCGCCGCCGCCCACGGACGCCCCAGTGGTGGATACTGCAGAGCAGGTGTACATATCGTCGCTGGCTTTGCTGAAGATGTTAAAACACGGGCGCGCTGGCGTACCCATGGAGGTTATGGGTCTAATGTTAGGTAATAAACCAATTTTTCGTGTTTCTATTCATAGTCATCATTACATTGCACAATTTTCATACATAACCTTACCAATGTTCTGAGACCAAACACTTTTACTAGAGGTGTGGTATTTAGCCTATTCTTATGCGATAACTGCCTAGTAAATAGTTATAGCTGTAGACTTGACACAGGTACTGGTTAACAACTAATTAGGATATCCACTATGCAGCTATTTATTTATTGATTTCAACTTAATTGCACAAAGGCAATGCTGCTAGATATTCTATGACGTTCAAAACTTCAGGACAACAAGAGCAGTAAGTAAGTACATAAGGTTTTTTGTTTATATTTTATTTTTACATTTACTTTTATTTTATATTTCCCCATGTTTGGTTCTTAAATAAGGCTAATAGCTAGTTACAACTATAAACTACAAAAAAAGAAAATAGAATATTATGATCTTATAGAAGAAATGATCAGAAACAGATTCATGACTCAGCTTTATGCAGTGGAAGTTAGTGTAAGAGGAATTCTAGCAAAATTTTCGTACCACTTACTGAAACTAAGCAGGTCTGCTGTCAATACATTTATTAGCAGAATTATAGTATTTGGTTAGGTAGGGAGAGGAGCATGGACAATATAAATAATAATGAAATCCTATACCGTCTCTCTTCACTGTTGTCCCTGTGTGCCAACAATGTTAAGTTTGAGAAGACACTTTTGTTGAGAAAATTTTTGATGTGCAACTGATCCTATATTAAACAAATTTTATATATTTCAGGTGAATTTGTGGATGACTACACTGTGAGAGTTATAGATGTGTTTGCAATGCCTCAAACTGGTACGGGAGTGTCGGTGGAGGCCGTGGACCCCGTGTTCCAGGCCAAAATGTTGGACATGTTAAAACAGACAGGAAGGCCAGAGATGGTTGTGGGATGGTAAGCTTTATTGTCTTTATTGCTTACTAGATAACTTGGTGAACTTCGTACCACCTATTTATGTGATTATAACTTCAGAAGTGGTCCAGTAGTATAGATGTAAAGGCAAAACAATAAAATATTGGTGAAAATTCCATACAAAATTAACCAATTCATATTTTTTCATTTTTCACCTGTTCCTTTGGGTTTTTCCAATCTTTTGCTGATTTTACACTAACAAAACAAATATTTAAATAAAACCAGGAATCTAACCCGGTACCTCCGAGTCTACATCTACAGATTTAACCGTTAGACTATGTCAGTCTTTAAATAAAAACAATTATATTAAACTCATTTTATGATTAATTCCAGGTACCATTCTCATCCTGGATTTGGTTGCTGGTTATCCGGAGTGGACATCAACACTCAGCAATCTTTTGAAGCTTTATCGGAGAGAGCCGTTGCAGTGGTGGTTGACCCCATCCAGTCTGTCAAAGGAAAAGTTGTCATTGATGCCTTCCGCCTAATAAACCCCAACATGATGGTCCTAGGCCAGGAGCCAAGACAAACCACATCAAACTTGGGACATCTACAAAAACCATCAGTCCAAGCCCTAATCCACGGACTGAACCGCCACTATTATTCTATTAGTATAAATTACAGGAAAAACGAGCTGGAACAGAAAATGCT
This sequence comes from Tinea semifulvella, assembly GCA_910589645.1. Lineage (NCBI taxonomy): Eukaryota > Metazoa > Arthropoda > Insecta > Lepidoptera > Tineidae > Tinea > Tinea semifulvella. The sequence goes on from OU342599.1 coordinate 9,879,300, forward strand.
GTTGAATCTCCATAAGAAATCCTGGATGGATGGATTAACTCTATCCGACTATAAGGAACATTGTACTATAAACGAGACCACAGTCACAGATATGCTGGAGTTAGCTAAGAATTATAACAAGGCTTTGGAAGATGAAGAGAAAATGACTCCAGAACAATTAGCTATTAAAAATGTTGGAAAGCAAGATCCTAAAAGACATCTGGAAGAGAAAGTCGATGTTCTCATGTCCAACAATATTGTTCAATGTTTGGGCGCCATGCTTGATACTATGGTGTTTAAATGATGTTCACTTAACAGCCTATCCTATCAGAATCCTCTATTGACCATCTTGTTATTGCATAAAAAGAAAATCCGATAGTATCTGTTCAATCCTTATTTGATTCCTAATTATACCTTTAAGGACATGTAGAATAAATATTGTTGAGTCATATTTTCAAAGTATTTTAGGTATTTTATGCTTAGATTATTGTGATTTTAGCAATTACATACCGCATGGAATTTGTTAAAGAGCAAATATATTTATACTATAATCTAGAAGAAAATTTTAAAAATACGTATTTTTTATTTTATTTACTATTAGTCAAATCTTAAGTTACCTACGGCGCAAAGAAGTTTTCCTAAAAATATCGCCACTCATGGGTACCCTAATCAAGAGAGGTCGACGATCGCGCGAACGTTGACTTACGTAATTTTTCCTCTCTATTTCGTCTTTCGGCTGTGAGCGAGATCAATTAATATTTTTTTGTTTTTCGGACAATGATTCTTACAAAAAAGTTTTTTGTTGTGTTCTCCCGATGGATGATGAATGAGGTGATAGGGAAGGCAAATGGCCATACAGCCAAGTCTGACGTAATATATTTCTTTTTTTTTTTTTTGTTGCGTCGGATAAAATATGAAAGTTCACAGCGCGGGAAAACCGCAAAACATAAATTGCGACTTGTATTTAAAGTTAAATTTATCGTTTTCTATAATTATTCACATTTTAGCACATTATTAAACAAATTAACACCACTTTTGACTAACAATATCTACAGTAAAGTAATTTACAAAACAAAAACTACCACTTTAAATGTCTGCGAAAAATGGAGTTCTTCACTCGAATTTTTTTTTTCTCAAAAAGGGGACTTACCAATGATACCTGAATCCTATAAAAATATTTGCTCTTTTGACAATTACACGCGGTACATAGTGTTATATTAGTATGTTAGTCAAATTATATAAATATATGCACATGTAACACTTATTAAATGTATAAGAAACCTATTCTACATGTCTAAATAGATATGTTTTAGAATAAAACAAGGATTGTAATTTTTAGACAAATTTTTTGTTAAATCAAGATGGCGACAGAGAGCATTTAAGGTTCTTAGGAAAGTTAGTGATAAAGAGCAGATTTTACCTCCAGCTTGTAACGTGTACTAATGTTTTCCACAAAGTCTGTATTATACCTTATATTATAATATTAATTTGTATTGCAACATAAACCATTTTTTATATATTTTTTGTTTTTTTATTTCTTATTTAAAATACCAACTAGGTAACACTAAAGTTGCATTCCAATATGACAATTATTAATTATGGGCCTTTAATTTATTACGAAAGACAATTTAAGGGGAAGGGAGCGACCATGTCTTATTTTTTTTACAAGCGTGTGAAAAGAGGTCTCGATAGTTCTTTTATAAGTTTTTTTTTTTTGGTTCTCTTCTCCCGATGGATGATGAATGTGATGATAGGGAAGGCAAAGGGTCTAGCCCATACAGCCAAGTCTGACGTAATATATCTTTCTTTTTATTGAGTTAATGAGGTCATCATCAAATTCCAGATGCTGCAGAATTTGATGCTCTTGTTGGAGTCACACATAGCTCAAACACGTCGGGTAAAATATGGGAGTTGACAGCGCGGGAAAACCGTAAAAAATAAACTGCAACTTGTGCCCCATATTTAAAGTCCAATTTATCGTTTACCATAATTATTCACATTGTAGCACATTATTAAACAAAACAACACCACTTTTGACCAACAATATTCACAGTCAATTAATTTACAAAACAAAAATTTGCACTTGACATGTCAACGCAAAATGGCGCGAAAAACTCATCACCCCGGACTGATTAAAATCTTTTTATTACATGTGTTAAAATAATTTGAAGGAATAACTTAAAAACAAAACCAAATCTTCCACCCCTGTGTTAGACTTGTCGCTGTAAGCGCGTTTTTTTACGTTATTCCGCATTAAAGGTCCTTCCGCGCTTTGCTTTGCAAGTCAAAACACCGATGTAATAAAAAGGGACTAGTCTTCTTTTTTCTGACATAGGGGAACAAAAACTCAAATCGTTTTCGTAATAATTGAACGGCTCCCTATCCTTTCAGATAAATATTCAAATTATTACTTGCTATAGTGCTTTTGATAGCCATTCTATCCCAATCGTAGATAATATTTACGACTGTTTTTTTAAATATTAAAACCTAAGTTCGTTGACAAATTATGTGTGTGTCGACAAACACAGTCAAAAGTTAGATTAAACAAAAGGAGAAGAGACGGTACAAAGACATTACGTGTGTAACTAGCAAACTACGCCTGACGCACTTAAATCAGTAGTGAGCTACCTATCGAGCCCTAAGGACGCCACACGCGCACCTATGCATTCTGTTCTGTGTGCTTAGTGTAAAATGCAAGTTTCGGAAAACGTAACTGCTGTAGTTACGTTTTTTTGTTTTAAATTGCGTGTTATTGCAAGTTTGGCTATAATAACAGGCAATGAACATCGAAAATTCAGTAAAAAAACTCTACCACTATAGTTGCGTTTACGAAACTTCACTGTCACACTAGGCATACTGCTCGCGTCCTACTGATATCTTATTCGTAACGACATCAATGATGACTGTATGTAAGTCATGTTCGACTTGGCGCTGTAAGGTCTTTTTTACTTTATTTCGATTTGAAGGCGTTCCGAGTAGCGTTTTCATTCGATTTAAACAGTTGAGTAAAATGGGCGCGCTACTACGCGAACACGCTCAGTGAACATTAGCGCGTTCCGTATCTTCTCCTTTTATTTTAATTAAAGAGTCAAAAAATTATCCTATATTTATATGTATAAATAAATAGGTAAAATAACCGACATATAATTATATCCAAACTATTAAAATAAACCATAGGAAACAATTAATTTAATTCTAAAACAACGTGTAAGGAGCAATTTTGTTTTTAATAGATTTAAGTTTATCTTGGTAGCTTGGGTCATCGTCTGTGAATTCTATATCAAACATTGGTGGTATGTATTTTTGGGCCTTGACGATGTTTTTAATGATTTTCTTCATCTTGAGATATGCCTCTTCCGAGTCATCCATAGAAACCGTGTCCCTAAAAAGTCCCGGACACAAGCGATGTATATTTTCATAATTATCTCGAATGTTTGATGTAAAAGTCTCGCATGAATAACTCTGAAAAACAATTAGTTTTATAACGTGTTTAACGACTGTTGGTTATAAATTAATAGATTTAAGTCTATGCAGAAACGTGGCGCTAAACTAGGCCTAGTATTTAATCTATTAAAACAGTTGTAGCTTGTAGATATTTAGATAGAGAGAACATATATTAAGAACACTATCAGCTAGTGTATACTGTATGTATATATCGCTGGGTTAGGGCGAAATCCAACAAACTATTTTTTTTAGTAAATTCTAGTTTTTACAGCAATCGTTTTAAAAAATCTGCTTTTTCTAGTGATAAAATTGACTAAGCACTGTGACGCTTAGTTTCGAAGATAAAGGCAATTAAACGAACAGTTTTTGCCGAAAACGCAAATTTAAAAGTAATATTTTCGTGCAATAATGGCTAACTTAGTTGGTTTTTATTGTAACACGGCGATATGTCATATTAAAAAAAAAAAAAAAAAATCCATTCTTGATCCCATCATCGTTGCTTTGCTTTATATAGAAAGGTGGATATTATTCAGATAACCGTTTGGTGAAGGTCGCTTAGGCGTATCTTAAGACTAAAATATAATGTCTGATATTCATACTAATATTATAAATATGAAATAATCTTTGTATGTGTTTATGTGTTGCCTTCACGCCTATACTAGGTATACATAACTGTTCAGTAAAAACTTAAATAAAAAACTTAATTAATTATATTAATAAAGACCCGAGTATCAGCTCGCCAGTGTAACATTCTTCCTTTAATTATCAGACAGGCACTATATCTTAAAATAGTCAAAGATAAATTATACATTAACTTTACAAACAGAATAGGTTGCTATAACTATTACGAATAACTCACGTTTTTTATATGAAGTACATATATACTATTTATTTGTTTATTGAGGATTATTATCTATGTATATGATATTGCATATACGAAGGTGGTCTGAAAAGTTTCCGACCTCAACGTGAAGATGGCAGCACTCGTCAATAAAAGTCAGGGAATGTAGTTGTGCATCTTCTGACAGGTAAAAAGCAAAAACTGTTTCTTTCGGCTGGAAAAGTGATGGCGACTGTTTTTTGGGATAGTCATGGAGTTATCTTAATCGATTATCTTCAAAAAGGTAAAACCATTACAGGGGCATACTACGCATCATTACTCGACAAACTGAAGGTAGAAATTGCGGAGAAACGGCCACATTTGCAGTAAAAGAAAATTCAGATCCAAGACAACGTGCCGTTTCACACATCAGCGGTTGTCATGGCGAAAATCCACGAATTACGGTTTGAACTGCTTGACCATCCTTACTCACCTGATCTAGCCCCAAGCGACTTCTTTCTGTTCCCTCAGCTAAAAATTGCGCTCGGAGAACAGAGTTTTTCGTCAAACGAGGAGGCTATCACACCTTCGTGAACAATTATTTTGCAGAGAAGATTGCAGAGTACTATTTGGACGGGTTAAAGAGATGGGAGCATAGCTGGGAGAAGTGTGTAGAGTTACAAGGAGACTATGTGGAAACTAAAAATATTTTAGAAAAAATGTCCTTGTAACTTTGTTAGGTCGGAAATTTTTCAGATCACCCTACTAATAAGTACTAAGTAATATGTGGGTACGTCTAATTAATTTGTGCTTTATTTAGTAATAAATAATTTCAATGATAGGTACGAGTATTTTATTTGTAATTCTGCACCCGCCGCGCGCCGGGGGGGAAGGGGAGGCACAATCGTGCCAAGATTTTGACATTTCTGACAGACATAATCGATCTTAGACGATTCGTTTTCGGACTATAGTGCACTCCGCCTCCCCCCGCAGGAATGGATTGAAAAGTTTAGTTTTACGGAGTGGAAATTGGTGCGAGAGGAATTCCAAAATCTTTGCACCACTTAAAGAATTGGCCTAAGCAGGTTTGTTGTCGATACATATATGGAATGAGCTACCGAGACGGTATTAACGAAATCATACAGTATTTGGTTGGGTAGGGAAAGGAGCATAATTTAGTCTCCTTTGTAAACGAGTCGGAAAAATTCCCTCGGTACATACTTCAAAAACATGCACATTTACGAAATGTTTTGGTCTATCAAATAATCAATCAATAACAATATGATATTTCCATTGGTTCGCTTGTAACAAACTTGGATATAGTCAGCACTAAAATCAATACAATATTTACACTAAAAACAGGCAACAATCGATATTTATGTATGTTGAGCATGACATTACTGCTATAAGCAAGTAAAACTTAGAAACTTAAATAAGATCGTGTCTCTAAGAGGCCGTGTCAACTTAGTATTAATATCGTAGCTGTAATGGCCGAGTCAGTAGGTATAAAAAGCAATAGAGTATGGCTAATGAAAGAAGATAACGAAAAAGCGCGGCAAATTAAAATAATATTAGTATGGTATCCATCAAAGTTTGATAAATAATGTGGATAAAACTTACATGATACTTGGGTTTATTTGTTGGTTATTGTTTTGAATACATTTAGCTTAAAAATAGAAATGAAAATGAATAGTAAAAGCATTTGCTTTCACCGAGAAGATTATTTGTAATTTTATTTATTTATAAACTCTTTATAGCACAAAAAAAAACTTAAAAGTAATGTACAAGGGCGAACCTAATGCCTTTCGGCATTTGTTGCAAGTATCAAACTAATAAATCATACTAACCTAAGAAATTCAATACCACACCTAAATAATCTTGTTTTAGGTTGAATTCAGCTTCTTCTTTTGGAATTTGGACATCTTGTAAAACAATTTCTTTCGGACTCCACTTTTAATAGTTTTATTTATATTTTACAACACAAATAAGGAATTAACAACAAAACAATTCAAAGCAAATGTTGAATAATTGATACTGTTACAATAGTGTTGCCATTTGAAAGTTTCCAAATGATTCCATTATCTACTTTCATTAGCCAGACTGTTTGTGAATAATTTTATGTTTATAATGGTTTAGAATCTATGATAATTGACACTTTGGAATACAATCATATTTAAATGGTTTTTGTACTTTTCATAAAAAAAACTTAATAAATAAATAATAATTACGTGACTTTTTGCAAGTCATGAATCATATATACCTATACCTTATAACAGCATTCTTCAGCCATAAGCAAATTATCACTGCCATCATCATTATTGTTATATTCGCAACTGCAATCACTTTCAGAACCTGCAATATAAATTAACTGATGCTGGATTTTTAATCCCCAATAAGATATAGCGGTGGTGGCTCAGTTGTAAAAAAAATCCTTAAAATTGTAGAAAGTTTGGTTCAAACATAAATTTATGCAGAATTTGGCCTACACTTGCCTTTTTTATGTCTTTTTTCATCTACCTTAAAGTTGGTATTAGTGGAACCGGGACCAACGGCTTAACGTGCTCTCTGAGGCACGAGGACGGTGGTGTTGTAAATCTATGACAAATTTTGGCACTTGTCTCACCGCCGACGATGTAGTTTAATCCAATAATAACGTTTGCGACTAGGAGAATAGGACTGCAGCAGGCCTATTCTGTTACTTAGCCGCAAACGTTATTAGTGTATTTCGTTATTTATTTACGTCAGAGATTGCGTCATAATTAGAAAATATTATTCAATTCTCAATTCTAAAGAGTATTTAAACATAAACTGCTAAAACAACTTGCCCAAAATTTATAAGTAAATTTTATGTATGTTTTTTTTTATTTTAATTTTATTTTATTTTACTTTATTACTAGAAGTAGGTAATATTTTAGTTATTTTCGTTACTTTTTTTATTATTTCCAAAAGGAATTGTATGTTTATTATATATATATTTTTAAAAATTGTTTCTGCTTTAGTTTTTCGAATAATATTTAGTTTTTGTATACTTATTGAAAATTTTATAATTTTGTTATTTCTTATAGGCAATAAAGGCTACTATGGTAATGTGGTGGTCGCCTATAATAGGTGCAACATCTAACTTCTGATTTAGTGTTAAGTACAAATAAGTGTGTGATGTTAGCACTGTTGACTAGCCTATTATAAATAAATAAATAAACTCTATAAGCGCTTGACCTTGACAGCGGCAGCAGCTTGAAAATATAAACTTTAATAGGTAATATATAATGGTTAACGGTTTCCATTAGATAACGTTTGCGCTAAAGTAACAGAATAGGGCTACAGGTTATAATAGGAATGGGGAACTGGCAACACTGGCTGGAAAAGCATACCACATCTTCAGCGTGCAACAGATGTAAGAGTCTCCAGATATTTATATGTACGCGTAGGGATAGTAGCTACGGTATGGGGGTGAATATGTGCCTGTGCGTGTAGTTCGGTTGCGGAATAGAGAAGAAGGGATAAGGTAGTAAGACTCTTCAGAACACTCACCGTAGCTTGTAGAATACGCTCAGAAGGTCACATCTCGGCGAAGCTGCAGCAATCTTGTTAGGCTGGCATAGTGATAGGGACTGATGTCGGTCATCAGTGGCTGTACATTCTGGGACTTCAATTACCACTTACCATTCGGCGCATTATTTATTTATTTAATACTTTATTGCACATAAATATACAAAGGCGTGACATAATGTCGCTTGACATTCTCTGCCTGTCAGACCTTCGGGACAACGAAAACATTTATGTGAGGTAGGTGCAATATATCAATTAAATGAATTATATTAACAATATAAGTCTATAGAATAGTATTTATTGATTATAATAAATATTTATTAATAAAATTACATACGAATACATACACACATATTTATATAAACTACATAAATAAGTTATTATATGTTGTGTTCAGTATAAAAGAAGAATTAATGCGACAGGTACAATTACTTAAATTCTAAAATTAATGACAATATATAAAAATACTGAAATGTACATATATGTGTATTAAAAATTGTACATGTAGTTCATGTATATATATGCTCTTTTTACTTTATTGTTTGGGATTTGTGTAGATAGTATTGTACACACAAGACACACGCTCACACTACACACACATACACACGCTCACATTACACACACACGCTCGCACTACACACACACGCTCACACTACACACACACGCGCTCAGACTACAAACGCATGCATACTCACACATAAGCACAAATGCAAATGTTAATCATAAATTTTATTAAGGATAACTATCGACTAATTGTCAATTTATTATATTTATGCATTTTAAGTTAAAGCGATTGCTCTGGTCGTGTCTTATCAATTGGGAGCTGGGAGAATTGGTTGTTTCTAAATGAATTAAGTGTTGAATCGAGTGAATGGTCCTTGTTGGCAGTTGAGTTGTTGTTTCATTACATTCTGTCTATAAATGATAATTTAATATTTGACCTAACAGTATACCTAATTATCTATCGATCTAAAGCTATACATATCTTCCCTTAGTTTCCTATTATTTCTGTATAATATAATGATTAACTGATTTTCACTAACTAATTTCATAATAATCCTATGCTACTTGTATATAGCTATTTGTAAATATTTTAATTTTTATTTTACTAATGTTTATTATTTTTAATTTGTAAATTATTATTTTTTTAGTATTTAACCCACTGTTTTTGAGAAATGAAATGTACAAATAATATAAAATCTTCCTGGCTTAAGATCTAATAATTTATAATATTATAATTTTTATGTCCTAGTTATAAGCTGTGATTTTTCTGAAAATAAATAAATAAATAAATAAAAAGAAAAATCCCTTACACTGTTGAAGCATTGTATCGCTTCCCTGCAGTATCCCAGTCTCCAGCAGAAACTCGAGCCACAAATCTTCATCTACAGACTGACCAGAATCAGTTCCAATCATACGATTTTTCATATAAATAGGCAGCCTTGTGCTGAATGATTTCTCAACGGCTTCCTTATCTTAAATAATAATTTTAATTAGTTCCCCGACGACTTCACGTGCTCTCCGAAATGAAAAATCATTGTCTGAAGTATTCGAAGTAGGGGAGAGTGGGGTAATTAAGAACGGCGGGTAATTGGGAACAGTGAGGTATCTGATAATTCCTCTTGCACTATAATCTCCTGCATACCTACTTTTAATAGACGCGTCAATCGTCACTCAGTACACCCGCTAACGCATAGCTCGCGTTCTTTCAAAGTGAATCCGACAAGATATGTTGTATTTTCATTATAATTTTTCGTCGTATGTAGTAATTGATATTGTATTTAAATGTTAGTATTGACTTCATATTTAGTTACCCTCTTAGATGTACTATCTGCTATATCAATATAGTTTGAACCTTACCAAAAATTATATTGCGAGTCACAGCTATTTTTATTTAAATTGCTTATTTCAGGTATTTGGGAACGGCGACAACTGAATTGGAACTTTTCTTATTAGTTGAGTGATCTTATAAAAATGTTCTTACATTAGAAAATTGTTATATAAATACGATATTTAAGATCTTCGACGTGTAGTTAAAGGTCTATAGAGCCAGAGGCTCACTTAGAGCAAAGCTGCCACTTTTAAACAAGTGAATAAAACACATTTAAGTTACCAGAAAAAGGTCGCCGCTCTGTATAATAAAGCCCAGTTACCCTATATCGTTTCTATTTCCCCCTGTTCTCAATTACCCCACATGCATTCATATAAAAAGTGTTTATTATTGACTTATTTTTTAAAATTAATAAATAGCAAATATCTTTATATTATAATCTAGAATAAAAATTAAGAACAACGTGTTTTTCATTTTAATTATTCAGTAATAAAACCATAAGTTACGGTGCAAAGAAGTTTTCCTTAAAATATCGTATCATACAGAGCCTAATCAAGTGAGTGTCAGAACGTTGACGTACGTATTTCTTTCTCTCTCCATTTCGTCTCTCGGCTGTCTGTTAGCGAGATCAATTAATAATAACACTCCCCAGTCTTTAGGTATTTATCACGATGGATAGCGCGATTTTCAGACGCGGCCTTATTTAGCTATCAGTAGTGTTTTGTTTTTCTGTTAATGATTTAAATCTTTAAAATAAAGTGACCTTTTTATTTCAAATAGAGGTTTTACTAATGACACCTTTAGCCCAAAAATTTGCTCTTTTGACAACAACAAGCGGTATAGTTTATTTTGAAGTGTGTTGATATCATTATTATGTAGGTAGATTACTAACGTCACTGTTGCAATGACTGTTAATGCATTTAAAAGTCTATCTTATTATCTAAAAGCATTTAAAAGTTTCCAATTACCCCACTTCCCCCTAATAACGCGCTATTACCCCACTTCCCCCTAATACCGCGCACGACTTTTAGTTTCTAATTGGTCTTAAACATAGTAAGTTGCGATTATGACCGCTCCAGTTCGACTGCAAAGTTGTCAAAGACTTAGATCAATTTTAGAACATCTTTTTGTAGGAAACGCGATTACGCCCGCTAAAGTTCAGCCTAATAGTAAAAAAGTAAAGTATCATCACGACCGGGTGGTCAGAAACCACGCTTATAAATAAACAGATTAACATTTAGCCATCTTTACTATAAGCCAATCATGGCAAGTGGCAAGCTCGTCGATGTCTCCAGCAGCTTACCAAACTCGAGAAATATCACAAATCAAATATTAATTAAATGCATTTATTTACATTAATCCTCGCCAAGCCGCCTGGCGAGTGTAGGCCAAATTCTCCAGATATATATATGTTCTGGAAGGCCCATCTCCAGCAGTGGAGGTCTAGGACGCTATGTTCTAAGGGCTGTAATAATAATAATAATAAATTTACATTAATATTTTTGTGTCCCGACCAGGAATCGAACGGGTCTAAATCCACGGACTTAACCGCTAGACCACGAAGGCAGTTCGGCGTAATTCCAACTTATTAACTGTCAAAATGACGGTTTGGTTGTGGTTCGGGTAAAGTCGATCGCGAGCAAGCTTGGTGGTCGTACGTTTTGCTAAGCTATAACGAGTTAACGAATTAACTATGGTTTATTATTATTATTAGTAGGCACGTTTAACCTTCGATTTTAACATTACAAGATTTCTCGGATTCGCTTGTTTCTGGCTTTGACTGCACGAAAGTTTCCGACTTGGAGTATTTTGTATTGTGAACATTTTCCTCGAGTTCGTCATCCGAAGCATGAACTAAAAGGACATAAATTTATGTTAATAATAAATAATTTATTATCATAAGCCCTAGATTACAGAGTCACATACCTCCACTTTTTTAAAATTTAATTACAACATCTCTTTTACCCCAGCATTAAAATATTATTTAATTGAATAGTCAATGGGGTGTATCACTAACTTTTTATCACGATAGATGGCGCATGATAGATGGTACCTAATATAACTGTCAGTTGCATAGAAAACTTGTATTTTTATTACGATTTTTATTATTTTCTGGAAATTATGCCGAAGTGAGCAGCTTTTAAGTGTACAAATCGAGATTTCTAAGCGAAATCAAAGATCTTAAAATTGCCGTTCTATTAATAAAACCTTTTTTCTTTTTAAAGACGGTGTGCGCTTTTTAATTCGTCTTTTAAGGTAGCTAACGTTAATTTAAAAATATTTTTTTGTTATAAACATATAAATCCACGAAAACATTTAAAAAATGATGCGATATAGGTGTAAACTAAGGTACCATTGCCACTAGCGACATCTACAAAAAGCTTTGCCTGATACACCCCTATGTATGAAATAGTTAAAAAGCACTATTTATACGATTAGGCTTTTTATTATGACCAGGTACTTTATTATAGATAAAAAACTTTAAAATCGGCGGGATTAAAACTATGTAAGTATGTAATTATTAACGTAAAAAAAAGTTTTTGTCTATTGTCGTTATGCTAGGGTAAAATAAATAAAATTAATTACAGATTATGAAAATACAATATATTAACTATCAAATAGAAAAGAAATCATTGTGGCACGAGAACATTTTATTGGGCCCATTTCTCTAAGAAAAATGGGCATTCACATTTCTGGAACACTCACCACGCTGGCCAGACGGGTTGCCGAGGATCTCATGTCAATAATTAATGACAATTTATTAACGATTCCACAAGTTGGTATTAGTGGAACCGAGACCGACACTGGAACGTTGGTATTGTGTAAATCTATGACAAATGTACGTAAGAAAAGTTTCTCATTGGTGCATACCGGGGTTTGAACCCGCCTTTTTTTAGGATGTTAAAGAAAGCGTTCTTACAACCGAGTGTGAGTGGCTACTCACTGCTCTTAAAAATAGTAAAAGTAAAGTATCATCACGACCGTTTTAGTCACAAACCACGCTTATAAATAAGCGGATTCACATTTAGCCAACTTTACTACAGGCCAATCATGACAAGTGGCAAGCTCGTCGATGTCTCCAGCGTACCAAACTCGAGAAATGTGACAAATAAATTAAATATTATTTAAATGTATTTATTTACATTAATAAATATTTTTGTGTCCCGACCAGGAATCGAACCCGGTACCTCCGAGTCTAAATCCACGGACTTAACCGCTAGACCACGGAGGCAGTCTCTTAATAATAAATGATACTTTATGATTAAACACAAAAGTAGGTTTAATAAGAGGCTGGACACACCACCCCGGGGTCTGCGATTTTTGGTGGAGTTCTGTGGTCATGACAGCAGTCATTTAGTTCATGATCCTTTTTTTGTGTGTCAAGTGGCGCGCGAGGTCTAACACTATGCCGGCATGACGGCAATTCGAGCCTGATCCAAACGTGCGGATATACTTTACTGGGTTTATCGGCACGAATGTTGGATGCCTGCCCCGACAGACTGGGCAAATCACTACCATCAGTCCGCCTACCACCTATTAAATTACTCATCCCGCGGTCTGCGGTTCTTGGTCGAGTTCTGTGGTCTGCAGTCATTTAGTTCATCATTCACATTTAGCCGACATCAATATATATATTATATATATAATATATGGGCAGATTGTATCATCATGACATGTACATACAACTGTAATTAGAATAAGCAATCTACACAATAAATAATTTTGAATTTTGAACAACAGGTCCATCATGACAAGTGGCATGCTTGTCGACTCTAGCGTACTAGACTCGTGTATTTTTCATGTGTTTTCAATTAGGAATCGAATCGCTAGACCACGGAATTTGTAAAAGAAATATGCACCAAAATACGCAAGTTGTTATTTTCTAGTTAAAAGTACCTTTAGAACCCGAGATGGTTTTAAAGTCCACACTTTTAGCTCTAGATAAATCCGAAGTTCTTTTCTGTCGCGTCTGCCTGAACGGGTTGCCGGATTCGTATAAGGAATACATTTTCTTAAAGTTCTGACAACTTGTTACGTGTTTGCTTATTTTGCCAAAATATTGGGTGGAGTGCTGAAATAAATAAAGGATATTGGAGAATATCAAAATATACAGTAAAGTATCATCACGCCCGTATTATTTCCCATTTAGCTAACTTTACTATAGGCGATATATTGTAATAATGGGACAAGTGCTTATCAATGTCTAACGTACCAGATTCAAGAAAAGTCACAAATAAATTAATGTTTAGACTCGGTGGTACCGGGTTCGACTCCTAATCATGACACAATAATATTTAATAATTTTTTTTTTTTTTTTTTTTTGTGATATTTCTCAAATTTGGTACGCTAGAGATATCGACGAGCTTGCCATTTGTCATGATTGGCCTGTAGTGAAGTTGGCTAAATGTAAATCCACTTCTTTATAAGCGTGGTTTCTGACCACTCCGAAAGGGAAACGGGCATGATGATACTTTTACTCAATCAAGAATTGATTCAAGCATTTTAAATCGTTAACCTTAACCGCTAGACTACGAAGGTATTTAATCAAAATATACAAAGCATATTTTATAAAAAATCCAAACAAACTCCAAGGTACATAAGTAGGTATTTTATTGGATACAGAGACTGCGTTCCAGTTAAAAGCCACGCTAAAATCACATGCTGAAATTTTTAGCCCAAACTGTCAACATATTCATACATTTTTTAAAGTAATAAAATGGTTTATGGAAAAAAGACCTGGGGCCTAATTCGACGCTTAAAGTGACAGATCTCCATAGAAAACTGACAGTTTCATTCGAGCTATTCGAGCGGACATGCATGTGGAAGGCGCGAGAATCGGCGCCCAGTTCTCTTACTTACGTTACGTTATATAATGGAGTTGCTTAAATAACATAAACTGTCAGTGTAAAACGCTATAAAAATTGGTATTCTAGTACGAGTTTACAGGTTTCCACTACAGACGACAGCAAAAAATATTTCACATATGTTAATTTTAAAAATGTCCCAAAGATTTTGAAGTTTGTGCTTATGTAATAGGATACGGCTACAGCAATTCGTGCTAAGGCAGCTGCTATCTGAAACGCGCTTAGAACGATAAAATTTATTTATTTATTTATTCGGAGAAAAAAACAGAAATGATACATACAAATAGGCAAAGGATACAAAAACAAAAATTCGAATCACTTCCTTTGATATTTCTCACTAAGAACATATAGGAAAATAGTTTGATGGTTTGAGTACAACACGGACCTAATTATCATATATATTATATATATATATAAATATATATACGAGGGGCGTTCAAAATATTCTCGGTATTGATACGTTACAACCTCTTTTATATATATATTTGTTACTGGCCGCTAAGATTCATCCATTGACATTAAAAAAAAGTAAAATTGGAACCGAGATGTTCTTTTGTTTTTCTGCAATTGCCGAACAAACATGAACACCATGAGCGAATTAACAATTTTAACGAAATTAGAGCACCGATCCGTCATAAAATTCTTGACAAAACAGGGTAAAAATAAAAAAACCATAAAAGAGGAAATGGATTGTGTTTACCGTGAGTCTGCTCCTTCTTTATCTACTATTCAAAAATGGTCAAGCGAATTTAAGCGTGGAAGGGAGAGTATTGAAGATGACCCTAGACCTGGCCGGCCTGTAGTGGCTACCTCACAAGAAAATATTGATAAAGTGGAAAAACTTATATTGGAAGACGGCCGAGTGAAGGTAAAATCTATAGCTCAAGTAACCAATCTCTCTATTGGTACCGTACATGACATTATACATGACCATCTTAATATGTCAAAAGTAAGTGCAAGATGGGTTCCGCGAATGCTGACGCTTCTTCAAAAGGATATGCGTGTGGCTTGCTGTTCAGATTTTATCGACCTGTGTGGTGAAAATCCCGATGAGGTGCTGCAAAAAATAGTTACTGGAGATGAAACCTGGGTTCATCATTATGACCCAGAGAGCAAACAGGAGTCCATGCAGTGGCACATTAAGGGTTCAGCTCATCCCAAGAAGTTCAAGGTAATCCCGTCAGCTGGCAAGGTCATGGCCACAATATTTTGGGATTGTGAAGGAGTTTTGCTTATCGATTATAAAGAAAAAGGTGTAAATATCACAGGGCAGTACTACGCTAACGTTATACGTCAATTAAGAGATGCGATCAAAGAAAAGAGGCGAGGAAAGTTAACCAAAGGTGTTCTGCTTCTGCATGACAACGCCCCTGTCCATACTGCTCATATTGCCAAGACAGCTATTGTTGAATGTGGGTTTGAAACTGTTACTCATCCACCCTATAGTCCGGACTTAGCCCCAAGCGACTTCTTTTTGTTTCCCAATCTTAAAAAGGATCTGCGTGGAAATAAATTTTCTGACGATGAAGCGTTGAAGACGGCCGTGGAGGAGCATTTTTACACCAAAGATAAAAAATATTTTTATGAGGGATTAAAAAAAATAATTGATCGATCTTATAAGTGTATGAACATAGGGGAGGAGTATATTGAAAAATAAAAATATCAAACTTTTCGTACTTGTTTGTTTTTATCCACATACCGAGAATATTTTGAACGCCCCTCGTATATATATATATTTACCAGTTGCGCTAATAAACCATTCAATCAACAACCTTGCTGATCATCAATAAGCACCCTAATGATATTGGCCTTGTAACTGCTGCAGCTTTGTGTGAATATGTCGACCGAGGCAAGTCTGTCGTCGTGGACGCGACACATTCTGGCGAGTGGCGCCCGTTTGCCCGCATTCGTTTTGGCTCGTGGTATGACAAATAGCGACCGAGATCTAGTCCTTCTTGTAGGGGCACAAAACAGTATCTTTTGTAAAATGTCCGGGCAATTAAAACTACTGTTACAAATCTTATAGAGGACGCTGGCGTCCAGGGTCACACGCCTGTTGTTAAGTGTCAGTATTTTGTAGCGTTGTAGTTGGTCTATAGGAAATGTTAGATTTGGTCAGTCTCCAGTGCTGGGCACGAAGAAATTTCTTTTGTAACATTTCTATTTGCTGCAAATAATAAATTGGTGGAAATACAAAGAAACCTAACCGAATTAGCAGTTGCAAGGAATGTAAGCGCCTTGACGTAGTTGTTGGCCGCCTGCCTCGTGTTGCTGTCTTTCATCAGCGAGCAGTCTGAAGGAATCAGGAAGTCACTGTGATATTTGCCTTCTGGTAGAGTCTGTTTTAAAACACACACGATATGTAATGTAGCTATTTTTTATATTTATTTATTTATTAAGGACAACTATTGACATTTAATTCACAAGTATAGATTTTCACAGAAAGTCATTTACAAGTTTTCACTAGTAGTGTTAGAATAATACATATTATGAACGATGAAAGCATCTACAAACTATCATTTCATGCAATAAACTAATAACTGTACAATAACAAAAACTATTATCGTTTAAAGAACTTTAAGTTCTATAAGAAAGCGATACATTTCTTAGCATTCCATGGATTCATTCCGTGCGGGTACCGGATCCATTGTGTGTACGAGAGAGAAGGTAAGAATTGTGCCTCGGGCTTGCGACCGAAATGGATTAGCTTAAAGAAAGGAGGCTATAAAAGAGGCTAACCTACCTATATCTCACAAATAACTAAACATTGACTTTCGAGTCTGTCACTTAAATAGTGTTATGACTAAACTTACTTGAATAATTTCGTTTACAATTCCTCCCATAATGATACGTCCTGACACTAGAACCTGCAGTGTGGACTTGTCTGCACGATCCTCAGCTAAGTGTTGATTCTCAACCTCTATTTGAAGATTCCTGTCAAACATCATTATTATAAACCTGTGTCTCTTTACTGCTGGACTCGTCAATACTCGCGAACTTTTTCCATTCTCATCCAACCCCCACTAACGACCTTCTTTAAATCATCCGTGCATACAGCTGCCGTAAGGTTGTAAGTTAATGCAAGATATAACAACGTACGTGTAGGTAACAAAATTCTAAACACATTATAAGGCGTAAGTACGATAAAATTTGAAGTTTAATCACGACCCTATTCATTTCAAGGTGGTCAGAAACCACGACTTAAAAAATAATAATGCGGATATACATTTAGTAACTTTACTATAGACCCATAATTGACAAGTGGCAAGCTCGTCGATGTTTTCTAGCGTACCAAACTCCAGGAATCGAACCCAGTAGACTGCGTAGACAGTTTTAGATAACATTAAAAAAAAAAGTTTCTTAAGTAAATATCAAGAAATATCGATTACTAAGGACGCTGGCAGGATGTCGTCCCGTTGTGAATTCTGTAAATGTTCAACTGATGTCGCAATGGATCGGTTAAAATTTACTTAGCCGAAATGAAATATTCACGCCTAAATTCCGAATATTGGAACCTTTGTTGGATCTTTGATGCCGATAAATTAAGGGATAACGAAGGAAAACTATTTGAGGGCCCAAATCATCTTCGTTCCATTTTACGCATATAATTCTGGCAGATATTATTGATAAATATTCATATTCAAATAGTAATACATTATAATTTGTTATAAGAGTGACTAGTTCCAAGAACGCTTGCTTAATATCCTAAATAGGTGGATTCGAACAATTACAATTAGAAATACAATTTTGTTACGCACATTTGTCATAAATTTACAACACCACCGTTCCCGTGCCTCTGAGAGCACGTTAAGCCGTTGGTTCCGGTTACACTAATACTAACTTGTGGAATCGTTGATAAATTGTCATTAATAATTGACATCAGATCCTCGCCTAATAGACCCCGCCAACCTGTCTGGCCAGCGTAGAGAGTTTAGGCCAAATACTCCAGAATATTCTGGAAGGCCCATTTCCAACAGTGGAGGTGTATTAGGTAGGGTATGTACTAGGGGCTGTAATAAAATGAATGAATTTGTTTATCGAGCCACGTCTACTGATTTTCAGCAGAGATTAACTTATAAAATAGATTTATCTACTTTCATATCTCTCTCTCTCTCTCTCGCCTACGGCTCGGTTTTTAACACACACTCGTGTATAATACCCCTTATTATGCAACAGTTTCATAAACTACTATTTTGGCTTAATTTTTCTTACCTTTCTATTATGGATAAGAAATTTATAGTGTAGCTAATAAAAAATGTCCACTGGTCTAAAGAACGGAAATTCAGCTGCAAAATATAATAGAATCAATATTAACATTTTCCGTAGATTCTGTCTCTGAGCAATCAGAGTATTGTCCCTATAGGTGGCAAGAATAAGGCAAGGTCGTCGCCCTCTGTGTCTTAACATCAGGGCTCCAAGAAGATCCATACACACCAGCTTCACCCTACCGTCTTTTATAACAGCTTCTTTACGACCTGGAATAGGTTTTTAAATGACAGTAATCGCACATAGTTCTTTAGGTCTTTGGGGTATTTGTTTCATAGGTAATTGTTACCTTCTTACCGAAATAGCATTTATTTTTGGTATCTTGGACAGCAACTACAAGTTGTTTGACGTTAAGACGTGTCATACAACATTTATTTTATTCCATTAGAGTGAGAAAGTAAAGTATCATCACGACCGTTTCCCTTCCGGGATGGTCTGAAACCACGCTTATGAATTAGCGGATTCACATTTAGCCAACTTTGCTATAGGCCAATCATGACAAGTGGCAAGCTTGACGATGTCTCTAGCGTACCAAACTCAGAAAATGACACAAATAAATTAAATATAAAATAATTTAATTAATTTATTTAAATTACTAAATATTATTGTGTCCCGACCAGAAATCGAACCCGGTACCTCCGAGTTTAAATCAACGGACTTAACCGCGAGACCACGGAGGCAGTTTGGCTTCAATGTATATCCTTGAAATAGGAATATTTGTCAATAAACATCCTAATCTCTTTAAAAAATATAATACTTGTAACAAATTCGTACCTAGAGATTATACCCGACTAATTTACCCCAGATGTGTAAGTGAATATTACAGCAGAAACTGACACATAATGTGCATTAGAGTATATAATAAATTTCCTAGAGAGATACGAAAGTTACATATAAACCGTTTTACTATTGAGTTAAAGAAAATTCTTATTGACAACTTATCATCATCATCATCAGCCTGTATCTCTCCACTGCTGGATGTAGGCCTCCCCTAAGGCTCGCCACTTAACGCGATCTTTCGCTACCCTCATCCAACCCCCACCAGCGACCTTCTTTAGGTCATCTGTCCATCTGGCGGGGGGTCGTCCCACTCTGCGTCTTCCCGTACGTGGTCTCCACTCTAGAACCCGTTTGCCCCATCGATCGTCGGTTCTGCGGCAGATGTGTCCGGCCCATTGCCACTTCAGCTTGCTAATTTTAAAAGCTATGTCAGTAACTTTCGTTCTCTGACCAATTGTCAACGTTTCGAATTCTATCCATCAGAGATACACCAAGCATAGCTCTCTCCATGGCTCGCTGAGCGACCTTGAATTTATGGACCAGACCCACTGTTAGTGTCCACGTCTCTGCTCCGTACGACATTACCGGGAGGACGCACTGGTTAAAGACCTTAGTCTTTAAACATTGTGGTATAGACAATGAGAGGATGTGCCGGAGTTTCCCGAACGCCGCAACTATTTTTACTCAATAAAAGATTTTTTAGCATACACATTTTGACATTAACATTGTATTCCAATAATGTTTACTATATATAAATAAATATTGTTAATAAATACTCGTATCTATTGACGTAAGCAAGCTCATAATATGTGCAGATTGCTTCATCATGACATCTACATACAACTGTCATTATAATAAGCAATCTATACAATGAAGAATTTTGAATTTTTTGCGCATGACCAATACCAAGACTGTACAAGTTTCTGCTGTTCCTTCACTAACAAATAGATGAGATATCTATTTGTGCTTTTAGTTTTAAAATACTTACTTAGTCCATACGATTCGCCTCCAATTTCACTATAGGTGAGGAAGTCTCCAACTAGCAGCATCTCATCAAACTGTTCTCTCGAAATTTTGTGATACATATCATCTCTGTGCAGTGGAGATGTGGTGTGAAGCCGTGCCAACTCGATGTGGCCACTGCACTCTTTAGCTAAACGACGGGCTAGGGTACCTATTGTAACACCATAAATTGTCTTCAACCCGTTCCGCCATCAGGCGAGAGTAGGTCCAATACTTAAGAAAGTTCTGCAAGGCTCATCTCTAGCAGTGTAAATTTAAAACTCGTAATGATGAAACTGAACGCCAATAAAATCCACATGTCGTAAATTATCATAGCAGCAAGTTACAAAGCATTCTGCTTTAAAATAGCCTTGTAGGCTCGTATCTTAGCCAAAGTGATTTCTTGGAAGTTATCCGCAATGGACCACTGAAAATTAACTATTTTACTCCGATTAAAGTTATCGCTTTAAATTTGGCCAGATCACAACTGCTATTATGGAGAGAACCGCGACATAGCAGTCATAACATTGGTTAACGATGATACTGTACTGGTAAACATCCAAATATTATGTAATGTCTACATAACATGATACACACAAATATAATTTTAAATAGGTGGACCAACCTTTGCCAACTGCTTCATACCCCACTATAACAACTATCGGCACATCGCTGGTGTCAGCTGGTGGTACACTTGAAGGCACTCTGGCCCTGCTCAGCTGTTCAACATAGAGTAGTCGCAGAAGACGCCGAATGGAACACGTATTAACATCAGGTGACATCTCCATTTTGGATCTTCGCTGCAGAACAAAAAAAACTATACATATGAAGAGATCCCATTATTGTAGACTGAAAATCTGCCAAAAAACAATGATACAATCAGTTTATGTGGACATATTGTTGTAAGAGAAATTATGGACTTATTTTTTAATATTTTATATTAATTTATTATAAACTTTTTCACAAAGTACAAGTACAACCTTTGGGACTACTAAAGCAGTTACGACAAGATAAAGCAGGCGCTATCAAAACTAATTGAGAATATTGGACTTCAATATATTAACATCATCATTACAGCCACTAGAACACAGCGTCCTAGACATCCACTGCTGGAGATGGGCCTTCCAGAACATATATCTGGGGAATTCGGAATACACTCGCCACGCTGGCTTGGCAAGGATCAATAATATAAAGTCTTTAATATATAGGTATATAATATAAATAATAATAATAATAATAATAATAAAATTCTTTATTGCACACAAAATATACAAAATAAAAATATGTACATAGGCGAGCATAATACCATGAAGGTGTTCTCTACCAGCTAACCTTTGGGAGAGTGATAGATTTATATGATGGGTGTATGAGATTTTTAGGTAAATGTAAATATATTAGAATTAAATAATTTGGTACGTAAAAATATAAATACTTTATTTAATACATATTACATAAATTCGACCTACACAAATACTTATATACCTAAATACAATCTATATAATACTATATAAATAATATATATAATATAAAACTACATACATAAGTTCTATAAATATACATACATGAATATAATATTACCTACGACATGATGACTATAATGAGAAAAATAAAAACAGCAGAGATGATATTAGGTTTAATACTAGTATTGTTTGTTTCATTGTCAACCCAATGCTCATAGCTGCTTTGTGTGGCTGAAAAACCGGAATACGTGAAATACGATAAGGTGCTTATACCCATAGATCTTGTATACTATATCTATTCTTACAGCTTACCGTTCCTACCCTACATAATATTGTTTAATTAAAAAACCAGAATCACAGTTTGCTTAGAGGATGTTCATGCAAAAGCTAATGAGCTTCCTAAAAACTCCAGTTTGACTAAGTATAACCTAACAAAAAAAAAACAAATCTATATAAGGCAAACAAGGTTAAAAAAACCGTTTAAGCAAGGTTTGCCTTTAAAATTATACTAAAAACTTCTGGAGATAGTCGGTCTAAAATGCTTTTTATAACGTGTCAGAATTTATTGCATGTCAACTTTTGACGAAAAATCATTTGGATAGTTGCATAGTTTTGTGCCTTCTGCTGCTTACTTCTGTTCCTAATGCTTCTTTGTCTATATGTGCTTGCCATTATTGTTATTATTAAGTTTGTAAACTGACAATTTAAATTTAAATGTTTTAACTTTTCTAGAATTTCTGATAACTTTTGCAAACCAAAATATTATTTTAAAATCTTTAATTTTAATTTACAATAATCTTCCAATGTTAATTTTGCATTCAAAAGTATCTTGAGAACTTCAGGAAGTCTTACCGTTTCTATAGGTTCAAGGTCCTCCTCATCTAGACTGAGAAGGCTGGGAAAGGTGTTGATAACGACATCCTTATATCCTGGAGCAGAGCTGACAGGGTTTCCTCTTAGGTCCAGTATGCGGAGTCTTCGCATCTGCCTCATGTAGACCGCCATCTCCAGAAGACCAGAGAAAACGTTGTTACGAGCTTTCAATTGGGATAATCTAAATTGAAAAAGAAAACAATAAATACGTTACAGAGTTGCTGAAACCAATTTCTTCTTAATATATAAAACAAAGTCGGGTTTGTGAACATATTGAAAAATTTAAGAAAAAAAAAAAATATATCCTATACAAAATGTTCGCTAGTTTCGTACCTGTCAAACATTTAATGTTCATCATGTCGATACGGTAAACTCTCCCCTTAAATTAAAGAACGTATTTAAATAAAGGTATAGAATAGTGTCAGTTGAAAAAGGATTGAGATATTTATTGGTTGTCAAATATTTATGGGTCGTTCAGAAATTTATACCATGCTACATAAATATAGAACAAATGACTTAATTAAACTGGGTTGTTCAGATGTTCTCCTGACTGGACCATCGGTGGACTTCTTTCACTTATTCTTTTACCGTAATTTGGACCGCATGGGCAAAACAAAACTGTTTAAACTACAATTTTATATTAATACCTAAAATGAACCAACCTTGAACATCTAGCAAATATTTTCAAAGAAGCAAGTTTATTTTCTTCAATATTTAAATGTTCCAAATGCAACAAAGTCCAGAGGCCAGAATTTTGGCCATAATCAAAAGAAGATAAGTTGTTATTGGATACATCCAACCAAATAAGTCGCAAGTGATTCAAATTCTCGAGCTTTTCAATGTGATTAAAAGATAAATCTAAACGACGAAGATAACTGAAAGTAAAGTATAATTCAAATTCAAACGGTTTTTTTTATTATTTTATTTATTAATACAGTTTTTACTTAATTAAATTTTTATTAATTACTTATTATAATTAATATAATTAAATTATTATTAATATAATTAGATAAGTAATTAATAAAAATTTTAATAACATTTGCTGTTGTCGCCGCAAACCTGTGGAATGAACTACCGACAAGCATCTGACCGAAAAATGTTTAAAAAAATGGTGTCATCGCATTATTTAAATGGTTTATAAGTATGTAATGGTATCATATGCAGTATATGTATTATTAGTATTTAATATAGCATAGTTATTAGTATGTATTTTATTAATATAATTGTATATATAGGTATATATATTTATTTATTATATATAAATATTTGCACCTACCTTACACTTGAAATGGTCCACATTGTCCCTAAGATTCGCTGTCAGATAATGTCTAGCGGCATTAAATCCGCCCCTTGTATAACGTGCAATAAAGTTTTAAATTAAAATAAATAAATAAATTAGGATTATGTTATTTCAAAATATCGTCGGTAAACTTTATTATGTGACAGAACAAGAATGGACCTAAATTTATACGTACTGTAAATTGTCTAGTCCAGTAATAGTTTTAATATTGTTATGTGACAGGTCAAGAATGGTGATCGACCAAAATTCTTCCAAATTTCTTATCTTCGTTACTGAATTGTATTTGTAGTGCACTTCGGTGAGAAACCATTGGGCTGAAAAGTCAAGCTAATTTTAATTAAACTACTTCAACGACGGTGCACGCGTAGTGCAGCGTCTCTGATGGATTCCAATGTAACATTCCGAATGATTTAGCATATAAAATTACAGAAAAAAGGGTTAAAACATTTAATTATAGCTCCTAAAATACGAAGTCCTAGACCTCCACTGCTGCAGATAGGCTTTCCAGAACATATATCTGGAGAATTTGGGCCTACACTTGGTTATACTGCAGCCGTATTATGTTATTTAGTCGCAAATGTTATTAGTGGTCTCCGTTATTTACGTCAAAGATTGCGTCATAATTACAAAATATTATTCAATTCTCAACTTGACCTTGTCAGCGGCCGGCAAATATTAACTTTATTAGCGTAATATATATAGTTAACGGATTCCATTATATAACGTTTGCACTTAAGTAAGAGAATTTATAAACGGTACAACAAGTTGAAATTCCTGTCCAACCACGGAAACAATGGTGTTGAAAATCTATGACAGATGTGGTCCTGTCGTCCATGGTGTGGGACACTACTTGTATAGACCGACACCCTTGCTGGGTCTCATGTCCGGGGCACAAATGTCGGGGCTGGGACTGCTGAGGACTCGGCTGAAAAGGCCAAATGACGCAAATACGAGTCTGTTGGTAATGACCTACGTGTTTATAAGACTCTGGGCCGTGGGGGCCAAACTGGAAGTTTACAAACATAAAATAACATTAAAAAAAAACCTACGTGATTTATATACACAATAATAATTCCACATAAAACTACACTTATAATTATAGCTGCTGTAAATAGGCATTGTCATCTTATCAAATAATATACACAATAATAATTCCACACAAAACTACACTTATAATTATAGCTGCTGTAAAGAGGCAATGCATTCTAGAAGCTAATGCAACACAAATATAAAAAATAAAAATAAAATGTTACTTAAAATTATAGCTGCTGTAAAAAGGCATTGTCATACTATAAGCTATACTATATAAACACAATTAATTTAAATATTAAATGGGTACACCCACGCGTTTTGTCTTGCAGATATTCATCAATAGTGTAATATTCCTTTTTAATCAATTGATGTTTAATAGATAACTTAAACCTATTAAGTGGCAGATTTATTAGATCTTCGGGCAGCTTGTAAAAAATAATACATTGACCAAGAAAGGACTTACTACATTTACTTAGTCTAAAGCGAGGAACGTATAGTTTGTTTATATTTCTAGCGTTGCGTCTGGTTAGGTCTTTATTTATTTTAAACAAATGTATATTTTTGTGTACATATATTAAATTTTCAAGAATGTATTGTGACACCATAGTGAGAATATTAGATTCTTTGAATTTTTCCCTAAGAGAAACACGAGTACCCAGACTATAAACAGATCGAACGGCTCTTTTTTTTAAAATAAAAATCGTTTGAGTATCACTAAGTACTTACAAGTATTTGTAAGTAAGTACTTGTAAGTACTGTCCAAGAGGCTGGTTAATGCTGTATGTGACAAGAGAGTTACAGGTAGAGCGCTATACTCGTGCCGTAGATTATACGTTTTTAAAGAGCTATTAGAATCTTCAAGTTTAGTACTCGCGAAATAGGGCGTTTAAGATAGAGCGCTGCAACAAAATTGCTGGACAATTAAAGATAAGATGGAACAATTAAGAACAGACGAGTGGATAGGAGATGGCAGAGATACTGCTAAGATGAACGGGATTATATTGTCGCTAAATGAAGTCTGTGTTGTTTGAAAACAAAGATTAGGGCTTGTATTTTATCGTTTTACACAAATTTAAACTAAATTAAAATTAATTTTGTTTATTTAATCAAAAATATTTTTACACCAAAAGTGACAGTACTCATTTAAAGTTTCTACAAATCTACTTACGCGTGTCGTACTCCAGTACTGAATTCAAACGATTGTGAGACACAGAAATATATTGCAGATACGGTAGTTGTGCAAGAACTTTTATGTCAGTTAGAAAGTTGTCAGAAAGATCCAAGTACATCAAGTACTTGTAGTGTTGCAAGACATCAATGTTGCGTAGATTCTGGAAGAGAGAGAGTTACGTTATTACGTTATGCCCAAGCGAAAAAATGTCTGATAATATTCGTAACCCAAAGATGCTGGACTACTTGTTGGTTTAGAAATTTCTTAGCTTCCATCAACTGTACTGTTTTGCTCATATCATAGAATCGTAAAATTGCATTTCATAAAAATCTTATGGTTTGTAAACATTAACTTAAAATTTGGAGGACACATCTTTTAGACTACCACAAGCTCCTTGTCAGGATGACCCCTCACCAATCATAAAAGCAATTTCTAGTTTTATATACGCAAATGCACAAAGTATTCTTTGGTAAATTTTATATTGTGCTTTTGTTCGAAGCCTACGTTTTCTAAGATTTGCTTACTATAGAACTGGTCAGTTAAATGATGATAAATAATGCATTAGGCATCATATTTTGCGCTTCACGTACGTAGGGACATTGCAGATTTTAACTACATATCTTATCAACATCTAAAGTGGGCGGGTGAATTCTCCCAAACTTCTGGGTAGATTTGGTTTAAAAACTACCGGACTACGAACATCAACATCATGCAACTATTTCAATAGTAACATTCAGAACTTGATTTGTTTGATACAAAGCCAACGTTTGCTCGCAGATACTTCACCTGATTGTTTGGTACTTTGGTACTATATGTCTTAGCTGTGTGTCCTTGGTTATTACAAAGGTTAAAATGTTTTAAGTCTGTAGTCCATTTGCGGTAACTTTTAATTGACTCTTTATAAACATTTTTCCTACTTTGTTATTAGTCTGATTTTATTTTTAAAATTTATTTTATTTAAAAAATAATATTAATAAATAATTTCACAAATCATCCTTGTCTTCTACCTCGTCTAGATTCACACCCCATATATTTGTCACATACTTACTAACCATAGAAGCAACCTCCAGTTTGATATACGCAAATTTGCCAAGTATAGGTACGTGGTGAAGGTAGCTCAGAGAGACAGATACCACATCTCTTGTCAGAATGCCCCCAGTCATGTCCGGCACTTCGTCTATACTGCGCACTTTCACTGTAGGCATATATTTATCACAATAAAGGCCAGGAAATATATAGAAACATCCCCAGTAATTGTCTTCGTTCATTAAACTTGTAATGTGTTCCGGAAACTAAAAACGAAGTATCATCACAACCATAACCAGCTTAGGACGATCTAAAATATATAATTCATTATTTTAGTACAAACTCACGAGGTGTAGTGTACTGCAGATTTAGACGCGGAAGTACCGAGTTCGATGGTTGGTCGGGACGGAATAATTTTAAGTAAAGTATCATTGCGACCGTTGAATTTATCTCTAACAACTGTGCCCCCGCTCCTTTCACAACAATCAGCTACAATTTCCTTACCATTCCTCAAAAAGATATTCAGATTCCTTGACAGTTACTGCCGCTCGTTAGTGGAACAAGCTACCCCTGGCTGTCAGGCGTGCACAAAAACAGAATGTATCTCTCTCGAGTTGACGAAGTTATTTGGCGTTTTGGATATGTATGTATTTATTTATATTGTATGTTTATGTATGTTTGTATTGTATGGTATGTATGTGTATTGTATTTTTTTGGTGTGATGTAGCTATGTGTATATTTTAAGTAATTGTATCTATTTTAGTAATTCAAGTAATTTTCATATATTGTTCATCCAGTGGGCTGGAATGGCTTTCATGATCCCCAAGTTTAGCTAGAAAAGAATGCCTTATGATGTTATGGCAATAAGTTTATAAGTGCAATAAAGTATTTAAATAAATAAATAACCCTTTAGCGATGGTCAGAAACCACGCTTTCAAAGAAGCGGATTCACATTTAGTCAACTTTACTATAGGTCCATCATGACAAGTGACAAGCTCGTCGATGTCTCTGTGTACTTTATCAAGTCTGTGTACTTTTGAAATATTGTAGTCAATCAACTTTCTAGAAAATTAACGAAGGGACATTTTGGAAGTCATAGATTTGTTTTAGTAAAATGATAAAATGTTTTTGATATTTTTCTGTGTCAAAATTTAGGTAAGTATATAAAAGTAAAAATATGTCTCCCTCTTAGGAGGGTTTAACGCTGTATTATCCGTCTCTCTTGCACAATTCATTTTTTTAAGGTTATTAAATATGAGTCTGCTTTTGAGAAATGTAGTCTAAAAAAAAATAACAATCTAGTAAATAAAATTACGGTTATTTTAGACATTACATCACTTTGATATACCAAATTTTGACTAAGAAAAATAGCAAAAATATTTATAACAATTTTCCTCTATTTTATTTATTTCTTTATTTAAAACTTTACTGCACGTTATACAAGGGGCGAATTTAATGCCGCTAGACATTATCTGACAGCCAACCTTAGGGACAATGTGGACCATTTCAATTGTAAGGTAGGTGTAAATATTTATTACCAACATATGGCTAATATTAAAATAATAATAAATACATATAAATACAAATATATTACTAAAATATATACTAATAACTATGATAGATTAAATACTAATAACACATATACTACATATGATACCATTACATAACATATGAACTATTTAAATAATGCGATGACACCTTTTTTTAAAAACATTTTTCGGTTGGTAGCTTGTCGGATTTCTACTGGTAGTTCATCTCACGGGTTTGAGTGTGTTGTGTTGTTTTACTTAAACAAATATATGACAAGTAAATATATGTCTATGGAGCGGTGGTGGCTCGGTTGTAAGAACGCTTTCCATAAAAAAAGCTTTAATTGGTCGGTCCGGCATGTACCAATGAGAAATAGACATTTCTAACGTACAATTGTCATTTATTTGCAACACCGCCGTTCCCGTGCCTCGGAGAGCACCTTAAAAGCCGTCGGTCCCGGTTCCACTTATACCAACTTGTCGAATCGTTAACAAATTGTCATTAGAAAAGTGATATATAGAAGTTAATAATAATAACAGTGAAGTACTAGGGACTTTGCGTTTTAGGGGCTGTGATAATGATAATAAATATATGTATATGTCTAACATGTCGGTAATTTTATTTCCTAGAAAGTTACATTTCTCAAAGTATACTCAGACTTATATACCATGAACAAAGCCCATCTCGCGGGAGCCTTCGACTACTTCGTTCTTGATTAAATCAAACACTTTTCACCGGATTGCTACACCTCGACAGTCCACAATTATTCACCTCACTCGCCGATGACGTCACTTGTGTCACCAGTCCGACTTCAACTCGCCAATATCGACGAGTCACTTCCTAGGGATGCTTCCTCGGATGCGCCGACGTACTTCACGGTGGAAACTCTTCCACTGTCACCTCGAACAGAGCACGTCGTCCCGATGCTGTAGTCCAGCGCCTTCCTCACTTCACTTCACTTTCGACGCTGGTTGGCCAGCGATATAAGCACCCTTGATGGCGATCCACCACCCAATGGCATGCAATGCACAAAAATATCTGATAAATCAGATTCCGCGATGGTTCTTTGTTTATCTAACTCGATTAGGACCATGAACAAAGCCCATCTCGCGGGAGCCTTCGACTATATAATAATCTTTTAAAATGTTATATTGTGCGAGCGAGACGGATGCAAAAGCGTTGAAGTTAAATTAACAAACTTAATATGTTTTGTAACTTTATCCGTATTATGAAAATAGACATGTCTACGATATTACTAGTAACATCTGGGAAATATTTTCAGTAAACTAAAAATAAGCACTAAAAATATAACCCATGGGAAATGTCTGAGAAGAAATAAGGCTGCAGTGTCAAAATGTCCTAAGTAAATGTTTGAACAAATAATATTGAGTTTTAGGAAATAGGGAATAAGATAAGAAATTGCTAGACCAAGTCTTTATCACCTGAAGGTATAAAACTAGATTTGGTTTTAAAAACGGTGTTTTTTACATTTACATAAAACAGAAAGATAATGTGATAAAAGATTTTAATTTAAATTAACAAAACTACTTAATAATTAAAAATACAACTTACAAACTAAAATAAAATTAAATAATACCTTTATAAATAAAAATAATAATAATAAACAAATTGATCCAAATCGCTACCAATGGAAAAGTGCCAAGGACAACATTGCCACGTTGAATGGTAAGCTGATCCTTTGGTCATATCATTTATAAATAAAATTTGATTTCTTGTCCCGAAGGTTGGTGGTGTAAGAAAATGACGAGCGGCATTACATACGCCTTCTGTATTAAACAATTAAGTTTTTAAATAAATAAATATATTTTCTCATAAAAGAGTGTTGGTTTTATTCGTCTGCAACAATGATGTATTTTCTAACAGATCTAAACGACCTTAATATTATGCGTCTTGCCAATCGAAAGTCGTACATTATATTTTGATCGAGCGACATACGAAAGTGTCATCACGACCGGATTCACATTTAGCCAACTTTACTATAGGCTTATCATGACAAGTGGCAAGCTCGTCGATGTCTCCAGCGTACCAAAATGAAATGAAATGAAATGAAATAATTTATTTGTCAGAAACATGGTAGGTACAGGGATGTAAATTATTATATGTAATTATATCACATGCTTCGCTATTTCTAGCATACAAATATTTATTTAGTCACATGACTTTGTCGAGCTTAGTGTCTAGGTATTCTTTTGTCGAATAAAAACATTTATTAACCAGCATTTGTTTGACTCTTAATTTGAACAGTTTTAGTGGCAGCTCCCTTATAGTAACTGGAAGCTTATTAAATATCTTTGTTGCCATTGCATAACAATTTCGGCTATATTGAGTACTTTTATGCGCTGAAATTATTATTCTACTAGGATAACGCGTTTTAAAATTGCAATTATCCCCAAGAGTTTTAAAACGTTCCGGGTGGCTTTTTACAAATAAACAGCATTCGAGTATATAGATAGAAGGAACAGTCAGTAATTTTAGTTTTATAAATAAAGGACGACAGGAAGTCATAGGAGGTGTGTTACAAATAGCACGAATGCATTGTTTTTGTCCAATAAAGATTCTATTTATTTCCACTGCATTGCCCCACAATAATATGCCGTACTTTATATTAGACGCACATACAAACTCGAGAAATGTCACAAATAAATATTAAATGTATTAATTTAAATTATTAAATATTAATGTGTCCCGACCAGGAATCGAACGCGGCACCTCCGAGTCTAAATTCATGAATTTAACCGCTAGACCAAGGAGGCAGTTTGCTAGTAAAAATCTCTTTAAGTAAAATCGTAAATTCAATACCTCTTCTGTTAAGCATTGTAGCTCGTCTCGTTCTTCAATTTTCTTATCACGAGTTAGAAAGAAACTACTTTTGGCATTTATTAAACTCTTTCTTCTTGCATCTTCTCCTAGAACCAATTATTTACGTTAGGATTTTTAAAACGAGTTTATAATGCTGTATTTGGTTGGGTAGATTGAGAAACATGAAAAAGGTTGATGATTTTTTATTTATTTTATAATAGCACGACATTTGACGGTGCCAATAGGTTGGTGCGCCAGGCTAGCATCAGGCACTATCTAACCTAACACTATGCCGGCTTTACTAGATGCTTTGTCACGCTTCGCTTGAAGGACTCCAGGTTATGGGAAAGTGACAACACAGAGACTGGAAAAGTATTCCAGTATAAAGTGACAACGTCTGATGATTTTATTATTATTTTATAATAGCGCGACATTTGACGGTGCCAGTAGGTTGGTGCGCATCAGGCACTATCTAACCTATCACTATGCCGGCTTTACTAGATGCTTTTTCACACTTCGCTTGAAGGACTCCAGGTTATAGGAAAGTAGCAACACAGAGACTGGATAAATATTTCAGTATAAAGTGACAACGTCTAGAATTCGAACAGCTCGCCTCTGCAGGACATTAAGAGCATCTGTAAGGTACTTTTTTTTTTTTTTACACAGCGCCATCTAGTTTCCGTGGTAAGCTACGAGGCTTGTGTTACGGAAACTAGATGGTTGATAAAATACATAAAATACTTTTTTTTTGTAAATATATACATATTATACATATAAACACCCAGATCGAGACAAATTATACAATGTACAACTTGACCCTGGTGGGAATCGAACCCACGACCTCCCGAGTTCACGGCAACGTTTGTTACATATAATGTTGCTGAACAAAGCACAGATCAGACCATGCGAATACTGTTCTCAAATTTGGGATGAACTAGGTCTTATCAGATCTTAAACTTGGGCAACATAGAATAAAATCTAGAAACCTATCCACGTCCAACTAGATGAAAGATGATTCATTTACCTTCTTTAGATACTTCAGAAAGTGTCCCAAAATAATTAAGTTTGGAGACGTCTGCCCAACGATGAAATATGTTTTCTAGCCTTAAATCCTTCAAAGTATGGATAGATTTAAAGAAACCTTGCCGGTCTGTAGACCTATAGTCACTTTGTAAAGTTCTACCGGACATATTCTAGGAGTTTTAGTTGTTTAGGCGTTTTATTCAAATAAACTAAAAAAATGTTTATTGTTGATTTGTTAACACTAAATTGTTATTGTCAAGTTGACAACGACTTTTTAAGCAGAAGCTTATTTGTTTTATAAATAACGTTAAATAAATAAATAAACTTAACTTATCCAAACCTAACCAGCCCCTTCCAAACCCAAACCTTTTATTTTTATTTTATTATTATTGTTAGATTGTAAGCTGACACGGCCTATTTACAGCCACGATCTTATATTAAGTAGTTGTTAAGTTACAATTACCCTGCTTATGACAATAATGCTATTATAACACACATAAATCTGGATTGTTTACCCGTTACGGTCCAACCATGATTACCTAACTTATGTTTGTTTATATATTTTGTATGTTTTTGTTTTATATTATTTTAGTGTTGACAATATCCAAGTTGTTACAAGATAATCTATGAAAATATATATTTTGATTTTTGATTTCATTATTACACAATAGTTTTTTTTTCAGTTAGTAAAAGTCAAGTCATTTATTACATATGTACAGTCTACATAAATTAGAATATTGCTAAGGTCGAGTATTCGAATGATTATACTAATTTCAGGGGAAAATCAACCTTATTGTTAGATGGCATGCAAATAAATCTCAACCGTAAGGTGATAGACTACTTTTTTAATCTAATTATTATTATTACCAGGCTTTTTGTCACTAATAAAATCACAATAGGCCTTGCCTACGACACGACGTTTAACATGATTTTTTAGTCTATCTACACTAGCTAGTTAGTTAGTTTTCGTTACCTCAATAAAAAGACGGTTCGGCTGCACATACAGCCGGCTTTAACTTTGTGGGATTTGAGGTTAAAATAAATGGGTATATTCTCTGATACCCACAAATTCTTGAAAAAGCTGGGTAAACAAATTTATTAACCCCAAATGCCATAACTACCTAAAACAAAATATTCCCTTAACGAGGAATTTCAGCGAGCATTTTAGGGTACCTAGGAGGTAAGCCCTTAGTTTATTTTGAATAATTTTAATAAATAGTTTTAATTTCATAGGTATCATCATCGACCGCCTCCGTGGTCTAGTGGTAACAAACGTTGCCGTGAACTCGGGAGGTCGTGGGTTCCACCGGGGGCAAGTTGTACATTGTATAATTTGTCTCGGTCTGGGTGTTTATATGTATAATATGTATATATTTAGTATAATATGTAGTTTATCAACCATCTAGTTTCCGTAACACAAGCCTCGTAGCTTACCACGGAAATTAGATGGCGCTGTGTGACCTGTCTGGAAATATTAATACTATTATTATTATATTATTATTATTTAAGAATAAGCGAACACTATGTCACTATCCCCTATGGATACTATTATTTCGGAAATAAACCCATTTTATAATATGTATTTTTATAAAATGTTGTTGACTGTACCTACGTCTTGGTCAAAACTAAATGAAAGACTTCTCATACCTAACACTATAGTTATATAATGTTTATTCTCGAAAAGTCACAAGAAAAGTGTGAAAAAATTGCTATCAAGTTGGTCGAGAAAGCGGGAAGTTTCCTTTGTAGTAAGTGCGGTTTGTAAGGGAATATGACAGCTTGTTTTTGTTGTGCACAGCCCGAGGAGCGCTTCAGAGATAACGAACTCTGGCCTTTGTTCCGAATATCTTTGACAACACTACAACTGTGGCCAAAGAAAACTTGCAAATGTTTAGTACAGAACATGCATTTTATTTTTACGACGAGGTAAAGTTTCAGTTCTGATCAATAATGGCGTTGAATCCTTTAATTAAATTTCTGCATGTAACGCTATTATAAATGCCATCATGGCGTAATCCTGGATATTGATTCGCCCTAATTTAGTAGAAGCTATTTATTATACAAGATGGGTAGAAGAGCGACCTTCACCAATCGGTTATCCGAATGAAAATGAGTCTCTTGACTCGAATTTGATAAAGAATATAATTGCATCATATACTAAAAAAAACTAATATGCTAGCCGGCAATCGAACAAGTTTTTTTTACTAAAGGGGTTGAATCCTGTAGTTTTTCTAATATTGACGTTATTTTTGTTAGCCTATTTTATTATATAACAAGTGGATTTCATTGGTATAACTGATCGGCGAAGAACGCTCTTAGACTATATTACAGCCAGTTTCTTGAACATATTTTTGGTACTTAAAGTAAAAATTATTACTTAAGTAAGAATTAACAGGTTTATTTTTACTTAACTAATAAATAAGTATCCAAAATAAGTTGAGTCGTTAATTCACTACATCCTTAACTTTAAGGCAACTTTTTTCATTTCATTTTATTTCATTTACGAGTATTTATCACCGTAGGGACCGTCTGAAATACTTGGTTAAGTCAATTTATAATACTCTGTAACTAATATAAGTTAACTACAGTAAACAAGATAACACAATTATGGTTAGACAGCTTAATACGAAACCACACGACAAAGACCAGAAACAGCCCAAACTATCGAAACAATTATGGAAGAGCCATATTGAATGCCAAATAGTCAAATAAAGAAAATAAAATTTAAATACCACTAATGTAAAAAAAAAAAAAAAAAAAAATATCTCACGTCAATGCACACTCACAAAAAAGACGCACTCATACATACATACACAAAACACTACCACACTAACTCATTTAAACCTTCTCTTTTTATATAATTTGTTAAAAGTATTTCTATCTGCAAGCGCCTAATGTTTTGCAATATTGTTTGCGACCGGAAGTGCAGGGTGATCCAGGCGTCCCAGAGACCCTTGTTCAGGCCCCTGATTGAAACACATGTATAACTGTTTGAAAATAAAGATTATTTGTGTCAAGTACTACAGGGTAATATACAGTTAAAATATACACGACTAAAATATATGTTAACCAAACACTTTAGGAATAAAAACGAAGAGATATCTCTGAAATGACATCGCTCGTTTGTGAGGACGCTCCACTTTATGCATGGAAGCATTTTTATAACAACTTTCTAAGTTTCAATTTATCGCCGCGAGATCTTTGCGGAAAACAAAAAAAATAACCAAGAAAGAAATTGAAATTCAACATTATTATTAATGATCTTGAAATTAAATGGATGTAACATTAAAGTTTTTACTCGAGCTGTCTGCGGACGAAATCCACCCGCCGGCTAGCCCCTTGTAGTTATTTTTTAAGTGAGATATTAAGTTTAATTAGATGTAAATGAAGTTACTAACAAAGAGAATACAAAATATCGTATCGTATATATACATTTTTCAAACATTTATTCATTCACCTGTTTAGATTACTGTAAATGGCTTGTCTATATTAACGTTTTAGCCATGTTCTACTCTGATACATCTAACTAATCACCGGAGGCAGTATCAAGACAACTCTTATCCCGGACTGACTTTGCAAATCCACTTCGCTTACTAATGTATGAATACTGCTTCCCGTGTGTTCCACTATTGCTACTTTGTTTATATGTTTAATATAATAAGCTGTGGTTTTTTTATTAAATAAATAAATAAAAAATAAAATAAAAAACAAACAAAAACAAAACTATATTATTTCTTTAAATACAAAGGTTAAATAGTACATTTTCTGGATCCGGTTTAGATGTGATATTTTACTCTACCGATATTTTAATTTATTTTTGTACTGTATGCGGTATCCCTGTTTGTAAGATCATTGATTATGATGGCTAAATTAAAAGCGACCCTCATCGTTCACCGTAATGTAGGATCATGTTTTAGGATCGCTCTTAGATGTTTAATCTCCAGCTTTACCCTTTTAGAAAAAAAACCCTTTTCTTTTTTAAAGTCTTTAATCCTACATTTTTATACTGACCAAAATGCTTGTTTGATGAATATTATTTTAGCCCAAATAAAAAAAAATATACGTTTTTTGTAATAAATACACTTGGATGTTGTTTTGTTTAGCTAATAACAGTACAGCAATATTATAAATTAAATATTAATCTCTTTTTTTAACCTAGCAACACTAATTTCTAATACTGAACAAATCTATATCACTTAAATTTTTTGAAATGATATGACATGATATCATATATATCTTATCATAGATATATGATATACGATAAGATATGATATATGTATATATAATATTATAAGTAAGAAACTTAATGCAAAATATGATTAATGAAAGTTGAAATGATAATTTCAACAAGTTAGTAATTTATTAGAACACCGTAATAGCTAACAAATTAGTTTACGACTTTCAATAATCATTAAAGTTGTTTTAAAAGTGGTTAAAACTAAATTAAATTGTTCATGTAGCAAGAACGCTTGCAGCATACTGTTAGAATATTATTTGCGAAATCATCGATAATGGTCATTCAATTGATTTGAGACTACAACGCTACTCGTTGAGGTTTGGGAACGTCACTACGACGGCTGTCACTTTATGCCCGTTTTGCGCTTTGATTTAAGTTGGGAGTGCTTCGCGCCATTTTGCGTGGACATGTCAAGTGCAAGTTTTTATTTTGTAAATTAATTTACTGTGGATATTATTGGTCAAAAGTGGTGTTGTTTTGTTTAATATTGTGCTACAATGTAAATAATTATGGAAAACGATAAATTGGACTTTAAATATGGGGCACAAGTTGCAGTTTATTTTTTGCGGTTTTCCCGCGCTGTCAACTCCCATATTTTACCCGACGTGTTTGAGCTAAGGTGCCGCGAGTGACTCCAAGAAAAGCATCAAATTCTGCAGCATCTGGAATTTGATGATGGCCTCATTAACTCATTAAATAGAAAGATATATTACGTCAGACTTGGCTGATTCATCATCAATAATCGGGAGAAGATTACCTAAAAAAAAATTGATTTAAGTTTTAAAGTATTTTGTTAAATATATTTATTTATTTCAAAACTTTAATGCACAAAGTACAAAAGGCGGACTTAATGCCCGTAGACATTATTATTATAAGTATATATCTACTTATTATATTTAGAAACCTGTTTTATTTATTAATACCAATGCTGCTTTGCTACGAAAGAAAACTGCCAGCCCTCTTCTATGACAGCATTAACCAGTTCTTTTAGTAACGTTATAGCAATTAGCACTCACGGTCCTATTGTCTCTAGAACAAATGGCACAATCACGAATAGAAGGATCAAATCACCGCCCCTAAGTTTATTAAGGTTAAAAATAATATACCGTATATTGGCTACATAGAAAAGATAAAAAACATCTCATATATAGATACAGAGTCAAGTCATACAATTCCTTCATATTCGATAAAATATAATATAATTTCATAAAAAACCCGAACGTAAAAATCCCTTATAAAGATGTCCGAATATACAGTAAATTTGGCTCTTTAGATCATGTTGCTTTTTGACATAGAACTAAGAAAATGTCTACAACAGAAGGTAAATTTATTAGAAATCTATGGCTGCAACGCGGGTGGCGGGTCTAATGACCGAGCTTGCCCATTTGTCATGATTGACCTATAGTAAAGTTGGCTAAATGTGAATCTGTTTCTTATAAGCGTGTTTCCTGACCACCCCGAAAGAGAAACGGTCGTGATTATACTTTACTTTACTTTTATTTTATGTATATTTACTTTGTGGGGCTGTTTTTTTCCAAAATAAAATAAAAATAAATATTATAACATGTATGATGCCGATACCTTCATATGTACGATTAGGTAATCTTAAAGTTTTTGATCAGTCCAGGAGCTCAAAACCCACTCGTAAAGTGGATCTGCCACAGGAAGAATCTTACCTTTGCGCATTTTTGTAATCGTACGTAAGAACTATCGAGACTCCCTCCCTCTCACCCCCTTGTAACAAAAAAAAAACATGGTCGACCCCTTCCCCCTCTAAATTGTTTTACGTTATAAAGCGAATGGCTAAAATTAGCTCGGCATATTGCTGGTGAGATTTGTAAGGACAACAGAGCGTATGAAAGAGACAAAATCTTGATTTTTGTCTTTGGTGTGCAACGAACCACCATCAAATAGTAAGCTTGTTAAAATGGTTTACTGCAGCGTAGCTAACTGGGAAACATGTTAAGGATTGTGAAATTCCTTTCAAAGAAAAATAGTTTATTTTCTTATTGAAAACATTCAACATGTAAATAACAAGAAAGAAATATTAAGAGCACATTTTCAAGGATAATCTTATTAACTAACTCAGCAAAATCCACAATTCCACGCGTAACACGCGTCTCTGGTGGCAGCAAATGATGTCTTTTGCATCGCTGATCATAGTTGAAATCATAGGTTTTAGTTTTATATTGTAGGTATCTCAAAAATCTCATAGATTCGATTCGTGCTATGTATATGGCGTCTTTGGCCTACACTCTCCACGCTGCCTGGCCTGCCGGGTTTGCGAGAGGTTTTAAATGAATATAAAATAAATCAATTTAATTTGAGTCGACCGACGACGCCGTGTAATACGCGCTCTATTTTATGTGGTCTTAAAGTTGGCTAATAAGCCTTTAATGTAATTTCTAGTATATTCTTAGTTCTATGCTTTTTAGTATTCAGGCAGCATTCTACAGGGTAAAGCGCCCACACCGCGTCATCCCTTACTTTGTGATCCGCTGGCCGATCCCTTGGCGTTAAACCCCTAGGCATCTGACACTGTTTGAGTCGTAGCGCTGTGCGTTAGGACACACAAAGAATGAACTAGTACGAACTTTGTGTCTGTGTCAACTAAGTTTAAACTCGAGGAGTGCCGTATCTAAAAGTACTTATTATTCTCGCCTCAGGCGTCACGGGACAACGCAAGGATGAAGTCTATGCCCCTTACTACTTACAAGTTTTTGTTCTTTATATTTTATGCTTAAAATAGTTTTATATATTTGTTAAAGACTACGTTCAGAAATGGAAGGAACTGGCGTCAAACACTCCATTTTATTCTATGATTAAATTATAATTTATTTATTTACTAAGGTAACAAAACTAGGAATTCCTGCCTAGACAAGACTAACAAGAATTTATGGAAACCAGGGTTTAAAGGCTGCCATTTGTACTTTTAAAAATGGGGATTTTATATAAAAGTAAATAATAAAAAAAAAAATGTATTTTAAATACTGAACACGACATGTGACATGGCGTCCATCTTATGGTAAGCGATACGCGAGGTCCAAGAACAGGGGCAGAGCCACTGATGACCGACATCAGTCCCTAACAAGTTTTTTGTTGGAATGAAACGGTTACGGTTATAGTAAAGTATCATCACGACCGTTTCAGAAACCAAGCTTATAAATAAGCGGATTCACATTTAGCCAACTTTACTATAGGCCAATCATGACTAGTGGCAAGCTCGTCGATGTCTCCAGCGTACCAAACTTGAGAAGTATCACAAATAAATTAAATATTAATTAAATGTATTTATTTACATTAATAAATATTTTTGTGTCCCGACCAGGAATCGAACCCGGTACCTCCGAGTTTAAATCCACGGACTTAACCGCTAGAGCACAGAGGCAGTTTACGGTTATTAAGTAAAGTATTAAAATAAATTAACAAATTAAAAGAAAAAAGTTGCATAAAGGACTCCAGGTGATAGGAGTGGGGAGACACACTGGCTGGGAGAGCATTCCACATCTTTAGCGTGCGACAGATGTAAGAGTATATGTACGCGTAGGGATAGTGGCTACGGAATGGGGAAAAAATAATTAAGTTGTCATAATATATTTAATTATAATAAATACATATTTTGTAGCGTTGCGTTGCTTAAAAATATTATTTTCCATATAATTGGGTTATCTCGATAATTCGTTTTGACGTCACGGCCTGATATTTAAAATTGAATTAACTAGGCAATATTGTTTAAAATATTTTACACTTATTTCAGAATATTAATTAAATATTTACAGGAACACAGTATTTTCACATTTAAAAAGATAACATTTATGCCTATAGAAGCAATGCTAAGCTTTTACTACTCGTAAGAAAAGTCGGTGGAAGAATTCCTGGCGTTCATACATTTAACAATAAGCTTTCAGTTTCTTTCGTTTTTTTCGTTCAGCTAGACTTACCTTTAGGGGGATACAGATATATATTAATTTAAATGTTAAAATCAGATTATCTATATTGTTGCTATGTTTATTGTATGTGTAATATAATTATTTATATTGCTCGTATATATTTATTTATTTTTTTGCATTAAAATGTTGGCATTTATATATATTTTTATGTTATTGCATTGTTGTTTTTTACATGTCGATACTAGATAAAAAAAAATGGGCAAACTATAGTCGCACCTAAAATCTCATTTTATTTTTTGTGTTCTTCTCTCCTGATGGATGATGAGTGAGGTGATAGGGAAGGCAAAGGGTCTAGCCCATTTAGCCAAGTCTGACGTAATATAACTTTATTTTTTACGAGTTAAAGAGCTTATCATTAAATATCAGATGTTGCAGAATTTTAAGCTTTTCTTGGAGACACTCGCGGCGGCTATAGCCTAAACACGTCGAGCATAATATCGGAGTTCACAGCGCGGGAAAACCGCAAAAAATAAACTGCAACTTGTGCCCGATATTTATAGTCTAATTTATCGTTTCCTATAATTATTCATATTGCAGCACATTATTAAACAAAACAACGCCACTTTTGACTAACAATATCTACAGTAAATTTATTTACAAAACAAAAACTTGCACTTGACATGTCCGTGCAAAATGGCGCGAAGCACTCCCTATTAATTTTGTTTTTTTTTAAAGTTTGTTTAAAGAACATTGTAATTTATTCATAATATTTGTTCATAACCGAGTTTATTAAATTCCTTTATTTTGTTATGCATTCTTACATAAATATAGTTAAATGTATATTATAATATTATATTTTTATTGGTATTTGTGTAGTACTCGTAGTAGTTGTAAATTATTATTATGTAATAAATAAATAATAAATATTTCCAGACAGGTCACACAGCGCCATCTAGTTTCCGTGGTAAGCTACGAGGCTTGTGTTACGGAAACTAGATGGTTGATAAACTACATATTATACTTATTTTTTTTGTAAAAAAAACATATTATACATATAAACACCCAGACCGAGACAAATTATACAATGTACAACTTGCCCCCGGTGGAAATCGAACCCACGACCTCCCGAGTTTACGGCAATGTTTGTTACCATTAGACCACAGAGGCGGTCTGTATGTATGTGTAACTATTTGTATTTATTTCTAATCGCAATCGTCTACCACACACTCAAAGGTTAGCTAGTAAAGAATGCCGAGAGGCATTAAGTTCAATTGTTAAGTTTTAAAGTGCAATAAATAATTGTCTTTTCTTAGAGTATACCAGCAGCCTTTGGTTGAGATCTATAAAGGGTACATAACTGACTAACCTTGGTGATATTTTAGGTTAGGTATTTAATCGTGCGGCCATGTAAAGTTGAACGGTTTCCACACGGCCGCACCTGAATACGAGATAAGCTCGCTTCTGCGTGATACGACATTACCTAATTAACCAAACATTGCTTTGCTTGCTTGCTTGGTACCTACTGATTTTGGAACTTACAAAATTACAAATTAAAACATTTGCTTTGCATATTCGCAAGTGGAACACATCGTGCCTTAACCCAGTTGTAAGAATGTGTCGCGCTTATAATTATTGAAGTTAATGTTTTACTGGTATCATTTCACTGCTGACAACATTTGTTGTTGTTTGGATTTGACAGTAGAGAAATGTATTTTTGTGATATCGAGTAATGTAAGTAAATTAGAAATGAAGAATAAAGATTGTTTAAATTGATACAAGAATATTATTGATAATATATTTATTATAAGTTATTTTCTCAATTTATATTTAATTAAAATAAACAACCAATATTGTTTCAATATAGTTTATTTCATATAATTTTAGAAGTGACTATACATGTTATAAAGTGTATCTATAAATCTGCCCTCAATCCTGCTGGTAAATAAACATTTACAAACACCACAAAAATAGGCTGAATAATTTATATCGATTGGCTTGGGAGTAATGAATGTTGTAAGGACATTGTTATCTTAAGTTTCATTAGTGAGCGTGATGGAGCGGCCGCTGGGTTAACTTACCTATACTTACATACTTTTATTACTGTAATAGGACAGTGATATGGGTTGGGGTGGGTTGTATGGAGGCGTGGGGGCCTGGATATTGTCAATATGGCATAATAATCTTTAAGTTTGTCAGTTAAAACATTTTATTTAAGACACATACACAATTTTATCACAATAAAACATAAAACCTTCCAGCACATGTTCTTGTAGATGTCCACGATTATTTAATAAAAATAACTTCAGTGTTAACAGTTTGACTATAACTTCAGCGTCGGCGCGTCGC
Source organism: Tinea semifulvella (assembly GCA_910589645.1). Lineage (NCBI taxonomy): Eukaryota > Metazoa > Arthropoda > Insecta > Lepidoptera > Tineidae > Tinea > Tinea semifulvella. Next base: position 9,922,544 of record OU342599.1, read on the forward strand.
GGTGCAGCCAACCCCTGGTCGGTTTGTTCATACCACCTAGTTGATTTCAATACTTATAACCACAAAACAAGTTATAATACTTATAACCGAATGTGGATTAAGATATTCCTACGTTAATAATTAATAAAAATAAAATAAACCATGAATTACCAAAAATCAGAGATTAGAATTGACTTTTTTTTTTTTTTATTAAGTTTGGCTTGAATTGTCAAAGTGGTTGTCTTTTGCCGTTTTGTTTTTACAGAAACTTTAAATGTTTTTATGTTTGACTTGAACTTATATTAGTTTTTTTTTTTTTTTTTTAGGCAGATAAAGATAAAAGTGCATTTTTATTTTTACAGATTGATTGTTATAGATTGTTTGTCTTTGGTGGGCATGGACAGCCACAAACCATAATTTATGTATTTTACACACATGCATGCATATCTTCGCGCACAGACTTTTAGTTCACATTGGTGAATGCTGTGATACCTTATATTAGTTAAGTTATATTTATGTTATGTTATGTGTGTGTTAATATGTGTACTGCTGTGTGGACTATATTAATGGGTAATAATTCAGTGGCTGCATCTATATGTTATATTGTTTATATGTGTTTTGTTTTCTGGGCTACAAGACTTGTCTTGCAGCCGTAGTTTATATCTAGTATTTTTTATTCATGTTTCACCTGCTCTAATGTTGTTATTATTTGCTCACGCCAGCAGGACACGCAGATTACCAGACTATAGGTACTATACATATTTGTTAACCTATTTTAGTATATTCATATATTACTATTATATTATATTATTATATATATATATATGTATTATTTTACTAGATGACTGATGATGATAGCGATAACTCATTTTACTCGATTGTAAGCAGTGACTCCAGTGCATACTATGATGCTGTGGAGAGCGTTGGCGCTTCGTTAATGAAGGAATTTTCTATGCATACTCGTAAAAACAACTTCAACATATGCCACATTAATGCACAGAGTGTGCCTGCACACTACACCGATCTTTTCACTACCTTTTCTTCTCCTGACGTCATTGATGCGATTCTAGTTTCTGAAAGCTGGCTCAAACCTTCCTTAACTTCAAACTCTTATTCTCTTCCTGGATATGTTCTCATTCGCAACGATCGTACGGGTCGCGGTGGAGGTGGAGTGGCAATCTATCTTCGCGCTGATATTTCATACAAAATTGTTTCTTACTCGCCTTCACTGTACGCCGCGTCTTGTGAATACTTATTCATTGAAGTCAGCTTTTCGGGTGCACGCATACTGGTTGGAGTTGTTTACTGCCCGCCATCTATTAATTATTTCTTGCAGCTTGAGAGTACGCTGGATGAGATCGTGTCGGAATATTCTCATAATATAATAATGGGGGACTTTAATACCTGCCTAGTTGATGATCATTCAGTTGCCAAATCCCGTGCCTCAAAACTATTAAAAATTCTTTCTTCCGCAAATCTCTCCCTTCTGCCAACTGGCCCAACCCATCATCTTGTTTCGTCCGATACACTTCTTGATTTAATGTGCACATCTCGCCCTGATATTGTTGTGTGTCATGGTCAGCTCCCAGCCCCTGCCTTCTCCCACCACGATCTCATCTATGCGTCATACAAATGTAAGCCTCCTAAATACCGACCACCAACTGTTGTTATGCGGCACTTTAGTCGTATAAATATAGAACGTTTACGTAGTGATGCTGGTTCTATTGACTGGAGCTCTTTTGATAATCCTAAAAGTATTGATGAGATGGTTGATATCTTTAATCGTGAGGTTCTAAAGCTCTATGATCATCATGCTCCAATGCGCTCCACGAAATTGAGGCGTCCTCCGGCGCCGTGGATAGATGACTCAGTCCGTACCGCGATGAAAATACGTGATTGCGCTTATCGCAGGTATAGACGTCGTCGAAGTGATGATAGCTGGTCTGCATATAGGGTTGCCAGAAACCGATGTAATCAGGTGTGTAGAACAGCCAAACGCCGCCACTTTCATGAAAATATCAGTAATAAATCTTCATCCAATATTTGGAAATTTCTTAAATCTATTGGGCTGGGTCGTTCTCAGAGCCAACCGTCTTTTGGCTCTGTAACGCTTGACCAGCTTAACACTCATTTTGCTTCAGCTCCGACGTTAAATGCTGCTGTAAGAACAGCAACATTGACCGAAATTGCCCAGATGCCGACACACAATATTGAGCCATTTAATTTTATAGAGGTATCAAGTGACGTGATCCTTAAGACGATCAGCTCCATAACTTCGAAAGCAATAGGATGTGATTTCATTAGTCGTGCTATGATCATAATTATTATTGATTTACTTTTACCCACTATCTCTCGTATTATTAATTTTTCACTCACCTCCGGCCAATTTCCATCCTTGTGGCGCCAAGCCTTTATCATTCCACTTCCCAAAATTTCCTCACCAACTCTTCCTACACATTACCGCCCTATATCGATCTTACCATTCCTTTCTAAAGTTTTGGAGTCTATTGTTCATAAACAATTATCAGATTTTCTTCACGATAATAGGCTTCTTAACTCCTTTCAATCTGGCTTTCGTCCTGGTCATAGCACAACTTCAGCTTTACTGAAAGTAACTGAAGACATCAGACACGGCATGGATGAAACTAAAGTAACCGTACTTGTACTGATTGATTTCACCAATGCCTTTAACACAGTTAATCCTGAGTTGCTAATCGCCATTTTGTCTCGTCTTAAGATCTCGTCAAGATCCCTAGATTGGTTCACACAATATCTTTGTGGTCGTCGGCAACAAGTACGTGTTAATGATACGACGTCGGACTGGTGTAACTTGGGTGCAGGCGTTCCACAAGGCGGTATTTTGTCTCCATTATTATTTTCATTATTCATTAATGGCATCACATCATCTCTTCACTGTAACTACCATCTGTACGCTGACGACTTGCAACTCTATGTGCAGACGGATATTACCACGCTTAACAGTGCTATAGCTTGGCTAAATTCCGATCTTAATAATGTATACTCTTGGTCGTCGCGGTTTGGCGTCGTTGTCAACCCGAACAAGTGCCAGGCAATTATAGTCGGGAGCTCCCGATTGTTATCAAAAATTGAACTTACCAGAATTGACCAGCTTCGGTATGACAACGCGCCTATTGCGTTCCGCAGCGAGGTTAAGAGTCTTGGATTACACCTTGACTCTCATCTTAGCTGGGGAGCGCAAATCGCCGACACCAGTCGTAAAATTTTTTTCTCACTGCACTCTCTTAATAAACTCAAAAATTTTCTGCCGTTGAAAGCTAAAATAACTCTTGTACAAGCCCTGCTACTCCCGTTGCTCGACTATGGTGACGTGTGTTGTGTGGATCTCACTGAGGAATTATTAAATAAAATGGAACGACTACACAATGCATGCATCAGATTTATCTTCGGTCTAAGAAAGTACGATCACATTTCGCCATTCCGTGACAAACTAAAGTGGTTGCCTATACGCCATCGCAGGAACCGTAGGATTCTCTGCATGTTGTACTCAGTATTATATGAGCCTAATACACCGGAATATTTAAAAGAGAAATTTAATTTTCTTGGTGCCACTCATGACAGAACTTTACGTTCTTCTTCTAACTCCACGCTCTCCTTCCCCACACATCACACCGCATTCGTTTCCAAGTCGTTTGCGGTGGTGGCTGTGCATCTTTGGAACCAGTTACCGGTGGACATCCGTCAAGCTCCAAATAGAACACTATTTAAGAAACTGGTCTATGCGCACTATTTAAATTTACCATAAGCTTAATACACTCTCTGCTATATTTATTTCTCTCATTATAGTCATCATATAGTAGGTATATTATATTTATGTATATTCATAGAACGTATGTATGTAGTTTTATTTGTATGTATTTGTGTATGTATTAGTATGTAAATAAGTATTTATTCACTAGTATATATTGAAGTCTAATATTTTTCTATTAGTTTTGATAGCACCTGCGTTATCTCGTCGTAACTGCTTTAGTTGTCCCAAAGGTTTGACCAGTATAGAATGTCTAGCGGCATTAGGTCCGCCTTTGTACTTAGTGCAATAAAGTTTATAATAAATAAAAATAAATATATATAAGACCTCCCCAACAAAGGTTATGGGCCCTCAAAGAAAAAGTAAGAAGAAATAAAGCTATTGTAAAAGGTATCAAATAAAATAGACATAGTAATGGCGGGGTCACGGTTTGAAATGCCGGTGCTAAATGAAAATTCTAATTTCGGAAACTGGAAATATAGAATTAAATTAATTTTAGAAGAAAAACAAGTACGTTATGTATTAGATGTAGATGATTCTCAAGAAATGGAAAATTTTAAACAAGATGACTCAAAAGCTCGATCAACAATTGTACATTGTTTATCAGATAAATATTTGGAAATTATTAAAAACGCAACAACTGCGAAAGGTATGATAAAATTATTGGAGGATATGTTTGAACGTAAAAGTATATTCAATAAGTTACATTTAAAAAGAAAATTAATAACATTGAAATGCAAACATGGTGAAAACCTACAAGAATATTTTATAAAATTTGATGGATTAGCAGGAGAATTGGCCGCTATAGGATCAAAGATTGAGGATATTGATAAGATTTGTTATTTGCTTTCATCTTTACCACATGAATATGATCAAGTTATTACTTCAATTGAAACCATGGCAACAGAAAAGACATTGAATTTGGAATTTGTTAAGTCTCGATTATTAGATGCAGAAATTAAAGTTCAAAATAATATTGAAAAAGATGAAAATGTACAACCAGAAGAAGCATTTACTATTACATGTTTCAAATGTGGAAAGAAAGGGCATAAGTCGTATCAATGTCAATCATCATTATGTAGAGGAAATAACACTAATTATAATTCATACAGATCAAATTTTAATCAAAGAGGCAGAGGAAGTTTTAGAAGACGCGGTCATCAAAATTTCAGACATGAAGCTATGTATGGTGATATTGGTAATTATAATGAGGATGAACAAAATTCAGAAGACTGGTCATTTGTTACTTTTGATGAGGAAATGTGTGGTGTAACAGATAGTAATAGAGACAATAGTGACATTTATTTTGTTATAGATTCAGGTGCAACAGAACATTTGGTAAAAAGTACATACGAAAAGTACATGAGTGACGTACATTATTTACAGCAAGAAATTAAAATAGTGGTAGCTAATGGACAGTACTTAACATGCAATAGGAAAGGTAAATTATTGCTATTTTGTAATAATCACAATATAACTATTGAGGCATTAATTGTTGAGAATCTGTCACACAATTTATTTTCAGTTAGAAAAATTTTAGAACATAACAATAAAGTATTTTTTTATGAAAATAATGTTAAAATATATAATGATACTCGTGAATTATATGGTAAACTGTGTGGTAGGCTATATTTAGTAAAATTACAAATTAGAAATAAAAATAATGAAAAATGTATGATTAGTAAGGATATTTGGCATCAGAGATTAGGGCACTTAAATAGAAAAAGCCTTGCAATTATGAATTTACCATGGAGCAGAAATATTTGTGGCGCTTGTATGGAAGGTAAGTCTACTAGGTTACCTTTTCTACCAATCATGAAACCTCAGACATCAAGAATTGGAGAATTATTACATACCGATATAGCTGGACCTTTTACTCCATGTACAACAGAGAACTTCAGGTATTATCAGACTATTATTGATGATTATTCTCATTTTTGTGTAGTACATTTGTTAAGAAACAAAAGTGAAGCCACTGATAATTTAATTTACTATATAAATTATTTCGAAAACAGAACAGAACTAAATGTACAAAGAATAAGATGTGATAACGGAGGAGAATTCGTAGCTAATAAATTAAAATATTTTTGTAGAAATAAAGGTATTTCATTAGAATATACACAACCCTATTCTCCGCAACAAAATGGTATAGCGGAAAGAATGAATCGAACATTATTTGACAAAACAAGAACACTATTGTGTGAAACAAATTTACCAAAGCATTTATGGGGAGAAGCAGTAAAATGTTCGGCGTACTTGCTAAATCGTTCACCATCTAAAAATATAAATTTTATGATACCTAGCGATATATTTTATGGATATACAGATATAAGTAATATTAGAATTTTTGGTTCAAAGGCATGGGTGGTTACAATACCAAGAAAAGATAAATTAGAAAAAAGAGCTATAGAGATGAGATTAGTAGGATATACGAAAAATGGTTATAGATTGTGGGATCCAGTAAAGAATTAAATTGTAACTTCTAGAGATGTCAGATTTGATGAGACTCAGATAAAATATATGGAAAATAAAGAGGAAAATAAAAAAGTAAATTATAGACATAATAACATATACACGGAAAATAATGAAGAAGATGGAAGAAGAAATGTACATGAAATGAGAAATAATGATGTTAATGAAGTAGTAAATGAAGAAAATGAAGTAGGAAGTGAAGAAAATGTAGTAAGAAACGAAGAAAACGAAATAAGAAATGATGAATATGAACAAGAAAATAATAGATTAGTAACGGAAAATATAACACGTGCAGGAAGAGTGGTTAAACAACCAACTTATTTCAATGATTACGAACTATATACAGCTTATTGTTTAGTAGCAGGAGATCCTCAAGGCTATGAGGAAGCTATGAATAAAGGAAAAGAATGGCAAGAAGCCATCAATAAAGAGTTAAATGCATTAGAAGAACTAGGGACTTGGGAAGAAGCTACATTACCAAAAAATAAAAAGGCAATCGATACAAAATGGATATTCAAAACTAAACAAAACATGACTAAAAAGGCAAGACTTGTAGCTAAAGGATTTCAAGAAGAGAATTCCTACAATTGTTATTCACCTGTTGCAAGATTATCAACAATTCGTTTATTTTTAAGCATTGCTACTCAACAAAATTCAACTATTAGACAAGTTGATATACCTACAGCATTTCTTAATGGAGACTTAGATGTCGAAATTTATATTAAATGTCCAAAAGGTGTGAAAATACAAGAAGGAAAAGTTTTAAAACTGAAACGAGCTTTATATGGTTTAAAAGAAGCTCCTAAATGTTGGAATATAAGATTTCATAATTTTATAATGAAAAATGGGTTTATACAGTCGAAACACGATTTTTGTTTATACTACAATGAAAAAACTTGGTTATTATTGTTTGTAGATGACATTTTAATTTTGGGGGAGAATGAACAGATAATGAAGTTGTTGCAAGTCGAATTTAAAGCTAAAGATTTGGGAGAGATAAAAGATTATTTAGGTATGCAAATTACAAGAAATGAAACAAACACAGAAATTAGTCAAAAAGATTTTATTAACAAAGTATTATTAAAATTTAAAATGCAAGAATGTAAAAGTGCAAGTACACCAATGGAAGTTAATTTTAATCAAAGCAGTTATGAAGTCGTAAATGTACCATATAGAGAATTGATTGGTTCATTATTATATATATCTACAGTTAGTCGTCCAGACATTACGTTTGCAACGTCATATTTGAGCAGATTTTTAGATAAACCTACTAGTGAACTTTGGAATGCGGGTAAAAGGTTATTGCGATACTTAAAAGTTACAATTGATAAAAGTTTGGTATATACAAAAACAGAAGGATCTAATTATATTACAGCCTATTCTGATGCAGATTGGGCAGGGGATAAAGTCGACAGGAAAAGTACGAGTGGATGTGCAATTTATTATAATGGTAATCTTATTTCATGGTTTTCAAAGAAACAATCTACAGTAGCACTGTCAACGGCAGAAGCGGAGTACGTTGCAGGAGCTCATACAGTAAGTGAACTTTTATATATTAAAGGTTTGTTATCAGATTTTACAAAAAGTTGTGTGGATGCCCATTTGTTAATAGATAACCAAAGTACAATAAAATTAATTGAAAGTTTTGAAAATAGTAAACGTTCTAAACACATCGATATCAAAGCTCATTTTATTAAAGATGTTGTATTCAAAAAGATAGTTAAATTACATTACATTGAAACTGATAAAAATGTTTCAGATTTATTTACTAAATCACTTTCTCGTTATAAACATGATTATTTTACTAAGATGTTAGGAATATTGTAAATACTTAAAAGCCAATTAAGAAAATGTTTTAAGTCGACAATTTCAAGTTTTATTTTATTTGTTAATTAAGGAAAGTATTTTATTTTATTTTGTGTCATGTTAAATAGTAGTTTACATTCTTGAAATTGAGGGGGCGTATTGAAGTTAATGTTTTACTGGTATCATTTCACTGCTGACAACATTTGTTGTTGTTTGGATTTGACAGTAGAGAAATGTATTTTTGTGATATCGAGTAATGTAAGTAAATTAGAAATGAAGAATAAAGATTGTTTAAATTGATACAAGAATATTATTGATAATATATATAAGACCTCCCCAACAATAATGACATCGTTTGTAGTGGAGACAGTGACGAAAGGAGAAAGGCCATTGACATATTCAACGCCAGATTTTTAGTGTATAAGAGATCTGTTACCGCATATTTTTCTGGTACTACTGTACCAGAAAAATTCTTCTACCGTCTTAATTAATGTAATATGCTGATGTTTTGTTTGTTTCTTAATATTTGTTCTGTCTGTTCTGGATTTTAATTTTTTATATATTTATGATTGTTATATTATTTTATTATTATTATTTTCCTTTAGACATATTTCACTGAAATGAAATAATTTAATTGAAATGACAATGTCATGGCTAACTCACAATAAGCATGCTGTGTACACTGCTTTTGGATTGCAATCTAGAACTTAAGAAATTGCTGGAAAATGTGAACTGTATAGATTGTGATCTGTTTCTGTACCTATAGTAAATAAATAAATAAATAAAAAGTCAATTGAGAATATTACTAAACAAAATACTTAAATAGCAACCTCAGTACAGGTTACGAGTTTGAGCGGTTTGGGGTCGAGAAGGGCTAACTGCTGACGGAGGAATCTGGAGACGGAAAGGCTGGCAATTATTTCTGCCAACATATTGAGGACATTTTTTATTTACATTTTAATTCTTTTATTAGGTTTAGTTTATAGTTATTTAAATTTATTTAAGTAGTTTGTAATTAATAATTTATATTTTGTAAATATTGGTTTTTCGAATAAATAGCTTCTTCTATAGTTCATATTTACATTATTTAAAATAAGCAGTGAAAATAAAGTTTTTGTCAATATATATATATTTTTCATATACATTATATTTAATGACTCTGGGTAAGATGGTTTTAAAATTGAGAAAGTGATAAATTAGCACTACGAAGGAGCTAATAGTATAATAAAATTACAATAGGGTGAAACTTTATTTATTTATTTATTTATTCGGAGAAAAAAACAGAAATGATACCTACAAATAGGCAAAGGATACAAAAACAAAAATCATAAGTTACATTCGAATCACTTCCTTTGATATTTCTCACTAAGAACATAAACTTTTAACTTTTTAAAACTTTTACCTATAGATAATTATACACATATATTAAAAATCTTTTAAATTTTATAATGTATAATTTTTTCGTAGCATCACTAGTCGTAGCAACAATTGTAGTAACATTTTTGATTCAATACTAATAAATTTTATAAAATGTCTACTTTCGTAGCATAACTCGTAGCAATAATCGTAGCAACATTTTTGTAACTATACGTTGGTAATTTTTATTAATCATTTCTAACCTCGCGAATTCAACCAGTAAACCTCCACAATTTTTTTATTGGCGAGAGTTGTTCCCAGGAGACCATCGTCATACCATCGGGTCTCTTGCCATCTATTTAATTGTATTTGTAGATATTTAAGTAGTTTAGTTAGTAGTTAATTTAATTTAATTTAATTATTTCGATTAAATGTATTCAATATATTTTAAAAAATAACTCTATATGTACTATATGTCACTTTATATTCCACAACCCACATCATTATAAAAAGTAGTTCATCCATAGACGCAGTGGAAAATCGAATGGTTTTGCATAAATTATTTTTATTGTAAAAGTATATTCACATTTTATAAATAGCTCCAAACCACGGTAGTAAGTTTTATATACCAGTATGTATGTTTATGTATAATATTGTATAAATATTTGCATTTATTATTGTGTATTGATATAATAATATATATAAAGGTATATAAGTAGTTAAATAATATTTTTAAATTATCCTATAATTATATTATTGTTACTGTCAATTTTATTGCACCTATGTTTGTTCAAATTTAACCCTAAGGTTTGGCTGTCAGTGAATGGCTACGGGCATTGAGTCTGCCTTTGTACTTTGTGCAAAAAAGTATTTTAATAAATAAAAGTCCCAGATGTATAGGAATTAATTTATTATTTAAACACCAGGCAAACGAATTATTATACTATTAGGTAACGTGTTTTAGCGTATTTTGTTGTGTAAAAAGTGGATTTTATTCTGATAACAGATCGGTCAAGATCGCTATTTTAAGTGTCTTAGGTCGCGTTCGTTTTAAGAAATGTTAGCATGAAAACACCACTTTTTAGCACAAGTCGTTCGTTTAATGAAAATTCTAACATTTGATGCTAATTTCGTATGTCAGTACCGTGTTAAAAGGAGGATTATTGATGTTACTTTTTGACAGATGTCAAAAAGAAATGGTTTGTTTACATTGTTGTATACTTTATAGTTTATATTATATTTGTTTATAATGTATTTTAAACGATTTTATGTAATAAATTCAAAGACCATACCATTGTCAATTGATTTGTTATTATTTGTTACTTGTCATACTTGTCAAAAAGTAGCCTCACCGCTCGTTTTTTTTAAAAGAAATGATAGCATTGTTAAAAAGTGTTTTTTCTTAACTAAAACGACATTTCACGCTGGTTTATGAAGTTGCTACGAAATGTTGGAAATGCTATAAAACGAACGCGTCCTTAATACCACTAATATAAATGACAAATTAAAAATAGCACTTAATAAATTAAAATATTTCTTCAGTGTCATATTAAGTTTCCACGATGAGGCGTGTTGTGCTTATCAATAATTTAATTTCAAACAATACATACATTTGCAATGTTTTAAAATTGTATATAATTGTCGAAGCGTTTTTTGGCATTAATCGACTTGGATTATATTCTACACTAAATATTAACATGAAACGTGCTATTTTGTTGTTGGAGGCAATCCTTTATTTATTTATTTATTTATTTAAATCTTTATTGCACTATGTACAAGGGGCGGGCTTAATGCCGCTAGACATTCTCTGACAGCCAACCTTTAGGATAATGTAGTAAGTTCAAGGTGTGAGGTAGGTGCAACATGTAATATAGATATGATAAATATGGAAATAATTAGGCTCTAGATAAAAGGATATACTTACATACTAAACTACATCCAAGAATACATATACTACATACAATATACATATATATATACAAACTACATATAATACATACACATACTACATATAATAAGTACTTATATACTTTGTAGGGAGCTGTTGTAGTAATGCAAGTAGACCATTCTTTTAAAAAGTTTTCTGTTGGGCGCTTGTCGAATTTCAACGGGCAGATTGTTCCATAGATTAGCAGCAACTACAGCGAATGAATTAGAAATAAAGCCAGAGTGGTGAGAAGGGATAGAGAGAACTTTACTTATATATAACAACAATGACTATTCGATTCGTTGTATTTTACGGAAGTTTAATTCAAAAATGTCTTGTACTGTTACTTGCAGCACAATATTTATTATTGTTATATTTTTCTATTACTTGCGTTGGCGATATCAGAAACGTTTTAACACAAATGCAGACTTTTGATAAAATAAACAATTATCATGCTTTCGAGTTAAAAAGTCAAATTATGTTTATAAAAACTGTTTTAAAAGTATTTTTAGTTTCCATAGTGTGAATTTTAACTTACGTTGTTCCTATAAAAAATGATCAAAATTCTCGCTTACTTCTTCACGTCATGATGATAGAAGTAACTTGTAACTGTGAACTTCTTTTTTATGATTTTTTACTTAAAAGCATTCATGTTAGGTTAAAATTTATAGCACTTTCGTTACACAAGATGAAAGAGGGGAGTTTTCTTAACGATGTAGAACAGAGTGGCCAACATTATAATAATAAAATTTCATGCAGCAAGTATTCTTATGAGTTGTTGACACAATCTTCAAGTTTACTTTATAATGCTATTAAATATCAGGTCAGTATTAAATACGAGTACAAGGTCAATATTAAATATCAGGTCAGTATTAAATATCAGGTTAGTATTAAATATCAGGTCAGTATTAAATATCAGGTCAGTATTAAATATCAGGTCAGTATTAAATATCAGGTTAGTATTAAATATCAGGTCAGTATTAAATATAAGGTCAATATTAAATATCAGGTTAGTAATAAATATCAGGTCAGTATTAAATATCAGGTCAGTATTAAATATCAGGTCAGTATTAAATATCAGGTCAGTATTAAATATCAGGTCAGTATTAAATATCAGGTCAGTATTTAATATCTGGTCAGTATTAAATAAGAGTACGAGGTCAATATTAAATATCAGGTCAGTATTAAATATCAGGTTAGTTTTAAATATCAGGTCAGTATTAAATATCAGGTCAGTATTAAATATCAGGTCAGTATTAAATATCAGGTCAGTATTTAATATCTGGTCAGTATTAAATACGAGTACGAGGTCAATATTAAATATCAGGTCAGTATTAAATATCAGGTTAGTATTAAATATCAGGTCAGTATTAAATATCAGGTCAGTATTAAATATCAGGTCAGTATTTAATATCAGGTCAGTATTAAATACGAGTACGAGGTCAATATTAAATATCAGGTCAGTATTAAATATCAGGTTAGTATTAAATATCAGGTCAGTATTAAATATCAGGTCAGTATTAAATATCAGGTCAGTATTTAATATCTGGTCAGTATTAAATACGAGTACGAGGTCAATATTAAATATCAGGTCAGTATTAAATATCAGGTTAGTATTAAATATCAGGTCAGTATTAAATATCAGGTCAGTATTAAATATCAGGTCAGTATTAAATATCAGGTTAGTATTAAATATCACGTCAGTATTAAACGTTTAACGCTTGTGCTTCCCTCTCGCTCGCACAATACAGCATATTTAAAGATTAATGAAGTCTCAGTTTACTTTTGAGAAAGTTAACTTTTACTGATGGAAGCGAGACGTAGATATGTCAGAATACGTAAGAGAATGCAGTAGAAATGAGGTCCTTGCATCGGATATGCGGCGTCACTTTGGCGAACCGCATACGTAACGCCGAAATACGGAAAACGGTGGGTATAAAAGAAAGCATTGGAACAAAAATAAGGAAAAGCATGCTACGACGGTTCGGGCATGTTGAAAGGATGAGCGAAGAAGGATTGACGAACCAGATATATAATGCGAATTTTGTGGGTGAACAGACCGAGGCTCACATATTATGATCAAATAAATAAAACAATGGCTGAAGGTACATTAAAAAGCTTTCGTAACAAAATGGCATGTATGAAGAGGTTGATGAATGTCGACGAAGCGTAAGAGGTATGTCGTGATCGTGTCAAGTGACGCTCAATTGTCTCCGCCTACCCCGCAAGGGATCTGGCGTGAAAATATGTATGTTGTATGGCAAAAATAATGGCCTTTGCCAACTTTGACAACTTCTTGGCCAAGCGCCTCGCTGAAGGTCCCCATATTTTACTAAACTAAATCTATGAAGAAAGAAGACAAATTTGCGGGTGCCGGGTCCATCGTGTGTGGGTGAGAGATGAGAAGAATGGTGTCTCGGGCTTGCGACCGACAATAGGCTGGTTTAAGAAAAGGAGGCCTCCCTTTGTATTTTATTGCTCGATAATACGCTCACCATCCACCATTCTACTCCTCTCCCTACCCAACCAAATACTGTATGATTAACATGTATATATATATATATTTAATTTCTAAAATCTATATCTCTAAAATGTCTGTACTTTAATTCCCTAAAACGATGGTATGAATAATCTTTAAAAATGTTGTCTAACTAGATGTTTTTTGTTAATTTATCAGATGATAATGGCAATGGTGACTGGTTTTATACCAACTATTATAAATTGGTACTTCGTCGCAGTCGGTCTCATTACTAACAAGGCAAGTAAATTTTTAGTCTTATTTGTCAAAATCACTATCTCAACAGCACTAAGTCAAGCCGTCTGGCCAGCGTGGCGAGTGTAGGCCAAATTCTCCAGATATGTGTTCTGGAAGGCCCATCTCCAGCAGTGGAGGTCTAGAACGCTGTGTTATAGGGGCTGTAATGATGATGAATGACTATCTCAACTCTTCATTACTAAGGATGGAATACGGATTAATATTATAACACATCCTACACAGTAGAAATTCGCCAAGCACCCAATAGATCACTCTTTAAGAAAATGGTATATTCACATAATTAAACAGCTCCCAACAGCGTATGTAAAATATATTGTATGTAGTATATTTATTGTAAATATGTATAGTGTGTAGTATATGTATTATTGTGTATGAATATTAATATGTATTATGATATCATAGAATAAGTTTATTTTATTTTTCTTTAAAATTAAGTCTCATATTTGACCCCTTTGCGCCTACTTCTTAATCAAAATTCTGTGTATTGTCCCAAAGGTTGGCTGCTAGAGAATGCCTAGCGGCATTAAGCCCGCCCTTTGTACATAGTGCAATAAAGTTTTTAAATAAAAAAATAAAAATACACAGTGCCAGAACCTCGTAGTATAGTAATAGAAGACGGATCTTACAACGGCGTAATTATTAAAACTTATCGATAAACTTGCGATTTTCAATTTTATGTAAGTCTTGATTCAAGCGGTGTATTTTTTTATATAAACATCAACAATTAGGCTGGATAGAGCTGAAAGGAACAGTCTAAAACTTCAAGCATAGTCTGTCACATAATGTGCATTAGAGTATATAATAAATTTTCTAGAGAGTTACCTATAAAACGTTTTACTATTGAGTTAAAGAAAATTCTTATTGACAACTGTTTTTACTCAATTAAATAATTCCAATAAATTGACAAGAATAATATTAAATATAAACTATATACACATATTGTAAATAAATATCTATTGACATAAGCATATTGTATGGCAGATTACATCATCATGACATGTACATACAACTGTAATTAGAATAAGCAATCTATACAATAAATAATTTTGAATTTTGTGAGTTAACAACAAATTAAACAAGAGTGTGGTTTTGTTTAAACTTCATTTTATGACGACCAAGCGATCCTCCAACTCACCGGGAATATTCTAAATTCCGTCATTAATTATCTGAGTCCCACAGCTACGTGACATATTCGGAGAGTTAGAGCTCTCAGCGACCATGCTAAGCAAGCAATATAATACTAAAGATGCTAAGAATACTGTTGGCCTCTGACCTCTTGCACAATGTGGCATAGAAGCAATCTAAACTCGCCTCTGCAAACATATTACTTTAAATATACTCGTAGAACACTGAAAAGACACATAAATGTATTAGAGATTTCTTTGTTTTGTGTGCTGTGACGTCACAATACATTCAACCAACAGCAACGCGTTATAGAACATCGTTTTTTATTTTTATTTTATTTATTTTTATTTAAGTTACATGCTTATTTCATTCACCCTGTTATTTTCCAATTCCAGGAAGGTGGTGATAACTTGTGGACAATAGTTGTTCTGTGCGGTTTGTCTGCTGGAAATGGTCTGTACTGCTTGTCAGCTCCATGTCTAGTCTGCGGAGAAATACAATCACAAGTCGAACTCGTCAAACGATATCTTGCCACGTTGCTCTGCAGAAGCGATTTAGGTTGATATTTATATTTTATTCAATTAACAGGAGAAACCTAAATAGGTCGGTTCGACCCCGGCATATACTAATGAGAAATACACTTTTCTTATGTACATTCGTCGTTTATTTACAACACCACCGTTCCTGTGCTTTGGAGAGCAGCCGTCTGTCCCGGTTGCACTTATACCAACTTGTGGAATCGGTAATAAATTGTCATTAGAAAAGTGATATTAGAACCTCGCCAACCCGTCTGCCCGTAGGCCAAAGTCTCCAGAATTTCGGGAAGGCCCATCTCCAACTGTGTAGTTCCAGGACATTGTGTTCTAGGTTCTGTGATGATTAGGTAAACTTAAAAGGTCTTTAACCAGTTCGTCCTTCCGTTAATGTCGTGCGAATCAAAAGCGTAGGTACTGACAGTGGGTCTGGTCCATAATTTCTCGGATCGGTCTGCGAGCTATGGTATTTGTTTAATGGAAATAATTCGAAACGTTGATATTGGTCAGAAAACAAAAGTTAGTGACATAGCTTTTAAAATTAGCAAGCTGAAGTGACAGTGGACTAGACTGAAAGACGCACAGTAAGACGAAACCCCGGCAAGTTAAGTGTCAGCCTTGGGTGAAGCCTACATCCAGCAGTGGAGAGAGTAAAGTTTAAGAGTGACCATTTAGGATCTATAACGATTAAAAGTCGGTTATACAAAGATTAAAAAAATATATATATATATATTTATTGTCAAAAAAAAAACTAATTTACAAGCGAAACAGATTACAGTGATCTCCACACTCGGCACTGCCAGTCATGTGGTGATCTTGTATGAGGCGGTGGTCTAGGCTGACGCCTACCATTGGCGTACAGACCATCCGCCGCGCGCGCGGAAGCTCCTCGCCCGACAGCTCCTGCTGCAGCGGTGGAGAGAGAAGGCTGAGATATGCCACGGCTGGAAGCAGTCTGTCGAGGCAGTCCGACCCGTTCTTAAATGGTGGGTGGACAGGCGGCACGGGTCGCTCTCGTACCGGGTGACGCAGATACTGACGGGGCATGGTTGCTTCGGCAGATATCTGTGGCGCATCGGACGAGAGCCGACTGCCACATGTCGGTCATGTAGAGACAACGTCGAGGACACTGCGCAACATGTCCTAGAGCATTGCTCCGCGCTGAGCCGATCACAGTACAATCTACATATACCTGTCTTGTCTACGCAGGGACTAAAACCAGGAGACTGTAATTGACATACACTAAACAAACGCTTCTTAATTAAAGTTATATAACAGAGATAAATACAAAATTTTAATCTAAAAAAAAAAGTATATGAAATTAAAACTAATATTAAATCATAAAGCATCTACATAAACGATTTAACCATGCATGCACAAATAATGATAAAAAATAAAAATTAATCTATTTACAAGCTTAAAAAAAGAAAAAACAACAATAAAAGTAAGAAAGCTATTAAGACTAAAATAAACAAAAAAAATAATAAAATAACGTGCTTGCCGTTTCGGAGTACATATAGTATATAGTACAGAAAAAGATAATAATAAAATATACAAGTTTAATCGCTGTAATTGTATTTCTTGTGTGTAGGATGTTGTGTGTGTGTAGCATGCATAGTGTATGTATATATAAAAGTATATACTTAAAAAGAATATTCGCATACATAAGTAAAAAGTAATTTATTTATTTATTTATTTACTATAGGTACAGAAACAGATCACAATCACAATCAGTTCACATTTTCCAGCAATTTCTTAAGTTCTAGCATGTTTGTACACAGCATGCTTATTGTGATTTAGCCATGACATTGTCATTTCAATTAAATTATTTCATTTCAGTCAAATATGTCAAAAGGAAAATAATAATAATAATAATAATATAAAGCTAATATAAAGACTCAGTTTGAGGACGCTTTTAATAAATTTCGACACACGGATCCAACAAATAGACCCTATATACCTAAACAGAAGTCATCAAAAAAACTATCCCATATCTTGGACCTTTTAAACACTGAAATACTACCTCAATACATTACTTTAAATAGCGATTTCTTAACACTGCAGACAGCCACATATACAGCAGCTTATACTACGGCCATATGTAATGGAACAAAAATATTTAACCAATCAGATACTGTTAAAAGAGGCACCAAATTTTTTAAACCGCAATGGCAAAGAAGACTTGAGAGAAGAATAAAAGATCTTAGAGCAGACATAGGAAGACTAACACAGTTTACAAAAGGAATTAGAAGTACAAAAGTTTTAAAAGCAGTACAGAGTATAAAAACTAAATATAGAACACATGCACAATATGAAAATCCTAACACAGAAACAGAACATTTTATGGATACACTTAAACAAAAATTAAATGTTTTAGCTAGTCGATTAAATATATATCTTAAATGCACAGATAGAAAAAGGCAGAATACACAATTTATTAATAATGAAAGTGTGTTTTACAGAACATTAGCAAATAAACATTGTCATCGGACGGATATGCATGAAGCTACCTCACCTACACCACACGAACTACATAAATACTGGGCAGATATTTGGGAAAACCCTATTCGCCATAATGACAGTGCAGATTGGATTAGCGATATACCCATACAAAGCACTCAAGGCATGCAATTTGACAATATAACACTGGACATATTTGTAAAAGTTTTATTACGAGCACATAATTGGAAAGCCCCAGGGTCGGATAACATACATAACTACTGGTACAAAAAAATTACATACCTACATCCTTTTATTTACAACCACATAAATAAGTTTATAAAATCACCAGACACTATGCCAACATATTTAACAAAAGGAGTAACATACATGATACCCAAAGAAGCTAATAGTATAGATCCCGCAAAATACAGACCAATTACTTGCCTACAAACTTTCTATAAGTTACTAACCGCATGCATAAGCGAATCAATTTACACACACCTAACAACAAATGACATTTTATCGGAAGAACAGAAAGGATGCCGAAAAAACAGCCAAGGATGTAAAGAACAACTCACAATAGATGCCATAGTCATGAAAAAAGCTTGTATAAAGAAGCATAACATTTACTCGATGTACGTTGATTACCGCAAAGCCTTTGACTCCATCCCCCATAGCTGGTTATTACATATCTTAAAGTTATATAAAATACACCCAATTATAGTATTATTTTTTGAAAATATAATGACGACTTGGCAAACCACACTTAAGACTAAAGAAATATCTACAGATCCAATTAAAATACAGAGGGGTATATTCCAGGGAGATGCTCTCAGTCCACTTTGGTTTTGTATGGCTATTAATCCACTATCCACTTTACTTAATAACTCAATAGCTGGAATCAAATTAAAAGGAAATAACAACCACCAAATCCTTACACATCTAATGTACATGGATGATATTAAATTATATAGTAACAGTAAACAAAACTTATTTAAACTTGCGGATATAACACAACAATTTTCACAAGATATTCGCATGCAATTTGGAGTTGACAAATGTAAGACACACAGCATTAATAAGGGTAAAATAAACAAAACAGAGTATAATTTAGACAATGGTGAACAAATAGAACCGTTAGATGAAAATAGTTCATATAAATATTTAGGATTCCATCAAGCAAAAGAAATTTACCACAAAGACACAAAAAAAGAGTTGACTGACAAATTTAGATACAGACTTAACCTTATACTAAAATCACACCTAACGTCAAGAAATATTATAAAAGCTATAAATTCATTTGCCATACCAATTCTAACATATTCTTTTGGTATTATTAAGTGGTCCAAAACTGATCTGGAAAAAATACAACGAATAATTAATACTAACCTTACTAAACACAGAAAGCATCACCCAAAATCATGTATACAGAGGCTCACTTTGCCACGATCTGAAGGAGGAAGAGGATTGATAGATGTTCAAAACTTACACAATAAACAAATAACTACACTTAGGAAATTCTTTCATTCTAAGTCTGAACACTCACAATTACACAAGATCATAACGGAAATAGATTTAAAATATACACCTTTAAATTTACAAACTTATGAAACGCAACCCAATGAAACAATTATTAGTATACAAGACAAAATAAATAAATGGTCAGAAAAGTCTCTACATGGCAGACACAGGGCCGATCTTAATCAACCTCATGTCGACAAAGAAGCGTCGAACGCATGGTTGAAAAGTGGTGACCTGTTCCCTGAGACAGAGGCTTTTATGATTGCAATACAAGATCAAGTAGTTTTAACCCGCAATTACCTTAAATATATAATTAAACAACCTAACCTACCCACAGACTTATGTAGACTCTGCAATAGTACTTCCGAAACTATCCAACACATAACAGGAGCTTGCAAATCTTTGGTGCAATCAGATTATAAACATAGACACGACCAAGTAGCCGCAATAGTACACCAAATATTAGCAAGCAAATATAAATTAGTCAATCAAATTGTTCCATACTACAAATACAAGCCAAGCACCGTTCTGCAAAATGACAATATTCGACTATACTGGGACAGAACGATTATAACTGACAAAACAGTACACTACAACCGACCTGACATTACTTTGATAAACAAAGAAAATAAAACAGCATATTTAATAGACATAGCCGTACCTAACACTCATAATCTAATAACTACACATACAGAAAAAAATACTAAATATAGAGACCTTGCAATAGAGCTTAAATCCCAACTCAAATTAGAAAAAGTAACAACTGTACCCATATTAGTATCCACGACCGGAGTAATACCCAAAACATTACATGACAACCTCAAAACTATTAATGTAGACCAGCACACATACAGACAATTGCAAAAAGCTACAATCCTCAATACTTGCCGTATAGTTAGGAAGTTTGGAGTTAAAGAAGCATGATGCTCACTTGGCCGAGGCCCGTGAACATCATTAGATTAACCGGTTAAATACCGAGATTCTTTAAGAATACACATTACATAATAATAATAAAAAAAAAAATGGTATGTCAAAGAATAAGCTAGTAAATCAATAATAATAAATTTAAAAAAAAGCAATGAAAATTTAAAATAGAAATAATAATGTCATTTAATTAAAGAAATAATAATAAAATAATATAACAATCATCAATATATAAAAAATAAAATCCAGAACAGACAGAACAAATATCAAGAAACAAACAAAACATCAGCATATTACATTAATTAAGAAGGTAGATTATATTTTGTTTACAGTAGTACCTAAAGTAATAACACTAAACTACTTATTTCGATTTTAATAGACATGCGTGCAGTTTCCAGATGCCTATACTTAGTATCTACAAAATAGATTGAATAGATATTATGTATAATATGTAGTTTATCAACCATCTAGTTTCCGTAACACAAGCCTCGTAGCTTACTACGGAAACTAGATGGCGCTGTGTGACCTGTCTGGAAATATTTATTTATTTATATTCAATAGATGTGTATAAAATATGAAGTGTAATTTTTTTTAAAATTATAGATAAAGCAGGAAAGAGCACGACAAGAGGATATCTAAGTTTGGTAAAAAACAGAACCTTGAAATTCAAACTCCTGCGTATGTTAGACATGGACACTATGCTGCCTCTTAGATTCATCAATCAAGTCGTCACGTACATTATAATATTGCTACAGTTCGGAAGAATAATCAAGACTAAGTTAACTGAAGACTTTATTTATTAAGAGACGTGAAGTTCTTACAACGACCGCCTCCGTGGTCTAGTGGTAACAAACGTTGCCGTGAACTCGGGAGTTCGTGGGTTCGATTCCCACCGGGGGCAAGTTGTACATTGTATAATTTGTCTCGGTCTGGGTGTTTATATGTATAATATGTATATATTTACAAAAAAAAAGTATAATATGTAGTTTATCAACCATCTAGTTTCCGTAACACAAGCCTCTTAGCTTACCACGGAAACTAGATGGCGCTGTGTGATCTGTCTGGAAATATTTATTTGTTTATTATTTTTTACACCATTATTCCTGTGCCTCATAGAGGTGGTCCTGCTTACATTAATACCAACTTGTTAAGAAATTAACAAAAGAAACGATTCTCCAAACGCTTAGAAGAATATTATTTCTGGAGAATTCTGCCTACGCTCGCCACGCTTTAGAAGAATAGTGTTTTTTTTTTTATTTTTTTACTAATCAACAAGTTGGTATCAGTGGAACCGGGACAGAGACGCGAGGCACGGAAAATTTGTATTATACAATTATTTTATTAAAAAATATCATCACGGCCGTTTCCTTAACGGAGTGGTCAGAAACCACGCTTATAAATAAGCGGATTCACATTTAGCTAACTATAGGCAATCATGACGAGTGGCAAGCTCGTCGATGTCTCCAGCGTACCAAACTCGAGAAATATCACAAATAAATTAAATATTAATTAAATTAAAATTTTTGTGTCCCGACCAGGAATCGAACCCGGTACCTCTGAGTCATCATCAAATAGTCTGTAAAAATATAAAATATTTACAAAAACAATTCTTTATTTTTATTTCTTTCGTTGAGCTTTTTATATCCTTTATTATTCGATGAATTGGTGAACGTTTGAGTCGTGTTTGTTGAAAAATATTGACTCTGTGCGGATGTATATTCAGTATATTACGTGTCGCCATCAGATGTGACAAAATGTTTGCAGTTTCGTGTTACTAAGTAGGAACTACACTTAATGGAGGCTGAAACAATATTGTCAATAATATACTATGTTACATTTGAAAACTATTCGTAGACTAAGGATACTTTATAACAAAACAAATTGCTTGGCCTAATGCAGATTTCGAAAACTAATGGTAAGTTCGAAGTCCAAAAATTTATTACTAACATCAGTCTCTACTTGAAAATGTTCATGGGCATTTTATGATGCTGCTAAATACTTTATATAAACTTCCAGGTTTAAATTAACATATTTTAAGTTTCAACTGTTTCAACTGTTTGTGTTCAAGCGTCTGGCGAAGGAGTTGTTCAATCGGCTGACGGAGAAATCTTGGGACAGGAAGGCTGCCAATTATTTCTGCCAACGTATTAGCCTCGCTATACAGAGGGGAAATGTTGCCAGTCTTCCTGGGACTATCTCTGATGGGTCGTCTCTTAAGTAGTTTTATTTTTATTTATTTGGTTTAGTTTATATATATATATATATATATTTATTAGTTTTAAATGGAAGAGAGGAAGAGAAGACAAATTTCTAAGCATTGCATGGATTCACCGTGCGGGTGCCGGGTCCATCGTGTGTGGGTAGGAGATGAGAAGAATGGTGTCTCGGGCTTGCGACCGACAATAGGCTGGTTTAAGAAAAGGAGGCCTCCTTTTTTTTATTGCGCGATAATACGCTCACCATCCACCATTCTACTTCTCTCCCTACCCAACCAAATATTGTATGATTCCGTTAATGCCGTCTTGGAAGCTCGATCCATAAATGTATTGACGGCAGACCTGCTTCGGCCCAATTCTTTCAGTAAGTGATGCAAAGATTTTGCTGGAACTCCTTTTGCACCAACTTCCACTGCGTAAAGCTGAGTCTTGAACCCGTTCTTGATCATTTCTTATGCGAGATCATAATATTTATTGGACTTCATGTTGTGGCCTTTTGGAATATTTGATTCCCACGAAATAGTAAGTTCAATAAGGATAACTTTTTTCAAGTTCCGAGAAAACACTAAGATGTCTGGCCTATAGGCTGATACAGCTAATTCATCTGGGATCCTATAATGGTGTTCAAATGTATCCATAAGAATTTTATATATAAATGTTTTTTACGTATATTTAAGCGTATGCAGCTTGAAGTTCTCAAGTTCTCTACACATGTCGCATCCCACACCAGGGACCTGTCAAGTTTCTACGCCCAACGGTCATGCCGTCGGGTCTCTTGCCATCGGTCCGCGCAATCCCAGAGGATTCTAGGATTGCGGGTACTCCAGCAGTGACAAAAGCCCTTCGAATGATGTCGTTCGGGGCTCCGAGACTAACGCAAACCGCCATGGTCAGTGTATTTCGATCAAGGAGTGTACCAACCGATTCTGAGGTAAAAAGGCAAGCAACCAGAGCCCCGAATCCCTAGTAAAGGCCGCTGTCTATATATACCATATAAATTAAAATCAATCTGTAGTATAGGTGTAAAGGAGAATAAAACATACAGACATACAAAGCTTATTTTGCATTTATAATTGAGGTGTGGATGTTGATTGCATTTTCTCCCAACGCCTCCGCACGGCAGAGATGTCATATGCAGTAAACGAAGTTCGCAAATGAGTTTTACTGTGGTTAATTCAAACGCGAACAAAGGCCGGGGCGGTCGCTGAGGGACAATTTTATATTACTGGAACAAACAGCGAGGGGACAACCGTAGACATATGCGTTAATTTTTACTTGACAAAAACGAAAGTATCATCACGACCGTTTCCCTACCGGGGTGGTTAAAAACCACGCTTATAAGAAAGCAGATTTACATTTAGCCAACTTTACTATAGGCCAATCATGTCAAGTGGCTAGCTCGTCGATGTCTCCAGCGTACTTAACTCGGGAATATCACAAATAAATTAAATTTATTTATTTAAATTAATAAATATTATTGTGACCCGACCAGGAATCGAACTCGGTACCTCCGAGTCTAAATCCATCATTTACAACACCACCGTTCCCGTGCCTCGGAGAGCATGTTAAGCCGTCGGTTTCAGTTCTTTACCAATTTGTGTAATCGTTAATAAATTGTCATTAAAAATTGACATCAGATTGTCGACAATCCGTCTGGCCAGCGTGACGAGTGTAGGCCAAATTCTTCAAATGTTCTGGAAAGCCCAGGACGCTGTGTTCTAGGGGCTATAATGAAAAAAAAAGTACGAAGGTATGAAATATACGATATATATATATATGTATATCGCATATCATTTTACATTATCCCTTCTTGACTTTTTATTTGTTGATTGCAAGTATATAAAATACAGATGACTAGGTTTAATTTTGACATTATAATTTTAAAATAAATTAACATCTAATTTACTAAAACAAAAAAAAAAACCTAATTTAAATATAAATCGTATCCGCTCGGCATGGTGGCGAGAATGCTGGCCGCATTTCCTCGCTGAATCGCTGTGCTGATTCTCTGGGCGAGGAAGTAACCAGCCTCTTGTCACCAGAGCAGACAATGGGGTGTATCACTAACTTTTAATCACGATAGATGGCGCACCTAATGGTACCTAACATAACTGTCAGTTGCATAGAAAACTTGTAATTTTATTACGAAATTTATTACTTTCTGGATATTATGCCGAAGTGAGCAGCTTTTAAGTGTACAAATCGAGATTTCTAAGCGAAATCAAAGATATGGTGATCTTAAATTGCCGTTCTATTAATAAAACCTTTTTTCTTTTTAAAGACGGTGTGCGCTTTCTTAATTCGTCTTTTGAGGTAGTTAACGTTAATTTGAAATACACTTTTCTGTTATAAACATACAAAAATACGTTTTTTTTTAAAATGTGATATAGGTTTAAAATACGGTACCATTGCCGCTAGCGACATCTACAAAAAGCTTTGCCTGATACACCCCATTAGACGTGGGGTGATGTTTTTCCCTCTTATTTATATATCATATTATATTTATTGTTAGACCGGTCCTTGGTAGATACATGTCTATTCGGGGAACTACAACGTTTTCCTACAGCGAAGTTTAGCCGAAATATGAAGCGAAAGCCGCAAAATAAATAGCGCTTCGTTAAATAAAAATCTCTGAAACCCGCCACTCAGACGAATGAAATAACTTGCCAGCTTAAAGGACTCTAATACAATTGACTTTAAAGTAGATACCACTAACACAATTACTTTTATTTTGTTATAAAGGGTAATATATATTTATCAGCCTATGATTGTAAATATGTTTGTTACTTTGTGGCACTATATTAACCAAACGCGTGGGCCCTGATTTTGATGACTCCTAGGTCCGGATTGTTAGTCGTTGCTTCACCAGTGAGGAGTCACAAAGCCACAGTTTTTTCAAGTAAAACCTGTCATTTTGATAGTTCTGAGCAATGGCTAGCCATCGAGCGCAGGGGAAAGTCGATGGCAAGAGGATGCGTGGTAGGTCTCTGATGAGATGGACCGATCAGGTGAAAGTAGCAATGGATCATCCCCTACATGAGTGCACTAGGAAAGCCGGGGTCCGAGAGGAGTGGCGACGGCTTGTTAAGCGTGCCACTAGCACTCCAATGGCGACCAAGGCCACTCTGCCAAGAATGTAGCGACGAAGAAGAAGAAGAGCAATGACTCGTGCTAAGGACTGGAGGAGCAATGACTAACAATCCGGACCTAAGAGTCATCAAAATGGGCCCACGCGTTTGGTCTATATAGTGCTACAAAGGAACATACTTACTCGTACTTACAAACACAGGCTGAAAAATATATTACTCTTCTCTGCGTCCCGCAATCATATAAAAAAATACGTGTGGCACTCGGGGACTGCCGCGGTAAAGCTATTGCATAGCATTTTTTATCAACTTATGCAATTATAATTATTTATTTATGCAGTATTTTCTTACGAAGCCAAAAAGCACGCTGTCTTACCTATCATTGTGTCTAAAAGAGATAGAATCAGTTATGAGCAGTTAGCAGCTAGTCTACACGCATACGTCTAGTCGCACGCACACAAACACCGTGCCGAAGTCTGCCGAACTGAAACGACGTTAGACGATGCACGGCTTTCAACGTCGCACCGCTGTGCCGGTCGGAGTGGGGGGTGTTAGGTTTATTTTCGTTACGTAATTTCTTGATTCAGTCGCCGCGCTGAAAGCCCGCGATAAGAGCTATGCAATAGCTTAATAATTTTGTCTGTAGTTACTGTGCACTGTAGGTATTTTAAGTAACGGAGTTATGATTATCCTTTAAGAAATACGTTGTGCGGTTGTGTTTATTCTGTTAAAGAGGGTTACAATTGAGAGTACCTACACTTTGTATGGGTGAAATTAACCCTGTTACGAATGTCCCATTAATGTGTGAGTTAAGTAGGCAACAACATTTTATGTTGTCATTCCTGACGGTTTGTGAGGGGAATTGTCGCTACGGTGTTTACGACCTTTCTTAAGCACGGTGCACACTATAACACGCCATTTTATACAGTTGGCGGCGAAAAACCTATGTAGTAAGTACTTAAATATAATAATTATTTATTTATACAGTAGAAATTACTTACGATAGTGAAATATTTAGATATTAAATTACTTGAAGTGTACAAAATTGACACTACTTATTTCCAATTGTATTCCACGTTGGAGCCCAAACCAGGAATTGTCGTCTTGTGTCTTGGGCTCCAGCTGTACTAGCTACCCTAGTATTCTAAAGTTATTTATTTCACCTGATTCATTTATTTATTTTTATTTAAATACTTAATTGCACAAAACTTAAAATTAGTGTACATAGGCGAGTTTAATGCCGGTTAGGCATTCATAAAGTATAAAACAATATAAAAACTTTAACCTTTATATTTACAATAATAATTTAAATAAAACTTTAAGCTAAAACTATTCTAAACTATTTGTTGTGGCGGTTTTGCCAATTTTTTAATGCTGGTTCGCGGCTTTCGATGGCTCTAGCAGTGAGAAACCTGGTCAGGTCACGGCAGTACAAAGTTACTCCAAGTCTAGAATTATCTGTAGAAAATCCACTTACTTGAACTAGCAATGACGAGGATTCCAATAGCCATGCATCAGCCTTCAGGTCAGCTGCGAGACAATCCAGGTGCGGTATATCAGCGGTGCGGGTGCGGGTTTGTTAATGCAGTAGAACACTATATTCGCGAACACGGTATTATCATTAGAGCGGCGCGGTTTGAGCGTACTCCAGAGAGGTGGAGGTGGTGGTCTTTCCGAGGACACAAGGCCCACAAACGTTTCCGAGCTATAGTTCGAAGCACACTGTTGCGAAGCGAGCAGCACGACTGTCTTATTGACGACTGCCGCGCCATCAAGCGGAACACGGCGAATGAAATGCAACATTCACTGGCTAGCCTTGTAAATGGTTTTCACAAATAACAATAGATGGCGGTAACCAAATTCTGCGGCCAGACCACTATTAAAATATAACAGGACGTTAACAATGGGTGAAATGGCCTGCCACGCCGTCAATCAGGCAAAGGCGGCCCGAGCCATGTTACGTCCTGTTATGAATTCCAGCTTGCCTCTCAGGTTGAAGGTCCGGATCTACAAGATGTTCATCCGTTCTCGTCTCACCTATGCTGCGCCAGCCTGGCACCACCTTCTGGCCAAGACCAACAGGGACAAGATCCAAAGTCAGCAGAACATATCGCTCAGAGTGGTTTCCCGAGCGCTATGGTTCGTGCGTAATTCCGTCTTAGCTTGAGATTTGGAGATGCCTACTATTGAGGAGTTTGTCGTTGGCCTGACTAGACGTATGTTCTCTCGGGCCGACAACGGACACTTCAAGCATCTCCAGAACATCGCTCCGTCTTGTGCACGGCCCCCGAACGGGAGACCACTTCCTAGAGAAGTACTCCTGGAGGAGAGCTGAAGCAGTCGAACTTAGCCCCCTGGGTTCGTGAGCCACACGGGCGCTGTTATACTAGTAACGGCGCCCAGCACTAAACGTGCATGAATTACCGGCGGGTGGTTACCCGCTGAGATCCTGCCGGGGAAAACGGGGGACTGTCCCCATCCCCAACCCACGCCCATTAGGCATCCGGGCCTGGACGACCCCACTGTCTGTCTGTCCTCACTATTAAAATAAAACTGATACATTCGACGATATTTTTAACTTTTAACGTGACATTTACAAAGACTTCATTTTGGTGCAAGTCAGCCCTAATGTTGCCAGTCTCCTCGGGATTATCTCTAACCAACTAGTCTGTGTCTAGAGGACATTACTTATTTATAACTTGTATAGTTTTTTTGTTGTTGTTACATATATATATATTCTGAAGAATAGAAAATAAATATTTAATACGAATCCATAACTTGTAGGTTTCATAAAGCATCCGAAACGTCAGCATTATAATATACGATTGTGGATGTCAAAAGGTAAAGATAGAGCGTCGGTCGCGGTCAGCCATAGATAATTCATGAACCCCTGGTACCTTTTGTCGGCGCGGCACTAAACTTCTACGTCATTGCTTCTCAAATAAATCGACGATTATAGAAAATAAATAAAGGAAAATGTTAAATTTATCATAACTTAATTGGAAAAAATAATTAACATATTATAAAATTAAACACTAAATTAGAAATAAACTACACAATAAATAAATTTTAACGATTCCTTCGCGCCATTTTACACGGACATGTCAAGCGCAAGTTTTGTTTTGTAAATTAATTTACTGTGGATATTATTAGACAAAAGTGTTTTGTTTAATAATGTCTACAATGTGAATAATTATGGATAACGATAAATTGGACTTTAAATATGGGGCACAAGCCGCAGTTTATTTTTTTGCGGTTTTCTCGTACTGTGAACTCCCATATTAAAAGCATCAAATTCTGCAACGTCTGGAATTTGATGATAACCTCATTAAGTCATAAAAAATAAAGATATATTACCTCAGACTTGGCTGTAATGGGCTAGACACTTTGCCTTCCCTATCAACTCATTTATTATCCATCGGGAGACAATAAAGGACAGAACAATAAAAATAAAAACTACATAAGTAACATTTTATGTACTTTAGTAAATTAATTATTTAGTGTCAAATGTCAAAATTAAAAATGTTATGCGGACCAGCGACTTCTATGCAATTCGTCGCAAAAAGACAGCCTCACTGCTGCAGCGCCTAAGAACTAGTTACAGTGCATTCTGAAACTTGAATAACAGTTGAATATTGAATTTTATTATTATTATTATATAAAGATGTTACAATCACCCTAAGAAAGAGAGAGCACGATAAATACGAAATACGCACCACATCTGTACGGCAGCTGTTTCTCTTTACTGTTGTGGGTTCGCAACTGCACAAGATCCTTTGCTACCCATGCTCTATGATGCGATTACTATATCGTTTGTTCTGCAACAGTGGTGTAAGCGACGCATTCAATAGATTTAAAAAGAAAACCATCGTCATTGATTTTCTGTTCTTTTTTATCTTTTGTTTTTTTGTCAATATATCAGTCTTCTGTAACAATATATATACCGGTGGTATGTATATCGACAAAAAATTAAAAGATAGCTATAAAATAAATAAAAATCTGATTGACATGGTGTGCAGCTTGAAAATCGACCTTAAAAGCTATCTACGACTAGAAAAAATATTTTTGGTACCTATTTTGTGTTAAGCTGAATCCAAAGTCGAACCCTTCGGCAAATGATACAGGTAAACTGATCCTACAAAAATATGCTAAAATAATAAGGGCTGGAAAAGCATTTCAAATTGTTAACGTGATATAGTTTGTAAGAAATTGTATTTTTATTAATACCTAACGGTGTGGAAAATATTAATAAACAACATTGGAAAATCCATTAGTAAATTAATGACAAAGGTTAATTATCTAACAATAATAAAGATCTAGCGGTTAATTCCGTGGATTTAGACTCGGAGGTACCGTGTTCGATTCCTGGTCGGGACACAAAAATATTTATTATTGTAAAAAAATACAATTAATTTATATTTAATTTATTTTTGAGATTTCTCGAGTTTGGTTCGCTGGAGACATCAACGAGCTTGCCACATGATTGGCCTATAGTAAATGCGAATCGTGTAAATTTATAAGCGTGGTTTCTGACCACCCCGAAAAGAAAACGGTCGTGATGATACTTTACTTTTTTACTTTAATAAAGTTCAGAACATGAATGGCAGTCAACGACTTGAAATATTGCTACCATGTCGCGCCTACCTGTTGTTTTACATGTTCAAGAAAAACACACGACTTACTATATCGATTCAATAATCAAAATGTATTTCATTAATGGGGTCATTGCTGGGATCGATAGATGGACACCGTTCAATAACATCAAATTCTTTCACAAGTTATTGATTAAAATCTACATTATCGTAATCAATATTGTGATTGTGGGAATAACAATATTGACACCGAGTATTTATACCACGTTGAATATTATAATTAGTTGTGATTTAATACAGCACTCGATTTGTGTTGGTTTAAATATGTTTTTAGATAAAGAACTACGTCATTTTCTAATTATTATTAATTTAATAGATAAAAAGATGGGAAATCGACCGAGACTGAATCGACATAAAGTTCTATCCTCATTTTTTGGATTTATTATCTTACATATTTTACTAATTGTCTTCTATTTTATGCCATACAATTATTATTCACTGACAGATCTAACATTGCAACTATTACCTGTAGATATACTACACACATCAGAATTGCTGTTTTACGGTGCATTACTAAATTTAGTATCACAAAGATTATTTGTTTTGAATAATAAGTTAATTAAATCTGTTAGAAGAAGATGTGTGGAACTCAGGATAGATAACAATAAAGACAAGTCTAAATCTGGTGAACAATTTGATCGCGAAATTAATGTTTTGAGACATGTTTATCAAATCATTGTTGATGCTATGGGTATTTTAAATCGAGCTATACAATGGCAGGTTAGTAAAGTAAAGTATCGTAACGACCGTATTTAGTCCATAGTGGCCAACAACTATGCTTTTAAAGAAGATGATTTATATTTACATTGCCTCCGTGGTCTATCGGTTAAGTCTGTGAATTTAGACTCGGAGGTACTGGGTCTTGGTAGTGTCACAATAAAATTTAATCCTACACCTCCGACGGTTGGAGATGGGCCTTCCAAAACATATATCTAGAGAATTTGGCCTACACTCGCCACGCTGGCCAGACGGCTTGGCGAGACAGCTTGAATAACAATTTTAATAACAATTTATTAAATATTCCACAAGTTGGTTTTAGTGAAACCGGGACCGACGGCTTAACGTCCTCTCCGAGGCGAGGGTGGTGTTGTAAATCTATGACAAATGTACGTAAGAAAAGTGTGTTTCTCATTGGTACATGCCGGGGGGGTTTGAATCGACCTTGGTAGGATTTAGGGAATGCGTTACAACCAAGTCACCCCGTGCCTAATATTAAATTTAATTAATATTGAATTTATTTATTTAAGATTGGTACGCTAGTGACATCGCCGAGCTTGCCACTTGTCACGATGGGTATATAGTATAGGTTTGACCGTCATAGAATGTCTAGCGGCATTAGGTCCGCCTTTGTACTTTGTGCAATTAAGTTTAAATAAATAAATAAATAAATAGTAGTAAAATATATATGATTTTATGTCTCTATTAAATGTAATAAATCAGCTAAAAAAATAATATCTAAGCAGTTTAATAGCACATAATAAAATGTATTTGTGAGTAGAGCAGTGTTGCAAAAATAGCATGACAAAGTGAAAGATTACCAATCGATATGTTAGCAAGACCAATACCAAGACTAATAGACCCTGGTCTTAATAAACTAAAACATAAAAAATATATAACCTACTTACAAAACCTAATTTAAATATAAATTGTATCCGCGCGGCGTGGTGGCAAAAACGCTGGCCGCATTTCCTCGCTGAATCGCTGTGCTGATTCTCTGGGCGAGGAAAGAACCAGCCCTCTTGTCATCAGAGCAGATAATTAGACGAGGGGTGATGTTTTTTAAAAATGTTTTACCGCTTGGACCTCACGGGCCTAAAGTCTCTACAGCAAACGGCACAAACACGTAGTCTTTGATTATAGATACGTATTTGGCCGCTTGCCAGACTCTGCGCTTTCGGCTGCGGCTCCCGCTTTTAGCGCTGTTCCCCTAAGATGTGACAAAGCCAAAGTGTCGACACAAGTGGCATCCATCAGCAAAATAAATATAATTAGTGTGAATTTTATTTTCAGATGTTAACAATAATTATCTTATCTTACGTTTCCCTGTTGATTCTGTCCTATCAAATTGTTAGCAGTCTTATACATGGAGATGTAAGTAAACGTTTATTTTTTAATGCCTGGATACACATGTATCGGATACCTTGAAATCTATAGCCCGGCACTGATCATACATATAAACGGACGCCGTTTTAATGAAATAGTCCGAATGCACGAGAGTCTAATTATTCAGCACACTGATGATCAATCATCGCATCTATTGTTTGAGGTGCCAGTTTCAAGTACGACAAAATGAAATTAAAAAAAAATTGACGATTAGTTCAGATGTACACGTTTGTCGCATTTACGGTCAATTCTAGACTCCACGCCAATACATCCAAATAAAGTGGCGTGCTAATCCAGCACTGTTTGGAACGTTTTCGACATCTATGATAAATTTTGAAATGTAGCCACTCGAAGAACATCGATATATTTTTCGCCGACTCATCAATGACCACTGCAATAGGATTATTAAGAACTGAACATATTTTATATTATAATACGGCAGGTGATATTATAGGATTTTCGATTATCTGTTTTAGGATTTATTCTTCTACCTGTGTAATGTGGGTCTGGGTGCAGTTAGTCTGTACTCGCTGACGGTGCCTTGCGTCGTGTGCGATAGAATTCGGGAGCAAACCAGGACACTACGCATCCTTATCTCTTCCAGTATGAACGAGGATGGCTTAGGTAACTCCGTTTGTACTAACACAAATGTCTGACTTCCTCTGACTGTTAAGGCCGTATATACATAGGCACATAGGTGCTTGTTGGCAACAAAAAATTATGTGTGACATTACATTGGGCTTGCCACGTTTCTTATGATAGGTCTTATAGTACAATATTATATAAATATTTCCAGACTTGTAAGTTTCCACGTTTATATGTACCCGAAGGGATAGTAGCTACGGTATAGGGGTGCATATTTTGGCCTGTGCGTGTGGCTGTGGAGCTCTTCTCAACACACACCGTAGTATAGCTTGTAGAACACGCTCAGGGAGGCAACATCTATTCCAAGCTGCAGCGTTTCCGAGAGATTTTGACACTGTAGTGTCGTCCACTATCGGAATCGCTCGCATCTGCAGGACATGGAGATCATCTGTAAGGTACTGCGGAACCAGCATCCCAGAGGTGAGAACAGTATTCCACGCATGAACTTATTTGTGCTTTATACAGCGAGTAAGGGCGGGAAAATCCGTTTCACCTTGCTCAGTATCCCCAGTTTTAGTATTGAGAGGTTGTAATCTGAGCGTATTCCAACCCCAAGTATGTTGAAGCTGGGTTGTAGTTCCAGCACGATGTCCTGTAGAGTATAGGAAGCGAGAGTATTATGACTTCTTGGCCGTCAGCGTGCATGCCTGGGTCTTATTGGCATTATACTGAACTAGGTTTTGGTTACCCCACACATAACTTTAGTCCACTACTATATATATATTTTTTCTCAGTAATGACTTTAATTTATGCTTGGTTTCAGATAAAGAAGATCGTAAAAGTTTGCGGGCTTTCCTACAGTTGACTGAAGAGTGTCGTGTCTCGTTTACGCTCATAATAATAGTGGATATAGACGTCTCCCTTCCTCTCAGCTTCCTTAGCCTTCTCACCACATACCTTATTATATTGCTGCAGTTCGAAAAAGTTACAAATCTTGAATAAGTAATATTTTATTGGTAATAAAAGGAATAAATAAAAATGCTATCTTTGTTTAATGTTTTTCATCATCACATCAGTCTGTCTCTACTGCTGGATGTAGGACTTCCAGTCATCATTTTACTTTACAAAATTCTGCCTCATTCAAACTTCTTCTTCTTCATTATGAACGGGAAACGACTAGGCGCTGGTGAAAATACTCCGAAATTGAGCGAAAGAAATGAAATTAGCAGCAACTAACCTTTATTCCGGGTCTCGAACTGGTGACCGAATTCCTTGGTGGTTTTGATAGCCGACGGGTCGCGAAATGGATGATGATGATGATGATGAGGATCACAGCCGAAATTACTGCAGGTCCACGGCACAATCACAGCGAATAAAATACGATTTAATTTTGGGAGCAACGATATGCTTCGACCGGCGACCGCGCTTCGACTCTACAAACTGCTTCTTTAGATAGATAGATAAATTATTTATTGCACAATAAACAAAAACACATATTTACAATGGCGAACTTAATGTCAAGCGACATTTTCTCATCTTTCCTTTGGGATAGTGAGCAGGGATTGTGGGTGCATTAAATCACCAATTTAATAAACCCAGTAAAGTATATCTACACGTTTCGGGATAAGGCTCGAATTGCCGTCATGGCCAGTCAAGCCAGCATGGTGTTAGGGACTGATCTCAGTCACAAGCGTCTGATTCCAGTTGCTAACATTCATGGACCTCGCGCGCCACTTACCATCAGGTGGGAGCAAGGCCACATGTCGTCCTCGTATTATATGATTATATATAGCTGTCCCGGCTGGACATAAATACACCAGTGCGGACCAATCGGTACAAGCCCACTTTTCGCATACCAATGGCAAGCACTAACTACAGACAAAATACATTTTTAATTAGAGCTTGTAATACTCTTAATGCATTCATTGATGAAACTGATGTTGATATCTTTCATGACAAGGTGATAGTGGTGAGAAATGCGTTTAACTTGATGTTCTTTAAACGATAATAGTTTTTGTTACTGTACAGTTATTAGTTCATTGCACGAAGTGATAGTTTGTAGATGCTTTCATCGTTCATAATATGTATTATTCTAACAATACTAGTGAAAACTTGTAAATGACTTTCTGTTTCTATTTTTGTATCTATACTTGTGAATTAAATGTCAATAGTTTTCCTTAATAAATAAGTAATTAAATATATATATGATTATCCGCTATTTTGAATAACTGTCAAGAAATAACACAAATAAATTATTGTATCCCGACCAAGAATCGAACTTAACCGCTAGACTACGTAAACAATAATTTATTTGAACAGTTATTCAAAATAGCGGATAATCATGTCAGAGACCTGTTCGCCGTTAGGTGCTGCGTGGGATGAAGATTTTGTATCCGAATTAAATACATAATCAATAAGGACAAGCCCAAGAATAAAACGCATTTTTAACCAACTTCAGAATAGGAGAAGTTCTCAATTCAACTGTATATTTTTTTTGTATGTTTGTTGGCCATTGGCAGCGATTTGGAGCAAATTTTTTATTTATAATAGTAATTTTTATTTTGTTTTTTCTTCATTTTAGTTAATAGTTGTATTTTTATTTATTAATTAGGTTTTTATTAATAGTCATTTATGTTTTAAAATGTAAGTTTTTAGTATATATATATATATATATATATTTAAATCACTGTACATTTCCTTCGAATAAAGATATTTTAATAATTTGTAAAATTTGATAATATCCGAGTGTTACATGTGAACCATATGTAAATAAATATTTTGAATTGAATTGTAATTTTTATGTTTAAATTGGATATGATTTATTTTTTATTATGTTTTTATTATTTGTTTATATGCATCTTTTTTGTAAATAGAGAAACCTATGTTGGCTGAAACTTTTTTTTTTAACTATCTGGGAAATTAGCTGTAAGGTTAATCAATAAATAAAATAAATTTAAACCAGCGGAAGCAGGTATACGTCTATACCCGGATGTAAATGTCCCTACAGATTTGACGAAGGGCGAGCCACAACTGTCATTTCCTTTAATCCAATTATGTTTATGTCAAAATCGCAAAATACCAGCCACAAGATTTAAAATACTTATTTTGAGAGCGTGTTCTACAAGCTATACTACGTTGAGTATTTTGAAGAGCTCCACAACCTTATCCCTTTTTCTCTATTTCGCAACAGAACCACATGCACATGCCAAAATATGCACCCCCATACCGTAGCCACTATCCCTACACATATAAATTTGGAGTCTCTTACATCTGTCGCACGCTAAAGAACCTAACATTCCTATCAAAGTCAAAGTCAAAATATCTTTATTCACGTAAACCTATTACAGGCATTTATGAAACGTCATTAATTTAATTATTTTGAATGATTCTACTACTGCTAGTAGAAGACTAAGCAGCAAAGTGGTCCAATAAGTAAGCTGTTAGCAGAAGACCAGCAGCTTAGCAAATTCCAGTGACCTGTTAATGTTTAATCTGACTGAGAAAGGATTCTGCAAGGAAAACTCAGCTATATCAGATTTACAAAATAAAACATATACAGAACTGCACCACAACGATCAATTAATAACCTTTTAAATTTAGTTATCAGTACCTATGAAAATACAATACCTGGTACAGCAGTAACCCACCTGGCAAGTCAGAATTTAGGTAGACTACATGCCTATGTGCAACCCGAAAGTCGACAAAACGCAAAAACCTCTGTTAATTTAAGAACAATAAATTGAACGTGTTCGGCAGAGGTCCCAGGCCCCCACAGCAGCACCCGATCACGGACATAACGCATGTGCCAGCCATCCCCTCGCTCAACCAGGCCCTTAGGGTGCGGACCGGGACCCGACACACGTGCCACCACTGCAATGACCTTCTAAGGAAGGGGCTATAATACTACAGTGTCTAAAACTTTCGAATCGCTTCAGCTTCGCCGAGATGTGGCCTCCCTGAGCGTGTTCTACGTTCTACGTGTGAGTGTTCTGAAGAGCTTCACAAACTTATCCCTTCCCTTCTTCTCTATTCTGCAACCGAACCACAAGCCAATCAGTAAAGATTGCTCTTAGACTATTAGACAAATTGACGTCAGCGGAGCAGTAGAAACCACATGCATGTCGGAATGATAAAATGCAATTTGAAGGTTTGAAAAAATTACCTGAAGAAGATCGCTGGTACTAGTTGGATTAGAATAAAAATGTCTCTTTAAATGATGTTCCTAAAACATCTTATATCCAGCTAAAGATGAAGAAAAGTAATGAATAAACATTGTAATTTTTTATGTTAGTAAAAAAGATTTTATGTAGAAACAGATTTCAATGGAAACTCTCTCTTGGTAATTTTCACGAAATATAATTGATGGTCTGACAGAGTGGTTATTCTTAAGAAGTCGTTAAAATTGTGAATTGAATTCTCGGTATTTCGGCAGATGTCATTAAATATGTTACTTTGTTATTTTAATCGCTCCGGAATTGTGTACAATTCGTTCATTATATCTGATATTTATGTATTAAGGTATTTATGTATTATTATATAATTTTATTGTATTATATTTATGTAGTATTAGAATGTATGTGTATATATATATTATAGTTGTCTAAGTATGATAATTTTTAATATTATTTATGTTTAATTTTAATATTTTATTTCTCTATTTGCACCGTACTCATATTTAAATGTCCCAATGTCCCAAAGGTTAACGGGAAGAGAATGTCTTGCGGCATTACGTTCGCCTTTTGTATAGATTTACAATAAAGTTTTTAAATAAATAATAAATAAATAAATAAATATTTCCAGACAGGTCACACAGCGCCATCTAATTTCCGTGGTAAGCTACTAGGCTTGTGTTACGGAAACTAGATGGTTGATAAACTACATATTATACTTTTTTTTTTGTAAATATATACATATTATACATATAAACACCCAGACCGAGACAAATTATACAATGTACAACTTGCCCCCGGTGGGAATCGAACCCACGACCTCCCGAGTTCACGGCAACGTTTGTTACCACTAGACCACGGAGGCGGTCAAATAAATAAAAATAAATAATATAATATAACTGATATACGAGCCATGTTTGGCGACGTAGTATCAATATATAAATAAATAAATAATAAATAAATATTTCTAGACAATCACACAGCGCCATCTAATTTCCGTGGTAAGCTGCGAGGCTTGTGTTACGGAAACTAGATGGTTGATAAACTACATATTATACTTTTTTTTTGTAAATATATACATATTATACATATAAACACCCAGACCGAGACAAATTATACAATGTACAACTTGTCCCCGGTGGGAATCGAACCCACGACCTCCCGAGTTTACGGCAACGTTTGTTACCACTAGACCACGGAGGCGGTCAAATAAAACTGGTATATAAGTAAAGTATCATCACAATCGTATCCCTTGCGGGGTGGTCAGGAACCACGCTTTTAAGAAGCTGATTCACATTTAGCCAACTTTACTATAGCCCAATCATGACAAGACAAGCGTACCTCATCGAGAATATCACAAATTAAATTAAACATTAATAAACATTAAATACAAATTAAATACTGCCTAAATAATAAAAAATAGACTACTAGAGATTACTAGAGACGTCCCAAGGAGACTGGCAACATTTACCCTCTGTATAGCGAAGCTAATATGTTGGCAGAAATAATTGCCAGCCTTTCCATTCTCCACACCTTTGCGTCAGCCGCTTTGACAACTCCTTGGCCAAGCGCCTCTTTGAAGGTATTAAAACATTAATAAATATTATTGTGACCCGACCAGGAATTGAACCCGGTACCTCGGAGTCTAAATTCACGGATAACCGCTAGACCATGGAGGCAGACCAATCGTGATGATACTTTACTTTTTTTATGTAGACCCATTCCAAAGCTCGCCACTGCATGCGTTTCTTTGCAACCCTCATCCAACACCTAGTGACTTTTTTAGGCTATCCCACTATGTGTCGTCCCGTACGTGGTCTCTTCTCTAAAACTCAGAGAAACAGATGTGTCAGGCCCATTGTTACTTCAGCTTGATAATTTTGGTTCCTTACCGAATTTTATCCATCAGAATTGTTGACGGACCTAGAATTTGTAGACCACCCACTATGTATGTATAACCCGCCCTTAGTGTAAATCAGCGATTCAAGATTTAGCTGTATTCTGTCACGTGACACTTGTCGTAACCGTAACAAGCAGTGTACGAACCGTCTACTACATTTCTCCCTATCTAATTTTCTACCACTAAGTCTAAAAGTTTGCTTACACGTTTCCAGTATTTAGTGCAGTGCAGCGGTTCTCATATTTTTTAGCGACTAAAATTTAATAGCAAAATATTTGTGACCCATATTATATCCATCAGTCTAACTTGGTCTCAAAGTCTTTCGCAGTCGCAGCGTTATCACTTTGGAACAGTATTCCAGTCACCATCCGTCAAGCACCGAACGAACCACCTTTAAGAGGCTTGTGTTAAGCATTTAAAGTGCCAATAAAAAAACCTGTTTTATTGTGTGTGTAGTTTATACCTCACTCCGTTGTTTGTAGTTTATTCTAAACGTTTCGGTTCCAAATTCACCAAAAATCCAACGACTATGGGACGAGCCGCTCTGCAAACTGGTACAGGAAGATATTCTATCTGCCAGTAATATGAAAGAGCGGGCTCGCCTCATGGCCGTTTCCACTAGAGAGGTGTGAGGACTAGGACTTTGGTTGCAGGCTTTTCCCTCGGTATCAGTTGGCACACTACTTGATCGAAATACACTGACCAAGGCGGTGTGCCTTCGTCTCGGAGCCCGGCCTGCACCAGTGTCGATGCGGTGAACCAGTCGATCATCTCGGACACCACGGGCTTTCTTGTGCTAGAAGTGCTGGCCGCATTCCTCGTCAACGACATCATCCAAAGGGCTCTTGTCACTGCTGGTGTACCCGAAATCTTAAACCATCTGGAATTATGCGGAGCGATGGCAAGAGACCCTACGGGATGACTGTTGGGCCGTGGAAACTTGGCAGGTCTCTGGTATGGAATGCGACGTGTGACACATTAGCTTCTTCTCACATACAGGCGAATTTGTCAGGCGCGAGGAGAGCGGCGCGTGCGGAGAACCTCAAATTGCGCAAATACGCCAATCTTGGTACCGGTTATGAATTTGCGCCATTTGGGGTCGAGACGATGGGCCCATGGGGACAGTCAGCGAGGCGCTTGGCCAAGGAGTTGTCAAAGCGGCTGACAGAAAGGTCTGGAGACAGGAAGACTGCCAACGTATTAGCCTCGCTATACAGAGGGGAAATGTTGGCAGCCTCCTTGGGACTATATCGGATGGGACGTCTCTAGAGGACATTTTTGATTTATAGTTTAGTTTATTTTTAATTGTATTATTTAGGTAGCTTTTAATTTATATGTCTAAACATTATGTAGCTATATAGATGTATGAGTATATATGGGTCTATGTATTTGATAGTGTTAATTAGAGGGCTTTACGTGTTTGTCGAACAATCTACGTGTTCGATTAAAATCTGGATTGCCAGTTGGATTGAAACTGGCAAGCTGACCTCGAAGTACGTGCTATCTCTTTCTCTTTATAATATACGACAATATAATAATATAAATGCTATTAAATATTTATCACAAAATCAACCTTATTTATTTAAACATAAGTTATAAATTGCCTCGACAGCTCTCTGCATTTTAACAGGACCTCACGTTGGCCGTAGTTAAAACGTACTGTCGGAAATATCAGAACACGGTTATTTTGTGCATTTTTAACTTATCTGGTTAGCGTGGCGTTCTCGCCAAAGGCTAACTTGTATATATGTCCTGGAAAGGCCATCTTTAACAGTGGAGGTCTAAGACTTTTTTTTTAAAGAAGTTGAATCGGTAAGTCATCAATGATACGCCCCCTGCCTGAAGGGCCAACGCGTGGGGGTCGCATGCCCGACTCACCGTGAGGCCTCCTAAGGAGACCCCAAGGCGCCTACGGACTAAAACCCTATAAACCGTCTCTCTCACTGTTGGCCCTGTGTGCCTTAACAGCTAAGTCTGAGTCGTGGCTACGGAGTGAAGGCACTCGTTCTCTGTGATACTAGCCTGCTTAATAGTCGTAGCAACTTGAACCGTGTAAACAAGTTTAGCACTTAACTTGAGAATTAGTAGGTACGGTTCTTAGTAGGTGTTATTATTCGCTTCGGGCGGATTTGTGCTAGTAATTTGTTCCACAAATTATGAGCAAGCCTTTGCCCTCGGAATATCTAATGAAAACTAATTATGTTCGGGGAAGTTAACTAAATATTTAGACATAAGTATAAAGTTCGGGAATGTTTGATGAGATACAGAACTGATTAAATACGAAATCTCAAATTGGGAAAAGCTGAAAAGATGACGTATTTGATAATGTTGCACTAAAAGCTATAAAAATATACCTGGAGTGGTAGAGAGAATGATTTATATTTATATTCTAATTAATATTTACATGTTATACCTATGCTTATACTGTGTGGAATTTATAAAACCGTAAACATTTTTATTTTGTAATCTAGAATAAAAATATTAGGTATTTATCACGATCGCGAGTGTTTTGTTTTTCGGATAATGTTTTTTTTGGGAATTCTCTTCGCGCCATTTTGCGTGGACATGTCAAATGCAAGTTTTTGTTTTGTAAATTAATTTGCTGTGGATATTATTGGTCAAAAATGGTGTTGTTTTGTTTAATAATGTGCTGCAATGTGAATAATTATGGAAAACGACAAATTGTACTTTAAATATAGTGCACAAGTTGCAGTTTATTTTTTGCGGTTTACCCGACGTGTTTGGACTATAATGGCGCGAGTGACTCCAAGTAAAGCATCAAATTCTGCAGCATCTGGAATTTGATGATCCCCAACTCAGTTATGAACTCTGTTATGAACATATATTATGCAAATAAATTACGTGTTTAGGACTGATGTATTCTGTACAATGTCCTATAAAGACAAATAAATATATATATATATATATATTTTTATCTTTAAAATAAAGTGTAATAGCGGTATGAGCTATTAGTATTTAGTTAATAGGTCCAACCAATTTAAAAAGATGGTCTATTTGCATTTTTTTAATGGCTCCTCACAAGATACCTACTTAGTGTATGTATATATATTGTATTGTATGTATATATGTATGTTTATGTATTGTATGTATTATTGTGTGTATGTATGTATGTATGTGTTTATGTGTGTATATAATTTACATATTGTTTATTGCTTACATGATCGTTTAGTTATATATTTGATTTTTACTTGCACTCACCGTTCACTTTAAATGCTTTATCTGTCCCTAAGGTTGGCTGTCAGAGAATGTCTAGCGACATTAAGCCCGCCCCTTGTACATAGTGCAATAAAGTTTTAAATAAATACAAAAATAGCCTGAACACGTCTAGCGTTGTATACCTAATAAGAATTTTACAGTCAATATTCATTGATAGTGTAATGTGAAAATAAAGTCAACAAATACTTACCGCTATCGTGATATTAGACCGCAATTTTTATGGATTTTTTACTCTTGCCTAAGACCTAATATTATTTGTTTTCGAACGTTAGCGTAGAGGAAATCAACGTGAAATGTATGTGTCGTTTGTAGAGACGACGGGCCATAATTTTTACCCGTCATCCCCGTAGACCTATGTACAGTAAGTATATTGTAAGAACATATTTTTTATATCCGGCTCGAAAGACAAGCGACTTTTTCGGTGCGGTATAGTTGTTTTTTTCTATCAATAGAATAACAGATTAGTCTAAAAATCACCCTGTATTCACTACATACCAAGAAAATACATAAACTATTTATTTATTATAAACTTTATTGCACAAAGTACAAAGGCTAATGCCGCTTTTATTACAGCTTGCAAATTTTGAGGGCTATGTGTAACTTTGGTTTTCGCACCACTATCAACGTTTCGAATTTTATCTACAAATGCCCATTTATCTACATCTTAGTCAATGAAATTGTCTATTTTCTGGGAAAGAAGCACGCAAACTTTCGTTTATTGTTTTTCGATTACTATTTTTCGTGTTTATAATAAAACTTTGTGAGACGAGAAAGTGTATTTTTTATACCATGCAAAAACATACCTACAACACCATATTTAAGTGGAATTTATGACAAGCTGAATATTGTAGTTCCCATGCTTTTTATTCTCGATTTGAATTTGACTTGCTCGGTTAACTATAATAAGTATCATCACGACAGTAATTTATTTCGTGGTGGACAGAAACACCCTTTTATGTGGGAGCAAATGACAAGCGCGTCGACGTTTCTAGCGTACCTCGAGAATGTCAGGTATTGTAACCAGGACCACATACGCTTTTAACCACTAGAGCACGGAGGCAGGCAAAGTATAACAAGCAAAGCATAAAAAGAAAAAGAATGAGAAAAGCCTTTAAGTCGCGACAAAGTCAAGGAAGAAAAAGTAATACAACACATTATCGTGCACTCGAGTAGCTTTGATTTCGTCAAGTGATGTATGAAAAAGATAACCATGTTACTACGTAGCAATGCTCACTCCGTGTACTGTTTAGTGCGTTAACTTAGCGACCTTTTGGGTGGTCAGAATCGTAAGATCAATAAATGCATATGCAGATTGCATCTTGACGCCCTTGGTATGCATGTGAAAAGGCCCCAAAAATTATGCAAAAAGGTCGCGGTTCGAACATCGCATGTACAAAATACAATTTTCCTACGTGCACCGCTCCCGCGCCTCTGGGAGCACGTTGAGCCATGTCGGTCCCGGTTCTACAATACCGGCTTCTAGAATCGTCAATATGTTTTAATTTAAATTGACATCTGATAAGATATTAAATATATAACAAGACGGGGCAAGAAGCCAAACGGTATGTAAATTAAAGCTCGGACAATCGGTTCAGAATTAATTAGTCAATGGCAAGGCATTGCTGATTATGGTTGTGTTCGACGTGCACTTTCAAGATTTAATTGGTTTTATTTTTATTTTATATTATTAGGTAAACCATACAGCACTTGTTATTAACAGAATTGCCTTTACAGGTTCATACAAGACTAGACCATCGTTTGGGGCTTCTTCCTCTTGTTCTTTTACCGTCTACTTTTCCCGTTACTAAGAGTTTTTCCCGATTGTCGGCGCCTCTTCTAGCAAGTGGCCAAAATATTGCAGAATTCGGGTAAAGCAGACGGCAGAAAGTCTCTGTCCCTTGGCAAGTTTGAGCTCTTCGAGCACCGAAAC
The DNA here is from genome assembly GCA_910589645.1 of Tinea semifulvella. Taxonomy (NCBI): domain Eukaryota; kingdom Metazoa; phylum Arthropoda; class Insecta; order Lepidoptera; family Tineidae; genus Tinea; species Tinea semifulvella. The sequence continues at coordinate 9,967,070 of OU342599.1, forward strand.
GTTAGTGCGTCCAATGAATTTTCAACCGCCTTCGTTTCTTTTAACAAGTAGTATGCATTTAGTTTTTATACTAATATTCACATAATCATCACGACCGTTTCCCTTTCGGGGTGGTCAGAAACCACGCTTATAAACAAGCGGATTCACATTTAGCCAACTTTACTATAGGCCAATCATGACAAGTGGCAAGCTCGTCGATGTCAGTCGTCGATGACTAATATGTAGCGAAAATAAAGAGAAACGTACTGCCGACAGATAACACGCCGACTTGCATGCTACGGAAGTGTAGAAAAGTTTTTCTTCCACAAGAAAAGAACAAAGTAAATGATGTAAAAATAAATGTAATGAATTTGTTCTCTTCGCATCAGACCCTTGTCAAACCGTCTGACCAGAGCGTGGTGAGTGTAGGCAAAAATAAATATGTTCTGGAAGCCCCAGCAGTGGAGGTCATAATCTGTAATAAGTCGCTCTACAATAACGTTCTAAGCCGTGCTTGGTTTACCGAGGACTTAAGAGTATGGTCGCAGCTGATACCAATATTCGCATGTGTCGGGATCCGATGATTTATTGTACAGCGATTATGTACGCGTTGTGCTTTTATTTGAATATCAATGAACTCTTTTTTATAGACGTATATGTGAGACTCGGCAACAATTTACATACTACTACACAGATATAAAAAAAATAGAAAGAAAATACTTTATTTATCGCAACAATTACAATAGTTATAAAAAAAAGTATATGCAAGGAATAAATCTAAATGTATAAATGTAAGCCTATATACCAAAACATATAATTAACAGCCTCCGTAGTCTAGCGGTAAAGTTCGTGGATTTAGACTCGGAAGTACCGGGTTCGATTCCTGGTCGGGACACAAAAATATTTATTAATCTAAATAAATACATTTAATTAATTAATATTTAATTTATTTGTGATATTTCTCGAGTTTGGTACGCTGGAGACATCGACGAGCTTGCCACTTGTCATGATTGGCCTATAGTAAAGTTGGCTAAACGTGAATCCGTTTATTTATAAATGTGGTTTTTGACCATCCCGAAAGGGAAACGGCCGTGATGATACTTTACTTTACTTTTTTTATCAATAATAAATAAAAAAAATAAAAAAATAAGTCCAAGCGCCAAATTAGTTTTACATTTCGAAATACGCTCACACCTAAACCACAGAAACTACATTGAGATCATCACCAAAACAGCGTCGAAAAAACTTGGGATACTGAACAAGGTGAAGCGGTTTTTCCCGCCTGCTCTAAGACTTATGCTGTATAAAGCACAGATAAGGTCATGCGTGGAATACTGTTCTCACCTCTGGGATGGCTCCGCTAAGTATCTTACAGATGCTCTCAATGTCCTGCAGAGGCGGGCAATTCGGATAGTGGACGACACCACAGTCTCTAAAACTCTCGAATCACTGCAGCTTTGCCGTGACGTTGCCTCTCTGAGCGTGTTCTACAAGCTATACCACGGCGAGTGTTCTGAGGAGCTCCATAACCTTATCCCTTCTTCTCTATTCCGCAACCGAACTACACGCACAGGCCAAAATATGCATCCACATATCTTACCCACTATCCCTACGCGTACTCATAAATTTGGAGACTCTTACATCTGTCGCACGCTGAAGATGTGGAATGCTCTCCCAGCCAGTGTGTTTCCCCACTCTTATAACCTGGAGTCCTTCAAGCGAAGTGTGCAAAAGCATCTTGTTAGGCCGGCATAGTGGTTGAGACTGATGTCGGTCGTGGTGACCGGCGTCAGTTGCTCCCATTCTTGGACCTCGCGTACTGCTTACCATCAGGTGGGCGCGATGTCACATGTCGTGTCCAGTATAAAAAAAAAACATACATTTTAATATTTATACAGTAAAAACAAAATTACAATTTATTATCAGTATAGGCACAAATAATTAATTAGTTAATCCAAATTCAAGCCATCAATTAATCCCAAAGTAAATTGAACATAATAACTTCACTATTTGCTATTGTGTATGATTTACTAATTAATTAATGTTCTGTTATTTCTGTCCGAAATATACCTACCTTCTATAGTTCTATTATAACCTAAATAGAAAATTATTTGTTCGAAAAAAATATTTACAAAATATAATATAAAATAAATATTAACACTAAGAATAGGGATATAAGTCCCGTCCGCGTGGAATGGTGGCAAGAACGCTGGCTGCATTTCCCCGCTGAATTGCAATACTAATTCTTTGGGCGAAGAAAGAGCCAGCCCTCTTGTCACCGGAGGAGACGACAAGACGCGGTGTTTGGGCCCAGAGTTTCTACAGCAAACGGCACAAATATGTAATCTTTTAATATGCTTGCGCCGCTTGCTGGCCTCCGCATTTTCCGACGCAGCTCCCGCTTTATGCGCTGTCTGGCTTGACGTCACGTGGCGTCCCACACCAGAGCATATCCTCGTTCCCAGGGGACCAACGTCATACCATCGGGTCTCGTGCCATCATCTCGGATAACTCCTATTTCATTTTCATTTCATTTCATTACAGCCCCTAGAACAGAACCAGATAATATATCTGGAGAATTTGGCCTACACTCGCCACGCTTGCCAGACGGTTTGGCGAGGATATGATGTCATTTTTTTATGACAATTTATTAACGATTCCACAAGTTGGCATTAGTGGAACCGGGACCGACGGCTTAACGTGCTCTCCGAGACACAGGAACGAAAAAAAGTGTATTTCTCATTGGTAAATGCCGGATGGGTTTGAACCGACCATAACTCCTATAACCTAAATTAATTGGTGTACTACTAAAATTGATAGCAGCCACCGTTAGGAAGGAATAACGCATGTGCATCCCTTTCTCTCGCACAAACAAACACTTAAAAATAAAAGTATGAATGTACGTTTGAGAAATGTAATCTATAAAGTTACTAGGAAATAAAATTACGAATATTTTATACACATACTCGTACATAGAATGAGTAAAATCGTTGTAAACGTTTTTGCTATTTTTCTTTTTTATTTAATTATAGTTTATAACGATTAACATTTAGCCAACTTTACTATAGGCCAACCATGACAAGTGGCAAGCTTGTCGATGTCTCCAGCGTATCAAACTCGAGAAATATCACAAATAAATTCAATAATAATGTAAATAAATACATTTATTTAATATTGAATTTGAATTAATTAAATGTATTTATAAATAAATAAAAATAAAAATAATCCCCTCGCCTCCGTGGTCTAGTGGTAACAAACGTTGCCGTGAACTCGGGAGGTCGTGGGTTCGATTCCCACCGGGGGCAAGTTGTACATTGTATAATTTGTCTCGGTCTGGGTGTTTATATGTATAATATGTATATATTTACAAAAAAAAAAAAAAAGTATAATATGTAGTTTATCAACCATCTAGTTTCCGTAACACAAGCTTACCGCTTACCACGGAAATTAAATGGCGCTGTGTGACCTGTCTGAAAATATTTATTTATTTATTTACATTAATAAATATTTTTAGGTCCCGACCAGAAATCGAACCCGGTACCTTCGAGTCTAAATCCACGGACTTAACCGCTAGACTACGGAGGCAGTTTATTTAATTTAATTAGTTATTAAAAACTATGGCACTATGTACAAAGGGCGTTTCTGTGCTTCAGAGAGCACGTTAAGCTGGCGGTCCCTGTTCCACTAATACCAACTTGTGGAATCGTTAATATATTTTTATTAAAAATTTACTTTAGATCCTCGCCAATCCGTCTGGCCAGTAGCGTGGCGAGTGTAGGCCAAACTCCCCATTTTTGGAAGGCATACCTACAACAGTGGAGTTCTAGGACTTTGTCTTTTAGAGGTTGTGGTGATATTTAAGAATATTACATTATTCTTTTTCAAAATTACCATTTAAAATTTATAGCTAATGACTTGTTTTCATTTCAGGCGAATAATAGAAAATCTTGAATCGAGATTTTCCTAATGATGGAAGAATGACATAAGCTGTTTTAATCTTTGTGGACAGATGAACCAAAGAGGAAAATCATAATGGTGATCATGGACGTATATCATACCGTCAGGACCATTATTTTTTCCAGATACAGTTAACTACCTCCGTGGCAAATATTTCATTTTAAATTAGTGGATTCACATTTAACCAAATTTACTATACCATCATGACAAATGGCAAGCTCGTCGATGTCTCTAGCGTACCAAACTCAAGGGACATCACAAATAAATGAAATAAATTATTGTGTACCGAGCAGGATTTGAACCCGATTCTTCCGAGTACTTGACCGCTAGACCACGGAGGCATGGGTAATAACTAAATAAATACCTATTTTAATTACAAATAAATCAGACCAGTAGTTTCAAATAAAGCGGACACGGATATCCTTAGTACAATTGGAAAAAATATATATATATTTATTTTAAAACTTTTGCGCTATGTACAAGGGGCGGGCTTAATGCCGCTAGACATTCTCTAGCAACCAACCTTTGGGACAATGCATAGAATTTTGATTATGGGGTAGTTGCAAAGGACTTAAATACAAAACCTAATTTTATAGAAAAATAAATATAAAATAAACTTATTCTATTATACAATCAACACAACAAATCCATACTGGAGGAACTGGGGATCAGACAAAGCCTTTCTTCGACTGTATAATTACGCATTCTGACTTTCTTCGGACACGTGTCACGGCGTGGAGAACCATCCATCGAGTGCTTGGTAGTCCGGGGAAAGTCGATGGCAAGAGTATGCGTGGTAGGTCTCCGATGAGATGGACCGATCAGGTGAAGGTTGCAATGGACCATCCCCTACATGAGTGCACTAGGAAAGCCGGGGTCCGAGAGGAGTGGCGAATTGCCGTAACGGCCAGTCAAGCCTGCATAGTTTTAGTGATTAATGTCGGTTATGAGTGTCTGATACAAAGTAAAGTATCATCACGACCTTTCTCTTCTGGGCTGGTCAGAAACCACGCTTATAAAAGCGGATTCTCATTTAGCCAACTTTATTCTAGGCCAATCATGACAAGTGGCAAGCTCGTCGATATCTCTAACGTACCAAATTTGGGAAATATCACAAATAAATTTAATATTAATTTAATTGATTTACAATAATAAATATTATTGTCTCCTAACCAGGAATTGAACACGGTACCTCCAAGTCTAAATCCACAGACTTAACCGCTAGACCACGGGGACAGTGTATGATTCCAGTTAACATTCATGAACCTTGCGCGCCACTGACAACCAGGGGCGCAAGATCACATGTCGTCCTAGTATAAAAAAAATATACATATACGTCTGTGATGGTAATGAAACAAAGATGTCGTTATTTTGCGCTCCACAGAGCAAAAGGGGCATTGTTGAAATATTCATGGCGCATTACGTCCGCCTCGCAGCTGAAGCTCTTTGAAGCTAAATACTTATCGCCGTCATATCTGCTAATCACAGCTGTAGGTACAGTCAGCAAAAAGTGTTCTTTAGGAGGGTTGTGAAACTGCATCCGCCTCGCTCGCACAATCCAACATTTTCAAAGATTTTTATCCTGTAAATTCCATTAATAATTTGCAGTCTGCCGTGGGGAGGCGCGGTGGTGGCACGGTTGTAAGAACGCGTACCTTAAATCCTACAAAGGTCGGTTCAAACCCACCCGGCATGTACCAATGGGAAATACACTTTTCTTACGTACATTTGTAATAAATCTATGACAAATGTACGTAATGTATCATAAAAATGAAGAATTATGAAAAATGTATCATAATGGTGAGCGTATTATCGCGCAATAAAACAAAAAAGGGAGGTCTCCTTTTCTTAAAATTGTCGGTCGCAAGCCTGAGACATCATTCTTTTCATCTCTTACCCACACAACATGGAATGCTTAGAAATTTGTCTTCCTCTCTCACCACCGATCCCGTGCCTCGGAGAGCACGTTAAGCCGTCGGTCCAGGTTCCACTAATGCCAATTTGTGGAATCGTTAATAAATTGTCATAAAAAATTTACATCATATCCTTGCCAAGCCGTCTGACCAGCGTGGCAAGTGTAGGCTAAATTCTCCAGTTCTGGAAGGCCCAACTTTAGCAGTGGAGGTCTAGGACGCTGTGTTCTAGGGGCTGTAATGAAAAAAAAAAGGGAAGTATCCACCGTTTGTGCCGATAAACCCAGTAAAGTTTATCCACACGTTTCGGGATCAGGCGTGAATTGCTGTCATGCCCAGTCAACCTGGCGGGCGTAGGGACTGATGTCAGTCATAAATGTGTAATTGCAGATGCTAACATTCATGGACCTTGCGCGCCACTTACCATCAGGTGGGCGCAAGGTCACATGACGTGTTGGAATAACAAAAAATAAAAATAAAAATTTAACGTTTGCGGTTGTAAATCTAATAACGGTTGACATTGACAGTGTCTATTAGGAAGTGACTGAAATACACTGAAAAAGTATATGTTCGTATCGTCTAATTTAGGACATAATTTTGTTGGACCACCTGAAGTAGGTTTCTAGGCGATTCGTCTTCGTTACGTCGAGCTCAGAGAGATTTCACGCACACCCATCCTTCAACATCAACCTTGACATGGTTGCGTGCAAAAATATCTATCATCACGACTGTAAACTAATCCCAGAACGAGAAAGACGTACTCGTAACAACTTGGAGAAACAGAATAAAACACTGTTTAAATAATGTAGTAAGTGTAACTATGATTATTATATATATATATTATATATGTTAATTTTATAGAAAAATAAATATAAAATAAACTTATTCTATTATACAATCAACACAACAAATCCATACTGGAGGAACTGGGGATCAGACAAAGCCTTTCTTCGACTGTATAATTACGCATTCTGACTTTCTTCGGACACGTGTCACGGCGTGGAGAACCATCCATCGAGTGCTTGGTAGTCCGGGGAAAGTCGATGGCAAGAGTATGCGTGGTAGGTCTCCGATGAGATGGACCGATCAGGTGAAGGTTGCAATGGACCATCCCCTACATGAGTGCACTAGGAAAGCCGGGGTCCGAGAGGAGTGGCGAATTGCCGTAACGGCCAGTCAAGCCTGCATAGTTTTAGTGATTAATGTCGGTTATGAGTGTCTGATACAAAGTAAAGTATCATCACGACCTTTCTCTTCTGGGCTGGTCAGAAACCACGCTTATAAAAGCGGATTCTCATTTAGCCAACTTTATTCTAGGCCAATCATGACAAGTGGCAAGCTCGTCGATATCTCTAACGTACCAAATTTGGGAAATATCACAAATAAATTTAATATTAATTTAATTGATTTACAATAATAAATATTATTGTCTCCTAACCAGGAATTGAACACGGTACCTCCAAGTCTAAATCCACAGACTTAACCGCTAGACCACGGGGACAGTGTATGATTCCAGTTAACATTCATGAACCTTGCGCGCCACTGACAACCAGGGGCGCAAGATCACATGTCGTCCTAGTATAAAAAAAATATACATATACGTCTGTGATGGTAATGAAACAAAGATGTCGTTATTTTGCGCTCCACAGAGCAAAAGGGGCATTGTTGAAATATTCATGGCGCATTACGTCCGCCTCGCAGCTGAAGCTCTTTGAAGCTAAATACTTATCGCCGTCATATCTGCTAATCACAGCTGTAGGTACAGTCAGCAAAAAGTGTTCTTTAGGAGGGTTGTGAAACTGCATCCGCCTCGCTCGCACAATCCAACATTTTCAAAGATTTTTATCCTGTAAATTCCATTAATAATTTGCAGTCTGCCGTGGGGAGGCGCGGTGGTGGCACGGTTGTAAGAACGCGTACCTTAAATCCTACAAAGGTCGGTTCAAACCCACCCGGCATGTACCAATGGGAAATACACTTTTCTTACGTACATTTGTCATAGATTTATTACAAATGTACGTAATGTATCATAAAAATGAAGAATTATGAAAAATGTATCATAATGGTGAGCGTATTATCGCGCAATAAAACAAAAAAGGGAGGTCTCCTTTTCTTAAAATTGTCGGTCGCAAGCCTGAGACATCATTCTTTTCATCTCTTACCCACACAACATGGAATGCTTAGAAATTTGTCTTCCTCTCTCACCACCGATCCCGTGCCTCGGAGAGCACGTTAAGCCGTCGGTCCAGGTTCCACTAATGCCAATTTGTGGAATCGTTAATAAATTGTCATAAAAAATTTACATCATATCCTTGCCAAGCCGTCTGACCAGCGTGGCAAGTGTAGGCTAAATTCTCCAGTTCTGGAAGGCCCAACTTTAGCAGTGGAGGTCTAGGACGCTGTGTTCTAGGGGCTGTAATGAAAAAAAAAAAGGGAAGTATCCACCGTTTGTGCCGATAAACCCAGTAAAGTTTATCCACACGTTTCGGGATCAGGCGTGAATTGCTGTCATGCCCAGTCAACCTGGCGGGCGTAGGGACTGATGTCAGTCATAAATGTGTAATTGCAGATGCTAACATTCATGGACCTTGCGCGCCACTTACCATCAGGTGGGCGCAAGGTCACATGACGTGTTGGAATAACAAAAAATAAAAATAAAAATTTAACGTTTGCGGTTGTAAATCTAATAACGGTTGACATTGACAGTGTCTATTAGGAAGTGACTGAAATACACTGAAAAAGTATATGTTCGTATCGTCTAATTTAGGACATAATTTTGTTGGACCACCTGAAGTAGGTTTCTAGGCGATTCGTCTTCGTTACGTCGAGCTCAGAGAGATTTCACGCACACCCATCCTTCAACATCAACCTTGACATGGTTGCGTGCAAAAATATCTATCATCACGACTGTAAACTAATCCCAGAACGAGAAAGACGTACTCGTAACAACTTGGAGAAACAGAATAAAACACTGTTTAAATAATGTAGTAAGTGTAACTATGATTATTATATATATATATTATATATGTTAATTTTATAGAAAAATAAATATAAAATAAACTTATTCTATTATACAATCAACACAACAAATCCATACTGGAGGAACTGGGGATCAGACAAAGCCTTTCTTCGACTGTATAATTACGCATTCTGACTTTCTTCGGACACGTGTCACGGCGTGGAGAACCATCCATCGAGTGCTTGGTAGTCCGGGGAAAGTCGATGGCAAGAGTATGCGTGGTAGGTCTCCGATGAGATGGACCGATCAGGTGAAGGTTGCAATGGACCATCCCCTACATGAGTGCACTAGGAAAGCCGGGGTCCGAGAGGAGTGGCGAATTGCCGTAACGGCCAGTCAAGCCTGCATAGTTTTAGTGATTAATGTCGGTTATGAGTGTCTGATACAAAGTAAAGTATCATCACGACCTTTCTCTTCTGGGCTGGTCAGAAACCACGCTTATAAAAGCGGATTCTCATTTAGCCAACTTTATTCTAGGCCAATCATGACAAGTGGCAAGCTCGTCGATATCTCTAACGTACCAAATTTGGGAAATATCACAAATAAATTTAATATTAATTTAATTGATTTACAATAATAAATATTATTGTCTCCTAACCAGGAATTGAACACGGTACCTCCAAGTCTAAATCCACAGACTTAACCGCTAGACCACGGGGACAGTGTATGATTCCAGTTAACATTCATGAACCTTGCGCGCCACTGACAACCAGGGGCGCAAGATCACATGTCGTCCTAGTATAAAAAAAATATACATATACGTCTGTGATGGTAATGAAACAAAGATGTCGTTATTTTGCGCTCCACAGAGCAAAAGGGGCATTGTTGAAATATTCATGGCGCATTACGTCCGCCTCGCAGCTGAAGCTCTTTGAAGCTAAATACTTATCGCCGTCATATCTGCTAATCACAGCTGTAGGTACAGTCAGCAAAAAGTGTTCTTTAGGAGGGTTGTGAAACTGCATCCGCCTCGCTCGCACAATCCAACATTTTCAAAGATTTTTATCCTGTAAATTCCATTAATAATTTGCAGTCTGCCGTGGGGAGGCGCGGTGGTGGCACGGTTGTAAGAACGCGTACCTTAAATCCTACAAAGGTCGGTTCAAACCCACCCGGCATGTACCAATGGGAAATACACTTTTCTTACGTACATTTGTCATAGATTTATTACAAATGTACGTAATGTATCATAAAAATGAAGAATTATGAAAAATGTATCATAATGGTGAGCGTATTATCGCGCAATAAAACAAAAAAGGGAGGTCTCCTTTTCTTAAAATTGTCGGTCGCAAGCCTGAGACATCATTCTTTTCATCTCTTACCCACACAACATGGAATGCTTAGAAATTTGTCTTCCTCTCTCACCACCGATCCCGTGCCTCGGAGAGCACGTTAAGCCGTCGGTCCAGGTTCCACTAATGCCAATTTGTGGAATCGTTAATAAATTGTCATAAAAAATTTACATCATATCCTTGCCAAGCCGTCTGACCAGCGTGGCAAGTGTAGGCTAAATTCTCCAGTTCTGGAAGGCCCAACTTTAGCAGTGGAGGTCTAGGACGCTGTGTTCTAGGGGCTGTAATGAAAAAAAAAAAGGGAAGTATCCACCGTTTGTGCCGATAAACCCAGTAAAGTTTATCCACACGTTTCGGGATCAGGCGTGAATTGCTGTCATGCCCAGTCAACCTGGCGGGCGTAGGGACTGATGTCAGTCATAAATGTGTAATTGCAGATGCTAACATTCATGGACCTTGCGCGCCACTTACCATCAGGTGGGCGCAAGGTCACATGACGTGTTGGAATAACAAAAAATAAAAATAAAAATTTAACGTTTGCGGTTGTAAATCTAATAACGGTTGACATTGACAGTGTCTATTAGGAAGTGACTGAAATACACTGAAAAAGTATATGTTCGTATCGTCTAATTTAGGACATAATTTTGTTGGACCACCTGAAGTAGGTTTCTAGGCGATTCGTCTTCGTTACGTCGAGCTCAGAGAGATTTCACGCACACCCATCCTTCAACATCAACCTTGACATGGTTGCGTGCAAAAATATCTATCATCACGACTGTGAACTAATCCCAGAACGAGAAAGACATACTCGTAACAACATTCCTGGAGAAACAGAATAAAACACTGTTTAAATAATGTAGTAAGTGTAACTATGATTATTATATATATATATATATATATAACTATATATTACTTATACATAGTCTGGCCATAAATACAGTTACGTAAAAAAAAACAGAGTCCTTCGCGCCCTTTTACACGGATATATCAATGCAAGTTTTTGTTATGTAAATTATTTACTGTGGATATTGTTAGTCAAAAGTGGAATTGTTTTGTTTAATAATGTGCTATAATGTGAATAGTTATGGAAAACGATAAATTGGACTTTAAATATGGGGCACAAGTTGCAGTTTTCCCGCGCTATGAACTCCCATATTTTACCAAAACGGCAAAATATAAACTGCAACCGTTGCCTCATATGTAAATTCACATTGTAATAATTTCGTAATTATTCACATTATAGTACACTATTAAACAAAACAATACCACTTTTGACTAACAATATCCACAGTAAATAATTTACATAACAAAAACTTGCACTGGATATGTCCGTGCAAAAGGGCGCGAAGAATTCTCTGTTTTATTTTTTTCCAATAAATCGTTTTCCGTAATTATTTACATTGTAGCACATTATTAAACAAAACAACACCACTTTTGACCAATAATATCCACAGTAAATAAATTTACAAAACAACAACTTCCACTTGATATGTCCGCGCAAAATGGCGCGAAGGATCCTCCCTTTTTTATTTTTTTCTTCTGATTAATATGTTTTTAATTCACAATAAATAATATTTATAAAGACGTTAATAAAATGTAATCATCGACTAATTGTTTTTAAGCTAATGCATAAAAACATTGGAAACATAATAATCTGCATAAAATCCCAATGTTTGTTTTTTTAATTATTTACTTATCACTTAATCTAGTAAATTTCCAGTTTATTAATATATTATGTTAACTTGTAATTAATTTCCAGCAAAATTCAATTTCATGTAAATACGGCCTCATTAATGCGAGGTCAGTATTATAATTCGGCGAAATCTATTAGTGGCATACAATATTAATTGAATAGGCTATATATATTGACACTTGGCATATACTATTTAATATGTCGCTACCTTGATTTTTTATTATTATTATTTTGCTGTAACTACACGACTGTGAATTATTGCTTTATTGTTTTATAATATTTTTGAAAATATGTTTCTATACTATAGACTGTTTCTTAAAGAAAATACTTTAGTGCCGTGTCTGTTGAAATGAAATGAAATGAAATAATTTATATGTCAGAAACATGGAGGTACAGGGATGTAAATTATTATATGTAATTATATGTGATATATATTCGCTATTTCTAGCATACAAATATTTATTTAGTCACATGACTTTGTCGTGCTTAGTGTCTAGGTATTCTTTTGTCGAATAAAACATTTATTAACCAGCATTTGTTTGACTCTTAATTTGAACACTTTTAGTGGCAGCTCCCTTATAGTAACTGGAAGCTTATTAAATATCTTTGTTGCCATTGCATAACAATTTCGGCTATATTGAGTACTTTTATGCGCTGGAATTATTATTCTACTAGGATAACGCGTTTTAAAATTGCAATTATCCCCAAGAGTTTTAAGTTCCAGGTTGCTTTTTACAAATAAACAGCATTCAAGTATATAGATGGAAGGAACAGTCAGTAATTTTAGTTTTATAAATAAAGGACGACAGGAAGTCATAGGAGGTGTGTTACAAATAGCACGAATCCATTGTTTTTGTCCAATAAAGATTCTATTTATTTCCACTGCATTGCCCCACAATAATATGCCGTAACTTATATTATGTCAAATTAAAATTTTGTAACCATTAGTTGTCCTAATACAATAAAATAAATAAAAATAAATAAATTAAAATATTAACTTAATTTACAGGCTGCTCATATATCACATATCTGTCGCACTCTTCGATTCATCATCATTATCATCAGCCTGTATCTTGCCCGATGTAGGCTTGCGGAAGGCTCTTGCTACTTTACGCGATCTCTTGCCATCCGCATCCAACCCTGACCAGCGACCTTCTTTAGGTCATTCCTCCATCTGGCGGGGGGTCATTCCACTCTATGTCTTCCCGTACGTGGTCTCCAATCTAGAAGATTTAATAGGTGGTAGGAAGACTGATGGTGGTAATTTTACCAGTCTACTGGGGCGGGGAAGTATCCACCGTTCGTGCTGATAAGCCCAGTAAAGTGTATCGGGATCATGCTCGAATTGCCGTCATGCCCAGTCAAGCCGGCATAGTGTTAGGGACTGTTGTCTGTCATAAGTGTCTGATTTAGTTGCTAACATTGATGGACCTCGCGTGTCACTTACATCATCCATCAGGTGGCCGCAAAGTCACATGTCGTGCTTGTAAATATTTATAAAAAAGGAAAAAAAGAATCACATTTGCTTCATCGTTCGTCGGTCCTGCGGCAGATGTGTTCGGCCATCTGCCTCTTCAGCTAGCTAATATTAGAAGCTGACAATCTTTCGTTTTCTGGCGAATATTCAACGTTCCGAAATGTAAGTATCCATCAGAGAAATACCAAGCATAGCTGTCTCCATAGCTCGCGAACTTATGAACGAGACGCACTGTCAGTGTCCACTTCTCTGCTCCGTACCACAGAAAAAACTACTATTCCGTAAAATAAGCTTCGCTGGTCTGGATGTTTTTTTTCGTGATTCCATCTATCATCATGATGGCATTACCACGACATGTGATACCACAGCTATATAACTGTCTGTATATTTGATTTGCTGTAGGCGAATAAAAATGGACATAACATAGTAAAATAAAATTCGTATTGTATATTTGTACACGTACATATAACTCGTATAACCGGGATCAGACCCGAAGAATATGGCAATAGGGATCGTTTCCTGCAGTTTCCTTAAGTTTGACGTTTGACATTACGTCCCAAAATTTGACCCTTATAAGCGATACTCAACTAATACTTTTTTTTTTGTTCTCTTCTCCCGGTGGATGATGAATGAGATGATAGGGAAGGCAAAGGGTCTAGCCCATATAGCCAAGTCTGACGTATATATATCTTTCTTTTTTATGAGTTAATGAGCTCATCATTAAATTCCAGCAGAATTTGATGCTTTTCTTGGAGTCACTCGCGGCACTATAGCTCAAACACGTCGGATAAAATATGGGAGTTGTCAGCGCGGGAAAACCGTAAAAAATAAACTGCAACTTGTGCCCCATATTTATAGTACAATTTATCGTTTTCCATAATTATTCACATTGTAGCACATTATTAAACAAAACAACACCACTTTTGACGAATAATATCCACAGTAAATTAATTTACAAAACAAAAACTTGCACTTGACATGTCCACGCAAAATGGCGCGAAGAACTCTCTCAACTAATACTATTAGATAACAGTTTTTTTTTAATAGCTTTTTTTAAAATAATATATCGTTAAAGGTCGCTCTTCCACGTATCTTAGATTATTTGTGCGTTACAAAATTTGGTAAATATCACTTTAGAAACCAAATGAAAAATCCTGATCATTTCTTCTTTAAGATCATAAACTATACATTACTCTTGCATGTAAGAGCTGTACTCGTAGCTACATTAAATGTAAACCTATACAGAATTGGACTCGCAACAAACAATTAATCATGCGACCATAGACATAATCATAAATAAACGGGTCTGACCCCTGTAGTTCAGATTCACCTAGTTTAGGGGTCTTAGTTCTTGACGAGTATTTCTTGTTGTTTGTAAATTAATATGTTTCATTCTAGTGTATTGTGTTTATGATGTTCAATAAAGGTTTTTTCATTTTATTTAATTTTTTTACTTATTTATCTAAGAGCAACGAGGTCAAAAAGATAGAGCAGGCATGGAGCACATTTGTATACAAAATGTTTAATACAATATTATTTATGCCACTCAACGTCCACTAGCAAGTGACATCTTCATAATTGTTTTCGTCTTAGCTTGTAGTATGACAATGCCTCATTACAGCAGCTATAATCCTTGGTGTATTTATTTTATAATTGTGTATCTTAGAGCAACGAGGTCAAAAAGATAGAGCAGGCATGGAGCACATTTGTATTCAAAATGTTTAATACATTATTATTTATGCCACTCAACGTCCACTAGCAAGTGACATCTTCATAATTGTTTTCGTCTTAGTTTGTAATATGACAATGCCTATTTACAGCAGCTATAATTTAAGATTATATTTATGTATAATTGGGTTGTAATATGCTGCTCCAAATACAAGCTATTTCCCAGAAAATAAGCTTTTCGTTATATTTATTAATTTTTTGATATGTAAAAGCGCAGAATACATTATATTTATTGTCCTATGCCTACTTACAAAATAAATAAACTAACTAAACAATAAATCTATCTTTATTAGGTAACAGTTTAAAAAGAAAACATGCCTACTAAGCAATGCATGGAGTTAATGTCTAGGAAAGTGTTTTTAAGATTCAGACAGACAGTGGAGTCGTCCAGATGGCTAATATGCCTGGATTGGAGATGCGGTCATTTTCCCGTATTCCCTGGCTGGATCTCAGCGACCACCTGCTGGTAATTCTTGCACTTTTGCTTAATTCTTCGTGTGGACCAAGAAGCCAGGGTGTCTAGGTTTGACAACTTCAGCTCTCCTCCAGAACCACTTCGGAGCGATATTCTGGAGATGCTTAAAGTATCCGTATATACGTATACAAGCGACGAACTCCTCAATAGTAGGCATCGCCAAATCTCGAGCTATGACGGAATTAAGCGCGAACCACAGCGCTCGGGAGACTACTCTGAGCAATATGTTCTGCTGAATTTTGATCTTGTGCCTGTTGGTCTTGGCCAGTCTTTGTCTAATAGTAAATAAAGCAATGTCAACCTTATAATTGGTGTATTTAATGCTATAAATGTATGCATCTACTCGTATAATAGCACCATCTATAAACTAGTAGCGAAACTATTTCATAATAGCAACTCCTAGAATGCCGCGTGTATTTTAATTAAAAAATCAAAACAATACCATA
This sequence comes from Tinea semifulvella, assembly GCA_910589645.1. NCBI lineage: Eukaryota > Metazoa > Arthropoda > Insecta > Lepidoptera > Tineidae > Tinea > Tinea semifulvella. The sequence goes on from OU342599.1 coordinate 9,983,049, forward strand.
AGAGTATACATGAACATTTACTTAAGAAATTAAACTGACACGACGTACAAAAATAGGACATTTTGTCTCAAACGGTCACTGCAAAATCATACGCTATAGTAGAAACACCCAAGCCTGCCCTGGAAAAATAAGAAGCCTGCAACCAAAGAAGCTCACTGCAACATTCATCTAGTCGTTTTATTGAAGATCGTCGCATCCTTCACCCCGGCACTGATAGGTGCATCGGACCGCGCCGGCTCGGCATGTTGTCATCTCCTCGTTCTCGAGAATTCGCACCTTCGGTTAGTTGCGGTTCCGATACGACAACTTGGTCCCGCCTTTTGGCGGCTTGTTGGTACCGGTCCGTGTATCGACTTCGGTCAGCACCGGTTCTCGACTACTAAGTCGAACTCAGTCCCGCACAAAAACAGAGGAATACTCCTATCCCCAACCCACTGTCCATCGTGTTTTAACACTGCGTCACAGTATCACTAGTTCTCATAATATATGTCTTTGTATGCTGTTTACTCCCGCACTATAGAGTAATGAGAAACTTTACAGTGATTAATCGATCCACCTACCTAATTAAATTAATTTACGCCCACTTTTTCCAATGTAATTGAAAGGTATTACAGACACAAGTTCAAGGTCGCTCAACGAGCTATTAGCATAACTCTGAAGGATTAGTTCGAAACAGTAACGGACACGTCTGTCGCAGAACGGATGATCGTTGGAGTAGACGAAATAAAGATGTGGAATCCGCAATTTATCTTCCATACATTTAAAAAAAAAACTATCATTTTATGAACGAAAATTTGTTTTAGACCGTTCCGAATTGATATCCCGCTCTGAGCATCCAAATCGCGATATTTGATTCTGAACGAACGGTCAGTGTCATATTCGTTCTAAGCCGTCTGAGCACGATTTGGAAGAAGTAAAACTAATAAGGTAGGTAATTTTACGCATCAGCAGCTATAGTGGTACTCTCATAAAATCCATAAGCTTGTCCACGTGTTTACCTACCCTACCTACAGAATGCTCGAATAATAAGACCTAAAGATTAATTTTATACCTCATACATGATCGTTGGAGTAGACGGGTTCTGGAGTGGAGACCACGTACCGGAAGACGCAGATTCAAAGTGGGACGACCCCCCGCCAGATGAACAGATAACCTGAGGAAGGCCGCTGGTTGAGCGGGGGGATGGCTGGCACATGAGTTACGTCCGTGATCGGGTGCTGCTGTGGGGGCCTGTGACCTCTGCCGAACACGTTCAATTTAATGTTCTTAAATTAGCAGAGGTTTTTGCGTTTTGTCGAATTTCAGGTTGCACATAGGCATGTAGTCTATCTTAATTCTGACTTGCCTGGTGGGTTACTGCTGTACCAGGTATTGTAATCTCATAGGTACTGATTAATGAACTAAATTTAAAAGGTTATTAATTGATCGTTGTGGTGCAGTTCTGTATATGTTTTATTGTGTAAATCCGATATAGCTGAGTTTTCCTTGCAGATTCCTTTCTCAGTCAAAATTTAACATTAACAGGTCAGCTGCTAATCTGCTGGTCTTCTGCTAACAACTAACTTATTGGACCACTTTACTGCTTAGTCTTCTACTAGCAGGAGTAGAATCATCTAAAAGAATTAAATTAATAACGTTACATATATGTCTGTAATAGGTTTACATGAATAAAGATATTTTAACTTTGATGAAATGAGGAATGCTGGAGAATTGTGTAAAAGCAGAAGCAGAGACGCAGGCTATGATGATGATAGTAGATATAGTAGGTACGTATTACCAATTTATGTTTATTTGAAAAGCATGGTGTCTGACTACCCACCCTGCAAGGGACACGGATCCAATGAAACTTTACTCTTTTTATATTTGTGCCGTTTGCTGTAGATGCCATAAATTTGCATTTTTTTTAAATACAACACCACGTCTTATCGTCTCCACCGGTGACAAGAGGGCTGGCTCTTTCTTCGCCCAAAGAATAAGTATTGCAATTCAACGGGGATTCAAATTACAGCCAATGTTCTTGCCACCATTCCACACGGACGGGACTTACATTTGTATCCGTAGTATTATTTTTATAGTAAATATTTTTCGAATCAACAATATAGGTATATTAAATATTTATCATACCTAAATATAGCAAGCCTATTTAAAAATATATATATTTTGCACCTCATCATCATCAGCCTGTGTCTCTCCACTGCTGGATATGGGCCAAGGCTCGCCACTTCACACGATCTCTCGATTATAAATGATTAAAAGTTTATTCGGAGGAATTAAGGTAGGTACAATGATTTAAAAAAAAAAAAAAACTAAAAACTTAAATTTTAAAACATAAATTACTATTAATAAAAATAAACCTAATTAATAAATAAAAATACAACTAAAAACTAAAATGAAGAAAAAAAAAATAAAAAAATTTTATAAATAAAAAAATTGCTCCAAATCGCTGCCAATGGGCCAAGTGCCAAGGATACATTTAAAAAAAAAACTAATAACTATTTAACATGGGAGAGTTAGTACTTTCAACATTTACAATATTGACTCTAAGTAATTGAGTGTAATACTGTATTTAAAGCCGTTTTACAAAATTACATATCGCGCACACTATCGCCTAACCGAATAGAAAATACCTAACATAAGAATAGAACATATAAATCACCTCTTTCTTCCTTTAAGTGATAAAATGACAAAGTACCGTCTTGTCTCTTAGAATAATTTAATTCCGCGTCGCGCCTGTCATGATCTTAACGAGGACTCCTTGTCTTGTGCGACATACTTGTAAAGGGTATCATAGTCAACCTGATATTTACATTACTGTGATAATTAAAACCTCATTGCATCTTCTAAATATCGTTCCATCTTGCACACGTCCCCCCAACGGGAGGAGGGAGAAGTGTTCCTGGAAGAGAGCTGAAGTAGTCGAACCTTGACCCACTGGGTTTGTGAGCCACCCATTCGCTCTTATACTAGTAAAGGCGTGGTTGCCCGCCGAGTTCCAGTTAGGTTAGATTAGAATAAGAATAAAAACGTTTACCCACATCAATTACTATAAGAACTAGAGCACAATATTTTAAAATAAGTTTATATGATGTGGGTCTTGGCTCAGCTTCAGTCAGCTGTACATCACCTAATGTGATGCACTAACTGACGCTGTTTTTATGCCAAAACCCTAGCTTAAGTACAGGTTTAACTAAATTAACAAAGGGCATCAAGAAAACGACGATAGACACAAAGAAAAAAAAACTTGAACATAAAATGTTGTATATAATATACTATAAATTATACTGTTAAAGATAATAATTATATTAATAAAATATTCATTACATAAATCATACAATACATAAGAAAAAAACAAATTATAAATACTTAAATACAAACAAGGTTCGTGTGATGTGGTAATGTCCCTATCCCCAACCCAGGCTCATTAACTATCTGGGCATAGATGACCCCACAGTTTTTATGTAATCATTATCACAGTCCCTAGAACACAGAGACCTCCACTGTTAGAGATGGGCTTTTCAGAAATGAGAATGCCCATTTTTCTTGGAGAAGTGGGCCTAATAAAATGTTCTCGTGCCTTAATGATTTCTTTTTTATTTGATAGTTAATATATTGTGTTTTCATAATCTGTAATTAATTTTATTTATTTGACCCTAGCATAACGACAATTGACAAAAACTTTTTTTACGTTAATAATTACATAGTTTCGATCCCGCAGATTTGAAATCCAGTGTTTTATCTATAATAAAGTACCTGTTCATAATAAAGAACCTAATCGTGTAAATAGTGCTATTTCATACATGAATTTTAACCAATCGACTATTTAATTAAATTATATTTTAATGCTGGGGTAAAAGAGATGTTGTAATTAAATAAAAAAAAAACACAATTAATTGTTATGATTATTGAATTGTATTTAGTTGAGGCACGCTGCAAAAAAGTTGGGGCCTGGTTTTGGGCAATCTCTTTACTGAAGAATTTGGCCTACACTCGCTACTTTGGCCAGATGGGTTGGCGACGGTCTAATAAATAAATAAATGGGTAAATTTCACCATGACGTTGCCTCTCTGAGCGTGTTCAATATACAAGCTATACCACGGTGAGTGTTCTTATCCCTTATTTCCTATTCCGCAACCGAACCACACGCACAGGCCAAAATATGCATCCACATACCATACCCACTATCCCTACGCGTACTCATACATTTGGAGACTCTTACATCTGTCGCACGCTAATGCTGTGGACTGCTCTCCCAGCCAGTGTGTTTCCCCACTCCTATAACCTGGAGTCCTTCAAGCGAAGTGTGAAAAAGCATGTTGTTAGGTCGGCATAGTGGTAGAGAATGATGCCGGTCGTTAGTGGCTGACGTCAGTTGCTCCCATTCTTGGACCTCGCGTACCGCTTACCATCGGGTGGGCGCGATGTCATACGTCGTTTTCAGTTCCACAAGTTGGTTATAGTGAAACCAGAACCGATGGCTTAACGTGCTCTCTGACACACGGGAACGGTGGTGTTGTAAATCTATGAATGTAAGAAATTTGTATTTCTCATTGGTACATGCCGGGGTTTGAACCCACTTCTTTAGGATATTAAGGAAAGCGTTCCTACAACCGCCATTAATCATGGACTATTTCCGTTTTTGGCTTAGTGTTAGTATTGGAATAAGAATGCGATATAATTCATCAGATATTCTTTTACTGAATTAAAATTTTTGGTAATTAATGTATTTTTCTAGAAGAAATGGTTGACAATGTTCTTTTAAAAGTAACTTCCAATTTATTAAAAAGAAAATGCACTCTTCTGTCTCAATAAAATGTAATGAACCATGAAACACGACACTGTACATTTAAGTTTCCAAGAATGAAATTTGTCGGAACTACATTGTTGCAAATTAAATTAACACTTGACTTTGTGCCAAACTTCACTCTAATTCTTAACCCCGATTTTATTAAAATTATGTATTAGACATTGTACTTTAACTGTTAGGTTATTAGTGTTAGGTGGTCAGTACAATAGCTTTCCGTCATGCCACTTAGCGGTACTCCCCTGGCTGACTCGCTGTGCCGCGCCGAAGTGAGGATCTGGGCGCTGGGCGTAGTGCAGGCGGGGGCTGGTTGAAGTGCAGGTGGAGAGGCCGCTCTGGATCCAGGCGCTTAAGTACAGTTTATGTTGAATATTGAAGTGGAACGTTGAACCCCAAATAGAGGGGGCACAACTTTTATAGACTATAGATAATTAGTTTTATAATAATTTTTAATACGTGATGGCGGTCGAACAGCAGTGCCGGCAACACCAGCGTGGAGTAGGGCGCAGCTGTCTTCGGGGACGATCCGCCGATCAATGACGTGAATGACATGAGCCAGTGAGTCGCTTCGGTCACAAACTCGTGCGCATATATTCAATATTTTGACCGAGACCGAATGAAACGTAGCATTTAAGAGAAGTGCAACAGATTGGTCGATTGTTGGTTTTTTTTAACGCTACAGTATATGCGTCAGGAGCAGATACAGGGGCCAAAATGCATTAAATTGTACCCCCCATATGTATGGCCGAAATTTAATAGCTATCGAGAAAAATATGTACATATTGGAATTTTAAGTTTTTTTTTGTATATTTGACATTTAATTCCAAATTAATAAAAAAACTGCATGTTTAATGGGTTCTTATAAAAAGATTTTGTAGCTGGAACTTCAATTAAGCTATAAAATAATTCATCATTACAGCCCCTAGATTATTATACATATTTATTATTATACATTACTGCGTCCTAGACCTCTTTTGCTGGAGATAGGCCTCCTAGAACATTTTTTTTTAATTTAGGATAATTTGGCCTAAACTAGCCACGCTGGCCAGACGGCTTGGCGAGGATATGATGTCAATTTTTTATGACAATTTATTAACGATTCTACAAGTTGGTATTAGTGGAAATAGGGCCGACGGCTTAACGTGCTCTCCGAGGCACGGAAATGGTGGTGTTGTAAATCTATGACAAATGGGCGTAAGAAAAGTGTATTTCTTATTGATACATGCCGGATGGGTTTGAACCGACCATTGTAGGATTTAAGGAACTGCGATTAATTTGAACTTAATTCAACAAAATAATTAAATTGATGAGCGTTTTAAGAATAATATTTTACGTTTCAAAAACTGTTGTCTCGGTCTATACTATAATATTACATTCCCTTACTACGGTCATTAATTATACAACTAACTAAAACATCGTATTTTGTTCAAATTAATTATGTTCGAGCTTAATTGAAATACCAGCTACAATATCATTTTTTAATAGTACTCATTTAATTTGTAGTTTTTTTTTTTTTGTTTTGGAATTTTGTGTTTTTTTTGGGTAAAAATAGAAAAAGCCCTTTAAATTTAGGGGCCACTGCACCACACGATCCTGACAGATAGTAAAGTATCATCACGACCTTTCAGGGTGGTTAGAAACCACGCTTATAAATAAGCGGATTCACATATAGCCAACTTTACTATAGGCCAATCATGACAAGTGGCAAGCTCGTCGATGTCTCCAGCGTACCAAACTCGAGAAATATCACAAATAAATTAAATATTAATTAAATTAATTTACATTAATAAATATTTTTGTGTCCCGTTTAGGAATCAAACCCGGTACCTCCGAGTCTTAATCCACGGACTTAACCGCTAGACCACGGAGGCAGATATACATCGAATTACCTGTAACCCCGTATAATGTTTGTGGGAAATGCCACTCTCGAAGTTGTGCAGGAATACCTCTACCTTGGATAGATTATTCAGCTAGGCGCTGCCAACTTCATTCATCTAGGATGGGCTTTCGGGAACTTCCTCTCATCGTCCATACCACAATGTTTGAAGACAAAAGTTTTCAACAGGCGCGTCCTCCCTGCGATGTACCGAGCAGAGACGTGGACACTAAAAGTGAGTCTGGTCCATAAATTCAAGATAGCTTCACTGAACTAATTATCTGATGGATATAATTCAAACGTTGATATTCCGTCAGAGAACCAAAGTTACTGATATAGCATTCAATATTAGCAAGCTTAAGCAGGACACATTTGTCTCAGAACCTCCGGGTTTGCCCTGGGTTCTAGAATGGAGAACACGGCGCAGGGTGGGGCGAACCCCCTTCAGATGGATTTATGACGTAAAGAAAGTCGCTGGCGGGGGTTGGAAAAGACTTGCGTGCAGTGGCGAGCGAGTGTATTAGAGAAATAAATGAAGAAAAAAAATTACGGCTTTTTGGACATATTTTTACTATCATAATATCACCAAATTTTAGATAGAGGACAAATCAAACACATTTGTAACAATTAACATCTATTTTACCAAAACAAATACATAAATGAAGACAAATTTCTAAGCATTCCATGGATTCACCGTGCGGGTGCCGGGTCCATTGTGTGTGGGTAAGAGATGAGAAGAATGGTGTCTCAGGCTTGCGACCGGCAATAGGCTGGTTTACAAATGAGGCATCCCTTTTTTAAATTTTATTGCGCGATAATACGCTCACCATCCACCGTTCTACTTCTCTCCCTACCCAACAAAATACTGTATGATTCCGTTAATGCCGTGTCTGCTTAGGCCCAATTATTTCAGTAAGTGATGCAAAGATTTTGCTGGAACTCCTCTCGCACCAACTTCCACTGCGTATTTATTCGCTTCTTTTGGAATATTTGATTTCCACGGAACTGTAAGTTCAATAAGGATAACTTTATTTAAGTTCCGAGAAAACATGTTACAACAGTTATGTCTCGAAAATGTCCGTAATTTTATTCCCTAGCAAGTTGATGGACTACATTGCTTACAGTACAGTTGCAGTACACTGACACTTGCAAAATCCTAAAGAGTAGCTATTCCATAACTGCGCTAAAGTTAGAATTTTGTCACAAATATAAATGAAATTTGATTCACGACACAATATTATTATGCATTAGGCCAAATAGCAGTATGGCGTGACGTTTAATTTCCTAAGAAAATTATGTGTATTCATTAACAAAAGGGCCCTATCTATTGTACATGATTAGGGCTGCCATTATTATTATAATATTATACTTTACCAATTTCAAAACAAGTATTTATTTTAAACAAAACCTTAAATGAAATAAACTATATTACAACAAAAAATAAATTTAACCCACAAAAAAAAAAAAACTTACAAAATATTTGATCTCATATTTGTTTTTGTGTTCCCCTCTTTACCAATCAAATTGCACGTTAATTATGAAATTAATGTAAAATAAATAATTGTAGAATATGTATATACGGTAGGGTGCAGCTGGGTTCCAACAAACAAGGCGAAAATTCCTGGTTCACGTGCTATTCAATTGGAAATATTTACGTAATGTCTAATTATTTCACTTGAAACTTTTGAGGCCGGAAATACGGACACATAGGTTGTTATTTAAAAAATACAGAATAATTATTTGGTAGTTATATACACACTTTTTTGACAGGTCGTTAGTCTGTACCTTACTTTTACGTCTGCGCAGACGCATGTCATAGACAATTGTCTTTGGCAGGCGTCGTCTTATAATATTTCGCATTGTATTTAATTAATTGATTACTAGGTATTCGTTAATGTTATTTTATTGTACGATTTGTTTATTAATTGTAATTCAGTCTATTTTTTTATATTTTTATTCACAACACGCTTAATAAGCTACCCGATTACCTTAAAAACCACAAAACAACAACATTCAAAACAAAATTGTATGACCTTTTGGCAAAAAAGGCTTATTATAATCTTAATGAGTACTTACATGATGCATTGAATTGCTAGATATTGTTGACATTTTATTTTGTAACCTGAAGGGAAATGTTTATATTTATATTTTAAATTATTTTTTCGGGACGGAGAAAAATCCAACAAATCAAAAATCGTGAAAATCTGTCCAGCCGTTCTCGAGTTATAAGTGTTCTAACAAACCCGACTTTGTTTTATATATTAAGATTTACTTATTATGGAATCTAATATATCAGAAATCTTCCCTGATGTTCACACAACATATTCCCAAAGTTTCACCGCGATCGGTCAAGTACTTTTGCAATGCATAGGGACACACACACAGACAGACAGACATTCACCTTTATAGATATACGAGTAGATAACACCGTTTGAAACAAAACTTACCTTATTAAGTAAAGCGAGTTAGTCGTATAAATAAATAAATAAATATTTCCAGACAGGTCACACAGCGCCATCTAGTTTCCGTGGTAAGCTAGAAGGCTTGTGTTACGGAAACTAGATGGTTGATAAACTACATATTATACTTTTTTTTTTGTAAATATATACATATTATACATATAAACACTCAGACCGAGACAAATTATACAATGTACAACTTGCCCCCGGTGGGAATCGAACCCACGACCTCTCGAGTTTACGGCAACGTTTGTTACCACTAGACCACGGAGGCGGTATATTTGAGACAATTTAAAAACATTTTTACAAGACTATAAGACAAATTTTACGTATCCGTTACGGCGGTGGTTGGCAGCCCTACATATGATATAATGGGAAGTCTGAAAGCGGAACAATTCTGATGCCCAAGTTGTTCGCTTTTATGTAAATTGAGCGCTAATTTATTGCTAGGTTTGTGCGCCTAATTAATTACATACTCGTATACACCTATATGCTTGGATTGAAAATGGTTCATATTGACTAGAAGAAATAAACTTTTTTAATATAGGTAATAAATAAAAAAATATTTTTTTTTTTATATTTCAGACAGGTCACACAGCGCCATCTAATTTCCGTGGTAAGCGGTAAGCTTGTGTTACGGAAACTAGATGGTTGATAAACTACATATTATACTTTTTTTTTTTTTTTGTAAATATACATATTATACATATAAACACCCAGACCGAGACAAATTATACAATGTACAACTTGCGAACTTTATACGATATATATATGTATATCTTTTACTGTTTTCGCTGCTCAAGAGTGGAACAAGCTTCCACTAGTCATTAGACGGGCGCCTTTAATAACTGTGTTTAAAAATCTACTTGTTGCTCACTTTTTAAATAAACAAAATAATTTGTCATGATAACTACAAGTACCTATGCATTATAATATTTATTTATTTCTTTACCTTTTATCGTGAATGATTGTACCTATGTAATATGATACGAGAACCTATCTATTAGTGTGTTTATATATTCATACATAATATATATTTATGTTTATTATATATATTATTTAAATTATATATCATGTAAGTTTTTATGTAATAGTATTTAATTATTCTTAAGTAATTATATTTATCTTAATGCACCCGCAATCCTCTGCCACACTCCCAAAGGTTAGCTGTTATAAAATGCCGGAAGGCATTAAGTTCGCCCTTGTACACTACTTTTTAAGTTATTTTGTGCAATAAAGAGTTTATAAATAAATATATTCACTTATTCGAAAATATATTTACAAAATATAAATTAATATTAATACTAATCCGCATTGGGATATACGAGTAAGTCCTGTCCGCGTGGAATGGTGGCAAGAACACTGGCAGCATTTACCCGCTGAATTTCAATACTGATTCTTTTGAGCGAAGAACTCAGAATGTCAACTGGAGTCAGACACTCATGACTGATATCAGTCCCTAACACTACGCTGGCTTGACTGGGCATGACGGCAATTTGAGCCTGATCCCGAAATGTGTAATACACTTTACTGGGTTTATCGGCACCTAGGCTTTAATTTCGTCTCTGATTATTTACTTTAAAATAACCAAATTAGGTGGCAAAGGATTGTAAACTCTACTCTCACAGGGATAAATCAGCAGGATCTAGACTCGGTTATAACTCGTGAAGACCATAGCTACTATAATAAATGTGCGTAAGAAAAGTGGTTCTCATTGGTACACGCCGGGGTTCGAACCGCTACCTTTGCATTTTAAGGAAAGCTTTCTTACAATCGGGCCACTACTGCTCCCTATAGTCTAATAGTATTAATTAATTCTAAATTAAGTAAATATGTATTTTAAACAAAAAAATTGTCGGACAAAAAACGGAAAGCGGCAAATGTTTTTTTTTTGTCTCTTTTCCTGATGGATGATGAATGAGGTGATAGAGAAGGCAAAGGGTCTAGCCCATACAGCCAAGTCTGACGTAATATATCTTTCTTTTTTATGAGTTAATGAGGTCATTATCAAATTCCAGATGCTGCAGAATTTGATGCTTTTCTTGGAGTCACTCGCGGCATTATAGCTCAAAGACGTCGGGTAAAATATGGGAGTCCACATCGCGGGAAAACTGCAAAAAAGAAACACTGCAACTTGTGCCCCATATTCAAAGTCCAATTTATCGTTTTCCACTAACAACTATTCACATTGTAGAACATTATTAAACATAACAACACCACTTTTGACCAACAATATTTACAGTAAATTAATTTACAAAACAAAAACTTGCACCTGACATGTGCGCGCAAAATGGCGCGAAGGACTCCCAAATGTTTTTGTTGTAAAATGGCAAAAGGTCCGGCAAAGGACCTATATAAATTTTATCCAAGTCTTCTAAAACTCATTGCTCATTTTTATTGTCCTCGGCCACGAAAAAAACCTAAAATATATTTTTTTAAATTACAAAAGGATGTCGTAAATGGCTGTTGATTCAAGACGATTTAGAAGGACCTGCTATGCAATTTATTGTTCGTGACGCAGTGGCCCTAAAATGAATCACCCCTTTAAGCAGAATAATCTTAAAACAGTCCGTAACTTAATTATGTTTCTTTAGACGCAAACACTATATAAAGGAAATTATTAAACGAACGGACACTGTTAATATTAACAACCCATAGTTGAATCACAGATGATGTTAACGAGGTCCAAGAATGGGAGCAACTAACGCCAGCCTCAGACGACCGACATCAGTCTCTACCACTATGCCGGCCTATAAAGATGAAGTGTGAACTTCGTTTGAAGGACTCCAGGTTATAGGAATGGGGAAACACACTGGCTGGGAGAGCATTCCACATCTTCAGCGTGCGACAGATGTAAGAGTCTCCAAATTTGTATGTACGCGTAGTCATAGTGGCTACGGTATGTGGAGGCATATTTTGGCCTGTAGTGGTTCGGTTGCGGAATAGAGAAGAAGGTATAAGGTTGTGGAGCTCTTCAGAACATTCACCGTAGTATAGCTTGTAGAAGACGTTCAGGGAGGCCACATCTCAGCGAAGCTGCAACGATTCGAGAGTTTTAGACACTGTAGTATCGTCCACTATTCAAATCGCCCGCCTCTGTAGGACATTGAGAGCATCTGTAAGGTACTTAGCAGAACCATCCCAGAGGTGAGAACTATATTCCAAGCATCACCTTATTTGTCTTTACCGCTCGATAGCTAGCTTACTACTTACTTGCTACTGATTACAATGTGTCAGTTAGACGTAGTTTGCTTGTTCAATCCGTAATGTCTTTGTATCATATCTTCCCCTTTTGTTTTAATCCAAGCGCCCAGACAGCCTATGAACCCTTTTAGGACTGTAATGTTTTCAAATTGATTCAGTGTGCGTTCAGAACTAAAATACCTACATATTATGCAAGAAAAGTAAGCGAAAGACGACCGTATATACGAACACAGCGTCCTAGACCTCCACTGCTGGAGATGGGCCTTCCAGAACTGGATAATTTGGCCTACACTCGCCACGTTGGTCAGACGACTTGGCGAGGATATGATGTCATTTTTATGACAATTTATTAACGATTTCACAAGTTCGCATTAGTGGAAGCTGGACCGACAGCTTAACGTGCTCTCCAAGGCACGGGAACGGTGGTGTTGTAAATCTATGACAAATGTACGTAAGAAAAGCGTAATTCTCATTAGTAGATGCTTGGTGGGTTTGAACCGACCTTTATAGGATTTAAGGTACGCGTTCTTACAACCGATGGCATATTAGGCAAAATAGTTATATACCTAGAGTAGTATCGTTGTATAACTTACTAAGTCACAATTTAGACATTGACTTATTTTGTGATAGTATTTATTCCGTGAGGAGCAAAATAATTTCCAATTTTGTAACTCTAAATAAATAACTATTGTTAGTTTAGTTTTTATTACTTTTGGTTTTTCTTTTTTTTTTGCTTGTATTTTTGTTAACTCTTAATTAGCTTGTAGTCATTAACATAGTTTTTAATCTATTGTATTAGCTGTAAGTTACCCAAATGAAATAAAATAAAATAAAAAATAAAATAATATATAATAAGTGCGACTTTGTACCTACTATTAAATAGAGTTACTCTCAAATAAATTTAGTATAATTTGAGGGCCACTACGCCGAAGAGAATACATTATATTGTCTATGGACATCGTATTTTTCCTCTCAAACTTGACAAAGGGAGATCTTTCACGAGATCATCAAAAACAATTTTATTGCATCGTTCGTGGTAATAGAATAGTTACTTATTTGCGTCACAGACTTGGTCTGTTTCTTTAAGAATCTTGTGTATTTGTTAGCGAAGAAGAAGGTATTTTATTTTCCCCAAATCGTACGGCAGGAAAATCCACGATATGGCAAATACTACTTTTCCAAAAAAAAATATAAACGACCGGTTTCCTTTCGGATTAAATTAAAAGTACATTAAATATAAATTAAAAACTACCTAAATAATTAAAATTAAAAATAAACTAACCTATAAATAAAATAAAAATAAAAAATAATAATAATAAAAAAAAACACATATTTTTACAATGTACAATCGCAGCACATTCCAAGAAACTCTGAATTCAAAAGTTCACAAAGATATAATACGTTATATATATTTTCTTATTATATTCCGTCTTCCTCTGGGATCGCCTTGCAAAATGGGATGGCCACTTGAAATAAGTTTCTGCCTTAGACAAATATACAAAGCAAAAGAAGATGTCCATATTAGTAAACTATGCTTACTACTTATACTTTTTTTAATATAAATTATTAACTTTTAATCGAAATAAATATTTACAACATATAAAATTAAATTAATATTAATACTAAGGATAGGGTTATAAGTCCCGTCCGCGTAGAATGGTGGCAAGAACGCTGGCTGCATTTCCCCGCTGAATTGCAATACTGATTCTCTGGGCGAAGAAAGAGTCAGCCCTCTTGTCACCGGAGGAGATGACAGGACGCGGTGTTATGTCTTTTAACAACTTATTTGCGCTAGGGCGCTAACAATGTGTTTCTGAGAATAATCAAATTATGCAAGTATAAAAAAACTTATTTATTTCTTTTTAATATACTGCTTACTTAATTAAGCGCAACAAGTACGCGGAGATCATCACCAATCACCATTTCATTCCATTTGCAGTTAAAACGATGGGCCCGTGGTCCGAGGAGGCGAGCTTGGTAAGAAACTCCACTTGGCGACGGGTGACCCTTTGAGTAGAGAATATCTTGTTCAAAGGGTCAGCCGCGCTGTTCAGCGGGGGACCGCAGCGAGTGTCCTCGGCACAGTACGCCCATCGAATAGTCGTAATTTTATTAATTAATTTTTAGTTTTTATAATTTAGTTCTTAATTTATTTTATTTTTTAATCTTTGTACTTTACTCTGAATAAATAAATATAATGCTTGGAATTTATTAAAGTGTAAATATTTTACTGTTCTAATCTAGATTAAAATAAAAGAACTACGTAGTTTTTATTTTAATTATACAGTAATAAAATCTTAAGTTTCGGCGCAGAGAAGTTTTCCTAAAAATATCACCACTCATACCTAGCCTAATCAAGTAGGTAGCGAAAAGTCCACGATCGCGCTAACGTTGACTTATGTCATTGTTTCTCTCTCTATTTTCTTTGTCGGTTGTGAGCGAGATCAATTAAGATATTGTTTTTAGGATAATGATTTTTATCTTTAAAAAAAAACCATTTTAATTTCAAAAAAATATATTAATATGTCTACGTTTAAGGTTGCTCAGATATGGAGAGAGATATGCTCGGTATTTTTTTAATGGATAAAGTCTTAAATGTGGACATCCGTCAGAGAACCAAAGTTACCGACATAGCCTTTAAAATTAGTAAGCTGAAGTGGCAATGGGCCGGACACGTCTGTCGCAGAACCGATGACTGTTGGAGTAGACGAGTTTTGGAGTGGAGAACACGTACACGAAGACGTAGAGTGGGCCGACCTCCAGCCAGATGGACGAATAACCTGAAAATGGTCGCTGGTGAGGGTTGGATAAAGGTGGCGGAACATCGTGTGAAATAGCAAGGCTTGGGGAAGGCTTATATCCGGCAGGTGAAGCTCTTAGAAAAGAAGAGTACACCTTATAAACAGCGCGGCGCGGTTTGATGAGTGCTTGGCGAATTTCAACAGGAAAACTGTTCCAGAGATTTGCGGCCACTACTGCGAATGGGTTAGACTTAAAGCTAGAGTGATGAGAAGTGGTAGGTAGAACATGATTGTGTGACGAACGAAGAGAACTGTCATGAAGTGACGAGTTTCATCATCATCATGGTTTTGCAAACATCACTTTTTGAGATTTTGGTTGTAAAATTTATTTTGGCCCTAAAAATGACCAAGCCAATTATATTATGACTCAGGTACAGAGTTTCAGAGAGCGCGGTAAGTTCAAAGAATTCTTGGGTCTTCCCTGCCGAGACTTTGCGCTCATTAATTAATTAATTTTAATTGTCGCGACACGTCATATATTTATATTTTCATATATAAAGAATACCTAATAATTACCAAAACAAAAAACTTGCACTTGCACTACCATGCAAAAGGTAGGAATACCTACTCTTACGTATGAAGTTTTTGCAGGTCGCAATTAAGACATTACAGAACTTGATAGGCGTATTTTTTTTTTAGAGCTGTCACAGGGATCCAGCCGTATTTTATGGGGCATATGATAAATAAATCCTACCTCCGTAGTCTAGCGGTTAATTCCGTGGATTCAGACTAGTATGATTTTATTTTTAAATTTATTTGTGATATTTCTCGAGTTTGGTACGTTGGTGACATTGACGAGCTTGCATGATTGGCCTATAGTAAAGTTGGCTAAGTGTGAATCCGCATCTGAAAGCCTGGTTCTGACCGCCCTGCAAAGGTTTTTTTGTTTTTTTAGTACTAGCGCGACATTTGATCTACATTTGGTCCATGAATGTTAGCAACTGTAATCGGACACTCATGAATGACATTAGTCCCTAACACTATGCCGGCTTGACTGGGCATGACGGCAATTGGAGTCTGATCCCGAAACGTGTGGATACACTTTACTGGGTTCATTGGCACGAACGGTGGATACTTCCTCTGGGCAAATTACCACTATCAGTCCGCCTACCACCTACGGTCGTGATAGATTATACTTTTTTCATTCAATCGAAGCCGTAATATCCACAGAACAATCTACAATGCGTAAAGATAATGCAGGATTGTGAGATGTGGTGAGTGATTGTTGATATCCATTAGCAACGAACTGATGACAAATGAATGACAGACATACTCGTACAAATTTAAGGACAGTAACATTTTTGTTGAATAAATGGCCCTAAAATTATATTGTATTGTACATAGAGTGAGAACCAAAAGTCAAGTTCTACGGCTCTCCATTCGTTCACATCATTCTGGTTTCATGTCGGACTCTTTCGCAGTTGTTGCAGTAAATCTTTGGAACACTTTGCCGGTCAATGTTCGGCATCCAACAGAAAGATTGGTATACTCACATTACTTAAACAGCTTCCTACAGCGTGTATAAGTGGATATTGTATGTAGTATAGTTATGTATATATGTATGTATGTAAGTACTATTAGTATGTAGTATATATATTATTAATAAATATAGTTATTATTTAATAATGATCAGTCTTAAATACGTCTTCGCACCTACTCCTCGATCTAAGTTATATTGTCCCAAAGGTGCTGTCAGAGAATGTCTAGCGGCATTAAGCCCGCCCCTTGTACATAGTGCAATAAAGTTTTAAATAAATAAATAAATAACAGCGCCGCTGTCTTGTAATTTTACAAAAACGGAATAAATGATATACAAGAATATTTATTTTAGCCTACATTAATGGATAAGATTTCTCAATACATTTAATTGCATTGCATTGTATTGTATTGTATTGACGGCTTAAGCACCACTGGATAGTTCGTTATGCAACCCATGACCATTTATTTATTTATTTAAAAACTTTATTGCACTATGTACAAAGGGCGGGCTTAATGCCGCTAGGCATTCTCTAGCAGCCAACCTTTGGGACAATACAGAGAATTTTGATTAAGAGGTAGGTGCAAAGGGCTCAAATATGAAACTTAATTTAAAAGAAAAATAAAATAAACTTATTCTATGATATCATAATACATATCAATATACATACAAATATGTACACAATAATACACATACTACACACTATACATATTTACACATAAATATACTACATACTATATATCTTACATACGCTGTTGGGAACTGTTTAAGTAATGTGAATATACCATTTTCTTAAAGAGTGATCTATTGGGTGCTTGGCGAATTTCTACTGGCAAATTGTTCCACAAATTGGCGGCCACTACTGCGAAGGAGTTTGACTGAAAGCTAGAGTGATGAGATGGGATAGATAAAACAGAATTGTGGGCCGAGCGAAGTGACCTGTTATGAAGTGATGAGAGATAGGCAAACTTGTCCTTGAGGTATTTCGGTGTTGCAGGCTCATTGAGAATAGAGAAGAGCAAACAGAGGATTCTGAGGTTCCTGTGACAACGAATTGGTAGCCACTTTAACTTAGCGCGATACTCAGAGATGTGATCGTACTTGCGTAAACAAAAGATAAACCGGATACAGGTATTTAGTAACCGGTCCATCACCATTGCTTGTATTAGCGTATTTAATTATATAAAAAGTGTATTTAATTCACAACAGTTCGCTTTTCTACGTATCTTGTACTATTAAATATACTACTGTGGTTGCAGAATAGTCTGAAAAACACGAACAAAGCGTTCTTTGGATTCCGCACATTACTGATATGTGATGCGATACGTCCATTTAATATCTGTATCGCTTTCATTAATAATAACCATTATAGCGGAAACACTACTGCGTGTTTTGTTTTTAATAACTGATATGGAATTCCGGATGAATTTTAATGAATTTTCGGTGGAATTACCAATATTAATTATAATTTTACTCCATGCCAAATATTACAATAAACTGCCTCCGTGGTCTAGCGGTTAAGTCCGTGGATTTAGACTCGGAGGTACCGGGTTCGATTCCTGGTAAGCACAATAATATTTAATAATTAAAATTTAATTAATATTTAATTCATTTGTGATATTTCTCAAGTTTGGTACGCTGGAGGCATCGACGAGCTTGCCACTTGTCATGATTGGCCTATAGTAAAGTTGGCTAAATGTGAATCCGCTTCTATATATGGTTTCTGACCACCCCGAAAGGGAAACGGTCGTGATGATACTTAACTTTTTTTTTTACTTTTTACAATTTTGGTGTTCTAGTTACAATTATTTCCGAATTATTAATTAGAATGGTGAATTGTAAGCTTCGTTGCGCATAAAATATATAGCTCCTGACAGCGTTAGTAAGTAGTATATATGTATGTTTATGTATAATAATGTGTATTATTAGTATATTGATATTATGATATATATGAAGATATATGATGTAAGTATATATTAATCTTATTGAATATTTTTTTTATTTCACAGTTTCCGCTGCTCGAGAGTGGAACAAACTTGCTCTGGATATCAGACAGGTGCGGTCTATTAATATAATAAAAAATCTACTTATTGGTCACTTTCTCAGCAAACAACAATAGCTCTTCTTGGTTAACATCTATCTATCAGACTAACTATTTTTATTGTATGTAAAAATTACTATATATAATATAATACCTTTTTTCGTATGTGTATATATTTATTTATTTAAGTAGTATGTAATTGTATATTTATAATAATGCACACCGCACACGCGCGTGGTGGCTCGGTTGTAAGAACGCGTTCCTTGAATCCTCCAAAGGTCGGTTCAAACCCACCCGGCATGTACCAATGAGAAATACACTTTTCTTACGTACATTTGTCATAGATTTACAACACCACCGTTCCCGTGACTCGGAGAGCACGTTAAGCCGTCGGTCCCGGTTTCACTAATATCAACTTGTGGAATCGTTAATAAATAAATTACAATATTGAATAAACTATATTAAAACAAAATCTAAATTTAACCTAAAAAATAATAATAAAAAAAATAGCTCCTCGAAATCGCTGTCTTGTGGCATGGTGCCCAATACACTAGCAGCATTTCCCCTTTGAAAGTCAATGAGCCTTGGAACAATTTCTTTATAAATAGTCATTAAAATAATACATCATATCCTCGCCAGCCCGTCTGGCCAGCGTGGCGAGTGTAGGCCAAATTCTCCAGATATATGTTCTGGAAGGCCCATCTCCAGCAGTGGAGGTCTGGGACGCTATGTTCTAGGGGCTGTAATGAATAATGGACACCACAATCCTCTATCACACTCCCCAAGGTTAGCTGAAAGGCATTAAGTCCGTCCTTGTACATTAATTAATTAATTAGTTCTTTTTGTTTCAGATAGCCGATGCAAAATTACCCTGCGGCACAATTTAATAAATTACAACGGGTTAAAAAAAATGAAAAAAAATGTGTACAACTCAATAACCCAACAACTTCAATAACCCAATCAAACTGGGGTAATCACCAATTCGAGCACTCACAACTTCTGTTTGATATCAAACACATTTGGACTCAATATCTGACATACTCGTAAAACAAATGTTCCCAAATTTTGATTGATCTGAAAAAGATTAAAACAATTATTCATCAAAATAAAAAAACGTCTGTGTGTGTATAGTCTCGTACCTTATCTTGTTTATGATCACTCTAATTTGAAATTTGGGTTAATTCCTAATATGACAAGAAGACGACAAATAGCATTCATAGTATTCCATGTATTCTACGTGCGAGTGCCGGGCCCATTACGTGTGTTGAAAAAGAGACGAGAAGAATGGGGTCTCGGGCTTGCGACAGACTGTAGGCTGTTATACAAAGGAGGCCTCCTCTTTTGCGTAACAAGACGCCCATCCACTATTCTGCGTCTTTCCGTCAAACCTCAAGCAGAGCCATCTTTAAAAAACTAGTCTATAGTCGTACTTTACGGCTTGGCGAGGATATAATGTCAATTTTGAATGACAATTTATTACGATTCCTTAAGTTGGTATTAGTGGAACCGGGACCAACGGCTTAACGTGCTCTCTGAGGCACGGGAACAGTGGTGTTGTAAATCTATGACAAATGTACGTACGAAAAGTGTATTTCTCATAGGTACACGCCGGGTGGGTTTGAACTGACTTTTGTAGGATTTAAGGAACGCGTTCTTACAACCGAGCCACCACCGCGCCTAAAAATGCCCTCTAGAGACGTCCCATCCGAGATAGTCCCAAGGGACTGGCAACATTTCCCCTCCGTACAGCGAGGCTAATACGTTGGCAGACATAATTGCCAGCCTTCCTGTCTTCAGACCTTTCCGTTAATAATAAAGATTATGACATTTCTCTTGGTTTTCAGATTAGACCGCTGAGATGTACTACGGTTTTGCCTTAGTTCTAATCAAATCCGTATAGTGACTGTGTGTGTGTAAATGACCATAGGGTAAGCTTGCGTCTGTGGGCCAGACCGATTGAATTAATTATATCATGGCATTCGGCCTGACCAGCGACTAACCCACAGCAAACCGGAATGACCTAAATCATTTGTAAAGTATCATCACGACCGTTTCCCTTCCGGGGTGGTCAGAAACCACGCTTATAAATAAGCGGATTCACAAGCCAATTTTACTATAGGCCAATCATGACAAGTGGCAAGCTCGTCGATGTCTCCAGCGCGGCGTACCAAACTCGAGAAATATCACAAATAAATTAAATATTATGTAAATAAATAATTTACATTAATAAATATTTTTTGTGTCCCAACTAGGAATCGGACCCGGTACCTCCAAGTCTAAATTCACGGACTTAACCGCTAGACAAATCGTTTGTTTTTGTATCAAATCCAATATATATTATCTGTGGTGGTTATTCGAGTTTGTTGAGAATTACGAACTCATTTATAATTTAATTTAGCAACTCTGAACTTGGTGGTATAAGTAAGACAGTAATTTCCGCACAACAAACACAAACAAAAACTTTTGATAAAAAAGGGGTTGTGCTACAAGGACCTAATATAATAATCTAAGGACTGGACATCGGAAACATTGTGGAGACCTCGTCGGAACTCTTATTCGAAAGTTACTCTACTCGTATCTTCAGCCAGTCCAATAGAAACTATTGCCGCGTTCCAGTTATAAGCACACATAATTTAAGCCAAGTTACTTTTTTTAGCTAGGTACGTTAGCGTCGATAAATGGAACGATTTTGGTCATTTTTTTGACATTGACAAGTAAAAATGCCCAAGAACCTAGGACAAGCGTAGTCCTAGATAACAACCATATTGCGCAGCTTAGATTTGACATTTGACAGTCTGTCTAAAGACAACCCGCTGTTAAAAAATATTTTTTAAATGTTAACATTTGCGTTTTTGTGTTAAATGAAACTAAACGAACCCAAACAAAACAGAACCATACCGAACCGAACCAAATGAAAACAAACGATACCAAACGAAATGAAACGATGTTAGCTTTTAATGCTGGCGCCCCGGCCAATTCCTATAAACGGAACGCGAGGTACGAGAATTTTTCTTTTTTTACATTGCAGACTTTTATGACATTTACTAAAAAAAAGGAAAGTAAAGTATCATCACAACCGTTTCCCTTTCGGGGTGGTCAGAAACCACGCTTATAAGTAAGCGGATTCACATTTAGCCAACTTAACTATAGGCAAGTGACATGTGTGTGATCATGACAAGTGGCAAGCTCGTCGAATTCTCCAGCGTATCAAACTCGAGAAATTTCACAAATAAATTAAATATTAATTAAATGTATTTATTTACAATAATAATTATTATTGTGTCCCGACCAGGAATCGAACCCTGTACCTCCGAGTCTAAATCCACGGACTTAACCGGTAGACCACGGAGGCTGTTATACATTTACTAAACTTTACAATTTAGGTACGCGTGTGTGTTAAGTGTCGGTTCTAGTGTTGTAAGAACTAAAAATGTTCGGGCCAAAAGAGATTGCCCAAAACCAGGCCCCAACTTTCTTGGAGCGTGCCTCAACAAAATATAATTCAATAATCATTTTTATTGTTTTTTTTTTTTAATTAATATTAACATCTGATTTACCCTAGCATTAAAGTACAATTTAATTAAATAGTCAATTGGTTAAGATTTATGTATGAAATAGTTACAAAACATTATTTATACGATTAGGTTATTTATTATGATCAGGTACTTTATTACAGATAAATCACTGGATTCCAAATTGTCGAGATAGAAACTATGTAATTGTTAAGGTACAAAAAAGTTTTTGTCAATTGTCGGTATGCTAGGGTAAAATAAATAAAATTAATTACAGATTATGAAATTACAATGAAATAAAAAAGAAATCATTATGACAGGAAAACATTTTTTTGGGCCCGTTTCTGCCTCCGTGGTCTAGCGGTTAAGGCCGTGTATTTAGACTTGGAGGTACCGGCTTCGATTCCTGGTCGGGACACAAAAATATTTATTATTGTAAATAAAAATACATTTAATTAATATTTAATTCATTTGTGATATTTCTCGAGTTTGGTACGCTAGAGACATCGACGAGCTTGCCACTTGTCATGATTGGCCTATAGTAAAGTTGGCTAAATGTGAACGCTTATTCATAAACGTGGTTCCTGACCACCCCGAAAGGGAAACGGTCGTGATGATACTTTACGTTTCTCTAAGAAAAATAGGCATTCTCATTTTGTAACCAAGAGATTGTATAAAATACCTTATCTGTAATAACAAGTCAATGCTATCTTCGTTCCAGTGTATTTAATATGTTAGGGAAAGAAGTGATGTATGTGGTGCGGGCGGAAGTGATTGGCGGGTGACAGATAGAGAAAAAGTTTTCTTTCACAAATAGTAAAAGGGGGTCGAGTTTCGGCTGTCTGGTACTAGTACATACATAGTTATACGGCATTTATCGAGTCCTGAGAAAAAATCTAATAAAAATGTATAAATCTAATAAAAATAATAACTTTTTTTTTTTTTTTTTTTTAATTCTTTTATTCAGATAAAAACTTAAACTATTTACATTTTTAAAATTATACACTGCATAACAGTTTGTTGGCGAATAGTACACTCTTTTTCTAGTTTTTTTTTTTTTTTTTACACTATATTTTTAAAACAAAGTTATTTAAGATTAAATCACATTACTGTTGTATTTACCTAGCAAAAGCAACTTAAATTTTCCTTTAAATTCTTTTTTTGTCATTTCACAGTCATCAATGGGCATAATATTATTAAATATAATGGGAGTTAAAAAAAAGGAGTTCTTCGCGCCATTTTGCATGGACATGTCAAGTGCAAATTTTTGTTTTGTAAATTAATTTACTGTGGATATTATTGGTCAACAGTGATGTTGTTTTGTTTAATAATGTGCTACAATGTGAATAATTACGGAAAACGATAAATTGGACTTTAAATATGGGGCACAAGTTGCAGTTTATTTTTTGCGGTTTTCCCGCGCTGTCAACTCCTATATTTTACCCGACGTGTTTGAGCTATGGTGCCGCGAGTGACTCCAAGAAAAGCATCAAATTCTGCAGCATCTGGAATTTGATGATGACCTCATTAACTCATGAAAAAAAAAGAATTATTAAGTCAGACTTGGCTGTATGGGCTAGACCCTTTGCCTTCACCTCATTCATCATCCATCGGGAGAAGAGAACAAAAAAAAAAAACAAAAAAAAGCCCATTGTTCAGTCGCCAAAAACTTTGATAACTTCACCATTAAAATAATTCTATATATTTTTAAACTAAAACTTTTTTGTGAACATATTATTTTCTCTCCAAAATACTTTTCGGTATAATAGCCCTAATAGGTATTTTTACAGTGTGACCTAGTTAAGCCTAAAATATCCGCTGCCCACAACATCCCTCTGGAATTTAATGAACCATAAATTAATTTGATATGACCCGTTTAATACGAGTATATTACACAAATCCATACTAATAATAAAAATGTGACAGAAATTGTCTGTAATGTGTGCCTTTCACACCTATATTACTAAACCGATTGTGATGAAATTTGGCAGATATGTTTCTTGGAATCCAGGGACTGATATAGGCTATATTACGTCATCGTCTGAGAACAGTCAAAATCGGTCCAGTAATATAGGTGTGAATTATGGACAAACAGACACACTAAGAGACAAAGCTTATTTTACTTATTTTAAAATATTGATAAAAAATGGTCAAAGTCAATGTCACAGTCAAAATATTTTTATTCATTACAATAATTTGTGACACGCTATTATTTAAATTGATAAATATATATATATATATTTATATGCTTCTGGCTTCAGTAGAAAAGGAATCCGGCCACTGGTTACACGCACTGCCTTCTGCGAACCTCGGCACACTGCTTGACGATGAAAGTTTCCGTATCGCCGTTGGTCTACGGTTAGAGGCACCATTATGTATCCTACATAGATGTCCGTGTGGAAAGGAGGTCGACTGTCTTGGAGTTCATGGGCTCTCCTGTTCCAAAAGTGCGGGCAGATTTTACCGCCACGGCTCCCTTAACGATACTATAAAAAGGGCTCTAGCCACCATCGAGGTTCCAGCTCTTCTAGAGCCTGTTGGAGTTATCCGAGATGATGGCAAGAGACCCGATGGTATGACGTTGGTCCCCTGGGAACGGGGACGTGCTCTAGTGTGGGACGCCACGTGCGTCGACACCCTTGCCGCGTCGCATCTCAGGGGGACAGCGCATAAAGCGGGAGCCGCGGCGGAAAATGCGGAGTCCAGCAAGCGGCGCAAGTATGTAAGTATAGTAAAAGAAAGTCCAAGCGCAAAAAAGTTTTTAAAAGACATAACACCGCGTCTTGTTGTCTCCTCCGGTGACAAGAGGGCTGGCTCTTTCTTCGCCCAGAGAATTAGTATTGCAATTCAGCGGGGAAATGCAGCCAGCGTTCTTGCCACCATTCCACGCGGACGGGACTTATATCCCTATCCTTAATATTAATTTTATTTTATATGTTGTAAATATTTTTTCGAATAAATGTATATTTCTTTTTTATATATATATATATTCTGTCAAGTGATTTATTCGAAGTTAATTAGTACATTAAATATAAATTAAAAGCTACCTAAATAATAAAATTAAAAATAAACTAAACTATAAATAAAAAATGTCCTCTAGAGACGTCCCATCCGAGATAGTCCCAAGGAGACTACCAAATTTTCACTCTGTATAGCAAGGCTAATACGTTGGCAGAAATAATTGCCAGCCTGTTTCCAGACCTATCTGTCATCCGCTTTGACAACTCCTTGGCCAAGCGCCTCGCTGACGGTCCCCGTGGCCCATCGTAAATATTATTGTGTTCCGAACAGGAATCGCAGCCGGTACCTCTGTGTCCCAATTTACGGACTTACATTAGGACGCTAGACCACGAGTTATTTTAAATGATTTTAATCCTGCTAGTGAAAGACTAACAACAAAGCGGTTCAAAGAGTAATCTGTTAGCAGAAGACCAGCAGCTTAGCATTTGATAAAATTGCATTATTTTTTTTTCAATGTTTTGTTTAATGTAATAAAGTTATTGATAAATATCATTGCATATTCTAGGTGCGGGTGCAGGGTCCAACGTGTGTGGGAGAGAGAAGAAGAGATATGAGAAGAGTGGTGTATCGGGCTTGCGACCGACAATAGGCTGGTTTGTTTGCAGTTGCAAATGGCTGGCGAATGACGTCACGTACCCCATGTTCGACTTTTACTTTATTACGCTTTGAAAGACGTCCAAGAAGCGTTTTAATTCAATTTAAGGAAAATTCAATAAAAAAAAGCGCGCCATGCTTTGCTGTCAAGTCGAACACGCCGTTCGTATTATTAAGTGACGTCACTCACGTTGACTAATTTATTAAAATCTAAATGATTTTGTAAAGTATCATCACAACCGTTTTCCTTTCGGGGTGGTCAGAAACCACGCTTATAAATAAGCGGATTTACATTTAGCCAACTTTACTATAGGCCAATCCTGACAAATGGCAAGCTCGTCGATGTCTCTAGCGTACCAAACTCGAGAAATATCACAAATAAATTAAATAATATGTAAATAAATACATTTACATTAATAAATATTTTTGTGTCCCGACCAGGAATCGAACCCGGTACCTCCGAGTCTAATCCACGGACTTAACCGCTAGACCACGGAGGCAGCTTTACTTTTTTTTAAAATGATTTTGTTAATCGAAATCGCAGGTCGCACATACACTCTCCTTTCTTTACGGCATTGTCTATAATCCCAATGCAACCCCTTACCTAAAAGCTCGTTTTCAATTTCTTTGTGACTCGCACGGTCTTTCACTTCGTTCTTCCCATAACAACTTACTTAAAATCCCTCCCCACTCTTCCAGCAGATATTTAGACTCCTTTTCAGTATCAGCAACTCGCCAGTGGAACCTTTGGTAATCAGACAAGCTCCATCTCTCTAAATATTTAAAGACAATTTATACAATTTTTTACACCATAAACAGAATAACTTACCATAACTTTCTACTATGTACTTAGATATGTATTTATTATTTATGTATATATTTATTTAATATGTATATTTAATTAGTATGTATTTATATTTCATTATTGTTGATCACAATAGTATTTCTGCACCCGCTTATAATGGCTCAAAGTCAAAGTCAAAATATCTTTATTCACGTAAACCTATTACAGGCAGTTATGAAACGTCATTAATTTAATTATTTTGAATGATTCTACTCCTGCTAGTAGAAGACTAAGCAGCAAAGTGGTCCAATAAGTAAGCTGTTAGCAGAAGACCAGCAGCTGAGCAGAGCTTAGCAGCTCCCCATTCACAAAGGTTAGTTGGTAGAAAATGCATTTATAGCATTAAGCTCGCCTTTGTCCGTCCCCACAATAGTTTTGGTTCTGTACAGTAAATAATTTATTATTATTATTATTAATTAAATAATAATAATAATATAATAATAAATAATAATAATAATAATTATAATTTGGAGTCCTTCAAGCGAAGTGTGAAAAAGCATCTAGTCAAGCCGGCATAGTGTTAGGGACTGATGGTTGCTAACATTCATGGACCTTGCGCGCCACTTACCATCAGGTGGGCCCAAGGTCACATGTCGTGCTAGTATAAAAAAAAAAAAAAAAAAATGTCATCTGTGATTTTAGGTACTCTGATATATTAAAGATTATAAAAGATATACATATAATATTATGTAAGTCTTGTTTTAAGCGGTGTTATTCTTATATAAATATCAGCATGGCAAGCTTACAATATTAGTTCTCCTTGAAAGTAAAAATTGGCATTTGACATCATTGCAACTGTCACATACTTTCAACAAGTTCTTGTACATTTCAACAAATAGACGGTAGGCGGACTGATGGTGGTAATTTGCCCAGTCTGCCGGGGCGGGGAAGTATCCACCGTTCGTGCTGATAACCCAGTAAATTGTATCCACGCGTTTCGGGATTAGGCTATAATGCCGTCATGCTCCGTCAAGCCGGTATAGTGTTAGGGACTGATGTTAGTCATAAGTGTCTGGTTCCAGTTGCTAACATTCATGGACCTCGCGCGCCACTTACCAAGGTCACAAAAAACAAAAAAAAAACACTAGATCCACGTTGTATTTGTAGAAAATAAAGAAAAATCTATATCTAGTGTTTATTTGTTTTGACAGTAAATATTTGATTGAAAAGATCGTTCCTCCGGCGAATAGTAAATGTTATCATGGATCAGCGGGACGGATGAGGGTATTCAACTTTATGTATTCTGGCATCCTTGGTTAAATGTGAGCGCGGGTTTACGAGGTGCCGGCTTATGGGAGCCTAGAGTAAACCGCGGGACCTATTCGACTGGGGTGTTTGGTAGGTCGGGTCTAAAACACTTTATTTTAATAATAATAAGTTGTAATGTGGGACTATTATAACGTTTATAAAATATTATTGCTATCAGTATTATGTATTTTCAAGTTAGCTGGTTTCGTAAATATGCTTTATTGTAAAATATTTTTTTTTATTTGTTTTCTATTCACTTTTTATTTTATTTTGTTTAATTCTGAACATGACATGTGACATCTAAAGTTACACCTGATTGTAAGCGGTACGCGAGGTCCAATAATGGGAGCAATTGACGCCAGTCCCTAACGACCGGCATCAGTCTCTAACGCTAAGCCGGCCTAACAAGAACAATTTTCACACTTCGCTTGAAGGACTCCAGATTATAGGAGTGGGGAAACACACTGACTGGGAGAACATGCCACATCTTCAGCGTAGCAATTATAAGTACGCGTAGGGATAGTGAATGCATATTTTGGCCTGTACGTGTGGTTTGGTTGCGAAATAGAGAAGAAGGGATAAGGTTATGGAGCTCCTCAAAACACTCACGATTGATGATGAACGAGGTGATGGAAAATGCAAATGGTCTAGCCCATACAGCTAAGTCTGACGTAATATATCTTTTCTTTTTATGTGATAATGAGGTTATCATCAAATTCCAGACGTTTCAGAATTTATTTTCTTGGAGTCACTCGCGGCTTTATAGCTCAAACACGTCGAGTTAACAGCTCGGAAAATCGTAGAATTTAAACTGCCATTTGTGCCCCATATTTAACGCCCAATTTATTGTTTTCCATAATTATTCACATTGTAGCACATTATTAAATGAAACAACACCACTTTTGACTAACAATATCTACAGTAAATTAATTTACAAAACAAAAACTTGCACTTGACATTTTCGCCTTTATTGCAGGGTCACAAAATACGGCCCAAATGAGTCTAAAACAAGTTGGAGAAAGGAAGACTTGTGACGATTTGCACGCTTTATGAGGTAATGCCAGTCTCAAGCTTCGTTTACTTCTATTATTTTGTACGAAGAGGCTGCAAATTTGCGTTCCTCATTCGCGTCAGGCGATCGTTACAGTTTACGGCTGCAGGTATTGCTCTGTAAGCTGTTTACTTTTATAGGGAAAACGTTTTAAATTACTTTTCTCATAAAATATATTACATAATTATAAACACACTACCACTGCTTTGCATGAATATCCACACACTTCAGAAATATATACCTACATATCATAAACATATCATAAAGGTTGGCCTCGGTATGAACTTGGACAAGACAAAAGTCATGTATAACGACCATGTCGTACCGAGATCAATCTGCGTTGGTAATGCCACTCTAGAAGTTGTGCAAAAATACGTCTACCTTGGACAGACTATACAATTAGGCGTAGCCAACTTCAGCAAAGAAGCCGATAGACGCATTCAGCTAGGATGGGCGGCATTCGGGAAGCTGCGCCATATCTTCCTATCAAACATACCCCAGTGTTTGAAGACGAGAGTTTTCAACCAGTGCGTTCTTCCAGTGCTGTCGTACGGAGCAGAAACGTGGACACTAACATTGGGTCTGGTCCACAAATTTAAGGTCGCTCAGCGGGCTATGGAGGGAGCTATGCTTGGTATTTCTCTGATGGATAAAGTCCAAAACGAGGAAATCCTTCGGAGAACCACAGTTACCAATATAGCCTTCAAAATTAGTAAGCTGAAGTGGCAATGGGCTGGCGTGTCTGTCGTAGAACCGATGAACGATGGACTAGACGAGTTCTAGAGTGGAGACCACGTACGGGGGAAGACGCAGAGTGGGTGGACCCCCCGCTAGATGGACGGATGACCTGAGGAAGGTCGCTGGTGGGGGTTGGATGAGGGTGGCAGGAGATCGTGTGAAGTGGCGAGCCGTGGGGGAGGCCTATATCCAGCAGTGGAGAGACACAGGCTGATGATGATATCATAAACAATTCGACGGTTAAAAAGATGTGTTACTAATTCATAAATGACTTCTCACTACATATTATAAAACGTTGCTTTGCCGCGTCTGTCTGTCTGTCTGTTCGCGATAAACTCAAAAACTACTGCACCGATTTTCATGCTGTTTTTACCAATAATAGAGTGGTTCTCAAGAAAAGTTTTATTATATAAGTTTTTAACAATATTTGTTACACCTCCAGGTGTCGGAAAAAAATAAGCCCTCTGGGAGTTTTCAACGAAAACGCTGCCTGAATCATTTGTAATGTATGTTGGAATTGTGTATCTCATATAGGTCTACAGAAAAGTCAGCGATGGCATATGTCTATATCTTAAGGATAACATACTATATCTATTTTAATATACATAATACGTCAATACAAAAAATATATCTTATCCATTAATTTAGGTTAAAGTTAATATCCTTGTAACCCATTTTTTTTTTAGAAAGAAAGAAAGAAAAAAGTTTATTTGTAAAAAAAAACACAAGCAGTAAAATAATAATAATACAATAAACAAGATAGTGTGGTGACAAATAGGGAATCAGCTCAGCAATAAGCTGCAACACTCGGTCACAGCGCTGATTTTGATATACCTAAATATAAATAACATAATAAATAAATATAAAGCTACGAAAAATATTCTACAAGGAATATAATAATGATTATTGTATTAACACAAACTAATTACGTGAAAATTAAAAAAGAAGCAATATTTAAAAAAAAACTTGTCCTTAAAATAAATAATTAATATACATAAAACTATGGCTATATAATATGGCTAATTATTAAAATAAATAAATAATCTTTACATGGTAATATAACCTAGTTTTCTTGATTAGCCGTGCTGCTGCAAGGATTGTTGAGATGTGAGCAAATATATTTTAAGTTTGTTTTTAAAAGCGACCACCGACGTTTACTTCTGTAAGTCTTAGTTCCAGTTTTAGCCGTAGGACTTGAGTGGTTGTCCCGATTGTATTTTTTTTTATTGTTTTTAATTTAAATTACTATCTTTGTTTGTCATTTATTTGTGTCGCATATTATAATTTAAGATATAAGAAGTGTGTCAAAGTAGAGGAATTAATTGATAAAAAATATATTTATTTTTTAACACCGGGCTCAAAAATTCAGCAACATTAGTAGTAAGGGACATCAATTACCTACCTTCCTTCGCAGTTATCATACAATACCCCGAGTCCGCCAAATGAGGGGCATAAATGTTAGGATAGTCATTTATTGTGTGACCCGCAGCTCTATTCTTGTATTTTTAAATAAATTCATTGACATATTATGGTGAGAGCGGTCGTGGCTCGGTTGTAAGAACGCTTTTCATAACATCCTAAAGAGTAGTGTTGTCCAATCTTGGTCTTGGTCTTGCAGTCTTGGTCTTGTAATTGCTTTTTACAAGACCAAGACCACAAGTTAGCAAGACCAATACCAAGACCACAGATAAGTTAGCAAGACCAAGACCACAGATAAGTTAGCAAGACCAAGACCACAATAAGTTACCAAGACCAAGACCTCAGATAAGTTTTAAAAATGAACACAATAGTGCGAGAATAGCCCGCTCGACCTGACCATAGAGCGCGTGGTTGATCCGTATTTGTCAACCTTTCCGAAATGATTTAGAATTCTTTGTAATGAAATTTTGAGGTTGCGCAGCTTTTGTGTCTCGAAATCGTCATAACTTATGAATAAAATTTCGCTTTGAAAAGACTGCATACAATAAGGACTGTTTCTTTAGTTGACACTAGCTGACCCGGCGAACTTCGTACCGCTATGGATGTCGTGTTACTTATTAGCTGAACTAAATGTATTGTTTAGAAGTATAATCTGTTATGTACATTTTCATGGAAATAAATAAATTAATAAATTTATGATTCAATCGAAGTAATATTATTAATAATTTTTATTCGAAGTAATATACAAACAATATAAAATAAAATAAAAATTAAAACTAAATTAGAAAACTAATTATAAATAAAAATACTCACCCATGATTTGTTCCTGTGGCAGTGTGCCAAGAACACTTGCAGCGTTCCCCCGCTGCACAGCAATGCTGATTTGCTGCGCGAGAAAACTGCAAGCCCTCTTGTCACATACAGCATTAACCAGGCGCTTAGACAACTCTTTAAATAACTTCTTTGCACTTGGCCCCCACGGACCCATTGTCTCAAGACCAAAAGGCACAAACACGTAGTCATTGCTAATCGACTCGTATTTGCGACTTTTGGCGTTTTCAGCTAAGTCCGCTGCAGCCCCGGCCCTGGCAGAGGTACCCTGGAGATGAGACCTAGCAAGGGTGTCGACGCAAGTAGCGTCCCACACCAATGCTCGTCCGTGACCAAGGCACCAAGGTCAATCCATCGGGTCTTTTACCGTCACTGCGAGAGATCCCAGACGGTTCGAAAACCGATGGGATTCCGGCAGTAACCAAAGCGCGATGGATCACATTGTTAACAGAACCGTGGCGGAAACGACGACCGGCACTTTTGAGACAAGACAGGCCGTGGTGGCCAAGCTGATCAACGTAATCAATCGAAGTAATACAATGAATATAAAATATTATGTTCAGCACTTTATTAAGATAGTAACGCAAAATAAATATATATAAAAAGTACAATAATCAACTATATCAATCGGTTTAATAATAATACTCACGCAAAACAAATCACAGACAATTTATTTATTTATATAGTACACATAGCAGTACATATATTATCACACACATAACATAGTATAATTATAACTTATCTAATATATGTACCAATTAGGTGTCACAGCATTCACCAATATAAAAAAAAAGAAGAATTTCGCGACGTAAAAGTGAGATTAATCGATTTGACAGTATTTTTTTTTATTAAGATAAGTTAATCATTTGGTTATTTAATCTATATTTAAGGAGCTCGATATAAATTTCTTTACGTACGCCTAAATATTTGACAACCAACATTATTTGACAGGTACGAAATCCACGAATATTTTGTATGGGAAAATGTTTTTTCTTTTAATTTATTATTTGGTAAATTTTACAATTTTATTATTAGTTATTCTGCTATTCTGGACGGAGACAAATCCAACAAATCAAAAACCAAGAAAATCGGTCCAGTCGTTCTCGAGTTCAACAAACCCGACTTGGTTTTGTATATTTTGGTTCTTATTTATTTAGTACAGGATATCTTAAAAATATCCCTCTGGACAAGGAGACATTTGGAGACAGGAAGGCTGGCAATTATTTCTTCCAACGTATTAGCCTTGATATACTGAGGAGAAATGTTATATTTTAACCAGCAGCTTAATACTGAATTAGTTAATATTTTGTTTTATAAACTGTTAAGTTAATAATAGACGCGGAGGTACCGGGTTCGATTCCTGGTCGGGACACAATAATATTTAATAATTTAAATAAAATATATAAGTATATATATTTTGGTTCGCTAGAGACATCGACGAGCTTGCCACTTGTCATGATTAGCTTGTAGTAAAGTTGGTTAAATGTGAATCAGATTTTTATAAGCGTGGTTTCTGACCACCCCGGAAGTGATGATACTACTCAATAATTATACCTATGTTAATTAATTATTTTACCCATTACCAAAATTAAATATACACTTTGCGGCTAAGTCGCGTTTCGACGCTCATTTTGTCTTAAATGACTTTATAAATTTAAATTTAAATAATATCGTCTTAAAACTTGTATTAAGGACTGTTTATATCTATAGACTTTGTCGCTGACGATGGAGACTGAGGCTTATCGATTAAGCGCGTATGATGCTCAGACATCCCTATGTGATTTTGTTTACGATAGCTTTTCCGCACTTAGTCTCGATTGGCCCATTGTGGATCTTTAGTCTATCAGCGGAACCATCTGATCTCCTCCAGGAACGCCAGGAGACCCGTCACGTTCCTGTAGAACTCCCAAAGAGTCCTTGCAGTCTGGAGGAACCTACCTCAGTCTAAGCGCAGCCACAATATCGCACTCCAAGAGTACATGCGCGGCCGTCTTCTCCGATATGCATCCTCTACACAGTGGACTATCTGTAATGTTCAGAGTTAAAAGCGTGGTTTCTGACCACCCCGGAAGGGAAACGGTCGTGATGATACTGATTAATAATAATACCTACATTAATTAATTATTTACCTACTACCGAAATTAAATTTACACTTTGCGGCTAAGTCGCCTTTGGACTGAAGGAGTGTTCCCAACTCGATCGCCCCCCTCTTGTCATGTTTTACAAGTAAAAGTAAGGTGTCTTAACGACTTTTGACTTTTTTAGCCCACTTACTATGACTACTTACTGGCCCATCATGACAAGTGGCAAGATGTCTCTAGCGTAGACTCGAAAATTTTACAAATTAATTAAACCAATTATTTCACCAGAAACCGAGATATAATACAAATAAATCTTGTAATGTATGGACTGTTTAATTCGTGACTAACTAATATAACAACTAATACGTCTGTCGATATGAACACCCTTTAAACAATCTGCGTGGTTTTTGTGCACTCTTGGTAACCATGGAAACACAATCGAGTGTGCCAACATTTATTTAGGCCCGAATGTTAATTTGTCTGTGTTTGAGTTAGAAAATTTGTAGAAACCATTTTTCAGCACAATTAACTTGGAACAACTTTGGTTAATATTATTACAGTTACAATTTTAGGCGAGACAAGCACATAAAAAGAGAGAGAGAGAGAGAGAGGCAAAGCTTCTTTCTCATTTCATCAGCTCTTTACTATATAGGCCTCCCCTAATGCTCGCAACTGCATGCGATCTTTGCAACCATCATCCATCCCTCACCAGCGACCTTAAGTCATCCGTTTCTCCGGCAGAGGGTCCTCCCACTCTCTACCTTTATTTATCTATCTTTCAATATCTATTTCTGTGAAAAAAAATTCATTTCATCATTACAGCCCCTAGAACACAGCGTTCTAGACCTCCACTGCTGGAGATGGGCCTTCCAGAACTGAATTTGGCCTATACTCGCCTCGCTGGCCAGACGGCTTGGCGAGGATATGATGCCAATTTTTTTATGACAGTTTATTAACGATTCCACAAGTTGGCATTAGTGGAACCGGGACCGACGGCTTAACGTGCTCTCCGAGGCACGGGAACGGTGGTGTTGTAAATCTATGACAAATGTACGTAAGAAAAGTACATATGGGACGTCTCTAGAGGACATTTTTTATTTGTAGTTTAGTTTATTTTTATTTTTAATATTTAGGTAGCTTTTAATTAATATTTAATGTATATTAATTTACATCGAATAAAAGTGTAATCTTGTTAAAAATATTGACCAAAAGATTCCTGTGATTGACATACGTTTTAGGTACAAATACAGAATACGCATGAGAGTAGGGTTAATGCAGTAAAAATGAGGTCGTTGCGTCGGATATGCGGCGTCACATTGGCTGACCGCACAGATATAGATATCTGTGGCTGACCGCATACGTAACGTCGTCGAAATACGGAAAAGGGTTGGTATAAAAGAAAGCATAGGGGACCAAAATATGGAAAGGCATGCTACGATGGTTCGGGCATGTTGAAAGGATGAGCAAAGAAAGATTGACGAACCAGATATATAATGCGAAAGTTGTGGGTGAAAGAAGCCCTGGCAGACCGAGACTCACATATCACGATCAAATAAATAAAACACTGACTGAAGGTGCATTAAAAAGCCTTCGTAACAAAAGAGCATGTATGAAGAGGTTATTGAACGTCGACGAAGCGAAAGAGGTATGTCGTGATCGTGTCAAGTGTCGCTCAATTGTCTCTGCCTACCCCGCAAGGGATCTGGCGTGAAAATATGTATGATATATCTTTTAAAATTTGTTTCTTATAAGTGACACTATCAGCTTAAGATAGTTTTTGATGTTTATACAAGCAGTATAAAATAATTACAATATAAATTGAAACTACTTAAAAGTAAAAATTAAAATAAATATAAACTAAACCTAATAAAAAATAAACTATAAGTAAAAAATGTCCTCTAGATCCTTCAATGATAGTCCCAAGAAGACTGGCAACATTTCCCCTCTGTATAGCTAAGCTAATACGTTGGCAGAAATAATTGCCAGCTTTCCTGTCTCCAGACTTTTTCGATAGCCGTTTGGACAACTCCTTGGCCAGACGCTTGGCTGAGTGTCCCCATGAGCCCATCGTCTCGATCCCAAACGACACAATTTCGTAACCTGTACTGAGGTTGGTGTATTTGCGCAGCTTGAGGTTCTCAGCAGAAACCGCCGCACTTCCCGCGCTTGACGAGGTCACCTGGATGTGTGATGGTGCTAATGTGTCTACACATGTCGCATCCCACACCAGGGACCTGCCAAGTTTCCACGGCCCAATCAGCTTGTGTAACAATACAGGGTTTTTAATTGATTAAAAAATATTTTATCTTGCGTTTATTAGATGGGCACGGTGTCACAGTTCGTGTTCTGTACAAGTTTTAATATAGTATTCGTTTCCGGGTTTTCTCATTATAGATTCAGTTATTAAATGGTGGTATTGTTGAGAATCAATTATGGCGACCGCCAGTGCTCGAGGCGATATGATTAATGAAGTTTTTATGAGAAGGTCTGGCAACTCGCCAAATCTACATTGACATTACCGATTTCAGGCCAGGACACACCAGTAGCCAAATTAATATATTATATCGATTAAATTATTATTGCGCGGTGGTGAAATCGTTAATAAATTGTCATAATAAATTGACATCATATCCTCGCCAAGCCGTCTGGCCAGCATGGCGAGTGTAGGCCAAATTCTCCAGATATATGTTCTGGAAGGCTTGCTGTAATGATTTGGGGGTTCAATTTGTTGCCTATCTTTGTACCACTTACTGTAAGAATTAGGCCTAAGCAGGTCGCCGTCATTACATTTAGGAAAGACCTTCCAAGACGGCATTAACGGAATCATACAGTATTGGGTCGAGTAGGGAGAGGAGTGGAATGGTGGATGGTGAGCGTATTATCGCGCAAACAAACATATTTATTTACAACATTATTATATATAATTATATATAAGTGAGTTAGGACTTTGTTAGCTCCCTCTCGCCGACGTCTCGTAAACACCCGGTCGGTGTGGTGAAGTCTTTCAGACCCAATAGCCGTGCGCTCGGAAGCGATCCCGCTCATTAAATTTTTATGATGGCAAAGCTAATTTTGTTTATATTGCTTCTTCTTTACTTCTCTGCCTCCGTGATTTTAATTTTAATTTTCTTATTGAGGTTTACGAACAGTAACAAACAAACATACAGTGTTACACGGAAAATCGACATATCCGGAATATCGACATATCCGGAAAAATTTCATACCATAGAAAGCATTACATTATTATTATAATATAATTATTTTTAATGTAACATTTAGTATTACGTATTCATTATTTTTTATTTTAATAACTAATGTATAAGTTTGTTAACGGAATTGCACGGCGACAAATGGTAATTATTATATTGATGCTTGTGTCACGTGTGTGTCTTGAAGATCGTTGTTAGTCTTCAGGTTCTCATGATGTGGCGTGTCCAGTGGTCGTCCCTTCCTTAGAAGGTCATTGCAGTGGTGGCACGTGTGTCGGGTCTCGGTCCGCCTGGTTAAGAGAGGGGAATTGCTGGCACATGCGTTACGTCCGTGGTCGGGCGCTCCTGTGGAGGCGTTTGCCGAAAATAAATAAATAAATTTAACATTTATTATTCTTAAATTAACAGGGTTTTTTTCTTTTTCTTATTTCATCAATATTATTTATACAAAACCTTAAATTAAATAAACTATATTACAACAAAATCTAAATTTAACCTAAAAAATATATAATAATAATACCTACATAGAATATAAAATTATTTTTTTTCGGCTTTCGGGTTGCACATCGTCAAGTAGTCTATCTCAATTCTGACGTGCCTGGTAGGGTACCGCTGTACCAGGTATTGTAATCTCATAGGTACTGTAACGGGTACGAATAGGTTTCGCAGTTTTATTTGAATTTTAATAAATAATAGTGTTGTTATTAATACGAAAATGACATAGTAGATGGGTTTTTGTTTTGTAAAAGAGAATCGAGAGCTCGGACCGATAGGTCGACAGAGAGAGTATTTTTATAAATATTAGAATTTAAATAATAATTCCGGTTAAAGTCAATCGCGTAATAGTGTCCCGCGTAGGAAAGAGTTTAGTTTTTGTACATTTGTTATTATATATATCGAAAATATAAAGTATAAAAAGTTTTATGCATTTTTAATAAAAAGGAATTCCGTAGAATTCTCTCCGTAACAAATAAAAGCAACTACATCCAACCGCAGGCGTTGGATAATCCTGTCACCGCAAAGGCAGGTTACAGTACTCATAGCTAAATTTAAAAGGTTATTTAAAAAAAAAATGACTTTGAGCCCTGTCCAAAATGATACCTTTTCGACATATTCTATATAAACCTTTCAACAACTGGCCGTTAATTTCGGAAACTAATATTTTGATATATTGATATATTATTTTCGCTAGTATTTATATGTTTTTAAAGAGAATGGACTGCATTAAGTTGGTTTACTTATCGGGTTCGATTCCTGTTTGTGACACTATTTTTTTTTATATTTCTCGATTTTGGTACGATAGAGACATCGACGAGCTAGCCACTATTCATGATTAGCCTATAATAAAGTATTATTATTATTATTATTTTTGTTGTTTGTTTTAACTTTTTAATTAATGTACTACTAACTTAGTTAGTAAGTTAAAATGTTACTAACAATGGAATTATTCTGAAATAAATAATTTATTATTATTATTATAAGCTAGATTTCTGACCTTTCCTGAAGGTATGAAATGAAAAGAAATATTTATTTAGGCAGATAAAAAACAGTTAACAATAATGACATTTGTTGGCTAAAATATACGTGAAGATACTTAAATACCGTAAGCTAAAAATTTAAAATAGTGAAAATTCCCCATTGTGAAATAAAACAAAATAATTAATTTGTGTAATAATAATTTAAAATGTGACAGTTTCAAATAACGGCCGTCCCTTGCAGTTTGTATTGGAATTGTTCAGCGATTCTTTATAGCAAAATTAATGGGAAACATCAAAGTGGGCAATATTTCAGCGCCTTTGTGTTGAGTCACATGAACAAGTGTCACGGTGGAAGGAATTTGACAGTAATGAATACTGAGTGTCTACTCCTGAATTACTAAGATAATGCTAAAATTTTTAACCGGTTAAGTGCCGATAAACGTTTGAAATTACTTAAAGGTAATCTCACTACTTATATATTTATAATAATTAATTAAGAGATTTTTGTGCTACAGTAAAGTAAAGTATCATTTTTTTAAAGACAGTGAATCGATAAATCATCAATGATACGCCCCCTGCCTGAAGGGCCAACGCGGGTGGGGGTCGCATGTCTGACTCATCGTGAGGCCTCCTAAGGAGTCCCCAGGGCGCCTACGGACTAAAACCCTATAAACCGACTCTGGCTCACTGTTGGCCCTGCGTGCCTTAGCACCTAAGTCTGAGTCGTGGCTACTGAGTGAAGGCTCTCGTTCGTCACGACCGTTTCCCTTTTGGGGTGGTCAGAAACCATGCTTATAAAAAAGCGGATTCACATTTAGCCAACTTTACTATAGGCCAATCATGATAAGTGGCAAGCTCGTCGATTTCTTTAGCGTACCAAATATAAAAAATAAATTAAATAATAATTAAATATATATTTACATTAATAAATTTTTTTGTGTCCCGATCAGGAATCGAACCCGGTAGGTACCTCCGAGTCTAAATCCACGGACTTAACCGCTAGACCACGGAGGCAGTGATACATTACTGGAGAATTTAGCCGACACTCGCCACGCTTTGGCTAGACAGGTTAGCGAGACAAACTTAATAAAGGTATTATCTAATAAACCTTTGGAAGAATGACTAAAGTTATTGAAATGTAGAAGAGGAAAACTAAAGATAACTCATAACAATAAATAAATATACAAATTAATAAAATGACATAAATATAGGCGTAGGCGTCCGGACGGGATGTCATTAATTCCATATACTAGAGGCCGCGCACTGGTTTGGGATGCCACATGTGTTGACACACTCTGTCAGTCACATGTGACATCCAGCCTTAAGAAACCTGGGACCGCTGCAGAATCAGCCGCACGCCTTAAGCGCAACAAGTACGCGGAGATCATCATCAATCACTATTTCATTCCATTTGCAGTTGAAACGATGGGCCCGTGGTCCGAGGAGGCTCTTGTGTTTTCCCGCGAGCTTGGTGAGAAACTCCACTTGGCGACGGGTGACCCTTTGAGTAGAGAATATCTTGTTCAAAGGGTGAGCCTCGCTGTTTAACGGGGGAATGTAGCGAGTTTCCTCGGCACACTACGCTCATCGAATAGTCGTAATTTATTTTTTAATCTTTGTACTTTACTCCGAATAAATATTATTAATTATATAAAAAAAAAACATAAATATTATTAAGATAATATATGTATTAACTGCCTCCTTGTAAATAAACCAAATTAGAATTAATACTGATGTCTTTTTTCATATCAAAAACTATTATATTTTTAAAAAAGTATTTAACCTAAAATGTTTATTCAGATGTTTCGTATATCGTAAGTTTTGAGTAGGCCCCCAGTGTCTAGCAGTCATTTAACAAAGATTTGCGGAAACGTGCGGACACCCTTTGTTCTCGGTTTAAATTAGACATCTTAATCCAACTGACATTTAATAAACAACTTATTCGGCTTATTTATGACTTTCTTTGATTTTGGAGAAGAATTCATTTTGAAACATTTTAATTATTTGTCGTCTACTGGTGTTTATATTATGAAAATCTAGCTGTTAAAATTTAATTAAAAAATAATTAATTTTTAGCGACCGTCAAGCTCAATGCTCTCAATGTCCTGCAGAGGCAAGCAATTCGAATAGTGAACGACACTACAGTGTCTAAAACTCTTATCTTTTTACCTTATTATTATAATATAATTATTTTTTATGTAACATTTAGTTACTATTATGTATTATTATTATTAACTATTAACAAAGGCTCGGTTGTAAGAACGCGTTCCTTAAATCCTACAAAGGTCGGTTCAAACTTACCAGGCATGTACCAATGAGAAATACACTTTTCTTACGTACATTTGTCATAGATTTACAACACCTCCGTTCCCGTGCCTCGGAGAGCACGTTAAGCCCTCGGTCTCGGTTTCACTAATACCAACTTGTGGAATCGTTAATAAATTGACATCATATCCTCGCCAAGCCGTCTGGCCAGAGCGTGGCGAGTGCAGGTCAAATTCTCCAGATATATGTTCTGGATGGCCCATCTCCAGCAGTGGAGGTTTAGGTCGCTGTGTTCTAGGGGCTGTAATGATGATGAAATTAACTAATGTATAAGTTTGTAAACGGAATTGCACGGCAACATTTGAGTACCTACGAAGTAATTGTTATGTTGATGCTTGTGTGTGTCTCTAGGTCGTTGTTAGTCTTCAGATTCTCATGGTGTGGGGTGTCCTGTGGTCGTCTTTTCCTTGGAAAGTCATTGCGGTGGTGGCACGTTAGTCTCGGTCCACACCCTTAGGGCCTGGTTGAGCAAGGGCTGGCAAATGCGTTACGTCCGTGATCGGCTGTGGGGGCCTGGGACCTCTGCCGAACACGTTCAATTCATTGTTCTTAAATTAGCAGAGGTTTTAGCATTTTGTCAACTTTCGGGTTGCACATGGGCAAGGAGTATATTTTAATTCTGATATGCCTGGTGGGGTACCGCGCTGTACCAGGTATTGTAATATCATAGGTACTCATGCTAAACTTAAAAGGTTATTAATTGATTGTTGTGGTGTAGTTCTGTATACTTATGTCTTATTTTGTAAATCTGATATAGCTGAGTTTTCATTGCAGATTCCTTTCAGTCAGATTAAACTTTAACAGGTCACTGGAATCTGCTAAGCTGCTGGTCTTCTGCTAACAGCTTACTCATTGGACCACTTTGCTGCTTAGTCTTCCACTAGCAGGAGTAGAATCATTCAAAATAATTTAAAATAAATTTATATCTCTCATTAGGTATTAGGTATTTATATCTCTCTTGTAGGGCTTAGTCATGGTGATATTACTTAAGTTGGTCATTTGGAGAAATTGGTTGAATTTAAACGAGCGGAAGTTCCCAAGAAAGATGAGGGAACAGTTTAAACTTGTTATAAACTTTAAACCTAACCTTCAACATTTGCTTGCAGAATTAACTCAATAAATGGAACTGTCGAGAAAATACTCACAAACCCTTAATTTGTAATTAAAACTAGCTGTTTGACTCAGCTTTGCTCGTGTAACATAGTGACCAGCACATATCGTGTACAATGACGGCATATACCTGTATCACTGGGTTCTAATTAACATATACGAGTTGTATAGGCGTGTAGGTAAGGCGATGGTGGCTCGGTTGTATAAACGCTTTCCGTAAATCCAACAAAGGTCGGTTCAAATCTCCCGTCATGTACCAATGAGAACTACACTTTTCTTACGTACATTTGTCATAGATTTATATCACCACCGTTCCCGTGCCTCGGAGAACACGTTAAGCCGTCGGTCCCGGTTCCACTAATACCAACTTGCGTTAAAAAATTGACATCATATCCTCGCCAATCTCCAGATATATGTTCTGGAAGGCCCATCTCCAACAGTGGATGTCTAGGACGCTGTGTTCTAGGGGGTGTAATGTAATAGGCGTGCAGAGTTTGTTTACGCCATTATTTAACTTATATTTGTAATAGTTAAATCGGTTAATTAAGAGCAATCCAATTTTTCTTCTATTTCCAATAAACAAGCAGCAATAAAATGTAGGTATGCTGCCACTAGATGGCGCTACGGTACTTTAAAATTGCATTATTAAACAAATTTGCAACGAGAAGTACCTACATGTTGATTTGCAGAAAATAGTTTTCGGTATAAGGTTCATTGCTTGATTCGTCACTCGCACGTCGCGCCGCGCCCGTGACCCCGTTCTGCTGGAAGACGCGCCGCCTGTTCTGCTGCAGACGGCTGTGCTAACAAAGAACTACGTAATCGTGAAGTGATTAAAGTTTGGCGAATATCCTGGCCAGGATAGGTGACTGTGAAGCTGTAAAGAAGTACGTGGCATACTTTCCTTATATTATAAGTGACTCCATCCGTTTCTCTGTATCCGATATCATACATAGTAATAAATTGAATACAGTACACTGATGCCTTTTGTTGGCATTTGATCCGGGCCTGCGGCATAAGCATAGTTAGCTAGAAGGTCCTGGATCAGGTGCAAACAAAAACGAAATAAAAGGATAGACAGATATAGCCTTGGGGTCACATGTCCTAGTCAAAGGATGACGCCATATAGTCTATGTCTGTCCATGGGTTCCAAGGAACATCTAGGCCAATTTTGATCAAAATCGGAACAGTAAAATAGGCTTAAAAGACAGACATACATACATATTTACATACACATTATGTACAAAG
This sequence comes from Tinea semifulvella, assembly GCA_910589645.1. Taxonomy (NCBI): domain Eukaryota; kingdom Metazoa; phylum Arthropoda; class Insecta; order Lepidoptera; family Tineidae; genus Tinea; species Tinea semifulvella. The sequence continues at coordinate 10,026,417 of OU342599.1, forward strand.
TTTCTATTTCATATTAGTATTAACACTATTCTTCTCCACTTTCTTTGCCAGACACGATGGACCCCTAACTCGTACGCTAAACCCATGAAATGCTAAGAAATATGTTTTCTTCTTCTTAGCTCTGTAGTTTGTTTTGATCCATGTTTGTTTTTGTGCAAAAATTTTAGATACCTACTTTAATGCATTCAACAAAATAAATTCAATTTCTTACCACAATAACATCACACATATATAGATTTACACACGTCTACGCACCGCCATACACACCCTCGTAAACACACTCACACACAAACTGTTATGATTTTAAATTTATTATTTTATTTTAGATTTTAAATTTGTAGTTTTAAATTGTAAATAATTTTAATTAACACCTTACAATACATATCTTTATTTGAATTGACAATCAGCTCACCCCGACCGCTGCGACACATCACTTTGGTGCAGTGGCTGGGACGTAAACCAAAGTCCAATCCATAGTAGGTACACTGGGTGTTTAACTTTGAAATCAACAGAGACTATCGAAAGACTATATAGTAAGCTGGGTCTTACTGCTAAATGTTGAATGATGCAAACTAAACTTACTCCTCTATAGACTAACCTATTTTGTATCAATTTTTGTATTTTTTATTTTTGTATTACCAGTGTACTTCTCAAATAAACGTATTTATTATTATTTATATATTATTATAAGAAGGTGCAGCGGCTGAATTGGCTGCAAACGGCAAACGTAATAAGTACATAGAGTTGGCAAATCGTTACTATTTTGTGCCGTTTGCCGTAGAGACGATGGGCCCTTGGTCTGAGGACGCTAAATCGTTAATACGCGACATAAGCGTTGCCATCCGAGCGTCAACAGGTGATCCTTTGAGTAGGGAATATCTTATTCAGAGGATCAGTGTTGCCATCCAACGAGGCAACGTCGCCGGAGTCCTCGGAACATTAGGTTCATCTTCTCCTGGATTCGATGACATGTAGATTATAATCTTGAATCTTTGAAGTATTTAGTTTTTATATTAATTAGGTTTATCTTTTAGTTTATTTAATTTAAGGTTTTGTTTAGTTTATTTTTAATTTTATTGTTTAGGTAGCTTTTAATTTATATTTATTGTTTGTATTTGTGTATCTTACTTCGAATAAATAATTAATTATAAGAATTTAAAAATAATTCCTTGTGTAATTTGGTACAGTTTTGAGAGGACCTATCATATCGTATAATTTTCGCAAATAACACAAACTAGGCTATCTAAGATGCTCTACATAAAATTACTTATTCTAGATTAATCTGAGAATCTCCAGGTCATCTACATACACTTAAATACAATGTAAACGGGGTACTTTATCGCAACCACATATTGTAAAATAAATAGAGCATTCCACCTTCTAAGTGATACTTTATATTTTAGAAATAATTACATATGTAGAAAAACTAAACACTTATCTACGTGGGACACTATTACGCGGTAGACTTTAACTAATTATTATTTTAATCCTAATCTTTATAAAAAAAATACTCGCTCTGTCGACCTCTCGGTCCGAGCTCCCCCGATCTTCATTTTTTTCTTCTTTTTAAAACAAAAACCCATCAAACCTGTCATTGTCGTATATTGACAATACTATTCTTTCTTAAAATGCAAATAAAACTCTGTAACCTACATGTACCCGTTACAGTATACACATTAAATAAAAAGTTAAAAACAAGCAGCAAAAATAATAACAATAACAACAAAAATAATAACAATACGTGTAGAGGCTATGTAGAGGCTGCTCTGAAGAGTTTGCCTCGTCTGTTTCGTTCACATCTCTCCCGAGTGTAGGCTACAATACTTGGCTTTGAAATGTATCATCGGCGATGTAGAGGCCGCTCTGAAGAGTTCGCCTTATCTGTTCCGTTTAATTTTTTCCTGATTGTAGGCTACAATATTTGGCTGTGAAAGCGTCAGCGATGTAGAGACAGTTCTGAAGAGTTTTGTTTACATAGCTCCCGAGTGTATGCTAGAAGACTTCGCTATGAAATGTAGCGTCAGCGATTTTAAGGTCGCTCTGAGGAGTTTGCTTCGTTGTTCCGTTTATATTGCTCCCGAGTGTAGGACAAGACTTGGCTATGAAATGTTAAAGGAGTTTGCCTCGTATGTTCTGTTCACAATGCTTCCGAGTGTAGGCTACATGACTTAGCTATGAAATGTAGCGTCAGCGATGTAGGGGCCGCTCTAAGGAGTTCGCCTCGTCTTCATAATCATGTAATTATCATATGAAAATCTCATTGAATCGTTGACCTAATTGTTTCAATTTAGCCCGAAATGAATATGATTTACAAAGATTGAATAGTTTTAAGTGGACGTCTTGATGTTTATTTAATAATATGTTCTTCTGCACTACATGGATCAAGACAATTCAAGTAACAAGTTAAGTTACCTACAAAATGAAACTCAGTGTACAAAAAAACGGGCAAAGCGTCATTTATGGTGAGTCCTTGACTAAAACATCAAATACTGGAGAACCAGCGGGCTCTTGCATTAAAAAAACTATTCTGATGCTCAGACCCGGCCTGAGGACGGAGTGGATTGAGTAGGGATAACTCATAACAATAAATTTTAATTTAACAAATTTTTTTTTCCTGCAACAATCTTCCTTAAGAGGCATACAAATATTAATTTAAGTCCTAACACTAATTAACAATTATTCTAAAACTACCGCTAAAATAAAGAATTTATTTAAACACATTAATCTTGTTCATATATCAATCTTACACCCGTATTCTAAGACATTTAACAAGCGTGCTTGGTCCTAATTTATTTCAAATGTTATTTGTGTATGTCTTAGTTTATAGTATGACAATGCCTCTTTACAGCAGCTATAATTTATGTGACATTTTAATAATGTTTTAGCTTATATTTAAATTGTAAATAATTTTAAATAGCACCTTACAATTCATATCTTTATTTGAATTGACAATCAGCACACCCCCCGACCGCTGCGACACATCACTTTGGTGCAGTGGCTGGGACGTAAACCAAAGTCCAATCCATAGTAGGTACACTGGGTGTTTAACTTTGAAATCAACAGAGACTATCGAAAGACTATATAGTAAGCTGGGTCTTACTGCTAAATGTTGAATGATGCAAACTAACCTTACTCCTCTATAGACTAACCTATTTTGTATCAAATTTTGTTTTTTTTTTTATTTTGTATTACCAGTGTACTTCTCAAATAAACGTATTTATTATTATTATTTATTATTATAGTATGACAATGCCACTTTACAGCAGCTATAATCTTAGAGACATCCTCATAATTGTTTTCGTCTTAGCTTATAGTATGACAATGCCTCACTACAGCAGCTATGATCCTTGGTGTATTTATTTTATAACTATGTATGTCTTAGTTTGTAATATGACAATGCCTATTTACAGCAGCTATAATTTTAAGATTAATAATTATTTATTTAAATTCTTTAATGCACTTCAAAATAGTACAGAGGCGAGCTATAATGCCAATAGGCATTCTTTACCAGCTAACCTTGGGGATCGAGTAAGGTGATAGGCAGGATGAAAAAAAAAAGAAATTTTAATGATACAGTTAATAAGTTACTGAACTAATTCTAATATACTACACATTATATCTAAACACATAAACATACATATTCCATACATACAATTATACATACAAGTACATCATATACATTATAACTTAAATAAATACACGGTTATTTAAATAAAACACTTATTCTGTTTCTCCGAATGATGTGGTTATTAAACGTTTAAAGACGCTGACAGACGGTGCACGTCTAATTATGTATATTTGGGTTATATATATATTTTCCAGAAAATAAGCTTTTCGTTATATTAATTAATTTTTTGACATGTGAAAGCGCAGAATACATTATATTTATCGTCCTATGCCTACTTCAAGAATAAATAAATTAAAACTGAAAAAAATGTGCGACGCAATAGTACAAAGCAGCGAAAGTATTTAAAAAATGCTTTGCTCGATTCGATAACGGATTTTACTTGCTAGAGCTACAGGTCTTTGTTTTTCTTTTTTTTGTTACTAAAGAACTGTTACGTTATGTTTTAATCTCCATTGTGTATGTAAATTATGAATGATTCTCACGTATCTATAGTGGCAGAGGTTTGTCCTGCCTTAGTATTCTTGTTAGTGTTGCCAGATTATGAATATGTAAAAATATATTTAACAATAGGTTGGCAAGTTTCAGGAGAAAGGTCTAGGAGCAAACTGGGGTTTAGGATTGATAGTTGTCGCTTGGGTCGCCTACTCCCGAACTACTCGTAAGTTTAATATACATTTATTCGAAAAAAATATTTCCAACATATAAAATAAAATTAATATTAATATTAAGGATAGGGATATAAGTCCCGTCCGCATGGAATGGTGGCAAGAACGCTGGCTGCATTTCCCCGCTGAATTGCAATACTGATTCTCTGGGCGAAGAAAGAGCCAGCCCTCTTGTCACCGGAGGAGACGACAAGACGCGGTGTTATGTCTTTTAAAAACTTTTTGCGCTTGGACTCCATGGGCCCAGAGTTTCTACAGCAAACGGCACAAATATGTAATCTTTTAATATACTTACATACTTGCGTCGCTTGCTGGACTTCGCATTTTCTAAGTTTTGTTTTTTTAGTTGTTGTGGTTCTTCGCGCCATTTTGCACTATTGCAAGTTTTGGTTTTGATAAAAATTTACTGTAAGTACCTATGGGGCAGAAGTTGAAATTATTTTTTTACTGTTTTCCCACACTGTGAACTCCTAAATACCCTACGTGTTTGGGTGATATTGACGCGAATTACTTCATGAATAGCATAAAATTCTGCATTACACTGAGCACCCGCCATTCAGTATAAATATTGAATCTAACCTGGTACCATGTTGTCTAAATCTACGGTCGTAACCGCTAGACCACGAAGGCAGTCGGGATGTTTTTATTTGACTAAAATAAAAAATACTTAACCCTGAACATATTTCGTTAGGCAATCCATCACCGTTGCCTTTGTTAGCGTATTTTATTCCACAAAAAGTGGATTTCATTCGGATAACCGATCGGTGAAAGTCGTTCTTATACGTATATTGCCCCGTGTTTGACTGAATTTCGCTTTGACAGGCGTTGAGAGAGCTTTTTCATCCGATTTTAGTTTTTGATGACGTCGAATAACCAAAGACCCTTAAGGACGCGGGTTTCACAGCGAATTACATCACTAATTTTACTGCGAATGCTTTTAATGGGTAGTGCAATCAACGCAACATTCTTTTTTTTTTTTTTTTTTGGTCAAAAATGTTGTTAAATTTTGCAGCATTTCCTTTCGATTTTATATTACCATCGTCGTACTTTGTCTTATTTTTCAATTGTCAATATTTATTATGTCGTTTAGTTTAATTGTTATTTTAAAATTTTAAAATATTTGAAGATATTCTGTCAGAATTAGAAAGAAAATGTACATTTGTCTTTTTATTCGAAGTAAAATAATATACATTAATTATAAATTAAAAGCTACCAAAATAATAAAATTAAAAATAATCTAAACTATAAATAAAAATGTCCTCTAGAGACGTCCCATCCGAGATAGTCCCAAGGAGACTGGCAACATTTCCCCTCTGTATAGTGAAGCTAATACGTTGGCAGAAATAATTCCAGCCTTCCTGTCTTCAGACCTTTCTGTCAGCCGCCCCCCATGGGCCCATCGCGTCGACGCCAAACGGCGCAAATTCGTAACCGGTACCAAGGTTGGCGTATTTGCGCAATTTGAGGTTCTCCTCAGAAAACGCCTCTCTCCCCGCTCCTGACGAGGTCGCCTGGATGTGAGATGGAGCTAATGTGTCTACACACGTCGCATCCCACACCAGAGACCTGCCAAGCTTCCACGGCCCAACAGTCATTCCGACGGGTCTCTTGCCATCGCTCCGCACAATCCTAGATATTTCTAAGATTGCGGGTATATACAAGAGCCCTTCGGATGATGTCGTTGAGAGCCGCGTGACGAGGAATGCGGCCAAAACTAATTACATTTTCGGGTTTTTCAAATTTGTATTACCATCGTCGTGATTTATTTTATTTTTTAATTGTACAGATTTATTATATTTATAAGTAGATTACTTATATATAAGTAAGTTTATTATCTAAGTATTTATATATAATTGATGTGTCTGCACTTATACTTTCCTTGCACCTACAGTTGTTCTAATTAGTCCCAAAGGTTTGGCTGTCAGAGAATGTCTACGGGCATTAAGTCCGCCTTTTGTACTTTGTGCATTAAAGTTTTGAAATAAATATATATATATATATATATCGGTTATATTAATTAATATATAAATAGACAAATATATATATAAAAGTATTAGTATTAATCTGTACTTCGGATGCAGATTCCGGTTGTTAATGCTGTCTGCGGTGCTGGTGTCAATTCTACAGGGCTACATCACATCTCACTCACTGTTAGGGTACACTTTCCTGTAGTTAGGGCAGCCAAGAATTATTTAATTATTTAATTTAGAAAACTTTTTAATTTAATTATTAATTTAATCTTTAGTTTTTTTTTCTTTTTTAATTTAATTCAATATTGGATATTTGTAATTTTATTTGTGTTATTGTTTTTTGTTTAATTGAATTTCTATATCTTTTGGTTGTATTTTTGTTTTTTCTCCTTTTCTTTGACACCTAAGTATCAGTAATAAAGTATGTTTCCTAATTTGGCCAATGTATAAACTCAATTATATACTAACCTTTATGTTCTGTAATGTGCTGTGGAAATAAATTAATAAATAAATAAAATACTTTTTGGGTTCTTGTTAATGATATTTAAAAAAAAATATACGTAGAGAATAAAGACAAAATCGTTCGAGTAGCGTTGAAGCGATGTAAACGCTTTACCTCGCTCTGCTTTGCTTTATGCAAGTCGAATGACTGTTTGGATTGGCTTAAAGCACCCACGCTTTGAGGTAAGAATTTTCCAAGTCAAATACAGCCACCGGCAGATACCGGCCCTCAAATTGTGCATAGATAATAGAGGTTTTTTTTATAAATCTGGCAAACACAGCCAGGATCTAATTCCTGTCACGTCTGCAGGACGCGGATACCAATAAGACTACGTGTTCTGTTTTACTTAATTTTTCTCATGCTTTCCCTTTGTGTGCGAATTTTCTGAGCCAATGAATGAAAATATTGGAATTACTAGCTAATAAAAGTAGTAGATAAATTTATTTCCTATTGGATATTGTATCTTAATATATATATATTCCCTATCGCACTGTTAGTAATACAGGAGCATAATACGATTCTTTTTAATACTAACTTGATGTAGGACTATCTCCAACATAAGACTATAAGTTTAAAAATTGACGAATCCAAGTATTCCTATACATACATACATACATACATATCTTCACGCCAGATCCCTTGCGGGGTAGACAGAGACAATTGAGCGCCATTTGACACGATCACGACATACTTCTTTCGCTTCGTCGACATTCATTAACCTCTTCATACATGCCCTTTGGTTACAAAGACTTTTTAATGCACCTTCAGTCAGTGTTTTATTTATTTGATCGTGATATGTGAGTCTCGGTCTGCCAGGGCCTCTTTCACCCACAACTTTTGAATTATATATCTGGTTCGTCAAACTTTCATCGCTCATCCTTTCAACATGCCCGAACCATCGTAGCATGCCTTTCCTTATTTTTGTCCCTATGCTTTCCTTCATACCAACCTAATATTCCTATAATAATAATAATATACGTTTATTCAAAGCAACTAGGCTCACTTGTTAGTTACAAAATCCTTACAACTAATGTTAGTATAAAAATGAAAATTAATGTACAAAGAAAATAAAATATGGCAATTTTAAAACAATATGACCGTGCAGTAACCACTCCGCCTCCCACCAATCTGACAGGATGGACCTCACTCCCGCCAGACCAACAGCCGCACGAAGCAGCCAATGCACGGCGAACCATATCTTTCAGATATCATCTTCAGGATACTGTTAGTGCTTGTCCTCACTCTGTTAAGCAATGATGCAGTGGTTTTGCGTCTTATAGCAAAGAAGTCATCTGTATGAGCCTGCGCAAACATTGCGGACACACTACAGTAGCGTGGCAGCCCCAACAATATCCTGAAGCTATTATTGTACTGTACACGTAGGGCGCTGATCGATGCCTGCGTAAAGTTGGTCCACAGACTACTAGTATAGAAAGTTTGGCAGTAGGTTTTAAATAGCGTTATCTTGACTTGCTCACTACTGCGTGCAAACCTACGTGCCAACATATTAGAACTAATCGCCAGCGCCCTACGTTCTCGTTCGATGTCTACCTGATCCTTGATGTCCTCTGTTACATAATGGCCCAGATATTTAAACTGGGCTACTTACTTTCTTTAGCTTCACACCATTTAGGTAAATATCTGACATAACAGTTAACTATAGGCTCCTAAGGATAATAAATAAACAATAACTCTGTGTTCTTTGTTGTTGAAACTTGGTTTAAGAGTGTATGAGATCGGTGCATTTAATAGCATTATATCTGAACCGACGTCTGCTTCAGCTAGAATGCTATTTAATTTTGTAAAATTTTATTTAGATGGTAGAGATAATGAATTATATATACGTCGTATATTAATTAGTATTTAAGTAGCTTTAGGTTTCGAAGTTTGCAGCTGTGTTCGGATTCGCGCGGCCCTTCCGTCTCTACAGGTTTGTCTGTGTGGACGGAGGAGGCGCGCGGTGCCGTGAGTTGTAAGCTGTCGGAATCTTACAATAGGGCTCGCATGGACATAAATGTCCAAAGCCCTGAACAAAAAAAAGAAAAAAAAAGGAGTTCTTCGCGCCATTTTGCGTGGACGTGTCAAGTGCAAGTTCTTGTTTTGTAAATTAATTTACTGTGAATATTGTTGGTCAAAAGTGGTGTTGTTTTGTTTAATAATGTGCTACAATGTGAATAATTATGGAAAACGATAAATTGGACTTTAAATATGGGGCACAAGTTACACAAACACGTCGGGTAAAATATGGGAGTTGACAGCGCGGGAAAACCGCAAAAAATTAACTGCAACTTGTTTATTTATTTATTTATTTATCTTTAAGGAAAACTTACAGCTTCTAACAAATGATTACTTATATAAAAAACTAGATGCCAATTACAAGTTTCCACAAATATCTTATACAACTAAATAACTTACAAATAGAAGAAACATATAAATAATAATTTTAAACCACAATAATTTAGAAAAATAAAAATAATATACTATAAATAATATATGTGTGTTATACTGTAAAAAATGCTCTAGACATCGCCCGACCGACAAATTTAGGCGATGTACAGAACATGTCAATATCCATGACCTCAGCTAGGCGGTTGAGTTCTTTTGATGCTCTCGCTAAAAATGAGTTTTGACGGTAGTTGGTGCGGGCATATGGCACTACCAAAGGTCTATAAGCCCTTTGAGACCGGCTAGGTATACCAAATCCGAGTAATCCTAGGAGTTCACTGGAATCTATTTTCGATTGCGCAATTTTAAAGAGGTAAGTAATGTCCGCTATGCTTCTACGTAGCTCCAAAGGGAGTATGTGATGTCTTCTACATCTACTGACGTAGTCAGGGTCAAACGTTTTGCATCTAAAGGAAAGATGACGCATATAACGACGTTGAATTGATTCAATTTTTTTTTGTGCCCCATATTTAAAGTCCAATTTATCGTTTTCCATAATTATTCACATTGTAGCACATTATTAAACAAAATAACACCACTTTTGACCAATAATATCCACAGTAAAATAATTTACAAAACATAAACTTGCACTTGACATGTCCACGCAAAATGGCGCGAAGAACTCCCTCTCCGCGCATACACAAAACGTTATCAGTCAGATGATACGCGCTTCGCCGGCGTATAGTCTGTGGCCGGCGTGATTACATTTGTATGTTAAATAAGGTTTCATGTCTGATATCTTGATGGGTTATTATAGTCTTCAATAAAATCATCTTTCAATACGTTATTAATCTAAGCTTAATATTTTATATGAAACTTTCAGATCGTTCTGTCGTACCGGATTCTGTTCTACCATTAGTCTTTGGTAATGCGTGTAATGGAAAGAATGACTGGGCGAAATGAAGTATTTTTCATCCTGTAAGTGAAATTGCGAATTCTTCCACGCGGTTTTTTTTATTTTTAGACTAAGTTCAGACACGGCGGCAGCGGCATAAACGTGCGGTTTTTTTCAACTTCTTAAAGCTGTTTTATAGATGTCGCTAGCGGCACTGGTACCTGGTTTACACCTATGTTGGATCATTTTTTAAATGTTTTTGTAGTTTTTTATTTTTATAACAGAAATACGAATTTACACCGTCTTTAAAAAGAAAAAAGGTTTAATTAATAGACATGCAATTTTGAGATCACCATATCTGTACGGACTGCTGCCCAAATGCTGGTGCTGCCTGATCACTGCTACAGATTGGATTCTGCTAATGCTAGGGAAGATGCAAATGACCAGACAGCTTGAGTGTTGTTACACGACTGTACGGACTGCTGCCCAAATGCTGGTGCTGCCTGATCACTGCTACAGATTGGATTCTGCTAATGCTAGGGAAGATGCAAATGACCAGACAGCTTGAGTGTTGTTAAACGACTGATTTATTCTTAATAATTACCTAATACATAATATTTGCTGCGCCTGCAATCAGCGCGTTTTATGGACGTATATCGATAGATCGTACAATATCTTTGATTTCGCTTGGAAATCTCGATTTGTACACTTAAAAGCTGCTGACTTCGGTAATATATCTAGAAAATAATAAATTTTGTAATAAAAATACAAGTTTTCTATGCAACTGACAGTTCTCTTAGGTACCATCTATCATGCGCCATCTATCGTGATAAAAAGTTAGTGATACACCCCATTACATAAATCAATATTCAAAGCATTCGTGAGATTTTTGATTTTATAGTTTGATGCCATGAAATGTGGTAGGTAGATAGTGGTTGTCAGAATTTTTGCCTATACTTCGTCGTTGCATTTTCCAAGACCAAAGATTGTTATTATTATTGTTTTGTTTAACTTTTAATACAATGATAGGTTTTTTCTTTATTTAATTATTTTAACGCTTGTGCTTCCCTTGACTTGAATAATCTTTAAAAATGCTGTATCGTGCGAGCGATAGGGATTCAAAAGTAACTACCTATATTGTATGGATACCTACATGTATTTTTTTAGACATGCTATATTTATAATAAATAATAATAATGTTTGATAAATGAGAATGCCCATTTTTCTTACAGAAATGGGCCCAATAAAATGTTCTCGTGCCATAATGTTTTTTTTTTTTATTTGATAGTTAATATATTGTGTTTTTGTAATTTGTAATTAATTTTATTTATTTTACCCTAGCATAACGATAATTCAATTTAAAAAAACACATCTATGTTATAATTATTGAATTGTATTTAGTTGAGGCACGCTGCAAAAAAATTGCGGCCTGGTTTTGGGCAATATCTTTAGCTCGCCAATTTATTTAGCAAATGTTATATATTTTACTAAAATACCTGTAAATTAGGCTAACATTTGGACGTAGTTACGCCAAAAAAGGATGCAAGCCACATTAAGTTGTTTTTGAGATATATGCCATTGAAATTATTGATTAGGCCAACTTTTAGGGCCTACATTTAGTATATGTCAAAAATTGTATTATCCTAAGGACCTGATTGGCATTCAAAATTAAGTTTCTTAATAATTGTGGATTGGATTATTTTTGGGTAACTGCGTCCATTTATAGAAAGTAAAGTATCATCACGACCGTTTTCCCTTTCGGGGTAGTCAGAAACCACGCTTATATATATAGCGGATTCCCATTTAGCCAACTTTACTATAGGCCAATCATGACAAGTGGCAAGCTCGTCGATGTCTCCAGCGTACCAAACTCGAGAAATATTACAAATAAATTAAATATTAAATTAATGCATTTATTTACATTAATAAATATTTTTGTGTCTCGACCAGGAATCGAACCCGGTACCTCCGAGTATAAATCCACGGACTTAACCGCTAGACCACGGAGGCAGTTTTAATCAGTCCAGTTTAAGCAGTCCATTTATGCAAAATTATGGTTTTCGCTGCGTCTAAAGTCTAAACCAGCCCTTAGTTGTACCTGTTTAGCATTTTCATAACAACGCAAAATAAAGTTTGTTTGTATTGAAGTTCATTCTTCTCGGAGCTTCCGGAGTCACTCAGACATGGTTCTTAACATAACAGAATATGTTTTCATGGTTAAAAAATATTTCTGAAAAGAACATGGATGTGTAAACTCCATGTAACGTCACTCGATTTAACGACAAACTCCCTAAAGCGTCGATATCAATTGGCTTTGGTTGGTTTAGCTTGTCTTCCATACAATGATACATCTCTCCATTTAACAACTCTCTATAATGCCATTGTGTATAACGCTCTTGTGTTCCCCATTTTCCTGTATGCTGCAGAAACGTGGACCCTGCGCGAAACTGAAATAAAACGGATTAATGCTCTAGAAATGTGGTGTTGGCGTAGAATGTTGGGCATATCGTGGACGGAGTTCCGAACCAACAAATCCATCCTGGAGGAACTAGAGATCCGTGCAATCACGCATTCTCACTTTCTTTGGACACGTGTCGCGGCGTGGAGATACATCCATTGAGCGCCTTGTAGTTCAGGGAAAAGTCGATGGCAAGAGAATGCGTGGTAGGTCTCCGATGAGATGGACTGACCAGGTTAAAGCAGCAATGGATCACCCCCTACATGAGTGCTCCAGGAAGGCTGCAGTTCGAGACGAGTGGCGACGGCTTGTTAAGCGTGCCACTGACACTCAAGTGACGACCACGACCACTCTGCCAAGAGTGTAGCGACTAAGAAGAGGAATAACGCCATAAAATGCACAGTCCCTTAAGTGTCGTTATATAGAGTTTACACTGTAATTACATTGGGAGATAAAATATAAGATAGAACGGGCATTGGTTGTGATTTTAATACAAAAAAATACATATTTTTAACGCCACATACAACGCCAATGCTCTGTCATAGACTAATTTTGAGACTTTAATTCTTATACCGTTTGGCTTCTTGCCCCGTCTTGTTATATATCTGATGTCTTTGGTACACGTATGTAATTATACACCTTACCTTTTTGAAAACATAATTAGCTATCTTCGTCACCTTGTGGCCTAGAAGTACGATATATTGTATGTAGTTAAGCAGGTCTGCCGTCAATACATTTATGGAACGAGCTTCCAAGACGGCATTAACGGAATCATACAGTATTTGGTTGGGCAGGGAGAGAAGTAGAATGGTGGATGGTGAGCGTATTATCGCGCAATAAAAAAAAAGGAGGCCTCCTTTTCTTAAACCAGCCTATTGTCGGTCGCAAGCCCGAGACACCATTCTTCTCATCTCTTACCCACACACGATGTACCCGGCACCCGCACGGTGAATCCATGGAATGCTTAGAAATTTGTCTTCTCTATATTTTGATTATTTATATGAATATGTATTATTGTATCATAGAATACGATTATTTTATTTTTATTTTCCTTTAAAATTAAGTTTCATATTTAAGCCCTTTGCACCTAGCCTCATGACTGTAATGTTTTGTATTGTCCCAAAGGTTGGCTGCTAGAGAAAGCCTAGCGGCATTAAGCCCCCCCCCCCTTGTATAGTGCAGTAAAGTTTTTAAATAAATAAATAAATAATAAAAAATAGATTAATTAATGTTGTTTCTAATATGTATGTTAGTTGTAAGTCTATGGGCCATTAGTTGCCTGATAATAAACAATTATTATTTCAAACCATCTTGTATTTCTATTTCTAACGCAATCGTCTACCACACTCCCAAAGGTTAGCTAGTATAAAATGCCGAAAGGCATTCAGTTCGCGGTGGTGGCTCGGTTGTAAGAACGCTTTTCTTAAAAGGTTAACAAAGGTCGGTTCAAACCCCGGCATGTCCCAACGAGAAATACACTTTTTTTACGTACATTTGTCATAGATTTACAACACCACCGTTCCCGTGCCTCGAAATTCCATTAATACCAACTTGTGGAATTGTTAATAAATTGTCATTAAAAATTGACATCATATCCTAGCCAAGCCGTCTGGCCAACGTGGCTAGTGTAGGCCAAATTCTCCAGATAGATGTTATGTCTAGGACCTATGTTCTAGGGGCTGTAATGATGAAAAAATGATGATGAAAAGTGAGACCAATCGATTTGATAGTCAGCCACTTCAGCTCCATTCTTCCAGGATTAGCGTCTTGGTTATGCTCGATATATCGATTAACCGTTGAGCGGTAAATGATTTGACTTGGATTTATTTCTGTATTCGACGAAAGTCAGGCGCAGAGTGGACTCGCGCAGGAGTCTCAAGAGCAACGACTGAGTAACTATATATTTATGTATAATAAGAGTGCTAGGGAGTTTTAGGGTACCCTCGGTCGGTATGCCCCACAATGCATTATACAGCATAAGTCTTAGTCTTAATCGTTTTCATATTAAATATTGAATACTGTAAAGTAGGATTTAAGAACGGTATTTCGATTACCGGAATAGGGCCATTAGAGCTTTATCGTTCCTCTTTGTTCTCAATTCTGGGCATTACTTAAAAAGCTATTCAATTTGTAGCCACAGTCAAGTATTTTAATGCTTATAGACTCCACCATCATCATCATTTATTTAAAAACTTTAATGCACAAAGTACAAAAAGCGGAATTATTTATTTATTTAATACTTTATTCCATAAAGACAAGGCGGGCTTCAATCTCGCAAGACATTTTATCATAGCTAACCATTGGGAAAAACTTTACAATTAACTGGAAAGTAGGTGCTGAAATTCTGTTTGACCTGGCGTTGCCCGTGTAATGTTGTGTCGTCGACAAAAAAAACCTTCAGGTACCCGATCATCATCATTACAGCCCCTAGACACAGCGTTCTAGACCTCCACTGCTGGAGATGAGCCTTCCAGAACATATGTTTGGCCTACACTCGCCACGCTGGCGAGACGGCTTGGCGAGGATATGATGTCAATTTTTAATGACAATTTCTTAACGATTCCACAAGTTGGTATTAGTGGAACCGGGACTAACCGCTTAACGTGCTCTCCGAGGCACGCGAACGATGGTTATGTAAATCTATGACAAATGTACGTAAGAAAAGTGTATTTCTCATTGGTACATGCCGGGTGGGTTGGAACCAACCTTTGTAGGATTTAAGGAACGCGTTCTTACAACCGAGCCATCACCGCGCCTGGTACCTACCTAGGGGTACCCGATAGGTATGTCATATTTAGATATTAACGTCTTATATTTATGTTGAATTTATTATTATTTTGAATTGACAGCCACTTTAACATGTGATCATATTTAGGTAAGCAATAGTATACCCACAGCCTCTAAAGCACAGAGTCCTAGAGACCTCCACTGTATCATAGCCTACAGTCGCTACGCTGCTAGACCGGTTAGCGAGGCTCTAATTAAATTTTAATAACAAATTATGAACGATTCTACAAGTTGGTATTAGTGGAACCGGGAACGGCTACGATTTAACGGTGTGTGAAGACAAATTTCTTAGCATTCCATGGATTCGCCGTGCGGATGCTGGGTCCATTTGTGGGAAAGAGAGAGGAGAAGAATAGTGTCTTGGGTTTGCGACTGACTATTATCACTGGCCCTAGAACACAGTTTTGTTTTTGGTTCTCTTCTCCCGATGGATGATGAATGAGATGATAGGGAAGGCAAAGGGTCTAGCCCATATAGCCAAGTCTGACGTAATATATCTTTCTTTACACACACAAGTTACTAGACCCTTTGCCTTCCCTATCATCTCATTCATCATCCATCGGGAGAAGAGAACCAAAAAAAAAAAAAAAAGTATGCGCGGAGAAAGCACAGCGGCCACGCATCAATGCGGTCAAACGTTACTTGCCCATTGTTTGACCTGTCGCTTAATTAAATTTCGCTTTGAAGTCGTTCGACTTGGCGTGATATAAGGGAAGTACGGACAAAATGACAGGGTGTTTTGTTTTTCAACCATATTTATTTATTTAATGGCATTATAATCAGTCTCAATCGTTTATAGTCAGCTTAGGCTCATTGTCTATCAGTAACACAGTCTTTTAATTAAGTAGGAACTATAATAAAATATATACCTATAAAATATAAAACCCGCCAATTTTGAAATAAGGGGAATATGTCATTTTGTCCATACATGTCATTTTGACCGTATTTCCCCTACAAGTAGGGTTGCCAGATGTCCGGTATTTAAGCGTACAGTCCGGTATTTTCGAGGCCTGTCCGGTAAAAAATAAAAAAATAACCTCCCCCCCTCCCCTCCCCGTTTGGGGTTGTCCGGTATTATTTCGCGTCTCATCTGGCAACCCTACCTACAAGTATGCAAAAAAAAAACATGTGAAGTCTTGTTTAATTAAAACGATAGTACAGTCTTTCGCCTTTAATAAATAATAATTCACTATTTTGCAAATTTAACATCGTTGGTAAAGAAACAGACTGGGGGCTAGTTAACTAATGAACAATTCCCAGATCAAATAGTAATTTACTGCTATCAGTATTATTGGGCAATCAAACAAGATAAATGGCTGACGAATGATTCGGCACTTCTTTCAAGCCGTCCTGACAATATCTTCGTCATATATTCACGCCAAATCCCTTTCGGGGTAGGCAGAGACAATTGAGCGCTGATTTGTAGGGCATACCAACCGAGGGTACCTAGCGCTCTTATTATATATATATATATACGTAGTTACTCAGTCGTTGCTCAAATAATTGATTTTTGTCCTTTTTTTTGTGTTACTATCTTAATAAAGTATTACTCGTACTTCCATAGAACCATAAAATTAGTTCAGTTAATAACTTTTTTTTTAATGCTGGACTGGAATTACTGCGGCATAAACATCAATGTTACAAGTTACAACAAAGTTACAGACATAGCTTTTAAAATTAGCAAGCTGAAGTGGCAATGGGCCGGACACATCTGCCGCAGAACCGACGATCGATGGGGCAAACGGGTTCTAGAGTGGAGACCACGTACGGGAAGACGCAGAGTGGGACGACCCCCCGCCAGATGGACAGATGACCTAAAGAAGGTCGCTGGTGGGGGTTGGATGAGGGTAGCGAAAGATCGCGTTAAGTGGCGAGCCTTAGGGGAGGCCTACATCCAGCAGTGGAGAGATACAGGCTGATGATGATGATGAATAATAAGTAACACGACATTCATTGAGTGTTAGGCAGTACGAAGTTTACCGGGTCAGCTAGTATAAAAATAAAACAAAGATTTTAAATAATTTTTATATTTTGAAATAATAGTAGGTATATAATTAACAATTAAAATAAGCTTAAAATTAAAAAAATAGGCCGCATGTCGTTGATCTGAAAATAATTATAAAAAAAAAACAAAATTAAGTTTGTAGTGACTCGGGATATGCGTTCCAATTAAAAATGGGATGGATTGGAATCTTTTCATAGTGAATTAAAACTGTCCAAACGAATCCGCGTTCCAGTTATAAGCCGCGTTAATATCATGAATCTATCCAACCGTTTCATTTAAGCTGTGTTACTTTTTTAGCAACGTTAGCTTGAAGTAAAAAAAACAGAAAAGTTAAAATCCGTCAGAGAACGTAAGTTACCAACATTGCTTTTAAAATTAACAAGATGAAGTGGCATTGGGTTTCGGAGCACCGCGAAACTTCTTCGCAGTAGTATGATCCTTGCAGTGTTACGTCTTTCTGGGAGCGGCTACAACCTTTAGCCTTTTTTTTTTTTTTTTTTTTTTATACTGAGCACGACACGTGACACCGCGTCCACCTGATGGTAAGCGGTACTCGAGGTCTAAGAATGGGAGCAACTGACGCCAGCCTCAGACGACCGACATCAGTCCCTACCACTATTCCGGCCTATAAAGATGCGTTTTCACACTTCGTTTGAAGGACTCCAGGTTATAGGAGTGGGGAAACACACTGGCTGAGAGAGCATTCCACGTGCGTGCGACAGATGTAAGAGTCTCCAAATCTTTTGTCGCTATAGATGTGCTGGTAGGCTTTTTCCATTATTTTTTTATGTTTAGTTTTTTTTATTTGTATTATGCTATGTGTATGGTTTGGCGACAAATAAATATATTTTTTTTATTGAAATATGTATGTACGCGTAGGGAAAGTGGCTACGGTATGTGGATGCATATTTTGGCCTGCCAATTCAATCGCATTCAGAGAGCGGTTAGTGATGGGATCCCCAGTAAAATACTTTCACACTGGTTGTCTGTTCAGCAGAGCCCAAACCGTAAATAAACTTTCGATCGATCCTGGCGCTTGGGAGTGGGCGTGGGTTTTTCTGCTTGATTCCCTCCAAGAGCTTGACTCCGTAAAGTCCAGTAGAATAATATTTATTAATAAAATTTTATGTTATCGTTATTCCTAATATTATAATTGTATTATAATTTTATTGCGAAACTGATATGGGTGTGATACTTTTTTTTTAACTTACATTTTTCTTCTTTTGATTCTGTATTGTGCTTTCAATACATCCAATTCTATCCTTTTCAACTCGTTGCTTTCTTGCAGCAGGTCTGAAATTTTCTAGAAAAAATAGACAATAAAACAATAACAATGGTGGCTCGGTTCAAACTTCCCAGTATGTACCAATGAGAAATACACTTTTCTTACGTACATTTGTCATAGATTTACAACACCTCGGAGAGCACGTTGATCCGTCGGTCCCGGTTTATTTAATACCAACTTGTGGAATCGTTAATAAATTGTCATAAAAAAATGAAATCAGATCCTCGCCAACCCGTCTGGACAGAGCGTGGCGAGTGTAGGCCAAATTCTCCAGATATATGTTCTGAAAGGCACACAGTGGAGGTCTAGGACGCTGTGTTCTTGGGTCTATAATGAACGAATGTTAAAAATAAATCTTTAATACAAATATATAATAAAAAGAAATAGTTACAGAAAGCCAGGCAATTTGTTCTTGCTGCGGTTCGGTAAACTTTGGGACAACTGACACCCCTCGATCTTTAGTACGTGGAGCAGACAGAAAAACCTTTTCATTTTTAGCAGGCGGAGAAGGTTCATCATCGGACATGGGTTTAACCTGTGGGTGACACAGAAGTCTCACACCTGTAATCCAAGACGTATCCTCAACTTCACTCAACCATTCCTTCCAGCAGATACGGTTGTTAGTTAAAGACATAAATATTTCTGCTAAGACAAGATTTTTTTCTGGCAAATTGAAGAAGTTGTAAGAACGTTTAACCTTAAATCCTACAAAGGTTTAAAACATGCACCAATGAGAAATACAATTTTATACGTACATATATATATATATATATATATATGCCGCCTCCGTGGTCTAGTGGTAACAAACGTTGCCGTGAACTCGGGAGGTCGTGGGTTCGATTCCCACCGGGGGCAAGTTGTACATTGTATAATTTGTCTCGGTCTGGGTGTTTATATAAATAAAAAATAAATAAATACATATTTCCAGACAGGTCACACAGCGCCATCTAATTTCCGTGGTAAGCTACGAGGCTTGTGTTACGGAAACTAGATGGTTGATAAACTACATATTATACTTTTTTTTTTTGTAAATATATACATATTATACATGTAAACACTCAGACCGAGACAAATTATACAATGTACAACTTGCCCCCGGTGGGAATCGAACCCACGACCTCCCGAGTTCACGGCAACGTTTGTTACCACTAGACCACGGAGGCGGTCAATATGTATAATATGTATATATGTATTTACAAAAAAAAAGTTTAATATGTAGTTTATCAACCATCTAGTTTCCGTAACACAAGCCTCGTAGCTTACCACGGAAACTAGATGGCGCTGTGTGACCTGTCTGGAAATATTTATTATTATTATTTATTTATTATTGGGTCTTGCGAGTCTCTTGCTCAATACCAAGATTTGACCAGTCTTGGTCTTGCTTTATATCTATATATATATATATATATATATTGCAATTGGATATATATATATTTTGGTCTTGCTTTAGGCAACACTAAATGTACGTATAAAAGTGTATTTCTCATTGGTACATGTATATATTGGCACATATATATATATCCAATTATACTAAGGACATCTTGTGAGTCTGTCCGCAAACTACTATCTTGCTAACTACTGGTTTGATTTACTTTAAATTTGAAATAGTTACTTATTTAGTTGTAACCCATGCCTCTGGTCTAACGGTCCATGGATTTAGACTCAGATGTTCGGGTTCGATTCCTGGTCGGGACACAATAATTTACTTAATTTATTTGTGAATATTTTCGAGTTTATTTTATTAATACAAGTTTGAACACGCATCGAGGACACTTGAGTTTGACAGTTCTATTACTCAATCGGAGTGACGTCCCTTCTTCTCCTTAAAAGCACAATAAAGATGTGGAAGTCTTTGTGTTTCTACTTTCCTATAACCTGGAGTCCTTCAAGCGAAGTGTGAAAAAGCATCTAGTCAAGCCGGCATAGTGATAGGGACTGATGTTAGCAATGAGTGTATTGCTAGTTTAAAATAATATATATATATTAATCTAAAATAGCATTAACAAAACATACCTTGATTTTAACAGTTGAAGTCCTCGACTTGGGCGAGGAGACACATTGAGTGGTTCCTCTGTTTGGCAGCTGGTAGGAATAGTTGATTGGAGAAGCCGAAACTTTTATGAACATGGGTTTATCTGTAGTACTGTGCAGTCGCATCTCATTTTCCGCAGATCCTTGTTCATCTATGGACTCTCCTATATTGCCCAATACTCCTCGGGCATTATTCGGTCCCGGTGCAGACATGGCATTCTCGGTATCTGTTGGGGACACCTCATCATTCATTTTCCGAATCTTCCGTCTAATATCTCTCCATGTCTGTAACAATTTTATTGATATTATTGGGCTTTCCAGAATAGGTAACTGGGCTTTTGTTTGCCATGCTGGCCAGCATGGAGCTTATTAATTCCAGTTGGTATTATTTAAACTAGTATCAAAAGTTTAACATGCTTTTTTGGCCAGGGTTTTTTTCAAATTTAAATGTGTATTTTTTAATTGTACATAATGCTCTCCTTACCACAGGAACAGTGTTGTTGTAAATCTTTGACAGATGACAATGTAGATAAGAAATAAGTATTCTTAGAAGCACTTAAGCTGCAATAAAAAATGGAGGGCTCCTTTTTAAGCCAGCCCATAGTTGGTTGCAACCCCGAGACACCATTCTTCTTCTCTCTTTCCCCACACACAATGGACTATCTACACAGTGAATCCATGGATAGCTAAGAAATTAGTCTTCTTCTTCAGTAATAAACTACCTGCTTCCACTGGTCTACAGACTTATCTGGGCCTTGCTGAGAGAGCCGGTGCCGTAATCCATCCCATTCCTCCTGGTACTTTATTGTGCCTACTCCTGTATTGGCAAAGGCAATGTTACTGGACATGTAGTCCATCAACATCCTTAATTGCACCTTAGTACTTCGAATATTATGTTTTTGACGTCTAAAATAAAAAAAATACAATAAATACTATTATTGGTTATATAATATTATTAGCTATTAAACCTGGCTTTGCTGTCATATTGTCGAACCTAGACCTACTGTGGTCATGAGCCATACTTTTACACCAGTAATGGTGCACTGAGAGTGGTTACACGCTAAGATCCTGCCGGGTAAAACAGGGGATTGTCCCCATCCTCAACCCAGGCCCATTAGCCATCCGGGCCTTGACAACCCCACTGTCTGTTTGCCTTTCTCTTATACCATGCATAGAACAATGATTTAAAACTTAACTTTAGAAATCTAATTAGTATATAATTTTTATATATAATAGATATTATTATTATTATATACAGGACCTATAACCAATAAGATCTAGAGAATTCTTAAATTAAAATAGATTGCGTCACAATTTGTAAAATAATAAAAAAAAAAATTGCACAGTATTGTTTTCTTTGCAACAATATGTCAAGTTGGTGTGGGGTTCACATATCCATAACACACAGGGTCTATAGATGGGCCTTCTAACTTTTGGGGAGGGTGTGATGGCAATTAAATTTGAAACTTCTTAACCATTCCGCAAGCTGCTGTCTAATATACTATAAGAGGACAAATTTCTAAGCATTTTACAGTTTCAACGTGAGGGTACCGGGTCCATCGTGTGTGGGTAAGAGATGTGAAGAACAGTGTCTCAGGCTTGCAACCAACATTAGGCTGGTTTAAAAAGGAGGCCTCCTTCTTTACTTTATTGTGCAAACAAATTGATCACCATGCACCATTCCTCTGCTCTCTCTACCCAACAATATATTGTATGATACCGTTATTTCTGTTTGAAACTCTTTTCATAAATGTATTGACGGCAGACTTGCTTGGGCCCAACTTTGTCATGTCGGCGCGAGTAATAGCACTTTTCTAGAGTAACGCACCCTACAAGTGTGTGTCTAGCAGTTCTTTATTGCAATTGCAAATTCCGGCTTTTCCTAGCAACTTTTATTATTTTTTTGTAAAATCTCAGCTTATAACTAGGAAAAAGAGAGTAACTTTACTTCTTTTGGAAAGTGAAACAATATGCAGATTATATTATAATAAAGTGCTATTTATCTTGTAACATAATAACTTGATAACTTACCGATTATATGCGCTCATTATTATTAATAATAAATTAAATTAATGAAGTATCCAAAACTTTAATTAGGCAAAACATAGGTGCACAGATTAGCATAGGTGCACAGATTAGCATAGGTGTGACAACTTTCGATGTAATAAATTAAGTAACAATTAACATAATAGTTATAATTTAGATTTTTATTTATATATAAATAAAACAGTAGCGCCGAATGCGTAATACGTGATATAACAGTGACAAAAATAGTTGATACCGATTCCCAAAAGTGCGCTACGTGATATATTTCTTATCCCGTGCACGTGACATAGCAGTGATAAACAATATTATTAAAACTAAGGCGATGCCGAATGCGCAATACGTGACATTTATCACAACTTTTAGGTTATTAAATTTATCAACAAAACAAACTCAACGTTAAAGTAGGTACTAAATTAAAAATCATATTCATTGAAAGACATTGCACCAGATAATGCCTTTTTAATTTATTTGTATAACATCTAGTAGTACCGATATTACATTTTTAAGCGTTTTTTCACTTTGTTTTCCTTTGAAAGACTTTCGATTATAGGTATAATAATCCATAGTTTTATTTATTTTATTTTATTTATTCATTTTGGAAAACCAACAGTTGACAATTCCAAATAGGTAAGTAACATTAAACAATCTAAGAACTATATATATTTAGTTTTATGTTTTTTTTTTAGTTATTATTGTTATTTTGTTGAAATAAATAAATTATTTAATTAAAAAAAAAAAAAAAAAAAATCTAAGAACTATTAAAGGTTTTCACCATAGATTTAGTATATATATAGATTGGCAATGGAATGATTAGGGCGAGACCAAAAATGAAAAACACCGGTGTGCGTAAAATGCGCATGTGTGCGAGACGGATAGTGATGTGCGCGACTGCCTTGACTTAGATTATCGATAAAGATTGCAACGTTTTCGTGTTGTCTGATTTGACACAGATCTAGCTACATATAAAGTTGATGTTTGTTTGAGGTAATAAAAATTAAAATACAAAATATGTTGGATTTTTATTTTAAAAAAGTATCAGCATATTAGGTACATTAAACATATAAACAAAATAGCAATTGTGGAACACAAGCTAATATAGGTAAAAAAACAAAATTTACCGAAAAAATCTAAAAAATGTGTTCATTCGTTTTTTATATCTACGAGTACAATATTTTTTTTACATTTAGTGAAAATAACATTACTTCGGGAAAATTTGCCAGGAAATGCGAAAAACTGATTAAATTAATTTGGAAACCTAATATTTCATATTTCAAAATTATTTTGTTGCAAACCCCAAATTTCTAAGATTTCTTATCACATATTTTGGTAATGTAACATTTTAATTTACATTATTTAAGGATTTCAACGTTAAATTTTCAATTAAACGATGAAAAATTTATACAATAATTGAAAAATATAGTTTTTTCAGTTGCGTTTCCTAGCAAATTTTCCTCTATGTTTATTTATTTACACCATCTAAAAGTAGACGATTCTATGAAAAATAAAACCACTGTAGGTATATAAAAAAAAGTCAAAGTCAAAATATCTTTATTCACGTAAACCTATTAAAGACATTTGTGACACGTCATTATTTAAATTATTTTGAATGATTCTACTCCTGCTAGTGGAAGACTAAGCAGCAAAGCAGATTCCAGTGACCTGTTAATGTCTGACTGAGAAAGGAATCTGCAAGGAAAAATCAGCTATAGCAGATTTACAAATTAAAACAAATACAGAACTACACAACAACATAAAATAGATATCCTTTACTCCAAGATTGTCCTTGGACAATCTTACTAACCCTACCAGGTAAGACAAAACTAAAATAAATTACTTGCCCAAGCCCCTTGGGCAACCCGAAAGACGACAAAACGCAAAACGTCTGCTAATTTAAGAACAATAAATTGAACGTGTTCGGCAGAGGTCCCAGGTCCCCACAGCAGCACCCGATCACGGACGTAACGCATGTGCCAGCCATCCCCCCGCTCAACCAGGCCCTTAGGGACGGACCAGGACCCGACACACGTGCCACCACTGCAGTGACCTTCTAAGAAAGGTTTTTGCCATTTATTCTTTACTAAAATATTTTGGGGAAATCTGAAACATTATAAAGTTTAAATTATTTTATAAAAATATTTATAATTTAGTTCAATTAATAGGAGTTGCGCCATTTAGCTACGAAACTCCAAAAATTAAAAAGTAAAATATATAAAAAACATTTTTAAGAATTTAACGAAAATTAATAAGGCTGTATAGGCATAATCCATAGATAATGCATGCTATGCTGCATGCAAGACACAATACATTTGCCATTTAGCGACATATCGATAAGATGTTATCGATAACATATTATCGATATGTGTCAATCTCTACATAAGTGAGGTTAGAAATAGTAGAAAATCACGTATTTGATATTATCTTAAATTGAATTCCTATGCATTCAGAGTATTAATGTAATAAAAGGCGTTTATTTTTCCCATCTGTTTGTGTATAAAACCTTAGTGGCAGATCTAAAACATTGTATTTAGGCACCTAAATATTTCAATCGTACTTACGTGTTAAATGAATAATTATGCGAGTTTTCTTTCTTAGATGAGTTACATCCAGGTACTACACAAGTAACCATGACTAATTACGTCTATTAACCTCAAATTTACACTATAAAACCCTAGATTATTACAAATATAAGCGGAATTTGTTTTGTTTACAATTACGCCAGCCGCTACAAGCCGCGAACGTGTCTGTGAATGGTCCTGTCTATCTATCTCGCTCTAACATACGCAATACTGTGCTCTTTCTCTTTTGCATTGCCAATCTAAGTATCCTATATCTATTGTTTTCACATATAGGTTTTAAAAATTGGGTACAATAGCAACAAAATAAGAAAACATCACTGCAACACAATAATAACATACTCGTACAAGACAATACACAAATTTACTAAATTATAAGAACACAAGATTAATAAAACACAAAAAAATATATATACATATTACATTAATGAAGGTCACTGATTGAGTCGACATAACGAGCCGTCAACTGACGTCTTATATTTGCTGCCTTGGAGTTGAAAAGATCAATGTCCAACTCCTCCGTAAGTGAATTAAAATTGTTACAAACTCTCAAAAAATAACTGTTCTGCCTGTACCTAGTCCTAGCATGCTAGACAAACAAGAGGGAGGGACAGCGGAGATTAAACCTTGGGACTCGTAGACCCAATCGATCCAACAACCCAGGACAATCAACTGTACCGTGGCTATATTAAGCAAGTAAGCAATATCAGAAATGTTGCGTCGGACTTCCAGTGGAAGAAGATGCAGATTCAAAAAAATCAAATACTGCTACTATGCCCGACTTAAAAGCAAAGCTTATTTTATTATTGATTTATGCTTAAATTGTATTAAAACGATAGAGCAACGCAAAAGTCGAACGACGTTCTAAGCGAAAAAAGCGCCTAAAGCGACAAGTCAAACACACGGTGCATACGATAGTTCAACTGGATGATTGATTCGACTTGTGTTTGACTTGGCGTTGCTCTATGGTTTTCATATACTTTAAGCAAAATTCGGTAAAAAATAAAGCTTTGCTTTTAAGTCGAACACAACATGATTCAGTAAGCCTGTCTACTCTTTAGCCGTTCTTTAAACATTTTTGTATTGCATTGTACATTTTTTGGTATTTTGTACAATGCTTGTGTTTGATTTATCGATAATCAATATTATTATAGTATTAAGATAACACAATGTGTGATTAAAATAACTACAAAACCCAGTAACCCTATTTTGTTACATAGTCGCAAACGTTATTAGTGGATTTCGTTAACGTCAGAGCTTGCGTCATAATTACAAAATATTATTTAATTCTATTTTCAATAGGGCTGCAGGGTTGATTAACTGCGTATTTGACTACTACTACTAATGCTATGTTCGACTTGAAAGCAAATAAAGCAAAGCTTGCTTTTTTTATTGAATTTTGTATGAAAACCATAGAGTAACGCCACCTCGAAGGACTTTGAAAGCGAAATAAAGTGAAGAAAAACGAGTTTTGCTTTGCTTAGCTTTCAAGTCGAACACGACATAAATGCGTGTTTTTTTCTGAATTTTGCCTTAACAGGTAATTTTCTAGCTTTTCCAAACAATTACTAAAATGCCGTAGTCAAACCATAGATATAGAATAGACGACGCGACGATCCTATGTCTATGAGTCAAACACGACTTAAGAACGTGGTTCAACTTAGTGATCTAAAGCGTGTCTTTTTTTTACTGAATTTTGCTTTATCATTGGTGCAGCTTAGCCTAACAGTACGCGTGTACTGTCTAAAACATTACGAGTATCTCATCCTTTATGAGTAGTGTGCAGGGATAGGTACTAAGTGCATGTACCTACATCGCGGTGGTGATCTGGTTGTAAGAAAGTTTTTCTTTAAATAAAAAAGGTCATATATCGAACCTCTGCTTATATCATTGATAAATACACTTTTCTTACTTACATTTGTCATAGATTACAATACCACCGTTGCGTTCCCGTGTTTCGGAGCGCACGTAAAGCCTTCGGTCCTTGTGGAACTCCGAGATCAATGCCCGTTAAATAGGGGTAACCCTAAAGCGTTCTAGTATTCTTCTTCGTTCTAGCGAACTAACTAGTATTTTTTTTTATTTTTATTTTTTACTTACACGACATGTGACCTTGCGCCCACCTAATGGTAAGTGGCGTGAGAGGACCATGAATGTTAGCAACTAGAATCAGAGATTCATGACTGACATAAGTTTCTAACACTATGTCGGCTTGACTGGGTATGACGGCAATTCGAGGGATACACCACTTTACTGGGTTTATCGGAACGAACGGTGGATGGGGAAGTATCCACATACAGCCCCGGCAAACTGGGCAAATTACCACCATCAGTCGCCTACCACCTATTTAATTAAATAAAAATATTGTACTTGTGGAACTGTTACTAAATTGTAATTAATATTGACACCATACTTCCGCTAACTCGTCTGCTGGCCAGGTGGCAAGTCTGGGCCAAATTCTCCAGAATTTCCAAAAGTTGTTCTTGGGGGGTTAATAAAGTTTTATTTTATTTTTTATATGACATTTGTTACAATTTGCCAGTGTCAAAGTTAGGGATAAATAAAGTTAATTAATTGACAAGTATTTTTAATTATTCTTGGAATTTCTCTCTATTTCTCAGTTCGAATTAAATCTGTTATAAGCAATCAATTCCCAATGTTGTGACAGAGGGCGAACGTTTAAACAAATTCGACGATTTAGGACTTTTAAATTCTCATAGACCATAAAATTTAAGGACTAGCCCATTTATACAATTTAATCCATGTTCGACTTGGAACTATACACGCGTTTTTATACTGAATTTCACTTTAAAGTAAATGAAACCATTACTCGAACGCGCGTCAAAGTGAAATTCGGCAAAAAAAGCGCATAGTCGAATATGGCATTATTGTGTACTGGGCCCTATGGGTTTGACTGGACGCTTTAAGCCCTTTTTTCAATTTATTTCTTAGGGAGCCATAAACTCTCTAGCGCTCTTATTATATATATCTCAGTCGTTGCTCTTGTCCCGGCGTGGCACCACCTGCTGGCTCCAACCATGAAGGCCAGGATACAGGCCCAACAGAACATCTCCTTACGCGCGACCGTCGGGGTCTCCCTAGTTCGTGCGCAACACCGTCCTCCACGACGACCTGAAGATGGAGACCATCGAGCAGTTTGTGGCCAGGCTTTCGAAGTCCATGTTCGATCGAGCCGACCAGCCGCTTCGACCATCTTCGGGGAATCGCGCCTCTCCAGGCACGGCCACCGGAAGGCCGCCGCCTGCCCCAGGAGATCCTGAGGACCGAGGCGTAGCCCGTGCCGTTGTTACCATATAGACACCGCTCATAAGGGGCCACACCCCCTTTAGTAGCCCCTTCCTTGGCCACCCTTAGGCCAGGGTAAAAATAGAAACCGGCGGGTTGTTGCCCGCTGAGACAAACTGCAGCCTAACGGGGCCACCCCATAGGCTTCTGTACGCTAGCGCGTGTGATGAAACTTTATCATCATCATCTGGATACTTCTGCGTGAGTCCACTCTGCGCTTGACTGTCGTCGAATACAGAAATAAAGCTAAGTCAAACCATTTACCGCTCAACGGTTAATCGACCTCTCCCAGTAAGTGTGAGTAGTATTATTGTTAATAATGACATTTATTGACTGTCAGGCGGTACTAAGTTCGCCGAGCAGCTAGTAGGTAATAAAAATAAAAATCATAACTTATAATACCTTAAAGATCTACCAATGGCCAGTCCTTATTTAGTATGTCCATGAGATTCCGTTAAAAAAACACCGAAGGGTCTCAATCTGGAATGAGTATTTGAATTGGAATTTCCCGTTTTTTAGTACAAATCGATACATTCGAAATATTTTGCTTCAGTTGACATTGGAAATTTGTGGAGTAAACATCGACGATTTGTGGAATCTCAGCTTCATTTGTGTATTTATTTTATTACTTGAATTAGGTAATATTTTAGTTATTACTATTATATTTTAATAAAAACCATAGTGCAACGCTAAGTCTAACGACTTTTAAAAATTACTGCAAAGTTTGCAGTGTCTGTCGGTTCTAGAAATCAGTTCGCTGTCGTAAACCTCTGACCTTGTTTTTATGCCAGTTGTCATTTGTTTACATCAACAAACGCGGAGTTCGTCGTTTGTGCGAACAAAACATCCAGTCAGCGCTAACTTATCTATTATGTGTTTTTTTATGGTTTTCTTTATTAATCTAGTTTTTAACGCAAAGCCTTGTCAAAATCTGGGACGCATACCCTCTTATTAATAAAAAAACTGTCATTGACAATATAATAATAACAATATAATCAAATAAATATGAAACTCGCATCTTAGGAGGACAGCACATAAAGCGGGGGCTGCGGCGGAAATGCGAAGTCCAGCAAGCGGCGCAAGTATGTATTACATATTTGTGCCGTTTGCTGTAGAAACTCTGGGCCCAAGCGCAAAAAAGTTAGACATAGCACCGCGTCTTGTCTCCTACGGTGACAAGAGGACTGGCTCTTTTTTTGCCCAAAGAATCAGTATTGCAATTCAGCAAGGGAAAGCAGCCAGCGTTCTTGCCACCATTCCACGCGTACGGGACTTATATCCTTAGTATTAATATTTATTTTATTTTATATTTTACGAAACTTGACACAGAGAATATAAAAGAGATAAAATATACTCCTAAATATGAAAAAAAGTGTTCACATCTCTCTTTTTAACGACATTATTTAAATAACATAATTTAATATTAGTAAAGTCTTGTGTGTCGTTGTAAAATTAAATTTTGATTGATGAGTCTCGCGGGATTGTAATTTTGTAGAATAGTTGACCCACTTCATTATGAACTTGGTGAAAATAACAACGAACTATTAGACAAATGTTTGGAAGTTTGAGAAACTTTGATTTCATTAGCTTAGGTTATAACTACCACAGTCAGCAAAAAGTAAGCTTGTGATTAAATTAAAATTAAAAGGTTAACAATTTAATTTAAGATTATTTATTAATAATTAATTAATTATTTTCATAGCTTTTATCGCGGGCTTTGAGCGCTGCGACCGAATCAAGAAATTCCGTAACGAAAAAAAACCTAACACCCCCCACTCCGACCGGCACAGCGGTGCGGCGTTGAAAGCCGTGCATCGTCTAACGTCGTTTCAGTTCGGCAGACTTCGGCACGGTATTTGTGTGCGTGCGACTAGACGTATGCGTGTAGACTAGCTGCTAACTGCTCATAACTAATTCTATCTCTTTTATTTTATTTTATTTTTTATTTTTATTTTTATTTATTCAGGAAACATACAGATCTTAAATCATAATTACAACAATTCTAAAAGTTACACAATCCAGCAAAGTTTCCACTTAAATATCAAACATAGATTTTGCAAAAAAATATTATAATAATAGGGATAAGCTTAAAAACAATACATATATAACAAACACAACTAAATAATATACATATAAGTATATAGTAAAATAATGGAAAATGAGAAAAAAAAAAAATAGTAATCAAAAAGAAATTAATTAAAAGTTCTACAAGCATAATCTATTATTAATTTCTTTTTTTAACCTAGCAACACTAACACTGAACAAATCAATATCACTGAAATTTTCATTGTAATTTAGGCATGATCTTAGCACAAAGGAGTTTTTCAAGTATTTTGTTCCAGCAAATCTGATAGCAAATAACAGTTTGGATCTATTCCTCTTCCTACTACAATTCAAGTTTATTTTACTTAATAAATACGGCGAGCTACGAGGGGCGTTCAAAATATTCTCGGTATGTGGATAAAAACAAACAAGTACGAAAAGTTTGATATTTTTATTTTTCAATATACTCCCCCCCTATGTTCATACACTTATAAGATCGATCAATTATTTTTTTTAATCCCTCATAAAAATATTTTTTATCTTTGGTGTAAAAATGCTCCTCCACGGCCGTCTTCAACGCTTCATCGTCAGAAAATTTATTTCCACGCAGATCCTTTTTAAGATTGGGAAACAAAAAGAAGTCGCTTGGGGCTAAGTCCGGACTATAGGGTGGATGAGTAACAGTTTCAAACCCACATTCAACAATAGCTGCCTTGGCAATATGAGCAGTATGGACAGGGGCGTTGTCATGCAGAAGCAGAACACCTTTGGTTAACTTTCCTCGCCTCTTTTCTTTGATCGCATCTCTTAATTGACGTATAACGTTAGCGTAGTACTGCCCTGTGATATTTACACCTTTTTCTTTATAATCGATAAGCAAAACTCCTTCACAATCCCAAAATATTGTGGCCATGACCTTGCCAGCTGACGGGATTACCTTGAACTTCTTGGGATGAGCTGAACGCTTAATGTGCCACTGCATGGACTCCTGTTTGCTCTCTGGGTCATAATGATGAACCCAGGTTTCATCTCCAGTAACTATTTTTTGCAGCACCTCATCGGGATTTTCACCACACAGGTCGATAAAATCTGAACAGCAAGCCACACGCATATCCTTTTGAAGAAGCGTCAGCATTCGCGGAACCCATCTTGCACTTACTTTTGACATATTAAGATGGTCATGTATAATGTCATGTACGGTACCAATAGAGAGATTGGTTACTTGAGCTATAGATTTTACCTTCACTCGGCCGTCTTCCAATATAAGTTTTTCCACTTTATCAATATTTTCTTGTGAGGTAGCCACTACAGGCCGGCCAGGTCTAGGGTCATCTTCAATACTCTCCCTTCCACGCTTAAATTCGCTTGACCATTTTTGAATAGTAGATAAAGAAGGAGCAGACTCACGGTAAACACAATCCATTTCCTCTTTTATGGTTTTTTGATTTTTACCCTGTTTTGTCAAGAATTTTATGACGGATCGGTGCTCTAATTTCGTTAAAATTGTTAATTCGCTCATGGTGTTCATGTTTGTTCGGCAATTGCAGAAAAACAAAAGAACATCTCGGTTCCAATTTTACTTTTTTTTAATGTCAATGGATGAATCTTAGCGGCCAGTAACAAATATATATATAAAAGAGGTTGTAACGTATCAATACCGAGAATATTTTGAACGCCCCTCGTAATCTTACAATTTATTATCTTATACAAGAAATGGATGTCTCTTACAATACGTCTATTTTTGAGAGAGGTGAAAGGGGGTTTGTTGTAACACAGTCCTCTATATTTAAGATGTTTGATGAATCTGTTTTGAATAGTCTCAATATGTCCAACGTAGACCATATACATAGGGTTCCAAACCACTGAGGCGAATTCGAGGTGACTCCTGACAAAGGCGTTATAAAGAATTTTAAGCGTATGCACGTTCTTAAAAACCTTACCAATGCGGAGTATAAATCCCAAGTAAGCCTTATCTTTCGCATGTGTTATATGCGATTCAAAAGTTAGTTTACTATCCAAAATGACGCCCAGATCACGAATTTGACTGACACGTGCTAGTTCCTGGCCATATAAAGAGTATGATGCTAAGATAGGATTCGGTTTTCTTGTAAAGGTTATGACTTTACATTTAGCAATATTAAGAAACAAAAGATTTTTATCACAATAAGAACACAAACTGTCCAGATCTTGCTGTAAAGATATGCAGTCATTGAGACCACTAACTACTTTAAGTATCTTCTTGTCATCTGCATAAAGGAACAGTTTAGAGTTTCTTATGTAATATAATACGTCATTAATGAAGATATTAAACAGCAAGGGCCCCAAGTGGGATCCCTGAGGGACTCCGGACGTAACAGGAAGAAAACTAGACGTATAACCAGCAACAGCAACAGCTTGACTACGGTTAGATAGGTAAGAATCTACCCATCTCAGGAGAGTGCCATGTATACCGACAAGTTCCAATTTCTTGACAAGATGAGGGTGTGAAATTTTATCAAATGCCTTGGAATAGTCGGTATAGATGACATCCACCTGGAAACCCTCATTCATGGCGTTCAGGATAGTGTCTGTAAACTCACAAAGATTGGTGTCGACGGACTTACCAGTAACAAATCCATGCTGATTATCAATAATGTATGGTCTTATTAAAGGAAAAATTATATCATGGACAATCCTTTCAAAAAGTTTAGGTACCACTGATAGCTTTGAAATAGGGCGGTAGTTAGTGACCTCGTGACGTTTACCACTCTTAAAAACAGGAGTTATAAATGATTTTTTCCATATATGTGGAAAAACACCACTGGACAGAGATGTGTTAAATAAAATTGATAACGGGGTAGCCAATTCCCTAGCACAGTTAAAGATAAATGCAGGATGCAGATCGTCGGGTCCGACGCCTTTAGACGGGTCAACACCTTTCAGATACTTGAATATGGTATCACAGTCCAAAGATATATTAGAGATACAAAGGTTTGTTTGATTGTGTCCATAATTGGGTTCCAAAGTTAAAACTGACTTAGGTTCATAAACAGACATAAAATAGTTACTAAATAAATTACAAATTTCATTACCAGTGGATGCTCTGACGTCATTTAAATACATGTTACAGGGAAGACCATTGGAAGAATAAATAAATAAATAAATATTTATTTTATTTTCTGATAATGTTACGAAGGACTCATAGCATGATGATTGAACAGCCTTTTGACGTTCACGTAATAGTGAAAAAGTTTTATAGTAAGTTTTTAGACACAATGCTAGGTGAGACAGCGTGCTTTTTGGCCGCGTCCACGAGTGAGTTCGAGCCCGCGACTAGAACTTTAACGTGTATGTAAAAACATGAATCATATAAAAAAAAACTGCATAAATAAAATAAATAAATATTTATAATTGCATAAGTTGATAAAAATGCTATGCAATAGCTTTACCGCGGCAGTCCCCGAGTGCCACACGTATTTTATATTTAAAGTTGCATAGGCATATTGTGAATAATAACACTGTCCTTTTGTAAAATTGTGTATATATTTTTTTATTACTTGGCCTAATACTGTGCAAAAAGGAAATTTATGCATGAAGAGTTCATGTATAAAATATGTTTTGGTGTATAACACAGAGTCCCAGACCTCCACTGTTAGAGATGGGCCTTCTATTTCGAAATTTCTAGTGAATTTGTCCTACACTCGCCACGCTGGCCAGCTGGGATGGCAAGTGTCTGTTTTTTATTTATTTCGCTTTGAAAGTGATTCGAGTTCGTGGACAGAGTATGTAATATATTACGCTTACTTACTGTTGTACGCCAGTGGAACAAACTTCCATTGGTGATCAGGCATGCACCGTCTGTCAGCATCTTTCAAAGAATGGTTTACATTAACTTTCTTAAAATGCAAAAAGTCTCCATCCCGCTCTGATATGGTAAATATGTATATATTTATTTGTGTATGTACGAGTATATGGATGTTATAATATTTATTGTTTGATTTTATGTATATATTTTAGGTATTTATTGTTAAGTATCTAGCGTGGTCTAGCGGTAAAGTCCGTGGATTTGGACTCGGAGGTACCGGGTTCGATTCCTGGTCGGGACACAAAAATATTAATGTAAATAAATACATTTAATTAATATTTAATTTACTTGTGATATTTCTCGAGTTTGGTACGCTGGAGACATCGACGAGCTTGCCACTTGTCATGATTGGCCTATAGTAAAGTTGGCTAAATGTGAATCCGCTTATTTATAAGCGTGGTTTCTGACCACCCCGAAAGGGAAACGGTCGTGATGATACTTTACTTTGTTAAGTATCGATATTCACATCTAATTCTATTGACTTATCGTTTATAATCACCCTATAACCTCACTTATCACTATCACAAAGGTTTGTAATTTTGTGCAAAAAAGTATGTTCGAGTACCGTTTTCATTCACATTAAACAAAGTTCAGTAAAAAAAAAACGCCTGCTTTCCCTTCAAGTCGAACAAGATCATAAAGTTAATGGCAAATTCAATGCTACAGTCGCATTTTTTAATTTGAAGGCTATAGTTAATATATAGGTAGAGTCCTCAATCAAGTTAAAAGCTTTCGCCAAGTCTGTCGCCAAGGGATTCGATGTCGTACCTGCTTCTGCCTATTGACCTATTTCTCCTTGTATCTTAGTTTTTTAATTAAGTCTGTTGGTTATTTGTCATTTATTTTATATTTATAGAGCTTGATATAAATTTCTGAACGCACGCATAAATATTTGACAATATAATAAATATAATCTGTGTTTCACACACTACAACACGGTATTTGTATTGGGGGGGGGGTTGGTCTGAGATGACTAGTTGTATGTATGGTAAGTATATAATACTGAACTATGTATGTATAAATATTAGAGTTAAGTTCTTTTACTTATTAATTGTTATCATTGTTAATATTTTTGACATTTAATGTAATTATTTATTTTGACATTACATATTTAGAACTTATTTTTTTTTATAATTATTAATTAATTTTATTTTAAATTTTATTAGGTATTAGTTTAATTTGTAGATTTTAAGTGACAACCCTTGTACAGATCATCTACGAGTATGTAGGTATTGATTGTTTGTAGTGTTAAGTAATAAATGACGATGGCTGTTCTTTGCTATTAATGGCATTATTCAGCTATCCTGCCATGATTAGTAAAATATTTTTTATATTAGCACGACATGTGACCTTGCGCCCGCCTGATGGTAAGTGGGCAGCGAGGTCCATGAATGTTAGCAACTGGCGTCAGACACTCATGACTGACATCATTCCCAACACAATCCCGGCTTGACGGGAAATGACGGCAATTCGAGCCTGATCCCGAAATTTGTGGATACACTTTACTGGGTTTTTCGGCACGAACGGTGGATACTTCCCAGCCCCAGCAGACTGGTCAAATTACTACCATCAGTCTGCCTATCAACTATTGGTTGTTCTCATTGAAAGTATGTGCCATTTGCAATGATGTCAAATGCCAATTTTCACTTTCAAGGAGAACTAATTAGAGTACTGTTCTCACCTTTGGGATGGTTCCGCCAAGTACCTCACAGATGCTCTCAATGTCCTACAGAGGCGAGCTTTTCGAATTGTGGACGATGCCACTATATCTGGAACTCTCAAATCCCTGCAGCATCGCCAAGATATGGCTTCTCTGAGCGTGTTCTACGGGCTATATGGTGAATGCTCCGAAGAACTCTATAACCTAAACCTTCCCTCTCCATTCCGCAACCCAACCACACGCACAGGTCAGAATATGCACCAACATACCGTAGTCACCATCCTATTGCGTACCTATAAATTTGGGGACTCATACATCTGTCGCACGATAAAGATGTGGAATGCTTTTCCAGCCTCCCTTCTCCTTCAAGTGAAGTGTGAAAAAGCATCTAGTCAAGCCGGCATAGTGTTAGGGACTGATGTCAGTCATGAGTGTCTGACTTCAGTTGCTAACATTCATGCACCTTGCGCGCCACTTACCATCAGGTGGCCCCAAGGTCACATGTCGTACTAGTATAAAAATAATAATACATAAAGTATTTATATAAAAATAACATCGCTTAAAACAATACTTACTTTAAAATATGTATAACTGACAAAACGGAGTGTACTTAATGTATCTTATAGTGTATAAATTATGAAATGCTTGATATAGGCATATCAGCAATGCGCTGTTTGCCTATTAATCAATAATAAGAACATTTGTGACAGAGCTCATGCTATATCTTAAAAACTATTTAAATCTTTTTAACTTAACATATTCTAGTCATCTGTTAATGTTTTAACAGAACAGATAATGAAAGCTACAAGTAATGCCACCACATTAAATATGGCTTTATTAATTTTATCTCCGAAAGAAAGCACTTTATTTTTACGAGTACGCTACTGGCTCCATTGATGTCTTGTTTTTACGACGACGCTTATCATAAACTTAGCCAAATGCTACACAGATATAGACATATATACCTAAATAATACAAATAATCGTACTACTATAGGGGTCTCCGTGGTCTAGCAGTTAAGTCCGTGGATTTAGACTCGGAGGTACCGGGTTCGATTCCCGGTCGGGACACAAAAATATGTCATCATCATCATCATCAGCCTGTGTCTCTCCACTGCTGGATATAGGCCTCCCCCAAGGCTCGCCACTTCACACGATCTCCTGCCACTCTCATCCAACCCCCACCAGCGACCTACCTCAGGTCATCTGTCCATCTAGCGGGGGGTCGACCCACTCTGCGTCTTCCCGTACGTGGTCTCCACTCTAGAACTCGTCTACTCCATCGTTCATCGGTTCTACGACATACATGTCCAGCCCATTGCCACTTCAGCTTACTAATTTTGAAGGCTATATCGGTAACTTTGGTTCTCCGACGGATTTCCTCGTTTCTGACTTTATCCATCAGAGAAATACCAAGCATAGCTCTCTCCATAGCCCGCTGAGCGATCTTAAATTTGTGGACGAGACCCACTGTCAGTGTCCATGTTTCTGCTCCGTACGTCAGCACTGGTAGAACGCATTGGTTGAAAACTCTCGTTTTCAAACACTGGGGTATGTTTGATAAGAAGATGTGGCGCAGCTTCCCGAATGCCGCCCATCCTAGCTGAATGCGTCTGTCGGCTTCTTTGCTGAAGTTGGCTACGCCTAATTGCATAGTCTGTCCAAGGTAGACGTACTTTTGTACAACTTCGAGAGTGGCATTACCCACAAAAATATGTATTAATATAAATAAATACATTTAATTTATTTGTAATATTTCTTGAGTTTGGTACGCTGGAGACATCGACGAGCTTGCCACTTGTCATGATTGGCCTATAGTAAAGTTGGCTAAATGTGAATCCGCTTATTTAAAGGGAAACGGTCGTGATGATACTTTACTTTTTTACCATAGGCGTAGTGAGGTACAGGCAGGGAGGGCCAGCTGCCCATCCTTAGCAGAGCTTCATGTAAAGAGCCTCGTAGAATAAAGCTATTTGTGGTTTATTATAAAATAATATGTTTTAATTGTCGGATCTATGGTGAACTTCTTAGAAGAGATTTATATGAGAAGAGCCTCGAAGATTTATTCATCATTTTCATCATTACAGCCCCTAGAACACCGTCCTAGAGGTCCACTGTTGGAGATGGACCTTACAATTTATTAACGATTCCACAAGTTGGTATTAGTGGAACCGGGACCGACGCGACGGCTTACTTGTTCTTCGAGGAATAGGAACGGTGTTGTCGTAAATCTATTACCTCCTCCTCCTTAGTCGGTACCCCACTGTTGGGGATCGTGACTCCGTCGCAGTGCATCTTTTCTTCCTCTTGTTCTTTTACCGTCTACTTTTCCCGTTGCTAAGAGTTTTTCCAGATAGTCGGCGCCTCTTCTAGCAATGTGGCCAAAATAAAGCAGAATTCGGGTAAAGCAGACGGCAGAAAGTCTCTGTACCTTCTGTACCTTAGCAAATCTATTACAAATGGACGTAAGAAAAGTGTATTTCTCATTGGTACATGCCGGGTAGGTTTGAACCGACCTTTGAAGGATTTAAGGAACGCGTTCATACAACCGAGCCACCACGCGCGTAGATTGATTGTCAAGTAATAAAGCTATTTCTGATTTTTAAATTATATTAGAATAATATATTTTAATTGTCGGATCTCTTATAAACACAAATTGCGTCAATGAAAACTTTTCTGCTTTAAAATATGAATTAATCTATTGAAGTATTTTTAAATGATTGTAATAAAAAAATAAGAGCAAAAAGCACTACAATGCTTGTTCAACTTTATACGAGTGTTATTGTTATAATAACAATTTGCGGTGAACCAAGTAATTCAAATCTTACTTCGCAATAATTGTTTTTTAAATTGGTCGGGTATCTCTGCCTTACCTTGAAGTCTCGCTGGCACGCTGTAGTTTTAATTCTCAACTCCTAATTTTAAATCGTTTCTTTTTAATGGGGTGTATCAGGCAAAGCTTTTTGTAGATGTCGCTAGCGGCATTGGTACCTTGTTTTGCACCCATGTCGCATCATTTTTAAAATGTTTTTGTAGTTTTTTTTATTTTTATAACAGATTTTAAATTAACGTTACCTACCTTAAAAGACGAATTAAGCAAGTGAACACCGCCTTTAAAAATAAAAAAAGGTTTTATGAATAGAACGGCAATTTTGAGATCACCATATCTTTGATTTCACTTAGAAATTTCAATTTGTACACTAAAAAGCTGCTCACTTCGGCATAATATCCAGAAAATAATAAATTTCGCAATAAAAATACAAGTTTTCTTTGCAACTGACAGTAATATTAGGTACCATC
Source organism: Tinea semifulvella (assembly GCA_910589645.1). Classification (NCBI taxonomy): domain Eukaryota; kingdom Metazoa; phylum Arthropoda; class Insecta; order Lepidoptera; family Tineidae; genus Tinea; species Tinea semifulvella. Next base: position 10,065,799 of record OU342599.1, read on the forward strand.
TATCATGCGCCATCTACCGTGATAAAAAGTTAGTCATACACCCCATTAGTAACATATTTTTATAGTTCAGACCTTATTCTAATATACCGCATGTAATTGTCAAAAGAATATATATATTTTTAGAAACACCTGTAGTGTTCTGGTAGAACCCCTTTTTGAATGAAAATAGTCTTTTTTAAGTTAACAAACTTTAGCCGAAAAACAAAACATATGGTGAATAAGGCCGCGTCTGAATATCACGATATCTATCGTGATAAATTCCTAAAGGCTGGGGAGTTATACGGCCGGTTGCAGAAATGATGATTATCTCTTGACATGTTTGATTTAAGGTACGCGTTCTTACAACCGTGCTACCACCGCATCTGAAATATAAATTGTGTTTAAACTAAAATTTTCATTTTTGCGGAAAACGCCATCTTTCTTTTTCCAGGTGGCAGTTATCGGAAACGCGTTATCGTTGTACAGATTGTTATTTGGGTTTACGAAGAATTTTTATAGGAAAAGGTCTTCGATATTACAGCAAAAGTTAATAAGCATTTTACTTAGAAAGATAAAACATTTTCATAGGAATGAAATAAAATTATCAACTTTTTTTTTTTTTTAATATAAAATATTGTATAATTAAATCTAAATCTAATAAAAAATAGTAATGTTTCTAGAGACGACCCTTCAGTGATAGTCCCTAGGAGGCTGGCAACATTTCCCTTCTGTATAGCGAGGCTAGTACATTGGCAGATTATAGCAAAAATCATTAATACAAATAATTACGGGCATATATCTGTGGTGTCAAGGAAAAAGGAGATGAGTCGGAAAATTTCAAAAATAGATTTTTGCACCTATTGGTTCTAAACATTCATATGCGTCAATGCAATAAGGAGATGAATCTATAAACAGTACAGTTTATTTTACACCCCTATGTACATAAAGGGGCTAGTCGTAATATTAAAATGTACAAATAAGTAAAAAGAGTTCAATCGAGTTATTTCAGTATTTACCGTCAATAATTAAGTTATGCATAGTGAGAAGAGTGGACTCGTACCTAAAGTATACGACTAATGAAATTGAACATTATGTAAATTACAATTTTCTAATTATAAAAATGAGTTGTTTTCTTAATTTGCCTCTAGTAAAAAGTTCAAGTTTTGTACTTATCCCCTTTTTCCTTGACACCACAGATATATAGGTTAAATGCGACGCGGCGAGGGTGTCGACTCACGTGGCGTTCCTTACCAGAGCACGTCCTCGTTCCAAGGGGACCAACGTCACACCATCCATCGGGTCTCTTGTCATCATCTCGGATAAATTCAGCAGGCTCCGGAATAGCTGGAATCTCGATGGTGGCTAGAGCCCTTTTAATAGTAACGCTAAGAGAGCTCATAAAATCTGCCCGCACTTTTGGAACAGGAGATGAACTCGAAGACAGTCGACCTCCTTTCCGCATGAGCATCGATGTAAGACACATAGTGGTGATCCCAACTGAATACCAACAGCGATACGAAAGCTAATAATTATTTTTTTATTTTCAAATACAAATTTTATTTATTTAAAATAAAAAAAAAATTCAATTTAATACTAATATAATTGAAGTAATATAGGTACAAACAGTATAAAATAATTACAATATAAATTAAAACTACTTAAAAGTAAAAATATAAATAAATATAAACTAAACATAATAAAAAAAATAAACTATAGGTAAAAAATGTCTTCAAGAGACGACCCTTCAGTGATAGTCCCAAGAAGACTGGCAACATTTCCTCTCTGTATAGCTAAGCTAATACGTTGGCACAAATAATTGCCAGCCTTCCTGTCTCCAGACTTTTCCGTTAGCCGTTTGGACAACTCCTTGGCCAGACGCTTGGCTGAGTGTCCCCATGGGCCCATCATATCGACCCCAAACGGCGCAAATTTTTTATTTAACTGTATTTAAGGCCAGATTAATATTTATGCTGAAGAGATATTCTCTGAAGCTCTTGAAGACACTAGCATAGGAATTGTTGTCAATGGGAGACCTCTTAATAACATCCGATATGCAGATGACACAATTCTTCTGGCAGATACCTTAAGCGATTTACAGATTCTGCTAAATAGAGTGGATAATGTAAGCGCCAACTATGGTTTAAACATGAATATAAAGAAAACTAAGTTCATGGTCGTCGGACGGACAAATGTCGACAATACTGCTGCGCTTTACATTAAAGACCAACCGCTCGATAGAGTTAAATCATACAAATATCTAGGCTCCATTGTGAATGAAGAAGCAGATCACAGTACCGAAATAAAATGCCGCATAGAACAAGCTAGAAACGCCTTTGTTAAAATGAGCCACCTTCTCTGCAATCGCAATCTTAAACTTCCTACAAGATGCCGACTCGTCCGATGCTACATATTTTCCATTCTCCTGTATGGTGTCGAATCATGGACCCTGACAAACACAATGTCGAAGAAGTTAGAAGCTTTTGAAATGTGGATATACAGGAGAATGTTGAAGATATCATGGAAGGACAGAGTAAGAAACGAAACTGTCTTGCAGAGAATGAACAAAGGCGTTGAACTATTGAAAATGGTAAAGCGAAGGAAGTTGGAGTATTTGGGACACATCATGCGCAATAAAAAGTATAGCTTGCTGCAGCTCGTCATGCAAGGCAAGATACAAGGCTCCAGAAGACCGGGGAGAAGACGCACTTCCTGGCTCAAGAACCTCAGGGAGTGGTTCGGGATGAGCACCAGATCCTTGTTCCGGACAGCGGCCAACAAAATCAAAATCGCCTTAATGATAGCCGACCTCCGATAGGAGATGGCACCGTAAGAAGAAGAAGAAGGCCAGACTATAGTACGAGTAACTATTTGTGCAAGTAATGGAATAGAGCTTCAGTTCTGATTGTCATCTGCTAAAATTACACGATCTCAATTCTGCAAATTGGGTTAAGTTAAAATAGTATTTTAGATGTAGGTATCAACGGACGTCATAATGACCAAAATAGAGGCTATAATATAGCAAATTTAGTACGTCTAGACTTAAAATGGGACTAATTTTAGAAAATTGAGATAACGGCTACTCAAAGAGGTTAAATATTAGAAAGAACGGGTATTGATTATCATACAAACTATTTGTCACATAATTTTTCCGCGATCTACTTTGTTCTTCTTCTATTGGTTGGAATATTGTCGTAGGTGTGCGCGGAACCGACTGTCGTGCGTCGACTAATGCATTTTAAAACTTCAGTTACCACACTCTGAACCCTAAAAAAGACAAACACGAAAAAATAACCAATTGAAAAATAAATGTAAACTGTAAAAAATAATGTAATTTTTTAGCAAAACTAGGAAGAAATGTACTAAGAACTTTAGTGTTTCGTATTGGTCTTGCTAAGAAATCGGTGGTCTTCGTCTTGCTATACTAATCATGAGTAGTTCTGGCTTTTAAGCGTTCTAAATGCATGCATTTAGCAAAATTTACATGCATACTACTGGTGTTTCACAATTTACATACACCAGAGGAATTTCAATATGCAAAACTAAATTACTTGCATTAACTTTGTAGTTGGACAATGATCGCAAAATTAAGGGATATATCATTAGCTGGGCAAAAGGGTCCCACTAGTTGTTATATCAATAACAACCATCAATGTTTATTATGTAGAACGTGTTTATTTAAATACTTTATTGCACTTAAAAACATAGTCCATAGGTAACGCATAAGGCATTCTTTACCATGGGGATCATGCAAGGTTAACAAAAAATAAAATAAATACAATTACTTATTTGTAGCATACAACTATACATACACAACAATATATAACTACAATACACATACATACGTTCATACATTATAAATAAGTAGTTATTCCAAATGCTAAACAACTTTGTCACTACCAGAGAGATACATTCTGTTTCTTAAGAAATAATGTGGTTAAATGGTTTTTAAATACATTGACAGATGGTGCGCGCCTGATAGCCAGGAGTAGCGTGTTCCACTGACGAGCGGCAGCAACAGTAAAGGAAGTTGTAGATCTCTTTGAGGAATGGGAAGGAATCTTTAGCTGATTGTTGTGAGAGAAGCGGAGGGTACAGTTGTGCGTGTTAGAGAGAAATATTCAAAGCGTGATTTAATATATAGGCGTAGGCGTAAAGGCGAAACAAACCTACACACTTATATACAGACAAAGATAATAATATATTGTATGATTTTTTAAGGTGGAAATAATATGTATATCTAGGTGCGTAGAAGGAATTCTAACGGAAATAGTGAGGGAGTCCTATTATTTTTTTATAAATGGGCAAGGCTTGTAAAACTGTGCCCACCTGAAGGTTCGCAGTACGCGATATCTATCAATGGGACATGACGTTCAACATCGATATGTAGATATATATGCCGGCTTAATGATGACACCACAGACCAATTTTTACGTGTGTTAACTGAATCGTAGGTCTATAATAAACGCCTATAAACAAGAGTTATAACTTTAATTTTGTACAAAATGTGGTATCTATTTATTTGCAAGATCATTGGTAACAGAACGATTAAAAACCTAGTTTATAGTTATGTTGGATGTAAAGTTATGAGATGCACTAACTTTTGGCTTCACGTCAAATAACCAACGGTAATAAAGTTAACACGGACGCGTAATTGAAAGAGTAGAGCTGTTACTAGAAAAACTTGTATTATAAAATACATAGGTGTTTAGGCATGCAAATACACTCCAACATTCATCATCAACACAGCCCCTAGAACACAGAGAGACCTTCACTTTTGGAAATACAGTGGCCTATGGGCCGTACCTGTGCTGCACGAGCTGTGGGAACAACCCAATTGAGAAGTTTCGCCGTTCCCTGACGGTTGAATGCCAGTAATATCCCAGCGCTTTGACGGCTAAGAACTCTTCAGAACGCGCCGTCCTGGAATTTCAACCCAGTATGTTGAACATTCTCAAGGTCGAAATGCGCTCAGACCTAAACCACCATAAATACATTGAGAACATCACTAAGCATCAAAGTTTTTCGCGCCTTTATTAAGACTTACGCTGTTAAAGCACAGATAAGGTCATGCGTGGAATACTGTTCTTACATAAATATCTTACAGATGCTCTCAATGTCCTGCAGAGGCGGGTGATTTGGATAGTGGACACAATACGAGTATCTAAAACTCTCCAATCATAGCAGCTTCGCCGAGACGTTGCCTCTCTGAATGTGTCTACAATCTATAAGATTTATGAAAAGCTCCCCAATCCCTTCTTCTCTATTCTGCAATTAAACCACACGCACAGACTAGGCATTCCTATATCGTAGCCCTACGCGTACTCATAAATTTGGAGACTCTTAAATCTATCGCACGCTAAAGATGTGTGTTCCTATAACCAGGAGTCTTTTATGTCGGTCATTGGTGGCTGGCGTCATTTGCTTCCACTCTTGGACCTCGCGTACCGCTTACCACCGGTAAGAGCAAAGTCACATTTCGTAATAGAGTATTTACAAATATATATATATGTCTTACAGATCATATTTCTGAAAAAAAAAAAATACGACTTTTTATGGATTTTAAAACTTTGACCACATTTGTAAAGGAAGGGCAAAGCACGAAAACTAAATGCAAGCCCACCTCGATCCTTGGCGCCGCATCAGACTGGAAAATTCTCATGGATACATTTGAACACCATTATAGGATCCCAGATGAACTAGCTGTATCAGCCTATAGGCCAGACATCTTAGTGTTTTCTCGGAACTTGAAAAAAGTTATCCTTATTGAACTTACCGTTCCGTGGGAATCAAATATTCCAAAAGACCACAACATGAAGTCGAATAAATATTATGATCTCACAGAAGAAATGATCAGGAACGGGTTCAAGACTCAGCTTTACGCAGTGGAAGTTGGTGCAAGAGGAGTTCCAGCAAAATCTTTGCATCACTTACTGAAAGAATTGGGCCTAAGCAGGTCTGCCGTCAATACATTTATGGAACGAGCTTCCAAGACGGCATTAACGGAATCATACAGTATTTGGTTGGGTAGGGAGAGAAGTAGAATGGTGGATGGTGAGCGTATTATCGCGCAATAGAAAAAAAAGAAGGCCTCCTTTTCTTAAACCAGCCAATTGTCGGTCGCAAGCCCGAGACACCATTCTTCTCATCTCTTACCCACACACGATGGACCCGGCACCCGCACGGTGAATCCATGGAATGCTTAGAAATTTGTCTTCAGCGTTCTTACAGCGAGGCCAATGCTCCTCATTATTTATTAATTCATTCAAACCTAAGCTTCAAATACGAATTTGTTTGCTTTAATTACTAAATATATCACAAGACGGGACAAAAAGCCATACGGTATGACAATTAACAAATCATTACTGGAGGAACTGGGGAATCAGACAACGCCCTTCCTAGACTGTACAATCACGCATCCTCACTTTCTTCGGACACGTCTTACGACGTGGAGAAACATCCATCGAGCGCCTGGTAGTCGGCAATAAGTTTAATGAGCTCACTATAGATGTCGATCTTTTCAATGCCAACACTTCGATGGTTAGACGAGCGACACACTTTATTTGTTGCAGATAATATTGTTTTTAATTGTTATTTGTGTTTATATATGTATTTTTTTTTCTGTTTGGCAGTGCAGATACATTTCTCAAGTATTATTGTTTTATATTTTATCGTATCTATTATTGTTGCTCTTGTTTACTATTTGTATTAATCTTCTCTACAGTTTTTCTTGCATGCTTTTTTTTTTTCATTTTTAATGAAAAAATATTTTTTGTTTCCCTGACAATTTGCCGACCTGCATGCTGCGTTGTTAAACACTTTTGCAGAACAAAGTAAATGGTGTAAAACAAAAAAATAACAAACATTTTGTATGCTAATACAATATATAACAACAATAACAATCAATGCCCGCTCTATCTTATATCTGATCTCTTTGGCTTTAACCAATCAATCGCTTAATGGATTAAACTGCGAAATGCTGACCACGTCCACAATCATTTGTCAATAATTAACTTGGAGTGCCTTTAAATATTTAGACCATCTCCCTAGACTATTTTTTATTTGTTTTTAAAAGCAACCGCCGCCGACTGCGTCTACATATATCTGTGTCTCTATGTATGTATCATTTTCGTATTCAATAAAAGTGGCTTAATATCCATTTTCGCACATCTTGCATCTTTGCATATTCTTATTTTCATCTACGCCCTAAAACACCCACTTACCTGAGCGATCGTTTTAAATATCTGTGCGACTCTCACTCCCGTTCTCTTCGTTCTTCGCACAACAACCAACTTTCTATACCTCTTCATTCTTCCAGCAGATATTCAGATTCTCTTACCGTGTCTGCAGCTCGTCAATGGAACAGACTACCTCTATTTATCAGACAGGCTCCGTCTTTAAATATATTTAAAAAACTATTATTTTCACACTTCCTTAAAAAACAAAATAAACCCTAATCTCGACAGGCTTGACATATTAGTATTTGTTATATTTATGTATTATATAGATTTTATTTAGGTATATAAGTATTTGTGTAGGTCGAATTTATGTAATATGTATTAAATAAAGTATTTATATTTTATGTACTTAATTATTTAATTCTAATATATTTACTTAAAAAATCTCATACACATCTCATCATACCCATCATATAAATCTCTCACTCTCCCAAAGGTTAGCTGGCAGAGAATACCTTCATGGTATTATGCTCGCCTATGTATATATTTTTATTTTGTATATTTAGTGTGCAATAAAGAATTTTATTATTATTATTATGTATGTAACCGTCCATTATCATATAACGCATTCATATGAACTGTTAATTTTAAAATAGCCAATTTGTAAGGGAAAAGCCAAAATAAAATATAATTTCTGACATATGTTTTTTTAGGAATAGTTGTTTTATTCTAGCAATAGAATTATTACATATTAGTCTAACGTAAGACTATACAAAGTCACCTATAGTCTATTATTTTGGTACCTCAATAAATGAGCAAAAAATATTATTGACTTTTTCAGCAAATAAATATTACCACATTCATCAGAATATTTGGCATTTTTATTACGCGACTGCCTACTATAATATTAATCATACATTTCTATGTAGGATATAACAGTCCTGCACGCTTTGTTAAACAATTGACCCACAGTTGGCGATAAGCGAGGAGCGAGCTAAGCTACTTGTTAAGATCTTGATGTCTAACTTAGGTTTGCAAGGAACATATGTATGTGTATTATTTTATTAAAATTTCTTAAGTAAGGCGTTAAGGCAAGACAAAGTGACAGACAAATAGCCGTGGGGTCACAGTTCGTGGTCAAATGATTAGATAATATAGTCTATACCCTTTATCGGATTCCAAGCAACATCTTTCCCAAATTTTACGAAAATCGGTCCTGTAATATAGGTGTAAAGGACAGACAAACATACATACACACGTACGAGTATAAAGTCAAAGTCAAAATATCTTTATTCACGTAAACCTATTACAGGCATTTATGAAACGTCATTAATTTAATTATTTTGAATGATTCTACTCCTGCTAGTAGAAGACTAAGCAGCAAAGTGGTCCAATAAGTAAGCTGTTAGCAGAAGACCAGCAGCTTAGCAGATTCCAGTGATCTGTTAATGTTTAATCTGACTGAGAAAGGAATCTGCAAGGAAAATTCAGCTATAACCGATTTACAAAATAAAACATATACAGAACTATACCACAACGATCAATTACCTTTTGAATTTAGTTATCAGTAGTCGTATATACAAAGCTTCTTTGATATTCAAATTTAAGTGTGGACAAAACGATCATCCCCGTACCTCGAAGAGCTCGTAAAGCTGTTATTACGTCGGTCTCGATTCCACTAATACCAACTGTTTGCTATCCCGCGTGAAAAACTGGAGATTAAACTTCAGTAGTGAAGATTTAGAAAAGGACTCGAGGCTCGAGGGCTTAATAATGATTATTTAATTATAAGAATCAGAATTTATTGAACGATAAGATAGTTAGACTGGATTGCACCATATTGGCATCGAATACTACAAACAATCGGCTGACCTTCAAAATAAATATTGTACATTCGACGTCATTTTAAACTTGTTAAAATTACAGATACATAAGTTTGGTGCAATGTAGCTTGCTTGTCGGCAGTGGACAGGTGCCTTAAGGCCAACGTAATGTATAAATTGGTGTATTCAAAAGGAACGGACATAAAAGTTATTTAAATGATTTTTTAATACTGGCTTTGTGGGAGGTTGTAAGGCTCTGTAATATTATATATCAACGTCAATGAAATACATGGTTACAAGCATCTTTGCCTGTTAAATTTGGTGGTATCAGCTGTGAGAAAATTGTCGCAACTCTCCTCTGTGCAGTGTGCAAGATTTATGCTTTGGCGCGGTGGTGGCTCGGTTGTAAGAACGCTTTCCATAAATCCTACAAAGGTCGGTTCAAACCCCTCCGGCATGTACCAATGAGAAATAAACTTTTCTTGCGTACATTTGTCATAGATTTACAACATCACCCGTGCCTCGAAGAACACGTTAAGCCGTTGGCCACTGGACGGGCGTGAAAAAGAGCAAAAAATAATAAATTATAATAGTGGACTGTATGAAGGGGCTGGATGCTCACACGCACTTACTTGTATTCGCTGCAGGTGGTCTTGGGCTTTCCTTGGGTCGCCAGGTTGCTGCTGGCCGCGGGCAGGCTTCTTTTCTCGCAATTTCGAAATTGCGAGCGGTTGATGTTACATCTTCAAATTCTGTGCAACAATGACCCCACACTGCCCCCCACACTGCCTGATTGCGGCACTTCAATGCGTGATTTACGCATTCGGCAGTGTGATGTGCGGGCAGTGCTCCGATCGCTCGATGTTCGCAAGGCTAATGGTCCTGATGGTATCCCAGCCATAGTTCTAAAGAGGTGTGCACCTGAGTTGACTCCAGTCCTCACGCGCCTATTCCGTCAGTCATACTCCTCTGGTGTTGTGCCGGAAACCTGGAAGGTGGCCAATGTGCAGCCCGTCCCGAAGAAGGGAGATCGTTCAGACCCTTCCAACTACCGCCCCATTGCCGTAACCTCAGTACTGTGTAAAGCAATGGAACGAATTATTAACGCCCAACTCGTTAAATATCTAGAAGATCACTCCGTAATCCATGACCGCCAATATGGATTCCGTCCAAAGCGCTCAACGGGTGATCTTCTGGCATTCGTATACCATGTCTGGGGTGAGGCAATGGATAAATTTGGTGAATCATTGGCGGTCAGTCTGGACATCTCCAAGGCCTTCGATAGGGTTTGGCACAAGGCTTTGCTTTCCAAGTTGCCGGCATATGGTCTGCCCCCACGGCTGGTGGACTGGATAGCTGGCTTCCTGCATGAGCGCAGCATTCGTGTCCTTGTGGACGGGAATGCGTCTGATCTCATGTCAGTGAACGCTGGCGTACCGCAGGGCTCTGTGTTATCACCAACACTCTTTCTTCTGCATATCAATGATATGTTGTCTCTTGGCAACATTCATTGTTATGCAGACGACAGCACGGCCCACGGGAGGTATCTAAGTCCCCGAGCTTTGGGAGGTAGCCAACTAGAGGAATCACGGCGTATTATGACGGCAGAACTGGACGACACCCTTCACAAAATATATTTGTGGGGTGTCCAAAATCTTGTCCAGTTCAATGCCAACAAGACCCAGGCATGCGCGCTGACGGCCAAGAAGTCCCCCTTCTCTCCTCCCCCCACTCTTCAGGGCACCACGCTGGATCTACAGCCCAGCTTCAGCATCCTCGGGGTGGAAATACGCTCAGACCTTAACCACCGGAACTACATTGAGAGCATCACCAAAACAGCGTCAAAAAAGCTCGGAATACTGAACAAGGTGAAGCGGTTTTTCCCGCCATCAATCATACTGTTGCTGTACAAAGCACAGATCAGATCATGCGTGGAATACTGTTCACACCTTTGGGATGGTTCAGCCTGTTGAATTGGGTTCAATGCCTTTACAACAGAAGAATGGTATTGTCTCTAATGTCAATGTTGGTGTGTGTCAAGCTGATTATTCATAATGTTGATAAATAAACTAAATATATTATTTACAACTGTATAATTGAATAGGAGAAAAATATCCTCTACTCAACAGGTTATGGGCCCAGCATATTTTTTCTCCAGAATATAATTACCAATTAAAAAGGAAATATTGATTTTTTGAAAAATATGACAGCTAATAGTGGGATAGGCATTGAAAAATTAAAGGGACGAGAAAATTTTTCATCATGGAAGTTTGCAATGAGAGCTGTATTAGAATATGAAGATTTGTGGGACTCCATTGAAGGTGAGGAAGTTGATGATTTTAAAAATAGAAAAGCTTTGTCTAAAATTATTTTATTTATTGACCCCATAAATTACCCGCACATTCAAAATGTAAAGACAGCTAAGGAAGCGTGGAATACTTTACAAAAGACATTTGAAGATTCAGGTCTTACGAGAAGAGTCGGTCTTTTAAGAAAATTAATAACTACGCAATTGCAAAATTATAAATCAATTGAAGAATATGTTAATGACATAACAATGACAGCTCAAAAACTTAATGAAATTGGGTTGAATATTGATTCAGAATGGATTGGTACCTTAATGTTAGCTGGTCTACCTGACGAATATAGACCTATGATAATGGGGCTTGAGAGCTCAGGCATAAAAATATCTGCTGACTCTATAAAAGTAAAACTATTACAAGATGTAAATGATATGAAAGATAAAGATGAAGCTGCTCTGTACAGTCAGAAGAGAAATAGTATAAAATGTTTCAATTGTGGTAAAAAAGGACATACTTCAAAATTTTGCAGATTAAGAAATGAAGTGAATAAAGGTGAACATAGTAATGAACCACATAAGTCATTTTTTGTATTATATTCACATGATAACTCTTCTAAGAAAGAAACTTGGTATTTAGATTCTTGTGCATCATCACACATTACTAATGATAATGCACAACTTACTAATATTAAGGAATCAAATCAGGTCGTTATAGCTGCAAATAACCAACAAATTATTGCACAAGCTAAGGGTGATTTACCTATTACAATAAATATTAATGGATCTAAAGAAACAATGATTGTTAAGGATGCTTTATATATACCAGATGCAGCTGCAAACCTACTATCTGTAAATAAAATTATAAAAAATGGAAACAGCGTTCTTTTCAATAATAAGGGAGGATTTATAATTGACAGCAAAGGAACAACTAGAGCTACAGCTAAAGAATCTAATGGAATTTATGAATTAAATACAGAGAGATCAATGATAGCTTATGGTTCGACGGAAATAACAGATGACCAAACAAATTTATGGCATCGTAGACTGGGCCATTTAAACAGAAAGGCTCTAAATATTTTACAGAAGTGGTCGACTGGAATGGATAAATATAAAAGGCACGATGGAATATGCGATATATGTGTCAAAAGCAAATTATCAAGAAAACCATTTAAAACAAGTACGCGAGAGTCTAGTAAATTACTAGAACTAGTACATACAGATCTTTGTGGACCAATGGAAGAAAAGTCCTTTGGGAGAGCGAGATATATTTTTTTACTTGTTGATGATTTTAGTAGAAAAGTATTTGTTTATTTCTTAAACAAAAAGTATGAGGTGCCTAAAATATTTATGGAATTTAAGGCATTTGTGGAGAATCAAACAGGAAATAGAATAAAAACTTTAAGGTCCGATAATGGTGGTGAATATACTAGTAAAATTTTTGAAGATATACTTAAAAAATTTGGTATTAAACATGAGAAAACAGTTCCATATACGCCACAACAAAATGGTGTGGCGGAAAGACTTAACAGAACAATAATTGAAAAGGCAAGAAGCATGATATATGATATGAATCTTTCTAAGGGATATTGGGCTGAAGCCACAAATACTGCAGCATATTTATATAATCGCTCACCAACCAAGAGTATTAAAGGAAAAACTCCAGAGGAAGCATGGAGTGGAAAGGTTCCTGACCTGTCTCATTTAAAAGTTTTTGGATGTAAAGCACTTGTGCATATACCCGCCGAAAAGAGACGTAAATGGGATGCCAAAGCAGAAGAACTTATATTTGTTGGTTATTCTGAAGATGTTAAGGGGTGGCGATTTATTAATGAAAAAACAAAGGGAATTTCTGTAAGCAGAGATGCTGTATTTTTGGAAAATTTTATTTTCAATAATAAAAACAATAAAGATGATGTTATAAGAGATAGTGATTTACAAAATAATGTTTTACTTAACGAGGAGCATAAAGAAAGCAATGTTAATAATTGTGTATCACAAAATGAGAATAAGATAGTTACTAATGAGATAATTGTAGAAAATGAATACGATGAAATAATGGATTATGAAAGTAATAATGATGAAATAATGGATAATAAAAGTAATGATGAACATGTACACGAAAATAATGAAGTAGTACATAATGATGAAATAATGAACCAAAAGAGTGATGATGAACATGAAGAAGAAAATAATGAAGTAGTACATAATGTACAAATACATGAGTTAAGACGTTCTGAAAGAAAACAACATGAGTTAAGACGTTCTGAAAGAAAACCTAAACCAAAAGTTTATGATGATTATATTCTATATTATTCAAAAACACCAATAGAATATAACGAACCACTAAGTCCTGAAGAAGCTCTAAATGGTCCTGATGCTGAAAAATGGAAATATGCGATGAGCGAAGAACAAGAATCTTTAATACGAAATGAAGCCTATGAAGTTGTAAATGAAATTTCACCTGGTAAAAGATTATTAAAGACTAAATGGGTTTATAAAATAAAAGAAAACGAAACAAATCAATTAAGATATAAAGCACGTTTGGTAATAAAGGGTTGTGCACAGAAATATGGCATTGATTACAAGGAAACATTTTCTCCGGTAGTAAAGTATGCTAGTTTACGATATTTATTTGCTCTGGCGTCAGAAAATAATTTATTCATTGATCAAATGGACGTAACCACAGCTTATTTATATGGTGATATTGATGAGGAGATTTATGTCAAGCCTCCTAAGGAGCTACTTAATCCAAACGATGATAATACACTATGGTTGTTAAAAAAATCTATATACGGATTAAAACAAAGTGGGCGTTGTTGGAACAAAAAGTTGGATTATGTTTTGAAATCATTTCAATTAAGACAGTCACAAGCTGATCCTTGTATATATTACAATAGATCTGATGTTGGGGTACTATATGTTGCTATATATGTTGATGATTTTTTAATATTTTATGATAAGAAAGAACTAGCTATGAAATTAAAGGATAATTTAAAAACAGTATTTTTGATGAAAGATATGGGTGAAATAAAAAGATGTCTTGGCATCAATGTTACGAGAGAGAAAGCAGAAGGAAAGATTTGGATTGATCAAAGTGATTATATTAGAAATATACTCAAGAGATTTAATTTGCATGATGCCAAACCAATTTCTACTCCAATGGAGGTCGGAATTAAATTAAATGAAGACAACAGTAAAATATTGGAAGATGTTCCATATCTCGAAGCAATTGGAAGTTTATTATATGTTTCACAAATGAGCAGACCAGATATAGCATATAGTGTTAACATTTTGAGTAGATACAACAGTAATCCCAAAGTTGTACACTGGAAAGCCGTAAAAAGAATATTTAGATACTTGAAGGGAACAATAAATTACAAATTAGAATACAGTAAAGATAAAAACAAAAATCTTGAATTTTACTCTGATGCTGATTGGGGCAGTAATCCAGACAGACGTTCTATCACTGGAAGTTGTACACTATTACAAGGTGGTTTAATTAATTGGTTTAGTAAGAAGCAAAGAACGGTAGCGATGTCAACTGTAGAAGCAGAGTACATGGCTCTATCATTTACTGCACAAGAAGTTCTTTGGCTTAGACAATTAATAAAAGAATTACGTGGTGATGTGGATGAACCGATGACAATTTTATGTGACAATGTCGGAACGATACATTTATCTAAAAACAAAGTTATAAGTACTAAAAGTAAGCATATAGATGTACGGCATCATTTTATAAGAGATTTAATAGATACAAAGATTGTTAATGTACAGTATTTACCCACAGAAGACATGTTGGCAGATATATTTACAAAGCCACTAGCGAGACCGCAATTCGAAAAGCTAGTGAACTGTATCGGTCTAGTTAAAGGATGAAATATTTATGATTTCGAGTGGAGGATTTAATTTTAATTTAATTATGTTGTTATGCATTAAAGTGGAGGTGTTGAATTGGGTTCAATGCCTTTACAACAGAAGAATGGTATTGTCTCTAATGTCAATGTTGGTGTGTGTCAAGCTGATTATTCATAATGTTGATAAATAAACTAAATATATTATTTACAACTGTATAATTGAATAGGAGAAAAATATCCTCTACTCAACACAGCCAAGTACCTCACAGATGCTCTCAATGTCCTACAAAGGCGAGCTGTTCGAATTGTGGACGATGCCACTATATCTGGAACTCTCGAATCCCTGCAGCTTCGCCGAGATGTAGCTTCTCTGAGCGTGTTCTACCGGCTATACTATGGTGAGTGCTCTGAAGAGCTCTATAACCTAATTCCTTCCTCCCCATTCCGCAACCGAACCACACGCACAGGTCAGAATATGCACCCACATACCGTAGTCACTATCCCTTCGCGTACCTATAAATTTGGTGACTCATACATCTGTCGCACAATAAAGATGTGGAATGCTCTTCCAGCCTCTGTGTTTCCACTTTCCTATAACCTGGAGTCCTTCAAGCGAAGTGTGAAAAGGCATCTAGTCAAGCCGGCATAGTGTTAGGGACTGATGTCGGATATAAGGGTCTGATTCCAGTTGCTAACATTCATGGACCCTGCGCGCCACTTACCATCAGGTGGGCGCAGGGTCACATGTCGTGCTAGTATAAAAAAAAAAAAAAAAAAAAAAAGACCTTGGCACATTTTCTACTGACGTTTCTGACAGCTGGGTCGCGATCATCAATGTTTATTTTTCTTTCCATGCGCAAGGTGCTTTCGGAAAGATCTCGCAGGTTTTAGAACGAGATAGGCACACCCTTCCGCTAGTGCGTATGAGAGCGATAAAGGATGGGTATGGCGATATACAAAATTAATAGACAATAAATAGACAACCTTAAAGTTGTTTTTAAATATGATAAGGCGCAAACAGCCACTAATACCAACTTAAAAATTGACATCAGTTCCTTGCCAACTCGTCTGGTAGCGTGGCAAAAGAGACCAAATTCTCCAGATATATGTTGTGGAAGGTCCATCTCCAACACTGGAGCCTAGTCTAGGACGCTGTGTTCTAGGGGCTGTAATGATATTAAATAAAAAGGAATTGCATAATGAGATGTGAAGATTACCTAAGTGTGTTCCACAAGCTATACAGTGAGTGTTCGGCAACTCGTTCCACTAATTCCATTATAAGAAAATACTGTTCGATAATTGGGTCCATTGGTTAGGCGGTATCTTCCTTTGTTGTTTAATTCGAGTTTGAGAACTTTCCAAAAGTAGTTTCGACGTTGTTTTTGAGCTTTCGAAGTTTGAGCCTCCGACAAAGTTTCTAAAAGTTTGTTAGTGGTAATCATTAACTGGTAATCTTTGTAATAATGGAAATAATGTTAATTATAATATAATAAAAAAATCCGTGGTCTAGCGGTTAAGTCCGTGGACTTAGACTCGGAGGTACCGGGTTCGATTCCTGGTCGGGACACAAAAATATTTATTAATGTAAATAAGGACATTTAATGAATATTTAATTTATTTGTGATATTTCTCGAGTTTGGTACGCTGGAGACATCGACAAGCTTGCCACTTGTCATGATTGGCCTATAGTAAAGTTGGCTAAATGTGAATGAAATAAGCGTGGTTTCTGACCACCCCGAAAGGGAAACGGTCGTGATGATACTTTACTTTACTATAATAAAAAAATCCTAGTCGAATCGTTTTGCCTGTGTAGCGTGGAGACAGAAGTCCTGTTTAATAATAATAATAAATTATATATTGTACTAACTCAAAACAAGTGCAATGCATCTTCTACCAACTAACTGCCTCCGTGGTCTAGCGGTTAACCCTTTCACGCTCAAGGGAAATATTTTTCCCTTCTACAAAAATCGTTGTCGATTGTTCAATTATTATTGAATCTATATTTTTTTTACTGAATGTCAAAATAACGTACATCATTTATTGTTGTAACATTATAACACAGAAGAGCACTGATATCCCGCACTACAGGGCAACCTCGTGTAGGTATCACAAACACATCACCCTATATTGTTCACCAATTTTACATCTGTATACTTTTAGTGACAATAAATGATTTTATTATTATTATAAATATAAAGAGAAAGAACATAATTTGATATTAAACTTTTTAAACTTTCGCGCACATTCATAATAGTTTTTATAATTTTAACGGGAATAAAGAAACACAAAAATTTCAATCGAGAGGTGGAATCTAGTAATCAATAGGTTTTGACGCCGGGAAAAATCGCCCGGGGTCGCCAAGGATATTGTAAGTGTCGTGTGTCGTGATTTATAAAATCTTTTAAAAGTGATAAGTGGGTAGGTTTACATCTACCGCCCAGTATGTACGAGACTACACCGCATAGCTACAGTCGACCCGTGACCACGGCCAATGCAACTTGGCTGAAACGACGGGAGAAATATGTCTCTAATTTGATATTGTATGTATCTTACTCAATATACCTATTATTCTATTGATAGAAACAAACAAATTGTTCTAAGAAACCATATGCCGGAAAGCATTACAAATTGGCTATTTTCAATTTAACAGTTTGTATGGAGACGCCAAGAAAATGACACTTCCGACATATGGTTTCCTAGGAAAATATGATTGGTTCTATCAATAGAATAACATATTGGTCTTTTATATTTTGTAAATATTTTTTTCGAATAAATGTTTATATGTCTATACAAAATATACAAAGTCACCTTGTATATATATATTTTAGGAAGAAATTTATTTGTTGTTTTTATTATTATTAAAAACAACTAAATAATAAAAAAAACTAAACATAAAAATAAAAAGTATCATCACAACCGTTTCCCTTTCAAAGTTATCAGAAACCACGCTTATAAAGAAGCGGATTCACATTTAGCCAACTTTACTATAGGCCAATCATGACAAGTGGCAAGCTCGTCGATGTCTCTAGCGTATCAAACTCGAGAAATATCACAAATAAATTAAATATTAATTAAATTTATTTATTTAAATTTATAAATATTATTGCGTATTAGTGATCTCTCTGTGACCGGCTAGTAGGTACCATGTGTGTTTAGGTGTAATATTTTTATTTTTAATTTATTCACTCATTCATTTCCACAGCACATTACAGAACATAAAGGTTAGTATATAATTGAGTTTATACATTGGCCAAATTAGGAAACATACTTTATTACTGATACTTAGGTGTCAAAGAAAAGGAGAAAAAAACAGAAGGTTTAGAAATTAAATTTAACAAAAAACAATAAAACAAATAAAATTAGAGATATCCAATATTAAATTAATAATTCAAATTAATAATTAAATTTAAAATATTCTAAATTAAATACTTTCTAGCAATTATTTGCAACAAGCACAAATTATTATTGAAAACTGAAGTGATTAAAATGTACCTCACATAGACGAAGCAACCCACTTGTATTCTATTAAATCAGCTGCGTAATTTGCATTAATTTGACTTGTACATTTGTGTCGCAGTGGCCCCGACTGTTTCCTTAACTTAGTATTCAAGAGGTATCCCTGTCCGTCATAAGATCTCGGTGTAATTAAGATGAACACCGGTTGAGTGTCGCGTGAGCCGAATACACATTGCTAGTCCTATGGAGATCTTAGTTAGGCCTGTTATAGACGGACGACGCAAGACATGGCGACAGTGATGGCGTAAAGAGTGCGCATTGTTCATTACTGCAGAAAGATCAAAAATAAAATTTAATTCGTTCGCTAAAAAATATTTATTTTTATTTATTGCACTAAATATATATATATATAATGCCGCTAGACATTCTATACTGATCAAATCTTTGTGACAACCAAAGCAGTTACGACAAAATAAGGCCAGGTGCTAACAAAACTAATAGAAAATATTAGACGTCAATATATACTTATAAATAATTATTTACATACACAAATACATACAAATAAAACTACATAAATATGACTGCACACATCGCGGTTTAATGAAAATGCGGAGGCGATATACGCAAATATTTATTTAAATTTTCCAAGAAAGAAAAATTACGTTATAACTGCTTCCGTGATCTAGTAGTTAAGTCCGTGGATTTAGATCCGGAGGCACCGGATTCGATAATAGTTATTAATTGAAATAAGTATATTTAATCATCGTACATCGACGAGCCTGCCACTTGTTATGATTGGCCTATAGTTAAATTGGCTAAATGTGAATCCGCTTCTTTAAAAGCGTGGGTTCTGACCACCCCGGAAGGGAAACGGTCGTGATGATACCTTTACTTTCTATTTATTTATTTTTAATGTTTGTTACCGCTATAGTCCTAATAGGAACTGACATATTACGTCGTGGCCGTACGGCGTACATGTCAGCAGAACATACTCGGAGTGGTCATAACTCGAGATCTGAAGGATTTTGTTGACGGCCTGACTATAGTTAGACGTGTGTTTATCTGGCTGACAACGGACACTTTAAGCATCTCCAGAACATAGCTCCGTCTTGTTCACGGCCTATTTTCGAGAGAGCTAAAGTAGTCGAACTGTTAATAACTCTAGTAACGGCATCCTGCACGAAGTGTGTATTTGTCGCCGTTGTTCTATGTCGCCGTCCGTCTGTGACCGAGCTAATCCATGCACCGCTTGACTCCCCGCCAGCGAATACCAAAATTAAATTTTCTTCTTATCCATAAAATAAGCAGTTCTACCTAATTGTCCAATTTTGTAGCTGTGACTTGGAGAACCCCTGCAGATATTCCCTTTTTAAGCAATTTATGCACAATCGAAATCTGTTCGCAATCCGGCTTTATATTACGCAACGAATTCTGAATAAAAAATAAATCATTTGCATTTTCCGGACAGGATTTTATAAGGTAATTGTGTTATTAGAAAAGGTTATTCGGAAGTACTTCTGTATATAATTTATTCTTAAAATTTACCGTAATTTCTTGTCCATTTTTTGCTTTTAATTTAAGGATTTCCTATCACTATAGGACCTAACTTTCACTGTTACCGTTTATTATTAGTAGTATTTTTTAAATTAATTAATATTTCTATTCATAAGAGTGTTCATAACAGAGTTGGGGATCATCAGTGTTGACGATTTTGAGCTTATCGCTCAAAAATTTCTGCCCCATATATAGAGTCAAATTTATCGCGTTCCATAATTATTCACATTGTAGATCTTATTAAACAAAATAACATCACTTTTGACTAACAATACCCACGGTAAATTTATTTACAAAACAATGAACTGGGATCTGACATATCCGATATAGTAGTACTCGTACTTCTATCATCACAGTCGTTTCTTTGTTCGGAATACTAAACAAGATGAAGAGGTTTTTGCCGCCTTCAATCAGACTGTTGCTGTACAAAGCACAGATCCGATCATGCGTGGAATACTGTTCTCACCTTTGGGATGGTTGCGCCAAGTACCTCACAGATGCTCTCAATGTCCTGCAGAGGCGAGCTGTTCGAATTGTAGACGATGCCACTATATCTGGAACTCTCGAATCCCTGCAGCTTAGACGAGATTTATGGCTTCTCTGAGCGTGTTCTACAGGCTATACTATGGTGAGTCTGAAGAGCTCTATAATCTAATCCCTTCTTCTATATTCCGCAAGCGACCACACGCACAGGTCAGAATATGCACCTATATACCACTATCCCTACGCCAAGGTATAAATTTAAGGACTCATACGCCTTCACTCCTCATTTAACTCAGACTTAGCTGTAAAACAGTGAGATAGAGACGGTTTATAGGGTTTTAGTCCGTAGGCGCCCTGGGGCTTCACTAGGAAGCTTCAGGGATGAGTCGGGCACCCCCACCGCGTTGGCCCTTCAGGCAGGGGGCGTATCATGGATGATTTATTATCGATTCACCGTCTAAAAAAAAAAAATCTGCCGCACGATAAAGGTGTGGAATGTTCTTTTAGCCAATGAGTTTCCACTTTCCTATTAATTGGAGTTCTTAAAGCGAAGTGTGAAAAAGCATCTAGTCAAGCCGGCAGTGTTAGTGACTGATGTCAGTTATAAGGATCTGATTTCAGTTGCTTCATGAACCTTGCGCGCTACTTACCATCAGGTACAACTTACATATGTTCATTAGTAGGTATAGTATTGTGTATATATTATATTGTATTGTTAATATTTCATTTATGTAGGTTTTTCATTTATAATTATTAATAAGTATGTATATGTTATCTGCATTAAAACTCTTCAAGTTTATTTAGTATTGCAGCTACCTTATGTACTTACTGCTCTCGTTGTCCCGAAGGTTTGACCGTCATAGAATGTCTAGCGGCATTAGGTCCGCCTTTGTACTTTGTGCAATTAAGTTTAAATAAATAAATATGTGAAGCAAGGAATATTTATTTATTTATTTATTTATTTCAAAACTTTAATGCACAAAGTACAAAAGGCGGACTTAATGCCCGTAGACATTCTCTGACAGACAAACCTTTGGGACTAATTAGAACAACTGTAGGTGCAAGGAAAGTATAAGTGACACATCAATTAGATATAAATACTTAGATAATAAACTTACTTATATATAATCTACTTATAAATATAAATATACTAAATACTAATACATACACAATAATAAACATACATATAAAACTTACAAATTTTGTTAGGAGCTATTTAGAAAATGTGAGTATAATATATATATATATCTATGAGCCAATTACAAAATTTCACTGATTATAAAGTAACTTAACCTAACTTAAATAAATTTACAAGTTATGATGTCCGTTCTAATCAGTGATTAAATTTTTTTTTAATGTTGCCCTAAGATCGCAATATTGTGTGATCTAACTCTTGCTTGGAGCAAAAGTAAAGTATCATCACGACATACACACACTCATACACATAGGAATACATAAACTTGAAAACATAAAACTATTGTAATGCCTTGAAGTACTCACCTGCAATCACCCGTCTAATCATCGCCGTACTAGTATTGAAGAGATCGATATCGACACTGAGCTCATTAAACATTTTACCCGCCATATTGAAAAATGCGTTGCGTCTATAATTGGTGCTACAGCCTAGGTTGGGCAGGAGTGCGGGTCGCCTTACTGTCCTCGTTGGTACTCTCAAAATTATTTTACCCAAGAGATCGGGGCAGTCCGCAGCCCCACGCTCAACACAGGCCAATCATGACAAGTGGCAAGCTCGTCACCAAACTCGAGAAATATCACAAATAAATTAAATATATTATTTACATTAATAAATATTTTTGTGTTCCTCGCCAAGCCGTCTGGCCAGCGTGGCGAGTGTAGGCCATATTCTCCAGATATATGTTCTGGAAGGTCCATCTCCAGCAGTGGAGGTCTGGGACGCTGTGTTCTAGGGGCTGTAATGATGTAATGATGTGTCCCGACCAGGAATCGAACCCGGTACCTCCGAGTCTAAATCCACGGACTTAACCGCTAGACCACGGAGGCAGTTAAGTTAAGCAGTTGTTTGGAGCAAGATACTATATGTGAGTGTAGATACCATAAATACCGAGTCGCATAAAGTTTTCACACCTGGGATCCAATACACTGATATCCAGCATTCCATTGCGCTTGTCTCCGGTTTACGACCGCTAACTTCTTTGTTGTCAAATAGATTACAGGAAATATTAACAAAGTTGCACTATTGTTGGCTTATAACTTTAGCTTACATAGCTTATATATAGCTTGGTTGTAAGAACGCGTTCCTTAAATCCTACAAAGGTCGGTTCAAACCCCCCCGGCATGTACCAATGAGAAATACACTTTTCTTACGTACATTTGTCATAGATCAACAACACCACCGTTCCCGTGCCTCGGAGAGCACGTTAAGCCGTCGGTCCCGGTTTTACTAATACCAAATTGTGGAATCGTTAATAAATTGTCATAAAAAATGACATCATATCCTTGCCAAGCCGTCAGCTTGGCCAGTGTAGGCCAAATTTTCCAAATATATGATCTGGAAGGCCCATCTCCAGCAGTGGAGGTCTCTAGGACGCTGTGTTCTAGGGGCTGTAATGATATAATGATATATAGCTTTATTATATATATTTATATATATATATATTTATAAATATTTCCAAACAAACTCGGGAGGTCGTGAGTTCGATTCCCACCGGGGGCAAGTTCTACATTGTATATTTGTGTCGGTCTGGGTGTTTATATGTATATATTTACAAAAAAAAGTATAATATATAGTTTATCAACCATCTAGTTTCCGTAACACAAGCCTCGTAGCTTACCACGGAAACTAGATGGCGCTGTGTGACCTGTCTGGAAATATTTATTTATTTTATTCACCTATCAACGCCTCTTGACTCACAGCATATTCCAAGCGGAATGTGTAGGCATCCTACAAGCAGCCAAGTATGGCCGTCGTTCTGGCCCTCAAAATAAATTACATCAGCTCTGCACTGATTCTCGACTGCCACCTAACCATGGAGGCAGTATGCAGAGACAATAAATCCCTTTATCTACTGTAATGTGGTTCACTAGGTAATGATGCGGCGGATGAACTGACCAGAACGGGGTCATCCACAACACCGATACGCCCAGGACTAATAATCCCCCTACCGTTCCAATTCTCATGAGGCTGGCTTCATCAAAGTACTTCTAGACTGGACGAGCAGATGTGGACATCGACCACAGACTGCCTGCAGACAGTACAGGGAGGCTCTTCCTTGTCAGCACCTTACGCGACGCCTCCTGACCCTTATCAGAGCTAAGCTTCGGATAATGGTAGAGGTTTTGACGGGTTACTGTGCATTTAACAAACATCTATACACTCTGAACATTACATTATAGCCCACTGTGTAGAGGATGCATGGCGGAGGAGGAGACGGCCGCGCATGTGCTCTTGGAGTGCGACAGTGTAGCTGCGCCTAGACTGAGGTTCCTCCAGATTGCGAGGACTCTTCCGGAGGTCTGCAGGAACGTAGCGGTTCTCCTGGCCTTCCTGGAGAAGGTCGGATGGCTTCGCTACACATGACATAAGAAGTGCGGAAAAGCTCCTGTAATCACAATCAAAATTACTTTCTATATCCGTTGATCCAATGCGAAAACATCAAATCATATCATACATGATTATTTTATTTTATTTTTGTGTCCCGGTCACTTGTATATTTTTATTAATATTATTCATTCATTATCACTAACTTTTTATCACGATAGATGGCGCATGATAGATGGTACCTAATATAACTGTCAGTTGCATAGAAATCGTGTATTGTTATTACGATTTTTTCATTTTCTGGATATTATGCCGAAGTGAGCAGCTTGTAAGTGTACAAATCGAAATTTCTAAGTGAAATCAAAGATTTGGTGATCTCAAAATTGCCGTTCTATTAATAAAACCTTTATCCTGCGAAAGACGGTCTGCGCTTTTTAATTTTTTTTTAAGGTAAGTAACGTTAATTTAAAATACATTTTTCTGTTACAAAAATAAAATCTACAAAAATATTTGAAAAATGATGCGATATAGGTGTAAAACAAAGTACCATTGCCGCTAGCGACATCTACAAAAAGCTTTACCTGATACACCCCATTGGCTTTAGTTGAGAATTTTGTAGACTAGATTTAATTTTAAGCGCTGTTGAATCTGTAACTAATTATATATTTCTTTCGATTACCGATTATTTCTTAGCATTTCTCTGGCGGACAAGCAGCCTAAGAGGCTCATTTAGAAAAGGTAAAAAAATCGATACCCTCTTCACTTTAGCGTCTTCTCGAGTTTTACTAGCGGAATTTCCGCATCGGATTTCCGTATGTTTGTTGTATGTAGTACACAATGCGGAACATCCATATAAAAAAAAAAAACTACTAAATACATAAACACGAAGGAAATTGTCATTCCGTGTGTTTGTCCTACCTTCATCCTTCGCCTATGTCGCTAACCCCCAATTTCTTAAAGAATTTACCATTATAATAATTTATTTATTAATATAATTAAAAACT
This sequence comes from Tinea semifulvella, assembly GCA_910589645.1. NCBI lineage: Eukaryota > Metazoa > Arthropoda > Insecta > Lepidoptera > Tineidae > Tinea > Tinea semifulvella. The sequence goes on from OU342599.1 coordinate 10,090,949, forward strand.
ACTTAAACAGAAACTAAAAAATAAACTAAAAATAAAAAATAAACTAAAACTAAAAAAAAATAACTATAAATAAAAAATGTCCTCTATAACGTGGCTAATACTCTTGCAGAAACAATTGCTAGCCTTTCTGTCTCTTTTTAAGTCCGTGGATTTAGACTTGGAGGTACCGGGCTCGATTCCTGGTCGGGACAGAAAAATATTTATTAATGTAAATAAATACATTTAATTAATATTATATTTTTATGATTTTTCTCGAGTTTGGTTCGCTGGAGACAACGGCGAGCTTGCCACTTGTCATGATTGGCCTATAGTAAAGTTGGCTAAATGTGAATCCGCTTATTTATACAGATGGAATATGTTGCCAGTCTCCTTGGAACTATCCCTGAAGTCTCTAGAGGACATTTTTTTGATTATGGTTAATTTTTTATTAGGTTTATTTTATTTTTTTTCTTTTTCTTTTATGGTCGTATTAATTTAATAAATTTTATTACTGTATGTCAGATAAATAAATAAAATTATAAAATAAATAAAAAAATATTATTAATATAAATATTAATCTAATTAAAAACTACTTTAAAATAAATAATAAATAGAGAAATAAAGCTAAAAACTAAATTATAACTACAAAAAATATAAAAATAAACTAAACCAAAAAAAAAAAAAACAACTTACAAAGCCTAATTCATATATAAATGGTGGCAAGAATGCTGGCTGCATTTCCTCCTATGCTGATTCTCTGAGCGAGGAAAGAACCAGCACTCTTGTCACCAGAGCAGACAATTAGATAAGAGGTGATGTTTTTTAAAAATGTTTTACAGCTTATAAAATTATAATTATATTCTCTGGTACTCTAGAGACATCGACGAGCTTTCCACTTGTCATTATAGGCCGATAGGTTTCTGACCACCCCGGTAGAAATACGGACGTGTTTCATTTATAATCTATCATTTTTTTTTTAAATGTCACTGTAAAAAGTGCCAGGTATTTTTATTTAAGTCAATGTTGAAGCTTCATAAATTTTGCACAATATTAAGAATTAGGTCACCAGATCGTGAGCGATCAAAACATAATATTCATTGAGCGATTATTATAAATGACATAATTTACACCACACACAGGCCGATTGATGTCTTCATTTGATGTTGAATACATAAATATGTATGCATATAAACCAAAACAGTGTTAAAAAAACTGAGGATACAGAACAAGGTAAAACGGTTTTTCCGCCCTCACTCAGTCTTATGCTTTATTAAGCACAAATAAGGTCATGTGTGGAATACTGTTCTCACCTCTGGAATGGTTCCGCTAAGTAATGCTCTCAATGTCCTGCAGAGACGGGCTATTTGAATAGTGGACGACAGTACAGTGTCTAAAACTCTTGAATCGCTGCAGCTTAACCGAGATGTGGCCTCCCTAAGCGTGTACTACAAGCTCGACTACGGTGAGTGTTCTGAAGCTCCACTTATCCATCAATGGACCATACCCACAATGAACCACTATCCCTACGCGTAGACATAAATTTGGAGACTCTTACATCTGTCGCACGCTGAAGATGTGGAATGCTCTCCCAGCCAGTGTGTTTCCCCATTCCTATAACTTGGAGTACTTCAAACGTCTGAGGCTGACGTCAGTTGCTCCCATTCTTGGATCTCGCATACCGCTTACCATCAGGTGGTCGCGATGTCGTGAAAATAAAATATCCACTTGCTTTAGGACTTTTAGGACATTTTGGACAGCAAATAAAAATTCATAAAATGTTTCTATCATCAATTATTTATTCATTCTATTTCCCACCAAAATAATTATACTTTGGCACATAGTTATTTAAAATAATAATAACAAAACAATTTAATTTTCTACAACAACAAACGAGTAGGTACAATAAAATAATAATTATAAAAAAAACAACTTTTTATAACTCTCTAAAGCAGTTGGTAACATATTATGTTGAATAAACTATACAAATTGACATTGATTTTTAACATATCTAAATATACACTGAGTTAATTTTAACATTAGTGTTTTATTGGAAAGTTGCTTTCATAATTATTTGCCTAGTGTGCGCAGTTCCCAATAAAAAACTTGAATTAATGTCTGTTTATATCCATCCAGTAAGTCTAGTTTCAAGCGGTACTATTATTATATAAATATTACCATGGCAAACTTACAATATTAAAAATCAAAATACTTTCCAATACATAATAACTTAATAAATAGCTCGCAAAACTGTAACCACAGTTTGTTGGCAAAGAATTACTCTCGAAGATTAATAATAAATATTTATAGTAGGTACATAACCCCGCGCGACCACCCCACCCCGTCCGCTTACAGGTACCATTAATAATTAAGAAAGAGATAGACTTAAATAATTTAAATCTATCTCTTTCTTAGGATAAACACTCATCTCTCCCGAAGATTATTTTAAATTTTGGAACTAAACTCAATAGGCAATAAACGAACTACTGCAGGCAGGAGGCGAAATTTCTCATTGAAAGTAAAAATTTGCATTTGACATCATTGCTAATGGCACATACTGTCAACTCAAAAATGCGTTGTGAACAAAATGAACAGATCCTCGAACAGGCCTATTATTATTATTAATAAGTGTTACTATTAAAAGCACAAAAACTAATATATTAATAAAATCCCGAGAGCTATTTGCAAGATCATTTGACGTTAATAGTGACACGTATCATTCAGTAAAGTTAGCCATTTTGGTTTAGTTTTACTGGCCTTACTCATCATGCTATCACTTTGTATCTATGCGTAATTATTTTATGACCTATTATTTATTTATTTATACTAGCATGACACGTGAGCCCACCACCCACCTGTGGTAAGTCATCAGTCCCTAACACTATGCCGGCTTGACTGGGTATGACGGCATTTCGAGCCTGATTCCGAAACGTGTGGATACATTTTACTATTGGTTTATCGGCACTAACGGTGGATACTTGCCCGCCCCGGCAGATTGGGCAAATTACCACCATCAGTCCGCCTACCACCTATTTGTTGTTGTCGTTGAAAGTATGGCCATTTGCCAAATGTCAAATGCCAATTTTTATTTTTAAGGACTACTAATATACTAACTAATAAGCTTGCCATTGTGATATTTATATTTAAATAACACTGCTTGAAATAAGACTTACTGATTGTTTGTTGTTTGTTCTCTTCTTCTGATGGATGATAGGGAAGGCAAAGACCATACAGCCAAGTCTGACGTAATATATCTTTCTTTTCTATGAGTTAATAAGGTTATCATCAAATTCCAAATGCTGCAGAATTTGATGCTTTTCTTGGAGTCACTCGCGGCATTATAGCCCAAACACGTCGGGTAAAATATGGGAGTCCACATCGCGAGAAAACCGCAAAAAATAAACTGCAACTTGTGCCCCATATTTAAAGTCCAATTTATCGTTTTCCATAATAATTCACATTGTAGCAAATTATTAAACAAAATAACACCACTTTTGACTAATAATATCCACAGTAAACTAATTTACAAAACAAAAACTTGCATTTGACATGTCCACGTAAAATGGCGCGAAAAACCTAAGACTTACTGAGTCTGACACTGGACTCGCTCGCTCGTTGAACCACAGACTGCAGAAGTAAAAGGTTTGGCAATAAAAAGGCATTAAATTCAATCAAAATCCCTCAGTGTATATCCAGTCTAATAAACATCTTAACAACTCTATTGATATAACATTGCTTAATGCTAGGAGTGCAAATCGAATGGCGAATAATAAGATCTTAGGTTTAAAGATCAATACAATTAAAACTGTTAAGAATTATGTTACGCTTTGAATCACTCACGCTCCAACATTTTCAAAGATTTTTCCGTAATTTTAATTCCTACACATCTGATTGACTACGTCCGGATTCATCATTATCATCAGCGTGTGTCTCTCCACTGCTAGATATAGGATTTCAGGTTCATCTGGCGGGGGGTCACCCCACTTTTCGTATCTCCGTACGTGGTCTCCACTCTAGAACCCGTCTACTCCAACGATCATCAGTTCTGCGACAGATGTTCACGTTTCGGACTTTATCCACTATTGAAATACCGGGCATAGTTTGCTGACCTACCTTAAACTTGTAGACCAGACCCACTGTCAGTGTCCACGTCTGTGCTCCGTACGACAATGCTGAGAGAACGCACTGGTTGAAAACTTATGTCTGATAAGATGTGGCGCAACTTCCTGTATGCTGCCCATCCCACCTGAATACGTCTGTCGGCTTCTTTGCTAAAGTTGGCTACGCATAATTGTATAGTCTATCCAAGGTAGACGTATCCAGATTAGAAAGTAAATATTATGGACATTTTGGAGATATATTATTGTTTTAGTAAATTATGGACATTTTGAAGATATATTACTGTTTTAGTAAATTATGGACATTTTAAAGATATATTACTGTTTTAGTTAATTATGGATATTTTGGAGATATATTACTGTTTTAGTAAATTATGGACATTTTAAAAATATATTACTGTTTTAGTAAATTATGGATATTTTGGAGATATATTACTGTTTTGGTAAATTATAGACATTTTGGAGATATATTACTGTTTTAGTAAATTAGAGGGAACTCGTTATAAACGTTTTTGCTATTTTTCTCTGTTCAACATAATATTTTTTTATAAAAATGTAAAGTACCGTATCCCTTACGGGATGATCAGAAATCACGCTTTTATAAGGAGCGAGAAATATCACAAATAAATTAAACAAATGATTATGTCCCGACCAGGAATCGAACCCGGTATCTCGCAATCTGAATCCACGGACTAAACCACTAGACCACGGAGACAGTTCTTATAATAATAATAGACTACATTTATCAAAAGTACCTACACTTAGACTTGTAAAATCTTTGAAAATATTTGATTATGCGAGTGAGGCGGGTGCATAAGCGTTTAACCCTTTTAAGAGGAAGGCTTTGGAGTTTACACCTGTGACATTTCAAAACTTCCAATGACAAATAATGTTTATGAAGCTGTAAGTTTCCCTTGAAGATAAATAAATAGCTGTATTGAGTTAAATAGATCCAACTCAGAAAAGTCAACAAGTACTATTATATTGTATTCTAAGATATTTCCTCAATACCTCCTCCACTCAACATTTCCTTCCAGCTATCAAACGAAAATTAAGTCTCTGTAAAGTCTTGCACCAGAACAGCTGTTCTTGGTCTTGGTCTCTTGTTCTTGCACTCCTAATCTTGGTCATGGCATTGGTCTTTCGCAAGAGTCTCTGACTATTGTTATTTATTTATTTATTATTTACTTATTCCACAGCTGTATTTTACAAATAAATATTTACATTCAAATGATTACCGAACACCTAGCCAATTACGGAATAACATTATTTTGACTAAACATATAGCATGAACGGATTATTGACAATTTAAGCTATTAAAAATAAACATAAGAATAAAAATAAAGAGACAATATTTAAAAAATCCATCTGATTTGATCGATCGGTGTAGGTGTGTGAAGGTGTAAATTGTAAGTGTGAATGAGTGAAAATGTGTAGATTTCATTGCATTGTGCATATCTAATGTATTATTTACATAGAACTACACCTCCATCCTGCTCAGAATCCTTCCTCTGAATTGGTGTTTAGACAGACAGAAGGGGTCGATATCTGTAAACAATTTATTGTATCTTCTTGTTATTCTGCTCACAACAGAATTAGATGCGTAATTAGTTCGGGTGCTAGCGGGGACAAAAAGAGAGAGGAAAAGAAAGAGAAAGTTCCGACTGAAAATATATATTTGTTACTGTATTAAGAAAACCTTGTGAGAATTTAGTGTCTGTCCGCAAACTAGTATCTCGAGAACTACTAGTCTCATTTATTTAAAATTGGAAATGGTTATAGATCTTGATGATGAACATTTATCCGAAAACGTATGCAGTGGCTATAATAAAAACTCTGTAGGTATTCCTATAGTATACTATAACGCTTAATATGATATTTTATTCATTATTACGTACAACTAATTAAGAGCAAAATAATCGCAGGGCCACAACGGAACAGTACCTACTGTTCGTTCGAGTTTTGAAGATATTTTGAACCTCAAAAAAGACAGACACAACAAAAACCTATGCCCAAAAAAAATAACAACTTTTGGAATAACTGTCATAGCAAGAATCTTGCGAGAATCTTGCGCAAGATCAAGACTAGGGTCTTGCAAAAATGCAAGAACAAGACCAAGATTGGGCAACACTAGATGGCACTGATAAGCATGTTGGCGTTATTAAGGGTTTTACTGGAGTACGCAAATTAATTCTTAATAGAAGAATATAATATTATAGAATAATATAGATAAATATTAGATGCAATTAGTTTCCTAATAAAATAAACATAACAACACGAAATATAAAAAACCATATACAGCAATTACGTTTTTCGAAAATTACACGCAACTACAATACAAAACATGAATTATTATATCATATTATATATTCTATCCTTTAATTATGCTTCTAAGAAAAAATATTTATTGACAAGGACTAATTTACAAGCGAAATATATTACAGTGATCTCCACACTCGGCACTGCCAGACATGTAGTGACCTCGTAACTATCAAATAATAATAATAATATAAAACAGGTATATGCCGAAAACAGTACAATCTACATTATTAGTACACTTAAATAAATATTGATAATTTTAAATTTTACTAATGTTTTAAAATTAAACCTAGACCTAAATGTTTTTTTTTTAATTCAGTGTACTGTTAAATTATAGCACCTACTGAGTACTTAAATAAATAATGATTTTTAAAGTTTAATTGAAGTTTTGTATGAAACGATATCACCATATGAGATATGAGAAGCCTTCCTCTTAACACTTATCCTAAGAATGATGAAGGTCCCACAATAATTCCAAGAATCAGGAAAGTATAGTTGGTATACTTAAGATATAAACTATGCTATAAATAAGTTAATATATGTTATGAGATAGATATAAGAAATGACGACCTTCTGGTAGACAAGGAAGAGAAACTACTTAGGATTTAGAATTTCTTACGACAATTTTAAAAATCATTTTTACAATTTTCTTTAAAACTAAATTATAATTACAAATAACATCTATGGCAGTATTTAGGGAAATTCTAAATTTACACATATTGCCTACTAGATACTTACCAACTACAATTTGGAAATCGTATAACTTACAAATCAGCATTATTGTTACATTAATACTGATTATTCAATTACAAACCTCTATTTACACATACACTGTAAATTATCCATTAACTATACAGAAGTTGTTATTTGTTCAATGAGATGATGTTCTCGTCTTCTGCAGGAATTCCGACAAGAACCGCCTCGTGTTAAAGTTCCCCGTCTTGCTAAGCCTTCAGGAACAGATCTTGAAGGTCTTAACGGTGCACCACGACGACAGCATTCAGGGTAGTGTTGAGCTGAACAACACACGCGATCTAATGGTGCTGCGTATGATAGGGATTTAGGCAATCGAGCTCCATATGACGGTCCAGGCCATGAGCAATAAGCTGTGGCACCACCAGCCCCACACGCGCACCAAGCAGGCTCCCTATACCTTGGTGGAGTTACACAAGGACATTCCGCTGCGATAACAGGAGCTGGTGGGGGTGGAGGAGGATCCGGGTCTCGTTTCGTGAAACCGACAAAGAACAGAAGTAAGGCACCAGCTAAAGTGGCTGCTGTGGAGAAGTAAAATCCGGCTCTTGGAGCTTGCTGGTTTATATACCCCGTCACAGGTACACCTACTATCACTGGTAAGGCTTCAGCACCTTGAACGAAACCTGTGGAAGAAGATGAAGAAATTAAAAGGGTTATTCGCTTTGCATCCCACTCCCTTCATCCCACTTGCATTCAACATTTTTAAAGTTTTTCAAATATGAGTGTACTATTTTTTATTACATACTAGCACAAGCGCGTTAGGTCTATGAATGTCAGCAACTGGAATCAGACACTAATGACTAACATCAGTCCCTAACACTATGTCGGCTTGATTGGGCATTACGGCTATTTGAGCCTGATCCCGAAACGTGTGGCTGTGGATGTGGCTACACTTTACACGGGTTTATCGGCACGAACAGTCGATACTTTCCCGCCCCGGCAGACTGAAAATTACCACCATCAGACCGCTTACCACCTAATAAATTACGAGAAATGTATTCAATCAGCTTTCTAAGAAATACATTTTTCTGACATTTTGGAGATTTATTATTTAATATTGTTTTAGTAAAATGGAATAAAATCGTTATAAATATTTTTGCCATTCATCTCTGTCTAAAGTTAGGTATCGTCATCATTGCAGCGCAGAGTCCTAGACCTCCGCTGTTGGAGATAGGCCTTTCAGAAATTTCTGGAGTCTTTGGCCTACACTTGCGACGCAGGCCAGAGAAAAATGATTAATAAGACACCCTATATAAAAGTAAAATATCACAGAAATTTTATTTTTTAGAAAGCTTGAAAAAACTAATTTATTTATATTATTATTATATTTATTTAATATTATATACATGTTTAGTTAAATGGTGGGGATTTGGGTAGACACAAAAATATCAAACTGCGAGCGGTCTATGAGACCGCGTTTCCATGGTTAAAAGTTAAGTTGTAGTATAGAATTTCTCAGCAACGCAAAAATAATTGTGTAACTCACCCCAAACTTTAGCAAAATGCCTGCCACGGACTCGTTCCATGGTCAGCATCTTGATGGAGTAAAGAAACCCTCCCAAGCATAGTCCATACATCCAGGCGAACAACACATAACCATGGTAACCCTCGACACTACTGAGGGCTAACATTGATATTCCTGGGAACAAAAAAAAACAAATTATTTATGATGGTTTTACACCACGAATGCTATGAGTGTGATTCTTCTCTATTGCCCCACCTGATGGTAAGTGGCGCGCAAGGTCAATGTAAAAAGCAAATGGAATCATACACACATGACTGACATCAGTCCCTAACACTATGCCGGCTTGACTGGGCATGACCACTTTCATCCACCATACTACGTCTTTGTAGGATACTCCAATATCTCGCACACATTGCCAGAAAGGAAAAGATAATCTGGAAAACTCCGTGTTACTGACAACAGAGGCCGAAGCCCGGTACGGTGGTCTTACCAAATCAGCTTCACCACCGACACTTTCAAAGTCAAAGTCAAAAAATCTTTATTCAAGTAAACCTATTACAGGCATTTATGAAACGTCATTAATTTAATTCTTTTGAATGATTCTGCTCCTGCTAGTAGAAGACTAAGCAGCAAAGTGGTCAAATAAGTAAGCTGTTAGCAGAAGACCAGCAGCTTAGCAGATTCCAGTGACCTGTTAATGTTTAATCTGACTGAGAAAGGAATCTCCAAGAAAATCTCAGCTATATTAGATTTACAAAATAACACATATACACTATTGCACCACAGCGATCAATTAATAACCTTTTAAATTTAGTTTTCAGTACCTATGAGATTACAATACCTGGTACAGGAGTAACCCACCAGGCAAACTTACGAGCATGCTGCCGAGGTCACGACTCAGTAGCATAACATAACACAACATATCTTCACGCCAGATCCCTTGCAGGGTAGGCAGAGACAATTGAGCGCCATTTGACACGATCACGACATACTTCTTTCGCTCCGTCGACATTCATTAACCTCTTCATACATGCCCTTTGGTTACGAAGACTTTTTAATGCACCTTCAGTCAGTGTTTTATTTATTTGATCGTGATATGTGAGTCTCGGTCTGCCAGGGCCTCTTTTACCCACAACTTTCGCATTATATATCTGGTTCGTCAATCTTTCATCGCTCATCCTTCACGACTCAGTCGGGTCAGTAATATGGAAATACGACACAAGGAGAAGGGGATAAACATTTTAAAACAATTAAAAGTAAATATAAAATACTTGCCTATTCCTAACATAGCAGTTTGGCACAAGTACTGTTTGGAGACGAGGCACTGCGCTGAAGGACGCACCAGCACGAGCCCGAAGCCGGCGCATCCTAAAACAGCTGCAAAGCCCAAAAACGTCTGCAGAAGTACTAAAGCACTTTCTTCTAAACCTTCTTCAAATCCTTGTAGTGCCTGAAACAATCACCTATTATAAAATCTTTATCAATCCATCCACTCTATGGATGAGCTTTCCTATAGGTACCCTTAAGAGGGTGTAACGCTTTTGCACACTTCAATATTTACTCGCACAGTTCAAAATCGTGCAGTCCGTTGAGATTTTTATTTACTTTCCACATCAACGCATACATAGCCCGACCACCTAATTTAGGCGATGTACAGAACATGTCGATATCCATGACCTCAGCTAGGCGGTTGAGTTCTCTTGATGCTCTCCTTAAAAATGAGTTTTGACGGTAGTTGGTGCGGGCATATGGCACTACCAAAGGTCTATAAATCCGAGTAATCCTAGCAGTTTACTGGAATCTATTTTATTATATATTGAGTTCAGCATGAGCCTTTGCGAAGACCTAGAATGGAAGAGGACTCCGGCAGACCAAGATTAGGAGTGCAAGAACAAGACCGAGACCAGGTGTTCTAATGCAAGACTGGGTTTTGGTCTTGTTTTGGGCAACACTATATGAGCGCTTCTGATCAGGAACTTCTATGCACCACTATGGCTTCTCTGAGCGTGTTCTACCGGCTAACTATGATGAGTGCTCCGAAGAACTCTATAACCTAATCCCTCCCTCTCCATTCCGAAACCGAACCACACTCACAGGTCAGAATATGCACCCACATACCGTAGTCACCATCCCTTCGCGTACGTATAAATTTGGGGACTCATACATCTGTCGCACGATAAAGATGTGGAATGCTCTTCCAGCCTCTGTGTTTCCACTTTCCTATAACTTGGAGTTCTTCAAGCGAAGTGTGAAAAAGCATCCAGTCAAGCCGGAATAGTGTTAGGGACTGATGTCAGTCAGTCGATGACTTCAGTTGCTAAAATTCATTAACCTTGCGCGCCACTTACCATCAGGTGGGCCCAAGGTGTCGTGCTAGTAAAAAAAAAAAAACTGGCAGTTAAGTTATTTAGATATCCAAACGATTTAGATTAAAATTACAAACATGATTACTTTATATTTAAAGTTTTATTGGTTTAATAAATAAGTAATTTAAAAATAAACTTACCAGAAAAAAAACCGGAGTGTAGAGACCAAAAGCTGAAACTCCCGTAGCCAACATCAACATGCGAGCTGGACGAGATCTCAAACAACTGAGGTCTATTAGAGGTGGTCTTTTCAAGCTTTTCTTTTCCTTTACCTATAGATAGATAATAAAATACAACATTTTTCAGTACATAGGCGAGGTTAATGTCTAAAAAAATATCTAACAGCTAACCTTTAGGAGAAGTGAGCAAGGATTGTGGGTGCAACATTTGACAAAGATTAATAATCTTTATAATAGATAACTTTATATTAATTTCATCATTACAGCCCCTAGAACACAGGGTCTTAGATATCCACTGCTGGAGATGAGCCTTCCAGAACATATATCTGGAGAATTAGGCCTACACTCGCCACGCTGGCCAGACGGCTTGGCGATGAATTTATTTATTTAAACTTAATAGCACAAAGTACAAAGGCCTATGACGGTCAAACCTTCGGGACAATGAGAGCAGTAAGTACATAAGGTGAGTGCAATAATAACTAAAGATTAAACTTGTTAGTTTCTCCCTAAAATTACAAAAATATTACTAAATTATTTACAGTAGAAATAAGGTCTTTACGTCGGATATGCGGCGTAACTTTGATGGACCGTACACGTAATAACGAAATACGCAAAAGGGTAGGTATGAAAGAAAGCATAGGTACAAAAATAAAGAAAGGCATGCTTCGATAGTTCGGGCGTGTTGAAAGGATGAGCGAAGAGAGATTGACAAACCAGATATATAATGCGAAAGTTGTGGGTAAAAGAGGCCCTGGCAGACCAAGACTTGCCTATCATGATCAAATAAATAAAACATTAGCTGAAGGTGAATTAAAAAGCCATCGAAACAAAAGGGCATGTATGAAGAGGTTGATTAATGTCGAAGAAGCGAAAGAGGTATGTCGTGACCGTGACAAGTGGCGCTCAATTGCCTACCCCGCAAGGGATTTGGCGTGAAGATATGTATGTATATGTATGTATTACATTAAAAATAAGGTAAAATTGGCTGTAATAAGCTTCATCAGTTATATTATAAAAATAATGTAGAAAATAAAGGAAAGTATCATCACGACCGTTTACCTTTCGGAGTGGTCAGAAACCACGCTTATAAATAAGCAGATTTAGCATTTAGCCAACTTTACTATAGGCCAATCATGACAAGTGGCAAGCTCGTTGATGTCTCCTAAGTACCAAACACGAGAATATCACAAATAAATTAAATATTAATTAAATGTATTTATTTACAATAATAAATATATTTGTGTCCCGATCAGGAATCGAACGGAAAAAAAGTGACCATTCTTCATTACCTTCCGTCGTTGGTTTTTGAGGTGAAGTATAGCACGTCGTTGTGGATGATACAATGTTGCGCTCCTGTATACTGCGCTGAGGAAAAACGCTAGCACCAACACTCCTGTCACTGCTTGCAGCCCTAAACGCCAGCCCAGCTTCCTGTGAATATATATTACTTTTAGGGATCGCAATCACGCAGCTCTTTTAATAGTAGACTTATATTAGACTGAAAATCAGGGTATATTTTCCCTATCTTGCGATAAATAACAAAGGAAAAATGATGACTTAGTAGAAATAGTAAAACCACCGTCATAGACGTACATTATGAGACTGTCCCATATTTTACGAAATAGATGCGCGAAATTAATACTTGATATAAATAGTTTAATCTCACAAAACAGTAACTTAAATAAATAAAAAAAAAACATAAAAAATTTCTTGAATTGAAAATTGAAAAGAAATAAATAAAAACTAAAAAGAAAAAACATGCCGAAGGGTTACGTCACCAATTGATAACTGCCTAAACTGTATATAATAATTCTACATATTTCATTACATAGTGACTTCTACAGGTAGGTTTAATTGGTCGTAGGCGGACTGATGGTGGTAATTTGCCCAGTCTGCCGGGGAGGGGAAGTATCCACCGTTCGTGCCGATAAACCCTGTAAAGTGTATCCACACGTTTCGGGATAAGGCTCGAATTGCCGTCATGCCCAGTCAAGCCGGCATAGTGTTAAGGACTGATGTCAGTCATGAGTGTCTAATTACAGTTGCTAACATTCATAGACCTTGCGCGCTACTTACCATTAAGTGGGTGCAAGGTCACATGTCGAGCTAGTATAAAAAAAAAAAAATGACAAAAAATAATAATCAAAATCGGCTGACGCGTTTGGTCTCCACTGGAGCAAACATACATACATAAACACATTACTCTTCTTTGCATCGCGAATTCGGGTAAAAAATTGCATGTTTATGTATAATATAAATATTGTTTATAAACATATATCTACAAAATTTAACTATTGTCCATAACTTACGAAGTCTGTTCAAAGAGTATCGCGAATTTTTTATTTAAAAAAAAAGTGTTTATTATTCATGAATATCTATTTTAACCCCTTCAAAGTAATTACCCTCAGATGTAATATACTTATGCCAGAGTTTTATCCAATCCTCAAAGCACTTTGAAAAAACATGTTTTGTGATCTTGTCCAGTTCCTCCTTTGATGCACTCTTTATCTCCTCAATCGTAGCGTAGCATTGTCCTTTCCACGTCGTAACCATAAACCCATGATTCGTCATTATTTATGACCCTCTGGAGCACATTTGGGTCGACGCGGACTGAGTCCAACATCTCCTGAGCAATGTTAACGCGACGCTGTTTTTGGTTGAAATTGAGCAATTTTGGCACAAACTTCGTGGAGACCTGACTCATATTGTTTATTGTTTATTAATTATCCGTAGGAACCTTGTTTCTGGGAACACTTGGATTTGTCAAAGTTTACACTTTTGTCATATGCAATGTAATTAATACAACGACACAGAAAAATAGCCGGATACGAGAAAGCAAGGAACAGTCTGCTACTATATAGTCGTACATTGATTATATAAACTAACGTTGGATGCAGCTGTAAAGGGGCATTGTACTTATCAAAAACATTGTCTTATGTCAAATAATAATAATGACGTATAATAATTATTCAATAATTTTAATGTCAAATATAATTATAGCAGCTGTAAATGGGCGTTGTCACTTATGAACTAAAATTAAAACTAAGCCTAATTATTATTATACGTCAGTATATATATATATATATCATTTATTAAAATCAAATAGGACGAGTCAACAACGAGTTAGTATATGTCTTTGTCGGTCCCTAAACAAATACAGGTGCTGCGTAGCATCGGTAATTGGATTATTGGTAATGAGGAGAAATACCATTTGTTTTATTGAATAGAGTATTTTAGGATCGTAAACAAACAAGGGGAATTCTTACAATATTCCAACAATTTGATTGCCAAGTTAGTCTGTGAATGAATGAATTTCAAAAGTTGTTCAAACACTTGTTTTGCATTCTTGGTCAAAATAAGAGGAACCCTATAGCTTTGTTTTGTGTTCGGTTAAATAGGGATGGGCCGAAGTTCGGTTAAAACTGCCGAATATTCGGTAAAACAGAATATTAAAAGCTGTAGGTAATCAAATGACTAAAATATTACCTAAAACTAGTCTTAAAAATAACGGCTATTAAAAAGTATCGTCAGAAACCACGTTTATAAATAAGCGGATTCACATTTAGCCAACTTTACTATAGGCCAATCATGACAAGTGGCTAGCTCGTCGATGTCTCCAACGTACCAAACTCGAGAAATATCACAAATAAATTAAATATTAATTAAATGTATTTATTTACATTAATAAATATTTTTGTGTCCCGACCAGGAATCGAACATGGTGCCTCCGAGTATAAATCTGAGATATATGTATAACGAAATTCTATCTCTATCTCTATTATTTAGTGTCTATTTGTTTTTTTAAATTCTTTATTGCACAAAGTAAATGTACATAGACTAGCTTAATGCCTAAGGCATTTTCTACTAGTTAACCTATGGGAGAGTCATCAAAGATAATATGCGGGTGCACAAATCAACAGTTTAGTTAAAAATTTGTACATAAATTATTTGTGTCCTGTTATTTTATTGAGGGCAAGGCAAAGTAAATGTCCTCTTTTTTACTAATATAGAATAAGCAAACACTATGTTACTAACCCCTATGGATACTATTCCGAAATAAACGCATTTTTTTTTTGTCGATAAAATCGAAGAACAGCTTTTAAAAACGACGAATGTCTTATTTAATATTGGAGGAAAAAAACCTTGTTTAGCATTGGCATATTATAGATAAAGGACTAAAAAGAATAAATAATTAAAACTACTTAAAAATAAAAAATATAATAAATATAAACTAAACCTAATAAAAATAAACTATAAGTAAATAAATGTCCTCTAGAGACGACCCTTCAGTGATAGTCCCAAGAAGACTGGCAATAATCTCCCTCTGTAAAATAGCTAAGCTAATACGTAGCAAGAATAATTGCCAGCTTTCCTGTCTCCAGACTTTTCCGTTTGCCGTTTGAAAAACTCCTTGACCAGACGCCTGGGCCCATATATTTATAATAATAATAATAATAATAATAATATCTTTATTCAGTAAAAAAGTTACAAGATATGAAAACAATAACATATTTCATTATGCATGCACAGAAAAACAGACATTTGCAGCCGAACTAAGCCTATATGTATAGGTCTGTCCGTCGGCAGTCAACGCCCAGACACCCTTTTAAATATATTATTACTTTTAATTACAAAATAATAAAAGAAACAAAATGTACACAAAAGGAAAAATAAATTAAAAATTGTGTGGTTGAGATCCTCTTTTTGTTTATGATGTAAGTGTGTGAGTGTGTGTAAGAGGGTGTGTAAACTTTACATACTTTGTTATTATCGCATTCCTACTTTACTATTGACAGTAATTCCTCAGTTATATTATAGTCAAGAGACTGTAGCCATTGTGTGACATTCTTTCTACATATCACTTTAGTGCATTGATATATAGCTATCTCTTTATTAATTTTATTATAGATCAATTAATCATCAATATGACGAGAGGCCTTAGCAGTATGCCGACACTCTCTTTTATTAGATAATTTATTAATTTAGTCGGGTTTTCTTGTTGTTTTCATATCTTACCCAACAGCTTCCTTATAAGCTACGCTGAAGAGTGCGATTCCGACGCCACCGCCCGCGTGTGCGACCAGCTCTACAAATTGTCGCCGCCTTCGGAAGTACGCCCCCAACACCAGGCCGGCTGCTTCTCGCACCAACCCACAACCCACGCCCAACACCACTCCTGTAAGAATAAAATATATCATAATACTGAATATTTTTAACCCTCTGCAACTGACGTGTCCTAAGGTTAACAATTTAACTGACATGTAGACACCTTAATTAGTGTAGTAATTATTCATAGAAATAGAAATAGTTAACTAACATGCATTCCTACAAGCAGCGCAAAAGGGTTAAATTTAGGGTAGGGTGTTTCATAGGGAAATAAGTCAGAACTGATGGGTACTCCATGCCCTGAACGGAACCCCCCCGGCACTTTACACTTTTTTTAATTCTTGTATATTTATCATAGATTTACAACGCCACCGTTCCCTTGTCACGGAGAGTAACCTTGCGCTCACCTGATGGTAAGTGGATCGTGAGGTCCACAAATGTTAGAAACTGCAATCAGACCACCATCAATCTGCCACCCTATTTTATATTATAAATATTTATACTATTTTTTTATTAAACTGTGTCCGTGGTCTAGCGGTTACGTCCATGGTTTAGACTCGGAGGTAGGTTCGATTCCTGGTAGGGACACAATATTTATTAATTTAAGTAAATAAATTTAATTATTATTAAATTTATGTGTGATATTTCTCGAGTTTGGTACGCTAGAGACATCGACAAGCTTGCCACTTATAGTAAAATTTTAGCCAATTTTACGTGAGATAAAGGATTGTCGTTTACCTTTCGAGGTGGTTAGAACCCACGCTTATAAGTTCGTATTTATCGTGCTTTGTATTGACAGAGCACAAATTGTAGCTTCAGTACCATTTGACACTAAATAAGAAAGTCCATATTAATGGATATAAAAATGTCACTCAATTTATACAATAATTGATTGACGCTTCGGGTGCCGTTGTATTCCGATTGAGACCAGAGTTTTCCCGATGGAAATACATTATGCACTATATCTGTATGTATAAATAGTATAATATCTCTTACCATAGCTAATCATAGTTTGATGTAGTTGCGTTGCGAAAGAGGTGAAGAGACACGCCAGCGGTAAGAGCAGGCCGCCCAGCAGTGCAGCGAGGCGGGGAGATCTCTTCCGCCCAGCGACCAGGGCGCCGGCCGCCCGAGAAACTCCCACGCACAGCGCCCCTGCCCATACTATCGGAAAAGCTACAGGATATTGACAAAAGTAAGTATTTAAGCTTTAGTTTTTGTACTAACGATTCCTCCACAAGCATTACATATATAAAGAGAAGCTAAACAGTATTAGAATCATCATCATCACAGCTAGCACATAGAGTCCTGGATGTCCACTGTTGGAAATGGCCCTTCCTTGAACACAAAAGTCCTAGACGACCTACACTCGCTACGCTGCGCGCTGGCAAGACTGGGTCTGATGTCAATTTTAATGTCATTTTTTTTTTAAATAAATAAATAATAAATATTTCCAGACAGGTCACACAGCGCCATCTAATTTCCGTGGTAAGCAACGAGGCTTGTGTTACGGAAACTAGATGGTTGATAAACTACATATTATACTTTTTTTTTTGTAAATATATACATATTATACATATAAACACCCAGACCGAGACAAATTATACAATGTACAACTTGCCCCCGGTGGGAATCGAACCCACGACCTCCCGAGTTCACGGCAACGTTTGTTACCACTAGACCACGGAGGCGGTCGACATTAATTAATTAATAGACAATTCCACAAGTTGGTATTAGTGGAACCAGGACCGACGGTTTAATGTGCTTTCCGATGCATGGGAACGGTGGTTTTGTAAATCTATGATAAATGTACGTAAGAAAAGTGTTAAATTGAAGGTTGGTTTTTAATTTTATTATTAAGTCGGTCCAAACAATATTTGTACGAATATGTCTTTGACCGAAGTTCAAAGCGAAAAGCTCCGCATGCACGCTCAGGATTGACTATCTTTGTCTTTGCAAAACTCACACTAATTGGCTTGTAATTTTCATAACAGGAGATTAATTAATGCAGTTTTAGTATTCATTAACGAAAGATATTAAATATAAGATAGAGCGGGAATCGGTTTCTAATATAATATTGTATTCTTTATTGTACAAAACCAACACAAGTGCAGGTATATAGACGACCTTAATGCCGTAAATGCTTTTTCTACCAACTAACTGACTGAGACCTGTAATAAGCGGGTGCAGATGGTAACAAAGAAAATAGTTAAAAGTATTTATTACTATATAAACTGCCTTCGTGGTCTAGCGGTTAAGTCCGTAGATTTAGACTCGGAGGTACCGGGTTCGATTCCTGGTCGGGACACAAACATATTTATTAATGTAAATGAATACATTTAATTAACATTTAATTTATTTGTGATGTTTCTCGAGGTTGGTACGCTGGAGACATCGACAAGCTTGCCACTTGTCATGATTGGCCTATAGTAAAGTTGGCTAAATGTGAATCCCTTGTCTTGCTTTTCCTACCACTCCGAAAGGGAAACGGTCGTGATGATACTTTACTTTACTTTTGTTATATAAAACACAAATTAATTACAGACATATAGTACTTATTATATGCAATACAATATACATAGATAAACATCCTACATAAACATATATATGTATATATCTAAATATAAAATACCTCGTATTCGTATATGTATATAATAAGTGAGTTATGGCGACTTATTCTCCATAGAATATTTGTATAATTAATAATAAAAAATCCTGAGCATAGCTATGGAGAGAGCTATGCTCAGGATTTTTTCGCTGAGCTACCTTGAAATTATGAATCAGACCTACCGTCAGTGTCCACGTTTCTGAACCATACGACATTACTGTAAGAACGCACTGCTTAAAAACTTTTGTCTTCATGTGAATCAGCTTATTTAAAAGCGTAGTTGGGAATCACCTCGAAAGGGTTACGTTCGTATTTCACTTTTTTTCTTTTATTTAAATGCAATTTGTTGCAGTTTTGGAACGCGAAACACAAAGTTGGTAAAATTCGTTTAAAATAACGAACTATTCCAATTATAAAATCTAGCTTAACTTGTTAACGTTGTGCCTAATTCCAATTTCAAAAGTGGCGCAGGCCTGACATAGAGTTATGACTACCGCCACTATGACAACAAAGGTCCATAGACGTAGATATACAAGCCTAGGCCAAGAGACAAAGGACATCATTCATCTTGTATCTTGTATATTTTTTATGCCGGCTTAACTGGGCATAACGGCAATTCGAGCCTGATCCCGAAACATGTGGATACACTTTACTGGGTTTATCGGCACGAACGGTGGATACTTCCCCGCCCTGGCAAACTGGGCAAATTACCACCATTCCGCCTACCACCTATTTAAGGTATCAAATATACTGGGTGACTTTGTAGGGTCCTACATTAGACTAAAATGTGATAATTAGGTCCCAATAAATATATCTATTTTAATGTGTGTCTTTAGTTTATTCTAATTATTATATAGTTATATGTGTATGTATTATGTATATATAAGTATATGTAGGTTTATATATGATGTATATTAAGTAGTATATGTATTTAATATTAGGTTAAGTATTAGTTATAGCAAAAACTGTCTCTTTTAACTCTTATTTTTGTACCGTCATATATTTCTATTTGATATCTCTTTTGTCCCCAAGGTCGACTGTCAGAGAATGCCTAACGGCATTAAGCTTCGCCTTTTGTACATTGTGCAATAAAGTTTTTAAATAAAAATAAATAAATATGTGATGTTGATAAAAGTAAACAACTTTGCCTAAGAAAACATATATATTTTTTTTACTTTTCCATAGAAATTAACTATTTTAAATTTGCCAAAGGATTGCCATTCAACGTGGCAATGCTGCCAGTATCCTTGGCACTTGGCCCATTGGCAGCGATTTGGTGCATTTTATTTTGTTTTAATTTTTAGTTGTATTTTCAATTATTAAGTAGTTTTTATTTATTAATAGTAATTTATATGTTTTAACAGTTTAAGTTTTTAGTTTATTTATAATTTCGTTTTTTAAAAATCATTGTACCTTACTACTTATAAATAATAATAATAAACTTGTATTTCGGACTTTACATCCATAAATTGTTAGTAACAATTTTACTTAATCTATATTTAGTATAATTCATATTTTATTTTAAACTATCCGCTACTGGAGGCTGTCTACTTGACTGTATGCAGCTGTATCCAGTGCTCCAGCAGCGGAGAGTCTCACCGATCTGTCAATACGTTTAGGAGCCTGTTGGTACTGGTTCTCATGCGGCACAGCATAGATGCAGATCTTTTGCACATAATTGTTTGAAAACTGTCAGTCCTCGAATCAGCAAACATATCCGAGGCACTGCAAAACCTCGGCAGCCTCATCTGGACCCTAAACGCATTATTATACTTGACGCGCAGGTCGCTGTACGCTCTCCGAGTAATATAAAATATCATTCTGTATTGAGAAGCCAAATTTTTTGTCATTTCCGACATATAGTTTCTTAGATTTGGTTCTATCAATATTAGTCTAACATATTTATTTTTGTTTCAGATATAATCTAAAATAAATAATAAAAAATAAAATAATAATATAACATTTATTACTCTTTAATAAATTACACGCTTTTGCGTTTATAAAATAGATGCGGTTGCTGGTTCTTTAGGGCCAACGGATCGGCGAAAATAAATTACAAGAATATCTTATACATGTCTAAGCTGCGGTTTCATAACTAAAATTACTGGTACCTCTTAATATTCAGCCCAGGTCGTGCATCTCGGAAAATTAATTCAATAAATCAGGAAGGTCCACAAATACCGGCGACTGAGAAGCTGCCCCGGAATCTTACATTTACGTCCGTTGTAATAGAGGGGTAAGTATAGTCCAATTTTAATTTTGGATAAAAAAAAGTAAAGTATCATCACGACCGTTTCCCTTTCGGGGTGGTCAGAAACCACGCTTATAAATAAGCGAATTGACATTTAGCCAACTTTACTATAGGCCAATCATGACAAGTGGCAAGCTCGTCGAAGTCTCCAGTGTACCAAACTCGAGAAATATCACAAATAAATTAATTATTAATTAAATGTATTTGTTTACATTAATAAATATTTTTGTGTCCCGACTAGGAATTGAACCCGGTACCTACGAGTCTAATTTTTGATAAACTAAACGAAGTTAAATAATAATAATAATAATAAAATTCTTTATTGCACACAAAATATATAATATAAAGTGTTGTACATAGGCGAGCATAATACCATGAAGGTATTCTCTACCAGCTAACCTTTGGGATAGTGAGAGATTCATATTATGGGTGCAGAGTGTGAAAATGGAAATTTAAAATGAATTATATCTTACTCTAAATGTGAGCTAGACCTATTCTACACTTTGCTTACTGACTACTTCGCTGAGGCGCCTAATGACAACACCATCAATCTAAATAATAAATAAATATTTCCAGACAGGTCACACAGCGCCATCTAGTTTTCGTGGTAAGCTACAAGGCTTGTGTTACGGAAACTAGATGGTTGATAAACTACATATTATACTTTTTTTTTTGTAAATATATACATATTATACATATAAACACCCAGACCGAGACAAATTATACAATGTACAACTTGCCTCCGGTGGGAATCGAACCCACGACCTCCCGAGTTCACGGCAACGTTTGTTACCACTAGACCACGGAGGATACGGAGAATACTCGTTTATTTGTTTTATTATTCTTATTTATTATATTTCACATTTGATATAGCCTTGGTATACTATTGTTCAGGATAAGTTATATTGTAAATGTTATACAATTTGTAACTGGCTCATCATCATCACAGCTCCTAGAACACAGAGTCCCAGACCTTCACTATTGGAGATGGGTCTTCTATATTTTCTGGAGAATTTAGCCTACACTCACCACGCTGGCTAGAATCGTTGGCTTGGGTCTGACGACAATTTTTATTAACAATTTATTAACGATTCCACAAGTTGGTATTAGACCACAACAAGGACCGACGACTGAACGTCCGAGGCACGGGAACGGTGGTGTTGCCTGTAATTATGTTAACCTGATTTTTTTTCGTTGTGTTGGTCGTCAAATCATCAATAAACTATATTCAACGAGAACTGGTAGTAACATCATTAGACGTTATTATTATATTAGCCTCGAAGGAATATTCAATAAAAAATAATAAAATAAAAATCACATTTAAATAAATATAACGTGGGAATAGATGAGAAGAGCAGTGTCTCGGGCTTGCGAGAGACCCTGCGTTTGACTTGTCGCTTTAAGAACGTTTTTTTGGCTTTGAAATTCGTTCGACTTGGCGTTGCTCTATAGTTTTCACACATTTAAAGTAATATTCGGTAAAAAAAAGCTAACTTTGCTATGCTTTCAAGCCGAATATAGCAGGGCCCGATTCTCGCGCCTTCGACATGCATGTCCGCTCGATTGGATCGAATGAAACTGTCATTTTTTTATAAAGACTGTCGCTTTTCATTCGAATATTTCGAACCGACACGCAGGTTTATAGCACCAGAATTAGGCCCCAAGACTTTAGCTGGTTTATTAGGGGCTCCTATTTTATTACGCAATAATAATGCCATTTAATACTGGTCTCCCATCATAACAGACGAAATGTTGGTTGTCTAAACATTGTACCGCGGTTTGTTAAAATAAATTAATTTGCATGATAGAAATTTAATTATTATTTATGTCTGCTGGAATTTGTTTGTGTTTATTAATTCAGTAATTAAGTTTACAATTAGGATTAGGATACTTAATGGATCAAGTTTTTAGGAAGTCGTAGGCGAATTGTGTTTAAGATGACTTTATATTAGAATTAAATAATTAAGTAGGTACATAAAAATATAAATACTTTATTTAATACATATTACATAAATTCGACCTACACAAATACTTATATACCTAAATACAATCCATATATATATATATAATATTTATATAAATAAATAATATAATAAATACGAATATGTCAAGATGTCGAATAGTTTTTTAAATATATTTAAAGACGGAGCCTGTCTCGTTAGTAGTCCCGTAGTCTGTTCCATTGATGAGCTGAAGACACGGTAAGAGAATCTGAATATCTGCTGGAAGAATGAAGAATGAATAAACTGTTAGTTGTAAAATTTAGGAGTTTAAGTTACCAGCATGGTCAGCTGTGGGTCCGAGATGCCTTAGCGCGTACACGTGCAGAGCTCCGTACGCCAGCTGCAATCCCGTAGTGAGCAGATGTGCCAGAAATGCTGCCCCACACACAATCCATCTAAAAAAAAACACAGCACAGTTATAAAACTTATAAACATATTATCTTTAAATTAAGGTGTAGTATTAGACATAGTCACATCGCCGAAACTATTTACTAACGCGCTGTGTGTTTTTAAAATGCCGGACTGGAGAACCTGCAGCATAAAGGTCAATAGAATGATGATTAGGCGGGTGATGGCAGGTGAGTACTTCGAGGCATTAGAATAGTTTTATATTTTCAAGCTTATGTATGCCTATGTGTATGTTTATTTCTGTTGTAGTTATTCTGTTATTGATGTAATGCCTATTCCTTCGTAATTCTTGTACTATTGTATTCATTTTAATTTTTAAATTTATTATCATTTTTTTCTTTGCTTACTTTTATTGTATCTGTCAGCGAACTCTTATTATTGGCTTTATCGTATTACTATTTTCTCCCATATATGCATAAATTAGCTGTAAGAGTTCCTAAATAAATAAATAAATTTGCCCCCACCAACTACCGTCAAAACCCAATTTTATCAAGAGAACTGAAGCGCCTAGCTGAGGATATGAATGTTATTGAAGATTGGATTAGCAACTCTTTGGACAATTTCTTTATAATAATTTTAAGTATTTTAAATGTGTGACAGGGAAACATTTGTGCTGTTTTTTTTTTTTGTTAATTTCGCCTATCTCTGTTCTTTCCATGACAAATCTCTTTGCTCTTCTCACAACTCCCTTCTATCTGTTCCCTCACATCACACTGCATTTATCTCTAACTCTTTCGTAGTAGTTGCTACTAATTTATGGAACGATCTTCCTGTCATCATACAGCAAGCTACTACCAGGTCATCTTTTAAAAGAATGGTGTATTCACACTTCTTAAATAGCTCCTTACAGTAAGTAGTATATATGTATGTTTATGTATAGTAATGTGTATTATTAGTATTGGTATATTGATATTATGATATATATGAAGATATATGATGTAAGTAGATATTAATCCTATTGAATCACCTTTTATAATTATAGTATTATTATTATTTTTATGATTGCACCTATATTTGATCAAGATTTGTCTTTTAGAGAATGTCTTCGGGCATTAAGTCCGCCTTTGTACTTTGTGCTATAAAGTTTTTAAATAAATAAATAATAATAAATTTATTCGAAGTAAAAAAAAAATATAATATGCATTTTATGGCGCTCTGAATCCCGAGTAAGATGTTTTATAAAAAAACACCTGCGTTACGGAATTCAGGGTCTTTCTGAGGTACAATATAACAAAATTTATTAAACAAATAATACGAGTATACATAGAATTTAAGCATGCAAATTAACATAATTGAGAATTAATAATTAAAGTAAGCACATATTATTATATTTCTAAAGAAGTACATTCAATTTTCTTTATTTACTTTGAGGGGCAATCAACTAACGAACATACGAACCGGGGCCGACCACAACGGCTTACCCATTTGGATAAATCTCGTAAATATTGGAGGAATAAATAAATCACTACCAAACTTTCATCATTTGTAGAATTAGGTCAACAAAATAAACAAAAAACAAATACACCATGCAATTACTTTGTAAATTGTTAAAATCCTAAATCCTTTCGTCTGATAAAGAGTAAATCCTTTGCCTTAGCAATACAATTTAATTCGTAAAAACCATTCCATCAACTTCGTATACAAAGACAGTTGTGACAACTTGGCGATAAGAGAAAAAAGGTTTCTTCTCGACCGCCCTTAGGAGTCGTAAGAAATTAAACGAAACCATTTCTAAGCCGTGTTCAAGGCATAGACATAGATAAAAACTAGACCAGATCAGTAAATAATACAATATCCTATACACATGTTAAAACAGACAATTTATTTTATTTAAAATAAAAAAAAAAAATGTTCAGGCTGACTTAACAAATTCATAGCATACCAAACTCGTGAAATATTACAAATAAATAAAATAAAATATTGTGACCCGACCAGCAATCGAACCCACTACCTTCGCGCTTAAATCCACGACAGAGGCATAGCAGGATATAAAAATGTAGCTGCAAATATCGATTGGGCACCCTTGCTTTCATGTTCACGGCACATCTGTCAGGGATGTCAAAGGCCAAATATAGCAAACATGAGTCTGTTGGTAATGACTACATGTTTGTGCCTTTTGGTCTATAGACATTTTTTTTGTTTTTTTTTTTTTTTTTTAATACTAGCACGACATGTGACCTTGCGCCCACCTGATGGTAAGTCCGTAATATAGCGAGATAAGTCCATAAATATTTGTAACTGGAATCAGACACTCATATCTGACATCAGTGCCTAACACTATGACGACTTGACTGGGAATGACGGCAATTCGATCCCGAAACGTGTGGATACACTGTACTGGGAATATCGGCATGAACGGTGGATACTTCCGCGCCCTGGCAAAATGGGCAATTCCCCACCATCAGTCAGCTTACCACCTGTTAAAATGGGACCGTGGGGCCCAAGTGCTAAGAAGTTATTTAAAGATATGTCCAAGCGGCTGATTAATGCTGTATCTGACAAGGGGTTTGTCATTTTTTTTGCGCAGCAAGTCGGCATAGCTGTGCAGCGGGGGATTGCTGCAAGTGTCCGTGGTACACGTCATGGGTGAATGTTTTTTTTTTTGACAAAATACCATGTCTTGTCGTCTCCTCCGGTGACAAGAGGACTGGCTCTCAAAGAATCAGTATTGAAATAGAGCGGGGAAATGCAGAGTGTTATTGCCACTATTTCACGCAGCAGACGGGACTTATATTCGTATCCGTAATATTATTTTATTTATTTATTATATTGTAAATATTTTTTTAGGGTGAATAAATTGTTTGTTTTATTTACCTTTTTAGTTTATTTGTACTGTACTTAAAATATTTTTTTGGCAATGATATGTTTTGCCATTGAATATAGATCAGCAGTTTCTAAAGAAGAGAAGATATAGATGTACTTTTTGACTGTCCAAGAAATATATGTCATTGATCGAAGTCTTGTCGTCACATCTGTCATTTCGGCCGTTTACAAAAAACACATGGGTTTTTATGATACATCTTCATCTCGACATGACAAGGTAAAGTCGCCGGGGAAATTCGGAATTCGTGTTCACACGTTTCTGAGGGTCTACTCTGAATTTTTCAAGCTTCAAACTTTGGTCGGACCGATAGAATACAGTTGAACGTAACCAAGCTAAATAACATCATTCGTCTTATATGTGCATTTGTAGATAGATTATTCTAACAAGATTACTATTAAAAGTAAAAAAACAGTTATATGTGCATTTTTATATAATTTATTCTAACAAGATTACTTAAATAGTAAAATATAAAAAATAAATAGTAAAAGAAACAGTTATATGTGCATTTTTATATAATTTATTCTAACAAGATTACTTAAATAGTAAAATATAAAAATAAATAGTAAAAGAAACAGTTATATGTGCATTTTTAGATAAATTATTCTAACAAGATTACAATTTAAATAACAAAAACACATATTGTTTAGGTGTGCAAAATGTTTAAAATACTTTTATGGGAGCTCTCCAAAGGACTTGATTGATAGGAAAAAGTACATATTTTATTTTCCAAATAACTTAATTGCACATTAATATATAGTAAAAATGTCATTAGTCTTATCAATAAAGGTATCAAAATTACTATTTACATTATTTTTATAAATATTCATATCCTTAAATGTTAATAATTTCTTTTATCTAGAGCGATTGATCATGAAAACTTGCATAATCAGTATCATGACCGTATCCCTTAGGGTTGTCAGAAACCACACATTTAAAAAAAGGGGATTTACATTCTATCAACTTTACTACATGCCCATAATGTCGATTTCTCTATCGTACACACTCGAGGAATATCGAATTAAATAAACTATTTTATCCCGACAGGGAATCGAACCTGGTACCTCTAAATCAAAACCTACTGGTAGTATGATAAATAAATTATTTATATCTATAATTATAATATAATATTTTTTATTCTATATTATAATTATTTATTATAATATAATATATTTCATAAAGTTTTTGTGAATGTTTTTAAACTGCTAGCGGTTAAGACTGTAGATTTAGATGTGGATGTCACCGGTTCGATTTCTGGACACAATAATTAATAATCGACGAAGCGCAAGAAGTATGTCGTGATCGTGTCAAATGGCGCTCAATTGTCTCTTCCTACCCCGCAAGGGATCTGGCGTGAAGATATGTATGTACGAGTATGTAATAATTAATAATAACATATTTGTGTTATGTATCGAGTCTTGTACGCAGATACATCGGCGAGCTTGCAACTTGTGATGTGTCAATCCGCTTCTTTACCTAGCTTTTCCAGTCCTAGACATCCACTGTTGGAGATGGGCCTTCTTGAAATTTCTGGCCAATTTGGCCTACACCCGCCCACGCTGGCCAGACAGTTTGGGGAGGCTTATTTTTTGGTTTATTTAGGAGCTTAAGAAAAAGACGTTATGCACATTTCACTACCAAATGAATGCTCGCGCTTTCGACATTTCATCTATGGAGATCTATCACTCTTCATTCGAATATATCGAATTGACACATAAGTCGAAAGCGCTAGAATTAGGGCTCAAAACGGCACAGATTGCAAAACTTCCTAAACAGACCCGAATAAATTAGGTACATTCAGAGTAAACCTGGTCGACGGACATCTTTATCTGTAATCGGAGGCAGTTCGTGACATCTCATCAGCACTTAGATTCGCTTTTATTGATAACCGTTTGCCGCCATATTTTGGATCTCTTGTTTTGTTATATTTGTCATTGACGTAATCGTAAAGTAAAAGAGGCGAGTTTTTTTTTACAATAATTACTACTTACATCGACGTTCCCCAACACGTTTACCCAAACACTAGCATCGCCAGGTGGATATAAATAAATAATAAATATTTCCAGACAGGTCACACAGCGCCATCTAGTTTCCGTGGTAAGCTACGAGGCTTGTGTTATGGAAACTAGATGGTTGATAAACTACATATTATACTTTTTTTTTTTGTAAATAGATACATATTATACATATACTTAAACACCCAGACCGAGACAAATTATACAATGTACAACTTACCCCCGGTGGGAATCGAACCCACGACCTCCCGAGTTCACGGCAACGTTTGTTACCACAAGACCACGGAGGCGGTAGGATACTTAAAGTGATGACTCTACAAGCTACTTTTTTCAGTCATCCGTCCATCTGACGGGTGGTCGTCCCACCCTGCGTCTTTCAGTATTTATTCTCCAATACAGAACCTGCCTACTCCAACGGTTTTATGTCGGTAACTTAGGTTCTACAACGGAATTCCACATTTCGAACTATTTATCAAAGAAATACCGCGCATAGCTTACTGAGCGACCGTACACATGTGGACTAGACCCTCTATCAGTATCCACATCACTGCTTCGTACGACAATAATGGAAGAACCTATTTTTTGACAACTTTCGTCTTTAAACACCTATGACAGATATAAAAATATGGTGAAAATTCCCAAATGCTGTCTATCCTAGTTGAATGCGTCATATTTGTAACCCTATTTTCTTTTTTTTTTGATGATTTGGATAAATGTGCGAGGTGTGGACAAATGTGATACTTACCCCCATCCGCCTTCGGGATAAAAGTGATGTTTGATGGCTCGCGTGTCGAGCTCCCGTCTTCGCAAGGCCGGCACAGTGCGGTGTAGTGACCGCAACTCGCGCTCCCGAAGAGCACCTCCAGTTGACTCCTCTTCACCATCTCCCCATCCGTCTGATGACAAACAACGTTATAATTAAATAAGCTATCATATATTTAAAAGTAATTATACTATCGTATTACGGTTAATAGTGATGTGTGTATGTTAAGTGGAACTTACCATAATGTGGTAGACAGTTGTAGCTGTTGGACAGTGGTTGTCGGCAGCGGCAGCGGCAACCGGCGGGCGGGGCGCGAGGCGGCGGGGACGCCGAGGGCGAGGGCGACCACCAGCCCGCTTCCATCAGCCGGCCATGCCCGCACCCGCACCCGCGCCCGCACCCGCGCCCTCGCTAACTACAGCGCGCCCGCTCCACACACTCGCTCACACTGTACACGCTACCTGAGGAGAGAGTTTACACTGTACGCTACTTAATTACCTTAGAACTCACACTGTAAGCTACCTAATTACGTGAAAACTCATACTATACGCTACCGCAATATATGAGAACTCCCACTGTACGCTACCTAAATATCTGAGAACTCACACTGTATGCTACCTAATAACCTTACAAATTACACTGTACAATATCAATTTTTTTATGTGTAACTTGCAACTTATCTAGTTGCCATAAAATATATGCTTCCAGGATATATCTCTATCTGAGAACTCACATTGTAGACTACCTAATAACATTAGAATTCCTACTGACACTGTAGGCTACCTAATTACCTTAGAAATCACACTGTACACTACCTAATAACCTTAGAACTCACACTGTACAATCTGACCTTTGCGAGAAACATACTCGTATAATCATTGCGGTTGTTACCTATTTAAAGAGAGCTTATTTTTTACGTAGTTCGTAAGGTTTTGGGAACACAAAAAAAATTAAGGCTACGGTCATAATTAAAGGTCGTTAAAATGATGGCAAAGAATTAACTTTAATGCCAATGGGCCATAAAATTTGGATTTAAAATCCGAGTCCAGTCATAAGGTCTTATAACACCGTGTTTGTCATCATTAACACGGTTTACACTGTCCACTTACCCAAATAAAATCCCCGAAATATAACCTAATACACGCGTAAACAATGAGTGTTACACACACGCATAGCTGGGCATTAACTCGTTAATCCGTTAATCGTTAATTAACGAAGTTAACATTTTGATTAACGGGTTAACTTTTAAGTTAACTTTTTAAAATGTTAACGGACAACTTCCGTTAATATGTAGAAGTCCGTTAATCGTTAATCCAATGCCACTATTTACCGCACGGCACCGCGGTGCGGCGCGAAAAACAGGTTCAGACAAGTATGAAACGACAAGTGCCGGGCGCGGTGGCCCGTGAGACTAAAACAAAACTAGATATATTGGCGGCGCGTGCGAGTAAGAAAACTGCGAAGTACTAAATGTTAATAAAGAAGAGTGCAGTGTAATTAGTTAGATAGAAAAGTGTACTGTGCAGTGTAGTAATTAAAACTATATCATGGAAGACATGGAATCGGATTTCAGCGGTCCTGATGAGAATACTTGGCCACATTTAACTGAGTATGTGGAATTTGTATCCAGATCGGGCCAACAAATACTTTTTGCTTGTAAGCGTTGCTTGCCGAAAGACACCAAAATAAAAGTTCATGTATCAAGCCTGAATAATTTGAAACAACATGTAAGAAGGGTACATGAGTCACAATACGTACAGTTTGAAGAGATTGTTAAGGCGGGCTCTAAACCGAGGCAAGACAAAAAAGAGAACTCATTCTAACAATATTATATATTAACCTGTTAACTTCTAGAACCTAAACCAACAGGTTTTATAAGTTCACTAACACAACGATATAAAAATGCAATTTTACACATATTAACGGATTAACGATTAACGTTAACTTCCGTTAATTCTTCCGAAATGTAACGCTTTAACGTTTAACGAAGCTAACTTTTTTTGTAGCGGATTAACGATTAACGAAGTTAACTATTTGATTAACGGTGCCCAGCTATGCACACACGCATATAAAAACAAAAACCCATGCACATATCCTTTGGACTATCAAATAAATCAGCGCTGGCTCATTTAAGAAAACAATCGTAATAACACTATTAATTTAAAAAAAAAAACGTTTTTTTGCACGGTTTCGCGCCATTTTGCACGGTCATGTCAAGTGCAAGTTTTTGTTTTGTAAATTACTTTAGTGCAAATATTCCCTTCGCTCTTCACATAACTCTATTCTTTCAATTCCCTCGCACATTCTTCCTTTGTGTCAAACTCTTTTGCAGTTGTTGCTCTGAATTTGTGGAACAACCTGCCCTTAAATATAAGACAAGAATCAAATCGAGCTCAATTTAAAAAGATGGTCTATTTGCATTTCTTAAATGGCTCCTAACAAGGTACCTACTTAGTATATGTATATATATTGTGTTGTATGTATATATGTATGTGTATTGTATTGTATGTATTATTGAATGTATGTATTTATGTGTGTATATAATTTATATATTGTTTATTGCTTACAATGTGATCGTTTAGTTATAATATATTAAATTTTTACTTGCACCTACCGTTCACTTTAAATGCTTTATCTGTCCCAAAGGTTGGCTGTCAGAGAATGTCTAGCGGCATTAAGTCCCGCCCCTTGTAAATAGTGCAATAAAGTTTTAAAGAAATAAATAAATATTGTTAGTCAAAAGTGATGTTGTTTTGTTTTTTAATATGCTACAACGCGATAATTATGGTAAACAATAAATTGGACTTTAAGTATGGGGCACTAGTAGCAGTTTATTTTTTGCGGTTTTCCCGCAATCTCATAATATACCCGACGTGCAATTGCATCAAATTCTGCATAATCTAGAATTTGATGATGACCTCATTAAAAAAGAAAAATATATTACGTCAGACTTAGCTAGATCCTTTGCCTTACCTATCACCCCATTTATCATCCATCGGATCAGATAACACAAAAAAATGTACTAAAAATGTACATTGGCGGCAACAAGGACAAATATGATAGAGCAGGCATCGACCACATTTATTTATTATATTTATTTATTTGAACAAAAAGGACAGAGGCAGGCAAAATAATAACAATAATAAAGCAATAGCGTAGAAAAGAAAATATGTCATTTGTCCCTGAACTTTGGCTGTCAGAAAATGTCTACAGGTATTTTATACTATGTGCAATGATATTTAAATAAAAATATATATTAGCGCGAGATCACATGTGTAAGAATAACATACATTACATAATATGTACGTGATCAATTTATATAATTTGTCCTGGCGTATCTTCTGAATAATATAATCCACGTGGTATTGTTTCATGAGGACAATAAGAACGACACAAAGTGTTACTACGATATCACGTATCTCCCAGCGACAGTATGAGAATATAATAGGTAACACGATGTAGTGGGTAGATCCGAGACATTAAATATAATAACAAGACAGGAAAATAAGTCAAACGGTATGAGAATAAAATGTCATACAGCTAGCTTCTCGATCGTATTTTTGGTACTTATTTCTTAAGAAGGTTTAACAGTTGTGCTTCCCTCGTGTGCGTCAAGTAAACATTAACTAGGTTTTGCAAGACTTACGTTTAATCAACATAACACAAAGACCACAACATGAAGTCGAATAAATATTATGATCTCGCAGAAGAAATGATCAGGAAAGTGTTCAAGACTCAGCTTTATGCAGTGGAATTTGGTGCTAGAGAAGTTCCAGCAAAATCTTTGCATCCCTTACTGAAAGAATTGGACCTAAGCAGGTCTGCCGTCAATACATTTATGGAACGAGCTTCCAAGACGGCATTAACAGAATCATACAGTATTTGGTTGGGTAGGAAGAGAAGTAGAATGGTGGATGGTGAGCGTATTATCGCGCAATAAAATAAAAAAGGGAGGCCTCCTTTTCTTAAACCAGCCTATTGTCGGTCGCAAGCCCGAGACAACATTCTTCTCATCTCTTACCCACACACGATAGACCCGGCACCCGCACGGTACATCCATGGAATGCTTAGAAATTTGTCTTCTTCGGGGTGGTCAGAAACCACGCTTATAAAGAAGCTGATTTTGACATACGAACAAACCGAAACATTGTTAATACCTATTACATAACTTTCTACACCTATTTTTCACACACACTTTTTCACCTACTTATACACCCTATAATCCTACATTTCGTGTCTAAACACTATTATTATTATTTCATGTTTTATTTATTACTAACCACTTTTGCATGTGTATATTTGATTTTAAATAAAATTAAAAGAAAAGAAAAAAAAAAAAAAAATGTTGTCCAAATTTGTATGGAAACTAACCTCTGTGGTCCAGAAGTATATTATACTTTCTATACAGAGGTTAGGGTTCCAATAATCTGGAAATTGCCTGTAATAAATTGAATATCCTGTTAACACTTAAACATTGATGTAACTAGTTTTAAGGCAAATTTTTTGTGAAGAAATAAATGATTATTATTATTATTATTAATGACACCCCGAAGGTTCGTAGCAAATAATTGTTTATTGTTTATTAATTATCCGTAGGAACCTTGTTTCTGGGAACACTTGGATTTGTCAAAGTTTACCATTTTTTATATGCAATGTAATTAATACAATGACACAGAAAAATAGCCGGATACGAGAAAGCAAGGAACAGTCTGCTACTATATTGATTATATAAACTAAGGTTGGATGCAGCTGTAAAGGGGCATTGTACTTGTCAAAAACATTGTCTTATGTCAAATAATAATAATGATGTATAATAATTATTCAATAATTTTAATGTTAAATATAATTATAGCAGCTGTAAATGGGCGTTGTCACTTATGAACTAAAATTAAAACTAATACTAATTATTATTATATGTCAATTTATATATATATATATATACTAAATAATATAAAATATATATCTTATTATTTTTGTATAATAAAACATAGTACATTGTCTATAACATTAACATGTGTAAAATTAAAAATTAATTAATTGAACAGGTATGTCCTATTTAGCAGCTGTAAAGACGCGTTGTAAATGCAAATGCAAATAACATTATAATAAAAAATAAACAATTTTTATTCACATTTATATTAATTCAAAAAAAGAAAAAACAACAGGACTCAGGAGAAGGATCGAAAATAATAACTAATGCATATACGTTAGAGTTTATCTTGCATGAATTCATTTAATGTGTAGTAACATTTTTCTAGTAATATATCCTTTAGATTATTTACAAAAGTATTATGGTTAGCTTCTTGTTTAATAGATTCTGGCAATTTATTGTATAGACTTGCGGATATAGCATAGGGACAACTGCTGTGTATTTTTAAATGTGATTTTGGTAAGAGTAACCTATTTTTGAAACGAAATTTATACCTGGCTTGTCTGAACATTTAGTATAAAATTGGGAATATTTACTTACAAATTTGCATGTTTCTAAGATGTATACAGAAGTTAAAGTCAATATTTTTTGCTCCTTGAAGTGTGGTTTGCAGATTTCTGTTCGTGCTATATTAACAAGAATGAATCATACATATTTACATTTAGCAAACTTTACTATTATTTTAGTAAGTAAAATTTTAGTAATTTATTCTCATAATAGTTTTTTTTTTTTTTTTTTTTTTTTTTTTTTTTTTTTTTTTTTTACTGAGCACGACATATGACACCGCGCCTACCTGATGGTAAGCGGTACGCGAGGTCCAAGAATGGGCGCAACTGACGCCAGCCTGAGACGACCGACATCAGTCCCTACCACTATGCCGGCCTATAAAGATGCTTTTTCACACTTCGTTTGAAGGACGCCAGGTTATAGGAATGGGGAAACACACGGGCTGGGAGAGCATTCCACATCTTCAGCGTGTATAGTAATTATAATTTGTGTATGCTACTTTGGATTCCAGTCTAGTCCATGGTATAAAGTAACTGAACTCAAATATCCAACCGACTGGAATCTGTGCATGCCTAATAATAAATAAATCAATAAATGACATGCCATGTAATTGCCTAATCATAATATAAAGTCCATGAATGTTTGTTTAAATAATTTATATCTTCTGGCAATCGTCTTTTTCTAAATAGCTACAAACAAAATTTGTAAGTTGTATATGTATATTTATTATTGTGTATGTATTAGTATTTAGTACATTTATAAGTAGATTATATATGTAAGTTTATTATATAAGTATTTATATCTAATTGATGTGTCACTTATACTTTCCTTGCACCTACAGTTGTTCTAATTAGTCCCAAAGGTTTGTCTGTCAGAGAATGTCTACGGGCATTAAGTCCGCCTTTTGTACTTTGTGCATTAAAGTTTTGAAATAAATAAATAAATGTTTTGTATCGATGGCAGTTTAGTTACCTTGTCTCATCCGGCGCCGGTGTCAGACCTTCCGGTTCTTCATTCTAACCGGAGGAGCTTTCCCCTGCATTCACTTTACGCGCACCTTTATTAATGCACAGCTCATATTTGCATCAGTTTAATGCTACCTGAAACAATACAAAAGTATTGTAAATATATAAGTTAAAAAATATAAAAAAAAAATATCAATATTTTGCCCAGCAGCCGTATAATATAACGCGTTTAACATTAAAAAAAAAAAATACGTAAATCCTTGTAAAGTCCGAAACGAGGAAATCCGTCGGAGAACCAAAGTTACCGATATAGCCTTCAAAATTAGTAAGCTGAAGTGGCAATGGGCTGGACATGTCTGTCGTAAAACCGATGAACGATGGAGTAGACGGGTTTTATAGTGGAGACAACGTACGGGAAGACGCAGAGTGGGTCGCCCCCTGCTAGATGACGGATTACCTGAGGTCGCTGGTGGGGGTTAGATGAGGGTGGCAGGAGATCGTGTGAAGTGGCGAGCCTTGGGGGAGGCCTATGTCCAGCAGTGGAGAGACGCTGATGATGATGATGATGAAACCCTTTGAGATATAACAAAATTATGTATGGGCGAATTGTGTATCTTATATAGGTCTACAGAAAAGCGATGGCATATGTCTATATTATATATCTTAAGGATACGTACGATAACACTGCGAGCAATATAATAACGCTTTTAGGAAGCTGTTGGGACTCCCGAGATTCTGTAGTGCCTCCGGGATGTTTGCTGAGATGCCCACGGATGGATTCCCCGCCATCATGCGTAAGAAAGTATCATCCCCGATGGCGCGGGTATGCAGGAGTTCCAATAGCATCCTGAGGGTGATTCCAGTCAGTGTGGGGATTGCGCAACACTGTGGAAAGTTACGTGAAGTTTATTTATAGATAGGAAGATAATAATATTTATAATTAATTATATAATAAAATAATAATAAATGTGAATGAATGGTAGATGATTTTATATATTTAGTTTTCTGTATTTTTTAGTTATTATTGTTATTTTGTTGAAATAAATGTATTCCTTTAAAAAAATAAAATATATATATATAATAATAAATATATGGTAAAGTAATATTAAATATAAGAATATGTATTATATCTGAAATAAAAATATTTAAATTTGAATATATCAGTTTTAATACTTAAAAAAAAAAGGCAATTATAAAGCGGTAATTGGAAATCTATTTACACAAATACAGTATTAATCCTTAACATTTTAAATACATCACGACCGTTTCCCTCTCGGGGTGGTCAGAAACCACGCTTATAAATAAGCGGGTTCACATTTAGCCAACTTTACTATAGGCCAATCATGACAAGTGGCAAGCTCGTCGATGTCTCCAGCTCAACTCGAGAAATATCACAAATAAATTATTTAATATTTAATTTTACGGACTTAACCGCTAGGCCACGGAGCGTGGCTTGAGCATTTATTAAGGATTATCTTTACACCATGTAAATTAAATGAATACTTAGCAGATATTGTAGTATAGTCCTAAAAAGAGAACTGTCATTTATGTAAAACTGATTGACACATTGTAATTATGTCATTAATTATAAACATGTATTTCTTTTAATGATATTTTATTTTAGTAATTTCCAAGTTATTTCAAATGGCGACGAGGTACAAGAGTTATTTTAGCATGTTATAATTATGCCGAAGTGCGATTATAAAAAAAAAAGTCATTATGGAGAAATTTGTTGGAAGTATCGGTAAAGTGCCGACTTACAATGTAAGTGACGATTGGAATATTTACCAAGAGAGATTGGAGCAGTATTTTTTGGCTAATTTGGTTGATGATCAGCGTAAAGTTCCTGTTTTATTGACGGCTCTTGGAGATGAGGGCTACAGGTTACTGAGAGATTTATGTCATCCGGAAACTCCAAGTAAGTTGACATATGAGGAGATTAGCAAGTTGATGAAAGATCAGTTTGCTCCACGAGTTTCCGTCATAAGAGAGCGCATTATATTTTATTTGTTTAATTGAAATTTTTGTTTTCATCTAGATGTGGGGATATTGTAGTATAGTCTTAAAAAGAGAACTGTCATTTATGTAAAACTGATTGACACATTGTAATTATGTCATTAATTATAAACATGTATTTCTTTTAATGATATTTTATTTTAGTAATTTCCAAGTTATTTCAGATATGTATAGCAAAATCAAAATAATGCGTAACAAAATTAATTTCGTGTCGCTGTTTACACGGGCAAAGCCGGGTAAAACAGCTAGTAAAATATTAATTCAAAAGAAGACAGTGCAAGTCATGTGTGTGGGTTTCGGATTTATTTATTTAAAACTTTATTGCACATACAATACAATTACAAAGGCGTGACATAATGTCGCTTGACATTCTCTGCCTGTCAGACCTTCGGGACAACGAGAACATTTATGTGAGGTAGGTGCAATATATCAATTAAAGTTAAATATATTAAAAATATAAGTCTATAGAATATTATTTATTGCTTATAATAAATATTTATTAATAAAATTACATACGAATTCATACACACATACATATATAAACTACATAAATAAGTTATACTATTTATATACTACATAAACATAAATTAGGTACTACGTACTATATGATAACCGATGATGTAAGATAATAATAATAAGCAACAATCAATGAAAATTTTATGAAAATTATGAACCCAAAAAGTGTTTGTAAACTAATCTTTTAAATATAGTTCTGTTTGGAGCATCTTTAACCTAATTTATGACCGACACAAATGTTTTTTTTTTAAAGACGGTGAATTGCAAAATCGCCTAACGATACGACCCCAGCCTGAAGGGAGAGGGCCTCCTAAGAAGACCCCAAGGCGCCTACGGACTAAAACCCTATAAACCGTCTCTCTCTCACTGTTGGCCCTGATTGCCTAAACAGCTAAGTCCGAGTCGTAGCTACGGAGTGAAGGCACTCGTTCGCTGCGTAACACAAGATGGGTTTTGCGGTCCCTTTTTTTGCACAATAACACTTTCACCCACAATCATTGCTCACTATCCCAAAGGTTAGCTGGTAGAAAATGTCACTAGACATTAAGTTCGCCTATGTACATTTAAATGTGTTTTTGTTTATTATGCAATAAAGAATTTATCTATCTATCTAACTTTCCAGTTACTGTCCTGTACATTGAATGTAAATGAAAAGTAATTATTAAAATTAAAAAAAAGGGTTTTAAGGTAAACAAAGCTTGATTTCAAATAATCCTAATTATCAATTCTAAACACGCAAAATGTTAGAGCGTAATTTGTCAATCACGTTATTTGTCAGTAATTCAATCGCCTTTAATCCTGTGACATAGACATATTATATTGACTGATATAATAATATAATTTATTTTGACCATCACGTGCCGTTTTAGGGCCAAAGTTAAACACAAGACTGAAATATTTAAAAAAAATGGATCCTGTGTTATGAAGGTTGTCGTAAAAGATCTGCTTCTTTAAAGGCGTGGTTTCTGACCACCCCGCAAGGTCATACGGTCGTGATGATGATGATGATGATGTCTATGTAATCTTATTTTACTTTACTCCTCTCTCTACCCGTCAAATACTGTAATACAAAATAATGAACAGGGTCTATTTATTAAAGGTTTCGCCACAGAGCGGGGCAGCGCGTGACATTTAGGTTGTCTGTATGGACATCTATTGAAGATGTAATACAGAGACACGTTAAACATGACATGTACAGGACGGCTACATGACATGGGCATGATTTTAACAGGGCGTGAGCGTGTGTTGTATGCGCCATAATAGTGAAGGTCACATAGAGACCAATGCGTGGGCATTATTATTACTAAATACTTATATAAGGGAAATAAGGGAGATAATCGAAAAATTAATTAAATTCGTGAGAAAATACGTAACTCATGACCTTTCTCATTTTATTTTTGCAAAGAGATACAAGAAGCTTTTTCAACATCAAAATCGATTGGCATAGCTACAATGACTGATTACATGCATTCACGCGACGCTCAAGTCATGCTTGTTATATGTAATTTAGATTCTCTTATTTTGTAGGCTTTTCAGTCATTGTGGTTAATATTAGGGCCACCGTAAAAACGTTTATATGTCGTAATTTATATGTCTACGCCATTAATCCTCTTGTCATACAAACAAAACGAATTGCCAATTATGACAAGCGAAATTAGCTTTAAAATTGATTTGTTTTAATTATTTGCCTAAGTTACTCACATAAATATTGAATAATCACCTATTTTAATTTTAATTGCCTTTATTAATGAGCAAGATGACTTGTTTTAAAGCACTTAAAAAATCTTTTTAATTTCAATTCTTCTCAAACATCCATTCGATGGAAAATTTTACGAATTTGCGCAGGTTGGGGTAGAGACGATGGGCCCATGGGGACCGTCAGCGAGGCGGTTGGCCAAGGAGTTGTCAAAGCGGCTGACATAACTAGTCTCGAGACAATTATTTCTGCCAACGTATAGCCTCGCTATAAAGAGGGGAAATGTTGCCAGTCTCCTTGGGACTATCTCGGATGGGACGTCTCTGGAAGACATTTTTTGTTTATAGTTTAGTTTATTTCGAATTTTATTATTTAGGTAGCTTTTAATTTATATTTTTATGGTAAAAAGAAGAGAGAGTTATTTATTTATTTATTTAAATACTTTATTGCACTTAAAAACCTAGTACATAGGCGAGCTATAACGCCATAAGGCATTCTTCACCAGCTAACCTTGGGGATCATGTAAGGTGATGGGCGGGATAAAGAAAAATATTAAAATAGCTTAAATTAGTAAATAAACATAATTACGCATTTAATAAATATACATATACATACACAATATAATAAAAAACAACACACATACATACTATATAATACATAGATACATAAACATACACTATAAATAAATAGATATATATATATATAAATAAAAAGTCAAACAACTAATTCAAGAGAGAATTTACTGCGGATTCTTCGATAGCAAAATTCTTCTTAGTCAAAATATCTTTCATTATTTTGAATATTCCTTCTTCAGTGGAATACGAAGCAGCAAAGTGGACCAAAGAATAAGCTGTCAAATATAAACTAAAAAATTAACTACCTACAAATAAAAAATGTCCTCTAGATACGTAGGAATAGTCCCAAGTAGGTTCGCAACATTTCTTCTCTGTATAGCGAGGCTAATACGTTAGCAGAAATAATTGCCAGCCTTCCTGTCTCCAGATTTTTTTATCAGCCAGTCTGGTCCCAAACGACGAAAACTTGTAACCTGTACCGAGGTTGGCATATTTGCGCAACTTAAGGTTCTCAGCAGAAACCGCCGCACTCCCCGCGCTGGACGAGGTCGCCTGGATGTGCGATGGGGCTAATGTGTCTTCACATGGCGCATCCTATACCAGACAGCTGCCAAGTTTCCAAGGCCCAACGGTCATACCATCGGGTCTCTTGCCATCGCCCAATCTTGGTATTGCAGGCTTGCAAGATTCTCGCAAGATTTTCGCTCAGTTTTTTTTTTCATAATTTTCCTAAAAATTATTCATATTTTTTTTTTCAATTTGTAACGGTTTCGTCTGTCTTTTTTCGGGTGTAAAAATATCGAACTCGTAGTAAGTAAGTAGATAACTTAAAATATATCCAAAATTACTAATGAATACAATTTTGGATACATGTTGGTCAACAAGATCTATAACCATTCCAAATTTGTAGAACATCAGACCAGTAGTTCTTGAGATAGTAGTTTGCGGATGGACACTAAATTCTCACTACGTTTTGTATATCACATATATATTGTCCAGT
Organism: Tinea semifulvella; assembly: GCA_910589645.1. Classification (NCBI taxonomy): domain Eukaryota; kingdom Metazoa; phylum Arthropoda; class Insecta; order Lepidoptera; family Tineidae; genus Tinea; species Tinea semifulvella. Next base: position 10,132,308 of record OU342599.1, read on the forward strand.
CAGAGTCTTGCGAGGCTCTTACGCAAGACCAATACTGGAAGTCACAAGATCCCTTCGGATGATGTCGTTATAATATATTTGTATCTAAATATATGCGATCTAGTTCATATTTATCTCCACATCCGACCCACAAATTAATATCAATGTTCGCTGAATCGAGTGTCGCAATTACTCGTGATTCACGTGAGAGGATCCTGCGAATACGAATTATGCATATTAAATACACGTATGTACAAGTATATACGATATATATATGTTTAAATACGATACCCATATATATGTATATATACATAATACATATGTATATAAATAAATATACTAATAAACTACAAGTCAAGAAATTGAGATTAGTTTTGAGTTTTTTATTCCAGTTGCTAACATTCATGGACCTTGCGTGTCACTTACCATCAGGTGGGGGCGAGGTCACATGTCGTGATAGTATAAAACAAAGGTAAAGAACTGCTGATAGTAACTGGAGGCGAGGATAAATGCGAATTTCGGAAACCAGCGGCGAGTAATAACCAGTTACGAGTTTGGATAGGGAGAGGAGTGGAATGGTGGATGATGAGCGTATGGCGTCCTTTTCTTAAACCAGCCTATTGTCGGTCGCAAGCCCGAGACACCATTCTTCTCATCTCTTACCCGCACACGATGGACTTGGCACCCGCACGGTGAATCCATGGAATGCTTAGAATTTTTTCTTCTTCACATTTATAGCTCTTAAATTGTTTATTTTATGAGATAGTCAAAATGTGTCGAGACCCATTAAGATTGTTATTATATTAAAATTAAAATAAATAGTAATAATTAAGAAATCAAAAAATAATAGAAGTGAACTTTGATTTATAAGGTGCCAACACGGCACATGCCAGCAGCGTTCCGTAGGAAAGATAATAAATTATTGAATACTTTTTAAAACTAATTTATACATCACACTCCATTATATTAACTCTATATAGTACATATGTATTGCACTGTTTGATGTATATTAGGGAAAACATGGACTCATATCATATTAAACCCTTGAGAAGTAACTCACGCCAAAAGGAGTCTATTGCTGTACCTAAACACAGATTGACTAAGTTTACAAAAAGCTTTGTATGTAACTGCGTCAAACTGTACAACAATCTATCGAAGGAAATAAAAACTCTTGAGGATAAGGACTTTAAGAAAAAGCTTAAGTTAGCTTTAATAACAAAACCTTACTATACCGTTGATGAAGCACTACAAGATATTAATATAGCATAAGACTATTGACATTTGTTTCTTTATTTATTTATATTGCACTATGCATCTGACATAATTATATAATTAATTTTTAAGTATAAGGTAACACTGACAAGGCCCTTTTACAGCCGCAAAAAATTGACATTATGTTTAGAATAATATAATTATTTAATTTAATGTTTACAATTTATGACAAAGCCTTTTTACAGCCGCAGCTATTTTAACTAGTCTTATTTAAGTTAATTTTGGTATACTAATAAAGTTTGACAAAGCCCCTTTATAGCCACATTTAAGTTATTTTAAGTTTATTTCTGTTCTTTGCTCGAATATAACACGTAAATTATATAACATAACACTCGTACCTAATAGAATTATGTACTTAATCATAGACCTAACCAAATTCCGGTGGGAATGTACGGTGACAAAATAAAGAATAAAGATTATAGAAGAAAATAGTAATACGATAAAGCCAATAATAAATGTTTACTGACAGATTAGTTGATCGGGCGATGTCGATGTCATTTTTTACATTATAACACAGCAGACGTATTGTATTGATGTACATTGCAGGATTTACATCTATCTGATTTATGGATTTAGTTACCTATTTAAATTTTCTATATTATTGTGGTTTAATATTATGGTTTTAATTGGCATCTAGTTTTTTATATAAGTAATCATTTGTTAGAAGCAGCAGAAAAATAAAATAAAAAAGCTGTAAGTTTTCCTTGAAGATAAATAAATAAAATAAACTGATGTCATTAATAAATAATATAAACAATAAAGAGCCCAAAATAGACCCCTGTGGAAAGATATAAAAATAAAAATTAATTGTAATTTTGGTTGTCTATCGGTTAAAAATAGAAAACTTTATTAATTTTACTTTCGTACGGAACCCAATACTAATAAAAATAAAAACACGCGAAATAAGTTACATGTCAACACATGCGTAATAACTAGTGTTTACTAATTCTAGAACATGTGTAATGTAATAAATATGCCTCAAGCGCCTACGGGTTTGTTCTGGGACTCGTAGCTAATTTATGGCCAACATTAGTCAGGCGCGCGGCGCCGCTGGCTCTCGTGACGTCTTCGTGGCAATGAACTAATCATTTCCACGGTCAAAGATGAAAACAAAACTAGGAAGTTGTCACTAAAGCGACTTAAGAGGGTTGTTAACGTTTTTACATCCCTCTTAGACGCACAATTTTGTAATAATCATCATTGATGTATATACAATGTACTACTTCTCATTGCGTATATATGCTGGAGTGCAGATTTTGTAACAGTTTTTATGTGGGAGAGACTACGACACCCCTTCGTACTCGCATGAATGGACACAGACATTCAGTAGATTCTCAAATTAATAATATTTTACCTGTGCCCACCCATGCGCGTATACATAACACTACCTTTAACAATTGTTTCACAGTAAGAGTATTAAAGAGTTTTCCTAAAACTATTCGGTCTATTGATTTAAAAACATGGGAAAGCTCTTTTATATGGCAGCTTGGTGCATACTATAGCCCTGGTCTGAATGTAATGCATTAGGTTTTGTCTAACTTGTTTTGTAAATTTATTAATATCGAACCAACAATGGACATAACATACTGATGATGTTCTCCATGATGCGCGAGGTGATGATGATATTTTTCTAAAAAATAAATACAAAACTATATAGTGCATTGCCTTTACCATTGCTAAAAGAAATAAAATTACTTTTTTCAAAATTTATGACAAAAACCTTCAGTCACTGTCACTGATGACGCCGCTCCAAAGAGAGGCGAAATATTTGGCAAAAAATATTTTAAGCTTCAATTTATATATTTTACCAAGTAAGAAACACATCTAACACATTTTATTTGTTGCAGATAATACATTGATGTATATAGATAGGCCTATTCAATACAAAACGCACTCTAAAAACGTGCAACTTGCCACGTATCCCTACCAACTTTGGGGGCCAATTTTCAAGCAATGAATGTCACATGCGATATTTGTCGGAAATTCTGTCACAATGCATGCTATAAAGACTAGTTTCACTCGATATAAATATTAATATATACAAGTAAGCGGTCTCTAAGCTTGCTAGCTCGCGACTGTTGGTGCAGCTACATGACTTCGATTAGTTTTGCGGGAACGTTTCTATATCAGTGAGGGCCTATCTATATACATCGATGATAATCATCAATCGACTTAAGAGAAAATATTTATTTATTTATTCGAAAACTAATATTATATTCTATATAACTAATATTATTATATTCGAAAAAATATAAAGGTGAGAGAGTAAGAGGTGGTCTGTGTGTATGTATGTTCCCTATATTTGAGCCAATTATATATTTTATTACTTCAATAATAAATCAAACTGACGCCTCATAAAATAGTATAAAAATATAAAAGTGTGTTGAAATTTTACGCTTTTCACAGGACATAACGTTTCCACGTTGATTATTCGGCGAGGTCCAAAAGATCGTGCGATACCATTCTTTATGTTCGGAGATTCATTTAATGGCCACATTAGAGTCCAAACGACTGGGATGGACTTACGCTACGCCCACTCTGGACGTACCAAATACGAAATTTAGGGACATTTACAAGTTGTTTTTTTTTTGATCGAAGAGCGTATTTTGTAAACATCATTTAAACATTTTAATGCGCTAAATATTACAGCCCTATAATATTACAGCCCTAAATATTATTATTATTATATAAAAATAAAAAATCATTACAGCCCCTAGGGGCTGTAGGAGCGTCCTAGACCTCCACTGTAGGAAATGGGCCTTCCAGAACATATATCTGGAGAATTTGGCCTACACTCGCCACGCTGGCCAGATGGCTTGGCGAGGATATGATGTCAATTTTTTATGACAATTTATTAACGATTACTAACTGAAACTATTTGATTATGATCCAATAAACGTTATTTTATTTTATTTATTCCACAGTTGGTATTAGTGGAACCGGAACCGACGGCTTAACGAGGCACGGGAACGGTGGTGTTGTAAATCTATGTTAAATGTACCTAAGAAAAGTACATGCCGGGTGGGTTTGAACCGAACTTTGTAGGATTTAAGGAACGCGTTCTTACAACCGAGCCACCACCGCGCCTTTTGGAGGATCTAATGTCATTTTTTACTAACGATTCCACATGTTGGTATTATTGGAAGGAGTAGGAGGAGGAAGTAGAATAAGAAAATCGTAAATTATAGATTTTTGATCGTTGTTTTTAACATGTGAGTTTCACATGAGCAGTGGAGGTAGTAAAAAAAGTAAAGTATCATCAAATTCAAATTCAAATTCTTTATTGCATAAAAACATCTTAACCTAATATGTTACAACAGTAATATTTTTTATATATATTATATATAGGCTTTGTAATAATGTCTTACTGAGCTTCAGTATGCAATGAAGGTATGACTTGATGTCAGCACCATATATGAGTAGGTACATTAATTAACTTGAATCTAAATAGCTATACAATGTCAATATTTCATTTTAGTTTTTTATTTAAAAATTCATTTGTAGAATATAAACAAAACTCGCACAACCAGACGTAAATTATTTCATCACGTTTCCCTTTCGGGGTGGTCAGAAACCACGCTTATAAATAAACGGATTCACATTTAGCCAACTTTACTATAGGCCAATCAATGACTGCCTCCGTGGTCTAGTTCGATTCCTGGTCGGGACACAAAAATATTTGTTATTGTAAATAAATACATTTAAATAATATTTAATTTATTTGTGATATTTCTCGAGTTTGGTACGCTGGAGACATCGACGAGCTTGCTGCTTGTCAGGATTGGCCTATATAGTAAGGTTAGCTAAATGTGAATCCGCTTATTTATAAGCGTGATTTCTGACCACCCCGAAAGGGATACGGTCGTAATGATACTTTTTTTTTTTCTTTTTTTATATAACAATCAGAAAGAGTCTTATTTCTTGACAATCAATCTGCGAGGCTCTACAAACTCTGTTATAGAATCGTATTAAGTAGTTTCAGAGTCTGCCTGTTTTTGGACCCTTTAAAATATTTTATTCGTGGATGATTATTTAATTACGCCGTTTTATAGCGCGACGCATCGTCGCTTTTTATTTGTTAACAAATTCGCCGCCATTTTTTCATTTACGAAGTTGTGCTATCCATTTGATATTAATGCAGATTATCATCAATACATTTCATATTTTGATTATTTTTCCCGGGTTTAAATATTAAACATTTTTAAGCAATATTATTCTAGTTTTTATGTTGATATAAAGCAACAACTTAAAATAACTACAAATAGAGTACAGCCATTGCCCTCTGATACCATGCCCTCGCCAACCCGTCTAGCCAGCGTGGCAAGTGTAGGCCAAAATCTCTAGAAATTGCTGGAAGGCCCATCTCCAACGTGAAGGTCTTGGAATGTGTGTTCTAGGGGCTGTAATAATGATGAGATAATAAAAAAAAGTATCATCACAATATTGACGTGAGAATCGTCCAAATCGGCCAACGCGGTCTCCAGTGTGCGTGCCACAAAGGAACAAACATACACAGCGAATGTCCTTGAATTCATTTACCCATAACATAATTATTTAATTCAGTGGTTCGCAATTACTTAATTCAGTTTTACCTATTTTAATTTTATTCCAGTTTTAATATTTTACATTTTAAATTTGATTTATTTTTAACGTTTATTAATTAGGTTAGGTTATAATTTTTGGTTAGGTATTAAATTAATTATATTTTTAATTTAATAATTTCTTATATTATTTATTTGCATGTTTTTATGATTTATATATATATGATATGATATGATTTTTGAAACAACGCTTATAAATAAACGGATTCACATTTAGTCAACTTTACTATAGGCCAATCATGACAAGTGGTAAGCTCGTCGATGTCTCCGCGTACCAAACTCGAGAAATATCACAAATAAATTAAATATTAATTAAATGTATTTATTACCATTAATAAATATATTTTTGTGTCCCGACCAGGTATCGAACCCGGTACCTCCGTGTCTAAATCCACGGATTTAACCGCTAGACCACGGAGGCAGTAATTGATTGGCCTATGCCCTATAGTAAAGTTGGCTAAATGTGAATCCGTTTATTTATAAGCGTTGTTTCTGACCACCCCGAAAGGGAAACGTGATGAAGTAATTTACGTCTGGTTGTGCGAGTTTTGTTTATATTTTACAAATGAATTCTTAAATAAAAAACTAAAATGAAATATTGACATTGTATAAAATCAAAATATCTTTATTTTCCAGAATACTGTACAAAATAATAATGTGGTCTTATGCATAATTTCCGAAGCATTCTAAATCCACGGACTTAACCGCTAGACCACGGTTAGATTTAGATTAAGTTGATTTGTTTTTAACTTTTAGCATGTTTCCCAACGATGAAAAAACCTCTACTATTTAAATAAAGCGGGCTCTTGCCACCATTGAGGTTCCAGCTATTCTGGAATCCACTGGATTAGTCCGCGATGATGGCAAGAGACCTGATGGTATGAGCGGGGATCACACCTTAGGGGAACAGCGCTAAAAGCGGGAGCCGCAGCCCAAAGCGCAGAGTCTGGCAAGCGGCGCAAATACGTATCTATAATCAAAGACTCTGATTGACATACTTATTGGTGTGGCAACGTTTTTCATTATTTTTTTATATTTTCTAATCTACTTTGATTACAATATAATTGATACCCACAAATTCATAAAAGAGCTGGGTAAACGAATTTTTCAAGAGTGTGGCGATCCCAAATGCCATAACTACCTAAAACAGAATATGTCGATTATAATTCAACGAGGAAATGCGGCGAGCGTTTTAGGTACCCTCCCTGGTGGTAAGCCCCTAGTTTATTTTGTAGAATAGTTTTAATTTCATAGGTATTTTTAGTTTTAGTTTTATTTATAATTAGTTTTTTAATCAATTTTATTTTAATATTTTTGTATCTATAAGTACTTCGATTAAAAAAAATATAATTGTAATCTTACAATATTAATTAGGTCGCTGAGTCGGTTATGCGGCGCCACTTTGGTGTACCACATACGTAACGTCGAAATACGAAAAATGGCAGGTATAAAAGAAAGCATATGCACAAATATAAGGAAAAGCATGCTACGATGGTTTGGGCATGTTGAAAGGATGAGCGAAGACAGATTGACGAACGAGGTATATAATGCGAAAGTTGTGGGTAAAAGAGGCCTTGGCAGACCAAGACTCACAAGCTGAAGGAGAATTAAAAAGCCTTCGTAACAAAAGGGCATGTATGAAGAGGTTGATGAATGTCGATGAAGCGAAAGAGGTGTGTCGTGATCGTGTCAAGTGGCGCTCAATTGTCTCTGCCTACCCCGTAAGGGATCTGGCGTGAAGATATGTATGTATGTACAATATTAATAAAATTACTATACAGTTTATTTACTGACTAATTATTTTATTGACTGACTGTACTTTTGGAATACCTAATTTAATGACAAAAAAATTAACTGCGAAAGATTCTATTAATTCGTATTGGATTTTTTCCGTATTTATTTAATTTGATTTACTGCTATCTGGTTATCGAGATAGTAGATCGTGACTCGTTTATCTATCTACAGTTGTTATCCGTTAATTATTGAAATTAGTTTTACTTCAAACATACCTTTTAATATTAATTCATCAAGCGTGAGCTTAGTTCCTAAACTATTTGGCTCTAGCCAAATATACAGCGTGTCCGGTAACTATTCTAAAGATAAGGCCATGATCTAAAAAAAAAAATTAAATTAATAACTTTTTTGTATTTTGCTAATTATATTTTTACTGGGTTGATATACCGTTTGTAATTGTCGAAAGAGTTAATTATTTTTTTGGGCTTCAAGTGTCATTAGTATGCAAAATAAACTCTCCCAAGGAGGCTGGCAACATTTCCCCTATGTATAGCGAGGCGTTGGCAGGAATAATTGCCAGCTTTGCTGAATACAGACTTTTACGTTAGCCGTTTGGACAACTCCTTGGAAAGTCGTCGCAAATTCGTAGCTGAAGTTGGCGTATTTGACACGGCCTTTTTACAGCCACTAATTAAATTTTAAGTATCTAGTTATAAATAAGTACAAAATACTCGCTTATGGCAACAATGTTTTATTTATTATAAATTGTATTGCTGTTAGGTTCGGTCCAGCCAAGCTTATATTGTATTAAAATATATGTATTGACAATATCCAAGTGTTGTGTACTAACCTAAGGAAATAAATGATTTGATTTGCGCAGCTTGAGGTTCTTAGCAGAAACGCACTTCCCGCGCTTGACGAGGTCTCTTGATGATGATGTTAATATGTCATGTCGCACCATGTGTGAACTGCCAAGTTTCCACGGCCCAACGGTCATGTCTCGGGTCACTTGCTATCACTCCGCGCAATCCTAGAGAGTTCTAGGATGACGAGGAATGTGGATCGCACATCTAGCGTAAGAAAGATTAAATTGCAAAGGTTAATGTCAACACAATAAATAATAAGGACAGCTTAAGTCAAATATTTTTTAAATAGAACTTAAATGATTTTTATTTTTTCTTTTTTTCTAAGAGGTTTAATTACTGAATAATGTCTCCAAGATTGGAAACGAGTCTTATGGTATAGAGGAGCTTGGGGATTGTAAAGAACGTTGTAAAGAGAAGTAAGGACATGTGTAGATCTTCGAAAACAAAAATTAAGCCACTTTAATGGAATACGATATTGATACAATAGCTGACGATTTACCCTAGTTCACGTGTTTCCACTTTCCTATAATTTGGAGTCCTTCAAGCGAAGTGTGAAAAAGCATCTAGTCAAGCCGGCATAGTGTTAGGGACTGATGGCAGTTACGAGTATCTGACTTCAGTTGCTAACATTCATGGACCTTGCGCGCCACTTACCATCAGGTGGGCCCAAGGTCACATGTCGTGCTAGTATAAAAAAAAAAAAAAAACGTTTTTTGGTAGACCACTTTTTTGGGTGACTGTACAAAACACCGTGATACAATCATATTTTTATACATACAAATGAGGTGTCATGTATCATTTTAGAGGTGTGGATTGAATGTGGCAGGTTGCGTGGGTTTGTCGGAGGCAAATGGGCGGACCTCTCCATCCTTCTTCTGACAATAGAAATAAATCTTATTCTTAACTAGATTTCTCAATAACCAGTTTTTATTTAACTGCTGCGCTCAAATCTTCATCGAATTCAATTGTATGCATAGACGTGGCATAAAGTGGTTGTAAGAAATTGCTATAGCCGCTGTAAGCTTACCAAGTAGTAATTAGACATGCAATGTTGACATACTGTTTATATACAGTATATATTGACATACAGTCTTGTTTCAAGCGGTGTTATTTTTATATAAATATCAGCATGGCAAGCTTACAATATTAGTTCTCCTTGAAAGTAAAAATTGGCATTTGACATCATTGCAAACGAGAACTACAAATAGGTGGTAGGCAGACTGATGGTGGTAACTTGTCTAGTCTGCTGGGGCGGGGAAGTTCGTGCATAAAAAGTGTATCCACACATTTCGGGATCGGGTCCGAATTGCCGCCATGTGTACCGTGACATGTCATGCGAGTATTAAAATAAAATCTCATTTTTTATTTGGAAAAAAAAATATAAATTAAAAGCTACCTAAATAATAAAATTAAAAATAAACTAAACTATAAATAAAAAATGACCTCTAGAGATGTCTCATCCGAGATAGTCCCAAGGAGACTGGCAACATTTCCCCTCTGTATAGCGAGGCTAATACGTTGGCAGAAATAATTGCCAGCCTTCCTATCTCCAGACCTTTCTGTCAGCCGCTTTGACAACTCCTTTTAATTATATTTGTAATAATAAATACTGTATTGTTTAATATTTAAACACTTTTCTAGTTATGATGCATTTGATTAATTTAAATTATTTAATTAATGTTACCACAATGGCGACTAGTTCAACATATTGACGTAATTCACCCTGGCACCGGCCTCGGTCTATCGGGGTTGTTACCGCTCACCGTCACTCTTATGGAACATCGTCTGCTTTGGGTCGCAAGTAGATGATTTTTTGTAATAATGTACTTTTTAAACTTGAAAAAACTTGGCATTTTCTGCGGAGAACCTCAAATTGCTCAAATACGCCAACCTTGGTGCCGGTTACGAATTTGCGCCATTTGGGGTTGAGACATGGGGACTGTCAGGCGCTTGGCCAAGAAGTTGTCAAAGCGGCTGACAGAAAGGTCTGGGGACAGGAGGGCTGGCAATTATTTGTGCCAACGTATTAGCCTAGCTATACAGAGGGGAAATGTTGCCAGTCTCCTTGTGACTATCTCGGATGGGACGTCTCTGGAGGACATTTTTTATTTATAGTTTAGTTTATTTTTAATTTTATTATTTAGGTAGCTTTTAATTTATATTTAATGTATATAAATTTACTTCTTTGTATAAGTTAAAATATTTATATAGTTATCTGCTATAAATAAAGACTAGAATTTCAAAGAGTGGCATTGAAATAATTCTAAATTATATATACCGAAATACATATATAATAATAGAATAAGAGGGCTGGGCAATATGTTTTTATTACAAAAACCGTTAAAACGAAATAATAATCCCAATTAGCACGATAATTCAAACTTGACACGGGATGTTTAATAACCGATTTGTTATGGCGCAGCATAACTTGCCTCAATTATCGTGCGCGTACTTTCTTCTAGTCGTTATTATTCTTAGGTAATAAGCGTGTTTAATTTTAGAGCGATTATAGAATCGTCTCTGAATAGATTTGTATAGGAGTCATTGTTTGGATTGATCTAGCTTGAGATAGCGTTTTGGATCGCCGATGTCCTGATTGAAGCTGCGGCGTAACTCCATCCATATCACTCTACGTATAGATAACAAGCTAATTCAACCTAAATGACATTGGCTAGCCGCTATTCCTCTTGATGGAATGACATTTAATTGGAGATTTAGTGATCTTGTTCTCTTGTACTATTTAAAGCTGTGATTGTCAACTTCTTAGAACGCTCTGTCCTACAATCCAAAGGACATGGCCCCCGGCATATAGCTAGAAGACGATCTTCTTTCAACTCCACGCTCTTCTTTCCTACACATGATACCGCATTCGTTTCTAAGTCGAGTTACAAGAACCAGTTACCGGTGGACATTCGTCAAGCTCCTAATAGAACATTATTTAAAAAACTGTTCTATGCGTACTATTTAAATTCACCTTAAGTTTAATACACTCTTTGTTGTATGTATTTCTCTCATTATAGTCATCATAGATTATTTTTATATAATGTATGTATGTAGTTTTATATGTATGTATGTAGTTGTATATGTATGTATGTAGTTTTATTTGTATGTATTAGTTTGTAAAAATGTAATTATTAATAAGTATATATTGAAGTCCAATTCATTAATTCTCTATTAGTTTTGTTGTTATCGCAATTGCCTTATCTTGCCGTAACTGCTTTAGTTGTCCCAGTATAGAATGTCTAGCAACATATATGTCCTGGAAGGCCCATCTCCAGCAGTGGAGGTCTAGGACTCGTGCTCTATGGACAGTAATGATGATTAATGATTTCTCATTTCCAACAAAGGAACTGTTTTGTATGTTTGACAGAAAAAGCTAACGACAACATTCTGAGTATGAATGGATGACAATTTGTTAACCGACTCAAGACCGAGTGTTGTGTACGGTTGGCATAAACAATTCATTCCATATAGCCAGAGGTCGTACATAGACAATAATATGAAGGCTTGCCCGAAAAGAATAAATATTTTTTGTTAAGTTTTTTTAAAAATCTGTGCACAAAATGAAACATAACTGGAATTACCAACTGCTCCTTGGTGTGTCCTCGAGCCTCAAGCATGGAATCTATAACATTTATATTGATCGCATCGAGGCTTTGAAAACAGGGTGCTTTGACGACACCTACGTTGAGCGCTGTAAAAGGCATTATATACTCCCGCTTAAATCCAGACGTAGAATCGCTGATATGAACCTGCTTAATGACTCGATTGATTACCCCGAGTTGCTCAGTAAAATTGGTTTGCAAACACCCCATCGACCTCAGCGACGGCTTTAGCCGTTACTAAAAATACATGTACGGTAACTACAGACAAAATTATTTTATTATTAGAACTAGTTGTAGTATCAATGAGATGATTAGTGATAACAATATTGACATTGATATTTTTGCTATGAAGCCTTCAACAGTAAGACGTTTACTATCTTCTCAATTCTTTAACCCACCTGCTTTTGTATATTTTAAGGATTTGTTCTTTATGTTTCTTTTATTATTTTTACATTTCTGTCAATGTATTATTGTATTTAATTGCGATAGGCGAAAACTTTTATTTGGTTAATTTTTTCATTATATCTATTCATCTATTCGTATATTGTTATCTACCTCTAAGTTTTCCTGTAATTAATAAATAAATAAATTAGACACTCATGACTGACATCAGTCCCTAACAGTATGCTGGCTTGACTGATCCTGAAACGTTTGGTGCATCCACAGTATGTTTTACTGGGTTTATAGGCACGAACGGTGGAACCATCCCTGCCCAGGCAGACTGGGCAAATTACTACCATAAGTCCGCCTACCACCTATTTGTTGTTCTCATTGAAAGTATATGCCATTTGCTAATGCCAATTTTTACTTTCAAGGAGAACTAATATTGTAAGTTAGCCATTGTGATATTTTTAAAAATAACGCTTGAAACAAGACTTACTGCCCTACCTACCTTAAACAAAATAAGTGCCTAAAGTAAACTGGAAAATTACCTAAATTAGAGGTATTAAAAATTAAAATATTTGAAATAAATATTCATATATTTTAAGACTATGACGGGTTGGTAAGTTAAAACTTGCCTCACTTATCGTGAGCGTAATTTCTAGGTATTTTGATTCTAATCTCTGGACGTTATTGAGCCGGTCCTTATAAATGACGTCTATTCCAGGGTACCTATTTGTTTTGCTAGCGGGCACAGTTCCAATCTCTTAGGCGATATAATCTCAATTTTATCGCATCTCTCACCAGATTCACTATAAACCACTCGTCCCTAACTACTGTTAGGTATTTCTATTTGTTACGTGCACATACTCGTACTCGTATCATGTTAATTCGCATATGTCAAAATCCCGTCTAGGCCAGAGCTTGGTGGATTATAGCTGGATTTAACAGTAAGGAGAGTTCTGCATGAGCTTTTTCAATTAAAAAAAACTTTATTGCAATAAAAAAATATACATAGGCGCGCTTAATGACTAAGCATTTTCTAACAACCAATCATTGGGAGTGTGGAGAGGTGCAACTTATTATATACCTACATACTAATATTAGATATACTGAATGTATAATATACATAAATACCTACATAGGTGCCTCCGTGGTCTAGCGGTTAAGTCCGTGGATTTAGACTGGAGGTACCGGGTTCGATTCCTGGTCGGGACACAAAAATATTTATTATGGTAAATAAATACATTTAATTATTATTTAATTTATTTGTGATATTTCTCGAGTTTGGTACGCTGGAGACATCGACGAGCTTGCCACTTGTCATGATTGGCCTATAGGTGGCCCATAAGTGGCAAGCTCGTCCATGTCTCCAGCGTACCAAACTCGAGAAATATCACCGGACTTAACCGCTAGACCACGGAGACAGTTATTTATTTATTTTTAATAAGTAAATCAAATAAAGCTTGCATTTGTATTTATTTTTACTCTATAGAGAAAAACGAGAAAAAATAACTTATCTATGTTTCTTCTGCAGTGTAAAAGAATCTCTGAAGAAATAAGGCTACTTTACAGTTCAAAAGGCACGTTGGTAGTAAACAGCCATTAAGTGAATCTGTCCCAGTGCAGCAAGTCGAACACCCACGCATGCCATTTGACGGTTCAAGTGCTCGCTATTCAGAAGGGTATGTGGCATAGACGTATGTTGCCTCTAATAATAATCCAGTCTTGGTCTACTCATCATCATCATCACAGAAAATATATCCTAGAGTCCTGTTGGAGATAGGCGTTCCAGAACATAAATCTGAAGAATCTGGCCTTCGCTAGCCAGAAGGGTTGGCGAGGGTCTGATGTACATTTGTATGACAATTTATTAACGATTCCACAATGGTATTAGAAGAACCGGGACCGACGGCGTAATACTTTACGGAAATAGGCAGACTGATGGTGGTAATTTGCCTAGTCTACCGGGTCGGGGAAATATTTACCGTTCGTGCCGATAAACCCAGTAAAGTGTATCTACACATTTCGGGATCAGGCTCGAATTGCTGTCATGCCCAGTCAAGCCGGCATAGTGTTAGGGACTGCTGTCAGTTATGAGTGTCTGATTCGAGTTGCTAACATTCATGGACCTCGCGCGCCACTATCAGGCGAGTACATGCCGGGGTTCAAACCCGCGTTCGCTTGCGATCGTATGCAACTGACTATTTATACAGTCGATTTTAGTAACCAGCCCGGCATATGGCCGGTAAGTTGGTTTTCGTTTTCTTTAGTGCCTTTTAAAATGCATAAGGTTGCGTCTAAATGCTCGGCGCCGTGCGTGCCGTTCTAGCTCTTTCACATGTACATGGTTTGGCGTGGCGGTCGCAGTATTATCGAGGTACTAGAACGAAGACGTCGACTGTTATTATTGAAACAAGAAAAGCAAATATCTAGTCGTCTGCATTCATTACATGCGTGAGAGAATATATTGGATTCATCCATACAATGCTATAAGAAAGGAAAATGAAGATTATTACATCTACGAGTACATTACTGCAAAGACGATTGCCGCGTCGTAACGGATACGGTACGGTCGTCGCACAATGTGAAAATTGTCTATGTAGCTCATTTTTCTTCTTTACACGGTACCAGGAACGTTTTCATGTGAGATGGTCCTTGTAGTTTACGTACGAAACGGGATGGTGACTATACCGACCATCCCGTTTCGTACGTATAAGTTTGGGGACTCACACATCTCTCGCATAATAAAGATGTGGAATGCTTGAAGGATCAATCGAGGTGTGAAAAAGCATCTAGTCAAGCCGGCATAGTGTTATGGACTGATGTCAGTAATGTGTGTCTGATTTGGTTTCTGACATTCCACTTACCATCAGGTGGGCGCAAGGTCACATGTCGTGTTTCTATATAACAAACAAAAAAAATATAAGCTTGCATGGTACGTTGTCAGTTTCAGTGATATATGTCTGTGGTGTTGATATAATTGTGTAAAGCCACGTCCACCACAGAAATGCGACGTGGGTCGTCAAATGCCAAGCTGGGTCAGTGAAGCTTGCCTATCTGATTTGCCAGTACACCAGGCTTATACAATATTATCTAGCTTAACTTTAAAAGTATCATCACTATCGTTGAGCTTACCAAATTTAGGAATAGGAACAGATAATTAAATATTAATTAAATGTATTTATTTAAATTAATAAATATTTTTGTGTCCCGACCAGACGATCGACGACAGGAATCGATCCCGGTACCTCCGAATCTTAATCCACGGACTTAACCGCTAGACCACGGAGGCAGTTTTAAATAAATTATTAATAAATAATGAAAGTTACCGATATAACATTCAAAATTAGTAAGCAATGGGCCGGACACGTCTGTCGCAGAACCGATGACCATTGTAGTAGACGGGTTCTGGAGTAGAGACCACGTACGGGAAGACGCAGAGTGGGACGACCACCTGCCAGATGGACGGATGACCTGAAAATGCTGGTGGGGGCTGGATGAGGGTGGCTGAAGATTGTGTAAAATGGCGAGCCTTGAGGGAGCCCTATATCCTGCAGTGGAGAGACACAGGCTGATGATGATAATGTTCTGGAAGGCCCATCTCCAACAGTGAAGGTCTAGGACTGTAATGTTGATGATATCGGCTGCCGGACCATGATTGTATTATTCAATTGTTTTGGTAACTATTTGTCTATACTTATTCTAAATAAAAATGTTCTAAATGTCCCTAAGATGACAAATAATAAACATCATTACAACAAAAGGCTCGATTAAACGCAATCCAAAAGTAGATGTATTTTGTTCGCTCGTACGATATTTCCACTTAATAAAGTCCAAATGAAGCGAAAGAAATGTTTATTGCAGATAGGTAACTCGCGTTCCTTTTCCCATGAAAGTCTATATTGCTTCAGAGAGGTCGTTCTGTCGCAGTTCGATCTCTTATCGTCATAATTTATCTAAAAATCTAAGACGTATATAAATAGTGGGTTAATATTGTAAATATGTTTCATGTATCCTAACTATTTATTAGTAATTAAATTTAGGATACATATAGTTATAATAATAATAATAATAATCTTTATTTTCAGGCAACAAAATGAATATACAAAAAGGCCCATAGATATATACCTTAAAAACTAAAGTATATATAATATAAATATACACTGCACTACAGCTTCCGCATCTTCATCTTATTGTGGTCAAAGTAGTACCCATTGGGTACGGCGACCACCTTCTGACGAAGGCTGACTGCTGCAGTGGGGGTCTGCGCCGGGGTCCTCTTGGGTGGTTCACGAGGGTCCGGTGCTGCGGTATGTCATGTGGTGGGAAGGGGAGTGTTGCTGACGGATAGCCCGGGCTTATGGGTGTAAATACATATATATATATATATATATATATATATATATATATATATATATATGGGTTGTCTGTAGGCAGTGCCTTTCTCTTTATTTTCGCTATATAATTGTATAAAAACTAAATGCATGCTACTTGTACCATTCTGTTAATAATAATGTTAGGTGCTGTTTGGTTTACCTAATAATATAAAATAAAAAATAAAATAATAAGATTTTATACCTAAGATAGGTGCAACAGGATAAGTCTTCTTTGCAATAGTTCCTGGCGAAAACGAGCCTGAAACTATTTCTGGAGTTTGCGGCTCCTTCCGATAGGTGACCCAATGGCAGCCTAGCGTGTCTAATGACTTCTCCACCATGAATCATTATGGTGAAAACGGTAGAAAACGATGCAAGAATACATGAGTTTAAAAACTATGTACCTATTTACCATATTACATACAAAGAAATATTATTACATTTATTTATTTATTTCATTTCATTTCAAAAATAGATAAATACGAAACAACAAATGGGAAAGGATTGGAACTTATTATTTCGTTCCAATATGTCACATAATTGACGATAGATACAGCTAGGAATATATTGCTATATATAGAATAAGCTGCTGGTCTTCTGCTAATATCTTAAATTGGACCACTTTGTCTTAGTCTTCCACTAGTAGGAGTAGAATCATTCAAAAGAATTAAATTAATAACGTTTCATAAAATGCCTGTAATAGGTTTACGTTAATATAGATATTTTGACTTTGACTTAGGTACTTACAAAAATTCAGTCACATAATATTTTTGATTTGTCGAGTTGAGAGAAGTACATAACTACCTACCAGATTTTATTTTCAAGCCGGCATAGTGTTAGGGACTGATGGCAGTTACGAGTATCTGACTTCAGTTGCTAACATTCATGGACCTTGCGCGCCACTTACCATCAGGTGGGCCCAAGGTCACATGTCGTGCTAGTATAAAAAAAAAAAGAAAAAAAAAAAATTGTATTGTAGGTATGTAAGTATTAGTGGTTAATGGTATCTAATCTGCCAATATAAAATTTATTTTGAATATTTATGGATTAATCCACACTACATATTATGGGATTATAATTATGTATTAATTTTATTACATCTTTATTATAGGTAACTTATGTTAGGTTAATGAGAATACTAACTAACTTTCAATCGTTATAGATCCTAATATTTTAAAATATCTATACCCCACTCGATATAGTTCGTGGACTTTCATTTTTTTTCATTGCACAATATGGCGTCGGGTTGTCGCTTACTGAAATTTAATTAAATATTGTCATATTATAATGTCAAATAATGTCAATAAATACATTTTAATTTTTATTTAATTTATTTGTGATATTTGTAAAATAAATTAAATATATATATTTAATACATTAATACATATTTTTTTTGTCCCAAACAGGAATCGGACCCTCCGAGTCCAAATCCACTAACTTAACCGCTAGACCACGACAAAAAGTATTTTGGATATTAAAAGGTTTAATGATAACTTTAATGTCTAAAATATGAAATATTTTATATAAATAGTGAAAAAAATTGTGCGTCTTCTAATGTGTTAGCGCACCATCGTGCGTTTACACACATATACATATATAATCTGATAAACACATAACCCTTTTTAGCGTCATGCAGTCGGCTAAAAAAAATACTCTAATATACGTCTTTGTAAATTGATCGTTTAGTCGCGGTTCGATTTCTTATCGTTATCATTTATCTCCAAATAGCTGGTCATAACAAGAGGGTGCAATGATTGGATGGGGCCAGACACAATATCTGACAGGAATTGCTAATGGATTCGTTATTACCACTCTTAGTTTTATAAACTGGCGAAAATGGGAGATAAAAGCTGGAAAATTAATCCTTTCATCGACAGCAAATCAATTTTATATATTTGTATTATCTATATATATAAAGGTCTAGAAGAATGTCTGTGTGTGTGTTCCCTATGCATTGCAAAACTACTTGACCGATCAGGATGAAACTTTGGAAATATGTTGTTTAAACATCAGGGAAGGTTTGTGACATATTAGATTGCATAATGTAAATAATCGACCGGCTCCGTGGTCTAGTGGTAACAAACGTTGCCGTGAGCTCGGGAGGTCGTGGGTTCGATTCCCACCGGGGGCAAGTTGTACATTGTATAATGTGTCTCGGTCTGGGTGTTTATATGTATAATATGTAAATATTTACAACAAAAAAAAGTATAAGTAACACAAGCCTCGTAGCTTACCACGGAAACTAGATGGCGCTGTGTGACCTGTCTGGAAATATTATTATTATTATTATATAAGTAAATTTGAATATATAAAACAAAGGCGGGTTTGTTAGAACACTTATAACTCGAGAACGGCTGGACAGATTTTCACGGTTTTTGATTCGTTGGAAGTGTCTTGATTTTTGGAATAACTTACCATTCGATGTCAGAGAAGCCCCCAATCGTGCAATATTTAAAAACCATGTATACAAACACTTTTTATTTAATTGAATAAACCTAAACTTTTTTTTCAGTCTTTTTTTTATATATTAATTTCCTTAATATGCAGCAGCATAATAATAATAATAATAAATTATTTATTGTACAGAACCAAAAATAGTGTCGGTACATAGGCGAGCTTAATGCTATAAATGCATTTTCTACCAACTAACCTTTGTGAATGGGGAGCCATTATAAGCGGGTGCAGAAATACTATTGTGATCAACAATAATGAAATATAAACACATACTAATTAAATATACATAGCCATCTATATAGCATCACCACATTGTTAATTTTATCACACTCTTCTCATCATGTAAGTAGTTTTATTTAAGTTATATTAGTATATCTATAGTATTACTTATTTATGTATTAGTATGTAAATTGTATGTAGATATTGGTATGTATATACCTACTATATTATATTACTGTTTTATTAAAATTTTACCAATTATTTTATCCTGTCTAAATGTCCTAAAGGTTTGGCTGTCAAAGAATGCCTAGCGGCATTAAGTCCGCCTTTGTACATAGTCTAATAAAGGTTTAAAATAAATAAATAAATACCACCGGGATTAGGGCTCAATCATACATCTATTTATTTGTTTTAATAAACGCTTGTATTATTATTATTATTATTGGTATACTAAGAACTAAACGCGTTGCATCTCAGGGGGACAGCGCATAAAGCGGGAGCCGCGGCGGAAAATGCAGAGTCCAGCAAGCGGCGCAAGTATGTAAGTATATTAAAAGATTACATAGTTGTGCCGTTTGCTGTAGAAACTCTAGACCCATGGAGTCCAAGCGCAAAAAAGTTTTTAAAAGACATAACACCGCGTCTTGTCGTCTTCTCCGGTGACAAGAGGGCTAGCTCTTTCATCGCCCAGAGAATGAGTATTGCAATTCAGCAGGGAAATGCAGCCAGCGTTCTTGCCACCATTCCACGTGGACGGGACTTATATCCCTATCCTTAGAATTAGAGAAGACACATTTCTGAGCATTCTATGGATTCAATCATTTCTTCTGTGAGATCATAATATTTATTCGACTTTATGGTAAGTTCAATAAGGATAACTTTTGTCAAGTTCCGAGAAAACACCAAGATGTCTGGCCTATAGGCTGATACAGCTAGTTCATCTGGGATCCTATAATGTTGTTCAAATGTATCCATGAGAATTTTCCAGTCTGATGCGGCGCCAAGGATCGAGGTGGGCTTGCATTTAGTTTTCGTGCTTTGCCCTTCCTTAGTTTTATTTGTAGTCAGTCCCTTTCTTGCTCTTGCAATAGAAAGACTTACTGCTTCACGGATAACACCATGGACTTTGTCCTGTCGGCGTGAGTAATAGCCCTTTTCTAGAAGAGTAACGCACCCTACAAGTGTGTGTGTCTAGCAGCAAAGTATTAATTTTATTCTATATGTTGTAAATATTTTTTTCGAATGTATACTAAATATATAAAATTATATAGTAATAAATATAAATATTTAAACCGTATAACTACGAGTAAGTACTTATACTATTGTTACTGTAGTAGTGCTATAATAAAAAGCATTTTACACACGTATTGTATAAAGGCTAAATATGGTTATTATGATCCCCTTGGCTGCCAGTGACACGGCTACAATTCCCCTTAGAGTAGTCAAGAGCACTCCACGATTTAGTCCCAGATCATCAAGGCAAGGCCGTTAACCACGCACTTATATTAAATGACCAGTAGCCCTATTATGTTACTTAGTCGCGAACATTATATAATGGAATCCGTTAACTATATAGTTAACAGATTCATTATATAATGTTCGCGACTAAGTAACTATATATATATATATTACGCTATTAAAGTTAATATTTGCACGGCCGCTGTCAATGTAGAGCGCTTATAGAGGTGAGAATCATTTAAGTATTTATTTATAAACAAACAGTATAAAATAATTACAATATAAATTAAAACTAACTACTTAAAAATAAAAATTAAAATAAATATAAACTAAACCTAATAAAAAATAAACTATAAGTAAAAAATGAGTTGAGAATTGAATAATATTTTGTAATTAAACAGCGCGGTGGTGGCTCGGTTGTAAGAACGCGTTCCTTAAATCCTACAAAGGTCGGTACAAACCCTCCCCGGCATGTACCAATGAGAAATACACTTTTCTTACGTACATTTGCCATTGATTTACAACACCATCGTTCCCGTGCCTCGGAGAGCACGTCAAGCCGTCGGTCCCGGTTCCACTAATACCAACTTGTGAAATCGTTAATAAATTATCATAAAAAATTGATATCATATCCTCGCCAAGCCGTCTGGCCAGCGTGGCGAGTGTAGGCCAAATTATCCAGTTCTAGAATTTGTCATTGTAAATGTTCTAGAATTTGTTTTACGTATATTTGTCATTGATTTACAACACCATCGCTCCCGTGCCTCGGAGAGCACGTTAAGCCGTTGGTCCCGGTTCCACTAATACCAACTTGTGAAATCGTTAATAAATTGTCATAAAAAAATTACATCATATCCTCGCCAAGTCGTCTGGCCAGCGTGGCGAGTTTAGGCCAAATTCTCTAGTTCTGAAGGCAGTGGAGGTCTAGGACGCTGTGTTCTAGGGGCTGTAACGAATGAATTGTAATCTGTATATAACGAAATCCACTAATAACGTTTGCGACATAGTAACAGAATAATAGTGCTGCTGTTCTCGAAACGTGGCAAAATTATTGCAGAATTCGGGCAAAGTAGAGGTAGAGAGCCTCTTTATACTTATTAGGGTAAACCATAGTATTGTTAGCACTAATGATTGGCACTGAGACATTTAATAAAGATATGAGAAATTGTTATGGATTTTTTGGTAACAAAACAAATTGTAATAAAATATTGTTTTTTTAATCTTTACAAATTGCAATTACATTTTAAACGTTAGCTATGTTAATAGCACTGCCAATTACAATGCTCATGGTGCAAAATTTCCAGATATTGACATCTTCGGAGACTCCCAAAGAGTATTTAAACATAAACTGCTAAAACAACTTGCCCACAATTTATAAGTCAAGTTTATGTATGTTTTTTATTTAATTTTTTTTTTTATTTTTTATTTTTTTTTTACTTTACTACTTGAAGTAGGTAATATTTTAGTTATTTTCGTTACTTTTTTTTATTACTTCTAAAAGGAATTGTTTGTTTATTATATATATATATTTTTTGAAATTGTTTCAGCCTTGGTTTTTGGAATAATATTTAGTTTTTGTATACTTATTGAAAATTTTATAATTTTGTTATTTCTTATAGACAATAAAGGCTACTGTGGTAATATGGTGGTCGCCTATAATAGGTGAAACATCTAACTTCTGATTTAGTGTTAAGTAAAAATAAGTGTGTGATCTTAGCACTGTTGGCTACCCTATTATAAATTAATAAATAAATTAATTACTATGTTTAAGGTGCCACTCAATGTATGGTTTACCCTACTCCTATCTCAATGGTTATACTACGTTCATGTAATGTTCTTTTCCGCAAATTGTTATTTTCCTATTAAGCGGGTAAATATTATATAGGTGCATGTCGTTTAGACAAAAGCTCGAACAAGACGCCATTTAAGTGGCTCGTTATGAGAATGAGGTCGTAGCATTGTGCCGACTCAGAATCAAGAAAACAAAAGTCGAAATTAATAATTCAAAAGGAAAGAACTGATGTTGCGTGATTATTGTCTAGGATGTAATACATTTGCCATTAGCTGTGTAGCCCGGCTTTACTCGTGAATTAAAAAAAATATAGGTTGTATACTCAAACCTGAATGCCATGATCTGAATTATATAATTTTTAAAAGATATTATTATAAAGGTTTACATCCTAGAATTTAATTAATTATTATTTGACATTTGCTGTATTATTATTTAGATAGATAGATAGATAGCCTCCTTAAAATGATTTCTTTTTTATTTGATAGTTAATATATCATGTTTTCATAATCTGTAATTAATTTTATTTATTTTACCCTAGCATAACGACAATTGACAAAATTTTGTTTATGTTAATAATTACATAGTTTCGATCCCGCCGATTTCATCGAATTTTCGAATCCAGTGTTTTATTCATAATAAAGAACCTAATCGTATAAATAGTGCTTTGTAACTATTTCATACATAAATTTTAACCAATTGAGTATTAAATTAAATTATATTTTAATATTATATATATATATATATATATATAAAAGGGATGTTGTAATTAAATTTAAAAAAAAAACACTAATAATTGTTATGATTATTCAATTCGTCATGATCGTAGAACAGTGACGGATCTGCTATATTTAAAATTTTCATGGCGGCCATTCAACTGTCATTTCGACTGTTTTTTTGTCAATTTTTAAGTCTCATAATAAGTGCAAACCTTCTAGATTTCATTTTGGAACCCTTTCTAATATTTGCACTATAAATTACAGACCACAAACAATATAAAACTATATATAAATATATATGCAAAATTATGGCTATTTTTTTAAATCCGACACTGTTCTACGATCATGACGAATTGTATTTTGTTGCGGCACGATGCAAAAATGTTGGGGCCTGGTTTTGGGCAATCTCTTTTGACGTATAGAATAATATTATTTTATAATAACTGAGTAAATCTAAGCCATCCGGAACTTTTTAAAACTCTTGGGGATAATTGCAATTTTGAAACGCGTTATCCTAGTAGAATAATTATTCCAAAGCATAAAAGTACTCAATATAGCCGAAATTGTTATGCAATGGCAACAAATATATTTAATAAGCTTCCAGTTACTATAAGGAGCCACTAAAACTGTTCAAATTAGGAGTCAAACAAATGCTGGTTAATAAATGTTTTATTCGACAAAAGCTCGACAAAGTCATATGACTAAAAAAATATTTGTTTGCTAGAAATAGCGAAGCATGTGATATATAATAATTTACATCCCTGTACCTACCATGTTTCTGACAAATAAATTATTTTATTTCATGTTAAAAATCACAACACAATACAACATGATGCAACCACAATGAAGGAACACAATTCCAAGGATCAAATTTGGTTAAACAGCAGTTTACAGTTTAGAGTCCCAGCCAGGATCCGCTGCAGTGACAATACATTGCGCATACATTTTGGTGATGCTCTCATTAGGTAATGGGAAGAATGAAGTTTATGTATTTATTTTTATTTATTTATCAACTTTATTTCACAAAATACAAAGGCGGACTTAATGCCCGAAGACATTCTCTGACAGCCAAACCTTGGGGACAAATTTGATCAAATGTAGGTGCAATCATAAAGATAATAAGAGAAATAAATAACTATTTAAATTAACAGCTAATTAATATATTCTTACTTACAATATATATGGAAGAAATATTATAATATCGATACACTAGATACTAATAGAAAGTGTGAAAACACCAGTTTTTTGAATAATGTTCTGGAAGTTGCTTGCCGTATGTTAAAAGGTAGATTATTCCACAAATTAGTAGCAACAACTACAAAAAAGTTAGACACAAATGAAGAATGATGAGAGGGGACAGATAGAAGAGAGTTGTTAAAAGAGCGAAGGGATTTGTCATGGAAAGAAGAGAGATAGGTGAAATTGTCCTTGAGGTATTTGAGGTGTATAAGGTATATACTTGTATTATTATTACGTATTATCTTGTGATCCTGTTGGGACCGATCCGTTATCACGAAAGGGATTGCTTTCCAAAATAACCTCATTGCGTGTCGGGGCCTTGTTAATAATAAAATGTTTATTTACGAATATATCTACAAAATACATCATCATCATTACAGCCCGTAGAACACAGCGTCCTAGACATCCACTGCTGGAGATGGGCCTAAATACATAAAGATACATTTAAAATGCGGAATTGAGATGCAGAGTTGCGATATCTATAAAATATTGCTCCAACTAAACTAGGACCAGCTTTGAGGAATATGAAGATAAGGAAAAAATTAAGTATAGGTATTTTAAACGTCCATTAGTCAAAAAGATGCTGATATAAGACGTAAAAATAAATTGTTTCAAAAGTCAAAAGTCGAATTATACTTCTGAGATGAACTCGAGGAGTGAAATAAAATGAAGGATAATAAAACAGGGACGTGTGTCTTGGGAATTACTGCCAATGATCTTGTAATTAAGTAGATGTAACATTGGCAGGTGAAAAGTGTTCCCACTAACAGGTTCTTAAATCGACACTATCGAGAAGGCATTATATACCAAAGATTTTGTATACAACGCATGCTTCTACTACTGTGGGGCTTGGAACAATCAAAGCTATAATATAAAAATACAATTAATTTCTTTACAAAGTAATAAAAAATCTAAGTTCAATAAATAGGTCATAATGACGCATCTCACGACCGTGTAACAATTTTCTAACCTCATGACGCTGAGTTAAATTAAGTTTTCGTGCGGTATCTATGGTTACAAGATCTGTATTACAAAAATACAGGAGATTTATTTTTAAAGCTTAGCGTATTTTGCGAGCAAGGCGTGACGTCACGTGCGGTGTACGCGACAATAAGCGGGTAATTGAGAAAAGGTTATATAAAACATTACCATTCTTAACTGCCTATTGGTATCGAAAATGCCACAACCTACAAAATATGTTGTTCTGTTATCTATACTATTAGCACTTCGTGATTTATATGTTAATTTGAATTTGAACTGACACGGCCTCTTTACAGCCACGATCTTATTTAAGTAGTTTCTAAGTTAGTTAGTTTTACTTGCTTATAGCAATAATGT
This sequence comes from Tinea semifulvella, assembly GCA_910589645.1. Lineage (NCBI taxonomy): Eukaryota > Metazoa > Arthropoda > Insecta > Lepidoptera > Tineidae > Tinea > Tinea semifulvella. Next base: position 10,158,341 of record OU342599.1, read on the forward strand.
TGTGCATAGCATACATAGATATGGATTATTGCCTGTTTACGGTCCAACCATTATTACCACTTTGATTAGTACATATGTTGTCAAAAATGTATTGATTTTATTAGTTTTGACTGTATCCAAGTTGTTTCGAGAAAACCAATGGAAATAAATTATTTTGATTTGATTTGATTTGAATTAATTTTATTTTTTATTTTGAATTTGATTTTTATTTTGACTTCCAAAACCTTTTGGAGTTCTTTACCTTTTTATTATAAACATTTTATAAGTACTCCCAAAAATTAATTCTGATCATTCAAAGGGGAAATGCTGCTAGTGTATTGGGCACCATGCCACAAGACAGCGATTTGGAGGGGCTATTTTTTTTGTAAGTATTTAATTTTTATTTTGTATTATTATTATTTTTTTAGGTTAGATTTTGTTGAAATATAGTTTATTTAATATTGTAATTCCTTTATATTGTTTGTATATTACTTCGAATAAAAATATTTTATACTTCAATTTAGTTTATACTTTGATACTTATCCATCATCGCCACCACCACCGTCATCATCACCACTGTCACCATTATCATCATCACCACTACCGCCATCGCTATCATCACACCTACCCACCACTTCAAGATATGGACGTCAAAACAGAACTCCCATTAGATATGTCGACGTCTCCACTGGTGGCGGAGTATGTGGCAAGATCTAACCTTTTGGAGTGTTTATTATAAACATTTTATACCTCAATTTTGTTTATACACTTATGATTTTGTCAAAAATAAAACATAATATTTACTAATGAATTTATTATTTATTAAAATATATTAAGAAACATAACTAATAAGCGTCGAATAAAATGACGGATAAGGAAGGAATGTTAATACTGTTTTATTGGAATCAAAGATACTTATAATTCTACAAATATACAAGGTTACTGATTAGTTCTGACAATGAGATCTATTAGTGTTAGTATTTTGTGATTTGCATAACAATGCGAAAATTATTCATGAGGTTTTCGATTGACCACATTACCATAACGTTTGGGACTAATTCGTTTATTTATAAAGTCGCTGGGTGTTTAATAATAATAATAATAGAAATTGGTTTATTATCAGGCAACAGATGGCCCATAGATAAATACCTTACAACTAAAATACATATAAAAATAACATTAAAATTAATTAATCTAAAGCTTCCGTATCTTCATCTTCTTGTAGTCATAGAAGTACCCATCAGGTACTGTGACTACCTTCTGAGGAGTACTAGAAGCTTCAGTGGACGGTGCCGGCGTCCCTGCTGGGGGTGGTGCAGAGGGAGTAGGTGCTGCGCGGGGCCCAGGAACATCGTTGGTGCTGCGTGAAGCAAATCCACGAATGTAGTTGCGGTACACAACACCGAGCGGCCAGAATTCCTTCTTCAGGAATATTTTGAACCCCGGCTTTGATAATGTAGTAGTGTTCCCAAATAATACTAGAACCACTACACACTTTTCCTATTACTAACGTAATTATTATATCTATAGCAGAATTGGCAGATGGCAAATATTTATTCTTAGTTTCAAATTGTTATATTTTGCAAAACCGTTAACAGCATTAGTATTCGGCGTTGAAACATGTGTTCGATCCGTGTACAAACTGCGGACACTGGCCAGTTTTATAGCATAACGTGTTGCTTGCTACAAATTAGACTTTGAAATGGGGAATCGAGGAATGCTAATGTATTTCAAAGTAATGATCTTAGATAAGATAGATACCGCATCCAGTACAAAATTTAATACTTCTTTCATAACAGCCACTGTAATAAAATTATCATCACGACCATTTTCTTTTCGGGGTGGTCAGAAACCACGCTTATAAGTAAGCGGATTCACATTTAGCCAATTTTACTATAGGCCAATCATGACAAGTGGCAAGCTCGTCGATGTCTCCAGCGTACCAAACTCGAGAAATATCACAAATAAATTAAATGTATTTATTTACATTAATAAATATTTTTGTGTCCCGACCGGAAATCGAACCCGGTACCTCCGTGTCTAAGTCCACGGACTTAACCGCTAGACCACGAAGGCAAAAAAATGAAATGTAATAAAATCATCGAAATGACTAAAAACTATTTCTTAATAGTTATGTTAATTTTAAAATGTGTGTAGAAATGAAAATGTAATTTCCGACAAATGGTTTCTTAGAAAAAGTTGTTCGTTTCTATCAATAGAACCACATGTGATAAGGTCTAGCCTAAGGTCATACAAAGTTATCCCTTATATAATAAAGTCCTAGACTTACCTTCACTGCCAGGGATGAGACTGAAAGAGACTCCAAAGAATTTGGCCTACACTCAAATATTTTTTTAAATTCTTTATTGCACCAAAACTTAAAATTAGGTACATAGACGAGTTTAATGCCTGTTAGGCAACTAACCTTTGGAATGGTGAGAGATTGTGGGCAGGGTGCAACAATCTAACAATAATATTTTAATTTATAAATACACTACATACCAAGCAATTACATAAACTACATGCAAGTATTATAAACATATATACATATATATACACATATACAAATGGACATACACAAACATATTGCGTGCCAAATATTCAATGTGTACTGGATGCATCCTGCTTATCAAGAAACAAGTTAGTAACTAATTGTTTAAAAACATTGAAAGATGGTGCCCGTCTGCCAGTGGTAGTTTGCTCCACTGGCGGGCTGCAGACACAGTAAAGGAATCTGAATATCTGCTAGAAGAGTGGGATAGGATTTTGAGTTGATTGTTGAAAGCAGAACGAAGAAGGAGATTGTGCGTATCGCACAAGAACTCAAATCGAGTTTTGAGGTGAGGAGGTGAATAATTTATTTATTTTTTATTTATAAATTCTTTATTGCACTTAAAAACTTAACAGTTGAGTACAAGGGCGAACTTAAATAAAAACAAATACTTAAACATACATAACAATAATTTACATACTAATACACAAATACCAATAAAAATACATAATAATAGTATATACATTTAACTAAATTTATGTAAGAAATACATAACAAAATGAAGGAAAAAATATGTAAAATTTACACAACAAATAAAAAGAGACAGAAATAGATATCAGGGAGTCGGATTATTTTGTTTATTTAAGAAATGGGCAATGAGGAGATTTTTAAATATATTTATTAACGGCGCCCGTCTGATGACCAGAGGAAGTTTGTTCCACTCACGAGCAGCGGAGACTGTGAAAGAATCTGAATATCTGCTGGAAGTGTGAAAAGAGATCTTGAGTTGATTGTTTTCAGTAGACCGAAGAGGAAGATTGTGACTGTCTCCAAGGAACTGGAAACGAGTCTTAAGGTATAGGGGAGTTTTAGGGTTGTGGAGAATGCCATAAAGGGAAGTAAGAAGATGTGCAATGACAAAGAATATTAAGTAAAATGTATGCAGAAAGGTGACTTGGATTTTTATATAATTTATTTGCGTTATGACGAGCTGCCTTGTCCAAACACATGCATGCAGGGACTTATGAATTTTAAACGAAGACAAAATGTACTCGCAGCAGTAACGGTAAATAAGAATTATGCTGGCGGGAATTTTTCTCTGAAAATTTTCACTCAAAATGTTACATTGTGATGAGAAAAAAACGTATTATTCATACTTATGCTTACAACGAGATAAATTGTTGGATGGAAAGTTTTGCAAAGCGAAAAATATTTTCTATTAAGAGTTATTTTGTTAAGTGTAGAAGACGACACATTTTTTAAAACACTGATTACGTTCATGTAATATCGCGCACCTGATGGTAAGCGGGACGCGAGGTCTAACAATGAGGTGTATCACTAACTTTTTATCACGATAGATGGCGCATGATAGATGGTACCTAATATAACTGTCAGTTGCATGGAAATCTTGTATTTTTATTACGAAATTTGTTATTTTCTGGATATTATGCAGAAGTAAGCAGCTTTTAAGGGTACAAATCGAGATTACCAAGCGAAATCAAAGATATGGTGATCTCAAAATTCTAATAATTAAGTTCTATTAATTCAGCTTTTTTTCTTTTTAAAGACGGTGTTTTTTTTTTAAAATATATTTCTATTGTAAAAAAATATTATTTTATTTTTTTAATTGGTGAATGTTGTGTCACGTAATTGGATTATATTAGATAAGTTTTAATTATATTATGTTATTTGTGTGTTAATATATCTACTATATAAATAATATAACGAGAAATAAAGATAAAGAAAGATAACTTTTTTATCTCTCTTTATCTATATTTCTCGTTATATTATTTATTTATATAGTACATATATTAAAAGAAAGATAAAGAAAGCGAAAAAAAGTGAAGCTTCTATCCTCCCAAATCAAATACAATATGATTCTCATACTGCCGTTTTGGAAGCTTGTTCCATGTTTGATGGCGTTTTGTAAAAGGTGCAAATATTTTACTGTACCTAAACCACCCAAACCAATCTAACTCAAACTCGAAAAGGGCCCAATCCTAAACCCAAATTATAGCCAGCATTTACATATATGATCTTCTAGGTTGTCAAACCATCTTACTGCTGCAGGATTACGTTTGTTAAGTTTCCACTCAAATCTTCAAAGTTCTACAATCCCAGAGAACCGTAGACGTACACATCATTTTAAGAGCCGTTCCATTAAAATTCTTATTCTTAGTGTATCACCGTACATTCCCACCGGAATTTGGTTAAGTCAATATAATTTAAACAAAATTGTACACAATATATATTTAACGTTAAAATATCTGTCTTGCCTGGAGAGTGCAATGTAAAGACAAGGAACAGAACTGGTAGTGACATAGGAACATCAACACAATAACAAAAAATAACCAAAAATATAGGTACCTATATTAAATATAAATATCTACCTACGTTAGGTAAATAAATTAAATTAAACTGTTGTTGCGGCTGTATATGTAAAATAATTTATTAGGGCCAAATGTGATGACTGATGTTTAACTGTAAATCAGTTCTATGTGGAGTAATACGTTTGTACTGAACATGGTTTAGTTGTTCAATTTAGAAGCAGAATAAATAAAATATAATATTTTGTTTGGTGCGCTAGAGGCATATAGTAAAGTTGGCTAATCTAAACCTGCTTCATAAAAAAACGTCTTAACAAGGGATTATAGTAATACTTTATAGTCAATTATGTTTAAATGAATTAAAGAGTTAATACATGTATTGATACTATTATTAACAGACTACGCATGTGAGAGTACTGAATGAACTGAGAACGAAGAATCCTTAATAAATAATGTGTTGTCGGCCGTTGCAGCTGTATTTAAACAGCCCTTGCCGCCTCTAAGTAGTCGAGTAAACTAGCTAATCATAATTGTGTTGGCATAACCGTTCGCCCGCGTTGCCTTGTTTTCTTGATGGCAACACCAGCCAAGTTGTCCTAATTAAATCGCAATGTCTATTTCAATATCAAATAACAACGATTGTCAACAAATAATAACACAGCACTGGAGGCCCTGTTGCATTAATACATTTTTCTCACGTTCATTTGTCATAGAATTATAACATCACTGTTGCCGTGTCTCGGCATGTCAGCATATTAAGCCGTTATTCCCGTTTTCAATAATACCAACTTGTGGAATCGTAATAAGTTGTCATTAAAATTGACATCAGACCATTGTCAACCCATTTTAGGGGCTCTAATGATACAATTATTCTTATCAACGAAGCAGTACCTAACCTTTGGCTGTGCCTATTTAGACCCTAATGTTAAGTCGTGATCGCGGCTCCGCCGTATGGCTCATACTCTTTAATGGCTATCCCATGACGTGCCCGTAGTCACGGAAAGCTAATGCAACATCTGTCAGAAAGTTGCATTATTTGCTTTTTTAACCTTGAGACAGATTTCCCGACCCTCCTACAGAGGGTCTGAGTAGGCTTTCGATCAATCTAATCGGTGGTATTGATGGCTAGGCTACGAAGCCTATAATAATGGGCTAGTACCTCTATTAACGTCCATGATGCTAACCTTTGAATTGGCTTAATGAGTGTCCTAGTAGAGACCGCTGAGACCAACAATTTAATGGTAGATAATATTCACAAACAAGCTTAGAGATTTACAAAACTTCTTAGCAATTAGTAGGTACAGGTCGTGCGATAAAAGTTGAGCATAACAACACATTGAATTTACTGCTTAAACAAACATTTTCGTGACGCGAAACGGTATAAAATCTGATTCAACCGATATTTTTAATTCGGTAAAAAATGCATTGAACGTTTTGCTTTGCTTTCAAGTTGAACATAGCAATCATGTTATACTAGCAAAGTACCATCACGACCGTTTCCTTTCGGGGTGGTCAGAAACCACTCTTATAAATAAGCGGATTCATATTTAGCCAACTTTCATCATCATCATCATCAGCCTGTGTCTCTCCACTGCTGGATATAGGCCTCTCCCAAGGCTCGCCACTTCACATGATCTCCTGCCACCCTCATCCAACCCCCACCAGCGACCTTCCTCAGGTCATCCGTTCATCTAGCGGGGGGTCGACCCACTCTGCGTCTTCCCGTACGTGGTCTCCACTCTAGAACTCGTCGACTCCATCGTTCATCGGTTCTACGACAAACATGTCCAGCCCATTGCCACTTCAGCTTACTAATTTTGAAGGCTATATCGGTAACTTTGGTTCTCCGACGGATTTCCTCGTTTCGGATTTTATCCATCAGAGAAATACCGAGCATAGCTCCTCTCCATAGCTCGCTGAGCGACCTTAAATTTGTGGACCAGACCCAATGTTAGTGTCCACATTTCTGCTCCGTACGACAGCACTGGAAGAACGCACTGGTTGAAAACTCTCGTCTTCAAACACTGGGGTATGTTTGATAGAAAGATATGGCGCAGCTTCCCGAATGCCGCCCATCCTAGCTGAATGCGTCTGTCGGCTTCTTTGCTGAAGTTGGCTACGCCTAATTGTATAGTCTGTCCAAGGTAGACGTATTTTTGCACAACTTCTAGAGTGGCATTACCAACGCAGATTGATCTCGGTACGACATGGTCGTTATACATGACTTTTGTCTTGTCCAAGTTCATACCGAGGCCAACCTGCTGGGTAGCTAAGTTTAAGCCGTTTAGCATTCCGCTAAGATCCTCCAGCGAGCTAGCTATTATGACTATGTCATTCGCAAAACGGAGGTGTGAGATGTATTGTCCGTTGACATTTAGGCCGCAGTTTAGGTAGCCAACTTTACTATAGGCCAATCATGACACGTGGCAAGCTATACTTACCAAGGCTAAATGGCAAAATTATAGGCGAGAATCACAGAGTCCCATCCCGTGGTTATTGTCTGAAAAAACTCGAAATTACAAAAAATCTCCGCTATTATAATGAGCGCAAAAACGCAATACGTAAAGATAAATCAAATTTATAAGAAAATACGACTCGAGGGAAATCATCACGCATCGCAAGACTTGCAAGAAATATTTTTGGGTACAGTCGACAAAAATGGACCACGTGTGGGTTATTTTCCAACAACGGTCTGTTATTTGAAGTACACTTTTCTTACGTACATTCGTCAACATCATTATAGGATCCCAGATGAACTAGCTGTGACAGCCTATAGGTCAGACATCTTAGTGTTTTCTCGGAACTTGAAAAAAGTTATCCTTATTGAACTTACCGTTCCGTGTGAATCAAATTGTTAATAGACCACAACATGAAGTCGAATAAATATTATGATCTCGCAGAATAAATGATCAGGAACGGGTTCAAGACTCAGGTTTACGCAGTGAAAGTTGGTGTCAGCGGAGTTTTAGCAAAATTTTTGCATCACTTAATGAAATAATTGTCCCTAAGCAGGTCTGCCGTCAATACATTTATGGAAAGAGCTTCCAAGATGGCATTAATAGAATCATACAGTATTTGGTTGGGTAGAGAGAAAAGTAGAATGGAGGATGGTGAGCGACTTATCGAACAAAAAAATAACCAGCCTATTGTCGGTTGCAAGCCCAAGATACCATTCTTCTTATCTCCTACCCACACTCGATGGACCCGGCACTCGCACGTGGAATCCATGGAATGCTTAGAAACGTTAAGCCATCAGTCCCGTTTTCAAACAAACCAACTTGTGAAATCGTTAATAAAATTGACATGAGACCCTTGACAACCCGTCTGGCCAGCGTGGCGAGTGTAGGCCAAATTCTCCAGATATATGTTCTGGAAGACCCATCTCCAACAGTGAAGGTCTAGTGTGTTCTAGATGCTGTAATAAAAAAAAAACGAACTAGGTACTAGCTAATATAATTTAGCTCCCACGGAGAAAGTATTTTTTTGTATCATTAGAATCTCCGCTTATAAATTGTATTCGTTTTTCCCTGAACTTTATTAACGGAACAAAAATAGATTCAATAAAATTCGCAGTTTTATGATGAATTAAAATTAGATTTGGTTTGGGTGGAATTTTATTTTTAACATGAAACGATTCCGATAAAAATAGTTTTACATTGTTTGTCAGTTCAATGCTGCTATAACAAAATAGAAAAAATATATTTGTTTAATAATACCTACAAGTTAAAAGTATCAGTAAAGTATCATCACGAGCGTTTCCCTTTCGGGGTGATCAGAAACCACGCTTATAAATAAGCGGATTCACATTTAGCCAACTTTACTATAGGCCAATCATGACAAGTGGCAAGCTCGTCGATGTCTCCAGAATTCCAAACATGAGAAATATCACAAATAATTTAAATATGTATTTATTTACATCAATCAATATTTTTGTGTCCCGACCAGGAATCGAACCCGGTACCTCCGAGTCTAAATCCACGGACTTAACCGCTAGACCACGGAGGCAGTTGTGTGTGTGTGTGTGAAGGTTGTGAAGTAGTCGAAACCTTGCCTCATGCGAGTCGTCCATCTAGTGTTGCCCCTTCTTGGTCTTGTTCTTGTTTTATTGCAACTACGAACAAGACTCACTAGTGTTAGTCTTGGCATTGGTCTTGCATAAGAATCTCGCAAGACTCTTGCTTATATATTTTTGTCCTAATTTTACTAAAAATCGTCAATAATTGGTAACTGTTTCAAATCTATCTTTTTTAGGGCTCAGATATTAAAATATTGAACCCACAGTCTTATCCTTGGTCGCTACACTCTTGGCAGAGTGGTCGTGGTCGCCATTTTTTTTTTTTTTTTATATTTCAGACAGGTCACACAGCGCCATCTAATTTCCGTGGTGGTGTTACGGAAACTAGATGGTTGATAAACTACATATTATACTTTTTTTTTTGTAAATATATACAAATTATACATATAAACACCCAGACCGAGACAAATTATACAATGTACAACTTGCCCTTGGTGGGAATCGAACCCACGACCTCCCGAGTTCACGGCAACGTTTGTTACCACGGAGGCGCGACCATTGGAGTGCTAGTGGCAGCCCGGCTTTCCTAGTGCACTCATGTAGGGGATGATCCATTGCAACCTTCACCTGAGCGTCGGCATGCTTGTGTTGGCTCAAAAGGAGATTTGAAATAAATAACTTTAAAAAAAATTTTTTTTGGACAGTACGGGTCAAATTTGGTGCGATGTATACCTATTGTTCGGTAGGAAGAGGTGACGCTGAATGTCTTGTTGTGCATTAAAATAAAAAAGAAGCCCACTTGCGCCCACCTGATGGTAAGTGACGCGTAAGGTCCATGAATGTTAACAACTGGAATCAGACACTCATGACTGACATCAGTCCCCAACACTATACAGGCTTGACTCATCCAGCCAAGGTATACACTCTTCGTTTGAAGGACTCCAGGTTATCAATACAGCCCCATAAATATTTATAAATATATATATATATAAATATATATAATAAAGCTATATATCATTATATCATTACAGCCCCTAGAACACAGCGTCCCAGACCTCCACTGCTGGAGATGGGCCTTCCAGAACATATATCTGGAGAATTTGGCCTACACTCATCACGCTGGCCAGACTGGCCACCACTTGGCGAGGATATGATGTCAATTTTTATAGACAACTTATTAACGATTCCACAACTTAGTATTAGTGGAACCGGGACCGACGGCTTAACGCGCTCTCCGAGGCACGGGATTTTGTAAATCTATGACAAATGTACGTAAGAAAAGTGTCTTTGTAGGATTTAAGGAACGCGTTCTTACAACCGAGCCACCACCGCGCCGCCTCTAGGTTATAGGAAGAGGCTGGAAGGGCATTCCACATCTTTATTGTGCGACAGATGTATGAGTCCCCAAATTTAAACGTATTTTATGTTTGACGCTCAACGTGTACTGGTTTTAACATAAATCAATAAAGGTTTAATTAAATTGCCCAATTTTTCGAAACCCACGCAGCTGGTCCGACATTAACCTCCACCCGTACAGGATTTAATATTTTTTATGTTAGACCTTTTTATTAAATACATCTATTTGCGTCTTATTAACATATCCCTATCTTCATACTTATATATGTACGATATACAGTATACGAGTATATATATCGCTCATTGTTTGTTAATAATAATAATTTATTTAATAATAATAATTTAATTAATAATAATAATTTAATTAATAATAATAATTTAATTAATAATAATAATTTAATTATTAATAATAATTTAATTAATAATAATAATTTAATTAATAAATTATTTAAGACCTTTTCAGACCGCCTCCGTGGTCTAGTGGTAACAAACGTTGCCGTGAACTCGGGAGGTCGTGGGTTCGATTCCCACCGGGGGCAAGTTGTACATTGTATAATTTTTCTCGGTCTGGGTGTTTATATGTATAACTAATATGTATATATTTACAAAAAAAAAAGTATAATATGTAGTTTATCAACCATCTAGTATCCGTAACACAAGCCTCGTGGCTTACCACGGAAACTAGATGGCGCTGTGTGACCTGTCTGGAAACATTTATTATTATTTATCATTAGGTGGTGGGCAGTAGTGGTAATTTGTCCAGTCTGCCGGGGCGGGGCAGTATCCACCTTTCGTGCTGATAAACCCAGTAAAGTGTATCCACACATTTCGGGATCAGGCTCGAATTGCCGTCATGTCCAGTCAAGCCGGCATAGTGTTAGGGACTGATGTCAGTCATGAGTGTCTGATTCCAGTTGCTAACATTCATGGATCTCGCTCCCCACTTACCATCAGGTGGGCGCAAGGCAATTTTTGTAGATGTAGCTAGCGGCAATGGTACCTTGTTTACACCTATAACGCATCATTTTTTAAATGTTATGTAGTTTTTTTTATATTTATAACAGAACAATGTATTCTAATTTAACGTTACCTACCTTAAAATACGAATTAAGAAAGCGAACACCGTCTTAAAAGAAAAAAGGTTGAATTAATAGAACGGCAATTTTGAGATCACCATATCTTTGAATTCGTTTGGAAATCTTGATTTGTATACTCAAATAGCTAGCAGCTATAATATTCAGCATAGAAGTAGTATCATCACGACCGTTTCCCTTTCGGGGTGGTCAGAAACCACGCTTATAAATAAGCGGATTCACACTTAGCCAACTTTACTATAGGCCAATCATGACAAGTGGCAAGCTCGTCGATGTCTCTAGCGTACCAAACTCGAGAAATATCACAAATAAATTAAATATTAATTAAATGTATTTATTTACATTAATAAATATTTTTGTGTCCCGACCAGGAATCGAACCCGGTACCTCCGAGTCTAAATCCACAAACTTAACCGCTAGACCACGGAGGCAGTATATTACGTAATAAAAATTCATTTTTTTTATGCAAGTGACAGTTATATTAGCTACAGATGGTATGCGCCATCTATCGTGATAAAAAGTTAGTGATACACCCACACGAAAACCGTCATAATCATATAAAAATCCTGGGAATTGTTAATACGATAATTTGACCTGACCACATTAATAACAGTACTTTTCCAGAATTTGATACAAGGATAAATCTGACAATGAACAAAATGTGCTGCCTCACTCATCACTTTGCTGGCAACACTTCGCATTTCGATTTGACGAATTCTTTTATGTTTTCCTTTTTGCGAAATAAAAGAAAAACTGCCGTAGACCTATGTATTTCAACCAGGCATTTCAACCAATTATTTGAACTCAATTATCATGACATTACATACCTATCTAATAAATAAATAATAATAATAAATATTTCCGTGGTAAGCTACGAGGCTTGTGTTACGGAAACTAGATGGTTGATAAACTACACATTATACTTTTTTTTTGTAAATATATACATATTATACATATAAACACCCAGACTGAGACAAATTATACAATGTACAACTTGCCCCCGGTGGGAATCGAACCCACGAGCTCCCGAGTTCACGGCAACGTTTGTTACCACTAGACCACGGAGGCGGTCGCTATATATATCTAGACCTATAGATGTTTAATTGTCTAAGATTAAGCCTTAAAGTTTGTCTGCGATACATTTTAATTGTTTTTTTTTTCATTTAAATACATTACTGCACTTAAAAACCTAGTACATAAGCTATATCGCCACAAGGCACTCTTCACCAGCTTACCTTGGAGTGTGGGGTGAAAATTTGAATTGGTGGTTTATAATAATAATAATAATAATTTAATCTTAAGTTTGACATTTTTTTGACATTTGAATTAATTTTATATAAGTAGACTTAATCTAGTTTTTAAATTTATAAACTTATAAAAAAAAAATTGACAACGCCCCTGTACAGCCGCATCTAATTTTAAGTCTAAATAATATTAATGTATTCTTAAGGCACGATTTAGTTAGGTAATTAAATTAAAATATCAAATGCAGAAATTGATGTAATCATGGATCTAATCAAATTCTGGTGGAAACGTTCGATGACAAATAAAGAATAAAGAATATGAGAAGAACGAAGACGGCGGCGGTTGTGCGAATCACAAAGAAATTCAAAGTTCGTTAAATTACGAGAATTATTTTATTCGATCGGTCTTTATTAAATAGGTCTGTGACAATCATGCAATGATTTATGGAGCCTCAAAATAAGGTGAAAATAAAATAAATCCTTAGGTATTTACTTAAAAAAACTTTTCTTCAAAGTTTTACTTATTAAGTTGTTGTTGAGCGAAATAAGATTCGGTCGGTACAAAGAGATCAAATAGTAGATAGGGCATTGGTTGTTATTTTTATACCAAATGTTTGATATATTTTTACTCTTTGTATTTTGTTTTTCTTCTCTTTGTAACCTTCTCTGCACCCGCTTATTACAGATCCCAATCACAAAGGTTAGTTGGTAGAAAATGCATTTACGGCATTAAGCTCAAGACAGTGGGGTCGTCCAGGCCCGGATGGCTAATGGGCCTGGGTTGGGGATGGGGACATCCCCCCGTTTTCCCCGGCAGGATCTCAGCGGGCAACCACCCACCGGTAATTCATGCACTTTTGGTGCTGGGCGCCGTCACTGTATAACAGCGCCCGTGTGGCCCACGAACCCAGGGGGGTATAGGTTCGACTACTTCAACTCTCCTCCAAGAGCACTTCTCTAGGAAGCGGTCTCCCGTTGGGGGGCCGAGCGCAAGACGGAGCGATATTCTGAAGATGCTTCAAGTGTCCGTTGTCGGCCCGATAGAACATACGTCTAGTCAGGCCGACGACAAATTCCTCAATAGTAGGCATCTCCAGATCTCGAGCTATGACGGAATTACGCACGAACCATGGTGCTCGGGAGACCACTCTGAGCGATATGTTCTGCTGACTTTGGATCTTGTCCCTATTGGTCTTGGCCAGAAGGTGGTGCCAGGCTGGCGCAGCATAGGTGAGTCGGGAACGGATGAACATCTTGAAGCTCGCCTTGCACTTCTTTTGGTTTTGTGGACCCAGATGCTGTTTATTTATTTATCTATGATTAGATTTTGTATTGGTCCATCCAGGTCTGATTCAGATCAGTATCATGACCCCAGTATTAAAGTTCAAAGGAAAATAAATTGGTTGTTTACCTACTTCATTCATATTCATTGCAAAGTCGACGTCGAGGATGTTTATCTAGAAAATATTCGACGAAAAATAAATATACACCACCCGCGCCTAAAATGACAAACACTTGCCTCGACAGCCGTATGAAGTACAAGTGAGGAAAATTAAATACGTAATATAAGGCTGTTACTGCTGTGTTGGTGTAATCCGTAAAGCTTTATTCAAATTCAAATTCAAAATATTTATTTCCATATGATTCACATGTAACACTCGGATATTGTAATTTTGTTTTGTCTTGTCGTCTCCTCCGGTGACAAGAGGGCTGGCTCTTTCTTCGCCCAAAGAATCAGTATTGCAATTCAGCGGGGAAATGCAGCCAGCGTTCTTGCCACCATTCCACGCGGACGGGACTTATATCCCTATCCTTAGTATTAATATTAATTTTATTTTATATTTTGTAAATATTTTTTTCGAATAAATGCTTTATTTATTTTTTACAATGTTATTAAAATAATAAATAAAAAGATTAAATTGAATTATGGATAGACCGAAATAAGTAAGTGACATTGCTGCCATAAGCAAGTACTGTAGCTTAACCTAAATTCGAGGCATTATAGCCGTCTCAACTTATAATCTAAATAATTATAACATAATGTATAATTATAATAAATTTAAATTAATTTTGTGGCTGTATAAAGGCCGTGTCAACTTACAATCTCAATAATTATAATTTAATGTCAAATTATTAAAAAATAACAATAATAATTTCGTGGCTGTATAAAGACTGTGTCAACTTATAAGTTTTGACCAAAAAAATAATTAAATTAATTTACTGTAAATATTGTTTGTCAAAAGTGGTGTTGTTTTGTTTAATAATGTGCTACAATGTGAACAATTATCTTACAGACATGGCTGTATGGGCTAGACCCTTTGCCTTCCCTATCACTCCATTCATCATCCATCGGGAGAAGAGAACAGAAACAAGAAAAAAAAGGTATTTTATTGTAAGAAAAAAATTAAGGGGGCATAGAAAATTATTTATATCGAGGGAATGCTCAACAAAAAATGTTCGGGAAGCCCTGGTTTAAAGGTTTTTATAAGATTAATGTGCTCATTCTTCACCTTTACTTTCTATGGAACCGCTTTACTAACGAAGATTTGAGATAAACTTGAGTGACGACTTTTTTGCTGACCCTACATGGCTTTTACTTATGTACCGTGCAATTTTAGTATCATCGGTCAAAGTAGTATACGCAAAAAAAGTATAAAGAAATATACGTATTTGTCGCCAATAACACAAATTAAAAATAATGAAAGACCATGCAAAAAATACTTACAGCTAGTTTCTGAAGGGCTGATTATCTTTTGACATGTTGAACGTAGGCTTATGACGCATGTCATTGGCCGAATTAACCAATCATGTGGCGTATATAAAATAATTGGTCAGAGATTATTTTAATAATTAGCCGTTAGGATAGGTCATAGCGCTGATTTACAGCCTGCTATATCATATAAATATATCGGTTCTAGAGCACAGGCATGAAATCGTGATAACCAATACATCACACAAATACTCGTACAGACAAAGATTTTTTCGTATTTACAATATTAGAATGGAGTACTCAAAATTGACGATTCCAGTGGCTCCAGCACGAACAAACTCCGCTTTTAAATCGAGATCGAATCGTAAACATGAAGTATAGGATTTCATGTGGTGTTGGTGACGTAACGGAACGGCATATTGGCACCTCTGTTGTGTGATGTATATTTCAAAACATTGATATTCTCACATTATTTGAACAGCTCCCGATGGCGCATATAAGTAGATAGTGTATGTAGTATAGATATGAATGTATAAAATATAGTTATTATTTAATAATCATTAGTCTTAAATACGTCTTCGCACCTACTCCTCGATCTAAGTTATATTGTCCCAAAGGTTGGCTGTCAGAGAATGTCTAGCGGCATTAAGCCCGCTCCTTGTACATAGTGCAATAAAGTTTTAAATAAATAAATAAATCATTGGTCATAAAAGCAACGTTAGGAAATATAAGAGAAAAGTGACGAATGATAAAAAATCCAATCCCCATAATTGGTGAGATAAACGAGATAAAATGTAGCGAACATTAAGCATCTGGACAGGAGAGAAATACTTCGGCTGTCCTAGTTAAATATCCAGTATTAATAATATAGTATATTAAAACCAAAAACCTATTTTAAATCATTTCTTTAATGAAACAATGATCCGCAAATATTAAGAATTAACCTTGATGACCGGGTTCAATTCCTCGTCGGGACACTATAATATTATTTAATAAATGTTTTTTTTTGTGATTGCAGGCAAGTAACAGATTGTCGTTTAAAAAACTGGTCTTCATGAATAGCTCTAAACCACGTTAGTAAGTTGTATTTATGTACAAGTTTGTGTATGTATTAGTATTTAGTATATTGATATTATAATACATATATAATAATAATATATAAGTAGGTATATAATATTTGTTGAATTGTCCTATAATTGTATAATACTGTTACTTTCATTGCACCTATATTTGTTCAAATTTGTCCCTAAGGTTTGGCTGTCAGAGACGGGCATTAAGTCCGCCTTTGTGCTTTGTGCAATAAAGTTTTTAAATAAATAAATTTATCTCGAGTTTGGTACGCTAGGCAATTTTACTATAGGCTCATCATGACAAGTGGCAAGCTCTTTGATGTCTCAAGCGTACCAAACTCGAGAAATACCACAAATAAATTATTGTGTCCCGACCAGGAATCGAATTCGGTACTTCAGCGTCTAAATCCACGGACTTAACCACTAGAACACGGAGGCAGTTATATAAATTAATCAGCAATTAATGCAATCTCTTGACTGCTCCATTTACTTTTAGCTGCATTTTTGTACAGCAAATATGCAAAAGTATTAGGCCGGCGGCATAGTGGTAAGGTCTGGTGTCAGTAGCTGGTGCCATTTGTCCTATTCTTGAGTACTGCTTACGTGGGCGCAGTGTATGTGACACTTATTAAACTTTACTTTTCGAAACAGCTTTTTTTTTATTTGCATAAATATCAGATAAACTTAGATATAAACATATTTACTCCTGCCTGAATTTTATTTATTGGAAATAGAGTTTTATTGGTTAAACTAATAATTTAGCATGTAATCTTTGTTGGTATCCAAATGGCTAACCACATAATCTAATTTTAATATTTATATATAAAGTTTTTTTTTTTAATTAAACACTACTTAAATAATATAAATAAATAAAAATGTAACCTAAACTAAAAAGCAACCCTACTTACAAAAAATAAATATAAATGGTGTATGCGCGGTATGGTGGCAAGAACGCTCTGGCCGCATTTCCTAGCTATATCACTATGCTGATTCCCTGAGCGAGGAAAGAACCAGCCTTCTTTCCACCATTTAATTACTTCCCTATTAGCTTTAAAAGAGGTAACATATACATTAAAGTAAAGACAAATTACAAAAAAAAAAAAAATGTAATCCGTAACGCGCTTTAAAAAAAAGCGTGCTTTCTTACTACCCCGATAGGTATACAGTCGTTTTTTTTTTTCTTTTCCTTTTTATTAAGTAATATTTTTACATCATTATATCTCGCCAAACCATTAAGGTTTTTTGGCAAGAAAGGTTGATGATATTTTACGTTTTATTTTCACAAGAACCAGAAAAAAGACAAGAAACCAGCCTATTGTCGTTCGCAAGCCCGAGACACCATTCTTCTCATCCCTTACCCACACATGATGGACCCGGCACCCGCACGGTGAATCCATGGAATGCTTAGAAATTTGTCTTCTCTTCTTCTTTCTTTACTTATATCAACTTTATTAAGTAAAATGCAGCAATGTTAAGTTATGATTGACACTAAGGAACAAATATATTTCCGGTTTATATCAGATACTAGGTTTTTAAATTAGACAGCGGACCTATACCCTTGTATATAACACTGAAATTGGCTGAAGAGAGTGCGAAAATCGTGTTGTAGAAAATCCTTAAATTCAAGTTGAGAATGTTTTATTTATAGATTACGGTTTTAAATTAATATCTGAAAGCTAGCTAAATAACCGACCATTTTCTTCATAAAAGCCTAACCTATAATAGGCCTGGGTTGGGGTTGAAACATTCCCCCGTTTTTCCCGGCAGGATCTCAGCGGGCAACTACTTGACGGTAATTCATTTCTAAGTTTAACTACCTCAACTCTTTAAAATAAAAGAAGTAAAAATTCAAAAGTTAAAAATTCTTCACACTGTTTCTATTCCTTCTTTCCCACTAGAGATTATCTCTCAGAATCCTCTGCTTACTTTTTTCTATTCTTAACGAGCCTGCGTCACCGAAATATCTCAAGGACAAATTTGCCTATCTTTCCTCATTTCACGATAAGTCTCTTCGCTCCTCACACAACTCTGTTCTGTCTATTCCATCGCACCACTCTGGGTTCATGAACGATTCTTTTGCTGTTGTTACCGCAAACCTGTGGAACAAGCTGCCGGTAAATACACGACAAGCATCCAACCGAAGCATTTTCAAAAAAAATGGTATATTCATATTATTTAAATAGCTCATAACAACTCATTTAGTTTATTTATTATATTATTATATGTAGTGTATGTATTAATGTTATGTAATGTATGTACCTATTGTATTAATAAAACGTTATGTGTATGTATTATTAGTATTTAGTTTATTATATTATTTATTATTGTAGTTTAGATAATATTGCATATTTATTACGTAATCATATTTCTCTAATTGCACCTACCTTACGTCTTTAATGTTCTACAGTGTCCCTAAGGTTGGCTGTCAGAGAATGTCTAGCGACATTAAGTCTGCCCCTTGTATATATTGTGCAATAAAGTTTTAATAAATAAATAAATAAATAAATTATAGTCGTGTTACAAACTTTATAAAACAATTTTTAAAAGTTCCATGCTAGGAGGACTTAAAACGGATAAAATTTTAGCTTATGGATAAGTTTAAAAGTGCACTTACGGTGGGTACGTTCGATGAAGCGGTTAAGTCGCTGTTCCGCACTTTATGTGAGGCTTTGCACCTACTGTCGGTCGCGAGCGATTTATTATATCGCTTGGATAAATTATCACCTAAATTATTTATTTATTAATTACAGAAAAACTTATAGCTAGATAACAATATAGATAGATACATACAACAAAAAACATTTATTCGAAAAAAATATTTACAAAATATAAAATAAAATTAATATATTTTTTTTAATTTAAATTAATTAAGTTTTACCCCAGCATTATATAATTAAATTACATAGTCAATTGGTTAAGATTTGTGTTTGAATAAAAGCGCTACGATTAGGTTCTTTATTATGATCAGATACTGTGAAGAGAGATTGACGAACCAGATATATAATGCGAAAGTTGTGGGTAAAAGAGGCCCTGGCAGACCAAGACTTACCTATCACGATCAAATAAATAAAACAATAGCTGAAGGTGCATTAAAAAGCCACCAAAATAAAAGGGCATGTATGAAGAGGTTGATGAATGTCGAAGAAGCGAAAGAGGTATGTCGTGATCGTGTCAAGTGGCGCTCAATTGTCTCTGCCTCAAGGGATTTGGCGTGAAGATATGTATGTATGTACTTTATTATAGATGAAACACATGATTTCAAAGTGTAAACAATTCTTTGATTATGTCGACGGGATGAAAACTATTGAATTATTAACGTGAAAAAAGTTTTTGTCAATTGTCGTTATGCTGGGGTAAAATAAATAGAATTAATTACAGATTATGAAAACACATTATATTAACTATCAAATAAAAAAGAAATCGTTATGGCACGAGAACATTTGATTGGGCCCATTTGTCTAAGAAAAATTTCTTAAGGTTAATATTTTGATAATAATAGTTAATCGCTTACTTCACTAGTTAACACCGACAAAAGCGGTAAAAAAAGGGCCACTGCGGGATGTCGCATGCCCGAATCACCATGGAGGGTACCTCAAGGCGCCTATAAACCGTCTCTCTTTCACTTTTGGCCCTGTGTGCCTTTACAGCTAAGTCTGAGTAGTGGCTACGGAGTGAAAGCAGTCGTTCGCCGCGTTTAACGCCAATAATGTATTAGTTTTAAGCTCCGCTAGCTTTTCGCTTGTCGCCGACGACAGTGTGAGACATGCCTAATACAAGGAATAAGTTTTTGTACTCGCATGTCCAACCAATATTAAAGTTTTCCAGCACACTAATGCCAAGTTAGACAAGTGTTGCCATTTAATAATGGAATTTAACAGCATGGCTTTTTTACTGTATAGTCGAAGATTTCAGTGGCAACTGATATACCTCCTGAAATAGAAATAAAACTATTTTAGAATTGGGCTGCAGATTTTCTAAAAAAAAATAGAGCGCCAAAAATCATTTTACATTTGTCGATAAAAAAAATACAAAATAAATAAATGACATATTATTTCTGCCTTTTATTTTTGTAAACATTAAAATTCATATTGGAAAATTATATTCATTAGTTTAAAACCAATATTCAAATTTTCTTTACTTTGGGTAAATATATTTCCCTACTTTCGGGGAAAAAAATCCTAGCAAAATAATATCTCTATTTCAGGTGGCCACGCTGACAGATATTCTATATGATCCTTTTTCTATGCATATAAGTATTATCTAGTAAATATCTAGGGTCGAATTTTGGGAAGTAATGTCAAATGTCATACTTAAGGAAACTGCAGGAATCTTCGGGTTTGATTCCCGGTTAGAATAAAAGTTTTTTTTTTGCAGTATTATATACTTTAACAAAATAGGCCTGGTTTCAGTTTGTCATCATCATCACCCTGTGCCTCTCCACTGTATGATGTAGGCCTCCCTCAAGGCTCGCCACTTCATGCGGCCTTTCGCAACTCTCATGCAAGCTGATGGGCGGAATTCGGGAAACTTCGGCACATCATCTCATCGTTCATACCACATTGTTTAAACTTTCAAATCAAATCATTTATTTCCTTAGGTTATCTTGTAACAACTTGGATATTGTCAGCACTAAAATAATATAAAACGAAAACATAAAAAAATATAAAATATAAACATGGTCGGTCCGTCACAGGTAATAGTCCAGATGTATGTGTGTTATAATAGCATTATTGCCATAAGCAAGGTAATTGTAACTTAATAACTAATTAATATAAGATTGTGGCTGTAAATAGGCCGTGTCAACTAAATATAAATTCGTGGCTGTAGAAGGGCCGAGTCAGCTTACAATCTAACAATAATAATAAACAAATCTTAATACTAGTTCGTGACTGTAAAAGGGCCATGTCATCTTATATTCTAAATAACATTAACAATGACAATTTGAAGACTTAAGTCTTGTTGAGTGCGTCCTCCCCATAATCTCGTACAAAGCAGAGTACGTGGACAATGACAGTGGGTCTGGTTCACAAATTCAGGGTCGCTTAGCGAGCTATGCTTGGTATTTCTCTGATGGATAGAATTCGAAACGTTGATATTCGTCAGAGAACCAAAGTTACTGTTGCAAGCTGAAGTGGCAATGAGCCGGACACATCTGCTGCAGAACCGACGACTGATAGGGCAAACGGGTTCTAGAGTGGAGTCTAGTTCCAGATGGACGGATGACCTAAGGAAGGTTGGATAAGAGATGCAAAAGACCGCGTGCAACGGCGAGTCTTGGGGGAGGCGTATATTTAGTAGCTGGGTAGAGACACAAGCTGATGATGACGATGATGATTAGCCTCGCTATATTAATAATATTGTCAGTTTCTTCTTTGGGATTATCGCTTATGAGACGTCTCTAGATGAGATTTTTTATTGATAGATTACCTATTATATTTTATGTTAATTATGTAATAAAAACACTTGTCTTCTCCATTTTTCTGTACGGTTAGAAGACATGGACCATAAAAGCCGCGGATAGAGCGAGGATTGATGCGTTTGAGATGTGGTGCTGGCGTCGTTTGCTCAGAATCCCTTGGACCGCACGACGTACTAACATTTCTGTGCTCGAAGAGCTTAAGCAGACCAGGGAGCAAAGACTCTCTCCCGTCTGCTTTGCCCGAATTCTGCAATACTTTGGCCACATTGCAAGAAGAAAAGACGATAATCTAGAAAAACTTCTAATCACGGGCAAGGTAGACGGTAAAATAACAAGAGGAAGAAGCCCCAAGCGATGGTCCAGTCAGGTGACTGACCACCTGAACAGCCCTGTACACCAGGCTATCCGCTACGCCGAGGACCGAAACCGTTAGAGACGGCTGGTGGATGAGCTGCGTCTGCGACGGAGTCACGATCCCCATCAGTGGGGTACCGACTAAGGAGGAGGAGGATGTAATAAAAAAATATATATTTTAGAAGTACCTAATTCATTTTTAAAGTAAAGAAAATCGCATATAGATTCCTGGTCTAAAGACGTGGTGGCCGCTCGAGATAAGGAAACCCTCAAGAGCCTATAAAAATGCTAATGCCGCGAAGGTGATGCGCTGCTACAAAGAAAAGGGGAAATCTTTGAGTTAAGATTAAAAAACAAAGACCAGACCTACAATAATTTTAATAATCTCAAATTAAATTTGAGTTGTAGGTAAAAAAGTTTTCGACCAATGAATTGAATTCAGTATTGTCGTACAGAGCAGAAAACAGTGGGTCTTGTTCACAAGTTTAAGGTATCAATTATAAAGTAATATCTGCTAGAGGAATGCGAAGGAATCTTTAGCTGATTGACATTGACAAGCGCCAAACAGATCGTTATTTAAAAGAATGGTTCTTACACGTTTCCTAAATATACAAGTATATGATATTGTATTATATAAATATGTATGTATTATTATTTATATGTATTCTATTTATATACGAGTATAATGATAGTATGTAGTCTATTTAGTGTATACCTACTGATTAATATATAGTTTTGTATATAGTATATTAGATTTAGTATTTAAGTTTGATTTATTTTGTTTTTTTTTTCACAAACCTTAATGCTTCTATTATATTTTGCACCTGCCTTACATAACAAATGCTCTAAATTGTCCCTAAGGTTGACTAGTAAGAATGCCTAGCGGCATTAAGTCCGCCTGTGTACCTAGTGCATAAAGTTTTGAAATAAATAAATATTCAACTAGGCGCTGCCAACTTCAACAAATAAGCCGACAGACGCATGCAACTAGGATGGGCGGCATTCCGAAACTTCGGCACATTCTCTCATCGTCCATACTACAATGTGAAGAGAAATGTCTTCAACTGCGTCCACCCAGTAACGTCGTACTCTGCTAGTACGTGGACAATGACAGTGGGTTGGTTCACAAATTCAGGGTCGCATAGCGAGCTATCCTCGGTATTTTTCTGATGAATAAAGACCGAAATGTTGACGTCCGTTAGAAATCCAAAGTTATCGACATAGCCATCAAAATAAGTTAGTTGAAGTGGCTATGGGCCAGACTCTTCTTTCGCAGAACCGTTGACAGATGGAGCAAGTGGAGTTGTTTTTTGGAGTGGAGACTAAATACAGGAAAACGCAGAGTGAGACGACTCCCCGTCAGATGGATGGATGACCTGAAGTAAAGGGAAGGTCGCTGGTGGGGGTTGGATGAGGGTGGAAGAAGATCGGGTAAAAAGGCGAGCTTTGGGGGATGCCTATATGTAACAGTGGAGACATAGGCTGATGATTATGATGAGTAGGTATTTTACAAAATATTTATTTAAAAAAATATTTATTTATTTTATTTAATTATTTTTGCCAACGTATTAAACTCGCTATACGAGTTACTATCTATCACCTTAAGACTATGACTTTAGGGACGTCTATAGACGGCATTTATTATTGATAGATAGTTAAATTTTTTATTAGGTTTTGTACTCGTTCTTAGAATTATTTATTTTATTTAAGTAGTTTCATTATTATTTGAATATAAATTACATTATAATAGAATTGAGATCCAATGCGTCCCAACCACTGCGTCTAGAATTATTCGTAGTTAATGTCCGGTCTATATTATAGAAGTCAATGGTGAAAATTCGGAATTGAGTTGGGAGTGCGATTTCTGAAAGGGTTTATTGCGGCTTGTAAAAACCTAGCCTGGAATTGTCCAATCGCTTTCGGAGATCAAAGCTTTTTTTGCAATAATATTTATTTTCAATAAAAAACCAATTATATATCGTAAAAAATCAGCAATTCTGTCAAATAGAAGCTTATTTTTTATTCTTTATTTTGTCACCGCACGTTCCCATCGGAATTTTCTATGATTAAGTATATAATATTATTTGCAATACCTAAATTGCGAACGAAAGCCATCGAAACGACACCCTTGTATCACGCACTGACTCTAATTAACAATATCTTGGCGTATGACCGATGTATTGACATTTTTTCGTACTCCGAGCCGAGATTTCTGACATCAGCTGGACGCTATTTAGAATTAATTTCTACAAAAAGCAGCGTGATTGATGTAAATATCAATTATTAATAACATAATTGTATGTGTATAACGTGTAATTCTGTAATTATTAGCCAATTGTATAAGTGCTACCTATGTGTAAATTTGATGTATATATAATTGTATAAATTGACTAAGAGCCTACATGTTTGGCACTAGCTGTAAGTGTTGGCTTGTAATAATAATAAATAATTAAATAAATAAATAAATATTATTCGGTACGAGTGTTATGCTATTTAATTTACTACATACATATATATTTATCGTGCCTGGAGAATGTTATATTCAAGCAAATTCAAAAAATTCTGTATTGTATAGATTGCTTATTCCAATTACAGTTGTATGTACATGTCATGATGATGCAATCTGCCCATATTATGGCATACAATATGCTTATGTCAATATCAAGATATTTATTCTTATTCCTGCCGGCATAATGGTAGGGACTGATGACGGATGTCAGTAACTGGCGTAAGTTGCTCCCATTCTTGGATATCGCAAACCAATTACCATCAGGCGATGTCACATGTTGTGCTCAGTATAAAATTAAAAAAAAAACATTTTTGCTTAGTTAAATTAAATGTCAGTTTTCTTAAAAAGGGCCCCAAACGAATTAGATTCGTATACGTGACGTCACGTAAAGCTCCACAGAAATTACATCGGATCGTAGGTACGAGACTGTAATCTTATTTGAGATAAAACTTTAGAAGTTTACAATAACGATGTCATTTAAATAACCCTAATATACTGTGGTATAGATAAATTAGCTTGGAGACGTTTTTGCGTTTGTAGTACGGTCAGCAGATAAATAAATAAATAATAATATATATATATTTAATACTTCTTTTGTTTTATTTCAATGTTACATTTTTTTATGAATTCATATTTTAGTACTTATCTAGGTAGGTACTAGGTACTTCTTATTATACACACGTTTCGGGATCAGGCTCGAATTGCCGTAGCATAGTGTTGGGAACTGAAGTCAGTCATGAGTGTCTGATTCCAGTTCCTAACACTCATGGACCTTGCGCAACTTACATTACATTTCGCGCTAGTAAAAAAAACAACAAAAAGGTTAGACAAAAGAAATAGACCACTTTTTTTGGTTAACTGTACATATAAAACAGATATTTTTATTTTTAAAATTTTCAATTCCATACTTTTTGAAATCTTCCCATCCTCGCTTTGATCCCATAAATCAGTTGAAAGTAAAATATCATTACACCCGTATCCCTTCCGAGGTGTCAGAAACCACGCTTTAAAAAAATGGATTCACATTTAGAAAGAAGAAAGAAATATATTTATTTGTCACCAAACCATACACATAGCATAATACATATATATTTAGATTGTAAGCTGACAAAGCCTCTTTAGAGCTACGAATTAATTATTAACTTGACACGGCCTTTTTGCAGCCACGAATTAATTTTAACTACCTAGTTTTAAGCAAAAACTAAACAAGTGTTTTAGTTGAAGATGATGGTATAGCTGATATGATGGGTCCACCCATAGTAGCTGCTGGTTATTTTATAATCGAAATAATAGTAAACTACGGATAAACAATGTATTAACAATATCCAAGTGTTGTTGTGACAAAGGAAATAAATAATATAAAAAAACTAAACATAAAAAAAAAATAGGAAAAAGATTATGCGCAAAATACTTAGCCTACCAGCGCATGTATAGCGACAAGAAGGCGGTCAGCTCGGCGTCCGCTACAACCCGTCGCCTTACGGATGGAAAGCACGTCACGGACAAAGATGTACTAAATACAACCTATTTAACACATAAACACATATTGCATGAATACACACACACATAATAATAATAACATCCCAGCCTTCCATAGTAAGGCTGAGCAAGGTGGATTCAAGAGCTTTACTACAAATACTTTACCACAATATATTATCATTTATATGTTTCTTCTATTTATTATTTTTTGTATAAGATATTTGTGGAAACTTGTAATTGGCATCTAGTTTTTTATATAAGTAATCATTTGTTAGAAGCTAAAAGTGAGAAACTTAAATAATTTAAAACTACGAGTAGGTAAGAATACCAAAAGAAGAATACGGGATGGAAAATCTGAAAACTACAGTAGAAAAACTTAAACGAGATGTCCAAAGTTTTCTCTGTAATACAATTTTCTTTTAAAATATTGCGGCGTCGTCGATGAAAAAATGTAGGCACGGAATAAACCTACTCATATATGTACAAATGAGAAGGACCGGCTCAATCATAAATACAACATTTTTTTTTGGTTGTTTGGGACCAACGTTAAATCAATTCAAAATAATATCATGATAAACAAATAAATACAAATCGTTTAATAACACAAAATAATGTTGTTTCGTTATGGTGAACCCTGTCTCCTGCATGAGCTGTACTGTATAACAGGAGACAGTGTCTTCCAATAATGATCATAAAAAAAAATGGAAAAAAAGGTTACACAAATAGCAAGTAAAGTATTATGTGTGTGTATGTATGTGTATATGTGTGTGCGTAGAAAGTAAGACGGAGTGTAAGATTGTTGATTATATTCGTATATATGTATTTTCCTTTTGTCATGTCATCATCTTTTCGGTACTGTCATAATCGAGGTTAGATAGGTAACTTTTAAGTGATATTTTTAGTTCATTTAGATTTAGGTTAGTATTTTTTAGGTGAAACTCATCGGTGAAATTTCAATCTGATCTGGATGTGGACGACCCCACTGTTTATCTGTTAAATTGGTTAATTATCTTTTATTTAAAAGGTAAGTTTACACACACTTTATGCATTCCTTGTCAATACATACGAGTATATACAACTTACAGATTTTGTTTGGAGCTATTTAGAAAATCTTATTAGACCATTGTTTTGAATGATGATCTGGTAGATGTTTACGTATGATGATTGGGTAGATGCCTGCCTTTTGTTAATAGGTAGATTGTTTCACAATATTGTAGCAACAATCGCAAAGTAACGAAAAGAAGTGAGTTGTGAGAAGATCGGGGTGTGTTATCAAAGAAAAGAAGAGAGATAAGGGAATTTGTCCTTGTGGTATTTCCGTAAGGAGACATCCTCGCCAAGCCGTCGGGCCAGCGAGTGTAGGCCAAATTCCCCAGATATATGTTCTGGAAGGCCCATATCTAGCAGTGGAGGTCTAGGACGGTGTGTTCTAGAGGCTGTAATGAATGAAAAGGAGACATAGGCCTTTAAGATTCCTGTGACAGCGAATTGGCAGCCATTATTTAATATTTATATATATTAAACTGCCTCCGTGGTCTAGCGGTTAAGTCCGTGGATTAAGACTCGGAGGTACCGGGTTCGATTCCTGGTCGGGACACAAAAATATTTATTAATGTAAATAAATACATTTAATTAATATTTAATTTATTTGTGATATTTCTCGAGTTTGGTACGCTGGAGACATCGACGAGCTTGCCACTTGTCATGATTGGCCTATAGTAAAGTTGGCTAAATGTGAATCCGCTTATTTATAAGCGTGGTTTCTGACCACCCCGAAAGGGAAACGGTCGTGATGATACTTTACTTTACTTTATTTAATATTTACGTAAGCAATAGATGAACCGGATACATGCATTTAGTAAACGGTCCATAATAATTGTATTATGTAAAATCTCAAAATATATATTTTTAAAAATTTTATTGAAGTAATATACAAACAGTATAAAATAATTACAATATAGATTAAAACTACTTAAAAGTAAAAATTAAAATAAATATAAACTAAACCTAATAAAAAATAAACTATAAGTAAAAAATGTCCTCTAGAGACGACCCTTCAGTGAATTTTAAAAATTGAATGTGTAAATAAACAATGCTAATGGACCGATCGCATATATATGTCTATAAGTTTAGTTGTATAGCTTAAACTTTTATGTCTGAAACTCAGCTAAATCTTCCCAAATCTTCCATTTTATTTGGACTATAAAATACTCTTTCATAGTCTCACGGAGGCGAGTAAAATATTAACTCAACTTTAATGTACCTTTTGAAGACCTAAACTCTGAACTCGCCTGGTGGTAATCAAGACTAGTCTGAACATATGGGCCTTCCAGTAATTTCTGGAGAATTTGGTGTTGAAAAAAAAAACCAAAAAGGTTCGTGGTTCGAACAAAATTAGAAATTCCTGTCATGTTTATAGAGAGATCAACAAGCTTGCCACTTGTCATGATCATTATTTTTTTCATTCATTACAGCCCCTAGAACACAGCGTCCTAGACCTCCACTGCTGGAGATGGGCCTTCCAGAACTGGAGAATTTGGCCTACACTTGCCACGCTGGCCAGACGGCTTGGCGAGGATATAATGTCATTTTTTTATGACAATTTATTAACAATTTCACGAGTTGGCATTAGTGAAACCGGGACCGACGTCTTAGCGTGCTCTTCGAGGCACGGGAACGGTGGTGTTGTAAATCTATGACAAATGTACGTAAGAAAAGTGTATTTCTCATTGGTACATGCGGGGTAGGTTTGAACCGACCTTTGTAGGATTTAAGGTACGCGTTTTTACAACAGTACCACCACCGCGCCACTTGTCATGATACCTGGCTCCTATTTCACCACGTCGACAATTGTCAGTGACAATTTGATTTGAGGTGGTAAGCGGACTGATGGTGGTAATTTGCCCAGTCTGCTGGGGCGGAGAAGTATCCACTGTTCGTGCCGATAAACCCAGTAAAGTGTATCCACACGTTTCGGGATCAGGCTCGAATTGCCGTCATGCCCAGTCAAGCCGGCATAGTGTTAGGAACTGATGTCAGTCATGAGTGTCTGATTCCAGTTGCTAACATTCATGGACCTCGCGCACCACTTAACATCAGGTGGGCGCAAGGTCACGTGTCGTGCTAGTATAAAAAGACATATCGAGTAGTTGTCACTGTCATGTTTATATAAATCTCTATAAACATGACAGGATTTTGTTACAATTAAATAAATAAATAATAAATATTTTTCCTAGTCGACATATTTGTTAATTTGTCTATTGTCGCACCTGTCGGCATGGATACGGTCGTGATGATACTTTACCCCTGAAAATTTAATAATAGCTTACCTAATCCTACATACAAATACATAAAATATCCTTCAAAAACACTGAAAAATGTCTGCGTTTTTTTTTTTTTTATATTTTATTTCACTAAAATTGTACATAGGCGGGCTTAATGGCCAGGCATTTTCTAACAACCAATAAATATTTAACAATTAAGCATTACATACCAATCACTTGTAGGCGTAGATCATCACAAATTGAACCCAAAAATAATTCAAAATTCACTTCACCTTTTAAACACTACACACAATTATTATTCAGCCACATACAAGAACGCTTACGGACGTGGAAAATCACGGCAAACTTGGTCCATTTTTGCGAGAGCAGTACAGAAGTGCGGATTGGCCGACGTTTCGCGAGGCACTGCGCGAGCCCGGCCACCTTTCGCTCACGGTCGCCTCGCTTCAGCACAAACCCCTCTGTCACAGCGGACACACACGGGAAGACCGTAATTTAATGTAACTTATTAGACAAAACATTTTTAATTATTTCACGACAAAAAAAACTGAAAAAAATATAATAAATAGCATTACGTACCAATCATATCATTTGGAGTTCTTGGTCGCAAATTGACTCCACCTTTAGAAATACTGCACAGAATTATTCCAATAAGCGTGGAAAATCACGGTAAAATTTATAAATTTTTGCGAAATCAGTGCGATTTCAAAAGACGGTGCGCGAGCTTCGCCACGTTTTGCTCAAGGTCGCCTCGCCCCTCGTTACACAGGTACACCAAAATTTTATAATTCTTTATACATATATTAAAAATAAACAGTGCTGCACAGCTTATCGAATCGAGAACTTCCATCATTCCATGCTTCATGGGATTTTAGACAGCGACGTAATGGAACTACAAATTGACAGCTAAGATGTATAATTTTTTTTTTACTAGATTCGATCTCGATTCTGTAACGGAGTGATCGTGCTAGGGCTGCAGGTCTCTATGCAATTTACTTTAGATGTCTCTAAATGTAAATAAAATCTATTGTAATCGTGCGGGAAATAAGAAAAAAAAGTAAAGTATCATGACCACCGTTTCTCTTTCGGGGTGGTCAGAAAACACGATTATAAATAAGCGGATTCACATTTAGCCAACTTTCTATAGGCCAATCATGACAAGTGGCAAGCTCATCGATGTCTCCAGCGTACCAAACTCGAGAAATATCACAAATAAATTAAATGTATTTATTTACATTAATATATTTTTTTTTGTGATACGACCAGGAATCGAACTGCCAGACCACAGAGGCAGTAATATAAAATAAGAAAAGTTTGACTAATTATAAGTACCTACTACAAACAAAAAATTTGTTAAAACATTATTGCACTCAAAGCTTAATGCCGTTTTTCTCGCCAAGCCGTCTGGCCAGCGTGGCGAGTGTAGGCCAAATTCTCCAGATATATGTTCTGGAAGGCCCATCTTCAGCAGTGGAGGTCTAGGACGCTGTGTTCTAGGGGCTGTAATGATGAATGATGATTCTCTGACAGTCGAGCTTGGGGACAAAAGAGAAATGAAAATTTGGAAAACGGTGGAAAAATAAAAGTTAAGAGATACAGTTATCGATATATATATAAATCTGAATCTTATATCAAATACATGTACTAATTAGTATACACTATATATCCTATTTACCCTTCCCAACCCGTTTTGCCAGCGTGGCAAGTGTAGGCCAAATTCTCCAGAATTTTCTGGAAGGCCCATCTCCAACAGTGTTCGACTCTGTGTTTTAGGGGCTGTAATGAAAAAAAAATACACTATATAAAACACTATATTTACGCATATATACATATATATATGTGTTATACTTTCTAAACAAAATCAAAAATATAATTACGACCGTAATTTCTTAAACTGTAGTCTATAACCACAATCACATTAATTGACAGTTTTTAAGCGCCCTATTCTAAGACGCGTTGCAAACTTATTTTAACAAGTGTGCGCTTACATGCGTATTGTGTGTAAAATTTTATTTGAACGAGTTTAAAGTTAGAAAGCAATTTGCGTTGCAGTTGCATCATATTTGCGTTATTCCATGTATGTTCGGACTAAGTATGCGCTAGGCATCATCTGTAGACGAGCGCTCAACACATTTCATATTCTGAGCTTTCGTATAACTTTATTGAATAACCTATTGTTTGAGTCGAGTTTGAAGGAAACCATGAACATCTAGACGACTTTTATTGACTCACACCAGTTCATTCTCGGAGTGGAAATACGCTCAGACCTTAACCACTGGAATTACTAAATAATAGATCAGTATACAAATGCAATTGTTATTTCATATCTCATTGTTATTGTACTGATTTTGTTGGACCTTATTTTTTATTTTTTATTATAGCTAACAATGAAAATTTGTAAGGCTTTAAGATTAGATATTTTTTGTATACATAATATTGTAAAGCCTATAAATTTTCCAACGAATAAATAAATAGAAATAAATAAAAGTATCACCAAAACAGCGTTAAAAAAGCTCGGAATACTTAACGGTTTTTCCCGCCTTCAATCTACAGTACTACTGTACAAAGCACAGATCAGATCATGCGTGGAATACTGTTCTCACCTTTGGGTGCTCCCAATGTCCTACACAGGCGAGTTGTTCAAATTGTGGACGATGCCACTATATCTGGAACTCTCGAATCCCTGCAGCTTCGCCGAGATGTAGCTTCTCTCAGCTACCGGCTATACTATGGAGAGTGCTCTGAAGAGCTCTATAACCTAATTCCTTCCTCACCATTCCGCAACCGAACCACACGCACAGGTCAGAATATGCACCCACATACCGTAGTCACCATCGTATAATTGGGGACTCATCTCGTACATTTGTCGCACAATAAATGTGGATGCTCTTCCAGCCTCTGTGTTTCCACTTTTCTATAACCTGGAGTCCTTCAAGCGAAGTGTAAAAAGGTTGACTAGATAGGTCAAGCCGGCATAGTGTTAGGGACTGATGTCAGTCATGTGTATCTGATTCCAGTTGTAACATTCATGAACTCAAGAAATGTCACAAATAAATTAAATAAATTGTTGTGTTTCGACCAAATCGAATCCGGTACCTCCGCGTCTAAGTCCACGTACTTAACCGCTAGACCACGAAGACAGTTTACAATAAATAATGCATTATTATATGTTGAAAAACTCCTTTGTGCTAAGATCATGTCTAAACTACAATGAAAATTTCGGTGATATTGATTTGTTCAGTGTTAGTGTTGTTAGGTTAAAAAAGGAAATTCATATTAAATTATCTAAATGAATCATAATTGGAATGCTTGGAGAACTTTTTATTTATTTATTTTTGGATTACTAATTTTAATATTTTTTTTATTTTCCATTATTTAACTATATATATATGTATATTATTTAGTTGTATTTGTTATATAGGTTTTATGTTATATTATTTTTTTTTTTGCAAAATATGTTTAATATTTAAGTGGAATCTTTGCTGGATTGTGTAACTTTTAGAATTGTTGTAATTATGTTTTAAGATCTTTATGTTTCCTACCGGTGTGAAGTTAGCGGCCAAAAGTTTTCTGCCAAGATAACCCGCCCAATTTGAAAAGTCAATTAAAAAAAATAATTAATTTATGAAGAGCGATCCAATATTCATGATTAGTAAAAGGCCCAGAGTAATCTCGAGTAAGGTGTATGCCATATATATTTTATTTAAAACTCGAATCCAGTTTTTTAGAAAAACTATTTATAATTTGAGTTTTTTGAAAATTAGACTACCACATCCCCTGTGTAAGCCACGAGGACCTAGTACATTATAAAGAGGGCTTCAGTATTATTTCCTGATAAAAGGTACAGGGTGTACTCATGACTAGTTATTGCGATATGATTTTTTGAAATAACACTAATTAAAATTTTAGGAAAAAATACTTTGTTTCAAGTATTTTGGCAATTAGACTAACTTGTCCCCTGTGTAAGCCATATCCACCTAGTACATTATAAAGAGGGCTTTAGTATTATTTACTGATAAAAGGTACAGGGTGTACTCATGGCTAGTTATTGCGATATGATTTTTTGAAATAACACTAATTAAAATTTTAGGAAAAAATACTTTGTTTCAAGTATTTTGGCAATTAGACTAACTTGTCCCCTGTGTAAGCCATATCCACCTAGTACATTATAAAGAGGGCTTTAGTATTATTTACTGATAAAAGGTACAGGGTGTACTCATGGCTAGTTATTGCGATATGATTTTTTGAAATAACACTAATTAAAATTTTAGGAAAAAGTACTTTGTTTCAAGTATTTTGGCAATTAGACTAACTTGTCCCCTGTGTAAGCCATATCCACCTAGTACATTATAAAGAGGGCTTCAGTATTATTTATTGATAAAAGGTACAGGGTGTACTCATGGCTAGTTATTGCGATATGATTTTTTGAAATAACACTTATTAAAATTTTAGGAAAAAATACTTTGTTTCAAGTATTTTGGCAATTAGACTAACTTGTCCCCTGTGTAAGCCATATCTACCTAGTACATTATAAAGAGGGCTTCAGTATTATTTACTGATAAAAGGTACAGGGTGTAATCATGACTAGTTATTGCGATATGATTTTTTGAAATAACACTAATTAAAATTTTAGGAAAAAAATACTTTGTTTCATGTATTTTGGCAATTAGACTAA
This sequence comes from Tinea semifulvella, assembly GCA_910589645.1. Lineage (NCBI taxonomy): Eukaryota > Metazoa > Arthropoda > Insecta > Lepidoptera > Tineidae > Tinea > Tinea semifulvella. The sequence goes on from OU342599.1 coordinate 10,192,347, forward strand.
CTTGTCCCCTGTGTAAGCCATATCCACCTAGTACATTACAAAGAGGGCTTCAGTATTATTTACTGATAAAAGGTACAGGGTGTACTCATGGCTAGTTATTGCGATATGATTTTCTGAAATAACACTAATTAAAATTTTAGGAAAAAATACTTTTTTTCTAGTATTTTGAAAATTACACTATCTTATCCCCTGTGTAAGCCATATCCACCTAGTACATTATAAAGAGGGCTTCAGTATTATTTACTGATAAAAGGTACAGGGTGTACTCATGGCTAGTTATTGCGATATGATTTTTTGAAATAACACTAATTAAAATTTTAGGAAAAAATACTTTTTTTCTAGTATTTTGAAAATTACACTATCTTATCCCCTGTGTAAGCCATAACCACCTAGTACATTACAAAGAGGGCTTCAGTATTATTTAATGAAAAAAGGTCCAGGGTGTACTCATGGCTAGTTATTGCGATATGATTTTTTGAAATAATACTAATTAAAATTTTAGGAAAAAATACTTTGTTTCATGTATTTTGGCAATTAGACTAACTTGTCCCCTGTGTAAGCCATATCCACCTAGTACATTACAAAGAGGGCTTCAGTATTATTTACTGATAAAAGGTACAGGGTGTACTCATGGCTAGTTATTGCGATATGATTTTCTGAAATAACACTAATTAAAATTTTAGGAAAAAATACTTTTTTTCTAGTATTTTGAAAATTACACTATCTTATCCCCTGTGTAAGCCATAACCACCTAGTACATTACAAAGAGGGCTTCAGTATTATTTAATGATAAAAGGTCCAGGGTGTACTCATGGCTAGTTATTGCGATATGATTTATTGAAATAACACTAATTAAAATTTTAGGAAAAAATACTTTGTTTCAAGTATTTTGGCAATTAGACTAACTTGTCCCCTGTGTAAGCCATATCCACCTAGTACATTATAAAAAGGGCTTTAGTATTATTTACTGATAAAAGGTACAGGGTGTACTCATGGCTAGTTATTGCGATATGATTTTTTGAAATAACACTAATTAAAATTTTAGGAAAAAATACTTTGTTTCATGTATTTTGGCAATTAGACTAACTTGTCCCCTGTGTAAGCCATATCCACCTAGTACATTACAAAGAGGGCTTCAGTATTATTTACTGATAAAAGGTACAGGGTGTACTCATGGCTAGTTATTGCGATATGATTTTCTGAAATAACACTAATTAAAATTTTAGGAAAAAATACTTTTTTTCTAGTATTTTGAAAATTACACTATCTTATCCCCTGTGTAAGCCATAACCACCTAGTACATTACAAAGAGGGCTTCAGTATTATTTAATGATAAAAGGTCCAGGGTGTACTCATGGCTAGTTATTGCGATATGATTTTCTGAAATAACACTAATTAAAATTTTAGGAAAAAATACTTTGTTTCAAGTATTTTGGCAATTAGACTAACTTGTCCCCTGTGTAAGCCATATCCACCTAGTACATTATAAAGAGGGCTTTAGTATTATTTACTGATAAAAGGTACAGGGTGTACTCATGGCTAGTTATTGCGATATGATTTTTTGAAATAACACTAATTAAAATTTTAGGAAAAAATACTTTGTTTCATGTATTTTGGCAATTAGACTAACTTGTCCCCTGTGTAAGCCATATCCACCTAGTACATTACAAAGAGGGCTTCAGTATTATTTACTGATAAAAGGTACAGGGTGTACTCATGGCTAGTTATTGCGATATGATTTTCTGAAATAACACTAATTAAAATTTTAGGAAAAAATACTTTTTTTCTAGTATTTTGGCAATTAGACTAACTTGTCCCCTGTGTAAGCCATATCCATCTAGTACATTATAAAGAGGGCTTCAGTATTATTTATTGATTAAAGGTACAGGGTGTACTCATGGCTAGTTATTGCGATATAATTTTTTGAAATAACACTAATTAAAATTTTAGGAAAAAATACTTTGTTTCATGTATTTTGGCAATTAGACTAACTTGTCCCCTGTGTAAGCCATATCCACCTAGTACATTACAAAGAGGGCTTCAGTATTATTTACTGATAAAAGGTACAAGGTGTACTCATGGCTAGTTATTGCGATATGATTTTCTGAAATAACACTAATTAAAATTTTAGGAAAAAATACTTTTTTTCTAGTATTTTGAAAATTACACTATCTTATCCCCTGTGTAAGCCATAACTACCTAGTACATTACAAAGAGGGCTTCAGTATTATTTAATGATAAAAGGTCCAGGGTGTACTCATGGCTAGTTATTGCGATATGATTTTCTGAAATAACACTAATTAAAATTTTAGGAAAAAATACTTTGTTTCAAGTATTTTGGCAATTAGACTAACTTGTCCCCTGTGTAAGCCATATCCACCTAGTACATTATAAAGAGGGCTTTAGTATTATTTACTGATAAAAGGTCCAGGGTGTACTCATGGCCAGTTATTGCGATATGATTTTCTGAAATAACACTAATTAAAATTTTAGGAAAAAATACTTTGTTTCAAGTATTTTGGCAATTAGACTAACTTGTCCCCTGTGTAAGCCATATCCACCTAGTACATTATAAAGAGGGCTTTAGTATTATTTACTGATAAAAGGTACAGGGTGTACTCATGGCTAGTTATTGCGATATGATTTTTTGAAATAACACTAATTAAAATTTAAGGAAAAAATACTTTGTTTCAAGTATTTTGGCAATTAGACTAACTTGTCCCCTGTGTAAGCCATATCCATCTAGTACATTATAAAGAGGGCTTCAGTATTATTTACTGATAAAAGGTACAGGGTGTACTCATGGCTAGTTATTGCGATATGATTTTCTGAAATAACACTAATTAAAATTTTAGGAAAAAATACTTTGTTTCAAGTAATTTGGCAATTAGACTAACTTGTCCCCTGTGTAAGCCATAACCACATAATAATTATATGCGATATTATTTTTTGAAATGACACTAATTAAACTACTGGTCTGTTCTACTTAAAATTTGAAATAGGTATACATCTTGTTGACCAAAAATGTTTACAGAGGTTGTAACAAAACTCTGTAGGAATACGCTTAACATGATGACTAGCCATGAGTACACCCTGTACCTTTTATCAGTAAATAATACTGAAGCCCTCTTTATAATGTACTAGGTAGATATGGCTTACACAGGGGACAAGTTAGTCTAATTGCCAAAATACTTGAAACAAAGTATTTTTTCCTAAAATTTTAATTAGTGTTATTTCAAAAAATCATATCGCAATAACTAGCCATGAGTACACCCTAGACCTTTTATCAGTAAATAATACTGAAGCCCTCTTTGTAATGTACTAGGTGGATATGGCTTACACAGGGGACAAGTTAGTCTAATTGCCAAAATACGTGAAACAAAGTATTTTTTTCCTAAAATTTTAATTAGTATTATTTCAAAAAATCATATCGCAATAACTAGCCATGAGTACACCCTGTACCTTTTATCAGTAAATAATACTGAAGCCCTCTTTATAATGTACTAGGTAGATATGGCTTACACAGGGGACAAGTTAGTCTAATTGCCAAAAGACTTGAAACAAAGTATTTTTTCCTAAAATTTTAATTAGTGTTATTTCAAAAAATTATATCGCAATAACTAGCCATGAGTACACCCTGTACCTTTAATCAATAAATAATACTAAACCCCTTTTTATAATGTACTAGGTAGATACGGCTTACACAGGGGACAAGTTAGTCTAATTGCCAAAATACTTGAAACAAAGTATTTTTTCCTAAAATTTTAATTAGTGTTATTTCAAAAAATTATATCGCAATAACTAGCCATGAGTACACCCTGTACCTTTAATCAATAAATAATACTAAACCCCTTTTTATAATGTACTAGGTGGATACGGCTTACACAGGGGACAAGTTAGTCTAATTGCCAAAATACTTGAAACAAAGTATTTTTTCCTAAAATTTTTATTAGTGTTATTTCAAAAAATCATATCGCAATAACTAGCCATAAGTACACCCTGTACCTTTTATCAGTAAATAATACTAAAGCCCTCTTTGTAATGTACTAGGTGGATATGGCTTACACAGGGGACAAGTTAGTCTAATTGCCAAAATACTTGAAACAAAGTATTTTTTCCTAAAATTTTTATTAGTGTTATTTCAAAAAATCATATCGCAATAACTAGCCATGAGTACACCCTGTACCTTTTATCAGTAAATAATACTGAAGCCCTCTTTGTAATGTTCTAGGTGGATATGGCTTACACAGGGGACAAGTTAGTCTAATTGCCAAAATACTTGAAACAAAGTATTTTTTCCTAAAATTTTAATTAGTATTATTTCAAAAAATCATATCGCAATAACTAGCCATGAGTACACCCTGGACCTTTTATCATTAAATAATACTGAAGCCCTCTTTGTAATGTACTAGGTGGATATGGCTTACACAGGGGACAAGTTAGTCTAATTGCCAAAATACTTGAAACAAAGTATTTTTTCCTAAAATTTTAATTAGTGTTATTTCAAAAAATTATATCGCAATAACTAGCCATGAGTACACCCTGTACCTTTTATCAGTAAATAATACCAAAGCCCTCTTTATAATGTACTAGGTGGATATGGCTTACACAGGGGACAAGTTAGTCTAATTGCCAAAATACTTGAAACAAAGTATTTTTTCCTAAAATTTTAATTAGTATTATTTCAAAAAATCATATCGCAATAACTTGCCATGAGTACACCCTGTACCTTAAATCAATAAATAATACTAAACCCCTTTTTATAATGTACTAGGTGGATACGGCTTACACAGGGGACAAGTTAGTCTAATTGCCAAAATACTTGAAACAAAGTATTTTTTCCTAAAATTTTAATTAGTGTTATTTCAAAAAATTATATCGCAATAACTAGACATGAGTACACCCTGTACCTTTTATCAGTAAATAATACCAAAGCCCTCTTTATAATGTACTAGGTGGATATGGCTTACACAGGGGACAAGTTAGTCTAATTGCCAAAATACTTGAAACAAAGTATTTTTTCCTAAAATTTTTATTAGTGTTATTTCAAAAAATCATATCGCAATAACTAGCGATGAGTACACCCTGTACCTTTTATCAGTAAATAATACTAAAGCCCTCTTTATAATGTACTAGGTGGATATGGCTTACACAGGGGACAAGTTAGTCTAATTGCCAAAATACTTGAAACAAAGTATTTTTTCCTAAAATTTTAATTAGTGTTATTTCAATAAATTATATCGCAATAACTAGCCATGAGTACACCCTGTACCTTTAATCAATAAATAATACTAAACCCCTTTTTTATAATGTACTAGGTAGATACGGCTTACACAGGGGACAAGTTAGTCTAATTGCCAAAATACTTGAAACAAAGTATTTTTTCCTAAAATTTTAATTAGTGTTATTTCAAAAAATCATATCGCAATAACTAGCCATGAGTACACCCTGTACCTTTTATCAGTAAATAATACTGAAGCCCTCTTTGTAATGTACTAGGTGGATATGGCTTACACAGGGGACAAGTTAGTCTAATTGCCAAAATACTTGAAACAAAGTATTTTTTCCTAAAATTTTAATTAGTATTATTTCAAAAAATCATATCGCAATAACTAGCCATGAGTACACCCTGGACCTTTTACCATTAAATAATACTGAAGCCCTCTTTGTAATGTACTAGGTGGTTATGGCTTACACAGGGGATAAGATAGTGTAATTTTCAAAATACTAGAAAAAAAGTATTTTTTCCTAAAATTTTAATTAGTGTTATTTCAAAAAATCATATCGCAATAACTAGCCATGAGTGCACCCTGTACCTTTTATCAGTAAATAATACTGAAGCCCTCTTTATAATGTACTAGGTGGATATGGCTTACACAGGGGATAAGATAGTGTAATTTTCAAAATACTAGAAAAAAAGTATTTTTTCCTAAAATTTTAATTAGTGTTATTTCAGAAAATCATATCGCAATAACTAGCCATGAGTACACCCTGTACCTTTTATCAGTAAATAATACTGATGCCCTCTTTGTAATGTACTAGGTGGGTATGGCTTACACAGGGGACAAGTTAGTCTAATTGCCAAAATACATGAAACAAAGTATTTTTTCCTAAAATTTTAATTAGTGTTATTTCAAAAAATCATATCGCAATAACTAGTCATGAGTTTACCCTGTACCTTTTATCAGTAAATAATACTGAAGCCCTCTTTATAATGTACTAGGTAGATATGGTTTACACAGGGGACAAGTTAGTCTAATTGCCAAAATACTTGAAACAAAGTATTTTTTCCTAAAATTTTAATAAGTGTTATTTCAAAAAATCATATCGCAATAACTAGCCATGAGTACACCCTGTACCTTTTATCAGTAAATAATACTGAAGCCCTCTTTATAATGTACTAGGTGGATATGGCTTACACAGGGGAAAAGATAGTGTAATTTTCAAAATACTAGAAAAAAAGAATTTTTTCCTAAAATTTTAATTAGTGTTATTTCAGAAAATCATATCGCAATAACTAGCCATGAGTACACCCTGTACCTTTTATCAGTAAATAATACTGAAGCCCTCTTTGTAATGTACTAGGTGGATATGGCTTACACAGGGGACAAGTTAGTCTAATTGCCAAAATACTTGAAACAAAGTATTTTTTCCTAAAATTTTTATTAGTGTTATTTCAAAATATCATATCGCAATAACTAGCCATGAGTACACCCTGTACCTTTTATCAGTAAATAATACTGAAGCCCTCTTTATAATGTACTAGGTGGATATGGCTTACACAGGAGACAAGTTAGTCTAATTGCCAAAATACTTGAAACAAAGTATTTTTTCCTAAAATTTTTATTAGTGTTATTTCAAAATATCATATCGCAATAACTAGCCATGAGTACACCCTGTACCTTTTATCAGTAAATAATACTAAAGCCCTCTTTATAATGTACTAGGTGGATATGGCTTACACAGGGGACAAGTTAGTCTAATTGCCAAAATACTTGAAACAAAGTATTTTTTCCTAAAATTTTAATTAGTGTTATTTCAAAAAATCATATCGCAATAACTAGCCATGAGTACACCCTGTACCTTTTATCAGTAAATAATACTAAAGCCCTCTTTGTAATGTACTAGGTGGATATGGCTTACACAGGGGACAAGTTAGTCTAATTGCCAAAATACTTGAAACAAAGTATTTTTTCCTAAAATTTTAATTAGTGTTATTTCAGAAAATCATATCGCAATAACTAGCCATGAGTACACCCTGGACCTTTTATCATTAAATAATACTGAAGCCCTCTTTGTAATGTACTAGGTGGTTATGGCTTACACAGGGGATAAGATAGTGTAATTTTCAAAATACTAGAAAAAAAGTATTTTTTCCTAAAATTTTAATTAGTGTTATTTCAGAAAATCATATCGCAATAACTAGCCATGAGTACACCCTGTACCTTTTATCAGTAAATAATACTGAAGCCCTCTTTGTAATGTACTAGGTGGATATGGCTTACACAGGGGACAAGTTAGACTAATTGCCAAAATACTTGAAACAAAGTATTTTTTCCTAAAATTTTAATTAGTGTTATTTCAGAAAATCATATCGCAATAACTAGCCATGAGTACACCCTGGACCTTTTATCATTAAATAATACTGAAGCCCTCTTTGTAATGTACTAGGTGGTTATGGCTTACACAGGGGATAAGATAGTGTAATTTTCAAAATACTAGAAAAAAAGTATTTTTTCCTAAAATTTTAATTAGTGTTATTTCAGAAAATCATATCGCAATAACTAGCCATGAGTACACCCTGTACCTTTTATCAGTAAATAATACTGAAGCCCTCTTTGTAATGTACTGAGTGGATATGGCTTACACAGGGGACAAGTTAGTCTAATTGCCAAAATACTTGAAACAAAGTATTTTTTCCTAAAATTTTAATTAGTGTTATTTCAGAAAATCATATCGCAATAACTAGCCATGAGTACACCCTGGACCTTTTATCATTAAATAATACTGAAGCCCTCTTTGTAATGTACTAGGTGGTTATGGCTTACACAGGGGATAAGATAGTGTAATTTTCAAAATACTAGAAAAAAAGTATTTTTTCCTAAAATTTTAATTAGTGTTATTTCAGAAAATCATATCGCAATAACTAGCCATGAGTACACCCTGTACCTTTTATCAGTAAATAATACTGAAGCCCTCTTTGTAATGTACTAGGTGGATATGGCTTACACAGGGGACAAGTTAGACTAATTGCCAAAATACATGAAACAAAGTATTTTTTCCTAAAATTTTAATTAGTGTTATTTCAAAAAATCATATCGCAATAACTAGCCATGAGTACACCCTGTACCTTTTATCAGTAAATAATACTAAAGCCCTCTTTATAATGTACTAGGTGGATATGGCTTACACAGGGGACAAGTTAGTCTAATTGCCAAAATACTTGAAACAAAGTATTTTTTCCTAAAATTTTAATTAGTGTTATTTCAAAAAATTATATCGCAATAACTAGCCATGAGTACACCCTGTACCTTTAATCAATAAATAATACTAAACCCCTTTTTATAATGTACTAGGTGGATACGGCTTACACAGGGGACAAGTTAGTCTAATTGCCAAAATACTGAAACAAAGTATTTTTTCCTAAAATTTTAATTAGTGTTATTTCAAAAAATTATATCGCAATAACTAGCCATGAGTATACCCTGTACCTTTTATCAGTAAATAATACCAAAGCCCTCTTTATAATGTACTAGGTGGATATGGCTTACACAGGGGACATGTTAGTCTAATTGCCAAAATACTTGAAACAAAGTATTTTTTCCTAAAATTTTTATTAGTTTTATTTCAAAAAATCATATCGCAATAACTAGCCATGAGTACACCCTGTACCTTTTATCAGTAAATAATACTAAAGCCCTTTTTTATAATGTACTAGGTGGATATGGCTTACACAGGGGACAAGTTAGTCTAATTGCCAAAATACTTGAAACAAAGTATTTTTTCCTAAAATTTTAATTAGTGTTATTTCAGAAAATCATATCGCAATAACTAGCCATGAGTACACCCTGGACCTTTTATCATTAAATAATACTGAAGCCCTTTTTGTAATGTACTAGGTGGTTATGGCTTACACAGGGGATAAGATAGTGTAATTTTCAAAATACTAGAAAAAATGTATTTTTTCCTAAAATTTTAATTAGTGTTATTTCAGAAAATCATATCGCAATAACTAGCCATGAGTACACCCTGTACCTTTTATCAGTAAATAATACTAAAGCCCTCTTTATAATGTACTAGGTGGATATTGCTTACACAGGGGACAAGTTAGTCTAATTGCCAAAATACTTGAAACAAAGTATTTTTTCCTAAAATTTTAATTAGTGTTATTTCAGAAAATCATATCGCAATAACTAGCCATGAGTACACCCTGTACCTTTAATCAATAAATAATACTAAACCCCTTTTTATAATATACTAGGTAGATACGGCTTACACAGGGGACAAGTTAGTCTAATTGCCAAAATACTTGAAACAAAGTATTTTTTCCTAAAATTTTAATTAGTGTTATTTCAAAAAATCATATCGCAATAACTAGCCATGAGTACACCCTGTACCTTTTATCAGTAAATAATACTGAAGCCCTCTTTGTAATGTACTAGGTGGATATGGCTTACACAGGGGACAAGTTAGTCTAATTGCCAAAATACTTGAAACAAAGTATTTTTTCCTAAAATTTTAATTAGTGTTATTTCAAAAAATCATATCGCAATAACTAGCCATGAGTACACCCTGTACCTTTTATCAGTAAATAATACTAAAGCCCTCTTTGTAATGTACTAGGTGGATATGGCTTACACAGGGGACAAGTTAGTCTAATTGCCAAAATACTTGAAACAAAGTATTTTTTCCTAAAATTTTAATTAGTGTTATTTCAGAAAATCATATCGCAATAACTAGCCATGAGTACACCCTGGACCTTTTATCATTAAATAATACTGAAGCCCTCTTTGTAATGTACTAGGTGGTTATGGCTTACACAGGGGATAAGATAGTGTAATTTTCAAAATACTAGAAAAAAAGTATTTTTTCCTAAAATTTTAATTAGTGTTATTTCAGAAAATCATATCGCAATAACTAGCCATGAGTACACCCTGTACCTTTTATCAGTAAATAATACTGAAGCCCTCTTTGTAATGTACTAGGTGGATATGGCTTACACAGGGGACAAGTTAGACTAATTGCCAAAATACTTGAAACAAAGTATTTTTTCCTAAAATTTTAATTAGTGTTATTTCAGAAAATCATATCGCAATAACTAGCCATGAGTACACCCTGGACCTTTTATCATTAAATAATACTGAAGCCCTCTTTGTAATGTACTAGGTGGTTATGGCTTACACAGGGGATAAGATAGTGTAATTTTCAAAATACTAGAAAAAAAGTATTTTTTCCTAAAATTTTAATTAGTGTTATTTCAGAAAATCATATCGCAATAACTAGCCATGAGTACACCCTGTACCTTTTATCAGTAAATAATACTGAAGCCCTCTTTGTAATGTACTGAGTGGATATGGCTTACACAGGGGACAAGTTAGTCTAATTGCCAAAATACTTGAAACAAAGTATTTTTTCCTAAAATTTTAATTAGTGTTATTTCAGAAAATCATATCGCAATAACTAGCCATGAGTACACCCTGGACCTTTTATCATTAAATAATACTGAAGCCCTCTTTGTAATGTACTAGGTGGTTATGGCTTACACAGGGGATAAGATAGTGTAATTTTCAAAATACTAGAAAAAAAGTATTTTTTCCTAAAATTTTAATTAGTGTTATTTCAGAAAATCATATCGCAATAACTAGCCATGAGTACACCCTGTACCTTTTATCAGTAAATAATACTGAAGCCCTCTTTGTAATGTACTAGGTGGATATGGCTTACACAGGGGACAAGTTAGACTAATTGCCAAAATACATGAAACAAAGTATTTTTTCCTAAAATTTTAATTAGTGTTATTTCAAAAAATCATATCGCAATAACTAGCCATGAGTACACCCTGTACCTTTTATCAGTAAATAATACTAAAGCCCTCTTTATAATGTACTAGGTGGATATGGCTTACACAGGGGACAAGTTAGTCTAATTGCCAAAATACTTGAAACAAAGTATTTTTTCCTAAAATTTTAATTAGTGTTATTTCAAAAAATTATATCGCAATAACTAGCCATGAGTACACCCTGTACCTTTAATCAATAAATAATACTAAACCCCTTTTTATAATGTACTAGGTGGATACGGCTTACACAGGGGACAAGTTAGTCTAATTGCCAAAATACTGAAACAAAGTATTTTTTCCTAAAATTTTAATTAGTGTTATTTCAAAAAATTATATCGCAATAACTAGCCATGAGTATACCCTGTACCTTTTATCAGTAAATAATACCAAAGCCCTCTTTATAATGTACTAGGTGGATATGGCTTACACAGGGGACATGTTAGTCTAATTGCCAAAATACTTGAAACAAAGTATTTTTTCCTAAAATTTTTATTAGTTTTATTTCAAAAAATCATATCGCAATAACTAGCCATGAGTACACCCTGTACCTTTTATCAGTAAATAATACTAAAGCCCTTTTTTATAATGTACTAGGTGGATATGGCTTACACAGGGGACAAGTTAGTCTAATTGCCAAAATACTTGAAACAAAGTATTTTTTCCTAAAATTTTAATTAGTGTTATTTCAGAAAATCATATCGCAATAACTAGCCATGAGTACACCCTGGACCTTTTATCATTAAATAATACTGAAGCCCTTTTTGTAATGTACTAGGTGGTTATGGCTTACACAGGGGATAAGATAGTGTAATTTTCAAAATACTAGAAAAAATGTATTTTTTCCTAAAATTTTAATTAGTGTTATTTCAGAAAATCATATCGCAATAACTAGCCATGAGTACACCCTGTACCTTTTATCAGTAAATAATACTAAAGCCCTCTTTATAATGTACTAGGTGGATATTGCTTACACAGGGGACAAGTTAGTCTAATTGCCAAAATACTTGAAACAAAGTATTTTTTCCTAAAATTTTAATTAGTGTTATTTCAGAAAATCATATCGCAATAACTAGCCATGAGTACACCCTGTACCTTTAATCAATAAATAATACTAAACCCCTTTTTATAATATACTAGGTAGATACGGCTTACACAGGGGACAAGTTAGTCTAATTGCCAAAATACTTGAAACAAAGTATTTTTTCCTAAAATTTTAATTAGTGTTATTTCAAAAAATCATATCGCAATAACTAGCCATGAGTACACCCTGTACCTTTTATCAGTAAATAATACTGAAGCCCTCTTTGTAATGTACTAGGTGGATATGGCTTACACAGGGGACAAGTTAGACTAATTGCCAAAATACATGAAACAAAGTATTTTTTCCTAAAATTTTAATTAGTGTTATTTCAAAAAATCATATCGCAATAACTAGCCATGAGTACACCCTGTACCTTTTATCAGTAAATAATACTAAAGCCCTCTTTATAATGTACTAGGTGGATATGGCTTACACAGGGGACAAGTTAGTCTAATTGCCAAAATACTTGAAACAAAGTATTTTTTCCTAAAATTTTAATTAGTGTTATTTCAAAAAATTATATCGCAATAACTAGCCATGAGTACACCCTGTACCTTTAATCAATAAATAATACTAAACCCCTTTTTATAATGTACTAGGTGGATACGGCTTACACAGGGGACAAGTTAGTCTAATTGCCAAAATACTGAAACAAAGTATTTTTTCCTAAAATTTTAATTAGTGTTATTTCAAAAAATTATATCGCAATAACTAGCCATGAGTACACCCTGTACCTTTTATCAGTAAATAATACCAAAGCCCTCTTTATAATGTACTAGGTGGATATGGCTTACACAGGGGACATGTTAGTCTAATTGCCAAAATACTTGAAACAAAGTATTTTTTCCTAAAATTTTTATTAGTTTTATTTCAAAAAATCATATCGCAATAACTAGCCATGAGTACACCCTGTACCTTTTATCAGTAAATAATACTAAAGCCCTTTTTTATAATGTACTAGGTGGATATGGCTTACACAGGGGACAAGTTAGTCTAATTGCCAAAATACTTGAAACAAAGTATTTTTTCCTAAAATTTTAATTAGTGTTATTTCAGAAAATCATATCGCAATAACTAGCCATGAGTACACCCTGGACCTTTTATCATTAAATAATACTGAAGCCCTTTTTGTAATGTACTAGGTGGTTATGGCTTACACAGGGGATAAGATAGTGTAATTTTCAAAATACTAGAAAAAATGTATTTTTTCCTAAAATTTTAATTAGTGTTATTTCAGAAAATCATATCGCAATAACTAGCCATGAGTACACCCTGTACCTTTTATCAGTATATAATACTGAAGCCCTCTTTGTAATGTACTAGGTGGATATGGCTTACACAGGGGACAAGTTAGTCTAATTGCCAAAATACATGAAACAAAGTATTTTTTCCTAAAATTTTAATTAGTGTTATTTCAAAAAATCATATCGCAATAACTAGCTATGAGTACACCCTGTACCTTTTATCAGTAAATAATACTAAAGCCCTCTTTATAATGTACTAGGTTGATATGGCTTACACAGGGGACAAGTTAGTCTAATTGCCAAAATACTTGAAACAAAGTATTTTTTCCTAAAATTTTAATTAGTGTTATTTCAATAAATTATATCGCAATAACTAGCCATGAGTACACCCTGTACCTTCAATCAATAAATAATACTAAACCCCTTTTTATAATGTACTAGGTAGATACGGCTTACACAGGGGACAAGTTAGTCTAATTGCCAAAATACTTGAAACAAAGTATTTTTTCCTAAAATTTTAATTAGTGTTATTTCAGAAAATCATATCGCAATAACTAGCCATGAGTACACCCTGTACCTTTTATCAGTAAATAATACTGAAGCCCTCTTTGTAATGTACTAGGTGGATATGGCTTACACAGGGGACAAGTTAGTCTAATTGCCAAAATACATGAAACAAAGTATTTTTTCCTAAAATTTTAATTAGTGTTATTTCAAAAAATCATATCGCAATAACTAGCCATGAGTACACCCTGTACCTTTTATCAGTAAATAATACTAAAGCCCTCTTTATAATGTACTAGGTGGATATGGCTTACACAGGGGACAAGTTAGTCTAATTGCCAAAATACTTGAAACAAAGTATTTTTTCCTAAAATTTTAATTAGTGTTATTTCAGAAAATCATATCGCAATAACTAGCCATGAGTACACCCTGTACCTTTAATCAATAAATAATACTAAACCCCTTTTTATAAATTACTAGGTAGATACGGCTTACACAGGGGACAAGTTAGTCTAATTGCCAAAATACTTGAAACAAAGTATTTTTTCCTAAAATTTTAATTAGTGTTATTTAAAAAAATCATATCGCAATAACTAGCCATGAGTACACCCTGTACCTTTTATCAGTAAATAATACTGAAGCCCTCTTTGTAATGTACTAGGTGGATATGGCTTACACAGGGGACAAGTTAGTCTAATTGCCAAAATACTTGAAACAAAGTATTTTTTCCTAAAATTTTAATTAGTATTATTTCAAAAAATCATATCGCAATAACTAGCCATGAGTACACCCTGGACCTTTTATCATTAAATAATACTGAAGCCCTCTTTGTAATGTACTAGGTGGTTATGGCTTACACAGGGGATAAGATAGTGTAATTTTCAAAATACTAGAAAAAAAGTATTTTTTCCTAAAATTTTAATTAGTGTTATTTCAAAAAATCATATCGCAATAACTAGCCATGAGTACACCCTGTACCTTTTATCAGTAAATAATACTGAAGCCCTCTTTATAATGTACTAGGTGGATATGGCTTACACAGGGGATAAGATAGTGTAATTTTCAAAATACTAGAAAAAAAGTATTTTTTCCTAAAATTTTAATTAGTGTTATTTCAGAAAATCATATCGCAATAACTAGCCATGAGTACACCCTGTACCTTTTATCAGTAAATAATACTGAAGCCCTCTTTGTAATGTACTAGGTGGATATGGCTTACACAGGGGACAAGTTAGTCTAATTGCCAAAATACATGAAACAAAGTATTTTTTCCTAAAATTTTAATTAGTGTTATTTCAAAAAATCATATCGCAATAACTAGTCATGAGTACACCCTGTACCTTTTATCAGTAAATAATACTGAAGCCCTCTTTATAATGTACCAGGTAGATATGGCTTACACAGGGGACAAGTTAGTCTAATTGCCAAAATACTTGAAACAAAGTATTTTTTCCTAAAATTTTAATAAGTGTTATTTCAAAAAATCATATCGCAATAACTAGCCATGAGTACACCCTGTACCTTTTATCAGTAAATAATACCAAAGCCCTCTTTATAATGTACTAGGTGGATATGGCTTACACAGGGGACAAGTTAGTCTAATTGCCAAAATACTTGAAACAAAGTATTTTTTCCTAAAATTTTAATTAGTGTTATTTCAAAAAATCATATCGCAATAACTAGTCATGAGTACACCCTGTACCTTTTATCAGTAAATAATACTGAAGCCCTCTTTATAATGTACTAGGTCCTCGTGGCTTACACAGGGGATGTGGTAGTCTAATTTTCAAAAAACTCAAATTATAAATAGTTTTTCTAAAAAACTGGATTCGAGTTTTAAATAAAATATATATGGCATACACCTTACTCGAGATTACTCTGGGCCTTTTACTAATCATGAATATTGGATCGCTCTTCATAAATTAATTATTTTTTTAAATTTACTTTTCAAATTGGGCGGGTTATCTTGGCAGAAAACTTTTGGCCGCTAACTTCACACCGGTATGTTTCCTGAATAAATAAAAATAACAAAATTATTATTTTAATAAGTGGTAGGCGGACTGATGGTGGTAATTTGCCCAGTCTGCCGGAGCGGGGAAGTATCCACCGTTCGTGCCGATAAACCCGGAAAGTGTAAACACACGTTTCGAGATCAGGCTCGAATTGCCGTCATGCCCAGTAAAGCTAGCATAGTGTTAGGGACTGATGTCAGTCTTGAGTGTCTGATTCCAGTTGCTAACATTCATAGACCTCGCGCGCCACTTACCATCAGGTGGGCGCAAAAATAAGTTTTTACTGGGTTTATCGGCAAAATTATCGGTTAATCGATAAATGTTAAGACAATTAGCGATTAACCGATAATTTTTACTTACTTCAAATGTTAGAAAGAAAAGAAAGAAAGAAAAATCTTTTATTTGTCACATTAACAAAAAAATGTAATCTTAAAATTAAAAGTGTGTGGTGACAAATAGGGAATCAGCTCAGCATTGAGCTGCGACGCTTTAAGAGTCACAGCGCTGTTAGACATGCCACTTGTCATGATTGGCCTATAGTAAAGTTGGCTAAATGTGAATCCGCTTATTTATGATGAAACTTTTTTTTTTAGCAAATCTTAGTGTTTAGATTTAGATTGACGATATGATAAAGCAATTACTTACAATTATGCAACGCTTGTATTGTATTATTACATTAGGGAAACAATCACATATATCCACTCAGAATTCAAATGCATGCGCATAACTTTGTATGACGGAGATTCGTTAGCCTGAAGCCTAACCACATTTGTGAAGGACGGGGGCTTAAAAGAAAACTCAACAAATGAAATAATTCACGCTTCTCTGCGTGTCACTTCACTGCTGTACAATGGTAAAACATAGAATTTGTTGTTTTTTTTTTCATCTTTTTTTTTAGGTGATTGAGCGTCATGACAGCTCCATCGAAACTTAACCTAAATACAAATTTCTGTAATAAGGGCTATAAGCTTAAGGATCAGAGGAACAAGAAAGCGAGTGAGATGGATAGGATGTGAGGATAAAGCAGGTATGTTTGAAGGAACGAATGAATGATTGAATGTGAATGAATGTTAGATGATTTTATATATTTAGTTTTATGTATTTTTTTGTTATTATTGTTATTTTGTTGAAATAAATTTAAATTATAATTCAGAATAAAAAAAAAAACAAATTATCAGTTCTCCATCTGACTATTCTTATTATACATGTTTAAAAATTAAATACTAACCTAGCTGATTGGGAACAAGGGTCAGCTAACACCGAATTGAATAGGTACTTTCACCTTGTATGGTTTCAATCTTAGATGTGGGATCAGGTATTGCCTATCGCCCTGACTCCTGGCACAATCCCTTACGACATATAAGGTAAGTCTTGTTTCAAGCAGTGTTATTAATATATATATATATATATATACATATACTAGCACGACATGTGACCTTGCCCCCACCTGATGGTAAATGGCGCGCAAGGCTCATGAATGTTATTTCATTTCATTTATTTATCACCGTAGGGACCGTCTGGAACACTTGGTTAAGTCAATTTATAATACTCTAACTAATATTAGTTACCTACAGTAAGCGAGATAACACAATCATGGTCAGACAGCTTAATACGCAACTGCAATCAGATACTCATGACTGACATCAGTCCCTAAGACTATGAACGGCTTGACTGGGCATGACGGCAATTCCAGCCTAATCCCGAAACGTGTGGTTACACTTTACTGGGTTTATCGGCACAAATGGTGAATATTTCCCCGCCTCGGCTGATTACCACCATCAATTCGCCTACCACCTATTAATAATAATTATCACCACCGCAAGCTTACAATATGAGTACTCCTTAAAAGTATAAAATGGCATTTGACATCATTGCAAACGAGAACAAAAAATAGGCAGACTAATGGGGGTAAATTGCCCAGTCTGCCAGGGCGGGGAAGTATCCACCAATCCTGCCGATAAACCCACACGTTTCGACATCAGGCTCGAATTGCCGTCATGCCCAGTCAAGCCGGCATAGTGTTAGGTACTAAAGTCAGTGTCTGATTCCAGTTGCTAACATTTATGGACCTTGCGCGCCACTTACCATCAGGTAGGCGCAAGATCACATTTCCTTATATAAAAAAATTAGAAAAAAAAAGTTTTGTCATAAGAGAGCAGTTCACAAACCACCCATTGTTCCAAAAAGTCTCAAGTATTTTTTTATGCGCTCTGAAAACTTTTTTCTGAAAATCCCTTGCCGTTTTTAATGGAGTGTATCATACCTTTTTCTCACTATAGATGACGCATGAAAAAAACTAATATAACTGTAATTGACGCTGTCAATCAGGCTTTCATGCCGCTCAGGTTGAAGGTCTGGATCTACAAGATGTTTATTCGTTCCTGTCTCATCTAAGCTGCGCCAGCTTGGCACCACCTTCTGGCCAAAACCAACAGGGACTATATCAAAAATCAGCAAAACATATTGCGCAGAGTGGTCTCCCGAACGCCGTGGTTCGTGCGTAATACCGTCATAGCTCGAGATCTGGAGATGGCTACTATTGAGAAATTTGTCGTTGACCTGACTAGACGTTGTTCTATCGAGCTGACAACGGACAAGTATCTTCAAGCATCTTGAGAATATAGTTTCATAAAAGTTAACCCAAAATACTTGAATGAAAAAAATACAATATCACAAAAGCACAAGATACGAGCGCAAAACAGATCACTATTCGAAATAATGGTCTTTGCACGTTTCCTAAATAGCTCCCACTAACTGTAATTAGTAATATATAAGTATATGATATTCTATTATATAAATAGGTATGTATTATTATTTATATGTACCTATGTATTCTATAATAAAAAAACTAGCTGAACCGGCAAACTTCGTACCGCCCGACAGTCAATGAATGTCATTATTATCAATAATAAAACTCACTCAAACAAACAGACAATTTCGCGACGTATAAGTGAGACCAATCGATTTAAAAGTTGTTTTTTTTTAATTAATACATTAGGTTATTTGTCATTTATTCTATATTATATAAATAAGCTAAATATAAATTTCTATAAAATATTTGACAACCAATATTGTTTGACTTATAAAGGATAAATAAGGATTAAGAAGAAATAATGTTACGAAATGATAAATTAACAGGCAGGTGCTATTGGTTTAATATAAGTTGGCTTATGCTAAAGACCAGTGGTTTCCAAACTTAGAACCTTTTTTTAGCCTATATTATTCCAAATTAATAAATCGTGAGTAGTGTTGCCCAATCTTGGTCTTGCAGTCTTGAACAAGACCACTGATATGGTTGCAAGACCAATACCAAGACTAACCCTGTCGTGGTCTTACTATTACAGACAAAATACCTTTATTTCTAGAACTAGTTGTTGTATCAATCTCTGCAATCGCAATCTTAAACTTCCTACAAGATGCCGACTCGTCCGATGCTACATATTTTCCATTCTCCTGTATGGTGTCGAATCATGGACCCTGACAAACACAATGTCGAAGAAGTTAGAAGCTTTTGAAATGTGGATATACAGGAGAATGTTGAAGATATATTGGAGATGGGGGCTTCTCAACATCAAAATAACTTGTTAAAATGTAAATAAAATTATATTTAAATAAAAATACATCTTTTGATATTGACTTTTGGAAATCAACAAGATCCGATTGTCAGAATGACATTCGCGATTTTTTTTACGACGGATACTTGAGGATTACTAAGAACCTTATTTCAACAAGATATCATGGAAGGACAGAATAAGAAACGAAACTGTCTTGCAGTTGTTTTAAAATCGACACGTTGCGTTGGTTCGATAGTCTGTTTATGAGATGCCTAGCATATTTTCGCCAACACCACATCTCCGAGGCTTCTATACGCTTTCAGTCAGCCATCCTTATGGTCCATGGTTCAGCACCATATAGGAATATAGAGAAAACCAGTGACCGAACGAGTCTGGATTTCGTACTTATGGAGATCGTCCGAAAAAAAATTTTGTGTAGCTGTGACATCTATTCTATCTAGTCTATTTTATTTGTTTCTTAAACTTTAGTGCTCAATATATACAAGGGCGGACTTAATGTCGTTAGACATTCTCTGACATTTTTCATTCCAACCTTAGGGACACTGACTGGAGAACATTATAGACGTAAGGTAGGTGCAATTAGAGAAATATGATTACGTACCTAATATATATGCAATATTATTCAAATACATACTACAATAATCTAATTACTAATAATACATACAGAAAACTATAACATATGACTATGTACATTTAAATGTTTATTTTTTATGTGCCCATGTCTAGCCATTTTCTAACAGCTAACCTTTGGAAAAAAAACATGATGTTTTTGGACCAATAAGTTCATACTAAATGTATTTTACTTTAAATCCTACTACTAGGATTTTTTTAACTTCCATATTAACCGCCTCTGTGGTCTAGCAGGTAAGTCCGTGAATTTAGATGCGGAGATTCCTGGTCGGGACACAATAATTTATAATAAAAATACATTATTTGTGGTATTTCTCGAGTTTGGTATGCTAGAGACATCGACAAGCTTGCCACTTGTCATGATTGGCCTATAGTAAAGTTGGCTAAATGTAAATCCGCTTCTTTAAAAGCGTGATTTCTGACCACCACAAAAAGGATACGGTCGTGATGTTACTTCACTTTTTACTACTTTGAGTACCGAAGTTGGCTGCGAACCACTGTTGTTTATGCTACTAAATGGAATCTACTGGTTAGGGCCACTGATTGAGAGCCATTGGTGTACACAGTGTCGCCAGGTGTGCGTTATTCTTTCCCCAGGGCGCTCCCATAGGGATGTTTATCTTGTTTCTCATATACTTTGTTCGGCAAACTACGTGCAATGTTTTTACAAAATAATTGTTTAATGATATAGGAGTATAGGCATTTAATAGGTGATAGGCGGACTGATGGTGGTAATTTGGTCGCCTCCGTGGTCTAGTGGTAACAAACGTTGCCGTGAACTCGGGAGGTCGTGGGTTCGATTCCCACCGGAGGCAAGTTGTACATTGTATAATTTGTCTCGGTCTGGGTGTTTATATGTTTATATTTACAAAAAAAAAAGTATAATATGTAGTTTATCAACCATGTAGTTTCCGTAACACAAGCCTCGTAGCTTACCACGGAAATTAGATGGCGCTGTGTGACCTGTCTGGAAATATTTATTTATTTAATTATAATTGGGCACCATGCCACAAGACAGCGATTTGGAGGAGCTATTTTTTTTGTAAGTGTTTAATTTTTATTTTCTATGTATTATTATTATTTTTTTGGTTAAATTTAGATTTTGTTGTAATATAGTTTATTTAATATTGTAATTCTATTATTTTGTTTGTATATTACTTCGAATAAACCTTATGATTATTTAAAAAAAAAACTTTTATTACTTCAAAAACAAGTGGTTAAGAAACAAACGACAACGCTTGATAAAGAGAGCTCACCACAAAACTTTTCTAAAAAGTGTCGACGTCATCATAAAAACAAAAATAATCAAACAAGAAGTGTAATTCTTAAACAAAGATTGTTGGTAACTGCCGACGTGGAATGCCACCTTTGTGTATCAACTTTGTCAGAAACGATTGTGGACATATATAAATAAGGACAGACTCATTAAAATAATTTACTTTTGCTGATTTGTTAGTCCTAAAGCTTCTAATCATCATCATCATCATTACGGCCCCTAGAACACCCCAGCCCTCCACTGTTGGGCCTTCTAGGATATTCTGGAGAATTTGGCTTCACTCGCCACGGTGGCCAGACGGGTTGGGAAATTTCTGATGTCATTTTTAATGACAATTTATTAACGTATCCACAAGTTGATATAACTTTTTTTACACTTAATGAAAGACTGTTTGTGCATCTACAACGGTTATAGGAATGAATAATACAGAATGAAAAAGCATTTGGTCGCTTAAGATCTAACACCGCGAAACTAAAAAAATAGCCGTTATAAGTTCCGTAAGTCATTCGGTAGAAAATCGAAAGACGCGTCGTTTGACCAATCAAAAAACAAGTATTTGATCAAACGTCGAATTGTTGTTGCTTAAATAAAAACATAGCGTATAATAATAATAATATAATAATAAATAATAATAATGAACATCACAATTTATTTGTTACATAGGTTAGGGTATAAAATAAATCGTACATAGTAACAAAAGCAGTTTAGCTGTGACATCTGAAATAGTCGGTGGACGGTGTTTTAGATATCATTGTAGGAATTAGTATTTGCAACATTTTATATTACTCTAGACAATATTTATTTATGTTTGCTGAAGGCAAGACTTAAATAATTGTTTGTGTGTATGTATATGGTTGGTGTATATGTATGTTGGTGTGTGTGTGTGTTGGTGCATGTGGGTTTGAGTGAATGTATTTAAGTAAGTATGCATGTGTTAGCAACAACCTATTTCTTACAATATTATTTTATGATTTTATCATATATCACTGCCTCCATGGTCTAGCGGTCAAGTCAGTGGATTTAAACTCGGAGGTACCGGGTCGGGACACAAAAATATTCATTAATGTAATTAAATATATTTAATTATTATTTAATTTATTTGTGATATTTCTCGAGTTTGGTACGCTGGAGACATCGACGAGCTTTCCACTTGTTATGATTGGCCTATAGTAAAGTTGGCTAAATGTAAATCCGCTTATTTATAAGCGTGGTTTCTGACCACTCCGAAAGGGAAACGGTCGTGATGATACTTTACTACTTTTTACATTTTCTATCATATATCAGTGCAGTATAGTGAAAAATAATACAATAGAAAAGATTTTTTTGCTTCTTTGAAATGTTGACCAATTTTAGTTACGCTGTGTTGGAACTTAAGCCACTAGTTGGTCAACGAGAATGGGTCCAATTTCTGTTTGCAAACATACGTCTACGGTAACCTAACTTTTTTAATTATGTTATCCTGTTTCAATATCCTTTTTCATTATTTTACCTCTGACAAAGAATGTGTTCGGGTTTCCCTTTGAAAATAATTTACCTTCAACGGCTGTCTGTACAAAACCATATACAGTCCGGGTCTAACCTATAAATGTATAGACCACGTATGACCTCGTAGTAAGCGGGGCTTGTTAAATAAGACACTAATGACTAAGAGTGTGGCAACCCCAAATCCCATTACTACCTAAAACAAAACATTTCCCTAATAATACAACGGAGAAATGCGACGAACGATTTAGCTACCCACCCAGGTGGTAAGCCCTTAGTTTGACCGCATCCGTGGTCTAGTGGTAACAAACGTTGCCGTGAACTCGGGAGGTCGTGGGTTCGATTCCCACCGGGGGCAAGTTGTACATTGTATAATTTGTCTCAGTCTGGGTGTTTATTTGTTTAATAAGTATATATTAACAAAAAAAAAAGTATAATATGTAGTTTATCAACCATCTAGTTTCCGTAACACAAGCCTCGTAGCTTACCACGGAAACTAGATGGCGCTGTGTGACCTGTCTGGAAATATTTATTATTATTATTTATTTTTAAAAAAATCACAGCTTATTATATTAAACATATAAACAAAGTAGCAATAGTGTAACAC
Source organism: Tinea semifulvella (assembly GCA_910589645.1). NCBI lineage: Eukaryota > Metazoa > Arthropoda > Insecta > Lepidoptera > Tineidae > Tinea > Tinea semifulvella. The sequence continues at coordinate 10,215,817 of OU342599.1, forward strand.
AAGCCAAAGAGATTTTATATTATTTAGACAAAACAGAAATAAGAGTAAAATATAGTAATTAGATTTAAATTAATAGTGCAATCGAACTGTGACTAGCAAAAGTAAAAGAAAAATAATAATAATAATAAATAAGTGAAAACCAATAGGTTAATGATTATTTACCTAAGATAAAATGAATGAATTCTGCCTCTCAGAAGCAAAATTATACTATATATACGATTATAGCAGTATTCGTATATTAGCAAGCTAAGTGTATTTTCAAAGTCAGTCCGGGATAAGAGTTGTCTTGATACTGCCTCTGGAGATTAGTTAGATGTATCAGAGTAGAACATGGCTAAAACGATAATATAGACAAGTCATTTACAGTAATCTAAACAGGTGAATGAATAAATGTCTTGCTTACCTCGCACATCTTATATTGTTCCAAAACAAAATTTAAATTACTCAATTCGGTGCTGCACTGTAGATCCTTCGTGATTACCAAACCCACTGTTTAGTGGTCTAAATATACCTTTACGCCTAATTCATACGAATTCCTGAAAACAACGGAGGTGTTCTTGAAACTTGAGGAAAATAGGTTCTTAGAACAATCTAAAAATACGTTTTAGGAAAGACGGATGAGAGAAATAAAAATATAAAGTCGGTAAGTCTTGTTCCGAGGCACGGGAACGGTGGTGTTGTAAATCTATGACAAATGTACGCAAGAATAATAGGTGGTAGGCGCACTGATGGTGGTAATTTGCCCTTTCGTGCTGATAAACTCAGTTAAGTGTATCTACAAATTTCGGATTAAGCTTAAATTGCCGTCATGCTCAGTGAAGCCGGCATAGTGTTAGGGACTGATTGCAGTCATGATTGTCTGATTCCAGTTGCCAACATTTATAGACCTCGCCCGCTACTTACCATCAGCCCTTCGTTCCGAGACGCGATAATAGTAACCTAAGCACGCTTAAAGGTGTTCCGATACGAGCTTAAACTGTTTTGCCAAAGCTGTGTGACGTCACAAATGACATCATTTCTCGCGCTTAGACTGCTCACGATATCGAGGTAGATCGCTCTGAGCGCTGTCACTTGTTTGTCATAATGTCCCGCGCCATTTTCAAGTTAATTTTAAATTAAGTTTTCTTTTAAATTATTTAATATTATAATTCGTTTATACTGTTTGTATATTACTTCTACAACAAATCTATAATTAATATTTAAGTAGGAAGTGAAAAAAAAAAGTCTGTAACACGGCAAGTTATTTTAAAAGATCAAAATAAGTTAATAATGTTAAACTTTACACATATAAAGATAAATAAACCGAGAGATGTATATTTGTTATTCATACTCAAAGATGTTTCAATAAACTTTATTATTATTATTATTATTAGCTAATAATTTGTATCTAAAAAGCTGCATTTGGTTGACAACTGTCAAAATATGTCACTAAAACACTCGACCGCTTGCGAGTGTTTTATTCCCGCTCGCGCTATCATTGTAATGCACTTCTGACAGAAACACGACAGGTGGGTATTTATGATGCCCGGGGGATACATTTCTGCGTTATTGTGATGGATTTGAATAATTCCATTTGTTTGTATATAGATCACTTTATTACAAAAATATACGGGTGAATTTTTCAAGTGGGCTTGGATGGCTTTGCAAAATAGGGATATCGAAAAATTCTGAAATGGGCCAAACTAAACCTGCAGATTGAAAGTACCATAACTTTTCATACAAAATTCGGTAAAAAAAAGCAGTAGACACACAATCTAATATTGTCGCGAGAAAACCCTTTGATGCGCGCCACTTTACCGACATTTTTTATTTATTTTTATACTAGCACGACATGTGGCCTTGCGCCCACCTGATGGTAATTGGCGCGCGAGGGCCATGATGCCTTGTATTTGATATGGTTATAGATAGTATTACATTTTATTTTATATGTATGTATATTATTATTGTTTATATGTATAGTTTAAATGTATGAATTTGGATGTAGTATTAGTATGTAGATATGTAAATATTATTTATTTGTATGTACATGTAAGTATGTATTAATTTATATACGTCATTATATTGTCTAATTAAGCCTGTAATTGCACCTACCTTTCATTGTTTAATTGCTCTTGTTGTCCCGAAGGTTTGACTGTCATAGAATGCCGAGCGGCATTAAGTCCGCCTTTGTACTTTGTGCAATAAAGATTTAAATAAATAAATAAAATGTTAGCAACTGAAATCAGATTATGACTGACATCAGTCCCTAACGCTATACCAGCTTAACTAGACATGACGGCAATTCGACATTGCCCCGATAAGCATTCGTCATCGGCCGATTACTACGCGATGCAACGATCTACGAGTACCTGGCCACACTTATCGCGATAACCTGAATATACACCATAGCCCGCTAATATAGTCCCAATATAAGCAATACAGTTTTTGCGGCTGACGTTTACGATAGTACAGCATCAACGAAGATTCAAGCCTAACTGCAAATGAAGTGATATACGTAACCTGGACTATAGATTAACCTGAGTGGACCTATTAGCCGTACCGTTTAATTTCCATACAAATAGGATCCATAACCCTTAAGTGTTATTGCATGATGGTAAGATCTAGATTTGAAATAATCGTATTCCTACGTTTGTAGGGCTTTAAGGGTCTGTGCTAATAGTCTGTTTTAATAAAGTCAAATTGTGCTTTAAAATACGTAACTAGAACACAAAATGCTAGGCCTCCACTGCTGAAGATTCTATACTCGCCACGCTCTTTACGCTTTAGACGCAGACTTACCGGGTTCGATTCCTGGTTGGAACAAAATTATGTTTCTATACGCTAGAAACATCGGACTTGCCACTTGTCTTGAAGGACCTATAGTAAAGTTTCCTGAATGTGAATCAGCTTCAAAAAGTTGGTATCTGACCAACTCGCAATGGATACGGTCGTGATGATACTTTATATTAGTGGACCCAGGACCGACGGCTTAATGTGCTCTACAAGGCACGGGAACAGTGTATTTCTCATTGGTATACATGCCAGGGTATAGATTTTAAGAATCCTTAATCACTACGCTTGGCAGGCCGGTTGGTGATCTGCTGTGCTTTGGGGCATACCTAGGATGAATTATGAATTACGAAGAGTACAAAAATGGGCTAATAGCTATAATCCTTTTTGTGGTCTGTCTAGTTCCGCACCACACACAACACCCCAGTTCACAATGCACTGCATGCCGCCGAGTACAGACCCGGATGGCGCAGCATCACGACCTTGAGCAGTAAGGAAAATGTTGCAATGAGGAGAACATAACCCTTAGAAAAATTTTTTTTCGTAAGCTCGGCTATAATCAGCTAAATTCGCGCTTAGGCTAACATTAAGTAAAGGAATCTATTATTTTGGCAAACATATGTTTGCGTATGCGCATCGAGGCCTTTGAGATGTAGTCTTGGCGAAAAATGCTAGGGATCCCATGGTGTCATGAACCAACGTGTCAATTTTAAAACAACTCAAAATACTGACTAGGCTATCGACCATGTCGTATTATTTTGACACATTGCCAAAAAGGGAGGAGAAAACCTAGAAAAACTCCTAACCCTTGTTACAGTTGCCAGTAACAACTGGCAAGATGGAAGGAAAGAGATCGGGAGGCGGAAGCCCGGTACGGTGGTGCGACACTAGCGTCCATGATGCTGTGTATGCCACTGAAGATCGGTATCGGATCAGTATCATCAAAACGCACACCCATGACATGACATTGCGGGGTAGGTAGAGACAATTGAGTGCCATTTGTCACGATCACAACATACCTCTTTAGCTTTTTCAACATTCATCAACGTCTTTATAGATGCCCTTTTGTTTCGATGGCTTTTTAATGCACCTTCAGCTATTGTTTTATTTATCTTGTCATAGGTGAGTCTTGGTCTGCCAGGGCCTCTTTTACCCACAACTTTCGCATTATATATCTGGTTCGTCAAACTCTCTTCGCTCACCCTTTTAACATGCCCGAACCATCGGAGCATGCTTTATTTCATACCTACCTTTTTGCGTATTTCACCATTAAGTATGCGGTCTGTTAAAGTTACGCTGCATATCCGACGCAACGACCTCATTTCTACTGCATTAACTCTACTCTCATGCGTATTCTCTGTCTCCTTTTCTCTGTTTTAAACGAGCCTGCGACTCCGAAATACCTCAAGGACAATTTTGCCTATCTCTCTTCTTTCCACGATAAATCTTTACGTTCTCCTCACCACTCTCTTCTTTCTGTTCCCTCACATCATTCTGGATTTGTCTCCAACTCCTTCGTAGTAGCTGCCACAAAATTATGGAATGATCTTCCAGTAAACATAAGGCAGGCAAGTAACAGATTGTCGTTTAAAAAACTGGTCTATTCACACTTCATGAATAGCTCTAAACCACGTTAGTAAGTTGTATTTGTGTATGTTTATGTACAAGTTTGTGTATGTATTAGTATTTAGTATATTGATATTATAATACATATATAAGAATATATAAGTAGGTATTTGTTGAATTATCCTATAATTGTATAATACTGTTACTTTCATTGCACCTTTATTTGTTCAAATTTGTCCCTAAGGTTTGGCTGTCAGAGAATGTCTACGGGCATTAAGTCCGCCTTTGTGCAATAAAGTTTTTAAATAAATAAATATTCCGACATATCCAACACATCTCTTCCATACATAAGTGTTGGTACCAGCATGGTAGAATGTTTAAGTTTGAAGTAATATCCTGCCGCCGCTGTATCATTTAATCTGACTCTACAGAGGCCTATGTTTATACATTCATGAACTAAAAAACACTCAATGCACCGTCCATTAATCCTAATGCTCTCGTTCTATCACAGACGGATTTTGTTTTATTTTTCAACCGGCTTCGAACGATTAGTTCTTCGTTGTTCATTGAAACGGTAGCAAATGTACTGGTTTATTTTTATCGCTTTACATAACTACTAGTGAAGTATCATTACGACAGTGATTAAGAGTCATGGGTCAGATAGAGGGATCGTCCAGGTCCGGTTAATGGGCCGGGGACATTTTCCCGTGGCCGGATTTCAGCCGGTAATTCATGCACGCTGTTATTGGTACAACAGTACCCTTGTGGCTCACGAACTCAAGGGGATAGGTTCGACTAATTCTCTAGGAAGTGGCCTTTCGTTGGTGAGCCGAGCGCAAGTCGGAGCGATATTCTGGAGATACTAAAAGTGTCCGTCTCCAACTCCTCAATATCTTTGCACATTCCCTTGTGGAGTAGCACCATTTGCCACTGTCTTCACATACCTCTTTCGGCCTTGCCCTTTTATCGCGTCGACTCTTGATTGAACTTTTAATCGTTTTATAGGTAACCTTTATATGGCAACTAGCTGACCCGGTGAACTTCGTACCGCCTGACAGTCAATGTTTTAGTTATAATTATTGTATTGATGTTAGGTTCGGTCCAGCCATGGTCAATGGTAATATTTTTTATTTGTTTTTATTATTATTTATTTATTTACCGTCTGGCCAGCGTGGCGAGTGTAGGCCAAATTCTCCAGTTCTGGAAGGCCCATCTCCAGCAGTGGAGGTCTAGGACGCTTTGTTCTAGGGCTGTAATGAATGAAAAAAAAATATATATATATATATTGGCTTGTATGTATTGACAATATCCAAGTGTTACGTGCTAACCATACGGAAATAAATTATTTTGATTTGATTTGAATGAATGTACCCTCAGTAGGTAGTAGTACCCACAAATTAGAACTGATGCGCGCCACCTATCGGACAATAGTAGTACTATGTCAGAAACCTTTGCCGATGTTCACACAACATATTCCTAATGTTTCATCCCGATCGGTCAAGTAGTTTTGAAATGCATAGGGAACAACATACATACACACAGACATTCCTTTATATATATATATATATATATATAGATTACTTCTAACCAGTAACATAATGAATATATTTAATAACGATTAAATCAAAGATATTTTAAAAATAAAATATTTTTAAAATTAATTATAATTAAAACTTATTTTTATTATTTTTGTTTATTAATTTCATTTGTTAGGTTTTCTTTTTAATTAATTAATACTGTAATTCTTTTATACTGTAGGTATGTATATTACTTTGAAAAAAAAATGAATATTTGATATTTAATTTAAAAAAAAAAACCTAGGAAATAAAAGTTTCTAAACCGCTCGTCGCATTTCCTCGTTGAATAATTAGGGAAAAAAAATGTTAAAGGTAGTTGGCATTTGGGATTTAATATACCCCATTAAGGCGCGGTGATGGCTCGGTTGTAATATTTGATACCCCATTATTTCAACCCACAGTTTTCATTCTTTGTTCGAGTAGAATATATTAAAAGTTTACACTAAGAAGGAACGCGAATTTGCACAATTCTAAGCGTACTAAGTGTATTTAAGTACGCCTAATACGATTTCTAACAGTTTTTTTCTGTACTGTAATCAGCATGTTGGATTCGGTCCCTAAGGGGCGTAGTTTTGGACCTAATGTGCGTTGGGAATAATTACGTTTACGACTTTAAGGCAAATTTAAGCACAAATTACTCGAAGTTTAGCTGTATATGGGTGTAAAATAGTTTTTTTTTTATTTTTACCAAAAAAATACAAAATACTTACCCAAGAAATTAGCCTAATAGAACTAGATAATCCACACTAATAGTGTGTATTCTTTAAAATCTTAGTAAGGTCGGTTCGAACGCCGGCAGTACTATTGAGAAATACACTTTTCTTACGTACAATTAGATTACAATAGATTTACAAAACCACCATTCTCGGGCGTCAGAGTGCACGTTAAGCCGTCGGTACCAGTTCCTTTAATACCAACTTGTCCCGTCCCTACGCGTCTGGCCAGCGTGGCCAGTGTAGGCCAAATTCTAGAAAGCCCATCTTCAACAATGAAAGGCCTAGGACTATGTGTTCTAGGGGCTGTGATCATAATGATTATACATGTAAAATAAGTTTTCAACTATATACGAAAATTGTCAGTCTTACAGTCAGTTTCTCGTATTTTTGGTACTTAATTATTACTTAAGTAAAAATTAACAGGTTTATTTTTACTTAAAAAAAGAATTGATAGAATTGTTAGAACATCATAGTTCAATTTCAATTTCAATTCGTAAATTGTGCAAGTAGGCATAGGACAAAAAGAGATTCTGCAATTTTACACGTCACTTTTTAAAATATTAATATAAAACAATATAATTCTATAGTACATATTGGTGTAGGTATCTGGAGCAGTACATGTTAACCATCATTTGGGAAAAGAAACAATAAAATATTAAATTAACAAAATTATTTTATAGTTTAAGATCACCGTATCTTTGGTATCGCTTGGGAATCTCGATTTGTACACTTAAAAAGTTACACACTGCGGCACGATATAAAAAAAAACAAGTTTTCAATGGAACTGACAGTTATATGAGGTACCAACTATCATGCTCCATCTGTCATGATAAAAAGTCAGTGATACACCCCATTTTTTTTTTTTTTTTTAATAATTTCAAATTGAATATTATTATTATTATTATTTTTTTCGTCTTTCCCTAACTACGACACTGGCAAATTGTTATTAATGCCAAAACAAAAAAAAAAAAAGTTGTTAGTCAGAAAGGAGGCAAAGTCCGTCCAAAGAGGTTGCACAAAGCCGCAACAACGCCTTTGATAATTAAAATTAAGTTACAAATACCTTGGTACCGGTTACGAATTTGCGCCGTTTGGGATCGAGACGATGGGCCCATGGGGACCGTCAGCGAGGCGCTTGGTCAAGGAGTTGTCAAAGCGGCTGACAAAAAGGTGTGGAGACAGGAAGGCCGGCAATTATTTCTTGCCAACGTATTAGCCTCGCTATACAGAGGGGAATTGTTGCCAGTCTCCTTGTGACTATCTCGGATGGGACGTCTCTAGAGGACATTTTTTATTTATAGTTTAGTTTATTTTTAATTTTATCATTAAGGTAGCTTTTAATTTATATTAAATGTACATATATTAGTTTTTATGATTGTATCAAGAATTTGTAACCTTTCATAATTAATTTTTATAAACAATTAAATTATATAGTTACAAACAAAAATACCCGTATATTTTTAAAATACAACTAAAACAGTTATTCGTAAAACAAGGAAAGTTGACAACAACATTAGCATAGTCCAAAATTGAAATAGAATAATTTGTCGTTTTGTCTAATCGCAGCACTTTTAAGTTATTCATTGACTTATACTTTAAGACCAAACTTTTTTGAAGCAACCAGGAATTTATGTGCCATAATCACTGAACATAATACGGTTATTGGTATGGCAGTTATGCGGGTTTTAAAAATAGGATGCTGGTTCGCGGCCATCGATTATAGCTCCAGCAGTGGGAAACCTGCGCGAGTCACAGCAGTACAAAGCTACTCCAAAACTAGAATTATCTGTAGAGAATCCACTTATTTAAACTAGCAATGACGAGGACTCCAATAGCCAAGCATCGCTTTCTGGTCAGACGATCCAGGTGCGGTTTAAATGTCGCGGGTGTAATTTCACTTCATATCAGCGGATGCTGGTGAATACAATGAGCTGCGCGGTCTGAGATAGCTTCGTGGTGGTCTTCTCGAGGAGACAAGGCACACCAATGTTCATGACCTATAGTCCGAAGCACACTGACGAAATATAACAAGCTCGGCGCGTATAAGGGCTATCGACCGTAGCGCCATCTAGCTAAATGACGGCGCATGGAATCAACGAACATTAGCTAGCCTTGTAAAGGGTTCTCACAAATAAGACTAGCAGGCGGTAGCTTTTGCTGCGGCCCGACCAGTTATTATATAAAAAAAAACCCTTACATACCCTCTCACAGTGTACAGGTACTTACTGTACGCTGTCGGCCCATCTCCAACATTCTAGGGGTTGTGACGATATTTGTGCTGTTTGCTGTAACAACTCTGGGCCAAAGCGCAAAAAAGTTTTTAAAAGACATAATACCGCGTCTTGGCTCCGGTGACAAGAGAGCTGGCATTTTCTTCGCCCAAAAATCAGTATTGCGATTCAGCGGGGAAATGCAGCCAGCGTTCTTGCCACCATTCCACGCGGACGGGACTTATGTCCCTATCCTTAGAATAAGTATTAATATTATTTTTATTTTATATTTTGTAAATATTTTTTACCACTTTTTTTAGTTAGTTGATTTATAAAATTAAAAGCCCAGTCAAAAATGAGGTCAATGTTAGGTTTTATAACTCATATCTAAGGGAATATTTATGTAACTCGGTTATAACATTAGCATTTTTATATCATTTCCTTGTCATTCCGACATTCCATTTGCATACTATTTAATAGTGTTAATTAAAAATTATAACGAAGACCACAACCCCTTGTAGAGTAGTTAGAAACCAGTTGTAACTCGTATAATACGCCTTTGAGCATCATGAGAAATGGTAAGCTCTATCTCTGGTCATCTAGTTAGGTTATATCATCATCACCACAATATTTAGCTTTATTTTAGTATAGGTAAATAAGACAAGCCGTCTGGCCAGCGTGGCGAGTGTAGGCCAAATTCTCCAGATATATGTTCTGGAAGGCCCTTCTCCAGCAGTGGAGGTCTAGGACACTGTGTTCTAGGGGCTGTAATGATGATGATGATGAAATAAGACAATGCCCCTTTACAGCTGCTATCCACTATTAGAATTAAGCTTGTTATTCTCAGGCAATATGCCCTTATTAGCAGACTGTTCCTTGCTGTTTTAATCAATGTCCTAGTTTTTAAGTAAGTAATAATGTAACCGACCACCGCCTCCGTGGTCTAGTGGTAACAAACGTTGTCGTGAACTCGGGAGGTCGTGGGTTCGATTCCCACCGGGGGCAAGTTGTACATTGTATAATTTGTCTCGGTCTGGGTGTTTATATGTATAATATGTATATTGTTGCGAACTCCTTAAGCATATTTTTCTATTACATTTTATGACGATTTTCTGCCATTTTTGATACCTATTTTATTTTGTCAAAATTCAAGTGTCAAATAAACAATTTGTAAAAAGCAGACGAGTTTTCGTAAAAATCATTTAATATAGCCCAATCCGCTATATATATATTTACAAAAAAAAAAGTATAATATGTAGTTTATCAACCATCTAGTTTCCGTAACACAAGCCTCGTAGCTTACCACGGAAACTAGATGGCGCTGTGTGACCTGTCTGGAAATATTTATATAAAAAAAAAAATCGTGTTTAGGGCTGATGTATTCTGTACAATGTCCTTTAAAGACAATTAAACAAAAATGTTAAATATTATTCTAAATAACAAAAATATTATTTTTCAAGGCAAAACCTTCAATTCGTAACAACAAGTATGGATTATTTAATGCGTGTGACCAAGCTTCTATTCATTAAAGGTTTGTTTTAACGATGATTTATGTACAAAATTTGTGTAAAGCCGCAACTTACACTAACGAATAGTTTTAATTAATCTAGCCATGAACTCAAACTATTATATAACACCGCTATCCAAACAAAATTATCTTGTATTAAACATATGAGCAAAGTAGTAATAGTGGAACACAAGCCAAAGAGATTTTATATTATTTAGACAATTAGGTAAAGTATCATCACGACCGTATACCTTCCAAATGTTTCAGCACCATAACCAGCCTACGTCTAGGAGCTCCTTGCACTTTTCCACATCGCTGCCAATGTGGAGACAACGTCGGGGCACTCGGCCACCACGGCCTTTCCTGCAGCAAGAGCACAGGTCGCATCCCAAGACACGCCTGTCTCAATGACGTCATTCGTCGGGCCCTTGTGTCTGTGGGTTCGCCAGCAATATTAGAACCCAGTGGCATGGCCCGCGACGATGGCAAGCGGCCCGATGGAATGACGTTGGTTCCATGGAGGATTGATGACTTGTCCTTGACCTCTAAGGACCCAGGCGCTGCTGCATTACAAGCAGAGAACCTCAAGCGGCGGAAATACACTCAGCTTATTGGGAGATGTGTTTTTGCGCCGTTTGGAGTTGAAACTCTTGGGCCGTGGGGACCAAGTGCAAATGAAATTTTCAAGGCGTTGTCAAAACAGCTCGTTAACACCTCGGGAGACAAAAGGGCTGGGCAATATTTGGGCCAAAGGATCAGCATTGCCATTCAATGTGGCAATGCTGCCAGTATCCTTGGTACTTTGCCCATTGGCAGCGATTTGAAGCAAATTTTTTATTTATAAAATTTTCTTCATTTATATATATATATTTATTTTTAGTTGTATTTTTATTGATTAATTAGGTTTATTTTTATTAATAGTCATTTATGTTTTAAAATGTAAGTTTTTAGTTTATTAATATTTTATTTCAATTCCTCCGAATAAAATAATTAAATGTATTTATTTACAATAATAAATATTATTGTGTCCCGACCAGGAATCGAACCTGGTACCTCGGAGTCTAAATCCACGGACTTAACCGCTAGACCACGGAGGCAGTCTATATAATATAAAATAAGTCAAAGAAATAGAAAAAAATATAATTTAATAAACAGAAATATAAGACGTTAAAATCTAAATATGACATGCTTATCGGGTACCTAAAGGTTTTTTTGTCGACAACACAACATTACGAGGCAACACTCGGGTCAAACAGCTATAATAAAATAAAATTTATGAGAGGCAGGACCAAGTATAAAATTGATTTGTAGCATTAGTATTTTAGCCAGCCTGTCTCTGTTCTTTCTCTTCGAATAAATAAATAAATAAAGTGGATTTGCACAGACAGTCAGTGATAAGAGTCTCGATACTGTCTCTAGTGATCAGTTAGATGGATCAGAATAGAAGATGGCTACTGGAATCAGACATTCATGCTATATCAATCTTACACTATGCCGGTTTGTCTCGGCATGCAACAATTAGAGCCTGATCCCGAAACGTGTGGATACACTTTACTGGTTTTATCGGCACGAACGGTGGATACTTGCCCGCCACTGCAGACTGGGCAAATTACCAACCATCAATCGGCCTACCACCTATTTGTTGTTCTTGTTGAAAGTATGTGACATTTGCAATGATGTCAATTGCCAATTTTTACTTTCAAAGAGGATTAATATTGTAAGCTTGCATATTTATATGAACTTAACACCGCTTGAAAAAACGAAAATCTCATACCGTTTCATTTTTTGCCCTGTCTTGTTATAATTTTAATTTCTGTGACCAATATTAAGGGAGCCTCTGGCATATCGGAGCTGTCAAGCGTGTTCCCGGTTCGGGACAGCCTGTCATGGCATTATCCCTATCACTTATTGCCGCTGGGTGAAGCTTAATTATTTGCAATTTAAAGTTATGTTTTACGGATAAATACCATTTGTCTATTTATAATAATTACACGGATAACCATGTTACAGCAATTATAGTCATGTCACAAATACAATTCAAATTCTTCAAACAAAAATTCATAAGCCACAACATATTACAAATCATGATTGAACCCAAGCAATTATTAACACTTCAATATTAATCAATGTTTAATTATTTATTTAACTATAAAGACTCTCTCAAATAGGCGCGTTATTATCGGTCGATAATACAGGATGCGTTCTTGCGATATCTGTTTTTAGTACATTATGTATTAGGACAGCTATGAAGTTACACAATGCTGCGATAATGACGACGCAATAGAAATAGGACGCATGCGTCATGCGAACTTACGTTTTCGACAATCATAATCGGATTTTGAAAGGTGTTCAAGCGATCTCTGTTAATAATAATTAATTATTTATTGTACTAAACCATAACAAGTGCAGATACATGGACGAGCTTAATGCCGTAAATGCATATTTTACCAACTAACCTTTGTGCCTGAGATCTGCAATAATCGGCTGCAGAAGGTTACGAATAAAATAGATAGTTGAAATTATTTATTACTATAATTCATTTTATTATTTGGTTTTATTTTTTAGTTTCATTTTAATTTAATTATTTATAACACTTTTATAATAAAATTACTTTAAAAATGATAATTTTACTGCGAGTGAGTTTGTAGAGTTGTTCCATCAACTAACACCCGTTACTTTGTTACTTTGTTTGCCGAGTGTTATTGCATAGCATTATAAATTTTTTCAAACTACCTGCATTTGGTGTATTATTTTATATTTGCAATTGCGTTTGTTTGATAGTTATATGTACTATTATGTTTTAATTATTTAAATTGTTTATAAATATTTGATTGTAACTATGCTCACAAATAGTAGGGAATGAACTGGTCTCCATGAGGCATACTTAGATTTAAGGCTTTTTTTATATTGTACATTTTGGTTAATAAATTATTATTACTACTATATAAAACACAAATTACTTACATAAAGAGAAAGAAAGAAAGATAAATATTTTATTTGCCACATATCAATAAACATATTTTAATCAAATAAAGCCTGGTAGTATACACAAAAATAAAGAAAGGCATGCTCCGATGGTTCGGGCATGTCGAAAGGATGAGCGAAGAGAGATTGGCGAACCAGTATTATAATGCGAAAGTTGTGGGTAAAAGAGGCCCTGGCAGACCAAGACTTGCCTATCATGATCAAATAAATAAAACATTGGCTGAAGGTGAATTAAAAAGCCATCGAAACAAAAGGGCATGTATGAAGAGGTTGATGAATGTCGACAAAGCGAAAGAGGTATGTCGTGATCGTGTCAAATGGCGCTCGATTGTCTCTGCCTAGCCCGCAAAGGATTTGGCGTGAAGATATGTATGTATCTTCGAATATTGTAAGAGATGCCTGTCTGATAATTAAAGGAAGTGTATTCCACTGGCAAGCTGCAGATACTGTAAAGTCTGTTGAAAGGTTTGTCAATGGTCACTGTAAATCGCTATCGCTATTAAATGGCAATACTGCTGCCACTGTTAATAAAATGGGCTTTGGTTTAATCGGGTAAGGGCACGTTTATTTATAAAAACAATTAACCTATATTTCTTTGCCCAGACTTTGCATTGGTCAATGCATTAGGCATTTGAGATCTCCCCGGAGTACACGACAAATCTGAACGTCCAGTGTTTGTAATTAATGTTCCATGTTCCAATATAGTTATGTCGTGTGCCACAATGTAATTGATTGCTCCCTCAAATTATACCAAACATAGTTGCAAATTGCTAATAAATTGGCGTGAATGCTTTTTCACTTAATTACTAACTGTTAAGAGTAGCTTAGAAAAGGGAATCATTTATTAACTTATAAATAATTGGCAAGAGACCCGATGGTATGACGTTGGATCTCTGGGAACGAGGACGTGTTCTGGTGTGGGAAACCACGTGCGTCGACACTCTCGGCGCGACGCATCTCAGGGGGCGGCGAATAAACTGGGAGTCGCGGCGGAAAATGCGGAGTCTGGCAAGCAGCGCAAGTTTATAAATATATTCAAAGATTACATATTTGTGCCGTTTGCTGTAGAAACTGTGGGCGCAAATTTTCTTTAAATGGATACTTTTGATCCTTACAAGAAACTAAATCAAATGGCATTAAAATCATTTATAAAAAAAATTTTGAGACAAGAAATATTGAAAAGTACAAAATACAAAGCCTCTATCGAAGTAGCTATTAAAACTTGTCATAAAAAAGAGAGTACTATAAATAAAAATAAAAAAAGAAAAAAGTCAATAAACGAGAATTTAATAAACGAGAATTGAACGGCAGAACCGTTCCAGGTATACTCTTCTCGTTTATAGGATCCTGTTATTTTAATATCAATCCCATAGAAACATCACGGGAAAATTGGCAAGATATTGATGAAATCCCATGTTATTTCTTATGGCAAAACTCAGAAATCAGAGAAAAGCTGAAAAATATTTTCCATTGAGGATTCACGTCATTCCCATACAAAAGAAAAAAGGTTTTTCCTGTTTCTGTCAATACTTGTTATCCAAACTTTGTTGGTCCCATGGAGACTTTTGATCCTTATAAGAAACTGAATTAAATGGCATAAAAAAAAATCATTTGTAAAAAAATTATAATTTTGAGACAAAAAATATTGGAAAAAGAAAAATACAAAGCCTCTATTTAAACAACTATTAAAAGTTGTCTTAATAAAGAGAGTACTTAAATAAAAATAAAATAAAACAATAAACGAGAATTGAACGACAGACCCGTTCCAGGTATACTCTTCTCGTTTATAGGATCCTGGTACTTTAAAATCAATCCCATAGAAAAATCACGGGAAAATTGGCAATTTATTGTTGAAATCCCATGTTATTTCTTATGGCAAAACTCAGAAATCTGAGAAAAGCTGAAAAATATTTTCCATTGAGGATTCTAGTAGACGTCATTCCCATAGAAAAGAAAAAAGGTTTTTTCTGTTCCTGTCAATACTTGTTATCCAAACTTTGTTGGTCCCATGGAGACTTTTGATCCTTACAAGAAACTGAATCAATTGG
Source organism: Tinea semifulvella (assembly GCA_910589645.1). Classification (NCBI taxonomy): domain Eukaryota; kingdom Metazoa; phylum Arthropoda; class Insecta; order Lepidoptera; family Tineidae; genus Tinea; species Tinea semifulvella. Next base: position 10,231,195 of record OU342599.1, read on the forward strand.
CATAAAAAAATCATTTGTAAAAAAAAATAATTTTGTGACAAAAAATATTGGAAAAAGAAAAATACAAAGCCTATATCGAAATAGCTATTAAAAGTTGTCTTAAAAAAGAGGGTACTATAAATAAAAATAAAAAAAGAAAATACAATAAACGAGAATTGAACGGCAGACCCGTTCCAGGTATACTCTTCTCGTTTATAGGATCCTGGTACTTTAAAATCAATCCCATAGAAAAATCACGGGAAAATTGGCAATTTTTTGATGAAATCCCATGTTATTTCTTATGGCGAAACTCATAAATCTGAGAAAAGCTGAAAAATATTTTCTATTGAGGATTCTAGAGAACGTCATTCCCATACAAAAGAAAAAAGGTTTTTCTTGTTCCTGTCAATACTTGTTATCCAAACTTTGTTGGTCCCATGAAGAATTTTGATCCTTACAAGAGACTGAATCAAATGGCATTAAAAAAATATTTGTAAAAAATAATAATTTTAAAACAAAAAATATTGGAAAAAGAAAAATACAAAGCCTATATCGAAATAGCTATTAAAAGTTGTCTTAAAAAAGAGGGTACTATAAATAAAAATAAAAAAAGAAAATACAATAAACGAGAATTGAACGGCAGACCCGTTCCAGGTATACTCTTCTCGTTTATAGGATCCTGGTACTTTAAAATCAATCCCATAGAAAAATCACGGGAAAATTGGCAATTTTTTGATGAAATCCCATGTTATTTCTTATGGCGAAACTCAGAAATCTGAGAAAAGCTGAAAAATATTTTCCATTGAGGATTCTAGTAGACGTCATTCCCATACAAAAGAAAAAAAGGTTTTTCCCGTTTCTGTCAATACTTGTTATTCAAACTGTGTTGGTCCCATGGAGACTTTTGATCCTTACAAAAGACTGAATCAAATGGCAATAAAAAAATCATTTGTAAAAAATAATAATTTTCAAACAAAAAATATTGGAAAAAGAAAAATACAAAGCCTCTATCAAAATAGCTATTAAAAGTTGTCTTAAAAAAGAGGGTACAATAAATAAAAATAAAAAAATAAAATACAATAAACGAGAATTGAACGGCAGACCCGTTCCAGGTATACTCTTCTCGTTTATGGGCTCCTGGTACTTCAAAATCTATCCCATACAAAAATCTCATGAAAATTGGCAATTTTTTGATGAAATCCCATGTTATTTCTTATGGCGAAACTGAGAAATCTGAGAAAAGCTGAAAAATATTTTCCATTGAGGATTCTAGTAGACGTCATTCCTATACAAAAGAAAAAAGGTTTTTCCTGTTCCTATCAATACTTGTTATCCAAACTTTGTTGGTCCCATAAAGACTTTTGATCCTTACAAGAAACTGAATCAAATGGCATAAAAAAAAACATTAATAAAAAAAATATATTTTGAGACAAAAAATATTGGAAAAAGAAAAATACAAAGCCGATATCGAAATAGCTATTAAAAGTTGTCTTAAAAAAGAGGGTACTATAAATAAAAATAAAAAAAGAAAATACAATAAACGAGAATTGAACGGCAGACCCGTTCCTGGTATACTCTTCTCGTTTATAGGATCCTGGTACTTTAAAATCAATCCCATAGAAAAATCACGGGAAAATTGGCAATTTTTTGTTGAAATCCCATGTTATTTCTTATGGCGAAACTCAGAAATCTGAGAAAAGCTGAAAAATATTTTCCATTGAGGATTCTAGTAGACGTCATTCCCATACAAAAGAAAAAAGGTTTTTCCCCTTTCTGTCAATACTTGTTATCCAAACTGTGTTAGTCCCAAGGAGACTTTTGATCCTTACACGAGACTGAATCAAATGGCAATAAAAAAATCATTTGTTAAAAAAAATAATTTTGAGACAAAAAATATTGGAAAAAGAAATATACAAAGCCTATATCGAAATAGCTATTAAAAATTGTCTTAAAAAAGAGGGTACTATAAATAAAAATAAAAAAAGAAAATACAATAAACGAGAATTGAACGGCAGACCCGTTCCAGGTATACTCTTCTCGTTTATAGGATCCTGGTACTTTAAAATCAATCCCATAGAAAAATCACGGGAAAATTGGCAATTTTTTGATGAAATCCCATGTTATTTCTTATGGCGAAACTCATAAATCTGAGAAAAGCTGAAAAATATTTTCTATTGAGGATTCTAGAGAACGTCATTCCCATACAAAAGAAAAAAGGTTTTTCTTGTTCCTGTCAATACTTGTTATCCAAACTTTGTTGGTCCCATGAAGAATTTTGATCCTTACAAGAGACTGAATCAAATGGCATTAAAGTTTCGATAACAAGTATTGACAGAAACAGGAAAAACCTTTTTTCTTTTGCATGGGAATGACGTCTACTAGAATTTTGATCCTTACAAGAGACTGAATCAAATGGCATTAAAAAAATATTTGTAAAAAATAATAATTTTCAAACAAAAAATATTGGAAAAAGAAAAATACAAAGCCTCTATCAAAATAGCTATTAAAAGTTGTCTTAAAAAAGAGGGTACAATAAATAAAAATAAAAAAATAAAATACAATAAACGAGAATTGAACGGCAGACCCGTTCCAGGTATACTCTTCTCGTTTATGGGCTCCTGGTACTTCAAAATCTATCCCATACAAAAATCTCATGAAAATTGGCAATTTTTTGATGAAATCCCATGTTATTTCTTATGGCGAAACTGAGAAATCTGAGAAAAGCTGAAAAATATTTTCCATTGAGGATTCTAGTAGACGTCATTCCTATACAAAAGAAAAAAGGTTTTTCCTGTTCCTGTCAATACTTGTTATCCAAACTTTGTTGGTCCCATAAAGACTTTTGATCCTTACAAGAAACTGAATCAAATGGCATAAAAAAAACATTAATAAAAAAAAAATATTTTGAGACAAAAAATATTGGAAAAAGAAAAATACAAAGCCTATATCAAAATAGCTATTAAAAGTTGTCTTAAAAAAGAGGGTACTATAAATAAAAATAAAAAAAGAAAATACAATAAACGAGAATTGAACGGCAGACCCGTTCCAGGTATACTCTTCTCGTTTATAGGATCCTGGTACTTTAAAATCAATCCCATAGAAAAATCACGGGAAAATTGGCAATTTTTTGATAAAATCCCATGTTATTTCTTATGGCGAAACTCAGAAATCTGAGAAAAGCTGAAAAATATTTTCCATTGAGGATTCTAGTAGACGTCATTCCCATACAAAAGAAAAAAAGGTTTTTCCCGTTTCTGTCAATACTTGTTATTCAAACTGTGTTGGTCCCATGGAGACTTTTGATCCTTACAAGAGACTGAATCAAATGGCATAAAAAAAATCATTTGTAAAAAATAATAATTTTGAGACAAAAAATATTGGAAAAAGAAAAATACAAAGCCTATATCGAAATAGCTATTAAAAATTGTCTTAAAAAAGAGGGTACTATAAATAAAAATAAAAAAAGAAAATACAATAAACGAGAATTGAACGGCAGACCCGTTCCAGGTATACTCTTCTCGTTTATGGGCTCCTGGTACTTCAAAATTTATCCCATACAAAAATCTCATGAAAATTGGCAATTTTTTGATGAAATCCCATGTTATTTCTTATGGCGAAACTCAGAAATCTGAGAAAAGCTGAAAAATATTTTCCATTGAGGATTCTAGTAGACGTCATTCCCATACAAAAGAAAAAAGGTTTTTCCCCTTTCTGTCAATACTTGTTATCCAAACTGTGTTGGTCCCATGGAGACTTTTGATCCTTACAAGAGACTGAATCAAATGGCAATAAAAAAATCATTTGTAAAAAATAATAATTTTGAAACAAAAAATATTGGAAAAAGAAAAATACAAAGCCTCTATCAAAATAGCTATTAAAAGTTGTCTTAAAAAAGAGGGTACAATAAATAAAAATAAAATACAATAAACGAGAATTGAACGGCAGACCCGTTCCAGGTATACAAAGCCTCTATCAAAATAGCTATTAAAAGTTGTCTTAAAAAAGAGGGTACAATAAATAAAAATAAAATACAATAAACGAGAATTGAACGGCAGACCCGTTCCAGGTATACTCTTCTCGTTTATGGGCTCCTGGTACTTCAAAATCTATCCCATACAAAAATCTCATGAAAATTGGCAATTTTTTGATGAAATCCCATGTTATTTCTTATGGCGAAACTCAGAAATCTGAGAAAAGCTGAAAAATATTTTCCATTGAGGATTCTAGTAGACGTCATTCCCATGCAAAAGAAAAAAGGTTTTTCCTGTTTCTGTCAATACTTGTTATCGAAACTTTGTTGGTCCCATGGAGACTTTTGATCCTTACAAGAAACTAAATCAAATGGCATAAAAAAATCATTTGTTAAAAAAAATAATTCTGAGACAAAAAATATTGGAAAAAGAAAAATACAAAGCCTATATCGAAATAGCTATTAAAAATTGTCTTAAAAAAGAGGGTACTATAAATAAAAATAAAAAAAGAAAATACAATAAACGAGAATTGAACGGCAGACCCGTTCCAGGTATACTCTTCTCGTTTATAGGATCCTGGTACTTTAAAATCAATCCCATAGAAAAATCACGGGAAAATTGGCAATTTTTTGATGAAATCCCATGTTATTTCTTATGGCGAAACTTAGAAATCTGAGAAAAGCTGAAAAATATTTTCTATTGAGGATTCTAGTAGACGTCATTCCCATACAAAAGAAAAAAGGTTTTTCCTGTTTCTGTCAATACTTGTTATCGAAACTTTGTTGGTCCCATGGAGACTTTTGATCCTTACAAGAAACTAAATCAAATGGCATAAAAAAATCATTTGTTAAAAAAAATAATTTTGAGACAAAAAATATTGGAAAAAGAAAAATACAAAGCCTATATCGAAATAGCAATTAAAAATTGTCTTAAAAACAGGGTACTATAAATAAAAATAAAAAAAGAAAATACAATAAACGAGAATTGAACGGCAGACCCGTTCCAGGTATACTCTTCTCGTTTATAGGATCCTGGTACTTTAAAATCAATCCCATAGAAAAATCACGGGAAAATTGGCAATTTTTTGATGAAATCCCATGTTATTTCTTATGGCGAAACTTAGAAATCTGAGAAAAGCTGAAAAATATTTTCTATTGAGGATTCTAGTGGACGTCATTCCCATACAAAAGAAAAAAGGTTTTTCCTGTTTCTGTCAATACTTGTTATCGAAACTTTGTTGGTCCCATGGAGACTTTTGATCCTTATAAGAAACTGAATTAAATGGCATAAAAAAATCATTTGTAAAAAAATAATAATTTTGGGACAAAAAATATTGGAAAAAGAAAAATACAAAGCCTATATCGAAATAGCTATTAAAAATTGTCTTAAAAAAGAGGGTACTATAAATAAAAATAAAAAAAGAAAATACAATAAACGAGAATTGAACGGCAGACCCGTTCCAGGTATACTCTTCTCGTTTATGGGCTCCTGGTACTTCAAAATCTATCCCATACAAAAATCTCATGAAAATTGGCAATTTTTTGATGAAATCCCATGTTATTTCTTATGGCGAAACTCAGAAATCTGAGAAAAGCTGAAAAATATTTTCCATTGAGGATTCTAGTAGACGTCATTCCCATACAAAAGAAAAAAGGTTTTTCCCCTTTCTGTCAATACTTGTTATCCAAACTGTGTTGGTCCCATGAAGACTTTTGATCCTTACAAGAGACTGAATCAAATGGCAATAAAAAAATCATTTGTAAAAAATAATAATTTTGAAACAAAAAATATTGGAAAAAGAAAAATACAAAGCCTCTATCAAAATAGCTATTAAAATTTGTCTTAAAAAAGAGGGTACAATAAATAAAAATAAAATACAATAAACGAGAATTGAACGGCAGACCCGTTCCAGGTATACTCTTCTCGTTTATGGGCTCCTGGTACTTCAAAATCTATCCCATACAAAAATCTCATGAAAATTGGCAATTTTTTGATGAAATCCCATGTTATTTCTTATGGCGAAACTCAGAAATCTGAGAAAAGCTGAAAAATATTTTCCATTGAGGATTCTAGTAGACGTCATTCCCATGCAAAAGAAAAAAGGTTTTTCCTGTTTCTGTCAATACTTGTTATCGAAACTTTGTTGGTCCCATGGAGACTTTTGATCCTTACAAGAAACTAAATCAAATGGCATAAAAAAATCATTTGTTAAAAAAAATAATTCTGAGACAAAAAATACTGGAAAAAGAAAAATACAAAGCCTATATCGAAATAGCTATTAAAAATTGTCTTAAAAAAGAGGGTACTATAAATAAAAATAAAAAAAGAAAATACAATAAACGAGAATTGAACGGCAGACCCGTTCCAGGTATACTCTTCTCGTTTATGGGCTCCTGGTACTTCAAAATCTATCCCATACAAAAATCTCATGAAAATTGGCAATTTTTTGATGAAATCCCATGTTATTTCTTATGGCGAAACTCAGAAATCTGAGAAAAGCTGAAAAATATTTTCCATTGAGGATTCTAGTAGACGTCATTCCCATACAAAAGAAAAAAGGTTTTTCCCCTTTCTGTCAATACTTGTTATCCAAACTGTGTTGGTCCCATGGAGACTTTTGATCCTTACAAGAGACTGAATCAAATGGCAATAAAAAAATCATTTGTAAAAAATAATAATTTTGAAACAAAAAATATTGGAAAAAGAAAAATACAAAGCCTCTATCAAAATAGCTATTAAAATTTGTCTTAAAAAAGAGGGTACAATAAATAAAAATAAAAAAATAAAATACAATAAACGAGAATTGAACGGCAGACCCGTTCCAGGTATACTCTTCTCGTTTATGGGCTCCTGGTACTTCAAAATCTATCCCATACAAAAATCTCATGAAAATTGGCAATTTTTTGATGAAATCCCATGTTATTTCTTATGGCGAAACTCAGAAATCTGAGAAAAGCTGAAAAATATTTTCCATTGAGGATTCTAGTAGACGTCATTCCCATACAAAAGAAAAAAAGGTTTTTCCCGTTTCTGTCAATACTTGTTATTCAAACTGTGTTGGTCCCATGGAGACTTTTGATCCTTACAAGAGACTGAATCAAATGGCATAAAAAAAATCATTTGTAAAAAATAATAATTTTGAGACAAAAAATATTGGAAAAAGAAAAATACAAAGCCTATATCGAAATAGCTATTAAAAATTGTCTTAAAAAAGAGGGTACTATAAATAAAAATAAAAAAAGAAAATACAATAAACGAGAATTGAACGGCAGACCCGTTCCAGGTATACTCTTCTCGTTTATGGGCTCCTGGTACTTCAAAATTTATCCCATACAAAAATCTCATGAAAATTGGCAATTTTTTGATGAAATCCCATGTTATTTCTTATGGCGAAACTCAGAAATCTGAGAAAAGCTGAAAAATATTTTCCATTGAGGATTCTAGTAGACGTCATTCCCATACAAAAGAAAAAAGGTTTTTCCCCTTTCTGTCAATACTTGTTATCCAAACTGTGTTGGTCCCATGGAGACTTTTGATCCTTACAAGAGACTGAATCAAATGGCAATAAAAAAATCATTTGTAAAAAATAATAATTTTGAAACAAAAAATATTGGAAAAAGAAAAATACAAAGCCTCTATCAAAATAGCTATTAAAAGTTGTCTTAAAAAAGAGGGTACAATAAATAAAAATAAAATACAATAAACGAGAATTGAACGGCAGACCCGTTCCAGGTATACTCTTCTCGTTTATGGGCTCCTGGTACTTCAAAATCTATCCCATACAAAAATCTCATGAAAATTGGCAATTTTTTGATGAAATCCCATGTTATTTCTTATGGCGAAACTCAGAAATCTGAGAAAAGCTGAAAAATATTTTCCATTGAGGATTCTAGTAGACGTCATTCCCATGCAAAAGAAAAAAGGTTTTTCCTGTTTCTGTCAATACTTGTTATCGAAACTTTGTTGGTCCCATGGAGACTTTTGATCCTTACAAGAAACTAAATCAAATGGCATAAAAAAATCATTTGTTAAAAAAAATAATTCTGAGACAAAAAATATTGGAAAAAGAAAAATACAAAGCCTATATCGATATAGCTATTAAAAATTGTCTTAAAAAAGAGGGTACTATAAAAAAAAATAAAAAAAGAAAATACAATAAACGAGAATTGAACGGCAGACCCGTTCCAGGTATACTCTTCTCGTTTATAGGATCCTGGTACTTTAAAATCAATCCCATAGAAAAATCACGGGAAAATTGGCAATTTTTTGATGAAATCCCATGTTATTTCTTATGGCGAAACTTAGAAATCTGAGAAAAGCTGAAAAATATTTTCTATTGAGGATTCTAGTAGACGTCATTCCCATACAAAAGAAAAAAGGTTTTTCCTGTTTCTGTCAATACTTGTTATCGAAACTTTGTTGGTCCCATGGAGACTTTTGATCCTTACAAGAAACTAAATCAAATGGCATAAAAAAATCATTTGTTAAAAAAAATAATTTTGAGACAAAAAATATTGGAAAAAGAAAAATACAAAGCCTATATCGAAATAGCAATTAAAAATTGTCTTAAAAACAGGGTACTATAAATAAAAATAAAAAAAGAAAATACAATAAACGAGAATTGAACGGCAGACCCGTTCCAGGTATACTCTTCTCGTTTATAGGATCCTGGTACTTTAAAATCAATCCCATAGAAAAATCACGGGAAAATTGGCAATTTTTTGATGAAATCCCATGTTATTTCTTATGGCGAAACTTAGAAATCTGAGAAAAGCTGAAAAATATTTTCTATTGAGGATTCTAGTGGACGTCATTCCCATACAAAAGAAAAAAGGTTTTTCCTGTTTCTGTCAATACTTGTTATCGAAACTTTGTTGGTCCCATGGAGACTTTTGATCCTTATAAGAAACTGAATTAAATGGCATAAAAAAATCATTTGTAAAAAAATAATAATTTTGGGACAAAAAATATTGGAAAAAGAAAAATACAAAGCCTATATCGAAATAGCTATTAAAAATTGTCTTAAAAAAGAGGGTACTATAAATAAAAATAAAAAAAGAAAATACAATAAACGAGAATTGAACGGCAGACCCGTTCCAGGTTATACTCTTCTCGTTTATGGGCTCCTGGTACTTCAAAATCTATCCCATACAAAAATCTCATGAAAATTGGCAATTTTTTGATGAAATCCCATGTTATTTCTTATGGCGAAACTCAGAAATCTGAGAAAAGCTGAAAAATATTTTCCATTGAGGATTCTAGTAGACGTCATTCCCATACAAAAGAAAAAAGGTTTTTCCCCTTTCTGTCAATACTTGTTATCCAAACTGTGTTGGTCCCATGGAGACTTTTGATCCTTACAAGAGACTGAATCAAATGGCAATAAAAAAATCATTTGTAAAAAATAATAATTTTGAAACAAAAAATATTGGAAAAAGAAAAATACAAAGCCTCTATCAAAATAGCTATTAAAATTTGTCTTAAAAAAGAGGGTACAATAAATAAAAATAAAAAAATAAAATACAATAAACGAGAATTGAACGGCAGACCCGTTCCAGGTATACTCTTCTCGTTTATGGGCTCCTGGTACTTCAAAATCTATCCCATACAAAAATCTCATGAAAATTGGCAATTTTTTGATGAAATCCCATGTTATTTCTTATGGCGAAACTCAGAAATCTGAGAAAAGCTGAAAAATATTTTCCATTGAGGATTCTAGTAGACGTCATTCCCATGCAAAAGAAAAAAGGTTTTTCCTGTTTCTGTCAATACTTGTTATCGAAACTTTGTTGGTCCCATGGAGACTTTTGATCCTTACAAGAAACTAAATCAAATGGCATAAAAAAATCATTTGTTAAAAAAAATAATTCTGAGACAAAAAATACTGGAAAAAGAAAAATACAAAGCCTATATCGAAATAGCTATTAAAAATTGTCTTAAAAAAGAGGGTACTATAAATAAAAATAAAAAAAGAAAATACAATAAACGAGAATTGAACGGCAGACCCGTTCCAGGTATACTCTTCTCGTTTATGGGCTCCTGGTACTTCAAAATTTATCCCATACAAAAATCTCATGAAAATTGGCAATTTTTTGATGAAATCCCATGTTATTTCTTATGGCGAAACTCAGAAATCTGAGAAAAGCTGAAAAATATTTTCTATTGAGGATTCTAGTGGTCATTTCCATACAAAAGAAAAAAGGTTTTTCCTGTTCCTGTCAATACTTGTTACCCAAACTTTGTTGGTCCCATGGAGACTTTTGATCCTTACAAGAAACTGAATCAAATGGTATAAAAAAATCATTTGTAAAAATAATGCTTTTCTCAGATTTCTGATTTTCGCCATAAGAAATAACATGGGATTTCATAAAAAAATTGCCAATTTTCCCGTTATTTTTCTATGGGATTGATTTTAAAGTACCAGGATCCTATAAACGAGAAGAGTATACCTGGAACGGGTCTGCCGTTCAATTCTCGTTTATTGTATTTTATTTTTTTATTTTTATTTATAGTACCCTCTTTTTTAAGACAACTTTTAATAGCTATTTCGATATAGGCTTTGTATTTTTCTTTTTCCAATATTTTTTGTCTCAGAATAAATTTTTTTTACAAATGATTTTTTTATGCCATTTGCTTCAGTTTCTTGTAAGGATCAAAAATCTCCTTGGGACAAACAAAGTGTGGATACCAAGTATTGACAGGAACAGGAAAAACCTTTTTTCTTTTGTATGGGAATGACGTCTACTAGAATTCTCAATGGAAAATATTTTTCAGCTTTTCTCAGATTTCTGAGTTTTCGCCATAAGAAATAACATAGGATTTCATTAAAAAATTGCCAATTTTCACGAGATTTTTGTATGGGATAGATTTTGAAGTACCAGGAGCCCATAAACGAGAAGAGTATACCTGGAACGGGTCTGCCGTTCAATTCTCGTTTATTGTATTTTATTTTTTTATTCTTATTTATAGTAACCTCTTTTTTAGGACAACTTTTAATAGCTATTTCGATATAGGCTTTGTATTTTTCTTTTTCCAATATATTTGTCTCAAAATTGAATTTTTTAACATTTTTTTTTTATACCATTTGATTCAGTTTCTTGTAAGGATCAAAAGTCTCCATGGGACCAACAAAGTTTGGATAACAAGTATTGACAGGAACAGGAAAAACCTTTTTTCTTTTGTATGGGAATGACGTCCACTAGAATCCTCAATGGAAAATATTTTTCAGCTTTTCTCAGATGTCTGAGTTTCGCCATAAGAAATAACATGGGATTTCATCAAAAATCCAGAAAGTCAGATATCTGAGAAAAGCTGAAAAATATTTTCCTTTGTGGATTGTAGTGAACGTCATACACAAACGAAAGAAAATAGATTTTTCCTGTTTCTTTCAATAACCAAACTTTGTTGGTCCCACAGAGACTTTTAATCCTTACAAGAAGCAGAATTGAATGACATAAAAAAAATCATTTGTAAAAAAAATAATTTTGTGTCACAAAAAATTGGAAAAAGAAAAATATAAAGCCTCTATCGAAATAGCTATTAGAAGTTGTCTTAAAAAATTGAGTACTATAAATAACAATAAAAAAAGAAAATACAATAAACGAAAATTGAACGGCAGACGTTTATAAAAAAAAAAAATTAAAGATATATCGTCATGATCGTAGAACAATGACGGATCTGCTATATTTAAAATTTTCATAGCGGCAATTCAAAGTTATTTCAACTGTTTTTTGTCACTTCTTTTTTAAGTTAATACTAGTCTCATAATAAGTGCAAACCTTCTAGATTTCATTTTGGAACCCTTTCTAACATTTGCACTATAAATTATAAACCACAAACAATATAAAACTATATATAAAATCAGATTTTTTTAACCAAGTTATAATAATTCCTATTATTTGCTATCGAAATAATGCAAAATTATGGGTAATTTTTTAAATCCGACACTGTTCTACGATCATGACGATATATTTATTTATTTATTTAAACTTAATTGCACAAAGTACAAAGGCGGACCTAATGCCGCTAGACATTCTATGACGGTCAAACCGTCGGGACAACGAGAGCAGTAAGTACATAAGGTAGGTGCAATACTAAATAAACTTGAAGAGTTTTATTGCAGATAACATATACATACTTATTAGTAATTACAAAATTACATACTAATACATTATATAACCTACATAAATAAAATATTAACAATACAATATAATATATACACAATACTATACCTACTAATGATAAATCACAGTCTGATTAAGACTAAGCTAAAACAAAAGGAGGAACATGGAAAATTACGAACCTCGGTCTTGCATGTAATGAGCATACACTAGTTTTTAAAAAATACATCTATTGGATACAAGTAATATTGATACAAATAAAGATACAAATAATATTGGAACAGAAAAAATACAAAGCCTCTATTGAAATAGCTATTAAAAGTTCCTTAATAAGGAGCTGCCCAGCCATCACATAGGCCTTCTACGTAGAGTTTATTGAGAAGATCCAATGCGATGAGCATTACGTATAAGCATTTAACATAGTGGATTTGTACGTGCTAACTAAGGTTTACATACATTCAATGACGGTTAGGCGGTACGAATTTCGCCGGGTCAGCTAGTAACATAATAAATTCTACTGAAACCCTTTGAGATTATATTATTATTATGAAAAATCTAACCAATTTACGAAACGAGTTTTATTAGACTCTTTTTAATACGCTTGAAATTTTATTAGGTAATAATTCGCCATTGTTCTTTATTGAGTTTGTCTTATTTGTTTATAAAAAACACATACACTAGTCCTTTTGTAACAAAACAATACGAATAATACAAAACACGACACAAACTCAACTACATGTTACAGTCAAAGGATTACGTTACATAGATTCATGCATACATATTTGAAATAGGTACTATACTCCGCAAATCTCGTATAAAGGCTCAGTTACGACTATTCAGTTTCAAATTCATATCCGCTCTAGCAAAAGGCTTACCAAATCCCTTCTCTGCTTAATTTGCTTTAAACTTATATAATACTACTTCAGCTTTACTAAATGGATGAAACAAAAGTTACAGTTCTTATACTAATTAATTTCACCAATGCCTTTAACACAGTTGATCCTGATTTGCTCATCGCTATTTTGTCTCGTCTGGGAATGTCGCCGAAAAAATATTATGGTTCTCGCATTATTTAAAAGGACGTCAACAACTGGTTCACATTAATAAAACGTCCTCAAGCTGGTGCGAAATGAGTACAGGCGTCCCACAAGGTGGCATACTCTCACCCTTACTTTTCTCATTATTCATCCTCTTTGCCAACCTACTCATTGACAAAGAGGGCCGCTCTGGCTATCCACAACTTGCCATCCCGCTCGGTTGCATCGGAAGTTGCCTCCTAGTGGTAGAGGTCAGCTAAACAAGTTATATGACACCCACCATAGAGATATGTATATAGTTTATATATATTATTTATTGTACGTGTTATGTAATAGTAAGTAAATATTGGTATGTATATATTGATATCATCATCATCATCATCAGCCTGTATCTCTCCACTGCTGGATGTAGGCCTCCCCTAAGGCTCGCCACTTAACGCGATCTTTCGCTACCCTCATCCAACCCCCACCAGCGACCTTCTTTAGGTCATCTGTCCATCTGGCGGGAGGTCGTCCCACTCTGCGTCTTCCCGTACGTGGTCTCCACTCTAGAACCCGTTTGCCCCATCGATCGTCGGTTCTGCGGCAGATGTGTCCGGCCCATTGCCACTTCAGCTTGCTAATTTTAAAAGCTATGTCAGTAACTTTCGTTCTCTGGCGAATATCAACGTTTCGAATTCTATCCATCAGAGATACACCAAGCATAGCTCTCTCCATGGCTCGCTGAGCGACCTTGAATTTATGGACCAGACCCACTGTTAGTGTCCACGTCTCTGCTCCGTACGACATTACCGGGAGGACGCACTGGTTAAAGACCTTAGTCTTTAAACATTGTGGTATAGACGATGAGAGGATGTGCCGGAGTTTTCCGAATGCCGCCCAACCTAGCTGAATGCGTCTGTCGGCTTCTTTGCTGAAGTTGGCTGCTCCTAATTGGATAGTCTGCCCGAGGTATATGTAATTTTGCACAACTTCGAGAGTGTCGTTTCCAATGCAGATTGGCCTCGGCTTGACATGATCATTGAACTTTCGTCTTGTCTAAGTTCATTCCGAGACCAACCCGCTGGGATGCTACGTTTAAGCCGAGATTGATATACATTGACTTATTTAATATTGCACCTACCATCTATACTGTCTAAATGTCCTAAATGTTTGGCTATAAGAGAATAACTAGCGGCATTAAGTCCGCCTTTGTACATAGTGCAATTAAGTTTTTAAATAAATAAATATAGACATTACAAAAAAAAACTATTTTTTTTTTAACTTTTGATATAGCGTATAGCGTAGTGTGATCTATCAGCAAACCGTTGAACAAAGCTTTAAAAATATAATACATATATATTTCTTAAGAAAAGTTGTTGGTTTCATTTTATTTTTAATATACTCGTAACTTATTAAAACAAACAAAGTAAAACATAGATTGGGTTCTTAGCTAAAATTATGAGGAACTTCGTGATTCTCAAAGTTATCCTCTTTATTGTTCTCGAAGTTACTTCACACTTATTATTTGTGACACCCCTTTGTTTCCAAATCTCAGTGGATAATGTATAATGATGGTGGAAAGGCAAGACAAATGAAACAGCATCAAGACAATTTCAGTAAGTTTTGTTTAAAACGGTATATTTTTATAGAAACGTCACCATCAAAGAAAACATAATACAAGAAAAAGCGTAACTTCGTACAAGAAAGTGTTCCCGTTTTAGCAGCGCTACTACGGGTTCCCACCGAACTAGAATTGGCGGCAAATTCTAAAATTCTTTATATGACTTTTTTGTACTTTTTGTTAATTAAAGCATCCTAAATAATTAATCAATTTATTTATTAAAAATGGCGAAATAGATACGTAACTAAAATAAACACAAATAATATATATATTTATTTTTTTGGAGTTCTCTCTTACGACTTTCACATACCTATTATTCTGAAAATTATTGATTAATGAAAATTTTAACCTTTTTTTACACATACATTAATTAGATCATGTTTGGAGTATGGAATCCCCGGCATAAAATTTATGTTGATAAAATTGAAAGAATAATAAATATTAAATATATTTCCAGACAGGTCACACAGCGCCATCTAGTTTCCGTGGTAAGCTACGAGGCTTGTGTTACGGAAACTAGATGGTTGATAAACTACATATTATACTTTTTTTTTGTAAATAAATACATATTATAAGTACATATAAACACCCAGACCGAGACAAATTATACAATGTATAACTTGCCCCCGATGGGAATCGTACCCACGACCTCCCGAGCTCACGGCAACGTTTGTTACCATTAGACCACGGGATGCGGCGACAAAAATCGATTAGGATTGCATTTAGTCTTCGTACTTCTTTCATAAATCTATGACAAAAAGTACACGTAAAAAAAGTGTATTTCTTATTGGTACATACCGGGGTTCGAACCGACCTTTTTAGAATTTTGAGGAAAGCATTCTTACAACACTCACTTTGTCTATAACTCCACCGAAATTTATAAATATGGTCACTCTGGGAGGACATGAACAAAATCTGTTTGCATCGCGAGAATTATGACATAAACTACCCACAGGAATGTTTCATGGCATAGACAAATACGAGTGTATGTGTCCCGATTTTTTAAATATATATAAAGTATAAAAAAGTTTTATGCATTTTTAATAAAAAAAGGAGTTCCGTAGAATCCTCTCCGTTGTAACATGGCAGTTTATATTTGTTTTAATAGCAACGCATTAATGCGTTATGCGAGGAACTCGGAGAAACAGAACGCTTAGGGACGGCACGCAATGTGTCAAAATCAGCCGTTCCTCATTAATTTTAAACCTACTTTTCTGCGCAACTTCCTTTTTGCGGGTGCTCCGACAATAAACATTAAATATAACTTTGTTCAAGCACTCATTAAAATCACCAAGCGACCGTAATCCCCTAATTGGGGAACCAGTTTTGGGTTAGAAGCTCCGCGGGCTTCCGGAGACTCATCTCGTCCGTCGCCCAACTCCCCACCAGCCGAGCGTCTCTTCTTCACGCCCGGCTGCTACACGAGATAAGCATTAGCTAGATTACCTACACTCTTAAATGTGCGGAAGTGTCCTCAACTGAATATACAATAAATCTACGACCCGTTATTTTTTGTTTTATTTGTCGAGCCCCGGTCCTTAACCGGGGAGTTCGCGACACCGTAACAATTAAAAGCAACTACATCCAACTGCAGGCGTTGAATAATCTTGTGACTGTAAAGGCAGGTTACAGTACGATCTTGTGAGCCTGCTCAATCAAACGAGTATTCACCACCTTAAATCCCTGCCCAACTCTGTTAGGATCCATCACGTTGGTCAAGACACCTAGCCGCCTGCCTCCTCTAGGCACAGTCGCGTGAGCCTGCGCGCCTGGACGTGAATACCATCTTCCCCATTCCCTCGCTGCCGTAGGGTATTACACCAGCAGTGAGACTCCTATCTTTACACTACCACTATTATTATATATTGTTAGGTTTATATATATTTGCTCAGAGCTTGGACTTAGGTGTTAGGTTCACTGCATTTAGCGTCCACGCTCAGACATAATGTTTTTCTATAATATAAAATATATATGTCTATGGTTTTTAGTGAAATAAATGTACCTACGGGCTAAAACTACCTACGCGAGCACTCACATATGAAAAATATGATAAAGTGCCGCGTTTGCTCCTGCCGAGGTTTTATACCGCAGCTTGCCTCGAGTTTATTGTTATTTTTGTCATTCTCTTTCATCTTTTATCTAAATTAATTTAACATTCTTCAGTTATGTTAATTAGGATTATTTAATCACTAGTCGATTTATCACATCAAACATGTTAGATTTGGGAATTTTAAGTACCTATTTTTCGCTTTGAAATGAATTCTGAAATGCCTAAATAATTTGTTATTATTATTTGCATAACGAGGTCAAGTTGTATATTTGATGTCTCAAGCTTTGCACAATATTTTAGTGACTGTAAAAATGTTAAGTATCATCACGACCGTATCTCTCATACGTAGCCCTAGCCGTTGACACACTACTACATGGAAATATTAGATTACAATATTTGAACACGAATTAGTGTTGATGTGTACGTAATTTGTTTTTTTCTTATCGCTAATTGTCAGATATATTAATCAGTGCGTTGTAGGTACTTTTCCCACAAAAAAATACAGACTTTTTATTAGATATAAGCGCTATCAGCCAGTTTCTCGAACGTATTTTGGTACTTAATTATTACTTGGTAAAAATTAACAGGTTTCGATAGAAATGTGTTTCACAAACTATCTTAAGAAATAATTTTAACAAATATTTATCCATTCACCTGTTTAGATTACTGATTTTTTTTGTCTATATTAACGTTTTAGCCATATGTTCTACTCTGATACATCTAACTAATCACCGGAATCAGTATCAAGACAACTCTTATCCCGGACTGACTTTGCAAATCCACTTCGCTTGCTAATATACGAATACTGCTATACTCGTATTTATAGTACAATTTTGCTCCTGCCTCTCATTCATTCATTTTGTTTTAGGTAAATAATTATTAACCTATTGGTTTTCACTTATTTATTATTTTTCTTTTACTTTTGCTAGTCACAGTTCCATTGCACTATTAATTTAAATCTTATTACTATAAATACTCTTATTTCTGTTTTAATCGTTTTGTCTAAATAATATAAAATCTCTTTGGCTTGTGTTCCACTATTGGTACTTTGTTTATATGTTTAATATAATAAGCTGTGATAATTTTTAAATATATTTTTTTTAAATTAAAAGGGATCTGTTCCCCGTTTCGTTTCACGCCAAAAGCACTTATCACTAATGCATTTTTTATTTTTAAATATTATATTCGTCTAGATATACATATGTATATACGTTTCTTACAAATGTATCATAAAATAATCCACATTCTATCATTTTGAATAACAAATATTTTTTGCTAAATATAAATAGTTCCTTTTTTGTCACCTAAAACGGAACGTCATAAACCTTTAATTAAAATATTAACTAAGAAAATTGTTTAAGACTTATGTATTCTGTCCTTAAATAAATTTAAAAAAAAAGTCCCACAGTTTAAGTAGAGAATGCCTTCTTCAGATTGTTAACAGCGACATTTGTGAATGTGGATTAGACGTCGTGGATCTGAACCATATCTTTTTTTCTTGTCCTTTATATATAATATATATAAAGGATATATATATAATATTAATATATAATAATAAAAAATATAATAATAATATATAATAATAAATAATAATATAATATATATATAATCGCACTTCACTGATCCCCTCCCTAATATCCATTCGAGTTCCGTTCCCTGCCAATATTCCTAAATTACTTATATATAATACACGAAGTTAATTTATATATAATATCATCGCTTCTTTTATAATAGATAATAAGATTAAAATATAACTGTAAATATTTAGTAGATTTTATTTTTTGTATATACCTAATATGTATTTTGATATTAACTTTATTTTTGCTCCTTATACCTATACTCCTCTGATCCTATTCGTAATTCGAATCCTATTTATTTAACCCTTCTTTCCCAAACTTTGACACTGGCAAATTGTTACCAATGCCATATAAAAAAAAAAAAAAAAAAATGTAGTAAATTATGTGCAATAAAGAATTTTAATATTATTATACATACTATTTATATAGTTTATTCAAATTTAAAATAATTATACCGTCTGACTCTCCCAAAGTTTAGCTGATAGGAAAAGCCGAAATGGCTTTAATTTCGGCTTTGTACATACTTTTAATGCAATAAAGTTTTTTAATAATAATAATAAATATTTAGATGGATGCAAAAGCGGTTAACTGTCCTAAGGAGTTGTGTTTAATGTAGCAACAAAAGCTGGTATATATTTATTTAAGTGACAAAGTTAGAAGTTGTCCACCCTCAGGGGTTGGACGTCTCGGTAAATGACTCGACGACGATTCATTATTAATAATGTTAAGACAATGAAAAATTGTTTCGCAGCTGTGTACACTTTGTTAATATTTATTTATTTAAAACTTTATTGCACTATGTACAAGGGGCGGGCTTAATGCCGCTAGGCATTCTCTAGCAACCAACCTTTGGGACAATACAGAACATTTAAGTTGAAAGGTAGGTGCAACTGGCTATATGAAACATTTACATAATAAATTAAATCGTTCCTATATATACAACAATACATACAACTACAAATATACATACATTCAAATATTATATTTAAGAAATACATATAAATAAATAAATAGATATTTCCAGACAAATATTTTCACACAGCGCCATCTAGTTTCCGTGGTAAGCTACGAGGCTTGTGTTACGGAAACTAGATGGTTGATAAACTACATATAATACTCTTTTTTTTGTAAATATATACATATTATACATATAAACACCCAGACCGAGACAAATTATACAATGTACAACTTGCCCCCGGTGGGAATCGAACCCACGACCTCCCGAGTTGGTGGCTAGTGGTAGTCCCGTGGTCTAGTGGCAACGTTTGTTACCACTAGACCACGGAGGCGGTCAAATACTACACACTATATACATACATAAGCTACTTATATTTCTTGCCACTATCTTTAATATTAATTTTAGTTTATATGTTGTAAATATTTTTTTCGAATAAATACACTTCATACAACATTTACTTACATACGCTATTAGGAGCTCTTTAAGAAATGAGAGTAAACCATCTTTTTAAATTGTGTTTTGTTGGGAGCTTGGCGAATTTCAACTGGCAAGTCGTTCCACAAATTTGCTGCCACTACTGCGAATGAGTACAATAATGAGTAATACTCGCGGCTAATTTGCGCACATATGTATTCTGCCTCCGTGATCTAACGGTTAAGTACGTGGATTTAGACTAAGAGGTACCGGGTTCGATTACTGGTCGGGACCATAATAATATTTATTAATTTAAATAAATAAATTTAATTAATTTGTGATATTTCTCGAGTTTGGTACGCTAGAGATATCGACGAGCTTGCCACTCGTCATGATTGGCCTATAGTAAAGTTGGCTAAATGTGAATCCGCTTCTTTATCAGCATGGTTTCTGACCACCCCGCAAGGGAAACGGTCGCGATGATACTTTACTCTTTGTTATTATTTTGTCTTTGTAGTAGTTATTCTCATGATCCGGAAACTAAAAGACAGTCTGATCAGTGGGTGTTTCCTTCCGAGGAGTTGACAACTAAAGCGAAGAATTTTGAAAGGACATGTTACGCGACAGTTGTTTTTAGAGGTGCCTGTCGGGGCGCGCCCCGCGTTGTGCTGCATATCTTAATTGTGTAAGTTGTATCTGTTTTGCGATGAATACACGTATTTCTTTCTGTCTTTAACCAGCCTATTGTCGGTCGCAAGCCCGAGACACCATTCTTCTCATCTCTTACTCACACACGATGGACCCGGCACCCGCACGGTGAATCCATGGGATGCTTAGAAATTTGTCTTCTGCATACGTATTAAAATAAAATAATCACTTTACCATCTGCTGCTTCGCAATGTAAGGGTGAAATAAAGATTTGAGTCTTTGGGGTAAAATTAAATGCCGCCAAACGGATTGTGCCCGACCCCGGATTACAGAAACAGCCCTTAACGTCTGCGGGCACAACCCTTCCACCCACTAAGCTCGTTAAAGAATAACAAAGTGGCAAACACGCATATAAATCGCTTTTAAATGAATTCTTATTTTTGGAAATGTGGGTAGCTGTCTATTGGGTAGATATTTATAGCTGTAAAATAACACCTATAAATATCTCCAAAAAGTGAGTGTTGCCCAATCTTGGTCTTGTTCTTGCTTTTTTGCAAGTTTATTTTATTATATTACTTGGAATAAATCTTGTTTTTTTTTAATACTAGCACGACATGTGACCTTGCGCCCTCCTGTTGTTAAGTGGCGCCCGAGGTCCATGAATGTTAGCAACTGGAACTAGATACTCATGACTGACATCAGTTCCTAACACTATGCCGGCTTGATTTGACGGTGGATACACTTTACTGGGTTTATCGGCCCGAACGGTGGATACTTCCCCGCCTCGGCAGACTGGGCAAATTACCAACTTCAGTCCGCATACCACCTCTAATCAGTCCGCCTACCACATCTAATCAGTCCGCCTACCACCTCTAATCAGTCCGCCTACCATTTCTAATCAGTCCGCCTACCACCTCTAATCAGTCCGCCTATCAGCTCTGATCAGTCCGCCTACCACCTCTAATCAGTCCGCCTACCATCTCTAATCAGTCCGTCTACCACCGTCCGCCTACCACCTCTAATCAGTCCGCCTACCACCTCTGATCAGTCCGCCTACCACCTCTAATCAGTCCGCTTACCACCTCTTATCAGTCCGCCTACCACCTCTAATCAGTCCGCCTACCACCTCTAATCAGTTCGCCTATCACCTCTAATCAGTCCGCTTACCACCTCTTATCAGTCCGCCTACCACCTCTAATCAGTCCGCCTACCACCTCTAATCAGTCCGCTTACCACCTCTTATCAGTCCGCCTACCACCTCTTATCAGTCCGCCTACCACCTCTAATCAGTCCGCCTACCACCTCTAATCAGTCCGCCTACCACCTCTAATCAGTCCGCCTACCACCTCTAATCAGTCCGCTTACCACCTCTGATCAGTCCGCCTACCATCTCTCATCAGCCCGCCTACCACCTCTAATCAGTCCGCCTACCACCTCTAATCAGTCCGCTTACCACCTCTAAAAATGATGAATATTCTATAATATTCGAATAATATTCAATATTAAAAGTCTGTTTTTACAAGCAATATTCGTTTTTTAATATTGGACAATATTTATTTAAAATTTTGACTTGAAATAACAATTTTATAGTCCTGTAAACGATTGTAACAACTGCCTTAATAAACTTCGCGATTTAATGAGCGGAAATCCAATAAAAACACCATTAAGTTCCCAGTTTAGGTTGTTCGACACATTTCAATGAATTGGTATGATTTACGTAATTTAGAATTTTATTACATAATTTTGTAAAGGCATTTAGAATTATTAATATCCAATGTTTTAAAATCCCAAAATAGTCGGTTCGAACCTCGGCATGCGGGAATAAGAAATACATTATTATTATATATATACATTACATGCATCGAATCTACGAGTACGTGGTCTAGCGGTTAAGTCCGTGGATTTAGACTCGGAGGTACCGGGTTCGATTCCTGGTCGGGACACAAAAATATTGATTAATGTAAATAAGTACATTTATTTAATATTTAATTTATTTGTGATATTTCTCGAGTTTGGTACGCTGGAGACATCGACGCGTTTACCACTTGTCAAGATTGGCCTTTAGTAAAGTTGGCTAAATGTGAATCCGTTTCTTTATAAGCGTGGTTTCTGACCACCCCGAAAGGGAAACGGTCGTGATGATACTTTACTCTTTTACTTTTTGTTATTATTTTGACTTTGTAGTAGTTATTCTCATGATCCGGAAACCAAAAGACAGTCTGCTTAGTGGGTATTTCCTTCCGAGGAGTTGACAACTAAAGCGAAGAATTTTGAAAGGACATGTAATTACTCGACAATTGTTTTTAGACGATCAAAAAGCAGTTACTGCAGGGTGGTACACTAACAAATGTTTGCAACTTGTCTTTGAAAAAGTTCAAGGGAAACGATCTCGCAGTAGGATCCTCCTTCACTATCACAACGCCTCGTCGCACACCGCCGGGCGAACGATCGATTATTTTGCGACGTTAGACGTGAAATTACTGGGTTACCCGCCGTATAGCCCCGATCTCAGACCTTGTGATTTTTATTTATTCCCGAAATAAATATAAATATTTCCAGACAGGTCACACAGCGCCATCTAGTTTCCGTGGTAAGCTACGAGGCTTGTGTTACGGAAACTAGATGGTTGATAAACTACATATTATACTTTTTTTTTTGTAAATATATACATATTATACATATAAACACCCAGACCGAGACAAATTATACAATGTACAACTTGCCCCCGGTGGGAATCGAACCCACGACCTCCCGAGTTCACGGCAACGTTTGTTACCACTAGACCACGGAGGCAAATTAAAAGAAACACTTCTATTATAACGTTTTATATACGCAGAGGCAGTGGCTGCGTTTCAAAAGGCCTATATTGACCATACAGCAACCTGTAGGTTTGTTTATCTGACCAATTTTATTTATTTTTTATTTATTTATTTGTTTTTGGATAACCGTTTTGTATTCTTACTTCCAAAATGTTTTTGTTTTTTAATAATTAATACTAAAAATCACCCCTAGTAAAGCTAGTCCTCACATGGCTAATGGATTCATGTAGACCGTTATTAAAAAAACTAATGCACATACTTGACATATGTGTATTTGTTGCAAACAATTCTGACTTTTTCAAAAAACCTTTGGTAAATCCAAGACTCCGCCAAAGAGATCCCACTAAGCTATTAATGCCAATATGTTAGGGTTCACTGTTAGTTCTAATTGCTATTGTATGGCTATAAAAGTTTATAATCATATACCTTCGGACATTAAATTATTACCTATAAATACTTTAAAAAAAACTTTATCTCACTGGCTGTCTGCTAAATGTTTCTATAGTCTTAAGGAATTTTGTGAATACAAATGTTGACATAATTTAAGAAATGACAAATCGTATGTACAGTTCTCCCAAAGTGATAATGCGCATAGAAATCTTCGTCACTGTTCGGCAACGGTCGTATTCCCCGAGCGTCGGAAGACGATATGTATATAGAGTGGTTAAGTGCATTTTCTTCATGCATAATTTAGTAGAATTATGTGTAATAAACTAATAAAAACTAATAAATAAACTAATAAATTAATAAACTATTTAAAGTTGAATAAGATAATTAAAGTTGAAATTAAATTCACCTTTGAAAACAAAACCAAGAACGGTGTGTAATATCAGCTCTATATAATTCCACTCAGAGAGAACACATGCAGTCACCGACCGCCCGAATTGTTTTCGATTGTGTACACATGATATTGACTTCTATTTCTTTCGAACAAGGTGCAAAATGCAAGTGCAATGTTTAGGCTCTTACGATTCAATGATTCGGGTGTTTCCGGGAATACGACAATTAGCGAAGATCTGTATGTGCATTATTAATTTGGGAATACTGTAATGCTATTATTATTATTATCCTTAAACATTTGCATGCCATATTCTGGTGGATCATGAGAAACTATTTTGTTTTTATTTATATAACATACTATGTACCATGTATCCTAGCAAATAAACGATTTCATTTCATTTCACATGACAGGATGTCCTAGTGTGCAGAGATTTATTGTTGTTACGTTTTTCATTATGTTAATTTTTTACTTTGTACTTACTAACCCTTTTGATGAATAAATTAATTTGAATATATTGCACGAGCAACGCCAGATCAAACAGCTAGATAAGTACCAGCACAAAATCCTGGTACTTATGACATAAGTCAATGTTCGTCGCTTTATCCTTTACATGTTTTCAATTTAGAATTTCTCATAAAACCGCTGCAAAAAGCTTTTATGCTTTTTTTCATAAAACGATTTAAAGAAAACGTTCCAGAATGCCCACTCTGAAAGAACATATTTCTAGTGATAAAAATGGCACAAATGGGATGGTTCCGCTAAGCACCTTACAGATGGTTACTTTATTTCCTTCTTGTACGGCATTCTAAATAACCCCAATACAACTTCCTAAGTATAAACGTTAATTTTTATATTATTATAACTACTTAAAAGTATAAATTAAAATAAATATAAACTATACCAAAAATAATATATATAAATGTCCTCTAGAGACGACCCTTCAGGAATACTCACAAGGAACTGGCAACATTTCCTCTTTATATAGCGAGGCTAATACAGAAATAATTGCCCGCTCCTTGGCCAGACGCTTGGTTGAGTGTCCACATGGACCCAAACGGTGCAAATTCGTAACCTGTACCAAGGTTGGCATATTTGCGCAGCTTGAGGTTCTCAGCAGAAACCGCTGCACTCAAGTTAATATGGTCTACACAGACTTTCGAAAAGCTTTTGTTAAAGTTGATAATTTGTGACTTACAATAAGGAAACTGGCAATCAAGGGCGGTTTGCTGAATTGTTTCAAGTCTCACCTAACAAGTAGAAGCCAGGCTGTAATTATAACTTAATATAAGACTTAATATTTATAACATATGGGATGCCACAGGGGTAAATTTTCGCTTGACGAGGTCGCCTGGACGTGTGATGGCGCGAATGTGTCTGCACATGTCGCATTCCTCACCACCTGCCAAGTTTCCACGGTCCAACGGTCATCTACATGTCTGGGTCTACATGTTTTTATAATAGAAGTAAAGTATCATCAAGACCGTTTGCCTTTCGGGGTGGTTAGAACCCACGCTTACATATAAGCGGATTCACGTTTAGCCAACTTTACTATAGGCCAATCATGACAAGTGGCAAGCTCGTCGATGTCTCTAGCGTACCAAACTCGAGAAATATCACAAATAAATTAAATATCAATTAAATGTATTTATTTATACATAAGTTATGCAGACGACATGGAGCTCTTAAGCCCGTCAGCGGAGGGGCTGTAGAGACTCAACAAGATCTGTGAGAGCTACGCAGATGAGCACTCCCTCTTATACAACACCAAAAAGTCTGTATGCATGATTTTCAAATCGGGGAGGACATACTACAGACCGGTTCTGTATCTGAATAATGAGCCGTTGGAAATCGTGCAGTCCTTCAGATACCTTGGTCATATAGTATCTGAAGACCTTAAAGACAATCTGGATATTGAGAGAGAGATTATTAAAACTGATGGACTATTTTCTTGGCGGAATGTTCGTACAGACTTATATCGAAAATCCGAAATTTCAGAGTAACCTTCCAAGCATAAATGTACAAACAATTTTGGATTGTGAGAGCAGGGATGCTGGCCCAAACTAGTGTAAGGTAAGCTAAGCCAGCTTAAAGTGAAGTTGTACGAACGTAACGTAAATACATAAATCTATTGGGCGATTTTTTAAATTACGTAGATGGGTCTGTATTTTTTTTTTGTTTATTTTTTTTTATTAATTATATATTTATCGCCATAGGATCCTATCGAAACACTCGGTTAAGTCAAAATTTATTAATAACAATTCTAAACAAAATACCTGGCCAGAGAGGGTGATACAGTATGGCAAGGAACAGCCCCAATTTCCATTATTGTTATTTTATCAAAGAGTTGTCAAAGCGGCTGACAGAAAGGTCTGGAGACAGGAAGGCTGGCAATTATTTTTGCCAACGTATTAGCCTCGCTATACAGAGGGGAAATGTTGCCAGTCTCCTTGGGACTATATCGGATGGGACGTCTCTAGAGGACATTTTTCATTTATAGTTTAGTTTATTTTTAATTTTATTATTTAGGTAGCTTTTAATTTATATTTAATTTATATTATGTTATTTTATTATTATTATATATATACAGAAGTTTCCACAGTAGTGGAAAGAATACTCGTATTTATTGCCATGAAATGAAATTTTATTAAATTATATTTAGTTGGAATTTACGAGGAACAAAGAACTTACTGTCGTTTTGTTTTTAAAAGTTCTTTATCTAACATTCCGAGAATTTCCAAGTGAAGTCAGAGAACTAAAAACACAAGAGACATGAATAAATAAGCTTATATAACTTCAATTTAACTTCTAACAGAGCGCTGCGACTGCCGAAGAGAAAATTGTGAAAAATCTAATGACCATTTGTTGTACTGTATTCATGCATAAGGTTATAAGTACCATCACATGCCGCGTGGACACGATTTATATTTAAATTAGGTTTTGTAACTAGGTTTTTTTTGTTTTAGTTTTTTTTTAATTTGTAATAATTAAGTTTTAATCCATCATGACACAGACATTCTATTTTATATATATAGATTATACAAATTCAAATAGTTTATTAATCAAAAATACTTATTACTAGGGTTTCACAAAAAAATAATCCTACAGAAGATGTAGGTATGCACTTTTACAAATAATGTCTAAACTAGTAATTTAGACAAATGTGTCGCTGCTAGCTAAACTAATAGTCTTTCAACTACTGTTAAATATAGCTAGCAGGTCTCTTTCCGGGGCACAACATTTTTGAAAGTTGCATAATTATTTCTATAAATCATTAGGTATTTTCAAAGTAAGTAAACTTATTAAATGCATGCAATAATAATAAACATACATACATACATATCTTCACGCCAGATCCCTTGCGGGGTAGGCAGAGACAATTGAGCGCCGTTTGACACGATCACGACATACCTCTTTCGCTTCGTCGACATTCATTAACCTCTTCATACATGCCCTTTGGTTACGAAGACTTTTTAATGCACCTTCAGTCAGTGTTTTATTTATTTGATCGTGATATGTGAGTCTCGGTCTGCCAGGGCCTCTTTCACCCACAACTTTCGCATTATATATCTGGTTCCTCAATCTTTCATCGCTCATCCTTTCAACATGCCCGAACCATCGTAGCATGCTTTTCCTTATTTTTGTCCCTATGCTTTCCTTCATACCAATCCTTTTCCGTATTTCGACGTTACGTATGCGGTTTTCTACTGCATTAACCCTACTCTCATGCGTATTCTGACGTATCCATGTCTCGCTTCCATACATCAGTGTTGGTACCAACATGGCATTGTGTATGGCGAGCCGAGCTTTGTCACTGACATTTCGACTGCCCATCAGTAATAAAGAAGAAGAAAAACTTAAGTCAAGAGCATGCATATTTTTGTATTTGTGTGTAATAATATAATATAATATAATATAACATAACATAATATCATATAACATAATACAATATAATAAATAAATAAATAATATAATATATGTAAATTGGCGTGTGAGAGTAAGAGTTAAGTAAATCGAATTTATAATATTATTTTATTTTATTGTGATCAAAATATCTTCTGTTTGGTCATAATTCTTTGTTAGAAGCCAGATGTTAACTTTTTTTTTGCATTCAATTCTATTCAATTTTATGATTGGTCTTGTTATATATGTATCCACCCAAGAACCCAGCAAATGTGGTCCTGCATATACTCGTATTGTAGGTACTATTACTATACTATTGTAACGTTAAATTAAATGTATATTGCTAATGTATGTATCAGAAATCGAAAAGCTATTTATATCGTAAAAGCTCTGTCGGTTGTATCACAAATAAGTTGGTCGTAAGTGATCCCACAGGTGCTGGCTCCGCGAGATAACTGGTGATGCTTAACTTTTTCAACACGTCGCATACACTGACTTAATTAGAGGACCGGGCCTTACAAATCAGAACAGAATAAGCAGTATTAAGTACAAGTGTTGTCTTAAGTTGGTTGCCTGGACGCGAGGGTGGAAAGTATACAGGATGGTGAAAGAATCACGTGCAGAGTGGTTCGGACTCCTCCTATTTCTTCTCCCAAAGACTCCAGCGGCGACTCTTCTTTTTACAAACTACAGTGTTTTAATTAATAACTCCAAAAGAACAATGACAAGTAACACACAGTAACAAGTGTTGCCAGGTTTAAAATTTGCCCTTAAAATTGGAAAACTACAATTAAGAGTGAACAACAAGATACGTCTTTTAGATGATGACGTCATATAAGAAAGAAGATTACTGCCAAATTTCATTTAAATCTGTCCAGGAATATAGGTTTTTTTTTCTAATACTAAGCACGACATGTGACACCGCGCCCATCTGATGGTAAGCGGTACGCGAGGTCCAAGAACGGGAGCAACTGACGCCAGCTTCAGACGACCGACATCAGTCCCTACCACTATGCCGGCCTATAAAAATACTTTTTCACACTTCGTTTGAAGGACTCCAGGTTATAGGAGTGGGGAAACACACTGGCTGGGAGAGCATTCCACATCTTCAGCGTGCGACAGATGTAAGAGTCTCCAAATTTGTATGTACGCGTAGGGATAGTGGCTACGGTATGTGGATGCATAATGGCCTGTACGAGTGGTGCGGTTGCGGAATAGAGAAGAAGGGATAAGGTTGTGGAGCTCTTCAGAACATTCACCGTAGTATGGCTTGTAGAACACGCTCAGGGTTTGAATGACCAGGGCCATATTTCCCATTGGCCATCCTTGTTTCTGCCAGATCACCAATCAATAATCTTAATATATGTTGTATCATCATCATCACGACCGTTTCCCTTTCGGGGTGGTCAGAAACCACGCTTATTAATAAGCGGATTCACATTTAGCCAACTTTACTATAGCCCAATCATGAAAAGTGGCAAGCTCGTCGATGTTTCCAGCGTACCAAACTCGAGAAATATCACAAATAAATTAAATATTAATTAAATGTATTTAATTTAATATATGTAGATTTTAAAGAAACAAAAATATAAGTTGATTTTTTTTGCCTGTTTTAATAAATTAGGCCTCTGTCAGAGTAATATGGTCCCCACTATCCTAATATTCTCAGGGCCCAATAGTGAAGCCCTCTTTATAATGAGTACCTTATCATTGCTTACATAGGGGATTAGGTGGTCTAATTGTCAAAAAACTCATATTTCATTATTTGTTAATATTTTAACTAACGGCAGACTGGGCAATTTACCACCATCAGTCCGCCTACCACCTATTTGTTCTCGTTGAAAGTATGTGCCATTTGCAATGATGGCACATGCCAATTTTTACTTTCAAGGAGAACTAATATTGTAAGATTGCCATCATTGCAAGTTGCAAGTCACCTATATACAGGTAACAATTAAAAATTGATAAGTGTGGTTCGTAATCTGGGCATTTACTTTGACAGCAAGGTGATATTTTACGAATTTTGTATCGCACAAAGAGTGCACATTGTTCACAGTGAGAAATATTCTGATGGCGGGTATAATTTTAATTGCTTCTACTCTGTTGCTATCTTCTATGTTCTTATGTTGCCTGTCTCTGTCCTTCCTCTTCGAATAAATAATTAATAAATAACACTGTTACCGTTATGTAAGTGTTCTCTTCAATAACCTCCCGTGAGATCGTACGTTACAAGTCGGCGGCACATGACTTAAGCTGGAAAGTAATTATTAGATGCGACTTATATCTATGAACCTTGCCAGGGGCAGCAGTCTTGACATTTCATGGCGATGGCAATTTAAGGTGGCAATTAACGAACCTTCCAAAAGGTTAAAGCGCCACCAATTGTTTACGATTGTAGAAAACTCATATTGGTTTCTTAAAGACGTCACAACCTTGGATTACCGCCAGTGACGACGTCAGTTCATAAACTTGTCGAAAATGGCATCGCGAACACTAATTATTTTTTACTTTCGCTGGTGTGGGATGCGACGTGTGTAGATACATCAGCTCCATCTCACATCCAGGCGACCTCGTCAGGTGCGGGGAGAGCGGCTTTTTCTGCGGAGAACCTCAAATTGCGCAAATATGCCAACCTTGGTTCCGGTTACGAGTTTGCGCCGTTTGGGGTCGAGACGATGGGCCCTTGGGGACCGTCTGCGAGGCGCTTAGCCAAGGAGTTGTCAAAGCGGCTGACAGAAAGGTCTGGAGACAGGAAGGCTGGCAATTATTTCTGCCAACGTATTAGCCTCGCTATACAGAGGGGAAATGTTGCCAGTCTCCTTGGGACTATCTCGGATGGGACGTCTCTAGAGGACATTTTTTATTTATAGTTTAGTTTATTTTTAATTTTATTATTTAGGTAGCTTTTATATTGTAATTCTTTTATACTGGTTGTATATTACTTCAGCTGGAAACTAATTATTAGACGCGACTTATCTATGAACCTTGTCAGGGGCCGCAGTCTTGACATTTCATAACGATGGCTAACTTAGCAATTTCAGATGGCCATTAACGAGCCTTCCAAAAGGTTAAATGGTTAGTGGTCACTTTAAAAAAATTGTTTACGATTGTAGAAAACTCATATTGGTTTTTTAAAGACGTCACAACCTTGGATTACCGCCAGTGACGACGTCAGCTTCATAATCTTGTCAAACATAGCATTAAGAACGCTAATTAATTAGGCGCCAGTCTATTTGAATAATTTGATTAAAACGGCGTGACATTTATATAAATATTATTGTCCTTTGATATAATTCACATGTTAGTGTCGGTGGTGACTCGGTGTAAGAACGCGTACCTTAAATCCTACAAAGGTCGGTTCAAACCCCCCTAGAACCCCGGGGGCCGCATGTACCAAAGAGAAATATTTCTTACGTACATTTATCATAGATTTACAACACCACTGTTCCCGTGCCTCGGAGAGCACGTTAAGCTGTCGGTCCCGGTTCCACTAATATCAACTTGTGGAACCGTTAATAAATTGTCATAAAAATTGATATCAGATCCGTCTGGCCAGAGCGTGGCGAGTGTAGGCCAAATTCTCCAGAAATATGTTCTGCAAGGCCCATCTCCAACAGTGGAGGTCTAGGAGGAGAATACTAGGGGCTGTAATGATGATGATGACATGTTAGGGCATAACATTAGTTAATATGGAGCTGCCTAAGTTTTTAATGACATAAGTTCTCATATTTAAATATTACCTGTCGTTGGAACTAATGATATTAAACAAAGTAGATTTTTGATTTTGTAAGTGGCAACATTTTTTATGACTTACCGAAATCGCTAGGATAGCGATCTGTCGAGACTGCCGGCGCTCATTAAAACTGTTATAGCTTCGTTGTTTGTGGCTCGATTTTTATAATTTAAGAATATTTAAGAAGCTTCTAAAAGTAGTAATATATTTAAAATACGCCTTATTTCCACAATCCTAATGGTTGCCGAGTTATTCACAAAATAATATATATACGTTTTTATTATAAAAAGTTTTATTTAATTATTTTACTTTGTATTAGGTTTACATGAACGAATGCACGAAGTTAAATAATTTACTTTACATGGTCTTTCATTTGACACCTCATTTAAGTATATCGGTTCAGTAGTTATCTAAAAATACCGCTTTATAGAACGGGCCGGCCGCCAACTTTGCAACGTCACAGCTCCCCCCTCCATACTTAGAAAGTGACTACCGCACTTTTGGTATTCATAAAAACATACGAAACAAGTACGTACCATTAGTCTGTATGGTGGAGATGATTTATTATATCACCTGGGAACGAAATCGTTATTTGAAGAGTTTTTACAAATGGGGTTCGTACTACATACTTCATCTTCACTTGAAATCTTGGCTCTATTGGGCGTCTCCGTAAATACGCTAAAATTTCACGTCTATTTATTAGTCCCTACGTTTTAGCAAACCGATTTACCTCCATATGGTTGAGTGGAACGCCTGCCAGTAGACTTGCCCGCAGGCACCGACAAACCCCATTTCACACATATATTGCATCGGAAATTTAATCCAATGTAATCCAACCATTTCTTGATTCAACATCGCCTGAGGTTAAGATTTTAAATTAAGTGATGTGTTTATTGGACAGAATGCCTATTATATAAAAAGTAAATCTAAAAATAATAAACCAGACTATTTTTATAGCGTATTTTATTATATAAAAAGTGGTAAAATAGTTTCTGGAGATGGTCGGTCTCAAAAATATTTTAAACAATTAAATATCATAATGGCAGAAACATTTAAATCAATATTAATTTAAAAAAGTTACTATGATCTTAAGGACGCACTTAAAGATACCATTGCATAGAAATTTGTTTCATATATTTAGAACTTAAGATGGACACGGCCTTTTTACAGCCACGAATTTGGTTTTGTTGACATTATTAATAATTGTAATTTAAGATTATAAGCTGACACGGTCCTTTTACAGCCACGATTTGTTATTTATGGACATAAATATTGTTATTACTAGATTGTAAGCTGACACGGCCATTTTACAGCCACGAATCTATATTTATGGACATAAATATAAAATACATAAGTAATAAAATTTTTGCTTCACTGCACTCTCTTAATAAACTTAAAAAATTTCTGCCGTTAAAAGCTAAAATTACCCTTGCTCAAAGTCTTCTCCTTCCTCTCCTCGACTATGGTGACGTGTGTAGCATTGATATGTCAGAGATGCTGCTCAATAAGATGGACCGGTTACTCAACGCGTGTATCCGGTTTATATATTGCTTACGCAAATACGATCACATCTCTGAATATCGAGCTAAGTTGAAGTGGCTGCCAATTCGTTGTCGTAGAAATCTTAGAGTCCTTTGTCTCCTTTTCTCTGTTTTAAACGAGCCTGCGACACCGAAATACCTCAAGGATAATTTTGCCTATCTCTCTTCCTTCCACGATAAATCTTTACGTTCTTCTCATAACTCTCTTCTTTCTGTCCCTTCACATAATTCTGGTTTTGTCTCCAACTCCTTTGTAGTCGCTGCCACAAATTTATGGAATGATCTTCCGGTGAACATAAGGCAGGCAACTAATAGATTGTCATTTAAAAAATTGGTCTATTCACACTTTATAAATAGGCCAAAACCACGTTAGTAAGTTGTATTTATGTATGTCTA
Source organism: Tinea semifulvella (assembly GCA_910589645.1). NCBI lineage: Eukaryota > Metazoa > Arthropoda > Insecta > Lepidoptera > Tineidae > Tinea > Tinea semifulvella. The sequence goes on from OU342599.1 coordinate 10,264,722, forward strand.
TGTATAATATTGTGTATGTATTAGTATTTAGTATATTGATAATATATTACATATATAAAACTATATAAGTACGTATATAATATATGTTAAGTCATTCTTTAATTGTATATTTTACCATTGCTTTCATTGCACCTATATTTGTTCAAATTTGTCCCTAAGGTTTGGCTGTCAGAGAATGTCTACGGGCATTAAGTCCGCCTTTGTACTTTGTGCAATAAAGTTTTTAAATAAAATAAATAAATAAATAAATATTATTATTACTAGATTGTAAGTAGACACGGCTATTTTACAGCCACGAATTTATATTTAAGGACATAAATGTTATTAAATTATAAGCTGACACGGCCTTTTTACAGCCACGAATTAAATTTTAAGTATCTAGTTATAAATAAGTACAAAATCCTCGCTTATGGCAACAATGTTTTATTTATTATAAATTGTATTGCTGTTAGATTCGGTCCAGCCAAGCTTATATTGTATCAAAATATATGTATTGACAATATTCAAGTGTTGTGTACTAACCTAAGGAAATAAATGATTTGATTTGATTTGTTATAAATTTAAAATTGGATTAAATTTGTATTCTTAGACGTATCGTAAGGCCAGAGATTCCCATTTTTTGTAGATATTTTCGCCAAAAACTCTGCGACGAAATAATCTCCAACGTTACACGACTGAAATACGAACCTTGAGAGAAAGGTTCCAAGACAGAACGTAAAAATTAATATTTAATTTAATTGCCAAACCATCTCCTGTTTTTGGCCCTCTAGCGAAAAAAAATAATCTACCTTAAGCATTGACTAGCATGCACTGGGGCATTTGAAGCACCTTTTCTACTTAAATATACATTTAGAAGCGGTGGTAGCTCGGTTGTAATTTTCCATAAAATACATAAATATATAAATAAATTGTATTTTTTTTTTTTTTTTAAACACGGGAATCGCATAATAGAGCCTGACGATACGACCCCAGCCTGAAGGGCCACTGCGGGAGGTCACATGCCCGACTCACCGTGAGGCCTCCTAAGGAGTCCCCAGGGCGCCTACGGACTAAAACCCTATAAACCGACTCTCTTTCACCTCCTCCTTCCACCTCCCTGCGTGCCTTAACAGCTAAGTCTGAGTCTTGTTTCAAGCGGTGTTATTTTATATAAATATCACTATGGCAAGCTTACAATATTATTTGTATCATCATCACGACCGTTTCCCTTTCGGGGTGGTCAGAAACCACGCTTATAAATAAGCGGATTCACATTTAGCCAACTTTACTATAGGCCAATCATGACAAGTGGCAAGCTCGTCGATGTCTCCAGCGTACCAAACTCGAGAAATATCACAAATAAATTAAATATTAATTAAATGTATTTATTTACATTAATAAATATTTTTGTGTCCCGACCAGGAATCGAACCCGGTACCTCCGAGTCTAAATCCACGGACTTAACCGCTAGACCACGGAGGCAGTCAATACAATATTATTTATTTAAATAAATACTTTATTGCACTTAATAAATAGTACAGGCTCGAGTTATAATGATGAACAAATAATATTTTTTAATGATACAGTTAATAATATTAATTAATTATAGTATACTACACATAACCATACATACAATACACAATTATACATACAAATACATCATATACAATATAACTTAAATAAAGACACAGTTATTCAAGTTCTCCTTTATAGTAAAAATTGGCATTATAAAGAAATTGTTCCAAGGCTCATTGACGCTTGTGTGTGTCTCGAAGGTCATTCTTAGTGTTCAGGTTCTCATGGTGTGGCGTGTCCGGTGGTCGCCCCTTCCTTAGAAGGTCATTGCAGTGGTGGCACGTGTGTCGGGTCCCGGTCCGCACCCTAAGGGCCTGGTTGAGCGGGGGGATGGCTGGCACATGCGTTATGTCCGTGATCGGGTGCTGCTGTGGGGGCCTGGGACCTCTGCCGAACACGTTCAATTTATTGTTCTTAAATTAACAGAGGTTTTTGCATTTTGTCGACTTTCGGGTTGCACATAGGCATGTAGTCTACCTTAATTCTGACTTGCCTGGTGGGTTACTGCTGTACCAGGTATTGTATTCTCATAGGTACTGATAACTTAATTTAAAAGATTATTAATTGATCGTTGTGGTGCAGTTTTGTATATGCTTTATTTTGTAAATCTGATATAGCTGAGTTTTCCTTGCAGATTCCTTTCTCAGTCAGATTAAACATTAACAGGTCACTGGAATTTGCTAAGCTGCTGGTCTTCTGCTAACAGCTTACTTATTGGACCACTTTGCTGCTTAGTCTTCTACTAGCAGGAGTAGAATCATTCAAAATAATTAAATTAATGACGTTTCATAAATGCCTGCAATAGGTTTACGTGAATAAAGATATTTTGACTTTGACTTTGACTTTGTATCTGGTGACAATAGGGCTAGCAGTTTTTTCTCCCAAAAATTAAGTATCATCATTCAAAGGGGAAATGCTGCTATTGTATTGGGCACCATGCCACAAGACAGCGATTTGGAGGAGCTATTTTTTTGTAAGTATTTAATATTTATTTTCTATGTATTATTATTATTATTTTAGGTTAGATTTTGTTGTAATATAGTTTATTTAGTATTGTAATTCTTTTATATTGTTTGATAAAAAAATGGCATTTGACATCATTGCAAAAGGCACATAGTTTTAACGAGAATAACGAATAGGTGGTAGGCGGAATGATGGTGGTAATTTGCCCAGTCTGCTGAGGAGGGGAAAATCCACCGTTCGTACCGAAAAACCCAGTAAAGTGTATGTACACGTTTCAGGGGCTCGAATTATCTTCTATCTGTCTCCTCTCATCACTCTTCATTTGTGTCTAACTCTTTTGTAGTTGTTGCTACTAATTTGTGGAATAATCTACCTGCTAACATACGGCAAGCAACTACCAGAACATTATTCAAAAAACTGGTGTTTTCACACTTTCTAAATAGCTCCACACAGTGTTAGTAAGTAGTATATATGTATGTTTATGTATAATAATATGTATGTATTAGTATTTAGTGTATCGATATTATAATATTTATTCCATATATATTGTAAGTAAGAATATATTAAATTGCTGTTAATTTAAATAGTTATTTATTTCTCTTATTATCTTTATGATTGCACCTACATTTGATCAAATTTGTCCCCACTGTTTGGCTGTCAGAGAATGTCTTCGGGCATTAAGTCCGCCTTTGTACTTTGTGCAATAAAGTTTATAAATAAAAATAAAATAAATAAAAATTACCGTCATGCCCAGTCAAGGTGGCATAGTGTTAGGGACTGATGTCTATATTGAGTGTTCCAGTTGCAAACATACATGGACCTCGCGCGCCTCTTACCATAGGTGGGCCCAAGGTGACAATATCGGGCTTGTATATAAAAAAAAAATCCTAAAAAGTTATGTCAAACCCTGGTATTTACCAATGAGAAATACACGTTTTTTACGTACATTTGTTATTTATTAATTTAAGCCTATTTGTATTTATTAATTTGGCGCCTCCGTGATCTAGTGGTAACAAACATTGCTCGGGAGGTCGTGGGTTCGATTCCCACCGGGGGCAAGTTGTACATTGTATAATTTGTCTCCGTCTGGGTGTTTATATGTATAATATGTATATATTTACAAAAATAAAATAAAAAAAATGTATAATACGTAGTTTATTAACCATCTAGTTTCCGTAACACAAGCTTACTTACCACGGAAATTAGATGGCGCTGTGTGACCTGTCTGAAATATTTATTTATTGTCGGTCGCAAGCCCGAGACACCATTCTTCTCATCTCTTACCCACACACGATGGACCCGGCACCCGCACGGTGAATCCATGAAATACTTAGAAATTTGTCTTCTCTACCATTGTTTCCCGTACCTCGGAGAGCATGTTAAGCCGTCGGTTCCGGTTCTACTAATACCAACTTGTGGAAACGTTAATAAATTGTCATTAAAAAAATGACATCAGAACCTCGCCAACCCGTCTGGCCAGCGTGGCGAGGGTAGGCTAAATTCACACAATTCTGTTCTATCTATCCCTTCTCATCACTGTAGCTTTTAGCCTTAACTCATTCGCAGTAGTAGCCGCAAATCTCTGAAACAGTTTACCTGTTGAAATTCGCCAAGCACTCAGCAAACCGCTGCTTAAAAAGCTGGTGTACTATCATTACCTTAGAGCTCCTCACAACTTATATAAGTATGTATTGTATGTAGTATATAGTAGCCAATATGTAGTGTATGTATTATTGTGTACATATTTGTATGTATGTGTATTTTAATATATTGTATGTAAGATTTTTTTTTAATTCACCTTCAGCTAATGTTTTATTTATTTGATCATGATAGGCAAGTCTTGGTCTGCCAGGGCCTCTTTTACCCACAACTTTCGCATTATATATCTGGTTCGTCAATCTCTCTTCGCTCATCCTTTCGACATGCCCGAACCATCGGAGCATGCCTTTCTTTATTTTTGTACCTATGCTTTCTTTTATACCTACCCTTTTGCGTATTTCGTTATTACGTATACGGTCCATCAAAGTTACGCCGCATATCCGACGTAAAGACCTCATTTCTACTGCATTAACTCTACTCTCATGCGTATTCTGACATATCCACGTCTCGCTTCCATACATAAGTGTTGGTATTAGCATGGCATTGTGTATGGCGAGTCGAGCTTTATCACTGACATTTCGACTGGCGATCAGTGACCCCAGGGCCCCATTAACACTATTTCCCGCGTTCACTCTTCTTTCAACATCCCTATCATACTTCCCATCCGCAGTGAAAACACTGCCCAGATATATAATTTCATTTACCTGTTCTAGCGTTTCATCATCAATCTTTATCGTCAAGGTTGTCATCCTTCTTCTTTCAAACACTAGTACCTTGGTTTTTCTCGCATTTAAACGGAGTCCTTTTTCTGCACATCCCTCTTTCATTTCTGTGACTAGTGATTGCAATTGTTGTTCGGACGATGCCATAAGAACAGCATCATCTGCATAAAGCAGGCAGTTCACCACAAGATCACCCATTTTTATCCCACAGTCACTCTCCCTTACTCTTTTTAGGCATTTGTCGAGATATAAAGTGAATAATCTGGCGGACAGCACGCAGCCTTGTTTGACGCCCATTTGGGATTCAAAGCAAGGCGACATACCTCCCTCCACCCGCACACAAGCTTTACAGCCCTTGTACAGGGACTGTATAGCCTGTAGCAGTTTGTCATCCACTTCATACTCCGGCAATATGTCCCAAAGCTTCTTTCTTACAACTCTATCAAAAGCCTTCTCCAAATCCACAAAAGCACAGAAAACTTTCTGGTTTAAGGCCAAAAACTTATCTGTGATATTGAATTAAAAAGCCATCGAAACAAGAGGGCATGTATGAAGAGGTTGATGAATGTCGAAGAAGCGAAAGAGGTATGTCGTGATCGTGACAAGTGGCGCTCAATTGTCTCTGCCTACCCCGCAAGGGATTTGGCGTGAAGATATGTATGTATGTATGTATGTAAGATTAAATGAATTTATTTGGCAACGTATCTTACAGTCGTTTGCACCTAGCCTCATGACTGTAATGTTCTGTATTGTCCCAAAGGTTGGATGCTAGTGAATGCCTAGCGGCATTAAGCCCGCCCTTTGTACGTAGTGCAATAAAGTTTTAAATAAATAAACAAGATAACGTCCCGGTCTTCACATGAAGGTCATTGTCCTAAAACCTCCGCAGAAACATCATTATGCAGAAAACTTTAGACATTTTGTAATTTAGCAGCTTTATAAGTGAAAGATGTTATGAAATACCGTCTTTACAATTATGCGTAATTGTTACAATTTTAAGTTATACATTTAACAATATAAATACACACACTTAACAATATACAAGTATATACACAGCATGTTATAAATAAAAAGTGAGCTGTGGTGATTCGATTATAAGATAGATAGATACAAAAAAAATGAGCCAATTAAAAGTTTTCCTAAAGAAATCCCTACAAGATACCCCCTCCGAGTCGGGGGACAGGTCGGAGGTTATGTCGGGCTCGCACCAACTAAAGCCTGATGGTGTTCCTCATGACGCCTCGAGTTGAATGGCGGACGGCGGGAAGTATGGTTATACCTTGGTAAACATCCATTTATTCAAAAAATAATATTTACTTACTACTTAAATAAAAATTTAAAAAATAAATTACTATAAACTAAACCTAATAATAAAAAACTATAAATAAAAAAGACGTCCTATCAGAGATAGTCCCAAGAAGATTGGCAACATTTCACCTCTGTATAGCGAGGCTAATACATTGGCAGAAATAATTGCCAGCCTTCCTGTCTCCAGATTCCTCCATACGTAAGAAAGTGTATTTCTCATTGGTACATGCCGGGGGGGTTTAACCGACCTTTGTATGATTTTAAGGAAAGCGTTCTTACAACCGAGCCTCCACCGTTAATTAATGGTGAAAATAGCGATAATTTTCGATTTTTACGCTTGACTTTACGCATCGGGTGTGCTCAGGACCTTATTCCATTAATAAGATTAAACTGCTGCACTTGACGTCATGATATATCCTAAGATTTTCTCGGAGAATTAAATAATGATTGCAAAAAGCTCAAGTAGTTTAGCGTTTTAAACATAGTGGAAAGTATGCTTACTACCGTAAATGCTTTTCGTTTCAACGCCTGACGTACCTTTGATATATCTCGACACCTCATGTTTCTTTTATACCTCGAAAACTATTTTTTCTTTAATATCAGAACTGGACGATACCCTCCACAAAATCAATTTGTGGGGTGTTGAAAATCTTGTCCAGTTCAATGCCAACAAGACCCAGGCATGCGCGCTGACGGCCAAGAAGTCCCCCTTCTCTCCTCCCCCTATTCTTCAGAGCCACCGTCAATTAGACTGTTGCTGTACAAAGCACAGATCAGATTATGTATAGAATACTGTTCTCACCTGTGGGATGGTTCCGATTACAGATGCTCTCAATGTCCTACAGAGGTGAGCTGTTCGAATTGTGGACGATGCCACTATATCTGTAACTCTTGAATCCCTGCAGCTTCGCCGAGATGTGGCTTCTCTGAGCGTGTTCTACTATGGTGAGTGCTCCGAAGAACTCTATAACCTAATCCCACCCTCACCATTTCGCAACCGAACCGCACAGGTCAGAATATGCCTCCACATACCGTAGTCACCATCCCTTCGCGTACGTATGTATAAATTTGGGGACTCATACATCTGTCGTACGATAAGGATGTGGAATGCTCTTCCAGCCTCTGTGTTTCCACTTTCCTATAACTTGGAGTTCTTCAAGCGAAGTGTGAAAAAGCATCTAGTCAAGCCGGCATAGTGTTGGGGACTGATGACAGTTATGAGTGTCTGACTTCAGTTGCTAACATTTATGGAGCTCGCGCGCCACTTACCATCAGGTGGACCCAAGATCACATGCGTGATTACCATCGAGGAACAGTGTTGTCTAAATCCCAATTCCTGCAGTATACGAGTAGACTTGTTGATTTGGAACTTTGTTTTTTATAATATTTTTTTATCGGTCTTCTACAAAAACGTTTAAATTTTACCTTACAAAAATATGTAAAATCAACCCTCAGGGCTTATAATCTCCATTTTATTAAATAAAATCGTTCGTATACTAAAGATTTATAAATTATGCTGAGGCTGGATATTTCAATGTTCGTCTTGACGGCCGGTCCTTTGAGACACAAAAAAAAATTAGGGAAAAAAAATGTCCGATCGAAACAAGATTTTCAGCTAAAACAGAAATCTTAACTCAGTTCGGCTCAGTTATATTTTAATACATTTAACTAAACATAAATTTATATTAAATGCTTATAAAATATACCTATTAAAAATACAAAATAAGACATGACCTATAAGTAATAGTCCCACAAGAAAACTGGCAACATTTGTCCTCTATATAGCGATAATACGTTGTCAGAAACAATTGCCAGCCTTCCTGTCTCCAGATTTCTCCGTTAGCCATTTGGACTCAACTCCTTGGCCAGGCGCTTGCTTGGTTTAGGGTCCCCATATCGTCTCGATCATAAGCTCGTAACCTGTACTGAGGTTGGCGTATTTGCGCAGCTTGAGTTGCTCAGCAGAAACCACCGCACTCCCCGCACTGGACGAGGTTGCCTGGATGTGAGATGAATGTCTACACATGTCGCATGCCAGACCAGAGACCTGCCAAGTTTTCACGATCCAACATGACCGCCTTCAGGTTTCTTGCCATCTCTCCGCGCAATCCCAGAGGGTTCTAGGATCCGTGGTTAAGGATTTGGAAAACTAGAAAGAAAAGTAATTAATTCCTTTCGAATTATTCTGCATTGTTATTTTGTAAAATACATTCATCACTATCAAGTCAGAAACCACACTTTTTTAATGAAGCGGAGTCACATTTAGCCAACTTTACTATAGGCCCATTATGACAAGCCTCGTCGATGTAATAATAATACTCGAGAAATACGACATATAAGACCAGGAATCGAATCCTCGGACTTAACCGCTAGACCACAGAGGCAGTTAATAAATACATTAATAGTAAAATATTAAAATTTTCAATTTTGAAAATTAATTTGGTACAACTGAAGAGAAAATCCTTGCAAGTGCAATGGCACAATTTCAACCAGAGGGGATTATTTGTCAGTTTCAATATTTTATGCAAAGGCAAGCAAGGGTTACTCTTAAACATTTAATATTACAACATCAAATCGAAATCTTCCATTCCAGACACGGGAACGTTGGTGTTGTAAATCTATGACAAAAGTACGTAAGAAAAGTGTATTTCTCATTGGTACATGCCGGCGGGGATTGAACCGACCTGTTCTTACAACTACATTGGGTTGATTTTTATTATTAATAATATTTATTTAATTAATATAATATGAATAATAATAGTAATAAACGGTTTGTATTTGTATTTTTTATCTAAGAACTTCCATTTTGGAATAGGTGGAATGAACAACGGACGGGTTGTTCGCGCGGGGGGAGAGTGGTTCGCGCCCGCGCATCTTTTTTATGTACCTACTACAAATATTTATTATTAAGCTTCGAGAGTAATTGTCTCCGCCAACAAACTGTGGTTACAGTTTGGCGGGCTATTTAATAAGTTATATGTATTGGAAAGTAAATAAATGATTGAAATTTTTAATTTTTTTTTAACAATATAAATTAAAAAAATAGGAGGTAAAGCCTTATATCCCCCAGAGTGGGCGGGCGGGTCGCGTCTGTCGTGCTCAAGACGAGGTCGCGGGACTTTTTGTCGCCGCCTCGCTCACAACTGTTTTCCATTTAAATTGATATGTCAGACATCGGGAGAACAAACCGACCGTGGACTTTTTGAGGGATCGGATTTGTAAACCAGACTTTTTTAAAATTATAGCTTTGAAAAACTATAGAGAATCGGAGCAACTGATATTAGTTACTGACTATTGGCCTTAATTAGTGCATTAGACTAGTGCAACCACGTATAACTCATTAAACCAGTTGCGAGATGGGGCTTAATCGTGAAAGGCCAATTTAAGTCCTTTGTCATTTTTTTAGTTGGCCGTATACGGTCCATCAAAGTTACGCCGCATATCCGACGTAAAGACCTCATTTCTACTGCATTAACTCTACTCTCATGCGTATTCTGACATATCCACGTCTCGCTTCCATACATAGGTGTTGGTACTAGCATGGCATTGTGTATGGCGAGTCGAGCTTTATCACTGACATTTCGACTGGCGATCAGTTTTATAATATTCGTATGGATAAACTTACCTTTCAGAGAATTTGAGTAACAAAAACTTGTGCAAAAGTTGTCCATTCATTATAAACTTTAATAAAGGTGGGAGACATTGAGAAATCTTAGAAATTTCCATCCGAAAAGTGCTTAGCGCCAAATGGCTAAGACAAATAGCATTAATTTATCTTCCACTCGCCTCTTCGATTTGATCATAATGGGGGTGAATTGACTTAAAAAGCAGGACATGGCAATGTTGTGATTTCATAAAGATTGGCCACAAGTTATTTTTCATTACAGCCCCTAGAACACAGCGTCCTAGACCTCCACTGCTGGAGATGGGCCTTCCAGATCATATATCTGGAGAATTTGGCCTACACTCGCCACGCTGGCCAGACGGCTTGACGAAAATATGATGTCAATTTTTTATGACAATTTATTAACGATCCCACAAGTTGGTATTAGTGGAACCGGGACCGACGGCGTAACGTGCTCTCCGAGGCACGGGAACGGTGGTGTTGTTAATCTATGACAAATGTACGTAAGAAAAATGCATTGCTCATTGGTACATGCCGGGTGGGTTTGAACCGACCTTTGTAGGATTCAAGGAACGCGTCCTTACAACCGAGCCACCACCGCGCACAAGTTATTATTCCTGTTTAATTTGTAGTTTAAAAAAAAACCAAGCAATTTACGACCTAGCAGTTCCAGCGATCAAATTATGATGATACCAAATTTGAATCCAGCGGCCGTAGTCTTTTTCTCTCGCAGCCAATCAGCAATGTTTTGCAGGGTATTGCCGAAAGTGTTATTGGACTCTTCATCATCACGGCCGTATCCCTAGGTGATCAGAAACCACGTTTATAAAGAAGCAGATTCACATTTAGCTAACTTTACTGTAGGCCAATCATGACAAGTGGCAAGCTCGTCGATGTCTCTAGCGTACCAAACTCGAGAAATATCACAAATAAATTAAGAAATTATTAAATAAATTTATTAACCAGGAATCGAACCCGGTACCTCCGAGTCTAAATCCACGAACCGCTAGACCACGGAGGCAGTTACATAATGCCCATAGGCACTCTCTTCCAATCCATGAAAACGTAAGAAAAATATGAAATTTAAAAAAAACACTATAATAAATTACATACATACTTGTAAATGGGTATATACAATACATATATATGACGTACATGTCAATATCCTACAACCCTTTTTTTATCACTTCTGTAAAACTATAAGACAGCGGTGCTGTCACGTTTAGTTCCAGTTTTAGTCGTAGGTCAAATGATGCATACATACATACATACATATCTTCACGCCAAATCCCTTACGGGGTAGGCAGAGACAATTGAGCGCCACTTGTCACGATCACGACATACCTCTTTCGCTTCTTCTACATTCATCAACCTCTTCATACATGCCCTCTTGTTTCGATGGCTTTTTAATTCACCTTCAGCTAATGTTTTATTTATTTGATCATGATAGGCAAGTCTTGGTCTGCCAGGGCCTCTTTTACCCACAACTTTCGCATTATATATCTGGTTCGTCAATCTCTCTTCGCTCATCCTTTCGACATGCCCGAACCATCGGAGCATGCCTTTCTTTATTTTTGTACCTATGCTTTCTTTTATACCTACCCTTTTGCGTATTTCGTTATTACGCATACGGTCCATCAAAGTTACGCCGCATATCCGACGTAAAGACCTCATTTCTACTGCATTAACTCTACTCTCATGCGTATTCTGACATATCCACGTCTCGCTTCCATACATAAGTGTTGGTATTAGCATGGCATTGTGTATGGCGAGTCGAGCTTTATCACTGACATTTCGACTGGCGATCAGTGACCCCAGGGCCCCATTAACACTATTTCCCGCGTTCACTCTTCTTTCAACATCCCTATCATACTTCCCATCCGCAGTGAAAACACTGCCCAGATATATAATTTCATTTACCTGTTCTAGCGTTTCATCATCAATCTTTATCGTCAAGGTTGTCATCCTTCTTCTTTCAAACACTAGTACCTTGGTTTTTCTCGCATTTAAACGGACACAAACATTTGACACAAAAAATGTGTCAAATGATGGTGGGACGATTAACCATTGACTAGTGGTCAATAGTGGTCAGAGTACAAAAGGTAAACAAAATTAACTTTTAGAGTCGAATACTTTGATGATTCAAGCGCCACTTGACATTCTTTATTTTTTACTGGGTCGTGATTGGTACGTAAACTACATATTTCATTTTCCAAATAACTTAATTAATAAACTTAATTTCTAATTTATCTGCAACAAATAAAATGTGTTAGATGTGTTTCTTACTTGGTAAAATATATAAATTGAAGCTTAAAATATTTTTTGCCAAATATTTCGCCTCTCTTTGGAGCGGCGTCATCAGTGACAGTGACTGAAGGTCTTTGTCATAAATTTTGAAAAAAGTAATTTTATTTCTTTTAGCAATGGTGAAGGCAATGCACTATATAGTTTTGTATTTATTTTTTAGAAAAATATCATCATCACCTCGCGCATCATGGAAAACATCATCAGTATGTTATGTCCATTGTTGGTTCGATATTAATAAATTTACAAAACAAGTTAGACAAAACCTAATGCATTACATTCAGACCAGGGCTATAGTATGCACCAAGCTGCCATATAAAAGAGCTTTCCCATGTTTTTAAATCAATAGACCGAATAGTTTTAGGAAAACTCTTTAATACTCTTACTGTGAAACAATTGTTAAAGGTAGTGTTATGTATACGCGCATGGGTGGGCACAGGTAAAATATTATTAATTTGAGAATCTACTGAATGTCTGTGTCCATTCATGCGAGTACGAAGGGGTGTCGTAGTCTCTCCCACATAAAAACTGTTACAAAATCTGCACTCCAGCATATATACGCAATGAGAAGTAGTACATTGTGCGAAATTTTGAATTTTGATGACAACAGGGTTATGATGAGTTTGTATATTGATATCGGAATTTATTATGGGACATGTTTTGCAACGAGATTGGTTGCACTTGTGTGTACCTAACAATGTATTATTACTCCGTGTATTTTTATTTTTTGCTAAAATAGCTTTTAAATTTTTATTTTGTTTATACGTTACACTAGGGCACGTTTCCAAAAGATTTCGTGTAATATTATTATTCTTAAGGATAGAAAAGCTATCCTTTAATAAATTTTGAATTTTGTGTGCCCCGTGGAAGTATGGTATTATAAGCCGAAGGGAATTTTGTTGTTGTGTGTGTATAGCGTTTGGAGTGTTAGAAGGCCTGTTCATGTGTTTGTGTAAAAAGTTTGGGGGATAATCGCGCCTACATAACCCATTAAAGATTTTGCCTTGATATTTAGCCAAAGATGTTGAATTATTACAAATTCTTTTACCGCGGATAGAAAGTGAATGTGGTATAGACCGTTTTGTGTGCGACGGGTGGCAACTACTGTAATGCAGATACTGTAACTTGTTGGTTTCTTTAAAATGAACAGAAGTTGAAATATTATGATTATTATAAGTAATATCTACATCTAAAAATGTTATGTTAGTTTTAGAAATTTCATGAGTGAATCTTAGACTGCTAAATGAATTTAGTTGACTAAGGAATGTATTAAGAGTTTGTAAACTATGAGGCCAAATCATGAAAATATCATCTATGAATCTTAACCATGTTAAAGGTTTGAGAATTTGACTATTTAAAAATTTTGTTTCGAGAGAACCCATATATAAATTTGCATAAGAAGGTGCCATGCGCGTACCCATGGCAGTGCCTTTCTCTTGGTGATAGAATTTATTATCAAAAGTAAAATAGTTATTGGTTAAAACCATTTCTGCTAAATCTAGTAAAAATTTTGAAGAAGGCAGACGCGGGTTTGGGCGGTCTGAATGTAATGCATTAGGTTTTGTCTAACTTGCTAAAAGAAATATAATTTCTAATTTATATATTTAGTTTTTATAATAATTAGATTTATCTTTTAGTTTATTTAATTTAAGGTTTTGTTTAGTTTATTTTTAATTTTATTGTTTAGGTAGCTTTTAATTTATCTATTATTTTGTTGTTTATCTAGAATACAAATTAGGAATTTATATAGTTAAAATATATATTTATTAAAATAATAATTACAACCTACATAAAATTAAAAACCTGACTATTAATTATAAAAAACCTCCAGAGACGTCCCACCAGAGATAGTCCCAAGAAAGCTGGCAACATTTCTCTTTTTCTCCTCTGTATAGCAAGGCTAATACATTAGCAGAAGTAATTGCCAGACTTTCTGTCTCCAGATTTCTGCGTCAGCCGTTTTGACAACTCCTTGGCCAGGCGCTTCGCTGAGGGTCCCCATGGCCCCCCCATCGTCACGACCCGAAACGGCGTAAACTCGTAACCTGTACCGAGGTTGGCGTATTTGCGCTGCATGAGGTTTTCAGCAGCAATTTTTCAGACAGGTGAGATGGGACTAATGTGTCTACACATGTCGCATCCCATACCAGGGAACTGGTGATGCCGTCGGGTCTCTTGCCTCTGCACAATCCAAGAGGGTTTTAGGATCGCGGGTACTCCAGCTGTGACATAAGCCCTTCGGATGATGTCGTCGAGAGCCGTGTGACGAGGAATACAGACAGCACTTCTATCACAAGAAAGTCTGTGGTGTCCGAGTTAAAAATAACATTGTCTTATCAATATAAGGATTACTATTTTTTGTATTATTGTACACAGCAAAAGTAGTACAAAAATACCTAAAAATGGATGGTGTCCTTTCAGGGCCAACATTTTGAACCAAAGTGCCACGTCCTTACATTCTAAGTCTATGAGGTAAACGTGATTAATTAACTAGATTTAAGATTACTCTTATTGTACAATTGAAGACTTATCTTAAAAAAGACTATATATACCAACGGGGTTATGGGGGGGTATATATATATATTACATAGAGCGGGCAAGTAAAACATATTTTTTTATACAAAATACACACCTACTTAAAACTAAACAACTGTACTTAGGTACCACATGTACATAAATATGTAATGCGTCACTGTATTATAATAAGTCAATTATATGAAATTTGGGTTCAGTAATTTAATAAACTTTAAACGATTTGAAAAATTCAGACTTTTAATTGTGCTAGAAGCGCCGACCGCATTCCTCTTAACACGGCTCTCAACAATATCATGCTAAGGCTCTTGTCACTGCTGGAGTACCCACGATCCTGAAACGCAAAAGACCCGACGCTGACGGCATGGCCGTGGAAACTTGGCATGCGACATGTGTAGACACATTAGCCTCATCTTACATCTAGGCGACCTCGTTAAGTGCGGGAAGTGCGGCGGTTTCTGCTGAGAACCTCAAGCTGCGCAAATACGCCAATATCCGTACAGAGTACGAGTTTGCCCCGAGGGTCGGTTTGGGGTCGAGACGATGGAACACATGGGGACCCTCAGCCAGGCAAGAAGTTGTCCAAACGGCTGACGGAAAAATCTGGAGACAAGAACGTTGTCAATTATTTTGTATTGACGTATTAGCTTCTAGTTAGCTATGTGACAAGTGGCTCCATCTTGTTGAAACCATGTGTTACGATTATAGCCAGCAAATTCCAGTAGCTTCAGTGCCAAGAACTCGCATAACATTTTCACATACTCAGCAGAATTCTCAGTAACCGAACGGCCGCGAGAATCTTCGAAAAAGTAGAGTCTAATGATTCCTTTTGCTGAAATTGCAGCCCATACCGTAACCTTAGGAGAATGAAGTGGCCTCTCGTGTTTAGCTTTGGAATTTTTGCTGCTCCAATACCTGCAATTCTGTTTGTTTACGTGCCCGTTGAGGTGGAAATGGGCTTCGTCGGAAAATAAGAGGTTATCAAAATTACTGAATCGATCTAACATTGTTTATATTTATTGATTATAATTCAACGAGGAAATGCGGCTAACGTTTTAGGTACCCTCCCTGGTGGTAAGCCCTTAGTTTATTTTGTAGAATAGTTTTAATGTCATATGTATTATTAGTTTAGTTTTATTTATAATTAGTTTTTTAATTTATTATATTTTAATATTTTTGTATCTACTTCGAATAAATTAATTCTTACATTGTTTTGGCATACGACTTGCGCTAATTTAAATCATTAGGTTTTAATTGCATTGTGACTAAATTTTCGAGAAGCGAGCTATTGGCAAGGCCCCTCCCTGCTCCCCGCGCGGCTTGTGTTAGGTTTAAATAGCAACGAATTCTTGGCCCACCCTGTATGATGAATAAGTGGCTTAGATTCAGAAGGTGACGAAAATAATTATAGTAATGATAATGGTAAACCTACAGACCCCTTAAAATGAAAATACTCTTAAGTCAGAAAATATATTTTTTACGAGACGTTGAAAGTCGGCAGTTCGGAACAATGAAAACAAGTTCATTGTGTTGAAGAAATAACTTTCAGCCGAGCGCATATTCACAATAGCTGATATCGTTTTACAGCTTTTAGCGATAGTGTACGATTTCAGATTATATTATAGAGCCCACCGTCAAATAATCTTAGTTAAATTCGCAACTGCAACCCTTCAGGACCAAACTCAACATGGACTCAAATAATATCAAAATTATTCTTAACCTACTGTTTCTTATATGTAAGTCTTTTATTAATTTCTAATTAAACAAAATTTTTTTGGACAAGGTTGCCTGGATGTGTCTACATGTGTAGAGATTATGTTGTCGGGTCTCTTATTTATTTATAATAGGATAGCCAACAGTGCTAAGATCACACACTTATTTGTACTTAACACTAAATCAGAAGTTAGATGTTGCACCTATTATAGGCGACCTGGTCATTACCACAGTAGCCTTTATTGACTATAAAATATAACAAAATTATAAAATTTTCAATAAATATTATTCGAAAAACTAAAGCTAAATCAATTTTTAAAAATTATATATAATAAACATACAACCTTTTAGAAATAAAAAAAAGTAACGAAAATAACTAAAATATTACCTACTTCAAGTACTTAATAAATTAAAATAATAAAATTTAAACTATTTTTATTATTTTTTTTGTTAAATAAAAACATACATCTCTCTTGCCATCACTCTGCGCAATTCCAGAGGGTTCTAGGATTGAGGGTACTACAGCTGTGACAAGAGGCCTTCGGATGGTGTCGTTAAGAGCCGTGTGACGAGAAACACTGCCAGCACTTCAAGAAAGCCCGTGGTTAAATTTATTCTAAGTAAGATACAAAACATCGACGAGCTTGCCACTTGTCATGATTGGCCTATAGTAAAGTTGGCTAAATGTGAATCCGCTTATTGATAAGCGTGGTTTCTGACCACCCCGAAAGGGAAAACGGTCGTGATGATACTTTACTTTTAAGATACAAAAATATTAAAATAAAATATATTAAAAACTAATTATAAATAAAACTAAACTTAAAATACCTATGAAATTAAAACTATTCTACAAAATAAACTAAGGGCTTACCACAGTGATAAATTCGTTTACCCAGCTCTTTTATCATTATTATATACAATTTAAATATATATTAATTAAAACTAATACTTATTATAAGAAATAGTCTAAAAAAGAACAAAATTTATTATATGATTTTAACCAAACTTTTGCATAAAATAAAAAAATATATTTCCTTTAAAGAAATGAAATACATATAATTTAAACCTAAAAATATATCTAGAATTAAATTGAAAATAAAGTTTAATGTAAAAATATTTTTATTTAAATACAATATGTTAGTAATTTAATATTTAACATAAAAAAGTTAGGTATCATTACCACCACCTGTGGTCAGAAACCACGCTTTTTTGAAGAAGCGGATTCACATTTAGCCAACTTTACTATAGGCCTATCATAACAAGTGGCAAACTCGTCGATGGCCAGCAAATCAAACTCAAGAAATATCACAAATAAATTACTGTGTCCCGACCACGAATCGATCCTGGTTCCCCCGCGTTCAAATCCACGGACTTAGCCGCTAGACCATAGAGACATTTGTAAATAAGAAACTTGGCCTGTTTTAGCATCACATTATACATATTCACTATTTTATCAAAACACGAGTATCTAAATTCTCAAATCAAATAGCTTTAAAATTATTTTTAAGTACTTGTTCACCATACCTTTACTTTTACAGTACCAATTAGATCGCAACTGAACCAAGATCACGCCAGTAACCTCGTACAGCAATCAGGAGCTGAAAGTAGACAGGGACCAGTAGAGCCATGTCACAAGCCTGCAGACCATGTGCCTACCGAGCTACGTCTGCCTTCATATGCCCAACTGCAAGGAAGACAAGATCTACAAGCTAATCGTCGAGATAACTCACCCTTAACTGAACTCCGTAGAAGTGGAAGACCAGAAACAAATGCAGAAGCAGCGAATGATTTTTTAAAATTAAACAACGATAAAGTAGTAACTGAGCGGCCAACGCAATACCAACGTTCAATGGGAGATGATGATGACGTAGATGATGTATTGGAAGAGCGTATGGATTCTGTACCACATAAAGGAAATAAAGATGTAATCTGTATTGAGAAATCTAAACTCATTGGTCAAAAGGATCCTTTAATGGCATTTAGACGATCGATGGGACCGACAGGAGCAGATGCTAAGAATGCTGCTGTAAACGATAGAAAAATGCCATATTTCCCGAATTCAGTAACATGCTACGCATGCAGCAACGTGAGCAATCCTTTCTGCAATCAACCCAACAGTCTGACTACGATTAAATATTGCACCGAAGCTAGCCATTGTGTCAAGAAACTCATTCAAGCCGATGGTAAGTATTATGAAATAAATATTAATAGTAGGATAAATTCAATATAATTATATATACTTACATAATATACTTTAACATATACTGTAATATCAATATACTAAATACTAATACATACACAAAAATATACATATATACACATATTAACATTGTTGGGAGCTATTTAGAAAGTGTAGATAGACGAGTTTTTTGAACGAAGATCTGGTAGACGCTTGCCTTATGTTTACAGGGAGATTGTTCCATAAATTTGTGGCAACAACTGTAAAAGAATTTGAAACAAATCCAGAATGATGCAAGGGAACAGAAAGAAGTGAGTTGTGAGAAGAACGAAGGGATTTGTCGTGAAACGAAGAACGATAGGTAAATTTATCGTTGAGGTATTTCGGTGTCGCAGGCTCGTTTAGAACAGAAAAAAGGAGACAGAGAACTCTTAAATTTCTGCGACAACGAATTGGCAGCCACTTCAACTTAGCACGATATTCAGAGATGTGATCGTATTTACGTAAACAGAAGATGAACCGGATACACGCGTTAAGTAACCGGTCCATTTTGTTGAGCAACATCTCTGACAGATCAATGCTGCAAACATCACCATAGTCGAGGAGAGGAAGAATTAATTATTATTTATTCGCACAATAATTTACTTTAGAAATAATGAAATAAAATATGGATAGCCAACATGAATTTCTAATTAATTATTGTGCATATTGAAGTTCAAACCAAGGACTTGTGTGTTCTGATCAGTACGACTTTAGGTACAACGTACAAATTCCAATAATATTATCTATTTAAAGTTTTGTTTTTTATTTACACACATCAAAAGTGTCTAGGGATCAACATATATTTTTGCAATAACTTTTCTCCTGATTGATATTCATTAAAATTTTCTTTAAGGATTGATCAAATAAAATGTTTTCGTTTGTCTACAGTAACGATAAACCAAGTCACCTTTGCATTAGTAAAAAAAATTGCCATTTTCCTAATAAAGGGATTTTTGACATTTGAACCACTAACATTAAAGTTCGAAAAAAAGACTGAAATAACAGTTTTTTTTTTAATTTTATTGGGTAACTTAAACAATTAATAATCCGTGTTTCTACCGCGATCACTAACAACACAAGAACATCGGTTTGGCATACTCAAAATGAGTTCATCCAAATCACGCTGTGGAATGG
The DNA here is from genome assembly GCA_910589645.1 of Tinea semifulvella. Lineage (NCBI taxonomy): Eukaryota > Metazoa > Arthropoda > Insecta > Lepidoptera > Tineidae > Tinea > Tinea semifulvella. The sequence goes on from OU342599.1 coordinate 10,284,397, forward strand.
CCGCTCATGTTCGTTGCAACAACAAAAAAAGGTCTTCTTGCGACTGGATACCCTCCATATTCGGCAGAGCTCTTCTCTGAAGAATATCCCATGCATGCTCAATCGGGTTCAAGTCTGGCGACTGAGCAGGCCAGGGCAGGACATTGATGTTAGCTGCGGCGAGAGTCTGTCTTACAACTCTTGCGGTGTGCGGTCGTGCATTATCATGCATTAACTGAAATAAGGGACCGATATGCACTTGTAGAGGAACGATGACGTCTGATACAACCGTCTCAGCATAAATTTGAGCGTTGAGGTTGCCTCTGATCCAAATCAACTCAGTTCTTCCGCCGATCGAAATACCCGCCCATACCATGATGGTTCCACCACTATAAGGATTGACTTCCTGGCAGGATTTTAATCGCTGTTGGCGTCCAGGGGTTCTCCAGTGTCGTATACGTCTTGTATCCGGCCTCATACCAAAACGAGACTCATCAGAAAAGCACACGAAACGCCATTGTTCTTCTGTCCAATTTCTGTGTTCAAGAGCCCATTGATATCGAGTCCTACGATTGTGCATTGCTATAGGTGGTACCCGTAGCGGTCTTCGGGAATGAAGGTTCACTTCATGCAAGCGGTTTCTGACTGTTTGGTCGCTAATTAAGTTCCCTGAAGAGCGATGAAGGCTCACGGCTAACATCATGGCGGTTATTGTTGGAGTTCTTCGAGCTGTGATTTGAATGTATCGGTCTTGTCTCCGTGTGGTGCAGCGATACCGTCCTCCATGGCGCTCAGCCACGGTACCAGTGGTTCGGTAACGTGTCCAAAGTCGACTGATAACACTCTGACTTGTATTCAGAGCTAAAGCCACAGTACGTTGCCGGGAACCAGCTTCTATCATTCCCACGGCTCTGATCATTTCTTCCCTGCTTAAATGACGTCGCCGCTCCATAATAACGTTGGTTTTAATCAGTAGTAGGGAAACAGTAGCACTAATAATGTCTTCAATGCGTCTTATGTTTTTATAGGGAAAATATTGACAGCTGATTTTCATCTTTTACTCGAATTTGATTGACAGTTCCTGTTTTAAATTATGAAATGCACCAAAAAGGATCCATATAAATTTATAAAATCATAAATTTATTACAAAGCCACATCTCAATCACAAGAAATCCGCATAAACATGCTTGATCCCTAGACTTTTTTGATGTGTGTATATATTTAATATGGGAACCTATTTACATGAGATTATAAGACACATAAATTGAAACCGTAAGTCATTTACAAGTTTTCACTAGTAGAGTTAAAATAAGACGATACGTAGATGAAGATGCGACAGCAAAAAAGTTTTCAGCTACGGTGAGCAGAGTTCGGGAAGCCACATCTTTTTATCGGTCTTACGTTTGAAGACGTAAGTGGGTCTGATCCATGGCTTTAGGGTCGCTTAGCGAGCTATGGTATTTTTGATGGAGTGTCAAATTTAGTAAGCAAAAGTGGAAATTGGCCGGACACATCTGACGCAGAACCGATGTCCGTTAGACTAGACGGGTGCTACGGGAAGACATAGAGTGGGACGACCTCCCGCCAGATAGACGGATGATTTGAAACCGCTGGTGGGGGCTAGATGAGGGTGGCGGAAGATAGTGTGAAATGGCAAGCCTATGGGGTAGGCCTATATTCAGGAGTGGACAGACACAGGCTGAATAAATTAACAAATGTACAATAATAAAGCTATTATCGCTAAAGAACCTTAAGCTAAACGCATTTCTCATCACTTCCACCTTGTTGTAAAAGATATCAAGATCAGTGTCATAAAGTATTACACACTCTATAAAAAAAAACTGTTTATAGTTTGTGCTTGCCATTGGTATACGAAAGGTGGACCAGTGGGGTGATGCGGAGTGCAAAATCGTCCGAAAACGATATCGTCTAAGATATGTAAGAAATATCAAAATCTTGGGCATTCCGCTTAGCTTTTGACATTTCTGACAGACGTTATCTATCTTAGACGATTCTCTTTTGGACGATTGTGCACTCCGCCTTACCCCGCTGTGCCTATTGGCCCGCACCTACAGGTACTTGTACATGCCCAGTCGCGATATCAACGAGGGGCAATCCATAGATCCTATCCATCAATCCAATATATCATTCCATAATAACTCTTGTCGTAGATAAATTAAATTCAACTATCAAAATCTTGGGCATTCCGCTTAGCTTTTGACATTTCTGACAGACGTAATCTATCTTAGACGATTCTCTTTTGGACGATTGTGCACTCCGCCTTACCCCGCTGTGCCTATTGGCCCGCACCTACAGGTACTTGTACATGCCCAGTCGCGATATCAACGAGGGGCAATCCATAGATCCTATCCATCAATCCAATATATCATTCCATAATAACTCTTGCCGTAGATAAATTAAATTCAACTATTTAATTAGAAAATAACAACAAGTTTAAATAATATAAGTATTAGTTTAAAATAACACTAACATGCTTCAAGGACACTTGAGTTTGACAGTTCTGATCCTCGAGCGTAGTGACGTGCCGAGGCTTTAGCGAAGAAATAACTTCCGAGAAGTTCTTCGCGCCATTTTGCGTGAACATGTCAAGTGCAAGTTTTTGTTTTGTAAATTAATTTACTGTGGATATTATTGGTCAAAAGTGGTGTTGTTTTGTTTAATAATGTGCTACAATGTGAATAATTATGGAAAACGATAAATTGGACTTTAAATATGGGGCACAAGTTGCAGTTTATTTTTTGCGGTTTTCCCGCGCTGTCAACTCCTATATTTTACCCGACGTGTTTGAGCTATGGTGACTCCATGAAAAGCATCAAATTCTGCAGCATCTGGAATTTGATGATGACCTCATTAACTCATAAAAAAGAAAGATATATTACGTCAGACTTGGCTGTATGGGCTAGACCCTTTGCCTTCCCTATCACCTCATACATCATCCATCGGAAGAAGAGAACCAAAAAAAAAGAAATAACTTCCAGCTGTCAAACGGAGGGAACATACGGGTGCTAGTCCTCCACTGTTGGTGATGGAAAAAAAATCCAGAATTTTCTGGTTTTTACTCGCGGGTTTTTTCACTGCTGTTACATTCGGTTACATATATTTTTCACAAATTATGTCTTTAATTCCAGGCATGATGGTTCTTGTCAGGGACTGCGGCGACACTTGTACTAGCAAATACTCTGAGAAACCAATGACATGTGACATCTGTAAGCATGACCTGTGCAATGGAGCCTTCGCCATCGACAGCGGCTCCTTCATCTTCCACACCATCTGCAGCATGGTTATCTTCTTCACCATGAAGTACATGTAAACTTATAACTACACTCTGTGTCAAACAAATATATGCTTTATCAATACTTTTTGGTTTTATTTTTTGCATCTCTCGCACAATCCAATATTTTGAAAGATTTTTCAAGTCTAAATGTACTTTGAGAAATGTGACATTTTTGAAATATATATATCTATTAATTAAATAAAACTAAAAATTAAGCTAAAAAAAATATGTAAACTAAACATCGATATATATAGATAGACCCTCACTGATATAAAAACGTTCCCGTAAAACCAATCGAAGTCATGTAGCTGCACCAACAGTCGCGAGATAGCAAGCGTCGAGAGCGCCTAATATTAATATTTATATCGAGTAAAACTAGTCTTTTTGTATGCATTGTGATATAATTTCCGATGAATAAAGCATGTGGCATTATCCTTGCTTGAGAATTGCCCCCCAAAGTTGGTAGGTACACAAAGCAAGCGGCACGTTTTTAAGAGTGCGTTTTGTGTTGAATAGGCTTATCTATATACATCGATAAAACTAAATTAAAAATAAAACTGAAATCTAAACTATATATAAAAATATTCAGCCATGACTTGATCATGTGGCAGTGTGCCAAGAACACTCGCAGCATTCCCCCGCTGCACAGCGATGCTGATTTGCTGCGCGAAAAAACTGCCAGGAGTGTCACATACAGCGTTAACCAGTCGCTTGGACTCATAGTTTATTTGTTATTACGTATATAGTTTAATTTCATTACAGCCCCTAGAACACAGCGTCCTAGACATCCACTGCTGGAGATGGACCTTCCAGAACTGGAGAATTTGGCCTACACTCGCCACGCTGGCCAGACGGCTTGGCGAAGATATGATGTCAATTATTTATGTCAATTTATTAACGATTCCACAAGTTGGCATTAGTGGAACCGGGACCGACGGCTTAACGTGCTCTCCGAGGCACGGGAACGGTGGTGTTGTAAATCTATTACTGCAGTACGTAAGAAAAGTGTATTTCTCATTGGTACATGTCGGGTGGGTTTGAACCGACCTTTGTAGGATTTAAGGTAGGCGTTCTTACAACCGAGCCACCACCGCGCCAATATATATTTTATTTTATTTATTTATTTATTCGAAGTAGAGTACAAATAACAGCTAACAAACAAAGCAATTATTGAAATCATAGACAAATAATCCTGTCGGGTTTGCCAGCGTAAAAAAAATGTACACAACATTGAATAATACAAAAAATTGTAATAATATAAAATAAAAGTTATTAGTAAAAAAAATATATAAAAAATGCAATTAAAAATAAAACATAAAAACTAAAATTAATAACTAATAAGATTATAATAGTAAACATAATAATAACAAAATGAGATAATAACATGAAACAAAATCACTTTTTCCTTCCTAACCCGTTCCACAATTTATTATGCATACCTACCGACAAACAATTTAGTGAGGTTAATTTTAAATGAGTGTTTTTTCATATTAAATATATCCATCTCAGGATCTGACACATAAAGTTCGTTGCAACTTCGACACATACGCGAGATTGAAGAGTTATATAAATTATATTATTATTACAATATATATTGTATATAGTTTATATTTATTTAAATTTTTACTATTAGGTAGTTTTAATTATGTAAAAATATAAAAATAACAGGATAGAACGGCTACATTTTATGATTGACGTCAGTTCCTTTACATTCCGCTTACGAGTATCAGCAGAAGAAAAAATAAAGTGAATATATTGTCATCTTTGCAGGAGTGAGAAATTTAATCATAGTTTTAATAAATCGTCGAGCTTGGTGTAATCCCTGGAGTTGACGTAACAACTGGCTCCTCTTGAATTATGGCAATAATAAATAAGAGTACTGCGCATGCTGGAAAGCATTAAATCTACATGTTTTTATATCTAGCATACACTGGCTGGCTTGGCCACTATGTATTTATGTCCATTTATATACGTCCAATTATATGTATTATCCATCCCTTTCCTACACCTGCGCCTGAGCGAGAGGATCCACCGCACGCCGCACGCACAGTCTTGTGTCCACTGTGCACGCAAACGCACGCCCGCCGCGCTAAAACCGTTTTATTCCGTAATTCGCGTTTTAAGCAATTCTCTCAACCGCTACCGCGTTAGACTTGGTGTATTGTGAAGGCCTAGTGACCATCAGTGATCTCTGGAAGAAGCTGCTGAATCGCGCTGACCTGACAGACGACTATCGAAGGTACCTCTTTGATCACTCCTTCACACCCCCCATAGAAAATACACCACTGGCTCTGTCACAACTCAGGGAAACAGCGGAAACCGCAGCCAAAAGCGTAGATACTGCGCAAATACGTTTTTATAATAAACAAACACTACTATAAACGCTTTTCCCGGTGAGTTCAAGCGTTTTTAAAAAACATCACCTCTCGTCTGATTATTACGGTGATAAGAGGGCTGGTTCAGACAGACAGTGTAGGCCAAATTCTCTAGATATGGAAGGCCCATCTTCAACAGTGGAGGTCTAGAACACTATGGGCTGTAATGTTGATAATGAAATAAATTATGTAAATAATTCACAAACTTCAATGAAGTCATAAAAATATACATTAGGTATTTATTATTCATAGAAAATATTTTATTTAAATCTGTATTTTTTCATATTTTACTTTATTTATTATTAAATTACAAAAAGTAACTTTGAAGTGGATTTTGATTTGATTTAATTTGACTCTCGTTTCTCTTTTAATTTGTATAGAAAGCTTTGCAATATCTACAAAGGAGGACTCAATTCGACTGTATGTTTTTTACGCGATTATTCCCCTAATGGGGTTTATCAGGCAAAGCTTTTTGTAGATGTCGCTAGCGGCAATGGTACCTTGTTTACACATAATAACTCATATTTTTTTAATTTATATGTAGTTTTTTTTTTTTATAACAGAATAATGTATTTTAACATAACTTTACATACCTTAAAAGACGAATTAGGAAAGCGAACACAGTCTTTAAAATGAAAAAATGTTGAATTAATAGAACGGCAATTTTGAGATCATGGATCTTTGAATTTGCTTGGACAACACTTAAAAGCTGCTCACTTCGACATAATATTAGGAAAATAATAAATTAAAAAAAGTAAAGTATCATCACGATCGTTTCCTTTTCGGGTGGTCAGAAACCACGCTTATAAATAAGCGGATTCACATTTAGCCAACTTTACTATAGGCCAATCAAGACAAGTGGCAAGCTCGTCGATGTCTCCAGCGTACCAAACTCGAGAATATCACAAATAAATTAAATAATAATTAAATGTATTTATTCACATTAATAAATATTTTTGTGTCCCGAACAGGAATCGAACCCGGTACCTTCGAGTCTAAATCCACGGACTTAACCGCTAGACCACGGAGGCAGTTATAATAAATTTAGTAATAAATATATAAGTTTTCTATGCATCTGACAGTTCTATTAGGTACCATCTATCATGCGCAACCTATCGTGATATAATGTTAGTGATATACCCCATTATGAATTGATTTTGATGATCTTGTTTTGTTTGATAGAGGTTCATACGCAGCAGCCGAATTGTCCTTCATTAGCTGCGTACGTTACTATCTGTCAAAAAAAAAAAACTGTCAATGTCAAACTTACGGGAACTTTAGTCGGAACCCATGCTTAGTCTTCTACTAGTAGGAGTAGAATCATTCAAAAGAATTAAATTAATGACGTTTCATAAATGCCTGTAATAGGTTTACGTGAATAAAGATATTTTGACTTTGACTTTGACTATTGTTGGATGGATGGATTTGTATCTGTCTCGGTTTTTAATGGGTTCTGACTGTTGTCTGAAGTCGCTGTGTAATATAACACATAAAATTATTTAAATGGTGTAGTTAAGCAGTTATCAAAGTTTTTGGCGAATATTTTGAAGGAACCCGTGGACTAGTTGTTTTTATTTTTAGATTTTTCATAGTTTTTTAGCGTTTTTTTTTTAATTATTTATTTTATTTTATTACGCAACAAGACGCTGCATTACACCATTCTGCTCCTCTTCCTAACCAAACAAAAATGACCGCCTCCGTGGTCTAGTGGTAATAAACGTTGCCGTAAACTCGGGAGGTCGTGGGTTCGATTCCCACCGGGGGCAAGTTGTACATTGTATAATTTGTATCAGTCTGGGTGTTTATATATACTCGTATAATATGTATATATTTACAAAAAAAAAGTATAATATGTAGTTTATCAACCATCTAGTTTCTGTAACACAAGCCTCGTAGCTTACGACGGAAATTAGATGGCGCTGTGTGACCGGTCTGGAAATATTTATTTAAATACTGTTATGATTCCGTTAATACAGTCTTGCAAGCTCGTTCCATAAATGTATTGACGGCAGACCTGCTTAAGCCTAATTCTTTCAGTAAGTTGGGCAAATATTTTACTGTTCCTCTAGCACTAATCCACTGTGTAAAGTAGAATTATTTTTCCAAGAGCATCACGAATTACGAAAACATCCAAATCAGTTACTTACACGTTAAAACTGTATTTATTTTTGTGAATTTAAGGCTCTGAAGAGATTACTGAACGCCGTAGGGGTTCTCGTAATCCCACCGTTCCCACGTGATATACGACTCTGCATGATACAGGAAACCTTCCATACAAAATTAACTGTCAAACTTTATCTTGTTTCACGTGATTTTATAAAATGTACGTCATTATCTACGATAAAGAAGACAAATGACATCATTCATTTTTATTGCTTTTTTGTGTTGTGTACAATGCTAAAAAATAAATGGTTTTTATTTTTTATATACCTGACCCGATCGACTGATTGAGGCCTCCGCCAAGTCCTCTGGACGCCAACCTAAGGATCCCCCGACCCTACCACCACCACCGTTTCAGTTGCCGCCGATCCAGCCGCCGCTGTCTTCGTCCTCCTCCATTTCCCCCTCGATGGCTCCCCTACCCCTCAGGTTGGGTCTGCTGCTGTCGAGTAAACTTTCGCTTCGCATGCTTGCATGACGCGGCGAACGAGTGCCTTCACTCCGTAGCCACGACTCAGACTTAGCTGTAAAGGCACACAGGGCCAACAGTGAGATAGAGACGGTTTATAGGGTTTTAGTCCGTAGGCGCCCTGGGGCTTCACTAGGAAGCTTCACGGATGAGTCGGGCATGCGACCCCCACCCGCGTTGGCCCTTTAGGCAGGGGGCGTATCATTGATGATTTATCGATTCACCGTCTATAAAAAAAAAAGTATATACATTGGTATCCTTGGAACGAGGACGTGCTCTGGTATGGGACGCCACGTGCTTTGACATCGAATCTATCCGTGACGAAAATTGGACAAATTCTCTAAAAAATATGTTTAGTAAGGAACAGGAACATTTGCTAAGCTTATGCTAAGTACTGCCGCGAACATCAGCTTATATAATGTTCTGTGTGGGAGAATTAATAACTACTTCGAGGAAGTGAAACTTCATCATGGGATTACAGAAGCGGTGCTTTGTACGTAATGCACCTGCTCATGCCAAAATACCAAATTTTGCCCAAAGCAAACACGTTTAATTTAGTTACCTACACGCAAAGACATTGAATATACGAGTAAGCCAAATGAAATGAAATGAAATGAAATGAAATGAAATGAAATGAAATGAAATGAAATGAAATGAAATGAAATGAAATGAAATGAAATGAAATGAAATGAAATGAAATGAAATATTTATTTGCAAGAAACATGGTAACAAACAATATTAGGTCTTATTAATTATTATTAAATGGGTCACATATTTCGCCATAAGCATGCAAAAATTTACAACAACTGTTATAGAAGTAAAGTTACTAAAAAACTCAGCGTTGCTTCTTTAGTAACTTTACTTCACAAAAACCTTTGTGTTGCTTAAAATACACATAGTATTCCTCCAAAGTATAGAAACATTCCTGAACTAGCCACGCATGCAGTACTGTACATAATCTTTTATAAGGCATCTCTGTCCATACCTTTGGCAAACAATTATATATTTTAGCGCTCATATAGGAGGCGTTTCGTCTAAAGATTTCTAATTTAGGTATAGGCATTACTAAGGATGTGTGTGTGAGGAACGTTTGCCATTATTATTACTTTGTTGATACAGCTCAATATTTGACTGAACAAATTTACATGCCTCAAAGATGTATACACATGGTAAGGTGAGTATCATATATTTTTTAACGCTATAAGAATCAAAGCAAATCGGAACAGAATAAATAATGCTATGTTCTTCTTAGGCTGCGTTCGTTTTAAGAAATGTTAGCTTGAAAATACCATTTTTTTTAGCACAAGTCGTTCGTTTAATGAAAATTCTAACATTTGATGCTAATTTCGTATGTCAAACGTTCTGTTGAAAGGAGGGTTATTGATGTTACTTTTTGACAGATGTCATTTAACATAAGAAATAGTTCGTTTACATTGTTGTATACTTTATATTATGTTTGTTTAGAATGTATTTAAAACGATTTTATGTAATAAATTCAAAGATACATTGTCAATTGATTTGTTATTTTTTGTTACTTGTCATACTTGTCAAAAAGTAGCCTCACCGCTCGTTTTTTTTAAGAAATGTTTAGCATTGTTAAAAAAAGTGGAATTTCTTAACAAAAACGACATTTCAAGCTGGTTTATGAAGTTGTTACGAAATGTTGGAAATGCTTATAATGGATATAAAACGAACGCGGCCTAAATGTTTTTATTCGACAAAAGAATACCTAGACACTCTAAGCTGGACAAAGTCATGTGACTAAATAAATATTTGTATGATAGAAATAGCGAAGCATGTGATACAATTACATATAATAATTTACATCCCTGTACCTACCATGTTTCTGACAAATAAATTATTTCATTTCATTTCATTTCATAACTTTAATTCTGATACCTGTTCGGCTTCATGCCCCATCTTATTATACTCCTATATTTCATGTCTTTGGGTGTGTATATGAAAGTTTGGTTGCAACGAATTTACATTGACTTCAGCATTATTACAGCGGTTAAACTTTCCGGAACTTTGAAGCTGCAACTATGAAAGTTAGTGAAACAGATGTTAAATTTGAAACTAACGCTAGGATCTTTAAATCGTAGGTAATCTTAGCTACGATTATCTTATTTTTTTTAGACTTATTTTTACGATTATCTTATTTATGTCATTACCGATACGAACTGCCTCTGTGGTCTAGCGGTTAAGTCCGTAGATTTAGAGTCGGAGGTACCAGGTTCGATTCCTGGTCGGGATACAGAAATATTTATTAATGAATATAACACATTATATACATTTAATTAATATTATAAAAACTTCAGCAAAGAAGCCGACAGACGCATTCCGCTAGGATGGACGGCATTCGGGAAAGTCCGGCATATCCTCTCATCGTCCATTACACAATGTCTGTGAGTGGGATGACCCCTCTCCAGATGGACAGATGAACAAAGTCGCTGGCGGAGGTTGGATGAGGCATACATCCAGCAGTGGAGATATACAGGCTGATCATGATTATGTGTTGTTAATTAAATAAACATTAGTATCACGCTATATATATATATTCATATAGGTCAATGACTGCAACAATTTATTTAAAATTTCTTATCACTGGCGCTTCGACGAAAAAGAAAAGGCATTAAGGAAACTTTAAGACTTTTTAAAAGAAAGTTTGTTTTATCTTGAGTTTTTAAATACTGCGATAAATATTTAGTTACTCCTGTGGCCAAATTCTGTTAATTTCTATACTCATAAAGAAAAGATATTGCCCAAAACCAGGCCCCACCTATGTTGCAGCGTGCCTCAACTAAATATAATTCAATATTCATAGTTTTTATTGTCTTTTTTATAAATTTAATATTAACATCTGTTTTACTCCAGCATTGGAATATAATTTAATTAAATAGTCAATTGGTTACATACATACATACATATCTTCACGCCAAATCCCTTGCGGGGTAGGCAGAGACAATTGAGCGCCATTTGACACGATCACGACATACTTCTTTCGCTTCGTCGACATTCATCAACCTCCTTATACATGCCCTTTTGTTACAAAAGCTTTTTAATATGCCTTCAGCTAGTGTTTTATTTATCAATATTAAAGTCAATTGGTTACAGAGAATGAATAAAACCCAATAAAACAGCGGGGAGAGGCGGAGTGCATTATCGTCCGAAAACGAATCGTCTAAGATCGATTATGTCTGACAGACATGTCAAAATCTTGGGCATTCCGCCTAGCTTATTATATTTATATTTATACGATTAGTTACTTTATTATGATTAAGTACTTTTAAGTACAAAGCACAGAATTTCAAAAGGTTTTTATTTTATTTTATTATACATATTAGCGGGATCAAAATATAAATCTCATTGATCAAAACTATTAAAAAGTTTTTGTCAATTGTTATGCTAAAGTAAAATAAATAAAATTAATTACAGATTCTGAAAACCCAATATATATTTTTAAGAAAATAAGCAATCTCATTTAGAGAAACGCATAAAATAGTTTATTTCTCCAGTTATAAAAAACAATATACATTGTAAAATCTATATAACAACACTGAAGGGATTTCAAAGCTTTAGGGAGTTTGTCGTTAAATCGAGTGACGTTACATTTTTTTTTTTTTTTGGTTCTCTTCTCCCGATGGATGATGAATGAGATGATAGGGAAGGCAAAGGGTCTAGCCCATACAGCCAACTCTGACGTAATATATCTTTGTTTTTCATGAATTAATGAGGTCATCATCAAATTCCAGATGCTGCAGAATTTGATGCTTTTCTTGGAGTCACTCGCGGAACCATCCACTGCTCAAACACGTCGGGTAAAATATGGGAGTTGAGAGCGCGGGAAAACCGCAAAAAATTTACTGCAACTTGTGCCCCATATTTAAAGTCCAATTTATTACCATAATTATTCACATTGTAGCACATTATTAAACAAACCAACACCACTTTTGACCTATTGTATATCCACAGTAAATTAATTTACTGAAAAGATTAGTATCGAAATTTAACGAGGAAATGCTGTCAGTGTTTTGGGCACCATGCCACTGGACAATGGCCTGGAGGAAATTTTTATATTGTAAGGTTTGAGACATTAGGTTGCTAAAATTTTTATTATATTTAATTTGTTATTTAGATTTAGTTAATTTTTTAGGTTAATTAATAATTTTGTAATTCTTTTATATTGTTTGTATATTACTTCGAACAAATTTACAAAACAAAAACTTGCACTTGACATGTCCACACAAAATGGCGCGAAGGACCTACATTTTTTTTTTAATCATATTTTATTAGGGGCTTTTACCCAAATTGAGTATGTCAGCCCCATCGTAACTTAACCTAAATAAACAAACAATTATCAGTTTTCCATCTGCCTATTCTTATCATAAATATTTTAAAAAATGAATACTAACCTAGCCGATTGGGAACTGACATTACATGAAGTTTATACTGTATATAGTTAATGTACCTGCCATTACTGACCCGTCTCCAAAATCCACTCTGAATATAAATGTAGGAACGTAATTTGGAGAAAAATAGACTTCAAGAAACGGAACGCAGCGAGAGGAGAGAGGGGAGAGGAAGGTGTGTGAAGTTAAAGGTGTAAAACGGAGAAAAGTTGATTAAAATATAGGTAAGTGTTTTCAAGCGAAATTATTGTTTTATTAAGCCCCGATTTCCCACATAAATATATATTGTAAATAAAAATCTATTGACATAAGCATATTGTATGTCCATAATATTGCATGATTATGACATGTACGAATACATGTACATAAATAAATAAATATTTCCAGACAGGTCACACAGCGCCATCTAATTTCCGTGGTAAGCTACGAGGCTTGTGTTACGGAAACTAGATGGTTGATAAACTACATACTATACCTTTTTTTTTGTAAATATATACATATTATACATATAAACACCCAGACCGAGACAAATTATACAATGTACAACTTGCCCCCGGTGGGAATCGAACCCACGACCTCCCGAGTTCACGGCAACGATTGTTACCACTAGACCACGGAGGCGGTCAATTGTATGTATCATTTCTGTTTTTTTCTCCGAATAAATAAATTAATAAGTCTTAGTACAGGGTTAGAGGTACAAAAGAAAGCTTGAATCGAAAACAAAAGAATTTTTCTACAACTAAGACCTAAGTATTCGTCAGGCACCCAACAGAAGTGTATTTAAAAGACAAGTATATTCACACTTTTTAAAGATGCAATAAATATTCACAATTCATTTCTTTTCTCATTGTTATTGTAATGTAGTTGTATAATATAAATATTAGTTTCTGTTTATGTATATACGTTTAAGTAGGTTATGTATGTATTGTATATGTATTATTTATGTAGTATCTGCAACAAATAAAATGTGTTAGATGTGTTTCTTACTTGGTAAAATATACAAATTGAAGCTTAAAATATTTTTTGCCAAATATTTCGCCTCTCTTTGGAGCGGCGTCATCAGTGACAGTCTCCAAAGAGAGGCGAAATATTTGGCAAAAAATATTTTAAGCTTCAATTTATATATTATTTATGTAGTGTATGTATGTTTAAGTATTATAATTATGTATTTTTTTATTAAGTTATAAGTACGTTATTTAAATTAACATCAAAATTATTTAAATATTCTTTATTTTATGTTTGTTTTATAAACCTATCATAATTGATACAATGTCCCGAAGGTTGATGATAAGAGAATGCCAATCGGCATTACATACGCCTTTTGTTAATAAAACAATAAAGTTTTTAAATAAATAAAAAATAAAAATAAATAGGTAGGACATAAATAAAAAACCTTAGTTAATTCTTGTTTAATTTAGAACATTTAGTACTCGCTAACTGTTACGATTGTTCCCGTAATTCACCTTTCACTCGCCTTGTAGAAAATATATTGTCAGACTTCGTAGTCGAACGTAGGTTTAGATGACAATGCCGGGTTCGATTTATGAAGCGTTCCTGTAGCCCTTTTCTGTTAAGCGCAAACGTTATATAATGGAATCCGTTAACTATATATATATCACGCTATTAAAGTTGATATTTGCACGGCCGCTGTCAAGTTCAAGCGCTAATAGAGTTGAGAATTGAATAATATTTTGTAATTATGACGTAATCTCTGACGTAAATAACGATATCCATTAATAATGTTTGCGACTAAGTAAGGTGTATTTACTATGGGGGATGAAGGAGTCAGCCAAAAGGTAACTTTGATAGTCGTCTGTCAGGTCAGCTTGATGCAGCAGATTCTTCAAGAAAAATCACTGATGGTCTCTAGGACTTTACACTACACGAAATATAAGCTAAAATAAAAGCAAGTTACGATAAATTACGGACGTAATAATTTTTTTTTAAGTGTCTAGAATCTATTTATATTTAAATTTATTTCAACAAAATAACAATAATAACTAAAAAAAAACATAAAACTAAATATATAAAATCATCTAACATTTATTCACATTCAATCATTCATTCGTTCCTTCAAACATACCTGCTCCATCCTCACATCCTATCCATCTCACTCGCTTTCTGGTTCCTCTGATCCTTAAGCTTATAGCCCTTATTACAGAAATTTGTATTTTTGTTTTTAGCCAGCCTGCAACTTGTGAGAATGGCTTCTGCCATTTTTCAGAAAGCCGTGAAGCGGTCTTTTTGACAAAAGCCGCGTACTCAGCACCTAATGAGCCATCAAACGAGATAACCAACGGCGTAAATGAAGCTCTGAGATCTTCTGCTGCCCTGTCGTATTTACGGTGTTTCTCGTGTGAATGGGTTTGGGAGATGCTTCCCCAGGTACGGGTTCCGTACGAGGTTGCGTCGGCATTAACAATGCGAACATCAAAAAACGCTTTCCTCGCTGGTTCCCATACTCCGTGAAGCATTAAGTCTCCCACAAGTGCGGGCTGACTAAAAGTTGCATACAAAAGTATTATTACGGACGTAATAATACTTTTGAATAAAATAAAACCAGAAGCAATTTTGTCACCATTAGTAACTCAAAGATTTGTGTAACTACGTTTTAAGATGTGACAATCCGAGCTAATGTTATATCAAGAATATGAGTATGAGAAAGCTCTTAAATTTCAAAGCGCCTAACAAATAAAAAGAATCATCACGACCGTTTTCCCTTATCGTCAGAAACCAGGCTTATAAAGAAGCAGATTCACATTTAGCCAACTTTACTATAGGCCAATCATGACAAGTGGCAAGCTCGTCGATGTCTCCAGCGTACCAAACTCGAGAAATATCAAAAATAAATTAAATATTAATTAAATGTATTTATTTATATTAATATTTACCCCATGGGCCCATCGTCTCGACCCCAAAACAGCTTAAATTCGTAACGGTACCAAAGTTTGCGTATTTGCGCAACTTGAGGTTCTCCGCAGAAGACGCCGCACTTTCCGCGCCTGACGAGGTTGCCAGGATGTGAGATGGAGCTAATATACACACGTCGCACGCACACCAGAGACCTGCCAAATTTCCACGGCCCAACAGTAATTCCGTCGGTTCTTTTGCCATCGCTCCGCACAATCCCAGAGGGTTCTAAGATTGCGGGTACACCAGCAGAGCTCTTCGGATGAAGTCGTTGAGAGCTGCGTGACGAGGTAAATGTAACTTAAGTTATAAATTGCCTCGACAGCCCTCTGCATTCTTCACGTTGGCTCACACGACTATTCTGATATTTCTTCCGGCGTTTTCAAAGCTGTCATCTATAATCTAGTTGATTCTTGATCGATGGACAAAAACAACCAATATCCGCTCTATGGTATCTTTCATCTCTTTGTAATTTTAAGCCCTTAAATGAACAAATAGGATAGGTAGTAATTTATTATTATTTCGACAAAAAGTGGCATGTTTATAGGTCGTTACGTTTATTAGAATAAATGTGGATGCAAACGTAAATTTCAATGTTGGTCTTTTACATTTTTAAATATAACAGCGGTCAACTAAATGTTATTTATGTTTTACCAGTACATAATCCAAATCAGCTAAAACCATCAGGTCTATCACGTAGTGATGTTAAAAGGCCGGATGGTATGTCTCTAATAGCATGGAGTAAGGGAAAATGTTGCTTTCCATATTTCCTTTACTTTATATGACATGAATAAACTAGAACATAAATAAACTCACAAAAAAAAAACATAATTCATATAAAATAAAAATAAAAAATGTTGCTCCACCTAATCGCTGTCCTGTGACATGGTGCACAATAAAATGTGCTAAGGTCATAAACCTGGTTAACAAGATCAAAATTGCTAGAGAACTAATTACGGCACACTAATAAATAATTAAATCATTATTGGGTAAACAATTAAATTGAGTGATAGATATAAATATATAACCTATCGTATATATACATTTTTCAAACATTTCGTCATGATCGTAGAACAGTGTCGGATTTAAAAAAATGCCCATAATTTTGCATATATATTTATATATAGTTTTATATTGTTTGTGGTCTGTAATTTATAGTGCAAATATTAGAAAGGGTTCCAAAATGAAATCTAGTAGGTTTGCACTTATTATGAGACTTAAAAAGTGACAAAAAAACAGTCGAAATGACAGTTGAATGGCCGCCATGAAAATTTTAAATATAGCAGATCCGTCACTGTTCTACGATCATGACGATTTATTCATTCACCTGTTTAGATTACTGTAAATGACTTGTCTATATTAACGTTTTAGCCATGTTCTACTCTGATACATCTAACTAATCACCGGAGGCAGTATCAAGACAACTCTTATCCCGGACTGACTTTGAAAATTCACTTCGCTTGCTAATATACGAATACTGCTATAATCGTATATATAGTATAATTTTGCTTCTGAGAGGCAGAATTCATTCATTTTATCTTAGGTAAATAATCATTAACCTATTGGTTATCACTTATTTATTATTATTATTATTTTTCTTTTACTTTTGCTAGTCACAGTTCAATTGCACTATTAATTTAAATCTAATTACATATTTTACTCTTATTTCTGTTTTAATTGTTTTGTCTAAATAATATAAAATCTCTTTGGCTTGTGTTCCACTATTGCTACTTTGTTTATATGTTTAATATAATAAGCTGTGATTTTTTTGAAAAATAAATAAATAAAAAATAAATTTAAAACAGGTGGCTCGGATGTAAGAACGCTTCCTTTAAAATCCTACAAAGGTCGGACCACCCAGCATGTACCAATGAGAAATCGATTTGTCTTACGTACATAGTCATAGATTTACAACACCACTATTCCAGTGCCTCTAAGAACACGTTAAGCCGTCGGCCTCGGTTCCACTAACACCAACTTGTGGAATCGTTAATAAATTGACATTAAAAATTGACATCAGATCTTCGCCAAGCCTGCAGTCTGGCCAGTGTGGCGAGTGTAGGCCAAATTCTCCAGATATATGTTCTGGAAGTGGAGGTCTAGGACGCTGTGTTCTAGGGGCTGTGATGAAAGCCGGTTCGGCTGCCCATATACACGAATCTAAAAAGCACATGAAACATAATAGTAATAATAAATTCTTTATTGTACAAAACAAGTGCAGGTACATAGGCAAGCTTAATGCCGTAAATGCATTTTCTACCAACTAACCTTTGTGACTGAGATATGTAATAAGCGGGTTTAGCAGAAAAAAAAAAGATAGTTGAAATTATTGAAATATACGAGTTATAGCACTTTAATACCATTTGGGGTTGAAACTCATGGGGGTATATTTCCTTGATACTCAAAATACTCGTGAACTGGGTAAACGAATTTATCAATAGTGTGGCGATCCTAAATGCCTTAAACAAATTTTTCCCCTTATTATTCAACGAGGAAATGCGGCGAGCGTTTTGTACTTAGATTATTAGTTTTATGTGAAAAGAGTTTTAGCATCAGAAGAGCTGGTATTCTTCTGGAACCCTGGGGTCGACTCCACTGAGACGTTGTCAGCTGCTGCTGGAAGAGGTAAGTGCTTCTGCCCCTTTCTTTGGACTTCGCAGAGCTGGCTCGTCATCAAACCCCCCCAAACAATATACAGTCCACTCATCTACCACGGGTGAGGGAGTTGGAAATCTCCCCCACATTATCAAATAAACAAACAAACAAACAAACGTTTATTGCCACATCAATAAGCATTACAATTAGAGAAAATAACAACAATTTAGAATTCAAATCAGCATGATGTGGCAAGGGTCTTGGCTCAGCTTCAGTCAGCTGCGCATTACATGTAATTTGATGCACTACTAACGCTGTTGTTATGCCAACACCCTAACTCACGTACATTTTAAACAATTAATGTAAAGGACAACAAGAAAAACAACTTTGAGACACAAGAGGAGGTGTTAATGTTAAATAAATGTATTATGTATTTATATAATAATTTATACATATATATATTGCACTGTATATATATCATCAAAGCAAACAGCGCAGGTATCATTTATTAAATCGTTTAATTGTAAAACTCGTTCCAACAATGTAATTTCTCTGTCATACATATTCGTGGATATCCGAACATCAGAAAACCAATGTCGTTCGACATCACCAAATTGAACTCCCGGTCCCGCGCTCCCTGCGGCGATTTGTCTAACAAAATCTACGAACGAGGTGATTTCGTGTACAGTGAAAACCGCACGAATCATGAGAGATGACATAGCACTCTATTTATTTTTTTATGTTTTAAAAAAAAAACGAACTTATACAGGGTGGATTATTGAGACGGGACAGTAAGTGTAGTAGTAACTTTTTTTCTTTTGATGACGGAAATAGGATCGTCTGGCAAACAATTAATATTTATTTATCAAAAAAAGATACAACAGCGACTTATTACTAGACATTTAAACGTTGCCGTGAACTCGGGAGGTCGTGGGTTCGATTCCCACCGGGGGCATGTTGTACATTGTATAATTTGTCTCGGTCTGGGTGTTCGTATGTATATATTTACAAAAAAATATATAATATGTAGTTTTACAACCATCTAGTTTCCGTAACACAAGCCTCGTAGCTTGCCACGGAAACTAGATGGCGCTGTCTGGAAATATTTATAACAAAAAATTTTAAAAATACGTGTGGCACTCGGGGACTGCCGCGGTAAAGCTATTGCATAGCATTTTTGATCAACTTATGCAATTATAATTAATTATTTATGCAGTATTTTTTTTCTTTGATATTAATTCAATTTTTTTATATAACTCGTGGACGCAGCCAAAAAGCACGCTGTCTCACCTAGCATTGTGTCTAAAAGAGATAGAATCAGTTATGGCAGTTAGCAGCTAGTCTACACGCATACGTCTGTCGCACGCTCACAAACACCGTGCCGAAGTCTGCCGAACTGAAACGACGTTAGACGATGCACGGCTTTCAACGCCGCACCGCTGTGCCGGTCGGAGTGAGGGGTGTTAGGTTTATTTTCGTTACGAAATTTCTTGAATCGGTCGCCGCGCTCAAAGCCCGCGATAAAAGCTTAAAATATTAAATTAATTTATAATAATATTTATAAAAGTACAACATTTCCAAGTGATTTTATTTATTATTTATTTATTATTACAGATGTATACAGCAATCAAAATAGAAGAAATATGACTTAAGTTTCAAATTATATAAACACTAACTAATAATAAAAGAAAAATCAAAATTCAAAACATCTTAAAAACTTGAAGTCAAGAGATAAATTATCAATTTTTTAAACTTCCTTTATTAAATAAATACATTGTCAAAAGAGCAAATATTTTTGTTAGGCTTCAGGTGTCATTGGTAGAACCTCTTTTTGAAATAAAAAAGTCAACTTTTTTAAAAGTAAAAATCTTTATCTAAAACAAAACATTAATAATTGGTCTTACTGACAGCTGAATGACGAAATAGCGAGAGACACAATTACGTAAGTCATCGTTCGCGCGATATTCGACCTCTCTTATTAACTTTAACGATTAACTTACGATTTTATTACTAAGTAATTAAAAATATAAAATATTTTGTTTTGGAATTTTATTCTGGATTATATTATAATATAATAAAATAAATAAATAAATTACACGCAGTATCAAATTCTATTTGTTACATAGGTATTTTTTTAAGTTTTTTGTTTTTTTTTTTTTTTCAAAATCTATCATTAATATTTAAGTGGAAACTTTGCTGGATTGTGTAACTATTAGAATTGTTGTAATTATATTTTAAGATCTGTATATTTTTTTAATAAATAAAAATAAAATATAAATTAGCATGATAAAAGAACAACCAGTAGTGAATACCTGGTCGTTTCTTAAAGTCAATGAATGCTCCCTAATTCTTTAATAGGGTCTAGGACAAAACCTTTTTTGTTCAACCTTTCCGTCTAAGTGATAAATAACAACACATTAATACCTACACATTGACCTGCATACAAATGACCGGGGCTTATTCTAAAAGACACAGCGCAGTGGCCCAAACTTTAGATTGATAAAATGATGGATTTATATTTACTGTCATTTTTTATTTATTTATTTATTCAAGGTACAACAAACAGATTACAATAATTACATAATATACACACAATATTTTACAATATAGTTCTGGATTGAAATCCACAGCAGTACCTGACAATAATAATATATTTATATTCTATATATAACTCCGTGGTCTAGCGGTTAAGTCCGTGGATTTGGACTCGGAGGTACCGGGTTCGATTATTGGTCGGGACACAAAAATATTTAATAATGTAAATACATACATTTAATTAATATTTAATTTATTTGTGATATTTCTCGAGTTTGGTACGCTGGAGACATCGACGAGCTTGCCACTTGTCATGATTGGCCTATAGTAAAGTTGGCTAAATATGAATCCGCTTATATTGCGGATTTATAAGCGTGGTTTCTGACCACCCCGAATAGTAGTTGTACGTCTTACAATTTTTTATACAAATATAAACTCTAATGAAGGTTACACTGACAGTGTGCGAATATCAACTCTGATAGCGTTTGAATGTGACAAGTTCCGATATTTTATACTGGTATTGGTTCATGGAAATCTATACGTATGTAGTTATGGATTCATTTCAAATGCGCCATCAAATTAAACCAGCTTGTAATAGGCGGCTTCCCATGAGACCTATAACATTTGGCCTTTATACTCGTATACTCGTAAATGGACTTCGGCCGCTGGGAACACCGGATGCATAATCAGGAGATTACACCACCAGACGTGAACGCCATCATTTCCGGAGTTCCGTAGCTCTAAAATCGCTGTTACTTAAACATAAACTCAGTCAAGAGTCCTTCAAGCGAAATGTGAAAAAAGGCCGTGAATAGGCCGGCATAATGGTAGGTACTGATGTCCTGTCAGTTGCTCCCATTCTTGTACCTCGTGCAGAACATTGAGTAGACTCCGACCGTCAAATACCTGGGCTGTATCATTAATCGTCAGGATGTTAACAATGGGTAAAATAGCCTGCCACGACGCCAATCAGGCGAAGGCGGCCCGAGCCATGTTCCGTCCTGTTATGAATTTCAGCTTGCCGCTCAGGTTGAAGGTCCGTATCTACAAGTTATTCATCCGCTCCCGTTCTTACCTATGCTGCGCTAGCCTGGCACCACCTTCTAGCCAAGACCAACAGGAATAAGATTCAAAATCAGCAGAACATATCGCTCAGAGTGGTCTCCCGAGCGCCGTGGTTCGTGCGTAATTCCGTCATAGCTCGAGATCTGAAAATGCCTGCTATTGAATTTTTTGTCGGCCTGACTAGACGTTTTTTCTATAGGGCCGATAACGGACACTTCAAGCATCTCCAGAATATCGCTCCATTTAGCGCTCGGCCCCCAAACGGGAGACCACTCCCCAGAGAGGTGTTCCTATAGGAGAGCTAAAGTCGTCGAACCTGTGCTAGGCCCTGCGCCAAAAGTTAATGAATTACCATGACCCCTAGCTTAGTATAAAAAAATGTGTTTCGATGCGTCCTTGTAAGGCGATTTGATCAGCGACTAGTACGGCGAAAATCGGCCCATGTAAATGATGATCACATAAATAAAAAAACATATTGATTAAAATTATACCACATAGTGTCGTGTCCCTGCTGAATTTCAATATAACTTTAAGAGAACTTTTATATACATATATATTTTATTTATATTTTATTATTTATATTTTTCTAAAAGAAATTGTATTTTTAATGTATATATATATTTTAAATTGTTTCAGCTTCAGATTTTCGAATAATATTTAGTTTCTGTGTACTTATTGAAAATTTTATAATATTGTTATTTTTTATACGCCATAAAGGCTACAGTGGTAATGTGGTGGTCGCCTATAATAGGTGCAACATCTAACTTCTGATTTTGTGTTAAGTACAAATAAGTGTGTGATGTCAGCACTGTTGGCTACCCTATTATAAATAAATAAATAGAACCGGTCGTTACATAAAGTCAATATACCCACCTCTATATTTTGTTTAAAAGGCAGTGTTATAAACCACTCGGGTTGGTATAAGTGCTGGGTTATTTAGGGTACTTCTCTTTTACATTTTTTGCTCGCAATTATCTTTCTTCTTTATTCCTTGGTTTTCTAAAGCTAAACTCCTTGTGTCGTTTTCCTCAATGCCCTAAGTTCGTGACCCCCTCCTTGAATCACTTTGTCCCGGACGATGCTGCGCCATCCGGGTCTGCTCACGGACTTGGTTGTGAAGTGTGTTGCGTATCTGGTCTGACCATCGTGTAGGGCTCCGGCCACTGGGTCTCTTGCCTTCAATTTTACCCGTGATTACCAGCCTTTTCAGATTGCCAAAGCTTTTACAGGCTATATGACCAAAATACTCAAGGACTCGTTGCAGGTAGATGGAAGAGAGCCTGGAAGTGACTTTGAGCTCCTTGAGTATTGACAAGTTTATTTTGCGCACTGTCCACGGGATGCGCAGCATACTATAAATCTAAGCTATGAACTCTACCAAACGATGTAATATATATTTTTTAATAACAAAAATATGGGAATAACGATCTACTTCAAACTTTAAATAGGTGGTAGGCGGACTGATGGTGGTAATTTGGCCAGTCTGCTCAGTGTTTTCACTGCGGTATAATAGGGATGTTGAAAGAAGAGTGAACTCGGGAAATAGTGTTAACGGCGCCCTGGGGTCACTGATCGCCAGTCGAAATGTCAGTGACAAAGCTCGACTCGCGATACACAATGCCATGCTGGTACCAATACTATGTATGGAAGCGAGACGTTGATATGTCAGAATAGAGTAACAAGGCCAAAAAACATGGGTCTGCGACTTTACTTTTTAAGGGGGCAGAGCTTCAGGGACTAATATTCGGCGTCTGCTCAATTTAATATATATAATTGTTATCTGCCTATACCTATAACAGACAAGTGGCGTAGTGGTAAAGTTATAATGGTCAAGCTTCGTAGCAGTCACTTTTCGTAGGTCGTAGACAAGATGCGTCGTAGACAAATTCAGCAAAGCCCACAGAACCAGTTCTAGACATCTTCCGTTCAAAGTCAAGTCAAAGTCAAAGTCAAAATATCTTTATTCACGTAAACCTATTATAGGCATTTATGAAACGTCATTAATTTAATTATTTTGAATGATTCTACTCCTGCTAGTAGAAGACTAAGCAGCAAAGTGGTCTAATCAGTAAGCTGTTAGCAGAAGACCAGCAGCTTAGCAGATTCCAGTGACCTGTTAATGTTTAATCTGACTGAGAAAGGAATCTGCAAGGAAAACTCAGCTATATCAGATTTACAAAATAAAACATATACAGAACTGCACCACAACGATCAATTAATAACCTTTTAAATTTAGTTATCAGTACCTATGAGAATACAATACCTGGTACAGCAGCAACCCAACAGGCAAGTCAGAATTAAGATAGACTACATGCCTATGTGCAACCCGAAAGTCGACAAAACGCAATTGAAGAACGCTGTTGAAGGTGGGCCATCTAGAAATTTCTAAAAAATTAAACAACAGCATATTCTAGACGGAATGTGTGGGCATCCTGGGTGCAGCGCAGGCTGTATTAAGGAGGTCAGGAACTTTAACATTCGTATTCCTTCTGACAGTATTGACGTCCTTCTGGCGCTCTAAAGCAACTGCATCAACTATGCGCTGATTCTTGACTGCCACCTAGACCTGAAGGCAGTTCGCAGAGTCAATATAGTCATACTACAGTGGATAGAAAGCCATAGCGATTCACTGGGCAATGTTTCAGTGTGTACAAAGCTGGCGCCGCCAAAGAGCGGTATTTCCGAAGCAGTCTTTGCTTGAAAAAATTTGGTCATCGGCGACAGACTGCAGACAGCCTAGGGAGATTGTAAGGGTTGGGAAGGCCAAGGTCCATATAATGGAAGGGGTGATGATGTAAAAACGTAGAGTATCATCACGACCGTATCCCTTTCAGGGGTGGTCGGAAACCACACTTATAAAGAAGCGGATTTACTATAGTTTAGTAAGTTACCAACTTTACTATAAGAAATATAGCCAATCTTGACAAGTGGCAAGGTCGTCAATGTCTAGCGTACCAAACTCGGGAAATATCATTAAATTAATAAATATTATTGTGTCCCGACCAGGAATCGAACCCCTCCAGGTCTAAATCTACGGACATAATCGCTAGACCACTAGACTACCACCTTAATCAATCATTGCAAAATATTTAATCAGAAATCTCTATCCTGTATTTTACGGTGTTAAAACTAAACCGAGGAAGGAATAATTAAAATGTTTACGTTACAGAATTAATTGGAAAACTAATTTAAGAACCACAAAGTCGGTGATGCTTTAGTGTGATTTCCCGAGCTTTGTTGTGAAGTTCGGCAATCGTGAGGGTTCGTGGTTCGTAAATAAACTATTAGTTCGTAATGTGGAGGCGGATCTATGCCTGCACTTAGTTACTTTGAAAGTGTGTTAGGGTTGATATCAACAAATAAAAAATAAAATATATCAATGTTAAATTATCTTTTTCTCTTTATACTGAGCACGATATGTGACATTAAAGTCAAAGTCTTTATTATAAACAATAGGTTTATAGGTATTTGTTACACGTCATTATTTTGAATGGTCCTACTCATTGTCATGGAACAATTTCCCTGTACACATAAGGCAAGCATCTACCAGATCTTCGTCCAAAAATCTCGTCTATCTACACTTTGAAAATAGCTCCCAACAATGTTAATAAATGTATATATATATACATATATATATATATTATTTCTTTAAATACAAGTTTAAATAGTACATTTTTTGGATCCCCTTTAAGTTTAGTTAGACCTGTATTGGGGGACCCGCTTAAAGTTAAACATAATAATATTGTACAGTTCTCCCAAAGTGATAATGCGCATAGAAATCTTCGTCACTGTTCGGCAACGGTCGTATTCCCCGAGCGTTGGAAGACGATATGTATATAGAGTGGTTAAGTGCATTTTCTTCATGCATAATTTAGCAGAATTATGTGTTTTGTGCTAAAAGAGATAAATATTGATTTATCAGTAACAAAATTTGATTCGATAATTCCATGTAAGTAAATAGCGAGGAAAACCACACGATTGAGAATATGCTACAATCTTTGTTGGATTGATTTACTTCGAAAATTTTATAGTACTGTAGTGACCTCCTTTAAATATAAAATCTCTGCCTGTGTCAGACAGACAAGCAATTGTCAAATAAACTATTTAAATAAGATAATTAAAGTTGAAATTAAATTCACCTTTGAAAACAAAACCAAGAAGGGTGTGTGTGTAATAGCAGCTCTATATAATTCCACACAGAGAGAACACGTGCAGTCACCGCCAAAAAAACAAAAACAAAAAAACGACTGCCTGAATTGTTTTCGATTGTGTACTCATGATATTGACTTCTATTTCTTTGGAACAAGGTGCAAAATGCAAGTGCATTGTTTAGGGCTCTTACGATTCAATGATTCGGGTGTTTCCGGGAATACGACAATTAGCGAAGATCTGTATGTGCATTATTAATTTGGGAATACTGTACAAGAATGTGTTATTTTATTTTAATATGAATGAATAGAACTATAGGATCTACTAATTAAATAATTACCTTTACTTTATACGTATATTAATATACTATTTAATATTTCACATCCACTCGCTCGGCCGCCACTATTCGATCTGTCCTCTAGAGATGTCACACCGTAGTGTTGTGCTGTACGTTCGATGTGTATGCTACATCCCTTTTATTTTATATATTTTTTGATTTATTTTAACAATTAAACAAACTATTAATTCAACAATAAGATTATTTAAAATGTAACACTTATTTTAATTGCCTTTCAATTCATCTTTATTTTTGTTGATGATGAGTGTATAACATTACGCCTGAATCTTTCCACTTGCTTGTCTCCTATAATTATATCTCCACCATTAACTTTTGTTACTGTATGTTGTTGTCTTCCTTTCCTGTTATTATATTCTCTTCCTTTTTCTTTATTTTATTTGTCCTCATCCATAGTTTTATGATCTATAATTCTATGTTCAATATCCATAGCTTTTTATGTAATTGCCTTTTAAAGTGCTCGACAGCCCTAACAAGGGCCAATGCTACCTTCTCGGTTTGACAGTATCTTTTGCCGCTCTCGGTGAGTTTCTTGTTTCCCTATCTTATTATCTATTTGTATAAGAAAGAACAGATTCTAAACCAAACGGAGAAGCATGCAATCGCCTGAATACGATCAGCAGGATTATAATAACCTAATGCTTGTGTTAGAGAAATTTTGTTTTAAACCTTAAAATGCATCTTCTTGTTCGTTAGACCAGTGTTTCTCAATATTAGCTGTTTTACTTAATTGTAATCACAAAATTTCCTCATATCAATACTAATCCATAATTTAATTTTTTCTTTAATAATTCATATAAGTGAAACCCAGGGTCCAGTCACTGCTTCTATGTCTGCTTCTTTATCTTTATTTATCTTTTGCATAAACCTTTTTTTTTTAATGATTAGTATCCTTCTACATATGTGACTAAATGGCTGGCTTATATACTTCTTAGTTGGGATTTGTACTTTAGTACCTTAGATTTGCGGGCCAATCCCACACCCAATTCACATATTTATACACACCCAACTCAATAGCAGTACTTTTACCTAAAAGTTCTGTTCCATTACATAATACATACCACAGCCCTTCTATTATTTACTGACCCAACAGAATATCAGTTTCAAATGAACCTCCAAAGATGTTTGCAGGCATATGGTAAAATAAATAAATCTGGAATGGCAGAATTAATAAGTATATTTATATTGGTCCCCCCAAGGTTGCAACTATGTGTCTTCATCAATATGGAAGATGTAATCCACTTCTTTAGATGTTCCTAGTCCTAATCTTTTTATTTTTATTTGAACTCATCGCTCTTGTGGTTAGGTAATCTCCTTTTTACCTTGTTAAGCATTGCTGACGACATTGGAAATGAAGCCACAATTATCACATCTTTTGTCCTTGGCAGGACATTTTGAGTCATCTGATAAATGATTGTAACTTCACATGTAGAACAATTCTTCTCCGAATGGGAATTCCTTTTTAATGTATTGCGAAGGCTTAATTTTGTATCCACTTTGTTTATGTCAGTCTTATATAATGTGTTTTTATTTTAAAATTGTTGTAATTGCCGACTGATTACGTCTGATGCATTAGCCTTATTTATAATTTAGTAAAGTAATGTTGTCATCTCCAGCTAATATTTTTCAGTTATTAATATTTCCTCAGGTCTATCTATCTATTAAATGCTCATCTTTGTTTTCAAACTTACATTTTTCTGTTTGGATCCTAAACCCTAACAAAAATGTTTCCAATCTTTCTCTTTCTTCCTGCTTTATTAGTCTAAATAGGTAGAGTTCGTAGTATTGACTTTGCTTAGGGCCAAGATAGTTGTCAAGTTTTTTTGATCGCTATGTCATATACTCGTACATTTCCCAAGGTCTCAGCATGAGCCCGTGTTATATATCTATCATTTATCATTGTAAGTATTGGGTTCATGGTAATCTATTCGAATACGTCTAATCTCTTGCAGTCCCAACCCTCCAACATGTAAAAGAGTGGCACGTTTCTTGAGAGGCGCTTCTATGCTAGATGCCAATAGATATATTTCTCAAGCTCATTTCCATTTTTTGCGAACGTATACCGACCGAAGTTGGGTCACCATCGTAGTCAAAATGGTCCATATTTATGGATAGTACTGGATTCATCGGAAGATCATCGATGTTTCTAGGGTACCAACTCGGGAAATATCACAAATAAATTAAATATAAATTTTATTTATTTATTTAAATTAATAAATATTTTGTGTACCGACCAGGAATCGAACCCGGTACCCCCGAGTCTAAATTTACGGACGTAACCGCTAGACCACGAAGGCAGTATTATATTTGAAGTTATTGATATGCATGGCCCTTTATTTTAATAGTGTGCATGGCCCTTTTTTTTAATTGAATGCATGGCCCTTTATATTGTTAATATGCATGGCCCTTTATATTGTTAATATGCATGGCCCTTTATATTGATATGCATGGCCCTTCATAATGTTATGGGCATGGCCCTTTATTTGGTTAGTGCGTGGACCTTTATTTGGTTAGTGCGTGGACCTTTATTTGGTTAGTGCGTGGACCTTTATTTGGTTAGTGCGTGGACCTTTATTTGGTTAGTGCGTGGACCTTTATTTGGTTAGTGCGTGGACCTTTATTTGGTTAGTGCGTGGACCTTTATTTGGTTAGTGCGTGGACCTTTATTTGGTTAGTGCGTGGACCTTTATTTGGTTAGTGCGTGGACCTTTATTTGGTTAGTGCGTGGACCTTTATTTGGTTAGTGCGTGGACCTTTATTTGGTTAGTGCGTGGACCTTTATTTGGTTAGTGCGTGGACCTTTATTTGGTTAGTGCGTGGACCTTTATTTGGTTAGTGCGTGGACCTTTATTTGGTTAGTGCATGGCCCTTTATTTTGTAGTGCATGGCCCTTTATTTTGTAGTGCATGGCCCTTTATTTTGTAGTGCATGGCCCTTTATTTTGTAGTGCATGGCCCTTTATTTTGTAGTGCATGGCCCTTTATTTTGTAGTGCATGGCCCTTTATTTTGTAGTGCATGGCCCTTTATTTTGTAGTGCATGGCCCTTTATTTTGTAGTGCATGGCCCTTTATTTTGTAGTGCATGGCCCTTTATTTTGTAGTGCATGGCCCTTTATTTTGTAGTGCATGGCCCTTTATTTTATAGTGCATGGCCCTTTATTTTGTAGTGCATGGCCCTTTATTTTGTAGTGCATGGCCCTTTATTTTGTAGTGCATGGCCCTTATTTTTATTATTGTGTGCGTGGCCCTTAATTTTCCTTTTTGTAAACATAGACCTTTTTTATTAATATTAATATTTTGTGCATGGCCTTTAATTTTGTAGTGCATGGCCCTTATTTTTATTATTGTGTGCGTGGCCCTTAATTTTCCTTTTAGTAAACATAGACCTTTTTTATTAATATTAATATTTTGTGCATGGCCTTTAATTTTCCTTTTTGTAAGCAGACCTTTTTTTAATATTATTATTATTATAGTTTGCATGGCCTTTAATTTTCCTTTTTGTAAGCAGACCTTTTTTTAATATTATTATTATTATAGTTTGCATGGCCTTTAATTTTCCTTTTTGTAAGCAGACCTTTTTTAATATTATTATTATTATAGTTTGCATGGCCTTTAATTTTCCTTTTTGTAAGCAGACCTTTTTTAATATTATTATTATTATAGTTTGCATGGCCCTTAATTTTCCTTTTTGTGAGCAGACCTTTTTTTTTATATTATTATTATTGTTTGCATGGCCCTTAATTTTCCTTATTGTAAGCATAGATATATATATATATTTTTATTATTGTGTGCGTGGCCCTTAATTTTCCTTTTTGTAAAAATAACCTTTTTTATTAATAATAATATTTTGTGCATGGCCTTTAATTTTCCTTATTGTAAGCATAGATATATATATTTTTATTTTATTATTCTGTGCAAGGCCATTATTTTATTTTTTAAATACATGGGCCTTTGGAATTTAAAATAATATTATATTATTTTTCTTGTGCTTGGATAAAAAGATTATGTCTGTGTGCTGCAATAGATTTGGAGTAAAATACAGAGAAGATTGGTAGGCTCAGTGTCGCTTATTTAGAATGAGCCAGTGTCCATTTTAGAAAGCCAAAATGTTAATTTTCTGTGTAGTAGTTATAAAATTGGTTTAGGTATGCAACAATAATGAAACCCCCAACATTAACAAAATACAAAGCCATCAACATGAAAGTTTGATTAAAATGGAAGTATAACTTTTATTATAATTACTGTTCCACTAAATTAAAATGTTGGCTATGTATAATAACAGAGGTTATTGGAACCTGCTTCCAACAACATTTTCTTTTTTTTTTTATTTGTTACTTTATCTTATATTTTTATTAACCATTATTTTTGTGACAAATAAAAATGAATTTTATTTTATTTAAGTTTGCTGTTCGCGCTCATTTAATAGCTACTTTTTGTTCTCACAATTTGGTTTGTAAAGCGGGCGCTTGACACTGGATTTACAAGCATCACGGCCATTCTTCTTTATTTTATTTTTTTTAAATCATTGTACTGTTTTTTGTATCAGGATTCTTCATTTGACAAATTTATTCAATTTTCAATATTTCTATAAAATATTATTTAGATGTTTCCGTCATTTATTGTAATTCAATAAAATAACTGTTTTAATTCATGAAAACATGATTTTATTTTTTGACATAACCCACAACTTACAGCGTCATTTTCACTTTTTGTTTATTCCATTCTTTAATGATAAAACATATTTTCCACTTACTTTTATCCTCGTCGCCACTTATAGGATCTACTAATTAAATAATTACCTTTACTTTATACGTATATTAATATACTATTTAATATTTCACATCCACTCGCTCGGCCGCCACTATTCGATCTGTCCTCTAGAGATGTCACACCGTAGTGTTGTGCTGTACGTTCGATGTGTATGCTACAAGAACGAAGGTAAACCTCCCAAATGCCATAACTACCTAAAACAGAATATGTCGATTATAATTCCACGAGGAAATGCGGTGAGCGTTTTAGGTACCCTCCCTGGTGGTAAGCCCTTAGTTTATTTTGTAGAATAGTTTTAATTTCATAGGTATTTTTAGTTTTATTTATAAACAGTTTTAATCAATTTTATTTTAATATTTTTGTATCTAAGTACTTCGAATAAATATATTAATGATATGTATATCATGTGTTATAAGGGTTAGCTTTTCTATATATCTATAAGTATATATTTATATTTTGATATCATATTTAGTTAAATGTAATTTATGGTAAAGTACGAGTATAAAAATGTGTCTTAATTAATATCAATGTATAGTATAACGGATAGTATATGTATATATATTTTTTTTTATTAGTATATTGATATTACACTATATATACAAGTATATTATGTAAGTATATCAAATCAAATCAAATCAAATAATTTATTCAGTAAATAGGCAACATTTTTAGCACTTTTACACGTCATCGATGGCTGCCTGGTGGTGCTCGGGATGTGACAGTGGGTGTGGGGGCGGCCAATTCCATATTTTAATATCAATTCATGGTCCGTGCCACACCATATCCTCCTCCTCCTTGCGTCGTTCTCCTCACTGCTGAGGGTCGTGACCCCCTCCACGGATCACTTTGTCCCGGACGATGCTGCGCCATCCGGGTCTGTTCACGGCTGCATGTAGGGCATCGTGCATCTGGGTATTCAGTGAGGTGCGGATCTGGTCAGACCAGCGTATGGGGCTTCGGCCACGTGGTCTTTTGCCTTCGACTTTCCCTGTGATTACAAGCCTTTCCAGGTTACCAGGTGTTTTGCGGGCTATATAGCCGAAATACTCAAGGACTCGTTTTAGGCAGATGGAAGACAGCCTAGTAGAGATTTAGAGACACCATATCCTATGCACGGCTATATCCTGGAGTACTTGGGTGCCTGTCGGGGCGCGTTGTGCTGCATATCTTAATTGTGTAAGTTGAAGACAAATTTCTAAGCATTCCATGGATTCACCGTGCGGGTGCCGGGTCCATCGTGTGTGGGTAAGAGATGAGAAGAATGGTGTCTCGGGCTTGCGACCGACAATAGGCTGGTTTAAGAAAAGGAGGCCTCCTTTTTTTTTATTGCGCGATAATACGCTCACCATCCACCTTTCTACTCCTCTCCCTACCCAACCAAATACTGTATGATTTCGTTAATGCCGTCTTGGAAGCTTGTTCCATAAATGTATCTCCAGCAGACCTGCTTAGGCCCAATTCTTTCAGTAAGTGATGCAAAGATTTTGCTGGAACTCCTCTCGCACCAACTTCCACTGCGTAAAGCTGAGTCTTGAACCCGTTCCTGATCATTTCTATTTATTATTCTATTTTGCGATAAATAAACGTATTTCTTTCTTTCTTTTCTTTCTATTACAACCCTCATGTGAAGATTTCTAGTGGCAGCGAGCGGTCGGAAAACTAAACGAAGACCATTACAAAACTTCCGGTGAGAGTAATTTATGTTTTAATCGTATGGTGAACACGTCTTCAAAATTATTCTCAACAATACGTTTAGGGCCAACATTTAAGAGATTTAACGCATTGTATCCATCTCGCTCGCACAATACCTCAAAAACAGCTTTGATATGATCTCTTCTGATATCCTCTCTACATAGTTCATTACAGCCCCTAGAACACAGCGTCCTAGACCTCCACTGCTGGAGATGGGCCTTCCAGAACATATATCTGGAGAATTTAGCCTACACTCGCCACGCTGGCCAGACGGCGGTGGCTCGGTTGTAAGAACGCGTTCCATAAATCCTATAAAGGTCGGATCAAACCCCCCCGGCATGTACCAATGAGAAATACACTTTTCTTACGTACATTTGACATACATTTATAACACCACCGTTCCCGTGCCTCGGAGAGCACGTTAAGCCGTCGATCCCGGTTCCACTAATACCAACTTGTGGAATCGTTAATAAATTGTAATAATTGACATCATATCCTTGCCAAGCCGTCTGGCCAGCGTGGCGAGTGTAGGCCAAATTCTCCAGATATATGTTCTGGAAGGCCCATCTCCAGCAGTGGAGGTCTAGGCCGCTCTGTTCTAGGGGCTGTAATTCAATTTCAATTCGTTTATTTTGCAAGTAGGTATAGGACAAAAAGATATGTATTCTGCACTTTTACACGTCAATTTTTACAATATTGATATAAAACGATATAATTTTATAGTACATATTGGTGAATCTGGAGCAGTACATGATAACCATCATATAATAAAATATAATAAAATAACAAAATTATAAATACAGAATAACGCTTGACATTATAGCTGCTGTAGATAGGCATTGTCACACTATAAGCTAAGACAGACACAATTATAAGAATATAAATGTCAATCTCAGTTAAGATAATAGCTGCTGTATATAGGCATTGTCATACTATAAGCTAAGACTTTTAAATTAACTAACCTTTTAAATTTAGTTATCAGTACCTATGAGATTACAATACCTGGTACTGCAGTAACCCACCAGGCAAGTCAGATTTAAGATAGACTAAATGCCTATGTGTAACCCGAAAGTCGACCATACATAAATATATTTGTCTATGGTTTTAACGTAAGTTTACCTTCCGGAGAGGTAATGCAACCACACACACAACACTTTGCTATGAATATTTAACATCATTACTTGCTTTACCTTTACTTGCAATTTAGTTAATTTGACTGCGGCAAACTTGTTGAAAACCATAAAAGTATATGAGTATAGTCAACAAAATGATCGCTGAATCAATTTAATTATTTTTCAGTTCCACAAAATCACAACATGCCTATAGCATATCATATACCTACGAGTATATCATCGTATAGGCCTATAGGTTTAGAGTATATCGTCGTATAGGCCTATAGGTATAGAGTATATCATCGTATAGGCCTATAGGTTTAGAGTATATCGTCGTATAGGCCTATAGGTATAGAGTATATCGTCGTATAGGCCTATAGGTATAGATAATGATAACCGCCATTACCATTATTTTTAGTGTTATGATTTTTATTTAAATGTATTGTTTATTTTTCGGCATTATCTGTAACTACTGCAGTTAGCTATTTTGTATTAGGGTTTTTTGATTAAAAAATATTTGAATTTGAGTTAAAACTTAAATTAATATAATTATAGTTAATTATTTTTTATTTTTTAAGTAGTCTATGAGCATCTTGTGTGAGTGACGCTGGGGACTGGCTGCGTGTATACAGGCTTCTCCCTATACAGGCACGCTGCTAGACGCCAACACACTTTGCATTGCTGTAGCTTTACGACTGGGATGCAAGGTCTCTGGTCAGCATAGTTGTTTTTGTGGTGCCAATGCCGACGAACTAGGCCACCATGCCTTATGCTGCCAAAAAATGCCGGCAGGATCTCAAAACATCATGCAATCAATGACATCCTGTCAAGAGCACTTACATCTGCTAATATATAGATAGTTAGGTCTGATGGTAGGCGTCCGGATGGGAAGTCGATAATTCCATAAAAACGAGGCCGCGCACTGGTTTAAGATGCCACATGTGTTGACACACTCTGTCCGTCACATGTGACATCCAGCCATAAGAAAGCCGCTGAAGAGTCAGCCGCGTGCCTGGCGTTCTCTCGTGAGCTTGAGGTAAAACTCCGCTTGGCGACGGGTGACCCTTTGAGTAGAGAGTTTTACTCAAAGGGTCAGCCTCGCCATTCAACGGAGGAACGCAGTGAGTATTCTCGGCACTCTACGCCAATCGGATGGATATAATTATTTATTTATTAGTTGTTATTTTTTTTCTCCAGACACAGCGCCATCTAATTTCCGTGGTAAGCTACGAGGCTTGTGTTACGGAAACTAGATGGTTGATAAACTACATATTATACTTTTTTTTGTAAATATATACATATTATACATATAAACACCTAGACCGAGACAAATTATACGATGTACAACTTCCCGTGGGAATCGAACCCACGACCTCCCGAGTTCACGGTAACGTTTGTTACCACTAGACCACGGAGGCGGTATATTTGTAGTGTAGTTTTTTTTTGTTTATTTAATGTTAGGTATACTGTTTTTAAGTAGTTTTTATTAAATAAATAAATGAATTACATCTATTAATTTAATGATACGAAATAGAATGACCTCTTTTTATCTCATAATGCTAAATCGAATTACCACCTTTCGTGTGCGAATAAATCAATAGATTTGCATTTTTTCACTAGAGAAAAACGAACAACAAGGAGATAATTTCCCGGTAAAGCGGAAGCGGAGAGTTTTAAATCCACCCGGTTTTCTCGGAATTCGCCTTGAAAAGAAATCGTCATAGAAACAAGATAAGCTTAACACAGACAGATGTATAACCTTTGTTCGATTTGTTTTGGTCTGGTCTGGTCTAGTAAATCTGGTCTTATAAAAGTAAAGTAAAGTATCATCACGACCGTTTCCCTTTCGGCGTGGTCAGAAACCACGCTTATAAATAAGCGGATTCGCATTTAGCCAACTTTACTATCATGACAAGCCAGCGTACCAAACTCGAGAAATATCACAAATAAATTAAATATTAATTAAATGTATTTATTTATATAAATAAATATTTTTGTGTCCCGACCAGGAATCGAACCCGGTACCTCCGAATCTAAATCCACGGACTTAACCGCTAGACCACGAAGGCAGTTAGTTACTGATAAAAGTGTATAAATTAATGTAGCTCGCAATCTTGGACTTCGCATACTGCTTATGAGGTGAGCGCGATGTCACATATCGTGTACAGGATAAAAAAGAAAATCACTTGAGATAGGTAACCGCTTCGAGAAGCGATCACATCCGAACCAATCGTTTAGTTCAGCATTAAGCCGTTTATAAAGCTGATGGAAAAATAAGGAGACAGGTCTCGTATATGTCGATGAGATAAGGCTAGGATCGTCAGGAGAACGTTTTTCATTAGTCCCATTGAGAGATATAAAGAGATCGGAAGTAAGTCCGCCATTTGTGCAAGTCCAGATAAAAAAAAACGATAAGGTAACGGCACCTATTATCGTCCTACACAAAATAAAGGTATTAATAGTTAAGGAAACTTATACCGCGTGATTTTGTCTTACTCTAGACTAATATGTTATTTAATTTATTTATTTATTTAAAAACTTTATTGCACAAAGTACAAAGGCGGACTTAATGCCCGTAGACAGCCAAACCTTAGGGACAAATTTGAACAAATATAGGTGCAATGGAAGTGACAGTAACAATAATATAATTATAGGATTCTATTGATATAATTATTCTATTGATAGAAAGAAACAACTTTGACAATTTTATTGCCTAACAGGTTGTATAATAACTTCCGACATATGGTTTCTTAGGAAAAGTTGTTTGTTTCTATTAATAGAAAAATACACCTGGAATAAGTAAACAAAAAAGTTACTTAAAATTGAACATTTTATATTTATCATCGCATTAATAATCAAATAATATGATTGGTGTTAGGTCCCCAGTCTGTTTCTTCCGTGTGTAAAAGTTACTAACTTCATATATTCAATTCAATAAAACAATACTTATAATAAATACTGGAACGCTGCAGTTTGAGACGAGTGGCGACGGCTTGTTAAGCGTGCCACTGATACTCAAGTGACGACGACGACCACTCTGCCAAGAGTGTAGCGACCAAGAAGAAGACACACAAATAAGCCAATAAACAATGATAAACAATATAGTGCATAATTAGTCGGGCTGATTATTTAGTTTTCTTAAAAAGTGAACAATGAAAAGGTTATATAATACATTTATCAAAGGCGGCCGTACGAGCAGCGGAAACAGCGAAGGAATCTGAATATCTGCTAGAAGTGTGAGAAGGGATTTTGAGCTGATTGTTAGAAGGAGAGCGAAGAAGAAGGTTGTGTCTCCAAGAAATTGAAAGCGAGTCTTACGGTAAAGCGGAGCATAGAATTTGTAAAGGATGTCGTATAGGGAAGTAAGGACATGTGCAGATCTTCAGAAACGGATATTCCTTCCTGTATCGTCTCGTGGAAGCAAATAACCAAGCGACTCGTGCACCGACCCGTGTTGCTCCGAATTCCCATTCAAATATGCCAAGCGGTCGTTATGCGATTCGTCAGTAAATGGGGTGTATCACTAACTTTTTATCACGATAGATGGCGCATGACAGATAGTACTTAATATAACTGTCAGTTGCATATTAAACTTGTATTTTT
The DNA here is from genome assembly GCA_910589645.1 of Tinea semifulvella. NCBI lineage: Eukaryota > Metazoa > Arthropoda > Insecta > Lepidoptera > Tineidae > Tinea > Tinea semifulvella. The sequence goes on from OU342599.1 coordinate 10,321,870, forward strand.
ATTACGAAATTTCTTATTTTCTGGATATTATGCCGAAGTGAGCAGCTTTTTGTGTACAAATCGAAATTTCTAAGCGAAATCAAGAATATGGAGATCTCAAAATTGCCGTTCTATTAATAAAATCTTTTTTCTTTTTAAAAACGGTGTGCGCTTTCTTAATTCGTCTTTTAAGGTAGATAACGTTAATTAAAAATACATTTTTCTCTTATAAAAATAAAAAACTACAAAAACATTTAAAAAATGATGCGACCTAGGTGTAAACAAGGTACCAGTGCCGCTAGCGATATCTATATAAAAGTTTTGCCTGATACACCCCATTAAAAAAAATAAGCTAATTAAATACCAAAAATGTACCACTGTCCATGATTGGTACCTGTACCATAGATACCCACTTATTTTAATATAAAAGTTTTATATTGAATGCGCGCCTTGCTAATTAACGACCCTATAAATTTCTCTGAAGGATGTAGATTAAGAAAAAATGTTTTCAAAGCATTATTTCCACCTGTCCAGCTTTTATAAAAAAGATAATTACAAAATTTTATTCGGCAATAAGTCAATTTTTATGTAAATTTATACTGTTTATTTAAATAAATAAATAATTTATTAGTAAAGTAAAAAGTAAAGTATCATCATGACCGTTTCATTATAAATGAGCGGATCCACATTTAGCCAACTTTACTATAGGCCAATAATGACAAATGGCAAGCTCGTCGATGTCTTCAGCGAATCAAACTCGAGAAATATCACAAATAAATTAAATAACAATTAAATGTATTTATTTACATAAATAAATATTTTTGTGCCCCGACCAGGAATCGAAGCCGGTACCTCCGAGTCTAAATCCACCGCTAGCACACGGAGGCAATTTATAAATTAATTATAATAATATTACATTTTTGAAATTTAATTTGATTATTTTTTTTTAATTATAGTACATTTAATATAAATTAAAAGCTACCTAAATAATAAAATTAAAAATAAACTAAACTATAAATAAAAAATGTCCTCTATAGACGTCCCATCCGATATAGTCCCAAGGAGGTTGCCAATATTTCCCCTCTGTATAGCGAGGCTAATACGTTGGCAGTCTTCCTGTCTCCAGACCTTTCTGTCAGCCGCTTTGACAACTCCTTGGCCAAGCGCCTCGCTGACGGTCCCCATGGGCCCATCGTCTCGACCCCAAACGGCGCAAATTCGTAACCGATACCAAGGTTTTTGATTATTTATTTTGACATACACAATTTTGTAGTTTTTTTAATATTTTATTTTATTTAAATAATAATTATTATTTTATTATATAATTTTAATATAGTTTATTTTCTAGATTTTAAGTGACAACGCCCTTGTACAGCAGCATCTATGTAGGTATTGATTGTTTGTAGTGTTAAGTGGTAAATGACGATGGCTGTTCTTTGCTATTAATGGTAAACTTCTGCTATCCTGCCATGATTGGTAAACAATAATATGTATAAGTGACAAAACCGATTGTACTTAATGTATCTTATGGTTAATAAATAAATTGAAATAGGTTTTATAAAACAAAGTCAAAAAGTACTGCATCGATTTTCATGCTGTTTTCACCAGTTTCAGCCATGGTCGATTTTGCAATCCCCGTCTTTAAAAAAAAACGCTTGTTGACCAGTATTATTTGTATTTTACCCAGAGTTCGTTTTATAGCATTTCCAACATCTCGTAGCAACTTCATAAACCAGCGCGAAATGTCGTTTTTGTTAAGAAATACCACTTTTTTTAACAATGCTAACATTTCTTAAATAAACCGAGCGGTGAGGCTACTTTTTGACAAGTATTTTCGTTCATGTTTTGTCATACCATGGCATCCAACACACATGATATTATTATGGTCTTTGAATTTATTACATAAAATCGTTTAAAATACCTTTTTAACAAATATAATAGAAAACTATAAAGTATATAACAATGTAAACAAACCATTTCATATGTTAATGACATCTGTCAAAAAGTAACATCAATAACCCTCCCTTCAACACGGTACTGACATACGAAATTAGCATCAAATGTTAGAATTTTCATTAACCGAACGACTTGTGCTAAAAAAGTGCTATTTTCATGCTAACATTTCTTAAAACGAACGCGGCCTTAATTGAAATAAAATATTTTATTATGTAAAGTAACCAATTATTGTAATAACTTAGTTGATAAAGCACTGCTATATTTTGGTTTTATTCAACTTTACCGTTATAAAATGTTACAACCTGAACAACTATGGCTTGCCCTCCTAGTTTTGATCTTGGGTACGCCCTTGATCACAATTGTAATACATTGTAATTTCAGGGTAGACATACACACAGGATTTATCAGGCTGTTTCCGCAATATCGATAAGTATCCGACCGTTACATCGGATGGATGAGTTTCAACGTTGTGAAAGAGATACAGGCCAATGATGAATTGGTTTAGTTACATGATAGTATAATCACGACCGTATTCCTTGGTATTAAGCAGCAGGGTAAACAGATATAAATAAATATTTTCAGACAGATCACACAGCGCCATCTAATTTCCGTGGTAAGCTACCAGGCTTGTGTTACGGAAACTAGATGGTTGATAAACTACATATTATACTTTTTTTGTAAATATATACATATTATACATATAAACACCCAGACCGAGACAAATTATACAATGTACAACTTGCCCCCGGTGGGAATCGAACCCACGACCTCCCGAGTTCACGGCAACGTTTGTTACCACTAGACCACGGAGGCGGAGATATACCTATATATTAATTTAAATGCCAGTCAGAAAAATATGTCATCATGTATCGACACGTTGGATTTGTCACACCTTAGGGGAACAGCGCAAAAAGCGAAAGCCGCAGCCGAAAGCGCAGTCTGGCATGCGGCGCAAATTCGAATTTTCGGTTATTTCCTCGCTCAGAGAATCTGCATAGCGATTTAGCGAGGAAATGCGGCCAGGGTTGTTGCCACCATACTGCACAGACACAATTTATATTTCAATTAGGTTTTGTAAGTAATATTATTATATTGTTAAAAAATTAAAAAGTAAAGTAAAGTATCACGACCGTTTCCCTTTCGGGGTGGTCAGAAACCACGCTTATAAATAAGCGGATTCACATTTAGCCAATTTTACTATAGATATATGATTGCATGACAAGTGGCAAGCTCGTCGATGTACCCAGCGTACCAAACTCGAGAAATATCACAAATAAATTAAATATTTATTTACATTAATAAATATTTTTGCGTCCCGACCAAGAATCGAACCCGGTACCTCCACGGACTTAACCGCTAGACCACGGAGGTGTTTTATTTTGTTAGATTTAATTTATTTAAATATACGAACGATATTATTAAATAATCATAATATTTTCCTTCGAATAAATGTTTTACCTCAATCAAACTTCAAATTTTCGTAGCACTCGATCTCTGGCAGGATAAGCTTCAGCAGGAAATGAAATTGTTTTTGGTTTGTCCTACAAACTCGTATCATGTCGTATCTTCGTATATCATCTCATCGGATTACCGCTACATTGTATAAGGCGGAAACAACTGACGTGGTATCACAGACGTATACATGGTAAAAGAATGAAAAAGTTTTTACCAAAAATTGGTAAAAAGGTATCTTCACATGATGGTATATTACACTAATGAGGAAATATGCAAAAGTGTAGGTATTAATGAAAGCATAGGGACAAAAATAAGGAAAGGCATGCTCCGATGGTTCGGACATGTTGAAAGAATGAGTGAAGAGTGATTGACGAAGATCGCGAAAGAAGATTGCGAAAGTTGTGGGTAAAAGGGGCTCTGGCCGACCAAGACTTAACTATCACGATCAAATAAATAAAACAATAGCTGAAGGTGCATTAAAAAGCCATCAAAACAAAAGGGCATGTATGAAGAGGTTGATGAACGTCGAGGAAGCGAAAGAGGTATGTCGTGATCGTGACAAGTGGCGCTCAATTGTCTCTGCTTACCCCGCAAGGGATTTGGCGCGAAGATATGTATGTATGTATGTCATAGCTTTACAAGTTGGTGCGAGAACAATTACTGAAAGAATTGGGTCTAAGGGGCCGTCCATTAATCACGTGATGTTTTTTTTTTTTGTGTTTTGCAATTTTTAATTTAGAATTTGGCCTACACTTGCCACGCTGGCCAGACGGGTTGGCGCGGATCTAATGTCAATTTTTAATGAAAATTTATTAAGGATTCCACAAGTTGGTATTAGTGGAACCGGGACCGACGGCTTAACGTGCTCTCCTAAGCACAGGATAGGTGATGTTGAAAATCTATAACAAATAAAAAAAATAAAAAAAATATTGACACAATATTTAACATTCTATATACATAAATTACTAACTAGGAAATTTGGTTTTAAAATTTTATTCGAAGTTAATTATAGTAAGTACATTAAATATAAATTAAAAGCTACCTAAATAATAAAATTAAAAATAAACTAAACTATAAATAAAAAATGTCCTCTAGAGACGTCCCATCCGAGATAGTCCCAAGGAGACTGGCAACATTTCCCCTCTGTATAGCGAGGCTAATACGTTGGCAGAAATAATTGCCAGCCTTCCTGTCTCCAGACCTTTCTGTCAGCCGCTTTGACAACTCCTTGGCCAAGCGCTTCGCCGACGGTCCCCATGGGCCCATCGTCTCGACCCCAAACGGCGCAAATTCGTAACCGACACCAAGGTTAGCGTATTTGCGTAATTTGAGGTTCTCCGCAGAAAATTATATCACTTATTTATTTATAATACATTGAGCTAGGACAGACTAACAGAACTGTTAATAAGTGCACTGGTTTCTGCACTAGATAATTCTGTCAAGGCACAGAAACCAGATTGATCAGGGAAGGTGTAGTTTCTTGATCCTAGTTTTGCAACACTCGAATGTGGTTGTTATATCTTATTTGTGTATTTATTTATATTTAGTTACTTATATTTGCTTATTTATTTTGTTTATCCTGTGATTGTGTTTAATCTAATTTTATGTACTTAATCTTGTTTTTACCATTATATTTTGTTTTTCTTTTTGGTGTTCATTTGCTATTATTGATTTATTATTGGGGTTAGGGTTTACTGAGGGAATAGGAATGTACGTAAGAAAAGTGTATTTCTCATTGGGTTCGAACCCACTTTTTTAGGATGTTGAGAAAGGCGTTCTTACAACCGAGCCACAACCGCATAATGTTTAATTACGCTGTAAAAAGGAAATAACTATAAATAATTAAATACTCGTAACGTTTGCGGCTAAATTATAAAAAATCCGCTGTTACTGGTATAAAAAGGATATTTAAAAAACAATTTCATAAATCCAAACCTATTTATTTATTTAACACTTGAAATAATGACTGAATTTTGACCGCCTCCGTGGTCTAGTGGTAACAAACGTTGCCGTGAACTCGGGAGGTCGTGGGCTCGATTCCCACCGGGGGCAAGTTGTACATTGTATAATTTTTCTCGGTCTGGGTGTTTATATGTATAATATGTATATATTTACAAAAAAAAGTATAATATGTCGTTTATCAACCATCTAGTTTCCGTAACACAAGCCTCGTAGCTTACCACGGAAACTAGATGGCGCTGTGTGACCTGTCTGGAAATATTTATTTATTATATTTATTTAATACAAACGGAGATCATGGCTAAAGTATATGGCTATACATGGCTGTATTTAACAACAGATATTAACAATTTGTGAGCCAGATTCCATAAAAAGTACCTAAAAAGTACTTTATAGGAAGTATTGATGGCGCGGATTTAGTGGACTGTATCTAGGTGCGGGATTTGCGATAATCTTCAAATTAGATACATAGACGATACTATGATAATCGGTGCAATAAACAAACTAGAAAGGAAACTGGTAAAGGAACTCACCTGATGTCCTCGGCACCAGCACTTATAAATTGTTCTTACACTGATTTTGCGGGTTTGGCGAATGCGGGCGAAAACAACGATCGCGGCGATTTCTTCAGCGTCTTCTATGACGACTGTAGGACAACGACTGCGCGACGACTACGACTATATTTCGATTCGACGATTACCACCACCATGCGGCGCGGCCAGTTATATAGGCACTGCCTCTCTTCAGTGCGCAAGCGCCGGCCTTTGGACTGGTGAGCGGGATGGGTAATATAGAAAGGAAGCGGCGCGAAAGAGACAGGACAAGGGTATAGGGGTAACAAATTAGGACGTCTGTTTATGCACCGACGAATCACAATAACGCCTAACCATCCAAAATTGGTCGAATCATCGCGATCGGCGCGAACATTCCCCCCAGCTTGAAGCGACCCAGTCCTTCAAATTCACGAAACGAGTACATTACCCACGTATGCGAAATAAAACAAATTCAAAGTCACAAGTGACTACAACGAAACGATGAAACGATTCTTTCACAAGCGATGCGAACGATAGCGAGTAGAATTGCGAACATGTAAAGGTCGAATTATTCCTTTACAAGAGCCCACGAAACGATTTCTACGTGAGATGTGTTTCTAATTTACGCGGTGTTTTTAAACGTCAATAACAATATTTATTTTAAAATTAGGTCTAAGAATAATCAAATTGTTTTGTTTCAAGGAACGTTAAGTTTCCCTTCAGGGATTCCAACAATAACAAACGAATGAAAGGAGGCACGACCCGCGACTCACAGCTAACCATATAGCAATGAGTCATGGGAATCAAACCGACTACCTCGAGCGAGTTGCTGGAGAACTGGAGGAGTTCAAAACCCCTCTGCAAGAGATAAAGCGAGTCGTCGAATTGCACACGTATTCGATTCAACGACCGACGGTGTGATGCCAATCAACTTTAAACGTAACGAATACGAGGAGGCACGAACTGCAACCTATAGCTAACCATATAGCTAAAGTCACAGGAATCGAACCAACTATCTCAAGCGAGTCGCCGGAGAGCTTGACAAGTACGAACCCCCCAGCAAGAGAGAATGCGGGTCGTTGAATGGCATATATATTCAATTCAACGACGCGACCCGACGGCGGGATGCCAAACAACTTCGTAATAAATGAATACGAGGAGGCACGACCCGCGACTCACAGCTAACCATATAGCAACGAGTTACGGTAATCGAACCCACTACCTCGCGCAAGATGCTGGAGAACTCGACAAGTATAAAACCTCCCAGCAAGAGAGAATGCGGGTTGTTGATTGGCCATCTTGTACCCTCAAGCACTAGAATAACTAGTGGCGGTGTCAACCAGGAGGATGCTTGGATCCCTCATGGTGACAGAAGCTGCGTCACGAAGCGGTCGTGTTTGTCCGAAACGATGTGACGAACACGAGTAACGAGAAAACTGACAGCAGCACGAAACGAAAGGTACAAGAAATAAGTGCGACGTGGTGCGGAAGGAACGAGACGAAATGCGTGCGAGATAAACGAGAATGAAGAAATCAAGACGAAAAGAATAGCGAAAAAAAATAATTTAAAAGCGAAAGGAAAAGTACTAAAAGCTATCCATGTTTGCGACATGGTGCGAATTGCGAAAAGTGTGCGAAACTTTCTTAACGGGCGGAACGAAAGAGGAAAACGTGCGAGCATCACCACCACTAGGACCGGCTAGGCACGGGGCTTTGCCTACGATCAAATATCCTAGCGATGTTTCAATAGCTACTGGCTCACCAGACGCGCGGGAAATAGTATTGGAGCGTAATATTCGAGCGAACATCTCGGCTCCCACAATCATATCGATGTCCGCGGGGTTGTAGTAGCGACAATCGGCTAGTGGCAAATCATTTAAATACTCTAAAGAAGAGATATCTACAGGCGCGAAAGGTAACTCACTCGTGATACGAGAAACAACTAAGGGTTGGATAGTGAAACGACTAGCATCATCATAGCGAGAGCGAATGGTTAGGGACGTGGTTCCCAAAACCGGGTTGCTAATGTCGCCAACCCCAGAAATCTGCTCAATTTGCGGCGAATCTATTTGCAATTTCAATGCATCACAACAAGCAACCGAAATAATATCTTGTTGGGATGCACTATCAACCAATACGCGAATAGGTTTGATGTTTCCATACGCATCGACAACGTTGCACAAAGCTGTGCCTAGTAAAACTGTCGTTTGACGACCATTACTAATGTCACGACGTCCATTGATGGCACACAACGAAACTGCGGGAGGCGCAACGCTACAAGAAGCGGCAATGGAAGATTGCTCCAGTGCGGTCGTCGTTTGAACAGCGGGCGCGCACGGCAGCGCGGGCGCAGCAGTCGAGAGCGGGGTAGCGCTATGCGATTCGAAATGTAACAATGTATGATGCGTACCTAAACACTTACGACACCTTCTTTCCGAATTACATCTACGAGCGATATGTTTACCACTTAAACAATTTAAGCACAAACCGTTTAGTTTAACGAAATTAAATCTATCGTGAGGCGACATTTCGAGAAATTGGCTACACTGATAAGCTTGACAATGATCAATACCTTTACAAACTATACACGAATTATTATTATGCGAATTAGGAATACTTACAAATGTTTTTGTAACAGCTGACTTGGCAGGCCTGCTACTGTACGAAGGCGATAGTTTCACGGCACTATTAGCGCGAAGCATAACACGAGATTGTTCTCGAACGAACTCAACAAAACACGAAACTGACGGCAAGGCATTTTTTTGCGACAACGATAGTTCAAATAATTTTATGGTTTCAACGTCCACATTCTTTGAACCAATGTACACCAATATGAAATCCAACAAACTATCAAGATTTAACTGTTTTAACGCACAAATTAATGACGAGAACTTATCAATGTAATTTTCTAAATTTGTTGGATTCGCACTACTAACGTTCGGCAAACCAAACAACTGATCCAAGTACGTTGAACCCAAAAGACGTTTATCGTTGTATTTACTAACGAGGGTAGTCCAGAGAACTGTGTAGTTTTCGGCGGTTGGCAAGAATCCGTGGCAGATACTCTGTGCCTTACCCGTTAACTTACCGACTAGGTATTGAATCTTTTCACCGTCCGACAAGTTTATGTTTTCGTGAATGACGGTGCGAAAGTTTTCGTAGAATGTAGGCCAATTCTCAATTTCCCCATTAAAGGAACACAATTCGAGACGAGGAAGTTTTGTATGGTGTTCAAGGGTGCGGGTTTTACCTACATTCGTTACGGATGCGTTACGCGACGACAGAATACCGCTTTGCGTGTATTTAATTTTCGAATACAAATCTTGAAACGAATTTAACGATTTATAATTCGGTTCCCTATCGGGATAGAGGGCTAATTCGATGTCCACTTTCTCATCCAACATGGAAACAAATTCCGAACGAATTAAATCGATCGTGGAACATCTTGACAAAAACAATATCGATAATTCCTCACTATCCTTCACATCGCGAGTAATACAATCGTAACATAATTGTATTTCACTAAAATGAGACGACATTTTAGCGTTCAACTTTCTTAATTTTAATTCCAATTTTGCATCTGACGACATTTTGGCGGTTTAACTAATTTGAATTTAAAACGAAACGAAACTAATATGCGGCCGAAGTAACCAACTTTTTGGTTACTAATTTTAATTTAAAAATAAACGAACCAATCCGGTTCGAAGGACCAACTTTATGATGGCGCGGATTTAGTGGACTGTATCTAGGTGCGGGATTTGCGATAATCTTCAAATTAGATACATAGACGATACTATGATAATCGGTGCAATAAACAAACTAGAAAGGAAACTGGTAAAGGAACTCACCTGATGTCCTCGGCACCAGCACTTATAAATTGTTCTTACACTGATTTTGCGGGTTTGGCGAATGCGGGCGAAAACAACGATCGCGGCGATTTCTTCAGCGTCTTCTATGACGACTGTAGGACAACGACTGCGCGACGACTACGACTATATTTCGATTCGACGATTACCACCACCATGCGGCGCGGCCAGTTATATAGGCACTGCCTCTCTTCAGTGCGCAAGCGCCGGCCTTTGGACTGGTGAGCGGGATGGGTAATATAGAAAGGAAGCGGCGCGAAAGAGACAGGACAAGGGTATAGGGGTAACAAATTAGGACGTCTGTTTATGCACCGACGAATCACAATAACGCCTAACCATCCAAAATTGGTCGAATCATCGCGATCGGCGCGAACAAGTATACTATGTCTTTGGCGCGTTATTTGATACTATTAAATTTCATATATGTACTTGCTTCAACTATGGTTTTGAATTTTGGGAGACGAAATTTGATTTGGCTGCAGAAACTTCGTTGCAGCTACGGGAAAAATGCAAATCCTATTACTGGATAGGAATGGAGAATTCGTTCATTTTAAGGTAGTACCTACCTGAAGTGAAGTCATGTCAATCCAATGATTGCCAGAGTAATTCAATTATAGCTGGTGCAGACGTGCAGTAAATTGTTTTTTTTTTTGTGTAGTAGGTACTTATAGTATGTCGTATACATATGTATATATACTATTTTAGTAGAGCATCCATCTCTGATCGTTGTCCCACCTTATAATGGGTGTGTTATAAGCTGCATTTTGACAGTTGAAAAGGTCAAACTGTGTTGACATTTCTGTTCAGTAAGGTTTGGCAATTCATTATGGATGGTTTAACGCCAGAACAAAGCTTCCAAATAGTGGATGTTTGTATTGTAATGCACTTAAAGAAAGAAAGAAAGAAAGAAAGAAAGAAAGAAAGAAAGAAAAAAAGAAAGAAAGAAAAAAAGAAAGAAAGAAAGAAAGAATGAAAGAAAGGAAGGAAGGAAGAAAGAAAAAAAGAAAGAAAGAAAGAAAAAAAGAAAGAAAGATTGAAAGAAAGAAAGAAAAGAAGGAAGAAAGAAAAAAAGAAAGAAAGAAAGAAAGAAAGGAAGGAAGAAAGGAAGAAAGAAGGAAAGAAAGAAAGAAAGGAAGGAAGAAAGAAAAAAAGAAAGAAAGAAAGAAAGAAAGAAAGAAAGAAAGAAAGAAAGAAAGAAAGAAAGAAAGAAAGAAAGAAAGAAAGAAAGAATGAAAATACTTTAGTTATCGCAACAATTAAAATGGTTACGCGGCGAACGAGTGCCTTCACTCCGTAGCCACGACTCAGACTTAGTAAAGGCACACAGGGCCAACAGTGAGAGAGAGACGGTTTATAGGGTTTTAGTCCGTAGCCGCCCTGGGGCCTCCTTAGGAGGCTTCACGGATGAGTCGGGCATGCGACCCCCACCCGCGTTGGCCCTTCAGGCAGGGGGCGTATCATTGATGATTTATCGATTCGCAGTCTACAAAAAAAAAAAAAATGGTTACAAAAAATATATATGGAAGGAATAAATCTAAACTGCTCTACATCTCAGTAAGCGGTGGTGGCTCGGTTGTGAGAACGCCTAAACATCGTAAAGATTGGGTTTAAACCCCGGCATGTACCAATGAGAAATACACTTTTCTTACGTACATTTGTCATGGATATTTAACACCACCGTTCCCGTGCCGTCCCGTCGGTCCCGGTTCATATACCAACTTGCGGAATCGTTAATAAGTTGTCAATAAAAATTGACATCATATCCTCGCTAACCCGTGTGGCCAGCGCTGCAGCGTGGCGAGTGTAGGCCAAATTTTCCAGATATATGTTCAGGAAGGCCCATCTCCAACAGTAGATATCTAAGACGCTGTGTTTAAAGGGCTGTAATTTAATGAAAAAAGAGGCTGATGATGATGACGATGAATTGAGGATGTGAGTATGTAAGTACGGTCTAGCAGTTAACGCTGTGGATTGACGCGGAGGTACTAGGTTGGATATCCCGTCACATCGACGACATCTTCTTCGACAAAAGAAGAAGAACAAAATAGATGGCATAAACAATCTGTCATTAGTGATTGCAATTGTTGTTCGGACGATGCAAAACATCATCTGCGTAAAGTAGGTTCACCACTCATTTTCATCCCACATTTACCCGTATTTGTCGAGATATAGAGTGAGTAATCTGGGAGAAAGAATGCTGCCCGGTTTAGGGATTCAAAGCATAACTTGTGATCAGGCAAATATTGGGTTACAATTTTAATTGTAAATATGTCTCATGTATCCTAAATTTATTGGTAATTAAATTGAGGATACAAATAATACATATAGTTATGTGGTGTGGTGGGGAGGGGCGTGTTGCTAGAGGATGGCCCGGGCTTATGAGTGTAAGTGTATATATTTATGGGTTTGGGTTGTCTGTCGGCAGTGCGATTATTTTTATTTTTGATACATAATTGTATAAAAAAAAACTAAATGCATGCGTTGTGTGAACCTCTAAAGGCAAATTGTACCATTCTGTCAATAATAATGTTAAGTTTACCTAATAATATAAAATAAAAATAAATACATATTTTTCTGCCTCAAAGTTGACAGTTTATTTTAACCTAACTATCGTTCTCTGTGTTATTATTCTAAGCATAGGTATACCAAGCTACTTGCTTTGACGGTTTATTTTCCTTTGTGACTCGGTAACAATTTTAACAGGGTATTTTCTGCCAGCTATTTTCCTGCTCGCTTTCTGTGTATAGAGTACTTATTTTGTAAAGTTTATATGATGCACCCAAGTTGGTTGTCGAATTTAAAAACCTAGTATCTAAAAAGTCTAGAAGATCCAATGTCAGCAGAGCATTTAGCTCAGAGTGGTCTCCCGACAACCGACAGACGGTGAGATGGACCCTGATGGCTAATGAGCCTGGATCGGGGATGGCGTCATCCCCCCGTTTTCCCCTGCAGGATCTCAACGGGTAATCACCCACTTTTAATTCATTCACTTATATACCTTTACTGGTATAACAGCACCCGTGTGGCTCACGAATTCAGGGGGTCTAGGTTTGACTACTGCAGCATAGGTAAGATGGGAACGGATCCTGTAGATCAGGAACTTAAACCTGAGCGGCAAGCTGGAATTCATAACAGGATCGTAACATGGCTCGGGCCACCTTTGCCTGAGTGATGGTGTGGCAGGTGACCGTGGTTCATGCGTAATTTTGTCATAGCTCGAGATCTGGAGATCGTAGTAGGCCTGGCTGGACGTATTTTCTATGGGCCGACAACGGTCATTTTAAGCATCTCCAGAACCTTGGTCCGTCGTGTGCACCGCCCCCAACGAGAGACCACTTTCTAGAGAAGTTCTCCTGGAGGAGAGCTGAAGTAGTCGAACCAGGAAACCCCGGAACTCCATGAGTTCATGACCCATAGTGTAATACCATTAATATCGCCCAGCACCAAAAGTGCACCAACGGCTGTTTGCCCGAGATTCTGCTGAGGAATACGGGCGAATGACTCCATCCAGGGCTTTATGACCCCACTGTCTGTCTAGAATGAAAAAAATCTTTGTAGTGTTATTAGACTGGTAGATATACATTTATGTGACATGTCTTTCATTTATTAACCACAACAATACACATAAATATTTTATGTAATTTATTTGTTGTATAGTTTCGAAGAGTGTTATATATTGAAACACATGTTTGTGGTTCCAAGACGTATAATAAAGTGACATATCAAAAACATAAACAATTCGTAACTAAGGAAACTAAACTATTTATAAAATACTACATTTCTCCATCCATACGATGAATACGTGAAGTATGGTGTTCAGCTGGAATCCAGTTTTGATATCTTGTAAAGGCTTGTTGCCGTGGCTTGTGTTTATTATCGTTATTCAAATAAGTGTTCTCAATAGTTTTAAAATAATTCTTTGTTTTGTTATACATCTTCAAATTAGTTTTATATTTTTCGTTTATATGTCTCACTTGTTCATATTCATCATCTCTATCATTTGTTTCATTTTCACCATTGCTACTAATACTGTCATTGTCATATTTATTTATTTTGTATTTATTCCTATGTTTTCTAATTGAATCTTCATTTTCACTATCGCTGTCATTGTCATGATGCTTTCGAAATTTCCTATCCATTTTATCTTTCTTCTTTTTCGTATTATGTTTTGATGTTGATGCCAAATATACTTTTCCGCTTTTTATACAGCAGCTGCCATAATGCCCTATTACTCCACATTCTTGGCAAGTATGGCGACGAGCTCCACAGGTATTATAAGAGTGCGTTACCTTCTCTCCGCAGCGTCGACATTGTCCTTTTACAAGTTTGCGTCTTTTGTTACCATTAGAAATGTGTTTAGTCATATTTGATGTTGTGCCTTTTTCAGAAAGTTCTCGTGTTTGAGCTATTGTATATATTTGGTCAAAAGTTATTTCTTTATTTTCACCGTCTGTTGTTGTTTGTAGATTGGGCCATCGTAGTTTTATCTCAATCTCTAACTGTTTATGAGCGAGGCCTATTGCAAAACGATCTCGTAGTTGCCGCTCTAAGAGATCACCTTCATACCCACAATCACTACTAATTTCTTTAATTGTGTTTACATAACTTTCTATTGATTGATTAGGTTGTCTCGTACAGTTCCAAAAATCTGTTATAGCTTTAAATCTGGATCTTTTTGTTTGGTAAAGGTTTAAAAATTGTTGTTTAATGTTGTCGTAATTTTGATGCTCAAAGTCAGGACTGGAGTTTTGAAACGCTATTTTCAGCTGCTGGTATGTATCAGGTGTTAGGCATGAATAAAGCAGTTCCTTTTGTATGGCCTGTGCCGGCTCTCCCCAAAGGTTGCACTTGGCTTCAAAATAGTCTATGAATGAACCAGGATACGTTCTATCCGGGTTAAAGGTGTCGCAATTAAAGTTTCTAATGATATCTAATCTGTTTCTGTTCGTTTCTCCCGTGTTTGGGATGTCTGAAACGTTGTTCTCGTTGTTACTCACTGTTTGTTGCGTAAGTAGATGAAGAAGTTGTAGTGTTAGTTGATGTTGTTGTTGCTGAATGCTCATGAAGTGTTCAAATTGTTCTGCATCCATGTTCTCTTCTTCTTTTTTTTACCGACTGCGCCAATTATGTTATATATTGAAACACATGTTTGTGGTTCCAAGACGTATAATAAAGTGACATATCAAAAACATAAACAATTCGTAACTAAGGAAACTAAACTATTTATAAAATACTACAAAGAGTAGATAGTGTTTTGTAACATCTGTGAACAATTTTAGCTACGACTACATACTGGATTTTAAAATTGCACAGCCGTAGTATAGTGCAGTACCACACCGCAAATAAGCAACTAAAATGTATTTACTGCTGCTAAAATTCCTAGCTTATTAAATTTTATTTAGTAAAAAGTAGTATCATCACGACTGTATCCCTTCCGGGGTTGTCAGATATCACGCTTATAAAGAAGCGGATTTACATTTAGCCAACTTTACTATAGGCCAATCATGTGGCAAGCTCGTTAATGACAAGGGCAAGTTGTACATTGTATAATTTGTCTCGGTCTGGGTGTTTATATGTATAATATGTAGTTTATCAACCATCTAGTTTCCGTAACACAAGCCTCGTAGCTTACCACGAAAACTAGATGGCGCTGTATGACCTGTCTGGAAATATTTATTATTATTATTATATTATTATAATTAACGATTTCACAAGTTGGTATTAGTGGTACCGGGACCGACGGCTTAACGTGCTCTCCGAGGCACGGGAATAGTGGTGTTGTAAATTCAATGACAAATGTACGTAAAAAAAGTGTATTTCCCGTTGGTACATGACGGGGGGATTTGAACTGACCTTTGTAGGATTTTAAGGAAAGCCATCACCGTACCGTAATAACGGTATGCTAAATGCTAAATATACCGGGTGATAACCACATTCCCAACTCAGGTATGCCTAGGAGTTGTGACAGATCCGTCACTCGGCAGGCGACGCGATAGGTGTAGGGACAAATCCGTATGACGTGTACATGAATCAAGGCTGTTAAAGGTTTTGAAAAGCTAATATAAAACGCAATATAGCATCGCAGGATCTTCAACTCTCCCGGGCAAAACAAATAACCTACATACATACTTGTATATCTAAAATTATGGAAACACTCTTCTTTTCGGAATCTTTAAACAAAGTAAAAGTTGGGAGTAATATATACTTTTATCATAGACGTATACCGTTGCGTCCTTAACTCAACAAAGGTTTGATTGTCAAAAGAGCAAATATTATTTTTAGGCTTCATGAGTCATTAGTACAAGTTTTGAAAAAAAGTTCACTTTTCTTAAAATATAAATCATTATTCAAACACCAAAACATTATTATTTGATTTCGATCATGTATAATCTTTTTTTTTATATCTCCTTGCGCGCGACAGTCGGAGTTCCGTGGCAATACCGTCCTCCACGACGATGTGAAGATGGAGACCATCGAGTAGTTCGTGGCCAGGCTCTCGAAATCCATGTTCGATCGAGCCGACCGCAGCCACTCCGACCATCTTCGGGGAATCGCACCTATCCTCGCACGGCCACCGGAGGGCCGTCGCCTGCCCCATGAGATCCTGGGGCGAAGGCGTAACCACCACGACATTGACGACATTTGGCTATAAACTACCCCACAGGTGCCACAAATGCTACAGTCTTATTATTTTGAACAAATGTGACAAAAGGAATCAGGTGTCATCTGTTGTTGTGCATTAGTAAATGTACACCTTCACGACGCTGTTTTTCAACCTGTTCCGTACTCACGTAGTGATAATAAATAACAAAACAAAAAAAACCTACTTACAAAATCTAATTTAAATATAAATCGTATCGGTGCGGCATGGTTGCAAGAACGCTGGCCACATTTCCTCGTTCTGGGCGAGGAAAGAACCAGCCCTCTTGTCCCCAGAGCAGACAATTAGACGAGGCGTGATTTTTTTTTTAAATGTTTTAGCGCTTAGACTAAAGTTTCTACAGCAAACGACACAAACACGTAGTCTATATTATAGATACGTATTTGCGCCGCTTGCCAGACTGCGCTTTCGGCTGCGGCTCCCGCTTTTAGCGCTGTTCCCCTAAGTTGTGGCAAAGCCAAAGTGTCGACACAAGTGGCATCCCACACTAAGGCTCGTCCCCGCTCCCAGGGGATCAGCGTCATACCATCAGGTCTCTTGCCATCATCGCGGACTAATCCAGTGGGTTCCAGAATAGCTGGAACCTCAATCGTGGCAAGAGCCCGTTTTAAAATTACAAGGTTTATATATATAAATGAAAAGAACAAAACTATACAAAAACGCTAAGAAGATTACAACTACTACGATCATGTCTCCATCACAACCGAAATAAAGAGAGAAACAATTACGTTAGTCCGACCTTGACCGCCTCCGTGGTCTAGTGGTAACAAACGTTGCCGTCAACTCGGGAGGTCGTGGGTTCAATTCCCACCGGGGGCAAGTTGTACATTGTATAATTTGTCTCGGTCTGGGTGTTTATATGTATAATATGTATATATTTACAAAAAAAAAAATAATATGTAGTTTATCAACCATCTAGTTTCCGTAACACAAGCCTCGTTACCACGGAAACTAGATGGCGCTGTGTGACCTGTCTGGAAATATATTTATAAATATACTTTACGCAAAAGTACAGAAATTCACGGTTCTCAAAAACAGAATCAGTGTGCTTAGTGTAAAATGCAAGTTTCGGAAAACGTAACTGCTGTAGTTACGTTTTTTTATTTTACATTGCGTGTTATTGCAAGTTTGGCTATAATAACAGGCAATGAACATCGAAAATTCAGTAAAAAAACTCTACTACTATAGTTGCGTTTACGAAACTTCACTGTCACACTAGGCATACAGTTCTGGAAACCCTAACTCTTTGCGTCACACAGTCGGGTGAAAACTATAAAAAAAAACCGTAATAAAATTGTCCTAACTCTATGCACACTACATTCTAAACAGTTAATGGCATTTTAAACCGGAAGGCTACACATATGTCTATGTGTAAAACATTTTATTTGCTGAAGGCGATCTTTCAATCAGGCAGGAAGCATCTCGAAGTCTCGCCTCGCGGGAAATCAAACCTGTTTTAAAAGAACCTACACTCACAACCCCACGCATCTTCTTTGGCTGTAGCACGCAC
The DNA here is from genome assembly GCA_910589645.1 of Tinea semifulvella. Taxonomy (NCBI): domain Eukaryota; kingdom Metazoa; phylum Arthropoda; class Insecta; order Lepidoptera; family Tineidae; genus Tinea; species Tinea semifulvella. The sequence continues at coordinate 10,339,789 of OU342599.1, forward strand.
AAATTCCGTTATTGAATTTGAGACCATGAATTGTTTGTTCACATAGGAACTGCAAGTACTTCACTTCATAATTTAAATGCCTTGGAATCCACACTTTGATGTGTGCATTGAGTGTTCAAAAGAGGTTATTGTGGCATTTAAAATTCAGTCTTAATAAGGTAAAATAACATTCATTATTTCATCATCATCATCAGTCTCTCCACTGCTGGATGTAGGCCTCCCCCAAGACTTGCCACTTCACGCGGTCTTTTGCAACTCTCCAACCTCCGCCAGCGACCTTCTTCAGGTCATCTGTCCATCTGGCGGCGCGGCGGGTCGTCCCGTACGTAAACTCCACTCTAGAACCCGTTTGCCCCATTAGTCGTCGGTTCTGCGGTGATGGGTCTGGCCTACTGCTACTTCTGCTTGGTAAATTTTAAAGCTATGCCATTTCTGCCTCCGTGGTCTAGAGGTTAAGTCTGTGGATTCAGACTTGGAGGTACCTGGTTCGATTTCTGGTCGGGGCACAAAAATATTTATTAATGTGAATAAAAATACATTTAATAAATATTTAATTTATTTGTGATATTTCTCGAGTTTGGTACGCTGGAGACATCAACGAGCTTGCCACTTGTCATGATTGGCCTATAGTAAAGTTGGCTAAATGTAAATCCGCTTATTCATAAGCGTGTTTTCTGACCACCCCGAAAGGGAAACGGTCGTGATGATACTTAACTTTACTTTTACTATGTCAGTTACTTTATAAGCAATTCTATCTATCATAGCTCTCTCCATAGCTTGCTGAACAATTTATATTTATGGACATATGTATAATCCATAATAATAATAAGAACACATGAACAGGAAAGTATTCATTTGTACTATAATATGTCTTGACAATGACAAAGTTTTTAATTTAGATTTATAGTCTATGGGTTTTTTTATATTATAGTTATTATGAATTCTTCGCGCCATTTTGCGTGGACATGTCAAGTGCAAGTTTTTGTTTTGTAAATTAATTGCTGTGGATATTATTGGTCAAAAGTGGTGTTGTTTTGTTTAATAATGTGCTACAATGTGAATAATTATGGAAAACGATAAATTGGACTTTAAATATGGGGCACAAGTTGCAGTTTATTTTATGCGGTTTTCCCGCGCTGTGGACTCCCATATTTTACCCGATGTGTTTGGGCTATAATGCCGCGAGTGCCTCCAAATAAAGCATCAAATTCTGCAGCATCTGGAATTCGATGATCCCCAACTCGGTTATAAACTCTGTTATGAACATATATTATGCAAATAAATTACGTGTTTAGGGCTGATGTATTCTGTACAATATTTAAAGAAACTTAAAAAAATATAGCTGAGCGTGGTGACCTTCTGAAGAAATGGTGTGCGTCTTGATAATGCATTTCTTAACGAATTTATTAAAGAAAATAAAAGATAAACAAAATACGTTATCAGTAAATAGGCCACATCCCATTTTGTCTGTTGTAGAGATAATTATTTCGTATTTAATCTGTCGATAGACTAAAGCCGTTCTTTGATTGAATTTCCTATAGCCTTGTCCGGTCTAAGAGAACCCTCGTCTTAGACCCGAATAGAACAGCGGCCGAACAATACCCAATAATAAGACAAAACATTAATTTATAGCGGGTGCGTTACAATGGAGGTACCGTTTATCTTTATATCCAACGGACAAGTTTATCACTATTCTTTGCATAGACATAATAAATATATTAATTTAAAAAAAAAATCGACTGCATAAAAAATAACTTGGATTAAAAACAAGCCTAAGGGTTCCGCCGCCAAAAAGTTTGATAACCGCTTAACTTACACCATTGCAATAATTTAAAACAAATAATTGACTTTAACAGTCAGGACCCTAACAACCGATTAACAACCGAGACAGGTTCAAATCTTTCCGTCACCGTCGTGATAATACTTTTTTAAAATATTTACAACATATAAATTAAAATTTATATTAATACTAAGGATAGGGATATACGTCCCGTCCGCGTGGAATGGTCGCAAGATCGCTGGCTGCATACTACTTTTTTATATTAATTTTATAGGTAGGTATAGGTAGGACTTATATTGAAATATAAATTAAATAAAAAAATGATAATGGTTGCTAACCAACTTTAAATAGTTATAGATGCTAAAGTGTCACTCTAAATGAAAAATTATAAAATAATCCTTCATATGATTTTAAAATACCTATTCAATTATAGTTTGTCGACTTTATTTTTTTTATTTTCCATAATATGGCGTCTGGTTGTCGCCTTAATGAAATTCGGTTAACGTCATATCACTTACTCGCGTGATGAAAGTACGAATCGATTGACGTGGGAATCATCAAAATCAACCAACGCGTTTGGTCTTCAATGTGCCACTAAGAAACAAATATACATAGGCTGATAAACACATAACCGTTCTTTGCGTCGCGCAGTCGGGTAAAAAGACAGGACAAGACGCAAAAATGTATGAGAATAAAACCTGGACCAAACAGTACAGAATGAATTTGCCCATAGTATTCGATGACCAGTTATGGCTGCGTTTGACATACAATTTCAAACTAAATAATTTGTTCTTTTACGGACAATATGCTGACCTACGTGTTGGCGACTGGCTGGTGTTCACATACTTTTATATATATAATTTTGATAGTTTTGAAGGAATGTTTGAGTTGTCACAGAGACGTTAGTAATGTGCTACATGATAATAAATGAAATTCATAGTTTCTGGAATTTTACTAAATCATAAGATCCATCCTTAACACTACGTACTCCAGAAATATAAAACAGGTTCTTCTTCACCAAGAAAACCTCATGTCAGTTAATTAATTCAACAAAATAATTAAAATAAAATATATTATATCCATTTTAAGCTACAAAAATGTTGACTCAGCAAAAAACTGCTATGACAATAATCGTACAAATAACTAAAAAAACTTGCCTGTTCTGTATGGTTTCTAAAAGGGCATAAAAGTTAATTTAAAGATACGTAAATCGTGGCATGGCATGCGTTTGGAAAACTTTTTAATTTCGGCCATACATATTGGGGGTTCAATTTGTTGCAGCTTTTGACGGATATGCCTCCGTCGAAATACCAGTAACCCTGTATAGGTTTTCAAACAGGTAAATTCAAACTATAATAATCATAAATGGCACCACCATTACGACGCACATTTAGCTGCTAGTAGGTATAATTAGGTTTAGGCCCTTTTCACTTACAAACCTTCTCGTCGTTGGCTCATATATTTATATATATTTAAAAGTAGGTACAGAAATATAGTTGTTACGAATTGAAGGTCTTTGCCTTGAAAAATAATATATTTTTTTTTTATTTTTTTTTTGTTTAAATTTACCCATATGGGAAGGCAAAGGAACTTGTCCATACAGCCTCGTCAATCGTAATGTTTTTTTTTTTTTTTTTTTCTATTTTAGGTAATAAGGCATAAGCCATTTCTTTAGTAAATCTTGTCCTTTTTTTTATTTGTCATAATCCGAGGATAGGTCTTAATACGTGTGTTTTTTCTCTCTAAGTGGGTAATATTGTCTTAGCCGATTATTCATATATATTTGTCATAGCCGTTTTTTTTATTTTTTTTTGTTATCGTTATAGCTTTTTTTTTTCATATTCTTTCAATTGTGTTCTTTATATATGTGTATGTAGATTTATAATTATCTAGGTTTAATAGTAATTCCTGGGGTGTTGCGCGGGATATTTTCCAATGTGCTGTATAATGTCGTTCTTTGAATATCGAATTCAGGGCATTCAAAAAATATTTGGTGTAATGTCTGATCAGATGCATTACAATATTGACAAGTTGGAGATGTGATTAAATTCATTCTGTATAAATGTGAGTTAAATTGTCCGTGTCCAAATCTTAGTCTATTGATTGTTGTGTAATAATCTCTGCTAATAAATCTTTTTTTTGAGAACCAAGGTCTTTTATTGATGTCTTTATTAATTCCTGCATACCACAATAATAATTTATTTTCTCATTACGATTTTTTTTTAATAGTAGTAAAGCGGCACTTGCTCCTGGATATGTACCTATACTACTTAAAAGGGCTGTCAAAATTGCTAGAGCAAGGTCTGACATGATGTTTTGAATACAGAAACCAAGGCATAACGTAATCTACATAAATTAAATATAAATAGGTATATTTGCGGACATAACGTAAATAAGGTTCCTTCCTACTATAGCCCTTTATCCACAAATAAGTCTTATTTTCTATAATGATATGTCTCTAAAATTTCTCAATCGTCTAACTTTTAGCATTAGGTACCTAACACAAAGGTAACTCAATGAAACTCAACAAAAAGATTTTGAATGTTAAAAAAAATACGCGTGCTGCCATCTACCCATTCAATATTGCAGCTTTACGCACTCGTCCACCCACTTCCGGACAAAATTTGGTACTCTCTTTAGCACCATTGATAGCCGTAAGTCTCTTTCTTAGGATTAATTCTGGCACGTAGAATATTTATAATTTTACAACGCAATCTTAATAAAAGATTCATGAACATGAGCCTTGAATAATGACTCATTTGATTCACGTGGTATTATTTTTCTCTTTCGTTCTTGCAGAATCTGTAGTAAGCTGTCCTGTTGTCATTCGAGTACTCGGTAGATAAAACAGTATGTTGAAAATCCGACTAATTAAAAAAGTAGAGCATTCAAATGAAATGGAGGTAATAGTCTAACTATCTTTTATAACTAGATTACATATTTGAGTATTAACGCCAATACACTGGAGCGTTTTGCAAAAATATGATTCGTCGATTTTCCTCGAAATTTTCGTATTTCGTGTGACTCTGTCGGTGACCGTAGCGCCACGAGTGATTACCACGAGGTGTAAAATAGTTTCAGGCTCGTAAATTTTATTAAAATTCACTAAAAAATGTAAGTAATATTATTCTACTAAGCTCGAGTAATTTTATTAGACTGTTTGTTTTCATCTGTTGGATTAGATTTTACGCCAATTTCACCGGGTCCTCATTATGTCACTAAAATCAATACTAATTTCGAATTTCATAAGTTTTAGCTATTGGTGCAATATTACACTTAATTTAAAACAGTTATTATGTTAGTAGATTTAATTTAATTCATTTATCGATCTTTTGATCTTACGTAATAACCTCACGTCATTGCTAGTTGCCTTGGGTGACATTGATCCTGACCCAATTCCTGGCATAAAATGTAAGGCTGCTCTATATTACGCGCCAAAAGTGTTGTAACACCCAAGTTTATGTAATTATTACTTTATATATAATCTGCTCTGTTCTCGTGGTAAAAAAACTGTATTATATAAGTTAAAACATGTGCCAAAGTACTAGAATAACCCGTAATTTGTGTAAAACTAATAAATCTTTGACCTTGTTACTTTTAGCCTTAACAATAGATTAGCTACACCACACAAATTACATTAATCTTCCATAACTCATCTATATCTAAACTAAATAGATAAATGGATTTATATTGATAAGAAATGATCAGTTAAGGTGTGGTTGTGTTTTGGCTAATTACTAATATGAAAATTGGCAAAGGCCTCTACACTGGTTTGACCAGAGTTGATCCTAATGGTTGATCCATGATACATTGCATGCCACCCAAAGGGATGGGTGGTGTGGTATCATCAAGACCCACATTTTTTTTGGGAGGCAAGAGGAGGATTACATCGACATGCAACAAAAGTGACAAAACACATTTCACTTCTCTGCAAAAAAGTGAGAAGAAAATATGACTTAAGATTTATTTCAATTTCTCTCACATAAAATCTAGCACCCACACAATGATTCTATAAAATTTATTAACTTCTATTGATTCTATATTTGATTATAAGTAACATAAAATAATAAATTTCATAGCATTCCAAGGATTCACCATGTGGGTGCTGAAGTATACCATTATTATTTTTGGCTCATTATGCAACAAAGAAACAATTTACACATGTAATTATTGTTTAAAAAGTTGATATAGGACTGACTATTTCTATCAGACGATATTTTATTTAAAAAAATATAATTTCAGATTTAAAATGGGCATCCCTGCAGGAAACGCTGAGAACGGAAAGAAGCTGTTTGTGCAAAGATGTGCACAGTGCCACACGGTAAGTGTGGTTTACTTCCACCCCTTTATCCAATAATGTTACAATAGTGATGCCCAAAGCAGACTTGGCCAGTCTTGGTCTTGCACTCTTAGTCTTCGTATTGGTCTTGTGCAAGAGTCTCGCAAAATTGCTCTGACTTAAAATACATATGTATATATTTGTTTCTATTTGTACCTTGTAGGACTCTAGCTAGTGTATGTCTACAAACAACTTGAAATTTGGAATGGTTATAGATATTGTTGACCAGCGGGGTGATGCTGAGTGCACAATCGTCTGTAAGAAATGTTAGAAGCTAGGTGATGCCCAAGAACGCACATTTGCTTCGTCAAATATTAGGATATACTAGGAAGTGCTTTTAGAAGTATTTCTATCACTACTGACAGTTGAATGTAGCGTTGTGCTCTGCCTCACCCCGCAGCAAGTATCCATAAATGTATACAGAGGTTGTAACAAATACTATATATGATGCTTTACATGATGTTTTATTCATAAACACAAACCACTTTGTCAGAGCTAATAAAATGACAGTTCCACAGTGGAACAGTAGGTACCTTGTTTTATAGTTATTTCATGGTGACAGAAAGACACCAGAATCATCCATAAATAGTTCCTTTTTTTTTGCCTGATTATCTTTTGACACGTTTAATGTGTGCTAATGAGGGCACGTCATTGCCGGAAATAACTAAAGTTCTATGGGCTCTGTGATGATGATGAGAATTATCAATGCCAAGGAAATCCTAGATGCGCCTAGATGCTTAAGTGGCCGCTTCTCGACTTTTGAGTCATGTGAGCGATGCCCTAAATTCATCATCATCAGCGTCTCTCCACTGCTGGATATAGGACTCCTCCAGGGCTCACCACTTCACAAGCTCTCCTGCCTCCCTCATCCAGCCCTCCCCAGCGACCTTCTTCTTCTCTACCCAATCTGTATCTTCGTGTACGTGGCTCCACTCTAGAACCTGTCTACTCCATCGTTCATCGGTTCTGCAACAGACATGTCCAGCCCATTGCCACTTTAGCATACTAATTTTGAAGGCTATATCGGTAACTTTGGTTCTCCAACGGATTTCCATATTTTGGACTCTGTCACAAAAATACCAAGAAAAAATTCTCCTGTGTCAGTGTCCACGTTTCTGCTCCGTACGACAGTACTTGAAGAATGCACTGGTTGAAAACTCTCGTCTGTAAACATTCATAATATATGGCGCAGCCCCAAATTTTTAGCCCAAATAGATGAATTCTAATTAGTTTTATTGTTAATTTCAGGTTGAAAATGGTGGCAAGCACAAGGTAGGGCCCAACCTCCACGGTCTGTATGGACGCAAGACTGGACAGGCTGAGGGATTCAACTACTCAGAGGCCAACAAATCCAAAGGTAAACCATTTTAAATCCCACAGGAAATTAAATGTTTTATTTGATTCGCGAACCGTGGATGTGATAATCGATTATCAGTCTGCTAAATAATTCGATGCACGTCTATTCGGATAGTTCGATTAAAACGGCGTCAGTTTGAATGTATGGTCAGTGCCTACAATAAAAATGTCTGAATCGTATCAAATTCATCTGTAAAATTAGCGATTTTAGCAAACTATTTAGAGACGGTATTTAACAACGCACAAAGTTATCGAATTGTATCAATACAGTTTACAGCAGCCAGATGTCATTTTGGCATTTGCTTCTAGTGTTGCAAATAAATAAATATTATTGTCTATTAGAGTTCTTCGCGCCATTTTGCACAGACATGTCAAGTTCAAGTTTTTTGTTTTGTTAATTTGTTTACTGTGGATATTGTTAGTCAAAAATACAATGTGAATAATTATGGAAAACGATAAATTTGACTCTATATTTGGGGCAGAAGTTGCAGATTATTTTCTGCGGTTTTCCCGCGCTGTGAACCCATATACCCGGCATGTTTGGGCCCGAATTACTCTATGAAAAGCATCAAATTCTGCAACACTTTAATGATCCCCAATGCTGTTATGAACAAATGAAAGAGATTTTTGTTTTTAAATGTCCATTGATATAATACATATTTATATTATACCTTATATTATACTGCCTCCGTTGTCTAGCGGTTAAGTCCATGGATTTGGACTCGGAGGTACCGGGTTCGAATCCTGGTTGGACCACAAAAAAATATTTAATTAACATATTTTTCGAGTCTGGTACGCTAAAGACATCGACGAGTAAAACTCGAAAAATAAATTATTGTGTCCCGACCAGGAATCGAACCCGGTACCTCCGAGTCTAAATCCTCGAACTTTACCGCTAGACCACGCAGGCAGTTTACTAGTACATCGACGAATAAAGTTGGCTAAATTTAAACCGGCTTCATTAAAAAAAGCGTGATTTCTAAACTGTATGGGATACGGTCGTAATGATACAATTTGTATGAAAATAAGAACCAATGCCGGCTCCATATTATATTTATTCTTTGCTCTTTACCTATCTTTTTTAATCTAAAATGCTTTATATCTTGATTAATTGAATAATGATTTGACCTACCTTGTTGGGTAAAAATAGAATTTAACCTTAATTCGCTTAAAAATTTCTTATCAAAATAGGTAGAGCACGTGGTCTCATTACATCACATCCTTAGACATAACATCACCACATATGTATAGACAGATATCGTCTTGCAGATAGTCCTATCTGAACTTTGAGAAAATAAAAATATATAGATGCATTGTTCATTGACGGATGGGAACATGGGGATACATACAAGTGTCTGGCCAAGAAGTTGCCCAAACGGCTGACGGAGAAATCTGTAGACTGCCAGGAAGGCTGGCAATTATTTCTGCCAATGTATTAGCCTAGCATAGTAATAGTTCGGTGGTGGCTCAGTTGTAAAAACCACACTATATATATGTATATATTTATCTATAACACCTCTCCTAAAAAGGGATTAGCCCCATGCTGAGCTGATTCCCTATTTGTCACCACACATCTAGTGGCTTTATTTGTTTAAGTTGTGTTTATTGATATATGGCAAATAAAATATTTTTCTTTTTCTCCTAAAATAAAGCCCAAATTGGTCGGTTCGAACCCCGGCATGTACCAATGAGAAATAAACTTTTCTTACGTACATTTGTCATTTATTTACAACACCACCGTTCCCGTGCCTCGGAGAGCACGTTAAGCCGTCGGTCCCGGATCCACTTGTGGAATCGTTAATAAATTGTCATTAGAAAAGTGACATCAGAACCTCGCCAACCCGTCTGGCTAGGCGTGGCCAAAGTGTAGGCCTAATTCTCCAGATATATGTTCTGGAAGGCCCATTTCCAGCAGTAGAGGTCTAGGACGCTGTGTTTTAGGAGCTGTAATGATGATAATGATAAAAGTTAGCTAAATTTGAATCTGCTTTTTTAACAACGTGGTTAACGGGGATACGGTCGTGATGATACTTTACTTCTGTAGTGAGAAAGCGCTTTTAAAGATAGATTTCAATTTTTTGAAGTTATTATATAGCTCTTAGCTAAATTGGGCCCATCATGAAAGTGTTGAGCACGTCAATGTCTCTCGCGCACGAATTCCAGGTCACGGACGATATTTATTAAAAAAAAATTGCCAGATATAAAGTAGTGTCAATACAAACTCATTTGACAAATCGGAGCATTTTGTTTGACTCTACCAACTTAGTCACGAAGTCGGTTGATAAGCATATTATTCTTATCTGGAATTGTTTTATTATTGATAAAATTTATCTCGCTCAATTGCTTCCGCATTTTTAATTATGTATATCTCGAAGTTAAGTAATATTATCCCATTATATGAGGCTAAATGGGACCTTATAACGAGTCCATTCACAACATTTGAGAACCGTAGTAACGCTGTATAACATACCCCAAAAAATAATATTATTTTCAGATTTGTGCAAACCCTATTTCAGTAAAATTAAAAAGTTAACTACTAAGGCAGTCGTCGCTGTTCAGTGGGGGGTCTACCATCGATAAACGTTACTACGATTTAATTCCAATAACCGATCGGTAAAGGTCGCTCTTAGACTTATCTTCTTAAAGTTCACCGAGCCATAAACCAATCATTCCGAGATGCGATAATAGTAACCTTACCAACTTAAAGCCGTTCCGAGACGTGCATAAACTGTATTGCCAAAGATTTGTGACGTCACATACGACTATGACAGCATTCCTTGTGCTCAGACTGCTTACGATATCTAGGTAGATCCCTCTCTCAGTTGTCATTAATGTCGAAATGTCTGTATCACGGTTAGTTATTTTAGAAGTCCGAAATAAATGAATAAATTAAATGTTACAAATATAAATCCGCAACAAATAAAGTGTGTTAGATGTGTTTCTTACTTGGTAAAATATATAAATTGAAGCTATAAAATTTTATTGCCAAATATTTCGCCTCTCTTTGGAGCGGCGTCATCAGTGACAGTGCCGCTCCAAAGAGAGGCGAAATATTTGGCAATAAAATTTTATTGAAGATTGTTGAAGTAAGAAACAAGTATAAATCCGCAAATTATCATCTATACATTTAAAAAAAAAAACGATTACGGTATCAATTATATGTAATTTAGTCCATTCCGAATTGATATCACGCTCTTAGCATCCAAATCGTGATATTTGATTCGGAACGACTGTCAGTATCATATTCATTCTAAGCGCTCTGAGCATGATTCGGAACGAGGAGAAAGTGTCTAATAATTGTTGTCAATTGTTGCAGGTATCACATGGGGTGATGACACGCTCTTCGAATACCTTGAGAACCCCAAGAAGTACATCCCCGGCACCAAGATGGTGTTCGCAGGTCTCAAGAAACCCAACGAACGTGCCGACCTCATCGCTTACCTTAAAGAAGCATCCAAGTAAAATAAAATACCACAAAAATAAGAAGCGCATTTCAACTAGAAAAGCCTTTGAAACTAGCCCAATTTCATTTCTGTCAATGTTACCAACTAGTATAATAAATTCATGACATCAAAAATGGATTATACGGAATAGTATTTATTTGTGAGATATTGTGAGTAGAACCACGGTTCTTTTGAGTGATAGGTACCTTTAATTATATTAAATTATTAATAGAATTACACTTTGGATTTTTATTTCGTATCCCTCTTATGTTTAAACTAGTCATTCTCAAAGGGGGCGATAAAGCCCCCTTGTGGACGCTGGACGCCTAGAGGGGGGCGGTAAGGGGCCCAGAAAGAAATGGAAGGCGTTGGCATGGTATAGGGGGGCGTTACCTATTACACAACATCGATTTAGTTATATTCGGTCAAAGTGGGCGGTAGACGAAATAAGTTTAAAAATCTGGTTTAAACCATATTCTTCAATATTTAAAATGTATTAAAACTATTAATAATGTACGGATGTATGTTGTGTTCGACTTGAAAGCAAAACTAGCTTTTTTTACCAAATTTTGCCTAAAGTGTATGAAAATCATAGAGCAACGCCAAGTCGAACGTCTTTCAAAGCTCCAACCATTAAGGCCAGGATACAGGCCCAGCAGAACATCTTACGCGCGACCGTCGGGGCCCCCTGGTTCGTGCGCAACACCGTCCTCCACGACGACCTGAAGATGGAGACCATCGAGCAGTTTGTGGCCAGGCTCTCGAAGTCCATGTTCGATCGAGCCGACCACAGCCGCTTCGACCATCTTCGGGGAATCGCGCCTCTCCACGCACGGCCACCGGAAGGCCGCCGCCCGCCCCGGGAGATCCTGAGGACCGAGGCGTAGCGTGCCGTTGTTACCACATAGACACCGCTCACAAGGGGCCACACCTTTCGTAGCCCCTTCCTTGGCCACCCTTAGGCCAGGGTAAAAATAGAAACCGGCGGGTTGTTGCCCGCTGAGACAAACTGCAGCCTAACGGGGCCACCCCATAGGCTTCCGTACGCTAGCGCGTGCGTTGAAAAAAAAGTCTTTCAAATCGAAATAAAGTGAAAAAGAATTCAAAAACAGCGACAATGCAAACACAGGGGGCATAATGGTTTTCCATCGTATTTTATCGGAAAAGTTTGAATTTATCGTGCTATAATTGATAGCCAACTTCGGGTGCCGTTGTATTCCGATTGAGACCCGAGTTTTCCCTATGAATATTGAATACACAATATACACTTATCTGTATGTGAATTTGATGAAATTTGACATAAATGTTCCTTGTAAAGATGTCATCGGGTTAGTATCCATGGTCTGTCTTTGAGTTGAAAGGATTTTGTACAAAATTAATTTATTATTATTTTAATATTAATAATATTTAATAAGTTCAGCAGCCCTATTCTGTTACTTAAGCGCAAACGTTATATAGTGGAATCCGTTAACTATATATATATCACGCTATTAAAGTTGATATTTGCACGGCCGCTGTCAATCTCGAATGGTTATAGAGTTGAGAATTGAATGTTTTCTAATTATGACGCAATAGCTGACGTAAATAACGAAATCCACTAATAAAGTTTGCGACTAAGTAACAGAATAGAAAAGGTTTTGCAATATCTTTTAGTTCGAAATAAATACTCATGAACTCCAATAAAACAACGTATGAAATGTAATTATAATTTTATTAACTATGATATATATTTTATACACTATTTCTATTTACAATTTCACTTATCTATGGAATAATTTACTCTGTGACAAAAGGGTGAAACTATAATGGATATAAATATTACTTATTAAATATTCGTTTAACGTAACGCCAATAAACAGCTGGATAATGATTAATGATAAGTATCACAGAATATTGTTTACATTATAGAGGGTATTTTGGTAGAACCAAGCATTTTTTTTTTTAATAGTTACATTGGTATAGGTACTTAGTTTTTTCTAACATATTGTTTTATTTAAGTAATGTAAAAAAGGCATTATTTAAGTTAATTATCTTTAATTTTCTTTATTATCAATTTTATACTTTTTTTTTTAATTATTGCGGTAGATCGGTCAAACGTCAATGTTCTTTTTAAGCGAGGCAAAAGTTTCATAAGACATTTATGCCAAGACAACGTACCATTGCAGCATCTCTGGCACCAGGATTTAGGTCACCTCCCTGGACAACCATTCATACTGTCGCGAAGACCCCCGGTTGAAGACCGAGGGCTCGACGAATAAAACAACAAGGTACAGATCTTAGATTTATTGTATATTCAGTTGAGGACACTTCCATACATTTAAGAGTGTAGGTAATCTAGCTAATGCTTATCTTGTGTAGCAGCCGGGCGTGAAAAAGTGACGTTTGGCTTGCGGAGAGTTGGGCGACGGCCAGGATGAGTCTCCAGAAGTCTGGGGATCTTCTGACCCAACTCGTGTGATTTTAATGCACAATGTGTGTTTGACAATATCATGTTTAATTTTAATTGTCAGAGAAACCGCAGCTTGAGTAAAAAAGAGTTCAAAATTTATAAGGAACAGCCGATTTTTGTTCTGTTGTGTTCTCTTCTCGCAATGGATGAATGAGGTGATAGGGAAGGCAAGGGGTCACAGATTATAGGATACTACGTATCAAGGGGTCTAGCCCATACAGCCATGTCTGACGTAATATATCTCCTTTTTTATGAGTTAATGAAGTTTTCATCAAATTCCAGATGTTACAGAATTTAATGCTTCTTTTTAGAGTCACCCGCGGCATTAGCCCATACACGTCGGGTAAAATATGGGAGTTACAGCGCGGGAAAACCGCAAAAAAAAAACTGCAACTTGTGCACCATATCTAAAGTCCAATTCATCGTTTTCCATAATTATTCGCATTTTAGCACATTATTAAACAAAACACCACTACTATTGACCAATAATATCCACTTATAATAATAAAACTTGCACTTGACATGTCTGCGCAAAATGGCGCAATTTAGCGCAGGACACCGAGGAACGGCTGATTTTGACACTTTGCATTCCGTTCCTGAGCGTTGTTTCTCCGATGTTACGATATAACGCATTGATGCGTTTCTATTATTAATAAAAATAAACTACCATGTTACAACAGCCGATGGTGGTCATATAATCTCTGTTCTTTCATTACCTATAACATACTCGTACTGTGGCAATTAAGCGGTTCTGCCAGATTACCCTCGATATTTGGACAGATCATGAAAAAAATATGTCAAAGTCAGCCGTCAAGCATCATATGCTGATTAGAAGTCAGTGTCGACTGTTTGGATTGGCTTAAAGCGTCCACGCTTTGAGGTAACGATTTTCCAAGTCAAACATGGTCAGTGTTGTAATCCGGCAGTCAGTTGTAGTAATTGTGATAGTACAGAAGCGGAAGCAGCAGCTGCCAAAGACAATTCTTCGCTCGCTGCCGACAGAGTGCGTGTGCGCAGGGAACACGTAGGGGCGCTCTGGGAAATAATTAATGTTAATTTTAAACCAAAATAAACAAGGCGATGTATTATAAGCTAAAAACATAGTCTTACATCCTAAAGTTACAAACCCATCTTTATGCCAGCTCCCTTGTGGGGTAGGCAGACACAATTTGGCGCCATTTGTCTCGCTCGCACAATCGAATATTTTCAAAGATTTTTCAAGTACTTTTAAGTAATGTAATCAGCTTATTATGAAATTACAGTAATTTTACTAAAACAAATTTCTAAGCATTCCATAGATTCACCGTGCGGGTGCCGGGTCCATCGTGTGTGGGTAAGAGATGAGAAGAACGGTGTAAGGGTAAAGAGTTTATCAGCCTATGTATGTGTGTTTGTTCCTTTGTTGGAGACCAAACGCGTGGTCCGATTTTGATAATTCTCATGTCAATCGATTAGTTTTAATTACGCGAGTGTCACTGAAGATATGACATGAATTAAGTTTCAGTAAGGCGACAACCAGACGATATATTGTTGAAAATAAAATAAAATAAAAAAATAGGTCGCTCCGCAGACAGACGGATGTCTTCCAGGTAGGCGAGGCCGTAGTGAAAAAAAATATATTGTGTAAATATTTTATACGAATAAACGACTTTTTTTTACTACGAAAAATAAAGCAGAGAAAAAGAATAAAATTTAATACTAGCAACGTACTGACCAACTTAATGCAAACGGCATTAGTGGATTACCTAAAGATTTTGATTGGGCTCAAAACCCACTTGGAAAGTGAATCTGCCATTGCGCATTGGAGTAAACATGAAATTGAATAAATAAATAAATATTTCCAGACAGGTCACACAGCTTTCCGTGGTAAGCTACGAGGCTTGTGTTACGGAAACTAGATGGTTGATAAACTACATATTATACTTTTTTTTTTTGTAAATATATACATATTATCGCCACTATAAATAGTGCAATAGCTTGGCTAAACTCTGATCTATCTAACATACACTCATGGTCAACACGCTTCGGGGTCGTTGTCAATCCGAGCAAGTGCCAGTCAATCATAGTAGGGAGTTCTCGGATGCTAAGTAAGGTGGATTTGAACAGTATTGATCCTGTTCGGTTTGACAGCGTCCCGATTGCGTTTAATAGCGAAGTGAAAAATCTGGGTGTACACCTGGATTCTAACTTAAATTGGGTTTCCCAGGTTACCAATACTAGTCGTAAAATATTTGCTTCACTGCACTCTCTTAATAAGCTAAAGAATTTTCTGCCGTTGAAAGCTAAAATTACCCTTGCCCAAAGCCTACTCCTTCCTCTCCTTGACTATGGTGACGTATGTAGCGTCGATCTATCAGAGGTGTTGCTCAACAAGATGGACCGGTTACTAAATACCTGTATCCGGTTTATCTTTTGTTTACGCAAGTACGATCACATCTCTGAGTATCGCGCTAAGTTAAAGTGGCTACCAATTCGTAGTCGCAGGAACCTCAGAATCCTCTGTTTGCTCTTCTCTATTCTCAATGAGCCTGCAACACCGAAGTACCTCAAGGACAAGTTTACCTATCCTCTCATCACTTCATAACAGGTCACTTCGCTCGGCCCACAATTCTGTTTTATCTATCCCATCTCATCACTCCAGCTTTCAGTCAAACTCCTTCGCAGTAGTGGCCGCCAATTTGTGGAACAATTTGCCAGTAGAAATTCGCCAAGCACCCAATAGATCACTCTTTAAGAAAATGGTATATTCACATTACTTAAATAGCTCTCAACAGCGTATGTAAGATATATAGTATGTAGTATATTAATGTGTAAATATGTATAATGTGTAGTATATGTATTATTGTGTACATATTGTATGTATATTAATATGTATTATGATATCATAGAATAAGTTTATTTTATTTTTCCTTTAAATTAAGTTTCATATTTGAGCCCTTTGCACCTACCTCTTAATCAAAATTCTCTGTATTGTCCCAAAGGTTGGCTGCTAGAGAATGCCTAGCGGCATTAAGCCCGCCCTTTGTACATAGTGCAATAAAGTTTTTAAATAAATAAATAAATAAATAAAATAAACACCCAGACCGAGACAAATTATACAATGTACAACTTGCCCCCGGTGGGAATCGAACCCACCACCTCCCGAGTTCACGGCAACGTTTGTTACCACTAGACCACGGAGGTCGTCAAAGTCGGACAAAATCAGCCAGACAAAAAATAGAAAGAAATAAAATGACTTTCTTTACCGTGTCGTCGAGCCGCGCCTCTTGTTCTGCGAGTCGTTCTTCCGCAGCAGTCACGTCTTGTTCCAGGATATCGAGCTGGAGCAGTCCCGTGAGAGCAGCTCTATACCAATCCGCCGAGGCCTCGGCTGCAGTCCCCGCTCGGGATATCGCTTCACCCAACAACACCCTCAACCTTCGAGCTGTTTCCGCAACAGTAATCCTTTCAAGAACATGAAATTGTTCGTCGTTGTATGTGAGTGGTCGTGTAGCTCTGTCTCTTACTAAATGCTGCCAAGAATCTCTTAATCGTTCTGTCAAAGATCGTGCTCGAGCTGGTAATCTCGATTCTATTCCGGCAGATCTCCGCCATTCCGCTGCCAATTCCCCGCCACTATGTCTTGCCGCCAAACCGCTAACTGCACGAGCTAAATCGATAGCCTCTCGCGGTGACATTTGATGCTATTATAAAAAAAATACGACTATATATATTTTTATTTTTCATTTTGGAAAACCAACAGTTGACTATTGTATATAGATATTAAACAGTAAATTCCCTAAGAACTATTAAAGGTTTTCACATATAAACATAAAATTAAATTAATCAAATTAACAAGCAAAGGAAGAAAACATCGCTACAGAAAAATATTAACAATATAGGTGAAACACAAGTTACTTGAACTAATAAACATTTTTTTTTTTTTTGACTGACGTCTAATGTCTGCAGCCTTGGAATTAAATAAATCAATGTCCAGCTCTTCCGCAAGGTCATTGAAATCATTAAAGACTCTCAATAAATAACTGTTCTGCCTATACCTAGTACCAGCGTACGTCTCTATGACTCGCAGTCCTATACCAGCCAGCAACTCAGAACTATCGACTGTACCGTTGGCTATGTCAATTAAATATGCGACATCAGTTATTTTGCGTCGAACTTCTCTTAATGAATGGAACAGGCTACCTCTATTTATCAGACAGGCTTCGTCTTTAAATATATTTAAAAAACTATTATTTTCGTTAAAAAACAAAATGAACCCTAATCTCGACATCTTGGCATATTAGTCTTTATATTTTATTTAAATTATATTTGTGTAGGTCAAATTTATGTAATATATTATTATATTAAATAAAGTATTTATCTTTTTATGTACTTAATTATTTAATTGCCTCCGTGGTCTAGCAGTTAAGTCCGTGGATTTAGACTCGGAGGTAACGGGTTCGATTCCCGGTCGGGACACAAAAATATTTATTAATGTAAATGTAAATAAATACATTTAATTATTATTTAATTTATTTGTGATATTTCTCGAGTTTGGTACGCTGGAGACATCGACGAGCTTGCTTGTCATGATTGGTGTATAGTAAAATTGGCTAAATGTGAATCCACTTATTTATAAGCGTGGTTTCTGAACACCCCGAAAGGGAAACGGTCGTGATGATACTTTTTTTTAATTATTTAATTCTAATATTACTTAAAAAAAACTCTCTCTGCACCCATCATATTAATCTCTCACTCTCCCAAAGGTAAGCTGGTAGAGAGTATCTTCATGGTATTATTATGCTCGCTTAAGCACATCTTTTAATGTAACATAACATATTCTAAAATAAAGATAACATATTCAAGAATAAAGACGAATTAAATAATGAAGTCAACGTACTTTAAAATGAACACAATATGTCCAAAATGTAGATGAATTTTAGAATGAACACAACATATCTAGAATGAAGACAAATTAAATAATGAAGTCGACGTACTCCAAAATGAACACAATATGTCCAAAATGTAGATGAACACAACATATCTAGAATGAAGACAAATTAAATAATGAAGTCGACGTACTCTAAAATGAACACAATATGTCCAAAATGTAGATGAATTTTAGAATGAACACAACATATCTAGAATGAAGACAAATTAAATAATGAAGTCGACGTACTCTAAAATGAACACAATATGTCCAAAATGTAGATGAATTTTAGAATAAACACAACATATCTAGAATGAAGACAAATTAAATAATGAAGGTTACATATTCTAAAATAAAGACAACATATGGTATAGCTATGAGGTGACTAAGATTGTGATGATATAGAAGAATGATCAAGATGTTAATGATATTACTAATCCACTGAAGTTTGGGATAAGCACAAAATTATGATTAATATGTTTTAACAACAAAATAGAACTTACCGCAGAAGGAGCAAGTGCAGCAACTAATCTAGCGGCCTTAGCCAACGCGTCTGCCCTTGGAGACAGTCTTTCCATTCTCCTTCGGATGAGTCCCCCGACCCTCTCCACTGTCTCCCCCAACAGCTGAGCGGTCCGAGCTAGTCTCTCCACACGTCTCCTAGTATCATGACCCACACTACATACTGTCTTAGCTAATGCAGCATCATTCTCTATAGAAACTAACTTAGGAAATACAGGAAAGCGGGGAGGATCGGGCTCTTGTGGTAGGATTACATCTCGGTCTGATTTATCAAGTAAAAGGATTGTTTCTGGGCAATTCCGGGCCTCTGTTAAGTTTAGAGGGCTTTCTCGGTAAAGTAAAAGCTGTGAGGAAGGGGATACGGAGGTCTGGTCTTGGACGTATCGCTGCAAATCACTCAGCTTCTCGTCTGGGCTTAAGTATACCTGAAAATAAAAATTTAACTACACTGAGTTTAATGCGTATTGAGGTTTTTACAATTATTTGTTACTGAATTCAAGACACAATTCTTAGTATTTGTAGTCTTACAATTTGTCTATTAAAACCAATAATATTAATCAAATAAGTTTTATTTCCTTTTTCCAGTTTTATATTTAATTGTAAAAAAAAAACTAAGTATTTCATGGATTCACCGTGGGTCCATCAACTATGGGCTGGTTAACAAAGGATTCCTTTTTTTATTGCATAACAAGACACTCACTTTCCATCATTCTGTTCCTCCCCTTACCCAATCACAAAATAGTGTATGATTTCGTTAATGCTGTCTTGGAACCCCGTTTTAGTATTATTATTGATTAATAGGCGAGCTTGCCACTTGTCATGATAGTAAAGTTGGCTAAATGTGAATCCGCTTATTTATAAGCGTGGTTTCTGACCACCCCGAAAGGGAAACGGTCGTGATGATACTACTACTACTACTACTACTAATAGGCGACCAGTGCATTGCTGATACGTCTATATTAAGCACTGGTGTAAGGTTCATTAAAATGACAGTTATCACCTAGTATATTTCTATTGGCACTGGCCACTTGTCCCGTTTGTTTTTAAGTGTTTACAGTTGAGGATTTCAATATGTCTGGTATTTTGTTCCACATATTTACACCTCCGTTATTCATGAAGATATCCCACATTTGTATCTCTGGATTTTCTCATTAAATGTCTCAATTATATCTTCCCTCATTATGCGATTCCTGAAACTTGTAAGCTTCAGATTTACACTACTAAGTAGTGTACTGATTCTGTATCTTTGTTGCACTAAATTATTATTATTATTATACCTTAACTAAAACAAAATGAGAAATATATTGTCTTTAAAATAAGTATAGTGTAGACATACCTTAATGCTAGTGGCTTTGTTGACATGAAATATATCGAAGGGGGTGGTAGAAGTTGCGGCTTGAACTTCTGAGAAGAACTTCTCGAAGCTCCAAATCCTATCAGTTTCTAATAATCCGGCTAAAAGTGGGGTCACAAGACGACGCAGACCTACACTTAAAGGACAATGCGGGGGTAACTCTCGTGACCATTCTATAGGACCATTTTCTGAAGATTGCATGCCCTGAAATACACAGATACGTGAAATGAAATGTAATAATTTATTTTTCAGAAACATGGTAGGTACAGGGATGTAAATTATTATATGTAATTATGTGGTCAAAAAGTTGATAAAACATCATGCGATTAACTACCCTTTAGCACCACAGATATTTAATTCAATATCGTTTATTTTCAGGCATGTCTATCCATGAAAAACACCAATTAATTTACACTACTTGATAGTATAAGATATAGGCTGATTCAGTGTGGTGGGTGTTAGCCCTCCTCTGGTGGCAATAGTGATGGTCTGCCACATTGGGATGCCCAAATAACTAGGTATCGCCAATCAAAGACTTGTTATGGTTACAAATGATCAATATTAGCAAGTATATAGCCGTTCTAGTGATCATTCTTTCATCTAGTACTAACTACAGAACGGCCTATAAATTTCATCAGTTTTTGTACAGGTGACATACTCATAGGTACGCAAACCTAAATACTATTATTTTTGTTAACCATAACAGCTATCTTTTTTATTATAAGAGAATCCGAATATCTGCTGGAAGAGTAAAAAGGAATTCAAAATAAGTTCCTAAGTTTGTCTTTCTCTAGCAATTATGCCTTTGTCAGTCTCACACTCTTGCACAGGATTAATATTTAGCAGTTAATGCAATTTTAGAATGTAATCTAGGATTGAAAATTATAATACTACTTACAGAAATAACTCCAGAAGCCTTTTTTGTTGTGATATAGAACATAGTCTCTTTATTACGACGACCACCGTACGGTCGGAATGGCAATTGACCAGTAGCCACATGGTATAACGTCACTCCTATAGACCACAAGTCTACCGTAGCCCCAAAACTTTTTCCTACAGGCTTTCTTAAAACTGCACGCTCATACATATCCGGATGTAAATACTCTTCCGTTCCGTACAAAGAAACAAATTGTTCTTCTTCATGCAATTCTCTTGCTGCACCAAAATCTGTTAGCTTATAAGTTGTTGTACCATCTTCATTAACATATTTCATTATGTTACCAGGTTTAAGATCTCGATGGACTAAGTTATTGTCTCTTAAATGCTTCATGCCAGCTGTAAGGTGCTCTAGTACTAATAAGAAGTCATCTTCAGGTAGTCCCCAAGTGTTCTCCGGATCATCTAGGATGTTAAATAAACTGCCACCGGTACATAGCTCCATTACAATTACCTTAAAACATTTTTTTAAATATTAATACCAATTTAAGTAAGTCAAAGTCAAAATATCTTTATTCACGTAAGCCTATCACAGGCATTTATGAAATGTCATTAATTTAATTATTTTTAATGATTCTACTCCTGCTAGGGGAAGACTAAGCAGCAAAGTGCTCCAATGAGTAAGCTGTTAGCATAAGACCAGCTGCTTAGTAGATTCCAGTGACCTGTTAATGTTTAATCTGACTGAGAAAGGAATCTGAATGGAAAACTCAGCTATATCAGAATTACGAAATAAAACATATACAGAACTACACCACAACAATCAATTAATAACCTTTTAAATTTAGCTATAAGTACCTATGAAATTACAATACCTGGTACAGCAGTACCCCACCATGCACGTCAGAATTAAGATAGACTAAGTAGAAAAAGGCAAATTAATATATCTATCCACATATTCACAACACAACATAGGCTGGTATTAACAGAAACATAATCCATTTGGCTAAAAGGCAATGCTGGAATAAATATTTAACTATTATTAAATGTTGTATCACCTAGAAAGACAAATTTCTAAGCATTCGATGGATTCACCGTGCGGGCGCCGGGTCCATCGTGTGTGGGTAAGAGATGAGAAGAAATGCTTTATGATGAAAAATGATAGCATTTTTATAGTCAATTTTACACACAAGTGGGAAGCTTCGTTAATGTCTTTGGCTTACCAGATTAATTATGAAAATTTAACTGATCAAATAAATTTGACAAATTGAGCAATGGTTCTCTGGTAGTATTTAAAATAAGTTTAGTGTAGACATACCTTAATTCTAGCTTTCCTTGAAATCCAAAAGAAGTACACTTTTATGATGTACATTTATCATAGATTTACAACACCACCATTCCTCCGCCTCGGACAGCATTTAAAAACATTGGTCACTACTTCTACCACTAATAACTTGTTATTAAAATTAACATCTGACCGCTAACCTGTTTGGCCAGTCTGTCTAGTGTAAGCCAAATTCACCAAAAGTATGTTCTGGAAGGCCTATCTTCAGCATTGGAGGTATAGGACTCTATGTTCTAGGACCTGTGATGAATTGTCCGATAGAAAAAGCTATAATTAACAGAAGAGGTCAGATCATAAAGCTTCCTTCACTGTATGAGCAAATGTATTGTTTTAATATTAGTCACTTCTTACCTTTCCACGACCCTCCTGCTCCTCCTCAATAGCTAGCAGCTTCACTATATTCTCATGGTTAACTTTACCCAGCACTTCAAACTCTCGCACCTGGACATCATGTGGGCGCATATGGCTCAGCTGGCTGAACGTCTTCACGGCTACAGGCTCGCCGTTGTTCTTATTAACCCCTTGGAATACGGCTCCGGTCGCACCTTTACCCAATACACTGGTAGTACACCACACATAGTTTAACGATCCTCTCAGAAAAGACATTTTTTGACTAACTTTCACTTTAAATTTAGGAAGGATCACATTTTACCCTAAGTTTAAGAGTTTACTTCTAAACAATAAAAATAACTCACTAGACCACACCAATACAACTAGATACCTAAACTATGTATATTATTATTAATAAGGGATTGGGGAAAATAAAATACTATTCAGATTTATTTATTTTCGAATAATAAAGTTTTTTTTTAAATTCATAACATAGCCCATGTCTATATAATCTGTGATTCAGCCTAACCACAGCCTAAAAAATAGAATGACGGAGGCAGGTAATCCAAGAGACGTTAAATAATATTACTGAAAAAAATGTAGTTCATGGCATAAACAAATGTAAACCAATGCCTTCCGAGTGAAAAAAATGAAAACCAAAAAGTTATGACGGAACGAAAACGGGTTATGTGATTGCGAAAAATAAAACAAAAATAAAGTATTTCTAACTGAAAAGACACTGTATAAATTATAAATTGAACTGTAGATCAATCTGTGCTATACTAAAACCAAAATAATAGACAAATAACGGTTCAGATCCAATTGTGGTGTGTGATAAAAACTGTTGTCTCTAATGATTTGCCCCTGGATTTGAAATATCATATTTGTACTACAATATTATAAAAGGTAAGTAGGTAGCACTAATTACGTATAGTTCTAACTGCGTCGTACTTTTAATTGCCTATACTTTTTGTTATGTTTCCATTATTTTATAATTTGTGTTCGTTTTTATCGCTTTACCAGATAAATACTTAGAAGACCAGAAACATTGTTATGGCAAAGACTGTAGTACTGAGTTTCCATGAGACGTTGGTTCACAGATCTGATGTGCAGCTTTTGGAAGGCCCTCATTGGCTAAACGATACGATAATCTCTTTCTACTTTGAATATCTTGAGAAAGTGTATTTTCTAGGATACAAAGAGTTGCTATTTGTGTCCCCGGAAGTAACACAATGTATAAAGTTAGTGAATTCTGAAGAAATCGGGACTTTCTTGGATCCTTTGGGGGTTGAGAGTAGAAAGTTTGTGTTTTTTGCCTTGAATGACAATGATTCTCCGGATACTCCTGGCGGGTCTCACTGGAGCCTTTTGGTGTACTCTAGGCCTGAGGGATGCTTCTACCATGTGGATTCGTCAGCTGGAAGCAACCACAATGTGGCTTGGGACTTTGCAAGCCATTTGATGTCATTCTTTTCAAGACATGGTAAGTTATTATTATTATTTTATATTTATTAAAGGTTAACTAACAACTAATAACAAAATAGGGAAAATGTAATGGAAACATAATGGGTCAATTAGAAGTTACCACAAATGGATTGCAGACTTAAAACAAAGGTTAATTTAAATAAAAATACTTTAAAAAATTAGATAACAACAAGTAACTATGGGTACAGAGCTAAGAGCACAACAATCTGCAACCCTATTCCGTTACTTAGTCGCAAACATTACTAGCGGATTTCGTTCTTTACGTCTGAGATTGCATCATAATTACAAAATATTATTCAATTCTCAACTCTATAAGTGCTCAATCATGACAGCGGACATGCAAAAATCAACTTTAATAGCGTGATATATATATAGTTAATATATTGTAGTTAATGTATTTTATTATATAACATTTGCGCTTGAGTAACAATAGGGGTGCTGGTCAAGTAGCTGCAAGCAATCATTGGCTTTTTTTAAATACTAGCACAACATGACCTTGCGCCCACCTGATGGTAAGTGGCGCGCAAGGTGCATGAATATTAGTAACTGGAATCAGACACTCATGACTGACATCAGTCCCTAAAACTATGTCAGCTGGGCATAATGGCAATTTGAGCCTGATCCCGAAATATGTGGATACACTTTACTTAGTTTATCGGCACGAACGGCCCCAGCAGACTGGGCAAATTACCACCATCAGCAAGTAAATTGTAACTTAATAACTATTTAAATTGTTATATATTTTTATTTATCTATTTAGATAAATTTATGCATACATACATATAATACACTTTGTATTTGATATGGTTATAGATAGTATTACATTTACTTATATGTATGTATATTATTGTTTATATGTATGTATGTAGATATGTAAATATTACCTTAATATGTATTAATTTATAAAGTCAAAGTCAAATCATTTATTACAATTTGGCCTTCTTGGGCTCTTTTGTATTGTCACATTACATTGTTATAATTATTTAAATAAATTATATTAAATTTATTACAATACAATTGAATTGACCTAAATATAAACATACACCAACAGTAAAAGGTGTTCAAAATATATTAATAATATACATTTGCACATCTACCAGGCATTTTTGTCACTAAAAAAATCATTTATCTTATAATAGGCCTTGCCTATAAGTCAACGTTTGACATGAATTTTTAGTTTATCTAAACACAAGCTAGTTAGTTCCTTTGGGAGTGTGTTATAAAAATGAACACCAAGTCCCAAAAAAGACTTACTAGTTTTACTGAGGCGTAGGTGAGGCAAAGCTAATTTGTGATTATATCTAATATATATATGTCATTATATCTAATTAAGCCTGTAATTGCACCTACCTTTCATTGTTTGCTTGCTTTTGTTGAAGGTTTGACTGTCATAGAATGCCTAGCAGCATTAAGTCCGCCTTTGTACTTTGTGCAATAAAGATTTAAATAAATACATACACCACACTATATATTTATCTATTAACACCTCAACACACTCCTAAGGGATTAGCTGAAAATTAGCACTGTGGCCCAGAGTCACCGCTTGATTGTCATGCTGAGCTGATTCCCTGTCGCAGCTTCCCTATGCTGCCATCCTAGCTGAATGCGTCCGTCGGCTTCTTTGCTGAAGTTGGCTACACCTAATCGCATAGTCTGTCCAAGTATAACTTTAAAGACATGATAACTCTTGAGAAAATGAAATATTGACACATGTGGAGTATTTCATTAAAGTTCATCTTCATCTTGGTTGAGGATTTGAGCTTAATTGTATTCACAGTTATTGTATATACATTTTTAGATAAATTATTTTTTATTAGAGCTGTCATTCTCTAGGAAGACAAATTTCTCAACATTCCATTGATTCACCAGGACCTTCATGTGTGGGTAAGAGAGGAGAAGAATGGTGTCTCAGCTTGCAACCGACAATAGTTTGAAAAGGAGGCCTCCTCTTTTTATTTTACTGAGTAACAAGTCGCTCACCATCCACCATTCTACTCCTCTCCCTACCCAACCAAATACTGTATGATTCCGTTAATGCCGTCTTGGAAGCTCTTTCCATAATTGTATTGACGGCAGTAGCCCTATTCTGTTCTTAAGCGCAAACGTTATATAATGGAATCCGTTAACTATCTTGATATCACACTATTAAAGTTGATATTTTTTCGGCCGCTGTCTAGGTCGAGCTCTTATAGAATTGAGAATTGAATAAGCAACCTCTGACGTACATAACGAAATCCACTAATAAAATTTGCGACTAAGAACAGAATAGGTCTACTGACCTGCTTAGGACCTAATGATTAATGGACTAGATTGATACGAAAACTGTATATTATAAATATAGTAGAGTAAAAATATATTATTTTTTTATATTTGTACCAAAATGGGTGATATCATTTCAACAATTAAGGTATGATTTTTTTTAGGTACTGTGAACTTTGTAAATAAGGATTGTATGCAGCAGAGCAATGGTTATGATTGTGGAGTCCATGTCATACACAACACACAAGTTTTGGCTAACCATTCACACCATACAAAGGAAATCAACTCCTGCGAACTGCTGCCAAAATTCAACCCCATAGCGAAAAGGAAAGAAATCTTAGCCATCATAAACCAATTATCTCTTAATTGAATCTGAATTTATTTTTTATTATTGTTATTTATTAAACGTTATATTATTATTATTTCGTGGTTTTATTGTTCACTACTGTTTTGACCTGACTTTGCCCATGTGATTTAAAGGTCAGCGAGAAAAAACCTAACCGTTCACGAGATATTCTTTTTTTTTTTTATATTTTGAAATATTATTATTTGATTTTTACATGCAAAATAAAATTATTTATAGCCCTAATAACCAAAATTGTACGCAAGTTAACAAAATAAATCATTGCAGACATTTCTAAAAAAAAACTGTTTATTTTCTTTCTTTAACCCACATATATCATCATTACAGCCCCTGGAACATAGCGTCCTAGACTTCCACTGTTGGAGATGGGCCTTCCAGAACATATATCTGGAGAATTTGGCCTACACTCGCCACGCTTAGCCAAGAAATTACAGACATTTAAGGTAGCAAGCGGCACGATTTTACCCGACTGCTATGTGTTTATCAGCCTATCTATGTATGTTTGTTCCTTTGTGGCACACTGGAGACCAAACGCGAAGGACAATTTTGATGATTCTCACGTCAATCAATTCGTCTTCATAACGCGAATGTCACTGAAGATATGACATTAATCAAATTTTGTTAAGGCGACAAATATGTCGACGAATATTAAGTGGGGTATCATCGAATAGGTATTTGAAAATCATGTTGAGTTTTTTCATGTATTTTTTCATTTAGAGTGACCATTTAAGATCTATAACGATTTAAAGTTGGTTAGTAACTATTATAATTTTAAATTTCATTGTACTTTCAATGTAGCCATTATTGGTAAGATTTGAACCTGCCTCAGTTTGTAATGGGTCCTGACTGTTGAAGTCGCTCTGTAATAAATTATATACAATTATTTCAATGGTAAAAGTAAAGTAAAGTATCATCACGACCGTTCCCATCGGGGTGGTCAGAAACCACGCTTATAATGAAGCGGATTCACATTTATCCAACTTTACTAGAGGCCAATCATGACAAGTGGCAATCTCGTCGATGTCTCCAGCGTACCAAACTCTAGAAATGTCACAAATAAATTATTTATTTATTTACTATAGGTACACAAACAGATCACAATCAGTTCACATTTTCCAGCAATTTCTTAAGTTCTAGATTGCAATCCAAAAGCAGTGTACACAGCATGCTTATTGTGATTTGGCCATGACTTTGTCATTTCAATTAAATTATTTCATTTCAGTGAAATATGTCAAAAGGAAAATAATAATAAAATGGTATGTCAAAGAATAAGGTAGTAAATCAATAATAAATTAAAAAAAAAACAATGAAAATTTAAAATAGAAATAATAATGTCATTTAATTAAAGAAATAATAATAAAATAATATAACTATCATCAATATATAAATAAATGTCAATATATAATCAATATATATAAAAAAAAAAAAAAAAAATGTATTTACTTATTTACATTAATAAATATTTCTGTGTCCCGACCAGGAATCGAACCAATTCCTAGTCGGGACACAATAATCTTTATTACTTTAAATAAATAAATTAATATTTAATTTGTGATATTTCCTAAATTTGGTACGCTAGAGACATCGTCGAGCTTGCCACTGGTCATGATTGGCCTATAGTAAATGTGAATCCGCTTCTTTATAAGTGTGGTTTCTGATACTTGACTTTTTATTGTCTCGTGTTTCACTTCTTTTATGTTACTGCAGGAACGAAAATCTTATAGAAGTAATAAATATTTGTAAATTTGTAAAAGAGATTGCCCAAAACCAGGCCTCAACTCTTTTGCAGCGTGCCTCAACAAAATACAATTCCATAACAATTAACTGTTTTTTTTTTTTATTTAATTAAAACTCTTTTACCCCAGCATTAAATATAATTTAATTAAATATTCAATTAGTTAAAATTTATGTATGAAATAGTTACAAAGCACTATTTATACGATTAGGTTCTTTATTATAGATTTAAGATCAGCGGGATCAAAACTATGTAATTATTAACGTAAAAAAAAGATTTTGTTAATTGTCGTTATGCTAGGGTAAAATAAATAAAATTAATTACAGATTATGAAAAACAATATATTAACTATCAAATAAAAGAGAAATCATTAAGGCACGTGAACATTTTATTGGACCCATTTCTCTAAGAAAAATGGGCAATCTCATTTAAAAGGTAAATAATTAAATTGAGTTGCAAATAAACACAAGGTATTTTATTTATAATTAATTTATTATTGTAAAAGATGTGCAAAATCTACTTACTTAATATTAAGGGTGATATAATTTCAAATGTAAATAGTTTTGTTTCCTAAAACACTAAAATACGCTACAAAAGTGCCTTAAGTTACTACACCTTACCTTAAGTTACTACACCTTACCTTAAATTACTACACCCTACCTTAAGTTGCTAATTAAAGATAATTTCTGATTAGTCTTTTTTCAACTCAAATGCTTTATATTATTTTAATCAATTACTCAAGGTCAGCTTAATAAATGACAGTCATAGTTCGATAAGTAGCAGACTTATTTATTTGATATAAAATAGGCCATTCAATTAGTCTATGGCGTGGCCGGTCATATGAAAAGTTTCTATATTTGGTTTGCGTTCCAGTATCAAAAATACTCCGTCACAATTACTAATCTTATAGCACTTAGTGGGAGCCCTAGGGCCGTCTCTTAAGGGGTTGATCCATTGGGATCTGTTAGGAAAAACATTTATAATTTTTGAACGCAATCTTAAGTAGTCCTCCACAGCCTATTTGGGTAAAAAGGTAATAGCCTTTTGGAATGTTGCATCAGGTTAAAGCCGTCAATTCATCATTCCTTTTTAAATGGTTTCGTGTACTTAAGTACATAAAGAATAATGGCGATTTCAAGACTCTCAAAGGGATTGAGAAGATGGTTTTCTTAATAATATGTTCAATTAGAAAAATCGAATATTCCTGTCACATTAGTTTAAAAAGCAACTGTAGTGTTGCCACTGTATTAAATAAATCTGATTTCGCAGTACACATTTAAAATGACAATGCTTTATTTTGTATAGGTTATTTGGAAGATTAAAATGAATTAGTTTTAGAATAAAAACTTTAATTTATAGTACGTGTTGGAACTAGAAAAAAAAATAACTATAAATAATTATGACTTATCCCAACGAGACGAATCGTTTAAAAACTCAAACTTATTGAATATTTAATTGCAGATATATCTCGGCTTTCTATTAAAATAAAATTAAGCAAAAAAAATAACATGTTCTGCAGTTGTTCCCGAGCCCTTTTTGTATATTTTCATATAAATTTAGTTCAGCTAAATTCATGTACGGCCGCTCACCATTATCCTTTGTATTTGTAGCTTAAGTGAACGAAGCTACTGGGGAAGCATTGAATTACCAGCCCTTAGTCAATTGTTGAACCTATTTGGAAGGATCAACCCAACCACCAAAAGCCTTCTCTAACTCTTCAGCCACAGCTAAACAGAGACGGTCGTTATCATGGTTGGCAATAACTTGCAAACCAATCGGCAAACCTTCATTGTTCAGACCCAAAGGAACTTGAGTAGCTGGTAACCCTAGACAGTTAATAATGGCCGTGTAGCAGAAATTCAATGGCCTAACTAAAGGCTCGTTGTGGTACGGCGCTGCAGTCGGATGTGTGGGATAAATAAACACTCCACTATCACCTAACATATCTTTAAATATAGTCTCCAATTCCTCCTTAAGCTTCAAATACTTGTGGTACTTTTTAGAGCCTAATTTAGGCCCGGATTTGTTCGCTAAAGCAGTCAGTAAACCTATTAGTGTATTGTCTGAACGACCAACCAAATTCTTTCCAATTTCCAAAACGGTATTGCAAGTGGATTCTTTTCCTGTAATAAGCTTTGCGAATGGCTTCTCGTCTTTCATTAACGTCATCCATATTGGACAAGATTTCTTTAGGAGGTAAATTTTTGTTTGTTCTGGTTTTGTGCTCGTTTTTTTGGCTAAATGTTCTACAGCTTCTTTTATTACAGCTTTGATTTCTCCATCTACACTGTCGACTAATGGGGCTCCGTTTTCGTATTGATAGAATACTTTTAACTTTGCGATATCGACTGGTTCGTCTAAGTTCAGTAGCTTGCTCTTTTCTCCTGAGATGATCTTCAGAAGTGGCTTGAGATCCACAGCATGCCTTGTCATTGGACCGACACCTAAAAACACAATTGTAAAATTATAATTTAAAATCTGTACAATTTATGGTCGAAACTGTTTTTTGTACATAGGTCAGATTTTTTAAAATAAGATATCTAGATTGGAGTAAGACGAAGAAAATATTTACATCGTTTTAACTTTTGTTATTTAAAATAACTAATATAATAAAAGTAAAGTATCATCACGACCGTTTCTCTTTCGGGGTCGTCAGAAACCACGCTTATATAGAAGCGGATTCACATTTAGTCAACTATAGGCCAATCATAACAAGTGGCAAGTTCGTCTATGTCTCTAGCGTAGTAAACGAGAATATCACAAATAAAATAAATATTATTGTGTCTTGACCAGGAATCGAACCCGGTACCTACGAGTTTAAATTCACGGACTTAACCGCTAGACCACGGAACCTTTCAGTACATAATATATCTAGGGAATATGGCCTACACTTGCCACATTGGCCAGACGGGTTGGCGAGAATTCATTATTCAAATATGTCATGTAGTAGTGTGTAGGCCAAATTCTCCAGATATATTATGTTCTGGAAGGCCCATTTCCAACAGTGGAGGTCTAGGACTCTGTGGTTCAAGGGGCTGTGATTATTATGATTTAAATAGTAATATTTAATCGATATTATGGATATTCTGAAATAAAAGACTATTATTATTTAAAACATAAAAAAGTTTAAAGTCCGTTTACTATCTACCCACATTTACAAAAAAAAAACGAAGATTCTACCCTATAGTTATTTTTGTTCATTATTGATCTCGGCCTAATCTAGGGTGGGTACGTATATATCACGCCTGGCAACACAGCGCGGTGAGGCTGTGGTTTTCCCAGACCCGGCTATTCTGACCGCAACATCGAACGTTTTATTGAAACAAGAACCAGTTTGGTACGTACCTACCTACTTTAAAAACAAAATACTTTATTTTCGTGCAGAAATACAATTTTGTACATTCAGTTAAACCAACAGTAGCTGATGAATACATTAGAATTTTTTGCATAAAATGTTTCATTACCAAAAAAACTCGGACATTTTGAATCCCTTTCACTCGCACAATCGAATACAGTGTAAACTCTGTATAACGACACTGAAGAGACTGTGCATTTTATCACAGCAGTGCATTTTGACAGTGGGTCTGGTTCACAAATTCAAGGACGCTCAGCGAGCTATGGAGAGCTATGCTTGGTATTTCTCTGATGGATAGAATTCGAAACGTTAAAATTCGTCAGAGAACGTTACTGACATGGGGCATTCAAAATTAGCAAGCTGAAGTAACGGACACATCTGCCGCAGAACCGACGACCGTTGGGCTGACGGGTTCTGGAGTGGAGACCACGTGCGGAAAGACGCAGAGACAGACCCCCGCTAGATGGACGGATGACCTAAGGATGGTCGCTGGGGGGGGGTTTGGATGAGGGTTGCAAAAGACCGCGTGCAATGGCTACCAGCAGTGGAGAGACACAGGCTGATGATGAATAAGTAAACTTCTCCACTAAACTAATACCTTTGGGATTTAGCCTAATGCTCTTACCCAATTTATTGTGATATTCAAGCAATTTGCGATAAATTGATTTTGTGATTTAATTATCATTACTTACCTAAGAAAGAGTTGTGTATATCTAAAGATGGTAATGGGTATTGTCCCTCGTTGGAGACGGCATATCGCGACGGTTTGTGACCGAAAATACCGTTAAAATATGAAGGCATACGAATTGATCCACCTATATCGGAACCTGGAATTAAAATTATATATTTAATGTGGTGAAAAGGTGAAATAAATAACTGTAGAATACTAGGGTAGCTAGTGCAGCTGGAGCCCAAGACACAAGACGACAATTCCTGGTTTGGGCTCTAACGTGCAATAACAATTGGAAATATGTAGTGTAAATTTTGTACACATCAAGTAATTTAATATCTAAAAATTTCAATATTGTATTTATTATTGTAACTGATTTCTACTGTATAAATAAATAATAATAATTATTATATAATTAATATGTTCACAGGTTTTGAACGCCACACTATCGGCTGGTTGCATAAAGGCTGCGTTCCTTAAATCCTACAAAGGTCGGTTCAAACCCAATGAGAAATACACTTTTCTTACGTACATTTGTCATAGATTTACAACACCACCGTTCCGGTGCCTCGTAGAGCACGTTAAGCCGCGTCGGTTCCAGTAATATACCAACTTGTGGAATCGTTAATAAATTGTCAATAAAAATTGACATCATATCCTCGCTAAGCCGTCTGGCCAGCGTGGCGAGTGTAGGGCAAATTCTCCATATATATGTTCTGGCCCATATCCAGCAGTGGAGGTCTAGGACGCTGTGTTCTAGGGGCTGTAATGATGATGATGAATATATGAGCACGTAATTTGCTAAAATAATCATAGTGACAAGCTAACTACCAATGACGTGGCGTATATTAATGTGTTTTTTTTATACCGCGTGTAATTGTGAAAAGAGCAAATACTTTTATTTAGGCTTCAAGTGTCATTAAATATAAAAAAAAAATATCTGAAAAACAAAACACTACTGCATGGTGAATAAGGACGCGTCTGAAAATCACAATATCCAACGTGATAAATACCTAAAGGCTGAGGAGTGTTATTATTAATTGATCTCGCCCACAGCCGAGACGAAATAGAGAGAGAAAGAATTACGTAGGTCAACGTTCGCGCGATCGCCGACCTCTCGCTACCTACTTGATTAGGATCAGTATGAGTCGCGATATTTTTAGGAAAACTTCTCTACACCGTAACTAAAGATTTTGTTACTGAATAATTAATATTAAAAATACGCAGTTCTTTATTTTTATTCTAGATTATAATATAAAAATATTTGCTCTTTAATAAATTCACTATAACGCCAAAAATATTTTTTCCTTGTATAAATACTAATGTTTGCTTGTGAAAAAGATTGAAGAAATGATATTTTACCAATTCCAAAAGCACTTCCGGATGCTGACTGCAGACACGCCTCTCCTCCAGATGACCCTCCCACTATTCTTGTCGTATTATAAGGGTTGTTAGTTCGCCCGTATATAGTATTGTAGGTCTCCCACCTGTAATTAACATAATAAATTTAAATTACGTTCCAAATTCAAAAATATTGTGGCAACTTTCGCGCCATTTTGCGCAGACATGTCAAGTGCAAGTTATTGTTTTGTAAATTAATTTACTGTGAATATTGGACTTTAAATATGGCGCAGAAGTTGCAGTTTATTTTATGCGATTTTCCCGCGCTATGAACTCCCATAGTATCCCTCGACGTGTTTAGGCGATAATACCGCAAGTGACTTCAAAAAAAGCATCAAATTCTGCAACACCAACTTGTGGAATCGCTAATAAATTGTCATTAAAAAATGACATATCCTCGCCAAGTCTGGCCAGCGTGGTGAGTGTAGGCCAAATTCTACAGATATATGTTCTGGACGGCCCAATAGTGGAGGTCTAAGACGCGTGTTCCAGGGGCTGTGATGATGTAATGATATTATATATTTTTTGTATTTTAAAACGTTAAAGTTTCGATAAAAGTTAGCTATTTTTTATAAAAATATATAGCACAGACCTGCATAATGAAAATGTTATTCATAATCTCATAAAGCATAACGTCCGTCGAGGATTGCGGCTCGTGACGAAACTAATGCACGGCACACACGATCGGTCACATAATTAGGATTTATATTTGGAGATCCTGTGCTAAACACTTTTCTAAACTAATTAAATACACATTGATTTAAAATTAAATGTCAGGATGTTATTATAACTATAAAATAAACGTACATCGCTAAGTAGTAATGTTTTTTTCTATAATTTTAACGGGTCTTTACGCGATTTACCTTAGAAGAAGGCACCGCTCCAGTTATGACTAGAAAATACAATCCGGAGCATGTTTTTTGATGCGTAATCATCGGGACTCCGGGGCTTTCCCGCGATTAGACTATGTGTTTTCTATTTGGGCTCAAATGAAAAGAGAATTTGAGTATTTTCTTAAAAAAAATATTTTAATAGCGTTGCACAATATAGTAAGAAAATAAAAAAGACAAAACAAAACTATACTTTTGCAAGAAATCAAAAAGATTTGATTTGATTTGACAAAAAAACTATTTAGGAATTCGACAATACAATCGCAGAAATATCAAAGAATCCAATGTTTGATTTCCAAGCACGTTTCATAGTTTATTGCCAACATCTGCTGCTGAAAACGCTCGCTCAGGTTCTACGCTGGTTCTACCTGTTTATGGCAACCCCGAGATTAGCCAAGAACAGTCCCGAGAAATTCGGTGCCAGGAAACAGCCGGGATCCTGGGATTGTATTCTCACCCGTGACCATGTCTCCTAAGTTAAATTATACTTCTTAAAATAATAAAAAAACTATTATTTATTATTATGATTGAATAAGAGAGTTTTGGAATGTGGCCACGCCATTTGGCGTGTTGTAAGGCGAACTTTATAAGCAAATGTAAAACGTGCTTATAATTAAATAAACAATGTATAATTTAAACCAGGGCAGTAAATGTCTATTGCAAATTTTATTTAACGTACAATTAGTAGACTTGACACTGTTCTAAAAAAGAAAGCGTGTTTCGTGATGTGAAACCGCCCGTGTGCACCAATCCTAGCGGGTTGGCCATAATTGTTTCCTATCTAGGTAACTCTATAGCTCGCTTGAGTCTCATTTCGCCACCAAGGCTGAAGTAAATTGCTTGGTAATTGCCTTAAATGGTGCACCATTTTCAAGTATTGTATGTATCTATAGATTACATATCATCAGGATGTATCTTTTCACTGCTGAATATAGGCGTACGCCAAGGCTCGCCACATAATAGGAGTGCATCATAGTTCTTCCATATATCCAATTCGCCAATATACCGACTGGTTGACACATTCAATAACAAATTACACTTTATAGACATCATTGCCTCGACTGTCGGTGCTTTTAAAGTCTATTTTGGATATACTAAAACCATAATGTGTTATTGATACCTATCATTATTGTTGTTTACTTAATTTTTTCTTCTTCTTTACTCATATTGTTATTTTTTTACTAATTGTTGTTTAACTTCACTATCTGACGTTTCCTATTCATATAATCTTTGGTTTACGTCGTTGGTAACATACTTAACAATTTGTTTATTTAAATGTTATTATATATATGTGTGTTACTGTTTGTAAACCTACATAAATAAATAAATAAAAAAAAGCTTGAATTTATGGACCAGACCCACCGTCAGTATTCGTCAACTTGTCTGCTTCGTTACATTACAGGGAAGACGCACTCTTGAAAGACCTTCGACTTCAAAACATTTTAGTATGTACGATATTCTAGCTGAATGAGTCTGTCGACTTCTTTGCTGAAGTTATATACTGTTCTCACCTCTGGGATGGTTACGCCAAGTATGATCTAAATATACTGCAGTAGCGGACGATTCGGATAGTGGGCGACTCCACTGTGTCTAAAACTCTCGAATGCAGCAATTTCGCCGAGATGTGGCATCCCTGAGCGTGTTTTACAAGCTATACTACAGTGAGTGTTCTGAAGAGCTCCACAACCTTATCCCTTCTTCTCTGTTCCGCAACAATGTACTCGTATATTTTATGTATATAATAGTATTATTTATTTGTAATTAGTATTAGATTTAGTTTTAAGGTGGGTATGAAAGAAAGCATAGGGACAAAAATAAGGAAAGGCATGCTCCGATAAATCGGACATGTTGAAAGAATGACTGAAGAGAGATTGTGAAGAAAGTTGTGGGTAAAAGAGGCCCTGGCAGACCAAGACTCACTTATTGCGATCAAATAAATAAAACAATAGCTGAAGGTGCAATAAAAAGCCATCAAAACAAAAGGGCATGTATGAAGAGGTTGATGAATGTCGAAGAAGCGAAAGAGGTATGTCGAGATCGCGACAAATGGCGCTCAATTGTCTCTGCCTACCCCGCAAGGGACCTGGCGTGAAGATATGTATGTATGTATTTAGTTTTAGTAGAATATTAATGATCTTCTTTTTCTGTTCAAATATTTGCATCTACCTCTCACATACAATGTCCGTAATGTCACTAAGGTTGACAGAGTCAGAATGTCTATATACCTAATATGTATTTTGATATTAACTTTGTTTTTGCTCCTTATACCTATACTCCTCTGATCCTATTCGTAATTCGAATCCTATTTATTTAACCCTTCTTTCCCAAACTTTGACACTGGCAAATTGTTATTAATGCCATATACCAAAAAAAAAAAAAAGTATGTTGCGCCTTTGTGCACAAATTAGGACTCCATTACAAAACATAGCGTCCTAGACGTCCATTGTTGGGGATGGGCTTCCGGAACATACATCTAACTGGTGAATTTGGCCTACACTCGCCACGCTGGCCAGGCGGGTTGGTTAAAGTTGTTTAAATTATCACTTACCACATGCATATTTCCGGAACGTTTGTAAGACCAATAGGTATAGCTCCCTTTTCTCTTAGTAAATGGATCGCCACAGCATCTTTCTCTGCAATTAGATCCTTTCGACTGTACACTCCAGCAGTGAAGTGGAGACCTGGAAACAAAAAAAAAAACTCATAGACAGAAATACAAGTCGTGTTAGGTTTAGGGCTTAAACCTATGGAAAAAAATCACCAGGGAAAAAGTCGGTGAGCGTTCGCTTGTTGGCCAATCTTGGCGTTTTTGCAATACCTATATCAAGACACCCTAGGCTTGGTTTTCTTGCGCCAGAATTTTTAACAAGGCAAACATTATTTCCTAATTTTACTAAAAAAAATTTTTTTTTGATATTTTTCGAAAACTGTTTTGATGTGAAATAATGAGATGTGGAGAATTGAGAATGTTAATGCGTCTATTGTTTGAAATGCCCCTAATAAATATATTAGTGAGACATAAATTCTAAGCTGTATGTCAAAGCGTACTAAACAATTTGCCATCGATTGAATTCTGCTATTCTGAGAAGTGGTCTGTTTTTCGAATTGTTATTTTCACTTAATCGACTAATGTCCAACGTTTAGGATGAAATATGCCTATGTGCGGTGGAATAAACGATTTTCTTCGGTTTGACAAAGTTTTTTTAAATTAATGAATAAAACATCATATAAAGCGTTTTACGAGTATATAGGGTTAGTATATATAGTATATAGGGTTAGTATATATAGTATATATGGTTAGTATATATAGTATATATGGTTAGTATATATAGTATATATGGTTAGTATATATAGTATATAGGGTTAGTATATATAGTATATAATGTTACAACCTTTGTATAAATAAAGTAAATCAGACAAGTTGTTCCTAAGATAGTACTTTAAGGACATAGACTAGCTAGAGTCTCACAAGGTACAATTTAAAACGTATGCTTATAGTCTTGCGAAACTTCCGCGCAAGAGCAAGATTAAGAGTGCAAGATCAAGAAGATAATCCAGCGGTACTTTTTATGACTGTACCTATTGAATAAGATTACAATGGCCATTGACGTCAGCATTTTTCTTAGCCAATCTTTAAAGGGAGCCTCTCGACCTAATTACGCAATTTTTTAACGTCTACCGGTGCACAAGGAAATCTTATAATCTTTAAGGCGCTTTTGCATCCCTCTCGCACGCACGAATCAGCATTTTTGAAGATTTATTAGATATATAATAAAGTATTGTAACCTGCCCTTTGCAGTTACATGATTATCCATCGCCTGCGGTTGGATGTAGTTGCTTTTAATTGTCTACGGAACTCCTTTTTTTTATTAAAAATGCATAAAACTTTTTTTATACTTTATATTTAAAAAATAATTACATATGTAGAAAACTAAACACTTATCTACGTGGGACACTATTACGCGGTAGACTAATAATTATTTTAATCCTAATCTTTGTAAAAATACTCGCTCTGTCGACCGAGAGGTCCGAGCTCCCCGATCTTCCTTTTTTTTCTTCTTTTAAAACAAAAACCCATCAACCCTGTCATTGTCGTATATTGACAATACTATTCTTTCTTAAATTGCAAATAAAACTCTGTAACCTACATGTACCCGTTACAGTATTTATATGCTATACATACCGTGTGTAATTGTCATAAGAGCAAATATAAATAAAATTCAAATTGAAATAATAAGGTAGATTTTTTTTAAAATATTTAAATAATTATTCTGAAAACAAGTGTTATTACGAGTATTAATTGATCTCGCTCACAGGTGAAATAGAGAGAGAAACAATGTTATAAGTCAACTATCGCACGATCGTCGACCTTTCGCTACCTACTTGATTAGGCTCAGTATGAGTGACGATATTTTTAGGATAACTTCTCTGCACCGTAACTTAATATTTTTTTACTGAATAATCAAAATTATAAAATACGCATATCTTTATTTTTATTTTAGATTATAATATTAAAATGTTTGCTCTTTAATAAATTACACGCAGTATAAGTAAGTTTACTTAGAAATGTTGTCTATCGATTTTCTAGGAAATAAATTTACGGTAATTTTAGACATATTTTCACTTCCTTCATATATCTGTCTGTCTAAAAGATGCTACTACAGCGTAGCAGACTATCTTTCCGAAACATGAGAGGAAAAATTAGCTTGCACCCATCAACAACATTGTAAAATCTTTTTGTAATGTTTAAATAATTATTGTATGTCCAATGGACGGGACAGCGACCATTATAATAACATGTACAAAAACCTATACTATAAACCTATGATCCACAATAAAATATTTTGATTTTGACCTAATTTAATGCAGAGAAAATGGCAAAAACATTTATAACAATTTTATCTCTATTTCACTAAAACAAATCGTTGTTGCTTTTCTTAACATCCTAAATCCTAGTTGGAACGAACCCATGCATGTACCAATGAGATATACACTTTTCTTACGTAGGTACATTCCAACACCACCGTTCCCGTGCCTTGGAGAACACGTTAAGCCAGCGCTCCTGGTTTCACTACAACTTGTGGAATAGTTAGTTTTTTTTTTCATAAATATTTATTTTTATTCGAAGTAATATACAAACAATATAAAAGAATTACAATATTAAATAAACAAAATCTAAATTTAACCTAAAAAATAATAATAATAAAAATACATAGAAGATAAAAATACATACTTACAAAAAAAATAGCTCCTCCTTGTGAGAAAATAGCTCTTGTAGCATGGTGTTATAGGATACCTATTTTTTGGGAGAAAAAACTGCCCTATTTTTGTTAGTTAAATTGTAATTTAAAAAAATGGACATAAGACCCTCGCCAACCCGTCTGAACAGCGAGGCGAGTGTAGGTCAAATTTTCCAGAAACTTGTGGAAGGCCAACCTCAATCAGTGAAGGTCTATAAATATTATTCAACATACCTGTCACACCAATGCAGTCTTTGGTTGTGAATGGAACGCCAAGAAACGGTTTTTCTTTAAGTAGTTGCACAGCTGGCATCGACTTGATGACTTCATCAGCCTGCTTGGCCTCTTTCAGGGCCAAATCAAAACGGTCTTCCACGAAGCAATTGAGATACTGATTCACGTCGTTGATCCTTCTGATGTACGCCTCAGTGATTTCAACGCTCGTAATCTGTAAAATATATTATTTTTTTTATTTCAAATATTTACTTTCCAATACTACAACTCGTTAAATAGCCCGCCAAACTGTAACGTTGGCGGAGACAATTACTCTCGAAGCTTAATAATATTTTTTTATAGTAGGTACATAAAAAAGATGCGCGGGCGCGAACCACTCTCCCCCCGCGCGACCACCCCGTCCACCTACAGGTACCATTAATTTAAGTCTATCTCTTTCTTAGGATTAACACTCATTTCTTCCGAAGATGATTTTAAATTTTGAAACTAAAACTCAATATGCAATAAACGAACGACTGCAGGCAGGAGGCGAGGTGAGGGCGCGCGGGGACGCGGAGCGCATACATGGCTTACAGTCAGCCACAAATCACACCTATAAACTTACAAATACTTATATAAAAAATAAAAAAACATCTGATATTAATTTAAATAATACAGGTGCGACATGTTATTATTATCTTTAGGGTTATTAGAATCGATCCAATCACATCATTATTATCTATT
Source organism: Tinea semifulvella (assembly GCA_910589645.1). Lineage (NCBI taxonomy): Eukaryota > Metazoa > Arthropoda > Insecta > Lepidoptera > Tineidae > Tinea > Tinea semifulvella. Next base: position 10,380,848 of record OU342599.1, read on the forward strand.
TTGACCGTATGAGTCAATATAGGTCAGTCAAATTAGAATTTATCGAGGAATTAATTTCCAGCAAGCTGGAAATCATTTTGATACCTTCATTTGGTCCTAAATGCGTGTAATCCGAGTTTGCCCCATCCCAGGAGGTGTGCATAACTTTTGGGAGCCAAATAACCTCGAATATTTTTCTCTTTTTTCAGTTTTTTGCTTGTAGCTCGAAAACGGTACGTCGGACGGAAAATGTCATTTCATACAATATTAAGAGGGTTAAATTCTGCGTCGAATGAACATCTAAAACTTCAAATTCGGTTCAGTGGTATAGCAGAAATCAAAAGTTAGAAACCGGGAAAATTTCTCATTTAGGTGCAAACTTACATTTTGCGACTTTCCAAGGCCACATATCTTTGAAACAGATATTCCTATTGAAAACCCCATAGTATAAAAGTGTTAGAAAATATAATATCACGTTATATAGACACCTTAATTATCAAATTCAGTCATTTTGAAAGACTAAATTTGGCATCAATTCAAAATCGGTTTTTTTCTAAGTCCTTTTAAGTTGCACATTTTCCTTAAATATGAGGTGTGAGGCCTACATTTAATGCATTGTGAGGGCTAAGAACATTACAATGCAAATTTCTAAGATAAACACAATCAGAAAACTTATATATATAAATATACACACTCTGAGTAGAGATTCGAAGTAGTATGAATGAAAAACATTTTTAATTATAGAAAAGTTGTATATTGCCATTAAGCAATTAATCTTTAATTAGTAACTATTATTAATATTAATTAATGAAATAATAAAAACATTTAAAAATGACATGACATTTGAAAAAATATGAATGAAAACATGATATAGAATTCAATAGTTATGCAGCAGAAAATAGGGCAGCATTCATACTCGCATTTTCTTAGATGTCGATGGCCCTTCATCTACGAAACTCTCCAGCTGCGGTGACATGTCGGGCCCCTCTTCATCGAGATCATCTTCAAAGGGACTGTCCTCACCTATTTCTGCTTCTACGTCGATCGGCATGTGGGACACACACTCATCCTCGAATGGTGCTGAATTCGAGCAGGACTGGCCGTGGCAGTTGAGGCAAATTGTTGAGCATTTTATACCTACTTTTCGGCAGCTACGCCTCCCTTTACACCCCTTCGTACATGCGCAGGACACTGTGTTGAGGATTTCAGCTGGAGCTGGATCCTTGGTGTTTATGGTGGGAAGCAGGCCAAGGTCCGTATTCTTCCAACCCCAGCTGAGAGGATCCTTTGGTCTATCATACCAGCCCTGGATTTGGTGGTAGACCCGCAGAATATGTAGGGCAGCGGCTGCGTTTGTTGGTGGTAGAGAGGCGAGATTGAAAGTTGGAATTATGAGGGATTTTGAGAATATCTCGTGGCGGATTTTGTCCAAAGAGGTCTCATTAGCCTTAGGTGAATATAAGGCTGCCAGGAATAGTTGACCTGCTGAAATAAGGTCCTCAGGATCAGCATCTGCATGGTGGAAAACCTTGACAGCCTCTTGTAAAGCCGTGTTCATTTCAAGGAGCTTGACAAACTTCATCTTCCCTTGGCGATAAAATGCAGAGGTTGTATCACACCCACTGATTGCATGTAGGAACAGAAGGTTCTGTTTGACAGCAGAGGAGAAGTTGAAGTACCTGGGAGAGTAGAACGTGTTCTGAGAGGTCCCCTTTCCAGGTTTCATGACGTAAATGTTTGAGGAATTTGGTGCTTTGGCGGTTAATAGGATCAATAGATCGGTGTCCTCTCCGATTATTATGACCGTCGCAAAGTTCTCTGCCGCTTGAATGGCGGTGTTGACGATGAGGGTGTAGAACACGACGTTATAACACTCTCTTTTACGAATAATCAACTTTTCACACTGTACTTATCAAACCAGATACACGAAATTAGGACTTAGAAAAACACCGATTTTGAATTGATGCCAAATTTAGTCTTTCAAAATGACTAAATTTGAAAATTGAGATGTCTATGTAGAATGTTAATAAATCAACGGTTTTCCTTTAACGTGGTTACTCAGTACATGAAACCGAATAACTTTCACTATGGAACCAACCCTGAAATCGTGAAAAAAAATCAGCTGTTTCATACAAAGTTGACATACTCGACCAAAATGTATGAAAACGCTGATTTTGACACGTTGAAGGAAAACCGTTGATTTATTAACACCCTATATAATGTGAAATTTTATTCTCTACAACTTTTATTCTATGGCTTTTCAATAGGAGTGTGTGTTTCAAAGATATAGGTCTTGGAAAGTCGCAAAATGTAAGTTTGCACCTAAATGAGAAATTTTCCCGGTTTCTAACTTTTGATTTCGGCTAATTAATTCCTCAAAACGCTTTTTTTGGGTCTAATTTGACTGACCTAATATGGAGAAGTCTAATACAATCTAAGACAGATAAAAGCTGCAATAGAACCGGTAATTTTTCTTTTAAATATTATATTGTAATTTTATAATATATACGAGTATATATATACAATGTCTGATAAAATTTGACCCGGTCTTGTATAACATTAAATATATAAATAAATAAATAAATATAAATATTTTCAGACAATCACACAGCGCCATCTAATTTCCGTGGTAAGCTGCGAGGCTTGTGTTACGGAAACTAGATGGTTGATAAACTACATATTATACTTTTTTTTTTTGTAAATATATACATATTATACATATAAACACCCAGACCGAGACAAATTATACAATGTACAACTTGCCCCCGGTGGGAATCGAACCCACGACCTCCCGAGTTTACGGCAACGTTTGTTACCACTAGACCACGGAGGCGGTCAATGTATGTATATAATGTATGTATATACAATCTATTTAATCCAGCGCCATATTAACAATAAACAATTTATATAAATAAAAAATAGACTATCTATAAATAAAATAAAACCTCCAAGAAACGTCCCAAAAAGACTGGCAATATTTATCCTCTGTATAACGAGGCTAAAACGTTGGCAGAAATAGTTGCCAGCATTCCTGTCTCCAGATATTCCGTCAGACGTTTGGACAACAATCATTAGCAGAAGACTGTCAGGTTATCAGCTATAGCTGTGGCGAACGTCACGATCACACTAGCGATTATGATACGCGTCAGTAATACGAATACGATCGGGGAAACGATGTGGACACAACATAATGTAACCCGATAAATCATTCGGTATCGAACAGGATGTCTGATAAACACCAGTAGTATAAATATTTTTACTGGCATATCACCAAAATATTTAACTTTGAACATACAACTTGTCCGGCTCGAAGGACCAACTTGTTGGGTATGGCCCTTCAATAAAACTCATCAGGATATTGTAGACTTGTATTATTTATTGCTTGGGTTGCGGTTTAGCAGACGACTTGTTTAAAGCGTTGGTCCACTGTGCCGTCGTTAAATGGATGGAGTGTGGATGGCCGCGGTCCAAGGTCTCACTCCCGCCGCGCTGCCCCGCGAGCCTGCGCATGTTTGGCTCAACAGATAGTGTTATTCCTTTCCTTGGCTATTATATTATTTCTGATTGTGCATTGATTATTATTTATTATTAATATTTTTCTATTGTCAAAGAAACACGTGTTTACACTTCCGTAGCATGCAGGTCGGTATATTGGCAGTGATACAACACAATCAATTTTGAAGTGCACCAATGCATTGTCATAGTTTTTTTTTTTAACTATCCACGGCATTCTGATAGGGACTAATGTTAATCATGAGTGTCTGATTCCAGTTGCTAACATTCATAGACCTGCGCGCAACTTACCATCAGGTAGGCGCAAAAAAAAACAGACTATTGTCCTAGCTTCCATTCTAATACTGTTTGCTTATTGTCCCGTCTTGTTAGATATTTAATGTCTCTAACAATCATCGTCAATTCATTAATGATATCAAAACCTTAGTCATTGAGGTCAAAGTCCAAATTAAACTAGGGCAGAATGTTCGAGAAGAATGCGCACTTGTTCTTTTAAGTGATGCTAAATATATAAGTATTCCTCACGGAGTCAAATTAAAACGTATTGGGTAATACGAGTATGATGTAAGAACGTACAGATAAATCAGCTTGGAGACGTTTTTTGTGTGTAGTAAGTTAGTAGATAAATAAACTTGTTTTATTAAAAAAAAACCTTTCCATTCCGTTTAAAAAAACATTTCCCTTCCGGGAAGAAACCATGCTTATAAAGAAGCGGATTCACATATAACCAACTTTAATGTAGGCGAATGGCAAGTGGCAAGCTCGTCGATATCTCTAGCGTACCAAACTCGAGAAATATCACAAATAAATTATGTATTATTTAAAATTATTTATTCTATATTAATTCTGACGTGGCTGGCAGAGTACCGCTGTACCAGGTATTGTAATCTCATAGGTACTCATAGCTAAATTTAAAAGGTTATTAGAGAAGACAAATTTCTAAGCATTCCATGGATTCACCGTGCGGATGCCGGGTCCATCGTGTGTGGGTAGGAGATAAGAAGAATGGTGTCTCGGGCTTGCGACCGACAATAGGCTGGTTTAAGAAAAGGAGGCCTCCTTTTTTTTTATTGCGCGATAATACGCTCACCATCCACCATTCTACTTCTCTCCCTACCCAACCAAATACTGTATGATTCCGTTAATGTAGTTCGTTGTGATGTAGTTCTGTATATGTTTTCCTTGCAGATTCCTTTCTCAGTCAGATTAAACATTAACAGGTAACTGGAATCTGCTAAGCTGCTGGACTTCTGCTAACAGCTTTGGACCACTTTGATGCTTAGTCTTCCACTGGAGAAGTAGAATTATTCAAAATAATTTTATTTATGACGTTTCATAACTGTTTACGTAATTAAAGTTTTTTTAACTTTGATTTAAATTAATAAATATTCGGTATTATGTCCCGAGCAGGAACCGAACCTGATACCTCAGAGTCTAAATCCACGGACTTAACCGCTAACGGAGGCAATTATTTTGTAGGTGCATTCAGTAATAACATAATAAGTCAAGTCGATTATAATCAACCAGCGAAACACCAAACAATAAAGAATTGTATTATGATGACTGGAGTACAGTGAATAAGTACTTGCATTGACTGACCATGATTTGCTATCGTCCATGTCTCTTATCTTCTTATCTATTTGCTTTTGATAAGAGTAATACCACTTGTTATAATTTGCAAAAGTATAGTTTTGGCTCTGATTTTATATTATTATCATTCTGTGTCCTAGGCCTGTCCCCCATAGCTCGCCATTGCGATCTTTTGCTATCATCGTCCAACCGCCACCAGCGACTTTTTGTTAACTTCACTTGTCCGTCGTAATTATAATAATTTATCTTCTATTTTAGAGTGCTGGATACACCGCCCCCCACTACCCACTTTTCACTTTAAACTTTGTTATCTTCGTCGTGGAATTCAGTAATTGATCGGTTTCGTCGCTGCGATAAATCGCCCGATATAGCCGTGGATTTTGAGGGTGTTGTGTGTCGCTATTTTAAAAAACTTCTGACAAGAGGGTAGGTTTACATTTACCGTCCATCATGGAGAAAGGCTACACCGCGCAGCTCCAGTTGACCAGTGACCACGGCGAATGCAACTTGACCGAAATGTCGAGAAGTTCGAAGGATCGCGTTAAATTATAAAAAATGATGAGTGTGCGCAAAAGTTTAATCTCTGCGGTAGCGTAGAAACCTTCACATTGAAAAATTATATCCGTCTCTTTCTAAGTCTCTCTTCTCTCAATGACGACACGTTCTTTTTCAAGGTCAAATAAACTGCACGCGCCTTGAATACCCGTGGTAAACGAAAGAGAACTCCAGATAGCAGAACCCTCGCGGTAAGGGCACGGGGCGGACCGCAGAACTCAGACCGCTCCGGGACGGTGTCTTCATCGCCTAAGGCGTAATAGCGTGCTTGCTTTCCTTAGATTACTCAAACTTTCCCATAAACCGAGCAAATTCAAGTTTAATTTAATGTTAGTGTAAATTAATCGTAGGACAAGAAAATCAATGCCTTGGCACGTTTTCTGAGCTAAAATTTTACGTAAGTACAAACGCATGTTGGAAGTAGGGTTGCCAACCGTCCCGTTTCCACGACCCAAATAAAGCGTCCCACAGACAAGTATCGCTAATTGTTCCGCTTTAGTTAAATAAATCTAGCCGATTTAGACAGAAACTACATACGCGCGATACACGCGTGCAACATAATTGAACGACAGGCCATAGTCATGGAACTGTAATACAAGTACTTGTCAAAAATTAAAATGGAATAAAGTGGCGCCATCTACAACAAAGAAAAGAAAAAAAAAGAAACACAAATACAAAAGAAAAAAAACAACAGGACTTCGGAGAAGGATCGAAAATTATAACTACTGCATATACGTTAGTGTATCTTGCATGAATTCATTTAATGTGTAGTAACATTTTTCTTCCTCGCCAACCCGTCTGGCCAGCGTGGCGAGTGTAGGCCAAATTCTCCAGATATATGTTCTGGAAGGCCCATCTCCAACAGTGGAGGTCTAGGACGCTGTGTTCTAGGGGTTGTAATAATAATAACATTTTTCTAGTAATATATCCTTTAGATTATTTACAAAATATTATGGTTAGCTTCTTGTTTAATAGATTCTGGCAATTTATTGTATATACTTGCGGATATAGCATAGGGACCGCCGCACTGTTTTGTATTTTTGAATTTGATTTTCTGTTCGTTTTATATTCACAAGAATGCGCCATACACACACAATTATAGGTATACCTTCTATATAGAAATAGTATTATATCCGAAATTCGATTTTTGAGTCCGCAACCGAATAACTGCGAGCATTATAAAAATTGTGTACAAAAGAACAATACATTTAAATTTCATTATTTTTTTTAATATTGTATAATAATAATAAATAATAAATATTTCCAGACAGGTCACACAGCGCCATCTAGTTTCCGTGGTAAGCTACGAGGCTTGTGTTACGGAAACTAGATGGTTGATAAACTACATATTATACTTTTTTTTGTAAATATATACATATTATACATATAAACACCCAGACCGAGACAAATTATACAATGTACAACTTGCCCCCGGTGGGAATCGAACCGTATAGTTCGCCTGTTGACAACAATGGCCGACATGTTAAAGAATAGATTGAATTAATTAATGAACATTAAATTTAGTATCCCCTACCGTCTACTAGGTGGCGCCACTTTCTATAAGAACCTAAATTTGTCAATTGCTTGTTGTAAGTTTCCACCCCCTGAATAAGAGTTAGCAACCCTAGTTGGAAGCGTCAGGTCTTCACGAACAAAAAAAACGTGATTGATGTAAGAAATTGTCTTCAATCACAAAATGAATTGATCCAATCAATCTTGTTTCAATTCGTTAATCGTCGAAAGATTTCCCTTTATATTACCAAATCTGTTTTTGATAACGTTCGCCATTATCAATTCAATTATTTAAAAAAACCTGTTCTGATAATGTAATATCATAAAGCTTGAATTTTATTAGTTATTTTATAGATTTTAATATTATGCACATGAGAGGCCATCTTTTTTCAATAATAAAAGCGTTAATGCAACAAATAAATATGAAGACACTCGTATATGATTGAACTCTAATCCTGGCGGTAGTGTCTGGTATTACCAGGATCGGTCCCTCCGTACAAAACAAATAAATGATTCATGTATGAAATATGAGAAAAAAAGCATATAGATATTTATCTTAAGCAACGTTATTAATATTTAATGTTATAAAAAAGAAAAAGAATGACTAGAAAATATACCTACGAGTAGGTACTTAAAAAAGGAAAAAACCTATCGTCGTCGTGTTAAAAGTAGCGTTGAAAAAAAAATGGATGCGGAATAGCGCATTTGTGCCTAATGTTTACTCCGTGTTTAACTTAGCGCTTTATTATTGAATTTCGCTTTGACAGGTGCTTAAATACGTTGTCTTGTAGACAGAGTATGTAATCTATGGTTATAATTAACGCCATAAGCTCCAACACATAAAATAATAGTAGTGAAAAAACTTAATCCCTATACACATTGATCACACATAGGTACACACCCACACGCATGCACACATACACGCATGCACACTCACGCGCTCATACATACACACTTTATTTACACTCCTTCAACCAATTTACTTATTGGTATTTTTTAATTTATTATCATTGTTTATGTTTTTAATGAGTTTACGATAGATAGCTTTGGTGTTTGTGGCTGATGGGTAGGAATAAATACATATTTTCTGTATAATTTGTGAACCCATTCATGGCCTTATTTATTGTGTAAAATTTGATAATATTGTATTTTTAGTTATGCTGTTGGAGTTCCAGATAAATAAATAAATAATCCACCAAGTAAAATTCAATAAAAAAACGCAAGAGTCGTTCGCGCCACTTTGCGCGGACATGTCAAGTGCAAGTTTTTGTTTTGTAAATTAATTTACTGTGGATACTGTTAGTCAAAAGTGGTGTTGTTTTGTTTAATAATGTGCTACAATGTAAAAAAATATGGAAAGCGATAAATTGGACTTGAAATATGGAGCACAAGTTGCAGTTATTTTATGCGGTTTTCCCGCACTGTGAACTCGCATATTATACCCGACGTGTTTGGGCTATAATGCCGCGAGTGACTGCAAGAAAAGCATCAAATTCTGCAACATCTGGAATTTGATGATAACCTCATTAACTCATGAAAAAGAAAGATCGTCAGACTTGGCTGTATGGGCTTTTGATCCTTTGCCTCATTCATCATCCATCGAGAGAAGAAAACACAACAAAAAAACGCGCATTGCGTACTACGTGAACACGGGGTTAGTTAAATGATTGAGAATAGCCCCAGTTTTTTATCTTAAGATTTATTCATTTAACAATTTTAATTCTCGTAAATCAGACGTGTTTACAATTTAGGATTTAATTTGTGTAAACATCGTCGACGCTCCAAAGTTCAAGGTTATCTCGTGTTTTTTAGTTCCGTGACGTTTCGGGCTTTCGGCACATTTAGGTAAACCTTTAAGCGGCTAATTGTGTTTTGTGATAATATACCAAAGTTGAAACTACCTTTTTTGGAAAAATAATATGTGATAAATCGGTTGGTCATCGGAGACAATCTGAGTTTAGACCTATCCCAGGCCATCTGACTAAAGAAAATAATAAAAAAGAGCTTTTTACCCGCCTGGCAAGGGTCATCATCAGGGTCAAGGGATCATCATCGAAATCGGTATTCTTACACCCGTGTTCTAAGACCTCAATCGCTCCTCGACTCAACCTTTCTTTTCAGCTGTCAAACTAAAATGAATTCACTTAATTGTGACGATTAAAATGGCTTCGAATGTACAAGCTAACGGCTGACCGACTGGTGTGTACAATCGGCTCCATTTTTAACATTAATTGTAATAATTTCAGAGATACGAGTAAGTATTTTTTTTCTGGCAACTATCTATTTTATCCAACTGCCTCCGTGGTCTAGCGGTTAAGTCCATGGACTTAGACTCGGAGGTACCGGGTTCGATTCCTGGTCGGGACACAAAAATATTTATTAATGTAAATAAAAATACATTTAATTAATATTTAATTCATTTGTGATATTTCTCCAGTTTGGTACGCTAGAGACATCGACGAGCTTGCCACTTGTCATGATTGGCCTATAGTAAAGTTGGCTAAATGTGAATCCGCTTATAAGCGTGGTTTCTGACCACCCCGAAAGGGAATCGGTCGTGATGATACTTTACTTTATCTATTTTATATATGAAATTAACAACAAAATAAGTACTACACGCTTGCCGCATTTCCTCGTTGAATAGTAATGGAAATATATTGTTTCAGGTAGTTATGGCATTTGGGATCCCCACACTCTTGATAAATTCGCTCTTTTACGAATTTGTGGCTATCTAGAGAATAGACTCCTATTGTTTCAACCCCAAATGGCACAAAGTTATAATTTTGTTTAATGCTATTATGTTTTATGTGCTTTTTAGATTCGGCTGTATGAGCGGCCTTTTTTTAGGTAGACAAAATGTGGTGGCATCTCAGACAAGACATCTTCCATCACTCCATGGTATAAGAGACAATACAATATAAATAAGTACATTTTTTATTTTTTTTTGCTAGAATATATATAATATATTTATTTTTTGCAAGACACACAAATACAAACAATAAATATAAATTAAAGCTACCTAAACAATAAAGTTTAAAATAAACTAAACAAAACCTTAAATTAAATAAACTAAAAGATAAACCTAATTAATATAAAAATTAAATGCTTACAAATATCTTGATTATAATCTACATGTCATTGAATCCAGGAGAAGATGAACCCAATGTTCCGAGGACTCCGGCGACGTTGCCTCGTTGGATGGCAACACTGATCCTTTGAATAAGATATTCCCTACTCAAAGGATCACCTGTTGACGCTCGGATGGCAACGCTTATGTCGCGTATTAACGATTTAGCGTCCTCAGACCAATTAAATAAAAAATATTTAAGTACAATTAAATATTTGATTGAAAATATATTAGAACACCACCGATTAGTCGTCAACATAGTCCGCTATCGGAATAGCCAGCCTGTGCAGCCAGCCCTATTCTCTTACTTAAGGACCACCCGGAGCAGCGAATTCCCATACAAACGTAGTTTTGTTGTAATTACTTAATGAGAAGGGCTATCGAAATAATATTTTGCATACAGTATCGGATGACACGTACGCATGTTTGTTGCCGGTTTTCAGTAAGAAACAATAAAGTAGAACAAAATTAGAGCGAATTGAAATTCTGTGTTTTTAACGCCAAAAACGTGTCATGTTCGGCTAGTTCACCCACACGTTATAGAGCTTCGATTGAAATGAAATGCACTTATAAACATCTGTGATATCCTAAACTGTTATATATATATTTTCTTTCTTTAAATATCTGCAATATTACAGAAATGAGATCAAAAATACGAAAATCTTTTAGAAAACTCGCGAATTCGATAAACTTAGTGCAGCGTCTCGCTCGCACGAACGGGGTGCGGAACATGACAGGGGAGAGGGGCGTGCCGTAGCGTCGCTCGCGCGCTCGGCGCTTGTCTCTCTCAGTCTCAGTGCTGCTGCTGTGGTCAGTGTGCACTGTGCATGTGTGACAACCAAATACCTACCTATACCTACTAACTATGAATACTTGGACTGATAACGGAACTGATTCTTTGCTGCATTGAACTAGCTACAATGTGTTATGAACTGTTATAATAGTGATTAGCGCAATGCAGGGCCCTGTTTCGCGAAACTTGGACTAAAATAGGTACCTATTAGCTATACTATTTCCATTTCTTTATTTTCTCGATGACAGTTCCTGTAGAATGTGACTGCGCGCGCATATTACACAAAAATAAACTTTTAAATGCGAGGTATAAAAAATACGACAACTGCCTAATTTTGTTCCTTTATCCCAAATAATATTCATCCAAGACAAATTGAGTCCATATATGCAGTATTTTTTTTTATAAAGTACGATAAATAACCAACATTTTAATAAAGTTTAAAAATTCTATGGCAATATCAATAGTGATGTTATGATCGAAATATCGATATTGTATATAAATTTGTGACGATTCACAGTTTTAATTGAAGGTTTAGACTGCATATTTTCAACTTAAAAATATTATTAATCTCAACATTTTTATACAATATTGATCCTTTTTTATCATCTTTTATGTATAGCGATATTTTAATGAATAGATTTTTTACCACTGTCACCATGCCTATTGTAATAAGTATAGCTGTTGTAAAATAAGTAGGTATAGGTAGGTACTCGACAATGAAACGAAATAATTATAAAGACAGGTAATTTTTATTTATTTTGATGAGTTCTCCCTAACATTTATTATAAGTTCCTGTTCTTCTAAATTATCGAATGCCACATGAATTTCCCAATCCAAAATTATAATGTTTTGGGTTTTTCTCACAATATTTTCCCAGTTTTCGGCAGTTACTTATATATATAGAAATAAAATGTCCAGCCTCAGCAGCAAGCATGACACCTGCAATTTTAAATATAACTAAAAGGAAATATTGTATTTTTGTAGTGTGGACTCCCCAAGGAATACTTTATGAAAAAATTGAGACAGATTCCATCTTTTGGGAGCTGAATATGCTAAATAAATTAATGTAATTTTATATGATATGCATTTTGCCAGAAATTTTAGACCCACGCTTACCGAGGAAATTACCTATAAGGGATAGAATAAATCCGTAAAAATGTGTGATGGAACAAATCGGTGTACAATAAAGAATGTGTGTGGTTATATTATTAAAATTTATAATTCAATTGAAATTTTAGTTTTATTTAACTACCTTTACATCTTACATAGATAAATTATACAGTTGTTGTTTATCTGTCTATTTCTAACGGCACTGCACAGTTTATGATTTATCAGGTCAGGTATAATCGAATTGAAGCAAAATGAATAGTTTGCTCTATATCGATGGTAGGCGATTTAATTATAACAAACATGCGCTAAGACTGATATGGAGACTAATGGAGTGTCCATTCAGTTCAAAGTGAACTTGCCCAACTCTTCATTCATGACTTTCCATTTGTTTCTGCGTTTGTTTTGTTTAAATTCTTTATTGCACAAAATAAATGTACATAGGCGAGCTTAATGCCTTAGGCAAGCATTTACGTGTGGCAACGACGATAGACCGCATCGCAGGCTAGCAACCTGTCACCACATATACTCTAGCTAAGTGAGGCCCGATGTGGGAGTGTGTGGCATGGCCTACTGAATCATTGCGGTGTACCTCCCAGGGCTCTGCCTACCCCATATGGGATAAAGGCGTGAGATTATGCATGTATGTGTAAAAATAGAATCATAAACCTATGAATGAATTACTGAATCTAAGTAATTAAAAAAGAGTAATATTTTGTAAATTGTTAGACATGTATTGTTATATTTAGGTAGATACCTATCCTACCTAGGTAACATACGTTTTACTAGGTGGGTGAACACGGCAAAATACGTGATAACTACGAACGGAACTGATTATTTGATGTGAACATCCGAACATTTAGAAATGGATAAACTGAGTATACTCTTTTGACAATAGTGAGCTCTATCTTCATAAATAAGAGCCATGAGATGTCAAAAGTGTATACTATTATTGAACTCGACTGTATTATTTATAATCAGTCCCTTTGAGGTTCTGTCGATCGAAATACAAATGGTTACAAAATGCATTATAAAACTATTGTTATAGATACCTATCCTACATAGATAACATTAATTTTATTAGGTACCTATGGACACGGCTAAATACCGACCGCGAAGCGATAAGGTTGTGAAAATAAGGTCGTAAGCGCAATGGATTTGACGTCGCTTACGCGTTTCCCCGAAACACTCCGCATTGCCAATGCACCATAGCGCGGTCTCGCTCATTACGCGCCCTATCTTACTCTGTATGAGACAGCAACAAAATCGCAAAATCTCACGACCGAGTACGCCGCTTGCTCCGGGCGGTTCTGCGCAAACGTTATATAATAGAATCCGTTAACTATATAGATATCACGCTATTAAAGTTAGTATTTGCACGGCCGCTGTCAATAGAGTTGAGAATTGAATCATATTTTGTTATTATGACACCGAGACGCGGTTATACTGTTTTGCCAAAGCTATGTGACGTCACAAATGACATCATTTCTCGCGCTTAGACTGCTCACGATATCGAGGTAGATCGCTCTGAGCGCTGTCAGTTGTTTGTCATAATGTCAATTTTCAAGTTAATTTAATATTAGGTTTTCTTTAAATTATTTAATATTATAATTCGTTTATACTGTTTCTATATTACTTAAACAAATCTATAATTAATATTGTAGGAAGTGAAAAAAAAATGTCTGTAACACGGCAAGTTATTTTAAATTACCAAAATAAGTTAATAATATTAAACTTTACACATATAAAGATGAATAAACCGAGAGATGTATATTTGTTAGTATTCATACTCAAAGATGTGGAATCCGCAATTTATCTTCCATACATTTAAAAAAAAACTAACATTTTATGAATGAAAATGTTATTTGGACCGTTCCGAATTGATATCACGTTCTGAGCATCCAAATGGCGCGATATTTGATTCGGAACGACGACGGTCAGTGTCATATTCGTTCTAAGCGCTCTGAGCGGGATTCCCAATGAGGGGTAAGTAGCAGAATAGGGCTGCCAGAGCATCTGTAAAATACTTAGCGGAACCATCTCATATAATTCATTTGCAACACGCAATGGATCGTTTAGAGCTGGCATAAGTTATAGATGAGTCACAATTACCTAATTCGTACCTATTGTTAGGTTAGTTGCTGTTCTGTTACCAGTTAGTAAGTTCAGATGTGTTAATTAGTTTTGTAAAACCTATTTTTAGTAATGGTTGCTAATTACGGTAAACTTGTTATTATCCTCTACAGGTCTTACAAATATGAAGGTTTTGCTTTAACCTTTTTGTTCAACTTTCCTTGTGAATCATAAACTGGTTTATGTAGCATACTTTACTTGACATAATTATTTTAAATGTCCGCGTTCCAGTTGTAAGCTTCGCTAACATAACAATTCAAAACATCAAAATTCTTTAATAATAGATATGGGCATACCATATGCTTATGTCAATAGATATTTATTTACACTGTTTATTTGTGTATAGTTTATATTTAATATTATTCTTGTCAATTTATAGAAATACAATGTTAATGTCAAAATTTGCGTGCTAAAAAATATTTTAATGAGTAAAAACAGTTGTCAATAAGAAATTTCTTTAACTCAGTAGTAAAACGTTTTATAGGTAACTCTCGTATCTCTCTAGGAATTTTATTATATACTCTAATGCACATTATGTGGCAGTTTCTGCTGTAATATTCACTTACACATCTTGGGTAGATTAGTCGGGTATAATCTCTAGGTACAAAGATTGTTACAAGTATTATATTTTTTAAAGACATTAGAATGTTTATTGACAAATATTCCTATTTGAAGGATATACATTGAAGCCAATGTCAATAATTTTAGCTTTTTAAATAAGGGTCTACAAGAGTTAAATGGTCCAACTCCACAGATAGCCCGAACACACTTCTTTTGAGTGATAAATACTGAAGCATTTTCAAAAAAATATTCATTATTTAAATAGCTCATAACAACTCATTTAATTTATTTATTATATTATTATATGTAAGCGTTTCCAGAATTTCATTCCATTTAAAACGAAGCTTACGTTAGTCAGTTCGCTGCTCCTTCCTATTTTAGACTATGCCGATACCTGCTATCCCGACATCACTGAAGAGCTACTGAATAAACTCGACCGTCTGCTTAACTTATGCATTCGCTACGTCTTTGGCTTGCGTAAGTATGATCATGTCTCCCAATTTCGCTTTCAGTTAAAATGGCTCGATATCCGCTTTCGCCGGTCTGTCCATCTTCTCTCTTTACTTTATAACGTTCTCAATCACCCTAAAACACCTTCGTACCTTAAATCCCGCTTTGAATTTCTCTCTAATACGCACAACTGTGCTCTTCGCTCCTCTCACAACAATCAGCTAAAGATTCCTTCGCATTCCTCTAGCAGATATTCAGATTCCTTCACTGTTGCTGCCGCTCGTCAGTGGAACAAGCTACCCCTGGCCATAAGGCGTGCACCGTCCGTTAACGTATTTAAAAACCTTCTAACCACATTATTTCTTGAGAAACAGAATGTATGTCTCTCGAATTAGTTGCTTGACTTTTTATTTATATATATATCTATTTATTTATAGTGTATGTTTATGTATGTATGTATTATATAGTATGTATGTGTGTTGTTTTTTTTTATATTGTGTATGTATATTTAATGAATGCGTAATTATGTTTATTTACTAATTTAAGCTATTTTAATATTTTTCTTTATCCTGCCCATCACCTTACATGATCCCCAAGGTTAGCTGGTGAAGAATGCCTTATGGCGTTATAGCTCGCCTATGTACTAGGTTTTTAAGTGCAATAAAGTATTTAAATAAATAAATAAATAAATATGTATTAATGTTATGTAATGTATGTACCTAATGTATTAATAAAACGTTATGTGTATGTATTATTGGTATTTAGTTTATTATAGTATTTATTATTGTAGTTTAGATAATATTGCATATTTATTACGTAATCATATTTCTCTAATTGCACCTACCTTACGTCTTTAATGTTCTACAGTGTCCCTAAGGTTGGCTGTCAGAGAATGTCTAGCGACATTAAGTCCGTCCCTTGTATATATTGTGCAATAAAGTTTTAATATATAAATAAATACCTTATTGACATCGCCTCCAGCCATTTTATTTAAGCTGTGTTCATTGATGTATATAGTTGAGCCTATTCAATACAAAACGCACCCTAAAAACGTACCGCTTGCCACGTGAAGTTTTCTATGCAATGGTATTAGACTCTATAATAAATTACCAACAGAAATATTTGCTGTTATTTCTATCTGTATTCACAATAAATAAGGCAAATGTATTGATTTTGTTGGAGCTTTCAATGCTCTTTGTAATTCTATTAAATGTTAATCGAACCAATTCCGTGAAGCATTTATTATTCACCCCGGTGCAGGGGCTAGACGTGTCATTACCTGCTATACGCAGAAATACATACATAGAATAAATTACCGTATCCCTTTCAGGGTGATCAGTAACCATTTCCTTTTTTTTTTAAAGTAGGTTCATTTAGCCAACTTAACTATAGGCCCATCATGACAAATGGCGAGCTCGTTGATGTCTCTAGCGTACTAAACTCGAGAAATATCCCAAATAAGTTAAATTTATGCTGACGTGACACAGACAATTTTCAATTTGCCGCCAAATCGTATAACAAATGATTAAAATACTCTATACAAACTTATTTTATTATTATTTTATTTTTTTATTATTTTGTTTACAAGTGGCCAGTTCTAAAAACTTTTATACTTTGTAAAATTTAGCTTGGGTCCTATGACAGATGCCAAAATGACTTTACTAGGGATGTGCTAGTGTAAGAGTTTAATATTATATCGAGAATGAGAATAGAATGAAAATGCATGTATATATCAACAAAGAGTATTAATTTATTCTGAATCGGATAATAGAGGAGTACATCCCAAATCATCATCATCTTCCATATCAGAGTCGCTAGAACAATCTTGGAGATTTATAATTAATTCGTTTTCGCATAAATTATCAAGACGTAGGTCACGTTCCCAGTCTTCAGTTATTCGATCACGAACGTTGTTTAAAGGCAAGAGTGGTCCGCCATTTTGTAATTCTCGTCCAAAGTAGTCTCGCAAATTAATCACAAATTCACGCATTTCGCTCTTAATAACAGTCATTTAAAATACATTTTCTGTTATAAAAATAAAAAACTACAAAAACATTTAAAAATTAATGCGATAGAGGTGTAAAACAAGGTACCATTGCCGCTACCGACATCTACAACAAGCTTTGCCTGATACCCCCATTGGAAATTTATTTACCCAAATACGGTATTAATCCTTATCATTTTAAATACGTCTGTTGGATTGAGGATTTCATAAAGATTATTTTATTCTCTTTACACTAAACTAATCAAATGAATACCTTAGGACAGCTATACTAGGATTCCACGATACCCCTGTAAGGGTTCCGCAAGAATTTAGAAAAAACAAAACACCTCTTGACTCCGTCCGCTGCGCGTATACTGTGAGCGCGCAATCCCTTTGATAAAAGGCGCCTCTGAATTAGACGCTATAGTTGTGAACAAGCGACTTTCGACTCTAACTTCAAAACATAAAGTAGAGAATACACTTTTCAAAACTATTGTTTTATTGTAGGGTTCCATCAAGTATTTTGCTTTCCAAAAGTGTTCCATCACCTAAAAAGTTTGAGAACCGCTGCCTTAGGATATACCTATAGCAAAATCAAAATAATACGCAACAAAATTTATTTCGTGTCGTTGTTTACACAGGCAAAGCCGGGAGAAACAGCTAGTATAAGATAACAAGTAAGACAAATATATGTATGTATGTATGTGTATCAAATGATCTACCGTTTTAAAAATAGTATCCAAATACGCTTGAATCGATAGCATAGTTGGAATCCAGTTTTGTTATATTTACGTTTAGTGCCGAGTGAATGGGTAAATATTATTGCAATTTGGGCAACTTTATCTAAAAACTCTGGCAATATTTACAAATATTAAATAAATTATTACTCACCTCTTTGTTTCGTATTTTATTTGCAATTTCAACAGCTGATAACTTCAACACGTCTTCTTTTACTGGAGGAATTCTTTCTGCTTTTGTTCCGTAGAATAGCGTGAAAAGGCATCTTGCAATAATAGCTATGATAAGTCTTATAAAATGGACTATTTTAACTCTTAAAGGTAGTGGTCTATGCCTTTTTACTGTCGAAGTACTCATCTTGAAGTATCACACATTAATATTGGAAGTTTATGTCATGAATCACTGTTATTCTATAACTGCGCGATATTTAAATAGGAACAACGGGCCGCGGATGTGGTATAAGTTGAACTAAGCATGCCTTGTGATATGGCATGCCGTCTGTCGTACGCGGTGTGCGAGGGAGTCAAAATGACCTCGACTAAGTTGTTTTGCCTCTCACTCTGACGCATTGACCTAATATTACAGACCAGTCCTTGGTGTGACGAAGCGTTTTTATATTACCAGAAATTTCTTGAGATTTGGCCTAAACTTGCCACGCTGACTAGACGGGTTGGCGAGGGTCTAATGACAATCTTAAAAAGTGGAAAGTATAGTATTATCACGACCGTATCCCTTCCGGGTTGGTCAGAAACCACGCTTATAAAGAAGCGGATTCACATATAGCCAACTTTACTATAGACTAATCATGACAAGTGGCAAGCTCGTTTATGACAATTAATTAACGATTCCACAATTTGGTATTAGTGGTACTGGGACCAACGGCTTAACGTGCTTTCCCTTGGCACGGGAATGTTGTAAATACAATGACAAATGTACGTAAAAAAAGTGTATTTCCTATTGGTACATGACGGGGGGATTTCAACCGACCTTTGTAGGATTTTAAGAAAAGCATACTTACAACCGAGCCGTATCGTAATAACGGTATGCTAAATGCTTAATATACCCGATAATAACCACATCCCCAACTCAGGTATGCCTAGAAGTTGTGATAGATTCGTCACTCAGCAGATGACGCGATAGGAATAGGGACAAATCCGTATGACCACGTCGTCAGTACACCAAAAGTTAAAAAAAAATTAAAGAAAAAAAAAACAGAATTATAAAAAAATCAATTGCTGTTGCATCTCGCTTGCACAAACCAACACTGAAAAGTAAAAAATATATATTTTAATTACTTCAAAGCGGCTCTTGCTCAACAACAAAGGGCAATCAACAAAATTATTAATACTTACTCGTATGTATTCACTTATTTATTTAAAACTTTATTGCACTATGTACAAAGGGCGGGCTTAATGCCGCATGACATTATCTGACAACCAACCTTAGGGACAGATAAAGCATTTAAAGTGAACGGTAGGTGCATACTCGTACATACACTCGTCTACTCCATCGTTCATCGGTTCTACGACAGACATGTCCAGCCCATTGCCACTTCAGCTTACTAAATTTTAAGGCTATATCGGTATCTTTGGTTTTCCGACGGATTTCCTCGTTTCGGACTTTATCCATCAGAGAAATACCGAGCATAGCTCTCTCCATAGCCCGCTGAGCGACCTTAAATTTGTGGGCCAGACCCACTGTCAGTGTCCACGTTTCTGCTCTGTACGACAGCACTAGAAGAACGCACTGGTTGAAAAACTCTCGTCTTCAAACACTGGGGTATGTTTGATAGGAAGATGTGGCGCAGCTTCCCGAATGCCGCCTATCCTATGTAAAATCTAATGTTGTTAACTTCATTAAAAATTCGGGGCGGACAATTTAAGTATTTAATTCACGTTTTCCCAATAATTTTGAAGTTGCAACCCTATAGGTGACCTTTGAAATAGTGGAAAACGCTATTTTGACGTAAAGTCGGCTATGGTCGGAAAAACTCGGGCTAAAAGTGGTAGTAAATAACAGATTTCACTATTTTGACAATCTAACGTTTGCGCTTAAGTAATACGGCTGCAGAAAGCCTTATCCTTATGCCCGTGCCCCTATAGGTCAATACTATAAGCTATAATCTTGGCATTTGGGAGTTGCCGGCCGGCTGACTGGCGTCGGTTTTCCACTGCCTCAATATTTCATCCGCGTGGGCGGTGGAGGCATCGCTGATACTATAATATCCTGAAATTAATGAAAACAACGCCTTTCGCAATGAATGGGACCGACAACAATATAGTATGTTTGTTTTGTATATTCATTTCTCATAATTATGTCATTGTAAGCTATTGTTTGTTTCTACATATTCCGGATTGTGGCTCTCGTTTTGTTGTGATGTTATTTCATTTAATAGTACTATTCTATAATTATAATCAAACCTGTTACGTATTTCATGATAAACATGATATTTTGTTTATCTTCATGTGACTACCACCGTGAACTAGCGGCTAAATCTGTGGATTTAGACGCGGAAGTATCGGCTTTAATTCCCGTTTGTGTCACAATATTTTTTCTTGTGATATTTCTCGTGTCTCTTATGCTATTGACCAGATTGCCACTTGATCCGATGGGCTTATAGCAAAGTTGGATAAATGCGAATCCGCCTCAAAACCTACTAATAAAATTCGTCTGCTCTAGCCTGACCACTGATTCACCAATGACCTAGTATAGATTATATTATTGAAATTATTTTTATTATCGTTTCAGATAACAATGAGTGATTCAGATTCAGTCAGCAACGACATTCCAAAGTCCAATGGCTCCATTAGGATGTCATTACCTGCCGTATTCTGCACTCCTACAGACTCCAACCTGTCGAATAAACCGCTCCTGTCTTCCGAATCCAAGTTATCACTACCGTCCAGTCTAGGCACTCCTACTTCTCCTCTCAAATTGTCTTCTCCTATGTCTCTACCGACCTCTCCCACTCCTTTCCAGAAGATTACTGCTCCAGATCTAAAGCCTGGTTCTCCTAAACAACTTTTGGCACCGACTACTGAAATTACTGCTTCTGGTTCTGCCACGGGTAAGTTTGTTATTATTCTATAATAATCATTAGCTTGTGTTTTTCGTTCGTTAGTCGCTTTCTTGTCATGTCTGTCCGGGTGGAATTTCGTAATTGATTTTTAATGGGATGTATCAGGCAAAGCTTTTTTATAGATGTCGCTAGCGGCACTCGTACCTTGTTTACACCTATGTCGGTCATTTGTTAAATGTTTTTGTAGTTTTTTTATTTTTATAACAGAAATACGAATTTTAACGTTACCTATCATAAAAGAAGAATTAGGAAAGCGAACACCGTCTTTAAAAAGAAAAAAATATTTAATTAATAGAACGGCAATTTTGAGATCACCATATATTTGATTTCGCTTGGAAATCTCGATTTGTACACTTAAAAGCTGCTGACTTTGGTAATATATCTAGAAAATAATAAATTTCCTAATAAAAATACAAGTTTTCTATGCAACTATACTAGCAAACTATCTACCGTGATAAAAAGTTAGTGATACAACCTATTAACGTCCCGATGAGCTAGAGACTTGAAATTTGGACCATAGCTCAGAAATGGATGATAGTGCATGAAAATGTAAAGAAAAAAAAAACCTACTATGGTTTTATAACGGACTAATACTCAATATCTTGATCGGGTTCATTCACATAACCCTAAAAAGCAGCTATACCATGTTTCTGCTAGATATAGGTATACTACTTGTTCACGACTCGAAATATAGTTAGTTTTCGCTAGATGGCGTATGCGAAATTATATCTCCCAAGCAGTTTGCCGAAACCGCCGTATATACTCTTGTGTTTGGTTGAATATTTGTCTTTCATTAAAGGTGTGTTATAGCTAAAAGGTAGTTTTATTCAGTGTTAAGTAGTGAACACTACTTGTACGTCAATTCCAATTGTATAACATAACGAAGAATTTAAAAAGAGATCAAGCGATATTTATTGTAGGTACAATTATTTTCAACAGCTAAATTGAAATAACTATTTTGAACGTATAAAAAGTAAATATTGTTGAAAATATAATAAATTAATCAAGCAAAAACGTCGAACACGTCTTAGATTAAAACAAAAGGGGAAGATACGGCACGAAGACATTACGCGTGGAACTAGCAAACTACATCTCCGACGCACTTGAATCAATAGCAATTCAGTTGTAAGTTAGCTTGAGAGCCGTAAGGATACTACACGCGTCCCTTCCATGTATTCTGTCTCCCTCGCGTCCAACTGTCTCACAAATTCTATCTCATTCGATAATGACATAAGTAATGCAATTGTGGGTGTGACTTTGCGTGTAGTAGTCTATCGGTTCCGCATTTTGTAGTGAACAATATAGCTCGTGCCGTATCTTTTAATTTAAACAAAAGAACAAGTACACATTTATACACTCATTTAATTATTTAATTAAACTTAGTCATTGAAGAAATTATTTAATAGGTACTACGGCTTGCAGGTGTAACTTTTAACTTATGCCATTTTCGACTGGATTATCAATATATGAATTTATACATCTTAACACCTTGAAAGGTAGGCAGAGATAATTGGGCGCCATTTGTCACGGTCAACACATGCCTCTTTCGCTTCGTCGACATTTATTAATATTTCCATACATGCCCTTTTGTTTCGTATACTCTTTTCTGCACCTTCTGCGAGTGTTTTATTTATTTGGTCCTGCCGGGCCCTTTTTTATCCACAACTTTCGCTTTATATCTGGTTCGTCTTTCGTCGCTCATCCATTCAATATGACTGATCCTTCGAAGCATGCCTTTCCTTATTTTTGTCCCTATGCTATATACCTACCCTTTATCGATTTATATTCCTATTACTGCCTCTAGAACACAGCGTCCTAGACCTCCACTGTTTGAGATGGGCGTTCCAGAACATATATCTGGAGAATTTGACCTACGACCGGCGGCCAGACGACTTGGCGAGGATATGATATCAATGTTTAATGTCAATTTATTAACAATTCCACAAGTTGGTAATAGTGGAACCGGGACCGACGGTTTAACGTGCTCTCCGAGGCACGGGAACGGTGGTGTTGTAAATTTATGACAGATGTACCTTTGTAGGATTTAAGGAACGCGTTCTTACAACCGAGCCACCACCGCGCCGCATTTATATTACGTAATATATATTTTTCTGATATGAAACTATTATTGATACTGATACACAACTGTATGTTATCTTTCTGAGTCACACAAATCAAATTTTGGCAGTGTTTTTCCTTATAGGTTTATTTTTGGTATGTGTGTAATTTAATACGTCTCGCTCGAACAATTCAATTTTTTAAAAAGATTTTTCAAGTACTTTTGAGAAATGTAGTCATTCAACTATCTAGGAAATAAATTTACTGACATTTTGGAGGGTTTTTTTTTATAGACGGTGAATCGATAAATCATCAATGATACGCCCCCTGCCTGAAGGGCCAACGCGGGTGGGGGTCGCATGCCCGACTCATCCGTGAAGCTTCCTAGTGAAGCCCCAGGGCGCCTACGGACTAAAATAAACCGTCTCTATCTCATTGTTGGCCCTGTGTGCCTTTACAGCTAGGTCTGAGTCGTGGCTACGGAGTGAAGGCACTCGTTCGCCGCGTATTTTGGAGGGGTAACCGCGTTCGTTTTATAGTATTTCTAACATCTCTTGATTTAATTTTTATTTTAATTATTACCTATCACTTGTATTTTGTGCATGTTGTGGCACCTAAAGGTGGTCGGTACATTTATCGTCTAATCAATGTCCTAGTTTTTAAGTAATTAATAATGTAACCGACCACTGACCTTTGACCGCCTCCGTGGTCTAGTGGTAACAAACGTTGCCGTGAACTCGGGAGGTCGTGGGTTCGATTCCCACCGGGGGCAAGTTGTACATTGTATAATTTGTCTCGGTCTGGGTGTTTATATGTATAATATGTATATATTTACAAAAAAAAAAGTATAATATGTAGTTTATCAACCATCTAGTTTCCGTAACACAAGCCTCGTAGCTTACCACGGAAACTAGATGGCGCTGTGTGACCTGTCTGGAAATATTTATTATTATTATTATATTATTATAATTAACGATTTCACAAGTTGGTATTAGTGGTACCGGGACCGGCGGCTTAACGTGCTCTCCGAGGCACGGGAATAGTGGTGTTGTAAATACAATGACAAATGTACGTAAGAAAAGTGTATTTCCCGTTGGTACATGACGGGGGGATCCTTAAATAAATAAATCTCGTAGCAACTTCATAAACCAGCGCGAAATGTCGTTTTTGTTAAGAAATACCACTTTTAACAAAGGTAGCTAACATTTCTTATAGTATTTTCGTTCATGTTTTATCATACCATGGCATCCAACACACATGATATTATTATGTTCTTGAAATTTATTACATAAAATCGTTTAAAATAGCTTTTTAACAAATATAATAGAATGATATAAGAGAATATGTTAATGACATCTGTCATAAATTAACATCAATAACCCTCCTTTCAACACAGTACTGACATACGAAATTAGCATCAAATGTTAGAATTATCATTAAACGATCGACTTGTGCTGGAAAAAGTGGTATTTTCATGCTAACATTTCTTAAAACGAACGCGGTCTTAATCATATGTTTGTTATCTAGCGGATATTCTGATTCGTTCACCGTATCTGCCACTCGCCAGTGGAACAGACTACCACTGATTATCAGACAGGCTCCTTCCGTTCATATCTTCAAACATTTACTTACCACATACTTTCTTCAGATTAATCTCTCACCATCCCAAAGGTTAGTTGTCAGAGCATGCCTAACAGGCATGTATAGTAAAGTATCATCATGACTATTTCCCTTTCGGGGTAGTCAGAAACCACGCTTAAAAATAAGCGGATTCACATTTAGCCAACTTTACTATAGTACCAAACTCGAGAAATATCACAATAATATAAAAATATGTCCCGACCAGGAATCAAACCCGGTACCTCCGAGTCTTAATCCACGGACTTATCCGCTAGACCACGGAGGCAGTTTAGAAGTATTTTATATAAATAAATAAATATATATATATATCTATATATTTGTGTATCCCTCGCCAACTCGTCTAGTCAGGACAAATTATAAGATAAATTTCTTAGCCATGAATTCACCGTGACCCCATCGTGTGTGGGAAAGAGAGAGGAGAAGAATGGTGTCTCGGGCTTGGGATCGACTATTGACTGGATTACAAAGAATTCTTCTTTTTATTGTGCAAAAAGACGCTCACATTACATACCATTCTGCTCTTCTCCCTGCCCAACCAAATATTATTCCGTTAAGTCTTGGAAGCTCGTTCCATAAATGTATTGACGGCAGACCTGCTTAGGCCCAATTCTTTCAGCAGGAAGATTTTGCAGGAATTCCTCGCACACCAACGTCCACTGCGTAAAGCTGATTCTTAAATCCGTTCCTGATTAATCTACAAAGTTAACTGTGTTTAAACCATCGATGTATATAGATAGGCCCTCACTGATATAGAAATGTTCCCGCAAAACTAATCGAAGTCATGTAGCTGCACCAACAGTCGCGAGCTAGCAAGCTTTGAGAGCGCTTATATATTAATATTTATATATTTATATTTATATTCAATGCTTAAACACCACGTACATAAACTAAACCAATAAATATGCTGATTTTATTGTTTGATTTAACGTTATTAAGAATACTTATTATTACTACTATATTATTATTGTTTTTGGGTCTATATAAATATATATAATTTTAGTTATATATAAGATATGTATGCCAAATTGTTATTTATATGTTTAAATTTAGATATTAATGTCTTTCTGTATTTTATTCTTAATATTGTTTACTGCATGCTGTGTACACATATTAGGTTGGCAAACTTACTACTTATTTATATCACTGTATTTTGTCAAATGTTTTGTCTGTTAACTGTTTTTTGTACCTTAATAAATAAATAAAATAAATATCTATCTATATACATCAATGGTTTAAACCAAGGTTAAACCTACTTTGCATTTAATCTCTGTATTAACTTTCAGCTTCTAAAAGAACGATTAACATAATCTTTGTTAACATTTGGTTATTATGATTAAAATTTCGGTTGTATCAACAGTGATGTGACCTTTATTTATTTATATAGTACCCAGCAGCATGTGCTCTAAATCAGAGGGAGGCATTTTTTTATAAGCAAATAAATTCACTTAAATAAAAATAGATATTTTTTTATATAAATAAGCTATTTTAAAAATATCTTTCGATGGGGTGGGTCTTCAGCAAAACGTGGCATAAAGTTCTTTTTCTAACTTTTATCGACAAAAGATAGTGGAGACGTAGACAAAATCCAGGTGCGGGCTGCTGCATTCCCCTGGGTACGCCCATGCACAGCAGTACATATATTATCACACACATAACGTAATATAATTATAACTTATCTAATATACCGCGTGTAATTGTCGAAAGAGCAAATTTTTTTTTAGGCATCAGGTGTCATTAGTAGAACATCTATTTGAAATAATAAAGGTCACATTCTTTTAAAGACATAAATCATTATCCGAAAAACAAAACACTAATGAGGGTCTATTTTTAATGTCAATTTATTAAAGATTCCACAAGTTGGTAGAAAGTAGAACCGGGACTGGCGGTTTTGACCATATTACGTTAGGCCTTTGTTAGGTTACTTTATTATACAAGAAGTGGTTTCCATTCGGATAACAGGTCGGTGAAGGTCGCTCTTCTACGTAACTTGTTTTTTTTTATTTATTTTTTATACTAGCACGACATGTGACGCGCAAGGTCCATGAATGTTAGCAACTGAAGTCAGACACTCATAACTGCCATCAGTCCCTAACACTATGCCGGCTTGACTAGATGCTTTTTCACAATTCGCTTGAAGGACTCCAAGTTATAGGAAAGTGGAAACACAGAGGCTGGAAGAGCATTCCACATCTTTATCGTACGACAGATGTATGAGTCCCCAAATTTATACGTACGCGAAGGGATGGTGACTACGGTATGTGGGTGCATATTCTGACCTGTGCGTGTGGTTCGGTTGCGGAATGGAGAGGGAGGGATTAGGTTATAGAGTTCTTCGGAGCACTCACCATAGTATAGCCGGTAGAACACGCTCAGAAATTCGTGAGTTTAAAAATATCGCCACTCATAGGTATAGAGCCTAATCAAGTAGGTAGCGAGTGGTCGAAGATCGCGCGAACGTTGACTTACGTAATTCTTTCTCTCTCTATTTCGTCTCTCGGCTGTGGGCGAGATCAATTAATAACATCGATGTATATAGATAGGCCCTCACTGATATAAAAACGTTCCCGCAAAACTAATCGAAGTCATGTAGCTGCACCAACAGTCGCGAGCTAGCAAGCTTTGAGAGCGCGTATATATAAATATTCATATCGAGTGAAACTAGTCTTTATAGCATGCATTGTGACAGAATTTCCGACAAATATCGCATGTGACATTCATTGCTTGAAAATTGGCCCCCAAAGTTGAGTGACACGTGGCAAGCGGCACGTTTTTAGAGTGCGTTTTGTATTGAATTGGCCTATCTATATACATCAATGATTAATAATAATACTCCCCAGCCTTTAGGTATTTATCACGATGGATATCGCGATTTTCACACGCGGCATTATTCACCATTCACTAGTGTTTTGTTTTTCGGTTAATGATTTTTATCTTAAAAAGAAAATACCTTTTTTATTTCAAATAGAGGTACTAATGACACCTAAAGCCTGAAAAAATCTTTGCTCTTTTGACAATTACAGGCGGTATATGTTACAGGAATATTATAATCAAGCATTAATAAATCTCATAAAGTTTTAGGTATACCTATTGTCATTTGTTTTGTTTTGGTTTTATATTTTTATTCATTATGTTTTTCTTTTATAGACCAAAAATAATGATGTTCAAAGTTAGACTTTAACCTACTTTTAGTAAACTGTCTCGTTTCATCGTTCTAATTTCAGACATTTATTCATTGACTAAATGTAAGAACCAGCCATCCCTACTAATATTATAAACGCGAAAACAGCTTTGTCTGTCTATCTCGCCTTTACGCCAATATGCGTCGTCGGTTATGCGGCGTCACTTTGGCGGACCACATACGTAACGTCGAAATACGAAAAATGGTAGGTATAAAAGAAAGCATAGGCACAAAAATAAGGAAAAGCATGCTACGATGGTTCGGGCATGTTGAAAGGATGAGCGAAGAAAGATTGACGAACCAGGTATATAATGCGAAAGTTGTGGGTAAAAGAGGCCCTGGCAGACCAAGACACGATCACGATCAAATAAATAAAACACTAGCTGAAGGAGAATTAAAAAGCCGTAAGGGATCTGGCGTGAAGATATGTATGTATGTGTATGACAAGTGGCAAGCTCGTCGATGTCTCTAGCGTATCAAACTCGAGAATATCATAAATTAATTAAATTAATAAATGTTATTATTAGTAGTGGATTTAAAGTCATATAACTTTAATTTTTATTTACCGCTATACATGGCTAAGTCTAAGTTTACAAACTCATGTATAAAATTATTTTTATAATAACTTTTTACTAGTGTGGTGCTGTGTATTGGTCATCTTTTACCGCGCGACCTGTAGATTACTTACTCAATTTGGCAGTTTCTCTGCTCTCGTTTTGACAAGGATTAATGCAGTCGGCCTTCAGCAGGACATCTGATACATTACCACGACCTCATTTGCCGAACCGCTGCTTCCTAGATCTCTACAACTTATATCTACTAAATAAAAAATACAAATTATAGATATATATATATTTAATTTTTTCCTCTGATATTTTTTGTGCAATAAATATTTTTATTATTAGTATTATGTATGTATTATATATATTGCCTTCGTGGTCTAGGACTGTAGATTTAGACTGGGTCCACAAGTTCAAGGACGCTCAACGTGCTATGGAGCTCGTTCAGGTTTTCTCTGAAGGATAAAGTTCGAAACGTTGAGAACCAAAGAAACCGACATCCGTAGCTTTCATTAGCAAGCTGACTTGCCTAAAGATAGATGGATAAATTCTTTATTGCACAGAAAATAATACATTTTACAGTACATAGGCTAGCTTAATGTCTAAAAACATTTTCTAACAGCTAAACTTTAGGATATGTGAGCAGTGATTGTAAGGTTCATCAGACCTATTCTGTTCAAGGTCGAAGTCAAAATTTATTTATTCACGTAAACCTATTACAGGCATTTATGAAACGTCATTAATTTAATTATTTTGAATGATTCTACTCCTGCTAGTGGAAGACTAACCAGCAAAGTGGTCCAATAAGTAAGCTGTTAGCAGAAGACCAGCAGCTTACTTAAGCGCAAACGTTATATAATGGAATCCGTTTACTATATATTTATCACGCTATTAAAGTTGATATTTGCACGGCCGCTGTCAAGTTCAAGCGCTTATAGAGTTTATAATTCAATAATATTTTCTAATTATGACGCAAACTCTGACGTAAATAACGAAAACCACTAATAACGTTTGCGTCTAAGTAACAGAATAGGGCTGCAGGACCGCTAATATTTGAGATAAATATATTTATTAAGTAAACAACCTATAACTCTAAAATAACGATATAAATAAATAAATATTTTCAGACAGGTCACACAGCTCCATCTAATTTCCGTGGTAAGCTACGAGGCTTGTGTTACGGAAACTAGATGGTTGATAAACTACATATTATACATATAAACACCCAGACCGAGACAAATTATACAATGTACAACTTGCCCCCGGTGGGAATCGAACCCACGACCTCCCGAGTTCACGGCAACGTTTGTTATCACTAGACCACGGAGGCGGTCATTAAATCTATAATATAAATACATACAATAATATACCGATTTAGTCAAGTTATGTGGAGTAGACGGGTTACGGAGACCACGTAAAGGAAGATGCAGAGTGGGATGAGTACTCGCCAGATACACGAATGGCCTGAAGGTTGCTGGTGTGGAATGGATGAGGGGTGGCAGGACATACTACGAAATGACGAGCCTTATGATGAGGCTTATACTCGTATCCAGCAGTGGATGGACTCAGGGTTTATGAATAATCATGAACGGTGTTGGCTCGGTTGTAAGATCGCTTACCAATCGATCAAAATGAATAAGTTAGCAGTTCGAACCAATGTGAAATAGTTTTCTTACGTGCATTTGTCATAGATTTACAACACCACCATTCCGTAGAGTACGTGTCACTAATACCAACTTGTTGAATCGTTAATAAATTGTCATTTAAATGACATGAGATCCTTGCCAAGTCTGGCAAGCGTGCAAAATATCCAGATATTTATTTATTTATTTATTTACATACATACACTTTACATGGTATTACAGATACTCCAATACACCATGCAAGGAGGAGTCAGACGTTATTAATAATATAAAAATAACACATTTTTTAAACTTATTAGATAATAGTTAATTAATACTAAGTCCAAGAAAAATAATAATAATAACAAAAGATAAGTAGAGTTCTTTATTTATAAATAAGTATGTCCAAGATCTAGGAGGTGACAAGATAGAAACATTATTACATAGACAATTCTTCACTAGATTCAAAAATGTCAGTCAGAGGGATTACACGGAAAGTGAATACCTTCTAGCTGTCGTTAGGTAGTCTGGCCTCTTCACGGCTCCACGCTGATATAGACACACATACACACAACTACATATACACTCATACCTACATACCCACACAGAACAATTTTGGTGGGTATTTGTTTGTGCTGTTGTTTAATAATAAAATTAATTGTATTTTCTGTCGACCGGATAAAACAAAATGGTATGCCACGACCTGCGGCACGGTTGCTACCAGTGCAGGTCATTGAGCATACAAAAATGTAATAGATTTAAGTTAATTGGATCAATAATCGATTTTCATTATTTATATATCATCATTACAGCCCCTAGAACACAGCGTCCTAGATCTCCACTGCTGGACATGGGCCTTCCAGAACATATATCTGGAGAACTTGGCCTGCACTCGCCACGCTGGCCAGACGGCTTGGCGAGGATTTGATGTCAATTTTTATGACAATTTATTAACGATTCCACAAGTTGGTATTAGTGGAACCGGGACCGACGGCTTAACGTGCTCTCCGAGGCACGGGAACGGTGGTGTTGTAAATCTATGACAAATGTACTTAAGAAAAGTGTATTTCTCATTGGTACATGGGGTACCAAGGTCGGGCCTTTGTAGGATTTAAGGAACGCGTTCTTTCAACCGAGCCACCACCGCGCCTATATTATATATATATATTTATAATTTAGTTATATTTTTTTATACTAGCACTCATGATTGACATCAGTTCCTAAGTTGACTGGGAAATTGCCGTCATCAATTTGAGCCTGATCGTGAATCGTGTGTATACACTCTACAGCATTTATCGGCACGTTGGATACTTCCCGCCCCAGCAGACTGGGCAAACTACTACCATTGATCCGCCTACCACCTATTACACAATAGGATTGCGCTCAATCTAAGGGTTTTTTTTAAATGGTTGTATTGTAATGCACTGCTCTAAATTCCATTAACTGTACAAAAAGTTTTATGGTTTTATGGTAGCTTATTGTAAATGAGAATGCCCATTTTTATTACGGAATTCTTTTTATTTGATAGTTATTATATCTGTCGTGTCAAGGAAAAAGGAGATGAGTCGAATAATTTAAAAATTAGATTATTGCACCTATTGGTTCAAAACATTCATATGCTTCAATGCAATAAGGAGATGAGTCTATAAACTGTACAGTTTATTTTACACCCCTACGTATATAAAGAGGCTAGTCGTAACATTAAAATGTAGAAATAAGTAAAAAGAGTTCAATCGAGTTATCTCAGTATCGCGCTTTTACCGCCAATAATTCAGTTATGCATAGTGAGATGAGTCGACTCGTATCTAAAGTTTACGACTAATGAAATTGAACATTACGTAAATTACAACTTACTAATTATAAAAATGAGTTGTTTTCTTAATTTGCCTCTAGTGAAAAGTTCAAGTTATGTACTTATCCCCTTTTTCCTTGACACCACAGATATAGTGTTGTCATAATCTGTAGTTACTACCAATGGGCAAATTGCCAAGGATACTGGCAGCATTGCCAAGTTAAATAGCAATGCTGATTCTTTGGCCCAAATATTGCCCAGGTCTTTTGTCTCCCAAGGTGTTGTCGAGCTGTTTTGACAATAATGAAATTGTTGAGCTGAGCAAAGGTCTTGCGAGACTCTTACGCAAGAAAAAGACTAGGGTAAGTCTCGTTATTGGTCTTGCAACTATATCATCAGTGGTCTTGTTCTTCGTCTTGGTCTTGTTAAATAGCAAGACCAAGATTGGGCAACACTACATATGCCTAATTACAGAAAATAAAAGAATTGAATTAGGAACGAATTGTTCTCAGCTATAGAGGTTTTTAGAGATATTATAATTATTATCATTAAAAACTTTATTGCACTATGTACAAGGAGCGGGCTTCATGCCGGTAGGCATTCACTAGCAGCCAACCTTTGGGACAATGCAGAGAATTTTAATTATGAGGTAGGTGCAAAGGGCTTAAATATGAAACTTATTAAGAATCCTTAAAAAACTTAATCTAAGATAAAACAATACATATTAATATACACACCAATACATACAAATATATACGCAATAATACATATATGTACTACACACTATATATATATACTACATACAATATATCTTTCATACACTGTTGGGATCTGTTTAAGTAATGTGAATATACCATTTTCTTAAAGAGTGATCCATTGGGCGCTTGGCGAATTTCTACCAGCAAATTGCTCCACAGATTCGCGGCCACTACTGCGAAAGAGTTTGACTTCTAGAGTGATGAGATGGGATAGATAAAACAGAATTGTGGGCCGAGCTGAGATAAGTTTAGTTTAAGTACTGTAATCAAACTGGCCTATGGAATGGGACTGTAAACATTCCAGGCACGTTTCAATGGCTTAATTGTTTCTAGGTCGAAAGTCCGGATGGATTCCGGTCACGTGTGCCTAAGTGCTAGTACTGCAGCCACTGATAAACTTAAATAAAAGCTGGGTTCGGGTCTCAGCATACCACTGACAAAAATATATATTTGACGTAATGGAAAAATCATTAGTTAATAAAGGATCTTATGGGGAGTTGGGCTAAATTAAATTCATATTATTACCTTATTATTATAATATATATATTTTTTATGTAACATTTAAGTACTATTATGTATTTATTATTTAATAATTTATTAAATAATGTATAAGTTTGTTAACGGAATCGCACGGCAATATTTGGGTACCTAGGAAGTAATTGTTATGCTTGTGTATGTCTCGAAGGTCATTGTCAGTGTTCAGGGTCTCATGTTGTGGTGTCCGGTGGTCGTCCCTTCCTTAGAACGTCATTGCAGTGGTGGCACGCGTGTCGGGTCGCGGTCCGCACCCTAAGGCCCTGGTTGTGCGGGGTACAAATTGTTTCTAGGGAATAAAATTATGGACATAAATATGTTCATATCTCTCATTTTCGTAATCAGTCAAAATGGCTCAATATCCGCTTTCAAAGATCGACCCATCTCCTCGTGTCTCTGTATGGTATCCTGAACAACCCTCATGCGCCTGCATACCTTAAATCCCGCTTTGAATACATGTGTGATACTCACAACCTTCCACTTCGTTCTTCACATAACAACCAACTTAAAATCCAATCCCACTCCTCTATCAGATATTCAGATTCGTATACTGTGTCTGCAGCCCGCCAGTGGAACAAGCTACCACTCGCTATTAGACACGCGCCGTCTGTCCACGTTTTAAAGCGCTTGGTCACTGCTTTATTTCTAGACAAACCAGGAGTCGTCATCAAAATAAAACTATATATTTGGCATAATATCTAAGTATATATGCGTTTATTTATAAGTCTATAAGACCGCCTCGGTGGTCTAGTGGTAACAAACGTTGCCGTGAACTCGGGAGGTCGTGGGTTCGATTCCCACCGGGGGCAAGTTGTACATTGTATAATTTGTCTCGGTCTGGGTGTTTATATGTATAATATGTATATATTTACAAAAAAAAAAGTATAATATGTAGTTTATCAACCATCTAGTTTCCGTAACACAAGCCTCGTAGCTTACCACGGAAACTAGATGGCGCTGTGTGACCTGTCTGGAAATATTTATTTATTTATTTATATGTGTAATCTATGTAACAGTGTAAGTATCTATTAGTATGTAGTGTGTGTAGTATATTAGATATTGTTAAACTTGATATCGGCACTACCCTTAATCTCACTCTTCCAAAGGTTAGATGTTAGAAAATGCCTTGTAGGCATTAATCTTCGCCTTTGTACATTTATTTTGTGCAATAAAGAATTTAATAATAATACATATGTATATAATGGATTTACTATTATTCTCTGTCCAAAATTGGGTATATGAAAGCAGACTAGGAAATAAAATTACGGAAAAAAATATTTTATCACGGAAAATGATCAGGAACGGGTTCAACACTCAGCTTTACGCAGTGGAAGTTGGTGCAAGAGGAGTTCCAGCAAAATCTTTGCATCACTTACTGAAAGAATTGGGCCTAAGCAGGTCTGCCGTCAAAACATTTATGGAACGAGCCTCCAAGACGGCATTAACGGAATCATACAGTATTTGGTTGGGTAGGGAGAGAAGTAGAATGGTGGATGGTGAGCGTATTATCGCGCAATAGAAAAAAAAGGAGGCCTCCTTTTCTTAAACCAGCCTATTGTCGGTCGCAAGCCCGAGACACCATTTTTCTCATCTCTTACCCACACACGATGGACCCGGCACCCGCACGGTGAATCCATGGAATGCTTAGAAATTTGTCTTCTAAATTATATATAATTTTATTTTAGAAAGTTAATAGACTATATTTCTCAAAAGTACACTGAAACTTGGATAATCTTTAAAAATGTTGTATTGTGCGAGTGAGAGAGAAGCGTTAAATGCTCTTAACTCAAAACCTGTGTTTTCGGAGATGTTCCATTAAAGAATTGAACCGACGATAGTTTCCATCATAATTTAACTTTGATTCTTTATAGAAAGTGTTGGAAATAACGTCATAAATCCTGAGGTTAGGGAAATGCTAATGTTAGTTTTAACGAACGAGTCGTGTGTGTGACAGTGGCCGACTTTAAACTACACATTGGCGACGATCGATGTGACCCACATTCTGTCTGTTTAATAGCTACATTTTCTCTACTTGTCATAATGACAAAGGAGACAAAATAAGTTTTTATTACCAACACTGTCTCCAGCAGTAAAGCTCCGCACAATGGTGGGGGTGATGACGGGACACTGTGCCTTAAATAAACACTTATTTAGTTAATTTTATTTAAAAACTTTATTGCACATATATTAAAGCTCGTGGATGTCTCTTACTCGAGAAATATCACAAATAAATTAAATATTAATAAAATTTTATTTATTTACATTTATAGATATTAATAGAATGAAGGAGGGATGTGCAGAAAAAGGACTCCGTTTGAATGCGAGAAAAACCAAGGTACTAGTGTTTGAAAGAAGAAGGATGACAACCGTGACGATAAAGATTGATGATGAAACTCTAGAACAAGTAAATGAAATTATATATCTGGGCAGTGTTTTCACTGCGGATGGGAAGTACGATAGGGACGTTGAAAGAAGAGTGAACGCGGGAAATAGTATTAACGGTGCCCTGGGGTCACTGATCGGCAGTCGAAATGTCAGTGACAAAGCTCGGCTCGCCATACACAATGCCATGTTGGTACCAACACTGATGTATGGAAGCGAGACGTGGATACGTCAGAATACGCATGAGAGTAGGGTTAATGCAGTAAAAATGCGGTCGTTGCGGCGGATATGTGGCGTAACTTTGGCGGACCGCATACGTAACGTCGAAATACGGAAAAGGGTTGGTATGAAGTAAAGCATAGGGACAAAAATAAGGAAAGGCATGCTACGATGGTTCGGGCATGTTGAAAGGATGAGCGATGAAAGATTGACGAACCAGATATATAATGCGAAAGTTGTAGGTAAAAGAGGCCCTGGCAGACCGAGACTCACATATCACGATCAAATAAATAAAACACTGACTGAAGGTGCATTAAAAAGTTTTCGTAACCAAAGGGCATGTATGAAGAGGTTAATGAATGTCGACGAAGCGAAAGAAGTATGTCGTGATCGTGTCAAATGGCGCTCAATTGTCTCTGCCTACCCCGCAAGGGATCTGGCGTGAAGATATGTATGTATAGATATTATTCTGTCCCGACCAGGAATCAAACCCCTCCGAGTCTAAATCCACGAACTTGACCGTTAAACTTCGAAGGCAGAAAATATTTTTCATTTCCCAAAAAAGTATTAATTGTGTTTTTTTTAAATAATATATTGTGTGAGCCAGACGGAAACACAATCGATAAACCCCCCTAATGCCTACTTGAAGTTCGTTTTATAAAATGTAGACAGACCTGCTTAGGGCCAATTCTTTCAGTAAGTGTTGTAAAGATTCTCTCGAACCAACTTCCTTTGCTTACAGCCGAGTCTTAAATTCGTTCCTGATCATTTCTTTTGTGAAATCCTTTTTTGTTCGACTTCATGTTGTGGTCTTTTGGAATGTTATTTAAAGAGATTGCCACTTCATTGCAGCTAAATTCAATTCAATAGTCATAACAATTAATTGTGTTTTTTTTTTTAATTTAATTACAACATCCGATTTACCCCAGCATTAAAATATAATTTAATTAAATAATCAATTGGTTAAAATTTTTGTATGAAATAGTTACACAGCACTATTTATACGATTAGATTCTTTATTATGATCAGGTACTTTATTATAGATAAAACACTGAATTACTATGTAATTATTAATGTAAAATTTTTTTTTGTCAATTGTCGTTATGCTAGGGTAAAATAAATAAAATTAATTACACATTATGAAAACACAATATATTAACTATCAAATAAAACAGAAATCATTATGTCACGAGAACATTTTATTGGGCCCATTTCTCTAAGAAAAATGGGCTGTCTCATTTCCTGCAATCTTGAAAAAAAAATCCACTATAAGTCTACGACCAAAAATCAAACGAGTCTACGCCGGCGTAGGCTACGCTACGAAGTATAACAATAAAATAAAATATCTTAAAAATCGTTTAGTATCGGATTCGATTTCTGGTCGAGGCACAATAATTTACTTAATTTATTTGTGATATTTCCCGAGTTTGGTACGCTTGAGACATCTACGAGCTTGCCACTTGTCATGATGAGCCTATAGTAAAATTGGCTAAATGTGAATCCGCTACTTTAAAAAAAAAGCGTGGTTAATAACCACCCCGGATGGGATACGGTCGTGTTGACACTTTTTTACTAGGAAATAAATGGACATTTTAGACAAATTTCCACATTCATATACCTAATTATAGACAGAGAAAAATAGGAAATACATTTTACTAAATTAAAGTGTCTATTCTTATTTTTTTTTTAAAGATTTATATCGATAAATTATCAATGATACGACCCAAACCTGAAGGGCCACCGCGCGAGGTCGCATACCTGACTCACCGTGAGGCCTCCTAAGGAGACCCCAAGGCGCCTACGGACTAAAACCCTATAAACCGTCTCTCTCTCACTGTTGGCCCTGCGTGCCTTAACAGCTAAGTCTGCGTCGTGGCTATGGAGTGGCTGTTTAATTCCCTAGTAAGTTGATAGACTACATTTCTCAAAAGTAGAATAATATTTGAATAATCTTTGAAAATATTGGACTGTGAGAGCGAGAGGTATTGAGCGTGTTCTACAGGCTATACTACGGTGAATGTTCTGAAGAGCTCCACAACCTTATCCCTTCTTCTCTATTCCGCAACCGAACCACTCGCACAGGCAAAATATGCATCCACATACCGTTGCCACTATCACTACGCGTATATACAAATTTGGAGACTCTTACATCTGTCGCACGCTGAAGATGTGTGTTTCCCCATTCCTATAACCTGGAGTCCTACAAACGAAGTGTGAAAAAGCATCTTTATAGGCCGGCATAGTGGTAGGGACTGATGTCGGTCGTCTGAGGCTGGCGTCAGTTGCTCCCGCTCCCATTCTTGGACCTCGCGTACCACTTACCATCTCGTGGGCGCGGTGTATGCTCAGTAAAAAATAAAAAATAAAAAAAATAGTACAGACACTTAATTTAGTATTATGTATATCCAATTTTTCTTTGTCTAAAATTAGGTATATGAAAGTGGTAATTTGTCTAAAATGTCCATAATTTTATTTCCTAGTAAAAAAGTGTCAACACGACCGTACCCCATTCGGATCTATTTCTGAATGTTAAACTAAAAGTGCTAATTTAATCTGTCATTAGCACTTAAGATAAATAAAAGTGATAAAACTCATTTGTTCCCCGGCTTAAACATAAGTCTATGAAACCACTTTGAAAATGGAAAACCTTCATCAGTCAAGCGAAACACCCGTACCTCGTCAGTCTGCCGCGAACAGCTGTAGGGGGCGGTCGTGTCTCGCCAACTCATCTATTATTTCGATCGCTTATGATAGACGATCTTTACACTATAATAAATCTTAATGAAAATACACAAAAATTGTGCGTTTTGAAATTAAAAAATTAGATATATATAGATTTTTTTCAAGTAAAAATTATAAAAGTTTTCTGATGTGTTTTGTAAAAGTTACTTACTAATATTTGACTTTTCGGAGTGTTTACTAAATTTAAAGTTTTAACTTAAACTGAACTAGAAAAGGACTATTAGGAGCCAAAGTCTTAGGGCTTTAGTTTAGAACTTTATAATTTTAAGGTTTTTAACAGAAATAAATTTAGAACACCCAAATACCTTGATTTACGTGCATTTACCTATACGATAATAATTTTAAACAATAATAAATTAAGTACTCAGAAAAATTTAACTGTTTTAATAATTATTATTATTGTGAGAGTGCGCCTAAGTTTTATTATTCATACCTAAATAATTCATAAAAAAACGTGTGGATAAAATTTTGAACTACCTATGAGAAATTGATCAGAATATTTCAACCGTGTGCAAGGAATATAATTTAGTGTGCGGTACCTGATCATTTCGAGTTCCATACAAATAGTTTGTCATTTTTATTTTTTTACGTAATTTTTCAGACGATTTTTTTTTACCTTGCAAACCTTGCGCCCACCTGATGGTACGTGGCACGCAAATCCATGAATGTTAGCAACTGGAATCAGTGTCATGACTGACATAAGTCCCTAAAACTATGTCGGCTTGACTGGGCATGACGGCGATTCGAGCCTGATCCCGAAACGTGTGGATACACTTTACTGGGTTTATCGGCACGAACGGTGGATACTTCCCCGCCCCGACAGACTGGGAAAATTACTACCATCAGTTCGCCTACCATTTAAGATATTTTATGTTTAAGCATATTAATATTTAATAAAAAGTGGCACCAAAAAATGAATTTAAATCCATAAGGACCGGTATTTCGTGAATTAGTTTATAATCGAATTGAAATGCTATTAAGATCGCGTTATAGCGACTTCACTCCGTACAAAGTCACGTAAGTAACTGGAATCAGACACCCATGACTGACGTCAGTCCCTAACACTATGCCGGCTTGACTGGGCATGACAATTCAATCATACCCGAGTGTGAGTCCTAAATGCATTTTAATCGAATTATACAAAAAAATATATAGTTCAATTTGCGCCCTAAATTCAATGCTGTGTTTTAAAGTTAAGTGAACTGGTGATGAATAAAGCGGAATTTTTGTGATGTGAAGTGATGCCTTGCTGTGGCTGCTGGTGGAACGGTCGGCAGAGACATCGACCCCCCGATCCTGATCTAGAGGGTTAGTTTTATTTTAATAAAATACCTTATTCACTCACGTGCTATAATTATGTCATGTACAGTCGAGTCCGAAAGAGTTCTTCGCGCCATTTTGCGTGGACATGTCAAGTGCAAGTTTTTGTTTTGTAAATTAATTTACTGTGGATATTATTGGCCAAAAGTGGTGTTGTTTTGTTTAATAATGTGCTGCAATGTGAATAATTATGGAAAACAATAAATTGGACTTTAAATATGGGGCACAAGTTGCAGTTTATTTTTTGCGGTTTTCCCGCGCTGTCAACTCCCATATTTTACCCGACGTGTTTGGGCTATAATGCCGCGAGTGACTCCAAGTAAAGGATCAAATTCTGCAACATCTGGAATTTGATGATCCCCAACTCAGTTATGAACTCTGTTATAAACATATATTATGCAAATAAATTACGTGCTTAGGACTGATGTATTCTGTACAATGTCCTTTAAAGACAATTAAAAAAAAAAAAAGCAGTCGAGTCCGAGTTTTTCGCGCCATTTTGCATGGACGTGTCAAGAGTTTTTTTCGCGCCATTTTGCGTGGACATGTCAAGTGCAAGTTTTTGTTTTGTAAAATTAATTTGCTGTGGATATTATTGGTCAAAAGTTGTGTTGTTTTGTTTAATAATGTGCTGCAATGTGAATAATTATGGAAAACAATAAATTGGACTTTAAATATGGGGCACAAGTTGCAGTTTATTTTTGCGGTTTTCCCGCGCTGTCAACTCCCATATTTTACCCGACGTGTTTGGGCTATAATTCCGCGAGTGACTCCAAGTAAAGCATCAAATTCTGCAACATCTGGAATTTGATGATCCCCAACTCGGTTATGAACTCTGTTATAAACATATATTATGCAAATAAATTACGTGTTTAGGACTGATGTATTCTGTACAATGACCTTTAAAGACAATTAAAAAAAAAAAAAACAGTCGAGTCCGAGTTTTTCGCGCCATTTTGCATGGACGTGTCAAGTCCAAGTAAATTAGTTTACTGTGGATATTGTTAGTCAAAAGTGGTGTTATTTTGTTTAATAATGTGCTACGTTGTGAATAATTATGGAAAACGATAAATTTGACTCTATAAGACTATATGGGGCAGAAGTTACACTGTATTTTTTGCGGTTTTCCCGCGCTGTGAACTCCCGTATACTCTTCGTGTTTGGCGATATTGACGTGAATTACTCATTGAAAAGCATCAAATTCTGCAACACTTGGAATTGATGATCCCCAACTCGGTTATGGACTCTGTCATGAACATATATTATGTAAATAAATTACGTGTTTAGGGCTGATGTATTCTGTACAATGTCCTTTAAAGTTCTTTAAAAAATAATAATTGTACAGTCGACCCAGTGGTTCTATTTTTGACAAAGCTATATTTGTAATTAAAATATTTAGTAGGTCTTTTATCCAACGATTATTTAATAATTTTCACAAACAGAATTCCGCAATCACCAATACATTGTGGAATAGGTTGATCTTATATACATAACTATTGTTGCAATATGTATTTTTTATTAATATATAATAATACATTTATTTTAGAAAAATATTTACAACATTTGAAATAATAATAATATTAAGTATAGGGATATAAGTCCCGTCCACGTGGAATGGTGGCAAGAACGCTGGCTGCATTTCCCCGCTGAATTGCAATACTGATTCTTTGGGCGAAGAGAAGTCACCGGAGGAGACGACAAGACGCGGTGTTATGTCTTTTAAAAACTTTTTTGCGCTTGGACTCCATGGGCCCAGAGTTTCTACAGCAAACGGCACAAATATGTAATCTTTTAATATACTTACATACTTGCACCGCTTGCTGGACTCAGCATTTTCCGCCGTGGCTCCCGCTTTATGCGCTGTCCCCCTGAGATGCGACGCGGCGAGGGTGTCGACGCACGTGGCGTCCCACACCAGAGCACGTCCCCGTTCCCAAGGGACCAACTTCATATTAATTTAATAATAATAATAAAACTTTATTTCAGAATAAATTCCATGTGTTAGTAACAATTTTTAAAGAAATCTTATAATATCTAGTGTTAGTAAAAAATACAAAATTATAATATTTTTTTTTTTTTTTTTTTTCCTTTTCTGGGGCCCAGGTCACCTGCTGACGTGCAGGCGTATCCAGTGCCCCAAGAACGGAGAGTACCACATATCAGCCCACACGGCCAGGATGCTGCTGGGGCTGCCCCTCACGCGGGCGAGGATTGAGGCACAGCGCTTCCTCATAATAGCATGGAATCCATCCACCCGCGCCTCTGCTAGCATCCCAGAGGCACTGCAACGACGGGGCAGCCCCATCAGCACCCTGAACGCGTTATTGTACTGGACACGAAGGGCGCTGTATGCCTTCTGCGTATAATTGACCCACAGGCTGCATGTATAGAAGGTTTGGCAAAAGGCTCTAAAGAGAGTGACTTTTACCTCGCCCGCACAACGATTTTTATGTTTAAGTTTTTGTTTTTAGTTTAATTAATAATTCAGTTTTTTTTTAAATCACTGTAGGTACCTTAATACATAAATAAATATATTTCTCTTTGCCTGGTCCGTCCACATTATTGGAAACTCATACTCTTGCCATCGACTTTCCCCTGAAATAACCATGTTCTCCATTCGTTTTTTAACAGCCAAATAGAACTTGCCTGAACAAAATCATTTTAATATTATACGAATTGAAACCACATGGTTGACCTGATTCCACAAGTTTTTCGCAACGTAGCTTGCTAATTGAAATTGGAATAAGTTTCGTCGGAATAAAACTTCAATGTTCACAAGAGATTTTTTTCCCTCCAACTTTTATCAATTATGTAAGATTTAATTCCGGCTTCGTTAAAAGTACCTTTTAGTTTATGCTAAAATGTTTCTACTAAGTAGGTAGAAATATTTTTGTTGGATTACGGTTAAGGCTCATTTTTCTCTGCTCACTATAGGCTGTCTCGCTCGCACAATCTTTTTTATAGATTTTTTAAGTCTGAGTGTTTTTTTAGAAATCTATCAACTTTCTAGAAAATAAAATTACGCCAATGCAATGCGAACCATATCTTTCAGATATCATCTTCGGGTTACTGTTAGTGCTTGTCCTCACTCTGTTAAGCAATAATGCAGTGGTCTTGCGTCTTATAGCAAAGAAGTCATCTGTATTGGCCTGCGCAAACATTGCCGACGCACTACAGTAGCGTGGCAGCCCCAACATTATCCTGAAGCTATTATTGTAGTGTAACAAGCATTATAATTGAAAATAACAAACAATTCCCGCTCTATCTCATATTTGACCTTTAGTACATATTTGTATAGAATATAGAATCCACTTCATCGCTTTTATCCACAATATCGAATTATGTAATTATGCGGTTCATCAATCTTTCTTTAGCACATTTTTCCATTAGAATGAACAGAGAGGCGTGCTTCCACGAACCAAAATTTCATAAGCTACAACCTAACTAGGTATTACAAATATGGTTATTCTTAAAAAGTTAGGTACAATCATGTTATATTAGTGGTTTATCAACTGTTGCATATATTTTATTTATTATTTAAATTATTCATTGTGGAAAACCAACAGTTGACTATTGTATATAGATATTAAACAGCAAAATTCCCTAAGAACTATTAAAGGTTTTCACATATAAACATAAAATTAAATTAATCAAATTAACAAGCAAAGGAAGAAAACATCGCTACAGAAGAATAATAACAATATAGGTGAAACACAAGTTACCTAAACTAATAAACATTATACAGGCATTTTCGACCGCCTCCGTGGTCTAGTGAACTCGGGAGGTCGTGGGTTCGATTCCCACCGGGGGCAAGTTGTACATTGTATAATTTGTCTCGGTCTGGGTGTTTATATGTATAATATTTATATATTTACAAAAAAAAAGTATAATATGTAGTTTATCAACCATCTAGTTTCCGTAACACAAGCCTCGTAGCTTACCACGGAAATTAGATGGCGGTGTGTGACCTGTCTGGAAATATTTATTATTATTATTATTATTTAATTATAATTGATGCTTGCTATTGACCTATTCAACATACCGAAGTTAACTGACGTCTAATGTCTGCAGCCTTGGAATGAAATAAATCAATGTCCAGCTCTTCTGCAAGGACATTGAAATCATTAAACACTCTCAACAAATAACTGTTCTGCCTATACCTAGTACCAGCGTATGGCACGAGCAAGAAGGGAGAACGTCGGAGATTTGGTCTTGGGACTCGCAGTCCTATACCAGCCAGCAACTCAGACTATCAGATATCAGAACAATCAGAAATATCAAATGAGGGGATTTTAAAACATGAGCTATTTCATCTACTATCATACTGCCTCT
This sequence comes from Tinea semifulvella, assembly GCA_910589645.1. Taxonomy (NCBI): domain Eukaryota; kingdom Metazoa; phylum Arthropoda; class Insecta; order Lepidoptera; family Tineidae; genus Tinea; species Tinea semifulvella. Next base: position 10,425,107 of record OU342599.1, read on the forward strand.
TTAGTCTAGCGGTTAAGTTGTCTTGCTTTGTCGGCTTTCGAGTTACTCACTAGCAAATAATCTAACCAAAATCTGACTTACCTGGTAGGGTTCCACTGTACTAGGCATTGTATTCTCATAGGTATTTTTTTTAAGATATAACTCATTATCCGAAAAACAAAACACTACTAAAGGCCGCGTTCAAAAATTACGATATCCATCGTGATAAATACCTAATGGCTGGGGAGTTAAACGGCCGGTTGCAGAAAGGAAGATTTGACATGTTTAACGTATGTCTATGAAGCACGTCATTGCATACCCAAAGTGATAAACTAACTACCAATCACGTAGAATATATTAAAATGTTTATCATATATTGTTTTATATTATTGTGTATTTTATATTACTGTAAGTGTTATTATTAATTGATCACACTCACACCCGAGAGACGAAAAAGATAGAGAAAGAATTACGTAAGTCAACGTTCGCGCGAGTTGCGATATTTTTAGGATAAATTATCTGCACCGTAACTTAAAATTTTGCAACCGAATAATAAAAATTAAAAAAATTGTTCTTTATTTTTATTCTTAATTACAATATTAAAATATTTGCTTTTTAATAAATTCCAAGCAGTATACATACCTAGGTCAAATCCTGCAGAAAACGCAAACGTGTTAGTGGATTTCGTTATTTATGTCGGAGCTTTCAACACTGGCTAGACTGTTAGTTGCAGCTCTATTTTCTCCGTAATAGTAAAGTAAAAAAAAGTAAAGTATCATCACGACCGTTTCCCTTACGGGGTGGTCAGAAACCACGCTTATAAATAAGCGGATTCACATTTAGCCAACTTTACTATAAGCCAATCATGACAAGTGGCCAGCTCGTCGATGTCTCCAGCGTCCCAAACTCGACAAATATCACAAATAAATTAAATATTATGTAAATAAATACTTACATTTACATAAATAAATATTTTTTTGTTTCCCGACCAGGAATCGAACCCGGTACCTCCGAGTCTAAATCCACGGACTTAACCGTTAGACCACGGAGGCAGTCTCTCAGTTCTCCGTAATATTTTATGATATTTTCTATTTTAGTAGCAATATTGGACTGCAGTAAAGTTTGCTTCGGTTGGCTGCCTTTTAAAATAAATTGAACCTTCACAATGTATCCGAATTACTTTCATATTGGATTTTGCTAGAGACCTAGCACGGTTTAGTCCAGCTATACAATAGCATTGTAGCATGTAAAAAGTATGTATTTTTACCCGACTGCGCGACGCAAAGAAGGTGTATGTGTTTATCAGCCAATGTATGTATGTATGTTTGTTTGTTCCTTTGTGGCACGATGGAGACCAAACGCGTTGGCTGATTTTGATGATTCTCACGTCAATCGATACGTCTTCATCACGCGAGTGTCGCTGAAGATGTTACATCATTCAAATTTTATTAAGACGACAACCAGACGCCATATTGTGGAAACTTAAAAATTAAAGTCGACGAACTTAATTGAGTGGGGTATCATCGAATAGGTATTTGAAAATCAAGTCGAGGTTTCTCTTATCGTTTTTCGTTTAGACTTTAGAGTGGCCATTTGGAATCTATAACGATTTAAAGTTGGTTAGTAAACATTATCATTAAAAAAATCAATGTAAGTCCTATCTTCACCTACCTACCTATAATAGAGATGTAATAAAGTTCATATAACAAGCAAAAAGTATCATCACGGCGGTATCGATTTTGAGGTGGTCAGAAACATTATATATACTTATAACAGACAGCGATAACTAAATTGATTAAAATAAAAATAATAAATTAAAAAAACCCGCCTGCGTTAAAGATGATCTTGAATTAAAAACTGTAAAGAAAAAAAATAAAAACTAAAAAGAAAAAAACAAGCTCAAGTGTTCCGTCGCCAAAAACTTTGATAACCGCTTAACGACACCATTGATATAATTTTATTACATAACAACTTTAAGGATCGCGATCCATTGTTGAAAGAAAGAAAAAAGTTTATTCGTCACAAAAAAAATAAACACAAGCAGATAAATAATAATAATACAACAAACAAAATAGTGTGGTGACAAATAGGGAATCAGCTCAGCAATAAGCTGCAACTCTCGGTCACAGCGCTGATATTCAGCTGATCCCTCACAATAAGACATTAAACTTTAAAATATACCTAAATATTGTCACGGGGAAAGTGGTAACAAAGAAAATTGAAATAAAAACTACAAGAATAAATATATACTACTATTTATTAAAAAAAGAAAAAATAAATGTAGGTACAAAAAATATATATATAAAAAAAAAAGATATTCTACCCGGGGGTCGTGGTTATTAAAAGAGGTGGTCAGTACAATAGCTTTCCGCCATGCCACGGAGCGGTACTCCCCTGGCCAACTCGCTGTGCCGCGCCGAAGTGAGGATCTGGTCGCTGGGCGTAGTGCAGGCGGGGGCTGGTTGTAGTGCAGGCAGGGGCTGGTTGTAGTGCAGGTGGAGAGGCCGCTCTATTCTGATCATTTCTGATCTTCAGCGTAGGCTTCACAAACATAATACCAACTTGTGGAATCGTTAAATAATTACATACATACATACATACATATCTTCACGCCAGGTCCCTTGCGGGGTAGGCAGAGACAATTGAGCGCCATTTGTCACGATCTCGACATACCTCTTTCGCTTCTTCGACATTCATCAACCTCTTCATACATGCCCTTTTGTTTCGATGGCTTTTTATTGCACCGGCAGATATTGTTTTATTTATTTGATCGTGATAAGTGAGTCTTGGTCTGCCAGGGCCTCTTTCACCCACAACTTTCGCATTATATATCTGGTTCGTCAATCTCTCTTCAGTCATCCTTTCAACATGCCCGAACCATCGGAGCATGCCTTTCCTTATTTTTGTCCCTATGCTTTCTTTCATACCCACCTTTTTGCGTATTTCGTCATTACGTATGCGGTCCGTTAAAGTAACACCGCATATCCGACGCAACGACCTCATTTCCACTGCATTAACTCTACTCTCATGCGTGCTCTGACATATCCACGTCTCACTTCCATACATAAGTGTTGGTACCAGCATGGCATTCTGTATGGCGAGTCAGGCTTTGTCACTGACATTTCGACTGGCGATCAGTGACCCCAGGGCACCGTTAACACTATTTCCCGCGTTCACTCTTCTTTCAACATCCCTATCATACTTCCCATCCGCAGTGAAAACACTGCACAGATATATAATTTCATTTACTTGTTCTAGAGTTTCATCATCAATCTTTATCGTCACGGTTGTCGTCCTTCTTCTTTCAAACACTAGTACCTTGGTTTTTCTCGCATTCAAACGGAGTCCTTTTTCTGCACATCCCTCTTTCATTTCCGTGACTAGTGATTGCAGTTGTTGTTCGGACGATGCCATTAGAACAGCATCATCTGCATAAAGCAGGCAGTTCATCACTAGATCACTCATCTTTATCCCACAGTCACTCTCTCTCACTCTTTTTAGGCATTTGTCGAGATATAGAGTGAATAATCTGGCCGAAAGCACACAGCCCTGTTTGACGCCCATTTGGGATTCAAAGCAAGGCGACATACCTCCTTCCACCCGCACACAAGCTTTACAGCCCTTGTACAGGGATTGTATAGCCTGTAGCAGTTTGTCCTCCACTCCATACTCCGGCAATATGTCCCAAAGCTTCTTTCTTACAACTCTATCAAAAGCCTTCTCCAAATCCACAAAAGCACAGAAAACCTTCTGGTTTAAGGCCAAAAACTTCTCTGTGATATTGCGGAGCGAGAAGACTTGATCAATACATCCTCTTCCAGGTCTAAAGCCTCCTTGTGCCTCCCATAAAAGATCTTCAGTCTTCTCTTGCAGTCGTTTCGTGAGAATCTTGCCATACATCTTGCTCGCCAAACTGATCAAACTAATCGCTCGGTAGTTGGCACAGTCCAATCTAGATCCTTTACCTTTGTATAAAGGAACGATGACTGATTGCTGCCAGTCCTCCGGTACTCTTCCCTCCTGCCAGCAAAGGTTGCACAGCAGATGGAAAGCGTTCCAGACCGGTATACCTCCGTATTTAATCATTTCGGCGAGCACTCGATCTTTTCCCGCTGCTTTGCCACATTTTAGGCTTTAACACACACACTTTAGGTTAAATAATTGTCATTAAATAATTACATCAGACCCTCGCAAACCTGTTCTAGGAGCTGTCTTGCCGTCTTTCAAAGGATCGTTAGTGTGACGTCAATCTATTGAGCCTACCTTGCATTTAAATTATGTTTTAATTGTTTTAGCAATCAAATGCTATTCTATTCTAAGACGGGGTGACACGCAATCCGATCGATTGACAATAACTTATAACAGGTGTTTTTTTAGAGGTATAGAACTTTGAAATGGAATAAAACAAGAATGAATATTAATTATTGTCATGTAATTGACTTTATTCAAAAGATAATCTTTTGGCATTATACTTTTAAGAAATATAATCTATGAATTTTCTAGGAAATAAAATTAACTACATTTTGGACATATTTGGTTAGGTAGGGAGAGGAGTAGAATGGTGGATGATGAGCGTCTTATTGCGCAATAAAATAAAAAAGGAGGCTTCCTTTGTAAACCAGCCTATTGTCGGTCGCAAGCCCGATACACCATTCTTCTCATCTCTTACCCATACACAATGGACCCGGTGGTGAATCTATAGATGCTTAGAAATTTGGTTTCTCTCTTTCATATACCTAATTTTTGAAAGAGAAAAATAGCAAAAACATTTGTAACGATTGTCCTCTATTTTACTATATTATAAAAAAAATACTTTAATAATATTAGATTGTGCGAGCGAGAGAGATGCAAAGTGTTAAACCCTCATAAACCTCATTTCTGTGCTTTCAAGATTATTCGAGTGAAAAAATTAAATGAACCCACCACGCAGAACTTGTCATCGGAGACATAAAGAACAAATACCGACTCACTTTATCGTTTATTACATTTAGATAGAGCTTGTTTTTTTAATACATATATCTACTATCACGGAATAGTCCATTAAATAAGGTAAAACGGTTTTTACTGGGATGGTACCACTAAGTACCTTACAGATGCTCTCAATGTCCTGCAGAGGCGGGCTATTCGAATAGTGGACGACACTTCAGTGTCTCAAACTCACGAATCGCTGCGAGATGTGGCCTCCTTGGGCGTGTTCTACAAGCTATTCCACGGTGAGTGTTCAGAAGAGCTCCACAACCTTATTCCTTCTTCTCAATTCGCAACAGGCCAAAATATGCACCCCCATGCCGTAGCCACTTATAAATTTGGAGACTCTTACATCTGTCGCACACTGAAGATGTGGAATGCTCTCCCAGCCAGTGTGTTTTCGCATTCCTATAACCTGCAGCCCTATTCCATTACTTTAGTCGCAAACGTTATTAGTGGATTTCCTTCTCTCTTCCTCTATAATCGCTCGACCTTGACATCGGCTGTGCAAATATCAACTTTAATAGCGTGATGTATATATAGTTAACGGATTCCATTATATAATGTTTGCGCTTAAATAACAAAGGGCTGTTAGAGTCCTTGCGAAGTGTGAAAAAGCATCTGGATAGGCCGGCATAATGGTACGGACGTGATAGCATATCTTCTCGACCCCAAATAGCGCAAATTCGTAATCTGTACCATGGTTGGCGTAGTTTATTATTTTTAGTAATTTGCACAACTTGAGGTTTTCACTGCCTCCATGGTCTAGCGGTTAAGTCTAGTAAAGTAGATTTAGATGCGCCGGGTTCGATTGCATGTCAAGACACAATAATTTATTTAATTTATTTGAGGTATTTCTCGAGTTTCCTTCGCTATTGACATCGACAAGTTGCCACTTGCCATGATGGGCCTATAGTTATCTTGGTTAAATGATAATCTGTTTCTTAAAAAAGCGTACTTTCTGACTACCCTGAAACGGATACTTAATAAATAAATATATCATTGTTTGTGGAAGAGAAGAAGATTAATTTGATACTGAAAACGCAGTTGTATAAACAAGTGGGAATTCATATGCCATTATAATAATAATAACGTTTATTGAGCTTTCTTATTGGTACCTATATACAAAGTTGAGTAAACAATATATAAAATATTCCTTAAATTTTACATTTTATGCATGCAAACATTTTTGATTGAATGCAAACCACAAGGATAGGCAATTTTAAGATGGTCCCTGACTCCTAACCAAGAAAACTTGTGTCCTAGGATGTCAGTCAGTTCCATATTGACTAATACTTATAGCTTCAGATAGCCAGCTTAAAAGGTATAATAATAAAAATAAATAAAAACAAGGTAAATCAAAGTACAAAAGAGGTTCCAACTCAACAGACCTGTAAAACGACACCAGCATAGATATTTTGTTATTATATATTATAACTATTGTCATCTTAAAGCCTTTCTGTTGTTGTAGGAAACTCATTTATAATTTATTAAATATTTTACCCACCACCAGGAAAAATGATAAATAAAAACATGCAATAGTTAGTTTTAAAGTTAATTAAAATGTTTACCTATTGTTATCTTTTAATGTAACATACTTATTATTACATTATAAGTTAAGAATGATTAGCAATATGGTTTTGTAGGTGGCGTTGTGTACGAACGTAGTCGTGTGCTGATTTCTGATTGGTTCAATAACGATGTTACGAGTCGCTTTAATGAATGGCGCGAATCATATCGCGCCAGATTACAAGAAAACAGCAGACGAGTCGGTCGTTGCGCGCCTTTAAAATAGTGAAGGTTGTAAATAATTATTGGCAATGGAAATAAATCATACAACATTGAAGACTGGTTTAATTTGAGAAATTAGTCCTAACACTATGAACTATGAAAGTATGATTACCAGTCGATCGGTTACTTAAATACTTATATATATGTATACTTACATATAAGTAGATTATACAGTGACATTATGCGGTGACGTGCACTTATTGGAAATTTTGGGCCACCGCGTAAAAGTAACTAGTGCCAGTTGTCCGGTCTGTTCAATTTAATGTCTATGGTTGTGATTTAAACCACGGCAATTAAAAACTGATGCGCTGCTTTCTGTCTTTCACGAATAATGTCCAATTAAAAAAGAAACATTTATTTCTGAAAATTGAGCTGTACTTTTTGGCTATAATTTATTTATTAATAGAATGGCCAACAATGCTAACACGACACAAGTATTTATACTTAAAAGTAGGGGGTGGAAACAAGCAATTGATAAAATTCGGTTCACATAGAAAGTGGCGCCACCTAGTAGACGGTAGGGAGTATTTATATTAATTTAATGCTAATTAATTCAATCAATACGTTCAATTCATTCAACATGTCGGCCATTATTGTCAACAAGCAAACTATACAATCTATAAAATTTAAATGTATTGTGTAACTTTTAGTATCGTAGTATTTATATTAATTTAATGTTCATTAATTCAATCAATACGTTCAATTCATTCAACATGTCGGCCATTATTGTCAACAAGCAAACTATACAATCTATAAAATTTAAATGTATTGTGTAACTTTTAGTATCGTAGTATTTATATTAATTTAATGTTCATTAATTCAATCAATACGTTCAATTCATTCAACATGTCGGCCATTATTGTCAACAAGCAAACTATACAATCTATAAAATTTAAATGTATTGTGTAACTTTTAGTATCGTAGTATTTATATTAATTTAATGTTCATTAATTCAATCAATACGTTCAATTCATTCAACATGTCGGCCATTATTGTCAACAAGCAAACTATACAATCTATAAAATTTAAATGTATTGTGTAACTTTTAGTATCGTAGTATTTATATTAATTTAATGTTCATTAATTCAATCAATACGTTGAATTCATTCAACATGTCGGCCATTGTTGTCAACAAGCAAACTATACAATCTATAAAATTTAAATGTATTGTGTAACTTTTAGTATCGTAGTATTTATATTAATTTAATGTTCATTAATTCAATCAATACGTTCAATTCATTCAACATGTCGGCCATTATTGTCAACAAGCAAACTATACAATCTATAAAATTTAAATGTATTGTGTAACTTTTAGTATCGTAGTATTTATATTAATTTAATGTTCATTAATTCAATCAATACGTTCAATTCATTCAACATGTCGGCCATTATTGTCAACAAGCAAACTATACAATCTATAAAATTTAAATGTATTGTGTAACTTTTAGTATCGTAGTATTTATATTAATTTAATGTTCATTAATTCAATCAATACGTTCAATTCATTCAACATGTCGGCCATTGTTGTCAACAAGCAAACTATACATTTTAGTAAAAAATAAAATTTAAATGTATTGTGTAAGTTTTAGTATCGTATGTTAAAATAGTAACACAATACACAATATTTTTAAATTTTCGCGCCTAGTTACATAAATGGTTGCGGACTACTAACTAAATCAGAAGTTAGATGCTGCAACTTATAGTCGATCACTATAATACCACAGCAATCTTAATGGCCTAAAACATAACATATAAAATAGGTCTTACAAAAGCTTTGCATAATAAAAAAAACAATTGACGTGCTCTGGATTAAACTAGCAAATGGCTCGACCTAATTGTTTTTTAAGCTATTGCATAGCTTTTATCGCGGGCTTTGAGCGCGGCGACCGAATCAAGAAATTCCGTAACGAAAATAAACAGTAAAATAAGAATAAGATCATTAGGTTTTACACCCGTTTTCTTTAACGACTGGTGTCCTCCAAGAATCCTTATTTTTTATTTTTAAATACATTTAATCGATAAATCACCTATGATGACGCGGGTGGGGGTCGCATGCCCGACTCACCGTGAGGACTAAGGAGACCCCAAGGCGCCTACGGACTAAAACCCTATAAACCGTCTCTCTTTCACTGTTGGCCCTGCGTGCCTTAACACCTAAGTCTGAGTCGTGGCTACGGAGTGAAGGCACTCGTTCGCCGCGTCAAAATCGGTATTCTCAACCTTTTAAACCTCAAAAACTTTAACTTTAAGCAACATGTAAAAAAATACCATTTTTTTAAGCTTATTACACTGTGGATGAAGCTCTAAAGGACGACAATATTTTTCAATTGTAATGACATTATTAATTATGACATTATTATTTTTAGTTAGGACATTATTAAGAGGATTAATATTAATTCTGACAATGCCTCTATACAGCTGCAATAAATACTTTTCATAGTAGTCTAGTTATATTTAAGTAGGTATATAAGATTTTAACATAATAATTTTAATAATTAGACATTTAATATTTAGCTTTATTTTAGTGTAGGTAAATAAGACAATGCCCCTTTACAGCTGCTATCCACTATTAGAATTAAGCTTGTTATTCTGAGGCACTATGCCCTTATTAGCAGACTGTTCCTTGCTAACAACAGCCAGCTATTTCAGCCATTTTTATGTATATTGACTTAATATAAATAGAATAAGAAAAAATAAAATTTATCGAATCCAAGTGTTCATATAGGCTCCTAAGTATAATAAATAAACAATAGGCATAACTGTTAGCATTTTAAATATGTTCAGTAAACTAAGGAACAATTAGCATAAGACAAGTGACTACCAGATCTTCGTTCAAAAAACTCGTCTATCTACACCTTTTATATAGCTCCCATCAATTTTAATAAGTGTACAAATAAAGTAACGTATAATCACGACCGTTTCCCTTTGGTGGTGGTCAGAAACCACGCTTATAAACACCGTGCCGAAGTCTGCCGAACTGAAACGACGTTAGACGATGCACGGCTTTCAACGCCGCACCGCTGTGCCGGTCGGAGTGGGGGGTGTTAGGTTTATTGTCGTTACGGAATTTCTTGATTCGGTCGGCGCGCTCAAAGCCCGCGATAAAAGCTATGCAATAGCTTAAAAGTATCATCACGACCGTTTCCCTTTCGGGGTGGTCAGAAACCACTCTTATAAAGAAGCGGATTCACATTTAGCCAACTTTACTATAGGCCAATTATGACAAGTGGCAAGCTCGTCGATGTCTCCATCGTACCAAACTCGAGAAATATCACAAATAAATTAAATAATAATTAAATGCATTTATTTACATTAATAAATATTTTTGTGTCCCGACGAGGAATCGAACCCGGTATTTATTTTTATTGATTTATTTCAAATTTTATTGCACATAAATATACAAAGGCGTGACATAATGTCGCTTGACATTCTCTGCCTGTCAGACCTTCGGGACAACGAGAACATTTATGTGAGGTAGGTGCAAATATCAATTAAAGTTAAATATATTAAAAATATATAATTAATAATATAACGGCTGAATTGGCTGCAAACGGCAAACGCAATAAGTACATAGAGTTGGCAAATCGTTACTATTTTGTGCCGTTTGCCGTAGAGACGATGGGCCCTTGGTCTGAGGACGCTAAATCGTTAATACGCGACATAAGCGTTGCCATCCGAGCGTCAACAGGTGATCCTTTGAGTAGGGAATATCTTATTCAAAGGATCAGTGTTGCCATCCAACGAGGCAACGTCGCCGGAGTCCTCGGAACATTGGGTTCATCTTCTCCTGGATTCGATGACATGTAGATTATAATCAAGATATTTGTAAGTATTTAGTTTTTATATTAATTAGGTTTATCTTTTAGTTTATTTAATTTAAGGTTTTGTTCAGTTTATTTTTAACTTTATTGTTTAGGTAGCTTTAATTTATATTTATTGTTTGTATTTGTGTATCTTTTAATAAGATTCCAGTTAGTATCTTAAAAATATAAGTCTATAGAATATTATTTATTGATTATAATAAATATTTATTAATAAAATTACATACGAATTCATACACACATACATATATAAACTACATAAATAAGTAATACTATTTATACCTCCGAGTCTAAATCCACGGACTTAACCGTAGCGTTAACACGCTTCAAGGAGGCTTCAAGGTACGTTGCCTTATGTACCTTGAGTTTGACACTATTCTTCGAGCTTAGTGACATGCTAAGGCGTCCGTCCGTTTGACAGCTGAAAGGAATAATTGAGTGAAGATGCCGTTGAAGTCTAAAAAGTCTAAGGATGTTAGTTTAATGTTGTTGCGTATAAAACGGTTAATGAAAATCAGTGGTTGCTTCAACACACAATCATTAAAAGCTTTGAGTTTTATCAAGTTGCCATGTCAACTGTAAGTAAGTCTTAACTTTAATTAAACATTGATTGATGGTTGAAGCAGTTCAAAACAAATGAGTTATTGCGTATATTTTAAGCCAACAATATTTTTGAGTTGCGCTAAAACACTTGCCTTTTGACCCGCGGCGTTACCCATAGACAAAAATTCCTTCAGTCGATCATGACGTCATGTTTAACCCTGGGTTCCAGGGAACGCCTCTACCAAATTGTAATGATAATCGGCCAAGTATTTGAGGTGTTATAATACCAATCTAACAGGCAGATATAATATGGCCGTGGAGTCACATGTCGTGGTTAGATTATGGCGTCATATAGAGTAGTAGTAGTAGAGCAGTGGAGAGATACAGGCTGATGATGATGATGATGAATAAATTTAATGCTCATTTTTTATACTTGCACTACAAGTGACCTGATAGTAAGTCTTGCGGAGGAGTTGGATCTTTTCAAGTCAAAGCAACAAATATCAGACGTTACTACATCTTGGTTTTGCATCAGAACAGATGGTCCCGGACTTGGTCTTGCACTCTTAATCTAGGTCTAGCGCAAGAGTCTCGCAAGACTCTTGCTGTGACTCAAAATGCATATATGTATTGTGCTCAGACTCAAGTGTCTGTCCGCAAAATACTATCTCGAGAACTACATTAGTCTGAATTACTTATAATTTCCAAAAATGTATACAGAGGTGTAACATTTTGTCAGAGCGAAAAACAAAATGTCTATTCCACATCGGAACAGTAGCTACTTTTGAGGTTATTTCATGACGACCGATAGACACCAGTCTTCCATTATAGTTCGATTTTTTCTCTCTGAACCCTAATAAAGACAGACACGACGCAGTTACAATGGAAAGAAAAAAGGTAATCCCAAAAATATTTTTTAGCAAAATTTATCGATCTTAGTCAGTACACGCTTCCGATGCCGTTTTAAAACGATACCTCTGTACCTACATAGGTATTCAATATTAATTACGTATCTTCCTGCTGACTCATGTCAGGATTTAACACGTTAATGAGTTTAAATTGCCATGAAACTATACATATATGTATAAATGTATATCTATGTGATATTACAGTACAACATTAAAATGCCTCCATGGTCTAGCGGTTAGGACCTGTTCGGATCCTGGTCGGGACACAATTATTTATATGTTATATTTCAAGAGTGCGTGGTTGCCACTTGTCGTGTTGGGCTTATAGTAAAGTTAGCTATATGTGTTGTCGTTCCTAACAAAACGCTCGTTTCTAACTACCTCGTAAGGGATATGGTCGTGATGATACTTTACTTTTGTTTTACAGTTTAATACATTTTCATTGTAGTGTGCGGATTGCGATGATTTACGAAAAAAGGTTTTTCTATTATAGTTAAACTGCCTCCGTGGTTTAGCGGTTAAGTCCGTGAATTTAGATTCGGAGGTCGGTACCGATTCCTGATAGACACAATGTTTATTAATTTAAATAAATACACTTAATTAATATTTAATTTATTTGTGATATTTCTCGAGTTTGGTACGCTAGAAACATCGACGATCTTGCCACTTGTCATGATTGGCCTATAGTTAAGTTGGCTAAATGTGAGTCCGCTTCTTTATAAGAGTGGTTTCTGACCACCCTGAAAGGGAAACGGTCGTGATGATACTTTACTTTTAAGCTATTGCATAGCTTTTATCGCGGGCTTTGAGCGCGGCGGCCGAATCAAGAAATTCCGTAACGACAATAAACCTAACACCCCCCACTCCGGCCGGCACAGCGGTGCGGCGTTGAAAGCCGTGCATCGTCTAACGTCGTTTCAGTTCGGCAGACTTCGGCACGGTGTTTGTGTGCGTGCGACTAGACGTATGCGTGTAGACTAGCTGCTAACTGCTCATAACTGATTCTATCTCTTTTAGACACAATGCTAGGTGAGACAGTGTGCTTTTTGCCCGCGTCCACGAGTAATATAAAAAACTTGAATTAATATCAAAGAAAAAAGAACTGCATAAATAAAATAAATAAATAATTATAATTGCATAAGTTGATAAAAAAATGCTATGCAATAGCTTTACCGCGGCAGTTTACTATTATGTTTTTTTTTAGTGATATTATAGTAGAGATGCTTTGAATTATGTATAAAGAAGTGTGTTTGAGAATTGACCCCCAGGCTTTTACGGCCGTGATGATACTTTATCCAAGATTTGTTCCGTTTTCGCAATAGATCATTTTTTACGATAGCAGTGGCAGGACAAGCAATTTTGTCGCAATTTATGGACCAAATTGGAAAATGTACTTTAGGGAAAATTATTTTTGGCTTTCCTATCCTGTAAATATTGTTACTTGCGATCGGAACTTTTATTTGATTTTTTATAAATACCTATCCAACTTTAGACTGTATTAGCTTAGCTGTACAGAGGGGAAATGTTGCCAGTCTTCCTGGGACTATCACTGAAGGGTCGTCTCTAGAGGACATTTTTTACTTATGGTTTATTTTTTATTAGGTATTATCTATCCTGATCTTACTGAAGAGCTAAATAAACTAAACTAAGGCTAACTTTGAATCCGCTTATTTATAAGCGTGGTTTCTGACTACCCCGAAAGGGAAACGGTCGTGATGATACTTTACTTTTTTACTTTACTTTTTTTATATAGGTCTACAGAAAAGTGCGATGGCATATGTCTATATCTTAAAGACATACATACTATATATATATATCCATATTAATAGTTTAAAAAATGGGCAATTATAAATCGGTAATTGCAAAGCTATTTAGACAAATACGGTATTAATCCTTATCATATTAAATATATATGTTTTATTTTGTAAATCTGATATAGCTGAGTTTTCCTTGCAGATTCCTTTCTCAGTCAGATTAAACATTAACAGGTCACTGGAATCTGCTAAGCTGCTGGTCTTCTGCTAACAACTTACTTATTGGACCACTTTGCTGCTTGGTCTTCTACTAGCAGGAGTAGAATCATTCAAAATAATTAAATTATTTGATTCCTACGGAACGGTAAGTTCAATAAGGATAACTTTTTTCAAGTTCCGAGAATACACTAAGATGTCTGGCCTATAATGGTGTTCAAATGAATCCATGAGAATTTTCCAGCCTGATGCGGCGCCAAGGATCGAGGTGGGCTTGCATTTAGTTTAAATCTATAACAGATGTACGTAAGAAAAGTGTATTTCTCATTGCTACATGCCGGGGAGGTTTGAACCGACCTTTATAGGATTTAAGGTACGCGTTCTTACAACCGAGCCAAAACAGCGTCTAATTTCATGTATTTCCTATTTATTGATTTTTTCTTCGCTTTCTGACTAAATGTAGTATAATAATCTCTTCAATAATTCATATCACGAGGTCTTCTATGATAATGTTTTGGATACATTGAGTGCGGTTAATATTTGAGTGATTTTCCTTTGATCGAATTTCCCGCTCCTGATATCGATGCTAGGTAGTACTCATCGCTGGATCCATATAGGTAGGTAAGAAGTCAGGTGTTTCAACAACACATTGTATATTAATTTAAGACTTTATTGCACAAATTCAAATTCATTTATTCAGTAAATTGGCAATATTACAAGCACTTTTACACGTCAGATACATTTAGAAGTTTATACAATTATATGAAGCTATACAAAAATTAAACATGATATAAACTGAACAACTCAATTTACAAAATACATTAGTATTGAGCACACACAAAGATATTAGTTCAGTTTTTTTTTAAGATAAAAACGTAATACTACTTACTGCATTATGCAATATACAGGGTGTTTGGAAGGGAGCTGTACATACGCCTAGGGTAGAAACTAGGGATAGTCTGCCACCTACCCCCGCCCAATATATTGGCCTTGGCCTCAAGGTTTTTTTTTAATTTATTTTTATTTTTTATTTGACTTTTTTGTGATTTTTTTACTAAAACTACCTGTAGCTCAAAATCTATCCATGGGACCGGTCTGCTGGGAATGGTCTTGTTTTAATCGTTGAGTCTTAGGGTCCTGCAAAAAAATATTTTACACCAAAAAATTGTGGAGAAGAAAAGTTATGGGGCCTGAAGTACCGTAGTAAGGTAAAGAAATAATTTTAAGTGCAACTTTCTATGGGGTTTAAAAAAAAACTAACAGGGTTGGAGTTCTTCTGATTTTTTTAAAACATCCTCAGTCCATGCCCTTTCTAACGATATGCTAAAAGTGTAATTATCACTTTTAGTTTTAAAGTTATTAATTAATTTCCGCAACTAGGGCACTTTAAGCAAAAATTTCAACTAATGAAAATTAAATGTGTTCGATCGTAAAAGGATGGCAAATGAAAAACATTAGTCATTACCAAATTTTTTGTTGCTGTATAATATGTATACATTTACAAAAAAAAAAAGTATAATATGTAGTTTATCAACCATCTAGTTTTCGTAACATAAGCCTCGTAGCTTACCACGGAAATTAGATGGCGCTGTGTGACCTGTCTGGAAATATTTATTTATTATTATCTTATTATGCATGGTGAATAAGGCCGCGTCTGAAAATCGTGATATCCATCGTGATAAATACATAAACGTTGGGGGAGTGTTATTATTAATTGATATCGCCCACAGCCGAGAGTCGAAATAGATAAATAATTACGTACATCAACGTTTGCGCGATCGTCGAACTCTCGCTACCTACTTGATTAGGGTCAGTATGAGTGGCGATATTTTTAGGAAAACTTCTCTGCACCGTAACTTAAGACTTTATTACTGAATAAATAAAATAAAAAATACGTAGTTCTTTATTTTTGTTCTAGATTATAATATAAAAATATTTGCTTTTTAATTAATTTCACGCAGTATATAACAAGACGGCGCAAGACAATTGTATGACAATTTTTCTAAATGTGTTTTTACTTACGTAAAATTCTTTATATTTCTAATGGGATTTATAATAAATAAAATATAATCGCCTTAAAATCTACTTTTTATTATCATGTTTGAATTTTTACTCGGAAACGCTGCAGTTGCAAATGACTACCTGATGACGTCATGTAATAGTAAATAAACAACTACTTTACGATACTAACGTGGGGCCTCGAGGCAAAAACTTTATTTAAAGAAATATCAAAAAAACTAGTCGACGTCTCTGGTGACCCACGGGCTGGCAGCTTCCTCGCTGAAAATATTAGTATCGAAATTCAACGAGGAAATGCTGCGAGTGTTTTGGGCACCATGCCACTGGACAATGGCCTGGAGGAAATTTTTATATTGTAAGGTTAAGGTTGCAAAAAATTTTATTATATTTAATTTGTTATTTAGATTTAGTTTATTTTTTAGGTTAATTAATAATATTGTAATTATTTTATATTGTTTGTATATTACTTCGAATAAATTTAGTAAAATAGAGTGAAATCACGATACTAGCATAACTATTTGCTTTTAATTAAGTTGATTCCAATTTATTATTTTTCCTTTACTTAGTGCTCAAATACGCTGACGAATATTTTGAGGTAACTTTCATAACCTCTAAAATTATGTATTTATTTTATTAAAATATAAATGATTTTGTTATTTAAAACGAAAAACAATAAGATTCCCTGTTACAACTAGTCATCTCAGACCCAGATCCGGGGGAAGACCGGAATTTGTAACGAGGTGTTGGCCTCCTAACAAAAGTAGTATTCGCTGCACGTAACTACGGACAGGGCGTGTGAACCTATATTAGGTTAAATTTAATACGAGCGGGCGCGGCGGAGATATTTATTTTAGTAATTGCCATATTTTTTTATTTATTACCTAATGCGTCTTATAAAACTATGTTTAATGTAAATATATAATCTTACTTTAATAATATAAATTCACGGAGGACAATTTAAATATTTAATTCACGTTTTCTCAATGATTTTAAAGTTGCAACCCCATGGGTGATGTGGGGGAGATTTCCAACTTGAATATTCATATTGAACATTATTTGGGGTTAAAAAACTACCTTTTTGCCATTTGCCATATCTACTAAATAGAGGGCTTAGGATGACCGGGACAAACAGCTTTACCTATAAATCGATAAAATATCCATTAAGGTTAATGACACAAATCAATTAATAACGGGCTTTGTTAACTGTCGGATAAGCAGAGATGGTAAAACCGGCCTCATGTGAGCCCACTTTAACACAACCTCTCAGACATTACCGGTGCTGGCATGAGGGAAAATATCGTTTTCAACGTAATCAACTTAGACCGACACTTTCAATCGAAATCCCTTTTGGGACGAAAACTTTGTCATTGACGTGACATTCGGTAATGTCTGCGCGCTTAAAAAGGCCATTTTTTTTTCCTCGATTCTATTTAGTTCGTAAATGTTATAACTCAAATTGTATTCCTATTTCCGTCAATCACTATTATTGCTGTATAAAGCACAAATCAGATTATGCGTGGAATACTGTTCCCACCTCTGGGATGGTTTCGCCAAGATGTCTCAATGTATTTTAATGCCCTGCAGAAACGAGCTGTTCGAATTGTGGACGATGTTACAATCTCTTTTATATATATATATATATATATATATATGAGTGCTCTAAAGAGCTCTATGACCTTATCTCTTTATCTCCATTCCGCAATAGAATCACATGTACAGGTCAGAATATGCATCCACATACCGTAGTCACCATCCCTTCGCGTACGTATAAATTTGGGGACTCATACATCTGTCACACGTGGAATGCTCTTTCAGCCTCTGTGTTTCCACTTTCCTATAACCTGGAGTCCTTCAAGCGAAGTGTGAAAAAGCATCTAGTCAAGCCGGCATAGTGTTAGGGGCTAATTTCAGTCATGAGTGTCTGATTCCAGTTGCTAACATTCATGGACCTTGCGCGCCACTTACCACAAAGGTCGCAAGGTCACATGTCCTGCTGGTATAAAAAAAATGTTTGTATTCTCTTCTCCCGTTGGATGATTAATCATTTAATTTATATAATATTTTATCATTCAATTCAAGCAAGATGTTGCAGAATTTGATTTCTTGGCATTATAGCCTAAACGACGGGTATAATATGGGAGTTCTAAGCGCGGGAAAACCGCAAAAAAAATTACTACAACTTGTGCATGTATAGTGTCCAATATATAGTTTGGAATTTACCAATTGTTTTCCGGGTTATCGAAAATAAATTTTAAATCCCAGTCATTAAATGTAAGTCAAAAATTCAATTGAGATTATTGATTTGACTGAAATCGTAGACACCTGACGTCACGGCTTTAAATTACCTACTATTATATTAAGCAAAGATATCTTATGAATATTTGAATATCCTCGCCAAGTCGTCTGGTCAGCGTGGCGAGTGTAGGCCAAATTCTCCAGCTTTGGAAGGCCCATCTCCAGCAGTGGAGTTCTAGGACGCTGTGTTCTAGGGGCTGTAATGATGAAAGTTATCTGTTTTGCGAACATGGCGTTGACTTTTGACATACCCTTCTAAAATGTCCCGAAGGTTGATGGTAAGAGAATGCCAATCGGCATTACATACGCCTTTTGTTAACAAAATAATAAAGTTTTTAAATTAAATAAACAAAAAAAAAAAAAATGTTCTGGAAGGCCCATCTCCAGCAGTGGATGTCTAGGACGCTGTGTTCTAGGGGCTGTAATGATATACCATTATTTACACCATAAACAGAATAACTCACCATAACTTTTTACTATGTACTTAAATATGTATTTATTATTTATGTTTATATTTATTTAATATGTAGGATATGTATATTTAATTAGTATGTATTTATATTTCATTATTCTTGATCACAATAGTATTTCTGCACCCGCTTATAATGGATCCCCATTCACAAAGGTTAGTTGGTAGAAAATACGTTATATAGCATTAAGCTATAAAACATAATTTATTATTATTATTATGACCTACCAAACAAAAGAAGAATCATCAAAATTAATTAATAACTGGCGGAATAATAGCGTATTGACGTTAAAAAAAAAACAGTCGAATTGAGAACCACCCTCATTTTGAAGTCGGTTAAAACACCTTTGTATAACCGAATTATACAGTTGGATTTAAAAAGAAGTCTTTATCTTGCATAGCATTTATATCTTCTTATGAACGGATACCGAACAAGTAACAATACAGTGAAGGCTTGATATCTCCGCTTCGGCTGACGTGGCGTTTTATCTCAAAACCCTCCCTCTTCACAACTCAACCTTCGATTTCTATCAAGATTATACAACTACTAGAAAATGTGTCGTCTAACTTTCTATTTTTAATTCTACAAAAAAGTGTAAAGTATCTTCACGACCGTATCGTACGTAATTCTTTATGTTTATTCTAGATTATAATATAAAAATATTCGCTCATTAATAAATTCCACGCAGTATAATTTGCTTAGTAATTTTTTTGTTGGTAAATTTATTACCTAGAAAGCTGATGACTTCTTTCTCAAATGTAGACTCAGACTTGAAAAAGCTTTAAAAATGTTAAAGTGTGCGAGCGAGATGGATGAAAACCTTAACAAACATCTTAACTCATTGAAAAATAAATGACATTATGACAATCCTAATACGATACTTCATATAATCTTCGCATTTGCAGGTGTTTGCCAACAATTTGAAATTTACATTTTAACAATTTAGCCGAGTCTTTGTTTTTGGAATTATATTTGTTGGCGGTGTTGGTAAGTAATTTGGCGAGCGTGGATCTGACTTCAAAGGTGCCGCCGGTTCTTTTGACAATTTGCTTTTCATGAATATAGCCACTGTCGAGACAAGAGAAATCACAGAGCTCAGAAAAAGTCAGGAACAGAAAGGAATATAAAGTGGATACTTTTTTGTCGCTCGATATTGACACAATTGACAGAAAATTGAAAGAAATATGTCACTTCACTAACTACCTACTATATAAGGAATAATTAACATAAATAAAACACTGAAAAAAAAAATAACCGACTTCAAAACTATAACATGTAAAACTTAAACTAAAAAGTACTTAATAAAAAATATTATTAATTAATATTGTCTTTCTTGGCTGGCACCGACTCCAAAAATAACTGTTTATAAATATTAAATAGATACTTACATGTGACCATGCCACAGGAAGCGCTGACCATGCAGCCTCATTGTGCCATTGTTATGTCACGTAACGCATAATCAGCATCGCCTTAGTTTTAACTTTATAGACTAATTAATATTGTATTGTCACTTCATTTCTCATATCGAAAGTTGTCACACCTATGTTAGATTAAGCTTAGAATAAGTTTGTTTGTTAATTTTTAGTTTATTAGGCATAGTTAAGAAATCGTTTTTTTAATAAAAAAAAATTTGTGTAACAATAATGTTTACAACAAATAATCGATTTTGTGTAACAATAGTGTTAAAAAAAAATACTTAACAAATGTTCAAATATAGTGTAGAAATTTTGTTAGAAAAAACCACGGCAATATCATATGCCACATCATTAAATAAATTATTTTGAATGATTAATGGAAGACTAAACAGCAAGTCGGTCCAAAGAGTAAGCTGTAAGCAGAAGACCAATAGCTAAGCAGATTTCAGCGACCTGTTAATATTTAATCTGACTGAGAAAGGAATCTGCAAGGAAAACTCACCTTTACAAATAAAAAAATACAGAATTAATTATAATTTATTTACTTTACAAAATTGTCTAATAACTTATCAGAAATTAACTACTATATAATACTGTCAATTAACATAACACATCAACAATAAATATATTTTAAATTTCAAATGTTACAAGGCATGTTGAAAGGATAAACGAAGAGAGATTGACGAACCAGATATTAATGCGAAAGTTGTGGGTCAAGGAGGCCCTGGCAGACCAAGACTCACCTATCACGATCAGATAAATAAAACTATAGCTGAAGGTGCATTAAAAAGCCATCGAAACAAAAGATCATGTATGAGCAGGTTGATGAATGTTGAAGAAGGGAAAAAGGTATGTCGTGATCATACAAGTGGCGCTCAATTGTCTTTGCCTACCCCGTAAGGGATTTGGCGTGTAGATATGTATACTTATTTTTTAGAATTTAGTATATTGTTGTCATTGATATATAATATGTAGTGTATGTAATAATATGTATGGATATATGTAGTATATGTATTTATATATATATATATATATATATGTATTAGTATTACTATATTTATTAGTATATAGTTAAACCGTAGAATTTAATACAATTTTGCACCTACCTTTCAATATAATGCTCAAGTTGTCCCAATGGTTGGCTAGGATAGAATGTCTAGCGGCATTATAAGCCCGCCTTTGTCTTTGTGCAATAAAGTGCCTTTTCTCATACTGCAATATGATTAAGAAACCGCCTCCTAACCTTACCATTGGAATGGTTGTAAAAATAGCAAGCTGTATGCTCAAATTTTTGAGATGAAGTCCAGATCTTAGTTAGTTGTATGTATCTGTTTATATTTTGGTATGACTGCATCTTGTTATGAGCATCTAATAAATAAATAAATAAATAAATAAAGATTTAAATAAATAAATATGTATGTATGTATGTAAATCACAAATATTTAAGTATTAGTTTGCCGTATAAGCTTTTACCGCATTTACCGTAGGAGTTTTGTTGAAACGATTGTCGTTTCTAGTCTTTACTAAGCTCTGTGGGTGGAATGTTCTAAACACGAGAAAATAACGTCACTGATGGTAAACCGGAAATTAAACGTTTTTCTAAAGACAATTTACATTGTCTTACATAATTTTGTAGCTACCTAAACCTTATTTTGTAAAGCTTATACATTGAGAAAATTGATTCTTGATGTAATAAAATATCGTCGGTTAAAGACATCATGGGGGTTTGTGCTAAATTGTATTGACAGTTATTGAAAAATAGCTGCGCCCCAGGGCGAAACGGGTTATCCCTATTTAGAAAGAAAGAAAGAAAAGTTTATTTGTCACAAAAAAACACAAGCAGTAAAAAAAAAAACAACAAACAAGATAGTGTGGTGACAAATAGGGGAGTCAGCTCAGCAATAAGCTGACTCGGTCACAGCGCTGATTTTCAGCTGATCCCTCACAGTGATATACCTAAATATAAAACTACCAAAAATATTCTACAAGGAATATAATAATGATTATTGTATCAAAATTAAAAAAGAAGCTATATTAATAAAAACTTGTCCTTCAAATAAATAATATAATATACATTATAATATAATATATATACAATTTGGCTATTTTTTAAAATAAAAAAATAAATATTTAGCGTCGGTGGGCGAGCCTGACGGTTGCTTGTTTTACCTCGCCTACATAAGCCGCCGGGGAAGGGACGGATAGGGCTGTCTATTGCCAAATGTCGTTAATAACTGCTGGTCAAGCCTCGGCCCCTAGGATCTCAGGGGTCGACCAGGAATCGAACCCGGTACCTCCGAGTCTAAATCCACAGACTTAACCGCTAGACCAAGGAGGCAGTTAAAAAAAAATACTTACAAAAAATAGCTCCTCCAAATCTCTGTCCTGTGGCATGGTGCCCAATACACTGGCAGCATTTCCCCTCTGAATTAAAATACTTAATTTTTGAGAGAAAAAACTGGCAGTTAGCCTTATTGTCACCAGAGACGTTGACACCATGAGCATTGAAACAATTCCTTTATTGTATACTGCACAAGTGGTTTATATTCTCAGGCTAAATACTCGAGTTTGCAATAGTAATTAGCATATTAAATTTCCATTCTTCAAAATGTACAATCACGTAAAGTATGATTGGAGTCATCTACAAATGATTAATCAAAATTTATGGCATTCACTTCGTTGCTAAAATGCTCGACCGTTCACCACAGAACGTTGGTGATCGTATTAACCCGGCCACAGACGTTTCTATAATATAGTAGCATTTTGTATTCCTTCATCACATTTACGTTATTCATTTATTTCGATAATGTAAGTAGGTATACAATTATTAAACGAGCTTTCAAGACGGCATTAGCAGAATCATACAGTATTTCAGGCTTCTTGTTGAGAAATTAAAAAAGGAGACTATGCAAAATTTATTCTAAGAATGAGTATGAAATGCTAAGAAATTGTCATCTCTCTTCCAGTATATTAATATTATAATATATATATATATGTTGTAAGTATGTAATTAGCTGGCAAATTACTTCTTATATTTGTCTTTTTATAATTGCACCTATATTTGTTCGTCCCCAAGGATTGTCTGTCACAAAATGCACAAATCTTCAGACAATAAGTCCTCTTTCGTGCTGTGCAATAAAATTTCTAAATAAATAAACAGTCCTTACAACAGAGTTGTTCTGTATAAATTAGCAGTAAGTTTTCCCTAATCAATAAATAAATAAATAGAAGTGTAAAAAACTGTTCTACTTCGACAAGAAAAGAAGATCAAATATAGCAAATATTTTGTATGAACATAACAACCAATGCCCGGTCTATCTTTTATTTGATCTCTTTGGTAATTAATTTGTGTCATTTCTGGTCTTCGCACAATGCCCTTAAGGAATTGAAAATGCCAGGGAAGTGGAGAATTTGTGTTAAGGTTTACCTTTAAAATTAATCTTAAACAATCTTAACAGAGGTTGCATTCACTTTTCGTAACTACGGACAGGGCATGGGGTAACCATTAAGGTTGAAGTATACGAATTCGTCCAGTGTTTTCATCTGCATATCTCTTTGAATAATTTCGCTCCTCACGTAACCTGGACGCCGACAATAGTACAGAGCGTCAGATTTTGTTGGGCTTGTAAACGTGCTCTCAGAGCAGCTGACGTGAGAGCGTATTAGGTCGGGGCGCGGCGTACGTGAGTTTACTGCGGATGTAGGCTTTATAAATGTTAGACTTCGTGCGGCAAACTAGAGAAATAACTCGCCATTGCTTGACATTTTTCAGATCATCCGCTCTGCTTTTTCCGTCAACTTTATAATCAAACTCATGAATGCAGGGAGTTGTTACGGTTACATGTGTAGCAGGCTTTAAAGCCATCAATTTTAGTAGAGATACTTATCTATAACTACCGCTCTCTAAATGGCCTATAGCTTCGCTAAATTACTGCCAGTCTTTACCAAATTCACCTAAATATAGTTGCCATTTATTATTTTTTTATATATGAGCGGTGGTGGCTCGGTTGTAGGAACCATTTCCTTTAAAACAGTCAGTTCAACAGTCCGGTCTTAAAAACAGTCAGTTCAAACGGCATGTAACCAATAAGAAATACACTGACGTATTTGTCATAGATTTGCAACACCACAATTTCCCTGGTTCGCTCGTTAAGTCGGTCTCGGTTCCACTAATACCAACCTGTGGAGTCGTTAATAAATTGTCATTAAAAAATTACATTAGACACGCCAACCCGTTTAGCCGGCATATCGTGTGTAGGCCAAATCCTCCAGATTAATAATAATAATAAATTCTTTCCAAGAGATAATAATAATAATAAATTCTTTATTGTACAAAACCAAAATATGCGAGCTTAATGCCGTAAATGCATTTTCTACCAACTAACCTTTGTGACTGAGATATGTAATAAGCGGGTGCAGAAGGTTACGAAGAAAATAGATAGTTGAAATTATTTATTACTATACAAAACACAAATTAATATATAAAACACAAAACACATAATAATGCTAAGGTCGAGTAATAGGTTAGTTTATTTATAGTTTGTATATATATTGGCGCGGTGGTGGCTCGATGGTAAGAACGCGTACCTTAAATCCTACAAAGGTCGGTTCAAACCCACCCGGCATGTACCTTACGTACTCTCCGAAGCACGGGAACAGTGGTGTTTTAAATCTATGACAAATGTACGTAAGAAAAGTATATTTGTCATTGATACATGTCGGGTGGGTTTGAACCGACCTTTGTAGGACTTAAAGAACGCGTTCTTACAACCGCGCCACCACCGACCACGTGCAAAGAGGTATAGTTCTATATACTTAATACAATACCTATTTAACTTGACGTAGATTTCTAACTATTCTATTTTGATTATTTTATATACAAAAATAGAGGGCTGAATCTCATAAATATCATCCACGCGTAAACCTACGCTTTTCTCAAGTGCATTTTCTAGATTCATGATCGTTGACTTAAAGTGGGTCGGCCATTAGTTGACAGTATTCTAACCATATTTTTTTTTATCACTGTTGAATATACGGAGACCGGCAAACGGCGCAAGTATGTTAAAAAATTACATATTTGTGCCGTTTGCTGTAGAAACTCTGGGCCCATGGAGTCCAAGCGCAAAGAACTTTTTAAAAGACATAACATCGCGTCTTGTCGTCTCCTTCGGTGACTGTGACTACATAATACAGTATTCACAATATTCAATACAATTATCATGAATAAATTTAAATATAAACTAAAAATTATATAGATACTCTATTAACAATAAAACTATTGACAATACAATAAAAAAATAGTTAAGAAAAGGGCGTGAAAAAAGAGCAAAATTAATCAAATATAAAGGTGGACTGTATGAAGGGGCTGGACGCTCACACGCACCTACACGTACTTCCGTTACAGGTGGAAGCGGCGACACAAGGAATTGTAGTCCCTTATTTGTTTCCTAGATCTAAAATTAAATCTAAGATCTAAATATTAAGATATACAGGAGAATGTTGAAGATATCATGGAAGGACAGAGTAAGAAACGAAACTGTCTTGCAGAGAATGAACAAAGGCGTTGAACTATTGAAAATGTTAAAGCGAAGGAAGTTGGAGTATTTGGGACACATCATGCGCAATAAAAAGTATAGCTTGCTGCAGCTCGTCATGCAAGGCAAGATACAAGGCTCCAGAAGACCGGGGAGAAGACGCACTTCCTGGCTCAAGAACCTCAGGGAGTGGTTCGGGATGAGCACCAGATCCTTGTTCCGGACAGCGGCCAACAAAATCAAAATCGCCTTAATGATAGCCGACCTCCGATAGGAGATGGCACCGTAAGAAGAAGAAGAAGATCTAAAATTAATATATTTAATAAAACGCTTTTAAATGGGGTGTATGTATCATCAGGCAAAGCTTTTTGTAGATGTCGCTAGCGACAATAATACCTTGTTTACACCTATGACACATCATTTTTTAAATGTTTTTGTAGTTTTTTTTTATTTTTGTAACAGAAAAATGTATTTTAACTTAACGTTACCTACATTAAAAGACGAATTAAGAAAGCGCACACTTTTAAATTAAATAATTATGTCTAGTAATATCTAAATACAATGTATTTTCGCAAATTTAATTAAACACACGTCGGGTAAAGCACTCACTTTTCTATCCATTTAATACCTATCTTGTGCCTCGTCCATCCAGTGTTGAAATGAAATATCGTTTATTTGCAATAAATACAGTACAGTGGTCACAAAACTTTAGTCACATATATTCTACCTGCAAGCGGGCGTGCAAATCTTTACTTACATACTAATATCATAATCACAACTACATTAAAACAAAAAAACAATATTAATTAACCTGTTTTGCACTCAAGGTACTCTTTTACACTATAAAATCTATGGTCCAGTAGCTATTTCGTCAGTTGTAATTTGAATTTAGGGCCCTGCAATAATTTTATTTCGTTAGGAAGGTTAATATATATTATTATACACATATTTAAAAAAAAATTCATACTTTTGTCTTTATAGGCTGGTATAATAGATTTAAAAACTTGGCTCTTTTTTGTCTGGGTATGACTTCACACACTTCCTAAAGTGTTCTGGTTACTTACATCTCTAATGTACATACACGGTAGCGGTAATATTTTTAGTGTTTTAAAGAGAGGTTTGCAACTGTCACGATACCAGACATTACAGATTGCTCTTATGCATTTCTTTTGTATTATGAAAGCACGGTCTATGTCTACTGAGTTTCCCCAGAGTATAAGACCATAGCTAAGAACTGAGGACACATACCCTGCTTCCTTTCCATTGTGCCTCTCATCATACATTAAACATGACCAAAGATAATTTTATTTTTGCAATCAGCCGTAATCGTAGCAATAGCATTGTTATATAGGTCAATGTTAAAGTCTCTTGAAATCCTCTTTCCGGCTCACACATACAAAACAGGTGAAAAGCGCATTTCGTATGCAAAGTAAAAGAGAGATTTTTTATGCTCTACTTCTGTATACAACTTGTAAATAGTTGGAATTTTGCTCTAATATTATCCTGCGTGGATTTTATTAAAGACCAAATATTTTTATATTATAATCTAGAATAAAAATAAAGAACTACGTATTTTTTATTTTAATTATTCAGTAATAAAATATTAAGTTCTGGTGCAGAGAAGTTGTCCTAAAAATACCGCCACTCATACTGAGCCTAATCAAGTAGGTGGCAAGAGGTCGATACTCCTCAGCATTTAGTATTTATCACGACGGATATCGCGATTTTCAGACGCGGCCTTATTTACCACGCAGTAGTCTTTTGTTTTTCGGATTTTTATCTTTAAAAAAAATAGCGTATTTCCCCAGCAAGAGAATTTCAATCAAATTTCTAGGTGACCGCTGCGGGTAGCCGGAAATAGTTTTGCGTCTAATTTCCAGAACAATGGCCTAACAATTCCACCGTCTTAGGATCTGGCTTTGAAAGCAATAGCCCACATTTCCGAGACAAAACAGATAAACTGACATTATTATCATTATTAGTGTTCTATAAAGAAATTGTTCCAAGGCTTATTGACGTCTCTGGCGACAATAGGGCTGGTAGTTATTCTCTTTAAAAATAAGGATCTTAATTCAGAGGAGAAATGCTGCTAGTGTATTGGGCACCATGCTATATGACAACGATTTGGAGGAACTATTTTTTTTTTTTAACTTTTTTTTTAGGTTAAATTTATTGCACAATAAATATCTTAGGTACATAGGCGAGCTTAATAGCCCATGGTCAATCGCAAGCCTGAGATACTTCTCATCTCTTTTTTCCACACACGATGGACACGGCAACCGCACCGTGAATACATGAAATGTTTTTTTTTTCTTCATATAAGTATTTGTGGGGTGGCCAAAATGGCCAAGCCCATGTGGCGTGCGGCAACTATTTGGGTTGATGCGAATTAAATTTAGCGGTAATTTTTAAATATATAAAAACTCGAAGGACCTGCGGGACACACTAATAATAAGGTGTAGGAAAAGAGAGAGTGGAGACAGTGCGGAGAAATTAGAGAAATGATCTGTCTCCAGGAAAAGAAAGCATGCACTAACCTTCAGGCGTCTTCTCGGCTGGTGTGGATCCATAAAAACACTAACACAAATTTCACGAGGAATTATAGTCCTGATGGTAAAAGTACACACAAGTATTTTGCGGTTAATAACGAAATTTAAATATAACAGCGGTGCGGTGACACGCGTCGGCGGAGACACCAGAACGCAGAGTGACGTGCAGTGTGCACTGCTAACGGGAAGCGGAAACGGAGGGAATATTAAAAGTGTGCCAACTAAAAAATGACAAATAACCCATTTAAATTAAATAGGCGCGAGCAATTTGTTTTAATAATATAGACGAAATTCGTTATTTAATGTTATTCCTATTATTCTCTGTCTAATATTATTTTAATTTATTTAATTTAAAAACTTAATCGCACTATGTACAAAGGCGGACATGATGCTGATAGACATTCTCTGACTGACAACCAAACCTTTAGGACATTTAAACAGTATCATTAGTAAGTATGTGCAATATTATTAAATGACAATTTGTAAGATATACGAGTATGTGGGTATATGTACACAACAAATATATACTAATAGTACTTAATAATTACATTCTAATACATATAAATAAGTTATATACAAGGTGTGGCATAAATAGTGGTGCAAAGTTAGGGCTTGTTAGGGAGTGTTTGTTACGACAAATGATATAATTTTTAAGTTGTTGTTGTACTGAAATGAGAATGCCAA
Source organism: Tinea semifulvella (assembly GCA_910589645.1). Classification (NCBI taxonomy): domain Eukaryota; kingdom Metazoa; phylum Arthropoda; class Insecta; order Lepidoptera; family Tineidae; genus Tinea; species Tinea semifulvella. Next base: position 10,454,053 of record OU342599.1, read on the forward strand.
TTTTTCTTAGATTTTCCAATAAAAAAAATATTAAAATATTTGACTGTGCGAGTGAGAGGGATCAAAAGCGTTAGACCCTCTTAAGATACTTATCAACAAAATACTTTTTGTCTTTTTCGTCTATTCACGTGGTCCACCTGCGTAGTCCATCCATAACAATATGATGTAATTAATTTGCGTCTAAACTTCCACAAAATACTGAACTACGTATGAAATTTTCCATAAAATAGCTCCAAAGGTTTGCTCGTAGTTAATCCGCTGATCCGTTTACCTTCGTCTTTCTTATCCACAGGTAGCGCAAAATCCTTACAAAATTGGTTACAGTTGTGTAAGTACATAAATTTAACCAAATTAGATAGAATTAACGTTGAAATTCGTGAGAGAACCAAAGATACTGACATAGCATTCAAAATTAGCAAGCTGAAGTGGCAATGGGCCGGACACATCTGCCGCAGAACCGACGACCGATGGGGCAAACGGGTTCTGGAGTGGAGACTACGTACGGGACGACGCAGAGTGGGACGACCCCCCGCCAGATGGACGGATGACCTGAGGAGGGTCGCTGGTGGGGGTTGGATGAGGATTGCAAAAGACCGCGTGCAGTGGCGAGCCTTGGGGGAGGCCTATATCCAGCAGTGGAGAGACACAGGCTGATGATGATGAGATAGAATTATTATTATATTACTGAAATTATCCTGGTGCACTCATCTAGGGGGTGATCCATTGCAATTTTCACCTGATCGGTCCATCTCATCGGAGACCTACAACGCATCCTCTTGCCCTCGACTGCCAGGCGCTCGATGTATCCACGCCCGTGATTGTATAGTCGAAGGCGTTGTCTGATCTCCAGTTCCTCTAGTATGGATTTGTTGGTTCGGAACTCCGTCCATGATATGCCCAACATTCTCCGACAACACCACATCTCTAGAGCTTTAATTCCACGTCCACGTCTCCGCAGCATAGAAAAAAATTGGGAACATAAAGTGGATTTTAGAGGCTTTGGTAACGTTTCGGTTTCGCCATATCTTCTTCAACTTGTCCATCAGCAGATCTTGTAGCTGCCATTCGACGCTTGATATCATCCTCGCATCCACCGTTATTAGAAACAAGATTATTACTTAATTAATACTTAATACTTTTTATTTTCTGTTCTTTAGAGTGAGCTATCTTTTGTTTAATAGTGTTTTTATAAGTTAACAAAATGTAATTTCGTAAATGGCTGTGTGTTTAGCTGTGAAAACTTAACAAATTATATAATAAAACCTTCCTCGAGAACCACCTTATCCATTGATGAAAACAACATGAAAATCGGTGCAGTAGTTTTTGAGTTTATCGTGAACAGACAGACAGATAGACGCAGCGGAGGACTTTCTTTTATAATATGTAGTGATTTAACCAAATGTAGAAAGTTTTTCCATATCGTGGGTAAAGCGGAGAAGCACAAACTCGCAAAGAACATTTAATGTCTAAGTTTTATCGTCGTGTACAGAGTTTTCCTTTGTTTGGTGTCTTGTTAAATAAAGTATGATCACGACCGTGTTGCTTAGGTCATAAACTAAAGATTTGTCTTCCAACAAACTTTACTATAGGCCCATCATGCATGCTAGCGTCCAGACTCGAGATACAAACATTCATAGAAGTGTAGTTCATAATGGTTTTCCATCGTATTTTATCGGAAAAGTCAGTTTTTATCGTGCTCTCTCGTTACCATAGAACAAGCATCTCTGACTACGCTCAATTAGCTTCAGTACCTTTTTGACATTTGACAATAAATAATAAAGTTGTTATTAATAATAGAGTGGTGGTGGCTTGGTTATAAGAACGCTTTAAACGTCCTAAAAAGGTGGGTTCGTAACCCGACATGTACCAATGAGAAATACACTTTTCTTACGATACTGCGATAGGATACTGAGTTACCATCCGGTATCCGGCCGGATAGTAAAAATAAGGCCGGATAGGCCGGATATCGGATAGTTACCAGATATCCGTTTCATCATTCTGACCACCCACTGTGGATTGCAATCGTGATAGTAATTTATATATGTAACCAGAAACCACCCTTTTTTTAGAGAAGCTGATTTACATTTAGCGAACTTTACTATAGACATGCAAGCTCGTCGCTGTCTCTAGCAGCTTACAAAAACTCGAGAAATACCACAAATAAATTATTGTGTCACGACCAGGAATCGAACCCCGTACCTTTGCATCTAAATCTACGGTCTAAACCATGGAGGCAGATAATAATTGACATAATTGAATAAATGTTCATAACATAAGATTGGGACGTATTGATATGGATTGAAAATGATTGGGGTATTTCAACAAAACATATTGGATGGGCATTCAGGAAATATATGAATGATTGGGGGTAATTACTTCAATTGTGAACGGCTAGATGGATTCCACATTGTCAATCAATTAATAGACATATAGATAGCCGTGAAATCACATGCCTTAGTTAGATGAAGATATGTATTGGCCTATTTTAAAATATTTTTATACGCCAAGGTCTATTACCAGTGCGTCATCCCGGCAATGTCGTACGGAGCAGAGACGTGGACACTGACAGTGGGTTTGGTCCATTAATTCAAGATCGCTCAGGGAGCTATGGAGAGAGCTATGCTTGGTATTTCTCTGATGGACAGAATCTGATCAGCTTTCAAAATTAGTAAGCTGAAGTGGCAGTGGGCTGGACACATCTGCCGTAGAACCGACGACCGAACCGAGAACACGACGGGACGAGACGCCCTGCCGGATGAACAGATGACCTGAAGGTCGCTAGCGGAGGTTGAATGAGAGTTGCAAAAGACCACTTGAATTAGCGAACAATGGGGGAGGTCTACATCAAGCAGTAGAGAGATACAGACTGATGATCATGATGATATATACTGAGATGCTACTGCGAGAATATCATACTCCTTAAACTTATCTCTTAGGTGAGTGCGAGCAGTAACATTGTAAATATATCGAATCGACAGGCACCATCTCTTAAAATATTTAAAGATAAGCTATACCTACACATACTTATTTCAACAGCAGAGTAAGTCGCCATAACTCACTTATTATATATGCGTATATGTATGTATTTTAATATTTGGTTATATATTAATTTGTTTATGTAGGACATTTATTTATGTATAAGTACTATATGTTTGTAATTATTGTGTGTTTTATATAGTAATAAATAATTTCAACTATCGTTTTTCTCCTGCTGCACCCGCTTTATTACATATCTAAGTCACAAAGGTTAGTTGGTAGAAAATGCATTTACGGCATTAAGCTCGCCTATGTACCTGCACTTGTTTTGGTTTGTACAATAAATAATTTATTATTATTATTATTAATCGACCGCTTTTGTAAAATAAAATAAATCAAGGTCAAAATGACAGCAGCATTTATGTACGCTACTTTTGTGGCTTCAGTATGGGGGTGCATTTTGGACCCATCTCCAACAGTGGAGGTATAGGGGCTGTGAAATATAAATTAACAAATTAATAGGTAGGCGGTTAAAGATGGTTTTGATAAGGTTTTTGAAGCAATTAGCATATTAATGAAGGGTCTCTTTAATTATTGCGCATTAGAGATTTAAGTGTGTCCGTCCGGTCACCACGTACCTTCTCGTTTAGGATAAGTTTTGGGTCATGTTAGCATAGGACACTATTGTCCAAATTTACTTATGAAATTAACTTTTTTTTTATTAATTCTCCCTATCGGACCGATGGTGGTAACAAACTGTTATTTGCTATCAGATTTGCTGGAACTAAATACTTGAAAACTCCTTTGTGCTAAGATCATGCCTAAACTACAATGAAAATTTCGGTGATATTGATTTGTTCAGTGTTAGTGTTGCTAGGTTAAAAAAGAAATTAATATAAAATTATCTACTAAGTAAATAATTCATAATTGGAATGCTTGGAAAACTTTTTATTTATTTATTTTATGATTACCAATTTTTTTTATATTTTTTTCATTTTCGATTTTTTACTATGTATATGTAGGTATATTATTTAGTTGTATTTGTTATATAGGTATTGTTTTTAAGCTTATCCCTATTATTATTATTTTTTGCAAAATCTATGTTTAATATTTAATTGGAAACTTTGCTGGATTGTGTAACTTTTAGAATTGTTGTAATTATGTTTTAAAATCTGTATGTTTTCTGAATAAATAAATAAAATAAAATAAATTTGCCCAGTCCAGGTCCATCGTGTGTGGAAAATAGAGAAAGCAAGAGCGGTGTATTTGGCTTGTCATCGACAATAGGCTGGTTTACAAATGGCTCATTTTTCGGCATTTGGCAAATTGGCAGCCTTTTTTATTTTATTGCGCAACAAGCTCATTATCCACCATTCTACTCCTCTCCCTACCCAACCAAATACTGTATGATTCCGTTAATGCCGTCTTGGAAGCTCATTCCAAAAATGTAGATGCAGATCTGCTTAGGCCTAATTCTTTCAGTTAGTGGAGCAAAGAGAAATCTACAACAAATGTACGTAAGAAAAGTTTATTTTATCTTTCAAGCTCTATCTACCGAGCCACCACTGTTCTTTCATTGTGCCAATAATTTCTTAGAATTGGTATGATTTAGGTTAACGAATGCGAAAACCGTTCTTAACTCGATTTTGCTAATAAATCATTCATTTCTCTTGTATTAAAGAAATTAGTTTGCATTTTAACTACGTTATTATATCCGTGGAATTAAATCTTAATTCCTTAGCAGGTTTCAGATCGGCACTCAAAAAACATATGTTAATATTACAAAAGACTTCACAGCAACTTACCTAATCTTATTCTATTTATTAACATGCTATTGTTTTTTTTGACTATGACTTATATTATTTATCATAATTTATTTTTTATTCTATTCTCATTTGTTAATCATATGTGTAAACTGTACATTTAGTGTTCCTTGCGATTTAGTAAATGGTACTGTACATCTCTGCGACCCGTGACTCACCCAACAGGCATCAGCTGAAAATCAGCGCTGCAGCCTCGGCTGTAGCATATGCTGAGCTGACCACCTATTTATCGCCACACCTGTATTTATGTTTCGGTATATAGAATAGGCTTACATTTATACATTTAGATTTATTCCTTGCATATTATTTTTTTTGTAACCATTGTAATTGTTGCGATAAATAAAGTTTTTTCTTTCTTTCTTTCTTTCATCTAGTTTCCAAATTGCGTGATCTTTTTATTTTTTTAATATTTACTTATTTATTTATTACAAAAACCACAGCTGAAACATGAAAGCTGCCAATTATCGTATATAAATACCTTATACCGTAAAAATCGTTTCGAATTCCTGTGCGATTCGCACAGTCGCCCTCTTCGCTCTTCTCAGAACAACTAACTTTCCATCCCTCGACACTCTTCAAGCAGATATTCAGATTCTCTCACTGTTTCGGCTGCTCGCCAGTGGAATAAGCTTCCGCTGGTAATCAGACAAGCTCCTTCTATCGCCATCTTTAAAAACTTGGTCTACAGTCATTTCCTTAAATTGCAAAATGACCCAAATCACGCTTTGACATAGTAAATTTTGTATATGTGTACGTTTATTTAATTGTTTATTTATATGTACTTATTGTATTATATTATTATTTTTATTAATATTTTATATAAGTATTTGTTTGCATTATTATTATAAGTAAATTTCACATATAATTTAATAATTAATCTCATAACTATTTATTTATTATTCATGTTGTATCTATAATATTATTATTTCCAATCTCGATCGTATTACCTCACTTTTTACCATCACAAAGGTTAACTGGTAGAGAATGCTTAAGTTCGCCCATGTACACTACATTTGTAAATTATGTGCAATAAAGAATATTATTATTATTAATATATTTCTGCCAACGTATTAGCCTCGCTATACAGAGGAGAATTGTTGCCAGTCTCCTTAGGACTATCCCTGAAGGGTTGTCTCTAGAGTATTTTTTTAGACAATTTAAAACCTGATCCCGAAACGTGGATACACTTAACTGGGTTTATCGGCACGAATGGTGGATACTTCCTCGCCCCGGCTGTCTGAGTAAATTACCACCATCAGTCCGCCTACCACCTATTTGTTGTTCTCGTTGAAAGTATGTGCCATTTGTAATGATGTCAAATGCCAATTTTTACTTTCAAGGAGAACTAATATTGTAAGCTTGCCATATTGATATTTATATAAAAATATAACCGCTTGAAACAAGACTTACTAAATTGTGTGAGCGATAGAGATGCAAAATCATCATTAAGAATTATAATCCCGTTGCAAGTCAAATATTAAATCCCCAATGATATAATTATTTAGGTCGTTCCTTTTGGTGTGAGGGTTGAAATATGATCTTTTTATGGGCTATATTAGATTTATAAATAGATGGATGCGGGTGGGGTCCGCAGTAATGCGTAGGTAGGCTATGAAATAATGCCGATACAAGAGAAACGTGTACGCAATTCCATTTCTTAAGTCCAATATCTTTAAAGATTATTTAAGTACTTATATTTACTACTGAAGTCAGACACTTATAACTGCCATCAGTCCCTAACACTATGCCGGCTTGACTAGATGCTTTTTCACATTTTGCTTGAAGGACTCCCAAGTTATAGGAAAGTGGAAACACAGAGGCTGGATGAGCATTCCACATCTTTATCGTACGACAGATGTATGAGTCCCCAAATTTATACGTACGCGTAGGGATAGTGGCTACGGTATGTGGATGCATATTTTGGCCTGTGCGAGTGGTTCGGTTGCGGCATAGAGAAGAAGGGATAAGGTTGTGGAGCTCTTCAACACATTCACCATAGTATAGCTTGTAGAACACGCTCAGGGAGGCCACATCTCGGCAAGCTGCAGCGATTTTTTGTGCAATAAAGAATTTAAAAATGATTTACAAACCTACATTTTCTTATTCTATTGCGCAACAAGTCGTTTATATATCTCAAAAAAAGTCCTTAATTTTATTCCCTAGTAAGTTGGTAAACTACACTTCTCAAAGTACACAAATTGAAAAATCTTTGACAATATTGGATTGTGCGAGTGAGAGGGATTCCAATGCGTGTCTCAAAAGGTACACATTATACCCTGTATCAACTTCACCCTTCAACTATCCCAAATTCAATTAAAAACATCGCCGTCGAAGTCGCCAAGTTTCAAGTTTTCAAGACAATTTCAAGTTCGACGTTTACAGTAACAAATACATTGTTCTTCGGGCTATTTAGTTTCAACTACAGAACAGAAAAAGCAGTAGAAATAAACACAAATATAGACAGAAATAACGCTGTGTTGCGGTCGCATTGCCTCCACGAAAGAGAATAGTAACTAATGGGGTGTATCACTGAGTGCTATAACTAACTATAGGTATAAGAACAGAAAATAGAAGAAAAGTGTATATGATAAGACTTAGAAGAAGAAGATTAAGTTCTGTTTGATTCTAACTTTTTTCGGAATTACTTAAAAGTTACAATAAAAACTACTTAAATATTTATTACTGTTCTCCTTTTAAAGCATAACACTTGTTTTATATATGACAAAAACTACCAAGAACCGGGAAATACCGGTTCCTTTAAAGTACCGTAATACCCGGTTCTCTAAAACAAAAGCCCTAATGGCTACACAGACAGTGTCAAAAGTGTAGGCGTATTTTAGACGTCTAAAGATTTCAGCATAATAATAATAATAATAAAAACGTTTATTGACTTAAAAACCTAGATACATCAATCAGTAAATACGGGGATCCCTGTACTATGACCCAGAAGGTCTGTGATACAGGGAGCCCCACTCTTGCTTACAAAGGCATTCGTGATCAACATGCATAAACAATAAATTTGAAAACAGTTTAGACAAGTATAAAAAAATATAAAAATAAAAATAACACGATATAAAATCAAAAAACTACAGTATTTATAAAACTCATTGCATAAATCAAACAAATAAAATAGATAAAAATAAATAAACATATACATATGATATAAATACAGCATCCCTATTCTGTTACTTAAGCGCAAACGCTATATAATGGAATCCGTTAACTATACTCGTATATACATTTATCACGCTATTAAAGTTGATATTGGCACGGCCGCTGTTAATGTCGAGCGCTTATAGAGTTGAGAATTGAATAATATTTTTTAATTATGTCGCAAGCTCTTGACATAAATAACGAAATCCCTAATAACGTTTGCGACTAAAGTAATGGAATAGGGCTGCAGGTACTAACTGTGTATAGCCGATAAATAGGTTTTTTTCCAGTCTAGTCTTCCACTAGCAGAATATATAGGTTTACGTGAATAAATGTATTTAGACTTTGACTTTAATATTTTTGGAGAATTTGGCCTACACTCGCCACGCTCTGGCCAGACAGGTGTGCGAAGCTAAATTGCTTTTTCCTAATACCAGCCTTATTTAAGCCAAGGTCGGAACTTTTCTTCGCTATTTTTTCGCAGGAAGTCTTCGCCAATATTCCAAGCAAACACTCGAAGCCAGAAGCGAGAGAGAAATGGGATCAAACAAACAGACGGACCCTTAACATTTCCACTATCATCCCCCTATTACGTATTTCAACGCTAGTGACTTTTACCCAAACTATTGCGTCTTGTTTTTTGCATACTCAGAATTCAATCAGTTAATAATAATAATAATAAATTATTTATTTCAGAATTAATTCCATAATTATTAGTAACATTTTAACTTAGAACTATGTTAGTAGGTAGATATATATATATATAAAAAACAAAGCTCGGCTCGCCATACACAATGCAATGTTAGTACCAACACTGATGTATGGAAGCGAGACGTGGATATGTCAGAATACGCATGAGAGTAGGGTTAATGCAGTAGAAATGAGGTCGTTGCGTCGCATATGCGGCGTCACTTTGGCGGACCGCATACGTAACGTCGAAATACGGAAAATGGTGGGTATAAAAGAAAGCATAGGGACAAAAATAAGGAAAGGCATGCTACGATGGTTCGGCCATGTTGAAAGGATGAGCGATGAAAGATTGACGAACCAGATATATAATGCGAAAGTTGTGGGTGAAAGAGGCCCTGGCAGACCGAGACTCACATATCACGATCAAATAAATAAAACACTGACTGAAGGTACATTAAAAAGAATGTCGACGAAGCGAAAGAGGTACTCGTATGTCGTGATCGTGTCAAGTGGCGCTCAATTGTCTCTGCCTACCCCGCAAGGGATCTGGCGTGAAGATATGTATGTATGTTAAAAAACAAACAGCAATAATAATAATAACAATAACAATACGTAGTACATAATTTAATTCTCTCCGTGGTCTAGCGGTTAAGTCCGCGTATTTAATTCTCTCCGTGGTCTAGCGGTTAAGTCCGCGTATTTAATTCTCTCCGTGGTCTAGCGGTTAAGTCCGCGTATTTAATTCTCTCCGTGGTCTAGCGGTTAAGTCCGCGGATTTAGAGTATAGAGTATAACTCTATATATGAGTAAATACATACATTTAGGTTTATTATTATACAATGGCATTAACGGAATCATACAGTATTTGGTACATTAGTGTGCGCCACTTCAGAATGCAGGGATGCAGAAATCGCCCAAATTAGCCAGTCATTTTTACTATTAAATTTATCCCGAAAAAAGCGACATACGACGTTTTCTCTCTTGTCGCTACTTTTGTTTAATGATTATTCCCTAGACGTTGTTCACGACTAGCTAACATAATTGAGTCATGCTTCGTTTCGCAAAATACCCTCATTTTGGTTAATTTACTGAACTTACCTTTTCCCTCTCTCCGTGAAAAAGGAAGGAGCAACAAAAAAACCAAATAAAAAAGCCACCGAAACGTGGTTTTTTATTACTTTTGCATCAACATCGGAAATATTTACGACCTTCATCCAATTAAACACAAATCGACAATTTTATTGGTATTATTTTGCAAATCAAAAAGTCAACGGAAAGTAGCATTACGACCGTAAACAACTTATATTTTTGAGATCCTCGGTACAGGTTACGAATTTCCGCCGTTTGGGGTCGAGACGATGGGCACAAGGCGACACTCAGCCAAACGTCTGGCCAAGGAGTTATCCGAAAGGCTAACGAAAAAGTCTGGAGACAGAAAAGCTGGAAATTATTTCTGCCAACGTATTAGCCTCGCTATACAGAGGGGAAATGTTGCCAGTCTCCTTATATATACATATAAATATATATAGAACTATCCCTGTCTTTAGAGATCCTTTAATTATAGTTTATTTTTTTATTAGGTTTAGTTTATATTTGATTTATTTTTAAATTTTTAAGTAGTTTTTAACATACTTTTATTTTATTGGGGTAATAAATAGAAACACAGTAAGTCTTGTTTAAAGCGTTATTTTTATAATAATATCACCATGGCAAGGTTACAATATTAGTTCTCCTAAAAAGTAAAAACTGACATTTGCCATCATTGCAAATACTATGTAGGTAAGAACAACAAATGGGTGGTAGGTGGCCTGATGATTGTAATTTTCCCAGTTTGCCGGGGCGGGGAAGTATCCACCCTTCATGCTGATAAACCTAGTAAAATGTATCCACACGTTCCGGGATCGGGCTCGAATTGCCGTGATGTCCAGTCAAGCCGGCATAGTGTAAAAGGTACTGATTTGATTGGCATCAATTAAAATTCTACTAATAACAAAATATATATGTTTATCGAATAGCAGAAGATCGTGTTTCGTGGCGAGCCTTAGGTGTGGATCTATATTCAACAATAAAGAGACACACAGGCTGATGATAATGTAGGACAAGCAAAGTCTAACACACGTAGAAATTGTAAATTTTGGTATTTCAGCATCATCCATTTTGGACTATTTATTGGGCTATTGCATAGCTTTTATCGCGGGCTTTGAGCGCGGCGACCGAATCAAGAAAATCCGTAACGAAAATAAACCTAACACCCCCCACTCCGACGGCACAGCGGTGCGGCGTTGAAAGCCGTGCATCGTCTAACGTCGTTTCAGTTCGGCAGACTTCGGCACGGTGTTTGTGTGCGTGCGACTATACGTATGCGTGTGTAGACTAGCTGCTAACTGCCCATAACTCACAACAATGATTCTATCTCTTTTAGACACAATGCTAGGTGCGAGACAGCGTGCTTTTTGGCCGCGTCCACGAATAATATAAAAAACTTAATTAATATCAAAGAAAAAAAAATACTGCATAAATAAAATAAATAAATAATTATAATTGCACAAGTTGATAAAAAATGCTATGCAATAGCCTTACCGCGCAGTCCCCGAGTGCCACACGTATTTTTTTATTACAAAAACCAGAGCTCATTACAGAAATAAATACATAGGTATACAGTATTTGGTTGGGTAGGGAGAGGAGTAGAATGGTGGATGGTGCGCGTATTATCGCGCAATAAAAAAAAAACCTTTTCTTAAACCAGCCTATTGTCGGTCGCAAGCCCGAGACACCATTCTTCTCATCTCTTACCCACATACGATGGACCCGGCACCCGCACGGTGAATCCATGGAATGCTTAGAAATTTGTTTTCTCTTATAAGTAACACATTGGCCATACATTGCTTTACTTTATATAAATAGTACATATTGGTGGAAATGAAACTAAACTAACTAAGCAAAGAATACTAACAAAACATAAGCCAATATTCATATTTTTGTACATAAAAAAAAAGTATGGTAAATACGGTAATTCTCGTTGGCCAGTGCCAACACATTTTTTAACTATCAATAAAAACGTTTCAAAAGATTCTCCTATATACATATTCGTATATGGAACGTAATAACTTCATAGCGATTTATTTTGTATCAGACCTTTTTCAGTAGAAGCTCTTTTATGTTCTAGAACAATGAACTTTTCATCTACAAAGACATAATATATCACTAAGAGCAAGACAAGTCTACATTCTTCCCCCCACTCTTGTTCGTACCATATGCTAGTACCAGGTATAAACAGAACAGTTATTTATTAAGAACATGTAATAACTATAATATTCTTGCGGAAGATTTGGACATAGACATGTTTAACTCCAAAGCAACATATATATTAGACGTCTAATGACGCTTCGTTACGTTGAATCGATCATCGGCAGCAATTCCTAATGAGTGATTTGTTTTTCATTACCAACTTACTCATGGTTCTCTTGCTCTTTATAACTTAACTTCAGATTTATATGTGAAAACCTTTAATAGTTCTTAGTGAATTTACTGTATAATATTTACTATAATATTGTCAACTGTTGGTTTTCCAAAATGAATAAATAAATAATATATCACAAAAAGCAAGACAAATCTACATAATTTGCCAAAACCCTCAATATTATTGTAGATTTTTTTATTTTATTTTTTCATTCCAATACCCAAATCGCAAGACAACGACGAAATACGCAAAAGGTTAGCTATTAAAGAAAGCATAGTGACAAAAATAAGGAATGGCATGTTCCGATGGTTCGGACATGTTGAAAGGATGAGTGAAGAGAGATTGACGAACCAGATATATAATGCGAAAGTCGTGGGTAAAAGAGGCCCTGGCAGACCAAGACTCACATATCACGATTGAATAAATAAAACAATAGCTGAAGGTGCATTAAAAAGCCATCGAGACAAACGGGCATGTATGAGAAGGTTGATGAATGTCGAAGAAGCGAAAGAGGTATGTCGTGATCGTGACAAGTGGCGCTCAATTGTCTCTGCCTACCCCGCAAGGGATTTGGCGTGAAAATATGTATGTATGTCATTCCAAAACTATCATCACGACCGTTGACCACGTATCCGTAACCACGCTTTTTTATTTTATGAAGCAAATTCACATTTAGCCAACTTTACTATAAGCCCATCATGACAAGTGACTACTCGTCGATGTCTGTAGCTCTCAAATCTCAAACACAGAAAATATCACAAATAAATTATTGTGTCCCGACCAGGAATCGAACCCGGTATCTCCGAGTCAAAATCCGCGACTTAACCTTTTATACCACTTATTCGAAAAACGACTATAGTATATTTTTTTAACAAACTAGTTCTGAGTTCGCAAATTTTACGATATATTTTACTGACAGATTGAGATGTATCATTGTTATGTACTCTGCAGTTCTCTCATGTTGACATATTTTATTAACCTTTAATTTTTTTAAAACAGAAATAACTAATAGTTTAATTCAAAGGATTCCATAGTCGCACTCAAATTTAAAATTACATTTAAGAGTCCACCCACAGCAGTGTCGGTGTGGAGAGCTCGTGGAACATCTCGGACATCATGAACTTTCTTGCGCTAAAAGTAATACCTCTGCTGAAGTGAAGCCTGACGGTACGCCATTAATTCTGCACCAGTTATGTGTATGCCTCTGCTGAAGTAAAGCCTGACGGTACGCCAGCAGTTCTGCATCAGTTATGTGTATGCCTCTGCTGAAGTGAAGCCTGACGGTACGCCAGCAGTTCTGCATCAGTTATGTGTATGCCTCTGCTGAAGTGAAGCCTGACGGTACGCCAGCAGTTCTGCATCAGTTATGTGTATGCCTCTGCTGAAGTGAAGCCTGACGGTACGCCAGCAGTTCTGCATCAGTTATGTGTATACCTCTGCTGAAGTGAAGTCTGACGGTACGCCAGCAGTTCTGCACCAGTGATGTGTATGCCTCTGCTGAAGTGAAGCCTGACGGTACGCCAGCAATTCTGCACCAGTTATGTGTATGCCTCTGCTAAAGTGAAGCCTGACGGTACGCCAGCAGTTCTGCACCAGTGATGTGTATGCCTCTGCTGAAGTGAAGCCTGACGGTACGCCAGCAATTCTGCACCAGTTATGTGTATGCCTCTGCTGAAGTGAAGCCTGACGGTACGCCAGCAGTTCTGCACCAGTGATGTGTATGCCTCTGCTGAAGTGAAGCCTGACGGTACGCCAGCAATTCTGCACCAGTTATGTGTATGCCTCTGCTGAAGTGAAGCCTGACGGTACGCCAGCAGTTCTGCACCAGTGATGTGTATGCCTCTGCTGAAGTGAAGCCTGACGGTACGCCAGCAATTCTGCACCAGTTATGTGTATGCCTCTGCTGAAGTGAAGCCTGACGGTACGCCAGCAGTTCTGCACCAGTGATGTGTATGCCTCTGCTGAAGTGAAGCCTGACGGTATGCCAGTAGTTCTGCATCAGTGATGTGTATGCCTCTGCTGAAGTGAAGCCTGACGGTACGCCAGCAGTTCTGCATCAGTGATGTGTATGCCTCTGCTGAAGTGAAGCCTGACGGTACGCCAGCAGTTCTGCACCAGTGATGTGTATGTCTCTGCTGAAATAAAGCCTGACGGTACGCCAGTACATCTACACTCACATCTACACTGTCACAACACACACACCAATACTACTTAGCACACAGTTAATAATAATGCCTTAGAAAACAGGTTAGGGTATCGCTTACTATATGATATTATTATTGATTCATTAATTGGCTTAAGTTAAGAATTTTGTAGACTAGGTATACTTTTGAGCGCTGTTGAATATGTAACTAAATAAATAAATTAATATGTATTGAAAAGGGAGATGAAAATTTTTCAAAATAAAAATATTTTCGCAGTAAAAATATTATTATATATCTGTCCATGTTCGTGTAAACGCCCTTCCAACTTGTATAGAATAAAAAAACATTTATTCTTCATACTTATACCCACTTGAAAGTTAAAAGCTATTGTTATGCTAACGAATTATTATTACTGCTGCGATCCTAGAACCCCCTGGGATTGCGCGGAGCAATGGCAAGAGTCCCGACGGCATGACGGTCGGGCCGTGGAAACTTGGCAGGTCCCTGGTGTGGGATGCGACATGTGTAGACGCATTAGCCTCATCACACATCCAGGCGACCTCGTCAAGCGCGGAAAGTGCGGCGGTTTTTGCTAAGAACCTCAAGCTAATACGCCAACCTCGGTACAGGTTACAAACGGCTAACGGAAAAGTCTGAAGACAGAAAAGCTGGCAATTCCGCAATCGAACCACACGCACAGGCTAAAATGCCATACCCACTATCCCTACGCGTACTCATAAATTTGGAGACTCTTACATCTGTCGCACGCTGAACATGTGGATTGCTCTCCCAGCCAGTGTGTTTCCCCACTCCTATAACCTGGAGTTCTTCTAGCGAAGTGTGGAAAAAGCATCTTGTTAGGCCGGCATAGTGGTAGAGGCTGATGCTGGTCGTCTGGTGGGCGCTATGTCACATGTATAAATATATATATATATATACATATTTCTGCCAACGTATTAGCCTCGCTATACAGAGGCGATACGTTGCCAGCCTCTTTGGGACTATCCCTGAAGGGTCGTCTCTGGAGTCCTCCTGATATTTAAATTATAGTTTATTTTGTTTTTGGTTTAGTTTACATTATTTTTTTACTCTTTATTTAGTTTTAATTATATTCATAAATACTTACCACGACATAATTTATTTGTATTGATTATCTTTTTTTTTAATATTATTTTCATCGATTTTTATTTAAAAATATATGTTCTCCTCTTCTGTCTTCTCGCTCGCACAATACAGCGTTTTTAAAAATTATTATTTTAAAGGTGTATTATATGTAGTGTATATAATATATTTATAGTATGTAGTATTGTGTACATATTAGTATGTTTTTGTCTATTTAGACATAATATTTAGATTTAATTTGAATTACCTATTAATCTATTTAATGCCTGCCTCTTGTATATGTACAATAAAGTTTGTAAATAAAACAATAAATAATTCCAAGACGATTGTCCTAGCTTTTATTCTCATACGAATTGGCTTCTTGTCCCGTCTTGGTATTTTAATGTTTCTGTTATTTATACAAAATTGACGAAGCGAAAATTTCGACAGCATCTGTCGCTTTGGCGGGCTTTGTGATTTTATTAAAGGCGGGAAAAACTGCCGGAAGGGTTTTCCCAGTCATGCCTTCTAAATCAGATGAGGCTTTGTTAAAGACACTTAAGTTTGCTACCAAGTTCTTCTTTATATATAAAATTAAGTATTTTGATAGCTTGTACAATCAGGAAATTGTCTCCTGAAGATCGTTTTTTTTTTTTTTTTTTTTTTAATACTTACACGACATGTGACCCTGCGCCCACTTGATGGTAAGTGGCGCGCAGGGTCCATGAATGTTAGCAACTGGAATCAGACCCTTATGTCCGACATCAGTCCCTAACACTATGCCGGCTTGACTAGATAGCCTTTTCACACTTCGCTTGAAGGACAAAAACACAGAGGCTGGAAGAGCATTCTACATCTTTATCGTGCGACAGATGTATGAGTCCACAAATTTATAGGTACGCTAAGGGATGGTGACTACGGTATGTGGGTGCATATTCTGACCTGTGCGTGTGGTTCGGTTGCGGAATGGAGAGAAAGGAATTAGGTTATAGAGCTCTTCAGAGCACTCACCATAGTATAGCCGGTAGAACACGCTCAGAGAAGCCACATCTCGGCGAAGCTGCAGGGATTCGAGAGTTCCAGATATAGTGGCATCGTCCACTTCGAACAGCTCGCCTCTGTAGGACATTGAGAGCATCTGTGAGGTACTTGGCTGAACCATCCCAAAGGTGAGAACAGTATTTTCCCCGAGTGCGCGACGCAACGATGGGTTTATCAGCTTTTGTTGTATGTTTGTGGCACACTGGAGACCAAACGCGTGGTCCGATTTTGATGATTCTCACGTCAATCGATTAGTCTTAATCATGCCACTGAAGGTTTAGCACCCTTAGGCTTGTTTTTATTTAAAGTTTTATTCTATGCAGTCGGGATTTTTTTTGGCAATTCGAGCCTGATCCCGAAACATGTGGATACACTTTATTGGGCTTACCAGCACAAACGTTTATTCATTTATTTGTCTGGAACTCCAACAGCATAACCAAAATTACAATATTATCAAATTTTACACAATAAATAAGGCCACGAATGGGTTCACAAATTATACACAAAAATATAAATCCACTGTGAAGACAGATTAAGAAATCAACAAAAATGAAAAGTGCATAAAACTAAGGAAATTTACAAAATACAACAAAAGCACAAACAAAACAATAACATACAATAAGACGAAAGAAAATATGTGTTTATTCCTACCCATCAGCCACAGATACCAAAGCTATCTATCGTAAACTGTATTAGAATGATAATAAATTTAAAAAATACCAATAAGTAAATTGGTTGAAGGACTGTAAATAAAGTGTGTATGTATGAGCGCGTGAGTGTGTATGCGTGTATGCGTGTATGTGTGTATGCGTGTATGTGTATATGCGTGTGGGTGTGTGTACCTATGTGTGATCAATGTGTATAGGGATTAAGTTTTTCCACTACTATTCTTTTATGTGAAGGAGCTTATGGCGTTAATCAAATTATTCTGGGTCAGCACAACATATCTCTTTAAACCATCCCTTGAGACATTATACAA
This sequence comes from Tinea semifulvella, assembly GCA_910589645.1. Taxonomy (NCBI): domain Eukaryota; kingdom Metazoa; phylum Arthropoda; class Insecta; order Lepidoptera; family Tineidae; genus Tinea; species Tinea semifulvella. The sequence goes on from OU342599.1 coordinate 10,471,420, forward strand.
ATCTACATCGGAGTAGTCCTTATTGTAGGTGCGGACTAAACTATGAAGAACGTTGGATACTTCCTTTCCCCAGCAGACGCAAATTACCACTATCAGTCCGTCCATTATCACCTATTAATTCTAGGTCGTGTGTAACTTACAACGTTATGGATTGTTTGGCACCCCTCCTATTTATACTTGAAGTTCCGTATTATCCTTTATTAATAAAGGATGGCGTACAATATTGGGCACAATACAAATGTTATTCCAATCAGCCAGCTGTTCATATTACTTCGAACCTCAGCTGTGACAGAGTATTCATTCCAGCGACATATACTTTTTTTTTTTTTTTTTTTTTTAAACTGGTCACACAGCGCCATCTAGTTTCCGTGGTAAGCTACGAGGCTTGTGCTACGGAAACTAGATGGTTGATAAACTACATATTATACTTTATATAATAAACTACGAATTCTCAGTCAGATTAAACATTAACAGGTCACTGGAATTTGTTAAGCTCCTTGGACCACTTCGCTGCTTAGCCTTCCACTAACAGGAGTAGAATCATTCTAAATAATTTAAATTATGACAAATGCCTGTAATAGGTTTACGTGAATAAAGATATTTTGACTATTGACTTTGACTTTGAAAATCCATTTTAATAGCATGTGGTGGCCCTAGGGATTGCAATCGCGCAGCTCTTTCAATCCCGAGGGATTCCGCACTTTTAATATAAATTTTGAACTGAAGGCCATCCCAACCAAGGATTTCAACATGTGTATAGATAATGTGTTGGCATGCTTGTAATGACTCAAAAGAAACCTATTTTGAAAGCGATGATGACAAATTTCTAAGATGGCTTCTCGGGCTTGCGACCAAATTTTATTTTATTCCGCAATAAGAAGCTCACCATCTATTATTCTGCCCATCTCCCTACCCAATCAAACACTGTATGATTCCGGTAATGCCGTCTTGCTCGTTCTATAAATGTTGGCAGACCTGCTTAGACCCAATATTGCTGGAATTCTTCTCAAATCAACTTTCACTGCGTAAAGCTGAATCTTGAACCCGTTCCTGATTCCGATTCTTCCGTGAAATCATAATATTTGTTTGACTTAGTGTTGTGGTCTTTTGGAATATTTGATTCCTACGGAACGGTAAGTTCAATAAGGATAACTTTTTTACTTTAAGTTCTGAGAAAACATTCAGAAGTCTGACCTATAGGCTGATACAGCTAGTTCATCTGGAGTACTATAATGATGTTTAAATGTATCCAAAAGAATTTTCCAGTCTGATGCGGCGGCGCCACGAATTGAGGCGGGCTTGCATTTAGTTGTCGTACTTTTGCCTTCCTTTACAATATTATTATATACTTATGTAATAAATACGAATAATATATTAATATACATACTTAAATAAATTATTTAAGCCAACATAATAATTTTATCTGACGATAGAAAAAAATACATTGGTCTTTAGGGCCATCGCGTCGGTAACAATAAATGTTAACGTTGGCCTGGTTCTTACAATTACATTTTGTCTACGTTTTACTTTGTTTATCGAACAATTTCGAAGGGGACACGAGTTCGGACACTGTTGATTTTCGGGATCATTTCAATAGCTCAATATACAGAATTCCCTAAAAAAATACTGTAGCCTAGCGGTTACGGTCGTAATTTAGGATGCGGAGGTAAAGAGTTCTATTTCTGCTCGAGCAGGTGATAGTAATGTTCTTCAACATCATCAGAGCCCGTGAAGGACAGAGTCCTAGACCTCCACTGTTGGAGAGGGATCCTTCTGGAGAACTTAGTCTACACTCGCCGCTGACCAGACGTTGGGTTGGTCTGTGTCATTCTCAGTAAAAAGTAAAGTATCATCACGACCGTTTCCCTTTCGGGGTAGTCAGAAATCACGCTTATAAATAAGCGGATTCACATTTAGCCAACTTTACTATAAGCCAATCATGACAAGTGGCAAGCTCGTCGATGTCTCCAGCGTACCAAACTCGAGAAATATCACATATAAATTAAATGTATTTATTGACATTAATAAATATTTTTGTGTCCCGACCAGGAATCGAACCCGGTACCTCCGAGTCTAAATACATTTAATTAATATTTATTTGTGATATTTCTCGAGTTTGGTACGCTGGAGACATTGACGAGCTTGCCACTTGTCATGATTGGCCTATTGTAAAGTTGGCTAAATGTGAATCCGCTTATTCATAAGCGTGGTTTCTGAAAGGGAAACGGTCGTGATAATACTTTTTTTTTTATAGCTTGTGTTTGTTTAACTGATGGATTGCGGTCGTGATGATACTTTACTAATTAGAAAGAAAGAAAGAAAAAAGTTTATTTGTCACAAAAATCAACACAAGCAGTAAAAAATAATAATGATAATACAACAAACAAGATAGTGTGGTGACAAATAGGGAATCAGCTCAGCAATAAGCTGCAACACTAGGCCACAGCGCTGATTTTCAGCTGATCCCTCATAATTTTGACATTAACATTGTATTCCAATAAATTGACAAGAACAATATTAAATATAAACCATATACAAATAAATATTGTAAATAAATATCTATTGACATAAGCATATTGTATGCCCACAATATGGGCAGATTGCATCATCATGACATGTACACACAACTGTAATTAGAATAAGCAATCTATACAATAAAGAATAAAATGAAATAAAACTTGTCCTTAAAATAAATAATATAATATACATAAAATTATGGCTATATAATTTGGCTAATTTTTAAAATAAATAAATAATGTTTACAAAGTAGTTTAAAAATAAAATAGTCCTAGTTTTCTTAATTAGGCGTGCTGCTACAATGATTGTTGAGATGTGAACAAATATATTTTAAGTTTGTTTTTAAAAGCGACCACCGACTTACGCAATTCCCTATACAAAAACACTCTGATTCGACGTAATTGGAATTGCCAAAGGACTTGTGAAGGTGCCGTTTAATATCAACAAATTATTTCGGATAAAAAAACAAGTGAAATTTATTCTTAGATCTTTTTTTTGATCAAATTGATTTTAAGAAACAAAATGGTTCTAATGAGTTCTGACCGTTTATACGAATAATTGAATTTGTTTTATTTAGGTAAAGCTATAAAATTAAAATAGACTTAAGGCTGAACTAAAACCTTATTAGCATTCCGTAACTTAAATGGCCGAGTTTCCATACAAATTTCTGTATTTAAGTGAACAAATGCCACTAAGGATGTTCGTAATTTTATTTTCTAGGACGTTGATAGACTACCATTTACCAAGTACACTCAGACTTAAAAACTCTTTAAAAATATTTGACTGATGTCAGTCATGTGTGTCTGATTCCAGATGATAACATTCACGGACCTTGCGGGCCACTTACCATCAGGGGGGAGCAAAGTCACATGTCGCGCTAGTATAAAAAATAAAATAATTAAAAAAATAAAAAAATACTGTACTAAGCCTAATAAATGTCTCAAATCAAACTTTATTTACCAAAATTGGGAAGATTTCCTCCGAGAATACAAATGTAAAATTGTACGTGGTTTTCCTCAATTTTAAGAAATTGCGGACGATTTACACAAAATACCAGCTCCGTTGACCTAATATAAGAATCGAGCTAAAAATAATTTTTTTGACGGTCAAACATGTTAAAAATATCAACTCTCGATAAATTTGAATGCATAGAATACATCTCTGAATATCGTGCTAAGTTGAAGTGGCTGCCAATTCGTTGTCGCAGAAATCTTGAGAGTTCTCTGATCTCAAGGACAATTTTGCCTATCTCTCTTCCTTCTACGATAAATCTTAACGCTTTTCTCACAACTCTCTCCTTTCTGTTCCCTCACATCATTCTGGAATTGTCTCCAACTCCTTCGTAGTAGCTGCCACAAAATTATGGAATGATCTTCCAGTAAACATAAGGCAGGCAACTAACAGATTGTCGTTTAAAAAACTGGTCTATTCACACTTTATGAATAGCTCTAAACCACGTTAGTAAGTTCTATTTGTGTATGTATTAGTATTTAGTATATTGATATTATAATACATATATAAGTAGGTATATAATATTTGTTAAATTATCCTATAATTGTATATTACTGTTACTTTCATTGCACCTATATTTGTTCCAATTTGTCCGTAAGGTTTGGCTGTCAAAGGATGTCTACGAGCATTAATTATATATTATTATTTTTCTGTTTAGTATTATAAATGTATATATTATATTTATTTACATATTTTAATTCTGGTTTTTACTATATTATTTCCATTTCCACACTCTGCACCCATAACATTAATCTCTCACTCTCCCAAAGGTTAGCTGGTAGAGAATACCTTCATGGTATTATGCTCGCCTATGTACATCACTTTATATTGTATATTTTGTTGCTATAAAGAATTTTATTATTATTATTAAGTCCGTCTTTGTGCTTTGTTCAAATGGAATCTTTGTTATATTATAGTCATAGTCCATGTTTCACATAATTATTATTAACTAGCCTTTTTTTAACTCAAATGTTTGATTTGTTTTGAAATTTGAGTGGCAAGTATTAAGTCTTCTTTCAAGCTATGTTATTTTTATATAAATATCACCATGGCAAGCTTCAAAGTCAAAGTCAAAATATATTTATTCACGTAAACCTATTACAGGCATTTATGAAACGTCATTAATTTAATTAATTTAAATGATTCTACTCCTGCTAGTAGAAGACTAAGCAGCAAAGTGGTCCAATAAGTAAGCTGTTAGCAGAAGACCAGCAGCTTAGCAAATTCCAGTGACCTGTTAATGTTTAATCTGACTGAGAAAGCAAGGAAAACTCAGCTATATCAGATTTACAAAATAAAACATATACAGAACTGCACCACAACGATCAATTAATAACCTTTTAAATTAAGTTATCAGCAGTACCTATGAGAATACAATACCTGGTACAGCAGTAACCCACCAGGCAAGTCAGAATTAAGGTAGACTACATGCCTATGTGCAACCCGAAAGTCGACAAAGCTTACAATATTAGTTCTCCTTAAAAGTTTAAATTGGCACATACTTTCAACGAGAACAGCAAATAGGTGGTAGGCGGACTGATGATGGTAATTTGCCCAGTCTGCCGGGGCGGGGATGTATAAATACATAAAACCAGTTAAGTGTATCCACATGCATTGTATTCGTAAATCTTGTCCCTTCTCTATTCCGCAACCGAACCACGTGTACCACATTTTTTTTAGTGTGGCACTTCGCTCGTTGAATCCATAGATAATTAAGAAATGTGTGTCTATAAATTACTGCTGAGATTATAACTAGACTCAAACCAAGTGAACTTAAAAGAAAAAGGTTTTTTTTTGAACAATAATGCTTTTTATCACCTGCCAGAGTTTCTAAACGTTGGCATTTGACATAATTGAAAATGGCATATCCTTTCAAGGAGAACAACAAATAGGCGGACTGATGGTGGTTATTTGCCCATTCTGCAACCCCGCCTTTGCCATCAGCAAAAGTGTCCATGGTTCGTGTCGATAAACCCAGTAAAGTGTATACACAGGTTTCGGGATCAGGCTCGAATTGCCGTCATGCTCAGTAAAGCCGGCATAGTGTTAGGGACTGATGTCAGTCATGAGTGTCTGATTCTAGTTGCTAACATCCATGACTCTCGAGCGCCAGGTCACATGTAGTGCTAGTATAAAAAAATCTAATAAATAGACAAATTGTCCTAGCTTTAATTCTCATATCGTTTGGCGTCTTGCCCCATCTTGTTATACATATATTTAATAATGTTTTTGGTCCACCTTGCCACCGCTCCCAACTGATGGTACGCCCGTTCTCCGCTCTTCACACAACAATCAACTTGCAATTCCTCTTCACTCTTCCAGCAGATATTCAGGTTCTCTCAGTTTCTTTAGCACGGAAAAACTGCCCTTGTCAATCAGACTTCGAACTTTCTTAAAAAGCAGAATGACAATGAGATGTAATTTCTCAACTAGACATTATATTAACTAGACTTGATTTTATTTATTAATAAAATATTTATTTACCTATATATATATTTGTATTTATATATTATTAATAATGTATTAATATGTATGCTTATTTAAGTAGAATATTTATTGGAAATATTTATTGAGCGATGAAAGATTGACGAACCAGATATATAATGCGAAAGTTGTGTGTGAAAGAACCCTTCCCTGGCAGACCGAGACTCACCGAGGTATGTCGTGATCGTGTCAAGTGGCGCTCAATTGTCTCTGCCTACCCCGCAAGGGATCTGACGTGAAGATATGTATGTATTTATTGGGAACTTCATAATATTACTTGAACTAAAATACCCAATGACATACTTGCTATTAGTCATAGTAATTTTTTCGTTTTAACTCATTCTCCCAAAGGTTAGGTATTAGAGAATAAATAAGCTCCTTAAATAAGCTCCCCTATTGACTTTATTTTATGTTAGATATCTTCTTTTTTTTTTTTTTATTACTGAACACGACATGTGACATCGCGCCCACCTGATGGTAAGCAGTACGCGAGGTCCAAGAATAGGAGCAACTGACGCCGGTCACCACGACCGATATCAGTCTCTACCACTATGCCGGCCTAACAAGATGCTTTTTCACACTTCGCTTGGAGGTTATAAGAGTGGGAAAACACACTGGCTGGGAGAGCATTCCACATCTTCAGCGTGCGACAGATGTAAGAGTCTCCAAATTTATGAGTACGCGTAGGGATAGTGGGTAAGGTATGTGGATGCATATTTTGGCCTGTGCGTGTAGTTCGGTTGCGGAATAGAGAAGAAGGGATAAGGTTATGGAGCTCCTCAGAACACTCGCCGTGGTATAGCTTGTAGAACACGCTCAGAGAGGCAACGTCACGGCGAAGCTGCAGTGATTCGATTGTTTTAGAGACTGTGGTGTCGTCCAATAAATATTTTTTGAGGTTCAAGAATGGGTTGATTGAGCCACTGATGACCAACGTAATTCCCTACCACTATGCCGGCCTAAGTTTGTCATTAGAGTCGAATCCGTTCCCCAATAAATCATACAGCCAGCAATCTCCATTACAAAGCTCTAAACCTATTTGTAGTATAGAATGATCATAAAATAGCCAATCCCTTTTCTGAATCGGTTCGCATTTCGTATATAAAATATTATTCGGCCGTTACGAAGCCTATTTCCGGACCACGGTCTATCAATAATAACCCTGTTTGCCGGGTTCGACAAAACCACTATATATTACCTATTTTTCGGTAAACCGTCGATTTTTTCCATATTGTCTATATTCGTAGATAACTAGGGTTTGACCCAGCTCGCGTAATATAATAATAATAAAATCATATTTATTATTATTATTTTTCATACTGCCTCCGTGGTCTAGCGGTTAAGTTCGTAGATTTAGACTCGAAGGTACCGGGTTCGATTCCTGGTCGGGACAAATAAATATTTATTAATGTAAATAAATACGTTTAATTTATTTGTGATCTTTCTCGAGTTTGGTATGCTGGAGACATCGACGAGCTTGCCACTTGTCATGATTGGCCTATAGTAAAGTTGGCTAAATGTGAATCCGCTTCTATATAAGCGTGGTTTCTGTCGAAAGGGAAACGGTCGTGATGATACTTTCATGATTTCATGTGTTTCACTATCTAGGATAATATATAATTATGTTTTATTATCATATTATTTAGTGTACCTTTAAGTTAGAAAAACTCATAAATTCGCATATAAATCAAAAGGAAACCTTTTGTGACATATAAAATGTAAGAATTTGAAGACACGAGATAAAGTCAAGTAATTTATGGCTGTTGTTGGCAAAGTTACGAGTTTTGTAAGACCTTCAAGATAAAATAAACCTAAATACAACTTGTTTTTGACATTTATTCCCAAGACACATATCACCATTAAATTTATTTATTTAAGGAAATCTAATATTTTTTATTATATTTTTTATACTAGCAGTTCGCAATAAACTCAAAAACTTCTGCACCGAATTTCATGCTGTTTTCACCAATGGGTTGAGTGGTTCTGGAGGAAGATTTTAGTACATTTGTGTAATTTTAAAAAAATAAGCCGTCTGAAAGCTTTCAACGAAAACCCTTTGAGATATAACAAAATAATGTATGGTGGAATCTTATATAGGTCTACAGAAAAGTACGCGATGGTATATCTATCTCTTAAGGATAACATACTATATCCATTTTAATACTTTGAAAAATGGGCTATTATAAATCAGGGAAAGCTATGTACAGAAATACCGTATTAATATTTTTTTCCTTTAAAGAAAGAAAGAAAGAAAAATATTTTATTTGCCACATATCAATAAACAAAACTTGAACAAATAAAGCCTGGTAGTATACACAAGATGTGTGGTGACAAATAGGGAATCAGCTCAGCATGGGGCTGCGACTCTGGGCCACAGCGCTGATTATACATACACCATGATACACTATGCAAATTAAATGATTACCTTAGGAGATATAGCACAATCAAAATAATGCGCAACGAAATTATTTCTGTGTCGCCGTTTACACGAGCAAAGCCGGGTAAACAGCTAGTTAAATATAAAACCATAATAAATAAAACGTCTTTTGGTTTCAGGTAATCCCCGTAACAAATGCGCTCTTCAGCCAGGACACAGTCTGATGGACTGGATCCGGCTGGGGAACTCCGGAAGAGACCTCACCGGAGTCGGGGGAGGAATGCGAGCCGTCACTATCAAACAACTTGCCACCCATAACACACCAGGTAATCCATAACCATCCAATAGGCATTTGACTCCATAATTCCAGAAACATTTCCATGCCCATACACTTTTCGTACCTACATTTGTCATAGATTTACAACACCACCGTTCCCGTGCCTTAAAAAGCACGTCAAATCAAAATCAGATTGGCCTCAGAATGAACTTGGACAAGACAAAAGTCATGTTTAACGACTATATCGTACCGTGATCAATCTGCGTGGGTAATGCCAGTCTCTAAGTTGTAGAAGAAGTCTACCTTGAACAGAGTTCCGCGTTCAGCTAGGATTTGAGAAACTGCGCCACGTTTTCTTGTCAAACATACCCCAATGTTTAAAGACGAAAGTTTTTAACCAGTGCGTTCTTCCAGTACTGTCGTACGAAGCAAAAACGTGGACACTGACAGTCGGTCTGGTCCACAAATTTAAGGTCGCTGAGCGGGCTATAGAGGGAGCTATGCTTTTAATTTCTCTAATGGATAAAGTCCGCTACGTGGAAATCCGTCGGAGCACCAAAGTTACCATTGTAGCCTTTTAAATTAGTAAGCTGAAGTAGCAATGGGCTGGACACATCTGAACCGATGAACAATGGAGTAGGCGGGTCCGGTACCACGTACAGGAAGACGCAGAGTGGGACGACCCCCCATCAGATGAACCCGTCTGGCCAGCGTAGCGAGTCTATTTAATTAAGTATTAAAATACTTTATTGTACTTAACTTAAAAGTATGTACAAAGGTGAACTTAAAGCCATTTCTACCAGCTAACCTTCGGGCGAGTAAGACAGTATAATATGTGGGGTGAAATTTTAACTTTATTTAAAATATACACATTTACATAAATAGTATGTAAACCTCCTCATTGCGTCGTTTTCCTCAAAGGGGGTCGTGAGTCGTCCTTGGATCACTTTATCCCGGACGATGCTGCGCCATCCGGGTCTGCTCACGGCGCCGGCGGCGTGCAGGGTCTCGTGGACTTTGGTGTGAAGTGTGGTGCGGATCTGGTCTGACCATCGTGTCGGGCTCCGGCCATGGGGTCTCTTGCCTTTAATTTTTCCAGCATCCTTTCCAGATTGCCAAAGCTTTTACGGGCTATATTACCAAAATACTCAAAGAGTTGCAGGCAGCTCCTTGAGTATTGATAAGTTTGTTCTGCGCTCTGTCCACGGAATGCGCAGCATAAGCCTCCAGCACCACATTTCGAAGGCGTCGACGCGGCTTCGGTCATTGGCTCTAAGAGTCCAGATTTCGGCAGCATACAGGAATATGAAGAAAACGAGACTGCGGACAAGTCTTATTTTGGTCCTGATAGTGATGTTTCGATCCCTCCATATTCCCTTCATCTGGCTCATAGCGTTCTTGGCCATGCCTATTCTTTTGCGTACTTCCGTTTCACGTGTTAGAGTATGTATACATAGACTACTTAAATACTTATTAACATATAGTAGGTATATATGAAGATAATTTAATATTAAAATTTTTAACTTTAAAATATATTGTTTAAAAAGAAAGTCGTTTTTTAAAGATGTGAATTGTAGGAGCTTGTCTGATGGTCAGTGGAACGAGCAGCCGATACGGTAAATGAATCTGAATGTCTGCTGAAAGTGTGGGATGTGATTTTGAGTTGGTTGTTATGAGAAGAACGAAGAGAGCGGTCGTGCGAATCACAAAGAAATTGAAAGTGTGATTTTATAAGAAAGAGCTATACTTAGGGTTGTAAATAATATTGTATAGAAAATAACGAAGATGAGCTAAACTGCGAAAGGGAATATTGAGCCAATTTAACTGTATACGAAAGTGGTGTAGGCCAAATTCTCCAGAAATATCTGGAAGACCCATCTCCAACAATGGAGTTCTGTTATGATGTGATGACTTGTATATATAGGTTGGTATGTCTGTCACAAAATATAAGTATTTATCTCCCAAGTCCCAACATAATATACAGGGTAGGTGTAATAAAAAGGTCCTCAGAACTACAATAATAATAATAAAACTGTGTTCTTAGGAAGGTTAACGAGTAATGAAAACTTTAATATCCTTCATTATGGTACATTTCGCCAAATCCCTATGTTTACGATATCACGAAACGTATAGCCATAGCCGTTAAATATTTTCATTTTTTATTATTCGCATTCCTGCTCGCACGCTGCTCTGAACGACATCATCCGAATGGCTTTTGTTACTGATGGAGTACCAGCGATCCTAGAACCCTCTGGTAGTGCGGAGCGATGGCAAGAGACCCGACGTTATGACTGTTGGACTGTGGAAACATGGTAGGTCCCTGGTGTGGGATGCGACATGTGTAGACACATTAGCCCGCATCACTCATCTAGGCGACATCGTCAGGCGCGGGAAGTGCGACAGTTTCTGCTGAGAACCTCAAGCTGCGCAAATACGCCAACCTTAATACAGGTTACGAATTTGCGCCGTTTGTGGTCGAGGCGATGGGCCCATTGGGGCACTCTAATCGGACTTATCCAAACGGCTAACGGAAAAGTCTAGAGACAGGAAAGCTGGCAATTATTTCTAGCCTCGTATTAGCCTCGCTATAGAGAGGAGAAATGTTGCCAGCCTCCTTGGGACTATCTCTGAAGGGTCGTCTCATGAAGTCATTTGATACTTATTAGGTTTAGTTTATATTTATTTTAATTTTTAACTAATTATTTCAAATAATAATAATAATATCAAATAAACGCTATTTAACTTTTTATTATTTTAATATTTATTTATTTAATATCGGTGGTGGCTCGGTTGTAAGAACGCTTTCCTAAACTTCAAAAATATCGCGGTTCTAACCCCGGCACGTACCAATAAGTAATACACTTTTCTAACGTTCTTTTGTCATAGATGTACAACTCGGAGAGCATTGACTAGACCCTCGCCAACCCGTCTAGCGAGTGTAGGCCATATGCCCTGGTTCTGTCTATTCCTAAGAATTCCGGGGTTCGAACCGAGACCTTTAGATTGAGGACAGCTTTCCGAACTTGACCACCACCTCTTACCGTTTTTTTATAAAATATGTTTAATATTAGTTTTTATAATTTTAACGGGTCTTTACGCGATTTACCTTAGAGACATATTTCTCCCGACGTTTTTTCCTATTATGAATATGCGCGAAAGTTTAAAAAGTTTAATGTTTAATATTTTTGTAAACCAGCCTATAGTCGGTCTCATGCCCGAGATTCTTCTTCTCTCTCTTTCCCACACACAAAATTTGTCTTCTGTCTTCTTATAAATAACATAATGTTACATAATTTCAGGTGATGCGTGGCTAGCTATTCGAGGAAGAGTTTACAATATTACGCATTATCTGCCATATCATCCCGGAGGTAAAGTTAACTATATTATTTCCATTTCTTTATTTTCTCGATGACAGTTTCAGTAGAATAATAATAAATAAATAAATATTTCAGACAGGTCACACAGCGCCATCTAATTTCCGTGGTAAGCGGTAAGCTTGTGTTACGAAAACTAGATGGTTGATAAACTACATATTATACTTTTTTTTTTTGTAAATATATACATATTATACATATAAACACCCAGACCGAGACAAATTATACAATGTACAACTTGCCCCCGGTGGGAATCGAACCCACGACCTTCCGAGTTCACGGCAACGTTTGTTACCACTAGACCACGGAGGCGCCGAATGTAACTTATTACACAAAAATATACTTTTAAATGCGAGGTATAAAAAATACGACAACTGCCTAATTTTGTTCCTTTATCCCATGTAATATTCATTCAAGACAAATTGAATCCATATATGCAGTACTTTTTTTTTTAAAGTACGATAAATAACCAACATTTTAATAAAGTTACATTCTATGGCAATATGAATAGTGATGTTATGATTAAAATATCTATATTGTATCGATATTGTATATAAATTTGTGACGTCATTCACAGTTTTAACTGAAGGTTTAGACTGCATATTTTAAACTTAAAAATATTATTAATCTCAACATTTTTATACAATATTGATCCTTTTTTGTCATCTTTTATGTATAGCGATATTTTAATCAATTGATTCTTTACCACTGTCACCATGCCTATTGTAATAAGTATAGCTGTTGTAAAATAAGTAGGTATAGGTAGGTACTCGACAATGAAACGAAATAATTATAACGACAGGTAATTTTTATTTATTTTAATCAAAATCTGATGAATCGTCATTGTCACTCGATGAGTTCTCCCCAATATTTATTATAAATTAAAAGTTCTTCTAAATTATCGAATGCCACATGAATTTCCCATTCCGACATTATAGTATTTTAGGTTCTTCTCACAATATTTTCCCAGTTTTCGGCAGTTCCGCACATGCATTTTTTTATAAATTTAACATCTTGTTTGCCGTAAAAGGCGGATGGGTATTGTTTCTAGCGGCGCGTACTTTGATTTGTGCACATATTAGTTCAACAGCATTGTACTGGCAATGATACGGCGGAAGTCGAAGAACCCAATGACCACATTCGGCAGCTATTTCGTCGATAACATATCTTTTAGGGAGGCTTTTTTTTTCGATTTTAAAATATTCACTAATTGTTCTTTTAATAAAGTATATATATAATCGATATCATTACTTATTTGGTCACAACACTACAACTATCAAATTAGATCTGTCAAAAAATAAAGAAATGGAAATAGTATAATATATTTTTTTTTATTACCCTATGTATGTATGTATGTTTGTTTGTTCCTTTGTGGAGAACAAATGCGTCGGCCGATTTTGATGATTCTCACATCAATCGATTTGTCTTCGTCATGTAAATTTCCTTGAAGATATCAATCAATTTTCACTAAGGCGACAACCAGATAGCTATTGTTGAAATTTAAAAAATTAAAGGCGATGAACTATATTGAGTGGGGTATCGCCGAATAGGTATTTGTAAATTATGTTGAAATGAAATGAAATTATTTATTTGCATATAACATGGCAATAGTAAATATTAATAGTAAGTTAGTTCTGCCTCCGTGGTCTATCGGTTAAGTCCGTGGATTTAGACTCGGAGGTACCGGGTTCGATTCCTGATCGGGACACAATAAATATTTATTAATGTTAATAAATACATTTAATTAATATTTAATTTATTTGTGATACAAATCGTTTTATTAACCCAAAATAATGTTGGTTCGTTATGGTGAACCCTGTCTCCTGCATGAACTGTACTGTATAACAGGAGACAGTGTCTTCCAATAATGATAATACAAAAAAAAAATGGAAAAAGAGGTTACACAAATAGCAAGTAAAGTATTGTATGTAAGTGTGTGTGAGTGTGTGTTTGTTTGTGTGTGTATATGTGTAATATGTATTTATTTACATTAATAAATATTTTTGTGTCCCGACCAGGAATCGAACCTGGTACTTCCGCGTCTAAATCCACGAATTTAACCGCTACACCAAATGTGTGTGGTGTAGCGGTGTTATGGAAATAGCTATTTATTATTGCATGTTTTCAGGTCCAGATGAGCTAATGCGTGGTGCTGGAATAGATGCAACTCAACTTTTCGACAAAGTCCATCCGTGGGTCAACTACGACTCGCTTCTATCAAAGTGTCTCATAGGCCCACTCAGCGCAGACTTACCGGATGCTGAAGAACTATTCGGCGCTACAACTCCATCCCCTAAATCCGACAGACTTCGAGAACCTTCCAAAGCTCAAGAATTAGTTAGAAAATCAATGGAGAACCTAGCCAATTGCATAACACCAGTGAGAAAGAAAATTACAGCCAAAAGTGATGAACCTAGCAAAATTATGCAAGGCTTGATTAAATCAAGCGATTTGCCCGTTTCTATAAGCAGACAGGCTGCCTCAAATCCACGTAACAATTTAAATTTAGCTCCTAATTCTTTGCGTTTTGATTGGATGCAAACTTCTGTGAAATTAACTTTATCGATATATTCTGGGCCTTTGACGAACCCTGGCGTGTGTGTGAGGTTACTTGAAGATGTTCTGCTGGTCGAAGTGAGTTCGGATGGGTTTCTTAGAACGTTGAAGTTAGTGCCGGAACAGCCGCTGAGAAATCCCATACAATTGAGAGTTTTCGTCGAAAGCGGGAAAATTGAGGTCAGTATATTATTAGTAAAGTATCATCACGACCGTATCCCTTTCGGGGTGGTCAGAAACCACGCTTATAAATAAACGGATTCACATTTAGCCAACTTTACTATAGGCCAATCATGACAAGTGGCAAGCTTGTGGATGTCTCAAGCGTATACCAAACTCGAGAAATATCACAAATAAATTAAATATTAATTAATGTATTTATTTACATTAATAAATATTATTGTGTCCCGACCAGGAATCAAACCTGGTACCTCCGAGTCTAAATCCACGGACTTAATTAACATTCTGAGACGTTTGTCCTAGCTTTAATTCTTATCCCTTTTAGCACGACAATTTTTTTTTAAATATAATAATAGGTATTGATCACTTTGAAATACTTAAGGTCCAAAATATTTCATAAAAATAGTGAAAACAATCCTTCACTAGCGAATTACTCATTATCTATATTTTTTTATTTTTTTTGGCACTGTGTAATTGGTTATATTTCACAAAGGTTATTATGCGCTTAGATTTAAGTTATTTAACTTTGTGCAATAAAGATTCATTATAATTATTAATGATGTCCTTTATCAATAGTTCTCCATATCATCCCTTCGTAATATCATAAATAAATACACTTTTGGTCTAGGAAAGTTCCGTAAAACCTTGAAAATACAGGTAAAGGCAAATACACTTACGCGCTTCTGAAGATAATGTAAACAATGTTACATGTACCTACGGATCCGTAGGTCTCCAGGGAATTGTTCATATTCTATATTGACCTGTATTAAAACCGGGCATATGTGTTTTAAAAAAGCTTTTCTATAAAATGGAAGAAATTAGAAAGCTTTAACGGTTTTGCATCTCTCTCGCTCGCACAATAAAGATTAAAGATTTTTCAAGTCTTGATTGTTCTAATAAAATTACGGACATTATGGACATATTTTCAATTTTATATACCTAATTGCCTCCGTGGTCTAGCGGTTAAGTCCGTGGATGGATTAATTCCTCGTCGGGACACAATAATATTTATTAGTGTAAATAAATACATTTAATTAATATTGAAATTTATTTGTGATATTTCTCGAGCTTGGTACGCTGGAGACATCGACGAGCTTCCCACTTGTCATTATTGGCATATAGTAAAGTTGCCTAAATGTGAATCCTCTTCTTTAGAAGCGTGGTTTCTGACCACCCCTAAAGGGAAACAGTCGTGGTGATACTTTATTAAATTAAAACGAATATATGATGACCATAGCTGGGCATTAACTCGTTAATCCGTTAATCGTTAATTAACGAAGTTAACATTTTGATTAACGGGTTAACTTTTAAGTTAACTTTTAAAAATGTTAAGGGACACGTTAACTTCCGTTAATATGCAGAAGTCCGTTAATCGTTAATCCAATGCCACTATTTACCGCACGGCACCGCGGTGTGGCGCGAAAAACAGGTACAGTATAAAACGACAAGTGCCGGGCGCGGCGGTGGCGCGTGAGACAAAAACAAAACTAGATATATTTTGCCGGCGCGTGCAAGAAAACTGCGAAGTACTAGCGCCAGTGCTTAGAGTGACGAGTGTTGAGTTTGTTGTTATTATAAATTACTGTCAGTGATAATTTGCGTGTTAATAAAGAAGAGTGCAGTGTAATTAGTTAGATAGAAAAGTGTACTGTGCAGTGTAGTAATTAAAACAGTCATGGAAGACATGGAATCGGATTTCAGCGGTCCTGATGAGAATCCTTGGCCACATTTGACTGAGTATGTGGAATTTGTATCCAGATCGGGCAAATACTTTTTGCTTGTAAGCGTTGCTTGCCGAAAGACACCAAAATAAAAGTTCATGTATCAATCCTGAATAATTTGAAACAACATGTAAAAAGGATACATGAGTCACAATACGTACAGTTTGAAAAGATTGTTAAGGCGGGCTCTAACCGAGGCAAGACAAAAAAGAGAACTCATTCTGACAATATTATATATTAACCTGTTAACTTTCAGAACCTAAACCAACAGGTTTTATAAGTTCACTAACGCAACGATATAAAAATGCAATTTTACACATATTAACGATTAACATTAACTTCCGTTAATTCTTCCGAAATGTAACGCTTTAACGTTTAACGAAGCTAACTTTTTTGTAGCGGATTAACGAAGTTAACTATTTGATTAACGGTGCCCAACTATGATGATGACAAATTTCTAAGCATTCCATGGATTTACCGTGCGGGTTGCCGGGTCCATCGTGTGTGGGTAAGAGATGAGAAGAATGGTGTCTTGGGCTTGCGACCGACAATAGGCTGGTTTAGAAAAAGGGCCTTCCTTTTTTATTTTATTGCGCGATAATACCTTCACCATTCACCATTCTACTCCTCTCCCTACCCAACCAAATACTGTATGATTCTGTTAATGCCGTCTTAGAATCTCTTTCCATAAATGTATTGACGGCAGACCTGCTTAGGCCCAATTCTTTCAGTAAGTGATGGAAAGATTTTGCTGGACTTTCCTCTCGCACCAACTTCCACTGCTTAAAGCTGAGTCTTGAACCCCCTGATCATTTCTTCATAATATTCATTCGACTTCATGTTGTGGTCTTTTGAAATATCTGATTCCCACGGAACTGTAAGTTCAATAAGGATAACTTTTTTCAAGTTCCGAGAAAAAACGCTAACATGTCTGGTCTGGTTTTTAGGATTATAATTGTGTATAACTACGAGTATAATCGACTGGAGAGAAAATGTTTTTTTTTTATTTATTTTTTTCCTCAATGTTCCAATATAATTAATAGTTATTCTGTTATGACCTGTTCTCGAGTTATAAGTGTTCTAACAAACCCGACTTTGTTTTATATAAGATTTATAATTTTATTTTTTTAATATTTTTATTTAAGTAGTTTGTGATTATTATTTAATGTAGTGTGGCTGAACCGGTCATTATATAATAAACATAAATCAATTGTACTTTGTGTAAATATCTTTTGAAAAGGGTTGTTCGGAATATGAATTGTTACTTTTAGGATAACGTTTTAGTTTAATGTAAAACCGATTTATTTTAATCTCGGTCGTTGTGTTATTTGTTGTTTTGCCTGATCTTTGGAGCATCTTTTAATGTCCTGTCTCTGTCTGTTGGGTTTTAAAATTAGCTATAATAATTATACTCTTTTTTAAGACATGACTTCCTGTCGTCCTTTATTTATAAAACTAAAATTACTAACTGCCTCCGTGGTCTAGTGGTTAAGTCCGTGGATTTAGACTCGGAGGTCCTTTATTTATAAAACTAAAATTACTAACTGCCTCCGTGGTCTAGCGGTTAAGTCCGTAGATTCAGACTCGGAGGTACCGGGTTCGATTCCTGGTCGGGACACAAAAATATTTATTAATGTAAATAAATGCATTAATTTAATATTTAATTTATTTGTGATATTTCTCGAGTTTGGTACGCTGGAGACATCGACGAGCTTGCCACTTGTCATGATTGGCCTATAGTAAAGTTGGCTAAATGTGAATCCGCTATATAATATATATGTATCTGACGAACAAATTATTTCATTTGATTTCATTAAATCATCATTACGACCGGGGTGGTCAGAAATCACGCTTATAAAGAAGCGGATTCACATTTAGTCAACTTGACAATAGGATGACAAGTGGCAAGCTCGTCGATGTCTAGCGTACCAAACTCGACTTTTTTTATACTATACCTTGCGCCCACCTGATGGTAAGTGGCGCGCAAGGACCATGCATGTTAGCAACTGGAATCAGACACTCATCAGTCTCTAACACTTTTTTTATTTTATTAAAATTAATAGATATTATTGTGACCCGAATCAAATTTTAACCACGGAGGCAGTCAATTTACAAATTGAATGTATAATTTCATAAAATATTATTATTTGTATTTGCTTCAAAAATACATCAAAAGAAATAGGTATAGTGAATCATTAATTTGGTCGTTCATCACTGCCCCTAGAACACATTCCTTAGTTATTCCAATGTAGGCCAAATTCTCCAGATATATGTTTTGGAAGGCCAATCTCCAACAGTAGGCACTCATAACTGACATCAGTCCCTAACACTATGCCGGATTGACTGGGTATGACGGCAATTCGGGCCTGATCCCGAACCGTGTGGATAAACTTTACTGGGTTTATCGGCACTAATAGTGAATACTTCCCCCCCGGCAGACTGGGTTAATTACCACCATCATTCAGCCTAACACCTTTTTAAAATTTGTAGCGTTAAAAAGCTCTTGTACTGACCACCTCTTTTTATAACCACGACCCTAATATATATATATTATATTTATATAATATATATTATTTTTTTACTGCAGTACCTTCATCTAATTTTTGACAATTTAAATTCAATATATAGTTTATTATTATTCTTGTAGTTTTTTTCTTTGTTACCACTTTCCCTGTAACAAACTCATCTAAATAGCCGCGTTCCCATACATTCTTTTGTATTTAAAAAAAAAAAAAAAAGGAACCCATTCTTTTCCAGAAGGCAGTGCTCACTAACTGAAATTATTTTATTATGATTTAATAAACATTATTTTATGTTTTATTTTATTTAAGTAAAGAAATGGCACTAAGGAAGAATTCGGTTACCGGCCCTAAATTGATTCAATTTTATTTCAGGTTTGTGTTCAAAAATCCGAACAAAACGTATGGAGCAATTGCGGCGATGCGATATGTTCTGAGGCGACCTCTGTGACGTCTCCGCGGACTTTGGACTGTATCGTACGAAGTCGCGGGCAAGTGTCCCACGACACTGTCATCTTGTCTCTAGAACCCCAATCAGGAGCTGTCACTGTACCTTTGGGTCATCATTTACGTGTACATTATAAAATCAATGGTTAGTATAGGGTTTTTTCTTTTCTGGTTCTCTTCTCCCGATAGATGATGACTGAGATGATAGGGAAGGCAAAGGGTCTAGCCCATACAGCCAAGTCTGACGTAATATATCTTTCTTTTTAATGAGTTAATGAGTTCATCATCAGTAATGTGCTACAATGTGATTAGTTATGGAAAACGATAAATTGGACTTTAAATATGGGGCACAAGTTGCAGTTTATTTTTTGCGGTTTTCCCGCGCTGTCAACTCCCATATTTTACCCGACGTGTTTGAGCTATGGTGCCGCGAGTGACTCCAAGAAAAGCATCAAATTCTGCAGCATCTGGAATTTGATGATGACCTCATTAACTCATTAAAAATAAATATATATTACGTCAGACTTGGCTGTATAGGCTAGACCCTTTTCCATGATAGGGACATCTCATTCATCATCCATCGGGAGAATAAAACCAAATATATATATATATGTTCGCGAAGTTCATCATTTGGTCCATTTTACGGTCAACATAATCAGCCTAGTGAGCAAGCAATTCGTACTGTTGTCGCACTAATTATATATATAGTGAACTATTAATCCTTGCGTGGTCAACAAATGAGGTTGGACGGGGAACGGAACCCTTATATTGTTTTTTTCTTCAGGTATGGAACACATAAGATCGTACACCCCGGTGGGGGAGGGATGGGACGAAGTCTGTCAGGGTCCCTTAAGGTTGGCTGTGAAGGGTTATCCATCTGGGGAGGTGTCTCCACACCTCACGAGGTTACAGCCAGATGACATACTCAAGGTATCTGGTCCATACGGGGATTTCCAATTAAATAAGGTAATAATTGTGATATATAAGTAAAGTTTAATTTAAACTAGCTGTTTGATCCGGCTACGCTCGTGTATACAAACGCAAAGGTCGATAAAAACTTCCATGTGGCCTTAGAGTCACTATGTCGTCATCGATATGTCGACCCCTGTGTTCTAAGGAACACCTCTTTCACATGTGATATGTAGATTTGAACGTCTTATAGCCCCATATTTATACCTGAATTACCAAGAACATTTCTGCTTGAATGCCTATTAAACAGACAGACAAATTTATTATGGCTTTGGGGTTAGATCATGACGTCACATTTCTGCCAAATTTTATCAATATCGGTTCAGCAATACAGGCGTGAAAAACGGAGAAACAGACTAGAGATGGACGCTATGTAACATACTCTTAGATAGTTACTAAACCATCTACTCAGCTTCACAACGGTTGCTCGTTTTCTAGCAAAATAAAACTATCTACTTTTGAAAATTATATAAATGTTTCTTTGAAACAAAACCTTAAATTAAATAAACTATACTTCAACATAAACCAAATTTAACCTAAAAAGAACAGAAAATAAAAATTAAATCCAAAAAAAAATGTTCTCCAAATCTCTGTCTTGTGGCATGGTTTTTATTTATGGTTTGGTGCCCAATACACTAGCAGCATCTGAATTAAGATACTTAATTTTTGGGAGACAGGAAAGCTGGCAATTATTTCTGACAACGTATTAGCTTAGCTATACAGAGGGAAAATGTTGCCAGTCTTCTTGGGACTATCACTGAAGGGTCGTCTCTAGAGGACATTTTTTACTTATAGTTTATTTTTTATTAGGTTTAGTTTATATTTATTTTATTTTTTACTTTTAAGTAGTTTTAAATTATATTATATTGTAATTCTTTTATACTGTTTGTATATTACTTCAATATAAATAAATAATCCTAAAATATTTGGGAGAAAAAACTGCCAGCCCCATTGTTACCAAAGACGTCAATGAGCCTTGAAACAATTTCTTTATAGAAAGCTTTCAGTTCTGATCCCCACGGGCCCATCGCTTCTACAGCAAACGTCGAAAATAAGTACGAGGCGCGTTCAAAATATTCTCGGTATGTGGATAAAAACAAACAAGTACGAAAAGTTTGATATTTTTATTTTTCAATATACTCCCCCCCTATGTTCATACACTTATAAGATCGATCAATTATTTTTTTTAATCCCTCATAAAAATATTTTTTATCTTTGGTGTAAAAATGCTCCTCCACGGCCGTCTTCAACGCTTCATCGTCAGAAAATTTATTTCCACGCAGATCCTTTTTAAGATTGGGAAACAAAAAGAAGTCGCTTGGGGCTAAGTCCGGACTATAGGGTGGATGAGTAACAGTTTCAAACCCACATTCAACAATAGCTGCCTTGGCAATATGAGCAGTATGGACAGGGGCGTTGTCATGCAGAAGCAGAACACCTTTGGTTAACTTTCCTCGCCTCTTTTCTTTGATCGCATCTCTTAATTGACGTATAACGTTAGCGTAGTACTGCCCTGTGATATTTACACCTTTTTCTTTATAATCGATAAGCAAAACTCCTTCACAATCCCAAAATATTGTGGCCATGACCTTGCCAGCTGACGGGATTACCTTGAACTTCTTGGGATGAGCTGAACCCTTAATGTGCCACTGCATGGACTCCTGTTTGCTCTCTGGGTCATAATGATGAACCCAGGTTTCATCTCCAGTAACTATTTTTTGCAGCACCTCATCGGGATTTTCACCACACAGGTCGATAAAATCTGAACAGCAAGCCACACGCATATCCTTTTGAAGAAGCGTCAGCATTCGCGGAACCCATCTTGCACTTACTTTTGACATATTAAGATGGTCATGTATAATGTCATGTACGGTACCAATAGAGAGATTGGTTACTTGAGCTATAGATTTTACCTTCACTCGGCCGTCTTCCAATATAAGTTTTTCCACTTTATCAATATTTTCTTGTGAGGTAGCCACTACAGGCCGGCCAGGTCTAGGGTCATCTTCAATACTCTCCCTTCCACGCTTAAATTCGCTTGACCATTTTTGAATAGTAGATAAAGAAGGAGCAGACTCACGGTAAACACAATCCATTTCCTCTTTTATGGTTTTTTGATTTTTACCCTGTTTTGTCAAGAATTTTATGACGGATCGGTGCTCTAATTTCGTTAAAATTGTTAATTCGCTCATGGTGTTCATGTTTGTTCGGCAATTGCAGAAAAACAAAAGAACATCTCGGTTCCAATTTTACTTTTTTTTAATGTCAATGGATGAATCTTAGCGGCCAGTAACAAATATATATATAAAAGAGGTTGTAACGTATCAATACCGAGAATATTTTGAACGCCCCTCGTAACTATTGCAAATCGTTTCATATTTTCGACGCTTGCTGATCTGCGCTTGTTCAGCTGCAACACCAGCTCTAACAGAAGTGCCTTGAAGGTGTGAAGGGGCTAGGGAATCCCGCAATAGGGATTAACCCAATCTCCAAGGAACTTATGTCATTCCGTCTGGACGCTTGCCATCGTCTCGACTCGGACCGGTTGGTTCTAAAGTAGTTGGGATCGAGACTACTGCAAGCGTCATACGAATGATATTAATGGCGCAATGACGGTAAAAGCGACCCACACTTTTGGAATATCTACTTTTCATAACACTTTACTTGAAATAGCTTTGAAGCGATTAGTAGCGATCTCGCAACGGACAGACTGCAACGGCATTACCCGAGCGAGATAATTGCACGGAAGTAACCTAAGCGTTAATCCTCGCCAACCCGTCTGGCCAGCGTGGCGAGTGTAGGCCAAATTCTCCAGATATATGTTCTGGAAGGCATATATATATCTCTAGCAGTGGAGGTCTAGGACGCTGTGTTCTAGGGGCTGTACTGATGACTGAACCTAAGCGTTGAGTTTCAAAGATTAATCGTAGTTTTGTGTTGTATGCATCATGTATCAATTGGATAACGAAATAGAATAGTCTCATATATGTTATTAACACGCGACATACTTGTAGTAGACAGTTATTAAAAGTAGATAGTTTTCACAACGTTGTTTGAAAACGGATAGCGGTTATATTTAGTTATTTCAAAAACCTATAACAACACAACTTTCAAACATACATACATTCTTTCAGATTTTTTATAAAGTATCTGTTGCGGCTTTTTGCAACCTCTTTGGAGGGACTTTGACCTCCTTTCTAACTGACAACTTTAGTTAACATTATTTTATGACAGAATGACTTTGAATTAAGAACACAGACGATGACAACAAAATAAAGACGCAATAAATGAAAATTAAAGACAAAATTTACGATTTTTATTTAAAATCAAGACATAAAGTTATCATTTCTTGATTTAAGTGTTCCTTTCTGTTATAATATCTATTTATTTATTTACTTTTTTTTTATTTCAGTTAAAAAATGTAAAAATAGTAAATCTAATAGCAGCCGGCACCGGAATAACCCCAATGTTAAGTTTATTGAGATTTATGCTCGGGAGAAGTAATCCAAGATGGTAAGTTATATATATTTCATTTTATACTAGCATGACATGGTAAGTGGCGCTCGAGGTCCATGACTGTTAGCAACTGAAATTAGATACTCATGACTAAAACCGGTCCTTAATACTATGCCGGCTTGACTGGGCATGATGGCAATACCAGCCTGATCCCGAAACGTGTGGATACTTTACTGGGTTTATCGGCACGAACGGTGGATACTTCCCCGCCCCGGCACACCTGGGAAATTACTACCATCAGTCCGCCTAGTTCGATTGGTTGCGCAATTAACTACGCGCGAAAATTAAAAAATGTTGTCAATTTTGTTACCATACGATACATAGGATACATACACTCGTGGTAGATGAGTGGGCTGTATATTGTATAGTGGGGGGTTTGATGACGAGCCAGCTCCGTGAAGTCCAAAGAAAGGGGCAGAAGCACTTACCACTTCCAGCAGCAGCTGACAACGTCTCAGTGGAGTCGACCCCAGGGTTCCAGAAGAAGACCAGCTAGCTCTTCTGATGCTTAAACTCTTGACACAAAACTAATAATCCAAGTAACAGTTAGGTACAACCGATAAATACACTCGCGTGGCTATATTATTAAAATGGAGGATAGGCGGTGTGACGTCATAGAAACACAAAATTGTAGACGTCCGCCGCCGACCGAGGTTGAGGTGCGACTGAACCCTCCTATGGGTCACAGAACTGGCTTTAACAGCTTGTATTATTATTGTTGACAACAATGGCCGACTTGTTGAATAAATTAAACGAATTGATTGAATTAATGAATGAACATTAAATTTAGTACCACCTACCGTCTACTAGGTGGCGCCACTTTCTATTCGAACCGAAATTTGTCAATTGCTTGCTTTAAGTTTTCACAACCTGGTGGTTAAGATATGTGGATGCATATTTTGGACTGTCCGTGTGGTTCGGTTGCCGAATAGAGAAGAATGGATAAGGTTATGGAGCTCTTTGGAACACTGGACTTCAATGTCTAATAATTTTCCCTTTTTTTTTACAGTGAACAAGTAAATTTAATATTTTTTAATAAAAAAGAAATAGACATATTATTTAGAAGACATTTTGATAAAATTGCTCTGGAAGATAACAGGTGAGTTGATTTATTGTAACCCAGAAACTCTGCAATAATATAAAAGAAAGTATCATCACGACCGTTTCCCTTTCGGGGTGGTCAGAAACCACGCTTATAAATAAACGGATTCACATTTAGCCAACTTTACTGCCGGCCAATCATGACAAGTGGCAAGCTCGTCGATGTCTCCAGCGTACCAAACTCGAGAAATAACACAAATAAATTAAATGTACTTAATTACATTAATAAATATTTTTGTGTCCCGACCAGGAATCGAACCCGGTACCTCCGAGTCTAAATCTACGGACTTAACCGCTAGACCACGAAGTCAATTCTGCAAAAAAAAAAATTAGTGTTATTGTGTTATATATAAATTATTAATTATTAAACTAATTAGTGTTGCCAAAAGAATTAGAACAGCTGGTCTCGGTCTTGGTCTTCGTCTTGGTCTTTGGCAATATTTTAGCTTATTGGCGCGGTTGTAAGAACGCGTTCCTTAAATCCTACAAAGGTCGGTTCAAACCCACCCGGCATGTACCAATGAGAAATGCACTTTTCTTACGTACATTTGTCATAGATTTACAACACCACCGTTCCCATGCCTCGAAGAGCACTTTAAGCCGTCGGTCCCGGTTCCACTAATACCAACTTGTAGAATCGTTAAAAAATTTGACAATAAAAATTTACATCATATCCTCGCCAAGCCGTCTGGCCAGCGTGGCGAATGTAGGCCATATTCTCCAGCTCTGGAAGGCCCATCTCCAACAGTATACATCTCTCACATACTTCTAATAAAAACGTGGTTTCTGACCACCTCCGTCGTGATGATAATTAACTTTTTTTTTACACTAGCTCAACATGTGACCTTGGGCCCATCTGATGTTAAGTGGCGCGCAAGGTCCATGAATGTTAGCACATGACTGACATCAGTCCCTAACACTATGCCGGCTTGACTAGATGCTTTTTCACACTTCGCTTGAAGGACTCCAGGTTATAGGAAAGTGAAAACACAGAGGCTGGAAGAGCATTCCACATCTTTATCGTGCGACAGATGTATGAGTCACCAAATTTGACTACGGTATGTGGTTCGGTTGCGGAATGGAGAGGGAGGGATTAGGTCATAGAGTTCTTCACTTTACAATATGTGAGTCTAATAAATACTTTTTTCCAGATTTTTAGCTACCCACGTATTATCCGAACCTAGTCCATCGTGGTCGGGTCGTATAGGCCGGGTGAGTGCAATACATTTGTCCGATGTATTGGACAAGGCGCTGGAATGTGCCGCCGACGCCTGTACTAACTTCTCCTGCGTCTGCGGGCCTTCAGAATTTACGCATCTGACGCTCGAACTATTAATCAAACTTGGAGTTAAAGATGATTGTGTTCACGCCTTTATGGGATAATTTTATGATTTATGTTACAATTTTCATTATTACAGTAAAAATAAACAATAAATTAAATAATAATAATATTGATAATGTTTATTTTTATGGCAAATAGCTTTTATTTTTTTGTCATTTCCAAAATTCCTTTTTATATTAGAATCAAATATTATTCACGGTCTCAACTGAGACTCGCATCACAACCCAACATGCTCACCTCACACCTGAGAGGATCTGGCAGCGTCACACACCGCAAGCCAAACGAAGGAGTGTCCCTGGCCTTGACGTCAGGTTTAGCAGAGACTGAGGAACCACAATACTGACATAAATACAGACAAAAGAGTGGCCCAAAGAAGAAAAAAAAAACTGTTTTTTTTGGATTTAATAAAAAAATATTATAGCACTTTGTGTTGAACTTTTTTAATGGTTTTTTTTTTAAATAATAATTAGTAAGCCATTATGCGATGGTGGCTAGGTTGTAATAAAGGAAAGCATTTTAACAAAAAAAAAAAACTATATTGGTCGGTTCAAACCCCGGCATAAATACAGACAAAAGAGTGGCCCAAAGAAGAAAAAAAAAAAAAATTTTTTTTATTTAATAAAATATACCACTTTGTGTTGAACTTTTTTAATGGTTTTTTTAAATAATAATTGGTAAGCTATTATGCGGTGGTGGCTAGGTTGTAAGAACGCTTTCCTTAACAACAAAAAACTAAATTGGTCGGTTCAAACCCCGGCATGTACCAATGAGAAATGTGGACTCTTGTGGAATCGTTAATAAATTGTCATTAGAAAAGTGACATGAGAACCTCGCCAACCAGAATTTTCTGGAAGGCCCATCTCCAACAGTGGAGTTCTATAAAGGTTGTGATGAAGATGAAGCCATTATTATGTCATTTAGGTTCTCCAAACTTATAGAAATATGAAAATTATTATAAAATCTACACATGTCTACTTATTTCATAATAGCAGTAAATAAATAAACATTGACATAATTGTAATATAAATCTTTCTTCACTCTATAAAAATAAATAAAATTTACTTTTTTAGATAAATTTTATTAATATTAGGCGCCGAACACACAGCCCTTGCGGTCTTAGTTCTGCGGTCCGCGGTCACATATGCCCACACTGTTCAGGGGGTGGAAACTTACAATGAGATGTCAAATTTTGTAGACAGTGGCGCCGCAAATAGTTGGTAGAGAAAACGAAATTATTGTCTGAATTCGAACGAAGTTATTGAACATAATAGAGTTGTTGTTTGTTGAATCAATTGGTTTAACTAAAATTACATCTGTCAGAAATGTCAAAAGATAGGCGGAATGCCCTAGATTTTGACATTTCTGACAGAAGTAATCGATCTTAGAGGACTCGTTTTTGGACGATTGTGCACTCCGCCTGACCCCGCAGGTGTGAACGAACGCGAGATCGCAGACCGCGTGACTGTGTTTCCGGACTTTAGTTAGACTGTGTTGTGTAAAAAGCATTATTAGATATCTAGCGAAAATATTTTGTTATTAAAATAAATGTGTTAATGTATGATTGTGATATATTGTTGTTATACAATAATTTGTTATTGTTTTTTGGGAATAATGGTACATTTTAATATAAGGTAAGTGCTAGGCTGGTGGAGCTGGGCTTTAAAAAAAAAGACATGGAATAGGTGGAAAATGTTCTTAAGTGTAGATGGAATGCCAATCCACCATTTGAATGTTTTCGTTTAAATATTTTTTGCCCTAAAAGTTGAAACCTTAACATTTTCCCGCTGGTCTTTGGTCTAGCCCATACAGCCAAGTCTGACGTAATATATCTTTCTTTCTTATGAGTTAATGAGGTTATCATCAAATTCCAGATGTTGCAGAATTTGATGCTTTTCTTAGTCATTCGTGGCATTATAGCCCAAACACGTCGGGTATAATATGGGAGTTATCAGCGTGGGAAAATAGCAAAAAAAACTGCAACTTGCGCCCAATATAATCCAAATTTATTATTTTCCAAAATTATTCACATTGTCGCACTTTATTATCTTTGACTAACAATATCCCCAAAAAAGTAATTTACAAAACAACAACTTGCACTGACATGTCCGTGAAAAATAGCGCGAAGAACTCGATGTGTTTTTTTTTAAATTCGGTTAGGCACCAGCCTATGCCATGATTAGGCTTTGGATAATAGTTACCTATTCTTTTTTTTAGGCTTTTTTTATTTATTTTAAATATATTTTATTTTAACTACTCTCATATTGTAATATCAATAAAAAAGGGAAACACTTTTTATCTAACTAAATAATTCTGCAACACTTGGAATGATCCCCAACTTGCTTATGAACAAATATTATGATTAAATTACGTGTTTAGCACTAATGACAGCTTGTAGTCGGTCGCACGCATCATTCTTCTCTCTTTCCCATACACGATGGACCCGGCACCCGCACGGTAAATCCATTGAGTGCCTAGAAATTTGTCTTTTACAATGTCTTAGAAACTTTTATTAAAAATACAAGGTGCACCTTACCAAATGCCAACTTGCTCAGCAAGCGGCGCAAATATTTATCTATAGAAAGTCCATAGATTTTTGTAATTCAGTCCAATTCAAACGATGTATAGCACGGTTTTAAAACATATCTACTTTAGTCATTTAATAATGAATGCTGTAATCATATTTTTATATAAATACACTTTTAAATGTATGACTTAGTTAGTATATGTTAGTTTTTAAATAGAAAGAACAATGTGAAAAATCGGTTGCAGCGCAATTTCCGCGCAGCGCTGTTTTTATCTGCCGGTAACTTATAGGTAATGTAAAAAGAACTAAAAAATGTGACGTAATAATATTAAGAAATTAAAACTATAGCAACACGCTTATGCAAAATAAATTGGACGTAGTTAGTTATTCAGCAGCCCTATTGTGTTACTTAAGCGCAAACGTTATATGAGGCGTATAAAATTAATTCGGTAATTTTACACTAAATAGAAAAAACGGGTGCGTCGCGAACGTACCGCAAAAGTGAGAACTAAACTTGCAGGTTATTGATTTCGTAGTTAATAGGAATATGGAAATTAAATGAATGCGCGTTGCTGCGTGCGCACGTATAGTTGCAGACGCGTAAAGAAGGAGCGGGAGAGAGCGAGAGAGGCAGCGGCTATACGCGCCTCTTTCCCTTTCTCGCCGCGCTGTTTCGAGAGGAAGAAAGAATGAGCGGAGAGAACGAGGGAGGCAGCTATACGCGCGCGCCTATCCGCCCTTCTTCCCCTTCCCCGCCGCGTTGTTTCCCCTTGAGCGCTGTTCTGACGTACGTTCAACGAAATAGGTCCCCAACCAAGCCCGCGCAATAAAGTTTTAATTTTAAAATGAGTTATTAGTTTGTAGCAAGCAATATTGCAAAAAAAAAAGTTCAGATCGATGTAGCTAAAGACTAGGAGCACTATGGATAGTAAATTGAATAACCATAAAGAAATATTTATTTGTTATTGATTTATTTAAAAATAATAAAGCTGTATTTGTTACCAACTTTTGGATTTAGCTGTGTTTGATTTTATACGCCTCATATAATGGAATCCGTTAACTAAATATATATATGGCTGTTGTCAAGGTCGAGCGCTTATAGAGTCGAGAATTGAATAATATTTTATAATTATGACGCAAGCTCTGACGTAAATAAGGTTTGCGACTAAGTAACAGAATAGAGCTGCAGTACAGGTTGAAGATGGGAAGAAAAACATAATTAATTATATTCCCACTATCCAACCCGAGGCAGGTTGGAAGATGGTACTGTGAGTTCCCAATATCCAACCCAGGTTGGATAGCTAGGTTGAAACAAGGTCACTCAATTATTTTTGATTATATCATTAGGGCGTCAGGGGATTCTTGCGCGTTCGACATACATGTCCACTGGATTTTCTCATATGAAATCTGACAGTTTTTTATGGAGATCTGTTGCTTTTCATTCGAATATTTTGAATCGATCCGCAAGTCGAAAGTGCCAGAATTAGGCCCCTGGACTATTTGCCCTTTTATTGTGGAGCGATACATACAATTAAAACAACAATATCTACTATTTTTTTTGTATTGCTTTTGGTTGTCCGCAAGTAGCTTAATGCACAGCGGCCTGTCTGTTACTTAGTCGCAAACATTATATAATGGAATCCGTTTATTTTTATTTATTTATTTATTGAGAATCCAACAAATTAACAATTTTAGGCCACTAACAGGATTCCACATATAATATTAAAAACTGTGACAAGTGATTAAAAATGAAATTAAAAATTCAAAAGTTAAAAATACATATTTAAAAACGTAAAATATAAAATTGATTGCATAAAATTTGAAAAAATAAAAACTAAATTCTAAATTTCAGTTGTACAGATATAATAATATGTTATAATTACTCCTACACTATATACCGTTAACTATATATATATATATATATATCACGCTATTAAAGTTGATATTTTCACGGCCGCTGTCAAGGTTGACTGCTTATAGAATTGAGAATTAAATAATATTTTCTAATTATGACGCAACCTCTGACGAAATCCACTAATAACGTTTGCGACTAACCCCTCATTCCGAATCGCGCTCAGAGCGCTTAGAACGAATATGACACTGAACGTCGTTCCGAATCAAATATCGCGATTTGGATGCTCAGAGCGTGATATCAATTCGGAACGGTTTAAATCACATTTTCATTCATAAAATGTTAGTTTTTTTTTTTTATGTATGATGAATAAATTGCGGATTCCATATCTTTGAGTATGAATACTAACAAATATACATCTCTCGGTTTATTCATCTTTATATGTGTAAAGTTTAATATTATTATTTTGTTAATTTAAAATAACTTGCCGTGTTACTGACATTTTTTTTTTCACTTCCTACTTAAATATTAATTATAGATTTGTTTAAGAAGTAATATAGAAACAGTATAAACGAATTACAATATTAAATAATTTAAAAGAAAACCTAATATTAAATTAATTTGAAAATGGCGCGGGACATTATGACAAACAAGTGACAGCGCTCAGAGCGATCTACCTCGATATCGTGAGCAGTCTAAGCGCGAGAAATGATGTCATTTGTGACGTCGCATAGCTTTGGCAAAACAGTTTAAGCGCGTCTCGGACCATCTTTAAGTGTGCTTAGGTTACTATTATTGCGTCTCGGTAACAGAATAGGACCGCAAGTTATGTTATTATAAATATTTGTACGTACATTAAAATAAAGTGCCTACATTCCAGGTTGAAATGTTTTAGCAAATTCGGTGTTGTTGATTTATCAAATATCTAATAAATTTATTACTAAAAATGTATGTTTTTTATTTTCTACTCCTCTTTAGATAAATAAATAAATAAATATTTTCCAGACAGGTCACACAGCGCTATCTAGTTTCCGTGGTTAGCTACAAGGCTTCGGAAACTAGATGGTTGATAAAGTACATATTATACTTTTTTTTTTGTAAATATATACATATTATACATATAAACACCCAGACCGAGACAAATTATACAATGTACAACTTGCCCCCGGTGGGAATCGAACCCACGACCTCCCGAGTTCACGGCAACGTTTGTTACCACTAGACCACGGAGCCGGTCGGAGGAGATATTTTTAATATTAAATTAGTTACGCTTGCTTGCAAGCAGTGTTGCCATAGTTGTCAAAATCTCCAGCGTGAGTATAAAATATCGATAACTTAGTAAGATAATAACATATTACAAACTAAGTAAAGATCATCACGACCGTTGGTCAGAAACCACGCTTATAAAGAAGTGGATTCACATTTTGCCGACTTTACTATAGGCCAATCATGACAAGCTCGTCGATGTCTCTAGCGTACCAAATTCGAGAAAAATCACAAATAAATTATTGTGTCCCGACCAGGAATCAAACCCGGTACCTCCGAATCAAATTGCTCAATTCGCAAAATGTACAATTCTCAAAAAGAGAACGGCACTCGCGGGCCCCTGGTCGTTCAAAAGTATTTCATCGGTCAAAAATAAGTCTTTTTAAATAATTATATATTCGTCACATTTGATATATATTTATTTTGAGTTTTATTTCTGAAGAAAATAGGGACAAAAACACAAAATATTAACATATTATTTTGATTGTATCACTGATAAAGGTTAAACTGTGTTTCGCGAATTGCGCATTTTGCGTCTAGTGGACATTTTGCAAATTGCGCGTTTTGCGTCGAAACCTAAAGGTTTTTTTTCATTTGTTAAAAACCGAAAAATAGTTTGGCCGACATGACATCGCCGAGCTTGCCACTTGTCATGATAATAAAGTTAGCTAAATGTGAATTAATTTCATATAATTTCCGGAGGATAAAATAAAAAACAAAATGTATTGTTTAACCATTTATTATTTAGCCATGCTACACGAATTACACCGATTTAATAATTACACAGCCGTCAATATAAAATATCGAAAAATAATAACAGATTACAAACTAAAAGATAATTTTGAATATTTATTTTCAATTATTAAAAATATAAATATTTTACAATAATTGTGACTTGAAAAAATAAACTACACAGATGACAATATTACCAAGAAACTAGTAGATTAATAATTAAGGTAAAAGCCCCTATCATCGATCCCCTCAAAATTTAGTTTTTTCATTGATATTTTTTAAAATAAGTAATGATACATAATGTGAAAACAAAAAAATATCAAGTATAAAAATTTGTTCCGAATCATGCTCAGAGCCCTTAAAATGAATATGATACTGACAGTCGTTCCAAATCAAATATCACGATTTGGATACTCAAAGCGTGATATCAATTCGGAACGGTCTAAATCAAATTTTTATTCATAACATGATAGTTTATTTTTAATGTAAAGAAGATAAATTTCGGATTCCACATCTTTGAGTATGAATACTAATTCAAATTCAAAATCGTTTATTGCACAGAATACAGGTAGATATAGGATAATACAATTTTACAGTTCAGCTGTATCCTACCATAATGGTATGCAAATAATAGTACATGTCAATTACAACTAAAATTATATTTGTCAACACTTATAATGTAAAAATTCTTGGATACTATAAAAACATTGTTCTTTTAACCATTTATTTAACAGCTTCTTAAATTTAATTATTGATGTCAATTGTTTTAATTCTATAGGCAAACCGTTAAATATTTTGATACACATACTAACAAACACACTTCTCTCGGTTTATTCATCTTTATATGTGTAACGTTTACTATTAGTCGTATTAACTTATTTTTACTTAGTGTTACACATTTTTTTATTTACTTCCTACTCAAATATTAATTATAGATTTTTTTAGAAATAATATACAAACAGTATAAACGAATTACAATATTAAATAATTAAAAAGAAAACCTAATATTAACTAAACTTGAAAATGGCGCGCGACACAATGACAAACAACTGACAGCGCTCAGAGCGATCTACCTCGATATTGTGACGTCACAAAGCTTTGGCAAAACAGTCTATGCACGTCTCGGAACCGCTTTAAGCGTGCTTAGGTTACTTTTATCGTGTCTCGGAACGACGGGTACTGCGCAAATTACCATCAGTCCGCTTACCATATATAAAATATTAATTTTATTTTCTAGAAAACTGATTAACTATACTTCTCAAAAGCATAACAAACCTCTTAAGGGGGTCGATAAAAAGTTCCGTTACGTCCTATAAAACTAATAGTGAATCGACATTTATAGAAAATGCTGAATAATTATGAACCAAAAATCTAATACTTATCCTAAAGTTTATTAGAGTCTGGCTAATGAAAGTAGATAACGAAAAAGCGCGGCAAATTCAAAAAATATTACTATGGTATCCCTCAAAAAAAAAATGCTATCAAACAATTGGACGCAGTTACGCTAAAAGAATCCAAATCCACATATTTTGAGTAATACATTATCTTTCGGATTCCACTTCTAATAGTTTTATTCATATTTTACAAGATATTCATATTTTACAATATTTTAATATAAAAATAAAAAACAACAAAACAATTCAAAGCAAAGCAACAGTACTCTGTCACAATGGGGTGTATCAGGCAAAGCTTTTTGTAGATGTCGCTAGCGGCACTGGTACCTTGTTTACACCTATGACGGATAATTTTTTTAATGTTTTTGTTTTTTTTATTTTTATAACAAATAAAATTATTTTAACTTAACGTTACCTACCTTAAAATACGAATTAGGAAAGTGAACACCGTCTTTAAAAAGGAAAAAGGTTTAATTAATAGAACGGCAATTTTGAGATCACCATATTTTGATATCGCTTAGAAATCTCGATTTGTACACTTAAAAGCTGCTCACTTCGGCCATATAACTAGAAAATAATAAATTTCGGAATAAAAATACAAGGTTTATATGCAACTGACAGTTCTATTGGGTACCGCCTTTCATGCTCAATCTATCGTGATAAAAAGTTAGTGATACACCCCATAGTGTTGTCATTTGAAAGTTTCCAAATTATTCGATTATCTACTTTGATTAGCCAGCCTCTATTAATAAAGGCTTATTCAGACATACCCTACGGACATACCGCTAGATATTTGTACATATTTTGTACTTACCCAATGAGATATAACTACCAATACGGCAGAAGTCTCAAGTCTGAATACACCTTAATACATTACTGTTCCACCATCTTGATTTAGTAAGTATGAAAAATTTTGGTAATCCAAAATTATTAAAGCAATCCATTGTTTATTCTTTAATATGCATTATTCCAAATGTAGATTAGGTTTTTTATTACATTTTGTAATAAGTATTTTAGTGATAAGACTACACAATTTCGTGTAATTTGGTTAATTGTTGATCGGCAAGATATTGTACACAACGGAATATATCAATTGTATTTACTAGCTGGCCAATAACTGTATCTATTTATATAAACGAGTTTGACCATCAATTAAATATGGTATTTGAATAGCTTAAAGTTAAATATAATAAAAAAACACATTATTTTTAATTACGGATACAAGTTTGTTTTAATTATTTGAGACAAACACTCAAATAATATTTTTAAATAGCAGAATAACAATAATTAATTTTAAATAAATGCATTCAAATCGCATTTTATTTGATAATTTTTTATTGGTTTCTACAAATTTTAAATAATTAATAATTGTTGCCGCATGTACGTGTGAAAGCAATGATTAGTTAAATTAGGTATGTCAAAAAATCAAATGATTCTGTGTTCTCTACTCCCGATGGATGATAAATGAGGTGATAGGGAAGGCAAAGGGTCTAGCCCATACAGCCAAGTCTGACGTATTATATATATTTCTTTTATATGAGTTAATGAGGTTAGTTGCTGCAGAATTTGATACTTTTCTTTGAGTCACTCGCGGCATTACAGCTCAAACTTAATTCATCATTACATTTACGTCGGGTAAAATATGGGGGTTCACAGCGCGGGAAAACCGCAAAAAATAAACTGCAACCCAATCACATTGTAGCACATTATAAAACAAAACAAAACCTACAAAACAAAAACTTGCACTTGACATGTCCGCGCAAAATGGCGCGAAGGACTCCTCAGACAATCAAATTAATTTAACATTTTTCTTACTTTGACACTGGAAAATTGTTACTAATGACATTTACAAAAAAAAAAACTAAAACGTGCCAATTACGGTTTGCACTGTCTTGAAAAATATTTATATAATTTGTAATTAAGAAGTGATTGCTTTGATATTTTTGGATGGAAGTATTACACTGGTCCACACTGGTTTACATAAGTTTTTTAAACTTAGGATTTTATATTGATTACATTAATTAAAGCAAAAATATTGATTTCTTACGTGTAGTTTTCTAGATTATCTATATTTGGGAATATGTTGTGTGAACATCGGCGAAGGTTTCCAACATAGTACTAACTACTGTTGTCCGATAGGTCGAGTGGACTCCGACCGTCAAATACCTGGGCTGCATTATTAACAGGACGTTAACAATGGGTGAAATGGCCTGCCACGCCGTCAATCAGGCAAAGGCGGCCCGAGCCATGTTACGTCCTGCTATGAATTCCAGCTTGCCGCTCAGGTTGAAGGTCCGGATCTACAAGATGTTCATCCGTTCTCGTCTCACCTATGCTGCGCCAGCCTGGCACCACCTTCTGGCTAAGACCAACAGATCCAAAGTCAGCAGAACATATCGCTCAGAGTGGTTTCCCGAGCGCCATGGTTCGTGCGTAATTCCGTCTTAGCTCGAGATTTGGAGATGCCTACTATTGAGGAGTTTGTCGTTGGCCTGACTAGACGTATGTTCTCTCGGGCCGACAACGGACACTTCAAGCATCTCCAAAACATCGCTCCGTCTTGTGCACGGCCCCCCAACGGGAGACCACTTCCTAGAGAAGTACTCCTGGAGGAGAGCTGAAGCAGTCGAACTTAGCCCCCTGGGTTCGCGTGAGCCACACGGGCGCTGTTATACTAGTAACGGCGCCCAGCACTAAACGTGCATGAATTACCGGCGGGTGGTTACCCGCTGAGAACCTGCCGGGGAAAACGGGGGACTGTCCCCATCCCCAACCCACGCCCATTAGGCATCCGGGCCTGGACGACCCCACTGTCTGTCTGTCTGCATACCGACCAAAAACTCCCTAGCGCTCTTATTATGTATATAGTTACTCAGTCGTTGCTCTTAAGACTCCTGCGCGATCCCACTCTGCGCTTGACTGTCGTCGAGTACAGAAATAAAGCCAAGTCAAACCATTTACCGCTCAACGGTTAATCGACCTCTCCCAGCATAACCGAGACGCTAATCCTGGAAGAGTGGAGCTGCCCAGCCATCACATAGACCTTCTATGTAGAGTTTATTGAGAAGATCCAATCAATAATTAGCATTGCTTATAACCATTTTACACTGTGGACTTCTACGTGCTAAAGTTTACTAACATTCAAAGACTGTTAGGAGGTACGAAGTTCGCCGGGTCAGCTCAGTTACTTATAAAAAATACAAAATAAGCTATTATTACTCAATATAATGTACCTACAACTTTATTTTTCGCGACTTTAGTAAGGTGTAGTTGGACAATCACGTTTCATCTCCCAGCAGAAGTCAACAATCATAATGACGATCACTCTTCGGTAGTTTTTAGGTCCTAGTGAAACCACTCCCCGGTCTTCGCTGTAGGATCTAAGTCTAATCTCTGTGAATTGGTCAACATGACTGTGATAGTTTTCATAGTTACTTGTGATTTCCGAGAAAGTTTTTACTTTAACTAATGAATTCAACGCCGTTTTAAATTGTACGTTGAACATAAGAAATTAGTGTATTTTATTAATATTGGACCATCGAAAATCTGCACATTTAGCACCTTAAGATAACTTATTCGAGATGAAGACATTAAATCTAGATAACTTTAAATCAAATTATTTATAGAAAGCACCCGAAAGTACTGATTGCAACCAATATTCAAAATTGAGGGTAGATGTAAAAAAAACTACACGTAGGAAAAAATATATTTAGTTTTGCCAATGCAAATATTAAAGATATTTTGGCAACTGTTTTTTTTTTAATTTTGTTGACCCGTGTATCAAGACGGACGACCGTAGTTCCGTTAAAAATTAGTGTTGCCCAATCTTGGTCTTGGTCTTGCTTTTTGCAAGACCAAGACCAAGACTAACCCTAGTCCTAGTGTTGTTCTTTCGCTAGTCTCGCAAGGCTATTTCCTAATTTTGCAAAAAATCGTCATATTTTTTGGGCTTACATTTTTTTATATATGGAAATATTTCTTTTTTTCGTGTATGTCTGTTTTATAAGACATCATCATCAAACAAAGTCATCATGTCAGCGTTATAGTATACCTACAGAGTTACGTTACAACCTCTGTAAACATTTTTGGATACATGTTGATTAACAAGATGTCCACAAACTTCATTAATTTTTTTCATTACAGCCCCTAGAACACAGCGTCCTAGACCTCCACTGCTGGAGATGGGCCTTCCAGAACTGGAGAATTTGGCCTACACTCGACGGCTTGTCGAGGATATGATGTCATTTTTTTTTATGACAATTATTCACGACTCCACAATTTGGCATTAGTGGAACCGGGACCGACGGCTTAACGTGCTCTCCGAGGCACGAGGTGTTGTAAATCTATGACAAATGTACGTAAGAAAAGTGTATTTCTCATTGGTACATGTCGGGTTCCTCGCCAGCCAGTCTGGCCAGCAGCGTGGCGAGTGTAGGCCAAATTATCCAGATATATGTTCTGGAAGGCCCATCTCCAGCAGTGGAGGTCTAGGACGCTGTGTTCTAGGGGCTGTAATAATAATAAATAAACATGCTGGGTGGGTTTGAACCGACCTTTGTAGGATTTAAGGTACACGATCTTACAACCGAGCTACCACCGCGCCATTTAAATGGTTATACATTAAAAAAATCAAGTAGATAAGACCTTGACAATTAGAAACAATTATATATTCAATCAGAGCAAAAGTCGAAGACCAAGATTAGGAGTGCAAGAACAAGACCAAGACCGAGGCCAGCTGTTCTGGTGCAAGACCAAGAATTGTTTTTTCCTTGTTTCCTCAGCGGCTTCCTTCCAGCTGTCAAAACAATAAAATCACCGTAATTGTTACGATTAGAGCTAAAATAGACCCGATTGTACCAGTTTTATTTGAAGGTCATACGTAAGGTACATTCGACATTATTATTATTTAAATCGTCACAATTACATTGACTTCATTTTGTAAGTGTTGCTATGGACAACACTATTAAAAATTTATAGAGTGTATTATGATAAATCCATCAAGGTGTTTGTAAATTAACCAAAATGTTATACTTCGCAGTCTCATTTCGTACTTTGTTTGTTTAGAAAACACATATCTACCTTAAATCTATCACAATGATATATATTGACAATTGTCTGTGTTTTTAGAATGCATTTTTGTATCATATTTACACTGTTATAATTAAACTTTCGCGCACATTCATAATAGTTTTTGAAATTTTGACGGGTTTCTAATTTTACCTTAGAGACATATTTCTCGCGACGTTTCAGCCAAGTTGCATTGGCCGTGGTCACGGATCGACTGAAGCTACTCGTACATACTGGGCGGTAAATGTAAACCTACCCACTTATCGCTTTAAAAAGTTTTTAGACATCACGACACACGACACTTACAATGGCGATTTTTTCCGGCGTCGAAACCTATTGATTACTGGATGCCACGATGAAGATAGCTATATATAACCCCCCTCTCGATTGAAATTTTTGTGTTTCTTTATTTCGATCGCTTCACGTACTATTCTAGGGTAATAGTGACGATCGGTGGAAAGTACCTTTGGGTCATGCAGCTCAATCCAATGGTTTGTGCCACTATCCATTAGGTGTTCTGCTATTGCTGACTTGTTTAATTGGCAGTTTTTTACAGCTGCTATATGTTCCTTGACCCTCTCGGCTATCGTGCGCTTAGTTTGGCCAATATATGAACTCCCACAGCTGCAGTCCACTTTATATACGCCAGGCGTTTGGAAAGGAATGACATCCTTTGGGGTGCGTACGTATTTTGCTACATTGGAGAATGGGGTGTACACAGCATTGATAACTTTTTGAAAGCTGTTTGAAAGGAGTAACGGATAAAATTGGTATTTTATTTGGTAGATGTACCGCTCAGTATGTACGAGACTACACCGCATAGCTTCAGTCGACCCGTGACCACGGCTAATGCAACTTGGCTGAAACGTCAGGAGAAATATGTCTCTACGGTAAATCGCGTAAAGACCCGTTAAAATTATAAAAACTACTATTATTATTATTAAACAATACATGAAATTATTATTATTTTAGATATACTAACACACGTATTCTTAGACGTGTCTTCAATAATTAAGTGGACTCAATTGTTCCTTCCAGCTGTCAAACGGAGAAACTTGGCACGTCACTGCGCTCTAGGAATAGAACTGGCAAACGGAGGGACTCGGCACGTCACTGCGCTCTAGGAATAGAACTGTCAAACGGAGGGACTCGGCACGTCTCTGCGCTCTAGGAATAGAACTGTCAAACGGAGGGACTCGGCACGTCTCTGCGGTCTAGGAATAGAACTGTTAAACGGAGGGACTCGGCACGTCTCTGCGCTCTAGGAATAGAACTGTCAAACGGAGGGACTTGGCACGTCACTGCGCTCTAGGAATAGAACTGTCAAACGGAGGGACTCGGCACGTCACTGCGCTCTAGGAATAGAACTGTCAAACAGAGGGACTCGGCACGTCTCTGCGGTCTAGGAATAGAACTGTCAAACGGAGGGACTCGGCACGTCACTGCGCTCTAGGAATAGAACTGTCAAACGGAGGGACTCGGCACGTCACTGCGCTCTAGGAATAGAACTGTCAAACGGAGGGACTCGGCACGTCTCTGTGGTCTAGGAATAGAACTGTCAAACGGAGGGACTCGGCACGTCACTGCGCTCTAGGAATAGAACTGTCAAACGGAGGGACTCGGCACGTCTCTGTGGTCTAGGAATAGAACTGTCAAAGGGAGGGACTCGGCACGTCTCTGCGCTCTAGGAATAGAACTGGCAAACGGAGGGACTCGGCACGTCACTGCGCTCTAGGAATAGAACTGGCAAACGGAGGGACTCGGCACGTCACTGCGCTCTAGGAATAGAACTGGCAAACTACATCGCGTACATACATAAATTAGCGAATTCCGATACGAGTTTTATTTGCCTACTACACGCGCATTGTTTCCTCGCAAATCTCTGGCGGAAAATCTACAGGGTAATGTTATAGGGTGTAATTATAATAAATAAATAAACTTTTTTTTTATTTATACTAGCACGACATGTTGGTAAGTGGCGCGCAAGTCCCATGAATGTTAGCAATTGAAGTCAAGACACTCATGACTGACATCAGTCCCTAACACTATGCCGACTTGACTAAATTCTTTTTCACACTTCGCTTGAAGGACTCCCAAGTTATAGGAAAGTAGAAACACAGAGGCTGGAAGAGCATTCCACATCTTTATCGTGCGACAGATGACAGTATGAGTCCGCAAATTTATACGTACGCGACGGGATGGTGATTGGTTTTTCCAAGAATAAATCATCTGTCAAATATAATATTTAAAATTTTGGAACGAAATTAGGTACAGCTTAATGCGCGCATTTAAAAAAAATAATTTTGCTTGTGATCGGAACGTTAACGAAAGAAGTATGACGTAAACGTGACGAGTGGCTCTTAATTGGAGGTTAGGAATTTCGAGTTATTCTGATTGGGTTCCTGTATATGAAAAACAAGGCAATTAAAAGAATTAAAAAAAAAAAAAAGAATCCTTAGTATTAAAATAATTAACCTAACATATATTTAAAACATCAATCAATTAAGAATAAAATAACAATACAAAAAATACGGTCAAATAATAGTTTTTAATGAAGAATAATTGGCCTAAATTGCATTTTACTAACACAAACATATTCTTATAGTATAAGTTATTACGTATTACGTCTCAGACTGTCAGATGTCTTTATTTGCTCCAAAGTAAACCTTATTAAAATAACATAAGACATATAGTCTAAAACGTGTATGGTTTTTTTTTTATTGTGTTCTCTTCTGCCGATGAATGAATTAGTTGATAGGGAAGGCAAAGGATCTAGCCCATACAGCCAAGTCTGACGTAATATACCTTTCTTTCTTATAAGTTAATGAGGTTATCATCAAATTCCAGATGTTGCAGAATTTTATGGTTTTCTTGGAGTCACTCGTGGCATTATAGCCCAAACATGTCAAATGAAATAGGGGAGTTCACAGTGCGGGAAAACCGCAAAAAAAAATCTTAAAGTGCAATTTATCGTTTCCACAGTAATTTAATTTACAAAACAAAAACTTGCACTTGATATGTCCGCGCAAAATGGCGCGAAGGACCCTCAATGACTATACATTTTTTATTCCATTCGACCGCATGATCAAGAATAAGATGATAGGGAAGGCAAAGGGATCTAGCCCATACAGCCAGTACAGTAGTAACGTAGAGTTAACATAGTGGTATAGTAACGTTTTGGTGTTATAGTAACATTGTACTGTAGTAACGTTGTAGTGTTGTTTAGTTTTAACATAGTGGTATAGTAACGTTTTGGTGTTATAGTAACATTGTACTGTAGTAACATTGTAGTGTTAACATAGTGGTATAGTAACGTTTTGGTGTTATAGTAACATTGTACTGTAGTAACGTTGTAGTGTTAACATAGTGGTATAGTAACGTTTTGGTGTTATAGTAACATTGTACTGTAGTAACGTTGTAGTGTTAACATAGTGGTATAGTAACGTTTTGGTGTTATAGTAACATTGTACTGTAGTAACATTGTAGTGTTAACATAGTGGTATAGTAACGTTTTGGTGTTGTAGTAACATAGTGTTAGTATAACGTTGTTGAGTTAGTGTAGTATTATAGTAACATTGTAGGTTTGTAGTAACATTGTAGTGTCTTCTAAGTAGTATTTTGTCACTATGTAGTGTATGTTCACGCATTAATATCATTAACAAATAGTACATCTCTATCTTTGAGTCCGGCGTCTTGTAAACTACAGCCGCGGGACAAAACTCTTTTGGGAAAGTTTGTGGTGATCTCAAACTCTTCCGGAGACTCCGGGTGGCTAAATACAAAGTCGTATAAATCCTGAAAAAAACAATATAAATAAATCATTATTAAAGCTTATAAATAATAATAATGTATTTATTTTCTCCCACAAAGATTACACCGCATGTAATTGTCTAAAGAGCAAATATTTTTTTAGACTTCAGGTGACAAGTACCCCTCTTTTAAACAAATAAAGTTTTTAAAAGTAAAAATCATTAAAGCATTCCAGCAGCCCTATTCTGTTACTTAAGCGCAAACGTTATATAATGGAATCCGTTAACTATATATGTATATATCACGCTATTAAAGGCCGCGAGCGCTTATAGAGTTAAGAATTTAATGAAATATTTTGTAATGAAGAAATATTTTGGTGTATCAGGCAAAGCTTTTTGTAGATGTCGCTAGCGGCATGGTACCTTGTTTACACCTATGACGGATTATTTTTTAAATGTTTTTGTAGTTTTTTTTTTTTTTATAACAGAAATATTATTTTTAACTTAATTTTACCTACCTCAAAAGAAGAATTAAGAAAGCGAACTCTTCTTACAAAATAAAAAGGCGTTAAATAAATAGAACAGCAATTTTGAGATCACCATATCTTAGATTTCGCTTGGAAATCTCGATTTGTACACTTAAAAGCTAACTTCGGCATATCCAGAAAATAAGTTCTATTTGGTACCATCTATCATGCGCCATCTATCGTGATAAAAAGTTAGTGATATACCCCATTATGACGCAACATCTGACGTAAATAACGAAATCCACTAATAACGTTTGCGGCTAAGTAACAGAACTGGATTTTTGTAGATTGTTTTGTGAAAAATTGTCATAAAAATATATTTATGATAGTTTGGTTAATAAAGAGAAGTATATACTGACCTGAGTATTTTGTTTGTCATTAAATCGTCGTGTCAGTCTCTCTCCGTCCGGCAGTCTGATGAGCAGAGACAGGGTTCCATGACCCAACTCGGGCTCCGGACCTAACTCCGAGGCCATGCGGTTACGAGCCTTTACCACCTGGAATATTGGGAAACAAACAACAGAGTTTGTAATGTTTTTTTTATATATTTTATTTTATAAGGGGCAGGCTTCATGCTGCTAGACATTCTCTACAGAGAATTTTGATTGTAAAGTAGGTGCAACGCGAATAATTAACTTATTTTAAGATACAACAATACATAATGTAGCGAATCGGGCTATATTAAAGGATTTTGATGAAAACACGAGTTGCACTTACTAGTTTATTTTTTGGACTTTTTTGGTTGACTGTTTGACAAATAATAAATATATCAAAAATGACAAATAATATTGTTATAAAAGGTGGTATAAAAACATGCTAATGGAGTTCGCAACATACCCCCAGGCAGTGTGCAACAGAATTAAGTATGAGTGTGCGAACCCCTTAACTAAACATACTAGAAAATGAGCATGTGTATAGCCACCTTAAATGGTTACGTCAACCACCCTAGAAACGCGATGTCTTGAGACGCCATCTTGTTGATCTTAAGTTACCATGTCGATGATTTTGTCGACGATGAATTTGACGTCTGTGTGTTGACAGTTTCATGGTATTTGGTATGTCTCTGTGAGCGTAGTGTTGGTAGAACCCATGGACTCCAAATATGGCCAGACGTAGCGCCTTCGGTTGCAAATCATAGTAGGTCACTGTCATCTGTCACCAGTTGGTGTTTCGTTCTTGTTTGGGGTGTCTGCGTAAAATTGAAGTAAAGATGTGTGTGGTAAATGGACAGGAACATGGAGATGGTAGATTTTCTTTTTGTATATGTAGAATGTTATGCCACAGAGTGCCTCTTGAAACGATGGGTATGTGAAATGCCGTGTGGCATCCTCCAAACCTCCAACTCTCGCTGCCAGCGACAGCCTGTTGACCAGCGTGTTGTCGCCCGGGGCAGCTTGCATATGGAGGTGTTGCTTTGTTCCAAAGTTTGATAGT
Organism: Tinea semifulvella; assembly: GCA_910589645.1. Taxonomy (NCBI): domain Eukaryota; kingdom Metazoa; phylum Arthropoda; class Insecta; order Lepidoptera; family Tineidae; genus Tinea; species Tinea semifulvella. The sequence continues at coordinate 10,516,356 of OU342599.1, forward strand.
AGAGACGGTGCAGAAGTTTGACTGTATATTCATTCTAACAATACAGACAAAACTTCTTTCACATTTATAATAAAGAAGAAAATAATTTTCTAAGCATTCCATGGATTCACCGTGTAGGTGCCGGGTCCATTGTGTGTGGGTATGAAATGAGAAGAGAGGTCTCGGGCTTGCGACCAACAATAGGCTCACGATCCACCATTCTACTCCTCTCCCTACCCAATCAAATACTGTATAATTCCGTTAATGTCGTCTTGGAAGCTCGTTCCATAAATGTATCTCTGCCAGACCTGCACAAGTATTAGTGCCCTACCCGTAATGTTTTACAGAGCAGAGACATTGACACTGACAGTAGGCCTGGTCCATTCAAAGCCACTCGGCGAGCTATGCTTGGTACTTCTCCGAGTGGTAGAATTCGAAACGTTGATATTCACAATTAGCAAGTCGAAATGGTAATGAGCTGGATGACCTCCCCACCAGATGGATGAATGGCCTAAAGAACGAGCCAAATCCAGCAGTGGAGACACAGACTGATGATGATTAGTATGGATCATTGTTTACCAGATCAGACTACAACGGAAAAAATATATGTTTAGTAGAATTATAAAGACCTGCATCTGTCGCTCCGTCTCGAGTGCCTCCATCATTTCCCTCTGGTTCTCCATGTGCAGGATTTCTGCCCTCTCCGCTTCCCGTCTGCGTTCTTTCTCCTGGTCGGCTGCGAGGGACTCAGCATATGCTTCATCTTGTTGAGCTCGAAGACGGGCATTTATTTCCCGGTCCATCCTGCAATACACATGATAATAAGATTATAATAACAACCCCTACATTTGCAGTAAGAATGAATAGTGTATTTGCCACTATTTTCTATCTAGGATAATTTCAGTTTGAAATCAGCAATTTATTGTTTATTTAAAATAACACATTATTTTTTAGCAAGCGAGAAATTAGATTTTTAACCGTCTAATACCTTATTGACATCACAGCTCCCTAGAACAAAGTTACACTTCTGGAGAATTTGGCCTACATTCGCCACGCTGGCCAGACAGGGTTGGCGAGGGTCTGATATCAAATTTATTATTGGAGTGTCAGTGGAATACTAGTGGAACCGGGACGGCTTAACATGCTCTCCTCACACTGGAACGGTGGTGTTGTAAATCCATACAAAAGTACGTAAGAAAAGTGACTTCTCAAACTTCGGTAGTATAGTCACGAGGGAGACCAAGGTTCAAGTCCTCGTCGGAGCTACCAAATTAAGCTAAGCTGCTAGTCCTCTGCTAAGCTTACTCCTCGGACCACTTCGCTGCTTAGTCTTCCACTAACAGGAGTAGAATCACTTAAAATAATTTAAATAATGACCTGCCACAAATGCCTGTAATAGGTTTAAGTGAAAGATATTTTGACTTTGACTTAATAATTAAAAAAAATATTTTTACATACCTGTCAGTCCTAGCAGTGATCAAATAAGGTTCATTATCATTGACAACCTTTCGAAGTCTCTGCAGCATTTGTCCCGGAGAGCAAGGTCCCTCTGACCGCGCTATAACTGTCATTCTATGCTCTCTAACACATAGCACACAAATGAGGGGGTATTTCCGTCCCCCAACCGATTGTGCAACCCGCCAACCTTCTCGACTTTCCACTGAACAACCCCAAAACAAAGCGTGTTGATTTATGTACTGAATTATCTCCGGATTTGAAAGAGTTGTCCTAAAAAATAATTAATATATTAAATTTTAAACACTTTCAAGAACGCGCTTACAGACCGCATAAATACATTTATAATGAAATCCATATTTTATGTAAGATATAGAAATTCTTGAAAGAGTACAGAGGCGAAACTTCCACACTCCTTGATCATAAGAAGCCTTATGACCAAAGACCTAGATATCTAAAGCTAACAAGTGTCAGAGTTTGCAGAATGAGGGGAGATATAATTGAGACATTTAAAATTCTAACAGGAAGGTATAACTGCCCCCCCCTAGCCAAAATGTTTAGGTTTAACACAATGATATTTCTACATTGGGATCACGGAATGAAACTAATAAAGGAATGAAAAAATAAACTAACTGAAATCCAGCAATACAAATGTGGAATATCACTTTATGAATAACAGAGTTGTAAATATGTGGAACGAAATACTAGAAGACATATTGAAGTCCCCAACTGTAAACACTTAAATACAAACTGGACAAGTGGCTAGTAACAATAGAAATAGACTATGGTCATAACTGTCAATTTTATGAACTGTCTCGTTGGTCTAGCGGTTAAGTCTGTGGATTTAGACTCAAAGGTACCGGGTTCGATTCCTGGTCGGGATACAATAATATTTATTATTTTAAATTTAATTTATTTGTGATATTCCTCAAGTTTGGTACAATAGAGACTTGCCACTTGTCATGATTGGCCTATAAGAAAGTTTGCTAAATGTGAATCCGCTTCTTTATAAGCGTGGTTTCTGACCACCCCGCAAGGGAATCGGTCATGATGATACTTTACTTTTTACTTATTTTTATGAACTTTACACCAGTGCTTGATACAGGCATATCAATGGCAGTAATAATAAAACATGTGAGTAAACACGAAAATTACAAACAGTGAGCAGTCTATGGGACCGCATGCCCATAACGTAAACTTTAACATTTAACTGGTGACAAAAGACCTCACATCATCAAAATCATCAAAATCAAACAAACATATTTTAAATGTATTTTATATATTAAATATAATATAAACAATATATTAATTAGAATTCAATATTATGTTACATTGAATTTGAATACACAAAAATGGTAAAAAAGTAAACTATCATCACGACCATATTCCTTTGCGGGTCAGTAACCACATTTTTTTAAGAAGCGGATTCACATTCAGCCAACTTTACAATTGGCCAATCACAACCAAATTAGACAAATTTTTTTTTTTTAAATGTATGTTTGAGACCCAGTATAAATCAATGGACTTAGGCTGAGTTGCAGCAAAATTAGTTTAATGTAACGATTAAAGTTAATAATAGCGTTGAATGTATATATTTTAAATTTCAGCCATCAGCTGTTACTTATTTTATATTATTAGGTAAACCCATACAGCACTTAACATTATTATTGGCAGAATGGTAACAATTTGCCTTTAGAGGTTCACACAAGTAGCATGCATTTGGTTTTTGTAAAATATGTAGCGAAAATAAAGAGAAAGACACTGCCGACAGACAACCCAAACCCATAAATACATACACTTTAACCCATATAAGCTCGGGCCATCCGCCAGCAACACGCAAAGACTAAGGTTTTTAACCAGTGCGTCCTCCCCGTAATGTCGTACGGAGCAGAGACGTGGACACTAACAGTGGGTCTGGTCCATAAATTCAAGGTCGCTCAGCGAGCCATAGAGAGAGCTATGCTTGGTGTATCTCTGATGGATAGAATTCGAAACGTTGATATTCGTCAGAGAACGAAAGTTACTGACATAGCTTTTAAAATTAGCAAGCTGAAGTGGCAATGGGCCGGACACATCTGCGCCGGACCCACGATCGATGGGGCAAACGGGTTCTAGAGTGGAGACCATGTACGGTAAGACGTAGTGGGACGACCCCCCGCCAGATGGACAATGACCTAAAGAAGGTCGCTGGTGGGGGTTGGATGAGGGTAGCGAAAGATCGCGTTAAGTGGCGAGCCTTGGGGGAGGCCTACATCCAGCAGTGGAGAGATACAGGCTGATGATGATGATTATGATGATGAGTATTTATCCAATAGTGACACGGCAAGGTAACGCTTGTGTCACTTAATTTTACAATAATAATAATATTAGAATTCTTAATTGCACACGAAATATCAAAAAAAAAAAACATAAGCGAGCATAATACCGTATGGTATTCTCTACCAGTTGACCTTTGAGAGAGTGAGTAATTACTATAATAATAATAAATTATTTATTTGAGAATTAATTCCATAATTATTATAATACAATCAACATTTTTTTTTTTACTTTAATCATTACAATTACAGAGAATTTCATTTGGTACAACGCAATCATAACCGCTAGACCATTCTGTCATTTATGATATGCATAATCTAAAATCCAACTCACCTGCAAAAATGTTGTGTATCGTTGGCAGATTCCGAGTGTAGGTAAACTACAAGGAATTTCAGCTCGTTCTTAGCATCATTAAGTGCCTGAGAGTATGTGCCCTGGTAGAACACTGGGTGAGGACTGTAGCGATTTGAGTAACTATTTATGAAATCCATCACATCTTGTAATGGATCCGTTGCCACTGTTAAATAATAAATAAGAATTAAAAAATAGTTTGACAGTCTTACAATAATTTAAACTGTGTGGGTCTAGATGATCCAACCTAGCTGATGCAGGGTAAATAAAATAAAAAATAAATTGAGGTTAAATCTAGGAAATTTTCACTAAACCATTGTCTCATATATGTGTGTGTTTGGAAAGGTTTGGAGACAGGAAGACTGGCAATTATTTCTGTCAATGTATAAGCCTCGTACAGAGAGGTAATGTTGCCAGTGTCCTTGGGACTATCTATGATGGGACATTTAAAAAGCATGATCATGACCATTACCCTACTGGGGTGGTCAGAAACCACACTTACAAAGAAGCCTTTACTATAGGCCAATCATGACAAATGATGAGCTGTCGATGTCTGTAGCGTACCAAACTCGAAAATATTACAAATAAATTAAATTAATAAATATTATTGTGACCCAATCAAGAATCAAACCTGGTGCCTACAAGTCTAAATCCATGGACTTAACCGCTACATCACATATGCAGTTATAACAATATTATATAATTCATATTAATAAAGAATATTAAAAATAGAATTGATACTTTGTGTCTGTTAGTTATTTTAGTAATTTATTAAAGATGTTGATTTTGGTCAGTCATATATGGGGATTTGGGCTAAATTGTAATCACAGTTATACATGCAATTTTAGATAAATTGTTCTAACAAGATAACAATTTAAGTAAAAAAACCCTTTAAATAGGTTTGCAATTTTTTTTCATGACAGCTGTAGTACTATTAATTTATGATAGGAAAAACTACATATTTCACTTTGATATACCAAATTTTACACAGAGAAAATTAGTGAAAATATTTATAATGATTTTTCTCTATTTCACTTAAACAAATATTTATTTATTTAAACTTAATTAGTGCACTAAGTACAAAGGCGGACCTAATGCCGCTGGACATTCTATGATGGTCAAACCTTCGGGACAATGAGAGCAGTAAGTAAATAAGGTAGTTGCAAAACTAAATTAACTTAAAGAGTTTTAATGAAGATAACATACACTTATCAACATATACATAATATATGAAAGAGAGGACAAATTTGCATTCTATGAATTCACCATGCCGGTGTAGGGTCCATCATGTGTGAGTAACAGATGAGAAGAATGGTGTCTCGGGCTTGCAACCAACAATAGGCTGGGTTAAAAAGCCTACATTTTTATTTTATTGCGTAACAAGACGCTCCCCATCCCCAAAATGTCAGTAATTTTATTATTTAGTAAGTTAATAAGACCTATTATATCCCTATTGTAATATACTTACATCGTCTATTGTCATTTCTCATAAAACTGAGCAATAGGTTGAGAATAGAGGTGATAGTGTTGTAACACATTGAGACTACCATATTAACGAGGTATTTGAACATCCCTCCGACCCCGGCCGGTACTTCCGGAGGCTCATCCGTGAACACTTGCTGGGCTGCATGGTCGTGGACTACAGTAGGATGACGAGCTTCAGTGGCATATAGCGATGGACGACCTTCCCTTATGTTTAGCTGCTCTTGAATTGCAACCTGAAATAGATTTGTATGTTTTATATTTTAGCTATTGGTAAAAAAAATTCCAGTCCAACACACTTCTTCAAGTATACGAGCTGAGTGGATTACTATAAAATTCTGGAAGGTCTATCTCCAACAGTGGAGGTCTAGGACTCTGTGTGCTAGGGGCTGTGATGTGTTTGCATAAAGTAAAATATCTTGACACTAGGTGCACAGGCAACATTTGTACTTTGTGCTAATCTAACCTAAAAGTGTTGTATCGGACAAGGATTTCTGAATATGACCTAATTGTGTCTAACCAAACTTAGCAGTATTGTATCTGACTTAATTTCTGGATATGACCTAATTGTGTCTAACCTAACCTAGCAGTATTGTATCTGACTTAATTTCTGGATATGACCTAATTTTTAATGAAGTTTTTATATCAAAATCATCAGCCTGTATCTCACCACTGCTGGATGTAGGCCTCCCCCAAGGCTCGCCACTTAACGTAATCTTTCGCTACCCTCATCCAACCCCCACCAGCGACCTTCTTTAGGTCATCTGTCCATCTGGTGGGGGTCGTCCTACTCAGCGTCTTCCTGTACATGGTCTCCACTCTAGAACCCGTATGCCCCATCGTGCGTCGGGTCTGCGGCAGATATGTCCGACCCATTGCCACTTCAGCTTGCTAATTTTAAAAGCTATGTCAGTAACTTTCGTTCTCTGATGAATATCTATGTTTCGAATTCTATCCATTAGAGATATACCAAGCATAGTTCTTTCCATGGCTCCCTGAGCAACCTTGAATTTATGGACCAGACCCACTATTAGTGTCCACGTCTCTGCTCCGTACGACATTACCGGTGTACTCTGTTGGTGATTCTAATTAAATAAATAAATAAATAATTGAATCTAACCTAACCTAGCAGTGTTGTATCTTTTTCATTTTTAACCAGGATTCCTCCTATATAAATCTTTAGTGCATGCCTTTGGGCTTCATTATCTATTACATTAGATTACAGCAATAATTTTAAATTAATTTGTGGGTCATGTCGTAAAAGCCAACCCATTTTATTTCCATATCTCGGCCAGTCTTTATAATACAAATGGTGGCAGAATGCAGCACAAAGAGTTTAGCAAGCAACATGCACTGAGTTAAGGAACTATCTATGTTATATAGTGCCCATCTCAACTACCTAGTACTTGCTGTAAAGAAGCCCAAATCCAGTCCAGCTTGCACAAACCAAACCTAACCGTAGCTATGTTTTGTGAAGTAGGCTAAACTATAAATAACTGCAGACCTCTTTGTAGTTAGAACATTGTCAAACAAATAAAAAAGCACATATAAACGAGTCGATGAAAAACAAACAATAAATCGGGACGATTAATTATTTGTTTTTCATCCGATATTCGGAGACTTTAAATTAAATAATATCAAAACGTGAAATAATAACAAAAATATTACTTCTAAATCCCACTGGTGCCTCTGTAACACATCTCTGCATTGAGCCATGTCTTCTATGCCAGTTAAATCTTGAAACTGCAAAACTTTCTCAGTCTGCTCGGTGGTCATTCCCATTGCATTTTCGTCTAGATCCATTTTGAAGAGTTATAGCACTAAATTAAACAAAATCACTAATCCAAAATATTAATTACACTGCGGCGAGAATTTTAAAGCATTTCAATTGCACTATTCCTTCTCAAAATACGAATTTTTTGAAAGAAAACATTCATCAAGCCAAGAGTGTTTCCTTCAAAGATTGCGTTCTCATATAAAAAATGATCGATTTTAATAGAACCTATCTATCAGTATTACTATTCACTCCAGCACTAACGATAGCCATAAGTCTGTCTCTTTCTTACGATAAATATTTTTAATTTTGAAACCTAGTCTAGGAAAGACATGTCATTATTATTTGTCATAGACAATATTCTTTTTTTTTCAAGACATAGGCACAATAATATTACTATTAAATACTATCCGAGATGGTCCCAAGGAGACTGACAACATTTCCCCTTAGTGTAGCGATTGCCCTTCCTATCTCCAGACCTTGCCGTCAGCCGCTTTGACAACTCTTGGCCAGGCGCTAGACTGAGGGTCCCCATGCGCCCATCATCTCGACCCCAAACATTGCAAATTTGTAACCTGTACCAAGGTTGACTGCAACTTAAGGTGCTCAACAGACGCAGCGAGGTCGCCTAGATAGAGATGGAGCTAATGTTTTTACACACTTTGCATTTCACACCAGAGACCTGCCAAGTTTCCACGGCCCAACAGTCATTTCGCAAAAGAAAGTCCGTGATGACAGAGATGTTGGTTTTCCGCATTGACAATGGTGCGTGGGGACAGTCCGGGCTTTGAGAGGAAAGCACACCGCCGCCATGGTTAATGTATTTCGACCAAGGAGTGTTTCAACCACCGATGTCGGGGGAAAAGCCTGCAACCAGAGACTCGACTCCCTAGTGGAAACGGCCGTTAGTAATGACTAAATTTTAAAACTAATTAATTTATAATTATTTAGACTTAGATATCTAAGGGCGACTTAGTCAACGCTATTTGACAACAGTATTTTACCATTTACCTCATAGACATAGGATCGTCGTCTATATCTATGATTTACCTCAGGTTAGTTCATTTTTGTTCCTAAAATTAGACTAACCAGTGGTAAATGCAAGGTGCTGTTGGCAAATAACCTTGTCTCAAGTCGCCCTACTAATATCAAGAAAATGCAACAAAACGGTATAAAATATTTTTGTTTAATTTGTAAATTGCATTATATTACATGCAGTTGCTATTTCTAGCTGAATCGCTATTTCTGTTGTATCACTTAGGTATTGGCGGCACTGAAGGATCTTCATCAGGATTTTCATATAGATAATCGGTCTGTAACGAACATATTATATTTTGATAATGAGCTTGTAATACGTTTCTTTATTGTAAAATGTTACAGTGGTTTTACACACTATACACATTTAAAAATTTGCGAAATTAATAACCTTCAAATCGTATAATTTTGGAGCCATGTTGAAGAGCATTTCTATGAAATTTTTGTACAAAACTTTTCCATCTCCGCGAACATCAGCATCTCTCAAATATTCCCTCACTTCATCCTCATCAAATATTTCGCCATTAGTAGTAACAATTGTTGTTACTTCTTCTAAATCTAAAAATCCTCGTTTTTCTGTGTCAAATACCTGATTGAAGAGATAGTAACTTAGGCTATAACTTCTTGCTCCTTGTACTAATTTTTTAAAGGATTTAATTTTTAAGAAATCTAAATTTTAGGTGAGAATTAAATTACAGACGCTAAAATACTAAATACTAACCAGGCAGCGCCACATTTAAGCATAGGCCTTATAGGAGCCGAGGGGCCTCCACTACAAAGGGACTCTTGTACCACAAATAGGCAGACTAGTACTATTTGAAAATAAACACATGGAAAATTATTTTCATAATAATTGTTTCTATTTTCATCTCATCAACGACCGCCTCCGTGGTCTAGTGGTAACAAAAGTTGCCGTGAACTCGGGAGGTCGTGGGTTCGATTCCCACCGGGGGCAAGTTGTACATTGTATAATTTGTCTCGGTCAGGGTGTTTATATGTATAATATATTTACAAAAAAAAAAAGTATAATATGTAGTTTATCAGCCATCTACTTTCCGTAACACAAGCCTCGTAGCTTACCACGGAAATTAGATAGCGCTGTGTGACCTGTCTGGAAATATTATTATTATTATTATATAATTAAATTGATTTTTAAATACTGTATAGGGGCTATTTAATTATTACGTCAGACAATTTAGAGGGGGACGATATATTTTTTTCCTACAAGGGAGTCTCTCACTAGGTGGGTCTCGATAATTCTTACGTAAGATTACATAAATGCGTTAAGATTTTTCAAGTAGGAGTTTTACTTTTCGAGTGGGTTTGGAGTGATTAAAATCTTTAACTTTATGTAAATATTAAAATATTTGCACAATATGTGAAGATGATTTTAATGATAACGAAAAACTTAAAAACAAAACCAAAGTAAATTATATGTATTAATTTTTGCCTTTATATTCTTACGTAATAAATGTTAAACAGGAGGGGAGGAGGTCGGCCTATTCTTATTTTTTTTACATTACTACTAAATCGGTAGATGCTTCTAAGGCTGGGTTGTAACAAAACGAAGTATATGTAATTATGATGATTAAAGTTAAAAATTGCGTCGATTGTACCAGCTGACGACTGACCTTAAATAAAACTCATAGATTCGAAACCATTTTTTACTTTAATCAATTACAGAGACTTCATTTTGGGGCAACTCAGCCTCAGCATGTGCTTAGCCAAAGTCTACTTTAAATTAATAAAGGCAACGTCAAGTAGGAAACTTACGTATCTACAGATAAGAATCTACGATCTACGACCTCGTAGGTACAAGTATATTTACTTTGAAAGCTAAGAGTAGTTCATGCTTTATTTCAGCTTTTATTGCCCATTTTTCCAGTAAGTATAAATATTGGTCCTTTGTTAAAACGCGAAAAGCTTTTAATGTTTCTAATTCCTTCATTAGTTCTGCGTATGTTGGGTAATGAAAATGTCTTCTATGGAACCTTAAACGAAAAAAGTAGCGTACTATAGATTTCATAATCATCACAGCCCCTAACACAAAAGTCCTCCTTTTTTATACCAACTCATAGTCAATCGCAGGACTAAGAGACCAAGAGGCACCCGTACGGTAATTCCATGGAATGATAAAGTCTACTTCTTCTTATATGCTTATTTTGGATAAATATTAGTAAGATACTCAACTGTTTGGAATCTAACAGCTTTTGAAAGTTCTCGGTAGTGATAACATCGCTATCATCGTTAGCTTTTATTGAATTTTGATCGAACCATTCAAATATTACGCATAGGTCTTTTTCTTTAAACGCTGTTACATGATCTGAAAGTATTTCTGAACCGGTCATTACTGTAATTTTATGTTGGTTCAGTACAATCAAAATAAAAGTTATAAGAAACGAATTTTTGTAAAGTCTAAATAATTACTGTTTTGATCATTATTTTTTAATTAGGCTAAAGGCCATATTATTATTTTCCTTTGCCTAAATATCCAAAGACGTACATAGTAAATATGAATCTGTGCCTTGCTTATTCAAGCAATTTAAGACAACTATTGTCAAATCATATTTTGATGTTTTTTGAGAATTCTAAAATTTAAAAATTAGAAAAAACAAACACAATGTTTGAATCTGATGACTTCGATCAGGTTTGTATGATAATAAGGTATATTTCTAACTATATTATATTATAGACTACGTTGTTTTTTGTGTAGGAGCTTTCTCAAATTGATTTTTCCGATGCAATACCGAATAAAGTCTCAGAGCCTCTTGCAAGGCAAGTCCAGCATCAAACAGACTTTTCCAGCTTATCAGGAAATGTATCTACGAAACATATAGAAGCTACATCTTGTAGAAAAACTGATTCTCCGTCTAAAGAGAACTTTAATAAAAACATACAAAGAACTGGATACAATTCATCACAGGTGTGTTTTTAACCATTTGTTTATTTATTTCTATCCTATAAAGTTAAAAAAAATATATCACATCATAGCCCCTAGAACTCGAGAGTTCTAGGGGCTATGATGTGATATATTTTTTTTAACTTTATAATACATTTCTGGAGAATTTGGCCTACACTCACCAAGCTGGCCAGACGGATTAGCGAGTGATATAAAAAATAAAAAAAAATGTGGTTTTGTAGTCAAAAGTGATATTAATTTGGTTAATAATGTTAATTAAGAAAAAGCAAAAATTGCCTGTTTTCCTGTGCGTAAACTAGCAATGTGCTTGGGTGATATTGTCCATTGCGACTCCAAGAAAAGTATCAATTTCTATAACACTTGATTGGTTGATCATTCTTAACACAGTCTTAATTACTAGTGCTAATGTGTTGAGTACTGAATTATAATGGGAGTTACATAATAAGTTATGGACTAAAATACTGGTGGAAACCAGTGATATAAGATAGTATAATAAAATTTATGAAAATGTTTTGATTCACGAATACACTGACCTCCAACTATAACTCTCAAATATTGCCATCCCTGGAGAATAAAGCAATAATTACTACTATCAGTCCGCTTACTACCTATTTGTTGTACTTGTGAAAGTATGTATCTTGTCTAATAACAAGTGTTTTTATTGTATTTTCTATACCAGGTATCTCAGTTAATCATAGATACGATACCATGTAAAACAGAGATGTTAAAAAACCAGAAAAATGCTGAGAATTCCAACAGCACATCCAAAAGGAAGATGATAGATTCTTTCTTTGATCATTCTACTAAGAGGAAGTTTCCAGGCCCTGCTGGTGTTTTGTCCGGAAAAGTACAGGAGTCAGAAGACAGTAATATTTGCCAAATGGAGCTCCTTTCACAGGTTTGTGCCAAAAACAAAAGATTTGTGATATATAAATCAATATACTTATAAAATATTAATGCTTAGATTGCAATCATCGTCATAATGAGCCTGTGTCTCTCCACTGCTGGATGTAGGCCTCCCCTGAGGCTCGCCATTTCACACAATCTCCTGCCACCCTCATCCAGCCTCCACCAGAAAAAAAATTCAGGTCATCCGTCCATCTGGCTGGGGGTCTTCCCACCCTGCTTTTTCCTGTACTTGGTCTCCAATCCCTGATCCATCTACTCCATCTGTGAACACACCAGTTTTGCGACAGGCGTGTCCGACCCATTACCACTTCAACTTACTAATTGTAAATGCTATGTCAGTAATAATAATTTATATTTTGTCTTCGTAAATACGACCACATATCACCTTTTCGAAACAAATGAAAGAGATTAGCCATCGTCCTCGGAGGAATCGCAGAGTACTCTGCATATAATACTCAATACTTAATGAGCCCGCTACCCCCAATTACTTAAAAGAGTGCTTCACTTATCTTGGCGCTACCCATGACAAAACTCTCCGTTCTTCCTCTAATTCTACTCTGTCCATTCCCACTCACCATTCTTCTTTTGTCTCAAAGTCCTTTGCAGTTGTAGCCGTAAACCTCTGGAATCAGTTGCCTATAAAAATCCGGCAGGCCCAGAGCATGGCTATCTTTAAAAAACTTGTATATGCACACTACATGAAGTCATAATAAACTTAGTTTAGTTCTGGCGTTGCTGATAATTATACTTGTATTTGATATGGTTATAGATAGTATTACATTTAATTTAATATGTATGTATATTATTATTGTTTATATGTGTAGTTTATATGTATGTATTTGCATGTAGTATTAGTATGTAAATATTATTTATTTGTATTTTGTATGTCTATGTGTATGTAAGTATGTATTAATTTATATATGTCATTATATTGTCTAATTAAGCCTGTAATTGCACCTACCTTTCATTGTTTAATTGCTCTTGTTGTCCCGAAGGTTTGACTGTCATAGAATGCCTAGCGGCATTAAGTCCGCCTTTGTACTTTGTGCAATAAAGATTTAAATAAATAAAAATAAATAATAATATTTATTTCAGTGTTCTACAAACTTATATATAAACCTAATGAACAATTTGACTCTAGTACACTGCAGGGGTTTAAATTATATTGTGAATTAATAGTGTGCCCACACTAGGTAATGAGTGAGCCATCGTGGGACCCTATTTTCGATTACCTGTATTGGTTGTCTTATAAAATCGATTTTACTTACATTTACTTAAACTAAAATTAAGATCTAAGCTTATTATAATATAAATAAAATTAAGGAAAAACAACAAAACGTAACTTTGGTTTTATGAAAGATGTCAATGTTTTGGATTCTATCCATCAGAGAAATACCGAGCATAGCTCTCTCCATAGCTGAGCACCCTTAAACTTGTTGACTAAACCCACTGTCAATGTCTATGTTTCTGCTCCATACTGCATTGGCTGACTTTTGTTTTTAAACACTGGTATGTTTGGTAACATAATATAGCATAACTTTCCGAATGCAGCCCATCCTAGTTGAGTGCGCTAATAATACTTGGTAATTAGTTTTATTAAACTGCCTCCGTGGTCTAACGGTTAAGTCAAGGAGGTACTGGGTTCGATTCCTGGTCGGGGTAATTAATATTTAATTTATTTGTATTATTTCTCGAGTTTGGTACGCTGGAGACATCAACGAGCTTGCCACTTGTCATGATTGGCCTATAGTAAAGTTGGCTAAATGTGAATCCGCTTCTTTATAAGCGTGGTTTCTGATCACCCCTTCTTACTTCTAGTTCTATTTTGGTGATATTGTGTTCTCACAAGTCTGGTTTATTAGCTCAGTCGCCGGACAAGTGTTTTTATTTATCTCATTTATCCAACTGAAAACTTTTTCAGAGGTTCAGCTGAATTTAAACATTTAAAAAAATAAATTATAGAAAATCTTATATGTATAATTATTATAAAGTAAATTAATAGTAAATAAATAACAGACATGGATTACACAAATCATTACTGAAGTCAGCCATTGCTTCTGTTCAATGAACGTTCCAACGGGGATTGAACTAATGAACCAGACTAGACTGTGTCATAAATTATGATGGGGGGTTTGAAATTTTATATTAAAATGTATTTATTTTTGTATAAAGGATGTAGCATTCTCAGAACGGCATGTTAACGGCGATATATTTGAAACTGCCATATGGAAGAGAATCAGCCAAGATATAGAGATATATAACCTCGGCCGAATAGATTTAATAAGGAGCATAAAACATACAAAAACTGGACATTTGAGACGGAGAAAGGCAGATACTGTGGTTGCTTTTGTGGAAGCAGTGGATAGATCAGCTTCAGATCCTATGATCATGTTAAGAGATTTGACTGGTAAGAATTTTATTTATAAAATAAAGTTGTGGATCTTATTTCCGAAAAAAGGCCTCAGATTGAACCTCTGGCATCTACCAAATTGGAAACAATCTTTCAGCTAAGGAGTTATAGGGTTATTGAGGATTAGTCTGCAAAAACTATTTATATATTTCCATTTTAATTGAGAGATATGATCATACTTACGCAGGCCAAATACATAGCGATCTAGTTTATTTAGTAGCTCTTTGGTGAGGTCAGATAGAAAGCAATAGTGAGGTAACCAGTGTAAGCTTCGCTGACTGCGGTATAAAGTTCTGCGATCGCCACAAAAAGGGCATAGCACTAAAAACTTTTTCGCGCATTTCTGTTACATGTTTATTCCAGGAAAGGTCGTTGCTTATAAAAACCCAAGATTTTGAACGTCTTGACTCAGAGGTATCGGGATGTTATTAAATCGAACTGGTGGAAGAGCAACCAAATCCAACCTACTTTTTTCGTGTTTAGTGCCAATAAGCATAATCTGAGTTTTTGGTTTTCTGAGCCGACACGAATCACTTCCAAATCCCTGTTCATTTTATCAACAGCAGTATATGTATCACTGCTATTAAAACTCAAATAAAACTGCAAGTTATCGCCATACAGGTGATCCAATACTTCCAAAGATTTTATAAATCTGAGTGTACCTTAAAAAATGTAGTCTATCAAAAAAAAAAGTATCATACGACCGTTTCCCTTTCGGGGTGGTCAGAAACCACACTTATAAATAAGCGGATTCACATTTAGTAACTTTACTATAGGCCAATCCAATAAAAACTTGAGAAATATCACAAATTAAATGTATTTATTTACATTAATAAATATTTTTGTGTCCCGACCAGGAATCGAACCCGGTACTTCCAAGTCTAAATCCACGGACTTAACCGCTAGACCACGGAGGCAGTAGTCTATCAATTTTCTAGGAAATAAAATTATGGACTTTTTCACTTTCATATACCTGATTTTAGACAGAGAAAGAGAAAAGATTAGGAATGGGTTCAAGACTCAGGTTTACGCAGTGGAAGTTGGTGCGAGAGGAGTGCCAGCAAAATCTTTGCATCACTCACTGAAAGAATTAGGCCTAAGGTCTGACGGAGATACATTTATGGAAAGAGCTTCCACAACGGTACTAACGGAATCATATAGTATTTGGTTGGGTAGGGAGTGGAGTAGAATGGTGGATGGTGAGCGTATTATCGCGCAATAAAATAAAAAAGCCTGCAAGCCCGAGACACCATTCTTCTTATCTCTTACCCACACACGATGGGGCCGGCACCCGCACGGTGAATCCATGGAATGCTTAGAAATTTGTCTTCTTTTTCATATACCATAATTTTAAAACAGAGAATAATTTCCTTTAGCTTACTAAACAAGGTATCAGGCAAAGCTTTTTGTAGATGTCGCTAGCGGCAATGGTACCTTATTTTGCACCTATATTGCATATTTTTTTTAATGTTTTTGTAGTTTTAATTTTTATAACAGAATAATGTATTTTAAATTAACGTTACCTACCTTAATACCTACCTAGCATCATATTCTGCCGCTGTTTGAGAGACGTAAGATAGCAGACATACTATTTCTAGTAAATATAGCTCAAACTAAGATTTATTATCCGCAGCTTCTATCTAGAATTAATTTGTGTGCTCCAGTTAAACCCTTGAGAAAGCCAACATGCTTATCAGTGCCAGCTAGTGCATCTAGGTATAGAGGTAATTCGTTTTGCTGCCGTGCAGCTAATGAACTTAATAAACTGGTTGACTTTTCCGAGTTGGATCTATTTAATTCAACTACAGCTACTTTTAAGAATACTCTGTCAAAACATTGGTTTGACAGAGCTTCTTTGAGTGTTTCCGAAACTACTTAAACTGTTATTCATACTTTATTTCCTTACTATTTACTTTCTTTATTAGATATCTAAATTTTAGCTTGCTTTCATAGTTTCCTATATGTGAAAACATATTAATGGTCTGTAGATATATACTTGATTTTGTAATTAGTTATTAAGTACTGTTTGTTTTCCAATAAAATAAAATTAAAAAAAGAATTAGGAAATCGATCACCGTCTTTAAAAAGAAAAAAGGTTTTATTAATAGAACGGCAATTTTGAGATCACCATATCTTTGATTTCGCTTAGAAATCTCGATTTGTACACTTAAAAGCTCACTTCGGCATATCCAGAAAATAATAAATTTCGTAATAAAAATACAAGTTTTCTGTGCAACTGACAGTTCTATTGGTCTAGTGGTAACAAACGTTGCCGTGAACTCGGGAGGTCGTGGGTTCGATTCCCACCGGGGGCAAGTTGTACATTGTATAATTTGTCTCGGTGTGGGTGTTTATATGTATATATTTACAAAAAAAAAAAGTATATGTAGTTTATCAACCATCTAGTTTCCGTAACACAAGCCTCGTAGCTTACCACGGAAACTAGATGGCGCTGTGTGACCTGTCTGGAAATATTTATTATTATATTAGGTACCATCTATCATGCGCCATCTATCGTCATAAAAAGTTAGTGATACACCCCATTATATGATTAATATATCTAGAAAATGTTAATGTTCTTAAGAATTTATAATTATTATTTTCAGGTGGAATTAAATGCACTTTACACCGGGATGCATGGGCAGCATTCTCCACATATCTAGTATCAGATTGTTGTGCGCTGATATTAAAAAAACCTACCATTTTGACTACCGGCACTTTGTTTAAGAGATATTATTTAAATATTACTCTCAGTAACATCATAGCTATGTACAGCTCTTTTGTGAACGGTGAGGATTTGGAAAAATGTCTGCCCATAGGATATAGTGCGGATAGAAATGATGGATTTACTATTATTAAGTTGGAAAATATTAATACAGGTAATATTAATTTGATTATTTATAGTTGTTATGAAAAGTTATTTGCATCACTATTCATGCATGATTTTTTAAAAGTAAAATATGTCTCGACGGTCCGGGAGATGGCGTTAGTCGGTTGTCAAGCTCACGTCAAGAGGAAGGAAATACGCAATAAACATGTCCAAAGTTTTGTGCGGCTTTTATTGAATTTAATTCTGCATAGAAGACCTGTATTAGAAGGTTGAATTTATCACAATAGTGCTGCATTGAATGTTCGGTTTAAATATGTGCCGAAAACATAAAGGAATCATTGTTTTTTTTTTTTTTTTTTATTATTATTATTATTATTATTATTTTTTTTTTTTTATAAATGTTAGCAACTGGATCAGACATCAGACACTCATGACTGTGACATCAGTCTCTAACACTATGCTTGACTTGGCATGACGGCAATTCGAGCCTGATCCCGAAACGTGTTTTATCACTTTACTGGGTTTATCGGCACGAACGGTGGATACTTCCCGCCATTGATGATGATGGCGCATTGCCACCATCAGTCCGCCTACCACCTATCAAAGTTCTTAAAAAAAACTTACTTATGACATTTAATAATAATATATTATCTCTGACAACGCCTCTATACAGCAGCATTTTTAGGAACATTAGCTTCCATTGTTTTTTACATTTTTAGGTTAAGATATAATGTGTTCATTTGAGTGTAGTTACATTTTACCGCCTCCGTGGTCTAGTGGTAACAAACGTTGCTGTGAACTCTAGGTCTGGGTGTTTATATGTATAATATGTATATATTTACAAAAAAAAAAGTATAATATGTAGTTTATCAACCATCTAGTTTCCGTAACACAAGCCTCGTAGCTTACCACGGAAACAAGATGGCGCTGTGTGACCTGTCTGGAAATATTTATTATTTATATTTTTTATTATTACAGCCCCTAGAACACAGCGTCCTAGACCTCCACTGCTGGAGATGGGCCTTCCAGAACATATATCTGGAGAATTTGGCCTGCACTCGCCATGCTGGCCAGACGGCTTGGCGAGTGTAGGTAGATATATATATATATATATATATATATATATATATATATATATATATATATATATATAGATAGAGCGTAGTTACATAGTTTATCTCCTTTTCGGTATCTGCAGCTCACCAATGGAACAGACTACCTTTGGTAATCAGACAAGCTCCATCTCTCAAAATATTTATAAAATAAATATAAATAGACAAGTTATACAATTTTTTACACCATAACTTTGTACTATGTACTTAGATATGTATTTATTATTTATGTAGGATATGTATATTTAATTAGTATGTATTTATATATCATTATTGTTGATCACAATAGTATTTCTGCACCCGCTTATAATGGCTGGGGAGCCATTATACACTTTATATTCACACACTATTTTTGGGGTCTGTACAATAAATAATTTATTATTATTTCTCTATTTGTACTGTAATTTAGACTGTAAAACAGCATGATTAGTTTTTTTTTTTTATGTTGGACAGTGAATAAAATGGACTCCTTATTAAATTATTAATGTTTTATTTATTATTATAAATAACAGTGCGAGTGAAAGATCAAAACTTAACAACCCTTAAAAAAAATGGATAACTTAAAAATGATTTTTTTTTTAGATAATGTCGAATCTCCAATTCAAAATGATGATCTCTTAGATGGACTGGATAGCTCGATGTTTGCGGATGAAGTCTTTAATTGAAAATTGTATGAAAATGCTGCTAATTCTGTGATAATATATTGTAAATTATTAAGATAATTTAAGAAAATAAACAACTTTATAAATAATCAATGTATATTGGTTGGTTCTAAATGTTTTTTTGAGGTTGTTCTGTTAATTTTATTATTAATTCTGTCAAACATCCATCAACTTAAGAATTTCTTAAAAAACATAAAAACAAAAAAAAACTAGCACATCATAGCGGCCAATTATTTAAATTTCATAACTAAGTAAAATTTTAAATAAATTGAATTGAAATAAATAAAACTTAAGTAGTACTTACTTACTTAGTATTTATATACTAAGATAATAATCAGGCAGTTTCTCGGAAGTATTTTTGGTACTTAACTATTACTTAAGTAAAAGTAAACCTGTTAATTCTTACTTAAGTAAAAATAAACCTGTTAATTTTTACTTAAGTAAAAGTAAACCTGTTAATTTTTACTCAAGTAAAAGTAAACCTGTTAATTTTTACTTAACTAATAATTTTAAATTAACAGGTTTTTTATAGTTAAGTAATAATTAAGTACCAAAAATACGTTCGAGAAACTGGCTGTAAAAAATAAACTAATTTATAATAGCAAATATATCACGATCGTATCTCTTACGAGGTGGTCAGAAACCACGCTTTTAACCTCCTTAATATTTAGCCAACTTTACGATAGGCAACAGATGATAAGAATAACAATAGATGACAAGCAACCTCCTAATCTAGGGTTTCCGCAGATTTAGACACGGAGGTACCGGGTTCGATTCCTGATCGGGAAACGGTAATTTGTTTCATAGACATCGACGAGCTTGCCACTTGTCACGTTGGGCCTTGTAGAGTTGTCTAAATGTGAATTCGCTTCTTTAGAAGTGTGGTTTTTGACCACCTCGCAATTTCGGCTTTATTTGGGTCAATAAAACACTAAGTTAAATAAATAAAAATATATTATATAATATGTTTTTTCATTATATGTTTGGTTAATGTCGATGAATAGATATATGTTGCGGGACACATTTGGCATTTAAATATATCTGGTTTTACTAAAGTGGTTTTTAAACTATCTGGTTCCAAAGTGGTTACTAAACTATCTGGTTTCAAAGTGGTTAATAAACTATCCGGTTCTGAAGTTTTTGTTTTCAGTTTGCAGTCTTCGTTTTTCTCGCTTTCGTCCAAGTTTGGTCCAGAATGAATCAATAGATGCCTCCGATAGTTTGATGAGCGGTTAAATGTTTGCTGAAAATTTAAGTTATTATTTAGGAAATTTTCAGCAAAATTGTACATATATATGTATATAGGAAACAATAGTAATACAATAAAAGCAATAATAAGCGTTTTCTGACAGATACAATAAAAATATATAAAAAAATATATTTATTATTATGTTTGGAAAACTTACAGCTATTTTACGTTAGTAAACTTAAGATTTTACAGCCACGAATTTATATTTAAGGACTTATAGATTATAAGCTGACACGGCCTTTTTACAGCCACGAATTAAGTTTTAAGTATCTAGTTATAAATATAATAATATTAGTCTTTACTAAAAAAAAAAACACAAGCCTCGTAGCTTACCACGGAAACTAGATGGCGCTGTGTGACCTGTCTGGAAATAGTTTATTTTATATTTAAATAACCACAACAAAAATGTAAGCACTGTGTGACTTGTATAGTCTTACATTGGGCTAAAATGTGATTCTATTGATAGAGACAAACAACTTTTCCTCAGAAACCATACGTCAAAATGTGTTTATATTTTGCCTATTTTAAAATTAACTATATTACTGGACCGATTTTAATGAAATTTGGCACAAGTGTTACATTGGAACCCTGAGACTACGATAGTCACCCCACTTCTATATAACTGTCTTGAATTTTTCTTCACGCCTATATTACTCGACCGTTGACAGAAATAATCCTTTAAATTCAGGATGATGATGTGAAGATGAAGACCATCGAGCAGCAGTTACAAACATTTGGAAATAGAATGCCCCACAGGTGCCACAAATCCTACAGCAGTCCCTTCCCCGGTAGCTCACGAGGCAAACCAAGCAAACTTAATGGGGACAACCCCGGAGCGTTCTGCCTCAAGGGCAAAGATAACTGAATAACACGGGCAAAGCTGGGTTAAACAACTAGTAGTTCATAAAATATAGTTTATAGAGTATATTACCTCACAAAGTTGACAGGCATAGTATTTGACTCCGTTGGAAGCAGAAATAAATTTTGTCGGCAAAGTTTCCTTCTGAGTGTCTATTGTTAACGAACTTTCTCCATCGTTATTGTCTCCGCACGGTAACTGCAGAAATTATACAAGGTGTTTACACAGTATTTTTACGATAAGAAAAATAGATATTTCATTAATGATAAAGATTAATTGCAAAACGAAAAATAGATATTTCATTAATGATAAAGATTAATTGCAAAACGAAAAATAGATATTTCATTAATGATAAAGATTAATTGCAAAACGAAAAATAGATATTTCATTAATGATAAAGATTAATTGCAAAACGAAAAATAGATATTTCATTACTGATAAAGATTAATAGCAAAACGAAAAATAGATATTTCATTACTGATAAAGATTAACAGCAAAACGAAAAATAGATATTTCATTACTGATAAAGATTAATAGCAAAACGAAAAATAGATATTTCATTAATGATAAAGATTAATAGCAAAACCAAAAATTTATTTTTCATTAATGATAAAGATTAATAGCAAAAAAAAAATAGATATTTCATTAATGATAAAGATTAATTGCAAAACGAAAAATAGATATTTCATTAATGATAAAGATTAATTGCAAAACGAAAAATTGATATTTCATTACTGATAAAGATTAATAGCAAAACGAAAAATAGATATTTCATTACTGATAAAGATTAACAGCAAAACGAAAAATAGATATTTCATTACTGATAAAGATTAATAGCAAAACGAAAAATAGATATTTCATTAACTACATTAATGATAAAATATGATATAAATAGCAAAACGTCTTAAAAAAGGATAGACGTGGTGTGGGTTTTAGTTTTTAAACCTTTTTATACCATCAACTTTAACCTATATATTTCTTTCAACCTTAACTTATTTATACCACCAACTTAAACCTATCTATACGATCAACTTAAACCTGTTTACTTAATCAACTGAATCCTATTTAATATTCAATATAATATCATTCCACCAACGCTATCTATCTAGGCAATTCTACTATTATGTCATAACATGAATGACATAAGTCACTCGAAATAACCGGTAGTTGGAATTGGAAACACTAGATGGACCACTCTTTAATATATTTACCGCTTGATGTTCCATTGCTTCCTGTTCGCTTGTAAATCTTTCTGCACACGCACTACACGCGTGCCGAGCTTCTGATAGTATCTGAATCTTCTCACACAACACTGGCTGGAGGGGAATATCTATAACAAACAATATCTGCTCAATAAGATTAAAAGATTTTTTGACTTTGACAAAAAAAAATGCTGTTTTATCAAAAATGTATCTGTTAGTTTTGTTACCTTTCCATATACAAGTAGGCTGGCTTAGGACCTATCTATCAACTTAAAAATTGGAAAGGAAAAGATAGGTTTAGATTGATGGTATAGATAGTTATACCATCAACTTAAACCTATTTTTCCTTTCAACTTAAACCTATCTATTCCTTTTAACTTAAACTTATCTGTACAATCAACTTACACCTACCTATTTCTTTCAACTTAAACCTATCTATTCCTTTTAACTTAAACCTATCTATACCATTAATTTAAACCTATCTAATCTATTAACTTAAACCTATTTACTTTATTAATTGGATCCTATCTAACATTTTATATTCGATATATTTCGCTAACCCGTCTGGCCAGCGTGGCGAGTTTAGGCCAAATTCTCCAGATATTTTTGGAAGGCCCAACAGTGGAGGTCTGGATCCTAGAGAGAAGTAGTAGAGTGTGTTCTAGTGACTGTGGTAAATGAAATTTTCATCCAGTTTTGTGAATACTGACCTCGTTTGGTGACAGTGACTACAGTATGGGTGGTGTCGTCCTGACAGAGGATCTCAGTGATGTGAACGTGAACAATATTGTCTATTTCTCTTTCCTCATGTTCCCGACGTAATGGTTCTCCACTTACTGACATTTCAAATGTATCACATTCTAAAAATAATGATGAACAAAATAAATGGTTTATTAAGAACAGAAGTCATACAATTTTAATTATATAATAATAATAATAATATTTTTTTATTAACCAAAATAAAGAGTACAATATAAAACCTTAAATCTAAGTACAAATAAATATACTGTAAATATGGGGTTCCCTGGCCTCCATAAAAAGTTAACTTTTATGGAGGCCAGTTGATGCCCTACAATTTGTGAAAATAGTTACATCAAAATATCTATAAACAAACTTAATAATTAAAACCATTAGTACGTATAACTATCAAACAAATGCAACTACAAATATAAAATAATACATAAAATGCAGGTAGTTTGAAAAAAAAAAGATAAAGCTATTCAATAACACCCGCCAAACGAAGTCACCAAGCAACGGCTGTTAATTGATGGAACAACTCTGCAAACTCACTCGCAGTATTTTTTTTTTTAAATTATATCTAAATAGGAAATAATAAATAAATTTTTGACCGTCTCCGTGGTCTAGTGGTAACAAACGTTGCCGTGAAATCGGGAGGTCGTGGGTTCGATTCCCACCGGGGGCAAGTTGTACATTGTATAATTTGTCTCGGTCTGGGTGTTTATATGTATAATATGTATATATTTACAAAAAAAAAGCATAATATGTAGTTTATCAACCATCTAGTTTCCGTAACACAAGCCTCGTAGCTTACCACGGAAACTAGATGGCGCTGTGTGACCTGTCTGGAAATATTTATTTATTTATTAAATAGCGTTGCCCAAAGCAAGACCAACACTGGCCAAGTCTTGCACCAGCTGGTCTCTAGTCTCGCAAGACTCTTGCAAGATTCTTCTTGCTCTGAATGAATATATATATTTGTTTATAATAAAACAGACTTAAGTAAATTAAAAAAGTAAAGTATCATCACGAACGTTTCCCTTTCGGGGTGGTCAGAAACCACGCTTATAAACAAGCGGATTCACATTTAGCCAACTTTACTATAGGCCAATCATGACAAGTGGCAAGCTCGTCGATGTCTCCGGCGTACCAAACTCGAGAAATATCACAAATAATGGGGTGTATCACTAACTTTATATCACGATAGATGGCGCATGATAGATGGTACCTAATATAACTGTCAGTTGCATAGAAAACTTATATTTTTATTACGAAATTATTTTCTGGATATTATGTCGAAGTGATCAGCTTTTAAGTGTACAAATCGAGATCACCATAACACCTTTTTATTATTTAAGACGGTGTGCGCTTTGTTAATTCATCTTTTAAGGTTGGTAACGTTAATATAAAATACATTTATCTGTAATAAAAATAAAAAACATTTAAAAAATGGTGTAAAACAAGGTACCATTGCCGCTAGCGACAACTACAAAAAGCTTTGCCTGATATAATATTAATTAAATGTATTTATTTAATATTATTAAACATTTTTGTGTCTCGACCAGGAATCGAACCCGGTACCTCCGAGTCTAAATCCACGGACTTAACCGCTAGACTACGGTGGCAGTTACGTAACGTTAAAATACGTGAATCCAACCAAAATACTAGATATTAATATTGTGTTCCCTCACATCATTCTGGATTTAGACTCGGAGGTACCGGGTTCGATTCCTGGTCGGGACACACAAATATTTATTAATGTAAACAAATACATTTAATTTGTGACATTTCTCGAGTTTGGTACGCTAGAGACATCAACGAGCTTGCCACTTGTCATGATTGGCCTAAAGTATAGTTGGCTACATGTGAACCCGCTTATTTATAAGCGTGGTTTCTGACCACCCCGAAAGGGAAACGGTCGTGATGATACTTTAATACTTTTATTCACGTTTTTATCACCACGCAAGCTCGCTGGTCATCACGACCGTTTCCCTTTCGGGGTGGTCAGAAACCACGCCTATAAACAAGCGGATTCACATTTAGCCAACTAAATACGCTAGACACATACAACAGTGACGTTAGTTCATGTCACTTACCTTCGGGTTGTAGCAATTGTGCCAATAGATGTGGAACATAGATGAAGTTCCAGGTACTCTTCGTGTTGTCAAATTGCGCAACTCGACCACAAACTATATACTTCAGTACCAACTCGTCTTCACTCTTAATTGTGCTTTTTTCGTTCTTTTGTGACTGTAAATACATTTCAAGGTGTCAAAGCATTATCTCTTCTCTATTGCGCAACAAAAATATGACTTGAGTTTCGACATTTCGGTTTTAACAAATTCCAACATCGTTTGTAATATCGGAATTACATCTGTATTCTAAGATATATAAATGTATGTTTAATATTGAAGTGGAAACTTTGCTGGATTGTATAACTTTTAGAATTATTGTAATTATGTTTTAAGATATGTATGTTTCCTGAATAAATATAATTAAAGATGGTTTGGCCAAACCTATAAATTCGTGGGATGGAATTCAAATTTACCGCTTAATACATTCGAAGGGTCACTCGCATGCTTACCAATTTAATAATAATAATTAATAATCTAGATCTCGATGTCAATGGAGAATACATCTCACACCTCCGATTCGCGGATGACATAGTCATCATGGCCAGCTCGCTCAAGGATCTTAGCAGAATGTTAAACGGCCTAAACGTGGCTTCTCAGCAGGTTGGCCTCGGAATGAACCTGGATAAGACTAAGGTTATGTTCAATGACCATGTCAAGCCGAGGCCAATCTGTGTGGGAAATGCTACTCTCGAAGTTGTCTACCTTGGACAGACTATTCAGCTAGGCGCTGCAAACTTCAGCAAAGAAGGCGACAGACGCATTCAGCTAGGATGGAGCAGCAGAACCGACGACCGATGGGGCAAACGGGTTCTTAAGGAGGGTCGCTGGTGGGGGTTGGATGAGGATTGCAAAAGACCGCGTGCAGTGGCGAGCCTTGGGGGAGGCCTATATCCAGCAGTGGAGAGACACAGGCTGATGATGATGATGAATAATCTAGAATGTTCCATTTCCCTATTCCCTTCTCACTCTTTCTTCTATCCGCTCCGCTATACTCACGAAGACGATCGAGAGCCGCCGAAGACCGCCATTAGTGTTTGTCGATTCGCTGAATCGACGACAAGTTGTGAAGCTCGCACCGCCTTTTTGGATAATTTAATAAACTAAACTATTATAATTGTGGTGACTCGTGCCCTGGGTCTGTGTTTGTGTTCCTAGCAGTTTTAACTATCGGTTTCCCGGCTGATTTAGCCGAAAAACCCCTAGACTTCTGGACTGCTCCCGCAGTCTGTACATCATCATCGCCGTGAGTACCTATCTCTTCCTCCTTTCTTGGATACTTTCCCTCGCTCCGCTTTTAGATATTACTTATTGTCATAGGGAATCGTGTATGCGAAGAGTTGGCTCTAGAAGACATTATTTATTCAATTCTGGTGGCCAGCCAGCCATCCTAATACAGTCCACTTATTCGCCAGACCAAAAGATAACTTGAAAAATCTGGTCTTTGTGAAAATTGCAGGCAGTATGTGAATCCGTAAGGCGCGGTGGTGGCTCGGTTGTAAGAACGCGTACCTTAAATCTTACAAAGGTCGGTTCAAACCCCGGCATGTACCAATGAGAAATACACTTTTCTTACGTACTGCAGTCATCGATTTACAACACCACCGTTCCTGTGTGAGGAGAAAAACCTAATACCAACTTGTGAATCGTTAATTGTCATAAAAAAATTGACATCATATCCTCGCCAACCCGTCTGGCCAGGCGTGGCGAGTGTAGGACAAATTCTCCAGATGTTCTGGAAGGTCCATCTCCAGCAGCGGAAGTCTAGGACGCTAGGGGCTGTAATAATAATGATGTGAATCCGTTAAAAAAATATTTACTATTTCGTTAAAATCTACTATTTCTTGACGATTATTTATTTTGTGTATTTGAATACCTTAGTGAGTAGTAAGTTCCTCCCCTGTATGAGGTCCCGGAGCTGCACGAAGTCCAGGAGCCTGGTGACGATGCCCTCGGCGGCCCCCACATCCTCGGCCCCGCAGGACACCACTTCAGTTTGACAAGCAGCATTTAATGCTGCTTCCACTTCGCTACCGTCAGATATCAAATCTAAAAATCCAATAATAATGATGATAAAGCACATTCCAACATTCTAGGAAATAATAGTTAAGACATAACGTTAACTTTGTCTTCAGTCACTTTCTTAAAAAGCAAAATGCACAATCACGCTTTGACATAGTAATTATTTTATACTGTGTGGAATTTATTAAAGATCAAATATTTTTATATTATAATCTAAAATAAAAATAAAGAACGACGTATATTTCATTTTTATTATTCAGTAATAAAAACTTAAGTTACGGCGCAGAAAAGTTATCCTAAAAATATCGCCACTCATACTGACCCTAATCAAGTAGGTAGCGAGAGGTCAACGATCGCGCGAACGATGATTCTTTTCTCTTTATATTTCGTCTCTCAGCTGTGGGAGAGATTAATTAATCAATCAAAATAATTTATTTCCATTGGTTCTCTCAAAACAACTTGGATACAGTCAGAACTAATTAAATCAATACAATTTTTAAAACATATGTACTAATCGAAGTGGCAATAATGGTTGAACCGTAAACAGGCAATAATCCATATTTATGTATGCTATGCACAACATTATTGCTACAAGCAAGTAAAACTAACTTAGAAACTACTTAAATAAGATCGTGGCTGTAAAGAGGCCGTGTCAGTTTACATTCTAAATACTTAATAATTATGATGTATAGAATTTATATGTCAGATAATTTATAAATGTATAAAACAAAAAAAAAAAAAAAAAAAAGACGTCATCTTATAATCTAACTACTAATAATGATATGTCAATTAAACATAAATTCATAGCTTTAAGCAATAATAACACTTCCCAGCCTTTAGGTATTAATCATGATGGATATCGCGATTTTCAGACGCAGCCTTATCATGCAGTAGTGTTTAGTTTGTCGGATAATGATTTTTTTCTTTAAATAAAAAGTGACTATTTTAGAGGTTCTACCTCAATTACGTCTACCTCAGGCAGACTATCCAATGAGGAGCAGCCAATTTCAGCAAAGAAGCCGACAGACGCATTCAGCTAGGATGGGCGGCATTCGGGAAACTTCGGCACATCCTCTCATCGTCTATACCACAATGTTTAAAGACCTCCCGGTAATGTCGTACGGAGCAGAGACGTGGACACTAACAGTGGGTCTGCTCCATAAATTCAAGGTCGCTCAGCGAGCCATGGAGAGAGCTATGCTTGGTATATTTCTAATGGATAGATTCGGAACGTTGATATTCGTCAGAGAACGAAAGTTACTGACATAGCTTTTAAAATTAGCAAGCTGAAGTGGCAATGGGCCGGACACATCTGCCGCAGAACCGACGATTGATGGGTCAAACGGGTTCTAGAGTGGAGACCACGTACGGGAAGACGCAGAGTGGGACGACCCCCCGCCAAAGAAGGTCGCTGGTGGGGGTTGGATGAGGGTAGCGAAAGATCGCGTTAAGTGGCGAGCCACGAATTTTACAGCCACGAATATTAATTAACATGAATGCTATTAGAATATACGATGACACGGCCATTTTACGGCCACGAATATTAATTAAAATTAATGCTATTAGAATATAAGATAACACGGCCATTTTACAGCCACGAATATTAATTAACATTAATGCTATTAGAATATAAGATGACACGGCCATTTTACAGCCACGAATATTAATTAACATTAATTCTATTAGAATATAAGATGACACGGCCATTTTATAGTCACGAATATTAATTAACATTAATGCTATTAGAATATAAGATGACACGGCCATTTTATAGTCACGAATATTAATTAACATTAATGCTATTAGAATATAAGATGACACGGCCATTTTACAGCCACGAATATTAATTAAAATTAATGCTATTAGAATATAAGATCACACGGCCATTTTACAGCCACGAATATTAATTAACATTAATGCTATTAGAATATAAGATGACACGGCCATTTTACAGCCACGAATATTAATTAACATTAATGCTATTAGAATATAAGATGACACGGCCATTTTACAGCCACGAATATTAATTAACATTAATTCTATTAGAATATAAGATGACACGGCCATTTTATAGTCACGAATATTAATTAACATTAATGCTATTAGAATATAAGATGACACGGCCATTTTATAGTCACGAATATTAATTAACATTAATGCTATTAGAATATAAGATGACACGGCCCTTTTACAGCCACGAATATTAATTAACATTAATGCTATTAGAATATAAGATGACACGGCCCTTTTACAGCCACGAATATTAATTAACATTAATGCTATTAGAATATAAGATGACACGGCCATTTAACAGCCACGAATATTAATTAACATTAATGCTATTAGAATATAAGATGACACGGCCATTTTACAGCCACGAATATTAATTAACATTAATTCTATTAGAATATAAGATGACACGGCCATTTTATAGTCACGAATATTAATTAACATTAATGCTATTAGAATATAAGATGACACGGCCATTTTATAGTCACGAATATTAATTAACATTAATGCTATTAGAATATAAGATGACACGGCCATTTTACAGCCACGAATATTAATTAAAATTAATGCTATTAGAATATAAGATCACACGGCCATTTTACAGCCACGAATATTAATTAACATTAATGCTATTAGAATATAAGATGACACGGCCATTTTACAGCCACGAATATTAATTAACATTAATGCTATTAGAATATAAGATGACACGGCCATTTTACAGCCACGAATATTAATTAACATTAATTCTATTAGAATATAAGATGACACGGCCATTTTATAGTCACGAATATTAATTAACATTAATGCTATTAGAATATAAGATGACACGGCCATTTTATAGTCACGAATATTAATTAACATTAATGCTATTAGAATATAAGATGACACGGCCCTTTTACAGCCACGAATATTAATTAACATTAATGCTTTTAGAATATAAGATGACACGGTCCTTTTACGAGATCATTATTATTATTAGTTTTATAAATTTATTAATTATCTGTATAATTAAGTATTTAGAATGTAAACTGACACGGCCTCTTTACAGCTACGATCTTATTTAAGTAGTTTATAAGTTAGTTAGTTTTACTTGCTTGTATCAGTAATTAATGTTGTGCCTAACATACATAATGGATTATTGCGTTTACGGTCCAACCATTATTACCACTTTGATTAGTACATGTTTTAATAATTGTATTGAATTTAATATTTCTGACTGTATCCAAGTTGTTTTAAGCGAATCAATGGAAATAAACTATTTTGATTTGATTTAGATTTAAAAAATCTTTGAAAATGTTAGTTTTTGCGAGCGAGAGGGATGCAACACTTAACGTACCTCTTAATATAAGATAAATCCTTACCTTTCCGTTGTTTACTTTGGGAAAAGTTAACAACCATTCGATGTGTTATCGGCACTTTTCTTTTGACACAATTTCCATTATGTCTTACTCTTGCGTACAATTTCTTACCATTTTCTAATTTACATATAAATATTTTCTTTGGTATATCTGCAATATATATTATATATTATAGGTGGTAGCGGGGCGGGGAAGTATCCTTGTGCCGATAAACCCAGTAAAGTGTCCACACGTTTCGGGATTAGGCTGGAATTGTCGTCATGCCCAGTCAAGACGGCATAGTGTTAGGGACTGATGTCAGTCATGAGTGCCTGATTCCAGTTACTAACATTCATGGACCTCGCTCGCCTTAATATTTAGTTAAAAATCTATCTTTAATATTTGGTTAAAAGACTATCATTATGTAATATTTGGTTATAAAACTATCATTATGTAAGATTTGGTTAAAAAAACTATCTTTAATATTTGGTTTAAAAACTATCATTATGTAATATTTGGTTAAATATCTATCTTTAATATTTAGTTAAAAATCTATCCTTAATATTTGGTTATAAAACAAACTTTAACATTTGGTTGAAAATCTAACTTTAATATTAAGTTAAAGATGTATCTTTTACATTTAGCATCTTTATCTTTTAGTTATAATCTATATGTAACATTTGTTAAAATCTATATTTAACATTTACTTAAAAAATCTTTATCTATATAATATTTATAGATTATTCTAATTATCCTCGCGAACCTGTCTGGCCAGAGCGTGGCGAGTGTAGGCCAAATTCTCCAGATATATGTTCTGGAAGGCCCATCTCCAGCAGTGGAGGTCTAGGGGCTATGTGAAGATGTATTATCCTAGGAAAAAAATTGCATAACTATTATATTACAGCAATTAGAAAAAATATAAATAATTACCTTTGGACGATAATTTAGTTTTTATCCTTAAAACTTTTTCTTGTTTCGTAAACTTCTTGACTGATTTACAATGTCTATTATTATCAGGGTTTGCTATTGTCGTTAAAGGCGGTTTGTCTATGACATCTATAAAAACATATTGTCTAATATTAGGTATAATAATATCTAACCAATTTACATGTATTTTAACCAATAAATAAGAATGCCCATTTTTGGCCCCAATAAAATGTTCTCGTGCAATAATGATTTCTTTTTTATTTGATAGTTATACATTGTATAATTTGTCTCGGTCTGGGTGTTTATATGTATAATATGTATATATTTACAACAAAAAAAAGTATAATACCTATGTTGGTTATCAACCATCTAGTTTCCGTGACACAAGCCTCGTAGCTTACCACGGAAACTAGATGGCGCTGTGTGACCTGTCTGGAAATATTATTTATTTAGTTATTAAAAAAAAATTGACTATTTAATTAAATTATATTTTAATGCTGGGGTAAAAAAGATATTGAATTAAAAAAAAAAAACACAATTTATTGTTATGATTATTAAATTGTATTTAGTTGAGGCTAGTTAGGGCCTGGTTTTAGGCTTAAAATTTGGAATTAAGAATTAAATTTAAAATTAAAGATGAAATTTAAAATAAGTACAATAGTAGATAAAGTTAGTAGGTCAAAATAAATCGACGTAACGAAAAAGTATTAGTCACTAAATATTGTAACGAAATAGTAAGTACGTAGCAAAATGCATTATTTTTTTTTTATTAATAAAAAAATAAATAGTAGGCAGTTATTTTTTGTTACTTTAGTGGTTTAGCGGTTCAGTCACCAGGAATCGAACCCGGTACCTCCTCATCAGGATCATATCAGTCTGCCGGGACAAAGAAGTATCCATCGTTCGTGCTGATAAACCCAGTAAAGTGTATCCACATGTTTAGGGATCAGGCTCGAATTGCTGGCATGCCCAGTCAAGCCGGCATAGTGTTAGGCACTGATGTCAGTCATGAGTGTCTGATTCCAGTTTCTAACATTCATGGATCATGCGCGCCACTTACCATCAGGTAAGCGCAAGACCACGAAGACAGTTTGCGAATATTTTAAAATGTAAATAATTAAAAAAAAAATACCTGGTTCAATAGCAACGGGTTGTGTAGCTATATTATTATTTATATGTATTTTTGTTTGTAAATTTAAGTCTATTTTACTGCCTTGGACGTAACCATCCGAAATGTTCAACAAATCCGGTTCATATGCAGTCTCCTCCAAAGGCTTAGAAATGCTTTTTGGATAACTAAAATGTAAATACATAGTAAAAAATATTAAATAATTATTAATATTTTTAATAAGAACTCACTTCTCATTTTGAACACTTAGTTTAAGTTTCAAAATGAGAAGTGAGTTCTTATTAAATATGTTAATACATAGTAAAAAAATATTAAATAATATAGGTATATTATTATTTATTAATCTTTTTTAATAAGAACTAGCTTCTCATTTTGAACACTTAGTTTAAGTTTTAAAATGAGAAGTGAGTTCTTATTAAAAATGTAAATACATAGTAAGAAATATTAAATAATATATATTAAAAATGTAAATACATAGCAAAAAATATTAAATAATATATATATTATTATTTATTAACATTTTTAATAAGAACTACTGCCTCCGTGGTCTAGCGGTTAAGTCCGTGGTTTAGACACAAAAATATTTATTATAATAAATAGTAAAGTTGGCTAAATGTGAATGCGCTTCTTTATAAGCGTGATTTCTGACCACCCCGATAGGGAAACGGTCGTGATGATATTTTACTTTACTTTTTTAATAAGAACTCACTTCTCATTTTGAACACTTAGTTTAAGTTTGAAAATGAGAAGTGAGTTCTTATTAAATATGTTAATACATAGTAAAAAATATTAAATAATGTTTATTTCACTTCTTCTGCTTTAATTCTTCACTTCTTCTGCATATCAATGACATGTTGTCCCTATGCAGATGACAGCACGGCACATGGGCGGTACCTGAGTCCACAGGCTATGTTCCCTGACAGCAGAACTGGACGACACCCTACGCAAAATTTCTGTGTGGGGTGCCCAAAACCTAGTTCAGTGTAATGCCAAGAAGTCTCCATACTCTCCTCCTCCTCATCAGGACACCGTGCCTGAACTAAAGCTGAAGCTGGGTTGCTTTAACATAAATACTTGGAGTGGAAATACGCTCAGTCACCAACCGAAACTACATTGAGAGCATCACCAAAACAGCGTCCAAAAAACTGAAGAATACTGTTCTCACCTCTGGGATGGTTCAGCTAATGTTCAGATGCTCTCAATGTCCTACAGAGGCAGACGATTCAAATAGTGGACGATACAACAGTGTCTAAAACTCTCGAATCGTTGCAGCTTTGCCGAGATGTGGCCACCATGACCGTGTTAGTCAGTTACAGGCATTTATGAAACGTCATTAATTTAATTATTTCGAATGATTCTACTCCTGCTAGTAGAAGACTAAGCAGCAAAGTGGTCCAATAAGTAAGCTGTTAGCAGAAGACCAGCAGCTTAGTAGATTCCAGGGACCTGTTAATGTTTAATCTGACTGAGGAAGGAATCTGTAAGGAAAACTCAGCTACTATATCAGATTTACAAAATAAATCATATACATGATTTACGGTGAATGTTCTGAAGAGCTCCACAACATTATCCCTTCTCTATTCCACAACCGAACCACTCTCACAGGCCAAAATATGCCTCCACATACCTTACCCACTATCCCTACGCGTACTCTGGAGACTTTTACATCTGTCGCACGCTAAAGATGTGGAATGCTCTTCCAGCCAGTGTGTTTCCCCATTCATATTCTTGGACCTCGCGTACCGCTTACCATTAGGTGGGTGCGGTGTTACCTGTCGTGCTCAGTATTGAAAAAAAAAAGTTTTTTGTGCTTACTATTTATTTTTTCATTTGGTAACTGTTATAATAGATGACTTAAAATAATTCCAAAACTACATATGTATACATTTTTTAATAAATGTTGGTTACTATAATGTATACTATAATCATTTCAAATTTCTAGTAAATCAGTTCTTACAAGATTTTCTTACTACAATTAGAAACAAACAAATATTTTCAGTGAGAGTAAGAGTCTTGTAAGAGACTCGCAAGAGTCTTGTAAGAGTTTTGCAAATAAACAATATAATATAGAAAAACCGGGATTATGAAAAAATAAACTTACATAAGGTTATCCTGGTGTGACGCCGCGACGTATGGAGATAGTTGATCTTTTAACTCAACATCATCTTTAAATTTTTCTAGCATCTCTGAAAACAATTTTCATTTATTTATTTCTGTATTGTACCATTGACATTATAATTATATCTTTAGTAATTATGACATTATAGTTTTTTTTTAAATTTAATTATCACTGTTATTTATATTTTTTATGTATGTACATTTAATATTTTTTTGAGAGTTAGTTGAAATGTTTTTGAAATTTGTTTATTTTTTATCATTACTATTGTAAGGTATTTGGTATTATAAAGGTATAATTTAGTATGACAATGCCAATTTACAGCTGCTATTTATTATAATTTCAATAAATATCTATCTTTCGGTATCTACTGTTCCTGAGCAGTAATTTATAAATCCATTACCTATTATTGATTTGTTCAGCTGATATTATGTTTCTGTTTTGATCACTAGTAAATATTTTAATGTATTCATTTATTCATTACAGCCCCTAGAACACAGCGTCCTAGACCTCCACTGCTGGAGATGGGCCTTCCAGAACGAAGAATTTGGCCTACACTCGCCACGCTGGCCAGACGGCTTGGCGAGGATATGATGTCAATTTTAAATGATAATTTATTAACGATTCCACAAGTTGGTATTAGTGGAACCGGGACCGACGGCTTAACGAGCTCTCCGAGGCACGGGAACGGTGGTGTTGTAAATCTATGACAAATGTACGTAAGAAAGGTGTATTTCTCATTGGTACATGCCGGGGGGGTTGTATACATTATGTAAATTATATAAAATTATAAATATAAAATGTAATAAAATTGTTATGACGTGTAAAATTAAGTAAAATATTTATTTTATTATGCTGGATTTATTAACTAAAATAAACTTGAATTGTAGTAGGAAGAGGAATAGATCCGAACTGTTATTTGCTATCAGATTTGCTGGAAAGTATTTATACTTGAAAAACTCCTTTGTGCTAAGATCATGCCTAAACTACAATGAAAATTTCAGTGATATTGATTTGTTCAGTGTTAGTGTTGCTAGGTTGAAGAAAGAAATTAATATAAAATTATCTAAATTAATCATAATTAGAATGATTGGAAAACTTTATATTTATTTATTTTTTTACTAATTAATTATTTATTTATTTATTTATTTTGGAAAACCAACAGTTGACAATTTCAAATAGGTAAGTAACATTAAACAATCTAAGAACTATTAAAGGTTTTCACATATAGGTTTTAAAAATTGAGTACAATAGCAACAAAATAAGAAAACATCACTGCAACACAATAATAACATACTCGTACAAGACAATACACAAATTTACTAAATTATAAGAACACAAGATTAATAAAACAAAAAAATATATATACATATTACATTAATGAAGGTCACTGATTGAGTCGACATAACGAGCCGTCAACTGACGTCTTATATTTGCTGCTCAAATGTCCAACTCCTCCGTAAGTGAATTAAAATTATTACAAACTCTCAAAAAATAACTATTCTGCCTGTACCTAGTCCTAGCATGCTGGACAAACAAGAGGGAGGGACAGCGGAGATTACACCTTGGGACTCGTAGACCCAATCGATCCAACAACCCAGGACAATCAACTGTACCAATGTACAAATGACATAATTTCTCGCGCTTACTGCTCACGATATCGAGGTAGAACGCTCTGACCGCTGATAGTTGTTTGTCATAATGTCGCGCGCCATTTTCAAGTTTGTTTAATATTAGGTTTTCTTTTTAATAATATTTAATAATATTTCTTCTAAAACAAAACTATAATTAATATTTAAGTAGGAAGTAACACGGCAAGTTATTTTAGAAGAAAATAAGATTGAAATAATAATATTAAGAAAGAAATAAGTTGAAAATAGTAAACTATAAAGATGAATAAACCGAGAGATGCGTGTTTGTTAGTATTTAAATCCAAATATGTGGAATTGGCAATTTATCTTCTTTACATTAAAAAAAAAACTTACGAGTATATGGTATGAATAAAAATGTAATTTAGACCGTTTCGAAATGAAATCACGCTCTGAGCATCTAAATCGTAATATATTTTTTTACACTAGCACGATATGTGACCTTGGGCCACATGGTAAGTGGCGCGCAAGTTCCATGAACATTCATGGAACTTGCGCGCTTGCTAACATTAGCAACTGAAGTCAGACACTCATGACTGACATCAGTCCCTAACACTATGCCGGCTTGATTAGATGCTTTTTCACACTTCGCTTGAAGGACTCCCAAGTTATAGGAAAGTGGAAACACAGAGGCTGGAAGAGCATTCTACATCTTTATCGTGCGACAGATGTATGAGTCCACAAATGTATAGGTACGCAAAGGGATGGTGACTACAGTATGTCGTTGCATATTCTGACCTGTGCGTGTGGTTCGATTCGGAACGACTGTCAGTATTATATTAATTATTTTTAAATTATTATTATTGTTTGTAATCTTCATTTCTGATGTCAGATACTGTTTCAAACATAGCAATTACACCTTGTTTGCAGACGACATGAAGGTTTATAGAACGATTGAGAATGTGTCCGAGGTGAGTCTTCTCCAGGACGACCTAGCTAGACTAGAGGAGTACTGTGTTCGTAACAAATTGGAACCTAATGTCACCAAATGTTATCTAATGACATTTAGCCGTAAGTCTAATATCATTAATTAACTCTGAAAAATACGCAACTGTCAAGAGTCAGCCAAATAAAAGATCTTGGTGTAATACATCGACAATATTGTTGCAAAAGCTAGTAGGGCCCTCGGATTTATAATGAGGTCATGTAAGCCCTCTAAGTGTATGAAGACGTTAAAAGTTCTGTACTGCGCTTATGCCCGTAGTCATCTTGAATATTGTTCACAAATATGGAATCCCTGTTATCAGGTCTATATGGTTCTCTTGCTCTTTATTTCTTAACTTTAGATTTATATGTGAAAACCTTTAATAGTTCTTAGTGAATTTACTGTATAATATTTACTATAATATTGTCAACTGTTGGTTTTTCAAATGAATAAACAAATAAAATAAAAAAATGTAAGCACAAAATGAAAATATTTTTATTGTATACAACTTTTTGCACTCTGAGCATGATTTGGAACGAGGGGTTTAAGGGTGCGTTGACAGTGAAAATTCAAAGTTGTCAAGTCCCAAATGGACAACCCTTTATTAGTTTCGAAGTGGGACAGATTGTTGGTTGACTTACTTTCATCTCCTGTAATATCATGTAATCCCAAATTGTCCAGCAAATAAATCCTATTATTTACTTCAAGTAACACCCAGCCTTTGCTTTCTAACATTTGATACTGTTCTTCGTTTAAAGTTATCTAAAAAAAATATAGGTTTATTCTATTTCACAATTCAACATTTTTAAAGATTTTTCCAGTCCTTTTTTATAAATATTGGACTGTGCCACCTAGTGTTGCCCGAAGCAAAACCAGGACTTAGCCAGTCTTGGTCTTGCATCAGAATAGGTGGTCTTGGTGTTGCATCAGAATAGGTGGTCTTGGTCTTGCATCAGAATAGGTGGTCTTGGTGTTGCATCAGAATAGGTGGTCTTGGTCTTGCATCAGAATAGGTGGTCTTGGTCTTGCATCAGAATAGGTGGTCTTGGTGTTGCATCAGAATAGGTGGTCTTGGTCTTGCATCAGAATAGGTGGTCTTGGTCTTACATCAGAATAGGTGGTCTTGGTCTTGCATCAGAATAGGTGGTCTTGGTCTTACATCAGAATAGGTGGTCTTGGTCTTACATCAGAATAGGTGGTCTTGGTCTTGCATCAGAATAGGTGGTCTTGGTCTTACATCAGAATAGGTGGTCTTGGTCTTGCATCAGAATAGGTGGTCTTGGTCTTACATCAGAATAGGTGGTCTTGGTCTTACATCAGAATAGGTGGTCTTGGTCTTACATCAGAATAGATGGTCTTGGTCTTGCATCAGAATAGGTGGTCTTGGTCTTGCATCAGAATAGGTGGTCTTGGTCTTACATCAGAATAGGTGGTCTTGGTCTTACATCAGAATAGATGGTCTTGGTCTTGCATCAGAATAGGTGGTCTTGGTCTTACATCAGAATAGGTGGTCTTGGTCTTACATCAGAATAGATGGTCTTGGTCTTGCATCAGAATAGGTGGTCTTGGTCTTACATCAGAATAGGTGGTCTTGGTCTTGCATCAGAATAGGTGGTCTTGGTCTTACATCAGAATAGGTGGTCTTGGTCTTGCATCAGTATAGGTGGTCTTGGTCTTGCATCAGAATAGGTGGTCTTGGTCTTGCATCAGAATAGGTGGTCTTGGTCTTGCATCAGAATAGGTGGTCTTGGTCTTACATCAGAATAGGTGGTCTTGGTCTTGCATCAGAATAGGTGGTCTTGGTCTTGCATCAGAATAGGTGGTCTTGGTCTTGCATCAGAATAGGTGGTCTTGGTCTTGCATCAGAATAGGTGGTCTTGGTCTTGCATCAGAATAGGTGGTCTTGGTCTTGCATCAGAATAGGTGGTCTTGGTCTTGCATCAGAATAGGTGGTCTTGGTCTTGCATCAGAATAGGTGGTCTTGGTCTTGCATCAGAATAGGTGGTCTTGGTCTTGCATCAGAATAGGTGGTCTTGGTCTTGCATCAGAATAGGTGGTCTTGGTCTTGCATCAGAATAGGTGGTCTTGGTCTTGCATCAGAATAGGTGGTCTTGGTCTTGCATCAGAATAGGTGGTCTTGGTCTTGCATCAGAATAGGTGGTCTTGGTCTTGCATCAGAATAGGTGGTCTTGGTCTTACATCAGAATAGGTGGTCTTGGTCTTGCATCAGAATAGGTGGTCTTGGTCTTGCATCAGAATAGGTGGTCTTGGTCTTGCATCAGAATAGGTGGTCTTGGTCTTGCATCAGAATAGGTGGTCTTGGTCTTGCATCAGAATAGGTGGTCTTGGTCTTGCATCAGAATAGGTGGTCTTGGTCTTGCATCAGAATAGGTGGTCTTGGTCTTGCATCAGAATAGGTGGTCTTGGTCTTGCATCAGAATAGGTGGTCTTGGTCTTACATCAGAATAGGTGGTCTTGGTCTTGCATCAGAATAGGTGGTCTTGGTCTTACATCAGAATAGGTGGTCTTGGTCTTGCATCAGAATAGGTGGTCTTGGTCTTACATCAGAATAGGTGGTCTTGGTCTTACATCAGAATAGGTGGTCTTGGTCTTACATCAGAATAGATGGTCTTGGTCTTGCATCAGAATAGGTGGTCTTGGTCTTGCATCAGAATAGGTGGTCTTGGTCTTACATCAGAATAGGTGGTCTTGGTCTTACATCAGAATAGATGGTCTTGGTCTTGCATCAGAATAGGTGGTCTTGGTCTTACATCAGAATAGGTGGTCTTGGTCTTACATCAGAATAGATGGTCTTGGTCTTGCATCAGAATAGGTGGTCTTGGTCTTACATCAGAATAGGTGGTCTTGGTCTTGCATCAGAATAGGTGGTCTTGGTCTTACATCAGAATAGGTGGTCTTGGTCTTGCATCAGTATAGGTGGTCTTGGTCTTGCATCAGAATAGGTGGTCTTGGTCTTGCATCAGAATAGGTGGTCTTGGTCTTGCATCAGAATAGGTGGTCTTGGTCTTACATCAGAATAGGTGGTCTTGGTCTTGCATCAGAATAGGTGGTCTTGGTCTTGCATCAGAATAGGTGGTCTTGGTCTTGCATCAGAATAGGTGGTCTTGGTCTTGCATCAGAATAGGTGGTCTTGGTCTTGCATCAGAATAGGTGGTCTTGGTCTTGCATCAGAATAGGTGGTCTTGGTCTTGCATCAGAATAGGTGGTCTTGGTCTTGCATCAGAATAGGTGGTCTTGGTCTTGCATCAGAATAGGTGGTCTTGGTCTTGCATCAGAATAGGTGGTCTTGGTCTTGCATCAGAATAGGTGGTCTTGGTCTTGCATCAGAATAGGTGGTCTTGGTCTTGCATCAGAATAGGTGGTCTTGGTCTTGCATCAGAATAGGTGGTCTTGGTCTTGCATCAGAATAGGTGGTCTTGGTCTTGCATCAGAATAGGTGGTCTTGGTCTTGCATCAGAATAGGTGGTCTTGGTCTTGCATCAGAATAGGTGGTCTTGGTCTTGCATCAGAATAGGTGGTCTTGGTCTTACATCAGAATAGGTGGTCTTGGTCTCGGTCTTGGTCTTGTACTCCTAATCTTCGTCTTGCGCAAGAGTCTCGCAAGACTCTTTCTAATTATTTTTTTTCCAATTGTACTAAGGTAATCTCTGTCCGCAAACTACTATCTCGACAATCGTATTAGGTATAGGTAGGATTTAGGTATACTTCAGACTGCCTCCGTGGTCTAGCGGTCAAGTACGTGGATTTAGACTCGGAGGTACCGGGTTTGATTCCTGGTCGGGACACAATAATATTTATATACATAGGCAGATAAACACATAACAAAAAAAAAACGACAAGAAATGGGATATGGGCTAATATGAATTTTAAAAAAACTATCCTATCTTACCTCTGTTAATTTATTGTCAGCAATTTGAGTAGACGGACTTTCCACTGGCACATCACAAGGCTCTTCTTCAGCGATATCTTCTGAAATCTAACTTAATACTTAAGGACCCGTCATGTTTTTTTTTTTGTTTTTTTCTCCCGATGGATGATGAATGAGGTGATAGGGAAGGCAAAAGGTCTAGCCCATACAGCCAAGTCTGACGTAATATATCTTTCTTTTTAATGAGTTAATGAGGTCATCATCAAATTCCAGATGCTGCAGAATTTGATGCTTTTCTTGGAGTCACCCGCGGCACCATAGCTCAAACACGTCGAGTAAAATATGGAAGTTGACAACGCGGCAAAACCGGAAAAAATAAACTGCAACTTGTGCCCCATATTTATAGTCCAATTTATCGTTTTCTATAATTATTCACATTATTAAACAAAACAACACCACTTTTGACCAATAATATCCACAGTAAATTAATTTACAAAACAAAAACTTGCACTTGACATGTCCACGCAAAATGGCGCGAAGGACTCTTCGGACCCGCCATGTTTGTTTTTTGTCAAGATATAACGATACAATTAGTTTTTAGTATAAGGTAACACTGACAAGGCCCTTTTACAGCGGCAACAATTTGACATTATCTTTAGAATAATAATAAAATTATTTAAATAAAATAATAATAAAATAAATTATTTTATTTAATGTTTGACATTTATGACAAAGCTTTTTTACAGCGGCATCATAGCTATATTTTTTTTTTTGACAAGGTCCCTTTACAGCCGCAATTTAAGCATTTAAATTATTTTAAGTGTCATCATCGTAAT
The DNA here is from genome assembly GCA_910589645.1 of Tinea semifulvella. Taxonomy (NCBI): domain Eukaryota; kingdom Metazoa; phylum Arthropoda; class Insecta; order Lepidoptera; family Tineidae; genus Tinea; species Tinea semifulvella. The sequence goes on from OU342599.1 coordinate 10,558,614, forward strand.
GTACCTACTGCCAGTTCTGTTCTTTGCTCGAATATAACACTCTCCAGGTACGATAGACATACATATGTAGTAAATTACATAACATAACACTTGTACCGAATAAAATAATGTACTTAATCATAATCATAGTCTTAACCAAATGCGGGTGACAAAATTAAGAATATATACATGACAAGTGTTAGCCAGACTCTCCAGAAATATCTGGAATGCCCATCTCCAACAATGGAGTCTATACTCTACAGACACAACTTATTTTACCTTTAAAGTATTAGTATGAGAATATGCATAAATGTACCTCATGAATAACTTCGGTGGTAGCTGGTTCTGTATTTTCAGGTAATGTTTGCAATAAATATCCATTAGTAAAAACATTGCCAGCTTCTTCATCAGTTAATACTAATTGATCTGAAAGTAAATATTAGTAAGTATATTAATGAAGACAAATTTCTAAGCATTCCATGGATTCACCGTGCGGGTGCCGGGTCCATTGTGTGTGGGTAAGAGATGAGAAGAATGGTGTCTCGGGCTTGCGACCGACAATAGGCTGGTTTAAGAAAAGGAGGCCTCCTTTTTTTTTATTGCGCGATAATACGCTCACCATCCACCATTCTACTCCTCTCCCTACCCAACCAAATACTGTATGATTCCGTTCCATAAATAGAAGAAGAAGACAAATTTCTAAGCATTCCATGGATTCACTGTGCGGGTGCCGGGTCTATTGTGTGTGGGTAAGAGATGAGAAGAATATGTATATGTAAAGTTTATGTATTAGTATTTAGTTTATTGTATATATGTGTATGTATGTATGTGTATGTAGTTATATGTATGTGGTTAGTTTATTTTTTTACTGTCCCATTTCAAATAATTAGTATACCTTGCATAATAATGTCCGTTGAGTTGTTAATATCAACCAAGAATGGTTGTTGCATGTCGTAGGAAGGCATGGTTTGTAGCCCATCTAATACTTCTTTTATATCCTGAACTTGGGTCACGAACTGCACCTCCTGGTTCTCCGAGTTGGCCACTTTGTTTACTGAAAACATATAAATAAACATACATATCTTCATTCCAAATCCCTTGCGGGGTAGGCAGAGACAATTAAGCGCCACTTGTCATGGTCACGAAATACCTCTTTCGCTTCTTCGACATTCATCAAACTTTTCATACATGCCCTTTTGTTTCGATGGCTTTTCAACGCACCTTCAGCTATTGTTTTATTTATTTGGTCGTAATATGTGAGTCTTGGTCTGCCAGGGCTTCTTTTACTCACAACTTTCGCATTATATATCTGGTTCGTCAATCTCTCTTCATTCTTCCATTCAACATGTCCGAACCATCGGAGTATGCCTTTCCTTATTTTATATATTATAAATAAACCCATATAATAATTAGTATATATTCCAATAATAATTTAAACATAAAATTTTTGACAAGACCCTTTTACAACTGCTTAATTTGATTATTATATATATACACATTTTTAAATATAATTAATTTTAATATTTACAAGGCCCTTTTACAGATGCAACTAGTATTTAATTTTATTTATTAATTTGTATTTTGTTATGTGTTGATATCTCAACACAAATGCTACAATAACCTCCAGTTCTGTTCCTTGCCTATAGTTCCATAACACTATCCAGGTAGGACAACTAAAATAAAATATATATTGTGCACAACATGTATATAAATAAACTATCAACTTAACCAATCTATGGTTGCAACAGAGAATAAAGAATAGCTTAATAAAGAAAACAAGTCAATAATGTATATTTTTTTATTACCCTTAAATGCATAATTATCATTGTTTATTCTGTTACAACCATAGATTCCCACCGGAATTCGGTTAAGTCAATAGTTATTGTCGTGCACAATTTATAGTGTACACATTGAAATATACATTGAGTTGACCTGCCTGGAGAGTGTTATGGAAAGGCATTATCATCACAGCTCCTAGAACCCGGAGTCCTAGATCTCAATGATAGATGGGCCTTCCAGAAGATACTACACTAAGCAGACTGGTTGGCAAGGATTAACAATTCCACAAGTTGGTTTTAGTGAAACTGGAACCGAAGGCTTAACATACTCTCTGAGGCAATGATTTCTAGGCATTTCATGGATTCACCATGCATGTCCAGGGTCCATTGTGTGTGGAAAAGAGAGATAAGAAGAATGGTTTGTCGGGCTTGCGACCGACTATAGGCTGGCAAATGCACGTAAGAGAAATGTACTTCTCATTAATGTGACCCTGGTTTAACACTTCAACCTGCAACCTTTTGGATTAAGAGAAAGAGTTCTTACAACCGAGCCACCACCACTATAATACGCATAATATAAAATTCCAATATTATCAGAAAATTGACATCCCTCTTTCACCACTGTTCCCATGGCTTGGAGTGCACATCATAGAAGTAAGAGCACATTAAGCCATCTGCGTTGCTTCCACTAACACCAACTTGGCGAATTGTTACTAAATTGTCATAAAAATTTACATCAAACCAAATGTAGGCCAAATCCTTCAGAAATGTGTTCTGGAAAGCCCATCTTCAGCAGAGGTCTAGCTTAAGGGATCTTTATATTTAGTGTCATAATATTTAAAAGAAACTTACTTAGGAAAGTTTTATTATCTTGTACTATGAAGTATTGGTGAGGGGTTTCAACGGCATTAGTAGTAGCCACGGGTAGATAATCATAGTTTTGATAGATATCTTTCTCCATTACTGAAAATCTAAAAAACTAAAAGTTTAAATCTATATACAGTTTTATAAATAGAAGCAAAGCATCACTGACTCAAAAACAAAAGTCGTAGTTTCATTTGTATTATTACATTAATTATTTGATTGAAAGAATGTTTGACAAACCTTTTTGATTATGTTTTAAATAACATAAATTAAATTAGCCGCGACAAATTCGTATTTTTCTTTCAGGAATCTGTAGATAAAACAGTTTCGTTCGAGCAAACTTTTTTCGGTCGATAAAACAGATAAAATGTGTTTCAGATTGCGTACAATATTATAAATATTCTTCCCTGACACTTGAACATTCATCCCTAGAAAGAGACAAACTTATAGGTGTCGAAAGTCCTATAGCGAGTAGTAATTTTGACAGGATAAATATTTTTAAATATCGGAACATAATCGAAAAATGACATTTGCATTCTGCTTTAAAATTTAATCTCATAATAATTAAATTTAGAACTCATACCCCAAGAATTTATTACTAAAACTATTTAAATTGTTATTCATATTTTATCTTATGATAATGTTGCAATAAAATACATACAAAAGTCGTGCAACGGGATACGGAAGTTACTTACATTTTACTTCTCATCGAATTCATTAGGCAAAGATTCACGTCTAATCAGATCATATTTTTTTTAATATTTCTACAGCCATGAGACATCATAAAAATGCTACCTATTCTCCTACTGTAAAATCAAAAACGTAATTTCCCATACTAAGCGCTTCACATTTCGGCGTATACCGTAAAGCTTCTATGTAATTTCTAAATTCTATCGGCTGGTATACAGGTGCTCTCAGATGACCAGTAATTAGATGATTCATAACATTTCTTAGCATAACATCCTTTTCATAACAAGATGCACTTTTATCCCAATCACAAAGACTGAATCTGTGAAAGTTTAGATCATTTCGACAATGGCGTTTCCAGAATGGGATATCATAAGCGTTGCCGTAGTAAATAACGTCTCCATTATATCTTAGTAATTTAAGGAGAATATCTTCATATCGTCCACCTAAACAATTTAAAGCTAAAACTGGTCTCGTAACTGAAGTTGTAAATGCTTGAAGGTTTTCTGCTTCTTCCAGGGTGCAAACTTCAGAAGCACCAAGTTTACACAATCTTTCTTTAACTAAATCATAACAACATTTGGTTGGCACGATGTTAAACGTTTTAATACCCCATGCTTTGCATAGCTGAATAACGCATTGACCAATAGGGCTATTAGGTGCATTTTGTATTACTGTTTCTCCTGCTTTGATTTTTCTAAAATCTGTAATCATTCTATAGGCTGTACATGGAGAAACTGTAATCATGGATACATCTCCTACTGGTAGAGTAGTATTTATAACATGAACATCTCTTTCATGATATACCCCGTAAAATCTCCAGGTGCCACGGTTCATGGATGTCAGTATAACTCGTTGTCCTGGTTTTACAGTAGACACGCATTTACCAATTTCCACAACTGTGCCAACTCCTTCGTCTCCTGGAACGCTCGGCAGACGGGGGCGATAACAATTTTTACCTGAAAACAACTTATATATAACTCTCTAATTAAGTATTTTTATCTATTAGAGATGTGTGTGGGAAGTAGTATCACTTCATGAAGTGATATGCTACTACGAGACAAAGTTGTTTTAAAATATTTGCAGTATAAAGTAAATTAATCGCGCATTAGCTTTATTCAAGGACTCAATGTTAGTGCTACTAGACTCTTGGCACATGCAGGGTACCGATTCTCATGCAGTAGAAATGAATGAATGTCGCATACGAAATTTATTGAAATACCTACTCGATATAATATCACATGCGACATTATCTCCATTGTTTGAGAATTGTCCCCTTGGAACTATATTCTACCCATATTTAAAATTAAGGATAGAGAAAGAGATATTGTCCCCTAGTCTTTTTCAAGTGCAATATATAAAAAAATATATCTTAGAGGGTTTTATGTTAACGTTACGTTTAGTATCTTTGTTATCATTTAGAATGCAAACATCAGTAAAACTAGAGAAGCAATTAAAATAGTAACATTATTGTCTAAAGAACCCTTTAATTCACGTTTACATTGCAGTTCGAACCTGGCGCGTACCAATGAAAAACATACTTTCCTTACTTAAATGTGTCGGTCCTGCAGCCCTATTCTGCAACTTAATGGCAAACGTTATTAGTGGTTTTCGTTATTTACTTCAGAGCTTGAGTCATAATAACAAAATATTATTTAATTCTCAACGCTATAAGCGTTCGACCTTGACAGCGGCCGTGCAAATATCAACTTTATTAGCGTGTATATATATAGCTAACGGATTCCATTATATAACGTTTGCACTTAAGTAACAGTATTCTGTTATGCTACTGGATCCAATAATACCAACCTGTGGAAATGTTATTAAATTGTCATTAAAATTGACATCAGACCCTCATCAACGCGTTGGGCCAGCATAGAGTTCTAGGACTAGGTGTAACTAAATATTTTAAAATAAAACACTCAAGTCTAACAATAAAATATTATATTAACAAATTAAAATATCTAAGTTAAATTATATCTCTTATGATTACGATACTTATGAGCTAAAATCTAAAATATATTTACAACCAGTAAATCCTTTATCGGAAAGGGCATTGCCTATTGCTTCTTCATATTTATCAAACTTAACCATTTTATGTACCGGACCTTTTATTCTTCCTCCACACATTAAATCCACTAGCTCATTTATCATAATATCTTTATCACTTTGCTTAGCTTGTTCATTCCATCGAGTCATCCAAAATCCATGAAACGAGAGGTCTTTGAAAATAAATGCTGAGGTAGGAACGGTCACAGGATCTCTAGACATTCCTCCATATGTTACCATTTTCCCTCCGTTTTTCAAATGTCTGAGAATCTCCAAAGAGCTTTTCCCTCCAACACAATTCAAAGCTAAAGAAGGCTTATCCAAAATGTTATCCTTAAACAGCTTAGTACTTCTTAATTCTTCTTCTGTAAGAACGTAAGTTGCTCCCAAGTTTATTAGATATTTCTTAAGATCATCAATCTCTGGCCTGTTCCTTACTATACTGACGCTTTTAACATTCCAGGCTTTACAGAGTTGTATAACATTTTGTCCGCAAGCACTATTGCCACCATTTTGAATGACAACCTGTCCTTCTTTTACTGGATTAAAATCAGTTAACATTCTATATGCTGTGCAGGGGTTAACTGTCAATGTTGCTGCTTCCACTAAGCCTAAATCTTTTGGTACAACCCTCAGGATATCTTTGTTAAACACGGCCAAGTCTCTCCACGTTCCTTGGACAGGTTTTGTAACAATAACTTTATTTCCGACGCTCATTTCCTTAACCCCAATACCTATTTCTTCAACAACAGCCACTCCTTCATTTCCTGGTATGCATGGAAGTTCCACTTTTACAGGATATTTTCCTAAAATTATAAAAAAAAAATATGCAAATAATTAAACTTAAAAATAAGAATACAAGCATTTAGAATATTAAAGTACCTTATCACATCATTTTCTTCACATAAAGGCAGTTGATAAAACACTCAAAAAATAAATTAATTAATTAAAAAAAGTGTTTAGATTGGCTTGTTCAAACCATATTGATATAGTGTATTTCCATTGGGTAAACTTGGGTCTCAATCAGAATCAGAAAATAAAACGGCATTCATTGACAATCAATTATTGTATTAAATGAGTGGCATTTTCATATCCATTAATATGGAACTAACTTTAGTGTCAAAATGAAAAGAACAAAATATTAGGAAAGCATGAAAAATACAAACTTTTCCGATAAAATATAATGGAAAACCATTATGCACTACACCTGTACTTCATAAAATAAATAATAAAAAAAAAACATAAACAAGGCAAAGCATGGCAAGAAAAAGCCAAATTCTTCAGCAGTGGAGGTCTAGGGCTCTGTGTTCTAGGAGCTGTGATGGCTACGAATGTCTATAAAGACCAATATCTTAGCATTCCATGTATTCATTGTGCAAGTACTTCGTCCATGGTTAGGGTCATGGGGAATAGAGGAGAAGAATGGTATCTAGGGCTTGCAACCGACTATGAGCTGGTTTAAAAAGGGAGCCCATAGTCGGAAGGAAGCTTCTTAATTGTGCAATAAAACGACCACCAACAAATATTGCATCTATATATATAAAGGTGAATGTCTGTGCCCCTATGCATTACAAAACTACTTGACCAATTGGGATGAAACTTTGGGAATATGTTGTGTGAACATGGGGGAAGGTTTCTGACATTAGATTGCATAATAAGTAAATCTTAATATATAAAACAAAGTTGGGTTTGTTAGAACACTTATAACTCCAGAACGTCTGGACAGATTTTCATGGTTCTTGATTTGTTGGATTTGTCTCCGTCCCAAATAGCAGAATAATTGGAAAAATTAAGAAAAAAATAAAATAAAAGAAAAAACATTTTCCCATACAAAAAGTTCGTAGGTTTCGTACCACAGCGATTAGCATTTGCCATTGTTGATTTCTATGTGCTAACTAAGTTTTACAGACATTCAATGACTGTTAGGCGGTACGAAGTTCGCCGGGTCAGCTAGTATTTTATAAATGTAAATATTGTATAATAAACATTAGATATTTAATCTTATTTCAAGCGATTTTAACGCTAAAGAAATTTATGTATGTTACCTTGAATGGTGTTTATATCGGCAGGGTTTACCGGAGCTGCTAGCATTCTAACCAAAACCTGCATAGGTCCAACAGGAGGAACTTCGCATTCTCGATATTTCACTACATGAAGAGGATCACCAAATTCCGAATATATCAACTGTTTAGACATCAAATTTCTTATATGTACAATCGATTTAGACTTCAATCCGTGGGAACTGTACAATGTTGTTAATAGTAACTTGGTTGCAGGAACGAAAGCCATCGTTATTTTGGAATTTTACACCTTTTTATTTGCTAAATTACATAAATTTTAATATTGTTTTTGATTGTTGAAGTGATTAAAGATTTTTTGACATTTTGCCGGATGTTTCGAGCCAGTTCCAATATCGAGGATATTACAATCGCATTCTTTGTCTGAATTACTTCTCGCTCTAGCACTGTTTATACTAATAAGTCTCTTTCATACTTTCGCCTTCTTAAAAAAAAAACCTTATTTTCTGTTTTAAAACACTTTAAAAAAAAATCGAAATAATAAGGACTTAAGTCTAATACAGCCGATAGACTTTATACTAAATCTGTAATAACTGATCTTTAGCGACAGCGTAGAATATATAAAATGTATGAGTGAGATAGTAGAAGTATTGTTCACATAAAACTGAATCGCCGAGTATCAAATTAATTATTATGTATTACTGAGATAGAGTGCAAAATAAAACGAAATAAGCAAGTGAGCAAAACTTTATTGGCTATTTAATCGTGACATAAGAACCGATGAACGCGGCAATCCAAGTCTCTTTTCTCATGGACAGCGGTTGTGGGTATTTTTATTGCAGGAAGTGGCTGTTGTTTCGGCATTCGGAATTTGCGAGCTCGAGTAAACTCCCAAGACGTGTTTCCTTGACGCCATCCATCAAGAATGATGCCTGCTTCTTTGTCCACAGCTGCAACAGCCGGCCGTGGTGTACTACAATATTTAGTTTCATATTATATTTTATTGGCAACATTGGTTGCTACGTCTGCTAATGTCTCACTTTTCTTATAAACTGTAGCCAAATGCTGTTTTATTATATTTTAATTTTTTTTTTTGTATAATATTTTGTAAGTTTGATCGGTTATGCTCGCGCATCAAAGAGACGTGAATAATAATCTCGTTAGGCCGGCACAGTGTCACTATTAAGTGTACTTGGTGGTGTAATAACAAAAAAAAACAATCTTTTCGTTTACCTACTGTAATTTAATATCCGGTTATTAAACACAAGTCAATAAGTTGGACTTTCTATGAGAATCGTGACTTATCTGTGATACTTACTACTGGCTGATGATAGCGGAACGCAGTCGTGCTGGTGCAACGACCCGGGGAAAATCCGACGAAGAGTTTCTTTTTAATCCTATAAAATATGTTATGTTATTCGTCACTAGCGACCTGCCTGTCTCTCCACTGCTATCTTTTGCAACCCTAAAATTTGGAACCCCCACCAGCGACCTTTTTTAGGTCATATGTGTTCGGACCACCACATCACCTTATTAGTTTTAAGAGCTACTATTATATCATTAAATTTGGTTCTCTGACGAATACACTGTCAGTGGCGACGTCTCTGCTCCATACCTACGATATTTATATATTTATTTTTATTTATAAATTCTTTATTGCACTTAAAACTTAATAGTTGAGTACAAGGGCGAACTTAATGCCTCTCGGTATTTTATACTAGCTATCCTTTGGGAGTGTGGTATACGATTACATTACAGGGAGGACGCACTGGTTGAATTGTCTTCAAGGATTATTTATTTTTATTCATGGCAAATTTACAGCTTCAAACAAATTATTACTTGTATAAAAAACTAGATGCCAATTAAGAGTGTTGCATCCCTCTCGCTCGCACAATACAGCATTTTTAAAAATAAAAGTTTTTTTCTATTCGAAGGAATATAATTAAAACTACTTAAAGAATAAATATTAAATATAAACTAAACCTAATAAAAAATAAACTATAAGTAAAAATGTCCTCTAGAGACGACCCTTTAGGGATAGTCCCAAGGAGGCTGGCAACATTTCCCCTTTGTATAGCGAGGCTAATACGTTGGCAGAAATAATTGCCAGCTTCTTCAGATCTCCTGTCTTCAGACTTTTCCGTTAGCCGTTTGGACAACTCCTTAGCCAGACGTTTGACTGAGATTTTTGACATTTTGACAGTTGAGAATGTCTAACTGTGGAGTCCTTCGCGCCATTTTGCGCAGAGATACAAGTGCAAGTTTTTGTTTTGTAAATTAATTTACTGTGGATATTATTGGTCAAAAGTGGTGTTGTTTTGTCTAATAATGTGCTACAATGTGAATAATTATGAAAAACTAAAAATAAATTGGACTTTAAATATGGGGCACAAGTTGCAGTTTACTTTACGTGGTTTTCTCGCGCTGTAAACTCCCATATTTTACCCGACGTGTTTGAGCTATAATGCCGCGAGTGACTCCAAGAAAAGCATCAAATTCTGTAGCATCTGGAATTTGATGATGACCTCATTAACTCATAAAAAAGAAAGATATATTACGTTAGACTTGGCTGTATGGGCTAGACTCTTTGCCTTCCCTATCACCTCATTCATCATCCATCGGGAGAAGAGAACCAAAAAAAAACAAAACAAACAATCTCAAGCTGTTAAAAAAGACATGCTATATAAGAGGAAATACATTTGCATGTAAATGAAAGTAGGAAAATATGATTATCAAAGGTTTTTCAACCAATATGTCTGTCATGTGACACGCAACTTTAAGATATGCGACTACTTATGAAGTAATATTGCATAAGCCGGCTTAAAATTATTTAACAATCTATTTTCTATTTGTAGAAAAATCGAGGCGTGTATGTTCCCTATCAACATTGGCGGTAGGTACTAAATAACAGCGCCGTGGCTCGAGATCTGGACATGCCTACTATTGAAGAGATTGTCGTCGGGCTGACTAGATGTAAGTTCTATCAGGCCGACAACGAATACTTCAAGGGAGACCACTTCCTAATAACTTCCTAAAGAAGTGGTCCTGGAGGAGAAGTAGTCGAACCTTGACCTAGTAACGGAGCCTAGCAACAAAAGTACATGAACTATTAGCGGGTGGTTGCTCGCTGGGATCAGGCCGGGAAAAAAGTCCCCATCCCCAAACCAGGCCCGTCAACCAACGCCTGGACGACTTCACTATCTAAAGAACGCGTGCCAGCTTGTCTTTTATGGTTGACAAACAAAACTGAAAAGAACAAAACAAGCCCAAGGGTTCCGTCGCCAATTTTTTTTTTCCAATATGGCATCTAGTTGTCTCAATGAAATTTGATTAGTGTCATATCTTCAGTGAAGACGAATAGATTGATGTGAGAATCATCACAATCAGCGATCACAATCATCATACATCCATAGGCAGTCGGGTAATAATAAATTAATAAATAATAAATAAATATTTCCAGACAGGTCACACAGCGCCATCTAATTTCCGTGGTAAGCTACGAGGCTTGTGGTACGGAAACTAGATGGTTGATAAACTACGAGTACATATTATACTTTTTTTTTGTAAATATATACATATTATACATATAAACATATTATACATATAAACACCCAGACCGAGACAAATTATACAATGTACAACTTGCCCCCGGTGGGAATCGAACCCACGACCTCCCGAGTTCACGGCAACGTTTGTTACCACTAGACCACGGAGGAGGTCAATAATTTTAGAAAACGATAAATTTGACTTTATATATGGGGCAGAAGTTGTAGTTTATTTTTGCGGTTTTCCCGCGCTATATACACTATACAAGTATGTAATTCCCATATACCGGACGTTTTTGGGCGATATTGACGCGAATTAATCCTTGAAAAGCATCAAATTCTGCAACACTTGAAATTTGATGATACCCAACTCGGTTATAAACAAATATTATGAATTGATTACGCGTTTAGGACTGACGAAGAAACCTTAAAATATAAAATACACGCCGTTGATATTTAAAAAAAATATCCTAATGCAATGGGCAGAATAAATATGCAAGTCATACTTACCAGAATTTTTAACAATAGCAATAGAGCTTTTGTCGCGCCATTTCTGAGAACAGACAGGGCAAATTGATCTTCGAATTGACCACTGAGGTGTCGGGTCTTCTGTCTTTGCTTCCCTCGTGAATTCCGGACTTTTAATCATCACCTAAAATTGGCAAAGGGTTTTTGTTTACAAAATCAACATTCAACGTGAATGCATAACATCATCATCTTCAGCCTTTCTCTCCACTGCTAGATGTAGGCCTCCCCCAAGGTTTTTTGCAACCCTCATCCGTACATCTGGCGGGGAGTCGTCCCACTCTGCGTCGTCCCGTACGTGGTCTTTACTCTAGAACTCGTTTGCCCCATCGATCGTCAGTCTGCGATAGATGTGTCGGGCCCATTGCAACTTCAGCTTGCCGTTTGCTGAAAGCCCGTGAAGTTAAAGTGGTAAAACTTTAAAAAAAAACATCACCACTTGTCTATTATTTTTTTTTAATTCGTTTATTCAGATAAAAACTTAAACTATTTACATTTTTAAAATTATACGCCAAACTGCATAACAGTTTGTTGGCGAGTAGTACACTCTTTTTTTACAGTATTTTTTTTTTACACTATATTTTTAAAACACAAAGTTATTTAAGGTTAAATTACATTATTGTTGTATTTACCTAGCAAAAGCAACTTTAATTTTCCTTTAAATTCTTTTTTTTTGTCATCAATGGGCAATATTTTCAGACAGGTCACACTTATATTATACTTTTTTTTTTGTATATATATACATATAAACACCCATCCGAGACAAATTATACAATTATATTATTATTACATTAACTTGCCCCCGGTGGGAATCAAACCCACGACCTCCCGAGTTCACGGCAACGTTTGTTACCACTAGACCACGATGGCGGAATTGTCTGCTCTGGTATGATAAGAGCGCTGGTTCTTTCCTCGCTCAGAGAATTAGTATAGCGATTCAGCGAGGAAAGGTGGCTTGCATGCCACCATACCGACACTGTAATTCGTATTTTAATATTTAAGTGGGAAGTAAATAAAAAAATTCTCAAACGGCAAGTTACTTTAAAAGACCAAAATAAGTTAATAATATTAAACTTTACACATATAAAAATGAATAAACCGAGAGATGTTATGTTTGTTAGTATTCATACACAAAGATGTGAAATCCGCAATTTATCTTTCATACATTTAAAAAAAAACTATCATGCTATGAATGAAAATGTGATTTAGACCGTTCCGAATTGATATTACGCTCTGAGCATCCAAATCGTGATATTTGATTCGGAACGACTGTTAGTATTATATTTATTCTAAGCGCTCTGAGCATGATTCGGAACGATGTATAGCACGACGTTACTTTGACATAACGCATTCATTTGCGGAGTCCTTCGCGCCATTTTGCGTGGACATGTCAAGTGCAAGTTTTTGTTTTGTAAATTAATTTACTGTGGATATTATTGGTCAAAAGTGGTGTTGTTTTGTTTAATAATGTGCTACAATGTGAATAATTATGGAAAACGATAAATTGGATTTTAAATATGGGGCACAAGTCGCAGTTAATTTTTTGCGGTTTTCCCGCGCTGTCAATTCCCATATTTTACCCGACGTGTTTGAGCAGTGGATGGTTCCGCGAATGACTCCAAGAAAAGCATCAAATTCTGCAGCATCTGGAATTTGATGATGAAGTCATTAATTCATGAAAAAGATAGATATATTACGTCAGACTTGGCTGTATGGGCTAGACCCTTTGCCTTCCCTATCATCTCATTCATCATCCATCGGGAGAAGAGAACCAAAAAAAAAAAAAAAGCATTCATTTGCGAATGTCTGACATTTCAACGAAATGGATAGGGAATTAAATTCCTTGACCGTACAGTGAGCTGAATACCATGAAAGTATTATCTACCAGCTAACCTTTGGGAAAGTGACAAAATGAATATTATGGGAGCAGAGTAAGAAAAATAAAATGAAATATTTAATAATAAAATAAGAGAGGAATTTAAACTGTAGGATTAAGTAAATATAAATAGGAACATAATAAACTAATGTAATAAATACTAAATAATAAATAAAAAATATACATACCTATATAAATAAATATTAATATATGTCAAGGTGTAATATACCTACATCTGTTCGTGTTCGCTGCAATTTTGATATTAAAAAAGACTTTTTATGTTCCGGCCTAACGCTTAACCCATGGACACAGATTTCTCCTTCTTGTCTGCAACTATAATTAAATAATTAATAAGAATAATACAATGATAATAAATCGTTTCATCATTATCATTACACACCCTAGAACACAGCGTCCTAGACCTCCACTGCTGGAGATGGGCGTTCCAGAACTGGAAAATTTGGCCAACACTCGCCACGCAGACGGGTTGGCGAGGATATGATGTCAATTTATTAACGATTCCACAAATCGGCATTAGTGGAACCGGGACCGACGGCTTAACGTGCTCTTCGAGGCACGGGAACGGTGGTGTTGTAAATCTATGACTGCAGTACGTAAGAAAAGTGTATTTCTCATTGGTACATGCCGGGTGTGTTTGAACCGACCTTTGTAGGATTTAAGGTACGCGTTCTTACAACCGAGCCACCACCGCGCCTTATTTTATATTTTTCATACTTAGTCTATATTAGACCATTGTACGTGACCTCTACTCGTGCAGCGGAGCCATCCGATTTCCTCCAGGAAGGCAAGGAGACCCGTCACCTTTCTGCAGACTTCAGAAAGAGTACCCGCAGTCTGGAAGAACTTCAGTGTAAGCGCAGACCACACTGTAGCACTCCAAAAGTACATGCGTGGCCGTCTCCACCTCCGCCATGCATCCTCAACACAGTGGGCTATCTGTAATCCTTCCGATGAGTACTGGAAGCTTTACTGGACGGCAAAATTGCCCTCGTTCCTGCTGTGGTATTTTAAGGAGTTTTTCGTTAAATCGAGGGATGTTAATTGTAGTTACACTGTATAATGAGTGGATACTAGTACAACAGATTTATCTTCACACCTGCTATTATTTTCAGATATCTCATTTTTGGAATCGTTTGGTGTTTTGAGAAGTTCATTTTCGTTATTTTCTTTTGGCGTAACGTTGCTGCATGCTCTCACCATTTCTAACAATGTTCTATCATCATATATAAAATTACTGCTGGAGCTTCTGTAAAATAAATTATGATTTTTTCGACATTTTCTTTATGGTCTGTACGAAGCCACGACTGAGACTAGCAGTTCTGATTTGGCCTGTCTTAGTTTTAGTCTTGCTTTGAGCAATACTAGGTACAAGACGAGGCTAAAGATGCCCAGTCATTTCCCTACACCCTTCAGGTCAATAAACATCTACCGGACTGTGCAATAGGCTAATATTTATCAGGTCGTAAAGGCTGGTTTCATTGAATCCTTTTCTGTCGCAACACCTACTCGACAAAAAGCAATCCACTATTTTAATATGCATACTTACTCGTTTACTGATTCAGACAGCAATGTATCAAAACATCGTGAAATATTCGTACATGATTCTTGATTATCTCTAAAAGAGATTTTGGAAAGCGGAGTCGGATGCTTTTTAGTGATGTCAGTCATGAACGAAATGCGATGTCTTGCTGGATCTTCATTTTGCCTGACACAAAATATTAGTACAGTAGTAAATGGTACCTATATAACCTACTTTTTTAATAGGTGGTAGGCAGACTGATGGTGGTAATTTGCCCAGTCTGCCCGGGCGGGGAAGTATCCACAGATCGTACCGATAAACCCAGTAAAGTGTATCCACACGTTTCGGGATCAGCAGCCCTATTCTGTTATTTAAGCGCAAACGTTATAGAATGGAATCCGTTAACTATATATATTACGCTATTAAAGTTGATATTTGCACAGCCGCTGTCAAGGTCGAGCGGTTATAGAGTTGAGAATTGAATAATAGTTTGTAATTATGACGCAAGCTCTGACGTAAATAACGAAATCCACTAATACCGTTTGCGCTTAATTAACAGAATAGGGCTGCAGGCTCGACTTGCCGTCATGCACAGTCAAGCCAGCATATAATAGTATCAGGGACTGATGTCGGTCATGAATGTCTGATTTTAGTTGCTAACAATCATGGACCTCACGTGCCACTTACCATCAGGTGGGAGCAAATCAAATCAAGTCAAAATCTTTATTTGCAATAAATGTGGTACAATATATATGTGACAATAAAATTTGGCTCAACACATTTAGCCATGGATACAGCATGCTTTATTGGTCAGACTTACATTATATATAAATAAATAAAATAAATATTTCCAGACAGATCACACAGCGCCATCTAATTTCCGTGGTAAGCTACGAGGCTTGTGTTACGGAAACTAGATGGTTGATAAACTACATATTATACTTTTTTTGTAAATATATACATATTATACATATAAACATATTATACATATAAACACCCAGACCGAGACAAATTATACAATGTACAACTTGCCTCCGGTGGGAATCGAACCCACGACCTCCCGAGTTCACGGCAACGTTTGTTACCACTAGACCACGGAGTCATACAGACTTATGCTATATAATTACAGAAGAGATATATAGTATAACATTTATTATTATTACCTTCTTATACAATACTTTTTGATTCTAAATATTCTTTTAAACTGTAAAAACATTTTATACTCAAATTTTTTTTTATTCTTAATTTAAACTAATTTTTAGGTAGTTCCCTTACACTTAGTGGAAGCTTATTAAACATTTTAATAGCCACAACTTCTGCTATACCAATGGCTCCTTGTATGAGGCGGAACTATCTACTAGGGTATCCTGTATTATATTTACATCTCTCCTAGAGTATGATTTGGATGACTGTTTACAAACATACAGCATTCCAGTATATAAATGCAAGGAACAGTCAATAATTTTAGTTTCTTAAACAGCGGTCGACAAGAGGTTAGTTTATAAAACACAGATATACAGAACACAGAGTCCTAGACGTCCACTGTTAGAAATGAGCCTTTCAGAAATTTCTGGACAAACTGGTCTACACTCTACACAAATATCAACACAAGGGTAGTCAAAAACCACGGTTATAAAGAAGCGGATTTACATTTAGGCAACTTTACTATAGGCCAATCATGACAAGCGGCAAGTTCGTTGATGTCTCTAGTGTACCAAACTCGGGAAATATCACAAATAAATAACAATTTAATACATTTATTTAAATTAATTCTGTTAGAGCTGGTGTTGCAGCGGAACAAGCGCAGATCAGCAAGCGTCGAAAATATGAAACTATTTGCAATAGTTACTTATTTTGACGTTTGCTGTAGAAACGATAGGCCCGTGGGGATCGGAACTTAAAGCCTTTTATAAAGAAATTGTTTCAAGGCTCATTGACGTCTCTGGTGACAATAGGGCTGGCAGTTTTTTCTCCCAAAAATTAAGTATCCTAATTCAAAGGGGAAATGCTGCTAGTGTATTGGGCACCATGCCACAAGACAGCGATTTGGAGGAGCTATTTTTTTTGTAAGTATATATTTTTATTTTCTATATATTATTATTATTATTTTGTTTTTATATAGTTTATTTAATATTGTAATTCTTTTATATTGTTTGTATATTACTTCGAATTTAAATTAATAAATATTATTGTGTCCCGACCAGGAATCGAACCCGGTACCTCCGAGTCTAAATTCACGGACTTAACCGCTTGACCACGGAGGCAGTTATTATTATTTTATTAAAGTTAACTATTTGACCCGGCGTTGCCCGTGTAATGTTATGTCGTCGACAAGAAAAGCCCTTCAGGTACCCGACAGGCATGTCTTTAGATTTTAAAGTCTTATATTTCTATGACTTATTAAATTCCTAATATCTATTGAATGGAATAGCCGATTTGAACAATTCAAAAAGTGATCTACATGAATTGAAACAGTCTTGAAAACAATATGATTTAACTGGATAAGGATTTAAACAGAAGTATGAGTAACATGGTCTAATTTTGGCCGGTATTTCTATCAACTTTTAAAATGTAAAAAGTGGTTATTGTGACATAACGATAACAGTTGGACATATAGTATCGCGAAGTGTTTTGTAGATATTGATATGTTCTTCAATATTGTAGAACATACTTTTGTTTTATCATCAATAGTTTCCGCAGCGCATGCGACGAAAGACGTTTTATGGCATTTTTTTTACACCTTGGGTTACGTTACTAAAGTTTTAGTAAGGATCCCTAATCTTTTCTCGCAATAAATATAGCTTATGTTACTCAGGGTGAATGTAGCTTTCTAATAGTGAAAGAATTTTTGAAATCGGCACAGTATTTTTTGAGTTTATTCATTACAAACATACACACACACAAAAATACAAATCTTTCCTCTTTATAATATTAGAATAGATAGTCCGCGAAAATACTGTTAATATCTTTAAAAGAACTCGAAAAAATATGCTACGAGTAGGTCTATTGTCCTTTGTTAGATTTTTTACTTATTCGTGTGATCCTAAATAAATAATCGTCACGAAGTCGTCGTCCTCGAACTAGTAACTGCTTCATCTGTCATAATCTTGAGTCACGGCTCTGACTCACTGCAAAGTATAGGCTTCACAGAAAATTGATGATTTTTATACTGTCGCTACTTGGACTTTAGTGAATCCTGCCTTGACGTGGTCGTGGTCGCCATTTGAGTGCTAGTGGCACGCTTAACAAGCCGACGCCACTCCTCTCGGATCCCGGCTTTCCTAGTGCACTCATGTAGGGGATGATCCTTTGCAACCTTCACCTGATCGGTCCATCTCATCGGAGACCTACCAAGCATCCTCTTGCCATCAACTTTCCCCTGGACTCCCAAGCGTTCGATGGACGTTTCTCCACGCGCGCCGTATAACGTGTTCGAAGAAAGTGACAATGCGTAATTGTACAGTCGAGGAAAGGCGTTGTCTCATCCGCAGTTCCTCCAGTATGGATTTGTTGGTTCGGAACTCCGTCTATGATATGCCCAGCATTCTCCGCCAGCACCACATCTCTAGAGCATTAATTCGTTTTTTTTTCTGTTTCGCGTAGGGTCCACGTAGACAGAAAAATAGGGAACACAAGCTCTAACCAGCCGGATTTTTGGTAACGTTTCGATTCCTCCCTTTTCAACTTGTCCATAGCAGATCTTGTAACTGCCAATCGACGCTTGATTTCATCTTCGCATCCACCGTTATTAGATATTAGTGATCCCAGATAAATATAAGATCGGACCACATCGCACTTTGCTATCCTTGAAATTTCTGGCCAGTTATTGTTGGCTCATTAATACAATAAAATTTACTAGGAAATAAAATTACAGACATTTTTGAGATATTTTCACTTCCATATACCTAATGTTTAATTTAAGGCGCAGTGGTGGCTCGGTTGTAAGAACGCGTTCTTTAAATCCTACAAAGGTCGGTTCAAACGCCCCCGGCATGTACCAATGAGAAATACACTTTTCTTACGAACATTGTCATAGATCTACAACACCACCGTTCCCGTGCCCCGGAGAGCACGTTAAGCCGTCGGTCTTGGTTTCACTAATTAATACCAACTTGTGGAATCGTTAAAAAATTACATAATACCCTCGCCAAGCCGTCTGGCCAGCGTGGCATGTTTAGGCCAAATTCTCCAGATATATGTTCTGGAAGGCCCATCTCCAGCAGTGGAGGTCTAGGACGCTGTGTTCTAGGGGCTGTAATGATACCAAATTTTAGATAGAGAAAAATAGCAAAAACATTTATAACAATTTTTTTACTTCACAAACAAAATAAGTCGCCATAACTTACTTATTATATATATATATATATGAGCATATATTATGTATTTTATATTTAGGTATATATTTATTTGTTTATTTAGGATGTTTATCTATGTATATTGTGTTGCATATAATAAGTACTAAATGTATGTAATTAATTTGTGTTTTATATAGTAATAAATAATTTCAACTATCTATTTTCTTCGTAACCTTCTGCACCCGCTTATTACAGTTCTCAGTCACAAAGGTTAGTTGGTAGAAAATGCATTTACGGCATTAAGCTCGTCTATGTACCTGCACTTGTTTTGGTTTTGTACAATAAATAATTTATTATTATTATTGTTATTAATTTTTCTCTATTTTATTAAAAGCAATATATGATTGATACATCTTGAAAATGTCCACAATTTTATTTCCTAGTAAGTAAATAGACTACATATCTTAAAAGTACATTCATGTCGTGTTCGATTTGAATGCAAAGCAGACAATTAACGCTTTTCTTACTGATTTTTGCTTAAATTAAATTAAAACGCTACAAAAATAAAAAAAAGCGTAAAATAAAGCGCGCTTTGTTTTACGCTGGAAAAATCTTTAAAAATATTGAAACCTTATAACGTACAATTAATAAGAGTCACAATCCATCGGAGAACTTAAATTAATGTTCAAAAATAACGTAGCTTTTTTTAAAAAAATTGATTTTGGTATTTGAAGTTTTTTTTGTATGAATAACAAATACTCTGGTCAACTAATGTCGAACTTTCTTCCAATTTTTTCTTTGCTATCAATAGGTATTTAGCAAATAACTAAATCATTAGTCCACATAATAGTCATAGTTAAAGGATAGGACACACCGAACGAGTGCTAATCGTATACTGTGTTTTTTTTTACTTGAAATACTGTGTAACGTCATAGTGACCATAGACTATTAGTTCCCAATAGTAGAGTTGATTTGATTTGTTATATTGATTCCACTTTTCACAACAGAAGGAACAAAATAACACATTTAATAAAAAAACAATTGATCGCAATTCGCCCGGTAACTGTAAGTATTATATAAATATATAAGTATATGAATATATATTATATAAATATGTATGTTTTATTATTTATATGTACCTATATATTATATTTATATATAATGATAGTATGTACTCGTAGTCTATTTAGTGTATACCAACTGATTAGTGTATAGTATATTAGATTTAGTATTAAAGTTTTATTTACATTGTTTTTTTGACAGACCCAAATGCTCCTATTATATTTTGCACCTGCCTCACATAATAAATGCTCTAAATTGTCCCTAAGGTTGACTAGAAAGAATGCCTAGCGGCATTAAGTCCGCCTGTGTACTGTAACGGGTACATGTAGGTTACAGAGTTTTATTGGCATTTTAAGAAAGAATAGTATTGTCAATATACGACAATGACAGGGTTGATGAATTTTTGTTTTAAAGAAAAAAAAAAGAAGATCGGGGGAGCTCGGACCGAGAGGTCGACAGAGCGAGTATTTTTATAAAGATTAGGAATAATAATTAGTTAAAGTCTACCGCGTAATAGTGTCCCACGTAGATAAGTGTTTAGTTTTTCTACATATGTAATTATTTCTAAAATATAAAGTATAAAAAAGTTTTCAATAAAAAAAGGAGTTCCGTCGAAGCAGGCGTTGGATAATCATGTAACTGCAAAGGGCAGGTTACAGTACCTAGTGCATAAAGTTTTGAAATAAATAAATAAATAACCTGTGCCCATATTAATTAGAGGACTTTGATTTCTAGGGCTATGATCCGGTGTGCCCTAGACTTTAGCAGTCTGGCTTTAGACATTGTCGTGACTTTCTCAGGCGCATTAGAAAAACTATTCTTTAGAATACAAACTAGAATAGGCGGAACAATACGAAGATATTTTTAAAGTTTACGTAAATGAAAATTTATGAAGCTATTACAGAAATTACTTATTTCTCAACCATTTCACTAGTAACTACGGTAAATCTTTTTTTTAGGCTTGGAACGAATATCTGGCTACTATTAGAAATAGAATTAGAGGCAGCACCAACAATATGCTTAAGGTCATATCGGATAAAGTGGACTGTTCAATTCAGTGTCACTTTATTAAGATTCACTATAACCGACAAATTGACACGTGTACAAATAAGTATAAATAAGGCACTAACATAAAATTTTAGTTTACTAACTTTAATGTAAGCCATTGTTACTAACATAGTGATAGGTATACTAACAAAAATGGATTGTAATTATCTATTAAATTGAATATATTATTATTATTATGAATTAGTTTTTTTTTAAACAAAGTTGCAAAATCGTCTGACGATACGACCCCAGGCTTGAAATAAATTGATTAGACAAAAGTCTTCAAACACTGCATGCATGGACGATGAGAGGATTGGGTGATCTTAATTATGGGTTATGTGTTAATGGCTTAATCCAATGACCGAACGAAGCCACCGACCATCGATATTTTCTATAACTAAAACTAAAATCACCTCTTAAAAAATGAAAGTCGTTAAACTTACGCGTACAATACAGGTTGTCTGTATTTATATAATTTTGTATATCGTGCTCGCCAATTAGTGCAGTCTTGCCAACTTGCCATACTGAAATAAATAACTTTTTAGTGCTAAAATTACCCTTTTTTCGTTCAATACAGTGCCTAAAACACAGCGTCCTAGATCTCTACTGTTGGAGATGGGCCTTCCACAACATATATCTAGAGAATTTGGCCTACACTCGCCACGCTGGCCAGACGGGTAGGCGAGGATCTGCTGTGAATTTTTAATGATAATCATGACAAGTGGCAAGCTCGTCGATGTCTCCAGCGTATCAAACTCGGGAAATATCACAAAAATATATATTTATATATTCATTTAAATTTATAAATAGTATTGGGTCCAGGTGGGACCAGGAATCCAACACGGTACCTTCGCAGCAACAGAGGCAGCTAGCTCATGTTCGACTAGAAAGCAAATAAATACCTGAAAGAAAAAAAATCATTTTTTACCAAATTTTGTAAGATAACCAAACGACAAGTCGAGTTAGTCGAGCGACTTTCAAAGCTAAATAAAGTGCAAAAAAGCTAAATAAATTTAGAATTCGCGGCGGAAACACAATCTTCAATGTAGCCAAAAAAAAACTTTTTATACCGGAAATATTTAAAATGGTAACAATTATGATCATGTTTCCCAATTTCGCAAAGAGTTAAAGTGGCTCAATATCCGAAATCGCAGGTCTGCACATACATTCCCCTTTCTTTACGGCATTCTCTATAATCACTCTTCCAGCAGATATTCAGACTCCTTTTCGGTATCTGCAGCTCGCCAGTGGAACAGACTACCTTTGGTAATCAGACAAGCTCCATCTCTCTAAATATTTAAAGACAAGTTATACAATTTTTTACACCATAAACAGAATAACTTACCATAACTTTCTACTATGTACTTAGATATGTATTTATGATTTATGTATATATTTATTTAATATGTAGGATATGTATATTTAACTAGTATGTATTTATATTTCATTATTGTTAATCATCAATCATTAGTGTTAGTATTTCTGCACCCGCTTATAATGGCTCCCCATTCACAAGGTTAGTTGGTAGAAAATGCATTTATAGCATTAGGCTCGCCTTTGTACCCACACTATTATTGGTTCTGTACAATAAATAATTCATTATTATTATTATTAATTATGCCTTTTGAGGTTTGGAGAGTTTACAACTAAGATATATAAAGGTTTAGGAAATCCCCTTGCGTCCCCGTTTGACAGCTGGAAGGAATTTTTGAGTGAAGAAGACGAAACGTCTTAAATACGGATGTAAGACCCTGTGTTCTAGGGGCATAAATTATGCTAGCATACTGCATAGATCTCTAAAGTAGGTATTTCTATAAAAAAACAACAAGGTTTAGTTTAGTTCATTGGGTACTTTATTTTAACTTCCCATTGTTAGATATTTTATGATAATCTCGCAGTAATGAAGAGCGTCCATACAAAAACAACCTTCGATTCGTTTAGCTTGTTTCTTTCCTTTAAAGTATGTCTTGTAAATTACCAGAGCTATTCAGAGTTTATTTTTTCATGCAAAATAATCCGCAAGTATCTCTCAATGGCTATGGAAATATATGTATACTGCGTGTAATTTATTAATGGCAAATAATTTAATATTATATTCTAGAATAAAAATAAAGAATTACTTATTTTTTATTTTAATTTAATGTAATAAAATCTTCAGTTCCGGTGCAGACAAGTTTTCCTAAAAATATCGCCACTCATACTGAGTGTAAACAAGTAAGGTCGACGATAACGCGAATAACTTTCCAGCCTTTACATATTTATCACGATAACATGATTTTCACTGGCCGTTCATATATATATATATATATTGTATGTAATAGAATACTTGTTATATATATAATACATTATATAACTGCCTCCGTGGTCGAGCGGTTAAATCCGTGGATTTAGACTCGGAGGTACCGACTTCGATTCCTGGTCGGGGCACAAAAATATTTAATAATGTAAATAAATATATAATATGACTTGGGCCGAGGAAACTTGGCAGGTCTCTGGTGTGTAGACACATTAGCTCCATCTCACATCCAGGCGACCTCGTCAGGCTCGGGGAGAGCGGAGTTTTCTGCGGGGAACCTCAAATTGCCTTGCTACCGGTTACGAATTTGCGCCGTTTGGGACGATGGGCCCCGTTATCGATGGGAACCGTTAGTAAGGCGCTTGGCCAAGGAGATGTCAAAGCGGTTAACAGAATGGTCTGGAGACAGGAAGGCTGGCAATTATTTCTGCCAACGTATTAGCCTCGCTATACAGAGGGGGATTTTTGCCAGTCTCCTTGGGACTATCTCGGATGGGACGTCTCTAGAGTACATTTTTAAATTTTTTAGTTTATTTTTTATTTTATTATTTAGGTAGCTTTTAATTTATATTTAATGTATATTAAATTACTTCTAATCCTCGCCAAGCCGTCTGGCCAGCGTGGCGAGTGTAGGCCAAATTCTCCAGATATATGTTCTGGAAGGCCCATCTCCAGCAGTGGAGGTCTAGGGCGCTGTGTTCTAGGGGCTGTAATGATGAAATTACTTCGAATAAATTACACTATTTGTACGCCTCATGGCAGAACACAGCTGCACTTTTATAAACTAGGTTACCTGTGTCGAAACAAATGATTTGATTTTATTAATATACGACTGAAGTGGATATCGTCTCGTATATGTGTATCGTAATGCAAGAAGGCCCCTATGTTGTTTTTTATGCCTAGCGGGCACTAAATTTATTATAAAAACGTGTATTTCCTGGTGAACTAATCTAGAAGGTGGTCCATCGCAGCCTTGATCTAGTCATCCAACCTCATTACCACGCATCCTCTTCTAATAGACTTCCCTGAATTACCAGGCGCTCGATGGATGGTTTTCCAAGCAACACGCATTTGAAATTATGAGATCCGCGACAAATACGTACCTTATTTAAAAAATATACAAATTAAAATCGGATAAAATTAACAATATCTGACAGATTTATTTATAAATCAACTAAAAATAAAATTACGTTCATTTTGGCTTAAAAAGAATAGTGAAATTGGAAAAATAATAAATTATTGCAATTTAAATATTTACTCTGTAAATATAATTGAGGTCCTTGGTATATTTATTTATTTATTCAAATCTTTATAGCACTATGTACAAGGGGCGGGGTTAATGCCGCTAGACATTCTCTGACAGCCAACCTTTAGGATAATGAAGAAAGTTCAAGGTGTAAGGTAGGTGCAATACGTAATATAGATATGATAAATATGGAAATAATTAACTATATAACTATAATTAACATACTAAACTACATAAAAATACATATACTACATACAATATACATTTTATGTATATTTTAATAAATAAATAAATAATAAATAAATAAATATTTCCAGACAGGTCACACAGCGCCATCTAGTTTCCGTGGTAAGCTACGAGGCTTGTGTTACGGAAACTAGATGGTTAATAAATTACATATTTTGTAAATACACACATCAAAAGTGTCTAGGGATCAACATATATTTTTGCAATAACTTTTCTCCTGATTGATATTCATTAAAATTTTCTTTAAGGATTGATCAAATAAAATGTTTTCGTTTGTCTACAGTAACGATAAACCAAGTCACCTTTGCATTAGTAAAAAAAAATGCCATTTTCCTAATAAAGGGATTTTTGACATTTGAACCACTAACATTAAAGTTCGAAAAAAAGACTGAAATAACAGTTTTTTTTTTAATTTTATTGGGTAACTTAAACAATTAATAATCCGTGTTTCTACCGCGAACACTAACAACACAAGAACATCGGTTTGGCATACTCAAAATGAGTTCATCCAAATCACGCTGTGGAATGGCCGCCCATGTTCGTTGCAACAACAAAAAAAGGTCTTCTTGCGACTGGATACCCTCCATATTCGGCAGAGCTCTTCTCTGAAGAATATCCCATGCATGCTCAATCGGGTTCAAGTCTGGCGACTGAGCAGGCCAGGGCAGGACATTGATGTTAGCTGCGGCGAGAGTCTGTCTTACAACTCTTGCGGTGTGCGGTCGTGCATTATCATGCATTAACTGAAATAAGGGACCGATTTGCACTTGTAGAGGAACGATGACGTCTGATACAACCGTCTCAGCATAAATTTGAGCGTTGAGGTTGCCTCTGATCCAAATCAACTCAGTTCTTCCGCCGATCGAAATACCCGCCCATACCATGATGGTTCCACCACTATAAGGATGGACTTCCTGGCAGGATTTTAATCGCTGTTGGCGTCCAGGGGTTCTCCAGTGTCGTATACGTCTTGTATCCGGCCTCATACCAAAACGAGACTCATCAGAAAAGCACACGAAACGCCATTGTTCTTCTGTCCAATTTCTGTGTTCAAGAGCCCATTGATATCGAGTCCTACGATTGTGCATTGCTATAGGTGGTACCCGTAGCGGTCTTCGGGAATGAAGGTTCACTTCATGCAAGCGGTTTCTGACTGTTTGGTCGCTAATTAAGTTCCCTGAAGAGCGATGAAGGCTCACGGCTAACATCATGGCGGTTATTGTTGGAGTTCTTCGAGCTGTGATTTGAATGTATCGGTCTTGTCTCCGTGTGGTGCAGCGATACCGTCCTCCATGGCGCTCAGCCACGGTACCAGTGGTTCGGTAACGTGTCCAAAGTCGACTGATAACACTCTGACTTGTATTCAGAGCTAAAGCCACAGTACGTTGCCGGGAACCAGCGTCTATCATTCCCACGGCTCTGATCATTTCTTCCCTGCTTAAATGACGTCGCCGCTCCATAATAACGTTGGTTTTAATCAGTAGTAGGGAAACAGTAGCACTAATAATGTCTTCAATGCGTCTTATGTTTTTATAGGGAAAATATTGACAGCTGATTTTCATCTTTTACTCGAATTTGATTGACAGTTCCTGTTTTAAATTATGAAATGCACCAAAAAGGATCCATATAAATTTATAAAATCATAAATTTATTACAAAGCCACATCTCAATCACAAGAAATCCGCATAAACATGCTTGATCCCTAGACTTTTTTGATGTGTGTATATACATATTATACATATAAACACCCAGACCGAGACAAATTATACAATGTACAACTTGCCCCCGGTGGGAATCGAACCCACGACCTCCCGAGTTCACGGCAACGTTTGTTACCGCTAGACCACGGAGGCGGTCATATATATGTTATGGACCTTTTGGAGTCACAAGCTTCAGATATGACTAAAGAACTGTGTCAATGAAATTATACAAGTAGATAAAGAGTAATTGGATGCAAAATATATTAAATTAATTTGTACGATGTTATGAATTTCCGCGCAATGCAGTATTAGGAAGTGTTACTTAAATTGAATATATTTAAATAAACAAATGACATACTCGTACACATTTATAATATTCTATTATCATAGACAAACTATAAGGACAAGCCACAGGTACCTAACCTGTGCAACGTGCAACCATTTCCAACTTTAAGATGGTTCAGCCAAATACCTCACAGATGCTCTCAATGTCCTACAGAGGCGAGCTGTTCGAATTGTGTACGATGTCATTATATCTGGAACTTTCGAATCCCTGCCTGAGCGTGTTCTACCGGCTATACTATGGTGAGTGCTCTTAAGAGCTCTATAACCTAATTCCTTCCTCTCCATTCCGCAACCGAACCACACGCACAGGTCAGATTATGCACCCACATACCGTAGTCACCATCCCTTCGCGTATCTATACATTTGGTGATTCATACATCTGTCGCACAATAAAGATGTGGAATGCTCTTCCAGCCTTTGTGTTTCCACTTTCCTACAACCAAAAAAAAAAAACACCCAAATTCAGACAGTAGTGTACATCAAATCTGAATTCATCAATATAGCAAGTTTCCATTTAAAATTAAACATAGATTTAGCAAAACTTATATAGGGATAAGGTTAAAAACATAGAAAATGGTTCTCCGAGCATTCCAAGTAGGGTGTTTATTTCGATAATTTAATAAATCTCTTTTTTCAACCTAGCAACACTAGCACTCAAGTCACTCAACAGATTTATATCACTTAAATTAATTTAGGTATGACCTTAGATCTACCTCAGTAGCCTAGCGGTTAAGTCCATGGATTTAGACTCGTAGGTACCGGGTTCGATTCCTGGTCGGAACACAATCATATTTATTAATTTAAATAAATAAAATTTAAGTAATATTTAATTTATTTGTTATATTTCTCGAAATTGGCACGCTAGAGACATCGACGAGCTTGCCACTTGTCATGATTGGCCTATAGTAAAGTTGGCTAAATGTGAATCCTTATTTATAAGCGTGGTTTCTGAACACTCCGGAAGGGAAACGGTCGTGATGATACTATATATCTTAGCACAAAAGAGTTTTTCAATTATTTTGTTCCAGCATATCTGATACCAAATAGCATGTTGGATCTATTCCTTTTCCTACTACAATTTACAAAAAAATCGCGATACGACCCCAGCCTGAAGGGCCACCGCGGGAGGTCGCATGCCCGAATCATTGTGATGCCTCATAAGGAGACCCCAAAGCGCCTACGGACTAAAACCCTATAAACCGTCTCTCTTTCACTGTTGGCCCTGCGTGCCTTAACAGCTAAGTCTGAGTCGTGGCTACGGAGTGAAGGCACTCGTTCACCGCGTAGAGAATGTATTAGCAGAATTAGGTCCGTCTGCATCCTTTTTTTTTTAAATCTACGTCTATGCCGATAAAATCATTCGTTATAACATAAATTGGGTTTGTGACCGACTTGTATTAACCCAAAAATTTAACTTGTTGGGCGCGGACGACCATATCTCACAAACGAAAGTGATGCTTCGGAAATTATTGGATTTATTTTTATGACACGGAAGGTCAGAATTTGAATTTTTCGTTTGATACTTGCCTAATAAGAAATTAGAATGATTGCCCAATTAATATAGCTGGTAGAGTAGTGTTGCCCAATCTTCAAGAACAAGACTAGTGATATAGTTGCAAGAGTCCCGAGAGAGAGAGTCCCTCAAGACTCTTGCAGAGATTTTTTTTCCAAACTTTGCTATAGTGTTTACTTTTTTTGGGGTTAGGTTTTCAATAAATTTTAATTACATCGTGTCCGTAATTTTTTTTCCCAAGGAACAAAAATAACGTTTAGGTATTTGGAACTTGGGAGAGTACGTTTGTAAATAAATTTATTTTAGTATAGTAAATATTACCTATACAGGTACAGGGTTTTATTCCTGGTCGGGACACAATAAATTATTTAATTTATTTGTGATATTTCTAAATTTTTTACGTTTTATGGACGCATAGGAAGCAGTTTCGAAAGGCCGTCGAAGAAACCCCTAAGGACGAGTGGATAAAATGCTTTTCTTAGTGGTTCCATCGGATGCAACGATGTATTGATGTGAATGGACTCTATTTTGAAAATATATAATAAAACTGATAAGTTTGACTTCTTATTATCATAAAAGTATATCCATTTTATAAAATTACTACCGTTTTACACTTTCCCCATACAAATATGGTATTTACCCCAACTCGCCTTAGTCATGGTCACAGTAGCGGGTAAACATATACAAATTGACATATATTTAGACAGATAGACTTGATAGATATGACTGCCCCCGTGGTCTAGCGGTTAAGTCCGTGGATTTAGACTCGGAGGTACCGGGTCGATTGCTGGTCGGGACACAAAATATTTATTAATGTATATAAAAATACATTTAATTATTATTTAATTTATTTGTGATATTCTTGAGTTTGGTACGCTGGAGACATCGACGAGCTTGCCACTTGTCATGATTGGCCTATAGTAAAGTTGGCTAAATGTGAATCCGCTTATTTATAAGCGTGGTTTCTGACCAACCCGAGAGGGAAACGGTCGTGATGATACTTTACTTTAGATAGATATTCATTACAGCCCCTAGAACACAGCGTCCTAGACCTCTACTGCTGGACATGGGCCTTCCAGAACATATGTCTGGAGAATTTGGCCTACAGTCACCACGCTCGCCAGACGGCTTGGCGAGGATATGATGCAATTTTTTTATGACAATTTATTAACGATTTCACAAGTTGGTATTAGTGAAACCGGGACCGACGGCTTAACGTGCTCTCCGAGGCACGGGAATGTTTTAATCTATGACAAATGTACGTAAGAAAAGTGTATTTCTCATTGATACATGCCGGGTGGGTTTGAACCGACCTTTGTAGGATTTAAGGAACGCGTTCTTACAACCGAGCCACCACCGAGCATAGATATTATTTTGCCAAAATTAATGTTGTAGAAGACCCTTGGAGACGAGGTAACATATACTTTTTTTTTACTTCATCGTTTGGCAATTTAAATAATCCCATTATCGATCTTAATTGGTGTTGTATGATTGATTAGGACTGATAAATCGCTTTGAATACATACATACAAGCAAATACATTTTAAGTGGTAGGTACGCAGTTCACCGAATCATCTAGTTATTGAATGTTTATCGAAGTAATAATACGGTTATATCTACTTGGCTATCGTCTTGCAGCTTCTGTGTTGTGTTATGACGCGATCGGCAGGCGGGGGCGGTCACACACCGGTGTTCAAACTTCATTCAACCAGTCGCTGTCATTGCGAACGCGCGCGTGGATGTCTGACACATTCGGCTCTACGCTCTCAATTTAAACTCGTCGTCCGTTTAAACATTGAATCGTCGCGCTCTTTCGTAATAAACATTATTGAATTACATTAGCCGCAAATCAGTATCAATCGGTCGAAATTTAAATGTCACTCGATCTTGAAACCGGCTCCGAACGTATGATAATCGAATGGCCGTAACAAGGATTCTGGGTTTGAGACTGGTTTGCTTCGAAACTGCTAAATCGTAAAAGTAAGCCTTGGATCTTGACTTGTGGTGACTGTGTGATGTGATAGTGCCAAAGTTATGTGTTTAGTTAACTAGTGTAAACATTGTGATAATGGCAGGTGACGCAGAGGAATGTGCTTTGGATGATAGTGTGTCTTCTGAACGTCGTCGTGGGCTTGGGGGATCAATGTCTCTCAGGACCAAGAAATTGGGGCGAAAATTGTCCCGGAGCATGTCTATCGTTGCTCTGAAGATACCAGAAAAGGCCCACTTCAAGAGGTCTTCTAAGCTGATACGGTCAACAAGCAGGGACAAGAAATGCCGGCCTTTTGACCTGTCTATCATTTTGCCCGATAAGACGCAACGACAGGTAACATTTTTTATCTATGTTATAATGTAAATAATAGTATTCCAACTATCTACTACCCCCTAACTAATAATCAGTTGTTTCCGACAGAATTATTAATTTAACGCACATTTAACAATTGCCTAGAAGGCACGTCATTGGCTGGAAAATGTTCAAGTGACACAAGCTAACTATCAATCACATAGGATATAACAAAACAACAAGGATTTTTTTTTTAAATAAGTAACAAAACTATCGATAGATTTTTAAATATTTTTATAACTGTTACAAACTGCAACTGAAAGGGGGGTTCACCCTAAATTGTATTTTACTTATATATTTTAGTTTGTACCGCGGGCTTAGCATGGAGATAAAATAAATGTATCTTTATTTTCAAAAAGTTATACCTCACAAGTTTCGATCTGAACAAAAGTGACTAAGACACCTGGACGCGCTGCACTTCCGGTCACAAACAATATTGCAAAACATAAGACGCTTGCTATTAAAAATATTATTTAAATACTAAATAATATAAAATGTGTTCTAGTGTGTGACATAAATTTATCTACCAACCTGGTTTTTGTAGTATTTTGTAAAATCCGGTAAACAAAATTTGATTCTAATTTAATGTCATCGCGTAGTTTTTCATAGGTACGTATGACTACATGTTAAAAAGACTCTAATAAATAAGCTTGAGAATTCCAAATATAAATAATTAGTAAGACATAGTGGTTGAGTGGATTTGGTCCGACCACCACACTGAGCTCAGCCTCTTGGTCATTTTCCATCGACCTTGTACATTACTGGAGTATCCTACGAAGACATATCAACGGTTATTATGAGTTATCGATATTTTGAGTTGTTTTTGTTTTGCCACACGTTGCATTAGTTCGATTCTCTGTTCATGTACAGTTTTTTTTAATACTAGCATGACATGATAATAAGTTGTTTATAACTGGATTCAGACACTCATGACTGACATCAGTCCCTAACACTATGCCCGGCTTGACTTGGCATGACGGCAATGCGAGCCTGATCCCGAAATGTGTGGATACACTTTACTGGATTTATCGGGAGAAACGGTGGATACCTACTTCCCCGCCCTTGCAGACTGGGCAAATTACCATCAGTGCACCTATTAGTTATGTTAGTATCACCTATTGTTGTTCTCGTTAAAAGTAAGTGTCAAATTGTCATTTGCAATGATGTCAAATGCCATTGTGTTAATTATATAAAAATAACACCGGTTGAAATAAAACTTAATCTTATTAAATGCAATTCAAATTCAAATTGAAATATTTTATTGATAAAAAAAAGCCTAATACAAAATAGCTTAAAAATAGTACTAGTTACAAAAAATAACAAATAAAAAACAAAATACAACACTACTTTAAAATAAAAATGAAGTAATGTAGGGGGCAGGCTGGTGATTTAATTAATAATGTGCCCTGGGCTCCAAAACATGGGATCTGTGCTATGGAGACCCAGTGCTTTCCCATCTTTAATGGTGATGTTTTTTTTTTTTTTTTCATTTATTTTAATTTTATTTGCGTAAAAGCTTGTGCAAGAGGGAGAGGAAAAGGTATGGGAAGAAGGAGAAGGGTTTATATAATAATACTATAATACATACATACACATACACATATATTATACATATATGTGTATGTATATACATAAAATACACATAGAATATACATATAACAGATACACCTTATAGAGTAGTGCGTTCCAAGGATCTAGGTTCTAAACGAAACTATTGTACTACCTTTAGCAAATCTTCCGTAGTGAGGTATAATATAATAATATAGGGGAAAATTCAGGTTATTCAACCTTTAATATGTAATTTCCAATGATTTGTTTTTGAAATTGATTCGACATCACGTACATAAGGTATTGTGTGAATTTAAATGAGTGCTTATGTTCTGGCTGCTTTTCGCTTGAATTTCGTCACTCGCCTACACTGCAGATTTCTCCATTGACACCGTAGACGTATATACTAAGTGGAATTTATTAAAAAGCAAATCTGTGGTGTCAAGGAAAAAGGAGATAAGTACGTAACTTGAACTTTTCACTAGAGGCAAATTTAGAAAACATCTCATTTTTATAATTAGAAAATTGTAATTTACGTAATGTTCAATTTCATTAGTCGTATACTTTAGGTACGAGTGGACTCATCTCACTATGCATAACTAAATTATTGGCGGTAAAAGCGCGATACTGAAATAACTCGATTTTTTTTTACTTATTTATACATTTTAATGTTACGACTAGCCCCTTAATGTACGCAGGGATGTAAAATAAACTGTACAGTTTATAGACTCATCTCCTTATTGCATTGACGCATATAAATGTTTTGAACCAATAGGTGCAAAATCTTTTTTTTTTAATTTTTGACTCATCTCCTTTTTCCTTGACACCACAGAAATATTTTTATATTATAATTTAGAATGTAAATAAAGAACTACGTATTTTTTTATTATAATTATTCAGTAATAAAATCTTAAGTTACGGTGCAGAGAAGTTTTCCTAAAAATATCGCCACTCATACAGAGCCAAATCAAGTAGGTAGAGAGAGGTCGGCCATCGCTTTGTCGACCTACGTAATTCCTGCGCAGGCAGACCGGGAATCAAATTTAATTTCCCGGTTCTATTTTACTGCCTCCGTGGACTAGCGGTTAAGTCCATGGATTTAGACACAAAAATATTCATTAATGTAAACAAATACATTTAATTTATTTGTGATATTTCTCGAGTTTGATACGCTGGAGACATGGACGAGCTTGCCACTTGGCATGATAGGCCTATAGTAAAGTTGACTAAATGTGAATCCGCTTTTTTATAAGCATGGTTTCAGAACCACCCCGAAAGGAAAGGGTCGTGATGATACTTTATTTTACATTTTACTGCACTGAGAACTAGGAAATCCCGGTACTTTCGAGATCGGGATCCCGGTTCCACTAATACCAACTTTTGAAATCGTTAATATATTGTCATTAAAATTGACATCAGATAATAGAATACTAATTTTCATATCACATGTTAGGTCGGTCCATGTGTATACGTCTATGCCTTATAGAATAATGCATTGCAATCGTAGGCTCGGTTCGTCCTTAGTTATTGTACGGTTGTCATTGAACCGGTAATTGCTCGGGTGCTTGTTATATTACCGGTTCATGATTTTATACTCATGTTTGCCTTACATTTTGGTGTTTATTGAGAAATGTGCTAAATTTAAATCCGCTTTTTTCCGAAAGCGTGGTTTCTAACCACTCCGGAAGGGATGCGGTCGTGATGTTACTTAGTTTGGTTTTTTACCCGGTATATTATTGTATGTATATATATATATATATATATATATATATATATATATATATATATATATAGTAAACTAGCTGACCCGGCAAACGTTGTTTTGCCATATAAATTATTTCTAGGTAATTTCTAGTGTAGTAAAAAAATAACTAACTTATTGTAAGTGTGTAAGGATGTGGTATATGAGTGAAAGAGGCATGGAGCGCTGTGAGCGATGAGCGAATATAAAAATAACAAAACACCAAACATTTTTTATTATATTTAGTCCTTAAAATTATATATATCGTGAGAGAAACAGGAAACAGGCTTCGGTCTCATCCCTACTCCGTGCTGTTTACTGGGAAGTGACACCGGTATAGTCTGGCAAATGAGTGAGAGTGAATCTACCACTGGTAACACTAATTATAGCAGGAATAAACTGTCTTGATACTAATGTTACCGTGTAATAAGTTTCAATTAAATGTTAGGCTCAACCGGCGGGGATAACTTACCAAGTGATAATTGATCAGTTATCGAGCGGGATGGAAAATGATTAAATTACTAAAATGACTTTTTAAAAATAAGGGGTTGGTGATAGAAGGGTGAAAATTTACGGTTGTATGTATTTTATAATGGCACATTATAAAAAAATTAAAAATTAAAATTTTGTCCAAAAAAATAAAATAAAATGTTAGGGGTGGACAACCCTTATCACTTAGGGTTATGAAAAATAGATAGTAGCCGATTCTCAGACCTACTGAATATGCATATAAAATTTGATAAAAATCGGTCAAGCCGTTTCGGAGGAGTATGGTAACTAACATTGTGACACGAGAATTTTATATATAAGATAGTATATAACCAGTATATCTATGTGTTATCTATGTATTGTATGTATTTATATTATAGATTAAATATCGTTCTTTTTTTAGTTATACATTTTTAACTCAATAAATCTCTTTATCTCAAATATTAGCGGGCATGCATGCACCTTACAATCCCTGCTCACATCTCCCAAAGTTTAGCTGTTAGAAAATGTTTTTAGACATGAAGCTCGCCTATGTACTCTAAAATGTATTATTTTCTGTGCAATAAAGAATCTATCTATCTATCTATCAAGCAATTTTAACAGTCGGGACCCATTGATTTGAACCTTGCTCGGTTTTTAATGGGTCCCGACTGATAAAGCAACTATGTAATAATATATACATATACAATTATTTCAATGGTGTAGTTAAGCGGTTATCTAACATTGTGACGACGGAACCCTTGGGCTTGTTTTTTTGTATTCAGTTTTTAATTCAAGATATTTTTCATTTTATTTTTATTTATTTATTTAAAAACTTTATTGTTTTGATAACAAAATCAACCTTCGGGACATTGTATCAATTATGGTAGGTTTATAAAATAAACATAAAATAAAGAATATTTAAATAATATTGATATTAATTTAAATTACGTACGTACGTATTTATATATTATATTTTTATTTTTAAAATTAACTTTTCATTTTATTCACTTCTAACAACGAAGACAGTCTTTTTTCATAATGAAATAACAATAAAATATGTGAATCACAGAAAAAAATCTAAATAACATGGCGGCCGGCAATGACATTCACCAAACCACACTTCCTAATGAAATAATTAAGTAATGATAAAAAAACCGCTAACAATTGTGTACTTATCTACTTTCACTTAAAACTATTACATTGACTTATTGCAGGCACTGGGCTATCGACATAATTTCGTCTTACTCGTAGCTTATAGTGTGACAATGCCTATTTAAAATTTTAGGCATTATTTTGTAGAGTGAAGTATCATGACGACCGTATCCCATTCGGGGTGATCAGAAACCATGTTTTTTTTTTTTAAATAACAATAATAATATACGTTTATTCAAAGCAACTAGGCTTACTTGTTAGTTACAAAATCCTTACAACTAATGATAGTACAAAAAAATTAAAAATATTTATAATTTTAAAATCAATATGACCGTGCTCCGTCCCCAATCAATCTGACAGGATGCACCTTACTCCCGCCAGACCAGCTAATGCACGGCGAACCATATCTTTCATCTACTGTTAGTGCTTGTCCTCATGTCCAATATTGTAATCTTTATAGAAGCGGATTAACATTTAGCCAACTTTACTATGCCTATCATGACAAGTGGCAAACTCGATTCAGAGAGATCATCATTTGGGAAGAAAAATAATAAAATAACCAAAATAGATATATTAAAATGACAAAAGAACTGCCTCTATGGTGTAGCGGTTAAGTCCGTGGATTTAGATGCAGATAGCTGGTCGGGCCACAATTATATTTTTTTAAATTAAAATTTAATTAATATTGAATTTATTTGTGATATTTCTCGAGTTTGGTACACTAGAGACATAAATGTCGGAATTAAATGGAAAAACGGTCGTGATGATACTTTTTACTTCTAAATTCGCAACGTCATTATAGCTGTGTATTACACCACTGCTGGGTACAGACATGCGTTTTAATCAGTTACCTTCCAATCGCGTAATTGGAAAAAAATATTGCATTAAATGCCCAATTCATTGTAACATGTCTTTGCTTTTAAACTTTAAACACACCAATATTGTAGTCTTTAATTCCTATATTTTATTGTACTTTCAATTTCATTCATGTCACTTTTGCTATCTTTATTACTGTTTATTACGCTGTAATAGTGTGTAATTTAAAGAGCAACAGATCGACAAAAGATGACAGCGTCCGTGTGGCTCATAAGATCCATCACGACAAGTAGCAGGCTCGTCGATGTCTCCAGCGTACCAAAGTCGAGACTTATCACAAATAAATTATTTTGTCCGGACCAGGGACAGCAGTCTCCACATTAAATCATCATTACAGCCCCTAGAACACAGCGTCCTAGACCACCACTGCTGAAGATGGGCCTTCCAGAACATATATCTGGAGAATTTGGCCTACACTCGCCGCGCTGGCCAGACGGCTTGGCGAGGATATGATGTCAATTTTTAATGACAATTTATTAACGATTTCACAAGTTGGTATTAGTGGAACTGGGACCGACGGCTTTACGTGCTTTACGAGGCACGGGAACGGTGGTGTTGTAAATCTATGACAAATGTACTTAAGAAAAGTGTATTTCTCATTGGTACATGTCGGGTGGGTTTGAACCGACCTTTGTAGGATTTAAGGAACGCGTTCTTACAGCCACCACTGCGCCCACCCACATTAAATAATGATTGCTAACTTCGCGTAGTCACTTTCCAAAATTGTTCATGATGTCGTCACAGCCTTGGATAACGTCTACGTCCATTTTGTTTATTTTACGTTGCGTCGTCGCCAGTGACGACGCCAGCTTGATAATCTTGAAAAAATGTCATCGCGTACGCTAAATGCGATAATTGATCATCAGTCTGCTAAATAATTGGACGCAATAAAATAAATTCAAATACACTTACATCTAATTAAAAAACGAAATATTAATATAACTATCACGTTACAATATCTTTAAAATACAACTAAAACATAATATTGAATACCTACTTTTTAATTTTATATTATTTTTTGTTAAAAATAATGATAATGAAAAAACAATGTCTGTAGAAAATAAGCTTAAAAGATGGAATATATTTACAGGAAAAGAAACAATTTTAGATAGAGACAAAATAAAATTGTAACGATCGTATAATGGACAAACAAAAAATATATAAAAAATATGACTGAGGTCGAGTACGAGTATTATCGATACACTTTGGCATTTGCTTCTAGTTGCAAAGGAATAAATATTATTGTTCATTAATATTATAAAAATATTAGGGCTTTAAATGAGTTAATATTGAGCTGCCTGAGTTTTTAATGATATAAGTTCTCATATGTAATAATACCTTCCTTTGGAATTAATAATATTGACCATTTATATTATTTTGTAATTGGCAACTTTTTTTTAATGACTCACAAAAATCGCGATCGTAATCAAATGTTGAGACTGTTGGCCCACCACGGAGGCTGTTAGATCTGATGATTTAACTTATAAAATCTGAATCAAAATATTTATTTCCATAGGTTATCTTGTAACAACTTGGATATTGTCAACACTAAAATAATATAAAACAAAAACATACAAAATATATAAACAAACATAAGTTAGGTAATCATGGTTGGACCGTAACGGGTAAACAATCCAGATTTATGTGTGTTATAATAGCATTATTGTCATAAGCAGGGTAATTGTAACTTCATAACTACTTAATATAAGATCGTGGCTGTAAATAGGCCGTGTCAACTAAATATAAATTTGTGGCTGTAAAAGGGATACCTTGGCTCGGTATGCAAATTAAGGTATCGATTCGTAATATTTTTTACATAATAATGTCACAGCTTTACTTTTAAGCAAACTTTAGCGAAATTTGTATTATCATGGTAAACAAATTAAGGAAATCATTTTTACTCGAACCCCCATCCACTTCCTTGATATATTAAGGTCTTACTTGATTCCGGTTTGTGTCCAAATAATTCCACCTAATATTTTAGCCGATGCAATAACTTGTTTTATCGATACCCAAAAAATCGACTTGATTAAAGAGAGAAAGGATTTTTTGGCATATAGTATATGTAGACGTTGATGTAGTTTTTATTTTATTTAAGATCATATAAATTTGAATACTCTTACATTTGTCGTACGCTGAAGATTAGTGTGATCCAATCTTGGTCTTCGTCTTGCAAAAAAGCAAAAACAAGACCAATTTATTTATTTATATATTTATCGCCATAGGATCCTATCGGAACACTCGGTTAAGTCATTTTTTTATAATAACAATTCTAAACAAAATACCTGGCTAGATAGGGTGATACAGTATGGCAAGGAACAGCCCCAATTTCCTTTATTGTTAGTTTATTCTTATTATTATATCTACTCCAAGACTAACCCTAGTCTTACTCTTGCTCAGACATTCTTTCCTAATTTTGCAAAAAAATTATTATATTTTATAAATTATTATGTAATTAATTGGTAACTGTCTGTCTTTTTAGGGTTCATAGGCAAAAATATATAATAAATAAATAGATAAATATTTCCAGACAGGTCACACAGCGCCATCTAATTTCCGTGGTAAGCAACGAGGCTTGTGTTACGGAAACTAGATGGTTGATAAACTACATATTATACTTTTTTTTTGTAAATATATACATATTATACATATAAACACCCAGATCGAGACAAATTATACAATGTACAACTTGCCCCCGGTGGGAATCGAACCAACGACCTCCCGAGTTCACGGCAACGTTTGTTAACACTAGACCACGGAGGCGGTCAAATAATAGGCGTGGTGGTGGCTCGGTTTTAAGAACGCGTACCTTAAATCCTACAAAGGTCGGTTCAAACACCCCCCGGCATGTACCAATGAAAAATACACTTTTCACCACCGTTCCTGTGCCTCAAAGAGCACGTTAAGCCGTCGGTCCCGGTTCCACTAATACCAACTTGTGGAATCGTTAATAAATTGTCATAATAAAATAACATAATATCCTCGGCAAGCCGTCTGGCTAGCGTAGCGTGTGTTGGCCAAATTCTCCAGTTCTGGAAGGCCCATCTCCAGCAGTGGAGGTCTAGGACGCTCTGTTCTAATGAAAAGAAAAGGTAAAAATACACGACCGTTTCCCTTTCGGGGTGGTCAAAAACCACGCTTATACAGAAGCGGATTCACATTTAGCCAACTTTACTTAAGGCCAATCATGACAAGTGACAAGCTCGTCGATGTCTCCAGCGTACCAAACTCGAGAAATATCACAAATAAATTTAATATTAATTAAATGTATTTTTTTATATTTATAAATATTTTTGTGTCCCGAAAAGGAATCGAACCTGGTACCTCCGAGTTTAAATCCCCGGACTTAATCGCTAGACCACGGAGGCAGTTTCCCCACTCCTATAACCTGGAAGCAAAAGCATGTAGTTAGACATGGTGGATGATAAAGTACCAGTGGTCAGTGGCTGATGTCATTTACTGCCATTCTTGGACCTGGCTTACCATTAGAACGGTGTCACATGTCGTGTTAAGTATTAAAATACATTACTATCATTATTATTCAAAACCATTTTTACCACTGCTGCTTCCACAATAAAAGTGACGAACTTGTCTGTCGCAGCATAATTGCCAATTTTTTTAACTCCGCTAGTAGATAATAAGGCATTTTATAATTCCCTTTAATTTTGCGACAAAAGCTACGAATACAATTTCAAAGTCATTCCCATAGTTTTTATGTTATCCAGTGGCAGGCAATCAACTGTTTGGTATATAGTTTCCATTGACCATGTAAGAATTGGGCCTTTTATATGTCATTTTTCGGTCGTGTGAAAACTGTGTATCTATTTAGCGCTGTTGTCTTTAATGTGGAAATTAATGCAGTGCTAGAGTGCTACACTGACGTTAAGCGTGCACATCTTTGCTCTGACAACAACTAGTGTTCAGCAGCCATTTTATTACATGTTTCTTAAATGTTTTGTGTTTGTATTTACATCCGTAGTCTTAGACGCAAACTATACAGAAACGACGTAAAACGCAGGCGTGAAACAGATAAGGCACGGATGCGATTTAAATTATATCAAAGAAGCGAAGACACGTCACACGTCACAATTTAATAATCTAATCACTACTACAGAACCAGAAGGGCGCAGTGTAGAAATTTATTTCAAGGACCTTATATATTTATGATTATATCTATAATCATTTAAATAAAATATTGGACATAAACTTAACTACAAATATAAGACTTAAAACTTAAGTGTATTTATTAACCTTTGATTAATTTCTTAAATTTCATCAATGTTTTTTATTTTAGATTTATTGTTTTAAGAATTTGATTTTAATTTAATTTGAATTTATGTAAATTTTAGATTTAGTGTAATTGAGACCCCACAATACCGGCCTTCCTAGTGTGGGTCTCCAATAGAAAAACATGTACATAGGATTTTATTGGAAATAAACGATTATTATTAATTTATCGTGATAGCATGTCTTCCTCTTCAGACGACAAAGATGCGCTTTGCTGTGCTGCAACGCATTAATATGCAAATACATTTATTTTTAATATTTTTTCTGATGATACTGTATAAGAAACGACGTGCTGATTGCGCCAGTCCAGTTGCGACTGCTAGCGACGCGGAACAGGTTACCCCCGCTTGAGTATAATTCACAAAACGTACCTACATTTTGTATTGAAACGTTTTGAAGCGGCAAGATACCTGCGCGTCTAACCTTACAGCGTTTTTGTATAATTCTCGCCTTAGACGCCTCCTCCACCCAATTATTCCTTTTTTTTTTGTACAATTTTGCCTTTATGGGAAGGCAAAAGGCAGAGCCCATACAGCCATCGTCTTCGGTAGATTTCTTATTTATATTCAATTAGATTAGATAGGGAGGCCTCATGTCACTACGCTCGAGGAAAGTAACTGTCAAACTCTAGGTACATCGCGACGTACCTAGTAACCTCCTTTTAAGCGCGTTTATGTTACTTTTAACTAATATTAGTATAATTATAATTAATATTTGTACTTGTAGTTTTTATTTCTTATTATTAAATTAGTTTATTTATTTATTTTAGTTAAATAACACATTTTAAATATTTTCAAAGAAAACTAATTGTCAAGTTCATTCAAATCAGATTTCATTCCAAAATTATAATACAAGAACGCAATTTTTAATGTTGCCAGAAAAAAAAACTTCTTACCGGAAATATTTAAAATAATAATATTTGTTTGAAGAGTTTACAGCTAAAAATACCGATTCCGACGATCCCTTGAGGAACCCCGTTTGACTGCTGGAAGGAATGGCTGGAGGTGCCGTCGACGTCTTAGACACCCGTATGTTAGTAATGTATTCTGGAACGTGCTCATAGATTTTGGAGG
The DNA here is from genome assembly GCA_910589645.1 of Tinea semifulvella. Lineage (NCBI taxonomy): Eukaryota > Metazoa > Arthropoda > Insecta > Lepidoptera > Tineidae > Tinea > Tinea semifulvella. The sequence continues at coordinate 10,600,717 of OU342599.1, forward strand.
CTAGAAACTGAAATAATCTTTGTGCGATTATGTATGTATACGAGTACGTTATTAAAAACAAAAAAAGATGCGGCACGTAATGTTTACTTAAAAAGTCCTTAAAGACCACAACATGAAGTCAAACAAATATTATGATCTAACAGAAGAAATGATCAGGAACGTGTTCAAGGCTCAGCTTTACGCAGTGTGCACCACTTACTAAAAGAATTGGGCCTAAGCAGGTCTGCCGTCAATACATTTATGGGACGAGCTTCCAAGACGGCATTAACGGAATCATACAGTATTTAGTTCGGTAGGGAAAGGAGCACGGAATATTGGATGTTGAGCGTCTTGTTGCGTAGTAAAAAAAAAAGACCTCCTTTGAAAATGAACTTATAGTCTGTAGCAAGCCGGACCATTTTCCTTCTCTTTCTGTGAATCCAAGAAATTCTTAGAATTTTGTCTTCTCTTCAGATTGCGGAACCGATAGCATCAATTATTTCGCTAAGGAATGAGATAGAAGAATGTCACAGTACGAAGCGAGCGAGACAGAATATATAGAAGTCGCGCGATGCTTTCGGCTCGATAGCTAGATTACTACTGACTTGCTATTGATTCAAGTGCTTCAGTTAGACGTAGTTTGCTAGTTCCTCGAGTAATGTAGACCGTATCTTACCGTTTATTTTAATTCTTGAAGTCATTACAAGCTCAAAAATGCTCTGGTGCATTAATATGTCCGGGTATAAAATGTAGAACTGCATTTGCACGCAGGCAGTATGAGTTTGTACGTATAAGGTTATACAACGACGTCAATAAAAAAAAGCCATATACCTATTAAATAAATACGAGGTTAAAAAGAAAATATCATGCTTGTTAAAAATTTATCAAAATAACGATAAATATATTAAAAGGGAAAAATACTATATAATAACATCCATATTATGCAATTAATATTGATCGAGTGACGCAGTTAAAATATATCAATCATATTTTTATTGCGAAAACCCATATATGAAGTTTATTTATATTCTGTTGTACCTCTATCTATTTTGGATCTCACTTTGCCTGTTGTTATACCCGTTTATATATAAATTTATATACATATACGTGTAAGGGGAAGTGTTAAAAATACTACTGTCTCTCGCAATCAAATATAGTATTTTTTCCTTTGAATACATTTATCGTTATTTTGATAACTAACCGTATTTTATTTACAATGCCCAAGTGACTTAACACTTTACAATGCTGGTTACAAAATCTTAGCTACGACCAGACTGAGATGCTTCTGTCCGTCATTGAATAGTAATATAGTATCTTGATCTGGTCGTCTAACTATACATACCTATACCTTTTTTTTTTTTTTGTTTTACATCAGGAAATCCCTACCGGATACCCCCCCCGAGTCGGGGGACAGGGGGGAGGTTATGTCGGGCTCGCACCGACTAAAACCTGATGGTGTTCCTCGAGACGCCTTGTGTTGATGGCGGACGGCGGGGAGCAATATGCAAACGACCACCGCCCGCCGGCGCCCCTTCATGGCGAGGAGGGAGAGAGAGAGCGAGTCTACCTATACCTACTTTTTATGTTGGTATCATAACTTAGTCTAGGAGAACATAAAATATTTATACATATAATATTAATTTATTTATTTTATTTAACTAATTATTATTTGTAAACAGTAATATTTTAATTGTAATTTATAAGCTAACTCCCATAACATAAGTAGCTTAGTGTGGAGTTAGCAAGTCTGTACAACTAACAAATAGCCTTAAGTACTGTATTAACAAAGTGTATCATTATGGAACTGTTGTACTTATGGAATAAAAAATGTTATTATTATAGTAACGCGTATTTCATGCACTTTAAAACCAATGAGTCAGTCACCAAAAATTGTATTAAATTCCCGGTCAATATTATTACAAGTCAATGATCGTTTCGCATTGTTGGCTTTTTATTTCGTTTGTGTTTTTGTCTCTTTTATCTTGTGAAAGACAATTATATTCTTACCGTCTCTATTATTACTTATTACCTACTTATTCTCACTAATTCTGTAAATTAAATATCTTGACTTATCGTATAATGATTGACAAACCAATTCAAAAATTGTTACTGGCTGCATTAAGAAAAATATATGTACTTGGGATTTTAAATATAAATTCAACGTCCACTATGCGTATACATCTTACAAAACGACTAGGCGTACGTTGCAATAATTCCTCCGTGTTCCTTTCTTGGTAATAAAGATGGATAGTAATGACATGAGTTAGTTTTCGTAGACTAAACTTATAGATTTATATTTGTGTGCAACTATACAACGCCATCTATGACTAACTAGAGAAACTTTCTTGTCTATTGGTCAACTATTTAATATAATTAGAGCGAATGTCTATCTTATGGTTAGTGCTTTTAAGACTATAATTGTGTGCATTCTTATGACAATTTCAAGAATAATTCGTGTATTTGAAAATTTTATTTAATCTACATCTATCATTTTATTCAATCTACTTGCGAAAATAAACTGTCACGAGGTTCTCTTGTCAAAGAAGATCGTATGATTCTCTTCCGTCATATTGTCTGTGAAACAAGAAAATAAGCGAAGATCTACCCATCTCCTCGTGTCTCTGTATGGTATCCTGAACAACCCTCATGCGCCTGCATATCTTAAATCCCGTTTTGAATACATGTGTGATACTCACAACCTTCCACTTCGCTCTTTACATAACAACCAACTTAAAATCCCATTCCACTCCTATCAGATATTCAGATTCGTATACTGTGTCTGCAGCCCGCCAGTGGAACAAGCTACCACTCGCTATTAGACACGCGCCGTCTGTCCACGTTTTTAAGCGCTTGGTCACTGCTTTATTTCTAGACAAACAGGAGTCGTCATCAGGCTAAAAATATATATTTGGCATAATATATATGTGTATATACGTTTATTTATAGGTATATGTGTAATTTATGTAACAGTGTAAGTATCTATTAGTATGTAGTGTGTGTAGTATATTCTATATTGTTAAACTTAATATCGGCACTACCCTTAATCTCACACTCTCCCAAAGGTTAGATGTTAGAAAATGCCTTGTAGGCATTAATCTTCGCCTTTGTACACTTATTTTGTGCAATAAATAATTTAATAATAATAATAATTGAAAGAGCACGTCGAACATAACCGGCAATGACTTTCGTCACTAATTCATTCTGTACCGATTGGTCAAGCTTTGATTTCATACCATTTGGTTGCATGCCCTTTCTTGTTATACTCGTATATTATTTAATATCTCTGGTTTTCGTGTAATAGAAGGTGCGTGTTTGACAATAATCGCCTAACTTGCGATGTAATTTGAAGCAATGAGGAAACCAAACCCACGTTAACCAGGCCATCGACTGCGATGCACCAGTTTGGGGGTTATAGCGTAACTGTATCAAATATATTACGAAAACAAATTTATGATTAATATACATACATATCTTCACGCCAGAACCCTTGAGGGGTAGGCAGAGACAATTGAGCGCCACTTGACACGATCACGACATACCTCTTTCGCTTAATCGACCTTCATCAACCTCTTCATACATACCCTTTTGTTACGAAGGCTTGTTAATGCACCTTCAGTCGGTGTTTTATTTATTTGATCGTGATATGTTTTCTAGGTCTGCCAGGGCCTCTTTTACCCACAACTTTCGCATTATATATCTGGTTCGTCAATCTTTCTTCGCTCATCCTTTCAACATGCCCGAACCATCGTGGCATGTCTTTCCCTATTTTTGTCCCTATGCTTTCTTTTATACCTACTTTTTTCGGTATTTCGACGTTACGTATGCGGTCCGCCAAAGTAACGCCGCATATCCGACGCAACGACCTCATTTCTACTGCATTAACTCTAATCTCATGCGTATTCTGACATATCCACGACTCGTTTCCATACATCAGTGTTGGTACCAACATGGCATTGTGTATGGCGAGCCGAGCTTTGTCACTGACATTTCGAGTGACGACGTGACCCCAGGGCACCGTTAATACTATTTCCTGCGTTAACTCTTCTTTCAACATCCCTATCATACTTCCCATCCGCAGTGAAAACACGGCCCAGATACATAATTAAATTTACTTGTTGTTCAGTTTCATCATCAATCTTTATCGTCATGGTTGTCATCCTTCTTCTTTCAAACTAGTACCTTGGTTTTTCTTGCATTCAAATGGAGTTCTTTTTCTCCACATTCAAATTTTAAATTCAAATTCAAATGATTTATTAGCAATGTAAGGTTTTACAATATATGATAACAAACAATCGTGGAACATTATTACAGGACTTGCAAAAGCATTTTGGTAATGTGGGTCCCAATCTACGATTACCAACTTAGAGATAAAGAAAAGTAGCAAAAATCATACGAAATAAATAATTACATACATATATATTATATATATAGGATTATACATCCCTCTTTCATTTCTGTGATTGATTAATATATTGCTAAAATGTCCAAAATTTAATTTCCTAGACAGTTAATAGACTACATATCTCAATACGCTAGCTATATCTTAATAATATAATATATAATAAATATATAATCTTTAAACATGCTGTATAGCACGAGCGAGAGGATTAAACGATCTTAATATAAGATCGAATCAAACTACTTAGATAAGATACTAAATTTCCCTTCGCAAATATGATCACATCTCTGAGTATCGAACGAAGTTAAAGTTGCTACCAATTCGCTGTCGCAGGAACCTCAGAATCCTCTGCTTACTTTTTTCTATTCTTAACGAGCCTGCGACACCGAAATACCTCAAGGACAAATTTGCCTATCTTTTCTCATTTCACGATAAGTCTCTTCGCTCCTCACACAACTCTGTTCTGTCTATTCCATCGCACCACTCTGGGTTCATGAACGATTCTTTTCCTGTTGTTGCCCTGTGGAACAAGCTGCCGGTAAATATACAAGCATCCAACCGAAGCATTTTCAAAAAAAATGTATATTCATATTATTTAAATAGCTCATAACAACTCATTTCGTTTATTTATTATATTATTATATGTAGTGTATCTATTAATGCTATGTAATGTATGTACCTAATGTATTAATAAAACGTTATGTGTATGTATTATTAGTATTTAGTTTATTATAGTATTTATTATTGTAGTTTAGATAATATAGCATATTTATTACGTAATCATATTTCTCTAATTGCACCTACCTTACGTCTTTAATGTTCTACAGTGTCCCTAAGGTTGGCTGTCAGAGAATGTCTAGCGACATTAAGTCCGCCCCTTGTATATATTGTGCAATAAAGTTTTTAATAATAAAAAAAACTATATTGATTCACGAGAGCAGTCATTTGTCAGGATATATAAATTAAAATAATACTTCCGATTTCCAAGATCCAGCCGAACAGCTGTTCCAGTCGCCTTGTTAGGGTATACAGTAAATATCACTTTTCTATCTGAGGAAGCTGTGGAATATGGAACCGGTCTTTGGCACACGAGCTTTTTTTACTGGCTGTATGTAGGGTTATTCTGATAAATTTTAACTCGAACGATTTCCTAAAATCATGTCTAAATAATTGGTGATGATGATAGCGATTGCATGATTTAATTAAAATTTGAGGTTATTTATTACACTTAACCTACAATTTTTTGTATATTTATATATATATATATATATTTAATTACAATATAAATTAAAACTACTTAAAAGTAAAAATTAAATTAAATATAAACTAAACCTAATAAAAAATAAACTATAAGTAAAAAATGTCCTCTAGAGACGACCCTTCAGTGATAGTCCCCAGAAGACTGGCAACATTTCCCCTCTGTATAGCTAAGCTAATACGTTGGCAGAAATAATTGCCAGCGTTCCTGTCTCCAGACTTCTCCGTTAGCCGTTTAGACAACTCCTTGGCCAGACGCTTGGCTGAGTGTCCCCATGGGCCCATCGTCTCGACCCCAAACGGCTCAAATTCGTAACCTGTACTGAGGTTGGCGTATTTGCGCAGCTTGAGGTTCTCAGCAGAAACCGCCGCACTTCCCGCACTTGACGAGGTCGCCTGGATATGTGATGGGGCTAATGTGTCTACACATGTCGCATCCCACACCAAGGACCTGCCCAGTTTCCACGGCCCAACGGTCATGCCATTTTTTTACATCTTGTAATCCCTACCGGTTACAATAAAATATATACATATTTAACATACGATTATATTTAATTTTTTATAATATTCATATATATATATTAATCTTTACGTGTATGGCCAGCGTGGCTAGTGTAAGCCAAATTCTTCATAAATTTGTTCTGGAAGGAATATCTTCGGCAGTGGAGATCTAGAAGTCTGTCTGTCTAGGGGCTGTAATTGTTAGTTTACTTCTAATTATGCCCTTTATTTTATTTTAGATAATATATTGTTATGATATATTATATAATAATAATAAAAATAAATAATTATAAATAAGTATTCACAGTTATTTATGCATTTTTACGTAAATTATTATAACAAGATTACTATTTTGGTAGAAAAAAACCTATATTTTTTATACTCATACTCGTAGTTTAGGCGTGTAAAATGTTTAAAATGAAAACTACATATTTTATTCTACAAATAACTTATATATAAATAAATAAATAAAATGAAATATATAGTATAAACTAATAAGTATCGAAACAATTAATACGTTGGCAATTATTCTGTTCATGTCCTGGTTTCCCTGTATGGTATCCTAAACAATCCTAAAACTCCTCTATATCTAAAATCACGCTTCGAGTACTTATGCGACACACACAGTCTTACCCTTCGTTCTACTTTTAATAACCAACTTAAAATCCCTTCCCACTCCTCTAGCAGATATTCAGATTCCTTCACTGTGTCGGCGGCCCGCCAGTGGAACACGTTACCGCTGGCTATCAGACAAGCACCTTCTGCCAATGTTTTTAAAAGTCAAGTAACGACATTATTTTTAAATAAACAGGAAATAACCTCATCAAGATGATAATATAGATATTTTGGCATAATTATATTTTGTGTATGTAGATGTACATACATATTTAAAGTGTGTAGTATATGTAGATCGTTTTATATGTAGTATATGTATGTACCAAATTAAGTAAGTATTGTGTATTATATTTATTTGCACCCTGCCCATGATTTCTCACTTTCCCAAAGGTCAGTTGTTAGAAAATGCCTAACCGGCATTAAACTCGCCTATGTACACTAATTTTAAGTTTTGTGCAATAAAGTATTTAAATAAATAAATATCACTGAAGGGTCGTCTCTAGAGGACATTTTTTACTTATAGTTATTTTTTGATTAGGTTTAATTTATATTTATTTTTACTTTTAAGTAGTTTTTTTTTAAATATAATATAAATCGTATCGAAATCTGATTATCATTTCTTTTATCGTTGTTTACAGAACAATATAGCCCCAAATTAATGAAGAAATAAAAAAATTTAAAAATGGAAGGTGATCCGGATATTTAGAGATATATCGAAACTCATATTAATTGTGTAATAAATATTACGCGTAGTATTCTTATTCGAACGAATCAATTCCAAGAATTAGACAGTAAATACGGTTGAGGATATATCTCGCATCTAGGTAACATGCCTAAGTTTGTTGAGGAAAAAACTGTCGCAAAACCAGTCCGTAATCATTCGTATAGTTACATATAATATCGTTGTATAATACGTGAAAGGGCGTTTTAACTGTAAAATAAAGGGTGAAAGGAACTAGCGCTTATTACATAGACATATACTCGTATTTACATAGAGTGCCAAATTTTTTATATTTTTTTTAGTGGGAAAAACTTTTATTCAGTTAAATTTCTAAGCATTCCATGGATTTACCGTGCGGGTGCCGGGTCCATCGTGTGTGGGTAAGAGATGAGAAGAATGGTGTCTCGGGCTTGCGACCGACAATAGGCTGGTACTAACTAACTAAGTCATCTCAGACCCCCCCCTTCCGGGGGAAGACGGGAATTTGTAACGAGGTGTTGGCCTCCTAACAAAAATAGCATTCGCTGCACGTAACTACGGACAGGGCGTGAGAACCTTTATTATAGGTTAAATTTAATACGAGCGGGCGCGGCGGAGGCCGCGGAAAGTCACCGTGATCAGGCTATCAAATCGCGCGCCATGCGCCGTGGAACCTCGGGAGGTCTAGCGTGCAGAGGGGCCAGATCTCTCACGAGTGGGAAATTTGACCTCTCTGCCCGTGCGAACATTCCCTTGGCTAGACGGCGCACGAACTCATCCAGTGTTTCCATCCGCAGATCGCGGAGAATGACGTCATTTCTCACATAGCGCGTGGCGCCGACAATGGTACGGAGCGTGAGGTTCTGCTGAACCTGTAGCCGGCCTCGTTGGGCCTGAGATGTTAAGGCGTACCATGCCGGAGCGGCGTATGTGAGACGAGAGCGAATATAGGCTTTATATATTAGCAACTTAGTGTGCAGAGCCAATGTGGATGTAAACACTGGACGTAGTTTGGCTCGGGCCAAACGTGTCGTGTTCAAGGTGACTTTCACGTGGTCGCTCATGCTGAGGCGTCTGTCTATCGTGAGCCCTAGGTACTTGACCTTCGGGGCCCACGACAGATTTTCGCCATACAGCTGAAGAGGGGAAACTGAGAGAGCTGCCGCTTGCCTCTCTACTTTGAGCATGATAGCTTGAGTTTTCGCCACAAAGGAGGCTTATATATAATACGCTCAACATCCACCATTCTACTTCTCTCCCTACCTTATACTGTATGATTCCGTTAATGCCGTCTTGGAAGCTCAAAACAACTTAAAAACTAGTGGTCAAGGGCAAACTTAAGGTTGCATTAAGATAAATACAATTACTTAAGAATAATTAAATACTATTACATAAATACTTACATGATATATAAATAAAATAATATATACCTACTTACCTATGTAATAATATATAACATAATATAAATATTTCCAGACAGGTCACACAGCGCCATCTAGTTTCCGTGGTAAGCTACGAGGCTTGTGTTACGGAAACTAGATGGTTGATAAACTACATATTATACTTTTTTTTTTGTAAATATATACATATTATACATATAAACACACAGACCGAGACAAATTATACAATGTATAACTTGCCCCCGGTGGGAATCGAACCCACGACCTCCCGAGTTCACGGCTACGTTTGTTACCACTAGACCACGGAGGCGGTCAATAATTATATATATTACAAGGATAGGTAGATATATATGTATATACATAGTTTTATTATTTAAAAAATTGCAAAACTGGTTTCTGGATACCTGAATTTCTAATAACTAACAAAAAAATTTTTTTTTTTGGGTTTTTGTTGTTGAGCATCTCCTTATAGTTATGTCGTTGGGACAAAAAATATAATAATTAAGGTTGAGTGCCAAAATTAGTTATCGATTCAGTAAACTTCATTGGCACTTAAAGAGTTCTGGTTTTGGTTAATGTTTTCAATGTAGTAAAGTGGTGGTTATTTATAGACCGTCATATTTAGATGCAGTGCGCGTGCGTTATGGTGGACGTACTGTATTGTTGGTGAACTTTTTATTTCTGCCTCCGTGGTTTAGCGGTTAAGTTCGTGGATATAGATTCGGAGGAGTTTGGTACGCTGGAGACATCGACGAGCTTGCGAGCCTATAGTAAAGTTGGCTAAATGTGAATCCGCTTATTTATAAGCGTGGTTTCTGACCACCCCGAAAGGGAAACGGTCGTGATGATACTTTTTTGTTTATTTTAAAAACAATGTTATACAAATGTCGCGTCTGAAGGAAAAGTTTCAAGACAGGTAGGCAGGCATTGATTTTTCCAACGCATGAACCTCGCTTGACAGAGACTAAGCGACTATCCCTAATTTTTAGATACCGTAATTTGGTCCTACTTTGCTCTACATAAAACAAAAATAGTCGCATTGCCGTCTTAAAGCTTCAACCTTTATTTTCTATTTAAATTCAAAATCTTTATTTGTTAAAAAATATGGTACAATGTAGTAGGTAACTAATATATAGTAACTATGTATATAGTAACTATGTATATAGTAACTATGTATATAGTAACTATGTATGTAGTAACTATGTATATAGTAACTATGTATGTAATATGTATATAGTAACTAATATATATTGAGTCGACCCGTGACCACGGCCAATGCAACTTGGCTGAAACGCTGGGAGAAATATGTCTCCAAGGTAAATCGCTTAAAGATCCGTTAAAATTATAAAAACTATTATCAATGTGCGCAGTAGTATCTGATACATAAAGAGCAATGAGAAATACACTTTTCCTAAGTACATTTGTCATAGATTCACAACACCACCGTTCCCGAGCCTCGGAGAGCACGTTAAGTCGTCTCGGTTTCACTAATACCAACTTGTGGAATCGTTAATAAATTGTCATTAAAAACTGACATTAGACTTTGCCAACCCGTCTGTATATGTTCTGGAGGCCCATCTCCAGCAGTGGAGGTCTAGGACGCTGTGTTTTAGGAGCTGTAATAACAAATGGATAAATAAAAAAAAGAATATAACAGTAAATGGTCGGTCCATTACAACGTACAGTTGCATCGGTCATCAGAGAAATGCTGTGAGTATTTTGTTTATGAGTTATTGGTAGATTGTTTTAGGGAATTGTTTTGAACTTCGCTGAAGGTTGGATGTTGTTTCTAACGTCACGTATTAGGCACACCGGATACGTACCAAATACAATGAAAGAAAGAAAGAAATACGTTTATTCATCGCAAAACAGATACAACTTACACAATTAAGATATGCAGCACAACGTGCCCCGACAGGCACCCACCAGTACTCCAGGATGTAGCCGTGCATAGTATATGGGGTGGCACGGACCATGAATTGATATTAAAACCACACCACAAGCCGCCCCCACACCCACTGCCACATCCCGAGCACCACCAGGCAGCCACCGAGGCGCGCTGCACTACAATTCACACCGTAATTTCTGCAGCGATGAACGGGCCCTAAGCTCAGCATGTGTCGCGAATTACATAGTTGGATCCGCGACGCTATTCTTCTGCTAGTACCCAATAAAATAACATATATATTTTTAAATAAATAACAAATATATACTTACATATAACCATACGAATACTTATCTACGTAAAACATAAATACAAATATACTTACAAATTAAAATCGTTTATATACAATACACACAGTAAAATTTGTACATTCCACCCAAAGATACATTTAAATTATTTACATAAGTAAATATAAAATAAGGAAAAAATAATAATAAAATAAAATACTCAATTTGTTGAATAGGATCACAGTAAAATGCATCTCGCGATCGCGGCGAACCAGTGCCTTCACTCCATAGCCACGACTTAGCTGTTAAGGCACGCAGGGCCAACAGTGAAAGAGAGACGGTTTATAGGGTTTTAATCCGTAGGCGCCCTGGGGTCTCCTTAGGAGGCCTCACGGTGAGTCGGGCAAGCGCCCTCCCGCGGTGACCCTTCAGGCTATATATTTTGCGATTTACGTCTTTAAAAAAAAAAGTAGCGACTTCACTCCTTACCAAGCCACCTGAGTAGGTACCGTTAGCATCGCTTTGGAGACTTAAATATACGCTTTTTAAATAAATGATTAGGCCGTGTTGGAACAGAAAGTTAAGTTAACCATTTTTGCACATTTAATTACTTTATTATTTGCTTAAATAAACTGGTCAGCATGGCGAGTTAGGCCAAATGTTCAAGAAATATTTTCCGGTTGGCCTATCTCCTATAGCAGTGCAGTGGAATAAAGAAGATAAGTCTTAAAATGTTGAAAGAAAGTTGGAATGTTCTGGAAGGCTGAATCTGTGATCAATTAATCATTTGTAAACCTACGTACTTTTGTCAATTTGCGTAATACCTTTGTCTGAAAGTGTTTAACATTAACCGATCAAAATGAGCTACCTACGGGTGTTTATACGCAATTTAAGACAAGTTGAGGGGGCGGAGAAATGAGTATTTAATCTTGATGAATTCGCAAGGTTTCTTGTGAATATTTGAGAGTAATATCCCGACTTTTCTAACAATATGCATTTACAATATTAGTCCAATACGCTAGAACTCACGGGAACATTAAACCTAGTAACAGATGTATACTATAAACTATTTATGATTTTAAAAAATAACGATATTCTACCCGGGGGTCGTGGTTATTAAAAGAGGTGGTCAGTACAATAGCTTTCCGCCATGCCACGGAGCGGTACTCCCCTGGCCAACTCGCTGTGCCGCGCCGAAGTGAGGATCTGGGCGCTGGGCGTAGTGCAGGCGGGTTGTAGTGCAGGCGGAGAGGCCGCTCTGGATCCAGGCGCGTAGTACAATTTATGTTGAATATTGAAGTGGAACGTTGAACCCTGGAATATTCAATACTTTGACCGAGACCGAATGAAACGTAGCATTTAAGTGCAACACATTTGTCGATTGTCGGTTTTTTTTTTAACGCTACACAGTAGAGAGCTTTACATACTTTTTTACAAGACGGTAAATCGATAAATCATCAATGATACGCCCCCAGCCTGAAGGGCCACCGCGGGAGGTCGCATGCCCGACTCACCGTGAGGTGAGGTCTCCTAAGGAGACCCCAAGGCGCCTACGGACTAAAACCCTATAAACCGTCTCTCTCTCACTGTTGGCCCTACGTGCCTTAACAGCTAAGTCTGGGTCGTGGCTACGGAGTGAAGGCACTCGTTCGCATGGGTTCTAGCAAATTAGCTTTCCAATTACCGCTTTATAATTGCTCATTTTTTTATGTATTCAAATGGATATAATAGACATATGCCATCGCTAACTTTTCTGTAGACCTATATAAGATACACAATTCCACTATACATTATTTTGTTATATATCAAAGGATTTAGACAGCGTTTTCGCCACCTATCATACCTTTACCGACAAATATCGTTAATATATACAAAAACTTTACAAATTATATACTAAAACCTTCCTCGATAACCACTGTATCCATTGGTGATAACAGCATGAAAATTGGTGCAGTAGTTTTGAGGGACAGACGCGGCGAAGGCCTTTGTTTTATAACATATGTATATTATAAGTGCGTATGCTGCGCATCCCGTGGACAGCGCGCAGAACAAACTTATCAATACTCAAGGAGCTCAAAGTCACTACCAGGCTCTCTTCCTGCCTGCAACGAGTCCTTGAGTATTTTGGTCATATAGCCCGTAAAAGCTCTGGCAATCTGGAAAGGCTAGTAATCACGGGAAAAATTGAAGGCAAGAGACCCCGTGTTCGGAGCCCAACACGCTGGTCAGACCAGATCCGCACCACACTTCACACCCAAGTCCACAAGGCCCTGCACGCCGCCGTGAGCAGACCCGGATGGCGCAGCATCATCCGGGACAAAGTGATCCGAGGAGGGGGTCACGACCCTCAGCATTGAGGAAAACGACGCAAGGAGGAGGATATTAAAGTGACAGAGTGATAAAACGAAAATTCCGAAGGCTGTAAGAAAGTTGGAGCCGGTCACCGCTACGCTAGATCTCAATGTTCTTGCAGGTTGAAATGATTAATTACAAAAAACTATCTTCAAATCAAATCAAAATAATTTATTTGCTAGAAAACATTATTAGCTAGAAAATTCGCTTCACATGTTTCACCTCAATGGCATGCAAATATTGGGCAATTGCAATATGAGAAAAGTCAAGTTGTAAAATAGTAAATACATTGAAGCTACGCTCGGACTATATACACTTTAGCATTAGTTATTGTTAGATATTCTTTAATTGTATAAAAATATTATTTTAATAAATAATTGTACATATCCTTTTTGAAACGGTTAATCGGTAATACCTTGACTCTTAATAATACCTCTGGTAACTTATTAAAAAGTTTAATTAACATTACATGACTGTTTCTAGGACACATTGTTGTTTTGCAAAAACGATTTGGATATCTTGGACAGGTTAATTTAAAAAAGCAGATTAGCATTTTATTTTTGCCTTTGCAGTAGTTTCTCAAAAACGTAAAACATATTTTCCATGCTACGCCTGCAGACGTCACTAAAACAAGAATAAGTTGTCTGTATTAAACAGATTAATTCTTCAGACAATGGACCTTCGAATGATCAATGACCCATGCGACAAAACACGCCTTTGTCATATCATCTCATAAACAGTGTGCCTAATTTAGCAAACAATGTAGGTACATACCATATAGGTTAAAAATGGCGTCGATGGTACCAACTGACGGCTGGCGTACAAAATACATTTGACGCCATTTTTAACTAAAATCTTTACGATTACAGAGACAGAGATATCATTTCTTCGTGTTTTTAACCGACTGCGCGACGCAAAGAAATCAAATCAAATCAAATATATTTATTGTGACATAAGTACATATTTTTATAACATGCTAAATAGCTCTATACGATAGAGTGTAGTAAGTAATGTGTGACCCTTCGCGAGGTGACCCCGTGCTGAAGTTGAGCATGATTACCCTATCCTTACTAACATACCAAAATTTTAATGTGGTAATGTTTAGTTTATAAATAATGCGTAAATGGATTAGGAACTAATTACATATATAAATATATAAAACATAATACTCATATACTACTCGTACATTACTTATTTTAATAGTAAATAAAATAAATAAAAATAAAATAAATGTTCTTATTAAATTATGATATCCCTCACCACAAAACGATTACACAACATGCTAATACACCCATCTACCTTTAAATCCATTTAGTTTAACTCTTATTGGAATTATTTTGGAAAGTATATACATTTATTCGAAAAAATAAAATAAAATTAATATTAAGGATAGGGATATAAGTCCCGCCCGCGTGGAATGGTGGCAAGAACGCTGGCTGCATTTCCCCGCTCAATTGCAATACTGATTCTCTGGGTGAAGAAAGAGCCAGCCCTCTTGTCACCGGAGGAGACAACAAGACGCGGTGTTATGTCTTTTAAAAACTTTTTTGCGCTTGGACTCCATGGGCCCAGAGTTTCTACAAAGTTTTGGAAAGTATTTTAGTATCTGATTTCGTCAGTCCCAGACCATTTATCCATTTCTTCAGAAGCTTAAACATGTATATTTGTTCCTTTGTGGCACATTAGAGACCAAACGCGTTGGCCGATTTTGATTCTAAAGTCAATCGATTCGTCTTCATCACCTGTATGTCACTGAAGATATGATAATAATCAAATTTTATGAAGACGACAACCAGTCGCCATGTTGTGGAAAATAAAAAAATGAATTTCAACAAACTATATTGAGTGGGGTATCATCGAATAGGTATTTGAATATCATATTGAGGTTTCTGTTATCATTTTTCATTTAGAGTTACAATTTAGGATGAAAATAAATCTTGATAGTGTAGCGTTAAAAAACCAACTATCGACAAATGTGTTGCACTTCGCTAAAATGCTAAGTTTCGTTCGGTCTCGGTCAAAATATTGAATGGCGCACGAGTGACCGAACCGACTCACTGGCTCATTGATCGGCGGATCGTTTCCGAAGTTTCTTATATAATCTGTACCTCTGTAAAATTAACTATCATAATTATAATACTAAAAGTACTGAAGTTAAGTTTTAAAAAAAGCTATATCGTGGACGTGGTAAGAATAAGAGGTGATCAGTTCATGAGCTTTCCGCCATGCCACGGAACGGTACTCCCCTGGCCAACTCGCTGTGCCGCGCAGAAGTGAAGAACTGGGGCGCTGGTCGGAGAGCAGGCGGAGGCTGGTCGTAGTGCAGGTGGGGAGACTGCTCTGGAACCAGGCGTGTAATGCAGTGTAGGGATTTAAATAGAGGGAGTACAACTTTAATACATCTACTAATACATAATACTTACAAATTTTAAATATTTTTCATGTGCAATATGTTTTAATAATAATCTGTATGTAATAAGTGTGACTAAAATTATAAATATAATAATAAGATTTTAACATTGTAAATAATGTTTAACAAAATTTGTGTGTCAGAAATGGCTGAATGTGCAGAACTAAATTACTATTAATATTTACTATTACCATGTTCTATGCAAATAAATAATTTCATTCCATTTTATTTAATTTATTATAGATTTTAAATAATTAATTTAAAAATATATATTGACGTGATGGCGGACGAACAGAAGTGCCGGCAACAGCAGCGTGGAGTAGCGGCTATCTTCGGGGTACAGATTATATAAGAAACTTCGGCAACGATCCGCCGATTAATGACTTGATCCAGTGAGTCGGTTCGGTCACAAACTCGTGCGCTATTCAATATTTTGACTGAGACCGAACGAAACTTAGCATTTTAGTGAAGTGCATCACATTTGTCGATAGTTGGTTTTTTAACGCTACACTATCAAGATTCATTTTCACATTTGAAGGACTCCATAGAGAACATTCTACATCTACATCTTACTATACAGGCATTTGTTGTCAGCCTAGCTAAACGTATGTTTTACCGGGCTGACAACGGATCCTACAAGCATCTTCAGGATATCGCTCCTACTTTCGCACGGCCCCCGGAGGGGAGGCCACTACCTAGGGAGGCGCTCTTGGAGAGGAACTAAAGTAGACAAATCTAGGAGACTAGATTCGTGAGCCACAAGGGCGGTGTTGTAGTAGGAACAGAGCGCCCAGCACCAAAGGTGCGTTGAATTACCGGCGAGTAGTTAGCCGCCGAGATCCTGCCGGGGAAAACGGGAGATTATCCCATCCCCAATCCGGACCTGGATGATCATTTTTCGAAATCTAGTAAAAAATGGAAATTTTTATTTAACTTAATTTTATTAAAAATAAACTTCATAGTCTTAAACTTTTATGGTTTTGATTTAAGCACTATAAAATTGTCTATAATACAGTCTCTATTTCATAAAGCTAGCTCCAATATTTTGGAAGTTATTAGGGTTTTTGTTACCGACCCGCTTTCTATGCGGCCCAGTGTATATACACACATCAAAAAAGTCTAGGGATCAAGCATGTTTATGCGGATTTCTTGTGATTGAGATGTGGCTTTGTAATAAATTTATGATTTTATAAATTTATATGGATCCTTTTTGGTGCATTTCATAATTTAAAACAGGAACTGTCAATTAAATTCGAGTAAAAGATGAAAATCAGCTGTCAATATTTTCCCTATAAAAACATAAGACGCATTGAAGACATTATTAGTGCTACTGTTTCCCTACTACTGATTAAAACCAACGTTATTATGGAGCGGCGACGTCATTTAAGCAGGGAAGAAATGATCAGAGCCGTGGGAATGATAGAAGCTGGTTCCCGGCAACGTACTGTGGCTTTAGCTCTGAATACAAGTCAGAGTGTTATCAGTCGACTTTGGACACGTTACCGAACCACTGGTACCGTGGCTGAGCGCCATGGAGGACGGTATCGCTGCACCACACGGAGACAAGACCGATACATTCAAATCACAGCTCGAAGAACTCCAACAATAACCGCCATGATGTTAGCCGTGAGCCTTCATCGCTCTTCAGGGAACTTAATTAGCGACCAAACAGTCAGAAACCGCTTGCATGAAGTGAACCTTCATTCCCGAAGACCGCTACGGGTACCACCTATAGCAATGCACAATCGTAGGACTCGATATCAATGGGCTCTTGAACACAGAAATTGGACAGAAGAACAATGGCGTTTCGTGTGCTTTTCTGATGAGTCTCGTTTTGGTATGAGGCCGGATACAAGACGTATACGACACTGGAGAACCCCTGGACGCCAACAGCGATTAAAATCCTGCCAGGAAGTCCATCCTTATAGTGGTGGAACCATCATGGTATGGGCGGGTATTTCGATCGGCGGAAGAACTGAGTTGATTTGGATCAGAGGCAACCTCAACGCTCAAATTTATGCTGAGACGGTTGTATCAGACGTCATCGTTCCTCTACAAGTGCATATCGGTCCCTTATTTCAGTTAATGCATGATAATGCACGACCGCACACCGCAAGAGTTGTAAGACAGACTCTCGCCGCAGCTAACATCAATGTCCTGCCCTGGCCTGCTCAGTCGCCAGACTTGAACCCGATTGAGCATGCATGGGATATTCTTCAGAGAAGAGCTCTGCCGAATATGGAGGGTATCCAGTCGCAAGAAGACCTTTTTTTGTTGTTGCATCGAACATGGGCGGCCATTCCACAGCGTGATTTGGATGAACTCATTTTGAGTATGCCAAACCGATGTTCTTGTGTTGTTAGTGTTCGCGGTAGAAACACGGATTATTAATTGTTTAAGTTACCCAATAAAATTAAAAAAAAAACTGTTATTTCAGTCTTTTTTTCGAACTTTAATGTTAGTGGTTCAAATGTCAAAAATCCCTTTATTAGGAAAAAGGGCAATTTTTTTTACTAATGCAAAGGTGACTTGGTTTATCGTTACTGTAGACAAACGAAAACATTTTATTTGATCAATCCTTAAAGAAAATTTTAATGAATATCAATCAGGAGAAAAGTTATTGCAAAAATATATGTTGATCCCTAGACACTTTTGATGTGTGTATATATATATATATATTTTGCCCTGTGCTCAGATAAGATGACAACTTAAGTTTTTAATTATTGCGCAACAACTTAGCCAAAAACAAATTGTTTACGTCAAATTGTTGAATGACGTCAATTGAACGAAAATAGTTGATCGTCCTTCGTTTGGGCCTAATCGATTACTGATTAATTCAGGCGAAAACTTCTCTGAAGTCAAACGAGATGTGAAATTGTTGCTCAGCGAATAGGCAAAATAATTCATAAATTTAAAATTTATACAGCTTTGCTACAAGAAAATATTGCCATTTAGAAAATTGGACATATTTTTTAAATGGTAACTGCGTTCTTGGTCTAGCGATTAATTCCATAGATTTAAGACTCGGGTGTGGTGGCTCGCGGCGGTAAGAACGCGTTCCTTAAACCCTACAAGGTCGGTTCAAACCCCCCCGGCATGTACCAATGAGAAATACACTTTTCTTGCGTACATCTGCAAAGATTTACAACACCACCGTTCCCGTGCCTCGAAGACCACGTTAAGCCGTCGGTCCCGGTTCCAATAATATCAACTTGTGGAATCGTTAATAAATTGGCATAAACGATTGACATCATATCCTCGCCAAGCCGTCTGGCCAGCGTGGCGAGTGTAGGCCAAATTCTCCAGATTACCGGGTTCGATTCCTGGCCGGGACACAAAAATATTTATTAATTTAAATGAATAAAAAGTTATAAATTTAATTTATTTGTAATATTTCTCGAGTTTGGTACGCTGGAGACATCGACGAGCTTGCCACTTGTCATGATTGAACTATAGTACTCGTAAAGTTGGCTAAATTTCAATTCAAAATGGTCATGGATAGGACTTAAGCCCTAAACATAAGTCCATCCACTATTTTGTACTGTGGCAATATTGTTACATTAAAGTGACAGAAGGCCAATATTAAAGATTGAATTGAATTGCAACTACTGTTAAATATAGCTAGCAGGTCTCTTTCCGGGGCACAACATATTTAAAAGTTACATAATTATTTCTATAAATCAAAGATAGTAAACTTATTAAATGCATGCAATAATAATAAAGCCTCACCAAGCCGTCTGGCCAGCGTGGCGAGTGTGGGCCAAATTCTCCAGATATATGTTCTGGAAGGCCCATCTCCAGCAGTGGAGGTCTAGGACACTGTGTTCTAGGGGCTGTAATAATGATAATAAAGAAGAAGAACTGGTAGAAAATATAATAAATAATATATAATAAAGGTTAGCTGGTAGAAAAAGCCGAAATGGCTTTAAGTTCGCCTTTGTACATACTTTTAAGTAAAGTGCAATAAAGTATTTACTAAATAAATTAAGAACAACTTAAGTCAAGAGCATGCATATTATTCTGACCAGACCGGAAAGAAAATTTATTATATTTATTTATTAGGGTCGCCAATAGTGCCAGCAACAATACATACATGGATTTTCACTTACAACTAAGACAGAAACTAGATGCTTCACCAACTGCAGGCAACCAACATTTGCTATTACAGTATCCATTAATTGGGCCTTTGAATAAACAAAATAAAAAAAAATTACAAAAATAATTAAGTAAATCTTAAGTTAAAACTATAACACAATTAACTGTAATAAATATCAGAGGGACAATTTTAAATTTAAACCCTCTTATAATTATTTTTAGTAACCAGCGGCGCGGTGGTGGCTCGGCTGTAAGAACGCGTTCCTTAAATCCTACAAAGGTCGGTTCAAACCCCCCCGGCATGTACCAATGAGAAATACACTTTTCTTACGTACTGCCGTCATAGATTTACAACACCACAGTTCCCGTGCCTCGGAGACCACATTAAGCTTCGGTTCCGCCGTCTGGCCAGCGTGGCGAGTGTAGGCCGAATTCTCCAGATATATGTTCTGGAAGGCCTATCTCTAATAGTGGAGGTCTAGGGGCTGTGACGATGAATAATTAACCAGTTTTTTATGCTCCAGAGTAAAGTATCACGACCGTTTCCCATTCGGGGTGGAAAGAAACCACGCTTATAAAGAAGCGGATTCACATTTAGACAACTTTACTATAGGCCAATCATGACAAGTGGCAAGCTCGTCGATGTCTCCAGCGTACCAAACTCGAGAAATATTACAAATAAATTAAACATTAATTAAATGTATTTATTAATATTAATACATATTACACAATGGCTCGCGACGATGGCAAGCGGCCCGATAGAATGACGTTGGTTCTATGGAGGTTAGGTTTGCCTTTAGTGTGGGATGCCACCTGTGTGGACACCTTAGCGCCTTCCCACTTGTCCTTGACCTCTAAGGACCCAGGCGCTGCTGCATTACAAGCAGAGAACCTCAAGCGGCGGAAATACACTCAGCTTATTGGGAGATGTGTTTGTGCGCCGTTTGGAGTTGAAACTCTCGGGCCGTGGGGACCAAGTGCACACGAAATTTTCAAGGCGTTGTCAAAACAGCTCGTCAACACCTCGGGAGACAAAAGGGCTGGGCAATATTTGGGCCAAAGGATCAGTATTGCCATTCACCGTGGCAATGCTGCCAGTATTCTTGGCACTTTGCCCATTGGCAGCGATTTGGAGCAAATTTTTTATTTATAATAATTTTTATTTTGTGTTTTCTTCATTTTAGTTTTTACTTTTATTTTTATTTATTAATTAGGTTTATTTTTATTAATAGTAATTTATGTTTTAAGATGTAAGTTTTTAGTTTAATTAATATTTACATCGAATAAAATATGTTACCAATGTAAATATTACACACGGATTAAACACCACGGATGCAGTGCTCCAGTGTTTTGATGTAGACACAAAATTTAAATACGTAATTAAAAAAACATGCCGCCGTTAACCAAACTAAAATAGAGCTGGTAAAAGTGACAACCAACGCATGTGTTACTCTCATTTTGAAGCCAACAGTTTTAGGTCACGCGAAAAAATGTGCACTCAACCCAGAAAACATTTAGCCTTGTTAAAATTATGTAAATACTTGCTGTTTGTTCCGCGGTGGCGTTCTCCGTGTATTTAGTGAGTATCATGTGGCCGTAGGGTCACATGTCGCACGTCATTTAGGTACCCTATTTTCGTCCTTGGGTGCATAGAATCATCTCTGCCAAATTTCATCCGGCTCAGTTATATAGGCCTGTGGGGTCACATGTCGTAGACAGATATAATGATGTCATTTACGTAGCCTATATCAATCTTAAATTTCCAAGAGATAATTTTGACAAATTATGTTAAAATCGATTCAGTAATATAGGCGTGGTGCGGTGGTGGCTCGGTTTTAAGAACGCGTACCTTAAAAATCCTACAAAGGCCGGTTCAAACCCACACGGCATGTACCAATGAGAAATACACTTTTCTTACGTATATTTGTCATAGATTTACAACACCACCGTTCCCGTGCCTCAAAGAGCACGTTAAGCCGTCGCGTCGGTCCCAGTTCCACTAATACCAACTTGTGGAATCGTAAATATATATGACATCATATCCTCGCCAAGCCGTGTGGCCAGCGTGGCGAGTGTAGGCCAAATTCTCCAGTTCTGGAAGGTCCATCTCCAGCAGTGGAGGTCGAGGACGCTGTGTTCTAGGGGCTATAATAAAGCGCAAACTCGCTTCCACAGCGTTATTTCTGAACACCCCGCGATACGGTCGTGATGATACTTCTATACCATAAAACTAAACTTAAACTAGAAGTATCTCACTGCTGAGGTCTCTTATGAATAACAAGCAAAAAGGACGTAGCTATACAGTTCATTAATTGCCTAACAGTACTTCCTGCGAAATTTTAACCATTCAATGGATACCGCTTTGTGTTCGAATTTTGAACGAATAACGGATAATCTACAGCACACTGGTACAAATAAATGTTGCTAAATTAAACCACATTATCTTTACGCCAGATTTCTAGCGGGGTAAGCAGAGACCTACAACAACTGGCCATAAATTAAAAGGATAGCAAAGTGCGATGTGGTCCAATCTTAGATTTATCTGGGGAACAGTAATATTAAATAACTTCGAATGGCAGTGATAAGATCTGCTATGGACAAGTTGAAAAGTTGAAGAAGATATGGAGAAAACAAATTAATGCTCTAAAGATGTGGTGTAGAAGAAGGTTGGGCATATCATGGAAGGAGTTTCGAACTAACAAGTCCATACTGGAGGAACTGGGGATCATACAACGTCTCTTCTTGGCTGTACAATCACGGATTTTCTATTTATCGGGCAGGTTTATATATATATATATATACCAGCACAACACGTGACCTTGCTCCCACCTAATGGTAAGTGGCGCGCAAGGTCCACTAATGTTAGCAACTGAAGTCAGACACCTATGACTGACATCAGTACCTAATACTATGCTTGACTAGAGCTGCCTTTCACACTTCGCTTGAACGACTCCACTTCAGACTTCCTTTAGAAAGTAGAAACACAGAGGCTGGAAGAGCATTCCACATCTTACTGTGCGACAGATATATGAGTCCCCAAACTTATGAAACTTATGACCGCCTCCGTGGTCTAGTGGTAACAAACGTTGCCGTGAACTCGGGAGGTCGTGGGTTCGATTCCCACCGGGGGCAAGTTGTACATTGTATTTACAAAAAAAAAAAAAAAAAATATTATACTTCGCGTAAAAGGATGGTGACTACGGTATGTGGGTGCATATTAAGACCTGTGCGTGTGGTCAGTAGCGTAGTAGTCCAGGGCAAAGTCGATGGCAAGAGGATCCGTGGTCCGATGAGATGGACTTACCAGGTAAAGCCTGCAATGGATCATCCCCTAGATGAGTGCAACGGGAAAGCTGCGGTCCGAGAGGAGTGGCGAAGAGTGTAGCGACTAAGAAGAAGCAGAGACAATTATGCGCTATACATCACACTTATATTTTATATCTTCTGTAAATAATAATTTCAACTTTAAGGAAAACAACTTATATGCCTATAATGGGGTGTATCAGGCAAAGATTTTTGTAGATATCGCTAGCGGCACTGGTACCTTGTTTACACCTATGACTAATTATTTTTTAAATTTATTTGTAGTTTGACATTTTTATAACAGAAAAATGTATTTCAACTTAACGTTACCTACCTTAAAAGACGAATTAAGTAAGCGAACACCGTTTTTATAATAAAAAAGGTTGAATTAATAGAACGGCAATTTTGAGATCACCATATCTTTGCTCGCTTGGAAATCTCGATTTGTACACTTAAAAGCTGCTTACTTCTGCATAATATCCAGAAAATAATAAATTTCGTAATAAAAATACAAGTTTTCTATGCAACTGACAGTTATATTAGGTACCATCTATCATGCGCCACCTATCGTGATAAAAAGTTAGTGACACACCCCATTGTGACGTTATGAGCCTAAAATAAATATGACTCTACAAAAAAGGAATAATATTATTTATCCGAAGGAATTACATAAGGTACAATGAATAAAATATAAATAAATATAAACTAAAACGCAAATAAAACTAAAAACTAAACTACAAATATAAATATCAGTGTGCCAAGAACACTTGCAGCATTTCACTGCTGCACAGCAATGCTGACATAGAACAAGCATCATACATTCTCTGTCTACGAATGCTGATTTTTCAGCCGATTTTAATAGTAATTTAATATGCATGTAACGTAAATAATCTAGTTTTGGTATATATTTTGCATTTTTAATGAATGATTTTACAATGAAGTACAAAATATAAAGCATTTTAGTTGCAGAAACTAAACGCTGTTTAAAAACGCTTTACTATTGGTTGAAAATATTGTGACGTCACAGCGCACAAAACAAACAAGTATCTCGTACATTGATGCGCCTTTAGTGTTTTATATTTGAGACTTTAGAATATTCCCGGTCAGAGGGAGAGGCGAGTTTCACTTTATCAATAATATGTACATTATTTAATATTTTGTGTGCAATAAAGAATTATATTATTATTATTAATAATAATTTATATTTTTTTTATATAGTTGACAAAGGCTTTTTCAGCCGCTTTAACTAGAATTTGCTGTAAATTATTAATTACTCAAATTACATTTTAATTTAATTAGTTAAGTAGGTATGTAATAATATATAATTTTACTGACAAAGCCCATATACAGCCGCAACAACAGTTTAATTTATTTACCTAAAGTAGGTAAATATTTATATTTAATATAGGTACCTAGGTATATTTTTGGTTATTTTTTGTTATTGTGTTGATGTTCCTATGACACTACCAGTTCTGCCCCTTGTCTTCACATTGCACTCTCCAGGCAAGACAGATATTTTAACGTTAAATATATATTGTGTACAATTTTGTTTAAATTATATTGACTTAACCAAATTCCGGTGGGAATGTACGGTGATACACTAAGAACAAGAATGCTCTCCCTAACCGTTTTTAAAAAGAAAACAGAGGATAATAAATAAAAATTGAAAGCGTCATAATTGTAACATGCATAATTTTACAACAGGTGGAACAATCAGAGAATAGTAGAGGCTGGGAACTCTGTTCTACGCATTTCACTTTCATTTACATTACTTGCACTTACATCAATCAGATTCTACCTACAAATAAAATACAAAACATGTTTTTAGATGACTCTTTATTTATTTTTATTTTTTTAAATTCTTTAATGCACTTAAAAATAGCACAGAGGCCAGCTATAATGCCAGTAGGCATTCTTTACCAGCTAACCTTTGGGATCGAGTAAGGTAAGAGGCAGGATGAAAAAAAAAGAAATTTTAATGACACAGTTAATAAGTTATTTAACTAATTCTAATATACTACACATTATACCTAAACACATAAACATATATAAACCATACATACAATTATACATACAAGTACATCATATACATTATAACTTAAATAAATACACGGTTATTTAAATAGTGTTTTATTCTGTTTCTCCAGGAACGATGTGGTTATTAAGCGTTTAAAGACGCTGACAGACGGTGCTGTCCTCAATGATTTTACACGCGTCTACTGCATTAAGGTTCCTATCAAACACACTATGCCGGCTGGGTTTTAGCCTAGTTTTAGGTTTTAAATATCCTGTTTTATGGCATTTGGCATCGCCACACTCTTGAAAAAATCGTTTACCCAGCTCTTTTATGAATTTGTGGGTATCAAGAGATTATTTTTTTATTTATTTAAAAACTTAATTGCACTATGTACAAAAGCGGACTTAATGCCGCTAGTCGTTATGTATATTTGTGTTGTAATGTGCTGTTCCAAATACAAGCTATTTCCCAGAAAATAAGCTTTTCGTTATATTAATTAATTTTTTGACATGTAAAAGCGAAGAATACATTATATTTATTGTCCTATGCCTACTTACAAAATAAATAAACTAAACTATTCTCTGACAGCCAAATCTTTGGGGACAGTTTTCATGGTAAGTAGGTGCAATAATAGATATAAAAACAATTTATAAAACAAATACATAAAAATAATACTTACTGTTACATATACAAATACGTAAATAGGTTATATATTATATACAATTATACATATAAAATAAAACTACTCATGTGATGAAGGAAGCGGGACAAAAGTAGACGTCGCGTCGTCGCTCGTTGTGAAAGTGTGAATGAAGAGAGTGGCAATACAATAGAAGTAAATAAAAACAGTTTAAGTTAAAGATAGTATTTGTACACCCCATTCTTGAATATAGCACAACTAGAAGCTTGTCTAATATCCTGAGGTAATTCATTCCATAGATTTGCGGCGACGACAGTAAACGATTTAAAGACGAAAGAGGTGTGATGAAAGGGAATGGAAAGAGTGGAGTTGAATATAGTGATATATAATGATAGTTAATACTAATGTTACAAAAAAACAGATATAAAATTAGTAATTTCACAGATAGCTTATTTGGTGATATTTTTTATCTTTATTGCTAATGTCAGACGGAAGTGGGCGAGCCTGGGCGTTCTAGATAATTCGTTAAACTAGCCTTGTGCGAAAACCACCGCTTCATTTTAAAAATTATTTTTTTACACTAAGCTCGAACATAGAACTCGCGCTCGACTAGTAAACAGCGCACGATGTCCAGGGATGTTAGCAACAGGAATCAAGACACTGACAGCAGTCCCTAACACTATGCCGGCTTGACAATCTTGTACTTACTTTAAGAACACAACACTGGTGGAAAGTTAGGTTAAGTTTATGAATAGGATAGTTACGAATATAGGCAGGTAAGAATAAATATTTGAAATAAATATAAAAATAATCAAATTAAATACCTATAAATGATGCATGAAATTATTTATTCAAAGTAATATACAAACAATATAAAAGAATTACAATATTAATAATTAACCTAGAAAAATAAACTAAATATAAATAACAAATGAAATATAATAAAAAATTAAGCATCCTAATGTCTCAAACCTTACAATATAAAAATAATCAAATTAAATACCTATAAATGATGCATGAAATTATTTATTCAAAGTAATATACAAACAATATAAAAGAATTACAATATTAATAATTAACCTAGAAAAATAAACTAAATATAAATAACAAATTAAATATAATAAAAAATTAAGCATCCTAATGTCTCAAACCTTACAATATAAAAATAATCAAATTAAATACCTATAAATGATGCATGAAATTATTTATTCAAAGTAATATACAAACAATATAAAAGAATTACAATATTAATAATTAACCTAGAAAAATAAACTAAATATAAATAACAAATGAAATATAATAAAAAATTAAGCATCCTAATGTCTCAAACCTTACAATATAAAAATAATCAAATTAAATACCTATAAATGATGCATGAAATTATTTATTCAAAGTAATATACAAACAATATAAAAGAATTACAATATTAATAATTAACCTAGAAAAATAAACTAAATATAAATAACAAATGAAATATAATAAAAAATTAAGCATCCTAATGTCTCAAACCTTACAATATAAAAATAATCAAATTAAATACCTATAAATGATGCATGAAATTATTTATTCAAAGTAATATACAAACAATATAAAAGAATTACAATATTAATAATTAACCTAGAAAAATAAACTAAATATAAATAACAAATGAAATATAATAAAAAATTAAGCATCCTAATGTCTCAAACCTTACAATATAAAAATAATCAAATTAAATACCTATAAATGATGCATGAAATTATTTATTCAAAGTAATATACAAACAATATAAAAGAATTACAATATTAATAATTAACCTAGAAAAATAAACTAAATATAAATAACAAATGAAATATAATAAAAAATTAAGCATCCTAATGTCTCAAACCTTACAATATAAAAATAATCAAATTAAATACCTATAAATGATGCATGAAATTATTTATTCAAAGTAATATACAAACAATATAAAAGAATTACAATATTAATAATTAACCTAGAAAAATAAACTAAATATAAATAACAAATGAAATATAATAAAAAATTAAGCATCCTAATGTCTCAAACCTTACAATATAAAAATAATCAAATTAAATACCTATAAATGATGCATGAAATTATTTATTCAAAGTAATATACAAACAATATAAAAGAATTACAATATTAATAATTAACCTAGAAAAATAAACTAAATATAAATAACAAATGAAATATAATAAAAAATTAAGCATCCTAATGTCTCAAACCTTACAATATAAAAATAATCAAATTAAATACCTATAAATGATGCATGAAATTATTTATTCAAAGTAATATACAAACAATATAAAAGAATTACAATATTAATAATTAACCTAGAAAAATAAACTAAATATAAATAACAAATGAAATATAATAAAAAATTAAGCATCCTAATGTCTCAAACCTTACAATATAAAAATAATCAAATTAAATACCTATAAATGATGCATGAAATTATTTATTCAAAGTAATATACAAACAATATAAAAGAATTACAATATTAATAATTAACCTAGAAAAATAAACTAAATATAAATAACAAATGAAATATAATAAAAAATTAAGCATCCTAATGTCTCAAACCTTACAATATAAAAATAATCAAATTAAATACCTATAAATGATGCATGAAATTATTTATTCAAAGTAATATACAAACAATATAAAAGAATTACAATATTAATAATTAACCTAGAAAAATAAACTAAATATAAATAACAAATGAAATATAATAAAAAATTAAGCATCCTAATGTCTCAAACCTTACAATATAAAAATAATCAAATTAAATACCTATAAATGATGCATGAAATTATTTATTCAAAGTAATATACAAACAATATAAAAGAATTACAATATTAATAATTAACCTAGAAAAATAAACTAAATATAAATAACAAATGAAATATAATAAAAAATTAAGCATCCTAATGTCTCAAACCTTACAATATAAAAATAATCAAATTAAATACCTATAAATGATGCATGAAATTATTTATTCAAAGTAATATACAAACAATATAAAAGAATTACAATATTAATAATTAACCTAGAAAAATAAACTAAATATAAATAACAAATGAAATATAATAAAAAATTAAGCATCCTAATGTCTCAAACCTTACAATATAAAAATAATCAAATTAAATACCTATAAATGATGCATGAAATTATTTATTCAAAGTAATATACAAACAATATAAAAGAATTACAATATTAATAATTAACCTAGAAAAATAAACTAAATATAAATAACAAATGAAATATAATAAAAATTAAGCATCCTAATGTCTCAAACCTTACAATATAAAAATAATCAAATTAAATACCTATAAATGATGCATGAAATTATTTATTCAAAGTAATATACAAACAATATAAAAGAATTACAATATTAATAATTAACCTAGAAAAATAAACTAAATATAAATAACAAATGAAATATAATAAAAAATTAAGCATCCTAATGTCTCAAACCTTACAATATAAAAATAATCAAATTAAATACCTATAAATGATGCATGAAATTATTTATTCAAAGTAATATACAAACAATATAAAAGAATTACAATATTAATAATTAACCTAGAAAAATAAACTAAATATAAATAACAAATGAAATATAATAAAAAATTAAGCATCCTAATGTCTCAAACCTTACAATATAAAAATAATCAAATTAAATACCTATAAATGATGCATGAAATTATTTATTCAAAGTAATATACAAACAATATAAAAGAATTACAATATTAATAATTAACCTAGAAAAATAAACTAAATATAAATAACAAATGAAATATAATAAAAAATTAAGCATCCTAATGTCTCAAACCTTACAATATAAAAATAATCAAATTAAATACCTATAAATGATGCATGAAATTATTTATTCAAAGTAATATACAAACAATATAAAAGAATTACAATATTAATAATTAACCTAGAAAAATAAACTAAATATAAATAACAAATGAAATATAATAAAAAATTAAGCATCCTAATGTCTCAAACCTTACAATATAAAAATAATCAAATTAAATACCTATAAATGATGCATGAAATTATTTATTCAAAGTAATATACAAACAATATAAAAGAATTACAATATTAATAATTAACCTAGAAAAATAAACTAAATATAAATAACAAATGAAATATAATAAAAAAATAAGCATCCTAATGTCTCAAACCTTACAATATAAAAATTTCCTCCAGGCCATTGTCCAGCGGCATGGTGCCCAAAACACTGGCAGCATTTCCTCGTTGAATTTCGATACTAATCTTTTCAGCGAGGAAGGTGCCAGCCCGTGGGTCACCAGAGACGTCGACTAGTTTTTTTGAAATTAAATTAAATTAAACCTAATAAATAAATACTCTAAATAAAAAATGTCCCAAGACTGGCAACATTTCGAAGTGATATACAAACAGTATAAAAGAAAAACAATATTAAATGATTAAAAAAAACCAAACATTAAATAAACAAAAAAAAAAAAGAACTAATCTACAAAAAAATAAATTAAAAATAATAACATCTAATGGGCGCAGTGTGCCAAGCACACTCGCTGCGTTCCCCCGTTGAACAGCGAGGCTGACCCTTTGAGCAAAATATTCTCTACTTAAAGGGTCACCCGTCGCCAAGCGGAGTTTTTCCCCAAGCTCACGAGAGAACGCCAGAGCCTCCTCGGACCACGGACCCATCGTTTCGACTGCAAATGGAATGGAGTAGTGATCTCCGCGTACTTGTTGCATTTAAGGCGCTCGGCTGACTCTGCAGCGGCCCCGGCTCTGTATAGCGAGGCTAATACGTTGGCAAAAATAATTGCCACCCTTCCTGACTCCAGATTTCTCTGTCAGCCGCTTCGACAACTCCTTGGCCAGACGCTTGGCTGGCGGTCCCTATGGTCCCGGAACACAAAGCTGGAAGAGCATTTCACATCTTTAGTGTGCGACAAATGTATGTGTATAGAATAATCTAGAATCTAATAAGAGTAATGTACCTGTGTAATATATATTGTATTGACGTGCAGGTCCACGGTTCAGTGATTAGCTTCCCAAGGTCACCGGTAATGGACCAGCTATGGACAGACATGCGAAGTGCATCCATAGACAAGCATCGACTAGGTTACCCTGATGCCGGGGGCATAAGCTTTTTTTTAAAATCATACACTAGTATAGTAAAGTATTATATATACATCCTTTCTTTGTTTTTTTTTTAATGAAGCGGATTCACACTTAGCCAACTTTACTATAAGCCCATCATGACAAGTGGCAAGCTCGTCGATGTCTCTAGCGTACGAAACTCAAAAATATACCACATTACCAATACATATTTAATTATCTATACTTGTATGTTTGTCTCTCCTTCACGCCTATACTACTGAACCGATATTGATCAAAAGAGATTGCCCAAAACCAGGCCCCAACTATTTTGCAGTGTGCCTAAACTAAATATAATTCAATAATCATAGCAGTTAATTGTGTTATTTTTAAATTTAATAACAACATTTCTTTCACCCCAGCATTAAAATATAATTTAATTAAATAGTCAATTGCTTAAAATTTATGTATGAAATTACAAAGCAATATTTAACATTTCTCTAAGAAAAATGGGCATTCTCATTTGTCAGAATTGTTCATTCGAACCCTGAGACGGACATAGGATACATGTCGTCATTATTTGACCACGACATGAGACTCCACTGCTATCTGTCTGTCTGTTTGTTAAGCCTATAAACTACTGGACCGATTTTAATAAAATTTAATTTGTCATAGTGTTTTTTAAAATTTTGTGGTCGTCATATAGGCATCTAAGTATGACATGTGGCCCTACGGCTTCCTAAAGGTGTTTTTTTTTATTACTATAGTATAATATTTATTTCGCTTAATTTTTAATTGCACCTACCACCACCAGTCTAAATGTCCTAAAGGTTTGGCTGTCAGAGAATGCCTAGCGGCATTAAGTGCGCCTTTGTTCATAGTGCAATAAAGTTTTAAAATAAATAAATAATACAAGGTTGGCAAGAGATTTGTCAGACTTATTAGCTACCTAACAGTTTTGTACTATCCGTTTTTTTCCTGCTAATCAAGAATTAAGGTTTACAATACACTTAAAATACAACTAGCTACTAAACGTAATTTTCAAAACTAAGTTAATATTGTGTGTTTGTCCTATTTTGATATACGTCTCTGACATTAGTATCTCATGGTCTTAACTATATTACAGCGTGATTGTTAGAAAAATCGTGACATTACTGCGAACTTCAAACATAACAATATGCCTCATCATCAGCTTATGTCTCTCCGCTGCTGGATGTAGGCCTCCCCCAAGGCTCGCCATTTCACACGATCTTTTGCCACCCTCATCCAGCCCTCACCAGCGACCTTTTTCAGGTCATCCGTCCACTCTGCGTTTTCCTGTACGTGGTCTCCACTCCAAAACTCGTTTACTCCATCGGTCATCGGTTCTGCGACAGATGTGTCCGGCCCATTGCCACTTCAACTTACTAATTTTAAAGGCTATATCGGTAACTTTAGTTTTCTGACGGATGTCTACGTTTCGGACTTTATCCATCAGAGAAATACCGAGCATAGCTCTCTCCATAGCTCGCTGAGCGACCTTAAACTTGTGGACCAGACCCACTGCCAGTGTCCACGTTTCTGCTCCGTACGACAATACTGGAAGAACGCATTGGTTGAAAACTTTCGTTTTTTGATAACAGGATGTGGCGTAACTTTCCAAATTCAGCCCAGCACCTATATTTATATATGTTCGGTACCTAGGTTTAGTTTATATTTTTAATATTTTTTGATAGGTAATAGAAATTATATACTGGCTGGTAAAATCCTTGTTCCCTACACACAGACAGTGGGGTCGTCCAGGCCCGGATGCGTAATGGGCGTGGGTTGGGGATGGGGACAGTCCCCCGTTTTCCCCGGCAGGATCTCAGCGGGTAACCACCCGCCGGTAATTCATGCACGTTTAGTGCTGGGCGCCGTTATACAGCGCCCGTGTGGCTCACGAACCCAGGGGGCTAAGTTCGACTGCTTCAGCTCTCCTCCAGGAGTACTTCTCTAGGAAGTGGTCTCCCGTTGGGGGGCCGTGCACAAGACGGAGCGATGTTCTGGAGATGCTTGAAGTGTCCGTTGTCGGCCCGAGAGAACATACGTCTAGTCAGGCCAACGACAAACTCCTCAATAGTAGGCATCTCCAAATCTCGAGCTAAGACGGAATTACGCACGAACCATGGCGCTCGGGAAACCACTCTGAGCGATATGTTCTGCTGACTTTGGATCTTGTCCCTGTTGGTCTTGGCCAGAAGGTGGTGCCAGGCTGGCGCAGCATAGGTGAGACGTGTTCCCTACATTTCCATTGAATTCCCGACGTGGCGCCATCTAGTGGCCTACTTGCAATGCCTGAAGTTAAAACCCTCTAGAGGCAGCGAGTCGTCATCGATCAGCCCTCGCGTATGGTCATGATTTCTCAACAAAAATAAGCAGTATATCGTACAGCTATCAGACCGCGTCGTGTCTACGTCTTCCGTCGGTGATCTTCATTAGAACGTCCACGACCGCTGGTTTCCGAGTGTGCGCTAGCTAGCCGGCTCAACCCCAAACTATAAACTTTCGTGAAAATGCTGTGCTAAAAAAACCCTATGTGAAACGATACAATCCACATATCTGCTGGATTCGATCTGGAGGCTTCCGTTACGTGAGTAACCTTTCTTTTTCTTTCCCTAAACTGTCTCCGTCAGACATTAGCTATTTTCCCCTACAATATACCTATTATACCTATTTCTCATATTTCCTAATTTATCATATACAATTATTGACAGTTTAAGAAGGTTTAACATTTCTGCTACCCTCTCGCTCGCACAATCCAATATTTTAAAAGATTTTTCAAGTCAAGAGTGTACCTTTGAGATATTTAAGCCCGTTTCCACCACTGATCCCTAAACAGTCCCCTATGTAGGAATCACCTAAGCTAAAGGATCCCTTAAATCGGCCTCTTACCTAAATTTTTTTTCACTATGTTAGGAGCCCCTTAGTTAGGGGCTACCTAACTAAGTGACAGTTCTAAGGTTGTTCGAAACCGGTATTATTAATTTGACAATATGTTTTATACTTAGTAGAAATAAATAAAATGTTAAAATTACTGAAGAACTGCCTCCGTGGTCTAGCGGTTAAGTCCTTGGATTTAGACTTGGAGGTACCGGGCTCGATTCCTGATCGGGACACAAAAATATTTATTAATGTAAATAAGAATACATTTAATTAATATTTAATTTATTTGTGATATTTCTCGAGTTTGGAACGGCTGGAGACATCGACGAGCTTGCCACTTGTCATGATTGGCCTATAGTAAAGTTGGCTAGATGTGAATCCGCTTATTCATAAGCGTGGTTTCTGACCACCCCGAAAGGGAAACGGTCGTGATGATAGTTTACTTTAAGTGTTAAAATTATGAAATAACCCTGTGGAACAAGCTGCCGGTAAATATACGACAAGCATCCAACCGAAGCATTTAATAAAATGATTTAAATAGCTCATAACAACTTATTTAGTTTATTCGGTATATTATTATATGTAATGTACGAGTATGTACCTAATGTATTCATAAAACGTTATGTGTATGTATTATTAGTATTTAGTTTATTATAGTATTTATTATTGTAGTTTAGATAATATTGCATATTTATTATCTCTTCTTTCTGTCCCTTCACATAATTCTGGTTTTGTCTCCAACTCCTTTGTAGTCGCTGCCACAAATTTATGGAATGATCTTCCGGTGAACATAAGGCAGGCAACTAATAGATTGTCATTTAAAAAAATTGGTCTATTCACACTTTATAAATAGGTCTAAACCACGTTAGTAAGTTGTATTTATGTATGTCTATGTATAATATTGTGTATAATATTAGTATTTAGTATATTGATAATATATTACACAAATAAAACTATTTACAGTATTCCCAAATTAATAATGCACATACAGATCTTCGCTAATTGTCGTATTCCCGGAAACACCCGAATCATTGAATCGTAAGAGCCTAAACATTGCACTTGCATTTTGCACCTTGTTCGAAAGAAATAGAAGTCAATATCATGTGTACACAATCGAAAACAATTCGGGCGGTCGGTGACTGCATGTGTTCTCTCTGAGTGGAATTATATAGAGCTGATATTACACACCGTTCTTGGTTTTGTTTTCAAAGGTGAATTTAATTTCAACTTTAATTATCTTATTCAACTTTAAATAGTTTATTGTTACTGATAAATCAATATTTATCTCTTTTAGCACAAAACACATAATTCTACTAAATTATGCATGAAGAAAATGCACTTACCACTCTATATACATATCGTCTTCCGACGCTCGGGGAATACGACCGTTGCCGAACAGTGACGAAGATTTCTATGCGCATTATCACTTTGGGAGAACTGTAAGTACGTATATAATATATGTTAAGTCATTCTTTAATTGTATATTTTACCATTGCTTTTATTGCACCTATATTTGTTCAAATTTAAGTAAGGTTTGGCTGTCAGAGAATGTCTACGGGCATTAAGTCCGCCTTTGTACTTTGTGCAATTAAGTTTTTAAATAAATAAATTATTACGTAATCATATTTCTCTAATTGCACCTACCTTCAATGTTCTACAGTATCCCTAAGGTTGGCTGTCAAAGAATGTCTAGCGACATTAAGTCCGACCCTTGTATATATTGTATCTATAAAGTCGAGGAAAGGCGTTGTCTGATCCCCAGTTCCTCCAGTATGGGCAACACTAGTAAAAAGTAATAAAGGTTATAAAAACAAACAATAAATGCAGTAATCAAGATAAATCGTTTGAATTCTCACCAAATTTCACTTTTATTATTATTTTCTTTATAACTACTGTGAGAGAGTAATAATCAAAGCTGATTATCTTTGAGATGAAATAGTATACATAAAGTTTATAGATAGTGACATAGGGGCCGTGGTGGCTCGGTTGTAAGAACGCTTACCTTAAAATCCTGTTTGTAAAAATGTTTAATCTGACTCAGCTATATCAGATTTACAAAATAAAACACATACAGCTACACCGCAATGAACAATTTTTTTTTTTTTTTGACACGTCACAAAATAATTTATTTATTCGATTTGTATTTCTTTATTTATTTATTTCAAAACTTTAATGCACAAAGTACAAAAGGCGGACTTAATGTAGACATTATCTGACAGCCAAACCTTACCTTAAGTACTTAGATACAAAAATATTAAAATAAAATTGAGAAAATGATCAATTATATTATAGGCCGTGACTATATCTACCTACGAGTATGTATGGTGCTTACTAGAGAAAAAAAGGCTTTATTTTTCAAAGTTGCAAAATCCGCGTTTATAGGTGCGGGATATCTCAGGCCAATAATATAATACTAATTTAATTTTGACCTTTATATTGTTTTAGTTTTTGACATTAATTACCTATTAACAATTACTTTTTTTTTTCTTTTATGATAATAAATTTTCATAATAATGAAAGAAATGTATCATTCATCATTCATCATTACAGCCCCTAGAACAAAGCGTCCCAGACCTCCACTGCTGGAGATGGGCCTTCCAGAACATATATCTGGAGACTACCTACACTCGCCACGCTAGCCAGACGGCTTGGCGAGGATATGATTTCAATTTTTATTGACAATTTATTAACGATTCCACAAGTTGGTATTAGTGGAACCAGGACCGACGGCTTAACGTGCTCTTCGAGGCACGGGAACGGTGGTGTTGTAAATCTATGACAAATGTACGTAAGAAAAGTGCATTTCTCATTGGTACATGTCGGGTGGGTTTGAACCAACCTTTGTAGAATTTAAAGATCGCGTTCTTACAACCGAGCCACCACCGTGCCAATATTGGCAACACTGATTAAAAATTAAATTAACTGTCATAATTTAAAATGAACACTCAAATTGATTTAAAAGTTTTAAAACGTTACCTCATAGAGAAATTCGTCTACTCATTCGTCAGTATAGTGCTCAATATTAATGAAAATTTCAATTTCTTGTATTACAGTTCGCACGAATAATTCTACTACTCAGCTCATTGTTGCTTGCAATTAGCACGGTAAAGCGCGCTACTGTAGCGTAATGTTGTTCATAATTATCATTATGATTTACTTTCTTTACTAGCGCAGGGGTTCTCAAAGTGTGCGACACGTAGAGAATATAGAGGGGCACCGTATGACGTTTATGTTTATCATTGCCTGGGAATGAAATTTTCTTTTTCTACAAAATAAACAATTCAAATCCTGCGTGCTACATGCGTCACTCCCTCGCTCCTTATTCTATGCATGCTCTGTCTCCTGGACTAGTTTGAATAAACAGAGTGTGTTCCAGAAACAGCGCCGGCGGTTAGCGGGTGTATCCCTTTGGGTTCCCGCGAAGCCGCCACTCAGTCCAAGGAGGAACGCCTTTAGGTTTTAGTCGATGCGTGCCCGACATAACCTTTCCCTGCTGCCTCCACAGCGGAGATTGGTATCCGGGGAAATTACTGTCGCAAAAAAATATGTTTTACAACAGAAGATATGACAAGAAAAATAATAGTAAAAAAGAAAACTAGACTTAAGCGAAATGTAAATGATGAAAAGAAGGAATATAGGTTCTAGAGTGGAGACCACATACGGGAAGATGCAGAGTAAGACGACTCACCTCCAGATGGACGGATGAATTGAAGAAGATCGCCAGTGGGGGTTGGAAGAGGGTGGCAAGCTACATCCAGCAGTGGGGAGATACAGGCTGATGATGAATTGATAATAGCCAATAATCTCTCTGATGTTTACATTTTTGTACCTAGTATTCTCGTAATATTTTTCGAGTACTAATAATACCGGGGCGCCCGAGACCAAATTTATACCAGTAGGCGCGGCGAACAAAAAAGTTTGAGATCCCCTGGTCTAGCGTATATTGAGACTCGAAAGTATTTGACATTATTTATTTTTTTTTTAGTCCAAAGACTTCAGCTTGCTACTCTTAATTTTTTTTTCACAAATTTTTTTGTGTCCTTACTGTACTCGTTGTTCCAAACATTTGACCGTCATATAATGCTAGACATTAGGTCCGCTTTTTACTTAGTGTAATTAAGCTTAAATAATAAAATAAATAATGAGCTTAAAACGGGCGTAAAACTCCTCCTTAGTCGGTACCCCGTAGACTATAAAGAGCGCTGGCCGAAAGTGCATCAACGCCTTCGAGATGTGATGTTGGCGAAAAATGCTAGGGATCTCATGGACAGAGCATCGAACCAACGTGATTTTAAAACAACTTAAAATATCGACTAGACTATCCACTATATGTCTTCGTAGGATACTCAAGTACTTCGGACATATTAAAAAGGGAAGAGATAATGTAGACATACTCATTGTTACTGGTGGAAGGAAAGACACCAAGAGGCTGAAGCCCGGTGCGCTTGTACGACCAAATCCGCTCCACTACCAACATTAGCGTCTATGATGCTGTGCATGCTGCCGAAGATAGAAACGGCGAACCAGAGGAGGAATAACACCAAATATATAATACCTTTACTTACAGGCTGCCTTTGCTAATACAGGCTGCCTTTATTTATCCGACAGGCACCGTCACTAAATATACTTAAAAAACTCTTGATTTCTCACCTTCTTAAAAAACAAAATGCATCTTAATCTTCTTTCTTTGACATATAGGTATTATTATTTATTTGAAATGAAATGAAATAATTTATTTGTCAGAAACATGGTAGGTACAGGGATGTAAATTATTATATGTAATTATATCACATGCTTCGCTATTTCTAGCATACAAATATTTATTTAGTCACATGACTTTGTCGAGCTTAGTGTCTAGGTATTCTTTTGTCGAATAAAAACATTTATTAACCAGCATTTGTTTGACTCTTAATTTGAACAGTTTTAGTGGCAGCTCCCTTATAGTAACTGGAAGCTTATTAAATATCTTTGTCGCCATTGCATAACAATTTCGGCTATATTGAGTACTTTTATGAGCTGGAATAATTATTCTACTAGGATAACGCGTTTTAAAGTTGCAATTATCCCCAAGAGTTTTAAATATGCATGTATTTTATTTATTATTTATACACAGTATATATTTATTATCATCTTAGATGTTTAAACCATATACTTACCTACGTACCCATATATTTATTGATTTTACTTATTATATATATATATATATATAAATATTTGTGTTAATTTTTCTTACTCTGCACCCATAATATTCTTCTCTCACTCTCCCAAAGGTTAGCTGGTAGAGAATACCTTTATGGTATTATCCTCGCCTATGTACATGTTTTTATATTTTATATTTTGTGTGCAATAAAGAATGTTATTATTATTATTAATACCAAAATTATCCTAGCCCAAAAAGGTTAGTTTTTTTTCGGCTTCGTCATAAAATTATCGTGCTACATTAACGCGGTAATCAGTGCTAGGGCTTAATGTCGGTAATCGTCATTTACAGAGTTGCTCAATTACTGTATTGTTTCACTTTTATCATATTTTTTATCAAGACACACAGCTGACTGCGCTTATAGTTGCAAGCTTCTAACTTCACATTCAAAATTATGTTGTACTGGTTTAGGATTAAGGTTGAGAACTGGATAGATTAGTTGGTAATTTTGTTGGCCGTATGTAAAGTTATATGAACATATAATAAGACATGTATGTATTGACCAGGCCCTAAAATAATAGAATTACGCGAATCATTTCTTGTAAGCTCGTTTTATAACTCCACGCTCTCTTTCCCCCCACATTCGTTTCCGAGTCGTTTGCGGTTGTAACTGTAGGTACATCTTTGACATCAGTTGCTGGTGGACATTGTTCAAGCTACAACATTATATAAATCTCTGGTCTATCCGAATTTGCCATAAACTTATTTCACTTTCTATTGTTTTTATTTCCATCGTTAGTCATCATATTGCTGGATGCTGGATTTCAATTGCTGGATAGTATGTTTCTATATAAATTAATCAACGGTAAAATCGACGCATCCTACCTACTGTACCGTGTTCGTGTCTCTGTGCAGACCAGGGTTAGCAAATATGATCTATTCGTTCTATGACAATCTAAATCCAATATGGGTTAAGTACCACTCATCACTAAACCGTACATGTCTTCAAAACAACAGATTTTCAGGAAATAATAAGAATGACAGTCTAGACATATTTGCTAACCATTTGCATGTTTTTAAACGCAATGTATTGTCGCTGCAGCGGATCCTGGCTCAATGAGATTGTAAAATAAACTGCTGTTTGACCAAGTTCGATCCTTGGAATTGTGTTCCTTGATCGTGGTTGCAACATGTTGTACTGTGTTATAGTTTTAACTTAGATTTTCTTAATTGTTATTATAATTGTATTGTGTTTTTATTTTGGTTATTCAAAAGCCCAAGTAATGGATACTGAAATAGCATGTGGTGGTGGCCTGTAATAGGTGCAGCATCTAGTTTATGTCTTAGTTGTAAGTGAAAATACATCAACAATAAAAGGTGTCCAAAATATTAAAAAATACATTTGCACATCTACCAGGCATTTTTGTCACTTATAAAATATAAGCCTATAAGTCAATGATTAACATGATATTTTAGTTTATCTACACAAAGGCTAGTTAGTTAGTTTATTCGGCAGTGTATTATAATAATAATAATAATTTGTTTATTATCAGGCAACAGATGGCCCATAGATACCTTACCTTACAACTAAAATACATATAAAAATAACATTAGACAAGAATAATAATATTAATTAATCTAAAGCTTCCGTATCTTCATCTTCTTGTGGTCATAGAAGTACCCATCAGGTACTGTGACCACCGTCTGAGGAGTACGAGAAGCTTCAGTGGACGGTGCCAGCGTCCCTGCTAGAGGTGGTGCAGAGGGAGTAGGTGCTGCGCGGGGCCCAGGGACATCGTTGGTTCTGCGTGAAGCAAATCCACGAATGTATTTGCGGTACACAACACCGAGCGGCCAGAATTCCTTCTTCAGGTATATTTTTAGGTGCTCTGACCGCACACGAATCCTAAAGGCCTTGAATCCGGTGTCATTCCACTGGGAAGGTAACTCGTCGATAGCAGCAACAGAGTCGATCATCCCTCGGTCCCGTATGTGTCCGAGAACATCTTGGGATGACATGTCCTTGCGCAGCCGCGATACATAGACATAGGATGTCGGTATCGCAGCTTTTAGAGCGCACTGTTCTGAGGCGCAATTCCCCGATTATTACGTTTGGGCCTCCTTTTTTTCTTTTCCACAGTCACAAACCCTTCCGAATCAATTTTATTTCCGTTTGTTACGCGAAGTATTTATAAAAACAAACACCAAGTCTCAAAAACGACTTACTAGTGTTACTGAGGCGTGTGTTAGGAAAATGTAAATCACAATTTCTTTTAAGTACAAGGGCTCGATCACTCTAGTGGCTGTTGATAATTACGATAGCGTTAAATAAATTGAAACATTGTACCGGTCCTTAATATTATGTCTATGGTGATTGTGTTTAAACAATGGCGTCTATATTGGTGCCAGCATTCTTCAATAGGTATTAGAGAAGTTTCTACTTTGAGGAAGTGTCGCATAATATCCACAGTTTTATGCAATCTTTTCTACTGCTACAACCTTCCTAGACGGCCTTAGGTTTAGATACGGATACGTTTACCATCTGTCCGGATTTGTCCGTGCTTTGTCTTTTAGACTCTAGTCCGGACTTTGAATATTTAATTTGTCCGGCTTTGTCTTTTGGACTCTAGACCGGTCTTTGAATATTTCATTTGTCCGTGCTTTGTCTTTCAGACTCTAATACGGACTTTGTCTGGATATCTAATTTGTCCAGACGTTGTCTTTTAGACTCTAGTCCGGACTTTAAACATTTAATTTGTCCGGACTTGGTCTTTTCGACTCTAGTCCGGACTTTGGATATGTAATTTGTCCAAACAATGTATTGTAGACTGTAATACGGACTTTGTCTGAATATTTAAATACAAGAGTTTATTTTTATTAATCACAACTTTTGTGTTGAACATTTTTAACTGAAAGGTCATGTTTCACCGCAAATTGCAAAAAAAAATAGTCTTCAACCCCTAAATAGCATCCCTAGACTATACAATTAAGCGTAGCAAACTTCAGCAAAGAATCCGATAGACGCATGAAGCTAGGATAAGCAGCATTCGGTAAGTGGCGCTACATCTTATGACTTACCAGTGTTTGAAGACGAAAGTTTTCAACCCATCGTTCTTCTAGTATTTTCGTACGGAGCAGAGACGTGGACACCCGCAGTGGGTCTGGTCCACAAGTTTAAGGTCGCTCAGCGAACTATGGGGAGAGCTATTGTCGGTATTTCTTTAATGGATAAAGTCCGAAACGTGGACATCCGTCAAAGGACCACAGTTACCGACATAGCCTGAAATTAGTTCTAAATCTGTCGCAGAACCGATGACTAGACGATGAGCAGACGGGTTCTGAAGTGGAGACCAGGTACGGGAAGATGCAGAGTGGGACGACCCTCTGCCAGATGGACGGATGACCTGATAAAGGTCGCTGGTGGGGACTGGATGAGGGTGGCGAAATTGTGTGAAATGGCGAACCTTGGGGGATGCCTATACCCAGCAGTGGAAAGTCACAGATGATGATGATGAAACAGCATCCCTATTTCACCATTTCACTACATTTCGTGTTTAACTTAAAACCTAAACAACATTTTCCTGCCAAGTTTAATAAACTTGTAAAACTTTAATAAACTATTTATTCGAAGTTAATTAATATAAATTAAAAGCTACCTAAATAATAAAATTAAAAATATACTAAACTATAAATAAAAAATGTGCTCTAGAGATGTCCCATCCGAGATAGTCCCAAGGAGACTGGCAACATTTCCCCTCTGTATAGCGAGGCTAATACGTTAGCAGAAATAATTGCCAACCTTTCTGTCAGCCGCTTTGACAACTCCTTGGCCAAGCGCCTCGCCGACGGTCCCCGTGGGTCCATCATCTCGACCCCAAACGGCGCAAATTCGTAACCGGCACCAAGGTTGGCATATTTGCGCAATTTAAAGTTCTCCGCAGAAGACGCCGCTTTCCCCGCGACTGACCGGATGTGAGATGGAGCTAATGTGTCTACACACGTCGCATCCCACACCAGAGACCTGCCAAGTTATTATTATTTTTATTAGGGCTCTGTGTTCTATGGGTTGTGACGATGATGAAGTGATTAAATTTATGAATGAATATAATAATAATTTGTCGCCGCAAATCTGTGGAATGAACTACCGGTAGAAATCCGACAAGCATCCAGACGAAAATTGATTAAAAAAATGGTGTCATCGCATTATTTAAATGGTTCATAGGTTATGTAATGGTATCATATGTATTATTAGTATTTAATATATCATAGTTATTAGTATGTATTTAGTAATACCTTACATTTGAAATGGTCCC
This sequence comes from Tinea semifulvella, assembly GCA_910589645.1. NCBI lineage: Eukaryota > Metazoa > Arthropoda > Insecta > Lepidoptera > Tineidae > Tinea > Tinea semifulvella. Next base: position 10,644,014 of record OU342599.1, read on the forward strand.
CATTGTCTCTAAGGTTGGCTGTCAGATAATGTCTAGCGGCATTAAGTCCGCCCCTTGTATAACGTGCAATAAAGTTTTAAATAAATAAATAATAATAATAATTTTGTTGAAACCACAGACATTAAATTTAGTACTGCCTAGCGTCTAATAGGCTCCACTTTCTATGTGAATCGAAATTTGTCAATTGTTTGTTATAAGTTTCATAAAGTCACAGCTACGACTGAGAAGGAATGTATTTATACTTGTAGTATACTATATTTATTTACCTGAATTAGAGTATGACAACATGAGAAACCAAAATTAGCGTTGTGAAAACAATTTGTAGCCTTATAAAACATATTTATACGCATATTAATTAACTGCTATTGACCCCGATCGGAGATATGGAGCGTGACTAATGTATTCTATTCAATAATACTATGTACTTTGTTTGGTTTTATATACCCCTCATTCCGAATCGCGCTCAGAGCGCTTAGATCGAATACGACACTGACCGTCTCGTTCCGAATCAAACATCGCGATTTGGATGCTCAGAGCGTGATATCAATTCGGAACGGTCTAAATCACATTTTCATTCATAAAATGATAGTTTTTTTTTTAATGTATGGAAGATAAATTGCGGATTCCACATCTTTGAGTATGAATACTAACAAATATACATCTCTCGGTTTATTCATCTTTATATGTGTAAAGTTTAATATTATTAACTTATTTTGGTATTTTAAAATAAATTGCCGTGTTACAGACATTTTTTTTTCACTTCCTACTTAAATATAAATTATAGATTTGTTTTAGAAGTAATATACAAACAGTATAAACGAATTACAATATTAAATAATTTAAAATAAATGGCGCGCGACATAATGACAAAAAACTGACAGCGCTCAGAGCGATATCGCGAGCAGTCTAAGCGCGAGGAGTAATGTCATTTGTGACGTCACATAGCTTTGGCAAAACAGTTTAAGCGCGTATCAGAACACCTTTAAGCGTGCTTAGGTTACTATTATCGCGTCTCGGAACGAAGAGATAGCTTTTCATCAAATATGGAGTTGTCCAATAATCACGCGTTTTTCTCGCATTCAAACGTAAGTAACAGTAAGTGAATCTAAATATCTGCTGGAGGAGTGTTGAGGGATAGAAAGTTAATTATTATTGTTATATTAATTATTATGAGAGGAGCGGAGTGGACGACTGTGCGAATCACACAGATGTACAAATAAAAACTTCGTAAGCGTAAAGGAATGATATAGAGTTTTGCTGTTGAACGTCATTGAAATGCTCTGCATATCTTTCTTATAAGGACATAGACATTAGCATTTAGGTTACCAAGGTGTGCGTGGGACAGCGATATGTAGACAAACGACAAAGTGAATATAATATTGTACGTTGCCAAAATATGCAATGATCTTCCACCGCCCGTTCGGGACGCGATAGTTACAACGTTACCCACTTTCCGTAAAATGTGTGCAGCATGGCTGCTTGTGAAGCAGGCTGGGGCAGATCCCGTCTAAGTTTCTGTTTTTTATTTATTTATTTATGTTCTTGGTTTTTTTATTTGTTTTATTTTAATTTTGTTTCATTATTGTTTTATAACTTTTATTTATATTACTGTTCCACTAAATTTAAATGTCGGCTATGGTATAATAACAGAGGTTGTTGGAACCTGCTTCCAACACCATTTTCTGAACCATAGACGCTTTTGTCATAATATCTTTGTTTCATTTTTTAACTAAGTAGTTATATTTTACATTTTTATTAACTATTTTTGTGACAAATAAAAACAGATTTTATTTATTTATTTATAATGTACCCCGTGTTCACGTAGTGAGCAAAGCAAACGCGCTTTTTCTACCCGACTGCGCGACGCTAAGTTATTATGTGGAAGGGTTATTATGTTTATCGGCCTATATGTATGTATGTTCCTTTGTGGCACACTGGATACCAAACGCGTTGGTCGATTTTGATGATTCTAATAAAAAAAAAGAAGCTCAAAGGTCACCAAAAAGTTTGAGAACCGCTAAACTACACCATTGAAATAATATTATGATTGATACCCATATTGATGGGAAGATTTGAGCCGGATTTTTTTTTTAATCTTGCAAGAATTGAAACGGTAAGACTACAACAGTCTAGTCTATGATTATCATAACTGTATTAAGGATAAATAACTAAACAAGTCACCGCTATGTTAGCAAATCTATTAGCACCATTGACTATTATTTAGGACCTGAGAAAAACGGCCCGAAATACGTTTAAACTTTAATCAACCATTTAGCGGTTTTGTACGCTCGATATTCTCAAAGATTTTTCATTGTTTGTGTATTTTATTTTTACATCTGCTAATATTTCCTGCTACCTCGAACCATCAGGTACTTATAGTCTGATGGTAGGCGTCGCGTCGTTGATTCCATACAAACGATTGTATTGCCTTTTTTTTTTCAGTTTTTAAATATTATTACGATAGATTATTCTATTTATTTGCACCATACTCAATATTAAATGATCCCAATCCCCCAAAGGTTAACGGGCAGAGAATGCCTGGCGGCATTACGTTCGCCTTTAGTATTTTTTACAATAAAGCTTTAAAATAAATAAATATGTAAATATTTTTTTAATAAATGATTTTCCTACTTTACAAGATTAACTTTCTAGGAAATAAAACTATCAATTTTATTTGAAACGCATCAATTTTAGCTCTATTACTAACCCCGCGTTCGTTTTATAGCATTTCCAACATCTCGTAGCAACTTCATAAACCAAAGCGAAATGTCGTTTTTGTTTAGAAATAACACTTTTTTTAACAATGCTAACATTTCTTTAAAAAAAACGAGCGGTGAGGCTACTTTTTGACAAGTAACAAATAATAACAAATCAATTGACAATGTAATTGTCAATGTCTTAAAATTTATAACATAAAATCGTTAAAAAAACAAACCATTTCTTATATTAAATGACATCGGTCAAAAAGTAACATTAATAACTTTCCTTTCAACTCGGCACTGACATACGAAATTAGCATCAAATGTTTCAATTTTCATTAAACGAACGACTTGTGCTAAAAAAGTGGTATTTTCATGCTAACACTTCTTAAAACGAACGCGCCCTTATTGCCCAGTTCTTGTACATGAATCAATGATTAACACCAATTACAAACAAAGAGATCTTGACATCAATATATTAATATATCATCCTTAGAAGCTGTGACATCTCTATTGTAACGTTATAACTACACACATCAAAAAAGTCTAGGGATCAAGCATGTTTATGCGGATTTCTTGTGATTGAGATGTGGCTTTGTAATAAATTTATGATTTTATAAATTTATATGGATCCTTTTTGGTGCATTTCATAATTTAAAACAGGAACTGTCAATCAAATTCGAGTAAAAGATGAAAATCAGCTGTCAATATTTTCCCTATAAAAACATAAGACGCATTGAAGACATTATTAGTGCTACTGTTTCCCTACTACTGATTAAAACCAACGTTATTATGGAGCGGCGACGTCATTTAAGCAGGGAAGAAATGATCAGAGCCGTGGGAATGATAGAAGCTGGTTCCCGGCAACGTACTGTGGCTTTAGCTCTGAATACAAGTCAGAGTGTTATCAGTCGACTTTGGACACGTTACCGAACCACTGGTACCGTGGCTGAGCGCCATGGAGGACGGTATCGCTGCACCACACGGAGACAAGACCGATACATTCAAATCACAGCTCGAAGAACTCCAACAATAACCGCCATGATGTTAGCCGTGAGCCTTCATCGCTCTTCAGGGAACTTAATTAGCGACCAAACAGTCAGAAACCGCTTGCATGAAGTGAACCTTCATTCCCGAAGACCGCTACGGGTACCACCTATAGCAATGCACAATCGTAGGACTCGATATCAATGGGCTCTTGAACACAGAAATTGGACAGAAGAACAATGGCGTTTCGTGTGCTTTTCTGATGAGTCTCGTTTTGGTATGAGGCCGGATACAAGACGTATACGACACTGGAGAACCCCTGGACGCCAACAGCGATTAAAATCCTGCCAGGAAGTCCATCCTTATAGTGGTGGAACCATCATGGTATGGGCGGGTATTTCGATCGGCGGAAGAACTGAGTTGATTTGGATCAGAGGCAACCTCAACGCTCAAATTTATGCTGAGACGGTTGTATCAGACGTCATCGTTCCTCTACAAGTGCATATCGGTCCCTTATTTCAGTTAATGCATGATAATGCACGACCGCACACCGCAAGAGTTGTAAGACAGACTCTCGCCGCAGCTAACATCAATGTCCTGCCCTGGCCTGCTCAGTCGCCAGACTTGAACCCGATTGAGCATGCATGGGATATTCTTCAGAGAAGAGCTCTGCCGAATATGGAGGGTATCCAGTCGCAAGAAGACCTTTTTTTGTTGTTGCAACGAACATGGGCGGCCATTCCACAGCGTGATTTGGATGAACTCATTTTGAGTATGCCAAACCGATGTTCTTGTGTTGTTAGTGTTCGCGGTAGAAACACGGATTATTAATTGTTTAAGTTACCCAATAAAATTAAAAAAAAAACTGTTATTTCAGTTTTTTTTTCGAACTTTAATGTTAGTGGTTCAAATGTCAAAAATCCCTTTATTAGGAAAATGGCAATTTTTTTTACTAATGCAAAGGTGACTTGGTTTATCGTTACTGTAGACAAACGAAAACATTTTATTTGATCAATCCTTAAAGAAAATTTTAATGAATATCAATCAGGAGAAAAGTTATTGCAAAAATATATGTTGATCCCTAGACACTTTTGATGTGTGTATTTTTCATAGTCTGGATACCTCAACTCAATTATTCCCCAGCTGTCAAACCGAGGAACGCTTCGGAACGTTACTTACCCCCTCGTTCCGAATCAAGCGCATAGCGCTTAGAATGAATATGGTACTAACAGTCGTTCCGAATAAAATATCACGATTTGGATGCTTAGAGCGTGATATCAATTCGGAACGGTTTAAATCATATTTGCATTCATAACATGATAGTTTTTTTTTTATGTATGGAAGATAAATTGCGGATTCCACATCTTTGAGTATGAATACTAACAAACATTCATCTCTCGGTTTATTTATCTTTAAATGTGTAAAATTTAATATTATTAACCTATTTTGGTCTTTTAAAATAACTTGCCATGTTACAGACATTTTTTTTTACTTCCTACTTAAATACTAATTATAGATTTGTTTTAGAACAAATATACAAACAGTATAAACGAATTACAATATTAAATAATTTAAAAGAAAACCTAATATTAAATAAACTTGAAAATGGCGCGCGACATAATGACAAAAAACTGACAGCGCTCAGAGCGATCTACCTCGGTATCGTGAGCAGTCTAAGCGCGAGGAATAGTGTCATTTGTGACGTCACATAGCTTTGGCAAAACAGTTTATACACGTCTCGGAACACCTTTAAGCGTTCTAATTTCTTACACAATTATACACATTGTTAAACAAAAAAACACAACCTTTGACTGACAATATCTACAATAAACTAATTAACAAAAAAAAACTTTGACTTGACATGTTCGTGCGAAATGGCGGGAAGAGTCCACAGTTCTATTCCTCGAGCGTAGTAACCACTCGTTCCGAGACACGGTAATAGTAACCTAGGCAAGGTAATATTTCTGTTGAAGTACAAGGCTATAATGAAGACGTAATACACAAAAACAATAACAAACTGCCTCCGTGGTCTAGCGGTTAAGTCCGTGGATTTAGACCCGGAGGTACCGGGTTCGATTCCTGATCGGGACACATTTTTTTTTATTAATTTAAATAAATACATTTAATTATTATTTAATTTATTTGTGATATTTCTCGAGTTTGCCACTTCTCATGATTAGCCTATAGTAAAGTTGGCTAAATGTGAATCCGCGTTATAAGCGTGGTTTCTGACCACCACTAAAGGGAAACGGTCGTGATGATACTTTACTTTATAACACAAAAATACCGCATATTATAAAACAGCAATCTAAGTAACTTTCTAGTAAAACAATTATGTTCAAATGATATATTTATTGCATATTTACAGAACCGCTATGCCTTCGTTAAAATACCTATTCTTCGGGTTATAATTAAAGCACATTACATAGTAGATTATAATTAAACATACTTAAAATACTTCGTCAATGTAGAAAATAGTTAACTCCCGCTTTTTGCACGGTCAAGTTTAAAAAAGAAACTGGAGTCCTTCGCGCCATTTTGCGCGCACATGTCAAGTCCAAGTTTTTGTTTTGTAATTTAATTTTCTGTGGATATTGTTGGTCAAAAGTGGTGTTGTTTTGTTTAATACTGTGCTACAATGTGAATACTTATAGAAAACGATAAATTGGGCTTTGTATATGTTGCACAAGTTGCATACATACATACATACATATCTTCACGCCAAATCCCTTGCGGGGTAGGCAGAGACAATTGAGCGCCACTTGTCACGATCACGACATACCTCTTTCGCTTCTTCGACATTCATCAACCTCTTCATACATGCCCTCTTGTTTCGATGGCTTTTTAATTCACCTTCAGCTAATGTTTTATTTATTTGATCATGATAGGCAAGTCTTGGTCTGCCAGGGCCTCTTTTACCCAACTTTCTATTTTTACAACTTTCGCATTATATATCTGGTTCGTCAATCTCTCTTCGCTCATCCTTTCGACATGCCCGAACCATCGGAGCATGCCTTTCTTTATTTTTATTTATTTATTTATTTATTTAAAACTTTATTGCACTATGTACAAAGGGCGGGCTTAATGCCGCTAGGCATTCTCTAGCAGCCAACCTTTGGGACAATACAGAACATTACAGTCATGAGGCTAGGTGCAAACGATTGTAGGAAACGTTGCCAAATAAATTCATTTAATCTTACATACACTAGATATTAAAATAAATACACATACATACAAATATGTACACAATAATACATATACTACACACTATATTGGCTACTATATACTACATACAATACATACTTATATACGTTGTGAGGAACTTTCGCATTATATATCTGGTTCGTCAATCTCTCTTCGCTCATCCTTTCGACATGCCCGAACCATCGGAGCATGCCTTTCTTTATTTTTATTTATTTATTTATTTATTTAAAACTTTATTGCACTATGTACAAAGGGCGGGCTTAATGCCGCTAGGCATTCTCTAGCAGCCAACCTTTGGGACAATACAGAACATTACAGTCATGAGGCTAGGTGCAAACGATTGTAGGAAACGTTGCCAAATAAATTCATTTAATCTTACATACACTAGATATTAAAATAAATACACATACATACAAATATGTACACAATAATACATATACTACACACTATATTGGCTACTATATACTACATACAATACATACTTATATACGTTGTGAGGAGCTCTTTAGGTAATGAAAGTAAACCAGCTTTTTAAACAGCGGTTTGCTGGGTGCTTGGCGAATTTCAACAGGTAAACTGTTCCAGAGATTTGCGGCCACTACTGCGAATGAGTTAGACTGAAAGCTAGAGTGATGAGAAGGGATAGATAGAACAGAATTGTGTGACGAACGAAGAGATCTATCATGAATTGAGGAGAGATAGGTAAATTTGTCCTTGAGGTATTTCGGTGTGGCAGGCTCATTTAGTATAGAATAGAGTAGGCAGAGGATTCTACGATTCCTGCGACAGCGAATTGGTAGCCACCCTAACTTAGCACGATACTCAGAGATGTGATCATATTTTCTTAAACAAAATATGAACCGGATACATGTATTTTGTTGTTCAGCAACACCTCTGAGAGATCGACGCTACACACATCACCATAGTCGAGGAGAGGAAGGAGTAGACTTTGGGCAAGGGTTATTTTAGCTTTTAACGGCAAAATTTTTTTGAGTTTATTGAGAGAGTGCAGTGAAGCAAATATTTTACGACTTGTACTATTGACCTGCGATAACCAGTTCAGATTAGAATCAAGTTGCACACCCAGATTCTTGACTTCGCTACTGAAAGCAATCGGGACGTTGTCAAACCGAACGGGGTCAACACTGTTTAAATCTACCTTGCTCAGTAACCGGGAACTCCCAACTATAATTGACTGGCACTTGCTCGGATTGACAACGACCCCGAAGCGTGTTGACCACGAGTATATGTTAGATAAATCAGAGTTAAGCCAAGCTATTGCACTATTTAGAGTAGTAATATCTGTCTGCACATAGAGCTGCAAATCATCCGCATACAGGTGGTAGTGACAATGAAGACAACGGGTAATGACATTTATAAACAGCGAGAAGAGTAGCGGCGAAAGAATGCCTCCTTGGGGGACGCCCGATGCCAGATCGCACCACCCCGATGACACCTGATCAATTCTAACCTGTTGCTGGCGACCATGCAGATAATTAGAAAACCAAATCAGGGTCTCCGATGAGATCTTTAGACGAGATAAAATGGCGATTTTGTACCTATGCTTTCTTTTATACCTACCCTTTTGCGTATTTCGTTATTACGTATACGGTCCATCAAAGTTACGCCTTTGCAGTTTATTTTTTTCGGCTTTCCTGTGAACTCCTATATATATTTGGGCCGCGAGTAACTCCAATAAAAGCATCAAATTCTGCAACATCTGGAATTTGATGATAACCTCATTAACTCATAAGAAAGAAAGATATATTATGTCTTGGCCATACAGCCCATACGGGCAAAGTCCTTATTACCTCATTCATCATCCATCGGAAGAAGAGAACGCAACAAAACAAAAACTGTGGATATTGTTAGTCAAAAGTGTATAAATGTGGAAAATTAGATAGAATCAAATTTGTACGAGTAAATGGTCAGAAGTTGCAGTTTATTTTTTGCGGTTTTCCCGATAGCGATATTGACGCGAATTACTCTATGAATTCTACTGCCTCGGATCCGTGGATTTAGACTCGGGGGTATCGGGTTCCATTCCTGGTCGGGACATAAAAATATTTATTAATTTAAATAAATACATTTAATTAATATTTAATTTATTTGTAATATTCTCGAGTACGCTGGAGACATCGACGAGCTTGCCACTTGTCATGGTTGGCCTATAGTAAAGTTGGTTAAATGTGAATTCGCTTCTTTATAAGCGTGGTTTCTGACGACCCCGAAAGGGAAACGGTCGTAATGGTCGTAACAATGTCATTTAAAGAAACTAAAAAAATATATATTACAAATTTATTTGCGTTTAATTAAAATAACAGATAACATTTGCAGTCAACAAACTTGCTCTAATAACTACAATATGTTTTATGGACTCGTATTCAAGGACCCGCACAACAATATTTGTACATAAAAAAAACTCCCTTAAGTCCTGATATTTGTATAGGTAAGACCGCAAGGGAAACGGTCGTGATGATACTTAACTTTTTTACTAATACATACATATAACCTACATAAATAAAATATTAACAATACAATATAATATATACACAATACTATACCTACTAATGATAAATCACAGTCTGATTAAGACTAAGCTAAACCAAAAGGAGAACAATCATGTTCAAATAATGATAATAATGGCCCAGTTTTAATAGAGGTGTGCTGTGAAGCATTTTGCATTGCGTGGTTGATTAACAACATGTACCCATTGATTGATCAAACGAACGCAACAGTTAGATGTACGGTAATTCACACTAAATGTGCGTGTTTTCATACCATCTCAATTTAGCTCGGTTCACCAAACTTTTAAGCAAAACTTCCGCAAACATCTTATTCTATGTTGCAACAAGGAAATGATTTAAATATTTATGCTTTAACAATATAAATAGGGTTGCCACAACGTAAAAGAATCAATACGGGACGTGAATAATAAATAGTCTTGTGCTAGAAGTGCTGGCCGCATTCCTCGTCACGCGACTTTCAACGACATCATCCGAAGGGCTCTTGTCACTGCTGGTGTACCCGCAATCTTAGAACCATCTGGGATTGTGTGGAGCGATGGCAAGAGACCCGACGGAATGACTGTTGGGCCATGGAAACTTGGCAGGTCTCTGGTGTGGGATGGGAAGTGTGTATTCACATTAGCTGCATCTCACATCCAGGCGACCTCGTCAGGCGCTTTCTGCGGAGAATCTCAAATTGCGCAAATATGCCAAGCTTGGTAACGGTTACGAATTTGCGCCGTTTGGGGTCGAGACGATGGGCCCATGGGGACCGTCGGCAAAGCGCTTGGCCAAGGAGTTGTCAAAGCGGCTGACAGAAAGATCTGGAGACAGGAAGGCTGGCAATTATTTCTGCCAACGTATTGGGCCTATCTCAGATGGGACATCTCTAGAGGACATTTTTTATTTATAGTTTAGTTTATTTTTAATTTTATTATTTAGGTAGCTTTTAATTTATATTTAATTTATTTTATTTAAATACGGGTCGTTTTGTCTTCCGATGCCCAAAACTCATAAACACATTCAACATCAACTGCCTCTGTGGGTCCGTGGATTTAGACTCGGAGGTACCGGGTTTGATTCCTACTCGGGACACAAAAATATTTATTAATGTAAATAAATACATTTAATTAATATTTAATTTATTTATGATATTTCTCGAGTTTGGTACGCTGGAAACATTGACGAGCTTGCCACTTGTCATGATTGGCCTGTAGTAAAGTTGGCTAAATGTGAATCCACTTATTATATAATAGAGAGAAGATACTTTACTTTTTACATTCAACATCAGCCTTCAGACGACATTAATTCCTACCACTATGCCGGCTTATTAAAATGCTTCTTCACACTTCGTTTGAAGGACTCCAGGTTATAGGAATAGTGAAACACACTGAGAGGATTCCACATCTTCAGCGTGCGACAAATGTAAGTCTTCCACTTTATATCTACGCGTAGGGAGAGTGGCTATGGTATGTGGATGCATACCTGCCGACATAGTGGTAGAGACTGATTTCGGTCGTTAGTGGCTGGCGTCATGTCGTTTTCATACTTGGACCTCGCGTAACGCTTACCACCAGGTGGGTGCGATGTCAATTGTCGTGTTTTATTATTAAATTAAATAAAAAATCTAGGTTCTTCTCTTTACACTTCTGTAGCATTGCAGGTCGTTTATTATTTATTTATTTAACGTGATTGTTTTTTTTTTTAATACTATCACGACATGTGACCTTGGGCCCACCTGTTGGTAAGTGGCGCGCAAGGTCCATGAATGTTAGCAACTGAAGTCAGACACTCATGACTGACATCAGTCCCTAACACTATGCCGGCTTGACTAGATGCTTTTTCACACTTCGCTTGAAGGACTCCAAGTTATAGGAAAGTGGAAACACAGAGGCTGGATGAGCATTCCACATCTTTATCGTGCGACAGATGTATGAGTCACCAAATTTATAGGTACGCGAAGGGATGGTGACTACGGTATGTGGGTGCATATTCTGACCTGTGCGTGTGGTTCGCTGGAAGTCTAATATCGTGCTAAAATCTTGTTTTGAAGAAGGAAGCCACCTTTAATGCATGAATAGATTCGTGATTGATTGCGTTATCGATACCGCGTAATCTACCGATTAAGACTTCGTAATCGATTGTTCATGATAGCGATCTATATTAGTTTATCCATACATTAATTTCTAGTCTAAAATAATAAATCAAAATCAAATAATTTATTCAGTAAATAGGCAATATTTTTAGCACTTTTACATGTCATATTAGCACTTTTACACGTCATATTAGCACTTTTACACGTCATATTAGCACTTTTACAAGTCATAATAACTATTATTAGTATATGCGTGAAGGCGAGACAAACAGACAGATGGAAAATTTTCTTTAGGTTTTATCTTGTCCTTGAGCTCTATAAAAAAAAGTATCATATACAACCGTATCCCTTTCCGGGTACTCAGAAACGACGATTTATATTTTTAATGAAGCGGATTCTCATTTAGCCAACTTTACTATAGGCCCATCGTGACAAGACTAGCTCGTCGATGTCTCTAGCGTACCAAACTAGATAAATGTCACTAGTAGTACAAAAATAGCCCAAAATGCACAAAATACCTACAAAAAAAATACCATTTATAAATTTAAAAAACCTTTAGAGACGCAGAATTAATTGCTAGCCTTTTTGTCTCCAAATATGTATTTCTATTGGATTTAAAACCGCTATTGATTTGAATTGGTGGTAGCTACTCGCCGTAAAGTAGGTTTGTGGCACCGCTCACATCTCATTTTCCAACAGAAATGCATAATATTCACAGTTTAGCATAGATTCTTTATACACGTACCAGGGTTGCCACAATATGACTTTTTCTAACTTTTGGGATTATTAAAAAGGAAATCAACTACGCAATTTTTATTATATATTTTTTTCTTTTAATAAACAATTTGTTTCTTTTGTTTTGAAGATGTGGCTCGGTTGTAAGAACGCCTTTTCTTAACATCCTACAAAGGTCGGTTCAAACCCCCCCAGCATATATTAAAAAGAAATACACTTTCTTACGTACACTTGTAGATTTACAACACCACCGTTCCTGTACCTCGGAGAGCACGTTAAGCCGTCGGTTCCACTAATACCAACTTGTGGAATCGTTAATAAATTGTCATAATAAATTGACATCATATCCTCGCCAGGCCGTCTGGCCAGCGTGGCGAGTGTAGGCCAAATTCTCCAGATATATGTTTAAGTGGAGACTCTAGGGGCTGTAATGAATGATGAAGTATAAATCTGTATGTGGTTTTATCCTTCATAAGGATTAGAGAAATTCATTTATACTTTTTGGTCCGTTATAAAAACATGGTACATATATATTATACGGGGTGACTTTGACTAGACTAAAAATACTTTGTTCGACCTTCCTCCTTCTGTCTACGTCTCAGGTCACGCTGTCTACGTAGTAAGTCGATGTAGGGCTGCCACGTCACGTACAATAATATATATATATATATATATATATATATATATACGGGGTGACTTTGTATGGTCTTACGTTAGACTAATATGTTATTCTATTGATAAAAAAACAATTAACTTTTCTCAAAAAACCATAAAAAACTGTTAAATTTATGACATAAAAAGTAATTTCCGATATATGGTTTATTAGGAAAAGTTGTTTGTTTTTATCAATAGAATAACATATTAGCCTAACGTAAGACCATACAAAGTCACCCCGTATATATATATTATTATTATTGTACGTGACGTGGCAGCCCTACTTCGACTTACTACGTAGACAGCGTGACCTGAGACGTAGACAGAAGGAGGAAGGTCGAACAAAACCGTTTTGTATGGATTTACTGACAAATTAATGTGCATGACGCGGTGTTTGTCAATTTGGGCCAACTTTTAGTAACATGGTAGTTTGTTCATCCCAAAGGCTAAGGCTGAGTTGCACCAAAATTAAGTCTCTGTTATTGTAACGCCTAAAGTTAATATGGCGTTGATTGTATCAGTTTTATTTTGAAGGTCAGCCGCCAGCTTGTACATTTAAAGCCATTTTTAACTTTCATCGTAATATTTACAGAGTTATAATTTTAATTAAATATTTTTTAAATTTTAGAAGTTATATAGTTGTTATTTATAATTTAGTTTTTTTTCTTTTTGGTGAGTGCTTTTTTTTTAATGATTAAATTATTTATTTTTTAATTAAAAAATACTAACTCATTAAATAAAATAAATATAAACTAAACCTAATAGAAAAATATATTTTGTACATGGACATATTTCCATTTCATATATGTGCCAAATTTTAGACAGAAAAAAATGGCAAATACATAAACACTGATGAACGATGGAGTAGGTTCTGGAGTGGAGACCAACTGAAAACGTAAAATAGGACGACCCACCGCCAGATGGACAGATGACATGAGGAAGGTTGCTGGTGGGTGATGGATGAGGGTGGCTTGAAATCGTGTGAAATTGCGAGCTTTGGGGGAGGCCTATGTCCAGCAGTGGAGGGACACAAGCTGAGTCATGTCAACAAAGTCATGTTTTTGGCGAATATTAATTAATATTTGGTTGTATTTTGTTTGTGGTTTTGGTGACAAAGGCCTAAATGTTATTGTTGTGTTGCCTTCGGTTCGCAGAAACTCAAATCCTTATCGAATACAAAGAGACCTCTCACCTTGGATTGTGAGAGGCGGTAAATAGTTGCTAACGTAAAAAAAACAACTAAAAATAACAAAAAGAAGTTAGTTTTAGTTTTAATTATCTTATAAATTCTTAGTTACCTAATATAATGTTATTATCAACTACTTGTAAATAGGCAAGAAATATTTTTGCAAGTTCACGCGGATTTTTGTTTTTGCTGGCGCCTTTTAATCACGTCGATGCCTATTTACATAATATACCTTGTGGAGACGCTGACGTCACAAGCCTGGTTCATTAAATCAGGTATAGAAAGATCGATTCCAATTTCTGTGCGATTCGCACAGTCGTCCATTTCGCTCTTCTCAAAACATTGGCAGATGGTGCGAAGTACAGTCCCCGGATTTTGTTGGGGCCAGAAAACGGCCGGGGTCCCGAATCCCTGAATTGTATTTTCTATCTATATGTGATATAGTGCGATATTATAATGACAAATCGATACTTATAACTTACGAATAATATCTTTATGAGCTAGTGTTAACAAAGAACTAGTTCCGATCCAGTGAATCATTATATGATATTAGATACTTGCGCGTTACTTCAATTACAATACGTTAGTAGGTACATTAATTACTAATAATAAATATTTCCATTACATCGATTTTTGTATTAAGACTAATTTCTCATTTAGTTTATTTATTATATTATTATATGTAGTGTATGTATTAATAGAACGTTGTGTGTTACATACATACATTAGTATTTAGTTTATTATAGTATTTATTATTGTAGTTTAGATAATATAGCATATTTATTACGTAATCATATTTCTCTAATTGCACCTACCTTACGTCTTTAATGTTCTACAGTGTCCCTAAGGTTGGCTGTCAGAGAATGTCTAGCGACATTAAGTCCGCCCCTTGTATATATTGTGTAATAAAGTTTTAATAAATAAATAATTTCTTAGTAACTTTAATAACGTGATATATGTATATGTAGTTAAGCTGCTGGTCTTCTGCTAACAGCTTACTCATTGGACCACTTTGCTGCTTAGTCTTCCGCCAGACCGTTTCCCTTTCGGGGTGGTCAGAAACCATGCTTATAAAGAAGCGTGTTAAAACAATACAATTCAAATACAAACATACAAGTCACTACCAATACAAATAGAACAAGCTAGTTCAACTATTAAACAATAACAAACAATTCTATCGAAAAATTATAATAATAAAAAATATAAATAATATTATTATATTAAATAATAATATTTAAAAAAAATTTTTTTTCAGGAAACATACAACAATTAAAAAAATTACACAATCCAGCCAAAATTCCACTTGAATATTAAAGAATAATAAATAGGGGTATTTTCTTGATACCCACAAAAATATTACTAATAGTAATAATACTACACACAAATATTTCCATTATTATTCTTTATTATGCGGTGAGCGTTGTAGACACCCTCCCAGGTACCACCTCTAACGGCGCAAACATAGTAATCAGCGAAGTTGGCGTATTTGTGCAGCTTGAGGTTCTTAGCAGAAACCGCCGCACTTCCCGCGCTTGACGATGTCGTCGAGATGGAGCTAATGTGTCTAATATTGTTGCATCCCACACCAGAGACCTGCCAAGTTTCCACGGCCCAACCTAGACCCCTGGGTTCGTGAGCCACGCGGGCGCTGTTACACCATCTGTTGCCATTGCTCCGCACAGTTTACGAGTATATCAGAATTGTACTATAAACTAAAAAGGGAGGCCTCCTTAACTTAAACCAGCCTATTGTAGGTCGCAAGCCCGAGACACCATTCTTCTCATCTCCTTCCCACACACGATGGACCCGGCACCCGCACTATGAATCCATGGAATACTTACAATTTGTCTTATAAAAAAATTGTTTATTTGATTTATTAATTACCAAACCTTTGGGACAAATTTGAACTATGGTATGGATATTGCCAGTGTTCAACGTGCACTTTCAAATTGATTTTCTTGTTTCACGGAAGTTACAATCTTCTTTGACAACAATAAAAGTAGATTACGTAAAAATAATGTAACAAACATATTGTATGGAAATGGCAACCAATGGCCGCTCTATTTTAGACATATGCAATCTTCGCTATGTACGCGTATGTAGATTAATAACAAGTGTGCACTAGATGACATCACCAAGTGACTCTAGAACCCCGCGACTTATTTACATGCTCTAGTAAATTTCTACACCAAAACAATGTATACAATATATTATGACAAACCTACACTAGTCGTGAATTTTATGTATCTTGAGTACTCCGTGGTGTAGCGGTTAAGTTTGTCAATTTAGTTCGTTCTGGTCGGGACACATTTTTTGGTCATTATATCCCCTAGAACACAGCGTCCTAGACCTCCACTGCTGGAGATGAACATATTAATATATGAACAGTATAGTATAATCTACACTCGCCACGGTGGCCAGACGGCTTGACGAAGATATAATGTCAATTTTTAACGATGCCACAAGTTGGTACTAGTGGCACCGGGACCAACTGCTTCACATGCTCTACGAGGCACGGGAACAGTGGTGTTGTAAATCTATGTACATAAGAAAAGTTCTCATTGGTACATGCCGGAGGGGTTTGAACAGACCTTTGTAGAATTTAAGGAACGCGTTCTTACAACCAAGCCACCACCGCGCCATTGACAAATTAATTAGTTTTGTACGCTAGAGTTATCGGCGAGCTTGACACTTGTCATGATGAGACTATACTAAATATGAACCCACTCTTTCACACGAAAACTAATAAAAAAAAAACTATAAATTAAAAATATCCTCTTGAAACGACCCCTTAGAGATAACTTTCTTTGGCCAGACGGTTGGCTGAGTGTTGACCTCAAACGGCGCACATTCATAACCTTTTTTATTAGGTTGGCGTATTTGCGAAGATTGGGGTTCTCTGCAGAAACCGCCGCACTTCCTGCGGTCGACGAAGTCGCCTGGATGTGTGATGGAGCTAATGTGTCTACACATGTCGCATCCCACACCAGTGACTTGCCATCGCTCTGCGCAATTCAAGAGGGTTCTAAGTACTCCAGCAGTGACAAGAACCCTTCTAATGATATCGATATAGGACTTGCACTTCTAGCGCAGGAAAGCCCATGGTGTCCGACATTTTCGACGGGTTCTTCACACCGACACTGGTGCGTGTGGACAGTCCAGGCTCCGAGACCTAGCACACCGCCACATTTGTGTTGATGTGAATAATTTGTACTGACATCGTTTATTCCTATTCTTAGAATTTATTAAATATAATAATAATAAAAGTGAAATTCAGAAAAATACCGAACAAGTTTTGGTTTGCATATAATTTGGATACAGCTGTAACCTGATCGTGAGCCCATATGTGTGTATTGATAAAAAATAATTATAACAACGCGAAAGTGTGTCAGTCGGCGACCCGGCGACATTCGTTAGAATAAACGTGCCCATTGGAGCACGCGACACGACACTTCTTAACATTTAAGTAAGTCGATCAGGAGCTTGAACAAGGGACTCTGGGAAGTGCACAGAAAATTTTCAAGGCGTTGTCAAAACAGCTCGTCAACACCTCAGGAGAGAAGATTGCCCAGACCGGGCAATATTTGGGCCAAACGATCAGCATCGCCCTTCAACGTGGCACTTTGCCCATTGTTAGTGATTTGGAGCAAGTTTTTTTTATTTATATATATTTTTTTGTTATGGGTTATAGTTGTATATTTTTTCAAGTAGTTATATTATCAATTAAGTAAATATTATTTGTTTAAAAAAAATTTGCAAAACATTAATCATATAAATTATATAAATACAAGAGGGTAAAATGTGTTCAGTATGTGTTTTTTTATCATTTATTTATTTATTTATTTATTTATTTAATACTTTATTGTACAAAGACAAAGGCGGGCTTTAATGCCGCAAGACATTTTATCATAGCCAACCATTGGGAAAACTTTAAACTATTTACTGGAAAGTAGGTGCTGAAATATTAAATATAAATATCAAAAGTATTATTTAATAACTAGCCACATACATACAACTTCATATACATACATACATACAAATATACATATAATAAACTAAATACTAATACATAAACCTACACATACATACATACATACATAATAATATACTTACAAATTTTGTTGGGAAATGAAATGCGAATAGACCATTTTTTTAAATAGCGATCTGGTGGTTACTTGCCTGATGTTAGGAGGCAAATTGTTCCACAAATTTGTCGCTACAACGACAAATGAGTTTGAAATGAAACTAGAGTTATGCGAAGGGATCGAAAGAAGAGAGTTGTGAGAGGATCGAAGAGATTTATCATGGAACGAAGAGAGATAGGCAAAGCTGTTCTTGAGGTATTTCGGTGTCGCAGGTTCATTCAGAACAGAAAATAGTAAGCAAAGTACTCTAAGATTCCTGCGACACCGAATTGGCAGCCACTTCAACCTAGCGCGATACTCAGATATATGATCATATTTACGTAAACAATAGATGAACCGGATACATGCGTTAAGTAACCGATCCATCTTGTTAAGCAATACCTCTGAGATATCAACGCTGCACACGTCACCATAGTCGAGAAGAGGAAGGAGAAGGCTTTGGGCTAGGGTTATTTTAGCTTTTATCGGCAGAAAGTTTTTGAGTTTATTGAGAAAGTGCAGTGAAGAAAAAATTTTACGACTCGTGTTTTTCACCTGAGTTGTCCAGCTTAGGTTGGAATCTAGGTAAATACCTAGATTCTTTACTTCGCTACTAAACGGAATTGGAACGTTGTCAAACCGTACCGGGTCGACAGAACTAAGATCAACTTTGCATAGCTGTCGGGAACTCCCTATTACTATTGCTTGACACTTGGTCGGATTGACAACTACTCCAAAGCGTTTCGACCATGAGCTGATATTAAATAGATCTGAGTTAAGCCAAGCTATTGCACTATTAAGGGTGTCGACATCTGTCTGCACATAGAGCTGTAAGTCATCCGCATACAGGTGGTAGTGGCAATGAATAAGTGACGTAATGGCATTAATGAATAAAGAAAACAGCAGTGGGGAAAGAATGCCACCTTGAGGTACGCCCGTGTCCAAGTCGCACCACTCCGATGACACCTGATCAACCTGTACCTGTTGCTGACGACCATGAAGATATTGAGAAAACCATGACAGAGCATCCGGTGAGATTCTAAGACGAGACAATATAGAGATAAGCAAATCAGGATCCACTGTATTAAAGGCATTTGTGAAATCAATGAGTACAAGTACAGTTACTTTAGTTTCATCCATGCCTATTCTGATGTCTTCAGTTACTTTAAGTAAAGCTGAAGTTGTGCTATGACCAGAACGGAAACCAGACTGGTAGGGGTTTAAAAGATCATTAACACCTAGGAATTGGGACAACTGTTTATGGACAACAGACTCAAGGACTTTAGATAAGAAAGGTAAAATTGATATTGGTCTAAAATGGGTAGGAAGTGTAGGTGAAGAAATTTTCGGAAGTGGGATAATATAAGCTTTGCGCCATTGAGAGGGAAATTGACCAGAAGTAAGGGAAAAATTAATAATATGACATAAAATAGGTAAAAGGAGGTCAATTATGGTAATGATCATAACACGACTTATGGAATCACATCCTACTGCTTTGGAAGTTATTGAGGTTATCGTCTTAAGAACAACATCACTAGAAACCTCTGTCAGGTAAAATGGTTCAACATCATCAGGCATGCACATCTCAGCAATCTCGGCCAAGGTACTAGTTTTTACAACACTGTCCAGCACTGGAGCAGCAGAAAAATGAGCGTTAAGTTGATCAGGTGTCACAGAACCCAGATTGACTTGACCGCGACAGCGCCCCAGCCCTAGTGAATTGAAGAATTGCCATATTTTTGAAGAAGATTTGTTGGTTATATTTTCAAAGAAGTAGTGACGTTTGGCAATTCTGCATACCTGATTGCAGCGGTTCCTCGCAACCCTATACGCAGACAGATTATCATCACAGCGGTTCCGTCTATACTTTCGGTAAGCACGGTCTCGTCTCTTCATTGCCATTCGTACATCCTCCGTCATCCATGGAGCAGGTGCCCGCTTTAATTTTGTGGGTCGAAGTGGAGCATGAGCATCATACAGCTTGAGCAGCTCGCGATTAAATATGTCTACCATATCTTCAATTTTATTGGCAGTAAGTAAGGAATCCCAATCAATACGAGCTGCGTCTTCCCGCAGTTTAGTCATGTTCATTCGAGAATAATGACGCATCACTACTGTCGGCGGGCGATACCTAGGTGGTCTCACTTTGTACGAGGCGAAGACGAGATCGTGGTGGGAGAAGGGAGCAAGGAGTTGACCGTGGCTGGCAACAACATCAGGACGTGATGTAAATATGAGGTCGAGGAGAGTAGATGTTGTAGCTAGATGATGAGTTGGGCCAGACGGCAGAGGAGATAAATTAACTGACGAAGTGACATTGAGTAGTTTAGACGACCTGGATTTGCCAACCTGACGGTCATCTAGGAGACAGGTGTTGAAATCGCCCATGATGACGTGATGAGTATAAAGGGGTACCAACTCCTCAAGAACGCTTTCAAAATGAGCGAAGTAGTTTATGGAGGGAGGGCAATACACTACTCCAACCAGCACTCGACTTCCCAAAGACTGTATTTCTATAAATAAATATTCAATAGAGGCCGAATACTGGTTAGGTGAGGAACATATTAATTTGTATGACAGATCCGCGCGTAAATATATGGCTACACCACCTCCATTTGCGCCTGTGCGATCGTTCCTGATAAGAATATAACCTGGAAGAGAGTAAGAAGTAGAAGCAAGAGAAGGTTTAAGCCAAGATTCAGATATAAGAATAGCATCAATTAAATTTGGAGAAGTGAAAGTAGATAAAAGATCGGAATAATGCGCTGGCACGCTTTGAGAATTAATGTGACATAGGTTAAAGTTTTTTTTATATGGGGAAAATTCATTGTCTAATAAGATATCTAAGCTAACTTCGGCATCGTGAACGGAATCTAAACTAACTTCGACATCGTGAAAGGAATCACCAGATGTGCTACTTGAAACGGAATAAAAAGAGTCATCCTCACTATATAAATTCATATTTTAAGTTGTAAGTAAAGTATATAAATAATATATATATATATATATATATATATATATATATATATATATATATATATATATATATATATATATATCTAAATATATTGTAAATAATTATATTAAACTAATAGATAAAAACTAATCTTATGCATATCCTGCCGGTTGGCGATGATTTATCAGATTTATCGTTAAAACAATACTAAAGTGATTAATACAGATAAAATTTACATAAAGCATTGGCATTGATATGAATTTTATCAAATTAAATACTAAAACTACAATGTAAGACAAAACAAAAACAAGTTATAAAATGAAACAAATTCTGAACGGACAGTAAGAATCTATGCCAATACTTAATTTAAAAATAAAAACAATAGTTTTGCGTTCAAAACCGTCACCGAA
Source organism: Tinea semifulvella (assembly GCA_910589645.1). Lineage (NCBI taxonomy): Eukaryota > Metazoa > Arthropoda > Insecta > Lepidoptera > Tineidae > Tinea > Tinea semifulvella. The sequence continues at coordinate 10,665,571 of OU342599.1, forward strand.
CTGTTCAATCACGCTGTACACTGCGGGTTCACTAATAATCTAAACTAAAAACAAATAATCACGCAATGTACCTACAAAATAAATGTAAACAAGCACTTTTTAGTCCGTACCGAACGCGGCCCTGTTATTTAAAATTCCTTATTAATTACAATTTACATTGGTCTGGGTTAGGTTATCTTTGGTGAAATATGTGCTGCATTGCATTATTAATTGATTGTTCATTATGCGGGCTATTTGTTACAGACAAACATAGTTGCCCATTACACCCTAATGTTGTGTTTGCCACCTAAAGCTTGTGTACTGCATGTGTTGACAATAGGTACATAAAAAAATATTAAATAAAATATCACACAAATATAGTGTACCATTATCCTGCATATACCCTCTCCACATCAGCACCCATCACCTCACATGATGGAACCCGAAAACATCATTAAAATTTACCATTTAAGTTTATTCTTTAAACATGCATTATCTAGGCAAAAGGAGAACTTAACAAAGTGACAGTATGATGCTGATACAGAAAGTGATGTGATGTAAAACAATAACAATACCAAACCAAACTAAGATACACTTGACCGTCTCAGAAAAGGGTTTCTACCAGACTAAACAATGATTATGTGTATAAATGTAAATAAAAAGGAAAATCATTCTAATACAAGTTTAATATAGCCGGCCACACTCTTTATTTCTCTTACACTCTATTTATCTTAGTAGCAGGTTTCCAATAATATCACAGTCACGAAGAAATAGCCAATTAGTCACATCAATTGTTAGATCTCGTAGTGTCATGGTATAAATCTCTAGATTTGAGTTTTATTATTAACTTTGTCGTGTCCTAGGATTTTTTTTTATAATTTAGGCTTAGCAGATCAGTTTTAGTATCATCACGACCGTTTCCCTTCCGGGGTGGTGACCACTCTTATAAAGAAGCGGAATCACATTTAGCCAACTTTACTATAAGCCAATCATGACGAGTGGCAAGCTCTAACGTACCAAACTCGAGTAAAATCACAAATAAATTAAATAAAAAATAAATTTATTGATTATTGATTGAACAAAAGGGTATGTATGAAGAGGTTGATGAATGTCGACGAAGCGAAAGAGGTCACGTGATCGTGTCAAGTGGCGCTTAATTGTCTGGGATACTACCGCGCAAGGGATCTGGCGTGAAGATATGTATGTATGTAAAATTATTGATTTAAATTAATAAATATTATTGTGTTTCGACCAGTCGTAAATCCACGGACTTAACCGCTAGACCTCGGAGGCAGATTATTTTTAGATCAAAGTCAAAGTCAAAATATCTTTATTCACGTAAACCTATTACAGGCATTTATGAAACGTCATTAATTTAATTATTTTGAATGATTCTACTCCTGCTAGTAGAAGACTAAGCAGCAAAGTGGTCCAATAAGTAAGCTGTTAGCAGAAGACCGGCAGCTTGTGAGTGAGTGACCTGTTAATGTTTAATCTGACTGAGAAAGGAATCTGCAAGGAAAACTCAGCTATTTCAGATTTACAAAATAAAACATATACAGAACTGCACCACAACGATATGACTAAATTCTACCGCCATTGGTAAGTCGTATCTGATCTAACAATGGAAACAGTTGTACGAGTGTAAATTGTTGCGTAAATTAAAAGGCAATATTTAATGTTTTTGTTATTCATTCGCATTTAATAAAGTAATGGGAAATTTTAAGCAAGTTATGAGCAAAGTATAGGCAATGATAACAACGCTGATTTCAGAGGCGTACATCTGCAACTGCCTCCGTGCTCTAGCGGATTTAGACTCAGAGGTACCGGGTTCGATTCCTGGTCGGGACACGAAAATAATTATTATTGTAAATAATTACATTTAATTAATATTTAATTTATTTGTGATATTTCTCGAGTTTGGTACGCTGCCGCGCTGGAGCCATCGACGAGCTTGCCACTTGTCATGATTGGCCTATCTATAGTAAAGTTGGCTAAATGTGAATCTGTAAAATTTGGCGTATACTCGCCACGCTGCGCTGGCCAGACGGCTTGGCGAGGATGTGATGTCAATTTTTATGGCAATTTATTATCGATTCCACAAGTTGGTATTAGTGGAACCGGGACCGACGGCTTAACGTGCTCTCCGAGGCACGGGAACTCATTGGTACATGTCGGGTGGGTTTGAACCGACCTTTGTAGGATTTAAGGAACGCGTTCTTACAACCGAGCCACCACCGCGCCTTTAGATCGTTTTCCATACGATAAAACAAAAAATACATTATCGGTTCGGCCTCGGCAAGTACCAACGAGAAATACTTTTCTTACGTACATTTGTCATAGGTTTACAACACCACCATTACCGGACCTCGGAGAGCACGATAAGCCGGTCCGGATTCTACTAATGCCAACTTGTCGAATCGTTAAAAAATATAAAAAAAAAAAATCAAAAAAAAAAACTAATTATAAATAAAACTAAAACTAAAACCTCTTGCCTCCGTGGTCTAGCAGTTAAGTGCGTGTATTTAGATTCAGGGGTGCCGGGTTCGATTCCTGGTCGGGACACAAAAAATATTTATTATATTTAATTTATTTGTGAAATTTCTCCAGTTTGATACGATTGATTGATAAACACCCAGACCGAGACAAATTATACAATGTAGAACTTGCCCCCGGTGGGAATCGAACCCACGACCTCCTTAGTTTACGGCAACATTTGTTACCACTAGACCACGGAGACGGTGAAATATATCGTTAATGTATACAAAAATTTAATAAATTATATACCTAAACCTTCCTCGAGAACCACTCTATCCATTGGTAAAAACAGCATGAAAATTGGTGCTGTAGTTTTTGAGTTTATCGCGAACAGACAGACAGACGCGGCGGAGTACTTTATTTTATGATATGTTGAGATTTTATTCTTCTTTAAATATTGTCAAACCACCCAAAACAGCACATGTATAAGAATAATGGGAGCGAAACGTTTGTCTATTGTAGCACCGAATAAAGCGAAAGAAAGTGGTGTTGACAAAGGTCGGAAGTGGTTTCTTTTCGCCTAACGATCCTTGACGTACAGATAGCTAAACGAACGCTGGCCCATTAGAAAAAAAATCGCGAATATTTTGAATTGTTAAAAACTGCCTCCGTAGTCTAGCGGTTAAGTCCGTGGATTTAGACTCGGAGGTACCGGGTTCGGGTAAATAAATACATTTAATTTATTTGTGATATTTCTCGAGTTTGGTACGCTGGAGACATCGACGACCTTGCCACTTGTCATGATTGGCCTATAGTAAAGTTGGCTAAATGTGAATCCGATTATTTATAAGCGTGGTTTCTGACCACACCGAAAGGGAAACGGTCGTGATGATACTTTACTTTACTGGTAAATACTGTATTATAAAATAATATAACGAACACACTAACGCACATACAGGCACACACAAACTTATGATGATACAAAATGATGTTAACATAACTGGGTTCAGCTGTATCTTCTGAATACTCCTGATACACAGATAACTTTTTCGGGTGATAAGGATCAAAACAAATGTCAGATTCTATTTGTAAAACAATTTTTTTTGCCTTGTATTATATTTTATTCTAAAATTATTGTAAATAATGTTTTTCTTAATAAAATATTTTTTATTTTTATTGTACTAAAAAAAATGCACAAAGGGCCAATAAGAGAGTTTTAAGTGTTAGGAGTATGTACACAAAATATTAAAAAGAAAATAATCGATTGAAATATGTATATTATTTACTAATACAAACAATATAAAAGAATTACAATATTAAATAAACTATATTACAACAAAATCTAATATTAACCTAAAAAAATATAATAATAATACATAAAAAAAATAGCTCCTCCAAATCGCTGTCTTGTGGCATGGTGCCCAATACACTAGCAGCATTTCCCCTTTGAATTAGGATACTTAATTTTTAGGAGAAAAAACTGCCAGCCCTATTGTCACCAGAGACGTCAATGAGCCTTGGAACAATTTCTTTATAAATTTACTAATTGAATGAATAGCTTTTCTAATTAAGATAAATCGGCCGAGAACGAGAAATATAATGAATTCAAAATATCTTTAAAAGTAAAGTATCATCACGACCTTTCGGCGTTGTCAGAAACCACGCTTTTTTAAAGAAGCAGATTTAACTAACTTTACTAAGACCCATCATGACAAGCGGCAACCTCGTCAATATGTCTATCGTACCAAACTCGAGAAATATTACAAATAAATTAAATATAGCTTTATAAATTTATTATTATTATTGTGCCCCGACGCAATCGATCCCGGTACCTTCGAGTCTAAATCCACGGACTTAACCAATATTAAATATTTATTTAAAGCTATTTTTTACGCAGTCCCGTTTTTTTATTTTATATTGCACACTGCTAAATAATAATCTTATTGAATGAGTTAGTTTACCTGACTGTACAAGTCCAGCCAAGGAGACTTATTTGCGACGAGCGATTTCCAATTTTCCGCATAATTAGCCATTGAGAATTATAAAAGCAAATACTGATTGTCTTGTTCGAAATTTCATGGTGGATTCTAGATAATGAGCCGATTTTCGTAAAACAATAACCTATATTTGCATCTAAATTAAAGAGATCTAATAAAAGATACGCTGGAGACATCGACGAGCTCTCCACTTGTCATGATTGGTCTATAGTAAAGTTGGCTAAATGTGAATCCGTTTATTTATAAGCGTGGTTTCTGACCACCCCGAAAGGGAAACGGTCGTGATGATACTTTACTTTACTTTTTATAAAATGTTTGTTACATTATTTTTTACATCATCTAACTTTTCTAGTAGAAGTTATTATTTATAGATAATTGTTTTTTTTTTTTAATCATAACTAATCTGATTAATGCTTGAAGCTAACGTCAACCTTATGATTAGCAATTGGATGATAAGTCTTGTTTTAAGCGATGTTAATTCATATAAATATCACCATGGCAAGCTTACAATATTAGTTCCCTTTGAAAGTATAATTGGCATTTGACATCATTGCAAATGAGAACAAAAAATAGGTGGTAGACGGACTGATGGTGGTAATTTGTCCCAATCTGCCAGGGCGGGAATGTATCCACTATTCGTGCCTGATGGGTTCGGGACTGATGTCAGTCATCAGTGTCTGATTCCAGTTGCTAACATTCACCACTTACCATCAGGTAAGGTCACATGTCGTGCTAGTATATATAAAAAGAAAAGTGTGCAACTATAATGACGTCATTTGTAATCGAATAGTGGAACTTTTTCCTAATAGTCAATTGAGCAATAATTGGAGCTAATGTCCTATGATTAGTGTTTTTAAAGGCTATTACTGACACTTACAGACTGGATTGGGGATGGGGACACTCCCCCGTTATCCCCGGCAGGATCTCAGCGGGTAACCATCCGCCGGTAATTCATGCACTTCCAGTGCTGGGCGTCGTAACATAACATAACAGCGCCCATGTTGCTCAGGAACCCAGGGGGCTAGGTTCGACTGCTTCATCTCTCTTCCAGGTGCACTTCTCTAGAATGGTATCCCATTGAGGGGCCGTGCGCAAGACGGAGCTTGGAAATGCTTGAAGTCTCCGTGGTCGACCCGATAGAGCATACGACTCGGACGACAAAATCTTGGCTCGACAAAATTTTTTGGCTTCTCCATACAAACTACAATTTGTATGGATAAGCCAAAATATTTTGTCACTGCCAAAAAAATGTTTATAAAAAAAAATAGTTTGTTTCTATCAATAGAATAACATATTAAGTCATTATTATTATTATTAAAAATATATATATTATTATTAATTATTTTAAATGATTCTATTCCTGCTAGTAGAAGACTAAGCAGCAAAGTGGTCCAATAAGTAAGCTGTTAGCAGAAGACCAGCAGCTTAGCAGAACAACATTAGTCTACAGTTAGGGCATACAAAATCAAGCGGTATATATATATATAAGTTCACATTTTAACATCGACGGTCCCTGTGGACTTCTTTCTAACTTGTTCCAAATCCTCTGAGAGCTGGACCAGTTTAAAACCGTAACACAGCGTGCCAAAAGACAATTTAAATGTACCAATAACCCACATGTCTGGATTACTTACACTAAATAGGAAAAACTACGTGTGTGACACATATTTCCTACTATTGGAAACTAACAAATCCCTTGGGTTGTAGAAGCAAATAAATTATGTAACTAATAACACATAGCTGAGCTAAAGAGTCAAAGTCAAAATGTCTTTATTCCCGTAAGAAAACAGGCAATGATTTAATAATAAATATAATTTAAATAGGTGGCGCGGTGGTGGCGCGGTGGTGGCGCGGTGGTGGCGCGGTGGTGGCTCGGTTGTAAGAACGCGTATATAAAGGTCAATTCAAACCCACCCGGCATGTACCAATGAGAAATGCATTTTTCTTACGTACATTTGTCATCGATTTATAACTCTATCGTTTCCGTGCCCCGCAGAACACGTCGGTCCCGGTTCCACTAATGCCAACTTGTGAAATCGTTAATAAATTGTCATAAAAAATTGACATCATATCCTCGCCAATCCGTCTGGTCAGCGTGGCGAGTATAGGCAACTTTCTCCAGTTCTGGAAGGCCCATCTCCAGCAGTGGAGGTCTAGGACGCTGTGTTCTAGGGGCTGTAATATAGGCGGACTGATAGTGGTTATTTGCCCAGTCTGCCGGGGCGGGGACGTATCCACCGTTCGTACCGATAAACCATGTAGTGTTTCGGGATCAGGCTTGAATTGCCGTCATGCCCAGTCAAGCCGGCATAGTGTTAGGGACTGATGTTAGTCAAGAGTGTCTGATTCCAGTTGCTAACATTCATAGACCTCTCGCGCCACTTACCATCAGGTGGGCGCGTGCACGTAATGTGACCTTGAAAAAAATGGTATTATGACTGTCACATAAAATGCATTTTATTTCAAAGCGATACTGTCTCTGAGTATTTTTTTGGTTAAATCGAAAGGCACTTGTGCTATTAAAAAAAAAATCGTAGACAAAAGAGTCATAGACTGTTGGACATGGACCTTCCAGAATTTTTGGAGAATTTGGTCCAACCCGTCTGACCAGCGTGGCGAGTGTAGGCCAAATCCTCCAGATATATGTACTGGAAGGCCCATCTCCAGCAGTGGAGGTCTAAGATGCTGTTCTAGGGGCTGTGATAAATAAGTGAATAACTTTACTATAGGTTTGCCGTCGTACCTAGTCAAGCCGGCAACCAGTCAAGACTGATGTTAGTCATAAGTGTCTGATTCCAGTTACTAACATTCATATACCTCGCGCGCCACTTACTATCAGGTGGGCGCAAGAACACATATCGTGCTAGTATTTTATTTATTTATTTATTAAGAAAAACTATTGACATTTAATTCACAAGTATAGATACAAAAATAGAAACAGAAAGTCATTTACAAGTTTTCACTAGTAGTGTTAGAATAATACATATTATGAACGATGACAGCATCTACAAACTATCACTTCATGCAATAAACGAATAACTGTACATTAACAAAACTATTATCGTTTAAAGAACCTTAAGTTAAACGCATTTCTCACCACTATCACCTTGTCATAAAATATATTAACATCAGTTTCATCAATTAATGTATTAAGTTTTACAAGCTCTAATTAAAAATGTATTTTGTCTGTAGTTAGTGCTCGCCATTGGTATGCGAAAGTTGTATAAATAAACAAAAGCCCTTTCATGGCAAGTGACAAGCTCCTCGATGCCCCATTATCTCGGCGTCTAAATCTACGGTCTTAACCACTGTTTAGATTTTAACAAGTTGATCAGTAGTTAGTAAGTCTGTAAGGCTATCCACTTTCAAAACCAGACCGATTAAGATCCGGGTCAAAAAGGCAACTGAAAGCATTTAATTGTATAATAAAATTATAAATATACCGAATCGAAATACAATTTGTAAAAATCTAAATTACAATTGCTTGTTGGCCAGACACGTGGCGCGTGGAAACTTTACAAAATTTAAACAAAATAGACATAATTAATACTCGGATTAAAATACTGCGTATAATTTATTAAAGAGCAAATATTTTAATATTATAATCTAAAATAAAAATAAAGAGCCACGTATTTTTTTTTTTATTATTCAGTAATAAAATGTTAAGATACGGTGCAGAGAAGTTTTCCTAAAAATATCGACACTCATAGTCAGCCTAATCAAGTAGGTAACGAAAGGTAGACGGAAGTAGAAGAATATTATATTGGTTAAATTTGGGAAAAAAAATCATTCCATCATGGAATTATATCGGACTTGAATGGTGGTCCCGACTCTATACAGATTTCAAGAATCCCTTGCTGGAAGGAATGATTAAGTGGAAGTCGCTGAGGAATAATTTAAGAATCGGGTATTAGTCTATAGTCACACGAATTGAACATGTTCAATTCCATTTGCGGCGATTACATTTTTATTCGCTGCCAGCCAATGAGGTGTATCACTAACTTTTTAACACGATAGATGGCGTATGATAGATGATACCTAACATAACTGTCAGTTGCAAAGAAAACTTGTATTTTCATTACGAAATTTATTATTTTCTGGATATTATGCCGAAGTGAGCAGCTTTTAAGTGTACAAATCGAGATTTCTAAGCGAAATCAAAAATATGGTGATCTAAAATTGCCGTTCAATTAATAAAACCTTTTTTCTTTTTAAAGACGGTGTGCGCTTTCTTAATTCGTCTTTTAAGGTAGGTAACGTTAATTTAAAATACACTTTTCTGTTTTAAACATATAATACGTAAACATTAAAAAAAATGCGATATAGGTGTAAAATAAGGTACCATTGCCGCTAGCGACATCTACATAAAGCTTGGCCTGATACACCCCATTGCAGAGAATATTTGCATCGTGTGACTATAGCCAAAATATAAAAAAAACTACGCAATTATTTATTATATGTGTCATTTATTTACATGTGTTTTTTTGCTTCTCTAATTGCAGTTGTTAAAAAAAATAAGTATGTGCCAGTAAGTTAAATACAGTATTTATCTGTAAGCGTAATTGAGCTACCCATGTTGGCTCATTTCATAAAAATGATTGTTTTTTTTTTAACAAGATATTGTGTGATACCGCATCCACCTGATGGTAACCGGTACGCATGTTCCAAGAATAAAAACAACTGACAGCCACTAACAACCGACATCAGTCTACACCATTATGACAATCTAACTTTTTCACTTAAATAAATAGACTACGGCCGCGCCGGGGTCATCCAGGCCTGAATGGCTATTCGTCTTTTTTATCTGGCAGGATCTCAGCAATAACATTATCAATAGTATCTCCAGATCTCGAACTATGTCAGAATTACGCACGGCTCATGAAACCAACCTGAGCGATATGTTCTGCTGACTTTGGATCTAGTACCTGTTGGTCTTCGAAGAAGGTTTGCCAGGCTGGCGAAGCATAGGTGAGACGGGAACGAATGCGAACGTCTTGTAGGTCCGGAACCTTTAGCCTGATTGACAATGATGCCGGCTTCTTCACCCATTTATTAACGTCCTGTTAATAAATAGGTGACTAGACAGCAGGTGGGTTGGCAGGCAACCAGTAATTCATGCATTTTTGGTGCTGGGCGCCTGTTACTGGTATAACAACTCACGCGGGAGTTTACCTTTGTTCAAAAAGCGAGCGCCATCTATACGCGACGCATAAAACTACGACGCCAACACAACTTCACAAAGCTTTAGCGCGTAATTTTGTACAAAGTGTAGTCAGCGTCGTAGTTTCAAGATTTATTACTAGATGGCGCGCAAGAAATTTATTTATATAATGTCCCCATCCCCAACCCAGGCCCATCCATCATCCGGGCCTGGACGACCCTGATTGTTATTAAATATGTTTCAACTAAAATTCTATTTTGTTTTAAATTTGATTTGTCATTAAGTAAAGTACAGGTAAATATTAAAAAAAAACTATGTAGGTACAATATGATATTTTTATTTTTTGTTTAGTAATTTACATTAAAAGGGAATTAATTCTGAAAAATCACTTAATCTAAATGTTGTTCTTGGCACTCCTGCAAACGACGACGACTAAAATTTTCTATCACTGCATTTTCTATCTTTTAATTCCTGTTCTAACAGAATTTTGTATGGATGAAATTTCTTATCATTCTTTAAAATGCGCTGCAACGTCGGTCTGGGTATATTCAATGCACTTGAACGCTTACGAATGGATTGGGTAGGATTTTCACGAACTGACTCTTGCACTACGTCGATATTTTCTTCCGTTCGTGATGTCATTGGTCGGCCCGATCGTTGTTTATTTGGATAAAGTAGAGTCTCCTCGAACTTTTGAACCCAATTCTTAATCGTTTGTGCACTAGGACAGTCATTAAACGTGCGTAAATTGCGATACTCTCTAAATTTCCGCCGCGCAATGGTGACCGAATCATTGTTGCGATAAAACCCACGCACACAAAAAGCACGGCCCGCTCCGGTGAAACGCTCCATGGCGACTGAATTCCGAAAGACCGTTGGTGCTTCCCCCGCACCCTGCGCTCCATTCCTGCGCGCCGTTTGAATTTTATTCGAAATATAAATTTCAAAGGACTTATGGGCAGCGTTGCCGATTTGGGGAGAATTCCCCTTTTTGCGGGGAATTGGCGTATATGGGGGTCGAAAAAGGGTAATGAGAATAAAAGGGGATTTTATGCAATGGCTTGAATGAATAGTTCGTTCCGTTCACTTGAACTTGAATGAATGAATTGCGTCATTATTTAATTTATTGATACCTGTATAAAAAATAAGTTAAATTGTAGCGATTGTTATCGACAATGACCAGGGATGAACGTTTTCGGCTGCAAACGACATCCTTTGCCTCACACCATTTTTAAGAAAACAACTGTCAGACGTTACTTGTTTTTTTTTTGCTCCGCTGCAACAGCTGCTCGAAATTTTCAAATTGATATATATATTCATATTAACATACAATATACAATTCGACTCATCATTTGCCAGATATTGTACACCCCCCAGCTTGGGTAAGTATTAAATAGAAAATAGTACGCGGTCACTTCATGACCACGTGCAGAAAAATATTTTTGTGCACCACCGCTGCAGTCTCACCATCTAACTGGTATCTTGTCTTGGTGTAGACTGAAGTGGTGGTGGATTTGGAGATGGAACGTAACGCGTGTTCCCCGTGCGTTCCAGGGTTCTATGTCTGGACTTTAGAGCTGGGGCCCAGCTTGAGAAGATAACCCCGCTGCCCAGGATCCCCGTGACGCCTCGTTGTCCGCTTGGGATCGGCAGCGCTCTCCGGGTCCCCATCTTCAGGCTCTCCGAGGGAAGGTACCCCTACGTACGGTCAACGGATGCATAAAGAGTGATAGGGCTAAGTTTTGGCTTACGACCCTCCCTTTATATAATTGTAGATTCTCTTGCTTTGTTAACTTCATCTTGCTTAATATATTAACTTCCTTGCTTAAATTCCTAGTTTTATTTGAATGTCCCGCTTAACGTGACAAAATAAAGTTTTCAATTTCAAAATATTTATTATTATTATTATTATTATTATTTTCCTACAAACATAAACTTCGAGGGGAATTTTACTACAAAAAGGGGAATTTTTAAACATGACGCGGGGAATTTACAACACAGCTTATGGGACACCCTGTATTATCACGACCGTATCCCTTGCTCAGAAACAGGAATCTACGGCCTTAACCGCTAAACCACGGAGACAGCAGTTAAAAAAGTTTTCTGCAACCCGACCACATAGAAAAGTCATTTTTCATTTAAAATTTAATTTCATACTAGGCATAGCTTACTGTGTAAATACATAGGTTTATGCATCAATAGTTTATTTTTTTGATAATGTTTTTCTGTAAGGAAAATAACTCCAATAATCTAAATTAGATGGATAGAAATAATGTTTGGCAGAAGAAATATTGCGTTTCGATCTTCAATTAATCCTAATATTTTAAAATTTTCGTCGTCCTTTTATTTCTTAGAAATAATTATTATGTTTAAAAAAAAAGGATTGTAATCCATAGTTTTTCGGTAATGCGTCTATAAATGTCTCAAAACGCTTTTTTACAAAGGGCTTGGTTAAAATGATAATTTGGAATATTAAAAGAAGAACGCAGAACCTTGCAGTCGCGGGTTCACTTTGGGTCACGGCATTTTTGCGGGCCCTCATGACGTCAGGCTAAATAAATGTGCACGCGCACCATCACGCGTCAGTTTACTTTGCATACAAAAATAAAACGTATTAACACGTAATAGGGTGCTTTTTCACGTGTAGAATCTTTGGCTTCCAAATAGGGTTGCCACTATATTTTAGGATATTTATTTTTGTCTTGTGCTGTTTAATGGGGTGTATCAGGCAAAGGTTTTTGTAGATGTCGCTATCGGCAATAGTACCTTGTTTACACCTATGACGCATCATTTTTAACATGTTTTTGTAGTTTTTAATTTTTATAACAAGAAAATGTATCTTAACGTTATCTACCTTAAAAGACGAATTAAGAAAGCAAACATCGTCTTTAAAAAGAAAAAAGGTTCAATTAATAGAACAGCAATTTGAGATCACTATATTTTTGATTTCGCTTGGAAATCTCGATGTGTACACTTAAAAGCTGCTCACTTCGGCCATAATATCCAGAACATAATAAATTTCTTAATAAAATTCAAAGTTTTCTATGCAACTGACAGTTATATTAGGTACCATCGATCATGCGCCATCTACCGTGATAAAAATTTAGTGATACACCCCATTGTAACGCTTAAAGTTTAAAAGTTTGTGTATATTTTTTATAGAATATGACCTAAATTATATAAAGATGACCATTTGTTAAATTATATTACAATATATTAAAATTAAACAATTTTTGCATGTCACAAAAATAGCTATGTGCAGAGCCAACTTACTAACCATAATAACTGTATGTATATTTGAAGCAAATTAATGATTTAGGAGCAGTGGTGGCTTGGTTGTTTTTTTATTAATTTAAATTACTTACTTAATGCACTTAAAAATAGTACAGAGGCGAGCTATAATGCCAATATTCTTTACCAGCTAACCTTGGGGATAGAGTAAGGTGATAGGCAGGATGAAAAAATAAAAAATAATAATCATACAGTAAATAAGTTACCTAACACATAAACATCATTAACTACACATAAGGACACTACATACATACAAATACATTTGAGAGAAATAAATACACAGTTATTAGACAAAATGCAAGGGGGGTTATTTATAGTGGACTGTATGAATCTAAGGAAAAAGCTAGTTGCATTAATAACAAGGCTAAGAAGTTGGAAAATGGGATATTGCAAGGAGTACGCACCTGATGTCCTTCGGGGGGGGTGACGTCTTCCCGTATGCTCACTTCACAAACACTGCTTTTAATACACCGGCCGGTAATGATACAAATAATTGTTAAATATTAGTTTTTATGCGTGTGCGCAAGCAACACGACCGCTTCACTCGACGACACGAAATTGTGCCTCTGGATTTAGGGACGGGAGAGGATCGATTCATACATCAATTGAATACAGGCGATACCAGTTATTAAACATACGTACATATCTTCACGTTTTTTTTTTTTTTTTTTATAGGCGGTGCATCGATAAATCATCAATGATACGCCCCCTGCCTGAAGGGCCAACGCGGGTGGGGATCGCATGCCCGACTCATCCGTGAAGCTTCCTAAGGAAGCCCCAGGGCGCCTACGGACTAAAACCCTATAAACCGTCTCTATCTCACTGTTGGCCCTGCGTGCCTTAACAGCTAAGTCTGAGTCGTGGCTACGGAGTGAAGGCACTCGTTCGCCGCGTAATATCTTCGCGCCAAATCAATAGTGTTTTATTCTATTTCTCCAGGAACATTGTGGTTATCAAACGTATAAAGACGCTGATAGACGGTGCACATCTAATGGCCAAGGGTAGCTTATTCCACTGGCAAGCCGCAGATACAGTAAAGCAGTGTATCTGGTTGAGAAATGAGAAGGAATCTTAAGCTGGTTGTTGTATGAGGAGCGAAGCGCACAGTTGTGCGTATTACAAAGGAATTCGAAGCCGGACTGGTTTATAAGAATACTTTCCTTAAAGTCCTAATAAATTCTATCCCCGGCATGTACCAATGAGAAATACACTTTTCTTACGTACATTTGTGATAGATTTACAACACCACCGTTCCCGTGTCTCGGAGAGCACGTTAAGCCGTCGGTCCTGGTTCCACTAATACCACTTGTGGAATCGTTAATAAATTGTCATAAAAAATATATTAGACCCCGCCAACCCGAGTCAAATTCCTCAGACGATTCTGGAAGGCCCATCTTCAACAGTGGAGGTCTAGGACTGTGTTCTAGGGGCTCTGATAAAAGGGTTCTGAATTTGATTATGTACCAAATGTGTTTGATTGACATATGTATTTTTTTAGGCTTTAAAAACTACCCGTTTACTAATGACCTAAATTTTACAGGCACTTGTCAACCCTATTGCGTTCCCGCGGCCGAACCCCACGCGCGCCCTTGAGACCTCGTGCAATGTCACGCCCAGTGTTGTGAACATTTTGGCGGAAAATTAGATAACTTAAATGTCCTAATTATAGGCTATAACTCTTTCTCACTAATCGACACATAGTTTATTTGTTTTGTTTGGTAAAGGCGAAGGATTTATGAGTTTAAAAACTACGCCTTTTTTACGACATGTGACCTTGCGCCCATCTGATGGTAAATGGCGCACGAGGTCTATATAAATGTTAGCAACTGGAATCAGACACTCATGACTGACATTAGTCATTATGTCGGCTTGACTGGGCATGACGGCAATTGAAGCCTGATCCCGAAATGTGTGGATACACTTTACTAGGTTTATCGGCACGAACGGTGGATACTTCCCCACTCCGGCAGACTGGGTATATTATCTCTCTTCTTTTCATGATAAATCTCTTCGATCTTCTCACAACTCACTTCTTTCCGTTTCATCTCATCATTCCGGGTTTGTCTCGAATTCCTTTGCGGTTGTTGCTACAAATCTGTGGAACAATCTACCTATTACCATAAGACAGGCATCTACCAGATCATCATTTAAAAAGCTGGTCTACTCACATTTTCTAAATAGCTCCTAACAAAATTTGTAAGTTTTATATGTATGTTTATTATTGTGTATGTATTAGTATTTAGTATATTTATATTTATAAGTAGATTATATATAAGTAAGTTTATTATCTAAGTATTTATATCTAATTGATGTGTCACTTATACTTTCCTTGCACCTACAGTTGTTCTAATTAGTCCCAAAGGTTTGGCTGTCAGAGAATGTCTACGGGCATTAAGTCCGCCTTTTGTACTTTGTGCATTAAAGTTTTGAAATAAATAAATATATTACCACCATCAGTCCGCCTACCACCTATTTGGTGTTCTCGTTAGAAGTATATAAATAAAATAAATAAATAAATATTTCCAGACAGGTCACACAGCGCCATCTAATTTCCGTGGTAAGCTACGAGGCTTGTGTTACGGAAACTAGATGGTTGATAAACTACATATTATACTTTTTTTTTTTTTTGTAAATATATACATATTATACATATAAACACCCAGACCGAGACAAATTATACAATGTACAACTTGCCCCCGGTGGGAATCGAACCCACGACCTCCCGAGTTCACGGCAACGTTTGTTACCACTAGACCACGGAGGCGGTCAAATATCAAATAACAAATATGCTATTTGCAATTACATCAAATGCCAATTTTTACTTTTGGTGAACTAATATTGTAGGCTTGCCATATATAAATATCACCGCTTGAAACAAGACTTACTAAGAACTAAGCTTTATGTTCTATTTTGCACATCTTGAGTCAAACGTACTCAAGAACTAATTAGGTGGAACAAGCTACTCCTGGCTATAAGGCGTGCACCGTCCGTCAACGTATTTAAAAACCTTCTAACCACTTTATTTCTTGAGAAACAGAATGTATGTCTCTCGAATTAGTTGTTTGACATTTTATTTATATATATATATCTAGGTAAAATATATAAATTGAAGCTTAAAAATTTTATTGCCAAATATTTCGCCTCTCTTTGGAGCGGCGTCATCAGTGACAGTGAAGGTCTTTGTCATAAATTTTGAAAAGTAATTTTATTTCTTTTAGCAATGGTAAAGGCAAAATAAAAAATTAAGCTTCAATTTATATATTTTACCAAGTAAGAAACACATCTAACACACTTTATTTGTTGCAGATAATTATATATATATCTATTTATTTATATATAGTGTATGTTTATGTATGTATGTATTATATAGTATGTATGTGTATTGTTTTTTTTATATTGTGTAATTAATTATGTAAATAATTATGTTTATTTACTAATTTAAGCTATTTTAATATTTTTCTTTATCCTGCCCATCACCTTACATGATCCCCAAGGTTAGCTGGTGAAGAATGCCTTATGGCGT
Source organism: Tinea semifulvella (assembly GCA_910589645.1). Taxonomy (NCBI): domain Eukaryota; kingdom Metazoa; phylum Arthropoda; class Insecta; order Lepidoptera; family Tineidae; genus Tinea; species Tinea semifulvella. The sequence goes on from OU342599.1 coordinate 10,682,000, forward strand.
TATAGCTCGCCTATGTACTAGGTTTTTAAGTGCAATAAAGTATTTAAATAAATAAATAGGTTCACATTCGTCAACATCCCGAATGTGCAACACCTACAGTAGTCTCTGCAGTGCCAATAATGATATAGACATATTTCATGTTACAATGTATTCAGAAAAAATGTTCCCGAACATTTCAAACCATCAATATATGAGCAGCTTATAATTTATTTAAAAAGTGTTTTGTTTTCGCTTTTTAAGGTACCAAATTTATGCAATTATTATGTTTCCTTTATAGTTCTATTAAAAAAGAAAAAAATAATAATTTTATTTTAGAAGTCTTATTTTTATGTTATATTTTGTAAATTTGTTAGTTTTTGTTAAATTTATTTTTTTGTTATAACAGTAATAAATTTCTAATTTCTTCTTCTTTTTATATTGGTGAATGCTGTGACACCTAATTGTTACATATAATTAAATAAGTTTTGAAAAATGTATATATATATACGATAGGTTACGAAATTTATTCGGAGTAAAGTAAAAAATTAAAAAATAAAATAAATTAAGAACTAAATTATAAAAACTAATTAAAAACTAAAAAATAATAAATAAAATTACGACTATTCGATGGGCGTAGTGTGCCGAGGACACTCGCTGCGTTCCCCCGCTGAACAGCGAGGCTGACCCTTTGAACAAGATATTCTCTACTCAAAGGGTCACCCGTCGCCAAGTGGAGTTTCTTACCAAGCTCGCGGGAGAACACAAGAGCCTCCTCGGACCACGGGCCCATCGTTTCAACTGCAAATGGAATGAAATGGTGATTGATGATGATCTCCGCGTACTTGTTGCGCTTAAGGCGTGCGGCTGATTCTGCAGCGGCCCCAGGTTTCTTATGGCTGGATGTCACGTGTGACTGACAGAGTGTGTCAACACATGTCGCATCCCAAACCAGTGCGCGACGCCTACCATCATTTCTCACTATCCCCGATGGTTCGAGGATGCAGGGGATGTTAGCAGTTGTAAGGGCCCTTCACAGGATGTCCTTAATAGCATGATGTCTTGAGATTCTGCCGGAACTTTTTTGGCAGCATAAGGCATGGATATATTAGATAAGTTATATTTATATGTGTGTAGGTATTGTTATGTGTGTGATAATATATGTACTGCTGTGTGTACTATATAAATAAATAAATTTATGACCAAAGATGACAAACGTACTATAAAATTAAACCATTTTACTGTATTAAATACTTAATTAAAAATAAAAAAAAATAATAAAAAAAATTGTAGGAGTAATTAATACATTACATTATTATATCTGTTCAACTGAAATTTAGGATTTAGTTTTTATCTTTTCAAATTGTATGCAATGAATTTTACATCTTAAATTCTTAAATATGTATTTTTAACTATTGAATTTTTACTTCTTTTATTTTGTATCACTTATCACAGTTTTTAATATTATATGTGGAATCCTGTTAGTGGCCTAAAATTGTTAATTTGTAAGTATTTAATTTATTAAAGTTGAAACGCTGTTGGATTCTCAATAAATAAATAAATAAATAATAATAGGCTTGTGTAATTTACGAACAAAATAGTTCCCTAAAGCGTTCCTACAGAGGAACTATCGGAACTAGTTTCATATTTGGCAGATCTTCTACATACCCTTTGCTCCTCAACTCCTTAATTCGTTCCATTTAATCTAGACGGATTTCTTATAGTGAGCTGAGCTGCTGCAGTATACAGCCTTTGACACTGGAAAATTATTATTGTCATATACATATATTTAAAAAACACTCGGGGACTGCCGCGGTAAAGCATAGCATTTTTTTTATCAACTGATGCAATTAAAATTATTTATTTATTTTATTTATGCAGTATTTTTTTTTCTTTGATATTAATTAAGTTACTAGTCGCGGCCTCGAACTCACTCGTGGACGCGGCCAAAAAGCACGCTGTCTCACCTAGCATTGTGTCTAAAAGAGATATGAGCAGTTAGCAGCTAGTCTATACGCATACGTTTAGTCGCACGCACACAAACACCGTGCCGAAGTCTGCCGAACTGAAACGACGCGGACGTTAGACGATGCACGGCTTTCAACGCCGCACCGTTGTGCCGGTCGGAGTGGGGGGGTGTTAGGTTTATTTTTGTTACGGAATTTCTTGATTCGGTCCCCGCGCTCAAAGCCCGCGATAAAAGCTATGAAATAGCTTAAAATGGCATTGCGTATATCTCTCGTTCTTTTATGTGGCTGTGGTGGTAAGCGGTGGAGGCTCGGTTGTATGAACGCATTCCTTGAATATAAAAATAAATCTAATAAGGTCGGTTCGAACCCTGGCATTGATCCAATGAGAAACACTTTTCTTAAATACATTTGTCATTTATTTACAACACCACTGTTTCTCGTGTCTCGGAGCGCACGTTAAGCCGTCGATCCCGGTTCCACTAATATCAACTTGTGGAAACATTGCCTGGTGGGTTACTGCTGTACCAGGTATTGTAATCTCATAATCTCATAGGTACTGATAACTAAATTAAAAAAGGTTATTAATTGATCGTTGTGGTGCAGTTCTGTATATGTTTTATTTTGTAAATCTGATATATTTATTTATATTCTGATTTTCCTTGCAGATTCCTTTCTCAGTCAGATTAAACATTAATAGGTCACTGGAATCGGCCAAGCTGCTGGTCTTTTGCTAACGGCTTACTTATTGGACCACTTTGCTGCTTAGTCTTCCACTAGCAGAAGTAGAATTATTCAAAAGAATTAAATTAATGACGTTTCATAAATGCCTGTAATAGGTTTACGTTAACTAAACGACATTAAATTTTCGCAATTAATTAACACTAGTTAATTCGTTTAAAGCGGAGAATACTTCATACTTTTTTTCGTAATTTCAACTTTTATCTTTTTTTTACAATAAATTTATCTCACGGTTTTACTTCGAAAAAAAAATGGCACAAAACTTTGTTCATCTTGAACAATAGAATCAAAACTTCGGGACTGTGCTACACAATACCAAAGACTTACATGTATGGATTCGTCATTTAATGCATTTTATTGTACCAAATCCATTATCATCATTACAGCATATGAAACACAGAGTAGCTTACACACGCCACGCTGCCGCGCTGGCCGGACGGCTTGGTGAGGATCTGATCTCAATTCTAATGACGATTTGTTGACGATTCCATAATTGGTATTAATGAAAAAATAAGCTATCTGGGAGCTTTCAACAAAAACACTGCCTAAACCCTTTGAGATGTAACAAAATAATGTATGGTGGATCTGTGTATCTTATATAGGTCTACAGAAAAGACCGCGATAGCATATGTCTCTTAAGGATAACATACTATTTATTTATTTTATTTTAAATACTTTATTGCACAAGAATTGTACATAGGCGGGCTTAATCGCCAGGCATTTTCTAACAACCAACCTTTATTCATTTTAATATTTTAAACAATGGGCATGAAGACAGCGGTAATTTTTAATTTTAATAAATATTTTTTGTGTCCCGACCACAAATCAAACCCGGTACCTCCGTGTCTAAATCCGCGGACTTAACCGCTAGACCACGGAGGCAGTTATATTATACATATATAATGAAGTGTGATGGTATTTTAGTGACGGATGACGCATAGATTAGTTTTTAACCACTGCAAAAGCAAAATAAATTACATTTAAGGCCCAGTCTATATTAATTCAATAAAAAAGACAATGCCTAATGTTAAAATAAACAAAAACAGATTAGAATCTTTTTAGGAACCTGCCGTGAAATCCTCTACAAATATACAGTGATCCAAACGGCATTAAGACCGCCACACACGTAACTATAAAATACGACCTGTAGTAAAGCGTATAATGCCGGGAGTTCTTCGCGCCATTTTGCGAAGACATGTCAAGTGCAAGTTTTTGTTTTGTAAATTAATTTGCTGTGGATATTGTTGGTCAAAAGTAGTGTTGTTTTGTTTAATAATGTGCTACAATGTGAATAATTATGGAAAACGATAAATTGGACTTTAAATATGGGGCACAAGTTGCAGTTTATTTTTTGCGGTTTTCCCGCGCTATCAACTCCCATATTTTACCCGACGTGTTTGAGCTATGGTGCGAGTGATTCCAAGAAAAGCATCAGATTCTGCAGCATCTGGAATTTGATGATGACCTCATTAACTCATTAAAAAGAAAGATATATTACGTCAGACTTGGCTGTATGGGCTAGACCCTTTGCCTTCCCTATCATCACATTCATCATCCATCGGGAGAAGAGAACCAAAAAAAAAGCGTATAATGCCGCCAAGAAATGCGTGCGGTCGACTTCCGGCGCACGTTGGGCGCCAATTTATGGTGGAGCTCAGGGACTATAGACTTATAGACTATAAACTTCAATACCAAACTATTTCATGTGAACGAACTTCAGCCCGGACGATACATGTCCATTTCTTCCCAGTACCACTAACTAAAACTAAATTTCCTTGCCGTAACCTACCTTTCATAGCTCCATACATCTACAATAAAATAAACAAAACACTTAAAATATCTGACTATCCGTTATCGCGAGCAAGGAAAATACTAAATGAGTGGCTGCTGCCACTGAAGTACAACTCCTGTAAGGCAATGTTTTGGCATTATCCTAGCATACCAAAAGAAATTTAAATATCACATGAACATGAACATTATACCCCACAATAACATTCCACAAATACAGATTTACACACGTCTACGTACCGCTCATACACACCCTCTTAAATAATCGTACACACTCACACACACACCCACACACAAACTGTTATGTATATAAACAAAAGAGATTTTAGATTTGTACTTTTAAATAATTTTAATAAGCACCTAAAGTATAAACAATACATACTTTCATTTGAATTGACAAGCAACCGACCGCTGCGACACATCATCTTGGTGCAGTGGCTGGGACGTTAACTAAAGTCCAATCCTTAGTAGGTACATGGTGTAACTAACCTTACTCTTCTATAGACCAACCTATTTTGTACCAATTTCTGTAATTTTTTAATTGTATTACCAGTGTACTTCTCACATAAACGTATTTATTATTGTTATTTTTGTCTCACAACTTTAAAATAACAACAAAATAAAATTAAACGGTTAAGATTGGCGCGCTTTCTGTCGTCGTCACATGTAGCCGTGGCGCGCTGTGCGTATCGAAAATCTACTCGTGGTGTCTCGCATCGCCGGCGGCGGTGAGAGCGAGAGCAACAACGCGCATGCGCAGTAATACACAAGTCTTTTGCGCTTAATTTTATATACAACTACAAAATTATTATTATTTATTGAAACACATTGTTACGATAGCTCAACGTCTATGGCGGGCTTTAAAGATTTGTTTATTTTGAATAAATAAAAATAAAAAAGCAGACGTGACCATGTCTATGGTTTCGACCAGATGGTCATTCCTGTACCACAATATTGTTTGTAAAGGATACCCCAGACGTACTATCGTATACTGTGACCGTCCTGACGTAAGTCCTGTTTTAAGCGGTGTTATTTTTAAAAAATATCACCATGGCAAGCTTACAATATTAGTTCTCCTCAAGGACAAGTTTGCCTATCTCTCATCACTTCATAACAGGTCACTTCGCTCGGCCCACAATTCTGTTTTATCTATCCCATCTCATCACTCCAGCTTTCAGTCAAACTCCTTCGCAGTAGTGGCCGCCAATTTGTGGAACAATTTGCCAGTAGAAATTCGCCAAGCACCCAATAGATTACTCTTTAAGAAAATGGTATATTCACATTACTTAAACAGCTCCCAACAGCGTATGTAGTATATTTATGTGTAAATATGTATAGTGTGTAGTATATGTATTATTGTGTACATATTTGTATGTATATTAATATGTATTATGATATCATAGAATAAGTTTATTTTATTTTTCCTTTAAATTAAGTTTCATATTTGAGCCCTTTGCACCACCTCTTAATCAAAATTCTCTGTATTGTCCCAAAGGTTGGCTGCTAAAGAATGCCTAGCGGCATTAAGCCGCCCTTTGTACATAGTGCAATAAAGTTTTTAAATAAAAAATAAAAATAAATAAAATTAAAGTAAAAATTGGCATTTGACATCTAACGTAAGACCATACTATATACAAAGTCAAGGTATATAAATAATCGTAATAGATTATATACATTCTTTATTGTGTAATATTGAAGTAATATACAAACAGTATAAAATAATTACAATATAAATTAAAACTACTTAAAAGTAAAAATTAAAATAAATATAAACTAAACCGAATAAAAAATAAACTATAAGTAAAAAATGTCCTCTAGAGACGACCCTTCAGTGATAGTCCCCAGAAGACTGGCAACATTTCCCCTCTGTATAGCTAAGCTAATACGTTGGCAGAAATAATTGCCAGCCTTCCTGTCTCCAGACTTTTCCGTTAGCCGTTTGGACAACTCCTTGGCCAGACGCTTGGCTGAGTGTCCCCATGGGCCCATCGTCTCGACCCCAAACGGCGCAAATTCGTAACCTGTACTGAGGTTGGCGTATTTGCGCAGCTTGAGGTTCTCAGCAGAAACCGCCGCACTTCCCGCGCTTGACGAGGTCGCCTGGATGTGTGATGGGGCTAATGTGTCTACACATGTCGCATCCCACACCAGGGACCTGCCAAGTTTCCACGGCCCAACGGTCATGCCGTCGGGTCTTTTGCCATCGCTCCGCGCAATCCCAGAGGGTTCTAGGATCGCGGGTACTCCAGCAGTGACAAAAGCCCTTCGAATGATGTCGTTTAAAGCAGCGTGACGAGGAATGCGGCCAGCACTTCTAGCGCAAGAAAGCCCATGGTGTCCGAGATGTTCCACGGGCTCTCCACACCGACACTGGTGTGGGTGGACAGTCCGGGCTCCGAGACGAAGGCACACCGCCATTGTCAGTGTATTTCGATCAAGGAGTGTGCCAACCGATGCTGAGGGAAAAGCCTGCAACCAGAGACCCGACTCCCTAGTGGAAACGGCCATGAGGCGAGCCCGCTCTCTCGTGTTACTGGAAGATAAAATATCGTCCAGTACCAGTTTGCAGAGCGGCTCGTCCCATAGTCGTTGAAATTTTGTTAAATTTGGAACAGATTTATTGGGGCATGCTACTGACCAGGCATCTCTGGCATCTGACAAGTACGACGGCTCAACGGAACCCAAGGATGGGTTTGTGATTTTCCCGTAGAGCTCGACAGTACTATGTACAGACGACAGAAACGCTGGCAGTGCTACACTAGAAATTTTGCGAGTTCCCAGACCTCCGAACCGAATCGGTAGTGAAGCTTGGGCCCAAGTACGGTCATTCATGGGGCAATTTAGAATTTTAATTAGTGAATTTTGCAAAAGTTTATCTAGTAAAAGAAGTTCGTCCGGAAATTTCCAAAGTTGGGAGCAGCGGAGTACATAAGTAAATTTGGGTGCAAACAAACAAAATCGGATGATAAAAAGTGCCATGTGGGGTTGAATTTGGAATAAGCGTTCTGAAGTTGAGTTAAATTTATTTAATTGTTCCTGAACGTAAATTTGGATCGATTCATCTAGGATTGGTGATCCTAGAAGTCGAAGGGTTTCATTGTTTAAAATTTTAATATTGGGTGCCAGACTGTTGAAAAGAGAAATAATTTCGGATTGTTTACCAGATGTTAGTAAATTTGAAATATACAGTTCACATTTCGAGAAATTTAGTTCTAAACCGATTGTGCCAAAATCTTTTATAAGTTTTTGAAGGTCGCCGAGAACCGTATCCACATTTCCTCCAATCGTGCCATCATCAAGATACCATATGTTAAATTTTGAATTTAGGCTGCTTATTATCTTATGAATTGCCAAACTGAAGATGGCAGGGCCGAGTGGATCGCCCTGTTGGCAACCGACTGCCGAAAGTAAAGTATTGTTTTTGTAAATTAATTTTGAAGGTGTACTATAGTTTTGCCAAAGATAACTGTAAATTTCTGGGGTGTGTTGTTTTATTTGTTCCAACATGGCACCTCTATCAACCGAGTTAAAGGCGTTTTTGACGTCCACCTTTAACAGCACATCTCCCCCGTGATTCACTACAAAGCTCCGAGCAGCGTGGACAGCAGCTTCACAGCCACCCTTGGAGCCAAACCCCACTTGTAATGGTTGAAATTTAGAGGTAAGGGTGGGTAATACCTTCTTACTGCAGATTTTGGATACTATACGGCGCAAAGTGCAGCCGACGGCAATCGGCCTAATACCACCATCTTTTTTTTCAAGTGCGCATATGTTTGCGCCGTATAGTATGTCGGTAATGCTAATGGATACTTTACCAGACAACATAATGTTTACAAGTGAGGTCAGAGCAGCAAGTAGAGGTTCAGCGGCGTCACCTGCTGTCCCGCTGATCAGGTCCTTGTAGTGTTGTGGCGTGAGACCATCAAGGCCACCCGCCGATCCGTTTTTGAAGGACAAAATGGCATTTTGCACTTCTGTGGATGTTATTTGAAGGCAAGGCTCATTTTGTCCAGGTGGATCGGGGAGAAGAAGTGTTGCCGCAGGTGGAGGGTGTTTTCTCTGGAGGGCAGCCAAAGTTTCTGAGGAGTCGGGAGCGATAACATCATTAGAGAAAAGAAGGTCAGCAGCTCCCTTTAAGTCACCGTCATTCATTTTAGTCTCAATTTTTTTAAATCTAATATTATTTGTATGGTGTTTCAAAGGGGGTGGGGCGATGATGTCTTCTAACTCTGACATTTGGGTACAGTTATCCTTGATTTTTTGTGTCAGGGAACTGTGACCCTCTCCTCTCTTGACATATAGAGTCCGGTATGCAAAAGTGAGCAAAAGTTCCCAGCATTTTTTAGAATTTTCATTTACTACATTATTGATTAATTTTGTCAGCGACTTAGCAACTGTAATCCGTGCGCCACGCGGAATTCTTTTTATTAATGGTAATGAATTTTTGTAACGGCCTAAAACTTGACTAAAATCTAATTGGTCCGAGAGGGTATTCGAGGAAGCTTCAATAGAATTTTGTTTGTGTGCTTTGCCAATATGTATTTTTAAACCCCTGCTTCCTCGAAAAAAACGGGGCTGAGAACACTGCTCACATCTTACATACAATGAAGTGTCGCTGGACTGGCTGGGGACATCACTCGATGCGGGTAATACATCTAGGGACATATAAAACTACTTATAAAAAATAATAATTTAAAACTTGGATAATAAAAAATGGTGATACACAAAATTTAAAATTAATGTCCGTTCTTTTAATCACTAATAATTGTTGCCTTACATAATTTTTGCACCTACAGAAACAGAATATTTCTGCTGGCCAGCGTGTCATTGTGCATCATCCAGTCGCAGATCCGAGACAACAAAGACCATTATTCTCCTCCATACTTGATGGACGTGTGGTGGATCCAAAGATTGTAGCGTAGTAAACTGAATTTTTTTTCAAAACAAAATCTTGGCTAAAATGATAGACGAATAATTTTCACTGTTTTGCACTGACTAAGAACAAATTTCACCGGTTTTACATAAAATATTATTATTATTGTAACAGCACTTAACACAATCGTAATAGATTCATTTAGTTTATTTAATTTAAGGTTTTGTTTAGTTTATTTTTAATTTTATTATTTAGGTAGCTTTATGAATTTATTCGGAGTAAAGTACAAAGATTAAAAAATAAAATAAATTAAGAACTAAATTATAAAAACTAAAAATTAATAAATAAAATTACGACTTCTCTACTCAAAGGGTCACCCGTCGCCAAGTGGAGTTTCTTACCAAGCTCGCGGGAGAACACAAGAGCCTCCTCGGACCACGGACCCATCGTTTCAACTGCAAATGGAATGAAATGGTGATTGATGATGATCTCCGCGTACTTGTTGCGCTTAAGGCGTGCGGCTGATTCTGCAGCGGCCCCAGGTTTCTTATGGCTGGATGTCACATGTGACTGACAGAGTGTGTCAACACATGTGGCATCCCAAACCAGTGCGCGGCCTCTAGTATATGGAATTAATGACATCCCGTCCGGACGCCTACCATCATTTCTAACTATCCCCGATGAATAGATTCATACAAAATTTGATTTAGCATTTCAATTAGAGTAAAGAGTCCAGTTATATGCTTATTAGTGCAAATGACGTTGCTATAGGAATTACGCGTATGGTAACGACCAGTAAAGTTACGTATAATAACTTACTAATCAATGTAGCGGACATTTTAAACGCACCTTCAATAGGTTACCAATGTAAAGGCTGCTATTTCAAATCCAGTTTAACCGCCTACCTGAGGTCATGTTCTGTACATCGCCTAAATTAGTTGGTCGGGCGATGTCTAGAGCATTTTTTACAATATAACACAGCAGACGTATTCTAATGATGTCGATTGTTGGATTTACATCCATCTGGTTTATAGATGTAGTTGCCTACTTTTTTTTTTTCTAAATTATTGTTGTTTATTATTATCATTTATATGTTAAACAGAGAAGTTTTTTTTAGTTGTATAAGATATTTGTGGACACTTTTAAAGGGGTGTATCACTAACTTTTTATCACGATAGATGGCGCATGATAGATGGTACCTAATATAACTGTCAGTTGCATAGAAAACTTGTATTTTTTATTACGAATTGTATTATTTTCTGGATATTATGCCGATGTGAGCAGCTTTTTAGTGTACATAACGATATTTCTAAGCGAAATCAAAGATGTGGCGATCTCAAAATTGCCGTTCTATTAATTCAACCTTTTTCCGTTTAAAGACGGTGTGCGCTTTCTTAATTCGTCTTTTAAGGTAGGTAATGTTATTTTAAAATACATTTTTCTGTAAAAAACTACAAAAACTAAAAAATGATGCGATATAGGTGTAAAACAAGTTACCATTGCCGCTAGCGACATCTATAAAAAGCTTTGCCTGATACACCCCATTGCCATCTAGTTTTTTTATATAAGTAATCATTTGTTAGAAGCTGTAAGTTTTCCTTGAAGATAAATAAATTAAATTAAATTAATGAGGTAAAATGTTTTTACTTAAATATATAAAAAAAGAACTACAATTACCTTTTATTATTTATTAAGGTAATCTTTTATTATGTCAATATTATTATACCCAAGGCTCGCCACTGTATGCGGTCCTTTGCAAGATTTTTCATATGGTCAACCTTCCATTAATCGTCGTTTGAAATAGCAGTCCTTTGTCGGCCAATAATTCGATGTAAGTTGTGAACGTCTCCACGGGCTACCGGCCGCAGTAATCAATCATTACTTCACATTTATGTCAACGCAAGCGACATTTTAACGGTTGTTAAAAGGCTTCGCAGAAAAAATATATAAATAGTATAACTCATTTAAGTAGTTTATATATGTATGTATGTATGTATTCGTATGTAATTTTATTAATACATATTTATTATAATCAATAAATAATATTTTATAGACATATTGTTGAGCAGGGAAATGCAGCCAGCGTTTTTTCCACTATTCCGCGGACGGGACTTAATACGATTTTTTATATATTTTTTCAGCATATTTTTAACGAATTGTTAGTAAAAAAAAATAGTCTGCTATATTTCAATTTTCTATATCTTTGTTACAGGTAACAGTGCAAGGGAATGCAAGTATTGCTGAGATCGTCTGCGAACCTCTCCAAGAAGCTGGAGCAGTATTATCGGGTACTCCAAGTGGACCTATATCAGCTCCCTGCATGGTACCACTCTCTGGACCTCTTCCTAAGCCAGTAGCTACTGAAGCTCCTCCAGTCGCCTTGCTCTTCCTCGGAGGGTCCAAAGCTCCAGTAGACGCCAGAGCATCAGCTTCGACTCTGGAAGGAGAAGTATTGGTGATAGATCACCAGCCAACACCGTGGGATGGAAAAAACTTGGAGAATTTTATCGCTTGGGAAAAGATCTATTGTGAGTATCATCACGATTGTCAGAAACCACGCTAATTTTTTTTTCATCAGGAAATCCCTATCGGATACAAATATCGGTTCTCAGCATAAAACACCGCAAAATTTAAGTTAATGTTATCGTCAAATATGGCATTGACATCTGTTAGTTAGGCATGTAATAGGGTCGAAGAAATAGTATCATTCAGTATTCGTCAGGTGTTATCAGTTATAGAAAGCGGTTTGGCAATAAAAGGTACGCGTACTACAGCGCCATTGTCCGCTTAATCTTTCGCAGAAGTTCGCTTCGTATGCAAACCCTAATGCATAGGTTGTATAGACGTAGTTATCCATCTCCAACATAAAAATACGTAATTATTTATTTAGGGCCAACTAAAGCGGTGGCCTTGTCACAAATTCATGGTAAAAAAATGGTGTCATCGCATTATTTAAATGGTTCATAAGTTATGTACTCGTGTATGTATTATTAGTATTTAGTATATCATAGTTATTAATATGTATATTGGTAATATTAGTGTATTAGGTATATAGACTTATTTATTATTATAATATTTACCATAAACTGGTATTAATAATTTGCACATACCTTACATTTAAAATGGTCCACATTGTCCCTGAGATTGGCTGTCAGAAAAATCAAATCAATTTATTTATTTTCATATGGTTCACATTGTAACTCCTGGATATTGTTAGATACATTTTTCACTTTACAAATAAAGTAGAATAATAGCATAAACTATGGGTGGACCGTGAATTATGATACATTATTGCCACAAACAATTACTTATACTAAGCTGGTCATTATAATCCCTCGTTTTTCCAGATGTAGCAAATGACATAAACACTGTATCATCATTACAGCCCCTAGAACACAGCGTCCTAGATCTCCACTGCTGGAGTTGGGCATTTCAGAACATGGAGAATTTAGCCTACACTTGCCACGCTGGCTGGCCAGGCGGTTTGGCGGGGATATGATGTCTATTTTTTATGACAATTTATTAACGATTCCACAAGTTGGTATTAGTGGAAACGGGACTGAGATGTTGCAAATCTATGACAGATGTAGAAAGGTGTTTTTCTCATTCAAACAACTTTTTTTGGTTTATAAGCAAAGAATTTTGTATGCAACTTTAGAATTAAATATGTTTGTCGTATCTTAATGATAGAAAGAATAGCATGTACGTAGAAATCCGAGTTTCAGCTTTACGCAGCAGTTGTGTATGAGACCATTTTGCTAGGATCAAGTATATGATCATTTTTTTTATTATTCTTTAAAGACGGAATCGTCTTACGATACGACTACAGCCTGAAGGGCCCGCGAGGTGGTCGCATGCCTGAATCACCGTAGGGCCTCATAAGGAGACTCCAAGGCGGACTCCTACGGACTAAAACATTATAACCGTCTCTTCTTTACTGTTGGCCTAGAGCTAAGTCTGAGTCGTGGCTACGAGTGAAGGCACTGGATCGGCGAGTGGGTCGGTGGGTCCTTAGGTTGGCGGCCAGACTAGGTCCTGTCCGTTTTTTTATACATCGTATGTCTCTGGTAGGTTGTGTGCCCGTGACGACAATAATAATGTTGTTGCGCCAACGGACTTGAACACGAGTACTAAAACTATGTGAGGTACATGACAAATTGCGCTTGTTTGTTCCCACCTACAAACAAATGCTTTTTACATACGTTTCTTTCACCAATTCAAAATTATTATACGCCTTACAATTTTTGATTCCTGCATTAATTCTAATGACTACGTATTTGTGGCATTTGATCTTGAGATAATGGGACCGTGTGGGGGGTTCTTTAAAGAACTGTCTAAGCGGTTAGTTAACGCTGCATGTGACAAGAGGGCTGGCAGTTTTTTCGCGCAGCAAATCAGCATCGCTGTGCAGCGGGGGAATGCTGCGAATGTTCTTGGCACACTGCCACATGATCAAGTCATGGCTGAATATTTTTATATATCTTTATAGTTTTTAGATTATAGTTTTAATATATATTCTAATTACCGGTCACTCTAAGCCCATGTTTATAGTCCAATTAATCTACATATTCACAATGTTAATTTCCAGACAATTGAAGGCAGAAAACAAAAAATATGAGAGTATAGAGGAATTAATTTTAAGAAAGATAAATTGTTAACTCGAATTTTTAATGAATGTACATGATAGTACAACACTTTACGAAGAAATACTCGTAGAGCACCGAAATAATGTTCTAGGATGACGGCTGAGCTGCACTCGAACGATTTTACGAAAACATTTTTTTTTCAACAAACGATATTTTTGAAAATATTGCGAAAAAAATACCCAGTAAAAGTTTCTAGGTTGTGTCAATTAAAATTAAAATACATAAAAAACGCGTTTCTCTCAATATACTAACTAATACTATTGTCTGAAGCATTTTCGTAGATTAATTGGACTGTTAGCCGATCATGGCCAAACTTACAATTAACCTAATCCTTCAAAGGTTACCATGATGTTATAACTTGAAAATCAATGGGAAAACGTTAACGCAAATTTTGCCATAATATTTTTTAACAACATTTATATTCATTAAAACAAGATTATATTTTATATTAAACATAATTTATTCTTTAAAAGATATAACACCGCATCTTGTCGTCTCCTCCGGTGACAAAAAGGGTGGTTCTTTCTTCACCCAAAGAAAAAGCAGCCAGCGTTCTTGCCACCTTTCCACGCGGACGGGACTAATATTCGTGTCCGTAGTATTAATAAAAAAAATATATTTAGTAATTACTTATTTAACAATAAACTAACATTTTTTATTTTTATTTTTTTAAATCATATTTTATAAGAGGCTTTACCCAAATTGAGCATGACAGCCCCATCGAAACTTAACTTAAATTGAAACACATTTTTTTTAAATTTAATAATAATAATAATTGCCACTAATGACAAGTGGCAAGCTCGTCGATGACTCCAGCGTACCAAACTCGAGAAATATCACAAGTAACTTAAATATTTATTAAATGTATTTATTTACATAAATAAATAGTTTTGTGTCCCGACCATGGATCGAACCTGGTACCTGCGACTACTACTGAGATTACTAGATATAACTAAAAATAATAGGCAAATGTAAGTAATATATTTTTTCCTTGTTACAGCGTCAACATTGTTCTCAGCGGTGGAGCTATACGGTAAACCTTTACTCCGAGCAGCTGCTATTACTAAGGAAGAATTCCATTTGCTCTTTTATTACCTAGAATGCTTGTCGGAGGCGAGCGAGGCGCTAACAGAAAGGATGAGAAAATATATCGACGCAGGCCTCCTTTCTGTTGAAGGCACACAGGAAACAGCTAATGTCAGCGTACATTCTAGAATTTCACCTGATGAACAACCGCAAAGTATTTTAAGCGAACTGGTACAAGAAGGAATTTTAAGACAGAAAGATGTCGATGATGCCTCTGTCAGTGCGTCCGAAATTACAGAACATTTAGCAGAAAGTTGCATTTTGGACGATAATGACAAAAGATCCAGTGTGTCATCTGGAACAAGTGCAACTCATCGTAAGATCGTCAGTGATTTACCATTTGATTTCAATATAACAAATGATACCTCAATAATAGAGACTAACGACAACGTGACGACTGTCACTATAAATGGACACTGTTGTACCGATCACAGAACATCGATCACAGACATCCGCTCCGACAATGTTTGGGCTAATGTTAAATGGCACTTTCTCAATCCTCAAGACTTTGGCTATGATCAAGTTAGAAGTGTAAAGAGAAGTAGATCGGATTCAGCTTTGACACCAACTTCTAGACGACGAAACGAAGAGCTTTATGAAGCATTCAAAGATGAAGACGGTGACTCCTGCGGTAGCATAACACCCTACGAATCAATCGAAGATCTTTACGACTGTATAAAAAACTCCCAATATAATAGAAGTGGTGAGGAATCTTCGCCATCGACCGAAAGTCACTCCGAACCTCAATATCCGGAGTACTACGATAAAGGCTGCACCACACGACAGAGTTCCACAAGCAGCGAGAAGAGCGGCACCTCATCCGCGTTTCCGTATTCGAAATGCGGATCGAGTGATACAGGAGCGTATGCATCGTGTGAATCTACGAGCGGCATCAGCGCATTCGTATCCAAACGCGTTCCGGAGTCGTTGAAAGGTCGTGAATTGCCTCCCCCACCAGAAGATGATGCCAGTGAAAGTTCGATTCTGTTGCGACAACTATTCATGGAGCTTATGGATGCGTATGGAGAATATCTGTTTGCATATCCTCACGCACGCGCTTTGCTGCGACGGAAGATGCGTCGTGACGAGCACTTCGTGGCCCTGGCTGACATCCGGCGAGGAGCTGCCAAGCATACGATCATGGAGTACTTCGAGTTACCGGTAAGTCTTTGTTTCTTTTAAATTTGAAATGCTATATAACCCATTGTTTTCTTCCTTTAGGACGCCACAAGTTTACAATCATGACCTTAACTGTACCGTTAGGTTCATGCAATGTCTATGAACGTATCAAATGTGATCATTAAGTTTAATCGCCGAGGGCCAAGGGAACAATATCGTCTTGTAAGTACATTACATCGGCATGGAGCGATTATACTCTTGAAATTCAACTCTCGGAGAAGTAAGTTCCGTAATTAAGACGACGAATTTATGACTGTTCATAGCAGAAATGCGAAGCGATTTTATCTCCTCTCATGAATACGATATAAATTGACGTGGTTTTAGAGCTGAGTCGGCGCACTTTAGAGATTGTTTGTTATTAGCGAAAGCACAATTTGTCAAACTAGTTTGATGATTGTGGCTTCAAAAGGTTGATTGTTGACGCTGAAAGCTGTGGGGTTAAAATTATAGTTTTTGTTAATAGGTCGACAAACGTAATCGTCTAAAGGCAGCTTTTAATTAACTATTTATTTATTTAAAAACTTTATTGCTCAAAGGCGGACTTAATGTCCGTAGACATTTTCTGACAGATAAACCTTGGGGACAAGTTTGAACAATTTATAGGTGCAATGAAAGAAATATTAATAGTGGATAAATTCAACAACATAATTATAAATACTTATATAATATACTGTAATATCAGTATACTAAATACATACACAAAATTATACATATATTAACATTGTTAGGAGCTATGTAGAAGGTGTAGATAGACAAGTTTTTTGGACGAAGATCTGGTAAGCTCTGCTAAACTGCTGGTCTTCTGCTAACAGCTTACTTAATGAACGACTTTGCTTAGTCTTCCACTAGAAGGAGAAGAATCATTCAAAATAATTAAATTTGTGGTGACGTTTTATAAAAATAAATGTGAAACAGTACAGTCCACGTTTTCTGATTTATTCGATCTGGAAGTTCCAGGAGGAAGACAGGTGACATCCGGAACCCCGTGAGTGACTTAAAATATATAAATGTTGATTTTATTCGGACAACACCGCTTTCTGTTTAATGTTGTGATTTCTGGTGTAGTATCGCCAGTTTAAAGCCGCTGTATTGATTTATATCTGTCGCTCGTCTAATCTGGTTCGCCGCGACAATGGACCACGCGAGCTGCCATTGAATGGTAATGAGCAACATGACTCTCTCCCTACGACCTATGATTACAGCTATTGTTTCCCTGAACACTGGTTATAGCTTTGAAACTGAAATTACGAAACCGACTTCATATTCCGCCGACTCCTTTTAAATAAAGCTCTGTTAGGAGCTTGTCTAATGCTGACAGGTAGGCTGTTCATATCTATATCTGGAGAATTTGGCCTGGACTCGGCATGCTGAACAGTGGGCGAGGATCTGATGGCAATTTTAATGACAATTTATTAATATTTAATTTTATGGTACTTATGTGGTAGGTGGGCGTAGCGTAGACTACTGTTCTCACCTTTGGGATGGTTCACAGGTCATAATATGCACCCACATACCATAACACTATCCCTTCGTGTATGTATAAATTTGGGGACTCATACATCTGTCGCACAATAAAGATGCTCTTCCAGCATCTGTGTTTCCACTTTCCTATAACTTGGAGTCCTTCAAGCGAAGTGTGAAAAAGCATCTAGTCAAGCCGGCATGGTGTTAGGGACTGATATCAGTCATGAGCGTCAGATTCCAGTTGCTAACATTCATAGACCTTGCACGCCACTTGCCATCAGGTGGGCGCAAGGTCACATTTCGTGCTAGTATAGCTGCTCCCCGATTGATTGGCTGTAATGATGATGAATGAGGCTTTAGATCTACATACCCGTCTTTTACGGTTTGGTCAGTTCCATTAATACCAACTTGTGGTAATATTGACTTTAGATACGATTGAAACAAGGGATATGTGTGAAAAAAGAATTTACGCTTTTTAGTGGAATAACTATTTAAAAAAATATCTTTATTGATCTGTCGAAAGTGTTTCTAATCTCGAATCGCGACGATAAACAATCGCAAAGAACACGTAGTATAAAAAGATTTCGTGTTTTGATGATTTTTTTCTTTTTGTCGTTGTTGCATGTGTAAAATGTATTCGTGATTTCGATTCTATCGATGAGAGTCGACTCTTCAACGATATGTTATAGACGATTTGTTCAGGGTTGTCTCAAATCATATTTAATAATAATAATAATAATAGTTTATTGACACATAATAAGATATACATATTGAACAAAAAAATAAAAAAATACATTGTTGTACATGTTTAATTTAATAGACGACTTCTGTCCCCTATACTAAGGTAATTATGAATAATGTCAAATCACTAATCTGGCAAGTGGATCAGTGCACCCGCGCCGCTCGCACGTCGCTCCTCACATAACATCAGGCATATTTTATCTTATATTTATTTGTTTAATTTTTTTCTGTAAGTAGGCATAGGACAATAAATATAATTTATTCTGTGCTTTTACATGTCAAAAAATTAATTAATATAACGAAAAGCTTATTTTCTGAGTAATACTTAGCTTGTATTTGGAGCAGCACATTACAACCCAAATATACATAATTAATAATCTTAAAATGATAGCTGCTGTAAAGTGACATTGTCATACTATAAGCTAAAACATTATTAAAATGTCACATAAATTATAGCTGCTGTAAAAAGGCATTGTCATACTTAACTGCCTCTGTGGTCTAGCGGTTAAGTCCGTGGATTTAAACTCGGAGGTACCGGGTACGATTCCTGGTCGGGACACAAAAAATATTTATTAATGTAAATAAATACATTTAATTAATATTTAATTTATTTGTGATATTTCTCGAGTTTGGTACGCTGGAGACATCGACGAGCTTGCCACTTATCATGATTGGCCTATAGTAAAGTTGGCTAAATATAAATCCGCTTATTTATAAGCTGGTTTCTGACCACCCCGAAAGGGAAACAGTCGTGATGATACTTTACTTTACTTTTTCATACTTTAGCTAAAACAAAAACAGTTTAAACTGTCACTTAAATTATAGCTGCTGTGAAGAGGCATTGTCATACTATAAACTAAGACATACACAAATAACATTTGAAATAAATTATGACCAAGCACGTTGTCATCAAAATCCTCGCTGATTGTATAATAACCTTTTAAAATCAGTTTTTCCCTATTATCTATCGTCTATATAGACGTTTTTGTCAACCCTGTGTGAGCGCATGTCTCGTGATAGTGCGATTTGCCCCTCGCTGCGCTAAACCGATCAGATACCAGCGCGTCCATTTGCGTTCTGTCGCCTTTTACCATTCGTGAGCCGAGCATGCATTTACATTGGACATGTTAGAAAACACTTGGACAATTTGATCATCTCTATAAAATTGTTTGTATCATAGACATATACTTGATTTGGTTAAGTTACCGTGCATATTTGTACAAAATATCCTGTGTATTGTTTGTATGACGAAAGCATTTCATACGCGCAAGTCATTTTAGAGCGGGTGGTGGCACATTTTCGATCGCTTTCCTTGAAATCCTTCAAAGGTCGGTTTAAATCCCCTGGCATGTACACTTAGAAATACACTTTTCTTGTGTATTCTTTTCTTTGTCATAGATTTACATCACCACCGTTCCCGTGCCTCAGAGAGCACGTTAACCGTCGGTCCTGGACCTTACAATTCTTGTGGAACATTGATGTATATAGATAGGCCTATTCAATACAAAACTTACTTTAAAAACGTGCCGCAATTTAAAAATTCTGTCACAATGCATACTATAAACACTAGTTTCACTCGATATAAATATTAATATGAAGCGCTCTCGACGCTTGCTAGCTCGCGACTGTTGGTGCAGCTACATGACTTCGATTAGTTTTGCGGGAACGTTTTATATCAGTGAGGGCCTATCTATATACATCGATGTTGTGGAATCGTTAATAAATTGTCATTAAATTGACATCAGATCCTCGCCAACACGTCTGGCCAGCGTGGCGATTATTGGCCAAATTCTCCAGATACATGTTCTACATGGGAGTGAAAAGAAAAATTATAAATAAATAATAATGTAAATTAAAGCAATTAATTAAATGATCTAATTAGTAATAGGTGTTATGTTATCATTACAGCTATTAGAACGTAGAGTCTAAATAGGTGGTAGGCAGACTGATGGTGGTTATTTGCCCAGTCTGCCGAGGCGGGGAAGTATCCACCGTTCGTACCGATAAAGCCAGGAAAGTGTATCGACACGTTTCGGGATCAGGCTCGAATTGCCGTCGTGCCCAGTCAAGCCGGCATAGTTTTACGGACTGGTGTCAGTCTAGAGTGTCTGATTGCAGTAGTTGCTAACATTGTAAATCGCAAGACTCTTGCACATATTTTTTTCCAAATTTTGCTAGTGATTACTTTTTTTGGGGTTAGGTTTTTGTTTTCAATATTTTTTTATTGCGTCGTGTCCGATTTTTAATATTTATTTGTTCTTATCGAAAAAAAAATAACGGTTAGGTATTTTGAACTTGGTTCGTTTACAAATAATTTTATTTTGTATACCTAAATTCTACCTATACCTAATGCCTCCAAGGTCTAGCGGTTAATTCCGTGGATTTGGACTTGGGATGTAAAGGGTTTGAATCCTGGTCGGGACACAATAAATAATTTCATTTATTTGTTATATTTCTCAAGTTTGGTACCCTAAAGACATCGCGGAGAGAGATTTCCTTAGTACAATTGGAACATAAAATATATATTGAGTCAGAGTAAGACTCTCGCAGAAGTCTTGCGAGACTCTTGCACAAGACCAAGATTAGGAGTGCAAGAACAAGACCAAGACCAAGACCAAGACTTGGTCTTGCTTTGGGCAACACTACTTGCGCGCCACTTAACATCAGGTGGGCGCAAAGTCACGTCGTGCTAGTATTATTATTAATGCTAAAAATGTAGATAAACTAATGGACATACGAAATGACTGTCTTTTTTAACAAGTTATAAATATATTTCAGAATGCGTTGTTATCTGACTAAAGCCTTAAAAAGCCTTTGTATTTTTATCTGAGTGGCTGATGGACCTATTCTTTAAAGCGACCCTCCCAAATATGTGACTTAATTTTAATGACTAATTTAAAAAAAATGTCGCGACACAGCTTAAAAAATGTCGCCCCTATTATACTGGAAGACACAATGTTTATTGGGTTATCGTTTTCCGTTGTTCAGAATCCCAATAACTTATAAACGATTTATTTTATACTAGCACGACATGTAACCTTGCGCCCATCTGATGGTAAGTCGCGCATGGTCCATGAATGTTAGCAACTTGAATCAGACTCACATCAGTCCCTAACACTGTGCCGGCTTGACAAGGCATGATGTCAGTTCGAGCCGAAACGTGTGGATACACTCTACAGTGTTTATCGGCACGAACGGTGTATACTTCCCCGTCCCGGCAGACTGGCCAAATTACCACCATCAGTCCGTCTACCACCTATTTATTTATGAAGAATAAAAAATGGTACAATGATTTAAATAAAAATATATAAACTAAATTAAAAATAAAACTAAAATCTAAACTGTATATATAGATCATACTAAATTATTTTTACTTTTAAAATTAAGTATATTGTATATATATTTATATAATTGATTCTAAAAACAAAATGCATCGACATTAAAAATTAAATACTTACAAAAAAAAAATGCTCTTCCAAAATCGCTGTTCTGTGGCATGGTGCCCAATACACTAGCAGCATATTTCATCTGAATTAAGTTCCTTAAATTTTGAGAGAAGTTTGCCAGAGGCGTCAATGCCTTGTAACAATTTATTTCTAGAATTAAAAGTAACTATTGCAAATCGTTTCATCTTTTCGATGCTTACTGATCTAAGCTTGATCCGCTGCAGCACCAACTCTAACAGAAGTGCTTTGAAGATGGAAAGGGGCTAGGGAATCCCAGCAGGTAGAATCCCACACCGAGGATTTGGCCCAACCTCCAAGGTATTAATGTCATTCCGTCTGAACGTTTGCCAACGTCTCGACTCAGACCGGTTGTAAAATATAATACATTATAAAATATTTTTAATTTTATAATGTATTATTCTTACTCGGTCAACCTTAGGGACATTACGAACATTGTATGTGGGAGGTTCGCGCAAATTATAGAACATAATATAAAGGAGAAATTAAAATACTACTAAAACTAAACTACTTCCTAGTAAATAATATTAATATACTAATACTTACAATACTTAATATATACATAAATACAATATATACATACTTACAGTTGTTGGGATCTATGTAAAAAGTGTGTGAAAACCATATTTTTAAACAATGTTCTATTTGGCGCCTGTCGGATATCTAAGGGTAGGTTGTTCCACAGATTTGCGGCAACAACTGCAAAGGAGTCGGACATAAAACTAGTGTGATGAGAGGGAATAGCAAGGGTAGAGTTATGCAATGATCGCAACGACCTGTCATGAAGAGAAAAGAGAAAATAGATGGGATTGAGACTACTGCAAATCATGATGGGGCTATGACGGAAAAAGCGACCCGCATTTTTTGAACACGACAGCCGGTGGTGACTAAGCTCATCAAAATCTTTTCCACTTGAACAACGATGTGATTCACA
This sequence comes from Tinea semifulvella, assembly GCA_910589645.1. Lineage (NCBI taxonomy): Eukaryota > Metazoa > Arthropoda > Insecta > Lepidoptera > Tineidae > Tinea > Tinea semifulvella. Next base: position 10,704,859 of record OU342599.1, read on the forward strand.
CACTTTTATGCCTAGACTGATATGCTTAAAGAGCTATTTTCTAGAAGTGTACCCTAATTTTTGAGGGAAGTGCGTTTATCTATTATTATTTTTTATACTAGCACGACATGTGACCTTGGTCCTACCTGATGATAAGTGACGCGCAAGGTCCATGAATGTTAGCAACTGAAGACAGACACTCATGACTGCCATCAGTCCCCAACACTATGCCGGCTTGACTATATGCTTTTTCACACTTCGCTTGAAGGGCAAGTGGAAACACAGAGGCTGGAAGAGCATTCCACATCTTTATCGTGCGACAGATGTATCAGTCCCCAAATTTATAGGTACGCGATGTTAGGATATAATAATATATTAATAAAACTAATAATTATAGTTACATAGCTTTGGATTCTAAGCTTAACAAAATTACCATCACACTTCTGACATATAAAACATAAATCACAAATACATAGTATTTAAAAAGGTTATATATTATTTGACCTCCTTGGTCATAATCCAACACGCGAAGGGATGGTGTCAACAGTATGTGGGTGCATATTCTGACCTGTGCGTGTGGTTCTATCTATTGACCTGCACCATGATCTGACACCGCTATGAGACGAGCGTGATTATTCTCGAGTTTGGTACGCTGGAGACATCGACGAGCTTGCCATTTTGTTGATGATGATGATGGGCCTATAGTAAAGTTGGCTAAATTTGAATCCGCTTCCTTAAAAGTATTCCTATCTGGTTTTACAAGTTTTATACAAAAAATATTTTAATTTTTTTTTTAAATAGGTAATGTAGATAATTTTCATAGAAAAATGGCTACCACAATAAAATATGTGTAAATAAGTATAAATTTGAATATTTTTAACGATAAAACACACGCTTAAGGAGATTCCTCTTCATTAATTATGTATTATTACATGATGCTGCCTTGTTGGGATTAATTTGCTGCTATATATTTTTCAAAGTGATCGTGGCATGGATTTATAATTGTAACGACTATCTTTGTCAATCTTAATTTTACCTGTGCCATTAACATATTTTATTTATTTATTATATTAAAAACCTTAATTGCACTATGTACAAAGGCGGACTTAATTCCATAGCTACGGTAAACCAAGTTTTCTACCTAAATTGTAATCTTGTGAGAATAATTTATCTTATAGAACTGTGAATTCAATATTCGAATTCAATACATTTCTCATCATCATCATCAGCCTGTGTCTCTTTAATGCTGGATATAGGCCGCACCCAAGTCATGCGATTTCACATGATTTCCTAACACCCTCATTTAGCACCAGCAAACTTTTTCAGGTCATCCGTTTATTTGGCGGTGGCTTGTTCCACTGCGTTTTCCAGTACGTGGTCGTCGCTCTAGAACCTGTCTACTTCATCGTTCATCATCATTCATTCTGTGACAGACGTGTCCGACCCATTGCCACATTGTGAGCTGTGAGTAACTTTGGTTTTCTGACGACAATACATGTACCACATTTTAAATGGTACTGTATTTACGAGTATAGCATAGGATGCAATTTCACAACTCGTTAAAAGGTAATAGGCACCACTGAGTTTGTGAATAAACCAGTCGTTTCAATCACAATCCAATAGCCATTTCAGTACAGACTAGCCCATTAAATGGACCTTTAGTTCCACCAACCTGACATCAAATATCTCGTAAATCCGTCGATAAACCTTGTTGTATCCTTTAATAGAAGTCGTGGGTATAATTTTATTCTTTCCTGAATCACCTGGTCACCTTTGCAAGGTTTTTAAGAACCTTAAATGTACACGAATTTAAAACAATCCTGGTCGTCGCTAAACCTACTTAGCCTTCAGCTTACTTATTTAAAACGCTTTGCTGTTTAGTCTTTGGTTTCAGTTTTCGCTCTAAAAATCCCAAGAGCTTTAAGTTTTGTACTCTGCCTTGATGGGTAGCATCCTCGAATATTGCCCCTTGGTTTCCGGTACTGTTCCCACATATAGGAGCAAAATTAAAACCTAATGTGACAGTGATTGATTCACATCTGTCGTAGAACTATGCAGAAGATGGGTTTTAGAGCGGAGACCACGTACAGGAAGACGCAGGGTACTATCCGTTAGATAGACTAATAACCCGAAGAAGGAAGATTGAATTAAAGATTGAAGAAAGAAACAGAGGCTGATAATGAAATTTAATTATTTAACCGTAAAATTTTAAGTGGCAATTCCTTAACGTAAGCGTGTAGCTTAAATTCCAGTTTCATGGTCATTGGTAGCAAGTTTGAGATATGCCTGATTACACTCACTTAGTGCCATCAAAGGATTATTATCGCTACATTAATTAGATAGCGGCCACAAATATAGAATCAAGTTAGCCATAAAATTTTATATAATCAATAATTTCTTCTGCATACTTCGGGCTACTGCTTCGCTTATCAGTTCCTGTTGCAATATCTAATTTAATGTGGCTGTCTTTCAGATATATGAGCACAAATATGTTTTTATTATTTAAATTTATTTTGGCATGAATTGGGAACTTTTCGAATTTTATAATTGCTTTTGATAACTTAACCATTTATGATTAGTTATCTGTAAAGTCAACAGTGATCTTTTGCAGACACATGATTAGATAGTTAGTAATAAGTATCATCACGACCGTTTCCCTTCCGGGGTACTCAAAAACCACGCTTATAAAGAAGCTGATTCACATTTAGCCAACTTTAACCAATCATGACTAGTGGCAAGCTCGTCGATGTCTCTAGCGTACCAAACTCGGAAAATATCACAAACAAATTAAATATTAATTTAATTTAAATATTTGTTTAAATTAATAAATATGATTGTATCCCGACTAGGAAACGAACCCGGTACCTCCAGGTCTAAATCCACGGACTTAACCGCTAGACCACAAAGGCAGACAGACAGACAGCGGTCATCCAGGTCCGGATGTTCAATGGGCCTGGGTTGGGGATGGGTTAATCTCCCGTTTCCCCGGCAAGATCTCGGCGGCTAACTACCCGCTGGTACTTACTTTGGTGCTGGGCGCTGTTCCTACTACAACACCGCCCTTGTGGCTCACGAATCTAGTCTCCTAGATTTGTCTACTTTCGTTCTTCTCCAAGAGAGAGGCAGTTGCTAGATACATAGTTAGTATTACTTATATTTCGTAATGTAGTTTGACCGATAATGATGTTATTATGTTATCGGTCATTAATAGATAGTAAATTATACTTACTCGAACCAATAAATAGTTAGAACTGATTGTAGGTAATAGTATATAATTTACTTCTACTTGAATATGTGTTAGATAATACTCTTAAAAAAAAATTTACCTGATTCTTATAATCACATCTTATTACGTGTTTAATTAGTCAATGTTGTAAATGATGCGACTTGTGTCGTTACTTTAGCTGCAACTCATTTTGACTCTACAAGTATTTGTCCAGGCTCTGTCGCCGAAACGGCAGCTAAAATAGAAAACATATTAAATATTAAAGTCTAACAAATCATTATATATTCCTTTCTTTCGCAATAGAAACATTAGGTCCTTGGTGTTTAGAATCTAAACTATGCATTGCGAAACTGAAAAAAAATTGTTAAAGTTTCTGGAGTTAGTCGGTCTAAAAAATATTAAAAACAAAAAAAATATATAGCTATAACGTGGGAATGCTGTACTTAATTTGTTGTACAATTTTTATTAATGAATAACATTACATAAAATAAGTTATATGTTATTACATAATATATATAATATGTTATATGTTATTAATTTATCTCTGACAAACCTGCAAGATGTTAGAATTGGCTGCCTCGAAATTAACTGAAAATCAACCCACTTTTTAAGCTTCAGCATTGACTTATCTTAAGTGTTACGTTACTGACTAATGTAAACCTGCCATTGTAAATAGTTGTGAGAGAATCGTGTTTCGTTTCCAAGAAATATGTAGTATTATGTCCAAGGCTAAGGCACCACACCTCTGATGAGTTAAAAGCCTTCTATTGCTTTACAATAAATTCTAACGGCTCTCTCGATACTTTACGAAAGGGCAGCTGCCATGGACAGTGAAATTTATTCTCTCCTTGGTACTGGTACTATTGCATCCATTTAGGGCCATCGACAAATCATCAATTTCACTGTTTGTAACGAATGCATTAGAGTGTAGAAAGAAAGGAGATTATTTTATTGACTACAAAATATAATTGCCTAGTAAATTGTTGCCAAAATAACGATTTAGAAGTCCTAGCAGGATTGGTGCACAACGATGATCAGACCTCGTGCGTTTTCTATTGCATCATCTTATCTTATGGCGTTTGCCTAGTGCAGGTTAATGAATTCGAAAAACATTCGACGCCCTTCGAGTTTAGCTACGGTTGCTCTAAATCCTTAGATTTATTGGTCAATTATCAAAACAAGTTGTATACTTATGTCTAGGGCAACGGCACACTCCCAAGTGTTTTATGATGACATAACTCCAGATTCTGTCAACAGTTCACCGGTTAATTGTTAATGGAGCCAGTTCTATCATGAAGGTGATGGCGAAACTTTCTGAGTAACGGGGTCCATAAGTTAGTAACACTGTTATTCAGAACACTGCGACAAATTAAGATTTATACAAGCTACTATGCTTCTGCTAGCAGTTTCCTCTTTGCAACACTTTGTTACTAGTCTTTCAGTAGCAGGGTTAGACTAATACATATGAAGTTTGCGTAAGTATTTGGACCTTGATCCCTTATAGTTTTGGGACCGTAAATATTATTTGGAAACGATGTGATCGAGATAACTATCAATTTACTACCATCTTCTTCTTTATGTGCCATCCCTATGACGGGTCGGCTATCATTAATGCTATGCAAAATCCGGCTTCCGTAGCGGAAGACGTTTTTAAGACCGTGGAAAAGCGCAAAAGAAGATGCCACCGTAACATTCGAGGTACGGCACACCCAGAATCGTCCCAGCTAAAAGCCGTCACACCGATGACATCTATCTACGTGTCGCGGCTCTGCAAAAGTTCAACACACCAGGATGTCCTTGATCACATACACGGACGAGGAGAGTCGGAAAGGAAATTTCAAGGCTTTACGCCTTTGTTTATTCTCTGAAAGACGGTTTCGTTTCTCGCTCTCACTGCCAAGCACAGGCTAGCTTTCAAAATGCCCATATATGATAGATATTTTATTTTTTGATTAATATTAGGTTGATTTTAAGTATTTTGTAATGCTTGTTTTGAACCTACTATTCCATTGGTAAATTGGTAACTTTAAGTTTAGTGATTTTTAGACGTGGAGGGTTCGATTCATTTGTGATATTTCTCGAGTTTGGTACGTTATAAATCCGCTTGTTGGGAATTTTGACCATTTAGTAAGAAGTCGTGTCGATGGTCGTGTTGATGATGATGGTGATAAGAGATTGTTGCTAGGTTCCGACCTAGGTAGAAAAATTCATGCACCTGCAATACCTAATAATAGTATTAAATTATGCTTTATTATAATAGAAATTTAAATGCTAAAGTAAATTCATAGAAATTCAAGTCAAGTAAATGTAATTTAGTGTTGTACTCGTATCTGGTCAATTATTGAATTGTGGTGTTTATGATAAGACCGGTGCATGCGTGTGCACAACGACCCGCCCCGAGTTCTGCTTTCTACACGTGCGATTTCACTACGTCCAAACACCGGTGGTACCAACTATCCAGATTTTTTACTTTATACACGCGATTTTTCACGAATATTTTTTACAACTCTGTGTTCTTAAGTCTTTGATGATACAACGCTTCAAAAAAAATTTCGTTTCCACAACGCCACGTCCACTCAACATTTCCTTCCAGCTATCAAACAAAAATGAAGATTCTGTAATAGTTATCGTAACTATTATTAATATTAAGTTAAAAATAGAGCCGATCCGACAGTTATTTTAAGGTCAGCCTTAAGCTGGTACATTGGACGCCATTTTAAATTTGAATCGTCTCAATTACAGAGACCTAATTTTCATTTAACAGCTGGAAGTCTAACTCTTAGAATACGGGTGTAAGTATTTATTCCAAGGAACAATATAAATTACTAATAATATAAACTACTTAATAATAAAAAATACAACTTAAAACTAAACCAAAAGGAAAAACAACATAATATCAATAAAAAACTACCAATGGGCAAAGTACGATGGGATACTGGCCATTTAAGTGGCAATACTGATCTTTGAACCAAATATTTGTCAGATTTCATGTCTCCTGAAGTGTTGACGAGGATTCCGTTAAGTGGTATTTATTTATAATAAAACATTACTATTTGTGCCGTTTGCTGTAGAAACTCTATGGCAAGCGCAAAATGCTTTTTAAAAGACATAACTCGTCCTGATTTCATTTTCTTTCTCCAAAATCTGTAAATGCAGATATTTCCAAAACTTATGGGTGGTCTCCAGGAACCCTGTAACTTTAACGGTTAAGGTACCAGAGAAGAGTAATACCCAAAAAAAAATGATTAACACATAACACTGCGTCTTGTCGTTTCCTCCGGTGACAAGAAGGCTGGCTCTTTCTTCATCCAAAAATCAGTATTGAAATTCAGCGGGAAAATGCAAGAACGCAACCATTCCACGCGGATGTGGCTTATGTTGGTATTCGTAGTATATTTTGTAACTTTTTTCGTATAAATGTTTGTTCAAAATGATGTAATGTGTTATGCCTTGACCTCTGTTATTCAGTAACCCTTGCTCAGCAGTTGCAAAAGGTTAAAGATGATAGTAGTATTTACCTGTTCCTTCAATTTTAATTATGTTACTGTTCATTTGTTTTATTATTAGTGTTGGCGACGGATTTGAATGTTTTTAGAATTATATTTTGTTTACCTTTTGATAGTTTATGTTTTTTGTTGCAGACTTGCTCCAAATTTACCGAAATATACATCTAATTTACTTAAAATTCCTTGTTTTCATCATAATTCCAATCAGCTCTGCTAGCTCCACTAGCTCGCTTCTCGGAAATTTAGTCGCAATGCAATTAAAACCTAATGATTTAAATTTGAGCAAGTCGTATGCCGAAACAATGTTAGATCGATTCAGTAATTTTGATAACCTCTTATTTTCCGACGAAGCCCATTCCACCTCAGCGAGCAGCGAAACTCCCAAAGCTAAACTTTTGCACTTTCAGCAAAAGGAACCATTGGACCCTACTTTTTCGAAGATTCTCGCATGCGTTCCGTTACTGTGAGTAGAATTTTAAGTATCTTCTATGTTTCTTGCTCCAATATTTGCACCTACATATATACGAGTACATGTTTATAATGTCACTAAAGTTGACCGAGTAAGAATGTATTTGTACAAAGTTCAAAAAGTTTTAAATAAACTACTCAGGCAAAGGCTAGTTAATAAATAAGATGATTGTCTATCTAGCATTGTGGTACGTTTAAAACTTGCTATCGGCAGAAGTCGAGCGGCTGAATGGTACAATGGGATTCCAAGTTCAGGATTATCAGCCGATGCAGTTACAGGAATCCTTGCGTAGGCAGGCCTGAGTCATACCTATAGACTGTCATATAAGCTGGGCAATCAATACAAACTACTTATTAGACGCTAATGGGGTGTATCACTAACTTTTTATCACGATAGGTGGCGCATGATAGATGGTACCTAATATAACTGTCAGTTGCATAGAAATCTTGTATTTTTATTACGAAATTTATTATTTTCTGGATATTTTTATGAATGAATATTAGAATTATTTTACTCCTGTTAGTGGAAGACTAAGCAGCGAAGTGGTCCAAGGAGTAAGCTGAGTGCAGAGGACTAACAGCTTAGCAAATTTCAGTGACCTGTTAATGTTTAATCTGACTGAGAAAGGAATCTGCAAGGAAAACTCAGCTATAGCAGATTTACAAATAAGTAATTGTTAATTATAAAATATTACCAAAATTAAAGATCAAAAAGAAGTTGGACGAAATATCGTTCGAGTAGCGTTTTAACACTGTAAACGCCTTATTCGCTTTGCTATGCTTTATGCAAGTCGAATGAATGTTTAGATTGGCTGAAAGCATCCACGCTTTGAGATAACAAATTTCTTAGTCAACAACGGCCAATAAAAGATTAATTTTATAGTATTATTTTTTTAAGAACGTTCCTATAACAGCTGTTAAATATTATTTATAAAACCTATTTTTTTTTTTATTCAAATGTTTCTTTCATTTATGTATAATAATGTTTTTAACACGATATTACAATTGCCAGTTGTAAATAAATAATCGTTTTAACATAAAATCACAAAAGTTTTTAGAAAAAATTAAGTGCAGCGACTTCGACGAGCCAAAGATAAAACCCGCATCGTAAAATCTTTTTGTTAGGTCTTATAACTTTTATACTAAATATAAATGCTGGTCAATTATCTTTTAGCAATGATACAGACAGCATGGACCTTAGTAGATAACCTCATTCTGCTGGATGTCGTTCCTATGTAGCTCACAAACTCACAACATGTTGATCCAATTTAGCTCTTCACAAGTGTGTGCAGGAATAGATTGTATTGGTCATTACCTAGAAGTCAATGCTCATATCTAACTAATTTCAACATTGATAATACACAACAGTAGCATTGCATAGTTCGAGTGAGAAACAAAGAAGGGTTTTGTCTTGAACTTTTTGCTCGTCGCTTTATTAGGCGAAGGTAAACAAAGCATTTGACAGCGGTACCTTTTAAGCCATATCAAGTGGTATTCCACAACGAAGGTCGGCACATTTGCCAGCAAACATTCCAAGTTTCATATTTAAACAAAACACGTTTATGGTGCCTTTATGTGTTCGACCGTGTTTTCTGTTTGGATTTATACTTAAGGTCTATTAAAATTTACAAACACTGGGATTAGCTTCGCTGTTTATTGCACTTCTGCACTTTAAGAGCAATGGTCTGCAAAAACTTTAGTAACATCAAATTTGTTTCAATATTTTCAGCATGATATTCAATTGCAACAAAAAAAATATTTTTCTTGATTCTTGCTTTAGTCTCCTTTGTGACCCGTAGCCCGTGACTGGTTGACTGTGTGGGCGGCTGAAGCGTCAATGACCTTCCAAACTTGCAGATCCGCAATAAGCAGGTAGATTACGTACATAAGCCGTGCGCGGAATGTTATCACGTAGGAGAGGAGCCGCCTGCCCGTGGTATCCTGAGGTGTCTTGGGACCATATTTGTTTATAGGGTATAATCAATGTTGCACAAACTGGGTTATAAGTTAAACGAAGCCGAGTTCCTCGTCGGAAGGCTTGTCATTTACAACTAGTTCTGTGACCTCGCTCACGCATTCCCGCGCCTGCATCTAACTGTACTTTCCCGTTGACTTAATGCAGACTTTGGACAAACCTGATCTTAGGCAAGTGTACCTTATAGCCCCACGATGGCGGTTGGCTGTTGCAATTTAATTATATTTTGTGTATGCGAGAGTTGCGTAGATCGGAGCGAGCCGGTCCCGGTCGCGGCAGAACGCAGCCTCCGGGCCGCATGCCGCGCATTCCGGCCGATCGCAGCCGAGAGTCTCCGAGAAGAGCCGAGCGCCGCGTCACTCGCGGCAGACTTCACTCCGGTACTTGCGCGAGCGCGGCGAGAACGTGTTGTCAGTCTGCACCGCGATCTGTCAACAAACTTTCGGCTTCGAAAATAGCTGACGGTGCGATCAATCAGTGCTCTATTTTGAAATTGACTGTTGTTTGTGTTGTGTGTGACCTGTGTAAAAAACTCGAATCAAATAGTAGTCTGGGATTTAGTGAATAAACCGTGTTATTTTTTCTTTTGAATCGCGTGCGACGCTCTCAGTAGAAGAAGCGGACGCGTGTGAGTGACCGTTCTGGCTACCTACATGGAAAGTAGCCCTTGATGAAGCTGACACAAAAGCGTCAGCCACTGTTGATGATGATTTACTCCATCCGGTAAATATAGATGATGTTTTTGATGTCCACGGTATGATAACTATTGCGGGTGATAATTCCACTTTTATATATTAATGAGGATTTACGATAACTTGTTGATATAAGGATCAATTAAAAAATAAGTAATAAGAATGATAGTTTAGTGAACTACCTAGTAATGTAAATGTGATTAGTTTGTGACAGAATAAAAACAATTCTAGCATCTGAACTTGATACACATAAAGGATTATAAACATTAACTAAATTAATAAATAGTCAACCGAAACAAATAGTCGTAAAAGATATTCCATCCCGAAATATACAGTAGATGCTTCTATTTTAAATGTAACATGCTGTGATTAATCTGGAATTTAATTTGATACACTAGTTCCAGTCAAACAGATACCCGAAACGAATGAGGTTCTGATGATTGATGCTCGGAAGATATGTATAATATCCGAACAGGTTTACTTTCCGATCTATTATTATAACCTGCGCAACGTCATACACAATACTATTATAAACGATGATTATGGAATGCCACTTTTATTCTTAAACTGATAAGGTAGACAATTCTGAACAAGACGCGAATCAAGTTAACTAGCTACTAGCTATAATGTTCTTGGATATCAAAATTCAAATTTTCTGGGAATACAATTTTATGTCCTAGCGTTTATGGGAAATCGGGTGAATAAATAGCTGGATAACTATACAGTAATGCTTTGATATATTCCAGGTTTAAATTTGATCAAAGAAATACGGAACTTAAACGATGAAATGTTCAGACGGATTCGCGTGCCAAACCAAATAATTAGCAAAGAAATTTAAAGACGCCACATGCGACCGTTAAAATTCTAAATGTGCGATCCTTCCTTAGTTAGCACACGTTCTTCTAATTAGAAATATATACAAATAATTAACAAATTATTATTTTTTCCAACGATATAAACCTAATTACAATACATTTTAGTTACAAAAAAGAAGCGATTGCAAAAAACAGGAAATAAAATCCTTTATTGTTATGTCGAAGAATTTGGGTAAATCCCAAGAGACATAACAAAACGGGCAAAATCAAATGGCTAAAAATAGAGTTAACTTAAGCAGATAATTGATTTAAAATTAAATGTGGTCATAAAAACAAAACTTTAATTAGAAAATTCTTATTAAATATTTAAAGACGAAGTATTTTAACCAACAGAAAGCTATCTATTATTATTTTGGTCAATACAAATATTTAGTCTTCTCAAAATTTTATGTGCTAAGCCAACCAACGAACATTTCTAGGCCCGGTTTAGCAGGTTGTGCCAAAAACCGGTACACCGGTATTAAAGGTAAAAGGTTACTAGTCAATGCAAATGTTAATTTCGTCATGTACATCAGCATTCATACTTGTGTTGAAAACAAAATCTTAATTGAAAGTTCTAAACACGATTTACTATCAGCAGAAACACTTACGGCTATAAACGTAACCAATTATGATAAACCAGTTACCTTATACAATGTAACGTATCATTAACCATTGAAGGCAATTTAATAGTATAACTTGATTAAAATAAAAATATATGTGAATCGTAAAGATCTTTAGGCCCCAAGAAGGTACTCTTAAAACATTACCACCAATTATTTTAAATTACAAAGCTACAAGAAACTTGGTGATTGTCATACAATCTTCAATTATTTCCCGTCTTTTAATAATGAGCTACCTACGTAAAGGAAACCTGACTCGTTCTTTCGTTGTTGTGTTCCGGGTTTCAAGCTATATCCGCAACAAGTTCTAAGCATTACACTCACTGGCCACTTTCTATGGGAGTTAATGCCGGACTCAGAACGCCGGAAGAACCGATCATAACATTAATGCTGGTTTTGCTAACAAGGTCCAGTTTTATTCACCCTATAAGGGCATGCATATGAAAGTATCAGTCTTCTTTACTGTGAATGGAAAATTTCTAATAGAAAAGTAATGGATTATCTATGCTCCGGTAAATTACATGTTTAGTACTCGCAAGTATCCCTTCTCTATGTTTTTATTTTCATTAACTACTGCATCGAGTTTTACAACTTGTTTTATATTGATGTCACAATTTATTTTTACCTTTTATAGTGAGAGATTGAGAACGCTGTAGATAGCATCAAAATCTTTACAATGTTTTCCAATCCCAACTTTATCGCTTAGACAGTTAGGCGCGACAATGGATTCTACATTAGATACAGTAGTGGTGATTACTAATGTAATAGGGTTAGTCCTTAGTAAGGCTTCGTGACCACGTGTGGGTACTTTTGCACTGTGTCATACTATGTCTCTACTCACGCGTGAATTATAAGCAAGCCTTTTTAGGAAGAACATCTTAAGCGCCAAAAATAAAAAATAAATGATTGTTATATTCCACCTAATGGCACTAACTTCTGAGTTCAAATCCTATAATATTTTGAGAGTAATTAAGAAAAATCCTTTTCATGTAATAAAGCAAATTGGCGGTTACGATGTTCTTCCTGTAAATGTTCGAATATGACGTTAGCTGTCACTTTAATGTATTCCTATTGAACCGTTGCTACCTGAACCTATTACCTTCAATGGTTCAATGTTAAATTCCATTAGACAATTACCTTTTGAACGTATTCGTAATAAGGATTATCCTTACTTTGTTCATTGTCCTTCTTTGTGTCAAATATTTTTTTAGTAAACATGGTTGTTTATTTAATAGTACTAAAAATCTCAATAATTCTACCTTTGAATACGTAAAAAAGTTAAAATATTTGAATTTTGTAGGTGCAATTCGTTTTAATTTCCAAAAGCTACGATGTCATAACACCCATTCACCTGCATTAATGTTTGTGGACACTCGATGTTTACCTTCAACAGGTTTAAGTATTAAATGCACAATAACATGAATTATAGCCGTTTACTTACAACTTTCGCCGCTTTCTGGTTTACATCTGTCCGAGAGCCAAAAGTTATTAGCGCGTATCTAAAACTAGCCATGTATGAAGGACTGCGGATTATGTTTTTAGGATTTATTTCTCGAATCAACCATTATGTTTGTTTTTACGTAAGATTTCTACACTTCATTGACACTTTTTCAATTGACATTGACCGTTGCTGATTTCTCTAATTAACGCTGGCTAAATTAATGTTGCGGTAGTAAGTACTCACCCACAATCACAAAGTTGTATTTTTATATTGTTATGTCTTTTTATTAAGAATTACTGATTGTGGATATTGTACGAGTATTTAGTTTGTTTATAGATTCTTAATATTAATCTTTTTTGCTATTGGTATCAAGCCATACTAATTCTTAATTATTAGAGCTACTAAAACACTGAGTCCTAGACCTCCACTACGATGGGCCTTGTAGAATATATTTATGGAGAATTTCGTCTACACTCGCCACGCTTTTATAAATGACAACTTATTAACGATTCAATAATTTAGTATTAGTGGAAGTGGGACCGACTGCTTCTTCTTCACGAGAACGGTGTTGTAAATCTATGACAAATATACGTAAGAGAAGTGTATTTGAACGTCGAGCTTTTTTGAGTTTGTGAGAATTCACAACTCTCAGTTGAGCCACCACCACAATTTCCCCTTTATATTAGATAATAGCTAACGTAGATAATGTTATTAACTTCGAAATTTTTAAATATGTCATAGTACAGCAAGTCGAAGAAGTTGCTACTATTCTCCTTTTTTGCGTCTCGCTTGTTTTATTAAAATACTTAATAATATACTAATTGCACCATTCAACACTTAGAAATAAGATCCAGTTTTATAAATAAACACTACTATTAATAATATAAAGTAGATGTCATGAGGATGCGTGAAATGTCTCCTATGACCTGACCAGCTCAAAGTTTAAATGGTATATCCTCTATATACTCGTAAGTGCAACAAGAAAGCTGCACATTATACTGACGACCACAACCACTACCCCAAGAGTGTGGCGACTAAAATAATGGATTTACTATACACTTTATTTGAAACGACATTAATAGCGCCAGGGGATTTATTGGTTTTAAATTTTCCTTAATTTAAATGGCACCAAATTAGATGTTGATGCTTTTATTTCGAATTGCCAGCGTTATAAATGGGTTTTAAATTGCCGCTTCGTTTTGAGATAAGAATATGACTCAATAGTCCATTGGCAATAGCCCCAACAAACACCGCAGCAACGTAATTGTCCGAATTGTGTTAATGTTTATAGAATTTGCTCCGTTTTCGAAATCTAGTTCACAAACGGTGCCATAATTTTCGTGACATTTTACTTTAGATTACTACATAGATTTATGATTGGTTATCGCAGCTTAACTAGATGGAGTCTGCCAAGTTTAAGAGTGAAGGATTTTTTATTTATTTAAATGATGTAATTTGCCTGTGTTGTTTGTTTGATCAACACGTCAAATATTGTCAAAATTACATGCTACAAAAATCAAAAAGACTTCAGGATTAAAAACCATGTGTTATTGTTTTTACACAAAATAACACAAATGTTAATAAAATATCTTTGATGATTAAAAATATGTTTATTGTTCTTCACATTTATTTTCAAATTATGGCTTCTGTTTTGACATCTACATTTTATGGCTAGTCTCCATTAAGAAAAGCATCGCGAACCAATCATAAATATATGGTTTTCATCATCGTCGTCAAGTCATAATATTCCTCTTCATTGAGCGGCGTTGGTCCAGTTCATAGGACGCTTGCCTTCAATTCGTTAGATCCCTATCTACCAATGAGAAATGAACTTTTCATTCATTTGTTAAAAAAAGAAATATCAACTTCTGGAATCGTTATTATTATCATCAAAATAACATCAGATTATTGTCTATAACTGAAGTTATCATTTGAAAATAAATGTTGTCAGGTTTGATTGATTAACCATTTCGTTCCTAGTAAAATGTTAATACTTGACGTGGTCGTTACCAGGCGTAACAAGACTGGAGTTAATTACTCCCTTGAAGTAATTGACAAAACCTTCTTCCTGAAACTTGAAGGCTCCATTTAGTTAAAGCATCATCATCATCATCGCAGCCCGTAGAACACAGAGTTTTAGACCTCCATGTTGGAGATGGGCCTTCCATTTTAAAGAAGGAAAGTTGAGTTGGTATTCGTAGAACCGGGACCGTCGGCTTACTTTCCGAGGCACGGGAACAATGATGAAATGTACTTAAGAAAAGTATATATCTCATTGATTCTTACAACCTCGCCACTACAGCTTTAATAGTCTAGCTATAACCAATTTAAAATACATGAATTTACTATTAGTTAACCAAATGCATATTATTAATGTCATATTATAATAATAATAATTACATTTGTAAATACTCTTAATTTCTAAAGTCTCACCTCGTTTCTCCTTAGATAAGATATGTACAAAAGTAATTATCAAATTTCACACTTTTCTTGTGCTTATCTTAATACAAACATTGTTAGTCCGATTTTACGTAGAAGTAACAATAAAACATTTCATAACATCTTTATACCACTTCATGTGTATCTTTTTAAAACCAGTGACTAGTGTAAATGAGAACGCTAAACATCGAACAACGGAAAATGGAGTTTACATAGTGATTTGTTTATAGACCCAGAGTGACAATTTCAATACTTTATGGTTGCCTGTTGACCACATTAGAATGCAGTAAAAAGACGAAGGAAAGAATTTTAATAGCGCTCCCAAAATACATTAAATTTTCTTTAAAACAAAACAAGAAACCTTTGACGCCCGTAACAGTAAATCTGATCTATTTTGATGCCTATAAATAATGATGAGAAAATATTTGTGTTTGAATATTCATGTGGTATCCTTAATTGAAAATGGAAATAAAACTTAACGAGAAATGTTTCGAGTCGAAGACGTTTTAAATACTAGAGAGACATTGAACAGGAGTTTATATTTAGAGAGTGTTAACAGAAAAACATTGGAGTAATTTTGTACTCGTGCTTTTGAGAATTTTAATTTATTTTAAACTTAACTGAACTATGCTAGATATTTTCTCGCTAACAACGTCAGGGACAAACAAAATCAGGGATTAAGTGCATTATTATTTGTGTAAGATTGGTGCAACACCTTTAGTACCAAAATCTTATTTGCTACATTAGTCGGGTTATTTTATATTTAATAAAAGAGAAAGATCCACGTTGATCAGGTGGGTTGGCAAGGGTTTGATGTTAATTATTTTTTATAATTTCCTAATAATAATAATAATAATAAATATTCCCAGACAGGTCACACAGCGCCATCTAGTTTCCGTGGTAAGCTACGAGGCTTGTGTTACGGAAACTATATGGTTGATAAACTACATATTATACTTTTTTTTTGTAAATATATACATATTATACATAAAAACACCCAGACCGAGACAAATTATACAATGTACAACTTGTCCCTTGTAATGGTACCACAAGTTGACATTATTGGATAACGTTACAGTTTAACATACTCTTAAAGTTACCTTCTACTACAATCATTACAGCCTCTAAAACAACGAGTTCTAGAATTCCACTGCTGGAGATAGGCTTTCCAAAATAAGAATATATGTACATATAATACCACAAAATGGTATTAGTGCAGCCGAGACCGACGGCATAACGTGCTCTTCGAGGCACAGGAACACACTAGTGTTGTAAATCTACTTCTCATTGGTACATATCGTGAAGTTTTGGATTAAACGAAAGCGTTTTTACAACCGAGTAACTATCATACAATTGTTTACGAATGCGGCAATACCTTTTATTAATATAAGACTACAACACTAGGTATTTTGTGGGACGTCACTACGGCTTCCATTTTTATTTAATACTACCAAATAAAAACTGTAAATAGTAATAGCAACAAACTATCATATCATTTCTGATTTATACCGAAACTCATGATGTTTAGCCCTTCACTGACTGCTCGAGAACGGAGGCGGCAACCGTGTTATTACTCTTCTACCAACAGTTAGACGCATTTAAATAACACGTCACGCCGACGTTAATAGAAATACGAGTACGACCTGTCTTAACGATTCTGACACCCTTTATTTCTTCACTTGTTTCAAGTGATGCTGTCAACAGGTCTGCAACGGGCCTCGACACTAAGCAAATTGTTGACTGACACACGTCTGCTCTCTTAAGTTTAGCTTGAAATTGTTCTTTACTTCCTTCTTAAAAGCGAATACATACGTAATCATATCATATGTTATGTATGTACTTTGACAAATGTAGTCTATCAACTTCACTATACTTTTAAAATACTTAATTTTAATCTAAAATCTTCAAAACCTTCGTAATATTATTAGTAAGTTGATAAATAGACTATATTTTTCAGAAGTACAATCAGAATTTAAAATCTTTGAAAATATTGGAATGTGCGAGTGAGACGGTTACAAAGTAATAATCAAAAAAGGTAATTTTAGTATTTTAAGGATCCTTAAAACTTTGACTTTGAAAATGGCACTTTATTTGTCAAACGAATTTCGACATCAAAACGCAGTGCTAAATAATTCACTTGCAAGGTAAATATTATACAATATTGCGGGCTGTAGTAAAATTTAAAGCTTTCACTCACGTTTCGTCATTAGGAATGTTGCTTACTTTATTCGTTATTTGCTTTGACGACGGAAGGCTTATTAGTAACGTAGAAATTTTCCTATTCTTTACAAGTTTCTCTCTATTATCGTACTTTATATACCTTTAAATTATTTGAACTTATCACTTTATTACGTATGACTACGAATTTTCTTTAAAGGTAAAACGACATTAATGTATACTTAATTGCCGTCTAGTTTTATGACGGTCAAAACAGTAACCTTTGTCCCGAGACAAAGGCAGAACTAAGTACATAATTAACTTGCAAGGGTTTTAATGCAGATAACATATACATACTTATTAATAATTACATACTAATACATATAACCTACATAAATAAAATATTAACAATACAATATAATATCTACACAATACTAACCTAATAATGACAAATCACAGTGAGTCCACGGAGCTAAAACAAAAGCATCTTATAATGAAAAAAACATTAAATATTTTCGTCTAGGTGACTTTTGTGTATACTACTATCTCAGAGATGGTACGCTAGAGACATGGACGATCATCCTACTTTTCATGATGAGCCTATAGTAAAATTATTAAATGTGGCACTAGCTCTTGAGGTAGCCGTAATGTAAGCCGGTGCGACAAGCGCAAGTTTCGACAAGTATTTAATCTGAATATAACATTTATAGAGTACATTTTGTAAAAATAACAAAATAAAAAAAAACAATCGAAATAATGAATATTTCTTGAATGCAATAGCTAATATCAGAAATGTGTTGAACCTTTGAATTTACTATACATAAAACTACTATTGTTATTTAATAATCTAACTTCTTTTACTCTTTTGTTTATAAGTGTATCATTCTTATTTCTGAAATACGAGTAACTATAATTTAAACGTCATAGCGGTTATCATTGGTTACATTCTAAAGATTAACATATAACATTATACATAAACATGAAATGAAGGCAACCTATTAATAGTAAACCTAACACTGATATTTTAAATAAAAAAAAAAACAATAAAATTAATTAAACAAACATGAATTAATTATGCCTATACTATACTACTTACCTATCTCAAAAAATATATAAGTGTAAAAAGAAAAATAAACAAATAAGAAACAGAACAAACAAGAAACATGAGTGAACATCTAGAATCTATACACTATATTTATCCCTCAATACTATTTTCATCGAGGCTACCGAACCAGCAAACATGTCTATATCACTGCGAAACGAATTAGCGAAAATCTTTCTCGAAGTTTCTCAATTCGTGGAGGGTCTTCATCTTAGCCTTTGTCTCTTCGTGGTTGTCAAGTAATATCTATCTGGTTTTCAATTAAAACTGTGTTATTTAAGCGGTATTGTGGGCGCGTGGCTGGCGGTTGTCGTCACCCGAGCGCGTCATGGATTTCTCGTGGCGGTGTCGTGCGTGACCGAGACACGCAGCCAGGGCTAAGTCTACGAAATGTATACCGTCGAAATAGAATACCAATGCATGTTACGTAGATTTTATACTTTGTCGAAATAGAATACCGAAGCATGTTACGTAGATTTTAGTCTTTGTCAAAATAAGTTTAATAAAGGTAAACGTGAATTCGGTTCTTTAAAAGCAAGTCTTTATCTCTTGTTCGTTCTTCGGTGACTTTGAAAAGGTCGAATCATTTATAATATTTCTTTTTAATTAAATAATTGCTTGCTTATGTCGCCGTTCCAGGATTCCGTCTAGCGCGTCCATGATTCGATTTCTGGTAGGAATACAATAATTTATTTGTAAAATTTCTCGAGTTTGCTAGAGATATCGATAACCTTTCCAATTGTCATGATGGGCCTATAGTTAAGTTGGCTAAATGTGAATCCGCTTCTTTACAAGAGTGGTTTTTGACGTAAGGGATATGGTCGTAATGATGTTGATGTTGTGAAAAAATCCCAAATTACAATCGCTGGACAAATCAATGTCATCACTTCTAACTCGTCCGTTAATTATAAACATCCTCGACAGCTAACGTCGGTCGACAACTAATTATTACTTGACGAAGTGACTACAGAGTGACAACTCAGTGTTTCGAATTTACCTGACAACGTTTTGTCAAAGACTTTCCTGCTATTATTACAAACTACAGTTTAGAATAAAATTTTACACACTTAGTTAAGTCTTCAAAGTTTTCTTTGATAATAATCCACACTAAAATGAATAATTATTAAAGAGAAAAAACAAATATGTAATTGATAAAACTTTACGCACAACTGACAAGCTGAGACGGCGAACTTCGTACCAACTCGGAATCAATCAATGATTTTATTAAGACAAAATGCATTTTAAAAAAGTTATTTTTCACTTTTTCAATGCGCGGGCCGAGATGAACGAAAAATAATAATTCATATGTTCTGGAGATATCATCAAATCAAATCATTTTTTCATCTTTAAGTATAGCTAGGTTAACAACTTTTATTAATATATTTGTGAGTAGTTCACCATTCAGGGCATACATATATAATAATTTGAAACTATCCTCGTTCTTGTAGTACATTAGATTGATAAATACCTAATTAAAAGTAAAAAAATACAAAACATAAAATATAATATGACGATGTCGTAATTTAATTATATTATGAATAATTATATAATCAAAACAGCTATATACAACATGTATCAGAAAAATCATATTCTTCTTAAATCCTTATAAATTCTGTTGGATGATGACAATAAAATTTAATGAAGCAAATATTTTAATATTAATTGTTGTTGTTAAAGTTAATAATAATGATAAACATAACAGTGAATAAAGTGATTATTGATTAACAACAAATGAACAATTGCGGTGGCTACGTTATTATCTTCTAAATAATAAAGCAAAAGTTTACAAATGATATTACATAAAATATTACAACTATAAATAAAATATCTAATAGTTAAATTAGATAATAATATTTAAACAACATTAAATGCACTTGAACAGGTTGTATAGAAGTAGTGGAATGTCATTTAATTCTCCGTTCGGATTTATGATGCGGCATGTCGAGTGAGCGTGGCCAGTGGGCCACAAGCGTGACGTCTGCCACCCGATAGCCCATCTCACGAGCGACCCACTTCCTCTGCCAGGCTCCACTGCTCGTCCAAGGTCACCCACTGACCTTATAATTTATCTAAACCTCCCAACATTATCTAACACTGAAAATTAATTAATCATCAATCGCTAATCTAAAGAATGAACCAAAACCAACACCAGTATCGTGATTGAGTGCGGTGAAATGTATAAATATCCTTGCATAAATAGTCCGCATAACAACTATTCTCGCAGCAAACACAAAACTTGTTGGAATTAATATATTATTTCACGCGGCTGATCCATCATCCAGAGTTACGATCTTTCGATACCTCACCCGGACAGCCGTAGAATGCGAATTTTATTAATGCTCATAACTTTTTGATTTGTGAGACTGCGCCAAATGAATTCAAGGTTTCGATAAGCTTTTGTGTTTGAAGAAAAGTGGCTTGTTTATTATCTCGAAGACAGCTGAATAGTCGATTATAAACGAAGGTATATTGCACCTATGTGTATGGACAGTGGAGGTCGTGCGCGACAGATAGGGCGATAATCAGAGCGTACGCCTCACGCCCGTATCATGGGGCTTTCTGATACACAACACACTTTCTAATCTTCGTCTTTGTCACCGCATTCACTATTGGCTAACCTGTGATACGCGACTTTCGCCAATTGTTTTCACGGTTTATTAAGCTCTTCTGCGACCATGCGCTCTTTATTAAATTTGATCATTCGTCACGTTATTTCATAGGTTGCATCACGTTGTAACGCAAAGCTTAAAGTATAACGATTTGCGACTGCCTCGATGATCTCGATTCACGATCACCTGCGGTTACGTCGACCGCTACTCATATATTAAATAGCCAGTTTATCTGGAGTTTAGTTCGGACCGTGAATCCGATACGGCCTATCTCCTCGTGAAATAGGAGAGCTGATCGATGAGAACTTTAGCCGCAATGGTTTTTCTTTAGAGGTGACGTGGACGCGTGTATTTTAGGAGCAGGCGAGGCGCGAGGAGCTCGGGGTGTTGCGGAGACCGGTCTGCGTACCGGTTTGCGTCAACATCGCCGTCTTAGGACTAACCGTTTTATTAGCTGAGCTATGCTCCACAAACAAGCAAAGGCGGCAGTGCGAGCCCTTGAATCAACTGGCTCGGTGACAAAAATGATTTAGACATAACAGTGAACTTACAATGTTGTCCGTATAAACAACCTTCCCTTTGCCTTTGAGCGTCTTGACATTGTGTACGTTTATGAGACCATTATCTTTAAATGTGCAGTCGTAAATTAAATGGTGTCGTAAAACAATGAAATGCCTAATATTCGCTGAACGTTCCCATGAAATACTGGTTCAAATGTTAAATTATCACACGACTATCTTTGTGTGTTAAACAACATTAACCATGTCACAAAAGATGGAGCTTGAGTCAGGTGTCGACGTGAGATGTTGCCACTCATTGCCGAATATGAGCGAATTCTTTGTCAACAAAACAATTGTTAAATCTTTATTCATCTTTATTATTTTCCCATCACGTATGTTAACTTTTAAAGTTGAATAAATGCAATTATTGTATGATCTTGACACAATAACATCTTAAACGCTGAATTAATTAAAACTTATTCGTTCGCTCACATTATATTTCCGTTCTTGATCTTAAATGTAGAACAACATACTGGCTATAACATCACGTTTTAATATAACAGCTTCTTCAAAATCTTGTATAGTATGCATAATGTTTATGCAACGTGTTTTAACAATAATTTAGTATACAGTCATGTCGTAAGGTACGAGTACTACAAAAACTTCTGACAATTGTAAAAAAAAGGTGTTTTTTTTTAATTGTATTTTTTTGTTTATCCGAGTACACACACACACTGATTTTATTCTTAAATAACGAAATCATTAATTTTTTAGAGATATTGGAACGCTACCTCGAAACATTAGTCAGCGTGAGTGACGTCACTTAATAGTAAATATTGTAAACTGTCGCACAAGTAAATCTGCTTAATTAAGTTGTTTTTTCCGAGTACTTTAGCATAAAGTAAAAGGATGAAAAAATTTGGACCCACTTTTATAAAAGCAACTAGTTATACTAACATGTATAGTAAATTAGTTGTTTTCTTACTATTACGTGACGTCATCCGGCAACAATTTGCCTGAAGTTGCGAGCGAAAATTTAAACAATATTTGAAATTTGTTTTTTTTAGACCCCATAAAAAATCTAAAGTATTTTTCAAGAAATTCGTAAGTAAATATAAACAATAAAAAAAAATTGTCAAGTAGCCTATTGAAGGATCATATTTCTTTTGTTTTTAATAATTTAACTTATATGAACTTAATGCTTGATTAATTATTCCTATAGCATTAAAATCCTTAAATGATTCTCGATATACTGCTGTGTTTGGTATATATTTTTTAAATTTTGCAACGATTAGGGAAAAGAGAAAAGCAATGTTCTAATAGCTCGGTGATCTATTTAAATCTCCAATAAACGTAAAGTATTTGCCTGGCCTTGTGAACATCTATTTTGACGAGTGTTCGTAAGCGTGGCACGCTGCCACGACTTTGTTTTGGGTGCCTCGCGGACGGCACACTTTCGTCAGCCGCTGCTGGCTGTGGGAGAATCGGACCTCAACTGTTTTAATTGCAATATTAACTCGGCAACTAGGCTAATGAATCTATAGTATTGTGCTTTGTTTGTGTGAAAAACTCTGTGCTCCTAACCACAACATCAGTTTTTGTATTCCGTTGTAGCGATTTGTTTCGGTGCCTCGCTTTGGTTTAACGTTGGAAACGCAAGTTTTTTTTTGCCACTTCCGGAATTGCGTACAAGTCACGGTACACACGTTATATGAATAAAACTCAAACAAAGACTCGTGCTCGCGGGCGATCCTCAATGTGTGTATGACAATGCCATTCCGGTACTAACCAATTTAATATGCAATGACTATTAGGTCGACGATCTGTGTTAAAGTTCGGATGCTATGAATCGTGGATATTATCACCTGCCAAAAGTGCTTTTACTTGATTTGAGATTCGACAGAATGCGTTTGGTTTTAGGCACTCTCCGTTTGGTATTCGGAAACGTTACAAGCCGAAGGAAAGGTGTGAGCCATGAGACAGTCTATGTAGTTGGAAGCAATGTTTGAGTCGTTGGTATCGCGGTTGACGTCTCCGCCTGTGTCGCGGCGTCGGCACACGGTGCACGCGTCGCGGGAGGTGTGCAGCGAGCCAGAGGAGGATGCGGCCCCGGCGCAGAGACGCACGCGCACGGCCAAGCAGCTTCTGGACAAGCGGCGTAAGGCCCGCCTGTCATGTGCTGACCTCACCGCGGCCGAGCCTGAGCGCTCCTCCCGTATGGATGCCCTCAAAGCATTCCTGCCGCTCAGACAATCCAAATCACTAGGACGTTTGGATGGACTTAAAGAGGTAAGCTTTTTTAATTTTGTTTTTTTTATTTGATGCTTTAAATAAACATTTGTACTTGAATTAGGAACTGCTATAGAATTATTTTTGTTTTAAAAATTTTTTAGACCGACTATCTCCAGGAACTTCTACCATTTATTTCCTCTTAATAAAATGTTTTGATTCTAAACACCAAGGATCTAATGTTTCTATTGCGAAAGGATGGAATATATAATCATTTGTTAGACTTAAATATATCATCATCAAAAACATCACTCCTCGTCTAATTGTCTACTCTGGGGACCAGAGGGCTGGTTCTTTCCTCGCCCAGAGCATACTATATATTTAATTTTAATTTGTTAATTAAACAGTTCTTAAGATTGTTCAAAGTGAAAATGTTTAGACAGGTCCTAAAAAGAAAAAGTTAGGTAAGGTTCGATGCGTTCAATATTTATTCAAGTGTGTTTATGAAACGAGAGCGAATGGGTATAGGAGTTAAGATCTAGCGTTAATGATCTTGAAATTAGGTAAATGTAGCATTAGTAGACAAAATAGTTGCCATTTATGAACCATAATCGTGCAGGATATCAAAATAAGAGATAAAAATTATAGTGCTATAAGTTCAAAAGGTATATATTTTTGTTTTGTCTTTTAATGGGGACAAGTAATATAAATTAATGTATCTTTAATAGCACTCCATGAATGAATAAAAAAATTTTAAAATTATGTACCTGAAATTAATTAAACAACAATTGTTTACTAATTAATTCATCTAGGTTTTTTTTTGTAAATTATGACATCTAATAACTTTTGACATATAAATCTATTGGACTAATGACTTATGTTTGTGTGCCAATGGTTCTACATACATAACTTTACGCCAGATCCCATGCGGGGTAGGCAGAGACATTTGAGCGCCACCTGACACGATCACGACATACTTCTTTCGCTTCGTCGACATTCATCAACATCTTCATACATGTGTGATTAAAAAGTGCAGTAATATATGTACTTAATGCAGTATCCATGGTTTAAAGATCTTTGTCAGTTGTAGATTGGTTGAGGGCAGCGATGGTAACTTGCGACATTTTGAGAACGCTAGCTGCGACCTTGGTATCGCTCCCATGCGCGTGCGCACCGCCCGACCTCGTGCACCTGTCGCGTACCTTAATATTGCACAATCTGTAACACATTTATTGTAAATAGTATATGTTATATGCGTTTAAATTTTATATATTTAGCAGCTTTGGTGGTAATAACAAAAAAAATGGTCACCTGTACGTCTCGGATCGGTCATCGGTTCTGCGGCAGAAGTGTCCGGCCAAATGCCACTTCAGCTTGCTAATTTTAGTTCTCTGACGAATCGTTTTAAATTTTATCTATCAAAGA
The DNA here is from genome assembly GCA_910589645.1 of Tinea semifulvella. Taxonomy (NCBI): domain Eukaryota; kingdom Metazoa; phylum Arthropoda; class Insecta; order Lepidoptera; family Tineidae; genus Tinea; species Tinea semifulvella. The sequence continues at coordinate 10,730,084 of OU342599.1, forward strand.
AGCTTTGCTCTCTCCATAGCTCGCAGAGCGACCTTAAACTTGTCCAGACCCATAAAACGTCCTTGTTGAAGACCAAATGTCAAATTTTATAAGAACATAAAATGCATAGGTCGCAGGATCAAACCTTTCTTTGATTTTGACATTAGGATTATTTCTTTCTTGGAGAAATTGCCATTAACCTTATCGCTTCACCAGGAGTTATCAAAAGGTTTGCAATCCTTTGATTCTTCTAAAGATACATTGGATTGGTTATCGCAACACAATGTAAATGTTTGTATATTTTTCGAATTGCCACACTCATGGTAACTCTTGTCAGTGGTCGACGGGATCACGTCAGCTGTCCAAATCCAAGATGTTATGTCAGGAAGGCAATTCCGTATCTCTACATCGGCCGAGTGAATTCTAACCGAATGATCGATTGTGTCATGGACCAGCTATTGTGTATCTTATTGATTTTGGTTATACGTAATAGGCCCTCAGGTTACGAAAGGATGAAACATGTAGTTAAGACATATCAAACAATGCTATGAAACTGCTCAAGGTGTTTTTTTTTCAATGGTTATCATAAAGTTTCGATGTAATCAAGCTATTAAAGTATTTATAATTTAAACTAAGGTAGCAGCACTTATTATTGACCCGTTATTTTATTACCCGACTGCGCGGCGCAGAGAAGGTTATGTGTTTATCAGCCTGTGTACGTTACGTTTATTCCACGCGTGGAAAGATTTTAATGATTCTCGATTCAATCGATTGGGCTTCATCACGAGAGTATCACTGAATATATGACATTAATCAAATTTCATTAAGCGACAACCAGGCCCCATAATGTGTAAAATAAAAAAAATAAAAACCTACGATCTATATGTCATCAGGGTATCATCAAATAGGTATTTGAAAAGATCTTGAGGTTTCTCTTATCATTTTTCATTACGAGTGACCATTTAGGATCCATAACGATTGAAAGTTTCAGTAAACACTTTCATTTAAATTCGTTTATTTATTTTCAAATATTATTAATCTTTACTATTAATACAACGTATATATACGTTATGTATATATTCGTTAGCGCGGTGGTGGCTCGGTTGTAAGAATGCGTACCTTAAATCCTACAAAGGTCGGTTCAAAGCCACTCGCCATGTACCAATGAGAAATACACTTTTCTTACGTACATTTGTCATAGATTTACAACACCACCGTTCCCGTGCCTCAGAGAGCACGTTAAGCCGTCGGTCCGGTTCCACTAATGCCAACTTGTGGAATCGTTAATAGAATGTCATAAAAAATTGACATTATATCCTCGCCAAGCCGTCTAACCAGCGTGGCGAGTGTAGGCTAAATTATCCGGTGCTGGAAGGCCCATCTCCAGCAGTAGAGGTCTAGAACGCTGTGTTCTAGGGGCTGTAATGAATGAATAAATACGTCTTCGCACCTACTCGTCGATCTAAGTTATACTTATTATTGTCCCAAAGGTTGGCTGTCAGAGAATGTCTAGCGGCATTAAGCCCGCCCCTTGTACATAGTGCAATAAAGTTTTCAATAAATAAATAAATGATTATATACGTTGAGCTTTAAAAGAGATCAATATTAGGTGCCGTTACCTCATTGCATAATGCACTTATTGTTTAAATACAACGCCAAGTGCTTGTGAGCTTTTGTTCAATTGAATAAAGGGCATTTGATACAAGCGCAGTGACGAAAACTATGGTATTTATTATTTTATATTTTCCCTCTGTATAGCGAGGCTTATACGTTGGTATAATAAGAAATAATTGCCAGCCTTCCTGTCTCCAGACCTTTCCGTCAGCCGCTTGGCTGTCACGATACCAAACGGTGTAAATTTGTAACCTATACCGAGGCTGGCGGAGAATGTTAGGCATTCATGATCGAAGTTCCGAACCAACAAGTCCTTCCTGGAGGAACTGGAAATAAGACAGGGTCTTTCCTCGATAGTATCCTATGATCTTATTGTAGATATAAATCCTAAAAAAAAAAATGTAATAAAAATTGCCTAATTATGTGTATACGAACTTATAATAAATTACCTAACAAATTAAAATTGTTTTTAAAAATCAATTAATAATTTGGTTAAAAGAAAATATGTTTTATCATTTAAAAGAATATTTTGACAATTGTAATACCTAAAGTTTAAGCTGACAATATTGTATGAATACCTACATGTAAGTTTTTAGATATATTTTATTTCAAATTTTAAAATTTATATTAATGTTTGATATATTTGCTCGCCAATTTACTTGGCAAATGTTGTTACGTTAAGTTAGTTTACTATAAGACCTGTAAATTAGACTAACATTTATGCAAATAAAGAATTTTTATATTATCGTACAAACACATTGTCACTTTCTTCGGAAACGTGTCGCGGCGTGGAGATACATCCATTGAGCGCCTGGTAGTTTAGGGAATGTCGATGTCTGCGATGAGGTGGGCTGACCAGGTTAAAGCAGCAATGAATCATCTGAGTGCGATAGGAAGGCTGCTTGTTATGCCATGCCACTGACACTCAAGTGAAGACCGCGACCACTCTGCCAAGAGTGTAGCGACTATGAAGAACCGAGGTTGGCGTATTTACAGAAACTGCCGCCCTTCCCGCGCTGGACGAGGTCGCCTGGATGTGAGATGGGGCTAATGTGTCTACACATGTCGCATTCCACACCAGAGATCTGCCATGTTTTTACACCCCAACGGTCATACCGTCGGGTCTCTTGCCATCGGTCCGCGCATTCCCAGAGGTTTCTAGAATCGCGGGTACTTCAGCAGTGACAAAAGCCCTTCGGATGATGTTGTTGATGCGCGTGATGAGAAACGGTTGGGACTTCTAGCACAAGATACTGGACAGTAGTAGTTATCTTCGCCCTTGGGGCGGAACGCTCCAGGGTTATCCCCATTAAGCGTGCGTTAATAACGGTGGGCGACGGCCCGCTGGTTCCTTGTTTTACCTCGGCGGCTTGAGCCGCCTGGAAAGGGACCACTGTAGGATCTGTGGCACCTATGGATACTAATGTTGTTAGTAACTGCTGGTTACGCTTCTGCCCCTAGGATCTCACGGGGCAGGGGACGGCCCTCCGGTGGCCGTGCGTGCAGCGGTGCGATTCCCCGAAGATGGTCGAAGCGGCTGTGGTCGGCTCGATCGAACATGGATTTCGAGAGCCTGGCCACAAACTACTCGATGGGTACAAGATAGTCCGTGGTGTGTCAGTGTATTTTGATCAACTACGCTACCAACCGATGTTGAGGGTAAACATTAGTTTTTAATTAATTTTAACTTCAAACACGAAAATAGGTCGATTCTGACATATACATTTTCGTTTTCATCTCAATGTGTTCGGTCAAAATGTTGAGGTCAAAGTATAAAATTATATGAACACGTTTCGGAAACGGACATGCTTATTTTGCAATTTTAATTCAGATCTTATTTACATATCCATAGATGGGATGTCACTCGTTAGATCTCGATAGAGGTCAGAGGGGCGATTCTTAGTTCAATTAACATTTTAAATCCCAATTTCGATATAATATAATTCTAGTTTTGGCAGGGCTTTGGCATGGGATGCATTTGTTGACAGATTGGCCACATCCCACATCCAGGCGAACAGGTCCAGCGCGGAACGTGTGGCGGAGACAGGAAAGCTGGCAGTTATTTCTGCCAACGTATCTCTCTATGCAGTCATTGGGCATTTATAGATAGTATATTTTTTATAAGTAAATTTTTATATTAAGTAGTTTTTAATTTTTTGTTTATTATTCGCTTTGTTATTTTTGTTTTTTAAATAAGTCTATATCTAAAAGCATATCTTGAAGGATACCTAATTATATAATATTATCTACTCCTAGTTCCTAGTCTGCTAGATTTTTTTATTTAAAGTTGACTTAAGAAGGTTAAGTTTCGATGGTGCTGTCATAAAAATAGGATATTAAAAAAAACGTTAGAGATGTCATTAATTGTTATTATTTGCTTCTTATCCCCAAATGATGTATAGTGTATATTATTTTAAATAGTTATTATAGTTTTTATGTGAAAAACTGAGTAATTTATTTAAATGAAATGATTAAAACTACTTAAAAGTAAAAAATGTCCTCTACAGACGACCCATCAGGGATAGTCCCAAGTGGCAACATTTCCCCTCTGTATATTTGCCAGCTTTCCTGTCTCCAGACTTTTCTGTTAGCCGTTTGGACAACTCCTTGGCCAGACGCTTGTCTGAGTGTCCCCATGGGCCCATCGTCTTTGACCGTGAAAACTTTATTTTTTCTTTCAACATTTAGATTCTGGGAACAATTTTATTTCACTTTCTTGTGTTTCGAAAATTCGTTGGTGTTAATTTACAGTGATTTTTTAAACAGGACCAAATGTCGAATTCGATATTATTTTGTAGGAACTTGTGTCGTAAGAATCGCCCTCCAGAACCTGTCCTGCGTTCTAGTAATACTCTAATTGAGTGCACAACTGTCGACGTCGCTTTGCAACTAAGTACAAGAAAGTACATATTAATATGATTCTTGACTGCAAACTGGGCTTACTTGTTTCTGATGGCTTCATATTGCAAGTTCTCTAATATAGCAGTTAACGATTATATTCATACAACTAGTTAAAATGATATTATCACAACAGGGGTAGCTGTTTCGACATTTGATAATGATCGCAATCTTAGCGATTTCTGTCAATAAGTCATAAGAAAAAAGTTGCCACTTACAAAATCTAAAAAGCTAATTTGAACAATACCATTAGTTACAAAGGACCAGTAGTATAATATGAGAACTTATAGTTTTTATAATTTTAACGAGTCATTACGCGATTTGCCTTAGGCTGCGTTCGTTTTATAGCATTTCAAATATTTCGTAGCAACTTCATAAACAAGCGCGAAATGTCGTTTATGTTAAGATATACCGCTTTTTTTAACAATGCTAACATTTCTTAAATAAAATGAGCGGTGAGGCTACTTTTTGACAAGTATGACAAGTAACAAATAATAACAAATCAATTGACAATGTATTATGGTCTTTGAACTCGGTTATTAGACGTCGATATATTTAGCAATTCTCGCGCCGCATTTAAGGCCAAAATAAAGAAGCTGTTGTTGTCGGTTTAGCTCGCTGGGTGGGGTTTGCGTCGGAGTTCATTGATAGTTCCATAAATTCGAACACTGCAATTGTATTATCCACTATACCTGGCCGAGGTATATGTAGTACTAACGTATCTAAAAATATAATTGGTGCACTATTGTCCACAGTGGGAAATATTTTGGTGGCGGATATAATTCTAATGGCTCCTACTGTATCGTTTCTTAATTGTTCTTATACTGCCTGTCTCTGTTCTTTATCTTCGAATAAATAAATTTATTACATAAAATCGTTTTTATTTTATTTATTATTTTATTTATTTGTGATATTTCTCGAGTTTGGTACGCTGGAGACATCGACGAGCTTGCCACTTGTCATGATTGGCCTATAGTAAAGTTGGCTAAATGTGAATCAGCTTATTTATAAGCGTGGTTTCTGACCACCCCGAAAGGGAAACGGTCGTGATGATACTTTACTTTACTTAGCGGGTAGCTGTCTCGACATTTGATAACGTTCGATATATCTAGCGGTGAAGTCCGTGGATTTAGACTTGTAGGTACCGGGTTCGATTCCTGGTCGGGACACAAAAATATTAAATATACATAAATACATTTAATTAATATTTAATTTATAATGCTTGCCACTTGTCATGATTGGCCTATAGTAAAGTTGGCTACATGTGAATCCGGTTATTTATAAGCGTGGTTTCTGACCACCCCTAAAAGGGAAACGGTCGTAATGATACTTTACTTTTTAGTTTCTAGAAACCATATGTCCGAAGTGACAAAATTGTTTAGCGTCTCCATACAAACTTCCGACATATGGTCTGTTAGGAAAAGTTGTTTGTTTCTATCAATAGAATAACATTAGTCTAAAGTAAGAGCATACAATATATTTTTGCATTTTTAGATAATATAAAAAATATATATTATAATTTAAATTACCAAACATAAACATAATTATATTTGTGTAAAGTTATACAACTCCCAAAGCGCTGATTAAAATTGACCTTCAAATTGGATCTCCTCTAAATCCGTGGCTTTGAGATGACCCAAACAAAGAACACAAAAAACTGCCTAAATGCGCATTACGGACCGAACATAATCACAGAGCCCGATATTTAAGGAGATAGGGCAAGAATGCACGAATAGGAAGGTAAAGATGTATCTCACAGGTGTACAGCACGCACACATACGTGTCATGCCTTGCTTACACCTTTCCATCGATATTTCGCGCAAGTCCTAATTCAAGCCAGATTTTGTTTTAGGTATATTTTTCCGTGTTCGTTTTATAGCATTTCCAACATCTCGTAGCAACTTCATAAACCAGCGCGAAATGTCGTTTTTATTAAGAAATACCACGTTTTTTAACAATGCTAACATTTCTTAAATAAAACGAGCGATGAGGCTACTTTTTAACAAGTGTTTTCGTTTATGTTTATCGTACCATGGCATAAACGAACGACTTGTGCCAAAAAAGTAGTATTTTTATGCTAACATTTCTTAAAACGAACGCAGCCATAGTATAAAGTTAAAGACTAAATTAATAATAAAAAAAATTGTTAAAGGCAAATCCAGATTATTCCCACATAAGATTTTCTGAGTAAAGGGAAGCTACGGTTAATACATCCGTACTACGGATACGAACATAAGTCCCGTCTGCGTGGAATGGTGGCAAAAACACTGGCTGCATTTCCCCGCTGAATTGCAATACTCATTCTTTGGGCGATTTGTTGTATCAGCTCAATACTCTGTGTTCTAGACCTCCACTGTTGAAGATGGGTCTTCCAGAGAACCGGTCTCTCTGGGTCTCGCGAGGGTCTGATGTCAATTTTTATGACAAAATATTAACGAACCTACAAGTTGGTATTAGTGGAACTGGGTCCAACTGCCTAACGTGCTCTCCAAGGCACGGGAATGATGGTATTGTAAATCTTTTCGCACGTAAGGAAAGTCTATTAAGAATTAACCTCGCTCCGAGAGGTCGCAGCGACATCATTGATGAAACACAATATGAAGTTGAGACGCAAGTTGAAGATGATACAAGTCGAGGCCTCGAATATATGGAACAACAAGAAGGAGTCAGTTCCTTTACAAGAGCCATTGCACCGTTCTTTTAGGACTCGTCTTCCTCCAGTATGCCTCCAAGACTGTGAGGTGGGATTAATGTCATAATATGATTGTCAAAATAATCTGCCAATGTCGTAATATATTTGCCATACCGTTATGTAAAATTCTAATTCGATTAAAGCCTATATTTTGATTATATCTGTTACGCTACAAATAAAACTAACTGTCCGATGGGCGTATCATGCCGAGGACACTCGCTGCGTTCCCAAGTTGAACGGCGAGGCTGACACTTTGAACAAAATATTATCTACATCTTAACATCTGTCGCACGCTAAAGATGTGGAATGCTCTCCAAGCCATTGTGTTTCCCCACTCCTATAAACTGGAGTCCTTCAAGAAGTGTAAAAAGCATCTTGTTAGGCCGGCATAGTGGTAGAGACTGATGCCGGCGTCATAAATACATACCATCAGGTGGGCGCTAAAAAAAAAAAATACGCTTCTCCTATTTTGTTTTTTGATTCACTTTTATTATTAATTCATTAATTGTCTCTAGTTGAGAGTTTTGTAGACTAGGCGCTGTTGAATCTGTCACTAAATAAATAAACACTTTCTTGTCCTTTTCAGTGTTACACCACCGTTTCTTAAACTTTAAATAGACAGTAAAGATGCATCTCACAAGTGTACACGTTCATATACCAACGTGCCGTGCCTTGTTTACACGTTTCCATTGATTAGTGCAAGCCCCAATTCAAGCATACCTTACGTGCACATATACATGCCATGCCTTAATTACACGTTTCTATCAATCAATTTTGGCGTGGTGGTGGCTCGGTTGTAAGAACGCGTTCCTTAAATCCTACAAAGGTCGGTTCAAACCCCCCCGGCATGTACCAATGAGAAATACACTTTTCTTACGTACATTTGTCTTAGATTTACAAAACCACCGTTCCCGTGGCTCGGAGAGCACGTTAAGCTGTCCGTCCCGGTTCCACTAATACTAACTTGTGGAATCGGTAATAAATTGTCATTAAAAATTGACATCATATCCTCGCCAAGCCGTCTGGCCAGCGTGGCGAGTGTAGGCAAAATTCTCCAGATATATGTTCTGGAAGGCCCATCTCCAGCAGTGGAGGTCTGGGACGCTGTGTTCTAGGGGCTGTAATGATGATGATGATCAATCAATTCCTATTTCCTTAACTTTGATTTCTTAGACTTGTTTTAGTAATTGAATTATTGTTTATGATTATAAGTACTTTACTTATTAATTATTTTGTTTGTAATTATTGTCATTTTCGGTTTGCTAACTTGTTTTAATATATTTCTGCTGCCGAAGGACGCATCAAATCCATTTTAAGTATTTTTATTTTATACTAACACGACATGTAACCTTGCACCCGCCTGATGGTAGTAGTATGTTTGTAACTGCAATCAGACACTCATGACTGACATCAGTTCCTAACACTATGCCGGCTTGACTGGGCATGACGGCAATTCAAACCTGATCCCGAAACGTGTGGATACACTTTACTTGTTTATCGGCACGAACGGTAGATACTTCCCTGCCCCAGCAGACTGGGCAAATTACCACAATCAGTCCGCCTACCACCTATTTGTTGTTCTCGTTAAAGTGTGTGCCTTTTGCAATGATGTCAAATGCCAATGTTTACTTTCAAGGAGAACTAATATTGTAAGCTTGCCATGGTGATATTTATATAAAATGAATTCTTTCATAATGTTAATTTATAGAATTTGTATTTCAATTCCAGCGACTTGCCTAATTCTAAAACTAAACCAAGAACTAGCCTCCACGCTTGAACCGTGTAAGTCTGTCTTTATAGCAAGCACATACACATATTTGTTCACGCGATTTACAGACAAATAGCACGTCCCGCACATCTGTCCAGTCAGCCGCATTGTGTGGAGCTCCATCATGTTAGCGCTTTTGTCTGACAGCTGCGCCGGTGTCGGTAAAAAAGATTCCTCTAAATTCGATGGCAACATAGACTTACTATCTAAGAGCACGCCCATTTGATTGGGATTATCCATTACACCATCAGCATGTGTCTCTTCGCTGCATAACATAATGGAACTTGTTTATTGGAACAATAAACTGCTGCTTTGTCTTCGACTAACACGAGTAGAATCATTCTAAATAATCTAAATTGTGCGTAAACGTGTCACAAATGCCTGTAATAAGGGTTACGTGAATAAATATATTTTGACTTTGATTATCTTTTTTCTATTGCATTTATTCGAAGAAAAAATATAAATTACTAATAATAATTGATCGATGAAATATCCCTGTTAAAATTACTTATAAGTAGTTTCATGGGAACCTGTGAGCGTTACACCAGAATGACTATTTAAAAGAGATTGTCCAAAACCAGGCTCCAACTTTGTTGCAGCGTGCCTCAACTAAATATAATTTAATATTCATAATTATTTTGTGTGTATTTTTTAAATTTATTATCAACATCTGTTTTACCCCAGCATTAAGGTATAATTTAATTAAACAGTCAATTGGTTAAAATTTATCTGTGAAATAAAACCTAAGAATAATGACAATAGTAAAATAAAACAGAGCGCTATTAATACGATTAGGAACTTTATTATGATCAGGTACTTTATTATAGATAAATCACAGGATTTAAAAATGTAAATAATTGTCTGATTATATCGGATGGATCTAAAGTATTCAATGATTAACGTAGAAATAATGGAAAAAAAAAATATAAATATTAAAAACTTGCTCCTAATAAATAAAATATGACATATAATCAGAGTGTTAAAATATGAACCGTGAAATTAAATATTTTGAATTGGGGATACTTCGGAAATAAGCAAAAGAAATACGATTTTTTAAATAGCCTTTTTTACAATTTAAACATTGCCTTGTCTGTTTGATTACGTTCATGGTCGTCCATTTTACCTGCCATGTGATAATTGCTGCAGGTTCAACTGACATTTTACATACATACATACATATCTTCACGCCAGATCCCTTGCGGGGTAGGCAGAGACAATTGAGCGCCATTTGACACGATCACGACATACTTCTTTCGCTTCGTCGACATTCATTAACCTCTTCATACATGCCCTTTGGTTACGAAGACTTTTTAATGCACCTTCAGTCAGTGTTTTATTTATTTGATCGTGATATGTGAGTCTCGGTCTGCCAGGGCCTCTTTTACCCACAACTTTCGCATTATATATCTGGTTCGTCAATCTTTCATCGCTCATCCTTTCAACATGCCCGAACCATCGTAGCATGCCTTTCCTTATTTTTGTCCCTATGCTTTCCTTCATACCAACCCTTTTCCGTATTTCGACGTTACGTATGCGGTCCGCCAAAGTGACGCCACATATCCGCCGCAACGACCGCATTTCTACTGCATTAACCCTACTCTCATGCGTATTCTGACGTATCCACGTCTCGCTTCCATACATCAGTGTTGGTACCAACATGGCATTGTGTATGGCGAGCCGAGCTTTGTCACTGACATTTCGACTGCCGATCAGTGACCCCAGGGCACCGTTAACACTATTTCCCGCGTTCACTCTTCTTTCAACGTCCCTATCGTACTTCCCATCTGCAGTGAAAACACTGCCCAGATATATAATTTCATTTACTTGTTCTAGAGTTTCATCATCAATCTTTATCGTCACGGTTGTCATCCTTCTTCTTTCAAACACTAGTACCTTGGTTTTTCTCGCATTCAAACGGAGTCCTTTTTCTGCACATCCCTCCTTCATTCTTGTGACTAGTGATTGCAGTTGTTGTTCGGACGATGCCATAAGAACAGCATCATCTGCATAAAGCAGGCAGTTCACCACTAGATCACTCATCTTTATCCCACAGTCACTCTCTCTTACTCTTTTTAGGCATTTGTCGAGATATAGAGTGAATAATCTAGGAGAAAGCACACAACCCTGTTTGACGCCCATTTGGGATTCAAAGCAAGGCGACATACCTCCCTCCACCCGCACACAAGCTTTGCAGCCCTTGTACAGGGACTGTATAGCTTGTAGCAGTTTGTCATTCACTCCATACTCCGGCAATATGTCCCAAAGCTTCTTTCTTACAACTCTATCAAAAGCCTTTTCCAAATCCACAAAAGCATAGAAAACCTTCTGGTTTAAGGCCAAAAACTTCTCTGTGATATTGCGGAGCGAAAAGACTTGGTCAGTGCATCCTCTTCCAGGTCTAAAGCCTCCTTGTGCCTCCCATAAAAGACCTTCAGTCTTCTCTTGCAAGCGTTTCGTGAGAATCTTGCCATACATCTTGCTCGCCAAACTGATCAAACTAATCGCTCGGTAGTTGGCACAGTCCAATCTAGATCCCTTACCTTTGTATAAAGGAACGATGACTGATTGCCGCCAGTCCTCCGGCACTCTGACATTTTGTAAATTAAAAAGGGATCTAAGACGCGAATATTTTTTTCTATATTTTAAGTGCAGTAAGTCTGAGTGTACTTTTAGTCTATCAACTTTATAGGGTTTTTTATTTTTATTTAAGTGAAGTGATTCCACCACCGCGCCTTATCGAGGCACCACTGCGCCTTATCGAGGCACCACCGCGCCTTATCGAGCCACCACCGCGCTTTATCGAGGCACCACCGCGCCTTACCGAGCCACCACCGCGCCTTATCGAGGCACCACTGCGCCTTATCGAGGCACCACCGCGCCTTATCGAGCCACCACCGCGCTTTATCGAGGCACCACCGCGCCTTACCGAGCCACCACCGCGCCTTATCGAGGCACCACTGCGCCTTATCGAGGCACCACCGCGCCTTATCGAGCCACCACCGCGCTTTATCGAGGCACCACCGCGCCTTACCGAGCCACCACCGCGCCTTATCGAGCCAGCACCGCGCCTTACCGAGCCACCACCGCGCCTTATCGAGCCACCACCGCGCCTTATCGAGCCAGCACCGCGCCTTACCGAGCCACCACCGCGCCTTATCAAGCCACCACCGCGCCTTAGCGAGCCACCACCGCGCCTTATCGAGCCAGCACCGCGCCTTGCCGACCCACCACCGCGCCTTATCGAGCCACCACCACGCCTTACCGAGCCACCACCGCGCCTTATCGAGCTAGCACCGCGCCTTACCGAGCCACCACCGCGCCTTATCGAGCCAGCACCGCGCCTTACCGAGCCACCACCGCGCCTTATCGAGCCACCACCGCGCCTTATCGAGCCACCACCGCGCCTTATCGAGCCACCACCGCGCCTTATCAAGCCACCACCGCGCCTTACCGAGCCACCACCGCGCCTTATCGAGCCACCACCGCGCCTTATCGAGCTACCACCGCGGCTTATCGAGCTAGCACCGCGCCTTACCGAGCCACCACCGCCCCTTCTATATATTAATTCCTTCATATATTCGTTTTAGTAAAATAGAGGAAAATGGTTATATTTTTTTATATTATTTTTCTCTGTTTGAAATTAGGCATATGAAAGCGAAAATATGTCCAAAACGTCCGTAATTTTATTTCCTAAAAAGTAAATAGATTTGTTTTTTTTAAATATTAGATTGTGCGAGCGAAAGAGATGCAAGCGTCAAACCTTCTTAAGTGAACATCTTTCAATTTAAAACAATAACACAACTAACGTTAGTTTAGACATGATCGAAGATTAACAAAAACTCACAATCGGCTTTGATTGTGACGCAAAAAATCAATTTAATAATTTATTCATGGATAAATTAACATAACTGACAATAGCAAAAAATGTGCTTAACGGCCGAAGTTAGTAACTTTTATACTGGTTGTTTTTTACAAAGATTTTATGCCGATGCCGCTAGACATTCTTTGACGGTCAAACTTTCAGGACACCATACATACATATATATAAACTACATAAATAAAATATTAACACTACAATATAATACAGTGTAAACTCCATGTAACGTCACTCGATTTAACGACAAACTCCCTAAAGCGTCGATATCAATTGGCTTTGGTTGGTTTAGCTTGTCAATCAGAATTGGAAAATTCTGATTTTCTTCTCTCCATTTAAGGACAACTCTCTGTAACGCCATTAAATTCACAGTCCCTTCAGTGACGTTATATAGAGTTGTACATCTTCAGGTTTCTTAAAAAGAGTTACTATGACCTTAAGGAGGCATTGGTATACATAGAAAATCTATATATACTTGGTCATAAATAAAATTAGATCATAAGCTGACACGGCCCTTTTACAGCCACGATTATAACTTATTTTCATTTTATTTTTATTACTAATATTATTATTTATTTAGTATATAAATTGACACAGCTTCCTTACAGCCACGAATTAAGTTCTTATTGCTATTATAAATAATATTATGACATTTATATTATTATGATTTTAATTTTAATTTGACTCGGTCACGAAATTAATTTAAGTTAATTTGATTTTATTATAATTAGACATTATATTATAATTATTTTAGATTATAAGTTGACTTTATAAAGCCATGGCACCAATGTCACTTACTTATTTCGGTCCATCCATAATTTAATTTTAATTAATTTTAATAATATTGTATTTTTTTGTAAAATTTTTCAATTTCCGAGTGTTACCTGTGAATCAAATAAATGGAAATAAATAATTTTAATTTTAATTTGAATTTAGTTTTTAGGCAGCGGCAAGCCCTTGAAATTGTCTGGCGGATTGTACACACTATATATTAAAATTAATTTAATAAAATATCATTAAATGAAATATTTTTTTTTTATATATATATTTTTATTAAAATTTTGAAATGATTGATTTAGGTGTAGTACTTACGTAGAGGCTGGGTATTTTCCTTTTTCCTCAATTAGTCTAGTGGTCTTACTTAAATAAAATATTATTAAAAGAAATACATGTTTATAATTAATGACATAGTTACAATTGAACGTAAATGACAACTTCCATTTTAAGACTATACTACAATTATATTTTAAATAAATACATTCTTCTAGCCATATCGTAAAGAATCTATTTCTTGACAATTTCATGACGCGAACTTTTTAAGAGACACCGTTTCTTATATTTTTTATACCTACGTCCATTTTTAATTGGCTAAGCAATTTGATGCCTGTTTGAATGTTGCAAGGGTTTACGAAGATGACCTCACCGGCCAAAACAACAAAATCACCATTGATTAATATTATCCGCTCATTTTGAGCTGCGTCATTTTTGTAGCTTTAACGGTCCTTCATCTCTGCCATTTCTTGTGTCAAATCTTTACTAATAATATAAATGTCAGTTGGTACACTGATCGAAATACTTCATCTCGGAACCACTCACACCAGTGTCGGTGTGGATAGCCCGTGGAACATCTCGGACACCATGGGCTTTCTTGCGCTAGAAGTGCTTGCCGCATTTCTTGTTACGCTGCTCTGAACGACATCATCCGAAGGGCTATTGTCATTGCTGGAGTACCTGCGATCATGACCGTTGGGCCGTGGAAACTGCCCCTGGTGTGGGATGCGACATGTGTGGGCGACCTTGTCAAGCTCGGGAAGTGCGACGGTTTCTGCTGAGAACCTCAGCTACGCAAGTATGCTAACCTCGGTACAGGAATTTGCGCCTTTTTGGATTCGAGACGATGGGCCTATTGGAACACTCAGGCTAGCGTCTGGCCGGGAAAGCCGGCAATTATTTCTACTAACGTATTAGCCTAAAGGGGAAATGTTGCCAGTCTTCTTGTGACCCGTGTGATAGAATACCTATTTGCAATTTGAATTGTCTGCATTCTCGTAACATACACGGAATAAAAATACAAACACAAATTACCTTTGCGTTAGTAAGTCTTTTTAGGGAAGTAAAAAAAGTAGTATTATCACGACCCTTTTCCTTTCGGGGTGGTCAGAAACCACGCTTATAAATAAGCAGATTCACATTTAGCCAACTTTACTATAGGCCAATCATGACAAGTGGCAAGCTCGTCGATGTCTCCAGCGTACCAAACTCGAGAAATATCACAAATAAATTAAATATTAATTAAATGTATTTATTTACATTAATAAATATTTTCGTGTCCCGACCAGGAATCGAACCCGGTACCTCCGGGTTTTAAATCCACGGACGTAACCGCTAGACCATGGGGGCAGTTTAGTTTAGGGAAGTAAATCTTTATTAACTTTTATAATATTAGTACTAATGGGTATTTTTAATACAAACAAAACAAAATGGCGGCATAGAGTTGCCTTAAGACCTTATTCTAAGAATTGTTTGTGTTTTGTTTTCTAATAACATTAGTGACATTGAAATTATAAGATTATGTGTTTTTCCACTCCTATGGCATTTTATACTCAATTACCTGCTACCATCATTATCACGACCGTATACCTGGGTTGCTCAGAATCTATAATACGCTTATTAAATAAACTGATTCACATTTAGCCAACTTCATCACATCATCACAGAACCCTAGACATAAAATAAATAAATAAATAAATGACATTTTACTAACGATTCCACAATTTAGTTTTTTAGATTAGTTGAAACAGGACCGCCAGCTTAACGTGCTCTCCGAGGAATGGGAACGGTGGTCTGTAAGAAAAGTGTATTCTCATTGATACATGCCAGGGTTCGAACCCACCTCTTTAGGATGTTCAGTTACAACCGAGCCACTACCGCTCTTAGCATTTAGCCAACTTAATATAATCTTATCCCTTCTTCTCCATTCCGCAAAAAGTTGAATACCAAAACTGACAAAAAAAAACCGACGAGACTCAATCTACTTTAGTAGAATTGAGGCCCAGGTCTAAATATGGATCACAATACCGTAGCTATACTCATCAATTTGGAGACGCTGAAAATGTGTTATGCTCTCCCAGCTAGTGTGTTTTTCCATTCATACAACCTGAAGTCATTCAAGCGAAGTGTGAAAAAGCATATCAATTTCTATTTATTTATTTTGTAAGTAGGCATAGGATAATAAATATAATGTATTCTGCGCTTTTACGTGTCGAAAAATTAATTAATATAACGAAAATCTTATTTTCTGGGAAAATTATTTGGAGCAGCACATTACAACCCAAATACATGATTATAATCTTTTTTTTTTTATATACTAACACGACATGTGACCTTGGGCCCACCTGATGGTAAGTGGCGCGCAAGGTCCATGAATGTTAGCAACTGAAGTCAGACACTCATACTCATAGGAAAGTGGAAACACAGAGTCTGGAAGAGCATTCCACATCTTTATCGTACGACAGATGTATGAGTCCCCAAATTTATACGTACGCGAAGGGATGGTAACTATAGCTGCTGTAAATAGGCATTGTCATATTACAAACTAAGACATACACAATTATAAAATAAATACACCAAAGATCATAGCTGCTGTAATGGAGCATTGTCATACTACAAGCTAAGACGAACACAATTATGAGGATGTCACTAAGATTATAGCTGCTGTAAAGTGGCATTGTCATACTATAAGCTAAAACATTATTAAAATGTCACATAAATTATAGCTGCTGTAAAAAGGCATTGTCATACTTTAGCTAAAACAAAAACAGTTTAAGGTGTCACTTAAATTATAGCTGCTGTAAAGAGGCATTGTCATACTATAAACTAAGACATACAATTGTTAGGCCGGCATAGTGGTAGAGACTGATGTCATTCGTTAGTGACTAAAATCAGTTTATTTATTTATTTATTTATTATGCTTGGAAAACTTACAGCTATTTTACACTAGTAGGCTCAAGATTGGATACAATAAAGCCAATTAACAGTTTCCATTTATAGTTACACCTTGAACAAAAAAAAAAAAAAACATGAGATTTTACATACAAAAAAAAACATATAAAATAGTACAATTCAATACTGCTATACTACCAAAACAACCTCTATTCGCCTGAAGTACTCGTCGGCCATCGCGCGTCTTATAGACGTAGTAGAATTAAAAAGATCAATATTGACATTAAGATTATTGAACAACTCACCTGCCCTAATAAAGAACGCGTTACGCCTGTAATTTGTGCTGAAACGGGGAATAAGCAGTAGCGGACTTTGCCTGGTTGCTCCTATTCTAGGACCTCGCATTTCTATAAAACTTTAGTCCAGGGTTTTTGGACAACTTTTTTAGTCTACGATTTATTTGCATTGTTTTTGAGGTCTAGTGGTTACGCCCTCAGATTTAGACGCGGGTGTAATTTTTTCATTACAGCCCCTAGAACACAGCGTCCTAGACCTCCACTGCTGAAGATGGGCCTTCTAGAACTGGAGAATTTGGCCTACACTCGCCACGCTGGCCAGACGGCTTGGCGAGGATTCTATTACTGAAACACAATCATTTATTTCTTAACAGGGTTTAACGCTTTAGCATTTCTCTCGCTCGCACAATCCATATATTATATACGAGTATTATTATTATTTTGTTTTTTATAATTTTAACGGGTCTTTACGCGATTTACCTTAGAGACATATTTCTCCCGACGACGTTTCAGCCAAGTTGCATTGGCCGTGGTCACGGGTCGACTGAAGCTATGCGGTGTAGTCTCGTACATACTGGGCGGTAGATGTAAACCTACCCACTTATCACTTTTAAAGTTTTTAGAAATCACGACACGACACTTACAATATCCTTGGCGACACCGGGCGGTTTTTCCCGGCGTCGAAACCTATTGATTACTGGATTCCACGATGAAGATAGCTTATAACCCCCCTCTCGATTGAAATTTTTGTGTTTCTTTATTTCGATCGCTTCACGTACTATTCTAGGGTAATAGTGACGATCGGTGAAAAGTATCTTTGGGTCATGCAGCTCAATCCAATGGTTTGTGCCACTATCCATTAGGTGTTCTGCTATTGCTGACTTGTTTAATTGGCAGTTTTTTACAGCTGCTATATGTTCCTTGACCCTCTCGGCTATCGTGCGCTTAGTTTGGCCAATATATGAACTCCCACATCTGCAGTCCACTTTATACACGCCAGGCGTTTGGAAAGGAATGACATCCTTTGGCATTGACAACTTGGCTGAAACGTCGGGAGAAATATGTCTCTAAGGTAAATCGCGTAAAGACCCGTTAAAATTATAAAAAACTATTATGAATGTGCGCGAAAGTTTAAAAAGTTTAATCATATATTTGTTTAGTAAAATAGATTTTTTCTATGTATAAAAAATATATATTTGTTTTTTTAAATCTAATTACCTACCTGACAATCATAATGGTGAACAATTACGGTACCTACCACGTATCAAATTTAGATCTGACAGGTTCTAATTTTGCAAACCTGTTGGATAGTACTGCTAAGTTTATCTTCATTTGAAGGTATTATTTGGGTCACGGCCAGATGTTAGCTATTGATATATTTGCCAAATTAAGTCTATTAAATTTGTAGAGAAGAAGTCTCGAGATGTTTCTGTAGTTGGACGAATTATGGCCCGGTCACTTACTACTTAAAATTATGGAATGATCTTCCAGTAAACATAAGGCAGGCAAGTAACAGATTGGCGTTTGAAAAACTGGTCTATTCACACTACATGAATAGCTCAAAACCACGTTAGTAAGTTGTATTTGTGTATGTTTATGTACAAGTTTGTGTATGTATTAGTATTTAGTATATTGATATTACAATACATATATAAGAATATATAAGTAGATATATAATATTTGTTGAATTATCCTATAATTGTATAATACTGTTACTTTCATTGCACCTATATTTGTTCAAATTTGTCCCTAAGGTTTGGCTGTCAGAGAATGTCTACGGGCATTAAGTCCGCCTTTGTGCTTTGTGCAATAAAGTTTTTAAATAAAAATAAATAAATACTTACTACTTGACAACGGTCGAATTGCCGCCATGACCATGTCAAGCCGGTTTAGTGTTAGGGACTGATGTCAGTCATAGGTGTCTAATTCAATCAGGTGGCGGCAAGGTCACATGTCGTCCTAGTATTAAAAAAAACTCAACTTCAATTAGGGCGGATTGTATTACTAATTTTGGCGCGGTGGTGGCTCGGTTGTAAGAACGTGTTCCTTAAATCCTACAAAGGTCGGTTCAAACCCACCCGGCATGTACCAATGAGAAATACACTTTTCTTACGTACATTTGTCATAGATTTACAACACCACAGTACCCGTGCCTCGGAGAGCACGTTAAGCCGCCGGTTCCACTAATACCAACTTGTGGTATCATTAATTGTCTTTAAAAATTTACATCAGGGGCTGTGATGATTGTAGCAAATAAACGATTTCATAAACAGTCAATAAGAATTCATTTTAGCTGTGATGTATAGTATAAGCGTGGATTCAAGTTATTTATACGAATAATATGACAGTTAAGTTTGATTGTTAAGTCTGGATTCCGGCGACACTGGTCCTCCTTGGAGTGGCGGAGGAATTCGCACCTCACCCCTCACCCCCCGGTCTCTGCGCATGTGCATACCGAGGTTATTACACCCCGTCAACCGACATACATTATCATTGACGCCTGCGCAACCAGACAACAGCCTGATTCGGGAATTTTTCATTTTTTTATAGTAGTTTTTTTTTTTTAATTTAATAAAATTTATGCTAAAATTAAAAATAAACTAAACAAAACCTTAAATTAAATAAACTAAAAGATAAACCTAATTAATATAAAAACTAAATACTTACAAATATCTTGATTATAATCTACATGTCATCGAATCCAGGAGAAGATGAACCCAATGTTCCGAGGACTCCGGCGACGTTGCCTCGTTGAATGGCAACACTGATCCTCTGAATAAGATATTCCCTACTCAGAGGATCACCCGTTGACGCTCGGATGGCAACGCTTATGTCGCGTATTAAAGATTTAGCGTCCTCAGACCAAGGGCCCATCGTCTCTACGGCAAATGGCACAAAATGGTAACGGTTTGCCAACTCTATGTACTTATTACGTTTACCATTTGCAGCCAATTCAGCGGTCAATTCAATATAGTAGTTAAAAAAAACAAATTAATAGTATCATCATGACCTTTTAAAGAAGCTGAATCAGATTTAATCAACTATACTATAGGCCCATCATGACAAGTTGCAAGCTCGTCGAGGTCTAGCGTACCAAACTTGAAAATTATCACAAATTACGGTCGTGATGATATATATATATTTTAATACTAGCACGACATGTGACCTTGCTCCCACCTGATGGTAAGTGGCGCGCATGGTCCATGAATGTTACCAACTGGAATCAGACACTTATGTGCCACACAGATGCTCACTTCGGCATAATAATAAATAATAAATTTTGTAATAAAAATACAAATTTTCTATGCAACTGACAGTTATATTAGGTACCATCTATCATGCGCCATCTATAGTGATAAAAAGTTAGTGATACACCCCATTGTGTCGATCCACTGGTCATGGTAGCTAGTGCAGCTGGAGCCCAAGACACAAGACGAAAATTCCTGGTTTGGGCTCCAACGTGCAATACAATTGAAAATATGTAGTGTCAATTTTGTACATACATACATACATAGCTTCACGCCAAATCCCTTGCGGGGTAGGCAGAGACAGTTGAGCGCCACTTGTCACGGTCACGACATACCTCTTTCGCTTACCCCTTTCCTTATTTTTGTCCCTATGCTTTCTTTCATACCTACCCTTTTTCGTATTTCGTCATTACGTATGCGGTCCGTCAAAATGTCAATTTTGTACACGTCAAGTAATTTAATATCTAAATATTTTACTATTGTATTTATTATTGTAAATAATTTCTACTGTATAAATAAATAATTATTATTATTACTTGCCAATATGCTTGAACTTTTACTTATATAAATTACGCCATCCGTTGTCGATAATTGTTAAAATGTGAACGTAATTAATAAATAATAACTGCTTAAAATACTTCATCGAAACAAACAAGCAGAATAAATAATGTATTGGGTTATTTAATATAATGGATTTCTAACGCAATGCTCAGCGATTTGATATTTAAGATCATAAAGACCTCAACATATTGACCTTTATACTTACCGGGCAATTGCTACACATTTTTCTATTATCTTCACACAATAAAAAAGGTATGGCAAGTCTTGTTTCAAGCGGTGTTATTTTTGGCAATAACCATGGCCATTTTACAATATTTGCCCTGCTTGAAAGTAAAATTGGCATTTGACATCTAGCGTGTAGCCCTCAATCCCTTAGTAATCATTATTTTATTTATATATAATATTTACACTATTTTATTAATTTGTTTATAATTACCTATTCTATATATCCTTCTTATTTATTTACGCTTACGTTGTATTATCATTTACTACACATTATAAACATTAGTTTAAGTTTTTAAGGTAACCTGGCTTAATTTTTAACGCAGAACTGTCATGGGTCCCATATGTGGAGCCTAAAAGGCGTAGTGTGGGGACACCAACATTGCCTGTAACGCTAATTTCTTTGGTTCAATAAACTTTTTATTATTATTTATTGCAAATGGTACATACTTTCAACAAAAATAACAAATTGGTGGTAGGCGGACTGATGGTGGTAAATAGTCCACGCTGCCGGGACGGGGAAGTATCCACCATTTGTGCCGATAAACCCAGTACATTGTGTACACGTTTCGGGATCAGGCTTGAATTGCCGTCTTGCCCAGTCAAGCCGGCATAGTGTTAGGGACTGGTGTCAGTCATGAGTGTCTGATTCCAGTTGCTAACATGTATAAACCGTGCGCGCCACTTACCATCAGGTGAACGCAAGGTCACATGTCGTTATAGTAAAAAAGAAAGGTACCTGGTTCGATTCCTGGTAGGGACACAATTATTTATTTGCAAAATTTCTCGAGTTTGGTACGCTAGAGACTTCGACGAGCTTGCCACTTGTCATGATGGGCCTATAGTAAAGTTGACTAAATGTGAATTCGCTTCGTTAGATAAAAAGCGTGGTTTCTCGTGGTCGTGATGATTTTCTACTTTTACTTAAAATCCTGATGTCCACATTTAAGTATTTACATATACATACTTATTAGTTTTTTTTTTTTACTTTGGTGGGCAGAACAGCAAGATGTATATGACGCATAAGGTCAAAAGTTTTTTGTCAAAATATTTCCGTAACAATTTGCCAGTGTCAAAATTAGGAAATGACGGGATAAGATTCGTTTATTTTTTTATTTGAAAGAAATATTACAAAAAAATATTAGATATCCGCTCCATAGATGTATGTCAAAAACAACATAACTAATTATTATATTAAAATAATAGAAATAGCAATGGAAGGTCACGACGTGATTGTAACTAATGGCATAATGAATCTATACAATTTAATAATAGGTACTTGCAGAATGTTTTAGGTTATAATAAATAGAACTAACAATCCTTAAGCAACCGCTACATGAGACCAAAACCAGAGAGAGAGAAACGAAACCGCGAGCATCATACTGAGACAGAAGACAGACCGAAGTCAGCAAGACGGTTTCCCCCATACAAAGCCTAAAGGCCTCGTCAAACAGAAAGCGTCCAAGACTAGCGTTATAGAGTTTTGTTGTACTGAACTTGTCCAAACCTGTCAATACCTACGCTATTGTCAGCGCGGCGTCAGGACGTCGCGTTGTATTTTTATTCATATTTTTACGGCAATTTTTTTTTTTTTTTTAATTTCCAGACAGGTCACACAGCGCCATCTAGTTCCGTGGTAAGCTACGAGGCTTGTGTTACGGAAACTAGATGGTTGATAAACTACATATTACTTTTTTTTGTAAATATATACATATTATACATATAAACACCCAGACCGAGACAAATTATACAATGTACAACTTGCCCCCGGTGGGAATCGAACCCACGACCTCCGGATTCACGGCAACGTTTGTTAACACTAGACCACGGAGGCGGTCAAACTTTGTTGGTAACGAAGCCTGCGAATAAGTTACTAGAATGTGTCCAATCTCCTGACATACAAAAATCTATTTGTGATTGATTAGTCATAAACAATTATATTCTCAAAATTACTTCCTCTCATTAATATCATAAGGCGCGGTGGTGGTTCGGTTGTAAGAGCGCTTTCTTTAAATCCTACAAAGGTCGGTTCAAACCCACCCGGCATATACCAATGAGAAATACACTTTTCTTACGTACATTTGTCATAAATTTACAACACCACCGTTCCCGGGCCTCGGAGAGCACGTTAAGCCGTCGGTCCCGATTCCACTAATACCAACTAATATCAAATTCTCGCCAACCCGTCTCGCAAGCGTGTAAGTGTAGGCCAAATTCTCCAGATATATGTTCTGGAAGGCCATTTCCAACAGTGGAGGTCTAGGAGTTTCAGTGGCTGTAATGATCAATATCATGCACCCATGCAATTATTGCGCGAATGCGTACAGTAGCAAGAACTCTTCTTCATCCGAGTCGATGCACATAATGACGAAGACGGATCAGGTTAAGCCTCGAAGCCGGTTAAGAAAAAAACGCTTAATCAATTTCTATAAACTTTATGTGGGACCACCTCTGAAGATACTCGTATACCTATGACCTACCAAAAAAAATATCATAATTAGCGGAATATTCGCGTAATATACATCCAAAAAAAATACATACAGGCAAATTTAAAGTCGGTTAATAAAAGCAACGCGACATTGCATCGCTTTGACGTATGTTAACGCTTATACGCTTCTTGTTTGACAAGGCCTTAATAGAATTGTAACGCTCGCAGTCTCCTGTCTTTGGTCTCTTGTCGTACCCTTGTACAGTAGTTTTATTTTAATCATCATCATCATCATCATCACAACCCTGTATCTCTACTGCTGAATATACATAGGTCACTCCAAAGGTTTGCCATTTCACGTGATCTCCTGCGTCTTCCAGTTCCGACCAGAACCTTTTTTCAGGTCATTCATCCATATGGTGTTTTTTTTTTTAAGACGGTGAATAGCAAAATCGCCTGACGATACGACCCCAGCCTGAAGGGCCAGCGCGGGAGGTCGCATGCCTGAATCACCGTGAGGCCTCCTAAGGAGACCCCAAGGCGCCTACGGACTAAAACCCTATAAACCGTCTCTCTTTCACTGTTGGCCCTGCGTGCCTTAACAGCTAAGTCTGATTCGTGGCTACGGAGTGAAGGCACTCGTTCGCCGCGTATATTGGTCCTATGCGTTTTCTCGTATGTGGTCTAACTCTGTTTATTGCTTATCGTTTCTGTGGCAGACATGTTCAGTCAATTGTCATTACAGCTTGCTTATTTTGAAAGGTCTTCCAATGTCCCGAAGCTTCCGCATATAAGTCATTATATTGAAGATTAAAATTTAAAATCTTTCTCGGTTGAATAACCGATATTGGTGGAAGGAAAGTAAAGACAATCGCTAGCTTAATTATAATTAATAACTGCACGGTGAAATAATAACGGTCTTGCCATAGACAATTATTTGTTAGGACCTGGCGATTCCCGGCTTCGAAAAAAGAAAACTCCAGATTTTGAAATGAACGTAAAGCAAGCTACCCGGTTGAGTGTTAGACATAATTATATTATAAACACATAAAGTGTGTCATGGTGTCATCGCAATATTTAAATGGTTTCATAAGTTATGTAATGGTATCATATGTATTATTAGTATTTAATATATCATAGTTATTAGTATGTATTTAGTAATATCATTGTATTTATATGTATATAGCTTTATTTATTATTATTATATATAAATATTTGCACCTAGCTTACATTTAAAATGGTCCCCATTGTCCCTAAGGTTGGCTGTCAGATAATGTCTAGCGGCATTAAGTCCGCCCCTTGTATAACGTGCAATAAAGTTTTAAATGAATAAATAAAAATAAAGGTTTTTTTTTTTCAATTTTAATTTATATCATAAATATTATTTTCATATATTTAAGACTTAGTCAAGTATCAATAAATCGAATTTTATGATATTCTGACCATCTTTTTACCTGACTGCGCGACGCATAGAAGGGTTATTGCATGTTTGTTTCTTTGTGGCACACGCGGCCCACGCTATTGATAATTCTCACGTCAATCGATCCGTCTCAATCATGCGAGTGTCACTGAAAATATGACATTAATCAAATTTCAGTAATGCGACAAGCAGACGCCATATTGTGAAAAATGAAATAAATGAATTCGACTATGCTATTCTTCGGTAAAGCTGATTCTTTAAGCGAGGAATCGCAAAATACAGCCCAAAGCGAAACTGAAACTGGGATCTTTATTAAGTACATAACGCATAAAACTTTATTATTGTTTAGCATAATCCTAAAAAGAAACTCAACTGCTTGGCAGTATTTGAAAGAACGAAAGAAATAAAAATAGTTTTCATCACATAGGTATATAAGGCTACTCTGTAAGTAATCAATTTAATAGTAGATGCGACAAATAAGTACGGTTACAAGTAAATAATTAGCTCAGTAAAAGCTGCAGCTAAAACTGTGGCACTGATTTTCCACCCCGTTTTAAGATAGTGTATGTCACGTGTTAATCGTTTGACCAAAAGCATTGGTCCTAAAAATACCAGGAATGCACTCAAATATACGTCTATGGGTCGTAAAATATAAAGTAGTAGAGATAAGCGAATGGGTGACGTAACAATGCTTCGATGAATGTTCGCAGCCATCTCTTGACACGCCCGCAAAATGGTCAACTTTAGGGTTGTCCATTATGCAATACTTTATTAGGTAATAATTTTATAACCCAATTTACGAGTCAATAAGACAAAAAAAACGTAATATTAAGGCGTTTGAAGGAAGTTATAAATAATATTGTAAAAATCAAGTTTTTTTTAGACATCAAATATAAGATAGAGCGGGGTTGTTGTTATTGTATTTTTTTTTTGCTCCTCTCTTTTGTCCAAGTATAACGTGTACTTCCGTAGCATGCAGGTCGGCATATTGTCCGTGGATTAACAAAATCAATTTGAAAGTGAAGAACACGATTTAGACGATCGTCTAAATCTAACATATTATTGAAAAGGTCGCAGTTCGAACCACGGCATATACCATGGGAAACACAGTTCTTACGTATAGATTTGCAGTCGTTCTCGTGACTCGGAGAGCAAGCCGTCGCTCCTGGTTACATTAACACCAAATTGTTGAATCGTTAACAAATTGTCATCAGATCTTCGCCAACCCGTCTGGCCAGCGTGGCGAGTGTAGGCCAACATAAATAAAGATGTATTATATTATTATTTTAAACATTTAGGTTATCTGGTGGTATATTATTAGCTTTGTGATGTAGGTAATGTCACATAGGCATAATGCACAAAAAATGCGTCATGTATAGTATCTAGGGTCAAGGCGTAGGCGTCGGTGTCGCTCGAAATTCTCAGTAGTTTTGACCATAATATCGCGGATTAAAACAACCTACAAGCAAAGGTTCCTTGCCGATAGCGTAACCTCCGAAACGAACAGAAGCGGTGTGCGACAAAAGGCAATCTTGCTTAGTGCACTCGAAGAGGGAACCTACAAGTTAGCGGTTAATCTTTTGAATCGCAAATTTTGCAAGTTGTGAAATAAGCGCGCCAGGGAGGTTCATGAATGTTAGAAACTGGAATCAGACACTCATGCCGGACATCAGTCCCTAACAATATGCCGGCTTGACTGGGCATAACGGCGATTCGAGCCTGATCCAGAAACGTGTGGTGTATCCCTTTACTGGGTTTATCGGCACGAACGGTGGATACTTCCCCGCTCCGGCGGGCTGGGAAAATACCACCATCGAACCGTCTACGACCCATTAAACATATTTTTATATAACACGCTTCAATTCGTCGTATTTCATTACAAATAATTTAAGTAAGGTAAAACTAGTCAATATGAGCTTATTCCATTGTGGTGACACAACTTGATGCTTAAATGAAATATGTCCACCACGACATGATTTTGTCAATAGAAGGCTGTCAAAAATGTTATAAATTAATTCCATGATAATTTGAATACACAACCCTGACAATATATAGCAGGTTGCTGACAAAACAGATTCACTTGCTATAGACATTTACTTCCATACACGAAGGCGTAAAGATAATGCGTCAGAGGTGAACGTGGGTGAACGCATGGCTCCTTTCTTTTGATTTGTCCACAGTTTAAATCTTGCACGATATCGTCGCGGTAAAACAGTAAAATCACAAAACACAAGTTCGTCAAGAGTTGACAAATATTATGTAACGTCTCGGAATAGCGACTATCGCTTAATTATCGCAAACTGTACAACGAGCGTTGCTTTTAGTCGTGCGTACGAGGCAGCGCAGTTGTTGTCAAGCGCGGCGCCGGACGGGCGAGCAGTATCGGTAAAAATAATTAGCGGGCTGCAATTTGCAATGACTTATAAACCCCTGTTGTTTTCTATCAACTCTCGGCAAACACACTATATTTTTTTAATAGGTATTGATTTTATTGGCAACATCACTAACTGCCTCCGTGGTCTAGCGGTTACTATCACTAATAACCAAGATGTTTAACCATCATCTATTCGAATTTGTATCCGTTGCGTGAATACATAACAATACACATAACTGACATTTACATTTATATTTTTATTTTTGTGTCTGTCTTAGCTTATAGTATGACAATGCCTATATACAGCAGCTATTATCTTAACTGACATTGACATTTATATTCTTATAATTGTGTCTGTCTTAGCTTATAGTATGACAATGCCTATATACAGCAGCTATTATCTTAACTGACATTGACATTTATATTCTTATAATTGTGTCTGTCTTAGCTTATAGTATGACAATGCCTATCTGCAGCAGCTATAATGTTAAGCGTTATTCTGTGTTTATAATTTTGTTATTTTATTGTTTCTCTTTTCAAATGATGGTTATCATGTACTGCTCCAGATTCACCAATATGTACTATAAAATTATATCGTTTTATATCAATATTGTAAAAATTGACGTGTAAAAGTGCAGAATACATATCTTATGTCCTATGCCTACTTGCAAAATAAACGAATTGAATTGAATTGAATAAAGAGTAATATCGATGAGCCATGCAAGTTGAGACTTGTTGGGGTTTTGAGTAATTCGGAATTATAAATCTAGCTCCTAGGTTTAGGATTCGACCTGTATCAGAAGTGGGATCTTAAATAATAATATACTTAATCACACACAAAATATAAAGTGTTGAACATAGGCGAGCATAATACCATGAAGGTATTCCCTATCAGCTAACCTTTGGGAGAGTAAGAAATAAATACTATTAAATAATAATAATAGGTAAACCATAGTTTGAATACGTAAATAAATACGATATACAAAATTATAACTTACAACAGTATCTAATATAAAACATACATAATATTTTTAATGATACATAATATATATGTATACATACTAATAATATAAAATAATAAACAAATAAATATTTCCAGACAGGTCACACAGCGCCATCTAGTTTCCGAGGTAAGCTACGAGGCTTGTGTTACGGAAACTAGATGGTTGATAAACTACATATTATACTTTTTTTTTGTAAATATATAAGTACATATTATACATATAAAAACCCAGACCGAGACAAATTATACGATGTACAACTTGCCCCCGGTGGGAATCGAACCCACGACCTCCCGAGTTCACGGCAACGTTTGTTACCACTTGACCACGGAGGCGGATATAGATATATCTTATCCAGAAGTTATTGGCGAAAGAATAGATTATAAAACAACATTTCGTAGGACTTACAAGACTTCGACATATATTTGTTTTTAATTAAGTACATATAATATAGATAGATAGATAGATAAATTCTTTATTGCACAGAAAATAAAACATTTTGCACCACATAGTATGTCTAAAAAAATATCTAACAGCTAACCTTTAGCAGAAGTGAGCAGGGATTGTGGGTTCATGACCACTAATGTTTGACAATGAGTTTTATTGATAAAACTACTTATAACTAAAAGAAAAAGTAATAATAATAAAGCTATGGTACTTATTTACCGATTATTTGTGATGTTGAAGGTGGACGTCAAAAACGCGTTTAATTCGGTTGATAGAGGTGTCATGTTGGACCAAGTTAAACAACAGACCCCGGAAATTTTTAGTTACATTTGGCAGTGCTATAGCACCCCTTCAAAATTAATTTATAAAAACAATTCTTTACTTTCGGCAGTTGGTTGTCAACAGGGCGATCCGCTCGGTCCTGTCATCTTCAGTTTGGCAATACATAATATCATAAGCAGCCTAAATTCAAAATTTAATATATGGTATCTCGATGATGGCACGATTGGAGGAAATGCGGATACAGTTCTCGGTGACCTTCAAAAACTTATATACGATTTTGGCACCATAGGTTTAGAATTAAATTTTTCAAAATGTGAACTTTATTTATCAAATTTATTAACTCATGGCAAACAAATTGAAATTATTTCCAAATTTAATAGTCTAGCGCCCAATATCAAAATTTTAAATAATGAATCTCTTCGGCTCCTAGGATCACCAATCCTAGATGAATCCATTCAAATTTATGTTCAGGAACAATTAACTAAATTTAACTCAACTTCAGAACGCTTATTCCAAATTCAACCCCACATGGCACTTTTTATCATACGATTTTGTTTGTTCGCCCCCAAATTTACGTATGTACTCCGTTGTTCTCAACTTTGGAAATTTTCAGAAGAACTTTTTTTATTAGACAAACAATTGCAAAATTCACTAACCGAAATTCTAAATTGCCCCATGAATGACCGTACTTGGGCCCAGGCCTCACTACCAATTCGGTTCGGAGGCCTAGGCACCCGCAAAATTTCTAGTGTAGCACTGCCAGCTTTTCTGTCGTCTGTACATAGTACTGTCGAGCTATACGGGAGAATCACTAACCCATCTTTGGGTTCCGTTGAGCCGTCGTACTTGTCAGACGCCAGAGATGCCTGGTCAGTAGCATGTCCAAACGTTTCGGTTCCAAATTTACCAAAAATCCAACGACTATGGGACGAGCCGCTCTGCAAACTGGTACAGGAAGATATTTTATCTGCCAGTAATATGAAAGAGCGGGCTCGCCTCATGGCCGTTTCCACTAGAGAGTCAGGTCTTTGGTTGCAGGCCTTTCCCTCAGCATCGGTTGGAACACTCCTTGACCGAAATACACTGACCATGGCGGTGTGCCTTCGTCTCGGAGCCCGGACTGTCCACCCGCACCAGTGTCGATGCGGAGAACCAGTCGATCATCTCGGACACCACGGGCTTTCTTGTGCTAGAAGTGCTGGCCGCATTCCTCGTCACGCGGCTCTCAACGACATCATCCGAAGGGCTCTTGTCACTGCTGGTGTACCCGCAATCTTAGAACCATCTGGGATTGTGCGGAGCGATGGCAAGAGACCCGACGGAATGACTGTTGGGCCGTGGAAACTTGGCAAATCTCTGGTGTGGGATGCGACGTGTGTAGACACATTAGCTCCATCTCACATCCAGGCGACCTCGTCAGGCGCGGGGAAAGCGGCGTTTTCTGCGGAGAACCTCAAATTGCGCAAATACGCCAACCTTGGTATCGGTTACGAATTTGTGCCGTTTGGGGTCGAGACGATGGGCCCATGGGGACCGTCAGCGAGGCGCTTGGCCAAGGAGTTGTCAAGGCGGCTTACAGAAAGGTCTGGAGACAGGAAGGCTGGCAATTATTTTTGCCAACGTATTAGCCTCGCTATACAGAGGGGAAATGTTGCCAGTCTCCTTGGGACTATCTCGGATGGGACGTCTCTAGAGGACATTTTTTATTTATAGGTTAGTTTATTTTTAATTTTATTATTTAGGTAGTTTTTAATTTATATTTAATGTACTTTTAATTTTATTAACTTCGAATAAATAACTATGTCTTTACCGATATATACATAAATCCTCCTCCTTGCGTCGTTTTCCTCAATGCTGAGGGTCGTGACCCCCTCCGCGAATCACTGCGCCATCCGGGTCTGCAAACGGCGGCGTGCGCGGCCTCGTGGACTTGGGTGTGAAGTGTGGTGCGGATCTGGTCTGACCATCGTGTCGGGCTTCGGCCACGGGGTCTCTTGCCTTCAATTTTTCCCGTGATTACTAGCCTTTCCAGTTTGCCAGAGCTTTTACGGGCTATATGACCAAAATACTCAAGGACTCGTTGCAGGCAGATGGAAGAGAGCCTGGTTGGTAGTGACTTTGAGCTCCTTGAGTATTGATAAGTTTGTTCTGCGCGCTGTCCACGGGATGCGCAGCATACGCATACATACATACATAAATAACACATATTAATATTGTTAAATTATCTACAAATAAATATCTAGTTGAGGATTGGAAGTGGCTAGAGGCATATTTATAAAATTAGCTGGTTTTGCACGAAGGTTGCGTTATTAGGCTTGGTCATGTCGCAGTAATGTGTATGTATATTATATGTATATAACTATATATTATAATGCCATGTTCGGTTTCTCCCTCGACTGACTCATACCGATTTAAAACGAGTTTTAATACTCACCATAGACAATAATATGTTATCAAATGCTAATATACAATCGCCGTAATTGGCGTGCGACGCGGACTTAAAATCCGAAGCGCATATAATGTTAATTTTAGAACACACTTTATGTTACACGTAAGAAAAATATTAAAACCAGTTCCAGTGCATATAGCGACTGACACCGTGGTCTAGCGATTGAGACTTGTCTGGACACAATATTTATTAATTTAAATGAATGAATTTGATTAATATTTAATTTATTTGTGAATATTCTCGAGTTTGGTACGCTGGAGACTTCGACGAGCTTGCCACTTGTCATGATTGGCCTAAAAGTTGGCTAAATGTGCGTTTATAAGCGTGGTGTATAACTTAATTGACAGATACTTAATAACTTAATTTAACAAATGCTGTCGCTACAGCATATTTTTCTGGCAATTAACTAGTATGTGGCAAATTATTGTTTAAATTGTAAATATAGTAAAGTATCATCACGACCGTTTCCCTTTCGGGGTGGTCAGAAACCACGCTTATAAAGCGGATTCACATTTAGCCAACTTTGCTATAGGCCAATCATGACAAGTGGCAAGCTCGTCGATGTCTCCAGCGTACCAAAGGAGAGAAATATCACAAATTAAATATTAATTAAATGTACATATTTATTTACATTAATAAATATTTTTGTGTCCCGACCAGGAATCAAACCCGGTACCTCCGAGTCTAAATCCACGGACTTAACCGCTAGACCACGGAGGCAGTCAGGATTTATTGTATTTAGAATTTAATTTGAATTTATATCAATTTTAGATTTAGTGTAATTGAATTGAAATATAGCTGTTAAAAATACATATAAGGTCAGGCCATTTTAATTTAAATAATATTTGAGTAATAAGTTTTTTTGTAATAAGTTATAAGGATTTATATCATCATCATCACAACCCCTAGAACCTAGTTCTAGACCTTCACTATTAGAGATGGGCCTTCCAGAAATTTATGGGAAATTTGGCCTACACTCGCCACGCTAGCCTGACGGGTTGGCGAGGGTCGGATCAATTTTTTAATAACAGTTTATTAACGATTCCACAAGTTGGTATTAGTGGAACTGGGACCGATGGCTTAACGTGCTCTCTGAGGCACAGATATGGTGGTGTTGTAAATTTATGACAAATGTAGGTACGTAAGAAAAATGAATTTCTATTTTCGGTCACGGTTCTACTAATACCAACTTCTTGTTAATACATTTCTGAAAGCCTATCTCCAATAGTGGAGGTATACTCTGTATTCTAGGGGCTGTAATGTGAAATAGATACGAACACTACACATCAATATATATACTCTACATCTGAGACTGGTAATAAGTTGGCCCCAAACTTATTTGAAAATATATTGTGTACCTGTCTGTTAGATATATGTCTTTGGTATTGCTTGACAAAAAGTTCTAAGAAGGCAGAATTTCCTGTGCTTATAGCGGATGTATAAATTGAGCTGTTTATTTGTCAATAACCCAATTAAAACCCGTAATTATTGCTTATTTATGTCAGTATCTAACGTTTTGAAATATGCTTTAACGAAACTTTAAAAGTTTTAGCTTATTTACTGTACAAGAGAATATAATCTCTTAAAATGGTTTAAGATAAGTTATACACACATTTACGTCACAAACAGAATAAGTCGCCATAACTCGCTTATTTAATAGTATATATATATATTTATATGTAGTACCAGTACATATCTCTGTCACAAAGATTAGTAGAAAATGCATTTACAGAATTAGGCTTGCCTATGTACCTGCACTTGTTTTGTAGTAAAGTATTATTACGACCTTATCCCTAGAGGGGTGGTTAGAAACCACGCTTATAAAGAATCGGATTGACATTTATCCAACTTTACTATAGGCCAATCATGACAAGTGGCAAGCTCGTCAAATAAATTAAATATTTATTTAAAAGGAGGTCAAAGTCTGTCCAAAGAGGTTAAAAAAGCCGCAGCACCAACAAACACATAAATATATTATTATTATAGTCTGTTTTAGCTATTTTTTTTACAAAAAAAATTATTTATTTTGTAAAAAATATATAGATCAACTCTTTGGTAGTGTAGTGTAGGTATGTTGTAGGAATGTTTAACTAACTAGAAGTGATTCTTCGCTTGACTAATCGATCTACTGATATTATAAACTAGTGTTGTCCAAAGCAAGACCAAGACTTAGGCAGTCTTGGTCTTGCATCAGAATAGGTAGTCTTGGTCTTGATCTTGGTCTTGCACTCCTTATCTTGGTCTTGGTCTTCCGCAAGAGTCTCGCAAAACTTCTGCAAGACTCTTACGAAATTAACCGCTAGACCTCGGAGGCATTAGGTATAGGTAGGATTTATTTATTTATTTATAAACTTTATTGCACAAAGTACAAAGGTGGACTTAATGCCCGAAGTCATTCTCTGACACCCAAACCTTAGGGACAAATTTAACCATATAAAGGTGCAATCATAAAGATAATAATAATATAATTAATGAAAATTAACAGTAAACTAATATATACTTACATCATATAAAAAAAATATTATAATATCAATAAACTAAAATAAAATTATTTGCAAACTCACTCTCCCAAGTTCCAAATAAACTTTTTTTTTTCTTAGGAACAAAAAGGATGCAATAAGGTGTATCAGGCAAAGCTTTTTGTAGATGTCGCTAGCGGCACTGGTACCTTATTATACACCTTGGTCGCTAAATTTTTAGATTAATTTTGTAGTTTTTTTATTTTAATAATAAAAAATGAATTTAAAATTAACGTTACCTACCTTAAAAGACGAATTAAGAAAGCGCACACCGTTTTTATAAAAAAAAAGGTTGAATTATTAGAACGGCAATTTTCAGAACACCATATCTTTGATTTCTATTGAAAATCTCGATTTGTACACTTAAAAGCTGCTCACTATCCATCTATCGTGATAAAAAGTTAGTGATACACCCCATTAAAATTTATTGAAAACCTAACCCCAAAAATGTAAACACTTTGACATAATTTGGAAAAAAATCTGTGCAAGAGTCTTGCGAGACTCTTTGGTCTTGCAAAAAAGCAAGACCAAGACTGCAAGAACAAGACCAAGATTGGGCAACACTACGAGTATTATAAACTGACGTCAGTCCCTGCAATTATGCCGGCTACGCAGGTATTCATATGTCAGTGACTTCTTCACAAGGTGGGCGAGTAACTGACTGGATTGTTTTATAAACACGTTTAGACAATTAATTCTCAAGGTATTCATTGTCGAACACTGCAATTTGTATTTTTAAACGGCGTTGTTTATTCTATCATACGCGGTGATGGCTCGGTTGTAAGAACGCGTTCCTTAAATCCTACAAAGGTCGGTTCAAACCCACACGGCATGTACCAATGAGAAATACACTTTTGTCATAGATTTACAACACCACCGTTCCCGTGCCTCGGAGAGCACGTTAAGCCGTCGGTACCGATTTCACTAACTTGTGGAATTGTAAATTGTCATAAAAAAAATACATCATATCCTCGCCAAGCCGTCTGGCCAGCGTGGCGAGTGTAGGCCAAATTCTCCAGATATATGTTCTGGAAGGCCCATCTCTAGCAGTGGAGGTCTAGGACGCTGTGTTCTAGGCTGTGTTATAGGATTTACCACTTATTCTAGTTTTTTTATACCACGTAGGCACTGACAAAAATGGATATATCTACAGTGCCTCAAGTGCTTCATTGAGATAATAATCAACTTTTCATTATCAAGAAAGGAATCCTGATGAATATTGGTTCGGAAACCTAGTAGTATTTAAGTGGTATGTGTTCGCCTAGAATTTTTTGGCTGTCAGATTCCGAACAGCATAGTACACATTGCAATAACAATTAAATAAATAAAGTTAGCGAAATTGGATAATTTTACAATTAAAATGACATCAAGAATCAACAACTGCATTTTACAGGTACCTTCTGCCGTGGCCTTCTACAATAAATGGATTGATTGTACACAAATGTACTTGCATCACAATGCAGATGTTTTGTTAGTGTAATATTCACGTAGACATATATATATATACATGTCTGTTCCAATATGTTTGTTACCGATATACACCTAAATATTTAAGGGATTTATTTTTCTACGTCATCGCCTTTCACAATAAAACTATTCGCTCCTCACATAATTCCCTCCTATCCATCCCTTCCCATCATACAATCTTTGTTTCCAAATCTTTTGTTGTGTCATCTTCATCCTTTCCTTTTGAAGTCAGACAACCACCCAGCAGACCAATATTTAAGAAAAGAGTGTACAGTCATTTTTATAAGTCCCACCTAATGGTGGCGTGCAAGGTACATGAATGTTAGCAACTGGAATCAGACACTTATGACTGACATCAGTCCCTAACACTATGCCGGCTTTACTAGATGACTTTCCATTTATGTCCCGCAGGTTATCTCGGACACTTTCGTAATATTCACGACATAATAGTCGAATAAATATTATGATCTCACAGAAGAAATTATCATTAACGGGTTTAAGGCCTTTGCGCTGTGGAAGTTAGTGCGAGAGGAGTTCCAGCAAAAACTTTGTACCAATTACTGTAACAATTATTGGTTGGGTTGGGAGAGGAGTAGAATTGTGAATGGTGAGCGTATTATTATCGAGCAATTTTTTTTTTGTCTGTCGCAAGCCCGAGTCACCATTCTTCTCATCTCTTCCACTATGGACCTGGCACCCGCACGGTGAATCCATGGAATGCTTAGAAATTTGTCTTCTGACATTGACCCTAAACTTATATTTTAGGGCCAGGTGTAATCTTGTCTGATCGATACATTACCACTTTGTCCACGGTATACAATACAGAGTACACAAATGCATCGTTATTGTATTATGCAACAGTAAAACACTTCGACACGAATGCGTGACATCAACGTATCTAACTAATATACTGCAATTTTCTGCATTATAATAATTGTAAATCTATGAGCGCGGTGGTGGCTCGGTTGTAAAACGCGTTACTTAAATCCTACAAAGGTCGGTTCAAACCTACACGGCATGTACCAATGAGAAATACACTTTTCTTACGTACATTTGTCATAGTTATATAATTTTTTGTCATAGATTTACAACACCACCATTCCCGTGCCTCGGAGAGCACGTTAAGCCGTCGGTCCCGGTTCCACTAATACCAACTTGTGAAATCGTTAATATTTTGTCATTAGAAAGAAATTACATCATATCCTCGCCAAGCCAAGCAAGGAATGTTTCTATACTTTGGAGGAATACTATGTGTATTTTAAGCAACACAAAGGTTTTTGTGAAGTAAAGTTACTAAAGAAGTAACGCTGAGTTTTTAGTAACTTTACTTCTATAACAGTTGTTGTAAATTTTTGCATGCTTATGGCGAAATATGTGACCCATTTAATATTAATAAGACCTAATATTGGTAGTTACCATGTTTCCTGCAAATAAATATTTCATTTCATTTCAAGCCGTCTGGCCAGCGTAGCGAGTATAGGCCAAATTCTCCAGATATACATAAGTTCTGGAAGGCCCATCTCCAACAGTCTAGGACGCTGTGTTCTAGGGGCTGTAATGATGAATGAAAACTGTAATAATGTATGTCTATGTATTTTCCTGTGTGCAACGAATAACAGTAGTTTTTTGCCGTAACACGTAACGTAGGTTCTCTTGGCATTACGACGCAGTGACTTACTTTCTAGGCATCATTAGTACAACCCATAATCATATACGTACCTACTGTATAATGTATCTTTATTGCTCGTTAAACTGTTTTAAGTAAATCACCTATTGCATTCTTTACAATCCCCAAACTCCTTTATACCTTAAGACTCGTTTCCATTTCCTTGGAGACAGTCATAATCTTCATCTTCGCTCTGCTAATAACAATCAGCTCAAAATCCCTACCCATTCTTCCAGCAGATATTCAGATTCTTTTACAGTTTCCGCTGCTCGAGAGTGGAACAAACTTCCTCTGGTTATCAGACGGGCGCCGTCTATTAATATATTTAAATATCTACTTATCGCTCACTTTCTAAACAAACAAGATATATCTTCTTAGTACCTATATATATCATACTATCTTACCTAGTTTCTTATTTGTGTATATATATATAGTTTCTTATTTGTGTATATATATATATATCATATACATATATGTATTTAAGTAGTAGTATGTAACGATTATTATGTATTGTATGTAAATTGTATATTTATTAATATTAAGAAATACAACCAAAAGATATAGAAATTCAATTTAACAAAAAAGCAATAACACAAATAAAATTAGAGATGTCCAATATTTAATTAAATTAAATAAAAAATAAATAAATAATAAACATCAAATTCATAATTAAATTAAAAAGAGTTCAGGTAAGTGTACCCTACTGCATCCGAATTACAAATGAATACTAATACTTTAGGAGACATACAGATTCCATCCCATTTAAAATCATTTAAAATGTCGAATGTGACGGCAGCACGTTACTGCGAACGGGGTATAACTGTAATATGAACCTGAGATTAAAACAATTTGTCGAGATACTGTAACGGAGGAGGACGGTACAATACGGTGCTCTGGCAATCTAGATCAGGCTGTGCAACAGAACTTCGGAAAACAATTCATTAAATTGATGGCTTTTCGATCAAATAAAGGTCAACCGATGATATTACGGGCGCATCCAGCATCATCTTGCCGACAGAGATAGACAATTTAAGTCACAGACATACATATATGGGCTGTCTTAAAACCAACTTGCATTTTATTTTTTTAATTAAACAAATAAATATTGCAGTGGCGTTGAGGGTGTTTTCTTTTTATTAATGTAAATTGTGGACACTGTTGTGGCTTTGTTCTTCTTAGTCGCTACACTCTTGGCAGAGTAAAAAAAAATTAAATCATTTATTTACTTTCCAATACATATAACTTATTAAATAGCCCGCCAAACTGTAACCACAGTTTGTTGGCGGAGACAATTACTCTCGAAGCTTAATATTAAATAATAAATAGTTATAGTAGGTAAATAAAAATATGCGCGTGCGCCATCGATGTATATAGATAGGCCCTCATTGATATAAAAACGTTCCCGTAAAACCAATCGAAGTCATGTAGCTGCACCAACAGTCGCGAGATAGCAAGCGTCGAGAGCGCCTAATATTAATATCGAGTAAAACTAGTCTTTTTGTATGCATTGTGATATAAGTTTCGATGAATAAAGCATGTGGCATTATCCTTGATTGAGAATTGCCCCTCAAAGTTGGTAGGTACACAAAGCAAGCGGCACGTTTTTAAGAGTGCGTTTTGTATTGAATAGGCTTATCTATATACATCGATGGCGTGCGCGAACCGCTCTCCCCCCGCGCGAACTGCCGTCCGCCTACAGGTACCATTAATTTAAGTCTGTCTCTTTCTTAGGATGAACACTCATTTCTTCCGAGTGG
The DNA here is from genome assembly GCA_910589645.1 of Tinea semifulvella. Classification (NCBI taxonomy): domain Eukaryota; kingdom Metazoa; phylum Arthropoda; class Insecta; order Lepidoptera; family Tineidae; genus Tinea; species Tinea semifulvella. The sequence goes on from OU342599.1 coordinate 10,768,988, forward strand.
TCGTGGTCGTCGTTTAAGTGCTACAGCTTTATTTGTGCACTCATGTAGGGAATGATCCATTGCAGCCTTCACCTGAACGGTCCATCTCATCGGAGATCTACCACGCACCCTCTTGCCATCGACTGCCCCCTGCGCTCGATGGATGTTTCTCCACGCCGTGACACGTGTCCAAAGAAAGTGAGAATGCGTGATTGTACAGTCAAGGCGTTGTTTAATCTCCAGTTGCTCCTCGGAACTCCGTTCATGATATGGCCAACATTCCCCGCCAACACCAAATGTGGCTTTGTACCTCCATCCAAAGTCCAAATTAATTCATAACCCTGTGTCCCATCCGCGCCACCGCGCCCTCGGCTTATTTTTATCTGTTCATTTTTCATAGCCTTTAGCATGATTCGCACATCTGTCAGCATAATATCCCGTTTTGCCGGAAGAATAATCCAGACGCGTCCCGCCCGTCTTCAATCAGATCTCTTAGTATTCCAACAATTAAACTTTTGACGCTTATTTTTCTTTTTCTTGATAACCTTAAGCAAGCGCATATCTGTCTGCGTAAAGTCCCGTTTTGCCGGAAGCATAGTCCAGACGCGTCCCGCCCGTCTGCAATCTCCTCCATTGCAATCAGCAGGATTATAGCTCGTGATCCCGAGAGATGAGCTAAGTAATTCGAATTAACTTTATAATGACGCTACGACGCACTTACCCAGGAATGCGCCGAGACGAAAGTACACAACGTCTACTTAATAAATATTATATTTAATATTAATAGAATATCAGTTGGTTCAAGTTAACGAAATAAGGATAATCCAGGTTTAATATAATTAAAAAATATATAAAAATCCATTTATTGTCACATAACAGTATCACATACTCTTCGTTCCGATACGCAATAATAGTAACCTAAGCACGCTTAAAGGTGTTCCGATACGCGCTTAAACTGTTTTGCCAAAGCTGTGTGACGTCACAAATGAAATCATTTCTCGCGCTTAGACTGCTCACGATATCGAGGTAGATCGCTCTGAGCGCTGTCAGTTTTTTGTCATTATGTCGCGCGCCATTTTCAAATTTATTTCATATTAGGTTTTCTTTTAAATTATTTAATATTGTAATTAGTTTATACTGTTTGTATATTACTTCTAAAACAAATCTATAATTAATATTAAAGTAGGAAGTGGAAAAAAATGTCTGTAACACGGCAATTTATTTTAAAAGATCAAAATAAGTTAATAATATTAAACATTACACATATAAAGATGAATAAACCGAGAGATGTATATTTGTTAGTATTCATACTCAAAGATATGGAATCCGCAATTTATCTTGCATACATAAATGTGATTTAGACCGTTCCCAATTGATATCACGCTCTGAGCATCCAAATCGCGATATTTGATTCGGAACGACGGTCAGTGTCATATTCGTTCTAAGCGCTCTGAGCGCGATTCGGAATGAGGGGATAGTGTTACAATTTCGAACAATATGTGACAAAAGGAATTAGGTGTCAGCTGTTGTCGTGCAGCAGTACAAGTACTTAGACCTGCATGACGCTGTTTTTCAACCTGTAGTATTAATATTTAGTTAGTATTCTGCTCCTAGATTTCAATAGTAATAGATTTTTTTTAAAGTCGTGGTTTATATTCATTCCGTAAACGATACGGTCGTAATGATGATACGATATAAGAAAATCTGATCCCCAGTTACTCCAGTATTTGTTTCGTTCGGAACTCCGTCCATGATATGCCCAACATTCTCCGCCAATACCACATCTCTAGAGCAGGGGTGTCCAATCGATCGCGTCTATTAGTCCAGTCAATCGTGGCAAGGCAACTATGATAATAAAGATATTGTTTCATTTGAGATTTCAAGAAGTATGTAATGTAATTGGTAGGGTTTTGTCAGTAAACAGTAAATCTTGGGTCTGGTCAAGCTGACTTCTCTAGGGCATTAATTCGTTTTTATTCTGTTTCGCCTGCCTGTACAACTGCCTCCGTGGTCTAGCGGTTAAGTTCGTGGATGACTCGGAGGTAATTAATATTTTTTTTTTGTGATTTTTCTCGAGTTTGGTACGCTGAAGATGTCATGTGCTCTTGCACCAACTTCCACTGCGTAAAGCTGAGTCTTGAACCCATTCCTGATCATTTTTTCTGTGAGATTATAATATTTATTCGACTTCTTTTTTTTTCTAAATGTAATTCTATGACAAATGTACGTAAGAAAAGTGTATTTTTCATTGGAACATGCGGGGGTTCGAACCGACCTTGTAGGATTTAAGGAAAGGGTTCTTACAACCGAGCCACCACAGTAAACAAACAGTATTTTGGTAAATACCATCCAGGCAACTATCAGCCTGTGACATGCTAGTAATCGAGGCAGAGATTGTTTGGTTAAATTTAGAAGTGCATAAGATCGTTTGAAAATAGAATCTTAGTTGGCTGCATAAATATTCTATATTCTTAGCGGCCAACGAACTTTCTCCCCAGTCCTTTATCAATGTTAAGAACGCGGCTAATTTTCTTAGCAATAACTAACTCTTGCTCGCACAATCTAATATTTCTGAGTCTATATACAGGTTGCATTTTTGAGACATGACAATAAGTAGTGTTGCCCAATCTTGGTCTTGGTCTTGCAAAAGAACAAGACTACTAAAATGGTTGCAAGACCGAGACCATCGATATATATAGATAGGCCCACACTGATATAAAATCGTTCCCGCAAAACCAATCGAAGTCATGTAGCTGCACCAACAGTCGCACTAGCAAGCGTCGAGAGCGAATAATATTAATATTTATATCGAATGAAAATAGTATTTTTGTATGCATAGTAACAGAATTTTCATAAAATATAATTTCTTGAGAACTGTCCCCCAAAGTTGGTAGGTACATGTGGCAAGCGGCACGTTTTAGAGTGCGTTTTGTATTGAATAGGGTTATCTATATACATCGATGACCAAGACTACCCTAGTCTTGGTCTTGCGCTAGAGTCTCGCAAGTCTCTTTTCTAAAGTCTTTACTTTTTTTTGGGTTAGGTTTATGTTATCAATAAATTTTAATTGCATCGTGTCCGTAATTCTAAGGAAAAAAATAATGTTTAGGTATTTGGAACTTGGGTGAGCTTGTTTGAAAATAGTTTTATTGTAGTATACCTAAATCCTACCTATACCGAATGCCTCCGAGGTCTAGAGGCTAATTCCTTGGATTCGGACTTGGAGTTACAGGGTTTGATTCCCTGGTCGGGACACAATATATATATTTTTTTTGTGATATTTCTCAAGTTTGCATGTAGGCATCGTGCATCTGGGTATTTAGGGAGGTGCGTATCTGGTCAGATCAGCGAATGGGGCTTTGGCCACGCGGTCTTTTGCTTTCGACTTTCCCTGTGATAACAAGCGTTTCCAGGTTACCAGGTATTTTACGGGCTATATGGCCGAAATACTCAGTATTTTTTTCTTCTCTCTCCTCTCCTCCTCCTCCTTAGTTTTTTAAGGAGTTCCACGCCTTTGTGTATCCTTTGTATGTTAGGTAAATAATAATAATTAATTCATGTCTGTAGGTAGGTACTTAGATATAGATATTTATATATATATATGTATAATTTTGTAGCATAATTTGTATACATTATAATGTAAATCTGATGATTTTTCATGCTGTGTTGATAGTGTGGTGAGCCATTTTTTTATTGTCAAACACAATTGTTACCACATTTTTTGATTTTGCCGGTGTGCCCATGCCTATATATCAGTCAATGTTAAGTAGAATTGAATTAGCATGTTTACGAGTCACTCTGTAGGCGGTCGGTTCGATTTGTCCTGAGAAATGGTAACCGTGTGACAAGCGCTTAACACCGACTTCCATTACCTACGGGGGCTAAGACCATTATTACTACAGAGACGTATATTTAAGACCTGTCCAAATTGAAATTTAATCTTTCCGTTGGCCTTTTAAGTGCAACAGCCCAATTTTACAAATTTTCGCACAATAGTTATTATTCCCGTACGGTATTCTACTTCGAAGGCAAGAGGCCCCGTGGCCGAAGCCCGATACGTTGGTCTGACCAGATCCGAACCACACTGAACACCCCAGTCCACAATGCGCTGCATGCCGCCGTGTGCAGACCCGGATGGCGCAGCATTGTCCGAGACAAAGTGATCCGTGGAGGGGGTCACGACCCTCAGCATTGAGGATAACGACGCAAGGAGGAGGATTCTACTTACCTCCAAAGTGAAACTAAAGTTGCGTCGAAAACAAATCAAAAATGGAATAATTGTGGAAAAAATATTTTATGAGGCCATTTTAAAAACAGCAAATAATCTTAGAACTGTTTATATAATAATAAATATTATACAAATATCTAATTAAATCGTACATTTGAAAAAAAAAGCACAAAATTATTTAAATAATATTATTTTAATAACTAATAAGGTTATAATTAATAACGATAATAAAACTCGCCTTACACTCGCCGCGTCTATAGTTTTATTTCAAAACTACATATATACGGTTATAAAATAATAACTAAACTGCAGCAAATAGTAGAATACGGATTTGTCAAAAGTTCTTTTTTATTACCAATCATGGAAATTGAATCGGTAGGTGAATACCAAAACATGCTTTGACAGCTTTAAACGTAAAATTATGGAAATAAAACTATTAGTAGAATTAGGCTCCACGACTCACGCAAATCTAATTTCAAATCCATTTTATTTTGTTATTTATTCGATGTATACAACAGATGCAGCAAAAAAGTGAAGTATTATCACGACCCCTTTCGGGGTGGTCAGAAACTAGCTTTTAAAGAAACGGATTCATTTTTAGCGAACTTTATTCCATCAAGTCAAGTGGCAAGCTCGTCGATGTCTCTTGCGTAGCAAACTGGAGAAATATCACATATTATCGAATCCGGTACATTCGCGTCTAAATCCACGGACTGAACACGCAGTTAAATATGATAAAAAGAAGAAAGTTCTTAGGCGACGTACTAAATATGATCCAAAGCATACGCTTACATATGGCATTTACTTTAGATAATTGTACTAGTACATGCAATAATCAAAAATATTAGGTACTTAAAACTAAAATATGTTACAAAAATAAAAATATGTGTTTATAAAAAATAATATATAAAATATTATTAAAAACGAAATCTTCTTTTTTAGAAAGAAATGAAGACTGACCTGACTTGTCTTTATAAATATATTTGTCTATGGTTTCATCCGTATTTTAACGGCGATTTATCTCGTAAGTCATAAACGCTAAGTTATCTTTTCGCTATCACACTCCTTTGGAACATAATAGTAGATATACTTTATGGACGTAAGGATATTAACGAGACGCTAAGATAGAATCGACAGCCAACCTCAGCCACATAAATATTCTAAGCTAATGGATTTTAAACTTGAAGTGATAATTTAAATTTTAGGAATTATTATTCATAAGGCATTCCTTAAGCAATTTATTATTATGTAATATATATATGTAATAACTTAAAAATTTAGGCGAGCTATATCAGAAGAAATTTGATATATATATTAAATAGTATATGTATAATACACAATTTATTTAATGTCAAACAGGTTGTAATACGCACAATATTTAAGTATATCACACTTACATCGCCATACACACAAACACAACACATAGGTACACTAACATAACACACATGCACTCGCGCATCCATAATTATTTACTATATTTTGTCCTCTTACGAGTGACTTTATTGTTGTGTACGCGCATATTATTATTATGCATATTGGCTTATGTTTTTGTTCGTATTCTTTGCGACTTTCTTAGTTTAGTTAGATTTTTTGTTTTAGTTTAGTTTAGTTTTATTTCCACAAAGAAGTACAATTTATATAAAGTAAAGCCATGTATGGCCAATGTGTTACTTATAAGGCCTATGTATTTATTTCTGTAATGAGCTGTGGTTTTTGTAATAAATAAATAAATCAAGAAAAATGTGAAAATTACTAAAATAACAATTACTTTTTTATAGCACACAAAAATACAAATACCATATAACACATACATACAAATATAGTCAATATATATCCAAAATGCCAAACAACTTCGTTATGTCAAGAAATACACGAGCACATTTTGTTTCTCAAAGAATAATTTAATTAATATTATTTAACACTTGCAGCATTCCCCCGCTGCACAACAATGCTTATTTGCTGTGTCAATAAACTGCCAGCCCTCTTGTCACATAGCAATAACCATATACTATGTCAAATAGATGGATAGTTACTTTGACAGAATAATTGATTTTAATAACTGAGGAAGCAGTAGACAGACACAGTGTTTATACACAATGTTTTTTTGCAAATCAGCATCGTTGTGCAGCGGGGGAATGCTGCAAGTGTTCTTGGCACACTGCCACATGATCAGGTCATGGGTGAATATTTTTAGATATACAGTGTAAACTCTATATAACGACACTGAAGGGACTTTAATGCGTTATAGAGAGTTGTCGTTAAATGGAGATGGAATCATTGTATGGAAGACAAGCTAAACCCGGTCTAAAAATCAAAGCCAATTGATTTTGACGCTTTATGGAGTTTGTCGTTAAATCGAGTGACGTTATGGAGATTACACTGTAGTTTAATTTCTAATTTTATTTTTTATTTAATTTATATAATTTTGTAAGCTTATTTATTATTTTTATTAACTAAACTGCCTTCGTGGTCTAGCGGTTAAGTCCGTGGATTTAGACTTCGATTCCCGGTCGGGACACAAAAATATTTATTAATGTAAAATAAAAACATTTAATTATTATTTAATTTATTTGTGATATTTCTCGAGTTTGGTACGCCTGGATACATCGACGAACTTTGCCACTTGTCATAATTGGCGTATAGTAAAGTTGGCTAAATGTGAATCCGCTGTATTAAGCGTGGTTTCTGACCATCCCGAAAGGGAAACGGTCGTTAAATTAAAAAAATAATAATACAAATTTATGTTTTTTGGCTAAATAATAATTTGCTTAGCTACGTGATAATGTAGTAGTTAAGGTGCAACTAAAATGGAAAACCTTATTGGTATCGTAACAATTCCCATACACCTCGTGTATAGTATTATGATTGCAAGACGGTTACTGTAGAGGTATATTTACAACCGGACCGACCCATCAATTTAATTTTCAGCCACACTGATAATTATTTTATTATTATCATGTCAAGCTTACAATATTAATTCTTCTTCAAAGTAAAAATTAAAAATAGGAGGTAGGCGGACTGACCAATTTGCCCAGTCTGCCGGGGCGGGAAAGTATCCACCATTCGTGCTGATAAACCCAGTAAAGTGTATTCACACGTTTCGGGTTCAGGCTCAAATCGCCGTCATGGCCAGTCAAGCCGGCATAGTGTTAGGTCATGTCACGAGTGTCTGATTTCAGTTGCTAACATCCATGGACCTAGCACGCTGCTTACCAACAGGCGCAAGGTCACTAGTATAAAAAACACTTTACTTTGGTCCTAAACTCATTAATCCGCCGCCTCCGTGGTCTAGTGGTAACAAACGTTGCCGTGAATCCGGAGGTCGTGGGTTCGATTCCCACCGGAGGCAAGTTGTACATTGTATAATTTTTCTCAGTCTGGGTGTTTATATGTACTTATATATTTACAAAAAAAAAAGTATAATATGTAGTTTATCAACCATATAGTTTCCGTAACACAAGCCTCGTAGCTTACTACGGAAATTAGATGGCGCTGTGTGACCTGTCTGGAAATATTTATTATATTTATTTATTTATTTTTATTAATTGATTAAATTGACATGTCTAGACTGTAGATATGTGTCTACGACTTGGTCTATGTGTTGCGTAGCCGGTGCAGGAGGTCGGAGGTCGGCGTTGCATCAGTGCACTTTCAATGCAGCAAGTGAAAGGTGCATCCACAGGTGCGCGCAGGTGCAATGCTCCAATGCGATTTATTCTAAATTACTAACATTTCTGGAAAAAAATATTTTAGCCTAAATAATGTTTATCCAAAGGAAGTAAGGAACAAAGATTTGAAAAAAGTAAGAGATACAAATAAAATAAAAATTAATAAAAATAATTAAATAAATTTATGCTAAAATTAAAAATAAACTAAACAAAACCTTAAATTAAATAAACTAAAAGATAAACCTAATTAATATAAAAACTAAATACTTACAAATATCTTGATTATAATCTACATGTCATCGAATCCAGGAGAAGATGAACCCAATGTTCCGAGGACTCCGGCGACGTTGCCTCGTTGAAGGGCAACACTGATCCCCTGAATAAGGTATTCCCTACTCAGAGGATCACCTGTTGACGCTCGGATGGCCACGCTTATGTCGCGTATTAAAGATTTAGCGTCCTCAGACCAAGGGCCCATCGTCTCTACGGCAAATGGCAAAAAAAAAGCTCAATTTTTGAATTTTAGACCAGAGAAGTGATATTAGTAGACACGACCCCGCGCACCAGATGTTTGCGCCATCATCACGACCGTATCCCCTACGGGGTGGTCAGAAACCACACTTTTAAAGAAGCAAGTTCACTTTTAGCCAATTTTACTATAGGCCCATCATGACCAACTCGAAAAATGTCACTAATAAAAAAAAAAAAAAAAAAATTGTTTATTGACACTATTTAACAAATATGTTTTTTACGCTTTAAATTTAGATTGGACGTCCTGACCCCGTGATGTCGTAGATATTTCTGAATGACAGGGGTCAAGATTAGACTATTTGGAATCGAATCTCAGAACTTCTGCTTTTACATCTAGATCACGGACACAGTTAGATTATTAAATTACTCTTGAAATGAAATGAAATAATTTATTTGTCAGTAACATGGTAGGTACAGGGATGTAAATTATTATATGTAATTATATCACATGATTCGCTATTTCTAGCATACAAATATTTATTTAGTCACATGACTTTGTCGAGCTTAGTGTCTTTTGTCGAATAAAAACATTTATTAACCAGCATTTGTTTGACTCTTAATTTGAACAGTTTTAGTGGCAGCTCCCTTATAGTAACTGGAAGCTTATTAAATATCTTTGTTGCCATTGCATAACAATTTCGGCTATATTGAGTACTTTTATGCGCTGGAATAATTATTCTCCTAGGATAACGCGTTTTAAAATTGCAATTATCCCCAAGAGTTTTAAAAAGTTCCGGATGGCTTTTTATAAATAAACATCATTTAAGTATATAGATAGAAGGAACAGTCAGTAATTTTAGTTTTATAAATAAAGGACGACAGAAAGTCATAGGAGGTGTGTTACAAATAGTACGAATGCATTGTTTTTATCCAATAAAGATTCTATTTATTTCCACTGCATCTTATCTCTTTAAATTACTTACAGAAGGTTTAAATGTATTTAATCATCTACTTTTCTCATGTTTCGTTTTAAAGTGGTCTCGTCTGTGGGCTTTTGTTCGTGTTGGCGGAAACCACCGATCTTTGATAACGTTCCAACAATGATGCTACTGTAAGCTTCCTGTACTTGCGAACATGAGAAAATCATTCTTTATTCATTGACTGTTTACATAAACCGGGCATGTATAATTTATTAGTTACCAACCAACAAGTAAAATATAAAAAAGTTTATTGGATTATAATCACATACTTAAAAATAATAATATTATACATTTATATTATTTTAGTTTTTTTTAATTTAATAATTCATTTTATTTTTTAAATATTTTGTTATTAATTATGTTAAAGTTAAACTTAACATAATTAATAGCAAAATATATAAAAAAAACTGAATTATTAAATTTAAAAAACTAAAATAATATATATATATATAAATATGGTTGGTAACTAATAAATTGTACGTACTAATATGCTTGGGCTATATATACATATACGAGTATATATATGTATATATATTAAGGTATAGAATTAAATAAACTATATTACAACAAAAACTAAATAATAACCTAAAAAAAAATCAGAAAATAAAAATTAAATACAAAAAAATAGCTCCTCCAAATGGGGGTTAAGAAGGTATTTTAAACGATTTTATGTAATAAATTCAAAGACCATAATAATATCATGTGTGTTGGATGCCATGGTATGATAAACATAAACGGAAACACTTGTCAAAAAGTAGCCTCACCGCTCGTTTTATTTAAGAAATGTTAGCATTGTTAAAAAAAAGTGGCATTTCTTAACAAAAACGACATTTCGCGCTGGTTTATGAAGTTGCTACGAGATGCTGGAAATGCTATAAAACGAACACGGGGTTAGTCTAACGCAAGACCATCAAAGTCACCCCGTATAAAATAGATTTATTTAAAAATGCATATATGCATCAGAATGCAGCAGAAGATCTCAGAGCTTCATTTACGCTGTTGGTTATCTCGTGTGATGGCTCATTAGGTGCTGAGTACGCGGCTTTTGTCAAAAAGACCGCTTCACGGCTTTCTGAAAAATGGCAGAAGCCATTCTCACAAGTTGCAGGCTGGCTAAAAATTCAAATACAAATTTCTGTAATAAGGGCTATAATCTTCAGGATCAGAGGAACAAGAAAGCGAGTGAGATGGATAGGATGTGAGGATGGAGCAGGTATGTTTGAAGGAACGAATTAATGATTAAATGTGAATGAATGTTAGATGATTTTATATACTTAGTTTTCTGTATTTTTTATTTAACTTTATTGCACTGTGTACAAAGGCGGACTTAATGCCGCTAGGCATTCTCTGACAGCCAAACCTTTAGGACATTTAGACAGTATATATGGTAGGTGCAATCATTAAGTTATTCTTAACAATATTAATACATACATAACAATATTACATACTAATACATATACAAATACATAAATACGTAATAAAACTACTTACATGATGAGGGAAGTGAAATATGATGTTGCTGCAATTGAGGATAGTGAGGACATGAAAAAGAGACATAAATTTAAGACAATCTAGTTAGAAAGAAAGTGTTTGTAAACCATATTTTTGAAGATGACTCGATTTGGAGCTTGCCTAATACCAAAAGGTAGGTCATTCCAAAGATTTGCAGCTACAACAGCAAACGAATTAGAGACAAAAGAGGTGATTTAGTTATTATTGTTATTTTGTTTATTTGATTAAATCTAAATAACTGTGAATACAGTTTAGCACAAATTCCAATAAAAGATGAATGATGTCCTATATTTTATGGAAAGTTTAATGCCCCCCCCATCTTGGTATATCGCTGTTTTACGAAGAGGTATTCATAAAGAAGTCAAGGTATACCTCAATGTCTCAAAGGAATTACAGCTTTAGTCACGCCCTGGGAATTGACTGAGAACCATCGCATACTATGCTAATGAATTATGCATTATTTGTGCCTATAGTATACGTATATAAGAATATAAGATTGTAGAGAAATAAAGGCTATAATTACTTTTTACCAAAGATTCAATATTAACAAACTTCTCTATGACAAACTTGTGTCGTTGATAAAAAAAGTTCGGAAATCCTTCGCGCCATTTTGCGCGAACATGTCAAGTGCAAGTTTTTGTTTTGTTTATTAATTTACTGTGGATATTGTTAGTCAAAAGTGGTGTTGTTTTGTTTAATAATGTGCTACACTATGTGAATAATTGTGAAAAACGATAAATTAGATTAAATGCACTAGTTGCAGTAAATTTTTTGGGGTTTTCCCGCGATGTGAACTCTCATATTATACCCAACGTGTTTGGGCAATAATGTCGCGAGTGACCCCAAGAAAAGCATAAAATTTTGCAACATCTGGAATTAGATGATAACCTCATTAACATGGTCTAGCTAGACCCTCTGCCATATATATATATATATATATGTTTTCTGTCAGAGCAAGAGTCTGCGAGACTTGGTCTAAGGTCGGGATTATTATTCTTGCTCCGCCAGTACTTAGAACGAGCAATTGCTATAAAAATAACAGATTTTGGAAGCTACGTCACATCTTCCTATCGAACATACCACAGTGTTTAAAGACAAAAGTTTTCAACCAGTGCGTTCTTCCAGTAATGTCGTATGGTGCAGAGACGTGGACACTGACGGTAGGTCTGGTCCACAATTTCAAGGTCCCTCAGCGAGTTATGGAGAGAAGAACCAAAGTTACCGTTATAGCTTTTTAAATTAGCAAGCTGAAGTGGCAATGGGCTGGACACATATGCCGCAGAACCGATGAACGATGGAGTAGACGGGTTCTAGAGTGGAGACCACGTACTGGAAGACACAGAGTGGGACGACCCCTACGGTCTGGAGGCCTACATCTAGAAGTGGAGAGACACAGGCTGATGATGATGATGATTATTTTACTCTACAAAACTATCACTTTGAGAGTAGAGAGAAGCATTGGCGAGACAACAACTATGAATTCGGACCTTAGTCTTGCTTAGGGCAACACTAGATACATCGCATAGCTCTAGCTGCACATAGCTTAGTACCAGTGGAAACTGTCACATAGTTTCGTAGCTTAGCTCTCGCATCGTAGCTGCATATTCTCTGGTGTAAAAGCAGCCTTAAACATTTATGTAGTAGTGTAACATGTCAGTTATCAATCCACTTTCCCGCCATTTGACTGTGCTTACGTATAAGTACAGTTGATGGAAAGTAAAGAAAAGCTGATTGTTAGCTCGGTAGAAACCCTGTAATTGCAACTAAACGCCATCAACTCAACAAGCCCGAGCTCAGTTCACCCAATCTACACTTGGAACCAATAAAAACGGGCCGTTAACAAATAAAAATGTCTGATTCCAGTTGCTAACATTCATGGACTTAATATATAATAATAATAATAATAATCATTCATCATTTAGCAGTAAGACCCAGCTTACTATATAGTCTTTCGATCGTCTCTGTTGATTTCAAAGTTAAACACCCAGTGTACCTACTAAGGATTGGACTTTGGTTTACGTCCCAGCCACTGCACCAAAGTGATGTGTCGCAGCGGTCGGGGGGTGTGCTGATTGTCAATTCAAATAAAGATATGTATTGTAAGGTGCTAATTAAAATTATTTAAAACTACAAAATTAAAATCTAAAATAAAATAATAAATTTAAAATCATAACATTTTGTGTGTGAGTGTGTTTATGAGGGTGTGTATGGCGGTGCGTAGACGTGTGTAAATCTATATGTGTGTGATGTTATTGTGGTGAGTATAATGTTCATGTTCATGTGATGTCTAAAATTCTTTTGCCATGCTAGGACAATGCCAAAAACAGTGCCTCACAGGAGTTGTACTTCAGTGGCAGCAGCCACTCATTTAGTATTTTCCTTGCTCGCGACAACGGATGGTCAGATATTTTAAATAAATATAAATATTTTAACATTAAAATTACATTAATTAAACGTATGTACCCTTGAAGCAAAACAAACAGTATTTGGCCTATACTCGCCACGTTGGTCCAAAAAAATTGGTATTAGTGGAACCGGTACCGACGGCTTGACGTGCTCTCCGAGGCACGGAAATAATGGTGTTGTAAATCTATGACAAATGTACGCAAGAATACAACACTACTTTAAAATAAATAAGTAATGTAGGGGGCAGGCTGGTGCTTTAACTAATAATGTGCCCTGGGCTCCACAACATGGGATCTGTGCTATGGAGACCCAGTGCTTTCCTATCTTTAATGGTGATGTTTATTTTATTTATTCTTCCATCTATTTTAATTTTATATGCATAAAAGCTTGTGCAAGAGGTCTCCCTGCACTGAGAAGGTATGGGAAGAAGGAGAAGGGTTTATATAATAAGGGTTTTTACTATAATACTTACATACACATATACATATATTATACATACGTTTTTTTCGTTGATACATCCCGGGGTTCAAACCCACCGTTTTAGGATTTAAAGAAAATCGTTCTTACAACCGAGCCACCACCATCCGAAAATTTATACCTTTATATATTAGGAATTAATTAAATATGTAATTGGTCTATAGTATTAGGTCAATGTTTTCCTGCCTATATGCGTCTCACTGTAGTGCATTCACTTATGCAGCAGCTAATTTCTCTATCTTTAGCCTTTGGTGTAACTGACCGGGCTACCGCGGCAACAAAATCATGGCTTAGCAAATTAAAAACCCAGTTAGTCCTTGGTGGAGAATAGTAAGATTAGGAGAGGAAACCCATTTAATTTCTCCACTTATTTCAGAGTGAATATTGTTTATTGCGTGGTAATTATTTTTGCACTGCACTTGGAGAATTCGCGGCGTGATTTAGCATTTTTAACAGCGGAGCGCGATAGGTTTGCGGACACGTCCAAGCGCGGCGGTTGAGCGACTGCGATGCCAACTGGCGTTGGGCAAAGGAGTTAGAGGTAGGGGCGGAAGGTAAAATGAATAGTAAGATAGATAAATATATATCGGCGTAACCAGTCCTGTTCAATATATATGTACGTGTAGGGATATTGTATACAGTACTGTATGTGTGGCTCGATTGTGGAATAGAAAAGAAGGGATAAGGCTGTGGAACTCTTCAGAACACTCATCATAGAATAGCTTATAGAACACGCTTAGGCCCTTATTACGGCGAAGCTGCAGTAATTCGAGAGTTTTAGACACTGTAGTCCACTATCCAAATCACCCGCCTGTGCAGAAGAGCATCTGGATGTGAGAACAGTATTTCACGCTTGACCTTATTTGGTAAGTAAGGATGGAAAAAACCGCTCCACCTTGTTCAGTATCTCCAGTTTTTTGGATGATCATTTGGTGATGCTCTCAATGTAGTTACCCATGTTGGAAAAGCTAGGTTATATTATTGAGGGTCGTGACCTCCCTATGAATTGGTGTGCGTTTTGATGACACTGCGCGTTGCAATCTTCGGCGACATGCACAGCATCATGAAGTCTAGTATTGGCAGTAAGGCGGATTTCGTCGAACCACTACACAGGGATTCGGCTTCTCGGTCTCTCTCCTTCCATCTTGACAGTAACAAGTTAAATTTAATTTTTTTTTTTTTTTTTTTTGCATAAGTACCTACAGTTTTACCCGTAAGATACAGTTAGTACAGTACTTAATGCTACTTGTTAGTCGTACAAAAGGTGTATTACAGTAAAAGTAATAGTAAATCCATGGCAAGCTTACAATATTAGTTCTCCTTGAAAGTAAAAAATGGCATTTGACATCATTGCAAATGGCACATACTTTTTTTTATGTACCTACTATAAATATTTATTATTTAATATTAAGCTTCGATAGTAATTGTCTCCACCAACAAACTGTGGTTTAAGTTTGGCGGGCTATTTAATAAGTTATATGTATTGGAAAGTAAATGTTTTTTTTTTAACGAGAACAACAAATAGGTGGTAGGCAGATTGTTGGTGGTAATTTGCCCAGTCTGCCTGGCGGGAAAGTATCCACTGTTCGTGCCGATAAACCCAGTAAAGTGTATCTACACGTTTCGGGATCAGGCTTGATTTGCCGTCATGCCCAGTCAAGCCGGCATAGTGTTAGGGACTGATGTTAGTCATGCGTTGCATTCCAGTTGCTAACATTCAAAGACCTAGCGCGCCACTCACCATCAGGTGGGCGTAAGGTCCATGTCGTGGTGATATAAAAAAATAAAAATACAATAGATGCTGACGTACTCCAGATATAGTAGATTTCTAAATCAAACAGCCGAGTTGCATTGAACACGTCCGGTTTATGCACCTAAATATTTGTACTATAGATCCATATATACCATTTCAGTATAAAAATAATAATTACAAATAGAATTTACGGTGGTGCGTGTGGAAAGCAGCTATCTGGGCGGATGTGAAGTAATAAATTGTCAGGAAAAAGTTATTTAAATTTCAACAGGATGTAATTTTACTATATATTATTTTTAACTGCCTCCGTGATCTAGCAGTTAAGTTCGTGGATTTAGACTCGGAGGTACCGGGTTCGATTCCCGGTCGGGACACAATAATATTTATTAATGTAAATAAATACATTTAATTAATATTTAAATTTAATTGTGATATTTCTCGAGTTTGGTACGTCTGGAGACATCGACGAGCTTGCCACTTGTCATGATTGGCCTATAGTAAAGTTGGCTAAATGTGAATCCGCTTCTTTAGAAGCGTGGTTTCTGACCACCCCGAAAGGGAAGCGGTCGTGATTATTTGTGCTAATAATTAATAAGTAATCAGGCGCCTGTACTATCTGTGTATATATATATATATTTGTTTTAGTTAAGTTTGTTAAAAAGTGCTGAACCAATTTCGATGAAATTTTGTATGGGACCACCCTATATCTGTGGGACCACCTCTGAAGTATGACCTATCAAACAAAAAAAGAATCATCAAAATCAATTTATTATTGCCGGAAAAAAAGCATAATAAACATACAAAAAAAAAAAAAATTGTAGTCGGTTAAAACACATCACGACACATGTTGTACGACATTGCTTAAAAATTGCCCGTGTATGAGCACCTTTATTAAAGCTATTTTATTTGTTGTGGTAGCTTTTCCGTCCACGCCTTTAACCTAAAGAAAACTGAGGAATTAATTAACATAAGTTGGAACTAATTTTGGAAACGCGGAAACTGAGCTCCCAGCCTTATTAGATAAACTATAAACTGCAGCTGTTTACGTTTCGTATAATTTACGAGAATGTTCTTCCTCAGATCTTCTCCGAATATTACTGGAGTTCATGAAAATGCAACTATTTTTAAGCTAGCAATAAAGTTGTTTTTGCCCGCCCATTAGTAATGTTATGCTAATTTTTGACGGTAAACTTGAAGCGTCTTTTATAAAATAATAACAAAGAACCTTAAAAGCTAAGACGCTTCATTGAGTAGTGTAGCGATAGCTACGCAAAAGAAAAAAAAACTTTGAATATATGACGGTTTATATACATCCCGCCAGATCCCTTGCGAGGTAGGCAGAGACAATGGGGTGTATCACTAACTTTTTATCACGATAGATGGCGCATGATAGACGGTACCCAATAGAACTGTCAGTTGCATATAAAACTTGTACTTTTATTACGAAATTTATTATTTTCTGGTTATAATGCCGAAGTGAGCAGCTTTTAAGTGGACAAATCGAGATTTCCAAGCGAAATCAAAATTATGGTGATCTCAAAATTGCCGTTCTATTTTCTTTTTAAAGATGGTGTTCGCTTTCCTAATTCGTCTTTTAAGGTAGGTAACGTTAAGTTAAAATTATTATTTTTTGTTTTAAAAATAAAAAAACTACAAAAACATTTAAAAAAATGATCCGTCATAGCTGTAAACAAGGTACCAGTGCCGCTAGCGACATCTACAAAAAGCTTTGCCTAATACACCCCATTGAGCGCCACTTGACACGATCACGACATACCTCTTTCGCTTCGTCGACATTCATCAACCTCTTCATACATACCCTTTTGTTACGAAGGCTTTTTAATTTACCTTCAGCTAGTGTTTTATTTATTTGATCGTGATATGTAAGTCTCGGTCTGCCAGGGCCTCTTTTACCCTCAACTTTCGCATTAAATACCTGGTTCGTCAATCTTTCTTCACTCATCCTTTCAACATGCCCATCGTAGCATGTCTTACCTTATTTTTTATTTTTTTATAGATATTGAATTGATAAATCATTAATGATACGCCCCCTGCCTGAAAGGCCAACGCGGGTGGGGGTTGCATGCCCGATTCATCCGTGAAGCTTTCTAAGGAAGCCCCAGGGCGCCTACGGACTAAAACCCTATAAACCGTCTCTATCTCACTGTTGGCCCTGCGTGCCTTTACAGCTAAGTCTGAGTCGTGGCTACGGAGTGAAGGCACTCGTTCGCCGCGATAAAATGTTTGTCCCTATGCTTTCTTTTATACCTACACTTTTCCGTATTTCGATGTTACGTATGCGGTCCGCCAAAGTGACGGTTTGCACAGAGTTTTATTGGATTCTTGGAAAAGCGTTCTTACAACCGAGTCACAACTGTTCCATTCTATTCTATTACATTCCATCATATTCTATTTTATAAGATTATTTTTGATAAATAGTTGTGATATATTTATAGGTCTAATATTGTATAGTGGTTCAAATTATTGTAAATATTAAATAAAGTTATTTATACAATCCATATTTATATACTGTGAAATTAATTTAACTATTGGATGATTTTTATTATATATTATATTTTCACTATAAATTGTTCTACGACCCAAGGCCTATAAAATTTCGCTCAAAATTATATTATTATTAGATTTGTATATTACTGTATTTTTTTGTTACTGTATATTTTTTACATCGAATAAATTAAAAATTAAATTAAATTATGATTAAGTGTGCGTAATTTTATATCTTAAAAATAACACTTGCACAGGAGATCAGAAATGCGGCTGCAGGCTCAGCCTATGTATACTTGTTAAATGGTTTGTTTAGGCGTATAATTAGCAATAGTGTAGCTAACTTAAATTCGAACCGAACAAAGGCTGGTGTGTCGCAAGATCTAAGGAACAAATTGCAATGTTTAGAAGACAATAATTTAGAACAAAACAATGTCCACGGATTGTTGCAATGAATAACAAAATTTAAACCGCCAACCACGAACCCGAATTATTTTGATTGAGACCTTTGTTTTGAAGAAACTCAACTATAAAATGTATATTCTTATCTCTATGAGAATAATGCATATTCTTATTATAGGCCCACCATGATCACTAATCTAATTAAATAAATAAATATTTCCAGACAGGTTACACAGCGCCATCTAATTTCCGTGGTAAGCTACGAGGCCTTGTTACGGAAACTAGATGGTTGATAAACTACATATTATTATTATTTTTTGTAAATATTATACATATAAACACCCAGACCGATTATACAATGTACAACTTGCCCCCGGTGGGCATCGAACCCACGACCTCCAGAGTTCACGGCAACGTTTGTTACCACTAGACCACGGAGGCGGTTTATGAATAATAAATTGTGCGTATTTTTTTTTAAATACTAAATAATTAAAACTACTTAAAAAGAAAATAAATATACATATATATATCTAATAAAAATAAACTACAAGTATAAACTTACCTCTAGAGACAACCCTTCAGGGATAGTCCCAAGAAGACTGGAAACATTTCCCCTCTGTATAGCGAGGCTAATACGTTGGCAGAAATAATTTCCAGCGTTCCTGTCTTCAGATATTTCCGTTAGAAGTTTGGACATTCCTTGGCCAGACGATTGGGGACACTATCCATGGGCCTATCGTCTCCACCCCAAACGGCAGCTTCAGATCCTTAGCAGAAACCGCCGCACTTCCCGCGCTTGACGAGGTCGCCTGGATGAATAATGGGACTCATGTGATATATTTTTTTGTAATTATATTTTTACAAAAATGTTGTAGAGTGCGAGCGAGAAAGATGCGAAGTCATAAAGTATTTTTTATAGTGGCAAATGCCCTATTGTGTAATTAACCCAACGGTCACATTAGATTGAGTATAGCCATAAGTGCGAACTTTATTGGGTTTCTAACGGACATGTAAGATATCTGGTGTTAAATTTAACACCGTGCAAGGAATACTTTAATGGTGCAACGGTTTATTGTGAACATTCTCATAATTAAAGCTTTGACGAGTTTTTCGCACTTCACTTGAAGGACTATTCTAGCTAGACTAATCTAGCTATACAAACTATTCCACAATTTAATCGTAGTGGAACCGGGACCGACAGCTTAACGTGCTCGGTCGGGAAAGATGGTGTTGTAAGGCCGCGTTCGTTTTATATCATTTCCAACATCTCGTAGCAACTTCATAAACCAGCGCGAAATGTCGTTTTTGTTAAGAAATACCACTTTTTTTAACAATGCTAACATTTCTTAAATAAAACGAGCGGTGAGGCTACTTTTTGACAAGTGTTTCCGTTTATGTTTATCATACCATGGCATCCAACACACATGATATTATCATGGTCTTTGAATTTATTACATAAAATCGTTTAAAATACCTTTTTTACAAATATAATAGAAAACTATAAAGTATATCCCACCAAAAACATTCTGTAAAAAACTAGCCAAGTCTCGATGGAGCTGCTTGTTTATCTCTAAAAAGTAATGAAATCTAGACAAAGTCGTGCCAAGTCTAAGGTTCCTTAACTGCGATTTCTTTATTATTATAGTTAATGTTATGCGACTTGGCAGTACTAGTAGTAGTCATAAATGCGAAACTTTGCTTTCGCTTAACTTCGGAACTAAATGAACTACAGACTTGAAATTTTGGATTTTAAGTATGTGATTATAGCTTACTGGATGACGAAAATTTCTGCGTTCTGGTCTAATCCAGAGGTTCTCAAATAGGGGCCTGAAAATGCGGCGAAATTCCAGTAGATGGTACGGCAGTGTTTGCTTCGCGCTCGACTTGGCGGGGGCACTGCTTTGCCCCCCGATTAAAAATGGTAAACAAACCATTTTATATGTTAATGACTTCTGTCAAAAAGTAACATTAATAACCCTCCTTTTAACACGAAATTAGCACCAAATGTTAGAATTTTCATTAAACGAACGACTTGTGCTAAAAAAAGTGGTATTTTCATGCTAATATTTCTTAAAACGAATGCGGCCTAAATCTATGACAAATGTACGTAAGGAAAGTGTATTTCTCCTTGGGATTCGAACCCACATTTGAGGAAAGCGTACTTACAACCGAGCCACCACCGTTCTTAAAAAAAAAACATAAGTAATTGTACATTACTACTACGTAAAATATTAATTCGATTATGCGTAATCGAATATTTTTTGTTAACATAATAATTTTGTATTGTGCTTACGTAAGAACATCAGACAGCTTTATTCGATAATTAATCTTGTTTGCCTTTTTAAATTCGTTCATTATTTTTATGTAAGACACCTGTTCACGGTGAATTTAATACGTAATGTAGGTACCAACTTCAATGAAGCAGACGTTGGCTACTTCGTATGCAAATCGTTTTGATTATTTCGGGCCGTTAATTAATTTAATCCTTTCTTAACATTTATAATATTATGTCCATATAGAAGTAATATATATACAAACAGTATAAACGAATTACAATATTATTAAAAATAAAACCTTAAATAAATAAATAAGGGGCAAGTATGCCAGGGGGCCTTTTTACCCATGACTTTCGCATTATATTTATTTATTATATTCGGGTTCGTCAATCTCTCTTCACTCATCCTTCAGCCATCGGAGCATTATTCATTTACGCAGCTGTTTGGAAAAAGATTTCATTATCAAAGAATAGTTATTGTAAATATTTAGTTAATAGTCGAAGAGTTTGCAATTACAATCACAATAATTGTAATTTAATTTAACACGTGTCGATGATAGCGTGATAGTACAGCGGATGTTATAATAAGGAATAATAATATTTTATAAACATTCATAAAGTTTTTCTTATTACTCTAATTAACTAGTTGTTGTCTATACGAGGTGGATAACGACATAATTTTTAGATGGCCGTAGTGTCGTATTTACATTTTGATGCCTTATATTTTATATCTATTCCTGTTTAAGGAACGGTGGTGGTGTAAATCAATGACAAATGATGACTGCAAGGTTCTTACAGTGAGACAGCTCTTCATTTCGTCTATCGTCCTGACTCATCATTCGAAGTTGGCAGGTTGTCATACGATGGTACGGAATAGTAAATATATTGACTCCAAACGAAAAAGAGGTCTAATCAGTACCTACAATATATGCAGGACCACATTTGCTAAGAGATTTGCTGGGTTTTTGGGTGTATACATATACAACAAGACCAATCATAATACTGATATATTTAAATTGAATAAAATTGAATGCAAAAAAAATGTTAACATTTGGCTTCTAACAAGGAACTATGTCCAAACAGAAGATATTTTGATTACAATAAAATAAAATTATAAATCCGATTTACTTTACCATCCCTCTCACACACCAATTTACATATATTATATTATTTACTTATTATATTGTATTATGTTATGTTATATTATATTATTACACACAAATACAAAAATATGCATGCTCTTCTTCTTCTTTATTATTATTGCATGATTTTATAAGTTTAGTTTCTTTAAATATACCTAATAATAATTTATAGAAATAATTATGTAACTTTTAAATATGTTGTGCCCCGGAAAGAGACCTGCTAGCTATATTTAACAGTAGTTGAAAGACTATTAGTTTAGCTAGCAGCGACACATTTGTCTAAATTACTAGTTTAGATATTATTTGTAAAAGTGCCTACCTACATCTTCTGTAGGATTATTTTTTGTGAAACCCTAGTAATAAGTATTTTTGATTAATAAACTATTTGAATTTGAATTTGAATGTTCCTAAAAAAAGTGTTTCTCATTGGAACTCGTATATGCCAGGGGGGTTGGAACCGATCTTTGTAGAATAGTTGGAAAGCGTTTTTACAACCGAGCCACCACAGCGCCTGAATCCTGATCGAGAACATAAAAATATTTAATTTAATTGTGTCATTTTTTCTAATCTGGTAATCTTGAGACATCGGAAAGCTTGCCACTTGTCAAAGTCTCTCAAAAAATTTGCTAATTTTTTAACTACCCTACAAGGTAATAATAAATATTCTACCGTGTTTTTGTTTTTGTTTTAAGATTGTATCTAATGGTTTATTTTTTTGTTTCAGGTATGTTAACATTCTACAAGATATCTTTTTAAAAACATTACTCTATGGTAAGCATTTGTTTATTACATATATACATATCTTCGCGCCAAATGCCTTGCGGGGTAGGCAGAGACAATTGAGCGCCACTTGTCACGGTCACGACATACCTCTTTCGCTTCTTCGACATTCATCAACCTCTTCATACATGCCCTTTTGTTTCGATGGCTTTTCAACGCACCTTCAGCTATTGTTTTATTTGGTCGTAATATGTCTTGCTCTGCCAGGGCCTCTTTTACCCACAACTTTCGCATTATATATCTGGTTCAACATGCTCCGAACCATCGGAGCATGCCTTTCCTTATTTTTGTCCCTATGCTTCTTTCATATCTACCCTTTTGTGTATTTCGTCATTACGTATGCGGTCCGTCAAAGTGCCGCCGCATATCCGACGCAACGACCTCATTTCTACTGCATTAACTCTACTCATAAATTCTGACATATCCACGTTTCGCTTCCATACATAAGTGTTTGTACCAGCATGGCTTTGTGTATGGCGAGTCGAGCTTTGTCACTGTCATCGTTAACACTATTTCCTGCTTTCACTCTTCTTTCAACATCCCTATCATACTTCCCATCCGCAGTGAAAACACTGCCCAGATATATAATTTCATTTGACCGTCTCCGTGGTCTAGTGGTAACAAACGTTGCCGTGAACTCGGGAGGTCGTGGGTTCGATTTCCACCGGTGGCAAGTTGTACATTGTATAATTTGTCTCGGTCTGGGTGTTTATATGTATAATATGTATATATTTACAAAAAAAAAGTATAATATGTAGTTTATCAACCATCTAGTTTCCGTAACCCAAGCCTCGTAGCTTACCACGGAAACTAGATGGCGCTGTGTGACCTGTCTGGAAATATTTATTTATATATTCTAGAGTTTTATCATCAATCTCTATCGTCACGTTTGTCATCCTTCTTTTTTCAAACACTAGTACCTTCAAACTCAGACTTATTTTTAAAAAATATTGGATTGTGCGAGCGAGAGAGAATGAAAAGCGTTTAACCCTTTTAAGAGGCCTCCTTGGGACTATCTCTGATGGGATGTCTCTAGAGTACTTTTTTTTATTAGTTATAGTTTATATTGAATTGAATTATGTCGTGTTAACGTTTAAAAAAAAGATAGTGACGTCATTACGTAATCAAGTTCCTAATTACGCCCACTTTATGTAAAAAGAAAGTACATTAAAGATCTGGGCACACCGGAGTTTCGTCAATTTTCTGAAGAATTTAGTCTACACTCGCCACGCTGCCTGGCTAGACAGGTTGGCGAGAGTCCTGGTCTATGAGGCACGGGAACGGTGGTGTTGTAAATCCATGACAAAATGTACGTAAGAAAAGTGCGTTTCGCATTTGTACATGCCGGGGATATTAATGAGAAATACACTTCTATACATAATTACTATTACATAACATATACAAAAAATAAGTAATTAACCACTTACGCCTTAAGGGAAGTAATTCAAATTCAAATTAATTTATTCAGTAAGTAGGCCTACTTTAGGCACTTTTACACGTCAATACAATAACAATTATTTATTTTAACAATAGAAATTTAGACAAAACAGACACATTAATCCACCAAACAACTTTATAAACATTCTGAATGTATATATAATGTCATAAATGTATTTTGCAGCTGTATACGGGCGTTGTCATACTACATACTAAACTTATAAGCTAAAAAAAAAATATAAATGTCAAAATAAAATATATAAAATTATAGTAATACAACTAAAATAATATAGAAATGATGATGGTGATGTTGCTGCAAATAAATAATTAGAAACAGATAGGGTGACAAGAAGTACCTATCTTTGTTATGTTCTGGTATGCTCAAGCCTTTTTTACTGAGAAAGAACGTCAAATTCACGATAAAAGATTAGGGCACATTATTTAACATTTTATAAGCTAAGGGTTATCAGAGAAAGTCCCTAAGTGCTTAAAGGAGTTCTCTTACTCAATATCATTTGAAATTCCTAACGGAGATTCAACTTTTATTATGAAAAAATCAACCAGTTAAAAGGTTTTTAAATCAGTTGGGACTTATCTTTGGCCCATTTGGGTTTTGTACTTTTAGGCGCCGAACACACCTGATGACATCAGTCAGAGTTCTCTATGTTCCGCGATTAATGTAATCTTGGGGGAACCATAATTTAGTCGAAGTACTTAGATACAAAAATATTAAAATAAAATTCATTAAAAAAGTAATGATAAATAAAATTAAAACTTAAAATACCTATGAAATTAAAACTATTCTACAAAATAAACTAAGGGAGGGTGGGTACCTAAAACGCTCGCCGCATTTCCTCGTTGAACTATAATCGACATACTCTGTTTTAGGTAGTTATGGCATTTGGGATCGCCACACTCTTGAAAAATTTGTTTATTTATTTATTTTATTATTTATTTAAAACTTTTTGCACTATGTACAAAGGCGGACCTAATGCCGCTAGACATTCTTACTCGGTCAACCTTAGGGACATTACGAACATGGTATGTGGGAGGTAGGTGCAAATATTTAAACAGGGAAATAGGTAATTAAAATTCTACTAAATCTAATACTAATACTATATAATTATAAATAATATATATAATATAATAATAATAATAAGTAAATTCAAATAAATAATAATACATACATACATACAATATTACTTACAGTTGTTAGGAACTATTCAGGAAGTGTGTGAAGACCATTCTTTTAAACAGCATTCTGTTGGGCGCTTGTCGGATATTTAAGGGCAGGTTGTTCCACAGATTTGCGGCAACAACTGCAAATGAGTCGGACATAAAACTAGAGTGGTGAGATGGTATAGCAAGTACAGCGTTATGCGATGACCGCAACGACCTGTCGTGGAGAGAAGAGAGGAAGGAGAATTTGTTCTTGAGGTATTTCGGTGTCGCAGGTTAATTTAATACAGAAAAAAGCAGACAAAGTATTTGAAGGTTTCTGCGACAACGAATTGGTAGCCACTTCAACTTAGCTCGATACTCAGAGATGTGATATGATGAGTTTACCCAGCTCTTTTATGAATTTGTGGGTATCAAGAGAATATACCCCCATTGTTTCAACCCCAAATGCCACAAAGTTATAATTTTGTTTAATCCTATTATATTTGATGTGCTTTCTAAATTCGGCAGCATGAGCAGCCGAACCGACCTTTTTTGATGGCAAGCGGCAAAAGTATCCACACAGGTGGCATCCCAAACAAGACATCTTCCCTCACTCCATGGCCTTTTACCATCACTACGTGAAAGTCCTGATGATTCAAGGACGGACGGGATTTTAGCAGACCATAAACTCCTGCGCTCTTTTGACAACTAAGCCCGTGTACCATTAAAAAATCTACCATTAAATGTTAAAATCCCTAAACTCCTTTTCTGATACTCGTATATACCTCAAGACTCGTTTCCAGTTCCTTGGAGACAGTCATGGCTCTGCTATTAATAATGAGCTTAAAATTCCTTCCTATTCTTCCAGCAGATATTCAGATTCATTCAGTTTCCGCTGCTCGTGAATGGAACAAACTTCCTCTGGTTAGATTTAAGTATTAATATGTAACTATTATTATGTATTGTATGTAATTGTATATTCTTATCTATATTTTTATATATATTGTTAATTTTTTTTTTTTTTTTTTAGTATTGACAATTGTTTTTTATTTTTATAATTTTAGATTTTTGTTAAACATTGGTCGTCTACTTATGTAATTTTAGCTATCGGTTCCAACTTGTTAATAGCCATACACTACCCATATGCACTGTATATATATTTTATCTATTTAGCTGTAAGTTGTCCTTAAACATTAAATAATAATAAAAAAAAATTGAAATCCATAATAATAGTAACTCTATTCCTTAAATAAAATATATTTAGGTCTATATAAATATATACATATATCTTCATAATGTCGAAGGAAATCTATCGCGCCGACACTGTGTGAGCAGACACCCCTTACCGTAAAGGGTCATTATATGCCAATTGTTTGACCACCCAGCATGTTAATAAAGTTATAATAAATACTTTGAAATGTTTAATTTTATGTCAACACGTAACCTCACCTTCAAGCGTGATTTACAAACATTCTCGGAAATAATTGACTTTTCCTTGTCGGTGCTAGTTACGTAAAAATAACATTTACGGTACAAAAACGGCAGTCGAAATGTCAGTGACAAAGTGAGACGGATATGTCAGAATACGCATACGCATACGAGTAGAGTTAATGCAGTAGAAATGAGGTCGTTGCGTCGGATATGCGGCGTCACTTTGGCAGACCGCATACGTAACGGCGAATACGGACAAGAGTAGGAAAGTAAGCATAGGGACAAAAATAAGGAAAGGCATGCTACGATGGTTCGGGCATGTTGAAAGGATGAGCGAAGAAAGATTGACGAACCAGATATATAATGCGAAAGTTGTGGGTAAAAGAGGCCCTGGCAGACCAAGACTCATACGATCAAATAAATAAAACACCAGCTGCAGGTGCATTAAAAAGCCTTCATAACAAAGGGGCAGGTATAAAGAGGTTGATAAATGTCTCGACGAAGTGATAGTGTCAAGTGGCGCTGAATTGTCTCTGCCTACCCCTGCAAGGGATCTGGCGTGAAGATATGTATGTATGTAAATTAGGTAAATACATTTTTGTGTGCCGGATATCTTTTTTTTTTTTTTTTCTTTTTTAATACTAGCACGACATGTGACCCTGCGCCCGCCCACCTGATGGTAAGTGGCGGGCATAGTCCATGAGTGTTAGCAACTGGAATCGGACAGTTATGTCCGACATCAGTCCCTAACACTATGCCGGCTTGACTAGATGCCTTTTCACATTTCGCTTGAAGGACTCCAGGTTATAGGAAAGTGGAAACACAGAGGCTGGAAGAGTATAATCTTTATTGTGCGACAGATGTATGAGTCACCAAATTTATAGGTACGCGAAGGGATGGTGACTACGGTATGTGGGTGCATATTCTGACCTGTGCGTGTGGTTCGGTTCTCTCCCCTTCTCTCCGCGTCTAAATGTATGGACTTCACCGGTAGATCACGGAGGCAGTGATATTGATTAAAAGATATTTAATTACTATCAAATCAAATCATTTATTTCCTTAGGTTAGTACACAACACTTGGATATTGTCAATATATATATATACAATACAAGCTTGGCTGGACAGAATCTAACAGCAATACAATTAATAATAAATAAAACATTGTATTGTATAAATCAATAATCACCTACAAAGATAAATTTATTAAATTTCTTTGTTTAGCTAAGTACCAATATGATTGCAAGCTTGCGTGTTACACAAATTACTGGGAAATTATAAAATGTTAATTAATCAATTGATTTACTGGTAAAAGAGTTCAGCGACCTCCTCCGTCTTAATTTTAGCGTGTGTTATATTCGAACGATGTTTGAAACGCATGCACGTTTTTTGCGCCCTTTCGCAAGATCTGTAACCGCAGACCTACATATGTGGCGACTGATCCAATAATGTAATTATTTAGGCTAAAATATTTTAGGGCCAACGAAATATTACAACATGGGCATTCCTGAATCTTACATTATTTACTGCACTTATTTATTGCACTTTACTTAAAAGTATGTACAAAGGCGAACTTAAAGCCATTTCGGCTTTTTCTACCAACTAACCTTTGGGAGAGTGAGACAGTATAAATATTGGATGCAATTCTAACCAATAAACTACATAAATAGTATGTATACATTAACTACATAAGTACTCAATAATATATACTTATTATAGTAGACATACATATATGAAAATAATATATTTTTTTAAAAGTGCTTGTTTAAAAAGAAAGTATTAGGTATATTTTTAAAGATGTGAATGGAAGGAGCTTGTCAGATGGTCAGTGGAAGTTTATTCCACTGGCGAGCCTTGACGAGCTTTCAAATCTAGTTTTTACAAAAAAAGTAAAAAGGCAAAGAATCATTACGACCGTTTCCCTTTCGGGTTGGTCAGAAACCGCGCATATAAATAAGCGGATTCACATTTAGCCAACTTTACTACAGGCCAATCATGACAAGTGGCAAGCTCGGCGATGTCTCTAGCGTAACAAACTCGAGAAATATTACAATTAGAAATTGAAAATTTATCAATGTCTACTATTGGGGCAACAAACACTTCACTGAAAAGTAGGTGCAAAAATAAAGGAAAATAATAGTTGATCACTACATGTATAAATATATAACATACTACGTACTAATATATAAACTTACATACATACATAATAGTATACTTATTAACTTTATTGGGATAGGAAATGCGAATAGACCATTTATTTATTTATTGAGAATCCAACAGCGTTTCAACTTTAATAAATTAAGTACTTACAAATTACAATTTTAGGCCACTAACAGGATTCCACATATAAAATTAAAAACTGTGACAAGTGATACAAAATAAAAGTAGTAAAATTCATAAGTTAGAAATACATATTTAAAAATGTAAAATTGATCGAATAAAATTTGAAAAAAAATAAAAAACATATCCTAAATTACAGTTAAACAAATATAATAATATAATGTTATAATAACCCCTACACTTATTCTAACGATCTGGTGGTTACTTGCCTGATAGGAAGCAAATTGTTCTACAAAATTATGGCGACAACGACAAACGAGATTGAAATGAAACTGATGTCAGTCATGAGTATCTGATACCAGGAAAAAAAAGGAATCATTTACATGCGTGTAGTTACAGCAAAGAATCATAACAAAAAGTAGCATTTTGCGTTGCTGAACAAGGGTGTGTATATCTGTCTATGTAGCACAGACATGTCGTCTGGTAACATGCAGAAGTTACTAAACTGCACAAACTCGCGCTTAATTACTCATATTATAAAGTAACTGTCTCCGTCGCGTCGGTGATGAAATGTTCATAAAAAAAACACTATTGCGTAACTCATTCTACGCTTTTCCACGAAAGCGGTGGTTTTCTCGCTGGACGGGCGTGATAAAAGAGCAAAATTAATAAATTATAAAGGTGGACTGTATGAAGGGGCTGGATGCTCACACGCTCTTGTATTCGCTGCAGGTGGTCTTGGGCTTTCCTTGGGTCGCCAGGTTGCTGCTGGCCGCGGTCAGGCTTTTCTCGCAATTTCGAAATTTCTTCATCAGTTTCTTCTTCAAATTCTGTGCAAGCAATGGCCTTGGCACATTTATTACTGATGCTTCTGACAGCTGAGTCGCGTTCATTAATTTACATTATCTTCCTATGCGCAAGGTGCGTTCGAAAAGATCTCGCAGGTTTTAGATCGAGATAGAAACACCCTTCCGCTAGTGCGTATGAGAGGGATAAAGGATGGGATGGCGATATATAAAATTAATAGACAATAAACAATAGACAATCTTAAAGTTGTTTTAAATATGATAAGGCGCAAACACCCAAATGTGTATTAACATATTTAACGGTTTGCCTATAGAATTAAAACAATTGACATCCACCGTGGTCTAGCGGTCAGTTGAGTTAGACTCGGAGGTAGGTACTGGGTTCGTTTCCTGGTCGGGACACAAAAATATTTATTAATGTAAATAAATACATTTAATTAATATTTAATTTATTTGTGATATTTCTCAAGTTTAGTACGCTGGAGACATCGACGAGCTTGCCACTTGTCATAATTGGCCTATAGTAAAGTTGGCTAAATGTGAATCCGCTTATTTATAGCGTGGTTTCTGACCACCCCGAAAGGGAAACGGTCGTGATGATACTTTTGGCATCAATAATTAAATTTAAGCTGTTAATTAAATGGTTGAAAGAACAATGTTTTTATAGTTGTTGCAAACTCCTTTAGCATGTTTTTATACCACCTTTTATAACAATATTATTTGTCATTTTTGATATATTTATTATTGGTCAAATAGTCAACAAAAGTCCTCAAAATAAACTAGTAAGTTCAACTCGTGTTTTCATCAAATTCATTTAATATAGCCTGATCCGCTATCCAGGAATTTTTACATTATAAGTGTTGACAAATATAATTTTAGTTGTAATTTGACATGTACAGTATTCCCAAATTAATAATGCACATACAGATTTTCGCTAATTGTCGTATTCCCGGAAACACCCGAATCATTGAATCGTAAGAGCCCTAAGCAATGCACTTGCATTTTGCACCTTGTTCCAAAGAAATAGAAGTCAATATCATGAGTACACAATCGAAAACAATTCAGGCAGTCGTTTTTTTGTTTTTGTTTTTTTGGCGGTGACTGCACGTGTTCTCTCTGTGTGGAATTATATAGAGCTGCTATTACACACACACCCTTCTTGGTTTTGTTTTCAAAGGTGAATTTAATTTCAACTTTAATTATCTTATTTAAATAGTTTATTTGACAATTGCTTGTCTGTCTGACACAGGCAGAGATTTTATATTTAAAGGAGGTCACTACAGTACTATAAAATTTTCGAAGTAAATCAATCCAACAAAGATTGTAGCATATTCTCAATCGTGTGGTTTTCCTCGCTATTTACTTACATGGAATTATCGAATCAAATTTTGTTACTGATAAATCAATATGTATCTCTTTTAGCACAAAACACATAATTCTGCTAAATTATGCATGAAGAAAATGCACTTAACCACTCTATATACATATCGTCTTCCAACGCTCGGGGAATACGACCGTTGCCGAACAGTGACGAAGATTTCTATGCGCATTATCACTTTGGGAGAACTGTACTATTATTATTATACCATTATGGTAGGATACAGCTGGACTGTAAAATTGTATTATCCGATATCTACCTGTATTCTGTGCAATAAACGAATTTGAATTTAATTTTGGTGCAACACAGAATAAGCGAGGCGCGAGTACCAAGAGGTTAGTAACTGGATCACTTTTGACTGTTAATTAATTCCAACCACTATGCCGGTTCGACTTTAATTGTCAACTCGATAAGCTGGCGGTAAAAAGAAAAGTGCTTACGTTTGCGTTTAACTTGCTGTTACGTTGTAATTTTTTCTTTAGAATGTGAAGTAGGCGCTGTGAAATTTCTTTAAAATTATCTACGTGAGCTAAGCAATTAAAGAAATAACTTTCTACTGAATCCTCGCTGCGTCTTTATTGCAACATTTTTTTTGCAAATTACGAATTATCGTAATATATGATTAAAAAAAAGAGTATCATCACGACCGTTTCCCTTTCGGTGTAATCAGAAACCACGCTTATAAACAAGCGGGTTCACATTTAGCCAACTATACAGGCCAATCATGACAATTGGCAATATTAATTAAATGTATTTACATTAATAAATATTTTTGTGTCCCGACCAGGAATCGAACCCGGTACCTCCGAGTCCACGGACTTAACCGCTAGACCACGGTGGCTTTAAATATAATAAATAAATAATATACTATATTTCTGGAGACAGGAATGCTGGCAATTATTACTGCCAACATATAAACTTGCTATACAGAGGGGAAATGGTATTTTTTATTAGGTTTAGTTTATATTTTATGTTGGTATCATAACTTAGTCTAGAAGTACATAAAATATTTATACATATAATATATATTTTTTATTTATTTAATTATTATTTGTAAACACTAATATTTTTAATTGTAATTTATAACCTAGAATAATAGGCTAACTCCCATAACACAAGTAGCTTGGTGTGGAGTTAGCAAGTCTACTTTAATACATCCTTTGTACAACTAACAAATAGCCTTAAGTACTGTATTAACAAAGTATATCATTATGAAACTGTTGTACTTATGGAATAAAATATTATTATTATTATTTAATTATTTTTTAATTTAATTATATAAAAATATTTTTTAAAAATACTGACGTAAGTCTTGTGCTGAGTGTTAATTGATCACATTCTTGGACCTTTCTTTAACTCGCGTCTATCGTGTAAACGCGGAGTCACATGTCTTGCTGAGTGTAAAATTATAAAAACTCGTATTAGTGAATATAAATGGGTAATGAATACACATGAGGTGAAAACTGTTCGCTTGTTGAGTCATTGATCTTTGATTTTTCTCATAACTTTTGCTTTTAATGTCGCCATGGTTACGCTACGATATAATAAATGACTATAGGGCCTAGGGTTGTCGAATAATTCCATTAATCCGATAAATGTTTGTCAATATTGGTACAAATATAATAATCCGGCTCGAAGGACCATTTAAGTTCTACATAAAGTTTAATATTTTATTCAATAGAACAAAATAAACTAATAACTAAAACTACCTCCGTGGTCTAGCGGTTAAGTTCGTGGATTTAGACGCGAAAGTACCTGATTCGATTCCAGGGCCCCAATTTCGATTATTCGGGCATTCGATTAGTTCGTAAAACCCTGATAGTTTTCTATGGAGATCTGTCACTTCTAACTCGAATATTTCGAACCGACACGTAAGTTGAAGTCACCAGGGGCCTAATTCTGGCGCCTTCAACATGCATGTCCGCTCGATTTGCTCGAATGAAACTGACAGTTTTCTATGGAGTTCTGTCGCTTTTCATTCGAATATTTCGAACGTTGCACAAGTCGAAAGCACCAAAATTAGGCCCCTGATCGAGACACAATAATTTATTTAATTTATTTGTGTTATTTTTTTAATTTGGTACACTAGAGACAGCGACGAGCTTGCCACTTGTCATGATGCCTACAATAATGTTGGCAAAATGTGAATCCGCTTTTGTAAAAAGAAGTGTTTTTTCTGACCACCCCGAAAGGGATACGGTCGTAATGATACTTTACTTTTTTTTTTCACTGGGTATCTTATTACATAAATATTTTTAATTTATAATTAATATTTCTAAATGAATGTACCACTTCTAAATTGACATTATTTGTAAAAAAATGTTATATATATGCATGTTAATTAACCCTTTAGTAAATTTAACGTTTAGTTTAATATAATTAAAACTGCATAAAAGTAAAAATAAATATAAACTAAACCTAATAAAAAAAAATATGAGTAAAAAATAGAGAGACGACCCTTCAGAGATAGTCCTAAGAAGACTGGCAACATTTTCCCTCTTAATAGCGAGGCTAATACGTTGGCAGAAATAATTCCCAGCTCTCCTGTCTCCAGACTTTTCCCTTAGCCGTTTCGACAACTCCTTGGCCAGGCGCCTTGATGAAGGTCCCCATGGGCTCATCGTCTTGACTTTAAACGGCGCAAATTCGTAACCTGTAACGAGGTTGGCATAGCTTGAAGTTCTCAGCAGAAACCAACGCACTTTCCGAGCTTGATGAGTTCGCCTGGATGTGTGATGGGGCTAATGTGTCTACACATGTCGCATCCCACACCAGGGACCTGTCAAGTTACCACGGCGCAATGGTCATTCCGTCGGGTCTCTTGCCATCGGTCCGCGCAATTCCAGTGGGTTCTAGAATCGCGGGTATTCCAGCAGTGTAAAAAACCCTTGGATGATGTCGTTTAGAGCAGCGTGACGAAGAATGCGGCCAGCACTTCTAGCGCAAGAAAGCCCATGGTGTCGGAGATGTTCCACGCGTTGTCCACACCAACACTGGTGTGAGTGGACAGTCCGGGCTTCGAGACGAAGACCCACCGCCATGGTCAGTTTATTTAGACTCGACTCCCTAATGGAAACGGCCATGAGGCGAGCACGCTCTTTCATGTAACTGGAAGATTAAATATTTTCCAGCACCAGTTTGCAGACCCCTTTAGTAGTATTTTATTAGAGCACTATCAACAGGCTTGTTGTCACAAAGCCAAAAGTTAGGGTTAATATTATATAACAGTTGGCAACCCTGAAGGTCTTTTATGCTTTGGCTACACTACAATAAAGAGAACATAATTTATTGTGGTACATTGACCGCTTTAAAATACCTTGTTATTATTGCTGGGTGTCACAGTGTACACTAGGAAGCAATGAAAACAGAACACCAACAAGAACGCTTTTAGTAAATCCTAAAGAGCTGGGTTCGAACTTCGGCATGTATCAATGGGAAAAACACTTTTCTTAAGTACATTTGTTATAGATTTACAACATCTAGGAGAGCACGTTGAGCCGTCGATCCAGGTTCCACTAATACCTTGTGAAATCGTTATTAATTGTCATTAACATTTACATGAGACCCTCGCCAACCCGTCTGGCCAGGCGTGGCGTTTCTAAGCTAAATTCTCCAGAAATTTCTAGAAGGCCCATCTCCAACAGTGGAGGTCTAAGAATCTGTGTTCTAGGAGCTGTGGTGATGATGATTGAACCTTTTTTAATCCATTATCTCATACTTGCTACTACAACCTATTCAATTATTTTCTTAGCAAATGCTTAGCAATAAAAAAAAAAGTTATTGTCTATTTTAGATTTGGATAGAAGATCCAAAGAAAGAAACAGTTTTTTTTTATTGACCCGTTTTTTTTGCTCCCGAGTGTTAGCAATAAAAGAGAAAGTTCGGACCAAATGCATGGGGAATGATAAAATTATTTATCTCACTCGATCAAAGTACGTGTAACGAGAAGACGACTAAGATCAACTATCCAATATGTTTTTGCCAAAGACATAGTAATCAAAAATAAGACCAGTCAGAGTACATGTTTTATAACGCTGGGTTGTACCAAAACAATATCTGTAATTGTCACGATTAAAGATAAAAATGGCGTCAATTGTACACTAACCTGTTCTCCTGGGTACTAAGGCATTAGTTTTGGTGCTACAACACGACAAGCTACACATAGGGACTGTATTAAAATCAACAGTTATTCAGATTATAAAAGTAAATAAATAATATTATTAACGTCAATTTGTTTTAAAGTCAAGTCGGCATAGTGTTAGGGACTGATGTCAGTCAGTCATGAGTGTCTGATTCCAGTTGCTAACATTTATGAACCTAACGCGACACATTAGGTGCTGCCAATTCGTTGTCGCAGAAATCTCAGAGTTATCTGTCTTCTTTTTTCTGTTCTAAATGAGCCTGCGACACCGAAATACCTCAAGGATAGATTTCTTCGTTTCACGACAAATCATTCTTCTCACAACTCACTTATTTTTGTCCCCTTGCATCATTCTGGATTTGTTTCAAATTCTTTTACAGTTGTTGCCACAAATTTTTTGAAACAATCCCCCTGTTAACATAAGGCCTACAAGATCTTCGTTCAAAATCTCGTCTATCTACACTTTCTAGATGGCTCCCAACAATGTTAATATGTGGATATATGTATGTATTAGTATTTAGTATATTAATATTACAGTATATAAGTTAAATTTATCCTTCTATTAAAATTTATTTTATTGCCTGTCAGAAAATATCTCCGGCCATTAATAATAATAATAAACTTTATTGTTTTAAAAAATCTATACAATATACATTTGGAACAGTTAAATTGATCAATGCTTTGTATACAATTTTAGCATCATCTGACTCCCGAAATATTTGCGTGTATTTCAGGAGTCAGTGTCTTCCATGAATTTGTACATAAATGCTTTTATCCAGACCTAATATATTTGCGAATATACTATTATTACAATAAAACCTTTGTTTATTTACTCATTCCAAAATATACATTATTATTTAACTACACACCAAAGATTTTCCAGATCATTATAATTTAATATTTGTAACCAGATGAACCCTTTTGCAATCAGTTTCATTAAGATGATATATATTACTTATTATTATATATTACTTATATTATAAGAATTATGTGAGACGTCGTCTATGTACTTTGTGCAATAAAGTTTTTAAATAAATAAATATATGTCTGCTTGTATCATGTATATATGTCTATAATTTTTAATATAACTTGTCATTAGTATTATGTAGCTATAATAAGTGGCTGTGACGTAAGTTGTGTAAGAGCCCCTTGCCCTGCAGCCATCACTTAAGTGAGCCCTATTACTCCCATACTCTTCCTTACTTTATGCTTTTCTTTATAAATAATACATGCCATTATCATTGTGAAGATCCCTACTGTTAGATTTATTTCCCTTATTATTTATATCGCAGATTTGCAATATAGTGGATATGAATTATGGTGCAGAATAATCCATACTAACTAATATTATAAATGCTTTAATATCTGTTTACATCTTTGCCTCTATTAAAAGATTAACTACCTCCGTGGTCTAGCGGTTAAGTCCGTGGATTTACACTCGGAGGTACCGGGTTCGATTCCTGGCCACAATATATTATTTAATTTATGAGTATGAGTAGAATATCATCACGACCTTTTCCCTTTCGGGGTGGTGAGAAACCACGCATGCCTTTTTGAATAAATAATGAATATTACATTTTAAAAGCGGATTCACATTTAGCCAACTTTACTGTAGGCCAATCATGACAAGTGGCAAGCTCGTCTATGTCTCCAGCGTACCTAACTCGAGAAATATCACAAATAAATTAAATGTAGGGGCTGTAATGATGATGAATGAAGTTTTCATCATTAAAGCCCCTAGAACAGTCCTAAAACTCAATTTCTGGAGAATTTGGCATTCAATCGCCACGCTGGCCAGACGGGTTGGCGAGGGTCCGAAGTCAATTTTATAATGACATTTTATTATTGATTCCACAAGTTGGTATTAGTGTAACTGAGACCGACGACGGCTTAACGTGCTCTTCGAGACACTGGAACGGTGTTGTAGGTAATCCATGACAAATGTACGTAAAAAGGTGTATTTCTCATTGGTACATGCCGGGTGGGTTTGAACCGACCTTTGTAGGATTTAAGATAAGTGTTCTTACATCCGAGCCACCACCGCTCTTAAAGCCAAATATTAAAATGCATTTATCACTATCGAATCTCAATTTCAATGCCTAATTCAAAAAAATTAAAAAAACTAAAGTCATCGAGGGAGCTTACCCGGCCAACACAATTCTATAATATATTTTTTTCATACGTTTAAAAGTGTAATAAATATACCTTTTTATACATGAAACCGGTATTTTCAATTGCTAAAAACGGACATACATAAAATACAAAAATAGTTATTGCAAATTCCTTCAAAACATGATATAAATCGCAGCCCAAGTCGTAATTATTGGTTATTAAATTTAATACAAAGCTTAAACTTAATTCATGTCGATTCGCGAGCCCAATGCTTAAAATATAAAGCTCACATAACTTAGCAAACTTGCACACGACACCGCCCAATTATTTGCCTTATATAACTGTGAGTTTATCACTGTTTGTTGCGTTAGTGTAGCGAGGCGCTATTTACACAAATAATATTATACCTAAAGTAAAAATGCAACGTATCATCATGATCAAGGGCCTTCAGAAACCACGCTTTTACATAAAATTCACATTTTAGTCAACTTCACTATACATGACAAGTGCCAAG
Source organism: Tinea semifulvella (assembly GCA_910589645.1). Classification (NCBI taxonomy): domain Eukaryota; kingdom Metazoa; phylum Arthropoda; class Insecta; order Lepidoptera; family Tineidae; genus Tinea; species Tinea semifulvella. The sequence goes on from OU342599.1 coordinate 10,806,824, forward strand.
CTCGTCGATATATCTAGCGTACCAAACTCGTGAAATATCACAAATAAATTAAATAAATGATTGTATTCCGACCAGTAGCCCTTTCTGTTACTTAAATATGTTTCCTAATTTGGCCAATGTATAAACTCAATTATATACTAACCTTTATGTTCTGTAATGTGCTGTGGAAATGAATGAATAAATAAATAAAATAAAATAAGCGCCAACGTTATATAGTGGAATCCCTTAAATAACGGAACTGTCAGTGTAAAACGCTATTAAAATTGGTATTCTCGTATAAACGTTTCCACTACAGATGACAGCAAAATAATGTTAGGATGCGTTAAAAAAAAAATTTTATATATTTCTTTTAGTATTTGCCATCTTTTTGATTTATTACCTAATGTGTGTTATAAAACTATGTTTAATGTAAATATACAATTTTAGTTTAATTAATATAAATGTTGTTAACTTTATTATAAATTCGCGGCGGACTATTTAAATATTGAATTCACGTATTCCCAATGATTTTGAAGTTGCAACCCCATGGCTGCAGGTAACGAACTTGTTACCTCCGTTTCTAAATCCATGGACTTAACCACTAGACATCGGAGGCAGTTAACTAAAATAGTGAACTAAAATATACGACTAAAATTTCGTGATACTATTATTATAATTTTTCAGCTATATTATAAAGTATTATCATGATCCTAACTTCTTACATTTTCACATTTAGATAATTTTGTACAAGTAGCAAGCTTGTCGATGTCTTTAGTGTACCAGACTCGAGAAATGTCTCAAATTCATTCAATATTTCGCGATTTAACTACCAACAAGTCCTATATCAAGTTTCAAGAAAAAAAATATCTTTGTGTTTGTAATGAACCCAAAATAAAAAAATATAAAATACGTGTTTTATTTTTTTTCTACTTGTTATACCTAACTATAAAAATATTTTTTTTTTGTCTTGAAAAGTTAGCAACGAGCCAGTTCCCAGACGATATTCGAACCCGATACCTCTGCAATTAAATCTACTGTCTATACTGTAGACTACAGTCAAACCAAAAGGTTTTTCACTGGCTTTTTGTAAATTATCTCTTACCATTACGTCAGTAAAAAATTGCTTTTTACTTACCTATAGCTATGTAATGATGATATCGCTACAGTAACGCATTGAACACTGCTATCCTTTCTATATAACCAAAGATATAATTAGTCAGATATAGCAGCTTTACCTTCATGATGATCTTGAATGGAATTACACGCTTATTACTATTATTGGGTATTTTAAATTTGATAATAGATTGTAATATGCATTTAAGTTGTAATTATTGCGACCTTTTGCATCGAAAATACAAGTAAACAGGTGTGCCAATAATTGTCGTAAAATATGCAGAGTAAATATTTTTTTGTGTCAATAAAGTATTTTTATCATTATTTATTATTTCACGCATTTCTTTATAGAGGTGGTAGTGGTGGTAATTTGCCCAGCCTGCCGGGGCGGGGAAGTATTCACCGTTCGTGCCGATAAACCCAGTAAAGTGTATCCACACGTTTCGGGATCAGGCTCGAATTGCCGTCATGCCCAGTTAAGCCGGCATAGTGTTAGGGACTGATGTCAGTCATGAGTGTATAATTCCAGTTGCTAACAAAAAAAATAAAAACAAAAAAAAAAAAAAAGTTTTTTTAAGTCTGAGTCTTTTGAGAAAGAGTCTATCAACTTACTAGGGAAATGAATTACACACATTTTGGAGGTATAAAAAACGCTATTACTCGTGCAGACATGACAAAGTCCTTGGTGTTATCCGTGAAGCAGTAAGTCTTTCTATTGATAAGAGCCAGAAAGGGACTACAAATAAAATTTCGACCTCATTTGTAAAGGAAGGGCAAATTACGAAATCTAAATACAAGCCCACCTCGATCCTTGGTGCCGCATCACACTGGAAAAATCACATTTGAACATCATTATAGGATCCCAGATAAACTACTTCTATCAGCCTATAGGCCAGACATCTTAATGTTTTCTTGGAACTTGAAAAAAGTTTTCCTTATTGAGCTTGCCGTTCCGTGGGAATCAAATATCCAAAAGACCACAACATGAAGTCAAGTAAATATTATGATCAGTAACGGGTTCAAGACTCAGCTTTACGCAGTGGAAGTTGGTGCGAGAGGAGTTTCAGCAAAATCCTTGCATCACTTACTGAAAGAATTGGGCCATTAACAGAATCATACAGTATTTGGTTGAGTAGGGAAAGGAGTAGTGGATGGCGGAAATCCTACAAAGGTCGGTTCCAACCCCCCCGGCATGTACCAATGAGAAATACACTTTTCTTACCTACATTTGTCATACAACACCACCGTTCCCGTGCCTTGGAGGGCACGTGAAGCCATCGGTCCCGGTTCCATTAATACCAATTTGTGGAATCGTTAATAAATTGTCATAAAAAATTGACATTAGATCCTTGCCAACCCGTCTGGCCAGAGCGTGGCGAATGTAGGCCAAATTCTCCAGAAATATGTTCTGGAACATCTCCAACAATGGAGGTCTAGGACGCTGTGTTCTAGGGACTGTAATAATTTACGAGTCTGGTACGCAATGGACACGGTCGTGATAAAAACCTTTTTTTTACTGTACCAATCTCGATCGAAGTGAAAGTGATCCCTTACGAGTTTATGATTAATCGTTTCTCGTTAACCGACGCAATTAAACGAGAGATAGGTCGGTTGGAGTCACTCACGTCAGTGTGTCGAAATTATGAAAGTTACCCAGGCTGATGTAAGACCTTAGACGCTGTCATATCGATGTTGATGCGTCTCATCATTTATATGGGCGTGTCAGAGTTCAAAGTACTTATAAACAGTCTTTATAGGCAGCCTCAACATGCTACTTCAATTTTTAAAATGTGATTTAATGACATCGACGAGCTTGTCACTTGTATGGGCCTATAGTAAAGTAAAGTTGGTTAAATGTTAATCGGCTTTTAAAAAAAAGCGTTTTGTGACCACCCCGAAAGGGATACGGTCGTGATGATACTGTTTTAAATTGTTTATATTTAATTAAAATACTTATTGTCCCCTAAAATACTTATTGTCCCTTAAAATACCTATTGTCCCTTAAAATACTTATTGTCCCTGTAAAATACTTATGGTCTCCTTATTGCCTTAAATTTAAATATCGTGTTTGAATTTCGCTCGGAAACGTTGTAGTTACAAATGGCTGCTGGATGACGTCACGTAATAGTAAATTAACAACTTATTTACGATAAATAACATAATTATTTACTTTTATAAAAGTCTAAAATACTCTGAAAAAACAACTTCATTAAGCAGATTTAATTATTTACAATATTTACTATTAAGTGACGTCACGCACGCTGACTGTTTCGAGGTAACGTTGCAGTGTCTCTAAAATAATGTATTTTATTAAAATATAAATTAGTTCGTTAATTAAAACGATAATTAGTTTGATTTTAGGTCCTCTGATAAAATAAATAATTAATCAAAAAACACATTTTTTTACAATAGTATTTTCGAGCACGTTAGAAGAAGCGGATTCACATTTAGCCAACTTTACTGCACAAACCTATATTTTTAAAGATTTTTCAAGAGTGAGTGTACTTTGAGAAATAAATATTTTTTCCGATAGTTTTTTACAAATTAATTTAAAGAATGTGGTATTATCTCAGATTTCCTCAATAACTTCAAATCTTGATAGTATTTTCTTAGCTATTCCTAAGTTGCTTATTTATCGCCTTAGCTTATCGCATAAGTCAACTTTCTAGTGTTAACGGCGTGGACACACTGGTTGCGTTGCGTACAAACACAAGTGGGTTTTATTAAAGTCTCCAAAATTTAAAAGTAAAGTATCATCACTACCGTGTATCCCTTTCGGGGTGGTCAGTAACATATTTAGCCAACTTTAATACTGTAAGCCTATTTTGACAAGTGGCAAACTTGTCGATGTATCTAGAGAGGAGCCTCTAGAAGACAAATTTCTAAGCATTTCATGGATTCACCGTGCGGGTGCCGGGCCCATCGTGTGTGGGTAAGAGATAAGAAGAATGGTGTCTTGAGCTTGCGACCGACAATAGGCTGGTTTAAGAAAAGGAGGCCTCGCCTTATTTTATTGCGCAATAATACGCTCTCCATTCACCATTCTACTTCTCTCCCTACCCAACCAAATACTGTATGATTCCGTTAATGTCGTCTTGGAAGCTCGTTCCATAAATGTATTGACGGCAGATCTGCTTAGGCCCAATTCTTTCAGTAAGTGATGCAAAGATTTTGCTGGAACTCCTCTCGTACCAACTTCCACTGCGTAAAGCTGAGTCTTGGATCATATGAATATCGAATCTATGAAAAACTGTCTTTTGTTGTGTATTCTCCTTCTTCTTGCGTCATTCTCCTCAATGCTGAGGGTCTTGACCTCCTCCACCCGGACGATGCTGCGCCATCCGGTTCACAGTGCGGCGTGCAGGGTATAAGCTGCTGGTCTTATGCTAATAGCTTACTCTTTAGACCACTTTGCTGCTGAGTCTTAGTAATTTAATTAATGACATGTCAAAAATGCCTGTACACTTAACGTGAGTAAAGATATTTTGACTTTGACTTTCGTGTTATGGGTGTGAAATGTGGTGCGGATCTGGTCAGACCAGCGTGTCGGGCGCCGGCCACCGACAGGACCGACGGCTTAACGTGCTCTCCGACGCACAAGAACGCCACCGTAATATGTTGTAAATCTATGACACATGTACGTAAGAAAAGTGTATTCATTGGTACATGCCGGGGCTCGATCCGACGTTCTTTCAACCGTGCTACCACCACTCTTAATTAATAATGTATTTAATACTTATTAAAGTTATAAAAAAAGGCGTATAATAATTTAAAATTGAAAAATAAATCAGTTTTTACTGCCTCCGTGGTCTAGCTGTTAAGTCCATGGATTTATACTCGGGGATACCGGGTTCTATTCCTGGTCGGGCTGGACACAATAATTTATTTATCTATTTCTCGAGTTCGGTACGCTAGATACATCGACGAGCTTGCCACTTGTCATAATGAGATTATAATGGTTAAATGTGAATCCGCTTCTATATACTTTAAATTTTTCTTTTCTAAAGCTTGATGTAAGCTCTGGTGTGCTCTTGCCTTTATGCAGCACACATTAGCGAAACACTTGCCAATTAAGCCTCGTCTAAGATGGCAGGATACCGTGCTATCTAAAAACCAATCTACTAATAGCCCTTACTGACCACTGTCCACAGGAATAACGTCACCATCTAATGACACCTCGTTTTAATTTGTGAAGTAGAAGATTCATATTTATTTATTTAAATCTTTATTGCACAAAGTACAAAGGCGTATTTAATGCTGCTATAACGCCTTCTATGGCCGTCAAAACTACGGGACCACAAAAGTTACAATGTAGATGTTTGTTGTAGAATATATATATATATATATATAAACTAAATTATAAATAAAACTAAAAATTAAACTATAGAAGATGCCAAGGCACTTTTTAGCACTTGGCCCCCCACAATGGGACTGTCTCAAGACCAAAAGGCACAAACACGTAGTCATTACCATATATTCGTAAATGCTGATATATATAAAATATACTACTATTACATACCATTACTGCCTCCGTGGTGACTCGGAGGTACAGGGTTCGATTCCTGGTCGGGACACAAAAATATTTAATAATGTAAATTATTTACATAATATTTAATTTAGTTGTGATATTTCTCGGGTTTGGTACGCTGGAGACATCGACGAGTTTGCCACTTGTCATGATTGGCCTATAGTAAAGTTGGCTAAATGTGAATCCGCTTATTTATAAGCGTGGTTTCTGATCACCCCGTAAGGGCAAAGGTCGTGATGATACTTTACTTTTGGGGTGGTCAGAAACCACGCTTATAAATAAGCGGATTCACATTTAGCCAACTTTACTATAGGCCAATCATGACAAGTGGCAAACTCGTCGATGTCTCCAGCGTACCAAACTCGAGAAATATCACAAATAAATTAATATTAATTAAATGTATTTATTTACATTAATAAATATTTCTGTGTCCTGACCAGGAATCAAATCCGGTACCTCCGAGTCTAAATCCACGGACTTAACTTCTAGACCACGGGGGCACATACATTTATAATTGGACGTAGTAACGCAAAAGGGATGGATATCCACTTTAAGTTTTTTTTTTAATTTATAGGCCATTAAAGTTGTACTAATTGTGCAACAAAGTTTTAAAATAAATAAATAAACAAAAACACATTGAAATGTACATAAGAAAATCTAACAGCTAACCTTTGGGATAGTGATACGAGTATGTAAGTACCAAACTGAGTGTGTGTGTTACGTAACGATTATAAAAGCTATAATTTACGATATAATCAAATAATAAATTATCAATTCAAAGTTATTCCATCGTCATAAAGCTCATACAAAATACATACAAACCTTGCCACCACCGTGGAGCACAATTGTATTATAATAGTTCCATCTACCTTTGGCTTCGTGACCAAACTCCTAGAATGGGCATATTGATAGCGATTGTCGGTTACTTGAGGCTCGCTTCCTAAGCACGCGACAAGGAAAGTAATAATAGTAAATCATCACAACCATTTCCCTTTCGTGATGGTCAGAAACCACGCTTATAAAGAAGCGGATTCACGTTTAGCCAACTTTACTGCCGGCCAATCATGACAAGTGGCAAGCTCGTCGATGTCTCTAGCGTACCAAACTCGAGAAATATCACAAACAAATAAAATATTAATTAAGTTTATTTATTTAAATTAATAAACATTATTGTGTCCCGACCAGGAATCGAACCCAGTATCTCCGAGTCTTAATTCACGGACTTAACCCTTTCAGCACGGACAATACCAAGCGTGCGTTATTACAAAAAAAAAACTAGCAGTCTCCATATTCTATTTTGTCGCTTCGAAACGACCTAGATGGTTTGTGCACTCATCTAGCTACTTAGTAATTATATTTTATTAAATTTTAAGGACTAGTAAAGAAAAAAACGTGCATTAGTAGATTTTAATTACATTATATTACCCAACGAACGATGGTGCGCTAGCACAGTAGAAAATGACAACGCACGAATACTCGTATGCGGAGGGGGTTAAGTGGAATTCGCTAGGGGAGGAATTATTTCACATTTTTATAAAGATCTTTTAGACCACAAGAACCTCAAAGTCATCAATAATCCTTTGAATACTTATAATATTTTTTGTCGTAAGGGTTAACTGCTAGACCACGAAGGCAGTTGTAAGTAATAATACATTTTAAAATACATATTGTTTTACAAACAGGCGTAACTCAAATTGCGGAATTCAATGTATGTATATAAAAACACACATTCGAAATCCTTTATATATACGCTGCATCTCTCATAACTAATTGCTTCCACAGATTAAAGCCAAAAAAAAATTTACAGAATATTTTGAGGATTAAATATTTGTTAATATTATGTTTTATTATGAATTGTGTAAAATTATATCGTTTTACGACTATTTGGCAGATTTGATACGAGTAGCAGTCAGTACATATAATAGAGATTGGTAAATATAAAGCACAACACCACCGTTTCCGTGCCTCGGAGAGCACGTTAAGCCGTCGGTCCCGGTTCCACTAATACCATCTTGTAGAATCGTTAATAAATTGTCTTTAACATTGACATAATATCCTCGCCAAGCCGTCTGGCCAGCGTGGCGAGTGTAGGCTAAATTCTCCAGATATATGTTCTGGAAGGCCCATCTCCAGCAGTGGAGGTCTAGGACGCTGTGTTCTAGGGGCTGTACTGAAATATGAAGCATGAAAAGTCCGAAATTAATACTATAAATGAAAATACTATAGAACTGATTCTTTGGGTGAAGAAAGAGTCAGCCCATTTTTTTTACCGGAGAACACAAGACGTGGTGTTGTCGTTTAAAAACTTTTTGGCGCTTGGACGCAATGGGCCCAGAGTTTCTACAGCAAACGGCACTAATATTTAATGTTTTAATATGGATACATATTTGGGCCACATGCTGGACTCCGCATTTTCCGCTTTATTGACGAGCAGGAGGGTCGACATAAATATACGTTGTATTTTTTACGACAGAATTTAGTCGCGACTTTTACTCGCTGCCGCTGAGTTCGGAAGTAGAACGTCATGGTATCCAGTGACGTATCGTGCATGGCTGATGATACCTACTTGCTTGCCCACGATGAATGTAAATGAACCTAAAATCACGGAGTTTTTTAATGTTTCGTATTATAGTTATTATTTTATCGTAATTACTATTTATGTATCATGTTATTAGGTATTTTATTTATGTATTATTATTATGTAAATATTAAATAAAATTGCTCCCATACATAATTTTCCATACTCCGAAAAGTCGGTTGTCAGAAAATAGTTAGTCTTGAAGCCCGGCTATGCACACTTTAGAGCAATAAAGTAATTTAAATAAATAAATAAATAGTTACCTTCAGATGTCCGTAACTTCAGATCACAAGTCATGTATGATGTCATATACATCCCCGCGGCCCTATTCTGGTACTTAGTCGCAAACGTTATAATAATATATATATATATATATATCACGCTATTAAAATTGCACGGCCGTTGTCAAGGTCGAGCGCTTAAGAGTTAAAAATTGATTATTTTGTAATTATGTCGCAATCTCTGACGTGACAGAAAAGGGCCGCTGGGTTCCAAAAGACATCTCAGACAAATTTTGATAAAAATCACTCCAGTAAGGCATGAAGTTAACACAAAAAAATAAATTGCCAAATAATGACGTTAATTAGTCTATGTTAGTCCCTGGCCTCCAAGGCACATCTTTGGCAAATTTTATTTAAATCGGTACAGTAATGATAATGATAAGTATCATCAAAATCAAGGGTCACCGGCTCCAGCCCCGGCATGTACCCGAATAGGTATGTTTTTTTATAAAACAATACTGTTCCAGCTTAAGAAGTTTCAAATTAATAAATAAGTCTGCTATTAATACTAAAATGGATAATAAAATAACATTGTAATTTAATTGAATATTTAAATTGATCCATTCAAAATATGTATTACTACTGCCTACTCGAGAGTGCTACAATAACATTTGAAATGCATAGTGCGTACAAAATTTAACTTCCAAAATATTCAACATAATCATAGACGTATATATGTAAAAGTGTTGAGCAGACCGACTACACAATGTAGTTTTGAATAAAAAATGTTTATTCCAAAGAAATATTTACGTAAAACGGGAAGTCTGGTAAGCGGCGCAAATACGTATCTATAATCAAAGACTACGTGTTTGTGCCGTTTGCTGTAGAGACTTTAGACCTTGCGCCCACCTGATGGTAAGTGGCGCGCAAGGTCCATGAATGCTAGCAACTGAAATCAGACACTCATGACTGACAGCAGTCCCTAACATTATGCCGGCTTGACTAAGCATGACGGCAATTCAAGCCTGATCCCGAAATTTGTGAATACACTTTACTGGGTTTATCGGCACGAACGGTGGATACTTTCCCGCCCCGGCAGACTGGGCAAATTACCACCATCAGTCCGCCTACCACGTATTTGTTGTTCTCGTTAAAAGTATGTGCCATATGCAATGATGTCAAATGTCAATTTTTACTTTCAAGGAAAACTAACTTTGTAAGCTTCCCATGGTGATGTTTATGTAAAAATAACACCGCTTGAAACAAGACATACAATTAATTGTTAATTCACTAACGGAACATCATAAATAGTTCTAATTATATATAGTATATTTATTCGGAGTAGATACAAAAATATTTAAAAAACTAATTATAAATAAAACTATACTAAAACTGCCAATGAAATTAAAACTATTCTACAAAATAAACTAAGGGCTTACCACCAGGGAGGGTACCTAAAACACTCGCCGCATTTCCTCGTTGAATTATAATGGAAATATTATGTTTTAGGTAGTTATGGCATTTGGGATCGCCACACTCTTAAAAAATTCGTTTACCCAGCTCTTTTATTAATTTAATAATAATAATAATAAATATTTCCAGACAGGTCACACAGCGCCATCTAGTTTCCGTGGTAAGCTGCGAGGCTTGTGTTACGGAAACTAGATGGTTGATAAACTACATATTATACTTTTTTTTTTGTAAATATATACATATTATACATATAAACATCCAGGCCGAGACAAATTATACAATGTACAACTTGCCCCCGGTGAGAATCGAACCCACGACCTCCCGAGTTCACGGCAACGTTTGTTACCACTAGACCACGGAGGCGGTCAATTTGTGGGTATCAAGATCCCATTGATCAATTGATCAATCCCATTGTGTCAACCCCAAATGCCACAAAGTTATAATTTTGTTTAACGCTATCATATTTGATGTGCTTTTTAAATTCGGCTGTATGAGCAGCCGAACCGGTATAATAAAAGGTATCCATATATTATAATTATATTACATATTCTGTTATTATATAACTTTAAACTTAAATTAGTCTAAAAAAGTCTTGGCGCTTGAGTTGTCAAAGCGGCTGAAAGAAAGGTCTGGAGACAGGAAGGCTGGCAATTATTTCTGTCAACGTATTAGCCTCGCTATACAGAGGGGAAATGTTGCCAGTCTCCTTGGGACTATCTCGGATGGGACGTCTCTAGAGGACATTTTTTATTTATAGTTTAGTTTATTTTTAATTTTATTATTTAGGTAGCTTTTAATTTATATTTAATGTACTATAATTAACTTCGAATAAAATTAATATTTGTCACATATTGTTCAAATTTGTGAAACTATGTACAGTACTCCCAAATTAATAATGCGCATGCAGATCTTCGCTAATTGTCGTATTCCCGGAAACACCCGAATCATTGAATCGTAAGAGCACTAAACAATGCACTTGCATTTTGCACCTTGTTCCAAAGAAATAGAAGTCAATATCATGAGTACACAATCGAAAACAATTCGGGCAGTGTTTTTTTGTTTTTGTTTTTTTGGCGGTGACTGCGCACGTGTTCTCTCTGTGTGGAATTATATAGAGCTGCTATTACACAACCTTCTTGGTTTTGTTTTCAAAGGTGAATTTAATTTCAACTTTAATTATCTTATTTAAATAGTTTATTTGACAATTGCTTGTCTGTCTGACACAGGCAGAGATTTTATATTTAAAGGAGGCCACTACAGTACTATAAAATTTTCGAAGTAAATCAATCCAACAAAGATTGTAGCATATTCTCAATCGTATGGTTTTCCTCGCTATTTACTTTGAATCAAATTTCGTTACTGATAAATCAATATTTATCTCTTTTAGCACAAAACACATAATTCTACTAAATTATGCATAAAGAAAATGCACTTAACCACTCTATATACATATCGTCTTCCGACGCTCGGGGAATACGACCGTTGCCGAACAGTGACGAAGATTTCTATGCGCATTATCACTTTGGGAGAGCTGTAATTAGTCTAAACAGTATATTTTGAAATGTTCCATTACTGTTTTTGACTGGGTATATGTCCATGTTCAAATTATATTCAATAGCTGAGTATGAGCGGCGACATTGATGGAAAATTTAATGCCAAGTATTCCATATTTATTAAAGAGAAAGCCCACTCTTACTGAATACTGACAAAATACGGTGGCCGCATTGCTCTACGGACAAGAATAATCAAATTGTATTTTAGTTGTATTGTAAATTGTAGCCAACGAAAAATCCCTTCAGGTATATTCTTTATTCTTAGTGTATCACCGTACATTCCCACCCATTTGGTTAATTCAATATAATTGAAACAAAATTGTACACAATATATATTTAACGTTTAAATATCTGTCTTGCCTGGAGAGTGCAATGTGAAGACAAGGAGCAGAACTGGTAGTGTCATAGGAACATCAACACAATAACAAAAAAATAACCAAAAATATAGGTACCTATATTAAATATAAATATCTACCTACCTTAGGTAAATAAATTAAATTGTTGTTGCGGCTGTATATGGGCTTTGTCAGTAAAATTATATATTATTACATACCTACTTAACTACATAAATTAAAATGTCATTTGAGTAATTAATAATTAACAACAAATTCCATTTAAAGCGGCTGAAAAAAGCATTTGTCAACTATATATATACCATGGATATGTTGCGTCAAATATAAGGTAAGGCATATTATTGTGGAGTAATGCAGTGGAAATAAATAGAATCTTTATTGGATAAAAACAATGGATTCGTGCTATTTGTAACACACCTCCTATGACTTCCTGTTGTCCTTTATTTATAAAACTAAAATTACTGACTATTCCTTCTATCTGAATACTTGAATGCTGTTTATTCGTAAAAAGCCACCCAGAACTTTTTAAAACTCACGGGGATAAATTATTTTTATTTCGGCGCTTAAAAGTACCCAATATAGCCGAAATTGTTATGCAATGGCAACAAAGATATTTAATAAGCTTCCAAGGTAGCTGCCATCAAAACTGTTTAAATTAAGAGTCAAACAAATGCTGGTTAATAAATGTTTTTATTCGACAAAAGAATACCTAGACACTAAGCTCGACAAAGTCATGTGACTAAATAAATATTTGTATGCTAGAAATAGCGAAGCATGTCATATAATTACATATAATAATTTACATCCCTGTACCTACGATATTTCTGACAAATAAATATTTCATTTCATTATCTTTTGCCAGTTAGTCGTTAACTGGGCCCATTGCCAAGTGCTCCCAAATGCCCCCATAATATTTTTAAATAAATTATATATACAGAATGGATTTTTCAGACGGGTCAGTAAGGGTCAACTAAAGTTTGGGTACTAGGATAGTTTTTCTGTAACTATAACGATTAAGGTAACCTGCCCTTACTGTCCCGTCTCTAAAATCCATCCTGTATATATACTGCCGTCTTTCCACTGCACGCCTATCACCCGAACACAGTCATCATGTCCGCCAAACAAAATTCTGCCGGAAATAATATCAGACAAACAGCCTTGTGTATGGATACAGTAACCTAAATATATTTAGAGTTAAGGTATCTTTCGAACCGTAATCGCAGATACCTCCATTGTTCTATTGGCCTACTAGGTATATCAATACCAATTATTTTAATTTTTTGTCCTCGTTTTTAAAGTCTATCACAAGATAGTCATTGTTATGAATGGAAAATATACAGCTACAATTATTGGTAAAAAAATAATCATTATCATAATCATAGACCTCTTTTCTAGCCCTAGACCTCCATTGCTGGAGATTTTCTAGAACAAATGTAATGGAGAATTTGGCTTACACTGGCCACGCTCTGGCTAGAAGAGAAATAAATCGGAACATTTGCGTTTCAATACGGTCGCAAGAAAATAAACTATCGTGTCGTTCTCCACTGGGATTAGAACCCAGTACCTTAACGTCACTATTCTACTATATTCTATCCAACAGTGATTTGTGTTAAAGGGGCGAAGTTCATCTGATAGTCGTTTTTCATTTTTCTTTTCATGATGTCAAATCCTTCGTATTTCTACGTAAATCCGAAGTATGCAGAAGTTAGTAATTGCTTTATTCATCATCTATGTTTCTCCACTGCTGGATATAGGTCTCCACTGCTGGATATAGGTCTCCACCAAGCCTCGCCATTTTCGCCACCCGGTCTTTTTCAACCTCATCTATCCGTTCAACAACCTTCTTCAGGTCATCCGGCCATCCATCCTCCCGTATATGGTCTCTACTGTAGAAACCGTTTTCCCCATCGGTCGTCGGTACTGCGACTCATTGCCACTTCAGCTCATAAATTCAAAATCAAAACTCCCTGTCAGTAACTTTGGATCTCTGTCGAATATCAACGTTTTGAATTTTATCCATCATAGAAGTACTATAGTCGCGATCAAAGCGACATTAGTGCCGCTCGGATAATCAGTCAGTCAGTGGAGTCGTCCAGGCCCGGATGGCTAATAGGTCTGGGTTTCGGATGAGGACATTCCCCCTTTTATCCGGCAGGATCTCTGTCTGATCTGTTACTGGTGTAACAGCGCCCGTGTGGGTCACGAACCCAGGGGGTTTAGGTTCGACTACTTCAGCTCTCCTCCAGAAGCACTTCTCTAGGAAGCGGTCTCCCGTTGGGGGGCCGAGCGCAAGATGGAGCGATATTCTGGAGATGCTTGAAGTGTCCGTTGACGGCCCGATAGAACATACGTCTGCTCGGATAATACCACTGTTGGATCGTTGGCCAGCGCTCCGAGCGGCGCCCACGAGAGTGGAATCAATCAGCGCTCCGAGCGGCGCCCACGAGAGTGGAATCAATCAGCGCTCCGAGCGACGCCCACGAGAATGGAATCAATCAGCGCTCCGAGCGGCGCCCACGAGAGTGGAATCAACCGCGCACCGAGCGGTCACACGATATTTCTCTCACACTTTTTCATTTACTCAATTAATTAAAAAATCTACTTCTGCAATAAACCTATACAGTCCGCTAAACACTCTTTAATTGAGCCATCGAAGACCCGCAGCAGTATTACTACGTGGTTAACAGCATAGGATAGGGACTGACGATTTTACAACCAAGCATAGCTCATTTAGTGTTCCTTCCGATTTAGTAAATGGTACTGTACATCTCTGCGACCCAACATAAGGCATCAGCTAAAAATCAGCCACACCTGTATGTATGTTTCGCTATATAGAATAGGCTTACATTTATACATTTAGATTTATTCCTTGCATATTTATTTTTTTGTAGCCATTATAATTGTTGCGATAAATAAAGTATTTTCTTTCTTTCTTTCTCTACATAGCTCTTAATTTGTGGACCAGACTTACTGTCAGAATTGCTTCAACACCTGGTCTGTATTTCACGTGCTGGTGGCATTAATCATTGTCTCGGTACACTATATAAGTCTTTCAACTTGCTTTATGCCTGCTATTTTTTTTTTAGTGTGTAATTTAAACCGTCCAAATCAAAGATAGTAACTGGTAGTCTACCAAATCATAATAGGTATACGGTGCTAAAATGACGCGTTTATAGTTTATCCTTGAATTTGGGCAATTTGAAATGTTAGAACAATAGAATGGAAGGTAGAACTTAAAGGGCAAAGTGATTGAAGCCGGCGCATGATCCCAGGATCGCGTGAGAGGAGTCTCCACATTGACCTAATATACGAGTACAATAGACCGGTTCAGCGTTTTAGCTCGTGACGAAACGCTGGCTCTTTTGTAAGAGTCATATCAGACCCCCCATATATATCTGTGTTTATATAATTTATATATTGCTTATTGCTTACAATTTATTAATTTAGTTACAATAATGTGTAATATTAAATTTATTTTTGTGTTGTACTACCGTACACTTTAAATGCTTTATCTGCACCTAAGGTTAGCTATAAGAGAATGTCTAGCGGCATTAATATTTATTAATAAATTAAATAAATTTATTTGTGATATTTCTTGAGTTTAGACGCTAGAGACATCGACGAGCTTGCCACTTGTCATAATTGGCCTATAGTAAAGTTGGCTAAATGTGAATCCGCTTCTTAATAAGCGTGGTTTCTGACCACCCCGCAAGGGATACAGTCGTGATGATACTTTACTTTTTTTACTGACAGATACAATCTTATATATATATATTGTGTATGTATATTATATGTTTGTTATTGTCGTACGATATATATTTATTGTTTATTTAGTTGATAAGTAGGTTATTTTAGTTAGAAATTTTAAAATCTCTCTTCTCACTCTCCTAAGAGTTAGCTATTAGAAAATGCCTAGACATTAAAGTCGCCTTTGTACATTTGAATGTTTTTATTTTTTGTGCAATCAATAACTATCTATACATTAAAAAGCTAGCAAAGGATACAATAAATAGAAATTAATAAAAATAAGAACAATTTTTATTTTTTATTTTATACTGTCTGGCTAGCGTGGCAAGTGTAGGCCAAACTGTAATGTTGATAACAATTGAAGTCAAGATAAATTGTATTTTTGGCTCGGTCTTTACCACATAGGTGTGCGAGTCACGCACTGCGGCGCGGGCGCAAGGAGCTATTCTCATAATGGTTGTGGAACAGAAAATTGGATAATTTGACACAAATAGCACCGCTCTAGGAACACGCATTAACTGATTTTACACGAAACAACCGTTGGCTGTCCCGTTCCAACAACACAAATCTAATTATTTTCATTTCAATTCGCAAACGACTTTAACCCTTTTTGACTTGATTAAATAATTTATCTCGTATAGATAATAATATTAAATTTGTAATTAAAAAAAAACATTTTTTTGAGGATTCATTTTTTTTTCTTTATGAGCATAAATTAAGGATATTAGTGATATACGACAATATAGGTAATATATAAGACTATATTTCTATGAAGATAAACCAGTGTGCTTAGCATGCATAGATAATAATAATAAACAAAATTAATAAATAACAAAATACTGCAAACTATCAATATTGGATTTAGCTGTGTTTGATTTTATACACCTCAAATTTAAATTTAATTATTTTACTAAGCAAGTTCGCTAGTTGACAACAATGGCCGACATGTTTGAATGAATTAAACCAAATGATTGAATTAATGAATGACAGCTCTATTATGTTCAAACCACAGACAACAAATTTAGTACTCCTACTGTCTACTAGGTGGCGCCACTTTCTATGCGAACCGAAATTTGTCTATTTCTTGTTTAAAGTTTCCAACCCCTGAGTTAAACCATTTTGTACTGATGATATAAAAAAACGTGTTAACGAACAACAACAGAAGTGTAAAACCTGTTTCGACTCAAAATCTAAATAAATATGATATTGTAAAGACGTCAGTCCCTATTCTGTGCTGCCAACCACGTAGGGATACTGCTGCGAGTCTTCGATGGCTCAATTAAAGAATGTTTAGCGGACTGTATATGTTTATTGCAGAAGTAGAATTTACAATTAATTACGTAACTAAAAAGGCTATAAAAAATGTGAGAGAAAAAACGTGTGACGGCTCGGTGCGCGGATTGATTTCACTCTCGTGGGCGCCGCTCGGAGCGCTGCCCAATGATCCAACTGTGGTATTGGCCGAGCGGCAATAATGTCGCTGTGATCGCGACTAGATATTGTACAACTTCCAGTGGAATAATTTATTATTATTCATATCAATTTATTTACCTTCACATACAATAGAAATTATACTTCATGTTAATTTGCCCGATTTGCATTAATTTGCCATTTGTAATCTAAGTAAATATATTTCATTCTTTTTTTCTTTCATATAGTATGTTATCCTTAAGAGATAGACATATGCCATCGCGGACTATTCTGTAGACAGATATATTAGATATACAATTCCACCCTTTACGTTGAAAGCTCCCAGACGGCTTATTTATTTCCGACATCACCAACATATATCGTTAATGTATATAATATTTTAAAAATATATATACTAAAACCTTCCTCGAGAACCACTCTATCCATTGTTAAAAACGGTATGAAAATCGGTGCAGTAGTTTTTGAGTTTGTCGCGAACAGACAAACAGACGCGGCGGAGGACTTTTGATTGTCATATTTAGTGATGGACATAAGACTGTTTACGTTCAAGCTACTGTGATACCATTTCACGCAGACGATGTAATTTATTATAATGTTAACTTAAATTATGATCCGAAAATAAATTACGATTTAATTCCATCAGTCGGACAATTTGAATTTGGGTCGGTCTTGAGAAGAAAGAAATATTTGCCTTAATGCACTTTATTGATGTGGGTCGAATATTTACAGCGAAAGGTACAATGATGTTGATACAATTAAATTTTATGCCGTTCGTTTTTCTGACTAATTTCTCTTTTCATGATTTCGATTATCAGCAGCGGGATTCTGTTTCTTTTAGCGCAAAATATAGAATAATAACGCATAGAAACGAACTACTCGCACAATAAGTGAGGCGTGTAAAACAGCCAGAACCGCGTAGTTACTGAGCGACCTGTGTCAGTCTCAACGTTAAATCATTGTTCTAAAAGCTAAAGTTAGGTATTATCACGACCGTTCACGATGTAATCAGAAACGTTTATAAAGAAGCGGATTCACATTTAGCCAACTTTACTATAGGCCAATCATGACAAGTGGCAAGCTCGTCGATGTCTCCAGCGTACCAACAAACTCGAGAATATCACAAATATATACTTAAATTATTATTAACTATTATTATTGTGACCCGACCAGGAATCGAACCCGGTACCTCCAAGTCGAAATCCACGGACTTAACCGCTAGACGAACGGCTAAGTCATTCTAAAATTTTATATTTATATTTATTTATTATGTTATTTATATTTAGGTATATCGCTGAAAATCAGCGCTGTGACCGAGTGTTGCAGCTTATTGCTGAGCTGATTCCCTACTTGTCACCACACTATTTTGTTTGTTGTTTTTTTTTTACAGCTTGTGTTTTTTTGTGACAAATAAACTTTTTTTTTCTCACTAAAAGGTATTAAGAGTTTATCATTGATTTTGTCCGTGTTCTAGCCGTTAAGTCTGTGTATCCGGACGGCCGGGTCCAATTCTTGGTCGGAACACAATAATTAAATATTTTATTTGTAATATGCCCTAAGTCTGATACGCTAGAGACATCGATTAGCTTTCCACTTGTAATGAAGGGCATAGGCCCATTGTTATTAACTTATACATAATCATAGCCCCTAGTAGACAGTCCTAGACCTCCGCTGTTGGAGATGGACTTTCCAGAACATATATCCGGAGAATTTGGCCTACACTCACGCTGGCCAGACGGGTTGACGAGGGTCTTATACCATTTTTTTTATGACAATTTATTAACGATTCTAGTGGTGTTGTAACTATCTCCAGTCTCCACCAATCGTAACCAATGATAAATCTATTTTTATTACGTACATTTGTAACCGTTCCCGTGCGTACAGCCCACCTTCAGCACCTAAGGACGGTAGATATAAAATATGAGCGCCTATATATACTACGGAAAGAAATTAAATTGTTATTAGGAATTATAACTCAAGGTTATTTATATGTCCTACATTTTTTAACCGTCTAACCTAAAGAAGATAAATCTGTCAACTTTAATGACAGTATTGTGTTCGCGTATGTTGTTATGTAAGTAATTTGATTAGACAATAATAATAATGTTACGTAATACAATGTTATCCAACTTATTAGTTGACAACTTCAAATAACCAAAGCCAGGTAGCTAATAGCTAGCTCGGCTGTTTAAGTTAAAAACCTAGTACGGGCTAGTAGTTAAAATGCACGTTTGAGCCACGGCATGTAGTGTGGTAGTTTGTGATACGACATTATTTAAATTATTTTGAATGATTCTACTTATTTATTTATTAAAACTTTATTGCACAATATATACAAGTCGCTAGACACTCTCTGACAGCCAACCTTAGGGACACTGTAGAACATTAAAGACGTAAGGTCACCTACCAATTAGAGAAATAAGATTACGTAATAAATATGCAATATTATCTAAACTACAATAATATATACTATAATAAACTAAATACTAATAATACATACAGATAACGTTTTATTAATACATTAGGTACATACATTACATAACATTAATACATACATACATAATACACTCTAAAAAACTCCTACTAGTGAAAGATTAAGCAGCAAAGTGGTCCAAAGAATAAACTGCTAGATGCTTAGCAATACCATCGAGAAATACCCTATTACGTACTTTACTATATCATTAATTTACAATACCAACGTATGAGAAGAGAAATTTCCAAGCATTCCACGGATTCAACGTGCAGATTCCAGATCCATCGTGTGTGGGAAAGAGAGAAGAAAAGAATAATGGTTCGGGCTTGCGACGAATGCTAGTTTACAAAGGAGGCCATATTTTATTTACGCAACAAGATGCTTCACTCCCTACCCGACCTAATATTATAAATGTAAATGAAGCTTGTGCGTCTGTATGTATGTATTTTTGTCTCGTATACACGCCTATATTACTAAACCGATTTGGATGAAATTTAGTAGATTTTTTCTTTGAAGTCCGAGACAGACATAGGCTGTATAACGTTGTCATCTGACCAAGACATGTCACCCCATTGGCATTTACCTATTGGTATGTTTAATTTGCCTATAATATTTGACTGATTTTAATTAGATTTTGTGAAGATGTTCCCTGCAGCCCAGGATTGGACATGACGTCGACATGACACACATCTAAAGTTTTTTTTCGCTGACTACTAAATAACGCAGGCATCGTCGAGTCAAACAGCTAGTAATTAATATAATGTTTACTTCAATAACAATATTTTGATTAGGTTTGAATAAAAATAATTATTAGAATAATAAAATAAAATTATAAATTACTTAAATAGTAAAAACATAAAAAATCGGTACCAATAGGCATAGTGTTGGCATAGATACTGGCAGCATTGCCGCTTGGAATTGGCCCAAATATTGCCAAGCCCTCTTGCCTTGCCTTCTCAATGATGTGTTTTGACAACGCCTTGAAATTTTCCTGTGCACTTAATCCCCAAGGCCCGTGAGATTAATCAATAGTATAATAATAATCTAGTACCTTACTAGTTTTTTGAATTGGACGGCCGAGCTATTCTGTCGTAAGAAATTTCAACATGTCCGTTATTAGTAACCAAATTAGACTATTTTGTGATATTATGTAAATGAGCCGGCTAGCTAAATCATTTCGGTCTGGCTTAGATTCAATTTCTAGTTCGTGGTGACACATGTTGAAGTAAAAAAACTAGATTTTTTGCGCCTTTAGAAGCAGCCATGTTGAAAATTATTTGCAGTGCAATATACTGTTTAAAAACCAGATTCAGTTGAAGCACTATTATATAATTTATCTTACACTGTAGTTTATACGTTTATATTATTGTTTATTTATATTTATACTAGCTGTTTGACCAGGCTTTGCCTATGTAAACGGCGACACGAAATTAGTTTCGTTGCGTATTATTTTGATTTTGCCATATCTTCTAAGTTATTCATTTAATTTACACAGTGTAAAGGGAAAGAATAATCTTCATGAAATGCTCAAGCGAACTAACGTACCTATTTAAAATGATAACAATTTATACCGTATTGTGTAAATAGATTTCCAATTATCGCTTTATAATTTACTATATATATCACATAATTCCCACCTGTACCTGTCTATCCCTTCCCATCACACAGACTTTGTTTCCAAATCTTTTTTATTTATTTATTTATTTATTATTTACTTATTCCACAGCTGTATTTTACAAATAAATATTTACATTCAAATGATTACCGAACACCTCGCCAATTACGGAATAACATTATTTTCACTAAAAATATAGCATGAACGGATTATTAACAATTTAAACTATTAAAAATAAACATAAGAATAAAAATAAAGAGACAATATTAAAAAAAAAAAAAACCATCTACGCATCATTATGTAAGTGTATGTATATGTGAATGTGTAGGTGTGTGAAGGTGTATATTGTAAGTGCGAGTGAGTGAAAATGTGTAGATTTCATTGCATTGTGCATATCTAATGTATTATTTACATAGAACTACACCTCCATCCTGCTCAGAATCCTTCCTCTGAATTGGTGTTTAGACTTTTGTTGTGTCATCTTCATCCCCAGAACAACCTTCCTGTTGAAGTCAGACAAGCACCCAGCAGACCAATATTCAAGAAAAGTTTGTACAGTAATTTTTATAAGTCACTAGCTTAACTTTTTACTGACTTTAATCTATTGTAGATAGTTATTATTAACATTATTTATTTATATATTTATTTTATTTTAAAACTTTATTGCACTATGTACAAAGGCGGACTGACAGCCAAACCTTTAGGACATTTAGACAGGATAGGTGGTAGGTGCAATTAAAAATTAGATGAAATTTAAATAAAACAGAAATATAATTGTAATATAAATATATACATACTAATATCTACATACAATTTACATACTAATACATAAATAAGTCATACTATAGATATACTAATATAACATAAATGAAACTACACATGACATTAAGGCCTATAGTAAAGTTGGATTTAGTAAAGGAGGAAATTAAGCGTCGTATGGCAGTGTCGAGGTCTGCTATGGAGAAGCTAAAGAAAATATGGAGGAACCGAAACATTACGAAAGCTACTAAAATCCGGCTGGTCAGAGCTCTTGTGTTCCCTATTTTCCTGTATGCTGCAGAGACGTGGACCCTGCGCGAAACCGAAATAAAACGGATTAATGCTCTAGAAATGTGGTGTTGGCGGAAAATGTTGGGCATATCGTGGACGGAGTTCCGGACCAACAAATCCATCCTGGAGGAACTAGAGATAGGACAGCGCCTTTCCTCAATCGTACAATCACGCATTCTCAATTTCTTTGGACACGTGTCGCGGCGTGGAGATACATCAATTGAACGCCTTGTAGTACAGGGAAAAGTCGATGGCAAGAGGATGCGTGGTAGGTCTCCGATGAGATGGACTGACCAGGTTAAAGCAGCAATGGATCACCCCCTACATGAGTGCTCCAGGAAGGCTGCAGTTCGAGACGAGTGGCGACGGCTTGTTAAGCGTGCCACTGACACTTAAGTGACGACCACGACCACTCTGCCAAGAGTGTAGCGACTAAGAAGAAGAAGAAAGTTGGCTAAATGTGAATCCGCTTATTTATAAGCGCGGTTTCTGACCACCTCGAAAGGCAAACGGTCGTGATGATACTTTACTTTTTTTTTAGTCAAATACCCTATTACAGTTCAGCTAAACTGTCTAACAATTTAAGTTTTAATTAATATGATCCGTTGGTTCTAGATTATGATCAGCTACATGTGACATACTCTACTTTGGACTGTGTATCACAGAATCGCGCGTGCCTTTACGTCCCGCTCTGATCACGATATACGATATACGTTACATAGATGATTGATTTAGATTTGTCGTGCGTACAGAACATTGACCTAGTCAATATTTGGCTGAATTAATTATAATACGGCTTATTTGATAGTAAATAAAACATTAATTATTTCTAGCAAAATCCCTTTACATGTTATAAATGACTTGTTACTTTACGAATTATTGACAGAGTGATAAGTCGCCGAGGAGACATTAACTGGCCACTAAGGAGCCCAGATCTAACTCCAGCTGATTTTTTCACCCAATTTTGAATTAACAAAAAAATTAAGTTTTTCCTAGGTCGATGCTCCAGCGTGTGATTAAGAATTTTAGTTCTAGGTTAAACGAAAGTTTTAAATTTAAAAAAAAAGAAAAAAAAAAACTGTTTTTTTTTTTTTTTTTTAAAGTATTTATTCGAAGTAGATAGAAAAATATTAAAATAAAATAGATTAAAAAACTAATTATAAATAAAACCAAACTAAAAATACCTATGAAATTAAAACTATTCTACAAAAATATATTAATATTTTTTACAACGTAATTTAACACTTTTTTCTTAACTATAATATATAAAATATAACTGTCTTATTTGGTTGTTAGCTTTATAAATTGAAGAGCGGAGATGTTATCTTAGTTTGAATATATCTCTAGACACTTTGGCATATTATTATTTTTGCAAAGGTTTTGAGGACAACCATTTATCTAGCAATATAGAATAGCAATTAATTTTAACGACAGCATTGATGCAATCGGTTGTGTAGGTCGGACGCGCACAGAGCCGCTGTAATCAACATTAGCTTTGTATTTCCATTATACATTGCATGTTATCATCAAACTAAACATAAGCTTTGTATAAAATAAAACGCAATGTAGAATAAAAATACAGCACGCGGCTCGGCGGATCCCTGGGTGCGCTTGCGCTGCGCCGTGCGTGCAGTCCTCTTCGAGCTCTCGTCGCGGTCGGACGCGTTGCAAGTTTATCCTAGTTTAAATCCGGTGTGTTGTAAACAAAAAACAATCAGTGCTGCAGACTTGACGGGATGTGAAATTTAGTGACATTGATGATTGACGCGCGCACAAAGGACTTATGATGCATGTGAGTGGAGTAACTTAATAATACCCTGTATTTGTTAGGCAACGTTTAGCAATTACAACCTACTTAGTTAACGATTTCGTCAATATGTTACTATTAGTCTACTTTTATAGTTCGATAATTAATTTGTATTTTTTTTATTAATTAGAAATTCTAAAATCGTAATTATTGTACCTAAAATCACAATACTAATTTACACGCATTTTATTTAACGAATTGAATAGTCTACTTGACTACATATTGTAATAGAGGGTTCTAATTGAGCCAACGTTACTACATTCCTAAAATTATTAAAGAAAATACCTACTTCTTTCTTAGTGGCCTATGACCAAAGGGTTTGGGCTAAATTGTTTTAACAATTATATATTTATATGCATTTTTATATAAATTATTCTAACAAAATATCATCACGGCAGATCTAGTAGGTACTAAACTTGATTGATACGAAAACTACATATTTTACTTTCCAAATAACTTAATTGCACAGTACTATATAGGATAGCATTAGGTTATAGAGCTCATCAGACCACTTACCTTAGTATAGCCATCAAAAACATAACTCACAATGAAACCAAGTCTCGCAACTCAGTTCTTTTACCGTATAAAGTTGTGAGATCCTTCTCTAACCAAGTCGGTTAATTTATTTAGTCCCTACTTGAGGCACCTTAAGTATTTTTTTTTTAATATATAACGTTTATTTAATACAAACAATAAATATTGTAGTTCGCATATTATTGTGTATATAAGTATATATTTCCCGTTTACGTAGTGTATGTATATAATTAGTTATCTAGTCTATGTAGTGTATGTAAGAATATATATATATATTATGTAGTTTAAGTATTATTATTCTTATGATGTTTATCGTATATTTAATTTAACTAGTACTAATAAGTGATTTAATTATTTTTATTGATTTTTTGTGTTTTTTATTTTGCCATGCCTAAACTTCGATTCCTTGTCCCGAAGGTTGATGGTAAGAGAATGCCAAGCGGCATTACATACGCCTTTTGTATTAAACAATAAAGTTTTTAATAAAAAATAAATAAATATAAATTATAAGCTACCTAAATAATTAAATTAAAAATAAACTAAACTATAAATAAAAAATGTCCTCTGGAGACGTCCCATCCGAGATAGTCCCAAGGAGACTGGCAACATTTCCCCTCTGTATAGCGAGGCTAATACGTTGGCAGAAATAATTGCCAGCCTTCTTGTCTCCAGACCTTTCTGTCAGCCGCTTTGACAAAGTATTAGGTTATTACTTAAACTAACCTAACATCTTATCACAATTAAAAATCTTTTATATTTAATATAAAAAGATTGGCTTGGCAATCGCACTAAACAATCTTATTTTCTCGTAATATAATATGTACTACTTGTGGGATACTCGTAGATTGTGTTTTAATGCGATGGTCAAGTCAAAAATTTTTTTTCCTCGATTTATACACTAAACACTAATCGTATTCCAAATTTGAAGCTTCTACGAGGGGCGTTCAAAATATTCTCGGTATGTGGATAAAAACAAACAAGTACGAAAAGTTTGATATTTTTATTTTTCAATATACTCCCCCCCTATGTTCATACACTTATAAGATCGATCAATTATTTTTTTTAATCCCTCATAAAAATATTTTTTATCTTTGGTGTAAAAATGCTCCTCCACGGCCGTCTTCAACGCTTCATCGTCAGAAATTTTTTTTCCACGCAGATCCTTTTTAAGATTGGGAAACAAAAAGAAGTCGCTTGGGGCTAAGTCCGGACAATAGGGTGGATGAGTAACAGTTTCAAACCCACATTCAACAATAGCTGCCTTGGCAATATGAGCAGTATGGACAGGGGCGTTGTCATGCAGAAGCAGAACACCTTTGGTTAACTTTCCTCGCCTCTTTTCTTTGATCGCATCTCTTAATTGACGTATAACGTTAGCGTAGTACTGCCCTGTGATATTTACACCTTTTTCTTTATAATCGATAAGCAAAACTCCTTCACAATCCCAAAATATTGTGGCCATGACCTTGCCAGCTGACGGGATTACCTTGAACTTCTTGGGATGAGCTGAACCCTTAATGTGCCACTGCATGGACTCCTGTTTGCTCTCTGGGTCATAATGATGAACCCAGGTTTCATCTCCAGTAACTATTTTTTGCAGCACCTCATCGGGATTTTCACCACACAGGTCGATAAAATCTGAACAGCAAGCCACACGCATATCCTTTTGAAGAAGCGTCAGCATTCGCGGAACCCATCTTGCACTTACTTTTGACATATTAAGATGGTCATGTATAATGTCATGTACGGTACCAATAGAGAGATTGGTTACTTGAGCTATAGATTTTACCTTCACTCGGCCGTCTTCCAATATAAGTTTTTTCCACTTTATCAATATTTTCTTGTGAGGTAGCCACTACAGGCCGGCCAGGTCTAGGGTCATCTTCAATACTCTCCCTTCCACGCTTAAATTCGCTTGACCATTTTTGAATAGTAGATAAAGAAGGAGCAGACTCACGGTAAACACAATCCATTTCCTCTTTTATGGTTTTTTGATTTTTACCCTGTTTTGTCAAGAATTTTATGACGGATCGGTGCTCTAATTTCGTTAAAATTGTTAATTCGCTCATGGTGTTCATGTTTGTTCGGCAATTGCAGAAAAACAAAAGAACATCTCGGTTCCAATTTTACTTTTTTTTAATGTCAATGGATGAATCTTAGCGGCCAGTAACAAATATATATATAAAAGAGGTTGTAACGTATCAATACCGAGAATATTTTGAACGCCCCTCGTATGTCTGCTAGAAGTAAGTGCCTTAGAGTTTTAATGATCGGTACTGGTTCAAATTGAATAAAATTTGAAATGTACCTTGTTTATACAATGCTTACTTGTTTACTAAAAATTCAGGCTTCTAGTTTGAAGTTTCGAAAATGGCCTGAACTGCTTCGAATAAAGGCTTTTTTTGCTTGACTGCCGAGCCCCCAGATAATAGTACATCCGCGCAAAGCATTAATGAAGGTTTTTAATCATTCTCTTAATTATAATTGTTAATGTCCCTGACCATATCGATTTTGGGAATATAATTATGAATCGATAGGTACCTTATTATTAAGGCCTCGTTGGAAATGTATTGTTTTGTGATTCTAGTTAAAATTGACCGTAAAAACAACGTCTAAATGGTATAATAGACTGGGCGTAGCAGCATTTCATTTGAGTTTTTATGGATATCCTGTGGCTCGGATCTATTCTGTTTTTTTAAACGACATCGTTAAATTAACAAAATAGTGGATTTATTTAATGTCAGTTTCATCGTTATACATGCTAGCATAACCAAACTTTTGCAAAATATTATTAGTAAAAAAAGTAAAGTATCATCACAATCGTTTTCCTTCTGGGGTTGCGGGGCATTTAGCCAACTTCACTAAGGCCAATCATGACAAGTGGCAAACTCGTCGATGTGTCTAGCGTACCAAACTCGAGAAATATCACAAATAAATTATAAACAAAATTGTTTTTATGTATTTATCTAACCCGTACCGGGAGGATTTTATTTATTTCAGATAGTAACATTTTAACTTTGAACTATGTTAGTAGGTATACACGTTAATTAAAAAGTAAATTTAAGTTAAAAACAAAAAGTAAAATAATAATAATAATACATACTTAATTAAAAACTTTTTCACCACACACATCCATGCCCTTTTTACTTCAAAAACAATGGCCGCTGGCGACAATATAAATATATGTAGCGATTTATACTATTTATTATATTATTATAAACATTTCGTTAAGCAACCCATCACCGCTATTTTTCATTTAATATTTAATGTAAACCTTTGTCAACTTCAATGTTTCAATGGCAGTTGAGATTACCAATATCCGTTCGTTTAGAGATTTTATTACGCGCTTAAAAAAACAGACTAGGGCCACTGTTTCCATAATAACTAGGTTTGTTTTATGACGTTTGTTGATTAACTCTTAGGTACTTACTACCTACTGTTTTTTTTTTGTATTAAAAATATATCGACTTAGAAAAGTATTAGGTTATTGATCATGCATTTCCGTTTGCATATAGCATTAACCGAACCATCGGTTGTAAGAACACTTCCCTTAAAATCCTAAAAAGACTGGTTCGAATCCCGGCATGTAGAAATAAAAAAATACACTATTCTTACATACATTTTTCATAGATTTATCTCCGTCCCGGTTCCACTAATAACAACTTGTGGAATCGTTAACAATAATAAAATAGCTACAAGGATTTTTGCCTGAGACTGTTGGTCATTTTATCTCGTTATGAGTTGAAATGAGGGTCGTTAGAGAATATGACCGTGTTTTTGTGGACCTAGAAACCTAAGTGGCCCTGCACAAAGAATTTATATATACAAGACATATTTTAATTTATAAGCACAGGTCCTATAACGTGACTATTAATATCATCACGGGCCATAGACCTCCGTTGATGAAGATAAGAATTTAAGGTTTTTATTTATATTTAATTGTGATATAATAATAAATAAATATTTCCAGACAGGTCACACAGCGCCATCTAATTTCCGTGGTAAGCAACGAGGCTTGTGTTACGGAAACTATATGGTTGATAAACTACATATTATACTTTTTTTTTTTTGTAAATATATACATATTATACATATAAACACACAGACAGAGGCAAATTATACAATGTACTACTTGCCCCCGGTGGTAATCGAACCCACGACCTCCCGAGTTCACGGCAACGTTTATTTATAGATATTTGTCGAGTTTGGTACGCTGGAGACATCGACGAGCTTGCCACTTGTCATGATTGGCTTACAGTATGTATTGAGAAAAAATGTTCTCGAACATTTCAAACCATTAATATATAAAGCTTATAATTTATTTAAGTGTTTTGTTTTCGTTTTTTAAGGTACCAAATTTGTGCAATTTTTATGTTTCCTTATTAGTTCTATTAAAAAAGAGAAAAAATGTATAATTTTATTTTAGAAGTCATATTTTTTTTTTATGTTGTATATTTGTTAGTTTTTGTTAATTTTTTTTTTTTTTTTGTTTTAACAGTAATATGTTTTTAATTTCTTCTTCTTTTTATATTGGTGAATGTTGTGACACCTAATTGGTACATATATTAGATAAGTTATAATTATACTATGTTATGTGTGTGATAATATAGGTAGGTACTGCTGTGTGTACTATATAAATAAATATTACTATATTTATTTATAAGTTGGCTAAATGTAAATTCGCTTCTTTATAAGCGTGGTTTCTGACCACTCCAAAAGGGAAACGGTCGTGATGATTTATAATAAAAAACGTAATGGGTTGTCTAACGAAATATATTCTCTATTTCTCCTCCAGTCCTTATATTTATATGTCTATGTATTCGTCACTAAGAGATATAATTTTCTCCTTCAAATGCCCCGTAAAAGGAATAATGTTTGTTGTTACCATAAAAACTTTATAATCCATTTTCGAAAAAAACCCTATTATTTTATCTTCGTACCAATAAAACAGCCGTATTTACCTTATTGACCTAATATCAAGACCCGGGATATTAATTACAAAAATTGACTTTAACCCAAAAAATTACTGCAACTTATGTCCCATATATAGAGTCCAATGTATCGTTTTACATAATAATTAACATTGTAGCACATTATTAAACAAAACTACACCACTTTTGACTAACAATACCGATAGGAAAGTAATTTTCAAAACAGATTATTGCACTTAACATGGCATTTAAAATTTCCCTTTTTTTTAAAATGCAGTCGGCGCTAAGGCGCGCAATCATATCAAAAAAATGAAAAGGTACGGAACACATAAGTCCTAAACAATATACTAAATTAAGATTAAAATAAATATTACAAGTTATAAAACATTTAAAAAAAATAATAAAACAGATAAGGAGAGTTCTTCCCGCCATTTTGTTTTTTAAATTTATTTACTGTGAATATTATTAGTCAAAAGTGGTGTTGTTTTGTTTAATAATGTGCTACAATGTGAATAATTATGGAAAACGATAAATTGTACTTTAAATATGGGGCTCAAGTTGCAGTTTATTTTTTGCGGTTTTCCCGCGCTGTCAACTCCCATATTTTACCCGACGTGTTTGAGCTATGGTGCCGCGAGTGACTCCAAGAAAAGCATCAAATTCGGCAGCATCTGGAATTTGATGATGACCTTATTAAACTCATGAAAAAGAAAGATATATTACGTCAGACTTGGCTGTATGGGCTAGACCCTTTGCCTTCCCTATCACTTCATTCATCATACATCGGGAGAAGAGAACCAAGAAAAAAATAAAAAATAATAAGAACTATTTCCAAGGTTTTTTAACTCTAGTTGGAACAGTTATGAGCCCAATGCTGTTTCGAGCAGTGACGGTCTGAGACTGGCTTTCATCATACAACCTGTGCATGTTCTAAATTCAATACTTCCGCCTTCGTGGTCTAGCGGTAACAAACGTTGCCGTGAACTCGGGAGGTCGTGGGTTCGATTCCCACCGGGAGCAAGTTGTATATTGTATAATTTGTCTCGGTCTGGGTGTTTATATGTATAATATGTATATATTTACAAAAAAAAAAGTATAATATGTAGTTTATCAACCATCTAGTTTCCGTAACACAAGCCTCGTAGCTTACCACGGTAACTAGATGGCGCTGTGTGAACTGTCTGGAAATATTTATTATTATTATAATACTGACTGAATAAAACGCATTTAAAAACAAAACATCGTTTTACAATTAAACGAAAAATTTTGAAACTAAATTCGTTATTAAACCACCCTTATTATAATTAATGTTATACAATTCACGTAGGCCGTTTGCACTATATTGTGTACATGACAATTGCACTCTCTACATTGAATGAAAATGAGGACAAATTAGCCTCAATATTATAACCGCTCCGTGCAACGTTGTTACTCATTTTCTTACAATGCATTTCTGTTTTACACATAGACGTATGTTTATTGGGTGCGGCACGATGTTCGAATCATTATCTAATTAATTCCTTGTATTTTACTTTCTAAGCAAATTAAATTTTTGATTGAATGTAAACAACAAGGCATTTTTAAGATGGTTCCTGACTCCTAACTAAGATAACTTGTCTCCTAGGATGTCAGTCAGTTCCATATTGACTGATAGTAGTAGCAAGCTCCAAAGAAAATGTTTAATAATAAAAATAAAAAAGCTATACAAATAAAAGTACAAAAGAGGTTCCAACACAACAGACATGTAAAACGACACTAATAGATATTTTGTTATTATATGTTACTAGCTGAACCGGCGAATTTCATACCGCCTAACAATAAATGAATGTCATTATTAATAATAATAATACTTACAGACAATTCGAGTGAGATATAATAAGAGCGCTAGGGAGTTTTAGGCTCCCGCTCGGTACCCTCGGTCGGTATGCCCCACAAATCAGCACTGATGCGCGCCATCTATCGTACAACAGTAGTACTATGTCAGAAACCGATGTTCACACAACAAATTCCATAAGTTTCATCCCGATCATCATCATCATCCCATTTTTATATTATAGATAACTATTGTAATTTAAAAGCATTCTGTTGTAGGAATCCCATTTATCATTTTATGCAATATTTTACCCACCACCAGGAGATGTCAAAACAAGCCATAATTTGTTTTAAAGTTAATTAAAACTGATAATTATGTACATAAAATAAGAAAATAACTGAGATAACTTTCGTTTGCGCCAGGTGCATACATACATACATATCTTCACGCCAGATCCCTTGCGGGGTAGGCAGTGACAATTGAGCGCCACCTGACACGATCACGACATACCTCTTTCGCTTCGTCGACATTCATAAACCTCTTGCCTTTTTGTTGCGAAGGATTTTTAATGCACCTTCAGCTATTGTTTTATTTATTTGATTGTGATTTGTGAGTCTCAGTCTGCCAGGGTCTCTTACAAAAGTTGTATTTTATACTAAGTTATCTAATTTAAATTGTAAGAAGTTTTTTTTTGTTTTCTGTCAGCGTATTAGACTCGCTATACAAAGGGGAAATGTTGCCAGTCTTCTTGGGACTATCTCGGATGGGATGTCTATTTTTTTTTTATAGTTTAGTTTATATTACTTTTATATGTATGTCTATTAGAAGTTGGTCGTATAAGTTACGCCCCTAATAGCAGTAAGATGTAAACAAGGGCTGCATGAATAATTCATTGTATCGCAGGTCTAATTAAAGTTGATCATTTTAAGCATTAGTCTCACTGCCGACGAGCAAGCGAGAGTGAATATTTAATTTATTAGGAACTCCAACAGCATTACAAGAAAAGACAATATTATTAAATTATATACAATACATAAAAACAT
This sequence comes from Tinea semifulvella, assembly GCA_910589645.1. Lineage (NCBI taxonomy): Eukaryota > Metazoa > Arthropoda > Insecta > Lepidoptera > Tineidae > Tinea > Tinea semifulvella. Next base: position 10,839,063 of record OU342599.1, read on the forward strand.
GAACCCAACAATTTACACACAATGTGAAAACAATAAATTAAAAATAATAAGTGCATAAGGCCATGACAAAACTAAGAATATTACATTACATACAAGTACATTTAATTCACTAATAGATAAGAAGTAATCAGAAGGAAATATGTATTCTAAATAAATATGTATTATAATAAATAATAATAAATATCCATTCCTACCATTCAGTCCCAGACACCAAAGCATAATCGTGCTACTGCAATAAAAACAGAAATAATAATAATAAATAAAAAATAGTAATAAACAGTATTAAATTGGTTGAAGGATTGTAAATTAGGTGTGTGTGTGCGAGCGTGCGTGCATGTTGTGCGCGCGCGCGTGTGCATGCGCGTGTGTGTATGCGCGTGTGTGTGTGTGTAGGGAGTTTATAAACTCGCAAAAAAAAACTTTAAAGTAAAGCTCTCTTCTTTGCTTAGGAATGGATATAGCTTTTGCTTTCTAATATTAATCATCAAATAACTATTAAAATTATACAATATACAATCTAGAAGGTATCTTAATAGTTTAGTAAACATGTTACTTACAGACCAGCATTGCATTTAAAAGGTAGGTAACATCGTTTACTAAAATACAAAAACTAAATAGTACAATTTAAAAATATAGGCATGACAAAAACAGTAAGCTACAGTAAACAACAAAAATGAATATCGCAAGTACTTACAAATGGAAACAGTATAACCTAAACAAAAAATATATCATATCTTACTTTATAGATTATAATACTTTAAAATTGTCCCCAAGGTCAGAGTTCGCTTTTCGTGTAGCAGAACAACGCAGGAACAAGAGCTGTTAATAAAAAAGTAGCAAATTTCTAGCTCAAGTCGCTTATCGCCAACAGTATGACAAGAACCTTAAATCGAAAGCCTATCTCAAATCGTGGCCTACTTGATGTAACCAATAGTTACAGCGTTCCCTAAGGCCAATAATTAAACTTATACCCCAACGCTTTTTTAATTTACACTCCGAAACAATATTCGATTACGCCAACAAGTTTATTTAATAGCAAATATTTTATTTTATTTAGGATTAGATTAATTTAATTTTTACCTTTTAAATAAATTTAATAGTAATACCTATGACTTAGGTGTTTATTCGAAGTTAATTAGTACATTAAATATAAATAATATATCTTTTATTCGAAGTTAATTATAGTACATTTAATATAAATTAAAAGCTACCTAAATAATACAATTAAAAATAAACTAAACTATAAATAAAAAATGTCCTCTAGAGACGTCCCATCCGAGATAGTCCCAAGGAGACTGGCAACATTTCCCCTCTGTATAGCGAGGCTAATACGTTGGCAGAAATAATTGCCAGCCTTCCTGTCTCCAGACCTTTCTGTCAGCCGCTTTGACAACTCCTTGGCCAAGCGCCTCGCTGACGGTCCCCATGGGCCCATCGTCTCGACCCCAAACGGCGCAAATTCGTAACCGATAAATATAAATTAAAAGCAAGCTAAATAGTAAAATTAAAAATAAACTAAACTATAAATAAAAAATGTCTAGAGACGTCCCATTAGAGATAGTCCCAAGGAGACTGGCAACATTTCCCTTTTGTATAGCGGGCTAATACGTTGGCAGAAATAATTGCCAGCCTTCCCGTCTCCAGACCTTTCTGTCAGGCGCTTTGACAACTCCTTGGCCAAGCGCCTCGCTGACGGTCCCCATGGGCCCATCGTCTCGACCCCAAACGGCGCTAATTCGTAACCGATAACAAGGCACAACTTGAGGTTCTCCGCAGAAAAAGCCGCACTTCCCGCGCCTATAATAGTTTTAATTATATTATAATTTTTCCACCACACATAACGGCAAATAATAAACTTTTTCACTGTCATTTAAAAATATTTATTATTAAAATGTTTAAGAGTGTATTGTAAGCGAAGAGTTTTTATTGTCTTGGGCTGGGTTGTACGAAAACGAAGTCTCTGTTAACGTAAAGATTAAAGTTAAAAATGCCGTCATCGACGACTGACCTTCAAAATAAAACTGGTATATCATCACAGCTCCTACAACAGTCCTTAACCTCCACTGTTAGATATGGGTCTTCCAGAATTTTCTGTAGAATTAGGCCTACACTTGCCATTCTGGCCAGATCGGTTGGCGAGAGTTTGATGACAATTTATTAACGATTCCACAAGTTGGTAATAGTGGAACCGGGACCGAACGGCTTAACTTGCTCTCCGGGTTACGGGAATGGTGGTTTTATAAATCTATGACAAAATGACGACTTTCGTAGGATTTTATTGAAAGTGTTCTTACAACCGAGCCTCTACCATACTAAACACCTAAACCTTTCGGGGTGGTCAGAAACCACGAGTTGTATAAAGAAGCGAATTCAAATTTAACCAATTTTACTATAGGCCCATCATGACAAGTGGCAAGCTCGTCGATGTCTCTAGCGAACCAAACTCGAGTAATGCCACAAATTAATTAAATAAATCCGCGTCTAATTCCACGGACTTAACCGCTAGATCAGAAGCAGTAAAACTGATATATTCGACGCAATTTTGTTGCCTGTAATTGTTACGATTACAGGGACTTTATTTTGGTGCATCTCAGGCTTATTATTTATTATAAAAACTATGACACTTTTCCATGTTCGTGAGTTTTTTTTTTTTCGTTTTTAAATATTACTTTTCGTTTATCTTTAACACTAATTATACAGAAAGGCAACACGATTTGTGTAAACGAAGAGTTTTTAACGTCTTATTATCTCAGTCAACAACGTAAGATAAACACATAAAAAGCATAAATGGTTTCACACTCTCGTACTTTACTTACTGTCAAAATGCTGGCCGGTGACACATTACGAGACTTGGCACCGAACTGTATTAAAAAATAAACCTAATAACTTTATTTATTGATGCGATCAATGTTAACATTCAGACACTCATGACTGACCAGTCCTTAACACTACTTCTTCTTACGGTGCCATCTCCTATCGGAGGTCGGCTATCATTAATGCGATTTTGATTTTGTTGGCCGCTGTCCGCCTAGATGTAGCTTCTCTGAGCGTGATCTACCGGCTATACTATGGTGAGTACTCTGAAGAGCTCTATAACCTAATTCCTTCCTCTCCATTCCGCAACCGAACCACACGCACAGGTCAGAATATGCACCCACATAGTCACCATCCCTTCGCGTACCTATAAATTTGGTGACTCATACATCTGTCGCACAATAAAGATGTGGAATGCTCTTCCAGCCTCTTTGTTTCCACTTTCCTATAACCTGAAGTCCTTTAAGCGAAGTGTAAAAAGGCATCTAGTCAAGCCGGCATAGTGTTAGGGACTGATGTCGGACATAAGGGTCTGATTCCAGTTGCTAATATTCATGGACCCTGCGCGCCACTTACCATTAGGTGGGCGCAGGGTCACATGTCGTGCTAGTATAAAAAATATATAAAAAAAACAAGGATTTGGTGCTCATCCCGAACCACACCCTGAGGTTCTTGAGCCAGGAAGTGCGTCTTTTCCCCGGTCTTCTGGAGCCTTGTATCTTGCCTTGCATGACGAGCTGCAGCAAGCTATACTTTTTATTGCGCATGATGTGTCCCAAGTACTCCAACTTCCTTCGCTTTACCATTTTCAGTAGTTCAAAGCCTTTGTTTATCCTCTGCAAGACAGTTTCGTTTCTTACTCTGTCCTTCCATGATATCTTCAACATTCTCCTGTATATCTTTTTCAAAAGCTTCTAACTTCTTCGACATTGTGTTTGTCAGGGTCCATGATTCGACACCATACAGGAGAATGGAAAATATGTAGCATTAACACTATGCCGATGGACATGACGCCAATTCAAGCCTAAACCCGAAACGTATGGATACACTTTACTGTGTTTATCGTCACGAACGGTGCCCCGGCAGAGTGTGCAAATTACCACAATCCGCCTACTACCTATTTGTTGTTCAAGGAAAACTAATATTATAAGTTTGCCATGATTTATATAAAAATAATACAGCTTGAAACTTTTTTTAATTTTATTTACCAGCACGTGTTCTCGTTTAGTTTCAAATAATAATTTAATTGATTTTGATGTTCCATCCACCGGTCCAGAGCAGCTCTCCTAAAGTGGGCATGCATCTGCCTCGACTATTACGCGTTTTATTTTGTACTACAATCAAAGACATGTATGAAATGGACCTTCTTATATTAAATATTATATTCATTTGGTTTAGGACCAAACGTAAGCTAGAGTGTACGATACGGGGCTAGTTTACAAGCAACTGGGCAGCGAATTTAGAAGCTAGCTAGTGAGCGAGTCAGTAGATGTCGATGCCAGTGGCGAACTAGCTGGTAGGGTTCAGAACCGGAAGTTCCCGGTTCTCAGTTTAAGTAAAATGGAACCGGGAAATTAAATTTGATTCCCGTTTCTTTTGGTACTTTCGGGAAATTATTTTTTATTACGCGATTCATTCTACTAGTTCTTAGTGAGAAATATCAAAGGAAGTGATTCCAATGTAACTTATGACCCTTTGTTTTTGTATCCTTTGCCTATTTGTATGTATCATGTCGGTTTTTTTCTCCGAATAAATAAATAGTTACTTTTACTATATTATGAGATATTATGTTTATTATTTGTTTGTTAAAAATGTTTAATTTTGATTGTGTTTTTTGAAAAATGTTCAAGATAATTTTAATTTTAGTAAGGTATTGATAGGTATATGGTTCCGTACAAGGTAACTGGTTACATTTTACCATTATACTTATTTAATACTTAACAAGAAGATAGATTGTTTTTTTGAAAAATGTTCAAGATAATTTTAATTTAGGTAAGGTATTGATAGGTATATGGTTCCGTACAAGGTAACTGGTTACATTTTACCATTATACTTATTTAATACTTAACAAGAAGATAGATTGTTTTTTTGAAAAATGTTCAAGATAATTTTAATTTTGGTAAGGTATTGATAGGTATATGGTTCCGTACAAGGTAACTGGTTACATTTTACCATTATACTTATTTAATACTTAACAAGAAGATAGATTTTTTTTTGCTAATTTAATATTACTACTAACTATAGGTATGATAACAGAAAATGTAAGAAAAATGTGTTTGAGAAGACTGAGTGCTTAACAGCCGGTTTCTCGAAGCTTTACTTAATTAATTTCTAGCTAGCTAAGAAATCATTGTCTTTAGTCAAATCGGGATTCACTAACTTTATTTAAGTACCAAAAATACATTCGAGAAACTGGCTGTATGTTCTGTTTGATTCTAATGTTATTTTTTGGAATTACAACTTTAAAACTTAAATATTTATTAGTGTTTTACTTTTGAAGCGTAACACAAAACTACCAAGAACCGAAAATACTGAAAGAACCTGGAAATACCGGTTCCTTTACGAAGAACTACCAAATCTCCCGATTCTCAAAAACGCAAAGATACTCGCAGCTAGTTCAAAGCAAATGACAGACGGCTAGTTATAAGCCAAGACGCCAGCGACTTGGCGAATAAATTAGACCGGCTTTCATTTTTTTTTACATCTTTGTTACAATTGGATAGTCAACTAGTAGAGGGCCACAGCGGGGCGAATTCAAATAAATTGTAGTAATGAGCGTGTCCTTGTAATCTATGTCGATGAATAGGTTTAATTTACATTATTAACATTCAAATTAAAATGCTAGCAACTGCATGGCTTGATAACCGGTCGCAATAATTTAGATCTATACACCTGTTATTTAATCAGCAGCCTCTTTTTCTTTTGCAATTAAATTACTAGAATAATATCTAAAACAATAAATTCTAAATTCTTGTTTTTCAGTTTTCAACATTATATCAAAGTCAAAGTCAAAATATATTTATTCACGTAAACCTATTACAGGCATTTATGAAACGTCATTAATTTTATTTCTTTTGAATGATTCTACTCCTGCTAGTAGAAGACTAAGCAGCAAAGTGGTCCAATAAGTAAGCTGTTAGCAGAAGACCAGCAGATTCCAGTGACCTGTTAATGTTTAATCTGACTGAGAAAGGAATCTGCAACGAAAACTCAGCTATATCAGATTTACAAAATAAAACATATACAGAACTGCACCACAACAATCAATTAATAACCTTTTAAATTTAGTTAGTAGCTATGAGATTACAATACCTGGTACAGCAGTACCCAACCGGCAAGTCAGAATTAAGATAGACTACATCCCTATGTGCGACCTGAAAGTCGATAAAACGCAAAAACCTTTGCTAATTTAAGAACAATAAATTGTAAATATAAAAACATTCAAATGTTTTAAAATTACTAACTACAATAACTTACTTATCAACTAAATAAACAATAAATATATATCGTACAACATATACAAATAATAATATAATACATACATATAATATACAAACATACACAATAATATATATGCGGACTTGTTTTGTTTTTCATGTAAGTAATTGGTGAGCAAATATTTAAAAATGTTGAGCGAAGGTGCTTTTCGTATAGTGTCTGATTCCAGATGCTAACATTCATGGAGCTCGCGCGCCACTTACCATCAGGTGGGCGCAAGGTCACATTTCGTGCTAGTATAAAACAATAAAAAAAATATAAATTATCCTATAGGCTTATTCAATACAAAACGCACTCTAAAAACGTGCCACTTGCCACATGTACCTACCAACTTTGGGGGCCAATTCTCAAGAAATTATATTTTATAAAAATTCTGTTACTATGCATACAAAAAGACTATTTTCACTCGATATAAATATTAATATTATTCGCTCTCGACGCTTGCTTTGCGTCGCTCGCGACTGTTGGTGCAGCTACATGACTTCGATTGATTTTGCGGGAACGTTTTTGTATCAGTGAGGGCCTATCTGTAAATATCGATGCTTGCACCCCACGCGATTTTTCTCTATTTTACTATGATTACACACAAACACACAAGCTTACCCGCCCTTCCCACTTCCTCCCCTATACATACACACACACACAAACACACAGTCACACACACACACAGTCACAAACATACACAAACACACACATACATATCCAAACATTGCACCCACACGCACATACTAAAATTGTAACTGTTTTTATTCTATTTTTCTTCTAAATTGTATGTTCATTATTGGAAGACACTGTCTCCTGTTATACAGCTCAGCTCATGCAGGAGACAGGGTTCACCATAACGAATCAATATTCTTATTGTGCTAATAAACGATTTGTATTACGTAATATATGTTTAAAATGTCTGAATTATTTCCTAAAAAGTTGATAAGACTACATTTCTCTTATTTGTTGAAGCGTGGAAGCGAGATGGAAGCAAAAGAGCTAACCCTCTTAAGCGTATTATTACGTTGTTCGTTTCCCAATAAAATTATAAATAAATAATGATCGCTAGTGTGGATTCGGTCTTAATACGATACGCCACAGTGATATAAATGTGGACCCAGCTTACAATAACGTAAGTGCCATAAGTGCTCTTGCGTCAGACAGTGCCGCGTAAGAATCATTATAAAATTTGCCATTGTTCAGTATTCGCAGAACGCATCTCGAAGCCTCAGGAAATAACACCGATCCTATAGTCTACAGTACTTATAGACGGAGTACGTATGGGAACTGAAGAACAATGTCGAAGACGCAACATAAAGTTGAATATTTGTAATTAAATTGGAATTATCATAATACTGCATTTTACTAGCGGTTAAAACCGTAGATTTAAAAAATGGCGTAGAATGCAACAGCTGATTGCTGACCTTCAAAATAAATTTACATAAAAACCCATATATTTATGTTTATTTTTAATAGTATTTAATTATTCTAAGTACAGTGTAAACTCTATATAACGATATATATAATATGTTTAATTGACATATTATTATTATTTACATTGTGTGTGACACGGCCCGTATACAGCCACGAACTAGTATTAAGATTTGATATTTATTATTATTGTTAGATTGTAAGCTGACGCGGCCCTTTTACAGCCACGAATTTATATTTAGTTGACACGGCCTATTTACAGCCACGATCTTATATTAAGTTATAATTACCCTGCTTATGACAATAATGCTATTATAATACACATAAATCTGGATTGTTTACCCGTTACGGTCCAACCATGATTACCTAACTTATGTTTGTTTATATATTTTGTATGTTTTTGTTTTATATTATTTTAGTGTTGACAATATCCAAGTTGTTACAAGATAACGTATGGAAATAAATAATTTGATTTTGATTGATATATTTGTATATTTTATGGCGTTATAGAGAGTTGTCGTTAAATGGAGAGAAGAAAAATCAGAATTAGAAGGCAAGCTAAACCATCTAAAGCCAATTGATTTCGACGCTTTAGGGAGTTTGACATTGCGTCATTGTAATTGTATTTATCTTAATGCACTCGCAATCCTCTGCCACACTCTTAAAGGTTAGCTGTTATAAAATGCCGGAACGCATTAAGTTCGCCCTTGTACACTACTTTTTAAGTTATTTTATGCAATAAAGAGTTTATTAAATAAATAAATGGCAGCTATAGTTCTAAAGGACTTGATTGATACGAAAACTAAAAAAGAGATTGCTCAAAACCAGGCCCCAACTTTGTTGTTGAGGCCAACAAAATATAATTTAATAATCATATCTTATTATTGTGTTTTTTTTTTTATTTAAACATCTGATGTAACCCAGCAATAAAATATAATTTAATTAAATAGTCAATTGGTTAAGATTTATGTATGAAATACACACATCAAAAGTGTCTAGGGATCAACATATATTTTTGCAATAACTTTTCTCCTGATTGATATTCATTAAAATTTTCTTTAAGGATTGATCAAATAAAATGTTTTCGTTTGTCTACAGTAACGATAAACCAAGTCACCTTTGCATTAGTAAAAAAAATTGCCATTTTCCTAATAAAGGGATTTTTGACATTTGAACCACTAACATTAAAGTTCGAAAAAAAGACTGAAATAACAGTTTTTTTTTTAATTTTATTGGGTAACTTAAACAATTAATAATCCGTGTTTCTACCGCGAACACTAACAACACAAGAACATCGGTTTGGCATACTCAAAATGAGTTCATCCAAATCACGCTGTGGAATGGCCGCCCATGTTCGTTGCAACAACAATAAAAGGTCTTCTTGTGACTGGATACCCTCCATATTCGGCAGAGCTCTTCTCTGAAGAATATCCCATGCATGCTCAATCGGGTTCAAGTCTGGCGACTGAGCAGGCCAGGGCAGGACATTGATGTTAGCTGCGGCGAGAGTCTGTCTTACAACTCTTGCGGTGTGCGGTCGTGCATTATCATGCATTAACTGAAATAAGGGACCGATATGCACTTGTAGAGGAACGATGACGTCTGATACAACCGTCTCAGCATAAATTTGAGCGTTGAGGTTGCCTCTGATCCAAATCAACTCAGTTCTTCCGCCGATCGAAATACCCGCCCATACCATGATGGTTCCACCACTATAAGGATGGACTTCCTGGCAGGATTTTAATCGCTGTTGGCGTCCAGGGGTTCTCCAGTGTCGTATACGTCTTGTATCCGGCCTCATACCAAAACGAGACTCATCAGAAAAGCACACGAAACGCCATTGTTCTTCTGTCCAATTTCTGTGTTCAAGAGCCCATTGATATCGAGTCCTACGATTGTGCATTGCTATAGGTGGTACCCGTAGCGGTCTTCGGGAATGAAGGTTCACTTCATGCAAGCGGTTTCTGACTGTTTGGTCGCTAATTAAGTTCCCTGAAGAGCGATGAAGGCTCACGGCTAACATCATGGCGGTTATTGTTGGAGTTCTTCGAGCTGTGATTTGAATGTATCGGTCTTGTCTCCGTGTGGTGCAGCGATACCGTCCTCCATGGCGCTCAGCCACGGTACCAGTGGTTCGGTAACGTGTCCAAAGTCGACTGATAACACTCTGACTTGTATTCAGAGCTAAAGCCACAGTACGTTGCCGGGAACCAGCTTCTATCATTCCCACGGCTCTGATCATTTCTTCCCTGCTTAAATGACGTCGCCGCTCCATAATAACGTTGGTTTTAATCAGTAGTAGGGAAACAGTAGCACTAATAATGTCTTCAATGCGTCTTATGTTTTTATAGGGAAAATATTGACAGCTGATTTTCATCTTTTACTCGAATTTGATTGACAGTTCCTGTTTTAAATTATGAAATGCACCAAAAAGGATCCATATAAATTTATAAAATCATAAATTTATTACAAAGCCACATCTCAATCACAAGAAATCCGCATAAACATGCTTGATCCCTAGACTTTTTTGATGTGTGTAGTTACAAAACACTATTTATACGATTAGGTTCTTTATTATGATCAGGTACTTTATTACAGATAAAACACTGAATTTCAAATTGACGGGATAGAAACTATGTTATTATTAGGGAATTTTTTTGTCAATTGTCGTCATGCTAGGGTAAAATAAATTACAGATTATGAAATCACAATATATTAACTATGAAATAAAAAAGAAATCATTATGACACATAAATATTTTTGCACAGTGGTATAAATGACATTAGTGTAGAAACTCTGGGCCCATGGAGTCCAAGCGCAAAAAAGATTTTAAATGACAACACCGCGTCTTGTCTCCTCCGGTGACAAGAGGGCTGGCTCTTTCTTCGCCCAAAGAATCAGTATTGCAATTCAGTGGGGAAATGCAGCCAGCGTTCTTGCCACCATTCCACGCGGACGGGACTCATATCCCTATCCTTAGTATTAATATTAATTTTATTTTATATTTTGTAAATATTTTTTCGAATAAAGGGAAAAAAAAAAATTTTTGTAATGTCCGTAATTTTATTTCCTATAGTTAATAAACATTTCTCAAAAGTACATGAATAATCTTTTAAAATGCTGTATACTTTCCAACTTTTTCCAAACCCAAAGTACTGTTAGCAGCACGTGCGCACACCCTCGGCGTTCAGAAACGTGACCACAAAAAAGAACCCACTCGCCCGCTTCGAAATTCTGTGAAGTCATCATTTATATTATCCTTAGGGAGTCGCCACTTTTGTCAAAACCTTAATGCGCTATCACGTTTAGTTTTTTCAACGAATCCATTAAAGTTAATGCACCTAGCTAATGTCGCTACAAAAACTGGGAGGAAATAGGAAATACCAAACGATTGAATTTAATAATCTTTATTCTTAATCATCACAGTCCCCTAGAACACAGAGTCCTAGAACTCCACTGTTGGAGATGGGCCTTCCAGATATTTCTGGAGAATTCGGTCAATGTGCCAAAACACAATTCGAATTTTTATGCGACTTGCACAGCCGCCCTCTCCGTTCCTCTCATAACAATCAACTTAAAATCCCACCCCACACTCCTAGCAGATATTCAGATTCTTTCACCGTATCTGCTGCTCGCTAGTGGAACAACTTTAAAATACATAATCATCATTTTCATCATTAGAACACAGTGTCCTAGACCTCCACTGCTGGAGATGGGCCTTTCAGAACATATATCTGGAGAATTTGGCCTACATATCATGTCAATTTTTAATGACAATTTATTATCGATTCCACAAGTTGGTTTTAGTGGAACCGGGACCGACGGCTTAACGTGCTCTCCGAGGCACGGCAACGGTAGTGTTGTTAATCTATGACAAATGTACGTAAGAAAAATATATTGCTCATTGGTACATGCCGGGTGGGTTTGAACCGACCTTTGTAGGATTCAAGGAACGCCTTCCATTTCTTTCTGGGCACCTTACCGCCCCCCTCTAAGCGTCCAGCGCCTATAAGGGGGCATTATCGCCCACTTTGAGAAAGACTGGTGTAGCGTATTAAATATTTTAACAAAAAAATTCGTTTTATACACGATACTAGATTCTATACTATTTGTATTGTATACCTATCGGCAATGATAGGGGACTTGTGTTAAAACGATAATTCCGGGAAGTTGGCCATTGTTAGTGCACGGTTCAGTGAGTTAGGAGCTAGCTCCGCCAACCACATTAAACAACACTAATGACGCTGCCAACAATGACAATCACAATAAAACTATCAATTTTAATATCACATCAAAAGATCTACTAGTACCATATTTTTTTTTAAATTTATTACAGCCCCTAGAACACAGCTTCCTAGACCTCCAATGCTGGAGATGGGCCTTCTAGAATATATATCTGGAGAATTTGGCCTACACTCGCCACGCCGGCCAGACGGCTTGGCGAGGAAATTTTAATAAATTATATTTAAAAAAATATATATAATAAATTAATATAAATACTATAAGTGCTTAAAAAATAAATAATATATCATTTAAGTATCCAAAAGTGATGCTTCGTTCGGAATAGATCAGATGTTTCGTAACTTCCCATATATGATCATTCCTCATTTTACGTAACAAAGATTTTTAGCACAGACTCAGATGTAAATTAATCAAAGTTCGACAAAACGCTATATTGTTCAGAAAAGTATGCTAATACAATATTGCATAATCCGGTCAGTGTGAAAAGTAGGTTGCGTGTTATCGGAAATTTCGTGTTTGCGGTGCTATAACTGCAATTCCTTATTAGGATCATTTCTAATCATTATATTTCACTCGAACGGTACCATTATCGGTCACGCTTTCTTCATAGCTTTTTAAATTGTTTGCTTATCTATTTCATAATTCAAGTAGAAAATAATTGTAAAATAACATGTAATAGAACTGTCGAATCTCTTCAATTGAGCGTGTTCTATATTACTATTAGACAGACAATTGGACGCAGTTACGCAAATCCACAGTTATTCAGAAATTTAATTATATATCTTCCTCTTCGCTCTACTGTTAACAATCAACTTAAGATCCCTCCTCACACTTTCAGCAGATATTCAGATACTTCCACAGTCTCCGCAGCGCGTCGAACGTATTTAAAAAAATCTCCTCATTGCCCATTTCTTAAATAAACAAAATAATCCGACTTCGTGATATCTATCTCTTTTTATTTGTCAATAATAATAATACATACTACAAATAATAGTGTGTATTATTATTATTAACATTTGTGGGTACAAAGGCGAGCTTAATGCTATATCATCATTCCGGATTTGTTTCAAATTCTTTTGTCGTTGTCGCCACAAATTTATGGAATGATCTTCCTGTAAACATAAGACAAGCAACTACCAGATCTTTGTTTAAAAAACTCGTATAATAATAATAATAAATAATAATAATAAATATTTCCAGACAGGTCACACAGCGCCATCTAGTTTCTGTGGTAAGCTACGAGGCTTGTGTTACGGAAACTGGATGGTTGATAAACTACATATTATACTTTTTTTTTTTTTTGTAAATATATACATATTATACATATAAACACCCAGACCAAGACAAATTATACAATGTACAACTTGCCCCCGGTGGGAATCGAACCCACAACCTCCCGTGTTCACGGCAACGTTTGTTACCACTAGACCACGGAGGCGGTCGATCTACACTACCTGAAAAGCTCCTCACAATATTAGTAAGTGTATATATGTATGTTTATGTATAGTATTATGTATGTATTAGTATATTGATATTATAGTATATATAATATGTAAGTGTATAATTAAGCTGTTAATTTTTCTTCCTATTTTTTAAATATTTATTTCATTGCACCTATAATAGTTCAAATTTGTCCCAAAGGTTTGGCTGTCAGAAAATGTCTACGGGCATTAAGTCCGCCTTTGTACTTCGTGCAATAAAGTTTTAAATAAATAAACTAATATATTATATAAATATTTTATAAATGCATTTTCTACCTACTAACCTTTGTGTGGGGAGCCATTATAAGCGGGTGCAGAAATACTATTGTGATCAACAATAATTAAAAAAAAATACATAATAATTTAATTAATTAATCCTACATATTAAATAAATATATACATACCTACATAAATAATAAATACATATCTAAGTACATGGTAGAAAGTTTTGGTAAGTTATTGTGTTTATGGTGTAAAAAATTGTATAAATTGTCTTTAAATATTTTGAGAGATGGAGCTTGTCTGATTATCAAATGTAGTCTGTTCCACTGGTGAGCTGCAGATTCTGAAAAGGAATCTAAATATCTGCTGGAAGAGTGGGGAGGGATTTTAAGTAAGTTGTTATGGGAAGAACGAAGTGAAAAACCGTGCGAATCCCAAAGAAATTAAAAACGATCTTTTGGGCAAGGTGCATTGGGATTATAGAGAATGCCGTACAGAAAATTGTTGTGTAAATAAATTGTATTTTTTTTTTTCCTTCATTTTGTTATGTATTCTTGTTGGTATTTGTATAGTGTTTGATGATGGGCTTACAGTAAAGTTGGCTAAATGAGAACCTGCTTCATTCAAATGCGTAGTTTCTGTCCACCCCGAAAGGGATAGAAAGAAAGAAAGAAAAAAAAATTACTTGTCACATTAACAAACAAAAAAAAAGAAAACTTAAAATTAAAAGTGTGTGGTGACAAATAGGGAATCAGCTCAGCATTGAGCTGCGACGCTTTAAGAGTCACAGCGCTGATTTTCAGCTAATCATGATACGGTCGTGATGATACTTTACTATTAATTTCATAAGTAGTTATTACGAATTGATGTAATGCCGAATAACTGGAATTACTTCGATCCAATGAGCACCGTTGGAGAATTAATCGAGATTCACAAATAGATAGGTTTGTTACATGTACGTAACTATTGGTGGCGTATAACCGTATTGACCAGTGAGGTAAATGAGTACTTAGCTAAAAGTGAAAGTGGGAACTCGCCAGTTATCGATAGTCTGCTAGTTTTTATCACAAAAACAGCATCCAGTTGCAATGATTCGTTCAACTCTTATCCAATTTCACCGGATTTAGTTATGAATCACCAATAGCTGTACTTAAAGCTACACTGAGAAAAATGGATCGGAATTGAATGTAGTGAATCGCCATGTCCCTTTGATTAGGCGAAAAATTCAACATATTTGTTCATGTGGCAGCATCGTTGACCAGCTTGTCAGAGAGTGCTGGACGTCGTTTCCGCCACGGTTCTATCAATAATGTAATCCACCGGGCTTTGGTTACTGCCGGGATCCCTTCGGATCTTGAGCCGTCTGGGATCTCTCGCAGTGATGGTAAAAGACTAGATGGATTGACTTTGGTGCCGTGGTCCATGGGTCGAGCATTGGTGTGGGACGCTACTTGTGTCGACACCCTTACCGGTCTCATGTTCAGGTCACATCTGTCAGGGCTGAGGCGCCTGCGGACTGCTAAAAAGGCCAAATGTCGCAAATACGAGTCTATAGCTAAACTACGTTTTGTGCCTTTTGGTCTTGAGACAATGGGACCGGCCCCCACGGCGCTAAGAAGTTCTTTAAAGAACTGTCTAAGCGGCTGGTTAACGCTGTATGTGATAAGAGGGCTGGCAGTTTTTTCGCCCAGCAAATCAGCATCGCTGTGCAGCGGGGGAATGCTGCGAGTGTTTTTGGCACACTGATCAAGTCATGGGTGAATAATTTTATATATAGTTTAGATCTTAATTTTAATTATATTTTTAATTTAGTTTATATATTTTTATTGTTATTTAAATCATTGTACTGTTTTTTATTCTTAATAAATTACCTATTATATTGATTTATTACTATTTATAAATAAATCGAAATAACGAAGGAATGCGATGCCAGTAAATTATAAGATGCATGTGTCAAGTAAATCATGGAAGCGTGTAAATTTCATATCTACCTGCTCACATTTCGGGAGTCGGGTATAAGATTAGCTTTCGATTTGACGCAAATCCGATCAGATATTTTACGGCTTTGATCATTATTATTCACTAGCTGTTTGACCCGTCTTTTACCGTGTAACATTTTTAACAGTATCATCTAAGTAGTAGATTCACATTTCAAAACATTATTTATTTAAAATATTCTTGCATTAAAAACACCCTAGACCTCCACTGTTGGAGATGGGCCTTCCAGAACATATATCTGGAGAATTTGGCCTACATTCGTTTTGGTACACTAGAGACATGGACGAGCTTGCCATTTGTTATGATGGGCCTAAAGTAAAGTTGTCTTAAAAAATGTGAATCCGCTACATTAAAATTAATATATATATATCGTGGTTTCTGACTACCTCGTAAGGTATACGGTCGTGATGATACTTTACTATACTTTTACATTATTATACAGTTTAAAAAAAAAGCAATAACAAGAACAAGCTCGCCGATGTCCCTAGCGTACCAGACTCGAGAAATATCACAAATAAGTTATTGTGTTTCCCAAAGCTGGATCAAGACTAGCAAGGTCTAGCTGGTCTCGATCTTGGTCTTACACTCCTAATCTTGGTCTTGGAAGAATCTTGCAAGACTGAAAATATATATTATATTTGTCCTAATTAAAATAAGAAAACCTTATGAGATTTTAGTGTCTGTCCGCAAACTACTATCTCGAGAACTTCTCGTCTAATTTCCTTGAAATAATAATGGAACAAACTGACAGAGAAATTGGAGAAAAAAAATGGTTTAGTAATGTAGGCAATAGGCAAAAAGCAAGGACGGACAATCAGACATTCGTACATACAGACAGCCAAAGATTCTTTCACATTCATAATATAAGTATGATGGCGACAATATCGACAGGGAAAGATAAATTTATTAAGCCTTTAAGATCTAAAAGCCGTAGTAATTGCCTCCGCCATAATTCCCGGTGCTTTTGACGATGTCAAGTTTTATTATTTTTGTTGGTGGTCTAGGAAGTTTTCCAATAACGTCAGACATATATCTCATTTCGTGTATATCATGTAGGAGGTACATGATTACACAAGAGTACAGCAAAGTTGAAATTAAGTAGGAGGTGTTACATCAGTTGACCCCGGGCTAGCTGACAATTCGGGCGACTACTAAATCACATTTGTTGCTACCATCTTGTAGCTTTTTATCACTTCGTTTTAAGATTCTTGCAACAATATATTAATTGAAATTTGTCGAGTTCTTTTTCGTAGTTGCTACACTCTTGGCAGAGTGGTCGTCACTTGAGTGTCAGTGGACGCTTAACAAGCCGTCGCCACTCATCTCGAACTGCAGCCTTACTGGAGCACTCATGTAGGGGGTAATCCATTGCTGCTTTAACCTGGAGGTTAACCCTAACCTACCATAATTTGAATTAGACTACCCAGTCTAATTCAAATTATGCCGTAAGGTTTTTTCATTTGTCAGAAAATGGACGCGTAGAGATAATGGATACGGGTGCACCGGGTGTGGAGGTACATATTTTTGGGTGTGGTTTAATTGTTAAATGGGAAAGAAGAGATGAGATAGGTTTGGTTTAATTTAAGTATTGTCAATAAAATAAAATAAATAAAGAGATTATAGCATCCTTCAAATACTTACCGTGGTATAGCTTGTAGAACACGCTCATAAAGACCTCGTTTAATGAAGTGACCTATAGATTTCATGTGTGCCAGACATTACGTTGCCGCTTCGGGCTTTGTACTTTCTCCCTTGGTCTTGTTTAAAAACGTCTCCAACGCATGATTGACGCCCGTCTATTGTTAACTTAACTGCATTATGTAATTTGATTTGGCTCGCCGTCGCTCAAATTCTTTAAAGAGCCAGTTTTGTTAATGTGTAATGATGTGTATTCATAGCATTGCCATTTAATTGTTGGGTAATAAGCACGCTCTTTGCCCATTTATTGCCTAAGATTTGTCAATTTTCTTTTGACTAATATTATAAATGTATCATGTCTTGTCATTTACTGAACCAGTTTCGTTAAAATTTGGGAATCATGGCCCTTGTAGTTTAGATGGATAATGGCTTTATAACCCACGGCCATATAACTGCTGTCTCCAAAATATTTTTTTTACAAATTTAATTAAACTAAAAACTTACATCTTTAAACATAAAATACTATTAATAAAAATAAACCTAATTAATAAATAAAAATATAACTAAAAACTAAAATGAAGAAAAAACAAAAAATAATAATATTATAAATAAAAAATTTGCTCCAAATCACTGCCAATGGGCAAGGTGCCAAGGATACTGGCAGCATTGCCACGTTGAATGGCAATACTGATCCTTTGGCCCAAATATTGCCCAGCCCTTTTGTCTCCCTTAATCAAAATCAAAATATCTTTATTTTCCAGAATACTGTACAAAATAATAATGTGGTCTTATGCATAATTTCCGAAGCTTAATTTAATAAATATACCTGTACAGTTCTCCCAAAGTGATAATGCGCATAGAAATCTTCGTCACTGTTCGGCAACGGTCGTATTCCCCGAGCGTCGGAAGACGATATGTATATAGAGTGGTTAAGTGCATTTTCTTCATGCATAACTTAGTAGAATTATGTGTTTTGTGCTAGTTGTTAGTACGTTTTCCTATTTTACAAAATAAACTATTTAAAGTTGAATAAGATAATTAAAGTTGAAATTAAATTCACCTTTGAAAACAAAACCAAGAACGGTGTGTAATATCAGCTCTATATAATTCCACTCAGAGAGAACACATGCAGTCACCGACCGCCCGAATTGTTTTCGATTGTGTACACATGATATTGACTTCTATTTCTTTCGAACAAGGTGCAAAATGCAAGTGCAATGTTTAGGCTCTTACGATTCAATGATTCGGGTGTTTCCGGGAATACGACAATTAGCGAAGATCTGTATGTGCATTATTAATTTGGGAATACTGTACATAACAATAAAATCACTCGTAAGAGGGCAAAACAAAAAAATAGAAAAATAAACTAGTGTTGGAAGAGTGCATGTGTGTTATGTTAGTGTACCTAAGTGTACAACTGCCTCCGTGGTCTAGCGGTTAAGTCCGTGGATTTAGACTCGGAGTTACCGGGTTCGATTCCCGGTCGGGACACAATAATGTAAATAAATACATTTAATTAATATTTAAATTTATTTGTGATATTTCTCGAGTTTGGTACGCTGGAGACATCGACGAGCTTGCCACTTGTCATGATTGGCCTATAGTAAAGTTGGCTAAATGTGAATCCGCTTGTTTATAAGCGTGGTTTCTGACCACCCCGAAAGGGAAACGGTCGTGATGATACTTTACTTTACCGAAGTGTTAATTTTAAGTTTTACAAGGCCCTTTTACAGCTGCAACTAGTATTTAATTTTATTTATAATAACTTAAGAATTTGTATTTAGTTTTATGTTGGTATCTCAACTCAAATGCTACATTAACCTCCAGTCCTGTTCCTTGCCTATAGTTCCATAACACTCTCCAGGCAGGACAAATCAATGTATATTTCAATGTGTAAATTGTGCACAAGAATAACTAATAACTATTGACTTAACCAAATTCCGGTGGGAATGTATGGTTGTAACAGAATAAATAAATAAATAAAATAAATATGCAGAACCTTGAAACCTT
The DNA here is from genome assembly GCA_910589645.1 of Tinea semifulvella. Taxonomy (NCBI): domain Eukaryota; kingdom Metazoa; phylum Arthropoda; class Insecta; order Lepidoptera; family Tineidae; genus Tinea; species Tinea semifulvella. The sequence goes on from OU342599.1 coordinate 10,858,382, forward strand.
GGAATGGACATAGGGAATCGACATCGACATTACAGACGAAGTCGCAAAATCATCTAATGATATGAACCACGGCCTGAAGGTTGTGGTTCATATGCCTGACTCACATAAGGAGACCTCAAGGCGCCTACGAAATAAAACCTTATAACCGTCTAACTTCACTGTAGGCCCTATGCACAGCTAAGTCTGAGTCGTCGTTAGTACAGCTAGTTTTATTACAAGTACTTGTATAGCGTCAGCTCTATAAATTGCAGATCAAAGCAATTTCTTTACAACTTTTTGGTTAATTATAAACTTGACAGAAACACTGATAAACAGTTTCTTTTGTACTCTGACACCGTGATTACTTTCGAAGTTAAAAGGAATTTATGTTTTATGACCCGCCATTATCTTTAGCGCTTCTCATTTCAAAGTTCATTTGAATGTTTTTTTTTGTTTTCCTCAACCCGCGGGGTGCATTGTTGAAGAATGGTAGTGCAGCTGAATTGCTTGTTTGGTCATTTCTTTTAAGTTTGGTATAAACATTAAATACAATAGCATACCCTAGGATTTTGTTTTGAATGACAAAAGTATTTGAAGAGGCTGTCTGCAATATGTTTTGGATTTGGTTAAGCGTCGCCATAGCTGTTTTTTTTCCATCTGATGGTAAGCAAGGAATCAGACACTAATTTATTTATTTAAAAATTTTATAGTAATTTACAATCGGCGAACATGATGCCGTAAGGCATTCTCTGACCGTTGACCGTTGGGACAAATGAGATTTCTTCATTAGATCGAGCATAGTGAAATGATATTAAGAAAATATTTTTATTCCAATAAATACTATAAAAGTAAGCAATTCCTATATAAACATACATATAATAATATATACATAACATTAATACATAAACATATATTATAAAAATAACTACTGGTTTTAAGATAATCATATTTATTATACATAATACCACAAAACCAACTACCCACCAGGGTCTCCACTAATGACTAACATTAGTCTCTAACACTATACCGACTTGACTGGACATGAATTGTCTGTTCGCAACCTACCGTAGCGACTATCCTACGCTTATATTTTTCCAAGACTTTTGTCGTACACTAAAGATGTGGAACACAGTCTATGCGTTTCCCTATTCCTAAATCCTGGCGTCCTATTTTATTTTTCTTTTCTTTTTTATAGCAACACGATAGTCAGTGGCGCGCAAGGTCCATGAAAGTTAGCAACTGAAATCAGACACTCATGACTGACATCAGTCCCATACACTATGCCGGCTTGACTGGGCGTGACGGCAAATCGAGCCTGATCCCAAAACGTGTAGATACACTCTTCTGGGTTTATCGACCCGAGCGGTGAATACTTCCCCGCTTCGGCAGACTGGGCAAATTACCAGTATCTGCCTACCACCTATTTGTTGTTCTCGTTGAAAGTATGTGCCATTTGCAATGGAAGAAAGAAAGAAAGAAATATGTTTATTCATCGCAAAACAGATACAACTTACACAATTAAGATATGCAGCACAACGCGCCCGACAGGCACCCAACAGTACTCCAGGATATAGCCGTGGCACGGACCATGAATTGATATTAAAATATGGAATTGACCGATCCCACACCCCACAGCCACATCCCGAGCACCATTAGGCAGCCATCGAGGAGCGCTGCACTACAATTCACACCGTAATTCCTGCAGCGATGAACGGGCCCTAAGCTCAGCATGTGTCGCGAATTACATAGTTGGATCCGCGACGCTGTTCTTCCTCTAGTACCCAATAAAATAATATATATATTTTTAAATAAATAATAAATAACAAGTACTTATATACTTACATATTATAACCATAAATTATGTCAAATCCAACTTTTACTTTCAAGGAGAACTAATATTGTAAACTTGCTATGGTGATATTTATATAAAAATAATAATATATATTTATATAAAATAATAGAAACAAAACTTACATAAAACTGTGTGGGGACCGAAAACCTAGTCTCCTCTTCCTACTCTCCTCGTGCTGGAAGTACAACCCAGTTTCAACGTACTTTGGGTTTAAATACGCTCAGAACTACATTGTGAGCGTGAAAAATTTTCTTGATAGGCCGGAATGTCGGTCGTCAGTGGCTGGCGTCAGTTGCTTCACTCCGCCGATCAGGTTCAAATTCAAATATTTATTAATAAAAAAAAGCCTCATACAAAATAGCTTAAAAATTATACTAGTTACATAAAATAACAAGTGAAAAACAAAATACAACATTACTTTAAAAAAAATATTAAGTAATGTAGGGGGCAGGCTGGTGCTTTAACTAATAATGTGCCCTGGGCTCCACAACATGGGATCTGTGCTATGGAGACCCAGTGCTTTCCCATCTTCACGATTGCATTTACATTACGTTGGCACGATGTCACATGTCGTGAACAGTATAAAATAAAATAAAAACATACCGGCCTTTGACCGCAATCCAGCGCGCGTTGTGTTTCGGCCCAGAATTCGAAATCATTGCGGAGTCCTATATCATGAAATCGAGAATTCCACGCTTGATGTCTTCTTCGTTGCCCGAACGATTTTCTTTCTTCTTGATTTATAACGCCCTTGCACGGAGTACTACGGCGCGTAATTATGAAACCTTATTTATGGTTGTATGTTTAATAACTGATCACATTAAGATTAAACGTATGATCGGATTTATAGGATTTATGGCTTCATTCATCCACCAATAATACTAAAATTAATTTCTAATTTATTTCCTAGAGAAACCATGCAATTTATGATATTAAATGAAATATTTTCTCAGTTATTATAGACAACTTTACTTAATTATTTTATTTTAATTAATTTTTTAATTTGTTATTTAGATTTAGTTTATTTTTTTAGGTTAATTATTATATTGTAATTCTTTTATATTGTTTGTATATTACTTCGAATAAAAATATTTAGAAATCTTTTTAATTTAATTATTAATTTATAGACAACTCACATGTTTCGCCAGTGACGGCATGCAAAATTTTATATTCTTTATTCTTAGTGTATCACCGTACATTCCCACCGGAATTTGGTTAAGTCAATATAATTTAAACAAAATTGTACACAATATATATTTAACGTTAAAATACCTGTCTTGCCTGGAGAGTGCAATGTGAAGACAAGGAGCAGAACTGGTAGTGTCATAGGAACATTAACACAATAACAAAAAATAACCAAAAATATACCTAGGTACCTATATTAAATATAAATATCTACCTACCTTAGGTAAATAAATTAAGCTGTTGTTGCGGCTGTATGGGCCTTGTCAGTTAAATTATATTACATACCTGCCTCCGTGGTCTAGCGGTTAAGTCCGTGGACTTAGACTCGGAGGTACCGGGTTCCTGATTCCTGGTCGGTACACAAAAATATTTATTAATGTAAATAAATACATTTAATTAATATTTAATTTATTTGTGATATTTCTCGAGTTTGGTACGCTGGAGACATCGACGAGCTTGCCACTTGTCATGATTGGCCTATAGTAAAGTTGGCTAAATGTGAATCCGCTTATTTATAAGCGTGGTTTCTAATGTTTATTGTTGAGATTGCTTCTATTGTGTTATGTTCTTGATTTATTACGTTCATTTTTTCCGTCGGGGTCACCAATTTAGTGTAGAAAATAATAGATTGATTTAATAAGACTTTAGGAATGTTTTTATTAATTATCAAGTGACGTATTTATTTACATTCTGACAGGTGCTTGTCTGTCTGACTTAGGCCATGACAATAAAGGAGGTTACTATAATTACATACCTACTTAACTAATTAAATTAAAATAAAATTAAATAAAAATAACTATTATAAAAATTAATTTACAAATTCAGAAACATTGGCACAGTCTTATAAATCATAATAGTTGTTTCTATCTGTGGAAACTTTTTAGTGGTTTAAGTGTTTATATTTATGTCCAATTAAAATTCTGTAATCATAAGTTTTCCTAATAAAATAAAATAAATTAATAAATAATAATTGGTCCAATAGGTTTCAATGTCAAATATAATTCATTAAATAATTATTATAGTATTGCGTAATAGTCAGGTACAGTATTCCCAAATTAATAATGCACATACAGATCTTCGCTAATTGTCGTATTCCCGGAAACACCCGAATCATTGAATCGTAAGAGCCTAAACATTGCACTTGCATTTTGCACCTTGTTCGAAAGAAATAGAAGTCAATATCATGTGTACACAATCGAAAACAATTCGGGCGGTCGGTGACTGCATGTGTTCTCTCTGAGTGGAATTATATAGAGCTGATATTACACACCGTTCTTGGTTTTGTTTTCAAAGGTGAATTTAATTTCAACTTTAATTATCTTATTCAACTTTAAATAGTTTATTTTGTAAAATAGGAAAACGTACTAACAACTAGCACAAAACACATAATTCTACTAAATTATGCATGAAGAAAATGCACTTAACCACTCTATATACATATCGTCTTCCGACGCTCGGGGAATACGACCGTTGCCGAACAGTGACGAAGATTTCTATGCGCATTATCACTTTGGGAGAACTGTACATAATTTTCTTTTCTATCATTTAAGAAGTCATTTATGGAGTAATAACACCGTTCATTTCATCACTTTCGAAGTATTTTTTACAAGTAGTATAATATACAGTGCCCATTAATTGTTTTATTTTATTTTATGTTTTTATGCTAGCACCCACCCGATGGTAAGTGGCGCGCAAGGTCTATTAATGTTAGCAACTGGAATCAGACACTCATGACTGACAGCAGTCCCTTACACTATGCCGGTTGGACTGGGCATGACATTTTGGTTTTTACCCAGCCTATAACTTGTGGATATACGAGTAGATCCGTCGCATCATCCAAACAACAACTGCAATCATTATTCACAGAAATCAAAGAAAAGGGATGTGCAGAAAAGGACTTCGTTTGAATGCGAAATAAACCAAGGTACTAGTGTTTGAAAGAAGAAGGATAACAACCGTGACGATAAAGATTGATGATAAAACTCTAGAACAAGTAAATGAAATTATATATCTGGGCAGTGTTTTCACTGCGGATGGAAAGTATGATAGGGATGTTGAAAGAAGATTGAACGCAGAGATAGTGTTCACTAATCGGCAGTCGAAATGTGAGTGAAAAAGCTTGGCTCGCCATACACAATGTCATGTTGGTACCAAAACTGATGTATAGAAGCAAGACGTGGATATGTCAGAATAAGCATGAGAGTAGGGTTAATTCGGTAGAAATGAGGTCGTTGCGTCGGATAAGCGGCGTCACTTTGGCGGACCGCATACGTAACGTCGAAATACGGAAAAGGAAAGGCATGCTACGATGGTTTGGGCATATTGAAAGGATGAGCGAAGAAGGATTGACGAACCAGATATATAATGCGAAAGTTGTGGGTAAAAGGGGCCCTGGCAGACCAAGACTCACATCATCAATAAACACTGGCTGAAGGCGCATTAAAAAGCCTTCGTAACAAAAGGGCATGTATGAAGAGGTTGATGAATGTTGACGAACCAAAAGAGGTATGTCGTGATCGTGTCAAGTGGCGCTCAATTGTCTCTGCCTACCCCGCAAGGGATCTGAATGAAGATATGTATATAAGTAAGATTAAATAAAAATGAAATTGAGTTAATATTTTGACCTTGTAAATCAACTTTCTTGTGTAAATACAACAGGCCCTTTTTATCTGTGTGGTCATTAGCATGGTTTAGAAAATGGAACTCGACTAAGTAGCTGTATGTACATACCATTGCATCTCTGACCTTCTTAAACTAGACTTAAGTAATTGTTTTTCTGTTTTAATTAACAATGATTGGCACTTTGTAATTAAAAGTTACTATTTTTGTATTACCTACTTAAATATTCATTTGTCAAAATATTAAATAATAAAATTAAAAATAAACTAAACTATAAATAAAAAATGTCCTCTGGAGACGTCCTATCCGAGATAGTCCCAAGGAGACTGGCAACATTTTCCCTTCGTATAGCGAGGCCAATACGTTGGAAGAAATAATTGCCTTGCTGTCTCCAGACCTTTCCGTCAGCCGCTTTGACAACTTCTTGGCCAAGCGCCTCGCTGACGGTCCCCATGGGGCCATCGTCTCGACCCCAAACGGCTTTTCCTTCAGCATCGGTTGGCACACTCCTTCGTCTCGGAGCTCGGACTGTCCATCCGCACCAGTGTCGATGCGGAGAACCAGTCGATCATCTCGGACACCACGGGCTTTCTTGTGCTAGAAGTGCTGGCCGCATTTTCGTCACGCGGCTTTTAACGACATCATCCGAAGGGCTCTTGTCACTGCTGGGGTACCCGCAATCTTAGAACCATCTGGGATTGTGCGGAGCGATGGCAAGAGACCCGACGGAATGACTGTTGGGCCGACGAAACTTGGCAGGTCTCTGGTGTGGGATGCGACGTGTGTAACTCCATCTCACATCCAGGCGACCTCGTCAGGCGCGGGAAGTGCGGCGTTTTCTGCGGAGAACCTCAAATTGCGCAATGAGACCATGGGGACCGTCAGCGAGGCGGTTGGCCAAGGAGTTGTCAAAGCGGCTGACAGAAAGGTCTGGAGACAGAAATTATTTTTGCCAACGTATCAGTCTCGCTAAACAGAGGAGAAATGTTGCCAGTCTCCTTGGGACTATCTCGGATGGGACGTCTCTAGAAGACATTTTTTATTTATAAGTTAAGTTGTCGAACCCCTAGGTTCGTGAGACGCACGGGTACTGTTACTCTAGTGAAGGCTCCCCTGCACCAAGTGTGTATTAAATTGCCGGCGGGTTGGCGGCAGAGATCCTGCTGAGGAAAACGAGGGAATAACCCCATACCCAACCCAGACTCATTTATCATCCGGGCCTGGACGACCCCAAATGTTAAATGTTGTTGCAAGGGATCTAACGTGAATGTTAAGCTTTTTTCTGTATTTATAATTTTGTTATTTTTTAATATTTTATTGTTTTTCTTCCCAAATGATGGTTATCATGTACTACTCCAGATACACATATTAATATTGTAAAAATTGACGTGTAAAAGTGCAGCATACATCTCTTTTTGTCCTATGCCTACTTGCAAAGTAAACGAATTGAATTGAATTGTATGGTTCTTTAATATAAGGGGAGACAAACGAACACACAGACAGACGAAGCTTCTTTTACATTTATTATTAGTATGGATTGAAATATAATAGGTATGTGATAGTTTCTTTAACGCCCATTAATATAAATAAAAGTGAAATTACTTATCTTGATGGAGTGAATAAAATAATTCTCGTACACAAAAGAAATTCCATAATTTCACCGAGCAATGAATCGGCGATCACACCCGCAGTCAAATTCTGATATTTTAAACGTTATTTTATGACCTTTAACGAACGGAACGCAAATGTTAAATTATTTAAGTTTATCTCGTATACCATTTTGTAATTTTGATGAGAAGTTAGTAAATAGCAACACGATTGTATATACCTTTTGAGGTGGTCAGAATCCACGCTTTTTGTCACGGATTCACAAATGGCAAACTCGTCAATGTCTATATAATTTGATTTTTATTTTTAATCCTGGTATTATAGATGTTCTTTTTATTTAGTGAGTTGGCTTGTGTGGTTGTAATGCAGTAATGTTTTATTTTTTTTCGCTATTGTAAATAAACCATGTAAAAACCTTTTTAATAGTTCTTAGAATAGGTACCTATTAAAAGACATTAATCTATTTGAAATTCAGTTGAAAAACAGTTGGTTTTCCATAATGAATAAATAAATGTCTCTATCGTACCAGACTCGTGATACATAACCTTTTTTTTTTAAAGTGTTCCGACCAATATTCGGACCCGGTACCTCAGCGTCTAAATGTATGGTCTTAACTGAGACCACGGCTGCAGTTTTGTTGTGGTAAATAGTTTTATTTGCCTTTGTATGTCGCGAAGCTAATTTTTAAAAACTACTTCGGACCGTGGAATTGTTAATAAATTGTCATTAAAATTGACATCAGATCCTCGCCAATCCGTCTGGCCAGGCGTGGCGAGTATAGTTCAAGATCTCGAACAAGTGACTAGGTAGCAAACTCCAATGAGTAAGCTGTTAGCAGAAGACCACCAACTTACTTGCTACTTCATCTACAGTCTTTTGTCGTAAGCTTAGCGCATTTCTATCAATAAAAGTGACAGTAAATATCGGAATACACTATTTTCAAATTTAACGATTGCGTTTCATGAGACAGAGTAGGGCCACAGCACAGCAGTCACAATAAGATTGTCAAGAAGGTAACTGATATGTGGGTTATTGGGGTACGACGACCCGCTGAGCGTGACCTTTACCGACACGATGTCGTCTGAGGCAAAAAGATATCAACCCGGAATTTAAATTCCACATTCTCAAATGTAAGATATACTTTTTGTATGTAGTATAATGTATATTAACAAATAGGTGGTAGGCGGACTGATAGTGGTAATTTGCCCAGTCTGCCGGGGCGGGGAAGTATCCACCGTTTGTGCCGATAAACCCAGTAAAGTGTATCCACACGTTTCGGGATCAGGCTCGATTACCCGTCATTCCCAGTTAAGCCGGCAAAGTGTTAGGAACTGATGACAGTCATAATTGCCTGATTCCAGTTGCTAACATTCATAGACCTCGCGTGCCACTTACCATCTGGTGGGCGCAAGGTTACATGTCCATATAGTATTTTTTTAAAATGTCGCAGGAAAATGAAGAAACCAGGGATTACGTAAAATTCCTAGAGATATCACGAAATCACAGAATAAAGCCGAATACTCATGAGACTACCTACTTTTCCTACCTGCATTTGTCATAGATTTACAACACCACTGTTCCCGTGCCCCGGAGAGCACGTTCAGCCGTCCGCGTCGGTCCCGCTTCGACTAATACCAACTTGTGGAATCGGTAATAAATTGACATCAGACCCTCTCCAACCCGTCTGCCAAGTTCCCCAGGAAAGGCCCATTTTTGGAGTTCACAGTGGAGTTCTAGAGGATGTGACTGCCATATTATTTTTTGACTACAATAGAATATGACAAGTGGCAAGCTCGTCGAGGTCTCTAGCGTACCAAACTCGAGAAATATAAAGAAAAGAAAGAAAGAAAGAAAAATATTTTATTTGTCACATTAACAAACGAGAAAAAAAAAAAAAAGTAAACTTAAAATTAAAAGTGTGTGGTGACAAATAGGGAATCAGCTCAGCATTGAGCTGCGACGCTTTTGAGAGTCACAGCGCTGATTTTCAGTTAATCCCTTAATATACAAGCATAAATGTGTCGAGGCTCTAGTGCAGAACTACAACAGTAAATAATATATAATTTATTATATATATATTACACAAATAAATAATAAACAATCATAATAAATGCATATTTATGAATGACACAAGAACGTAGCATTACATAATATATATCATATATATATACACATAAATATATACATATACACACATACATACAAATGAATAGAACATATCACATAAAAAATAATTAACCATAAAATTTTAAGTAGATATGCTGCTACAGTAGCAGTTGAGATGCCAACAAATACATTTTATATTTATTTTTAAAAGCCACCACCGACTGTACGTCGTGCAGAGGTGGAGGCAAGTTGTTCCAAATCTTTGCAGCAGCATACCTAAAACTCCCACGGAACGCGGAAGTCTTACACCGGGGAAGACATAGTAGCTTAAGACTAAAACGCGCACCATATCGCCTGGGGTTTTGTGGCCATTTCAGCTTATTGAAGAGGTACGTTGGGGAATTAAGTTTAATTACGAGTAGATGTACCGTTCTGCGTGCGCTCATTTTTAACCGCTTATTTTTATTAAGAAAAGGAGTAACATGAGTTCTGGGCGGTATAGGGTAACAGTACCGAGCACAGGCATTTTGGACACGCTGGATTAAACGTTCTGTTCTTGCCAGTAGACAAGGACCGTACACAGTGTCGGCATAATTGAATCTGGATAAGACTAGGGATTCACACAAATTTTCTCTTATGCTGACACTGATGTAGTTGCGTATCTTGTATAGAACTTTAAGTCTATAAAAAAATAATTTAATATTCTAGACTAGGAATCGAACTCGTACCGAGTCTGAATCCACGAATATTTTAAGCAAACTGCGATAATCAAGGTACAATTCCATATAAATAAAAAAAACACATAGAAAAAGAATTAAAAGCCACACCAAAAAAAAAAACTGGACGATAAATTGGACTTTAAATATGGGGCACAAGTTGCAGTTTATTTTTTGCGGTTTTCCCGCGCTGTCAACTTCCATATTTTACCCGACGTGTTTGAGCTATGGTGCCGTGAGTGACTCCAAGAAGAGTATCAAATTCTGCAGCATCTGGAGTTTGATGATGATCTCATTAACTCATAAAAAAGAAAGATATATTACGTCAGACTTGGCTGTATGGGCTAGACCCTTTGCCTTCCCTATCACCTCATTCATCATCCCATCGGGAGAAGAAAACAAAAAAAACAAAAAAAAACTGGAATTTAAATTCACATCAATATATGTAGCTCCAAAGCGAGCTGCTGACAACTGCAAGTGACTCATTTTGTTACTTTCGAAGAATTTTTAAGAAATGAGAACCCGATGCCCTGAATTATGCTATATCGTAATTTGCCACGAACATTCTTAGTTCTCGGAATGAAAGGCAAGAATGTTTCATGCGATTTAAATGTTCGCATATCTTACGGCCAATATTATGTAGGTATGTCTTTTATAATCATAGCCCTGAAGCGGTTTAGGCAAACTAATTCATTATGTACGGAATTTCAGTAGCTTTATAATCAAATTTAGTTACCTAAAAGTGGATTCCTTTATGCCAGTTTTATCGTTACAAATGAGTGGACTTATCCGAGCATTAAAGTTACATGATACGTATACTATACGTATTTACTGTGGTGTCAAGGAAAAAGGGGATAAGTGTATAACTTGAACTTTTCACTAGATGCAAATTAAGAAAACAACTTTTTTTTATAATTAGAAGTTTGTAATTTACGTAAGGTTCAATTTATTAGTCGTATACATTAGGTACACGAGTCCACTCATCTAACTATGCATAACTGAATTATTGGCGGTAAAAGCGCGATACTGAGATAACTCGATTGAACTCCTTACTTATTTATACATTTTAATGTTACGACTACCCCCTTTATGTACGTAGGGGTGTAAAAATAAACTGTACAGTTTATAGACTCATCTCCTTATTGCATTGACGCATATGAATGTTTTAAACCAATAGGTGCAAAAAACAAATTTTTCAATTTTTCAACTCGTCTCCTTTTTCCTTGACACCACAGATATATAGTACGATAGTATTATTGGTACGGTTGTTCGTCGAGGACAATATATGATATAAAAGTAAAGTTAAGTATCATCACGACCATTTCCCTTCCGGGGTGGTTAGAAAATACGCTTATAAAGAAGCGGATTCACATTTAGCCAACTTTACTATAGGCCAATCATGACACGTGGCAAGGTCGTCGATGTACCAAACTCGAGAAATATCACAAATAAATTCAATTCAAAATTCTTTATTGTATAGATTGCTTATTCTAATTACAGTTGTATGTACATGTCATGATGATGCAATATGCCCATATGGGCATACAATATGCTTATGTCAATAGATATTTATTTGTATATAGTTTATATTTAATATTGTTTTTGTCAATTTATTGGAATACAATGTTAATGTCAAAATTTACATTCTAAAAAATATTTTATTGAGTAAAAACAGTTGTCAATAAGAATTTTCTTTAACTCAATAGTAAAACGTTTTATAGGTAACTCTCGTACTCTCTAAGGATTAAATATTAATTAAAAAATATTTATTATTTATTTAATTAAATATTAAATTAGACTATCATACCTCTAAAGCCGCCTCCGTGGTCTAGTGGTAACAAACGTTGCCGTGAACTCGGGAGGTCGTGGGTTCGATTCCCACCGGGGGCAAGTCGTACATTGTATAATTTGTCTCGGTCTGGGTGTTTATATGTATAATATGTATATATTTACAAAAAAAATAATAATTTGTAGTTTATCAACCATCTAGTTTCCGTAACACAAGCCTCGTAGCTTACCTCGGAAACTAGATGGCGCTGTGTGACCTGTCTGGAAATATTTATTATTATTAATTTAAAGATTTTTTTTTTTTACAATGTCAATATTTAATTTTATATAGTTACATATGAATTAAAGCTACCTAAACAATAAAGTTAAAAATAAACTAAACAAAACCTTAAATTAAATAAACTAAAAGATAAACCTAATTAATATAAAAACTAAATACTTACAAATATCTTGATTATAATCTACATGTATTATTATTAATACAAATACAAAAAAAGTAATCTGTTTTCCATACAACACAGATAGCGGAGTCATCCAGGCCCTGATGTTCGATAGGCCTGGGTAGGGGATTGGATAATCTCCCAATTTACTCCGTAGGATCTCGGCGAGTGATTCAACGCTCCTTTGGTGCTGGGCGATATTCTTCGTCTACTTTAGTTCTTCTTTAAAAGCGCCTCCTTAGGTTTGTAGTCTTCACTCCGGAGGCCGTGCAAAAGTAGGAGCGATATCCTGAAGAAGCTTTGAAAAAAAAAAAAGGTTATTTTAGACAACAAAATGTTCGCGTTATTTTCCTAAAACTATTTAATTGTTACTTACTGCATTTTTAAATAGCTCTACAGAATTTGTATGCTGTGATGATTATCTCCGATGACAGTTGGAAAAATACTGGCATTTATTGCATAATTTCTACTTAGCACATATATGGCAGTATTCTATGACGACTTTCCATAGTTTACGCAACACTGGTCACTACACTTTTTACCATATTCTACACTTTACGAGAACATTACTGTCTTTCTGTCACATTATTCCCTTACGATCAAATATAAGAACGGGTATTAGTTTTTTTTTTTTTTTTTTTTGATGTAATAGGAATAAATTTATTTCAACAAAATAACAATAATAACTAAAAAATACAGAAAACTAAATATATAAAATCATCTAACATTCATTCACATTTATTCATTCATTCGTTCCTTCAAACATACCTACTCCATCCTCACATCCTATCCATCTCACTGCTTTCTTGTTCCTCTGATCTTAAGGAGCTTATTTATTACAGAAATTTGTATTTTTATTTTTAGCCAGCCTGCAACTTGTGAGAATGGCTTCTGCCATTTTTATTTTATCATTAGTTATTTATACTTTTTTTTGTTTACTTTACTCTGAAAAGAAATGAAATATTGCTGATTTAAGAAAAGGAGGCCTCCTTTTCTTAAACCAGCCTATTGTCCGTCGCAAGCCCGAGACACCATTCTTCTCATCTCTTACCCACACACGATGGACCCGGCACCCGCACGATGAATCCATGGAATGCTTAAAAATTTGTCTCCTCTTTGTGATTGTATGGTTACAAATTAAAGATGACCAATAGGGACGACCCTTCAGTGATAGTCCCAAGAAGACTGGCAACATTTCCCCTCTGTATAGCTAAGCTAATACGTTGGCAGAAATAATTGCCAGCCTTCCTGTCTCCAGACTTTTCCGTTAGCCGTTTGAACAACTCCTTGACCAGACGCTTGGCTGAGCGTCCCCATGGGCCCATCGTCTCGACCCCAAACGGCGCAAATTCGTAACCTGTACTGAGGTTGGCGTATTTGCGCATTTCTATAATCTTGAATGTGTATTCTTTACTAAATATAAGTTAATAAATAAATAAATATTTCCAGACAGGTCACACAGCGCCATCTAGTTTTCGTGGTAAACTACGAGGCTTGTGTTACGGAAACTAGATGGTTGATAAACTACATATTATACTTTTTTTTTGTAAATATATACATATTATACATATAAACACCCAGACCGAGACAAATTATACAATGTACAACTTGCCCCCGGTGGGAATCGAACCCACGACCTCCCGAGTTCACGGCAACGTTTGTTACCACTAGACCACGGAGGCGGTCAGTTACCAAAAACGAAACCCGATTTAACTTAAGAAAAACTTAAAGATAATGATTCATTAGCTAGGAAATTATTAATAAGTAGAGCTTCGATCAACCGGCTGCAAATCATTCACATAACCATTCCTTGTCTAAATCTGTGGTTCTAACCGCTAGACAACAGATGCAGTTTCTAAATGATCTACTTATTCTTAAACGGAGATAACATGTTAGCACGTAACTCAAGTAGGTTTGGTAGTGCCCCGCACGTGCACAACTTTATCTACAGGACACTTATCTTTCAAAAACCTCTCCGCTTATAAAACTAACATTTACTTTAGAAAGTGCTGTTTCGTGTACGCGCTCCGAGATTACTTAACTCAGATACGTTTTCGTGATTATTTCAAATGCCACAAATTGCTGTATTTTGTCGCGACGCCATTACTTGAGCAGGTGTTACTTGGGTATTAATTCGTATATCCAAACTAATGTAAAAGAAGCTTGGCTGTGTATCTTTATGTACATTTCAAAGTCAAATCAATTATTACAATTTGGTCTTCTCGTGCTCTTTTGTATTGTCACATTCATCATCATCAGCCATCTCTCCACTGCTGGATGTAGGCTCGCTACTTAACGCTGTCTTTTGCAACTCTCATCCAACCTCCGCCAGCGACCTTCTTTAGGCCACCTGTCCATCTGGCGGGGGGTCGTCCCACTCTACATCGTCCCGTATGTGGTCTCCGCTCTAGAACCCGTTCACCCCATCGGTCGTCGGTTCTGCGGCAGATGTATCCGTCCCATTTCAACTTGCTAATTTTTAAAGCTATGTCAGGTACTTAGGTTCTCTGACGAATATCAACGTCGAACTCTATCCAACAGAGAAACACCAAGCATAGCTCTTTCCAAAGTTTGTTAAACGACCTTGAATTTATAGACCAGACCCATTGTCAGTGTCCACGTCTCTGCTCCATACGACGGTTGTCACATTACATTGTTTTAATTATTAGTTTATTAGTTACAATACAATATGAATACAACTAACTCCGTCGTCTAGCGGTTAAGTCCGGGTTCGATTCCTAGTCGGGCCACAAAAATATTTATTAATGTAAATAAATACATTTAATTTATTTGTGATATTTCTAGAGTTTGGTACGCTGCGCACTGGAGACATCGACGAGCTTGCCACTTGTTATGATTGGCCTATAATAAAGTTGGCTAAATGTGAATCCGCTTATTTATAAGCGTGGTTTCTGACCACCCGAAACGGAAACGGTCGTGATGATACTTTACTTACAATATGAATATACCAACAATAAGGCAATTCCATAATATAATAAAATACATATGCATATTTACAAGGCATTATCGTCACTAATAAAATAATAATAATAATAAATAATCTTGTTATAGTCGGACATTAAATTTTTTGTGTATCTACACACAATCTAGTTAGTTCATTTGGCAGTGTGTTATAAAATCGAACACCAAGTCCCAAAAAAGACTAGACCTAATAGAGACTAGCAACGTTGGCAGAAGTAATTACCATCCAAGCTGTCTCCAGACTTTTTCGTTAGCTGTTTGGACAACTCATTGGCGCAAATTCGTAACCAACACTGAGGTTGGCGTTGGCAGCTTAAGGATCTTAGCAGAAACTAACTTTGATTTAAAATCCAAAACATAAGCAGATTGCTTACAAAGGATTAATAACTTTAGTTGTTTGTCCGCGTGTTTTAAGAAAGCCTACAGTTTAATAGAAGTAGCTTTTTTATTTTAACAAAAGATCAAAAGCCCAACCATTCTTTAAGACCATTATTAGTTTCCTGCTATTAACTTTTTAAGACTCTATAAAACGCCACGTGGAAAATTTTGAATGAAGAAGAAAGAATGAAGGTAAAAGTGTTTTAGTAGTAAATCTATTGTTCAGTTGTTTAGATATAACGGATTAGGTTGTATTTCTTAATAAGGTTGGAGTGATTCCAAATAAAGAGTTTATAATGATGTCTACAGATTTTTTCGAATTTTTACGATCGACAAGAGTTGAGTTTAAAAACAAAATCAAGTCAGTTGATGTTTTAACACATGATTGGATTCTACTGTGGTTTATTTTTGTCGATTGATAAACAAAATTTTCGATCGATAAAAGACAGTAAGGAGATGTTACTGATCGAAATTTATTTATTTGTTTATTCGAAAAAAATATTTACAAGATATAAAATAAATATGAATACTAAGGATAGGGATATAAGTCCCGTCCGCCTGTAATGGTGGTAAGAACGCTGGCTTCATTCCCCGCTGAATTGCAATACTGATTCTTTGGGTGAAGAAAGAGCCAGCCCTCTTGTCACCGGAGGAGACGACAAGACGCGGTGTTGTCTCGAACCTCGAAAATCTGCCCGCACTTTTGGAACAGGAGAGCCCATGAACTCCAAGACAGTCGATCTCCTGATCATCAAAACAGCATATATAGAGACAATAATAATTGAGCAAATCACCTTAGCAGGAGCAAGGCTTTTTAAAGTAATATATATGTATATATTGATATGAATTAATTAATAATTGCATTTACCATTATACTATCTAATTGTCCTAAAGGTTTGGCTGTCAGATAATGGCGTTGCATTAAGTCCACTTTGCAAATAGTGCAATTAAGTTTTGAAATAAATAGACCAGAGATGTTTAAGAAAAATATCCATCAATAATGTCACTTCATGACGATGTGATACTATTGGTAGATTCCTCGCGACTTAGGGTCATAGGTAGGAGACAAAACTGGAATAGGTGACCGTGTTGAACGGTTAACGGTATTTGGTGTGTTAATCGACAAATTGGTATAATTACAGCCACAAACGATTACCAAAAAGGTTTCTGACACACATTTCTTCAATCTCAATTTGGGTGGAAGTTTGGTACTGAATATACCTGCTGACTATGAAAGTACTTTGTATTTTTGTATTAACGTCTGTTGGCTACATTAAGATTTCTTCTTTTAGTCATTCCTACTTACATAAATACATACACGTCTTCACGTTAGTTCTCTTCTTCCATTTAGTGACATTTGTCAACTCATACCTCTTTTGCTTCGTCAAATTCTATTTCAATTAATTCATTCTGCAAGTAGGCATAGGACAATAAATATTATGTATTCTGCGCTTTTACATGTCAAAAAATTTATTAATATAATGGACATATTCAATACTAATTTTAAAATTATAGCTTCTGTAAATAGGCATTGTCATATTACAAGCTAAGACAAAAACAATTATGCGGGTGTTATTAAGATTATAGCTGCTGTAAAGTGGCATTGTCATACTATAAACAATTATTATTAAGATGTTACTTAAATTATTTTAGATTATAAGTTGACACGGCCTTTATACAGCCACGAAATTAATTTAAATTTATTATAATTATACATTATATTATAATTATTTAGATTATAAGTTGACACGGCTATAATGCATCGAATTTAGGTTAAGCCACAGTACTTGCTTATGGCAGCAATGTCACTTACTTATTTCGGTCTATCCATAATTTAATTTAATCTTTTAATTTATTATTTGTTGCTTGTAATGTTTTTTTTTTAATTTTATTAATATTGTAAATAATTTGAGAAAAAAACGTCAATATCCGAGTGTTACATGTGAATCATATGGAAATAAATATTTTGAATTTGAATAGCTGCTGTAAAAATGCATTATCATACTAAAGCTAACTTTAGATAAACACCTATTTTTGCATAAGTCTCGACTTAGTATTTTATTTGTTGGTAAGTCTTGCCAGGGCCTCCTTTTCTTCACTCATCCTTTTAATATGACCTTTCCTTATTTCTAATGTAGTTAATTGTATTGTTTTATTAAAACAGCTTTAACAGTTATATTATTTGTCTTATTTAACTGCTGTTACGTTTTAATCTTTAAGATTTTTCAAAATATCTATTGTGATAGGCCAGTGACTTCAGTGGGGTAGTAGGTATTTCACAGTTCAATGTACTGCTATAGAATGACTTGCGCATATTTCTTGGCGCATAATTTTACGTTCCACTAAACATCAATTATCCATTTAGACTGTAATAGCGTAACTATTAACTTATAGATGTTTAATATTTGCACTTCCTTTACCATAGTTATTATGATAAATGGCCAGCTTTTTCTTTGATCTAAGGGTGTAATACATTTTGAAATAGTGCCTTGTGTTATTATTATACAAGGAATTTAGTACATTTTTTAAACTTGTATTAATAATGGGCTTACCTAATCTCTCTTCACAATGACATTAGACATAAGTGAAAAACATTTAGATCAAGGTTTAGGTCGAGGTAATGTTAGGTTTAAGGGTAAATTGAGCGTCACTGAATAGTTATTTTATTAATTACTTGTTCAAGTGTTAATTCAAGTGGTCAAGACTTTTTGATTACATAAACATGCACTTGTATAAACTTTTATGTTTATAGCATTGTGTTTTTATGTTTTATTTTGTTAATAGTGTTAGTCGGAATATTTATCTGTGTTGTCTGATTATAAATGATTATTATTATAAATCATAATACTATGTTTCTATGCTTCTTGCTATAGGCCTCTTTCCAGACACGTTATTTCACACAATCTTTCTTATATTATATTTATACTACTATTAGTTTTGTTAATATTTTTTATGTAACAATATTGTAGATTATGTGGGAATCATTTTCTTGTCTTGTCTTAATAATTTCGAGTCACGTGTCATTAACTATGTAGATAGCATTGTAGATACCACATCACACGGGGTGTATGTCCTTTGTGTTAACTACGATTACGTCCACTGCTGGTTACTCTCAGGCACTAATATTGTTGCCATGATTAAAGACGTCAATGTAAGACAAGTTGCTTACAGTAGGGTCGTTGTAATAAGTTCTATTGTCACTGCCACGGTCGAAGAGAGCCGGTCCCAGGATATTATGTTTGTAATATACAAGGACATGTAATCAAGCAAACAGATATTATAGAGTTTAAGAAATAGTTTACTTGCGAAGTAAATTTTGGTCCTATTAGCAAACGACGAATGTCATTCACTATCATGTCTCTATGAAGATGAATAAGCGAAGCAGAAAGCCAAATAACGAATCTATTAATCAACCAATTAAGATTGGTTGATCACACTACAGATAAAAAAACAACTTATCGTTTACTATCCAAAACGTGTACAATAATTTTGTTATTCTTCCTTCCAGATTGAACGCCTGGCGCAGTACGAGCGGCTGGTGGGCACTGGGTGTGCTCGGCGGAGAGCTGCTCGGCTGTCAGACCTGGAGAGGGTGCAGGACCTATTTCCTCACGACTACCTAGCGCTTCACGACGCTGATGCTCCAGCAGCTCTCGCGTCACATCATGCGCAGGTAAACTATATTTTTTTGTAATTCAATCTTTCTATCTACTATTCTATCTACTGAAAACAATCAACTCAAGATCCCTCCTCACACTTCCAGCAGATATTCAGATTCTTTTACGGTCTCCGCTGCTCGTGAGTGGAACAAACTTCCTCTGGTCATCAGATGGGCGCCGTCAATAAATATATTTTAAAATCTCCTCATTGCCCATTTCTTAAATAAACAAAATAATCCGACTACCTGATATCTATTTCTGTCTCTTTTTATTTGTTGTGTAAATAATACGTATTTTTTCCTTCATTTTGTTATGTATTTCTTACATAAATTTAGTTAAATGTATATTATTATTATATATTTTTATAGGTATTTGTGTATTAGTATGTAAATTATTGTTATGTATGTTTGAGTATTTGTTTTTATTTCTAATGCACCCGCAATCGTCTACCACACTCCCAAAGGTTAGCTAGTATAAAATGCTGAGAGGCATTAAGTTCGTCCTTGTACTCAACTGTTAAGTTTTTAAGTGCAATAAAGAATTTATAAATAAAAAATAAAAAAATATTATCAGCCTGTGTCTCTTTACTGCTGGATATAAACTTTCCCGACACATCTAGCAGATATTCAGATTAGTTCATTGTATCTGCCGCTCGCCAGTGAATTGACAACCACTGACTGTCAAACAGGCTCCTTTCGTTTATATCTTTAAACATTTACTTATAACATAGTGTCTTTTTTAGGTATTAGTAAAGTATCATCATGACCGAGCCCTTCTGGGGTGTTAGAAACCATCCAACTTTACTTTAGGCCCATCAGGACCATTGGCAAGCTCGTCGATGTCTGTTGCGGACCAAACTCGAGAAATATCACAAATAAATTATTGTGTCCCGACCAGGAATCGAACCCGGTTGAGGTCGAGCGAGAAAATCCATGGACTTAACCGCTAGACTTTGAGGCAGTCAGTAAATCTAGTAACTAAATCTTTACTACGTTTTTATTTAACTTATTTATTATGTAACATAGGTATATATTTATGTATCGTGTGGTATTATATATATATTACTTAAATATATACATAAAAATATTTATTGTAGGAGTATAATATTAAATAAAATTGCAACCATACAAAACTTTCCACACTAGCAAAGGTTAGCTGTCAGAAAATGCTTAGACATTAACCCCGCTTATGTACATTTTTAGTGCAATAATAATTGCTCATATTAGTTCTGTACTTAAGTTTTTTTTTTTTTTCAGAAAACGAAAAGTCTTCGCAAGAGGCCGAGCCTCGATATCAGCGGTTCTGTCAATAACAACAACAATTCTCCCAGAACCTTCATCATGGAGGCGCCCCTCCAGCTGTGTCCACTCGGCACGACCTCCCCCCCACTCGAGCGACATTTGTTCCTATTCAGCGACTTGATATTGATCGGCAAGTCGCGTGGAACGAACTGCTTTAAGCTGAAAGAAAGCGTGCGATTGGCGGAAGTCTGGATGTCGTTACCGGAACGCGACGACACCGGCTTCCTGATTGGTTGGCCCACTGCTACCGGTGTCGTCAACTATTTAGCCACCTATCCCACGCAAGCTGCCAGAGATATTTGGTTCAGGTATTAATAACATTTTTTATTTTGATAATATATTTTATTAGTATTTGTAAAGCTAACAGCTATTTAACATGATGTAGACTTGTATGTTGATTTACAATTAATCTTCTTATTATATTCTAGTTAGAACACCTATAAATCGAGAACGGCTGGACCGATTTTCATGGTTTTTGATTTTTTGGATTTGTCTGCGTCCCGAATAGCATAATAACTATTAAAAACATTTCAAAATTGACGAAATTAATAAAATAAAAGCAAAATCATTTTCCCATACAAAATGTTCGTGGGTTTGGGCCGTATTCCTGTCGACGAATCGAGCGGACTGATTTTATTTCCGCAGATTTTTTGCAATTTCGTCTCATAGAAAGAAGAGCTCATCAGCAAAATATCTCCGAACATCATTGCTAACATACAAATAACAAATGGCCAAGGAGTTGTCCAAACGGCTAACGGAAAAGTCTGGAGACAGGAAGGCTGGCAATTATTTCTGCCTCGCTATACAGAGGGAGAATGTTGTCAGTCTTTTTGGGTCTATCTCTGATGGGATTTTGTTGGGAAAGGGAAAGAAGTGTTTCACGGTTTAAAGTTTTATTGAAAGTCCATTATAAACAAGATTGGCATATAGTACTAAATACTTATGACACTAAGTACTTATGAAATATAAATTGAATACAATTGTGATATTGCCAGTAACTACAACAGATTTCTCTTGAGAACATTTATTATTTATAGTTTATTTTTATTAGGTTTAGTTTATACCTAAATACTAATATTATGTTTGTTGGCTTTTTAATAAATTAATATGTTTGCTTCACAAATATCTAATTCGCATTTTTTTTGTCATAGTTATTATTGACTATATTTTTAGTTATGTGATGTTATTGTATTTTCAGAAAACTCCAAAACGCTTTAAACTCGCAACTGGGCAAAGAACCAAAGTCGACCAATATTCAGATTTTGTATAAGGATAGCGATCGATCTATTGAACTTGTAAGTACTCTTTATTCACATTTATATTTTGGTATTGACACGACTCAGAGCTGTTGGATCTAAGGTCCGGATTAATAGTCGTTGCTCCGCCAGTGCTTAGCACGAGTTATTGCTCAGGACTCTCAGGTCCTGATTAATAGTCGTGGCTCCGCCAGTGCTTAGCACGAGCCATTGCTCAGAACTCTCAGGTCCGGATTAATAGTCGTTGCTCCGCCAGTGCTTAGCACGAGTTATTGCTCAGGACTCTCAGGTCCTGATTAATAGTCGTTGCTCCGCCAGTGCTTAGCACGAGCCATTGCTCAGGCCCGGATTAATAGTCGTTGCTCCGCCAGTGCTTAGCACGAGCCATTGCTCAGGCCCGGATTAATAGTCGTTGCTCCGCCAGTGCTTAGCACGACCCATTGTTCAGGACTCTCAGGTCCGTCTCTTTTCTTATATTGTATAATAATAATAAATAAAAATATTAAAAATCGTTTATTGACACTATTTAACAAGTATGTTTTTTACACTTTAAATTTAGATTGGATGTCCTGACCCCTGTTGTAGATATTTCTGAATGACAGGAGTCAGTTCACTCCCAGGTGACACAATAACAAGCTTATACAATTTATTTAAACATTGTGAAGCTTACCCAAGTACAAACTTCGATTCCTTGTCCCGAAGGTTGATGGTAAGAGAATGCCAAGCGGCATTACATACGCCTTTTGTATTAAACAATAAAGTTTTTAATAAATAAAAAATAAATAAACAAATAAATAATAATAATAATAGTAAAAAATAGTATTATAGGGCTGTTGGTGGGTATTTTAGGAATTCCATGTATCCTCTCTGTGTGTTATGTGAATGTGTATGAGTGTCTGTCTGTATATAAGTACAGTTTTAATTACAATTAAAATTAAACTTATAGGTAGTATTTAAGATTAATAATGTAATTGTAAGTAATTGTAATTTGCAATATCTACAAATACTAACCAGTATAGTAAAAAGGTAAATTCTAAATGGTTTTTTTTTTCATTCATTCTAATGAATGCAAAAAGAATAAAAATGAAATGCCCCTAGAATACAGCGCGCTAAACCTTCACTGTTGGAGATTGGGCTTCCAGAATATATATCTGGAGAATTTGGCCTACATGCTTTGTTTGTCTTTACATACTCGTTCATTAAGAAAAAAATAAGGAGTTCTTCGCGCCATTTTGCGTGGACATGTCAAGTGCAAGTTTTTGTTTTGTAAATTAATTTACTGTGGATATTATTGGTCAAAAGTGGTGTTGTTTTGTTTAATAATGTGCTACAATGTGAATAATTATGGAAAACGATAAATTGGACTTTAAATATGGGGCACAAGTTGCAGTTTATTTTTTGCGGTTTTCCCGCGCTGTCAACTCTTATATTTTACCCGATAAGACACCACAGTAATATTGTCCTCCAGTGACAAGAGGGTTGGCTAATTCTTCGCCCAAAGATTCAGTATTGCAATGGGGTGTATCAGGCAAAGCTTTTTGTAGATGTCGCTAGCGGCACTGGTACCTTGTTTACACCTATGACTGATTATTTTTTAAATTTATTTGTAGTTTTACATTTTTATAACAGAAAAATTTATTTTAACTTAACGTTACCTAACTTAAAAGACGAATTAAGTAAGCGAACACCGTCTTTAAAATAAAAAAAGGTTGAATTAATAGAACGGCAATTTTGAGATCACCATATCTTTGCTTTCGCTTGGAAATCTCGATGTGTACACTTAAAAGCTGCTCACTTCTGCATAATATCGAGAAAATAATAAATTTCCTAATAAAAATACAAGTTTTCTATGCAACTGACAGTTATATTATCATCTATCGTGATAAAAAGTTAGTGATACACCCCATTCAGCGGCGAAATATTTGAAATAGTAATATTAATTTTATTTTATATATATATGTATATATATATGTAAATCCTACTTGTATTATAATGTTAGTGTATTTTTTCAGTGTAAAACAGTGTCAGTAACACCGCAGATGAGTGCTCTGTGTGTGGTGCAGCAAGCTTTAATGGTGTTGAATACTACATCTGAGGGGGAGGGTGAGGGGCGGTGGGGAAACGCCAATGAGTTCACATTGTGCATGCGCGCAGGAAGAGACGCGCCCCCCGCACCGCTGCAAGGGGGAGAGAGACCGCATGCTATACAGGTAAAAACTAACACCCGTAGTCTCCTTTACGGCTTATCTACTTATTACTTTCAGCTCTTACACACACTTACATCATACACAAAAAGAGGAGCTCAACCACACATTTTTTTTTTTTTTTGTGTAGGTACATTTTGTTTCTTTTTTTATTTTGTAATAAAAAGTAATAATATATTTAAAAGGGTGTCTGGGCGTTGACTGCCGACGGACAGACCTATACATATAGGCTTAGTTCGGCTGCAAATGTCAGTTTTTCTGTACCATAATGCATAATGAAATATGTTATTGTTTTCATATCTTGTAACTTTTACTGAATAAAGATATCATATTATTATTATTATAGGAGAAATCGTTATTTTTAGTTGTAAACTCTCCAAACGTCATATGTGATACCATTTTAAAAATTTCCGGTTAGATATTTTTTTTCTGACATTAATTATGCGTTCCTGTATTCAAAATTTTCAATTTGTCAAAATTAATAACGCCCTAACGTTTGCCCTATTTTTTTTTTTTATATTTTTACTACTATCTCCAAAAACTTTTGTTCTCAGTTTTTAATAAACAAATAAAGTATCATCACGACCGTACTTGGTCAGAAACTAGTCCTTTTTTCTTAAAAGAAGCGGATTCACGTTTAGCCAACTTTACTTCAGGCCCATCATGATAAGTGACAAGATCTCTCTAGCGTACCTCTCAAAAAAATATTACAAATAAATTAAATAGTTTTTTGTGTCTTAACCAATAATCGAACCTGTTACCTCAGCGTCTAAATCTATGGTCTTAACTACGAAAGCAGTCAATTAAAAGTAAAGTAAAGTATCATCACGACCGTTTTCCCTTTCGGGGTGGTCAAAAACCACGCGTATAAAGAAGCGAATTCACATTTAGCTGACTTTACTATAGGCCAATCATGACAAGTGGCAAGCTCGTCGATGTCTCCAGCGTACGAAACTCGAGAAATATAACAAATAAATTAAATATTAATTAAATGTATTTATTTATATTAATAAATATTTTTGTGTCCCGACCAGGAATCGAATCCGAGTCTAAATCCACGGACTTAGCCGCTAGACCACGGAGGCAGACAATTAAAAGTTTTATAAAATTGATCTATCGTTTGTTCCAGATGTCCAGAATAAGACAGACCCTGTCCAACGAGGATGGGTTCGATTTGGAGCACGTAAACGCAAAGAACAATCCGTGTGGGCTAGTCTTCGAGCTCCGGAAGAAGAATCAGGGATTGAAGAAGTAAGTAGTTACTATCTTATTGTTTTTTTTTTTTTTTTTAAAGACTGTGAATCGATAAATCATCAATGATACGCCCCCTGCCTGAAGGGCCAACGCGGGTGGGGGTCGCATGCCCGACTCATCCGTGAAGCTTCCTAGTGAAGCCCCAGGGCGCCTACGGACTAAAACCCTATAAACCGTCTCTCTCTCACTGTTGGCACTGCGTGCCTTAACAGCTAAGTCTGAGTCGTGGCTACGGAGTGAAGGCACTCGTTCGCCGCGTCATGCAGGCATGCGAAGCAAAAGTCTACTCGACGACAGCAGACCCAACCTGAGGGGGAGGAGTCTGTAGTTGAGCCATCGAGGGGGAATGGGGGACGAAGACAGCGGCGGCTGGATCGGCGACTGGAACGGTGGTGGTGGTAGGGTCGGGGGGTCCTTAGGTTGGCGGCCAGAGGACTTGGCGAAGGCCTCAATCAGTAGTGTCGTGCAGGACACTTCTATCTTATTGTATATTGATTTACTCTTTATAGTCGTAGTCTGAAATGAAATAAAATTTATTTATTTAAATGAGATCCTTAATGGCGGTAAAAGCGACCCGCGGAACACACGGTCAGAAACCACGCTTATATATACTAAACCAGGTGACTGTTCCTTCTTTCTATATACTTGAATGCTGTTTATTTGTAACAAGCCACCCGGAACTTTTTAAAACTCTTGGGGATAATTGCAATTTTAAAACGCGTTATCTTAGTAGAATAATTATTCCAGCTCATAAAAGTACTCAATATAGCCGAAATTGTTATGCAATGGCAACAAAGATATTTAATAAGCTTCCAGTTACTATAAGGGAGCTGCCACTGAAACTGTTCAAATTGAGAGTCAAACAAATGCTGGTTAATAAATGTTTTTATTCGACAAAAGAATACCTAGACACTAAGCTCGACAAAGTCATGTGACTAAATATTTGTATGCTAGAAATAGCGAATCATGTGATATAATTGCATATAATAATTTACATCCCTGTACCTACCATGTTTCTGACAAATAAATTATTTCATTTATAACGCATTCACATTTAGCTAACTTTACTATAGGCCAATCATGACAAGTGGCAATGTACAATACAATTAATTATTTATTCATTTTTATGTTGAATTTTTATTTAATTGTATTAATAATTATTTTACATTTAAAAAAATAGGGATTTCAATATTTATTTTGTAATTCATGAGCAGGTCCACGCTTATCGTTGAATTTTGGGACACGTTTTATATCAGCATACTTAAATTTATGTAATTTTATTTGATTAAACAAAATACCTAATTTTTTTATTTAATTTTTCTTTCTTTATAGTGGTACTACAACCCCTGGCCGAGGTCTTCGGTTGCTTCGTCGTGGGGGTCGATTATTTGGAGTGTCATTAACAAGACTATGCGCCGGCGCACCTCCGCCAGTCTTCATTCATATGCTTAAGAGATTAAGGACTTTGGCTCCATTAACACATGGAGTGTTTAGAAGAAGTGCCAATGCGAAGGCGCTCAGACTTCTCAGGGATAAGGTGAGTATTTATTTGTTAATGAAAATCCGGCTCGAAGGACCAAAATAGTTTTAGTTTAATCTGGTCCGAAATTTAATATATAATTTGCCTCGATTGGTTGATCTTAAAAATATGTTAATAGTCTTTGGAATTTTCAATATTGTTTTTATTATAGTAAAAGCCTAGAACAAAGGATCGAGGTTATATCCGACTCGAAGGACCAAAAATAGATCTGGGTCGAAAGGATCAAAACTTGTGAGATTTGTTTTTTTTTTAATATAACATTTTAGCTATTTAGAAATATCATAAACTACTCTTTAGTACTATATTCTTAATGTTTTTTTTTTCTAGGTCTAGTCTAGTTTTACTGTTTTTTTTATTATTTTGAAATATACTTCCTTAATTTTAATTTTTTTTCAAGGTTTTTCTTAGCCGGATTGCATTTGTAATTTTGTCTCTGTATTTGTGTAAGCCTTTAAATATAGCAGTTTCATTTTGAAGGTCAGCCGTCAGCGTCAGTTCGGTACAATCGACGCCATTTTTAACTTTAATCGTTACATTAAAGATACTTCGTTTTAATATAACCCAGCCTTAATGTATATTTTATAGGTTCGAGTTTTAAATTATTTTTTCTCTTCCAGTTGGATACTATAGGCCCATGGGCGGAATGGAGTCCCGAATTAGAACGAGCCCCTGTCTTACTGCTGGCGGCGTTAGTCAAAGAGTTCTTCCGCTCTTTGCCGCAACCGCTACTTATGGCAGACCTATACCCCGCCTGGTTACAGGTTATAGGTATGTTATTTTTTAATTACCAATAATCTTATAGAAACATTAATTACTAACTGCATATTCTAAACTGTTAATAAATATACTAATATACTGGTCTGGTCACAACAATATTTATTAATGTAAATAAATACATTTAATTTATTTGTGTTATTTCTCGAGTTTGGTACGCTACAGACATCGACGAGCTTGCCACTTGTCATGATTGGCCTATAGTAAAGTTGGCTAAATGTAAACCCGCTTATTTATAAGCGTGGTTTCTGACCACCCCGAAAGGGAAACGGTCGTGATGATACTGTACGGGTATACTGTAGGTTAGGAATTTAATCTGTCTTTTACACTAAAATTAATAATAATAAAGACTTAAGACTGTTTTCATTATTTCCAGGTCTACCGCAAGCTGAAAAGGTAGCGACAGTTAGATCATTGCTGCTAAAGCTCCCCAAATCTCACTACACAATGCTGACGTACTTCATATGTCTTCTCCAATCCATTGCCAAAAAGTCGAACATCAATCTCATGTGTCCTATGAATCTAGGAGTATGTGTTGGACCCAGCATTCTCTGGCCCTATTCCCCTTGCGATAAAGCTCCGAAGGCAATCCCAATGGTTGTAGAACTCTTAATAGTAAAAGCAGAAGATATTTTCGGTCGTCAAATCAATAGTCTTCTAGGAAATGGGAATCAAGAATCAGCAAACACTCTTCTAGATTCAGGAGCAGAAGAAAGCGACAGTCTACATTCAGTAGGCATTTCCTTAGATTCTATGGAACTGTCTTCTCCTAGAAAAGAAAAGCTCTCGCTAAGCAGAGACTCTGGACTAACACTTTCTGAAGACGATTCTAATAGTAATGGAGGAAATAGTCCAGCTCCGAGAAATATCCTACATAGTCTATCTGCTCCAACTTGCGTCCTACAACAAGATCCTAAATTAGCCAAATACACAGAACATCACAACGTAAACGGTCTCCCACCAATCCATCAAAGACAAAATATCTACGCAAATAAATCAGAAATTTACAATCCAAATAACGAAGAAATGTACGCTTCACCTTATGTAGGAGAAAGATACATACATAACACAATTAACATTGGCATATCGAATGGAACTTCTATAGATGAAAGGAACTATGTATCCAAAGCAGAAGTTCAAAGAACTGCAGATATTTACGGACACAGTCCTGCTAAATACATTACCGGTTTAGAACCGCAGAAACCACCGCGCAGTAACGTGTCCAAAGCTGCTCGAACCTCCAAAGTATACAGCATGTATGCGGATCCCCAAGACATACAAAAAGCTGCTAACGCCAATAAGAATTTCAACAGAGCTAAGAGTTCTGATAATCTTTTGGAAACTAAACAAGAGGCCGTTGATAACAAACGAGATATGGTTTCTAGTCAGGAAAATATTCTCTACAGTAACATTCACGACCTAAATATGTTTACTGAAAATTTGCAGAGGCAAAGAGATTACCAGCATTCTGATATAATGTCCAATACTAACTACTCCAGAGTTTACACTGGCTGGGAGAATAAAAGTTCCAACTATGCTAAGACAAATGGATCTGAGTCGATATATGGTAAACAAGGAGAGCATTCACAGAAGAAAGTAGAAGGGCTTCCTCCTCCAGCGACAATATTCACCAGAAATGACTGGACTCGACAAGCGGCTAGAACAAAGAGTTTGGAATCTAACGAAGATGTTAACAATCCGGAAATAAGAACTATTTCAATCAATAAGAATTACGAAGGAAACGCTAATAGCTGTAGAAAAAGGCGGTACGATCCTTCACATTTGTGCACTAAGGCATGCGAAATTAATATAAGAGAACACGATAAGACTGTCATGAATCCACTTCAGAACTCATTTAGTTACATAGATAACTTAAACAAAGTGAATTGTGAAGATAATAAGACTAGACTTCGCAATTATAACAATAGACTGAGCCAGTCAAAATCTATGGCAAATATAATTATACAAAGCGATTCGAGTAGCAACGACACGCTGTACCAACCTCAGAATTCCTTCACAAGTCGTTCCACAGAGTCTCCAGCAAGCGAGAATTCTATAGAAAATTGCTACACAACCCAATATATTGAACCTTTGTACACTTCTGTGTACAACAGAAGAAGAGATATTTTCCATGAAGAAAAAAACGCATTATTTGCTTCGGATATCTATAAAGCTACTCCTACGTCTGTGCAGCCGGAGTATCTTGAGAAAGATGGGAAGAAGCCTCATATGCCACCGCCAGTTCCTCCGAGGAAGATGATCTACCACAGGTTTTTGAAGAAGTTTCCTCCAGTTCACGTGAATAAGGATGACAAGGCATCCCGTTCTAAATCCGTGCCGCCAGTATACAGAGATCCTCCGAATAGTGTGGATCAGAAATCGAACGGACAGGTTATAAATTTGAATTTTTCCGAATCTGATACCGAGTCGGAATCCTATGTGTAAAGCACAATTATATTTTAAGAAAACGTCAAATTCGTCAGAAATGTAGCTATAATTATTTCATTATATGACAAAAACACAATGTAAATTTTGGATCGATGATTTTATATGATGCATCAACTATATGCAGGTAGTTCTGGAAAGTGACTAAAACCATATAAAAAAAAGATTATAAAAATGCAAAAATCATTAGCCAAGGTAACATCAGTTTTTTCCAACTCTATCTATTTTTTCTTGTTTAAAATCTTTTTTTTTTGTTATATGACATTTAATTAATGTTCGTGTCAAATAAAAACTCCGGTCCAAGTATAGATATTTTACAATCTATATATATCGTGATATGTCTTATACTAGCTGTATGACTCGGCTTTGCCCGTGTAATATGGTAGTTGTCAAAGAAAGCATTCACGTGGTTGTAGGGTCGAGTGTCGTTGTCAAATGATGACGTCATATAGCCTATATCTTATTCTAATATATAAGCTATAGTTCTGTAAAGTTTCATCAAAATCCGTGCAGTAGTTTTTGCGTGAAAGAGAAACAAATAAATCCACACAAACTTTTGCGTTTGTAATACTTGTATTATATATTATAGCTATATACGGATATATATGATTTTAACATGTATATATTACTTGTTATTTAGATAGTTTTACTGTGTTACGTTTAATTTTGTTATATCATGACATTGGTTTTTACTATATAATTTTAAATTGCCATTACTTACTAGCTATTCTTCATAATAACATATATAATATATTATTTTTAGACTTTAAATAACATATTATACTGCGTGTAATTTAAAAGAGCTAATATATATATATATTAAAAGATAACATATTTATGCCGTTTGCTGTAGAAACTCTGGGCCCATGGAGTCCAAGTGCAAAAAAGTTTTTTATTTATTTATTTATTTATTCGTGGGAAAATTTACAGCCTTTGCAATATTATGTATACAAAAAATATCTAATCTCAAAGCCTTACAAATTTTAAATTTTAAAAGACATAACACCGCGTCTTGTCGTCTCCTCCGGTGAAAAGAGGGCTGGCTCTTTCTTCGCCCAAAGAATCAGTATTGCAATTCAGCGGGGAAATGCAGCCAGCGTTCTTGCCACCATTCCACGCGGACGGGACTTATATCCCTATCATTAATATTATTTTTATTTTATATTTTGTAAATATTTTTTTCGAATAAATGTTTTGTTTTATATATATATATATATATTTAGAAAGGATGATTATCTTTTGACCTGTTTAATGTATGATTATAAAGCACGTCATTCCCTTAAATACCCAAAGTGAATAGATTATTTTAATCATGGTTTCAGCAACCGGCTGTAAGTGTTATTATTAATTGATCCCACTCACAGCCGAGAGACGAAATAGAGAAAGAATTACGCAAGTCATCGTTCGCGCGATCGATGACCTCTCGCTACCTACTTGATTAGGCTGAGTATGCGTTGCGATATTTTTAGGATAACTTCTCTGCACCGTAACTTAATATATTATTTCTGATTAATAAAAATAAAAATTACGTAGTTCTTTATTTTTATTCTAGATTATAATATAAAAATATTTGCTCTTTCATAAATTCCACGGAGTATAGTAAAATAGATTGGCAAGTGTGGGTTCATTTAATTTAATTTTGTGTGTCTGCTGAAGGTGGTGCTTGATCTGTATTATTTAAAATGTCACCTTAAGTACTTGTCGGAACCGCATCGGACGCAACGGATTTTTTAGTATTTTTTATATAGACAACTGTGTACACTGATCCGCATCGCACGAACTGAAAATTTTATACTATAGTGCGTGCGATGTGGAACTGTGAACCCTAAGCTACATGTTTGGGGGTTTGGCGTTCCAATATATTGTATAATAGTTTGTCCTAAGTATATGTGTCAATATTATATATAGACTTTAATAATATTTTTTATAGTTAAATGGGCCTCTATGCTGTTTATCTTTAGACATATTTCTCCTGTTTCCGTCAAATTGAATCAAATAGATCTGTACAGGATAATCGCGTATAGCCCCGTTTTATTCTACCCATTCATTGGCATTTCAATTGAGCGGCGCTTCTCGCCAAACATGCCAAAGGGATTTTTAGCTAACACCGGCTCAATTAGCGCCCCTCAATTGGAGTGTTTCAAATTCGAAGTCTCATTTGACAGATGTTAAAAACTTTAATTTATATATCATATATTTAAAAGATATATTAAAAAAATATATAAAAACGGATAAGGAAATGGTGGCAAGAATGATGGCTGCATTTCCCCGCTGAATTGCAATATTCTTTAAGCGAAGAAACAACAGCCACCGGAAGAGACGACAAGATGTGGTGGATGGCACTTGGATCCAGAGTTTCTACAGCAAACGGCACAAATATGTAATCTTTTAGTATCAACCTTTTGGGACAGACCTCCTTTCTGACTGACAACTTTAGACGAAATTATTTTGTGACAGAATGAGTTTGAATTTAGAACACAGACAATGACGACGAAAAAGCGCGGCAAATAAAAAAAAAGTAGGTATCTGAGATACTGAGAAGATTATTTATTTCAAATATCAAAATTAATATTTTGGTTGAATTCAGCTTCTTTCCAAACAATATCTTTCGGATTCCACTTTTAATATTCATATTTTACAACGCAAATAAGCAATTAACAACAAAACAATTCGAAGAAATTGTTTGAGACAGCCATATTGGAAAATTGATACTGTCACAATAGTGATGCCATTTCAAAAGTTTCCAAATAATTCGATTATCTACTTTTATTTGGCAGACTATTGATGATTTTTATTTAAAATAAAATAACCGATTAATGTAAAACGTGCAAATGTCAAATGGGAATTCGTATTTGAATTAGAGCCGAGTGTGTTTGATGAATTGTATGCTTTAATGTGTTACTGTACATTTGGATTTTATTGATATTACGACTTGTGTCATGTTTTCTGTAAGCTATAGTTTATTAGTGGTACGATTGTCTGCGTGTATATAATGTATACATTTATAAAAAATATATAATTCTTAGTATTTTTGTGTTTTCTTTAAAATAATAACCCCATTCTGTTACTTAAGAGAAATATGTCTATGCCCGTAATTTTATTCTCTAGAAAGTCGGTAGTACTACATCATTTCTCCAAAGTACACTCAAACCTGAATAATCTTTAAAAAAGTTGTATTGTGCGAGCGAGCGGGATAATTTTCGATTAAAGGTTTTGAACTACAGATAACGTTTCGCATGCGTTCATTTTAACATATATTTAATATTTTTATTTTTAATGTGAGAAGTTTATTGCGCGCGCTTGGTTGGGGGCCTATTTCGTTGAACGTACGTCAATACGTCAGAACAGCGCTCAAGGGTAAACAACGCGGCGGGGAAGAGGGGCGGATAGGCGCGCGGGTATAGCCGCTGCCTCTCGCTCTCTCCCGTTCCTTTTTTCTCTTTCTTTCTTCTTCTTGAAACAGCGCGGCGGGGAAGGGGAAGAAGGGCCGATGCCTCTCTAGCTCCCTTTTCTTTCTTTCTTTACGCGTCTGCAACTATGCGCGCGCACGCAGCCACGCGTATTCATTTAATCTCCAACTACGAAATCAATAACCTGCAAGTTTAGTTATCACTTTCGAGGTAAGTCGACGCACCCGTTTTTTTTTGTTTACCAGTATTTTGTTTTATGCATTAATTGCTTTACTTCGCTTTGCTTTGCAAGTCGAACTACTGCACAAATTAGTACTACGTAACTACTGTTTGGATTGTCTTAAAGCGTCAGCGCTTTGAAGTATATGACATTTTTCCAAAATGAACACGGCCTATATGTAGTATTGTGTACATATTAGTATGTATCTGTTTATATAGATATAATACTTAGATTTAACTTGAATTACCTTTTAAATTATTTAATGGTTGCACCTACCTCACAACACAAATCGTTTCATTGTCCCAAAGGTTGGTTGCTAGAGAATGCCCAGCGGCATTAAGCCCGCCTCTTGTACATAGTGCAATAAAGTTTTTAAATAAATAAATAAAAATAAATAAAGAATAGAAAAGTATCATCACGACTGTTTCCCTTTCGGGGTGGTCAGAAACCACGCTTTAAGCGGATTCACATTTAGCCAACTTTACTATAGGCCAATCATGACAAGTGGCAAGCTCGTCGATTTCTCCAGCGTATCAAACTCGAGAAATATCACAAATAAATTCAATAATATTTAAATGTATTTATATACATTAATAAATATTTTTTTTTGTGTCCCGACCAGGAATCGAACCCGGTACCTCCGAGTCTAAATCCACGGACTTAACCGCTAGACCACGGAGGCAGGCCTAAAGAATATGCCAGGCAAACTTTATAAACAAAATAATACAGTTTATTTTTAAAGAAAACAATAATTATATTTGTAAATATTTATTATTAGATAAATTAACACACAATATTATTCTTAACAATTATGGGTACAATTTAGGAGTGTCTATTCAAAAGGGCCTTTTTCCGCGTTTTCGTTATTGTAAAATATTATTAATCAATTTCTGAAAACTGCCATCCCGTACGCTCAATTTACAAACACTGCTTTTAGGACACCGGCCGGTAACTAATACAAAAATGGCACAATTTCGCATAAAAGACTAATATTAGTATTTTATGCGAAATTGTGCGTACGGGATTTAGGGACGGGAAATGACCAATTCATACGTCAATTAAATACAGGCGATACCACTCTCTTAACTAATGGACATTGTCAATATCAACCGCCATTAGAGTTGATTTTCGTAAAATATTTTGTGATTTCGACGTTGGCTAAACTCCAAAATCCAATATAGCCGCTGGGCATCATAAAAGTACAATTAAATAAGTCATCAAAAAACAACAAAATGTCACAAATAAAGAATGTATATTAACACTTATCACAAAACATTGTCCTAAAATTAAAATACGATAAAATATATAACTAAATACATAAAAACATATTTTAAATACATCACAGTCTTAATTAAACTATTTTTTTTATAACATCTTTAATTTTTACATTATACTAACTAATATCTATATATAGTCCCTAAATTAATTTGATATAAATATACTGCGTGGAATTCATTAAAGAGCAAATATTTTTAATTTATAATCTAGAATAAAAATAAAGAACTACCTATTTCATATTTTATTTATTCAGTAATAAAATCTTGAGTTACGGTGCAGAGAAGTTTTCCTAAAATTATCGCCACTCATGCTGAGCCTAATCAAGTAGGTATCGAGAGGTCGACGATCGCGCGAACGTTGACTTACGTAATTCTTTCTCTCTCTATTTCGTCTCTCGACTGTGGGCGAGACCAAATAATAATAAAATAAAAAAAATAAAAATCCATTTATTGTCACATAGCATTATTACACAGTTTTACAGTTTCGAACAATATGTGACAAAAGGAATCAGGTGTCAGCTGTTGTGCAGCAGCACAAGTACTTACACCTGCACGACTCTGTTTTTCAACCTGTTCCTGTTCTCACGTAGTAATATATATATTTTTTTAATTACAATAACACTCCCCTGTCTTTAGGTATTTATCACGATGGATATCGCGATTTTCAGACTCGGCATTCCATGCAGTAGTGTTTTGTTTTTCGGATAATGATATTTATCTTTAAAAAAAAGTGACCTTTTTCTTTCAAATACAAGTTCTACCAATGACAAGTCAGTATAAAAAAAAATATTTTCTCTTTTGACAATTACACGCGGTATATTTTTTATTATTCTCTAAACACCAAATGTTAACGTTTAACACAATGATATTTACTCGTCGTGACCACGGAATAAAACTAATGAAACAATCCAGCAATACAAATGTGGGATATCATGAATAACAGAATTGTAAATATGTGGAACAAAATACAAGACATAATGAAGTCCTCAACTGTAAACACTGGACAAAACAAACTAGACAAGTGGCTAGTGACAATAGAAATAGACTATGGTAATAACTGTCAATTTTATGAATTTTACACCAGTGAGTGCTTGATATATCAATTTAAATAAAAAAAAATTGTCCAAATTTGTATGGAAACTAACCTCTGTGGTCCAGAAGTATATTATACTTTCTATACACAGGTTAGGGTTCCAATAATTTTGTTAATTGCCTGTAATATATTGCAGATCACATCCTGTTAACACTTAAGATACGATGTAACTATTTATAAGGCAATTTTTGTGAAGAAAATAAACATAGCTGGGCACCGTTAATCAAATAGTTAACTTCGTTAATCGTTAATCCGCTACAAAAAAAGTTAGCTACATTAAACGTTAAAGCGTTACATTTCGGAAGAATTAACGGAAGTTAACGTTAATCGTTAATCCGTTAATATGTGTAAAATTGCATTTTTATATCGTTGCGTTAGTGAACTTATAAAACCTGTTGGTTTAGGTTCTGGAAGTTCACAGGTTAATATATAATATTGTCAGAATGAGTTCTCTTTTTTGTCTTGCCTCGGTTAGAGCCCGCCTTAAAAATCTCTTCAAACTGTACGTATTGTGACTCATGTACCCTTCTTACATGTTGTTTCAAATTATTCAGGCTTGATACATGAACTTGGTGTCTTTCGGCAAGCAACGCTTACAAGCAAAAAGTATTTGCTGGCCCGATCTGGATACAAATTCCACATACTCAGTCAAATGTGGCCAAGGATTCTCATCAGGACCGCTGAAATCCGATTCCATGTCTTCCATGATATAGTAACCCATTCTGTTACTTAAGAGAAATATGTCTATGCCCGTAATTTTATTCTCTAGAAAGTCGGCAGTACTACATCATTTCTCCAAAGTACACTCAGCATGAATAATCTTTAAAAAAGTTGTATTGTGCGAGCGAGAGGGATGATTTTCGATTAAAGGTTTTGAACTACAGATAACGTTTCGCATGCGTTCATTTTAACATATATTTAATATTTTTATTTTTAATGTGAGAAGTTTATTGCGCGCGCTTGGTTGGGGGCCTATTTCGTTGAACGTACGTCAATACGTCAGAACAGCGCTCAAGGGTAAACGGCGCGGCGGAGAAGAGGGGCGGATAGGCGCGCGCGTATAGCCGCTGCCTCTCTCGCTCTCTCCCGTTCCTTTTTTCTCTTTCTTTCTTTTTCTCGAAACAGCGCGGCGGGGAAGGGGAAGAGGGGCCGATGCCTCTCTAGCTCCTTTTTCTTTCTTTCTTTACGCGTCTGCAACTATGCGCGCGCACGCAGCCACGCGTATTCATTTAATCTCCAACTACGAAATCAATAACCTGCAAGTTTAGTTATCACTTTCGAGGTAAGTCCCGCGACGCACCCGTTTTTTTTTGTTTACCAGTATTTTGTTTTATGCATTAATATGTACGTATTGTGACTCATGTACCCTTCTTACATGTTGTTTCAAATTATTCAGGCTTGATACATGAACTTGGTGTCTTTCGGCAAGCAACGCTAACAAGCAAAAAGTATTTGCTGGCCCGATCTGGATACAAATTCCACATACTCAGTCAAATGTGGCCAAGGATTCTCATCAGGACCGCTGAAATCCGATTCCATGTCTTCCATGATATAGTTTTAATTACTATACTGCACAGTACACTTTTCTATCTAACTAATTACACTGCACTCTTCTTTATTAACACGCAAATTATCACTGACAGTAATTTATAATAACAACAAACACAACACTCGACACTAAGCACTGGCGCTAGTACTTCGCATTTTTTTTACTCGCACGCGCCGGCAAAATATATCTAGTTTTGTTTTTGTCTCACACGCCGCCGCGCCCGGCACTTGTTTTTCGCGCCACACCGCGGTGCCGTGCGGCAAATAGTGGCATTGGATTAACGATTAACGGACTTCTGCATATCAACGGAAGTTAACGTGTCCGTTAACATTTTTAAAAGTTAACTTAAAAATTTAACCCGTTAATCAAAATGTTAACTTCGTTAATTAACGATTAACGGATTAACGAGTTAATGCCCAGCTATGAAAATAAATTATTATTATTATCAGCAAGCGCTGCTTGCCTGTTAATTAATAATAATAATAAATATCCATAGGTACACTGCTCATAATGGTTTAGATCCAAAAAGCTGGTCATAAATTATTGACATTTAAAAACAAAATAGTTGCTTTAATAATGGAGCATTGTCAACAATTTTAATAACTCTAATCCCGCGTCGCCAAAGGTGAAACGCACTTACTTGCTAATCGATTTTTGGCCAGATTTTAGCATCAAAAGTCTGTGCAATTACTAAAGCCGATTACTAATAAGGACAGCGCCATTTATTTGGATATTATAGAGCTACGGCTCCGTGGGTAAAAAAAGGTTTGATAGTGACGGCAATGACGGATAGATGGCGCTAGAGGAGGTCCGACTAGATGGAACTCTACACTCCACGCTTTTATACCAGTAACGGCGCCCAGTACCAGAAGTGCATTAATGACCAGCAGGTTACCCGCTAAGATCCTCCTGGGGAAAAATGCGGAAAAGTCCCAACTCTAACCCAGCCCTGGACGCTGTCTGTCTGTATGAAGGGGTTTCACATTTAACCAACTTACAACAATATTATTCTACAATATAGTTGATATAGGCCAATCACGGACAAGTGGCAAGTGGCTCGAAGATGTTCTAGCGTACCAGATTTCAGACTTTTCACAAATAAATGAAATAATTTATAGTGTCCTGACCGATGGCCAGAAAACTGAACAAAAACAGTGCAAAGAATATATTTACGATCGGGGTGCTTCCGTCAGTTGGTTCGTCCAGGCCCGGATGGCTAATAGGCCTGGGTTGGCGATGGGGACATTCCTACTTTTTTCCAGCATAATGTAAACGGGCAACCACCCTACGATAATTCATGCACTTTTGGTGCTAGTGCAGTCGGACTTCCCCTAGCGCCATCTATCCGTCATTGCCGTCTCGGTCTAGAATAGACCTAGGTAATTTAATTAGGTACAGCGCACTGGCCAAAAAACGACCATTATACTTAATTATCGCGTTCTAACTTCTGGCATAGGAATGGTAGCATTGGATGCATCACTATGGGTGCTAGGTCGTTTGTCTTCTTCCTGTGGAGGTACATAGTTCCACTCCTGCGTGTCTCCGGTACCAAATAAAATGAAGTATATTGCTGAAGCGATGTACAGGGATGCTCCCGTCACGAATACTGGTCGCCATTCCGCAAATCCGTTCTGAAAATTACACAAAATTAAGCCAGGAGCGTGGGCAATGCCACACTCGATGTTGTGCATTGTGGAATACGCAACCTTGGACAGACTATTTAGCTAGGCGCTGGCAACTTCAGCATAGAAGCCGACAGACACATTCATCAAGGATCATTCGGGAAACTTCGGCACATCTTCTTACCGTCCATACCACAATGTTTGAAAACAAAAATGTCTGACGTGGACACTGACAGTGGTGGATAGAATTTGTAACTCAAATTTACTGATATAGTATTCAAAATTAACAACCTGAAGTGGCAATGGGCCGGACACATCTGTTGCAGAACTTGATGGAGCAAAATGGTTCTAGAGTGGCGTCGTCTAACATTTCATAGTCCATGAAATGTTAGTTCTCGATTATATGACGGAGCGAGGTTTATAAAATATGTTAGTAAATAATAATAAATCAATTCTTACCCCATCCTTAGTGAAATGAGCTGTCACAAGCGGAGTGACGAATCCAGCTGTATTGCCAATACCATTAGCAATTCCATACAACGTTCCCGCAAAATTTGGCGCCAAATCTTGATGGTTTACCAAGTTCGTCAAAGTCGCTGCCCCATTCGAACCCATAGAGAATGTTATCAAAGCCACAGACAATATAGGAGCACATCCTGTGTAGCCCAAAGCAATTAATAGTAACCCAGGAACTAAATGCGAAAAAAGGCAGAAGAATTTACGCAAAAATGTAGTAGAAACGATATTCTGTTTGACGATTCTATCGCCTATAGCTCCGAATACTAGAGAGAAAATCATTCTTGCTAAATAAGGCAGGGATGCTAATGTTCCGGTAGAGGTTAGGTTATAGCCAAGGGCGCTGGACACAAATTTCGGAGCTGCTGTCATGACAAAATACAACCCCCAGTTACTTCCATAATGTAATATGACCATCGCTAAGAAAGGAAATGATGTGAAGATGCTTTTGAATGGCGGCATTGTCTGAAATTAACAAAGAATTGACATTAATAATGTGATTGTATTCGTGGGCGGATATACAACGTGTTACAAAATACTCCGTAAAGCCAAAATAACGATTCCATTCGCAATATTTAATAACCGTAGTAACGCTGTATAACATAGGTACCCCAAAAAAATATTGAAAACCCTATTTTAGTAAAATTTAAGAGAAAACTACGCAGACTGGTACGAAGGCAGCGTCGCAGTTCAGTGTGGGGTCTAGGTACCATCGATAAATCGTTGCCGATACAGTTCGCGAGCACGATTTAAATTGCTATCTTCATGGCCTACGCATAAGATTTTATCGCAATATTCCGAGTTAGAAAGCTTCGTTATTTTGCAAAAAATATGTTGGAAAAAACTCGAAACCGTTGTAATATTTGAAATTGACAACATATTTTTTTTTTCAAACTTCACATTTTTTTCAAGACAGTACTTGAGTATAATGACATCCTTATATTGAGGTTTTTTAGGTGAGGAGATTTATGTATGAAAAATAGAAAAACTATATAAGTAGACAATTATTAGGTAAAATAGGTACGTAGGCACTTCTGTTAAATTATCAAGGTTTCCTGACATGACAGTTTACTAGGGTTGACAATATTTTTGGCTTAAATAATTTAATATTTTTTTACGGGGTATTTTGTAACACGTTGTAGAATATAATCTAAATCCACGGAGTTTAACCGCTAGACCATGGAGGCAGTTATATTATCATAGCAAATTCTTAGTTTATAATCATTTTGTATTGACTACTTTAGTATGCGATCTCTTTTTCTCTATTATGTAACTCCTTGTGTTATCTTAATTGAGAGAGTATTCAACGGCTTCACCTTGCGGGAATGTCTTCATCGTGTGTGAGAAAGAGAGAGGAGAATAATGGTGTCTGGGGCTTGTGACTGACTTGTATACAGAGGAAAGTTTGTCTCATTATTTTATTGCGCAACAAGACGCTTACCATCCACCATTCTGGTCTTCTCCCTACCCAAACAAATATTCTTCTTTCTTCTTTAAGTCTTAGAAGTTTGTTTGTATTAACGTATTAGAATAAGCTATATAATAAAGAATTTTGATATATACTTTTTTGTTTTTTATGAGGGGATAGGGAAGGCAAAGGGTCTAGCTCATACAACCAAGTCTGACGTAATAGGTATATATTTCTTTTTATGAGTTAACAATTCCCGATGTTGCAGAATTTGATGCTTTGCTTGATGATTATACTTACTTTAGTATGCTGTACTTTGTCACCGATTTCTTGTAAGATATACTTCTTTTCTTCATCAGATATTCTGGGGTGATCTTTAGGTGAATCGTATACTAAGTACCACCAAAATATACACCACACTATGCCGATTCCACCCGGGACATAGAACGCGTAGTCCCATCCGAAATTCTCGATCAATGGCCCTGTTAAAGACCACGTCACAACTGTGCCAATAGCCCCACCTAAAATTATAAAAAAATAGGTTTTATTTTTTTATTCATTCATTCATTACAGCCCCTAGAACCGAGCGTCCTAGACCTCCACTGCTGGAGATGGGCCTTCCAGAACTGGAGAATATCACACGTCCTACACACGCCACGCTGGCCAGACGGCTTGGCAAGGATTTGTCTTTTTTTTTTTGTTTTATGACAATTTATTAACGATTCCACAAGTTGGTATTAGTGGAACCGGGTCAGACGGCTTAACGTGCTCTCCGAGGCACGGGAACGATGGTGTTTTTATAACAAATGTACGTAAGAAAAGTGTATTTCTCATTGGTACATGCCGGGGGGGGTTCGAACCGACCTTTGTAGGATTTAAGGTATGCGTTCTTACAACCTAGCCACCGCCGCGCCTTATGTTTTAATAGTGTTACCCAAATATTGC
The DNA here is from genome assembly GCA_910589645.1 of Tinea semifulvella. Lineage (NCBI taxonomy): Eukaryota > Metazoa > Arthropoda > Insecta > Lepidoptera > Tineidae > Tinea > Tinea semifulvella. The sequence goes on from OU342599.1 coordinate 10,900,508, forward strand.
ATCCGAATAGTGTTGCCCAAATATTGCATCCGAATAGTGTTGCCCAAATTTTGCATCCGAATAGTGTTGCCCAAATATTGCATCCGAATAGTGTTGCCCAAATATTGCATCCGAATAGTGTTGCCCAAATATTGCATCCGAATAGTGTTGCCCAAATATTGCATCCGAATAGTGTTGCCCAAATATTGCATCCGAATAGTGTTGCCTCAAAGCAGCATCAGGATAAGTGGTCTTGATCTCAGTCTTGGTCTTGCACTCCTAATGTTTAGTCTTGCAAGACTATTGCTCTGACTCAATATATATATTTTTGCCCATTGTACATACATACATATCTTTACGCCAAATCCCTTGCGGGGTAGGCAGAGACAATTGAGCGCCACTTGTCACGATCACGACATACCTCTTTCGCTTCTTCGACATTTATCAACCTCTTCATAGATGCATTTTTTATGCTATTGTTTTATTTATTTGATCGTGATAGGTAAGTCTTGGTCTGCCAGGGCCTCTTTTACCCACAACTTTCGCATTATATATCTGGTTCGTCAATCTCTTCTCCACTCATTCTTTCAACATGTCCGCACCATCGGAGCATGCCTTTCCTTATTTTTGACAATTTTCCAATTGTACTAAGGAAATCTTGTAAGTATCTGTCCGCAAACTACTATCTCGACAACTACTGGTCTGATTTAATTTAAATTTAAATTATTTAGACATAAGCGCATTTTTAAATATTCAAAATTACGGACACGACGTAATTATTGAAAACAAAAATCTTAATCCCAAACCTTTATCCCAGTAGGCTAGTTCCACCAGTTAGTAAAAGTAGCTGGCACAGCAGAAGCTGCTGCCTTACTTCTATTAAATTATTCAATAAACTACCACTGGATATTAGGGTACGAAATTATTTAAAATTAGGGTCAAAAATTTACTGGTCCAAAAATGTTTTTACGCGATCAAGGACTACCTAAACTGCGACAAGCTCATTTTTTCATTCATTCATTACAGCCCCTAGAACAGTATCCTAGACCTCCACTGCTGGAGATGGGCCTTCCAGAACATATATCTGGAGAATTTGGCCTACACTCGCCACGCTGGCCAGATGGCTTGGCAAGCTCATATAAGAGCAAAATACGCTTTTTGTTGTTTGCTATTAAAAGTATCATCACGACCGTTTCCCTTTCGGGGTGGTCAGAAACCACGCTTATAAATAAGCGGATTCACATTGAGCCAACTTTACTATAGGCCAATCATGAGAAGTGGCAAACTCGTCGATGTCTCCAGCGTACCAAAGGAGAGAAATATACCTAATGTATTTATTTACATTAATAAATAATTTTGCGTCCCAACCAGGAATCGAACCCGGTACCTCTGAGTCTAAATCCACGGACTTAACCGCTAGACCACGGAGGTAGTTATTTAGTGTTAATTTAATGTTTGCTATTATTTAGGTTATTTTGTGTTCTATGTCTTTATTATTATTTTTTTGTATAATATTTATGTTAGATATAAGTGTAGTTTTACTAAAATTTTGTATGCAAGAAATGGCGAAATGTGTCGAGCCAAAACATACCAACCATTTAGGTATCATATTTCATACAAATAAATATTTTCATTTTATTTTATTTCAAAAAAAGTAAAAACAATATGCTAAATTAGAAACAAAATATCTGAGCAAGAATCTTGCAAGACCAAGACCAAGACTAGGGTAAGACTTGGGTCTTGCAATTGACCGCCTCCGTGGTCTAGTGGTAACAAACGTTGCCGTGAACTCGGGAGGTCCCGATTCCCACCGGGGGCAAGTTGTACATTGTATAATTTGTCTCGGTCTGGGTGTTTATATGTATAATATGTATATATTTACAAAAAAAAAGTATAATATGTAGTTTATCAACCATCTAGTTTCCGTAACACAAGCCTGGTGGCTTACCACGGAAACTAGATGGCGCTGTGTGACCTGTCTGGAAATATTTATTATTTATTAATAATATTAGAATATTATTATTATTACCCAGTAGTGCACTGACGAACTTTCCCTTCTCTGCTGGAGGGGCCCAGTGAGCAACTAAAGCATGTAAAGCTGGAAACAGAAATCCCTGAAAGCAAAATAAAAAAAAAACAAAATAAGACAATTAATACCTTTTATAAAGAAATTGTTTCCAAGGCTCATTGACGTCTCTGGTGACAATAGGGCTGGCAGTTTTTTCTCCCAAAAATTAAGTATCCTAATTCAAAGGGGAAATGCTGCTAGTGTATTGGGCACCATGCCACAAGATAGCGATTTGGAGGAGCTATTTTTTTGTAAGTATTTATTTTTTATTTTCTATGTATTATTATTATTATTATTTTAGGTTAGATTTTGTTGTAATATAGATTATTTAATATTGTAATTCTTTTATATTGTATGTATATTACTTCAAATAAATATACCTAAAATAAAATAAAAAGTATCATCACGCCCGTTTCCCTTCCGGGGTAGTCAGAAACCACGCTTATAAAGAAGCGGATTCACATTAGGCAACTTTACTATAGGCCAATCATGACAAGTGGCAAGCTCGTCGATGTCTCCAGGCGTACCAAACTCGAGAAATATCACAAATAAATTTAATATTAATTATATAAATTTATTAATAAAAATTAATAAATGTTATTGTGTCCCGACCAGAAATCGAACCCGGTACCTCCGTACCGGAGTCTAAATCTAAGGACTTAACCGCTAGACCACGGAGGTAGTAATAAACATGTATAAAAATGTGCTCAATTATATATGTCACTCGTTCGTTTTATCATTTTGTGTTATTTTTTTTTTCATATTATTTATTATCTCACAAAGTGGTAACTAAATAGATATTATGTGAGAAAATAAGCAATTGTATTTATTTAAATAGATAAAAACTGAACGTAAACCAACTTCAATGCAAAAAGAGACCATCAATTATAACAACGCTACATAACTCAAAACAATGGCCATCATTATGATTGGCAGACATAGACGTAAAACGAATATGCTGTATACAAGTTTAAAAAAAAAAAGATTATTGTCTTGACAGTTGAAGTGCAAGTATTGTTTTTTAAATTAATTTACTGTGGATATTGTTAGTCAAAAGTGGTGTAGTTTTGTTCAATAATGTGCTACAATGGGAATAATTATGGAAAATTATAAATTGGACTTTAAATATGGGGCACAAGTTGCAAGTTTTCTCGCATGATTAGTTAATGTTAAAACAATTATTTATTTCTAACTGACAATTGAAACTTCGTGTTAAAAACACTTATTATGTTTGAAAAAAAAATATATAATAATAAAAGTTACGTCGAAAATTTTATTTAACAAGTCATAGGAGTTCTTAGAAAAATAATACTATATTATTTTTTATATGTTCTGGCCCGTCCATTAATATAAACGTCTATATCTAGTAATAGTTTAAAAATAAAACGCGATAAATAAATAATTACGTGATTCTTATGTCAATGTTTAATCTTTAATTTAAGTTTCATCGACACCGCAGCAAAGTTTTTTGCCGCAACAAAAACCAAGATTTTGAACTTTTTTTAAACGAGTTGCGTTGGCTATAACGTTGAATACGGTACAGGTATACATAATTAGTGTAATCGAGCGTTCAGGTGGATTACAATGGCCAACAATGGTGGTCGCTGGGTGCCAAGGTCGATGGATCTGTGCCACAATGGAAACCTAAAGTTAAATTACTGGTTTATCATTGTAAATGACGATATGGAATGACTTTTCAAATATCTGTTTTTCATTTTCATTTGCATATATTTGTTAAGCTGGCAGAAACTTCTAAAACAGTAAACTTAACGTTAGTAATGCGACACAAAATAATCCTATCTAAAACGGACGAACCGCATTTTTTTACCGCATTACTAACGTAACCGCATTTTGCGGTTACAACGTCGTTGACGAGACTAAATTGGAGTAGTAATTTTTAAGATATATTTTATTTTATATAATATATAGTTTGCATATGGAAGCCATTTTTTTTGTCATTTCCGACATAAGGGTTCTTAGGGATGGTTGATTGTTTCTATTAATAGAATACCGGACCGCCTCCGTGGTCTAGTGGTAACAAACGTTGCCGTGAACTCAGGAGGCCGTGGGTTCGATTCCCACCGGGGACAAGTTGTACATTGTATAATTTGTCTCGGTCTGGGTGTTTATATGTATAATATGTATATATTTACAAAAAAAAAAAAAGTATCATATGTAGTTTATCAACCATCTAGTTTCCGTAACACAAGTTTCGTAGCTTACCACGGAAACTAGATGGCGCTGTGTGACCTGTCTGGAAATATTTATTATTATTAATTTAATAGCATGTTAATCTAACGTAAGACCTATACAAAGTGACACGGTATAGCATCTCGGTAGCGGTGGTGGCTCGGTTGAACACTATCCTTAACATCCCTAAAAGGTGGGTTCGAACTTCGGGTACCTACCAAAGAGAAATTAACTTTTCTCACGTACATTTGTCATAGATTTAAAACACATCGGAGAGCACGTTAAGGCATTGTCGTCCAGGTTCCACTAATACTAACTTATAAAATCGCTAATAAATAGTCATAAAAATTGATATCAAACCCTCCCAACCCATCTGGCCAGTGCAAACTTGGCGAGTGTAGGCCAAATTGGAATTTCCAACAATGGAGGTCTAGGACTCTGTGTTCCTGGGGGCTGTAATGATGATGATGATATAACATCATTCTTACTGCAGCTGGTCTCATGACGGCGCTGTTCAGACCATCCTCTGTCTGTTTGTACTAAAATCCCTCCGAAACGAATATACGAACCGAATTGAGTACAGTTTTTTTTTAAATGATTCCTACCTTTCATTGGCGGAAATAGGAGCAGCCGTTTCCAAGATATTGAGCTTTATTCTGACCACAAGCTGGTACTATAACGATGCGACTTTACTCTGAGTGTGTGGCACCATAATTCCAAAACATATGGATAGATTTAACTGTAGTTTTCTTTGTTTAAAAGCGCTATTTTCCGAGATGATTACTAGTTAGTTTGGTGAAAATAGGAGCAGCCGTTTCCAAGATATTGAGCTTTATTCTGACCACAAGCTGGTACTATAACGATGCGACTTTACTCTGAGTGTGTGGCACCATAATTCCAAAACATATGGATAGATTTAACTGTAGTTTTCTTTGTTTAAAAGCGCTATTTTCCGAGATGATTACTAGTTAGTTTGGTGAAAATAGGAGCAGCCGTTTCCAAGATATTGAGCTTTATTCTGACCACAAGCTGGTACTATAACGATGCGACTTTACTCTGAGTGTGTGGCACCATAATTCCAAAACATATGGATAGATTTAACTGTAGTTTTCTTTGTTTAAAAGCGCTATTTTCCGAGATGATTACTAGTTAGTTTGGTGAAAATAGGAGCAGCCGTTTCCAAGATATTGAGCTTTATTCTGACCACAAGCTGGTACTATAACGATGCGACTTTACTCTGAGTGTGTGGCACCATAATTCCAAAACATATGGATAGATTTAACTGTAGTTTTCTTTGTTTAAAAGCGCTATTTTCCGAGATGATTACTAGTTAGTTTGGTGAAAATAGGAGCAGCCGTTTCCAAGATATTGAGCTTTATTCTGACCACAAGCTGGTACTATAACGATGCGACTTTACTCTGAGTGTGTGGCACCATAATTCCAAAACATATGGATAGATTTAACTGTAGTTTTCTTTGTTTAAAAGCGCTATTTTCCGAGATGATTACTAGTTAGTTTGGTGAAAATAGGAGCAGCCGTTTCCATGATATGGAACTTTATTGTTGGCGCAGCCATTCCTATAACAAAGCGGGCTCCGACTATACTCTAAGTGCGTGGAATTATAACTCCAAAAGATATAGATCAATTTGACTAAAGTTTTCATTGTTTAAAAGCGTTTTTCCAAGATGATTTAGTTTGGTGAAAATAGGAGCATGGTAATTTTCCCAGTCTTCTGGGGCGGGGAAGTATGTTCGTGCCGATAAACTTAGTAAAATGTATTCACACGTTTCGGGATCTGGCTCGAATTGTCGTCGTGCCAAGTCAAGTATGCATAGTGCTTGGGACCGATGTCAGTCATAAGTGTCTGATTCCAGTTCCTAACATTCATGGAACTCGCTTGTCGTGATAGTATAATAAAAAATAAAAAAGCGATTCCGTAATATTGAGTTTTATTTTTACCGCAGCCATTTCTATAACAACGCGGGCTCCGACTATACTCTGAGTGCGTGGCATTATAATTCCAAAACGTAGTGTTCGATTTGACTGCAGTTTTCATTATTTGAAAGCATAATTTTCTGAGATGATTAACTAACTAAAAATAAGAGCAGCTGTTTTTAAGATATTAAGCTTAATTTGTACCGCAACTAGTCCTATAACGAATTGAGTCCGTGGCATTATAACTGCGAAGCTGATGAACTGTATTAAGTGCACTTTTGTTTATGTAAAAGCGTCAATTTTTGAGATGTTTCTTAGCTAAGTTTGGTGGTAATCGGAGCAGTAGTTATTAAGATATTAGACTTTATTCTTACCGCAGCGAGTCCCATGACGACGCGGGCTCCGACCAGGGCCCCATAGTGTATCCTGGCGGCCTGGGGACAGAGGATGGTCAACAATGTAGTCATGAACATTGTGATCAGCACCACCTTCCTTGGGCCCCATCTCTCGGCTGCTGTACCACCTGGAATTACATTCAAGTTTATAGACATTAAGCTATTGCAAATAAGGAGGTATAATCCTTTAGTTACAAATGCGGATTCACGTTTTACCAATACTAAATACAATACAAATGAGAATGCTCATTTTTCTTAGAGAAAAGGGCCCAAATAAAATGTTCTCGTACCATAATGATAAATTTTTAATTAATAGTTAATATATTGTGTTTTATCTATAATAAAGTACCTGATCATAATAAAGAACCTAATCTATATATTATGACCGCCTCCGTGGTCTAGTGGTAACAAACGTTGCCGTGAACTCGGGAGGTCGTGGGTTCGATTCCCACCGGGGGCAAGTTGTACATTGTATTATTTGTCTCGGTCTGGGTGTTTATATGTATAATATGTATATATTTACAAAAAAAAGTATAAAATGTAGTTTAACACAAGCCTCGTAGCTTATCACGGAAACTAGATGGCGCTGTGTGACCTGTCTGAAAATATTTATTATTTATTTATTTTATTTTAATCTCATAAAGTGCTTTGTAACTATTTCATACATAAATTTTAACCAATTGACTATTTAATTTAAAATTATATTTTAAGGCTGGGGTAAAAGAGATGTTGTAATTTTTTATATTCCATTATAGTCTAAGATATATTTATTCGAAGTAGATACAAAAATATTAAAATAAAATAGATTAGAAAACTAATTATAAATAAAACTAAACTAAAGACTGCCTCCGTGGTCTAGCGGTTAAGTCCGTGGATTTAGACTCGGAGGTACCGGGTTAGATTCCTGGTCGGGACACAAAAATATTTATTAATGTAAATAAATATGTACATTTAATTATTATTTATTTTATTTGTGATATTTTTCGAGTTTGGTACGCTGGAGACATCGACGAGCTTGCCACTTGTCATGATTGGCCTATAGTAAAGTTGGCTAAATGTTAATCCGCTTAGTCAAAGTCAAAATATCTTTATTCACTTTTACAGGCATTTATGAAACGTCATTAATTTAATTATTTTGAATGATTCTACTCCTGCTAGTAGAAGACTAAGCAGCAAAGTGGTCCAATAAGTAAGCTGTTAGCAGAAGACCAGGAGCTTAGCAAACTAGCTTATTTATAAGCGTGGTTTTTGACCACCCCGAAAGGGAAACGGTCGTGATGATACTTTACTTTTTACTAAACTAAAAATACCTATGAAATTAAAACTATTCTACAAAATAAACTACGATAATATAATGTATAAGCCTGGTTTTCTATGAAGATGAACAGTTATGACTTAGGTGCCAACAATTCTTCGGAATTGATAGCTAATTCTACTGTTTACGGTACATATTTACTTAAGATATTACATTATTATTTTTCAAACTTTGCGTCTTTAATTGTGGACGATCTATCTATAAATGAAATGAAATGAAATGAAATTGAAATGAAATGAAATGAAATTATTTATTTGCATTGAACATGGTAATAGTAAATATTAATAGTAAGTTAGTTCTGCACATTCAGCCATTTCTGGCACACAAATTTTGTTAAACATTATTTACAATGTTAAAATCTTATTATTATATTTATATTTATACCAACTTGTACAATGAAATAATATTATTTATTCGAAGTAAGATACACAAATACAAACAATAAATATAAATTAAAGCTACCTAAACAATAAAGTTAAAAATAAACTAAACAAAACCTTAAATTAAATAAACTAAAAGATAAACCTAATTAATATAAAAACTAAATACTTACAAATATCTTGATTATAATCTACATGTCATCGAATCCAGGAGAAGATGAACCCAATGTTCCGAGGACTCCGGCGACGTTGCCTCGTTGGATGGCAACACTGATCCTTTGAATAAGATATTCCCTACTCAAAGGATCACCTGTTGACGCTCGGATGGCAACGCTTATGTCGCGTATAAAATATAAATATATATATACAATACAATATATGTTCTGGAAGGTCATCGGCAACAGTGAAGGTAACATAGAAATGACGTAATCATATAAGTTAGAAATATGGCCATGTCAAGGTTTCTACTGCTGACAGTCTACTGGTTCAAACAGCTAGTTACCTATAACACTGGTGACTGCATAGCCCCAAAAGTATCCCGACAGCACGTAGGCCTGCTGCTGCGCTGACCACTCGAAGGTTTCTGTACTGTCTAGCTGAAATAAAAACATTCATTAAGGTAAAACATAAATTATTCGATTGCCGTGGTGTGGTTAAATTCGTTCCAGAGAGTCAAACAGTCAATAAGGAATACTACTTGGTCAACGTGAAGCAATTCGCTGTAACGATCGGATTTGGGAGCAGACAATTCATGGATTTTTCACCACAATAATGCGCCGTCACATTCCGACATGTTTGTTTATTTTTTGCTAAACATGAAACTAGAGTCATTGCTCAGCCACCGAATTCGCTAGATTTGGCTCTCTCCGATTGATATTGTAAGCTTGGCATGGTGGTATTTATATACAAAAAACACCTCTTCAAAGAAGACTTACCTGTAGCCCTGTTCTGTTATTTAAGCGCAAACGTTATGTAATGGAATTCGCTAACTACACACATGTTGATGTCTAGAGATATTTTGTATAAAGTTTTTAAACTCAAAAAATACTGTCCAGTTTTAAATTATTTTGAAGAAAGCTTATTTTGTAAACCTATTTGAACGATTCTAAGTTTTAATTTGAAAAAAGAAATTAAAAACAAAAGATTAACGCGGCATAATGGTAGCAAAGTCCGAAGGTTTCATTTACCTCCAGTTGTTTTTGGCTATTTGTTGTGTTAAATTTAAGTTTTATAACAAGTTATTGGTCAATTTCGAATTAATGTTATTGTGTGCATCATGCAGAGGCGTCATTTAACGAGAGAGGAAATGTTAAGGGCAGTAGGCATGCTCCAAGCTGGGGCTACTCAACATAAATCAGCTTCGGGGAACGCGCCATGATAGTTCGCTAAAGGAACTGAAGACCATCGCAGCCGAGGCAATAACAAGTGTATGAAAAAGTGAATTAAGCGTTGGCATGATTGCATTGGCTCAAAGGAAACCTATTTTGAAGGCGATGATACAGACTTGTATTAGAATATGTAAAGGTGAAATTCAGCGCTGCATCATTACTGTTGCAGCCTATGCTGACCTGAAAACCTATTTGTCATAGCAGCTCTTTTTTTCCTCTTTTTACCAATTTTAGTTAGATAAGATAAATAGCGCGGTGGTGGCTCGGTTGTAAGAACGCGTTCCTTAAACCCTTCAAAGGTCGGTTCAAACCCACCCGGCATGTACCAATGAGAAATGCACTTTTCTTACGTACATATGTCATAGATTTACAACACCACCGTTGCCGTGCCTCGGAGAGCACGTTAAGCCGTCGGTCCCGGTTTCACTAATACCAATGGAATCGTTAATGAATTGTCATAATAATTGACATCATATCCAATGTGTAGGCCAAATTCTCCAGATATATGTTCTGGAAGGCCCATCTCCAGCAGTGGAGGTCTAGGACGCTGTGTTCTAGTTTACATTTTTTACATTTTATAAGTAAGTAGGTACAAATGAAACAAAAAAATTGGTAATGACTAATGTTTTTCATTTGCCATCCTTTTACGATCGAACACATTTAATTTTCATTAGTTGAAATTTTTGCTTAAAGTGCCCTAGTTGCGGAAATTAATTAATAACTTTAAAACTAAAAGTGATAATTACACTTTTAGCATATCGTTAGAAAGGGCATGGACTGAGGATGTTTTAAAAAAATCAGAAGAACTCCAACCCTGTTAGTTTTTTTTAAACCCCATAGAAAGTTGCCCTTAAAATTATTTCTTTACCTTACTACGGTACTTCAGGCCCCATAACTTTTCTTCTCCACAATTTTCTGGTGTGAAATATTTTTTGCAGGACCCTAAGACTCTAACGATTGAAACAAGACCATTAGCAGACCGGTGCCATGGATATATTTTGAGCTACAGGTAGTTTTAGTAAAAAATTCACAAAAAAGTCAAATAAAAAATAAAAATAAATTAAAAAAAAACCTTGAGGCCAAGGTCAATATATTGGGTGGGGGTAGGTAGCAGACTATCCCTAGTTTCTACCCTAGGCGTATGTACAGCTCCCTTCCAAACACCCTGTATATTGAAACATCCTAATGTTTTTATACAAAAATGTAACTAGGGGCTGTAATGATGATGAAGATAAATAAATTCTTTATTGCACAGAAAATTACACTTTATAATCGAGCTTAATATCTAAAACCATTATCTGACAGCTAACCCATAGGGAAGTCAGCAGGGATTGTGGCTGCATGATATATATATATATGAATATACAAATAATACATACAATAAGCGTACCAAACTCGAGAAATATCACAAATAAATTAAATAATTTATAATTTTTTGACCAGGAATCGAACCCGGTACCTGCGAGTGTAAGTCCACAGACTTAAATACTAGAGAGCCAGTCTAAAACATTATTGTAATTGCAGTACAGTAGCACCAGTAATTTCTAAGTGCGAATGGTATAATTTAAGTCTGTCAGGTACTTGACAGGGAATAGACTTTCTCCTATACATAATCTAACATTAATTGACTAACTAGTTTGTCAGCATAGTAACCAAGGAAATATATAACTTAGGTGAAGATGTAGTTACTACTCATTATTAGTAAGTACCTATGAGAATACAATATCCGGTACAGTGATATTTCCCAATTGTGATAGGCTCCTTGCACGTGTGCAACTCGAAAGCCGATAAAATCTCTGTTAATTTAAGAATTTAAGTTATTTATTAGAAAAAAATATTTACATAATATAAAATAAAATTAACATTAATACTAAGGATAGGGATATAAGTCCCGTCCGCGTGGAATGATGGCAAGAACGCTGGCTGCATTTACCCGCTGAATTGTCTTTGGAGGACACGACAAGACGCGGTGTTATGTCTTTTAAAGTTTTTTGCGCTTGGACTCCATGGGCCCAGAGATTCTACAGCAAACGGCACAAATATGTAATCTTTTAATATACTTACATACTTCGCCGCTTGCTGGACTCCGCATTTTCCGCCGCGGCACCCGATCACGGACGTAACGCATAAGCCAGGCTTAACCAGGCTCTTAGGGTGCAGACCGGGACCCGATTCACGTGTCAGGTGGTGTTGTGTTATAAATCTATGTCAAATATACAAAAGTGTTTTTGCAATTATTCTATACCTATTTACCTGCGGTAACTGTCGTCTCGAGATTGTGACTGATTCGTTGAATGCTTCAATATTTGCGTCAATTGCCTCGCATTCACTCTTCGCTCTGCAATAACAAAATGCAAATTTTGTATATCATGTTAAATTATTGGTAAAGGATTGGATTAACGTTGCTGGTCAGCCGGAATAACATTTCTGAAACGAACTTCCGAAACGGCATTAGCGGAATCATACAGTATTTGGTGGTTAGGGAGAGGAACAGAATAGTGGATGTTGAGTTTTTTATTGAAAGAAAGAAAGGATGACAAATGTTTATATGTTGCAAGCAGTAAAAAAAATAACAAATAAACAATATAGTGTGGTGACAAATAGGGAATCGGCTCAGCAATAAGCTGCAACATTGCAAATCACAGCTGATCCCTCACAATACATAACACTTATACCTAAATATATAAATATACATAATAAAAATTAAACTACCAAAAATAATACAATAATATACATAATAAGGAATATAATAATGTCTATTGTATCACTTAATAAATGAAAAAAAATACAAACTAATTACATGAAAATATAATATTAAATTACATAGAACATACATAAGTATGTTAATATACATAAAAATATGGTTATATATTGGCAAATTTTTAAAATATAATAATATATTGCGCAATATAAGTAGTAGAGAGGTTGAGGGCTTCTTTTTACACCAACCCATTAAATGATTAGGAACGGATTGGAAGTTGCTGGTACATTTATCAAACGAACTTCCAAGACGGCATTAACGGAATTAATAGTATTTAGTTGGGTTAGGTTAGGTTAGGCTCTGCCTATGCCGGTCCCAAGCCCGGATGTAAAAAGAGGAGGGTTGGTCAGGGAGAGACAAAAATCCGCCTGTAAAAGTGTCAACACCGAACATCGGGCGGTGGATCAGTAACCCGACAACTACGCATTCAGCCAATATATGCGTAGCGGTGCCAGTGGCCGTGAGGAGTAGACCTAAATAACCTCTGAAAGTCTGATAGTGGAAGGACGTGGGAGCCCACCACTAAACATATTCCCAAGAAAACCCCCCCTATGGAAGTACACATACCTAAACCCGGATGGCGCAGCATAGTCCGGGACAAAGTGATCCGAGGAGGGGGTCACGACCCTCAGCATTGAGGAAAACGACGCAAGGAGGAGGAGTTGGGTTAGGAGCAGAATGGTGGAAAGTAAAGGCCTCCTTTCGGCCCATATTAGGTCGCAAGCCCGAGACATTATTCTTCTCCTCTGTCCCACACACGATGGATTCGACACCCGTACGATGAATTCATAGAATGTTAAGAAATCTTCTTCATTGTTATTCGCGTTGATATGTATTTCCCGTACTGTAGGTCTATAATTACGATTGAAATTACCTTATAATTTATTTCTAATTCTACTGTAAAATTTAATGTAATGATTATTGTTATTTTTAGATCGTGCTTCTAGTAATAATAAAATGTAGTTTTTTTTAAATAACTATTTCGTGGTCTAGCAATTTAATATTAAATTACAATAATAGAGCCCTTTGGATGATGTCGTTGGGAGCCGCTTGATAAGTAATGTACTTATTGTTTTAAATGATTGTACGCTATAAGTACCACTATCAATGGCTCATTATTATAATGAAATTGTCTGTGATTTATGATGAAATGCTGTTGTTGTAGCTTTATCTGTGTTAGAAAATACTAGGTCGATTGTTGTCTTATATGTTCGCTTTGCGACAGATAATAATAATAAATATTTCCAGACAGGTCACACAGCGCCATCTAGTTTCCGTGGTAAACTACGAGGCTTGTGTTACGGAAACTAGATGGTTGATAAACTACATATTATACATATAAACACCCAGACCGAGACAAATTATACAATGTACAACTTGCCCCCGGTGGGAATCGAACCCACGACCTCCCGAGTTCACGGCAACGTTTGTTACCACTAGACCACGGAGGCGGTCGAGATGACCCTTAGATGAGTAGAGAATATTTTATAACGCCTACCGGACCTAATATTGTAACCATAATATTAGTTTATAATTTTTAGTTTTATTTCTAAAAAAGTAAAATGTGTCATCATGACCGTTTCCCTTTCGGGGTGGTCAGAAACCACACTTAAAGAATTCACATTTAGCCAACTTTACTATAGGCCAATCATGACAAGTGGCAAGCTCGTCGATGTCTCCAGCGTACCAAACTCGAGAAATGTTACAAATAAATTAAATAATAATCAAATTGATTTATTATAATTAATTAATATTATTATGTCCCGACCAGGAATCGAACCCGGAACCTAAGTCTAAATCCACGGACCTAACCGCTAGACCACGGAGGCAGTTTTATTTGTAGTTTAGTTTATTTTATTTACAATAAGTATTTATTTATTTAATTACTTTATTGCACTTAAAAACCTAGTACATAGGCGAGCTATAACACCATAAGGTATTCTTCACCAGCTAACCTTGGGGATCATGTAAGGTGATGGGCAGGATGAAGAATATTGTTAAAATAGCTTAAATTAGTAAATAAACATAATTAAGCATTTATAGCACTTAAAAATAAATATACGTACACAATATAAAAAAAAACAATACACATATATACATAAACATACACTATAAATAAATAGATATGAATAAAATGTGTAAACCAACACTTATGTATGGAAGTGAGACGTGGATATGTCAGAACACGCATGAGAGTTGAGTTAATGCAGTGGAAATGAGGTCGTTGCGTCGGATATGCGGTGTTACTTTAACGAACCGCATACGTAATGACGAAATACGCAAAAAGGTGGGTATAAAAGAAAGCATAGGGACAAAAATAAGGAAAGGCATGCTCCGATGGTTCGGGCATGTTGAAAGGATGACTGAAGAGAGATTGACGAACCAGATATATAATGCGAAAGTTGTGGGTGAAAGAGGCCCTGGCAGACCAAGACTCACTTATCACGATCAAATAAATAAAACAATAGCTGAGGGTGCAATAAAAAGCCATCGAAACAAAAGGGCATGTATGAAGAGGTTGATGAATGTCGAAGAAGCGAAAGAGGTATGTCGAGATCGTGACAAATGGCGCTCAATTGTCTCTGCCTACCCCGCAAGGGACCTGGCATGAAGATATGTACTATGTATGTATGAATAATATTATTTAGTACGAGTATGTGACAAATTTTATTATGGTTTTCTCAGTAGTTTATCTAATTAGTGCAACTAATTTAATGATTGTAAAACCGAAACCTAAGTGCCATAACTCATGAAAAACATATTAGAAATACTTGGAATCCACTCACCTTGTTTACTTGATGATTTTTTAATATTTTTCTTCACTAATGAGACTTAACATATTTAGATAACTAATTATTTAATAATTTAATATAAGTTAATTTTCATTAACCATTTTACAGCCACGAATTAAATTTTAAGTATCTAGTTATAAATAAGTACAAAATCCTCTCTTATGGCAACAATGTTTTATTTATTATAAATTGTATTGCTGTTAGATTCGGTCCAGCCAAGCTTGTATTGTATAAAAATATATGTATTGACAATATCCAAGTGTTGTGTACTAACCAAAGGAAATAAATGATTTGATTTCATTTGATTTGATTCAATTATTCATTACAGCCCCTAGAACACAGCGTCCTAGACCTCCACTGCTGGAGATGGGCCTTCCAGAACATATATCTGGAGCATATGGCCGACACTCGCCACGCTGGCCAGACGGCTTAATTAGGTAATTTTTTTTTGTTGATTTAAATTACGCGTTTTTTTTTAAATATCATTTAATATGATAATGTTTAATGGTGTGCTAAAAAGTAATTGAGAGAACTGCCTCCGTGGTCTAGCGGTTAAGTCCGTGGATTTAGACTCGGAGGTACCGCGTTCGGGACACAAAAATATGTATTAATTTAAATAAATACATTTAATTACTTAATATTTAATTTACTTATGATATTTCTCGAGTTTGGTACGGTGGAGACATCGACGAGCTTGCCACTTGTCATAATTGGCCTATAGTATAGTTGGCTAAATGTGAACCTGCTTATTTAAAGCGTGGTTTCTGACCACCCCGAAAGGGAAATGATACACAATTTAAAACACATTTTAGAATTATCAAGTAGCCTATTAAAAATACTCACGAGGTATGGTTGCTATTATCGGGCACCATGGCGATGATGTTGACGCTCATGTTAACCCTCATCATGTAGTTCACCCAGCAGGCAAAAAACATCATAAGCGCCACATTGAACCTCGCTGGCACCACATCTGATAACAAAAAAACTTATATTAAACACAAGAATACTCATATATACGACAACATTAGCCGCTTAACTATCCAACTAGGCCTAACTGATACACTTGAATCGGTAGCAAAGACTATATATAGCAGGAGGTGGAAACTTGGAACAAAAAAAAATCATTTTTTTATTAATGAAGTAATATACAAACAGTATAAAATAATTACAATATAAATTAAAACTACTTAAAAGTAAAAATTAAAATAAATATAAACTAAACCTAATAAAAAATAAACTATAAGTAAAAAGTGATAGTCCCAAGAAGACTGGCAACATTTCCCCTCTGTAAAGCTAAGCTAATACGTTGGCAGAAATAATTGCCAGCCTTCCTGTCTCCAGATTTCTCCGTTAGCCGTTTGGACAACTCCTTGGCCAGACGCTTGGCTGAGTGTCCCCATGGGCCCATCGTCTTGACCCCAAACGACGCAAATTCGTAACCTGTACTGAGGTTGGCGTATTTGCGCAGCTTGAGGTTCTCAGCAGAAACCGCCGCACTTCTCGCACTTGACGAGGTCGCCTGTCTACACATGTCGCATCCCACATATATATATATATAGAAAGTGGCGCCGCCTAGTAGTTGGTAGGGAGAACTAAATTTTTTGTCTGTGGTTTGAACATAATAGAGTTCACATTCATAAAATTCTTATACATTTAAATAATTAATTCAACAAGTCAGCCATTGTTGTTGTCAACTAGCGATCCTAGGAAAGAGTTTACGTTCTCAGTACCATCATTTATCATCATTACAGCACCTAGAACACAGCTACGGAAAGCTACACTGTCGGAGATGGTCATTCCAGAACATATCGCATCAGAATCTAGAGAATTTGACCTACACTCGCCACGCTGGCCACATCGTATGGTAGAATAGTTATAAAAGAGATTGCCCAAAACCGGGGCCTGATAACTCAACAAAAGATAATTCAATAATCATATGTTTTAATTGTGTTTTTTTTTTAAATTTAATTTAAACATTTGATTTACCCCAGTATTAAAATATAATTTAATTTAATAGTTAATTGGTTAAGATTTATGTATGAAATAGTTACGAAACACTATTTATACGATTAGGTTCTTTATTATGATCAGGTACTTTATTACAGATAAAACACTGAATTTTAAATTGGCGGGATCGAAACTATGTAATTATTAAGGTGAAAAAAAGTTTTTGACAATTGTCGTTATGCTAGGGTAAAATAAATAAAATTAATTATAGATTATGAAAACATTATGTCACGAGAACATATTTTTCTCTAAGAAAAATGGGCACTATCATTTAAATAAACTAAATTAAATCTAATAAACTATATATATAAATATTAACCCATGATCTGATCATGTGGCAGTGTGCCAAGAACACTTGCAGCATTCCCTCGCTACACAGCGATGCTGATTTGCTGCGCGAAAAAACTGCCAGCCCTCTTGTCACATACAACAAAAACCAGCCGCTAGAGAGTTCATTAAATAACTTTAGCTTTTGGCCCCCACGGTCCCATTGTCTCAAGACCAAAAGGCACAAAAACAATATATTTAAATATAGCGTAATTTCTTAGTGTAGTTAATTGGTTGCGGGGACAACCATCGAATTTCGAATATAATACTATTCCTATATAAAAGAAATACCTATATATAAATACCTCCGTGGTCTAGTGGTTAAGTCCATGGTTTTAGACTCGGAGGTACCGGGTTCGATTCCTGGTCGGGACACAAAAAATATTTATTAATGTGAATAAATACATTTAGTTAATATTAAATTTATTTGTGATATTTCTCGAGTTTGGTACGCTGGAGACTTCGACGAGCTTGTCACTTGTCATGATTGGCCTATAGTAAAGTTGGCTAAATGTGAATCCGCTTTTATAAGCGTGGTTTTTAACCACCCCGAAAGAGAAAACGGCCGTGATGATACTTTATGTTTACTTCTATATAGATATCTAAGGCACTTTTAGTATCCTACTACTCCTATAAACTCACTCTTTACCCAATTAGTTACTTTTCTCTTTAAAGGCTGTAATAATGATAATGATTGGACTGATATCTGACTAAACAGTCGTTAATGACCCGTTTACCAGCTGGTGGGCGCGGTCTAATGTAGTGCTTACTACACAAAAAATGACCTCGGGCCTCATCAATGAGACATCGTACTGTTTTTTCTCGCATCCGTGATCGGTTGCCCGCGTTTTTTCTCGCAAACCTGTCTAGATTCGCAGAACTTTCCAGTTATACCAACATGACATGTGCTCAACTTGTCGGCCAAGTGACAATTAGAATTTAGTACAGGCGAAAGTAATAAATAAACAAACGACATTAAACTTAAATCGTCCAAAGCTTTAATATAGAGGAAGACAAATTTCTAAGCATTCCATAGTTTCACCGTGCGGGTGCCGGGTCCATCGTGTGTGGGTAAGAGATGAGAAGAATGGTGTCTCGGGCTTGCGACCGACAATAGGCTGGTTTAAGAAAAGGAGGCCTCCTTTTTTTATTTTATTGCGCGATAATACGCTCACCATCCACCATTCTACTTCTCTTCCTACCCAACCAAATACTGTATGATTCCGTTAATGCCGTCTTGGAAGCTCGTTCCATAAATGTATCTCCCGCAGACCTGCTTAGGCCCAATTCTTTCAGTAAGTGATGCAAAAATTTTGCTGGAACTCCTCTCGCACCAACTTCCACTGCGTAAAGCTGAGTCTTGAACCCGTTCCTGATCATTGTCTTCTGTGAGATCATAATATTTAGTCGACTTCATGAAATGTAAAAAAATGTATGTAAAAAGAAAAAAACTAAAGTTTTTCGCGCCATTTTTCAAGTGCAAGTTTTTGGTTTATAAATTACTTTTCTGTGGATATTGTTAGTCAAAAGTGGTGTTGTTTTGTTTAATAATGTGAATTGTTTAATAATATAAATTGGAGTTTATATATAGGGCACAGGTTGCAGTTTATTTTTTGCGGTTTTCCCGCGATGTGAATATTTACCCGACGCGTTTGGGCTATAATGCCGTGAGTAAATCCAAGAAAAGCATCAAATTCTGCAACATCTAGAAATTGATGATTCAACCTCATTTAGTCATTAGAAACAAAGATATATTACGTCAGATTTGGCTGTATGGGCTAGACCTTTTGCCATTCCTATCACCTCATTCATTATCCATATGGAAAAGAGAACACTAACAAACAAACATACATATCTTCACGCCAAATCCCTTGCGGGGTCCTTCCTTGCGTCGTGTTTCCTCCTTGATGAGGGTCGTGACCTCCCGATGAATTGGTGTGCGTCTTGATGATAGCACGCCACCCGTTCCTGTCTTCGGCGGCATGCACAGCATCATGGACGCTAGTGTTGGTGGTGGAGCGGATTTGGTCGGACCAGCGTACCGGACTACGGCCTCTCGGTCTCTTTCCCTCCACCTTGCCAGTAACAAAAAGTTTATCCAGGTTATCCCCTCCTTTTCTGGCAACGTGTCCGAAGTACTGGAGTATCCGACGAAGGCATATGGTGGATAGCGGGGTAGGCAGAGATAATTGAGCGCCACTTGTCACGGTCACGACATACCTCTTTAGCTTATTCGACATTCATCAACCTCTTCATACACCCTTTTGTTTCGATGGCTTTTCAACGCACCTTCAGCTATTGTTTAATTAATTTGGTCGTAATATGTGAGTCTAGGTCTTAACAAACAAACAACACCAAATAAAACTGATTTTAAAGGATTGTCAGCATTTTGATGACAAGCGTGCTTGGTCTACATTTATTTCAAACTAGCTGTGCCCGCGACTTAGTTCACTGGGATCCTATTCAAATGTATCTATGACAATTTTCCAGTCTGATGGGCGCCAAGTATTTTTATTCTCTAGTAAGTTGATAGTCTCTTTCAAAATATTGGATTGTACGAGACAGAGGAATGCAAAATCGTTATACCCTCTTATGAAGATAAAAATATTATTATAACAATGGGGTGTATCACTAACTTTTTATCACGATAGATGGCGCATGATAGACGGTACCCAATAGAACTGTCAGTTGCATATAAAACTTGTATTTTTATTACGAAATTTATTATTTATTGGTTATATTGCCGAAGTCAGCAGCTTTTAAGTGTACAAATCGAGATTTCCAAGCGAAATCAAAAATATGGTGATCTCAAAATTGCCGTTCTATTAATTCAACCTTCTTTATTTTAAAGACGGTGTTCGCTTACTTAAATAGTATTTTAAGGTAGGTAACGTTAAGTTAAAATACATTTTTCTGTTACAAAAATGTAAAACTACAAAAAAAAAAAAAAAAATGACCAGTCATAGGTGTAAACAAGGTACCAGTGCCGTTAGCGACATTTACAAAATGCTTTGAATTATACACCCCATTAATTAAATAAATAAACTCTTTACTGCTGGATATAGGCCGCCCTCATCCGACCCCCACCAGCGACCTTCTATAGGTAATCTGTCCATAACGGTCAAGGTTTATAGTATTGTGTTAAATAAACTAGTTTTAAATAGAACAGGTAAAATATGCCAACATTCTTTAACTTTTTTCCTTGTTACATCTGCATTTTAAATTTAAATAACTGACCGTTAATTTGGTAGCAGCTACGATTTGTGATCAAGGACACAATGATTTATTCAATTTAAATTGCGTTATGTTCGAAGAATCTGGCAGCATAGCCTCGATGAGTGGGAATTATCCTTTAGGCTCCTGAGGTGTTGACAAGCTGTTTTAACAATAATAATAACGATTATAACTGACAAAACAGTACACAACAACCGACCTGACATTACTTTGATAAACAAAGAAAATAAAACAGCATATTTAATAGACATAGCCGTACCTAACACTCATAACCTAATAACTACACATACAGAAAAAAATACTAAATATAGAGACCTTGCAATAGAGCTTAAATCCCAACTCAAATTAGAAAAAGTAACAACTGCACCCATATTAGTATCAACGACCAGAGTAATACCCAAAACATTACATGACAGCCTCAAAACTATTAACGTAGACCAGCACACATACAGAGAATTGCAAAAAGCTTAAATCCTTAATACTTGCCGTACAGTCAGAAAGTTTGGAGTTAAAGAACCATGATGCTCACTTGGTCGAGGCCCGTGAACGTCATAAGGTTAACCGGTTAAATACCGACATTCTTTAAGAATACACATTACATAATAATAAAATAATAATAAGCGTTTATCATTAAATAAGTGGTACATCGTATATAAAAAGAACTCTTTTACATTAGGTACACTATCAATTGTTGGTTTGATTCACTGATACCTATACCAGTTAACTGTCATACTGGTATCAGTGCACTCCCCGTTACAGTAAAGACACATTTTGAATATAAGTTTAAAGATTAAGATTAAGTTTTTAATTCCAGAAGAGCAAAATGGGGTTGTAAGTATCAAAACGTTAGAGGAACTGGCTCGACTGGGTTGGAAGCAAAGATTCATTTCAATGTTTTGCATATAAAAAGATGCACAAGAAAAGTAACGATTATTATAAATTTAGTTAAGTTAGGTCTATATTTTATTTAAATATATATATATATATATAAACATAATAAATTAAAATTAAAATAATGTACTATATGTTTATAATAATATAATATAATATATAACATAATATAATATAAAAATAAATATTTCCAGACAGGTCACACAGCGCTATCTAATTTCCGTGGTAAGCTACGAGGCTTGTGTTACGGAATCTAACTAATATATATAATATATAATTATTTGTCCTAGTTTCACTTTATTTGTCTACGATTAAAAGTTGTTCAGTCTGAAGATAATTTAGAGGTTGCAACCACTTCTAAGTAACCTAGAAGGTTCATTGAAAGAGAAGAGAAATTGAAATAGAGATGGGCATTATGTAGCATAGATAGTCACATCATTGCAAATGGCACATAATAACGAGAACAACAAATAGGTTGTAGGCGGACTGATGGTGGTAATTTGCCCAGCCTGCTGGGGCGGGGAAGTATCGTTCGTGCAATCTAACATTCATGGACCCTGCGCGCCACTTACCATCAGGTGGGCGCAGGGTCACATGTCGAGATACTATATAAAAAAAAAAAAAAAAACCATATTTTCTGTTTTTTTATAAAACTAATAAGGAAACATAAAAATTGCACAAATTTGGTGCCTTAAAAAACAAAAACAAAACACACAATAAAAGACGAAAATAATAGTAGCAAAAAAACAACAAATAAGCAAAACATAAATATAAAAATAAAAGATGAAAGGACCCTCCTTAGGGAAAATATTAAACACACTGTATACGAGTATATACTAGCATTCATTGTACCTTACTTTTAATGTAAGAATAAAAATAAAATAAAAAACAAGTAGGATTTGAGACATCCTTTATTATGAACAACAAAATTTGAGACGGACGTGAAACCAAAGTGAAAACAATAGACTTAAGTAATTTTACAGAATTTGTTAAGTACATGACAGACAGCCTGTAAAATACATTCTGCATGCTGTTTTCAATTCAAATTCAAATTCGTTTATTTGTTTTAAATGTGGTACATACAGTAATACAACTATCTTCTTTCGATCCCTTCGCATAACTCTAGTTTCATTTCAAACTCATTTATTATTATATTTCTATAATATCTGTCACAATAAATTTGATTGCTCCTTCCTAACCAACAGTGTTACCGCATCCCTAGCAGCTCAATTAGGATTAGGCACGCATACTCTCATCAGCTGTTTCTACCGAATAAGTCGCGGACAGCAGCTGGTGAGCGTTGTCCTTTACATCTGCATGTCAGCATATAATAGTCACCGTAATCAGTACAATTCGAACTATCTGCAGGTTACTATAAAAGACACATATCTTGTTGCGGAACAAGTAGATTCGTAAAGTCTCTATGACATGAGGGTTGTTAAAGGATAATTAACTTCTTTAAGTTAATTAAAATTTCTTTAAAATAATATAAAATGTTTATTGTATTTATAATTTTAGTGAATCTATCTACTTTTTCATTTTTATATTTCTCACTAAAGTTACAATCTGAGTTATATTTTTATAGTATTGCAAATATTTATAGCTCATGGTTTGCAAGGTGGGGAATATGTTGTGGAACAAGTAGATAGATTCTAAATGTATTTAAATCTAAGATGTCTTCATGACTTTGATTGTCATGAAGACGTCAATAATTCAATCAACATTTGTAAAAGCCTAAAGTTGTATTTTTAACATTGTATTTTATTTACCACAGGTTTTTAGTGTTTACTTTCAGTATTTATTCTACCATAAATCTGATCTCCTTAACACATTAGATTTGACACACTAAGGGCAATTTTAAATGCATTGTCAAACATATTTTTTTTATACATATGATAAATTTTACTTCCTTTTTGCTTTTTCTATATATTTTTTTCTTTTTGATCGCTTATAGGTGTTGATTGCATAAAAAATTGTGGATAATGTCGTTGGATATACTGTTGCTTACCTTAATTAGTTAATATTTAGTTAGTAATCTTTACTGTAAATTTTTGGAACAATTTGCCTCCTAAAATCAGGCAAGTAACCACCAGATCGCTATTAAAAAAATGGTCTATTCGCATTTCATTTTCCAACAAAATTTGTAAGTATATTATTATTATTATGTATGTATGTGTAAGTTTATGTATTAGTATTTAGTTTATTATATATAGTATATTTATATGTATGTATATGTAGTTGTATGTATGTGGCTAGTTATTAAATAATACTTTTGATATTTATATTTAATATTTCAGCACCTACTTTCCAGTAAATGGTTTAAATTTATTTCGTGATTTTATAAGTGTAGACACGCGAGAAAAACTTTGTGAAGCGATTGTTCTGTCGAAATTTAATTATGTTGATACAGTATACGGCCCGTGTTTGTGGGGCAAGACTGAACGTGTCATACAGCGCGGCCAAAATGCTTGTGCACGATACTGCTATCCCAATCCTGCAAAGGCGCACGTTACGCCGTTTTTAAACAAACACAATCGTCTAAAAATGAAAGAGCGCAGAATTCTTCACATGGCAACGTTGCTGTTTGGTGTGATCAGGCGGAACACCCCGAGTTACCTGTGTGAAAAATTGATATGGCCCAAACTATCCAAACTGACGCACTAGATCTAGTTTTGACCTCTTATGTTGTCCTAGATATAAGACGTCTGCTTTTCGTGGCAGTTTCAGGTATGCGGCTACTAAAATCTGGAATAATCTGCCTCCGCCACTTCGCCGGATGCAATCAGTTGTTGGTTTTAAAAATAAACTGAAATCAATGCTCATTGCTTCTCAGCGAGCATGCTAGCTGCATGCCTGAATCCACCTTTGTTCACCTTTGCTATGCAAGGCTGGGATGTTATTATTATTGTGTGTGTGTATTCGTGCAATGTATGTGTTAAATAGGTTGTATTTTAGTACATCTGTGTCCGTGACGTGCTTTCCATCCGTAAGGCGGCGGCTGAAAATCGGCGCTATGGCCTATCTATAGGTTGTAGCGGACGCCGAGCTGATCGCCTTTTCGTTGCTATACATGTGCTGGTGGGCTAATTATTTTGCGCATAATCTTTTTACTATTTTTTTTGTATAGTTTTTTAAAATTTGTATTATGCTATGTGTATGGTTCGGCGACAAATAAATATATTTCTTTTTTTCTTTCTAAAGTTGTCCCAATGGTTGGCTATGATAAAATGTCTTGCGGCATTAAAGCCCGCCTTTGTCTTTGTGCAATAAACTATTAAATAAATAAATAATATGGTTATTTTTACGTTGGCTCTGCACATTTAGCCATTGCTGTGGTATGCAAAAATCGTTTCGTAGGCTGGACCCAAAGACTAATTGGGTCGGGTAATTAACTGGCCTGCGTAAGTATGATCATGTTGGCCTGCGTGAGTATGATCATGTCTCTCAATTTCGCATTCAATTAAAGTGGCTTAATATCCGTTTTCGTAGATCTCTGCATATTCTTATTTTCATCTACGGCATACTCAATAACCCTAAAACACCCACTTACCTGAGCGATCGTTTTGAATATCTGTGCAACTCTCACTCCCGTTCTCTTCGTTCTTCGCACAACAACCAACTTTCTATACCTCTTCATTCTTCCAGCAGATATTCAGATTCTCTTACCGTGTCTGCAGCTTGTCAATGGAACAGACTACCTCTATTTATCAGACAGGCTTCGTCTTTAAATACATTTAAAAAACTATTATTTTCACACTTCCTTAAAAAACAAAATGAACCCTAATCTCGACATCTTGACATATTAGTATTTATTATATTTATTTATATAAGTATTATATATAATACCTAATATAAATAATATAAATACAATCTATAGATTGTATTTAGGTATATAAGTATTTGTGTAGGTCGAATTTATGTAATATGTATTAAATTAAGGTTTAAGTGTTTATATTTATGTCTAATTAAAATTCTGTAACCATAAGTTTTCCTAATAAAATAAAATAAAATAATAAATAAAATAAATAAAGTATTTATATTTTTACGTACTTAATTATTTAATTCTAATAAATTAACATTTACCAAAAAATCTCATACACCCATCATATAAATCTATCACTCTCCCAAAGGTTAGCTGGTAGAGAATACCTTCATGGTATTATGCTCGCCTATGTACATATTTTTATTTTGTATATTTTGTGTGCAATAAAGAATTTTATTATTATTATTATTATTAATTGGGAAAAGAGTCGAATCTCACGCCGAACACTAGCGTAGCCAAGTGGATGGTAGAATACTTATAATAGATATAGATTCTATATTATATCCAAAATTAGATCTTTGAGCCCACAACCATTTAACCGCGCGTGAAAATTTTATAATATTGTGCATTTTGTTTCTAGTTTACTATACGATATACAATCAATAATAAATAATCAATAATAATTGCAATACAACCGGGGAAATGCAGCGTTTATGCCACCATTCCACGCGGACGGAACTTAATAAATGTATTATATAATAATAAATAAAGCCGAGTCAAGAAGCATAAAAAAATATTAATAGCTCTGTTACAGTTTGACAAATAACATACCTACTTAAATCATGTATGGAATGCCAAATTAGGAAAATAGTTAGTTGAATTCCTCTTGACCGCAAACAAGTTATGCAATTGGATTTCCTAATCAATTTGTAGGCATGGCTCGTGAATAAACACTTTAGGATTAAAAACTATTATCCATGGACGTATAACTATATTTATTTTTAACATAATTATTTAATTCAGTTTTATTTTAATTTTAATAATTTTATTCCGGTTTTAATATCTTACATCTTAAATTTTATTTAGTTTTAACATTTATTGATTAGGTTAGGTTATAATTTTAGGTTAGGTATTAAATTAATTATATTTTTAATTTAGTATTTTTTTATATTATTTATTGTTATTTGTTTGCATGTTTTTTTATGTTTTTTTTTTTAATATTGTGTAAATTTAGATTAAGTTGATTTGTTTTTAACTTTTTGCATGCTTTTTTCCTTATTTTGTGTGTAGTACTAGCTTAAGTAGCTTGCTCGCGTACCTATATATTTTTCAATGTTGTGTGCACTACTCATGAATTACAGTCTGGTTCTTTAATTCATAGTCATAGATATGTAAAATGTAAATGATTGTAATTTGTTTGTTGCACCATAAATAAATAAATAAATATTACTTATATTATTATAGATAAACTTATCTATAATTATATATTATAATTATCTAAAAGAGATTAACCAAAACCCGGCCCCAACTTTGTTGCAGCGTGCCTGAACAAATTAAAAACAAAAACAAATAAATGTATGTTCGATTCGGAGAGCCAGTCGATCATCTCGAACACCACGGGCTTTATTGTGCTAGAAGTGCTGGCCGCGGCTCTGAACGACATCATCCTAAGGGCTTTTGTCACTGCTGGGGTACCCGCAATCTTATAACCATCTGGGATTGTGCGGAGCGATGGCAAGAGACCCGAAGGAATGACTGTTGGGCTGAGGAAACCTGGCAGGTATCTGGTGTCTAGACACATTAGCTCCATATTATAATAATTTCTCACTCTCCCAAAGGTCAGCTGGTAGAGAATACCAGACGGTATTATGCTCGCCTGTGTACATTATTTTATATTTTGTGTGTAATAAAGAATTACATTATTGTTATTACTATCAGCCTATGTCTCTACTGCTGGATGTAGGCCTTCCCCAAGGCTCGCCATTTCACACGATCTTTTGCCACCCTCATCCAGCCTCCACCAGCGACATTTTTCAGGTCAACCGTCCATCTGGCGGGGGTCTTCCCACTCTGCGTTTTCCTATACGTCGTCTCCACTCCAGAACTCGTCTACTCCATCGGTCATCGGTTCTGCTACAGACGTGTCCGGCCCATTGCCACTTCACCTTACTAATTTTGAAGGCTTCCAACTTTATCCATCAGAGAAATACCAATAAATAACTACGAGTACATAATTAAAATCCCCTGATTAATGTCAATATATGTAGGTCTATGGCACCACCACAAGCCATTTGAAACTCGTTTGGTGTGACTAAAAAAGACCTGCGAAGTCATTAGGGTGATATACCTAATTGAATGACTCCAAAACGGATACTAAGTAAAAATAAATTAAGGTTTTTTATGATGTACAAAAATAACTTATAGTGTTTGGTATTGGAAACCCGCGGCGTTGCCCGTGTGATATAGTGTTCAAGAAAAAAAACCTTCAGATGGTCGTAAGTTCACATATCGCACCCTTAGACACTTTTTGGGTTCATAATTTTCATATATTTTTTATTAATTGTTGCCTATTGTTATCCTAGAGCATCAGTTATCATATAATAATAATAATAATAAATATTTCCAGACAGGTCACACAGCGCCATCTAATTTCCGTGGTAAGCTACGAGGCTTGTGTTACGGAAACTAGATGGTTGATAAACTACATATTATACTTTTTTTTTTGTAAATATATACATATTATACATATAAACACCCAGACCGAGACAAATTATACAATGTACAACTTGCCCCCGGTGGGAATCGAACCCACGACCTCCCGAGTTCACGGCAACGTTTGTTACCACTAGACCACTTTATGTTTATGTAGTATATATATTCGTATGTAATTTTATTAATATAATAGCATTAAACAAAATTATAACTTTTGTGGCATTTGGGGTTGAAACAATAGGGATATATTCACTTGATACCCACAAATTCATAAAAGAGCTGGGTAAACGAATTTTTCAAGAGTGTGGCGATCCCAAATGCCATAACTACCTAAAACAGAATATTTCCATTATAATTCAATTGGTGGTAAGCCCTTAGTTTATTTTGTAGAATAGTTTTAATTTCATAGGTATTTTTAGTCTTAGTTTTATTTATAATTAGTTCTTTAATCAATTTTATTTTAATATTTTTGTATCTAAGTACTTCGAATAAATTTTATTAATAAATATTTATTATAATCAATAAATAATATTCTATACAGTTATATTTTTAATATATTTAATTTTAATTGATATATTGCACCTACCTCACATATATTTTTTTTTTTTTTTAATTCGCCTGACGTGACGACCCCAGCCTGAAGGGCCACCGCGGGTGGTCGCAAGACCTAATACCGTGAGGTCCCCTAAGGGGTCTCCCAAGGCGCCTACGAACTAAAACCCTATAAACCGTCTCTCTTACTGTTGGCCCTGCGTGCCTTTACAGCTAAGTCTGAGTCGTGGCTACGGAGTAAAGGCACTCGTTCGCCGCGTAACTTCACATAAATGTTCTCGTTGTCCCGAAGGTCTGACAGGCAGACAATGTCAAGCGACATTATGTCACGCCTTTGTATATGTTAAACCTCGTTATTAAACTGATTCAAACACTTAACTGTAGTGACTGCATTTCCACTAACTTCTCATAGATGTTGTGAGACGTTAGTTTACCCAAATAACCATTACCTTGAAATAACTGTTCTAAAAAAAAAAAAAAAAACTTGATTTGTAAAAACAGTGTATTTTTGAGGTACTAGATTTGATCTAGGTGATCATATTTAGATTTTGATGTTTTATTTTATTGTTCCGTTTGCCCGGTTCCTTTAGGCCCGTGGGGTCCAAGCATTAAACATTATTAAAAAACATCACCCCTTGTCTAATTGTCTGCTCTGGTGACAAAAGGGCTGGTTCTTTCCTTGCCCAGAGAATCAGCATATTCTTTTTTATATCATAATTATTTTTTCTATTAGCTCTTAATTTAAATACATTTTATTATACATATTATATAATAAAGTTTTATTTTTAATGATTATTTCTGCAAAATTTCATCCAAATCGGTTCAGTAAAAAAACAGACACACATATACATACGGAATACAGACAAAGCTTATTTTTTACGTTAATAATGTATACTTACTAGCAAGACGGCATTAACGGAATCATACAGTATTTGGTTGGGTAGGGAGAGAAGTAGAATGGTGGATGGTGAGCGTATTATCGCGCAGTAGAAAAAAAAGGAGGCCTCCTTTTCTTAAACCAGCCTATTGTCGGTCGCAAGCCCGAGACACCATTCTTCTCATCTCTTACCCACACACGATGGACCCGGCACCCGCACGGTGAATCCATGGAATGCTTAGAAATTTGTCTTCTCCCTCATTATGAATGTACGGTTTCTATTTTTTTTTTCCAATAGTCCCCTAACTTTTTAAAAATGTTGTGTACGCTTGGTTTTGGATCCTATTACCATTCGTAAGCGCTATTTAAACGTAACCTCAATGACATCAATATTTTGCAAAACAAAATAATCGTTAAAATGGATGTAAACTTCTTTATTACCGACAAAGATTTATTAATTAGACTTGGGTGCAGATATTTATATTTTTATTATTAACTCGATGTAACTCGCGCGAAGCGGAAAAACGCCTAACAAATTTTTTTTGTATATTGCATATTTTAAAAATATAATATATGTATAATGAAATGAAATGCTTCCGTGGTCTAGCGGTTAAGTCCGTGGATTAAGACTTGGAGGTACCGGGTTCGATTCCTGGTCAGGACACAAAAATATTTATTAATGTAAATAAATCATCATCATCAGCCTATGTCTCTCCACTGCTGGATGTAGGCCTCCCCCAAGGCTCGCTATTTCACACGATCTTTTGCCACCCTCATCCAGCCCCCACCAGCGACCTTTTTCAGGCCATCCGTCCACCTGGCGGGGGGTCTTCCCACTCTCCGTTTTCCTGTACGCGGTCTCCACTCCAGAACTCGTTTACTCCATCGGTCATCGGTTCTGCGACAAATGTGTCCGGCCCATTGCCACTTCAACTTACAAAATTTGAAGGCTATGTCGGTAACTTTAGTTTTCTGATGGATGTCCACGTTACGGACTATTCATGAGAGAAATACCGAGCATAGCTCTCTCCATAGCTCGCTGAGCGACCTTAAACTTGTGGACCAGACCCACTGTCAGTATCCACGTTTCTGCTCCGTACGACCTTTCGTTTTTAAACACTGTGGTATGTTTGATAACAGGATGTGGCGTAACTTCCCGAATGCAGCCCATCCTAGTTGAATGCGCCTGTCAGCTTCCTTGCTGAAGTTGGCTAAATAAATACATTTGATTATTTATTTGTGATATTTCTCGAGTTTAGTACGCTGGAGACATCGACGAGCTTGCCACTTGTCATGATTGGCCTATAGTAAAGTTGGCTAAATGTGAATCCGCTTATTTATAAGCGTGGTTTCTGACCACCCCGAAAGGGAAACGGTCGTGATGATACTTTTACTTTGAATACTAAAAAATTAATGACTACGTAACATGTGTTTTTTACATACAAAAATTAAAATAAAATTTTACTTAAATTAGCGGGGCACCTAGCCGATGTGGGGCTGGTGGCCTCTAGGCCGTTGCCTACACTGGCTAATGAAAAATTTGGTCTTAATTTTGAGCCCAGCTTGCACATTTCTAACCATAAAACTGACAGTATAGCGAAAAGACTAGAAGCCACTGTATCTGTAAATATTTTTATCTAAACCGCAATCATCTTTTGTTTTGTATAATCCATTAATATAGCAAATTACAAGTAATTATCCATGGCGATGGACAACAAACCTCGCCCATTGTTCTTTAAGACGTAAAAAATGTTTAAAATACACAAAAGCTTCATCTAAACACGACATCGTTATTTATAGTGAGTGCCTTAATAAGGTAGGAACTTCATCACGTCATCATCTCCTCGTCTCTCCAGCTTAATTCAATTAATTTATTATGCTTGGCATAGCACAAATATATATGTATTATTCTTTATTCTTAATTTTGTCACCGTACATTTCCATCGGAATTTGGTTAGGTCTATGATTAAGTACATAATTTTATTAGGTACGAGTGTTATGTTATATAATTTATTTACTACATATATCTATCGTGCCTGGAAAGTGTTATATTCGAGCAAAGAACAGAACTGGCAGTAGGAACCTTATGATGAAGACACTTAAAATAACTTAAATGCGGCTGTAAAAATTATTAGTATAGTACCTAAAATTAACTGAAATAAATAAAATAAATTTGATATTCGTTGATATTCGTCAGAGAACGAAAGTTACTGACATAGCTTTTAAAATTAGCAAGCTGAAGTGGCAATGGGCCGGACACATCTGCCGCAGAACCGACGATCGATGGGGCAAACGGGTTCTAGAGTGGAGACCACGTACGGGAAGACGCAGAGTGGGACGCCCCCCGCCAGATGGACAGATGACCTAAAGAAGGTCGCTGGTGGGGGTTGGATGAGGGTAGCGAAAGATCGCGTTAAGTGGCGAGCCTTAGGGGAGGCCTACATCCAGCAGTGGAGAGATACGGGCTGATGATGATGATGATGAAATAAAATAAAATGCGGCTGTAAAAAGGCTCTGTCATAAATGTCAAACATTAAATTAAATAATAATCTACATACTTGTAATTGATATAATACAATATTTATTTATTTATTATAAACTTTATTGCACAAAGTACAAAGGCGGACCTAATGCCGCTAGACATTTTATACTGGTCACACCTTTGGCACAACTAAAGCAGTTTATTTATTTATTTATTTTCATTTATTTAGGCAACAAACAGTCAACATACGCAAACAATATCACAGATAAACAAAATTGTCACTCTGCAAGATACTAAAATTGAAAACTAATAAATAATATGAACCACTAAGGGGCCCTTTAAAGGCTTTGCCGGCACGTGACAAGTTTGAACATCTGTGTAATAAATTAATAACAATAAGAAGACATTGAGAGCCAAAAATATTTTATACATAATAGAAGTTAAACACAAATACTATGGAAAGGAGAGAAAAAAAAAACTGGATATAAAAATAAAAACAAGGATAGAGTAATAACGCAAACATGGTTTAAAAGATACTTAAATTAACAGATGCTATAATAGTACTTTATAATTACACTTTATAATTACTAATTACGGATACAACAAACTACCAACCATCAACAGCAACCCTTGTATAAACTTGAATTAAAAATAAGTGATTTTACTATTCATCAACAATGAGATTATAGTAGGATAATATTATCTAGCCAACTGAAATATGCAATGATGAATGCATAAATGCTTGGGACCCGGCAAGTTCAAGTTCAGAGCAGCGAAGAAAATAAGTTACGACAAGATAAGGCTAAACTAATAGAAAATATTAGACTTCAATATATCTGTGGTGTCAAGGTGTGGTCTTATCCCCTATAAGTGAACTTTTCACTAGATGCAAATTAAGAAAACAACTTATTTTTATAATTAGAAGTTTGTAATTTACGTAAGGTTCAATTTAATTAGTCGTATACATTAGGTACGAGTCCACTCATCTCACTATGCATAACTGAATTATTGGCGGTAAAAGCGCGATACTGAGATAACTCGATTGAACTCCTTACTTATTTATACATTTTAATGTTACGACTACCCCCTTTATGTACGTAGGGGTGTAAAAATAAACTGTACAGTTTATAGACTCATCTCCTTATTGCATTGACGCATATGAATGTTTTGAACTACTTAATAGGTGCAAAAAGCTATTTTTTTAAATTTTCAACTCATCTCCTTTTTCCTTGACACCACAGATATACTAGTGAATACATACTTATTTACATACTAAACATACAAATAAAACTACATACATACGTTCTATGAATATAAATATAATATACCTACTATATGATGACTATAATGAGAGAAATAAATATAGCAGAGAGTGTTTTAAGCTTATGGTGAATTTAAATAGTGCGCATAGACCAGTTTCTTAAATAGTGTTCTATTTGGAGCCTGACGAATGTCCACCGGTAACTGGTTCCAAAGATGTACAGCCACCACTGCAAACGACTTGGAAACGAATGCGGTGTGATGTGTGGGGAAGGAGAGCGTGGAGTTGGAAGAAGAACCTAAAGTTCTGGTGTTCCAGAATATTTAAATTTCCAAATTTCCTCTCCAACCCGTCTGGCCAGCAGCGTGGCGAGTGTAGGCTAAATTCTCCAGATATATGTTCTGCTCATCTTTAACAGTGAAAGTCTGGGACGCTGTAATGAGGAATATAATTTTATCATACATATTGGTGTATTCCTCGCCAAGCCGTCTGGCCCATCGCCAACAGTGGAGGTCTAGGGGCTGTAATGATAATGATTGGTATATCTAAACTGCCACCGTAATCTAGCGGTTAAGTTCGTGGATTTAGACTCGGAGGTACCGGGTCCGATTCCTGGTCGGGTCACAATAATTTATTTGTGATATTTCTCGAGTTTGGTACGCTATAGACATCGACGAGCTTGCCACTTGTCATGATGGGCCTATAGTAAAGTTAAATCCGCTACTATAAAAAAAAAGTTAGTTTTTTTTTTATCTGGGCTTTATATAATAGATAATTATTAACAATAGTATATACTTGATGTTTTAGTGATGTGGTGTTGGCGGAGAATATTGGGCATATGAACTGGGGATCAGACAACGCCTTTCCTCGACTGTACAATTACGCATTCTCACTTTCTTCGGACACGTGTCACGGCGTAGAGAAACATCCATCGAGCGCTTGGTTGTCCAGGGGAAAGTCGATGGCAAGAGGATATGTGGTAGGTCTCGGATTAGATGGACCGACTAGGTGAAGGTTGCAAGCGTGCCACTAGCACTCCAATGGCGAGCACGACCACTCTGCCAAGAGTGTAGCGACTAAGAAGAATTTCAAAAATGTTCCTTGGTATTATCATTTATAACTTAAAAACCATCGTGCCAGAAGACGCCTGAATCACGTCCAAATCAAGGCCAAACCCAGTCTTAATTAGATACCTATTTAAGATGCTATCTAGCTTCAATTGAATAAATACAATAGTATAATAAAATCTAACTAATTCTATACCAGATTATTAATTAATTAGGTACTACTATTGTTTTATTACGACATGTGACTTTATACCAAACTGTTGGTAAGGTTCAAGAATGAGATTTTTTTTTATTTTTTATTCTAGCACATGTGATGTGGTAAGTGGCGCGCGAGGTCCATGAATGTTTGCCCTTCGTTCCGATACGCGATAATAGTAACCTAAGCACGCTTAAAGGTGTTCCGATACGCGCTTAAACTGTTTTGCCAAGCTGTGTGACGTCACAAATAACATCATTTCTCTCGCTTAGACTGCTCACGATATCGAGGTAGATCGCTCTGAGCGCTGTCAGTTTTTTGTCATTATGTCGCGCGCCATTTTCAAGTTTATTTAAATTAAGTTTTCTTTTAAATTATTTAATATTGTAATTCGTTTATACTGTTTGTATATTACTTCTAAAACAAATCTATAATTAATATTTAAGTAGGAAGTGAAAAAAAAAATGTCTGTAACACGGCAAGTTATTTTAAAAGACCAAAATAAGTTAATAATATTAAACTTTACACATATAAAGATGAATAAACCGAGAGATGTATATTTGTTAGTATTCATACTCAAAGATGTGGAATCCGCAATTGCATGCATTCATTCATTTAAAAAAAAAACTAACATTTTATGAATGAAAATGTGATTTAGACCGTTCCGAATTGATATCACGCTCTGAGCATCCAAATCGCGATATTTGATTGCAAACGACGGTCAGTGTCATAATCGTTCTAAGCGCTCTGAGCGCGTTTCGGAATGAGGGGTGCAACTGGTATCAGTCACTAATGACTGACATCAGTCCTCAACACTGACTGTGCATGACGTCAATTCGAGCCTGATCCCGAAACGTGATACACTTTACTGGGTTTATCGGCACGAACTGTGGATACTTTCCCGCCCCGGCAGACTGGGGAAATTACCTTACTTATCATGCGAGTACTTCGTCTAGGCGGTATAATTCTAAGAAAGTGTTGGACCAAATAAAGTCTCTAAATGTAACGATCAAAGTTCAGCCTTTAACTGATACAATCAACGCTATTCTTTAAAATCAATCATTTATTTATTAACTTTTGGTACATTTATTTAGGTTCTAACAGGTGGTTGTGAACTACAAAAGTCGACCTAAGAGATAGGTATATAAATATTAACATTTTTTTTAAGTTAATTATTATTATTATTAAATATAAAAATATAAATATGTCAACCCCACATATGCAAGTGTGGTTCTCAAGTTGATGAAATGGGTCTACACGGGCTTAGTTGTCAAAAAAGCGCAGGCAGATTCTCCAGACACCAAGCCTTAAATGAGTTTATAAAGAGAAGTTTATGGTCTGCTAAAATCCCGTCCGTCCTTGAACCATCAGGACTTTCACATAGTGATGGTAAAAGACCGGATGGTATGTCTCTTGTACCATGGAGTGAGGGAAGATGTCTTGTTTGGGATACCTTTGCCGCTTGCCACATTTCCTCTACATCAAAAAAGGCCGGTTTGGCTGCTCATACAGCCGAATTTAGAAAGCACATCAAATTAAACAAAATTATAACTTTGTGGCATTTGGGGTTGAAACAATGGGGGATATTCTCTTGATACCCACAAATTCATAAAAGAGCTGGGTAAACGAATTTTCCAAGAGTGTGGCGATCCCAAATTTGCGAGGATGTGTATTTTCTTTTATTTTATAACAATAAGGGTGTTCTTTAACTAAATTACATGCCTCGTAAATATATAAGGCTGTCAGAGTTAGTAATTTAAATTGTTTGCAGCTTTCTCTTTCGTTTATCCCAGCCAAGGCTCTGATACATTTTTTCTGGGTACGAAACAATGGGAGAATGTAAGTGTTAGCTGCGTTGCCCCAGTGCAATATGCCATATCTAAGATTCGAGCTTACAAACCCATGACATGCGCAAAGAGAAGCTTTCAGTGAGACACTTTCTTTTAGTTTTTTAAGCGCATACACAAATCTATTTAGTTTGTGACACAAATGATTTATATGAGATTGCCATTTCATTTGATGGTCAAGTATTACTCCTAAAAAAATATTTTTTTAGCCACCTCTATAATTTTCATTTAAATGGGGTGTATCACTAACTTTTCATCACGATAGATAGATAGATAAATTCTTTATTGCACAATAAACAAAAACACATTTAAATGTACATAGGCGAACTTAATGTCTAGTGACATTTTCTACCAGCTAACCTTTGGGATAGTGAGCAATGATTGTGGGTGCATTTAACCATTAATTTAAAATCGAGATTAATAATAAAAAAATAAAAATCTTTAACTATTACTAGCAACTAAAGCTAAAATACTTATACACTAATATATAAATATATATATATATTTTTTTCCAGACAGGTCACACAGCGCCATCTAGTTTCCGTGGTAAGCTACGAGGCTTGTGTTACGGAAACTAGATGGTTGATAAACTACATATTATACTTTTTTTTTGTAACTATATACATATTATAAACATAAACACCCAGACCGAGACAAATTATACAATGTACAACTTGCCCCCGGTGGGAATCGAACCCACGACCTCCCGAGTTCACAGCAACGTTTGTTACCACTAGACCACGGAGGCGGTAACACAAGTACATATAAATTCATAATAAATATATATAAAATACATACAATATTATACCAATTTTGAGAGGTTATGTCGACTCGTCTTGCTTTTTGTGAAGGTGTAAGGTAAGTAAATTTTTAAAACACTTAAGTAAAAAAAGTAAAAAAGTATCATCACGACCGTTTCCCTTTCGGGGTGGTCAGAAACCACGCTTATAAATAAGCGGATTCACATTTAGCCAACTTTACTATAGGCCAATCATGACAAGTGGCAAGCTCGTCGATGTCTCCAGCGTACCAAACTCGAGAAATATCACAAATAAATTAAATATTAATTTAAGGACCACCCGGAGCAGCGAATTCCCATACAAACGTAGTTTTGTTGTAATTACTTAATGAGAAGGGCTATCGAAATAATATTTTGCATACAGTATCGGATGACACGTACGCATTTGTTGCCGGTTTTCAGTAAGAAACAATAAAGTAGAACAAAATTAGAGCGAATTGAAATTCTGTGTTTTTAACGCCAAAAACGTGTCATGTTCGGCTAGTTCACCCACACGTTATAGAGCTTCGATTGAAATGAAATGCACTTATAAACATCTCTGATATCCTAAACTGTTATATATATATTTTCTTTCTTTAAATATCTGCAATATTACAGAAATGAGATCAAAAATACGAAAATCTTTTAGAAAACTCGCGAATTCGATAAACTTAGTGCAGCGTCTCGCTCGCACGAACGGGGTGCGGAACATGACAGGGGAGAGGGGCGTGCCGTAGCGTCGCTCGCGCGCTTGTCTCTCTCAGTCTCAGTGCTGCTGCTGTGGTCAGTGTGCACTGTGCATGTGTGACAACCAAATACCTACCTATACCTACTAACTATGAATACATGGACTGATAACGGAACTGATTCTTTGCTTAGCTAGTTCAATGTGTTATGAACTGTTATAATAGTGATTAGCGCAATGCAGGGCCCTGTTTCGCGAAACTTGGACTAAAATAGGTACCTATTAGCTATACTATTTCCATTTCTTTATTTTCTCGATGACAGTTCCTGTAGAATGTGACTGCGCGCGCATATTACACAAAAATAAACTTTTAAATGCGAGGTATAAATAATACGACAACTGCCTAATTTTGTTCCTTTATCCCAAATAATATTCATCCAAGACAAATTGAGTCCATATATGCAGTATTTTTTTTTATAAAGTACGATAAATAACCAACATTTTAATAAAGTTTAAAAATTCTATGGCAATATCAATAGTGATGTTATGATTGAAATATCGATATTGTATATAAATTTGTGACGATTCACAGTTTTAATTGAAGGTTTAGACTGCATATTTTCAACTTAAAAATATTATTAATCTCAACATTTTTATACAATATTGATCCCTTTTTATCATCTTTTATGTATAGCGATATTTTAATGAATAGATTTTTTACCACTGTCACCATGCCTATTGTAATAAGTATAGCTGTTGTAAAATAAGTAGGTATAGGTAGGTACTCGACAATGAAACGAAATAATTATAAAGACAGGTAATTTTTATTTATTTTAATCAAAATATGATGAATCGTCATTGTCACTTGATGAGTTCTCCCTAACATTTATTATAAGTTCCTGTTCTTCTAAATTATCGAATGCCACATGAATTTCCCAATCCAAAATTATAATGTTTTGGGTTTTTCTCACAATATTTTCCCAGTTTTCGGCAGTTACTTATATATATAGAAATAAAATGTCCAGCCTCAGCAGCAAGCATGACACCTGCAATTAAATATAACTAAAAGGAAATATTGTATTTTTGTAGTGTGGACTCCCCAAGGAATACTTTATGAAAAAATTGAGACAGATTCCATCTTTTGGGAGCTGAATATGCTAAATAAATTAATGTAATTTTATATGATATGCATTTTGCCAGAAATTTTAGACCCACGCTTACCGAGGAAATTACCTATAAGGGATAGAATAAATCCGTAAAAATGTCTGATGGAACAAATCGGTGTACAATAAAGAATGTGTGTGGTTATATTATTAAAATTTATAATTCAATTGAAATTTTAGTTTTATTTAACTACCTTTACATCTTACATAGATAAATTATACAGTTGTTGTTTATCTGTCTATTTCTAACGGCACTGCACAGTTTATGATTTATCAGGTCAGGTATAATCGAATTGAAGCAAAATGAATAGTTTGCTCTATATCGATGGTAGGCGATTTAATTATAACAAACATGCGCTAAGACTGATATGGAGACTAATGGAGTGTCCATTCAGTTCAAAGTGAACTTGCCCAACTCTTCATTCATGACTTTCCATTTGTTTCTGCGTTTGTTTTGTTTAAATTCTTTATTGCACAAAATAAATGTACATAGGCGAGCTTAATGCCTTAGGCAAGCATTTACGTGTGGCAACGACGATAGACCGCATCGCAGGCTAGCAACCTGTCACCACATATACTCTAGCTAAGTGAGGCCCGATGTGGGAGTGTGTGGCATGGCCTACTGAATCATTGCGGTGTACCTCCCAGGGCTCTGCCTACCCCATATGGGATAAAGGCGTGAGATTATGCATGTATGTGTAAAAATAGAATCATAAACCTATGAATGAATTACTGAATCTAAGTAATTAAAAAAGAGTAATATTTTGTAAATTGTTAGACATGTATTGTTATATTTAGGTAGATACCTATCCTACCTAGGTAACATACGTTTTACTAGGTGGGTGAACACGGCAAAATACGTGATAACTACGAACGGAACTGATTATTTGATGTGAACATCCGAACATTTAGAAATGGATAAACTGAGTATACTCTTTTGACAATAGTGAGCTCTATCTTCATAAATAAGAGCCATGAGATGTCGAAAGTGTATACTATTATTGAACTCGACTGTATTATTTATAATCAGTCCCTTTGAGGTTCTGTCGATCGAAATACAAATGGTTACAAAATGCATTATAAAACTATTGTTATAGATACCTATCCTACATAGATAACATTAATTTTATTAGGTACCTATGGACACGGCTAAATACCGACCGCGAAGCGATAAGGTTGTGAAAATAAGGTCGTAAGCGCAATGGATTTGACGTCGCTTACGCGTTTCCCCGAAACACTCCGCATTGCCAATGCACCATAGCGCGGTCTCGCTCATTACGCGCCCTATCTTACTCTGTATGAGACAGCAACAAAATCGCAAAATCTCACGACCGAGTACGCCGCTTGCTCCGGGCGGTTCTTAATGTATTTATTTACATTAATAAATTTTTTTGTTTCCCGACCGGGAATCGAACCCGGTACCTCCGAGTCTAAATCCACGGATTTAACCGCTAGACCACGGAGGCAGTAAAACACTTAAGTGAGGGTGCTTTTCGAACGTTAAGTGGAAGCCGGTTCCACTGGCGGGCTGCTGATACTGTAATAGATGGCGCATGATAGATGGTACCTAATATAACTGTCAGTTGCATAGAAAACTTGTATTATTATTACGAAATTTATTATTTTCTGGATATTATGACGAAGTCAGCAACTTTTAAGTGTACAAATCGAGGTTTCTAAGCGAAATCAAAGATATTATAGTGATCTCAAAATTGCCGTTCTATTAATAAAACCTTTTTTCTTCTTAAAGACGGTGTGCACTTTCTCAATTCGTCTTTTAAGGTAGGTAACGTTAATTTAAAATACATTTTTATGTTATTAAAATATAAAACTACAAAAACATTTAAAAAATGATGCGATTTAGGTCTATAACAAGGTACCATTGCCGCTAGCGACATCTACAAAAAGCTTAACACTGTAACAATGGGGTGTATCAGGCAAAGCTTTATGTAGATGTCGCTAGCGGCAATGGTACCTTGTTTACACTTTGACGCATCATTTTTTTAATGTTTTTGTAGTATTTTATTTTTATAACAGAAAAATATATTTTAAATTAACGTTACCTA
Organism: Tinea semifulvella; assembly: GCA_910589645.1. NCBI lineage: Eukaryota > Metazoa > Arthropoda > Insecta > Lepidoptera > Tineidae > Tinea > Tinea semifulvella. Next base: position 10,941,619 of record OU342599.1, read on the forward strand.
CCTTAAAAGACAAATTAAGAAAGCGAACACCGTCTTTAAAAAGAAAAAAGGTTGAATTTTGAGATGACCATATCTTTGATTTCGCTTGGAAATCTCGATTTGTACACTTAAAAGCTGCTCACTTCGGCATAATATCCAGAAAATAATAAAAATCGTAATAAAAATACAAGTTTTCTATGCATCTGACAGATATATTAGGTACCATCTATCATGCGCCATCTATCGTGATAAAAAGTTAGTGATACACCCCATTACAACGACATCGTTTTGGTACAACTCAGGCCATGCTTACCACTATGTTGACTTGTCTAGAACCTAGACCTACAATGCTGAAAATAGGCCTTCTAGAATATATTTGTGGAGATTTTGGCCTACTATCGTCAACCTGGCCAGACGGGTTGGCTGTAGTTAATCTTAAGGCGGCGCCTCGACTAACGGTACGTCCGACCTCCTTCGGGAACTTTATATCCTTACGATAAAGTACAAGAATGCAATCAATTAATTTGCACTCATAAATAACATTACAGTTAGATTTAATTTAAAAAACGATAAAGTAGGACATTGACGGTCAGTTTAGGCGTCAAACCAGACGTAAAAGTGTGGATTACATCCAAAATTTGATCGTGAGTGTCGAAACCCAACTCCAGAGTTTTAACTGACGACGCGCCACGAATTTTTCCGTGACTACCGTAATCCCAACCCACATCCAACCAAACCTACATCCAAACTGACCGAGTGTGTGATCTGCAATCCAATCGCGTCAGTTCGCTCGCAGCGCCCGCTATAATGGATTCTTTTCATAGTTACTATCAAAATTAATAATTTGATCAATTATTAAAAATCGTCTAAGTAGTAAAAAGTAAAAAATATATATAAATGTCCCGCCAATAAGAAGTTAAAACTTCCCGCCTATTTTTTTTCTCGACACAAATAGGTAGTACACGTCCTTCAAACAGTCGGCCGGTCGAAAACTGAAGAGCCGGTTTGACGCCAGTGAGTGGGGAAATATAGTTGGCATAAAACTGTGGATGTAAGCCACAGTTTTACGTCTGGTTTAACGCGAAAAACTGACCGTCAATGCTGAGCTTAAAGTTTTTTCTTATATCTCCTAAAATTCTATATAAAACAAACATCATACATAAACCTAAAACAAGTCAACATAGCGGTAAGCATGGTCTGGGTTGTACCAAAACGATTATAACATTTAAAATGCAATTAGAATTTTCTTAATACTACTTTTAAATTTAGTTCCCCCTAATTCTCTTACAGGTTTTGGTAATTTATTATATTAAAGTGGCTACCAATTCGCTGTCGCAGGAATCTCCGAATTCTCTGTTTACTATTTTCTATACTCAACGAGCCTGTGACACCGAAATACCTCAAGAGTAAATTTGCCTATCTCTCTTTATTCCATGATAAGTCTCTTCGCTCTTCTCATAACTCTGTTTTCTCCATTCCCTCTCACCATACTGAATTTATGGCCAACTCATTTGCTGTTGTCGCCGAAATCTGTGGAATGAACTACCGGTAGAAATCCGACAAGCATCCAACCGAAAAATGTTTTAAAAAATGGTGTCATCGTATTATTTAAATGGTTCATAAGTTATTTAATGGTATCATGTGTAGTATATGTATTATTAGTATTTAATATATCATTGTTATTAGTATGTATTTATATGTATATAGCTTTATTTATTATTATTATATATAAATATTTGCACCTACCTTACATTTGAAATGGTCCCCATTGTCCCTAAGGCCAATGTCTAGCGGCATAAGTCCGCCCCTTGTATAACGTGCAATAAAGTTTTAAATAAATAAATAAAATATATAGTCTAATACTATTAATCACAAAACTTTTATTTGTTTTTTGAAGCCTAATTTTAGGATATAAAGCTTGTCAGCATTTCTTAATTTGCGAGACTGTATGTCTCCATTTTTTTTAAATAGCCTTCCCCAAGGCTCGACACTATAGATGTAGTATAGTGCACTGATTTGGAAAGCATCATACAACTGCAGGGACCTTGCACCCACCTGATGGTAAGTGGCGCGCGAGGTCCATGAATGTTTAAAATAAAAGTATCATCACGACGACCGTTTCGCTTCCGGGGTGGTCAGAAACCACGCTTATAAAGAAGCGGATTCAAAGCCAATCATGACAAGTGGCAAACTCGTCGATTACAAATAAATAAAATATTAAAACAGCTCGTCAACACCTCGGGAGACAAAAGGGCTGGGCAATATTTGGGCCAAAGGATTAGCATTGCCATTCAACTTAGCAATGCTGCCAGTATAGTTGGCACTTCGCCCATTGATTTGGAGCAATTTTTTTATTTATAATATTTTTCATCAGAACAAGTAGAACAAGTAAATGAAATTATATATCTGGGCAGTGTTTTCACTGCGGATGGGAAGTACGATAGGGACGTTGAAAGAAGAGTGAACGCGGGAAATAGTGTTAACGGTGCCCTGGGGTCACTGATCGGCAGTCGAAATGTCAGTGACAAAGCTCGGCTCGCCATACACAATGCCATGTTGGTACCAACACTGATGTATGGAAGCGAGACGTGGATACGTCAGAATACACATGAGAGTAGGGTTAATGCAGTAGAAATGCGGTCGTTGCGGCGGATATGTGGCGTCACTTTGGCGGACCGCATACGTAACGTCGAAATACGGAAAAGGGTTGGTATGAAGGAAAGCATAGGGACAAAAATAAGGAAAGGCATGCTACGATGGTTCGGGCATGTTGAAAGGATGAGCGATGAAAGATTGACGAACCAGATATATAATGCGAAAGTTGTGGGTAAAAGAGGCCCTGGCAGACCGAGACTCACATATCACGATCAAATAAATAAAACACTGACTGAAGGTGCATTAAAAAGTCTTCGTAACCAAAGGGCATGTATGAAGAGGTTAATGAATGTTGACGAAGCGAAAGAAGTATGTCGTGATCGTGTCAAATGGCGCTCAATTGTCTCTGCCTACCCCGCAAGGGATCTGGCGTGAAGATATGTATGTATGTATGTATTTTTCATTTAGTTTTTTCTTTATTTTAGATTTTAGTTGTATTTTTATTTATGAAGTAGGTTCATTTTTATTAATAGTAATTTATGTTTTGTTATTTTTGTTTTAGTTGTATTTTTAATTATTTATGTTTTTTTCCGTTTTTAATTAATGTTTTAAAATTTTAGTTTTTAATTTAATTAATAATTTTGTTTTTTTTTTAATCATTGTACCTACTTATGTGAAATATCTATCTGTAGCAACTTGTTAATAGTTATAATTTACCTATATTTTTCTATGTATATTTGGTCATGTAGCTGTAAGTTGTACTCTAAAAAATATTAATTAAATTTATTTATGTAAATTAATAAATATTATTGTGACCCGGCCACGAATCGAATACCTCTCGGTCGGTACCTCTGAATCTAAACCTACGGACTTAACCGCTAGACCACGGAGGCAGTGGATACATTTTGCTTGGTTTTTCAGCGCGAATGGTGGATATTGAATCAGTCCACTACAATATTTAAAAGTTGATAGATATTTTTTCAAAGTACAATCAGATGTGAAAATTCTTTGTAAATACTGGATTGTGCAAGCGAGAGGGATGCATAACAGCTGAAATCTCTTAAATCAATAATTATATCTCTATAAAATGCGAAAATATAAAATTTTAGTTTTAGATAATTTAATTTAAACGTTGAATGATAGACAGGTAACTCAAAGACAAGTGCCTGCGTATTTATTTAAGATAATATCTTTCGGCAAAACAACTACACTATATTCACAATATCAATAACAAATATGTAAACAAACAGTTTTCAAAAATAAAATAGGGTTTTAATGATAAGACAATTTACATTTTAAAAAATTAAAACATTCCTATGTATGTATTAAATATTAATTAAACGAATTATTAATTAAAAAGCGGTGGTGGTTAATCTAAAGCTTCCGTATCTTCATCTTCTTGTGGTCATAGAAGTACCCATCAGGTACTGTGACCACCTTCCGAGGAGTACGAGAAGCTTTAGTGGACGGTGCCAGCGTCCCTGCTGGGGGTGGTGCAGAGGGAGTAGGTTCTGCGCGGGGCCCAGGAACATCGTTGGTTCTGCGTGAAGCAAATCCACGAATGTATAGCCAACCATTGATTGGGACAACTAACAATTTACTGTTTAATTTAAAATAGCCAATTTGAATGAAGGAGCCAAAAAAAATGTCACTTCTGACATATGGTTTCTTAGGAAAAGTTGTTTGTTTCTATCAATAGAATAACATATTAGTCTAGAGTATGACCATACAAAATCACACGGCATAAGGGACAAAAACATAAATTAATATATTTTTTTTAATAATTACCTTATTATATATACCTACATTTATAACAAAAACAGTTTAAGAATCATATGTTTTGTGTTTACATATTTCTTATGCTATTTTGAATAAGGTATAGGTAGTATTAATCTTATCATTGGATTTTAACCTTCGCCCGGTACCAAGTTAAGTATTTGCATAGATTTAGAGAATATTTTAAATAAAACACAACTAATTTATGTTCATTATACTATACATAATTTATTTAAAAATTCATGGACAGTGTCTCCTCTCTCTGAAACACACAAACAGTGGATGCTAAAATTGTATACAAAGCATTGATCAATTTAACTGTTTATTTATTTATTTATAATAGGGTAGCCAACAGTGCTAACATCACACACTTATTTGTACTTAACACTAAATCAGAAGTTAGATGTTGCACCTATTATAGGCGACCACCACATTACCACAGTATAACATTAACTGTTCTAAATGTATATTGTATAGTTGTTTAAAACAAAAAAAAACAACCTAATCTTAGAATTCACTACAAAAAATATCGCTAAAAAATTTTTTTTTTCATTCATTAATGAATGAATGAAATATACAAACAGTATAAAAGAATTACAATATTAAATGATTTAAAAGAAAACATAACAATAAATAAAAAGTATCATCACACCGTTTACCTTTCGGGGTGGTCAGAAACCACGCTTATATAGAAGCGGATTCACATTAAGCCAACTTTACTATAGGCCAATCATGACAAGTGGCAAGCTCGTCGATGTCTCTAGCGTACCAAACTCGAGAAATATCACGAATGAATTAAATATTAATTAACTTTTAATAATTTAAATTAATATTATTATTATTGTGTCCCGGCCAGGAATCGAACCCGGTGCCTCCGAGTCTAAATAGACAGGCTTAACCGCTAGACCACGGAGGCAGTCAATAAATAAACGAAAAAATAAAACTAAATGCTACTACACGATCGAAGAATTCCTAAATGACAAGGCAATTAAAATTTGGTTGGACATTAATTTTTAAATGTATATTATGTAGGTATTTTAGTTAGAAATAAGTTAGACTATTTAGAGTGTTAAGAATCTTTTAAGTTTTATTATTATGTTTATACCAAATTAGATGTGAAGGGCTCGGCCAGTGCATGGGAGTCATTTTGAAAGAGAAAATCTTTTGAATTCGTTTGAAAAAGAATTTGTTTGACATATTTTTATTTTGTTTTTTTGTCTGTTTATTAATAAAATGTACTGACCTAAATTTAATTATATAATGATGACTAGACTTACTGGATAAGAATATATTTTAAATAAAAAGAATTTTTGCATGCCACAACAATGGCTAAATGTGCAGAGCCAACTTACTAACCATATTACCGTATGTACCACATTTAAAGCAAATAAACGATTTTGAATTTGAATTTAAAATTATAACCGTCTGATGGGCGTAGTGCGCCGAGGACACTCGCTGCGATCCCCCATTGAACGGCGAGGCTGACACTTTGAGCAAAATATTCTCTATTTAATGGGTTACACATCGTCAAGAGGAGCTGTTCTCCAAGCTCACGAGGTTAACACCAGATCCTCCTCGCACCACGGACCCATCGTTTCGACAGCAAATGGGATAAGTGGTGATTAATGATTATCTACGCGTACTTGTTGTGTTTAAGACGCGCGGCTAACTTTGCAGCGCCTCCTATTAAATGTGGACAGGTTCTGCTGGGTTCTATAGTGTGTTACAGATCTGTGAACAGCATGCACTTGCTCATGGGCTGGTGTATAATGTAAAGAAGAGTGAATATCTGATCTTTGAGGTCACGGGTAGATCCAAAACTGTTATGTCAGATATTTACCTAAAAGGCGTGAAGCTAAAGAGAGTAGCCCAGTTTAAATATCTGGGTCATTATGTAACAGAGGACCTCAAGGATCAGGTAGACATCGAACGAGAACGTAGGGCGCTGGCGATTAGATCTAATATGTTGGCATGTAGGTTTGCTCGCAGTAGTGAGCAAGTAATAACGCTATTTAAAGCCTACTGCCAAACGTTCTATACTAGCAGTCTGTGAACCAACTTTACATCGATCAGCGCCCTACGTGTACAGTACAATAATAGCTTCAGGATATTGTTGGGGCTGCCACGCTACTGTAGTGCGTCGGCAATGTTTGCGCAGGTCCATACAGATGACTTCTTTGCTATAAGACGCAAAACCACTGCATCATTGCTTAACAGAGTGAGGACAAGCACTAACAGTATCCTGAAGATGATATCTGAAAGATATGGTTCGCCGTGCATTGGCTGCTTCGTGCGGCTGCTGGTCTGGCGGGAGTGAGGTGCATCCTGTCAGACTGGTGGGGGGCGGAGTGGTTACTGCACGGTCATATTGTTTTAATATTATCATATACTTATTTTTACTTTAATTTTAATTTTTATACCAACATTAGTTGTAAGGATTTTGTAACCAACAAGTGAGCCTAGTTGCTTTGAATAAACCTATATTATATATATATATATATATATATATATATATATATATATATTTATATATTATAGTGGAGACCACGTACGGGACGAGCCCTACCATACAGACGGATAACTTAATGCTGATGATGATAGATAAATTGGATAATATTATTACCTCCAAGCGGTTGTAAAAACGCTTAAACTTGCGGTTTGAACCCCGCTATTGGTACAACAATGAGAAATACACTTTTTTGCATACATTTGTCATAGAATTACAATACAGAAAGCACGTACCGGTTCCACTAAAACCACCTTGTAAAATCGATAATAAGTTTGTCATACAAAAATTAGAATCAGACCCTCGCCAACCCGTCTGACCTAGTGTACGCTAAATTCTACAGATGTTCTGGAAGGCCCATCTCCATCAGAGGAGGTCTAGGTCTTTGTGTTCTACCTTTAATAATTTAAATTGCTATTAGCCATATTGAATATATAATTAATTAATATAATAGCAATGACAGCCATAAGTTAGTATATAATTTCGATTGCATTCGACTGTGAAGGCCAAATTAAAAATTCGAGTCTTATTTTGTTTAAGAAATCTTGACCAAATATATCGGCCCGGTTTTATCTCGGTAAAATCCTATAAAGATCGGTTCGAACCCCGGCATGTACCAATGAGAAATACTTAAACTTTTCTTACGTACATTTGCCAAAGATTTACAACAACCACTGGTCCTGTGCCTCAAAGAGCACGTTAAACCGTCGGTCCCGGGTCCACTAATATGAACTTGTGAAAAATAAATTGTCGCTAGTGAGTGAGACCAAATTACCTCCTCCAACAGTGGAGATCTAGGTAGCGTTCGATGTTCTGGGGACTGTGATAAAGATATTATACGGGCAAAGTATACAAATAATAGATGTACATAGTTTTAATTTATTTAATTAATATATATAATAATAATTAATTTATATATAAACCTAATTTAAAATAAAACTAAAATCAAAACTATATATAAAAATATTCACTCATGACTTGATCATGTGGCAGTGTGCCGAGAACACTCACAGCATTCCCCCGCTGCACAGCGATGGTGATTTGCTGCGCGAAAAAACTGCCAGCCCTCTTGTCACATACAGCGTTAACCAGCCGCTTAGACAGTTCTTTAAGGAACTTCTTAGCGCTTGGCCCCCACGGTCTCACTGTCTCAAGGCACAAATACGTAGTCATTAGCCTCGTATTTGCGACATTTGGGCTTTTCAGCCCCAAAATTTGGTTTACAAGTGAAAAAAAATATTATGAATAAGATGCAAAATAAAAATCTAAGTTGCAAAAAAAAAAACTTACCAAATATTTTTAAATAAATCTTCATTATGCACTAAAAAAACAACACAAACACATAAGTTTTTTCAATAGATTAGTTTCGCACGATAAATTATTTTAGGTGCATATACGACCTACGCGCGCACTGTCATTCGAATAACTAAAAAGTGGACTGAAGCATCGAAGCCTGCGCAGACAGCTGTTGATGATAAGCTGGCCGCACACGGGCGCCTCCACGTTCTTTTAAAATTTTCGAGTACAGTTAATTGGTTGCCGGCTCAAAAATCGAATTTCTGGCATAATATTCCTAATATTATAAGAAGCTATACCTATAATAGGTATGTATGGCACTTTAAGTATCCTACCATCCACCTGGCTACGCTAGTGTTCGGATAAAAAAGAAATTTTAGCTTGAGTTGACACTCTTTTCTCAATTAGTTCCTATACCCTATGGCCAGGGGAGTGCCGCTCCGAGGCATAGCGGAAAGCACTTGTACTGACCACCTCTTTTTCTTACCACGACGAAGAATGTAGCTAATTCTTTTTCAACTTAAATTCCGTCATAAGTATATAATTTTGTAATAGCTCAACTTAAATTCCGTCATATGTATATAATTTTGTATTAGCTCGACTTAAATTCCGTCATAAGTATATAATTTTGTAATAGCTCAACTTAAATTCCGTCATAAGTATATAATTTTGTAATAGCTCAACTTAAATTCCGTCATAAGTATATAATTTTGTAATGGCTCAACTTAAATTCCGTCATAAGTATATAATTTTGTAATAGCTCGACTTAAATTCCGTCATAAGTATATAATTTTGTAATAGCTCGACTTAAATTCCGTCATAAGTATATAATTTTGTAATAGCTCGACTTAAATTCCGTCATAAGTATATAATTTTGTAATAGCTCAACTTAAATTCCGTCATAAGTATATAATTTTGTAATAGCTCAACTTATAAAAAACTTAAATGGCCGAGCCAGCCAAAAAATTACAACACGCGAGCAAGTCATAAATTACTCTGCATCCCTCGTTTTAAGACATCTGCGTTTCGAGGTAGTTTTAGGTACGCTGCTGTGAAAATATGGAACAACTTGCCTCCACCGCTTCGGGACATGCATTCCTTAGCAGGTTTCAGATCGGCACTCAAAAGGCATATGCTAATATTACAAAAGACTTCACAGCAACTTACCTAATCTTATTCTATTTATTAATTAATATACAATTGATTTTTTTCTTGACTATGACTTATATTATTTATCATAATATTATTTATTTATTATATTCTAATTTATATATGTAAACTGTACATTTAGTGCTCCTTCCGATTAAGTAAATGGTACTGTATATCTCTGCGACCCGTGACTCACCCAACATAAGGCATCAGCTGAAAATCAGCGCTGCAGCCTCGGCTGTAGCATATGCTGAGCTGACCACCTATTTATCGCCACACCTGTTTGTATGTTTCGGTATATAGAATAGGCTTACATTTAAATTTATTCCTTGCATATTTTAATTTTTTTGTAACCATTCTAATTGTTGTGATAAATAAAGTATTTTCTTTCTTTCTTTCTTTCTTTCTTTAAATTCCGTCATAAGTATATAATTTTGTAATAGCTCAACTTAAATTCCGTCATAAGTATATAATTTTGTAATAGCTCAACTTAAATTCCGTCATAAGTATATAATTTTGTAATAGCTCAACTTAAATTCCGTCATAAGTATATAATTTTGTAATAGCTCAACTTAAATTCCGTCATAAGTATATAATTTTGTAATAGCTCGACTTAAATTCCGTCATAAGTATATAATTTTGTAATAGCTCGACTTAAATTCCGTCATAAGTATATAATTTTGTAATAGCTCAACTTAAATTCCGTCATAAGTATATAATTTTGTAATAGCTCAACTTAAATTCCGTCATAAGTATATAATTTTGTAATAGCTCAACTTAAATTCCGTCATAAGTATATAATTTTGTAATAGCTCAACTTAAATTCCGTCATAAGTATATAATTTTGTAATAGCTCAACTTAAATTCCGTCATAAGTATATAATTTTGTAATAGCTCAACTTAAATTCCGTCATAAGTATATAATTTTGTAATAGCTCAACTTAAATTAATTAAATAGTTTATAGTATATTTAACCTTTGGTTTTTTTTAATATTACCTTTGTTACCGCTTACGGCTTAACTACCTCCTACCTAACTGCCTCCGTGGTCTGGTGGTTAAGTCCGTGGATTTAGACTAGGAGGTACCGGGTTCGATTCCTGGTCGGGACACAAAAATATTTATTAATATAAATAAATGCATTTAAATAATATTTAATTTATTTGTGAGATTTCTCGAGTTTGGTTCGCTGGAGACATCGACGAGCTTGCCACTTGTCATGTTTGGCCTATAGCAAAGTTGGCTAAATGTGAATCCGCTAATTTATAAGCGTATCTGACCACCCCGAAAGGGAAACGGTCGTGATGATACTTTACGGCTTAAAACATCTTATAGGCATAGGTAGGCGGTTCCTACAAACTGTATGGAAAATTGTTTCTATAGCATGTCGTCGACCATAGCTTGTGAACTTAGCATTGCGGAAATTGGCACGTGTACGGCTAGCCTAAGTGGCGCTTGCAACTATTCAAGCAGTGCATTTAGTGACCCCGTATATCAAATAAACTGTATATATTATTGTTTATTCATCATCACCTCCGTTTCAGAAACCACGCTTTTTAATAAGCGGATTCACATTTAGCCAACTTTACTATAGGCCCATCATGGCAAGTGGCAAGCTCGTCAATGCCTCTAGCGTAGGTACCAAACTCGAGAAATGTCACAAATAGATTATTTTGTTTTGGTTCTATTCTCCCGATGGATGATGAATGAGACGATAGGGAAGGCAAAGGGTCTAGCCCATACAGCCAAGTCTGACGTAATATATCTTTATTTTTAATGAGTTAATGAGGTTATTATCAAATTCCAGATGCTGCAGAATTTGATGCTTTTCTTGGAGTCGCTCGCGGCACCATAGCTTAAACACGTCGGGTAAAATATGGGAGTTGACAGCACGGGAAAACCGCAAAAATTAAACTGCAACTTGTGCCCCATATTTATAGTCCAATTTATCGTTTTCCATAATAATTCACATTGTAGCACATTATTAAACAAAAGAACACCACTTTTAACCAATAATATCTAAAGTAAATTAATTTACAAAACAAAAACTTGCACTTGACATTTCCACGCAAAATGGCGCGAAGAACTCTTCACAAATAAATTGAGTTATATTTTTTTAGTCCCGACCTGTAGGCCTATTCTGTAACTTAAGCGCCAACGTTATAGGTATAGTGGAATCCCTTAACTGCACCGAGGATAAGAACGCCGTTAAAGTAACACCTACCTACTAGAAATTTTTAGCACGCGCCGCGCTGATGCCACCGAATTTAACAGGCAAGGTTGCTTTGTACCAAAAAAATTCATCAAATAATAAATTTAATTTTTTTTCAAGGGTTTTTATTTAAGGTGGCATCCAATTGATCGGGCAGGCAGGTTTTTAATTCTTAAATTACCTTTTTTATTTTAAATTTTATATATAATATTTCTGACCACCTCGATAGGGATACCGTCGTGATGATACTTCTTTTATGAACTTCATTACATCTTTGTTATAGGTAGGTAGGTGAAGATAAGACTTCTATAGAAATTTTAAACGATAATGGTTGCTAACCAACTTTAAATCATTATACAGGGTGGACCATAAGTACGGTAACATTTCAAATGGTTATAAAAAATACAAAAAGAGATATGAGAGAAATTTCTCGAACCGCTGCTATAGAGTCATTGGAGGTGTGATATGTGGCCCCATCTTGTTAAAACCATGTTCTTTGATTAAAACGAAAGTTTCAACAAGATGAGGCCACATGTCACACCTCCAATGACTCAATAGCAGCGTTTCGTAAAATTTTCGGGCATAAAGTCGTGAGGTGACATTAACTAAACCAAAAGAGGTGACATTAACTGGCCACCCCGCAACCCGGATTTGTCACCAATGGACTTTTTCCTTTGGAGATACCTCAAAAGTAAAGTTTTTAATATCAACCCTCAGTCTATTGAAGAATTAAAAGAAAATATACGCGAGGAAATTCAGAACATTTCTCCAAACACTTGTCGGGCGGTGATGGAAAATTTTCGCTCTAGGTTACAGGAGTGCCAAACTAAACAAGGGACATATTTGGACAACGTTATTTTTAAAATAAACATTTTTCTCTCATATCTCTTTTTGTATTTTTTATTACCATTTGAAATGTTACCGTACTTATGGTCCAACCTGTAGATTCAAAATGGTCACTCTAAATGAAAAATGATAAGAGTAACATTTTTAAATACCTATTTGGTGATACCCTATAGCTCGTCGACTTATTTTTTTTATTTTGTATAATATGTCGTCTGGCAACACTCGCGTGATGAAAAAATCATCTAAATCGGCCAACGCGTTCACTTAACCCTTCTTTGCGTCGCGCAGTCGGGTAAAGGTTAATTTATTTTATTTAATAACGGTTTTTATATTGTAAATTAATTGTAAAAAAATACAGTATTCGAGTGTTACGTAGTGAACCATATGGAAATAAATACTTTAAGAGAGATTGCCCAAAACCAGGTCCCAACTTTATTGCAGGCCTCAACCAAATATTATTCAATAACCATATCTATGTATTGTGTTTTTTGTAAATTTTATATCAACATCTGATTTACCCCAGCATTAAAATATAATTAAATTAAATAGTCAATTGGTTTAGATTTATGTATGAAATAGTTACAAAACACTATTTATACGATTAGGTTCTTTATTATGATCAGGTACTTTATTATAGATAAAACACTAGACTTTAAATCGGCGGGATCGAAACTATGTAATTATTAACGTAAAAAAAGTTTTTGTCAATTGTCGTTATGCTAGGTTAACATAAATACTGCATAAATAAATAATTATAATTGCATAAGTTGATAAAAAATGCTATGCAATGGTGTAGGGGAAAATACCTACTGGCTGATGGAGACAGTTTAGGGAAAGGAAAAGAAAGGTTACTCACGTGGGTCCGGCTGTCACCTGTCTTCCTCCTGGAAGCCTCCAGATCGAATCCAGCAGATATGTGTGGACTGTATCGTTTCACATAGGGTTTTTATTAGCACAGCACTTTCACGAAAGTTTATAGTTTTGGGTTGAGCCGGCTAGCTAGCGCACACTCGGAAACCAGCGGTCGTGGACGTTCTGATGATGATCACCGACGGAAAACGTAGACACGACGCGGTCTGATAGTAGTACGATGAACTACTTATTTTTGTTGAGAAATCATGACCATACGCGACGGCTGATCGATGACGACTCGCTGCCTCTAGAGGATTTTTACCTCAGCCATTGTTCTGAAGTAGGCCACTAGATGGCGCCACGTTAGGAATTTAATGGAAATGTAGGGAACAAGGATTTTACCAGCCAGTATATAATCTCTAATTCCCTGTCAAAATATATTATAAATATAAACTAAACCTAGGTACCGAACATGCCGCTCACCTTAAAAGAACGCATTTCTTTTAAAGCAAAACCTAACATGATTTTACTACAAACTAAATTAGCCTATGTAAGACGTTAAATGTAATAAAATAAAAGAAAAAATATAGGTTTAGAAGTGGTTAATATTTAGGTAGAATACAGATCTTTACCACTGGACGCTTGACCAGGGTGTTTCCCATCTTTAACGTTACTATAACGATATTGTCGCCGCCCGGGTGCAAAGCATGGACGCGAGCTAAACGCCACTGTAGAGGAGGAGTGAAGTTATCCATAACGACTACAACATCTCCCTCGCTCACTGGTGCATCACGATCGTGCAGCCACTTGGTACGCTGCTGCAGCTGATGAAGATACTCGTTGCTCCAGCGACGCCAAAAGACTTGGAAACATTGCTGCATTAAACGCCATCTAGTAAGACGATTGGTGTTTTCATCGAACAATGCAACGTCTGGAAGAGTGGTCAGTGGACCCCCGATCAAGAAGTGAGCTGGGGTCAATGGTAAAGGATCTGTGGGGTCGGAGCTGAGAGAGCACAGAGGACGCGAGTTGAGAACGGCCTCGATCTGAGTTAACAGCGTGTTAAACTCATCATAAGTTAAGGTCTGCGTGCCAATGACTCGATGCAGGTGATGCTTAAAGCTCTTCACTCCGGACTCCCATAACCCCCCAAAATGACTTGCATATGGTGGGTTAAAGTGCCATGATATACCTTGACTTAAAGAGTATTCTAGGATCGAACCTTGAGTCTTGTCATTACGTAAGAACTCGTAAAGTTCGTTAAGATACTTATTACAACCGACAAAGTTTTTTCCACAGTCAGAATAAATATCGGTGCAAAGTCCTCTTCGGGATATAAAACGACGTAACGCTGCAAGGAATGCCTCCGAGCTGAGGTCAGAGACGAGTTCCAAATGGACTGCCTTAACGCTCATACACACAAAAACGGCTACATAGCATTTTACTATTTTCGCGTTACGGACTTTATTAGCGCGTACGTAGAAATGTCCGGCATAGTCGACCGAGACCTTAAGGAACGGTCGGTGCGGGCGCACGCGAGCTGGCGGGAGCGCACCCATCGGTGGCTGCTGGTGGCGTGGACGCGCGCGAAAGCAACGCACGCAGCGATGGACGATTCGACGGACAGCATCGCGGGCGGACAAGATCCAGTACCGCTGGAAAAGTAGGCACTGTAGGGTCTGCGGCCCTACGTGTAGGTACGAGATATGTGCATGATTGATGATAAGGTTTGTTAAATTATGTTTCTTAGGTAAAATTATTTGATGTTTGGCGTCGTACGGTAGATAAGACTTATCTAACCGCCCGCCCACGCGCAATATTTGATTTGAATCAAGAAACGGCTTTAATCTTAATAATTGTACTGAACAAGGTTTGTTATTTAACAACTTATCTATGTCATCATAAAATCTATTATGTTGAACTATTTTAATTAGACGTAGAAGTGCAAAATTATATTCCTGGACGGAGATATGTGAATGATTTATTTTAATCAATGTCTTACATCTGTTATAGAAACGAAAAATGTAAGAAGTTACTCTCACTAGTTTACCTAGCGAAGAGAAACGACCGATAAAATCGACATCAGACGGAGGATCTTTATTCGCCACATTGACAAGAATGTGCTTCATGGCGCGTTTTTCCTCTGTCGTTTCTAACGAAGATGAAACGGTTGGCCAGTGAGATGAAGGCTGAGACAGCCATTGCGGTCCGGTAAGCCATATTTGGTGGTTTAAAAACGCATTAGGCAACATACCGCGAGACGCACAATCAGCTGGGTTATCAGCTGATAACACGTGCTGCCATCTACTGGACGGGACGCGAGACAAAATATCGCTAGTTCGATTGGACACGAATGTTTTCCATTCGTGTGGAGAGGAACGTAGCCACGCGAGGACGATTGTGGAATCGGTCCAAGCATAAATATTATCGTGACTAATTTTGTCGCTATAAACGGACATAACTGTGTCTATTAACTTAGACAATAATACAGCTCCCATGAGCTCGAGACGAGGTATGGAAACGTTTTTAAGTGGAGACACTTTTGTCTTCGCTAGCACAAGAGACGTGGTGATGACGTCTTCGTGCTGAATACGGACGTATACGCAAGCAGCGTACGCTCGCTCCGAGGCATCGGAAAAACCATGTAATTGAATATTTGTATATTGATCTCGGAATACACGACGAGGTAAACTAAATTTTGATCACGAGGGTAACTGATTTTGAAATTCATTCCAAACGTTAACTATTTCGAGGGGAGGGGCGTCATCCCAATCGACACCACACAACCATAAGCGTTGGATGAGATATTTAGCAAATAACGTCACCGAAGCTAACCACCCCATGGGGTCATATATGCGTGCGATCTCGGATAGAATCCTGCGTTTAGTGCAGCATGGAGACGAAACTTGCACGTTGAACCCAAAGGTGTCACAGTTGGAGTCCCAATGTAGGCCCAAGACTCTGACCTTGCTGTCGTTGGTATCGAGCTCTGCGAAGGGCAGGCCTGGGGGCCGCTCACCATGAGAAATCGTCGACCTCTCTTCTGCGTCCAGAAGTTGGGGATGATTGCTTTGCCACTTGTGTAAAGTGAATCCTGCAGCTTGGCAAATGGCAATCAGTTCCCGCTTGAGAGAGAGCGCATCGGGCAGGGTCTGCTCTCCTGTCACGACATCGTCAACGAACGTGTCGTTAAGAAGAACACGTGCTGCGCGAGGGAAGCGGTGCTGTTCATCGTGCGCGAGTTGGACCACAGTACGCATCGCGAGGTAGGGCGACGAGCTTATCCCGAAGGTCACGGTTCGAAGCCGGTAATCACGAACGGGTTCTTGTGTCGATTTCCTCCACAGGATGCGCTGGAAGTCACGATCCTTTTCGTGCACGAGAATTTGCAAATACATTTTCTTGATGTCCGCTGTCATGACGATCGCATGTACTCGTATTCTAAATTTCAAAAGAACAATTACGATATCTTTATGTAAGGTTGGCCCAGTTAAAAGATTATCGTTTAACGAGTTACCATTGCTAGTCGTGCAACTAGCATCAAAAACGACGCGAGTTTTTGTTGTCGTACTACTCTCCTTGATGACGCTGTGGTGCGGAATATAGTAGGTAGAACAAAAATGGCGGGAATCCGAAACCATAGTAGATACCGGTTCCATATAGTTGAGATCGAGATATTCTTGTAAACAATTATTATATTCTAATTGTAATTTAGGGTTCCGCATTAATCGGGATTCGAGTTTGTGAAATCTAGAAAGAGCAATATCGCGAGACGCGCCGAGCGGACGAGCATCGGGCTTGAAAGGAAGTGACACTATGTACTTACCTGAACAATCGCGCGAAAACGTCTTTTGGAATATAGATTCACAAAGCTGTTCCTCGGGAGAAGGAAGCTTAGTCTCGGGAATAGATTCTAATTCCCAAAACCTTTGTAAGTCAACGTCGGTTACCGCCGAGTTGACTTGACAATGAAATGACGTCAGACTGTTTGACGTCACATCGACTTTACCCATAAGTAAATAACCAAACACACTATTGACGGCCACTGGCGACCCCGCTGGGCCGGAGACCGAGTTACCTAACAAGACTTGAGACATGACGTCTGCTCCTAGCAACATATCGATAGGTTGAGGTACATAATAGTGCGGATCTGCTAAAGACAAATTTTGTATGTGTGCCCATTTCATTTCGGGTAATTTCACACTTGGCATATTACTCATCAGCTTACCTATAACAAGCGCATCTACCTCTATCTTCACATTATTTTTATTCCGTGGAGAAATAAAGAAACTACTTATTCCTTTAGGTAGTAAAGGCTTGTCGCTGCCTATCCCAAAAATCGGCACATCACTATGCCGGCGCGCGAGACCAAGACGACGGACACAATTTTCCGTAATGAATGTCGCCTGCGACCCCGAATCGATAATACAGCGTACGGTGTGAGAAGACGCATTTACGTGTACATTGACGAGTGCAGTGGCGAGCAAGACGGTCTGCCCCTGCGCATAGCGATCAGTGGATTGCGCGCATGATTCGTTTACCGAGACCATGGCGTGCGATGTTGACGGTCCGTTATCTATGGGCGGCGGCGTGGCACTGATAGTAACCTCCGTGGTACGCGGGTTCGACGTATCGACCAATTCGAAATTAGAATGTAACAAACTATGGTGCTTTTGATGACATGAACGACACGTGAAAGAAGATTTACATTGGCTAAGATTGTGACCTATATTTAAACAATTAGCACAGATGTTTTTATTTTTAATAAATTCATGACGTTGAGATAAAGAATAATTTAGAAAAACTGGACATCTAAAAAGGTAGTGATCGGAATTACAACAGAAACATTTCTTGTTGTCATTCTTATTGCTTTTGGTATAAGGGCTATTTTTGTTATGATGTATACCAACAGTGAGTGCACGGCGCGAATGCTTGGGGTTACTGACCTTGACGGTTTCAGCAAAAGGCTTGGTCACACTGCTCTGCATGATGTCAGCTGCTGCCACCTCTTTCTCGAGGAAACTAATTAATTCACTAATATTTGGTATTTCTAATGCAGATTTTAACGACAATTCAAAACGTTTACGAATGTATGGAGAAATCTTACGTAATAAGATATTTAACAATAAAAAACTCCAGTCCTCGACCGGGAAGTGCATAACTTTAAGCGCAGCAATGTTTTCTTGATAAATATTTAAAATGTTTCTCATACCTATCTCACTTTGATTAATTTTGTCTGACATTGATTCTAGATCTAAAATTTTATCTATGTGTTTTGTAGCAATAATTCTTTTATTTTCATAACGATTTTTTAATGTGTTAAATGCGATTAAATAGTTCTCGGAAGTTAACTGAATAGATTTAATTAGATTAAGAGGTTCGTCATGAAGTGACAACAATAAATACCTAAACTTTTCAACGTTAGAAAGTGTTTCATTTTGATGAATCATAGAAATAAATAAATCATAAAATGAGTTCCACTCGGTTACTTGACCTCGAAATTCAGGAAGGGTTAATGCTGGAAGTTTAATATTCGTGTGGGTGTGACTACAGCTTGCATTACGAGATAACGAAGCGTTCTGAGATTGTTGGCGAAAAGATTCAGACTTTAGTGCGTCTGCGACTTCCTTAATGTCGTAGTACAGTGTGCTAAACAGATCCCTAGAAGCTAACTCGGTATCTTTATCAAACTTTCCAAGTTTAGTTAAGCCCTTTTCTAATTTACCCTGAATTCGTGTAAAATCTTTTTTAAGATTATTCAGTTCAGAAACTCTGCATTTGAACTGAGATATGTTGGATTTAGAAAATTCCACCATTTTATTTAACTCGTTAAGAACGACATCTCTTTCAAAATATAATTGATTTAAATCCTCCATGTTCGTTGACTATACGATAAAAAACACCAATAAACAAAAAAAGCAAAATTAGTTAATTTTTGCGGGTACTTTTGAATGGAATGTTTCGAACAAAGAACTTTGCACGGGGTCGGCGACGCAACGTACGAAGTATTTGATCGGTAGAAAAAAATATGATTTGCAATATTTAGATTGTAATACGATAGGAAACAGATTACATAGGCTAATTTCGCTATGCGGTAAATTCTGAGGCCTGGTATACAGAAATATATTGATAGTTTTACAACTTTCGTAAACAAATGTGAACTAAGTAAAAACTTTTTAATTCTATAAGCTAAAAAAAATACGTTATAGATGAACGTGGTTCGTATGTACCATGGGTTAATTCGGATCGAATGGCCAAAATACTTATGTAGGGGAAAATACCTACTGGCTGATGGAGACAGTTTAGGGAAAGGAAAAGAAAGGTTACTCACGTGGGTCCGGCTGTCACCTGTCTTCCTCCTGGAAGCCTCCAGATCGAATCCAGCAGATATGTGTGGACTGTATCGTTTCACATAGGGTTTTTATTAGCACAGCACTTTCACGAAAGTTTATAGTTTTGGGTTGAGCCGGCTAGCTAGCGCACACTCGGAAACCAGCGGTCGTGGACGTTCTGATGATGATCACCGACGGAAAACGTAGACACGACGCGGTCTGATAGTAGTACGATGAACTACTTATTTTTGTTGAGAAATCATGACCATACGCGACGGCTGATCGATGACGACTCGCTGCCTCTAGAGGATTTTTACCTCAGCCATTGTTCTGAAGTAGGCCACTAGATGGCGCCACGTTAGGAATTTAATGGAAATGTAGGGAACAAGGATTTTACCAGCCAGTATATAATCTCTAATTCCCTGTCAAAATATATTATAAATATAAACTAAACCTAGGTACCGAACAAATGGCTTTATCGCGGCAGTCCCCGAGTGGTCTAGTGGTAACAAACGCTGCCGTGAACTCAGGAGGTCGTGGGTTCGATTCCCACCGGGGGCAAGTTGTACATTGTATAATTTGTCTCGGTCTGGGTGTTTATATGTATAATATGTATATATTTACAAAAAAAAATGTATAATATGTAGTTTATCAACCACACTAGTTCGACTTAATACTTTGAATCGTAGCCTTAAAAAAAAGTACGTTTGACACTTCTCAGGATATATGACTTTTCATTTTTCGTTTTTAAATTTGAGTTTTATGGCTTTTCGAACGGATGCTCGTTTGTCATTCGCCGGCGTCCACGTCAGTACTCTTCATAGTCTGTGTTTATCAACCATCTAGTTTCCGTAACACAAGCCTCGTAGCTTACCACGGAAACTAGATGGCGCTGTGTGACCTGTCTGGAAATATTTATTATTATTAAATAAAATTAATTACAGATTATGAAAACACAATATATTATAATATTAACCATCAATTAAAAAATAAATCATTATGGCACGAGAGCATTCTCATTTGAATCTTATATTTGACCTCGTTGCTTGCACGTCACTGCGGCCTCAGACTGATCGCCTTGGTTTAAGGAAAGTGAAGGAAGTTTAAATTACTGCCATTGTAAAAATAAAACAATTATTTTAGCAATACTTTTATAAATTTTAACAAAATATCTTAATTAAATTAAAAAAATTAAGTACATTAGTTAACTGTTAACAATAATACAGCAAGTTCTAAATGTAAATAAAAATGTAGCAAATATAAATTTAAACTGTCTATATGAAATAAAAAAGTTAAGTATCATCACGACCGTTTCCTTTTCGGGTGGTCAGCAACTACGCTTATAAAGGATTCACATTTAGCCAACTTTACTAAAGGCCAATCATGACAAGTGGCAAGCTCGTCGATGTCTCCAGCGTACCAAACTCGAGAATATCACAAATTAAATATATTTATTTATATTAATTAATATTATTGTGTCCCGACCAGGAATCGAACCCGGTACCTCCGAGTCTAAACCCACGGACTTAACCGCTAGACCACGGAGGCAGTTTAATATATAAGGTCTTAACATAAAACTCGGAAATATTTGGAGTGGGTATTCAGTGGCTTCTTACGATTATGATCAGCTAAAGAGAAATTAGTTAGATTTTTTTACAGCTATGATCTATTAAGGAGAAATTAGTTAGATTTTTTTACAACTATGATCTATTAAAGAGAAATTAGTTAGATTTTTTTACGACTATGATCAGCTAAAGAGAAATTAGTTAGATTTATTTACGACCATGATCAGCTAAAGAGAAATTAGTTAGATTTTTTTACAACTATGATCTATTAAAGAGAAATTAGTTAGATTTTTATACGACTATGATCAGCTAAAGAGAAATTAGTTAGATTTATTTACGACCATGATCAGCTAAAGAGAAATTAGTTAGATTTTTTACGACTATGATCAGCTAAAGAAAAATTAGTTAGATTTTTTTACGACTATGATCAGCTAAAGAGTTTTAGTTAGTTTTTTTTTCTTAAGTAGTTAATATAACAATTTTTAATTTAATTAATTTGACAATTTTATTATTTATTGGGTACTCTTAATAATTAGTTTTATTTAGTTAAGTACATTGACATATTATTAATAAATTATTTATTAGGTACTTTTAAATTATTGACAAGGCCTCTTTACAACCGCAATAATAACCTCTATTTATTTAAGAGTTTTTTGTAAATGTTTCAACCTCCAGTTCTGTTATTTATCATGTACCTATCTATAGTGATAAATATTTTTTTTTTAAAATATTGAAAATAACGAGTTGACTTAACCGAATTCCGGTAGGAATGTATGGTGTTAAAAAAAACTATATTATTTTATATCTACGATAAAAAATATAATGTTAAATAATCCGTTTTGCATAAAATCGACCAAAATCACATACCGTGTTTGGCTTGAAAGCAAAGGATAGCTAATAAAGCAACGCCAAGTCGAACGACTTTCAAAGTGAAAAAATGCGCTTAAATATAATATTGTGGTGACACAGTACGGGCTACACCACCACAACAATTGACCTGGTGGAGTAGTGGGGGTTCCCCCTCAAAGAACAAAGAGAGCGGGGCACATTCACAACTAACCCAACCAAACGGAACAATTATAACCGTGGGCTAAATAAATATTTTTTAAGCAATTTCAAAAGGGCTTTTTATTAAAACCTTCTCCAAACTGGTGACCCCGACGCATAATTTTTTTAACTTTAATCGTAACTATTACAGTAACTTCTATTTTGTTTGGCAGCTGGAAGGAAATGTTGAGTGGAGGAGCTTAGTATACAGGTTTAAGTATTTTGTTAAGACCTTATACAGTACCATACCATAGCTTGAAATTTAACTAATAATTTTAGCCTTTTATTGGTAGGCGCGGTGGTGGCTCGGTTGTAAGAACGCGTTCCTTAAATCCTACAAAGGTCGGTTCAAACCCCTCCGGCATGTACCAATGAGAAATACACTTTTCTTACGTACTACAGTCATAGATGCCTCGGAAAGCAAGTTAATTAAAAATTGACATCATATCCTCGCCAAGCTGTCTGGCCAGCGAGGCGAGTGTAGGCCAAATTCTCCAGATATATGTTCTGGAAGGCCCATCTCCAGCAGTGGAGATCTAGGGGCTGTAATGAAAATGAATTGGTAACTGAGCAAAGTATTTATTGAATTTATTTTATTCATCTTAAATTAGGACAAAGTGAATCGTGGTTTAGTTTTTTTTTTTTTATACTAGCACGACATGTGACCCTGCGCCCACCTGATGGTAAGTGGCACGCAGGGTCCATGAATGTTAGCAACTGGAATCAGACCCTTATGTCCGACATCAGTCCCTAACACTATGCCGGCTTGACTAGATGCCTTTTCACACTTCGATTGAAGGATTCCAGGTTATAGGAAAGTGGAAACACAGAGGCTGGAAGAGCATTCCACATCTTTATTGTGCGACAGATGTATGAGTCACCAAATTTATAGGTACGCGAAGGGATAGTGACTACGGTATGTGGGTGCATATTCTGACCTGTGCGTGTGGTTCGGTTGCGGAATGGAGAGGAAGGAAATAGGTTATAGAGCTCTTCAGAGCACTCACCATAGTATAGCCGGTAGAACACGCTCAGAGAAGCTACATCTCGGCGAAGCTGCAGGGATTCGGGAGTTCCAGATATAGTGGCATCGTCCACAATTCGAACAGCTCGCCTCTGTAGGACATTGAGAGCATCTGTGAGGTACTTGGCTGAACCATCCCAAAGTAAAACTATGGTAATATTTAGGTGGGAGTAACAAAATGCAATAAGGATTTTATTAATACAAAAGCGTCAAGACCTTTTCACGTTTATTTGATGGCTTCAGTTTTCTGTTAAATTCTGTTACTTAGTCGCAAACCTTATTAGTGGATTTCGTTATTTACATTTACGATTTTCAACTCTATAAGCGCTCGACCTTGACAGCGGCCGTGCAAATATCAACTTTAATAGCGTGATATATATATAGTTAACGAATTCCATTATTTATATAGTACACACAGCAGTACATATTTTATCACACACATAACACAGTATAATTATAACTTATCTAATATATGTACCAATTAGGTGTCACAGCATTCACCAATATAAAAAGAAGAAGAAATTATATAAACCTATTACCTACTATTAAAGCAAAAACTAACAAATTTACAAAATATAGGTAACATAAAAATATGATTTCTAAAATAAAATTATACATTTTTTCTTTTTTAATAGAACTATAAAGGAAACATAAAAATTGCATAAATTTGGTACCTTAAAAAACGAAAACAAAACACCTGTTCAATAAATTATAAGCTGCTCATATATTGATGGTTTGAAATGTTCGAGAACATTTTTTCTGAATACATTGTAACGGTCATTTTTTTTAAATTTATTTAAAAACTTAATTGCACTATGTACAAAGACGGAATAATGCCGTTAGACATTCTCTGACAGCCAAACCTTTAGGACATTTAGACAGTATCAATGGTAAGTAGGTGCAATATTATTAAATGACAATTTGTAAGATATATGTAGGTATATGTAGACATAACAACAAATACATACTGATAATACTTAATAATTACATTCTAATACATAAACAAGTACATATATAAATTATTCATTATGGACTATATATTATATATTTTATATACACATTTTTTTTTTTTGGTTTTCTTCTCCCGATGGATGATGAATGGGATGATAGGGAAGGCAAAGGGTCTAGCCCGTACAGCCAAGTCTGACGTAATATATCTTTGTTTTTCATGAATTAATGAGGTCATCATCAAATTCCAGATGCTACAGAATTTGATGCTTTTATTGGAGTCACTCGCGGAACCATCCACTGCTCAAACACGTCGGGTAAAATATGGGAGTTGACAGCGCGGGAAAATGCAAAAAATAAACTGCAACTTGTGCCCCATATTTAAAGTCCAATTTATCGTTTTCCATAATTATTCACATTGTAGCACATTATTAAACAAAACAACACCACTTTTGACCAATAATATCCACAGTAAATTAATTTACAAAACAAAAACTTGCACTTGACATGTCCACGCAAAATGGCGCGAAGAACTTTTTTTTGGTTCTCCATAACAGTACACAAAATAAAACCAGTCATGTGAAGAAGTGGCTAAAGAAAAAGGTTACAAAGGAAGAAGACACCGCAGCTGCAAAGGTGTGGAATAAACGGAAGAGGTAAATAAAAGAAGAAAAAAAATGTAAAGATAATAAAATAATGAAATATGTCTATATCATTATTGGCACTGCAGAGACTACTGTAGGTGTTGCACATTCGGGATGTTGACGAATGTGAACCTACATTAGTTCTATTGATTATTATCTAACCTACATTATATAGTTGCCGCTCTGCAAAGATTAGAGAATTAGTTAATAGCACATTAGGTACTTTTTAATAATGTTTTTATTTTTGATTTATTTTACAGTTATTATGTAGAAATATTTTGAATGTAACAATTAGTTACTAATACATTATTGACTAATTAGTAAATACTGTTTATTGTGATACAGTAATATTTTTATTACCTTATTATTATAATATAATTATTTTTTATGTAACATTTAGTTACTATTATGTATTTATTATTTTATTAACTAATATATAAGTTTGTTAACGGAATTGCACGGCAACATTTGGGTACTTAGAAAGTAATTGTTATGTTTAGCTTGTGTGTGTCTCGAAGTTCATTCTTAGTGTTCAGGTTCTCATGGTGTGGCGTGTCCGGTGGTCGCCCCTTCCTTAATGACGTTTCATAAGTGCCTGTAATAGGTTTACGTGAATAAAGATATTTTGACTTTGACTTAGTGTTATTGATTGTAAACTAACGTAAAGTGACTTTTTACTATTCTTATATTGACTTTTTTTTACTTATACTAATATATAAAAAAAGAAAAGAAAGAAAGAAAAATATTTTATTTGCCACATATCAAGAAACACAATTTGTATATAATATTATATAGCTTGCTGCAGCTCGTCATGCAAGGCAAGATACAAGGCTCCAGAAGACCGGGGAGAAGACGCACTTCTTGGCTCAAGAACCTCAGGGAGTGGTTTGGGATGAGCACCAGATCCTTGTTCCGGACAGCGGGCAACAAAATCAAAATCGCCTTAATGATAGCCGACCTCCGATAGGAGATGGCGCCGTTAGAAGAAGAATAAACACAACTTAACAAATAAAGACTGGTGGACAAGATGTGTGGTGACAAATAGGGAAGCAGCTCAGCAGCGCGTATATATAGCATTAATATATTGATAATGATGTAAATAGAGAAACCTAAAATTTTAAAACTGATAAATATATACGAGGGGCGTTCAAAATATTCTCGGTATGTGGATAAAAACAAACAAGTACGAAAAGTTTGATATTTTTATTTTTCAATATACTCCCCCCCTATGTTCATACACTTATAAGATCGATCAATTATTTTTTTTAATCCCTCATAAAAATATTTTTTATCTTTGGTGTAAAAATGCTCCTCCACGGCCGTCTTCAACGCTTCATCGTCAGAAAATTTATTTCCACGCATATCCTTTTTAAGATTGGGAAACAAAAAGAAGTCGCTTGGGGCTAAGTCCGGACTATAGGGTGGATGAGTAACAGTTTCAAACCCACATTCAACAATAGCTGCCTTGGCAATATGAGCAGTATGGACAGGGGCGTTGTCATGCAGAAGCAGAACACCTTTGGTTAACTTTCCTCGCCTCTTTTCTTTGATCGCATCTCTTAATTGACGTATAACGTTAGCGTAGTACTGCCCTGTGATATTTACACCTTTTTCTTTATAATCGATAAGCAAAACTCCTTCACAATCCCAAAATATTGTGGCCATGACCTTGCCAGCTGACGGGATTACCTTGAACTTCTTGGGATGAGCTGAACCCTTAATGTGCCACTGCATGGACTCCTGTTTGCTCTCTGGGTCATAATGATGAACCCAGGTTTCATCTCCAGTAACTATTTTTTGCAGCACCTCATCGGGATTTTCACCACACAGGTCGATAAAATCTGAACAGCAAGCCACACGCATATCCTTTTGAAGAAGCGTCAGCATTCGCGGAACCCATCTTGCACTTACTTTTGACATATTAAGATGGTCATGTATAATGTCATGTACGGTACCAATAGAGAGATTGGTTACTTGAGCTATAGATTTTACCTTCACTCGGCCGTCTTCCAATATAAGTTTTTCCACTTTATCAATATTTTCTTGTGAGGTAGCCACTACAGGCCGGCCAGGTCTAGGGTCATCTTCAATACTCTCCCTTCCACGCTTAAATTCGCTTGACCATTTTTGAATAGTAGATAAAGAAGGAGCAGACTCACGGTAAACACAATCCATTTCCTCTTTTATGGTTTTTTGATTTTTACCCTGTTTTGTCAAGAATTTTATGACGGATCGGTGCTCTAATTTCGTTAAAATTGTTAATTCGCTCATGGTGTTCATGTTTGTTCGGCAATTGCAGAAAAACAAAAGAACATCTCGGTTCCAATTTTACTTTTTTTTAATGTCAATGGATGAATCTTAGCGGCCAGTAACAAATATATATATAAAAGAGGTTGTAACGTATCAATACCGAGAATATTTTGAACGCCCCTCGTATATGTGGTGTCAAGGAAAAAGGAGATGAGTGAAAAATTTAAAAATTAGATTTTTCACCTATTGGTTCAAAACATTCTAATTATAAATAATAAATAAATATTTCCAGACAATCACACAGCGCCATCTAGTTTCCGTGGTAAGCTGCAAGGCTTGTGTTACGGAAACTAGATGGTTGATAAACTACATATTATACTTTTGTTTTTTTTTGGAAATATATACATATTATACATATAAACACCCAGACCGAGACAAATTATACAATGTACAACTTGCCCCTGGTGGGAATCGAACCCACGACCTCCCGAGTTTACGGCAACGTTTGTTACCACTAGACCACGGAGGTGGTCAAATGTCAATTATAAAAATGAGTTGTTTTCTTAATTATCCTCTAGTGAAAAGTTCACTTATCCCCTTTTTCCTTGACACCACAGATATATGACTCTAATCATCCAAGTAGCTATGTGTAGCATGCCGTGTACACTGCCCTTGGGTTGCAATTCCGATCTTATAAAAAATTGTAAACAAGTGCTTGATATGTATTAATTGTAACCTGTTAGTGTACCTTAAATAATAAAGAAAATAAATATAATGTTTGCGCTTAAATAACAGAATAATAATAATAAGCTGTGTAACTTATTACTCAATAAACGCATTTATTATTATTAACTATTTTTTTTACTTTTATGTGACTAGTTTTTTTTATCAGCATTTTTCCAATATACAATATTCTCTTTTTAATATACACAATTGCAATTATTCTTTACATCCATCTATGATGAAAATATCACGGTATAGAGATAATGTGTGGTATATACCGCGTGCAATTGTCAAAAGAGCAAATGTCATTGATAGTACCTGTATTTGAAATAAAAAATCACTATCCGACAAACAAAACACTACTGCATGGTAAATATAATTTATCCATAGTGATAAATACCTGTGTTATTATTAATTCTGTGGCCTGGTGCTAAAAGGGCCAAAAGAACAATCACTATTTTCTGTTATAAGCATTAGAACAATGAACCAGCAGTAATAGTTATTAGATTTATTATGTATTAAGATAAAAACACTAGTCACAAGAATGAAGGAGGGATGTGCAGAAAAAGGACTCCGTTTGAATGCGAGAAAAACCAAGGTACTAGTGTTTGAAAGAAGAGTGAACGCGGGAAATAGTGTTAATGGTGCCCTGGGGTCACTGATCGGCAGTCGAAATGTCAGTGACAAAGCTCGGCTCGCCATACACAATGCCATGTTGGTACCAACACTGATGTATGGAAGCGAGACGTGGATACGTCAGAATACGCATGAGAGTAGGGTTAATGCAGTAGAAATGCGGTCGTTGCGGCGGATATGTGGCGTCACTTTGGCGGACCGCATACTTAACGTCGAAATACGGAAAAGGGTTGGTATGAAGGAAAGCATAGGGACAAAAATAAGGAAAGGCATGCTACGATGGTTCGGGCATGTTGAAAGGATGAGCGATGAAAGATTGACGAACCAGATATATAATGCGAAAGTTGTAGGTAAAAGAGGCCCTGGCAGACCGAGACTCACATATCACGATCAAATAAATAAAACACTGACTGAAGGTGCATTAAAAAGTCTTCGTAACCAAAGGGCATGTATGAAGAGGTTAATGAATGTCGACGAAGCGAAAGAAGTATGTCGTGATCGTGTCAAATGGCGCTCAATTGTCTCTGCCTACCCCGCAAGGGATCTGGCGTGAAGATATGTATGTATGTAAGATTAAAATCTTTTTCTGTTATTTTATACATGTTTTTACGATGATTTATAAATTAAAATTTAATAAAACATTGGTATTTTAAACCGGTGCACTTATAGATAACAAATCATTTAAAGGGTCATAAATCATTTTAGTTATTACTTGGTAACTTTTAATTTATATTCAAATTATAAAATAGTAATTTAATAATTAATAAACCTTAGTAATATAAAAACTAAATACTCACAAATATCTTGATTATAATCTACATGTCATCGAATCCAGGAGAAGATGAACCCAATGTTCCGAGGACTCCGGCGACGTTACCTCGTTGGATGGCAACACTGATCCTCTGAATAGGATATTCCCTTCATTTAAGGACCAGCTGTTGACGCTCGGATGGCAATGGGTATGGTATTAACGATTTAGCGTCCTCAGACCAAGGGCCCATGGTTATTTGAGCCATTGGTATTTATGAATCTCAGATATTTAATAAGAGTTTACAATATTTCATGATCAGAACTTGACATAACATCTTCAGTTTCGGGGCCAGTCTCCAGCGAAGCATAAAAAGGACGGCTAGATGGTTGAAGGTAGTCA
Source organism: Tinea semifulvella (assembly GCA_910589645.1). NCBI lineage: Eukaryota > Metazoa > Arthropoda > Insecta > Lepidoptera > Tineidae > Tinea > Tinea semifulvella. The sequence goes on from OU342599.1 coordinate 10,971,146, forward strand.
AGAAATTATTGTAGTGTACTTTTTGTGCAGTAATTGTTTATTATTAAGAGGTATAAGAGTTGCCATTGGTGCAGTATCATCGGATAATAATTGTGAACGAGTCATGATATAAAATGTCATTTCCTATAAAAACTTACTTTGGCCCCTTTTAGCACCAAGCCACAGAATTGATCTCGCCCACAGCCGAGAGACGATGTAGAGAAAGAATTACGTAAGTCAACGTTCGCACGATCGCCGACCTTTCGCTACCTACTTGATTAGGCTGAGTATGAGTCGCGATATTTTTAGGATAACTTCTCTACATCGTAACTTAAGATTTAATTACTGAATAATCCAAATAAAAAAAACGTTATTCATTATTTTTATTCTAGATTATAATATAAAAATATTTGCTCTTTAATAATTTCACACAGTATATATTTTTTAAATTAAGTAATTTCTAGCACGAAATTTCCTATTATTATATTTTAATTGTAATTATTCTAGTATGCACTTTTCTATCTAAAATAAACTGTTGCTAGCTGATCCTTGACCAATTTCTGATTTAACTTTCAACTTGTAGCGTAATTGGGACAAAATTTGGCCTCGATGCATATACGAGGTCTGTATAAAAAGTAAGGCAATTTGTTTATTACTACTAGGGTTCAGAACCGGGAAATACCGACCCAGGTCTCCTTAGGTATGAGTCGGGTCGCCGCGAAGTTTGTGCCAAAATTGCTCAATTTCGACCAAAAACAGCGTCGCGTTAACATTGCTCAAGAGATCTTGGATGTGCTCCAGAGGGTCATAAGTGGTGACGAATAAACCCGTGTTATGGTTACAACGTGGAAACGAAAGCTCAATCATAGAAGCTGACGCATGAGCCAAGACCGAAAAAAGCGCGCCAAGTTTGGTCGAATTTGAAGGATTTGCTCAGGGTTTTCTTCGATAGCAGGGGTGTCGTGCATCATGAGGAATAAAATGAGATATCTATATTCATGAATAAATAAACACTTTTTTTTTAAATACCAAATTCGCCATACTTTTTAAACAGAATTATTATTATTATTGATTTATTATCTAGCTAAAATCAATCTGGTAGCAGTTTTACAACCAACTAGTTTCATATATTCTAACAATTCAGCATCATCGTCTTTTTTAGTTTTTCTTTTGTAGATTTTATACAACATAACTGCCCCTTTTAGCAAAACTGGGACGAAATTTAAGCTCGATTCTTTACACGCATTAACATCTGTGTTGGAAAGATTTGGGTCAAGTCTACTGTACGGGGATAAGTCTAATTTTGGTACGCATTCGGATAATGGAAACCAGTTGTAGGTTTCTGGGCAAAGTAAGTCGGAAGGATGGAAGTTACCCTTGTATCTCATTTTTGGACAAGAATGTATGTAATAGCCCATATAGTAATATTTCAAATCCGGCGACAGCGTGTGTAAATGTCTTGTAAATGACACTTCTCTGTAACAAAAAAAGAAATTAAATTAATTTATTTTGATCGTCATTTAATAGGGTTTTACGGATATTTTCGAGATATATTATAAATATTATGATCTCACAGAAGAAATGATCAGGAACGGGTTCAAGACTCACCTTCAGAGAGGGATGTAAAACCGTTAAATCTCTTAAACCATTCCGTTACAGCCCATGGGCCTTCCAGAATATATATCTGGAGTATTTGGCCTACACTCGCCACGCTGGCCAGAGGAATTGGCTAGGAACTTATACAAATAAAAACAAATAAGATTTTTTGTGAGCAGAAAAATGTATTTATGTAATTACTTAAATTTTCACAGATTTACCTAAGCGCCCCGTAACCTATGTAAAGTATGTAAAATACTGATAGAGATACCTAAGCGTCCTATAAGTTCCTATTGTAAAGTATGTAAAAGTTACCTAAGCGCCTCGTAGGTTCCTATTGTAAAGTATGTAAAATAGTGATAGAGTTACCTAAGAGTCCTATAAGTTCCTATTGTACAGTATGTAAAAGTTACCTAAGCGCCTCGTAGGTAAAGTATGTAAAATAGTGATAGATTTACCTAAGCGCCCCATAGGTTCCTATTGTAAAGTATGTAAAATAATGATAGATTTACCTAAGCGCCCCATAGGTTCCTATCGTAAAGTATGTAAAATAGTGATAGATTTACCTAAGCGCCCCACAGGTTTCTATTGTAAAGTATGTAAAATAATGATAGATTTACCTAAGCGCCCCATAGGTTCCTATCGTAAAGTATGTAAAATAATGATAGATTTACCTAAGCGCCCCATAGGTTCCTATCGTAAAGTATGTAAAATAGTGATAGATTTACCTGAGCGCCCCACAGGTTTCTATTGTAAAGTATGTAAAATAGTGAATCTATCACTATTATCATATTACCAGATTATATTAACATATTATCATTATATTACCAGAGTTACCTGGGCGCCCCATAGGTACATAAAGTATGTAAAATAGTGATAAAGATACCTAAGCGTCCCATAGGTTCCTATTGTAAAGTATGTAAAATAGTGATAAGAGTTACCTGAGCGCCCCGTAGGTTCCTATTGTAAAGTATGTAAAATAGTGAATCTATCACTATTATCATATTACCAGATTATATTAACATATTATCATTATATTACCAGAGTTACCTGGGCGCCCCATAGGTACATAAAGTATGTAAAATAGTGATAAAGATACCTAAGCGTCCCATAGGTTCCTATTGTAAAGTATGTAAAATAGTGATAAGAGTTACCTGAGCGCCCCGTAGGTTCCTATTGTAAAGTATGTAAAATAGTGAATCTATCACTATTATCATATTACCAGATTATATTAACACATTATCATTTTATTACCAGAGTTACCTGGGCGCCCCATAGGTTCCTATACTAAAGTATGTAAAATAGTGATAAAGATACCTAAGCATTCCATAGGTTCCTATTGTAAAGTATGTAAAATATTGATAGAGTTACCTAAGCGCCCCGTAGGTTCCTATTGTAAAGTATGTAAAATATTGATAGAGTTACCTGAGCGCCCCGTACGTTCCTATTGTAAAGTATGTAAAATATTGATAGAGTTACCTGAGCGCCCCGTAGGTTCCTATTGTAAAGTATGTAAATTAGTTATAGAGTTACCTGAGCGCCCCGTAGGTTCCTATTGTAAAGTCTGTATATTGTGGGTCGTAGAAGAAGTAGACAGAAGATACACATTTAGGGAGAATATCTATGACGCCCACCGCTATCATGTGCCCGTCTACCCAGTACTGTTGATGGAAAGAACCATAGCCACAGGGAGGACCATTTTCATTGTATTCTTCCTAAAATAAATAATACAATATGCATAAAACAAATATAAAGTTCAAATTGAGAAATTGAACTCGTTTATTTAAAGCTTTATTGCAATTTGGCTGCGTCCATTTAAAGTTTTTTTTTGACATATGATTTACTCCAAAAATTTTTTTTGTTGATTAAATTTGGCCTTGTAAAAAAAATACATACAGACTAACAGTCACACAGACAAACTTCTTTCACATTTATATAAGATGAATTACAATACTAGTGACCTCAAAGTCATAGTCAAAATATCTTTATTCACATAAACCTATTACAGGCATTTATGTAATGTCATTAAATTAATTATTTTGAATGATTCTACTCCTGCTAGTGGAAGACTATGCAGCAAAGTGGTCCAATAAGTAAGCTGTTAGCAGATTCTAGTAATGTTAATCTGACTGAAAAAGAAATCTGCTAGGAAAACTCAGCTATACCAGATTTACAAAATAAAACATATACAGAACTACACCACAACAATTAATTAATAACCTTTTAAATTTAGCTGTGAGATTACAATACCTGGTACAGCAGGAACCTACCAGGCACGTCGGAATTAAGATAGACTACATGCCCACTAACTGCCTCCGTGGTCTAGCGGTTAAGTCCGTGGATTTAGACTCGGAGGTACCAGGTTCGATTCCTGGTCGGGACACAAAAAATATTTATTAATGTAAACAAATACATTTGTGATATTTCTCAAGTTTGGTACGCTGGAGACATCAACGAGCTTGCCACTTGTCATGATTGGCCTATAGTAAAGTTGGCTAAATGTGAATCCGCTTATTTATAAGCGTGGTTTCTGACCACCCCGAAAGTTTACGACTTTACTTTTACATTCCCATGTGCAACCCGAAAGTCGACAATAACCTCTGCTAATTTAAGCACAATAAATTAACCGTGTTGGGCCTCGGTCCCAGGCCCCCACAGCAGCACCCGATCACAGACGGACCGATGTGGACTGGGACCCGACACACGTGCCACCACTGCAATGACCTTCTAAGGAAGGGACGACCACCGGACACGCCACACCATGAGAACCTGAACACTGACAATGACCTTCGAGACACACAGAAGCCTCAACATAACAATTACTTCCTAGGTAAGCCGAGCCAAGCAATTCCACTAACAAACTTGTGCATAATTAATAGAAATATCTATTGCAGTAACAACTATATTTAATATTGATTTGTGTGCATATTTTACTGACCAGTAATGGGCTCTGTACGAGGAAGTCTTTAAATGAACTTTCTGTACATTTAGTCGGTTTATCTCCGTGGATAGTCACTTGGTATTTGACATAGATGTCATAGCTTATTTTGGCCGTTGCCAGCCATTCCGGACTGGCTGGTTCTGTACGAACTAAACGGATCTGAAATAAAGAGATAATTAATAATTTAATTCGCGTTTTTTATTTTTTTTTAGTTAATTAATCGTCAATGTGCCATATTATTAATAGTTATTCTGTTATTCGGGACAGAGACTAATTCAAAAAAATCTAAAACCATTAAATCGGTCCATCGTCCGATGTGTTTGGGTGATAATGCCCAATGAGTGACTCCAAGAAAAGCATCAAATTCTGGAACATTCGGAATTTGATGATCCTCAACTTGTTTACAAACACTTTAATGAAACTAAAAAAAAAAATTGCAGTTACCTCGAGTTTATGTTTGACTTCAGCGGGCAGTTCATTAATAAAATCTTCTATTTGTTTCTCTGTACTGTGACTATTGTTGGGTAACTGTAAATTACTGATGTCAACACCTTTGAGTTTTAATTTCTCCAACTTGCGTTCTTTTCTTAATTGCTTAGCTTTCTTACAAGGCCCTTTGCTTGGATCTGGTCCTATTCCTGTAAGAACAGAGGCAACAAAATTAATATTTATTACATAATAATCTCTCGCCAACCTGTCTGGTCAGCGTGTAGGGTAGGCCTAATTCTCAATGGCCGATCTCCAGCAGTGTTGGTCTAGGACTCTTGTTCTTGGGGCTGTAATGATGATGACACAATAAAATAAAGACAAAAGCGGTGGTGTTCTGGTCATCCAAAAAGATTGCAGCAACATGCAGTGGAAGTTGGTGCAAGACGAATATTTATTTCAAAAGTGAGATGCACAAAGTACAAAAGGCGGACTTAATGCCCATAGACATTTTCTAGCAGCCAAACCTTTGGGACTATTTAGAACAACTGTAGGAGCAATTAAAGTATTAGTAACACATAAACAATTTGATAAAAATAATAATGTTACAACTAAATATACATATATACAACTGACAAATTTTGTTTGGAGCTATTTAGAAAATTTGAGTAGACCAGTTTTTTAAATGATCATCTGTCTGCCTGCCTTATGTTAATAGGTAGATTGATCCACAGATTTGTAGCAACAACCGCAAAGGAATTCTAAAAACGGAATCATAAGAAGGAACAGAGAGAAGTGAGTTGTGAGAAGATCAGAGAAATTTATCCTAAATAGAAGAGTGATAAGCGAATTTGTCCTTGAGGTATTTCGGTGTCGTACTCATTTAAAACAGAGTAAAGGAGACAGAGAACTCAAAGATTCCTACAACACTGCAACAGCGAATCGGAACTGAAAAAAATCAGCCTATGCTTGGCTGCAGGAGGTAAATTTATGGAGCGAGCTTTTAAGACAGTATTTGATTGGGTAGGAAGAGGAGCAGTGGATGGTGTGTTATTGAACAATAAAAACAGGGGCCCCTGTTTAAGCTTTTAGAGGCAGAATGTAATTTTGATCATGACGAATTGTATCTATGGTCTGCTCTGTGGTCTTATTGCATCTAATTTATTTATTTATATACAGGTATCGAAGCATACTATTCACAGCTTGACTAAGCACTTTACACAAAACTTTGATTATTATTATTATTTAGTCTTTTGTTTGGATTGAAACGATATTATTATTATTAATTAATAAGTTAGCAGCGCGTTGCTGATATATCAAGCACTGGTGTAAAGTTCATAAAATTGTCCATAGTCTATTTCTATTGTCACTAGCTACTTGTTTTTAAAAGTGTTAACAGTTGAGGACTTCAATATATCTTTCAGTATTTTGTTCCACATATTTACAACTCTGTTATAGTATAGTTTTCAAAGCTATATATGTCTAGCTCGCATCGCAGTGTAGGAAAAAAAATAGCAATTTGGGGAATCTGGATAGGATACCAAGCCATATCAGCCCCCTTTGAAAATAAAATTTTAATAATTTATTTTTAATAACATATTCACCTTTTTTTATGCTACTCCCCAAAGCATTATCCTGAGTTAAATTAGTTGTACTGGAACATGGCACATTCTCAATTTCACAATTGTTTTCTGAAACAAGTTAAAATCAAAGTCAAAACAAGTTCATGTAAACCTATTACAAGAATTTGTAACATGTCATTATTTAAATTATTTTAAATAAATAAATAATAATAAATAACTATTTGCGGAGGCGGATCTAAGCGAATCAGGAGCTAATAACCATTTTCTGTGCAACTATACTGTTGCGGCCTAGCACCTTTCACACAGACTTTCCCTCCCTATATTTATCCAAACAACTACACCACAAACTACTACTATATACAAAGTAAAACTCAAAAACCGGTGAGGAGCCATTCCTGGTGAGACCTTACTTTTCTACCTGTGTTAGGCTAAAACATCAACTACCGGAGAACCAGAGGGCTCTTGCATTTCAGAACTATTCTGATACTCAGACCTGCCCTGAGGACAGACTGGAGTAGGAATTAATTAATTGCTCAAGAAAAATGTTGTTAACAAAACCATCAATACAAGTGCTAAATATAGACATAGCTTACCAACAACTTTCTGATCATCTGATTCCTGTTTATCCTCATCCATCATCCCTGTAACATCTGCTACATCAATACACTGATGCTCCTTATTGGATTCCACAAATGATTCTCTCCCCATTTCTCCTTCGGCCGCATCTCCACTGCCCGTAGACACCTTCATAGTATTAGAAACCTGGCCTAAAGTCTCTTGGCCAGAAATAAACTTGTTGAACTTTTTTACAACCTTCTTCTGTGATTTTGTTAACTTAAATTCTTCGACTCTACATCTGTGTGATTTTTAAATTCATTAAAATTTAAATTAGCATCCATACTGATATTATAAATGTGAATTGAGCTATGTCTGTCCATGTCCTATAACACAGGATGGAACACTATAGGCTATAAGACTGCATCTAACCACATGTGATCATATAGAGCAGGGGTGGCCAACCAGTCGTTGTGGCGGCAAAAAAAAATATATGTAGAAATTACTGCATGAAACTGCTGCACGCATCAAATTGTATCATTTCAGGGCATTGGTTTCCAATGAGATCCAAATCTTTAATAAATGTGTTGAACAACTGCATTCGAGTTTTGGTTCAACATATTTATTTGAGTCAGCATTTTCCTACTTAAAACAAACAAAAAATAAACACTGTTCTCAATTGAAAGACGCTCATACATTGGATTCTGATGCCCAGATGCTTACACTAATATAAATAAGTAGTTACTAAGAATAATTTTCAGTTAGATCTTTTCCCTCTTAATAAAATAAAAAATAATACATTACTACTTGTTACATTTGTTTCATTTGGGATTTCAAGAAGTATGTACTTGGTAGATCGCACAGAGTTTTATCAGTAAATAGTAGATATTGGGTCTAGTCAAATTGGCCACCCCTAATATACAGGGTCAAACCCTACTCGTCACAATCCTTTCTAGCACTTTTCAAATTGCATAATAATAACATTTTATTTCAGAACAAATTCCATATAATTATGTTAGTAATAATATTTGAAGAATCCTATAAAAATACATAATTTCAGTATCCAGTGTCCCAACAACGCAGAGCCCCACCTATCAGCCCATGCCAGGATGCTGCTCAACTAGGATTGAGGCATTCCTCATAATAGCGTGGAATCTGTCTACCCTCGCCTCCACCAGCATCTAAGAGGCACCGAAGCCCTATCAGCACCCTGAATGTGTTAAGACCGTCTCTTTCTATTTGCTGAAGGTATTTTTTTATTAGATTTAGAATAAGCTCTAGAGCTACCGTGATACAAATATAATAATAACATCTACCCACCTGATGGTATACATGGGACAGCAAGTCAGATCCATGGTAGGTTTGTAGCAATATTTCCCCGACCGCCTCCAACCCCTATCAATAAGATCCTGATAATCGGTAACAGACAATGCATGAGCCCACATACCTTAAAAAATAAAATCAACAGAAAATTAAAACACAAAAAAAGTTATTTTATTTATTTACAAAAACCTATGTAGGTACATAACAGATTTACATCCAAATAATATCTTTTTTTTTTCATTCATTACAGCCCCTAGAACACAGCGTCCTAGACCTCCACTGTTGGAGATGGGCCTTCCAGAACATATATCTGGAGAACTTGACCTACACATGGCCCACTTATTGAATAAAGGTACATGAAATGCAAGAATGGGAGGAACTCATTGCAGCCACTCATGACTGACATCAGTCCCTACCACTATGTTGGCTTATCAGCCTAAACACACTAAATATAGAGGGTTTAGTGCCAGCCTTCAGATTGTTGCAAGTCAAACAACATTTACGTAGCATGAATGTTGTTGCATGTCAAGTTCACAGTTACTTTGCTGGCTGGCAATTGAGCAAGCAGGTATTATATTTCAAAATAAACCTGTGCCTTTAGTGTGTAGATTTGTAAAATCATTGTAGCATACACATCGAACGTACAGCACAACACTACGGTGTGACATCTCTAGAGGACAGATCGAATAGTGGCGGCCGAGCGAGTGGATGTGAAATATTAATATACGTATAAAGTAAAGGTAATTATTTAATTAGTAGATCCTATAATCATTAGAAGCTTAAAGGCCTTTAGAAACACACAGGCTGTGAGAGAATTGATAATCTACATTTTTTTTTACATCAGTTACTGAGGTCAATATTTACAAAATGAGAAATAGACTTCTCACGTTATTTGTTATAGATTTACAATTCCAAAGTTCCAGTGTTCCAAAGCACGTTAAGCAGTCGGTCTCGGTTCCACTAAACCAAATTGCGGAGCCGTTAAGAATGTGTTAAAGAAAATATTTCAGACCCTTCGCAACCCGTCCTTCCAGGGTGGCGTGTGAAGGCCGAATATGTTCAGCAGTGGAGGTCTAGAAATGTGCTATAGCGCTATAATGATGAACAAATAAAGGAAATAATGGTTTAAATATTTTACCATGACTAAAATTTGTATCGGGTCTCTTGCAGTAACCACATTTATATTTTTCATGTTCAGCGTAATATTCTACAATGCTGTGCATCGTGAATATTTCGTCCTACAAACTGAATTATTATAAAACACTAAAATTAGCCTCCACTCGCCGCGCAGCTTCATCTATCAACAAAAACGACTGATATAATCTGTGACTGAAATCAAACTTGTAGAAATAATGAATGATAGCACTGAAATACATTCCGGGAGTATCAGCGTTAGCATTTGGTAATAACATTGTAAACCAACACAGCCATATTTTTATCAACGCTAAATAAAATCTACACTGGTAATTACAGCTTCAATATATATAAAAGCTGACGAATCCTTTATGGTCTAAGACTACTTGATCTTTGTTTGTTTATGGTCATAAATCTCTTGGTGATAAAGTAACAAAGAAGCATTTCGTATTAGCACGGCTAGTACCAAAACGTACAATCAGTGACTGACTGCCTGACAATGACAGTTGACTTTTACTTTAATCAGGCTACGGATGCTAGTCTTTAAGCCGCAACATAAAATATGCATAGCAGGGTGCCGATTCATAAGCAAAAGTCGCATAAGTAGCTACATAGAAAAAGGATCAATGAGTACGACATTTATCTTTATTGCTTGAGAATCGGCTCCCAGGGTTTTTATCCTAATAAAAAGGCTCGAAAGACTTTTGTTGAATGAGAAAATAAATGAATACACTTCGGCAAATTATATTTATAATAAACGATTCAAAACTCAGCCTATTTATTGAATCTACCTACCAACTTATATTAAAATATGAAACATTTATTAATAAAATATATTGTAAATATAATATAGTATATTCGGAATTATACGAATGTAGCCGTCTTCTTTTAGCAGCACTTAACTCTTTTGATACAACATTTTTAGCGAAAGTGTGCTTAACAGGGATCTTTTGTTTTTCATTGATTGCACGGTCATTTGAGTTCTGAAAAACAAAACCAGTTCATCAAAATTATTGTAAAAATTTCCTTTTCTTTTTAACTATGAATCCAAGATATTTATCATATAATTTACATATTGACAGTGGCTAGCAGGTTGTCATAATTATGATGATAGTGATAGTAGCTGGATGATTGGGTGATGATAATAAATTTTGATGAGTTCTAGAGAGAAGACTAACATAGAGTCATCTTCTTCAATTTCTTGAATGTTGGACATCATTGATGATCTGGGCAAAGGTCGGGCTCTTGATGGTGGGCTGAAAGAGATTCACAGTAAATTAAGCCGCCATAGAGGTGATGAGTGACATCACAGTTTAGTGATATCACGTTATAATTGTAGTTAATAAAAATATACCTACCAGAGCTATGACACACGTTATTCTAAACGCTTTATTAAACATAATATTGAGTATTAGAATTATTAATAATAAAATATAACACAATTTGAATGTACCATGTTTTCTCACGGTCTAAAAAGTATAAAATCATTTCTTTATTATTTTTTAGGACAAACAGCCTTTTTACAGTATATTATTAGTACAACATAGGCCAAGAAGATTTTATATTATGTATATATATACAATTATATATAAAATTAAGTTTATTATAATATTAGGGAGTTAATGAAATAGGTGACAAATACAAATAATAAAAGAAGAAAATGATAAACGGGGCAATGACTTTTAAATTACATCTTATTTATTGTATGTGTTTGTAACTAAATTATAAATTTTATTCGCAGTATTATACATTAAATATATATAAATATAATAAATAAATAAATATTTCAAGACAGCTCACACAGCGCCATCTAATTTCCGTGGTAAGCTGCGAGGCTTGTGTTACGGAAACTAGATGGTTGATAAACTACATATTATACTTTTTTTTTGTAAATATATACATATTATACATATAAACACCCAGACCGAGACAAATTATACAATGTACAACTTGCCCCCGGTGGGAATCGAACCCACGACCTCCCGAGTTCACGGCAACGTTTGTTACCACTAGACCACGGAGGCGGATATTAAAAGCTAAACTATAAATAAATTAAAAATTGTATTTATTTGTATAAGTGTATCCATTTTAGTTTATTGTATGTTGTATATTGGTGTATGTTTAAATTTACATGAGTGATACCTACTTGGTAACTTTTGATAGGTATTAAAATATGTACTTGTCAGATTGGACACGAAAAACATGAGGCGCATGCATTAATCTCAACTAACAATTTGATTGCGCCGCAAATAATGTGAACAAATGTTTTTAAGGGAGTTCTTCGCGCCATTTTGCGTGGACATGTCAAGTGCAAGTTCTTGTTTTGTAAATTCATTTACTGTGGATATTATTGGTCAAAAGTGGTGTTGTTTTGTTTAATAATGTGCTGCAATGTGAATAATTATGGAAAACGATAAATTGGACTTTAAATATAGGGCACAAGTTGCAGTTTATTTTTTGCGGTTTTCCCGCGCTGTGGACTCCCATATTTTACCCGACGTGTTTGGGCTATAATGCCGCGAGTGACTCCAATTAAAGCATCAAATTCTGCAGCATCTGGAATTTGATGATCCCCAACTCGGTTATGAACTCTGTTATGAACATATATTATGCAAATAAATTACGTGTTTAGGACTGATGTATTCTGTACAATGTCCTTTAAAGACAATAAAAAAAAAAAACAAATGTTTTTATATTTTTGAATAGGTATATTTTGATTAAATCTACGAGAGGGATGCAACGCGTTAAACCCTATTAATCTCTAAACAAATCTGCAATACCTTATTACTCGTATAGAATTCCAAGGTTGTACAACGGTATCTCCCCAGATTATAAAAATAATGCCACAGACTAGAAGCATAGTGCCATGGAAAGACCAAATGTACTTCCAGACGTGGTTACCCTGAAAAACAAAACTCAATTTTGATACCTATGGAATTTAATAAGCTTCGAAATCGAAGAACAAGTGCTTATACGAAAACGATAAATTGGACTTTGAATATGGGGCACAAAGTTGCATTATTTTTTTTGCTGTTTTCCCGCGCTGTGGACTCCCATATTTTACCCGACGTGTATGAGCTATAATGCCGCGAGTGACTCCAAGAAAAACATCAAATTCTGCAGCACTTGGAATTTGATGATCCCCAACTCGGTTATGGACATATATTATGCAAATAAATTCCGTGTTTAGGACTGATGTATTCTGTACAATGTCCTTTAAAGAATATTAAAAAAAACAAGTGCTTATAAAAAAAAACTTGCTTTTGTATACCGTATTTTAAATGAAAACAATAGACAAACGTAACGACGAACGAGTTTTAAAGCGATATAAAATGAAAAAGCGCTTTAAGCGACAGGTCAAACACAGGGAATAAACTTCCGCTAAGATTTTTGAACAAGTTAAACTGGCCATTACGTAGACGAGAATGTAATGACTATGCTTGTGTTTGACTTTGTCATTGTAAAGCTTTTTTCACTTTGACAGGCGTTCGGGTAGGTTTTTCAAGCGCTTTAAGTTTTTGATGACATCGAATTACCAAAGACACAAGAACCGCGTTTCACAGATGTTTTTTTTGTTTCACAGCGAATTAAGCGGATTACAGACTTAATTTTGGTACAACTCAGGCTAAGTATTACTTATTATCGAAGTATTGTTAGTCGCATTAACCAGTACAGTTTTAATATTGTACCTCAAATCGATGTGTGATGCTTCCAACACAAAAAGGTATAATGATTCCTGGCGTGGTGCCTATTATCTTGATGACTGTGCTCACAGAATTCGCATAAGCTGGCGTTAACTCCTGTCAAAATATGTTTATTTAAATTTTACGGGCTCAACATGCACCATTACTGTCATGCAATTGATTATGGAATTGCGCTGCGGTAGGGAGCGTGGGGGAACCTATTGCTCGACCAGCAGCCCTATTCTGTACTTAAGCGCAAACGTTAAATAATGAAATCCGTTAACTATATATCACGCTATTAAATTTGACATTTGCACGGTCGCTGTCAAGTCGAGCGCTTATAAGGTTGAGAATTGAATAATATTTTGTAATTATGACGCAACCTGTGACGTAAAATTAAATAATGAAATCCACTAATAACGTTTGCGGCTAAGTAATAAGGGCTGCAGGTGTCGTTAGGGACACATCTCGTGAGTTCCTGTGAGATATCTGGAATATCATGGAGTTCAATTCAGAGGATTTTATCCAAAGATTTGCACATGAGAAGAGTTGCAGCCAAATTTAAGCTCACACCGATCTTTCCGTTTTTGACCAAAAACGACATGACAACAATTGTCCACTCCTACTCAACGGATCTAGCCTCCTTTTTTGTTCCCTACACTCAAAAGGGACAATATTTCGTTTAGTTTTATTAATAACAACAAATAAATCAAATCAAATCAAAATAATTTCCATATGGTTAGCACGTAACACTTGGATATTGTCAATACATACAAGCCAATAAATAAAAAATAATAATAAAAACAAATAAAAAATATTACCATTGACCATGGCTGGACCGAACCCAACATCAATACAGTAATTATAACTAAAACATTGTTGCCATAAACGAGGAATTTGTTTTTACTTACAGCTAGATACTTAATATTAAATTCGTGGCTTGTAAAAAGGCCGTGTCAGCTTACAATCTAAAAATAAACTAAACTAACATAAGTGAGATCTAAGGTAATATCCATGCCAGCAGACGTGAGGGCGATGGCGGTGGTCAGTAGTATAGGGCCTGGGATCACGTTCAAGAACCAGCAGCTCGCAATTATACCCCCAGGGATTATATGGGCTGAAACAATGTTTACAGACAATTCAAACTTCCCAAAAACAAAGTAAATAATCCTATACGTAGGAGTTTGGCTAAAACTTACGGCGCTGATGGCACGCGGTTTGGATTTTACGTGACTAAAATGAGTTTAGTATCGTGTGGTTCGTATAATAGATAAATGCGCAGTTGAGAAGCGCGGGTCAATTAAACACTATAATAAAATAAATCGTCGTCAGCCTTCTGATCACTGCTGAATATAGGCCTCCCCCCCCCCCCACTGTGTAGAGGATGCATAGCGGAGGAGGAGACGGCCGCGCATGTGCTCTTGGAGTGCGACAGTGTGGCTGCGCCTAGACTGAGGTTCCTCCTGTCTGTGAGGACTCTTCCGGAGGTCTGCAGGAACGTAGCGGGTCTCCTGGCCTTCTTGGAGGAGATCGGACACTCCACTGAAGGAGTAAAGGTCACGCACAATGGTCCAATAGGGACTAAGTGCGGAAAAGCCACCGTAATCACATAGGCCTCCCCCAAGACTCGCCATTTCCCACGAAGTTCCGCCACCCTCACCCAGCCTCCGCCAGCGACCTTTTTCAGGTCATCAGTCCATCTGGAAGACGTTCCACTATGCATATTCCCGTACGTGACCATCTTCAGAATTCGTACTCCAACGGACATTGGTTTTACGACATACGTTCCGGATTTAATCCATAAAAGATTTAATCTTAAACTTGGTGACCAACTGTGGGCAACTTACTGACTCGCACGAATGTGCAATGCCCGAACCTATTCATTTCATTCGTACGCAACGCAATGCTTCGCAGTCTGTCCATTAAGTAGACTGTTATGAAAGGTAGATAAGTTTTATTTCTCTAGAAAACGAGCAAGCGTCATGAATTAATAGTATATAGTATTTAATAGTATATAGTAGTAACTAGTTACCACAATGGGGTGTATCAGGCAAAGCTTTTTGTAGATGTCGCTAGCGGCACTGGTACCTTGTTTACACCTATGACTGATCATTTTTTTAATTTATTTGTAATTTTACATTTTTATAACAGATAAATGAAAGACACCTAAGACGCAAAATAATAAAAAGGTTTAATTGATAGTACGGCAATTTTGAGATCACCATATTATTCGCTTGGAAATTTCGATTTGTACACTTAAAAGCTGCTCACTTCTGCATAATATCCAGAAAATAATAAATTTCGTAATAAAAATACAAGTTTTCTATGCAACTGACAGTGATATTAGATCCCATCAATCATGCGCCATCTATCGTGATAAAAAGTTAGTCACACACCCCATTAGTTCACTTTTTGTTATTATTAAAACATTTGTACTTACAGACGACAATTAAATATTTCCGAAAATGTTTAATTGGTGTTAGTTTGTTATTGTTCTTGTACCAGTGAAACCCGTGAATGATCACCGTTCCAAGAACCAGCCTCAATAGGAAAGGTAGAGCTGTCATCATAGCTGCCTGTCGTAAAAACGAAAAAAATAAATAAGACCTATATAGTACACGATCCAAAGAAAATAAATGAAATCCTACACTAGGACTATCAAAATATGCTAAAAGAGCGAGCCGATTAAATCAATGAACTAGCTATAAAATGTCGAAAGTGCATACATCATAATGGTACATCATTCGATTGATTAAATATATATATTATCATTCTTTTTTTTTCAATAAAAAACTGTCTCGGTGGTCTAGCCGTTAAGTCCATGGATTTAGACTAATATATAATAATATTTATTAATTTAAATAAATTTAATTAATATTTAATTTATTTGTGATATTTCTCGAGTTTTATACGCTGGAGACATCGACGAGCTTGTCACTTGTCATGATTGGCCTATAGTAAAGTTGATTAAATGTGCATCCGCTTTTTTATAAGCGTGGTTTCTGACCACCCCTCAAAGGATATGGCCTCAATTTCATATGTAAGGACCTAATATAAACCCCATCACCATTGCTTTGGTTAGCGTATTTTATTATACAAAATTTCATTTGGTTAACAGATCGGTGAACGTAGCTCTAACAGAGTTTTTGCATCGTCATCATCATAATTACAGCCCCTAGAACACAGCGTCCTAGACCTCCACTGCTGGAGATGGGCCTTTCAGAACATATATCTGGAGAATTTGGCCTACACTCGCCACGCTGGCTAGACGGCTTGGCGAGGGTATGATGTCAATTTTTAATGACAATTTTAACAATTCCAAAAGTTGGTATTAGTGGATCCGGGACCGACGGCTTAACTTGCTCTCCGAGGCACGGGAACGGTGGTGTTGTAAATTCATGACAAATGTACGTAAGAAAAGTGCATTTCTCATTGGTACATGCCGGATGGGTTTGAACCGACCTTTGTAAGGATTTAAGGAACGCGTTCTTACAACCGAGCCACCATCGCGCCTTTTTTTTCATGCTAAAGGTAATTTAAAGTTTTCCGTGCAGATTCCTTCATCAGTCAGATTAAACATTAACAGATCATTGGAATCTTATAAGCTGCTGGTCTTCTGCTAACAGCTTACTCTATGGACCGCTTAGTCTTCCACTAGAAAGAGTAGAATCATTGAAAATGTAGGGTTACGTGAATAAAGACATTTGACTTTGACTTTGAATTCAAGCCACCAAAGAGACATTTTTTTTTTTTATATATTGTTCATAAAAGGTATAATTAACAAATTGATTTACACACTGACTCCTAAACTAAGTCTAACTAAGTTAGACCTGTCATTTAGGATCCCAGTTACTTCCATTAGTCATACAAAAAGATACAATACGTAGTGAAAACTGTTAACAATAAAAATATTTACTATAAATAAAGGTATTTTAATTAAAACAACAGGTGGGTAATATAATAAATAAATAATATTAATTATTTAATAAATTAATATAAATACTATAAGTAATTAAAAAAATATATATATATATATATACATATTGTGTTTGTACAATATATAATGTTAGGGAAAATGCAATTAGTTGTATATTAAGTTTACTAATCAGTATTAAAATTTACATATTTCATTCTTAGATACCTACATAAGTATTTAAATGTTTCAGTTTATTATCATTATGGTTTCTTTACATTATTTTATTTATTTAATACATAAGAATAAATTTTCTGTTTCAGCATATCTCAGTTCTTGCAAGTATTTCTTAACTTAAATTTTACATGTTTTAAAATTTATATACAGGGTGTTTGGAAGGGAGCTGTACATACGCCTAGGGTAGAAACTAGGGACAGTCTGCTACCTACCCCCGCCCAATATATTGACCTTGGCCTCAAGGTTTTTTTTAAATTTATTTTTAT
Source organism: Tinea semifulvella (assembly GCA_910589645.1). Classification (NCBI taxonomy): domain Eukaryota; kingdom Metazoa; phylum Arthropoda; class Insecta; order Lepidoptera; family Tineidae; genus Tinea; species Tinea semifulvella. The sequence goes on from OU342599.1 coordinate 10,988,782, forward strand.
TTTTTATTTGACTTTTTTGTGAATTTTTTACTAAAACTACCTGTAGCTCAAAATCTATCCATGGGACCGGTCTGCTAATGGTCTTGTTTTAATCGTTAGAGTCTTAGGGTCCTGCAAAAAATAATTTTACACCAGAAAATTGTGGAGAAGAAAAGTTATGGGGCCTGAAGTTGCGGAAATTAATTAATAACTTTAAAACTAAAAGTGATAATTACACTTTTAGCATATCGTTAGAAAGGGCATGGACTGAGGATGTTTTAAAAAAATCAGAAGACCTCCAACCCTGTTAGTTTTTTTTAAACCCCATAGAAAGTTGCCCTTAAAATTATTTCTTTACCTTACTACAGTACTTCAGGCCCCATAACTTTTCTTCTCCAAAAATAAATAAAAAAAAAACCTTGAGGCCAAGGTCAATATATTGGGCGGGGGTAGGTAGCAGACTGTCCCTAGTTTCTACCCTAGGCGTATGTACAGCTCCCTTCCAAACACTCTGTATATTCTTTTGCATTAATAATAAAACCATTAAGTGTAACTTACATTGTACAGGCTATAATGTGCGACCATGTAATAGAAGAGAGGTCCATACAGGCATACTGACATCAACATCCAAGCGAAACCAAAGTTCAGAATACATAGTGCCCAGAATTCGACAGATCGTAGTATATGCTTCCAAGGGGTTTGGGAATTCGTCAGCTAAAAAAAAACAAACTTATGAAATAAATACCACAGATAAATTTAATAATTTATTGTGTCCCGACTAAGAATCAAACCCGGTACTACTGCGTCTAAATCCACGGACTTAACCACGGAGAATAGTATATTTCTATTTAAAAAAAAAAAAGTCGTTAATAGGTACCACAGAGCACAGAATAGCCGCGCGCTACCCACTCTGGCGCGCGTGGATTTCTTACTCTGTGGTAGATACGTAAAAGCGTCTTTTCAGTGAGGTGAACTGACCAGCAAGATTATAAATAGACTTTGATAGAAATTATTTAATATGTTTTTTACAATAAATAACCTTTACGAGTAAGATAGAGCGGGTATCGCGCACATTCTAATATAATTAATAAATATTGCAAATTTGAAGTAAGTGGCGCCATCTTGTGGTGGCATACTTGGTTATTGGAAATGGAGGGAATTTTGTATTGCTCATTATTAACCGATTCAACTATTACAAATATAAGTTAAATATTGGCGTAAACAGTAATAGTTACGATTAATGTAATTTATTAAAGTTCGATTAAAGTACGAGTAAAAGTAGAGCCGAACCGACAGTTTTATTTTGAAAGTCAGACTTAAGCTGGTACACTAGACACCATTTTAAATTTTAATCGTCTCAATGGGGTGTGTCACTAACTTTTATTCACGATAGATGGCGCATGATAGATGGTACCTAATATATCTGTCAGTTGCATAGAAATTGTATTTTTATTACGAAATTTATTATTTTCTGGATATTATGCCGAAGTGAGCAGTAAAAATCGAGGTTTCCAAGCAAAATCCAAGATATGGTGATCTCAAAATTGCCGTTCTATTAATTAAACTTTTTTTTCTTTTTAAAGACGGTGTGCGCTTTCTTAATTCGTCTTTTAAGGTAGGTAACGTTAATTAAAAATACATTTTTCTGTTATAAAAATATAAAACTACAAAAACATTTAAATTATAATGCGACATAGGTGTAAAACAAGGTACCATTGCCGCTAGCGACATCTACAAAAAGCTTTGCCTAATACACCCCATTACAGAGACTAATTTTCGTTTGACAGCAGAAAAGAAACTTAGAGTACGGGTGTAGCACCGTAAATAAATCTCTAGCGATTAGTCTAGCTTCCATTATCATACCGTCTGGTTTTTGTTGTACCTTGATTGTAAATACAGTTCCAATAGTATTAGTCAAATAAGTTAGCTCTTCCGTAGTGATGCAAGGATGCTGTCTTGGCTTGTCCGTCACTACGTACAACCAAACGATTGACCAAACTATTTGCAGTACACCCGTAGCATAGAAACCTAACGGCCATTTATAATAATACTGGATCATTGCACATAGCATTAGTGTTGAGAATGTACCCATGGTTAAACCTGAAAATAATAATTTATATTCCTTTCATAGAGCAGTGGAAGCCCGGTTGTAAGAAAGCTTTCAATTCAAACCCCGGCATGTACCAATAAGAAATAATAATATAATGGAATCCATCCACCCGCGCCTCTGCTAGCAGGACTGCTAGAGGCACTGCAACGACGGGGCAGCCCAATCGGCACCCTGAACGCGTTATTGTACGGAACACGAAGGACGCTGTATGCCTTCTGCGTATAATTGACCCACAGGCTGCATGTATAGAAGGTTTCTCTTGAGTGACTTTTACCTCCCCCGCACAACGAGCAAACCTGCGCGCCAACACATTGCATCTGCCAGCCAGCGCCCTGCGTTCCCTTTCAACATCCTCCCCATCATTAAGATCTTCGGTAACCCAGTGGCCCAGATACCTAAATTTAGCAACTCTATTTAGAGAGAAATACACTTCAGATTTTTTAAAATACTAGTTCGACATTGTGACCTTACGCCCATCTGATGGTAAGTGGCGCGCGAGCTTTGAAGTAAAAATTTTACAAGTCGAACACTTTGCATTCGTTATTTATTTATTTATTTCCATGAAAATGTACATAACAGATTATACGTCTAAACAATACATATTTCATAACAAAATTCAAACACAAGTGACTAGATGTGTGAATTGATATGGCTCCAAGGGCGCAGGTACTTGTTAGGTACACACAACATTTTTTAAAATAAATTAGTGACAAATTTCTATGTAAGAAAACTAGATTTTGAGAAACATAGTGGTTTTGCCTAGTCACGGCAGTTTACAAATCAATGCCTTCTATTTGCATTACCTTTATTCCTAGATTAGCCATAGCGTAAGACGTCAGACGCTTTGTTCTTTAGTTTTAGCTACGATATGACGTAATCCTTGGTTTTGTACACGCTTTAGCTGTAATTTCTGGTAAACATGCGGAACCAAGAACACATGCAATGCGTAAGGCAAATAGAAAGACAGTCGTCGAGTTGTTAACAGTGCTGGCCTTTAATCTCAATACGGTTCGAATCCCTACATGTACCAATGAGAATAGTAGATTTTGCACAAAAATTCATTTTTACGTAGTAGTTTTCCTTAGCCAGTCATGGTCTTGCATCAGAATAGGTGGTCTTGGTCTTGCACTCCTAATCTTGGCCTTGGTCTTGCGCAAGAGTCTCGCAAAACTTCTGCAGGACTCTTACTCCGACTCAATATATATTTTATTTTCCAATTGTACCAAGGAAATCTTTTTCCGGACCGACGACTTAACGTGCTCTCCGAAATGAAATGAATTAATATTTGTTTGTATGGAATATGGTAAATAGGTACATAGTTTTTAAATAGCTCACCATTTCTGGCACACAAATTTATACTAACTAAATTAATTACTAATTTATACAATGTGTAGACACATTAGCCCCATCACACATCCAGGCGACCTCGTCAAGCGCGGGAAGTGCGGCGGTTTCTGCTGAGAACCTCACGCTGCGCAAATACGCCAACCTCAGTACAGGTTACGAATTTGCGCCGTTTGGGGTCGAGATGATGGGCCCATGGGGACACTCAGCCACGCGTCTGGCCAAGGAGTTGTCCAAACGGCTAACGGAGAAGTCTGGAGACAGGAAGGCTGGCAATTATTTCTGCCAACGTATTAGCTTAGCTATACAGAGGGGAAATGTTGCCAGTCTTCTTGGGACTATCACTGAAGGGTCGTCTCTAGAGGACATGTTTTACTTATAGTTTATTTTTTATTAGGTTTAGTTTATATTTATTTTAATTTTTACTTTTAAGTAGTTTTAATTTATATTGTAATTATTTTATACTGTTTGTAATTTATACAATGTAAATTAATTTATGTAATAAATAAAATGTCATGAATTTAGTTGGCATAAGATAATACTCGTATGCGAGATTTTGGTCAGTTGATTAATACAAATTATTACAATTTCTATATTTTTATGAATAAAACTCGCTTAACGAATTAAAGCAACACTCTATCAATAGCTTCTTGATTCTAGATTTAAACTGATTATTGGGTAATTGTTTGAGATCCTCTGGTAACTTGTTATAAATACGAATGCACATAACGTAATTAGTAGGAACGTAGTTCCGAGGCACAGGAACGGTTGTATTGTAAATCTAAAACATAGGAAAAGTATTTCTTATTGGTTTCTTATGCCAGGGATCGAACAGCGTACCTTTTTAGATTTTAGTAAAAGCGCGAACAAACGAGCTACTCACACCGGTTAAATAATTTGTTAGCTACGAGTACAATTACTCCAGGCGCGGGCCAAACGCACTAAATTTCAATGTACTAGCATAATGGAAAAATAGTGCATCTCGACCTTACCACAATAAGTCCACACGTAATGTATTCGTTCCACAGGAGGTACCCAATGACGTAGAAGCTGCACTAGACTCGGTTGCATTGCTCCCTTTAAAACAATAAATATCCCAGTTAGCATTGATCTCACTTGCAACTAGTTTGATGTAACATAAACACTGCCTCCGTGGTCTAGCAGTTAAGTCTGTGGATTTAGAATCGGAGGTACCGGGTTCGATTCCTGGTCGGGACCCAAAAATATTTATTAATGTAATTTAAATAATATTAAATTTATTTGTGATATTTCTCGAGTTTAGTCTCGAGCTCGAGCGTACTGCTGGAGACATCGACGAGCTTGCCACTTGTCATGATTGGCCTATAGTAAAGTTGGCTAAATGTGAATCCGTTTATTTATAAGCGTGGTTTCTGATCACCCCGAAAGCGAAACGATCGTGATGATACTTTACTTTTAGATAACTAATGTTTGTTGCTTTTTTGCAAGACCAAGACATGGTGTAAATAATAATACATAGATACTCGTATCTTCACGCCAAATCCCTTGCGGGGTAGGTAGAGATTAAATGAGCGCCACTTGTCACGATCACGACCACAGATCACGACATACCTCTTTCGCTTCTTCAACATTCATCAACCTCTTCATACATGCCCTTTTGTTTGGATTGCTTTTTATGACACCTTCAGCTATTATTTTATTTATCCGATCGTGATAAGTGAGTATTGGTCCACCCAGGGCGTCTTTTACCCACAACTTTCGCATTATATATCTGGTTCGTCAATCTCTCTTCGTTCATCCTTACGACATGCCCAAACCATTGGAGCATGCCTTTCCTAATTTTTGTTCCTATGCTTTATTTCATACCCATTGCGTATTTCATAATTACGTATGCGGTCCGTTAAAGTTACGCCGCATATCCGACGCAATGACATCATTTCTACTGCATTAACTCTACTCTCATGCGTATTCTGACATATACATGTCTCGCTTCCATACATAAGTGTTGGTACCAGCATGGCATTGTGTATGGCGAGTCGAGCTTTGTCACTGACATTTTGACTAGTGATCAGTGACCCCAGGGCACCGTTTACACTATTTGCCGCGTTCACTCTTCTTTCAACATCCCTATCATATTTTCCATTCATACAAATGATGATATGAGAATATAAAACTAACCGCACAAAATCCAACAATAACACGAACAACCAACAAGCACCAAAAGCTGAAATTTGCAGAGGGTGGTGTAAAGCATGTTAGGATTCCTGACGTTATGCCTGATATTCCAACTACATTCTTTGGTCCTAATCTAGAAGGAAATGGTAAATATAAGCCCATTAGTACAATATCAGTAACCGATCGGTTATATGCTTCGATCAAGGACTCAACTAGATTAAACACATACAAAATTACTGCAAAAAACGAGCAGACCTCAACGTACATGCTAAAATAACATAAATGCTTTTAAATGCTTATTGCAAAATCAACCTAATTCATTTAAACATAAGTAAATTGCCCCGACATAAAGTGAGAGTTACAATATATTCCTTTCAAATCCTTAGTATACGGTGGCTGTTTTTGCAGTTTGTTTCCCCCGACCCTACCACCAGCGTTCCAGTCGCCGATCCAGCCGCCGCTGTCTTCGACCTCCATTTCACACACCCTCGATGTCTCCACCGCAGACCCATACCCCTCAGGTTGGGTCTGCTGCCGTCGAGTAGACTCTTTGCTATTTGCCACGACTCAGACTTAGCTGTTAAGGCACGCAGGGCCAACAGTGAAAGAGAGACGGTTTATAGGGTTTTAGTCCGTAGGCGCCTTAGGGTCTCCTTAGGAGGCCTCACGGTGAGTCGGGCATGCGACCCCCACCCGCGTTGGGGCGTATCATTGATGATTTATCGATTCACCGTCTTAAAAAAAACAGATTTTAAACGCACACAGGGGCATTTCACACATCCTTACGTTGGCTGTAGTTAAAACATACTTTCCACTGCTGGATGTAGGCCTACAAAGTATAGGGTTTAAAAGTAAGTATTACCTGTCGCCGAAACTGTGAAAAATTGGGAAACAAATACAAAATCCGATGTAGTAAGCCGAGAAGAGTTTTGCTATTTTAGAATCATCCCAATGAAAACTGTCAGCAGAGTTCTAAAACAAATATAATACTCATGTGTACCACAAAAAAGAAAGAAAGAAAATAAAATGAAAAGAAAGATCCTCCTTGCGTCGTGTTTCCTCATTGATGAGGGTCGTGATGAATTGGTGTGCGTCTTGATGATAGCACGCCACCCGTTCCTGTCTTCGGCGGCATGCACAGCACCATGGACGCTAGTGTTGGTGATGGAGCGGATTTGGTCGGACCAGCGTTCCGGACTACGGCCTCTCGGTCTCTTTCCTTCCACCTTGCCAGTAACAAAAAGTTTTTCCAGGTTATCCCCTCCTTTTCTGGCAATGTGTCCGAAGTACTGGAGTATCCGACGAAGGCATATGGTGGATAGCCTAGTCGATATGTCTAGTCTAGTTAGTAGAGAAGAAAGATAAACATACAGATACTAATAAATGGTCACTCTAAAGCTGGCATTTGTTAGGGACTGATGTTAGTCATGAGTGTCTTATTCCAGTTGCTAACATTCATGAACCTCGCACGCCACTTACCATCACGTGGGCGCAAGATCACATGTCGTGCTAGTATAAAAAAAAAGAAGTTTAGTTTCATGCATTAAACTCGCTTATGTAAGGTACATATATGTTTTGATGCAATAAAGAATTAAAAAAAAACATATTTTCTCTTTAACAAACCCATGCAGTATATAGAAAAAAACTATTCATACTCGTAGTTACAGTAGCTTAACCAAATGGTGACTCTACTTTTGCCCCACCCGTTATATAAACCTATGTATGGGTCTACGAGTGATCTATGATTGGATGACCCAACTTAACAGAATATGGGGTGACAGCAACATATCCAGAAAAACAAAAATTCACATCGTGAGAACACTTGTCTTCTCCATTTTTCTGTACGGTTCGGAGACATGGACCATAAAAGACGCGGATAGAGCGAGGATTGATGCGTTTGAGATGTGGTGCTGGCGTCTTTTGCTCAGAATCCCTTGGACCGCACGACGTACTAACATTTCTGTGCTCGAAGAGCTTAAGCTGACCAGGGAGCAAAACAACCAAACTCTCTACCGTCTGCTTTGCCCGAATTCTGCAATACTTTGCCCACATTGCAAGAAGAGAAGACGGGATCACGGGCAAGGTAGATGGTAAAAGAACAAGAGGAAGAAGCCCCAAGCGATGGTCCAGTCAGGTGACTGCCACCTGAACATCCCTGTACACCAGGCCATCCACTACGCCGAGGACCGAAACCGTTGGAGACGGCTGGTGGATGAGCTGCGTCTACGACAGAGTCACGATCCCCATCAGTGGGGTACCGACTAAGGAGGAGGAGGAGGGTCTACGAGTATGTTCCCTATAGACTTCGAAACACTGGACAGATTTTGAATTTTATGTCTATAGATAATTAGTGGTGCGAAGCGGTGCACTTCTTTGGTTTAGAATAAATATGAATACATACATGTCTCAAACTTTTGACGAGCGGCAGCGATTCGTTTGTCAAATTCAATTCAATCATGTCCACGATGTGCACACTTAGATTGTAACGCATCACATACGTTAGGAAATATCCAAGAAATATCATTACTCCTATCTAAAATTAACGTTACATATTATTATTACCATAAATCGGTTCTCGATATTTCGGTATTTGAGTCGTTTGATTTGAATATTCACGGCGCACTTCGCGACGATGACGTTCCATTGTATTCTCACACCCCCCGCAGGAGAAGTGGGGAGTCTGTATGAAGGTAACCATTAGAGGTTACCTGGATTACGACTTCGTGATTCCAGCGTCCAGCGTCCGCGAACATGCCAGCCGCCAGACGCCAGCTTTCTTACAACCGAGCCACCACCGCGCCCAATGATTAGATCTCTTTTAATAATAATAATAAAACCTTATTTTCAGGCATCAAAATATATACCAGGTTCGATTCCTGATCGGAACACAAATAGTGGTATTTCTCGAGTTTGGTACTCTAGAGATATCGACGAGCTTGCCACTTGTCATGATGGGCCTATAGTATAATTGGCTAAATGTGAATCCGCTTCTTCAAAGCGTGATTACTGACCCCACCAGGGAAACGGTCATGATGTTACTTTACAGAATGAATTTACAAAAGGCCCAAACCTTAAAAACAAAAATATATATTTTTTTAAATACGATTCACTGCACTACAGCTACCGCATCTTCATCTTTTGAAAAAGCTTATTAGAATTTATACTGCCCAGAAGTTTCCCGCTAAGATACTGCCGGGGACAACGGGGCAATATCTTCATCTTCAACCCAGGGCCATTCATCATAGAGGCCTGGGTTACCCTATTATTAAAGTGAGAACTTTAATGCGCGCGCTTGGTTGGGGACAACAACAAACAGCGCTCAAGTGGAAACAGCGCAGCGGAGAAGGGGAAGAGGGGCGGATATGTCTGCAACTATGCGTGCGCACGCAGCCACGCGCATTCATTTAATCTCCATATTCCTACCAACTACGAAATCAATAACCTGCAAGTTTAGTTCTCACTTTTGCGGTACGTCCCGCGACGCACCCGTTTTTTATTGTTGTCATGATTAAGCTAAAAACTAATTTTTCGTTATCAACATTCTTAATAAAAAACAATACTTACAAGAAATCTGACTGTACAATTCATTTTAGTGTAAATAATTACATATTTGCCAAGTCATTTTGCGAAACCATATAGATTTGATGACACTAGTACAGGACGCGCGGTGAAAGATGAGCTAGTACACACACTAATGCGAAGTAATTAAGTATACAAAGTAAAGTGTCATCACCACCGTATCCAATTCGAGTTAAAAACCACGCTTTCAAAGAAACGGATTCAGATTTAGCCAACTTTACTACTATTATTATTATTTATTAAGTAGGCACACAAAACAAATTTTAGCATTACAGTTTCTAAAAATAATGGATATAGTGTATAGACATTGCTAAAACTCAAAGCATGTGTACACAATATCAGCCAGATATTAAATTAAATTAAATTAATTAAATATTTCCAGACTGGTCACACAGCGCCATCTAGTTTCCGTGGTAAGCTACGAGGCTTGTGTTACGGAAACTAGATGGTTGATAAACTACATATTATACTTTATTTTTATTTTTTTCATTGTAAATATATACATATTATACATATAAACACCCAGACCGAGACAAATTATACAATGTACAACTTGCCCCTGGTGGGAATCGAACCCACGACCTCCCGAGTTCACGGAACATTTGTCACCACTAGACCACGGAGGCGGTCGTATTATAAACAATCACGTATAACGTGTTTTTTTTTAAGTTACAAGTAAATAAGTGTTACAAATAAAAGAGAATAAAACTATTTAAAAAAAAAATGAAAAGTTGTTTTCTCAATAAAACTCTTTGTCAAACATTAGTGGTCATGCACCCACAATCCCTGCTCACAACTCCCAAAGGTTAGCTGTTAGATAATGTTTTTAGACATTAAGCTCGCCTATGTACTGTAAAATGTTTTATTTTCTGTGCAATAAAGAATTTATCTATCTATCTATCTAAAAGAGACCAAAAGTAAAATCAATGAAGATCAATTCAAAAATAAAGCAGGCGTTAGATTACATCCTTCAAACTTGACTTCAGTGTCGAAAGTCTTCAGTGTCAAAAATGTAGTTGTTGTGTTTGCTTGTCAGTTCTTTGTAATATCTACACATCCTCACAATAGCGTTAAAGTGGGACGTGTTATTTGCATACATGCCGAGAGTAAACGTTACTGGTTTGCGGGATCTATGAGCGGTATTAATATTTATCGAGGACAGTAAGGACGGAGAGTTCAAGGACGAATGAAGAATTCTGTTCAGACATATGACGTGATACCTTTTACGACGAGATTCCATGGATAAAATACCAAATTTGGGCAATCTTTGTTTGTAGTTTCTTAATTTTCGGTGGATTAGGTGGTAGGCAGACTGATGGTGGTAATTTTCCCATTCTGCCGAGGGGGGGGGGGGGTGGACCTTTCGTGCCGTTAAACCCAGTAAAATGTATCCACACGTTTCAGGCTCGAATTGCTGTCATGACAAGTCAATCCGGCATAGTGTTAGGGACTGATGTCAGCTATGAGTGTCTTATTCCAGTTGTTAACATTCATGAACCTCATCGTCATCGCTACCGTTTCCCTTTCGTGGTGGTCAGAAACCACGCTCATAAAGAAGCGGATTCACATTTAGCCAACTTTACTATATGCCAATCATGACAAGTGGCAAGCTCGTCGATGTCTCCAGCGTACCAAACTCGAGAAATATCACAAATAATTTAAATATTAAACTCAACCAAGGAGTTGTCTGGAGACAGGAAGGCTGGTAATTATTTCTGCCAACGTATTGGCCTCGGTATACAGAGAGGAAATGTTGCCAGCCTCCTTGTAAATATCCCTGAAGGGTCGTCTCTAGAGGACATTTTTTACTTATAGTTTATTTTTTATTAGGTTTAGTTTATATAAAATTTTTACTATTTAAGTAGTTTTTATTCTTTTAAATTGAATATAGTCAAACGTATTAATATTAAACTAATTTATTTATTTATATTATTTATTATTTTTGTGTACCGAACAGGAATCGAACCCGATACCTCCGAGTCTAAATCCACGGACTTAACCGCTAGACTACGGAGACAGTTATTCTATTGATAGAAACAAAAAAATTTTCATAAAAACATATTAAAATACGTCGGTTAAAGGTACCTTTGCCTTTTGTAAGGTGACACGGCCATTTTACAGCCACGAATATTAATTAATGCTATTAGAATATAAGATGACACGGCCCATTTACAGCTATGAATTTATGTTTAATTGACATATCATTATTATTATTTAAATTATAAGATGACTCGTCTTTTTATTATTATTATTTTTTGTTTTATAAATTTATTAATTTCTGTACATCATAATTATTAAGTATTTAGAATGTAAACGGCCTCTTTACAGCCACGATCTTATTTAAGTAGTTTCTAAGCTGAAGGTGCGTTGAAAAGCCATCGAAACAAAAGGGCATGTATGAAGAGGTTGATGAATGTCGAAGAAGCGAAAGAGGTATGTCGTGACCGTGACAAGTGGCGCTCAATTGTCTCTGCCTACCCCGCAAGGGATTTGGCGTGAAGATATGTATGTATGTATGTATGTTAGTTTTACTTGCTTGTAGCAGTAATTAATGTTGTGCCTAACATACATAAATGGATTATTGCCTGTTTACGGTCCAACCATTATTACCACTTTGTTACATATGTTTAATAATTATATTGATTTTATTAGTTCTGACTGTATCTAAGTTGTTTAAAGCGAACCAATGGAAATATATTATTTAAATTTTGTTTTTTTTTTTATTTTCAAAGGGTTCGGTAGTAGGTTCTATTATGTTATTAATGTCAGAAAGCTACCGTAAATAAAACCACATTTTGTAATTTAAATCTTTATTAAGCTAAATTAATAATAATACAGTTAAAAACAATTATAATTTAATATAAATTAATGTCAAACAATATTTAAGATAGCTATATGCTATTCATCGAAGCCTGAGACAAAGTGTAAACAAAAGAACCGGTGGTTCCCAAACTTTTAAATACAACTTTTCCCTGCGGCTTTTCCTACATGATTATAGCCTATTAAGGATATGGAAACTATGTTCAGACGGGCGCAAGGAATGCGTGCATTAGGTAAGGCATGCTCGGTAAAATTAAAAATGTCCACAAGAACATCGAGACTTGGTAAGTAAACATGGCGGATATAACCCTGCTAAATACAAAACAATATATTTCTACGTAAAATGGTTACAAAGTTTAGAACCATTATCAATTTAGGTTTTTTTTGTTGCGAATATTAATTGAATGTCATATTAATTATTAATTGCATTATAAATAATATTAAAAGGATTGTATAATTAATTCAAAACTTGATTTTACTATATACAACAATATTTGTTTATTTTTTCTACAAAATACTGTTTGCATTTGTATTTGCGATGGCTAAATTTATATTTTCATAATTGATACCCTTTAAAATACCTTTTTGGTGGTTTGTTTACACTTTGTCTCAGGCTTGGATGAATATAATATAGTTACACATATTTTATAGGGGTTCCAAACAAAGCTAAAATGCCTTTCCCGATTTGTCGATGCGGCAGCTGTCACCGACAAATCAGAAAAGGGTCACCAAACACCCGAAGTCTAAGACGTGTCCTCAACAGATAACACTCAATATTTCCTCCCAGCTGTCAAACGAAAATGAAGTATATGTAAAAGTTCCGATTAAAGTTAAAAATAGAGCCGAGCCGACTGTTTTATTTTGAAGGTCAGCCGTAAATTGTGTCACTTCTTCATCATTAATTACAGGCCCTAGAACACAACGTCCTAGAGCTCCACTGCTGGAGATGGGCCTTCCAGAACATATACTCGTATCTGGAGACGGCAGACGGCTTGGCGAGGATATGATGTCATGAAAAGTGTATTTCTCATTGGTACATACCGGGTGGGTATGAACCGACCTTTGGAGGATTTAAGGAACGCGTTCTTACAACCGAGCCGCCACCGCCTTCGTGTCACTTTATCATTCATCATAACAGCCCCTAGAACACAGCGACCTAGACCTCCACTGCTGGAGATGGGCCTTCCAGAACATATATCTGGAGAATTTGGCCTACACTTGACTTGGCGAGGACATTATGACAATTTATTAACGATTCTACAAGTTGGTATTAGTGAAACCGGGACCGACGGCTTAACGTGCTTTCCGAGGCACGGGAACGGTGGTGTTGTAGATCTAGGACAAATGTACGTAAGAAAAGTGTATTTCTCATTGGTACATGTCGGAGGGGTTTGAACCGACCTTTGTAGGAATAAAGGAACGCGTTCTTACAACCGAGCCACCACCACCATCGTGTCACCTACAGAGACTTAATTATCGTTTGACAGCTGGAAGGAAATGTTGAGTGGAGGAGCCGTGAAGAAAGCTTCTTAGAATACGAGTGATAGTTTTTCATTTGCTTTCACTCAATCAAATAAAATAAGTCATATCTTATACTTAAGGTAAAGGCAACTATTATCCCTCAAAATGGTAACCTATTAGATTTGTGTCATTATGGAATTTAGAAATAACAAAACGTAACTGTTATCCGTTTCTCAACAACGTTGATAACTATCTACTTTTAATAACTATCTACCATAGGCGCGATTTACACAGAAACGGCGTAAGGTGAAGGCGCAGAGCAGTCGTAAAACAATAAGGCACGGACGCGATTTTAATTATATCAAAGAGGCGAAGACACGTCACGACGAGTCATTACACAGGGTGACTTTATTGTGATAGCATGTCTTTCACTTTAGACGACGAAGATGCGCTTGCTTTGCTTCAACTAATTAATGTGCAGAGACTTTTATTTTTAATATTTTTCTGATCCTACTGTACTCGTATAAGAAACGACGTACTGCTTGCGCGCCAGTCCAATCGCGACTGCTAGCAACGCGGAACAGGTGACCGCCGCTTGAGTATAATTCGTGTCGCATACCCACATTTTGTATTGAAACGTTTTTAAATGGCAAGATGCCTGCGCCTTACGCCGTTTCTATATAATTCACGCCTTAAGTACGTAGCGTGTTCTAAACAAATATTTGACTATTTTATCTAACTCATGCATGCTACACAAAAGGATAATGTCCTAACCTATACATTTCGTTCATATGCAATGCAAAGCTGCAGTCTGTCCGTTGCGAAATCGCTACCAAAAACTATTTTAATTAAATTGTTATGAAAAGTAGATAGTTTTATTTCGCTAATCGTGAGTAGTAGATAGTTTAGTAATGGGTGTATCACTAACTTTTCATCACGATAGGTGGCGCGTGATTGATGGTACCTAATATAACTGTCAGTTGCATAGAAAATTTGTATTTTTATTACAAAATTTATTATTTTCTAGATATTATGCCGAAGTGAGCAGCTTTTAAGTGTACAAATCGAGATTTACAAGCGAAATCAAAGATTTGGTGATCTCAAAATTGCCGTTCTATTAATAAAACCTTTTTTCTTGTTTATAACGGTGTGCGCTTTCTTAATTCGTCTTTTGCGGTAGGTAACGTTAATTTAAAATACATTTTTCTGTAATAAAAATCAAAATTACAAAAACATTTAAAAAATGATGTATATAATAGGTGTATACAAGGTACCATTGCCGCTAGCGACATCTACAAAAAGCTTTGCCTGATATACCCCATTATTTATGTAACATGGCGCCCATGTCTATAACTTATTACAAGATAGTCTTCTTTTTTTTTAAAATCCCAGATTAGATTTTTTTTTTTTTTTATCAAAAAATGTACTTTAGGATTTGGATTTAAAGGCTCACTTTAAAAAATCACTTTGTATATATATCTATATATGTATGTAATATAAATATATATCATATACCTCGGTAAAAGGTCTCGGAAAATGAGAGAGTCGATAATAGGTGACTTTACAATATTTTTGGTTTATATTTAGAATGTCGGAATGTCGATCGCCTCTTCTTTAAATTAATTATATCTAAACAAAATCAAACATAATTAGGTTATGAACATCACAGAAAATACAGTTACAATGTCATAATCATTTTTATTTTTACCTTACCCTAACATCAATGTCAACTATTTAAAATATATTTAAAACTCTTTACGCGCAAATTCTGTTATTGAATCGAGAACTTAAAAACTAAAATATTTAATGGGATTTTAGATAGAGGTCTGACGTTATACATCGATGGACGTGGCAAAGAGTATCGTAACTAGGGCTTGGCCAGCACGGTCTATCTAAGTGTCCCCAATAGGCCAGTTCGAATCTCTCGCCCTTTCTGTGTCCCTAGTGCCAGAAACAATGTCGCCTTTATCTCTCCAATTTCGTGTATGTGTCGAAGTTGCAACGAACTTTATGTATCTGATCCTGAGATGGATTTATTTTGTATAAAAAAAAAATGTCGGTAGTGTATAATACATTGTGGAACGGGTTAGGAAGGAAAAAGTTATTTTGTTTCATATTTTATCCCATTTTAATATTTTTATCACCTACCCTCCTTTCATCTTTTAAAAGTTTTTAGATATCACTACACACGACACTTACAATATCCTTGGGGACACCGGGCGGTTTTTCCACCGCATAGCTCCAGTCGAACTTGGCTGAAACGTCGGGAGAAATATGTCTCTGAGGTATATCGCGTAAAGACCCGTTAAAATTATAAAAATGCTAGCATATATTTAATGTAGAGGGTCATTATACAAGTAGGTACTTCTCTATAAATTATTATGAAACTAATGTTCGTTTGGCATTTATTTAGGCAGTATGGACATTGGCGTTTCTTTAATAGATTTATCCTTCTTTTTTTCCGTAGTACTATGATCGTCGATATCGTTCCAGGGCTGAATGTTGGCAGTGCCGAAAATGATGAAGAAAACTGCAGTCACTATATAAACTAATCCACCAATAATGAACACTGGCCGCCATTCCTTGAAGCTACTCTGAAAATTAAAATAACAATTCAATGATGAATAACCCCTATAACACAGCGTCCCAGACCTCCACTGCTGGAGATGGGCCTTCCAGAACATATATCTGGAGAATTTGGCCTGAACTCGCCACGCTGGCGAGGATATGTATGATGTCAATTTTTAATGATTCCACAAGTTAGTATTAGTGGAACCGGAACCGACGGCTTAACGTGCTCTCCGAGGCACGGGAACGGTGGTTTTGTAAATCTATGACAAATGTACTTAAGAAAAGTGTATTTCTCATTGGTACATATTTATATGATGTGCTAATTTTGGACTATAAAAAATATTACAAAGTTTTCTTAATTAAAGTACTTAAAGTATCATCACGGGGTGGTCAGAAACCACGCTTGTGTAAGATGCGAGTTCACATTTAGCCAAATTATTATAGGCCCATCATGACAAGTGGCAGACTCGAGAAATGTCATAAGTAATTTAAATATATATTTTTGTGTCAGCACCTCCGCGTTTTAAATCTACGCTAGACCATGGAAGCAGTTCGTGCATTTTTGATACAAAATATTTTATTGTGCATAAAAGTACACTTAACAAATTCATTAACACACTGACTCCTAAACTAAGTCTAACTAAGTTAGACCTGTCTTTTAGGATCCCAGTTACTTCTATTAGTTATACAAAAAAGATACAATACGTAGTAAAAACAGTTTACAATAAAAATATTTTAATCACAACAACAGGTGGGTAGCTATTAAATATAATGAATAAATAACATTAATTATTTAATAAATTAGTATAAATCCTATAAGTGCTTAAAAATTAATATATACATATTGTGTTTGTACAATATATAATGTTAGGAAAATGCTGTATAAATGCAATATAACTGTTGCCGTAGGTATCTTGCTCTAGCATGACAATGATTCCAATACTTAAATAATACAAGATAAACTCACCCCATTTCTTGTGAAATAAGCAGTAATCATAGGCGTGAAGAATCCCGCTGTACTACCAATACAATTTGCAATCCCATACAATGTTCCCGCATAATTTGGCGCCAAATCTTGATGGTTTTGTAAGTTTGTTAACGTTGCCGCTCCATTAAAACCCATAGACAAAGTCAATAATGCCACAGACAAAGCAGTGGATACATAACCCCAATAAACTAATACAATTAATAATAATCCAGGAACTATGTGAGAAAAAGCTGTAAATGATTTTCTTATAGTTGTTGTAGATATGTATTTCTTAGCTACGATATAATCTCCTGTTAAACCGAACAATCCAGAAGAAATTAATCTTGCCAGATTAGGTAATGAAGTTATAATACCCGTAGCAGCTAATTTAAAACCTAACACTGAAGAAATGAAAGTAGGACCAACAGTCAAAATAAAATATAAGCCCCATAAGTTACCATAATGAAGAATGATCATAGATATAAATGGAAGCGACAACGCTATACGTTTGAACGGAGGCAAGCCCTAAAACAAACATAAATTAAGTTAGAAATTAAAACAATATGCTTTTTAATAAATTAATTTCTAATTTATTTGTGTAGAAGCGACCTCGTCAAGTGCGGCTGTTTCTGTTGAGAAACTTAAGTTGCGTCTGTAGGGGCGTCTCTAGAGTACATTTTCAGTGTCCTCTATAATGCATATTGCCGTAGTATACTTGAGAATTAAAAAAAAAAAAAAACTTTGTTAAATTGTTGCGTTTTGTTTTCAATAAGTTCGACAACGACTCACCTCTAGTTTTCATATCAAATTCTGTATTTTAGTAAATACTCTAAACAGAATTCATTTAGATCAAGTATTTAAAATATGCGAAGATATTCATCTTTTTAGAATTATCACTTACACTTTTAATATTCTTTCTATGTATATAAGTTTTTTTATTAATACTAGCACACATGTGACCTTATGCTAAGTGTAGCGTAAGGTCCATGAATGTTAGCATCTGAAATTAGACACTCATGACTGATATATCCCTAACACTATGTCGACTTGACTGGGCATGACGGCAATTCGAGCCTGATCCCGAAACGTGTGGATACACTTTACTGGGCACGGACGGTGGATACTTCCCCGCCCCGGCAGAGTGGGCAAATTACCACCATCAGTCTGCCTACCACCTTATAACTTACTATTTTCAATTAATTATGCTGTAATTAGCAGAGGTTTTGCGTTTTGTCAGCTTTCGGGTTGCACACAGGCAAGTCCTAATTCTCACATACCAGGTGGGGTACCACTGTACCAGGTTTTATAATCTCACGGGTGAATTTGAAAGATATATTTATTGTTGTTGTGTAATTCTGTATTTGTTTTAGTTGTAAATCTGCTGTAGCTGAGTTTTCCTTGCAGATTCCTTTCTCAGTCAGATTAAATATTAACAGGTCACTGAAATTTGCTAAGCTGTTAGTCTTCTGCTAACAGCTTACTCCTTGGACCACTTCGCTGCTTAGTCTTCCACTAACAGGAGTAGAATCATTTAAATAATTTAAATAATGACGTGTCACAAATGCCTGCAATAGGTTTTGACTTTGACCATAGAAAGAACTTTTAAATACTCTATACTTAGCCTCTATACTAGCAAAAACAACTAACGGAGTGTCCAAACTATTTAAATAAAATATTTCCAGACAGGTCACACAGCGCCATCTGGTTTCCGTGGTAAGCTACGAGGCTTATGTTACGGAAACTAGATGGTTGATAAACTACATATTATACTTTTTTTTTTTGTAAATATATACATATTATACATATAAACACCCAGACCGAGACAAATTATACAATGTACAACTGGGTTCATGTTAAACAGAAATCGGTTTCATAACAAGAAGACTAGCAAATAAACTTTTAAAGAAACCACCAACCTTATTCTTTTTCACTTTATCTCCAAGCGCTTCTTTAATGTACGCTCGTTCCTTGTCCGATATTCTAGGGTGTTCCTCCGGCGAATCGGAGACTAAGTACCACCAGAGAATGCACCAGAAGATAGTCAGTACTGCTGGCACGTAGAAGGAGGAAGGCCAACCGAATTTTTCAATCAATATCCCAGCGAAAGACCAGGTCACAATAGTGCCTAAAGTTCCTCCCATAGTTGTTCCACTTGTGAATTTTCCCTTCTCTGCTGGAGGTGCCCAACGAGCTACAAGTACGTGAAACGCTGGATATATTACTCCCTAAAATAAGGATATAAATTTAGTCTTGGGCTGAAATTCATAGTTAGTAAAATTTAAGGTGCAGTGGTGGCTTGGTTGTGAGAACTCGTTCCTTAAATTCTACAAAGGTCGGTTCAAACCCACCCGGCATGTACCAA
The DNA here is from genome assembly GCA_910589645.1 of Tinea semifulvella. Lineage (NCBI taxonomy): Eukaryota > Metazoa > Arthropoda > Insecta > Lepidoptera > Tineidae > Tinea > Tinea semifulvella. Next base: position 11,008,129 of record OU342599.1, read on the forward strand.
TGAGAAATACACTTTTCTTACGTACATTTGTCATAGATCTACAACACCACTGTTCCCGTGCCTCGGAGAGCACGTTAAGCCGTCGGTCCCGGTTCCACTAATACTAACTTGTGGAATCGTTAATAAATTGTCATTAAAAATTGACATCATATCCTCCCCAAGCCGTCTTTCCGTAAAGTTGGCCAGCGTGGCGAGTATAGGCCAAATGCTCCAGATATATGTTCTGGAAGTCCCATCTCCAGCAGTGGAGGTCTAGGACGCTGTGTTCTAGGGGCTGTAATGATTGGAAATACGTTGAATGCATTGTTGAAAAAGCATTTAGATAATTAGGTATACTAGTAGGTCGTAGACTAGTTGCCCCAATCATTGATAAATTTAAGGATAGAAACTAAAGTACGAGAAGTAACTTAAGTATTTTCAGTTAGCAGCATCTTTTTGGAAGAACAAGCACTAAGTTTCAGCCAGTTCGGTTTATTTTTTCGTCGCCAAACGTTCGTTTGAATCTAAGAAGTCGAGAGACTTTCAAATCATGGGCGAAAAAAAAACACACTAATGTTGGTGAAAACTTTACGAAATATTACTTGATAAACATTATGATCAATCTGTACCTTTAATTAGATCAGTTTATAAGTCGATTCTAAATTTTGGAGTGATAATGAACACAAGTAACGCTAAACGTGGCTGTAAATAGGCCGTGTCAACTGAGCATGAACTCGTGGCTGTAAATAGGCCGTGTCAACTGAATATAAACTCGTAGCTGTAAAAGGGCCGAGTCAGCTTACAATCTAACAATAATAATAAATGTCAACTTTAATGTTAAAAATCTTAATACTAGCTCGTGGCTGTAAATAATAATATGTCAATTAAACATATATTCGTGGCTGTAAAGGAGCCGTGTCATCTTATATTCTAAATAACATTATCATTATCATGGCACCGGGTTCCATCCCTGTCCGGGACACAATAATTTATTTAAAATAAAGCTATTTCGTTAGTTCCAGTTTTTGCCGCGTGGCGTGATTTCGTGTTGCCCTTATTAAAAAAATATGAAGCATCTATTCGAATGAATTTGTAATAATTAGATGATGTTTAAATTATTATCTATTATGAACAATATGGTTTCACATATTTATTTTAGAATCAAGTTTAACCATATCTAATATACTGCAAACTTCTACATAAATTACACATTTATGCACATAAATAAACGCATTTATACATAGATATTATGCCATATATATATATATATATATATTGTTAGCCTGATGACGACTCCTGTTTGTCCAGAAATAGAGCAGTGGCCAAGCGCTTAAAAACGTGAATAAAGACATTTTGACGTTGACACATTGAAACTTACCCCAGCTGCACCAAGCAGAAACCTAGTAGCAATAAGTCCCCCATAGTGCATTCTGGAGAACATTGGCCCCACAGCTGTTAGTACCACGCTAATTGCATGGCAGAATAGGACAACATATCTTGGCCCATATCGCTCAGACAAGGTTCCTCCAATAAACGAAGTGATCGGATAAGACCAAAAGTAAGCCCCTAGTATTAAAGCTTTCTCTTTTTCTGTCCAATCGAACTTCTCCGCTTCGTAGAGCTAAAATAACATGGGAAATTTTGTCATCTTCAAACTTCTTTACAGGCTTTCTTGATCTTGTGTTGACAATCATTGAAATATAGATTTTTATCGCACAATCTTGCCACTTCCGCTAAAATTTGTCGTAAATACGACAGGACTATTTGTAGATAGCTGTGTTATCTCAAGATTTAATTATATGTACATATAATATCAACTATTTTTATTTTTAAATTTATTATTATTGTTTTCTTTGCTTACTTTTATTGTATCAGTCAGCGAACTCTCGTATTACTATTTTCTCCTATATATGTATAAATTAGCTGTAAGAATTCGTTAATAAATAAATAAAATACTAACTTACTAATATTAATAGAATTAATTATTGTTTTTTTAAATAATCAATAATACCGAAATTGATTTGATGTTGCTGCTCTAGGCTGTTCCCACGTAGTTTGAAATACCTGTGCCTATTTTGAGGGGGCCGATACACATGTCGATAAACTTACCTCCGAAGTTCTAACAATTTTAGCTCCATCACTGCTATGGACCACTGGTGTTACCATTACCCTAAAATAAAATAAAAAACCTAGTATTTTTATTTTGGTAGGGAATGTACAATTCGAGAGAGACAGACAGTGGGGTCGTCCAGGCCCGGATGTCTAATGGGCCTGGGTTGGGGATGGGACATTCCTCCGTTCTCCCCGGCAGGATCTCAGCGAGTAATCACCCGCTGGTAATCTTCTCGGCCTTTTGGCTAAGATCAAAGTGTAGTATTCGAGAGAGACATTCGCGCCATTTTACACGGTCATGTCAACTGCAAATTGTTTTGTAAATTACTTTACCGTAGATATTGTTAGTGAAAAGTGATGTTTTGTTTAATAATGTGATTTATTATGGATAACTATAAATTGGACTCAATATATGGCAGTAATTTTTTTGCGGTTTTACACAAACAACATGTGAATTTACACATATCGATGTGTTTGAGCGATAATGCGGCGAGCAACTCCAAGGAAAGCATCAAATTGTATTATTTCAGACTTGGCTGTATAGGCTAGACCCTTTTGCCTTCCCTACCATCTTATTCATCATCCATCGGGAGAATAGAACCAAAAAAAAAAAGAAAAAAAAAACAGATTTCTTCGCGCTATTTTGCGCGGACATGTCAAGTGCAAGTTTTTGTTTTGAAAATTAATTTACTGTGGATATTGTTAATCAAAAATGGTGTTGTTTTAATTAATAATGTGCTACAATGTAATTAATTATTGAAAACAATAAATTGGACTCAATATATGGGGCACAAATAGCAGTTTATTTTTTTGCAGTTTACCCGCGCTGTGAACTCTCATATTAAAACCCGACGTGCATTAAATTCTGCAATATCTGGAATTTGATGAACAAAAAAAAAACAGTTTACACTTTTTAGTGAATTCACTTTTGATTAAATATGATATAACAATGGGGTGTATCAGGCAAAGCTTTTTGTAGATGTCGCGGCAATGGTACCTTGTTTTACACCTATATCGCATCATTTTAAATTGCTTTTGTAGTTTTTAATTTGTATGATAGCAAAATGAATTTTAAATTAACGTTACCTACCTTAAAAGACAAATTAAGAAAGCGCACACCGTCTTTAAAGGTTTTATTAATAGAACGGCAATTTTGAGATCACCATATCTTTGATTTCGCTTAGAAATCTCGATTTGTACACTTAAAAGCTGCTCACTTCGGCATAATATCCAATAAATAATACAATTCGTAATAAAAATCCATTTTTTCTATGCAACTGACAGTTATATTAGGTACCATCTATCTTGCGCCATCTATCGTGATAAAAAGTTAGTGATACACCCCATTAAATTATGGATATAAAATCAGTTATTTTTAATTATTATTGTTTATTCTTCTTAAGTAATAGTAACTCGTAAATGCTGCAGAGTATTAGCAAGCAAAAACCTAACGTTACCCACAAAAACACTGTAATCATGTAAATACACGCAAACGTATTTTTTATAGACCACAAGAAAATGTCGTCTTGGCGGCCTTCATTTAGGAAATTGCTAGTAAATACTTGGTTATAAGAAAATACATTATATTTATAGTTTAATGCGGCCGTGGCCAACTAGCACAGGAGCCGGTTGGAATTCCAGTACTAACTTTTTTACTTTAATATTAAGGATAATTTGTCAAGTGGACACACGGATTTGTCACAGTTTGGAAATTACGGAAAAGAGTAGGTATAACAGAAAGCATAGGGACAAAAATAAGGAAAGGCATGCTACGATGGTTCGAGCAAAGAAAGATTGACGAACCAGGTATATAATGCGAAAAGTTGTGGGTAAAAGGTGCCCTGCCAGACCAAGACTTACATATCACGATCAAATAAATAAAACACTGGCTGAAGGTGAAATTTTGATGAATGTCAACGAAGCGAAAGAGGTATGTCGTGATCGTGTCAAGTGGCGCTCAATTGTCTCTGCCCCAGCAAGGGATCTAGCGTGAAGATATGTATGTATGTTGGAAATTTATTTTTACGTAGGTACCTTTACTAAAAAAACAAGTATATAAAAAGCAAAAGTCGCCGTTCGAACTCCGGCATATACCAATGAGAAATTACGTACATTTGTCATAACTGCCTCTGGCGGTTAAGTCTGTGGATACAGACGCGGAGGAGTTCCCAACCGGGAATCGAACCCGGTACCTCCGAGTCTAAATCCAGGGACTTAACCGCTAGACCACGGAGTCAGTTGCAATTGCAATAGTGCAATAAAGTTTTTAAATAAATAAACATATCCTTCCTTGCCATCCCTTGGCCAGTGGCGAGTTTAGGCTAAATTCTCCAGAAATATTATTATTATTATTATTAAAATACTTTATTGCACTTTAACTTAGTATGTACAAAGGCGAACGTAAAGCGATTTCGGCTTTTTCTACCAGCTAACCTTTGGGAGAGTGAGACAGTATAATATATGGGGTGCAATTTTAACCTTATTTTAAATTTGAATAAACTACATAAATAGTATGTATACATAGACTACTTAAATACTTATTAATATATAGAAGATATATATGAAGATAATATAATATTATTAAGAAGAAATATTTAAATTTAAAATATACTGTTCTGCTTGTTTAAAAAGAAAGTATTAAGTTGTTTTTTAAAGATGTGAATTGAAGGAGCTTGTCTGATGGTCAGTGGAAGCTTGTTCCACTGACGAGCAGCCGATACAGTAAATGAATCTGAATATCTGCTGGAAGTGTGGGGTGGGATTTTAAGTTGGTTGTTATGAGAAGAAGAAAATATGTGCTGGAAGGCCCAGCTGTTGAGATCTAGGACTCTGTGTTATTTCTAACTGCCCTAAATCTAGTCATGAACGTACCTGGTCATGTTTGCTGGTAACTTAGCCGGCATCATGGCAATAATACTGAGACTGGTGTTTACACGCAGCATGTACGACACCCAGCATCCAGTGAAGATCATCAGCCATAGATTTAAGCGGGCTGGCACCTTTTCTGTAATAAAACAAAAAAATAACGGCTTATTTATTTTGTCCAAACGGCTGACTGTCAATTATTTCTGCCAACGGATTAGCCTCGTTATACAGAGGGTAAATGTTGCCAGTATTTTTGGGACTATCTCTGATAGGACGTCTCCTGAGACCATTTTTATTTATAGTTCAATTAGTTTTTAATTAGTTTAAGTTTATATTTTGTTATTTAATTTTATTTTTTAGTTGGTGGGCGGACTGACGGTGGTAATTTTCCCAGTCTGCCGGGGCGAGGAAGTGTCCACCCAGTAAAGTATATCCACACGTTTCGGGATCAGGCTCGAATTGCCGTCATGCACAGTCAAGCCGGCATAGTGTTAGGGGCTGATGTCTGATTCCAGTTGCTAACATTAATGGACCTCGCGCGCCACTAACCATCAGGTGGGCGCAAGGTCACATGTCGTGCTAGTATAAAATATATAAAAAAAAATTCTAATTATTATTATTTTTAGTAAATATATTTAATTGTGTATATAGTAAAGTAAGTAAAGTATCATCACGACCGTCTCCCTTTCGGGGTGGTCAGAAACCACGCTTATAAATAAGCGGATTCACATTTAGCCAACTTTACTATAGGCCAATCATGACAAGTGGCAAGCTCGTCGATGTCTCCAGCGTACCAAACTCGAGAAATATCACAAATAAATTAAATATTATTTAAATGTATTTATTTTCATTAATAAATTTTTTTGTGTCCCGACCAGGAATCGAACCCGGTACTTTCGAGTCTAAATCCACGGACTTAACCACTAGACCACGGGAGGGCAATGAGAAATACACTTTTCTTACGTACATTTGTCACAGATTTACTACACCACCGTGCCGTGCCTCGGAGAGCACATTAAGCCGTCGGTCCCGGTTCCACTAATACCAACTTGTGAAATCGTTAATATTGTCATTAAAAATTTACATCATATCCTCGCCAAGCCGTCTGGCGAGCGTGGCGAGTGTAGGTCAAATTCTCCAGATATATGTTCTGGAAGGCCCATCTCCAGCAGTGGAGGTCTAGGACGCTGTGTTTTAGTGGCTGTAATGATTTATTTAATTATACTTGTATATAACAAATTTGTCCCCAAGTTGTGGCCTTCGGGAAATGTCACAGACGTTATACACCTTTGTATTCGTGCAATAAATACTTTAACACGTCTGTCGCAGGTCTCAAAAAGGTCTCAAAAAGGTTACTTGGGTGGGCTGAATGAGAATGCAGGAGATCGTATAAAATTGCGAGCCTTGGGTAAAGCCAATATCAAAAAGTAGAGAGATACTGGCTTATGATTATAATTTCTAATAATGACCACAAGGTCATCGCTTGTTACTCGTGCCGGATGCTTACGGTAACCTTATATGCCTTTTATCAGATTTATGCCATTAATCCATAAACGCAAGTGTAAACCAAGGTTAACAGACGAATGATTCCATACGCATTCTTACTTTCTTCGGACACGTGTCATGGCGTGGAGAAACATCCATCTAGCGCCTGGTAGTCTAGGGGAAAGTCGATGGCAAGAGGTCTCGGATGAGATGGACCGATCAGGTGAAGGTTGCAATGGATCATGCCCTAAATGAGTGCATCAGGATAGATACGGTCCGAAAGGGAGTGGCTACGGCTTGTTAAGCGTGCCACTAGCACTGAAATGACGACCACGACCACTCTGCCATGAGTGTAGCGGCTAAGAAGAGAAATTTTAAAATAACTGTAACGAGATTTGTCGGAAAACATTTATCTTAAAAAGTTCGTAGGTACACCTTTATTTATACTGAACATCACTAAAAATCGAATAGAGGGCCCTAATTTATAGGGAATCCAATAATACTCATACCTTGACATTTTTTACACCCCTCAATGCACATTTTAAATAGATTTAATACAAAAATAAATTACTCTAAAAATTTTAATGAATTTCAAACCAACATCTTTTTTTTTTTCAATTTATTTTGGCTATGGATACATTTTATTTACATTATATACGAGTATATATTTTTAAATTGTTTTCCCATTTTAAAAATATTAACAGAACGTGTCGACACACTCGGACTAATCCAGGCTCAGATGTTCAATGAGCCGGGGTTAGGAATTGGGACGTTCCCCTGTTTTCCCGACAGAGTCTCAGTGATCAACCACGCGTTGTTAAGGCGAAGGCGGCCCGAGCCATGTTACGCCCTGTTATGAATTCCAGCTTGCCGCTCAGGTTGAAGGTTCGGATCTACAAGATGTTCATCCGTTCCCGACTCACCTATGCTGCGCCAGCCTGGCACCACCTTCTGGCCAAGACCAATAGGGACAAGATCCAAAGTCAGCAGAACATATCGCTCAGAGTGGTCTCCCGAGCACCATGGTTCGTGCGTAATTCCGTCATAGCTCGAGATCTGGAGATGCCTACTATTGAGGAATTTGTCGTCGGCCTGACTAGACGTATGTTCTATCGGGCCGACAACGGACACTTGAAGCATCTTCAGAATATCGCTCCGTCTTGCGCTCGGCCCCCCAACGGGAGACCGCTTCCTAGAGAAGTGCTCTTGGAGGAGAGTTGAAGTAGTCGAACCTATACCCCCCTGGGTTCGTGAGCCACACGGGCGCTGTTATACAGTGACGGCGCCCAGCACCAAAAGTGCATGAATTACCGGTGGGTGGTTGCCCGCTGAGATCCTGCCGGGGAAAACGGGGGAATGTCCCCATCCCCAACCCAGGCCCATTAGCCATCCGGGCCTGGACGACCCCACTGTCTGTCTGTGTTCAATACTTACATGCTTGAACCTAGGACTCTGGTTTCGAATACATCAGCTCTCCTCCAGAAATACTTCTTTAGGAAGTAGTATCCTGTTGGGAGGCCGCGTAGAAGATTAAGAAAGAAAGAAAGAAAAATATTTTATTTGTCACATTAACAAAAAAAGTAAACTTAAAATTAAAAGTGTGTGGTGACAAATAAGGAATCAGCTCAGCATTGAGCTGCGACGCTTTAAGAGTCACAGCGCTGATTTTCAGCTAATCCCTTAATATTATAAGTGTGTCGAGCGATGTCGAGGCTCTGGTACAGAACTATCATAGTAAATAATAATATAAGTTATTATATATATTACACAAATAAATAATAAACAATCATAATAAATGCATATTCATGAATGACATAATAACGTCATTATAGCATAATATATATCATACATATATATTTGGCCGACACTCACCGCGCTGGCCAGACGTGTTGGCAAGGGTCTGATATCAATTTTAAATGGAAATTTATTTTTGATTCCACAAACTGGTAAACTGCCTCCGTGGTCTAGCGGTTAAGTCCGTGGATTTACACTCGGAGGTACCAGGTTCGATTCCTGGTCGGGACACAAACATATTTATTAATGTAAATAAATACAATTAATTAATATTTATTTGTGATATTTCTCGAGTTTGGTACGCCTGGAGACATCGACGAACTTGCCACTTGTCATGATTGGCCTATAGTAAAGTTGGCTAAATGAGAATCCGCTTCTTTATAAGCGTGGTTTCTGACCACCCCGAAAGTAAACACTTTTTTTTTTAAACTGGTAATAGTGAAACCAGGACCGACACGGCTTAACGTGCTCTCCGAGGCACGGGAACGGTAGTGTATTAAATATATGACAAATGTTTATAAAAATAGAGTATTTCTCATTGGTACATGCCGGGGTTCAAACCTACCTTTTTAGGATGGTAAGGAAAGTGTTCTTACAATCGAGCAACCACCGCTAAGTACACATACTTACTTGTAATGAACTAGCTGTTAGACCCGGAATTGCCCGTGTAATATAGTGGGCAATCTTCAGGTGGCGGTATGGTCACATGTTATATCTAGATTTAGACGTAATAGCTCGGAATAAGAACGCTTTCTAATAAATAAAAATTTGCCCTTCAAACCTCGGCATATTCTATTGATAAATATTTTTCTTACGTACCTACATTTATAAATTTATAAAATTATAAAAACATTTATAAAACGTACATAAATTTAGACAACACCACTGTGTCCGTCGCACCTTGTTTCACCAATACCAACTTGTTGAACCGTTAATAAATTGTCATTAAAAATTCACATCAGACCCTCGCCAACCCGTCTGGCCAGCGTGGCGGGTCTAGGTCAATCTATTCAGAAATTTCTGAAATGCTTATCTCCAGCAGTGGAGATCTAGGACACTGCGTTCTAGGGGCTGTAATGATACTTCTTAGTACGTAGTAAAATAATTATTAAATAAAGATTGTCATTGCAAGTAATGGGCATGATGGAGGAAACGTCATCCTCCTATTATGCATGGTTCGGTGACGCTCCTAATGCGCGAACACATTGACATCTCAAATGAATGAAATAATAGCTTAAGATAAGGATGGATTTTTGCTCGGTATTTTTTTGATGGATAAAATCCGAGAGATTAGAAAAAATGGGTTCTTTTTTTTTTAATACCACACGACATGTGACCTTGATGGTAAGTGGCGTGCGAGGTCCATGAATGTTAACAACTGGAATCATAGACTCATGACTGACATCAGTCCCTAACACTATGTCGGCTTGACTGGGCATGACGGTAATTCGAGCCTGATCCCGAAACGTGTGGATACACTTTACTGGGTTTATCGGCAAGAACGGTGGATACTTCTCCGGTCCAGCAGACTGGACAAGTTACCACCATCAGTCCGCCTACCACAAGTTTAGGATGTTAAGGAAAATGTTATTACTACTGAGCCACCATCGCTCTTAAAAAGTTGACTAAATATTTGGGTATATCCGTGTTGTTCGGTTGCGAAATAGAAAAGAAGCTATAAGGTTATGGGTTATTTTATTATGATTATGCTCGCACGCAGATTTGCACAATGTTCAGACGGTGTTAAAATCACGCTTTTTAAAGCGTACTGGACGTCTTTCTACACCAGCAGTCTGTGGGTGAGATACTCTGGTCGTGCCTACAACGCTCTGCGCGTCCAATATAATAATATCTTCAGAATGCTGATGGGACTGCCTCGACGCAGCAGTGCATCGGGCATTTTGCGGAGGCTCGTGTGGATGGATTTCCGGCTATCATCCGCAAAAAGGCAGCGTCGATACTGCATAGAGTAAGAGGTAGTGACAACGGCATTCTGAAGGATGATATCGCGCTTTTGTTAAGCGCTGGATTGGAGTTGTAACTGGGAACGTGTAAATCTGTACAGCATTTGCGTTACCCAATGTTATGGGGCTGTGACTTAATGTCACACACAATAAAAATGAACAATAATTTTTATATTTACATTGTTTAAATTTTTGATCAATGTGTATTTCTTGGACGTAGCCATCTGACGAAGCTTAAAACCGAAGACGGCAGAACCGTTACCTCGAGACCAGAGCTCCTTGCCGAAGTTGAAAGCTTTTATGGAAACCTATATGCCTCACACGCAACTCGCCCTATAACCCGCGAGAACGACGACCACCGAGCTGTTTTGACTCGCCACTTCACTGAGGATATCCCGGATGTCAATCTGGGTGAGATAGATATAGCCCTTGGACAACTCAAAAACAACAAAGCGCCGGGTGATGACGGAGTTACAGCAGAGCTTCTGAGAGCAGGTGGAAAACCTGTTCTCGTAGAACTCGCAAAACTATTTAACTCTGTTATTCACCATGGAACTACGCCAGAGGCTTGGACCAGGAGTGTTGTGGTCCTGTTCTTTAAGAAGGGAAACACCTGTCTTTTGAAGAACTATAGGCCCATATCAATCCTGAGCCACGTCTATAAGTTGTTTTCAAGGGTGGTCACAAATCGTCTCGCCCGGAGAATGGATGATTTCCAGCCCCCGGAGCAGGCTGGGTTACGAAAAGGCTTCAGTACCGTAGACCACATTCACACTTTGCGGCAGATAATACAGAAAACCGAAGAGTATAATCTGCCACTGTGTCTACGAGAAAGCCTTTGACTCCATCGAAACCTGGGCTGTTCTGGAATCCTTGCAGCGATGCCTAATAGACTATCGATACGTTGAGGTGCTGAGATGTCTCTACAGCTCTGCGACTATGACCGTTCAGTTACAGGGTCAGCACACTAAAGCAATCCAACTGCGCAGAGGCGTGCGACAGGGGGATGTCATATCCCCGAAGCTGTTTACGAACGCGTTGGAAGATGTTTTTAAAATGCTGGACTGGAATTACTGCGGCATAAATGTCAATGGAGAATACATCTCACACCTCCGATTCGCGGATGACATAGTCATCATGGCCAGCTCGCTCAAGGATCTTAGCAGAGTGTTAAACGGCTTAAACGTGGCTTCTCAGCAGGTTGGCCTCGAAATGAACCTGGATAAGACTAAGGTTATGTTCAATGACCATGTCAAGCCGAGGCCAATCCGTGTGGGAAATGCTACTCTCGAAGTTGTGCTAAAAGAAGCCGACAGACGCATTCAGCTAGGATGGGCGGCATTCGGGAAACTTCGACATATCTTCTCATCGTCCATACCACAGTGTTTGAAGACAAAAGTCTTCAACCAGTGCGTCCTCCCCGTAATGTCGTACGGAGCAGAGACGTGGACACTGACAGTGGGTCTGGTTCACAAATTCAAGGTCGCTCAGCGAGCTATGGAGAGAGCTATGCTTGGTATTTCTCTGATGGATAGAATTCGAAACGTTGAAATTCGTCAGAGAACCAAAGATACTGACATAGCATTCAAAATTAGCAAGCTGAAGTGGCAATGGGCCGGACACATCTGCCGCAGAACCGACGACCGATGGGGCAAACGGGTTCTGGAGTGGAGACCACGTACGGGACGACGCAGAGTGGGACGACCCCCCGCCAGATGGACGGATGACCTGAGGAGGGTCGCTGGTGGGGGTTGGATGAGGATTGCAAAAGACCGCGTGCAGTGGCGAGCCTTGGGGGAGGCCTATATCCAGCAGTGGAGAGACACAGGCTGATGATGATGATGATGATGATGTGTATTTCTACTAACATAGTTCTAAGTTAAATTGTTATCGAATCCGAAATAAATGAATTATTATTATTATTATGGAACTCTTCACACTCGCCGATAATCTGAATAATAAATAAAATAAATTCCATTAAGACAGTAATTTTAATAACAAATCTATTGTTTTAAAAATAACCTACCTAACTTTGTACTGTATTGTTTGTGTGTATTTTTAAATATAGCCTTTTCATTACGTGTAAATAATGATGTTAGTCACTGCGATATCACTGAAACAAAAAGCCGAATATTTTCGTCTCTGTTGATTATCACACAATAGATTTGGTTCGCGTACCTACCTACAGATTTCACATGATATTATAATTTGAAAAGCCCAATAATAAGCGTCTGTCCAAGGATTTGTCCAACAGCTCACGGAGAAATATTGTTGCTAGTGAAAAAAAAACTATTAAGTATATATATATTTTTTTTTGTTTAAATTTACCCATATGGGAAGGCAAAGGAACTTGTCCATACAGCCTCGTCAATCGTAATGTTTTTTCTTTTTCAATTTTAGGTAATAAGGCCTAAGCCATTTCTTTAGTACGTCTTGTCCGTTTTTTATTCGTCATAGTCCGAGGATAGGTCTTAATTCGTGTGTTTTTTCTCTCTAAGTAGGTAATATTGTTTTAGCCGTTTTTTCATATATGTCTTAGCCGTTTTTTTTTTTTGGTATCGTTAATGCTACTTTCTTTTTTTTTATATTCTTCCAATTGTAGTTTTTATATATCTGTAGATAGATTTATAATTATCTTGGTTCGATAATAAGTCCTGGGTGTTGCGCGGGATATTTTCCAATGTACTGTATAATGTCGTTCGTTGATTATCAAATTCAGGGCATTCAAAAAATATATGGTGTAATGTCTGATCGGATGTATTACAATATTCGCAAGTTGGGATATTAAGTATCTAAGGTGTTTGTGGTAAAATAAATAAATCCTACAATGAAATACCTGCTTACTCATTTAATAATAATTAAAAATAATGAAATATAAATCTAAATACAATATTTCGAAGCCTGACAAATAGAATTGTCTATGACATGCGTCTGCATTTTAAAAAGTAACGTAAAGGCGGACGAGCTGTCAATGGGGTGTATCAGGCAAAGCTTTTTGTAGATGTCGCTAGCGGCAATGGTACCTTGTTTTACACCTATGTCGCATCATTTTTTAAATGTTTTTGTAGTTTTTTATTATTTTTATAACAGAAAAATGTATTTTCAATTAACGTTACCTATCTTAAAAGACGAATTAAGAAAGCGGAAAATAGAACAGCAATTTTCAGATCACCATATCTTTGATTTCGCTTGGAAATCTCGACTTAAAAGCTGCTGACTTCAGTAATATATTCAGAAAATAATAAATTTCGTAATAAAAATACAAGTTTTCTATGCAACTGACAGTTATATCATGTGCCAACTATCATGATAAAAAGTTAGTGACACACCCCATTTGGCCTAATCTGCCATAGGAAAAAGAACATCGCTAGTCGTGGTAGGCGGACTGATGGTAGTTATTTACCAAGTCTGCCGGGGCAAGGAAGTATCCACCGTTCGTGCCGATAAACCCAGTAAAGTGTATCCACACGTTTCGGGATCAGGCTCTAATTGCCGTCATGCACAGTCAAGACGCATTGTGATAGGGATTGATATCAGTCATGAGTGCCTGATCCCAGTTGCTAACATTAATGGACCTTGCGCGCCATTTACTAAGTTGCTATATTCTGGTAGTAAGCTGTACTGCTCTGTGCCTCAGCTGTACTGAGGGGGTTCCGGGTTACTGGACCTTCGCCGGTGTAGCTCTCCTCTACGTCTTGCTGAACTAAAACCTGGCGTATTTTCGATTCCAGGACCCTACAAATCGAACGATCTGCTGAAGAGGAACCCTCCTCGCAGCCACTCACAACTCCACACCAATAATATTTATTAATTTAAATAATTATAATTAATATTTAATTTATTTGTGATATTTCTCGAGTTTGGTACGTTAGAGACATCGATGAGCTTGCCAGTTGTCCTGATTGGCTTATAGTTAAGTTGGCTAAATATGAATCCGCTTTTTTATAAGCGTGGTTTCTGACCACCCTGGAAGGATCGTAATGATACTTTTCTTTATTTTTTTATCATATATATCCTTTACAAACAGCCATTTTGAATAGTCGATACCTATGTACTTACTAAATGATGCATTCCTTTGTACTCTATCGATTATCGAAAGTCAGTGAACCTAAAAGTGTGTTTAACAATACCCCAATGGGTGTGTTATGTATGTTCCGGAGAAACGATCATCCGCTCCATTCGAGTTTTACTCGTAAATTATTTCGTGAAATTCATTTCAAAATACGATGTTCTGTATAATTTGAATTACGGTGTGAATTATAGTGCAGCGCGCCTCGATGGCTGCCTGGTGGTGCTCGGGATGTGGCTGTGGAGTGTGGAGGCGACCAATTCCATATTTTAATATCAATTAACCACGCTATGAAGGGAATATGGAGTGATCGAAACATGACTATCAGGACCAAAATAAGACTTGTCCGCAGTCTCGTTTTCTTCATATTCCTGAATGCTACCGAAATCTGGACTCTTGGAGCCAATGACCGAAGCCGCGTCGACGCCTTCGAAATGTGGAGCTGGAGGCGTATGCTGCACATCCCGTGGACAGCGCGCAGAACAAACTTATCAATACTCAAGGAGCTCAAAGTCACTACCAGGCCCTCTTCCATCTGCCTGCAATAAGTCCTTGATTATTTTGGTCATATAGCCCGTAAAAGCTCTGGCAATCTGGAAAGGCTGCTGGAAAAATTTAAGGCAAGAGACCCCATGGCCGGAGCCCGACACGATGGTCAGACCAGATCCGCACCACACTTCACACCCAAGTCCACGAGGCCCTGCACGCCGCCGGCGCCGTAAGCAGACCCGGATGGCGCAGCATCGTCCGGGACAAAGTGATCCGAGGAGAGGGTCACGGCCCTCAGCATTAAGGAAAACGACGCAAGGCGAGGAGGATCCTGGAGTACTATTGGGTGCCTGTCGGGGCGCATTGTGCTGCATATCTTAATTGTGTAAGTTGTATCTATTTTGCGATGAATAAACGTATTTCTTTCTTTTTTTCTATATAAAAATAATAAAAATCCATTTATTGTCACATAACAGTATCACATAGTTTTACAATTTCGAACAATATGTGACAAAGAAATCAGGTGTCAGCTGTTGTCGTGCAGCAGTACTAGTACTTAGACCTGCACGACGCTGTTTTTCAACCTGTTCCTGTTCTCACGTAGTGATAATATATGTTTTAATTACAGTGTAGACACTTATAAATTAAAAGATTCAAATTCAAATAGTTTATTAATCAAAAATACTTATTACTAGGGTTTCACAAAAAATAATCCTACAGAAGATGTAGGTAGGCACTTTTACAAATAATATCTAAACTAGTAATTTAGAGAAATGTGTCGCTGCTAGCTAAACTAATAGTCTTTCAACTACTGTTAAATATAGCTAGCAGGTCTCTTTCCGGGAAGATAAAGATACACAATTATACTAAAAAGCTAGGTATACATGCATGGCAGAGTAGATGAATGGGGCTCGCTTCGTCAGGAATATCAACATTGTTACAGACCCTTTAATTATATATTTTCTAGGGCTAATAATTAAAATCAAGCTAAATAATAAAAACTAATAATCGTATAAAAATAACATTAACAAACCAATAAAACAAATATATCTGTGGTGTCAAGAAAAAAGGGGATAAGTACAAAACTTTAACTTTTCACTAGAGGCAAATTAAAAAAACAACTCATTTCTATAATGGGGTGCATCACTAACTTTTCATCCCGATAGATGGCGCATGATAGATGGTACCTAATATAACTCTCAGTTGCATAGAAAACTTGTATTTTTATTAGGAAATTTATTATTTTTTGGATATAATGCCGAAGTAGGCAGCTTTTAAGGGTACAAATCGAGATTTCTAAGCGAAATCAAAGATATAGTGATCTCAAAATTGCCTTTCTATTAATAAAACCTTTTTTCTTTTTAAATACGGTGTGCGCTTTCTTAATTCGACTTTTAAGGTAGGTAACGTTAATTTAAAATACATATTTCTCTTATAAAAATATAAAACTACAAAAAGATTTAAAAAAGATGCGATATAGGCGTAAAACAAGGTACCATTGCCGCTAGCGACATCTACAAAAAGCTTAGTCTGATACACCCCATTAGAAAATTGTAATTTATACTTTAGGTACGTCCACTCATCTCACCATGCATAACTGAATTACTGGCGGTAAAAGCGCGATACTGAAATAACTCGATTGAACTCTCTTTACTTATTTATACATTTTAATGTTACGACTAGCCCCTTTATGTACGTAGGGGTGTAAAATAAACTGTACTGTTTATAAACTCATCTTCTTATTGTATTGACGCATATGAATGTTTTGAACAAATAGGTGCAAAAATCTAATTTTTATTTTTTTAGACTCATCTCCTTTTTCCTTGACACCACAGATATTATATAGAGCAAATAAAAAAAGCTGTGTGTATGTATGTTTGTTTGTCTCGTCTTCACGCCCATATACTACCACGCGCGGCAAACTAATTATTTTATTTTATTTTATTAACGAAAATAGGTACAATAAAAGTAATGCCATCAAAAATATAACATGTATAATATTTATTATTTCTAATTCATCTACTATAGATACTTTTGTCGCTCTCTCGACTACTACGATAAGGAATTGTCTCATCTTCACTTATTTAACTCTAGTGTTAATAAATTTAAAAGAAAACATATGTTCTCTAAATCAAAATAATATAACATTTCTAATGAGTAGCTGTTTATATATGTAGTATTAGTCATATTGTTTCTGCTATGATATAACTTACTATCTCAATTCAATTTTGATGTTAATAATTTCTTTTTTGCTTAATTGTTAATCTGCTGTGCATGTTTGTGTTCTCGTTTATTGTATTTTGTGTAAATTCTCGACACTCAAGGTCTTGTTAATGGTAATTAATTATGTTTGTAATATTATTTAAATGACTGTTTGCTGTCAAAATAAAATTAAATAAAGTAAATAAAATCAAGTCTCACAACTCAGATCTTTACCGTAAAAAGTTGTGTGATCTATGCAACACTAAGTCGGTTAATTGATTTAGTCCTTTGGTTCGCTTGAAACAACTTGGATACAGTCAGAACTAATAAAATACGATTATCAAAACATATATGTACTAATCAAAGTGGTAATAATGGTTTGACCGTAAACAGGCAATAATCCATATTTATGTATATTAGGCACAGCGTAGCCAGTTTTTTTTTGCCAAGTCATGATTTTGTTACTTTTTGAGTGAAAACAGCGGGATTCTTTTTTGAATTGCATAGTAAAAAAAACGTATATAATCAGAAGTTTCACTTCCACTCCTCTCTCTCCCGCGCTCCTATCTTCATTACGGGTCGGGCCGGCGGCCAGTACACACTTGTTTGTGCCTTCGCTTCGCTTCCTCAGCACGCTTCGCACACGGTCGGGTTATCCCCGAAAAGCGGGACTGAGTCTGTTGGGACATTTAATTTTTAATTAAAAATCGGGACGTCTGGCAACACTGGTTAGGCACAACATTACTGCTACAAGCAAGTAAAACTAACAAAAAATATATATATATTTCTAAGTTAGTTAGTAAAACTAACTTAGAAACTACTTAAATAAGATCGTGGCTGTAAAGTAGCCGTGTCAGTTTACATTCTAAATACCTAATAATTATAATTTACAGATATTACATACAGATGCTAGATAATTAATAAAATTATAATATAAAAAAACGTGTCATCTTATAATCTAAATAATAATGATATGTCAATTAAACATAAATTCATAGATGTAAAAAGGCCGTGTCATCTTACATTTTAATAGCATTAATGTTAATTAATATTCGTGGCTGTAAAATTACGTAATTAGCTAACCTAACAACATCGTATCAACCATATTAATATTAATAAATAAATAAATAAATAAATATTTCCAGACAGGTCACACAGCGCCATCTAGTTTCCGTGGTAAGCTACGAGGCTTGTGTTACGGAAACTAGATGGTTGATAAACTACATATTATACTTTTTTTTTTTTGTAAATATATACATATTATACATATAAACACCCAGACCGAGACAAATTATACAATGTAGAACTTGCCCCCGGTGGGAATCGAACCCACGACCTCCCGAGTTCACGGCAACGTTTGTTACCACTAGACCACGGAGGCGGTCAAAAATATATTTTAAATAAATATATTGACTTGGCAAACGCACTAAACAATCTAATTTAATATAATATGTATTGTATAAGAAAATTATTAATATTATTATTATTCAGCAAACAAAATAATAGTAACCTACTAATTAACCGATTTTGATGAAATTTAACTTTTTTTTTACCACTAAAAAATGCAAGTAAAACCGGGTCAATCAGCTAGTTCGAAATAATTTAGTATTTTGATAACAGAATGATGATGAACGAATTCCGCGTTATTAAACTAACGTACCTACCAAAAAATCTATCAAACTTGACCTAAATTTTATGACCGGTCATTTAACGCAATATTTAGTGTGCTAAGTGTAAAATGCAAGTTTCGGATAACGTAACTGCTGTAGTTACGTTTTTTTATTTTACATTGCGTGTTATTGCAAGTTTGGCTATAATAACAGGCAATGAACATCGAAAATTCAGTAAAAAAAACTCTACTACTATAGTTGCGTTTACGAAACTTCACTGTCACACTAGGCATACTAATCTCTTTTTTACTAGGCATCAAAAAAAGAAAGTGAAATCACATTTAATACTCCACTATAGACCCATTATGGCAACTTGCAACAAAGCTTGTCAACTTAGCGTACGAAACTCAAGAAATGTCACACATAAATTTAATAGATTTTAACCTCAAACTGCGCAAATACACCAACAGGTTACAAGTTGCGCCCTTAGCCAAGTAGTTGTCTTTTTTTTATTTTTTTACAATGGACAAATGCGGACTTAATGCCGCGGCATTCTCTGACAGCCAAATTTAGACAGTATAGATGGTAGGTGCAATCATTAATTAAGTTATTCTTAACAGTACTACTACTAATACATATACAAATACATAAATACGCATATATATATAAATATATAAACATGAATAAACAATAATATAAAACTACTACCACGACATCTCAATCCCGTACCAAACTCGAGAAATATCACAAATAAATTAAATACTTATTAATTAAATGTATTTATTTACATTAATAAATATCTTTGTGTCCCGACCAGGAATCGAAACGGGTACCTCCCAGTCTTAATCCACGGACTTAACCGCTAGACTACGGAGGCAGTTTATTATATATATAACTATACTACATACAATATCCACTTATACACGCTGTTTTGATTTTATACGATATATTTTTTCATATTATTTATTAGTTTGTTATCCCTTTTTGTATACCTTTTGTTTTTTTTTTTTTGTATATTTATATCATTTATTTATTTATAAACAAACAGTATAAAATAATTACAATATAAATTAAAACTAACTACTTAAAAGTAAAAATTAAAATAAATATAAACTAAACCTAATAAAAAATAAACTATAAGTAAAACATGTCCTCTAGAGACGACCCTTCAGTGATAGTCCCAAGAAGACTGGCAACATTTCCCCTCTGTATAGCTAAGCTAATACGTTGGCAGAAATAATTGCCAGCCTTCCTGTCTCCAGACTTTTCCGTTAGCCGTTTGGACAACTCCTTGGCCAGACGCTTCGAATGAAAGATACCTTTTTCCGATATATTTATTATGGATTTGGACTTGGGTTATAAACATAAATCAACCTTACCTAAATAAATACATATTACAATTATTTCCCAAAAAGCGTAAATAATTGTCGCCAAATGACCTTGGCATTGCCAATCAGTCTATTACATAACGTAGGTACGTTTTATGTTACGTAAGTACAACACAACGGTTTAATGCACTGGAAAATTGAATTGAATTTTTAGGTAGGAAAATAGAATCAAGCTGGCATAGTTATATTTCAGTTTACGAACACAGCGCAATTGGAGTAGATTATTTTAGAGGTCCTCCAGCGGCATATATAACTTGAAGTATGGGAATTTAGACAGCGCCATAAATAAATATATATATATATAATACATTATAATCATCATTACATTCCCTCAGCATCTGTTGGCACACTCCTTGATCGAAAAAAAAATACACTGAGCATGGCGGTGTGCCTTCGTCTCGGAGCCCGGACTGTTCACTCACACCAGTGTCGGTGTGGAGAGCCCGTGGAACATCTCAGACACCATGGGCTTTCTTGCGCTAGAATTGCTGGCCGCATTCCTCGTCACGCTGCTTTGAACGACATCATTCGAAGGGCTTTTGCCACTGCTGGAGTACCCGCGATCCTAGAACCCTCTGGGATTGCGCGGAGCGATGGCAAAAGACCCGACGGCGTGACCGTTGGGCCGCGGAAACTTGGCAGGTCCCTGGTGTGGGATGCGACATGTGTAGACACATTAGCCCCATCACACATCCAGGCGACCTCGTCAAGCGCGGGAAGTGCGGCGGTTTCTGCTGAGAACCTCAAGCTGCGCAAATACGCCAACCTCAGGTTACGAATTTGCGCCGTTTGGGGTCGAGACGATGGGCCCATGGGGACACTCAGCCAAGCGTCTGGCCAAGGAGTTGTCCAAACGGCTAACGGAGAAGTCTGGAGACAGGAAGGCTGGCAATAATTTGTGCCAACGTATTAGCTTAGCTATACAGAGGGGAAATGTTGCCAGTCTTCTGGGGACTATCACTGAAGGGTCGTCTCTAGAGGACATTTTTTACTTATAGTTTATTTTTTATTAGGTTTAGTTTATATTTATTTTAATTTTTACTTTTAAGTAGTTTTAATTTATATTGTAATTATTTTATACTGTTTGTATATTACTTCATTAAATACATTATAATAATAATAAAAATCTTTATTGTAAAATAAATATACATTACAATTTAGTTGTTACATAGGTTAGGACATAAAATAAATCGTACATAGTAACAAAAGCAGTTTAGCTGTGATATCTGAAATAGTCGGTGGACGGTGTTTCAGATGTCATTGTAGGAATTAGTACTTACAACATTTTATTTTACTCCAGACAATATTTATTTATATTTGCTGAAGACAGGATATAATAATTGTTTGTGTATATGCATGTTGGTGTACGTGGGTTTGAGTGAATGTATTTAAGTAAGTATGCAGGTGTTAGCAACAACCTATTTCTTAAAATATTATTTTATGATTTTAAACATTATCACATCTCTTAAAGTTATCTGGTACAAGTGTAACTTTAAAACGTACAAACTTCGTTATCGAATGGAGAACATACAACTGCGTGGAATTTGTAAAATAACAAATATATTTATATTTTATTCTAGAATAAAAATAAAGAACTACGTATTTTTGATTTTAATTATTCAGTTATAAAATCTTAAGTTACGGTGCAGAGAAGTTATCCTAAAAATATCGCAACTCATACTGACCCTAATCAAGTAGGTAGCGAGAGGTCAACGATCGCGCGAACGTTTTTTCTCTTCTAATTTCGTCTCTCGGCTATGGGCGAGATTAATTAAGAATAACACTCCCTAGCCTTTAGGTATTTATCACGACTTTCAGTAGTGCAGTAGTGTTTCGTTTTTCGGATAATGATTATCTATCAAAAAAAGCCACTTTTTATTTCAAATATAGGATCTACTAATGACACCTCAAGCCTATTTTTTTATTTGACATTAGATGTTTAATATAATTAAAGTAATATACAAACAGTATAAAATAGTTACAACATAAATTAAAACTACTTAAAAGTAAAAATTAAAATAAATATAAACTAAACCCAATAAAAAAAAAAACTATAAGTAAAAAATGTTCTCTAGAGACGACCCTTCAGTGATAGTCCCAAGAAGACTGGCAACATTTCCCCTCTGTATAGCTAAGCTAATACGTTGGCAGAAATAATTGCCAGCCTTCCTGTCTCCAGACTTTTCCGTTAGCCGTTTGGACAACTCCTTGACGCTTAGCTGAGTGTCCCCATGGGCCCATCAAGGGCCAAGATCAAGCCTATTTAAGTCATTTATACATTTAAGCCACGCTCAAACGAACGCCATCTGTCAGAGGCTGCAGTGGCGTGCAAGGTTGCGATCTGCCTGCAGTGTTGCATGTTCAAACCAAACGCATCTTGCGGCTATACGCGGCTTTCAGTACAGTATTTTGCACTACGGTTGCAACAACTTTGACTGGATTACTTGATGTGTCTGTTGTCGACCCGAAAGAACATACCTGCGTCTATTCAACGGCCGACAACCAAATCTCGAGCTATGACGGACTACGTGAACTACGGCGAAACTCGGGAAAAGCGATCTAGGGCTCCATGCCAATGAGCTCTACTGCAGTATCTACAGCCTGTGGCATAAGACGCAAATAATCGTTTAAATATCGCTGGGCCGATTGCCGATGAGGTATGCTGGTGTATTGTTTAAAACAATAAGCTGATAAATATCTGTAATCTCCTTTCATTTCTATTTGTTATGGTTATTTTCACGTTCTAAGAACGTGTCAGAAAATACATAACATTGCCTACAAATTGAAACAATACGAATTAGTCTACGCACATAAACACTAGAGATGTGAGAGTATTGTGCTAGTAAATAATGGCGTGATATGATCATTTTATCGCTGTCTTTACCTGTCAGGTACGCATTTTGTTAGCGGTCAGTCTGTCTATGCTTTATTTTTTTATAATTTTAACGGGTCTTTACGCAATTTACAACTTGTAATGCAACGTGGCTGAAATGTCGGGAGAAATCAATCAAATCAAATCAAATCAAAATATTTATTTCCATAGGTTATCTTGTAACAACTTGGATATTGTCAGCACTAAAATAATATAAAACAAAAACATAAAAAAAATATAAACAAACATAAGTTAGGTAATCATGGTTAGACCGTAACAGGTAAACAATCCAGATTTATGTGTGTAATAATAGCATTATTGTCATAAGCAAGGTAATTATAATAATAAGGTAACTTAATAACTACTTCATATAAGATCGTGGCTGTAAATAGGCCGTGTCAACTAAATATAAATTCGTGGCTGTAAAAGGGCCAATACATATGTAAATCTTGTAAAGACCCGTTAAAATTATGAATTTGCACAAAAGTTTAAAAAGTTTAATAATGCTTATTTTGTTAATTTAATTGAAGAGTGTGTTAAGAGGGTTTAATGCCCTCTCGCTCGCACGATCCAACATTTTCAATAATTTTTCATGTCTGTCATGAGAAATGTCAACTTACTAGGGAAAAAAAAAATTTTAGATACCTAATATTACATTATTAGATCATGATCATTTCAGCCCATAGACCTCCACTGCTGGATATGTGCCTTCCAGAACATATATCTGTTCTATTTGGCCTACATTCGCCACCCTGCCAGACGTTTTTTCATGACAATTTATTAACGATTCCATAAGTAGGTATTAGTGGAACCGGGACCGAGCGCTTAACGTGCTCTCCGAGGCACGGGAACAGTGGTGTTGTAAATCTATAACTGCAGTACGTAAGAAAAGTGTATTTCTCATTGGTACATACCGGGTGGGTTTGTAGGAACTCTCTATTACTATTGCTAGACACTTGGTCGAATTGACAACTACTCCAAAGCGTTTCGACCATGACCTAATATTAAATAGATCTGTATTAATCCAAGCTTTTGCTCTATTAAGGGTGTCGACATCTGTCTGCACACAGAGCTGCAAGTCATCCGCATACAGGTGGTAGAGACTTTTATTCTCCCAACTTGCCTACATCCAGCAGTCGACAGACACAGAGATGTATATTTGTTAGTATTCATACTCAAAGATGTGGAGTCCGCAATTTATCATCCATACATTAAAAAAAAAAAAAACATTTTATGAATGAAAATGTGATTTAGACCGTTCCGAATTGATATTACGCTCTGAGCATCCAAATCGCGATATTTGATTCGGAACGAGGTCAGTGTTTCGTTTTAAGCGCTCTGAGCACGATTCGGAATGAGAGGTTAATATTTTTTTTTTTTTAGTATGTAACCCACTGTTTTGGAGGAATGAACTGTACAAATAATATTAAATCTTTCTGTCTTAAGATCTAATAATTTATAATATTGTAATTTTTATGTCCTAGCTGTGATTTTTCTGAAAATAAATGAAACTGTTTTGGAGGAATGAACTGTACAAATAATATTAAATCTTTCTGTCTTAAGATCTAATAATTTATAATATTGTAATTTTTATGTCCTAGCTGTGATTTTTCTGAAAATAAATGAAACTGTTTTGGAGGAATGAACTGTACAAATAATATTAAATCTTTCTGTCTTAAGATCTAATAATTTATAATATTGTAATTTTTATGTCCTAGCTGTGATTTTTCTGAAAATAAATAAAATAAAAATAAAACAAAATAAAATCAATTTCGCCGAAGTATCGCCGTGCTTCTATAGTGTGTAAAAGCCTTAAGTATTATCTTGTACTAATCACCATTTCCTACAATTAATAAACACAGGATAGGTACAAGGAAAAAGTGAAACGACCATTGCAAAAGAGCACTTTCGTTTAAAATGAACTATGCAATTACTTCACGTCTTACAAACAACTTGTATACATTACGCTCTCGTATTATGCGTAAATAGAAATTAGCTTATTGGTATAGATAGTGTGATAGATATGTGACTCTGCGACAGCTTAGTGGGGAACATTTATATCACCTTCGCTCGTACAAACAAAGATATATATTTTTTTTTTCTAAACTTTGTGCACTAGGTACACAGGCGGACTTAATGCCGCTAGGCACTCTTACTAGTCAACCTTAGGGACAATTTAGAGCATTTGTTATATAAGGCTTATATTTAAGCATATATATTATATAGAGGCAGGTTATATGAGGTATGTGAAAAAAACAAAATAAATAAAACTTAAATACTTAATCTTATATACTATATACAAAACTATATACTATATACAAAACTATATACTAATCAGTATATAAGAATAGTATTGTCAATATACGACAATGACAGGGTTGATGGGTTTTTGTTTTAAAAAAGAAGAAAAAAAAAAAGGATGACCGGGGGAGCTCGGACCGAGAGGTCGACAGAGCGAGTATTTTTATAAATATTAGGATTAAAATAATAATAAGGTAAAGTCTACCGCGTAATAGTGTCCCACGTAGATAAGTGTTTAGTTTTTCTACATATGTAATTATTTCTAAAATATAAAGTATAAAAAAAAGTTTTAGGCATTTTTAATAAAAAAAAGGAGTTTCGTAGAATCCTCTCCGTAACAATTAAAAGCAACTACATCCAACCGCAGGCGTTGGATAATCATGTAACTGCAAAGGGCAGGTTACAGTATACACTAAATAGACTACATACTATCATTATATACATAATAGAACACATATGTACATATAAATAATAATACATACATTTTTATATAATACAATATCATATATTTATATAATATGTATTTATATAACTGCCTTCGTGGTCTAGCGGTTAAGTCCGTGGATTTAGACTCGGAGGTACCGGGTTCGATTCCTGTTTGGGACACCAAAAGACGCTGGAGACATCGACGAGCTTGCCACCTGTCATGATTGGCCTATAGTAAAGTTGGCTAAATGTGAATCCGCTTATTTATAAGCGTGGTTTCTGACCACCCCGAACAGGAAACGGTCGTGATGATACTTTACTTTTATTTATATAATACTTACAGTTACTGGGAGCTATAAGATGTCTCAAATCTGAGTGTATTTTTAACAAATGTAGTCTATCAACTTCCGAGTATGAAATAAAATTACGGCAGCCGGGCAATAAATAATAATAAATAAATAAATATTTCCAGATAGGTCACACAGCGCCATCTAGTTTCCGTGGTAAGCTACGAGGCTTGTGTTACGGAAACTAGATGGTTGATAAACTATTATTATACTTTTTTTTTTGTAAATATTTTATATTATACATATAAACACCCAGACCGACAAATTATACAATGTACAACTTGCCCCCGGTGGGAATCGAACCCACGACCTCCCGAGTTCACGGCAACGTTTGTTACCACTAGACCACGGAGGCGGTCATAATATGCAAGGAACATAATACAAGCAGACGGGTCACATAATATTTATATTAAGTCAAATCTTGCAGTTAGTTTATTTAATACTTATTGACGTTAAATATTATAGCATGAAGGTCACAGTCGGTTCGATTCCCGCTCATGTACAAATATGATAGTAATTAATTTAATTTATATGTAATTACTTGAAAATCTAGTGAATTGTATTATTTTTAGTGTGGCCAAGTCTTGCACTCCCAATTGTCTTGCTCTGACTCAATGCGCTGCTAAATAAATAAATTAATAGTTTTTTCCTGTAGTATAAATAAATAAAATAAATAAATAATAAATATTTCCAGACAGGTCACACAGCGCCATCTAGTTTCTGTGGTAAACTACGAAGCTTGTGTTACGGAAACTAGATGGTTGATAAACTACATATTATACTTTTTTTTTTTGTAAATATATACATATTATACATATAAACACCCAGACCGAGACAAATTATACAATGTACAACTTGCCCCCGGTGGGAATCGAACCCACGACCTCCTGAGTTCACGGCAAAGTTTTGTTACCACTAGACCACGGAGGCGGTCATTTATTCATTTTAAATTTAATTATTATTTCTTAATAAACCTACTGGACATGTCACCCCCTGAGCTTGGGGTTTTTACAGTAGGACTTTAGAGCTGGGGCCCAGCTTGAGAAGACAACCCCGCTGCCCAGGATCCCCGTGACGCCTCGTTGTTCACTTGGGATCGGCAGCGCTCTCCGGGTCCCCGTCTTCAGGACCCCTACGTACAGTCAACGGATGCATAATGAGTGATAGGGCTAAGTTTTGGCTTACGACCCTCCCTTATATAATTGTAAACTCATTGCTCTTGTATTGTTAACTTCATTTTCTTAATATATTAACTACCATTGTTTAAATTATTTGTTTTATTTCAATGTCACGCATAACGTGACAGTACTATAAGAGTGTTATCACCCCTACCATTTTGCGGAGCAATATGATTTGCATCATAACACAATCCAATGTTTTTGTATTTATTGTAATTTTAACATGTGGCAAAGGCAATTTTATCTTATTTATTATTTTATTTATTTATTATTTTTATTGTTTTGCATGCATTAACAATAGATTAGAATAGTTATAGCTTAAAGTTTTATCAAAATTATTATTATTATTTTAAATTGTAAATATTATTATTTATATATTGACCGCCTCCGTGGTTTAGTGGTAACAAACGTTGCCGTGAACTCGGGAGGTCGTGGGTTCGATTCCCACCGGGGGCAAGTTGTACATTGTATAATTTGTCTCGGTCTGGGTGTTTATATGTATAATATGTATATATTTACAAAAAAAAAAGTATAATATATAGTTTATCAACCATCTAGTTTCCGTAACACAAGCCTCGTAGCTTACCACGGAAACTAGATGGCGCTGTGTGACC
Source organism: Tinea semifulvella (assembly GCA_910589645.1). Lineage (NCBI taxonomy): Eukaryota > Metazoa > Arthropoda > Insecta > Lepidoptera > Tineidae > Tinea > Tinea semifulvella. The sequence continues at coordinate 11,035,824 of OU342599.1, forward strand.
TGTCTGGAAATATTTATTTATTTATTATATATAAAGATTAAAGTTTTTAATTTTTTGTGTTATACTTCACGAATGATATAAATATATCAGTCGTGTTATGATCATTACAATCATTGACCTTCTCCTACCTATTGTCACGCATATTCTAAACTTTTCTCTCACCTTAGGTCAATTTCCTACGCAATGGCGTAAAGCCTTTATTATACCGCTCCCGAAAATATCATCTCCTACACTTTCGACCCACTTTCGTCCCATCTCCATATTACCTTTCCTATCTAAGGTCTTAGAGTCCGTAGTCCACAAGCAGTTATCCAGTTTCCTAAACTCTAATGACCTTTTAAACCCCCTCCAGTCTGGTTTCCGTCCTGGTCATAGCACAACTTCAGCTTTACTCAAAGTAACTGAAGACATCCGAAGTGGCATGGAAGAAACCAAGGTTACAGTTCTTGTACTCATTGATTTCACAAATGCCTTTAACACAGTAGATCCTGATTTACTCATCGCCATTTTATCTCGTCTAAAGATCTCATCGGAGACCCTGATTTGGTTTTCTAATTATCTGCATGGTCGCCAGCAACAGGTTAGAATTGATCAGGTGTCATCGGGGTGGTGCGATCTGGCATCGGGCGTCCCCCAAGGAGGCATTCTTTCGCCGCTACTCTTCTCGCTGTTTATAAATGTCATTACCCGTTGTCTTCATTGTCACTACCACCTGTATGCGGATGATTTGCAGCTCTATGTGCAGACAGATATTACTACTCTAAATAGTGCAATAGCTTGGCTTAACTCTGATTTATCTAACATATACTCGTGGTCAACACGCTTCGGGGTCGTTGTCAATCCGAGCAAGTGCCAGTCAATTATAGTTGGGAGTTCCCGGTTACTGAGCAAGGTAGATTTAAACAGTGTTGACCCCGTTCGGTTTGACAACGTCCCGATTGCTTTCAGTAGCGAAGTCAAGAATCTGGGTGTGCAACTTGATTCTAATCTGAACTGGTTATCGCAGGTCAATAGTACGAGTCGTAAAATATTTGCTTCACTGCACTCTCTCAATAAACTCAAAAATTTTTTGCCGTTAAAAGCTAAAATAACCCTTGCCCAAAGTCTACTCCTTCCTCTCCTCGACTATGGTGATGTGTGTAGCGTCGATCTCTCAGAGGTGTTGCTGAACAAGATGGAGCGGCTACAAAATACATGTATCCGGTTCATATTTTGTTTAAGAAAATATGATCACATCTCTGAGTATCGTGCTAAGTTAGGGTGGCTACTAATTCGCTGTCGCAGGAATCGTAGAATCCTCTGCCTACTCTATTCTATACTAAATGAGCCTGCCACACCGAAATACCTCAAGGACAAATTTACCTATCTCTCCTCAATTCATGATAGATCTCTTCGTTCGTCACACAATTCTGTTCTATCTATCCCTTCTCATCACTCTAGCTTTCAGTCTAACTCATTCGCAGTAGTGGCCGCAAATCTCTGGAACAGTTTACCTGTTGAAATTCGCCAAGCACCCAGCAAACCGCTGTTTAAAAAGCTGGTTTACTTTCATTACCTAAAGAGCTCCTCACAACGTATATAAGTATGTATTGTATGTAGTATATAGTAGCCAATATAGTGTGTAGTATATGTATTATTGTGTACATATTTGTATGTATGTGTATTTATTTTAATATCTAGTGTATGTAAGATTAAATGAATTTATTTGGCAACGTTTCCTACAATCGTTTGCACCTAGCCTCATGACTGTAATGTTCTGTATTGTCCCAAAGGTTGGCTGCTAGAGAATGCCTAGCGGCATTAAGTCCGCCCTTTGTACATAGTGCAATAAAGTTTTAAATAAATAAATAAAATAATACGTTAATTGTAAAATTCAGGTGAAATAAATAACGGTAGAATACTAGGGTAGCTAGTGCAGCTGGGGCCCAAGACACAAGACAAAAATTCCTGGTTTGGGCTCCAACGTGCAATGTTTTTGTCTAAAATTAGGTAGGTATATAAAAGTGACAATATAAATAAATAATAATAAATAAATATTTCAGACAGGTCACACAGCGCCATCTAATTTCCGTGGTAAGCGGTAAGCTTGTGTTACGGAAACTAGATGGTTGATAAACTACATATTATACTTTTTTTTTTTTGTAAATATATACATATAATACATATAAACACCCAGACCGAGACAAATTATACAATGTACAACTTGCCCCCGGTGGGAATCGAACCCACGACCTCCCGAGTTCACGGCAACGTTTGTTACCACTAGACCACGGAGGCGTATGTCCAAATTGTCCGAAATTTTATTTCCTAAAAAAAGTAAATAGACTATATTTGTTAAAAATACACTTGAAAAATCTTCGATATTGAAGGATTGTGCAAGCGAGAGGGAAGAACAGGCATTAAACCCCTTTTAAGAGACGCTGTGTCAGTCAGGTCCCACTGTGACAAATTTATCATTCGTTTACGATCGGATTGATGAACTGGATGTAACTTTACGTGCCGTATCTTTTCCTTTTAAATTAAAGACTGAGAAAGGAGTTCGCAAGGAAAACTCAGCTATAGCAATATTGTAATAAGGTTAATTAGTTAAGTAGATTTGAGTAGTGTCTAAATACGACTAGTTATGCATTGATGAACGTGTTGAACGCTAAGGACCGTTGTCTAACGTTAGGGACATTCCATTCATTCCTGATTCCATTGACTTAGATCAGGTATGGGCTTAGCTGAGGGCGGAATTTTGTGACTGGTCACGGGCCGTAGGTAACAAATAAATAGGTGAAAAAAGAGCGATAATTTTTCACTCATTTTTTAATTTATTAATTATTAATACTTACATTACATAATTAAGCATACTCGTTATTTTGCTCTCACTCTTGCTCAAGACATTTTATTTATATGTTGCTAACAAAAACAAAAAAAACTTTTTTCGTTTTTATTTTAATTGTAACTGCGTCGTGTCTTTCTTTTTTAGAGTTATGGATTACTCAGGTGTATGTCTGTCCTTATCTTCCAAACTACCTACTTGTGAGATGTGAAACAGACTTTTTTGCAAAAGGGTCGCACAAATCACAAACACACTTTTTTTACATAAATTTGTCATAGATTTACAAGACCACCGCTTTTGTAAAATTCACACTAAACGCTGGCCAGGCGCAGCGTGGTAAGTGTTGGCAAATTTCTTCAGGGAGAACATCGTAATTCATCGCCATTTTGTTTTCTTAGAGAAGAAGTTTTTTTCTTAGCAGCTGAGGTCTAGGACTCTGTGTAGAGACTGTCATGATCTACTATTTTTGAATGATATCCTACTTTTTGCACGAACATATAGAGTCCAAGTTTTATGTTTTGTAAATTAATTTACTGTGGATATTGTTAGTCAAAAGTGTTATGTGTTATTTTGTTTAATAATATGCTACAAATTATGGAAAACGATAAATTTGACTCTATATATGAGGCGGAAGTAGCAGTTATTTTTTGCGGGTTTCCCGCGCTGTGAACTCCCATATACCCGACGTGTTTGGGCGATATTGACGCGAATTACTCGATGAAAAGCATATTTATTTGTCGAAGTTACAGTCACGTTAATACAATATTTTTAGATTTTTTTCTTTTATTTTAAAAAAATTTGTTTCCAATATCTATGCTTAAAATGGTTAATTTTTTTACTTTTTTATTATAGGTTACCTGTACTATAGCCGCCTTAACATTTTAACCCCCTACCAGCGATCTCATTGTTATCTGTCAATCTATGTCCGGGTCCGTCACAGGGAAATACCTAATACAATATTGTTTGTATAATGTCCCATTAGAACAGTAACACAGTACGTTGAATAAAGTTGTAAGAATCGTGACGGTCGCGCGTCGCATTCATTAGTATTTACCACACTTTTATTGGCATAGTTTTTTGCACCTATGTCATAAAATCATTAAGCACAGACGTATTAAATTACGGACAAACGGATAGACAGACGGTAGAGGTTCGACTATTTTTTTTAAAGGTGCTTAACTCTTTTGACACGGCACTTTTACAGCTACGAATATATGCTTAATTGACATATTATTATTATTTACATTGTAAGGTGACACGGCCCGTATACAGCCACGAATTTATATTTAGTTGACACGGCCTATTTACAGCCACGATCTTATATTAAGTAGTTATTAAGTTACAATTACCTTGCTTATGACAATAACGCTATTAACACACATAAATCTGGATTGTTTACCCGTTACGGTCCAACCATGATTACCTAACTTATGTTTGTTTATATATTTTGTATGTTTTTGTTTTATATTATTTTAGTGTTGACAATATCCAAGTTGTTACAAGATAACCTATGGAAATAAATATTTTTATTTTGATTTCTAATATTGGGAAAGAGTGGCAACGGACTTAAAAAACTCTCGTTCACCCGAATACTAGCGCCGCCAGGTGGATGGTAGGATACTTAAAGTGCCATACATATCTTATAGGTATAGCTACTATATAGGAACTGTATTATATCCGAAATTTAATTTTTAGCCCGCAACGAATTAGCTACGCGTTAATAAATATTATGTATTTTGTTGTTTATATACCATACATATAGACCATACGATACATAGGCAGTTACTAAAAGTTACACAATACATTTAAATTTAATTTCTTACATATGTAGATACATTAGCCCCATCACACATCCAGGCGACCTCGTCAAGCGCGGGAAGTGCGGCGGTTTCTGCTGAGAACCTCAAGCTGCGCAAATACGCCAACCTCAGTACAGGTTACGAATTTGCGCCTTTTGGGGTCGAGACGATGGGCCCATGGGGACACTCAGCCAAGCGTCTGGCCAAGGAGTTGTCCAAACGACTAACGGAAAAGTGTGGAGACAGGAAGGCTGGCAATTATTTCTGCCAACGTATTAGCTTAGCTATACAGAGGGGAAATGTTGCCAGTCTTCTTGGGACTATCACTGAAGGGTCGTCTCTAGAGGACATTTTTTACTTATAGTTTATTTTTTATTAGGTTTAGTTTATATTTATTTTAATTTTTACTTTTAAGTAGTTAGTTTTAATTTATATTGTAATTATATTATACTGTTTGTTTATAAATAAATAAATTTTATGCCTTTTTTTTTACTATTTCATTTCTTACTAAGGCTGTATAGTTCGCTTGCTGACAACAATGGCCGACATGTTGATTGTATTAAACGAATTCTTTGAATGAACGTTAAATTTAGTACCCCCTACCTTCCACTAGACGGCGCCACATTCTATGTGAACCGAAATTTGACAAATGCTCTAGGTTTCCACCCCCTGACTGTAACGCCAGGGCTACCGGGGTCATTGTGGCAATTTTTCCTATATGAGAAAAAAATCTTATTACAAATAATTATTCGGCTTCACGAAATGTCTATAGATTAAAACCTTTGGATATAGTCCTTGTACTTATCTAATATATAATTTTATATTTTTTCGTTTAAAAAATTGTTATATTATTATTATTATTACTTTTTGAGGACTATCTATCGTTAAATATTTGGGGTATGGTTTGTTTGCTTCGCTTCTCATCACATCAACATCACAATGCCTAGAACAAAGCGTCCTAGACCTCCGCTGCTGGAGATGGGCCTTCCAGAACATATATCTGGAGAATTTGGCCTACACTCGCAACGCTGGCCAGACGGCTTGGCGAGGATATGATGTCAATTTTTATATGACATTATTACAATTTATTAACGATTTCACAAGTTGGTATTAGTGGAACCGGGACCGACGGCTTAACGTGCTCTCCGGGAACGGTGGTGTTGTAAATCTATGACAAATGTACTTAAGAAAAGTGTATTTCTCATTGGTACATGCCGGGTGGGTTTGAACCGACCTTTGTAGGATTTAAGGAACGCGTTCTTACAACCAAGCCACCACCGCACGACAACCGAGCCACCACCGCACCACCGCGCTTCGTTTCTGCCCCCCTCAAAATAATTAAGTAGATTTAAATAAAAACAATTATTATTCTCGTACATGTAACTCTAGCACGCACAAAGACTACAATCAAGATCGAATCGAGAACATGATGTATGGAATTTTAGACAGCGCCATGAGGTGCGACGTACGTAACGGAACTACAAATTTGAAGTAATACTTTACAGTTTTCGTGCTAGACCTACAGGTCCTTTTATATAGGTCGATGATAAAGTAGGTACAAATTGGCGATCTAAACAATGGATGACATAATTATTTGCCAGATCACTTATCCCTGTTCGCAAAAAAAATCGATTACAACCGGAAGTATGGTCGCTTCATTATATTGACAGTGGTTTAATTGATTACTTAATTACTTTGAAACGCCTAGGTGTACTATTTCCCACCTTCAAGTAAGTAGGCACGGCACTATTTACTATATATATAACCCCGCGTTCGTTTTATAGCATTTCCAACATCTCGTAGCAACTTCATAAACCAGCGCGAAATTGCGTTTTTGTTAAGAAATACAACATTTTTTAACAATGCTAACATTTTTTAAATAAAGCGAGCGGTGAGGCTACTTTTTGACAAGTATCTTCTTCGTTCATGTTTTATCATACCATGGCATCCAACACACGTGATATTATTATGGTCTTTGAATTTATTACATAAAATCGTTTAAAATACCTTTTTAACAAATATAATAGAAAACTATAAAGTATATAAAAATGGTAAACAAACCATTTTACATGTTAATGACATCTGTCAAAAATGGTTTACGTAAATAAAGATATTTTGACTTTGACTAGGGTTAGTCTTGGTATTGGGTTAGACATAAAGTACGTTGCACACTAGCGTGGATTGTCAGGAACAAGAGCTGAAGACTGGCCGTCATCAGTCAGTCCCAATCTTTATCCAAACTGCATAGATGCTTTCTCACACTTTGCTTGAAGGATTCTAGGTTGTACGAATGGGTTACGCACTGGCTGGAAGATTTAGGGATAGTGGTTACTGTATGGCATAGTTTGTCCTGTACGTGTTGCAGAATAAAGAAGAAGGGATACGGTTGAGGAGCTCTTCAGAACACGTATATCTTATAGAGCAGATTTTTAAAATGCCCAGGTCAAATATATAAGTCATTGATTGCTTTCTTTGACAATAATTTTAACAAAGTAATCTGCACCTATACTGTAAATTTACGTTCACTTAATATTTAAAACACATTAGCAATTACCAACGTCATTAATTAACTACGCTTATCATTATAATTAATTTAACAGTAAAAATAATTAAAACTTCATAAATAGAATTCAAATTAATTTTAACGAAACCTAATAAATACAAACACTAAGACTTATGCTGTATAAAGCACAGTAAGGTCATGCGTGAAATACTGTTCTCACCTCTGGGATGGCTCCGCTAAGTATATATCTTTCAGATGCTCTCAATGGCCTGCAGAGGCGGGCAATTCGGATAGTGGACGACACCACAGTCTCTAAAACTCTCGAATCACTGCAGCTTCGCCGTGACGTTGCCTCTCTGAGCGTGTTCTACAAGCTATACTACGGCGAGTGTTCTGAGGAGCTCCATAACCTTATCCCTTCTTCTCTATTCCGCAACCGAACCACACGCACGGGCCAAAGTATGCATCCACATACCTTACCCACTATCCCTACGCATACTCATAAATTTGGAGACTCTTACATCTGTCGCACGCTGAAGATATGGAATGCTCTCCCAGCCAGTGTGTTTCCCCACTCTTATAACCTGGAGTCCTTCAAGCGAAGTGTGAAAAATCTTGTTAAGCCGGCATAGTGGTAGAGACTGATGTCGGTCGTGATGACCGGCGTCAGTTGCCCCATTCTTGGACCTCGCGTACTGCTTACCATCAGGTACATGTCGTGTTCAGTATAAAAAAAAACTGTAAATGAGTGTTCCGAAAAGCTCCAAAAACATATAGAAGGGATACGGTCTTTATTCTGCAACACGTACAGGCCAAACTATGCCATACAGTAACCACTATCCCTACTACTCCGAGCCAGTGCGTAACCTTTCTCGAGTTTGGTACGCTGGAGACATCGACGAGCTTGCCACTTGTCATGATTGGCCTATAGTAAAGTTAACTAATTGTGAATCCGCTTATTTATAAGCGTGGTTCCTGACCACCCCAAAGGGAAACGGTCGTGATGATACTTTCTTTACTCATTAACTCATAAAAAAATAAGATATATTACGTTAGATTTGGCTGTATGGGCTAGACCCTTTGCCTTCCCTATCATCTCATTCATCATGCATCGGGAGAACAGAACCAAAAAAAAAAAGAACAATAAATAAATTTATATAAAAAAAAACAGTTATTTTATCAACACGTACACCGAAGGTTATTTCATAAACAGCGATAACGAGCCTGAAATTGTAGAAATATTTCCTTTTAAAAAGAAAAACCAAAAAAAAAAATACTAACCAAAAACTTTAAGCGCTATCACTGCCATTTTTCTGTGTGAAACTTTTTTATAAAATCACTATTATCCTAAATATTATTTAACATATTCGATTTTATTTCAGTCTATTTTCTTATTTCACTTTGAACGTCTGCTGGTTTTCACTGCGTGTAGGCACTAAGCTATACACTGCGAACGCTATGATGTCAAAGAATTACCTACATCATAGACCTATAATAAATGACCAGACAAACACTCGATTGATTGTTAGATACCGTGGCCCTAAAGTGGTAAACACGCGAAGCATTAATGCCATCGAAATTGACAAAAACAAACTGCAAACTTAGATACCAGTTTCGTTGAGGTTGAGACTGAAATTTTGCTTAATTTAAAAGACGAAAGATTGCGCCAATTATCGTTAAATTACTTCATTCGGAAGTATGTACCCATATAAAATTAGGAGGAGATTTAAAGCTTTTGTATCTCTCTCGTCGCACAATTTAATATTTGTAAAAATAACATGACTGAGTGTACTTTGTATGGAAACTAACCTCTGTGGTCCAGAAGTATTTTATACTTTCTATACAGGAGTTAGGGTTCCAATAACTTATTAATTGCCTGTAATATATTGTAGATCATATCCTGTTAACTCTTAAAATACTTTAATGCAACTAGTTATATGGCAATTATTGTGAAGAAAATACATTATTATTATTATTATTACTTGTGAGAAACTTCAACTTTCTAGGAAATAAAATTATGGACATTTTAGACATATTTTCACTTTCATATAATCGTAGGTATACATTTGGACAGAGAAAATTGTTAAAACATTTCTCTATTTTACTAAATATATAATCAATATATCACCAAAATGTCTGTTATTTTCTCAAATTCTTTTAAAATATAGGATTGTGCGAGCAGAAGGAATGCAATGCGTTATACCCTCTAAAAATTGTTTAAAGGTTTTAATTATTACTCCGGTTAATTAAACTATAAATATATTTCAATTACTAATATTACCATTTTTAAAACTGCGTCTTGTAAACCCGTGAAAAGTAAAAAGTATCATCACGACCGTTTCCCTTACGGGGTGGTCAGAAACCACGCTTATAAATAAGCGGATTCACATTTAGTCAACTTTACTATAGGCCAATCATGACAAGTGGCAAGCTCGTCGATGTATCCAGGCGTACCAAACTCGAGAAATATCACAAATAAATTAAATAATAATTAAATGTATTTATTTACATTAATAAATATTTTTGTGTACCGACCAGGAATCGAACCCGGTACCTCCGAGTCTAAATCCACGAACTTAACCGCTAGACCACGGAGCAGCCCGTGAGCTGGGTATAAAATGTTAAGATGGTAAATAGAAAAACCTTGGTCCTAAATTTAAACTAAATTGGTTTGGTCATTTAAAAGCATGTACGTCTAATAGTACCGGACACAAATTCATCAACAAATCGTACAGGTTCAAACAAATTCAAATGAAACAATTACCTTAGTACAATGAGAAAAAAATTCGCCTGCCCACCTAACTTGCTTTTAAACAATAGGCTACTTGACATTTTTTCTAAATGTGTTTTAAATTGTTAATATTTGCTTACGGATTCCTGAAGAAATTCTTTAGTTTTTATGGCTTTTTAATTTCTTTTTATTTTTTTATTAGTAAATGCTGTGACACCTAATGGGGTGTATCACTAACTTTTTATCACGGTAGATGGCGCATGATAGATGGTACCTAATAGAACTGTCAGTTGCATATAAAACTTGTATTTTTATTACGAAATTTATTATTTTCTGAATATATTGCGGAAGTGAGCTGCTTTTAAGTGTACAAATCGAGATTTCCAAGCGAAATCAAAGATATGGTGATCTCAAAATTACCGATCTAATAATTAAACCTTTTTTTGTTTTTAAATACGGTTTTCGCTTTCCTAATTAGTCTTTTAAAGTAGGTAACATTAAGTTAAAATTATTTTTTCTGTTATAAAAATAATAAACTACAAAAACATTTAAAAATGATGCGATATAGGTGTAAAACAAGGTACCAGGGTGCCGCTAGCGACATCTACAAAAAGCTTTGCCTGATACACCCCATTGGTACATACAATTTTAGCTATCCTATAAAGAAAATTAAACGTTAAAAAAATTTATTAACTTTTTTAACTTTAAATCGCCTACTACGACCAATTTCGTTAACTTACAATTTTGGTTATTTAGGTCATAAGGCGTCTTATCGTAAAATCAAATAATAATAATAATTAGACTCACAAATTTCAAAATTTGTAATTTAATAGCCAAAAAATCGGCAAATTTTATTTTAAAAAAAATAAAAGTCAATTATCTCGAACACGGTTAAGTTTGGGGTAGGGTGTTCTATAGTCGAATCAGTCAGAAAAGATGCAAACTACACGCCCTTAACGGATCTAGGTCGACTTTCCCTGTAACCCTGTATATTACTTATATAAGTTATAATTATATTATGTTATGCGTGTGGTAAGTGCATATTCGTCATGATCGTAGAACAGTGACGGATCTGCTATATTTAAATTTTTCATGACGGCCATTCAAAGTTAAATAACTTTTTTTGTCACTTCTTTTTTAAGTTAATACTAGTCTCATAATAAGTGCAAACCTTCTAGATTTCATTTTGGAGCCCTTTCTAACATTTGCACTATAAATTACAGACCACAAACAATATAAAACTATACTTATATAAAATCAGATTTTTTAAAATCCAACACTGTTCTACGATCATAACGAATTATATACTGCTGTGTGCACAATACAAATAAATTAATAAAGTCTTCCGGGAGCGTTTTCCGGGAGCAATATTCAGTAAATAAAAAAGCGCACTTTGCTTTGCTCGGTCTTCGTTTTATTAAGTGACGTCACTCACGCTGACAAATCTTTTAAGGTAACTTTCTAAAATCTAAAATCAGTGTGATTTTACGTACTCAGATAAAATAATGATTATAAAAAAACAAAAACTATTTTTTTTTTCAATAGACAACTAACCTATTACTAATGTAGGTATATAAGTACGAGTAATACGATCGAACAGCAAAGTTTTACATCAGTAGAATCATTTAAAATTATTTAAATAATGGCGTGCCACAAATGCCTGTAATTTTCTTACATGAATAAAGATTAAAGATATTTCGTCTTTGAAAGAGTAGGTACCTACAAGATATTTTAGAACCTGCGTCGAAGAGATCAAAATATAAGATACATTCGGGCGTTGGTTTTATTTTCATAGTGTTTTCTCTTGTTGAATTAGAACGTGTTTTATACTTCCGTAGCATGCAGGTCGGAATACTGAGGTTACCAACCTATGTGGTTATGCTTTTGAAATTATGTTATTAAAACATACGATACACATATGAAATAGGAACCACCGTATGTTTTCAGCTTTGTAGTTGTTAGTTGGGATTATTTTTAATCCAGGAAAATACCAAAAACCTGAAAAGGAATATTCAGGCGCTCCTTGGACATATAAAACTATTTTGTTTATGTAATGATATTTCATGAAACGTGAAATAATATCTATAAGAGAAATATTATTTCTTTAAATAGACTCCGGGGCTTTATTACTACATTAAAACTTACAGATGTTATCTTATTTAGAACCTTGTATTATGGCGCCAAAAAAAACCATTGAAATCCACTAGACGTTAATCATACTTTAAAAAAACGCTTTATCAAAACAACCAAACCGCGGTCATAAGAAACTCTAAAAAATAATTTTATGTTATGCATTACGTGTTATCATTAAACTAAACATAAGCTTAGTAAAATATAACACGCAATGTATGTTTTAAATGAATAACCCAGGTTTAAATCCAAGAAGAAAAGAACGCCTACCGGTACGTCATCCCACTTTCTGTTTATTATTGAAGAATGTTTTCTCTTTTTTTATACACAAGCAATACAAAAGTTATATGTGTTATTTATTAGTGCTTTGTTCTTATCTTCTATTATCAGATTATAACGCTATTTGTATGGTTAGACTCAGCGGTATCTTAAAGTGTTTATGTGGACAAAGTTCATGCAGTGCAAAGTTCGATTTCATGTTATCTGCCTGAAATAAAGTGGAATTAAAAATTTTAAAAAATAAAACCACCACCATAACATAGGAAGCCTCCATCTAAAGCGAAACGCTGCTGAAATTAACGTAATTGTGCCTAAAGTAGTCCTTTCATTTTATTTATCAGTTAATAATTCGTAGATTAGAAACTTTATCTATATTAATTAGTTACTATGTTATTAGGGCGCATATCGAAGTTAACGTTTACACGGACGATACACGTTTCAGCTGCTTTAAAACAAGCTATGGGTATCGATGGAAACACCATTTTGGCTGAGAGCCTCAAAAAACAGGTATATTAATTTATATAATTTTTTTTTTCTCTTTCTAAACTCTGTGCTGAGATATGGCATTGTAATTTGGGGGAACTCTGTAGATATAGATATGCTGTTTATAATCCAAAAAAAATGCATTCGTGCAATATTTAATCTCGGACAGTGCAACTCCTGTAGATCATACTTCCGTGACTATAATATTTTAAAATTACCATGTCTGTATATTTTAGACGCATGTTTGTTTATTAAAAACTACCCAAGTCTTTTTCGGCCTGTTAACGAAGACGGGCGAACAAATGTTCGAACTCAATATAAATACAATTTATGGAAACCTGCTACAAAACTTACCATTGTTTCTAAAAAATAGTAACCAAATGTGTATTAAAATATTTAACGGTTTGCCTATAGAATTAAAACAATTGACATCAATAATTAAATTTAAGAAGCTGTTAATTAAATGGTTAAAAGAACAATGTTTTTATAGTATCCAAGAATTTTTACATTATAAGTGTTGACAAATATAATTTTTTTTTTGGTTCTCTTCTCCCGATGGATGATGAGTGAGATGATAGGGAACTAGCCTATACAGCCAAGTCTGACGTAATATATCTTTCTTTTTCATGAGTTAATGAGATGAGGGAGATGCTGCAGAATTTGATGCTTTTCTTGGATGTACTCGCGGCACCATAGCTCAAACACGTCGGGTAAAATATGGGAGTTATTATGTATTGACATTGTCGCTTATATTTTTTCAGGGTGTTGAATATGTCTTTGGGATAGTAGGAATACCAGTTATAGAAACGTCTTTGGCATTCCAAGCTGCAGGACTTAAGTATATTGGTATGAGGAATGAGCAGGCTGCTGCATATGCTGCACAAGCTATTGGATATCTCACAGGTACTTATTTCTTCATCATCATTATCACAGAGGCCTAGACCTACACTTTCTGGGCCTTCCAGAAATTTCTGGAGAATTTGGCCTACACTTGCTATGTCACCAAGTGAGGCATGGGAATGGTGGTGTTGTAAATGTGTGTAAGAATAGTGTATTCCTCATTGGTACATGCCGGTTCAAACCAACCCTTTTAAGTTTTTTAAGGTAAGTGTTCTTACAACCCAACCACCACCACAATCAGTTGAATTACTGGCCCTTAATTAATGACAATATGTGGTAGGCGTACAAACGTGGCCTTGCTCCAGTTTCGGTTACCACATGTGTTGACACACTCTGTCCATCACAAGTGTCATCCAGCCATAAGAAACCCAGGGCCGCTTCAGAGTCAGCCGCGCGCTTTAAACGCAACAAGTGAATTACCAGTCGAAACGATGGGTCCGTAGTCGAAGGAGGCTCTGGCGTTCTCTTGTGAGCTTGGGGAAAAACTCCGCTTGGCGACCGGTGACTCTTTAAGTAGAGAATATTTTGCTCAAAGGGTCAGCCTCGCCGTTCAATGGGGGAATGCAGCGAGTGTCCTCGGCACACTACGCCCATCGGATGGTTATAATTATATATATATATATATATTTGTTTATTAATTGTTAGGTTTTCTTTTTAATTATTTAATGTTATTATATTATTTAATTATTTTATACTGTTTGTATATTATATTAATAAAAAAATATAGGTAAAACATATATATTTTTTTTATTTTGTTTTATTAAATATCAAGATATTTCAATATCATAATATAAAATATGTAATGTAGTATAATATAAATACTTTCTACTTATGTCATTCATAAAATATTATTCGGTAAGACGGACACTTGTATAAACAATGGTTGTATGGCTTTATGTTTATTAATGAATTTAAAACACCTGTTACAATTATAGTCTGTGTTGGTAGCATATTGTTATCTTAACCTTAGAGCTAATTATTTTATTACTTATAGAAATAATAGTTGTAACAAATATTCTAATACAGTGTACACTCTATATAACGACGCTTATGAAAGACTTCTTCAGCTTACCGTTATAAACATAACTGCCTAGACAAAGGCTAAGACATTTTTGTTAAAAAATCGTACTGTCAGCTGTCCACCGTGTCTCCTATGGCTGCTCCGGACCCCATGCCAACGGTTAGATGTCGCTCTGGCCGCAACATGCCGCCTCCTTTCGAAGACTTAGTGGAGTATTCCTGCCTTAGTTGGCTGGAAGCAGGCATAACTTCACCAAAGCCCTCTTGAGAGTGCTAGTGGCAGTTTGTAAGATTGCCACCCGTACACTACACCATATTGACCAGACCTTGGTCACACGTCCCAGTAGTCATTTGAGTGGAGGCAGTTGATCATCCTTGATCAAAACGAGAGCGCCAATAGTAGGAACATCTTGTTTGGTTCTCCATTTTGATCGGGTTTGTAGCTAACATACTCCTTGTGCCACCTGGACCAGAAATGTTGCTGTAATCTGCGGTAATGGTCAAGGTGATAGATCGGAACCGCAGTAACGTCTGCTACTAGTATGCTGGTTATTCTTGTGCCTATAAGGATGGCTTCACCCATCCGTTTCGAAGGACCATATGTGGCGGCTGTTGGTCAGGTAAATAAAAGACTTGTTTAGCTCACCGTTACATTGCCATACACCTAACTGCCTAGACATAGGCTAAATCGTTTTTATTAAAAAAATTGTGGGTCCTCGCTGTTCAAGGTTGTAGGCTACACTTTCAGCTGTCCACCGTGTCTCCTATGACTGTCCCGGAACCCGCGCCCTGTGGTTCAATGTCGCTCTGGCCGAAACACTATTCTATAATAATATGTATTTACAAATATAGTACCTACACATTTTACACACAAACATTATTATTCAATACAAATAACAACACTTAATGCGTATAGTAGTAGTAAGTAGTATAGTAGTATTATCTTTGTCTAATGTTTGACAGAATACAAAAATCCTTAGAATCTCCGGTACGAGGTCAGTCGAATTAAACACATTCTAGATAATAAAAGAACCAAACAGCAAACAAAAGAACGTACAGTACACAGCTGCAGTTTATATCAATTTCGGCACCTTAGAAAGTACTGCTTAATGATTGTCGTTAACTTGACGCTATATAGAGTGAACTTGACGGTATATAGAGTGAACTTGACCCTATATAGAGGAACTTGACACTATAGAGTGAAATTGACGCTATATAGAGTGAACTTGACTCTATTTAGAGTGAACTTTCGCTATATAGAGTGAACTTGACGCTATATAGAGTGAACTTGACGCTATATAGAGTGAACTTGACGCTATATAGGGTGAACTTGACGCTACATAGAGTGAACTTGACGCTATATAGAGTGAACTTGACGCTATATAGGGTGAACTTGACGCTACATAGAGTGAACTTGACGCTATATAGAGTGAACTTGACGCTATATAGAGTGAACTTGACGCTATATAGGGTGAACTTGACGCTACATAGAGTGAACTTGACGCTATATAGAGTGAACTTGACGCTATATAGAGAGTATTATTGTATAGAAAACAAGGTAATTAGAAAACGACGTCTTATGGTGTGTGTCATTAAATTGAGTGACGTTATAAAGAGTTTACACTGTATATATTTCCACTAGCGGCATGACTCGGCGTTGCGTTCCCATATAATATAGTGGTCAGTGAAAAAAACCTTGACGAGGATGTAGGGTCTTGTCATGTTGATGTCAATTCCAATATCAAACAAAAGCTAAGAATCATCTCACAAAATAGAAGACAAATTTCTAAGCATTCCATTGATTCACCGTGTGGGTGCCGGGTCTATTGTGTGTAGGAAAGAGAGGGAATAATAATGGTGAATAATGGTGGCTTGCAACAGAACAGCTTTTTATAAAGAAGGCCTCCTTTTTGGTATTGGGCTAATTTGACTTAAGCAGGTCTATATATATTTATGGAATGAACTTCCAAGACGGCATTAATGGAATCGTACAATATTTGGTTGGGTAGGGAGAGGAGTAGAATCGTGGATGGTTACCGTCTTGTTGCGCAATAAAAAAAGGAGACTTCCTTTGTAAACCAGCCTGTAGTCCACACTCGGTTGCCATCCACTATTCCCCCTCTTTCCAACAATGCATCCATTTGCCGCATGGTGAATACATGGAATTCATAAAAAATGGTCTTCTCTTCAAAGCCTTGTAATATATATAAAAGTAAAGTGAACATTTAAAAAAAAAAACAAAAATAAGACTGTACTTTGTCATTAGGTAAGCCGGGGGTATGTCTGGCTGTATCAGGACCTGGTCTTCTCCATTGTATTGGCGGTATGGCTAATGCCCAAGTCAATTGCTGGCCATTGCTCGTCATAGCTGGCTCTTGTGCTCAGGATCATGAGGGAATTGGGGGCTTCCAGGAATGGCCACAGGTAATATGCCAACCCATCTTCTTCAGGACTTCTTGTCCAGGACTATGACTATAATTATTTTTATATCAACATTGTTTTGTAGGTTGAAGCAAGTCGTCAGTACTGCAAATATGCAGCCCGGCCTCCTAGTGCGAGGCTGATTCCTCTCCACGTGGAGAAGGCAGTCAGGTATGCTGCTTCAGGACGACCTGGAGTCTCCTATCTTGATATGCCAGGAACACTACTTCTGGTCAGTATTCTCAAGTAATAAAGATTAATGTTTGTTTTATAGCCAAGATCAATAGGAACAAGATCAGCAGAGTGGTTTCCCGAACGCCATGGTTCGTGCTTAATTCCGTCACTTGAGATCTGGAGATGCCTACTATTAAGAAGTTTGTTCACAGCCTGACTAGACTTAGTTCTATCGGGCTGACGGACACTTCAAGGATCTCCAGAAAATCGCTCCCTTTTGCTTAAGGCCCCCATCGGGAGACCACTTCCTAAAGTAGTGCCTCTGGAGAGAAGCTGAAGTAGTCAAACTTAGACCCTCTGGGTTCGTTAGCCACACGTACCAATACGGCGCCCAGAACCTGTCTGCTATTTGAAATCACAAATTAAAGTTATTTTTTATGAATTCCAGTCAGAGGTAGAAGAATCCGAAGTACCGGATTCCTATGCGGCAGACTTGGTACCCCTGGCCCACCCTAACCCTAAATTAGTTGATCAGGCAGCCTCACTACTTAGTGCCGCTAAACGCCCATTGGTCATCATCGGGAAGGGAGCGGCCTATGGAAGGGCAGAAGATGCTATTTGCGAACTAATTAATCACACTAAAATACCATTTCTTCCGACACCTATGGGTAAGTCATTTACTAGACTCTGGCCAACGAAAGTAGAGACTAGCAATAAATTACTAGACTCTGGCCAACAAAAGTAGGGACTAGCAATAAATTACTAGACTCTGGCCAACGAAAGTAGGGACTCAATAATAGCAACAAATTTAAAAAAAAAACAGGTATGGCAACCCTGATGATTAGTAATTATTATTTTACTAATTATTTTTTGTAGAATCATTAAAAATACAATTTGAATAAGGAAGAAGGATGACAACCGTGACGATAAAGATTGATGATGAAACTCTAGAACAAGTAAATGAAATTATATATCTGGGCAGTGTTTTCACTGCGGATATTAGTAATATTTAGATCTTAAGTTGGACACGCCCTTTTTACAGCCACGAATTGGGTTTGGTTAACATTATTAATAATTATAATTATTGTTTTAGATTATAAGCGAATTTTTATTTATGGACATAAATATTATTATTACTAGATTGTAAGCTGACACGGCCACTTTACAGCCACGAATCTATATTTATGGACATAAATATTATTATTACTAGATTGTAAGCTGACACGGCCACTTTACAGCCACGAATCTATATTTATGGACATAAATATTATTATTACTAGATTGTAAACTGACACGGCCATTATACAGTCACAAATCTATATTTATGAACATAAATATTATTATTACTAGATTGTAAGCTGACACGGCCACTTTACAGCCACGAATCTATATTTATGGACATAAATATTATTATTACTAGATTGTAAGCTGACACGGCCACTTTACAGCCACGAATCTATATTTATGGACATAAATATTATTATTACTAGATTGTAAGCTGACACGGCCACTTTACAGCCACGAATCTATATTTATGGACATAAATATTATTATTACTAGATTGTAAACTGACACGGCCATTATACAGTCACAAATCTATATTTATGAACATAAATATTATTATTACTAGATTGTAAACTGACACGGCCACTTTACAGTCACAAATCTATATTTATGGACATAAATATTATTATTACTAGTTTGTAAGCTGACACGGCCATTATACAGCCACGAATCTATATTTATGGACATAAATATTATTATTACTAGTTTGTAAGCTGACACGGCCATTATACAGTCACAAATCTATATTTATGAACATAAATATTATTATTACTAGTTTGTAAGCTGACACGGCCATTTTACAGCCACGAATATATATTTATGGACATAAATATTATTATTACTAGATTGTGTTAAAACTCGTCTAATAAAGTCAAAGTCAAAATATCTTTATTCACGTAAACCTATTACAGGCATTTATGAAACGTCATTACTTTAATTATTTTGAATGATTCTACTCCTGCTAGTAGAAGACTAAGCAGCAAAGTGGTCCAATAAGTAAGCTGTTAGCAGAAGACCAGCAGCTTAGCAAATTCCAGTGACCTGTTAATGTTTAATCTGACTGAGAAAGGAATCTGCAAGGAAAACTCAGCTATATCAGATTTACAAAATAAAACATATACAGAACAACGATCAATTAATAACCTTTTAAATTTAGTTATCAGTACCTATGAGAATACAATACTTAGCTATTATATAAATACGTTTATTCCTTACTCTACCGTTCCGTGGAATCGAATGACTAAACGACTCGTGCAACAACCCGAGTAGTCCCGAACGGGCCCGAGGCCATTTTAAATATCCCGCCAAGCGGTCGGTACACGATTCGTCACGACATTAAATACATTTATACCAATTAGGAAAGTATACATTGTTCGCGCCGATCGCGATGATTCGACCAATTTTGGATGGTTAGGCGTTATTGTGATTCGTCGGTGCATAAACAGACGTCCTAATTTGTTACCCCTATACCCTTGTCCTGTCTCTTTCGCGCCGCTTCCTTTCTATATTACCCATCCCGCTCACTAGTCCAAAGGCCGGCGCTTGCGCACTGAAGAGAGGCAGTGCCTATATAACTGGCCGCGCCGCATGGTGGTCGTAATCGTCGAATCGAAATATAGTCGTAGTCGTCGCGCAGTCGTTGTCCTACAGTCGTCATAGAAGACGCTGAAGAAATCGCCGCGATCGTTGTTTTCGCCCGCATTCGCCAAACCCGCAAAATCAGTGTAAGAACAATTTATAAGTGCTGGTGCCGAGGACATCAGGTGAGTTCCTTTACCAGTTTCCTTTCTAGTTTGTTTATTGCACCGATTATCATAGTATCGTCTATGTATCTAATTTGAAGATTATCGCAAATCCCGCACCTAGATACAGTCCACTAAATCCGCGCCATCATAAAGTTGGTCCTTCGGCCGCATTGGTTCGTTTATTTTTAAATTAAAATTAGTAACCAAAAAGTTGGTTACTTCGGCCGCATATTAGTTTCGTTTCGTTTTAAATTCAAATTAGTTAAACCGCCAAAATGTCGTCAGATGCAAAATTGGAATTAAAATTAAGAAAGTTGAACGCTAAAATGTCGTCTCATTTTAGTGAAATACAATTATGTTACGATTGTATTACTCGCGATGTGAAGGATAGTGAGGAATTATCGATATTGTTTTTGTCAAGATGTTCCACGATCGATTTAATTCGTTCGGAATTTGTTTCCATGTTGGATGAGAAAGTGGACATCGAATTAGCCCTCTATCCCGATAGGGAACCGAATTATAAATCGTTAAATTCGTTCCAAGATTTGTATTCGAAAATTAAATACACGCAAAGCGGTATTCTGTCGTCGCGTAACGCATCCGTAACGAATGTAGGTAAAACCCGCACCCTTGAACACCATACAAAACTTCCTCGTCTCGAATTGTGTTCCTTTAATGGGGAAATTGAGAATTGGCCTACATTCTACGAAAACTTTCGCACCGTCATTCACGAAAACATAAACTTGTCGGACGGTGAAAAGATTCAATACCTAGTCGGTAAGTTAACGGGTAAGGCACAGAGTATCTGCCACGGATTCTTGCCAACCGCCGAAAACTACACAGTTCTCTGGACTACCCTCGTTAGTAAATACAACGATAAACGTCTTTTGGGTTCAACGTACTTGGATCAGTTGTTTGGTTTGCCGAACGTTAGTAGTGCGAATCCAACAAATTTAGAAAATTACATTGATAAGTTCTCGTCATTAATTTGTGCGTTAAAACAGTTAAATCTTGATAGTTTGTTGGATTTCATATTGGTGTACATTGGTTCAAAGAATGTGGACGTTGAAACCATAAAATTATTTGAACTATCGTTGTCGCAAAAAAATGCCTTGCCGTCAGTTTCGTGTTTTGTTGAGTTCGTTCGAGAACAATCTCGTGTTATGCTTCGCGCTAATAGTGCCGTGAAACTATCGCCTTCGTACAGTAGCAGGCCTGCCAAGTCAGCTGTTACAAAAACATTTGTAAGTATTCCTAATTCGCATAATAATAATTCGTGTATAGTTTGTAAAGGTATTGATCATTGTCAAGCTTATCAGTGTAGCCAATTTCTCGAAATGTCGCCTCACGATAGATTTAATTTCGTTAAACTAAACGGTTTGTGCTTAAATTGTTTAAGTGGTAAACATATCGCTCGTAGATGTAATTCGGAAAGAAGGTGTCGTAAGTGTTTAGGTACGCATCATACATTGTTACATTTCGAATCGCATAGCGCTACCCCGCTCTCGACTGCTGCGCCCGCGCTGCCGTGCGCGCCCGCTGTTCAAACGACGACCGCACTGGAGCAATCTTCCATTGCCGCTTCTTGTAGCGTTGCGCCTCCCGCAGTTTCGTTGTGTGCCATCAATGGACGTCGTGACATTAGTAATGGTCGTCAAACGACAGTTTTACTAGGCACAGCTTTGTGCAACGTTGTCGATGCGTATGGAAACATCAAACCTATTCGCGTATTGGTTGATAGTGCATCCCAACAAGATATTATTTCGGTTGCTTGTTGTGATGCATTGAAATTGCAAATAGATTCGCCGCAAATTGAGCAGATTTCTGGGGTTGGCGACATTAGCAACCCGGTTTTGGGAACCACGTCCCTAACCATTCGCTCTCGCTATGATGATGCTAGTCGTTTCACTATCCAACCCTTAGTTGTTTCTCGTATCACGAGTGAGTTACCTTTCGCGCCTGTAGATATCTCTTCTTTAGAGTATTTAAATGATTTGCCACTAGCCGATTGTCGCTACTACAACCCCGCGGACATCGATATGATTGTGGGAGCCGAGATGTTCGCTCGAATATTACGCTCCAATACTATTTCCCGCGCGTCTGGTGAGCCAGTAGCTATTGAAACATCGCTAGGATATTTGATCGTAGGCAAAGCCCCGTGCCTAGCCGGTCCTAGTGGTGGTGATGCTCGCACGTTTTCCTCTTTCGTTCCGCCCGTTAAGAAAGTTTCGCACACTTTTCGCAATTCGCACCATGTCGCAAACATGGATAGCTTTTAGTACTTTTCCTTTCGCTTTTAAATTATTTTTTTTCGCTATTCTTTTCGTCTTGATTTCTTCATTCTCGTTTATCTCGCACGCATTTCGTCTCGTTCCTTCCGCACCACGTCGCACTTATTTCTTGTACCTTTCGTTTCGTGCTGCTGTCAGTTTTCTCGTTACTCGTGTTCGTCACATCGTTTCGGACAAACACGACCGCTTCGTGACGCAGCTTCTGTCACCATGAGGGATCCAAGCATCCTCCTGGTTGACACCGCCACTAGTTATTCTAGTGCTTGAGGGTACAAGATGGCCAATCAACAACCCGCATTCTCTCTTGCTGGGAGGTTTTATACTTGTCGAGTTCTCCAGCATCTTGCGCGAGGTAGTGGGTTCGATTACCGTAACTCGTTGCTATATGGTTAGCTGTGAGTCGCGGGTCGTGCCTCCTCGTATTCATTTATTACGAAGTTGTTTGGCATCCCGCCGTCGGGTCGCGTCGTTGAATTGAATATATATGCCATTCAACGACCCGCATTCTCTCTTGCTGGGGGGTTCGTACTTGTCAAGCTCTCCGGCGACTCGCTTGAGATAGTTGGTTCGATTCCTGTGACTTTAGCTATATGGTTAGCTATAGGTTGCAGTTCGTGCCTCCTCGTATTCGTTACGTTTAAAGTTGATTGGCATCCCACCGTCGGTCGTTGAATCGAATACGTGTGCAATTCGACGACTCGCTTTATCTCTTGCAGAGGGGTTTTGAACTCCTCCAGTTCTCCAGCAACTCGCTCGAGGTAGTCGGTTTGATTCCCATAACTCATTGCTATATGGTTAGCTGTGAGTCGCGGGTCGTGCCTCCTTTCATTCGTTTGTTATTGTTGGAATCCCTGAAGGGAAACTTAACGTTCCTTGAAACAAAACAATTTGATTATTCTTAGACCTAATTTTAAAATAAATATTGTTATTGACGTTTAAAAACACCGCGTAAATTAGAAACACATCTCACGTAGAAATCGTTTCGTGGGCTCTTGTAAAGGAATAATTCGACCTTTACATGTTCGCAATTCTACTCGCTATCGTTCGCATCGCTTGTGAAAGAATCGTTTCATCGTTTCGTTGTAGTCACTTGTGACTTTGAATTTGTTTTATTTCGCATACGTGGGTAATGTACTCGTTTCGTGAATTTGAAGGACTGGGTCGCTTCAAGCTGGGGGGAATGTTCGCGCCGATCGCGATGATTCGACCAATTTTGGATGGTTAGGCGTTATTGTGATTCGTCGGTGCATAAACAGACGTCCTAATTTGTTACCCCTATACCCTTGTCCTGTCTCTTTCGCGCCGCTTCCTTTCTATATTACCCATCCCGCTCACTAGTCCAAAGGCCGGCGCTTGCGCACTGAAGAGAGGCAGTGCCTATATAACTGGCCGCGCCGCATGGTGGTCGTAATCGTCGAATCGAAATATAGTCGTAGTCGTCGCGCAGTCGTTGTCCTACAGTCGTCATAGAAGACGCTGAAGAAATCGCCGCGATCGTTGTTTTCGCCCGCATTCGCCAAACCCGCAAAATCAGTGTAAGAACAATTTATAAGTGCTGGTGCCGAGGACATCAGGTGAGTTCCTTTACCAGTTTCCTTTCTAGTTTGTTTATTGCACCGATTATCATAGTATCGTCTATGTATCTAATTTGAAGATTATCGCAAATCCCGCACCTAGATACAGTCCACTAAATCCGCGCCATCATACATACTTTTCATCATTTAACACAAAATTGTAAATAACTACACAAATCTTATTTGATAATAATTAGTAAATAGCTTATTAGATATTTTCGTAAAACATTAAAAATACAATTGCGTGTTTACGCGCCATTTCTTGATTGGCTGGCTTACAACCTGTCCGTCAATCATCTTTACGAGCAGAAATAGATACATTCATTTTATCAGTTTTAGGCATACGTTGAAGTTCCAGATATATATTGATAATTATTGTTTAATACTCTAACAATTGTAAGCTGACACGGCCATTTTACAGCCACGAATCTATATTTATGGACATAAATATTATTATTACTAGATTGTAAACTGACACGGCCATTATACAGCCACAAATCTATATTTATGAACATAAATATTATTATTACTAGTTTGTAAGCTGACACGGCCACTTTACAGCCACGAATCTATATTTATGGACATAAATATTATTATTACTAGATTGTAAACTGACACGGCCATTATACAGTTACAAATCTATATTTATGAACATAAATATTATTATTACTAGATTGTAAGCTGACACGGCCACTTTACAGCCACGAATATATATTTATGGACATAAATATTATTATTACTAGATTGTAAACTGACACGGCCATTATACAGCCACAAATCTATATTTATGAACATAAATATTATTATTACTAGATTGTAAGCTGACACGGCCACTTTACAGCCACGAATATATATTTATGGACATAAATATTATTATTACTAGATTGTAAACTGACACGGCCATTATACAGCCACAAATCTATATTTATGAACATAAATATTATTATTACTAGATTGTAAGCTGACATGGTCTTTTTACAGCCACGAAATAAATTTTAAGTATGGCAACAATGTTTTATTTATTGTAATTGTATTGCTGTTAGATTCGGTCCAGCCATGGCTGCTGATAGTATATTTTTTATAAATATATATTCTATATTATTGTACGAGTATAAAAATATATGTATTGCCAATATCCAAGTGTTGTGTACTAACCTAAGGAAATAAATGATTTGATTTGATTTGAATAGGCTTACATAGTTAAATGTTAAGTTAGTATGGTTTCTGACGTGCCTAGTTTAATTTTAGGCAAGGGTGTAGTACCAGACGAATCCCCATACTGCGTGTCATCAGCTCGCACCCAGGCCTTACTGGAGGCTGACGTCATCTTACTATTGGGGGCCAGGTTGAACTGGATGCTGCACTTTGGGCAACCTCCCAGGTTCCATCCGGCTGTTAAAGTTATACAGGTAGGCACCTGGACTCGATTTAATTTATTTATTTATAATAGGGTAGCCAACAGTGCTAACATCATACACTTAGTACTTAACACTAAATCAGAAGTTAGATGCTGCACCTATTATAGGCGACCACCACATTACCACAGTAGCCTTTATTGCCTATACATCTGTCGCACAATAAAGATGTGGAATGCTCTTCCAGCCTCTGTGTTTCCACTTTCCTATAACCTGGAGTCCTTCAAGCGAAGTGTAAAGGCATCTAGTCAAGCCGGCATAGTATTAGGGACTGATGTCTGACATAAGAGTCTGATTCCAGTTGCTAACATTCATGGACCCTGCGCGCCACTTACCATCAGGTGGGCGCAGGGTCACATGTCGTACTAGAATAAAAAAAAAAAAAAAGTCAATAAATATCGAAAAACTTAAAACTTAATTTAAATATATATATAATAACTAAAATATTACCTACTTCAAGTAAAATAAATTATTTTTATTTAAAAAAAAAAAAAAAAATTTACAAATTTTGGGCAAGTTGTTTTAGCAGTTTATGTTTAAATACTCTTTGGGAGTCTCCGAAGATGTCAATATCTGGAAATTTTGCAGCATGAGCATTGTATTTTGATTGTATTCTGGAAAGAGGATGATGTATACCTAGGTTAGTTCTGTGATAGGATGTTAATTTAATGGGGTAAGTATATTAATTTTTTCAGGTAGACATATGTCCTGAAGAGTTTCACAACAGCATTAAGTCTGAAGTGGCGATCCACTCCGACATCAAGCCGTTCGTGCAACACCTCAATGAAAAGGTTCGCCATGTCAGTGTGGACCCCTCCACTCACCTCTGGTGGAGCACTCTGACAGCCAAACAGAAAGCCAATGCCCAATTTGTTAAGGTATTTATTTTTATTTATATCGGCGCAACACACGATTATTAATAAGTTTAAATTATAAGAAAATGACAAATAACCTCAAATTATAAGAAAATGACAAATAACCTCAAATTGCATATTGTTTAAGTAATATACTTCACTTTATTCGAAGTAGGTAATTCGATACAAAAATATTAAAATAAAATTGACTAAAAACTAATTATAAAGAAAACTAAAACTAAAAATACCTATGAAATTAAAGCTATTCTACAAAATAAACTAAGGGCTTACCACCAGGGAGGGTACCTAAAACGCTCGCCGCATTTTCTCGTTGAATTATAATCGACATATTCTGTTTTAGGTAGTTATGGCATTTGGGATCGCCACACTCTTGGAAAATTCGTTTACCCAGCTCTTTTATGAATTTGTGGGTATCAAGAGAATATATCCCCATTGTTTTAACCCCAAATGCCACAAAGTTATAATTTTGTTTAATGCTATTGTATTTGATGTGCTTTCTAAATTCGGCTGTATGAGCAGCCGAACCGGCCTTTTTTGATGTGGAGGAAATGTGGCAAGCGGCAAAGGTATCCACACTTATTTAAGTTAAATTTTATATTTGAACTAGCTGATCCGGCAAACGTTGTTTTGCCATATAAATTATTTCTAGGGAATTTCTAGTGTAGAAAAAAATAACTAACTTATTGTAAGTGTGTAAGGATGTGGTATATGAGTGAAAGAGGCATGGAGCGCTGTGAGCGATGAGCGAATATAAAAATAACAAAACACCAAACATTTTTTATTTTTAATTATTATATTTATTCCTTAAAATTATATATTTCGTGAGAGAAACAGGAGACCAGCTACAGTCTCATCCCTACTCCGTGCTGTTTACTGGGAAATGACATCGGTATAGTCTGGGAAATGACATCGGTATAGTCTGGCAAATGAGTGTTGACCCAGAAAAAGCGCGGAAAATTTAAAAAGTCTAGCACTGGTAACACTAATTATAGCAGGGATAAACTGTCTTGATACTAATGTTACCATGTAATAAGTTTCAATTAAATGTTAGGCTCAACCGGCGGAGATAACTTACCAAGTGATAATTGATCAGTTATCGAGCGGGATGGAAAATGATTAAATTACTAAAATGACTATTAAAAAATAGGGGTTGGTGATAGAAGGGTGAAAATTTAGGGTTGTATGTATTTTTTAATGACACATAAAAAAATTTAAAAAAAAAATTCTTTTCCAAAAAATAAAAATAAGATGAAAATTGTAAGAAATAGTAAGCTCGATTGAATAAAGAAATTTATTAATTTCGAGAGAGAATGCTGATGAGAATGCCCATTTTTCTTAGAGAATTTCTTAGAAAAAAAAACGTGCCGTAATGATTTCTTTTTTATTTGATAGTTAATATATTGTGTTTTCATAATCTGTAATTAAGTTTATTTATTTTATACTAGCATTAAGACAATTGGCGAAATAAAAAATAAAATTACGTTAATAATTACAACGTACACTTTGGCGGACCGCATACGTAACGTCGAAATACGGAAAAGGGTTAAAGGAAAGCTATAGGGACAAAAATAAGGAAAGGCATGCTCCGATGGTTCGGGCATGTTGAAAGAGTGAAGAGAGGTTGACAAACCTAAAACCAGATATATAATGCGAAAGTTGTGGGTAAAAGAGACCCTGGCAGACCGAGACTCACTTATCACGATCAAATAAATAAATCAATAGCTGAAGGTGCATTAAAAAGTCTTCGTAACCAAAGGCATGTATGAAGAGGTTAATGAATGTCGACGAAGCGAGAGAGGAGAGATAATAAATAAAAATAAAAAAATAAAATGCGTTTATTTCGGAATAGTATCCATAGGGGTTAGTAACATAGTGTTTGCTTATTCTATATTAGTAAAAAGAGGACATTTACTTTTTATATTTGCCTTGCCCTCCTGAGGCACTAGGCACATACATGTGAGTATGTACCCAGTGCCCCATGATAGGGCAATCTGGCTTCTCACTAACTGCCCTCAAGATGATGTTGCCGCTCCCTCTTACTCTGTGCATCAACGACGCGACTCGTTTTCGCAATATTGAGTAGAAATCATCTGTGTGCGCGCACGCAAACATCGCTGATGCACTGCACCAACGAGGGAGCCCCAGCATCATCCTGAAGGCGTTATTATATTGTACTCGAAGAGCGTTGTAGGCCCTCTAGGCTCTCTAGGCGATGCGTCGTCACATTTTTTTTCACCACGATAATGCGTCGTCACATTTTTACCACCACGATAATGCGTCGTCACAATTTTACCACCACGATAATGCGTCGTCACATATTTTTTTTCCAGTCTCAAGCGGACGATATATCCGTCCCTTTGAACTACTTCGCAGTATTTAAGGCGGTGCAGGCTAATTTACCGAAAGATTGTCTCATCGTCAGTGAAGGTAACTAATTTAAGTCAATAATTATTATAAAAATAAAGTATCATCACGACCGTTTCCCTTTCGCGGTGGTCAGAATCCACGCTTATAGATAAGCGGATTCACATTTAGACAACTTTACTATAGGCCAATCATGACAAGTGGCAAACTCGTCGATGTCTCCAGCGTACCAATTATTAATATCACTCGTCATAATAATGTTCTAATTCAAATTTATTTATTCATCAAAGGTGTTATTTATTTATACCTAATGCCCGAAGACATTCTCTGACAGCCAAACCTTAGGGACAAATTTGATCAAATGTAGGTGCAATCATAAAGATAATAAGAGAAATAAATAACTATTTAAATTAACAGCAAATTAATATATTTTTACTTACAATATATATGGAATAAATATTATAATATCGATACACTAAATACTAATACATACATATTATTATACATAAACATACATATATACTACTTACTAACGCTGTGTGGAGCTATTTAGAAAGTGTGAAAACACCAGTTTTTTGAATAATGTTCTGGTAGTTGCTTGCCGTATGTTAACAGGTAGATTATTCCACAAAAAAAATATATATTAAAAAAAAAAAAAAGATGTCCTTGAGGTATTTCGGTGTCGCAGGCTCATTCAAGACAGAAAAAAAAAACTCTGGTCTGTACACTAGGACATCCTGCCATGTGAGGACTAGCTTTAGTAGAGGTGATTTTTTGTATAAATTATAAAAAAAAAACATGTTGGAAGTAAGAATAAATACCGGTTATTAAAAAAAAAAAAAAAAAAAAAAAAAAAAAACTGTTTGTGTAGCCCTGGAGTGGAGCCCACGTACGGGAATGAAGACAAAGAGTGGGACGACCCTCCGACAGGACCTGAAGAAGGTCGCTGGTGGGGGTTGGATGAAGGTGGCGAAAGATCGTGTGAAGTAGCGAGCCTTTGGGGAGGCCTATATCCAGCACTGGAGAGACAGAGGCTGATGATGATGAAGTTTTATTTCCTCTAGTTTCTTACGGAAGGGGGAACAAAACTGTTAATAAAACGTCTCACGTAATGTCTCCGTGGTCTAGCAGATAAGTTCTTGGATTTAGACTCGATTCCTGATCTAAATCTTTTAAAAACTATATTTGTGATATTTCTCTCCTTTGGTACGCTGGAGACATCGACGAGCTTGCCACTTGTCATGATTGGCATATAGTAAAGCCTCTAATCTCCAAATGATGATGATGTGTTTCAAATCTGTTGGAGGTGGAAGTTGTCCATACAAAATCTCCTAGTCCTTTTTTGGGTTTTTAGGTGCAAACACTATGGACATTGGTCGTGGGATGTTACTGAATAACAAACCAAGACACAGACTCGACGCTGGGACTTTTGGGACTATGGGGGTTTGTATAACTCTTACTCCGTTACTTACAACGTTCTTTTTCAGAAAGGTTTTTTTTATACTTCTTCTTAGTCGCTACACTCTTGGCAGAGTGGTCGTAGTCGTCACTTGAGTGTAAGTGGCACGCTTAACAAGCCGTCGCCACTCGTCTCGAACTGCAGCCTTCCTGGAGCACTCGTGTAGGGGGTGATCCATTGCTGCTTTAACCTGATCAGTCAACTGGAATTGAACTGAAGTTGGAAATAATTGAACCGGGTCTGACAGCTTAACATGTTCTCAAAGACACAGGAACGGTATCGGCTGCTCGTCAGTGGAACAAGCTTCCACTGACCATCAGACAAGCTCCTTCAATTCACATCTTTAAAAAACAACTTAATACTTTCTTTTTAAACAAGCAGAACAGTATATTTTAAATTTAAATATTTCTTCTTAATAATATTATATTATCTTCATATATATCTACTATATATTAATAAGTATTTAAGTAGTCTATGTATACATTCTATTTATGTAGTTTATTCAAATTTTTAAATAAGGTTAAAATTGCACCCCACAAATTATACTGTCTCACTCTCCCAAAGGTTAGCTGGTAGAAAAAGCCGAAATGGCTTTAAGTTCGCCTTTGTACATACTTTTAAGTTAAAGTGCAATAAAGTATTTTAATAATAATAATAATAACGGTGGTGTTGTAAATCTATGACAAATGTACGTAAGCAAAGTGTATTTTTCATTGGTACATGCCGGCGTTTGAACCGGTCTTTGTAAGATTTTATGGAAAACGTTCTTACAACCGAGCTACCACCGCTAGATTTAAGTTTTCTTGAAAATATCAATTCGTCAATATTTCTTCACTCATCATTCATTCGATTTGTGACAATAATGTGGAAATATATATGTAGGTAGGTCCGGGGTTCGCAGTAGCAGCGGCCATGTGGTGTCGAGACCACGCTCCGGGGAAAAGAGTCATTTGTGTGGAGGGAGACTCTGCATTCGGATTCTCGGGTATGGAATACAAAAACTTCGTCAGCTCATAACCTCCAAACCAACATTGTCCACTAATAACCTCCAAACCAACATTGTCCACCAATAACCTCCAAACCAACATTGTCCACTAATAACCTCCAAACCAACATTGTCCACTAATAACCTCCAAACCAACATTGTCCACTAATAACCTCCAAACCAACATTGTCCACTAATAACCTCCAAACCAACATTGTCCACTAATAACCTCCAAACCAACATTGTCCACTAATAACCTCCAAACCAACATTGTCCACTAATAACCTCCAAACCAACATTGTCCACTAATAACCTCCAAACCAACATTGTCCACTAATAACCTCCAAACCAACATTGTCCACTAATAACCTCCAAACCAACATTGTCCACTAATAACCTCCAAACCAACATTGTCCACTAATAACCTCCAAACCAACATTGTCCACTAATAACCTCCAAACCAACATTGTCCACTAATAACCTCCAAACCAACATTGTCCACTAATAACCTCCAAACCAACATTGTCCACTTATAACCTCCAAACCAACATTGTCCACTAATAACCTCCAAACCAACATTGTCCACTAATAACCTCCAAACCAACATTGTCACTAATAACCTGCAAATACCAACATCATCCACTAATACCTCAAATACCAACATCATCCACTAATAACCTCCAAACCAACATTGTCCACTAATAACCTCCAAACCAACATTGTCCACTAATAACCTCCAAACCAACATTGTCCACTAATAACCTCCAAACCAACATTGTCCACTAATAACCTCCAAACCAACATTGTCCACTAATAACCTCCAAACCAACATTGTCACTAATAACCTGCAAATACCAACATCATCCACTAATACCTCAAATACCAACATCATCCACTAATAACCTCCAAACCAACATTGTCCACTAATAACCTCCAAACCAACATTGTCCACTAATAACCTCCAAACCAACATTGTCCACTAATAACCTCCAAACCAACATTGTCCACTAATAACCTCCAAACCAGCATTGTCCACTAATAACCTCCAAACCAACATTGTCCACTAATAACCTCCAAACCAACATTGTCCACTAATAACCTCCAAACCAACATTGTCCACTAATAACCTCCAAACCAACATTGTCCACTAATAACCTCCAAACCAACATTGTCCACTAATAACCTCCAAACCAACATTGTCACTAATAACCTGCAAATACCAACATCATCCACTAATACCTCAAATACCAACATCATCCACTAATAACCTCCAAACCAACATTGTCACTAACAACCTGCAAAAACCAACATCATCTACTAATACCTCAAATACCAACATCATCCACTAATAACCTCCAAACCAACATTGTCACTAATAACCTGCAAATATCAACATCATCCACTAATACCTCAAATACCAACATTGTCTACTAATAACCTCCAAATACCAACCAAATTGTTCACCTACAACCACGAATAATATACACAAACAATATGCATACGAAACTTAAAATCTTGGTTTTACAAATATCATTTTGGAAATTAATGATATACATAATTAACAATAAGTTTTTTTTCTTATTCCAACTACATAACCTAACAATTTTGTGTATAAAAACTACGTTGTTTTAATAAAAAATCCTTCGAGTTAAACAAAAAAATTAAAACTATAATAAAAATGTTTTAGGTATGGAGATAGAAACTATGTTCCGTTACAAGTTGCCTATCGTTATAGTCATCGTTAACAATAACGGAATATATTCCGGATTCGACCGGGATACCATGAAAGAAATACAGTCCTATGGAGACGTCGCTAGCGTGTAAGTTAATTATAAATTATTACAGCCCCCAGAACACAGAGTCCTAGACCTCCACTTATGAAGATATTCATTACAGCCCCCAGAACACAGAGTCCTAGACCTCCACTTATGAAGATATTTAATACAGCCCCCAGAACACAGAGTCCTAGACCTCCACTTATGAAGATATTTAATACAGCCCCCAGAACACAGAGTCCTAGACCTCCACTTATGAAGATATCCATCACACATAAACTTATTTTATTATAAAAACTCCGAACTGCCATATATACAGCCTCGTTAACTTTATAAAACATTAATTTTCCTTTTTTTTTGTTAAGGACACCACCAACATCGCTATCTCCAGAAGTGCATTATGAGAATATGATGGGATTGTTTAACGAATCAGGACATCTCTGCAGAACCGTGGACGACATTCAGGTGGCTCTGGAGAAGTGTCTCAAGGTCACAGATAAACCTTCCATCATCAACATCCTCATCAACCCACAATCAAACAGAAAACCACAAAAATTCAACTGGCTCACAGAATCTAAGCTATAAGTTTCAATTAAAAGACTTCTTAACTTCCTTCAATCATTAACATGTTCAGTTTTCGTATTATACATTACCATGTTCAGTTTTCGTATTATACATTACCACGTTCGGTTTTCGTATCATACATTACCATGTTCAGTTTTCGTATTATACATTACCACGTTCGGTTTTCGTATCATACATTACCATGTTCGGTTTTCGTATCATACATTACCATGTTCGGTTTTCGTATCATACATTACCATGTTCGGTTTTCGTATCATACATTAACAGTAAGGGTACTGTTATAGTTACAGGAAAAGGTTCCTGATCTCCTCATCCATAACTTTTTGAGATATTTTTAACGTTCACAGATTTTGGAAAAACATTTACAGTTAGCAAGAAAATTGTAATTTTATTAAATTGTAAATTATTTCACAAAAACTTATTGTTCATATCTCACAAACTTATTGTTCATATCTCAAAAACTTATTGTTCATATCTCAAAAAGTTATTTTATTGCTTTCTTGTTTCTGTGATATAAATTGCAATTATTTTTTGTCATCTGTTTCTATTGTCTATTTTTAGTAGGTAGTGTATGAAAAAAAAATATTAATCAGCCTTAATAGCCCAGGGTAATAGGTAGAATACGAGTATAAGACCGAATTAAGAGGGTTTATTTTTGCAGCCCTCTCAATCCAAAATTAAAAAAAACACAAGTTATTTTTTTTACTTATACCTAATTTTAGATAAATATATATAAAAATTGTAAAAACATACAGATTTTTCTCTATTTTACTAAATATATTATTAATATATCTAAAACTGTTTGGTATGGCAGTTATGCGGTTTTTTTTTTAATAGGATGCTGGTTCACGACCTTCGATTATAGTTCCAGCAGTGGGAAATCTGGTCGGCTCACAGCAGTACAAAGCTACTCCAAAACTAGATTTATCTGTAGAAAATCCACTTACTTGAACTAGGACTGCTAGCCAAGTATCAGACTTCTTTTTTCGATGTCGCGAGTGTAATTCCACTTCATATCAGCGGTTGCGGGTGAATATAATGAGCTGAGAGAGCTTCGTGGTGGTCTTCCCGAGGAGACAAGCCACACCAACGTTCACGTTCACCTATAGTCCGAAGCACACTGACAAAAAGTGTCAAACTCGGGGGGTATCGGAATTGTCGACCGTAGCGCCATCTAGCTAAATGATGGCGCATGAATTCAACAAACATTAACTAGCCTTGTAAATAGTTACACACACAAAAAACAAATTATTTCTCAACATATACGAGGGGCGTTCAAAATATTCTCGGTATGTGGATAAAAACAAACAAGTACGAAAAGTTTGATATTTTTATTTTTCAATATACTCCCCCCCTATGTTCATACACTTATAAGATCGATCAATTATTTTTTTTAATCCCTCATAAAAATATTTTTTATCTTTGGTGTAAAAATGCTCCTCCACGGCCGTCTTCAACGCTTCATCGTCAGAAAATTTATTTCCACGCAGATCCTTTTTAAGATTGGGAAACAAAAAGAAGTCGCTTGGGGCTAAGTCCGGACTATAGGGTGGATGAGTAACAGTTTCAAACCCACATTCAACAATAGCTGCCTTGGCAATATGAGCAGTATGGACAGGGGCGTTGTCATGCAGAAGCAGAACACCTTTGGTTAACTTTCCTCGCCTCTTTTCTTTGATCGCATCTCTTAATTGACGTATAACGTTAGCGTAGTACTGCCCTGTGATATTTACACCTTTTTCTTTATAATCGATAAGCAAAACTCCTTCACAATCCCAAAATATTGTGGCCATGACCTTGCCAGCTGACGGGATTACCTTGAACTTCTTGGGATGAGCTGAACCCTTAATGTGCCACTGCATGGACTCCTGTTTGCTCTCTGGGTCATAATGATGAACCCAGGTTTCATCTCCAGTAACTATTTTTTGCAGCACCTCATCGGGATTTTCACCACACAGGTCGATAAAATCTGAACAGCAAGCCACACGCATATCCTTTTGAAGAAGCGTCAGCATTCGCGGAACCCATCTTGCACTTACTTTTGACATATTAAGATGGTCATGTATAATGTCATGTACGGTACCAATAGAGAGATTGGTTACTTGAGCTATAGATTTTACCTTCACTCGGCCGTCTTCCAATATAAGTTTTTCCACTTTATCAATATTTTCTTGTGAGGTAGCCACTACAGGCCGGCCAGGTCTAGGGTCATCTTCAATACTCTCCCTTCCACGCTTAAATTCGCTTGACCATTTTTGAATAGTAGATAAAGAAGGAGCAGACTCACGGTAAACACAATCCATTTCCTCTTTTATGGTTTTTTGATTTTTACCCTGTTTTGTCAAGAATTTTATGACGGATCGGTGCTCTAATTTCGTTAAAATTGTTAATTCGCTCATGGTGTTCATGTTTGTTCGGCAATTGCAGAAAAACAAAAGAACATCTCGGTTCCAATTTTACTTTTTTTTAATGTCAATGGATGAATCTTAGCGGCCAGTAACAAATATATATATAAAAGAGGTTGTAACGTATCAATACCGAGAATATTTTGAACGCCCCTCGTAATTACTAGGAGACATACAAATAGGGAACTGGTGGAAGGGAACATCCGTGGCAACTACTACGGCAGGAGGACGCGAGAGTATCTACTTCCCAGAATACTAAATAGTCTATCTCAAGAAATAAGATTAAAAAAACTTTCCAAATTGACATATAAAAACAAAATTAAGAAAGAACTACTCGAACAACTGAGTAGCAAAATCGATAGATTATTCGTATAAAAAAAAAAAAAGTGTGCGATTGGAAAGATACAAGCTATATTATTTTTTTATTTAACTGCTACCGAATCTATTATAGTTGTATTTTATTTTATTTAATCTTTTATAAACTAAAGTGTGCTAATATATCATTGTAATGAGAGCTATCTGCCGATAAACTATTTTATAGTTTGGCAGAATAATGTTATGATATAAGGAAAAAAAATATATATATCTATGGTTGGCGGTAGCTTTTGTTGCGGCGCGACCAGTCCGTAACTTTATTATTTATTTTTAGAAAGTTAACAGAATATATTTCTCAAAAGTTAATCAACTGCTTCTTCTTGTTATATGTTTTTTTGTATAATTCAATATTTATATTTTTATAATACGGGTTTATTTTTATTAGTCTTACTCGAGATTAATATTCTATTGATAGAAACAATCCTTCTAAAGATATTAATCGAAAATCAGAAATTTAATTTCTTGATAATTTATTTTAAAACTTCAATATTCTTCAAAATAATTATTTTAATAATGTTTTCAATTTTTATTAGATAAAATTTTATGTAATAATTTATTCTTTTTTATTAATAACTTTTCCTGAGAAAGCATATGTCGAAAATGACAGAAAAAAAAAATTGCTTTTCCATACAAACTGTTAATACCCAATTTGTATAATTTTCGACATATGTTTTTTTTAGGAAAATTTGTTTGTTTTTACCTATATATACCGCGTGTAATAGTCAAATATTTTTTTAGGCTTCAGGTTCATTGGTAGAACCCATTTTTGATATAAAGATATCGTAATACCTTAAGGCTGTGGAGTTATTCGCGCTATCGTCGACCTCTCTTGATTAGGCTCTGTATGAGTGGCGATACATACATACAAACATATCTTCACGCCAAATCCCTTGCGAGGTAAGGAGACAATTGAGCGCCACTTGTCACGGTCACGACATACCCCTTTCGCTTCTTCGACATTCATAAATCTCTTTATATATGGCTTTTTAATGCACCTTCAGCTATTGTTTTATTTATTTGATCGTAATATGTGTCTTGGTCTGCCATGCCTCCTTTTACCCACAACTTTCGCATTATATATCTGGTTCGTCAATCTTCACTCTTTCGACATTCCCGAACCATCAGAGCATGCCTTTCCTTATTTTTGTCCCTATGCTTTCTTTCATATCTACCATTTTGCGTCATTACGTGTGACGCCCCATATCCGACGCAACGACCTCATTTCTACTGCTCTCATGCGTATTCTGACATGACATGGCATTGTGTATGGCGAGTCGAGCTTTGTCACTGATATTTCGACTGGCGATCAGTGATCTCAGGGCACCGTTGACACTATTTCCCGCATTCACTCTTCTTTCAACATCCATACCATACTTCCCATCCGCATTGAACACACTGCCCAGATATATATATATTTTTAAATTGGTACTTACATAAGTGGCGATATTTTTAAGAAACCGCTCGCACTTCGCTAAGAGATAAGTTTAAGGAGTATGATATTCTTACAGTGGCATCTCAGTATATTCTAGAGAATATTATGTATGTCCACAAAAATATAAAACAATTTAAAAGGAATTGTGACTTGCATTCTCGCAACACACGCAATAATCACAAATTAGCTTTGCCTCACCTACGCCTCAGTAAAACTAGTAAGTCTTTTTTGGGACTTGGTGTTCGTTTTTATAACACACTCCCAAAGGAACTAACCAGCTTGTGTTTAGATAAACTAAAAATTCATGTCAAACGTCGACTTATAGGCAAGGCCTATTATAAGATAAATAATTTTATTAGTGACAAAAATGCCTGGTAGATGTGCAAATGTATATTATTAATATATTTTGGACACCTTTTACTGATAGTGTATGTTTATATTTAGGTCAATTCAATTGTATTGTAATAAATTTAATATAATTTATTTAAATAATTATAACAATGTAATGTGACTAGCCAGGCCACGCAGCGTCTTCACACCCTACGTGTTAAGCCTGGTTAGGCGGGATAATATTGCGAATTAGGGGTCGTATATGAAATGAAAGCAACTTACCCAGATCTCCACAATCCGCGTTCCACTAATACTCACATGTGTGTCAGTGTAGAATGATGTGGAGTGTTTATTGTCTGTTCTGTGTGTGTTCTGAGTAATCGTTAATATTTTGGGAGAGCACTGTGGTAATTTTAAACTTAAGAAAAAAATAATAGTTGCAAGGCGGTTAGGACAGAAAAATTAAATTATGCGGTACGGTGACGAGGTCACACGAAAGAAATAAATTATGTCCACTAGGACGAAAAATAATTGTGCGCGCTGCTGCGTGTGGCCGCCCGGTATTTATACCAATAGACGTACACGCCACGCCGCGGTAAGTAGCGAAACTAGAGCTTCAACTAGCGGCGTGTCTAGTGACAATACAAAAGAGCCCGAGAAGGCCAAATTGTAATAAATGATTTGACTTTTGACTTTTTAAAACTTCTCTGCACCGTAACTTGGGATTTTATTCGAGATCATAATATAAATTTATTTGCTTTTTAATAAATTACACGCAATATATATTATTAAATTAGGGTTAAATAAAAGACGCAATTAAAGCATTTATACATTTTATTATCAACGACATTTATATTTCCATTTATATTGTACAAAACATAATTTCAGATAAATATATATTCAATATCACAATGAGTGTAGTTTTATTTCCCTTGAATTGTTAGCTGGGTCCACATATGTTATTTTTTTCCGAACATACAGATGTAGTGCATAATGGTTTAATATTAATATTGCTCTCTTAATTATTTTTTAATATCATTTAGACATTTTTCGCAAATACAACTTATCGTACCTTTAAGTATGATTTTATACAAGTATGCAATCATTCGATATATGTTCCTTGGAATGTACTTTGTGCTTAGGTTATGTTAAATACATTTTTATCTTATCATGCCTTTTGCTGATATAAAACATTAATTAGTTTTTATCCGCCGAACAGCCGAAAATAATACTTTAAAAAAAGTATTGAAATTTTAATAACGGTGGATACTAGCGCCGCAGCGAGCCTGTGTCAAAAATATAAAACATTTTATGAACGATTTCTCCACTTAAGGTACCTCTAAAAAATGACCATTTAAATGACTTTCAAGGTCGACATGGGACACTCGGCGAGGCGCTTGGCCAAGGAGTTGTCAAAGCGGCTGACAGAAAGGTCTGGAGACAGGAAGGCTGGCAATTATTTCTGCCAACGTATTAGCCTCGCTATACAGA
The DNA here is from genome assembly GCA_910589645.1 of Tinea semifulvella. Taxonomy (NCBI): domain Eukaryota; kingdom Metazoa; phylum Arthropoda; class Insecta; order Lepidoptera; family Tineidae; genus Tinea; species Tinea semifulvella. The sequence goes on from OU342599.1 coordinate 11,075,254, forward strand.
GGGGAAATTTTGCCAGTCTCCTTGGGACGTCTCTAGAGAACAATTTTAATTTATAGTTTAGTTTTTAAAATTTTATCATTTAGGTAGCTTTTAATTTATATTAAATGTACATATATTAACTTCGAATAAAATCTATAAATCTAAAAAAAAAAAAAAAAAAAAAAACAGTATTTGATTGACACTTCGGGTGACGTCGTATTCCGATTAAGACCCCGAGTTCTTCCGATGGAAAATTATCCTCTATATCGATACGCCATACATATGTGGATCTAGCTTATCTTGCTTTTTATATGCTTGAGTTACAATACATTAAACTTAGATAAAATACGACAGTTTAAAACCATGCTTGTGACTATAACATAATAGTCTAAGAGCGACCTTCACTTAGGGCCGCGTTCGTTTCATAGCATTTCCAACATTTCGTAGCAACTTCATAGACCAGCGTGAAATGTCGTTTTTGTTAAGAAATACCACTTTTTTTAACAATGCTAACAAATCTTTAAAAAAAACGTACGGTGAGGCAACTTTTTGACTAGAAACAAATAATAACAAATCAATTGACAATGTATTATGGTCTTTGAATTCATTACATAAAATTGTTTAAAATACATTTTAAACAAATATAATATAAAGTATACAACAATGTAGACAAACCATTTCTTATGTTAAATGACATCTGGAATAGAGAATAATCTAAATGGATTGAATCTTTTTTACGTACTATATAAATAGTAGATTTCATTCAGATTTGGTGAAGATCGCTCTTCTTCGGCTCTTGTACTATAAATATATCTCTTAACGTAAATAATATATAAGTTCATATCAATGGCGCCCATTATTGTTAATAATATTTAAGAGCGAACAGCACAAGTGTTGCCCGAAAATGGATCGTCACAGCCCCTAGTACCTCCACTGCTGGAGATGGGCCTTCCAGAACATATATCTGGAGAATTTGGCCTACGCTGGCCAGACGGGTTGACGAGCATCTGATGCCAATTTTAATAATAATTTATTAACAATTCCACAAGTTGGTATTAGTTATTTTTATGACGGAACCGACGGCTTAACGTGCTCTCCGAGGCACGGGAACGGTGGTGTTGTAAATGTACGTAAGAAAAGTGTATTTCTCATTGGTACATACCGGGATATAGTTTTGCATTTTGAAGTATATCGTAGATTTTTCTTTTTTTCTTTCTCACAATATGGCGTCTGGTTGTCGCCTTACTCAAATTTTATGAATATCATATCTTTAGTGACATTTGATTGACGTGCGAATCATTAAATTCGGCACACGCTTTTGATGTCCAGTGTACGAGGTCTGTTCAAAAACTATCGCAAATTTGGTATATCTTAAAAAAGTGTTTATCTAAAAAACACATAACACAGGCGAGAAAAGAGCAAAGCATTTTTGAACAGCCTTTAGTTTCTGCAAATAAAATGATGTCCTGTAGCCCTATTCTGTTACTGCGCCAACGTTATATAGTGGAATCCCTTAAATAACGGAACTGTTTGCGCCTTATCATATTTAAAAACAACTTTAAGGTTGTCTATTATTTATTGTCTATTAATTTGGTATATCGCCATACCCATCATTTCATTTTCGCTCTAAAACCTGCGAGATCTTTCCGAACGCACCTTGCGCATGGGAAAAAAATGAAAATTAATGAACGCGACTCAGCTGTCAGAAGCGTCAGTAAAAAATGTGCCAAGGTCATTGCTTGCACAGAATTTGAAAAAGAAACAACCGCTCGCAATTTCAAAACTGCGAGAAGAGAAGCCTGCCCGCGGCCAGCAGCAACCTGGCGACCCAAGAAAAGCCCAAGACCACCTGCAGTGAATACAAGTAAATGCGTGTGAGCATCCAGCCCCTACATACAGTCCACCTTTATAATTTATTAATTTTGCTCTCTTTGCAGGAACTGTCAGTGTAAAACGCTTATAAAATTCGTATTCTCGTATGAATATTTCCACTACAGATGACAGCAAAATAATTGTAACGCGTTAATTAAAAAAAAAACTTATATATATATTTTAGTATTTGCCATATTTTTGATATATTACCTATATGTTATAAAACTATGTTTAATGTAAATATATAATCTTAGTTTAATTAATATAAATGTTGTTAACTTTAATATAAATTCTTGGCGGACTATTTAAGTATTTAATTCATGTTAAGGATTTTGAAGTTGCAACCCCATGGGTGACCTTTGAAATGGTGGAAAACGCTATATTGACGTAAGGTCGGCTATGATCGGAGACTCGGGATAAAAGTGGTAGTTATTAACAGAATTCACTATTTTGACAATCTAAGGTTTGCGAGAACAGAATAGGGCTGCAGGACCCTGTGCTCTAGGGGCTGTGACGAAGATCCTTTCGAAAACCAGCGGTTAGGATAAATATTTATCTTAGTGAAAATTATTTCCGAAGTAACACTATCCAAGTCCATTCGCATTAAGAATAACAACCCTCTTTGCATCTGTCTCGCTCACACACTAAAACATTTAAAATCTAAGTTAAAAAAAAAAGTAAAGTATCATCACGACCGTTTCCCTTTCGGAGTGGTCAGAAACCACGCTTATAAAGCAGCGGATTCACATTTAGCTAACTTTACTATAGGGGAACCACGACAAGTCAAGGCAAGCTCGTACTCTCCAGCGTACCAAACTCCAGAAATATCACAAATAAATTAAATATATTTATTTACTTAATAAATATTTTTGTGTCCCGACCAGGAATCGAACCCGGTACCTCCGAGTCTAATCCACGGACTTAACCGCTAGACCACGGAGGCAGTTACAATCTAAGTTGGCTTTAAAAATATCTATACCTTGTATAATTTAGAGTTTAGACAGTTCACACCTATGAAGTATTGATTTTTTCCGTTAAAGTGTACTACAGATAATCTCCTCGTTCCAATACACGATAACCTAACCTAAGCACGCTTAAAGGTGTTCCGAGACGTGTATAAACTGTTTTGCCAAAGCTGTGTGACGTCAAAAATGACATTATTCCCTGCGCTTAGACTGCTCACGATATCGAGATAGATCGCTCTGAGCGCTGTCAGTTGTTTGTCATTATGTCGCGCGCCATTTTCAAATTTATTTAATATTAGGTTTTCTTTTAAATTATTTAATATTGTAATTCGTTTATACTGTTTGTATATTACTTCTAAAACAAATCTATAATTATTATTTAAGTAGGAAGTGAAAAAAAAATGTCTGTAACACGGTTTATTTTAAAAGACCAAAATAAGTTAATAATATTAAACTTTACACATATAAAGATGAATAAACCGAGAGATGTTATGTTTGTTAGTATTCATACTCAAAGATGTGGAATTCGCAATTTATCTTCTATAATTCGATTCGATTTTCTATTGTCGATGGTTATTCGTTTGCAAGGCACTTCACTAAGTGGGCGGTACCCGTCAATAAAGTACGATATTCCCGTCGTTCCGAATCATGCTTAGAGCGCTTAGAATGAATATGATACTGACAGTCGTTCCGAATCAAATATCACGATTTCAATGCTCAGAGCGTGATATCAATTCGGAACGAACTAAATTACATTTTTATTTATACCATAATCGTTTTTTTTTAATGTATAGAAGATAAATTGCGAATTCCACATCTTCGAGTATGAATACTAACAAACATAACATCTCTCGGTTTATTCATCTTTATATGTGTAAAGTTTACTATTATTAACTTATTTTGGTCTTTTAAAATAACCCGTGTTACAGACATTTCTTTTTCCTTAAGGCCTGCGCTAATGACTCACTATTTTCTGAACGCGAATGGACTAAAGATTATTAACACTATGAGGTTTATTGAGATGACTATGCGACACTGATGTTTTGGCAACACTGTCCTTATAACTAGAACACGATTAAATTCAGGTATATAATTCTTTGACATAACAACAATAAATGTTGAGACACTAATATTGCTACAGAATGAAAATCATTTTTTTTTTTTTTTTTTTTAGTTTTCTTCTCCCGATGGATGATGAATAAGGTGATAGGGAAGGCAAAGGGTCTAGCCCATACAGCCAAGTCTGACGTAATTTATCTTTCTTTTTCATGAGTTAATGAGGTCATCATCAAATTCCAGATGCTGCAGAATTTGATGCTTTTATTGGAGTCACTCGCGGAACCATCCACTGCTCAAACACGTCGGGTAAAATATGGGAGTTGACAGCGCGGGAAAACCGCAAAAAATAAACTGCAACTTGTGCCCCATATTTAAAGTCCAATTTATCGTTTTCCATAATTATTCACATTGTAGCACATTATTAAACAAAACAACACCACTTTTGACCAATAATATCCACAGTAAATTAATTTACAAAACAAAAACTTCCACTTGACATGTCCACGCAAAATGGCGCGAAGAACTCTTTTTTTTTGCAAGTAGGTATAGGACAAAAAGATATGTGTTCTGCACTTTTACACGTCAATTTTTACAATATTGATATAACACGATATAATTTTATAGTACATATTGGTGAATCTGGAGCAGTACATGATAACCATCATTTGGAAAGAGAAACAATAAAATAACAAAATTATAAATACAGAATAACGCTTAACATTATAGCTGCTGTAGATAGGCATTGTCACACTATAAGCTAAGACAGACACAATTATAAGAATATAAATGTCAATGTCAGTTAAGATAATAGCTGCTGTATATTAACATTACGACCGTATCCCTTCCGGGTGGTGAAGATTCACATTTAGCCAACTTTACTATAGACTCATCATGACAAGTGACAAGCTCATCGATGTCTAGCGTACGAAACTCGAGAAATATTTAAAATATTGATCGTGTCCCGACCAGGAATTGAAGCTAGGACGCAGGAGATATAAAAGATATTCCATTTTCTTTCTGTAGCAAATTCGTGTCCCCTAATAAATTTTGGGTTGATGAGATAAAGTTATTCCTACTGATCCGCATTCTTAAGAAAACGTTTTAAAAAATATTATTTAAGTCATACATAATGAACTTTTAAGGAATTTAGACTTTTTAGGAAGTAAAATTATGAATATTTGTGATATATTTTATATCTTACCATAGTATAGTATCATCACGACCGTTTCCCTTCCGGGGTAGTCAGAAACCACGCTTATAAATAAGCGGATTGACATTTAGCCAACTTTACTATAGGCCAATCATGACAAGTGGCAAGCTCGTCGATGTCTCTAGCGGACCGAATTGAAATATCACAAATAAATTAAATATTTATTTTAATTAATACATATTATTGTGTACAGACCAGAAATCGAACCCGGTACCTCCGAGTCTAAATCCACGGACTTAACCGCTAGACCATGGAGGCAGGCACTTTATATCTATCTGTTTCATCCCAGTGTATTGTATTTATGTTGTTCAATAAAGTTTTTTTTTATATCACGTACCTTCATTTAGAACGATTTTCCTCCACTGCTGGTGATGGCCCTTCCAGAACGCTTACGCGTAAAAAAGTGTATTTCTTATTAGTGCCGGGGTACCTTATTAAGATTTTAAGACTTATATACCTTATTAAGATTTTAAGACTTATTTTTTATTTTATTTTTTTATACGGAGCACGACATGTGACACCGCGCCCACCTGATGGTAAGCGGTACGCGAGGTCCAAGAATGGGAGCAACTGACGCCAGCCTCAGACGACCGACATCAGTCCCTACCACTATGCCGGCCTATAACCTTAGTAAGATTTTAAGACTTCTATACCTTATTAAGATTTTAAGACTTCAATACCTTATTAAGATTTTAAGACTTCTATACCTTATTAAGATTTTAAGACTTATATACATTATTAAGATTTTAAGACTTATATACCTTATTAAGATTTTAAGACTTATATACCTTTTAGATTTTAAGGAAAGCGTTCTTACAACCGAGTCACCACTGATTAATGTCTTTAAAATGTCCTTAATTGTATTTCCTAGTAAGTTGATAGTCTACATTTGTAATATGATGTAAATAACTTTTTGCTGTCAAAAAAAAAATTAAAAAAAACTTAAAGTACACTCAGGACCTGAAAAATCTTTGAAAATATCTGATTGTGCGATCGAGAGGAATACAGAAACACACAAAAAAGAAGAGAGAATCATCACAACCGTATCCCTTGCGGGGTGTTCAGAAACCAAGCTTAAACAGATTCATATTTAGCCAAATTATTGTGTCCCGATCAGAAATCGAATTCGGTACCTCTACGTTCAAGTCTAAACTTCATGGCGGTGTCTAAAATCCAATATGTTCTCAATTCCATGCATGCCACACTACGGATGCAGAAGAATATCTTTGCCTACAATCAACCCTTAACATTTAATTATGTAGACAATATCTTACTTTTTAATTCCTGCTGAGACATTCCATCAGGAAATTTTCTATCACTGTTTGAGCTGAAACAAAAAAAACTATATTAATAATTAATTTATTGACTTAATTTACGACTATATCTTAACATCTTGCGTGATAGTAATGAATTCTCAGAATTGACTCGCTAGGATCAATGCAGCTGTCGAAAATGGTCTAATCAAGATTTTTAATTTATTTGCACGATAACTTTTACTACCAGAGCCAAGAGTTCACTTCTATACATTGCAATTGTTCTCGCATTGTGAAATATCGAGGGTTGCCATTAATTCTTTTTTTTTTAGGTTACGAATAATATTAATGCGTATTTATTCAGTTTTGTTGTTCAAATTTATTATTTTATCGATATTATTTAATATTTAGTATCCCTATTTAAATTATTAAGATTCCTTCATCCCTTCCGGGGTAGTCAGAAATCACACTTTTTTTTATTTTATTTACTGAAGCTGATTCACATTTAGCCAAAGGCCCATCATGACAAGTGGATAGGTCGTCGATGTTTCTAGCGTACCAAACTTGAGAAAAATCACAAATTATTTTTTTTATTTATTTTGGATTTATTGTTTTATTGTAGGTATTTAGAATTTAATTTTTAATTTTAATTTATGTAAATTTTGGATTTAGCGTAATTGAGACCCCACAATACCGGCCTTCCTAGTGTGTGTCTCCAATAGAAAAACATGTACAGGATTTTATTGGAAATAAACGATTATTATTATTAGTTTTTTTTTGTTAGACATTGTTTTCATGTACTTAAATAATGATTGGATAATGATATATGGATAATCAGAGATTATTTTAATCATCCTTTCAGCAACTGGCCGTTAGAGTAATACATATTTAAAACACTTCACTAGAATTAATTTCTCATTCCTTTACCTAGTTCTCTAGTGGTACAAATATTGATTTATAAAATCCATACCAATTAACAATGTATAATTTCAATTGAACAGGTGTTAGTCGCTTTGCAGTGTACAGTTTTTATATTAGCGAATAGGGAATGAAGAACCGGTGATCTTCTTGCGTACCGGGATTTTAGGGGATTAGTATTTGAAGCAACCGGGAGAACCGGTAAAGTCCCGACTTTAGGGATTTTTTTAACCTAATAAAGAACCGGCCACTTGTAAACAAAATTATAAAAAAAATAGTTTTTAGAAAATGGAACTCTTTGCCAATATTATTAAGTATGTACTTAATTCATTTGTTTTACGATTTGGCGGCAAATTGAAAATTATATGTGTCACGTCAGCATGAATTTAACGCGACAAAATTTTCTGCAATAATAATTTATAAATTTGATGTCTTAAATGACAACAAAAAAGTTATGAAAAACTTCGATTGGCCTTTCACGATGAAGTCCCATCTCATGTTTACAAATGGCTATTAAAATAACACTGCTTGAAACAATACTTACTTAATGAAATAATACTTACTTAATAAAACAATACTTACTTATTTCAGATATGTCTCATGTATTCTACTATCTGTTGTCATCTAAATCTAGGATACAAATATGTATACATATAGTTCTGTGGTGTGGTGGGGAGGGGCGTGTTGCTGGCGGATGGCCCGAGCTTATATGGGTTAAAGTGTATGTATTTATGGGTTTGGGTTGTCTATCGGCAGTGCGTTTCTCTTTATTTTCGCTACATATTGTACAAAAACCAAATGCATGCTACTTGTGTGAACCTCTAAAGGCAAATTGTTACCATTCTGCCAATAATAATGTTAAGTGCTGTATGGTTTACCTAATAATATAAAATGAAAATAAAATTAATGATACAATACTTACTTATTGAAACAATACTTACTTATTGAAACAAAACTCACTTAAAAGGACAACACGTTATAGGGATTTGTTTTCTGTACCTAATGCGAGGTCATTTCTCCTGAACCTTTTCAAAGTGGCAAACAATTGTTAGTATACCACTCTTCAGTAACTGTTTTTTTGATCCTCTAAAACAATTATCTTTTTTCCACTTTAGTCGGCAACTCCTTGGAAGGAAACACCCACTGAGCAGACTGTCATTTAGTTTCCAGATCATAATAGTAAATCCAGCTTTCGTCACCCGTAAGTATGGCGAACACAGCATTTGAGTCACGTCTATTAAATCTTTGAAGCATTTTACGGCACCGATCAACACAACGGAGTTTTTGGGCTTCGGTCAAATTATGAGGTATTCACCGGGCACAAAGCTTCCTGACCAGTCCGCCTTTGTACGAGTACATAGTGCAATAAAGTTTGAAATTAAAAAAAAATATATGATTGCGTCGCGGGACGTACCGCAAAAGTGAGAACTAAACTTGCAGGTTATTGATTTCGTAGTTGGTAGGAATATGGAGATTAAATGAATGCGCGTGGCTGCGTGCGAGAAAGTAGGAGCAGGAGAGAGCGAGAGAAGCTGCGGTTATACGACTGCGCGCGCCTATCCGCCCCTCTTCCCCTTCCCCGCCGCGCTGTTTCGAGAGGAAGAAAGAAAGAGAAAGAAGGAGCGGGTATACGCGCGCGCCTATCCGCCCCTCTTCCCCTTCCCCGCTGTTTCGAGAGGAAGAAAGAAAGAGAAAGGAGCGGGAGAGAGAAGCAGCGGTTATACGCGCGCGCCTAACCGCCCCTTCCCCGCCGCGCTGTTTCGAGAGGAAGAAAGAAAGAGTAAGAAGGAGCGGAGAGAGGCAGCGGCTATACGCGCGTATACGGACGTACGGTCAACGAAATAGGTCGCCAACCAAGCACGCTTCTCACTTTAATAAATAATTTAGTGGAGGAGTGGTAGTGTATGTAATATTTACCAAGTTTACTGTTGTTGGAGGTGGCAAGTCCGTAAGCATCCTGGTCGTACTCATTGGTGAGCGTCAGGTCGGCGCCCTTCGTCAGGAGCTCGCTGCAAGTGTATGGGAAGTCTGCCGCCGCCGCGTACATCAGGGCCGTGCTGCCGGACTGCGGGGACAATCATCAAGCTGGTGTGAAGCAGTAAGTCTTTCTATTGCAGGAGCCAGAAATACTGACTACAAATAAAATATTGTAAAGCAAGGGCAAAGTACGAAATGCAAGCCAATCTTGATCCTTGGCACCGCATCAGACTGGAAAATTCTCATGGATACATTTGAACATCATTATAGGATCTTGAAATAGGATTTTGAAATGTGGATATACAGGAGAATGTTGAAGATATCATGGAAGGACAGAGTAAGAAACGAAACTGTCTTGCAGAGAATGAACAAAGGCGTTGAACTATTAAAAATGGTAAAGTGAAGGAAGTTGGAGTATTTGAGACACATCATGCGCAATAAAAAGTATAGCTTGCTGCAGCTCGTCATGCAAGGCAAGATACAAGGCTCCAGAAGACCGGGGAGAAGACGCACTTCTTGGCTCAAGAACCTCAGGGAGTGGTTCGGGATGAGCACCAGATCCTTGTTCCGGACAGCGGCCAACAAAATCAAAATCGCCTTAATGATAGCCGACCTCCGATAGGAGATGGCACCGTAAGAAGAAGAAGATAGGATCCCATATGAACTAGCTGTATTAACCTTTAGGCCAGACAACTTAGTGTTTTATCGAAACTTGAAAAAAGTTATTCTTATTGAACTTACGATTCTGTGGGAATCTAATATTCCAAAAGACCGCAACATAAAGTTAAATAAATATTATGATATCACAGAAGAAATGATCAGGAACGGGTTTAATTTTAATATCTTTGCTAAAGAATTGGGCCTAAGCAGGTCTGCCGTCAATACATTTATGGAAGGATAGGGAGAGGAGTGTAATTGTGAATGGTAAGCGTATTGGATGGTAAACCAGCCTATTGTCAGTTGCAAGCCCGAGATATCATTCTTCTCATCTCTTTTCCACACACGATGGACCCAGCACCCGCACGGTAAATCCATGTAATGCTTAGAAATTTGTCTTCTTTGAATAGGGTATCATAAAAATAACTATGACAGTCGAGGGTTTATGTTTTGAAAAAAAATAATTGATAACGGTAGCTCGGACCGAGAGGTCGACAGAGAGAGTATTAAACTTTTTAAACTTTCGCGCACACTCATAATAGATTTTTTTATAATTTTAACGGGTCTTTACGCGATTTACTTTCTACCGATCGTCACTATTACCCTAGAATAGTACGTGAAGCGATAGAAATAAAGAAACACAAAAATTTCAATCGAGAGGGGGGTTATAAGCTATCTTCATCGTGGAATCCAGTAATCAATAGGTTTCGACGCCGGGAACAATCGCCCGGTGTCGCCAAGGATATTGTAAGTGTCGTGTGTCGTGATTTCTAAAAACTTTTAAAGTGATAAGTGGGTAGGTTTACATCTGCCGCCCAGTATGTACGAGACTACACCGTCGACCCGTGACCACGGCCAATGCAACTTGGCTAAAACGTCGCGAGAAATATGTCTAAGGTAAATCGCGTAAAGACCCGTTAAAATTATAAAAAAAATCTATTAGAGAGAGTATTTTTATAAATATAATACCAGTAAATAGTTAAGATTCAATCACGTATAAAGTGTGTAGTTTTTATAAATATGTATGTAATTTATGATGAAAATATAAATTACAATGAAATTAAGTACATTTCAATACAAGAGAAGACAAATTTCTAAGCATTCCATGGATTCACCGTGCGGGTGCCGGGTCCATCGTGTGTGGGTAAGAGATGAGAAGAATGGTGTCTCGGGCTTGCGACCGACAATAGGCTGGTTTAAGAAAAGGAGGCCTCCTTTTTTTCTATTGCGCGATAATACGCTCACCATCCACCATTCTACTTCTCTCCCTACCCAATCAAATACTGTATGATTCCGTTAATGCCGTCTTGGAAGCTCGTTCCATAAATGTATTGACGGCAGACCTGCTTAGGCCCAATTCTTTCAGTAAGTGATGCAAAGATTTTGCTGGAACTCCTCTTGCACCAACTTCCACTGCGTAAAGCTGAGTCTTGAACCCGTTCCTGATCATTTCTTCTGTGAGATCATAATATTTATTCAACTTCATGTTGTGGTCTTTTGGAATATTTGATTCCCACGGAACGGTAAGTTCAATAAGGATAACTTTTTTCAAGTTCCGAGAAAACACTAAGATGTCTGGCCTATAGGCTAGTTCATCTGGGATCCTATAATGGTGTTCAAATGTATCCATGAGAATTTTCCAGTCTGATGCGGCGCCAAGGATCGAGGTGGGCTTGCATTTAGTTTTCGTGCTTTGCCCTTCCTTTACAAATGTGGTCAAAGTTTTATTTGTAGTCAGTCCCTTTCTGGCTCTTGCAATAGAAAGACTTACTGCTTCACGGATAACACCTAGGACTTTGTCATGTCGGCGTGAGTAATAGCCCTTTTCTAGAAGAGTAACGCACCCTACAAGTGTGTGTCTAGCAGTTCCTATGGCAGCACCACACAATGTACAGTTCTTTTCCGTAGCTTTTCCCCACCTTACCAGATTACTCTGGTCCGGGAGGGACATTTGAAAAGCGTTTAGGTAGAACTTTAGCAACGCCGGAGACCAATCGTACATTAGTGTGCGCCACTTTAGGGCTGGAGGGATGCAAAAATCGCCCAAAGTTAGCCAGTCATTTTGAACTTCTAGTCATCGCGTGCACTCTGTATTCATGCTCTTCATCTTTCCTGAGGAAGGATTTTATAACATCTTTGTCACTTTCTTTTTTCTTCCAGCCAATGCCTCTTTTGTCAGTCTGGGCACCTGTCATGAATTTCTTGAAGAATAGTAGTCTCGGTTCCATATCTGAGACCAGAGGGTCTCTTGGAAGGGATGAAATTGTATTATCCTGGGAGCTGGTTAGAATTTGATATTTGCTTATACGTAGATGTTTGTATAATTCAGATGGTCTTTTCAGATCCATTCCAAAGTTTCTCCGTCCTCTAAAGAATGTTGAGGAGTCAGCACCCTGGGCTAATCCAAGCCAAGACTTCAATGTTCTTATGACGTCCGCGTCCAGACTTGATAGTAGGCTTTTGTTGAAATCGTATACTAGGAAAGGCCAAGTGAGGCGAGATGCTAAGTAGTTGTCATATATCCAAGCTTTTTTGACATTGCTTATAGGCTGTTGAGTAACCCTATTCATGTCGTCAGTGAATTGTTTTACAACTACTTCTAGGGATGGTGTTTTTCCCTGAAAATTGATCCTTCTGCCAAGAAATTTAAAGGGCATGGTTTCATTTACCGGAGCTATTCTCTGCCCTGCTATATTCAGTCCAGGATCATAAGACGTAAATGTAGTGTTGCGCCTAGCCAGACATAGGCTGAAGCATTTTGATCATATGAGTTCCATAGCATTCTCTCCGTAATAAAAACAACTACATCCAACTGCACAGACGTTGTATAATCCTTGTGACCGCAAAGGTGGGTTACAGTACTCACATCATCCTGCAGGTCCACATGTCCCCCCTCTGACAGCAGGAACTTGACAACCTCGTGGTGTCCTCCGGCAGCGGCCAGGTGGAGGGCCGTCTCCCCTTCGGGACCTCGCACATTCACCTGGGCACGGTTCCTGTACACAAAACAATAATTTTAACAAATATTATGATCAATCAGAAGAATTAATCAATTGTAACCATGGATTGTAACTAGTGGAAAAATCCTAGTTATCCTCGCCAACCCGTCTGGCTAGCATGACGATTGTAGGCCAAATTCTCCAGATATATGTTCTGGAAGGCCCATCTTCAGCAGTGGAGGTCTAGAACGCTGTGTTCTAGGGGCTGTAATGATTATGATATTATATTTATTTTTATTCTGAGTATTACATGTGACACGCCCTGTGTTTAACTTGTGACTCTAAGCACCTTGTTTTTACTTATTTAGCCTTGAAAGTTGCCCGACTTGATGTTGCTATATGGTTTTCATTCATTGTAAGCAAAATTCAGTAAAAAAATGCGTGCCTTTGCTTTCAAGTCAAACCCAGAAATAGAGTACACCTAATCATGATAAATAAGCGGTACGTAGGGTCATAGAATGGGAGCAACTGACACAGACACTGACAACCAACATCAGTTATCCCGGCCTATCAAGTTGCTTTATTACACTTCACTTGAAGTACTCCCCCACCTAGCCAAAATGTTCAGGTTTAACACAATGATATTTCCCCGTCGTGACCACAGAATGAAGCTAATGAGAAAATCCAGCAATTCAAATATAGGATATCACTTCATGAATAAGAGTTGTAAATATGTGGAACAAAATACCAGAAGACATATTAAAGTCCTCAAATGTAAACACTTTTAAAAACAAACTGGACAAGTGGCTAGTGACAATCGAAATAGACTATGGTGATAACTGACAATTTAATAAACTTTACACCAGTGCTTGATATAGGCATATCAGCAATGCGCTGCTCACCTATTAATCAATAATAATAATAATAATACTCTTATAGGAATGAAGAAACAAACTGGCCTGAACAACTTTTAACATCGTCAGCGTGTAATAGATGTATGACTCTAGAAATTTATATGTATATTTTTGACCTATGCATGTGGTTTGGTTGCAGATCAAAGAAGGGTTTAACACACTCTATGTTCTATAGACTGTGTGACATACCAGACCAAATCCTGGCAAGTAGAGAACTGTCCGAAGCTGGCGGCCCAGTGAAGAGCAGTGAGGCCGTGCTCATCCACATTGTCGACATACTGCTCCAGTCTCACATCATCTCGAGTCATCTCTCCCCGACCTGCCTTGGCATGAAAACTGCAGTCTGGCTGAGTCAAATCAGGTACTCGTGCTGGTGTGTTTCCTAAAAAAGTTAAATATTGTGATAGTACCAGGCTATTGTTTTATAATAAATTGCACAATAAAAAACAATATATAATATATAAACAGGCAAGCCCAAGACTTCTCAGAATGGCTTCTTCTTTCTTTCCAACACACAATGGACCCAGAACTGCATGGTGATTCCTTTGCTTTAGATAAATCCGTTAAGACTTACCAGACAAATACAATTTATGTGAAATTATATCGTAGCCCAAAGAAAGAAAGAAATAAAAGACAATCTTGCTAAAGTCGTAATAAATGATGTCAGTTGCTCCCATTCCTAAACCGACGCGAGGTCACAACGTATAGAAAAGCGCTAAATCTGAAAAAATGCACACAATATGGCACAATCTTAACAAAACTAAAGTAGGTACTTACCTCTCTGTAAATTAGTTAATGCAGTACATTGCACAGACTTGTATGGTGTAAAAGCACTTTTCCGAACCCCGTTGAGGTTTGGTGCCCATCTCTGGTAACTCCCGCTATCACTCTTGTTACTGTCTTGGCTCGAATCGAACTCGTATTTAAAACTCTCCACATTTTCTTGCTTTATATCGATATTTTGTCCGCTGCTGGCTGGCTCGTCCATTTTACAGCCTTCCAAACAAATCAAGTAAACAAAAAGAACTAGAAGAGGAAAGGAAAATTAATGACAGATCGAGATAAACAAATCGGGGATATGAATTGAAATGAATGAATGAATAATTACTATAAAATTTACAACCACAACAATACAAGCCAACCGCGCAGCAGAACAAAACAAGGATTCTAATGGATGGAGGGAGGGAGGGGGAGGCCCTCTCTGGGAGGGATTCGAACGAAATGTACGATTCGGTAAAAAAATTAAATGAACGAATGAATGACTGCAAACGAACAAAATTACTTGAGCGTCTATGGGACGGTAAAATGATAATAAAAAAATAGCGATATACCTATTTATACAAAGTAATGCAATCCTTATTTTCTTTTAGACTAATAATTTATGTTATAAGAAAGATATCAAATAAATTCGTTTATAGTAAGCTTACCAAAAGTATTTAAAAGATTCTTCGAACAAGGATTTATGTTATTTAGGACTTATGTTTGTTACTCTGCCATTTCAAAAGTTTTAAAAAAATATGTCAGGTTTCGGTTTGTTTTGAAATATTTTTCTTTTTATTGTATAAATACATAATTTTAAGAATTATTTAAAATGTCTGTAGTACTGTCACAGTTGCATCAAGAGCTGCAAAATGAATTGACAACTACTAATCTACTGTTAAACCAAATGTAAGTAACTTTTCGATTAACATAATACTATAGAAGAAGGATTTCTTAGTAATCCATGGATTCACCGTGCTGGAGCCAGAAGAGAGAGGAATAATATAATAATAATAGTTTTCAGCCTTACGACCGACATGGCCTCGAGGTTAAAAAGGAAATCTTTATTCGTTGCGGAATGTCATACTTCTTTATCCATTACTCTCATCATTTCTCTACCTGTATGACTCTGCTAATACTGTCTTGGTGCATTTTTAATATGGAAATTATTAAAACGTAGTTCTAAACTGACGGCACGCACTCGCACGATGCTACGCGGTGCATAAGCAAACCATCATCAGTCTAGACTAGAGCGTCTGTGGTCAGCTGGCGTGAGCGTGCTTGTATCATCATCGTCAATATGCATGATGACTTATTTTTATTGGCATGTTCGACTTGGCGCTGTAAGCTTCTTTAACTTTATTTCGCATTGAAATGTGTTCGAGTAATATTTTCATTCAATTTAAAGCAAAATTCAATAATAAAAGTGCGCTATTCTTAGCTTTTTACGCGAACACAGGATCTATATTGTTCAGAATTAGTATTACATTTTTACAGGACCTAGAAGTCGGAGTTCTAAACCCCCACTGCTAGAAATAGGCCATAGTTTTAGAGAATTTGGCCTACATTCGCCACTTGTGGCTAGCACGGGGTCTTCTGTTAATAATGATGAACAATTCCATAAGTTGTTATTAGTGAAACTGGAAATAGTAGACAAATGTACATAAGAAAAGTGTATTTCTCATTGGTATGAGTTTTAGGATGCCAAGGCTCTTACAACCGAGCCACCACTGCTCGCTAATTAACAAATTAATTATTCAACATAATAGGTAGCTTTGTTTAAATAAGTTTCCTTTTAATTTTAGATCAATGGAATTAAATGAAATCAAAACCCTCACGAGTCCAGGAGGCAAGTTCGAATCAAAAGTAGTATTGGTAATTATTTTGTTTTATTTGTACTAATTGTCCTCCTCCTGCTTAGTTGGTACCCAAGTGATGGGGATTGTAACTCCACTGCAATCGCAGCTCATCCACCAGCTGTCTCCAATTGTTTCGATCCTTCTGCGTAGTGGATGGCCTGGTGTACAGGCATGTTCAGGTGGTCAGTCACTGGACCATCGGGTGGGGCTTTTTTCTCTTGTAAATTAATTAACTAATTGTAAATTATCCTAAATCAACTTATATTATTTTTTACAGCATCCACTTTGTTATTCTGAGAATTGGGCCTAGGCAGGTTTACCGTCAATACATTTATGGAAGAGAAGACAAATTTCTAAGCATTCCATGGATTCACCGTGCGGGTGCCGGGTCCATCGTGTGTGGGTAAGAGATGAGAAGAATGGTGTCTCGGGCTTGCGACCGACAATTGGCTGGTTTAAGAAAAGGAGGCCTCCTTTTTTTTTCTATTTCGCGATAATACGCTCACCATCCACCATTCTACTTCTCTCCCTACCCAACCAAATACTGTATGATTCCGTTAGTGCCGTCTTGGAAGCTCGTTCCATAAATGTATTGACGGCAGACCTGCTTAGGCCCAATTCTTTCAGTAAGTGATGCAAAGATTTTGCTGGAACTCCTCTTGCACCAACTTCCACTGCGTAAAGCTGAGTCTTGAACCCGTTCCTGATCATTTCTTCTGTGAGATCATAATATTTATTCGACTTCATGTTGTGGTCTTTTGGAATATTTGATTCCCACGGAACGGTAAGTTCAATAAGGATAACTTTATTCAAGTTCCGAGAAAACACTAAGATGTCTGGCCTATAGGCTGATACAGCTAGTTCATCTGGGATCCTATAATGGTGTTCAAATGTATCCATGAGAATTTTCCAGTCTGATGCGGCGCCAAGGATCGAGGTGGGCTTGCATTTAGTTTTCGTGCTTTGCCCTTCCTTTACAAATGTGGTCAAAGTTTTATTTGTAGTCAGTCCCTTTCTGGCTCTTGCAATAGAAAGACTTACTGCTTCACGGATAACACCTAGGACTTTGTCATGTCGGCGTGAGTAATAGCCCTTTTCTAGGAGAGTAACGCACCCTACAAGTGTGTGTCTAGCAGTTCCTATGGCAGCACCACACAATGTACAGTTCTTTTCCGTAGCTTTTCCCCACCTTACCAGATTACTCTGGTCCGGGAGGGACATTTGAAAAGCGTTTAGGTAGAACTTTAGCAACGCCGGAGACCAATCGTACATTAGTGTGCGCCACTTTAGGGCTGGAGGGATGCAAAAATCGCCCAAAGTTAGCCAGTCATTTTGAACTTCTAGAGTCATCGCGTGCACTCTGTATTCATGCTCTTCATCTTTCCTGAGGAAGGATTTTATAACCTCTTTGTCACTTTCTTTTTTCTTCCAGCCAATGCCTCTTTTGTCAGTCTGGGCACCTGTCATGAATTTCTTGAAGAATAGTAGTCTCGGTTCCATATCTGAGACCAGAGGGTCTTTTGGAAGGGATGAAATTGTATTATCCTGGGAGCTGGTTAGAATTTGATATTTGCTTATACGTAGATGTTTGTATAATTCAGATGGTCTTTTCAGATCCATTCCGAAGTTTCTCCGTCCTCTAAAGAATGTTGAGGAGTCAGCACCCTGGGCTAATCCAAGCCAAGACTTCAATGTTCTTATGACGTCCGCGTCCAGACTTGATAGTAGGCTTTTGTTGAAATCATATACTAGGAAAGGCCAAGTGAGGCGAGATGCTAAGTAGTTGTCATATATCCAAGCTTTTTTGACATTGCTTATAGGCTGTTGAGTAACCCTATTCATGTCGTCAGTGAATTGTTTTACTACTACTTCTAGGAATGGTGTTTTTCCCTGAAAATTTATCCTTCTGCCAAGAAATTTAAAGGGCATGGTTTCATTTACCGGAGCTATTCTCTGCCCTGCTATACTCAGTCCAGGATCATAAGACGTAAATGTAGTGTTTCGCCTAGCCAGACATAGGCTGAAGCATTTTGATGGTTTCGTTCTCATTCCCTTTGTCCATGAGCAGAAATCATCCACTATTTTCAGCAAGCCCTGGCATTGCTTGGGATTTCTTGTTAGCACCGCCAAGTCGTCTGCAAAAGCTAAGACGGATTCCGTATAGATGTTGTTTTGTTTGAATCTATATCCCCACTTCTTCTCACGAGATTTAAGTTTGTCGATTAGGATATTGATAATTATATTAAAAGCTACAGGTGATAGGCAGCAGCCTTGGAACAGGCCCACATTGTATTTTAGTGTGTCTGTGTAGCCGTCCTTGTTTGTTACGACAAATCTCAAATTCTTGTAATAATTGGCAATTATATCTCTGATTAGTGTTGGAAAGTTATACCATTTTAGCGCAGTTTGCAGCAATTCATGTTGCACCGACCCAAATGCGTTTTCCAAGTCGATCCAACAGACGCTTAGTTGCCGCTCCTGTTTCCTGGCATCCTTCAAACACTCAGCGAGTAAGGTGTTGTGTTCTAAGCAGCCAGAAACTCCCGGCAAAAAACCTTCAACAATTCAAGATGGCATTAACGTAATTATTCAGTATTTGCTTGGATGGGGAGAGGAGCATAATGGTGGATGGTAGGCATCTTGTTGCGCAATAAAAAAAGGAGGCCTCGGATCCTACATTCGATGGACCCAGCACTTGCACGTACAATCCATGGAATGCTTGGAAGAGAGATTGCCCGAAACCAGCCCTCAACTGTTTTGCAGCGTGCCTCAACTAAATACAATTCAATAATCATAACAATTAATTGTCTTTTTTTTTTATTTAATTATAACATCTCTTTTACCCCAGCATTAAAATATAATTTAATGGGGTGTATCAGGCAAAGCTGTTTGTAGATGTCGCTAGCGGCAATGGTACCTTGTTTTAAACCTATGACGCATAATTTTTTAAATGTTTCTGTGGTTTTTTATCTTTTATAACAGAAAAATGTATTTTAACTTAACGTTACCTACCTTCAAACACGAATTAAGAAAGCAAACACAGTCTTTAAAAAGAAAAAAGGTTTTGAGATCGCCATATCTTTAATTCCGCTTGGAAATTTCGATTTGTACACTTAAAAGCTGCTCACTTTGGCATAATATCCAGGAAATAATAAATTTCGTAATAAAAACACAAGATTTCTTTGCAACTGACAGTTATATTAGGTACCATCTATCATGCGCCATCTATCGTGATAAAAAGTTAGTGACCCATTAAATAGTCAATTGGTTAAAATTTATATATGAATTAGTTACCAAGGCACTATTTACACGATTAGGTTCTTTATTATGACCAGGTACTTTATTATAGACAAAACACTGGATTTCAAATCGGCATCAAAACTATCTAATTATTAATGTAAAAAAAAGGTTTTGAAATCGTTATGCTAGGGTAAAATAAATAAAATTAATTACAGATTATGAAAACACAATATATTAACTATGAAATAAAAAAGAAATCATTACGGCACGAGAACATTTTATTGGGCCCAATTCTCTAAGAAAAATGGGCAATCTCATTTGTCTTCTCTGACTCAGGTCGTGATATAACTAAAATTGTTTAGTACTTTAGAGTTTGCAATTTCAATTATATTAATAGGTAGGGGTACATATGAAATTGACTTTTGTTGAAATGTTTGATCTCAAATATCTGGCGTTTGGCTAGGAAATAAAATTGATTTCATTTAGGCTTGTGTTTTGAATTAAGTGATTGTTTTCACGCCATTAACATATTTTTTTTGTCATCTCGGTCTGTTCACAGAAGACAAATATCTAAGCATTCCATGGATGCACTGTGTGGGTGCCCGGTACATTGTGTGGGTGCCCGGTACATTGTGTGGGTAAGAGATGAGAAGAATGGTGTCTCGGGCTTGCGACTGACGATAGGCTGGTTTAAGAAAAGCAGGCCTCCCTTTTTTATTTTATTGCGCGATAATACGCTCACCATCCACCATTCTACTTCTCTTCCTACCCAACCAAATACTGTATGATTCCGTTAATGCCGTCTTGGAAGCTCGTTCCATAAATGTATTGACGGCAGACCTGCTTAGGCCCAATTCTTTCAGTAAGTGATGCAAATATTTTGCTGGAACTCCTCTCGCACCAACTTCCACTGCATAAACCTGAGTCTTGAACCCGTTCCTGATCGTTTCTTCTGTGAGATCATGATATTTATTCGACTTCATGTTGTGGTCTTTTGGAATATTTGATTCCCACGGAACGGTAAGTTCAATAAGGATAACTTTTTCAAGTTCCGAGAAAACACTAAGATGTCTGGCCTATAGGCTGATACAGCTAGTTCATCTATATTGGGATCTGGGATCCTATAATGATGTTCAAATGTATCCATGAGAATTTTCCAGTCTGATGCGGCGTCAAGGATCGAGATGGGCTTGCATTTAGTTTTCATGCGTTCCTTTACAAATGTGGTCAAAAGTTTTATTTGTAGTCAGTCCCTTTCTGGCTCTTGCAATAGTATGATTATGATGTATGATTCCGTTAATGCCTTTTTCCATTTTAATTGAAAATAAAAAATTTCACGTAATTACTAATACAATTTCTACCATGGCACCAACGCTGCAAAAACAGCTCAAAAGATAAATGATGTGTATGGGAAAGCTACTGTAAAATAAAACACGTCACGTTTTTGGTTCCAACGTTTTTTGACTTATAGAACAAACCCCGTGGATGACCGGAGACCTTTTTACTTTTTCCATATAAATTCAATTTCATCTCATTATCATCATCATTACAGCCCCTAGAACAAAGCGGACCTCCACTGGAGAATTTGGCCTACACACGCTGGCCAGGCGGCTTGGTGAGGATATGATGTCAATTTTTAATGACAATTTATTAACGGTTTCACAAGTTAGTATTAGTGGAACTGGGACTGACGGCTTAACGTGCTCTCCGAGGCACGGGAACGGTGGTTTTTGTAAATCTATGACTGCAGTACGTAAGAAAAGTGTATTTCTCATTGGTACATGCCGGGGGGGTTATTTCATATGTGAGGACCTAAATAATATTTATTACATAAGCCCCTAGAACACAGAGTCCTGGACCTCCACTGTTGAAGATGGGCCTTCCAGAACATACATCTGTTAATCTGTAGAATTTGGCCTACACTCAACTAGACGGATTGGCGAGGATCTGATGTCAATTTATTAACGATTCCACAAGTTGATATTCGTGAAACCGGGACCGCGAATACAAATGTACATAAGTATTTCTCATCGGTAGATGCCGGGGATCGAAATGCGACCATTTTTTCAAATTATTGATTAGCGTTCTTACAACTGAGTCACCACTGATTTTAATATAAATAATATACTTACTCATGTTTTTATTTGCAGAATTCTACCATATTGGAATCCTTTGCCAAAATGGTAAATATAGATTTTACAGAACAACAAATGGAAACAGATGACAGTTGATATAAATATTAAATTAAAGATAATAAAAATCATTTTTTCAAATAATTTATTTTTTATTTATTTTATTACAACATGAAATTAATAAACACAATTATTATTAATAATTGATGAAAGCTCAAAATAAATGTACATTTACATGTATGTGTACGGTTAAGCCAGCGGGGTGATGCGGAGTGCACAATCGTCCGAAAAGGAATCGTTTGAAAAGGAAACGTCTAATATCTAATCGATTGCTTGGGCATTCCGCCTAGCTTTTGACATTTCTGACTGACGTAATCGATCTTAGACGGTACGTTTTTGGACGACGATGGTGCACTCCGCCTCACCCCGCTGGGTTGTTAAAAATGGCGTCGAATGTACCAGCTGACTTTCAAAAATAATCTCATACATTTGAAGCCATATCAACTGTAATAAAATAAGTGTTTTGTGACCACTCCGGAAGAGACACAGTGATGACACTTCTTTTAGCTTAATGTTCTAAATTAGTACCGTACTTGGAAAAAAAATAATGTCCTATTATTTTAAGCTTCAACTACATAGTAGTCCACACAGACTATATAGCTAATGTAGTACATGTCTATATAATCTGTGACTACATGAGAGGGTTTGACGCATTGCATACCTCGCTCGCACAATCTATAAAAAAAAAAAAAAATTAAACATTTTAGTAAAATAGTGGAAAAATGTTACATATTTTTCGCTGTTTTTCTCTGTCTAAAAATTTGCTTGCTTTGCATTATGCAAGTCGAACGAATGTTTGGAACGCTTAAAGCAATGATGTTATGGCTTAAAGCGTCCACGCTCGTTAACGATTTTCAAAGATAAACACGGGCCTTAAGTTGATTCCTAAATAGATTGTGCGAACGAGAGGGAAGCAAAAAAAATTAATTTCAAACTTATTTAATTTAATTGACATTTCATTCTTATAATTATTTTTTCTTCATTACAGCACCGAGAACACAAGAGTCCTAGATTGGTCCTAGACCTCCACTGCTGGAGTTGGATTGGCAAAGGTCTGGTTTTGACAACGTTCTCTTTTGTGGTGTTGTAAATCTATATATTTTAAATATTAATTAATTGACATTATAGGGCCCTGATTCATTTAATTAAATATATAATCACTATAATAAAATTAGGTGAGACACTAGCCATGAGAAGTGCAATAAAATATAAATCAGATCATAACTTAAAAATTAAAACTAGAATATGTAATACATTTTTTTAAAGTTATTTAAAGGGCATTGTACAGATACATTAGTCCTAAACACGCAAATCATTAAATAATATTTTTTTGCTCATAACCGAGTTGGGATCATCAAATTCCAAGTGTTGCAGAATTTGATGCTTTTCATAAAGTAATCCGCGTCAATATCGAACGACACGTCGGGTATATGGGAGTTCTGTTCTCAGCGGATAACCGCAAGAAGTAAACTGCAACTTCGGCCCCATATTATATATATAGAGTATAATTTATCGTTTCCCATAATTATTTACATTGTAGCACATTATTAAACAAAATAACACCACTTTTGACTAACAATATCCACAGTAAAGTAATTTAAAGTTGGGACTTGACATGTCCGTGCAAAATGGCGCGAAAAACCTTAAAAAAGTTAAAACTATGCTGTGTTTGACTTGTGTCAAGCTCTTTATTAACTCTCGTCAATTAAAGCAAAATTATAGTTGAACACGGATACAATATTTATGAGTAAAGATGAAAATAAATGTGGTTACGTTACAAAATCATGTTGTGTTCGACTTGAAAGCAAAGTATGGTCTGCATTTGGAAAATTTACCCGAACGCCTGTCAGAGAGAAAAAAGTAAAAAAGCGCTTACAGTAACAAGTCGAATATAGGGTTAAACAAAATTCTACAAAAAAGCGAATTTTGTTTTGCTTTGCTTTCAAGTCGAACATAAAATATGTATGGGTACTATTTTGTAGCGTTCTTACTATTTCTTTACAATATTTCGCGTTCCGTTTACAAAAATTTGCAGCGCTCTAGCATAAAATACATCAGTTCCATTACCAAAAAATATATGAATCCATTTTGTTTCGTAGGTAGTAGGTATATAGGTAGTATTTTAAGCTTTACTCATCATAAAATATACTATGTAGGTATTTATTAATTATATTTTGTAATTTACATTTAACTGACACATAAATGTTTATTATTGACCAATTGAGTTATTGAGTATTGATTTATTGAGTCTATAGTTTATTAATATAGTTTTATGGAAGCATTGTTACTAACAAACTACTAAAATTATAAACTAAACTATAAATTATGAACTAAGTTTACTTTGAAATAAACGTTTTAATTATTAATAAAATTATTACGAACTCCCTCGAAATGGGTACAAAAACAGTACACTAATTTTCAAATATGTACCCATTATGACGGAGTCGATATTGCGTGGTTAATAATTGCCTAAGAAAAAAAATATAGGTGTAATTTATAAAATAAACTTTAAAAACTTCATTTGTTTTGGAAGTTATGGTAACAATAATAACTTATAGACTAGATTTAACTTTACATGCACAAATAACTAGACTCCATAATTCGAGGGACAAATTTGACATTTAAATATGTACAAATGTTGATATTACAACATAAACAGTGCTTAACATATCGATGTTTATTAAAAATTGGATATTCATTGTTCAATTCGAATTATGAAGCCATACCAACAAGCTTTGTTTATTTTAATTTCTTTTAATATAGGTACTCTATCCATTAGTAGTGTAGTGTAAAAATATTTAATATTGTGACCGTTCCACAATTTAATTTATAAAACTGACTGTAGAGATAGAGAACGAGCCTGGATAGAAATATAGCGTAAATAAATGAGACGCCCGTTCAATAGTTCATTTGATCAGAAGAGCACAGATAAAAGATAGGAGAGGAGAGACTTATGGACAAGGAACATAATACAAGCTTATGGACGTAGGAAAAAATCAGCAATTCGAGAGATTTTATTCCTGATTAGTCTATTCTTTCTGTTCGATATTTGAATTTTGAAAACAAACCCTGCTGTTAAGATAAAACAGTATGTCCGTTCCGTATTTAAATTTATAAAATAGCACTGCTCAGTAGATTACACAGTATGCCATTCCATATTTGTTTTTTTTTTTTAATGAACCCTGCTCTTAGGATAAAACAGTATGTCTGTTCTGTATTTAAATTTATGAAACAGATCTGCTCAGTAGATTACACAGTATGCCATTCCATATTTGTTTTTTTTTTTAATGAACCCTGCTCTTAGGATAAAACAGTATGTCTGTTCTGTATTTAAATTTATGAAACAGCTCTGCTCAGTAGATTACACAGTATGCCATTCAATATTTGTTTTTTTTTTAATGAACCCTGCTCTTAGGATAAAACAGTATGTCTGTTCTGTATTTAAATTTATGAAACAGCTCTGCTCAGTAGATTACACAGTATGCCATTCAATATTTGTTTTTTTTTAATGAACCCTGCTCTTAGGATAAAACAGTATGTCTGTTCTGTATTTAAATTTATGAAACAGCTCTGCTCAGTAGATTACACAGTATGCCATTCCATATTTCAATTTAAAAACAAGCCATGCTTTTTTGGATAAAACAGTATGTCCTTGCCATATTTAAATTAATAAAAAACTGCTCAGATTACACAGTATGCCATTCTATATTTAAATTTGAAAAGAACCATGGCTTTTAGATAAAACAGTAGTTATAACTTTCTTTCCCAAACTTTGGCACAGGCAAATTGTTACTAATGCCATATACAAAAAAAAAATAGAAATAATTAAACACTGCTCTCTTTGGATAGAAGATTCTGTAACTTAGGAGCATTTAACGCTTTTACATCCCTCTCGCTCGCACAATCCAATATTTATTTAAGATTTTTCAATTCTGATTGTACTTTTGAGAAATGTCTATCAACTTTCTATCTACCTATATTAATCATATATTTGTTTTGGTAAAATTGAGAAAAATCGTTTTTTTTTTCTCTGTCTATAATTAGGTACAGCTAGAGTGGAAACTTAGAACAAGTAATTGACAAATTTCGGTGTACATAGAAAGTGGCGTCGCCTAGTAGACGTTGGGGGGTATTAAATATAATTTATTTATTAATCCAATCAATTGGTTCAATTCATTCAATATGTCGGCCATTGTTGTCAACAAGCGAACTATTAAATACCCTTAGTAAATAAATAAATTTAAATGTACTTTGTACCTATTATATAGAAGCTATACCTATAATAGTTATGTATAGCACTTAGAGATTGCGTCATAATTACAAAATATTATTCGATTCTCAACTCTACAAGCGCTCGACCTTGACAGCGGCCGTGCAAATATCAACTTTAATAGCGTGATATATATGTAGTTAACGGATTGTACTATATAACGTTTGCGCTTAAGTAACAGAATAGTGCTACTGGCTACGCTAGTGTTTGGGTAAACGAGAGTTTTTTGCGTGAGTTCCCACTCTTGCCAATTAGTTACTTAACTCTTTGGGTAGGTATATGAAAGTGTAAGTATGTCTAGTATATTTGATATTTAGCTTCGTTCCGATACGCGATAATAGTAACCTAAGCACGCTTAAAGGTGTTTCGATACGCGCTTAAACTGTTTTGCCAAAGCTGTGTGACGTCACAAATAACATCATTTCTCGCGCTTAGACTGCTCACGATATCGAGGTAGATCGCTCTGAGCGCTGTCAGTTTTTTGTCATTATGTCGCGCGCCATTTTAAGTTTATTTAAATTAAGTTTTCTTTTAAATTATTTAATATTGTAATTCGTTTATACTGTTTGTATATTACTTCTAAAACAAATCTATAATAAATATTTAAGTAGGAAGTGAAGGAGTTGATTCGGAACGACTACGGTCAGTGTCATATTCGTTCTAAGCGCTCTGAGCGCGATTCGGAATGAGGAGTTAATTTCCTTGAAAGACCAATATCATCAATATTGGGTTGTACGAGCGAGGTCCTAATAGGCGCTTATTATTAAAAGCGCAGCGATAACCAATCATAAATCTATGTCTGTTAAAATTATTAAAGATTAGATTAGGTATATCAGTGCTGAAATAATGCTGCCTTTTCCTTAAATTGTTGCCTTCTGATAGCTTTCTCCTCCGCTTCTCTTCGCTTCGCTTCCTGTTCCTGTATTATTTCGTCGTGGAACTTGTTCGACTTTGACAGCTCTTCGATTTTGGCTTCGAAGAAATTTTTGGCTCCATTGACTCCGACTAGGTCTACGTTGATTTCTGTCAGTCTGGCGAATGCATCAAGTCCTGAGTCCGATTCCAACTCACCGGCACGCGCTTTCCTGTAAACATTTTTTTTAAATTACAGCCTCTAGAACACAGCGTCCTAGACCTCCATTGCTGGAGATGGGCCTTCCAGAACTGGAGAATTTGGCCTACACTCGCCACGCTGGCCAGACGGCTTATGACGGATATGATCCCCATTTTTAATGACAATTTATTAACGATTCCACAAGTTGGTATTAGTGAAACCGGGCAGACGGCTTAACGTGCTCTCCGAGGCACGGGAACGATTGTAAATCTATGACAAATGTACGTAACTACGTAAGAAAAGTGTATTTCTCATTGGTACTTGCCGGGGGGGTTTGAACCGACCTTTGTAGGATTTAAGGAACGCGTTCTTACACCATACAATGTTATTTATTAATTAATTAAATATTTTAATACCGGCGTGAAGTTAGCGGCCAAAAGTTTTATGCCGTGATAACTCGACCAATTTGAAAAGTCATTTAAAAAAAAAAAATATTATATATTAGGCAGTTTTGAGCGCACTGCCTTGTTAGGTAAATAGGTTCATTATGCATCATTGATTCTTATAATTAAACATGTTAGTAAAGTTTGTAATAAAATTATTAATCCCATTGATAATGAATAGATAGGATAAAAAATATATAATTAATTAGAAAAAAATATATTATTCCTAAAATTATTTTTAAAATTGGAAGAATAGTTAAATTAAAATAATAATTTTGGAGATTATTGATAGAGATATTTCTTTTTCTTTGAATTGTCTTATTTTTTATTTATTTTATATGTATACTAGCACGACATGTGACCTTAAGCCTACCTGGTGGTAAGTAGCGCACAAGATCCATGAATGTTATTTTTTTATTTTAAATACTTTATTGCACTAAAATTGTACATAGGCGGGCCAGGCATTTTCAAACAACCAACCTCAGTCCGTAACACTATGCCGGCTTGACTGATGCCTTTTTTTATACGTACGTTAAGGGATGGTGACTACGGTATATGGGTGCATATTCTGATCTGTGTGTGTGGTTTGGTTGCGGAATAAAATTTTTGCGACTAAGATACCGTTTCCATTACGGAGTGGTCCGAAACCGATCACACTTCGTGAAGTGAAGTTCGTGTAAATATACTCCGGGGTACCGGGTTCGATTCCTCGTGAGGACACAATAATTTATTTGTGATATTTCTCGAGTTTGGTGAGCTAGAGACAGCGACGAGCTTGCCACATCTCATAATGGGCCTGTAGTGAAGTTGGCTCAATGTAAACCCGCATTTTTTTTATAAAAATAAGCACGTGGTTTCTGACCACCCTGAAAGGGATACGGTCGTGATGATACTTTTTACTCCTAACCTTTTTACATACCTATAAATAAGTAAAAACTCCCTGAAACTGATTCTATTGTCGTTGTCTTCGTCGACCTCTGCTATCATGGCCTTTAGCCCTAGATGGGTTTGGGGAGCACCGATCCGCTCCATCATCCTTTTTACCTCAGACAGATCCAGGTATCCGTCATGACCCTCGTCAAACCTGGAAATAAAAAAATAACGTTAAAAAGGACTATGGGCAAAAATGTATAAAGCCAGGTCTTACCAAACAAAAGAGATCTCTAGTAAGAAACCTTTCCATAAAACACTTTAAAGATCGGTTCGATCCTCGGCATGTACCAATGAGAAATACCCTTTTGTATGTAATGTATGAAGAGGTTGATGAATGTCGAAGAAGCGAAAGAGGTATGTCGTGACCGTGACAAGTGGCGCTCAATTGTCTTTGCCTACCCCGCAAGGGATTTGGCGTGAAGATATGTATGTATGTACATTGTCATATATTTACAACACCACCGTTCCCAATCCACATTAAGTTAAATTTAAGTTACAGGCCATTGAAGTTGTAATTTAGATTAGTCCACATTTAACACATTTAAAATATGTCATAGTTAATTATAGTACATTAAATATAAATTAAAAGCTACCTAAATAATAAAATTAAAAATAAACTAAACTATAAATAAAAAATGTCCTCTAGAGACGTCCCATCCGAGATAGTCCCAAGGAGACTGGCAACATTTCCCCTCTGTATAGCGAGGCTAATACGTTGGCAGAAATAATTGCCAGCCTTCCTGTCTCCAGACCTTTCTGTCAGCCGCTTTGATAACTCCTTGGCCAAGCGCCTCGCTGACGGTCCCCATGGGCCCATCGGCTCGACCCCAAACGGCGCAAATTCGTAACCGATACCAAGGTTAGCGTATTTGCGCGATTTGAATTTGGTTCTCCGCAGAAAATGCCGCACTTCCCGCGCCTGACGAGGTCGCCTGTATGTGAGATGGAGCTAATGTATCTACACACGTCGCATCCCACACCAGAGACCTGCCAAGTTTCCACGGCCCAACAGTCATTCCGTCGGGTCTCTTGCCATCGCTCCGCACAATCCCAGATGGTTCTAATATTGCGGGTACCCCAGCAGTGACAAGAGCCCTTCGGATGATGTCGTTGAGAGCCGCGTGACGAGGAATGCGGCAATGTCATAATGTATGAATCGTGATATAAGATATATACCATCCTAAGGATCTGTTTAAAATTCATAATTCCTAATTTAATTTCTGAAAAATTTAGGATTGGATCCTTTTTGCGTAGGTAACTGCGTCCTATAAATTCCAAAGCAAAGGTCCTTAATTATTTATTATAAAGAAAAGATGCATATAAAAATACCTTTTTAACATATTTTGAATATATTAAATGTTTATTTATTTATTTACTGCCTCCGTGGTCTAGCGGTTACGTCTGTGGATTTAGACTCGGAGTTACCGGGTTCGATTCCTGGTCGGGACACAAAAATATTTATTAATGTAACATCAACGAGCTTGCCACTTGTCATGATTGGCCTATAGTAAAGTTGGCTAAATATGAATCCGCTTATTTATAAGCGTGGTTTCTGACCACCCTGAAAGGGAAACGGTCGTGATGATACTTTACTTTTTTTTTTTTATTTCCATGAAAAAATTTACATTACAGATTCTACGTCTAAACAATACATATTTCATAACAAAATTCAAATGTTGGACCAATCTAGCTTAGATTTACTGAGGATCCAATCCAATTATTTTTTTTTGAAATTTATTTTTTAATTTTAATCAGGTCCATAGGATAGTATATATATACATATATCTTATATCACGATCCATACAAAAATACTGTTTATGACATATTCTAAATGTGTTAAATGTTTTTTGCGTAACTCAGTCCAAATAGGTATAGTAAGTTTCTGCTCGTGCATTACGTGTTATTAAGAAACTAAAAACTTGCATAGTTAATAATAACAAGCAATGTAAGACGAACTTACACAACTAGTGTTTAGTGTAGGAACTTAAAAACATAGAGTCATGCATTTAAATGATTTGCTACCAAACGGAGGCGGGAAATATTTGTAATACTAAACCGTTAGCAGTTATTTAATATAGAAAGTGTCACACGAAGCGAATGCTAATGTCAAATTGTAATACGCAATACCACATTAACATGTCATGCTTTCGCTGACATAGACTTCTTCAATTTTTATATGATTATACCATAGACATAGGATCGTCGCGTCGTCGTTAGTATTCTATATCTATGGATTATACCGTGTGTAATGGGGTGTATCACTAACTTTTTATCACGATAGATGGCGCATGATAGACGGTACCCAATAGAACTGTCAGTTGCATATAAAACTTGTATTTTTATTACGAAATTTATTATTTATTTTTCAAATTGACGAAGTGAGCAGCTTTTAAGTGTACAAATCGAGATTTCCAAGCAAAATCAAAAATATGGTGATCTCAAAATTGCCGTTCTATTAATTATACCTTTTTTCTTTTTAAAGAAGGTGTTCGCTTTCCTAATTCGTCTTTTAAGGTAGGTAACGTTAAGTTAAAATTATTTTTTTTGTTGTAAAAATAAAATAACTACAAATACATTTAAAAAATGATCCGTCATAGCTGTAAACAAGGTACCAGTGCCGCTAGCGACATCTACAAAAAGCTTTGCCTGATACACCCCATTGTCAAAGAGCAAATATTTTTTTTACACTTAAGATGTCATTGGTAGAACCCCTTTTTAGAAAGTTTTTATTTATTTTGGAGAAGCTATTATTTTTGTATTTAATTTTTATTTTCTATGTATTTTTAGGTTAAATTTAGATTTTGTTGTAAAGTAAAGCATTTTCACGACCGTTTCTCTTTCGGGGTGGTCAGAAACCACGCTTATAAACAAGCGGATTCACATTTAACCAACTTTACTATAGGCCAATCATGACAAGTGGCAAGCTCGTCGATGTCTCCAGCGTACCAAACTCGAGAAATATTACAAATAAATTAAATTAAATATTAATTAAATGTATTTATTTACATTAATAAATATTTTTGTGTCTAAATCCACGGACTTAACCGCTAGACCACGAAGGCAGTTTTTTAAGTTTTTATTTAAAAGATAAAAATCATTATCCAAAAAACAAAACACTATTGTATGGTGAATGAGGCCTGAACATCATAAATACCTAAAGGCTGTGGAGTTATTCGCACTATCGTCGACCTTACTTAAATGAACCAACTTATGAAGGCCCGGGATTAGTGGACTGTATCTAGGTGCAGGATTTGCGATAATCTTCAAATGGACACCCCATTGCTAAAAAAAGCTTTTTTATAGATGTCGCTAGCGGCACTGGTACCTTGTATACACCTATGTCGGATCATTTTTTAAATGTTTTTGCAGTTTTTTATTTTTATAACAGAAATACGAATTTTAACTTAACGTTACCTACCTAAAATACGAATTAGGAAAGCAAACAACGTCTTTAAAAAGAAAAAAAGGTTTAATTAATAGAACGGCAATTTTGAGATCACCATAACTTTGCTTTCGCTTGGAAATCTCGATTTGTACACTTAAAAGCTGCTCACTTCTGCATAATATCCAGAAAATAATAAATTTCGTAATAAAAATACAAGTTTTCCATGCAACTGACAGTTATTTTCGGTACCATCTATTATGCGCCATCTACCGTGATAAAAAGTTAGTGACACACCAAGAGCAAATATTTTTTTACACTTACGGTGTCATTGGTAGAACCCCTTTTTTGAAATAAAAAAGTTTTATTTATTTTGGAGAAGCTATTATTTTTGTATTTAATTTTTATTTTCTATGTATTTTTAGGTTAAATTTAGATTTTGTTGCAAAGTAAAGTATTTTCACGACCGTTTCTCTTTCGGGGTAGTCAGAAACCACGCTTATAAATAAGCGGATTCACATTTAGCTAACTTTACTATAGACCAATCATGACAAGTGGCAAGCTCGTCGATGTCTCCAGCGTACCAAACTCGAGAAATATCACAAATAAATTAAATGAATTTATTTACATTAATAAATATTTTTGTGTCCCGACCAGGAATCGACCCGTTACCTCCAAGTCTTATTCCACGATATAAAACCAGATTTTGTTGTAATACTACATATCACATATCACGATCAAATAAATAAAACACTGGCTGAAGGTACATTAAAAAGCTTTCGTAACAAAAGGGCTTGTATGAAGAGGATGATGAATGTCGACGAAGCGAAAGAGGTATGTCGTGATCGTGTCAAATGGCGCTCAATTGTCTCTGCCTACCCCGCAAGGGATCTGGCGTGAAGATATGTGTGTATGTACTTATAATTTATTTTATTTAAGGTTTTTTAAAAGATAAAAATTATTAAAAATCATTATCCGAAAAACAAAACACTACTGTATGGTGAATGAGGTGGTTCACTGGGTAATGATGCGGCTGATGAACTGGCCAGAAGGGGGTCATCAACAATACTTATAGGCCCAGGACCAACAATCCCCCTACCATTCCAATTTATGTTTATCGCCAAAGAACTGATAAACTGCACGAGCTGATGTGGGCATCGACCACAGACTGCAGACAGTCCAGGGAGGCCCTTCCCAAACCAGACAGGCGCCTCACACGACATCTCCTGGGCCTTGACAGAGTCAGGCTTCGAATAGTGGTGGGGGTCTTGACGGGACACTGTGCCTTTAACAAACATCTCCATATTCTGAACATTACAGATAGCCCACTGTGTAGAGCATGCATGGCGGAGGACAGTGTGGCTGCGCCTAGACTAAGGTTCCTCCAGACTGCGAGTACTCTTCTGCAGGAACGTAACGGGTCTCCTGGCCTTCCTGGAGGAGATCGGATGGCTCCGCTGAAGGAGTAAAGGTCACGCACAATGGTCCAATGGAGACTAAGTGCGGAAAAGCCACCGTAATCACAATCACACCTATGGTGAATAAGGCCTGAAAATCATAAATTAATTTTTTTTGGGTAAAGGCGCGGGAGTTATTCGCTCTATTGTCGACCTTACTTTACTTGATTAGGCTTAGTATGAGTGGCGATATTTATAGGATAACTTTTCTGCACCGTAACTTAATATTTTAGTAGGTACTGAATATTTTTTTTTTTTTTTTTTTTTAGATTATAATATAGAATTATTTGCACTTTAATAAGTTACACGTAGATTACAAAGCTGACCAAAATATGTGCAGAAAAACATAAATCTTCGTCTTCGCTAAACTACCCTCAGCCTACACCTTTTTTTATCATTCCTCAAACACTATCTAATCGCCAATCAATGTCAAAATATATTTATTCACGTAAACTTTACAGGCATTTGTGTCACGTTATTATTTAATTTATTTTGAATGAACCCCTGCTAAAGGTAAGTTCTTAGAAGAACTGTTAATGTTTAATCTGGCTGAGAAAGGAATTAGCAAGGAAAACTCAGCTATATTAGATTTACAATATAAAACAAATACAGAATTACACAACAAATATATATATATATATATATATATATATATATATATATCGTTCCAAAAATATCTTACAAATATATATATTCGCCTGTGCACATTTGTGCCAGATCCGGTTCCGAAGGACCAAACGATGTGCCGGATCGCGAGGTTTAGTAGTGGACTGTATATTGGCTTCCCTCGATGTTAGTAGGTGACGTATCCTCACGACCGGTGTAACGACATCATGCGGGGTAGACAGGGGGGTTCGTTGTTAAGATCCCGGACGGCTTCAGGCGGAATAAAACTCCATGCTTCAGGAAGGTCTTCTCAGGTGTCCTCGGGCTTGCAGTTCTTCTTGTTGGCTCGGCGAAATCGGAATGTCGGAACCGCAAGCCCGTCTGTCTTTTATAATACTCACTTGACCTCGATTTTGAGCTTACACGTGTTTGTCGGCTTCCTTTGCCAACACGGTAAGCCCCGCCCCCTATTGGAATAGTCCTATTAGAATGTTTACATTATAACCAATAGGGGACAGAATGCCCGCTCCGACCGAGATGTAAAGTCGATGGAGCGAGCACCAAAATTTCCCGCTGAGATCAAGTGAGCAATAAGACAACCCTCGAAATACTTTATTTATCACAAAAGTCCCTAATACAATGTCTGCATCTGAGCAGGGAGACTTACACAATCATTTTAAGCTGGGCTGACCTGGAATACGTCCTAGACCCTCTCCAGATCAGCCCAGGTACACACTGAGGCACCTGGACGGCTTCCAGGCTACCTAGGTCCTCACTAGGATACCTAGGCAGCAGCCGCGATCGACTTTCCTAGACTGGCCATAACAAGTCCGAGATCCTCTCGGGACCAGTCCAGGTTCCGTCCAGGATACCAATACCCATTCTAGGCAGACTAGGCACTCGCAGAGCTACCTAGCGACCTGAATTTACAATATTCCAGGCTGGCCAAGAATACACTCGAGACTCTCTCGTGGCCAACCTGGATACCTTACAATAAAACATCTCGTTTTATTATCACAAATAAGATTAATATTGTTATCGCGAACAAAGCGTACCTGATACGGCGACATAGACCAAACGTTATCGCGAACAAAACGCATCCCTTGGGTGCGGCGGTAAAGACCAAACATATTACCGCGAACAAAGCGCTTCCCTTGGGTACGGCGATAAGGACTACAACACATTGTCGCAAACATAGCGCACCCTTTAGGTACGGCGATAATAGGCTAGGCTTGACCGAGATGACGTCATCACACCGTCTCTCGGCCAGGCTAGGGTCAAAAGGTTATTCTTTATTATCACACACAAATAAAAAACACACAGTAGTCATCAAATAAACACAAGTAAAAATACACAGTAATCGTCAAATAAACACACGTAAAAATACACTAAGAAAATACACGATTAATACACAATTATTATTATTTCCTGGTTACGACCAACGCAAATTCCTAAGCTATCACATAGCTATGTCCGGGCTACGACCACCTCTTTTGTTATTGTCTTATCTTTATCACTAGTAACTTTTATCACTAATTGTTCGTGATTGATAGGCGGCCGTCCCGTACATCCTCCCGCCGCACATCGCCGTCCGTCCTGGAGGGCCGATGTGTTAACTGCTGGAAGGGTCGGCCGGCTCCGCGCTTGCAATGATGACGAGTTTCTTCGTCGGTCGCCGCAGGAGTCCTCCCGCCGTTTTCACGTCGACGACTCGCACGATGCCGTCAGCTCCCGGGAAACACCTCTCCACGATCCCACGTGGCCACGAGTTGCGGGGAAGGTTGCCGTCCGCTATCAGGACGACGTCTCGCAGCTGGATTGGAACCCCTTTTCCGTGGGGCTCCCGCCGGTGTTGCAGCTCGGGCAGGTACTCCTGGACCCATCTCTTCCAGAAGTGGTCGGCAAGTCGCTGGGCGGTGCGCCAGCTGGCACGGCCGATGAGCTCGCCGTCGTCAAACCTCCCTGGCAGAGGTACGCGGGCCGGTCCACTCAGTAGGAAGTGGTTCGGAGTCAGCGACTCCTCGTCTTCTGAGTTCACAGATACGTGCGTGAGGGGGCGGCTGTTAACGGTGTACTCCGCCTCGGCCAGCAGAGTAGTCAGCACCTCCTCCGATGGATGCCGCTCGTGTAGTGCAGTGGCAAGGGCCGTCTTCACCGACCTCACCAAACGTTCCCAGGCGCCGCCCATGAATGGGGCACCTGGGGGGATGAAGCGCCACCTTATGGCGCGGAAATTCGCCTCTCGCTGTGTGGCCTTCTCCGCAGCGTCCCTCAGCTCCTTCTCGGCGCCCCGGAGATTTGTCCCGTTGTCCGACCACATCTCGGTCGGGCAGCCTCGGCGCGCAACCATGCGCCGCAAGGCCATCACGGCGGAGTCCGTGCTCAGCGAACCCGCGAGCTCCAGATGGACCGCCCTAGTGGTAAGGCAGGTAAAGAGGGCGACGTACTTCTTCTGGGTCCCTCTCCCAAAAGTCACGCTGATTGGACCAAAGTAGTCCACTCCGCAGAAGGTGAAGGGTCGACGGTGGTGGCCCAGGCGACATTCGGGATGATCTCCCGTGGGCGGCGTCGGCGGCTTCGTCCTCCTGATCTTGCAGAGTAGACACCTGCTAATGATAGACCGAGCAGTCGGCCGGAGATGCAGAATCCAGTAGCGTTGTCTGCACTCATTGATGACCGCTTCGGTGCTGGCGTGGTGTAGATCCCGATGGACGCGCTCGATGATGAGACGAGCGACGTGATCCCGACCGTCGAGAACTGGTGGACTCTTCATTTCGGGGGGCACCTCGGTTACAGCCCCTATCCTCGGCCGAAGTCTGATGAGCCCGTCGACGATCACCACCGCCAGTGGATGCAGCCTGCTGGTCTTCAGAATGTCCCGTCCTGCTGCCAAGTCCTTCAGCTCCATGGTGAAGGTCTTCTCCTGGCTATCCCTCAGCAGCAGGAACTCAGCTCTCTCTAAGTATTCAACGTCAATTAATTTATACTTATCTTGCGGAGTTTCTTTTTTCACTATACGCGCAGAGTTATTCGTTTTAGACGGCCAATTTTTATTCGTATCATTACGGCGGTTTCGCTTATAGTGTGTTATCACTTTTTGGCGTCTACACAGTCCGACGAATTGTAACACTCTCGCGGTGGCTCGGAGAAGTCGCAACCAACTGGAAAATCGCGTACTATCCGGTAGGCATGTCGACGTTTCTTTTTTCGATACGGTGTTCACTCTTTCCTCACCGGTGTCAACGATTTCCATTATGTTCTCCGAAGGCCACGTCGATCTCTCTTGTTTGAGAAACTCCGGTCCATGAAACCATCTGTGATGTCCGGCGAAACCGCGCGGGACATCTCTCGTCGCGTCGTCGGCGACGTTCAGTTTCGTCGAAATCCATCTCCACTCTTCAATCCTGCTACCCTCTTCGACAGCTGCAAGTCGGTGTGCGACGAAGGGTCGATAATTTCGAGCGCCTTGTCGGATCCATGACAATACCGTGCGGCTGTCTGACCAGAAAATCTTCTCGGCTGCCACTGCATGTTCTTCTAACGTGGTGGTCGCCATCTTGGTGCCCAGCACCGCTGCTTGTAGCTCAAGCCTCGGGATGGAGGTCAGCTTGAGGGGGGCGACCCGAGCCTTGGCCAATACGAGTGTCGTATCGACATGGCCATCGGGCGACTCGGCCCGCCAGTAGAGCGCTGCGGCGTAGGCTGCTTCGCTGGCGTCCACGAAGATGTGGAGCTGAAGGTTTCTCGCGTCGCTGTAGCCAATATACCTTCGTGGGATTGATAAATTCTTGAGTGCTTTGAGATGGGTCATCCACTCGGCCCATTGTGCAGAGAGGTCGGGATCCAAGGCGGCGTCCCATCCAGTGCCGCGCTTCCAGACTTCTTGCAACAGCTGTTTGGCTCGGATCGTGATCGGCGAAACGAATCCGAGCGGGTCAAACAGGGACATCACTATACGGAGGGCCTGGCGCTTCGTAGGGGCCTCGCTCTGCATTACAGACGTCGGGACCCTGGCCATGTCCAAGTTGAACGCCAGGCTGTCATCGGTGGGTCTCCATATCAACCCCAGCACCTTCTCACTACTCGAACCGTCGGTGATGTCGACGGCTCGATGCTGGGCGGCTCCGGGCTCCATCCTCTTCAGTACGCCCGGGTCGTTGGAGGCCCATCGCCTCAGAGTGAAGCCTCCTCGCAGGTGTATCTTCTTCACATCCCTAGATACACGGATGGCTTCCTCGCTCGTTTTGAAGCTCTTTATGTAGTCGTCCATATAGTGATTTTCTTTTATCGCGGCGACTGCCTCTGGATGCGTATCGACGAACTCGGCGGCATTGCGATTCGTAATATAAATCGCGGTCGTTGGCGAATTTGTAGCTCCGAAGATTAGTGACGTCATTCTGTATTCTTCGGGCGCGGAGTCGTCTCTTCGGTCGCCTCTCCAGAGGTAACGTATTGCGTCGCGGTCTTCTGGCCGTATCTTCACTTGCATGAACATTTCCTGGATGTCAGCAGAAACAGCGATCCGGTGTTCTCTGAACTTCATCAAAATTCCAGGAAGTGACTGCAGCAGGTCGGGGCCGGTGAGCAGGTTCTCGTTGAGCGACGTACCTCCCCACCTCGCTGCAGCATCATGTACGATACGGAGCTTGTCTGGTTTCAGGGCGTTCACTACCGCGAAGTGTGGCAGATACCAGGTTCTTCCCGGTGTCGACGCAACAGGCGCCGGCTCCGCGTAGTGTTTCTCGATGAGAGATGCCATTTCCTTGTTATACTTTTCCTTGAGTGGCGCGTTCTTGTCTATTTTATTTTCAATGTTTCTTAACCTTCGTCGAGCACACTCGTAATTATTGGGGAGTGTGACGTTTTCTTTGTTCCAGGTTAAGGGAACTTCGAAGTTCTTAGTACGCTTTGTTTCAAGCGGTGTTATTTTAAGTATAAATATCACCATGGCAAACGTACAATATTAGTTCTCCTTGTGATAAAAAACCCTGGCATTGTATTTAATTGCAAATGGCAGTTTACTCACATTGAGCACAACAAATAGGTGGTAGGCAGACTGATGGTGGTAACTTTCCCAGTCTGTTGAGCGGGGAGGTATCCACCGTTCGAGTTGAAAAGCGTCGTCAAGTGGCTGTTTACAGTTTTTACACTTTTCGGGATCAGACTTGAATTGCCGGCATGCAGGGGGTGTCGACGTAGTGGTGTTGGGGCGAACAGTCGGTTTCTAAGCCTTTGTTTGAGAGAGAAGGGGTGACCCGTCGGTCAGGGAGACCCGGAGAAACGGTTGTCCCGCTGGCCGCCCGCGGTATAGTACAGGGGCCCACCGATGACAACCATCATCGGCTGGCTGCCCTATCATGCTGCGCATAATCCCGGGTGCGCTTGACGTGCCGGTTGGTGACCGGATTGTGGGGTCCCGGCAAGCGTTCCTGGGGGGGTTCGGGGGCCCTTCCGTGCGACGGATCAGCCAATGTCTCTCTTCAAACAGCCCAAGGCAAGGTGGCCTTCAGTTTGCTTCCATGCCTACTGCGTCGACACCGCCTCTCCACACTTCCCTTCTTTTTCTTCCTCTTTTTCTTCATAATTTTTGTTCTATCCCAAACCCACATGATGACGATAAAAAATAAAGGAAAACGTTTTGCAGCGGTGCACACCCCCACCGTTGAGTTTGGCGTTGACTTCACAAACATTCGAGGCCTAAACGCCAACCTCAACGCCGTCCACCACCATCTGGAGACGACTCACCCGGCAATGCTTTTTCTGACGGAGACACAGATACGGAAGCCCGCGGACACATCATACCTGCATTACCCTGGATACTCGCTGGAAGAGTCCTTCCTCGCGAAAGCTGGGGTTTGCTTATATGTCCGCGATGATGTCTGTTGTCGCCGCCTTCGTCACATGGAGGACTCTTCCTTTTCCGTCCTTTGGGTGCATGTGGATCTGGGGCATCAGTCTCGTATCTATGTGTGCCTCTACCGATCCCACCGGGGAGACTATGAGACAACTCAGCTTTTTGAATATCTGAGTCAAGCGACAGATGACGCGCAGGAGCGGTTCCCGACCGCGGAATTGGTGTTTTTGGGAGACTTTAATGCTCACCATGCTCAATGGCTGGGCTCTCCCAAAACTGACCATGCGGGAAAAACCGCTCACGACTTTGCCCTGACATACGGTCTGACTCAACTGGTGACTCAAAACACCAGAGTACCAGATGTAGCCGGACATGCACCTTCCTTGCTGGACCTACTGTTGACGAGCCATGCTACCGGGTATAAGATGTCAGTTTTAGCACCGCTTGGTGGTTCTGACCACTGCCTGGTGGCTACGACAGTGCCACGCGCTCTGCCTCCTCCTCGTAAGGCCGTCGAGCGTATTGTGTGGCACTACTCGTCAGCAGATTGGGATGGATTGCGCGAATACTATGCATCCATCCCATGGAAGCAACGCTGCTTTAAGGACCACGACCCATCCAGGTCTGCAGCTGCAGTTGCTGATGAGATACTACTGGGGATGGAATATTATATTTCATTCTCTGGGGTCATCAGTAACTGCAGAAGCAGACCCTGGTACAACAGCTACTGCGCCTCGGCAGTTGCATCAAAAAATGCAGCTTACCGAGCGTGGGTAAGGGGTCGATCTCGTTCCGATCCCAACACGAACTCCTTAAAGTCAGCCTATAACAAGGCTTCCAAGGTCTGCAGGAAGGTGTTTGCCAGGGCAGAGTCCCAGCGCATCTCTCAGATTGGCCGCGACTTAGCCGCGCGACCTGCTGGAGGTCGCAGTTTCTGGCAGCTGGCCAAATCTGTAGAGTCAAACTTCTGTCGCTCTTCTTTGCCACCTCTACGATATCCCAATGGATCATTGGCCCATACCGCTAAAGAGAAAGCCGACTACCTGGGCAAACTCTTTGCGGCCAACTCTCGACTCGACGACGGGAATGCGCAGCCCCCCACACTGCCAAATTGCGGCACTTCAATGCGCGAAATACGCATTAGACAGTGTGATGTGCGGGCAGTGCTCCGATCGCTTGATGTTCGTAAGGCTAATGGTCCTGACGGTATCCCAGCTGTCGTTCTCAAGAGGTGTGCTCCTGAGTTGACTCCAGTCCTCACGCGCTTATACCGTCTGTCGTACTCCTCTGGTGTTGTGCCGGACACTTGGAGGGTGGCTAACGTCCAGCCCATTCCGAAGAAGGGAGATCGTTCGGACCCTTCTAACTACCGCCCTATTGCCGTAACCTCAGTTCTGTGCAAAGTGCTAGAACGAATTATCAACGTCCAACTTGTTCGATATCTAGAGGATCACTCCATACTTCATGACCGCCAATATGGCTTCCGTCCTAAGCGGTCAACGGGTGATCTTCTAGCATTCGTCTACCACGTCTGGGGTGAGGCAATGGATAAGTATGGCGAATCTCTGGCGGTCAGTCTGGACAT
Source organism: Tinea semifulvella (assembly GCA_910589645.1). Lineage (NCBI taxonomy): Eukaryota > Metazoa > Arthropoda > Insecta > Lepidoptera > Tineidae > Tinea > Tinea semifulvella. The sequence continues at coordinate 11,116,631 of OU342599.1, forward strand.
CTCCAAAGCCTTCGATAGGGTATGGCACAAGGCACTACTATCCAAGTTGCCGGCATATGGTCTGCCCCCGCAGCTGGTGGGCTGGATAACCGGCTTCTTACATGAGCGCAGCATTCGGGTCCTTGTGGATGGGAATGCGTCTGGGCTCATGTCAGTGAATGCCGGTGTGCCGCAGGGCTCTGTATTGTCCCCAACACTGTTTCTTCTGCATATCAATGACATGTTGACCCTTGGAAACATTCATTGCTATGCAGATGACAGCACGGTTCATGGGCGATACCTTAGTCCGCGAGCTGTGGGAGCCGCCAAAGTAGAGGAGTTGCGCCGTTCCCTGACGACGGAACTGGACGGCACCCTTCGCAAAATTTCTGCGTGGGGTGCCCAAAACCTAGTCCAGTTTAATGCCAGTAAGACTCAGGCATGCGCGTTGACGGTCAAGAAGTCTCCCTACTCTCCTATTCCTACTCTTCAGAACACCGTGCTGGAACTTCAACCCAGCTTTAACATACTCGGAGTCGAAATACGCTCAGATCTAAACCACAGAAACTACATTGAGAGCATTACCAAAACAGCGTCGAAAAAACTTGGGATACTGAACAAGGTGAAGCGGTTTTTCCCGCCTGCTCTAAGACTTATGCTGTATAAAGCTCAGATAAGGTCATGCATGGAATACTGTTCTCACCTCTGGGATGGCTCCGCTAAGTATCTTACAGATGCTCTCAATGTCCTGCAGAGGCGGGCAATTCGGATAGTGGACGACACCACAGTCTCTAAAACTCTCGAATCACTGCAGCTTCGCCGTGACGTTGCCTCTCTGAGCGTGTTCTACAAGCTATACCACGGCGAGTGTTCTGAGGAGCTCCATAACCTTATCCCTTCTTCTCTATTCCGCAACCGAACTACACGCACAGGCCAAAATATGCATCCACATACCTTACCCACTATCCCTACGCGTACTCATAAATTTGGAGACTCTTACATCTGTCGCACGCTGAAGATGTGGAATGCTCTCCCAGCCAGTGTATTTCCCCACTCTTATAACCTGGAGTCCTTCAAGCGAAGTGTGAAAAAGCATCTTGTTAGGCCGGCATAGTGGTAGAGACTGATGTCGGTCATAGTGACCGGCGTCAGTTGCTCCCATTCTTGGACCTCGCGTACTGCTTACCATCAGGTGGGCGCGATGTCACATGTCGAGTCCAGTATAAAAAAAAAAAAAAAAAAAAAAAAAAAAAAAAAGAAGTGTCCGTCTTCTCTTCGGATTGCGCCCTCTTCAAGGATCTTCATGGCCCTCTGTTCTGGACCTCTCGTTGGCTGTCTCGGCGCTACGGTGAGCGACTCCAACTCAAAGTACCTGGCCATCTCTTGATGCATCTCACCATCGGCCCTCACGTGGTGGTTGTAGTGGACCCTTTGTCCCAGAGTGCGCGTGTGGGCGCCGTGCAGCACCCAACCCAACTCAGTGAGAGAAGCGACCGGTTGGGAACGCTTCCCACGACGTACCTGTGACGCTAGGAGAAGTTGCCAATTATCTTGGCCGATCAGCAGTCTCGGCTTGGTCTTCTCGTACACTAGTTGATCCCTGATGTCACTTAGGTGTCCGCACTCTTCGATGTCCCTGCCCGCTACCACCTGCGGGGACAGGTCCAGGTTGCTCATTGTCCTCGCTGTAGCCGTGGTCGACCCCGTCCTTCCATCGAGTCGCACTCTAACTCGCCGGGATGTCTTGGATAGCCTACTCTGTGAGGCTATGCCCTCAATGGCTAGGGGCTCCTCGGGCCCTCTAGCTCCAATCTCCCGGGCGAGCTCTTCATCGATGAGTGTCACAGTAGAGCCATCGTCCAACAATGCTGCAGTCCGCACCTCTCCCGCCGGTCCCGAGACAGTGAGTGGCACTATCTTCAAAAATACCTGGGATCGGCATAGGTTCCAGACTGAGGCCACCGTGTCTGTTCTCTGGGCGGCCTCTTCTCGGTGTAGCAGCTTATGATGACTCTCGCGGCAGTCGTTGATTCCGCACGACTGCCGTTCACATCGATGGTATCGATGGTAGGGGTTGAGGCAGCGAAAACATACCCGTTTCGCTGTTGCCGTAGCCCACCGCTCCTCAGTCCCCATTTTCCTGAACTGTTGGCACGACGCCAGCTCGTGCCCCTGTCTGCACAGGCAGCAGTTCCTCTTCTTTGGGGGCGGTGTAGCATCCTGCGGCTCCTCCACTATCGCGACCGCGGTGTTCGCTCTTTGAGCCCTCTTGAGCGAAGGTTTCTGAAATCTCTTCTCTTCGTGTCTTGCATCGACTCTTCTGTTGTTGGGCCAGCCAATATTCTTACCTCCCATTTGTAGACCTACGAGCGCCTCATCGATGGGCATCGTCTCGGCGCATACTGCGGCTTCTCGCTTCATAAATGCTGCAACCAGGCTCACATTCTCGGGAGCTCTAGAGATCAGGTAGAACTGTGTCCATCGGTGAAACTGCGTTGTGGATAGTTTCGAAAGTACCTGATCTGTCAGCCTCGGGTGGTGTAGGTACCTTAAGCATTTGAGCGCCGTCGCCGCCGCGATGATGTTGTTGAGGCGGCTTGAAAACTGGACGATGTCCCGCGGTTTGTCAGAGATGTTCGGGAGGTCGAGTAGCTTCGTCTCGTACACACGGCCGACTAACTTCGGTCGGGCAAAGCTGGTCTCGAGTCCCTCGATGATCTTGTCCGCTGAGCAGTTGGAGTACAGGAGCGCTTCTGAGTCTTCCCGTGCTCGTCCTGTGAGGCTGCTTCTAAGCCGTGACACGTTCTCCATGTTCGAGAAGTATGGTGCGGTGTCCCGGTATGATGTCACGAACACCATCCATTCCAGAGGGTTGCCGCTGAACTGCGGGAGTTCTGGAATCCTGGAGAACGGCATCTGGTGCCATGGCCGCTGCCTACCTTGCTCAAATTGCCCCTTCCGCTCCGGCTGGTTGTCTTCTGGGAGCCATTGGATGGCCTGGGAACCCTGCTGTCCGAAGGAGACCCTTCCCTGGGGAGGGGCCGTCGGCAGAGTTCGGTTGCATTGCTCACCTGGGAATGCGCTGGAATACCTCTCCAGATGAGGGCCCCTCTCCAGGGACGTGGAAGCTTCTCCTGGCTGAGAAGCGATGCGGTGCTCCCTGGGCGCCGCGCTGGAAAACCTCTCCAGATGAGGGTCCCTCTCCAGGGACGTGGAGGCTTCTCCTGGCTGAGAAGCGATGCGGTGCTCCCTGGGCACCGCGCTGGAAAACCTCTCCAGATGAGGGTCCCTCTCCAGGGACGTGGAGGCTTCTCCTGGCTGAGAAGCGATGCGATGCTCCCTGGGCATCGCGCTGGAAAACCTCTCCAGATGAGGGCCCCTCTCCAGGGACGTGGCGGCTCTCGGTCCAGGAGCAGGGCCCGCTTCGGCGTTCCGCGCGGAGCGGGCAGGACAGAGACCGACGGACTCGTGGATCGGCAGTGGCTCCTCGGGATGTGGCTGCGTGGTCCTCGCTGAATGCTGTAGACTCCGGTCTACCCATTCTTCCACGTTCACAGATGTCTCGTCGCTGGAGCTTCCGCTGTCGATCCTCCTACGTTGCTTGCTTAAGAAATCTTCGAGTTCCGCTTCTTTCTTCATTATCTGAAGTTCTCTTCTTAATTTGGCTTCCCGGTCTTGGGCGCGCGTAGTCTTCACAGACACGACGGAGGCGCGCGAAGACGCGCGGGAAGCTCGCTTTGAAGGGACCCCCACGATGGTCCCCATGGTCGACGTCCTCAGCGTACCCGACATGGACGCCTCGGTCGAACCATGGGACCAGGCGGGGTCCGTTACTCGGGATTCACCCGATGTCGATGGCGTTGATTCCGATGTCCGGGGCCCGGATCCGAAGGCAGCCTCCGCAGTTGACTGGGCGGAGGGTTCTTCGGCCGGCACTGTCTTCCCCGTGAGCGACCGCGTAACTGGCATCCTCTTCCTGGTCTTCTATCTTCCTTCCTGAAGATGGAGTGTTCCGACGATTCCCCTGAAGCCGTCCTCTAGTCTTGATCCGGCTCGAAGGACCAAACGATGTGCCAGATCCGGTTCCGAAGGACCAAACGATGTGCCGGATCGCGAGGTTTAGTAGTGGACTGTATATTGGCTTCCCTCGATGTTAGTAGGTGACGTATCCTCACGACCGGTGTAACGACATCATGCGGGGTAGACAGGGGGGTTCGTTGTTAAGATCCCGGACGGCTTCAGGCGGAATAAAACTCCATGCTTCAGGAAGGTCTTCTCAGGTGTCCTCGGGCTTGCAGTTCTTCTTGTTGGCTCGGCGAAATCGGAATGTCGGAACCGCAAGCCCGTCTGTCTTTTATAATACTCACTTGACCTCGATTTTGAGCTTACACGTGTTTGTCGGCTTCCTTTGCCAACACGGTAAGCCCCGCCCCCTATTGGAATAGTCCTATTAGAATGTTTACATTATAACCAATAGGGGACAGAATGCCCGCTCCGACCGAGATGTAAAGTCGATGGAGCGAGCACCAAAATTTCCCGCTGAGATCAAGTGAGCAATAAGACAACCCTCGAAATACTTTATTTATCACAAAAGTCCCTAATACAATGTCTGCATCTGAGCAGGGAGACTTACACAATCATTTTAAGCTGGGCTGACCTGGAATACGTCCTAGACCCTCTCCAGATCAGCCCAGGTACACACTGAGGCACCTGGACGGCTTCCAGGCTACCTAGGTCCTCACTAGGATACCTAGGCAGCAGCCGCGATCGACTTTCCTAGACTGGCCATAACAAGTCCGAGATCCTCTCGGGACCAGTCCAGGTTCCGTCCAGGATACCAATACCCATTCTAGGCAGACTAGGCACTCGCAGAGCTACCTAGCGACCTGAATTTACAATATTCCAGGCTGGCCAAGAATACACTCGAGACTCTCTCGTGGCCAACCTGGATACCTTACAATAAAACATCTCGTTTTATTATCACAAATAAGATTAATATTGTTATCGCGAACAAAGCGTACCTTCCAGGTACGGCGACATAGACCAAACGTTATCGCGAACAAAACGCATCCCTTGGATGCGGCGGTAAAGACCAAACATATTACCGCGAACAAAGCGCTTCCCTTGGGTACGGCGATAAGGACTACAACACATTGTCGCAAACATAGCGCACCCTTTAGGTACGGCGATAATAAGCTAGGCTTGACCGAGATGACGTCATCACACCGTCTCTCGGCCAGGCTAGGGTCAAAAGGTTATTCTTTATTATCACACACAAATAAAAAACACACAGTAGTCATCAAATAAACACAAGTAAAAATACACAGTAATCGTCAAATAAACACACGTAAAAATACACTAAGAAAATACACGATTAATACACAATTATTATTATTTCCTGGTTACGACCAACGCAAATTCCTAAGCTATCACATAGCTATGTCCGGGCTACGACCACCTCTTTTGTTATTGTCTTATCTTTATCACTAGTAACTTTTATCACTAATTGTTCGTGATTGATAGGCGGCCGTCCCGTACAACATTAATTTTAAGTTATTTTAGTTTTTGTGCAATAAAGGTTGGTTGTTAGAAAATGCCTGGCCATTAAGCCCGCCTATGTACAAATTTAGTGCAATAAAGTAAAATAAAGCATTTATATTATTATTATTATATATCTATATAATTATCGTCTCAAAATACACCTATGAGTACATATAAGAAAACAATACCTGGTAAGTCAGAATTTAGATAGATAAATAACTTGCTCGTGAAAAATATGATAAATCTAAAAAAAAAAATCCCGTCAACTTGCAATATACGAATATGATATATGACGAAGATAGATGACGATGATGTCCATAATTTAAACTACAAAATGTGTGTACTTAAAATCATTACCAACGAACGAGTAACAATTCTACCTGTCTTGCATACTAAATGAGGCATAAGTATACGGTATTCTTGTAAATTTGTTCCGCTGTTGAGCCAAAAGTTAAATTGTAAAACGCAATTCTAGGTAACGTAAGTGTTAAAAGTTCCACTATTTGTTTTATTTATTTTGACCGCCTCCGTGGTCCAGTGGTAACAAACGTTGCCGTGAACTCGGGAGGTCGTGGGTTCGATTCCACACAAGTTGTACATTGTATAATTTGTCTCGGTCTGGGTGTTTATATGTATAATATGTATATATTTTAAAAAAAAAGTATAATATGTAGTTTATCAACCGTCTAGTTTCCGTAACACAAGCCATATAGCTTATCACGGAAATTAGATGGCGCTGTGTGACCTGTCTGGAAATATTTATTTATTATTATTATTATATTATTATTCTAGCACGAAATGTGTCCTCCTGATATTAAGTGGCGCGCGAGGTCCATGAATGTTAGCAACTAGAATTAGACACTCATGACTAACATCAGTTCCTAACTATATGCCGGCTTGACTGGGCATGACGGCAATTGGAGCCTGATCCCGAAACGTGTGGATACACTTTACTGGGTTTATCGGCACGAACGGTGGATACTTCCCCGCCCCGGCAGACTGGGCAAATTACCACCATCAGTCCGCCTATCACCTCAATATATATATATATATATTAATACTTCTAAAAAAATATTTTTTTAATCATTGTACCGAAAAACTTCAAATGTTTTTTATTCAACTGTTATATATATTTATTTAAAGGCAATATCGATTATAGTAGTAGAATTGTTCAAAAGTTAAAAATAATTGTTTTATGATGACCCACAGGGTCATCAATGTAAGCACTTGTTGTATCTTTATATTCGCAATACTTTTTTCACAATAATAATAATAAATAATAATATATTTCCAGACAGGTCACACATCTGTCGCACAATAAAGATGTGGAATGCTCTTCCAGCCTCTGTGTTTCCACTTTCCTATAACCTGGAGTCCTTCAAGCGAAGTGTGAAAAGGCATCTAGTCAAGCCGGCATAGTGTTAGGGACTGATGTCGGATATAAGGGTCTGATTTCAGTTGCTAACATTCATGGACCCTGCGCGCCACTTACCATCAGGTGGGCGCAGGGTCACATGTCGTGCTAGTATAAAAAAAAAAAAAAAAAAAAAAAAAAAAAAAAAAAAAAAAAAAAACACAGCGCCATCTAATTTCCGTGGTAAGCTACGAGGCTTGTGTTACAGAAACTAGATGGTTTATAAACTACATATTATACATATAAACACCCAGACCGAGACGAATAATATTTATTATAATAATGTCAACTGTTGGTTTTGCAAAATGTAAATAAAAAAAAATATAATATCTATCGCCTGAGCACTTGTCCACACACCCAGAGTGCTTAATGGGAAAGTTGGTTGGTGGTGTTGTAGATCTATGACAACGCCAGCAAAAAATAATAATAGGCAAGCTTGCTACTTGTATAATGGGCCTAGTAATTGGCTAAACGTGAACCCACTTCTTCCAGAGGTTACGGTCGTGATGATTCTTGACTAGAAAGCTTGACAATATATCAACTAACTATAAACAATTTACACTAGCAATCTTTCTGCAATAAAACATGAGTGGCTCCTAAGTGGAAAATGAGTTCACGCGACTTTAATGGCTTCAAAAATATACCCACCTAGATGCACCTACTTATACTCGTAGGTTATATAATAATACTTAAATATAAATGTATATAACTTTATAGAGTCCGTATATTATTATATTCATAGGTATTTTTAGTTTAGTTTTATTTATAATTAGTTTTTTTATCTATTTTATTTTAATATTTTTGTATCTAATAAAGAACTACGTATATCTCTATTATCAATAAATAATATTCTATACCGTATATTATTGTATGTATTATTTGTAGATATATATAAATATATACATACACATATAAATCTATACATATATATATATATATTTGTGTGTGTGTATGTATATATTTATTTATTTATTCGAAGTAAGGTACAAATAACAGCTAACAAACAAAACAATTATTGAATACATAGACAAATAATCCTGTCGGGTTTGCCAGCCTAAAAAAAATCTACACAACATTGAATAATACAAAAAATGGTAATAATATAAAATAAAAGTTAATAGTAAAAAAATATATATAAAAAATGCAATTAAAAGTAAATCCTATAAAAACTAAAAGTAATAACTAATAAGATTATAAAAGTAAACATAATAATAACAAAATGAGATGATAACATGAAACAAAATCACTTTTTCCTTCCTAACCCTAATAATTTATTATGCATACCTACCGACAAACAATTTAGTGAGGTTAATTTTAAATGAGTGTTTTTTCATTTCGGTAGATAAGTACCATAGCTTTATTTTTTTTTTGTTTTTTTTTTTTGGTTCGCTTCTCCCGATGGATGATGAATGAGATGATAGGGAAGGCAAAGGGTCTAGCCCATACAGCCAAGTCTGACGTAATATATCTTTCTTTTTCATGAGTTAATGAGGTCATCATCAAATTCTAGATGCTGCAGAATTTGATGCTTTTCTTGGAGTCACTCGCGGAACCATCCACTACTCAAACACGTCGGGCAAAATATGGGAGTTGACAGCGCGGGAAAACCGCAAAAAATAAACTGCAACTTGTTCCCCATATTTAAAGTCCAATTTATCGTTTTCCATAATTATTCACATTGTAGCACATTATTAAACAAAACAACACCACTTTTGACCAATAATATCCACAGCAAATTAATTTACAAAACAAAAACTTGCACTTGACATGTCCACGCAAAATGGCGCGAAGAACTCCCTTTTTTTATTTGTCTTATTTTTTTAGTTATAGTAGTTTTCCCAATAAAACTCATTGTCAAACATTAGTGGTCATGCACCCACAATCCCTGCTCACTTCTGCTAAAGGTTAGCTGTTAGGAAATGTTTTTAGACATTAAGCTCGCCTATGTACTGTAAAATGTTTTATTTTCTGTGTAATAAAGAATTTATCTATCTATCTATCTACAAGTATAACATAGTACAAGCTGTTAATGGTCAGCGAAAAAAACAATTAGGTGGCGTCATATTAACATTTTCTGAATTTCAACTTATTATTTTTATATGTAACAAAACAACTAAAACAATGCCAATATATAGTATAGATATTAAAATATGAGTGGGAAAAATAAATATACATATAACCGAGCGTGTTCTAGAAGCTATACTACGGTGAGTGTTCTGAAGACCTTCAACTTCTCTATTCCGCAACCGAACCATACGCACAGGCCTAAATATACACTCCCATACCGTAGCCACTATCCCTACGCGTACATAGTTTGGGGACTGATTTGAAAGATGTGGAATGCTTTCCCAGCCAGTGTGTATCACGGAGTCCTTGTAGTGAAGTGTAAAAAAGTATATTGTTAGGCCGGCATTATGGTAACTGATGTCGGTCGTCAGTGAATGGCATCGTCATCGTGCCACCATCAGGTGGGCGATGAATGTTAGTAATTGGAATCAGACACTCATGGCTGACATCAGTCCCTAACACTATGCCGGCTTGACTAGGCATGACGGCAATTCAAGCCTGATCCCGAAACGTGTGGATACACTTTACTGGGTTCGTCGGCACGAACGGTGGATACTTCCCCGCCCCGGCAGACTGGGCAAATTACCACCATCATCAGTCCGCCTACCACCTATTCATTGTTCTCGTTGAAAGTATGTGCCATTTGCAAGCTTGCCATAGTGATATGTATATAAAAATAACATCGCTTAAAACAAGACTTCCATAGAAGAAGATACTTAAATGATTCTTTGAAGTTCTACAAACGTTGGTAATTGTGTTTTTAGTGTGATTTGTCATTTTGAATGTATTTGTGGAAAGAAAATCGCATTGTATCATGCACAACAGGTCTGGCACTGAAGGTTATGTCGCGGTAAACCAGTTAGCAGGGCGTCTACTCTCAACGTACCAACACTTTGGAACATTCTGGATATGTATAATTGGGTACATATTTGTATGTATGTGTATTTTTATTTATATGTATTGATGTATGTAAGCTTAGAATAATTTATTTTTCAACGTTTTTTTATCTTTTGCACCTACCTCATAACTAAAATCAAATATTTCTGACAGATAAATAAAAACAAAAAAAAACTACCAAGAACACTGGCTGCATTCTCACGTTGCATTGCTATAGATTTTTTGTAAAATATTTAGACCGATAATCCGAAATCTTATGTACTGTCCCAAAGGTTGGCTGCTAGAGAATGCCTAGCGGCATTTAGCCCGCCCTTTGGGCATAGTGCAATTAAATCCTGAATAAATAAAAAGTTTTGCTTCCGCATACTTGCAATATATCACAGGCCAAAAATTTTACAGCTTCACAGATGCATTACATCCTGTGAATAAATTTAAAAATACATATCTGTATGTAAACATACTCACATAACCACATTTCGCCGGTTTAAGTAGGGTTATGTTTTGTTTAATGTTTATGATTCAAAGAAAAATGTCCATTGCCCATGATGTATTCTCCGACGCAGAAGCTGCGCATCAAAATGAAATTTATTCATTGCGATACAGGAAATAAATTGTTAATTTCATCAAAGTTCGATAATTTGGGAGAAAAAAGTTATTCTCATTTTAATTTTAATTTGAGGTTATGTTATGAGGTTAGTTTAGCGAACAATTTTAGTTCGCGAATTATTACTCCGCAAAATTATTGGTCGTTTAATACGTTTGATAGTATACCATTAATACCATAGCTCGTCGATGTCTCTAGCGTATCAAACTCAAGAAATATCAGAAATATCTTTTGTGTAGATAAATAACAGAATAGATTGTCTTAAAGAGAGGTATACAGTTATTGTGAATAAATTAATGAAATAAATTTGTCAAAAAGTTTCAAAACTATGCTACTCAACGTTTTACTGAGAATGATATCGTCGTTCCAGGGTAGACCCCGACCGTTCGCAATATGGAATGCCCTCGCGAACTGTTTAGAACCGGTCAATGTGCTAAAATAACTCACACTCTGCACCCAAATAGGGACCGTCATAATAATACTGCTTTTGTCAGTTGTTTTTAGTCTAATGCAGCGGTTTTTTTGTTAATCTAGCACGACATGTGACCTTGCACCCACCTGGTGTTAAGTGGCGCGCAAGGTCCATGAATGTTAGTAACTGGAATCGGACACTTATGACGGACATATATTCCTAACACTATGCCGGCTTGACTGGGCATGACGGCAATTCGAGCCTGATCCCGAAACGTGTGGATACACTTTACTGGGTTTATCGGGATAAACGGTGGATACTTTCCGCCCAAAAAAAATAGTTGGATATTTTCAATACTAAATAATGAAAAAATATTTAGGTAACTTTTAATTTATATTTAATGTAGGTATATTAATATACTTTGAATAAATAAAAAACTTTAAGAAAAAAAAAAAAATGAGAGTAAAAAATATTCTATCAGCAGCCATGGCTGGAATAAAACATCGTTGCCATAAGCGAGGATTTTGTTTTTATTTACTTAAATTTAAATCTTACTTTATGTACAATAATATTAATAAATTACAGAAAATAGATAAAATTAGCTGTAAATTATTAAATAAAAATAAGAACCTGTTTTTCACCTTCAACTATGATCAAACAGAAAACCTAATAAACACTTGTAATACAAATCTTATATAATAAATAAATAATTCAATATAATAATAGTAAAACATTCCTTAATAATATTTTTTCGTATCTATTTTCTTTTTTACATGTATATATTTATTAATGTTTATATATCTATAATATAATATATAATTATTTATTATAAAAGGTATGTATCTAAATATATTATATTTATCTATCTATTTATTATTCCACACAACACTGACACAATTCGTATAAGTATATTGGAGAAGAACTAAAGTAGACAAATCTAGGAGACTAGATTCGTGAGCCACAAGGGCGGTGTTGTAGTAGGAACAGCGCCCAGCACCAACGGTGCGTTGAATCACCGGAGGGTAGTTAGCCGCCGAGATCCTGCCGGGGAAAACGGGAGTTTATCCCATCCCCAACCCAGGCCCATTGAACATCCGGGCCTGGATGACTCCGCTGTCTGTCTGTCAATTCGTATAAAAAGAGCGGGGCACCCTGAGACACAGGCATTACGCTAAGTTTAGGAGCCTTCAAAAAATGAAAAAAATGTACTTTGAAAAATAAACGTTTATTTTATTTATTTTTTATTTATTTAAATTTAATTCGTGGCGTAAAAAGGCCGTGTCAGCTTACAGACAAAGTTTCTTACGCGTTTAAAATATTACTATGAAGCTATTCGTGAGAAATATCTATCAATTAAGGCCATCAATGGAAATATTATGGTAATTAAGTAGTAGGCAGAAACTAATTTAAGCTATCATGTAATAAAAAAACACATTTGTTACACAACAAATATTGGTTTATTTATCTAGTGTAAACACGTGAGTGCGTAATCTTAGCACTATATATTTTATAATTCAAAAGATGTTTACAAAACAAAAAATAAAAAATAAATACTTGCCATAAATTTTCTTCTATCTGTCAATTCTTGTTATCGGCTTTATAGTATTATTATCTTTCCTATATTTGTATTGTAGCTATAAGTTTTCCTAAATAAATTAATTAAATAAAAATAGTTCCTCCAAATCGCTGTCTTGTGACATGGTGTCCAATACACTAGCAACATTTCCCTTCTGAATTATTGAGAGAAAAAACTGCCAGACCTATTGTCACCAGAGACGTCTATGAGCCTTGGAACAATTTCTTTATAGAAAGCTTTTAGCTGTGATCCACACGGGCCCATCGTTTCTACAGCAAACGTCGAAAATAAGTTACTATCGTTTCATATTTTCGAAGCTTGCTGGATCTGCGCTTGTTCCGCTGCAGCACCAGCTCTAACAGAAGTGCCTTGAATCTGGGTAGGGGGAATTCCAACAGGTAAAATCCCACACCATTATTCTTCATATGTCTTTTTAAGTAGTCTATGTATACATATGTACTATTAATGTAGTTTATAAAAAAAAAGGTTAAAATTGCATCACTGTCTTACTGTGCCAAAGGTTAAAGGTATCATCACGACCGTTTCCCTTTCGGGGTGGTCAGAAACCACGCTTATAAATAAGCGGATTCACATTTAGCCAACTTTACTATAGGCCAAACAAGACAAGTGGCAAGCTCGTCGATGTCTCCAGCGTACCAAACTCGAGAAATATCACAAATAAATTAAATAATAATTAAATGTATTTATTTACATTAATAAATATTTTTGTGTCCAAAATTTACGTCTAATCTAAATCCACGGACTTAAACGCTAGACCACGGAGGCCAAAGGTTAGCTGGTAGAAAAAGCCGAAAGTTCGCCTATGTACATAGTTTTAGGTTAAGTGCATTAAAGTATTTTACGGCGTCACCTTGACGGATCCCATACGTAATAACGAAATGCGCAAGCGGGTAGGTATGAAAGAAAGCATAGGGACAAAAATAAAGAAAGGAATGCTTCGATGGTTCGGGCATGTCGAAAGGATGAGCGAAGAGAGATTGACAAAGCAGATATATAATTCGAAAGTTGTGGGTAAAAGATGCCCTGGCAGACCAAGACTCACCTACCACGATCAAATAAATAAAACAATAGCCGAAGGTGCAATAAAAATCCATCGAAACAAAAGGGCATGTAGAAGAGTGTGATGAGTGTCGAAGAAGCGAAAGAGATACCTCTCGTCGAGATCGTGACAAATGGCGCTCAATTATCTCTGCCTACCCCGCAAGGGATTTGACGTGAAGATATGTATATATATATGACAAATAATGAATAAATAAAATAATAATAATATTAGTATGGATAGCTACTTCATATAAATACTACTAACTACAAATCCGTTTTGTTTTAACAATAAATACTTAAACAAACAGAAGCACAATCGAATGAAAATAAATTACACAGATATCATAATGTTTGTTTTATTCTTGAGTAATGATAATAAACAATTTAAATTAAGCAGCTGCGTTACTTAACTACTACTTGCAATCAACCACAAAGAATCTAAAGTGAAGAAAAATCTTGTACCTACTTATTTATATTTACGAAGTTCTGTGGAGCAAAATTAAGGGCGGCTGCTATAGGTACTATGTATATTTTTATTTTTTAACATTTTTTATGTTTTTACTTGTTTTATTTAGTTTTTTGTTTGTATTTTTTTACAGCTAATAATAATAATAATGTAAATGTAAAGCTATAGAATAAATTCTGCAACATCTGGAATTAGATGATAACTTCATTAACTCATTAAAATAAAGATAGGTATAAATACGTCAGTCTTGACTGTTGGGTTCGCCTCTTTGCTTTCCCAATCGTGTCATTCATCATTCATCATGTGAGAAAGTATCAAAACAAAAGGGTAATATTTGTTGTTTTGTAAAAATTTCCCAAGTATATCTAACTTTTCAATTTTACTTACATTTAAATCAATCTTCAAAATATTTCAAAAGGCCTTGCAAAGTTGCAACATGAACGTCTAATTTCCGTGTTTAGAACGTTTAAAAATAACCGCGCGTGTGTTAAAACCAAAATATAGGCGCGCGGCGCGGCGGGAGTCCGCGTTCAGAAATAATGTACCAATAGAGCTGTTTTGAACATAAATTGGAAATTCCATGTACAAAAAATCAGATTAAAACTGGGTATCCAAAAGAGATTGCCCAAAACCAGGCCCCAACTTTTTTGCAGCGTGCCTTAACAAAATACAATTTAATAATCATAACAATTAATTGTGTTTTTTTTTAATTTAATTACAACATCTCTTTTACCCCAGCATTAAAGTATTATTTAATTAATTTGTGAATCGATTAAGATTTATGTATGAAATAGTTACAAAACACTATTTATACGATTAGGTTCTTTATTATGATCAGGCACTTTATTACAGATAAAACACTAAATTTCAAATTGGCGGGATAAAAACTATGTAATTATTAAATTAAAATATTTTTTTTGTTAATTTACGTTATGCTAGACAGAGTAAAAGAAATAAAACTAATTACAGATTATGATATCACAATATGCGTAAACTTATGCATTACTTTAATATTATACAAATAAATAAAAAACGTTTATTAGTTTTAATTTTTTCATATCATCACGACCGTTTCCCTTTCGGGGTGGTCAAAAACCACGCTTATAAATAAGCGGATTCACATTTAGCCAACTTTACTATAGGCCAATCATAACACGTGGCAAGCTCGTCGATGTCTCCAGCGTACCAAACTCGAGAAATATCACAAATAAATTAAATGTATTTATTTACATTAATAAACATTATTGTGTTTCGATCGGAAATCGAACCCGGTACCTCCACATCTAGATTTAACCGCTAGATCACGGAGGCAGACTAAATATGAACACCTTTAAAAAGTAGCTTCTGACTACTCCGTAGTGGAATATTGTCGTAATAATAGAGAAGAAGACAAATTTCTAAGCATTCCATGGATTCACCGTGCGGGTGCCGGGTCCATCGTGTGTGGGAGGTGAGAAGAATGGTACATCGGGCTTGCGACCGACAAGAGGCTGGTTTAAAAAGGAGGCCTCTTTTTTATTTTATTGCGTGATAATACGCTCACCATCCACCATTCCACTCCTCTCCCTACCCAATCAAATACTGTATGATTCCGTTAACGTCGTCTTTGAAGCTCTTTCCATAATTATATTTTAATGATAAGTATGTATTTAAAAGAAATCTGGGCTAACAATGCAATGCAAAAAGTAAATGAGGTCGCGTTGATAAAATAATGACACCGTAGGAACCACGCTTCCCTATTGTCTTCAGATTTTATATTTCTGCCGTTGATTTATGTAACGACTGGCCATTTAAAATAAATACATAAAACAGAGTAAACAAGGGCATCGCTAGCTGATATATTATGGAGGATGAAAATATATAAATTGTAAAAACATTAAAACCCATAAACCACTAGTTTGTAGTGGCTTTTTAAAGTGTGAACTTTATTGCGCGCGCTTGGTTGGGGACCTATTTCGTTGAACGTACGTCCGTACGTCACAAAAGCACTCAAGGGGAAACAGCGCGGCGGGGAAGGGGAAGAGGGGCGGATAGGCGCGCGCGTATAGCCGTTGCCTGTCTCGCTCTCTCCCGCTCCTTCTTTCTCTTACTATCTTCCTCTCGAAACAACGCGGCGGGAAAGGGGAAGAGGGGCGGATAGGCGCGTGCCGCGCGTATAGCCGATGCCTCTCTCGCCCTCTCCCGCTCCTTCTTTCTTTCTTTACGCGTCTGCAACTATACATGCGCACGCAGCCACGCGCATTCATTTAATCTCCATATTCCTACCAACTACGAAATCAATAACCTGCAAGTTTCGTTCTTAATTTTGCGGTGCGTCCCGCGACGCACCCGTTTTTTGCTATAAATTAATAATACCTTCACCTAGCTGCCATTCATTAATTACTTACGTTAAATTGTGTTACTTTATTAGAGGAAGGGGGTCGATCTATTTTTTTTATAGGTGGTGAGAGGGGGTCTCGCTCGATAGTTCTTACGTGTGTATAGGTAATTGCCAAAAGAGCCAATATTTTTTTAGGCTTCAGGTTTAACCTCTATTTGAAATATAAAGGTCACTTTTTTAAAGATAAAAATCGTTATTCGAAAAACAAAACACTACTGGATGGTGAGTCGCACGACTACCGCGTCTGCAAATCGCGAATCGCGATATCCATCGCGAAATAGAGAGAGAAAGACGATCACCGTCTACGCGATCGTCGACTTCTTGCTACCTAACAGGTAGTGGCGCAGTAAGGTTGGTGATTTAATTTAAGATTTTATTACTGAATAATTTTATTAAAATATTATGTAATTTAGATATTTTAGTATTAAATAAAAGTTTTAATTGTTTTTTCCAAATAAACTTGATCCAACAAATTCCTCGACAGAAAATAGATTAAAAATCAAACAATAGAACACATGAATACCTCCAGATACGCTAGCGGTGTAATCATAGAACTACCTACCGTCATTACTGCTTAGGTCAACACCTGATAACGTATCTTCGGTCTATTGACTATGTTCTGGAATGCACGTGTGCTCAATTAAGTTGACTCTTCATTATTTTTTTTCCTTATTTCATAACATTTAAATACAACATTATTCTGCCAAACTATAAAATAGTTTTTTCGCAGATAGCTCTCATTACAATAATGATATATTAGCACAGTTTAGTTTAATTAAAGATGAAATAAAATACAACTATAATAGATTAGGCAGCAGTTAAATAACACATAAAAATTGCGACCCTATATATCGCAATTTCAAACTTTTTTTTAAACTAATATTGGCTGTGTTCATGTAGCTCGCTTTAAGCGTTCTAAGCGCTGTTAATCTAGAATTCGTAGCGTGCTTAGAATATGTTTATGACCGCATGTAAAACGTCATCAAACGTTGATACGACGCTTTATTTTAGTGCACAAACGCACACCAACACAGCCATATCATTTCTATAAATAAATAAATAAATATAAATAATAAATATTTCCAGACAGGTCACACAGCGCCATCTAATTTCCGTGGTAAGCTACTAGGCTTGTGTTACGGAAACTAGATGGTTGATAAACTACATATTATACTTTTTTTTTTGTAAATATATACATATTATACATATAAACACCCAGACCGAGACAAAGTATACATTGTACAACTTGCCCCCGGTGGGAATCGAACCCACGACCTCCCGAGTTCGCGGCAACGTTTGTTACCACTAGACCACGGAGGCGGTCATCTATGCACCTAACATTTTTTAAAAGATATACAGACATCTAGTAACCATAGGCATAACATTTACCACAGTAACCACTCTGAGAGCATCACCAAGATGGAGATGGCCTTCCAGAACATTTTATTTTTTTAGATTTTGGCCTACACTCGCCACGCTGGCCAGACGGGTTGGCGAGAATTGATAGTTAAATGTGCTCTCCAAGGGGAACGGTGATGTTGTACGTAAGAAAAGTGTATTTCTCATTGGTTCGAGCCACCACTGCTAGAAATGTTACAATAGATATACGCAGTATTTATTTATTTATTTATTTACTAAGATGCTCACTACAAGTTGCAGTCGACGCCTGCTACTATTATAAATTAATCTGCTAGGTACTAATCTGGACATACGGCAAACAATAATACAATTATACTAGACCAACTTAAAACTATGATTAAAATAATAATAATAATGTCAATCAAAAACATGCAAAAAGCTAAAACAATAATAATAATAATAAAAACATGCCTTAACATCTAAATAATTCATTTACAGTTTACACTATCAAATAATAAAATGGAACATTCCAAATAAATTAAATTAATACTACACACATCAAAAAAGTCTAGGGATCAAGCATGTTTATGCGGATTTCTTGTGATTGAGATGTGGCTTTGTAATAAATTTATGATTTTATAAATTTATATGGATCCTTTTTGGTGCATTTCATAATTTAAAACAGGAACTGTCAATCAAATTCGAGTAAAAGATGAAAATCAGCTGTCAATATTTTCCCTATAAAAACATAAGACGCATTGAAGACATTATTAGTGCTACTGTTTCCCTACTACTGATTAAAACCAACGTTATTATGGAGCGGCGACGTCATTTAAGCAGGGAAGAAATGATCAGAGCCGTGGGAATGATAGAAGCTGGTTCCCGGCAACGTACTGTGGCTTTAGCTCTGAATACAAGTCAGAGTGTTATCAGTCGACTTTGGACACGTTACCGAACCACTGGTACCGTGGCTGAGCGCCATGGAGGACGGTATCGCTGCACCACACGGAGACAAGACCGATACATTCAAATCACAGCTCGAAGAACTCCAACAATAACCGCCATGATGTTAGCCGTGAGCCTTCATCGCTCTTCAGGGAACTTAATTAGCGACCAAACAGTCAGAAACCGCTTGCATGAAGTGAACCTTCATTCCCGAAGACCGCTACGGGTACCACCTATAGCAATGCACAATCGTAGGACTCGATATCAATGGGCTCTTGAACACAGAAATTGGACAGAAGAACAATGGCGTTTCGTGTGCTTTTCTGATGAGTCTCGTTTTGGTATGAGGCCGGATACAAGACGTATACGACACTGGAGAACCCCTGGACGCCAACAGCGATTAAAATCCTGCCAGGAAGTCCATCCTTATAGTGGTGGAACCATCATGGTATGGGCGGGTATTTCGATCGGCGGAAGAACTGAGTTGATTTGGATCAGAGGCAACCTCAACGCTCAAATTTATGCTGAGACGGTTGTATCAGACGTCATCGTTCCTCTACAAGTGCATATCGGTCCCTTATTTCAGTTAATGCATGATAATGCACGACCGCACACCGCAAGAGTTGTAAGACAGACTCTCGCCGCAGCTAACATCAATGTCCTGCCCTGGCCTGCTCAGTCGCCAGACTTGAACCCGATTGAGCATGCATGGGATATTCTTCAGAGAAGAGCTCTGCCGAATATGGAGGGTATCCAGTCGCAAGAAGACCTTTTTTTGTTGTTGCAACGAACATGGGCGGCCATTCCACAGCGTGATTTGGATGAACTCATTTTGAGTATGCCAAACCGATGTTCTTGTGTTGTTAGTGTTCGCGGTAGAAACACGGATTATTAATTGTTTAAGTTACCCAATAAAATTAAAAAAAAAACTGTTATTTCAGTCTTTTTTTCGAACTTTAATGTTAGTGGTTCAAATGTCAAAAATCCCTTTATTAGGAAAATGGCAATTTTTTTTACTAATGCAAAGGTGACTTGGTTTATCGTTACTGTAGACAAACGAAAACATTTTATTTGATCAATCCTTAAAGAAAATTTTAATGAATATCAATCAGGAGAAAAGTTATTGCAAAAATATATGTTGATCCCTAGACACTTTTGATGTGTGTATATACAAATATGGTAATAAATAAGATTCAATACAGTAATAAAGTTAAAACATATCCATTTCATTTAGTTAAATTCAATAACAATTCATTAGATAGAATACAAATAATACATTGATCAGAATAAATTAATTATATGTAGTTTGAATTGGTTTATATATAGTATTTATAACCTAGGTTTCTAAAGTTCAACAATAAAGTAATTGTACGTACAACCTTCACGTTTATGCTTTTGACCTACAAGTCTGCACCTAGAAATAGCATACCCAAGTACCTATACTGAGTCTTATAAACTGCAACCTGATTGCAACACGCCAAAGACATACATTCTGAGACGTCCTTCGAAACGGAGGCACGTCACGAGATTCTTCGCGCCATTTTGACGGACATGTCAAGTGTAAGTTTTTGTTTTATAAATAGAAACATGTAAATAATTATGAAAAACGGTAAATTGGACTCTATATATGGGGCACAAGTTGCAGTTATTTTTTTGCGGATGGGAAATGCGCTGTAAACTCCCATATTATACTTGACATGTTTGGGCGATAATGCCGCGAGTAACTCCAAGAAAAGCATCAAATCCTGCGATATCTGAAATCTGATGATAACCTCATTAAATTAAAGATATATATTACGTCAGACTTGGCTGTATGGGCTAAACCCTTTGCCTTTCCTATCACCTCAATCATCATCCGTTGAGAGAAGAGAACAAAGAAAGGAGGTACGTCACTACACTCGAGTAATAGAACTAAAAAAATAAAAGAGAGTCCCTCGCGCCATTTTGCGTGAACATGTCAAGTGCAGGTTTTTGTTTTGTAAATTGATTTACTGTGGATATTATTGGTCAAAAGTGGTGTTGTTTTGTTTAATAATGTGCTACAATGTGAATAATTATGGAAAACGATAAATTGGACTTTAAATATGGGGCCGAAGTTGCAGTTTATTTTTTGCGGTTTCCCGCGCTGTCAACTCCCATATTTTACCCGACGTGTTTGAGCTATGGTGCCGCGAGTGACTCCAAGAAAAGCATCCAATTCTGCAGCATCTGGAATTTGATGATGACCTCATTAACTCATTAAAAAGAAAGATATATTACGTCAGACTTGGCTGTATGGGCTAGACCCTTTGCCTTCCCTATCATCTCATTCATCATCCATCGGGAGAAGAGAACCAAAAAATAAAAATAAAATAAAAAACATTCTTGAAGCGTGTGTATGTTATTTAAACTTGTCGTATCTTATTTCCAAATAGTTAAACTACTTATTTTAGTTAAAAACACATTTTTAAACAAAACAAATTTTCAAACTCATTTAAATTTGATTTTGTTCCATAAATATAAATCAAAAATAGTGACACATTATTTATATTATTTATAATATGCAAGAGAGAGACTTCTGGAAATCAAAAGTCTCGGATGGGACGTCTCTAGAGGACAATTTTTATTAAAGTAAACTGTTTTTACTTTTATTATTTAGGTAGATTTTAATTTATATTTAATTAATATACATTTTTATTTATTTATTTTAAATATGCACGTATTTCATTTATTATTTATACACAGTATATATTTGTTATCCTCTTAGATGTTTAAACCATATACTTACCTACGTACCCATATATATATTTATTGATTTTACTTATTATAATATTTTGATCTTTTTGCTTATTTTTTCTTACTCTGCACCCATAATATTCTTCTCTCACTCTCCCAAAGGTTAGCTGGTAGAGAATACCTTTATGGTATTAAGCTCGCCTATGTACATGTTTTTATATTTTATATTTTTTTGTGCAATAAAGAATTTTATTATTATTATTATAGTTGGTTTAATTTAATTATAATTTAGATACATATTTTGGACATGCCTAGTATATGTCCATAATAATGCCGTTTGAAACAAAGCGATTTCCTAACATTGTCGAACAGTTGCTTATTTCTACAAAACTACAAATTGCCATTTTACAGTTCACTTGTTTTGTTTTTATGTTTGATTGAAGTATTTAATCGGTAATAAACAAGTTTGCAATCTGGTTTAATTGCAGGTTTACATGAAATCACTTACTGACTGAAATTTATATCCTAAAGATCGATTTCCTACTTTATCTACTAAGTTTATTTAAGAAGTCTACATCATGATTAGAAAATCTAATACAATAATTAACCTAGTAAGTATTTTATTAGTTTAGCCTTAACATGTTGCCTACAGATCAGCATTGCATTAAATAAGTAACATTATTTAGTAACACACTAAAACTAAAAACAATTAAAATGCTTATTTATAAAAAAAAAAAAAAATGCCTATAACTTGACAATAACGATGAACTACAGAAAACATCAAAGTCAGATTTTTTATAAGGTAATAAATTTATGTTTAATTAAATAAGGTATTTTTTAATATATTATTTAAATTATATATTTTAAAACTAACTTTAGAGCTGGCTTTCTGAGGCTATAAGTCAATATGGAACTGACTGACATCCTAGGACACAAGTTATCTTGGTTAGGAGTCAGGGACCATCTTAAAATTGCTTATCCTTGTGGTTTGCATTCAATCAAAAATGTATGTAAATTCAGGGAATATTTTATATATTGTTTACTCAACTTTGTATATAGGTACCAATAAGAAAGCTCAATAAACGTTATTATTATTATTATTATCTTTAGCGAAGCAGTTTATGACATGGCAAAAAGTTATTTTTCTTAACTTCGACGAAAGTAGATAGTTATGAGAGACGTAAATATAATGCAGGGGGGGGGGGGGCAGCAGCCCCCTTCAGCAGCATTGTGTGCATATAAATATTATTATATAAAGGCGCGGTGGTAGCTCGGTTGTAAGAACGCGTACCTTAAATCCTACAAAGGTCGGTTCAAACCCACCCGGCATGTACAAATGAGAAATACACTTTTCTTACGTACATTTGTCATAGATTTACAACATTACCGTTCCCGTGCCTCGGAAAGCAATAATACCAACTTGTGGAATCGTTAATAAATCGTTATTAAAAATTGACATCATTATCCTCGCCAAGCCGTCTGGCCAGCGTGGCGAGTGTAGGCCAAATTCTCCAGATATATGTCCTAAGGGCTGTAATAATAATAATAATAATGCTTTATATGCTAATATACAAATATACCTGTAGTGTATATATTGACCAATTAAGTAGTGTTCGTATGCCAAGAAAACTTTGCTTGGGGTGAAATATTTTAATGTTAGTAGATTCCGAATGCGATTACTTATATTTGGCAATATGCCCGAGAGGCCTACATTGAACCTACAAAAATACATTTAAAACTTACTACGTATTACAACGTACTTACAACGTTCTAGCTAAGTCTGAGTCGTGGCTACGGAGTGAAGGCACTCGTTTCGCCGCTGTAAAGGCACGCAGGGCCAACAGTGAGAGAGAGAGACGGTTTATAGGGTTTTAGTCCGTAGGCGCCATGGGGACTCCTTTGGAGGCCTCACGGTGAGTCGGGCATGCGACCCCCACCCGCGTTGGCCCTTCAGGCAGGGGGCGTATCATTGATGATTTATCGATTCACCGTCTTTTAAAAAAAAAATGTTCTAGCCTCGATATACAGAGGGGAAATGTTGCCAGACTCCTTGGGACTATTTCGGATGGGACGTCATAGAGAGAAGACATTTTTTATTTATAGTTTAGTTTATTTTTAATTTTATTATTTAGGTAGCTTTTAATTTATATCTTTTAACTTATATCCCTATCCTTAATATTAATATTTGTTTTATTTTATATGTTGTAAATATTTTTTTTGAATATTTTGCCTAAAAAAAATAATATTTAAATTAAAACTTTGAATAATTAAGGAACGTACACACGTATTGTAAGATGTTACCTCAACGGATCATCCACTTAACATTACCTACCTGTCAAACGACAGTGAAGTATCTGTAATTTTTACGATTAGAGTTAAAAATGAACCCGATTGTACCAGTTTTATTTTGAAGGTCAGCCGTAAGCTAGTAAATACATTCGACGCCATTTAAAATAGTACCATAATCATAAGTAACATATTACAATAAAAACTAAATTTAAATTTAAAAAATTGCTCCTCCAAATCGCTATCATGTGGCATGGTGCCCAATACACTAGCATTCCCCCTCTGAATTAATAATCTGCCAGCCCTATTGTCACCAGAGACGTCTACGAGCCTTAGAACAATTTATTTATTGAAAAAAAATTATTAAAAAAACATTTGCACATCTACCAGGCATTTTTGTTACTAATAAAAAAATATTTATCTTATAAATGTTTAACATTATTTTTTAGTTTATCTACACATAAGCTAGTTAGTTCTACTATGTATGATGTATGTATATAGACTATAGTATAACGATATAGCCAACGATAACTGGCCAGAAATTAAACAGATAGCAAAATGCGATGTTGTCCAATCATACATTTATCTGGGAGCTTTGATATCGAATGGCGGTGGATGCGAGGAGGAAATTAAGCGTCGTATGGCAGTGTCAAGGTCTGCTATGGAGAAGCTAAAGAAAATATGGAGGAACCGAAACATTACGAAAGCTACTAAAATCCGGCTAGTCAGAGCAAGAGAATGCGTGGTAGGTCCCCGATGAGATGGACTGACCAGATTAAAGCAGCAATGGATCACCCCATGAGTGCTCCAGGAAGGCTGCAGTTCGAGACGAGTAGCGACGGCTTGTTAAGCGTGCCACTGACAGTCAAGTGACGACTACGACCACTCTGCCAAGAGTGTAGCGACTAAGAAGAAGAATATAATAGGAATACGAATAATCATTTTGTTGCAGGAGGTTGTGGTTAATATGCCTGATTCACCGTGGGTCCTCATAAAAAGACCTTAAGACGCCTACGGGCTTAAACCCGATAACTGTCTAACTTTACTGCTGGCCATGTGTTACAGGTAAGTCTGAGTCGTGGCTACAAGGGTAGCAGCAGGGGTAAAGACTCTTTCTGCTCCGAAACCGTATATATTGCAGATAAGAACGGGTGACACGCGTTTGCCGTGCCTAGTAAAGACATTTCTACTTTCCAAGGCACGGTATGTGAAAAAACCTCTAGAAATTAACATTAATCCGGACCTTAGGATCTCTCAGTCAGGCATAGTCGCATGTCGTGATCACTAAATTAGATTTAAATGACAGTTTAATTTACACCATTTATGAATACTTCTACTTACGTGATCACAATCTAATAAATACTAAATATACCATCGACCAAATATATGGGAACCGGACCAACATACAATTTAATAATAATAATTCAGCAAGTAGGCATCGACAATAAATATATTGTATTTTTCGCTATTACATGTCAAAAAAATAATTAATATAATCATTACAGCTCCTATAACACAGCGTCCTAGACCTCCACTGCTGGAGATGGGCCTTCCAGAACTGGAGAATTTGGCCTACACTCGCCACGCTGGCCAGACGGATTAATATAATGCAAAGCTTATTTTCTGGGAAATAGCTTGTATTTGGAGCACACATTAAAACCCAAATAAACATCATACATTATTAATCTTAAAATTATAGCTGCTGTAAAAAGGTATTGCCATGCTATAGCTAGAAAAAAAACAATTACTTAACAGATGATTTCTACTCAATATTGCGGAAACGAGTCGCGTCGTTGATGCACAGAGTACGAAGGAGCAACATCATCTTAATGGCAGTTAGTGAGAAGCCAGATTGCCCTATCATGCGGCACTGGGCACATACATGTGAGTATACATACTCACATGTATGTGCCCAGTGCCTCAAGAGGGCAAGCCAAATATAAAAAATAAATTACTTCTTTTTACTAATATAGAATAAGCAAACACTATGTTACTAACCCCTATGGATACTATTCCGAAATAAACGCATTTTCTTTTTAAACCGATGACTTCTACTCAGTATTGCAGAAACAAGTTGCTTCGTTGATGCACGGAGAGCACGTTAATCCGTCGGTCCCGGTTCCACTAATACCAACTTGTGAAATCGTTAATAAATTGTTATTAATTTCGGCCAGCGTGGCGAGTGTAGGCCAAATTCTCCAGATATATGTTCTGGAAGGCCCATCTCCAGCAGTGGAGGTCTAGGACGCTGTGTTCTAGGGGCTGTAATGAATGATGAAAAAAAAATATTATTTTTTTGTATAATGTGCGCCATTATAGAACGGATTTTTTCTTTGATGGCAAGTCACTGGACAATGGAAAGAAACAGATTGTTAGTTGCTCTGTACAAACCGTCATTATTCTAGGAGAAAACCACACTTATTGATAGCTGGCTATTACAATCGGCAAATATACAAGTTTAAATAATTGTATATAACAGAAATCTATTCTACTAATCATTAAAAATTTACAACAGATCCCCGTCTGGCCAGCGCCAGCGTGGCGAGTGTAGGCCAAATTCTCCAGATATATTTTGTGGAAGGCCCATCAACAGTGGGAGTCTAGGACGTTAGGACTAGGGACTGTAATGAAAAAAGTTCCCCTAAAAACTGTTATATGTTCTAGAAGTAGTTACATAACCGGCTTTACAATTTTAGGCCCTAGTAACCCTACGCCCGAAGGACTGAGTAAGTATTTTTTTATATATATGTCGATGTAAAAATTTTTGGGTATAGAAACCAGTTTTGTGTTTAGTCACTTGTCATACAACTTAATAATGAATAAAGGAAATTTTCAATAAAAATGACTCATAAACACTACCGGGTAACTCGTACAACTATTCCTACTATCATATTTACCTTAGTAAATGAGTCAGGTGTTTTATTACCTATAACTCATTCAATAATATTTATCTGCCTGGAAGCCTTGAGGGTTTAAGGATCTTGCATCCAATTATTTAGTTGTTTAAAACCAGGCCCCAACTTTTTTGCAGCGTGCCTCAACTAAATATAATACAATAATCATAACAATTTATTGTGTTTTTTAAAATTTAATAACAACATTGTTACCATTAAAATATAATATAATAGTCAATTGGTTAAAATTTATGTATGAAATCCTTTAAAGAGTTCTTCGCGCCATTTTGCACGGACATGTTAAGTCCAAGGTTTTTGTTTTGTTAATATTAGTTTACTGTGGATATTGTTAGTCAAAAGTTGTGTTATTTTGTTTAATAATGTGCTACATTGTTAATAATTATGGAAAACGATAAATTTGACGACTATATGGGGCAGAAGTTGCACTTTATTTTTTGCGGTTTTTCCGCGCTGTGAACAGGAGTTCACAATATACAGGAGTATACCCTTCGTGTTTGGGCGTAATTGACGTAAATTACTTCATGAAAAGCATCAAATTCTGCAACACTTGGATTATAAACATATATTATGCAAATAAATTACGTGTTTAGGGCTGATGTATTCTGTACAATGTCCTCCTTTAAAGATACTAAAAAAAAAAAAATCTTTTAAGCACTTTTTTTATGTGTGTGTTATATTCTTTATTATGATCAGGTACTTTATTACAGATAAGACACCGGATTTCAAATTGGCGGGATCGAAACTTACATTAGTAAGGTAAAAAAAGTTTTTGTCAATTGTCGTTATGCTAGGGTAAAATAAATAAAATTAATTACAGATTATAAAATCACAATATATTAACTATGAAATAAAAAAGAAATCATTTCATAATAAACGAGAACATTTTTTGGGCCCATTTCACTAAGAAAAAAATATTAAATAAATACTTAAATTATTATTCATAAAAATTAGGCAAGATATTCCTCAGAGAATACAATTGCAAACGAAATATGTAATTATACAAATATTCGCGTGGTTGTCATAATAATGATTTCCCACGGTGCCTGCCTGCCTGTGACAAAAGAATCGCCCAATAAATTAACTAAGTGCATTGTGTTATTTACAATGACTTAATTTAATTACTGGTCAATTTATATCAAATGGTCAGCCAAGGCTAATACGTAAATTAACGTATCAGGCGCGGTTGTAAGAACGCTTCCCTTAAAATCCTACAAAGTTCGGTTCAAACCAACCCGACATGTACCAATGAGAAATACACCTTTCTTACGTACATTTGTTATAGATTTACAACACCACCGTTCCCGTGCCTCGGAGAGCACGTTAAGCCGTCGGTCCAGGTTCCACTAATACCAACTTGATGACAATTTATTAACGATTCCAGTTAATAAATTGTCATTAAAAATTGAAATCATATCTTCGACAAGCCGTCTGTGTAGGCCAAATTCTCCAGATATATTTTATGGAAGGCCCATCTCCAGCAGTGGAGGTCTAGGACGCTGTTTTAGGGGCTGTAATGAATACGATTTACAACACCACCGTTCACGTAAGGAAGAGAGTACGTTAAGTCGTTAATAAGCTGTCAAAAAAAATTGACATCAGATCCTCGCCAAGCCGTCTGGCCAGCGTGGCGAGTTTAGGTCAAATTCTCCAGATATATGTTCTGGAAGGCCCATCTCCAACAGTGGCGGTCTAGGACGCTGTGTTCTAGAGGATGTAATGAAAATAAAATATATTATTAAAAGATTATATATTTATGTGCCGTTTGCTATAGAAACTCTGTCGCCATGAAATCCAGGCGATCAAAAGTTTTAAAAAGATATAACAGCACGTCTGTCGTCTCCTTTGATGCTGATGACTGGCTTTTTCTATCATCATCATCACGACCGTTTCCCTTTCGGGGTGGTTAGAAACCACGCTTATGAATAAGCGGATTCACATTTAGCCAACTTTACTATAGTTCAATCATGACAAGTGGCAAGCTCGTCGATGTCTCCAGCGTACCAAACTCGAGAAATATCACAAATAAATTAAATATTAATTAAATGTATTTTTATTTACCTACCTATATATAAAAAGTGTGTATTATTTAAGTATGTTTTTGTTTATTTTTTCATCTACGTAATAGTATGTAATTTATTTTTAATTAATATAATTTTAATTTGAATGCACCCCTCAATCCTCTGCCACACTTCCAAAGGTTAGCTATTATAAAATGCCTTTAAGAAACATTAATTTTGCCCTTGTACATTACTTTTAAGTTGTTTAGCAATTAAGAATATAATTTATAAAAAATAAATAGATAAACTATAAGTAAAAAATGTCCTCTAGAGACGACCCTTCAGTGATAAAAATAAATATATTTAAATAGGTAAGCAGTCCATTAATATAAGTCAATTGGATGTTATTTTTTTATCAATTAACTTGTCATTACTAATTCACACGAAAGTCAAATAAACAAACGCGTTTGAATTTAATTAATTAATTTCATAATTAATTTAGGTGATGATAAAATGTAGACTGTAAAACTTTTGTGTTTTGAATAACTTATTCGAACGTTTTTTTTTAATTAACGTTATGTTTAAAAATATGCAACCCAAAGTGAAAGGATTTTAAATATGTAATTTAAAATATTAATTTGCGTGAAAGTGCATGACATTTAACGAATTAAGATTTGGCTGCAATATTTATTGATACTACAGAGAAAGAAAAACAGTACCATCACGACCGTTTCCCTTTCGGGGTGGTTAGAAACCACGCTTATGAATAAGCGGATTCACATTTAGCCAACTTTACTATAGTTCAATCATGACAAGTGGCAAGCTCGTCGATGTCTCCAGCGTACCAAACTCGAGAAATATCACAAATAAATTAAATATTAATTAAATGTATTTTTATTTACATTATTAAATATTTTTGTGTCACGACCAGGAATCGAACCCGGTACCGCCAAGTCTAAATCCACGGACTTAACCGCTAGACCACGGAGGCAGTTTGGCTTTTTCTTCGCCCAAATAATCAGTTTTCAATTCAGTTCAATTCAATTCAGCGGGGAAATGAAGCCAGGGTTTTGCCAGATGTTTTTGGACGAGATTTATATCCGTCCGTATCCGTAGGTAATATTAATTGTATTTCATATTATGTAAATATTTTTTTCGTATAATAATAATAAATAATATAAAACTTTATTTCAGAATAAATTCAATAATATTTTATTATTCATTCAACAGACTGCCTCCATGGTCTAGCAGTTAAAAGTCCGTGGATTTAGACTCGGAGGTACCGGGTTCGATTCGGGACACAATAATATATATTAATTTAAATGAACAAATTTATTTGTGATATTTCCCGAGTTTGGTACGAGCTTGCCACTTGTCATTATTGGCCTATATAGTAAAGTTGGCTGAATGTTAAACCTAAATAAAAAAAACTATTGCGGACCGCAATACCTACCTATATATAAAAAGTGTGTATTATTTAAGTATGTTTTTGTTTATTTTTTCATCTACGTAATAGTATGTAATTTATTTTTAATTAATATAATTTTAATTTGAATGCACCCCTCAATCCTCTGCCACACTTCCAAAGGTTAGCTATTATAAAATGCCTTTAAGAAACATTAATTTTGCCCTTGTACATTACTTTTAAGTTGTTTAGCAATTAAGAATATAATTTATAAAAAATAAATAGATAAACTATAAGTAAAAAATGTCCTCTAGAGACGACCCTTCAGTGATAAAAATAAATATATTTAAATAGGTAAGCAGTCCATTAATATAAGTCAATTGGATGTTATTTTTTTATCAATTAACTTGTCATTACTAATTCACACGAAAGTCAAATAAACAAACGCGTTTGAATTTAATTAATTAATTTCATAATTAATTTAGGTGATGATAAAATGTAGACTGTAAAACTTTTGTGTTTTGAATAACTTATTCGAACGTTTTTTTTTAATTAACGTTATGTTTAAAAATATGCAACCCAAAGTGAAAGGATTTTAAATATGTAATTTAAAATATTAATTTGCGTGAAAGTGCATGACATTTAACGAATTAAGATTTGGCTGCAATATTTATTGATACTACAGAGAAAGAAAAACAGTACCATCACGACCGTATCCATTCCGGGATAAAAAAGCGGATTCACATTTAGCCAACTTTGCTCGTCGATTTTTTTAGCGTACCAAACTCGACAAATTAAATAAATTATATGTCCCAACCAGCAATCGAATCCGGTACCTCCGCGTCTGAATCCACGAACTTAAGCTGCTGGTCTTCTGCTAACAGCTTACTTATTGGACCACTTTGCTGCTTAGTCTTCTACTAGCAGGAGTAGAATCATTCAAAATAGTTAAATTAATGACGTTTCATAAATGCCTGTAATAGGTTTACGTGAATAAAGATATTTTGACTTTGACTTTGAACTTAAAAATAATCGATTAAATAAAAACTTACTTGTTGAAGGTAGCTTCGTATTGTTTTATTTCTTTTCGCGAAAACTCGTGAAACTCCGTGTAAACGTTGATGAATTTATATTTAGGTTTAATATCCAAGCCTTCTTCTAACTGTGTGTTGATTTCTTGCCTCCTAGATAGGATACCACTTAGTTCTTCAGTTGCAGACATCGCGGAATATTGCGCGGGAAAATGGTTTAAACTAGCTGCGTCTTAATAAGCGCGCGCTGACACCGATCACTCGAGCTTACTGACTTACTGCCCGCAGTCTGTGCGTCGCAATCCTATCAACAGAATTGAGCGGGGGGCAGCGATTGACGTAACCTTTCGCTGCGCGGATTGTGGCGCGCGTGGCTGTACCACCATCGACATAATGTTATGAGCCTTGGCACGTGTCGGACAGAAGCTTGGTCGTCAAAATATATTTAAAAATAAAACAAAATCCGACTTCAAAACTATGTATATCTATCCCCCTCGTTCCGAGACACGATGATAGTAACCTAAGCACGCTTAAAGCCGTTCCGAGACGTGCATAAACTGTATTGCCAAAGCTTTGTGACGTCACAAATGACATCATTCCTTGTGCTCAGGCTGCTTACGATATCAAAATAGATCACCTTGAGTGCTGTCAGTTGTTTGTCATTAATGTCATTATGTCGCGCACCATTTTCAAGTAGAAAGTAAATTAAAATGTCTGTAACACGGCAAGTTATTTTAGAAATTAATATATTTAGAAATTAATAATATTAAACGTTACACATATAAAGCTGAAAAAGGTGTGTTTGTTAGTATGAAACTCAAAGATTTAAAATCCACAAGTTATCTTTACATAAAACAAAACTGGTAACTATTGGGAATATAAAAGTAATTCAGTCCGTTTCGAATTGATATCACGCTCTCAGCTTGTCATTATGTAGGTATATTAAGTAAAAAATAATATCTAATTACTGTAAAGCAAGAGCAGTAAAGGACAATCAACAAATTTTTGATTCGATTGAAGAGAGGTGCGGGATCATACATATTATGATCACTTTTATGAAAAATCAAGATTATTTTAATCAATATGGAATGTATTAAAGATCAAATATTTTTATATTATATGCTAAAATCAAATCAAATCACAGCCAATTATCTATATTTTTTGCATTACATCGTTTATTCGATTAGGTACTTTATTATAGATAAAACACACGCTTTCAAAGTGTTAATAATTCTCTAATTATATCGGCAAGAGCTAAACTATATAAATATTAATATAAAAAAGTTTTTGTTTATTATCGTTATGCTAGAGTAAAATAATAACAATAATAAAACGTTTATTACAAACCAAACTTGGTTCATAATTTATTAGTTACCTAATTCTATAATTATTTTATTTTTTAATTCCAATGACTGTCTCCATCCAATGTTTTTGAATGGGACAGTCAAGTTTGCAGCAATAGTTTTCAGAATAAAATTTTAATTAATTACAAATAATAAATACACAATATATACCCGCAATCTTAGAACCATCTGGGATTGTGCGGAGCGATGGCAAGAGACCTGACGGAATGACTGTTGGGCCGTGGAAACTTGGCAGATCTCTGGTGTGGGATGCGACGTGTGTAGACACATTAGCTCTATCTCACATCCAGGCGACCTCGTCAGGTGCGGGGAGAGCAGCTATTTCTGCGGGGAACCTCAAATTGCGCAAATATGCCAACCTTGGTTCCGGTTACGAGTTTGGGGTCGCGACGTTTGGCCCATGGGGACCGTCAGCAAGGCGCTTGGCCAAGGAGTTGTCAAATCGGCTGAGAGAAAGGTCTGGAGACAGGAAGGCTGGCAATTATTTCTGCCAACGTATTAGCCTCGCTATACAGAGGGGAAATGTTGGGTTCTCCTTGGGACTATCTCGGATGGGATATCTCTAGAGGACATTTTTTATTTATAGTTTAGTTTATTTTTAATTTTACTATTTAGGTAGCTTTTATATTGTAATTCTTTTACACAATATATTAACTATCAAATAAAAAATACATCATTATGGCAGGAGAACATTTTTTGGGCCCATTTCTCTAAGAAAAATGGACATTCTCATTTAGCCGGTTGGCTTAAATAAATTAATAAACTTGTGCTCAGGCCAATAAACATACGTCTATGTTTGCTTGACAACGAGCCGGCATCATCACCCCGCTCCTCCTAATCTTCCCACATCCGCTGCATTTAACTTTTATCAATATGTGACACAATAACTCGTATAACGCATGCTGATTTTGGTGTATCACTAAGCAAACCGCCACACAATGAGTGGATTCAAACGTAGCTAACTTTTAAAATGCAATGTCATAAATTTATTGAATATATGAATTGAAATTGGTACGTAGCTTAAAAACTACAAGATATAATATATTCTCACATAACTGTTATGCTATATAAATTATATTAGTAGTAAGTATTAGGTAAATGGTATTATTTATGTATTTATTTAAAAACTTTATTATAAATCTATACAAAAGGCGAACGTAATGCCGCAAGACATTCTCTCCCCGTTAACCTTTGGGACATTGGGACATTTAAATATGAGTACGGTGCAAATGGAGAAATAAAATATTAAAATTAAACATAAATAATATTAAAAACATACATAGACAACTATAATATATATATACATATATATAATATATACACATACATATAATACTAATAAAATTATATAATAATACATAAATACCTTAATGTTAATAATAACTACCTACAATAGATTAAAGTCAGTAAAAAGTTAAGCTAGGGACTTAGAAAAATGACTGTACACTCTTTTCTTGAACATTGGTCTGCTGGGTGCTTGTCTGACTTCAACAAGAAGGTTGTTCCACAGGGATGAAGATGACACAACAAAAGATTTGGAAACAAAGTCTGTGTGATGGGAAGGAATAGACAGGCGAGAATTATGTGAGAAGCGAAGAGTTTTATTGATTATACTAAAAAAATATTATATCTTACTATGAATTATGATAGACTATAGAAGTAAATATTGTTCAAAGTTACCCTTGTTCCAATCTGCCCCACTCTCCCCTACAAAAGGAAATAGAAGGAATCGAGTTTCTTAACACGGTTTTAGAACACTATAGTATTACACCTATGAGTGTTAAGTTACAGAGCATACTGTTTTATCATACTGACATTAGGGCTGGGTTGTACCAAACCAAAGTAAGATTAAAGTTAAAAATGTTTGATAATAAATGTCGATTGTACCAGCTGACCTCTAAAATAAAACTAATACATTCGACGCTTTTTAACATTAATCGTTACACTTACAGGGACTTCATTTTGGTGCAACTAAGTCTTACTGACAATTTTTTCCCCGACTGTGCAACGCAATGCGGGTTGTTTTTTTTTTTAAGAAATCAAACAATAAAATCGATAAATCATCAATGATACGACCCCAGCCTTAAGGGCCAACGCGGGAGAACGCATGCCCAAATCACCGTGAGGCCTCCTAAGAAGACCCCAAGGCGCCTACGGACTAAAACCCTATAAACCGTCTCTCTCTTTACGCGGCGAACGAGTGCCTTCACTCCGTAGCCACGACTCAGACTTAGCTGTTAAGGCACACAGGGCCAACAGTAAGAGAGAGACGGTTTATGAGGTTTTAGTCCGTAGGCGCCCTGGGGCTTCCTTAGGAAGCTTCACGGATGAGTCGGGTCGCAACCCCCACCCGCGTTGGCCCTTCAGGCAGGGGGCGTATTATTGGTGATTTATCGATTAAAAGTCTAAAAAAAAAAAAAAAAAAACTCGTTCGCCGCGTAAAAAAAGGGCCAATTTTATCAGCCTTTGTATGTATGTTTGTTCCTTTGTGGATCGATTTTGATGATTCTCACGTCAATCGATTTGTTTTAATCATGCAAGTGTCACTGAAGATATGACATTAATCAAATTTCAGTTTGTCGACCGAATGTTTGCCTAGGGTCAATGTTTTTATTTTATTTGACAGCAAACAGTCATTTACATAATATTACAAACATAATTACCATTAACAAGACCTTGAGTGTCGAGAATTTATACAAAATACAATAAATGAAAACACAAACAAGCACAGCAGATTAATAATTAGGCAAAAAATAAAATTATTACCATCAAAATTGAATTAAGATAGTAAGTTATATCATAGCAGAAACAATATTACTAATACTACATATATAAACAGCTACTCATTAGAAATGTTATATTATTTCAATTTGGAGAACATATGTAGTTTAAGGTCGCTTTTAAATTTATTAACACTAGAGTTAAATAAGTCAAGATGAGACAATTCTTATCGTAGTAGTCGAGAGAGCGACAAAAATATCTATTAGCCGTGTACCTAGTAGATGAATTAGAAATAACAAATAAGTTGTTGCTGCGAGTGCTACGTGTGGGGACACGTAATGATATATTTTGTAAGAGTGTAGAAGAGTCTATAACATTGTTTAATATTTTATAAAGGAACATGGAGTCAAAAATATTGCGACGCATTTCAAGAGAGTGCATTCTATAAAACAACAACGCGTCTACATAAGAAGTACGAGATTTACCAACTTTGTAATTTAAAGATTTAATAAACTTCTTCTGTATTTTGAAGATAATATCCAATAGTAACCACGATTGATGGTAAAAAAATATGGGAGTCTTTCTCACACTTTTGCACGGACATACCGATTTTTGTTGTAATAAATTGATAATCAATAGTGTTATATATGTATTTTAAGGGATTAGCTGAAAATCAGCGCTGTGACTCCTAAAGCGTCGCAGCTCAATGCTGAGCTGATTGATTCCCTATTTGTCACCACACACTTTTAATTTTAAGTTTCCTTTTTTTGTTAATGTGACAAATAAAATATTTTGCTTCTTTCTTCTTCTTCTTATTTTTTTAATAATTTTCTACGATCGATGTTAATAATGGAAAACGATTTTGACTATATTTGGAGCAGAAGACGCAGTTTATTCGCTGTAAATACGAGACGAGTTTTGGCGATAAAGCCGCGAGTGACTCCAAGAAAAGATTCAATTCAAAGAAAGAAAAAAGAGAAAAAATCTGCAACATCTGGAATTTGATGATAGCCTAATTAACTCATAAAAAAGAAATATATACATATATATATATTACGTCAGACATGGATGTATGGGCTAGACCATTTGCCTTCCCTATCACCTCATTCATCATCCAACACGGGAGAAAAGACCAAAACAAAAAAAAAGTAGTTTTTTGCGCCATTTTGCGGACATTTCTAGTGGGAGTTTCTGTTTTGTAAATTAATTTACTTTGGATATTATTCGTTAAAAGTGGTGCTGTTTTGTTTAATAATGTGCTATAATGTGAATAATCATGGAAAACGATAAATTGGACCTTAAATATGGGCACAAGTTGCAGTTAATTTTTTGCGGTTTTCCCGCGCTGTGAACTCCCATAATCTACCCGATGTGTTTGGGTTATAATGTCGCGAGTGACTCCAAAAAAAGCATCAAATGCTGCAACATCTCGAATTTAAAAAAAGAAAGATATATATTACGTCAGACGTGGCTGTATGGGCTAGACCCTTTGCCTTAACTATCACCTCATTCATCATTCAACGGAAGAAAAGAACACAACAAAAAAAATACAATACTTTAGTCCAGGAAAAGTCGTAATATTTGTCAAGTACGAGTAGTAATAGTATTCTCGCAACTCGAATTCAGACAATCGATTACAATATTTATAAAACATGATTGCGTATTATCTTTAATGAGTAAACCGTGTCAGACGTACTGACTGATGGTTGACTGATGACTCACGACTTCAATGATGCACACACCACATTGCATTTACTCGTATAATCATCTTGGGAAAGTCGTAAATTAAAGAAAACAAAATACAGACACGAGTTTGAGGTTGAGAATAGTGTGATTTGACTGCTCAAACTCCATACGCATAGATATTATTTGAGACAAAATATAGTTGGACGTAGTTGTACGCAAAAAGGATCCAATCCAGATTTATTTATTTATTTAGTACACACAGCAGTACATATATTATCACACACATAACAGAGTATAATTATAACTTATCTAATATATGTACCAATTAGGTGTCACAGCATTCACCAATATAAAAAGAAGAAGAAATTAAAAACTTATTACTGTTAAAACAAAAAAAAAAAAATAACAAAAACTATCATACATACATATCTTCACGCCAGATCCCTTGCGGGGTAGGCAGAGACAATTGAGCGCCATTTGACACGATCACGACATACCTCTTTCGCTTCGTCGACATTCATTAACCTCTTCATACATGCCCTTTGGTTACGAAGACTTTTTAATGCACCTTCAGTCAGTGTTTTATTTATTTGATCGTGATATGTGAGTCTCGGTCTGCCAGGGCCTCTTTTACCCACAACTTTCGCATTATATATCTGGCTCGTCAATCTTTCATCGCTCATCCTTTCAACATGCCCGAACCATCGTAGCATGCTTTTCCTTATTTTTGTCCCTATGCTTTCCTTCATACCAACCCTTTTCCAAAAACTATCAAATTTACAAAATAAAAATATGACTTCTAAAATAAAATTATACATTTTTTTCTTTTTTAATAGAACTAATAAGGAAACATAAAGTTCATTTAAAGTTATATACATATACTAGTCCTTCGCGCCATTTTGCGCGGACATGTCAAGTGCAAGTTTTTGTTTTGTAAATTAGTTTACTGTGAATATTGTTGGTCAAAAGTGGTGTTGTTTTGTTTAATAATGTTCTACAATGTGAATAGTTACGGAAAACAATAAATTGGACTTTGAATATGGGGCACAAGTTGCAGTTTATTTTTTGCGGTTTGCCCGCGCTGTGGACTCCCATATTTTACTCGACGTGTTTGGGCTATAATGCTGCGAGTGACTCCAAGAAAAGCATCCAATTCTGCAGCATCTGGAATTTGATGATGACCTCATTAACTCATAAATAAGAAAAATATTTTACGTCAGATTTGGCTGTATGGGCTAGACCCTTTGCCTTCCCTATCACCTCATTAATCATCCATCGGGAGAAGAGAACAAATATATATATATATATATATATATTCTCGAGGTTATGGGTACGCTAGAAACGTATTTAATTCTTAATTTAAGGTAAATCTCGCGACAACAACAACAAGAACATAATAATATAAATAATTTTGTTACTAATATAATAAATTGATAGGTATTTTTTTATTATTATTTATTATGTATTAGTTATTTTTGAAATTCAGTTTACTAGGTACAATGACAAATATATATATTAATTGAACTAAAAACTAACATTTTAAAACATAAATTACCATTAATAAAAATAAAAATAAACCTACTTAATAAATAAAAAAACAACAAAAAACTAAAATAAAGAAAAAACAAAATAAAATTATTATAAATAAAATAAAATATACGAATCGCTGCCAATAGGCAAAGTGCCAAGGATACTGGCAGCATTGCCACGTTGAATGGCAATGCTGATCCTTTGACCCAAATTTTGGCCAGCCCTCTGTCTCCCGTGGTGTTGACGAGCTGTTTTGACAACGCCTTGAAAATTTAATGTGCCTTGGTCCCCACGGCCCGAGAGTTTCAACTCCAAACGGCGCAAAAACACATCTCCCAATAAGCTGAGTGTATTTCCGCCATTTGAGGTTCTCTGCTTGTAATGCAGCAGCTATAAGTTTATAAAAAGGTATCATCACGACCGTATTCCTTGCAGGGATTCGCATTTACAAGTAGAGTTCATTTAAAGTTTACATATAATTCGTGCCGTACCTACGTAACCGGCAGTTGATTTAAATGACTCACTATTTGACGAAATAATAAATATCCGGTCACACATAACAAGTGATATGTACACGAGTATCAATTTAAAACAATGAACTGCACAACCTTACAGGTTACGATGCTTATCTTACATATATATATATATATGTATATATGTAAGATAAGCATCGTATATATAGTATTCTTGCACGACATGTGACCTTGCGCCCACCTGATGGTAAGTGGCGCGCGAGGTCCATTAATGTTAGCAACTGAAATCAGACACTGAGACCAGTCCTCAACACTGTGTCGGCTTGACTGGGCATGACGGCAATTCGAGCCTGATCCCGAAACGTGTGGATACACTTTACTGGGTTTATCGGCACGAACGGTGGAAACCCGCCCCGGCAAACTGGGCAAATTACCGCCATCAGTCCGCCTACCACCTGAGTACGAATACTTGGAACCCTTGAGATAAGAAATAGTGGAATAAATCAATATTTTAAATGCTAATCCGGTAGATGCTATCCGGTATTCTTAGATTTTGATCAGTTTAGGAACTCAAAACCCACTCGGAAACTAGATCTGCCACTGGAATGATTTTAGTATTCAGTATTTGTAAGTTGAAGCTACCTATTTGATGTCGCAGAAATCACAGAGTTCTTTGTATGCTTTTTTCAGTTTTAAAAGCCTCCGCGACACCGCGATACCTCAAGGACAATTTTGCCTATCTCTCATCTTTCCACGATAAATTTCTCGCTCCCCTCACAACTCACTTCTTTCAGTCCCCTCTCATCATTCCGGATTTGTTTCAAAAATCTTTTGTCGTTGTCGCTACAAATTTATGGAATGATCATCCTGTAAACATAAGACAAGCAACTACCAGATCTTTGTTTAAAAAACTCGTATATCTATCTACACTACCTGAAAAGCTCCTCACAATATTAGTAAGTGTATATATGTATGTTTATGTATGTATTAGTATTTGGTATATTCATATTATAGTATATATAACAGTATAATATGTAAGTGTATACTTAAGCTGTTAATTTTTCTTCCTATTTTTTTAATATTTCTTTCATTGCACCTATAATAGTTCAAATTTGTCCCCAAGGTTTGGCTGTCAGAAAATGTCTACGGGCATTAAGTCCGCATTTGTACTTTGTGCAATAAAGTTTTAAATAAATAAATATTTTTCGTATAAATAAGACATAGTCGACCCCCTTCGCCCCTAAATTGTCTTATATAATAAATAATTGGCACTAATCCATGTATTATAATGTATAAAATTAACTTGTGCAAGATATTAGGCCATCAGTCAGACTGTTGCTATACAAAGCACAGATCAGATCATGCGTGGAATACAGTTCACACCTTTGGGATGGTTCAGCCAAGTACCTCACAGATGCTCTCAATGTCCTACAGAGGCGAGCTATTCGAATTGTGGACGATGCCACTATATCTGGAACTCTCGAATCCCTACAGCTTCGCCGAGATGTAGCTTCTCTGAGCGTGTTCTACCGGCTATAATATGGTGAGTGCTCTGAAAAGCTCTATAACCTAATTCCTTCCTCTCCATTCCGCAACCGAACCACACGCACAGGTCAGAATATGCACCCACATACCGTAGTCACTATCCCTTCGCGTACCTATAAATTTGGTGACTCATACATCTGTCGCATAATAAAGATGTGGAATGCTCTTCCAGCCTCTGTGTTTCCACTTTCCTATAACCTGGAGTCCTTCAAGCGAAGTGTGAAAAAGCATCTAGTCAAGCCGGCATAGTGTTAGGGACTGATGTCGGACATAAGGGTCTGATTCCAGTTGCTAACATTCATGGACCCTGCGCGCCACTTACCATCAGGTGGGCGCAGGGTCACATGTCGTGCTAGTATAATAAAAATACAAAAATTAAAAAAAATAGGAATAAAAAAATAAAAAAAATGAATTAGTCTAAATAGGTGTTCGCTCTCTATAGTGGATTATTTCTGGCCTTTGGGAAGGAGTAATTTGCTGTGGACGGCGAGGAAACTAAAACTAAATTAATATTTATGAACTATACTCACTGTGGGTATTGTATTGTTATTTTAATTTATAAATATATGTAAATGTTTCATAATTGCATGCTGTGTGCACATGCTTTTGCAGATGGTACTGGAACTGTATTTCTGTTGTGTGTACCTAATAAATAAATAAATACATCAATAAGTAAATAAGTTATTAAATGGCGTGTCTGTCTGTACATATTACATAATAAACTGGTCATTTCTATTAGTAACATCCATTTTAATTTCATAAATGGTATCCTCTGGGACGCTTTTTTTTGTCGGTGGATATTAATGACACATTTTTGCAAGACCAACCCTTAGGTTTTTATTTAATCAGTAGTCGAGTTGCACCCGCCATGAAACGACATTCGAGGTAAAATTTTTTTTGAACATTGTGAACTGACAAATAGTCCTCTCAACTTTTAATAAAAACATATTTTAGACGTAAATTGTTCTGAACAAAAAATAAAAGTGGTATGCAAATAATAAAAAAAAACAATAAACGGAATTTAAAAAGTAGATACTTTTTAAAGGTTAGAAACCACGCTTTAATGAAGCAGAGCCAACTTTACTATAGGCCGGCCCATCATGACAATTGGCTCGTCGAAGTCTCTAGCGTACCAAACTCGAGAAACATCACAAATTAAAATAAATAAATTGTCCCGACCAGGAATCGAACCTGGTAACTCGGCATCGAAATCCAAGGACGAAGGCACTACTTAATAAAAATATTTTTTTAAATGCAGAAGTGATAGTTGTGGAAGAATTGGTGATCCAGAAAAGCCCGAAGAAAGGAAAAACAAACATGGCGACCATCCCAGGAGGAAGAGGTTGGGGTTTTTAAAACAATACCTAGTCGACTACACGGCCAACTCCAATCTGCACGGGCTTAGATACATCGGGGAACATGAAAGGACTTTCTTGGAAAAGTAAGTTATTTCTTCTTAGTCGCTACACTCTTGGCAGAGTGGCCGTGGTCGCTATTTGAGTGCCATTGGCACGCGTAACAAGCACTGATGTAGGTATGATTCATTGCAGCCTTCACCTGGTCAGTCCATCTCAACGGAGACCTACCACGCATTCTCTTGCCATCGACTTGCCCCTAGACTAACGCAGGCGCTCGATAGATGTTCCTCCACAGTGACACGTGTCCAGAGAAAGTAAGAATGCGTGATTGTACGAGGAAAGGCGTTGTTTGATCCCCGATTCCTCCATGATATGCCCAACATTCTCCGCCAAAACCACATCTCTAGATCTAGAGCATTAATTCATCCCTTTCATCTATATTAAACATATCTTTGGAAATAGATCCTGGTGCATAACATCGTTGCTAATCCACAATGACAATTTTCTAGCGGGGCTTTGCCGGCATTTTTATCATCTGTTCATAGCACCGAAAGCCTCATAAATCAAATTTTAGGCTTTTGCTCTATTCATACCATATTTCAAAATATGTGGAGTCTATAAGCACGTGGAAGCTTGCTTGCCCCAACACGTCCGAGCCAACTCTCACCACATTACAGCGCCCGCGCCCGCGCCCCGGTGGGACGAACCGCTCTGTCGATTGGTACGGGATCAAATTTTAAATATGTCAACCAATATAGCATAGCGTGCTCGATATCTGGTGGTGTCAAGGTGGGAATCAGGACTGTGGCTACAGGCTCTCCCTTAATCTTTTGTTGGAACACTTTTTGACAACTAATGTTTCCGCATCATAACCTGCCTACATCAAGGAGCTTTGCATTGTTCCACATCGCTGGCAATGTGGAGACAACGTCGGGGCACTTGGTCACCACGGCCGCTCCTGCAGCAAGAGCGCAGATGGCATCTCAAGGCACGCCAGCCTTGCCAGCCATCTTAGAGCCCAGTGGCATGGCATGCGACGATGGCAAGCGGCCCGATAGAATGACGCCGGTACAAAGGACCTATGCTGTCTGCCTTTAGTATGGGATGCCACCTATTTGGCGCCTTCCTACCTGTCCTTACCGTCCAAGGACTCAGGGGCTGCTGCATTACAATTACAAGCAGCGAACCTCAAACGGCGGAAATACACCCAGCTTATTGGATGAGAAACTCTCGGGCCGTGGGGACTAAGTAAACAGGAGCTGAAGACTGCTCCTGTGTTGTCAAAACAGCTCGTTAACACCTCAGGAGACAAGAGGGCTAGGCAAAATTTGGGCTGTTGAATTTGCCAGTACCCTTGGCACTTTGCCCATTGGCAGTGATTTCGAGAAAGTATTTTATTTATAATATTTTTAACTCATTTTGTTAGAGTTTCCCTATGGTCTTCATATTAACTTGCGTCATAGAGAATTATATTTACCGTTTTATCATATAAATAATAAAGTACCCACCAAAAGTAAGTTAGGTTATAAAATATCCATTTGAGATGTTTAGATTTTGTGTAAATTATTGTAGAATATTCTGGTTGCTGATGTTTACGTGCTGCGTGGTGCTGTGTGCTGGTCTCATCAGGAAGGTCTGGATCAAGTGGGATGAGAGTCCAGTCATCGTCAGTTTTG
The DNA here is from genome assembly GCA_910589645.1 of Tinea semifulvella. Lineage (NCBI taxonomy): Eukaryota > Metazoa > Arthropoda > Insecta > Lepidoptera > Tineidae > Tinea > Tinea semifulvella. The sequence goes on from OU342599.1 coordinate 11,160,035, forward strand.
CTGAAACCTCCACACCCGTCTGGCAGGTATACCGAGACAATTGTGACATATCTTTTCATAACATTTACAAGTCTAGCGGTTAATTCCATGGATTTAAACTCGGGGGTAGCGGGTTCGTTTTTTGGTCAGGATACAATGATTTATTTGTGATAGTTCTCAAGTTTGGTACGCTATACATCGACGGTCTTGCCAGTTCTCATGATGGGCCTCAAGTAAAGTTGGCTAAATGTGAATCCATTCTTTAACACAAAAAGCAAGGATTCTGTTTCTGACCACCTCGGAAGGGACATCGAAATTTAACAGTCGTCGGGACCCATTGTTGGGAACCTGTCTCGGTTTTTAATGGGTACTGACTGTTAAAGTTGTGTTATACGAGGGGCGTTCAAAATATTCTCGGTATTGATACGTTACAACCTCTTTTATATATATATTTGTTACTGGCCGCTAAGATTCATCCATTGACATTAAAAAAAAGTAAAATTGGAACCGAGATGTTCTTTTGTTTTTCTGCAATTGCCGAACAAACATGAACACCATGAGCGAATTAACAATTTTAACGAAATTAGAGCACCGATCCGTCATAAAATTCTTGACAAAACAGGGTAAAAATCAAAAAACCATAAAAGAGGAAATGGATTGTGTTTACCGTGAGTCTGCTCCTTCTTTATCTACTATTCAAAAATGGTCAAGCGAATTTAAGCGTGGAAGGGAGAGTATTGAAGATGACCCTAGACCTGGCCGGCCTGTAGTGGCTACCTCACAAGAAAATATTGATAAAGTGGAAAAACTTATATTGGAAGACGGCCGAGTGAAGGTAAAATCTATAGCTCAAGTAACCAATCTCTCTATTGGTACCGTACATGACATTATACATGACCATCTTAATATGTCAAAAGTAAGTGCAAGATGGGTTCCGCGAATGCTGACGCTTCTTCAAAAGGATATGCGTGTGGCTTGCTGTTCAGATTTTATCGACCTGTGTGGTGAAAATCCCGATGAGGTGCTGCAAAAAATAGTTACTGGAGATGAAACCTGGGTTCATCATTATGACCCAGAGAGCAAACAGGAGTCCATGCAGTGGCACATTAAGGGTTCAGCTCATCCCAAGAAGTTCAAGGTAATCCCGTCAGCTGGCAAGGTCATGGCCACAATATTTTGGGATTGTGAAGGAGTTTTGCTTATCGATTATAAAGAAAAAGGTGTAAATATCACAGGGCAGTACTACGCTAACGTTATACGTCAATTAAGAGATGCGATCAAAGAAAAGAGGCGAGGAAAGTTAACCAAAGGTGTTCTGCTTCTGCATGACAACGCCCCTGTCCATACTGCTCATATTGCCAAGGCAGCTATTGTTGAATGTGGGTTTGAAACTGTTACTCATCCACCCTATAGTCCGGACTTAGCCCCAAGCGACTTCTTTTTGTTTCCCAATCTTAAAAAGGATCTGCGTGGAAATAAATTTTCTGACGATGAAGCGTTGAAGACGGCCGTGGAGGAGCATTTTTACACCAAAGATAAAAAATATTTTTATGAGGGATTAAAAAAAATAATTGATCGATCTTATAAGTGTATGAACATAGGGGGGGAGTATATTGAAAAATAAAAATATCAAACTTTTCGTACTTGTTTGTTTTTATCCACATACCATTTTGAACGCCCCTCGTATGTAATAAAATTTTATCAATGTTGTAGTTGAGCGTTTATTAAACTTTTTGGCAAACCTTTAGTTTTATTTCTTTTCACTTGAATTATGCAAGCGGATTTTTTTTAATTTTTTTTTTTTAAGTAAATTGACTCATGTAATTTTTTGTAATTCTACTTCTGCAATAAACCAATAGAGTCCGCTCAACACTCTTTAATTAATCCTAGATCCACAGCAGAATCCCTACGTGCTTAGCAGCGAATAATAGGGCCTGACGATTTTACAGCGTATCATCTAAAGGTAGGTATTATTCTTCCAATCATTGTGAAGTGAAATTGCAATGGATTCCTTCCCACATTGGCCTGCATGGCAACGAGAAGGCCGATATTTTGGCAAAATTTGGTGCATTAGTGGGGGAAAATGCAAATGTTTTACCTAACTTTTCTGAGGTCCTATTGAAATATAAAAATAGTTGTTTCGACGAATGGAAACAATATTTTGATGTGAGATCGAAAAACAAAGGAATTTGGTACAAAACTATTCAAGGTGAGCCCCCTCGAGTGCCGTGGTTTGCCCAAACTAAGCTTGATAGAGTGAATTTAGTAAATGCTTTCAGGCTACGGACCGGCCACTTTCCTTTCAACAAATTTGCATTCATGATGAAGAAAGTAGATTCCCCTAATTGTGACACGTGTGATCAGGTCGAGGATGTAATGCATTTGTTGTGGGAATGTGGCCGATGCGAGGCTCAGAGAAAAAAATGTTGTTGAAACTTGGTTTAAGAGTGGAAGAGGTCGGTGCATTTAATAGCATTCTATCTGAACCAACTTCTGCTTCAGCTAGAATGCTATTTAATTTTGTAAATATTTATTTAGCTTGTAGAGATAATTAATTATATATAGGTAAGTCGTATTAGCATTTAAGTAGCTTTAGGTTTCGAAGCTTGCGGCTATGTTCGGATTCGCGCGGCCCTTCCGTCTCTACAGGTTTGTCTGTGTGGACGGAGGAGGCGCGCGGTGCCGTGAGTTGTAAGCTGTCGGAATCTTACAATAGGGCTGGCATGGACATTATTATGTCCAAAGCCCTAATAAAAATAAGAGAAATAAATAATAAAAAAGGTAGGTATTACAATAGTGCTGCTGAACAAACATCCAAGCACGATGTTGGTACGGCTCGCTGTTTTTATACTTTACGTACAGTGCAAATTGATTGTTACAGATCCCATATCCAGCAATAACGGTGTGCTTCGAAACTAAATCCATGCAGACCAAGTTTAACTTTACAGAATATTACCATTTATATCTAAATGAGACTTCCAAGGCAAATATGACTGAAGAAGAGTATGTATTCATTATTTAAAATAAAGTACCCTTTAATATTCCACGTCGCCCTATAACCAAGATCCTGTGCTGTCCTCCCTCAAGAACTAATGTAGGTTCACATTCGTCAACATCCCGAATGTGCAACACCTACAGTAGTCTCTGCAGTGCCAATAATGATATAGACATATTTCATGACCGTTACAATGTATTCAGAAAAAATGTTCTCGAACATTTCAAACCATCAATATATGAGTAGCTTATAATTTATTTAACAAGTGTTTTGTTTTCGTTTTTTAAGGTACCAAATTTATGCAATTTTTATGTTTTCTTTATAGTTCTATTAAAAAAGAAAAAATGAATAATTTTATTTTAGAAGTCATATTTTTATGTTATATTTTGTAAATTTGTTAGTTTTTGTTATTATTTTTTATGTTTTAAGAGTAATAAGTTTTTAATTTCTTCTTCTTTTTATATTGGTGAATGCTGTGACACCTAATTGGTACATATATTAGATAAGTTATAATTATGCTATGTTACGTGTGTGATAATATATGTACTGAGTGTGTACTATATAAATAAATAAATGTATTTTTACCTCGTTAACCGCTGGAAGTACGGCGCTTTCTGCTGAGAACAGATAACCTGACTGGCCAAGGAATTCCAAACGACTGACGGAAAAGTGTGAACACAGGAAGGCAGATAATTATTTCTTCCAACATATTATCCCTGCTATACAGAAAGGAAATGGTGCCAGTATCCTCGACTATATATCCTCGGCGCGGTGGTGGCTCGGTTGTAACCCACCCACCCGGCATGTATCAATGAGAAATACACTTTTCTTACGTACATTTGCCATAGATTTACAACACCACCGTTCCCGTGCCTCGGAGAGCACGTTAAGCCGTCAGTCCCGGTTTCACTAATGCCAACTTGAGGAATAGTTAATAAATTGTCGTAAAAATTGTCATCATATCCTCGCCAAGCCGTCTAGCCAGCGTGGCGAGTGTAGGCCAAATTCTCCAGTTCTGGAAGGCCCATCTCCAGCAGTGGAGGTCTAGGACGCTGTGTTCTAGGGGCTGTAAGGAATGGATGAATAATCCTCGACTATCGCGGATGGAACGTCTCTAGAGAACATTTTTTATTTACAGATACCTAGTTAATTCACGCTTAGATTAAAACAAAAGGGGATACGGTACGAAGACATTACTCGTGGAACTAGGAAACTACGTCTAACTGACGCACTTGAATCAGTAGCAAGTCTCTTTTTATTTACAGATAGTTAATTCACGCTTAGATATATATACAAAAGGGGAAGATACGGTACGAAGACATTACGCGTGGAACTAGGAAACTACGTCTAACTGACGCACTTCAATCAGTAGCAAGTCTCTTTTTATTTACAGATAGTTAATTCACGCTTAGATATATATACAAAAGGGGAAGATACGGTACGAAGACATTACGCGTGGAACTAGCAAACTACGTCTAACTGACGCACTTCAATTAGTAGCAAGTCAATAGTAAGCTAGCTATCACACGCTCTAATTCATTATGTCTAAAAAAACAGTTCATCATTTACTTACTTTCCAATACATAACTGTAATCACAGTTTATTTATTTATTTATTCGAAGAGAAAGAACAGAGACAGGCAGTATAAGAACAATTAAGAAACGATACAGTAGGAGCCATTAGAATTATACCCGCCACCAAAATATTTCCCACTGTGGACAATAGTGCACCATTTATATTTATAGATACGTTAGTACTACATATACCTTGGCCAGGTATAATGGATAATACAATTGCAGTGTTCGAATTTATGGAACTATCAATGAACTCCGAAGCAAACCCCACCCAGCGAGCTAAACCGACAACAACAGCTTCTTTATTTTGGCCTTAAATGCGGCGCAAGAATTGCTAAATATACCGACGTCAGTTCCTCCAATAGAGGACGGTCTAGCACCTCTGTGTTCCAGGGGCTATGATGACCATAAAAAGATGCGCGAGCGAGAAGAAGATGAGACTTTGCGTGTAGTTGTCTATCGGTTCCACATTTTCTAGAGAACAATAAAGCGCGTGCCGTATTATATCCTTTTCCTTTAGTCAAAGTGTACAAGTAAGTTGTATTTAATTTTATTTTCTAGAAAGTTAATTGACCACATTTCTTTAAAAATGTTGGATTGTCCGAGTGGGAGGCGCAATGCAGAAGCGTTAAATCCTCCTAATTATTTTTGAATTTTATTTATTTAATATTATAATGTATTATTTGGCAGGAGAAATTTATTTGAAGATATTTCTTTGGTGTGCGATGACCATTTGGCTCCAGCCAGTGGAAGAAAGCTGTCCAACTCTATTGACACTGTTAACAATATTATCTCGGTATGTAATTTTTTGAAACCAAACCCCGCCATTTTTACGTACCAGATTTACTACGATAAGTAGCGTCGTGGTCTAATTATGTATCTAGCAAGGAACATAACAGTATCTAGGTATGTCATATGTGCAATTGGCATTGGTTCTCCAATATAAATAAAACGGCAGCCCGCATCACTAATACCATCTTGTAGAATCGTAATAGTGTTAAAAAAAAGACCATCATATTGTTTCTAATTCATCTGGCCAGCAGCGAGGCGAGAGGTCAAATCCTCCAGAAATATGTTCTGCCTCATTTTCAACTGTGGAGTCCTAGGGACTGCAATTGTGTATATAATGATGAAATAAACACGTATAGTGAAATACTTACTATGAAAAGAAAGATTTCTTAGCAAGCTATAGATTTACCATGCGGATGCCGGTCCATCGTGTGTGGGAGAGAAAGAAGAAAAATTATGTTTGGGGGCCCATTTTTATTATAACGCTATTGTTTTAACTTTAGGCTGAATAGTCTGTGAAACCAATGCCAAGTTAAATACGAGTATATAAAAGTTTTTTAAATTTTATTTACCTATATTTTATTCAAAAGTTTACTTAATCAATATTAATTATATTTTTAGATGGCTCCAAACATAACGGATGTATTTTTTGGATGCAAGTGGAAGGATATACCCAAAGATTCTTGTTCAGATTTATTTTCGCCAATTTTAACTGAAGAAGGACAATGCTACACATTTAATACTCTAGGAGCTGACGAACTGTTTAGGACAGAGAAGTATATATAACTACAAAACTACTTTTATTTCAACTTAAAGTAATTGCTATTAAAGTAAAGTATCATGACGACTGTAATCCTTAGCCCACGCCTTTTTTAAGAAACATATTTTATTTACCCAACTATAGACCCATCATGACAAGTGGTATCTAGCGCACGAGAAAAGATAAATGTCACAAACAGAAATCATACCCGGCAGTCAATTAACATTAAATGTACAAACTGACTTGTATGTGAAAACGTTTAAAAGTTCATAGAAAATGTACTGTTCAGTTAATATTTATTAATAATTGACAACTATTAGTTTGCTAAAATTATTAAATATAACAAATGTAATACAGAAATAACTTATTAAATAAAATCATATTTATTTTAGTTTACACGAGAATTATCCGTATTTGGATAGAAGTAATGTAAGTTCGAATTGGTCGCTTGATGAAGGATACGCAACCGGGAGTCCTATTGAAACATACCCTCATAGGGGCACTGTAAGTGAAATCTATATTGTATTAAGAAACATTATGTATTTTAATGTTTTTTTTTATTGTTTATATTTTCTAGGGATATGGAGCCAAAGCTGGACTAACATTTGCTTTATTAGCACGTGAAACTGATCTAGATTATCTATGCAAGGGACCTGTTCAAGGATTTAAGGTATGTGTATTATTTAAAAATAATAATTGTTTTATAAATCATGATGACATAATAATAATTTGTGTTTTAGATTTTATTACATAATCCTGCGGAACTGCCTCGCCTTTCTCAACAATATTTCCGGTCACCATTATCCCAAGAGGTTGTGGTTGCTGTCAAACCTAAAATGATGACAACTTCGGAAGGTCTCAGGCCTTACGATCCTACGAGGTAATAAAAATGTGCACCAACTAATAGAGAAATACTTTTGGAGCGCGCTTTAAAGTTTTTCTTAAATATCTGCCATTGATCAGAATTTGTTTAATAGTACTCGTAATAAGCATCAAAACAAGAGAAACAGATCAAGCTTCTTTTACATATTATCAATATTATTATTTATTTATTTGAAGAGACAGCCAACATAAGATCAAGAATAAAGCAATAGAGTAAGAGTAGAAGCAATTAAAATTATACCCACCACCAGCATATGTGAACAAAATTTGGTAAAATATCATCGGTATATAACAAAACAATATGAAAACTAAAAGGCCTAATTACATAAACAAATGTTGTTGATATGATTTTGTAAATAAATAATTATTGAAGTAATATTGAGAATGACTATAGTGGATTCGCGTTAAGAAAATAGTGAGTCACCGTTGTTCGCTGGCCTAGTCTAGCCCGACCAATCAAGTAGCATTACGATACGAATTTATATATATATATATTTATATATATTACGACCTGATTGGTCATTATATTATTAACGCGAATGCACTATAGTCGTTTTTTTGGTATTTTGGAATTTTGCCTACTGTACGTTTATGCAGACTAATGTAATTGTTTTAGCTCTATAATTAATACTTATTGTTTTGATTCGTATTAAATTGAACAATATGTTTTAGACGTCAATGTTTTTTCCCGAATGAGCGCTACCTTCGGTACTTCAGGGTGTACACGCAGGCTAACTGTGAAATGGAGTGTCTCAGCAACTTCACCTATGTCCGTTGTGGTTGTGTACAATTTGGAATGCCACGTTAGTATTAGCATTTTACTGCCTACTTATTAAACTTTTTAAGGGTAATTATAATTGCTAAATTGAAAAAAAGTTACTTTCGTGTATAATTTGTATATTATATATTTTTAATATTTTAGATGGACCTAACATGACAGTATGTAATGCTGGTAGCGTTGCATGTATGAAAGCGGCTCAAAGTAAGTATATCGTATATAAAATTAATTAATTAGCTAGAAATAATATATACCGTCAGTTCACGTCTTTAAACGCTTGCTTACTGCATTATCTCTAGACAAACAGGAATTAGCATCGTGATAATACATATTCGGCAAGTATCTACTTGTATAATACATATTTATCATTTTTCAATGTTGTGTGCACTACTATGAATTACAGTATGGTTCTTTAATTCAGTCATAGAAATGTAAATTGTAAATGATTGTAATTTGTTTGTTGCACCATAATTAATATATAAATATATATGTATTTATTTCTTAAGATTTAGTGTATATATATTTCTTAGTATGTAGTATATTGTTTGTTATTTTATATGAGCTACCTTACTCTTCATCTCATACTCTCCCAAACGTTAGATGGTATAAAATGCTTTGTAAGCCTTAATCTTCGCTTTTGTACATTTTTTTGTGCAATAAAGTTAAATTTAATAATTATAAATACGCACTTCAATTATTGACTCTAGATACATGTCGTTTTCCAGAAAAACTATCCAGGTGTTATAAAATAAATTATTTTCATAGATTTCGAATGTGCTATATTGCAAACAGCGCACAAAAACAATTACTTTGTCAGTATCTCTGTTTTTAAACAATATCTCTTTTGAAAATTATAATTTGAAAAAAGAACTTCGTATAGTCTATAAAAATACCAATTGTCAATGCTTCAGAAATTTAGATTTAGTTGTACCTACCAAAAATGAATGAACTATTACAAATTATAAAATTGTAGTGGAATTGGTGACTGTGGAAGTTCTTCGAGGTATGGATAGATTATCGTCTGACAATAACACTGACAATATGCAAGAGGCTAAGGAAATCGCAGCGAGATGTCGTTGTCTGCCAGCCTGTACTTCTATAGAGTACGAAGCAGAAACCTCGCAAGCTGATTACGATTGGAGAGCAGTGTTTATGGTCCATAAGGTGCCTATTGATGAATCTAGGAAGGAGTAAGTTTTGGACAGTTTTTTATTTGAATGTTAGGTATATTTAATTAATAATCTGCAATGAGCAAGCACAATTTTTAATGGAAGGTCCATCTCCAACAGTGGGGAGGTCTAGGACACTGTGTTATAGGTGCTGCGATGAATATAATACTTCTGTGCCAGTTTTGTCCCAATTCCCCTTAATGATTCCTCCGCCGCCGCAAGAGCGAACATTTTATATAAAATAAATGAACATCGGAAGCTCTAACTTGCATTTTATTTTTTTTACTTTTCCAAAAATAATAATGTAAATACGCTACTTATATGAAATATATTAATATAACATTAATATCTTTACTGCGATCTGATACAAATTTTCTATACTATAACTTTTATATGTTATTTTTTTCTTACAGTTTATTATTCTCCCGAGTTATGATATTCTTTAAAGAACCTCAGTTTATTACATCTCGACGCTCAGAGTTGTACGGACAAACGGATTTTCTCGCCAACTGCGGCGGTCTACTTGGTCTTTTCATGGGTTTCTCCATACTCAGCGTAGTCGAAATATTGTACTTTCTCACCCTTAGGTACGTACTACACTACTTATTTAGTTATATTTATAAACTATCTGTCAAATCGCATAAAAAATCTCTAGAATTCAGAACTAAGCCTTAATAATTATCTAGATAATAATAAAAACTTGAAAATAAGCAGCCCAATATTACTACTTAGTTCAAGGCCAAAGTTAAATTTAATTACAAAAATGCCTTTTTACTTCCTACACACCAAGGGTTTCCATAACTGGTTTATGTGTTTTGATATTTTATTATCTCAAGCTAAAGAAAATTTTATTTACAGACTATGGTGCATGTTTTGGCAACGACGACGTCGCACCAAAACTATATCTGACATACCACACAAGGACTAAATTAGTTTATAAATAGGTAGTTTATACACCAAATAACAATCCTAATGTCTATTTTAGCCCCTATTATCATTAGTATAGTACAGCATACTTAATAGTTTTTATAATTTTAACGGGTCTTTACGCGACTTACGTTAGAGTTAAAACTATAATAACTATTATGAATTTGCGAGAAAGTTTTAAGAGGCTATAACGCTTGTGCTTCCCTCTCGCTCGCACAATTCAATATTTACTAAGATTTTTAAATGGGTACTTTTGAGAAATATAGTCCATTACTTTTAAGGAAATAAAATTACGGACATTTTAGACATATCTGAAAAGACCATCTGAATTATACAAACATCTACGTATAAGCAAATATCAAATTCTAACCAGCTCCCAGGATAATACAATTTCATCCCTTCCAAGAGACCCTCTGGTCTCAGATATGGAACCGAGACTACTATTCTTCAAGAAATTCATGACAGGTGCCCAGACTGACAAAAGAGGCATTGGCTGGAAGAAAAAAGAAAGTGACAAAGAGGTTATAAAATCCTTCCTCAGGAAAGATGAAGAGCATGAATACAGAGTGCACGCGATGACTCTAGAAGTTCAAAATGACTGGCTAACTTTGGGCGATTTTTGCATCCCTCCAGCCCTAAAGTGGCGCACACTAATGTACGATTGGTCTCCGGCGTTGCTAAAGTTCTACCTAAACGCTTTTCAAATGTCCCTCCCGGACCAGAGTAATCTGGTAAGGTGGGGAAAAGCTACGGAAAAGAACTGTACATTGTGTGGTGCTGCCATAGGAACTGCTAGACACACACTTGTAGGGTGCGTTACTCTCCTAGAAAAGGGCTATTACTCACGCCGACATGACAAAGTCCTAGGTGTTATCCGTGAAGCAGTAAGTCTTTCTATTGCAAGAGCCAGAAAGGGACTGACTACAAATAAAACTTTGACCACATTTGTAAAGGAAGGGCAAAGCACGAAAACTAAATGCAAGCCCACCTCGATCCTTGGCGCCGCATCAGACTGGAAAATTCTCATGGATACATTTGAACACCATTATAGGATCCCAGATGAACTAGCTGTATCAGCCTATAGGCCAGACATCTTAGTGTTTTCTCGGAACTTGAAAAAAGTTATCCTTATTGAACTTACCGTTCCGTGGGAATCAAATATTCCAAAAGACCACAACATGAAGTCGAATAAATATTATGATCTCACAGAAGAAATGATCAGGAACGGGTTCAAGACTCAGCTTTACGCAGTGGAAGTTGGTGCAAGAGGAGTTCCAGCAAAATCTTTGCATCACTTACTGAAAGAATTGGGCCTAAGCAGGTCTGCCGTCAATACATTTATGGAACGAGCTTCCAAGACGGCATTAACGGAATCATACAGTATTTGGTTGGGTAGGGAGAGAAGTAGAATGGTGGATGGTGAGCGTATTATCGCGCAATAGAAAAAAAAGGAGGCCTCCTTTTCTTAAACCAGCCAATTGTCGGTCGCAAGCCCGAGACACCATTCTTCTCATCTCTTACCCACACACGATGGACCCGGCACCCGCACGGTGAATCCATGGAATGCTTAGAAATTTGTCTTCTTGTCTTCTTTCATATACCTAATTTTACTTTCATATGCGCGTTGGTAGCTCGGTTGTAAGAACGCGTTCCTTAAATCCTACAAGGTCGGTTCAAACCCCTCCGATGAGATGTACCAATGAGAAATACACTTTTCTTAAGTAGGTACATTTGTCATAGATTTACAACACCACCGTTCCCGTGCCTCGGAGAGCACGTTAAGCCGTCGGTCCCGGTTCCACTAATACCAACTTGTGGAATTGTTAATAAATTGTCATAAAAAAATGACATCATATCCTCGCCAAGCCGTCTGGCCAGCGTGGCGAGTGTAGTCCAAATTCTCCAGATATATGTTCTGGAAGGCCCATCTCCAGCAGTGGAGGTCTAGGACGCTGTGTTTTAGGGGCTGTAATTATGATGATGATACCTAATTTTAGACAGAGAAAAATAGCAAAAACAATTATAACAATTTTACTCTGTTTGCTAAAACAAATCTACGATTAATAATCTCTAAAATGTCCGTAACTTAATTCCTTAGAAAGCTTAAGTAGTCTACATTTCTCAAAAGTACATAACTCAAACTTGAATAATCTTACAAAAATGCTATATCGTGCGAACGAGAGGGATGCAAAAGGATTAAACGCTCTTAAACATAGTTTCTTGTTTAAATTCTTTAAAATATTTTCTCTTGTCTTCTATGTAGTCTAAGGTTTAAAATTTAGTCTGCGGTTACTAAATATAATATTTTTAGTAATGTCCTAAATATTCCATATTTTATATGTGCACATTTTTTTTAAATATGCGATGTTAAGTAAATAAAGTATCAGATACTATATTATAATTTGAGTTTTATTGAACCTAATATTTAACGTCCCAAAATCTAAATGTAGTACGTACTACAGCTTACGGAAGGATAAATAAAATATGTTACCATAATAAAATATAAAAATAACAAAGTTTAAGGGCCGGTAACTAAATCCTTCTTAGGCTGGGTTGTACCAAAACGAAGTCTCGGAAAAGTAACGATTAAAGTTAAAAATGGTGTCGATTGTACCAGATGACCTTCAAAATAAAACTGATACATTCGACGCCATTTTTTACTTTTTTTACCATTACAGAGAATTGATTTTCGTGTAACTCAGGCTTAGTTGCACTTAAATGGCCGCGTTCGCATACAAAATGTATTTAAGTAACCAAATGCCACTAAGGAATCATCCAGTTACCGGCCCTAACTTTTTGGTTCAATTGACAAAGTGACAAGCAAACCACTAATTACCAGGCGTACATTTTTTTTTAACATTTGTTGCTTTATTTATCCTTTCATAAAGTTATAGCCAATTTACACTCTTACCGCGAGCCACCAGAGTGTAGTAACTAATTGTAAGCCACGGCACGAGAGTGTTATTCGTGTAATCGTGTAACTAGTTTCGCGTTCCGTCTCGCTACTTGAAGCACACGTGTTAAGTGCGGTTTTTTGAAGTAAAGATGTAACGACTCGGGATTGATACGTACCTTGTCTTTGTCTTGTGCTTTTTTTACTTTATTTCGTTTTGAAAGTCATTGGACTTGGCGTTGCTCTTTGGTTTTCAGTAACTTTATGCAAAATTCAGTAGAAAAAGCAAGCTTTGATTTGCTTTTAAGTCAAACACGGTAATAGTTGAACTCGACACAGATCTAACTAGCATTGGTTTAGCGTAACATTTCTGATTAGCTATAATAATAAATACGCATCAGTAAAACGTGTTTATTCAAAAATTTATTAAGAAGTAAGGGTTGAAATTATTTTTAAAATATTAGTTTACTTATCAGCATTTTAAGGTACTAGTTGTCGGGCGACTGGTTGGTTGGGTCCAATGGGTTTTGGAACGTAGCCAATTCGACTATGTATTTGTTCAGTAGATTTTCCTGCGGGCAACAATGTTGGCTTGTCTTCTTCCATTACGAGCATAGACTGATTTTCCTCTTGCTGTAACCTTGCGTACTCCTGAAGGTCCTCCAGCTTCGCTGTAATTTCGGATAAAGGTCTTCGTATCATTTTCTGAAACCGGATGATTCATGTAAATGAATAGTCTATCTTTTATCTAAGTAATACTGTAATAGTTTTATTAAAAGTTCAAGTCGGCCAGCTCCCTGACTATTAAGATCCTCATTAGGGTCTATGATGCCGTTTCTAGTCCAAACAATTTAAAAAAAAAACATTATTTATTTTATAATGTTGGCATTTCTGGTGCTAGTGATGTGCAGAACTAAACAAAAAAAATATCGACTAATATTTATTATTCAATGAAATTTAAACCAATTTTTAATTTTGGGAAATAATGTGTAATATTTTTCTATGCGCAATACGCAGTACAAATACAAATCGTTATCTCGTTAATTATTTGTCAATTATTATATCGTCGGTAAAAAGGTAAACTTATTGACATATCGTCTATGTACCGCCAAATAGTCCTATCTAAACTTTTACGAAAAAATATAAGACGTCCACATTTAATTTGTGGCGTAATGAACGAAAACAAAAATGGTACAAATAATAAAAACATAAGTTATTTTTTAAAAGAAGTACGTATTTTTCATTTATTTTTTACATAAAAGTTAAATCTATAAAAAATATTAGTTTTTTCTTTGTCTCGAAAACAACTGATAGTTAAGACAGATAACAGTTAATGGCTAAGAACAAAGTAAGTAAAAGTAAAGTATCATCACGACCGTTACCTTTTCGGGGTGGTCAGAAACTACGCTTATAAATAAGCGGATTCACATTTAGCCAACTTTACTATAGGCCAAGTGACAAGTGGCAAGCTCGTCGATGTCTCCAGCTCTCGAACTCGAGAAATATCACAAATAAATTAAATATTAATTCAATGTATTTATTTATATTAATAAAAAAAAATGTGTCCCGACCAAGAATAGAACCCGGTAATTTCGGGTTAAGTACAAAGGATAAACTAATTAGTTTATTAATTATCATTAGACAATTATGGTACTTAATGAGTAGTACCTTTTAACGGAGCTCACTAAAACAGTCGGCAGATAAATTGACATAAACCATCGATAACAAACGTATATCACGCTATCACATCACTATTGACTAACACGCGACGCAAATTTTATTGATCTGTCAAGCGTTCATTGCGTTGCTGACGCAAAAGCAATTTACGTGTAACATTCGTCGTATTTAATCTTTATTACATTAAATTGTGATAGATTCATATAAGCTAAAGTGAAATATATCAAAAACTACATACCAAAATGCTGTATCTTGAGGATTACTTGGAAAGTATGTACCATATGTCCGTCGCTCGCCCTTTGTTAACTTTTTTATGTTGCCTAAACTGATTTGACGTAGCGTTAAACATCTATGGCGGCGAATTTTAAAAATAATTAAATTTTATTTCGTACGTAATTTAATAAATTACAATCAAACGTATTTTATTCCAGTGATTGAGCATCTTCCTCAAGAGTTGAGAGATAGATTCACCGAAATGAGAGAAATGGATTTGTCAGTTCAAAGTAAGGATTATTTTTATTATTGTTTACATTTTTTTCGTGGTTTAAATAATAATTGACCACATCAATACAAAAAAATACCATCTTACAGAAGAAATGATCAAAAACGGACTCAAGACTTAAAGCTTTACGCAGTAATAGATAGTGATAACAATATCAGCAAATTAGTGGATAGTTTTATGACTTAATCAATGAAAAAAGGGTTCCATTTTAAATCCTGCCTATGTTGATTGCCTGTGAAACTATTTGTCTCCTCTATTAGAAGTAAAGTTATCCTTATTGAACTTACCGTTCCGTAGGAATCAAATATAACAAAAGACCACAACATGAAGAAGAAAAGAATTGGGCCTAAGCAGGTCTGGCGTCAATACATTTATGGAAAGAGCTTCCAAGACGGCATTAATATAATCATACAGTATTATGTTGGGTAGGGAGAGTAGAATTGTGGATGATGGGCATATTTTATAGCGCAATAAAATAAAAAAGGAAGCTTCCATTTTAAACCAGCCTATTGTCGGTCGCAAACCCGAGACACCATTCTTCTTATCTCTTACCCACACACGATGGACCCTACACCTGCACGGTGAATCCATGGAATGCTTAGAAATTTGTCTTCTCTTCATTAAAACCGTATTCCTTTCAGGGTGGTCAGAAAACATGCTTTTAAAGTAGCGTAATAACTTTACTTTGCAATGCTGCAAGCTTGTTGATGTCTAGCATACCAAACTTAAGAAATATCACAATTATTGTGTAACAACCAGGAATCAGACTTAACCACTATACGACGGAGGCAGTTATATATTGCTAAGAAATTTGTCTTTCTCTTGTTTACTTCAATCTGTTAACAATCTCGGAGATATTTAATTGCTTATGTTTTTAGATAATATGGATACCATCGAGCAGAAGTTGCAAAATCTATTTAATAGTTGTCGTCATGCTGAAATAAGTGATGATCAGAGAATTTCTGACTTTGATGATATAGTTCGTAGCTTTGAGAAGACCGCAGAGGAGGCTGACGAGAAGGTAGTCATGGCAGCACAGATGTGTGATCTCGTTAATAGATACATTAAGAAACTTGGTAAGTTATTTAAATTTTTGAGAATGCCTTGCCCTATATCGTAACTTTCTGTTTTTGTCTTAACAATTACCCACAGAGGCAGTTAAAACAAAAATTATTGATATCATCACCTTATCCTTTCCAGGGTGGTTAAAAACCAAGCTTTTGTAAAGAGCGAATTCTCATTTAGCCAATTTTTCCATTATCATGAGAATATCTTTTTTTGTTTTTAATACTAGCACGACATGTGACCTTGCGCTCACCTGATGGTAAGTGGTGCGCAAGGTCCATGAATGTTAGCAACTGGAATCAAAAACTCATGACTGACATCAGTCCCTAACACTATGCTGGCTTGACTGGATACACTTACTTGGTTTATCGGCACGGACGGTGGATACTTCCACTTTCAGCAGACTGTGCAAATTACATCATTGAAAGTATTATTATTATTGTTGATTAATAGGCTCGCAGCGCATTGCTGATATGCCTATATCAAGCACTGGTGTAAAGTTTATTAAATGTCAGTTATCACCATAGTCTGTTTCGATTGTCACTAGCCACTTGTCCAGTTTGTTTTTAAATGTTTTACAGTTGAGGACTTTAATATGTCTTCTGGTATGTTGTTCCACATATTTACAACTCTATAAGTAATAAGTATGTGCCATTTACATTGATGTCAAATGCCAATTTTTACTTTCAAGGAGAACTAATATTGTAAAAATAACACCGCTTGAAACAAGATTTACCTTAGTTACTTACTTTCTTAAAACTAGTCATGAAATATCTATAATAGATTAATTATTTTAGACTCGGAGCTCCATAAGTTTAAGTGTGAGTTAGAGGCGGACAACAAAGGGGTCACAGAGGTGTTGGAGAAACGTGCACTAGAACGAGACAATATCACCACTAAAAATAACTCAAGTCATTACAAAGAAAACAGGTCAGTGGTTTTATCTTATATCTTCATACATATTTTCACATCAAAGATGAGCCATCTCCAACAGTGGCTTAGTACTCTGCGTTTTAGAGGCTGTTATTAATTGTAAAATGTAATTTAATAGAATTATTATTTATACTGGCTCCGTGGTCTAGCGGTTAAGTCTGTGGATTTAGACTCGGAGGTACCGGGTTCGATTTCTAGTCGAATAATATAATGTAAATAAATACATTTAATTTATTTGTGATATTTCTCGAGTTTAGTACGCTGGAGACATCGATGAGCTTGCCACTTGTCATGATTGGCCGGCAGTAAAGTTGGCTAAATGTGAATCCGCTTATTTATAAACATGGTTTCTGACCACCCCGAAAGGGAAACGGTCGTGGTGATACTGTACTCTATACTTTACTAATATTAATAACAATGTATTGTTTCCAAAGCATGATTGATTAATAAATAAATAAAAAATACATTACAAAAAATTTTTTTTTTTAACAAATTGTGGAGTCATAAAATAATATAATAAAAATATATGCTAAATTAAGGGGTGAATTTTTTTTTAACAATAATAACAGTGCAACATGGGAATGTAGTAGAGTGGAGATTTTAAATATTTAATTATTAAATACTTAATATATACAAAAAATAAAAAAAAGTATTCTTTCGGGGTGGTCAGAAACCACGCTTATAAATAAGCGGATTCACATTTAGCCAACTTTACTATACGCCAATCATGACAAGTGGCAAGCTCGTCGATGTCTCCAGTGTACCAAACTCGAGAAATATCACAAATATATTAAATAATAATTAAATATATGTATTTATATTAATAAATATTTTGGTGTCCCGACCAGGAATCGAACCCGGTACCTCCGAGTCTAAATCCACGGACTTAACCGCTAGACCACGGAGGCAGTTATTAAAAAATATTTTTAAATTAGTGAATCTCAATTTAAATTTATACACTTAAAGGCTCACCCACATAGACGCGTTATTATACCGGATGCGTTCTTGCGATATCTGTTTATAAGGTCCTATAGAAGAATAACAACAAAACTAGTAAGCTCTATGTTTTGGTGTAGATATCGGGCTCGTGACCGACACCGAGTGCACCCCTGGAGCGCGGCCCGCGGGGGACACACGACCCCCGCCGCTGTGACTGTGCCCAGCAACGAGTCTGCTATACAGGTAATATTTTAACATTATTAATATCATCTATATCAGTATTTCTCAAAGTGGGCGATAAGGCCCCCTTGTGGGCGCTGGACGCCTAGAGGGGGGCGGTAAGGGAGCCAGAAAGAAATGAGAGGCGTTAAAATAATTAATATCATTGGTTTGTTGAAAAATAATTGATTTTCAAAGTGGGCGGTAGACGAAATACATTTAAGAATCTATGATCAATATGGCTATTTTTAAATTTCTTTAAAGGCCATTTTACATAATACATACATAATAGTTCACAGCGAAGGAAAACCGCAAAAACTAATGTGAAACCTATTCGCCATGTTAGTGTCAAATGACATCATCCATTTTGGGCTATTTTTGTACTGTAAAAGTATCATCACGACCGTTTCCTTTTAGGGGTAGTCAGAAACCACGCTTATAATTAGAAGGATTCACATTTAGCCAACTTTACTATATGCCAATCATGACAAGTGGCAAGCTCGTTGAACCCTCTAGCACAGCTGTTCTCAAACTTTTTTGGTGACGGAACCCTTTTGGAAAGCAAAATACTTGATGGAACCCTACAATAAAACAATAGTTTTTAAAAGAGTATTCTTTATTAATAGCATGATAAAAGTACAATGTAACAGTTACTAATTATTAATTACACCAGAGAGAGGTGTTTTGTTTTTTTTTCTAAATTCTTGCGGAACCCCTACAGAGGTATCGTGGAACCCTAGGGTTCCGCTGAACACACTTAGAGTATAGCTGCTCTAGCATATCAAACTCAAGAAATATCACAAATAAATTATTGTGTCTCGACAGGATTCCAACCCGGTATCTCAGCGTCTTAATTACTTGACAAAAAACTTGCCCATAGAAAAGCTATCAACATATTACATGAGCAACTCTGGGTTAAACAGCTAGTTAATGTGTATGATTGTTTGTTTCCAGGCTGCTCTGAATAGAGACACGTATGTCCTCAGCACCGGGAACCTCCTGGCCACAGCGGCCAACCGAGCCATCTCCGCTGCACAACAGGTATTTATCATCATACGGGGTATGGTCTTAATATAGGGTTCAAGACTCGGCTTTACGCAGTGGAAGTTGGCGCGAGAGGAGTTCCACTTACTGAAAGAATTGGGCCTAAGGTCTGACAGGAGATATATTTATGGATAGAGCTTCCAAGACTATTAACGAAAAAAGAGACGCTTTTTAAACCAGTCTATAAAAAAATCAATTATTTTTTTTTTGGTTCTCTTCTCCCGATGGATGAAGAATGAGATGATAGGGAAGGCAAAGGGTCTAGCCCATACAGCCAAGTCTGACGTAATATATCTTTCTTTTTTATGAGCTAATGAGGTAATCATCAAATTCCAGATGCTGCAGAATTTGATGCTTTTCTTGGAGTCACTCGCGACACCATAGCTCAAACACGTCGGGTAAAATATGGGAGTCCACAGCGCGGGAAAACCGCAAAAAATAAACTGCAACTTGTGCCCCATATTTAAAGTCCAATTTATCGTTTTCCATAATTATTCACATTGTAACACATTATTAAACAAAACAACACCACTTTTGCCCAATAATATCCACAGTAAATTAATTTACAAAACAAAAACTTGCACTTGACATGTCCACGCAAAATGGCGCGAAGAACTCCATAAAAAATTCAAATTCAAATAAATTGCAAGAGGGAGAGAAGGTATGGGACGAAGGACTATTGTCGGTCGCAAGCCCGAGACACCATTCTTCTCATCCCTTACCCACACACGATGGACCACGCCACCAACCGTTTTATTTAAGCTGTGTTAATTTTTTAGCTCCAAAAATCTAAAGATAGAAAAAAATTTTTTTACTTTTCCATACGAATTGGCTATTTTAAAATTGACTTATTGTATGTGTCTAATGTAGTATAGTAGAAGATAACTGTCGATTTGACGAGTGTCAATCTTGAATTGCCAAGCAAAATATAAACTATGCAAAAAACCAATATTGTTTCTATCATGATTTTTGGGACTGAAAAATAACACAGCTTAAATGAAACTGCGCTTGTTAATGATGTTAGCATATTTTATGATGCTTTTTTGACAAGTCTGAAATACCGCGTGTAATTGTTAAGACAGAATTTTTTTTAGGCTTCAGGTGTCATTGGTAGTACCTCTATTTGAAATAAAAAGAGTCACCTTTTTTTAAAGATATAAATGACTATCCGAAAAACAACACTACTGCATGGTGAATAAGCCCGCGTCTCACAATCTCTGTTTATATTATTCTGTGTTATTATTAATTGATATCGCTCACAGCCGAGAGACGAAATAGAGAGAGAAATAATTACATAATTGTCGACCTTTCGCTACCTACTTGATTAGGTTCAGTATGAGTTGCGATATTTTTAGGATAACTTCTCAGCACCGTAACTTGAGATTTTATAACAGAATAATTTAAATAAAAAATACATAGTTCATTATTTTAATTCTAGATTATAATATAAATATATTTGCTATTTATTAAATTCCACACAGTATACAAATAAATAATTATACTTAATTAATAACTAAACTTTAATTATTATTTTTCAGCAAAACTTGCCAGGTCGTCGCACCGCCTCTCTGAAAGCCTCCTACGAAGTGGTATCAGCTGTGGACCAGCACGCCATACATCATGACCATGGTGCGTTTTATTTTAGTTTTTGGTTACGCCGATATATGTATTCATATATCATATTCCTCGCACGCCCGTCTGGCCAGCGTGGCAAGTGTAGGCCACATTCTCCATATATATGTTCTGGAAGGCAGCAGTGGAGGTCTAGGGCTCCTGTGTATTATGCCTGTTATGATGATAAAATAGCAATGTCTCTTGTATCTAAAAAGGACCTTTTATATATATATCTTGCTAACCGATTAAATTATTTATAGTGGGTTCGTTATTATATATATTAAAAAATTAATTTGTCATCCATGAGTTATACCTATAGAGCTCAAGTGAAGAACGGCGGAAGCTAATTTAGCCCTAGAACACAGCGTCCTAGACCCTACACTGCTGGAGATGGGCTTTCAAGAACATATATCTGGAGAATTTGGCCTACACTCGCCACGGCTGGCCAGACGGGTTGGTGAGGATCTGTTGTCAAGTTGGTATTAGTGGAACAGAGACTGACGGCTTAAATTCTTCTCCTCACGGGAACGGTGGTTTTGTAAATCTATGACTGCAGTATGTAAGAAAAGTGTATTTCTCATTGGTACATGCCGGGTGGGTTTGAAGCGATCTTGTAGGATTTAAGTAAAGCGTTCTTACAACCGAGCCACCACCGCGCGTATGGTGTATTATTGTATAGAAAACAAGGTAAACCAACCAAAGTCAAGCCATTTCGACGTTTTATGGAGTTTGTCGTTGAATCCGGTGACGTTAGAAAGACTTTATTGCTATCCCAGCATCCGACGACGCCCATGTTTGTGTGAGGTTTATGATAATTCAATCGCATGTTTTGTTTAAGGTCACGGTCCGTCTACAGTAGCTGTGAGCTACACCGCCCCCACGGCCCACGCCGCCCACACGACCCACACCGCCCACGCCCCCCACACCACCCACACCACCTCCACCGCCACCAAGAGACACAAACATAAGTATGTTATTATTTAGTAAATAGTTTATTTGCTAGGTTCTAGATGCCTCCACTGGGCACTTTTCTAAAGCAATAATTGCTGTATCTTCAGCAATTGTAGCTACCATTACTGCCGGGCTTTGTGGAAGATCTGAGGTAAACAATGTGTACAACACCGGTCCGAGCACTGAGCCCTGAGGAACTCCCGCTAGTTATGAAATACTGAAGCACAATAGGATTTTAACACAGCATAGAATGGATGTGGCAGATGTTGTTTAAGTTAAATTTAATTATGTTATTTATTATTATTTTTAGGAAAAGCTATGCTACGTCTGGTCTGAGCACGCATGTCCAGTCTCTGGCATCCACAATCGCGAGTCGATCCAGCTCGCCCACACTTGTGTAAGTACTAACACATTCATCTCAACTATCTACATTTTTTCAAAATTATCTTTTGTCACTTTGACATTGACACGAATCCTGTTTGGAGTTGATGTTAGTTGAGTTAACACCGGTGTTCAAGCAAACTCAGCTCTGGTTAGCTTTGTTTTTTTTTTTTGTTGTAGTGTTCTTTTTTCCAATGGATGATGAATAAGTTAATAGGGAAGGCAAAGGTTCTATAGCCCATACAGCCAAGTCTGACATATATCTTTCTTGTTTATGAATGAATAAGTTTATAATCAAATTCCAGATGTTGCAGAGTTTAATGCTTTTCCTGGAGTCACTCCCGGCATTATAGCCCAAACACCTTTTATATAATATGGGAGTTCACAGCGTGCCCGCGCAAAATGGCGCGAAGCACTTGATTTTTTTGTTTTTACACAAGCGTTTTTCTGCGGGCGCTCCGACAAATAAAATCTAATAAGTATTTTGTAACGCACACATTATTGTGCATTAAAATTATCAAACCACCGTAATCCCCGAATTGGAGAACGAGTTTTGGGTCAGAAGATCCGTCACTTCTTCACGCCCGACTGCTACACGAGATAAACATTATCTAGATTACCTACACTCCCTATCAAAGTGTCCACAACAATATATCTACGACCCGTAATTTTTGTTTTATTTATCGAGGCCTCGGTTTCGCGACACAAGACAGGGCAACAAGCCAAACGGTATGAGAATCGAAGCTAGGACAGTCGTCACTAAATAGTCGTGTTCGACGTGCACCTTCAAATTGATTTTGTTGTTTTACTTTTTTACTTACATCATCCATCAACGATATTTTTTAAATGACATCATGCATCAAAGATATTTTTTTAAATGACATTATCCATCAACGACATATTTTTAAATGACCTCATTCATCAACGACATATTTTTAAATGACATCATTCATCAAAGATATTTTATTAAATGACATTATCCATCAACAACATATTTTTTAAAAAATAGTAGTACCATAATTTAATTTATGTCTGTCTTAAATTAGGTATATCAAAGTGAATATATATAGACATCCAATAGTCTACATTTTTTAAACAAACTCTGAGATTTGAAAATGATGGGAGTGTTCGAGCAAGAACCCTCTTAAGGGTGTGTTATGACGTCATGATGTGAGCACATAATATGTAACATAACATTATTATGTTCATTTGACAGTGACGCGAATGCAGTCCAGAACAACGTAACCATCGAGGAGCCTGTGGAAGAGGAGTGGACGTATGACCCCAACGAGCCTCGCTACTGCATCTGCAACCAGGTCTCCTACGGGGACATGGTGGCCTGCGATAACCAGCATGTAAGAAATAACATTATATCAACTCTATATGACATTCATCGAGACTGTTAACCCTTTGACCTAATGCCCATATTAATTTAGTTAGATCATATATATATGCTTAAGATACACAGAAGAGACACTGTTTAGTTATTTAATAAAATAAGGCAAGTAGGGTTTTTTGCTAGGGTCCATAACAACTCGGTGGGCAAACCAACTAACTCATAGCCCGAATTCTCATACAATATGAATCCTTTAATTTCAAATTTAATAATTGGTATAAAATACACAAGTCCTGGACATTTTATTCATAACTGAGTTGGGCATAAAATTTATTCAAGTGTTAAAACAGTAAAAAACTTGCATTTGACATGTCCGTACAAAATGGCGGGAACGACCCTAAAGCTAATAAACTAATTTTGTTTCAGTGTCCATTCGAATGGTTCCATTACCCTTGTGTTGGTATCACTGCGCCGCCCAAAGGGAAGTGGTATTGTCCTCAATGCCAGACCAACGTCCGCAAGAACAGAGCACACCGCAAGAACTAAACATCTATATGCAACTATATGTACCAAAAATAAATTCTCATATATAGCTTTTACACGTTTTTTATTTCTATTCTACTGTGTGGAATTTATTAAATAGCATTTTTTTATATATTATAATCTAGAATAAAAATAAACAACTACGTGTTTTTTTTTTTTATTCAGTAATAATAGCTAAGTTACGGTGCAGATAAGTTTTCCTAAAAATATCGCCACTTATACTGAGCCTAATTAAGTAGGTAGCGAGAGGTCAACGATCGCGCGAACGTTGGCCCACGTAGTTCTTTCTCTCTCTACTTCGTCTCTCGGCTGTGTGCGATATCAATTAATAATAACACTGCCCAGCCTTTAGGTATTTATCACGATGGATACCGCGATTTTCAGTCGCGGCCTTATTCACTATGCAGTTTTGTTTTTCAGATAATTAAATTTATCTTTACTATTTCAAATAGAGGTCCTACCAATGACAGCTAAAGCCTAAAAAAATATTTGCTCTTTTGACAATTACACGCGGTATAACGATCGAACCACAGTAGACAGAGTATGTAATTGTAATTGATCCGAAGTTGCCGGCATATGGTCTACCCCCACGGCTGTTGGAATGGATAGCTAGGTTCCTACTATGAGCGCAGCATTCCTGTTCTTGTGGATGGCAATGCGTCTGTGCTCATGTCAGTGAATGCCGGCGTACTGCAGGGCTCTGTGTTATCACCAACTCTTCTGCATATCAATGATATGTTGTCTGGGCAACATTCATTTTTATGCAGACGACAGCCAGGCCCACGGGCAGTATCCAAGTCCTCGAGCTTTGGACGGTAACCAACTAGAGGAATCACGGCTGATTATGACAGCAGACCTGGATGACACCCTTCACAAAATTTATTTGTGGGCTGTCCAATTCAACCAAAGCTTTGAACAAGGTAAAGCATCTTGCTTTACAACTTTGCAACTTCAAACCATTCAAACGAAGTGTGAAAAGACATCTTTATAGTCAAGCCGCAATAGTGGGTAAGGACGACTGATATCAGTCATGAGTCGTAGGTCGAATTTATGTAATATGTAAGTATAAACTATTTATATTTTTATGTACTTAATTATTTAATTCTAATATATTTACATTTACTTAAAAAATCTCATACACCCAACATATAAATCTATCACTCTCCCAAAGGTTAGCTGGTAGAGAATACCTTCATGGTATTGTGCTCGTCTATTTTGTGTGCAATAAAGAATTTTATTATTATTATGAGTGTCTGATTCTAGTTGCTAACATCCATCCATGGACTTTGCGCGCCATTTGCCATGTCGCTCGTGCTAGAATAAAATAAAAAACTTAATATTTTGTCCGAATGGTTGTAGTAACCAGTGCCTGTAAAATAAAAACTTACAATATCTAGTGATGTGCCCAGGGAGTTGATATACCATTCCTAGTATTACAGCCATAGATATAGGATACTATCTTATTTGACGATTCCCTAAACTAAGTTAGCGTTATGCCTATAAACCGTTTAGCTACTGGGTAACCCCAATTAAGAATACCGAACATTTATATATAAGGCATCGACGATTATTCAATTGAATACTATTAATTTTCACAACATAATAATTTTAAAAAAGTATTGTCATCAATGTCACTTTTTTTTTAAAGACGCCGATTTAGCACGCATTTTCTTGGAATTTTCTAGAATAACTGGTGCTTTAGCTAAACTGTTCATATATATTTTTATAAACACTGTGGAGAATATCTATTGTTTAGCACTTTGGATTTAATAATTTCTACATAATGACTGATGCTAAATTAAACGAGGTAAGAATTTTTTCTCGCTGAATAATTTGTAATTTTTAAAGCCAATTGTACCTGAAAATTATCTATTTTACAATGATAGACATCTAACAACTTATCGTAAAGCGTGGAAAAAATATTTTTTATAGTTAGTTGCTGATATTGTGGAGTTAAATACACTTTTAAAAGATGCTAAGCGAAAAAGGATTCAGGACATTTTGTACCTTGAAATACGTAAGTTGGAGACCGAAGTTACGAAGATCAAGGACGCCCTTAAAGCTGTAACAGAAAAGCCTGCAGCTGCACCATCCACATCATCTGATTCAGCCCAAAGACATTATCAAGTGAAACTTAATGGATATGGTAAATATAAAAAAAAAATATTACAGATTGATCAGAGGTCATTAGGTTTGTGTTTTTTGCAAATCATCTAATTCCATAGAGCGCTTGCGCAGAGGAACTTCTGGAACTAGTTCCAACTTTGCCTGGCCCACTCCTTAGATTGTTTCATTCCATCTAGACCAACTTATAAGGTAGAACATGATTACAAACATTATCAAGATACCCAAAAATCATTTTCTTTCAAATTTATCTTTTTAAAAACAAAAAACATGTAATAAATTAATGTTTTCAGGTTGGGACCAGTCAGACAAGTACGTCAAAGTATTTGTTACTTTAAAAGATGTCCAGAATGTGGCCAAGGAGAAGGTATACTGTAACCTAACGGATAAGTCCATGGAACTTAATGTCAAAGACTTGGACAACAAAGATTACATTCTCACCATCAACAACCTCCTAGAACCCATCAATGTTGAAAAGAGCCATTGGAAACAAAAGACAGGTAAAAAGTTAACTTTCTTCATGGCCTAGATTTAAACAGAGGTGCAGGGTTCTTGGTCTAGAACACAAGAAGAACACAAAAAAATATTATTATTGATCAAGTCTATCTATATCAAGCACTAGTGTAAAGTTCATAAAATTGACAGTTATCACCATAGTCACCATTTCTATTGTCACTAGCCACTTGTCCAGTTTGATTTTAAAATTGTTTACAGTTGAGGACTTCAATATGTCTTCTAAAATATATGTATATTTATATGTACACATTTGTAGAGTACGGTATTCTATAGACATCATTGAACTTGGCACTTGTCATGATATATATAGGCCTATAGTAAAGTTGTTTAAATATAAAAACACTCCAAAAACCACCCGGCATTGGATACGGTTGTGATGATACTTTAGTTTTTCACCATGCGGGTGCCGGTACCATCAAGTGGGGGAGAGAGAGGAGATTGATGTCTGAGCAGACTATTTACAATAAAATACATATTTGGATAATCAAAAATGTATATATTAAGAACGTACACTGTAAAAATGTGGTGTCTCTCACATACTCAAGAGTCGAGGTGTAGCTGCATTTAGAATGGGCACAAAGAGCCCTTCTAAAGGTTAGTACTTTTCAGCCAATACTTTATCCTACTCACGCTCAGTACCAATCATGTCGCATCCTTACTATCCAACAGTTATTTATCCTTCAAATTATCATGAAACAATATTCTGAAACTCAACAGACTCCTCAAAATTCATCTACTCGTCGACAGTAATATTGATATATATGATGACAGTAATTAGAAATCAAATATTTGTTAGGCATACTTTTGCCCAAAGGTTTTATTGTTTTTTTGGTCCTTTTCTTTATAATAAAATTAACAAAGTCCTTAATTTACATCCGCTCAATAAAAAAATATGTAAAAATACTCTCACAAATTGGTTACAACTCTTAGATTATTATGTAACAGAAAACCTACTAAAAGTTTTAAAATGATCTCCAGAGTTAGTTTCGATTACATATATATTTATTTATTAATATTATTATATATATTTATGTATATTATTATTATTTTTATATTTCATTTATATATTTACTTTACTTTGCACTTTTTGGGTTAAAAAAATTATTTAATAAACATTGTTTAGATGGAACCAATGCAACTCTTCTGGTTTCTGGATTTTGTCTTTATACCAGAATAGGTACTTTGAAAATATTATGGTACAATTATTAAAATAATGACTCCTTTATTCCAGAGATTGGGTGTTTTGCACCTGGGTTTGAGCACTGCTGCCTGAAACACAAGACCACTTGGTTCAGGCACGGAAGTATCTTTATGTTTGTAACACACAATAAGTTGTAACTTATCAGAGCCAAATTGTATTAGGTTTTTTTGAAATAAACTATTATTATTCATCATTACAGCCCCTATAACACAGCGCCCTAGTCCTGCACTGTTGGAGATGGGCCTTCCAGAACATATATCTGGAGAATTTGGCCTACCCTCGCCATGCTTACCATGGTTGGCGAGGATCTGATGTAAATTTTAAATGACAATGTATTAACAATACCATTAGTGGAACTGGGATGGCTTAACGTGCTCTCCGAGGCACGAAAATGATGGTGTGAGAGAAAAGAAGACAAATTTCTAAGCATTCTATGGATTCATCGCGAGGGTGCGAGGTCCATCATGTGTGGGTAAGAGATAAGAAGAATGGTGTCTTGGTCTTGCGACAGACAATAGGCTGGTTTAAAAAAAGAGGCTTCATTTTATATTCATTGTGCGATAATAAATGTACATACTTATATCTATGCAAAAAGTGCATTTCTCATAGGTACATGCCGGGTGGGTTTGAACCAACCTTCGTAGGATTTTTAAGAAAAGTGGTCTTACAACCGAGCCACCACTGCGCCATTTATCAATAAAAATATTTCTATTTTTAACACATGGAACACTCCTTTCAGATATGGTAGTAGTATTCCTAGCCAAATCTCGTCCCAGTCAATGGTCCCACATGACGGAGATTGAGAAGAAGTTCCACGACCAGAAGGCCAACAAAATGAAACCACCTCCTGAGACAGATAAGTCGGGAGACCCTCAGGAAAGTCTCATGAGTCTCTTCAAGAACATGTAAGTGACATAGGTCCCTTTTTTTAAAGTGATTTAATGGTTTACCATTAAGTGCGTTTGACGCTTTGCACCTGGGCTCACTCGACTATCCAACATCAAATATTTTTCATTTCTACTTCTTATCAGCTTTCCAGGAATACTATAATTTTTAACATATCTATCATATATAATTATTTAGTCAACCAGTCAATTGAAATAAAGTTAAATTAAATCAAATCAAAATAATTTATTTCCGTATGGTTAGGATGTAACACTTGGATATTGTCAATACATACAAGCCAATAAATAAAAAAATATTACTATTGACCATGGCTGGACCGAACCCAACATCAATACAATAATTATAACTAAAACATTGTTGCCATAAACGAGGAATTTGTTTTTACTTACAGCTAGATACTTAATATTACTTAATATTCGTGGCTGTAAAAAGGCCGCATCAGCTTACAATCTAATAATAATTATGTCCATAAATATAAATATAAACATTGTTTTTGGCATAAAATTGTATTAGTAGGTTCTAAGGTGTTAATTGTTATACCGTGTGACTTTGAGTGGTCTTATTTATTTTATTTTAAATACTTAAATGCACTAAACTAACTAGAAGGGCTTAATGGCCAGGCATTTTCTAACAACCAACCTTCGTTAGACTATGTTATTCTATTGATAGAAATAAACAACTTTTCTTAAGAAACCAGAAGTCGGAAATGACAAAAAAAAAATCTTCTTAAATACGATGTTGTTAATTTTAAAATTTCCAATTTGTATGGAGAAGCCAAATAAAAACGTCTTTCCAACATTAGACGAAGAAAGACCATACAAGGTCATCCAGTATAAATGTTTTATGTAACAGGAAAAAACTATGTTTTGTAACAATATCTATGGCAAGACTAGGTATGCCATATGATTAGAAGTTAGTTGAAAAAAGTTATTCTTATTGTATACTTTCTGTGGAAAAGAAAATGATCAGAAGCGGATTCAAGTTGCAATTTGCCCAGTCTGCCAGGGCGGGAAGTATCCATTGTTCGTGCTAATAAATCCAGTAAGGTGTATCCAAACGTTTCGGGATCAGGCTCGAATTGCCACCATGCCGAGTCACGCCGGCATAGTGTTAGGGACTGATGCAGTCATGAGTGTCTGATTTCAGTTGGTAACATTCATAAACCTCGCACGCCACCAGGCCAGTGATAGTACAAAATAAAACTTCAAAAAATTTGTGTTCTCTCTTATAATATAAGTATACTCTTCAGGTACGACTCTGGGGATGACGACATGAAGAGGATGATAGCCAAGGCGTGGCACGAAGGACAGACCAAGAAGAATACCACCGCAGATCTTTAAATACATTATTAACTTTGGTTTTCATACAAATACGAAAACACAAAAGTGGTCAGAAAAGTATCATCATAATCACAGCCCCTAGGACACTAAATCCTACACCTCCAATATTGGAGATGGACCTTACAAAAATTTCTGGAGAATTTGGTCTACATTTGCCCCGCTGGCCGGACAGGTTAGCGGGAACTGATGTAATTTTTTTAAGACAATTTATTAATAATTAATAAAATATGAGGCACAGGAACGGTGATGTTGTAAATCTATGGATTGGTTCAATTGATATTCAATTAATTAATTGGTTAATCACATAATAACAACACTATTATTTTATTACCACAACCTGGCAACCCGAGTATTAAAATCTGACTATAAGAGCTATGGTGGCCTGGTTCTCAGAATGGTTTCCTTAAAATCATTGTCATAGATTTACAACACCACCGTTCCCGTGAGAATACCACGGTAAGTCATCGGTCTCGGTTCCACTAATACCAACTTGTGGAATTGTTGATAAGTTTTCATTATAATTGGCCGTCTGGCCAGCATGGCGAGTATATGTTCTGGAAGGCCCATCTCCAACAGTCTCAGGTCTAGGATGCTGTGTTCTACGGTTTGTATTGAGAGCCGCAAGTTTTAATACTGTATCAAAATGACACTAAATGTAGATAGCTAACAGTAGCATAGGTCATATTTAGAACCATGTTTTCTTTCAACTAAATAAACCTAATTGTATACATAAATCTGTTATTTATATACAACTAGACTAAACAGGGCCCATGTAATTGCTATTTTAAAATTTAATTTAACCTCCATTTTGTTTTATGTAACGGATTTTTTTAGTTTTCTTCTGATGGATGATGAATGAGGTGTTAGGGAAGGCAAAGGGTCTAGCCGATACAGCCAAGTCTGATGTAATATATCTGAGTTCTTCGCGCCATTTTGCGTGAACATGTCAAGTGAAAGTTTTTGTTTTGTAAATTAATTTACTGTGGTTATTATTAGTCAAAAGTGGTGTTGTTTTGTTTAATAATGTGCTACAATGTGAATAATTATGGAAAACGATAAATTGGACTTTAAATATGGGGCACAAGTTGCAGTTTATTTTTTGCTTTTTTCCCGCACTGTCAACTCCCATATTTTACCCGACGTGTTTGAGCTATGGTGTCGCGAGTGACTCCAAGAAAAGCATCAAATTCTGCAGCATCTGGAATTTGATGATTACCTCATTAGCTCATAAAAAAGAAAGATATATTACGTCAGACTTGGCTGTATGAGCTAGACCCTTTGTCTTCCCTATCACCTCATTCATCATCCACCGGGAGAAGAGAAAACAATACATATTCGCTAGTTTAAAACTGGAAATATCAGGTAATTAAATCTACACCATGTCCCTAAAAAACTACATTTGTGAGAATAATACTATTTTATAGTGGCAAATGGTACTCCATTTAATCTCTTAAGGCAAGGCAGCCTCAAAGTTAGGATTGAATTCATCAAAATATCGTAAGAAGTAAAGTTTTATACTAATTATTGAATATTCCCATTCAATATAAAACTGCATGTTGTGTAATTTACGATTTCATAAGTTTAATTTTAATTATTGTAAAATAAGATTTTTAATACAATAAACCATAAATGTATAATTCAAGTGTTGTTTGTTTTAAATAACCTGTAATTTATATACTACATGGGATTTATTAAACTGCAAATATTTTCATATTATAATCTAGAATAAATTTTAAGAAATACGTATTTTTTATTTTAATTATTCAGTAATAAAACCTTAAGTTACGGCGCAGAGAAGTTTTCCTAAAAATATCGCAACTCATACTGAACCTAATCAAGTAGGTAGCGAGAGGTCGACGATCGCGCGAACGTTGACTTACGTAATGATTTCTCTCACAATTTCGTCTCGGCTGTGGGCAAGATCAATTAATAACACTCCGCAGTCTCTAGGTTTTTATTACGATATATACTAAATCTATGATTACGATAGATATCGCGATTTTCAGACTCGCCCTTATTCACCATGCAGTAGTTTTGTTTTTGGGATATTTATCTTTAAAAAAAGTGACCTTTTTTATTTTAAATAGAGGTTCTACTAAAGACACCTGAACTCTAAAAAAATTGACAATTACATGCTAAAAAAATTACTTTATACTAGCACGACATAATGTGACCTTGCGCCCATCTGATGGTAAGTGATGCGCAAGGTTCATGAAACTGGACTATATAAGAAATATTTAAGATAAAACTGCACGATATAAAATAAATTAAATTAGATTCAGACTATTTGCTTCGATTGCACTACGCCGAAAAAAGCATTCGCAGTGAAATCGGTGACGTCATTCGCTGTGAAAACCACGTTTGATTTGGCGTATGTCTATGGTTTTCATACAAAATTCGGTAAAAAAATCAAGCGTTGCTTTATTTGCTTTCAAGTCGAACATAGCGCTTGTTTTTGTATATTCGACGTCATCAAAAGCGCTTGGAAAAGCTACCCGAACGCCTGTCAAAGTAAATAATAAAGTAATACGGGAAAAGGTCTTCGCGCCATTTTGCGTGGACATGTCAAGTGCAAGTTTTTGTTTTGTAAATTAATTTACTGTGGATATTATTGGTAAAAAGTGGTGTTGTTTTGTTTAATAATGTGCTACAATGTGAATAATTATGGAAAACCATAAATTGGACTTAAAATATGGGGCACAAGTTGCAGTTTATTTTTTGCGGTTTTACCGCGCTGTCAACTCCCATATTTTACCCGACGTGTTTGAGCTATGGTGCCGCGAGTGACTCCAAGAAAAGCATCAAATTCTACAACATCTGGAATTTATAATTATTATATATAAATTAATATTATTAACTCATTAAAAAGAAAGATATATTACGTCAGACTTGGCTGTATGGGCTAGACCCTTTGCCTTCCCTATCATCTCATTCATCATCCATCGGGAGAAGAGAACAAAAAAAAAAGTAATACGGGAAAGACTTGTACTCTTCATAGTCTGTGCGGGAAAGTCAGATTAGGTGTCTTGTACATTGCGTTGTGGGGACAATTATCCTTAAAATAATTATCATTCCCCATCATATCCTGTATTTAGAACACATCATCGTCACCTCTTCGAAACGTGTGGTGCGATGGAAGTGTACGTGCTCGGGGCGGCGCGCAGCGATTGGTCGCTGGCAGAGACGTTGCCGTGTTGGAGCTGTGCCTTCGCGAGTTTACCCTCTCATTCCGAATCGTGCTCAGAGCGCTTAGAACGAATATGACACTGACAGTAGTTCCGAATCAAATATCGCGATTTGGATGGAGCGTGATATCAATTCGGACCGGTCTAAATCACATCTTCATTCATAAATTGATAGTTATTTTTTAAATGTACGGAAGATAAATTGCGGATTCCACATCTTTAAGTATGAATACTAACAAATATACATCTCTCGGTTTATCCATCTTTATATGTGTACAGTTTAATATTATTAACTTAAAATAAATACTTTTAATAACTTGCCGTGTTACAGACTTTTTTTTATCATTTCCTGCTTAACTATTAATAATAGATTTGTTTTAGAAGTAATATACAAACAGTATAAACAAATTACAATATTAAATAATTTAAAAGAAAACCTTATATTAAATTAACTTGAAAATGGCGTGGGACTTTATGACAAACAAGTGACAGAGCGATCTACCTCGATATCGTGAGCAGACTAACGCGAGAAATGATGTCATTTGTGACGTCACATAGCTTTGGCAAAACAGTTTACGCGCGTCTCGGAACACCTTTAAGCGTGCTTAGGTTACAGTTACTATTATCGTGTCTCGGAACGAAGATTGTCACCTCTTCGAAACGAAGATTGTCACCTCTTCGAAACGAAGATTGTCACCTCTTCGAAACGTGTGGTGCGATGGAAGTGTACGTGCTCGGGGCGGCGATTGGTCGCCGGCAGAGACGTCGCCGTGTTGGGAGCTGCGCCTTCGCGAGTTTACGAGATCATATACGATAAGAAGCTTCCATTCTCGTAACTTAAAATCATTTAACTTATCACAAGTTAAATAAACAAATAGATAACTTAGCATACCGGCGTTTTACGTTTTATAATTGTTTGTCCTAGCTTATAGTATGACAATGCCTCTTATAGCAGCTATTATCTTAACTGACATTTTTATTTTTATAATTGTCTCTGTCTTAGCTTATAGTGTGACAATGCCTATATACAGCAGCTAAATGTTAAGCGTTATTCTGTATTTATAATTTTGTTATTTTTAATATTTTATTGTTTCTCTTCCCAAATGATGGTTATCATATACTGCTCCAGATACACCAATATGTACTATAAAATTATAATGTTTTATATTAATATTGTAAAAAATTACGGGTTAAAGTGCAGAATACATCTCTTTTTGTCCTATGCCTACTTGCAAAATAAACGAATTGAATTACTACACTACAACATCCTGTCAACTACAGCGTGTATAATTAATTTAAAGTAACGCAATGACAAAATTACTGTTTCATCATCATCATTACAGCCCCTAGAACACAGCGTCCTAGACCTCCACTGCTGAAGATGGGCCTTCCAAAACATATATCTGGAGAATTTGGCCTACACTCGCCACGCTGGCCAGACGGCTTGGCGGGGATATTTAAATTACTGTTTATTTCAAACAAATAAAACAATACTTTTATTACAACTACAAGATTTTATTTTTTCTACAACAAAATATACATCAATTCAACATGGATTACTTTTTTACTACATTGAGATGAGATGCTTAGCCGTTGATTAGTCCACTTTGATTGCTGGTTTCGTCATAACGCCCCACCAAGACTCACTGAAAAAAAATCAAGCTTTAAAAGGATTCTATATATGTATATATATATTCTATTTACCGTACGGGTGCCGGGTCCATCCTGTGTGACGAAAAGAGGAGTGTCTTGGGTCTGTGACCAACTATGGGCTGAAAGACCATCCACTATTCTGTTCCTCTCCCTACCCAACCAAATGCTATATGTACTAGCCGTATTGGAAGATCGGTCCAAAAATATGATGAGCAATACTTACGTAACATATATATAAGGTCTTAAGGGAGAACGCTTTGCATTCCTCTTGCTCGCACAATCCAATAAAAGTAGACGTGCGAAATCTTTGAAAATGTTGGATTACGCGAGCTAGATAGATGCTTTAAGTCATGCCAAGTCTTTAGTTTTATTTTTAATAAGTATTCATAGCTATAGTATAGTTCATAAAATATAGTTGAGCTGCTGTCGTTTTATAAATTAACCAACATTACTTACCCAGCAGATTTCTTATTGCCAACCATCTGGGCAAGGGCGTGGCAAAGATAAATGGCTTGAACAGTGTAAAGTATGGCTTGCCAATTTCCAATTAAATTCTCGTTTACACCCGCTTTCTTTATATCAACATTCTGTTTGTATTCAGTGCGAATACGCTGGTTAATTTGACGTTCTACATCAACCTGGCGCTTTGTCTCCATATCTCTTGCATTATATTTTAATTCCTGATTACCTTGTCGACTTTCTCTTTCATTTCTATAAACAACGTTTTTTCGTTCTCCACCATTCACAGAGTTAGAATCTCTTTGTTGTTCTTTGCGTGTATCTCTTTCTGCTTGGCGGTTTGTAATCTGCATATCTCTTGGGTTATTATTAAATTTCCTTTCATCTTGTCGGCTTTCCCTTTCATTTCTATAAACAGCGCTCCTTCGTCCTTCACGATTCATAGAGTTAGAATCCCTTCGATTATCCGTGCGTGTATCTCTTTCTGTTTCGCGGTTTGTAACCCGTATATTTCTTGCGTTATTATTAAATTCTCTATCATCTTGTCGACTTTCTCTTTCATTTCTATAAACAACGTTCCTTCGTCCTTCACGATTCATAGAGTTAGAATCCCTTCGATTTTCGGTGCGTGTATCTCTTTCTGCTTGGTGTATTGTAACCCGCATATCTCTTGCGTTATTAATAAATTCTCTATCATCTTGTCGACTTTCCCTTTCATTTCTATAAACAACGTTCCTTCGTCCTTCACGATTCATAGAGTTAGAATCCCTTCGATTGTCGGTGCGTGTATCTCTTTCTGCTTGGCGTATTGTAACCCGCATATCTCTTGCGTTATTAATAAATTCTCTATCATCTTGTCGACTTTCCCTTTCATTTCTATAAACAACGTCCCTTCGTCCTTCACGATTCATAGAGTTAGAATCCCTTCGATTATCGGTGCGTGTATCTCTTTCTGCTTGGCGGATTGTAACCCGCATACTTCTTGCGTTATTAATAAATTCTCTATCATCTTGTCGACTTTCCCTTTCATTTTTATAAACAACGTCCCTTCGTCCTTTACGATTCACAGAGTTAGAATCCCTTCGATTGTCGGTGCGTGTATCTCTTTCTGCTTGGGGGATTGTAACCCGCATATCTCTTGCGTTATTATTAAAAACCCTATCATCTTGCCGACTTTCCCTTTCATTTCTGTGAATGGCATTCCTTCGATCATCACGATTATTAGAATCTCCCTGACGATTGTCATTGCGTGTATCTCTTGTGTCGAAATCTCTGTTAATTTGGGCATTACGTTGTCTACTATCAGAACGATATAAAACACGACGCTGAAATCCTTCTATGCCTGCATTTCTAGACATCTCAAATGTTTGTCTTTCTCCTGCATCACGCCGAGTTAAATCACGTTCATTGCTGATTCGACGGTAAAATGCATCTCTTGAATCCCGCTGCACATTATTTGAAGATCGCACATCACGACGAATGCTTTGTGAAGTACGGACCAATTCATCGCGCTCAGCTACTAGCGATAATGTGCTTATTGGCTCAGACCTTTCATTTAAATTGCGAACGTCTTTCTTAATGGTATTATGAGGATTTAATCGTATATCCGTTTGTTTTTGTCGAATTGTCTCAGTATTTGATTTCCTAGCAGTCCTTACTCCATTTCTAGCTCTTTCTAGGGCAATATTTCTATCAGGAAATCTAGACTGTTCGACATTTCGTGCAACTCGTACTCTTTCATTTCCTCGTTGCCTTTCTCCAGAACGACGATCTTGTGAAATTGGAGCTACGTCTTCCCGCGCCCGCGAATATCTTTCCTGATTAGTTTCTGATGTCTGACGCTTGTCTGTGTCTCTGTTAACACGCTCAAAGCTCCTTTCTCGGTCACGGCGTTCCTCTCCCGAATTTCGAGTTGTCCTAACGTTTCGCGAGCGTGCAAATAATTCCATGCCATAGCGAGCTTCTCCCTCTGCATTGCGTTTTAGAACACGCACTCGGTTCTCAAGGTTAGCTCTGGATGAACGTTGAATTACTTGAGTACGTACGTTTTTAGTGTCAATCAAAGGTTGGGAAATCCTTTCATCTTTGAATAGACGATTGCTATCACTTCTTACTCGGAAATAATCATGACGTTCTCGGGCTTGTCGGTTGAGCTGGGAAAGACGAAGTTCAGGGTCAGGTTTAAGAAGACGATAGCCATGGGAGGTCTTCTGGAGATCCTGTCGTTCGCAACACTCCTGACTTCCATCAACGAGTTGTTCCGAATGTAACCCTCTGATTTGTAACGCGAGTAACCCGAAGACCAGCAAACGCCAGTTCTGCATAGTAACTGTAGCCCGTTGTAGATTATTTTCTTCTCGTTTAAGATGAGACGGCAGTCGGCTTCGTTCTGACTGAAACTAGGAACACTACGGCTTTTATACCACGCAGAAGAGTCGTTAAATATCTATTTAGCGGTACAATGCATCCAATTTCCATCATCCTACGCAGCGAAATAGAGGTAATGGATATCGGAAAAGTCTTGATAGTTTAGTTGTACAAAAATCGAAATTTTTATTCGACATTCTTAATTATTTTCCTAAAAGGATTTACAATTAATCTTAGACTGGGTTGCACTAAAGTGAAATATCTGTGATTGCGTCGTATGTATACCAGCATCATTTTAAACTTTAATCGTTACAACTACAGGGATTTCGTTTTAGTACAACGAATCCTTAATGTTTTGGTCCTAAATCTTTTATTCTATTTATAGTGATTTAGAATGAATTCAATGGATCAAGATGGATTGTTCGCCGTGTATATTTTACAGCGGGGTTGTTATCGGACGGTCGCAGCTGGTTTAGAAAATTTGTCTCGTCGCGTAAAATAATTATCGGATTGAATCCATCGGCCCGACAAATGGGATCCTTAAATTGAAATTGTTTGACGTCATCGTATTAAATACCTACTAAGAGCGACATGGGGTGCTGAGGGTTTGTAGGTATGTAGAATCTATAAAGAATATAGTTAAGTAAAGTATCATCACGACCGTTTCCCTTCCTGGGTGGTCAGAAACCACGCTTATAAAGAAGCGGATTCAGGCCAATCATGACAAGTGGCAAGCTTGTCAATGTCTCCAGCTGCGTACCAAATTCGAGAAATGTCATAAATAAATTAAACAATAATTAAATGTATTTATTTAAATTTATTATTTATAAATATTGTGTCCCGACCAGGAATCGAACCCGTTACCTCAGAGTCTAAATCGACGCCAGACCACGGAGGCAGTATATGGTACGTATATTTTTCATTTTAATAGTAATCTTATCAAGTCTTCAATTTGAAGACATGAAAACATGATTTTAAAATAGAAATGATGATGATGAAGAAGTTTCATCGAACGCGCTAGCGTACGAAGGCCTATGGGGTGGCCCCGTTCGACTGTAGTTTGTCTCAGCGGGCAACAACCAGCCGGTTTCTATAGCAAGGAAGGGGCTACGAAAGGGGATGTGACCCCTTGTGAGCGGTGTCTATATAGTAACAACGGCACGCAACGCCTCGGTCCTCGGGACCGGTGGCCGTGCGTGTAGAGGCGCGATTCCCCGAAGATGGTCGAAGCGGCTGTGGTCGGCTCGATCTAACATGGACTTCGAGAGCCTGGCCACAAACTGCCCGATGGTCTC
Source organism: Tinea semifulvella (assembly GCA_910589645.1). Taxonomy (NCBI): domain Eukaryota; kingdom Metazoa; phylum Arthropoda; class Insecta; order Lepidoptera; family Tineidae; genus Tinea; species Tinea semifulvella. The sequence continues at coordinate 11,199,031 of OU342599.1, forward strand.
CATCTTCAGGTCGTCGTGAAGGACGGTGTTGCGCACGAACCGGGGAGCCCCGACGGTCGCGCGTAAGGAAATGTTCTGCTGGGCCTGTATCCTAGCCTTCATGGTTGGTGGCAGCAGGTGGTGCCACGCCGGGCGGCATAGGTGAGGCGTGATCGGACGAAGGTCTTATATATATGTATAGATAGAAATGGAAGTAACTTTAAAGTACCTATTACTTATTCAATAAAAAAGAGAGTTGACTGGGTGAAAATAATATCGACCGTGTTATTTTATTTAGGCCGTATTCAGCTTGATGCTTTAATGCGCTTATTTACTGAATTTTGCTTTGAAGTGAATGAAGTAACACGCTGGATAATTTTTCCACCTCAGTCCGTTCCCTTTTTTTATTGAATAAGTACCAATATACCTTTTTTCATTTCTTTCTATGTTGTGAACAAATACGAATAGGTGTCTCACTGAAATTAACAACCAAGACGATTAATATAACAAAAGTCCTAAAAATGTAGATATTTTTTAAGGGAGCTAAGCCTCAGGAACCAAAATTCGGTTTTTGTGCAAATTCCGGCTTGTGCTCATTTTATTTTCCGATAACTTGGAAAATCAAATATTGAATAAAATAGTTTGGCAGTAAGGAACTAGGATCCATGACCATGGGACGATAATGAAACTTTAAAAAAAAAACTTTATGCTAAAAATACACATGTGTTCTTTAACAACTATAAGTTTGTTTTATTTTATACACTGCGTGTTATCGTTAATCTAAACAAAAACTTGGTACAAAATAATACGCAATGTACTTTTAAAATATAGAGCGAGTTCAAAATGCTGAGTTTAATACAACAATAAATTAAATACGGTGGTCCAAATCTGTAACAAATAGGTATACTTCCCAAGGTTTTTGGGCACGGTTTTATCCAGTTTAGCACCACATAAAAAAACAAGTAAAAAATACTATTCGAAAACAAATGCAAAGATCCATTCGTATATTTAAACGCTAAGAAACGAACATAAAAATGAATAGAGTAGCCTTATTATTTTAAAAACAATTTATACTTACCATTGCTTAGGAACGTGGCTTTTAACACATTCTCACTCTCTTGGGCAAATAAAAATACCCTAGACTACTGTTTACTTATTTAATAAACTTTATTAATAGTACTTTCATTTTGTAAAATAATATAGATAATATATTGAGTGAAACCATTAGTTTTGTATGAATCAAATACTTAGTTTGACTGCCTCCGTGGTCTAGCGGTTAAGTCCGTGGATTTAGACACGGAGGTACCGGGTTCGATTCTCGGGCAGGACACAATAATTTATTTAATTTATTTTTGATATTTCTCGAGCTTGCTACGCAAGAGACATCGACGATTTTGTCATGATAAATGATGGCTAAATGTCAATCCGGCCCTTTAAAAGCGTGGTCTGACTGCTCTGAAAGGAATACTTTCGTGATGATTCTTTACTGATACGTTTTTTACTTAGTTTAATAAATGTCGCATGCAACACTCATCTCTATTGAGGCGTCTTGTTTACATACAACTATGTCAAACATAATAATTTGACAATCATATTATAATATATTATTGTAAAAGATAATAAATATTAAGATTATTTAAGCTATGACTCTACTACTATTATAGTGTCGAGGATGTAAATTCAAAATTATTATTAAGAGCAATAACCGCTCCGTTCTTTTGTTGTTCGACCTTGGGACTATATCTCGCAAACGCTGTTTCTGTGCGACTCAGTATATATACCGTGCGTATTTATAACCGCATGAGGTCCATATCTACACGGTGAAACGGTTTGAGAGTGAGCCGTTCAATCTGGCGCATGGCCAGTCCTCTCTCAATTGAGATGACTACTATTAGTTTGAAAGAGTAGTACTATTCGTGAAACTTAAGGCGCCGACTGAAAGGCACTTAGTCTAATTGAAACAAAGAGTCCTTCCCCTTCTGGGCTGTGAGGGTGGAAGGTATTTAACAGTTGTCAGCTCAAGTCTTAGCTGGCAAAACCCCACCGCAGTAGATACATTGACCTTTTTGCGTATTGTATACTTCGAGTATAGCCAAAATTTCCAATTATATAATATATTATTAATTCTAACGCCACTATAGCTTGGTTTACTTATGTAAGAGGCCGACGTAGGTGTCAAAAGTGCTTGTAGTAATTTCAGTATTTAGAATAATCGAGATAATCAAAATCAATATTAAAATAAAATAAAAAACTTACTCCATAACGGACTATATTATGTATACTACCTGTCTTAAATAATTTTTCTAATTATCATGACAGTTAAAACCACATACAAATTTATAACCTTTTTAATTATCCTGAAAATTCATATTTGGTAAATTTTGATAGATAAGTTAAGATTGGAAATGAAAAACACAGGGCACATGCAATACATAACTATCAAGAGTATAGAAAAAGTTATAGGTAAATCTTAATGTGGTTTTATCCTTCATAAGGATTAGAGAAATTATTTTATACTTTTAGTCTGTTATAAAAACAAGGTATTCTAAGTAAATTAATATATATTAAATTTTAAATCTAAAACCTAAATAATAAAATTATAATTTATAAATAAAAAATGTCCTCTAGTCGGGACGTCCGCGACGAATCCGCTGGATTGTGACCCCTCTTTCTTTCTATACAGACTGAAATGTTTTTTTTTCATTGTGCATCCCGCTAGACGAATATTAATGCTAGGGTGGGGGCTTCGGCCCGGTGCGAGGGCTGTGGCGTTAATGTCATAGTTAAGTATACAATCTCGTGCCACGGAGATCACGTTAAGCCGTTCCACTAATACTAACTTGTTGAATTAAAATGGACCACAGACCTTCGCGAAATTTTCTAGAAATATTTCCATCTTCAGCAGAGGTCTATGACTTGTGTTCTGGAATAAACTATCCGCAATCACATTTTGTAGTTCATTATCAGCCTGTGTCCAACCTGTGGTCTATGCAACCCTCGCCAGCGACCTTTAAGTCATCCGTCCATCTGGTCATCACTCTAGATCCTGTTTGTCCTATCGGTCGTCGGTTCTGCGGCAGATGTGTCCGGCATATGGTAACTTCAGCTTTCTAATTTTGAATGCTGTTAGTAACTCTGGTTCTCTGATAAATATCAACATTTCGAATTCTATCATAGGCTCTCTCTATAGCTCGCTGAACGACCTTGAACTTGTGGACCGGACCCATTGTCAGTGCCCACGTCTCTGCTCCATACATCTATCCAAGGTATTCCTGCACAACATTGAGTGGTATTTTCCCCACAGATTGGCCTAGGCTTGACATGGTCATTGAGCTTAGTCTTGTCCAGATTCATTCCGAGACCAACCTGCTGGGAAGCTACGTTCAACATTCTGACAAGATCCTTGTGCGAGCTGTGGCCAGCTGATGACATTTTGTAGCTTAACGTAACTGCAACAGCTTCTTGCACACGCGACACTATTACACGAATCGCTTGGGTACTTGTCGCTTTTTTGTGGTAAATAAAATAAAGAATAAAACAAGATATGGGTAACCAAAGGTTTATTTTTTAATATATTAGTTGTAGCCGTATGATTTGATTACGGCAGAGAAGGGTGCTGTGGCCTTCGACACCTTGGCTCCAGCGTCCTTGGTGATTTTCTAAAACAAAATAAACATACTTAAAAATCAAGTGGTGGGCGTTGCAGAGACAAAATGTTTTTTGGACCATTTTTTGTTGTGCGACGACAAAACCGTTATTAGTTTTGAACTAAAACAGTCCTTGTTGCGCGAACTACCTATTCAGTCATTTGTCGCAACTCTTTCCCTTTTCGTTTGCAAAGTTCTGTTCTATAATAAAATACCTTTTTTGTAAATGAAATAGTCTCCTTTATATTATTTATTATTTGTAAATCATAAAGTACTTAAATTAAAATATATATATATATTAGGTGGTTTTATCAATTTTCTATCGTATTCTAATCTATATCACACGCAACCGTTCAGTTTGATAACCTAGAGATATACCCTCGTTCCGAGACACAATAATAGTAACCTAAGCACGCTTGAACTGCCTCCGTGGTCTAGCGATTAAGTCCATGAATTTAGACTCGGAGGTTACAGGTTCGATTCCAGGTCGAGACACAAAAATATTTATCAATGTAAATGTATTTATTTACATAATATTTAATTTATTTGTGATATTTTTCGAGTTTGGTACGCTGGAGACATCGACGAGCTTGCCACTTGTCATGATTGGCCTATAGTAAAGTTAGCTAAATGTGAATCCGCTTATTTATAAGCGTGGTTTCTGACCACCCTGAAAGGGAAACGGTCGTGATGATACTTATACTTTACTAAGCACGCTTAAAGCTTTTTAAGTTGATCAAATACACCATTAGGTTTTAGTCAGTACTTAACCTCCCATCTCATCCCCACTGATGGTGGTAATTTGCCCAGTCTGCCGGGGTCGGGAAGTATCCACCGTTCGTATCAATAAACACAGTAAAGTGTTTTCGCACGTTTTAGGATCATGCTCGAATTGCGTTCATGCCCAGTCAAGTTGGCATAGTGTTAGGGATTGATGTCAGTCATGAGTGTCTGATTACAGTTGCTAACATTCATGGACCTTGCGCGCCACTTACCATCGAGTGAAGTAAATTGACTTAACCAAGTGTTCCACACTAGCATATGTGACCTTGCGCCCACCTGATGGTAAGTGGCGTGCGAGATCTATAGATGTTAGCAACTGGAATCAGAGACTTATGACTGACTTCAGTCCCTAACACTATGCCGGCATGACTGGGCATTACAGCAATTCGAGCCTGATCCCAAAACGTGTGGTTACACTTTACTGGGTTTATCGGCAAGAACCGTGGATACTTTCCTGTCCCGGCAGACTGGGGAAATTACCACCATCAGTCCGTCTACTATATAAACCATCTATTAAATTAAAAAGGTGATAATGAAATGAATATTATTTACCTTAAGTTTCCTTTCATAGGCGACTTTGTGGATGGCCTTGAACTTCCTCTTGTTCTCGAGTTTCCTAACCACATCGCGGTACTTCCAGCCGACCTCGTGGGATAGCCGACCCACGTGACAGTACTGAAAATGTTAACAAGACTTAGTATAGGCACAAATCTAAACATTATATGTGCAGAATGGACTAAAGTCTTCATATCAAGTAGTATTATCACAACCACATCAAATAATGTAGGTAAAGAATTGGAATAATCATCAAGAATCTAATTTCTAAGGATGTACAGAAAATTCAACTTGGAGACGTTTTTGCATTGGTAGTAGGTTTGATTAGTAGATAAATATATATTTATTTTTGTTCATAACTGAGTTGGGGATCAAAATTAGATGCTTTTATCAGATTGTGCCCTATATTAGTGTCAAACTTATCGTTTTACATAATTTCACATTGTAGAACATTATTATTATTGTTGATTAATAGGCCAGCAGCGCATTGCTGATATGCCCGTGTTAAACAAAATAACAATATTTTTGACTAACAATATCTACAGTAAAAAAACGAAGGTGACCTTCGCGCCATTTTGCGCGAACGTGCCAAGTTCAAGTTTTTGTTTTGTAAATTACGTTACTGTGTATATTGTTAGTCAAAAGTTGTCTTGTCTTGTTTAATAATGTGCTACAATGTGGATAATTATGGAAAACGATAAATTGGACTTTAAATATGGGGCACAAGTCGCAGTTTATTTTTTGCGTTTTCTCGATTCACATATTATAACTGACGTTTTTGGGCTATAATGCCGCGAGTGACTTCAAGAAAAGCATCAAATTCTGCAACATCACGAAATTTGATGATGACCTCATTAACTCATAAAAAAGAAAGATATATTACGTCAGACTTGGCTGTATGGGCTAGACCCCTTGCCTACCCTATCACCTCATTCATCATCATCATCAGGAGAGGAGAACACAACGAGTTGACATGTTTATGCAAATAGCAGAAATTAATTCCTCTCTGTCTAGTACTGTCCTCTCAACCAGTGTTGTTACTCAATTAAAATCTAGTCTATCAATACTACATATTTTTTAATTCTAAATTTCTTTAAACTAGACTTTTTGTAGTCTCACCATCCTCACTTTTATCCGATAAATCATAATTAGCAATATGTAATATGCGAAGATTATATCCTTATTATGTATTTACGCTTACATATTATCATTTACTACACATTATATACATTAGTTAAGTTTCTAAGGTAACTTGGCTTAATTTTTAACGCAAAACTGTCATGGCTCCCATATGTTGAGCCTAAAAGGCCTAGCATGGGACCACCAACATTACCTGTATGCTAATTTCTTTTTTTGGTTCAATAAACTTTAATTTTATTATAATCAAAAACAATGTGTATATCATCTGTGAACTGCATAGACGTGTACTCAATTTTTTTAACATATCAAGGACAAATTGTTTGTGTGGCTGGTGTTACAATAACAAAAAAAAACTTTTTTTTTTTTATCTATTCTTTGATTATCTTGCAGCCAGTTTAATCTTTAAGCAGATGAGTTCAGAGTAATATAGCATGTGGAGAATATTATCCATTGGGAATATCTCCTGGTTTACTTAGCAGCTTAAATCTGGCTATCTGCTTCCAACGGTTGTTGAGAGATTGTGAAATCGACAGCTAGCTGATTAGGTCAGAAGGTTGAAGACAAATTTCTGGTTCACAGATGGTATAGTAGATTAAGCAGATCTCAGAACAGAATTTTAAAATTTGTGATGGCATGATGATTAATTACACTTACCTTGCGACCAGGCCTAAGACAGAATACTCTAAGGGCTGCAGGGACCACCACCCGTCTGCGATTGTCATAAGGTGGAGGACACCCATCATAGGCCCGCAGCCTCCTCAGGGCATCCTTTCCACGCTCCGTCTTGTGAGGAATCATACCTAGAAACAAACAAAAACCATTTAAAACACACAAAAACTAAACAAAACATATTAACAATGGATTAATGTTTTCATATAAAGTAGTTTTATCACAGCCACATCAAATAATGTAGGTAAAGAATTAGAATAATCATTAAGAACGCAATTTCTAATAATGGATATAGTATTTATTTATTTAAAAACTTAATTGCACTATGTACGAAGGCAGACTTAATGCCGCTAGGCATTCTCTGACAGCCACACCTTTAGGACAGTTTTCATGGTAATTAGGTGCAATAATAGATATAAATTAACAATTTATAAAACAAATACATATAAAGAAAACTTACTATTACATATACAAATACATAAATAGGTTATATATTATATATACAATAATACATATAAAATAAAACTACTCATGTGATGAAGGAAGGAGGACAAAAGTAGACGTCGCGTCGTCGCTCGTTGTGAAAGTGTGAATGAAGAGAGTGGCAATACAACAGAAGTAAAAAAATCAGTTTAAGCTAAAGATAGCATTTGTATACCCCATTCTTGAATATAGCACAACTAGAAGCTTGTCTAATATCCTGAGGTAATTCATTCCATAGATTTGCGGCGACGACAGCAAACGACTTAGAGACGAAACAGGTGTCATGAAAGGGAATGGAAAGAGTGGAGTTGGAAAAGGAACGAAGGGTTCTTACATGATGTGAGCTCAAAAAACTAAATAAATCTTTAAGATAGTTAGGTGTATCGGGTTCGTTGAGAATACTGTATAACAAGCACAGAACCCTACGATTCCGCCGTTTACTAAATACTGTACTGTAAATAATACAATCCCACTGCAACCTCCCTGAAGTGCAAGTATATGTGTTGGTACATATCAAAATCGCCCACTCAGTGTCACACTTCCTGTTAAAGCGACTTTTTTATTTTTTAAATTAATATGTAAAAAATATAAGGTATCCTTATTTTATTCAATCTCACCTACATCCACTATAATACATAGAAATAAATCATCAGTGTGTGTTCTTTTTCAAATTCAAGTCACAAACTCACTGCTAATCAACATTGTCTAAGTCCAATCTGACCAATCACAGGCCAATATCCACCTAGCATGGCAGCCATTACTATTTTTTTTTATATTGTTGCCTGATGAGTATTTTTAAACATTAAATAGTTTCTTATAGTGTAAAAAAAGACAAAATAAAGATTAATTGAATAATAGCTTTTCCCTAACTTTATTTATAAGTGACTTGGGCGAGTTATATATGCATCAACACATGCCTCAGAGTGCAAGTAAAATCGGTCCCAGTTCCACTAATACCAACTTGTGGTATTATTGATAAATTCTCATGAGATTCACCAACCCATCTGGCCAGTGTGGCCAAAATCTCTAGTTGTTTTGAAAGGCCAATCTTCAGCCAAATTCTAGGGGCTGTGATATATATGTTACTGTTATGTGATGTAGTGCAATATATAATTTAATTTATAGGTATTTAGTTTATTGTTAAAAAAATATATATTTCGTAGTATCTATAAACATATTTAAGTAGTGCCATTGCTCTATAAACATAAGCAATTGCACAGTTTGTAAATGTATGTTTACCTCACCCCTTCATGGGTATCATGAAAGCACAGCCATTTGTTATTCATAGCTTAAATGTTTAATGCTTTAAAATGTATGAAATAAGAACATCAGGTAATGCACAAAGTTGGTCTACTAATGACCAAGGACCAGTGGAAGGTTAATTGCACGTATTATAATTATTTTTTGGAAAGTAGAAGTCACAACTTAGAAGACAAATTTCTTAGCATAAATTAACCTCGCGACTGCTGGTTTCATCGTGTGTGGAGACGCTTACAACCAACTATGACCTTTGTCTGCAAAAACTTAATAAAGTAACAGTATATTCACCTCTGACAGTCTTCCACAAGATCTTGGAGGGTGCTCTGAAGTGGAAGGGTCCTCGGGCAGGATTCACATTGCATCTCTTCCGAAGAAATGACATAAACTTCAATTTGTTCCTAAAAGCAATGCAAAAATAACTTGTTGAATATTGCATTAAAAATGAACAAAATTTAAAAAAAAATATTTAAAAATCAGATTACAATGATTACAACATGTGAACGTTCAGTCGCAAATTACCCAAATAATTAACATCATGTTAAGCTTAGCTACTATTTACATTTGAAGTTTTGGTCTTACTATGACTGACCTGTCGCTTAAAGCATTTTTTTTTCGCTTTGAAAGTCATTCCGACTTGGCGTTACTCTGTGGTTTTCATACAATTAAGTAAAATACAGTAAAAAAAAAAGCATTGCTTTGATTTGCTTTCAAGTCCAACATACCATTAGTATCACTCCAGTGGCTTTAGTATAATTCTGATGATCTTATCTGTTTATTTTTAATAAAGTTTTGTTTCTTGATTCATAAGTATCAGTAATAAAATATATTTCTAATATGGCCATTGTCTCACAAAAGTTTTAAGATTTATTGCCTTTGGTGCTATGGAAGTAAATAAATAAAATTAAGACCTGTAAGTTGAGTAAAGTCTCCTAAAATCTACTTTGCGAGAAATACGAGATTTAGGTTATACTACCACTTCACTGACCTGAAGAAGTTGCCGGATATGTTCAGCTGTTCGCATCGGACCACCACGACTTTGTTACCTTCCAGCAGGACCTTGGAAATGATTGCGGCCAGGCGGCCCAGTAGATGGCCACGGCCATCGATGACAATGGCCTGTAAAATTAATCAAAGTCAAACGTGCGACCACCACACCGCAAGCGTGTTATTATAACCTAAAAAACTTCTCAATTTTTAACGTAAACCGATTTTAATAAGATCGAATAAAACGAATTATGCATTATTTCTACAATTAAACACTGAATAACTAAACAAAAGAAGTAGTTTAATTTAAAATTTTAACACTAAAAAAATATAGCACGTGTACAAGTAAAAACCATTGAAAATATACAATATTAATACATTTTACGGTAATTCACACTTAGATCACAGAATTTACTATTTAATCCAATGTAAAAATATAACACAAACGAGATTTTACCTATAACTTCGCAATTTTTTAGCCTCACCTTATTACTAAAGCCCGTCATATTCGACAACAAAACGGAAAAGGCAAACTTTTTAAAACAAAATGGCGACCGGGATTAGGTAGTACCAACATAAAAAATAACTTAGTGCACGTTCATTTTGTTCATAGTTTGCAATAGTATAACTCTAAATACACCCTTTATAATCTGTGCCCCTATGTAAAAATATAACGCTACCTACTTGTTATTACTGTACTTTAAATCCTATATCTATAATAATTCAATATTTCTTAAAATATTATTTACCAAGGGCAAAAAATAATCAAGTAGTTTAATAAGTTTGTCAAATATTGAACGTAATTTTATAGGGATGTAATAATATTTAAGAATGTAATTGAATGATAGTTACATTAAAATAATATAATGCATGCCATTTATTATTGTTATAGGCTCCCAACGATTTACGTTAATTAGTTATTTTTTATGATAGTATATTTCCATATAATATAAATATGCAAGGTTCTGTTTCGTTATTTTCCGACGCGTTAGTAGTTTCATGTTAACAAAAAGTATTTTTAACTATAAAAAAAAGTAAACTATCATCACGACCGTATCGCTAGCGGGATGGTCAGAAACCACGCTTATAAATAAACGGATTCAGATTTATCCAACTTTACTATAGGCCAATCATGACAAGTGGCAAGCTCGTCGATGTCTCTAGTCTAGCGTACCAAACTCGAGAAATATCACAATTAAATTAAATATTAATCAAATTTATTTATTTAAATTAATAAATATTATTGTGTCCCGACCAGGAATCAAACCTCATACCTCCGAGCCTAAATGCACGGACTTAACCGCTAGACCAGAGAGGCAGTTATTTAAACTGTTACCAATAACCAATTAATAAATTATTATTTTTTGGTTCTCTTTTTTTTTTTTTTAATTGTCTTTAAAGGACATTGTACAGAATACATCAGTCCTAAACACGTAATTTATTTGTATAATTGTTCGGTACCTAGGTTTAGTTTATATTTATAATATTTTTTGATAGGGAATTAGAAATTATATACTGGCTGGTAAATTCCTTGTTCCCTATATTTCCATTTAATTCCTAACGTGGCGCCATCTAGTGGCTTACTTCAGAACAATGGCTGAGGTAAAAATCCTCTAGAGGCAGCGAGTCGTCATCGATCAGCCGTCGCGTATGGTCATGATTTCTCAACAAAAATAAGTAGTTCATCGTACTACTATCAGACCGCGTCGTGTCTACGTTTTCCGTCGGTGATCATCATCAGAACGTCCACGACCGCTGGTTTCCGAGTGTGCGCTAGCTAGCCGGCTCAACCCAAAACTATAAACTTTCGTGAAAGTGCTGTGCTAATAAAAACCCTATGTGAAACGATACAGTCCACACATATCTGCTGGATTCGATCTGGAGGCTTCCAGGAGGAAGACAGGTGACAGCCGGACCCACGTGAGTAACCTTTCTTTTCCTTTCCCTAAACTGTCTCCATCAGCCAGTAGGTATTTTCCCCTACAATAATATATGTTCATAACCGAGTTGGGGATCATCAAATTCCAGATGCTGCAGAAGTTGATGCTTTTTTGGAGTCACTGGCGGCATTATAGCCCAAACACGTCGGGTAAAATATGGAAGTCCACAGCGCGGGAAAACCGCAAAAAATAAACTTCAACTTGTGCCCCATATTTAAAGTCCAATTTATGGTTTTCCATAATTATTCACATTGTAGCACATTATTAAACAAAACAACACCACTTTTGACCAATAATATCCACAGTAAATTAATTTACAAAACAAAAACTTGCACTTGACATGTCCACGCAAAATGGCGCGAAGGACTTCTTAAAAAATCCTAAACTAAAAATCCCTTTAAACGTCAGTGTCACTGACAGTTGACGGGCTGGCTCGAATCCAAAATATTTTTATTGCAATTTTACAAAACTTACGTGTTCTTCTCAGACTGGGTTTACTTAATTACGAAGGTCTAGTGGTATGGTGAATCTCGCTCAAACGTAACCAGTACTTAGTCTTCAAGATGGAAATTCCCTACAAGAAGATATTTATTTACGCTTTAACATTTGTTGCTTATGCTTATACTGGAATGGGCTCCAGCATGTTACGAAACCTTAAGGATGCGGTGTTGTCTGCGGAGTCTGTGTTTGGAGATATGTTTAGGAATGCTATAACTATTGCTGAGAAGTTTAAGTCGTTGCACGAGGTTTTTGATGTTGCTGTAGAAGAGCACTGTGTATTCAGTTGTCCGGAAGGTACGACCTTGTTCTATTAGTCAAACCAATGTAATTCTAATTCTATTGTAGTGTTCATATAATTGCCCATGTGGTTTTGAGCAGCTGTGGCCGCACAGTATGAAATGCTTTGCTAAATTCCGAAGTACAACAAATAAAACTTTAACCACATTTGTAAAGGAAGGGCAAAGCACGAAAACTAAATGCAAGCCCACCTTGATCATTGGCTCTGCATCAGACTGGAAAATTCTCATGGATAAATTTGAACATCATAGGATCCCAGATGAACTAGCTGTATCAGCCTATACGCCAGACATCTTAGTGTTTTCTCGGAACTTGAAAAAACTTATCCTTATTGAACTTACCATATAATATTCCAAAAGACTACAACATGAAGTTAAATAAATATTATGATCTCAGCTTTATGCTGTGGAAGTTGGTGCAAGTGGAACAAATACTTTGCACCACTTACTGAAATAATTGGGCCTAAGCCTCTACCTAGCCAAAATGTTTAGGTTTAACACAATGATATTTCCCTGTCGTGACCACGGAATGAACCCAATGAGAAAATCCAGCAATACAAATATAGGATATCACTTCATGAATAACAGAGTTGTAAATATGTGGAACAAAATACCAGAGGACATATTAAAGTCCTCAACTGTAAACACTTTTAAAAATAAACTGGACAAGTGGCTAGTAACAATTGAAATAGACTATGGTGATAACTGACAATTTAATAAACTTTACACCAGTGCTTGATATAGGCATATCAGCAATGCGCTGCTCGCCTATTAATCAATAATAATAATAAGCATGTCTGCCGTCAATACATTTATGGAAAGAGCTTCCAAGATGACATTAAAGGAATCATACAGTATTTGGTTGGGTAGGGAGAGGAGTAGAATGGTGAGCGTATTATTGCGCAATAAAAAAAAAGGGATGCCTCCCTTTCAGCTGTCAGTTGCAAGCCCGAGACACTATTCTTCTCATCTCTTACCCACGCATGATGGACCCGGGACTCGCATGGTGAATCCATGCATTGCTTAGAAATTTGTCTTTTGAGCTTGCACAAACACTATTGTGCAGAAAAGCTACTGTAATCGAAATTTCTTTAAAATTGAGGATTTGAAATAGGTGGTAGGAGGACTGATGGTGGTAATATGCCCATGTTTCCGGGGCGGGAAAGTATCCGCCGTTCTTGTTGTTAAACCCAATAAAGTGTATCTACACGTTTGGACATCAGGCTCGAATTGCCATCATGACCCGTCAAGCCAGCGTAGTGTTAGTGTATAAAAAAGTATATATATATTGTATCCTTTTTGCGTAACTACATCCTATTAGCTTGGACAAGTTTGCTCTTGTAGTAGTGTAATAGACACATTTTATTATTTCCAGGTCAAAAACCAGTGAAGAATAAAAACCACATACCATCATCAGATGGCTGCGGTTCTCTTGGCTTTCAGATATCATCAGAATACCTGCCTTTAGAGCTGATGACCAAATGTTGTGATACGCATGACGTTTGTTACGACACATGTAACAGTGGGAAGGAAGTGTGCGACTTGGACTTTAAGAGATGTCTCTACAACTATTGTGATAGCTACAAGTCTGTTAACGTCGCGGGAGATGCTATTACTAAAGGTATTTTACAAAAATAAAAAGTACAAAAATCTGGGTTGATGGTGATTTCAGCACCAATAATACTGTATCGCTGGAGGCAGCATCCCATCTGCTTTTAACATAATTGGTACAGTTTGCTTATTTTATATAATATTACAAATAATGATATTATTCCATAAACTACCTAGATACAAGTTTTAGAGAAAAAAAATGCACATAAAAATGTATTTATTTCTGATGTTTGTTGCATTATTACCATCACAGCTCCTAGACCACCGCTGGAGATGGGTCTGGGAACATATTTCTGGAGAATTTGGTCCAAACGAGTTAGCGAAGGTATGATGTAAATTTCAATGGCAATCATCATCATCATCATCACGACCGTTTCCCTTTCGGGGTGGTCAGAAACCACACTTATAAATAAGCGGATTCACATTTAGCCAACTTTACTATAGGCCAATCATGACAAGTGGCAAGCTCGTCGATGTCTCCAGCGTACAAGTATTTGAAAAATACAGTATTTAATTCAAGTTTTGTCAATGATTTCGAAGTTGCAACCCCATCGCGCTACCCAATCATATTTTTTCTGTAATTGGTATTTAAACTTATTAAAAGTATTTGAAAAATACAGTATTTAATTCAAGTTTTGTCAATGATTTCGAAGTTGCAACCCCATCGCGCTACCCAATCATATTTTTTCTGTAATTGGTATTTAAACTTATTAAAAGTATTTGAAAAATACAGTATTTAATTCAAGTTTTGTCAATGATTTCGAAGTTGCAACCCCATCGCGCTACCCAATCATATTTTTTCTGTAATTGGTATTTAAACTTATTAAAAGTATTTGAAAAATACAGTATTTAATTGAAGTTTTGTCAATGATTTCGAAGTTGCAACCCCAATGGCAATGATAAATATATATCTACATTTATCTATGTTAAAAGAAATATTTTCTTGTTGTTTGATCCCGTGATTGTAATGACCGTAGTAGCTTCTTTACAATTAGTGTACATAAACTTCTTCCAATCTTCTTCAGGAAGGCCAGGATACCCGTCACATTTCTGCAGAACCCCGGAGTAACTTCTTCCATTACTTAAGCACAAACATTATTAATGTCTTCCATTATTTACGACAGAGCTTGCATATAAAAAATACAAAATATACAATCCTCAACTCAAACGTTTGCAAATAACATCTTTAATAGCATCAAGCGTTTAATAGTTAATACATTCCATTATATAACATCTGCACTTAAGTAACAGAAAAGTGACCAGACCAAACCCAAACCAGACATTACATGAATTTTGTATTCAAATGTCCCGATAATCACTATGGGATTTCGCAGAACATATTTTTTTTTTGTTTCAGGTTGTAAAGGAGCAGCCAAGTTGTTATTTACTGGCACTCTAACTTTGGGATGTAAATCTTATTTGGACGCACAGAAAAAGGCTTGCTACTGTCCTCCTGGAAAATCCAAGCACAAGAAATTTACAGGAAATGGAGAATTATAGTAAACTATTACACATGGTTTTTTTTTAGAATAGGACAAAGTGAGTGACATCAGTCTGTACCACTATACTCACTTAGATGCTTATTACAATTAAGACTAGTCATCTGCATAGAGTTGAATGACTGAGGTGTGACATTTCTGTGTATAATACTGATAAATAGTTCTTATTAAACTTACCGTTCCGTGGGAATCAAATATTCTGAACTAAACATGAAGTCGGAACAAATATTATGATACCATGAATGAAATGATCAGGACTTCAAGGATTCTTCAGGAATGTTCAAGACTCAGCTTTACGCAGTGGAAGTTGGGTGCAGGACGAATTCCAGCATGTTCTTTGCACCACTTACTAAAAGAATGGGGCCTATGCAGGTCTGCCGTCAATACATTTATGCTACAATCAACCAATAGAATGAGCTTCCAAAACAGCATCAATAGAATCATACAGTATTTGAAAGAGGAGCAGAATGGTGGATCTTGTTGCACAATAAAATAAATGTTTGTAAACGAACCTATTGTCGGTCGCAAGCCCAAGACACCACACTTCTCATCTCTCTTTCCCACACATAACAGACCCAGCACTAATGATGTGTTGAAATCCTATGTATCGGACAGAATATTTCAAGTAGTACTTCAGTAGGAACTACCAAAACGAATTTTGTGATATTTAATTAAGGATTGTTTAATATGTATGTATACATTTTGTTTTGTGTTAACAGAAAAATAAAATAAGAAATCTCAAATACAGAAATTTGGAAACTAGGCCATTTAAGTGAGTCTCTAAACACTTCATGAATAACAGAGTAGTAAATATATGGAACAAAATACATATTAAAGTTTAACTGTAAACACTTTTAAAATCAAATTGGACAAGTGGCTAGTGACAATCGAAATAGACTATGGTGATAACTGACATTTAATAAACTTTACACCAGTGCTTGATATAGGCATATCAGCAATGCGCTGCTATTAATCAATAATAATAATAAGTAGGAATTCAGTTACTGCCCCTTAGTCATGTACCTTTTAAATTATCGATGTTCAAAAAGAAAATTATAGGTTAAGAGGGTTTGACGCTATTGAATCCTTTTCATTTGCACAATCTAATATTTTCAAGTCCAACTGTACTTTGAGAAATGTAGTATAAATTAAAAGAAGTTTTTTTTGTATTTTTAAATTCCGCTAGACCACGGAGGCGGTCACTTCATCATCAGCCTGTGTCTCTCCACTGCTGGATGTAGGCCTCCCCCAAGGCTCGCACTTCACACGATCTTCTGCCACCCTCATCCATTCCCCACCAGCGACTTTCCTCAGGTCATCTGTCCATCTGGCGGGGGGTCGTCCCACTCTGCGTCTTTCAGTAGATGGTCTCCACTCCAGAACCCGTTTTACTCCATCGTTCATCGGTTCTGCGGCATATGTGTCCAGCCCATTGCCACTTCAGCTTGCTAATTTTGAAAGCTATATCGGGGTAACTTTGGTTCTTTATAGGCGGTCACTTTGTAAAATAGTAGTAATTCGTTATGATTTTGCTATTTTTCTGTCCAAAATTTGGTATATGAAAATGAAAATATGTTCATAATGTACATTATGTAGTTTAATTTAAAAGTGACTACATTTCTCAAGTACACTCAGACTACTATAGCACAAGCGTAAAACCCTTTAAAAAGAAAATAAATAAAAATTGTAACAGGCACTACCTGGCCAATTCCTGGTTTGATGTCAACTTATGGGATATATATTCATACGAATTAAATGTAAATTATTTTTTCAAAGTAATAATACAATATTTGTAAATAATGAGTTTTATTTCACCAATATAAGTTACATATCATAATTATTCGCCCTTGTGTAATACATTACATACTAAATTTAAATAATTTATCCTTAACATAGAGAAACAGGCCTTTTCTAAATACAGTCACCAAAAAGTACATCGGAACACTTTGCAGTTATTTTCCAAATTCTAAAAACTAGTAACAAAAATTTGCTCATTGGTTCTATTAATGCTTTGATTGATGTTAGAACTAGGAGTATAGGCGGTACTGCAGACTAACACCCGTATTCTAATAAATTTTTTCAACGCCTCCTCCATTTCTTCCAGCTGTCAAACAAAAAAAGTCTCAGTAATGGGGTGTATCAGGCAAAGCTTTTTGTAGATGTCGCTAGCGGCAATGGTACCTTGTCGCCTTTATCGCATGTTTTTATAGTTTTTTTTTATTTTTATAACAGAAAAATGCATTTTAAATTAACGTTACCTACCTTAAACGACTAATGAAGAAAGCTCACACCGTTTTTAAAAAGAAAAAAGGTTTTATTAATAGAACGGCAATTTTGAGATCACCATATCTTTCATTTCGCTTAGAAATCTCGATTTGTACACTTAAAAGCTGCTCACTTCGGCATAATATTCAGAAAATAATAAAAATACAAATGTTCTATGCAACTGACAGTTATATTAGGTACCATCTATCATGCGCCATCTATCATGATAAAAAGTTAGTGTTACACCCCATTGAGACGATGAAAGTAAAAAATGGCTAATGTACCAGCTTACATTCAAACCAAAACTGTCGGTTTGGCTCAATTTTATTTGAAAGGAACTGTTGAGTGGAGGAGGCATTGAGAATATGGGTGTGAGAAGCAGCGGTTGCTCAGGTGTAAGGCAGGTCGCTCGGATTAGCTGGAGTTTGAACGACTATGCTATCAAGGCCCTGCTGTAATTGTATTCTTGATCGATGAAATAACACACTTAGAAGGTTGTTACGCTTTGCTAACATCTCGCTCGCACACTACAACATTTTAAAGATTTTTTAAGACCGAGTGAACCATCTTTTGAGAAATACAGTCAATCAAATTTGTAGGTAGGAATATAATTACTGTCATTTGAGACATATATTTACTTAATTTGACAGAGAACAATAACAAAAACATTTGATAATGATTTTTCTTTACCTACTATTTTACTAAAACAAATCTATGATTAATATAATATGTATAAAATATCCCAAAATTTATTTCCTAGAAAGATGTTTGGTATTTTTTTAAAAAGAACACTTGTATTGTGTGCGAGCGAAAATGATGCGAAGTTTTAAAACCAAAGATTTTGTAAGACGACGCGCGTGCCTCTACTAGATGTGTCACGCGCATTACGGAATCGTACCGAAGAGTTGTCATATACGACAACTTGCGCGTCAGTCTGCATTGCCGTCTGTGATGTTTGCACTTATGTACAATGGCAAATTAAAGTTTGTGTGAATTAATGTTACTCAATCTTGGACTTGGTCTAGATATTGACAAAAATTAAAAATTGACATATTTTTTGGGCAGATGATTTTATTTTTCAATTGACAACTGTTGCGTGTCTGTCTTTTTTAGGGTTCAGAGATAAAAGTATCAAACCCTTATGATAGATGACTTCAAATATCTCCAAAACTACCTACGATTTGTCCCTGATGATTTATTTTTGCTCTCAATGTTGTACGTATTGATGAATAAATCATGTTAGCTATACCTACATACTTTCTGTTACAACCTCTGTATACATGTTGATGAACAATATATATAACCATAGAAACAAATATATTTTTTCCGTCAGAGCAAGACTTGGTCTTTTTTTTGCAACATTAGTGTGTGCTGCTTCACTTGGAACGAGCCGTAATTAGTTGGCTGCAGATGTGCGTGCCATGTGTATGTTAAATTGATAACTGTTGTAATAGTGTACTGGTGTCGCGTCTAGGCACCACATCTAGTAGAGGAGCGCGCGTCGTCTATTTTCAAAGATTTTTTAATACTGACTGTACTTTTGAGAAATGTAGTCTATTAACTTTCTAGGAAATAAAATCATGGACATTTAGAAATATATCAATCATAAGTAGAGTATCATCACGACCGTTTCCCTTTCGAGGTGGTTAGAAACCACGCTTATAAATAAGCGGATTCACATTTAGCCAACTTTACTATAGGCCAATCATGACAAGTGGCAAGCTCGTCGATGTCTCCAGCGTACTAAACTTGAGAAATATCACAAATGAATTAAATATTAATTAACTGTATTTATTTATCGAACCCGAGTCTCCGAGTCTAAATCCACGGACTTAACTGCTAGACCACGGAGGCAGGAGGAAAAATAGAGGTAAGTTGTTATAAAATGTTTTTCTCTGTCTAAAATTAGGTATATAAAAGTGAAAATGTGTCCAAACTGTCAGTAATTTTATTTCCTAAAAAGTTAGTAGACTATTTTTATTAAAAGTACACTCAGACTAGATTTTGTTTGTAAATATTTGATTGTCCAACCGCTCTTCTGTAAAGGATATCTGTCTCAACATTGGCTCTGACTGGATAGAATTACTATAATAACTGACCAACATTGGCATCTAAGTGTGGAGCCAATGTTTTTCAAAACAAATAAAGAAATGAGCCAATATACTTTTTGCTTACTACTAGGTTTTTTATATCGTTAATACTAAAAAATATATAATAATATAAATGGACGTATCTAATAAAAAAAAAACATATTTCATAAATTGTATCTTCAAGCTTACAAAAATAAAGCCAATTCCTAGATTAAGTAAATGCATGTAAAAATATTTATAGAATATAATAATAGTATGGGGATTATTTGATTTTTGATCCCGGGCCATGTTTCTTAAAAAAAGTCTCTATGTCAAATCATTCTATTAACAGCTGTTCGGGATTTTTATTTCATTATAACTGTCGTTCCGAGACACGATAATAGTAACCTAAGCACGCTTAAAGCCGTTCCGAGACATGCATAAACTGTATTGCCAAAGCTTTGTGACGTCACAAAACATTCCTTGCGCTCAGGCTGCTCACGATATTGCTCTGAGCGCTGCGCTGTCAGTTGTTTGTCATAATGTAGCTCGCCATTTTCGAGTTTATTGATTATTAGGTTTTCTTTTAAATTATTTAATATTGTAATTCGTTTATACTGTTTCTATATTCTAAAACAAATCTATAATTAATATTTAAGTAGGAAGTAAATAAAAAATGTCTGAAACACGGCAAGTTATTTTAGAAGACCAAAATAAGTTAATAATAGTAAACGTTACACATATAAAGATGAATGAACCGAGAGATGTGTTTGTTAGTATTCATACTTAAAGATGTGGTATCAGCAATTTGTCTTCCCTACATTTAAAAAAAAACTTATTATGTTATGAATAAAAATTTGATTTAGCATCGTGATATTTGATTAGGAACGACTGTCAGTATCATATGCATTCTAAGCGCTCTGAGCATGATACGGAACGAAGATTAGTGCAACTAATGGATGTCACAATGCTTTGGAAAAACAAAATAAATATTTTAATATAAACAATTTTTAGCCTCAAAATTGACCAAATTTAATATAATACTTTCGTTCTAGGCGCTATGGCTAGAACAAATAATAATTTTGACAGAACGACGGCCAGTAAAATAATCTATGATCAATATTTTGATATATACAACATGATTTGTAGTTAACTTGTCACTTAGGTTATTTAAGCTTACCTTAAACATGTCAAAAGATAATACTGGAACTCTTTGGCGACAATTTATAGAGAAACGGCGTAAGGTGATGGGGCGGCGCAGGCATCTTGACGCTTTTAAACGTTTCAATACAATTGTGAATTATACTCAAGCGGCGGTCACCTGTTCAGCGTCGCTAGCAGCACGTCGTTTCTTATACAGTAGGATCAAAAAATATTGAAAATAAATATCTCTGCACATTAATTAGTTGCAGCAAAGCCGCTTGCATCTTCTTCATCTAAAGAGAACCATTAATAAAGTAATTAAAGTATGATTTCAGATATTAGGATTATTTCAATGTCAGATAAATAGTTTTGTCTTGAGAAACATGGCCCTTTGGTTGCTTAGTATAAGTGTGAGCGTAGTTTGTAGAAGATGTGTCGCAGTCTATGTGAGAAGGAGTTTGATCTCCTCCTTCTCTGCAGCCTCCAGGTATGGCGTGCCATCAGGTGTCTGACCATTTTTTGAAGCACCCTGGAAATAAAAAAGGACCATGCGTCAAATTGGCATCAACTTTAATTCCATTGCAGAAAGAAGATATGCACCATAGAATTAATTTGAAGTATTTTTCAAAGTTCTCTACTTAAGACTTTCATATTCGGTTCAGACATAGTTTAGTTAACAAACTATTATTAGCAACTTTACTACTCGCCGATGTTTCTAGTGTACCAAACTCGAGAATAAAACAAATAAATTTAATGAATTATTGTATCCCAACAGAAATTAAACTCGGGTCTCCGCAGACTTAGCGCTAGACCACAGAGGAACTAGCATTGCAGAAAATCAACAAAAACACAATAAGAAAACTAATTCTATTTTTTATGGCACAGTTAAGATGATTTCACCAGTTAAACATACTTAAAACCTAAAATTATTAGTACTTAAAACTAGTTCAAATCCATAATTTTACACACATTAAATATTTAGACACCGGAATTCAACCACAAAAATAATTGTAGAACAGTGGAGTGGACTAGAATGTTCTAGAAATGAATTGATCTAATTTTTTACTAACAATGTGGTTAACACATTATGAGTACAAGGTACATAATTTAAACTTGTTTACTAGTAAACTGTTTTATTTAGCATTACAGGTGACCTTGCTCTCATTTATTGGTGAGACAGACACAATCTAAAAATAACAGCAACTGTCAACTAACCGCAACAAATTTTTAAGATTTATAAATTAGTAGTGTGTACTAACAACTAGGATTAGTGGCCTGTTCACAAAATGGCGCCACTGGCGATCAGGTGACAATCTGTCAGCAGTAGAGAGAATAAAGAGTGAAAAGTTACAAGATGATAGTGTGAAAGAGGAGTATATGAAATGCGTCAAAGATAAACTTATCAACTTGAAAGATGTGAGCAAAGATGTAGAAGAGTGTTGGAAGTACCTAAAAAATGGTATGGTAGAATCGGCAAGAGAAGTATGTGGAGTAGCAAAAAAGCGAGCAACCAAGGGTGACGCGTGGTGGGATCAAGAGGTCAAAGATTCGGTAGAAAGAAAGAAGAAAGCTTGGATAGATTACGTTGCTTCGCTGAATATGAATGAAAGTATAAAAAGAGAAAAAAAAGAGTTGTACCATCGCTGCAAGAATGAGACTAAATCTTTGGTTAAGGAGAAGCGTGAAAGATGTAAGGAAATAGGTGAAAATAGGATGACGAGCAACTTTAAGGAGAACTCCAAACTTTTCTGGAGGGAAGTTCGGAAGGCCAAAGGTTGCTTGTCATCTTATCGAATGAACAGAGTGAAATCAAAAAGCGGTAACATTCTTGCAAACTCAAATGAGGTGTTGCAGCGATGGAATGAATATTTTAGCGAGATGTATGCTAGTGGTACTCCTAACGACGTCACGACGGGTATTTTACCTCCAGAGCTATCCACAACTATAACGTCCACTTTTAAGGAGGAAATAAGTGTGCAAGAATTGCAATCGGCAATTAGAAGCCTGAAGTGTGGCAAAGCAGCGGGAAAAGATGGAGTGCTCGCTGAAATGATCAAATACGGAGGTATACCGGTCTGGAACGCTTTCCACCTACTGTGCAACCTTTGCTGGCAGGAGGGAAGAGTACCGGAGGACTGGCGACAATCAGTCATCGTTCCTTTATACAAAGGTAAGGGATCTAGATTGGACTGTGCCAACTACCGAGCCATTAGTTTGATCAGTTTGGCGAGCAAGATGTATGGCAAGATTCTCACGAAACACTTGCAAGAGAAGACTGAAGGTCTTTTATGGGAGGCACAAGGAGGCTTTAGACCTGGAAGAGGATGCACTGACCAAGTCTTTTCGCTCCGCAATATCACAGAGAAGTTTTTGGCCTTAAACCAGAAGGTTTTCTGTTCTTTTGTGGATTTGGAAAAGGCTTTTGATAGAGTTGTAAGAAAGAAGCTTTGGGACATATTGCCGGAGTATGGAGTGAATGACAAACTGCTACAAGCTATACAGTCCCTGTACAAGGGCTGCAAAGCTTGTGTGCGGGTGGAGGGAGGTATGTCGCCTTGCTTTGAATCCCAAATGGGCGTCAAACAGGGTTGTGTGCTTTCTCCTAGATTATTTACTCTATATCTCGACAAATGCCTAAAAAGAGTGAGAGAGAGTGACTGTGGGATAAAGATGAGTGATCTAGTGGTGAACTGCCTGCTTTATGCAGATGATGCTGTTCTTATGGCATCGTCCGAACAACAACTGCAATCACTAGTCACAAGAATGAAGGAGGGATGTGCAGAAAAAGGACTCCGTTTGAATGCGAGAAAAACCAAGGTACTAGTGTTTCAAAGAAGAAGGATGACAACCGTGACGATAAAGATTGATGATGAAACTCTAGAACAAGTAAATGAAATTATATATCTGGGCAGTGTTTTCACTGCGGATGGGAAGTACGATAGGGACGTTGAAAGAAGAGTGAACGCGGGAAATAGTGTTAACGGTGCCCTGGGGTCACTGATCGGCAGTCGAAATGTCAGTGACAAAGCTCGGCTCGCCATACACAATGCCATGTTGGTACCAACACTGATGTATGGAAGCGAGAGGTGGATACGTCAGAATACGCATGAGAGTAGGGTTAATGCAGTAGAAATGCGGTCGTTGCGGCGGATATGTGGCGTCACTTTGGCGGACCGCATACGTAACGTCGAAATACGGAAAAGGGTTGGTATGAAGGAAAGCATAGGGACAAAAATAAGGAAAGGCATGCTACGATGGTTCGGGCATGTTGAAAGAATGAGCAATGAAAGATTGACGAACCAGATATATAATGCGATAGTTGTAGGTAAAAGAGGCCCTGGCAGACCGAGACTCACATATCACGATCAAATAAATAAAACACTGACTGAAGGTGCATTAAAAAGTCTTCGTAACCAAAGGGCATGTATGAAGAGGTTAATGAATGTCGACGAAGCGAAAGAAGTATGTCGTGATCGTGTCAAATGGCGCTCAATTGTCTCTGCCTACCCCGCAAGGGATCTGGCGTGAAGATATGTATGTATGTAGTGTGTACACTTTTTGCAATACTACTTTATCTCCATGAACTCTTGAATCACTGAAGCCTCGCTGAGATGTAGCTTCTCTTAGCGTGTTCTACCAGCTAGACTATGGTCAGTGCTCTGAAGAACCTTATCCCTTTCTCTCCATTCCGCAACCATGCGCAGGACAACTCCAGTCAAGTAATACCATAGTTTGAGAAAATTTATCAGAAAGTATTCTTAAAATTTAGGAATGGATGTGGGGTGTAAGACATCAAAATCTAAATATATGACCCTACAACCATCTGAAAGTTTTGTTGCTGACTACTACGGCCAACACCGAGTAAATAGCTAGTTAAATATAAAGTGACTTACATGTTTGAGCAGTGTCTTCACACAATCAGTGTGCCCTTCCCAGATGGCGGCCAGCAATACAGAAATGCCATGTTTATCTATCACCTGAAATAAAAAATAGTTTTGTTTTTGTCATTTATTATGTACGACAATTTTTGACAGTTTATGATGCCTCTGTTAAATATTTATTACAAAAAAAAATTTAAAGAAAAAATGAATACATATAATAGATACTTCGGTTTTGTTTAAAGTTTTATTATTGATTAATAGGCGAGCAACGCGTTGCTGATATGCCTATATCAAGCACTGGTATAATAATAATAATAAATTATTTATTGTACAAAACCAATACATGTGCAGGTACATAGACAAGCTTAATGCCGTAAATGTATTTTCTACCAACTAACCTTTGTGACTGAGATATGTAATAAATGGGTGCAAAGGTTACGAAGAAAATAGATAGTTCAAATTATTTATTACTATATAAAACACAAATTAATATCAATACATACTTATTATATGCAATACAATATACATAGATAAACATCCTAAATAAATATACACCTAAAATAATATTAAGTTCATAAAATTGTCAGTTATCACCATAGTCTATTTCTATTGTCACTAGCCACTTGTCCAGTTTCTTTTTAAAAGTGTTTACAATTAAGACTGCAATATGTCTTCTGGTATTTTGTTCCACATATTTACATCTCTGTTATTCACAAAATGATATTCATTATATTTTCCTTTATCATTAAAATGATATTTAAATATTATGTAATGTATTGATCTAATCTTAAAGGTTTTGATCAGTCCAGGTTAAAATAAATTCTTAAAATGTGTGAATTGAAGGAGAATTTTGTAGACTTTATTTGTCTGTCAGAAGTTTTGACAAATCACAGGAAATACTCCAGAATAAACAATATATATGTACTTTATGATATGCTTGTTGTCAATATAAATTTTCATATTACACAACAACTTATGCACACAAATACAGACTCACATGCACATGTCTTCGCACTGAACACATGCATATACTGACATAGCTTGCACCAAGCCCGACCGATAGTATATGTCAGTGCAACATAATCTAAATAAATACATTGAAATGTATACTCCACCAAAAGTCTGTGCTGCCATTCAGTTATGATTTAAATGGGCCCTTAAGGTCGAATTTGTATGAAACTTGTTCTGTGTTATTATTCTAAATATATAAGTATTTTAGGTATGCCACTTACATTGGGATCAGCACCTTTGTCCAATAAGTAATTTAATACCACAGTCTGTCCATAGTCAGCGGCGTAATGTAAAGGAACTCGGCCTTCGATATGCTCATTCACATTAATTTTCTGAAAAATAAAGACATCAAAAATCGGCCATCTCGAGGGGAGTTATCAGATAACAATGACAACATAAAAAGTAGATAATATTAGGAAATCTAGGAGATGTGATTCATATGGGTTTTTTTCTTCCAAAAACAGCTAGAATTACCCAAATTCTTTGAGAAAATCAGGCTTTCTCTTGTCCGGTGATTTACATAAATCTTTTAAATGGCGAAAGTTGATTGTTTTACCTTGTTCTCGATAATGTCCTTGACTTGGTCAATATCGCCGTTTTTAATTCCCCAAACTAACTCACTCATTTTGCCGTATTTTCAGTATTTTTCCGTATATTTTTCGGAAATTCTTTTTCTTAACTCGACCTACAAGGGTGGCGTATTTTGACATATGATTTATCAGTCAGATATAATCAATCATATCATTTGCATCCGAATAATTAATTGAATAGAAAATAGCGGGGGCCGCGACGGAAATTCCGGAATCCGGCAAACATATCATATCCATACATAATACTTAAAATTACTTATTTGTAAATATTAATTACTTGTTTGCTGTAGAAACAAGAGGGCTGGCTCTTTCTTGGATCAAATAATCAGTTTGATCTGCTTGTAATGTAGCAGCGCGTGGGTCCTAAGAGGTCAAGGTGAGGTGGGAAGGCGCTAGGGTGTCCGCACAGGCATCGTACACTAAATGATCGTTTTCAATTTCTGTGCGACTTCCTCTTCGCTCTTTCTCTATTAATCAATTAAAAATCCCGCCACATTCGTCCAGCAGATGTTTAGATTATTACACAGTATCAGCAGCTCGCCACCGAACCGACTCTTCATATTCGTAAAGAACCATAATTTACTTATGTTTTAAAAATTTGCCCACTAAACACTTTCACAAAAAGCAAGACGAGTATACATAACTTGACTAAATCGGTATATTATTGTATGTATATATATACATATAATATGTAACCAGTATATGTATTTATTTATAGATTTAATTTTTTTTTACTCATAAATCTCATTATCTCAAATATTAGCGGTCATGCACCTTACAAACCCTGCTCACATTTCCCAAAGATTAGCTGTTAGAAAACGTTTTTAGGCTTTAAGCTCGCCTGTGTACTGCAATATGTATTATTTTCTGTGCAATAAAGAATTTATCAATCTATTATCTAGCTTAAAGCAAACCAAGGAACAGCATTATTTAATAAATATTGTTACATTATTTAATTGAATTCTCGGGCAGGTAAAATAATTGATAGTTACTTTTTTTTTTGGTTCTATTCTCCCGATGGATGATGAATGAGATGATAGGGAAGGCAAAGCCCATACAGCCAAGTCTGACGTAATATATCTTTGTTTTTCATGAATATCTAAATAAATATCTAAAAAACTAGTCGACGTCTCTGGTGACCCACGGGCTGGCAGCTTCCTCGCTGAAAAGATTAGTATTGAAATTCAACGAGGAAATGCTGCCAGTGTTTTGGGCACCATGCCGCTGGACAATGGCCTGGAGGAAATTTTTATATTATAAGGTATGTATAATTTTTTTTTTTATTATATTTAATTTGTTATTTAGATTTAGTTTATTTTTTTAGGTTAATTATTATATTGTAATTCTTTTATATTGTTTGTATATTACTTCGAATAAAAATTTCATGAATTAATGAGGTCATCATCAAATTCCAGATGCTGCAGAATTTGATGCTTTTCTTGGAGTCACTCGCGGAACCATCCACTGCTCAAACACGTCGGCTAAAATATGGGAGTCCACAGCGCGGGAAAACCGCAAAAAATAAACTGCATCTTGTGCCCCATATTTAAAGTCCAATTTATCGTTTTCCATAATTATTCACATTGTAGCACATTATTAAACAAATCAACACCACTTTTGACCAATATCCACAGTAAATTAATTTACAAAACAAAAACTTGCATTTCACCCCATTGATAGTTACTTTTTTCTGCCTGATTGTTACAGTTAGCTGTCAGTCGGTTTAAATTTGAAATTTTTATGGGATTATTTGTTTATTTTTATGATTTTTCCATATTTCTTGTGCATATAATAAATAAATTTATTTAAAATGAATAAAAATAAAGTGATGGACTTATTCAATATGTCTGATGATGTGCATGCGGCTACAAAATCTGTTGTGGTATGATAAAAGCTACATAATGATAATGAAATGTACTTTGTGGTTTTTAAGATTTTATGGTCTAAATTTATTTGCAGGATATTATTACAGAACAAGTTTGGCCACTTATGCTAAAAGTTAAGCATAAACTAGTGGTAGAACAAAGTTCTATGCCCGAAGAAAACATCGAAAGAATAACTAATGTTTTTAAGCTTTGTGGCAGTCAAATAAAGAAATGTTTATTGCAACTATTTGAAATATTCAAACTGGAGCATTTACACAACTGTATACTCAAGGTAACTTCCGTAATCATTATTACTACTCCTAGAATACAGAATCCTAGACCTCCCCTGCTGGAGATGGGCCTTCCAGAACATATTTATGGAGAATCCGGCTACTCTAGCCAGACTGATTTTGGCGAGGGTCTGATGACAGTTTATTAAAGATTTTACAAGTTGGTATTAGTAGAACCAGTACCAAAGGCTTAACTATGAATCTTTGCCACGGGAATGGCAGTGTTGTAAATCTTTGACTATACCAGGGTGCGACTGCAAACTATTGAAATTGTTCTTATGCTAGGCAGTCTAAAGGTAAATTGTACAAAACTGTATTTAATTCCATTATTTCTAGACTACCTTAGTGGTATAGTAATTAAGACTTTAGATTTAGAGGTACAGGGTTTGGTTTTTGGTTAATAACACAAATTAAGGTATTTTTTTCTGCCAGAGATATGAACATGTCTATATGTTATGTTGCAACACTTAACATGAAAGGCTAAGATGGCTAAAATAGGGTTTTTGACCACCCATAACGAGGGATTATAGTTGTGATGATATTTTAGTCTTTTAAACAAGCCTGCTCCACCAAAATACCTTAAGGACAACTTTGCCTTTGACAACTTATCCTAATGCACCCCCTTACCTAAAATGTCGTTTCCAATTCTTATGTGACCCCACAGCCTTTCACTTCGTTCTTCCCATAATAACCTACTTAAAATACCTCCCCACTCTTCCAGCAGATATTCAGATTCCTTTATGTAGGACATTTATTTATGTATAAGTACTATATGTTTGTAATTAATGTGTGTTTTATATAGTAATAAATAATTTCAACTATCATTTTTCTTCAGCTGCACCTGCTTATTACATATCTAAGTCACAAAGGTTAGTTGGTAGAAAATGCATTTACGGCATTAAGCTCGCCTATGTACCTGTACTTGTTTTGGTTTTGTACAATAAATAATTTATTATTATTATCTCTTCTTTTCACAACAAATTTCTTTGCTCTTATCACAACACACATCTGCATTTATTTTAATTTTCAGGATAGTCGATTATGCCTCTTGGAAAGGTTGTCATGGTGTGTAACAAAACTGGATACAATACACAGTTGTTTGGACACAAAATCTCCACAATTTGGTCACAACGAGTCCACAGATTCCCTTTTCGTCACTCCTATGTACTTTGTGAACTGGATTGATCACACCTTTGAGTTGTTAACAAATCTATCCAATATTATTTATAGAGAGGACTTTAAAAATTCTGAGTTATTATTTGATATATGGAAGAATGAGGTAACTATTATATATTATTTTTATTATATATTGATTGTGATGTGACATGGCCTGATGGTAACCGGTATGCAAGGTCCATGAATAGGAGCAACTGACATCCCATATCAGTTCTACCATTATGCCAGCTTATCAATATTCTGTTCCATAGTCACAACGGAAAAATATCATTGTGTTAAACAAAAACATTTTGGCTATATGGGGGCAGTTACATCTTCCTATTAGAATTTTAAATAGCTCAATTACATCTCTCCTCATTCTGCCATCCCTGAGATTGTAAGCTTCAAATATTTAAGCATTTGGTCATATGACTTTTTCCTTAAGCAGTGTGGAAGTTTAGTTGCCCGCCTCTGTACTCTTTTAAGAATTTCTATATCTTAAGTAAGTTTATAGTATTGAAAACGATATTCGAATAAGTATAGAAACACTACTGACTTAGCCACGGATGCAGTATTTTGCAGAATCTTTTATAAGGCAATTCTTTCCATACCTATTTTTACACTTTGCTTGAAGGACTCCCCGTTATAGGAATGAGGAAACATGATGGCTGGAAAAGCATATAGTCTTCAGCATGTGACAGATTTAGGAGTCTCTAAATTTACGGGTGTGCTTATTTTGCATGTGGTTTGGTTGGCAGCTCTTCAAAACACTCACCATAGCTTGTAGACCTTGCTCAGGGATATAAATGATAAGAATATAATTTTATTTTTCAGTTGTTAGATTGTGTGAGATCTCTTCATATATCTGTGGATGAATTGTTATTATCTGCACTGACTCTGGGCAAGTATTGTCTGCCCGTTGACCAAAACATTGTCTCCACCAGGTGTCAAGTTGTAAGTATAAAAAACAAATATTAACCGCTGGTTTTTAAAAGAAACAATTACCATCAGACCCTTGCCAACCCGTTTGTCCAGCGCGAGAATGGCCGGTTTTAGCCCAAATTTATTTAAAACTTTATTGCACAAAGTTCAAAGGTGGAATTAATGACTTTAACTTTCCAGATTTATGTTCTGGAAGGCCCCATCTCCAAAAGAGGTCTAGGACGCTGTGTTCTAGGGCCAACAAAAGTGTATTTCTCATTGGTACATTCCAGAGCTGGAACATCCTTTTTAGGATTATGAGGAAAGTGTTCGTATAACTGATCCACCACTATATGGGGTGACTTTGTACGGTCTTATGTAAGACTAATATGTCATTCTATTGGTAGAAAGAAACAAGTGAAGTCTGAAATGACAAAAATATTTGGCTTCTACATTTTAAAATTGGCAGTTCAGAATCAAATATTTCAAAAGACCACAACATAAATTCGAATAAATATTTTGATCTCACAGAAGAAATGATCAGGAACGGGTTCAAGACTCAGCTTTATGCAGTGGAAGTTGGTGCGAGAAGAGTTCCGGCAAATTCGTTGCACCACATACTTAAAGAATTGGGCCAAAGCAGGTATACTGTCGTTATGGAAAGAGCTTCCAAGATGGGTTTAATGGAATCATACAGTATTCGGTTGGGTAGGGAAAGGAGTAGAATGGTGGATGGTGAGCGTCTTGTATATAGAGATACTATTATACTATTTTTATAAATTTCAGGTTTTACGTGAAGCAAAGGCATTGATGACCGAACTAATAAAAGGCGATCTTGACGGAGAATGTGTAATTACTGTAGATTCATTAAAACTGCCCATAATGCCGTCAAACGTTAACATTCTCATAGATGTGCTGAAAGACGTATTATCTGCACTTGAAACAAATACTAACACGGCCTTACTAAACCTTCTAGTACATTGCTTTAGCTACAATATATCACCTATAGAAAAGCTAAAAAACCATTTCGAAGAACATAAGGAAAGGTGTGAATGTGGTTTTAATAGAAATATGGTCGATGATTGCAAATGCATAAAGGAATTTGATTTATACAACGAAAGGTTGCTGCAAATTGGATTCTTTGCCATTTCCTGCTCAACTGATCAGAATCGTAAGTATTCTCATTCTAAGAGTAAAATTAATTAGTAGCTTTTAAGTAGTTTTATTTATATTATATTAGTATATCTATAGTATGACTTATTTATGTATTAGTATGTAAATTGTATGTAGATATTAGTATGTATATATTTATATTACAATTATATTTCTGTTTTATTTAAATTTCATCTAATTTTTAATTGCACCTACCACCTATCCTGTCTAAATGTCCTAAAGGTTTGGCTGTCAGAGAATGCCTAGCGGCATTAAGTCCGCCTTTGTACATAGTGCAATAAAGTTTTAAAAAAAAAAAAAAAAAAAAAAAAAATTACATTATAAATTTCATTGCTAAGTAAAGTATCATTGCAACCGTTTCCCTTTCGGGGTGGTCAGAAACCACACTAATAAATAAGTGGATTCACATTTAGCCAACTTTACTATAAGCCAATCATCCTCTTTCCAGAATACAATCAAAATACAATGCTCATGCTGCAAAATTTCCAGATATTGACATCTTCGGAGACTCCCAAAGAGTAGTAGTAGTAGTAGAATGGTGGATGGTGAGCGTATTATCGCGCAATAGAAAAAAAAAGGAGGCCTCCTTTTCTTAAACCAGCCAATTGTCGGTCGCAAGCCCGAGACACCATTCTTCTTATCTCTTACCCACACACGATGGACCCGGCACCCGCACGGTGAATCCATGGAATGCTTAGAAATTTGTCTTCACATAAACTGCTAAAACAACTTGCCCAAAATTTATAAGTCAATTTTATGTATTTTTTTTTTTTTAATAATTTTAATTTCAATTTATTTTACTTTATTACTTGAAGTAGGTAATATTTTAGTTATTTTCGTTACTTTTTTTTTCTTTCTAAAAGGAATTGTATGTTAATATATATATATTTTTAAATTGTTTCAGCTTTAGTTTTTCGAATAATATTTAGTTTTTGTATACTTATTGAAAATTTTATAATTTTGTTATTTCTTATAGGCAATAAAGGTTACTGTGGTAATGTGGAGGTCGCCTATAATAAGTGCAGCATCTAACTTCTGATTTAGTGTTAAGTACAAATAAGTGTGTGATGTTAGCACTGTTGGCTACCCTATTATAAATATATAAATAAATGACAAGTGGCAATATTGTTCATTCCTAAGGCTGCACAGAAATATATTAAATGCAATAAAATAATTATAAACAATAAGAGAAAATGCCTACTGGATGTACCTACATCCAAAAAAGCGTTACAAAGCTCCTATCTTGTATTTGGCCCCAGAGCCATAAATAAGTATGTCCAAGATCTAGGAGGTGACAAGATAGAAACATTATTACATAGACAACTCTTCACTAGGTTCAAAAAATGGCTCAGTCAGAGGGATTACACGGAAACTGAAAACCTTCTAGCTGTCGTTAGGTAGTCTGGCCTCTTCACCGATCCACGCTGATATACACATACACACACAACTACATATACACTCATACCTCCAGACCCTCACAGAACAATTTTGGTGGGTATTGGTTTGTGCTGTTGTTTAATAATAAAATAAATTGTATTTGCTGTCGACCGGATAAAAACAAAATGGTATGCTACCTACGGCACGGTTGCTACCAGTGCATGTCATTGAGCATATAAAAATGTTTTAGCTTTCTTTTCGTACCAACCTATTGTCGGTCGCAAGCCCGAGACACCATTCTTCTCATTTTTTACCCACACACGATGGACCCGGCACCCGCACGGTGAATCCATGGAATGCTTAGAAATTTGTCTTCTCATATTGTGATATTATATTTTTTTTATTAGGAATTCTCGAGGTCCGAAGCGCTATAGCTAGCCTAGAGTCGTTGGAGCCACATTTGGTTCCAGCAGTAGTGATGTCCCCCGGAGCGCACGCACACTGTCTCGCTGACACCTGGACGGGGGAACTGGCCACACTCAGAGACAATGTGTTCCTTATAGTACATCCTGGTGCATTTGTAGAGGTTAGTCACTCATATTTACAGATAAATCAACTAAAGATATATTTAAGTTTGTGGTAGTGTAATACAGACAGACTCTAAAACCGGAATAAACCAGTTTGCGTTTGTGGTAGTGTAATACAGACAGTCACTAAAACCGGAATAAACCAGTTTGCGTTTGTAGTAGTGTAACACAGACAGTCACTAAAACCGGAATAAACCAGTTTGCGTTTGTAGTAGTGTAACACAGACAGTCACTAAAACCGGAATAAACCAGTTTGCGTTTGTAGTAGTGTAATACAGGCAGTCACTAAAACCGGAATAAACCAGTTTGCGTTTGTAGTAGTGTAACACAGACAGTCACTAAAACCGGTGTAAACCAGTTTGCGTTTGTAGTAGTGTAATACAGACAGACTCTAAAATCGGAATAAACCAGTTTGCGTTTGTGGTAGTATAATACAGACAGTCACTAAAACCGGAATAAACCAGTTTGTAGTAGTGTAACACAGACAGTCACTAAAACCGGAATAAACCAGTTTGGTTTATAGTAGTGTAACACAGACGGTCACTAAAACCGGATTAAATCAGTTTGCGTTTGTAGTAGTGTAATACAGGCAGTCACTAAAACCGGAATAAACCAGTTTGCGTTTGTAGTAGTGTAACACAGACAGTCACTAAAACCGGAATAAACCAGTTTGCGTTTGTAGTAGTGTAATACAGGCAGTCACTAAAACCGGAATAAACCAGTTTGCGTTTGTGGTAGTGTAATACAGACAGTCACTAAAACCGGAATAAACCAGTTTGCGTTTGTGGTAGTGTAATACAGACAGTCACTAAAACCGGAATAAACCAGTTTGCGTTTGTGGTAGTGTAATACAGACAGTCACTAAAACCGGAATAAACCAGTTTGCGTTTGTAGTAGTGTAACACAGACAGTCACGAAAACCGGAATAAACCAGTTTGCGTTTGTAGTAGTGTAATACAGGCAGTCACTAAAACCGGAATAAACCAGTTTGCGTTTGTAGTAGTGTAACACAGACAGTCACTAAAACCGGTGTAAACCAGTTTGCGTTTGTAGTAGTGTAATACAGACAGACTCTAAAACCGGAATAAACCAGTTTGCGTTTGTGGTAGTGTAATACAGACAGTCACTAAAACCGGAATAAATCAGTTTGCGTTTGTGGTAGTGTAATTCAGACAGACTCTAAAACCGGAATAAACCGTCTTCTGCTAACAGCTTATTAATGATGAGTAAATGCTTATAATAGGTTTACACGTTTTTTTTTGCCTTTGAATGTTTAAAAAGTGGATTCAACAAAAATATTTTTTTTCTCCTAAACCTAATAAGTGAGTATATCTTTTTGTTATAGAAATGTAAACAAAGGATTCATCAAAGTTTATTGGACGTGATTCGTAGTGACGCTTTCCACCGAGATCTGGCTCTCTCCATCATCAGTGTGGGCTCGGTGGTGCACTATTTCTTCTCAGTTTACTTGGACAAAGAACCGGAAGCACTAACACAGGGAGACAAACTGATGCCACTCCTTAAGGACCTTGATAAAGGTATATTTTTAGATTTGATCTTTTTCTAACTCTATTCCTTTTTGTTGTTTTACAAATGCTTGGAATAACTTGCCTTTATATTTATCTTAAAAATATGGTTTGTAAACGGTTCTTTTCTAACTAAACTGTCCTAAATTCATGTTTCTTTTTCCTTTCCTTGCTATCCTCATTTGCATCCTCCTCTATTTCACTTCTCTCATCATGTAAGTAATTTTATATTTATTTAAAAACATTATTGTAATATAAGATTTTTCATTTTCTTAACATTTTGTATGGATTTCGATGTCTTTTTATTTGTTTTAAATCCTCGTAATGTTTCCTCGCGCATTGTAATTAACATACATTTCATTAATTTTAAGTATCATTTTTATCTTAAGATTAACCATTCTTTTGCTTTTGCATTCCTCGTACAATCCGATATTTTTGAAGATTTTTCAAATGTAATGTAATTCTGGAGAATAAAATTACGGACAATTCGAACGTATTATCATTATTATTCTCATGGATACATTTGAACACCATTATAGGATCCCAGATGAACTAGCTGTATCAGCCTATAGGCCAGACATCTTAGTGTTTTCTCGGAACTTGAAAAAAATCATCCTTATTGAACTTACCGTTCCGTGGGAATCAAATATTCCAAAAGACCACAACATAAGTCGAATAAATATTATGATCTCACAGAAGAAATGATCAGGAACGGGTTCAAGACTCAGCTTTACGCAGTGGAAGTTGGTGCGAGAGGAGTTCCAGCAAAATCTTTGCATCACTTACTGAAAGAATTGGGCCTAAGCAGGTCTGCTGGAGATACATTTATGGAACGAGCTTCCAAGACGGCATTAACGGAATCATACAGTATTTGGTTGGGTAGGAAGAGGAGTAGAATGGTGGATGGTGAGCGTATTATCGCGCAATAAAATAAAAAAGGCCTCCTTTTCTTAAACCAGCCTATTGTCGGTCGCAAGCCCGAGACACCATTCTTCTCCTCTCCTACCCACACACGATGGACCCGGCACCCGCACGGTGAATCCATGGAATGCTTATAAATTTTTCTTCTCTTTATTCATTTTAGACAGAGAAAACTGGCAAACACAACGATTTTCCTCTGTTTCACTAAAACCAAATTTCTAAGCATTCCATGGATTTACCGTGCGGGTGCCGGGTCCATCGTATGTGGGTAAGATGAGAGGAATGGTGTCTTGGGCTTGCAACCGAGAATAGGCTGGTTTGAAAAGGAGGCCTACTTTTTATTTTATTGCGCGACAATAAGTTCACCATCCACCATTCTACTCCTCTCCCTACCCAACCAAATACTGTATGAATTTGTTAATGCCGTCTTGGAATATATGATGTTGATGCAATATGAAGTTCGCCGGGTCAACTGGTTTGTTATTAATTTACCTGTTTTATACCTAGTATTACTATTAACTGTTATTTTTATTTCAGTTCAAAAGGAATGCAACACAGTTTTCAATATTTTGACATCAAGATCTAAAATGGACAAAAACTTGGCCATAGCCACACCGGAGAAGTTGATCAAGCGGCTAAAATTACAATACACCATCGTGACTAGAATCAACAACCTTTACAACAACGATCAGGATGACATTTTGAATTGCTCAGAAATTAACCAAACTGCTAAAGATTTGACCAAAAGTATTAACAATAATTTACAGACTTCTAGCAAAGATTCTCCCAGAAAATTATGCAAAACTCGAAGTATCTTTTCTAGAACAGTTTCCAAAACTATTGGCGATAGGAATGTGCTTCAACGATTATCCAAACATATAAATTCTAAAAAAACTGAGCAATTAAACTTCTCCGTCCAATTGGACAGGCTATTCCAAGACACCACACTGGATAATCAATCCATTAAAACTAAGTCTTCACTAAGAAAAACTTTGTTAAACAAAAACTATGCAAGACCAAATTTAGAGAAAACCATAGATTGTTGTAATCAAACTTACAATAAAAGCGATACATTGGATGTTACAGCCGCTTTGCAAATAACAGGTTAGTAATAGATAGTGAGCGGTGGTGGCTTGGGTTACAGCTCTCCTTAAAATTAATAAATGTTGGGGTTTGAAACCCGGCAAATGATTGAACGCAAACTGTGACTGTCTGTGTTACACTACTACAAAATGGTTTATTCCGGGTTTAGTGACTGTCTGTGTTACACTACTACAAACTGGTTTATTCCGGGTTTAGTGACTGTCTGTGTTACACTACTACAAACTGGTTTATTCCGGGTTTAGTGACTGTCTGTGTTACACTACTACAAACTGGTTTATTCCGGGTTTAGTGACTGTCTGGATTACACTAGTACAAACTGGTTTATTCCAGTTTTATTTGTATTGCACTGCTACAAACTGGTTTATTCCGTTTTTATTGGTATTGCACTGCTACAAACTGGTTTATTCCGATTTTATTGGTATTGCACTACTACAAACTGGTTTATTTCGATTTTATTGGTATTGCACTGCTACAAACTGGTTTATTTCGATTTTATTGGTATTGCACTACTACAAACTGGTTTATTCCGATTTTATTGGTATTGCACTACTACAAATTGGTTTATTCCGATTTTGTTGGTATTGCACTACTACAAACTGGTTTTTTCCGGTTTTATGTGACTGTATTACACTACTACAAACGCAAACTGGGTTATCTCGAAGCTGATTTATCTATACACTTGTCATGATGGACCTATAGTAAAGCTGGCCTGACCACTCCGAGAGGGTACATCGGTCGTGATGACAGTTTACTTTTAGATGAGGCAGGATAACTTTAGGCTGGGGCCGTTACGGATTTTTATAGCCTAAAAAAAAAAAAATAGTAACAGGCAACGGCCGGCTGGAATATGTAGTTGAGGTCATAAACAATGAAAAAAAAAACTTTCGAACTTGAGATTAAGGGAAGTAGTGAAATTGGGTGCTATTTAAGGGATGAAAACCGTTTTTCGTTATTCGTGGCGGAACGAGACCTCCTAGAAAAAAGTATTTCATACAAAAGTTGTAGATAAAAAAAAATCTAAAACTTTTATTATATATATTTTTCGACATTACCTCAAAGTTTACGAGAAAATGACGAAAAACCGATTTTTCTGTTTATTTTTTTCTCGCGTGAAAATTATTTAATTTAAATGAAACTTTGTGAAAACACGTAATTATTTGCACACAATAAGCATGAATTTTTTCAATTATGGAAAATTAATATTTTTCGAGATTTCACCATTTTTCCGAAAAAACACCCTTATCTTTGGTGAACAACTTTATTGATTTTTTTTTGGTTTCTGGTGTTGTACAAGGTCTTTTTTTTTCGTCGTGATGTCTACTTTCAAATAGTATATCGATTTTAATTATTCATTGTTATTTAGTAGCTTAAAATTAAGAAAAACCGAAAAAAAAAAAATCGAATCTCGAACTTACCGATTTTTTTATAGCATATTTTTTTTATTTCTATAGCACAACGCGTCGCAAGCAACCATGCAAGATGTACGATCTCCCTTTCTCGTTTGTGTGGTATCCCTAACCGTATATTACGTTTGTAACACGTGCAAAATCTGAAATAAATTTTAGATGTACAGTAAATATTTTTCTGAAATGTTAATTCGGATTTGGTGAAATTAAGGCTAATAGTTGTAGCTTCAAGCGTACACATCAAAACAAAACATTATTGTAACATTTAATTACAATCATGTATGAATTTACAATAATATTAAAATTATAAAAGCTACTGACAATGTTAAAGGCTATAAAATTAATACTCAACTTACTTTGTTACTATCCAACGGCAGTAAACTACTGTCAAATAATAATTTGTTTAATTTTAATTGAAATCTTAATCACCACGTGTGTTAACAAAGGACGCATCAACAACTGAAAAAATATTTTCACACAACTAGTCGAATATAAATTTACTACTACAACAGAACGAGCTCTGCTGCTCTTGTACAGGCTCACTTTATCCTACCCCTCTCTCTCCCCAACCTTCAGTCGTTTTTGGCGGGCATTTCAAATACCTGTATGCTGTGAAATTTTAAATTTTGTAAATTTTTTTTTTTTGAATTCGTAACATTATTTTGTTATTTTTTATTCTATTAAATTATAGCGTTGTTTCCAATAAATAAATTCATTTAAATTTAATTATTTTATACCAAAGTAAGTTATTTCATCAAAATATTATAAATTATTAACATAAATATGCTAAAAAATTGAAAATAATGAAAAAAATCGTTTTTTTTTTCGGTTTTTCTTAATTTTAAGCTACTAAATAACAATGAATAATTAAAATTGATATACCATTTGAAAGTAGACATCACGACGAAAAAAATAAGACCTTGTACATCAGGAACCAAAAAAAAATCAATAAAGTTGTTCACCAAAGATAAGGGTGTTTTTTCGGAAAAATGGTGAAATCTCGAAAAATATTAATTTTCCATGATTGAAAAAATTCATGCTTATTGTGTGCAAATAATTACGTATTTTCACAAAGTTTCATTTAAATTAAATAATTTCCACGCGAGAAAAAAATAAAAAACAGAAAAATCGGTTTTTCGTCATTTTCTCGAAAACTTTGAGGTTATGTCGAAAAATATATATAATAAAAGTTTTAGATTTTTTTATTTTCTACAACTTTTGTATGAAACACTTTTCTCTAAGAGGTCTCGTTCTGCCATAAATAACGAAAAACGGTTTTCATCCCTTAAATAGCACCCCATTTCACTACTTCCCTTAATCTCAAGTTCGAAAGTTTTTTTTTTCATTGTTTATGACCTCAACTATATATTTCAGCCAGCTGTTGCCTGCTACTAATTTTTTCATCTCAAAAAGGTCATGGCCCCAGCCTACTTATAATTATATTATTTGTTTTTTTTTTCAGAAATAATCGATCAATTTACAGATATGACCATCCCGGTCGCCATAACGAAGCAATCTCTTTTGAATATTACAACTACCCTCAAAAGAAACGAAAAAAAGCCTAACATTTTGACATTAAACGTTAATCGAGGAAATTCCATAACTCGTCGAGTGTGGAACATTCCAGTCAATACAAGTGTGGTCGACTCCAGTCAGGACGAGACTGACGTCACTAGCTGTAGTACTTTGGATAGAATTAATGATCTAAATTTGCTCGAAAATCGACTTAATGATCTAAAGATGTTGCAGCGAGAAACAAATTTGTAATTACTTTATAAAAAAAGTTATTGAAGTGTCAGCATACAGGAATTAGTAGATTGGTTAGACTAATATATGATTCTATTGATAGAAACTATCATTTTTTAAAAAAAAATTTTCATTACTAACGGTCCCTAGAACAGCGTCCTAGACCTCCACTGCTCAAGATGGGCCTTCCTTCTGGAGAATTTGGCCTACATTCGCCACGCTGGCCAGACGGCTTGGCGAGGATTTTTTTTTAGAAGAAACTATATGTCGGAATCGACATTTTTTTAGGCAATACAAATTTTGTTGTTTTAAAATTAACTGTTTGTATGAAGAAGAAAATTTTTGTTTTCAAAGTTTGAAAAGATATGGTTTCTTAGGATGTTTTTTTTGTTTCTATCAATAGAATCACATATTACTCTAACGTAAGACCATACAAAGTCACACGGTATAGTTATTCAATTTAATTCAATTATGTAATTGATTTTGCAACTAGCCATAGGACAAAAAAAAATGTAATACTCATTTTTTTTACCTACGATAATAATGTTTTAATATGTTTATCTAAATGGTTATCTATATATATATAAAAATGAATGTCTGTGTGTTCCCTATGCATTTCAAAACTACTTGACCAATCGGGATGAAACTTTGGAAATATGTTGTGTGAACATCGGCGAAGGTTTCCGACATAGTACTACTGTTGTCCGATAGGTGGCGCGTATAGCGCTGATTTGTGCATACCGACCGAGGATACCTAGCGCTCTTATTGTATATATACATAGTTGTTCATATAGTTGATATTTGTACTTTTTTTTGTGCTACTATCTTGAATAAAGTATTGAATATAATATTTTGTATTCATTGTATTACTTCCATGGAATCATAAATTAAGTTCAGCTAATAAGTAATAATAATCTAACCTTTGTGACTGAGATATGTAATAAGCGGGTGCAGCAGAAGAAAAATGATAGTTAAAATTATTTATTACTATATAAACCACAATAATTACAAATATATAGTATAAATGTCCTACATAAACAAATAAATATATAACTAAATATAAAATACATACATATACGCATATATAATAAGTGAGTTATGGCGACTTATTCTGTATGCCTAGTGTGACAGTGAAGTTTCGTAAACGCAACTATAGTAGTAGAGTTTTCTTACTGAATTTTCGATGTTCATTGCCTGTTATTATAGCCAAACTTGCAATCATACGCAATGTAAAACAAAAAAACGTAACTACAGCAGTTACGTTTTCCGAAACTTGCATTTTACACTAAGCACACTGTTTATTTATTTATTTATTTATTTATGGTGCAACAAACAAATTACAATCATTAACACTATACATTTCTATAACTGAATTAAAGAACCAGACTGTAATTCTTTAGTAGTGCACACAACATTGGAAAATATATAGGTACGCGAGCAAGCTACTTAAGTACTACACACAAAATAAGTGTAAAATAGACAAAAAAACATGCAAAAAATTAAAAACAAATCAACTTAATCCAAATTTACACAATAAATTAAAAAACATGTTTGTGAAATAAGTATGTGTATAGATCTTTAAATATTTATTTATTTGTTTTTTATTTACGATACGAAGTTCGCCGGATCAGCTAGTGATTAATATATGGCGCAGTGATGTCTCGGCTGTAATACCACTTTCCTTATATCCTACAAAAGTCGGTTCAAACCCCCTCCGCTAGTACCAATGAGAAATACATTTTTCTTACGTACATTTGACATATATTTACATAACCACCGTTCCCGTGCCTCGGAGAGCACGTTAAGCCGACGGTCCCGTTTCCACTAATACCAACTTGTGGAATCGTTGCTTCGCCAACCCAGCGACTGGCCAGCGTGGCGAGTGTAGGCCAAATTCTGGAAGGCATCTCTTATATCAAAGTCAAAAGTCAAAATATCTTTATTCACGTAAACCTATTACAGGCTTTTATGAAACGTCACTAATTTAATTATTTTGAATGATTCTACTCCTGCTAGTAGACGACTAAGCAGCAAAGTGGTCCAATAAGTAAGCTGTTAGCAGAAGACCAGCAGCTTAGCAGATTCCAGTGACCTGTTAATGTTTAATCTGACTGAGAAAGGAATCTGCAAGGAAAACTCAGCTATATCAGATTTACAAAATAAAACATATACAGAACTGCACCACAACGATCAATTAATAACCTTTTAAATTTAGTTATCAGTACCTATGAGAATATCCCATACACTCGCACTCACACATATATCACGAACACATAGAAAGGACATACATCATGTATTGTTGTAACATTATATATAACTCGGAACGTTGCTCTTCCGTATATATATCCCGCATTTCAAGGCATCCTCGTGTAGGTATCACAAACACTTTATCCTAATAATAGGCAAAAAAAAAAAAAAACTTACATAAACTCGTTATTCGTATAATGTAACTAGTTATTAAGATAAAATGCAATTAATATTATAAATACATTTATTTTTTTATTAAATAACATCCGTTTTTTATTTATTATCAACAAGGAAGTAATCCTTTTTTTTATTGCGCGACAAGACGCTCACCACTGCCCAACATCATTTTTTTATATTAAAGAAAAAATCTTGAATAGAGTCCTTCGCGTCATTTTGCGCGATCATGTCAAGTGCAAGTTTTTGTTTTGTAAATTAATTTACTGTGAATATTGTTGGTCAAAAGTGGTGTTGTTTTGTTTAATAATGTTTTACAATGTGATAATAGTTATAGAAAACGATAAATTGTACTTTGAATTTGGGGCACAAGTTGCATTTTATTTTTTGCGGTTTTCCCGCGCTGTGGACCCTTATATTTTACACGACGTGTTTGGGCTATAATGCCGCGAGTGACTCCAAGAAAAGCATCAAATTCTGCAGCATCTGGAATTTAATGATGTACTTATTAACTCCTAAAAGATATTACGTCAGACTTGGCTGTATGGGCTAGACCCTTTGCCTTCCCTATCACCTCATTCATCATTCATCGGAGGAAGAGAAACAAAAAAAAAAAGAAAGAAGGGTTCTAAGGAGTTATTCGCGCCATTTTGCGTGGACATGTGAAGTGCAAGTTTTTGTTTTGTAAATTAATTTACTGTGGATATTATTGGTCAAAAGTGGTGTTGCTTGGTTTAATAATGTGCTACAATGTGAATAATTATGGAAAACGATAAATTGGACTTTAAATATGGGGCACAAGTTGCAGTTTATTTTTTTGCGGTTTTCCCGCGCTTTCAACTCCCATATTTTACCCGACGTGTTTGAGCTATGGTGTCGCGAGTGACTCCAAGTAAAGCATCAAATTCTGTAGCATCTGGAATTTAATGATCCCCAACTCGGTTATGAACATATATTATGCAAATAAATTACGTGTTTAGGACTGATGTATTCTGTACTTTAAAGACAATTAAAAAAAAAAAAGAAGGGTTCTTCGCGCCATTTTGCGTGGACATGTCAAGTGCAAGTTTTTGTTTTGTAAATTAATTTACTGTGGATATTGTTGATCAAAAGTGGTGTTGTTTTGTTTACTAATGTGCTACAATGTGAATAATTATGGAAAACGATAAATTTGACTTTAAATATGGGGCACAAGTTGCAGTTTATTTTTTGCGGTTTTCCCGCGCTTTGAACTCCCGTATTTTACACGACGTGTTTGGGCTATAATGCCGCGAGTGACTC
The DNA here is from genome assembly GCA_910589645.1 of Tinea semifulvella. Lineage (NCBI taxonomy): Eukaryota > Metazoa > Arthropoda > Insecta > Lepidoptera > Tineidae > Tinea > Tinea semifulvella. The sequence continues at coordinate 11,243,110 of OU342599.1, forward strand.
CAAGAAAAGCATCAAATTCTGCAGCATCTGAAATTTGACGATAACCTCATTAACTCATAAAAAAAAAGATACATTACGTCAGACTTGGCTGTATGGGCTAGACCCTTTGCCTTCCCTATCATCTCATTCATCATCCATCGGGAGAAGAGAACCAAAAAAAAAAAAATTTCGCATTCCATTGATTAACCGTGTAGGCGCTAGGTCCTTTGTGTGTGGGAAAGAGAGAGTAGTACCTTATTGAGCAACAAGACCATCTATCATTTTGCTACAGTCTTAGTAGCTAGTTCCATAAATAAGACTCAGTAAAAAATTCAAGTATCATTACGACCATATCCCTTGCGGGGTGGTCAGAAACCACGCTTATATAGAAGCGGATTTACATTAAGCCAACTTTACTATAGGCCAATCATGACAAGTGGCAAGCTCGTCGATGTCTCTAGCGTACCAAACTCGAGAAATATCACAAATAAATCTAATAATAATCAAATTTATTTATTTCAATTAATATTCCTGGTCGGGACACAAAAATATTAATTAATGTATATAAATACATTTCTTGAGTTTGGTACGCTGGAGACATCGACGAGCTTGCCACTTGTCATGATTGGCCTATAGTAAAGTTGGCTAAATGTGAATCCGCTTATTTATAAGCGTGGTTTCTGACCACCCCGAAAGGGAAACGGTCGTGATTATACGTTACTTTACTTTACTATTGTGTCCCGACCAGGAATTGAACCCGGTACCTCCCAGTCTAAATCCACGGACTTAATGGCTAGAAATAGCGAAGCATGTGATATAGTTACATATAATAATTTACATCCTTGTACCTACCATGTTTCTGACAAATAAATTATTTCATTTCATTTCTTTTAAGGAGTTGGTGCGAGAGAATTTCCAGCAAAATTTCTTAATTGGACTTAACGGAATCATGCAGTATTTAGTACAGTAGGGAGAGTACTAGAATGGTGGATGGCGCAATAAAGTAAAGAAGGAGGCCTCCTTTTTAACCCAGTCTATTGTCGGTCGCAAGCCCGAGACACCATTCTTCTCATCTCTTACCCACACGCGATGGACCCGGCACCCGCACGGTGAATCCATGGAATGCTTTTTAAAATGAGATACTTGCAAAAGCGTTAAAGCTATAAGACCTTATATATGAATCAATCTGGGACATGTAACCCGAAACTTCACTAACGGGACGTCCCTCCGCGACCAATCAGATATGATTTGTAGCAGTCTCCAATGCATGACTGCCGAAGATTTATATTACAGCATTAACCTTTAAAGTTTAATCCATAAAAAGTAAAGTATCATCACAACCGTTTACCTTTCGGGGTGGTATGAAACCACGCTTTTAAAATTAAGCGGATTCACATTTAGCCAACTTTATTATAGGCCAAACTCGGGAACTTTCACAAATTATTAAATATTAATTTGATTTATTTATTTAAATTAATAAATATTATTGTGTCCCGACCAGGAATCGAATCCGGTAGTTTTATCCATATGTTATAAATGTAAAAGAAGCTTTGGTGTCTGTATGTACAAGCCTAGTCTTGCCACAACTATAGTTTTTCTATTACACTTGCTGAACAAAGAGGTTAGGTCAGGTTAGGAAGTGGCTAGATTTTAACATATTAACTATATATTACAATCTCACGTCACTACTAGCTCAAACCTCAGCAGCTGCCATTGTCCGGTGCTTACGAAAAGTCCTATGATTAAATACTTCGGCCTAATAATTGACCACAACTGTGTTTCATTTCGCACATCGAGTTGTTACTAGAGTTAGAAAAATGATTTATATATACAAATGCCTCCGTTACGTTGCGGATAACAAAACTATTAAACAAGTGTACCTAGCTCTGGTGCAATCAACTATTAACTATTTATTTAATAAACCTATAAACTAACTATAGACATAATGCCGCTAGACATTCTACACTGGTCAAACCTTTGGGACAACTAAAGCAGTTACGACAAGACGAATGTAGTGCTATCAAAACTAATAGAAAAATATTACACTTCAATATATACACTGGTGAATAAATACTTATTTACATACTAATATATACACAAATACAAACAAATAAAATTATAAAAAAATATATATTTAGGACACCAATTTTTAACATCCTATATACATAAATTACTAACTAGGAAATTATATCATTTATTTATTTATTTATAATACATTAAGCTAGGACAGGCTAACAGAACAGTTAGTAAGTGCACTGGTTTATACACTAGATAATTCTGTCAAGGCACAGAAACCAGATTGATCAGGCAGGTGTAGTTTCTTGATCCTAGTTTTGCAACACTCGAATATGGTTGTATATCTTATTTGTGTATTTATTTATATTTAGTTACTTATATTTGCTTATTTATTTTGTTTAAACTGTGATTGTGTTCAATCTAATTTTATGTACTAAAATCCATTTAGTATATAAATTACATACATACGTTCTATGAATATACATAAATATCTACTACTTTATTTACCTACTTTATGATGACTATAATGAGAGAAATAAATATATCAGAGAGTGTATTAAACTTATGGTGAATTTAAATAGTGCGCATTGACCAGTTTCTTCAGAAATAGTGTTCTATTTGGAGCTTGACGGATGTCCACCGGTAACTGGTTCCAAAGATGCACAGCCACAACCGCAAACGATTTGGAAACGAATGCGGTGTCACAGTAAGTAACTATGGTATCACAGTAAGGTGTGGAGCAGCAAAAATGCATTAAATCAATCTGGAGAGAGCACAAAGATTAATTTTGAACGTTGTAACATTTCGGCCTAGGCTCTTTCCTACATCTCTCCTTTATGAGTCATGTCAAATTAACTGCAACTTCTGCCCCATATACCGCGTGTAATTGTCAAAAGTGCATTTTTTTATGATTCAGTTGTCATTAGTAGAACCTCTATTTAAAATAATCAAGTACGCTTTTTTTTAAAGATAAAAATTATTATCCGTAAAACAAAACACTACTACGAGGTGAATAAGGACGCGTCTGAAAATCGTGATATCCATCGTGATAAATAACTAAAGGCTGGGGTTTGGTATTATTAATTGATATCGCCCACAGCCGAGAGACGAAATAGAGAGAGAAAGAATTACGTATGTCAACGTTCGCGCGGTCGTCGACCTGACGCAGCGAACGAGTGCCTTCACTCCGTAGCCATGACTTAGATTTAGCTATTAAGGCACGCAGGGGAACAGTGAAAGAGAGACGGTTTATAGGGTTTTAGTCCGTCCGCCTTGGGGTCTCCTTATTTGGCCTCACCGCGATTCGGGCTGGGGTCCTATCGTTAGGCGATTTTTAGATCTCCATCTTCAAAAAAAAAACAAAAAAATGCTACCTACTTGATTATTGTTTATTGTTTATTAATTATCCGTAGGAACCTTGTTTCTGGCACACTTGGATTTGTCAAAGTTTACCATTTTTTATATGCAATGTAATTAATACAATGACACAGAAAAATAGCCGGATACGAGAAAGCAAGGAACAGTCTGCTACAGTTGTATATTGATTATATAAACTAAGGTTGGATGCAGCTGTAAAGGGGCGTTGTACTTATCAAAAACATTGTCTTTATTTTTGATTACACGACATACCTCTTTCGCTTCGTCGACATTCATTAACCTTTTCATACATGTCCATTTGTTACGAAGGCTTTTTAGTGCACCTTCAGCCAGTGTTTTATTTATTTGATCGTGATATGTGAGTCTTGGTCTGCAGGGCCTCTTTCACCTACAACTTTTCGCATTATATATGTGGTTCGTCAACCTTTCTTCGCTCATTCTTTCAACATGCCCGAACCATCGTAGCATGCCTTTCCTATATTTTGTCCCTATACTTTCTTTTATACCTGCCCTTTTCCGTATTTCGACGTTAAGTATGCGGTCCGACAAAGTGACGCCGCATATCCGACGTAACGATCTCATTTCTACTGCATTAACCCTACTCTCATGCTTATTCTGTCATATCCACGTCTCGTTTCCATACATCAGTGTTGGTACCAACATGGCATTGTGTATGGCGAGCCGAGCTATGTCACTGACATTTCTACTACCGATCAGTGACCCCAGGGCACCGTTTACACTATTTCCCGCATTCGCTCTACTTTCAACATCCCTATCGTACTTCCCATCCGCAGTGAAAACACTGCCCAGATGTATAATTTCATTTACTTGTTCTAGAGTTTCATCATCAATCTTTATCGTCACGGTTGTCATCCTTGTTCTTTCAAACACTAGTACCTTGGTTTTTCTCGCATTCAAACGGAGTCCTTTTTCTGCACATTATTAAACAAAATAACACCACTTTTGACTAACAATATCCGCAGTAAAGTAATATACAAAACAAAAAACTTCAACCTGGCATGTTCGTGCAAAAGGCGTAAATTCACTACCTAATAAAAAGTCTAATGGTAGGTATCCATTAAAAATACCATTACGTGGATGGAACAAACAAAAATATCCAGCGTTCCGTCGTAAAACAGTAATTGAATCTAAAACACTGGGAGTAGATGTTCAGCCAGAGCTTAGCAGGTTGACCCGAGGCTTAGCCCAAACCCCTACGCTAGGGATTGCAGTCTCGATCCCGCGGAATTCAGCTCTACTTATTGGCCTGCGAGATCCCACACCTCTAAATCATTTTTTTTTACAGGTTATTTGTAGATAGTATGTGTAGTTATATTGAAAAATTATAAACAATTATGATTTGATTATTATTAGTAATACGGTAAGCATAAAACAATTTCGTAAGAATGTTAAGTACTTGGAACAAGACAATAAGAAGAAGAGTCAACAAGATATAAAAAATACAATAAATACTTGAATTATTCTTAAAAAGTATATTCTCTTAGCTTCATATACGAGGGGCGTTCAAAATATTCTCGGTATGTGGATAAAAACAAACAAGTACGAAAAGTTTGATATTTTTATTTTTCAATATACTCCCCCCCTATGTTCATACACTTATAAGATCGATCAATTATTTTTTTTAATCCCTCATAAAAATATTTTTTATCTTTGGTGTAAAAATGCTCCTCCACGGCCGTCTTCAACGCTTCATCGTCAGAAAATTTATTTCCACGCAGATCCTTTTTAAGATTGGGAAACAAAAAGAAGTCGCTTGGGGCTAAGTCCGGACTATAGGGTGGATGAGTAACAGTTTCAAACCCACATTCAACAATAGCTGCCTTGGCAATATGAGCAGTATGGACAGGGGCGTTGTCATGCAGAAGCAGAACACCTTTGGTTAACTTTCCTCGCCTCTTTTCTTTGATCGCATCTCTTAATTGACGTATAACGTTAGCGTAGTACTGCCCTGTGATATTTACACCTTTTTCTTTATAATCGATAAGCAAAACTCCTTCACAATCCCAAAATATTGTGGCCATGACCTTGCCAGCTGACGGGATTACCTTGAACTTCTTGGGATGAGCTGAACCCTTAATGTGCCACTGCATGGACTCCTGTTTGCTCTCTGGGTCATAATGATGAACCCAGGTTTCATCTCCAGTAACTATTTTTTGCAGCACCTCATCGGGATTTTCACCACACAGGTCGATAAAATCTGAACAGCAAGCCACACGCATATCCTTTTGAAGAAGCGTCAGCATTCGCGGAACCCATCTTGCACTTACTTTTGACATATTAAGATGGTCATGTATAATGTCATGTACGGTACCAATAGAGAGATTGGTTACTTGAGCTATAGATTTTACCTTCACTCGGCCGTCTTCCAATAAAAGTTATTCCACTTTATCAATATTTTCTTGTGAGGTAGCCACTACAGGCCGGCCAGGTCTAGGGTCATCTTCAATACTCTCCCTTCCACGCTTAAATTCGCTTGACCATTTTTGAATAGTAGATAAAGAAGGAGCAGACTCACGGTAAACACAATCCATTTCCTCTTTTATGGTTTTTTGATTTTTACCCTGTTTTGTCAAGAATTTTATGACGGATCGGTGCTCTAATTTCGTTAAAATTGTTAATTCGCTCATGGTGTTCATGTTTGTTCGGCAATTGCAGAAAAACAAAAGAACATCTCGGTTCCAATTTTACTTTTTTTTAATGTCAATGGATGAATCTTAGCGGCCAGTAACAAATATATATATAAAAGAGGTTGTAACGTATCAATACCGAGAATATTTTGAACGCCCCTCGTATCTAGTGTTATATGTTGATTGTAAAATATAAAACATACCTAGCTCAAAAATGTTGCTTTTTTGCAAAACATCCTAATTAACTATAGAAGTATCATCACAACCGTTTACCTTCCGGGGTGGTCCACGTTTATAAAGAAGCGGATTCACATTTAGCCAACTTTAGCTTACTTTTCAAATCATGACAAGTGGCAAGCTTGCGATGTCTCAAGCGCACCAAACTCGGGAAATATCACTATTAAATTAAATATTAATTTAAATTAATAAATATTATTATGTCTCGACCAGGAATCGTACCCAGCACCTCCTAGTCTCAATCCACGAAATCTAAATCTAACTGCTAGACCACGGAGGCAGTTATTTAGAGGGAATTAACTATGATTCTTTAATTATATTTAAAGTGCGGAATATTGCGGTATCCGCCCGGGATTAAACAATCCCGCGGCAATAAAAGAGCTGTGGGATTGCCATCCCTACCCTGCGCCCATAACATGAAAAAATATAGCCGTAAATATAGGTTTTCTTAATAGTATCGGATAATGTGTAAAATTTTATGATTATCGCATTCTCAGGGCGCTTTCTAGTACGTATATATAAATAATATATATATAAGAATCACGACCATTTCCCTTCCGGGGTAGTCAGAAACCACGCTTATAAATTCGATTCACAATTCAAATTTAGCCAACTTTACTATAGGCCGATCATGACAAGTGGCAAGCTCGTCGATGTCTCCAGCGTACCAAACTCGGGAAATATCACAAATAAATTAAATTTTAATATTTATTTATTTAAATTAATAAATATTATTATGTCCCGACCAGGAATCTAACCCGGTACCTCCAAGTCTAAATCTACAGACTTAACCGCTAAACTACAGAGACAGTTGTATATGTATAGTGGATTTAGACTTGGAGGTACTGTATACATACTACGATGATCAGATCTATTTCTTTTACAAACATTGGCATCTTTTTGGTACGTACTTTTTGTAGCCTTTTAGCTAAAGTGCTTTTTTAGAGGCGTAGCAACTACTTTTCGTAGCAAATGTATAAATAGTTTTCTAATATTCTACTAGTTTTCTGATAGCAGCTGACTCAAATACGCGACCCTCGCATGTGTTATCCTTTAATGTTATTTTTACATTATTATCCTAGTGTTTAGACATAAATTAAGAATGATTAGCAATATGATAGCCGGTCGTTGCGCGGTGTGAATAAAGAGAGAATCTGCGTGGGAAACGCCATTCTCGAGGTTGTGCAAAATAGATATACCTTGGACAGACCATCCAATTAGGAGTAGCCAACTTCAGCAAAGAAGCCGATAGACGCATTCAGCTAGGATGGGCAGCATTCGGGAAGCTACGTCACATCTTCCTGTCGAATATACCACAGTGTTTGAAGACAAAAGTTTTCAACCAATGCGTTCTTCCAGTAATGTATGGTGTTACTGACGGTAGGTTTGGTCTACAAGTTCTTTAAAAGATAAAGTCAGAAACGTTGACATCCGTCAAAGAACCAAAGTTACCGATGTAGCTTATAAAATTAGCAAGCTAAAGTGGCAATGGGCTGGACACATATGCCGTAGAACCGATGAACGATGGAGCAGAAGGGTTCTGGAGTGGAGACCACGTACTGGAAGACGCAGAGTGGGACGACGCCCCGCCAGATGGACAGATGAGCTGAGGAAGGTCGCTGGATGAGGGTGGCAGAAGATCGCGTGGCGAGCCTTGGGAGAGGCCAACATCCAGCATTGGAGAGACACAGGCTGATGATGATGATGATGATGAATAAAGAGAGTGGCAATAAAATACTAGTAAAAAATCAGTTGACGTTAAAGATAGTGTGTAATAAACCATATAAAAATAACAATACCCACAGTAAGTAACACCCGTAATCTTTGAACTTTCATCGACGGCTTGTGCAACGTTCCTTATTAATGCATGGTTCTTACAAGGTTTATGTGAAAATAATAAACACAAATTTTAAATATACTCAAACTTGCTTGGAATTACCATCAAGTAGCTGTGGAGTCCCATGTAAAGACAAAATCTTTTACAAAATAGCGTAGGCGTTATACTTAACATTGTAACTACTGTGTTTGCACTTTGACCTTACGTAAATGTTACAATTAAGAGCCGGTATCATTACTACTTCATTTTTTATTTAATTTATCTGTAAAATCTAAACATTAATTATTATTATTAATTAATTATATTTAGATAAATATACGATAATATTATTAATTAAATAGACCGGCTATTTACTATGTTTATGACAAATGACATTGTTTCGTATAGATTCGTATATTTTATAGATTTACAAACGAATGGAAGGAACGGCGCGGTTCTCAGGTATTTCATAGCCAAATTAGATGATGGTCTCGTAAAGAAATGTTTTTTTTTTTTTTTATATTTTATACACCACGACATGAGACCTTGCGCCCACCTGATGGTAAGTGGCGCCCGAGGTCCATGTTAGCAACTGGAATCTGACAATCATGACTGACATCAGTCTCTAACACTATGCCGGCTTTACTGGGTATGACGGCTATTCGAGCCTGATCCCGAAACATGTGGATTCACTTTGCACGGGTTTATCGGCACTAACGGTGGGTATTTCCCCGCCCCGGCAGACTGGGGAAATTACCACTACTACCACATATTTGTTGTTCTCGTTAAAAGTATGTAACATTTGCAATGATGGTGGTGGAGCGGATTTGGTCGGACCAGCGTACCGCGTTTTAGCGTCTCTTTTCTTCCACCTTGCCAACAAAAAGCTTCCAAGACTTATGGTTTATAGCCTAGTCGATATGTCTAGATAACTTAAAACCGACACGTTAGTCCGATGCTCAATCCACGAGATCCTCAGCATTTTTCTCCAACACCACATTTCAAAAGCATCGATACGGTTTCGGTTAACGCTCTTTATAGACCATGCGGTTATTCCCGCCTTTAATCTGTTATTGTGCAAAGCACAGATCAGATAATGCGTGGAATACTGTTCACACCTTTGAGATGGTTCAGCCAAGTACCTCACAGATGCTCTCAATGTCCTACAGAGGCGAGTTCGAATTGAGGACGATGCCACTATATTTGGAACTCTCGAATCCCTGCAGCTTCGCCGAGATGTAGCTTCTCTGAGCGCGTTTTACCGACTATACTATGGTGAGTGCTCTGAAGAGCTCCATTATTCCTTCTTTTCCATTACGCAACCGAAGCACATGCCCAGGTCAGAATATGCACCCACATACCGTAGTCACCATCCCTTCGCGTACCTATAAATTTGGTGACTCATACATCTGTCCCACAATAAAGATATGGAATGTTCTTCCAGTCTCTGTGTTTCCACTTTCCTATAACCTGGAGTCCTTCAAGCGAAGTGTGAAAAGGCATCTAGTCAAGCCGGCATAGTGTTAGGGACTGATGTCGGACATGAGTGTCTGATTCCAGTTGCTAATATTTATGGACCACGCGCGCTATTACTTAAAAATGTCTCGGCGCTATATGAAGAAACCAGTGATCTAACTAGCCTGGATTTCGTTTTTATGGAGATCGTCCTGTCCGTCCATATTTTGTTAAGCTGAGTCAAGGCGTTCTTGGCCATTATGATGTGTCTTTGAATTTCATGATCGCACGATCCAGTATTGCTGATGCTAGAACCCAGGAATGTGAAGCTCTCTATTGTTTCCAGATTCAATGCTCCGGTGAGTGCGTGTTGAAAAAAAAATATATATTCTTAATTAGAGTCTTATAATACTGGCTGTTAAAATGCACATAAGCTCCTCCCATCCCCGGATCGCATGCGCCTTGGAACCCGCGACTTCGGGACTTCCATATAAAACGCCGCGAATCCCAAATATCCGTGCATTCTTACCAAGTCATTAAATGATTTAACTTGAAAAAATTAAGTATTGAAAATACTTAAGTGTCAATTTCTTTTTTAGTGCATTGAGTACTGAGACGGTATTTGGTAAGTATTTAATTAATATTTTTTTTAGATACTTTTTTAAATAGGAATTTAAGATAATAATGTAACGTTAGAAAATACCTGACTGAAAATATTTAACTACCTCCGTGATCTAGCGGTTAAGTCCGTGGATTTAGAAGCGGAAAAGTGGAGGTTCGATTCCTGGTTGAGGCACGATAATTTATTTGTGATATTTTTTGAGTTTGGTACGCTAAAGACATCGACGAGCTTGCCACTTGTCATGATGGGACTATAGTAAAGTTGGCTAAATTAGAATCAGCTTCTCTAAAATAAACAAAAACACAGCGCGGTTTCTGACTACCCCGCAAGAGATGCGGTCGTGATGATACTAAAAATACCATTTCTCCTCCCTCCTTAGTCGGTAACCCACTGTTGGGGATCGTGACTCCGTCGCAGTCCGTCCACTAGCCGTTTCCAGTGGCTGCGGTCCTCGGCGCAGTGGATGGCTTGGTGTACTGGGATGTTTAGGTGGTCAGTCACCCGACTAGACCATCGTTTGGGGCTTCTTCCTCTTCCGTCTACTTTTCCCGTTACTACATTTCTTATTGGTACCATAATGGATGGCTTGGTGTACTGGGATGTTTAGGTGGTCAGTCACCCGACTAGACCATCGTTTGGGGCTTCTTCCTCTTCCGTCTACTTTTCCCGTTACTACATTTCTTATTGGTACCATAATGGAGGGTTTGATTAGCCGGAGTAACAATTAACTTAACACCCACCAAAACGACGTTATTTTTTTACATTCGAATGAAATAATTTAACTAAACTTGGCTAGATTGAGCAATTATTTGTGTATTACAAAACGTTTTACACTAAAACGTAAAACACTAGAACACCTAGTCTAGACCGCCACTGTTGGAGATGGCCCTTCCTAAAATTTCTAGAGATTTTGGCCGGGTCCGACGGTTAAAAGGGCTCATCGAGGCACGGGAACGTTGGTCAATGTGAATCCGCTACTCCAAACAGCGTAGTTTCTGACCACCTTAAAAGGGATACGGTCGTGATAATACTTATACAATAAAAAAGTTGTGTTTTTTTTTTAAATACTAGCACGACATGTGACCTTGCGCCCACCTGAAGGTTAGTAGCGCGCATGGTCGATAAATGTTAGCAACTGGAATCAGACACTCATGACTGACATCATTCCTTAAGACTATGCCGGCTTGATTGCGCATGATGGCAATTGGAGCCTGATCCCAAAACGTGTGGATATACAACACTCTACAGGGTTTTTCGGCACGAACGGTGGATACTTCCCCGCCCCAGCAGACTTGAAAAATTACCATACCATCAGTCCGCCTACCACCTATTTGTAGTTCTCGTTGCCGAGTTCTGTGCATGCTGTATTCCATACTTAACGAGCCGTCTACACCCAATTATTTGAAAGATTATTTTACGTATTTTGGTGCTACACATGAGAAGACTCTTCGATCTTCTTCTAATGATACGCTCTCTACTCACCATACTACGAATACCTTTGTGTCCGAATCGTTCGCAGTTGTGGCTACTAACCTTTGGAATCAGCTGCCAGTTAAAATTCGCCAAGCTCCGAATAGATGTATTTTTAAAAAACTAGTGTATGCTCACTACATGCAAGACCGAGGTTCGTAATTTTGTTTTAGCTTAGTCTTAATCAGACTGTGATTTGTCATTAGTAGGTATAGTATTGTGTATATATTATATTGTTAATATTTTATTTATGTACGTTACATGTATGTATTAGTATGTAATTATTAATAAGTATGTATGTTATCTACATTAAAACTCTTCAAGTTTATTTAGTATCGCACCTACCTTATGTACTTACTGCTCTCGTTGTCCCGAAGGTTTGACCGTCATAGAATGTCTAGCGGCATTAGGTCCGCCTTTGTACTTTGTGCATTTAAGTTTAAATAAATAAACAGTTCATCATCATCTTGAAACGGCGCGCCCGGCAATGTTTTTTCTGACGGAAACACAGATACTAAAGCCCGCGGACACATCATACCTGCATTACCCTGGATACTCGCTGGAAGAGTCCTTCCACGCGAAGGCTGGGGTATGCCTATATGTCCGCGATGATGTCTGTTGTCGCCGTCTTCGTTTCATGGAGGACTCCTCCTTTTCGGTCCTTTGGGTGAATGTGGATCTGGGGCATCAGTCTCGGATCTACGTGTGCCTTTATCGATCCCATCGGGGTGACTTCGAGACAACTCAGCTCTTCGACTACCTGAGTCGAGCGACAGATGATGCGCAGGAGCGGTTTCCGACCGCCGAAATGGTGTTTTTGGGGGATTTTAATGCTCACCATGCACAGTGGCTGGGTTCCCCTAAAACCGACCATGCGGGCAAAACTGCCCATGACTTTGCTCTGACATACGGTCTGACTCAACTGGTAACCCAGAACACCAGGATTCCAGATGTAGTCGGACATACACCTTCCTTACTTGACCTACTGCTGACGAGCCATGCTACCGGCTACAATGTTTCAGTTTTAGCCCCTCTCGGTGGTTCGGACCATTGCCTGGTAAGTACGACAGTGCCGCGTGCTCCGCCTCCTCCTCGGATGGGCGTCGAGCGTATCGTGTGGCACTACTCGTCAGCAGACTGGGATGGACTGCGTGAGTACTACGCATCCATCCCATGGAAGCTTCGCTGCTTTAAGGACGATGACCCATCCAGGTCTGCGGCTGCCGTTGCTGATGAGATACTTCTGGGAATGGAATATTACATTCCCTTCTCCAGAGTCATCAGCAGCGGCAAAAGCAGACCTTGGTTTAACAACTATTGTGCCTCGGCTGTAGCAGCCAAAAACACTGCATACCGGGCATGGGTGAGAGGTCAGGCTCACTCTGACCCCAATATTAGTTCCTTAAAGTCAGCTTATAACAAAGCTTCTAAGGTTTGCAGGAAGGTGTTTGTCAGAGCTCAGTCCCAGCGCGTCTCTCAGATTGGCCGAGACCTAGCCGCGCGACCAAGAGGAAGTCGCAGTTTCTGGCAACTGGCCAAATCTGTAGAGACCAACTTCTGTCGCTCCTCATTGCCACCTCTGCGATATCCGGATGGATCACTAGCCCACACCGCTAAAGAGAAAGCCGACTACTTGGGCAAACTCTTTGCGGCTAACTCTCGACTCGACGACGGGAATGCGCAGCCCCCCACACTGCCTTGTTGCGGCACTTCAATGCGCGATTTACGCATTCGGCAGTGTGATGTGCGGGCAGTGCTCCGATCGCTCGATGTTCGCAAGGCTAATGGTCCTGATGGTATCCCAGCAGTAGTTCTTAAGAGGTGTGCACCTGAGTTGACTCCAGCCCTCACGCGCCTTTTCCGTCAGTCATACTCCTCTGGTGTTGTGCCGGAAACATGGAAGGTGGCCAACGTGCAGCCCGTTCCGAAGAAGGGAGATCGTTCAGACCCATCCAACTACCGCCCCATTGCCGTAACCTCAGTACTGTGTAAAGTAATGGAACGAATAATCAACGCCCAACTCGTTAGATATCTAGAGGATCACTCCGTAATACATGACCGCCAATATGGCTTCCGTCCAAAACGGTCAACGGGTGATCTTCTAGCATTCGTATACCACGTCTGGGGTGAGGCAATGGACAAATATGGTGAATCATTGGCGGTCAGTCTGGACATCTCCAAGGCCTTCGATAGGGTTTGGCACAAGGCTTTACTGTCCAAGTTGCCGGCATATGGTCTGCCCCCACGGCTGGTGGACTGGATAGCTGGCTTCCTACATGAGCGCAGCATTCGTGTCCTTGTAGATGGGAATGCGTCTGATCTCATGTCAGTGAACGCCGGCGTACCGCAGGGCTCTGTGTTGTCACCAACACTCTTCCTTCTGCATATCAATGATATGTTGTCTCTGGGCAACATTCATTGTTATGCAGATGACAGCACGGCTCACGGGCGGTATCTGAGTCCTCGAGCTTTGGTTGGCAACCAACTAGAGGAGTCACGGCGCATCATGACGGCAGAACTGGACGACACCCTCCACAAAATCTATTTATGGGGTGTTCAAAATCTTGTCCAGTTCAATGCCAACAAGACCCAGGCTTGCGCGTTGACGGCCAAGAAGTCCCCCTTCTCTCCTCCCCCTACTCTTCAGAGCACCACGCTGGACCTACAACCCAGCTTCAACATTCTCGGGGTGGAAATACGCTCAGACCTTAGCCACCGGAACTACATTGAGAGCATCACCAAAACAGCGTCAAGAAAGCTCGGAATACTGAACAAGGTGAAGCGGTTTTTTCCGCCTTCAATTAGACTGTTGCTGTACAAAGCACAGATCAGATCATGTATAGAATACTGTTCTCACCTTTGGGATGGTTCCGCCAAGTACCTCACAGATGCTCTCGATGTCCTGCAGAGGCGAGCTGTACGAATTGTGGACGATGCCACTACATCTGGTACTCTCGAATCCCTGCAGCTTCGCCGAGATGTGGCTTCTCTGAGCGTGTTCTACCGGCTATACTATGGTGAGTGCTCCGAAGAACTCTATAACCTAATCCCTCCCTCTCCATTCCGCAACCGAACCACACGCACAGGTCAGAATATGCACCCACATACCGTAGTCACCATCCCTTCGCGTACATATAAATTTGGGGACTCATACATCTGTCGTACGATAAAGATGTGGAATGCTCTTCCAGCCTCTGTGTTTCCACTTTCCTATAATTTGGAGTCCTTCAAGCGAAGTGTGAAAAAGCATCTAGTCAAGCCGGCATAGTGTTAGGGACTGATGGCAGTTACGAGTATCTGACTTCAGTTGCTAACATTCATGGACCTTGCGCGCCACTTACCATCAGGTGGGCCCAAGGTCACATGTCGTGCTAGTATAAAAAAAAAAAAAAAAAAAAAAAAAAAGTATGTTGAAAATGAAATGATGTCAGATGCCAATTTTTACTTTCAATTAGAACTAATATTGTAAGCTTGGCAGTGATATTTATATAAGAATAACACTGCTTAAAACAAGACTGACTGTAACACTGTTCATCCCTGCGAAACTGGTAAAAGTATTGCGTTGAAAACTAAATGCTAGAAAACTTTAACCGCGTAAAAGTTTGTTTACCGGTTTGAAATGTTAGTTATTTTCAACTAAATTGGACAATACAACAAACTTTTGTAAATGTGCGGCCTATTTAATATTTATCTACTGATAAACCCCTCATTCCGAATCGCGCTCAGAGCGCTTAGAACGACTATGACACTGACTGTCGCGTCGTTCCGAATCAAATATTGCAAGGAATTACGGAAAAATGATTGCACAACTTTCTGAAAGAATAAGACACTGTTCCATTACATCAAATATTCATATTTCTTAGTGTCGTGGATGGAAAGAAACATTTAATAAATAGGGGACCCTATGTCGGCACAAGCCGGATACACTATTCTTCTCCTCTCTACTCTCACCGCACGGCGAATCCAAGGATATTTCTTTATACAATTACAACCCCTAGAACACGGAGTCGTTAGAGTTGATTTATGAAACCGAAAAAATATACAGTTATTTGAAATATATTTTAGTATTTATTTTGTGTGGTAGAGCTTTGTAATATTCTATTAAACCCATCGTAAATTTTCCAATAGCTCGCACAAGTGGAGAAAATTAATGGCATGTCAAGTAAAATGACAATATAAAGTGGGTATTAAATTACCTGGCTGCAGGCACCTGTGCACTTCATGGAAGATGAATTTATTGCCTTTGCCATAAAAAATAAGTGTCAATTTAAGCTTGAAGGACTTTTATCCAATGCGTAAAAAAATAAATTAAAAAATAAACTCACATTTTAGTTGCGAGCATAGTTTATATACATATAGGGAAAGCTGCCAGATGATTTTTTCTAAAATCGCAATAAAACAAATAAATAATGGAATTATTATTATATTATAACATTGTAAAACTTCCTAAGAACAAATAAATAAATAAACATCTGACCTCGCTATATATCTATATATAGATATATATATATATATATATATCTCATGGTAACTTTTCGACGCACGGGAACGGTGGTACTGTAAATGAGAATGCCCATTTTATTTTATTAGAGAAAATCCAGTGTTTTATCTATAATAAAGTACCTGATCATAATAAAGAACCTAATCGTATGAATAGTGCTTTCAAACTATTCCATACATAAATTTTAACCAATTGACTATTTAATTAAATTATATTTTAATGCTGGGGTAAGAGAGATGTTGTAATTAAATTTAAAAAACACAATTAATTGTTATGATTATTGAATTGTATTTAGTTAAGGCACGCTGCAAAAATCAGTCCCCAACACTATGTCGGCTTGACTAGTTGAGAAAAAAAAAGACTGGACACGTCCATTGCCACTTGCAAATTTTGAAAGCTATGTCGGTAACTTTGGTTCTTTGACGGATGTCAACGTTTCTGACTTTATCCTTCAGAGAAATCCCGAGCATAGCTCTGTCCATAGCTTGCTGAGAGACCTTGAACCTATGCATTAGACCCACGTCTCTACTCCATACGACATTACTGTAAGAACGCACTGGTTGAAAACTTTTGTCTTTAAGCACTGTTGGTATGTTTGATGGGTCAATTTTTTTTTTCTGTTGAAAAGTTGAGTTTTTGTAACTATAATTTTATTCTTCGGGGACGACGAAATGGGACGCATTGTTGGGAAGATCAAACTTTTTGCCGATGGAACCCTTGGGCTTGTTTTTTTCTTTTTATTTTTTTATATATTTTTTTTATAAATACAATATATAAAATAAATATTAATACTAAGGATAGGGATATAAGTCCCGTCTGCGTGGAATGGTGGCAAGAACGCGCATTTCCCCGCTGAATTGCAATACTGATTCTTTGGGCGAAGAAAGAGCCAGCCCTCTTGTCACCGGAGAAGACAAGACGCGGTGTTATGTCTTTTCAGTTCCAAGATATTTTTTTAACCTTGGTGCCGGTTACGAGTCGTTTGGGGTCGAGATGATGGGCCCATGGGGACCATCAGCGAGGCGCTTGGCCAAGGAGTTGTCAAAGCGGCTGACAGAAAGGTCTGGAGACAGGAAGGCTGGCAATTATTTCTGCCAAGGTATTAGCCTCGCTATACAGTGGGGAAATGTTGCCAGTCTCCTTGGGACTATCTCGGATGGGACGTCTCTAGAGGACATTTTTAATTTAGTTAATTTTTAATTTTATTATTTAGATAGCTTTTAATTTATATTTAATGTATATTAATTAACTTTGAATAAATATATATTTTTTATACAGTCGGTTTTTTTATATTTTATTTTTTGATGTAAAGACGTTGCAAATTTGGTTCAAGTAAATTGATGTATGGCCGCTCGACATTGTTCATTATTAATTAACTGGCGATTTTTCATTACACCAAATGCATCGTTTATCTCAGTACATATATGTTTAATTAAAAAAGTTAATAACGAGTATTTTCATTAATTCCTTCAGTATGAGTTTAATGTCCCTGAGACCCTCATCCAGTACCATTTTACGTTACAATTAGGCAGTTCTCTGCTCTTAAGCTAAGCTTAGGCGTACATATTAAATTCCCAAGACGATGTATGTGAATAAAGAAAATATTACTTTTTCTGATGAAAAATCCAAAGTATCGTCACGACCGTAACGCTATCAAGGAGGAAACAACGCAATTAATGGAGCCGGTTCACATTTGGCCAACTTTCTTATAGACCCATCACGACAAGTGAGCTTGTTAATGTCTATAGCGTACCAGAGTCGAGAAATGGCACGATTTTTATTCTCGATCAGGAATCGAAACTGGCACCTTTGCAGTTAACTGCTAGATTAGGCATTAGTTTTATAATGATAAAATATTAATTATGTATTTTGGTCCGTGAATTTAGAGGAATTCCATCATGGCGGCAGCAGCATTACATCGCCGGCTGCTGTTGTTTGGGGCAATAGTGGTAGCATTCTGCAGCAGCATTGAACAGGTAAAAAAGAGTAACTTGTACACTATAACACATACTTCATATAGCCTTGTGCTAAGCTAAGCTAGTCTGCTTGCTTGTTATTGTTGTGAGGTAATTAATTTTAAAATTCTTAAACCAGCTCATAGTTGGTCGCAAGCGCGAGATACCGTTCTGCTCGATAGACCCGGCACCCTCACGGTGAATTCAAGGATCGGTAATAAGCCATTTCAGCATGACAAAAAATGTTTTTGATATAAAAATGTATTGATAACTTTAAAATACCTAAAAAATAATTTTTAAAATATTAAATAAAAATAGTAAAAGAATTCCTCCACTAGCGAATTCCACAAAGCCACCTTCGCATATTCGTGCGTTGTTGTTTTCTAATGTGCGTTGGGTAATATTATGGAAATAAAAATCACTAAGTATTGTATGATTTTTTTCTTAAAAAAGGACTAAGACTAAAGACTAGCCTATTAATTTAATAAAGATAATCACTAGGTAGCTAGATGATTGCACGACCGATCGAGGCTGTTTCGAAGCGGAAAAACAGAATTTGACGACCGCTAGATATTTTTTTGTAATAACGCACGCTTGGAATTGTCAGTAACAACACAAGTCACAACCCGTGTAAAAAAAAATATTGGACAATATTTATGGAAAGTTATACAAAAATATAACAGTTAAAAAAATTGGGAGCTACAATTATCATGCACGACCACGTAGCAAAAACGTGTTTCCGAAAGAACAAATACATTTCTAAAGCAAGGGCGTGGGCATACCGGACGAGTAAAGACCTGCTTACACAGTGCGAGCTAGCATTCTATCTGGCTAAGTCAGTTACTACAGTGTAGCCACTCATCAACGAGCCACTGTCACGTGCGAGTAGTTCTATAACTCGCATCCGAGTTATAGCAATAATTATTGTTATTAATCGCTACTGGCCTTCCCCCACCACGCCACAGCAGCAGCCGTACGCAACTCTGAAGTGAATATTTTACTACTAGCTACTCGAACTATACGATTACACACGTGCAGTAGCTGTCTACTTTCATGCTATATTATTATTATTTCACTTGTGTGACCGAGTGAAGCAAGTCGAGCTACTGTCATGCGAGTAATACTGTCCATTGACATCAGGTGAGCCAGCCTTAAAGGCCTGGTTACACACTTCAAGCTAGTAACCGACCGCTGGTCTAGTCAGTTATTGCAGTGCAGCTACTCAGCAACTGTCATGTGCGAGTAGGTCAGTAACCGCTAAAACTATGCACACACGTGCAGTAGCTGATTATTTTTATGCCAGCAGCTCGCACTTGTGTGAGTTAGCGATGCGAGTTGCGCTTCTGTACGCAGGGGCAGTAACTGTCCACTGTCAAGTTAGCAACTCGCACTGATACAAATGCCACCAAATGTGATGTCTTTCATAGAGTTTTGTTCATTATAACTTGGTGAAACGCCTTGCATTACCTCTATATACCTCACATTAACGTTTATTTGTGCACTTCGGGTGTGCCTAGGCTTTTAAAATGTATTCCCATTTTTTCTTCTTTAATGAGTTTCTTTGCCTAAAGCAAGTGTCAGCGTTGTCGCTTTTTAAACATGAAGTACTTGTACAATATTGTCTAAATGTATTTAGTTTTCAGTACGATTGTTTTATATGTTTTTATAGACAGTACATACTTCAACATTGCTTAGATTTTTCTAATAATGTGCTTAAAAACATTGAAAGACTACTTATTTTGATCCTTAGAGTATACATATATATGTGATAAAATCTATAACATTTTCTTCTATGTAATATTGTTATTGTGTTAGCTGGTTTAGTTGCAAGACGAGACGCATTTATTATTATTATATTATATATTTTCTAAATATATATTTTTATTATATATTTTATAAATACCTAATTAATAAATATGTGCTTATGTAGGTATACGGTTTGCCGCTGATGGCAAACGAAGCAAATTCCTGGCCAATCTTCCAAAAGCGCAATATAGCAGCCTTGGCCCGCGAAGGGTACATGAAGTCTTCGCAGGCCGGATACAAGAGAAGCATCTCAACTCTCGCCAAGAACGGCCAACTCCCGACATTCAGGTCACCTTACGACGAAACTGACAAACACGAGGACGAAGACGAAGGGAATGAAAAACGGAATGTAGCTTCCATTGCACGACTTCGTAGCTTTGCAGCAATGAAACGAAACATTCAGGCTCTAGCTAGGGACGGATATCGCGGTGGCCGAGGTGGACAAGTCTACTCCCAAAACGACAAGCGTAACATTCAATCTATGGCTCGAAATGGCTTTATCCACAAGAGAGAAGACCAGTCTGCTAACGAATATTACTATCCGTTCTACCAAAACTCCATTCCTCCGTTATCTGAAGTCGACGGACCGTTTGACTACAACGAGCTTTATGACTTGCAGCAATCGATAAACCCAGACCTTCTGCCTCCTCTTTCTCAGGTTTATAAGAGGGATTATTTTCTGAATGATCACCCTGATTACTTTAACCAGGGGAACGATTATAATGGTGATTATAGTAACAAGAGAGGTGCTTTCGGATCTCCGGTGCATGGAGTCTTCCGCTCGACGTTTGTGGAGCCCAATAGCCGGGTGAAGAGATACATTTTGTCGTTGCCTGATGTTATTGATCACAACGATATTCCCGCACCAGACAATGACGATATTGAAAACGAAGGCAAGCGCTCTGTTGGTAAGTATACAGGTTTACTAAAATTTAATAGTTCGATTACTTATTTTATTGGTAATTCGTTATGAAATCTTACTGCTCCTTCCAAAATAATTCTGTGAATTACAGTCTCACAAAACGTAAAACAATCGGGTGAAACTAGTTCGGTTACCGATGAGATAAGTAATACGAGTATGACCGCAAGTCTTGCAAGAATTCCTTTTACTTACTAGTACTTCAGAAAAAATATAGTTGACACTGAAAATGGTTTTCAATAAAGGTTCTAAATAATTTAAGTATTTCGCTAATGCTTCACTTAAATTAATTGAGTTTCAGTGGATTTAGCACAATTAAACTCTGTATTGGAAAGGTGTGAATGAAATCTTCCAATAAATCCGAAATAGAGACATCTTTTTTTTGTGTCTATAAACATATACGAGTACACATGGAATGACAAAAACATCATTGAAGTGGACCGAAGCCTGTAACAGGCCCGACTATATCAGTCCACATGGGGCATTATAAGGAGACCGCATAGCGCTGTTGGCCCTGTGTGGCTTTACAGAAGCCTGGGTTGCACAAAAATGATTTCTACGTTATTGTAAGGACTAAAGTTTGAAATGGCGTCGAATGTCGTCGAACTTTCAAAATAAATATAGTTTATTTTGAAAGTCGCTGCGAAGACAATATCAACCTCAAAATATCTTTGACTTCATGTCTACTTAACCAACTGCATTCGAATACAGAATTCGACTTTACTTACAGTACTTTGTTTAGTACTCGTACACAAAGGTATTCGTGCAAGACTTGAAGTTAATAATTTTATATTTGATATGTTTCTTGAGATAATAATATAATCTGTTACAGATGATAATGGGCTGCGTGATAATTTTGACAAGCGTCACATTGGGTCCTTAGCTCGATTAGGGTTATTGCCTTCGTTTAGGTACTCTGGGAGTCGGTACAGCCGGTCTGGGAGAGCTAGATATCTGTTACCGAGCCAGGAACTTTACAGGTTCACATAGAGTTTGTGGTAGAGACGTAACTCTAAAAGCTCGAAGTAGGGTAAATCCTAAGATTTTCTAGTGCTTATAACCTAAGATTTATCAGCAACTAGAGGTTAAGGCGAAGAACGAATGTGTGTGCGAGAGGGATGCAAAAGCCTAAAACCCCCTTCAATTATAAGAACTTAAAAAATCTTAGGATTCACCATAGTTCGTGCATTTACAGTTACATTAGATGCCTGCGCTGGTGTTTAGATATATATTTTTTAGGCCGCACACCGGAGCCACATGCAATATTCATCAGGTACAACACAGAGTCCTAAACCTCCACTGCTGGAGATAGGCCTTCCAGAATATAGAATATAGAGCGCTGGTCAGACTGGTACATACTCACAATTTTACTAAAACTAGGCAATAAATAATATTTTAGAACACCATTAAACATAAATATAACAATATTAACAAACAGAGATTTATCTTAAAATTCAGCAGCATAAATATAAAAATAATAAATAAATTTATTCGAAGAATTAATATTTGTATATTGCAAATAGTATAATCGAATTAAAATATTCAATGATTAAAAAGAAAACCTAAAATTAAATAACTACATATGTTACATTTAAAACTAAATTAAAACAAAAAAAACTTATAAAAAAATACTACTAAAAAAATAACTTACTTCACTTCACTTCTACTCACACTAAAAGTGAATATATGTATGTCTAAAATTACAGTAATTTATTAGAAAGCTGATTGACTATATTTCTTAAAAGTTACATTCAGACTTTGAAAATGTTGGAATATGTGGGAGAGAGTAACGAGGGTTGTATCATACACATATATGTATGTGTAAGATCCTTACATATATGTATGTGTAAGATCCTTACATATGAAAAGGTCCTTACATATGAAATTGATATTAAATATGGAAAAAGAATAATTTAATGAAGTATGTACCATTATTATCTATGCACTTTTCACATTTTAAATCATTGATTCCATTGCTAATAAAATCTTAGAAGGCGGTTTGGACTGCCCCATCGGAATTGAATTTTTTTCCTTGCAAGAAATTGTCCAAATGTCTGCAGAGTATGGTGGGTGTCGGAGACATTCCAGTCCTCTAATTTAGCGACCGTCTGTCGTGAAGTTTGAGGTCTAGCTATGTCCTGAAGCAGCAGTGGGCTAGAGCAATAGACCAGTCTCGGTTGTTGAATAGCGGACTTTTCCATCATGGTTTGCAATTATTGGCAATACAGATCTGCCGTAATCGTCTGGCCAGATCTTAAGAAGCTGTAGCGAATAGCACCAGCACTGGTCCACCAAACATTCACCAGTACATTTTTTCGAATCAACTTACTCAATTCGCTTGGGACAGGATTTAGCCGGTTCTACTGGGTTCAACCACTATAATGATCTTTTCCGGTTATCGTACAGGGAT
This sequence comes from Tinea semifulvella, assembly GCA_910589645.1. Lineage (NCBI taxonomy): Eukaryota > Metazoa > Arthropoda > Insecta > Lepidoptera > Tineidae > Tinea > Tinea semifulvella. Next base: position 11,266,321 of record OU342599.1, read on the forward strand.
CCTTTTGTCATCATAAGTAACAATACCATTCAAAAGTCCCTTGTTATCGTGACGGTAGAGTGTAACATGTAAAAATTTTACTTTTCCAATTTGTTTCAAGTGAATCATAATTGTTTTGTCAAAAAATGGTTTGCGATGGATCTGCTTTCACGATCACTTTTAATTCTTCATTGTCAACTAGGGTCTCCGGTCGTCCACGGGGTTTGTTCAGTAGGTCAAAATTACCAGAACAAAACGTAAATTTCATATTTAAGGACCTAACATACATAAGAATAGCCTGGTGTGCGTGCCACAGGTAGGATTTGGGAAAGTTAATAGTGTCGTGGTTATAAACAATTGTCGTAAAATTAATGCATATTTGGTGTGCGGTCTTTAGGCTGGTAATACCGGGTGCGTACACGTAGACGTTGTATCTACAGAACTCTGTGCAAGAACTAGGGTTTTGTAAAAATCTCTCTTCTGTATTTTTATTGTATCTTTTAGTGTAACCAAGCTTGTGATAAAACTTTTTAAGCTTTCGGGAATACCTACTTAGAATAATAGTTTTTTTTTATAATACCGCGTGTAATTGTCAAAAGAGCAAATATTTTTTTTAGCCTTCAGGTGTCATCAGTAGAACCTCTATAAGTAATAAAAAAAATTAAAAGATAAAAATCATTATCCGAAAAACAAAACACTACTGCATGGTGAATAGGGCTTTTGAAAATCGCTATACCCATCGTGATAAATATTCAAAGGCTGGGGAGTGTTATTTATTAATTCATCTCGCCCACAGCCGAGAAAATAGAGAGAGAAAGAATTACGTAAGTCAACGTTCGCGCGATCGTCGACCTCTCGCTACCTACTTGAATAGGCTCAGCATGAGTGGCGACAATTTTAGTAAAACTTCTCTGCAGCGTAACTTAAGATTTTATTACTGAATAATGAAAATAAAAATATACGTAGTACTTTATTTTTATTCTAGATTATAATATTTAAAAATTTGCTCTTTAATAAATTCCACGCAGTATAACGCGATTAACCTCGAGTCGACCCTTGACAACGGCCAATGCAATTTGACTGAAATCACTATTTAATGACTCACTATTTCCTTAACGCTAATGGACTATAAATGTACGCATTCAGTGTGACCAAGTCTTTAATGTTGCTTGTTATAGAAAATCTAAAAAACTGGTGCATGATGCTAAACCCAGCTGTAATAATAACTGTGATTGTTTTAGGCGTAGTATATGTTCAGTTTGGGTTGTTTTTCCACTAGAGATGTGTTGGTATGTAATGAGCGCTGAGCAGGGAAAATAGCCAACTGTTTTGATTTATCTTTTACAGGTACAAATAATATACAAACAACTCTATCATAAATATACAATTTCTTAAGTTCGCGATTGTAATGACGTACAGACCAGACATGAAATGTATCATTCTCTCTTTCATTACAAGTAGCGAACATGTTAGCGTGGACGCATCGCACGCCTGATGCACGCATTCACTACACCGCGCGAATGTGTTTCTGGCTGTATCCGACCTCGAACATGAGATCACGGTCTGCGTACGCGTTATTCCCACGCCATAAATCACGTGAAGCAAATGGAATATAAATAATTTATAAAAAAATCACGAACCCTATACGCCTTTATCAAATAGAGTGACTTTTTCACTCCACGCCTCCAGACTATAGGAATTCGTTGTAACACGTGTCAACGAGTGTATTGTTATTGCATTACATGATACATTGCGTGTTTCAGCAGTCTGTACCCGGTATAATCCAAAAATGATACACATGTGTATGATGATACACTATTAAGTACAAGATAGAAACACTTTATATGAAAGAAAATACAACGAAATACATTATAGGTGGATCGCAGAAAGACGACCTTAGACGTATACTATAGTAATGTGCTTTGAATGACATATTATATTAGTGGTGGTGACTCGGTTTTACAACACTATCCTTAAAATCCTACAAAGGTCGGTTCAAACCCCCGATTTACAACACCACTGTTCCTGTGCCTTGGAGAGCACTTAAGCCGGTCTTGGTTCCACTACCACCAACTTGTGAAATTGTTAATAAATTGTCATAAAAAAAAATGTCATCAGACCCTTGCCAACCCGTCTGGCCAGCGTGGCGAGTGTAGGTCATATTCTTCAGAAATTCCTAGAAGGCTCATCTCCAACAGTCTCTAGGACAATCTAGGACTCTGTGTTCTAGGGACTGAGATGATGTAATGACATATTGGAACCATAAATATACAGTTCCGAAAAAAAACTATTTTTTTTCTATCCCGTCATCATAAAGTTGACGCGCTGATCATTTCCGTCTTACATCTCTGGTGAACAAACAGTCTCAATTGGGGTAGATTAAAATAATAAAGTATGGAAATTTACAAATTGATAACGCCAAATGAATTAAGCAAATATTTGGCTTTAAACTGTTGATACTCGACATTACATACAAAACATGGGATATCGTATGTTTGCGATAGTGTTATGCATAAAGGTATGAAATATTTTTTTGGTATATCTGAAAGACGGTTTGGGCTTAACTAAAAGATTACTTCTAGATTATAAAATAATGTATAACTCTTATTATTTAGGTGGTAGGCAGACTGATAGTGATAATTTGTCCAGTCTGCCGAGTCAAGGAAATATCCACCGTTCGTGCTGATAAACCCAGTAAAGTGTATCCACACATTTCGGGACCAGGCTCGAATTGCCGTCATGTCCAGTCAAGCCGGCATAGTGTTAGGGACTGATGTCAGTCATGTTTGATTCCAGTTGCTAACATTAATGGATCTCGCTCCCCACTTACCATATGCCGATCTGCATGCTACAAAAGTGTAAAACACGTTATTCTTATTTATTTATTATTTATCTTTTGATACCTACGAGTAGGTGTTAATATACTTGTAAGATTGGAAATGAAAAACGTGGGGGCTTCCAATACATAACTTAAAACATATTAAAATCCAATTATTATATGTATCTTATATTTGATCTCTTTGAAATTATTTCAGTAGTGTCAACAACAACATTTGTAACAAAATATATTGATTTATGTCAGATGTGTAATTTAGATATGTATAAGAATGTTATGTTATTGTAAATTTTCATAATTTAAAACATTTTTCTATTTTGCAGGAAGCATTCCGATGACTCGAATTTCAGAGTTGGGTAAGTTGATTTGCATACTATTATTGTCTAGACATTAAGCCAACTTTTAAAAAATAAACTGTCAGTTGAAGATTTGCCGAATAATTGTAAAAGAAAACAGGGGAGTCGTTCCCGCAATTTTGCGCGGAATGTCAAGTGCAAGTTTTTAATTAAAGTTTTAAATTAATTCACTGTGGATATCGTTAATCAAAAGTAGTGTTGTTTTGTTTAAAAATGTGCTACAAACGTGAATATGGGACACAAGTCGCAGTTTATTTTATGCGGTTTTCCCGCGCTGTACTCTAACTCCCATATTATGCCCGACGTGTTTGGGCTATAATGCCTCAAGAGACTCCAAGAAAAGCAACAACTTCTGCAACATTTGGAATTTGATGATAACCTCATTAACTCGTAAAAAAGAAAGAGCGTCAGACTTGGCTGTATGGGCTAGACCCTTTGCCTTCCCTATCACCTCATTCATCAACCATCGGGAGAAGAGAACACAACAAATGGTCGGCCATTTTGCGTGGACATGTCAAGTGCAAGTTTTTGTTTTGTAAAATTAATTTGCTGTGGATATTATTAGTCAAAAGTGGTGTTGTTTTGTTTAATAATGTGCTGCAATGTGAATAATTGTGGAAAACGATAAATTGGACTTCAAATATGGGGCATAAGTTGCAGTTTATTTTTTGCGGTTTTCCCGCGCTGTCAACTCTCATATTTTACACGACGTGTTTGGGCTATAATGCCGCGGGTGACTCCAAGTAAAGCATCAAATTCTGCAGCATCTGGAATTTGATGATCCCCAACTCGGTTATGAACTTTGTTATAAACATATATTATGCAAATAAATTACGTGTTTAGGACTGATGTATTCTGTACAATGTCCTTTAAAGACAATTAAAAAAAAAAAAAAACACAACAAATGTAAAAAAAAACTTTAATTGTGCCGTGATATATTTAACAAGTGTTTTTTTATAAATAATATTATTTGCATGTATTTTTTACTAAATCTTGTAGATAATAGGGTAAACCATAGTATTGTTGGGTGCCAACAAAGTGCCCAATGATTGGCACTGTGACATTTTAATGAAGATATTAGAAATTCTTTTGTTTCAAACGAAAGTGTTTTTTTATTTTAAAAGGATTATTATCACGACCGTATTCCTTCCGGGGTGGTCAGACAAAAAAAATAATAATGTTAATTTACATTTAGCTACTCGTAACTTTACATCATGACAAGTGGCAAGCTCGTCTCTAGCATACCAAACTCAGAAATATATTCATTTAATGTAAAATATCGTGAATTTTCAAACAAATAAAAGCTACGTTCGATCCTACGCAAATAACTTGAATGCAAATTTAATAGTTCATAATAAAAATAAAAAAGTAGAACGCAACACGTGTATGAAGCATTGATTTCTAATGACTGCCACACATGTAACGATATATCGTAGCGATTAATTTGTGCCAACCAATTCACATAGATTCATCGATCGTGTGTATGACGTATCGTTGCAGTTTATTGTTCATCGTCGGCAGTTGCAATTTATATTATTTATTTCTTTAATACTTTATAGCACAAAGAAAAAGGCAGGCTTTAATGCCGCTAGACATTTTATCATAGCCAACTATTGGGCCTAGCTATTGGGACACTTGGGCTTGATTGTAAGAACGAGTTCCTTAAATCCTACAAAGGTCCGTTCAAACCTTACGTACATTTGTCATAAATTTACAACACCACCGTTCCCGTGCCTCCGAGAGCACGTTAAGTCGTCAGTCCCGGTTTCACTAATATCAACTTATGTAATCATTAATAAATTGACATTTAAATTTGACATCAGAGACGTTTAGCCAGCGTAGAGAGTGTAGGCCAAATTCTCCAGATATATGTTCCGGAAGGCCCATCTCCAACAGTGAAGGTCTAGGACGCTGTAAAGAAAAAAAAAGGCGCTGAAATTTTAAATATAAAAATCAACAATAATATTTAATAACTAACAACATATAATTATATATACCGATTTGTATGTGATTTTGTATGCTCTTAAAATAATATGTTATTCTATGATAGAAACAAACAACTTTTCCTGAGAACCATAATGTCAGAAGTACACTAGGGAGTAGGGACGTTCGTTGTAAGTGCACAGTCTGAAATCGCTACGTGTAGAGCCGGCATAAATGGCAACCTTGTGCTCATTTATAATCAAATACACGGAAACACATCCGGTACACGCCTCTTCGAGCTTTTCCGGTTACAGTTTTCATTATGATATCACTATTTTATTTATAATATTATTTAAGTAAATGCTACAATATTACATATAATAAACAATGCTATCATATTTATGTAATATATTATACAATTTATTTATTTCCATGAAAATGTACATTACAGATTATACGTCTAAACAATACATATTTTATAACAAAATTCAAACACAAGTGACTAGTTGTGCGAATTAATATGGCTCCAAGTACTTTAGGACAATGTTTTTACTTTTCACATCTGTTGATGCGAACACAACAAAATTCTCATCGGACTGCACGATTTTGTTACCTATACTGTAAAAAATTTAACATTTTTAGCAAAATAAAAAAAAAGTCTGAGCAAGAGTCTTGCGAGACTCTTGACATATCTGTGGTCTTGGTCTTGGTCTTGCAAAAAAGCAAGAACAGGACCAAGGCTGCAAGACCAAGATGTAAAACTGACGTAAATGACGATTGCAAAAAAAGCTTTAAAAATGTTATACGAGTGAACAGAGTTCGATTTTGTTTGACGCAACAGGATTATTCAATTAGTTTATCGCAAAAGGGATTTTGTAGTTGAAAGCTTTTTCATTTTTCATATGGGTTGTGCACGAGTCGGGACAATTCAATTATTTTCAGAATTTTTTACTAAAGTAAAATATAATCACGACTGTTTCTCTTTCGGGGTGGTCAGAAACCACGCTTATAAATAAGCGGATTCACATTTAGCCAACTTTACTATAGGCCAATCATGACAAGTGGCAAGTTCGTCGATGTCTCTAGCGTACCAAACTTGAGATACTTATTCTAACTTTATATATATATATATATATAAAGTTAGAATATTGTACAGAATACTGCTTTTCTTGGAGTCATTCGCGGCAATATCGCCGAAACACGTCGGAAATCATAAGCGCAGGAAAACTAATAATAAGGTATCGCAAACGATAAATTCGACTCTATATATGGGGCAGAATTTGTTTTTCATTGCTTTTTTCCCGTGCTGTGAACTCTCATATACCCGACATGTTTGGGCGATATTGACGCGAATTACTTCATAAAAAGCAACACTTGGAATTAGATAATCCCAACTTAGTTATAAACAAATATTATAAATAAGTTACTTGTTTAGGACTGATGTATTTTCTGTACAATAATCTTTTAAAAAGGGAGTTCTTCGCGCCTTTTTTCACGGACATGTGCAAGTTATTGTTTTGTAAATTACTTTTCTGTGATATATTTAATCAAAAGTGGTGTTTTTTGTTAAATAATGTGAATAATAATGGAAAACGATAAATTGGACTTTAGGTATATGGGGCACAAGTTGCAGTTTTTTTTTTGCGGTTTTCCCGCGCTCTCAACTCCCATATTATACCCGACGTGTTTGGGTTATAATGTCGCGAGTAACTCCAAAAAAGCATCAATTTCTGCAACATCAGGAAATTTTATGATATCCTCATTAACTGACTCCGTGGTCTTGCGGTTAAGTCCGTGGATTTAGACTCGGAGGTACCGGGTTCGATTCCTGGTCAGTACACAATAATATTTATTAATTTAAATTTATATATTTAGTTAATATTTAATTTATTTGTGATATTTCCCGAGTTTGGTACGCTAGAGACATCGACGAGCTTGCCACTAGTCATGATTGTTCTATATAGTAAAGTTAGCTAAATGTGAATCCGCTTCTTTATAAGCGTGATTTCTCACCACCCCGGAAGGGAAACGGTCGTGATGATACTTTTCTCATTAACTCATAAAAAAGAAACATAGAGTCTTTGCCTTCTCTATCACATCATTCATCTTCAGTCGGAAGAAGAGAACATAACAAATAAAAAAAAGTTGTATCTATCACTACTCTTGTAAAACATTCACTATTTTATCAGCTGTCCTGTACATTATTTTTACCTTAATTTTCGTCAATAGTCCTTTTGTTTCTAGGCAATATATCGCTAGTCCCGAAGTTGAGCCAGCAGTCGATCCAGACGACGCCGACATACCGGCGGCGGCACTACCTGCTCACACGCACCCGACCGGCAGAATCCTCCACCGACCGCTAAGCAACGATCTCCCCCCACCACCACACACAAACCCCATTCATACACCAAAATTCTCAGACGCTTTCATCAAAAACCGCTGGCAATCGAAAGAACCAAGATTCTACCACTTTAGGTCGCAGAAAATCAATCGGGCTGGAAAACGCTATTTGCTGTACCCTGCTATTGATAATATTATGCTAAGAAAGTCCTACCCAAACAGCAGTCTTCCGAGTCGTCGCAAGAACCAATAGCTGTGTCGATGTCCGCTCGGTAACGTCAAGTTGCTGAGCTCAGGATTGCGATATCCTAACCGCATCTAAAAGTCATTTTAAGGCATATTTAGACATAATTTATCATTTACTATTGAAGGTAGGTAATCATCATTATGATCCTAATCAAAATGTCAACAATTTTTTTTTTTTTTAAATAAATATTTCCAGACAGGTCACACAGCGCCATCTAGTTTCCGTGATAAGCTACGAGGCTTGTGTTACGGAAACTAGATGGTTGATAAACTACATATTATACTTTTTTTTTTTTGTAAATATATACATATAATACATATAAACACCCAGACCGAGACAAATTATACAATGTACAACTTCCCCCCGGTGGAAATCGAACCCACGACCTCCCGAGTTCACGGCAACGTTTGTTACCACTAGACCACGGAGGCGGTCATTAATCGTCGGTCAATTAATCGGCTCTTGGCGATACCATGCATCATTCTGATGCTAACAAATCTTCAAAAAATATATTTTGGACAACGTGTCGATACTCGCATATATTTGTATTATTTATACCTTGAAAATTCAATAATGTGGTGTAAACTGTAGCATGTATTAATGGGAAATGCACTTTTTTTATGTACATGGAGAGCACAAACTCTCCCGGTCCCACCAATACCAACTAGTCAATAAAATTGATATCAGATCCTCGGCAAGTACTTACACCAGTTGTATTGTGTAGAAACTCACAAATCAGATTTTCTTTGAGTATTACATTGCGACTATTGTGACATTTTACTCCAGAATTCAGACCTGTAAAATCTTTAAACAATTTCTCCGTCAGTTTTAGTACAATGTACCTCTCGAAGAGCTCCGTCTTGCGCTCGGCCCCCCAACAGAACACCGCTTCCTAGAGAAGTGCTCCTGGAGGAGAGCTGAAGTAGTCGAACCTAGACCCCCTGGGTTCGTGAGCCACACCAAAAGTGCATGAATTACCAGCGGGTGGTTACCCGCTGAAATCCTGCCGGGGAAAACGGGAGAATGACTCCATCCCCATGCCCATTAGCCATCCGGGCCTGGACTCCACTGACTGACCTCTCGAAGACACAATACATCCACTACACACAGATATCCTCTACGTTGTTATTGAAGATCTTGTTGACGAGAAAGCCGATTAGCCGCCTTTGGAGATTTGGTCGCCCTCACGGTTCTTCGTCTCTCGGCTGTGGGCAAGATCAATTAATAATAACGCTCCCCAGACTTTCTTTCGCGATTTTCAGACACAGCCTTATTCACCATGCAGGTGTTTTGTATTCCAGACAATATTTTTTATCTTTAAATAAAGTGACGATTTTTTTTTAAATAGTTGTTCTACTAATGACATCTGAAGTGTAAAAAAAGTTCTTTTGACAATTACACACGGCATAGAGTTTATGGCTTTTTGCTAAAAGAAACAGACTAACATCTTTGTCTAACAAAATATTTCACCGATGTAGAGTTACAACGAGTATGGAAAGCTGTGTACTTTAATTGTTAGAGAGATTTCGTCTAAATATGCCTTGAATTTGTGCTATAAGAATACTGTAATACCTACTTAAGAAGTAGAATCTTGGGTTCACTGATGGATTTTATTAAATAAATTATTAGACAATAAATTCGACTTTTATGTAAACTTAGATTTAGAATAAATCATTAAAACTTTTTAATATAATTATATACTCTCCCCGTTACTAACGTTGTGTAACCTAATTTTTGTCAAGCTGGCATAGTGGTAGGGGCATACGTAACTTACCAAAGTCGGTTGCGGCGTCAAATGTCGTTTTTTAGTGACGATAAATAATTGACAATTATTTATCGTCACTAAATAATTTTGGCTAAAATTTAAGTTACATAATAGTGTGATAATTCTTTAACTTAATTTATTACGAGGTCATCGGTATAAAACATAGATATACATAAATATTTAATTTAAAAAAATATTTAACTATTAGATTATGCGTGATGTCGTTGCGGAAAATATAACCTAACATATAAAATAAAAATAAAATATTTATGTATATAAAAATCTATAAAATTTATATAAATAAAAAATGGTCTCCAGATCAGAGCTAGTTCTGACGGAGACTGGCAACATTTGCGGTCAGTAATTAATTTGAACATTTTTATTCGCGACATTGATTATTTTCCTTGGCCGAGTAATCGATAAAGTTACGGAATTGCTCACAAATAAATATTAGGGGTTATTTAGGATACTCTTAGTAATAAATATTGTTATATATAAATTACCTACCTATGACGACTACGGCCAGGTTTAACTTGCTTTTCAATATATTACTAGGTAGTTTTAATGTCAATCGCAAATACAAATGGAAAAACAAAATATAAAAATTTAGATTATAGTTTAATAATAATTCATTCTAATAAATTCTAGTATTATGATAATTTGTAAGTATTTTTTATTCATATTTATTAATTTAATCTATGATTGTGTTATTTTAAAGAAACAATTTTTAATTTTGAATACGGTAGGTACTCGGATACAAGTTATGGTCATCGGGCTTTACGAGTAGAGCGAGAACTTCGGCTACAGTCGGCTGTTCTCGGCTTTGTTTGTCATCTCTGTCTCACAAAGTCAAATGCTATGTTCGACTTGAAAGCAAATAAATCAAACCTTGTTTTTTTTTACCGATTTTGTATGAATACGACAAACGCAAAGTCCAACGACTTTCGAAGCAAAATAAAGTGCAAAGAAGCGCTTAAAGCTACAAGTCATATCAATATGACAATGCCTATTTACAGAAGCTATAATTTTAAAATTATAATTATGTATATTTGGGTTGTAATGTGCTGCTCCAAATACAAGCTATTTCTCAGAAAATAAGCTTTTCGTTATATTAATTAATTTTTTGACATGTAAAAGCGCAAAATACATTATATTTATTGTCCTATGCCTACTTACAAAATAAATACACTAAAACTAAACTAAAACTAAAGTCAAACATAGATATATATTGTAAAGTAAACTAGATATAGTAAAACTTTTTACTGATAATGTATAAACTAAAGTTTTTTCTTTTGCATTATACAAAAAAAAACAAAATTGCGCGCAGATACGATTAATGTGAGCGAAATGAACAAATTAATTAAAAAAATCATTTCGTTCATTGATATTTAATGACGGCGCTATAAAGGGATTATTATTTTTAAATCCCATCTTTTTTATTAAAAGTGCGAAATGTTTTTGCCAGGAATATAAAGTCTTTCAAAATTTCTGATCGTAAGCTTAATCCAGAGTATTCTAGCCTACGGATTAGAGTTCTCCAAAGTTTAAATAGTTGAACAAAAATTCTTGGATTTGTATTCGTAAAGCCCGATGTGCACAACTTATGACCGATTACTGTCTTTGATTAAAACAAGAGAAGATACGGCACGCGCTTCTGTGTTCATTATAAAATGTGGCACCGATAAACACGCAAGGTCAGACCCAATCATCACCGATGTCGTTTCGAATGAGATATTGTTACAATGTCATGTTTTCATTGTCCACAAATTGAGTTACATTTTTGTAAAATACATAAGGACGTTCTCTGTTGAATGACTAATAGAACTACCTATCTAATCAATTTTAGATACAAATGATTAATTTTACTATTAATATAAACTACTTAATAATAAAAAATACAACTAAAATAAAAAAAAAAGTCTATACAAAATAAAACTTACTCCAAATCACTACCAATAGGCAAAGTGCCAAGGATACTGGCAGCATTGCCATCTTCCAATAAGCTGGGTGTCTTTCGGCCGTTTAAGGTTCTTTGCTTGTAATGCAGCAGGGCCTGGGTCCTTAGATGTCAAGGACAGATGGTAAGGCACCAATTTATATTTTTCCATCGACTAAAAGTATATAATAATTAATTAGTGAAAAAATTATAAATCTAAATTTTATTTATTTAATATAAATATATTATTATTAATTAAAGTTCATTTATTTTATTATAGTTTCTCAGGTATATAAATATATCGAATGATACTCATTCCGCACACAATAAATACTGCTTCCTGGAACTGGAAGGTACTATTCGATCTGGTTGCAGTGTTTAGTAAAACTTACTTTTAATAGTAATTACTTTATGAACTGTGTTAAATATGTGTTTTGACTTTTTGACTTCCAATAGTCTTTTATTATTTTTTTATTAATAGGACGCGAGCGAGACCGAAATAATGCATAGAAGGCCCTATGGGCGTACTTACTGCTCGATACTTCGTACTGTATCTTCTCCTTTTGTTTTAATCCAAGATTACTGTAGCTTAAGTACCATAGAAACCAACATATCTAGAGTGGGGTCTATTGGTCTCTTATATCACTTGTATCATTTCTGCTGTGTCAGACAAATAATATACCTACTAATTTTTGTATAAAAATCAACTTTAACTAAAACTATAATTGATGTGACAATAAAAAAAAACTATGTGACAATGTTTGATAATAATTTTTGATCTTCTATCTTATACTTATATTTAAGTCTCTTTCTAAGATATTTCTATATTTCTGTGTCAAATAAATATTTAATTGTATTTACTAATGATTATTATATAATATAGCATACATTGGGGTTACTGTAATAAATAAATAAACGGTGACAAATATATTTTAGTTTATTTTATTTCCTAATTATAATGTAAGTCTTATATCTTATATCAATATGGCAAGCTTACAATATTAGTTATCCTTAAAAGTAAAAATTGGCATTTGACATCATTGCAAATGGCACATACTTTCAACGAGAACAACAAATAGGTGGTAGGCAGACTGATGGTGGTAATTTGCCCAGTCTGCTGGGGCGGGGAGGTATCCACCGTTCGTGCCGATAAACCCAGTAAAGTCTATCCACACATTTCGAGATCAGGCTCGAATTGCCGTCATGTCATTGCCATTGCCTATACGGCTCGGTTTTTAAACACACTCGTGTATAATACCCTTTATTATGCAACAGTTTCATAAACTACTATTATGATACAGTTTTTAACAATTCCTCACTGTTAACATAATCCAACATTGCATGTGATAATATCATTGCTTGAGAATTAGTCTCCAAGGTTGGGAGGTACACGTGGCAAGCGGCACGTTTTTAGAGTGCGTTTTGTATTGAATAGGCATATCTACATATATACATACATATATGTTTGCAGGTTGTGTTCGTACTCGACGTGCACTTTAAATTGATTATTTTCTTGTTTCACGAAAAATGCATGCCGACCTACGTACAGCCGACCAAAAAAGGTTAAGATTTATTTGCACGTCATCTAACAAGAAGGTTGATTTTCCTTTGAAAATATAACTAAACTAAACTATTACCCGACCTTAGCAATATTTTAATTTTGAAGGCAAGTTGTTTAAACTGATATACCACTTTCTTGGTCCACTGTACGTATAAAACACGTCTTTCGACAAGAGAGGCACAACGAAGTAGTATGCAATGTAGTAAGGGACTTTGACGTGACTTACCTATATAATTTGTCTTACCTCGGATCGTGTAAAACAGAATTACGCCGAAGGATAAGCATTGCTAAAAACGCTTTCAGGACTAAAACAATAACAGTCTGCAGTCTCGTATTTTCCATATTCCTATATGCTGTCGAAATTGGAAAGCTTAAAGCCACTGATCGTAACCGCGTCGACGCCTGTTGCGCATTCCGTGGACAGCGCAAAGGAACAGCAAATCAATACTTAAGGAGCTCAAAGTCACTACCAGGCTTTCCTCTATCTGCCTGCAAATCCTTGAGTCAGTACAACCCCTAGACCTTTCAGAACATATATCTGGAGAATTTGGCCTACACTCGCCACGCTGGCCAGACGGCTTGGCGATGATATTCTGTCAATGTTTAATGTCAATTATTCATTAACGATTCCACAAATTGGTATTAGTGGAACCAGGACCGACGGCTTAACGTGCTCTCCGAGGCACGGGAACGGTGTTGTTAATCTACGACAAATGTATGTAAGAAAAGTGGGTTTGAACCGACCTTTGTAAGATTTAAGGAACGCGTTCTTACAACCGAGCCACCACCGCGCCTACCTTCCTTCCTTGAGTATTTTTGTCATAATTTATTGATCATGGGCAAAATTGGAAGTCAAACAGACCCCGTTGCCGAAGCCTAGAATGTTCAGACCCGGATGGTGCAGCATCGTCCGTAACATAGTGATTCCCTTAAGCATTGCGGAAAATGACGTAAGGAGGTGAGGATTACTTAGTAAGCAACTCGCGGCGTAAAGTTTTACTTTGAAGCTGTCAAACTGTAAATGTTCATACATCCGAGCTGACAATTGGTTCCGCTACATCGCACATCATGTTCTCAATTCGATAAAGTTTTTGTCTAGAGCACAGTTAATTTATACCACGAGACAAATGTAAGATTATAACAAAATAATAATAATTATAGGGAAATAAAAGGATTATTGTAATTCAAACAACTGGAAAATACTATATCTCTAAGTACAAATAAAATACTACCTATATCTATGTACTTAGAGATTTTCCAGTGATTCACAATTCGTATGCTGAATCAGATAGGGAAAACACATTTTATCTTATAACAAGATAGAGACACTACGAATAAATGACCCAGAAAACATTTCAACCGTATATTATAGATTTTTATAAATAATAGTTTTGTCACAGATTTATGATTGGTTATCGCTGAGCTTTAACTAGATGGTGCCTGTCAAGTTTCAGAGCAAATCTTTTTAAATTACTTAAAAAAAAAAATGGCTTCAGTCTGCTGGTTTGTTACGCCTTGCAACGATCATTTCAAATATAGGATTTTTTTCATTTTTTTATTTTTTTTATTTGGCAACTTTTTTTTTTAAATGATGGCGTCGACTTTAACATGTACGCGTCGCGAGCCAATCATAAATATGTTTAATATTAGTTACATTTTGTTGTAGATTATCTTCGACAACAGCTTATCCACCTGTAAGTGAAACAAAATAATAATTAACGTAACCATTCGAAGGGGAAACACGTTCTAAATTGGAGACCACGACCTGACGGACAGACAGACAGACAGCGGAGTCATCTAGGCCCGGATATTCAATAGGCAGGTTCTCGGCGGGTAGTTGCAGGGTGATAAAATGTACCTTTGGTGCTGGGCGCTGTTCCTAGTATAGTCTCTATATATATAAATATAAACTGGTCTCCTAGATTCGTCGACTTTATCTCTTCTCCAAAAACGCCTCCCTAGGGAGTGGCCTTCCCTCTGGGGGCCGTGCGATAGTGGGAGCGACATCCTGAAGACGCTTGTAGGATCCGTTGTTAGCACGGTAAAACATATGTTTAGCTAGGCCGACAACAAATGCATGACCTGACGCTGGCGAGGGTTGGATGAGGGTTGCAAAAAATCAGGTACAGGCTAGGCGCCTTAGGAATGCCTACATTCAGCAGGCAGATGATAATGATGATTATTAAGAGCATGTTACCTGTAGTGGTAGTTCCATCTGTGGCAGTTCCATCTGTGGCAGTTCCATCTGTGGCAGTAGAACCTTCAGTGGTGGTGATCTCTGTCGCGGTGGCCTCAGTGGTGGTGGGGTTGCAGGCTGGTCCAGGGAAGAAGGAGCAGCGACCGTTATTACAGAACCGTTTCAAAAAGTGACAGGTCTTCAGAATACCCACGTTATTGCGGTTACACAATAGCACTTGGTTGCAACTTGCACACGATAAACCGGGCTACAAAAAAAACAAAAGCATTATGTATATTTATGTTTTTTTATTTTGTCTTCTAATGTGATGAAGAGAGTCATCTTAGATGGAGGAGACAGGAATCTGTAACGAGGTGTTGGCCTCCCAACAGAAGTAGCATACGCTGCACGTAACAACGGGCAGGGCGTGTGGAACCTTTCATCATCATTACAACTCCAGAATACAGAACCCTAGACCTTCACTGATTGTGGCAATTTGCCCAGTCTGCCGGGGCGGGAAAATATCCACCGTTCGTTCCGATAAACCTTTTAAAATGTATCCACACGTTTTGGGATACATTTGCCGAATCGAATCGAATTGCCGTCAAGCCCAGTTAAGCCGGCATAGAGGTATTCATGAACCTCAGGCGTCACTTACAATCCGGTGAGCGCAAGGTCGTGCTAGTATTAAAAAAAAAACTAGAATAAGATATAGGACACGTACCTCAGTGGTATAGTTGCAGGTAGTCCTCGTGACTTTTGGGAAGAAGAATCTATTTTGTGGTCCATCGCCAGATTCGTTTGTGTCGACAGAAGATTCTGAACTTTCTTCGGTAGATGATGATGACAATGACGATGAGGATGAAGGAGGGCCGGAACCCGATCCTTCAGAACCTACAGACACTGGAGGCTCTTGAGATATCGCCGTATTTATTATGGCCTGTGAAATGAAGTGAAAGTATAAATTATTTATTAAAGATGCACACGGCAAATAGCAAGCAATATTAAGTCTGTAATTCCATATGTACGAGTAAAGGGTGTAAACAATGGTGTCAATAATTTTATTATTATTGTTATGTCAGACGCGATGTCCAAGAATAGGAACAACTGACGACTGATAGCAGCAGCCCAATTCTACTAATTTTGTGTCAATTAAACTAAAGTTACGTTCTTTTTTTGCTTTCAAAAAAAATATTCTTTCTCTCGTAGTCTATTACAAATGTACGTAAGATTAAGAGAGTAAAGGGTGTAAACAATGGTGTCAATAATTTTATTATTATTGTTATGTCAGACGCGATGTCCAAGAATAGGAACAACTGACGACTGATAGCAGCAGCCCAATTCTACTAATTTTGTGTCAATTAAACTAAAGTTACGTTCTTTTTTTGCTTTCAAAAAAAATATTCTTTCTCTCGTAGTCTATTACAAATGTACGTAAGATTAAGAGAGTAAAGGGTGTAAACAATGGTGTCAATAATTTTATTATTATTGTTATGTCAGACGCGATGTCCAAGAATAGGAACAACTGACGACTGATAGCAGCAGCCCAATTCTACTAATTTTGTGTCAATTAAACTAAAGTTACGTTCTTTTTTTGCTTTCAAAAAAAATATTCTTTCTCTCGTAGTCTATTACAAATGTACGTAAGATTAAGAGTATTTCCTATTGGTTCGAACATTTTCGTTCGCTATATATTATTATTATTATTGATTCATTAATTGGCTTTAGTTAATAATTTTGTAGACTAGGTTTAATTTTAAGCGCTGTTGAATCTGTAACTAAATAAATAAATAAATAAACAACGAACTTTTTGGATTTTAAGGTGAGCGTTTTTATAACCGGACCACCAGTCGCTCTTGCAAAAGTTTGTTTTAAGAAAATCACGAAAAACCCTAAACAGATATTTCTGTAACCTGCCTTTGCGGTTACAGGATTATTCAACACCTGCAGTTGGATGTAGTTGCTTTTATTTGTTACGGAGATGATTCTACGGAACTCCTTTCATTAAAAATGCACGGAAATTTATACTTTCCTACGAGTGACACTATTACGCGATTGACTTTAACGGGAATTATTATTTTAATCCTAATATTTATAAAAATACTCGCTCGGTCCGAGCTCCCGATTCTCTCCTTTTTTTACATAACAAAAACCTATCGACTATGTTATTGTCGTATTAATGTCGTATTACCATTAAAATAAACCTATATTTATTATTAAAATAAAAAAGGTTATTAATTGATCGTTGTGGTGCAGTTCTGTATATGTTTTATTTTGTAAATCTGATATAGCTGAGTTTTCCTTGCAGATTCCTTTCTCAGTCAGATTAAACATTAACAGGTCACTGGAATCTGCTAAGCTGCTGGTCTTCTGCTAACAGCTTACTTATTGGACCACTTTGCTGCTTAGTCTTCTACTAGCAGGAGTAGAATCATTCAAAATAATTAAATTAATGACATTTCATAAATGCCTGTAATAGGTTTACGTGAATAAAGATATTTTGACTTGACTTTGACTTTGAACCGTAACCTACATGTTACCTACCCGTTACATTTCTGACAAGTTATTATTTTATTTATTTTGAAGTAGATAATATTTAGATAACCTTTTAAAATAATGTATTTACTACTTACGAAAGATGCAATTAAACACAATAAAGTTTTACAGGACGCCATTTCTTCGCACAGTGAAATTGTTTACTGAAAAGAACCTGCACTATTTATAGGTTATCATTGTTGATTTGTGATTATTGTTGATAGGTTTACATTAGTTATTGTTGATGGGTGTCCGCTTGTCCACCGCCGCCGTCACCGGGACGTCCGCGTCACCACCACGAGATTATTTTGAGTCGAGTTATGTTCGGCGGACGGGATGACGGCAGCGCTCGTTGCGTCCATAGCCTAGAATCAATGTATACAAGGCCCTTACTGATATAAAGACGTTCCCGCAAAACCAATCGAAGTCATGTAGCTGCATCAATAGTTGCGAGCTATTTATATTGATTCAAACTAGTCTTTTTGTATGCATTGTGACGGAATTGGCCCCCAAAGTGATAAGCGGCACGTTTTCAAAGTGCGTTTTGTATTGAATCCTATCTATATACATTAATGATAGCTAGGGCCGTGTTCATGTAGCTCGCTTAGTGTTCTAAACGTTATGGCCGTGTTCGTCTTGGCCCTGTATGCGCTTTTTTTTTACAGAATTTCGTTGGAGTTGGAGTAGCTTTTCCAAACGCTTCAAGTTTTTGATGATGTCGAATAACCAAATACAAGGACGCGGGTTTTACATCGAATGACATCACAGATTTCACTGTGAATGCTTAGTTTTTCCAGGGTGCATTGAAAGCAAATTATCCGTGGTCGAAAATGTTATCAAATTATAAAATTGTGTTGTTAAATTTTCATTTCTATTTTACATTCGCGTTTTTTTTTATTTATCCATTGTAAATATTTCTAATATCGGTTATATTAAATTATTATATTTAATCTTTGTAAAGTTGGTGCTTTACTTAGCGTTGAGACGCTGTCACTTTACTTCGCTTTGTGCAAGATGAACGACTGTTTGGATTGGCTTAAATCCTCAATTCTGCAAATTACTATAAAAATAAATAGCACCAAGACGAACATGGCAAATGTAGGATTCGTAGCGTGCTTAGAATATATTTATGACGTCATCTGAAACGATTTAGTTTCGGGATGTCAGTTAAATCGGTTCTAAGCGCCAAACGTTATGAAATTTTAAATTATATATGTAAATAGCTAACTATTGATTTAATTACATTTGAGTTTAAACATGGAACATATGTAACATTAATTAAAACTAAAGAAAACGAACAAAACAAAAACATGTCTGTTGTGGAACAAGTAGATAGATATATTTAAATCTTAGACGTCTTCTTCATGACTTTGATTGTCATGCCGCTTTTGTTAAAAATTCTACAAAGGTCGGTTCATACCCACCCGGCATGTACCAATGAGAAAAACACTTTTCTTACGTACATTTGTCATAGATTTACAACACCACTTTTCCCGTGCCTCGGAGAGCACGTTAAGGCGTCGGTCCCGGTTCCACTAATACCAAATTGTTAAATCGTTAATAAATAGTCATTAAACAATTGACATCAGATCCACGTCAACCTGTCTGGCCAGCGAGCCGAGTGTAGGCAAATTCTCCAGATATATGTTTTGAAAGGCCCATCTCCAGCAGCGGAGGTCTAGGACGCTGTGTTCTAGGGGCTGTAATGTAATGTCAATTTTGAAATGTCACACTGTGTGTTCATGTAGCTATTTGTGTGAAGTGAAGCACCTACAGTTTCTACGTAAACGAACACACAGTTGGTGTTTAAGCTTAAGCTAATTCGGCGTCTGACATCTCGTTCTCATTGACGTCCCGTCCCGGTGACGGAGGCGGTGGGCAAACTGCTTTATACATGAATATTAATCTATATTTAATAGGGTTGTGAGTAATTGTATATTGTTTATTCATTATCCTTAGGAGCCTATAGTAACACTTGGATTTTAATTTTTACCTATTAATATTAAGTCAATATATATAAAAATGGCTGAAATAGCTGGCTGTTGTTAGCAAGGAACAGTCTGCTAATAAGGGCATAGTGCCTGAGAATAACAAGCTTAATTCTAATAGTGGATAGCAGCTGTAAAGGGGCATTGTCTTATTTACCTACACTAAAATAAAGCTAAATATTAAATGTCTAATTATTAAAATTATTATGTCAAATCTATATACCTACTTAAATATAACTAGACTACTATGAAAAGTATTTATTGCAGAGGCATTGTCAGAATTAATATTAATCCTCTTAATAGTGTCCTAACTAATAACTAAAAATAATAATGTCCTAACTAATAACAAAAAATAATAATGTCATAACTAATAACTAAGATAATTAATAATGTCATTAGAATTTAAAAATATGGTCGTCCTTTAGAGCTTCATCCACAGTGTAATAAGCTTTAACAATTAGATTTTTTTTTTATATGTTGCTTAATATATATAATATTTTACTTTAATATAATGTTGTTTTATTTATTTATTAATATGTTTATTATTAATGTTAATTTTATACGTTTATTAGTTTTTATTTTAGTTCATGGTTTTTATTTTATTTAGATTAATTATTAGCCCTAGAAAATACATAATTAAAGGGCCTGTAACAATTATAATATTTTTAACGAAGCGAGCCTCATTCTACTCTGCAATGTTTACCTAGCTTTTTTTGTTCTTTTGTATAGTTTTGTTATTCTGTTAATTTTAAAATTACAATCACTACGTGAGTACGGGTCAGGTTGAAAAGCAGCGTCGTGCAGGTGTATTTGTACTAATGCCACCTGATTCCTTTTGTTACATTTGTTCAGGATAATAAGACTGTGTGATGTTATTATGTGACAATAAAATAATTTTTATTTATTTTAAATTTTGTGTAAATAATGTTTTTCTCAATAACGGTTTTTTTATTTTTTTATTTTAATTTATGGCACAACCCTATGGAGTAAACTAAGCTTGACGGGATTTCCTGAAAATACGCAGGTACTTACAGATATTATGTTAAGAATTAAATCAACAATGCTTGTAAACATTATTGTTAAATTTTACAATACGTACTCGTGATGTTGAAGATGAATAATAAATTAGATTGTAATAATGAATAATAATGTATCAATATAAATATCAGTGGTGGCTCAGTTGTAACAACGCTTTCCAACAACGGGGTGTAATAATTTAAAATACGCTTTTCTTACGTTCATTTGTCAAATCAAATTAAAATATAATTATTTTATGAATACATACGCAAAATAAAAAATAAAAAAACAAAAAAAAACCTACTTACAAAATCTAATTTAAATATAAATCGTGTCCGCGCAGCATGGTGGCAAGAACGATGGCCGTATTTCCTCGCTGAATTGCTATGCTGATTCTCTGAGCGAGGAATGATCCAGCCCTCACTGTCACCAGAGCAGACAATTAGACGAGGAGACCCCACGGGCCTAAAGTCTCTACAGCAAACGGCACAAACACGTAGTCATTGATTATTATAGATACGTATTTGCCAGACTTTGCGCTTTAAGCTGCAGCTCCAGCTTTTAGCGCTGTTCCGCTGAGGTGTGACAAAGCCAAATAGTAATAATAAATAGTTGCTAAGTTTATAATATCAACTTATCTTTGATTTTTGTACCAAAGTTTAAAATTATTAACCTTTTTTCGAATTTATTGTTTCTTAACTGTATTAATTCATAGGGCAAATGGTTGTAAATCTGTATTGCCATGCAGTAATAATTCCTACATTGTTGTTCTAAACGATGTGGAGGTAGGCATAATTTATTATTGATCTTTGGCTACTTTAACCAATTTCGCCATTAGTTTTGAAGAGACTTGTGTATTTCCGTAGAAATACTGACATTTCGTAAATCAAGGATGAAATCAATAATAAATTTACAATACCACCGTTCCTGTGTCTCGGAGAGAACGTTAAGACGTCGGTCCCGGTTCCACTAATACAAACTTTTCCACCCGTTAATAAATTGCCATTAAAATTTACATCAGACCCTCACCAACCCGTCTGGCCAGAGCGTGGTAGGCCTAATTCTCCAGAAAGGTCTAAGACGCTAACCGATTATGATAAAATTTGCAGACAACGGATATATACTAATAATAATAATACACAATAAGGCAAACCAGGTTGAGAAAAACGTTTAAGCAAGGTTTGCCGTTGAAAATTACATTATACAATAAACTACCTGAGATTATAACTAGACTACAACCAAATGAATTGAAAACAAAATTGAAACTCTTTTTTCAAAATAATGCTTTTTATAACCTGTCAGAATTTGTTGACATGCCTTTGACGGAAAATTCTTTTAAATAGTTGTATAATTTTGTGGTCTTATGCCTTCTACTGTATTCCTATGCTCCTTTGTCTACGATGCATGGTGTTAATAGCATTATTGTTATTATTTTAAAATTTGTTAACTGACATACCAAAATATAACGATTGTTATATAGGTGAAATATACAAATATACAAAATATACATAATAATATAATATATACTATATGATATCATGATTGGAGCATGGGGTAACAGCCCCACTTGTCTTGCATTTACGTCTATATTAATGAAGCGATTTTAATAAATTTTGGCAGAAATGTTCCCTGGAATCCAGGCATCGATATAAGGTATTTGATCTTACGATCAGAGCACGACATGTGACCCTACGGTGAAATGATATACTCATAAAAGTAAATAATAAATATACTTGAAGTGAATAGGACTGCCTGCGTGGTTTAGCGGTCTAAGTCCGTAGATTTAGACTCTGAGGTACCGGGTTCGATTCCTGGTCGCGACACAATAAATTTAAATAAATAATTTTAACTATTATTCAATTTATTAGTGATATTTATCGAGTTTGGTATGCTAGAGACATCGACAAGCTTGCCACTTGTCATGATTGGCCTATAGTAAAGTTAGCTGAATGTGAATCCGTTTATTTATAACCGTGGTTTCTGACCACCCCGGAAAGGGAAACGATCGTTATGATACTTCTTTTGGAAATGACTTATAAATAAAATATCGATATATTTCCCGACACGTGGAAGGGTTTATTAAAAAGATAAAAACCCCGTCTCGGGAGAAATTGATTTTTGACAACAAAAGGACAGATCTCCTTTCCCGTAGATTTTTTTTCTTGCAGTATCCATGATCGTCCTAGTAAATAATACGTAATCCATTGCGTTTTGTCATCCGTAAGGCTTTATCAGAATTCATTCGCCACACGCAATAGAAACCATGAAAAATATATATTTCATTTATTCATTGTATTAATACATTTTCGTCTTTACACGTGTTTTTATTTATTATTATCACTAGTAAGACATGTGACCTTGCACTCACCTTGTGGTAAGTGGCGTGCAAGATCCATGAATGTTAGCATCTGAAATCAGACACTAATGACCGAACAGTCTAATACTATGCCGGCTTGACTGGGCATGACGGTAATTCGAGCCTGTTTCCGAAACGTGTGGTTACACTTTCAAAAATTCAAAAAAAAGTAAAAATATCTTTATTCACGTAAACCTATTACAGGCATTTATGAAACGTCATTAATATAATTATTTTGAATAATTCTACTCCTGCTAGTAGAAGACTAAGCAGTAAAGTGGTCCAATAAGTAAGCTGTTAGCAGAAGACCAGCAGCTTATCAGTTTCCTGTTAATGTTAAATCTGACTGAGAAAGGAATCTGCAAGGAAAACTCAGCTATACTGAGTTTATTAATGTTTTGGGAAATAGTGTCAGTTTGCGCAATCGATGTTTCATTGACATCTAAAATATTGATAAAAGATTCGAAAAGATATCGTCGTGATATAAAATGTAGTGCAATTTTTGGTCATTCATCAGTTTTGTGTCATATAATTTGGAATAGCTCAAAATGTCAGTGAAAATATGGACAGTGTGTGCCTTAATTGTAAGTATTTTATTTATCTGCGTCTGTGGTCTAGCGGTTAAGTGCGTGAATTTAGACTCGGAGGTACCGGGTACGATTCCTGGTCGGGACACAAAAATATTTATTAGTTAAAATAATTTTAATGAATATTTATTTGTGAGCTAACCCGGCGAACTTCGTACCGCCTGACAGTCAATGAATGCGCACCACCTATCGGACAACAGTACTATGTCAGAAACCTTCGGCGATGTTCACACAACATATTTCCAAAGTTTCGTCCCGATCGGTCAAGTAGTTTTGAAATGCATAGGGAACATACATACACACAGAAATTTATTTTTGTATCATCATCATCATCAGCCTGATATAGGCCTGCCCCAAGGCTCGCCACTTCACACGATCTCCTGCCACTCTCATCCAACCCCCACCAGCGACCTTCCTCAGGTCATCGGTCCATCTAGCGGGGGGTCGACCCACTCTGCGTCTTCCCGTACGTGGTCCCGTATTTTTGTATATATAGATATATCTCGGGTTTGATACGCTAGAGACATCGATGAGCTTGCAACTTGTTATGATTGGTCTATAGTAAAGTTGGATAAATGTGAATCCGCGTGGTTTCTGACCACCCCGTAAGAGAAACAATCGTGATGATACTATACTCGTATACTTTATTTAATTGGATATAATATCAAAAAACGAATAACAAACTATTTAAATATTATTCATTAGGACCTTATCCCTTTCATGGTGTCCAGAAACCACGCTTTTAAAGAAGCGGATTCACATTTCACCAACTTTACGACTACTATAGGCCCATCATGGCAACCGTCGATGTCTCTAGCGTACCAGATTCGAGAAATATCACAAATAAAATAGATTCATTATGTGTTCCGACCTTAACCGCCAATAGTTAAATTATCTATATATATATTCAAATATCTTCAATGCACATTTCACTCTAAAAAAACTTTTAAAAAATTAAAAACTAACAAGTTGAGAACCGCTGAACTACACTATTGAATTTATTTTATGATTAATACACACATAAAACAAATAATAAATTAAAATTCATAAAAGAGCTGGGTAAACGAATTTTTCAAGAGAGTGGCGACCCCAAATGCCATAACTACGAGTACCTAAAACATATATTATAATTTAATGAGGAAATGCGTTTTGGGTACTCCCCCTGGTGGTAAGCTCTTAGTTTATTTTGTAGAATAGTTTTAATTTCATAGGTATTTATAGTTTAGTTTTATTTATAATTAGTTTTTTAATCTATTTTTTTTAATATTTTTGTATCTAATTCGAATAAATATATATTGTTCTAATAATAAATTCAAATGCGAAATATATTGACTTTAACAGTCGTGACCCATTGTTGGTAAGTTTGAGCCGGTCTCGGTTTTTGATGGGTCCCGTCTGTTAAAGTCAATATGTTTTGCATTACAATTTATTATTTGTTTTATGTATGTATATAAATCATAAAATAATTTCAATGGTGTAGTTCAGCGGTTCTCGAACTTGTTTTTATCTTTTTCGGTTTTATTTAATTTCTTTTTTTTCTCGTCTTGTTGGCCATTGTTATGTTAAAATTTGTTATTGTTATTTTTTAGGCTGTAATAGCAACAATAGTATCGTCGGAGCCGAATAAACCGCCTCAATGGGTGGAGGAAGAACCTTGGTTACCTCACTGGGTGGACTGTGAGTTTAACCCGCAGCAGTACAGCGGCCCCGAGTGTTATGATTGTAAAACTGTGATCCACTGCACGCCGGTCGGCGGGTTCGTGCGCACTTGCTGGACTCCAGATGAACCCCACTGCAACAATGGACATTGCTCTTCGGAAATTAGCGATAGCTGTGCCTCTATCTATTCGGTAGAAATCCTCGAACCTGTACCGCTTGAATCTTTGGAGAAATAGTTTACTTATGTAATTGTATACATTAATTTATACTATCTATTATAACAAAATATAAGTTTTTCACACGTCATCCAAAATAGGGACGGTTTGATTAATAATAATATCTAGATTTGATACAAAATCAAAGCGAAGAACTGTACATGTGATTATAATAATAAATAATTTATTTAAAATTCAATCACTATTGTTTTCTTTTGTGTAAAGTTTATTCAAAGGAAATATCACAGTCATTATCCTTACAGCCCCTAGAACACAGCGTCCTAGACCTCCACTGCTGGAGATGGGCCTTCCAGAACATATATCTGGAGAATATGGCCTACACTCGTCACGCTGGCCAGACGGCTTGGCGAGTATATGATGACATTTTTTATGACAATCTATTAACGATTCCACAAGTTGGTATTAGTGGAACCAGGACCGGCGGATTAACGTGCTCTCCGAGGCACGGGAACGGTGGTGTTGTAAATCTATGACTGCAGTACGTAAGAAAAGTGTATTTCTCATTGGTACATGTCGGGTGGATTTGAACCGACCTTGTAGGATTTAAGGAGCGCGTTCTTAAAACCGAGCCACCACCGCGTCCATATTACAAACAAAACCTTAAATTAAATAAACTATATTACAATAAAAACTGGCTTGTCTCTAAATATAATAATTAGAGACCAGCCAGCGGCACAAGTATGTAAGTATATTAAAAGATTACGTATTTGTGCCGTTTGCTGTAGAAACTCTGGGCCCATGGAGTCCAAGCGCAAAAAAGTTTTTAAAAGACACAACACCGCGTCTTGTCGTCTCCTCCGGTGACAAGAGGGCTGGCCGGGACTTATATCCCAATTCTGAATTAGATTATAATAAAGGATATAACTTTATACAAATATTGCATAGTTTTATTAATTGTGTTTTTAAATAAACAGCGGCTTTTTTCATACATAATACCAAGTATTTTTACATAACATTTGTAAATATGAGGATAATATGCTAACTCGGAATAAACTCGATTCGATATTCGCATAGTTACTAATCTTGAGTAGTTCGCGAACGAACTAGTTCTATAGAGAGCTCCCACAGAGGAACTAACGGAACTAGTTCAAACTTTGTAAAATCTCCCTTAGTTCGTTCCGACTTGTAATAGCGAGAGAGCGGGAGCGATAGGCGAATGTCTCGTTCATTTACTTCGGGTGTTAATTATAGTGACTCGAATATTATAAAAATGTTCAGGAGAACCTAAAAGAGCTTTACCACTTTAATTATTTATTGTTAAAATTTGATATTTTTATATCCTGCTATACTTGATTGCCAAACAATAGTACCTACATAAAAAAAACCCATTCACATATTTTATTAGTAGTAAAGCGATCGAACGACTGCCTTAAATTACAGAACCCTAGAACTGACCGCTCCCTTTCTCTGGTTCGACTCAGGGGGTCGGAGCTGAGGACCTAAAAGAGCGAAGTTGTTCCCTAATGAGCGGCGACCTAAACTGGTCAGGAACTACTATGCGTACCTCTAATAGTTACGCATCTCGAGTTAATAAATAGATTTGAGTAAGTGGCGATTAAAATACGCCACAAATAATAAATATATTTTTCGCCACTAACAACAACAACGCAACCGCTAATGGTATCCTCAAATTTGCAATATTGTGACTTGGTAATCAGTGAGTATGGGTTTGATTTAATCTTAGTAACATCAGGTGTCATTCGGTCGATGCACTTAAAGCAACAAACAACGAACGAACCGCGCTCGAGCTCTTCGTTTATTTTTTTGATTCGTTAGAGAGAATTAGAAAGTTAGAAAGAATCCAACTAGAGTTAGGACGCTTAGTTGTTGACCCATCTCTAGGTATAAGTAATCTATTTGATTTTCTTAGTAATCGCAAGTAGATATGATAAGATGAGATTCATCTTTCTTTGCTTAGATTTTCTGTAATAGATAACAAAAAGTAGATCTATACGACTGCTTCGACTGGTTTGAATTTTTTCAGTTCTCTTTTTGTTTCTCATTTCCTGGTGGATGATGAATAAAATGATAGGAAATGCAAAGAGATATAGCCCATACATCCAAGTCTGTCGTAAAATATTATTTATTTTTTATGAGTTACCTAAAATGTTATTCTCTTCTTGGAGTCACTAGCAGCACTATCGCTGCTAAACTGCTGCTTGCAAGTAAACTGCAAGTAGAGTCCATTTTTTTTTTGTTTTACATAATTATTCACAATGCAGCACATTATTAAACAAATTAAGACCACTTTTGACTAAACTACTGATGAATAAGATGATAGGGAACAAAGAGATCAAGCCGACACATCCATGTCTGTCGTAAAATAACCTTTTTTTAAAAAATATTTTTATAACCTTGCAAATTCCAGATGTTACATAATCAGTTTATGTATATACGTACAAAGTAGTAGCAGTAGTAACATTATGTAAGTACAATGGCGGATAACAAATATACTAATAGACTCTATGACGGTTAAAATTTTGGGACACCGAGTACATAATATGACGATTTTATTGTACTCGTAATAAGACGCGGCAATCAATCAAATATTTTGTGAAATTAAATTTACGTTATATTATTATTATTTATTACAGTCCCTAAAACACAAAGTTCTAGACCTCAACTGTTAGGTATATACACGTCTATACGAGTATATCTAAAGAATTTGGCCTATACTCGAAATACTGGCCAATGTCCGTTAATAAATTTCATAGCAAGATGTTTTTTTGTTGATTTCTTAAAAGTAAAGTTAGTCTCTCCTCCCACTGATATGGATCGTGACTCCGTCGCAGTCGATACTCATCCACCAGCCGTCTCCAACGGTTTCGGTCCTCGGCGTACACAAATAATAAAAGACGTATCAGACATAATATCACCAGTCTTGTCTTTTATTATGAACGTCTGCATTGTAGAAGGCGTCTACCCTTCCAAGTTAAAGGTATCAATAGTTAAGCCGCTATATAAAAAAGAAGACAAAACAAAAATACAGTCTTATAGACCGATAGCTCTAATTCCAGTTATTTCAAAAATATTTGAAAAACATATATATCAATGCCTATATCAATTTCTTGAATTAAATAATATATTAAATAATCAACAATACGGATTTAGAAAAGACAAAAATATTAATATGGCTATTTATAATTTCTTGAATAGAGTTATGATTAATATGGATAAACGGATTCCCGCTATAGCTATGTATATGGATCTATCAAAAGCTTTCGATAATGTAGACCATAATATATTGCTTAATAAATTATATTTATACGGGATAAGGGGAAACGTGTATGACCTTATTAAAACTTACTTATGCGAAAGAGTTCAGGCAACACAAATAAATAGGATTTGCACTACAACTAAAAAGCAAATTAAATCTTTATCTTAATTTAGAAAGGTTCGCAATGGTGTGCCACAAGGCAGTGTATTGGGCCCTCTGCTCTTTTTAATTTATATAAATGACATGCCTTTAATAACAAACCACCACATGACATTATTTGCAGATGACAGTACGATATTATTCACAGGAAATGATTCGACTAATCTAGAAAGTGACATAAACAATACTCTGACATCTATAATACAATGATTGACATGGAATAACCTAAATATTAACTTGGACAAATCAAAAATAATGAATTTTAAACTAAGACGCCATCAACCTTTAAACATTGACATTAATTATTTAGACACTAAAATAGAAGAGGTAGAAACAACAAAATTCTTAGGATTACACATAGACAATAATATTACATGGAAATCACACATTGAACATATATGTAAACGTCTCAACCAATTCGCGTATGCTCTGTATAAACTTTTAAAAGTTGTTAATCAATCCGCGGTAAAAACTGCTTATATGGCCTACGTTGATTCCATCCTTAGATATGGTGTTATATTTTGGGGAAATTCGACAGACAAATTAAGAGCATTTATAGCCCAAAAACGATGTGTTAGAGCAATATTTAAATTAAAACGGATGGATTCATGCCGTCCATACTTTAAAAGATATAATATATTAACGTGTCCATCACTATATATTTATGAAAGTGCAATATTTGTAAAAAATAATATAAGAATGTTCTCGTACCGTACTCGCGCACGACACAATCACCTATTGTGTACTAAAGTATCTAAAACGAATTTTTTTAGCAAGAATGTTATAAGTATGGTGACACAAATTTACAATAAAGTTCCCAAATCTATCCGTGAAGTTGAAAACATGACAGTTTTTAAGTCAAAGCTTCAAAGCTTTCTGTCTGAAAGATGCTACTACAGCGTAGCAGACTATTTATTTATTTATTTATTTATTTTAGAAAAAATCACAGCTTATTATATTAAACATATAGACAGAGTAGCAATAGTGGAACACAAGCCAAAGAGATTTTATATTATTTAGACAAAACAATTAAAACAGAAATAAGAGTAAAATATAGTTATTAGATTTAAATTAATAGTGCAATTGAATTGTGACTAGCAGAAGTAAAAGAATAATAATAATAATAAATAAGTGAAAACCAATAGGTTAATGATTATTTACCTAAGACAAAATGAGTGAATGAGAGGCAGGAGCAAAATTATACTATATATACGTGTATAGTAGTATTCGTATATTAGCAAGCGAAGTGTATTTGTAAAGTTAGTCCGGGATAAGAGTTGTCTTGATACTGCCTCCGGTGATTAGTTACGAGTAGATGTATCAGAGTAGAACATGGCTAAAACGTTAATATAGATAAGTCATTTACAGTAATCTAAACAGGTGAATGAATAAATGTGTGAAAAATGTATATATATACGATAGGTTATATATATATATATATATATTTATATCTATTCATTATATTATTATTATACTCAATTTAATTGTTTACCCAATAATGATTTGATTATTTATTAGTGTGCCGTAATTAGTTCTCTAGCAATTTTGATCTTGTTAACTATCTTTCCGAAACATGAAAGGAACAATTAGCATGCCCCTTACCATCACCCATCAACAACATTGTAAAACCTTTTGTAATGTTTAAATAATTATTGTACGAGTATGTCCAATGGACCATTATAACAGCATGTGCAATACCTCTACTAAAAACCTATGATCCACAATAAAAATATTTTGATTTTGATTTTGCGTAGTGGATGGCCTGGTGTACAGGGATGTTCAGGTGGTCAGTCACCTGACTGAACCATCGCTTGGGGCTTCTTTCCATTGTTCTTTTACCGTCTACCTTGCCCGTGATTAGAACTTTTTCTAGATTATCGTCTTCTTAAAGTAAAATAAGACTTGAAAAATCTTTGAAGTTATGATACTTCACGATCGTATCCCTTTCGGGGTGGTCAGAAACCACGCTTTTAGAAAAGCGAACTACTTTTAGTCAACTTTACTATAGGCAAGCTCGTCGATGTCTCTAGCGTACCAAACTAAGAGAAATATCACAAATAAATTAAATATTTTTTGTTAAATAATTAAGCCCAGTACCTAAATCTAAATCCATGGACTTAACCGCTAGACTGCGAGCACAAGGAATGCACAAGCGTTAATCCGCTTACAACCAAACCACCAAAGCTTACGTAAACTCTTTAAACGTAATATTACTTAGGTAAAACTTAACATAGAATAATATCGTAAATTTAATATGTTCTGCAAATGTTGCGGCATCTGCAGACATTGTGGCCTCGACAATAGTAATCCTTGTTTAAACGTTGCATACATTGTATTGTCGGAGAGCGCCGCCTGTTTCGTTTTATAGTCACAGAGTTGTGTAGGTACTCCCCTAGTTCCGAGACACAATAATAGTAACCTAAGCACGCTTAAAGGTGTTCCGAGACGCGTATAAACTGTTTTGCCAAAGCTATGTGACGTCACAAATGACATTACTCCTCGCGCTTAGACTGCTCACGATATCGAGGTAGATCACTCTGAGCGCTGTCAGTTTTTTGTCATTATGTCGCGCGCCATTTTCAAGTTTATTTAATTAAAATTTCTTTTAAATTATTTAATATTGTAATTCGTTTATACTGTCTGTATATTACTTCTAAAACAAATCTATAATTATTATTTAAATAAGTTGATAATATTAAACTTTACACATATAAAGATGAATAAACCGAGAGATGTTATGTTTGTTAGTATTCATACTCAAAGGTGTGGAATCCGCAATTTATTTTCCATACATTTAAAAAAAAAACTATTATGTTATGAATGAAAATGTGATTTAGACCGTTCCGAATTGATATCACGCTCTGAGCATCCAAATCGTGATATTTGATTCGGAACGACTGTTAGTACCATATTCATTCTAAGCGCTCTGAGCTTGATTCGGAACGAGGTGACTATATAAATACTTGTATGTCACGGCTAAAAGCCGAAGTGTGGTTACAGAGATATTTAATGTACCGAGTGTAATTGTGAATAATTCTGAACAATTCTGATACTTAAGCGCAAACGTTATTAGTGGATTTCGTTATTTACGTCAGAGCTTGCGTCATAATTACAAAATAATATTTAATTCTCAACTCTATAATCGCTCGACCTTGACAGCGGCCGAGCGAATATCGACTTTAATAGCGTGATATATATATTAGTTAACGGATTCCATTATATAACGTTTGCTCTTAAGTAACAGAATAAGGCTGCAGGTGTCATTATAAATCCTATTTAAAAATAAAAAAGGTTTTTTAAAGATTAAATCATTATCCGAAAAACAAAACACTACTACATGGTATAAGTGCGCGTAAGAAAATCGCGATATATAATGTGATAAATACATAAAGGCTGGTTATCGTCCGGTTTCAAATCAAATCAAATCATTTATTTGTTTCAACACAGGTAATCTAGTTAATATATTAACCTAGTTTATAAAAGTGCAGCTGTGTTCTGCCATGAGGCCTACAAATATTGTATATATATGTATATTGTAAAGATACATATAACTATATTATTACACAACACAAAAAATAAAATAAAATGTTAATTCACAGTAAAAAAAATTTTGACATGAGTAACAAAGGGACAAACTACCAATCACTTGAAATATATCAAAATGTTGATTATTAATTATTTTAAACATGCTTTCTGCAACCGGCCGTAAGTGTTTTTATGAATTGATCTCTCTCACAGCCGATAAACAAAACAGAGAGAGAAACAATTATGTAAGTCAACGTTCCCGCGATCGTCGACCTTTGGCTACCTAGGCTCAGTATAACTTATTTAAACAAACACATGCACTTACACAAACATGTATGCACCATAATTAAAAAAAAAAAAAATACGTGTAGGAGTAATTATAACATTATATTATTATAACTGTTTAACTGAAATTTAGGATTAAGTTTTTATTTTTTTTCAAATTTTATGCAATCAATTTTACACTTTTTAATTTTTAGTTCTTTTATTTTGTATCACTTGTCACAGTTTTTAATATTATATGTGGAATCCTGTTAATGGCCTAAAATTGTTAATTTGTAAGTACTTAATTTATTAAAGTTGAAACACTGTTGGATTCTCAATAAATAAATAATTGGCGATATTTTTAGGAAAACTTCTACTATGCATCGTAACTTAAGATTACACACAGGAAAATTAGGCTAGCGCGTCAGGATTACGTGAATAATGACAGTCGAAGCCAATCACGTGTTTTGTAAAACAAATGTTAAACTCGCGTTAAATTCATAACATTTTAAAAAGAAAATTAAGAAAAGTGTTAAGTTGAATACTTGAACAAGAAAGAACGGATTAATGTAAATTGATCCTTGATAAGGATAATAATTTGATGAGTTTAGGAAACTTTTGGAGTTAAATTGTTTATTTTTCAAAGTATTATTACGACCGTAAATTTCTCATTAGAAAACATTTTTTTTTAAACTAGTACATATATAATAAATATATATGTATATTTATACTTGCACGACATGTGACCCTGCGCCCACCTGATGGTAAGTGGCGCGCAAGATCCATGAATATTTGCAACTGAAATCAGACACTCATGACTGATTCATTGACTATACAGGCTTGACTGAGCATGCCGGCTATTTTATTATATATTATAGTTGAGAATTGAATAATATTTTGTAATTATGACGCAAGCTCTGACTCCAGGGCACCTCTGCCAGGGCCAGGGCTGCAGCGGACTTGGCTGAAAAGGCCAAAAGTCGCAATTACGAGTCGATTAGCAACGACTACGTGTTTTGGTCTTGAGACAATTGGTCCGTGAGTGCAAAGAAGTTCTTTAAAGAGTTGTCTAAGCGCCTGGTTAATGCTGTATGTGACAAGAGGGCTGGCAGTTTTCTCGCGCAGCAAATCAGCATTGCTGTGCAGCGGGGGAACGCTGCAAGTGTTCTTGGCACACTGCCAAAGGAACAAATCATGGGTGAGTATTTTTATTTATAATTAGTTTTCTAATTTAGTTTTAATTTTTATTTCATAATTATTTCATAACCTTTGACGACAAAAAACCAAACCAAGACGGCATTAACGGAATCATACAGTATTTGGTTGGGTAGGGAGAAAAGTAGAATGGTGGATGGTGAGCGTATTATCGCGCAATAGAAAAAAGGAGGCCTCCTTTTCTTAAACCAGCCTATTGTCGGTCGCAAGCCCGAGACACCATCCTTCTCATCTCTTACCCACACACGATGGACCCGGCACCCGCACGGTTAATCCATGGAATGCTTAGAAATTTGTCTTCTTCTTCTACATCGATTAAATTTTAGCTCTGACTTAAATAACGACATCCACTAATCGTTCCAAGACACGATAATAGTAACCTAAGCACGCTTAAAGCAGTTTCGAGACGTGCATAAACTGTTTTAATTTGCTCTTTTGACAATTACACGCGGTATAAAGTTTTTGCTTAAATAAAGTGAATCTGACTGCAGGAATTAAAACCGTAACCACTGCGTCTATCTGCGGTCTTAACTGCTAGACCGCTGAGGCAGTTTATTTTCAGGTTAAGTGTATTTTGTAATAAGCTTTTCAATAAGGATAATCGTTTTATAAAGAAATAATGTTTCGTTGATCTACTTGGAATATACCTACAGAAATAAAAGTTCGTCTGCTTGGTATAAACTAATAAATGTATTTTTGCACTTAATAGAGTTAATGTAACTTTTATTTTACCTTTTATATGAATAATATAAAAGTTACATATATATAAAATAAATAAGTAATAGAAAACAAAAAAAAAATTCTTCGCAATTATTGTTACATGCATATCGTTTGTTTACTGGCAAATTGGTAAATCCTCACTTTTCAGAAAAAAACTGTAATTTGCGCAAATTGTGGCACGCCATGAAACAACAATTAAAATATATAAGTAAATAAACGGAAGTTCAAAATTATATAAAAATATTTATTTTTTGAAAAGTAGCAATAAACAACAATTAACTTAAATAGTATAGTTTATTTAATTTTAGGATTTCTATTTGTAATTTATTATATATTTTGTTTTTTCCTTAATATTTTAAACACTTGAATAAATAACTTATAAAACTAAAAAAGTTAAATCTAAAATTATAACCGTCCGATGGGCGTAGACACCCGTTGCGTCCACCGTTGAACGGCGAAGCTGACCCTTTGAGCAAAATATTCTCTACTTAAAGGGTCATCGTCGTTTCGTCGTTAAACTTCTGACAAATAAAAAAAAACCTATATTAAAAAAAAATGAATATCCTAGTTCCTAGCACAGCCATCAGAAGGTATAGCCGAACAGAGCCCATTGTTGCAGTAAGGTTTAAGCGGGTTCCAGCATAGGTACATCCTCGCACCATTTGGAGAACAGACCATTCGGGTCCGACAATCGTAACAGGAAAGTGTAGGGTCTATTCCGAA
This sequence comes from Tinea semifulvella, assembly GCA_910589645.1. NCBI lineage: Eukaryota > Metazoa > Arthropoda > Insecta > Lepidoptera > Tineidae > Tinea > Tinea semifulvella. Next base: position 11,301,641 of record OU342599.1, read on the forward strand.
GGTACATGTTCTCTGTTCCACATCTTTAATGTTCTTGAAGTTTTGAACATCTTTGTCTTCGAATGCTATTGTTGCTGCTAAAATTGATATCTGTAAACACAAATAGGCCAGTATTATAGGCACATACAGTTCTGAAATTCTCATGAGACTAGTACCCTACAGTTCTGTTCCTTGTCTTCACATTGCACTCTCCAGGCAACACAGATATTTTAAGGTTAAATGTATATCGTGTACAATTTTGTATAAATTATATAGACTTAACCAAATGCCGGTGGGAATGTACGGTGATATACAAATAAATATATAAAATAGTAAGTAAAGTATCATCACAACCGTTTCCCTTCCGCTTATAAAGAAGCAGATTCACATTTAGCCAACTTTACTACAGGCCAATCATGACAGGCTCGTCGATGTCTCTAGCGCACGAAACTAGAGAATAAATTAAATATTAATTAAATTAAATTAGAGACGATGGTCCTTGGTCTGAGGACGCTAAATCTTTAATACGCGACATAAGCGTTGCCATCCAAGCGTCAACAGGTGATCCTCTTAGTAGGGAATATCTTATTCAGAGGATCAGTGTTGCCATTCAACGAGGCAACGTCGCCGGAGTCCTCGGAACATTGGGTTCATCTTCTCCTGGATTCGATGACATGTAGATTATAATCAAGATATTTGTAAGTATTTAGTTTTTATATTAATTAGGTTTATCTTTTAGTTTATTTAATTTAAGGTTTTGTTTAGTTTATTTTTAATTTTAGCATAAATTTATTTAATTATTTTTATTAAAATTATTTTATTTGTATCTCTTACTTCGAATAAATCATAATTAAATTTATTTATTTACAATAATAAATATTATTGTGGGACACCAGAAATCTAACCAGGTACCTCTAAGTCTAAATATTGATTGGTACCTATAGCTTTGATTCTCATACAGTTTTGTCTTATTATATATTTAATGTTTCTGGTGTAAATGATAAAAAGAGTTGTCGTTTACACCAAAATAGCGACAACCGATCTTAAAATAAATAAATAAATACTTACCAAAACCAAACAAATAAAAATATTATGTGATGCCATTTTGATGAGACAGAAAAAACTGATATTAAAAACCTATGAACAGTTATTATATTTGAACATTTTACTGATAAGGTTTGCAAATAAGAAATATAGAAAAAAAAACCTGTAATCCTAAGATAGAGTTCTAATTTAAAGACAATGGTCTCCAATATCTCTTCAACGTATTATCAGATAATGCCAATCATGAATTTCCTTAAAAACAATATTTGTTGAATATACATAAGTACCTAGGCAATCTTCCCGCGTTTCGTTTATAAAACTAACCAATATATGGGATACCTTGTCACACCTTACCCCTAACAGCGCTAAAAGCGGGAGCCGCAGCTGAAAGCGCTGAGTCTGGCAAGCGGCGCAAATACGTATCTATAATGAAAGACTACGTTTTTGTGCCGTTTGCTGTAGAGACTTTAGGCCCGTGGGGTCTCCTCATCTAATTGTGTGCTCTGGTGACAAGAGGGCTGGTTCTTTTCTCGCCCAGAGAATCAGCATAGCAATTCAGCGAGGAAATGCGGCCAGCGTTCTTGCCACCATGCCGCGCGGCTATTTATTCATATTAAATTAGGTTTTGTAAGTAGGTTTTTTTTTATTATTAATAATTTTTAAATGATATTTGCTTATGTTTACACATGCAGCCTGTGGGTCAATTATACGCAGAGGGCCTACAACGCTCTTCGAGTACAATATAATAACGCTTTCAGGATGATGATGGGGCTCCCTCGTTGGTGCAGCGCATCAGAGATGTTTGCGTGCGCGCACACAGATGATTTCTACTCAGTATTGCGGAAACGAGTCGCGTCGTTGATGCACAGAGTACGAGGGAGCGGCAACATCATCTTGAGGGCAGTTAGTGAGAAGCCAGATTGCCCTATCATGGGGCACTGGGTACATACATGTATGTGCCCAGTGCCTCAGGAGGGCAAGGCAAATATAAAAAGTAAATGTCCTCTTTTTACTAATATAGAATAAGCAAACACTATGTTACTAACCCCTATGGATACTATTCCGAAATAAACGCATTTTATTTTATTTATTTATTTTTAATAAATAAATATAAATATATATGTACAACAAAGGTCGTGGTGATATTGTTGTGCATGATTAAAAAAAAAACGATCGGTTGCTCTAGATTATCAATTCTATCGCTTTACGTACTATTTTAGGGTAAAAGTGTAACTCAATCCAATAGTAAGTGCCATTATTAAACATAAAAAATAGATAATCCCAGTAAAGTGTACGAGTATCTACACGTTTCGGGATCATACTTGAATTGCCGTCATGCCCAGTCAAGCCGGCATGGTGTTGGGGACTGACACATACATATCTTCACGCCAGATCCCTTGCGGGGTAGGCAGAGACAATTGAGCGCCACTTGACACGATCACGACATACCTGTTTTGATTCGTCGACATTCATCAACCTCTTCATACATAGAGCTTTTTAATGCACCTTCCGCTAGTGTTTTATTTATTTGCTCGTGATAATATGTGAGTCTTGGTCTTATCCTTTCAACATGCCCGAACCATCGTAGCATGCCTTTTCTTATTTTACCCACCATATTACATATTTCTACGTTACGTATGACGCCGCATACCCGACGCAACAACCTCATTTCTACTGCATTTCTACTCTCATGCGTATTTTGTCATATCCACGTCTCGCTTCCATACATCAGTGTTGGTACCAACATGGCATTGTATATGGCGAGCCGAGCTTTGTCACTGACATTTCGACTGGCGATCAGTGACCCCAGGGCACAGTTCACACTATATCCCGCGTTCACTCTTTTTTCAATATCCCTGTCATACTTCCCATCCGCAGTGGAAATACTGCCTAGATATACAATTTCATTTACTTAGTCTAGAGTTTCATCATCAATCTTTATCGTTATGTTTGTCATCCTTCTTCTTTGAAACACTAGTACCTTGGTTTTTCTCGCATTCAAACAAGATGCCAGTCATAACAGCCTGATTCCAGTTGCTAACAAACATGAACCTTGCGAGCGACTTACCATCAGGTGGGCGCTAAGTTTCATGCCCTGCTATTATAAAAAGTAAGGTAGTAAATAAAAACACTAATTCAAATTTTGCTTTTAAAAACAAAATATCTGGTGTGGGATGCGACGTGTGTAGACGCATTAGCTCCATCTTACATCCAGGCGACTTTATCAGGCGCGGAAAGTGCGGCATTTTTTGCTGACAACCTCAATTTACGCAAATACTTGGTACCGGTTACGAATTTTCGCCGTTTGGGGTCGAGACGATGGGTCAGCAAGGCGCCTGGCTAAGAAGTTGTCAAAGCGGCTGACGGAAAGGTCTAGAGACAGGAAGGCTGCCCATTATTTCTGCCAACTTATTAGCCTCGGTATACAGAGGGGAAATGTTGCCAGGCTCCTTGGGACTATTTAGGATGGGACGTCTCTATAGGTCATTTTTTATTTATGGTTTATATTATTTTTATTTTTTTAATTAAAGTAGCTTTTTATTTATATTTAATGTATATTAATTTACATCGTATTAAACATGTTATGAACTGACACTATTCTGAAATCATCATCTCCAATAACAGCATCCCCTGGTCGGCTTTTTATGATGACACGATTTCTTCTTCTCTTTCCATGCTTCTAAATTTAAGTCGCATAACTGCTTACAAGACTTCAGCTGGTTACTGAAAAAAAAAACAGTGCATGTTTATTTGTATTTATTTTTCCTAATTTAGTTTTTAGTTACCTACTAAGAAATTGAATATATAACAAGATGGGGCAACAAGCCAAAGTTTATAAGAGTTAAATTTTGGACAATCGTTTCAGAATTTTTATGGTTGTGCAGATATTCAGAAGCTCTCACTGTTTCTGCAGCTCGTGAATGGAACAAACTTCCATTGTCAATCAGACTGGCACCGTCGTTGAACATATTTAGGCATCTACTAACTTCTTACTTTCTTAAAAAGCAAAATGAGATATAATTTCTAAACTTAACATGGATTGTTATTTATGTAAGTATTGTATATAAGTATATTTATATTTATGTATTATGTGTATGTATTTATAATGTGTATATTTAAGTATATATTTACTGCTATTATTAGTTATTGTACATTTTTCCTTTTAACTCTGCATCCCACAATATCTTTTGTCGTTCTCCCAAAGGTTAGCTGTTAGAGAATACCTTGAAGGTATTAAGCTCGCCTATGTACTCTATTTTAGATATTTATTGTGCAATAAAGAATTTTTTACTTTGTGTTCGACGTAAAAATATCATCACGACCGTATCCCTTTTGGGGCAGAAACCACGCTTATAAAGAAGCGTATTCACATTTAGTCAACTTTACTATAGGCCATTCATGACAAGTAGCAAGCTCGTCGATAACTCTAGCGTACCAAACTCGGGAAATAGCCCAAAAAAAATAAATGTTAATTTAATATATTTATTTAGATATGTGCAGTGGTGGCTCGGTTGTAAGAACGCGTACCTTAAATCCTACAAAGGTCGGTTCAAACCCACCCGTCATGTACCAATGAGATATACACTTTTCTTACGTACATTTGTCATAGATTTACAACACCACCGTTCCCGTCTGAGGAGAGCACGTTAACTCGTCGGTCCAGGTAACACTAATGCCAACTTGTGGTATCGTTAATAAATTGTCATAAAAATTGACATTATATCCTCGCCAAGCCGTGGCGAGTGTAGGCCAAATTCTCCAGTTCTGGAAGGCCCATCTCCAGCAGTGGAGGTCTAGGACGCTGTGTTCTAGGGGCTGTAATGAATGAATAATGAATTAAAATTAATAAATATTCTTGTTTCTCGACCAGGAATCGAACCCGGTACCTCCCAGTCTAAATCCACGGACTTAACCACTGGACCACGGCCGCAGTTACGTTAGTTAGTAGACGTGCACTTTCGTGCGTTAGTTCATTCGTCAACGGCAGATGTGTTCGGCCCACTGTCACTTCAGCTTACAAATTTTAAATAATTTATAGTATTATTAAAATATATTTACTCTCTTCCAAGCTGATCAAAGGCGGATGGTTGCATTTTCTCAACTCCGTAAGAGGTGTCGCATAGAAGACATGCAAACGTTGCCTTACGAATTTCCGCTAACTGATCTATAAAGAACAATACGATATTAAAAGATTACATATTTGTGCCGTTGCTGTAGAAACTCTGGGCCCATGGAGTCCAAGCGCAAAAAAGTTTTTAAAAGACATAACACCGCGTCTTGTTGTCTCCTCCGGTGACAAGAGGGCTGGCTCTTTCTTCGTCCAGAGAATCAGTATTGCAATTCAGCAGGGAAATGCAGCCAGCGTTCTTGCCACCATTCCACGCGGACGGGACTTATATCCCTATCCTTAATATTAATTTTATATATATGTTGTAAATATTTTTTTCGAATTAATGTATATTATACGATAGTATAATATATTATATTTATTATTAACTAGCTGTTTTACCCACAACTAATATAACTCGATGTTATCAGACGCCAAAATGTGGATTAATACTCGTAATTCTGAAATTCCAATTGAGTTTCAATTTCGAAAAAAAACGCTTGCAAGAAAGAATGTTTAATAAGGATCATTTTTTTATCGATTCAAATACCCTTGGTGAAGGAATGTCTCTTACAATTCTCGTTAAAAACGGTCTCCATATCTGGAACTTTTTAAAAGCTTTTTCTTCACATACTTATTTAATATTATACTTGCCTGGTGGGTTACTGCTGTACCAGGTATTGTATTCTCATAGGTACTGATAACTTAATTTAAAAGGTTATTAATTGATCGTTGTGGTGCAGTTCTGTATATGTTTTATTTTGTAAATCTGCTATAGCTGAGTTTTCCTTGCAGATTCCTTTCTCAGTCAGATTAAACATTAACAGGTCACTGAAATTTGCTAAGCTGCTGGTCTTCTGCTAACAGCTTACTTATTGGACCACTTTGCTGCTTAGTCTTCTACTAGCAGGAGTAGAATCATTTAAAATAATTAAATTAATGACGTTTCATAAATGCCTGTAATAGGTTTACGTGAATAAAGATATTTTGACTTTTGACTTTTATATTTAATTTTATTAAGTTATGTTAGTATATCTATAGTATGACTTATTTATGTATTAGTACCGCTAGTAGTGACCGCCTCTGTGGTCTAGTGGTAACAAACGTTGCCGTGAACTCGGGAGGTCGCTGGTTCGATTCCCACCGAGGGCAAGTTGTACATTGTATAATTTGTCTCGGTCTGGGTGTTTATATGTATAATATGTATATATTTACAAAAAAAAGAGTATAATATGTAGTTTGTCAACCATCTAGTTTCCGTAACTCAAGCGTCGTAGCTTACCACGGAAATTAGATGGCGCTGGGTGACCTGTCTGGAAATATTTATATTTATTTATTTAGTATGTAAATTGTATGTATATATTTATATTATAATTATATTTCTGTTTTATTTAAATTTCACCTAATTTTTAATGCACCTACCACCTATTCTGTCAGTGCAATAAAGTTAAAAAAAAAATTCGTAATGGGACAGTTACGCAAAAAGGATCCATTTCACATAAGTTATAGGCCGTTGAAGTTGGAACATAGATTTGTAATACATTAAGAATATGTCAAAACGGCATTTTTATCTGGATTGTTTTAGACATTAAAGGATGTCATCCTAAGGACCTGATTGACATTCATGATTATATTCCTGAAAAATTGTGTATTGGATTCTTTTTGCGTAACTGCGTCAAATTATTATGTAGTAATAAATTATTAATAAGCAATGGTCACTCGGTTGTAAGAACGCTTTTCCTAAATCTTCGAGCCCGGCATGTACCATTTTTTTTTGTCATTTGTCATATCTAGGTTAGTCTTGTTTCAAGCGGTGATATTTTTATTTATATAAATATCACCATGGCAAGCTTACAATATTAGTTCTCATTAAAAGTAAAAAATGGCATTTGACATCATTGGAAATGGCACACACTTTCAACGAGAACAACAAATAGGTGGTGGGCGGACTGATAGTGGTAATTTGCCTAATCTGCCGGGGCGGCGAAGTATCCACCGTGCCTCAATTGCCGTCATGCCCAGTGCAGAGGTATAGTGGTAGGGACTGAAGTCAGTCATCAGTGTCTGATTCCAGTTGCTAACATTCATGGACAAGGTCACTTATCATCAGGTGGGCGCAAGGTCACATGTCGTGCAAGTATATATATATATATATTTACTTTAAACATATTTATACATCTTCTTACATTCTTAAAAAGCAAAAATATATTTAATTTATATACATGACATGGATTATTATTATTAGTGTATGTATTTATTATTTATGTATGTTTATAAATATATATTTTATGTATGTAACTGACATGTAAATATTTATATTTATTTATTTTTATTACTTTTTAATATGACATATGATATACCCAGTGACAGGTGTAGCAACCTGTGCATTTAGTTTAATATTTATTCTCTGCATTCTTTTGGTCTGTTGCGGTATGAGACGTACCCTTGCTGAAGGAATGTTTTTCACAATTCTCGTAGAAGAACCTGTCTCCGTATCTAGTTCGTTCGAACTGGATCCTTAGAAGACACTGGTTCGTTTCCCCGACGCGAGCTCCAGGCACTATGGGCTCAGCCAAACCTCCCACACTCAAATCTATGTCTTCTACTTTTTCGTATAAAGATTTTAGTTTTTGGACTTTCTGTAAAATAAAAAAAATATATAATAATAATACTTATAAATAATAATATTATATAATAAATAGTATTAAAGTTAATGCAGCCATTGCCTTTAAATAGAAAAGACAAATTGTGCCGGGTCCGTTGTGTGTCAGATAAAGAGAAGAAGAATAGTCGAGCTTGCAACCGACTATCATCATTATCAGCCATGTAGGCTGGCGCGATGGTGGCTCGGTTGTAAGAACGCGTTTTTTAAAATCCTACCAAGGTCGGTTCAAACCCACCCGGCATGTACCAATGCGAAATACACTTTTCTTACGTATATTTGTCATACATAGATTTACAACACCAGCGTTTCCGTGCCTCGGAGAGCACGTTAAGCCGTTGGTCCCGGTTCCACTAATACCAACTTGTGAAATCGTTAATAAATTGTCATTAAAAGCCGTCTGGCCAGCGGCCGAATTCTCCAGATATATGTTCTGGAAGGCCCATCTCCATCAGTGGAGATCTAGGACGGTGTGTTCTAGGGGCTGTAATGATAGGCCTTCTCCAAGGCTCGCTAGTGTTCTAAAAAAAAATCAACTTTTGATACCAGAAATATTTACAAAGGTATTCCGAAAACCACGCAAGAACTTCCGACGAAATCCCAAGACGAGACAAAGTAGCGATAAGCAAATCAGGATCTACAGTGTTAAAGTAGCGATAAGCAAATCAGGATCTACACAGTGTTAAAGGCATTCGTGAAATCAATTAGAACGAGAACCGTCACTGGTTTCATCCATCTCATTTCATGATAAAAAAAATAAGTACCTTTCGTGGCATGATGTCCAATAAGTCATCAAATGTCTTTGGCACGGACAGTTTGCAATATTTCCTGGCCTTGACATAGAAGCCGACTCCGTGGTCACGATCTCTCTGGATATCCGAAGATCGAAGATCAAGACCATAAGTGCCTCTCCCTCTAAAATGTAAAAAGATAATTTTGGACCAAAAATTTCCCAAGGTATTGATAACTCGTAAATTTTCCTCCGGAATTAGGGATTGTAATCCCGCAGCTGTTTTCATTCCGCGGGATTGCTGTGCTGGAATGCTCCCGGACTCTAAATATATTTTCAGAATCATAGTAAAACAAGATATTTTTGTGCAAACAAGCAACATTTATTTATCACATTTACATATTTTTCATATTTTACAATCAACATTTGTTGTTTGTGTTCTTTCTTTCGATGGATGATGAATGAGGTGATAGGGAAGGCAAACGGCTCATACAGCCAAGTCTGACGTAATATAACTTTCTAGTTTATGAGTTAATGAGGTTATCATCAAATTCCAGATGTTGCAGATTTTAATCCTTTTCTTGGATTTGATACTATATTATATCATATCAAATTTTTTATATATATTATATTATATTATATTATATTATATTATATTATATTATATTATATTATATTATATTATATTATATTATATTATATTATATTATATTATATTATATTATATTATATTATATTATATTATATTATATTATATTATATTATATTATATTATATTATATTATATTATATTCCACCATATTTATTTTATGACTATTATTAAATTTATAAATCTATAGGTATATAATTTGAGTAGTCTGGTGTATAGTATTTCTTGTGTATTTTATATTAACGTTTATTATATATTTATTTATCTATTTCTATGAGTTTTTCTGTTTGGGTATAATCTAAGGTTCCAAGGTAGTTTATAAGGAGTTTCTTGCAAAAATGTCTACATAGGGTGGGAAACTAATGGTTTTATTTAATTTTGTGTTTATGTATGGACCCATAAACTCAAATCTTTTTTGGGCAAAATTTCGTGTTATATTCAAGGCAATTAGTAAATAAATACTAATACTTACTCACTTACTAGTGATACTTACTTGAAAATAAAGTTCTTCGTTTCAACATTGAAAGTGTCGCTTTTATCTTGCGGCTGGTAGCTCATCCCCCTGATTATATTGTCATAGTTCAATTCTCCATTTCCCTGAGTTGCGTTGGTGTACTCTAGAACACTTGGTTTGTCAATAGTGTCGCTAAGACGCAAATCGCCGATGGTTTTCCGATTTTCGTTGATTAATCTAAAAAAAAGAAAATATTTACATTTTTTTCCAAAATTTACATATGTACTCCGTTGTTCTCAACTTTGGAAATTTTCAAAAGAACTTTTTTTATTAGACAAACATTTGCAAAATTCACTAACCAAAATTCTAAATTGCCCCATGAATGACCGTACTTGGGCCCAGGCCTCACTACCAATTCGGTTCGGAGGCCTAGGCACCCGCAAAATTTCTAGTGTAGCACTGCCAGCTTTTCTGTCGTCTGTACATAGTACTGTCGAGCTCTACAGGAGAATCACAATGGGTATCTTTGGGTTCCGTTGAGCCGTCGTACTTGTCAGATGCCAGAGATGGCTGGTCAGTAGCATGTCCAAATGTTTCGGTTCCAAATTCACCAAAAATCCAACGACTATGGGACGAGCCGCTCTGCAAACTGGTACAGGAAGATATTTTATCTGCCAGTAATATGAAAGAGCGGGCTCGCCTCATGGCCGTTTCCACTAGGGAGTCAGGTCTTTGGTTGCAGGCTTTTCCCTCAGCATCGGTTGGCACACTCCTTGATCGAAATACACTGACCATGGCGGTGTGCCTTCGTCTCGGAGCCCGGACTGTCCACCCGCACCAGTGTCGATGCGGAGAACCAGTCGATCATCTCGGACACCACGGGCTTTCTTGTGCTAGAAGTACTGGCCGCATTCCTCGTCACGCGGCTCTCAACGACATCATCCGAAGGGCTCTTGTCACTGCTGGGGTACCCGCAAAATTAGAACCATCTGGGATTGTGCGGAGCGATGGCAAGAGACCCGACAGAATGACTGTTGGGCCGTGGAAACTTGGCAGGTCTCTGGTGTGGGATGCGACGTGTGTAGATACATTAGCTCCATCTCACATCCAGGCGACCTCGTCAGGTGCGGGAAGTGCGGCTTTTTCTGCGGAGAACCTCAAATTGCGCAAATACGCTAACCTTGGTATCGATTACAAATTTGCGCCGTTTGGGGTCGAGACGATGGGCCCATGGGGACCGTCAGCGAGGCGCTTGGCCAAGGAGTTGTCAAAGCGGCTGACAGAAAGGTCTGGAGACAGGAAGGCTGGCAATTATTTCTGCCAACGTATTAGCCTCGGATGGGACGTCTCTAGAGGACATTTTTTATTTATAGTTTAGTTTATTTTTAATTTTATTATTTAGGTAGCTTTTAATTTATATTTAATGTACTATAATTAACTTCGAATAAATATTTATTATTAGAGCTAAAAAAAGAAAATAAGATATATAAAACAAAAGCTATGGAGGTTTGGTTAGTTCTTACATGCTGAACAAATAATAACATTATAATCACTTAACTATATAACAATTTTTAAACTATCAACACCTCAAACTTTTATTACAACAGTTATTTTAAGAAAAACGAAACAACAGGACTTCGGAGAAGGATCGAAAATAATAACTGCTGAATATACGAGTACGTTAGAGTTTGTCTTGCATTAATTCATTGAATGTGTAGTAACAATTTTCTAGTAATACTAGTATAGCGTTTAGATTATTTACAAAAGTATTATGGTTAGCTTCTTCTTTAATGGATTCTGGCAATTTATTATATATACTTGCAGATATAGCATAGGGACCGCTGCTGTGTATTTTTAAATTTGATTTTATTTAGAGTAACTTTTTGTTTATATTAATACCGACATGGCTTGTCTGGACATTTAGTATATAATTGGGAATAGTATTTACTTACAAATTTAAATATTTCTAAGATGTATATACAAGTTAAAGTTAATATTTTTTGCTTTTTAAAGTGTGGTTTGCAGCTTTGCCTTCGTTTGATTTCTTTTGTAAAATAAGAAGGTTTTGAACATCTATGGAATTACCCCAAACAATAATTTCATTCATTCATTCATTCTTCATTAACCATTCGTCTGCATATTCATTGTACACAAGAGACGCGTGTAAAATTCAAATTCTTCAGAAATTATTGGAAGCTCCATCTCTGTGGAAGGTCTAGGACTCTCTGTTCTTGGGGCTGTGATGAAACTAGAGACAGTTTATCACTTCTTATGCTACGCTTGTAGAAAAGTTGGCTAAGTGTGAAGTCACGTTCAACATCAATAAGATTATAGAAACAAACAGCTAGCCTAAAATAAATAGTCTTTGCGTCATATTGTAGAACAAAAAAAACACCTGTGTATGCACATTTAAGAATTTTATAATAATTCGCAAAATATTTACCTACTGACTTATTAAATAATAGATGATATATCAGCTGCTACTTCTTTGTCCAAACACCCCTAAAATATGTCCGGCGCAAGTATATTAAAAGATTACATTTTGTGCCGTTTGCTGTAGAAACTCTGGGCCCTTGGATTCAAAGCACAAAAAAGTTTTTAAAAGACGTAACACCGCGTCTTGTCCGGTGACAAGAGGGCTGGCTCTTTCTTCGCCCAAAGAATCAGTATTGCAATTCAGCGGGGAAATGCAGCCAGCGTTCTTGCCACCATTCCACGCGGACGGGACTTGTATCCCTATCCTTAGTATTAATATTAATTTTATTTTGTAAATTCTTCAATTTGTCATAACTATTGTTATTCTTTATTTACCTCCATACATTACCACCGGAATTCGGTTAAGTCTAAGGTTACAAACACAAGTACAACACATGTGTCCTGCATGGAGAGTGCTATAAGGCAAGGAACAGACCTGCAGGTTAAAGACAATACATTACTTCTTTTCTACTTCACATATTTCACAGTCCCGGTTGGCTTATAATACTATTTTCAAAAATCAGAGCATCTTTTAATAGGGTGATACTTTTGCCAAACCTCGACTGAAATGTTGGGAAAAATATGTCTCTTAATCGCATAAAAACCTTACTATATTATATTATATTATAAATAGACTAGATACTTGCAGTATTGTTCCAGCTATGGTGGTGTGAGGAGCTCTGAAAGCGCACGAAGAAAACTCAACCAGCATGGAGGCGTCCACGCTCTTGTCATAGTCGTCGATACATTGGGTGCTACCACAATGTCTAAGTTTATGCTTATCTGTGTATTTTTCACCTGTAATACATAATTGTTAAACAATACTTACTAGTTTTTTATATTTTATGCCTACCTGGTGGAAAATGGCGCGCAAGGTTCATGAATGTTAGCAACTGGAATCAGACACTATGACTGACATGAGTCCGTAACACTGTGCCGGCTTGATATTTTTCTTACGTACATTTATCATAGATTTACAACACCACCGTTCCCGTGCCTCGGATAGCACGTTTAACTTTCGGTCCTGGTTTTTCTAATACCAACTTATGAAATCGTTAATAAATTGTCTATACAAAAAATGACATCATCCCGTCTGGCCAGCGTGGCAAGTGTGGCCAAATTCTCCAGAAATTTCTGTGTTAGCGAGGTTAATACGTTGGCAGAAATAATTGCCAGTCTTCCTATTTCCAGATATCTCCATTAGCAGTTTGGACGACTCCTTTCCATGGTCCCATCGCTCGACCCCAAACGGCGCAAACTCGTAACCTGTATCGAGAATATTTACGCAGCTTGAGGTTCTCAGCAGCACTTACCGCGCCTGAATATGATATGGAGCTAATTAAAACTCATGTCGCATCCCACACCAGAGTCCTGCCAAGATTTTTTTTCGTCTTATTCTTTAGCTCTATCTAACTGATGCAATAACATTTTTTTTTTATCAACTTTTACTATTTATGCTAACACTTTTAACTTGTGCCGGTAATTGTATTAGATAAGGTACAAAGTAAAATTTTGTGTAAAGCATCAAATTGAAGTAACTATGTGTAAGTTTGTAAAGTTCTGGAAGTTTGAAAGTTTATAGCTTTGAAACTGTGCAGCAAACTGGTTACAATATGATGTTGTCTCGAAATCTGCGGCTTTTCAACATACTTACAGAACTTCTACGTATGCTGCGAAGTCTCTGGTAGGACTTGCCTGAGTGATCTAGTATTGTAAACATACATAATAACGGAACATGGAAACTAAAGTAATTTCAATGTACTTCTACATCATGTTCTGAATTCAGAAATAAATATCATGATATTGATAAAGATAAATAATTTTAGAAAAACTTGTGTTCTCCAAAGCCTTTGATAGGGTTTGGCACAAGGTACTGCTTTCCATGTTGCCGGCATATGGTCTACCCACACAGTTGGTGAGCTGGATAACCGGCTTTCCACATGGCCGCAGCATTCGAGTCCTTGTAGATGAGAATCATATGAGCTCATGTCCGTGAATGCCGGTGTGCCGCAGGGCTTTGTATTGTCCCCAACACTGTTTCTTCTGCATATCAATGACTTGTTGACCCTAGTAAACATTCATTGCTATGCAAATGACAGCACGGCCCTTCGGTACCTGAGTCCACGAGCTGTGGGAGCCGCCAAGTTTTTTGACAGTTGACAGTTGCGTAAAAATTACTAGCGCATAGTGTGAAAAAGCATCCATCCGGCACGGTATAAAAATACACTGAAATTAATGCATATTTATTACCGCCGATAAATTTTGTTTTTACCAAAACACACATGTTATAACTATCATGAGGTACTAGTCTCTAGTGAGAAAATATCACAATGAAGAGCATTACCAAGAAAGGAATATGGACCAATTGATGGGTGAGAATTGTGTAAAGAATGAAATATGAAAGAATAGTGGGAAAAGACACTAACCAACCAAGATATGAGTTGGTTTAACCGCATTAAACAAATATCATTTTTTCTTAATATATTTTTATACCGTGGCGGATGGATGCTTTTTCAAACTATGCTCGATATTTATTTATTTATTTATTTATTATTAAGGAAAACTATTGACATTAAATTCACAAGTATAGATACAAAAATAGAAACAGAAAGTCATTTACAAGTTTTCACTAGTAGTGTTAGAATAATACATATTGTGAACGATGAAATCATCTACAAACTATCACTTCATGCAATAAACTAATAACTGTACATTAACAAAAAAAAAAAAAAAAAATGATGATAATGTTTTATTACCAAATAGTTGTATTTTTTTATGTTACTGTATAATTTTTAGCCAATAGGAGAACTAAATAAATTGTAGGCCAGGAAAATCGTTGAATTAGCCAAAATATATATCGTTTGCATAAAAAGAGAAGTCAAGAATAGTGTTACATGAAATAAAAGGGGCTCCTAGGAACCCATCTTTACCGATCTTAGCGTAAGAGAAGATACAAATGATGTTTAAAAAGAGTTAAGATTAACAAATTATAAAAAATACCCACTTACCAATCAATTTAGGAATATATTCATTGTAGCAGATATGTTGGTAACGGGCAATGTTAATTCTCCTAGCTTCCTGATACAATTTCTCGTCGTCCCAATTAGGATTGAGTTCGCCAAGTTTTCTTGCAATGACGTTGTGATACCTGTAGTAGGCTATATGGAGTGAAGCTAATTGCGGATTCTGTTCGACACGGTTATCTCCTAAAATTAAAGGAGACAAGATATTAGCAGCGACATTCTTTAGACTATTTGTCGGGGGGTCTCCACTTCACTATAGAACCCGTTTGGTCCGACGTTCATCGGTTCTGCGGCAGATGTATCCGGCCCATACAGCTTCAGCTTGCTAATTTTTTTAAAAACTTGAGTTCTTGACAATATAAATGATTCAAATTCTCTTTTTCAGAGAAATACCAGCTTCGTTCTCCATAGCTTGCTGTGCGCGACATTGAAAACCCATGTGATGCAAATTACACATTTTAATAAAGACATCAACAGTCGTATAACCTACACAGTGTCACATCCTTCATAGGAGTTTTGTACACACTGAACGTCCACGTCTACACTGAACCAGTAAGATCCAGATCATCAGAGGTAAGATTAAAAATAGCTTTACGATAGTGCGCATTTATATTTTTTTATATGTTTATATTATTACACACAATCATTTCGACTAGATGAGGTTGAGGCTTATTTAACGTTGAAAGGATTGCATATAAATACAACGACACCTTGGGGTAAAAGGTCGTATAAACCATGTTACCCAAAATGAGTTATGAATGCAGTCTTATTCAGAATTTTCCACTGCTGGTTTTTCATTGCAATGTACATAAAAATATATCAAATCTCACTTTATAGGGTCAATATATGTATAAAATAATTAATAATATGACAAAAAAGTCATTAGCCAAATTGTTTATTTTTATTTTTTTATTGTTAGCTCTGCAAAAAAGGGTTTATGGCTTTTACGACATTTGTACCCCAAATAGTAAAAACTCTTTTGGCTGATGAATACTGATAAACTGACGACTGATAACCAATTTCTATCAAGGCTAATTTAATTATTATTTTGTATTATTATTTACTTACCCATTCTATAGCACGGTGCACTCTGAGGTTGTTGTGGACATAGAGCCTCTTCTTGTATTGGCCAGTCCTGCCCTTGTCGGCGAACTGTTTTCAGCAATCCATCGCTAAACTTACGCAGGGTTCTAGCCACTGTTGTGTGTGATCCGTAAATATTGGACAAGTCTGCGTAGCCAGTCACTATTGTTAGCTAAATAATATACATTCAAATTAATTTATTCAGTAACATTTGCATTGAGAAATAATAATATTTTTTTGTAATTTAAAATTGGCGGTTAATTTATATTTGTTAACTTAACGTTCGTAGATCTGTCTTTGCGCATAAAATATTATTATTATTATTTAATACTTTATTGCACAAATACAAAGGCGGGCTTTAATGTCGCAAGACCAACCAATTTTATCATAGCCAACCATTGGGAAAACTTAAAACAATTTACTGGAAAGTTGATGATGAAATATTAAATATAAATATCAAAAGTATTATTTAATAACTAGCCACATACATATATATATATATGAACTCTCTTCTAGAGTTATGCGAAGGGAAAGAAGAAAGTTGTGAGAGGATCGAAGAGATTTATCATGGAACGAAGAGAGATAGACATAGCTGTTCTTGAGGTATTTCGGTGTCGCAGGTTCATTCAGAAGAGAAAATAGTAAGCAAAGTACTCTAAGATTCCTGCGACACCGAATCGGTAGCCACTAGCGCGATACTCAGATATATGATCATATTTACGTAAACAATAGATACCGTTAAACTATGTGTTAATACTATCATCACATCTTTTCATTACCAAGAAAGGAATATGGATGAATTATTGATTGAACGTCTAGTTGTCTTTAAAAGGTTTAAAAAGTGCCCGCTGAATTCATATAAATAATCTAAATATATTTTTCTTTGTGTGCTTGTATACGGATCTGGTATCCCCGGGTATATCATTATCATCATTACTGCCTCCGAAACACAAAATCTTAGAACATCACTGCTTAAGATGTGTCTTACGGAATATTTTCAAATTTCAGATTCGGCATAATCTGTTTGCGTATATTGTAAAAGTAGTATTTACCGGTTCCGCAACTTTGCTAGTTCTCTTACAATCCAGATCCTTGGTTGTGACAGATCGTGGAAAATCCCCGCAGGTTAGTTTGGCTTTGGAATAGACTGGATCGTTGGGAGCAGCTACTATTGGCGCACATACATCTTCATCGAAATCCTTGCCTCTTGTTCCCATAAGACTGAACTCAGGAGTTTTGCAACATTCCACAGGTTGTTGAATTTCTGAAATTATCCATTTACATTAAAATTTAATTATTATCCATGACGGATGACATCTAACTTATAATTAAATATTGCTTGTTAGATTTCCCATAAGGGTTCCTAGAAGGATGCCCAGGCGACCAATTGACTTGTTTAAACCAAAGAGGTACCGTACCAATCTAGGTTTACACTCGCCAGTTGCACAACTGTCAAATTTGCACAACAAAATTTCTCATTGTGACCCGAGTCTGGACATATTTCATGACGACCTTCAGTCTTTTAGGCGTAAGGTACTGGCGGCGCTTCAAGCCGCTAAGCATCCAGTTTGCTGACGAGTCACTGGCCACAGAATTGTTGCTTAGTCATTGTTAATTGTGTTTAGGTAGAGTTAGGGTGTTATTGTTAATTTATGCTTTTTTTAATTTTCCTGTACTTTTAGTTTTTAGGTCTCATTAGGTTTGACTTAATTTACTTTTATATAATTTATTTTTGTTCTATAGTTTTAATGTATGTAAGTATATTAAAAGACGTTATGATTAATGAACGCTGTAATGGTCTGTAATGAAAATGGCAATAACCATGTGTTAATTCTAGTAATATTATAAACCTACCTTTTGTTGACTGATGTTAAATAAATAAATAAATAAAGGCCGATCTTAGCTTTTCTTCCTGAGACGTGCTAAAATCTATATTGTACTGTAATTGTTCTGAAATTTAGGTAACTACTACTATTACCTATGTCTGGAAAGAGTCCCAATCTGGTCAGATCGTGCGTGAACACTTGACCGAATTCCATCAAGCCCAGCGTGTATTTGGAATCCGTATCGTTATCAGGAGGGTCCATTACGATGCTGACCTTCCTGGCAGGCGGCAAGTCATTACCAGAAGCCGCCTTTGGAAACGCATGGACATCTGGAATATAAAGCAAAGTTATTGGACATGTTATACTAAATATACATACTATACTCCATGCAGGAGACAGG
This sequence comes from Tinea semifulvella, assembly GCA_910589645.1. Classification (NCBI taxonomy): domain Eukaryota; kingdom Metazoa; phylum Arthropoda; class Insecta; order Lepidoptera; family Tineidae; genus Tinea; species Tinea semifulvella. Next base: position 11,320,074 of record OU342599.1, read on the forward strand.
GTCCACCATTATTAATTAAATTTCATTTGTGATAATAAACGATTTGTATTGTATATAATAAATGTGAAAGAAGCTTTATCTGTATGTAAGTTTGTGTTGCTTTCACGCCCATATTACTCTACCGATTTTGTTGTAATTTGCCAGAATTGTTCTTTGGAACCCTCAGTGAGACTGACATAACCTATATGACGTCATCACCTAACCACGTCATCTGTCTGTCGGTTTGATTCGCCTTAACGTCTATACTACTTGACCGATTTGAATATGGCTGATGTACTTCTTGGGAACCAGAGATAGGTATGTCTGACGTCTCCACCTGAGGATGACATGGGACATACGGCCCAATATACCTGCGTGCTACGGTAGTCTTAAACACGTCGACAATAGAACCTGTCAGTGTCAATTTATTATTGTAAGTTGATTAAACTAATATTTTAGAACACATATAATACACGTAACATTCTAGAATTTGTCTTCAACAAATAGTTTCGTTACTCGATAATAGATGGCGCTGTAATAAGATGCACACATTTTTAATCTTAAAACTATTAGCCATAAGGTCGACATTAGATATGGTTTTATTTTAACTTGTTATCTATAAAAGTTTGAAGTTTTGAAGTTGAAGTGGACGTTGGGTGGCATTGCAAATAACGTAACAAACATTATGTATGAAAATGTAATTTCCGCTTCTCTTTATATTTAACCATGTTGATCTAGTAACAGTTGCTTCATTGTATAGCTATATTTATTAGTATGATTAAATACTACCTTCGTGGTGGTTACGGCTTTATTTGTCTAGAAAATTCTTACTATCGGAGAATCTGTTGGGTAGAAGACGCCGGTACTCGGTGACGGCCATTCCCCATTTTGGGTTATCGATATTATTGCAGGCTCCATCCATATTTCGATACTGATAGTCGATGTCACACTTTCCTTCCATCTGAGGACATTTTGCTCTTTCGTATTCTTGGCTAGTAAAAAAGAGAGAAAATATTTTTCCATTAATTTACCGTGCTGGTTTTATCGTGTGTAAGTTTTATTTCCTAGCAAGTTCATAGACTACATATCTCAATAGTACACCCAGACTCTAAAAATATTTTAAAATATTAAATTGTGCGAGCGAGGGCGTTGCAGATGCGAAAAGCTCTTAAGCTTATTATTAAAAAAGTGAGAGCTAAGTTTAATAATAATAATAAAATTATTTATTGCACATTGTTTACAAAAATATTGTACAAGGGCGATATCAATGCCGTAGGCATTTTCTAACAGCTAACCTTTGTGATGGCGATAAGAGAGCTACCGTGGTGCAGATAATAAAAAAAATACAATATATATATATACAACAATTAAATAATAAATACTTATATTGTGCTCTTAGCTCCCGCAGGTGTTTTTAGTACACTAAACAAATTAAGGGTGAATATTTTTTAATTTATTTTTAATACTTTATTGATTTACCAATAGGTGAACTTAAAGCTAAAAACAGCTTTGGGCTCATTGATAATAAAATAGGAAGGTCCATAATAAGTATAATATATGTTTTTTTTAAACACATTTTATGTTTTCTTTTAGATAAAATAATAGTTATGGAAATATATACTTTAAACAATATAATATAGACTAAGTAAAAAGCTTTATTCTAGTTTTATTAACGAACCTGAAACATGTTTTGAAAAGGCAAAGCCCATATATCGCGTACACAGTCTGAGAATTCCACATTGTTTCTGCGATTATTGACGCATTTAATTTAATAATTATTATACTTCGCATTATTATTATTGTTCGAAAATAATTTATGGGTTCCGTAATAAAATCTAAACCAAAAATTTTAAACCAAATAAGTGTTTGTACATTTCACCTATATGACAACCGTTATATTTTGTCTACGAGTTTATTTATTCGAAGAGAAAGAACAGAGACAGGCAGTATAAGAACAATTAAGAAACGATACAGTAGGAGCCATTAGAATTATACCCGCCACCAAAATATTTCCCACTGTGGATAATATTGCACCATTTATATTTTTAGATACGTTAGTACTACATATGTATACCTCGGCCAGGTATAATAGATAATACAATTGCAGTGTTCGAATTTATGGAACTATCAATGAACTCCGAAGCAAACCCCACCCAGCGAGCTAAACCGACAACAACAGCTTCTTTATTTTGGCCTTAAATGCGGCGCGAGAATTGCTAAATATATCGACGTCTAATAACCGACTGTTGTACGTCTCGCATATTTGGCGTACAGGTGCGCGGAGACCGGCCACTGTGCGTGTGCGGGTGATATAGAAAAGGTCCCTGAAACGAGTCTGCCTCGAGGGGCACTGTAACTGTAACTTTCAGTCAAAGTCGGGCAACTAAATAGACGAGACGTTCTACTAGTTGGTACTAGTGGAGCCGGGACCGAGCGACGCGAACGGCTTAACGTGCTCTTCGAGGCACACGAAGGGTGATGTTGTAAATCTATAAAAAATGTATGTAGGAAAAATTGTATTTGTCATTGATACATGCCTGGGTCGATCGACCATTTTAGGATATTAAGAAAATCGTTCTTAAAACCGATATACCTTATTGAAAGAAATTTTACATTATAGACAAATCCTATTACTGCCAGCCACCGCGGCACCGTAGTCTAGCGGTTAAGTTCGTGGATTTTATAGATATTACTATATTTCTCAATTTCGCAAAGTGTTAAAGTGGCTCAATATCCGAAATCGCAGGTCTGCACATTCACTTACCTTTCTTCACAATGTCCTGTTTAATCCAATGGCACCCCCTTACCTAAAATATCGTTTCCAATTTCTGTACGACACACACAGTTGTTCTTTTCGTTCCTCTAATAATCAATTAAAAATCCCGCCACAATCTTCCAGCAGATGTTCAGATTCTTACACAGTATCAGCAGCTCGCCAGTGGAACCGACTCCCTCTTTATATTCGTAAAGCACCATCACTTATATGTTATAAAAATTTGCTCACTAAACACTTTCACAAAAAGCAAGACGAGTCTACATAACTTGACTAAATCGGTATATTATTGTATGTATATATATATATATATATATAGTATGTAACCAGTATATGTATGTGTTATCTATGTATTGTATGCATTTATATTTTAGATTTAATATCGTTCTTTTTTTTAGTTATAAGTTTTTAACTCAATAAATCTCTTTATTTCAAATATTAGCGGTCATGCACCTTACAATCCCTGCTCACATCTCCCAAAGGTTACCTGTTAGATAATGTTTTTAGAAATTAAGCTCGCTTATGTACAGTATAATGTAAATTTTCTGTGCAATAAAGAATTTTATCTATCTACTATATAATAAGACGAATATATACTCATATGTCAGAAGCCATATGTCGGAAGTGTTTGGCTTCTCCATACAAATTAGCTATCTTAAAAGAGATTGCCCAATACCAGGCCCCAACTGTTTTGCAGCGTGCTTCAACTGAATACAATTTAATAATCATAACAATTAATTGTACATACATACATACATATCTTCACGCCAGATCCCTTGCGGGGTAGGCAGAGACAATTGAGCGCCACTTGACACGATCACGACATACCTCTTTCGCTTCGTCGACATTCATCATCCTCTTCATACAAGCCCTTTTGTTACGAAAGCTTTTTAATGTACCTTCAGCCAGTGTTTTATTTATTTGATCGTGATATGTTAGTCTCGGTCTGCCGGGGCCTCTTTCACCTACAACTTTCGCATTATATATCTGGTTCGTCAATCTTTCATCGCTCATCCTTTCAACATGCCCGAACCATCGTAGCATGCCTTTCCTTATTTTTGTCCCTATGCTTTCTTTTATACCCACCATTTTCCGTATTTCGACGTTACGTATGCGGTCCGCCAAAGTGACGCCGCATATGCGACGCAACGACCTCATTTCTACTGCATTAACCCTACTCTCATGCGTATTCTGACATATCCACGTCTCGCTTCCATACATCAGTGTTGGTACTAACATTGCATTGTGTATGGCGAGCCGAGCTTTGCCACTGACATTTCGACTACCGATCAGTGACCCCAGGGCACCGTTAACACTATTTCCCGCGTTCACTCTTCTTTCAACATCCCTATCATACTTACCATCCGCAGTGAAAACACTGCCCAGATATATAATTTTATTTACTTGTTCTAGAATTTCATCATCAATCTTTATCGTCAAGTTTGTCATCCTTCTTTTTTCAAACACTACCTTAGTTTTTCTCGTTTCTTAAAAATAATTACAACATCTGTTTTACCCCAGCTTTAAAATATAATTTAATTTAATATTCAATTGGTTAAAATTAATGTATAAAATAGTTACAAAGCACTATTTATACGATTAGGTTCTTTATTATGATCAGGTACTTTATTATAGATAAAACAGTGGATTTCAAATCGGCGGGATCGAAACTATGTAATTATTAACGTAAAGTTTTTGTCAATTGTCGTTATGCTAGGGTAAAATAAATAAACATTATGAAAATACAATATATTAACTAATAAATTAAAAAGAAATCATTATGGCACGAGAACATTTTATTGGGCCCATTTCTCTAAGAAAAATGGGCATTCTCATTTAACAGTTTGTGTGGAAAAAAAAAAAATATTAGGATAAATTAAACAAAACGAATTATATTTTAATTATTTTATTAAACATTTTATTCAATATAAACCATCACCCGCCATTTTAATTAATATTTAACATTAATTGTCGATCTGACAATCTTCAGTTGCCGTCGGAGAACAAAACCCGGTTGTGTCGTTACAGTGAGGTCGGAATGGGTTGAAGCATTTTATCAATCGACCCCCGATTGGTGTGCAAATTTTCCGAGTACTGCAGTCATGACAGGAGAACTTGGGGTCTACTGCGAAGTCGCACGGAGCCCAACCTGGTAGGCTGTTGACTTCAGCTTGATCCTGTTCTACTGGTTCATCTTGAGAGTAACCCAAGGCCAATATACCCAACTGTAAATAAAAAAGTGACAAAATGAGTTAAAAAAAGACGATTTATACTTAGTCCTTTTGGAAAGACTCCGTGGTCTAACGGTTAAGTCCGTGGATTAAGATTCGGAGGTACCGGGTTCGATTCCTGGTCGGGACACAAAAATATTTATTAATGTAAATAAATGCATTTAAATAATATTAAATTTATTTGTGATTTTTCTCGAGTTTGGTACGCTGGAGACATCGACGAGCTTGCCACTTGTCATGATTGGCCTATAGTAAAGTGGGCTTAATGTGAATCCGCTTATTTATAAGCGTGGTTTTTGACCACCCCGAAAGGGAAACGGTCGTGATGATACTTTACTTTACTTTTTTCTTTTGGAAAGCAACGATTAATAGCTTATTCATTTAGTGCAGCTATCCGATTTGACGGATAATAAAGAATTTTCTAACTACACAATATGATTTTCTATAGCGTAAAATTTCTTTCAATAAGTCATTGTATTGAAATCTCACGAATTGCCGAAGGATTCCTACAAAGCCAATGAAACCTATAAAATAAATAACTTGTCACACAATATTTATTATTGAAATATAAATTTAATTTATTCAATTAATCTGATATCAACATTCATTTCAGCACAAAATAATAGTCGTACATGCTGGATAAATAATAGAATATTACCCAGTAATATTTTGGGTATATTTTAAAATTACATAATTTTATTTTAATTTATTACTACGTGAGAACAGGAACAGGTTGAAAAACAGCGTCGTGCAGGTGTAGGTACTTGTACTGCTGCACGACAACAGCTGACACCTGATTCCTTTTGTCACATATTGTTCGAAATTGTAAAACTATGTGATACTGTTATGTGACGATATTTATTTATTTATTTATAATTAAAATTATAGCACAAATTAAGTCTTCAGGAAAAACTTGCAAAGAGATTGCCCAAAACCAGGCCCCAACTTTGTTGGAGCGTGCCCCAACAAAATATGATTCAATAATCATATCTATTCATTATGTTTTTTTTTAATTTAATTTCAACATGGTATTTTCCCAGCATTAAAATATAATTTAATTAGCACTATTTATACAACATCAGTACAGGTTACGAATTTGCGCCGTTTGGGGTCGACACGATGGGCCCATGGAGTTGTCCAAACGGCTAAGGGAAAAGTCTGGGGACAGGAAAGCTGGCAATTATTTCTGCCAACGTATTAGCTTAGCTATACTGGAAATGTTGCCAGTCTTCTTGGGACTATCACTGAAGGGTCGTCTCTATAGGTCATTTTCTACTTATATTTTATTTTTTATTAGGTTTAGTTTATATTTATTATTTTTTTTACTTTTAAGTAGTTTTAATTTATATTGTAATTCTTTTATACTGTTTGTATATTACTTCAGGTTTTGTTTGAAATAAACAATAAATAAACTTATTTAATTAAATAGTCGATTGGTTAAGATTTATGTATGAAATAGTTACAAAACACTATTTATACGATTAGGTTCTTTATTATGATCAGGTACTTTATTACGCTGTGCAAATGCCGGCTGCCAAGAAAACGGTAGCCCTCGTAGCGGAACAAGGTTTTAAGATCGTGGAAAAACGCAAAAGGAGATGCCGCCGCAACATCCGAGGTACGGCAGCCCCAGAATCATGCCAGCTGAAAGCCGCCACACCGATGACATCTATCTACGTGTCGCGGCTTTGTAACAAGTGGACAAGGAGACTCCAAATCCGTTATGGAAACCACCAAGCTGGTCTCGGAATGGCGGGGCACAAATTTTAAGGCCTATCGCATTCTTGTGCGGCCGGAAAAAGTAAAAAAATCTTTAAGAAAGATTTCTGGCCGCAGGGCGTTGTGTTTCGTCGACATATAGGTTCATTTGGGCCTACGAAATGCACCACGGAAGATGCGACAAGGCCTAGCAGCACCGAACCCTTGTGAACCACCTAAGAGGACCCCGGCGCCGACCCCCACTGCAGCAGTCAGCCTTCGTCAGACGGTGGTCGCCGTACCCAATGGGTACTACTTTGACCACAATAAGATGAAGATGCGGAAGCTGTAGTGCAGTGTATATTTATATTATATATATTTTAGTTTTTAAGGTATACGAGTATATCTAAGGGCCTTTTGTATATTCATTTTGTTGCCTGAAAATAAATATTATTATTATTATTATAGTTAAAACATTGGATTTCAAATCGGCGGGAAAAGACAGAGAGAGAGAAGACAAATTTCTAAGTATTCCATGGATTTACCGTGCATGATGAATGGTGTCTTGGGCTTGCGACCGACAATAGGCTAGTTCTTTGGTGCGCTCGAGACATCGACGAGCTTGCCACTTGTCATGATTGGCTTATAGTAAAGTTAGCTAAATGTGAATTCGCTTCTTTATAAGCGTGGTTTCTGACCAACCCGGAAGAGAAATGGTCGTGATGATACTTCTGGCTTAGGCTGTTATGTTAGGTTTACGTGTTTGTAAATAAATATAAGTCATCATATTCGTCAGTCTGTGTCTCTCCATTGGATTTAGACCTTCCACAAGGTACGCCAGTCTTTTACAACCCTCGTTGTTACTTACCAGAATAAGTGTAGACAGAACAAGTCGAGATGCCATAGTTAAGAAAATTCTAAACTGAGCCCAATGAAGCCAATGCAAATGCATTTATACTCTAACCATAGACATCTATCTAATTACTAGTCTAAAAATAGAACTAAGGGCATGTGCACACCACATGCATACATGTAAACGTGTGTAATTAGCAAAAAAGCAAATATTTTTTGGGCTTCAGATGTTATTAGTAGAACCTCTATTTTAAATAAAAAAGGTCACTTTTTTTTAAGATATTAATCATTATCCGAAAAACACTATTGCATGGTGAATAAGTCCGCGTCTGCGTTGCGATATCCATCGTGATAAATACCCAAAGGCTGTGGAGTGTTATTGTTAATTGTTCCTGCCCACAGCCGAGAGACGAAATAGAAAGAGAAATAATTATGTAAATCTAGTTCGCGCGATCGTCGACCGAGTGTAGCGAGAACGCTACCTACTTGATTAGGTTCTGCATGAGTGGCGATAATTTTAGGACAACTTCTCTGCACCCTAACTTAAGATTTTGTTATTGAATAAATAAAATTTAAAAAACGTAGTTCTTTATTTTTATTCTAGATTAAAATATAAATATATTAGCTTTATAATAAATATCACCCAGTATATACTTAAAAATTAGTGTTACCCAATCTTGTTCCTGGTCTTGCTTTTTATCAAGGCCAAGACCACCAACCATACGCAAGAGTGTCGCAAGACTCTTGGTTAGATTTTTTTTCCTAATATTGCTAAAAATGTTCCGTTTTTTTGGACCCATCTTCAACAGTGTAGGTCTAGGGCCGTGTGTTCTAGAAGTTGTGATGTGATATGAAGTTCATTTACGTGTTTATTGCACCAGAGTGTTACATTTATGGAACGAGCTTCCAAGACGGCATTAACGGAATCATACAGTATTTGGTTGGGTAGGGAGAGAAGTAGAATGGTGGATGGTGAGCGTATTATCGCGCAATAGAAAAAAAAGGAGGCCTCCTTTTCTTAAACCAGCCTATTATCGGTCGCAAGCCCGAGACACCATTCTTCTCATCTCTTACCCACACACGATGGATCCGGCACCCGCACGGTGAATCTATGGAATACTTAGAAATTTGTTGAAAATGTTGTAAGAAAATTATTTTTCCTGGTCTGGTCTATATTCTATATATAGATGTCCATGTCTGCTTATCTACGAAACATAAATAAAGGAAATTTCTCATACGAATGTATTTCCTCGTTAGAAAATAATTAATAACGTTCTAATGTTGATCTTGTAGGTTTATTGCTAGCTAATTTATTGCCTGTCAGGGAATTGTAAATATAATATAATTGCGTATGTCAGGGGTGCTCAGACTTGATCTGGCGATGGCTGGAGATCTACATCAAAATGTTAAGGTTCGGATTCGATGCGAATTGACATATTTTTACTTTTATATATCTAATTTTATAAAGAGAAAAATAGCAAAAAAAAATAAAAAAAGTTATTTATTTTCTCCCACAAAACTTAAAATTAGTAAGTAACAATATTTATTAAAACTATGTAGGAGACTGGAGACAAAACTAAACTAAGCGAAAGCATAGTCTGTGTCAAAGCACTCCAGGTTCCTCTAGCTCAAACTTAATAATAAATACATCTATAGTGTAGTGTAATGTAGTATAGTGTAATGTAGTGTAGTGTAGTGTATATATAATTAGGTGTATATATTATTTTATTTTATATATAAATAGTTTTATTTTTTTATAAAAAACATAACGATTTTCCTCCATTTTATTTACTAAAATAAATAATGATTTTGGGATTTCATGGATTCACCATGCAGGTGATGGGTCCTCCGTGTGTGTGTAAGAGATGTGCAGAATGGTGTCTCGGGCTTGCGACCGACAATAGGCTGGTGTAATTCCATTAATCCCATTTTCTAATTCCATAAATTAATAATAGTTTTATATAAGAATTTGTTTGCATTATTATTATAAGTAAATTTCACATATAATTTAATCTCATAAGTATTTAGTTATATCTTTTTTCATGTTGTATCTATAATATTATTATTTCCAATCTCGATCGTATTACCTCACTTTTTACCATCACAAAGGTTAACTGGTAGAGAATGCCTTCAACATTAAGTTCGCCCATGTACACTACATTTGTAAATTATGTGCAATAAAGAATTGTATTATTACTATTATTATAAATGTATTGACGGCAGACCTGTGTTGAGGTAGGAGCACTGTTACTTGTTGAGTGTTTATTAAAAGGAGACTGGAGTTTTCAGAATGTTTATTTGTTAAAACTACACTATCTATATACAATTAAATTCTTAAAACTAGTTGTGGTTGTAACCCGCTACTACGATACCCTACTACAACTTTCCTCGTCCCTCGCACCGCGCAGGGTGGTAACGACTGGTTAGGCGCGGCGCTCTGTGAATGCGCAGCGACTACTTATATTAGTCAGTCTGCCGGCTGCGTCTATCAGTACGGCGGTGCGCCCGGCGAGTGAAGACGTTGTGACTGCTCCTCTGCCACACGATGTCATCGGGTTCAACGAAGACGAAACTGGACTGATGCTAGATAAATTCTGTGGTGGCAGCTACAGTGCTCCCCCTCAAGCGAAGCGTACGGGTGGTTTGATCACCCTTCCAGATCTTGAGGTCTTGATAGTTGGTGCGACTTCGTAGTTGTCGTCTTCGTTGAGTAGATAGGCTGGTTTAAGACGGTCAATGGAGACGGTCAATGGAGACGTTCACTGTCTTTCCAGGCAGCTGAAGTAGGTACACCTTGCCGTTACGTTGTAGCACGGGGTACGGTCCGACGTAGGGGTGTTGGAGTGGTTTTCGTACGGCATCGACTCGCATAAATACGCTCTCGCAACTTTGTAGGTCTTCGTGGACGAAAGTATTGATGTTTTTTTGTGTTCGTTGTACCGGTTTGCAGCTGTTTATAATGTTGCGTAATTGTTCGACGTAATTATGATCCATTGGTGTTGCTGCTGTACTTGGAACGAAAAAATCTCCTGGCAGGCGTAATGTGGTTCCGTAGGTGAGTTCAGCAGGACTTGTATTCGTGTCGCTTCTGACGGCTGCACGAAGTCCCATGAGTACTGTAGGTAATTCGTCGGTCCATGTACTGTTCGTGAGTCGTGTCATGAGGGATGTCTTCAATGATCGGTGCCACCTTTCGATGATGCCATTACTTTGTGGGTGGTAGGCTGTTGTCCGTATCTTCTCAATTCCTAGTAATTTGGTGAGATTATAAAAAAGATGACTCTCAAACTGCCGGCCTTGGTCGGAAGTCAAGGTGGCGGGGCATCCGAATCGTGTTATCCATGTTTCGTAGATGGTCTTCGCAACAACTTCGGCGGTGATATCATGCACAGGAATTGCCTCAGGCCATCTTGTTCGACGATCTATCATTGTTACGAGATAGCGAAACCCTTCCTTGGACGAGACTAGTGGTCCTACTATGTCGACGTGCAGATGCTCAAAGCGTTCGCGTTGTGGGAAGTTTGCGATGTTGCTGACAGTGTGCCGTTGTACTTTGGAAGCTTGACACTGCATACATGTTTTTGCCCACATGCCGGTGTCGGTGTTCATACCGGGCCAAAAGTACTTTGCTTGCATTAGTCGTCGTGATGAGCGAATTCCAGGGTGGCTGATATTATGCACAGCGTTGAATGCAATGCGGCGATATCCTACTGGTATGTATGGACGTATTCTTGCGTTCGATGATTCGCAGTATAGCTTGCGACTAGAGTTAGGTACGGCTAGCTTTTTCATCTGTAGTTTTTTATTACGAAGTAGTGTTGATATGGCCGGGTCTTTTTCCTGCGCTTGTGCAACTTGATGAAAGTCGAGATAAGTGGGACAGGTTATCGTTTCGATACGTGACAGTGCGTCGGCTACTACATTGTCACGGCCGCTGATGTGACGTATGTCCGTAGTGAACTCGCTAATGAATAGCAACTGCCTTGCTCTTCGCGGAGTTTCGCTGTTCGACGGTGACTTCTGTAGTGCAAAGGTGAGCGGTTTATGGTCCGTAAAAATGGTAATATCGCGTCCTTCGAACATTTTTCTAAAGTGTTTTACTGCCATATAAATTGCTAGCAACTCTCTATCGTATGTGCTGTACTTCTCTTGCGCACTTGAAAATTTCTTCGAAAAGTAGCCTAGTGGTTGCCATTTTCCTTCGAAATGTTGTTGCAATACAGCTCCAGCGCTCTTGTCCGATGCGTCGCACATGAGTGATATCGGCGCGGAGTGGTGAGGATGAGCGAGCAAGGCGGCGTTTGATATGCTGGTTTTGCACGCTTCATATGCACTCGAAGCGATCTCCGTCCATTGGATCTTCGTCTTATCCTTTTTCTTACAGTTGTGCAGGTAAGCATTGAGCGGTGACTGTAATGATGCTGAGTTTGGCAGACTGTCTCGGTAGAAGTTCAGCATCCCCAGGAATCTTCTTAGCCCTTCAATGTTGTCGGGTTTCGGAAAATTCTCAATCGCGGCGATCTTCTCTGGCGGAGGTGTAATGCCGTATTGGGATACGGTATAACCGAGAAACTTGACCTGGTCCTGACCTAGGACACATTTGGATGGGTTGATGGTAATGCCAAATTCATTTAGTCTTTGTAAGACTGTCCGCAAGTCTTCGTCGTGTTGGTCTTCGTTTCGAGACGCGATAATTAGGTCGTCAATAAATGGAAAAACGTTGTCGAGGCCAGCGAGTACTTGGTGTATAAATCGCTGGAACGTTTGACCTGCGTTTTTCAGTCCTGGGCACATCCTTGGAAACTCGAATAGCCCAAATGGTGTTATGATGGCGGTCTTCTCGATGTGGCTGTCGTAAACTGGTAACTGTTGGTAGGCCCACTGGGTGCCGTAGACTTGCAGGAGACGTGTCTTTAATGCGCCGTATTTATCTTGCTCCGGTGGACTGAGGATGATGTCACTAACTTCGTCAGCATCTTGGCGTTCGAGTTGTCCGACGAGAGCTTCAAACATGGCTCTGTCGCCCTTCTTCTGAGAGAGTGTTATGGTCTCAAACTGGGCGAACCACGTGGTGATCCTGTCTCTCCATATGCTCGGTATTCGGAGAGCCGTGGACATGCCGGACACTTGGTTGTCCATTGTTGCTAGTGACGAGCTTGCTTTGTCCATAATTCTTCCTTTTGTTTTCTTCTCGGGGTCACCAATGTTGAGGTAGGAGCACTGTTACTTGTTGAGTGTTTATTAAAAGGAGACTGGAGTTTTCAGAATGTTTATTTGTTAAAACTACACTATCTATATACAATTAAATTCTTAAAACTAGTTGTGGTTGTAACCCGCTACTACGATACCCTACTACAACTTTCCTCGTCCCTCGCACCGCGCAGGGTGGTAACGACTGGTTAGGCGCGGCGCTCTGTGAATGCGCAGCGACTACTTATATTAGTCAGTCTGCCGGCTGCGTCTATCAGTACGGCGGTGCGCCCGGCGAGTGAAGACGTTGTGACTGCTCCTCTGCCACACGATGTCATCGGGTTCAACGAAGACGAAACTGGACTGATGCTAGATAAATTCTGTGGTGGCAGCTACACCTGCTTAGTCCCGATTCTCTATTGAAGAAAAGACAAATTTCTAAGCATTCCATGGATTCACCGTGCAGGTGCCGGGTCCATCGTGTGTGGGTAGGAGATGAGAAGAATGGTGTCTCGGGCTTGCGACCGACAATAGGCTGGTTAAGGAAAAGGAGGCCTCCTTTTTTTTTATTGCGCGATAATACGCTCACCATCCACCATTCTACTTCTCTCCCTACCCAACCAAATACTGTATGATTCCGTTAATGCCGTCTTGGGAGCTCGTTCCATAAATGTATTGAAGGCATACCTGCTTAGGCCCAATTATTTCAGTAAGTGATGCAAAGATTTTGCTGGAACTCCTCTTGCACCAACTTCCACTGCGTAAGCTGAGTCTTGAACCCGTTCCTGATCATTTCTTCGGTGAGATCATAATATTTATTCGACTTCATGTTGTGGTCTTTTGGAATATTTGATTCCCACGGAACGGTAAGTTCAATAAGGATAACTTTTTTAAGTTCCGAAAAAACACTAATATGTCTGGCCTATAGGCTGATACAGCTAGTTCATCTGGGATCCTATTATGGTGTTCAAATGTATCCATGAGAATTTTCCAGTCTGATGCGGCGCCAAGGATCGAGGTGGGCTTGCATTTAGTTTTCGTGCTTTGCCCTTCCTTTACAAACGTGGTCAAAGTTTTATTTGTTGTCAGTCCCTTTCTGGCTCTTGCAATAGAAAGACTTACTGCTTCACGGATAACACCAAGGACTTTGTCATATCGGCGCGAGTAATAGCCCTTTTCTAGAAGAGTAACGCACCCTACAAGTGTGTGTCTAGCTATATACATAATATATCTCCAAAAGGTCCGTATCTCTATTTTCTAGTATGTTGACAGACTTCATTCCTCCAAAGTACACACTTTGGATTAGATACACACAAAATATTGGATTGTGCGAGCGAGACGGATACAAAGGCACCGTCTTAAAAAGCTATCACGATTGACCGTTTGAGCGTCCCTGGTGTAGAGGGTTTACAATTACAATTCTAATCTTTTTATTAGCTTAAATTACTCACAATAGAATAAACATTTACTTAAATTTTACAAAAATATTTATTTAACATTTGTTTTTACTAATTTTCATTCTTAACCGTGTGTATTTCAAGTCGCATCTCTTCCATTTTAACTCTTTTAAGTAAAGGTAGAGATATCAAAATCTCATATTTTTTGTTGAAGATACAACCGACCTTTCCCTTTCGAGGTAGTCAGAAATCACGCTTATAAAAAAGCAGATTCACATTTAGCTAACACATAGGCCAATCATGACAAGTGGCAAGCTCGTCGATGTCTCTAGCGTACCAAACTTGGGAAATATCACAAATAAATTAAATATCAATTTAATTTATTTATTTAAATTAAATAATATAATATAATTCGAACTACACTTGCGCTAGAAGTGCTGGCCGCATTCCTCGTCACGCTGCTTTGAACGACATCATTCGAAGGGCTTTTGTCACTGCTGGAGTACCCGCGATCCTAGAATCCTCTGGGATTGCGCGGAGCGATGGCAAAAGACCCGACGGCATGACCGTTGGGCCGTGGAAACTTGCGACATGTGTCCATGTGACATTAGTCCCATCACACATCCAAGCGACCTCGTCAAGCCAAGGAGTTGTCCAAACGGCTAACGGAGAAGTCTGGAGACAGGAAGGCTGGCAATTATTTCTGCCAACGTATTAGCTTAGCTATACAGACTGATAATGTTGCCAGTCTTCTTGGGACTATGACTGAAGGGTCGTCTCTAGAGGACATTTTTTATTTATAGTTTATTTTATATTAGGTTTAGTTTATATTTATTTAAATTTTTACTTTTTAGTAGTTTTAATTTATATTGTAATTATTTTATACTGTTTGTATTTTAAATTATAATATAATAATAATATTTCCAGACAGGTCACACAGCGCCATCTAGTTTCCGTGGTAAGCTACGGAACTAGATGGTTGATAAACTACATATTATACTTTTTTTTTTGTAAATATATACATATTATACATATAAACACCCAGACCGAGACAAATTATACAATGTACAACTTGCCCCCGGTGGGAATCGAACCCACGACCTCCCGAGTTTACGGCAACGTTTGTTACCACTAGACCACGGAGTATGATTGTGTCCCGACCAGGAATTGAATCCGGTACCTCCAAGTCTAAATCTAAGGACTTAACCGCTAGACCACGAAGGCAGATATTTTTTTGGCAACGTATATTTTTCCAAATGAGTCGATTTCCGAAAAATTAGTCGTAATTTTATATATTTATTTTATTTTAATAATAATTTAAAATTGTAATGTTTTGTTGTCTATTATTCTTATTGATGTATTTCAATGTAAATTAATATATTTGTTTTCTTTGACATACTATGAATTTTTTAATTTTTGTCTGTGGTTACTCTGTATAAAATAAACCACAAGCTAAACAATCTTTGTTAGTGGATTTCGTTATTTACGTCAGAGATTGCGTCATATTTACAAAATGTTACTCAATTCTCAACTCTATAAGCGCTCGGCCTTGACAGCGGCCGTGCAAATATCAACTTTAATAGCATGATATACATATATATAGTTAACGGATTCCATTATATAACGTTTGCGACTAAGTAAGAGAATAGGGCCGCAGGATTGCTAATGGGCCTCGGCCATGGGGCTCGGGCGTCACTACGGTATAACAACGCCCGTGTGGTTCTCGTACCCAGAGGGTCTAGGTTCGACTACTTTAGCTCTCCTCCAGAAGCGCTTTTCTAGGAATTTGACTCCCGTTGGGGGGCCGAGCGCAAGACTGAGCGATATTCTGGAGATGCTTAAAATTTCCGTTTTCGGCTCGATAGAACATAGGCCTAACGGCAAACTCCTCAATATTTTATTTTATTTTATTATGGTAACAAACAGTCACAATACAATTTATATAACAAACAATATTATATATTTATGTATGTATATATAAGTGTTTGTTACTTAGTTAACCTTCTTATGCATTGTAGCATATGTTATATCTACTTGACCTATTGTCCTTACTAACTACTAAGTAACTTATCCTTCCCTTCAATATTTTGATTGCCCCTAAAAATAAATAAAGAAAATTGAATGTACTTCTTTAGAAATGTAATAATATGTGCTACTTTAATTATAAATTTTTAATTATGTTAATTTGCATGCTTAAATTCTATGTATACTCGTATTATTTGTTTAATAAATTTTGATATATTGTACCTCAGGAAGACCCTGAATCCCGTAACGCAGGTGTTTTTTATAAAACATCTAACTCGGGATTCAGAGCGCCATAAAATGCATGTTATGTTATTTTTACTTAGAATAAATTTATTATTATTATTAATATACATATAATTAGACCTGGAGTACCTAAACTGTGAAAGAGAACTATACTTATTACATTTTCAAATTACAATTAAACCATAAAAGAAAGTAAAAATCACATTTAAGTCTATTCTATCGAATACTTAACTCTAATTATCTCACGGACTCTGCTCCTATACACTGACTTAGAGCAAGCAAATATGTCCACGTCAACCCAGCAATCAATATATATAAGCAATCTCGAGCTATGACGGAATTACGAACGAACCACTCTGAGCGAAATGTTCTGCTGACTTCGGAACTTGTCCCTATTGATCTTAGCCAGGTGGTGCCAGGCTGGCGCAGTATAGGTAAGGCTGAAACGGTTGAACATTATGTAGATCCGGACTTTTAAAATGAGCGGCAAGCTGGAAAACAATCTTTGACAGTTATATTTTAAACAAATCACCGCCATCTATTATAACTAAAAAGTACTTCATGAAAGTGGCTTCGTGAAAATGGCTCATTAATTCATTCAAGTTCATTAATTATTATCATCACGACCGTATCCCTTGCGGGGTGGTCAGAAACCACGCTTATAAAGAAGCGGATTCACTTTTAGCCAACTTTCCTATTATAGACCAATCGTGACAAGCTCGTCGATGTCTCTATAGCGTCTCTATAGCGTATGAGCGTGTTCTACCGGCTATACTATGGTGAGTGCTCCGAGGAACTCTATAACCTAATCCCTCCCTCTCCATTCCGCAACCGAACCACACGCACAGGTCAGAATATGCACCCACATACCGTAGTCACCATCCCTTCGCGTACATATAAATTTGGGGACTCATACATCTGTCGTACGATAAAGATGTGGAATGCTCTTCCAGCCTCTGTGTTTCCACTTTCCTATAATTTGGAGTCCTTCAAGCGAAGTGTGAAAAAGCATCTAGTCAAGCCGGCATAGTGTTAGGGACTGATGGCAGTTACGAGTGTCTGACTTCAGTTGCTAACATTCATGGACCTTGCGCGCCACTTACCATCAGGTGGGCCCAAGGTCACATGTCGTGCTAGTATAAAAAAAAAAAAAAAAAAAACCAAACTCGAGTAAATACACAAATATTAAAAAAAATGATTTAATTATTGTGAATTATTGTGTCCCGGCCAGGAATCGAATTCGGTACCTCTGAGTCTAAATCCACGGACTTAACCGCTAGACCACGGACTGAGTTAATTAAATTATATAAATTGAATTATTAATAAATTATTTTATTGCATTTTACTTAAAATTATGTACAAAGGCGAACTGAACTTAATATAACTTAATAGGTGGTAGGCAGACTGATGATGGTAATTTTCCCAGTCTGCCGAGGCGGGGAAGTATCCACCGTTCGTGCCGATAAACCCAGTAAAGTGTATCCACACGTTTCGGGATCAGGCTCGAATTGACGTCATGCGCAGTCAAGCCGGCATAGTATTAGGGACTGATGTCAGTCATGATTGTCTGGTTTCAATTGCTAACATTCATGGACCTCGAGCACCACTTACCATCAGGTGGGCGCAAGGTCACATATCGTGCTAGTATATTTAAAAAACAACTGTCTGTAGGAATCCTTCCAATTACGTACCATTAGGAAGTGACATACAATAATAATTATTATTTAGTTAAACATATTTACATAGTTAACTATTTAATAGCTTTTCCTATTAATAGTATTTATTTTCCAGTAAATCTTCCATTCATTATTCTTAAAGAAAATTTTATATAACGCCTTATATTAAGTTTACACATAGTAACAATTCTGTTGTGTTGGGTAAACAATTGTAGTTAAAATTAATTCAGGCGTTTATAGTCGTAGATTTAAGGTAAAATCTACCTACTCATACGCGTAACTAACAAAGTAGGTAAACGAGTAGTACCTATATTCCTAATTATTGTATTAAAGTACCTTTCTGTAATTCTATTTATTATTATTATCCAGGAATCTAGGAATATTGTCATGACTATTAAAAGGCCGTAATGATGATGATGTATAGGGTTACAAAATAGGGGTAAAAAAATAAGATTTATTCACAATGCTTTTATTTCATTATATTACCATGATTTTAAATGCATGACTTGAATAAGACTAAACAAAATTAGATCGGGACGGCGATGGGGCATTCAGCCGAGGGTGTGGCGGAGCAGGCTCCGAGGTTGCAGAAGGGAGTGGTTCCTCCGCAGGCTGTCAGCTTCTGCCCAATTTTGGTGCACACGGCTTTGGTGGTGCAGTCGCTGCAAGAAGTTCCAATGGTGGTGCAAGGAGTCCATTGGGGCATCCAAGGAGCGGCGGCGACCCATGCGGGGATGAAGGGGTTCACGGCGGGTGGGCCATAGCCTCCCTGTCCTCCAGCGTTGGGTCCACCATATCCTCCCTGTCCGCCAGCGTTTGGTCCTCCATAACCTCCCTGTCCTCCAGCGTTGGGTCCTCCATAACCTCCCTGTCCTCCAGCGTTGGGTCCTCCATAACCACCTTGTCCTCCAGCGTTGGGTCCTCCATAACCACCTTGTCCCCCAGCGTTAGGTCCGCCAACATATGGGCCGCCGTAACCGCCCTGTCCGCCAGCATAAGGGCCGCCATAAACGCCTTGTCCGCCAGCATAAGGTCCGCCGTAGCCGTAAGGGCCGCCATAGCCCCAACCGCCTTGTTGAGCAGGTATGGCAAGAGCCAACGCCACCTAAAAATATATCAAATATATTTAAAATATACAGAAAGTAATATATATTAGCTTAATATAGAGCGGTTGGTAGAAATATCCAAAAGCGTTTCGAACCTTGGAGTGTACTAATGAGAAATGCATTTTTATTACGTACATTTGTCATAGATTTACAATACCACTATTTTCCCGTGCCTCAGAGAGTTACGTTAGTCTTTCTGGTTCATATAATACCAATTTGTGGAATCGTAAAGAAAACATTTAGAGAGCAAGTTAAGCCGTGCGTCAGCCCGGTTCCACTAAACCAATTTGTGGAATTACTCAGAAATTATCCAGGCCAAGACGGTGAGAAACCCCTCTTTACTAGCCCAACAATAATAACTTTTTTAATGTCTCAAATTTGTAAGCTATAACTTATACTATTATAGTTGTAAAAACCTGTGTGCATGAAATGAAACGTTCTTAAAAAAAAAGTTAGTTGTGTAGTACGCACGAACTGTTCACTCAGCGCCCTCAACTTATAAAAAAATGAGTATGCCATAAGGCATGTGCAATTGAACTCTACTGAACGACTCTGCTGCAAGACCGCTTTCATTATCCAGTATCAACTAGCTGTCCCCTATATACAACCTTAGTATAGGGGACAGAGGTCTTTTAGGCATGTTTTGTAGAAATCTTGTTCAATATGCATTTTTTTGTGTCCATAAACTATTATTATAGCATCTTGACAATGGCAACGATGAAATGGCAAGTTCGTCGTTGTCATTATTGTGTCCTGACTAGAAATCGAACTCGATGCCTCCGCGTCTAAATCCTAAGAATCAGCCGCTAGATTACAGAGTACAGAGTAATATATCTGTTTAATTGTTTTGTTAATGCTATTTTTATACGATTATAAGTTTTTATTATTTAGCTTGATTTTAATTATTAGCCCTAGAAAATATATAATTAAAGGGTCTGTAACAATGTTGATATTCCTGACGAAGCGAGCCTCATTCATCTACTCTGCCATACATGTATACCTAGATTTTTAGTATAATTGTGTATATTTTAATTTAGAAGAGTCTACCCTGTAATTAAAAAACATATATTATTACTACGTGAGAACAGGAACAGGTTGTAAAACAGCGTCTTGCAGGTGTAAGTACTTGCACTGCTGCACGACAACAGGTGACACCTGATTTCTTTGTCACATATTGTTCGAAATTGTAAAACTATGTGATACTGTTATGTGACAATAAATGGATTTTTATTTTATTTAACTTACCAGGGCGCAGAAAGCGATCACAATTTTGGACACCATTTTGTATAAACTTTGATTTAGTTCGGATATCGTTCGTAAGCGCTTACTGGTTCGAATGTTATGAACAATTCAGCGCCGAAACTATCTTTTATACGTGTATTAAACAAACTAAATTTTACAACATAAACATATAATATGGTTTTTACTTGGGAAAATTAGCAGATAACATATCGTTATCTTTGTTTTGTGATCGTGTATGAAAAGGGAAAATTTTAGTACTGTTGTTGTATTTGTGATTACTTAAGTCTGTAATTGCGCGAATATTATTTGCTCGGAAAGTTCGGGAGTTTATTTTGTTTATGTCGATTTAAACAATGCTTGTTGCTAACTTGATTTTATTGACGTTTTTAGTTCTTGTTGTTTATGTTCTTTTCTCCCGATGGTATTTCCATAACTATTCACATTGTAGACACATTAAACAAAACAACACCACTTTTGACCAACAATATTCACAGTAAATTAACTATAAAACTAAAACTCGTTTGTTTTTTTTTTTAATTGTCCTTAAAGGACATTGTACAGAATACATCAGTTCTAAACACGTAATTTATTTGCATAATATATGTTTATAACAAAGTTCATAACCGAGTTGGGGATCATCAAATTCCAGATGCTGCAGAATTTGATGCTTTACTTGGAGTCACTCGCGGCATTATAGCCCAAACACGTCGGGTAAAATATGGGAGTCCACAGCGCGGGAAAACCGCAAAAAATAAACTGCAACTTGTGCCCCATATTTAAAGTCCAATTTATCGTTTTCCATAATTATTCACATTGTAGCACATTATTAAACAAAACAACACCATTTTTGACCAATAATATCCACAGCAAATTAATTTACAAAACAAAAACTTGCTCTTGACATGTCCACGCAAAATGGCGCGAAGAACTCCCAATTGGCAGGCAAGGCAAAGGGTCTAGCCCATACAGCCAAGTCTAACGAAATATAATCTTTCTTTCTTATGAGTCAATAAGGTTATCATCAAATTTCATATGTTGCAGAATTTCAGAAAACACGTCGGGACGTCTGTTGATAGTATTTTATAAAACCATAATGTAACGTTCATGGTTACTTGTATACTAACTACATATAACCTACACATGGCCGAGACTCAAATCAAATATGAAGGTATATTAAAAAGCCTTCGTAACAAAAGGGCATGTATGAAGAGGTCGATGAATGTCGACGAAGCGAAAGAGGTATGTTGTGATTGTGTCAAGTGGTACTCAACTGTCTCTGCCTACCCCGCAAGGGATCTAGCGTGAAGATAGAAGTGGTCAAAAACCACGCTTATAAAGAAGCGGATTCACATTTAGCCAACTTTACTATAGGCCAATCATGACAAGTGGCAAGCTCGTCGATGTCTCCAGCGTACCATAGCGTGAAGACAGGTTATGTATTATTACATACATAATATGATAAATATATAAATAACAAATACAAAGTAAAAACAAACAAAAAAGAAAATAATAAAGTAGATTCAATACGACTTCATAAGACTAGTTTTCTAAAGGTGGCTTTGCTCGGTGCTTGTCGGATGGCAACAGGTAGGCTCAAACCGAGGCCAATCTGTGTGGGAAATGCCACTCTCCGTTGTGCAGGAATACGTCTACCTTGGACAGACTATTCAGCTAGGCGCTGCAAACTTCAGCAAAGAAGCCGACAGACACATTGAGCTAGGATGGGCGGCATTCGGGAAACTTCGACATATCCTCTCATCGTCCATACCACAGTGTTTAAAGACCAAAGTCTACAACCAGTGCGTACTCCCCGTAATGTCGTACGGAGCAGAGACGAGAACACTGACAGTGGGTCTGGTTCACAAATTCAAGGTCGCTCAGCAAGCTATGCTTGGTATTTCTCTGATGGATAAAAATTCGAAACGTTGAAATTCGTCAGAGAACCAAAGTTACTGACATAGCATTCAAAATTAGCAAGCTGAAGTGGCAATAGGCCGGACACATCTGCCGCAGAACCGACGACCGATGGGGCAAACGGGTTCTGGAGTGGAGAACACGTACGGGACGACGCAGAGTGGGACGATCCCCCGCCAGATGGACGGATAACCTAAGGAGGGTCGCTGGTGGGGGTTGGATGAGGGTTGCAAAAGACCGCGTGCCTATATCCAGCAGTGGAGAGACACAGGTTGATGATGATGATGAGGCTATTTCAGGCTGATGCTGTGACTACGAAGGACATATGGTTTCTTAGGAAAAGTAGTAGTAGAATAACGTAAGAACATACAAAGTCACACGGTATATTATACATCGCACTTACCTATCCTTGTAATTGATTATCACTTACGCGTGCATGTATGTAATGTAATTGCTTTCTATATTTGTTTAGAGTTCCTTCTAGTTAATTAATGTGAGATGAGGATGACGGAGGGCTATTGGTCTCGATTCCACTAATACAAATTTGTGCATAACTTTCAAATTGTAAAACACATGACTCTACCAAATCGTATGGTAGTAGGCACAATATCCCACAAATTATGTTCTATACCTCTATCTACATCGACGAGCTTCAAATTGGAGTTCGGATGTATGAACATTTTACTCGATTGGATAACGAAGTGTTAGAGCTCCTGAAAAGTTCATCTTTAGTAGTGGACTTCTAGAAGACTGTGTCATAGGCGCTGTGATAACGATCAAATATACCTATAAACTAAAAAATCTTTTACGCATGTACAAAATGATGGATAAATATCATAAGATTTTGCTAAGCTTTAGTTAAATAAATGTAACGGTAATCATTATGTAAATTCTTTTGGAATACGGAAGAGTTTGCGAATTGCGTCGATATTTGCAAATCCTAAGGTGTACGAGTATTTTATGTAGGTATGTATGTATATTTGCAAGGGTATTCTGGATTTTAGTTTTCGTCAATCACAAATTACCTTCTTAATTGACTTTTTTTATACCACCGGAATTCGGTTAAGTCAATATTCTCCAATTACACAACATATATTAATCCTTAAAATTGAAATTGAGTTTTCCTACCTGAAGAGTAAAGTATCTTCACGACCGTATCCCTTTCGGGGTGGTCAGACACCAAGCTTATAAAAAAGCGGATTTACATTTAGCAAACTTTACTATAGGCCAATCATGACAAGTGGCAAGCTCGTCGATGTCTCCAGCGTACCAAACTCGGGAAATATCACAAATAAATTAAATATTATTTGGTTTTATTTATTTTAATTAATAAATATTATTGAACACACGGACTTAACCGCTAGACCACAGATTATTATTAGTATAGAAAATTAAAAATATATAGGCATATTGACAATCCATTTTTAATGAAAATTATGTAATAATTATAAGATTGACTGCATGGTAAATTGGGCTTTACTGTTAAGCCATGTAAGGTTTATTTAATAAATAAATAAAAAAATAAAAAAAATAGTTTCAAAAGTGGAGGTTTAGAATCCTGTATTTAGGGGCTGAGAAGATGATCATTGATTCAAACATATGTCGACCTGGATCCTACGGAAGTCTAAAACATGTTCTTCTTTAATAAGAGAAAAAAACAAAGTACGTACTAGTAAATGGCGTAATAATAATGTAACAAACGAAAAATGGTAGGAATAAAAGGAGGCATAGGAACAAAAATGGTTCAGGCTGGAATGTTGAAAGAATGAACGAAGAAAGATTGACAAACCAGGAATATAATGCGAAAGTTGTGGGTAAAAGAGGCCCTGGCATACCGAGACTCACATATCCATATCTTTTTTTTTTTAAAGACGGTGAATCGCAAAATCGCCTAACGATACGTCCCCAGCCTGAAGGGCCACCGCGGGAGGTCGCATGCCCGACTCACCGTCCTAAGGAGACCCCAAGGCGTCTACGAACTAAAACCCTATAAACCGTCTCTCTCTCATTGTTGGCCCTGTGTGCCTTAACAGCTAAGTCTGAGTCGTGGCTACGGAGTGAAGGCACTCAAATAAATAAAACACTAGCTGAAAGGTAAATTAAAAAGCCTTTGTAACAAAAGGGCATGTATGAAGATGCCCTTTTGTTGTATGGGTCAAAGAGGCCCTGTCAGAGCAAGACTCACTTATCACGATCAGATAAATAAACAATAGCTGAAGGTGCATTAAAAAGAATTTGATGCATTGATGAATGTCGACGAAGCGAAAGAGGTATGTCGTGATCGTGTCAAATGGCGCTCGATTGTCTCTGCCTACCCCGTAAGGGATCTGTCGTCAAGATATGTATGTATGTATGTAAACATTTTATATGAAAATAACAACCAATGACGGCTGTATCTTTTATTGGATTAGCATTGCCGCGTTCGCGTGGCGATGTTGATCCTTCGGCCCAAATATTTTTACCTATACAAATATTTTTCGTTCAACCTACATACCTTAATAAACATAGCATTAACGCAGTAGTAATTATCAGTCGACTGGGTTACTAGGGCCATGAATGAGATCGAGTGTAAAATCCGTAATCTAAGACGATTCCTCAAAGGCGATCCTCATCACGACCGTATCCCTTCCGGGGTAGTCAGAAATCACGCTTTCTTTAATAAACCTGATTCACATTAAACTAACAAGTTATAATCAAATTATAACAAGTAGCAAGCGTACCAAATTTGAGAAATATACATACATATTTTCACGCCAAATCTCTTGCGGGGTAGGCAGACAATTGAGTGCCACTTGTCCCGATCACGACATACCTCTTTTGCTTTTTCAACATTTGTCAATGCATCAAATTATTTTTAATGCACCTTCAGCTATTGCTTTATTTATCTGATCGTGATAAGTGAGTCTTGGTCTGACAGGGCCTCTTTTACCCATAACTTTCGCATTACATATCTGGTTCGTCAATCTCTCTTCGCTCAACCTATTCTTATTTTTGTCCCTATGCTTTCCTTCATACCTACTTTTTTGCGCATTTCATCATTACGTATGCGGTCCGTTAAAGTTACGGCGCATATCTGACGCAATGACCTCATTTCTACTGCATCAACTCTACTCTCACTATTAATATTATAAAGTAAATAGACTGGCCCCAGGGCACCGATAACACTATTTCCCGCGTTCACTCTTCTTTCAACATCCCTATCATACTTCCCATCCGCAGTGAAAACACTGCCCAGATATATAATTTCATTGACTTGTTATAGAGTTTCATCATCAATCTTTATCGTAACTGTTGTCATCCTTCTTCTTTCAAACACTAACCTTGCTTTTTCTCGCATTCAAACAGGAGTTCAGTCATAACTGTCTGATTCCAGTTGCTAGCATTCATGAAGCTTGCGAGCGACTTACCATCAGGTGGGCGCAAGTCCTTTTCTGAACATCCCTCTTTCATTACTATGACTAGTGATTGCAGTTGTTCTTCGGACGATGTCATAAGAACAGCATCATCTGCATAAAGGAGGCAGTTCACCACTAGATCACTCATCTTTATCCTACAGTCACTCTCCCTCTCTCTTTTTATTTGTCGAGATATAGAGTGAATAATCTGGCGGAAAGAACACAGCCCTGTTTGATGCCTATTTGAGATTCAAAGCAAGGTGACATAGCCCTTGTAAAAGAAATGTATAGCTTGTAGCAGTTTGTCATCCACTCAAGAAATATCATTAAAAAAATATAATTTATTGTATCCCGACCAGGAATTGTACTTGTTACCTCCGAGTCTAAATCCACGGACTTAACCGCTAGACGTAGGCAGATTTTTAGGTGCCCCTTTACGATGCTTTGCACTTCTTCTCTTCCCTATCAAAACTGCATCTTAAGAACTTGTACCTATTGAAGTCTGTTTCCATTATTTGCTCCAAATTATTGAGTCGAAAAAAACGTTGTAAAAAATATTTGTTTCGCCTTAAACTTGGGTAATTTAGGCTGGGTTTTCTAATATAATAGATAGGCTTCGTCACGACAAATACATGATGAAAGTATTTGCTTTAGATTCAGATACAACAAGATAAAACAGTACAAGATAAACTACCAGGAGACAATGACGTCACTACTGTTGTGGATTGACAAAACGTGGTAACTCTTATTTATTTATGGCCCAGCTTCAATATTCTTCTTAAACTGCCTCCGTGGTGTAGCGGTTAAGTCCGTGGATTTAGATTCGGAGGTACCGGGTTCGATTCCTGGTC
This sequence comes from Tinea semifulvella, assembly GCA_910589645.1. Taxonomy (NCBI): domain Eukaryota; kingdom Metazoa; phylum Arthropoda; class Insecta; order Lepidoptera; family Tineidae; genus Tinea; species Tinea semifulvella. The sequence continues at coordinate 11,346,646 of OU342599.1, forward strand.
GGGACAAAAAAATATTTAATAATGTAAATAAATACATTTAATTATTATTTAATCTATTTGTGATATTCCTCGAGTTTGGTTCGCTGGAGACATCGACGAGCTTGCCACTTGTCTTGTTTGGCCTATAGTAAAGTTGGCTAAATGTGAATCCGCTTATTTATAAGCGTGGTTTCTGACCACCCCGAAAGGGAAACGGTCGTGATGATACTTTACTTTCACTTTTTCTTCAATATTCTTATGGTAGAAATACAAAGCACAGATCAGATCATGCTTGGAATACTGTTCTCACCTTTGGGATGGTTTCGCCAAGTACCTCGCAGGCGCTTATATTATTCTGCAGAGGCGAGCTGTTCGAATTGTGGACGATGCCACTATACCTGGAAATATCAAATCCCAGCAGCTTTGCCCTTCGGCCTCTCTTAGCGTCTTTTACTGGTTATACCTCTACTATAACTCCTATATCCAACGTGCATGCAAAAGTTTTAACCACTTAGTGGAACGCGTACATGATGTTTATTTATTTATTTATTTAGGAAAACTTACAGCTACAATACAAATATAGGAAAGATAATAATACTATAAAGCCGATAACAAGAATTCACAGATAGTTACAATAGAAAGCATGCAAGAAAAACTTTTAGAAAAGCAAAGTACAAATACAGGAACATCAATAAAATAAAAATAAATACAAAAAAACAATAGATACGATAAAATAATAAAAAGACATGACAAATAAATACAACTGCAGAAAAGAAAACAAAAATAACAAAATTAAAAAAACAGTAGGTCAGTCTACTAATCAATAATATATAAATAATGTTGACCTGTTTGATACCTCTCCGATGATTCTTAGACGATTGATGACTGCCCAGTACTGTGATGAGCATCTTGAGTAGGTTCGACAACGCAAATTACACTGTTTGCTTTATGTGTCAGTTTACTATATTTAACATCAAGTTTGGATAGGTCTACTTCACTACTGATTGTGTTTCGTTGGTTTTGTGTTTTTGCGTCTTCAGGAATTATACAACCATATTTTTGATATTATTTGGAAATTTTATTATTATTATTATTATTCTCGATGGAATTGTTTGTTGTTGTTTAATGGTTCTACTAGTTTGTTCTTTAATTGTTCTCTTAATTGTATTGGTGGTGGCTTTGTATTTGAATTGTATTATTTTAACACTTATTGTCTGCTGTGTTTACTGCTAACTCAATGCTATCAGTGGAAATTTGTAAGGCTTTAAGTTACTATATTTCTATTGTATTATTGTAGAGGCTGTAAATTTTCCTAAAAATAAATAAATACATACTATGGTAAATGCTCTGAACAACCTGCATACACATACATACCGTAGTCACCATCCCTTTGCGTACGTATAAAGTAAGTCCCCAAACTCATACATCTGTCGCACAATAAACATGTGGATGCTCTTTCAGCCTCTGTGTTTCATTTAATCTGTAAAGGATCTACTTAAGTCGGCATAGTATTAGGGACTGATGACAGTTATGATTGAAGTCGTGCTAGTATAAGAAAAAAATACACTCGTGTACTTAAGTTTAGATTCAATAAAGCCAATTCACAGTTTCTACTTATAGTTGAGCACCATGAAGAAAACAAGAATTCTTAATACAAAAATATGACTTCTTTAAACAACAAAACGAAATATTAACTAAATACACTAAACTTTTTAAACTTTTGCGCATATTCATAATAGTTTTTTTATAATTTTAACGGGTCTTTACGCGATTTACCTTAGAGACATATTTCTTCCGACGTTTCAGCCAAGTTGCATTGGCCGTGGTCACGAGTCGACTGACCAAATACACTAAATTTTCTTGTAGTGGTTTCTGACCACCCCGAAAGGGAAACGGTTGTGTCACTAAATAATAAGAACGTCTATAGTACATATTTTTATTTATTTAAATACTTTTATTGTTTAATACAAAAGGTAATACAAATAATGAATTTATCCAACTCAGTGTTTTGCCATCGTACGCAGACTCGTCTGTCCCGCTGACCCCCGCATTCTTATCGAAATATGTAGTTACTAACAAATTCTAAAAAGCAAGTTAAAAATAAACCTTTACCCATTGACTTACAAAGAAAGTCTGGTCATTAATTAATTTAAATAAATCCGCAGCAGGGCGAGAAAAAGTAGTCAGAATAGGTATGTACGTCAAATATATTAACTAAGAACCTTAGTCCTGTTTTGTTAGTTTTAGTTAGTTAAAGAAGCTCTCTTTGTCCTGCAGAGGAGGGCGATTTGGATAGTGGACATTACCACAGTGTCTAAAACCCTCGAATTGTCGCAACTCTACCGATACCTGCTAATGAAATTATTAAATAATTAATATTATTTTTGTAAAATGGCATGTATGAAGAGCAAATAAAAATTAAGCTAATAAAAATATATAAATTAAATAAAAATTAAAACTAAACTATGTATAAAAAAAATCACCTATGACCTGACCATGTGGCAGTGTGCCAAGAACACTTGCAGCATTATCCCACTCCACAGCGATGCTGATTTGCTACGCGAAAAAACTGCCAGCCCTCTGTAACATACAGCATTAATCAGCCGCTTAGACAGTTCTTTATAAAACTTAGTAGCACTTGGCCTCTACGGACCCATTTTCTCAAGTCCAAAAGGCACAAACACATAATCATTAGCAACAGACTCGACTAATTAATTAATTATTCCTTGTTCTCTATTCCGCAACCGAACCACACGTATGCACCGCCATACCGTAGCCACTATCCATACATATAAATTTGAAGAATTTTACATCTGTCGCACGCTGAAGATGTGGAATGCTCCAGCCAGAGTGTTTTGTCCCAATCATATAACCTGGAGTATTTTAAGCGATGTGTGAAAAAGCATCTTGATAGACCGGCATAGTAGTAGAGACTAATGTCTTGGATCTCGCATACTGCTTTCCTTCTGGTGGGCACGATGCGACATGTCGTGCTCAGTTATGAAATCCCTTCACTAAAAAACTTTTATCGTTACACTTATAGCTTAGTTTTAGTACAACCCAGCCTAAGTGTTACCCAATTCTTACACTAAGTCACCATTATCCTAAGCAAAAACAATGCTTAGTTAAGTATATAGGCACTTCGTAATGAGCTGTTTCCGGTTTGCTACCATCAATGCAAATACAAAGAAATGTCTTTGATAACATGGACATAGTAGCATATAATCATTTACTATACACATATTTGTTTCAACTACCTTTTTTATAATCACATTTTTACATAATAATATTACTTAACAAAAATTTAAAACTATCTATTAAAAAATCTCCTAAATTACACACTTTTTTATTGCTAACCTTATACTATACAGCGTTAAAAGGGAAGAGAAGGTTCTAAGCATTCCATGGATTAACCGTGCGGGTGCAGGATCCATTCTGTGTGGGAAAGAGAGATGAGAAGAGTGGTGTCTCGGGCTTGCTTTGACCATTTAATTTTGTAGTTGTTTGTCAAATAATAATTTGTCAAATCCTCGACATCCGATAGTAGTAAACCAATAAACACCCGCATCCGTTGTTTGTCGCGTTATTTGATTAGAATTTCCATGATTTTACTGCAGTAACTTTGACTCAGACATCATGCGAAAATATGTTTGACTTGGCTTTGAGAATGTATTGTTATCTTGCTGTACAAATGATCTAACCTTATCTGTACTAATTGCTGTAACTAGTATAAAAGCATATCTTCACAAATTTTGGGAATATAAACGAACGAGCTCGTCACAAAGCATTCACTTAAGTGTTTAACCACGAACGAATTTCGCATTATACATATTTAAATGAGAAAGTAAAACAATGAAGTTTATAATATTATTAGCTTTAGTAAGTCGGTGTTTGTTATAAATTATTTTACGAGAGACATCACATATTTTGTAATTAAAATCAGTGCGATTTCACCAAAATATTTGGGTTTATTTAAAAAACAGAAGTCATACATAGATTATTACATATCAAACAATTTGTGGCGTACCCGTATTAACAAATTTATCCTTAACCTTCCTAGAGGTATTCAGAGATGTTTCTCCAAATTTTGTTTCATGTTATTTTAACAATATACATATATAACAATGTAGACAGAAGATAATCTAAGTAGCTCTGGTATAGTGGAATGTTTTTAAATGGCTGTTATAGTATCTCTTTGGTACTATACTTGTATCTGGTATGTTTTACATCTAATAAATATTTGTTTTATTACAGACATGCCTAGCATTGGCAAGTGCGAAATATCTTCCCTACGAGACAAATGTAGCGGGATACCCGTCGACAGCTGTCAGGGAAGATTCAGAGGATTCTGTAACAGAGGAATCCGTGGAAGATGTGTCAGATAGCAATTCCTTTGATAATGAACATCTTAAAATATTAAAGAAGCAAGAAAAGGAGAGAAGGAAACTAGAAGAAAAGGCTCTTAAACAGCAAGAGAAGGAACTGAAACGCCAGCAAAAGGCAGCAGAAAAACTGGCAAAAGAACAACGAAAACTTGCTGAAAAGAAACAAAAGCAAGCTGAAAAACAACGTAAAAAGGAAAATGAAGCTCTAGAATTAGACGATATTTGGGAAAACTACATCTACCAAAAGTATGGACTGACAGCGGAAAGCAGTGATCTAGAAAAGGAGGCAGCACTCTATGATTACTATCAGAAGAACTTAGGTATAACTCCATATAGTAGTAAGCAACAAAAGCGTCAAGCGGTTTTAGCTTTTATTCAAACTAAATTATCTTCAGATCCAGTTATTCGTGAAGAGATCAGAAATATTTTATTAAATAATGTGAATCAACTACGCGTTAACCAGATACGAATGAATTTGGAAAGCAAAATCGCATTGCTAACATACAAAGCAGAGGCTCTAAAAAACATTCAACTACCATGGTCTCAAATGGCTGCGCAAGGCATTGAGCAAGAACGGTTTTTCTTGCAAAGCATAATTCAACTATTGGCTAACATATTCCCCAACTGGAATGGGCCTTCCGCTAATGGCTCTGGTTCCTCAGCTAATACCAATGGTGTTTCAGGTGGCAACAACGTAGCTGATTCAAACGGCCAAAGTGGAGCTAATAATGGGGCCAACAATAACGGTGTTTCTGGAACACCCGATGCTGAATCTACCAATCCTGAATCAACTGTTAACGCTGATGCTGATGCTGGAGGCAACAGTGCCGTACAGCCGGCTGCTCCTTCTGATCCTAACAACGTAGGTGACGTAGCTAGTGGCAACGCTGGTGACAGTGCCCCTGTTAACAATGGTCCTGAATCTGAATTAGCCGGTCCAGGTGATATAAATACCAATGTTGATGTCAATGCTGGAGGTGATGCTTCCGCTTCAATCAATAATAACGGCGATGCCCAGCCCGCCGCTCCTTCTGATGTAAATAATAACGTTGATGTCAATGCTGGAGGCGATGCTTCCGCTTCGATCAATAACAACGGAGATGCCCAGCCCGCCGCACCTTCTGATGAAAATAACAACGTTGATGTCAGCGCTGGAGGCGATGCGTCCGCTTCAATTAATGGTGATAACAATGGTGATGCCCAGCCCTCCGCTCCTTCTGATGTAAATAATAACGTTGATGTCAATGCTGGAGGCGATGCTTCCGCTTCGATCAATAACAACGGTGATGCCCAGCCAGCCGCTCCTTCTGATGTAAATAACAACGTTGAGGTCAACGCTGGAGGCGATGCTTCCGCTTCAATCAATAACAACGGTGATGCCCAGCCAGCTGCTCCTTCTAATGTAAATAACAATGTTGATGTCAACGCTGGAGGCGATGCTTCCGCTTCAATCAATAACAACGGTGATGCCCAGCCCGCTGCTCCTTCTGATGTAAATAACAATGTTGATGTCAACGCTGGAGGCGATGCTTCCGCTTTAATCAATAACAACGGTGATGCCCAGCCCGCTGCTCCTTCTGATGTAAATAACAATGTTGATGTCACCGCTGGAGGCGATGCTTCCGCGTCAATCAATAACAACAGTGATGCTCAACCCGCTGCTCCTTCTGATGTAAATAACAACGTTGATGTCAACGCTGAAGGCGATGCTTCTGTTTCAATCAATAACAACGGTGATGCGCAGCCAATCGCTCCTTCTGATGTAAATAACAACGTTAATGTCAACGCTGGAGGTGATGCCTCTGCTTCAGTTAATAACAACGGTAATGCCCAGTCAGCTGCTCCCTCTGATATTAACAATGTCGTTGATGTGAATGCTGGTGGTGATGCTTCTGCTTCAATCGATAACAACGGTGGTGCACAGGCAACCGCCCCCTCGGATGTAAACAATGACGTAAACTTAATCGCTGGAGGTGATGCTTCGGCGACAGTAAATAATAATAGTGGTGCACAACCAGCTCCCTCTGACAACAATAACGAAGTTCCTGCTGATGTCGCAACACCAGAAGTCCCAGCTGATGTCGCTGCCCCAGAAGTACCGTCTGATGTTCCTGCACCAGAGACTCCAGTAGATGTAGCTGCACCAGAGGTTCCAATACCAGATGTACCAGCTGATGTCGCTGCCCCAGAAGTCCCTGCTGATGTCGCTACCCCAGAGGTCCCAGCTGATGTAGCTACACCAGAGGCCCCAGTTGACGAGGTTCCCTCTGATGTCACCGCCCCAGAAGTCCCAGCTGATGTTACTGCACCAGAGGTACCAGTACCAGAAGTGCCAACTGATGTTGCTGCCCCAGACGTCCCAGCAGATGTCGTCGCACCAGAGGTCCCAGTACCAGATGTACCAGCTGATGTCGCTGCCCCAGAAGTCTCAGTTGATGTTGCTACACCAGAGGTCCTAGTACCAGAAGAACCGGGAGTTCCAGTTGATGTCGCCGCACCAGAGGCTCCAGTTGATGTTGCTGCACCAGAGGTCTCAGTTCCAGAAGTCCCAGCTGATGTTGCCGCGCCAGAGGCTCCAGTTGATGTCGCTGCACCAGAGGTCTCCGTACCAGATGTACCAGCTGATGTCACCGCACCTGCGGCTCCAGTTGATGTCGCTGCACCAGAGGTCTCAGTTCCAGAAGTCCCAGCTGATGTTGCCGCACCAGAGGCTTCAGTTGATGTCGCTGCACCAGAAGTGTCAGTACCAGACGTCCTAGCACCAGAAGTCCCAGCTGATGTTGCCGCGCCAGAGGCTCCAGTTGATGTCGCTGCACCAGAGGTCTCCGTACCAGATGTACCAGCTGATGTCACCGCACCTGAGGCTCCAGTTGATGTCGCTGCACCAGAGGTCTCAGTTCCAGAAGTACCAGCTGATGTCACTGTACCAGAGGCTCCAGTTGATGTCGCTGCACCAGAAGTGTCAATACCAGACGTCCTAGCACCAGAAGTCCCTGTTGATGTCGCTGCTCCAGAAGTTCCAGCTGATGTCGCTGCCCCCGAAGTCCCAGCTGATGTTGCTACACCAGAGGTCTCAGCCAATGTTGCTGCACCAGAAGTATCAGCTGATGTCCCCGCACCAGGAGCACAGATTGATGTCGCTGCACCAGAGGCCCCAGTTGATGTAGTTGCACCAGAGGCCCCAGTTGATGTAGCTGCACCGGAGGTCTCAGTACCAGAAGTCCCAGCTGATGTCGCTGCCCCAGAAGTCCCAAATGATGTTGCTACACCAGAGGTCTCTGCCGATGTAGCTGCGCCAGAAGTACCAGCTGACGTTACTGCACCAGAGGTCCCAGTTCCGAAAGCCGATTCCCAGGTAGCCGAAGTTCCTGCCGCTGAAACTACTGAAGCATCCGCAGCACCGAGTAATAATCCCGATACAAATGTCGAAACAGCTGCTCCTTCTGATGCTAGCAACGTTGGCAATGTAGCTGCGCAGGAGGCCACTGCCCAGCCTGCTGAATCTATTGATGCTATTTTAGTTGACGCTACAGTAGCAGAGGAGGCCATATCACAACCAGACACATTAAATACAGAACAAGCTTCACCAGTTACTGAAGCTAACATCGTAGCTGATAGTATTGATTCTGCTGTTACCGATGCCGTTATACCTGCTGAAGATATTGTCGAAATTCCAGTAGAGCTTGGAGCAAACCCCGTAGGAGATGTTATATATCAATAGATAGTTAACTGTTAAATTGTTTTGTTATGTAATAAATTATTGAAGCATTAATATTTTGAGTTTTTGATTATTTTTTAGTAAATTTAATTAAGATAATGTAAAGTAAGGCTGTGAAATTATGATTGAAATGTAAATAACTAAATATTTGGTTTATTTTCTTATAATGAAATAAAACTTCTGACATACAATAATAATGGTTTATTTCTATTTCTAATTAGATTCTAATGACTTTATAATATAACGAACATTTGGTCTTTTTATATAAAACGGAATGCTAAATAATACAAAATAATATTTAAATACTTATTTATATACTCACACTAAGATTGCAATCAAAAAGAGGTTTAGTAATAATATTAAAACATATGTTTAAACTAAAAATAAAATATATAATATTAAATCCAATACTTATTGGACGGATTTGGAGCATTAGGATAGTTATGTTGCGATAAAGGGTCGGCAATATTAGGAAAAGTATAAGGTTCGTTTATATATTTATATTCACTCGGAAGTCCAGTTAAACTCATATTTAAGGAACTATGTGGTGGATTCCAATTGGAAGAGTCAGTAGCCATTTTAGAATATTCTGATGGCAATTTTAGATAGTCGCTATTAACACTTTTGGAATACTCTTCTGCTGGCTTCGGAAACGGCTCGTCTTCTCTGGGTTCTAAAAGATCTTCACTAGTAACTTTATCCTCTTCACTTTGAGGGTCTTTGTGTAAATAAGGTGGCTTGCTGTACATATCATTTGGCGGATATCTTGGATAATCGTTTCTGGGAGAAAGTCCTTCTAGTATTTGACTGTGATGGGTACCATTCGTGCTGCCGACGAGATGGCCAAACGGTGCGCTTGAGGTACTTGGAAATGCTGCATTTTGAAACGCTTGGTTGAGATGTTGCGACTGTGCCATCAGTTGGTTGTAGTTGGCATATTTTTGGTGATGCCACGCGTCCGGGTGTTGGGGGTGATGTTGAGACAGACTGGGAATTTCTCCGCCAGGATATGGGCAGGGGATCTGCGGCATCGGCAAACCGGAGTAGCTGCCAAGACTTGACGAGGGATTAGATCCTGTGTGTTTTCGAAGACGTGCTCGTCTATTTGAGAACCAAACCTGAAATAAACACAATAAATTATATTACTCTAACAGTGTTAACTGATGAGATAATAAATACCAAAGTAAAGATATGAGTATAAAGCAAATTCTAACTTTAATAATATTTATTTAAGGGTTAGCATTACGAAGAGTTACGTATATCATAAATGAAGTACTAAAGGTTAAATATTTTAATGTCTCATATCATTCCCATTCCCAGCCAGACATTAGCAGACAAGGGTCCTTAATTAAAAGGGGTAAAATTGCGAAATTTAGGTAAAATATAATTAATGTTAGCAGTAGTTGAAAACTTATTTGACCCTGATCATACGATATTACAATTGTTTAAAACTCCATATAGTAGGGGTAATTTAATGGCTAAGATTCTTTATGCATCATTTAACTAATTAATTGTATGACCTTGGAGAATAATCCCATAGTTTGATATAGAACTCGTCAATAAATCTTTCTACAAGCAAAGGTCATTTGCAGATTTACGTTCGTAGGGACATTGCAGACGTTACATATCTTATAAACATCTTAAGGATTGTCCCTAACTTCTGGATAAAATTGGTATAAAAACTACCGGTCTACGTACTAGGAGTACATCCGTTCTGCATGCGCCTATGTGATTTACTAATTCAGACAAAGCTCGTTTTTATGGAGGTCATGCAAATTGTTCAATGTTAGGAACTTAGTTTGTTTGATACGAACCCAACGTTTGCTCGCAGCTACTTTACCAGATAGTTCTGTACTACCCATATGCTTTAGCTATGTACCCATAGTTACTTGCTGTTATCTGATTTATGTAAGTATTCTTTATTTCTTCGTTTTAAGTCTGTAGTCTATTTGCAGTAACTTCTAATTGTCATTTTATGTTTCCATATACATACTTTTATTGTATTTTGTTATACATGCGCCTCTTTCGCTTCTTCGACAGTCATCAACCTCAATTAAATCTTCATACATTCCCTTTTGTTTCGATGGCTTTTTAATGTACCTTCAGCTATTGTTTTATTTATTTAATCGTGATAGGTGATATTTTGTTGTAAGTTGTTAGTTATCCTAGAAGAGGTTGTCTGATGGTCAGTGGAAGTGTGTTCCACTGGCGAGCAGCCGGTACTGTGAATGATTCTGAATATCTGCTGGGAGTGTGGGATGGGATTTGGAGTTGGTTGTTATGGGAAGAACAAAGAGGGCGGTCGTTTAAAAGCAAATTGTGTTAAAAAATCTGTACCTGAATTCTTGCTTCAGTGAGTCCAGTTTGCTGTGCTAATTCTTCCCTGGTGTAGACATCAGGGTACTGTGTTCTGTGGAATGCTCTCTCCAATGCATCCAGCTGTTCTCCAGTGAAGGTGGTTCTGGATCGACGCTGCTTCCGCTTTAAAGTTAGACCGGGCTCCGATTCTATATCCGAAGAATCTGATCCTCGACCTGGAAAGTAATATATTACGATGATTTTTAGTCAAAGATTTAAAAAAATAATAACATATTAATTAAACTAAAAACTTACATCTTAAAACATAAATTACTATTAATAAAAATAAACCTAATTAATAAATAAAAATATAACTAAAAACTAAAATGAAGAAAAAACTAAATAAAAAATATTATAAATAATACATTTGCTCCAAATCGCTGCCAATGGGCAAGGTGCCAAGGATACTGGCAGCATTGCCACGTTGAATGGCAATACTGATCCTTTGGCCCAAATATTGCCCAGCCCTTTTGTCACCCGAGGTGTTGACGAGCTGTTTTGACAACGCCTTGAAAATTTCGTGTGCACTTGGTCCCCACGGCCCGAGAGTTTCAACTCCAAACGGCGCAAAAACACATCTCCCAATAAGCTGAGTGTATTTCCGCCGCTTGAGGTTCTCTGCTTTTAATGCAGCAGCGCCTGGGTCCTTAGAAGTCAAGGACAAGTGGGAAGGCGCCAGGGTGTCCACACAGGTGGCATCCCACACTAAAGGCAAACCTATCCTCCATGGAACCAACGTCATTCCGTCGGGCCGCTTGCCATCGTCGCGGGCCATGCCACTGGGTTCTAATATTGCTGGCGAACCCACAGACACAAGGGCCCGACGAATGACGTCATTGAGACAGGCGTGCCTTGGGATGCGACCTGTGCTCTTGCTGCAGGAAAGGCCGTGGTGGCCGAGTGCCCCGACGTTGTCTCCACATTGGCAGCGATGTGGAAAAGTGCAAGGAGCTCCTAGACGTAGGCTGGTTATGGTGCTGAAACATTTGTTGTCGAAAAGAGTTCCAACAAAAGATGAAGGGAGAGCCTGGAGCCACAGTCCCGATTCCCACTTCGACACCGCCAGAAGACGAGCACGCTCTGCCATATTGGTTGACGTATTTAAAAGTTGATCCCGTACCAATCGGCAAAGCGGTTCGTCCCACCGGCGCTGTGATGTAGTGAGAGTCGGGACGGACGTATTGGGGCAAGCAAGCTTCCACGCGCTTACAGATTCTGCCATATATGAAATATTATATGAGGTAAAGCATTTCACTAAAATTTTGTTTATAAGGCTTTCAGTGCTATGGACAGATGATAAGAAAGCCGGTAAAGCCACGCTAGAAATTTGTCGGACACCTATACCACCGAAACGGATTGGCAACGATGCCTGGCACCAGGATCTGTCTTCGAAAAAAATGTTCATTATGGATGAAAGGGTTTTTTTAACAATGTTGTCCAAAATAAGCAAAAGGTGGGGAACATTCCAAATGTGACAACATCTTAGAATATAGGTAAATTTTGGGACAAAAAGGCAATGACGGATGATGTAATAGGCCATATGGGAATTTATTTTTAATAAACGATCGGAGCAGAGATTAAATTTTGCAATTGTTTTATCTATGAAAGAAGGAAAAGAATTTTCGAACACCGGAGAGCCTAGACGATGATTACGATGATTTATATTTGCATATATCTATTTGGGTTTAACGTCACTTATTATTTGTTATACCGTCGATGTAGATAACTAAAATGTATTTATTAAAAGAGTAATTATGTTACTTAAGCGCAAACGTTATATAATGGAATCCGTTGAGTGTATATATATCAAACTATTAAAGTTGATATTTGCACTCCTGCTGTCAAGGTCGAGCGCTTATATAGTTGAGAATTGAATAATATTTTATAATTAGGACGCAAGCTCTGACTTAAATAACGAAATACCCTAATAACGTTTGTGAATAAGTATCATAATGGGGCTGCACCAGTGCTAACACCACATAAAATTATCATAATAGGGCTGCACCAGTAAGCAATAAGTATCATAATAGGGCTGCAATAAGTATCATAATAGGGCTGCACCAGTGCTAACACCACATAAAATTATCATAATAGGGCTGCACCAGTAAGCAATAAGTATCATAATAGGGCTGCACCAGTGCTAACACCACATAAAATTATCATAATAGGGCTGCACCAGTAAGCAATAAGTATCATAATATCCGTGGTCTAGTGGTAACAAACGTTGCCGTGAACTCGGGAGGTCGTGGGTTCGATTCCCACCGGGGGCAAGTTGTACATTGTATAATTTGTCTCGGTCTGGGTGTTTATATGTATAATATGTATATATTTACAAAAAAAAAAAGTATAATATGTAGTTTATCAACCATCTAGTTTCCGTAACACAAGCCTCGCAGCTTACCACGGAAATTAGATGGCGCTGTGTGACCTGTCTGGAAATATTTATTTATTTATTTATTTATTTATTTATAATAGGGCTGCAATAAGTATCATAATAGGGCTGCACTGTGCTAACACCACATAAAATTAACCCAGAAGTTGGATGCTTCAACTATTAAACACGGTATTGTGCGGTAATGTGGGTACATTACCACAGTAGCCTTTATGGCCTATAAAACATAACCATATTATAAAAAAAGTAAAAGTAAATAAAGAGTGGCTCGATGGTGGCTCGGTTGTAAGAAAACGTTCCTTAAATCCTACAAAGGTCGGTTCAAACCCCTCCGGCATGTACCAATCAGAAATACACTATCCTTACGTACATTTGTCATAGATATACAACATCACCGTTCCCGTGCCTCGGAGAGCACGTTAAGCCGTCGGTCCCGGTTCCACTAATACCAACTTGTGGAATCGTTAATATTGTCATTAAAAATTGACATCATATCGTCGCCAAGCCGTCTGGCCAGCGTGGCGAGTGTAGGCCAACTTCTCCAGATATATGTTCTGGAAGGCCCATCTCCAGCAGTGGTCTAGTAGTAAAAGTAAAAAGTATTATCACGACCCCTGAGGTGGTTAGAAACCACGCGTTTTAAAGAAGTAGGTTAACATTTAGCCAACTTTACTATAGACCCATCATGACAAGTGGCAAGCTCGTCGATGTCTCCAGCGTAACTCGAGAAATATCACAAATAGGTTATTGTGTCAGGAACCCGGTACCTCCCTGGTACCCTCCCTCTACCCTCATCCACAGACTTAACAGCTAGACAGTTTAAGTTTATTTATAAAATAAGTCTTACAAAATATATTTTTTAAATAATAAAGAAACAAAATATTTGTATATTAAGGGATTAGCTGAAAATCAGCGCTGTGACTTAAAGCGTCGCAGCTCAATGCTGAGCTGATTCCCTATTTGTCACCAAACACTTTACTTTTTTTGTTAATGTGACAAATAAAATATTTTTCTTTCTTCTTTCTTTCTATAATCCCTTTCAGAATAAAACTAAAAACAAGAATAAATAACTAAAATATTACATACTTCAAAAATAATAATAAAAAAAAAAATTACACACCAAATTGTGGGTAAGTTGTTTTTTTTTGTTGTTGTTACTGCCTCCGTGGTCTAACGGTTAAGTCCGTGGATTTAGACTCGGAGGTACCGGGTTCGATTCCTGGTCGGGACACAAAAAAATATTAATGTAAATAAATACATTTAATTTATTTGTGTTATTTCTCGAGTTTGGTACGCTGGAGACATCGACGAGCTTGCCACTTGTCATGATTGGCCTATAGTAAAGTTGGCTAAATGTGAATCCGCTTATTTATAAGCGTGGTTTCTGATCACCCCGAATGGGAAACGGTCGTGATGATACTTTACTTTTTACTATATAAAAAATTATTCAAAATTAATTAATATAGGTATGTACATTTATTAAAAATAAAAGCTACCTAAATAATAAAATTAAAAATAAACCAAACTATAAATAAAAAAGGTTCTCTAGAGACGTCTCATCCGAGATAGTCCCAAGGAGACTGGCAACATTTCCGCTTTGTATAGCGAGGCTAATACGTTAGCAGAAATATTTGCCAGCCTTCCTGTCTGCAGACCTTTCTGTCAGCCGCTTTGACAGCTCCTTGGCCAAGCGCCTCGCTGACGGGTAAGTTGAATAAAAATGTTCTGATGAAACTAAACTAAATAAAAAAAGTCTTTAGTTCGTAGTTGCTGTTGGAATCTAAGGATTCCTATTAACATATTTAAACAAGTGTTCCTGGATTAAAAGAACAACAAAATTAATTATATAACATGTTGTATGACATATAATTAATTGGTACAATGCAGCGATATGTTTTGGTCCCGCCAGACCACGCGTCTCCCATTAATTGCTTTATTTCTATAAACCCACATCACTTTTTAAATCGCCTAAATCATATTTAGGGTTGACACAAATATCCATACTTATTATTATACAATGCCATAATTACCTAAAACGAAATATGTACGTTATTATCCAACAAGCCAATAAAAGATCTGGTAACCTGGAAAGGCTTTATCACAGGGGAAGTCGAAGGCAAAAGACCGCGTGGCCGAAGCCCATACGCTGGTCTGACCAGATCTGCACCTCCCTAAATGCCCAAAAGCACGATATATATACATATCTTCACGCCAAATCCCTTGCGGGGTAGGCAAAGACAATTGAGCGCCACTTGTCACGGTCACGACATACCTCTTTCGCTTCTTCGACATTCATCAACCTCTTCATACATGCCCTTTTGTTTCGATGGCTTTTTAACGCACCTTCAGCTATTGTTTTATTAATTTGGTCGTAATATGTGAGTCTAGGTCTGCCAGGGCCTCTTTTACAGACAACTTTCGCATTAGGTATATATCTGGTTCGTCAATCTCTCTTCATTCATCCTTTCAACATGCCCGAACCATATATATAAGTATACGATATATATAAGAAGAAGAAAACTCTTGACTAATATGTTATTCTATTGATAGATACAAATATTTTTTCCTAAGAAACCATACGTCGGAACTAACAATTTTTTTTGGCTCACAGACTCCTATTTCTGGAACTCTGGAATACTTGCAGCTTCGCCGAGATGTGGCTTCTCTGAGCATCTTCTGCTATATTATGTTAAGTGCTCTGAAGAGCTCTATAACCGAATCCCTTCCTTTCCATTCCGCAACTGAACCACACCGACATATAGCAGTCCCTATCCCTACGCTTACGTATACATTTGGGGATAATAAACATGTGGGATGCTCTTCCTACCAATGTGTTGTGGCAACCACTTTCCTTTAACCTGGAGTCCTTCAAGTGGAGTGTGAAAAAGCATTGCATGCCGGCAACTATGATTTTAGTCCCTAACTAGTACTGTCTTACTCCAGTTGCTAACATCCATTTGCGCGCCGATTTTCAAATGCAAGGTCACATGTCGTGCTAGTATAATGATATAATAAAAATAAGTCGGAAACAAGAACGCTGGGCAATATTTGGGCCAAAGGATCAGCATTGCCATTCAACGTGGCCGTTAGTACCCTTGGCAAATTATTTATTAATATATATTTTTATTTTTTTCATTTTGTTTTTCCTTTATTTAATTTTTGTTTTACTTGTTAGTTGTTTTTTTTTAATAGTTATTTATATGTTTAGTTATTATTTATTTATTTAAATACTTTATTGCACTATGTATAAAGGCGGAATTAATGCCGCAAGGCATTCTCTGACAGCCAAACCTTTAGGACATTTAGACAGTATAGTATATTAAAATAAGTAAATAAAATAACATCTTCTTAGTAACTATTACGATCTGTTATAGACGTATGTATTTATTTGTATGTATTAGTATGTAAATAAGTATATATTGACGTCTATATTTTCTATTAGTTTTGCCTGCCTTATCTTGTTGTTACTGCTATAATTGTCCCAAAGGTTTGACCAGTATAGAATGTCTAGCTGCATTAGATCCGCCTTTGTACTTTGTCCAATAAAGTTTATATACTAGCACGACTTGTGACCTTGCGTCTACCAGATGGTAAGTGGGGTGTGATATCCATGAATATTAGCCGGCTTGACTGGACATGACGGCAATTCGAGCCTGATCCCGAAATGTGTGGATACACTTTACTGGGTTTATCGGCACGAACGGTGGATACTTTCTCGACTCGGCAGGCAGGACAAATTACCATCATCAGTCTGCCTACCACCTATTTGTTGTTCTCGTTGAGAGTATGTGCCATTTGCAATGATGTCAAATGCCATTTTTTACTTTTAAGGAGAACTAATATATATAATATTTATATAAAATAACACCGCTTAAAACAAGACTTTCTGAAATAATAAAATAAAGCATTGATTACAAAAACAATAAGTTTGAAGTAGATAAATGAGCTTACTTCGTCTTGAACATTCGACAACCCTTAAAAAGCTGTCAAGTTCCGTCCGGCTCGCGGGGTGTCCTAATAGTTGATCCATTTATAAATCGGTAGCGCAATATTACGGAAACAGATTAAAAAGTCTTGCCACAATGCTGGGCTCAGAGCATAAAGAATGTGTGATATTAATAGCCATTTGAAAGAAGTCAAAATTGTACGAGAAAAAAAACCCAGGGGTTTGTGGCAAGGCGGCAGAACACCCATAGCGGCGGCACCTTTGTCGGCACCTTTGCCGCTCGGGTGACATTTTGCCATCATTCAATATTTTGGTGTCGCGCGGATTTACGACTTGTAAAAGGATAACGCGAATCTTGGCAAATAAAGAAACTTATTTAAAATGTTTTTTAATTTATATTTTTTTATAGAGTCTAACTTAACTACCTCCGTGGTCTAGCGGTTAAGTCCATGGATTTAAATTTGGATTCGATTCCAGGTCGAGAACACAAAATATGAATATATGTAATTTATTTCGACGAGCTTGCTACTTGTCATCATGGCATATAGTAAAGGTTTGTATGAATTCGATTTTTGACCACCCCGTAAGGGATACGGTCGTGATGATAGTTACTTTACTTTTTAGAAACAAAAGTGTCGTGTTAAGTCGGCATAGTGGTAGTGACTGATGTCAGTCGTTAGTAGCTGGCATCAGCTCCCGTTTTTAAATCTCGCGTACCACTTGTCACGTGTACTATGTACTATGACGTGGACACGATGTTCAGTACAAAAAACGAATAAAAAATATATAGATATCCATGGGCTCATTGTGCGATAATCCATACTAATATTATAAATACGAAAGAAGCTTTATCTGTGTGTCTGTATTAATAAATCAATTTTGATGAAATGACATCATAAGTTTTGGGCTATTTTTTTATAAGTAATGTATTTTTTTATGTAATTTTTTATCATCACAGCCCCTAGAACACAGTCCTGTTGGAGATGGGCCTTCTAGAATTTTTTGGAGAATTTGGCCTACACTCGCCACGCTGGATTTATTAATAATTACACAAGTTGGTATGAGTGGAATCGGGACCGACGGCTTAACGTGATCTCTGAGGTACGGGAACAGTGGTGTTGTAAATCTATGACAAATATATATTAAGAAAAGTGTATTTCTCATTGGTACATGGCGGAGGTTTGAATTTGAATTGTATGCCTAATCTGGGCAGATTGATTCAACATTGATGTATATGAAGATAATGTTTCTGAAATTTTACATGTAAACATTTCTGACAATAAATTATTTTGAATTTGAATTTGAAAACCATTGGACATGACATCAACAAAAAACATGACATGTGACCATACGGCTATTCGAGGGTATTTCTTCCTGACCATTATTTACACCGGCAACGTTCGCGTCAAACTCAGCCAGTCTCTATAATGTGATGATATGTGATAACTCTTTTTTTATTTTTTTTTGCTCTTTTCACTACCCTACCAAATGCATACTAATGTATATAACTTGGCGCCTTTTGAGTTAGAAGAATTTTGCAATTTTTTCCTTCTTGAACGAACATTAAAAAAAAAAAAAATTTAAATGTTAGTGTCATTATAATCCAACCGAAGAATGTCTTTAGGTTCAAGCGGGCATAGTGTAAAGGTCTGGTGTCAATCGTCAGTCTGATTTGAGTTGCTAACATTCCTGGATCTCATGCCGCTTGTCATTAATTGGTCGCGAGGTCACATGTTGTGCACAATATAAAAAGGTGTAAGTATTTCATAAACATAAAAGAGTTGAAAAATAAAAAATAAAAATGTGCTCAAACAGAATGCTTTGCATTTCTTGCATTCTCAGCCAGGTCATGTAGAGGAAGCGGGACATACGTCATTCCGTCTCACTCGCACCAAGAGGTTCCCGCCGTCAGATCATAACATACGGGAATAAATGACTTAGTATTAAGGGACAATACCATGGGTCATGTATTTTTAGCAACTATTGAGGGATTGTAAAGCTAAATTGTAACTCCATAAAATAATCGCTTAATTAAAAAAAAAAATGACACTAATACCTAGTTACTTGTGCGGTGGCGTGCAAGGTGGAGATCAGTTACTGCTATAGTACTTATTCAATTCAATATCATTATATCATTTATTACAGGCATTACAAATAGCATATATAATAATAAAAAATAAAAATAAATCCACACAAAACTATGTAAAGCAACCGACATACCACTCCACCCCAGCACGATGACCGCAACACCACACACTGAAGGTACCGATACGATTTAAACAAAAGGGAACATAAGGTACGAATACATTACGCGTGGAACTAGCAAACTAGGTTAAACTGACACACTTGAATCAGTTGCAAGGTTACTAGTAAGCTAGCTATCGAGCCTTAAAGACGTCGTCAGTTCAGAATCACGCTTCGTCACGGGCACATCTAAGAAAAATAAACAATCTACAAAGGAAGAACACGTTGTTTAAAAAAAAATCTCCACGTTCCTGGCCCGTAACAGCACGCTACCGCGCCCACAAATCGGATGCGTTGGTTTAGGCAGTTTAAGTAAAAAAAAATGGGTTTAGATTAAAAATTTAATTTAATAAAATACCATCCAAAACGTAATGATGATGATTGGTCAGTCAGTGAGTGAGTGATAAAATTAAGAAACTTTGATTAGTTATAATTCTTAAAGGTGGTGGCTCGGTTGTAAGAACGCGTACCTTAAATCCTACAAAGGTCGGTTCAAACCCACCCGGCATGTACCAATGAGAAATACACTTTTCTTACGTACATTTGTCATAGATTTACAACACCACCATTCCCGTGCCTCGGAGAGCACGCTAAGCCGTCGGTCCCGGTTCCACTAATACCAACTCGTGGAATCGTTAATGAATTGTCATAAAAAAAATGTCCATATCCTCTCCAAGCCGTCTGGCCTGCGTGGCGAGTGTAGGCCAAATTCTCCAGATATATGTTCTGGAAGGCCCATCTCCAGCAGTGGAGGTCTAGGACGCTGTGTTCTAGAGGCTGTACTGAATGAAAAAAAATAATTCTTAAACTACTGGTTCAAAATAATTTCAATTTGAAATATACCATGTTTATTCAATGTCTGCTTGGTTATACCGTGCCCCCAGATATATTGTAATTTTTACCCTAAGAAAATTGTGATCCATGGTACATCTTAAATCCTCGAACACCTATAGCTAAGCTAAAGGAAATAAAACTTAAAACCCAAGTCGTAAAGCGTGAAGTATTTCCACTGGCAGTGCATACAACAGGCTTTTATGATCAAAGAAATGCGAGCCAGGTTTATAGGTCACAGGGCTTGCTTTGGAGTTTGCCGAAATCTGACCGGGTGTCTACTTTTTATATACGAAAAGTCAGCTAAGCTAAAACACATTAAAAATTCAATTCTAATAAATGATTATACATTCCTTCCTTTCGCAATAGAAATATTAGGTCCTCAGTATATCATTTTCGAGTTACGCACGACAATTAATCTTGCTTAATATATAAAAATAAAGTCGGGTTTGTTAAAACACTTAAAACTCGAAAACGGAGAGATTTTCATGGTTTTTGATTTGTTTGATTTGTCTCCGTCCCGAATAGCAGAATAAAATAAAAGAAAAAACATTTACCCATACAAAATACTTAATTCTAACAGGAAGGTATAACTGCCCCCACCTAGCCAAAATGTTTAGGTTTAACACAATGATATTTCCCCGTCGCAACCACGGAATGAAGCTAATGAGAAAATCCAGCAATACAAATATAGGATATCACTTCATGAATAACAGAATTGTAAATATGTGGAACAAAATACCAGAAGACATATTAAAGTCCTCAACTGTTAACACTTTTAAAAACAAACTGGACAAGTGGCTAGTGACAATCGAAATAGACTATGGTGATAACTGACATATAATAAACTTTACACCAGTGCTTGAT
The DNA here is from genome assembly GCA_910589645.1 of Tinea semifulvella. NCBI lineage: Eukaryota > Metazoa > Arthropoda > Insecta > Lepidoptera > Tineidae > Tinea > Tinea semifulvella. Next base: position 11,367,366 of record OU342599.1, read on the forward strand.
ATAGGCATATCAGCAATGCGCTGCTCGCTTATTAATCAACAATAATAATAATAAAATGTTCGTCGGTTTTGTACAGGCTAACAAACAATGTTAGTTGACAAATATTTATGCGTGCGTACAGAAATTTATATCAAGCTCCTTAAATATAGAACATTTTTTTTTTTAAAAACAACTGTCTAAACGATTGGTCCCACTTTTACGTCGCAAAATTGTCTGTAATTAATTTTGAAAACACACAAAACATTATGTGAGTATTATTATTATTAATAATGCCGCGACCAAGGAGGTTTTGCAAGACCGAGGTTCGTATTTTCCATGTTCCTCCTTTTGTTTTAGCTTAGTCTTAATCAGTCTGTGATTTATCATTAGTAGTATATATAGGTATATAGTGTATATAGGTATAGTAGTAGTATTGTGTATATATTATATTGTATTGTTGATATTTTATTTATGTAGGTTATATGTATGTATTAGTATGTAATTATTAATAAGTATAAATAAATAAATATTTCCAGACAGGTCACACAGCGCCATCTAATTTCCGTGGTAAGCTACGAGGCTTGTGTTACGGAAACTAGATGGTTGATAAACTACATATTATACTTTTTTTTTGTTGTAAATATATACATATTATACATACAAACACCCAGACCGAGACAAATTATACAAGTATGTATATGTTATCTGCATTAAAATTCTTCAAGTTTATTTAGTATTGCATCTACAGAACTAGAATATAAGATGACACGGCCCATTTACAGCTATGAATTTATGTTTAATTGACATATCATTATTAGTATTTAGATTATAAGATGACGTCTTTTCTTATTTTTTTTTTATTATTATTATTTTTTATTTTTTGTTCTATACATTTATAAATTATCTGTCATATGTATATAATTTCTATACATCATAATTATTAAGTATTTAGAATGTAAACTGACACGGCCTCTTTACAGCCACGATCTCATTTAAGTAGTTTCTAAGTTAGTTAGTTTTACTTGCTTGTAGCAATAGTGTTGTGCATAGCATACATAGATATGGATTATTGCCTGTTTACGGTCCAATCATTATTACCACTTTGATTAGTACATATGTTGTGAAAAATGTATTGATTTTATTAGTTCTGACTGTATCCAAGTTGTTTCGAGAAAACCAATGGAAATAAATTATTTTGATTTGATTGATTTGATTTGACACGTTATGTACTTACTGCTCTCGTTGTCCCGAAGGTTTGACCGTCATAGAATGACGTCCGCCTTTGTACTTTGTGCAATTAAGTTTAAATAAATAAATAAATCTTAGAATCCACTAATCAATGATAATCATAAATAATAATGAAACATAATTATTACAGTGTTAATTCAGAGTAGACCCAAACTCGTCGGGTTCGAGTCGATAATTCGGCAAAGCTGAGAGTTAACACGTTGATAATCTGCACTAATTAAAGTGGCAAGGCGGTGCTTTGTTTCAGCGGCTTGTTTCTTTGCTAACAGATGGCAGGATTACACTACTTGACAGCCAGGGGGAGGGGCCGAAGAGGTTGCAAATTAGAATGTATTTATTGATGAAAATTTGGTATGTTACAAAATTGTAACATCTTGTTAGCTCTATGTATACTATTGCGGTGGTGGCTCGGTTGTAAGAACGCTTTCCTTAAAAAAAGTCTGAATTGTTCGGTTCGAACCCCGATACATACAATACTATACAATGAGAAATAGCAACTGGAATCAGACACTAATGTCCGACATCAGTCCCTAACACTATGCCGGCTTGACTAGATGCATTTTCAAACTTCGCTTGAAGGACTCCAGGTTATAGGAAAGTGGAAACACAGAGGCTGGAAGAGCATTCCACATCTTTATTGTGCGACAGATGTATGAGTCACCAAATTTATAGGTACGCGAAGGAATGGTGACTACGGTATGTGGGTGCATATTCTGACCTGTGCGTGTGGTTCGGTTGTTCGGAGAAGAAGGAATTAGGTTATAGAGCTCTACAGAGCACTCACCATAGTATAGCCGGTAGAACACGCTCAGAGAAGCTACATCTCGACGAAGCTGCAGGGATTCGAGAGTTCCAGATATAGTGGCATCGTCCACAATTCGTACAGTTCGCCTCTGTAGGACATTGAGAGCATCTGTGAGGTACTTGGCTGAACCATCCCAAAGGTGTGAACAGTATTTCACGCATGATCTGATCTGTGCTTTGTACAGTAACAGTCTGATTGAAGGCGGGAAAAACCGCTTCACCTTGTTCAGTATTCCGAGCTTTTTTGACGCGCGAAGTTTACTATTTGAGTACGCGACTTTCACTGGTGGACAACGCGGCGTCCACCTCAACAACGAGTAGACGCCGAACGACGAAGCGGTGCTGGTTGGGTGCCAGGTGGCTCTAATAAGCGATCACCTTTAATCATAACGTTTAAGTTAATGGACTTCAGAAAGGAATCGGGCTGGCGTCTTCAAAGATAAATGTGTAAATAAATCTCTTCAAGCCGGCATAATAATGTCAGTTAACAGTTGCTCTTACTGTAAGATATTCATATATATCTACTATATATTAATAAGTATGTAAGTAGTCTATGTATACATACTATTTATGTAGTTTATTCAAATTTAAAATAAGGTTAAAATTGCACCCCACATATTATACTGTCTCACTCTCCCAAAGGTTAGCTGGTAGAAAAAGCCGAAATGGCTTTAAGTTCGCCTTTGTACATACTTTTAAGTTAAAGTACAATAGAGTATTTTAATTTTAATAATAATAAAAGTACAAACATTTTTTTTGTATAAAATTCGAAACGTAATACTTGTATCAATATTTGAAGTGAAAAATACCAAAAATATCCTCAAAAAGCTTTCCTTTTAAGCTCTTTGAGTGTTTTGCAAACTTCTCGTGCGTATTTTTACGTGAATTATTGAATATTTATTAAAGATTTCTCTTCTGAACGAATATCTATCTAACTGTCCATTAAAATATAATGTTACTTGAAATTTAAAAATATGAAAACATATTGTGTAACAAATGTTTTGTAAGGTAGTTGATACAAAGGCTAATATTGACGTGGCGTGTTTATTAGGGTGGGTCACTCAACGCAGGGCTCTGTGTTGTCACCAACACTCTTTCTACTGCATATGAAAATGAAAAAAATGAAAAAATATTTATTTATGTTTATACAAGCAGCCGAGGTTGACAATTTCACATTATACAATGTGTTATTTAAAAATAATGAAGAGGCTGTAGACGGTGACGTCCCGACCTCCGCTGTAGGCGAGCCAGTGTCACGGAGGCCGGGTTGTGGCGTTGTAGGTGCTCTTAGTTGGGGTCGACTATACATACACATATATATATATATATATATATATCAATAAATAATAATAAATAATACCTATAGAATATATATAGAATAAAATAAATAAATCATATGGTCTAATTAGTATATTAATATAAATAAATAACTACTGTGGCGTATATTGATTAGAAAGAAGAACTTCGCTTGCCTCGTACGTCATCCTCACCAACCACGGCCTCACAGCTCGCTTGACTCCATTGCGAGTTAACCTAGCAATAGGTATTACGGTATCAATGATATGTTATCTCTGGGCAATATTATTTATGTATTATAAACTTTATTGCACAAAGTACAAAGGCGGACCTAATGCCGCTAGACATTCTATACTGGTCAAACCTTTGGGACACATAAAGCAGTTACGACAAGATAAGGCAGGTGCTGTTAAAACTAATAGAAAATATTAGACGTCAATATATACTTTGAAATAATTACTTATTTATATACTAATACATACAAATAAAACTACATACATACGTTCTATGAATATACATAAATATAATATACCTACTATATGATGACTATAATGAGAGAAATAAATATAGCAGAGAGTGTATTAAGCTAATTGTTAAAAACATTAGTTGTTATGCAGACGACAGCACGGCTAACGGGCGGTAAGTCCTCGAGCTTTGGGAGGTAACCAACTAGAGGAATCACGGCGCATTACGACGGCAGAACTGGGCGACACCCATCACAAAATTTATTTGTGGGTTCCAAAATCTTGTCCAGTATAATGCCAACAAGACCCAGGCATGCGCGCTGGCGGCCAAGAAGTCCCCCTTCTCTTCTCCCCCCACTGTTTAGGGTACCACGGTGGTTCTACAGCCCAGCTTTAACATTCTCGAGGTTGAAATACGCTCAGGCCTTAACCACTGGAACTACATTGAGAGCATCACCAAAACAGTGTCAAAAAATTCTGAATACTGAACAAGGTGAAGCGGTTTTTTCCGCCTTCAATCAGACTGTTGCTGTACAAAGCACAGATTAGATCATGGGTGGAAATACTGTTCTCACCTTTGTGATGGTTCCGCCAAGCACAGATGCTCTTAATGTCCTACAGAGGCGAACTGTTCGAATTGTAGAAAAAAAATATGGATAAATTTCCAAAACATATATCTGAAGAATTTGGCGTACACTCGCAACGCTGCCTGGCCAGAAGGGTTCGCAAGGGTCTGATATCAATTTATATTGTATTTTTTTGTATACTGGCACGACACGCGCAAGATCCATGAATGTTAGTGACTGAAATCAGACAGACTTCAGTCCCTAACACTATGCCGGCTTAACTTGGCGTGACGGCAATTCGAGCCTGATCCCGAAAGGTGTAGACACACTTTACAGGGTTTATCGGCACGAAAGGTGGATACTTCCCCGCCCCGGCAGACTGGGCAAATTACCACCATCCGTCTGCCTACCACTTATTTAAAATAATTTATGAACGATTGGTGATGGAAGGAGTAGTGGTGGCGGTAGTGATAATATAAATGCTTTCCTTAAAATCCAAAGAGGTCGGGGTTCAGTTACTGATCGTGACAGGACTGCAGTATTACTTAGGAAAAAGAATAATAACTAACTATGTATGTAACTTTAACCTCCTAATCTACAAATAGAAAATAAAAGTGTACAAAATTAGATAAACCATCGCAGTCACATTACAATAAGCGATCTACGAGTATTGAAGTGTCATCCAGCAATGCTTTGTCGGCACTCTTCGGCCACTTCCGGGCAGCTTCGTGAACTTTCGGCTTGGGAGGGCTCTGATTGAATAATGCGATGAGACAAAGTGATGAATATAAGCTTGGACATTGAATTATATGTAAGAACCGGTGTTATATATGTACGAGTACCTACTTATGTATAATAGTTAAGTTGGTAATTCAGCTAGTCAAAGTAAAATATCTTTATTCACGCAAACCTAATACAGGCATTTGTGACACGTCATTATTTAAATTATTTTGAATGATTCTACTCTTGCTAGTGGAAGACTAAACAGCAAAGCGCCCCAAAAAATAAGCTGTTAGCAGAAGACCAGCAGCTTTTATTGGTAATGTTTAATCTGACTGAGAAAGGAATCGGTAGGGAAAACTCAGTTATAGCAGATTTACAAATGATACAAATACAGAATTACATATATATAAATATATAAATTACATATATATAAATGAATCGACCATGCTGTTTGAGAAAGTGAAGTGTAATTCTGTATTTGTATCATTTGTAAATCTATATATACTCGTAAATCAATGGCGATGGGTTTGTTCTACCCTGGCGTAATACGCAGTTTCTCATCACTACTTGTGTGACCTTTTTTTTATAACAGAAAGATGTATTTTAAGCTAAGTGAACACCGTCTTTTAAAAGAAAAAAAGGTTTAATTAATAGAACGACAAGTTTGAGATATCTTTGGTTTCGCTTGGTAATCTCGATTGGTACACTTAAAAGCAGTACACTCCGTCATAATAACAAGAAAAAAAAATTGCAATAAAAATACGAATTAATAAGTTTTCAATGCAGATGACAGTTATATTAGGTACCATCTATCGTGATATATTTAAATATTTAAACGTTCCGGCAAAAATAATCTAAGTCTATAAGTTCGTAGTCGTGATTGGTCGATTCGTACTGTTCTTTCATTTGATCGGTTAATTCGTACTGCACCTTTAATCTTGGCCTGGAAAGCGGTACTTTTAGTTTTAAATACTACATCGATGGTAAACATAAACAAAATCGACGACGAATATAAAAGGGTTCTAGATTGGAGACCACGCAGAATGGGGGAGACACAGGCTGTTGATGATGTATATAGAAGTTCTGTCTTCTTAAAATATTTGAACCGTATCGGTTAGCGAGGAATCTGGATATCTGATGCATCCGGCAAAGGTTTTATTTTGAAGTCTGTTTCAGCGATGCCTTGTCTGGGGCAGCACTTCAAGTGTTCCCATGCTGTTAAAATATCCCTATTTAACACTTACTGTCGGTCTCTGTACACACCGCAGTTGTGGTGCAACTACACAAAAGAGTCATACAGAAGACTGAAGGTGCAATACAATATTGCCTTCAGAATTCTGTTTCGGCTCCCCATATGGTGTAGTGCATCCAGCATGTTTGCCGAGACACGTCTGCCGGTATAAGACGCGGTGATCCGACATCGTATGGCCTCATTTAGAAACTGCATAATAGACACTAAAAATATATTTTTTTAAAAATATCCATGAGCACTGCTTCATGCTCCAAAAATTATGGACAAATAAATTACTATGTACATTTTTGAATAATTACTAACATAGTTTTCTTCAAGTTATTATTGTTACTTACACGATATGGTTTTTGTACCGAAATAAAGAATTATTATTATTTACTCCTAAGTGATCGACCTAATAATAGTGATCGATAAAACGTACCTACTTTTAATGCTTTGCCCAGTTACCTATATTAATTCAATAAAAAAGTAATAAATGCCCTTTTAACTTGTGTGTTACTTTGTGTTTCATGTTAAATGATGCTTACATGCGAGTCAGTAACGGAACCTTAATGCAACGTGAAAAATATCTTTCACCTATATCTAGACCGGGCTATCAAATCAATTTATTGGTCACGAACTGTTGTTGCTCATGAACTGCTTTTTTTTACAAATATAATTATTTAAAGAAATATATGTATATTTTATTTAATCAAAGCTGACAGATAACAGCTGTCACAGCTATATAGTTAATGAACTATAGTCTTTTACACGCAGGTTAAGAACGAAGGTTAAGAAGAGTTTAAATTTGCCAAAATGTGCCAAAACTGTCATCGTTTTTTACGATCGTCATTTTATGTCGTTTATGTCGATTAGTAAATCTTTCCGCTTGAATACAGGTGACATTTTTTTTATTTTTAAAGACGGTAAATCGCAAAATCGCCTGACGATACAACCTCAGTCGGAAGGGCCACCGCGGAAGGTCGCATGCCCGAATCACCGTGAGGCCTCCTAAGGAGACCCCAAGGCGCCTACGGACTAAAACCCTATAAACTGTCTCTCTTTCACTGTTGGCCCTGTGTGCTAAGTCTGAGTCGTGACTACGGAGTGAAGACACTACTTCGCCGCGTGGCTCAGGCGATATTTATTCGAAGAAATCTGTAGGCAACTTTAATTGACCAGGCATTAATAATAGGTCAAGACTATTATTGTTTTTATACATTTTTAGTCATTAAACTACTATTTTAGACTCGTGTCTGGGAATCAAGACTTGTTTTTACCAAATAACGATTAATAGAAGAGAATAGACGAAAAAAATTGGCGTGTGTATCGACATTAACAATAATTCACACGATCATAATAATTGATGGATTCTCACCAATTTTAAGAAGTCACAATTAACTTTAAAGTTTTTTTCGAATGTCGTATGTTGTTCGTTAAGTAATTCTTGCAAGATAGAACCCCGTCATGTACTGAGAAATACACTTTTCTTTGGTAGCAAGCCATTAGTAGTAATTTGTAACTACATAATTTACAACACCTCAGTAATAATAGTAAAAAAATAATCATCACGACCGTTTCCCTTTCGGGGTGGTCAGAAACCAAGCTTATAAATAAGCGGATCCACATTTAGCCAACTTTACTATACGCCAATCATGACAAGTGGCAAGCTCGTCGATGTCTCCAGCGTACCAAACTCGAGAAATATCACAAATTAATTAAATGTATTTATTTACATTAATAAATATTTTTGTGTCCTTGCCAGGAATTGAACCCGGTACCTCCGAGTCTAAAATCACGGACTTAACTGCCAGACAACAGAGGCAGTCAGAACATGTTTCTGGAAAATTTAGCCTATCTTACTGCAAGGGTTTGTATTTTTTCAAAACGTTTTATTCTCAACTCTCATATGCCTATAGGAATTTTATTATATACAGTAATGTATGTTATGTGACAGTTTCTGCTGTAATATTCATTTACACATCTAGGGTAGACTAGCCTGGTATAATCCCATCCGGGTAAATTTGCCTGGCCAGCATAACAATCTCGTTCTTTATTTATTTAAATCTTTATTGCACAAATTACAAAGGCAGATGAGGAGAATTAAACGATGATAGATAGGTGCAATTACAGGCCTAATTAGACAATATAATGACATATATAAATTAATACGATGTTGAAACGATGGGCCCGTGGTCCCAGGACGCTCTTGTGTTCTCCCGCGAGCTTGGTAAGAAACTCCACTTGGCGACGGGTGACCCTTTGAGTAGAGAATATCTCGTTCAAAGAGTCAGCCTCGCTGTTCAACGGGGGAACGCAGCGAGTGTCCTCGGCACACTACGCCCATCGAATAGTCGTAATTTTATTTATTATTTTTTAGTTTTTTATTAGTTTTTTATAATTAATACATACTTAAATACGTAAATAAATAATATGTTCTAGGACCGTCTTTAGCAGTGTGAAGAAATGAAGAAACAACCGTAGTAAATCGCTACAAGTAATTAAGGTGCCAGGAACATACATATATGTTTTGCAAAGCGGAAAGCATCGCGATAAAGTTTGCTCTACTTTCCAAAGCAGTTTCATCAGTAGTAGAAAACAAAGAATACAGTTTGATGATAAAATCTCGCATTTGTTTAATAACATAAGCCATTAGAATCAACTAATGCGGGCCCACAACGAAGTCCATTATGGAATAAGTCAGACGGTGTAACGACATCGTCAACGTAACGTGCTTGTTAATGTAGGCTTACATGAAGCTTAAAGTTTCTAGGTCTTTAAAAATATTTCTAACCATTGGGCCATTAAGTTAAGCGGATGTTAAAAAAATCCATTAAAAAAAATATATATATATTTATAATAAGGTAGATAAGCAGGAAGACAGAACGCAGGATAAACAGCGGGTTGGTCTTGGAATCAACTTGGACAAGTTAATTCAACGACCATGTCAAGCCGTCACCGATCTGTATGGGAAATGACACTCTGGAAGCGAGAACATTTCTCCTAGGACAGACCATTTAGTTAGGCGCAGCTAACTTTAGCAAAGAAGCCGACTGACGCATTCAGCTAGGTTGTGCGGCATTTGGAAAACTCTGTCATATCGTCCATACCTCAATGTCTGAAGACAAAGCTCTTCAATCAATGCGTTTTCCCCGTAATGTCGTATGGAGCAGAGACGTGGACACTGACGGTGGGTCTAGTCCACAAGTTTAAGGACGCTGGACGTTTGGTATTTCTCTGATGGATAAAATTCGTAACGTTAAATTCGTCAGAAAACCAAAGTGGCAGTGGGCCGGTAACATATGTAGCAGAACCGACAACCAATCGGGCAAATGGGCTCTAGTACTAGTAGACAACTTACGGGACGACGCAGAGTGGGAAGACTCCCCGCCAGATAGACGGTTGACCGAAAGAGATAGCTGGCGGGGGATGGATGAGGGTTGCAAAAAACCGCGTGCAGTGGCGAGCCTTGGGTGAGGCCTATATCCAGCAGTGGAGAGACATACAAGAGAGAATAAATATTTGTTTTCTTCTTCTTCTTCTTAAGGTGCCATCTCCTATCGGAGGTCGGCTATCATTTAGGAGATTTTGATTTTGTTGGCCGCTGTCCGGAACAAGGATCTGGTGCTCATCCCGAACCACTCCCTGAGGTTCTTGAGCCAAGAAGTGCGTCTTCTCCCCGGTCTTCTGGAGCCTTGTATCTTGCCTTGCATGTCAAGCTGCAGCAAGGTCTACTTTTTATTGCGCATGATGTGTCCCAAGTACTCCAACATCCTTCGCTTTACCATTTTCAGTAGTTCGCCTTTGTTCATCCTCTGCAAGACAGTTTCGTTTCTTACTCTGTCCTTCCATGATATCTTCAACATTCTCCTGTATATCCACATTTCAAAAACTTCTTCGACATTGTGTTTGTCAGGGTCCATGATTCGACACCATACAGGAGAATGGAAAATATGTAGCATAGCAATGGTTGTACATGTAAATAAAGCCGATTAGTTAAAACGAAAACAAACCGTGTTTACGTATTCTTGTATTCAAGAACTCTAGTCTTTCTTACACTTGCTATGCCGGCTAACGTTAAAGGTAATAAAAATCTAAATATAAAGAAAACAGGTACAATTGCATCGGGGACAGTTCAAAGCACAATTAACAACAAATAACAACAACAACATGTTGTCGATTGTTGTGCTATCGACAAGTGTGGAGAGAGCCGCGGGCGGTGGCGGTTCACATTTGACGGCCACTTTTACTAAGTTTGGCAAAAGGCACCGACGATTTAGATCATAGACAAAATAATATACGGACGTACCAAGTGTTTTAAACTTTTAAATTGTTTTTTTTTGTCTCACTTCCTTCATCACACGAGTAGTTTTATTTTGTATGTATTATTGTATATACACATATATGTATAATATATATACAACCTATTTACGTATTTGTTTATACATATAATAGTAAGTACTATTTTGATGTATTTGTTTTATAAATTGTCATTTTATATCTATTATTGCACCTACTTACCATGAAAACTGTCCTAATGTCATAAATGTTTAGCTGTCAGAGAATGCCTAGCGGCATTAGTACAATTAGGTTTTTGAATAAACAAATAAATAAATTCATCACCTCTGCTGCCTTGATATATGTATTTGAACTTAATTGCACAGAGTACAACGAGCCTGCGACACCGAAATACCTTAAGGACAAATTTGCCTATCTCTCGTCACTTCATGAAAGATCCCTCCGTTCGTCCCACAATTCTGTTCTATCTATTCCTTCTTATCACTCTAGCTTTCAGGCTAACTCATTCGCAGTAGTGGCAGCAAATTTGTGGAACGACTTGCCAGTTGAAATTCGCCAAGCTCCCAACAAAACGATGGTTTACTCTCATTTCTTAAAGAGCTCCTTATAGCGTATGTAAGTAAATGTTGTATGTAGTGTATATCTATGTATGTGTATAGTGTGTAGTATATGTATTTTTATTTTATTTTTATTTAATATTTGAATGTATGTGTATTTATAGTTATATAAGAACGATTTAATTTATTATGTAAATGTTTCATATAGCCAGTTGCACCTACCTTTCAACGTTAATGCTCTGTATTGTCCCAAAGGTTGGCTGCTAGAGAATGCCTAGCGGCATTAAGCCCGCCTCTTGTACATAGTGCAATAAAGTTTTACATAAATAATAAATAAATAAATACAAAGGCCCGACCTCATGCCGCTAGACATTCTATGTGACAGTCAAACCATCGGGACAACGAGAGCTGTCTAAATTAATTAATAACTAAATTTACTTAAGGGGTTTTAATGCAGATAACATATACGTACGTATTAATAATTACATACATATAACCTACATAAATAAAATATTAAGTCTCCAAGAGGAGTTTTTTCCTAAGCTCACAAAAGAACCCATCGTTTCGACTGCAAATGGGATGAAGTGGTAATTTACCTACTTTGCGTTGCGCGACTGACTCTGCAGAGGCCCCGGGAGTTATATTATAATGACCATTTAATGTGTAACTTTATTAACGTCTATTAATATGTAAGTACTAGAAAAAATTGTCATAAGCGTGAAGGCAAGATTCTTTGCATTTACAATTAGCATTGGGATAAACCCTAAATATATGTCTACGCTGTGACGTCAAATGCGCCCTTAATATATCAAACGGACAACAATGACGGTGTAAGATTTGTGTGCGGAAATTGATTTTTTGACCGCCGCCGCTCGTGAGAATACTTTGACGGGTTTATGTCAAAATTCTATTCGTTTGTAAGGAGGGAAGATATTGTGCAAATTGTTTGTAGAGTTGCCGCCGTGACCGACCGAAATAGAACGACTTGTTTCGGAAATTGTTTTTTATTCAATTTTGATCGAAAATGTGAATGTTATAAAAGTTGATTTATTGATTAAACACGGAAGTTTACATTAAGGTTTATCGTCACTACTTAAAAGTTATTTATACAATATTATATTGCAAAAAAACAAAGGCGGGCTTTATTGCCGCAACACATTTTATCATAGCCAACCTTTGGGACAACTTTAAACAATTTATTGGAAAAAAGGTGCTCAAATATGAAATATAAAATAAATATATTCTATATAAAATATATTCCTTAATTAACCGCATAAACATACATATACTTATATATAATAAACTAAATACTAATACATAAACTATATATATACATACATAATATTTACTTACAAATTTTGTTGGGAAAGGAAATGGGAATAGACAATTTTTTTAAATAGCGATTTGGTGGTTACTTGACTGATGTTAGGAGACAAATTGTTCCACAAATTTGTCGCTACGACGACAAACGAGTTAAAATTGAACTAGAATTATGCGAAGGGATCAAAAGAAGAGAGTTATTGACATTGAGAACTAGCTGTTTGAACCCGGCCGTGGGGTTGGTCCGGCGTAATTTATTGGGCAGCGAAAAAACCTTCAGACGGCCGTAGAATGTCATTGTTTGAATTTTCATTTCATGTGATGATGATATTTTTCTAAAAAATAAATATTCAAATTGCATTACCTTTACCATTGCTAAAAGAAATAAAATTATTTTTTCAAAATTTATGATAAAGACCTTCAGTCACTGTCACTGATGACGCCGCTCCAAAGAGAGGCGAAATATTTGGCAATAAATTTTTATAGCTTCAATTTATATATTTTATCAAGTAAGAAACATGTCATTAAAGCCTAATTTTATTAATTTCTGCTGCCACTGATTTTATTATAGAAAATTGTGTTTGTTTTAGTACCTGGTAAAACATTATTATGGGTTGAAGTATCCCTTGTCATGATAACTTAGATTTGGACGGAAACAACGATTGCAGATAACGCACGTTCTGAGTTCGCGAATCTTTTGGGTCGCGCCGTTATGGTGGACCTAGACCGAGCCTCGCCTCAGCCATAGCATTTTGTAATCTTTATACAGGGTACTCCAAAAATACTTTTTTTATTTTAATTTTAAAGTACAACTTATAATTAGATAGATAAAATAAATATACAGTACATATGACTATTGACAAGTTGCCACCGATAGCTGAAATTTCATTTAAAGCAAAATTAACCTAATTTTAATAATAAGAATAATAAATTACATAACATAGAACAAAAAAACTAAAAATAAAAAATATAAATATGAATAGGTATCTACAAAAAATAATACATATCATCACAACAACACTTGAGCGCCACTTGACACGACATACCTCTTTCGCTTCGTCGACATTCATTAATCTCTTCATACATGCCCTTTTGTTTCGATGACTTTTTTATCACCTTGAGCTATTGTATTATTAATTTGATCGTAATATGTGAGTCTTGGCCTGCCTTTGCATTATATATCTGGTTCGTCAATCTCTCTTCATTCATCCTTTCAACATGCCCGAACCATCGGAGCATGACTTTTTATTTTTGTACCTATGCTTTCTTTCATACCTACCCTTCATATATACTAAATAGTAAAATTAAAATATATATTAATGAGAACCACTGGCGAAACGTTTTGTAATGAATCGTGTAGCTGTCGGAGATAATATAAATGTATCCAAGTGTATATAACTAATAATATATTTTTATTTTAAACCACTAAGAAGTTTGGTTCAATTTGTGCAGTTTCTGACAAGTTGTGAGGCTGTGATCAAACACTATGTTATTATGGATATTAATCCTAAAAAAACTCCTTTTATTCCATTATTGATATTATTGTGTATTGTGAACCGCATTAGACTTACCTCCAAGAATGCCGTCGATGCTGTAGTCCTTTTTGCCATCGTCTCGCGAGCCACCGCGCAGTAGTCGAGAGATTGACGATATGCTGGGTGGATCTGACACTCCTTCCTGCAAAAAAGTATATACTTGACTTCAAATCATTTATTTGGCTGATCCACGTCTCTGCTCCGTGCGACATTACCGGGAGGACGCACTGGTTAAAAACCTTAATCTGAAACTGAAAACATTGTGGTATGTACGATGAGATGTTGTGCCGGGGTTTCCCGAATGCCGATCATCCTGTCTATTTAGAATGGTTCTGTCACTACTAAGCAGGAGTAGAATCATTCAAAAGAATTAAATTAATGACGTTTCATAAATGCCTGTAATAGGTTTGCGTGAATAAAGATATTTTGACTTTGACTTTGACATGTAAATAAATACTTTGAGTTTGATATTTCTCGAGTTTGGTACGCTAGAAACATCGACGAGCTAACCACGTGTGATAATGGACCTACTATAATAAAGTTGACTAAATGTGAATCCGATTTATAAATAATAACACTAATAATAAATTCTTTATTGTACAAAACCAAAACAAGTGCAGGTACATAGGCGAGCTAAATGCCGTAAATGCATTTACTACCAACTAACTGAGAGCTGAGGGTGCAGAAGGTTACGAAGAAAATAGATAGTTGAAATTATTTATTAATATATTAAACACACATTAATTACATACATATAGTACTTATTATATGCAATACAATATGCGTGGTTTCTGACTACCCTGGAAAGGATACGGTCGTGACGATACTTTACTCTGTACAGAATACATCAGTCCTAAACATGTAATTTCTTAATAATATTTGTTCTATAATATTTGTTTTATAAATAAAACAATTGTCTCATGTCTCATACGTGTGGTTTGGTTATAAATATGACAGCTGTAAGATATATTGTACGTATTTCTATAAACTGTAAGATATGAAATCTGAATCCACATAAATCCCAAGATCCTGAATACAAAGTAAAATATGATATTCTGGAAATAATGTGACATTTTTAACTGAAAACGTTCGTGAGATTGCTTTGGAATATCTAGGGTACATGTAATACAGTTTTTTATTTCTGTATATTATCTCAATTTTAAACTTCATAGGCTAAATTAATTGTTGGCTACCACTAATAAATAAGCGACCTCTATATTTCAGTGATAACAACTTTGCTGGTGTTGCCATCGAGAAAAATAAAATAAAATTAACACTCGACTGCGTAAAAAAAATACTTTAATTAAAAACAAAAAGACGTTTCCTCAACGCCTCCTCCACTCATTTCCCTCCAGCGAACTCATCTTCGCGCCATTTTGCGTGGACATGTCAAGTGCAAGTTTTTGTTTTGTAAATTAATTTACTGTGGATATTATTGGTCAAAAGTGGTGTTGTTTTGTTTAATAATGTGCTACAATGTGAATTATTATGGAAAACGATAAATTGGACTTTAAATATGGGGCTCAAGTTGCTGTTTATTTTTTGCGGTTTTCCCGCGCTGTGGACTCCCATATTTTACCCGACGTGTTTGGGCTATAATGCCGCGAGTGACTCCAAGTAAAGCATCAAATTCTGCAGCATCTGGAATTTGATGATCCCCAACTCGGTTATGAACTCTGTTATAAACATATATTATGCAAATAAATTACGTGTTTAGGACTGATGTATTCTGTACAATGTCCTTTAAAGACAATAAAAAAAAATAAAAAATTCCCTCCAGCTGCAAACGATTTTTTTTTTAAACTTCTGCTTCTTTCAGTGATAAAATCGACTAAGCACTGTGACGCTTAGTTTCGAAGAGGTCTTAAAAGCAATTAAACGAACGGTTTTAGCCGAAAACGTAAATTATAAAGTAATTAAATATGCATAATACTTTTGTGCAAAAATAGCTAACTTAGGCCCACTTGCATCAACGTTATTTGACAACAGTATCTAGTTATTTGGCCGTGGTTAGTCTTATTCAGTGAATACGTACAAAAACGCGTTACACCAAGGTTATATTTTTATCCAGCCGTCGACGGCTGGTTATCTGCGTACAACTGTCAAATATTTTTATTTTTATTTTATTTTATATTATTAGGTAAACCATACAGCACTTAACATTATAATTGGCAGAATGGTAACAATTTGCCTTTAGAGGTTCACACAAATAGCATGCATCTGGTTTTTGTACGAATATGTAGCGAAAATAAAGAGAAACGCACTGCCGACAGACAACCCAAACCCATAAATACATACACTCTAACCCATATAAGCTCGGGCCATCCGCCAGCAACACGCCCCTCCCCACCACACCACAGAACTATATGTATACATATTTATATCCTAGATTTAGTTGACAATAGATAGTAGAATACATTAGACATATCTGAAATATTTATCTATTTATATCCCACTATTTGCCCAATCACAAGTTATCATTGCTCAATTTACCAATATTAATATTTATCTAAAAGTGACACGGCAAGGTAACGCTTGCCGAGATTGATGCTGGAATTAAAAAGATCAAGTTCATTGCATTCCTGGTTAAATAGCTTACTCGATCTAATAAAATATGAATTTTGCCTGTAGTTGGAATGGGTGCTTGGAATGTGTAAAGGGTATATGTAACGGGTATTAGTTTTCGGGACGCGGAGAGTGATATGCGGTAGGAGTTCTATGCAATCTACATCGCCTCTCGCCAGTCTCATCAAGTACGACATGTCAGCAATATCCCTTCTGGTTGAAAGCGGAAGTAAATGATGCTTGCTACACCTTTCTTTGTAACTTTGTTTAGGAGAGTGCTCTCTGTATTTTATGCGTCTAAGGAACTTTCTCTGAATTGATTCTAATCTATCAATGTACAATTTGTACTTTGGGTTCCAAACTTGTGAAGCATACTCTAGGTGACTTCTGACAAGACTGCAGTAAAGGATTTTAAAAGTTTTGATATTACGGAAATTCACGCCAACGCGAAAGAGAAAACCCAATGACTTATACGCTTTTGACACTATATTGTTCACATGCATATCGTATAGTAGCTTAGAGTCTAGTAATACACCCAAGTCTAGGATATGATTTACTCTGTTGATGGGGCTATGATTAAGATAGTACTGATAATAGGTGGGGTTGGGTTTTCTAGTAAAAGTAATAGTGGAGCATTTGGAAACATTTAGGTCTAATTGATTGACAAGACAGTAATGTTGGAACCTTTTAAGATCCTCTTGTAGCAGAGAAGCCTCGAGTGCTGAGTTGATTTTCTTAACGATTTTCATGTCGTCTGCATACAAATAAATTTGGGAGTTGTGGAAGCAGTCATTTATGTCATTAACAAATAGAATAAAGAGTAATGGACCCAATAAAGACCCCTGGGGAACACCAGAAGGAATATGCATCCACTTAGACATATAGCCACTCAAGACAACAGCCTGACATCTATTGTCAATGTATGAGCCAAACCACCTCAGCAAGTTTCCGTGTATACCCGCAGCCACTAACTTCCCAAGGAGAATATTGTGGTCTATTCTGTCAAATGCCTTGCTATAATCAGTATACACTACATCCACCTGTCCACCACGCTCCATTCCAGAAGAGACAACCTCTGTAAACATTATTAAATTCGACGTCGTGGATCTTCCCCTTAAGAATCCATGCTGTGAAGGGCTAAATATACATTTTAGGGCACAGTACACCTGATCATAGACAAGACGCTCAAGAATCTTTGAGAAGATACAGAGTTTTGAGATTGGCCTGTAATTGGTTACTTCACATTTCTTACCTTTTTTGTGTATAGGGGAAATAAAAGCTGACTTCCATAGTCGAGGTACTAAACCCTCCTTTACAGATCTTTGAAAGAGGATAGTGAGTGCTGGAGTCAGACTTTTGGCACACATCTTAGCAAACAGAGGCGGAATATGATCCGGTCCAGCCGACTTACTCAAGTCTAAACTTCTAAGCAGAATCAGGATTTGATTGGGATTAACGTCTACTCTCGAAATTCCGTTATCATTAATAACGGGGAAGTCGACTGAACGGATAAACGCCGCAGAAGACTGAAGAAATGTGGTTGAGAAATAATCTGCAAACATATTGGTAATTTCGTCACCACCAGTGCTAGTCTTGTTGTTATAGTTTACTGATTTCGGAATGGATGACGAAGGACGAGATTTCTTTAGATATGACCAGAATGCTTTTGGATTGTCCAATATCGCTGCTTCTGTGTTTGAGATGAATTGTTTAAAGCACTCATTTTCAACTTCTTTCGCTCGCTTACGGAGCAGCGAGAATGTATTGTAATCGTAGATATTACCGTACTTTTTGAACTTTTTGTGATTTTTATGTTTTTCTTTTAATATCTTTTTAAGAGAAGGGCTGTACCATTCAGGAAATTTACTTGATGCAGTATATCTGGAAGGGATAAATTTGTTACGAAGGTCGTAGAGCTTATCGTAGAATATTGTGACTGCTTCATCCAAGGAGCCTGCATTAAGCAATGTGACCCATGAGATCTCGTCCAGACGAGCACATAATGCCTCATAGTTTCCCTTATTAAATAAAAATCTTTTCCGTGGTTTTTCACGCAAACCTTGAGTCAAATCGATAAAATCTATCGCTACCTCGAGTGATGGGTGGTGGGGAACGTCTGGCACTAGGCAATCAGTTGCTTTAGACACTTTTAAGGCATCAGTGGAGAAAACTAGGTCGAGAATTCTATTGTAACTATTGGGAATACCATTAAACTGCGATAGATTACAAAGGTTTACTGTATCAATAAGACTCTGATAAATGTCGTTTTTAACGCCATGATTTTCAGGTTGCAGACCCTCATTATCAACCATTTCATTCCACGAGATGCTACTAAGGTTAAAGTCACCCATTACTAAAAATTTATCATGGGGGTGGTTAAGAACAGTAAC
This sequence comes from Tinea semifulvella, assembly GCA_910589645.1. Taxonomy (NCBI): domain Eukaryota; kingdom Metazoa; phylum Arthropoda; class Insecta; order Lepidoptera; family Tineidae; genus Tinea; species Tinea semifulvella. The sequence goes on from OU342599.1 coordinate 11,386,343, forward strand.
TAAACTGCGATAGATTACAAAGGTTTACTGTATCAATAAGACTCTGATAAATGTCGTTTTTAACGCCATGATTTTCAGGTTGCAGACCCTCATTATCAACCATTTCATTCCACGAGATGCTACTAAGGTTAAAGTCACCCATTACTAAAAATTTATCATGGGGGTGGTTAAGAACAGTAGCACTTAGACAGTCAAGATAGTTATTCAACTGATTTTCAAAACTAAGACCGTGCTTCTCATTGCACAAGTACAATACATTCATGTGGAGTTTTATATTGGCACTGGAGAAGTATGCGTTAAAATATATAGTGACCCAAAGGTCCTCCGCAGAAGAGTGCCATTCAGGACGCCACTCTGATTGAAGCTTTTTGTTTACGGCAATAACTACCCCACCACCCTTCACCTGCCCAGTACGATTAAGATCACGATCTTGTCTGTACACCGAGTAGTTATCACCAAAGAGCTCCTCATCGTGGATACTGCTAACCAACCAACTCTCTACAAGAACCACGACATCGTAAGAGGCTAGACACAGGTTCCGATAAAATGTGTTTGTTTTGGTCCGCAGTCCCTGCACATTTTGGTAGTATATCTTAAGAGGTGCGCCCTTTATGACATAATATAGCAGCATAAAGCAAGACATTCACCGATATACCTGACATACTCATAGGTAAAGAATTCCCCACACAATATAACAGGGTTAAAAGTACAAGCAAATATAGCAATTTAGTGATATCTATAAAATAGTTCGAGCAATTGAAAATAGTAGTACGCGACCAGTAGTGAATAGCAACTACTGTATCGGTTCGGAATAGCATAACCATATGCGGCGATAATAACCTGTGATTCAGCAAGTAAAAAACTATTAGCAAATAAGAAAGTAAAGCAAAATAATGAGTTTTCGTAACATGTACCAATAACAAAGTAGAATCATATATACAAACAACAGAGAGCAAGCACAACATAACCTATAATTTGTACAGAAAGTGATTTATTTTACAAAAAATGGATTTTAATTATTTATTTGATGACGGCGACGAAGAAATAGTCAATTTAATCGACGCCAATTTTTTCTCCAGAACAGTTTTAAAACGAAAAAATATTTTTGGCACCACGAGAGATGACGAGTTCTTGAGAAGATTTTCAAAATGTTTTCTAAAATGTTTTTATATTTTTCAACTAAATCCAGGAATTAATTAAATTTAATTTAGTTGCCACTTCACACGATCTTCTGCCACCCTCATCCATCCCCCACCAGCGACCTTCCTCAGGTCATCTGTCCATCTGGCGGGGGGTCGTCCCAATCTGCGTCTTCCAGTACGTGGTCTCCACTCCAGAACCCGTCTACTCCATCGTTCATCAGTTCTGCGGCATATGTGTCCAGCCCATTGCCACTTCAGCTTGCTAATTTTAAAAGCTATATTTGGTAACTTTGGTTCTTTGACGGATGTCTTTAAAAAAAAAAGGTTACTATCCCGAGATAAATATTAGGTGGTGCAAGATTGGATAACTATTTACTTGTTTATCCGCTACGTTGGTGCAAGTGGGCCTTAGTTGGTTATTGTTCTAACACGGATATATATCTGTATATTTAATTTGTCTTCATAAAATTTAGCAGATACGTTCTTCTATATTACGGGCAACGACGTCGGGTCAAACGAATTATGAAATTTACGAATCATTAAACATATATATATGTATATATTAATTATTTTATTGACACGTCAACTAATATATAAATAGGTGATATTTTAATTTGAATTTGTTATATTTATAAATTTAATAATGTTGTTTGTCCCTCACCTTAATTAATTTCTCGCGTATTTCCCAGGAGAATATCCCCGGGTTCTGCCTCTTGAGGTCTTCAATCCTGGTCTCCACCTCGGGCGTGGCGACCCTGGGCTTGGACCCGCCTATCACGCCGGGTCTGATGGACCCCGTCTCCTGCACAATAGAAAATTAAATTATTTTTTAAATTTACTTTTAAATCTATTTTAAAAAACAAAACATTAGCCACAATAATAAAAAACCGCTAAAAAAACATATTAAATTTAGATGTAGGTATGTGAAGTCTATTATTGTGATTGAAGTGATATTTTAAATCTAAAATGTATATGGTTTATATCTTTTTAGTTTTTATTTGGGGTCCATTTTTGCTCACTTTGTTTTGTTGAATTTTTTATTTATTTCTTTTCATATTTTAGTTATATATATTTTTTATAACTATTTTTTTTGTATTTTTGAATGTTGTGTACATTTTTTTAGGCTAGCAAATCCCGACATGTTTGTTTGTCTATGATTTCAATAATTGTTTTGTTTATTAGTCTGGCTAATAAAAGTAGATTATCGAATTATTTGGAAACTTTCAAATGGCAACACTATTGTGACAGTGGTAATTTTTCAATATGGCTGTTGTCAAACATTGGCTTAAAATTGTATTGTTGTTAATTTCTCATATGCGTTGTAAAATATGAATAAAACTAACAAATACAATAAACTATGAATACCACCAAAAACAAGATTGCTTACGTGTTTTTTTTTAGGTTAGTATGATTTATTGTTTTGATACTTGCAACACATAATCTTCTAAGTGAAAGCCTTTTACTTTAGCTTCAATTATTTTGCCGTATAGTATATTATTATATTAACAAGTGTAAAGTATCAAGTAAGTTTTATCCACATATTTTTAAAAAGCTTTGTATGTGTATCCCATACTAATATTATTTGGATTTGCCGCCATTTTTCGTTATCTACTTTTATTAGCCAGACTTTAGCTGTTATTTGTACCTTACTTGAATATTATATAAATAAATATATTTGATGTTAAATTTATTTAGGATATTATTTTGTTGATTAATCTCATATAAAATGTAAAAAGACGAAGGACAAACAAACAACTTTTAATTAATGGGTAATTCATCACATCCTTAGTGGCCTCCTTGACTTTTTAATATACATATGTAATAGCCACTATCCCTACGCGTACATTAAAATTTGGAGACTTACATTTGTCGTAGATGTATGTACTCGTATAATGCTCTCCCAGTATAACTTTCAAATACTGTTAAATATAGCTAGCAGGAAATCAAGTCTATGTTAATGTAGTGATTAAAGTTAAAAATAGCGTCGTATGTATCAGTTTTTTTGAAGCTGTCAGTTGGTACGATTGATGCCATTTTTAACTTTAATCGTTACAATACGGTAGTTGATTATTATAAAAAAATATGTGTTTTTTTGTTTAATTGTAATCTATATTTTAAATAACGAAATAATTCATATTTAAAGAAAATAAAATAATGCTTAATTTTAGATTTTAGAACGTTACCTTAAAAACACTCACGCTAAATTAGTGACGTCACTTAATAATAGGAAGACTTAACTGTTAAGGCTGTTTGACTTAAAAGCAAAGCGCTTAAAGAGAATGAAAATCCGAAACATGATTTTTAAAAACCTATTCGGTGATACCCCACTCGATTATAGTTCGTCGACTTTTATTTTTTTCTTTCTCACAATATGGCGTCTGGTTGTCGCCTTACTGAAATTCGATTAATATCATATCTTCAGTGGCACTCGCGTGATAAAGACGAATCGTTGTCTTGAGAATCATCAAAATCGGGCCAACGTTTTTGGTCCCCAGTGTGCCAAAGGAACAAACATACATACATAGGCTGATATACATATAAACTACATACATAATCAATTTGCTTCGCGCAGTCGGGTAAAAAGCGCTTACAATCGCGCCAAATCGAACATGGGGTACGTGACGTCATCCGGCAGCCATTTGCAACTTGCATTGCCATTTGTCAATTTACTCACCATAAAAAATCAAAAGTTTTTTTTATTTTTTTATTATTTATTTTTCTTTTTTAGGAATCGGTAAGTAAATGTTAAAAGGTAAAGTATCATCACGACCGTATCCCTTTCGGGATAGTCAGAAACCACGCTTATATAATAATAATAAACTTTTATTATCCATAAATTGTTAGTAACAATTTTACTTAATCTATAAAATCTATATATAGTATAACTAATAATTTATTTTAAACTATCCGCTACTGGAGGCTGTTTACTTGACTGTATGCAGCTGTATCCAGTGCTCCAGCAGCGGAGAGTCCCACCGATCTGCCAATACGTTTGGGAGTCTGTTGGTACTGGTTCTTATGCGGCACAGCATAGACGCAGATCTTTTGCGCATAATTGTTTGAAAACTGTTAGTCCTCGAATCAGCAAACATACCCGAGGCACTGCAGAACCTCGGCAGCCCCATCAGGATCCTAAACGCATTATTATACTAAACACGCAGGTCACTGTACGCTCTCCGAGTATAGTCCACCCATAGGCTGCATGTGTAGAAGCGAATTCACATCTAGCCAAATTTACTATAGGCCATTCATGACAAGTGGCAAGCTCGTCGATGCATCTAGCGTACCAAACTCGGGAAATATCTAAAATTAATTTATTTAAATTAAAAATATTATTGGGAAACAATATCGAATAGAATCGAACCCGGTACCTCCCGGTCTAAATCCACAGACTTAACCGCTAGAACACAGAAGCAGTTGTAAATAACTGTAGTAAGTAAATATACATTAAAAATAATGATAAGTTATAGAGTTTTTGTTATGGTACAACCCAGCCTCACCCCGCAGGTCTCATCGTATAAAAATGCAAAATTTTAGAAAATATGGCTTGTTATAAAGTAATGAAAGTGTACAAGACTTGTGCCAAAACAATGGACAAGAAAGAGGACAGTGAGCATGCCATTATGACAGACCCACAAAAGGTCGAAAGGTAAAACCCTGTTTGCGGACCGTAGCTAAACGTTTCCTGGACCAAACATTATTGTTACAGGATCATCGACATATATTTTACCACTTTTTGGACCAGTTAAGATAAAAACCTTATTCATGTTTATTATTCCCCAACCGAGACATACGCACAGGCTAAAAAATACATAATAATAATAATAATAATAATAATATTTCCAGACAGGTCACACAGCGCCATCTAATTTCCGTGGTAAGCTACGAGGCTTGTGTTACGGAAACTAGATGGTTGATAAACTACATATTATACTTTTTTTTTTTTGTAAATATATACATATTATACATATAAACACCCAGACCGAGACAAATTATACAATGTACAACTTGCCCCCGGTGGGAATCGAACCCACGACCTCCCGAGTTCACAGCAACGTTTGTTACCACTAGACCACGGAGGCGATCCCGATATGTTAGCCACTACTTATTATTTATTTAATAAAATTAAATAATACACTTGAAAAAATTACTTCCTCCGTGGTCTAGCGATTAGGTCTGTGGATTTAGACTCGGGGGTACTGGGTTCGATTACTGGCCGGGACACAATACTATTTATTATTATACTAAATAAATAAATTTGAATAAAATTTAAAATCCTGTTTGTTTCGCTAGAGAAATCATCGAACTTGCCACTTGTCATGATTGGTTTATGGTAAAGTTATGTGAATACGTAAATAGATACACAATTAAAAGTTAAAACAATATATATCATAATTAGTTGGACTATCACATAGTATCTACTCGTATTTATATTGCTTTTAAAACTGCCTTCGTGGTCTAGCAGTGAAGTCCGTGGATTTAGACTCGGAGGTACCGGGTTCGATTCCTGGTCGGGACACAAAAATATTTATTAATGTATATAAATACATTTAATTAATACTAAATTTATTTGTGATATTTCTCGAGATTGGTACGCTGGAGACATCGACGAGCTTGCCACTTGCCATGATTATTATTACTAAGTTGGCTAAATGTGAATCCGCTTATTCATAAGCGTGGTTTCTGACCACCCCGAAAGGGAAACGGTCGTAATGATACTTTAAATTTTCCCAAAAATCACTTAAAAATGATTTGTAAGACTTGATTTAAATATACTTCTATGTAGAACGCTCGTTGGTCAGTTTTGTATGGGACTATACGGACCTTCAAGCTTCGTTGAGCAGAAATCAATGGGTGATTGTTCGAGTATCGATGGGACAACTTTCGGTGGGCGGGAAGACTAGTCATGGCAAGGGCTTACTAAAATGGAATTGACGCCATTTTGTTTTAGATAAAAAAATACAATTTTACATGGTAAGTGACATCGTAACAGTTACGACACACACTATCAAACATACCACAGTGTTTGAAGACAAACGTTTTTAACCAATGCGTTCTTTCAGTAATCGTATGATTCAGAGACGTGGACACTGACAGTGGGTCTGAAGTATTAGTGCTATAGAGATAGCTATGCTCTGGATTTCTTGAAAGGTTAAAGTCAGAAACATCAAAAATCCAAAGTTATCTACATAGCTTACAAAATTTGCAAGCTGAAGTGGCAATAGGCTGGACACGTCTGTCTCAGAACGATGAAGTAAACGGGTCCTGCAGTGGAGACCACGTACTGTAAGACGCAGAGTGGGACGGACGAGCACCCGCCAGATGGACGGGTGACCTGAGGAAGGTCGAGCCGTGGGGGAGGCTTAAATCCAGCAGGGATGAGACACAGGATGATAATGAAATGACATCTCACCACCTGATTATTATTATTATTATTTAATTCTTTATTGCAAGAAAAAAATTGTACAAAGGCGAAGATTAATTTAATTTATTTACTTTAATTTTAATATACTACATACTAAGATATATATACACTACATAAATGATGATAAATAAGAATTCTACAATGGGTTGATTAGCTCACTTAAGTGATGTAGTTTTTCATACTTGTGTGCATCATTATCAAATAATATACAACTAATATATAGACTTTTAAACTCTCCACTTATTTCATCATTATCATTACAGCCCCTAGAACTGAGTCCTTGACCTCCACTGTTGGAAAATTTTACCTACACTCGCCACGCTGGCCATGCGGGTTGGCGAAAGTCTGGTGCCAATTTTATTCACAATTTCTTAACTTTTGGTATTAGTGGAATCGGGGCCATCGGTTTAACATTCCTCCGTGGCATTGTAAATCTATGACAAATGTACGTCAAAGTCAAAAGTCAAAATATCTTTATTCACGTAAACCTATTACAGGCATTTATGAAACGTCATTAATTTAATTATTTTAAATGATTCTACTCCTGCTAGTAGAAGACTAAGCAGCAAAGTGGTCCAATAAGTAAGCTGTTAGCAGAAGACCAGCAGCTTAGCAAATTCCAGTGACCTGTTAATGTTTAATCTGACTGAGAAAGGAATCTGCAAGGAAAACTCAGCTATATCAGATTTACAAAATAAAACATATACAGAACTGCACCATAACGATCAATTAATAACCTTTTAAATTAAGTTATCAGTAACTATGAGAATACAATACCTGGTACAGCAGTAACCCACCAGGCATGTCAGAATTAAGGTAGACTACGTAAGAAAAGTGTTTTTCTCATTGGTACATGCCGGGGTTCGAACCGATCTTTCTGGATTTTAAGAAAACAAGAACAGTTTTCTTAAACATCCGAGACACCACGGCTCCTTATTTAATAGATAGATAAATCATAGATACACATATCTTCACGTTAAATCCCTTGCGGGGTAGGCAGAGACAATTGAGCATCACTTGTCACGATCTCGACATACCTCTTTCGCTGCTTCGTCACTAATCACCCTCTTCATACATGCCCTTTTGTTTCGATAGCTTTTTATTGCACCTTCGGCTATTGTTTTATTTATTTAATCGGGGTAGGCGAGTCTTGGTCTGCCAGGGCATCTTTTACCCACAACTTTCGCATTATATATCTGGTTCGTCAATCTCTCTTCACTCATCCTTTCGACATGCCCGAACCATCGGAGCATTCCTTTTTTTATTTTTGTCCCTATGCTTTCTTTCATACCAACCCTTTTGCGTATTTCGTTATTACGTATGCGATCCGTCAAGGTGACGCCGCATATCCGACGCAACGACCTCATTTCTACTGCATTAACTCTACTTATTTTTTGCACTATAAACAAAAACACATTTAAATGTACATAGGCTAAATCTAGTAACAGCTAACCTTTGGGATAGTGAGCTATGTGCATTAAATCACTAATTTATAATCGGGATTTTTTGCAAAGATTCAATGCGTTCATTTGTCCAGGATCTAAAATGTCTCTTCTTCATATAATTAATAAGTACTAATATTATAAATGTGTATCTTTGTTTCACCTTCACGCCTAAATTACTGAACCGATTATGATAAAATGTGATAGATAAGTTCCTTGAAATCCAAGGATGCACTTAGGCTATTTGACGTCATCATCTTTACACAACATGTGATCCCTCAGCCATATAATTGTCAATCTATTTATCTTGTTTTCATGATTATTAAAGCGTTTTCAAGGAAATTTGGTAAAGATATTTCTTGGAACTCAGGGTTGGACGTCATCTAAACATAACATGTCACCTGAAGATTTTTGTCTACTCTTACCTGATATCGGTTTAATATTTTGGACACACAGCCGTGGGATACTCTTAGCTGTCGTGATATGACGCAGGGTCGCACTCCAGCTGCTGCCATCTCCACGATTTTTAGTCGAATATGGTTCGGCAAGGGTCTGCCGTTGATGAACAGTCCTCCCAGCTGGTTCACTCTGCCTTGGCCTGGAAAGATAGAGAAAACTTTTAGAACCGAATTTATAGTTTCTAAAGGTGGTTTTTGTTAAACTGTACTTGTGTATTATTTTCAAATTTGTTCTTATGTAATTATTATTTTTATAACAATTTATTTTCATTGTTATTATTTATTTAATTGTTATTATTACTATTTTCTCCAATATATGTATAATTTAGCTGTAAGAATGTCTAAATAAATAAATAAAATAAATATTGCTGTCAAATATGAATGCTTGCGTTCAGTTTATTTATATTTATCTCATTTATATAATATAGAATAGAATAAATTACAAATAACCAAATGAATTAATTTAAAAAAAAAAACAACAACTGTCAAATCGTTTGGTCTCAGGGAGTCCTTCGCGCCATTTTGCGTGGACATGTCAAGTGCAAGTTTTTGTTTTGTAAATTAATTTACTGTGGATATTATTGGTCAAAAGTGGTGTTGTTTTGTTTAATAATGTGCTACAATGTGAAACAATGGAAAACGATGAATTGGACTTTAAATATGGCACAAGTTGCAGTTTATTTTTTGCGGTTTTCCCGCGCTGTCAACTCCCATATTTTACCCGACGTGTTTGAGCTATGGTGTCGCAAGTGACTCAAACAAAAGCATCAAATTCTGCACATCTGGAATTTCATGATGACCTCATTAACTCATGAAAAAGAAAGACATATTACGTCAGACTTGGCTGTAAGGGATAGACCCTTTGCCTTCCCTATCACTCATTCTTCATCCATCGGGAGAAAAGAACAGAAAAAAAATGGTCTCACTTTTACGTCGCGAAATTGTCTGTGATTTGTTTTGTGTAAGTATTATTATTAATCATAATAACATTCATTGACTGTCAGGCGGTACGAAGTATAGTCAGCTAGTATTATATATATCTAAGTATAAATATGTCTAAAGTTATAGGTCCGGATTAATAGTCGTTGCTTCGCCAGTTAAGCACTTCGCTTTCCATCTCTTTCACTCGTACACTTCAACATTTTCCAAAAGCCCATTGCTCTTTGCTGCATTGAACTGTTAAAGTGACAGATTTTACTCAAAAAATCTGTCATTTTGAGAGTCCTGAGCAATGACTCGTGCTATACTGGCGGAGCAACGACTATTAATCTGGACCTTAGTTTTTTTTTCTAGAACAATTACTACATTAATAAAAAGTACACTCGGACTTGCAAAATGGAAAATGTTGAAGTGTACGAGTGAAAGAGATAGAAAGCGAAACAGCCCTTTTGAAATATACAGCCGTAAACGTAGGCAAATTTGTACTAACAAGGTTGCTTTAGTACCGATAGGGGTTGAATAAGAATGACCTTAGGCCTCTACAAACAAAAACATATTGAGCTTTTATTATTGTAATATTATATTTAATATTTTCTTTGATATTTCATACAAACAAAATATCATTTCATCTTATATAATAAGACAATCCTTTTTGTAAACCTATTTATTGCAATTTGATATTTTCAATGTTTATTGTAGTTCAAAGTGATTAAATACTGCGTGTAATTGTTAAAAGAACATTTTTTTTTTGGCTACAGCTATCACTTGTAGAACAACTTTTTGAATAAAAAAAGGTATTTAAAAAAAATAAACATCTTAATAACTAGTGTTATTATTGTCAACTAATTCATATTCTACAATGATTTAAATAAAAAAAAAAAATAAGGTAATAAAAATATATAAACTAAATTAAAGTAAAAGTAAAGTATCATCACGACCCTTGTGGGGTGGTCAGCAACCACGCTTATAAAGAGCGGATTCACATTTAGCCAACTTTACTATAGGCAAATCATGATAAGTGGCTAGCTCGTCGATGTCTCTAGCGTAGTTAATAAAACTAATTATAGATTATGAAATTATTATTAACTATTAAATAAAAAAGAAATCATTATGACACGAGAAGATTTTTGGGCCCATTTCTCTAAGAAAAATGAGCATTCTCATTTGCGCTAAAACATTTTTTTACCTAAGTCGGCTGGTCAAATTTTGGTCAACATATACCTATATATTTTTCCGTTACTGTTTACAAAACAATAAATAAATAAAATATTTACGGTATAGTACACAGATCAAAGTCAAAGTCAAACTATCTTTATTCACGTTAACCTATTACAGGCATTTATGAAACGTAATTTAATTATTTTGAAGCAGTCCAGAGAGTAAGCTGTTAGCAGAAGACCAGCAGCTTATCAGATTCGAATGACATGTTAATGTTTAATCTGACTGAGAAAGGAATCTGCAAGGAAAACTCAGCTATTGTAGATTAACAATTTAAAACACATACAGAATTACACAACAAATATTCTTAAACCAGCCTATTGTCGGTCGCAAGCCCGAGACACCATTCTTCTCATCTCTTACCCACACACGATGGACCCGGCACCCGCACGGTGAATCCATGCAATGCTTAGAAATTTGTCTTCTTCTTTCTCTATAGATATATCATCTGCAAATTTGCCTATGACAACGTACATTGTACTAAAGTACCCTAGCAGGTAAGTAAGATGTGGTATGTGTATTATTCATAATTATACAGTATAATAAATTGAAGATATGCTTGTGTATGTATACCAATTAACTCGCTACGGCAACTAACAAGTTCTATATCTTCTTATGGTGAACCATGACTAATTTCGAATAGGTTATACGATTTGAAAAAAAAGTATAGTATACAATATCTGTATAGGTACTATACCATCAATATGAGTATATATATGTAAATTATGTATACCCTTACCTACCCACACATCCATACCATTCTGGTGTCTCTCCATAATGGTATGACTGACTTCGTTGGTCTCCATAACACTCATAAACACTATATAAACATGCTACAGTCCATTAATCCAACACACAATGTCTAATAAAAAAAAACAATAAAATTCTTTACCATGAAAACATTAACACCGTTAAACGCCACAAAATGATAAATATCTATTTGTTTTACATTAAAGCGAGATCGAAACACTTAATTAAAATTGATTATTGCATTCCGATTTACATAATTATTCTAAAGCGACATGTCAAATTAATTACCGTCGTAAACTTCAAACTTAAATATTGTGATCGGAATTGATAACGTTTGGAGACGCGTTCGGTCGACGTCGTTGTTATCCGACTATAGTTATAGAGTTGAGAGTTTTTTTGATTGAAAAAAAAAGTTAGATTGTTTTTTTGTGCGCGTGAGTGCAGTAGAGGAGGTTGTATTCTGGACTGAGGTGTATGTCTATACGCCGGGGGTTGTGTCTGTGTGCGTGAGGCTGTGAGGAGGCTCTGATGAGGTGTCCATGTCTGCGCTACTCTGAGGATAGGCCCAACTTCGATCAAATATAAACGCAGGACATGAATTTTAAAATAAAAGCCAAAATATCTTTATTAATGTAAATCTATAATATAGTATATACACACATTTGTGATACGCAATTATTTAAATTTACTCAAGCTAGTGGAAGACTAAGCAGCAAAATGATCCAAAAAGGAAGCTGTTAGCAGAAGACCTTAGAGACTTAGCAAATTCCAGTGACCCGTTAATCTGACTAAGAAAGAAAATATCAGCTATTTTACTTTTTAAAGGAGCTTTTGCTTTTAATGGAAATTGTTAATAATTTAATCGTTTCTTTAAATAAAATAAATTAAAAAACTTATCTATATATATAAAAATGTATGAGAGTGTGTATATATATTCCCTATGCTTTTTAAAACTACTTGACCAATCGGGATGAAACTTTGGGAATATGTTGTGTGAACATCGGCGAAGGTTTCCGACATAGTACTACTGTTGTCCGATAGGTGGCGCGCATCAGCGCTGATTTGTGTTGTTAAAAAACTGGTTTCTCGTAATTTCATTATGCTTCCCTAACATATAATAGCAGCTACTATTAGTGGACCGAACATGGTAAAACTGTTTACATTTAGCCAAATTTACTATAGGCACACATGATAAGTGGCGAGCTCGTCGATGTTTCTAGCGTACCAAACCCGAGAAAATTCACAAATAAATAAATGATATTATTGTGTCCCAGGAATCGAACCCGGTACCTCCGGTTGTGAATTACATTATTTATAAAACTATTTATTTATTTATTTAGAACTTTATTGCACAAAAAATACAAAAGCATGACATAATGTCGCTTGCCATTCTCTGCCTGTCAGACCTTATATGTCATATAATATACAAGTGTATACAATATTACTTAATTATTATAATAAATATTAATTAATAATATTACACACATACATAAATACAGTATATAAATAAGTTATACTATATACAAGCGGTGGTGGCTCGGTTGTAAGAACGCGTTCCTTAAATCCTACAAAGGTCGGTTCAAACCCACCCGACATGTACCAATGAGAAATACACTTTTCTTAAGTACATTTTGCCATAGATTTACAAATTTATTTAAGAAACCTGTATTTTTCTTTGAAATGAAATAATTTATTTGTCAGAAACATGGCAGGTACAGGGATGTAGATTATTATATGTAATTATATCACATGCTTCGCTATTTCTAGCATACAGATATTTAGTCACATGACTTTGTCGGGCTTAGTGTCTAGGTATTCTTTTGTCGAATAAAAACATTTATTTCATTATTGTTGATCACAATATTTTTTCTGCACCCGCTTATAATGGCTCCCCATTCACAAAGGTTAGTTGGTAGAAAATGCATTTATAGCATTACAATAAATAATTTATTATTACTATTATTATTTATCAACCAGCATTTGTTTGACTCTTAATTTGAACAGTTTTAGTAGCAGCTCTCTTATAGTAACTGGAAGCTTATTAAATATCTTTGTTGCCATTGCATAACAATTTCGGCTATATTGAGTAATTTTATGCGCTGGAATAATTATTCTACTAGGATAACGCGTTTTAAAATTGCAATTATCCCAGTTTTAAAAAGTTTCGGGTGGCCTTTTTTACAAATAAACAGCATTCAAGTATATAGATAGAAGGAACAGTCAGTAATTTTAGTTTTATAAATAAAGGACGACAGGATGTCATAGAAGGTGTGTTACATATCATACATAACACACGAATGCATTGTTTTTGTCCAATAAAGATTCTATTTATTTCCACTGCATTTGGTCCTTGTTACATGCCAAGGTTCGAAGCCACCTCTTTAGGATGTTATGTAAAGCGTTCTTACATCCGAACCACCACCGCTCTTAACGTAATACTATAATTGTAACTATACTGACCCGAGTACACTGGCAGTATTGTACAATTCACATGTCCGCAGTTCTCTTGAATTCAACGCCATAGTTTGGAATTCAAGAGAAAGTACATACACACTAATGGTGGAAAAGGTGCAGAAACTATTTCTCAGAGCCATGTATAAGAAGACATATGGTTACTACCCCTTTCTGTACCCCACATTATTTATATTTCATTGTTTGTACCTAACAAGAACCTGCGCGCGCGCGGCCATCGGCTATTTGCTGAGAAGAGTGCTCGTACACACCTACTCCAGAGTGCCCCCGTTCCCCGTGCAATCGTTTTATTAAACAAAATCGTGCAGTCCGATGAGAATTTTGATGTGTTCGCATCAACGGATGTGGAAAGTAAAAACATTGTCCTAAAGTACTTGGAGCCATATTAATTCACACATCTAGTCACTTGTGATTTAATTTTTATTTATTTTTTATTTAAAAAACTTTATTGCACAAGTACAAAGGCGGACTTAATGCCCGAAGACATTCTCTGACAGCCAAACCTTAGGGACAAATTTGAACAATTATAGGTGCAATCATAGAAATAATAATAATACTATAATTATAAAGGTTAATTTAATAGGATTGATATATACTTACATCATATATCTTCATATACATCATAATATCAATATACTATATGCTAATAATACACATTATTATACATAAATATACATATATACTACTTACTAACGCTGTCAGGAGCTATTTAAGAAGTGTGAATATACCAGTTTTTAAAAGATGACCTGGTAGTTGCTTGCCGTATGATGACAGGAAGATCGTTCCATAAATTAGTAGCAACTACTACGAAAGAGTTGGAGACAAATGCAGTGTGGTGTGAGGGAACAGATAGAAGGGAGTTGTAAGAAGAGCGAAGAGATATGTCATGGAAAGAAGAGAGATAGGCGAAATTGTCCTTAAGGTATTTCGGTGTCGCAGGCTCATTCAAAACCGAGAACAGGAGACAGAGAACTCTAAGATTTCTGCGTTAATGTTGTTATGAAATAATTATTGTTTAGACGTATAATCTGTTATGTACATTTTCATGGAAATAAATAAATAAATAAATAAACACATTGTTGCCATAAACAGTTTTTTTTTACTTACAATCATGTCATGTCAAAATTGCGGTCCGAAGTTACAATGTGCTTAGTATAAAAGTAAAGCTTGTCCTTAAAATTTAGTGTCACCCTCGCTTCTCGTTCAAAATCCGGCGTGCGCGCAGAGGGGAGGCGACGAGCTCGGCCCACTCGATTGGACCGACTACAAAAATATACACATCTCTTTCTACATCAAATTATTAACTTTATTTGTTTTAAAATTGTTTTATCCGTCGCTCCGCCCACATAAGCTGACATCGATTAAAGCGCCTTGCTCATACTTTGCTTAAACTTTCCCATACAATGGCAAAACTAAAGACAAACAGAGCTGTTGATAAATGTTTGGCCAAATTTTCCTCGGCCGTGGGTAAAAGTATCTTCACGACCGTTTCCCTTCCGGAGTGGTCAGAAACCTTGCTAATAAGGAAGTGGATTTACATTTAGCTAACTTTTCTATAGGCCAATCATGACTAGTGACAAGCTTGTCGATGTCTCTAGCGTACCAAAATCGGTAAATATCACAAATAAATTAAATTATAAATAATACATATTTTATTTAATATTGTTTCGTAAGTAGGTTTTTTGTTTTTTTTTTAGCTTTTATTTGTAGTAATTAATGTCGTTTTTAGCGATATTAAACTTTATTTATTTAAATTTATAAATGTTATTGTATCCCGACCAGAAATCGAACCCGTTTCCTTCAAACGAAGTGTGAAAAAGCATCTAGTCAAGCCGGCATAGTGTTAGGGACTGATGGCAGTTATGAGTGTCTGACATCAGTTGTTAACATTCATGGACCTTGCGTGCCACTTACCATCAGGTGGGCCCAAGGTCATATGTCGTGCTAGTATAAAAAAAAATAAAAAAACCGCTAAACTACGGATGCAGTTATTCGGTAGTAGGTAAATTACAAAAATACATTAATAGTATAAATATAAAGGTAGCTCTACTATTAAAAATAAAATATTTTATTAAACCAAGGGCCTGGCCAAGGAATTGATCAAACGACTGACAGTCTGGAGACAGGAAGACTGGTATTTCTGCCAACGTATTAGCTTCACTATATAGACGAGAAATGCCAGTCTCATTGGGTCTCTGATGGGACGTCTTTTGAAGGTACATTTTTTTATATAAGTATAGTTTTTTTTAAATTATGTTTTTTATTTTTATTTATTTATAAACTCTTTATTGCACAAAATAACTTAAAAAGTAGAGTACAAGGGCGAACTTAATGCCTTCCAGCATTTTATAACAGCTAACCTTTGGGAGTGTCAAGTGACATTGGTGTGTGGAAGCGTGAGCGTCGCGAAACTACTGAAAACTGTCAGTAGCACCTTCTAACGCACATACCTATGATCTCGGACTTAGATGTTGTATAAAATAGCAACATCAATGGGCCGAAATCCTATAGACAAAGAAATGTATAAGAGAAGAGAGGAGCAGCCTCATAAAGTGAAAAAAAGGATTTGAAAAAAAAAAAAAAAAAAAAAAACCTTTGGGAGTGTGGCAGAGGATTGCGGGTGCATTAAGATAAATACAATTACTTAAGAATAATTAAATACTATTACATAATAAATATTATGTATGAATATATAAACACAACTAATAGATGATAACAAACGAAGTAAATTTATATATAATATAATTGGTTCATCTATTGTAGATAATAAAATTAAAATATAAATATACCTATCCTATGTAATTGCATATAATCCATTATTTATTCTCTTATTTTTGTATATAATAATGTATTTTTCTATTAATTCTCCATTTTTGTATTTACTCTTTTGATCCTGTTCCAAATTTTTCAAGTTCTATTTATATATGTATCTTTACAATATACATATATAAACAATATTTGTACGCCTCATGGCAGAACACAGCTGCACTTTTATAAACTAGGTTAATATATTAACTAGATTACCTGTGTTGAAACAAATAAATGATTTGATTGATTGATTGATTAACCCGTCTTTCCCTAACTTTGACACTGGAAAATTGTAACAAATGCCATAATAAAACAAAAAAAACTAATAGATAGGTACTCGTATTATATTACATAGGTACAATCATTTACGATAAAATATTAAGATTTAATTATACTTATTGTTTAACATTACAGCTTCTAGAACATAGGGTTCTAGACTTCCACTGTAGGAGATGGGCCTTCTAGATATTGCTGAAGAATTTGGCTTACACTCGCCACGCTGGCCAGACGGGTTGTTCTAGGGGCTGTAATGATGATTGTTAAACTTTTGAATTAAAAAAAAAAACAATATTTCGACAATGAAAGAAATACGTTTAAATCAAGCTAACAATAAATTAGGTTAATAAAATCCCAAATTGGAATTTAAAGTAACGGACGACCCTGTAGAGAATCGCTCAATTAATTTATTCCAACCTCACAGATCGTCTCGAAAGCAGTTAATTTTGCATTTACTTAGTAATTTCTACGGCACAATAATCTGTAACTGTAGATACCAATGATCTTGAAATAACGTAGATGTAGCATTAGCATGCCAAAAGGGTTTCCACAAATAACAATAATCGACTATAGCTATATGTGATCCATACCAGAGCAACCTTAGCGCTTGCTCTTAAGCTAGTTCTCCAGCGTACGCTTATCCAAGACGAGTTCCGAGTGTTTAGCAAACAAAATAGCGGAAGATAAGCATAAAACATTAGCATTTATAGACCCTTGAAATCTAGGTGAAGACGGTAAGCTGCATTATTACAGCCCCTTGAACTGTTGGAGAAGAATTGCTGAAGAATTTGGCCTACACTCGCCATTCTTTCCAGACGGGTCGACGAGGGTCTGATACCATGTATTTTAATGACAATAATAACGATTCCACTAGTTGATATTAGTTCTCCAAAGCATGGGAACGATGGTGTAAATCTATGACAAATGTACCTACTTAAGAAAAGTGTATTTCTTATTGGTCATGCAGGGGTTCGCACCTCTTTAGGATATTTATTTATTTATTTAAAAACTTTATTGCAGAAAGTACAAAGGTAGACTTAATGCCCGAAGACATTCTCTGCCAGCCAAAACCTTGGGGAAAAATTTGATCAGATATAGGTGCAATCATAAACAGCTAATTATTATATACTTACTTACATTATATGAAATAAATATTATACCCGTCATATTAATAAACTAAATACTAATACATATAAATTATTATACATAAACATACACACATATACTACTTACTAATGCTGTGGGGGAGCTATTTAGAAAGTTTGAAAACACCAGTTTTTTATAATGTTCTGGTAGTAGCTTGGTAGTTGATATTAGGGAAAGCGTTCTTACAACCGAGCCACCACTGCTCTGCAAGCAGCATGCGACTTATGATATGAAAGTTGAATGCGAGATGAACATAAAAGAGCTATATCATTGCTGATAACGCCATTGCCTCGCAGTGTTGCAGGAAACGACAAGCGTGCACAATACAAGTATTGGAGTAATAAAATAAACTGCTTATTTATACCTACTATAAAGTTCTGAAACAAGATATTCCATAAATTTTTATGTGGGCTTAAAGAATCTAGTGTCAAAATAAGGGAATGTAAACGCAAAATCTGCGTTAAAGGGCCCCTATTTCTACGTATTTTAGGCTACAGTATTTAGTTAAACTTCTAAATACTGCCCAGTGCTTTTTGTTATTTATAGTTATATCTTTTGACACTGGCTGAATGTGCAGAATGTCCACGAAGCGAAAGAGGTATGCTGTGATCGTGTCAAATGGAGTTTAATTAAAAACCCCGCAAGGGAACTGGCGTGGTGATGTATGACTTTTAAGAATTAATTTAGTCAATATTTGTTCAGGTGCATGTAAGAGTATTATTGTAATTTAGTAGAAACTTGATGCTGTATCTAACTCTAAAACATCTTTGGTCGTTACAGTTCAACGTTTGAAATACATTTAAATCATAAATTGCTTTCGGCCAAATGTTCTCACGGCTGTCGCGGATTCATTTCTGAATCGTTCTTTCCTTTTACAACGTCACAATATTTGGACAGTCATATTTTGCGTAACAAATTAGCAATCTAAAATACCTTATTTACCAACAAGAAATAGGACTTCTGGTGGAACTTGAACTATCCGATTAATAATTGTAATTTAGTAGAAACTTGATGCTGTATCTAACTCTAAAACATCTTTGGTCGTTACAGTTCAACGTTTGAAATACATTTAAATCATAAATTGCTTTCGGCCAAATGTTCTCACGGCTGTCGCGGATTCATTTCTGAATCGTTCTTTCCTTTTACAACGTCACAATATTTGGACAGTCATATTTTGCGTAACAAATTAGCAATCTAAAATACCTTATTTACCAACAAGAAATAGGACTTCTGGTGGAACTTGAACTATCCGATTAATAGACGTTGTGGAACCCTCTAATTAGCTGAGTTTTCTTTGCAGATTCCTTTCTCAGTCAGATTAAACATTAACAGTATCATCATCACGACGAGGGAAACCCCTTCCGCGGTGGTCAGAAACCACGCTTATAAAGAAGCAGATTCACATTTAGCCAACTTTGCTATAGGCATGACAAGTGCCAAGCTCGTCGATATCTTTAGCGTACCAAACTCGAGGATATCACAAATAAATTAAATATTATAATACCAACTTGTGGAATCGTTAATAAATTGTCATTAAAAAAATGACATAAAACCCTCGCCAACCCGTCTGGCCAGCGTGGCAAGTGTAGTCCAAACATAATATTTCTGGAAGGCTCATCTCTAACTCTTCGGAGCTGTGAAGTGATGTGACATGCCTATTTGGATTTTAAGAAAACCACCACCACTAAGATAGTTTCCTTACTGGATTTAAAATAGAATATAACAGAAGTCCTAACCTAACCGTCAGAGCTGGGAACAAGGATGCACAGAAGGAGGAAATCGTAAAAACCCAAAGCTTTTTGTTTGCATTCCAATCTATCCTCTCAAATGGCCAGAGGATGGAAAAAAACTAATGCTAAAAAGACTACCATCGCCAGTCTATTACTTGTGCAGCATGTCATCGACGGTTCATTAAAATACGATGACTTAACACAAACATGATAGTGGACTTCATTGATAGCCTCCGACGTAGGTACTCGACATAAAAAAACCCACCAATCAGCCACCAAGCGAAAAGCAACTCATCGTCAATGTTTTTAAAGTCGTATTTTAGACAAATAGTGAGGAATTCAGAGGTTTTTATAATGAAAGATCGCTTACAATAGCATTTCTTACCATGGAATCCATTGATAAGTTTGATGCTACTGGTGTTAGCGTCTTCTGAAGCCATCCCCTATCAGCTCGGGTATTCATGAAATTAGAAATACTAAGAGGAGTATTTCCTTAAAGAATAATAGCAAGAAAGAAAATATTTCTTAAATCAGTATTTTTTATAATATTATGCCCTTACATATGAAATTGGCGTTTTTTCGAACTGGCCACTTTAATCTTAAATATCTGGCGTTTGGCTAAGAGTTCCAATTTCAAATTTATTTTAAATTTAAACTTGTGAATTTTTGTTTTAAATTTAGTAATTTATTTGTTTCTACGCCATTAGATTTTTCTTTGACATATCGGTCTGTTCACAATATGGAAAAATAAAATATCGCTTTATTTACAAATATGAGTTCAGCTCGAAGGATTAATGGATGTGTATGGTGAAGCTATTGTAAAAAAATAACAAGGTACAGTTCTGGTTTTAAAGCCCTTTTCGAAATGTGTTTTTTTTTAATTAGTGTTGTTTAGATCAAAAGTAAAGTATCATCACGACCGTTTCCCTTTCGGGATGATCAGAAACCACGCTTATAAATAAGCGGATTCACATTTAGCCAACTTTACTATAGGCCAATCATGACAAGTGGCAAGCTCGTCGATGTCTCCAGCGTACCAAACTCGAGAAATAACATAAATAAATTAAATATTAATTAAATGTATTTATTTATATACATTAATAAATATTATTGTGTCCCGACCAGGAATCGAACCTGGTACCTCCGAGTCTAAATCCACGGACTTGTTTGTATAATGGAGGAAAATTGTTATAAATGTAATGTTGTTTAGATCTAAATGTGATATTTCTCGGCTTTCTATTAAAATAATTTAAAAAGGAACTCTGTTATTTCTGAGCCCTTTTGTGTACCATATTAAATTATTATACATATATATACACATTATTATACATAAACATACATATATATATACCTGAGGGCTCAGAAACAACAAGAGAATGAAACCACGTTGTGTTGCTCTGTAAACAAAGTTTTATTTTATCAATTACAAGTATTTATCATTAGAAACCAAATTACACTACTCCTAACTTGACGTCTCTCTGACAGTTCTGTCACCGACACTTGACCGCGTTCAAAATTCCAACAATGCGAACGCGACTCAATTTAAATCAAAGAAATAAACTTTCTTTACATATATATATATATATAAACTGCCACATAATGTGTATTAGAGTATATAATAAAATTCCTAGAGAGATACGAGAGTTACCTATAAAACGTTTTACTATTGAGTTAAAGAAAATTCTTTTTACTCAATAAAATAATTTTTAGCATGCAAATTTTGACATTAACATTGTATTCCAATAAATTGACAAAAACAATATTAAATTTAAACTATATACAAATAATTAATATTGTAAATAAATATCTATTGACATAAGCATATTGTATGCCCACATATATATATATATATATATATATATATATATATATATATATATATATATATATATACTACTTACTAACGCTGTGTGGAGCCATTTAGAAAGTGTAAATACACCAGTTTTTTAAATAATGTCCTTGTAGTTGCTTGCCGTATGTTGACAGGTAGATTATTCCACAAATTAGTAGCAACTAATACTAAAAACTAACTACAAAAAAGTTAGAAATATCAACTACAAATGAAGAGTATAATGTTTAACGTCAACCCAAATGGAAGACAAATAAGGGTGACTTTTTAATGATTATTCCAAAAATGTACAGTTGCTTAGGCCCTATTTTTTTCAGTAAGTGTTGCCAAGGTTTTGCTGGAGTTCTTTTGCTCTAATATTTGTCTGTCTAAAAGGTGAGAAATAATATAATATAAAAAACGAATGCTTTTAATTTTAACTATAAGAGCAGTGTCATCGTTGCGACCGGAAATCCCATGGAGGTGGTCAGTGGAGCGAGGCCGCCTTGTTACCGCCAGCCTCATTTAGACCATTCTGCCCAAAACCAACCGAATCATTTCCTCATTTACTTTTTAAAGTGAATTCCAAATTTAAATTAAGTATCACGGATTTTTCTCACAGGTGTTCGTCTATCTGTTTATTTTTAATGTATATCCTTGAAACAGGATTTTTTTTGTCAATAAACATGCTTGTAACAAATTTGTACCTAGAGATTATACCCGACAGTTCTACCCAAGATGTGTAAGTGAATATTACAGCAGAAACTGCTACATAATGTGCATTAGAGTATAGAATAAAATTCCTAGAGAGATACGAGAGTTACCTATAAAACGTTTTACTATTGAGTTAAAGAAAAATCTTATTGACAACTGTTTTTACTCAATAAAATAATTTTTAGCATGCAAATTTTGACATTAACATTGTATTCCAATAAATTGACAAAAACAATATTAAATTTAAACTATATACAAATAATTAATATTGTAAATAAATATCTATTGACATAAGCATATTGTATGCCCATAATATGGGCAGATTGCATCATCATGACATCTACATACAACTGTAATTAGAATAAGCAATCTATACAATAAAGAATTTTTGAATTTGAATTTAAAGACTCAGGTTCCTGTATGTGTTCAGGTTAGACACAAATTAAATTAAGTAAGAAGTAACAAGAATATTATGTTTTTCGTAGACTAGTAATCCACTCCCAAGTAGTTAATAAAAGCATTAGGACATCGGAGAAATCTGGAGACAGGAAGGCTGGGGATTATTTCTAAAAGTAAACCTTTGCGGTATGATTAGAATCACGCTTTTGTTAGGAGCGAGTTCACATTTAGCCAACTTTACTATAGGCCCATCACGGCAAGAGTCAAGCTCGTCGATGTCTTTAGTGTACCAAACTTTTGAAATATCATTAATAAATTATTGTGTGTCACGTTTTGTGGGACATTAAAAATAAAACAAAGGAATTTAAGCAAAGGAAGTTAATATATTAAGTAAAGTGAAGTTAACAGAACAAGAGAATCTACAATTACATAAGGGAAGGTCGTAAGCCAAAACTTAGCCCTATCACTCTTTATGCATCCGTTGACCGTACGTAGGGGTACATCGGAGAGCCTGAAAATGGGGACCCGGAGAGCGCTGCCGATCCCAAGCTTACAACGAGGCGTCACGGGGATCCTGGGCAGCGGGGTTATCTTCTCAAGCTGGGTCCCAGCTCTAAAGTCCAGACATAGAACCCTGGAACGCACGGGGAACACGCGTTACGTTCCATCTCCAAATCCACCACCACTTCAGTCTACACCAAGACAAGATACAAGATAGATGGTGAGACTGCAGCGGTGGTGCACAAAATAAATTAGAGTTACTGCACGTGGTCATGAAGTGACCGCGTACTATTTTCTATTCAATACTTACCCAAGCTCATGGGGTGACAATATCTCACAGAAGAGAAATGTGAAGAATAAATAGATTTTAAATTTAAAGCAGTAATTGATAGCAAGGCTAGTCGAAGCAGCTGTTGGAGCGAGAAGGAAAAAAGTGCATCCGTCTGACAGTTGTTTTCTTAAAAATGGTGTGAGGCAAAGGATGTCGTTTGCAGCCGAAAATATTCATCCTTGGCCATTGTCGATAATAATCGCTACATGTGTCACGACCATGAATTGAACCCGGTACCTCCGAGTCTAAATCCACAGACTTATACGTAACCTTATAATAATGTATGTAGGTATCTATTTTATTTAAATTCTTTAATGCAGTTAAAAATAGTACAGGGGCGAGCTATAATGACAGTAGGCATTCTTTACCAGCTAACCTTGGGGATCGAGTAATACATACAAGTATACATTATAACTTTAATAAATATGTGCTATTTATCTAAAACATTTAGTTTTGTTTAAAATTAGTGATGGAACGAATACTAATTTTCCGAATTCGAATATTCAACCAAGTTTTCGGCGCATACGAATAATTGCGAACATAATTGTACCTACAAATAAATTGTCATCAACAAACAGCTTTGTTCAGGCTGTTGCTTTTCAAAAACAGATACGGTCGTTTATTTATTTGAAGAGAAAGAACAGAGACACGCAGTATAAGAACAATAAAGAAACGATACAGTAGGAGCCATGAGAATTATACCCGCCACCAAAATATTTCCCACTGTGGACAATAGTAAATAAATAAATAATAAATAAATATTTCCAGACAGGTCACACAGCGCCATCTAGTTTCCGTGGTAAGCTACGAGGCTTGTGTTACGGAAACTACAAAATATTTCCCACTGTGGACAATAGTAAATAAATAAATATTTCCAGACAGGTCACACAGTGCCATCTAGTTTCCGTGGTAAGCTACGAGGCTTGTGTTACGGAAACTAAATGGTTGATAAACTACATATTATACTTTTTTTTTTGTAAATATATACATATTATACATATAAACACCCAGACCGAGACAAATTATACAATGTACAACTTGCCCCCGGTGGGAATCGAACCCACGACCTCCCGAGTTCACGGCAACGTTTGTTACCACGGAGGCGGTCCATAGTGCACCATTTATATTTATAAATACGTTAGTACTACATATGTATACCTTGGTCAAGTATAATGGATAATACAATTGCAGTGTTCGAATTTATGGAACTATCAATGAACTCCGAAGCAAACCCCACCAAGCGAGCTAAACCGACAACAACAGCTTCTTTATTTTGGCCTTAAATGCGGCGCGAGAATTGCTAAATACATCGACGTCCAATAACCGACTGTTGTACGTCGCACATTTGGCGTACTGGTGCGCGGAGACCGGCTACTGTGCGTGTGCGGGTGATATAGAAATCGTGATGATACTTAACTTTATTAAGGACGTATACATATATAAAGAACGAAATAGTCTAATGTTAGTAGGTATTTACATAAAAAAAGGATTATGGTTAGGGAATTCGTGTCACCGTTCCAACTCGATGGTTTAATTTCTTTACAGAAAGGAATTTCTAATTTCCGGTCGCCTGATGGTTTGTCGTCAGAAATATCATTATTAAACACGCAATTAATAGATCAGAAAATATATATCTGGGCAGTGTTTCCACTGCGGATGGGAAGTATGATAGGGATGTTGAAAGAAGAGTGAACGCGGGAAATAGTGTTAACGGTACCCTGGGGTCACTGATCGGCAGTCGAAATGTCAGTAACAAAGCTCGGCTCGCTATACACAATGCCATGTTGGTACCAACACTGATGTATGGAAGCGAGACGTGGATATATCAGAATACGCATGAGAGTAGTGTTAATGCAGTAGAAATGAGGTCGTTGCGTCGGAAATGCGGCGTTACTATAGCGGACCGCATACGTAACCTCGAAATACGGAAAAGAGTAGGTATAAAAGAAAGCATAGGGATAAAAATAAGGTAAGGCATGCTACGATGGTTCGGGCATGTTGAAAGGATGAGCAAAGAAAGATTGACGAATCAGGTATATAATGCGAAAGTTGTGGGTAAAAGGTGCCCTGGCAGACCAAGACTTACATATCACGATCAAATGAATAAAACACTGAAGTTGCATTAAAAAGCCTTCGCAACAAAAGGGCATGTATGAAAAGGTTGATGAATGTCGACGAAGCGAAAGAGGTATGTCGTGATCGTGTCACGTGGCGCTCAATTGTATCTGCCTACCCCGCAAGTTAATTCGCAATATTAATTCTTTACCACTTTGCACTAACTGCTTAATATCTTGATGCTCACATGACCTATCTATCATATACCTAGGTATATGATGGTAGGCGGAGCAAGGGTTCCAAGAATGGGACAAGACACGATAAGTGTTGGGTACTCCTGAGCAGCTCAGGGCTCCGGAGACACCGGCTTTGATTAACATCAATATTATACGCAGTTGGTGGTTGTGTTTTCCTTTGTTTTGGGAGAAATTAGGCTGGACCAAGAGGCCTGATGTTGACTCCACAGAGAACACCTAAACCTGCTTATTTCACACGGCGATAAATATCAAAACTCGCAACGGAATGGTATGAAAAGAGGACTTACGTGAGGATCGGGATGCAGGATAACTTTTGATCACTGCGTTGGATGCTTCCACACTTAATTTCACTCTTTTATAAAATAATGTTTGTAAATCGCACGCGCACGTTTGGCAACCCACTTTTTTCTTCGTCGTTCTCGCCTCGGCCACATTGGCGCTAGGCTCGGGTGTCACGAATTAGATCACGTGACACACAAGATGACAGGGCGCGCGATATTTAAATTCTTGATATGAACGGTTTGGAGAAGGAACGTAATTAGGAACACCAGGGAGGGGAGGATGATACAAGGACTGTTACGAAGCCCCGACATTTCCCCCCACATGAAATCAGCAAGGGATTTCACAAAGTGAACACTGTGGTGCCCAAATCCTGTCTCAACCATTAGATATATGTACTCGGATATTACAATGATTGCGGGAATTGACCTACTACAATATTTGACTTAAATTATAATACCTCAGAATACTAACAATTTTAAATTAAATCTAAATACTTTCTCAACTAAGAATTCTTAATCTAACTTACATTATAAAAATACAAAACAGATCTAGTTTGCTAGTGGTAAAGGACAGACCTTTACTACAGGCCTTTTTAGTGACCCTTTACTAGTACGCAACGTAACAACTCGGACTATACCATCTATACCCGGATGTACTTTTTCAATGCGACCTAATCGCCATTCTAAAGGAGGTAAATTGGGCTCCCTAATAGTGACCAGATCACCTTCGGCCAGGTTAGGCTTACTTGAGGAAAACCATTTAGACTTTTGTTGCAACGTATGCAAGTAGTCACGTTGCCAGCTTCGCCAAAATGACTGGGTCAATTTTTGTAGTAACTGCCAGCGAGAGCGAAGCGGCAACTTTGCATCGGCCAACTGTGGCTCCGGGAGCGAAACTAGCGGTCCTCCGGTAATAAAGTGACCGGCCGTCAAAACGTCTACTTCGCACGGATCTGACGAGAGAGCACAGAGTGGACGAGAGTTGAGCATCGACTCAACTTTAGAAATTACAGTTGAGAATTCCTCATAAGTGAGGGTTTGATTCCCAATGACACGTTTTAAGTGATATTTGGTGGACTTTACTCCACTTTCAAATATTCCCCCGAAATGAGGGGCCCCCGGAGGGTTAAATGTCCAAATAATGGATCTATTTGTTATCTGATTTTGTACATTTTCTGTTTTTACAAGTTCAAACATTTCGTTTAAATATCTCTTGCCCCCAACAAAGTTAGTGCCGCAGTCCGTGAGAATGGAGCGGCAGAGACCGCGCCGCGCCACGAACCGATCGAGAGCCGCAATGAACGCCTCGGTTGATAGTTCGGTTACTAGTTCTAGGTGAACTGCCTTGGTCGATAAACAAATTATCAGGCATAAATATACTTTATAGGAACGCGCATTACGTCTTCGGCTTTCTTTACATAAGAACGGTCCGCCAAAGTCTATGCCGACATTTTGGAAGCACCTAGCTTGATTTATTCTGGTAGCTGGTAAATCGCCCATAGTCGGCTGACTAATAACTGGCTTTACTTTAAAACACTTTACGCATTTAGACAGACGCGAACGTATAAGATTTCGAACGCCTAGAATCCAATACTTGCGTTGTATTAAAGATTGTAACGTACGCGGCCCGCAATGTAAATACTGTAAATGAAAATGATCGACTATAAGCGTAGATAATTTGTCTTTCTTTGGCAATAGAAATGGATGTATCGAGTTTTCTGTTAAACTTGAATTTCTTAACCGTCCCCCCACACGGAATACTCCCTCCACGTCTAAATAAGGGGACAGTTTTTGTACATTTCGACCACACGGAAGATTTGCCTTGACCTTTTCGATTTCGCCTGCGAACGATATAGATTGTACGTATTTAATAATAAATATATGAGTATCTTGCAACTCCGAGGTGGTCAGTGGGGTCAGACGACGACCGGCCACTGGCAGCCTGCAGTTGGTAATAAACCGTCTTATCCAAGACATAACACGCTGTAATCGCGAAAAGGAAGAAATATTCTGCACTAAAGAGTTGATTATGCTATCCGTGGTGTCAGATTGAGTGAGATGGACTACTGACTTAAGTTCTGGAACTGTATCTGTAATATTTATGCGACTAGATGGCCAATCGGACGGAGCGTCGACGAGCCATGCTGGACCGAACCACCACATGGGACAGTCGGCAAGCTGGGAACAACTAAGTCCACGACTACAAAAATCCGCAGGATTATCTTGAGTAGATACGTGACGCCAGTGTGATGTTGCTACGGCGTCAATAATCTGCACGACCCGATGCGCGACAAAAGTTTTTAGGCGGTGCGGTTCGGTGTGCAGCCATGACAAAACGCAACTACTGTCAGTAAACGCTGTTACGCTACTAATATTTAATTTATCGCTAAGCAAAGTGTACATGTGTTTTAATACGCGAGATAATAAAACTGCCCCGCACAGCTCTAAACGATTAACTGTCAGCGGTTTGAGCGGAGCTACCTTGGACTTAGCAATTAATAACTGAACCTGGGCACTATTTTTTGTACTAGCCCGTAAATAAACGCAACAGCCATATGCCTTAGTAGAACCATCACAAAATCCAATTAATTGAAACTCTGTTACTAAATTTGGAACAATTAAACGTTGTAACCGGATTGTTTTTAAATTATTTAATTCCGACAGGAAGTTTTGCCATTCCTGGGCAACATCTCTCGGTACAACGTCGTCCCAATCTAATTTTATACGCCAAAGATTTTGAATTAATAATTTTGCTAATAATATAGTAGGTGTCAACCATCCTACCGGATCATAAATACGCGCAATATGTGAAAGTATTGAACGTTTTGTAAACTCGACGTTTGGTTCAGAAACGGAGTAGGTGAAATAATCACCAGACGGGTCCCACTGGACGCCTAATATTTTTAACGTATATTGATTGCTATCCTCACAAAACTGTTTTGGGGATTGACAATGTTCTGAAGGAATTTGTGCGAGGAATTCTTTAGAATTGCTACTCCACTTCCTAAGATCAAATTGAGCACTTTTTAATAAATCGACTAATTGATTTTTTAGTTCCAATGCGTCACTAATAGATTGCGCACCGGTCAATGCGTCGTCCATAAAAACGTCCGTTCGCAGTACCTCGGCCGCGCGCGGCCAGCGATCGCCCGCGTCGTCCGCTAGTTGTCGCAGCGTTCTAATCGCTAAATACGGCGAGCTACTAACACCGTAAGTCACCGTATTCAGCTCGTATTCGACAACCGGATCGGACGGCGAGTCGCGCCACAGTACGTGCTGACAATGTCGATCTTCGGATCTTAGTAAAATATTTCGATACATTTTTGATATATCTGCCGTAAAAACAACAGCATGTAATCGAAATTTAGTTAATATTTCTACAATATCCGCCTGTAGTTTAGGGCCTGAGAATACTATATCGTTTAGAGACAATCCGTTACTCGTTTTTGCACTCGCATCAAACACGACTCTCAGCCGAGTAGTCGTGCTGTCTGGACGAATGACGCAGTGATGTGGAATCACGTAACGTGCCGAAATATTCGAAGCTATGGGCTGCATGTGTCCCAAAGCCGTATATTCGCGCATAAAATCGACGTAGTCCGCTCTTAATTGATCGTGACGACCTAGACGCCGTTCCAGATTAACTAAACGTGTAAACCCATGCTTATAAGAATTTCCAAGATCTGAGCTTGGCTGTTTTAACAAAATTGGTACAACGTATCTACCCTCTTTATCGCGAGTGACTAACTTTGAGTACATACTTTCGCATTTATCGTCATCTGGTATCGCTATCCGAGTCCGGGGCGGTTCTTCTACTTCCCAAAAACGTTTCACGACATCTTCGAGATTAAGAGTAGAAGAAACCAATGCCGTTACCTCTGAACCGGGTCTATCATGACATTCTAGTTTTCCCGTGAGTACCCAGCCAAACACGCTGTGTAGTGCGGTGGGTAGGCCCGGGCGGGGTGTAAGCCGCTGTCCGTCATAAATGTCATGAAACATTTCAGCGCCTAGCAACAATTCGACGTCTGACGGTTTGTCGAAGTCGTCGTCAGCTAACAATAAATGTTTATAATTCTCGCGTACAGATAAAGGGATCTCTGTCATAGGTAACCGCGACGTAATATTTGTAAGAACGACGGGTTTAATATTGAAGTGAGGCAGATCGGACGTCCTCGGTCTTACCGTGCAAGACGTGACCCCTCTTACTTGTTGTACTGAGTTCTGACCTAATCCAGAAACAGAAATATTGCAACGTCGCAAAGGAAGCGCGAGCCGTTGCGCACAAGATGCTGTAATAAAACAATCTTGTGCTCCGCTGTCGATAAGCGCGCGGACAAGGTGAGCGTCGCCCGTGGGAGATGTAACACGCACCACGCACGTGCCGAGTAGCACGAGTGTGCGGCTGTGCCCCACGTGCGCGAGGCTGCTGCTGGTGGACGGGACGGGCTCGCTGGCCTGGACACTGGCGAGGACGGCTGGAGTCGCGACGTCGTCGGAGTGCAGGAGCGAGTGATGTCGACCGCCGCATTTTGAGCATTTTGACTTTGAAAAACACTCGTTGACACTATGTTTAGGTCTTAGGCAATTAAGACACAGAGACTTGGCGTTTACAAAATTTAAACGACCTTCATGATTGAGAGAAATGAATTTATTACAGGAATATAAATTATGCTCATTTTCACAACACAAACAACGTTTTATATTATATTTCGATTGAATTTGTGTTGTTAAGTTATTACTTTTATAATTGGACTTAGTTCTGTTGTTGGCCGGAAATTTTGTAGGTTTAGACCCGCTTTGGTATGAGTCAACGATTTTATATTCAGTCGTTTCTAATATTTTGACGTAATTTTTAAGGAAATTTAACAGCTGATTAAAGGTTGGAATATTTGAATCGTTTTGTAATTCGAATCGTTTTCGCGTATCCAAATCTAACGCCCGCGACGACAAATGAAACAATATAAAATCCCCCAAGTTGTCTATTTTCATTTCTTTTAATGCATTTACCGACTCAAACAAAACGTTGACTAACCTAGAGAGGTCATTGACATTTCCATTTTTTAACGGCACGAAATTATAAATTTTGTCTAAATAAGTTGCAGCGATTATTCGATCATTTTGAAACCTTTCGTATATAGAATTGTATACTACAGGATAATTTGTATCTGTGACTGGCAAACCTTTGGCCATGGCCAGTGCTGAACCGCTAAGACAAGAAATAAGATAATGAAATTTTTCTATATTTGACAAAGATTTATTATCCTGAACTAACCGCCCGAATGTGTCGCGAAAGGTCGGCCAGTGTTCAATATTACCGTCGAATTTTGGTAATTCTATCTTCGGTAATAACGCAACCGATTTTTCGTATTTCGGTTCACTTTCCGAAACATTTTTAACCTTTTCGTTGCTAAGCAATGTTTCCGATATTTCTAAAATATCGTAATACATTTCGTCAACGGCCTCTGCCCGCTTCATGTCCACGGAAACGGTTGGGTGTAATTTTAAATTTAATGTATTTATTTCCACGCATATTTGTAGAAATTCATCTCGTATGTTATCAAGATTTTTAAATCTTGAACGAAATGCTCCTATCTTTTTTTTATTACTCTGTGCTTCTCTTGCCAGATCATATACGATTTGTATGGCTCGAAATATGTACTCTTGCTTACTTATTAGCGAAGCTAATTGTTCTTTCGACATTTTTGTTATTATAAAATAATATTAACTGCAGCAATATAGCAAACTACGTATAATTCCAAAAAACAATGAGTTGCAAATTCATACAACAGAAACCTAAACGCAAAATTAATGAATCACAAGTACTTTTAAAATTGAACGTTATAATCCTACCAATTTAAGACGCTATCCGAGTACATACAACCATGAAGAAAACACAAGACCACACAAACTGGACGTATAATACTGATGCATTATTTTTTTTTTATCGAATGAACTTATTTTATACATTAGGTAAAGAGTTTTCGTATGAAATTGAACCTTTTTAATGGATATAAAACTTTCCAAGGGTATTCGCGCTCGTACAGGACCAAATCAAAAGTTGATGTTGGGTACTCCTGAGCAGCTCAGGGCTCCGGAGACACCGGCTTTGATTAACATCAATATTATACGCAGTTGGTGGTTGTGTTTTCCTTTGTTTTGGGAGAAATTAGGCTGGACCAAGAGGCCTGATGTTGACTCCACAGAGAACACCTAAACCTGCTTATTTCACACGGCGATAAATATCAAAACTCGCAACGGAATGGTATGAAAAGAGGACTTACGTGAGGATCGGGATGCAGGATAACTTTTGATCACTGCGTTGGATGCTTCCACACTTAATTTCACTCTTTTATAAAATAATGTTTGTAAATCGCACGCGCACGTTTGGCAACCCACTTTTTTCTTCGTCGTTCTCGCCTCGGCCACATTGGCGCTAGGCTCGGGTGTCACGAATTAGATCACGTGACACACAAGATGACAGGGCGCGCGATATTTAAATTCTTGATATGAACGGTTTGGAGAAGGAACGTAATTAGGAACACCAGGGAGGGGAGGATGATACAAGGACTGTTACGAAGCCCCGACAATAAGAAACCAAATGAAATGAGAATTAAAGCTGAACAAATCGGAATACAGAAGGAATTGGTGTATGACAGTCATTGATATTGACGTGCAATTCAAAATTGATTGTATAATTGTTTCACGAACAATATGCGGACCTACATGATGCAAGTATAAAACACGTTCTTCTTCGACAAGAGATTCTCGTGTTTTTTTAAGTAAATGTTAAAGACACTAATATTTTTATATTTTTAATTACAGGGAAATGAAATCAAATCATTTATTTCCTTAGGTTAGTACACAACACTTGGATATTGTCAACATATACAAAAATATACTATCGGCAGCCATGGCTGAACCGAATCTAACATCAATACAATAATAATAAATAAAACATTGTTGCCTTAAGAGAGGATTTTTAGAGGAAATAAGAATTTACAACTAGATACTTAAAATTTAATTCGAGGCTGTAAAAAGGCCGTGTCAGCTTACAATCTAATAATATTTATGTCCTTAAATATAAATTCGTGGCTATAAAATGTCCATGTCTGCTTACAATCTAGTAATAATAATATTTATCTCATGTATTATTTATATCACTAAATGCCAATTGTGAAAAATAAAATAAAACAAGGACTTAAACAAAAAAACTGCAGCAATAAAAAAAAAAAACTAATTTAATGAAGAGATTTAGCCAAAACATTACGGAGGAAGAAGTAAAAAAATAATTAATATTTATCGTACTAGTTTAAATATCATTATTACAGCCCCTAGAACACAGCGACCTAGACCTCCACTGTTGGAGATGGGCCTTCTAGAATTGAATCTGGAGAATTTGGCCTACACTCGCCACGCTGGCTGGACGGTTTGGCGAGGATATGATGTCAATTTTGAATGACAATTTATTAACGATTTCACAAGTTGGTATTAGTGGAACCGGGACCGAATGGCTCAACGTGCTCTCCGACGCACGGGAACGGTGGTGTTATAAATCAACAAATGTACGTAAGAAAAGTGTATTTCTCATTGGTACATGCCGGGTGGGTTTGAACCGACCTTTGTAGGATTTAAGGAACGCGTTCTTACAACCGAGCCACCACGCGCAAGTTTTAATATAACAAAGTGAAAATACGAAAATTTGTTTGGTTTGGTTTGATCGTGAAATCGTTTTATGAAAACGTGAAAACACGGCCTTTTTATGTCCAATGATCTGTCGTGGAGTTGCCATGTGTTCGAGATTAGTAGGAAAGTATTCGCCAGTATGCACGTGTTGAAGCGGTTACAGTTTTTTATTCCCATCAAGACGAATCTGACCTATTATAGATTATGCTGACGTCTGCTATCCTGATCTTACTGAAGAGCTACTAAATAAACTGGATCGCCTTCTAAACTTATGTATCCGATTTGTTTTCGGCTTGCGTAAGTATGACCACGTCTCCCATTTTTGTACACAGTTAAATTGGCTCAATATCCGCTTTCGCAGGTCAGCACCTCTTCTTTAGTTTCTATACAATATTATTTACAACCCTATAGTTCCCTCTTATCTTAAAACACACTTTGAATTTCTTTGTGATTCGCACGACCGCCCTGAACCTTCGGTCTTCCCATAACAACCACCCCAATATTCAGATTCATTTACCGTATCGTCTGCTCGCCAGTGGAACAAACTTCCACTGACCATCAGACAAGCTCCTTCCATTCACATCTTTAAAAAACTACTTAATACTTTCTTTTTAAACAAGCAGAACAATATATTTTAACTCCACAAATTTCTAAGTCCTAATAATATATTATCTTCATATATGTATATCTACTATAATACGTATATACTGATGAGTATTTATGTAGTTATGTATACTTACTATTTATGTAGTTTAATGGTTAGAATTGCACCCCACATATTTATACTGTCTCACTCTCCCAAAGGTTAGCTGGTAAAGCCGAAATGGCTTTAAGTTCGCCTTTGTACATACTTTGTACGTGGATATGTCAGAATACGCATGAGAGTAGAGTTAATGCAGTAGAGATGAGGTCGTTGCGTCGGATATGTGGCGTCACCTTGACGGACCGCATACGTAATGACGAAATACGCAAAAGGGTAGGTATTAAAGAAAGCATAGGGACAAAAATAAGGAAAGGCATGCTCCGATGGTTCGGACATGTTGAAAGGATGAGTGAAAAGAGATTGACGAACCAGATATATAATGCGAAAGTCGTGGGTAAAAGAGGCCCTGGCAGACCAAGACTTACCTATCACGATCAAATAAATAAATCAATAGCTGAAGGTGCAGCAAAGCCATCGAAACAAACGGGCATGTATAAGAAGGTTGATGAATGTCGAAGAAGCGAAAGAGGTATGTCGTGATCGTGACAAGTGGCGCTCAATTGTCTCTGCCTACCCCGCAAGGGATTTGGCGTGAAGATATGTATGTATGTACATACTTTTAAGTAAAGTGCAATAAAGTATTTAATAAATAAATAAATAAATGTGCTCAATACCCGCTCTAGAATACAAACTGGTTTATTTCCTCTAAACTAAATTAAGTAAGCACTGAAATCCCTTGGCGCACTCCAATCGCACTAAGTGACTTGTATGTAACATGTAAATGTGCATCTATTACTCGTACTTTAAAAACAATACATCAGCTTCTAGAACACAGTGTCCTAGATTTCCACTATTGGAGATTAGCCTTCCAGAAATTTCTGAGGAATTTGGCCTAAACTCACCACGGTAGCCAGATAGACGGGTTGGCAAAATTCTGATGCATTTGATTCATGTTCTGGTATAGAATACGGCCGACGATTTGTTATGATGGGGCTTGAATAAAGTTGGCTATATATTAAGCCTGCTCCTCAAAAAAATTGTTTATTTTGTCTATCACGGCCCATTTACAGCTATGAAGTTATGTTTAATTGAAATATCATTATTAGTATTTAGATTATAAGATGACGTCTTTTATTATTATTTTATTATTGTTATTTTTATTTTTTTATTTTATACATTTATAATATTATCTGACATAATTATTAAGTATTTAGAATGTAAACTGACACGGCCTCTTTACAGCCACGATCTTATTTAAGTAGTTTCTAAGTTAGTTAGTTTTACTTGCTTGTAGCAATAATGTTGTGCATAGCATACATAAATATGGATTATTGCCTGTTTACGGTTCAACCATTATTACCACTTCGATTAGTACATATGTTTTGAAAATTGCATTGATTTAATTAGTTCTGACTGTATCCAAGTTGTTTTGAGAGAACCAATGGAAATAAATTATTTTGATTTGATTTTGATTTGTACGTCCAGAGTACGCCTAATAATTCTCGTATCACGTCTCGGACTTCGTCGAAACGGCGTTAATCAAAATCACCGCGGGGTAAGAGCACGTAAACAAAATCGTAATTACAGACAAGCGTAGGATATAATATGTTTGTATACTCATAAAAAGTAGTCTATCGGATGTCGGTCCTTTGTTAAATAAATTAGTTTCGGTCTACCAAATTACGCTCGAAACACAATGGTATTAAAATTTAATAGATGTTGCATTAGGACCAAAAATAGGTTATATATACATTAAACGGTCTTTCATTAAGCGCTTCCTATCTTTAAATTTAAATAAAACAAAACGTGTGTAAGATATCATCGTATTTTTTTATTCGTTTGAAAGACCTTAAGATGCCACTATGTATGGAATATAACATTGCTCAAATATCTGCCACGGATTCTCTGGATGGAACGCATCCGAAATGTCTAATTTACCATGACTCTGGCGCATAAATCAGGCTGAATTTGACTGATGGCATAGGTAATGGCATGTAAAGTCAGTCCCGGCTCCAATAATATTAACTTGTGAAATCGTTAATAAATTGTCATTAAAAATAGATATCATATCCTCGCCAAGCCGTCTGGCCAGCGTAGCGAGTTTAGGCCAAATTCTCCAATATCTGAAAGGCCCATCTCCAGCAGTGAAGGTCTAGGACGCTGTGTTCTAGGGGATGTAATGAATTAATGTAATACGTTATGTTGGCTTTGAGGACCGCTGTAGTTTATTTTTTGTAGCATACACCTGCGACTTAAGAAAACACCACAAGAAAAATTCTAACGGGTTCAAATGACGACCGTAAAATGGGCCGATTGGCCAGCTTGGCGAGTGTAAGCCAAATTCTCCAGGAATACCTGGAAGGTCAATCGTCAACGGAGGAGGTCTAGGACTCTGTGTTCTAGGTCTATAATGATAATGATGATGATTAAAACAGCAAGTAAAGTATCATCACGACCGTATCCCTCCAGGAGTGGATTTAAATACTTTTAAGGTGTAATATAAACAACTAAATCTCAGGTTCGTGCAAGCGCCGAGGAACCGAGTTTTAAAGAAATTTTATATTTGACGCGGTATCTATGATTAAGAGACAATGTCGAAACCTATCTATATGTTAGTACAGTCAGCCCGTCTCGAAAATATGCTCTACCTATTATTCAGAATAAATTTACATACTATGTTTATGTATGTGGACAAAAAGCTTGCGACAATACGTATTATCAAAGACATGTTATAAATTATGATTAAGACGGACACAATAATGTAATTCATTATGTACATCTGAAATTACATTTTTAAAATTTTATTCTTTAAAATTTGGTGCTATTTTATAACGCTCTACCACCATTATTTTGGTTTTGTCATTATTTCTATGTGATTAAAATTGTTTTAAAACACAAATTAAAAATAAAACTAAACTACATAAAAATATTTACCAATGACTTGATCATGTGGCAGTGTGCCAAGAACACTCGCAGCATTTCCCCGCTGCACAGCGATGCTGATTGCTGCGCGAAAAAACTGCCAGCCCTTTAGTCACATACAGCGTTAACCAGCCGCTTAGTCAGTTCTTTAAATAACCTCTTAGCGCTAGACATGTCTAAACACACTTAAATAATTCGTCGCATTAGATAGAATACTAGAAACTTATCTAATGCCCCGCTGGTTAAATTCATTCAAATAAACGTGACGTAGAATGTATAGTTTTATTTTATTTTATATTGAAATAGACTTTAATCGTTTTAAAGTAATATCGTTTATTTTTATATATTTTTTATTAAGTTCGTGGATTTAAATGAATATTATTTTTTTGTGGTATTTCTCGAGTTTGGTACGCTAAAGACATTGACGAGCTTGCCACTTGTCATGATGGGTCTATAGTACAGTTGGCTAAATGTAAATCCGCTTCTTTATAAGCGTGGATTCTGACAGCCCCAAAAGGGATACGGTCGTGATGAAACTATGTACTTTTATGTAAGCCGCTGGTGTGTTTGAGAACTGGAATACAGGAGTCCGAAAAACAATCTATTAGCATCTTGCATTCCTTTCATCCTCGTACATGACTTCGACATGGTAAGAGGTGCGCGAGGTCCATGAATGTTAGTAACTGGAATCAGTTTCTAATACTATATTCCCGCCCCGGCAGACTGGGAAAATTACCACCATCAGTCCGCCTACCACCTATTTGTTGTTCTCGTTGAAAGTATGTGCCATTTGCAATGATGTCAAATGCCAATTATTACTTTCAAGGAGAACTAATATTGTAAGCTTGCCATGGTGATATTTATATAAAAATAACACCGCTTGAAACAAGACTTACTATAAAAGTATATAATAATATAGTTAAAATAATAATAAAGTTAATATAATTTCATACATTTTTGCGCCTACCTTACAATTAATTACTCAAGAGAAGCTAGGATAGAATGTCTAGAGTATAAGCCCGCCTTTGTCTTTGTGCTATAAAGATTCAAATATATATACATATATAAAATTTGTAAAATATATATATATATATGTGGGACGCTACTTGCGTCGACACCCTTGCTAGATCTCATCTCCAGGGCACCTCTGCCAGGACTGGGGCTGCAGCGGACTTGGCTGAAAAGGCCAAAAGTCGCAAATACGAGTCGATTAGCAACGACTACGTGTTTGTGTCTTTTGGTCTTGAGACAATGGGTCCGTGGGGGCCAAGTGCAAAGAAGATCTTTAAAGAGTTGTCTAAGCGCCTGGTTAATGCTGTATCTGACAAGGGGCTGGCAGTTTTCTCGCGCAGCAAATCAGCATTGCTGTGCAGCAGGGTATCGCTGCAAGTGTTGTTGGCCACACTGCTACAGAAACAAATCATGGGTGAGTTTTTTTTTTGTTATTTGTTTTTTTTTTTTTTTTTATTTATTTCTAATTTAGTTTTAATTTTTATTTCATAATTAACTTCGAATAAAATCTTTATCTTATTGTAGTCAAATATCCATTAGATACTGGGACCGTCTTCTCATTAAGGCTTCAACCGGACGAGGTTGGCGCTGCAGATTGCCGCGTTGCACCTTGTGTGGTGGAGCTATGTACCAAAGAAATTAACAACAAAAATACTAGGTTCAAGCTACGAGTGTTACGTCTATGCGTATAGTAATTAGAAAAAATATACATTTGAGAACACTGGTAGCCGAATGTTTTCATTCATGGTCAAGCTGAGGATAAGCCGACAAAGTGCGGGTCTGGAATTCCATAGAAACCAATTGTAAATGAGTTGGTCTACAGAATTACAGAACGCAGTCACGTATGTTTGGAAAAGTGTTAAAATATTTTACAAGATAAAAGATTGTAGACGTCATATTTTACGTACAACTGAGAATTTATAATTAATTTAGTTTTAATATTCTTGCAGGCTATTGTGTATTTTGTTTTCATCCATATTACTTATACAGGGTGCGCCAGAGAAACTTACTTATTTGAAAGGTCATTAAAAACAAAAGTACTTCAGTTAAATTTTAATTTTAATTTTATTTTAGAATACAATATCCCAATATATTTTTTATATAGACTTGAAAATTACATCGGTTAAATGGCGACCCCCATTGCGCATACAGTGATTAAGTCGATTTCTGAAGTTAGTGTCCACTCTTTGCAGCATATCAATCGGTATGTTGACAATGGCGTCGCGAATGTTATTTTTAAGGTGAGCTATTGTCCGTGGCCAATCGACATAAACCAGGGATTACAAATAACCCCATAAAAAGAAATCGCATGGAACCAAATCTGGAGAGCGAGCCGGCCATGTGAGATCGCCTCTGAGAGAGATAAGCCGGTCGGGAAAATGTTGTCGCAACAAATTCATTGAGCCTCGTGCTGTGTGTGCTGTGGCTCCATCTTTCTGAAACCACACATCCTTAGCGTTTATTTCTTCGAGGTTTGGAAGAAATAAATCCTCGATTATTTCAATTAGAAAAGAAGCTCTCGACGGCGTATGCCCGCTGTTCTCTAGGCCAGAGCATGATGGCAACTGACTAGAGGCAGAAACCCCCCCTCACCCCTCTACCCACCAATGTCACCGCTCGGGAGTTTTTTCAAATAAGTAAGTTTCTCTGGCGCACCCTGTATGCGAAAGGAGGTTTGTCTGTATGTATGTTATAATTTTATTAAAGTTAAAATTTATTAAATGCTACCTAAATAATAAAAATAAACTAAACTATAAATTACAAATGTCCTCTAGAGACGTCCATCCGAGATAGTCCCAAGAAGACAGAGTTTCTCCTCTGTATAGCGAGGCTAGAAATGTTGGCAGAAATAATTGTCAGCCTTCCTGTCTCCAGACCTTTCCGTCAGACGCTTAGACAACTCCTTGGCCAGGCGCCTTGCTGAAGGTTCCCATTGTCTCGACCCCAAACGGCGCAAATTCGTAACCGGTACCAAGGTTGGCGTATTTGCGCAACTGACAAGGTCGTCTGGATGTGAGATGGAGCTAAAGTGTCTACACATGTCGCATCTCACACCAGAGACCTGCCAAGTTTGCACGGCTTAACAGTCATTCCGTAGGGTTTCATGCTATCGCTCTGCACAATCCGAGAGGGTTCTATGATTGCAAGTATACAAGAAGTGACAAGAGTCCTACGGATGATGTCGTTGAGAGCCGCGTGACGAGGAATGCGGCCAGCTTCACTTCTAGCACAAAACAGCCCGTGGTGTCCGAGATGATCTACTTATTATCTATGTACTAGTTTTGACTTAATGCCTATAATAACTGAAAGAATTGGGCCTTAGAAGGTCTTCGTCAGTACCTACAATTATAGAACGAGCTTCCAAGACTCTTCAAAATTTGGGGCTAAAAGTGACAGTACATAACATAATCCACTATTTTGACAATGGCGCTTAAGTAATGGATTATGGCTTCTGGAGTCCTTTAATCGAAGTATAGAAAATCATCATGTTAGGCCGGTATAGTGGCCGACTGATGTCGGTCATTAGTGAATGTCGTCAATTGCTCCCATTCTTAGAGGCTACGTACCGCTTACCATCTGGCATGGCGGAGTCAAATGTCGTCTACACACAAAAACCAAAAAAAAAACTATAATTCTATAGTACCAAATGCATGAAATGTTATTAGAATTAATGGGAATATAAAATAGTTACGATATTTTTAATGTATTTTAGTTATCAATATTCTGATAACGTTTTGCGGAATGAATTTTGTTCTCATAACCCGTTCATTAGGGGCGTGCAAAATGCGATCCGATATGCTGCGATAACGTAAGCGATAATATCTGAGCTCCAACTTCTTCGACTGATTTACAAAGCTTGCTTAGCATATGTTTACGTAGAATTATCATTTTTAATCAAGAAAATTGCTTAAATCATATCCATTTGTCGATTTTCTTAGCGTTTATTTTATTTATTATAACATAGCTGAATAGCGACTGTCGCTTAATTATCGCAAACTGTATGACGGGCGTCGCTTATCACCGCGCGTACTGAGTAT
The DNA here is from genome assembly GCA_910589645.1 of Tinea semifulvella. Classification (NCBI taxonomy): domain Eukaryota; kingdom Metazoa; phylum Arthropoda; class Insecta; order Lepidoptera; family Tineidae; genus Tinea; species Tinea semifulvella. Next base: position 11,427,875 of record OU342599.1, read on the forward strand.
CGTGGTAAGAGGCACTTAGTTGTTGTCAAGCGCAATTTGTAATGAAATCCCTGTTTTTTATAAACTTAATAATTCTTCTATACATATATATAAAAATAATCTTGATAGTTACTACGACTATGACAATGATCATTTTAGTGTGTCATATTTCCTTTCACGATAAGTAACTTATTAGCACGTAGAATCCTTGTATTTCACTGCTTAAGATACGCCTTCAGTAGCATGAACAAAATCAGTTATCGTTCGACATAAAATATGTTTTAAGTTACAATTCTATTCGTTACGTCGCACTTAAAGGTTATGTCTAATATCCCGTACTTCATGTCGTCGATTATTATAGACTTCTCGATTGGAAAAACAGCGTTTGTGTGAGCTAGAGCTGCAGAACATATTTTTGGAGAAAGACAGACACTGTATATAGTGCTACCGTCTGGCCAGCACTATGCCGAATGTAGGCAGTCTTCAGAAATATGTTCGTAAAGGCCCATAGTCCAACAGTGAATTAAGATTTTTTTTTTCATTTTACTTTTCGATTATAACACTTTTCAGTGTGGGTACGTTATACATTATATATTGTGCACATCTTGAAAGCATTATTAAGTATATAACAGTATTCAAAAACTTACGAGCTTTATGGCTAGAATGTAAATATTATTCGTAAATTATACATACTAAATATACACTAATATCTAGTTGTACCAGATAATCATTTAAAAAACTGGTCTACTCACATTTTCTAAATAGCTCCAAACAAAATTTTTATATATGTATGTTTATTATTGTGTATGTATTAGTATTTAGTATATTTATATTAATAAGTAGCTTATACATAAGTAAGTTTATTATATAAGTATGTATATCTAATTGTTGTGTCACTTTTACTTTCATTGCACCTACAGATGTTCTAATTGTTTCCAAAGGTTTGGCTGTCAGAAAATGACTACGGGCATTAAGTCCACCTTTTGTACTTTGTGCATTAAAGTTTTGAAATAAATAAATAATATCTAGTTATGAAAATATAGTACACAAACACGCTACTATCCACACAAACTGTTGTGAATACCTACATAAACAGATTAAGAAAAAAACTTTGTCCAATTGTCCAAATTTTTATATCTCTTTCTTTCTTTCTATGTAACTGCCTCCGTGGTCTAGCCTAGTTCTAGTTCGATTCCTGGTCGGGACACAAATATATTTATTAATTTAAATAAAAACATTTAATTTATTTGTCATCGACGAGCTTGCCACTTGTCATGATTGGCCTATAGTAAAGTTGGCTAAATGTGAATCCGCTTCTTTATAAGCGTGGTTTCTGACCACCCCGAAAGGGAAACGGTCGTGATGATACTCTTTCTTTCTATGATGTGACGATAATGTCCTGTGTATTAATTTATTTTAGGTATCAATTACCAGGTAGGCAATTATATATACTTTAAAATTATTAATTAAATTTATTATTGTTTTAACTACTCTGTATAGTTCCATGCTTAGTAGAAGATTGCAGCTGACTTGCATAGCCTCTCTTAATTAACTATCAAACCGGAGGCACTCCCGATTAAGGCGAGGCTACCGGCTTTTGTGAAGAAGTGAGCCGAGCACCAGAGGTGACCGCACACGGAACTAATCTTGGCGACCCTTCGTCTGCTCTGGCTATTTTCTCGACTAGGAAATACCATATTAACTTAAACTTTACAAATTATTTATTTTTAGGTGGAAGGAAGGGATTAGTGTTGCCCAATATTGGTATTGCAGTCTTGCTTTTTTTGCGAAACCACCGATATGTTAGCAAGATCAATACCAGAGTAATCCTAGTCATGGTATTGCTTAAACTTTTTATCCAAATTTTGCTTAAAACATATATTTATTTTAAAATATTTATTTTTAGATTTAATGCATCGTGCATGCTTTTTCGAAATATCTCTAATATTGTTTTTATTAGTACGTGAAATAAACTAATTATTTCGCTCTGACAAGTTTGTTTGTGTTGATCAATAGATAGATAGGTAGATAAATTCTTTATTGCACAGAAAATAATACACTTTACAGTACATAGGCGAGCTTAATGTCTAAAAACATTATCTTACAGCTAACCTTTGGCTAAGCGGGGATTGTAAGGTGCATGACCGCTAATATTTGAGATAAAGATATTTATTGAGTTAAAAAACTTATAACTAAAAAAAGAAGGATATTAAATCTATAATATAACTACATACAATATATAGATAACACATACATATACTGGTAACATACTATATATATATATACTCGTATATAAGTTATGTAGAATCAATAAAACATTTATTTATTTAAATACTGCAATAAGCACTTAAAAATCTAGCACATAGGCGAGCTATAATGCTATAAGGCATTCTTCATGAAAGGTGATGGTCAGGATGAAGAAAATATTAAAATACTTAAATTACCATATATATATTGTTAGACTGATGACGAGTCCTGTATGTCTAGAAATAGAGCAATGACCAAGCGCTTGAAAACGTGGACAGACGTGGTTCTATTATTTTCATTGTAGAAAGGCGTGCTTAATGATAATAAATGAAAAAACAAGCTATTCGCCTTTTGTGAGCTCGACAATAAAAAATAAAATAATAAAATAACGTTTATTGGATCATAATCAAATAATTTCAGTTAGTGAGCACTGCCTTCTGGAAAAGAAATTCTGGGTTCCAGAAGGCAGTCTTCCTATAATGACACAATAAAACTATATGAGTACTAATCCAACATAAATCAGTAACAAAATAGCTTCGGAATGTTTCGAATAAAGTTGAGATAAAAACCATAATGAACAGCATATTTGTGGCAAGAATGTAGGATATTGTGTGAAGAAGTGTAAAATTCCTGGTTGATGGCATCCATCCCACAGGGGCCGGCTGATTGAGTTATAAGCTATAATGGCAATTCCATTTAGTTTTTGCCCATAGGTTTCTTACTGCATGCCGACACAGTTCATATAATCGTAATTTAAGGTGCCAACAGACAAGAATAAATCGGAATACTACTTGTAAACTATAAAATCTATACGACACCAAAATATACCAGTATCAATGTAAAAGATAAATTTAAATAAATAAAAATCTCCAAGACAGTCACAACCTTCCTCTTCGGTCTGCTTCTAACAATCAACTCAAAATTCCCCCTCACACTTCTAGCAGATATTCAGATTCTTTTACTGTTTTCGCTGCTCGAGAGTGGAATAAGCTTCCACTAGTAATTAGACGGGCGCCTTCAATAAATGTGTTTAAAAATCTACTCATTGCTCACTTTTTAAATAAACAAAATAATTTGTCATGATAACTACAAGTACCTATGCATTATAATTTTTATTTATTTTCTTAACATATTATCGTAAATGATTGTACCTATGTAATATAATACGAGTATCTATCTATTAGCTGTGTTTATATATTCATACGAGGGGCGTTCAAAATATTCTCGGTATTGATACGTTACAACCTCTTTTATATATATATTTGTTACTGGCCGCTAAGATTCATCCATTGACATTAAAAAAAAGTAAAATTGGAACCGAGATGTTCTTTTGTTTTTCTGCAATTGCCGAACAAACATGAACACCATGAGCGAATTAACAATTTTAACGAAATTAGAGCACCGATCCGTCATAAAATTCTTGACAAAACAGGGTAAAAATCAAAAAACCATAAAAGAGGAAATGGATTGTGTTTACCGTGAGTCTGCTCCTTCTTTATCTACTATTCAAAAATGGTCAAGCGAATTTAAGCGTGGAAGGGAGAGTATTGAAGATGACCCTAGACCTGGCCGGCCTGTAGTGGCTACCTCACAAGAAAATATTGATAAAGTGGAAAAACTTATATTGGAAGACGGCCGAGTGAAGGTAAAATCTATAGCTCAAGTAACCAATCTCTCTATTGGTACCGTACATGACATTATACATGACCATCTTAATATGTCAAAAGTAAGTGCAAGATGGGTTCCGCGAATGCTGACGCTTCTTCAAAAGGATATGCGTGTGGCTTGCTGTTCAGATTTTATCGACCTGTGTGGTGAAAATCCCGATGAGGTGCTGCAAAAAATAGTTACTGGAGATGAAACCTGGGTTCATCATTATGACCCAGAGAGCAAACAGGAGTCCATGCAGTGGCACATTAAGGGTTCAGCTCATCCCAAGAAGTTCAAGGTAATCCCGTCAGCTGGCAAGGTCATGGCCACAATATTTTGGGATTGTGAAGGAGTTTTGCTTATCGATTATAAAGAAAAAGGTGTAAATATCACAGGGCAGTACTACGCTAACGTTATACGTCAATTAAGAGATGCGATCAAAGAAAAGAGGCGAGGAAAGTTAACCAAAGGTGTTCTGCTTCTGCATGACAACGCCCCTGTCCATACTGCTCATATTGCCAAGGCAGCTATTGTTGAATGTGGGTTTGAAACTGTTACTCATCCACCCTATAGTCCGGACTTAGCCCCAAGCGACTTCTTTTTGTTTCCCAATCTTAAAAAGGATCTGCGTGGAAATAAATTTTCTGACGATGAAGCGTTGAAGACGGCCGTGGAGGAGCATTTTTACACCAAAGATAAAAAATATTTTTATGAGGGATTAAAAAAAATAATTGATCGATCTTATAAGTGTATGAACATAGGGGGGGAGTATATTGAAAAATAAAAATATCAAACTTTTCGTACTTGTTTGTTTTTATCCACATACCGAGAATATTTTGAACGCCCCTCGTACATAATATATATTTATGTTTATTATATATATTATTTTCATTATATATCATGTAAGTATTTATGTAATAGTATTTAAGTATTCTTAAGTAATTGTATGTATCTTAATGCACCCGAAATCCTCTGCCACACTCCCAAAGGTTAGCTGTTATAAAATGCCGGACGGCATTAAGTTCGCCCTTGTACACTACTTTTTAAGTTATTTTGTGCAATAAAGAGTTTATAAGTAAATAAATAAAAAGTACTTAAATAGTTTAAATTTAATAAGGTATAAATTAATATAAAATAAAGTAAAATAAAAAGTGTCCCGTAGAGACGATCCATCAGGGTTATACCCAAGGAGATTGGCATTTCCTCTCTATATAGCAAGCACAACGTCTCGACCCCAAACGGCGCAGATTTGTAACCTGTACCGAGGTTGGCGTATTTGCAGCAGAAACTGCCGCATCATGCCATTGGGTCTCTTGCCGTCGCTCCACGGAATCCCTGAGGGTTCTAGAATCGCGGGTTCCCCAGCAGTGATAAGAGCCCTTCGGATGATGTCGTTAGGAGCAGCGTGACGAGGAATCCACTTCTATCACAAGAAAGCCTATAGTGTCCGAGACGTTTGACGGATTCTTCACACCGACTATGGTGCAGGTGGATAGTCTGGGCACTACTAGATTAAGTTAAAATATTCCATAACCATGCGTTCAAAATATATTTTTATTAAATTTTATTGTGTCCCGACCAGGAATCGAACCCTGTACCTCCGAGTCTAAATCGGCGGACTAAATCGCTAGACCACGGAGGCAGATTTATATATATGTACATATATTTACACTGTACTACAAGAAATATGTTTTCCCAGCAGTGAAGGTCACCTTTGTGTTCTTACTTACTGTCCTTACTGCCCCTTCTTAAAAATCCTGTAAATACTGTATACGAGTATGTTCTGTTCATTACTCAATGCTCTGTAATCGTTAAGATTACATCATATAATTGCTAGGTGAGTAGCCCCCTTAACATAATCTTAGAGACAAGTTCTTGGCATTTGATTTAGTTTCTTGCTTGCTAAGAATTTAGAGTGACTAGTTTATTTAGAATTCTTTTTAATAGATATATGCATTTGCTTTATCTAATAAAGATATTAAAGTATATATTACGGAGTGTTTTAAAAATATCTAAACTTCATTATCACAGCCACTAGAAGAGAATTTGGGCTAAACTCGCCCGCTGTTGGTCAGGCGGGTTGACGAGGGTAAACTTCAACATCATAATTATCAGCATGTGTCTTTCCACTGCTGGATATAGGCCTCCCCCAAAGTTCGCCACTTGACACGATCTCCTGCCACCCTTATCCAACCCCGACCTTCTTCAGGTCATCCGTCCATCCAGCGGTGGGTCGTCCCACTCTGCGTCTTCCCGTACGTGGTCTCCACTCTAGAACTCGTCTACTCCATCGTTCATCGGTTCTACGACAGACATGTCCAGCCCATTGCCACTTCACCTTCTAATTTTGAAGGCTATATTGGTAACTTTGGTTCTCCGACGGATTTCAATTATATATTATTATTTTGATTTATCTGATGTTAGTTTCCTATTGATCGATCTCTTGTCTTAACATCAAACGGATACGGGGTTCCGTGTCAGGTTCAGTACAAAAAATGTGTTTGGGCGTATTTTTCATACTCATCCAGCTCGTCAAGTGGGTAATAAGCCGCGACAAAATAATCGGATGTCGCTTTGTGAACGCCGACATAATGTGCGAATGAATAAAACCGGTGGAGTACATTTAGATATTAGCTATTAAACATGGAATAACAAAAAAACGTCTTTAAACACAAAAAACAAAGAATATGTTTAGATAGATTTAAGCTATATTTATTTTATTATTATTATTACAAGCCAACATTTACAGCTAATGTCAAACACGTAGAGGCCCCCTAATTCATTAATCAACGTAATGTTTTTTGTAATTTTTAAGTCCACGCCTTCCCCTCGGTGATACGTGGTGAGGTTTAAGACTAACCCCCTACCCAAAATGACGTGTATTACCCACAAAGAATCTTAATTTTTTTAGATATAATCAACAAAACTATTAATTAACTGCCTCTGTGGTCTAGCGGTTAAGTCCGTGGATTTAGACTCAGAGGTACCGGGTTCGATTCCTGGTCGGGACACAAAAATATTTATTAATGTAAATAAATACATTTAATTAATATTTAATTTATTTGTGATATTTCCCGAGTTTGGTACGCTGGAGACATCGACGAGCTTGCCACTTGTCATGATTGGCCTATAGTAAAGTTGGCTAAATTTGAATCCGCTTATTTATAAGCATGGTTTCTGACCACCCCGAAAGGAAAACGGTCGTGATGATACTTTACTATTTTCCCCTTTGTAATGTTTCGCGATTTTTGCCGAACCCCCCCCCCCCCCCTTTCGAGCCTCACGTGATAATGGACGGCCCTTAGGGGCTCTTAGTCAATTTGTACAATTAATATATTAAATTCACACGCACTTAAACAATTGGCTAATATTTAAATATTTACGCCTAATACAAATAAAATTATCGTTTGTTGAAATTGTTCGCAACAAATACGGATAGTAACGGTATATCTTTTTGTATAAAAAGCAAACAATTTCGGTTAAAAACTAGTGTTGCCTAATACTACGAGTACGTCAGTGTCAGTTTTATGAATATCAAAATTATAGCTTAAATAAACTTCTCAATGTATAGCTGTCACTGGACGTTTTGGTTTAGGGCTACCGTAAATTTACTCTTCACATGTAAGATATGATTATATGAAACAGAAAACATAATTAATCATTGGCCGAGCTACTGGACGCCCTTTCTTACTCGCTGATTACACTTTTGTGAGGTAAGCACGGTTTCAAGCGTTAAATTGAAGAGGTTATTGTATCGTTACTATCTATGTGGTTTTACTTTAAAATTACATATTACAATTTTGATTAATAATCATCATCATCACGACCGTATCCCTGGTGTGGTCAGAATCCACGCTTTTTAAAAACATTTACTATAGCCTCATTATGACAAGTGGGAAGCTCGTCGATGTCTCAAGGAAACTCGAGAAATACTCGTATCACATATAAATTACATAAATTGTGTACCGGCCAGGAATCAAACCCGGTACTTTCAACTCTAATGCTGACTTCAAGAACCTCTAATGTTCGAAGAATGCCATATAGGTCCTAATATAACATAACCGTTGTCAAACAAGTAGTTTTTTTTTTTTATTAGGTGAAATTAAACGTCAATAGGTTACCGCTATAGTAACGCACTAAGCCGTGCTTGATCTCTTTTTCCTTCGATGGCCATATGTGATGCAGTCCTGATTTACTTCCAAAACACATTCAATCAAAAGTTTTTTTATTTTTTTTGTTTTGATTGAGTAAATTACTCTTAGTTATTACGATACAACTCTGTTGTTGATTAGAATCATTACAGACCCTAGAACACAGTCCTATACTGCTGGGAATTCTGGAAATATTAATAAATTATTTTAAATGATTCTACTCCTACTAGTAGAAGACTAAGCAGCAAAGTGGGCCAAAGAGTAAGCTGTTAGCAGAAGAGCAGCAGCTTAGCAGATTCGAGTGACCTGTTAATGTTTAATCTAACTGAGAAAGGAATCTGCAAGGAAAACTCAGCTATATCAGATTTACAAAATTCAAATATATAATATAATATGTACGGCCAAAACATAATCTCTAATCCAAATTTTGATATTCGGCATGTGATTGGTTGTTAGCTTGTCACTATTATTTTAATAGACATATACGATAAACATTTAAAAGATAATCAGCCTTTAACTGGCGGGTAGTTTTTGTATTAATCAAGTCCTCTAGTACTTAAGCTGTCATGATGTTATTTTAAACATTTTTCACACCTAAACTTGGAGTCCTTCAAACGAAGTGTGAAAAAGCATCTTTATAGGCCGGCATAGTGGTAGGGACTGATGTCGGTCGTCTGAGGCTGGCGTTAGTTGCTCCCATTCTTGGACCTCGCGTACCGCTTACCATCAGGTGGGCGCGGTGTCACATGTCGTACTCCGTATAAAAAAAAAAAAAAAAAACTATATTATTTTTTTCTACTCAAACTGAATTTTGTTAGGATAATTTATATAAAAATGTATATATAACTGTGAATACAATTTAGCCCAGTAGAGATGAGGTCGTTGCGTCGGATATGCGGCGTCACCTTGATGGACCGCATACGTAATGACGAAATACGCAAAAGGGTAGGTATTAAAGAATGCATTCCGATGGTTTAGACATGTTGAAAGGATGAGTGAAGAGAGATTGACGAACCAGATATATAATGCGAAAGTCGTGGGTAAAAGAGGCCCTGGCAGACCAAGACTTACCTATCACGATCAAATAAATAAAACAATAGCTGAAGGTGCATTAAAAAGCCATCGAAACAAACGCGCATGTATGAGAAGGTTGATGAATGCCGAAGAAGCGAAAGAGTCGTGATCGTAACAAGTGGCGCTCAATTGTCTCTGCCTACCCCGCAAGGGATTTGGCGTGAAGATATGTATGTATGTATGTATGTAATTTAGTCCAAATTTAGACAAATCTTGTCGTTTCTTAGCATTCCATGTATTCATCGTGCGGGGTATATCCTATGTGAGAAAGAAAGGAGAGGATCGGCTTGTCGAGGTTACGGCCGACTATGCGCAATAAATAACACGCTTACAACCCACTTCTGCTCCTCTCCATCCAACCAAATAGTCTATCATATATTTTAGGTGAAACGGTGTTATTATTATATAAATATCACCATGGCAAGCTTACAATATTAGTTCTCCTTGAAAGTAAAATTTGGCAATTGAGATCATTGCAAATGGCACATACTTTCAACGAGAACAACAAATAGGTGGTAGGCGGACTGATGGTGGTAATTTGCCCGGTTTGCAGGGGCGTGGAAGTATCCACCGTTCGTGCCGATAACCCAGTAAAATGTATCCACACGTTTCGGGATCAGGCTTAAATTGTCGTCATGCACAGTCAAGCCGGCATAAGTGTTGGAGACTGATGTCTGTCATGAGTGTCTGACTGCTTCCAGTTGCTAATATTCATAGACATTGAGCGCCACTTACCATCAAGTGGGCGCCAGGTCACATGTCGTGATACACAAAAAAGTAAAAAAAAAAAAAATTTACGGTACACGAAGTCGAAGAATGGGAGCAACTGACGCCAGCCATTGACGACCGACACCAGTCCTTTACATTATGCCAGCCTACCAAGATGCTTTTCAATACTTCACTCGAAGAACTCCTATAGGAATGGGGAAATACACTGGCTGTGCATTCCACATCTTCAGCGTGCGACAGATGTAAGAGTCCCCAGATTTATATGTACAAGTAGGTACATCGAGAGTTTAAGATACTGTAGTGTCGTCCACTATCCGAATCGCCCGCCTCTGATGGACATTAAGAGCAAAGAAAATGGGGTTTTTAGGATAATTTATTACGACAGTTTTCTATAGCTTACTGTTAACGAAATATCATCGACATTATGTCGTTTTTTACAAGACATTTTTAAGAGACCACGACCACGCAACTAAACCGCAAGATAAATAGCATCACTTGGAATAAGTGTTAGTGGTTGCTACCGACCTACCTACATTGAATTATATCGTTGAGTAACATTACAATGTTGGAGGTTGCATTGCATAAAAACAATGAGATTATATAATCTTACCGTAAAAGTAAATCTAAGTCAGAGTGTGATGATTTGTTAGGGTTTTATAAGTTGACGTCTCTTCATCATCGACGAATTCAATTTGACTTGTGTTTCTTGCATAAATTACGTAATAACAAACTTACTTACGCGCAACTGTTACTTAAGCGCAAACGTTATATAATGGAATCCGTTAACTATAAATATACCACGCTAATAAAGTTCATATTTGCACGGACGCTGTCAAGGTCAAGCGCTTATAGAGTTGAGAATTGAATGATATTTTGTAATTATGACGCAAGCTCAGACGTAAATAACGAAATCCACTAATAACGTTTGCGACTAAGTAACATTATTATTTATTTATTTATTATTATTTATTTATTATTTATAATATCGCTTTCGTATCTTCTCCATCCTTACTATCAATATATTTCTTGATTTACATATATATATATATTTTTATTTTTTCTAATGGTTTGGTGGACACGATGTGTTAGCAAAATTGTTAATTATTGGAACTCTAGGTCTAATTTTGGTTTAATCTGTTTCATGTATTTTTACTTAATGTGACTGTTTCCAAAATAAAATAAAATAAAAAAATAAAATAAGAATAGGTCTGCTGATATCCTAAAACTAATTCCATTCATAGCCGTTCACGTTTACTTATTCGTCCACCACGAGATAAAAGACTTCAACATATTTATTCTTTTATTTTTGTTCCACCGCGAACCCTAAATAACTATTTTTTTTTTCTTTTTTTTCTCCTTTGATTACTGCATTCGTGGAATCTGTACAGGTACAATGGGCCAATCTTTTGTTTGATATGTCTATCTGTATTGATGTCAGTATTGGAGGGGAACCCATTGGCTCCTTCCTCAGTCTCTGCTAAATCTGGCACCAAGGCCAGGGACACTCTTTCGCTTGAGCCTGCGGTGTGTGATGCTGCCGGACCCTCTCAGGTCTGAGGCGAGCACGTTCGGGTGTGATGCGAGTCTCAGTTGATACCCGTGGCTGTATGAGGTTATTTCCTCTCTTATAGTGTTCATTCTTAGGTCCTCGTGAATATCTAAATAACTAAACTAGAATGAGGTTTCTAATTCGCTCTCTTACATACATATCATCACGCCAGATCCCTTGCGGGGTAGGCAGAGACAATTGAGCGCCACTTGGCACGATAACGACATACCTTATTCGCTTCGTCGACATTCATCCTCTTCTTAACAGTGAAAGTTCACTGATCTGAATGAAATCCAGTTTTTATACGGAATAAATTTGTATGCTCTTACCTTAGACTAATATGTTCTGTTATTCTATTGATAGAAACAATCAACTTTCCCTAATAAACCATATGTCTTAATGTTTTTTTTTTGGTTTTATCACACATATTGGCTGTGGGAATGAACAGAAGCCAAAAATAATAAATATAAATATTATAAATAAATATAAATATTTTCAGACAGGTCACACAGCGCCATCTAGTTTCCGTGGTAAGCTACGAGGCTTGTGTTACGGAAACTAGATGGTTGATAAACTACATATTATACTTTTTAATTTTAATAATAATTGACAACTCCGACATAAGGTTTTTTAGGAAAAAGTTATTTGTTTCTATCAATAGAAAAATAAAGATTTAAGAGGAGAGAGAGACAAAAGGCTGGGCAATATTTGGGTCGAAGGATCAGCATTGGCATTCAACGTGATATGCTGCCAGTATCCTTGGCACTTTGCCCATTGCAGCGATTAGGAGTAATTTTATTAATTTTTAGTTGTATTTTAAATTAAAAGTATTATTTTTTATTATTAGTATATTATATGTATTAAAAATTTAGTATTTAGTTTTTTTTTTTAATTCTTTGAATAAAAATAAATATTACCGACCAAAAACATAAAAAAAAAAATTATTGTCGGACTCAGCATTTTCCGCCGCGGCCCATGCTTTAAATGTTCCCTGGGGATTCTTATGCTTCGTAAAAATGTTTTGGATTTTCTTATTACAATAAAAACTCGCGAGCTCATTTTCCTACCATTACTCTAGTGGATAAACAGCCTTGTACGCAAGAAGAGTTAGTATTTTAGTTTTAATTAAATAGTTTATTGTGGCTGTGGTGCTGCATCATCGGGAAGCTAATCATGCGTCGGCCAAGATTAAAACAGGCGGTCGAATCATCAAAGGCGGTATCACACTGTTATTTTGACTGATTGATCCACACACAAAAAAAGGTTGCGCTACCGACAGTAGCCGAAAAAAAAAACAAATTACTTGTCCTAAACCTTTTCTTTACTTGCACTTTTTTATACTTTATATTAAACCATTATTAAGTAAAAAACCTTGTTTTTTGGAAAGCGAATATTCGAGAGTATCTTTTTGTGCCTCGGGTTTGCCTGTGGTGTTTGTGTATAGGAAATGTATCATTACGGCCGTATCCCTTTCGGGGTGGTCAGAAACCAAGCTTTTAAAGAACCGGATTCACATTTAGTCAACTTTACCCTATGGTAAAGTGATGTGAAAATGATGGGCCTATGCCCATCATCACAAGTCGTAAGCTCGTCGGGTACTGATAATGTTAGTGTTGCGTCAACAAAGCGATCGCGTATTTGTAAGTGGCAAGCTAGTCTATGACTCTAGCGTACCAAACTCGAGAAATATCACAAATAAACTATTGTCCTGACAGTGAATTGAACCCTGTACCTCCACGTCTGAATCCACTTAACTGCTAGACCACGGAGGCAGTTATATAGTTACACTTCTTTAAATGACTATAAAGATATTCAATATTAATTTAGCTTTATATTATTCCATAATGATACCGCGTAATTTTGTATGCCCATACGTTAGACTGATATGTTATTCTATTGATAGAAACAATCAACTTTTCTTAACAAACCATATGTCAAAAGTGACATTTTTTTGAGACTTTTCCATACAATCTATTAATAAAAAAAAAGCCAATTTGTATGGAGAAGCCATACATTAGTCCAACGTAAGGGCATACAAAGTCACCTCGTATATAATAAGTAAAAAACCTTGTTCCTTAAACAACGAAAATTTATGATTTTTGTTGACTATTTTTATTTTATTTTCTCTTACCCACATTTGGAATCGTTAATAAATGGTCATTAAAATTTGACCTTACCAAGTCTAGTCAGACATCGTGGCGAGTGAAGGTGTAGGTTATATTCTTCAGAAATTACTGGAAGGCCTACCTCCAACAAGGTGTAGGACTCATTGTTCTCGGGGCTATTATTATTATTGTTAAAATACTTTATTGCACTTTAACTTAAAAGTATGTAAAAAGGCGAACTTAAAGCCATTTCGGCCTTTTCTACCAGCTAACCTTTGGGAGAGTGAGACAGTATAATATGTGGGATGCAATTTTAACCTTATTTTAAATTATGATGATGATATGAAATATACTTATTCCATACTGCCAAATTTCATAATAGAGGTATAGGCTGTACGAGTACAATGATTAATAAGTCAGTCAGGACTTTGTTCCTTTTACTCATATATATAAAGATTGCCTGAAAACAGTGTTTTTTGAAAGGCGAAAATCTCAGGGATTTCGTGTCAAAAACATTTTTTTTCGGCTTTTTTTTCGTGTCAGATATAGCGGCTCTAGCTTTGATTGTTGAAATTCTCATATTTAGTTTTAATTGGTGGCTTTATCGAGTTTACATTTTACGGTCCGAAACTCGATGAGAGGTTAATAAGCGGCGCGTTTGAAACGTATCTGCGCTTTTTAGGGATCCGCAAAATTTACATTAAAGTTTTTAGGGCATTGAACTTGTTAATTACAAAATAACCTAACCTATAGTACTTCCATACTCATATGCTATGTTTGACTTGAAAGCAAAGCCTTTTCGCTTTTTTTACTGAATTTTGCATCAAATGTCTGAAAACATCATAACCATGGAGCAACGCCAGGTCGAACGACTTTCAAATCGAAAAAAATCATACACAGGGATATTATTTTAAATTACACTCACATTAACACTGTCACAACTACAGACATATTTTACACACATATCAATATATATATGGAGAACAGGGATATTTTTTTTTTTTTTTTATTATTTTCCCAATTTTTTGTTTCTATATATTATTTTATACACGATCACTATATATTATTTATGACACGATCACGACATACCTCTTTCGCTTCGTCGACATTCATCAACCTTTTCATACATGTTCTTTTGTTGCGAAGGCTTTTTAATGCACCTTCAGCCAGTATTTTATTTATCCGCATATCCGACGCAACGACCTCATCTCTTTTATATATATAAATTTTATATATATATATAAATTAAAAACATTTTAGTACGGAACCACTTATATTTTCCGATAGAAGCGTGCGGTGTGCTCAATTTTTTATTGTTTAGACATTATGGATATAGATTTGGGTTCTTTGATTCCGAACGATTGTCGATTATTGCTTGTTTTATTGATATCTGGGAATATTCTAATTAGGCTCACTTTTTTCTTCTATTCCATATACCTCTAATATCCTTTCGTGACTATTGACTATAACTACAGCTCTTGTAACTAAAGCTTTTATGTAGTTATTTTTTTATATATCGATATCACGCATAGACCTCTGACATTGACTTGATGGTAGGTACAACGTACAGCTAAAAAGGCCAAATTACTTAGTTTAACGAAACGAATGATATTTTTTTTTTACAAATTTGGAGCTATATTTTTTTCTAAGTGCGGGTTTAGACCAAACTGCTTTTTTTTGTGTAACTTGTTCTAACTTATTTCGCGAAGATTCAATAGACTATTCCATGAATTTTTACATCAATCGAGCTAGTACGCTTGATGTAAAAAGCGCATAAGCGCGGCGTGCAAATATGCGCAGATATGCATCATGCATCACGTTTTAGCTTCTCAAAGCGATTTCTTAAAATCTTTATTTGCTTATTTATTTAGTACACACAGCAAGCAGTACATGTATTATCACACACATAACATAATATAATTATTACTTATCTAATTTTATTACCAATTAGGTGTCACAGCATTCACCAATAAAAAAGAAGAAGAAATTAAAAACTTATTACATAAACTTAAAGTAATACATTTAAAAAAAATAGAACTAGATTAAACAAAAAAAAAACACAAATGAGAATGGCCGTTTTTATTAATGGGCTCAATAAAATATTCTCGTGCCATAATGATTTGTTTTTCATTAAATAGTTAATATATTGTGTTTTCATAATCTTTAATTAATTCGCATAACGACAATTGACAAAATTTTTTTTTTACGTTAATACGAGTAACATAGTTTCGATCCCCCGATTTGAAATCCAGTGTTTTAATTATCTCTGTATTTGTTTGGTCTAAACTCATCTTAAGATCGCTTTCCAAACATTTTTATTATTGAAGTAGTTGGTAACTTTGTGAAGGTATCTTCACGACCGTTTCCCTATTCCATTCCAATTTTACTATAAGCCCATCATGACAAGTGGCAAACTATTCGATGTCTCAGCGTACAAATTTGAAAAATATCACTAACTCGACTATGGTGACGTATGTAGCGTCGATCTCTCAGAGGTGTTGCTTAATAAAATGGATCGCTTGCTTAACTCGTGCATACGCTTTATCTTCTGTTTACGCAAATACGATCACATCTCTGAGTATCGAGCTAAGTTGAAGTGGCTGCCAATTCGTTGTCGTAGAAATCTACGAATTCTTTGTCTGCTTTTCTCTATACTGTATGAGCCTGCGACACCGAAATACCTCAAGAGCAAATTTGCTTGCCTCTTTTCTCTTCATGACAGGTCGTTGCGATCATCGCATAACTCTACCCTTGCTATTCCCTCTCATCACACTAGTTTTATGTCCAACTCCTTCGCAGTTGTTGCCGCAAATCTGTGGAACAACCTACCCTTAGATATCCGACAGGCGCCAAATAGAACATTGTTTAAAAGGATGGTTTTCACACACTTCTTAAATAGATCCCAACAACTGTAAGTATGTATATATTGTATTTATGTATATACACACATCAAAAAAGTCTAGGGATCAAGCATGTTTATGCGGATTTCTTGTGATTGAGATGTGGCTTTGTAATAAATTTATGATTATATAAATTTATATGGATCCTTTTTGGTGTATTTCATAATTTAAAACAGGAACTGTCAATCAAATTCGAGTAAAAGATGAAAATCAGCTGTCAATATTTTCCCTATAAAAACATAAGACGCATTGAAGACATTATTAGTGCTACTGTTTCCCTACTACTGATTAAAACCAACGTTATTATGGAGCGGCGACGTCATTTAAGCAGGGAAGAAATGATCAGAGCCGTGGGAATGATAGAAGCTGGTTCCCGGCAACGTACTGTGGCTTTAGCTCTGAATACAAGTCAGAGTGTTATCAGTCGACTTTGGACACGTTACCGAACCACTGGTACCGTGGCTGAGCGCCATGGAGGACGGTATCGCTGCACCACACGGAGACAAGACCGATACATTCAAATCACAGCTCGAAGAACTCCAACAATAACCGCCATGATGTTAGCCGTGAGCCTTCATCGCTCTTCAGGGAACTTAATTAGCGACCAAACAGTCAGAAACCGCTTGCATGAAGTGAACCTTCATTCCCGAAGACCGCTACGGGTACCACCTATAGCAATGCACAATCGTAGGACTCGATATCAATGGGCTCTTGAACACAGAAATTGGACAGAAGAACAATGGCGTTTCGTGTGCTTTTCTGATGAGTCTCGTTTTGGTATGAGGCCGGATACAAGACGTATACGACACTGGAGAACCCCTGGACGCCAACAGCGATTAAAATCCTGCCAGGAAGTCCATCCTTATAGTGGTGGAACCATCATGGTATGGGCGGGTATTTCGATCGGCGGAAGAACTGAGTTGATTTGGATCAGAGGCAACCTCAACGCTCAAATTTATGCTGAGACGGTTGTATCAGACGTCATCGTTCCTCTACAAGTGCATATCGGTCCCTTATTTCAGTTAATGCATTATCATGCACGACCGCACACCGCAAGAGTTGTAAGACAGACTCTCGCCGCAGCTAACATCAATGTCCTGCCCTGGCCTGCTCAGTCGCCAGACTTGAACCCGATTGAGCATGCATGGGATATTCTTCAGAGAAGAGCTCTGCCGAATATGGAGGGTATCCAGTCGCAAGAAGACCTTTTTTTGTTGTTGCAACGAACATGGGCGGCCATTCCACAGCGTGATTTGGATGAACTCATTTTGAGTATGCCAAACCGATGTTCTTGTGTTGTTAGTGTTCGCGGTAGAAACACGGATTATTAATTGTTTAAGTTACCCAATAAAATTAAAAAAAAAACTGTTATTTCAGTCTTTTTTTCGAACTTTAATGTTAGTGGTTCAAATGTCAAAAATCCCTTTATTAGGAAAATGGCAATTTTTTTTACTAATGCAAAGGTGACTTGGTTTATCGTTACTGTAGACAAACGAAAACATTTTATTTGATCAATCCTTAAAGAAAATTTTAATGAATATCAATCAGGAGAAAAGTTATTGCAAAAATATATGTTGATCCCTAGACACTTTTGATGTGTGTATTAAGTATTATAAGTATATTAGTGTTTAGTATATTAATACTATTTACTAGTAAGTAACTAAACGTTTTAGTAGTATTTTAATTTCTCCCCTATATTATATTCTATAATTTGCGCAAACCTTCCACAAACAATGCTCGTAATGTCCCTAAGGTTGACCGAGTAAGAATGTCTAGCGGCATTAGGTCCGCCTTTGTACATAGTGCAAAAAGTTTTAAATAAATAAATAAAAATATTAAATCCTGACCAGGTACGTCTAAATCCACAGACATGTCTGCTAGACTAGTTACTATATTCGATTTTAAAGAATTTCAAATATAGACAGACATTCTGTTATCGTTGATTCTTACCTTGGAATGCGTATGCGCCGAAAATTGGTCTCATATTGTTCATGGATGAAGTCGATCCAGATGAGTAATCCATTTTTATACACTTTTTTATCACTATGTTAATTAAAAACACTAAAGGAACACCAATCACATTTCGATTTAGTATTTTTTATTTAGTTTTTTTTTTTACACAATATTATTATTATTATCACTAATAATGTTGTTGTTAGTAACTTTTTTATTTGTTTGTTCAGTTATTAAAATATACTTCCAGTACTTTCATCAACTCTTACCACTATCAAAACTAAACAATGAACCAACTTCTTATTATATTTCACGTTATAAAATTTATTAGTTTGTCTTATTGGTCTAACTACAGTCATTTTTTTTTCACTTCCAACTATACAAACAAAAAAATCAATATGATTTTATGTGACTTAGTGACTCGTAGACCGAATGACCGCGGTACCATGTGCAACATAAATGAATCAATTACAAACTTACAGATATTTTCCGACCCCACATTCTACACAATGGGTATTCGCTCCACCTCTTTGGCGCTCCCCTACCACTTTTTATTCTATAGTAATAATACTAAATCACTATGACTCTTATGTACAAGTCACACGCGGTCTCTTGTTTAAAAAGGGTGTAAATTTATGTAATAACTAGATGTTTCACCCGGCTTTGCTCGCGTTATATAGTGGTCAGCAAAACAAGCTTTCAGATGGCCGTAATATGATAAAATAGGTCGAAGTATTTCTTAAAAAATCCAACGGGATAATAAATTAAAATAGTTTTTTATTTTTTTCATTTGGTTTGATTCGGATCGAATGTTTGAAAATCATTGCGTATTATGCAAATAAGAAAATACTTTAATTTAAAACTGAAAACAAATAAATAAAAAATCAATAAACCAAACTGCGAAAAAAAGATTTTTAAATAAAAACTAAAAAAAAACAAGTTGGGTTTCCGACGCCATTTGTTTGAGAACCGCTAAACTACATCATTGAAATAATTTTATGATTAATACAAGACATAAAACAAATAATACATTCTAACTGCCACCGTGGTCTAGTGGTTAAGTCCCTGGATTTAGACTCGGAGATACCGGGTTCGATAGGGACACAAAAATATTTATTAGTTTAAATAAATTCGATTAATATTTAATTTATTTGTGACATTTCTCGAGTTTGGTACACTAGAAACATCGACGAGCTTTGTATTTGTCATGATTGGCCTATAGTAAAGTTGGCTAAATGTGAATCCGCTTATTTATAAGCGTGGTTTTTGACTACCCCGAAAGGGAAACGGTCGTGATGATACTTTACTAAGATTACAATTGTGATATTTATATAATAATAACACCGCTTGAAACAAGACTTACTGTAAAAGATGTATATAGATATATTTATAAAAACGTTCACACAAAACTAATCCTAATCGCAATTTCGATAAGTTTGTAATCGCACCCAATTGGTCAATTTGTAGTGCCTACAAAGTTGGTACGTGGCAAGCAGCACATTTTTAGCCTGCAATTTGGATAACCCATATACATCGATGTTTTGCAGACAGTATTACGTATAGCCAACACACCTGAAGATAAATTATGTGTCTTCACAGACGTTGCAGCTGGAAGATAACGTCAATCGACAAAAATATCGATCTATAGAATCGTCATGCAAATTATAACGTATTGTATAGATTGTACGTCGGGAACGACTGCGAGTGTACGACGACGCTTTGCGATTCGTCGCGCGTTGCCGTGTTTAGGGAATTATGCCGACTTTCTGTATTTCGCACAGCTGTTGAGTTTAGTATCTTTTTTATTTGTGACACCGCATCCACCTGATGGTAAATCATCAGTACACTATGCCGTTCTAACAAGATGTTTCGCATTGTAGCGTTGAAGTTTTCTTAAAAGTGCACTAAGACTAGAGAAATCTTTAAAAATTATGGTTTAGTATAAGTATAGTATAGCTATAATCTTAGTGACATCCTCATAATAGTTTTTGTCTTAGCTTGTAGTGTGACAATGCCTCATTACATCAGCTATAATCTTAGTAACATCCTTATAATTGTTTTTGTCTTAGCTTGTAGTGTGACAATGCCTCATTACAGCAGCTATAATCTTAGTGACATCCTCATAATTGTTTTTGTCTTAGCTTGTAGTGTGACAATGCCTCATTACAGCAGCTATAATCTTAGTGACATCCTCGTAATTGTTTTTGTCTTAGCTTGTAGTGTGACAATGCCTCATTACAGCAGCTATAATTATTAGTGTATTTATTTTATAATTGTGTGTCTTAGTTAGTAATATGACAATAATAATAATAATAATATAATTCTTTATTACACACAAAATATAAAATAATGTACATAGGCGAGCATAATACCGTATGGTATTCTCTACCAGCTAACCTTTGGGAGAGTGAGAAATTATTACAATGCCTATTTACAGCAGCTATAATATTAAGATTAATATTGTATTATGTTTATTTCGGTTGTAATGTGCTGCTCCAAATACAAGCTATTTCCGAAAAGATAAGCTTTTCGTTATAATAATGAATTTGTTATTTTATTTGTTATAAAAATTGAATTGACATTATTTACCAGATATGGTTCCAGCCGTCTTCTTTCTTTTTCTTAAATTAACTTCGTGGCACCCGTTTTCATTCGGTAGAAGAATTCGCGGCGAGATCTGAACTCGATTCTGGAAAAAGCGTTAACAAAATATTTTAATGATTGGATTATACGTTGGCGTTCGTGTATTGTTTCTGAAGCAGCATATTTAAAAGATGATAAAATAAATGTTTCATAATTGCATGCTGTGTGCATATGCTTTTGGAGATGGTACTGGAACTGTATTGTAAAGATTTGAAATTTAAAAA
This sequence comes from Tinea semifulvella, assembly GCA_910589645.1. Lineage (NCBI taxonomy): Eukaryota > Metazoa > Arthropoda > Insecta > Lepidoptera > Tineidae > Tinea > Tinea semifulvella. The sequence goes on from OU342599.1 coordinate 11,449,079, forward strand.
ATGTTTTGTATCCATTTCTGTTCTGTGTACCTAATAAATAAATATAAATATAAAATTTAAATATAAATTTACATGAATACCTAATATTTTGTGTACTATTCTGCCTCCGTGGTCTAGCGATTAAGTTCGTGGATTTAGACTCGGAGGTACCGGGTTCGATTCCTAGTCGGACACAAAAATATTTATTAATATAACTAACTACATTTAATTAATATTTAATTTATTTGTGATATTTCTCGAGTTTGGTACGCTGGAGACATCGACGAGCTTGCCACTTGTCATGATTGGCCTATAGTAAAGTTGGCAAAATGTGAATCCGCTTATTTATTAGCGTGGTTTCTGACCACTCCTAAAGGGAAAAGGTCGTGATGATACTTTACTTTTTTACTTTTTATTGATCTTTTTCCCATACTTTCTTGACAGAGGAAATAGACATATCAACAGTTTTATAAAATGTCACTTGAGTATTCATTTGTACTACAATATGTCTTTTCAATGAGAAAGTTTTTTAATTTATATTTAACAGTCATTCATATGGTTAACATTAATTATTTAGTCTGGCAATTTATTATAGATCTTTGGTGCAATTCCATAAACGCTCTTGTCAAATAATGCGAAAAATAATTTTCTAAGAGTGCTTCTCTAGTTCTGCCCACTTTTGTATCAAGTATTCGATGAAATATACCTAACTTAAAATAAATTCAACCGTTTTACGTTCTAAATTTAAAACCACTCCAGTTATTTCAAGTTTTATGTATGAAAATAAATAGTAGAAAATATTTATAATAGATAAAAAAAAACATGAGAGTTCTTCGCGCTATTATGCGTGGACATGTCAAGTGCAAGTTTTTGTTTTATAAATTAATTTACTGTGGATATTATTGGTCAAAAGTGGTGTCGTTTTATTTAATAATGTGCTACAATGTGAATAATTATGGAAAACGATAAATTGGACTTTAAATATGGGGCACAAGTTGCAGTTTATTTTTTGCGGTTTCCCGCGCTGTCAACTCCCATATTTTACCCGACGTGTGTTTATAATGCCGCGAGTGACTCCAAGAAAAGCATCAAGTTCTGCAGCATCAGGAATTTGATGATGACCTCATTTATTTATTTATTTATTTAAATTCTTTAATGCACTTAAAAATAGTACAGAGGCGAGCTATAATGCCAGTAGGCATTCTTTACCAGCTAACCTTGGGGATCGAGTAAGGTGATAGGCAGTATGAAAAAAATAAGAAATTTTAATGATACAGTTATTAAATTACTTAACTAATTCTAATATACTACACATTATACCTAAACACATAAACATACATAAACCATACATACAATTATACATACAAGTACATCATATACATTATAACTTAAATAAATACACGGTTATTTAAATAGTGTTTTATTCTGTTTCTCCAGGAACGATGTGGTTATTAAACGTTTAAAGACGCTGACAGACGGTGCACGTCTAATAGCCAAGGGCAGCTTATTCCACTGGCGAGCCGCAGATACTGTAAAGGAATCAGTGTATCTGGTTGAGGAATGAGAAGGAATCTTAAGTTGGTTGTTGTAAGAGGAGCGAAGGGCACAGTTGTGCGTATTACAAAGAAATTCGAAGCGGGATTTAAGATATGCGGAAATTTAAGATATGCTCATTAGCTCATAAAAAAAGAAATATATATGTCAGACTTGGCTGTATGGTCTAGACCCTTTGCCTTCCCCATCACCTCATTGATCATCCATCGGACGAAGAGAACACAACAAAAAAAAACATGATTAAAAGTATACTGGCTGCATTCCTACGTTGTTGCACTGCTGCTGTTTTTTTTGTTTAAAAATTATTAGACCGACTATCTCCAGAAATTTTCCAGTTTTTTTCAGTTTCTATCCTAACACCATACCTAATGTTTTTAGAAAAAAAATGTATCTAATATATTTTTTATGAAGTGTGTAACAAATATTAAAATTATAAATTCCAATTTCACACATAAAAGAGGATGTTTTTAAAACTGCTGAGTCACGTTCTTTCCTTCATTCAGAGTTTTGGATTCGAGAAAAAAATACTTGAATGAGTCCTTGGATCCGTTTCTTTTTTTAACACAGATCTGTCAAAAGGAAGGCGTGATGTCACTCAAGTGTGTGTCATAACAAAATCGAGTGGTGTCGAGGGAGTTCAGGAGTGTTGTAATTTTATATTTATTTAAAGCAAAAAATAACAATTTCAAGTATTTTGACGAAATATCTAGTCTTTAGAGACATTGATCGAACAATCCATTATTTTGTGAAGTGTTTTCTATTCAAACACGACCGTGCTGCGCCGTGTGCTGAGTTTGTGAAACACATTTATTTAACAATCATACCTTGCTAGAGTAACCGGCAGATAAAAAGAGCGCTGGCCGAAAATTGCTCAGAAACTGATTATTGGTTCCTGAAAGTACGATCGCGGACACACGTTTTTTGCCTAGTTCAATACTTATATTTTGTTAATTATGTTGGTTACTTATTTCTGTTTAGTCACCTTTTCAGTTTTTACCTACTTATATTTAAGTAGGTATACTTACCTATATACTGCCTCCGAGGTCTAGCGGTTAAGTCCGTGCATTTAGTATTAAATACATTTAATTCATTTGTGATATTTCTCGAGTTTGGTACGCTGGAGACATCGACGAGCTTGCCACTTGTCATGATTGGCCTATAGTAAAGTTGGCTAAATGTGAATCCGCTTATTTATCAGTTTCTTACCACCCCGGAAGGGAAACAGTCGTGATGATACTTTACTTTATACTTATTTTTTTTTAATTATACCTCAAACTACATGATTGTACTCTAGCTAGTTTCGACTAGAATCTTGGATAGAGGTTGAGGTTTCACCAGTGAAAAAACAAAATATTAAGCAACCTAATACTAGGTTAAGTCATTCTTGAAATCTGGTGGAAAAGTAACCTAACAGGCAAAATTGAACCTAAATTCTCTCGATCCCAAAGCGTTTAAAAATCGTTTATTTTTACAAAATATAGATTTAAGATTTCAAAGTCTATTTGTCACGATTTATCCAATTACGACGACTATTAGTCGCTGTGACAATCGTTTAGCATGATTGTCAACCACATTATTGATAAGGGCGCGTTTATACTGGTCCAGGTACTAACATCAAAGTTAGACAAGTCAGCGCTGACTTAACAAGATAGGTATGCTGCAATAATAATAATAATACGTTTAAAGTTGGCAATAAATAAAATAAATATATATAGGTATGAAATTTTATTTCAGGTAATAATAATAATTATAATAATAGAGACTTTGCAATAGAGCTTATATCGCAACTCAAATTAGAAAAAGTAACAACTGTTTCTCGCTCAGCCGTCTGGCCAGCGCGGCGTGGCGAGTGTAGGCCAAATTCTCCAGCATCATCTCCAACAGTTGAGGTTTAGGACGCTGTGTCTAGGGGCTGTAATGATAATGATGAACTGGCTCAGAACTGGAGAAGTGGTGGCTCGGTTGTAAGAACGCCTACCTTAAAAACACCTAAAAAGGTCGGTTCGAACCCCATGTACCAATGAGAAATACACTTTTTTTACGTACATTTGTCATAAATTTACAACATCATAGTTCCCGTGCCCCGGAGAGCACGTTAAGCCGTCGGTCCCGGTTCCACTAATACCAACTTTTGGAATCGTTAAAAAATTGGCATTAACAAAAAAAAATCAGACACTTGCCAAACCGTCTGGCCAGCGTGGCAAGTGTAGGGGAAAATTCAGGATCTCCAATAGTGGAGGTTTAGGACTGTGTGTTCCAGGGGCTGTGATATAATAATTAACAAATAATAAAAAGTTTATTAAACAAAAGAAAATAGCTTTACAACTAAAGTTGGTGGTAAAACTTGGTTTCCTTAACTAATAAATAATAAATATTTCCAGACAGGTCACACAGCGCCATCGAATTTCCGTGGTAAGCTACGAGGCTTGTGTTACGGAAACTAGATGGTTGATAAACTACATAGTATACCTTTTTTTTGTAAATATATACATATTATACATATAAACACCCAAACCGAGACAAATTATACAATGTACAACTTGCCCCCGGTGGGAATCGAACCCACGACCTCCCGAGTTCACGGCAACGTTTGTTACCACTAGACTACTAATCTTTATGTAGCAAATATTTGTATGTATATTTATATATTTTAATATATATTGTAGGTCAGATTAAATGAATTTATTTGGCAATGTTTTTTACAAGTTCGTACCTAGCCTCATAACTGTAATGATCTGTATTGTCCCAAAGGTTGGCTGCTAAAGAATGCCTAGCGGCATTAAGCCCGCCCTTTGTACATAGTGCAATAAAGATTTAAATAAATAAATGATTCAATAGAATACGTAATCGTAAATAAATAAAAATAATATATAGATAAAGACCCGTTAAAATTATTAAAAAAAAAAAAAAAAAAAAAACTATTATGTATATGCGCGAAAGTTTAAAAAGTTTAATATATAGATAATTATACATAAGTTTAAATATAATATATTACTGTAAACAAAATTATTTAAAATATGATACAAGTCAAGAATGAACTGGCTCAATGTAAACGTGCCCTAAAATAAAGTTAGGCTGAAGCTATGCAGATTATTCATAAAACATGGGAATGTTAATTAAAGTCATTAGAGTGGCTTGGAGTCTTTTGGATGCGCAGAACACCGCGGTTGGAAAAAATGACACAAAAAATGTGTGATGGTGCCGCCTGACACACGACTCGAAGGATACTGACGAATATCACGCGATTCCAGTCCTCGATACAAACTAATATTTCAAGCAACTAAAATCGCTTAGCAAAATCTCAGGGGATTTTTACATAGATATACTTATAGACTTTTTTTTTGTGTTTTATTACAGCAACGGCACGTGAATTTAAATACATATAGAGATATTTAATAAAACACAGAAGAATTTTTAGTTAACTGAATCTGCAAAATTACAATTGCAGAAAGCTAAATTCCACGAGCTCAGTTATTTCGTGAATTAATTTAAATGAGAATGAAGAGTGGTTGCCTCGACCCACCCAAAATTTGCTGCTATTTGGGGAAACTAAAATTTATCAAAGGAGAACGGGCAAAATTCATAGTGGTCGAGTTTCTTAGCTATTATTTGTAATTTGTAATTGATTTACATCACTTCCGAAAACGTAACTATAGGATTGCGAACTCCGCCGCACCCCGCTGTCCCTCAGAGAGCAGGTTAAGCCGTCGGTCCGGGTTCCCCTAATACCAAATGTGGAACCGTCAATAAATTTAAATGTCAATCATCAAAAATTTTATCAGATCCTAGCCAACCCGTCTGGCTAGGGTAGCGAGTGTAGGCCAAATTCTCCAGAAATTTTTGGAAAGACTATCACCAACTGTGGTGATATGGCCCCGGCAGACTTGGCAAATTACCACCATCAGTCCGCCTACCACCATCAATCCGCCTACCACCATCAGTCCGCCTACCACCTACGAAAATGCAATGCAAATGCATAGAGCTTAGGGAATGCAATAAAAAGTAAAAGAGATATTTATAAAATAAGTTGTTATTCTAAAATAATATATTATCATCATCATCATCAGCCTGTATCTCTCCACTGCTGGATGTAGGCCTCCCCTAAGGCTCGCCACTTAACGCGATCTTTCGCTACCCTCAACCAACCCCCACCAGCGACCTTCTTTAGGTCATCTGTCCATCTGGCGGGGGGTCGTCCCACTCTGCGTCTTCCCGTACATGGTCTCCACTCTAGAACCCGTTTGCCCCATCGATCGTCGGTTCTGCGGCAGATGTGTCCGGCCCATTGCCACTTCAGCTTGCTAATTTTAAAAGCTATGTCTGTAACTTTCGTTCTCTGACGAATATCAACGTTTCGAATTCTATCCATCAGAGATACACCAAGCATAGCTCTCTCCATGGCTCGCTGAGCGACCTTGAATTTATGGACCAGACCCACTGTTAGTGTCCACGTCTCTGCTCCGTACGACATTACCGGGAGGACGCACTGGTTAAAGACCTTAGTCTTTAAACATTGTGGTATAGACGATGAGAGGATGTGCCGGAGTTTCCCGAATGCCGCCCATCCTAGCTGAATGCGTCTGTCGGCTTCTTTGCTGAAGTTGGCTGCTCCTAATTGAAAATAATATATTATATGGGCAATGTTTTCAAAAGCATAAAAACATATTTTCGATGTCAGCCAACTCTGAAGAATAACTTTGCCAAATTGCAGATGTCCTTTTAAGTGTTAGCCCATTATGGAATTCAATTTGTATAATAGACAACCGCAATATTTATTCCAAACCCAACCTTATCTCTTTAACTTAAGAATATAAAGTAGCCGAGGGTTTTTGTTATTAGCAAATATTTTTAAAACCATAGATACCGCATCTAGTATAAAATGAAATTAAAAGTATGATTTTCGGCGCTTATACGCGGTTAGAGATACGAGTATATTACACAAGTTAACTAGGTTAGGAGTCAAGGACCATCTTTAATATACCTGTCGTTGTGGTTTAAATTTTATTTGTATTATGTTATTTTTTTTGGTTAATTTTTTATTTTTATTTTTTTATTCATCTTATGTTAAAGTTTTCTTAGCATAAGTATGTTTCTGTTTTTATTTTATGTCATAAATCCAATTTAAAAAAAACTAATTGGCTTTAATTTTTATATAATATTTTTTAAGGTGTACTCTTTGTGAAGCTGTGGTTTATCAACAAATAATAAATAGATATTATTCAAATCGATAGTTATCTTCTACTACTATACTACAGCATACATTACTCGCGAGAATATTGGCTTAGGATTAATGTATTACGGTCTCTACAGCTGGAGGTGGGCCGGGACTCTCAGAACACGTAACTAGAAAATTTTGTCTTCTTCCGCCAGGCTAGCCATCGGTCTTTGCTAATTGTCCATTTATTCACCTGATGAAACTCTTCGGCATCTACTGGATTTACGTCATGTATTCATCATCATTATTACAGCCCTTAGAAATTTAGAAACCTTGGCTAATCATATTACTGTAGCATTTAGACTAATCTTGCCACGCTTCCTAGATGAGAAGCTTTTCGCCAATTAAGTTACATCTACATAATTTCAATATCATTGGGTTTATGAGTCACTATAATTTTTCTAGTCTGTTCATTATTATGGTTCGTCGTGACTAGAGATATACATTAAATATATAAAAAGACAGGGCAAAAAGCGGTGTGAGAATCAAAGCTAGGCCAAATGGTAAAGAATGAATGTATGACATTACCTTATCTTATTCGACGTGCATTTTAAATTAATATTTTTTAGTGTGGGTCACGTTACGCCACATCCTGTTATCAAATCGTGTGCAACAGTGTTTAAAAACGATAGTTTTCAACCAATGCGTATCCAGTATTGTCGTACGGAGCAGAAACGTGGACACGGACAGTGGGTCTGGTCCACAAGTTTAAGGTCGCTCAGCGAGCTATGGAGAGAGCTTGGTATTTCTCTGATGGATAAAGTCCGAAACGTAGACATCCGTCAGAAAACCACAGTTACCGACATAGCCTTCATAATTATAGTGGCAATGGGCCGGACACGTCTGTCGCAGAACCGATGACCGATGGAGTAGACGGGGTCTGGAGTGGAGACCACGTACAGGAAAAGGCAAAGTGGAAAGACCCCCCGCCAGATGGACGGATGACCTGAAAAAGGTCGCTGGTGGGGGCTGGATGAGGGTGGCAAAAGATCGTGTGAAATGGCGAGCCAGCAGTGGAGAGACATAGGCTGATGATGATGAGTGTGGGTCACTACAGTGAAAAAAGATTTTCTAATGACTTGTAATAGCAATAAAAATGTGTCTTATTGTTATAAAAGCTAACTCAGAAAATTTTAACATAATAGAATATTATCTTCTGCCTCTTTATTTTAATTAACAGATTAAGCTTAAAATTTAGAAAAAATAAATAAATGCCTGTTTCTTAAAACGTTTTAAAGTGATTATTATTTTATTGAAGGATAGATTTAATTGACCGCCTCCGTGGTCTAGTGGTAACAAACGTTGCCGTGAACTCGGGAGGTCGTGGGTTCGATTCCCACCGGGGGCAAGTTGTACATTGTATAATTTGTCTCGGTCTGGGTGTTTATATGTATAATATGTATATATTTACAAAAAAAAAAGTATAATATGTAGTTTATCAACCATCTAGTTTCCGTAACACAAGCTTCGCAGCTTACCACGGAAACTAGATGGCTTTTTTGGGTAATGTTATAACTACTACTAACTGCCTCCGTGGTCTAAGACTTGGAGGTACCGGGTTCGATTCCTGGTCGGGACACAAAAATATTTATTAATGTAAATAAATACATTTAATTTGTGATATTTCTCGAGTTTTGTACGCTGGAGACATCGACGAGCTTGCAACTTGTCATGATTGGCCTATAGTAAAGTTGGCTAAATGTGAATCCGCTTATAAGCGTGGTTTCTGATTACCCCGAAAGGGAAACGGTCGTGATGATACTTTACTTTTTTTACTTTTACTGCTACTACTAAACGACTAAATCAATAAGTTATTAGTTTTAGTTAGATCCCGAAACGTGATACATTTTACTGGGTTTATCGGCATGGTGAATACTTCCCCGCCCCGGCATACTGGAAAAATTACCACCATAAGTTCTATAAGGATTATAAGTTTTTTTAGTGGATTTTGTATGAAAATAGCACCAATGCCCGCTCTTGTATATTTGTCCTCTTTGGTCATGACACAGATAAATTCAACATGTCATTTAGAGACATATATTTACGAGTGTTTGTTTTGGAAGCGAGGGCGGCTCAGGGCGGGCCCTTTCACACGGTGCGTGTAATTTTCATTTTACTGTGTTTCAGTTGATTACCGTCAAAGAATGCCGACAAAAAATTGTTAGAAATGTGTTACATTTTCGAGGTTAACATATTAAAACTATTAATTTATTTTTCGGTAATTAACCATACCGTTGCAGTTGAAGCCATTCCTTCGCGTAGCTTTAAATTTAAAAACTTTACGTTTATATTCGGCAATTAGTTTTTGTTCATTTTTTGACTGATTCAAGCCATCGACATATCAATAAATAAAACTAAAAAATAAACCTAATTTTAATATACCTAAATCTAGTACGCGCGGTATTTCCTCGCTAAATCACCATGCAGATTCTCTGAGCGAGGAAAGTACCAGCCTTCCTGTCGGATGAGACAGTCTAATTTTTTTTTTAAATGTTTACACACGTAATCTTTCATTATGATACTTATCATGCTTTCAGCTTTAGGCGCTGGTCTCCTGAGGTGTGAGAAAACCAGGATGTCGATACATGGCATACCACACTAAGGCCTGCCCCTGCTTCCAGGAAATCAGCGGCATATTCTTGTCATCATCGCGGACTATTTCAGTGAGTTCCAGAATGGCTTGAACTCTGCTACGGTATGGGCGTGCATAATTTTGTCTGTGCGTATTTAAATCCACATTTTTTTTTGGTCAAAATTAATAATAATTATTATTAAAATACCTTTTTTTTTAGTTCTCTTCTCCCGATGGATGATGAATAAGGTGATAGGGAAGGCAAAGGGTCTAGCCCATACAGCCAAGTCTGACTTAATATATCTTTCTTTTCTATGAGTTAATGAGGTCATCATCAAATTCCAGATGCTGCAGAATTTGATGCTTTTCTTGGCATGGCATTATAGCCTAAACACGTCGGGTAAAATATGAAATGCAACTTGGACCCCATATTTAAAAATTTATCGTTTTCCATAATTATTGACATTGTAGAACATTATTAATTAAACCAACACCACTTTTGACTAACAGTATCCACAGTAAATTAAATTACAAAATAAAAACTTGCACTTGACATGTCCGCGCAAAATGGCGCGACGAACTCTATTATTAAAATACTTTATTGCACTTAAATTAAAAGTATGTACAAAAAACTTAAAGCTATTTCGGATTTTTCTACCAGCTAACCTTTGGCAGAGTGAGACAGTATAATCTGTGGGGTGCAATGTTAACCAAATTTTAAATTTTAATAAACTACATTAATAGTATTTATACATAGACTGCTTTAATACTTATTAACATATAGAAGATATCGTCATGATCGTAGAACAGTGACGGATCTGCTATATTTAAATTTTTCATGGCGGCCATTCAACTGTCATTTCGACTGTTTTTTTGTTACTTTTTAAGTCTCATAATAAGTGCAAACCTTCTAGATTTCATTTTGGAACCCTTTCTAATATTTGCACTATAAATTACAGACCACAAACAATATAAAACTATATATAAATATATATGCAAAATTATGGGTATTTTTTTAAATCCGACACTGTTCTACGATCATGACGATATATACATATATGACGATAATATAATAATAGGAAATAGTTTTTTTTTAATTAAAATAAATTGTTCTGCTTGTTTATAAAGAAAGTATTAAGTAGTTTTTTTCAAGATGTAAATAAAAGGAGCTTGTCTGATAGTCAGTGGAAGCTTGTTTCACTGACGAGCAGCCGATACAGTAAATGAATCGTGAATGTCTGCTAGTTGTAGGATGGGATTTCAAATTGGTTATTATGAGAAGAACGAAGATGGCGGTCGTGCGAATCACAAATTGTGTTTCAATTCAAAGTGTGTTTTAGGATAAGAAGAAGCTATTTGTCGACTGTCGGGTTGCACATAGGCATGTAGTCTATCTTAATTCTGACTTGCCTGGTACGTTATTGCTGTACCATTGTAACTAAATTTAAAAAGGTTATTAATTGATCCTTGTGGTGCAGTTCTGTATATGTTTTATTTTGTAAATCTGATATAGCTGAGTTTTCCTTGCAGATTCCTTTCTCAGTCAGATTAAACATTAACAGGTCACTGGAATCTGCTAAGCTGCTGGTCTTCTGCTAACAGCTTACTTATTGGATCACTGCTAGCTATATTTAACAGTAGTTGAAAGACTATTAGTTTAGCTAGCAGCGACACATTTGTCTAAATTACTAGTTTAGATATTATTTGTAAAAGTGCCTACCTACATCTTCTGTAGGATTATTTTTTGTGAAACCCTAGTAATAAGTATTTTTGATTAATAAACTATTTGAATTTGTATTTGAATTTGAACTTTGTTGCTTAGTTTTCTACTAGCAGGAGTAAAATCATTCAAATAATTAAATTAATAACTGTGAATAAAGATATTTTGACTTTGACTATAGGATTGTAAATAATATTGTACAGAAATTTAAGATAATAAAATAAAACAAGAAGTTTGTCAATTCTTATTACAAGTTAACAGTATAGGTACTAACTTAATCTTATTTATTTATTTATTTAGATAAACCACAGTTTAACAAAGAGTACAACTTAATACATATTATACAATAAGTAAAGCCAACAATTGGTTTATACAATTGGATATGGAAGATAAAGGCAACATAAAAACCTACTCATGCAAAAGAGAAAAAATGTTTAAAAAAACTACATAAATATAAAACTTAAAATAAGAATAACTGAAATTAACAAAAATAAAATATAAAAGTCATGCTAAACTATGTACATACAAGTAAAGGAAATAAATAAAAAATATAAAAACATTTAAAAATAAAAATATGATTAAACCAGACTTTAAACAAATAACCTTTCAATGTTAAGTTATTCAACCTAATTCATGAGCTATAAAGTTTTAGAATATAAATGACATCGTGTAGGGCCGGAAAACACGGGCCATGTCGAATTGGCCTAATTATAAGAGAGGAACTGCGCGAGACATGTGGCCTCACGTCTGATGGTCTACTCATTAGGGCTGCGGTTCTCAAACTGGACAAGAAAAATATGTTACTTATTTTTTTTCTCTCTTGAAGGAAAAATTACGGTTACCAACGAATTATTACTGAAAGAGTTGGGCCTAAGCAGGTCTGCCGTCAATACATTTATGGAACGAGCTTCCAAGACGGCATTAACGAAATCATACATGGTTGGGTAGGGAGAGGAGTAGAATGGTTGATGGTGAGCGTATTATCGCGCAATAAAATAAAAATAGGGAGGCCTCATTTTCTTAAACCAGCCTATTGTCGGTCGCAAGCCCGAGACACAATTCTTCTCATCTCTTACCCACACACGATGGACCCGGCACCCGCACGATGAATCCATGGAATGCTTAGAAATTTATGAACAAAACTTATTTTAAAAACAAAAGCATATAAATAGTAATAACACTATAATAATAAACAAATGAGTTAAAAATAAAATATGTAAGTAATCAAATCTATGAATCAAATAAATGATAATCCAGTACACTAATATGTTAACTGATTCATCAAAATCTCAGCATTATCTTCTGAAAAAAAATATGTCAAAATTAAAATATTTATTTATAAATAAAGGCAGGCAAAAACATTAGGTATTTTCGATTTCACAAACCATAGATCTGAGCCTAAAACCTGCACGGTGAATCCATAAATTAGTGTTTCTTAGATCTATATCTTATATAATAAGGAGAATTTTACATGAAAGTAAAAAGTAAAGTATCATCACGACTGTATCCCTTGCGGGGTGGTCAGAAACCACGGCTATAAAGAAGCGGGTTCACATTTAACCAACTATACTATAGGCCAATCATGACAAGTGACAAGCTCGATGATGTCTCTAACGTACCAAATTTAAATAATATCACTAATAAATTCAATATTAATCAAATGTATTAATTTAAATTAATAAATATCAAATCCACGGATTTAACCGCTAGACCACATGAAAGTAGGTACTTACTTTTTTTAAAATATTAGTTTTAAAACGAAGATAAAATATTATTTAAATGAAAAAATGCTAGACATGTTCACCTCAAAGCGATAGTATGCAAATGATACTTAGTACGACTATTATGACTGTTGATGATTAAAGGACTAGTCGCATTCTCGGTGAGTGCATTTCATACAAATTGTAGGAGTATATTAAAAATAGGTTTGGGAACCACTGTATTAAATGAACACGACAAACTCTATTAAAGGATTGACATTTGGTAGAAATTAAACACTTTTTCGATGTCATTTTAATGTTCGTCATAATTGAAGCGACTTGCTTGTATGGAAACCTAATTAATGGTGTATTTCAAAAATTAACTAAAAAAAAAAGAATAACAATAATAAATTCTTTATTGTACAAAACCAAAACAAGTGCAGGTACATAGGCGAGCTTAATGCCGTAAATGCATTTTCTACCAACTAACCTTTGTGACTGAGATATGGAATAAACGAGTGCAGCAGAAGAAAAATGATAGTTGAAATTATTTATTACTATATAAAACACACATTAATTACAAACATATAGTACACAAATAAATATCCTACATAAACAAATAAAATAATATTTTTAATACCTAATTTAAATATGCCTAAATCGTGTCGGCACGATATGGTGGCAAGAACGCATTTTCTGGCTGAATCGCTATGCTGATTTTATGAGCGAGGAAATAACCACCTTCCTGTCACTGGAGTAGACAACAAACGACGGGTGATGTCTTTTAAAAGTGATTATGCGCTTGAACATCATCATGACTCTTTACGCCAAACAGCACAAGGACGTGGTTGATTATAGATACGTATTTGCGCCGCTTGCCAGACTGTAGATCTAATATTCGAAACATAAAAAAAAACATGATCTAGCTGTTGGGTCTGTGGATTTAAACGCGGATATACCGGTTTCATACAAATTTATTTTATTTTATTTATTCAAGGTACAACAAACAGATTACAACCATTGCACGCGAGATATACACACTATTTGTCAGCAGTTCTGGATTGCAATCCACAGCAGTGTACACTACAATACAATACAATAATAATATAATTCAAATGTTCTTACATAACATGATCAATTATTTTTGCCAACGTATTAGCCTCGCTATACAGAGGGGAAATGTTGCCAGTCTCCTTGGGACTATCTCGGATGCGACATCTCTAGAGGACATTTTTTATGTATAGGTTAGTTTATTTTTAATTTTATTATTTAGGTAGTTTTTAATTTATATTTAATGTACATGTAAAAGAGTAAAAAAAAAGAAGAATAAAAGAGCTGGGTAAACGAATTTTCCAAGAGTGTGGCGATCCCAAATGCCATAACTACCTAAAACAGAATATGTCCATAAAATTCAACGAGGAAATGCGGCGAGCGTTTTAGGTACCCTCCCTTAGGTAAGCCCTTAGTTTATTTTGTAGAATAGCTTTAATTTCATAGGTATTTTTAGTTTTAGTTTTCTTTATAATTAGTTTTTTAATAAATTTTATTTTAATATTTATGTACTTGTAATGTTATTAACTTCGAATAAAAATTTTACATGATCAATTTCAAATTTCTAACTTATATATAAACTTATTATAAAAGACAACTTAAATATACAAGTCATTAGAAACAGTATAATCTAACTAAAAATAACCTACCTAACTAAATTAAAATAAATTACAACATCAAAAATTATAATTATCCTAGATTAAACCATTTATGTACATATTTATTTAAAAGATTAATAATAATAAATTAAAAATTAATAAATTTAATACTGTTATTAATAATAATAATAATAATAAAATATAGTTAGAATAATATCCGTAATAAAATTAGTGTCAAACTATAACGGTTCTAGGTTTGTTATATTTATTTGTGATATTTCTCGAGTACCAAACTCAAAAATGCTAGAGACATCGACGAGCTTTCCACTTGTCATGATGGGCCTATAAGTTGGCTAAACCCACTTCTTTAAAATCGCGGTTTTTAACCATCTCATGATGATACTTTACTTTACCTCATTTCATTTAGTTACAATGTTCCAAGTACAACGCAAATTATTAGAAAAATAGTTTTTTTTATTTTTTTTATCAGTAGTTTGGACATAGTAATGCCAGCCCTATAGTAAGATTCCTTCAGCTTACAACTCACGGCACCGCGCGCCTCCTCCGTCCACACAGACAATTTATTTATTTATTAAAGGATAACTAACGACTAATAACATAATTGGAAAAAAAGTAAATAAAGGGTCAATTTGAAGTTACCACAAATGGAACAAGTATTACCGGATTACAACACAGACGAAGCCGGATCAAGTAGCTAGTTATCCCATTTTATACTACGTTTTGTATCGCAAATTAGCTTAGCAATTAGCGAGCGCGTGTGACGCGTCAACGCATGATGTCTATAATTTATGTCTGCCTCATCGGATCGGCTTCATCAAAAGATTCTTTAGTATTTTTAACTGTCTACATCTTTATTTATATTTGAGTATAAAAAGTTGTGTTATAAAATATTCGTTTGACGATCCGAAATACATATCACTTTCATATACTCGTACCTCATCATCATCATTACAGCCCCTAGAACACAGCGTCCTAGATCTCCACTGCTGGAGATGGGCCTTCCATATCATATATCTGGGGAATTTGTCCTACACTCGCCACTCTGGCCAGACGGGTTGGCGAGGATGAAAGGACAATTTATTAACGATTCTATTAGTTCGTATTCCAATTAGGAGTAGCCAACTTCAGCAAAGAAGCCGATAGACGCATTCAGCTAGGATGGGCAGCATTCGGGAAGCTACGTCACATCTTCCTATCGAACATACCACAGTGTTTGAAGACAAAAGTTTTCAACCAGTGCGTTCTTCCAGTAATGTCGTATGGTGCAGAAACGTGGACACTGACGGTGGGTCTGGTCCACAAGTTCAAGGTCGCTGAGCGAGCTATGGAGAGAGCTATGCTCGGGATTTCACTAAAAGATAAAGTCAGAAACGTTGATATCCGTCAAAGAACCAAAGTTACCGATATAGCTTTTAAAATTAGCAAGCTGAAGTGGCAATGGGCTGGACACATATGCCGCAGAACCGATGAACGATGGAGTAGACGGGTTCTGGAGTGGAGACCACGTACTGGAAGACGCAGAGTGGGACGACCCCCCCCCAAGAGGGACAGATGACCTGAGGAAGGTCGCTGGTGGGGGATGGATGAGGGTGGCAGAAGATCGTGTGAAGTGGCGAGCCTTGGGGGAGGCCTACATCTAGCAGTGGAGAGACACAGGCTGATGATGATGATGATGATGAAGTTCGTATTAGTGGAACCGAGGCCGAGAGCTTAACGTGCTCTCGGAGGCATGGGAATGATGGTATTGTAAATGTACAGAAGAGAAGTGTATTTCTCTTTGGTACATGTCGGGGGGGTTTGTACCGACCTTTGTAGGATTTTAAGAAAAGCGTTCTTACAACCGAGCCACCACCGCGCCGCTGCCTACCGAACCAAATACTGTATGTATTGACGGCAGTCCTGCTTAGGCCCAATTCTTATAGTAAGTGGTGCAAAGATTTTGCTGGATTTCCTTTTAGAAGTTAATCTTCCACTGCGCAAAGCTGAGTTTTAAAACTGTTCCTGACCATTTCTTTTTTGAGATCACATGAGAAAATTCAAGTTTCTAAGCATTTGACAACTCTTTAGAAATGTTGAAGTGATTGAAACGTATATTAGTCGGGCTAACGGAAATTTGACGGTGATGTTCCTTATAATCCAGAGTTAGATATGACATGTATAATTCATATTTAAACATGACTTGTGCAGCTATTTGAAGATTTTTTAGCTGACCACTATATTAAACGGGCAACAATATCTGTATAAATGTTTTTTTTTTAATTCGGAGCAATTTACAAAGTTCGTGTGCGGGCCTGACAGCCAGCACGCTTCAAGTGTTGCCAGCTTACGGGCAATGAGGCTTGAAGCGTGCTCCGTACGTTTGAGCACACGTTTTTGTGCCACACATGCCACTCCATGCCTAAATGTAGATTTATTAAACTGTGTGAAGTGCCGCATACAGTTTTTATTTGTTTTAATAAGTATAGTAGTGGTTACATTTTATAATAACGGCTAAATGGTAGATAGTTTTTGTTGACGAGGAATGCTTTTTACCAGACTATGCGACGCAAAGAAGGGTTAATGTGTTTATCAGCCTATGTCTGTATGTTTTCTTTCTTTGTGGCACACTGGAGACCAAACTCGTTGCCCGATTTTGTTGATTCTCACGTCAATCGATTCGTTTTTATCACGCGAATGTCACTGAAGATATGATATTATTCACATTTCATTAAGGCGACAACCAGACTATATTAAGTGGGGTATCATCGAATTGGTATGTGAAAATCATTTTGAGGTTTCTCTTATATTTTTTTATTCATTTTTATCCTCTGTTATATAATGCCACTTTTATTTGTGACGGTATAACAATCTTGTTAATTCTGTATTACAAGATGCGTGCTCAAATAAAGTATTTAAAATATATAAATACAAATTAAAATAAAATTAAATATTAAAAATAGAACTAAGTCAAACTACGATCAAGGCTTCAACTAGTTTAATAGTCACATACAAAATTACTGCGAGAAACTGGCGAGCGGACCTCTACGTACATGCTATCTCTTTCTCTTTATATATACGACAAAAAGCGATCGGTCAGAAATAAAATAACATAAATTACAAATTGCCTCGACAATCCTTAGCATTTTAATACGTCCTCACGCTAGCCGATTGATTATTGATCGATGGTGTCAAACGCTATTAGATTTGATATTTGTATAATATTTTGTAAATCGACTTGAATGAGCATTCATTGTTCAGCGCTAACATATCTAGTAAGTATCTAAAGAAATCCACTAGAAAAACGTCGGCGGCAGAACATCGAGTGGACTCCGACCGTCAAATACCTGGGCTGTATCATTAACAGGACGTTAACACTGGGTGAAATGGCCTGCCACGCCGTCAACCAGGCGAAGGCGGCCCGAGCTATGTTATGTCTTGTTATGAATTCTAGCTCAGATTGAAGGCCCGGATCTACAAGATGTTCATCCGCTCCCGTATTACCTAGATTTGCCAGCCTGTCACCACCTTCTAGCCAAGACCAAAGGACAAGATCCAAAGTCAGCAGATTTCATTCATCATTCGTGCGTAATTCAGTCATAGCTCGAGATCTGGAGATGTCTACTATTGAGGAGTTTGTCGTCGGCCTGACTAGACGTATGTTCTATTGGGCACGGACACTTAAAGCTCCACAGAGACCACTTTCTAGAGAGGTATTCCTGGAGGAGGAGCTGAAATTTTCGAACCTAGACTTACATATCCATCAGCACTTTCCGCGCAGCATTAAAAAAATGGAAACACGCACAATGTGTATCTGCCTGGCAGGCAACTCCAGGGCAGAGGCACTCGAAGGAGCTAATCGTGGGCTACTCAGGGAAGTACACGATCAAAGCCCTTCAGCTATGCAAATCTAAATTCAGAACTCTCACTAGAGCCCTAACTGGTCACTGTAAATTAAACAAGCACATGTTTACCATGGGCTTGGAAGAAACAGATAAGTGCAGATTCTGTCGCGAGGTGTCTGAGACACCTGTCCATCTCCTTTGCGACTGTTATGCCCTGCATCACAAACGTAGCACCATCTTGGGTGCTCACAGTTTAAGCCCCGAGGAGGTGCGACGCCTCGCTCCTAAGCCCATACTAAGCTAGCGAACGAACTATAATCTAGGGAGGTCACAATAGATCACTACTAGTCGCAGTGACTTGGTGACGAATAGTCCCAGCCTATTTCACAAATAATAAATACACCAGTATCGGTGCTCAGCACCAAAAGTGCATGAATTACCAGCGGGTGGTTACCCGCTGAGATCCTGCCGGGAAAAACGGGGGAATGTCTCCATCCCCAACTCAGGCGTATTAGCCATCCGGGCCTGATTATTATATTGTATTTAGTTGAGGTTTGCTGCAAAAAAGTTGGGGCCTGGTTTTGGGCAATCTCTTTTGTCCTTGAGGTATTTCGGTGTCGCAGGCTCATTGAGAATGGAAAAGAGTAAACAGAGAATTCTTAGATTTCTGCGATAACGAATAGCCACTACTTCTGTCTGCTTGTTGTATCATTATGATACTTTTAATCGCTTTAGGGAATATGATGCGATAAATTGTCGATTCGTCCATCCTTGAGATTGGGATTGTTTATAAATAGATTTCGTCATTAATGTTTTGTAAACCACGAGACTGCTGAAGCGTCTCGTTCGTTGACTTATATTCTCATCGACATAAAAGAGATTGCGCAAAACCAGGCACCAACTTTTATGCAGCGTGCCTCAACTAAATACAATTCATAATCATAACAACTAATTGTGGTTTTTTTAACTTTCATTACAACATCTCTTTTACCCCAGCATTAAAATATCATTTAATTAAATAGTCAATTGGTTATTTGTCTAAGAAAAATGGGCATTCTCAGCTCGTCAGTAAAAAAATTAAAAGTCTAAAGCGACACTACGAGTATAACACCTGCACAAAATTGTAGACATATACTCGTATATATAATATTATCGGCAACAATGCCGTAAGATCAATGTTGAATCCAGTTCTGTGACCCATCTTGTCAGCCACGTGCAGCCTTGGTCGGCGGCAGATGTCTACAATTTTGTGCAGGTGTTATACTATATCATGCCATAAATATATAAATTTCTAATTTAATCTTCAGTTGCTAACATTCATGGACCTTGCACTTACCATCAGGTAGGAGCAAGGTCACATGTCGTGCTAGTATAAAAAAAAAAAAAACAAAAAAAAAAACATTCGGCTCCCTCATGGTGAGTCAATGTAAGGTTGGGAAATTTGACTTAGTGAATGTACCCGTCCGAACTTTAGGTCAATGTTTTCGTCTGTTTTAATTAAAGTTTCTAGATCCGTCGTCCAAGGCTACTGTTAATGAGTTACTGATTCAGTTATTATTATTATTGTCTTACAACGGTCAATCAGTAATTAAGCGACAGTCGCTATTCCGAGACGGTATCATAATATTTATCAACTCTCGGCGAACAAACTTTAGATAGGAATCAAACCCTTTGAAATTACAAAAAATAGTGTATTTTTTTTCGTCCTTGTTGAAAATCGTCAAAAATATCAATAATTTTGGCAAGGCTTTCAGCTGCCTAATTTTATTTGATTTTTGATTTTTATATTTTTTATTTATATACGAATTATTAAATTTTAAATGTTATAACTATTATCACGACCGTTTCCCTTTCGGGATGGTCAGAAACCACGCTTATAAATAAGCGGATCCACATTTAGCCAACTTTACTATAGGCCAATCATGACAAGTGGCAAGCTCGTCGATGTATCCAGCGCACCAAACTCGAGAAATATCACAAATAAATTAAATATTAATTAAATGTATTTATTTACATTAATAAATATTTTTGTGTCCCAACCAGGAATCGAACCCGGTACCTTCTTAATCTACTCTAGTCCACGAGTCCTAATCCACGGACTGAACTTAAAATATGAACAGAGAGAGTCTGTGTGAACGTCAGTGGGAGCATGCTCCAATAGCGAGCCGATGACACGGTGAACGAATCTGAATACGAATATCTACTTAAATATTGGGATAAAAAAAAATACCGACTGATTTTGATGAAATTGTACAGAAATGTTCCTTGGAATGCAGTGATATATCTGTATGTCTGTTGATTTTATTCACTCCTTTATTGTTGAAGCAATTTACAAACATTTAATTACAGACAAAATACAAATTCCTGAAATTCAGGAATGGATTGTACCTATATGTACAGTAGGTATTAAGACGACTAAATCTAAATATGACATGTGAACTAAACAGCTAGACAAATTAAACCCGATTAAAATCCGATATTATGTCGATTTTAGCTGCTTGGCAGTTTTTTTTAGTCTACGAATGGTGGTACTGGCAGCTCAGTCCTACCAGGTGATAGGGCTTAGGATAAATCATCCGTAAAATAGACAATGATTTTTCCGTTAAAATGACTCTTTATTTAAGTAATTAATTTTGCAATTATTTTTTAAACTCCAAGAAAGAAATAATTAGCTAATCCTAAGATAATAGACATATATTTATGACTTGGGATTTTTCTATTGGCCTAAATTAGGGCCAGCGTTAAATCGACCATAACATGCCTGTATGTCCTTCCCTGATATTGTCCTTTATTCTGATATTTAGTCGCAAACGTTATTAGTGGATTTCATTATTTACGTCAGAGATTGCGTCATAATTATAAAATATTAATTTTCAATTCTCAACTCTATAAGCGCTCAATCTTGACAGTGTCCGTGCAAATATCAACCTTAACAGCGTGATATATATATAGTTAACGGATTTCAATATATAACGTTTGTGACTAAGTAACAGATAGGGCTACTGGATTGCATAATGATGAATGTACCTATACACTTTTAATACCTAATTTTTTTATATGTTTCTGGTGCTGATTTGATCAAATCAAATATGACCTGTAGAAATGTAGTAAGTCCAAAATAATTAATACATTCGTATTTTGTCTTTAGGTCAGGATAAACTATGAGTCGGTTTGGTAAGATCGCTACTGGATAGTTATACTAAATTGTTACTAACAATTTATGGATTTCATATCCGGAATAAAATTGTATTATTATGAATGTGAATTCTTAAAGAATCTCGGTATTTAACCGGTTAAACTAATGATGTTCACGGGCCTCGGCCAAGTGAGCATCATGCTTCTTTAACTCCAAACTTTTTGACTTTACTGCAAGTATTAAGGATTGTAGCTTGTTGCAATTTTCTGTATGTTAATAGTTTTGAGCACTTATTATTATTATAAAACGTATTACATAAACTAATACCTAATATCCATAATATACAAGAGAATACGAGACGTGTGACAGGCTGGTCCATAAATTTAAGGTCGCTCAGCGTCTCAGCGAGCTGTGCTTGGTATTTCTGACATAGCTTTAAAAATTAGCAAGCTGAAGTTGAAGTGGGCCGGACACATCTGCCACAGAACCGACGAACGATGAGCGGGTCTAAAGTGGAGACCGCGTACGGAAAGACGTATAATACGGATGACCTAAAGAAAGTTGCTGGCGTATGTTGGATGAGGGTAGCAAGAGATCGCGTTAAGTGGCGATACCTGGGGAAGGCCTATATATACAGATACAGACTGATGATGATGATGCTCTACTACGCTACTACAAACGAAAGGTAGACGAAAAGGGACAGATGAAGCAACGCATCTAAAGTCGTATGTACTGTTATAATATGCACCCTATGCAATCCATTGTACAACAATTAGGTGCATTGTTGCTACATTTTGCGTAAACAAACGTTTGTTTATGTGTGTAGTAAATTAAAATTAGTTAAGTAACTTATTAACTGTAGGTATCATTAAAATATCTAATTTTTTTTTCATCCTGCCTATCACGTTACTCGATCCCCAAGGTTAGCTGGTAAAGAATGCCTACTGGCATTATAGCTCGCCTCTGTACTATTTTTAAGTGCATTAAAGAATTTAAATAAAATAAACAAGGCGTCAACAAAAGTACAGTGGATGATACAGTAATTTCTGTAGTTAAACGTTTCTATGCGTTTTCAAAACTAGTTCAGAATCATGCTCCGTCACGGGCACATCTAGGAAAAATAAACGATCTACAAAGTTTTAAAATAGTTTTAAAATAGTCTCCACGTTCCTGGCCCGTAACAGTAGGTACGTAGGTGCCTATAGGTCTCGGGTTGATTATTTAGGTCACTGCAAGAGTTTAGTAAAAAGTTACCACAAAGTGGGGCTATTTAGTATCTTACACCTATACAAAATATAACATAAGGTAATATTTATCACAGATCCAGCCAATTCATTGCATCTTACGAAATGTTACAGAAATCCTCAATGTTTTTGGTTATTTGTATTTATGCTTCGATCTGTAAATATGTAATATTCTAATTTTAATTACGGTGTAATATTGTATTATATTTAATAACGTGATGTGTGTACAGGTTGTTACAGGTAGGGTTTGGTAGTACATATCAATATCAATCACAACTGCAAAATTTGTCTACCCAAATTCTTTACACGGATAAATATTTCATTTCATTTCATTAATTTCAAATCAATGGGATACGTAATGACCCCACAATTGTTTTTGCTTTAGTTTTGTTTGTGGGTAATTAGTTATCGTTTTGTAGCTATTTTTGTGCAAGGCCATCTTTCTTAATATCTTTATTTGTTGCTACCACTTTTTTATATCCAGGTAGACTTCTTTTGGTAGCCGGCATAGTTATAGGGTCATATGTTTTTGTCCCACCACAACATCAAAAAAACTCAGTTATAATATATTATATAGATAAAATATATATAATTATTTAATTTAAAAAATAATTTAGAATTTACCTTATTTTGATACAAAAATCTATTTTGAAATTCTTTGTACGTATCTACATTTTTACTGTCAATATTTCTGACTATAAAGCTGTTGATTAGCCTAATAATACTTAGAATCTATAATAATAAATCATATTGTACAACATTTACAATATTCCCAAATTGTAAAAAACACGCAACACTGCGACAGGTAAAAATTACTTCAATTCGAGCTCTGTATAAGGCATTATTATTTCTACCTATGAATTGTATGAAAACGTAGTGTTTTATACTGAATGCGAACACAGATGCAATTAACACACACACATTGTAAAAAGACATTATATTTCATTGTGTGCATATCACTCCGCCCCTAAATATTTTTCAGCCAATCACAGAGCTTAGAAATGATGATCGTTTAACAGCACGCCTCGTCGAAAAGTCACGCAAACTCGACTCAGGCGCGACTCACACGCTGTTAAAACCAGCTCTCCGTCCAACAAAGATACCTGCTCTACTCTTTCTGCCATCTCTTTCCCACACCGGTATTCCATTTCCAAAAACAACAAAAGAACTTCCAAAAATATTAAATTTAAAATTTAACTAGTCAAAAACTAGTGTCAAAAATATTTTAAGTTTAAATTAAGCAGAATATTAATGTATGTAAAATAATTTGGAAGTTTTGTTGGTTAAAAATGAAGTTGATGGTGTTGTGTTAGAAAGAGAAGGAGAATAAGCTATTGTGGTCTCGAAGGCTGCGGAGGCGGCGTGTTTGACCATTTTTTGTTGCACCGCTGATTGTGAAAGATTGCTTGAGAGTCGAAATACATCTTTACATCACACGTCAGTGGGCATCGGGCTGTCTTCAAAGTAACACGACTTAGAGACACGCAAATTGACTCCGGAGTACCATGCTTGCGTGTTTGTGACAGTGTGCACCTGTGAACATTCTAGACTTAAGATAGTGTAATTTGTTGAGAACTGTTTTGTATACACTGATTTCATTTCGATGGCAGTTTCTACTCTAAATATGACACCGTACTTCACCGGCTACTCCTTCCAAGGTAAGTTCTTTTACTCCTATTTGTTTATCTTCTTTTAGATTGAAACTTATGTTATTGATTTTATACTTTATTTGTCAGTAATATTATTGACTACATCTACTCTCTTTTTAGCTTCTGTAAGGTCAGATATTTTTTATTTATCTTATCTTGTTTATAGTCTCATCAAATAGTTTTAGTAGCACTCTGTAGTTATGTTTAAGATTAATAATTACTTTATGCATAATTAATCAATCTACTGGTGTGAGTTTATTAATGTAATGTAAATTTTTATTGTGTATAACTACTTGTAGTTTTGTTTTGATGTTGTTATATTCATAACTATGTTTATCTGTTATTTTATTTCCTAGGTGCTAATTCATAATATTTAGATGTTTTATCTATTTACCCCTAACATGGACCGAGTAATTGTGTTTAGCGGCTTCAGGTCCACTTTTGTATTTAGTAGCTACAATAAAACAATTTAGCATAGTGGAATATGGATATCCTATATAGGATGGACCCGCGCTCAGCAATGAGTGGATGATAGTTATTTATATTTTTAATTTGTATTATAATTTAAAGGCGGTCTTAAATTTATGACTGCCAAATTTTTAGGACTTTTTGACAGTATAGGCGCAAAAATAACATGAAAACATTAGGTCCTCGGAGTTTAGAATCAATACTTTACTAGGCACTTGAAAAAAAATGTCAGAGGTCTCTGGAGATAGTCTCGGTCTAAAAAATATTTAAAACAAAAATAGCAGTGCAAAGTGGAAATGCTTTCGGAGCACTTGTTACTTTTAATCCAGATTTTGTGTTAGTAGATTTTAAATATTTTTTATCTGTTATAAATAATAAATAAAAATGAAAACTAAATGATAAATATAACTATAATAATAAATACAAACTATTACATACATAAATCGATTATACATAATATACCTACATACATATATAAATCTACTTACGATATGATAAAGGAAGCGTGATAAAGAAGATGATGAAAGGGGGTTATATTATATGAGTATAGAAAAGTTATATGTTAATCTTATAATAATATCTAAATATACCTACTTTATAGTTATATCATTAAATGAACAAATAACTAAAAGTTTATTTAATATTCTTAAATTATTATCTAATAGTGCATCTTTAACTATTATGGTCCGCGGTTTTAGGTCACATATAGAAAATCATTTTAATTGTTAATTTATGGTTCTAAAATTCCAAAAACGATTATTATTACATTTATAGCACTGATTAGTGCTCTATCATGTGATTGAGATATTAAACAATCTATCATAGTAACATAATAAATAGTTTTAACGACCACGCTTTTTGCCTTAAACGGACCTGGAGCATCATAAAACAATAAAATCATGTACAAATTATAAACCCGAAAGTATCTTTTATTGCCACCAATATAACAATATTTCATCCTCACGCGCTTAAAAAGACGCTTTTGAAAAAAACTTGGCTTATTAGTCGGAGCATAGACATACACTTTTGACCGGGACTACTTATTTAATCTTGACTATCTATTTAATCTAGACAAAAGGTTGTGATGACATTTCTTATTAATCTCATATATCATTAAAACGTTTATTCTTTTCATTAAGGGTCGGTAATTCAATCCTGGCTGAGCCTGGGTGAGCGGTGGTGGCTCGGTTGTAAGAAAATTTTCCATGAAAAAATTAAATAACTTAAAAAGGTCGGTTCCAACTCTGGCATGTACCAATGAGATACACTTTTCTTACATACATTTGTCATTTATGGAGAGCACGTTAAGTCGTCGGTCCTGGTTCCACTAATACCTACCAGCTTGTGAAAACGTTATTAAATTGTCATTACAAAATGACATCAGAACCCGTCTGGCCAGCGTGGCGAGTGTAGTGGAATTGGGACCGACGGCTTAACGTGCTCTCCGAGGTACGGGATCGGTGGTGTTGTAAATAAATAACAAATGTACGTAAGAAAAGTGTATTTGTACATGCTGGGATTCGAACCGACATATTTAGTTTTTTTTTAAAGAAAACGTTCTTACAACCGAGCCACCACCGCTCAATTCAAAAGCGCATTGTCCACTAATAAATTATTATAAAGGACGGGGCAAAATATATGTCTTTGGTAGAGGTCTTGTTAGACTAAAGTCGGGGTCTTCAAGGACCTTAAGCCATAGAAAGTTCATTGTCTGTGGTACAATAAGGAATTTTTGTCACGACGGCCATTGTTTATAATTTGGGGACATTTTGTTTTCTCGTAACGGTCTTGATCTTTTTTTTTGTAACCCAATTAATAGTAATTATGCAGTCGATTTATTTATTTAATTTGTAGTTTTTAAGTTTTTTTTTATCTTTCTAGCGTACAGTAAAATTATTCAAGCCGATATATTTATTTCCACAGCACATTACAGAATACAAGTGAGTCATTGACCAAATTAGGAAACATTTTATTATAAGAAACATAATTAAATGATAAAGATAAACAATATTTTTTACAAAAAAAATAATAATAATAATAATAATACCTACAAAAAGGGTACCCTAAATGTGAGTAAGATATGGTGTATGTATATATACTCGTATATCATCATGACAGGTCTAATACTAAAGGACTTGATTGATACGACAATTACATATTTTATTTTCCAAATAACTTAATTGCTCAGTAATATATATATAGTAAAAAAATAAAATTATAGTCTTAAAAATAAAATTATAGTCTTAAAAATAAAATTATAGCCTTAAAAATAAAATTACTATTTACACATATAGCCTAAAATGAATGATTTCATTTAATAAAAGTAAAGCATCATCACGACAGTTTCCCTTTCGGGGTGGTCAGAAACCACGCTTATAAATAAGCGGATTCACACTTAGCCAACTTTACTATAGGCCAATCATGACAAGGGGCAAGCTCGTCAATATCTCCAGGCAGCGTACCAAACTCGAGAAATATCACAAATATATTAAATGTATTTATTTACATTAATACATATTTTTGTGTCCCGACCAGGAATCGAAGTCTAAATCCACGGACTTAACCGCTAGACCTATTTACCGGCTTAATAATTTAATATATAACCATTTAATAATTATTATTATTCACAAATTCCTATTTAGGTAAATAGATAGTAGGTACCTGATGGTGGTAATTTGCCCAGTCTGCCTGGGGCTGGGAAGTATCCACCATTCGTGCCGATTGACTCAGTGAAGTGTATCCACACTTTTCGGGATCAGGCTCGTATTGGCGTCAAGGCCAGTCAAGCCAGCGAAGTGTTAGAGACTGATGCTAATCATGAGTATCTGATTCCAGTTCCTAACATTTATGGACCTCGCGCGCCACTTACTATTAGGACCTACCTCTAGATCAAACATTTTTTCCAACAACGTTGCCGCTGGGATATGGAATAGCCCAACAGAACTTAAACAATATATTGTCGTTTCGTTTCAAATTCTAAGCAAAGACAGATCAATATTTTTAAATAGAATGTTATTAAGTACCCCTAATAAAGCATTGAATAACTTTTGTTTTCTCACAGCATTTTCATATTTGTTTTTTTTTTGTTTTATGACATTGTAAATTTAGTACGGTTTTGACTGACAACTGTTTTCGGACGTGTAGAAGCTGTTATATTTTTTTTTAAATTCCGAAAACTATTGCTTGACGATCTTTCGTCTGTAGTTAACAGATGAAAGACAGGATACAAAAACAGTGTTGAACAAAAATTTATTACACAAAATATTTTTTTTACTTATTGCATTATTATGTAGAAGATCTGCTGTCGACTGAATTCTACTATTTGAGGTTAAAAAAATAAAAATATTTTATTGGCTTAACTATTACAAAGTTTAAATATATCAAAAATAAATAATAAATTAATGTTGACTTAAAATAATTTATAATTACTTTTAAATAAACGAAAAATTAAAATATAAATAATACATTTATTAATAGAATTTATTACAGATTTTTTTCCGTTTAATTAGTGTTAGGTTTTCTTTTTAATATTGTTATTCTTTTATACTGTTTGTATATTACTTTGAATTTAGAGTTTTTTTTTTTTTTTTCTCTTAACGTTTATTCGAGAAAAAATATTTACATAGGTAATATAAAATTAAACACATAATTAAAACTAAAAAATAGAATAAACATAAACTAAACCTAATAAAAAAATAACTATAATTAATAACTTGAATTCTGTATAAGTAATTTTCACTATATTATCTCAAATTTATCTTTATGTAAGCACATTAAGTGGCTCTTCTACCTGAACTGCCTCCGTGGTCTAGCGGTTAAGTCCGTGGATTTAGATTCGAAGGTACCAGGTTCAAATCCCTGTCAGAACACAATGATTGATGTAATTTATTTTTGATATTTCTAGAGTTTGGTACGCTAGAGCTTGCTTCGATATCGACGAGCTTGCCACTTGTCATGATGGGCCTATAGTATAGTTGGCTAAATGTGAATCCGGTAATTCAAAAAAGGGTTTTTTTCTGAATACCCCGGCAGAGAGTCTTAGACCTACACTCTTGGAGATGAGCTTTCCAAAAAATCTGGAGAATTTATATTCGCCACGCTGCACTGGTCAGACGGCCAACCCCTCGGGTACATATAAATACATACTGCTGTATATAAAGTTATTAGTTAGATAATTATGTTTTTTTTTTTTACTTGTTTACTTACGGTATAGATTTAGTTGCACTCGCTACTGACAATTTGTTTTAGTTTTAATTATAATTTTGATTTATTTTAATATTAGTTTTAATTTAATTTATGATTTGACTTAATTTTATTCGATTTAATTTAATTTGATGTTAGATTCGGCTTAATTTTAATTGAAGTGCTGTCTATAAAATAAAAATCATTCTGCAATCTCATATGTATTAATTTAATGCTGTGATTTTGTAAAACCAATAAATAAATAAAATAAATAAATACATATCTGATGTTTAATGGCAATTTATTAACGATTTTGTCACATTTGTAACTATGAAACGTTTTTAAATTTAACGGTTGCAGTTAAATAAAACAGAATAGGGCCAAAGAATGTGTGTGTCCGAGTTAAAATCAACTGAAATAAAACCGTACTGTGTACAATATGAAAAAAGAAAACTAAACAGTTTAGGCGAAGTCGGCATTCTTTAATGCCACCTCACTCTTTCCACCACACTGAAGTAGTATAATCCATCTCTTTCTTTCATCGAGTCGGACCGAAAAGGTCATAAGTCGTCGTGACATTTTTTAACAATGACGTCGAAATGTTTTCGTATGTTAATGATTTATGTGTAAAAGAGTCACCGCAGCTTTTTGTTGTTTCGTGGTGTTACTTATAAAGACTTGGACACACCGGTGGCGTACTATAGGACGAATTAATTCTGAGACGATTGTCTTAACTTTAATTCTGACACAGTTTGGCTTCTTGCCACGTCTTGTTATTATATATATTGAATATCTCTGGCCAAAACCCTAACCCTACGTATTTTTTATACACCTAAGAGACACAAAAGAGTTAAATCAAATAAATAAGTAAAATACATCCATATACTGTGCTATTTCTTTAGACTAATATTGATAGAAACAAACAAATTTTCCTAAATTAATAATTTATATATTATACAATTTTCTTAAATTATATATGTTAATTTTTATTTATTTTAAGTATTTTATAAGTAGGCATAGAACAATAAATATAATGTATTATGCGCTTTTACATGTCAAAAAAAAAATCAATATAACGACAAGCTTATTTTCTGGGAAATAGCTTGTATTTGGAGCAGCACATTACAACCCAAATATACATAATTATAATCTTAAAATTATAGCTGCTGTAAATAGGCATTGTCATATTATAAACTAAAACATACACAATTATAAAATAAATTCACCAAGGATTATAGCTGCTGTAATGAGCCATTGTTATACTACAAGCTAAGACGAAAACAATTATGAGGATGTCAATTTTAAAACAGCCAATTCGTATAAAGGAAACATTTTTTTTGTCATTTCTAATATATGGATTCTTAAAAAACAATTGTCTGTTTCTATACGCTACGAAGTCACCAAGAAATTAAATTAAGTATTTGTTCTCGTATACGCGAAGAAAAGATCGTCAACCTGTGTAGCCAGTGTGTATACCATATTCTCCAGAGAATTCTGGAAGGCCCATCTACATCAGTGGAAGTCTAGGGGCTGTGATAATGATGATGATGACAGAAAAATATAGTACTGAATAGGATGGATGAAAAAAACAACTTAATACTTTCTTTTTAAATAAGCAGAACAGCATATTTTAAAATTAAAAAAAATCTTCTTATTAATATTATATTATCTTCATAAACATCTACTATATGTTAATAAGTATTTAAGTAGTCTATGCATACATGTATATATACTATTTATGAAGTTTATTCAAATTTAATATAAGGTTAAAATTGCACCCCACATATTATACCGTCTCACTCTCCCAAAGGTTAGCTGGTAGAAAAGGCCGAAATGGCTTTAAGTTCGCCTTTGTACATACTTTTAAGTTAAAGTGCAATAAAGTATTTTAATAATAATAATAATAGATGGACTCGAATCCTGAGCCATTAAAAATAAGTAAGGTCACGTGATCGCGCAAGCGCCATGTTTGGCGATGAGCTTTCACGTTTTATATAATATCGTCGATTAAGTAAGTCCTAACACAGTGCAACTCAAATTGGTTATTTTTTAAGGAAGCTAAAACATCGTCTGTTTTTTTCTATTATTACTGTACTGCACTGATTTAAGCATTAACGAGTCGACGTAGGATCAATCAAATCCTTGTTTTTGATCGTCAAACGACGCGTCTTTCGATTTTCTATCAAATAACATAGGTATAACAGTATTTTTTTGAGTAACGTGGTGTAAGAATTTAAACGACGCCGAAACTAGCACGACATGTGACCTTGCGCCCACCTGATGGTAAGTGGCACGCAAGGTCCATGAATGTTAGTAACTGGAATCAGACACTTATTACTGACATCAGTTTCTAACACTATGCCTGCACCAATTCGAGCCTGATCTCGAAACGTGTGCATACACTTTAGTGAGTTTATCGGCACGAACGGTAGGTATATATGTATATATAAATAAGAAGTACAAGTAAGTATGTTATGCAAAAATATATAAGTACCTACAAGAAGTTTCGAGAACCTTTCACAATATAAATTAAAATGAGTTATATGGTTTTCGTCGGTGACTCAGCGCACAAAGCGAGCCGGCAAACCTTTTGGGTTATTAAAAATACCTTCAAACATTTAATTCGCCTCAATCAAACGACTTTTTGGGCCTGTAAGTAGGACTTAGTGTCAAAAACAACTAAGATTTTATGTTGAACAACTTATAACATTTGTTTAAATTGCTAAGCGGATTGCAAAGATCTGAAATCGACGTTTTGCGATATTATACGCCTATTGTCTGGAATTAATCTTGTAATTCCTGTTCAATAACACTGCCTAAGACAAAAACTTAAGTAGGTAACAAATGCCATAAAACTATAATTTAAAAAACCCACGTATTTTAAAGGTATTATAATCCCCAACTAGCCTCAGTTTCAGAAAGAATAAAAGTATCATCACGACAGTTGTTTTTTTAATACACACATCAACACTGTCTAGGGATGTTTTGTATAAAGTTCTTAAACTCAAAAAATACTGGCCAGATTTAAATTATTTTGTAAACCTTTTTGAACGATTCTAAGTTTTAATTTGAAAAAAGAAATTAAAAACAAAAGATTACCGCGGCATAATGGTAGCAAAGTCCGAAGGTTTCATTTACCTCCAGTTGTTTTTGGCAATTTTTTGTGTTAAATTTAAGTTTTATAACAAATTGCCATTGGCCATTTAACGAGAGAGGAAATGTTAAGGGCAGTAGGCATAGCCCCAGTGTCATCAGTCTCTAACACTATGCCGGCTTGACTGGGCATGACAGCAATTCGAGCCTGACGAAATGTGTGGATACATTTTACTAGGTTTATCGGCTTGAACGGTGGATACTTCCCCGCCCCGGCAGACTATCTAAGAAAGCTTTGTGTTATTTTAGTTGTAAGAGAAAAAATGTGCAAGAAATTCTTGCGCGGTGTGCGTATAGTTCGCGAGCAAATTACAAGGTAGGTACATGCGTGGTCCATTAGTGCCGCGCTTCAACGCTTTGGTCACCTCGCCCCGGGCACTTCTGATCACATCTATACTTCATTATACGATGTATACACATTGCACTAAATATTAACATTATTTATTTATTTATTTAAATACTTTATTGCACAAAGTACAAAGGCGGACTTAATGCCCGAAGACAGCCAAACCTTGGGGACAAATTTGATCAAGTATAGATGCAATCATAAAGATAATAATAATACGAAAAATAAATAATTATTTAAATTAACAACTTATTAATATACACTTACTTTATATGGATTATCATTAATATATTAATATTAATCTTTAAGCTATTGTAATTACATATTTAATTTAGTCAATTTAAATAGGTGGTAGGCGGACTGATTGATGATGTAATTTGCCCAGTCTGCCGGGCGGGGAAGTTTGTGCCGATAAACCCAGTAAAGTGTATCTACACGTTTCGGGATCAGGCTCGAATTGCCGTCATGCCCAGTCAAGCCGGCATAGTGTTTTTCAAATTCAAATTCAAAATCGTTTATTGCACAGAATACAGGTAGATATAGGATAATACAATTTTACAGTTCAGCTGTATCCTACCATAATGGTATGCAAATAATAGTACATGTCAATTACAACTAAAATTATATTTGTCAACACTTATAATGTAAAAATTCTTGGATACTATAAAAACATTGTTCTTTTAACCATTTATTTAACAGCTTCTTAAATTGAATTATTGATGTCAATTGTTTTAATTCTATAGGCAAACCGTTAAATATTTTGATACACATTTGGTGACTATTTTTAGAAACAATGGTAAGTTTTGTAGCAGGTTTCCATAAATTGTATCTATATTGAGTCCGAACATTTGTTCGCCCGTCCTCGTTAACAGACCGAAAAAGACTCGGGTAGTTTTTAATAAACATACATACGTCTAAAATATACAGACACGGCAATGTTAGAATATTATAGTCACGAAAGTATGGTCTACAGGAGTCGCGCTGTCCGAGATTAAAAATTGCACGGATGCATTTTTTTTGGATTATAAACAGCGTATCTATATCTACAGAGTTCCCCCAAATTACAATGCCATATCTCAGCACAGAGTTTACATATCCATAGTATGAAGTGTTAGGGACTGATGTCAGTCATGAGTGTATGATTTCAGTTACTAACATTTATGTACCTCGCGCGTCATTTACCATCAGGTGGCTGAACGAAGAACGCGTACCTTAAATTCTACAAAGGTCTGTTCAAACCCACCCGGCATGTACCAATGAGAAATACACTTTTCTTACGTACATTTGTCATAGATTTACAACACCACCGTTCCGGTTCCACTATTACCAACTTGTGGAATCGTTAACAAATTTACGAACAAAAAAAATAAAACATATCCTCGCCAAGCCGTCTGGCAAAAAAAAAACTATACTTCAAAAAGAAAATTGATTTAATCATAAAGTATTATATATAAAATCTTCTTGACCTATCATTATTATCACAGACCCAAGAAGACAGAGTTCTAGAGCTCCACTTTTGGAGATGGGCCTACCAGAATTTTACGCCTCTACTGGTCAGGTAATTTATTAACGATTCAACAAGTTGATATTAGTGGAACCGGGACCGACGGCTTAACGTGCTCTCCGAGGCACGGGGACGTTCTAAAGAAAATAAATTATTTCTCATTAGTACGGGGTTTGAAACGACCTTAGTAGGATTTTAAGTAAATAATAATAATATATTTAATTTAAAAGATATTTACAATCCATTTTTGTTAGTATACCTATCACTATGTTAGTAACAATGGCTTACTTTATAGTTAGTAAACTAAAATTTAATGTCTTATTTATACTTATTTTTACACGGTGTGTCAATTTGTCGGTTACAGTGAAGCTTAATTAAGTGACACTGTATTGGACAGTCCACTTTATCCGATATGACCTTAAGCATATTTTTGGTGCTGTCTCTAATTCTATTGACTATTATAGTAGAGCGTTGTATACCCTGTGTTTGACTTGTCGCTTAAAGCGATTTTTTTTACTTTATTTTGCTTTGAAAGCTGTTCGACTTGACGTTGCTCTATGTTTTTGATATGGTTAAAATACGATAAAAAAGCGAGCTTTGCGTTCAAGTCAAACACAGCATTAGTTAGAGTTAGTTGTGCGTCGATTTTTCAATTTATTATTTATCCTTTTTCTCAATATGTACCCAAAAAGTTTAAAGGTATGATTAATAACTAAATGTAATAGGAATTAGAATGAATCAGTCCAAGATATGTAAGACGAAGGGATCGTCGAATCACACTTGTAGTAGGTAATCAAAGTTTAGTCAAGTTCGTATCACAAGGCGGACAACCGGTGTACCTCAGGAACTAGGGCTGCCAGTTAACACTTGGCTAATTTATCCTTTATTTATTAATTATTTCTTTATTCAGATAATATACAGATCTTAAAAGGTAATTTTAACAATTATAAAACTTACTTAATGCAGCAACCACACTTTACCTAGAATTTGCATAAATTAAATAAAGCAATAAGATGATTTCAAAAATCAAATCTATAAAAAAACTCCGTTAAACAATTGAACAAGTGTAAACTAGGTATAGGTAGAGACAAAAGTATTTAAATCGGATTTATTATTAAATAATAGATTTAGATAAATAAATAGTTTCGCTAAATATAGTGATAACATTACATTGTACGTAGTTCCTTTACCAACCCGTTTGGTCAGCGTAGCTAGTGTAGGCCAAATTCTCCAGAAATAAAGAAGGTCCATCTCTAATTGTGCAGGTTCAGGACCAAAATTTTAGCGCCAGTAATGAGACTCTTTTTACTTAAGTAGAGTTTTATTATCGTATTAACGTGCTGATATTTATGAATATTTAATTGTAACATAATGTGGAACAATCTCTGTTTTAAAATTTTGTCTAATTGATCAACCTGTGTCTAGGCATCGTGCCAAGTAAATTTGTGTTGTCTTTATTGCTCGTGAAAATGCTGTTCGACTAAATGCTCACATCGTGTGAGTATTTTCTTTTAATATAACATTCGATAGATACATTACAGAGTTTAGGTAAAGTTTCCCAAGTACTTGTATGTTTGGAATTGCTTATTTTGAGCAGGAGAACACTAGTTCTAGAAGCAGAAATAATAACGTAAAGTAATTTTTTTGTAGAATCCTGAATTTGTCTTACATTTTGTAATTATTTTGTATCTGGCAACCCTAGCCTCAACTCGAAGCAGATCAAAGGCACCGACAGGCTCTTTTAGCTGCATAATATGACGTGGCCCCTCCCCCCGCTCGCGGCCAGCGAAATGCCTCGCAACATTACCTACTATGAGTACTTTACTATTAATACTAAATGCGTATAATAAAATAGTTTAAATTTTATTAGAGAAAAACATGAATGTCGACGAAATGAAAGAGGTATGTACAGGTCGCACAATGAAAGATGAGCACAACAGCACATTGACAAACTCTTTATGTGTGAAACGTGTTCTAATGAAGCTGACGCGAAAACTAGATTCATCCCCCTCTGGCTCTCATTTGTTATCATAAGCATGCAGGCTATTCTCACTTTAATTTATTAGTAATGGATTTCAAAGTATACTGCGTATAATTTCTCTATATAATATTAACTTTGCACTAGTGTGTGTACTGTGTAGTACATATCTTTCCTCGCGCGAACTGTACCTAGTGACCACGACAAAAGACGCTCAATTGTCACGCAAAGAAATCGACGCTTAAAACGAAATCATTACCAAGAGACATTTTTAAACTTTACACGATAGTATAAAAGTGAAGGCACTCGTTCGCCGAATATTGAGGCGTGGCTATGAGTGAAAGCACTCGTTCGCCGAATAATGAGCCGTGGCTATGAGTGAAGGCACTCGTTCGCCGAATACTGAGCCGTGGCTATGAGCGAAGGCACTCGCTCGCCGAATACTAAGCCGTGATAGCCACTTCTTCATTCACTTCACTCATAGGAGTGAAAGCACTCGTTCGCCGAATATTGAGCCGTGGCTATGAGTGAAGGCACTCGTTTGCCGAATACTGAGCCGTGGCTATGAGTGAAGGCACTCGTTCGCCGAATACTGAGCCGTGGCTATGAGTGAAGGCACTCGTTCGCCGAATATTGAGCCGTGGCTATGAGTGAAGGCACTCGTTCGCCGAATATAGAGGCGTGACTATGAGTGAAGGCACTCGCTCGCCGGATACTGAGCCGTGGCTATGAGTGAAGGCACTCGTTCGCCGAATACTGAGCCGTGGCTATGAGTGAAGGCACTCGTTCACTGAATACTGAGCCGTGGCTATGAGTGAAGGCACTCGTTCGCCGAATTTAATCATACGCAGATTGTATGTATAAGTCATTATCGCCAAAAATTATGAATAAAGGGGCAAAAAAATAATAAAAAAGCCGTAAATAGAATGTAGAGGGCATAATGGTAGGAACTGATATTGGTCGTCTGTGGCTGGCGTCAGTTCCTAAGGCTAAAAAATTAACTAAGCAACGACTCTAAAAGAACAGGCAGAGATTTATTATTCTTCAAAACAAATAAAACGCAAATTAACCTTCCAAAATTTCTATCTAAAAGTACACATAAGTT
The DNA here is from genome assembly GCA_910589645.1 of Tinea semifulvella. NCBI lineage: Eukaryota > Metazoa > Arthropoda > Insecta > Lepidoptera > Tineidae > Tinea > Tinea semifulvella. The sequence continues at coordinate 11,486,075 of OU342599.1, forward strand.
GAAGCAATTAGTTGTTTTTTGTAAAGGCCATTAAAGTCATTGTAAAAGAAATTTTGACTAATCATACTGTATCGAACACAGGGCGATATCGATCGACGCGCGCGTTGAAATTGTAAGATTTATCTGAGATCACAATCTCACGCCTTGAGCGGTTATTGCGAGGTTTGAGCGACAAATAACCTGAAAGACATAAGCTTTCACTTACCTACTTATGTCTTTTTAACATACACCGGTTTCTGAAAGAAAAGCAAAGTATTTAAAATAAATTGCAAATACAAAACCTAAAGTTAAATAAACTATTAATTCTACGTTAACTAAAAAATAACTTATTACGTAAATAAATAAAAAACATTTACTATTGTTAATAGTAATAATAGTAGTAATAATATGTTTATTATTATTGTTTATATGTGTAGTTTTATCTCTAATGGATAGAATTCAAAACGTTGATATTCGTCAGAGAACGAAAGTTACTGACATAGCTTTTAAAATTAGCAAGCTGAAGTGGCAATAACCGACGAACGATGGGGCAAACGGGTTCTAGAGTGGAGACCACGTACGAGAAGACGCCGAGTGGGACGACCCCCCGCCAGATGGACGGATTACCTAAAGAAAGTCGCTGGTGGGGGTTGGACGAGGGTAGCTAAAGATCGCGTTAAGTGGCGAGCCTTGTGGGAGGCCTACATCCAGCAGTGGAGAGATACAGGCTGATTATGATGATTTGTGTAGTTTATATGTACGTAGTATTAGTATTTTTCCTGTTCGCTGCAGAGACGTGGACCCTGCGCGAAACTGAAATAAAACGGATTAATGCTCTAGAAATGTGGTGTTGGCAGAGAATGTTAGGCATATCGTGGACGGAGTTCCGAACCAACAAATCCATCCTGGAGGAACTGGGGATAGTACAGAGCCTTTCCTCAATCGTACAATCACGCATTCTCACTTTCTTTGGACACGTGTAGCGGCGTGGAGATACATTCATTGAGCGCCTTGTAGTTCAGGGAAAAATCGATGGCAAGAGGATGCGTGGTAGGTCTCCGAAGAGATAGACTGACCAGTTGACCCTTAAGCAGCAATGGATCACCCCCTACATGAGTGCTCCAAGAAGGCTGCAGTTCGAGACGAGTGACGACCACGACCACTCTGCCAAGAGTGTAGCGACTAAAAGAAGTATTATTATGTAGATACTCAAATATTATTTATTTAGGAATCTAAGTATGTATTAATTTATATATGTAATTATATTATCTAATTAGGCCTGTAATTGCACCTACCTTTCATTGTTAGATTGCTTTTGTTTTGTCTTAGAATGCAGCATTTGTACTTTATGCAATAAAGATTAAAATAATAATAATAAAATATAAATTAAATACTTACAAACAAAATAGCTCCACCTTATCGCTGTCACGTGGCATGGTGGCCAATACGCTGCTAATATTTCTTCTCTGAATTAAAATAATTAGTTTTGCATGTATTTAAACGTAATAAATACATACATCCGCAATAGCACTTGAACAAACTCTACCCATCGCCGAAACTGTTCCACAATATTGAATACTGAATAATTTATTTCAAAATAATACTTTATGTTGAAGTGCCTTGTTTGACCTCATCTGTATTCATATCGCGGTATATACAAATTTGTCGGGTTCTTTTATTTTCTACCGCTTTGATAATATGCCGGTCGCTTGCCGGCTTCGTTTATCTTTGACGATTTGTTACCTATATTTTGGTTCAAAAAACGCGTTTTCTTTAAAATGTCCTCCACCAGTATGAACACTACTATATAAAATTATGTTTCTTTAAGGTTACAGCACACATATCAAATTGGAATGGGAACGTTACCGTATCGCCTTTCGCCTCGCCATCAACCAAGTGTCAACCTAACGTAAGCACGTAACCAAAGTTTTTTTTTATCTATCACGATATCACATGTGACCCTGCCCCCACCTGATGTTAAGTGGCGCACTTATGACTGACATCAGTTCCTAACACTATGACGACTTTACTGGGTTTATCGGCACGAATGGTGGATACTTCCCCGCCCCGGCAGACTGGGCAAATTACCACATCAGTCTGCCTACCACCTCTAAAACAGCAGTTTCCATACGTCAACTCGGTTACAGTTAGATGACGCCGCCCTTACGGCTCGAAGACTACAGGTCCCTTCGATCGTCTAATTTATTAGTGGAACATTTCGAAAAATGGCAAATATTGTCTTTTGGTGGTTCCACTAATGATCGATACATCAACTGGGAAAGCTATCTTCATGTGTTGCCTTTCGCCTCGCCATCAACCATGCGTCAACCTGACGTAAGCACGTAAACAAAGCGGATCAGCAGCATCCGCACGGCTACGGTATGGTAACGCCGCGCTTACGGCTCGAAGACAAAGACTGGACGAAGACACGTGAGTACAGGTACGGAGAGAATCGCATCACGGTTCGGAGCTTGTCACGAGGCGAGGCGAATACATTACGATTTCGATAAATGTGCGTTGCAGGGAGTGTCATACAAAGAACGCTAAAGGTAACGAACTGATACGGTGACGATCCCTTTCCGAGTTAAAATGTGTGTTGTGACCTTAAAGCGTATATGTCTTATGAAGGAATCATTTAACGAACGGACACTGTCTTATTCAACCGCTATTTAAATATATATGTATTTGTAATTATTTTGCAATTTTAACAAAGCTCGGCAAGATGCACATTTCAAACAATAAAATCTATCAGACTATAACGACATTTTAACGTTTTCGTTTAAAGAAATAGACTAGGGCCATCACATGTCGTATTTAGTTTTTGACGTCTACTACACATTCTTTCCTGTATTTGAAGGATAATTTCTGCCAAATATCATCAAAATCGGTTCAGTAGGTTATATAGGAGTAAGTAAAATATCATAACGCCTGCCTTCCGGTGTAGTCAAAAACAGTACATAGAAATCCAAGGACTTAATCGCTAAGCCACGAAGGCAGTAATATAAGAGTGAAGGCGATTTAAACAGACAGACAGATACTAACATGGCTGTGGGGTCACATGTCGTAGTCGATTTATATAGTCTACATCTAGGTCCCAAGGAATATTTATGCCAAATTTAATCAAAATCGGTTAGTAATATAGGCGTGAAGGCGACACAAACATAGACAAGAATAAAGCTTTTTCCATATTCGTATAGATAGATTCTCATCAACAGCATGGTAGATGGTTGAGTCGCGAGGGCGCAGGAAAACGCTCACGTGCGCGCCCGGTCATCGATCAACGTATCATTGTTCTATTAAAATTACGTAAATTCACCACAATTATGGCCCTAAAGTTAGCGATAAACGATAGCTATTATTGTAGGGAGACGCCGCTAACGTAATCGCTAGAGTTGCGGAAAGATTCACGCCCGCAACTAAATATTTTTACCAACATTATCTTGAATTTGAAACCTCGGAGCGGGTTTAGCGCTTTTTTCGAGCGATTACTCTCTCGCTCGCACAATCAATTTTTTAAAAAGTCTGAATGTACTTTTGTAAAATCAAATGTATATTTTAAGAATTTACAAAATAATAATAATAAAGCGCCGTGGTGGCTCGGTTGTAAGAACGCGTTCCTAAATCCTACAAAGGTCGGTTCAAACCCACTCGGCATGCACCAATGAGAAATACACTTACGTACCACCGTTCCCGTGTGATGAGAGCACGTTAAGCCGTCGGTCCCGGTTCCACTAATACCAACTTGTGGAATCTCCAGATATATATTATGGAAGGCCCATCTCCAGCAGTGGAGATCTATGACGCTGTGTTCTAGGGGCTGTAATCAATGATGAATAATAATAATAAAATCATAACTACCTCCGTGGTCAAGCGGTTAAGTCCGTGGATTTAGACTCGAAGGTACCGGGTTTCATTCCTGGTCAGGATACAATATTTTTTTATAAATAATTTTAATTTATTTTAAATTCATAAAAGAGCTGGGTAAACGAATTTTTCAAGAGTGTGGCGATCGCAAATGTCATAACTACCTCAAACAGAATATTTCTATTATAATTCAACGAGGAAATGCGGCGAGCGTTTTAGGTACCCTCCCTGGTGGTAAGCCCTTAGTTTATTTTGTAGAATAGTTTTAATTTCATAGGTATTTTTAGTTTAGTTTTATTTATAATTAGTTTTTTAATCTATTTTATTTTATTATTTTAGTGGCTATGGTAGAAATGCATTTTGGTCTAAGTGCACTTAGTTGCAGAATGGAGAGGAAGGGCATTTTTGGTAATTAATGTTATGATTCATACATAGATTCATATCATGCATAGCGATGATATTTTATTAGGCCATGTCTGTGGCTTTGACGTCCACGCGACTGGGGTTAGGGCTCACATTCATTAACAATTTATATAGCTTTTTTTTTAAACATCAGTTTGTGGGTGGTCAGAAACCACGCTTATAAATAAACGGATTCACATTTAGCCTCTTTACTATAGGCCAATCATCAAAGACAAGTGGCAAGCTTGTAGATGTCTCCAGGCAGCGTCCCAAACTCGAGAAATTCACAAATAAATTAAATATGAATTAAATGTTTTTATTTACATTAATAAATATTTTAGTGTACCGACCAGGAATCGAACCCGGTACCTCCGAGTCTAAATCTACGGACTTATCCGCTACACCACGGAGGCAGTATAGTATAGTAATTTAAAATATTTATATTTGGTAGAAACACATACGTAATTAATTTATTTAAGAAAATCACATTTTATTTGTCATTTAGTGTTCTTTAATTTTATTTTTAATCTTATTAAATTATTTTATCTTTAAACATTTAAAATTCAATAGTTTTAAATCTAAATAAATAAAATTAAACGCGCGTTTCCATAATGTTTTTTTTTCATTTACTTTATTTTTAAGGATGTAAAGAACTTTGAATTCTTTATACGAATATCTTCGTGTATCACCGTACATTCCCACCGGAATTTGGTTAAGTCAATATAACTTAAACATAATTGTACACAATATAAATTTAACCTTAAAATATCTTGCCTGGAGAGTGCAAAGTACAAGGAACAGAACTGGAGGGTACTAATGTCATAGGAACATCAACGCAATAACTAAAAATATATTATAAATATATATACCTACCTTAAGTAAATATAATATATATACATTAGACTAATATGTGATTCAATTGATATAGACAAATAACTTTTCCTAAGAAACCATTGAGAAGACAAAAAAAATGACACTTTCGACAATATGATTTCTTAGGAAAAGTTGTTTGTTTCTTTTAATAGAATAACATATATATGTAAACTAAGAGCATACTATACAATATAACTGTATCACACTGTATAATATAAGTAAAATATCGTAGTAAACGTGAATTTTGCACGAATGAATATGATATTTTTAAAGATAGTAAAAAAAATATAAAAAATAATTTAGTAGGTACGTATGAAACGCTTGGCGTGTGGCAGCTCTAAGCGAGGCCCACACTTGAAGGCTTGAAGGAGGCTTAATGGAATGACACAGCTTTGTAGTTGCCGCCCAATTCTGCCGCCTATTCAGATGGCATTTCATTTCTTTGTTGCTTCATCTCAAATAGTAATAGATTTATTTTATTACTTTAGAATACAACACTTTGATTTAGCGATTAAGTTGATATTGTTAGTTAACATTATAATATCCATATACACGAAGTGCTTTTAAGAACGCTTTCCTTAATATCCAAAAAAGATCGCGTTCGAGCCCCGGCATGTACCCATGAGAAGAACACTATAATAAATAATAAATATTTCCAGACAGGTCACACAGCGCCATCTAGTTTCCGTATTCTATTCTAGTTTCTACGAGGCTTGTGTTACGGAAACTAGTTTTTTGTTGTTGTAAATATATACATATAAACACCCAGACCGAGACAAATTATACAATGTACAACTTGCCCCCGGTGGGAATCGAACCCACGACCTCCCGAGTTCACGGCAATGTTTGTTACCACTAGACCACGGAGGCGGTCTAGTGGTAACAAACTATACTTATGTAGTCGTATATTTGTCATAGATTTACAACGCCACTGTTGTCGTGAGGGAAAAACAAGTTAAGCCGTTGATACTGGTTCCACTAATACCAACTTGTGGACTTAGTTATTAAAATGTCATCTAGGGATTATTTTTATACACATGTAATTGATAAAATTTGGCAGGAATGTTCTTTGTTAGCCTGGGCTATATTAATATCGCCGAACGCCAAGGATAACGCTCGTTCTTTCAGCGCCGCGTTATTATAACGTGTTTTGTGTGGCAAAGCCTTAATACGTATACGAGAATATACCTAAACCAAAAATATACAACTATATTTTTTATCAGTATAAGTATTTTAAACATAACATTTGCCTAAATAAGGCTAAGTTTTAATCCTCTGCGTGTGCCCAGAAGATAAGCCGCAATTTACGAAAAGGTGTCAAAGGAATTCAACAATAAACTTAAATTTAAGTTTTAGTTCAAATATTATACTAACTAAAAATGCTTAAATTTAGGTAAGTAGTTCAGTGGTTTTTTTTTTTTTTTTTTTTTTTAAATTCGTTGGAAAGGCAAAACTCACACAACAAGACAGAAATAACTTTTTGTTAATACTGTTAAATGTCAACAGAAATGATTTTGGTTTGCCGATTTTTTGTAGGTCTATATTTATACATCGTTATGGGGGTTTGTTTTTGTAGCTGTCGTTAATACTGCCTCGATACTAAGAAGTGAATACGGTCGGCTAAGCTTTGTAATCTGACCTCTTTGACTTGACCCGTCTTTTGTCAAAATTTAAAATTATGACTGACTTAATGCATTCTTTAACCCTAGAAAGATATACTAATATCTGGCCTTAATTTGGTCCATACATCTCATGAGTACTTAATCACCCAACAACAAAACAGATTTTTACTAAAATGACCTGCTATATTTATTGATGTTGATCCAGATTGTGACGTATGGTCATAATTTTTCCTATAGCCACATTAATGTCTCGATGTGAAATCGATTTTCTGCAAACGGTATTATGATTGTGAAAATGGGGTTTACGATTTTCTTACAACGGGACAAGTACCTACTTATAGCATTCTTGATATCATAAAATGAAATAAAAATAAATTAAAAAATATAATATTCAAAGATCTCAATTCGTCCTGACTAGACATTATGTTCTACTGGGCTGACAACGGACTCTTAAAGCATCTGCATTGCAAGACCACTTCCTAAAATAGTAGAACATAGATATTGTAGGGCTGTTATTACAGCAACACCGACTAGCACTGAGTTGCATTGGGTTACCAGCGGGATGTTGTAGGGGAAAACGAAGGATTTCCCTAACCCAGGCTTATTCAATTACCGAGCATTGTGGGGCATTGTGCCAAGGGGCATTGTGTCAAGAATATATTTATTTATATATATTTAATAGGTGGCAGGTAGACTGATAGTGGTAATTTATCCAGTCTGCTGGGGCGTGTATCCACACATTTCGGGATCACGCTCGAATTGCCGTCATGCAGAGTCAAGCTGGCATAGTGTTAGGGACTAATGTCAGTCATGAGTGTCTGATTCCAGTTGATAACATTCATGGATCTTGCTCCCCACTTACCATTAGGTGAGCGCAAGGTCACATGTCGTGCTAGTATATAAAATATTTGAATTGCAAAACTACTGATCCTTTGACCCAAATATTTCACAGCCTTGTCTCCTGACAAGCTGCATTGACAACACCTTAAATATTTCACAGACTTGTCTCCTGAGGAGCTGCATTGACAACACCTTTAAATATTTCACAGCCTTGTCTCCTGACGAGCTGCATTGACAACACCTTTAAATATTTCACAGCCTTGTCTCCTGACGAGCTGCATTGACAACACCTTAAATATTTCACAGCCTTGTCTCCTGATGAGCTGCATTGATAACACCTTAAATATTTCACAGCCTTGACTTCTGATGAGCTGCATTGACAACACCTTAAATATTTTACAGCCTTGTCTCCTGACGAGCTGCATTGACAACACCTTAAATATTTTACAGCCTTGTCTCCTGACGAGCTGCATTGACAACACCTTAAATATTTCACAGCCTTGTCTCCTGATGAGCTGCATTGACAACACCTTAAATATTTCACAGCCTTGTCTCCTGACGGGCTGCATTGACAACACCTTAAATATTTCACAGCCTTGTCTCTTGAGGAGCTGCATTGAGAATATCTTAAATATTTTTTGTGTATTTTAGTATGTTATAATTTGCAGTTTTAATAAAGTTAGCTTAAATTTTCACTTAAATTATTTACCGCCTAATGCTCTCTTATCATATAAAGTTAATCTATTAGAACACATAAAGTCAACTGCACGTGATTTACTACTGGCATATCTTCATGCCTTGCATTTATACTTTTATGAACTGTTGACCTAGAACTATGCTTTACGAGTTCAGACATATCGAATTGACCGCAAACACCTAGATTATGATTCTTAACCTATATATTGCTTAGCACTTAGAATCTAATAACTCTACTGCTGGAGATGAGACTTCCAGAACATTATTCTGAAGAATTTAGTCTTCTCTTGCTACGCTGGTCAAACGGGTATAAAATAAATTATTTAAATAAATAAAATAAAAAAATATTATAAAAGAAATAATCTTACTGGCTAGGGACTAACAAATACTATTTAATTAATACAACAAAGATTATTTAAAAGTCTAGAAGTACTTAAATGACTATTGTGCCATACAAATTAATAGCCACGGCTGTTTACAGTGTAAATAATGAACAAAATTAAACCAACTAGAAAAAAACCATTGATATTAATCAAGACACTAATTAACAGTTAACAAACTAAGTGAAACTTAAAAAAGAAAACGTAATTGCACAATCTTGACCGGTCGAATAGAAAAATGAAATTAGGAAGGTTAAAGAAATCCAATCTCCGTTTACAATTGTATGATAACCCTTATTATTATTATTTAGTCGAAGGTTGATGAAAATGCGATGGCTAATTAAAGTTGACACAAAAATGCGAATTATGAAATTGAATCCATCATTTATTTGGTCACGGCTGCGTATTGCTTGGATGGAATCGAATGATTGACGCTGTTTCAATTTCGTTTAACATGAGGCGGCAGTGCTCGAACGAATTAGAACATGCTTTTTGTTATTGTGCGAGAAATTATTCTACATTACTTTTATCCCGTATTCCAAGGTGCTAACATCGTTGCGTTATGCACAAGCCACGTAAGTCAATTCAATTAATACATGCTTATAAATTTCCAATATTCATATCATTTGAGACTTTCTTAAGGGCAACAAGCGTGCCGTCACTGTTCTTCATCAATATTATAATGACATAAGATGTAAACTATGCCTGATTTAGCGATTTCATTAGATAAGCTGATCAATATCATCATGGGTTAAGTAAAGTTAAGCAAAACGATAACTCATTTTTTTAAACGTGATGGTTATTTCGTTTATTTCGTTTGTGATGATAGTTTATGAATTAGAAATGGCATTGTAGTATTCTTTACGTTGACGTGTGTATTGGATGAATGGATGTCTTATTGCCGGCAGCTACCACCCTCACTGCAACCTACTTCTCTTTGTTAGGACCAACTTGAGCATGATCCGAAAGCGCTTCCGGACGATTAGTTACCAATGAATGTTTAAATTTGTTGTTAACTTCAGCTCCTTTAGCGTTAATATTGTTACAATATTTGCGAATTCTATTACGCATTGTGATGTCTGAGCTCCTTTTTGTGACTTTGTAGTTCGTCTATTGTTAAATTGACTGATCTTGTTTACATTGATATCTGGAACATGCTACTTGAATAGAATGTAAATGTTATCATATGGGTTTACTCCATTGATCAAAATTTATTTCAATCTATTGATGCATTCATTAATATTACAATTACTTATTGCTAGGTAATACTCGTATAATTTAAATACAATTTGTTACCTATTCTACTTGGTAGAAAGAGTTCTTATAAAATAATAGCAAAATTGTCTTGTTTATAGGTCATAATGAGGGCTGTTTCAATATGATTCGTAATTAATAGTTTGTCGTATCTTGGCAATAAATGTTAACGAATTTATTACATAATCACACAAAACCACCCACTTGCAAGATTATTTTAAACATGAGCCATAAATATTTTAAGAACATAAAATTAACACTCAAAAAAGTTCCGAGGCACCGCGACGTCTGCGGTGTCCGACAAAAAAATACGGGCATCGCTATCCTCATAGGAAAACACCAACGAAGCAACAAAGGCGGGAATGTTCCTCTCTAATGGAACAAAAATGAACTCTATCTCCAATGAAATGCAGTTTATAAACGCTACAATGGTTTGGATCTCAATTTGGATCGTTCTGTTTCGTTAACCACAATTTGTATCTCTAAGGTTTCTTCTGTATGGTTTAGTTTCGAGATTGATAGATTATTTTCGGATTGTTGTAAAAGGACAAACTTGTTGACACGTTGTCTAATTGATTGGTGTTTCACAGTAGGGGTCCAGGGTCGACGGCTCGCGGCCTCTTTGAGGAATTATTTCAAAATGAACTATCCATAATTGCCTGCCTGTAACATGCCACTGTAACATGTACGATTCTTATTTAAATGATATAGTTTTGTAAAAAGCTCTTTTAGTTTTTGTTATTGGTATGTTATATTTTTTTATTACTTAGTCTAGTTTAGAACTAAACTTTTAAGGCTTTAGAATATCATATCCATTAGTTTACAATGGACTAACGATTTGACTAATATTCATTCATTTATTACAGCCCCTAGAACATAGCGTCCTAGACCTCCACTGCTGGAGATGGGCCTTCCAGAACATATATCTGGAGAATTTGGCTTACACTCGCCACGCTGGCCAGACGGCTTGGCGAGGATTTGATGTCAATTTTTTATGACAATTTATTAACGATTCCACAAGTTGGTATTGGGTGGAAACCAGGACCGACGGCTTAACGTGCTCTCCAAGACACGGGAACGGTGGTGTTGTAAATCTATGAGAAATGTACGTAAGAAAAGTATATTTCTCATTGGTACATGCCGGGTGGGTTTGAACTGACCTTTGTGGGATTTAGGAACGCGTTCTTACAACCGAGCCACCACCGCGCCTGACTAATATACTAGTATAATAATTATTATTTAATATAATATCTCTGAAAATTAAAATATCATGATAAAAAGCACCACACTGGTTGCATTGCTATAGATATATTATATTTTAAATAATTATCAGACCGACTATCTCCAGAAACTTCTACCATTGTTTTCCTCAGTTTATCAGTATAAAGAAATGATTCTAAACACCAATAAATTGTAGTAAGTACTAAACTAAACTAAGATAAATTAAAAACACTCACAGAAATTTCCTAAAGAATTGCAATACAAACGCAAGAGCTTAGATTCGCTCCCATAGTAGTAGCTATAACATGTTTTTTTACATGTGAAGCTATGCTCACATAAATAACATTTCTTGGCCACATTTTTTCGTTAACGCCATCCTCTCAATAGAAAGGAGCATGCGTGCACAAAGGCCTGCAAAAATCACCATCCGTCGGCTTCTCTTTGAGACTAGGTGGTCTTACACGACCACTGTGCCGCAGAAATGATGTGATTATAATAGCATTACAACCTTTATAATATTGTACCTTAATAGTGTTAATAAAAATCAAGAATCTAATCTTTACATGTCATTCTGGATGGAAAAAAACGTTCTCAGGCGGACGTAGGTAACTTTTTGAATTTATGGTTCATGCTTTTTTTAGTTTTATTTGATTTGAATTTGTAACATTTATCGAAGCGGGGATTTTGTATAGGTATGTGTTTTATAAAATATATTATTTACCTAGAATGTTTTTTTATATTTCCATCTTTGTACTTATTTATTTAAAACCTTATATTGTTAATTCGCATTTAATCGTATTTAAATTTATTATTGTAAAGTTGTTATTTTATTTAATTAATATTAAAATAAAAAAAATAAACGTATTTAAACAAAACTTATCAATACGCCAACCTACAGGTACATGTTACGAATTTGCTCCGTTTGAGGTCGAGACGTTGGGCCCATGGGGACACTCAGCCAAGCGTCTGGCCAAGGAGTTGTCTAACGAAGAAGTCTGGAGACATGAAAGCTGGCAATTATTTCTGCCAATTTATTAGCCTCGATATAGAGAGGGGATATGCTGCCAGCCTCCTTGGGACTATTCCTAAATGGTCGTTCTCTAGAGGACATTTTTTAATTTTTATATTGTTTATTTTTTATTAGGTTTAGTTTTTACTCTTTAAATAGCTTTTAATTGAAATAAATTTATTAAATTTATTATTAATTTGTGAAAAATAGAACTGTTCGAGTTGAAAATATTTAAAATTATCTACAACCTTAAGGATAGTATTTATCACTCGGATTACTGGTTCCGTGGTCTAGTGGTTGAGTTCTTGGATTTAGACGCGGAGGTACCGGGTTCGATTCCTGTTAGGAACACAATAATTTGATTTATTTCTGATATTTGTCTAGTTTGGTACGCAAGAGACATCGACAAACTTCCACTTGTCTGATAGGCCTTTAGTAGAGTTGGCTAAATGTGATTTCGTTTTTTTAAAAACGTGGTTTCGAACCTACTTTACTTTACTTGGGTCAAAGACTGCAAATGTACGTTTTTTTTTGTATAAAAAACGAATATCCTTAAATATGAAATATAAACAGTAGCTGAGCCCCGTGTATTATGAGACCGGACAAAACAAGTGGCTAAGTGTTATCGTCTCGCTCGACCGAATCCGTGTTAAAAGAAATTGGATACTTTTACTTGAGAACACTCGCAATGAGACGTAAAATTGAAAGATGATCGAAATACCACTCAACGGCACCTATTATCGACCCTTATAAAATAATCATATACACTAATAAATTTTATATATTATTCTCTCTTCATTAAATATATTTATTCGAAATAGATACAAAAATATTTAAATAAAATAGATTAAAAATCTAATTATAAATAAAACTAAACTAAAAATACCTATGAAATTAAAACTATTCTACAACATAAACTAAGGGCTTAACACTTACTTACGGGAGGGTACCTAAAACGCTCGCCGCATTTCCTCGTTGAATTATTATGGACATATTCTGTTTTAGGTAGTTATGGCATTTGGGATCGCCACACTCTTGGAAAATTCGTTTACCCAGCTCTTTTATGAATTTGTGGGTATCAAGAGAATATACCCCCATTGTTTCAACCCCAAATGCCACAAAGTTATAATTTTTTTTAATGCTATTGTATTTGATGTGCTTTCTAAATTCGGCTGTATGAGCAGCCGAACCGGCCTTTTTTGATGTAGAGGAAATGTGGCAAGCGGCAAAGGTATCCACACAGGTGGCATCCCAAACAAGATGTCTTTCCCTCACTCCATGGTACAAGAGACATACCATCCGGCCTTTTACCATCACTACGTGAAAGTCCTGATGGTTCACGGACGGACGGGATTTTAGCAGACCATAAACTTCTCTTTATAAACTCATTTAAGGCTTGGTGTCTGGAGAATCTGCCTGCGCTCTTTTGACAACTAAGCCCGTGTAGACCCATTTCATCAACTAATAAATTACATGTTTCTATGATTTACCGTAGCTTTTACGGCTGTAACGCGTACGTCGCATTTTATTACCGACACCAACTAAAAGCACTTTTTCACAATAGAATACTCGTAGCTACACCAACATATAGGTTCAACCCCCGCGCCGAGGTGTCGACTAGGGTTTTTAGCTCTATTCTGTTACTTTAGAGCAAATGTTATATAGTGGAATCCGTTAACTATATACAATATATCACGCTATTAAATTTGATATTTGCACGGCCGCTGTGAAGGTCGAGCGCTTATAGAGTTGAGAATTGAATAATATTTTGTAATTATGACGCAACCTCTGACGTAAATAACGAAATACTGATCCACTTCTGTTTTTGAGGACCGGGAATTTCAATACTTTTTCGTGAAGGAACAGGTATTTCCCGGTTCTTTCGGTTCTTGGTATTTTTTGTTATATATCATATATAAAACAAATGTTGTACTTCAAAAGTAAAACACCAATAAATAAATACTTAAGTAGTTTTTATTGTAACTTTTATGTAATTCCAAAAAAGAACTTAATCACTTCAGTCTTCTTATATACCTACATTTTTCTTCTTTTTTCTGTACTCATACCATGATGGACAACAATGGACAGACGAGGCACAGGATAGAAAGAAATGGATAGAAAAGGAGGAGAGCTTACCCGACGAAGGGTCCTTAATTAAAAAGAAAAACAATATTATAGATATTATTTATTAGACATATTTAAAAAAAATAATTTTGACATTACTAATTTTAAAGAAATAAACATTTAATTTATAATTTAGATATAAGTACCTACAAAGCTTTAGTCCAAATGTTATAAGAGTATTATTATTAAAATTTGGCTTATATTTAAATTTAAAATTATTAATTGTGTCGATTATATAAACAAAAAAACTGTATATGGTAATTAATTAAGGAATAAACGGCTTTATTATTGTTATTATTATTAATTATAAATCAGTAAAAAAACAATCTATCTTCTTGTTAAGTAGTAAGTATATTGGTAAAAAAATAGCAGTCATCTTCTTTGGACGGAAACATATAGGTACAATCAATCAATAGGTAGCTTTACTAAATTAAAATTGTCCTCAAGTATGTAGTAGTATGAATGGCGTAATTTAACAAATAAAATTTCTGATAGTACCGGGAATCGGTAATATATACCATACCTTACCTACCTTATATATAGGTAAAAGGTCCATAATAGGTGTCGTTATATCGGCTATAGAGATAAGACGAGTGGCACAACAATCAATTGCTATTCTTATATCTCTCTTTGTTGATAGTTAAAATGTTTTTATATTAACTACTGTATGAGGTAACCCTACTTCTAAAATTGGATATCGATTCTCTTTTATATCCATTTTTTTTCTTAGTAAGTATTCAACATCGGTTATTAATTTGTTTTATTTAAAAACTTTTTGCACTATGTACAAAATGCCGCTAGACATTCTTCCTCGGTCAACCTTAGGGACATTACGAACATGGTATGTGGGAGGTAGGTGCAAATATTTAAACAGGAAAATAGATAATTAAAATTCTACTAAATCTAATATTAGTATAAAACATAAATATATATACGATATTCTATATAGTAGGGGGAGCTGGGAGATAAAGGCAGCGGCAACTGGATCGGAGGGTCCTTGGCTTGGCAGCCAGAGAACTTGGAGGCTTCAAATAGTCGATTGAGCCTGATCGAGAAAGAGTCGTCGGTGTCTTGGATGACACTTTTAGGTGTACGCCTCTTCCAATAGGTCTTAAGGTCGTAGGTCTAGAGCCTTTGGGAAGGGCTACATCCAGCATCTTCATTATATATTTTAAGATTTAAGAATATTTTACTTCACTGTCAGTTCTTTCTTCTCTAGAGACGTAAAACTAAAAAAAAATGTTAACCAATTACTGTTTTTGTTGCAGGTCAAGGTCGAATGAATCAGTTGGGCGGAGTTTTTATAAATGGAAGGCCTCTGCCAAACCACATTCGCCTGAAGATAGTTGAGATGGCAGCCGCTGGAGTCAGACCTTGTGTCATCTCCAGACAACTGCGAGTCTCGCACGGATGTGTCTCCAAGATCCTAAACAGATATCAGGCAAGTGAACTTTAAAACTAACCACATTCGACTGAAGATAGGCTTCAAACTGACATAATTCTTGTACTATTGTATTCATTTTTATTTTTAAATTTATTATCATTGTTTTCTTTGCTTACTTTTATTGTATCTGTCAGCGAACTCTTATTATTGGCTTTATCGTATTACTATTTTCTCCTATATATGTATAAATTAGCTGTAAGATTTCCTAAATAAATAAATAAATAAATAAATAAATAAATAACAAACTGCATTAAGTCAGCCTGGTGGATTATCTTATCTATAGATAATACGAGTACATTAAGTCACATGGAAAAAATCTGTAAAAAACTAGCATCTGCAAATTAAACCTTAAAAAAAGATTAAAAAATCTTTATTTGCATAAATGTTAGTACCTGTAAAATTTACAGGTCTTATAGTAAACTAACTTAACGTAACAACATTTGCCAAGTAAATTGGCGAGCAAATATATCAAACATTAATATAAATTTTAAATAAAATATGTCCAAAAACTTACATACAATATTGTGAGCTTAAACTTTAGGTATTACAATTGTCAAAATATTATTTTAAATTATAAAACATATTTTCTTTTAACTAAATTATTAATTGATTTTTTAAATCATTTTTTCCCAACAATTTTAATTTGTTAGGTAATTTATAATAAGTTCGTATACACATAATTAGGCAATTTTTATTACATTTAGTTTTCTTAGGATTTATATCTACAATAAGATCATAGGGGTTTCTCCTACTTCTAGCGCTGAAATCTCCAATCTTTCTAAACATTTTGCTGTGTTTTTTAACAAATAGCAAACATCCAAAATATAAAGAGATGGAAGTGGCAATAAACCGAGCAATCTAAAAAGTGGTTTGCATGATTCGAACGGTGGGATTCCACAAATTGCTCTAATACACTTTTACACCTTAAGTAAGCTAAAACATTGAGTTGATATTAACACCTTAAAAAACGGCATACTACGCTTTTGTTCATTCTATAATTGCCTATGGGCTAACGCCGCAAATATTCGAAAAGTTTTCATACAACAAAAGAGTTTGATTAGAATATTGTTTAATTTAAAATCCAGAACCACAGTACGAAATTATTTTGTTGATGCCAAGATTATGACAGTCACGTCTCTGTATGTTCTCGTATATAGTTGCTTACAGTAGTTTCATGCGAAAGCTAATGAGCTTTCAAAATGTTACCTCAGAAACAAAAATATATACATATAAGGCAAACCAGGTTGGGAACAATTTAAGCAAGGTTTGTCGTTAAAAGTTACATTATGAACTACCTGAGATTATAACTAGACTACAACCAAGTGAATTTAAAAATTAAAACTATTTTTCTATCTAAGCCAAAGGATCAGACTATATCCTAGTTCATATATGTTGTTGCATATTTGGTAGAAATTATTATTTCCCCTAGTTCCTAGATCACGCGGATCGTAAAAAAATATGTAACCTGCCCGATTACAATTTCTTCGCTAGATCAGTTAGTAAGATCTAGTATGTTTTTAAAAACAATATTTTCTTACAGTGTGTTTTTTTTTCACAGGAAACCGGATCAATAAGACCTGGAGTAATTGGTGGCTCCAAGCCGAGAGTAGCGACTCCGGAAGTAGAGAACAGGATCGAAGAGCTGAAGAGACAAAACCCAGGTATATTTTCCTGGGAGATTAGAGATAAACTTATTAAAGAAAACATTTGCGATAAGAACACGGCGCCGTCCGTCAGCTCGATATCGAGGCTGATCAGAGGAGGCAACAGAGACGAATCAGATCCTAGGAGCAATCACAGCATTGACGGTATCCTAGGTAAGTTATACTTACCTGCCTACCAATGACACCATAATTTATTCAGTATTTAGTTATCAATATATGAGTAATATAATATCCTTGCTTTGTCCGAGTCTACATTGTATTTTAAGCAAATAATATAAGTTTCCAGTTTAGTTGAAACAAAGAATTGTTTGATCAGGTCAAGAGAGTATTAGCCCGGAGTGTTCGCATTCGAGTGAGGTATTTTATGGTGTGTGTTTGCATAAAACTTTATTATTGCTCCAGTTCCATGCCACTCGTGAAGTGCTCGTGGGCTTCAGATTAAAATATGAGCAAAAAGTTCATTTCTCAGCCCGACTTCACAGCCGTAATATTTTAAACGTTCCTTTAGCTTTACGTAATTGATCATGTCATCGTCGTACTTAAATACTAATTTGAGACCATAATCACTTAATATTCTTCAAAACAGACTATTATTATAATTATAATGAGGTTGACTCGACGGGACGTTTGCAAACTTCGCAAAACGGCGTATAAAGTTAATATCCACGTAAAAGTGGACCAGGCGCGGCGCGCGCGCAGCCACGGCAGCCTCTTGTGTCGGCTTCGAAATTGTAGGTTATAAAAATGAAATTAGTACTCAAAGGTGTTATTATCCCATCGCGTTTTGCCGCAGGGCTTGCATTACGACAATCTGTCCGTACTGCACGTCTTGTGCCGTATAGCTATCCAATATAAAATGGCGCTCCTAATATCCCGGTTCGGCGACGGAGCGCGGTTTTGCGGAGAGATTGTGCTCGGCGATAAGATTATGCATATTAAGTTGTGCGAGGCTAAAGTAATATCTACATTGGAGAAGCCGCCTCCTCTGCCGACCACGTCGCGGCCGGGATTCAATAGTTGCGGTTCGCTCTCGTATAGGTGCCTACAACAAGGGTTAACGGTTTCCCTGGTCAGCGAACTTCGCAGAACCATTTGCATACACGGATATTTTTAAAACCGGCAATTACTTGAGTAATAAGTTGCTTGAATTAATATGAACTTTCCAATCGAAAATTTGACGTTTTTTCATCTTTGCGATAATGAACACGAAAATAACAAGCCAATAATTACATGTGCATCGGCGATGAACTCATTACGTATCTAATCTACGGATGTAATATGTGGTTACCGTGGCTTTTTTAATTTAATCGAACTCGCGTGTGGTCTTCTCGCCGACCAGTAGCGCCTATTCAACTACACTCAGATACAACATAACGGCTAGAAAGTTACGATTGATGACAGTGACAATTGTTAAAGTCATAAAAAACGTATAAGCGACATCCAGCAATAAAAATCACTTTGCGTGCCGCTGATGTGAGAATTCATCGAGTTAATGTAGAGAATTAGGTAGTACTTCAAAATGAAAAACATAATAATAATAATAGATTAAATTTACTAGGTAATAAAATATTTCACCATTATCATTTTTTGTTCAAAGGTACTTCATCTTGTGACGAGTCGGACACTGAATCAGAACCAGGAATAACGTTGAAGAGAAAACAACGCAGATCTCGTACAACTTTCTCTGGAGATCAACTTGAAGCTCTCGAACGTGCCTTTACTAGGACACAATATCCCGATGTCTACACTAGAGAAGAATTAGCACAGAAAACCAAACTAACAGAAGCTAGAGTCCAGGTAAAGAGTTACACCATCATTAGTCTATATTTTTGTAATCGAAATTACCCCTCAAATAAACTACATCCATGATCGATGCTTGTAATCATTCAAAGTTATTGTTGTATCAAGTTTTGATAGAGGTAATTCACGCCCCAGTATTTCTGAATAGAATAAAAAAGTAAATTATCTTTAAAATTAATTATGATTTTTATTGAGCCGCCTGCTACCATATGGTGCCCAGCTACTGTTCTATTTTACTTTTCATTTGTAACTTTAATTTATTTTAAATATTTGACTGTAGAGAGAACGAGTTATGTTTGTTTACGAGTTAGTTACATCAAATTAGTCAAAATATATGATAATTATATTTTGTTTCAGGTCTGGTTTTCTAATCGACGAGCAAGATTACGCAAACAACTTAATTCTCAGCAACTGAGTGCTTTCAACACAATGTCCTTGCAATCAGCTTTCCCGTCTGTTCATCAGCAATACGAACCTCCCTCAACTTTCAATGCCCAATGCGCTTCTTGGCCACAATCTTATTCTTCAGCATTAGGAAGTAGCTCAGTGTTAAACTCTGCCTTACCTCCTTCTTTACACCAGTCCGCGCTGACAGCTCCTTCAATTTGTCAATCAGCATTAACTGCGTCATCCCTCCATCCACCAACGTCTGGAGCTTTCACCTCAGGCAACCTAACACCACTGTCCCACTCTTCCGAACTGTCGACACCCCTCCAAACCGCTGACGCCACCCCTCCAAGCTCAAGTCCCTCGGCACTAACTTCCAGCCCGTCGGCGAATCATAGTACCGCCTTAAGCTATCAGCATTCAACGTATGCAAATCCCAGCGAAGCGGTGTCCCATCCTTACGCCTATGGGGAGTATGCTAAACAAGAGCATGCGATGTCAGCACACAACCACTGGTCTGCCAGACCACTTGGACACCCACAAAACAAATTACCAGAAGTGGGATCCTGGCCTGAAAACTATAGGTAAGTCATTTCACTCAAAATATTAAAATTTTTACCTAAGATAAAAACTCGAGCATCTTCATTTAATCCAATTTTAGCGGTGATTAACTTTATGAATAATGGAGTATATTACTATTGATCTTATTTCGTATAATGGATAAGCTGACCTTTACCATTTCCTTAATCTGAATAAGCATTACGAGGGTAATAAAATATTTTTCATACAACAAAAGGGTTCGCTATTAAACGTACAACTATAAACAGTACAACAAAGTATTAGCCGTCGTTAATAATATTTACGAAGGCTAAAGAACAGCATACCATAAATAAGGCACATAATGTATAGAAGCTTATGGAAAGATCTATTCCGAAGTACAGCTTTAAACGTCCGGTGCATCGGGTTCGCGGCGTGGCTTCGATCGCAAATCGGGCAGCGGTTGTTTCATTTCTTTTCACCTTCCTTTATCATTAGTCGATGCGGCCGCTAATCAATTAAGAGTGTAAGAAGTCGGCCATTATCCAGCGTGCGGGTGGTTATTACAGGCGTACTTCGTAATACGCCGCCGATCCGATCGTGAACAGGGTAGGGCTGCGATTTTATTGAGATTTTTGATGGATTTTAATTAACTCTCCTTTAAAAGATGCTTTATCGGTACCTAGCATTAATAACTTTGAATTCTATATTTAAAAACTTGTAGACGTTGGATTTAGTTTTCTTTTTCATGAAGGTTTGAACTAAATGAAATAAATCGTGACATGGAAAAGTTCGTGTATGGCGTTTGTAGAAGTGTAACTACCCGCAGTGAATTTGTAGAAAGAGAATGTCACATAGTCATTGTCGCTTTGTCCTGTATACGGCGACAACATTTATCTGTGTAATCGAGACAAAAGACAACTATAAACCAAACACTGGACCACACACAATATCTACACTTACTCAATGCTCATCTAATAAAATATGGTTTGGACACGTTTCACCACCAATTAGCTAGAGATCTGGAGATGCCCACTATTGAGGAGTTTGTTGTTGGTCTGACTTGACGTATGTTCTATCAGCTAGACAGATGGCACTTAACGTATCTTTAGTAGATCGCACCGTTGTTTTTGACAGACAGTGTCGTTTTATGGCAAATCTGAGTGAGTATTTATATTATTTGGTTGGTTGTATTGTAGAAGTAAAGGGCAGGAACTAATGCCTAAATTAGATACCTATACCTCAATCTGTTAAGGCAGGGGTTGTAATTGTTGTTTTTTCTCCGCCGAGTGTGATGTAGGATATATTATATACTAATAATAGCACTAAATGTTTTAGTACTAGTATCAACTAAAATGTAACGGAGACTGCTCCCCAAAATACAACATAATGGTTTGGGGAGCAGAGTACTCTTCTTGCTTGCTTACTTGTTTTGCTTTTTCTACTGTGGCAAATTTTGAAACTCAAGTACTTTTACTTCAATAAACGATTTTTACTTTACTTTACTGTTGCGCATGGCCTCTTAAATAAAGACAACCTTCTACTACTACAATAGCCTTGGTATTATCCTTTAACATAAGCTTTATTAGTATGGGGTAATCAGTAGCAGTTCAAGTATACGAGCCGAACGGCGGGGCCGCGATCACCATTGTGCACTTCTGTGAAAGACAGCTGAAGGGCGGGCGCTGTTATATCAGTAACAGCGTCTCACCAAGTTTAGTTCTAATTGTCTATTTACTATCAATAACTTTACTGTAGTCTGTTCGTATTCGAATTTCATTAACTCAATTCCAAACAGAATATAAGCTTATAAGCCAAGTTAAATTTTCTCTCGTTTACATAAATTCTCATTTAGCGGGAACGTAAAATCGGGCACAATATGGCTGAATATTATATTTGTTAAAATCAGAATACAAATTGAATTTTGCACATCCTTTTAACTGTTACAGTGAGTATATTTTCCAATCGGCTCTTTGAGTAATGCCAATGAGTATCTTTTAGTAATTGGCGATGCATAAAACTGTTATATTGGTTGAATAACGGCTTTTCACGATGATAATTTAGAAGTTAATTGATGGATATCAACTTCCCTCAGCGGCGGTACGTAATTATCCAAATAATTACCCGTAAAGAACAGTTGCGATGGCACTTCCGAATTAAAAGGTTATAATGATGAATCCTTTATTCCTAATGGCTTTAAGCTTTTGGGACTTAAACAAGTCGTAGAATTGTTTTTTTAAAGGTTTTATTAAACGAAGGAAACTTTAAAAAATGTTTTACAGTGTATCATTTTGGTTATTATTCCTAACATAATTGTGTTGGTTGTTTAACTATATTCAATTCTTCCAAAAAGATTTTATATATTTTGAGTGCTCATTATCAAAGCTGCCTCCGTGGTCTAGCGGTTAAGTCCGTGGATTTAGACTCGGAGGTACCGGGTTCGATTCCTGGTCGGTACACGAAAATATTTATTAATGTAAATAAATACATTTAATTGATATTTAATTTATTTGTGATATTTATTGAGTTTGGTACGCTGGAGATATCGACGAGCTTGCCACTTGTCATGATTGGCCAATAGTAAAGTTGGCTAAATGTGAATCCGCTTGTTTATAAGCGTAGTTTCTGACCAGCCCGAAAGGGAAACGGTCGTGATGATTTATTATCATTATCAAAAAAGTGTGCCAAGAATTATGATTAGTCTAACATTGTCTAATAAAATATATTGGCACACGGGCAATATTATTCATACATGAATACAGTACAAACAGATATAGGTGAAGCAGAAACATTGTATAGTAATCCCACCGGAAAACCGATAGATATAAACACCGGTTGCATTGTATTAGCGATTAATGAGAGAACCGAACGTGACATTAGTGTCCAGAACCTGCCCATTAAAATACTGCAGAGCGTGTATTAAAAGTTATCTGCTCAGTTATTTGCATTCGACTTCCTAACGCCGACTGAGATCGCGTGTTACTTTTAGGTACGAGTACGAACGGTGCATTCTAAATAATTGCTGGCGATTTCATTATTACCAGATGCCTTACCTTTGCTTGTATACATTTCAGCAGTTATCCACAAGCCTCTTTCTCTTACCTCGAATTCTATTTTAAAATATTTTAGATTATACATTATGCGATATTTCGATAATTTTATTTATAAATACAAATTATAACTTTGTGGCATTTGGGGTTGAAACAACGGGGGTATATTCTCTTGATACCCACAAATTCATAAAAGAGCTGGGTAAATGAATTTTTCAAGAGTGTGTCGATCTCAAATGCCATAACTACCTAAATCAGAATATTTCGATAATTTAACGAGGAAATGCGGCGAGCGTTTTAGGTACCCTCCCGGGTGGTGAGCTCTTAGTTTATTTTGTAGAATAGTTTTAATTTCATAGGTATTTTTAGTTTAGTTTTATTTATAATTAGTTTTTTAATCTATTTTATTTTAATATTTTTGTATCTACTTCGAATAAAAACTGTAATTAGAATAAGCAGTCTATACAATAAAGAATTATGAATTTGAATTTTAAATAAAATCTTAAGATACATTTTATATTTTTACTAATATCTCATAGCTCTTGAATAGATTTGTGACAGTTTCTGTATATTATAGGAACGTAGATTTATTAAATAATGAAATTAAATTAAATTTGAAACAATACACAATTTAAGAGACAAAAGCCAATTTAACTTTAACAATTTAAACAAGAAAGTTGCGTCATTTAATAATAACTTTTTGATCTTTTAGAATTAATAATGCAACTCTTTTTAATTCCCTAATTACAAATTATAAATCACAACAGTAGCACTCAGCTGTGTTTGACCTCACCCATTACGCATAAAAGATCCACAGGTATCAATTACCTACCATCTACTCTATTATTATAGTATACGATACCTATATCTTCTTCTATATCATCTGCATCATCATTTTTATCGATATGTTCATAGACATATATCTAAGAACATGGAATTACTATATACATACGATATTTAAAAAATCAAAATTATTACTTATCAAAAATCCAAAGTAAGCTCCTAAAAATTCTGCTGTACTAATCTTCAGAACCCATCGTAAACATAGTGGCATTGTAGCCAGCAGCCTAGTCTAGATATACATTTGTAATTACAAGTAAAATTTTGAAATTCACAGTAATAATCAGCATCTCTCGTTTTAATACTTTTCTGCAAATACGTCGATTAACATTATGTTATATCTATTGTTCACTCAGAAAATTCTTTATAACCCTATAGCTCCCTGTTATCTTAAAACACACTTTGAATTTCTTTGTGATTTGCACGACCGCCCTCTTCGTTCTTCTCATAACAACCATCTCAAAATCCCACCCCACACTTTCAGTAGATATTCAGATTTATTTACCGTATCGTCTGCTCGCCAGTGGAACAAACATCAGACCAGCTCCTTCCATTCACATCTCTATAAAACTACTTAATACTTTTTTTTTAAACAAGCAGAACAATATATTTTAACTCCACAAATTTCAACTTTCTAATAATATATTATCTTCATATATGTGTATATGTTGATGAGTATTTATGTAGTCTATGTATACATACTATTTATGTAGTTCATTGGTTAGAATTGTACCCCAATATTTATACTGTCTCACTCTCCCAAAAGCCTTTGTACATACTTTTAAGTAAAGTGCAATAAAGTATTTAATAATAATTATAACATTTTCCTATATTTTATTTATTAAAATTGAATTAATAATATTGAAGACATCCTGGAAACTACTGTTTGAAAGCACATGAGTAGGTGTTTATTTGCGCGCATTTTGATTCAGATGTAAGTCCATGTAAATGTGTGTCAATAGCTCTCGCTACTTCATTTGTGTCATGATTTTCTTCTGCCGTGGGAATCAATAAATTGTCTGTAATTTTGGCTACGAAATTGGATTTAATTTTGGCGATTTATTCTATGTCAGTATCTTCATTGGAACTTTCGTTTTGTTAGAAAGGTTGGTTTTATCCATTATTCGGTCTTCAATTTTAATAAGCAATAGCTCTGAAGTTGTAACTTTATTATTCTTTATTAGGTTTAGTGGTCTCTTTGTACATAAATTGCCGTGTTTAATTCCCGGTAAGAAGACGAACAATTTATTAACGATTCCACATTTGAGTATTAGTGGAGCGGGACCGAAAGGCTTAACGTGCTCTCCGAGGCAAGGGAACGGTGGTGTTATAAATCTATGATAAATGTACGTAAGAAAAGTGTATTTCTAATTGCTAGATGTCGGGGTTTTATCCTTAACCTTTTGAGATTTAAAAGAAAGCGTTCTTATAGACAGACTACAACTTACAATTAATTCTAATCATCCAAAATATATACACATTGCAATCCGATCCTCTAATTGTAATATTTGTATTAATTATAATTAAATATAATGTATTAATTGTTAGTTTACCTTAAATAATAAATAAACCGGATCAAGACCGCTCAATATTATTATTATTAAATGCATTTTTTCTTTGTTCACAGTTCTTTCTTCGGAACCAATCCATCTCATTACGTATCCCACGCGCATTCTCCTACTGAAGCTAAGTCAGGATATCCCTACATAGGACAATTAGGTGGAATGGATATGGGACGAGTACATTAGTATTGTTAATATTAGACTAATCGCTAAACCAGTGACCCTAGTCTGTTTCTTTAAGCATAACCGTTAAATTGTCTAATAGTCTTTTTTTTCATGTCAGTTTTATCGTTAATGTTTGTTACCTCGCGTACACTGAGGATAATGAATATTTAATGTAATGGAAAACTAACTCATTAATACGAGGTGCTGGCAGTAAAATGATATCTTTAAATAGACACTTTCCGTTTGTTAAACTATTCCCTTATTTAACGTTTGTGGTTGAAGGAATAGAATTTGGGAACATATTTTCTATTAATTGATTTATTGACAACGTTGAGATCTAGTTTATGATCTAGCCCGAAAGTATGGACATACCTAAATTTACAGGAATAGTCAATACTAAAGTAGCCGTTATTGTTATTCATAACATTTTTTACAAATATATTATTATTTACTGCCACTGTCTACTATTATGCTACACGAATTTAAATACAGGATCTTTTTTTTTAAATAAATATAAAATTCGTGAAGAAGCAATAGAATACAAAATAAACAGCAAAAAAACATATTAATTAGTGAAAAATAAAGGATTTTATAAATATTAAATTTGTTATATAAAGATATATTAATTGTAATTTTGTAAATAATTATTGTAATTTAGATATAATGTTTTTTATGCAATAATAACGGGTCAATAACAAAAACTCAAAAGTATCATTTATTACCAAAAAAAAAGCTACTTTTAATAGGTGAATTATACACCAAATAGTACTTATTCTTTACCTCAGTCAGTAACCCACTGTTGAGAATCATGACTGCGTCGCAGTGCAGCTCATCCACCAGCCGTCTCCAATAGTTCGAGTTTTCAGAGTAGTGAATGGGTTGGTGGTGGTACTGGGATGATCAGGCGGTCAGTCAGACTGGATCATCGTTTAAGACTTATTCCTCTTGTTACTTAGCCTTGCCCTGTACTGTTATCATCAAAGCCTCTAGCTAGATATAGTATGGATATTATTTCTTGGGCCTTCTTGCCATCTTGGCCAGAAGAGGCTTTGTACTGAACTTTTGGACCTTTTTGTTATTTAAATAAACTTTTGCTAGTTCATGTCATTATGTTGGTGACCCGTTTTCATTGCTCGCAAGTGCGGTTTTAGTGTAAATCACTCCATGATCTTATGTTCCTCTATTAAAAGCATGATTAGTTTAATTTTATTGTATATTTGTAACTAACTTTTGTAATTCTAATAATTATAGGCAAATATTGTGAAATAGTCATTAGTACAAACTTTCCTTCTTCTAATTAAGGTTGGCACGAATAATAAGCGATCAGGATATTTTTTTTTTCTTAAAATTTAGGAACGAGATCAAACTCTCGCAAAGTACTGCCTGTCAGTTTTAGCTTTAGAAACACGAGAGCTTAGCAAATTATGAAAATATTTTTAGGCCGGCATAGTGGTAGTGCGATTTCAGTTATCAGTGGCTGGTGTCAGTTGCTCCCATTATTGGATTCAGTTAAAAAAAAATATCGCTCATTATTCGTGCCTAAAATAATTTTAACTCCTGCCTTAGAAGCCTTATTAGCCTTAAGATGTATTTTAAATTGTAAATTTTCTACCTAAATTATATTTATTAACATAGATGCACTTTATATGTATACCTAAGTTTATAAAATTAAAATATAATAAAATAATTTGTTGTTGTTTTCTTTTTGTATTTTATAAATAACCTTTTATTGACCTACATGTAAAGTCTGTGTCCGAGAGTTGATAAATATTATGATAATGTCTTGGAATAGCGACTGTCGCTAAATTATCGCAAACTGTACGACGGGTGTCGCTTATCGCCGCCCGTTCCGAGTATCTTAGTACGAGACACACAGTTGTTGGCAAGCGATGCGCCGGGCGGGCGTGCGTGGGGCATCGGTAAAGTAAATGAATATTTTTTTCATAATAAATACAGTCCGAAGGGCGGAGGCCTCACTACGGCTAAACCACTGCGGTTATAAACCGCGTCATATAGATGATTAAGAAAACTTGAACAAGTAATTTAAAAAAAATGCCGCTTACGGAGAAACCATAGTGCGCCGTAGCCTTAGGGAAAATTCTAGAAAAGCCGATTAGCGTATTCGTACTTGAACAGGATTTTTCCAATACTGCCAACGATTTATATTCAATACGGGTATTTTTTTATATTATAATGAATCAAACAAAATAAGCTTTAAGACTCAGCTTTACGCAGTGGATGTTGGTGCGAGAGGAGTTCCAGCAAAATCAACAAGTACATTTATGGAACGAGCTTCCAAGACGGTATTAGCGGAATTATACAGTATTTGGTTGTTGCCTATAGTCGATCACAAACCTGAGACACCATTTTCTACTCTCTCTTTCCCACACACGCACAGTGCATCCATGGAATGCTAAGAAATGTGTCTTCTTCACAGGCCGGGTCATACATACTCGTAACTCTGATGTTATATAATGTTTCATAGCATTAGTAGCTTTTAGTAAACTATTTAAACATCAGCTCGTGTGTAATCCTTTAGACTTAATTAAAGCCAAATTTTAGATGAAATACCTTCACTGCATATTAGTTCAGTTATTTGAAACAACTAAATTCTTGGCAGTTTGCACAAAATTAACTATTATTTTGCACATGCCATAGGATAGTACTCCTTATACAGTCCTTTTAAGGGGTAATATTGTTTGGATAGATAAGGGGTTGTACAGTCACGAACTAAATGAAAAATACTGTTATATTAGCTGCCACTAAAACTGTTCAAATTAAGAGTCAAACAAATGCTGGTTAATAAATGTTTTTATTCGACAAAAGAATACCTAGACACTAAGCTCGACAAAGTCATGTGACTAAATAAATATTTGTATGCTAGAAATAGCGAATTATGTGATATAATTACATATAATAATTTACATCCCTGTACCTACCATGTTTCTGACAAATAAATTATTTCATTTCATTTCATTTATTAAGATAAAAAAAACGACGACTAATAAAAAAATAAAATTACTGACAACTCAACCAATCATGCTTTTTTAAAGATTTTAATTTTCCTGACAGAGGCATCGACGTGCTTGCCATTTGTCATTATGGGCCTATAGTAAAGTTGGCTGAATGTGAATTTGCTTCTTTAAAAGCGTGTTATTTGACCATCCCGAAAAGTAAAGGGTCGTTATGATACTTTACTTTCATGTGACATCGCGCCCACTTAATAGTAAGCGGTACGCGAGGTCCAAGAATGGGCGCCAGCCACTAACTACAAACATCAGTCTCTTCCACTAAGTCGGATGCACAAGATGCTTTTTACACTGGTTGGGAGAGCATTCCACATCTTCAGCGTGCGACAGATGTAAGAGTCTTCAAATTTATGAATACGCGTAGGGTGGCTATGGTATGTGGATGGATATATTAGCCAGTGCGTGTGGTTCAGTTGCGGAATAAAGAAGTAGTAAGGTTATGAACACTCACCGTGGTATAGAACACGTAGTACAGAGGCAACATTTTGGCGAAGCTGCAGTGATTCGAGAGTTTTATAGAGTGCTCTATCCCAATCGCCCGAATTAACTCTTAATAAATGACAATATAACGATGTTACATTACTATAAATGCTATTGTGACGAAAATGTAAAACTTTAATTTAATCATTGCTGGAGTACCCGCTATCCTAGAACCCTCCGGGATTACGCGGAGCAATGGCAAGAGACGCGACGGCATAACCGTTTAGCTGAGGAAACTTGTCAGGTCTCTGGCATGGGATGGCACATTTCTAAAAATTAGCCCAATCTTACATCCAGGTAACCTCGTCCAGCGCGGGAAATGCGGCGGTTCTGCTGAGAACCTCAAGCAGCAAACGCCACCCTCTTAAACCTAAAAAAATGCCGCCAATTAGGATTAAAAATAAGAAAACAACAAAACATTTAAAATTTACAGTTTAATTTTATTTTTATACTAGCACGACATGTGACCTGGCTCTCACCTGAAGGTAAGTGGAGCCCATCAATGTTAGCAACTGGACCCAGACACTCACGACTGATATTAGTCCCTAACACTATGCCAGCTTGACTGGACATAACGGCAAATCGAGCCTGATCCCGATTGATAGTTAGCTTGTCGTTTTGATTATTTCGGCCAATGACAAGCCTCATTGTAACTGGCCACTAGTGTGCTTTATTGTACTAATTCCTTTTTTAAGAATATGCATTATCAAATAATCACTATTTGTAGGTGACTGTACGACGTCATAGCCAGATGCCTCTAAGGTTTCGACAATGTTCTCGTATAATGTGTTTTGACATTGTTCAGCCATCCTACATACAATATTACGTGGGCCAATTAAATAGGAACTGTCTATACCAGACCTGTTGAGTAGGATGGCAAAATTAATGTCATAGAAGATCTTAATTTAGAAACCTAATTACTAATATCTGTCGTAAACTTTTCGTGAATATTGTCTCTACTTAACCTCATTAAGCAAAATTGTACATAGAGACAATTATGAATACTGCTTCCTGGAATACAGGTACTCGTCGTTCGGGTTGCAGGATTTTACTAATACTGGAGGATAGTTTACGTCACTCTATGATGATCTGACTGATCTGCGTTAAATATTTGTTTTATACCTACTTACTTATAAAATGTAAACTTGAACTTTGTGACTTCGAATAAAGTTATTTTATTTTATTTCATGACATATTTTGTATTTATTAGGTAAACAAAGGGCTTCATCCTAAGGGCTTTTGTCACTGCTGGAGTAATTGTGATCCTAATACCCTCTAGGATTGCGCGGAGCGATGGCAATAAAACAGACGGCATGTCCGTTGGGCCGTGGAACCTTGGCAGAACCCTCGTGTGGGATGCGACATGTGTTGACACATTAGCCCCATCACACATCCAGGCGTACTCGTCAAGCGCAGGGAGTGCGGCGGTTCCTGCTGAGAACCAACGCAAATACGCCAACCTCGGTACAGGTATTTACGCCGTTTGGGGCCCATGGGGACACTCAGCCAAGCGTTTGGCCTAGGAATTGTTTAAATGGCTAACGGAAAAATCTGGAGACAGGAAAGTTGGCAATTATTTTTACCAACGTATTAGCCTCGCTATACAAAGGGGAAATGTTGCCAGCCTCCTTGCGACTATCCCTGAAAGGTCGTCTCTTGAGGACATTTTTTATTTTAATAATATATTTTTTTTAAACTTTATTGTTTAATACAAAAGGCGTATGTAATGCCGCTTGGAATTTTCTTACCATCACCTTCGGGACAAGAAAACGAAGTATAGGCATGGCAAAAATAAAAAACACAAAAAAATTAAATCAAATCACTTGTTCTAATAACTAGTTAAATATTATAATTTATTTTTTATTAGGTATAGTTATTTTTTATGATATTTTTAATTATATTTATAAATAAAGTCAATTGGCTAAGGTCACCGCGTTCTCCCCAACCTGGTACGTAGTCTTGAAGATACTCTTATCTAATCCCTACAGACTCCTCTGGACAACGAGATCCTGAGACTACAGGCTCCTGTGTAACCTCCCCTAACTTTGAAACAGGAAGGCGAGGAGCAGAGGGAGCTAGATGCTGATTGGAGACGACTCTACCATTTAAAACTAAAAAACTATACTATTAAAGATATCAGACGATTGTAAGCATCATTCTCAATTTATGCCGAAGGTAAACCATGATAAAAGAGATAAATCTGAAAAAAGAAATGTGTGCCTATATTCTTGTGAATATAAAACGAACAGAACCACACGCACAGGTCAGAATATGCACCCACATACCGCAGTCACCATCCCTTCGCGTACGTATAAATTTGGGGACTCATACATCTGTCGTACGATAAAGATGTGGAATGCTCTTCCAGCCTCTGTGTTTCCACTTTCCTATAACTTGGAGTCCATCAAGCGAAGTGTGAAAATGAATCTAGTCAAGCCGGCATAGTGTTGGGGACTGATGTCAGTTATGAGTATCTGACTTCAGTTGCTAACATTCATGGACCTTGCGCGCCACTTACCATCAGGTGGGCCCAAGGTCACATGGTTTGCTACTATAAAAAAAAAACTACATACCACACTTCAAAGAGCAAAAAATATTGTCTTTCACTACTGAATACATCTTAGAAATATGCAAATTTGTAAGGAAATATCCCTAATTTTATTCTAAATGTTCAGACAAGCCACGTCGGTATTGTTAGAATATTATTTGTGAAATCATCGATAATGGTCATTCAATTGATTTGAGACTACAACGCTACTCGTTGAGGTTTGGGAACGTCACTACGACGGCTGTCACTTTATGCCCGTTTTGCGCTTTGATTTAAGCTGTAAAGTATTTTGTTAAATATATCTACTTATTACATTAATAAACTTGTTTTATTTATTAGTATGAATCTCGTTTGAAAAATAGGTTACTCTTACCAAAATCAATTTTTAAAAAACACAGCAGCAGTCCCTATCCGCGAGTATATACTAGTGTGGGTCTCCAATAGAAAAACATGTACATAGGATTTTATTGTAAATAAACGATTATTATTATTATTTATTATTATATACAATACATTGCCAGAGTCTATTAAACAAAAAGCTAAATTTTGTAAATAATCTAAAGGTTATATTACTAGAAAAATGTTAACTACTACACATTAAACGAATTAATGCAAGATAAACTCTAACGTATATGCAGTAGTTATTATTTTCGATCCTTCTCCGAAGTCCTGTTGTTTTTTTCTTTTCTTATCTTTTACTTAATATAAATGTGTTGTAATATGGTTTGAGGTGTTTGATGGTTTAAAATTGTTATATAGTTTTAACTATAATGTTATTATTTGCTACGGGGTGTCATATATGTAGTTGTACTATTTTGTGACATGCTATAAAATATTTGAATTTGAGAAAAGAGGATTTGTTAAGGAGACTGCCTCCGCGGTCTAGCGGTTAAATCCGTGGATTGAAACTAGGAGGTACCGGGTTCGATTCGTGGTCGGGACACAAACATATTTGTTAATGTAAATAAATACATTTAATTAATATTTAATTTATTTGTGATATTTCTCGAGTTTGGTACGATGGAGAAATCGACGA
Organism: Tinea semifulvella; assembly: GCA_910589645.1. Lineage (NCBI taxonomy): Eukaryota > Metazoa > Arthropoda > Insecta > Lepidoptera > Tineidae > Tinea > Tinea semifulvella. Next base: position 11,518,881 of record OU342599.1, read on the forward strand.
GCTTGCCACTTGTCATGATTGGCCTATAGTAAAGTTGGCTAAATGTGAATCCGCTTATTTATAAGCATGGTTTCTGACCACCCCGAAAGGGAAACGGTCGTGATGATATTTATTTATTTAAAACTTTATTGCACATAAATTACAAAGGCGTGACATAATGTCGCTTGACATTCTCTGCCTGTCAGACCTTCGGGACAACGAGAACATTTATGTGAGGTAGGTGCAATATATCAATTAAAATTAAATATATTAAAAATATACGTCTATAGAATATTATTTATTGATTATAATAAATATTTATTACTAAAATTACATACGAATTCATACACACATACATATATAAACTACATAAACAAGTTATACTATTTATATACTACATAAACATAAATTAGGTACTACGTACTTAATGATAACCGATGATGTAGGATAATAATAAGCAACAAACAATGAAAATTTTATGAAAATTATGAACCCAAAAAGTGTCTGTAAACTAATCTTTTAAATATAGCTCTGTTTGGAGCATCTTTAACCTCCGTCGGTAGGTCATTCCAAAGCCTTGCAGCCACAACTGCAAACGACTTGGACATAAAAGCGGAGTGGTGAGAGGGGATAGCAAAAGTAGTACCTATTAAAGGAAGAGCGAAGAATTCTGTCATGATGCGAACCAAGCAAAGTGAAGCTGTCTTTAAGGTATTTAGATATTTTACTTTTAGGATTTATTAAGCAAAATTGTAAATGAAAAATATAAAAAATAAAATAAATAACAACAATAATGAGTAAGTACTATGAGTAGGTGTATTATATAGGCTAAAAACTATAGCTTAGCTAAAAAGAAAAGTCTACCTATGTCTGCATTTTAGTCTGACTTGTAATACTAACATATTGAAATAGAACAAATTCCTTTTCCTAAACTCCAATATGTGCTAGCAAAGATCTATAAACTATTGATACCGCATCGAGTATAAAATTAATATTTAAAATTGTCTCATTAAAGCTTCCACGCACTTAGGGATAGTATAATATTTAAAAAAAATGCATTTCGCTTCTAGCTTTTCTAAGGCTTTAGAAGTCATCATCATCATCACAGCTCCTAAAACACAAAGTCCTGGACCTCTTCTATTTGCGCCGTTTACTGTAGAAACTTTGGGCCCATGGAGTCCGCCGTCTTGTCGTTACCTCTGGTGGCAAGAGGGCTGGCTCTGTCTTCGCCCAATGAATCAGTATTGTAATTCAGCGGGGAAATAATAATAATAAAATTCTTTATTTAGCTCGTTTTTCGATATTATTTAGGGTATTTTAACCTAAAAATAAACGTTTAATATGTTTGTAATTATGCAATCAAGCTTCATCTCTGCGGTAGACCAGTTCCCTTGTTTCCAGATTTGCTTTGCCTTCGTAAACATTTTTGCCATTAAGTCACCTGCTAAAATTCAATTCACTAATTCAATTGCTGTCAATTTAAACATTTCTTTGTGGAAATAATTCTAGCCCGCTAAATGCTGCATCTAGTTAAATTCAATATCATTGGAGGAAGAGCCAGTTCATGACATCGTTTTGCTGAAAGGTCGTGTTTACTCTTCGTACCAGAAAACGAGACCAAATAACTTTGCTATGTTATTTAACTGTTGGTATTTTTTTATTTATGAACAAGCTTACATAGTGAAATATCGCGAGGAAAGGACATCATTCATATTGTATGGGGATTTGGGCTTAATTGTATTCACAGTTTTATTTTATTTTTAGATAAATTAATTTAACTAGATTACAATTTAAGTAGTAAAAACCCTTTATATTGCAAAATGTTTAATAATGACAGCTCTAGTACTAAATGTAGGTATGTAATTTTATTTGAAGTAAATTATATACATTAAAAGCTATCTAATAAATAAAAAATGTCCTCTAGAGACTTACTAATAGATAGTTCCAAGAAGACTGGCAACATTTCCCCTCTGTATAGCGAGGCTAATACGTTATTATCTTAACTGACATTTACATTTATATTGTAATTTTTATAATTGTGTCTGTCTTAGCTTATAGTATGACAATGCCTATATACAGCAGCTATTATCTTAAGTGTGACAATGCCTATCTACAGCAGCTATAATGTTAAGCGTTATTCTGTATTTATAATTTTGTTATTTTATAATTTTATTGTTTCTCTTTCCAAATGATGATCATGTACTGCTCTAGATTCACCAATATGTACCATAAAATGATATCGTTTTATATCAATATTGTAAAAATTGACGTTTAAAAGTGCAGAATACATCTCTTTTTGTCCTATGCCTACTTGCAAAATAAACGAATTGAATTGGCAGAAATAATTGCCAGCCTTCCTGTCTCCAGACCTTTCCCCAGGGACCCATCGTTTGTACTATATAATATAACTATTAGTCAGAGTTTTAAGCAAATAGTACAAATATTATCTGTCAGTGTCAAATACTTTCATCAATCAAGTGCCTGCTGACATTCTTTATTTTTTATAGGCCTTGATTAATACGAAAACTACATATTTTATTTTTCAAATAACTTAACTGCACAGTATATATAGTATAAATAACATTACTCTTATCAATAACACTATCGAAACTACTAATTAATTAAACTATTAATTTTAAAATTAATTATATCAAAATGGATGATGTCCTTTCCATGCCAATCGGAATTATCCAACAAACTTGAACTAGGTTTTATTTAGCACTCTTGGTGAACATGGGTTAAAGTTAATGACGATCATCATGATTCAGACTGTCGGGGAGTCACATGTCGTGTTGACAGTATGACTATAAAAAGATATCGTGAATAATATTCGTGATGGGCCGGCAGGACATGCTGGCTGGATACCGTCATTTCATGGCTCCCAATCATAGACCTATAGGTATTCATGCGAAACGGCACTAATAATTATAGGCGATACTTTGGTCTTAAGTGCAACCGAACCACACGCACAGGCCAAAATTTGCACCCCTTCCGTTGCCACTATAACTCGAACTTAGCAATATTTTAATTTCATAGATGACCCTTGGTCTGAGGACGCTAAATCGTTAATACGCGACATAAGCGTTGCCATCCGAGCGTCAACAGGTGATCCTTTGAGTAGGAAATATCTTATTCAGAGGATCAGTGTTGCCATCCAACGAGGCAACGTCGCCGGAGTCCTCGGAACATTGGGTTCATCTTCTCCTGGATTCGATGACATGTAGATTATAATCAAGATATTTGTAAGTATTTAGTTTTTATATTAATTAGGTTTATCTTTTAGTTTATTTAATTTAAGGTTTTGTTTAGTTTATTATTAATTTTATTATTTAGGTAGCTTTTAATTTATATTTATTGTTTGTATTTGTGTATCTTACTTCGAATAAAAATTATTCGAATATTTACGAATAATTTTAGAACATTTCTTAAATTTCATATAAAGGTTAGATAGAACATTTTCTTGGTCCACTGACCCATGTATGAACAATACAATTTTGACGTATTCGTACATTTGTCATAAATTTATAACACCAACCGTTTTTATGCCTCGAAGAGCAAAGCCGTCCGCATCCGTTCCAGTTTCACTAATACCATCTTGTGGAATCGGTAATTAATTGTCATTAGCCTTACCACCTTGGCGAGTGTCGGCCAAATTCTCTAGAAATATGTTCTGGAAGGCCAGCTGTGGAGGAATCTGTGTTCTACGGGCTGTAATATTTAAGAAGTTTAAAAATGCTAAGAATGGCGCTTTGTACTGAAAGTGAGAGACAAATAGTAACTACTATGTAGAATTCTGTAGGATAGTAGGTAGGATACTTAAAGTGCCATACATAGGTATGGATTCTACAAAAAAATTGTCCGCAATTCAATTTTTGAGCCCGCAACCAATTACCTGCGCGCGAAACCAAAAAATGTTGTGTATTTTGTTACTACTTTACCATACGATACATAATGCAGGTACTAAGAACTTACACAATACATTTAAATATATATATATATTTTTATACTAGCACGACATGTGACTTTGCGCCCACCTAATGGTAAGTGGCGTGCGAGACCCATGAATGTTAGCAACTAGAATCAGAGACTCATGACTGACATCAGTCCCTAACATTATGTTGGCTTGACTGGGTATGACGGCAATTCGAGCCTGATCCCGAAACGTGTGGACACACTTTACTGGGTTTATCGGCAAGAACGGTGGATACTTCCCCGCCCCGGCAGATTGGGCAAATTACCACCATCAGTCCGCCTACCACCTATTTTTTTTTTTTAATGTTGTATAGCTGGCTTGTTATCAACCATGGCCGACATATTGAATGAATTGAAAGAGTTGATTGAATTAATAAATAAATGACAACTCATTATGTTCAAACCAAACATTAAATTTAGTACCCCTACCATCTACTAGGCGGCGCCACTTTAGAACCGATATTTGTCAATTGCTTTTTTTAAGTTTCTACCCCCTGGTAAGAGATACTCGTATGTGTTTTTAAAAAGATGGGTTATAATGATTGATGTATTAAAGTTTTATCGTCTTTACGATTTATAATGACACAATTTTTAGTCAAACGAGTGTTTTTGGATCATTGATATATGGAGATTACTTCACTCTTAAATCTAATCATATATAAATATCGCAAAGTGATTGGTTAAAATTTACCTAAGCTATCATCCATCTGCTGCTGTTTAACCAAATTTGATCCTTGGAATTGTATTCCTTGATTGTGGTTGCATCATGTTGAATTGTGTTGTAATTTTTGCTTAGATTTACTCAATTATGATTGTAATTGTATTATGTTTTTAATAAACTTTTTAAACTTTCGCGCATATTCATAATACTTAGTTTTTTTAATTTTAACAGGTCTATACGCGATTTACAGCCAAGTTGCCCGGTTGGGTCGACCCGTGACCACGGCCAATGCAACTTGGCTGAAACGTCGGGAAAAATATGTCTCTAAGGTAAATCGCGTAAAGACCCGTTAAAATTATAAAAACTATTGTGTTTTTATTTTGGCTACTCAAAGGCCCAATTAATGGATACTGTAATAGCATGTGGTGGTTGCGTGTAATTGTTGCAGCATCTGTTTTCTGTCTTACTTGTAAGTAAAAATCCATGTATGTTTTGTTGCTGTCACTGTTGGCGACCCTAATAAATAAATAAATCTCAACAAATTGTGCCTACCTACTGTTCGACTAGTCCTGTAGATATATGCCTCTGCTTTCAATCGCTTCTATAGTCTAGAAAAACTGCTCAATGAAGAACGTGATTCGAGGCGAGGTTTTTTCGGTAAAAACGAACTGTTGACGCAAAAAGCGTCCGGTATGGCACACGCGTGGGAACCGTCTTCCTCTCAAATACTTGGACTAAAGAGAAATGGATTGGATAGTCTTACATTTCTTCGGATGAACAAACCATGAAATACTAACTAAAGCCAAAACACAGTTCACGTCAAATCCTAACATGTCTACTAAGTATCTGCCATATTCCTTAATTGTGATAGCTATTCTAAAATAAATATATTAAAGCATATTGTTAATATAGCTTGATATATTTACGGTGAAGCCATCGATTGCTCGTAGCTGCTTGACCAGATCTTTTTGTACTGAACTAAACAGGTCGTTAAAACGATATAATATAGAAATATATATATATTTTAAATAAACACACTTGGCGACGGGTGACCCTTTGAGTAGAGAATATCTTGTTCAAAGGGTCAGCCTCGCTGTTCAGCGTGGAAACGCAGCGAGTGTCCTCGGCACACTACGCCCATCGAATAGACGTAATTTTATTTTTTAATTTTTATAAAAACTTACTTCTTAATTTATTTTATATTTATTTATTTTATTTATTATAAACTTTATTGCACAAAGTACAAAGGCGGACCTAATGCCGCTAGACATTCTATACTGGTCAAACCTTTGGGACAACTAAAGCAGTTACGACGAGATAAGGCAGGTGCTATCAAAACTAATAGAAAAATATTAGACTTCAATATATACTAGTGAATAAATACTTATTTACATACTAATACATACACAAATACATACAAATAAAACTACATACATACGTTCTATGAATATACATAAATATAATATACCTACTATATGATGACTATAATGAGAGAAATAAATATAGCAGAGAGTGTATTAAGCTTATGGTAAATTTAAATAGTGCGCATAGACCAGTTTCTTAAATAGTGTTCTATTTGGAGCTTGACGGATGTCCACCGGTAACTGGTTCCAAAGATGCACAGCCACCACCGCAAACGACTTGGAAACGAATGCGGTGTGATGTGTGGGGAAGGAGAGCGTGGAGTTAGAAGAAGAACGTAAAGTTCTGTCATGAGTGGCACCAAGAAAATTAAATTTCTCTTTTAAATATTCCGGTGTATTAGGCTTATATAATACTGAGTACAACATGCAGAGAATCCTACGGTTCCTGCGATGGCGTATAGGCAACCACTTTAGTTTGTCACGGAATGGCGAAATGTGATCGTACTTTCTTAGACCGAAGATAAATCTGATGCATGCATTGTGTAGTCGTTCCATTTTATTTAATAATTCCTCAGTGAGATCCACACAACACACGTCACCATAGTCGAGCAACGGGAGTAGCAGGGCTTGTACAAGAGTTATTTTAGCTTTCAACGGCAGAAAATTTTTGAGTTTATTAAGAGAGTGCAGTGAGAAAAAAATATATTATATTTTTATCTTTGCAGTTTACTCCGAATAAAGATATATTATATTTAAAAAAAATAATACATAAATACTTACATGATATATACTGAAAATAAACTATTATACAAACAAATATATATATATATATATATATGTGTGTGTAAGTATATATATAAATAATTTTAGTTCCATATTTTTTGTAGTCTATTTGTGGTAACTTTTAATTGCCTTTTATGTTTCTATTTTTTTTCTTAATGTATTTATTAGTCGTTAGTTATCCTGTAATGAATAAATAAATAATAATAGATAATAATTTAAACATCATATAATAATTTTACAATTGTCAGTTTTAACTCCTTTCTCTTTCCCACACGGTAAAATTTGTCTTCTCTCCCTCAGAAATATTTTCATTTTGCTATTCGTCCCTGAAACATGTGCATGTGAAGTAACATTAACATACGTCTAGTTGGCTTGGTCAAGTAATACCTAGAACGGCATTTTGTGACTAATAATGTATCTAGCAGTTATAAGATCCGTGGTCCGACCTGTCGTCGGCGGGAAAAGTCGTGCCAGCATTTTAATTGGACATGACGAATCAACTTTGAAGGAAAAAGTCTGAAGCGTCTGTTTGTGTTCAGCCGGAAATATGAGACTCTCTTAGGAATGTCATTTACTTTTCAATTGAAGTTTTTGATGACAATTTAAAATTAAACATTTCGAATTACGTTTGGGACCGCAATATTTTTGCTGAAGCCAGGCCATACATTGGTCGTAGTGTAACAATCGTATTATATGAGGCCTAGAAATAAATATTGTTGGCTGCAATCGACATCCTTTGTCTTGCACATATTTAAGACGTCACCTGTCAGGTAGACTTTGACATTCGGCACTTTTTTAAAACCAACTGCGAGCAATGTGCTGCTTCTTTAATTTATAATAAATAGTTTTACTTACTAGAATTAAATATTTCCTAATAATTAAATATCCTAATAAACCTACTGGATATTGTCGCCCCCGTAGCTTGGGGTTTTTCCTGTAGGACTATAGAGCTGGGGCCCAGCTTGAGAAGATAACCCCGCTGCCCAGGATCCCCGTGACGCCACGTTGTCCGCTTGGGATCGGCAGCGCTCTCCGGGTCCCCATCTTCAGACTCTTCGAGGGAAGGTACCCCTACGTACGGTGAGTGATAGGGCTAAGTCTTGGCTTACGACCCTCCCTTGTATAATTTTAAACTCATTGCTCTCTTTCTGTTAACTTCATTTTTCTTAATATATTAACTTTATTTGCTTAAATTCCTTTGTTTTATTTTAATGTCCCGCTTAACGTGACAGTAGTCTGCTTATTTATCGCAACAATAAAAATAGTTACAACAAAATTTGAGAAATAAATCTAGATGTATAAATGTAAGCCTATTCTGTATAAAAATACATATAGGTGTAACCAGTTAGCATATGCTACAGTCGAGGCTGCAGTGCTGATTTTCAGCTGACGCCTAAAGTTGAGTGAGTCACACGTCGCAGAGATATAGTACCATTTCATAAATCGGAAGGAAAACTAAATGTAGTTGTCATATAATACGTTAAATAAATAAGAATAAAATAAATAAATATTGCCTCCGTGGTCTAGCCGTTAAGTCCGTGGATTTAGACTCGGAGGAACCGGGTTCGAGTAATCAAACCAGTAATGGTCGGGACACAAAAATTATTATTATTTTTATACTAGCACGACCCTGCGCCCACCTGATGGTAAGTGGTGCGCAGGGTCCATTATTATTATTATTAAATTCTTTATTGCACAAAATAAGTGTACAAAGGCGAAGATTAATGCCTACAAGGCATTTTCTAACATCTAACCTTTAGAATGTTAGCAACTAGAATCAGACTCTTATGTCCGACATCAGTCCCTAACATTATGCCGGCTTGACTAGATGCCTTTTCACATGTCGCTTGAAGGACTCCAGGTTATAGGAAAGTGGAAACACAGAGGCCGGAAAAGCATTCCACATCTTTATTGTGCGACAGTATGAGTCACCAAATTTATAGGTACGCGAAGAGATAGGTGGGTGCATATTCTGACCTGTGCGTGTGGTTCGGTTGCGGAATGGAGAGGAAGGAATTAGGTTAGGGTAGTAGGTAATATTGGTTTAAAAAAATAAATTGATTAATATTTAATTTATATGTGATATAGTCTTGAGTTTGGTACGGCTAGAGACATCGACGAGCTTGCCACTTGTCATGATTGGCCTATAGTAAAGTTTGGTAAATGTTAATCCGCTTGGTTTAAGTGTGGTTTCTGACCACCCCGCAAGGGGACAACCAAGATATCTGTAAAGCTAATTTCATTTGATTGATATTATATATGTGGTGTCAAGGAAAAAGGAGATGAGTTTTAAAATTAGATTTTTCACCTATTAGTTCAAAACATTCATATGCGTCAATGTAATAAGGAGATGAGTCTATGCACTGTACAGTTTATTTTACACCCCTACGTACATTAAGGGGCTAGTCGTAATATAAAAATGTATAAATAAGTAAAAAGAGTTCAATCGAGTTATCTCAGTATCGCGCTTTTTCCGCCAATAATTCAGTTGTGCATAGTGAGATGAGTGGACTAGTACCTACAGTATACGACTAATGAGATTGAACATTTACTAATTACAATTTTCTAATTATAAAAAAAAGTTCAAGTTTTGTACTTATCCCCTTTTTCCTTGACACCACAGAATTATAATTTATATAATTTTTATCAGGGATACGCCCTTGCAGAGTTTTCAGAAATCACGCTTTTAAAAATAGGCCCATCATGACAAGTTATCTTGAACTTTTCAAATTATTGAGGAATTCAGAAATAGCGTGTAAAAAGTAGGTAAGTACACTTGACCTAAAGTGACGTCAACCAGTACGGTTCCATGTTCGTGTGATTCGGATTTTAGTCGGAGCGTAAAAAATCGTCCGTAATCGGTCGGTGACTGCAGACTTTTGGAAAAGTTGGCGATGTGATCGATTTCCACAGCCGATAGTTCACGCACGTGTCGACTCACCATTCGACACACCAACCTGTTCATTTCGATACTGATTGAGCTATCTTCAATAAGCTGACAGACTGATTCATTAAAATTAACAAACTTTTTTAATTTTAACTTATAGCTACCTAATTGTTTATTTTTTACCAGTTTGAGAGGATGCCACGTGATTGGTAGTTAGCTTGTACAAAGGGACAGTATTTAAAAAAAATCTCAGCTATTTATTTATTTGGAACAATTACAAGAAAATACAATATGCTACAAATAATTCTAATTATGTAAATTTTATCAAAAGTACATTTGTCCCGCTTCCTTCATCACATGAGTAGTTTTATTTTATATGTATATTATATATATATATAATATAACCTATTTACGTATTTGTATATGTAATAGTAAGTATTATTTTTATGTATTTGTTTTATAAATTGTTATTTTATATCTATTATTGCACCTACTTACCATGCAAACTGTCCTAATGTCCTAAAGGTTTGGCTGACAGAGAATGCCTAGCGGCATTAAGTCCGCCTTTGTACATAGTGCAATTAAGTTTTTAAATAAATAAATAAATTAAAATATCGACAGTGGAAAAGTAAAAATGGATAAGCTGTTTTTTACAGGAGAGCGGTTTGAACGTCCAGACGAGTTGGCGAGGGTATGACGTCATTTATTTTTTGTCTGCCGAGGCGGGGAAGTATCCACCGTTCGTGCCGATAAACCCAGTAAAGTGTATCCACACATTTCGGGATCAGGCTCGAATTGCCGTCATCTCCAGTTAAGCCGGCAGTGTTAGGGACTGATGTCAGTCATGAGTGTCTGATTCCAGTTGATCCATTCATGGATCTTGATCCCCACTTACCATTAGAAATCGTAAATTTAGACGAAAACGAAATTCGATCTATTAGAAACTTGGCCAAACTAATAAATATAAAATAAATTACTTCTTCAAATAGAAAAAGCAACAATGCTGTTTCTATAATGCAACTATTAACTACGAATTCATGCTACTCACAGCATCAGAGCAGGCAAATTGGTAGAGAATCAGGAAATAGCGTGACACAACTTGGCTCACCAATTTAAAAACCCAGTCTCTGCAAATAATAAAATTGCTCAATATTTATAAAAATACACGTGATTTTAACTTTTAAAAAGTATTTATTTATTGCACAAAGCGAAAAGGCGGACCGGACCTAATGTAGCTAGACAATCTATGACCCGAATTTTAGGAAGGAAGTGATCTAATTTTCAGAAACTAAAATGTTTTTTTTTTAAATAATTGGTTGCTTAATTGAAATGTGCATTTTTTACATTCTTTTGCTCGGTTCGGAGACAATGTTGAAATGTGGTGGTGTCGTCGTTTACTCACAATCCATTTCACGACGCACCAACATTTCTGAACTCAAAGATTTCTAAATAACCTCGAAGTAATGACTCTCTACCGTTTGCTTTACCCGAATTTAATATTTGCAATGTAGAAGGGAAAAAAGCAAGAGATATGCACCACATCTCTTACGCCATCTAGAACCATCAGAGATTGGTGGATGAGCTGCGACTGCGACAGAGTCACAATCCCAATCCCATGGCAGGTCCTTATATAAACTTTGTAGAAGTTATTAGCGTTATACGTATACTGTCTCTAGGGACTGTAATGATAATAATGAACTAATAAATAATAATAAAAATATGTAGGTATGTCAATGTAGTTAACTAAATAATACTAATTATTGTTGCAGCTGTAATATAATTACATTGGATTTAAAAAAAGGCAGTATATAATAAACTAATACTTACCTTTTCTTTAAAGCTACCAGGGTTTCTTTACGATGTTAGTTACTAGGTCTTTAAATTGGACAGCTTCGCTGTTTGATTAGCGAAATTTTACATTCACCGAAAATTTGGTGAAGGCACTTGTCGCCGTCTCGGATTACTACATTTTTATCACAATTTTCTCACGAGAATCCGACAGAATGCATTTTGATCGAAAGTCTACTAAATTCCCTGTGTAATAGCAAAGTCGTGCATATCTATGATCGACTGGTTTGTCAAAAAACAACCGCTATGGAAGGTCTGGGCACAAGGGACCGAACCAGGTATCTCCATGCCTAAGTGTACGGTCTTAACCGCTAGACCACGGAGGCCTAAATAAACTTAATCAATAAGATTTTATTTTGTCTGGAGACAGGTAAGCTGATAATTATTTCTACATACATATATTTACGCCAGATCCCTTGCGGGGTAGGCAGAGACAATTGAGCGCCACTTGTCACGATCACGACATACCTCCTTCGCTTCTTCGACATTCATCAACCTCTTTATACATGCCCTTTTGTTTCGATGGCTTTTTAATGCACCTTTAGCTATTGTTTTATTTATTTGATCGTGATAGGGAAGTCTTGGCCTGCAGAGCCTCTTTTACCCACAACTTTCGAATTATGTATCTGGTTTATCAATCTCTCTTCACTCATCCTTTTAACATGTCCGATCCATCGGAGCATGCCTTTACTTTGTAATTATTTCTGCCAACGGATTAGCCTCGCTAAAATGTTGGCAGTCTCCTTGGGCCTATGATTGAAGAGTCGTCTCTAGGGGACATTTTTTATTTACCTATTATAATTATTTTTCATGAGTTTTAGTTTATATGTACGATTTTTTACCAATTAAGTAGTTTTTAATAGGGTGTATCACTAACTTTATATCACGATAGATGGCGCATGATAAATGGTACCTAACATAACTGTCAGTTGCATAGAAAACTTGTATTTTTGTTACGAAATTTATTATTTTCTGGATATTATGCCGAAGTGAGCAGCTTTTAAGTGTACAAATCGAAATTTTTAAGCGAAATCAAAGATATGGTTATATTTTTAAAGACGGTGTGCGCTTTCTTAATTGGTATTTTAAGGTAGTTAACGTTAATTTAAAATACACTTTTCTGTTATAGACATTTAAATATACGAAAACATTTAAAAAAAATGCGATATAGGGGTAAAAAAGGTACCATTGCCGCTAGCGACATCTACAAAAAGCTTTGCCTGTCCACTATATAAAAAAAACATAATTATTAAAAAAACATTTTTAAAAAATATGTATTATATAACAATTTATTGTATATTATTTTAGCACAGAAGTCTTCTTTACTATTGAACTTATACTTATTTAAAAATGTTTGTCGTCGTTTGGTGGCCGTAGTATCATATTTATATATGGAAAACTATTGACAATACAATAAAAAAATACTGCCTTCGTGGCCTAGCGGTTAAGTCCGTGGATTTAGACTCGGAGGTAACGGGTTCGATTCCTGTTTGGGACACAATAAATTATTTAATTAATTTCTCGAGTGCCAAACGCTAGAGATATCGACGAGCTTGCCACTTGTCATGATGAGCATATAGTCAAGTTGCTAAATTTGAATCCGCTTTATAAAAAAAAGATTGGTTTCTGACTACCCGTCTTAAATTAAACAGTTTTAGTGGCAGCTCCCTTATAGTTACTGGAAGCTTATTAAATATCTTTGTTGCCATAGCATAACAATTTAGGCTACATTGGGTACTTATATGAGCTGGAATAATTATTCTACTCTGGTAAGTAAATGACGTCTTATCCTATGTCCGACCCTGGTGTCCAAGGAACATTTCTGCCAAATTTCTGTCAAAACGGTTGACGGATAAAACAGATTTACATACAGATAAATATTTAACTACATTTATAATATACCTTAGTAATTGAGGAAGTAATAATATTTAATACTTTTTTTAGTAATCACCACGACCGATTTTAATTCGGGGTGGTCAGAAACCACGTTTTAAAGAATCGAATTCACTTTTAGCCAATTCTAATATATAGACCCATCATGACAAGGGGCAAGCTCGTCGATGTGTCCAGAGTACTAAATCTGAGAAATATCACAAATAAATTATTATGTTTATTTAAAGATGTAAGATACAAAAATATTAAAATGATATAGCTTAAAACTAATTATAAATAAAAATAAACTAAAAATACCTATGAAATTAAAACTATTCTACGAAATAAACTAAGGGCTTAAGCTCGCCGCATTTCCTCATTGAATAATAATAAAAATGTTTTGTTTTAGGTAGTTATAGCATTTTGCCACACTTGATAAATTCGTTTGCACAGCTCTTTTACGAATTAATAAATAAATAATTATGTCAGGGATCGAATCCGGTATCTCTATCGGCTAGACCATGGAGGCAGTAATTTTTTAAACGAAAAAAAAACGGCACTGTTAAATTTGACGATAATTTATAATTGAACATCAGGCAAAACAACAGAGCATACATGCTGTTACTTGGACAGAACTCTAAATGTTTTGAAAATTTGTCTTAACAAACAAAGTTGTAAAATAGTTTAGCAGAACATAACAAAGCTGAAGACAAACGGATTCCCGAAGACCTATTATTTAAGGTAGGGTGTCGACACGCGTCTATAATAAACAATGTTAAGGACATAGCGACCCAGGCGTCATACTGTGACCCTTTAAATGAAAGCGTAACTTTACTTGTTTTCAACAAATTATTACTCTGGTTTGGAATACAAGAACGAACAATCGCTGCTCATTCCTGCAAACAGCGTGGAATTCTTTTCCAAATTTATTTATTATAAGCATTGAGTTAGCTACTATAGAAGACTTTGGGATGGTTCCGCCAAGTACCACACAGATGCTCTCAATGTCCTACAGAGGCGAACTTTTCGAATTGTGGACGATGCCACTATATCTGGAACTCTCGAATCCCTGCAGCTTTGCCGAGATGTGGCTTCTCTGAGTGTGTTCTACCGGCTATACTATGGTAAATACTCGGAAGAGCTCTATAACCTAATCTCTCCGTCTCCATTCCGTAACCGAACCACACACATAGGTTAATATACAACCACATACCGTAGTCACCATCCCTTCGTATATATATAAATTTGCGGACTAATACATCTCGTCAGTCAATAAGGACGTGGAATGCTCTTTTTTTGTAACTATTTCTGTTGCGCGAAGATTTATTAATTTTGAGTGTACTTTTAAGAAATTAAGTCTATCAACTTTCTAGAAAATACATTTACGGACATTTTATATTCACTTTCAAAAAAGTATAGTATCATCACGACCGTTTCCCTTTCGGGGTGATCAGAAACCACGCTTATAAATAACCAGATTCACATTTAGCCAACTTCACTATAGGCCAATCATGACAAGTGGCAAGCTCGTCGATGTCTCCAGCGTACCAAACTCGAGTCATCACAGATATCACAAATAAATTAAATATTAATTAAATGTATTTATTTATATTAATAAATATTTTTGCGTCCCGACCAGGAATCGAACCCGGTACCTCCGAGTCTAAATCTACGGACTTAACCGCTAGACCACGGAGGCAGTTATATAGTAGTATTTATAACAGTTATATTATAGAACTATTTTTATCTATTTAACTAAAACAAATATATATACAAACTGTCCGTAATTTTATTCCCTAGCAAGTTGATAGATTATATTTCTCAAAAATACACTCAGAGTTAAAAATCTTTGTAAGGATTGTGCGAGCGAGAGAGGTGTTAAAGCGGTAAATCCTCTGAAGCTAGACATTATACGAGTATCCTAGCCAACATATTTTTTTGTGCTATAACATTATATATCTCATTGATAATTCTTCCTCAACTGCCATCTCTAACCTATCGCGCAGTGCAAAAATAACAAATATTTACGCAAAAGTGCTATGGATCAGGTAAATCTTTTTGTGTAGAATTGTAATACCGCAGTTATAGATGTCTCCTCTAGTAATTCAATAGCTTTAAATGACTCATCGGAAGCTATTACGCGTACATTATGATCTTTGTCTAGTTTGCTCCCAGCTGGATGTCTTTTAGTGTTTACAAATATTTTATAGAGGTGTTATGTTTAACGACTCCTTTGGAAGGTGATTCTTATTGTTAGTTTGACAGTGATTGAATATTCGAGACGCCATGATGGGCCTATGATATTCCAATCATTGTAAAGTGTAAGGTTATTTACTCTCTTTAAATGTAATTATAATTTAACACCAAATAATTAATCTGTATTAATGGTTCCATATGGTTGCCAGAAAACCACACTCACGGTAACCTTGTAGAGACCCATTGTTGGAAAGATTTGAGCCTGTCTTGGTTTGTATTGGTTCCCGACTGGTAAACCCACTATGTAATAAAATTTTCTATTCAACGTGGCAAGTATCCTTGACACTTTGCCCATTGGTATGGCCCGATTTGGAACTATTTTTTTACTTTATAATATATTATATTTCTTTAGTTTTTCCTTTATTTTATTTTTATTTTAGTTGTATGTTTAATTATTAAAGTATAAAGTATCATCACGACCGTTTCCCTTTAGGAGTGGTCAGAAACCACGCTTATAAATAAGCGGATTCACATTTAGCCAACTTTACTATAGGCCAATCATGACAAGTGACAAGCTCGTCGATGTATCCAGAGCGTACCAAACTCGAGAAATATCACAAATAAATTTAATATTAAATAAATGTATTTATTTACATTAATAAATATTTTTATGTCTCGACCAGGAAAATTTTATTTGTAGTCGGTCCCTTTTTGGCTCCTGCAATGGAAAGACTTACTGCTTCACGGATAACACCAAGGACTTTGTCATATCGGCGCGAGTAATAACCCTTTTATATAGTATAGTAATTCTGTCTCCGTGGTCTAGCGGTTAAGACCGTGGATTTAGACTCGGAGGTAGCGTGTTCGATTCCTGGTCGGGACACAAAAAAAATATTAATGTAAATAAAAACATTTAATTAATATTTAATTTATTTGTGATATTTCTCGAGTTTGGTACGCTGGAGATATCAACGAGATAGCAACTTGTCACGATTAGCCTATAGTAAAGTTGGCTAAATGTGAATCCGCTTAATTATCAGCGTGGTTCCTGACCACCCCGAAAGGGAAACGGTCTTGATAATAATAGAAGAGTAACGCATCCTACAAGTGTGTGTCTAGCAGTTCCTATGGCACACACCCACACAATGTACAGTTCTTTTGTGAATGTTTAAAATGTCAGTATAATTACTCCTAAAAATTTAGTAGTAGTCATCTTCGCCCTGGGGCGGAACGCTCCGGGGTTATCCCCATTAAGCGTGCGTTATACACGGTGGGCGACGGCCCGCCGGTTCCTTGTTTTACCTCGGCGGCTTGAGCCGCCGGGGAAGGAACCACTGTAGGATCTGTGGCACCTATGGGCGCTAATATTGTAAGTAACTGCTGGTTACGCTTCTGCCCCAGGATCTCACGGGGCAGGGGACGGCCCTCCGGTGGCCGTGCGTGCAGCGGTGCGATTCCCCGAAGATGGTCGAAGTGGCTGTGGTCGGCTCGATCGAACATGGATTTCGAGAGCCTGGCCACAAACTGCCCACATTTCTCAAAAGTAACCTCATACTTGAATAATCTTTAAAAATGCTGTATTGTGCGAGCGAGAGGGATGCAAAACCGTTAAGCACTCTTAAAAGTAAACATAATTATACATATCTTCACGCCAGATCCCTTGCGACCCCGCCAGAGACAATTGAGCGCCACTTGACACAATCACGACATACCTCTTTCGCCTCGCCGACATTTATCAACCTCTTCATACATGCCCTTTTAATACGAAAGTTTTTTAATGTACTTTCAGCCAGTGTTTTATTATTTAGTCTCGGTCTGCCAGGGCCTCTTTCACCCACAACTTTCGTATTATATATCTGGTTCGTCAATCTTTCATCGCTCATTCTTTCAACATGCCCGAACCATCGTAGCATGACTTTTCTTATTTTTGTCCCTATGCTTTCTTTTATACCCACTATTTTCCGTATTTCGACGTTACGTATGCGATCCGCCAAAGTGACGCCGCATATCCGACGCAACGACCTTATTTCTACTGTATTAACCCTACTCTCATGCGTATTCTGATATATCCACGTCTCGCTTCCATACATCAGTGTTGGTACTAACATGGGATTTTGTATGGCGAGCCGAGCTTTGTCACCGACATTTAACACTATTGGGCACCGTCAATACTATTTCCCGCGTTTACTCTTCTTTCAACATCCCTGTCATACTTACCATCCGCAGTGAAAACACTGCCACGATATATATTTTTATTTATTTTATTTTATTATGGTAACAAACAGTCATAATACAATTTATATAACAAACAATATACATATAATTAGACCTGGAGTACCAAAACTGTAAAAGAGAACTATACTTATTAAATTTTCAAAATACAATTAAACCATAAAAGAAAGTAAAAATCACATTTAAGTCTATTCTATCGAATATTTATCTCTAATTATCTCACAGACTCTGCTCCTATACACTGACTTAGAGCAAGCAAATATATCCACGTCAACCAAGCAATCATTATATAGTTTTACTGCACGTCTTAAAAAGGTGTATTTTGCATAATTTGTTCTATATAAATACAATATTTATGAGAACAGAATAAAAAGTTTTTTTAAAAAACATACGTATACTGAGTCTCATTAACATGATATACTGCATGTTGCTAACGAGAAAGCTGGAGCTTATTGAGCAAATTCATTTGTCAAGTGAGAACAATAACGAGCAGTTATGTAAAGTCCAATTGTCCTTACATACAAAAGAATACTGTTAGGGTAGTTTTACTGTTTTATAGCTTCTGCAGAGCTCCCGGGCTCCCCCGGGGCAGGAGGTAGTTATAAAATATTGAGTAAAAACGCTTGTGCCGAAATAGAAGCAATTAAATAGATTTACAGCCTCCGTCTGTTCTTAGAATGGCTACAAGCGACGCTCTATTGATGTGGTGATCATGACAAGAATTAGTTTTGTTTATCATATTTAAAAGCTACATTTTGAGAAAGGTATTCAGAGACGGTTCTCTAAACTGAATGTGATTTTTAAACGTGTTTATACTTTGAAGATATTAATACACACAGCTTAGAAGAGGTTGATGAATGTCGAAGAAGCAAAAGATGTGATCGTGACAAGTGGCGCTCAATTGTCTCTGCCATTAAAATAATAAAAAAAAAACTATGTCGTAAAAGTTGAATTTTAAATTTTACATTATTAGATAACGATTGTGGAATCTAATAATTTAATTGATGAAACATCAAAGTATTAGATTTCAGTACATTTTTTGCGGCAAACGATAAATTTCCTCAGCGGGAGGTGAAATTGGACAACTGGTTGGACGACTCGTCGTGCAATAACTAGATAATGAATAAAAAAGTAAAGTATCATCACGAGCGTAGAGAAAAAATACACTTATGGTCGCTACACGAAACAATTTATCGTAGCCATCTCTAACGGCACAGTTTCAGATCAGATCATGCGTGGAATACTGTTCACACCTATGGGATGGTTCCGCCAAATACCTCACAGATGCTGTCAATGTCCTACAGAGGCGAGCTGTTCGAATTGTGGACGATGCCACTATATTGGAACTCTCGAATCCCTGCAGCTTCGCCGAGCGTGTTCTACTGGCTATACTATGGTGAGTGCCCAGAAGAGCTCTATAACCTAATTCCTTCCTTTCCATTCCGCAACCGAACCACACGCACAGGTCAAAATATGCACCCACATACCGTAGTCACTATCCCTTCGCGTACGTATAAATTTGGGGACTCATACATCTGTCGCACAATAAAGATACGGAATGCTCTTCCAGCCTCTTGGAGTCCTTCAAGCGAAGTGTGAAAAGGCATCTAGTCAAGCCGGCATAGTGTTAGGGACTGATGTCGGACATGAGTGTCTGATTCCAGTTGCAAATATTCATGGACCATGCGCGCCACTTACCATCAGGTGGGCGGGCGTAAGGTCACATGTCGTGCTGGTATAAAAAAAAAGTTTAATAGTACGACTCTCTGTTCTCTTTTCGAAAAAAACGTCGATCGTCAGTAGTCCGCAGGAGCTCGCGTGAAAAATATATCATTGGCAGTAACTAAAGATATATGAGCTTGCCATGCACCAATGAGAAATACATATTTAGTATGTCTTATTTCAAGTGGTTACATTTATATATATATATATATATATATATATATATAACAATATAAGTTCTCCTTGACAGTAAAAAATGGCATTTGAAATCATGGCAGATACTTTTTACGAGAATAATAAATAGGTGGTAGACGGACATGGACGGTGATGGTCGTGATTTGCCCAGTCTACTGGTGCGGGGAATTATCCACCGTTCGTGCCGAAAAACTCAATAAAGTGTATCCACACGTTTCGGTATCAGGGTCGAATTGCCGTCATGCCCAGTCAAGCCGACATAATGTTAGGGGCTGATGTCAGTCATGAGTTTCAAGGTCACAAGTCTCACTATATAAAATAACTAAATACTACTACTAAAATTAAAAATAAACTAAACTATAAATAAAAAATGTCCTCTAGAGATGTCCCATCCGAGATAGTCCCAAGGAGACTGGCAACATTTCCCCTCTGTATAGCGAGGCTAATACGTTGGCAGAAATAATTGCAGGCCTTCCTGTCTCCAGACCTTTCTGTAAGCCGCTTTGACAACTCCTTGGCCAAGCGCCTCGCCGACGGGTCTCGGCCCCAAATGGCGCAAATTTGCGCAATTTTAGGTTCTCTGCAGAAAACGCCGCTCTCCCCGCCCCTGACGAGGTCGCCTGGATGTGAGATGGAGCTAATGTGTCTACACACGTCGCATTTTTAATTTTATTATTTAGGTAGCTTTTAATTTATATTAATTAACTTCGAATTAATACATTATAT
The DNA here is from genome assembly GCA_910589645.1 of Tinea semifulvella. Classification (NCBI taxonomy): domain Eukaryota; kingdom Metazoa; phylum Arthropoda; class Insecta; order Lepidoptera; family Tineidae; genus Tinea; species Tinea semifulvella. The sequence continues at coordinate 11,539,318 of OU342599.1, forward strand.
TTATATATCATTGAATAAATACTACTACTAAACTAACATAAATAAATAGATATAAAAATATGTAAAATTAAGTTTTCGACCAGGAACCGAACCCGGTAACTCTATCGTTCAACCCTACAGCCGTGCTAATCCGCAGCAATCAGAGAGAGTGACCAACTGTAGTAAAAAAGCTTTTATAGGAAACATCTCGTTTTTATTGTTGCCATTTAATTTTATTACATGTCATGGCATTTGACATTATTGCAAATGGCACATACTTTCAACTAGAACAACACATAGGTGGTCGGCGAACTGATGGTGGTAATTTGCTCAGTCTGTCGGGGCGGGGAAGTGTCCACCGTTCGTGCCGATGTAACCCTGTAAAATGTATCCACACGTATCGGGATCAGGCTTCAATTGCCGTCATTCCCAGTCAAGCCGGCATAGTGTTAGGGACTGATGTCAGTCATGAGTGTCTGATTCCAGTTGCTAACATTCGCCTGTGTAAATGGCGCAAGGTCACATGTCGTGCTAGAATAAAAAATAAGTGAGGTTATTCCCCCGGTGTGCCCTGGTCCTTATAATCCCGGAAACGGTCGAGTACTCATTTGTTTGCTTTGGTTTACCCCTGAGGGAAATTTCCTTTGGTTACTGACCTTGTTTATTTTCAACATTTCCTCTCTCACGGAAATTTGTGGGCTTATTTGCTCTTTGATTTGTCCGTCCGAATTATTGTTCAAATGGATTTTTCATTTTGGTATTGACATTAAACGATTCTTTTCAGCTTTGTGAATCATTTGATGTTGATAACTTGTATTTAAATTTATATTTTGTAGGTTTGTAGTAGATCTCTATAGGAAATATTAGATTTGGTCAGTCTCCAGTGCTGGGTACAAAGATTTTTTTACAGAATTTATATTTGCTGCGCGCAAAAGTCATACGGATTCACTATAATGCGTACTTCAAATTTGGACGAATTAGAGTTTGTGGATTTAAAGCCAATTTTTTTTGCCTTTAGTGTGGGATGCCACCTGTGTGGACACCCTGGCGCCTTCCCACTTGTCCTTGACTTCTAAGGACCCAGGCGCTGCTGCATTAAAAGCAGAGAACCTCAAGCGGCGGAAATACACTCAGCTTTTTGGGAGATGTGTTTTTGCGCCGTTTGGAGTTGAAACTCTCGGGCCGTGGGGACCAAGTGCACACGAAATTTTCAAGGCGTTGTCAAAACAGCTCGTCAACACCTCGGGAGACAAAAGGGCTGGGCAATATTTGGGCCAAAGGATCAGTATTGCCATTCAACGTGGCAATGCTGCCAGTATCCTTGGCACCTTGCCCATTGGCAGCGATTTGGAGCAAATTTATTATTTACAATAATTTTTATTTTGTTTTTTCTTCATTTTAGTTTTTAGTTATATTTTTATTTATTAATTAGGTTTATTTTTATGAATAGTAATTTATGTTTTAAGATGTAAGTTTTTAGTTTAATTAATATTTTATTATTTTTTTAAATCATTGTACCTTATTTTCTTCGAATAAAAAAAAAAAGCCAAAATAAAGCATATTATAATAATCAAATAAGTAGATCATCCTTTTAAAAAATATTTTAAATATAGTAATTATTGTTAATTATATTTCTTTGCCAATAATTTAATCAAATTATTAATTGTTATAACAATATTTATTAATTTAATTAATATTTAATTTATTTGTGATATTTCTCGAGCTTGCCACTTGTCATGATTGGCCTATAGTAAAGTTGGTTTAATGTGAATCCGCTTCTTTATAAGCGTGGTTACAGACCACCCCGCAAGGGATACGGTCGTGATGATACTTTACTTTATTAATTTTAAGTACTATTTTAGTCTATTTGTAAATCTTAATCTTAAATAAAATATCTAAGTCTATCTTTACTAAAAAACACAATAAGTAAAAGTTGTGATTATCGATATTTCATATTTAAAAAATATATATCTGATCCCCATTTGTAAGAGATTGTTTCCCGGACTGATTCAATTCAAATTCAAATATTTTTATTTCAGATATAATCCATATTCTTATATTTAATAATATTACTTTACAATATATTTATTATAATTATTCTTATCTTCCTAACTATCTATAAATAGACTTAACCTAACTTTCCACCAGTCAGTACTGTAGTCCAGTGTTGCGCAATAGCCTCCCCCCACACTGCCTGCAACCATCCTCAGGATGCTATTGTGACTCCTGCACACCCGCGCCATCAGGGATGATACTTTCTTACAAATGATGGCGGGGAAGCGCATCTCAGCAAACATCCTGGAGGCACTACAGAATCTCGTGAGTTCCAACAGCATCCTAAAATGAAAACTGAAATCAAACCTGAAATGATAACCCTATGTCTACCTCGCCTCGCTATACCTCGAAGTTTCATTTATCTAAGGTACACAAAACAATCTATCACGTTAGATCAGGAAGCCATCAATAACCTCACAAATCTGTCATCGACTCAACCCTAAGGAACAAGTTTAATACCATAGACGTAACTTATACGGACTGAACTATTAAAGAAAAAAAAATAATAATAATTGAGTTCAATTTTTGACATCCTATATACATAAATTACAAACTAGGAAATTATATAAGTTATTTGTAAGTAATATTATTACATACTACACATACATACATACTCACTCACATCACACAAACATTAGTACACTAACACTCTTACTTACTGTAATACCTATGCAGTATATGCCCTGGCATATTTAGTAATTATAAGTTTTGATTTTGTTATATAAATGTTTATACTGTATATTAGATTTATGATTGTTATTTTCAAAAAAAGAAAATTATCAACGCATGTTTGTATTTGTCTGCTGCATGTTTTATTATGTTCCCCTGGGAGCTAACAATTGCTGTCACACAGTGTCATACTGACATTAGCACAGCAACGTTATTTATAAGTTCTTGTAAGAAAAACTCCGAATAAATAAACAATTTGATTTGATTTGATTTGAAGTGCACTGGTATCTGCACCATACTTATGTCAAGGCAGAAACAGATTGATCAGGAAAGGCGTAGTTTCTTGGTCCTAGTTGTGCAACACTCGAATGTGGTTGTTATATCTTATTTGCGTAAAGTATCATCACGTTTCCCTTTCGGGGTGGTCAGAAACTACGCTTGTAAATACGAGTAAGCGGATTCACATTGAGGCCAACTTTACTATAGGCCAATCATGACAAGTGGCAAGCTCGTCGATGTCTCCAGCGTACCAAAGGAGAGAAATATCACAAATAAATTAAATAATAATTAAATGTATTTATTTAAATACTCCAACAAAAAAACCAGCAAAATCTTTGCACCACTTACAAAAAGAATTGAGCCCAATCAGGTCTACCGTCAATACATTTATCGAACGAGCATTAGCGGAATCATACAGTACTTGGTTGGGTAGAGACAGTAGCAGATTGGTGGATGGTGAGCCTCTTGTTTTGCAATAAAAAGAGGAGGCCTCCTTTGTAAAACAGCCTATAGTGCGACCGACGCCCGAGTCACCATTCTACTCTTTCTTAAAGTGAATCTATGGAATGCTAAGAAATGTGACTTATCCATGAAATAAAAATTAAAACTAAATTAGAAAACTAATTATAAATAAAAATACTCACCCATGATTTGTTCCTGCGGCAGTGTGCCAAGAACACTTGCAGCGTTCCCCCGCTGCACAGCAATGCTGATTTGCTGTGCGAGAAAACTGCCAGCCCTCTTGTCACATACAGCATTAACCAGGCGCTTAGACAACTCTTTAAAGATCTTCTTTGCACTTGGCCCCCACGGACCCATTGTCTCAAGACCAAAAGGCACAAACACGTAGTCGTTGCTAATTATCCATGGATATATTTTTCTATATACGTCCATTTTAACCACCCACCCAGTAGCATCATACTCTGGTTACAAACAATGCCTTAAAGTCATTGAATAGGCGAGAGTTTGTATGAAATTCTGTAGGATTTCACAAAAGCAGTAGTCTATTTGTGGTCACCAACATAGGTACGTCGCGGGGGTCGGCCATGGGCTACTGGGGATTGTTCTAAGAACCACATGATGTCTTCAAAACCGTGTGGTTTGAAATAGTTTGCATTGAATTCAATAACAGTTGTGGTCAAGAACTAATTGAGACGTCGCAGTGTTGTTTGCGACTAAACAATAAATGAATAATAAATAATGTTATTTTTTGTTTTATAACCCCCTTATAAATTTTAACTGGAAACAATCAGTATTATTTCAAAATCTATTTGTGGTTAAGCATATAACTTTTAGAGGTGAAATAGGTGATCAGTGAACTAAGAAGACATTAAATATAACAAGAACATTAAGTATGGGAATTAAAGCTAGGATTTTCAGAATTATTTAGTCTATGACAGTGCATTGTGTGTTATGGTCGTGTTCGTTGTGCACTTTCAAATTGATTTTGTTGTTTTATTTTTAATTATATATTTTATTTATTTATAATAATGATATTTAAAAAGTATAAATTTCAGTTACTATCTTTTAATCTTATAAAATCTAGTATTAGTAAAAATACAATATCCAGTGCCCCAAGGACGTATCATGCCACAGGCCAGGATGCTGCTGGGGCTGCTCTTAACGCAGGCGCGGATCGAAACACAGCGCTTTTTCATAATTTATTTATTTATTAAGCAGGCACGCATAACAAATTTTAGCATTATCATTATCTTTTTTATTACAGTTTACAGTAATGGATATAGTGTAGAGACATTGCTAAAACTTGCATGTGTAAACTAAAATAACTTTAATGTGCACAGGCGAGCTTTATGCCGTGAGGCATTATCCATTAATAATCACGTAAAACGTGTTTTTTTTTAAGTTACAATGAAGATCAAGATTCAAACTCGACTTCAGTGTCTAAGTCATCTGTTAAAAATGTCGATGGTGATGAATAACGTGGTTTCCGTCCAACCGCGCCGTCGCCAGCTGGAATACCGGTACTGCAGCGACAGGGCAGCCCCATCAGCACTCTAAACGCGATATTGTACTCGACATGTTATTACTATACAATATGTATATAACTTCGTCTTGTCTAAAATCATGTGCATAAACGCCAAGAATTCTAATGCGAGTAGTTGAAACAGTCACCATATTATGAACTAGCAGTCACTGCGCTTAGGCGTGCCAGGTGAAGCAGGATAAATCTCTCCACTGCTGGATATAGGCCTTCCCCAAGCATTGTCACTTAACGCGATCTCTTCCCATTCTTATCCAACCCCTACCAGCGACCTTATTCATGTCACCCGTCCATCTGGCGAGGGTCGCCTATGTACACAATTTTTTATTTTTTATGCAATAAAGTAAAGTTTATTCTGAGTTAATTATAGTACATTTAAAGTAAAGTAAAAAGTATCATCACGACCGTTTCCCTTTCGGGGTGGTCAGAAACCATGCTTATAAATAAGCGGATTCACATTTAGCCAACTTTACTATAGGCCAATCATGACAAGTTGCAAGCTCGTCGATGTCTCCAGCGTACCAAACTTGAGAAATATCACAAATAAATTAAATATTAAGTAAATGTATTAATAAATATTTTTGTGTCCCGACCAGGAATCGAACCCGGTACCTCCAAGTCTAAATCCATGGACTTGACCGCTATGCAATAAAATAAATTAATACATACCTAGACTCTAAGCTTGTGAGCTAAGTCATGTGACTAAAGAAATATTTGTATGTTGGGAATAGCAAAGCATGTGATATAATTACATATAACAATTTATATCCCTGTACCTACCATGTTTCTAACAAATAAATTATTTTATTTCATTTCAAATATTTGTCTATTATAGGGAGTAGCAAAGAAATGACTAACCTAAGCTTCGCATTGAATGGTTTATAACAGTTTTCCTTCGGGTATTAACGCTAAGAAGACAGTTTCCTATCAGAATATAAGTACATAACTTAAGTAACTCGCCTCCCAGGTTCTAAGCCACCCAAGTACTACCACACGCAAAATGGGCGTTTCTACTTTGTCACCCTAAGAATGAGCCAACACAGCATCAAAAGATCGCAAAATATTAATTTCAAAGTGAAAAGAACAAGCCGACTAATTCGTGCCTAATGCATCAAGTTGAATGGGAATGAAGACCGTTCGATTTTGGATAAAAAAATGTATTTGAAAAACCCCCGACACTTTTGAATCTGATGTTAAAAATAAACCAAACTATAAATAAAGAATGTCCTCTAGAGACGTCCCATCCGAGACTGGCAAAATTTCCCCTCTGTATAGCGAGGCTAATACGTTGGCAGAAATAATTGCCAGCCTTCCTGTCTCCAGACCTTTCTGTCAGCCGCTTTGACAACTCCTTGGCCAAGCGCCTCGCTGACGGTAAATAGTTTTATTCTACTTAAATTGCAATCTCGTTAGAATAATTTATCTAAAAATGTATATACATATAACAGTCAATACAATTTAGCCCAAATCCCTTTACAAGATGAAATCTTTTCTGCTGAATATTAACTAAAATTTTGAGCCATAACAGCTGAGTGGTAATAAACTAATCTCTAATCAGAGGTTTGAAAGTTTGAGACCCAATAGGTTTATCTACAAAAAATTGCAACAATTCTTCGGTGTGTGCAACAATGTGCGGTGGTGGTTCCGTTGTAGGAACGATTTCCCTAATATCCTACAAAAGTCGGTTCAAACCCACCCCGGCATGTACCAAAGAGAAATACACTTTTCTTACGTCATAGATTTACAACACCAACGTTCCCGTGCCACGTTAAGCTGTCGCTCCCGATTCCACTAATACTAACTTGAAAAATCGATAATAATAATAATAAACCTATATTTCAGAATAAATTCCATATGTGTTAGTAACAATTTTTAAAGAATCTTATAATATCTAGTGTTAGTAAAAATACAAAATTATAATACAAAAATATTTTTATTTTTTCCTTTTTTGGGGCCCAGGTCACCTGCTGACATGCAGGCGTATCCAGTGCCCCAAAAACGGAGAGTCCCACCTATCAGGCCACACGGCCAGGTTGCTGGTGGGGCTGCCCCTCACGTGGGCGAGGATTGAGGCACAGCGCTTCCTCATAATAGCATGGAATCCATCCACCCGCGCCTCTGCTAGCATCCCAGAGGCAATGAAACGACGGGGCAGCCCCATCAGTACCCTGAACGCGTTATTGTACTGGACACGAAGGGCACTGTATGCCTTCTGCGTATAATTGACCCACAGGCTGCATGTATAGAAGGTTTGGCAAAAGGCTCTAAAGAGAGACACTTTTACCTCCCCCGCACAACGAGCAAACCTGCGCGCCAACATATTGCATCTGACAGCCAGCGCCCTGCGTTCCCTTTCAACATCCTCCACATCATTAAAATCTTCGGTAACTCAGTAAATTGACATAAAAAAATAGACCCTCGCCAACCCGGCGAGCCAGCGTGGCAAGTGTAGGCAAAATTCTTCAAAAAAATATGAAAGGAAAAATAGACAATCTCTAACAGTGAATGTCTTGGACTCTGTGTTCAAGAGGTTTCCCTTTCGGGGTGGTCAGAAACCACGCTTATAACTAAACTGATTCACATTTAGCCAACTTTACTATAGGCCAATCATGACAAGGCGATGTCTCCAGCGTACCAAACTCGAGAAGTATCACAAAGAAATTAAATATTAATTAGATGTATTTATTTACATTAATAAAAATATTTGTGTCGCGACCAGGAATCGAACCCGGTACCTCCGAGTCTAAATCCACGGATTTAACCGCTAGACCACGGAAGTTTTATTATATATATATATATATATATATATAATTATTTAAATTTCCATAAACATCTGCCTAATGAAATTAAAAATAGCGATATTCTACTCAGCTAATGCCGAACATGCTCATAGTCAATTTTTACTATGCTAAGATAATAACAATGTCTAAATTAATTTATTTGTGATATTTCTCGAGTTTGGTACGCTGGAGACATCGACGAGCTTGCCACTTGATGAAGATGGTGGTTTTTAGTCGGGGGTTAAAAATAAGGCCGCTTATTGACATTTATGTTGCCGTCATTGTGTGTGGCGTTATGAGTATGAATGGGTACAGGGTGAGTCGTAATAGGTGTGAAGTGTGGGAGCCTTTGTCAACTGTTTTTCTAGACAAGCATTGTTCGAGCGGATGCCTATTGGACTATATCGCCATGTTGACATGCCATTGTCTATACAAACATACTATATAGATAATATATAAAGCAAGAATTAAAATAACATACATACGAGTATATAAAATTCAAATTGAGAGAGCATGATACACGTAAATACGATCGTTTCCGATATAATGCGATGGAAAACCTTCACCTGTATAGTTTTATTGTGTAAATAAGGAAACTGCCAGAAAGCAGTGTTCACTAACTGAAATTATTTGCTTCAACTCCACAATATCTATACCTTCTCACCACACTTCCTACGTTTCGAACTCATTTGCAGTTGTCGCTGCAAATCTTTGGAATAACTTACCATTCGATATTAGAGAAGCCCCCAATCGTGCAATATTTAGAAACCAGATATAGAAACATTTATTAACTAATTGAATACCTAACCTAAACCTTTTTTTCAATCTTTTTTTTTCTCTTATATTAATTTCCTTAGTATCAGCATAACAGCAGCATCATCACATTGTTAATTTTATCACACTCTCCTCATGTAAGTAGTTTTATTTATGTTATATTAGTATATCTATAGTATGACTTATTTATGTTATATTAGTATATCTATAGTATGACCTATTTATGTTATATTAGTATATCTATAGTATGACTTATTTATGTTATATTAGTATATCTATAGTATGACTTATTTATGCATTAGTATGTATCATCATCACGACCGTTTCCCTTTCGGGGTGGTCAGAAACCACGCTTATAAATAAGCGGATTCACATATTTTAGCCAACTTTACTATAGGCCAATCATGACAAGTGGCAAGCTCGTCGATGTCTCCAGCGTACCAAACTCGAGAAATATCACAAATAAATTAATTGTATTTATTTACATTAATAAATATTTTTGTGTCCCGACCAGGAATCGAACCCGGTACCTCCGAGTATAAATCCACGGATTTAATCGCTAGACCGCCGAGGCAGTTAGTTAGTATGTATATATTTATATTTCTGTTTTATTAAAATTTCACCTAGCACCTACCACCTATCCTGTCTAAATGTCCTAAAGGTTTGGCTGTCAGAGAATGCCTAGCGGCATTAAGTCCGCCTTTGTACATAGTGCAATAAAGTTTTAAAATAAATAAATATGATCCTTAAACGTTATTTTATTTATTGTTAACAAAATACCCATTTAGTTTTTTTTTGACAAGTTTAACCTAAAGTTGTTATCTTTCCCTTTGCATAATGCTCTCCAGCAGGACAATTAATGGTAGGTATGTATTTATAATTAAAATCAAAATCAAAATAATTTATTTCCATTGGTTCTCTCAAAACAACTTAGATACAGTCAGAACTAATTAAATCAATACAATTTTCAAAACATATGTACTAATCAAAGTGGTAATAATGGTTGGACCGTAAACAGGCAATAATCCATATTTATGTATGCTATGTACAACATTATTGCTACAAGCAAGTAAAACTAACTAACTTAGAAACTACTTAAATAAGATCGTGGCTGTAAAGGGGCCGTGTCAGTTTACATTCTAAATACTTAATAATTATGATGTATAGAAATTATATACATATGTCAGATAATTTATTAATGTATAAAACAAAAAAAATGAAATAATAAAATAATTTAAAAAAAAGACGTCATCTTATAATCTAAATACTAATAATGATATGTCAATTAAAAATAGATTCATAACTGTAAATGGGCCGTGTCATCTTATATTCTAATAGCATTAATGTTAATTAATATTCGTGGCTGTAAAATGGCCGTGTCACCTTACAATCTAAATAATGATAAAAGTGTATAACAATATTATTGTAAACTATGACTAAACCAAATTCCAGTAGGTATATATAGAGTTTCATCCGGACCGTATCCCTGGTCAGAAAGCAGGCTTATAAAGAAGCGGATTCACATTTAGCCAACTTTACTATAGGCCAATCAATGCAAGTGGCAAGCTCGTCGATGTCTCTAGCTCAAACTCGAGAAATATCACAAATAAATTAAATTTATTTATTAACATTAATAAATACTATAGGACACAATAACCAGGAATCTAAATTTTAACCGCTAGATATTATAAAATACATCTGCGTCTGAACCATTTAAAGGAACAGAAGCAGAAAATCTTCGTATAATTTAGGAACGTTTTTCGTCTATCAAGAACGATGTTCATTGATTTTGTCCGGCTCGCCGCACAATATCGGGCGACCCTCTTTTCCCCAATGTCAATGTCAAGATTGGGGGAAATTTCCTAGTCGCCCTCTACTCTATTTCTTCAACCGCAACCGTTAAATTTATAAAATAGTGTATTCCTTTACCAGCCAAGTAAAAAATACATATGTATGTCTCAAAAATAATTTAGACAATAAAGATATTCACTAAAATACTTTTTTGTATCGATCGATAGTCTAGCTATTAGGATCATAGATTTATTTGTGGAGGTATGCAATGCTTAACGACATTCTTAAAGACACAGAATTTGGCGACAGAGTACAAGGGTTCGGAACCCGCTTGTTGAGCTTGGAGACAATAATTGTTGCTTCACAACAATTTAGAATTCTCTTTGCTATTTGTCTGCTCGACTAAATGGGTTGATTTTGTTTATTCTTCACATAATTTTAAGCGCAGTGGTGGCTCGATTGTAAAAACTCTTTCCTTAAAAATCCTACAAATTCAAATTCAAATTTATTTATTGTATAGATTGCTTATTCTAATTACAGTTGTATGTACATGTCATGATGATGCAATCTGCCCATACTATGGGCATACAATATGCTTATGTCAATATATATTTATTTACAATATTTTTAAAATAAATATTTCCAGACAGGTCACACAGCGCCATCTAATTTCCGTGGTAAGCTACGAAGCTTGTGTTACGGAAATTAGATGGTTGATAAACTACATATTATACTATATTAGGGGAACCTGTTGTACCTTGACACCCTTTGTACCTAGAACCACTTATTTTTTTGAAATGTTCGCGCCTTTTTTCCGTCTCTTTGTCTATGGTATAGTGAACTTTGATAAGACTAATCAACATGAAGTTAGTTGCAGGCGGTTATTGCATCGAGTTTGCATGGGAGATCACTTTAACGTTTTCGCTGCAAAAAAGTAAGATATTTAATATTTTTCATTTCTTTCATTACTTCTGTTATTTACTACATAATTTTTTAAAACCATTTGATTTAAACAAGTACTTTAGCCAAGTTTAGAATGTAGTATGCTTATTTGAGTTAATCATAACCTCCATATTTACATGTGCGAATAAACATAAAAGGGTAGGGGTGTTGTACCTTGACCATAGTAAAACAGTTGTACCTTGGTCATATGGTCAAGGTTACTACCTACATTCAAATGTATTCTTGTTAATTCTGTTTAGGAACGCACATACTTATTATTTTGTTGTTTTTTATACAGGTAAAATGCCTCGTAGCAAAAACAAAATCAAACGGACTCCTAAACTCTTACTAAAACAGCACTTTTTAGTGCTATTAAACTAGTTAAAGAAAAAAAAATCTCATTAAGAGGGGCTGCCAAACATTTTAACTTGTCAAGATGTACTTTAAAGAGGCATTATGAACACTGCTTGAAGACTGGTAAAGATGCGAGCAACCTGCATGATAATTTAGCCGTGAAAAAAGTTTTTACAGGTGACGAATAAAAATAAAATAAGGTGCTCTTGCTTGTGGATTACATACAAGAAGCAGCAAAGTTACAGTATGGACTCACTTTAAAGGACGTTAAGATGTTAGCATATGAGTTCGCGACGAAAAACAATAAAAAATATCCAACTCAATGGGACAAAGACCAAATGGCTGGGGAGTACTGGTTACGTCTTTTCCGTAAACGACACCAAAAGCAATTAGCACGCCCGTTCTACAGCATTTAATAAACAAAATGTGCAATTGACTTTTGAAAATTACAAATAAGCTTTATCCAAATGCCCACAATTAAGAGCGATTGATATTTGGAATGTGGATGAAAGTGGCATTTCAACAGTCCATGTTCCACCAAAAATATTAGCACCCAAAGGTGTCAAACAAGTTGGTTCAATGACTAGCGGAGAAAAAGGAAATACAGTCACAATGATAGCTGCAATAAATGCAGGAGGTGGATTCATTCCTCCTATGGTCATATTTCCGCGTGTAAATTTCAAGGATTTTATGCTTGTTGGAGCTCCTGATGGAACTATTGTTGGAGCTAATCCTTCTGGATGGTCTAATGAAGCGTTGTTTCTATAATTTTTCAAACACTTTATTCAATATGTAAAACCATCAAAGGATTATCCAACCATTTTACTACTTGACAATCATGAAAGTCACATTCAAATACCAGTTATAGAATAGAGTTAGAGAAAATAGCGTCATCCTTGTAACTTTCCATCCACACACGAGTCATAAATTTCAACCTTTGGATAAGACTGTATTCGGTCCTTTTAAGAAATACTATAACACAAATGAATTAATGTTGACACCCGGTCATGTGGGTATATTACTCAGTTCCTGAAATGAATAAATACTCGGAGTTTATTGATTAATTAAGAAACGCTTAGTCCAAATATTAGTCAGTACGAAGAGAATAAGGACTTTTTGCTTATGTGATTAAAATGTTGTAAGTTAGGTGTTACGAAAAAATACTGATTTTATTCATATAAATTCTGTTAATTGATATGTCATAGATATTAGATAAGATTATAAAGATATTTATAGACGTGTAGAAGCTGGAAATAATAAAAATAATTGCTATTTGTCGAGAAATATGGATTTTATTTCATGAGTTCTAACTATGACCAAGGTACAACATAGGCGGATCTAGGTACATCACCACTGTTGTACCTTGATCAACATTCCATACTTTTTTTAGTTTATGTAAAACCTGTAAAAAGGATGATCTATGCTTTTGTATAATTTATATTATGAACCACATTAGTTCGTCTAACAGCTAAAATTTGTTTAATCGCAATAGTTATAACCGCTTTTTTTCAAAAAATCGTTGAATGAAAAAGTGACAAAGGTACAACAGGTTCCCCTATATATTATTTATATATTTTTTTGTAAATATATACATATTATACATATAAACACCCATACCAAATTATACAATGTACAACTTGCCCCCGGTGGGAATCGAACCCACGACCTCCCGAGTTCACGGCAACGTTTGTTACCACTAGACCACGGAGGCGGTCATTCATTTATTTGTATATAGTTTATATTTAATATTGTTCTTGTCAATTTATTGGAATACAATGTTAATGTCAAAATTTGCATGCTAAAAATTATTTTATTGAGTAAAACAGTTGTCAATAAGAATTTTCTTTAACTCAATAGTAAAACGTTTTATAGGTAACTCTCGTATCTCTCTAGGAATTTTATTATATACTCTAATGCACATTATGTGGCAGTTTCTGCTGTAATATTAACTTACACATCTTGGGTAGATTAGTCAGGACTAGTACAAAGGTCGTTTCAATAAGAAATAGACTTTTCTGAAGTACATTTTGACATAAATTTACAACACCACCGATCCGGCACGGTAAACCGTCGGTCCCGGTTCCACTAATACCAACTTGTGGAATCGTTAATAAATTGATATTAGCATATTGCCAACCTCTCTGGCCGGCAACACGAGGCGTCGTCATGAGGAATACCATTAGGTTTTAGTCGGTGCGAGCCTGACATAACCTCCCCCCTATCCCCCGACTCGGAGGGGGTATCCGGTAGGGATTTCCTGATGTAAAAAAAAATATAAAAAAAATACATACAAGTACATAATATGTATTATAACATAAATAAATACACAGTTATTAAATAGTGTATATAGATATATATTCTGGAAGGCCCATCTCCAAGAGTGGAGGTCTAGGACGCTGAGTTCAAGGGGCTGTAACGAATGATGATGAATTAATTTTAAACAAACTTTTCTATTTAGTTAAGAACCAAGTCGGTTATGAGAGTTTATGCCTTTGCATTTTTCTCTCCAATGTTTACAGAGATTTTTTTAGTTTGAATGTACTTTTGAGATATGTGGTCTATCAATTTTCTAGGAAATAAAGTTGTTTGTTTCTATCAATAGAATCACATATTAGTCTAAAGAGCATACAAAATCACACGATATCTAACACAATGCCGAATCTATGACCATTATACTGAACAACATTCAACATGGCCGCTCTATTTTTATGGATAGGGGTGGAACAAATAATCAGGCCAGTTATGGCTTACGTTTATTTACTTTTCACGAATCATATTCCATTATTTATATGAGGGGAAACTATGTAACTTTTACTAAAGCGAGGGGTAACTTTGATGTTAGGATTTTGCTTAGTAACAGCCAGATTTTGATTTTGTTTTTTTTTTCAGATGTCTGTTAAGATGTCTCGCTCGCACAATCCAATATTTTAAGAGTATTCTCTAAGGTGAGTGTACTTTATCTTAGGCAGTTATTTATCCTTAACGTTATTATTAAGCAACAGTGTATGCTTACCTTTAGTCCTGAAGTTTTTAGTAAACGAAGGAATGATCTTGTATGTTAAAGCTCTCAAGCTTTTTGAAAAGTTTTTACCAGCAGATTTTTCTGTTTTCTGGGTCCATATTTATATAATAAAATTAATAAAGAGATAGCTATACTCGTATATTGACTGCCTCCGTGGTCTAGCGGTTAAATCCGTGGATTTAGACTCGCGGGTACCGGGTTCGATTCCTGGTCGGGACACAAAAATATTTATTAATGTATATAAATACATTTAATTAATATTTAATTTATTTGTGTTAATTCTCGAGTTTGGTACGCTGGAGACATCGACGAGCTTGCCACTTGCATTGATTGGCCTATAGTAAAGTTGGCTAAATGTGAATCCGCTTATTTATAAGCGTGGTTTCTGACCACCCCGAAAGGGAAACGGCGTGATGGTACTTTACTTTACTGTATATCAATATTTTTGGAATTTTTCAAATAATAATATACTTATTGAAATTTTTATAATCTTGTCATTTTTTATAAGCCATAAAGGCTACTGTAGTAATGTGGTGGTCGTCTATAATAAATGCAGCATCTAACTTCGGATTTAGTGTTAAGTACAAATAAGTGTGTGATGTTAGCACTGTTGGCTACCCTATTATAAATACATGCTCTAAAGTGATATGTAGAAAGAATGTCACACAATGGCTACAGTCTCTTGACTATAATATAACGGAGGAATTACTGTCAATAGTAAAGTAGGAATGCGATAATAACAAAGTATGTAATGTTTATACACCCTCTTACACGCACTTACATCAATCATAATAAAGATGATCTCAACCACACAATTGTTAATATCTATATTTTACTATTTGTTTATTTTATTTTGAAATCTAAAGTCATAATATATATTAGAATGTGTCTGGGCGTTGACTGCCGACGGACAGACCTATACATATATGCTTAGTTCAACTGCAAATGCTTGTTTTCCTGTACCATTCAATTCAATAATTCTTTATTTCACTAAAATATATTGTATCTAGGCCGGCTTAATGACTAAGCATTTTCTAACAACCAACGTTTGGGAGTGTGGAGAGGTAACAACGAAGGGTGCAATTTATTATAATAGACTTACATACTAATATAACATATACTGAATAAATATATACATAAATACCTACATACCTATAATATATATATGTATGGATTATAATTAAGTTAAATTAGTATACACATGATTAAAGTAACAGTTGATTTATTTATACCATAATGCATGATGATATATTCGTATGTTATTGTTTCATATCTTGTAAACTATACTGAATCTATTATTATTATTACTTTTGACAAATATAATCTATCAACTTTTTAGGGAATTAAATTATTTTCTCTGTCAAAAATTACCCAATGGTACTCGTATATGACAGTGAAAATATTTCCAAAATTACTGAAAATTTATTTCCTAGAAGTTATAATAATAATAATAATATCTTTATTCAGTAAAAAAAAAGTTACAAGATATGAAAACAATAACATATTTCATTATGCATGCACAGAAAAACAGACATTTGCAGCCGAACTAAGCCTATATGTATAGGTCTGTCCGTCAACAGTCAACGCCCAGTCACCCTTTTAAATATATAAAATATAAATATATAATTTAAATATATAATTATAAAATAATAAAAGAAACAAAATGTACACAAAAAGAAAAATAAATAAAAAAATAAAAATTGTGTGGTTGAGATCCTCTTTTTGTTTATGATGTAAGTGTGTGAGTGTGTGTAAGAGGGTTGATAGACATTACTTAAGAGCACACTAAGATATTAAAAATCTTTGAAAATATTGGATTGTGCAAGAGAGAGGGATGCAGAAACGTTAAACTATCTTAACGATAAAAACCCTGCGTTCATTATTCCCATTCAGTATTACGGTAGTAAAGATACTACAAAAAAAATGCTCTCAACATATATATATCTATCATTACAGCCCCGACCATAGCGTCCTAGACCTCCACTGCTGGAGATAAGCCTTCCAAAACTGGAGAATTTGTGGAACTATTAGTGGAACCGGGACCGACGGCTTAACGTGCTCTCCGAGGCACGGGAACGGTGGTGTTGTAAATGACAAATGTACGTAATAAAAGTGTATTTCCCATTGGTACATGCCGGGTGGATTTGAACCGACCTTTGTAGGATTTAAGGTACGCGTTCTTACAATCTTACAAGTATAGATATATATATATTATATTGTTTCAATTTGTAAAATCACAAATAGAAAATGAGCAGAACTAATAATTTACTGTTAGAAAAGAAAATTCAGAATTAAATTTTATGCGAAATACTATACGTTCACTCGGCTATTTAATTTGTAAAAATTATATTTCTAAGCATATTTTTTATCAACTTTAAAGTTGTGGTTTTTATTAAATTGTAAATATTAACATCTTTCTTTTCCACAATGATTGTTTAGTTTCGTGAGAGGTGTAAAGTTGGTGACACACTTAACACTGCGTAACACTGTATCGAACGCGCTGTCACTAACGCTAATAAAGCGAAGCCAAACTGTGTGAACGCACCCTTAACTAATACTGTTAGATATAGCGCGATAAAACGTATATGAACTTTCAAAGATATTTATTGTTTATACGTACTTTCACGTTTCAGGTTAAGTTTTGTCTTAGAAAAAAAAACCATCACGACAGTTTCCCTTTCGGGGTGGTCAGAAACTACGCTTATAAATAAGCGGATTCACATTTAGCCAACTTTACTATAGACCAATCATGACAAGTGGCAAGCTCGTCGATTTCTCCAGCTATTAATTCAATGTATTTATTTACATTAATAAATATTTTCGTGTCCCGAATCGAACCCGGTACCTCCGAGTCTAAATCCACAGACTTAACCGCTAGACCACGGAGGCAGTTAATCGAAACCACTACCTTGTCTTAGAAACTTGTTAAAATCTTAAAAAAGGCTTTTTTATATTTTTATACTAGCACGACATATACTTTTATAGTAGCAGTGCCCACCTGATGTTAGGTAGCGCAAGGTTCATGTTTCCACTTTCCTATAACTTCGAAGACTACTAGAGTTCTTCAAGCGAAGTGTGAAAGGTATCTAGTCAAGCCGGCATAGTGTTGGGGACTGATGTCAGTCATGAGTGTCTGATTCTAGTTGCTAACATTCATGGACTTCGCGCAAGGTCACATGACCTGCTAGTATAAAACAAACCGAGACACCACTGCTATTCCGCAAAAAAAATCACAGATTAAATGTAATTAAAAAAAAAAAATTCAACAACGTTTAAGAGTATTTATTCCCACTATTCGTAGTGCATCATACGGGCGCGTAAAATCGAACGTATAAAGGCGAAGATACGTGTAAAATTAAGTGTTAAAAATGAGTGTACAAATGGTGATTGGATTCAGGTATTTAGTGGACTCGATTAAGTCACATCTCCATAGTTCACGGCTGACACGGCCACTTATATGTGAAACGAATGAACCTACTATTTGATTTCAATGCTTCATTTGTTCAGCGTGATATGCAGTGTAATTGTAATTATGACTTATTACCTACTTTCTTCCTAGTCACAGAAATTAAAGAGGGATGTGCAGAAAAAGAACACCGTTTGAATGCGAGAAAAACGAAGAACTGCCTCTGTGGTCTACACGTGGTCACGGCCGTGGATTTAGACTCGGAGGTACCTGGTTCGATTCCTGGTCGGGACACAAAATTAATGTAAATAAGTACATTTATTTATTATTTAATTTATTTGATTTTTTCATAGAAATATCATAGTGATATTTCTCGAGTTTGGTACGCTGGAGACATCGACGAGCTTGCCACTTGTCATGATTGGCCTATAGTAAAGTTGGCTAAATGTAAATCCGCTTATTAATAACCGTGGATTCTGACCACCCTGAAAGGGAAACCGTCGTGATAATACTTTACTTTTTTACATTAAAAACGAAGGTACTGGTGTTTGAGAGAAGAAGGATGACAACCATAACGATAAAGATTGATGATGAAACAAGTAAATGAAACTGCGGATGGGAGATGTGATAGGGACGTTGAAAGAAGAGTGAACGCGGGAAATAGTGTGGGTTACTAATCGGCAGTCGAAATGTCAGTGATAAAGCTCGGCTCGGCCGTACACAATTCCAACACTGATGTATGGAAGCGAGACGTGAATATGTTAGAATACGCATGAGAGTAGTGTTAATGCAGTAGAAATGAGTTTGTTGCGTCGGATAGTTGAGGTCACGTCCCTTGATATGCAGCAGCAGCAACCCACACAGCAGTACACTATGCGGTTAGTTCTATCTAATAAAATTGCAGTCTCCCGAACAAAACATCGAACAGATTATGTATGAATTTGTTCTCAGGTGTCTTTTATTTATTAATCCTTATTTCATTACATCACATTATTCTGACAAACTATAAAATAGTTTATCGGCAGATAGTTCTCATTACAATAATATATATTACCACAGTTTCGTTTACCAGCAGTTAAATAACGAAAATAAATACAGCTTGTTTCTTTATAATCAGACACTATTTTTCGTTTGTTAGTTCGATTAGGTCTTTCTTAATTTTGATTTTATATGTCACCTTAGAAAGTTTCTTTGTTCCTATTTCTTAAGATAGACTATTTAGTATTATGAGGAGTAGATACTCTCGCGTCTGTGCGAGACGGTTGAGTAATGTCGCAACTCTTTGCCAATGCCATCGAATGTGTTTACCCTGGCTTCAAAGAGCATGCCAGATACGTAGCATAATCGTTTTCGACGGAAGAGCTGTCTAAAGTAGGTTTTGTTAAACCGTGTCTAATTGTGAAAATGTCATTGTAGAACCCCTTTTTGAAATAAAAAAGTTAACTTTAAAAAAAGTAAAAATCATATTTAAAAAAACAAAACATTATTAATTGATCTGACTCACAACCGAAAGACGAAATAGAGAGAGAAACAATTACGTAAGTCGACGTTTGCTCGATCGTCGACCTCTCGCTACCTACTTTATTAGGGTCGGTATGAGTGGCGATATTTTTAGGAAAACTTCTCTGCACCGTAACTTAAGGTTTTATTACTGAATATTTAAAATAAAAAATACGTAGTTTTTTAATTTTATTTTAGAGTATAATATTAACATATTTGCTCTTTAACAAATTCCACGCAGTATAGTTAAAGTTCGACCAGGCTTTACCCGTACAATAAATTGTAGGATCACATATCATCCGATGGTAATTTCATGTCTATCTCTGGTTTCCAAGGAACATCACAGCCAAATGTTATTACAGTTGCTTCAGTAATATATATAATAATAATAAATATTTCCAGACAGGTCACACAGCGCCATCTAGTTTCCGTGGTAAGCTACGAGGCTTGTGTTAGGGAAACTAGATGGTTGATAAACTACATATTATATTTTTCTTTTTTTTTGTAAATATATACATATTATACATATAAACACCCAGACCGAGACAAATTATACAATGTACAACTTGCCCCCGGTGGGAATCGAACCCACGACCTCCCGAGTTCACGGCAACGTGTGTTACCACTAGACCACGGAGGCGGCCAATATAGGCGTGATATATCCGCAAGATACGTTACAGAAAAAGCTTTTTTAAAATTTAAATTATGGATTAGTTTTCCTGTTATTAGACTTACATACTTACCAATAGGCAGATAGGAGTCACATTTTCTACGTGACATTGGTGCCGGTCGAGACTGGAATTCGAACCGGCTTCGACCGGATATAATTTCAATATACGTACTAAGTATATTTAAAACGTCAACAGACGTACGACAATATGTTTTGGAATTCTTCTTATTGTTCAAAAATCCATATTTTTTCTTGGCATTGTTTCTGTAAGGCAATTGTTAAGACTTCCGAGAGCAACCTTGGACGGACAATGATGGATAGAGGAGACAACTACCGTCCTTTCTAGGCTAGGAGCCCACTGCTGTTTAGCTACATCATTTAAAACCTCACCTCAGTCCTAAATTTATGTTTTTTTTTTTTCAATTACATTGAAAAAAAAAAACCGTAGCCACTATACGCTATATAAATATAAATATAGAAAATCTTACATCCTTAAGAAGATGTGGAATACTCTCCCAACTAGTGTGTTTCTCCATTCCTATAACCTGGATGCCTCCAAGCGAAGTGTGAAAAAGCATCTTGGTCGGCATAATGATACTGACAATTGCTCCAAAACTAAGACCTCGTGTACCGCTTACCATCAAGTGAGCGTGATCACATGTCGTGGCCTTTGTACAATCGCCTGAAAGACATCCACTGTTGGAGTTTGGCCTTTCAGAAACTCCTAAAAAAATCGTCACACTAGCCAGAGGGGTTGACCAGAGATATGATGTATATTCATTGTAATTTGATTTAAATAGAAAAACAAATCTTATGC
Organism: Tinea semifulvella; assembly: GCA_910589645.1. Lineage (NCBI taxonomy): Eukaryota > Metazoa > Arthropoda > Insecta > Lepidoptera > Tineidae > Tinea > Tinea semifulvella. The sequence continues at coordinate 11,560,358 of OU342599.1, forward strand.
ATGAATTAAGAATGTTTAACGCTTTTTTTTTAAATACTAGCTCGACATGAAACATGCGCCCATCTGATGGTAAGTAGTTCGCAATGTATATGAATGTTACCAACCTGATCCCGAAATGTGTGGATATACTTTACTGGGTTTATCGGCACGAACGGTGAATACTTCCCCGCCCCAGCAGACTGGGCAAATTACCACCATCTATTTGTAGTTTTCATTGAAAGTATGTGCTAATGAGAACTAATATTGTGAGCTTGCCATGGTGAAATTTATATAAAAATACAAGCGCTTGAACAAGACTTACTAATGAAACAAGACTTTCACACACAATAAATTTAAATTTTTTTTAACTCTGAGTGTACTTTTAAGAAATAAAATTCTAGGAAATAAAATTACGGACATTTAGAGATATATTAATCATAGATTTGTTTTAGTAAAATAGAGCAAAGGCGTTATAAATGTTTTTTGATATTTTTCTCTGTCCAAAATTACGTACCTATATGTAAGTTCCTGGTTTCCCTGCATTTTGATCATAAACCCGAAAAACAAGGCTCATTCGCTTTCTCACACAATGGATAAAATAAATCATGGATTATTAAAGTCCTATATGACTTCCCTATTATAGCTTCGGGCTCTCGGACTATTATTGATTTGTAATGTAATTTTGACATTCAAACATGTCTACAAAGTATTTTAAAGTACGTTCCTTTATTCCAAATTCTTTTGTAATGCTACTAGTATTACACTTGGGAACAACCAATCACGAATTGACGTTTGGAAAAACTTAACATATCAAAGGGTTTTTTATGAAATACTAGCCGTTTGACGCGGTGTTGCCCGTGTGTGCGCTTTCTTTAGAGAATACCTTCATGGTATTATGCTCATATGTGTACATTTATATTTTATATTTTATGTGCATTAAAGTATATTATTATTATTTTTATTGTACTATGGCCATCTGAAGTTTTTTTGTCGGCGACTGATATAAGGGATGGCTTTTGTAAGCTCTTACTGTATGTGTTATGTATTTATAATATGTGATTCCATTTATTCTCAACTTTCAAAATTTCCTGACGAACTTCTTTTACTAGATAAACTGTTGCAAAGTTCACTTATTAAAATTCTAAATAGGGCACTATGAATGGCCGTACTTGGGCCCAAGCTTCACTACCGATTCAGTTTGGAGGTCTAGGAACCAGCAAAATTTCTAGTGTAGCACTGCCAGCGTCTCTTTCGTCTGAACATGAATTTGATTTGAACTGTTGAGCTCTACGGGAATATCACAAACCCATCCTTGGGTTCTGTTCAGCCGTCGTACTTGTCAGATGCCAGAGATGCCTGGTCAGTAGCATGCCCCAATATTTCAGTTCCAAATTTAACTAAATTTCAACGACTGTGGGACGAGCCGACCTGTTAAAGATATTTTATCTTCCAGTAACATCAGAGAGAGTGCTCGCCTTATGGCCATTTCCACTAGGGAGTTGAGTCTCTAGTTGCAGGCTTTTCCCTCAGCATCGGTTGGTACACTCTTTGATCGAAATACACTGATCATGGCGATATGCCTTTATCTCAGAGCCCGGACTGTCCACCCACACCAGTGTCGGTGTGGATAGCTGTATTCCTCGTCACGCTGCTCTCAACGACATCATTATTACTGGAGTACCCGCGATCCTAGAACCCTCTGGGATTGCGCGGAGCGATGGCAGAAGACCCGACGGCATGACCATTGGGCCGTGGAAACTAGGCAGGTCCCTGGTTTGGATTGCGACATTAGCCCCATCTCACATCCAGGCGACCTCGTCAAGCGCGGGAAGTGCGGCGGTTTCTGCTGAGAACCTCAAGCTGCGCAAATATGCAAACCTCAGTACAGGTTACGAATTTGCGCCGTTTGGGGTCGAGATATGAGCCCACCGTGAGGACACTCAGCCAAGCGTCTGGCCAAGGAGTTGTGCAAACAGCTAACGTAAAAATCTGGAGACAGGAAAGCTGGCAATTACTTTGCCATTACATTGCCAACGAATAAGCCCCGCTATACAGAGGGGAAATGTTGTCAGTCTCCTTGGAACTAACCCTGAAGGGTCGTATCTAGAGGATTTTTCTACTTATAGTTTATATTTTATTAATTTTTTACTTTTTAAGTAGTTTTTATTATAGCAATATAATGTACAAAAGAGCCCGAGAAGGCCAACTTGAAATAAATGGTTTGACTTCTACGCTGTTAAGTATATGGCTAATGTATTATATATACACTTATAATACATATATTATATACACTTGGTAAAATATATAAATTGAAGCTTAAAATATTTTGCCAAATATTTCGCCTCTCTTTGGTCTTTCGGTCTATACCACATTCACTTTCTATCCGCGGTAAAAGAATTTGTAATAATTCAACATCTTTGGCTAAATATCAAGGCAAAATCTTTAATAGGTTATGTAGGCGCGATTATCCCCCAAACTTTTTACACAAACACATGAACAGGCCTTCTAACACTCCAAACGCTATACACACACAACAACAAAATTCCCTTCGGCTTATAATACCATACTTCCACGGGGCACACAAAATTCAAAATTTATTAAAGGATAGCTTTTCTATCCTTAAGAATAATAATATTACACGAAATCTTTTGGAAACGTGCCCTAGTGTAACGTATAAACAAAATAAAAATTTAAAAGCTATTTTAGCAAAAAATAAAAATACACGGAGTAATAATACATTGTTAGGTACACACAAGTGCAACCAATCTCGTTGCAAAACATGTCCCATAATAAATTCCGATATCAATATACAAACTCATCATAACCCTGTTGTCATCAAAATTCAAAATTTCGCACAATGTACTACTTCTCATTGCGTATATATGCTGGAGTGCAGATTTTGTAACAGTTTTTATGTGGGAGAGACTACGACACCCCTTCGTACTCGCATGAATGGACACAGACATTCAGTAGATTCTCAAATTAATAATATTTTACCTGTGCCCACCCATGCGCGTATACATAACACTACCTTTAACAATTGTTTCACAGTAAGAGTATTAAAGAGTTTTCCTAAAACTATTCGGTCTATTGATTTAAAAACATGGGAAAGCTCTTTTATATGGCAGCTTGGTGCATACTATAGCCCTGGTCTGAATGTAATGCATTAGGTTTTGTCTAACTTGTTTTGTAAATTTATTAATATCGAACCAACAATGGACATAACATACTGATGATGTTTTCCATGATGCGCGAGGTGATGATGATATTTTTCCAAAAAATAAATACAAAACTATATAGTGCATTGCCTTCACCATTGCTAAAAGAAATAAAATTACTTTTTTCAAAATTTATGACAAAGACCTTCAGTCACTGTCACTGATGACGCCGCTCCAAAGAGAGGCGAAATATTTGGCAAAAAATATTTTAAGCTTCAATTTATATATTTTACCAAGTAAGAAACACATCTAACACATTTTATTTGTTGCAGATAATTATATATTATATACACCTATGTATTAATTTATGTAATGAGCTGTGGTTTTTTATAATAAATAAAGAGATTTTGACTTTATGATGATACGAATTTCATTTAGTTATATCTGAATTATATTATTTGCCGAGCGACGTTCCAACATTTGCCAGCTAATTAATTGGATCGAGTAATAAAGTTCATGATATTTGCTTTTAATGAATCAGTATTTTCACAAACGAATTCGATATTTCATTAAAACCAATGCAATATATTTCCTGCATGAATGATTAATTCCATTTTGTATATTACACACTCCCACATTTTCCACCCACTGGCTCCAGCATTTTAAAATAAAAATAGAACAACATATTTACAAATTCAATAGTTTTTATTATTTATTATAGTTTTACCTACATTATATAATTTAATTGAGTTGATATTCCGCCTCGATGGTCTAGCGGTTAAGTCAGTGGATTTAAACGCGAAAGTACCGGGTTTGACTTTTGGTTGGAAAGCAAAAAAATATTTATTTTTTAATTTGCAGATTTAACTGTTTTATTCAAAGGGACAGTATAAACTACTTTGTCCGTTACAGCCACTAGAACACAGCGTCGTAGACCTCCACTATTGGAGATGGGCCTTCCAGAACATATATCTGTAGACTTTGGCCTACACTCGCCACGCTTCCCAGACGGGTTGGCGAGGATCTGTGTGCTTATTGTAACATGCAAGTTTCGGAAAACGTAACTGCTGTAGTTAAGTTTTTATTTTACATTGCGTGTTATTGCAAGTTTGGCTATAATAACAGGCAATGAACATCGAAAATTCAGTAAAAAAACTCTACTACTATAGTTGCGTTTACGAAACTTCACTGTCACACTAGGCATGCAGATGTATTTTTTTTAAATGACAATTTATTAACTATGGACCGACGGCTCAAACCGAGGCACGGGAACGATGGTGCTGTAAATCTATGACAAATGTACGCAAGAAAAGTGTATTTCTCATTGGTACATGGGGGGGGGGGGTTGAACCTAGTTTGTAGGATGTTAAGGAAATCTTTCTTACAACCGAGCCACGCGATATACTACCTACTTAATAATTATAATTTCAACTAAAACTAAATAAATATAAAATATTATACTCGTATATACCTTATTTATTTATATTATTTATATTACTTATATTGATCCTTTGGCCCAAATATTGCCCAGTCCTCTTGTCTCCCTAGGTGTTGATGAGCTGTTTTTACAACGCTTTGAAAAAATCCTGTGCACTTGGCCCCCACGGACCAAGGTTCCAACATCAGCATGACGAGTGTAGGCCAACCAGTGGAGGTTTGGGACTCTGTGTTTTTTCTCGCACATCTTTACATAATTAGCATTAATAAATGTTCAGTTACAACCTTAATTGGTATTTTAAAAGTAGTTATGCCTCTACTAATTCTAGGTCATTAGCTACACCTGTGTCCAGCTAAGCCTACATTTACCGACGTGATACTTATATTTAACTTTGAGGTATAATTAGTATTAGATCTGTTGTATAATATATAAACACAGAATAATAACGCCTAGGATCAAAGTACGCGGACTATTAGTGGTGGATTAGGTTGCCTAACCAAATATGATTTAGGCCATTTTTTTTACATATATATAAAAGTAAAGTATCATCACGACCGTGTCCCTTTCGGGGTGGTCAGAAACCACGCTTATAAGCGGATTCACATTTAGCCAACTTTACTGTAGGCCAATCATGACAAGTGGCAAGCTCGTTGGGCTCCAACGTACTAAAATCGATAAATATCACAAATAAATTAAATATTAATTAAATGTATTTATTTACATTAATAAATATTTTTACGAGGAATCGAACCCGGTACCTCCGAGTCTTTTACAAACAATTGAGCGCCACTTGTCACATACCTCTTTCGCTTCTGCGACATTCATCAACCTCCTTCACACATACCGTTTTGTTTCGATGGCTTTTTAATGCACCTTCAGCTATTGTTTAATTTATTTGATCGTGGTAGGTGAGTCTTGGTCTGTCAGGGCCTTTTTTACCCAAAACTTTCCCATTATGTATCTGGTTCGTCAATCTCTCTTCACTCATCCTTTCGACATGCCCGAATCATCGGAGCATGCCTTTCCTTATTTTTGTCCCTATGCTTTCTTTCATACCTTTTGCGTATTTCATTATTACGTATGCGGTCCGTCAAAGTGACGTCGTATATTCAACGCAACGACCTCATTTCTACTGCATTAAATCTACTCTCATGCGTACTCTGACATATCCACGTCTCGCTTCCATACATAACTGTTGGTACCAGCATGATTGTCACTGACATTTGGCTATTTTTTATTTTGATCATTCTGTATTATTACACTAACTGATAGTGTCGTTTATAAGGATCAAATTTTGGGAAGTAATGTCAAACATAAAACTCAAGGAGACTGCAGAAATCGAACCTTTTGACAAAATTTTCGATTTCGGTTCCCAAGAAAGTTATTTGTTTATTTGTGGTGCCGTTTTTTTCTTTAATAAAATCGGCCCAGAGATTCCTTTCAGCATATTACAATATGCCTCGTAGTTAAAACAGTAGCCATCCTCGTCTCCATTGAACATATTTCCTTCGGTCATCACCGTCGCTGTTGTTAGTGTATATTATTATAAAAAAAATATATTTAATTCGGTAAACGATTGGTGAATTTCTACAAATGTTTTACTATGAGATGTTATCATTATCATTTTTTAACGAATAAAAAAATGCATAACCTCGAAAGGGACATTAAAAATGTGACTTCCATATAAATATTGATTTAAAAAATTACTATAATAAATGGTTTCCGAAAGCCATCGCTCTAACGTAACTCCTATTTATTTAATTATCACCGTTCTATTACAACAATCATAAATTATTCTTAAACGCGGTGGGTCTGCCGCGCAAAACTTACAGAATGCGAATTACAAAGACGTATATATGGATAAGGATTAACCCAACAATTAAATGTAAAAAAAAAAAATCTATATTAGTTGCCCGGGAATGTACCAAATAAACTAAAAGTTGGTAATAGTGGAACCGCGACCGACGGCTTAACGTACTCTCCTCACACGGGAACGGTGGAGTTGTAAATATATGACAAATGTACGTAAGAAAATTGTATTTCTCATTGGTACATGCCGGGGTTTAAACCGACCTTTGTAGGATTTTAAGGAAAGTGTTCTTACAAGCGAGCTACCACCGCTATAATTGGATAGCTTCCACCAATCAAATATTTTTGAGATTTATTTATTAGTTCTCCAACAAAATCAACAATATTTCAATTTCTGAGTACTTGCATACATAATTAACAGAGTACATGTGATTTTAATTAAAGGAGAAGTTTAATAAATTTAAAACTAGGCATGCAATAGATATATACATTATATAAACAAATAATTTACCTACCTAACTGTTAAATCTATTAAATTAAATTATTATTAATAAACTAATATCTACCTAATTACTTAAATAAATGTCAGAATATTACAAATATTATAATAAAGGAAAATAAAAAAGAAATAAATAAAAACAGAATTACAATAATGTTAATTGCATTAATGTTAGTCTAATTTACAGGTCTTATAGTGAACTAACTTAACGTAATAAGTTGCCAAGTAAATTGGCGAGCAAATATATCACATATTATTATTATTAATTTTAAATAATATATGTCTGAAAAAATATATATATAGGTATCCATACAATATTCTCATATAAAAGTTTACTATTGTAAACAACCCGTTTGTATAATATTATGTCTATGGCGAAACATTAAAAATATCAACAAAGGGACTTTTGACATCGGTAGGTGCCGCGGCAGCTGCCGGAGCGTGGAAAATCGATTTCCACGTGGAACCCCGCCATAACTGCATCTGTGCCCATCGCTCTACACTCAAACTGTGACTTAAATACATGAGCAATGATGTAGTTCGTAGGATTAACAATTCGACGGTAACGCGACATAAAAGGAACTTAATAAATTCATTTCTTTTAGAGAAAAAACAAAAATATAATTATAAAAATATCTACAGTTGCTGCATACATTTTACTATTGCGAATAACAGCAAATATACATATGTGCTGCCTAAAAAATCGACTACGATATTTTCTTGAAATCTACATTATTTATGAGCAATAATTTACATGAACATTATAAATAAACTAAACCTAATAAAACATTAAACTATAAATTTAAAATTTCTTCTAGAAACGATCCATAAGAGATGGTCCCAAAGAGACTGACAACATTTCCCCTCTGTATAGCGAGGATATTAATTTAAATGTAAATAATTTCCAGCCTTCCTCTTTCCAGATTTCACGGCACGCCATATTATCCTTTTCTCAAAACAGTTTAGAAAATTTTCGACCCCCCTATAACTTCGTTGTGAATAAAACTAGAAGCCGTTTTCAGTAACCAAGCAAGCATTGTATAAACACGGTATATTTCAAATGTCATTCAATTTAAACCAGTAGTTTAAGAATTATAACTAGTCAAAGTTTTTTTGTCACTCACTCACTGACTGACCGATCACCAATCGTTTATATTTTAAATAAATAGATTGACTTGACCATCGCATGAAAACACAATGTATCTCACAAGTAATACATCAGTATCAGTATCATCACGACCGTTTCCCTTTCGGGGTTGTCAGAAACCACGCTTATAAATAAGCGGATTTACATTTAGCCAACTTTACTATAGGCCAATCATGACAAGTGGCAAGCTCGTCTCCAGCGCAGCGTACCAAACTCGAGAAATATCACAAATAAATTAAATTGTGACCCGACCAGGAATCGAACCCGATACCTCCGAGTCTAAATCCACGGACATAACCGCTAGACCACGGAGGCAGTTTAAGTAATACATATTATATTAAATTATATTGTTTAGTGCGATTATTAATATTGATATGTGTACTATAATAGTATGTTGTAAGATCCCTTAAGTATAGGGGCTAAATATTATTAACCGACTTTGAATTTCATGGATCTCACAACTTTTTACGGTAGAAGAACTGAATTGCAAGACTTGTATTTTTTACAAGTTATGTTTTTTCCATATTCGTTTACATTATTTATTTATTTTGGAAAACTTACAGCTAAAATACATGTATATGAAAGAAATATAATACTATAAAGCCGATGACAAGAATTCACAGACAGATACAATATAAAGCATGCAAGAAAACTCTAAGAGAAGAATAATAGAAATAGTAGACAAGAGCAACAATAATAGATACAATAAAATAAAACAATAATACCTGAGAAATGTATCTAAACTACCAAACAGAGAAAAAATAAAAATAAAAATATTATGAAACATATTCTCTTTTAACCAAATTGTTTTTAAAAACTTTGTTACCTAATCATTTTAATTTATTAGGTAATTTATTATAAGTTCGTATACACATAATTAAGCATAGTTTGTTATAATTAGTATCATAACGACCGTTTACCTTACGGGGTGGTCAGAAACCATGCTTATAAAGAAGCGGATTCACAATAAGCCAAGTTTACTATAGGCCAATCATGACAAGTGACAAACTCCAGCGTACCAAACTCGAGAATTTCACAAATAAATTAAATATTAATTAAGATACTTATTTATATTAATAAATATTTTTGTGTCCCGACCAGGAATCGAACCCGGTACCTCCGAGTCTAAATCCCCGGACTTAACCGCTAGACCACGGAGGCAGCTATTTATTTTATTATAATTGTTATATTTATTTAATTATTTTTTATTGCGCTGTTTGGGGTTGAGACAATGGGCCCATGGGGACACTCAGCGAAGCGACTGGCCAAGGAGTTGTCTTAACGGCTAACGGACAAATCTGGCAATTATTTCTAGCAACGTATTAGCCTCGCTATATAGAGGGGAAATGTTGCCAGTCTTCTTGGGACTATCTCTGAAGGGTCATTTAGTTTAGAGGAATTGTTTTACTTATAGTTTATTTTTTATTAAGTTTATTTTAAGTAGACCGCCTCCGTGGTCTAGTGGTAACAAACGTTGCCGTAAACTCGGGAGGTCGTGGGTTCGATTCCCACCGGGGGCAAGTTGTACATTGTATAATTTGTCTCGGTCTGGGTGTTTATATGTATATATTTACAAAAAAAAAAAGTATAATATGTAGTTTATCAACCATCTAGTTTCCGTAACACAAGCCTTGTAGCTTACCACGGAAATTAGATGGCGCTGTGTGACCTGTCTGAAAAATATTTATTTATTTATTTATAATATTTATTTATTTATTTTTTATTTTATTTTTTTATTTTTATTTAAAAACTTTATTGTTTTGTTAACAAAAGGCGTATGTAATGCCGATTGGCATTCTCTTACCATCAACAATTTTATATTTATTTAAATTTTCACTTTTAAGTAATTTAACACATTAATTTATTTTATGATTATATTACGAGCTTCCAAGACGGCATTAACGGAATCATACAGTATTTGGTTGGGTAGGAAGAGAAGTAGAATGGTGGATGGTGAGCGCATTATCGCGCAATAAAATAAAAAAGGGAGGCCTCCTTTTCTTAAACCTATTGTCGGTCGCAAGCCCGAGACACTATTCTTCTCATCTCTTACCCACACGCGATGGACCCGGCACCCGCACGGTGAATCCATGTAATGCTTAGAAATTTGTCTTCTCTCCTATTATATGTTAATAGGGTTTCTCCTACTTCTAGCGCTGACATCTCAAATCTTTCTATTCAGTAGCATTCGAGTACAGTTTTACATTTCCTTTAGTGCCACAATTAAACCGACGCAAACTATTTCCGCTAAAGCGAAACTAATTATAATTGCTCCTTCGGGTTTGCTCTTCTCGCCCCTTTGATGTTTTTATTTTAAATCCCTGCTACGGTTAACTTAAAACAAATAGAACAACGTACGAACGATTATTCGTTTGCGTTAAACCGATTGGATCCGGTGATAGGTTTCGTGGATATGACTTATGCGGGTATGCCTTTGTGTGGTCTGTCGCTTTGTCTAAATATTTAGTCTGTGTCACTGTTAGGCGTTCCATTTTGTCTACGCTAATTAATTTCGAGTGTTATTTCTTTTTCAGGCGTTTTTTGCACTTTATATTTTTGGAAATATTAGAGCCCACTTCATCACTTCAATTCAAACTGTTGTACTTATGCAATAAAAATATTATTATTATTGTATTTAACCGGTTAACCAAATGATGTTCACGGGTCTCGGCCAAGTGAGCATCATGCTTCTTTAACTCCAAACTTTCTGACTATACGGCATACTTAAGGATTGTAGCTTTTTGCAATTGTCTGTATGTGTGCTGGTCTACGTTAATAGTTTTAAGGCTGTCATTTAATGTTTTGGGTATTACTCCGGTCGTAGATACTAATATGGGTACAGTTGTTACTTTTTCTAATTTGAGTTGGGATTTAAGCTCTATTGCAAGGTCTCTGTATTTAGTATTTATTTCTGTATGTGTAGTTACTAGGTTATGAGTGTTAGGTACGGCTATGTCTAATAAATATGCTGTTTTATTTTCTTTGTTTATCAAAGTAATGTCAGGTCGGTTGTAGTGTACTGTTTTGTCAGTTATAATCGTTCTGTCCCAGTATAGTCGAATATTGTCATTTTGCAGAAAGGTGCTTTGCTTGTATTTGTAGTATGGAACAATTTGATTAACTAATTCATATTTACTTGCTAATATTTGGTGTACTATTGCAGCTACTTGGTCGTGTCTATGTTTATAATCTGATTGCACCAAAGATTATTATTATTATATGTTACTTTACATCCATCTGGTGGTGGGTTGGTTAAGTCAATTAGGTTAGGTCAATTTAATTATTCAATCAATATAATAATATAACAACAATCAATTTAATATATTAATAATGATAATAAAATAACAGAGCCTTTTGTAGATGTATCTATTTCGTATGACCTTTTTATACGAGCACAACAACAACACAACCTTGTGCCCACCTGATGGTATGTAGCAACCAAGATCCATGAATGTTAGCAACTGGAATCAGACACTCATGACTGACATCAGTCCCTAACACTACGCCTAATCCCGAAACGTGTGGATACACTTTACTGGGTTTACAAGCACTAACGGTGGATACTTCACCGCCCCGGCAGACTGGGCAAATTACCACCATCAGTCCGCCTACCATCTATGTCAGCTAATAGCAGCTAGCCATTATTGTTTTTAGGGTTAATTAGGAGGGTTGTGCGCGGTGGTGGCTCGGTTGTAAAAACGCTTTACCTAAATCCTACAAAGGTCGGTTCAAACCTCCCTGGTAAGTATCAATGAGAAATACACTTTTCTTTCCTACATTTGTCATAAATTTACCACACCTTCTTTCCCGTTCTTCGGAGAGCACGTTAAGCCTCCTTCCGGTTCCACTAACAGCAACTTGTAGAATACTTAATTAATTGTCAAATACGCCAACCTCAGTACAGGTTACGAATTTGCGCCGTTTGGTGTCGAGACGATGGGCCCATGGGGACACTCAGCCAAGCGTCTGGCCAAGGAGTTGTCCAAGCGGCTAACGGAATAGTCTGCCTTCCGGCAATTATTTCTGCCAACGTATTAGCTTAGCTATACAGAGGGGAAATGTTGCCAGTCTTCTTGGGACTATCACTGAAGGGTCGTCTCTAGAGGACATTTTTTACTTATAGTTTATTTTTTTTATTAGGTTTAGTTTATATTTATTTTAATTTTTACTTTTAAGTAGTTTTAATTTAAATTGTAATTATTTTATACTGTTTGTATAAATTGTCATAAAAAAATAGACATCATATCCTTGCCAAGGCGTCTGGCCAGCGTGGCGAGTGTAGGCCAAATTCTCCAACTCGTTCCATAAATGTATTGACGGCCGTCCTGCTTAGGCCTAATTTTTGCATTAAGTGGTGCAAATATTATGCTGGCATTCCTCTCGCACCACCATTTTTTTTTCTGAGATCATAATATTTGTTGAACTTGATGTTGTGGCCTTTGAGAACTGTAAGTTCCTTTAATGATGTTTAAATGCTTGCATGACAATTTTCCAGTCGAATGTTGCGCCAAGGATCGCTGTGGGCTTACATTGAATTTTCGTACTTAGCCTGAAAATATGTTCAAAGTGTCCGTAATTTAATTTCCTAGAAAGTTGATAGACTACATTTGTCAAAAGTACACTCAGAAATGAAACATCTTTGAAAATATTGGATTGTGCGAGCGAGAGGGATGCAAAATCATAAAACCCTCTTAAAACAGTGGGATGGGATTTTAAGTACGTAAGTATAAATTTAAAAATGCAAACGCTTAAAAGTTTGATAGTAGGGTGAATGAATGCATGTCGCTGGGTGCCCGGGTGCGTGGGGCCCAAGCGTGACGTATTGCGATTTCCACGCATCTATCCCGGCCGAGCTCGCTTTTGTCATAGAGGAAATTAACTAGTTATGTTCATGATATAGGTGCAGCCGCTCCATACAAGTAGCGTCAGCAAAACAGTAAATAAACAAATATAGTGCGTGGATTTTATTAAAGAGCTAATATTTTAATATTATAATCTAGAATAAAAATAAAGAACTTGGTATGTTTTATTTTAATTATTCAGTAATATTATCTTAAGTTACGGTGCGGAGAAGTTTTCGTAAAAATATAATCTTTATAGCCTACGCTACTTATACATGTCTAATCAAGTAGGTAGCGAGACCTCCTTCAGGACATCCGTCCATCTGGTGGGGGGTCCTGACACTCTGCGTTAAGTGGAGGTAAAAATATTTATTTGCACACAACAGCTAATGCAATAATAAAAACGTAAAAAAAATATATATAAAATTACCAACAAATAAACAAAAAATAGACAAGATAAATACATAAAAAATAAACGAGTGAGCTGCTGCGATAAACAGGCACTCAGATCAGCATAGGCTGCAACATTTCTGCTGCAGCGCTGATTTTAGCTGGCCTCTACCACGAGAAGGCAACTTCCGATGCAACTGAGCAGGTTGACAAGTTATGGCTCTTTGTTAATAAATAAGTTGGCAAAAAAAGAATTAATTATTTTTTTTTTCGATTTTTTTAATACAATTATAATTAATATTACGGTTACGAATATACGAGTAAGTCCCGTCCTGGTGTACTGATGACAAGAACGCTGGGCACATTTCCCCGCTGAATTGCAATACTAATTTCGGAAGAGACGATCGTAATTTGTATTGTATTTTTAAAACTTTTTGATGCTTGGACTTCCTTGACCAAAAATGTTTATTGTTTTATGTTGGCTGAAAGATAGAAGACTGCGCGCTTCAAACAATGATGATGTTAATTCTAAAACTAAAATAAGTCTCTTGGTCAACGGATACGACAATTGTTTGATAGTTTATATTTTACATTGCATTTCACTTATTATGAGGCACCATAAAAAGTAAAAATACGTAAAAAAACTAATTTATTTGACTTTTTTGGATAATGGTTGTTATCGTAGCTTTGTAAAAAAAAATTACAACAAATTACAAATTTAGTTTTGCTGTCGGTACTTCGTAAGTCATCATCAACCGTCGGTGTGCCAATAGAGAAGGCCTATTGTTATATCGATGAATGAAAAGTCCCATTTAAGTAGGTGACGGGGTTTTTTGTATTTTTAAAACAATTTTCAGCAGATGTGTTCGTTGATGTATCGGGTTTTTCATATTTTTTGGGAACCATGAAATTGCTTCCTCACTTTGGCGGTTCAATTTAAATACATAATATCTGCAAAGAAGGAAATTAATCAGAAGTTATAAAAACTGCATCCCTCTCGCACGCACCTCAAAACTTTTCACAGTTTTCAAATCTGAGTGTAGGTACTTTTGAGAAATGCAAAAGTTCAAAAATATTTTTTTTTACATATTTTACCTCTGTCATTTCAGACAGAAATATACTTAGGCAAACCTATCAATAATATATCTCTAAATTGTCCGTAATATTATTTTCTAGAAAGCTTATTAACGGGGATGCTTAGTGTGGGTTACACTTAAAACATAAGGGGATGATATGGTACGAAGACATTACTCGTGAAACTAGCAAACTACGTCTAGCTAGCTATCGAGCCGTAAGTTACGATCTTTATGCATTCTGTCTCGCTTCCGTTCCTCTGTGACTTTTTAAAATCTTATTCGCGGTGATGCAACTGTAGGAGTGATTTTGCGTGTAGTTGTCTATCGGTTCCGCATTTTATAGTAAACAATAAACGCGTGTCTTATCTTCTCATTTTGTTTTAATCAGAGCATTTAAAAGCATTTTAAATGTATATAATGTAAAGACTGCCTCTGTGGCCTAGCGGTAAGGCCGTAGATTTAAATGTGAAGTCGCTTTGCATCATCGTCATCACAGCCCCTATAACACAGAGTCCTACACCTCACCTGGAGGTAAGCCTTCCAGAAATTTCTGGAGTATTTGGCCTACACTCGCCACGGACGGGTTGGCGAGGGTCTGACTTTTATGATAATTTATAAGTGGAATCCACAAGTTGATATTATAGTGGAACTGGAACCGACACGGCTTAACGTGCTCTCCGAAGCACTCGGAAACAGTGGTGTTGTAAATTTATATATATGCATACAAAAATAATGGTTTCACTAATTAGTCATTATTAATTAGTGAATTTTTCATCATCCTTATATAATTTTCATTATTACTTAGTTGCTTGGTTTTAAATTTAGACAGCCGATTTCTTCATGTTAGTTTGAAACCACTAAGAAAAGATCCTTTTTTGTATACGAAGGTTATTTCTCATTGCACGCTAGATTTCTTAATTTTTAATCGAATAACCACAAAAAAGATAGGATTAATGAAAAAGTTTCATTAGAGCATGCAGCAAATTCTCGTTATTTAGTCGATTTTTTTTTTCAATAATAATTGTACTTTTCTTTTGATTTCACTTAATGTTAGTTTTATATGTATTTATTTCAAACAAAATTTTTATTAAATAAACTACTTATATTATAACAAAAATTAAATATAACCTAAAAAAATAAATTTATTAAATAAAAACTAAATACAAAAAAATAGCTCCTCCAAATCGCTCTCCTGTGACATGGTGCCCAATACTCTAGCAGCGGTCCCCCTCTGAATTAAGATACTTAATTTTAAAAACTGGCAGCCTTATTGTCACCATATACAATTATGAGCCTTGGAACAATTTCTTTATAGAAAGCTTTCAATTGTGATCCCCACGGGCCCATCGTTTCTACAGCAAACGTCGAAAATAAGTAACTATTGCAAATCGTTTCATATTTTTGACGCTTGCTGATCTGCGCTTGTTCCGCTGCTCTACACCACCGTCTGCTCAGCCACACCAGGGATTGGCCCAATCTGCAAGGGACTAATGTTTTATATTCTTCTGTTCTATATATTTTTTTAATATATTTTATTTATTGTATAGTTCAATGATGAATCAATAAATAAAAAGCTGCGCGAAAAAACTGCCAGCCCGCTTGTCACATATAGCGTTAACCAGCCGCTTAGACAGTTCTATAAAGAACTTTTTAGCGCTTGGTCCCCATGGTGCCATTGTCTCAAGTACTCTCAAGACCAAAAGACACAAATAGGTAGGCATTAGCAACAGACTCGTATTTGCGACATTTGGCCTTTTCAGCTGAGTCCCCTGACAGAGGCATGTCATGAGGCATGAGACCGAGCAAGGTCCGGGTCGACACCGTCCTACACCAATGCTTGACACATGGACCACGGCACCAAAGTCATTCCATCGGGTCTTTTACCATCACTGCGCGAGATCCCAGACGGTTCAAGAACCGAAGGGATCCCGGCAGTAACCAAAGCCCGGTGAAATAAAGTTTCATAATCATCAAGTTTGCTAATTCACTTTTCGGTTATAGGCCTGTTGATTCGTAGAAGACTATTCACCATTAAGCCGATTAAGTAATAAAAATCATTTGATGAAATCAGAAAGATCAAAGTTTGATATCTTATTGATTCTCTCAGAAAACCCAGCACAAAGCATCTTATATTTTTAACAAAACGTTTTTTTACAAGAATAATCCATTAGTAAGTAAAAGATTTTTCAATTTATTAAAGCAAATAATATCTTATGTTAAGAAGAAGAAAAATTAAATGTCAACTTCGTATTTTAATCCGTGAGAAAGGAAATTTGTCTTATATTTTTTTTTCAGAAATCTATTGCTTTGGTCGTATTATTCGATTATTGTTTACTAGCTGTTTTGCCCGGCTTTGCCTGTGTAAACGGTGACACAAAATTAATTTCGTTGCGCATTATTTTGATTATCCTATATCTCCTAAGGTATCCATTTAATTTGCATGGTATAAAAGGAAAAAAAAACTTCATGAAATGCTTAAGCCAACTAACGTATTTAATTAAATTAAATTAAGTAATAGGTATTGTTATTATTATTATTATTTTTGCTTTTTTTACTTTTTAATTAATGTGTATACTACTAACATAGTTCTAAGTTGGAATGTTACTAATAATTATGGAATTAATTCTGAAATAAATACACACATCAAAAAAGTCTAGGGATCAAGCATGTTTATGCGGATTTCTTGTGATTGAGATGTGGCTTTGTAATAAATTTATGATTTTATAAATTTATATGGATCCTTTTTGGTGCATTTCATAATTTAAAACAGGAACTGTCAATCAAATTCGAGTAAAAGATGAAAATCAGCTGTCAATATTTTCCCTATAAAAACATAAGACGCATTGAAGACATTATTAGTGCTACTGTTTCCCTACTACTGATTAAAACCAACGTTATTATGGAGCGGCGACGTCATTTAAGCAGGGAAGAAATGATCAGAGCCGTGGGAATGATAGAAGCTGGTTCCCGGCAACGTACTGTGGCTTTAGCTCTGAATACAAGTCAGAGTGTTATCAGTCGACTTTGGACACGTTACCGAACCACTGGTACCGTGGCTGAGCGCCATGGAGGACGGTGTCGCTGCACCACACGGAGACAAGACCGATACATTCAAATCACAGCTCGAAGAACTCCAACAATAACCGCCATGATGTTAGCCGTGAGCCTTCATCGCTCTTCAGGGAACTTAATTAGCGACCAAACAGTCAGAAACCGCTTGCATGAAGTGAACCTTCATTCCCGAAGACCGCTACGGGTACCACCTATAGCAATGCACAATCGTAGGACTCGATATCAATGGGCTCTTGAACACAGAAATTGGACAGAAGAACAATGGCGTTTCGTGTGCTTTTCTGATGAGTCTCGTTTTGGTATGAGGCCGGATACAAGACGTATACGACACTGGAGAACCCCTGGACGCCAACAGCGATTAAAATCCTGCCAGGAAGTCCATCCTTATAGTGGTGGAACCATAATGGTATGGGCGGGTATTTCGATCGGCGGAAGAACTGAGTTGATTTGGATCAGAGGCAACCTCAACGCTCAAATTTATGCTGAGACGGTTGTATCAGACGTCATCGTTCCTCTACAAGTGCATATCGGTCCCTTATTTCAGTTAATGCATGATAATGCACGACCGCACACCGCAAGAGTTGTAAGACAGACTCTCGCCGCAGCTAACATCAATGTCCTGCCCTGGCCTGCTCAGTCGCCAGACTTGAACCCGATTGAGCATGCATGGGATATTCTTCAGAGAAGAGCTCTGCCGAATATGGAGGGTATCCAGTCGCAAGAAGACCTTTTTTTGTTGTTGCAACGAACATGGGCGGCCATTCCACAGCGTGATTTGGATGAACTCATTTTGAGTATGCCAAACCGATGTTCTTGTGTTGTTAGTGTTCGCGGTAGAAACACGGATTATTAATTGTTTAAGTTACCCAATAAAATTAAAAAAAAAACTGTTATTTCAGTCTTTTTTTCGAACTTTAATGTTAGTGGTTCAAATGTCAAAAATCCCTTTATTAGGAAAATGGCAATTTTTTTTACTAATGCAAAGGTGACTTGGTTTATCGTTACTGTAGACAAACGAAAACATTTTATTTGATCAATCCTTAAAGAAAATTTTAATGAATATCAATTAGGAGAAAAGTTATTGCAAAAATATATGTTGATCCCTAGACACTTTTGATGTGTGTAATTATTTATTATTATTAAAATAATGGGGATTAATACTTCCCAATTACCGCTTTTTCATTGCCCATTCAGACGGCTTATTTTTCACATATTGTAAAGTTGTTCCTAATTGAACATACATTTAGTCAAAATTATGACAGTTGATGTAAACTCCACTTTACAAAATAACAAATTGCTGTTTGTTTGCCGAGACTTCCAAGAATGTTTGCATCATTTTCTACACGTACTAAGTAAACAGAATGGATTTTTGAGACGAGTCAGTAAGGGCAAGTACCTTAACCTTTTTGCAGAAAAACGTTGCTAGGAAACCATTAATATTTTTTTGAGATATGCTGAACTGCATTCACAGTCGCTCGGCACACGTCGCCCGGCATCGTGTGGCTCGGGTCTTACTCTAAAAGGACATTATTCATCTTGTATGGGGACAGTTATATATTTTAGGTATATTATATATATATATATATATTTAAATCCTTCAAAATCAAAATTAATCGTTTATTTATAAACTTTTGGTACATTTATAAAGGGTGGTAAAATATTGGTGTGCTACAAAAGTCAACCTTTATCAGGTATATAAATATTTCTAAATAATTTATTTATTTATTAAGACTCAAACAACAGTATATATACTTAACATTAGATTATTACACAGTTTGAAAACTTATCTAGTACATAAACTTTTTACAGTTGAGCACAGCATTTGTCAACTTGTATTTTTCGAATTAAAGTTCAAAAAAGAAGCAAACAAAATTAAGCTAATAAACTTATAACTATATATGTATTTACAATTTAAATTAAAAACTAATATATATATATACATATATTTTAACATTATGGACTTTCCAGACATATTGCAATGCTTACCTATTTATTTGAATTGAATATTATTTTAGTTTCCTGTGAGATTTCGGAAATAATGAATTTAACTAATAATATAATATTTCAAAAGTTACACAATGTTAACAATATTATGTCAATGGTAAAATAATATGACAATAAAAAATAATAAATTATAAAGTATCCTTGAGAAAGTCGTCTATGTTATAGTACCCTTGTTTGCCAATAGGTCAAATAAAATTATTTTAATTATTTTATTTTCATGATTTTTAAGGTGATCCGGGAGCTTATTAAATAACGTAGCTTTGACGTAGCCTTGATGTTATATAGTATGTAAAATGTTTTAAATATCATAATGACAGCTCTAGTACTAAGTGTATATAGTACTAGTTGACCCGGCGAACTTCGTACCGCCTGACAGTCAATGATTGTCATTATTAATAATAATAATTAAATTCAATTCGTTTATTTTTGCAAGTAGGCATAGGACAAAAAGATATGTATTCTGCACTTTTACACGTCAATTTTTACAATGTTGATCTAAAACGATATAATTTTATAGTACATATTGGTGAATCTGGAGCAGTACATGATAACCATCATTTGGAAAGAGAAACAATAAAATAACAAAATTATAAATACAGAATAAAAAAATAAAATTTACGAAAAAATATAATACTCACACAAAACAATTTTCAAAACAAATCACAGACCAATGGGTTTGACAGTGGTTATTTCTTAAAATTAAATATATATATATATATATTTTGCAAAGTTATTTATTCAACGAAGATATTAAAATTAATTACATACATACATATCTTCATGCCAGATCCCTTGCGGGGTAGGCAGAGACAATTGAGCGCCATTTGACACGATCACGACATACTTCTTTCGCTTCGTCGACATTCATTATAAAAATTTGCTTTACAAACACTTTCACAAAAAGCAAGACGAATCTACATAACTTTACAGAGTCCGTATATTATATATATGTACAAATAATACATACAATAATATACGATATATATATATATATATATCGTATATTATTGTATGTATTATTTGTATATATATATATATATATATAGGATAGGTATATTTATATTTTAATATTATTATTAATAAATTAATGCAGTAGAAATGAGGTCTTTACGTCGGATATGCGGCGTAACTTTGATGGACCGTATACGTAATAACGAAATACGCAAAAGGGTAGGTATAAAAGAAAGCATAGGTACAAAAATAAAGAAAGGCATGCTCCGTTATTTCGGGCATGTCGAAAGGATGAGCGAAGAGAGATTGACGAACCAGATATATAATGCGAAAGTTGTGGATAAAAGAGGCCCTGGCAGACCAAGACTATCTGCCTATCATGATCAAATAAATAAAACATTAGCTGAAGGTGAATTAAAAAGCCATCGAAACAAGAGGGCATGTATGAAGAGGTTGATGAATGTCGAAGAAGCGAAAGAGGTATGTCGTGATCGTGACAAGTGGCGCTCAATTGTCTCTGCCTACCCCGCAAGGGATTTGGCGTGAAGATATGTATGTATGTAATAAATGAACCAATTATATTATATATAAATTTACTTCGTTTGTTATATTCAAGTAGGGATGAAATATTAATAGGAAATAGAACTCGGTGTGAAATAAGAGAGGAGATGAACAAGGAACGGTCATATAAGGGACAAGAGAAAAATATGTGATTCATATCCTCCACGTCCAATCCACATTCACACATGTCGCTGTAAATAGAGGTTCTACCAATGACACCTGAAGCCTAAAAAAAATATTTGCTGTCTTAACAATTACATGCGGTATAGTAAAGATAACATTAAATTCAATAAAAGTACCTATCGAAACTACTCTTATTATTTTTATGAAAATGGAATCCTTTGTAGTGAAGTGATCAACATACATATGTATAAGCAAAACATTCTTATGTTTTTATAGACCTCAGCATTATCCTTAAAATACTGAACCTTTGACTGTTTCTCCCCACGTTAAGTACAACGTCAACTATTGATTATATCAAATTAAATTAATATGATATTCATTAAAATTAGTCACGAGCTTGTTTGTCACGGTCGTGTACCTAAATGGTTACAGTTTGGTAATGTAGAAGATAATATTAGACATGAGTCACGACAAACCCTTTACATGGAAAAGCTTGGTAATTGAAAGGCTATAATGTAACAGGAGAGAGAGGAGACAAAGATGATGATTTCTTAGCAATACATGGATTTACTGTGCGGCTGTTGAGTTTATCGTTTGTGTGAATATTCTGTTGAGTCCCTCGGTCTGTGAGTCATCACGGTTTAAGGTTGTACCTCGTTTTTAATTTCGCATGGACAAATTTTTTTCTAACTGTCAATTCATGAGCCCGTGTCTCTCCACTGCTGGATATAGGCCTTCGCCAAGGCTCAAATCCCCCACCAGCGACCGTAGTTTAGACAGTAGCCATCAACGGCCACTTCATAAATTTATTTTTTTGATTGTATTTAGCCAACCCATCACATTGCTTTTGTTAGTACATTTAATAAAAAGTAAATTTTATTCGGATAACAGATAGGTTGAAATGAATAATTGTTAATGTTAGAAACATAGTAGGTACAGGGATGTTAATTGTTATATGTAATTATATCATATGCTTCGCTATTTCTAGCATCTCTATGGTGAAGGTCGCCTTTCTACGTACCTTGTACTATTAAAAGTATTGTCATTCGATGTAAATTGTTTTTTTTTATTAATATTTATTTTTGGAAAAAAATACAGTCCTAAATGTTGTATTAAAAAAAAACATTGTGAAGCCTTACAAATGTTTACTACATTAACGATATACTCCTAGTGCGTGTCGCACGTTGAAGATGTTGAATGCTCTTCCAGCATGTGCGTTCGCTTATGATCTGGAGCATTTCATGCCAAGTGTGAAAAAGCATCTTATTAGGCTGGTATAGTGGTAGGGTCACTGAAGTATTTAATCAGCGTAAGTGTAATTATTTTAAAATAGCGATGAGTGTTGAA
The DNA here is from genome assembly GCA_910589645.1 of Tinea semifulvella. Classification (NCBI taxonomy): domain Eukaryota; kingdom Metazoa; phylum Arthropoda; class Insecta; order Lepidoptera; family Tineidae; genus Tinea; species Tinea semifulvella. The sequence goes on from OU342599.1 coordinate 11,582,753, forward strand.
ATGACTTGCAATTTTTTAAAACTCGAATTAGTACCTATGAGGGTTAATTGATATAATGATAGTGGCCTATTACATGTAGTTAGGCGGGAACATAGACCTGTATTATACGGACGGGGACATCACACTTTGGCCCTAAAAGGAAAGCTTGGGACTAATAGTATTTGTATTTTTTTGGACACTAAACTTCATCATTACAGCCCCTATAACATAGTCCTACACCTCCACTGTTGGAGATGGCCTATCCAGATTTTTTTTGAACTCACCACGCTGGACAGATGGATTGGCGACGGTCTTATATTATATTTTTTTACATAGCAACTTCAACAGACAGGCTCCATTAAAAACCGAAACAGATTTAAATCTTCCTAACAATGATTCCAGACTGTTAAAGTTGCTATATAAAAAAATATATAAAATTATTTAAATTGTTTAGTTTTTGAACTTTTTGGCGAAGGAACCCTTGGCCTTGTTTTGTTCGTTAAGTTTAAACTTTAGAATCATCAAAATAGGCCGACGCGTTTGGTTTCCAATGTGCCACAAAGAAAGAAACTTACATACATACATATATACATACATACATACATAAGCTGTTAAACACTTAACCCTTCTTTGCGTCGCGCAGTCATTTAAAACAGTTTTCACAACTAATAATAATTTGAATAATTTCAAAAGCACCTCCTCAAGACTAATGCCAGTAGCTCCTATCATTTGTCCTACGTATCAGGTGGGCTCGAAGTATTTTTTTTTTCAATACATGTCTATGGCAATGATGATATGCTAACGAACCGACACGGACTAGCATTGGCCACGGTGCGTCCAACTAACTATGCTAGGGCGGGCCTTTGTTTGTCGTAAAATCTTTATCATTACCTAAAGGCTAAATCACACAGACTTGGCGGCCGCAAGAATGTTGCATTGTCGTTCATTTAAACGACACCCGAAAATCGTCGCCTATGTGCTTTGGCCTTATATCGTTAAATCTGGTTCTTTTTTAGTTGAAGAGGGTTTTTTTAGTTTATTATAGATTATTCAACTCAAAGTTTACTTGGGGAATGTAGTCTATTAACTTTATAGGAAATATTACGGACATTTTGGACGTATTTTGACTTTCATTTTACCTAATTTTCTACCTAGTCTTCTTATTCGCTATACTCTTGGCAGAGTGGTCGTGGTCGCCATTTAAGTGCTTGTGGCATTTGAGTTTAACAAGCCGTAGCCACTCTCGCGCCGCAGCTTTCCTGGTGCACTCATGAAGGGGATGATCCATTGCAGCCTTCACCTTAGTCTATCTCATCGGAGACCTCATCCTCTTGTCATTAACTTTTCCCCAAACTACCAGACGCTCGATAGATGTTTATCACGCCGTGACACGATATGATACGATGTGATATTGTACAGAAAAATATTTAAAAAAAAAACACAAGGATCGAGGAAAGGTGTTGTCTGATCCCCAGTTCCTCCAGTATGGATTTGTTGGTCCATGATATGCCCAACATTCTCTGCCAACACCACCTAATATCTATTAGACATGAAATGTATAATGCTATAAAAAGCGGAGTTTTCGTATTTAAGAGTGGAAAGAACGCGGCAGACCATGTTCCTCCGGTTATGCTCAACGGTGCGCCTCTGCTGGTGGTGCGAAATTTTAAATATCTTGGGCACATTGTCACGGACGACATGTCCGATGATACAGACATGGAGAGAGAGCGCAGGGCGCTGGCGGTCAGGGGGAATATGCTTACACGCAGATTCGCACGGTGCTCGACAGATGTCAAAATATCACTATTTAAGGCATATTGCCAAAGTTTTTACTCGAGCAGTCTGTGGACGAAATACTCCCGCCGGGTAGCCAGCGCGCTGCGCGTGCAGTATAACAACGTGTTCAGGATGCTGCCGCGGCTGCCGAGATTCTGCAGCGCGTCTGGAATGTTCGCTGAAGCCTGTACTGATGGCTTTCCAGCGATTATTCGCAAAAAAAAGCTTCTTTTTTCCAACGAGTGCGGAACAGTAGCAACAGTATCCTGAGCATGATTGCATCTCGCCATGACTGCCCGATCCAAGATCATTGGGTTAAGATTATGTTGTGTGCGTCAGTATAGGTTAAGTAGTTAGGTTTAGTATGTAAATTAATTGTAGTTTTAGGCTTAAAATGTGAGTATTTTTTATTTTATTGTAAATTGTATTTTATATGGGTAATGCCTGAAATAAATGATGTTAAATTGAAAAATAGAAAATACATTAATTACGACTTACCTCTATTTTACTAAAACAAATCCTTTTATTTTTAAATTTCCGTAATTTATTTTTAAGAAAGTTAATAGACTTTATTTCTTATAAGTACACTCATTCAGTAAGTCTATGTAAATATCACCATGGCAAGCTTACAATATTATAGGCTGGGGCCATTACCTTTTTGAGATGAAAAAAATAGTAGCAGGCAACAGCTGGCTGAAATATATAGTTGAGGTCATAAACAATGAAAAAAAAACTTTCGAACTTGAGATTAAGGGAAGTAGTGAAATGGGGTGCTATTTAAGGGATGAAAACCGTTTTTCGTTAATTGTGGCGGAACGAGACCTCCTAGCGAAAAGTGTTTTATACAAAAGTTGTAGATAATAAAAAAATCGAAAACTTTTATTATAAATATTTTTCGACATAACCTCAAAGTTTTCGAGAAAATGACGAAAAACCGATTTTTCTGTTTTTTATTTTTTTTGCGCATGGAAATTATTTAATTTAAATGAAACTTTGTGAAAATACGTAATTATTTGCACACAATAAGCATGATTTTTTTCAATCATGGAAAATTAATATTTTTCGAGATTTCACTATTTTTCCGAAAAAACACCCTTATCTTTGGTGAACAACTTTATTGATTTTTTTTTGGTTTCTGATGTTTTACAAGGTCTTATTTTTTTCGTCGTGATGTCTACTTTCAAATCTGCAGTCTGGTATATCGATTTTAATTATTCCTTGTTATTTAGTAGTTTAAAATTAAGAAAAACCGAAAAAAAAAATCGAATCACGAACTTACCGATTTTTTTCATTATTTTCAATTTTTTAGCATATTTATGTTAATAATTTATAATATTTTGATGAAATAACTTACTTTGGTATAAAATGAATAAATTTAAATGAATTTATTTATTGGAAACAACGCTATAATTTAATAGAAAAAAAAATAACAAAATAATGTTAGGTATTAAAAAAAAAAAAATTACAAAATTTAAAATTTCACAGCATACAGGTATTTGAAATGCCCGCCAAAAACGACTGAAGGTTGGGGAGAAAGAGGGGTAGGATAAAGTGAGCCTGTACAAGAGCAGCAGAGCTCGTTCTGTTGTAGTAGTAAATTTCTATTCGACTAGTTGTGTGAAAATATTTTTTCAGTTGTTGATGCGTCCTTTGTTAACACACGTGGTGATTAAGATTTCAATTAAAATTAAACAAATTATTATTTGACAGTAGTTTACTGCCGTTGGATAGTAACAAAGTAAGTTGAGTATTAATTTTATAGCCTTTAACATTGTCAGTAGCTTTTATCATTTTAATATTATTGTAAATTCATACATGATAATTACAATTCTTAAATGTTACAATAATGTTTTGTTTTGATGTGTACGCTTGAAGCTACAACTATTAGCCTTAATTTCACCAAAACCGAATTAACATTTCAGAAAAATATTAAAATTATTAAAGTACTTATGATTTCCATATAAATGTTAAGTTTCATGAAGTTTTCCCTACCTTTCCGTGATGAACTTCATTTAAATTTATTCATTTTATATCAAAGTAAGTTATTTCATCAAAATATTATAAATTATTAACATAAATATGCTAAAAAATTGAAAATAATGAAAAAAATCGGTAAGTTCGAGATTCGAATTTTTTTTTTTCGGTTAATTTTAAGCTACTAAATAACAATGAATAATTAAAATCGATATACCATTTGAAAGTAGACATCACGACGAAAAAAAAAAGACCTTGTACAATACCAGAAACAAAAAAAAAACAATAAAGTTGTTCACCAAAGATAAGGGTGTTTTTTCGGAAAAATGGTGAAATCTCGAAAAATATTAATTTTCCATAATTGAAAAAATTCATGCTTATTGTGTGTAAATAATTACGTGTTTTCACAAAGTTTCATTAAAATTAAATAATTTTCACGCGAGAAAAAAATAAAAAACAGAAAAATCGGTTTTTCGTCAATTTCTCGTAAACTTTGAGGTTATGTCGAAAAATATATATAATAAATGTTTTAGATTTTTTTATTATCTACAACTTTTGTATGAAATACTTTTCTCTAGAAGGTCTCGTTCCGCCACGAATAACGAAAAACGGTTTTCATCCCTTAAATAGCACCCCATTTCACTACTTCCCTTAATCTCAAGTTCGAAAGTTTTTTTTTTCATTGTTTATGATCTCAACTACATATTCCAGACGGCCGTTGCCTGTTACTAATTTTTTTTTTTTTTAGCTATAAAAATCCGTAACGGCCCCAGCCTATAGTTCTCCTTGAAAGTAAACAATTGCATTTGACATCATTGCAAATGGCACATACCTTCAACGAGAACAATAAATAGATGTTAGGCGGACTGGATAGTGGTCAATTGCCCAGTCAGAGAAAGTATCATCGCTCGCGCCGATAAACCCAGTAAAGTGTATCCACACGTTTCAGGATCATCGAATTGCCGTCGAGCCGGCATAATGTCCTCTTAGCGTTCTCTGTCTCCTTTACTCTGTTTTAAATGAGCCTGCAACACCGAAATACCTCAAGGCCTATCTCTCTTCTTTTCATGATAAATCTCTCCGATCTTCTCACAACTCACATCTTTTCGTTCCTTCTCATCATTCCTGATTTGTTTCGAATTACCTATTAATATAAGGCAGGCATCTACCAGATCATCATTCAAAAAACTGGTCTACTCACATTTTCTAAATAGCTCTAAACAAAATTTGTAAGTTGTATATAAATATGTATGTTTATTATTGTGTATGTATTAGTATTTAGTATATTTATAAGTAGATTATATATAAGTAAGTTTATTATATAAGTATTTATATCTAATTGTTGTGTCACTTATTATATATAAGTATATATAGTCCTAGTCCACGGAGGCAGTCTATTATTAATATACATTATTAATTGAAAATGACATACTAAAGTCTGTTGGCGAAGACAACTTAAAACAAAATTTAATTAAACTTGCTAAAAAGTTTTGTAAATCCAATCGGATTTGCAGATGTAAATTGAAAACGCCGCTTCAATTGAGGAAAATGTTGTTAAATAAACAAGCTTTGGGCTAAAGCTGCGAAAGTGGAGTAAAAAAATTAAAAGAATAACAGTTCTAGATTGATTCCCAGTCACGATTAATTCGGTGAAGTTGAAAACATGTGATCCCGTGGATTCTGATTACTCTACGTGATTACGGTCGTGTTTATCAACACCGTTATTTACCATTAAAAACCTCATTAAATCCCAACCATACCCATCCCTTCATTATCATACAGCTAATTAATTAGCTAGGACCAACGTAGTCAGTTTGGCCGCAATATTTCACAAACTTGACAAATGTACCCGCTCCATCACATCAGATAAAATATTATTAAAACAAACAAATCAAAAATATACGATTCTGAAGAGTAAGCCGAAATCAATGCGAGCCGCGGTACATCGCTGCCGATGTCATTAGAGAACCCGTTTCGAAATAACAACCACTAATCTAACTATCAAAAGTAAACCTTATAGCTTTTAAATAAAGATAAAGTTAGTCAAATAAAAAAATCAAATGAATATTAAAATGTTCGTAGCTGCCATAGTTGAATAAACATAGTAGATACCGCATCAACCTTACGAACTTAAACATTTTTACGGTACGCGGAATGTGTTTTATGTTTACAGAAAGTCATGATACACCAATAGATGTATCAATGATATATTACACTGAAAATGACTGTTAAAATAAGAAAGTAAGAAAGTGATATAAAAAAAATAAAGCGAAATATGCTACTAAATTTCATCTCTAACAGCAGTGGGGACATCTGGCAATTACACTGAAGTGTGGGAGTGAAACCGGAATCGATGGCTTAACGTGCTCTCCGGGGCACGCGTACGGTGGTGTCGTAAATCTGTGACAAATGTACGCAACGAAAAAATAAATTCTCACAGGTACCTGTCGGGGTTCGAACCCACCTTTTTAGGGTGTTAAGGAAAGACTACTTACAACCGAGACACAACCGCTCTTCCAATCAAAACAAACCCAAAATTTCTATAATAAAAAAATGTAATTTATGACAATATTAAATATAAAATTGTCATAATGCATATTCCATTTAACATAAACTAAATATTGTTGTTTTAAAATATGGTCAATTTTTATATAAAACAAATAATAATAGTTTTATTTATTTTCTGTAAAATATATATTAATGGCGTACGAGTATGTAGTTTTCAGTATGTAGTCAAGCCTTTCAATTGTTACTAATACTAGATGATTTACTAAACAGACAGTGGGTTTATCCAGGTCCGGATATCTAATGGGTCTAGATTGAGGATGGGGACATTCCCTCGTTTTCCCCGGCAGGATCTCAGCGGGTAACCACCCACCCGTAATTCATGTATTTTTAGTGCTGGGCGCCGTTACTAGCACAACAGCGCCCGTGTGGCTCATGAATCCAGGAAGCTAGGTTCGACTGCTTCAGTTCTCCTCCAGGAGTACTTCTCTAGGAAGTGGTCTTCCTGCGTTGGCGGGCCGTGCGCTGATTTACTGAACCGAAATAAAGATTTATTTTTATTATTTTATAAAGTGTGTCATGTTACTGACTAAATGTGGTATCCTTACAGCCATTGATCTGTGGTAGCTGTAATTTAATGTAACAGTTAATATGACAGCGGGCATGAGCGAGCCAGCGGGTCGTCTGTGTATTATATTTATGTATTCACACCTGGAGGTCCGAGAGTATTTTATTTTGAGTTCCTGTCTTGGCTGATAGAGCACGGATCTTGAATCTAAAAACCTAACAATGGAAATGAAGAAATCTCATAAAAGTGTCACACGATAAACACAGGAAACGTAGAGTCTTGTCAAGCCGGCATAGTGTTAGAATCTGTCTAATGTCTAATAAGTCTTCGACGCGTAATAGCGTTTTATTTAAAGAAGGGTTATGTGTTTATCATCCTATATATGTACATATGTATGTATGTTGTTCCTTTGTGGCACACTGGATATCAAATGAGTTGGCCGATTTTCACGTTAATCTATTCGACTTCATAACGCGAATGTCACTGAAGATATGACGTTAATCAAATTTCATTGGCGACATATTGTCGAAAAGGTATTTAAAAATCATGTTGTGTTTACTCTTATAATTTTTCATTTAGAGTGACTATACAGTCAGGACCCATAGTTGAAAAGGTTTTTAATAAAAAATAGATAAAGCCACTAAGTAATAAAATATATAATAATAATATAATTATTTCAAGGTGTAGTTAAGCGGTTATCATTTTTTTTTGCGACGGAACCCTTGGCTTGTTTATTTCTTTTCAGTTTTTATTTGAAGTATTGTTTTTACGATTTCAGTTGCTACGTTTTTAAATCAGACAGCTGCTGAGAGCACACCACACGATGGTGGTATTTATGTGCCATTCGATAAATATGGGCTATTAATTACTGATTGTGATACAGTTTTGTTAATTCATCATGATTAATTTTGTGCCTTTGGGCTAAGCCGAGAGCAGAGGCTTGTGATTTTAATTCCCATGCATTTTGTTTGCCAGCTTCACAATTTGCACCTGTTGTGTTAAGGCTTAAGCACACCGAATGCGTGCATGCAGATACTATATATATCTATTTATATAGAATTGGTACAACAATATAAAAAAATAAATATAAAGGGAACAAACAAGTTAAAAGAGATTGCCCAAAACCAGGCCCCAACTATTTAGCAGCGTGCCTCAACTAAATACAATTCTATAATCATAACAATTAAATGTTTTTTTATTTTATTTTATTACAACATCTCTTTTACCCCAGCATTAAAATATAATTTAATTAAATAGTCAATTGGTTAAGATTTATGTATGAAATAGTTACAAAGCACTATTTATACGATTAGGTTCTTTATTATGATCAGGTACTTTATTATAGATAAAACACAGGATTTAAAATCGGCGGGATCGAAACTATGTAATTATAAACGTAAAAAAAAGTTTTTGTCAATTGTCGTTATGCTAGGGTAAAATTAATAAAATTAATTACAGATTATGAAAACACAATTTATTAACTTTTAAATAAAGGATGGAGATGAATCTAAGAAAAATGGGCATTCTCATTTTATCAATTTAAAACTATTGTACGTAACTGCTTTAGTTGTCTCAAATAATGCTTGTGGATGATAATGATGAGGATGAGGACACGGGGTATTCTTGATGGTCCAACGTGACCTCATTCTGGTGAGCACAGCCGGCTCGCTTGCTGGCCGTATGTGATGAGCCGCCTGTGTCGCCAAGACGTAATTTTGTCGACACAGCGATGTGCGGTAAAACCGTAAAGTTTTCATGTATTTTAAATTGTCAATGATTGTAATTTTGTTTGTTGCAACAAAATAAATAAATGTTACTACATCTTGGAAGTGGTTCCGTATTTGCCCATGAATACTCGCCCCGAATTTTATTTTCCGCACTCGCCACGTTATATATTCCTAACTTGCCCAAAAACATATTGACTTTGAATTTATCGTCATAAATACAGCAAATTTTTGTACCTACTTTTTATTGCAATTACGAAATGTATTATTTTAATTAAAATGCATCCGTATTACACATCTACGTTGGATTTTATGTGTAATTATTTATACCTATTACCTGCCCCTGACATCGAAAAAATGTATGCAGTAAGTATCACGAAATGTGACTTTGCGTCCACCTGATAGTAATTGGCGCGCAAGGTCCATGAATGTTACCAACCGAATCAGACACTCATGACTGAAATCAGTCCCCAATACTATGCCGGTTTGACCGGGCATGATGGCAACTTAAAACTGATCCCGAAACGTGTGGATACACTTTATTGGGTTAATCGCCACGAACGGTGGATACTTCTCGCCCTGACAGACTGGGAAAATTACCACTATCAGTCCGCCTACCACCTATGATGACAATCACCTTAGAAGAAAGGATAAACAATTCATTATGTAAATTAAAGTCATGTTAAGTGAAATTCATCTGCCACTGTGTTTACTTATTAATGTTTTTTTGGTCTCCCCTATTTATTTATACTATATGATAATAATTCTGTCACACATCATTTGAAAACTCTCAGCGTCATTTTTGGGGCAAATAAGGAATATTAAAACAGCATGGGACGAATAAGGAATTGTAGTTGGGTATATTTAATGTTGGGCAAATATTGTGAGGCAAATGCGGAAGCACCATCTTGGTAACTGTGCGCTTGATTTGGTCCGTCTGTCATCGTTATTAAATTAGCCATCTCAAATTAGTACCTACTCTTGTGCAAACTGCCCGCTGGTCAGCAATAATGGATTTGCGAGAATGTTCCGTTTCAGTTGGTAACGAACAGACCCACAAAAACTTATTCACTTCCCAACTCCACACAAAAAAGCTATAGGTAGCCATAGACATATATCGTCGCTTTAAAGAAAAGAAGAAGCTATTATGGATACGTCTTAGAGTGACCTTCACCGATTATGTATTCGATTTTTTTTATTTTTTATTAATAAATATCAAATGTAACGGTAATCGTCATGGGTTGCGGAACGAAATTTAATATTTATTTATTTTTATAAAATATCACGCTTATATATTAAACATGTGAATAATGTAGCACTATTTCTACTTTCTTTCACAAGCCAAAGAGATTTTATATTATTTTGACAATACAATTAAAACAGAAATATGAGTAAAATATAGTAATTAGACTAGCAAAAGTAAAATAAAAATAATAATGATAATAAATAAGTGAAAACCAATAGGTTAATAAGTGTTTACATAAATGTTACAATAATAAAATTAAATAAAATTTTGCTGTTTTTAAACTGGTTCAGGCTTTAAAATAATTTGTAGCCTATAGGAGATTGTTGAAGCACGTTAATCTGGTTCCACTAATACGTTTGTGTTTATGGAATGTATAATAAATTGTCATTAAAATTGACATCAGACCCTTGCCAACCCGTCTGGCCAGTGTGGCAAGTATAGGCTAATTTTTTTTGAAATTCTGGAAGCTCTGTCACCAACAGGGGAAGTGTAGGACTCTGTGTTTTGGGAGCTGAAATATGATGATGAATAATGACGTTTATTCTAGCCTGGTCCTTTATCTACGTCTTTGGTTATAATCAAATAGAATGATTACAAATCCAAATCCAATTTGAAAATGTAATGAAATCACAAAAATAAATAGTGTATAATGTTAACAAAATTTGTCCGATTGTATTCTACTACACTCTTGAGCAATGAAAACGGGACACTAACAAAAACTTCAACCGCTAACAAAAACTAGTTTAAAGAAAATTTTATTAACGAAATAACAAATAGAAAAAAGATGCACTACTTACAATTCTGTGTGTAACTTCCTCATTTGTAACAGAAAAATTAGCTTTAATATTATTGTTCTGTTTCTGTTATCAAAGACATCACAGTGTTTGAAAAGTCTTTAACCAATGCGACCTTCCAGTATTTGTACGGAGCAGAAACGTGGACACTGATATACGGTATGTTCCACAAGTTTAAGGTCACTCAGCGAGCTATGGAGAGAGCTATGCTCGGTATTTCTCTAATGGATAGAGTCCAAAACGATGAAACCCGTCAGAAAACTAAAATTGCATAGCCTTCAAAATTATTAAATTGAAGTAGTAATGGGCCGATTATCCAATTAGGCACAGCCAACTTTATTAAACATTCCTACAGACGCATTCAGCTAGGATGGGCGGCATTCGGGAAACTCCGGCACATCCTCTCATCATCTATAACACAATGTTTAAAGACGAAGGTCTTTAACCAGTGCGTCATCCAGGTAATGTCGTACGAAGCAGAGAGGTGAACATTGACAGTGGGTTTGGTCCATAAATTCAAGGTTGCTCAGCGAGCTATGGGAAGAGCTATGCTTGTTATTTCTCTAATAGATAGAATTCAAAACGTTGATATTCGTCGGATAACGAAAGTTACTGACGTATCTTTTAAAATTAGCAATGCAAGTGGCAATGGGCCGGATACGTCTGTCACAGAACCGATGACAGATGAAGTACCTAGACTGCTCTGGAGTAGAGACCACATACAAAACGCAGAGTGGAATGACTCCCCGCCAGATGGATAGATGACCTGAATAAGGTGGGGGTTGGATGAGGGTGACAAAAGATCGTGTGAAATGGCGAACCTACATCCAGCAGTGGATACGCTGACGATGAAGATTATTGTTGGTAAGTTTTATTTATTAAAAAAAGACTTATCACTAAGCATTATTAATAGAAAATTTTATGTTACAAAAGTACACCAGTTCTAATTTCACTACAGGTGCACTCAAAATAGAAGAAATCTGACTTAATTTTTAACTTATATAACTATAACAAATTATAAAAAAAAACAAAATTCAAAACAGCTTAAGAACTAAAAGACAAGAGATTAATTGACAATTTTTAAACTTCCCCCTCTAAATAAATATGTTTATAATAAATTCATTTATAAGTAAAGTAAAGTATCATCACGACCGTTTCCCTATCGGGGTGGTCAGAAACCATGCTTATAAAGAAGCGGATTCACATTTAGCCAACTTTACTATAGGCCAATCATGACAAGTGGCAAGCTCGTCGATGTCTCCAGCGCGGCGTACCAAACTCGAGAAATATCACAAATAAATTAAATATTAATTAAATGTATTTTGTTATATTAATAAGTATTTTTGTGCCCGTCTAAAAATCGAACCCGGTACCTCCGAGTCTAAATCCACGGACTTAACCGCAAGACCACGGAGGCAGTTTTCATTTAATAAAGGAAACCTGAAAAATTTACAAAATCAAAATTTAAATTATCGTTTGAAATCAAATATTTTATTTGCAGGAAACATGGTAACAAACAATATTAGGTCTTATTAACAATAAAAGGTTCACATAGTTCGCCATAAGCATGCAAAAATTTACTACAACTCTTATAGAAGTAAAGTGAATAAAGAACTCAGCGTTGCTTCTTTAGTCACTTTACCTCACAAAAGCTTTTGTGTTGCTTAGAATAGTTATAGTATTAATGTAAAGTATAGAAACACTCCAGAACTAGCATCATGCAGTACTCTGCAGAATATTTTATAAGGCAATACTGTCCATACCTTTGGCACACAATTGTATATTTTAGCACTCATGTAGGAGGCGCTTCGTTTAAAGATTTTTAATTAAAGTATAGGCATTACTAAGGATATGTGAGTGATGGAACGTTTTCCATCATTATTACTTCGTTGATACAGACCAATATTTAACTTAACTAATTTACATGCCCCAAAGATCTACACACATGGTAAAGTAAGTATTATTTATTTTTTAAATAAAGGACGACAAGGGTCACTTTTTCTGTGCTATGAACATGCTCATTATATCGACTGAATTACCCCAAATTATAATGCCGTAGTGTAGCAGTGAGCAGACATAGCTGTGATATACCATGATGGCTGTGTCTATAGATGTCACTGATTTTATAGTTTTATGAGCGTATACACAGCTATTTATTTCCAGTTGCAATTATAATATAGTTTTTATTGCTCCCGGGTGTAGTTTATTTTTCATGTTGTTTGTACTTTCTAGAATTACACTATTACGTCACACTTTCGAAATTATTCCTCATTTTGCGCAGCGTCAAAAATGAATCACTTAGTAGGCTGCTTATCCACTAAAGATTTGCCGGGAAAATAAATGCTGTACCTCGCACATCGCCTCTGTGGTCTAGCCGTTTAGACTCGGAGGTACTGTCTTCGATACAATAAAAACTGGTCGGGATACTATAATTTAATTAATTTATAGTTTATCTCGACTTTTGTACGCATCTATGAGCTTGCCACTTGTCGTGATGGGATAAAAATCCAAACAAATTTATACCCTGTACGTACCGTTGGGATATAGTAGATATTATTAAGCCATTTTTTTATATATAACAAGATATTATATGATAGTAAATTTGTTGTAAAAAGAAGTAAAGTATCATCACGACCGTTTCGAGGTGGTCAGAAACCACGCTATATATATATATATATAGAAGCGGATCACATTTAGCCAACTTTACGAGTAGGCCAATCATGACAGGTGGCATGCTCGTCGATGTCTTTAGCTCAAACTCGAGAAATATAATTCAATTTATTTATTAAAATTAATGAATATTATTGTGTCCAGATCAGGAATCGAACCCGGTACCTCCTCGGTATTTATTTACATTAATAAATATTATTAGGACACAATACATTTAATTTATTTGTTATATTTCTCGAATTTGGTACGCTGGCGACATCGACGAGCTTGCCACTTGTCATGATTGGCCTATAGTAAAGTTGGCGAAATGTGAATCCGCTTCTTTAGAATCGTGGTTTCTGACCACCCCGGAAAGGAAATGGTCGTAATGATACTTTACTTTTTATTTATTTTAGTTCAAACATTGTCTATACATTCGTTTAGATCGCCAATGCTGCCATAATATTACAATTGAATGCAAGTGTTGCCAGAGTTAATTAAGTATGTACCTAACATACGTAATCGTTCATAGACGATACGTTTTTGGGCGATTGTGCATTTTGCCTCACCCTGATCCTTATCCTTGTAAATCTCTGATGGAAAATCTGCACCATCTGACGAAATCTAGCAAATTAACTATAGCGAAAACTTGATAGATTTGGTTTGATGTACATGGACGCTCCGCTGTGAGAACCGGCTTATCGTCAATTTTTACACAATCTAAATTTAATGGTCTTTAGCAAACTGAAGTAGCCGGAAAATTGCGAGATCGATTTGAATAAAGACGCGATGGAAAGTGTGGCTGTTTATTTTACCTAACTAATACTATCAGTGTATACTCGTACATACACTGCTGGAGGTTGGTCTTCCAAAACATACTTCTGGAGAATTTGGCTAATACTGGCTACGCTCGCTGCCTGGCTAGACCGGTTGGCGAGGAAGTTTTGCTACATCTTTAATTTTAAAAAGATGAATACCTAACCTAAACCATTCTTTTCAATCTTTTTTTTTCTCTTATATTAATTTCCGTAATACGCAGCAGCATCATCACATTGTTAATTTTATCACACACTCCTCATCATATCGACTAGGCTATCCACCATATGCCTTCGTCGAATACTCCAGTACTTCGGACACATTGCCAGAAAAGGAGGGAATAACCTGGAGAAACTTTTTGTTACTGGCAAGGTGGAAGGAAAGAGACCGAGAGGCCGTAGTCCGGTACGCTGGTCCGACCAAATCCGCTCCACCACCAACACTAGCGTCCATGATGCTGTGCATGCCGCCGAAGACAGGAACGGGTGGCGTGCTATCATCAAGACGCACACCAATTCATCGGGAGGTCACGACCCTCATCAATGAGGAAACACGACGCAAGGAAGGGAAGCCTCATCATGTAAGTAATTTTATTTATGTTATATTTGTATATCTATAGTATGACTTATTTATGTATTAGTATGTAAATTGTATGTAGATATTGGTATGTATATATTTATATTATAATTATATTTCTGTTTTAATTAAATTCCACCTATTTTTTATTTATTTTTTCCAGACAGGTTACACAGCGCCATCTAGTTTCCGTGGTAAGCTACGAGGCTTGTGTTACGGAAACTAGATGGTTGATAAACTACATATTATACTTTTTTTTGCACCTGTCTAAATATCCTATAGGTTTGGCTGTCACAGAATGCCTAGCGACATTAAGTCCGCCTTTGTACATAGTGCAATAAGGTTTTAAAATAAAATAAATATATACATTTGGTACTAGAGCTGAGTAGATGATATTTTTTATTTAAAAATGCATATAACAAGATGAATCATTTGCTAATGATGCCATTGACATTTTATATTATCTAGAGCAAGAACTCAACATAAAGGTTCGTTTGTTTGCAAAAAATGTACACTAGTTTGCGTGATTTACTTTTAAAATCCAAAGAAAGCATGGCGGTTGGTGAAATTTTAATCGTTGATCACGATGTAACCACCTGATCCCATCGGAGATGTCACCACTTTTATTTGGTCGTGGTGAACTGATTCTTCAAGCCTCTATTCGTTCAGGTTATTCGCAAAGGTGATTTACTGCTTTTGGCTTTTTTATTTTATAATAACAAGTGATAGCTTAATAGCTGTTTTATTTAACAAATGTATATTTTTCTTAAAATGTATTTACTTAAAAGTAAAAATTACAATTAATATAAATTAAACCTAATAAAAAATAAACTACAATGTATTGCCAATGCCCGCTCTATCTTTTTTGACGTTTTTGGTACCTTGAGATTTTAAGGTAAATGTTTAACTGACTTGTATTTATATAGCCATAGCTTGGAGGCTTGTTTTTAAAAACCTCGTTTACACGTATGAATAGATACTCAGAGGAAAGTATTGCAGACGGAGCCGTTTTGAAGTACTTGAGACGGATATAATTTTGGATAAACGTCGAGGAATCGATGTCTTTGTTGCGCTCAGACCAAACTTTACGACTGTAAAAAGAATCCGAGACTCGAAAAGGCTTACAATAAACACTATTGTACGTATTTTGTTTAATGCCTATTAACAATATTGATGTATTATTATAATATTAATATTTTAGGAAAAATAAGGGATTCGATTCCCGGACGGGACACAATAATTAAATTTATTTGTTAACTTAATATCTCTTGAGTCTGGTATGCTGGTAGAGACATCGACGAGCTTGCCATTTGTCATGATAGGCCTACAATAAACTTGGCTAAATATGAATCTGCTTCTTTAAAAGCGTGATTTCTGGCCTTTCCGAAAGGGATACAGTCGTGATGATATTTATTTTAATTTATTTCATTTAAAATTTTATTGTTTTAATATAAAAATACGTATGTAATAACAATATAATAAAACAGTCAAATAGTTTAAACTATGCACTTATAACTAATTAAATAATTACATAGTAATCATACTTAAACTACACAATAATAATACATAAATAATATAATACATGCATAAACTACTTAAATTATAAAAAAAATATCAAAATCGGCCCAGCAATAAAGGCTTGAAAGACGGACATGAGCGGGGGAAACTGGCAAATACGTTACGTTACGTTACGTTATCGAGTGCTTCTGTGGGGGCATGGGATAGAGGAACACGTTAAATTTATTATTGTTCTTAAATTAGCAGAGGTTTTGCGTTTCGTTGGCTTTCGGGTTGCACACGGGCAAGTAGCCTATCTTAAATCTGACAGGTACCACTGTACATCATAGGTACTCACAGGTGAATTTTAAATATATTTATTTATTTATTGTTGTTGTGTAATTCTGTATTTGTTTTATTTTAAATCTGATATAGCTGAGTTTTCCTTGCAGATTCCTTTCTCAGTCAGATTAAACGTTAACAGGTCACTAGAATCTGCTAAGCTGCTGGTCTTCTGCTAAAAGTCTTACTTTAACCCTATGGTTAGAATGTGCCGTTTCTTTGATGACATAAATAGGAAACATAGTGACCTAATTGACATATTTGACTCCAGGCTTGTGCACCTTAAGAAAAGTATCCAAGACATTATAAGAATAGATCGTAATTTCATTTGATTGCCTAATACGGAAAAGGGAATTAAATAAATCATTGGACATATACCTATTAGAAATATTATTATTCATTTAATTTGATTTTGACCTTTATATTATTTGATTTTTGACATTAAATAGCTACTGACAATTAATTTTTTTTTTTTTTTTGCACTGATAAATTGTGATTGGAGGTCGGTTTCAAAATCACCTCCTTTTCTCATACTGCAATATGATTAAGAAACCACCTCCTAACCTTACCATTGGAATGGTTGTAAAAATAGCAAGCTGTATGCTAAAATTTTTGAGATGAAGTCCAGATCTTAGTTAGTTGTGTGTATCTGTTTATATTTTGGTATGACTGCATCTTGTTATGAGCATCTAATTAATAAAAAAAATAAAATAAAAAAAAGCTTTCTCTTTGGACCACTTCTTTGCTTAGTCGTCCACTAACAAGAGTAGAATCATTAATAATAATTTAAATAATGACGTCACAAATGTCTGTAATAGGTTCACGTGAATAAAGATATTTTAACTTTGAAAAACATGCTTATTTTCTCGAAGCTTGTTACAATGGGCAGAATGTAAAACTGTGATTTTTATGCATTGGATTACGGTCGTAATGATACTTTTTTGCTTATAAAAATCTACTTAGTTTTAGGTTTCATACAAATCACTTGGGATTAAATAAATATTCAAGAAATGTATAAGGAGTCATATTTAACTAGACTTTTTGTAACACGAAGCGATGGTAATAAAATTGGTCCTAGGCGATAATTGGGTACCGATGCGTGAACATTATTTATTATCATAGACATTATATGTATCTACTAGCCGTTTGACCCGGCTTTGATGGTATCGGTACGAAAAAACAGTCGCTAAATCCTAACTATAGAATAAAAATTAAACCAGAAACCGCTTTACAAAAGACATTATTATTAATAATAATAATATAATTCTTTATTGCACACAAAATATAAAATAATGTACATAGGCGAGCGTATGGTATTCTCTACCAGCTGACCTTTGAGAGAGTGAGAAATTATTATAATGGGTAGCAGAGTACGAAATAGGAATAATAATAGTTAAAATCAATCATAAATATACTACCAATATATAATCAATAATTATTTAATTGCTCCCATTCTTGGACCTTGCGTACTGCTTACCATCAGGTGGGTGCGATGTCACATGTCGTGTTCAGTAAAAAAAAAAAAAAAAAAAAAAAAAAAAAGAAAAGTCATACTATATAATAAATACTTAAATTAAATGAATACTAATATAATAATTATCTATGTCAAGATGTGGAAATTAGATGTCATTTTGTTTTTATGTAAAGTATGTAATTAATAAATGTTTGAATATATTTAAAGAGCCTGTCTAAATGACAAGGGTAACCTGTTCCATTGGCGAGCTGCAGAAACAGTAAGAGAATCTGAATATCTGCTGGAAGAGTGAAGAGGAATTGAGAGTTGATTGTTTGTGAGCAGAGCGAAGGGAGAGGGAGTGCGAGTCACACAGATACTCGAAGATAAGACCGGTTGGCGAGGAAGTTTTGCTTAATAACTACATCTTTATAATTATAAAAAACCTTGTTATATTTGGGAAAATGCCTTTAATAGTATCTACAAACTATAATCCGATCGGTATTTATAATGTCCAATTAACTTATTATGTAGTTTAGGTATCAAAGCGTAGTAGGTAGGTAGGTAGGTGGTAATTTGCCCAGTCTGCTGGGGCGGGGAAGTATCCAACCAGATAAACCCGTAAAGTGTATCTACACGTTTCGGGTTTGTCGGCATACAATTTAAATTGTCGTCATGCCCAGTCAAGCCGACATAGTGTTAGAGAATGATGTCAGTCATGAGTATCTGATTCCAGATACAGATTCATGGACGTCGCGCGCCACTTACCATCAGTTGGTCGCAAGGTCACATATCGTGCTAGTATAAACAAAATATTTTCAAAATAACTTATTTATTTATTTAGACAACAAAAATCCACAGTTCAGGTAATGAGGGTAGGGTACACTTTAAATGGGGGCAATATAGGATTTAAACTATGTTAAAATTTGTGCAATTAGGTAAATAGTAAAAGTATAATTTGTCTTATTATTATTATTAATAAAAGTATTGTAAATACTAGACATTTTTTTATCACTACAAGTACACAGCTTAAATAAAAAACAAAATTATACATAAAAGACTTATTATTCGAAACGCCTCGATGTCTACGACAATCGACATGGTGCAATTAACTGAAAAATGTACAGAACGAAGTATAGCACCAACAAAGTCATAGCGACTCTACCAATACTTGTAATAAAGAAATCAATCAATACATTAGGCATTTCGAATCAATAAAATGAGAAAAAGCACGGGGCCTACCCTGAACGTACTAGATAAATAAATAGGCATCGCTATTAAACATTTATGAAACTTTTAGGTAATTTATTGCGGCTCGCAAATGTTTCTTTTATGGTAAGTAGCGCGCGAGGTACACTGGAATCAGACACTCATGACTGACATCAGTCCCCAACACTATGCCGGCTTGACTGGGCATGACGTCAATTCGAGCGTGATCCCGAAACGTGTGCATACACTTTACTGGGTTTATCGAAACGGGTGGATACTTCCCTGCCTCGGCAGACTGAGCAAATTACCAACATCAGTCCACCCACCACCTATTTGTTGTTCTCGTTGAAAGTATTTGCCATTTAAAATTATGTCAAATGCCAATTTTTACTTTCTAGGAGAACTAATATTGTAAGCTTGCCATTTATATAAAACTAACACGCTTTATACAAGACTTACTGTTAAGAATTCTGAGAATGGAAGAGCGGCTACAACCACACATGAAGGCGGCCCCGCTTCGACTGTGCCTCAACTACATCAGATGATCGCACTACCATGCAACGCCAAAGACTATCCAATAGCAACCTATACTTAACAACTGCGTAGCGTTTGTTTATTCGACTACAGGTTAAATATGATGGTTATATTTTTACTGTTTGTGCCTAAATCGAATTGCTTTTTGTAGTGTAACTCAAAATACCCGCCTGCACAATCTGGCAACTTTGCGCTACGCGAGGTAATGATGTTCTTTAGAAATAAATAACGAACCAATAAACATTAAAGATTATATATTATACGGTTGGATTTTCGACACGGGACAATAAGGACAAACCTTAGACCTTAACCGTTATAGTTACAGGAAAAGGTTCCTAGGAGACCATTCATAACTTTTTGAGATATGCTGAAATGCATTCAAAGTTAAAAAAAAAAAACAGTCTGCAAGAAAATGGTAATGTTAGATAAAAAAAATATGTTTAATGCCAATCGATCATGTTTCTTATAAGTATATATTTCATATAAAGTCTTTACTGGACCGACTAAGGTTTAAGTACTAGAAATGCCAGAAATCGCGAATAGGTTTTTCCAGACATTTTGTATGGAAAAATGATTAATCTAATCGAAATATTCTTTGTTGCCAACCAATTCTATTTCTTACTGTCACAAAAGTAGTCTTTGAGGACAACTGAAGTTTGAGTACAGAAACTACGGTAAGTCAACAAGACCGCGCTTACATGGAGGATAAGGTCGTTTATTAAATTAATTCCTGCCGGGGTGTTGTAAATGTATTATAAGTCAAATTTAAATTCAAAATAATTTATTCATCAAAAGGGTTAGTAAGTACAAAGTAAAAAAATAACATAATTAAGATAAGTAAAAGGTGTTAGTAACAACAATAAATCTCTGGTCAAGAATTATTAAACAACAAAAACATGTTGGACGTAAGAATACAAACCGGTTATTCAAAGAATAATAATAATAATAAATAAATAAAACCGGGTTAGTATGCTTGTATTTTTATGCGTATGGGTGTGTGATGTAAGTATGTCTATGTCGTAAATATATAGGAATTTAATAAATAAATGAAAGTGTAATGTGTGCTTGTGTGATGTAGGGTTCGTGTAGAATATATATATGTTAGACTATAGTTTAAGATAATTACAATAATAAAAATAAAGTAGGTGTATGTATAGGAGATAATAAGATAAGATAAGTAAGTACCTATTGGAACATTAATAAGAAGGGTTGAGGTTAAATTAGAATACAATATTAATATGCAATAAAAAAAAGTATAATAAATTTATTATAAGTGTACGTAAGAAGAGTGTATTGCGTCCGTGAAACGACATTTTAAGGAAAGTGTTCTTACAACCGAGCCAGCATGGTGTGCCATTTGCTACAGAAATTTATTTAAGAGTAGACCCACAGTGTTTTCAATGATCGGTTAGTTCTCATGGGTCGGCGGCTCGTGTGATGTGCAGAGTGGAGGTCGGCGTGTTTGATGCCACAGGTGTGATGTGAAGACAACGCGGCGCGGGAGGTGTTCTCAAAGAAAAGTATCTAAGGTTAACTCTCAGTTAAGATTTACCTATTCTTAGTTCCGGCGATAAAACAAATTGGTCCTATATTTTTAACGAAGAATAAAGTAGGCTGTATGTGTTCTGATCTTTATCTTTTTGATGCCAATAGTAACCAGTAGATCTATCGCACACAAACTCCGTTTTCATAACGAGAGGTGCGTTGTAGTGGAACTACAAATTGGAAGCTCGTATGTATGTTTACTCGATTAGATGGCATCGATTGCGTGCTAGAGCTACGGGTTTTTAAAATCTAACATTCATCGTAAAAAACACTTATATATTTAAGTTAAGCGTAACATTAATAATAATATATTTAATTGATTAGATATTTTTTCTTCGTATACCTATTACTATGTTAGTAACAATGACTTACACTAAAACTTGTAGACTAAAATTTTATGTTAGTGCCCTTATTCATATACGAGTATGTGCGCGTATCTTTGAAAGTGTACTTTTGTATTTCACTATGATGTTTACATTGGAGCTTCAAAAAGTGTCACTATATTTGACAGTCCACTCTATCCGATATGACCTTTAGCATATTGTTGGTGCTGCCTCTAATGACTAGAGTTTCAGTGAGTTTACACATGATAGCATAAAAACGTCAACACGAGTCTCAAACATTCCGGACGCACTGCAAAAACGTGGCAACCCCAATACACTTGTATGCTGGCTATACTCATAGTTGACCCACAGTCTGCAGGAGTAGAATTGGCAATATGCCCTGAATAATCTTAACCTATTTTGTGCAGCGAGAAAATATACAAATGCCTAAGCACATAGAAATGTTTCTTATAGAACCTACGAAATAATTATTGTTATTCATAGAGTTTAAAAAATAGTGTTACTTACACTTACACACGTAATGTGATGTTAGATATTGAATATGATGAGATGGTAAATAGACAATAGAACTAAAACGAAATCAGAAGAAATAACCAATAAATAACCTAAGATTAACTTGAAATGGCGTTACCGGCCCAAGTTCATCAGGTCAGTTAATTATAATAATAGTGGTCGCAGTTAAATCGATACCGACGATTGTTAACGAATTCGATACTCGTTATCAATGTGACTTGAGTTCTGGAAAAAATATGTTTTTCTTAAGAAAGGTGACCGTTAGAGTTATTTTTAATACCTAAATTATTATTATAGTAATTAATTATTTTCTCTTATATATTTTTTTTATTCCATTCTCCAGATGTTTATTGAGCCAAGTCTTACGTAATATATATATATATATGAGTTAATAAACATTAAATTCCAGATGTTGCATAATTTGATGCTTTTCTTGGAGTCACTCGAGAGCATTATAGTCCAAACACGTCGGGTATAATATGGGAGTTCACAGCGCGGTAAAACCGCAAAATAATTTTTTTTCGTTTTTTATAATTAGTCACAATGCAGCACATTATTAAACAAATCAACACTAGTTTTGACTAATAATATCCACAGTAAAGTAATTTACAAAACAACAAAAAAGACATGTTCGTGTAAAATGGCGCCAAGAACTTTCACATTCTTTTTTTGTTAATTCTCAAAGGGTCTAGTCCATACAGCCATGTCAGTCTTTTTTTAAGTAATAAGGTTATCATCAAATTCATTTGCTTACGTCATATTTTAGCACATTGTTTTACAAATAAAGCTACACATAGGCATGCTCATAGTTAGCACGAAAGCATGCTTTTATTGAGTAATTAGTACTCAGTACTTACAAGTACATGTGTCAAAGCATGATTATTTCCAGCGTTCTCAAAAATCAACATTAGTTCGATTTTCAAGCTTAAAAACATTATAATGCTGCTAACGTAAACAGCTGCGGAGTATGCTAGTTTTAATAGAACTTATATGCATGTTTTTTTTGTAGCATTTCTATCAGTATCTTAACTATATATATTTCTATATTTTTTACTATGTAAATGTACATTACAGATTCTAGGTCTAAACAATACATACTCGTATTTCATAACATACTTCAAACACAAGTGACTAGACTTTTTTTTACTTTCCAAATCCGTTGATGCGAACACATCGAAATTCTCATCGGACTGCACGATTTTGTTCAAACAAACGATTGCGCGGGGAACGGGGGCACTCTGGAGTAAGTGAACAAATACAAATCAACATTTGCAAACAGATTCGCGAAATACCGTAGTCCATATCTATACAACTTAATAAATAAAGAACTTAATATTTACCCATTAACAAAATTTTCATTAAAACAAAAACTCTTTACTTGGCTAAACACCTTAAACTATGAAGACACTGAAAATATATTAATAAGAATAAAATAATAAAAAAAAAAAAAAAAAAAAAACATGCACTTAAACAAATACTAACATACACAAACTTTACGTATATATTCCATATACGATGTAATTATGTAATATACTTTACATAAATCATACAAATAAAAACATAAATACACTCTTAAAAATTATATACACATAAATAGTAAATGAATTAAAATACTCACATATTTAAAATACGATCCTAATTACTACTTACTACACATATACAAAAAACTTAAAATAATAATTTGCCCATTCTAAATATATTTTAGATCTATGGTTGGAGGCTAACCGTTTCATTGAAAACAAGCACCGATGAATCACAACACGGTATACTTGGTCGTCAACTATCTTTTTTAACATCTACCTACATTTTCATTTACTAATTTAACTTTGCAATAATTATTTTGATTCATTGTCTACAAATAGTGTTACATTTTTGTATAAAAACATTAGGATGTTTCAATATATGTAATTAGGTAGTTTTTTATCTAATCTATTTTTAATATATATTTATCTTACTTATATGTATCTTATTTTATTTATATAAATACTATATTTTATGTATTCTATATAAAAAATAAAAATATTATTATGATTGCTTAAAGTTCATTTAATATCTATTTATTCCATCATAGTTTCTTAGGTGTATAAATACATATATCGAATCATACTCATTCCGCACTCAATGAATACTGCTTCCCGAAACACAGGTACTCTTCGTTCGGGTTTCAGGGTTTTACTAATGCTGGTGGATAGTTTACGTCACTCTATGATCTGCGTTAAATATTTGTCTTATACCTACTTCCTTATAAAATGTAAACTTGAACTCTTTGACTTCGAATAAAGATATTTTTATTTTTTATTTATTTAAATAGTCATGGCCGCGCGCGCGCAGGTATTTGTTAGGTACAAACAATGAAATTAATTTTAATATAGCAGGTAGATATATTTTACATCTAAGAATATTGATATAGATATTTAATATTTTTAAGTCGAAAGTCATTCTTAGTGTTCAGGTTCTCATGGTGTGGCGTGTGGTGGTCGCCCCTTCCTTAGAAGGTCATTGCAGTGGTGGCACGTGTGTCGGGTCCCGGTCCGCACCCTAAGGGCCTGGTTGAGCGGGGGGATGGCTGGCACATGCGTTATGTCCGTGATCGGGTGCTGCTGTGGGGGCCTGGGACCGAGGCCGAACACGTTCAATTTATTGTTCTTAAATTAACAGAGGTTTTTGCGTTTTGTCGACTTTCGGGTTGCACATATGCATGTAGTCTACCTAAATTCTGACTTGCCAGGTGGGTTACTGCTGTACCAGGTATTGTATTTTATAGGTACTGATAACTAAATTTAAAAGGTTAATAATTGATCGTTGTGGTGCAGTTCTGTATATGTTTTATTTTGTAAATCTGATATAGCTCAGTTTTCCTTGCAGATTCCTTTCTCAGTCAGATTAAACATTAACAGGTCACTGGAATTTGCTAAGCTGCTGGTCTTCTGCTAACAGCTTACTTATTGGACCACTTTGCTGCTTAGTTTTCTACTAGCAGGAGTAGAATCATTCAAAATAATTAAATTAATGACGTTTCATAAATGCCTGTTATAGGTTTACGGGAATAAAGATATTTTGACTTTGACTTTTAAGAATGAACCAGTTTGTAACTAATTAAATATATATATATATATATATATATATAATTAAAAAAAAAAATGAATATACCTCGTAAAACTAATGCTTTATTGCGTCCAACTTCTAAGGAGTTATAACGCAGCATACCTAATAGAAATAATGTGGGGGTACAGAAAGGGGTAGTAACCTTCTAGTATTCTCCTTGTACATGGCTCTAAGAATCAGTTTTACCGTTATGAGGAAGTTTAAGTGCTTAAGCATAAACAACCTTTTTTAATCTCAGATTTAATCTTTTGCAAAACGCTGGGTAGTTCCGCCTGTCGGCAAAAAATCGGCAATAACGCTAAAGAAAACAAACCCTTCAGAAATCCACTTTCTTTGTCATACCTATTGACAATTTAACAAGATTTCGGGATAAACTGTCCACTCAGCACCATGTTGACATTCTAATCTTGTTTTAGCTAAACATTGACCTTTATGTATAAGACCAAACCAATAACATAATAAAATAACAACAGTCAGTGGAAAGATAAAATGTCTATAACACCAAATGAGTCATATACCTACTACGAGTATATATTACAGAGCTCGTTATTGTTCTGCTTAGATTTGCAACGATCGTGGCCCTTTTTTGACGATTTAGATGTTTAAAAATATGCGCCGCTTTAAAAACATTAGCTTTTTCTAACTTAGGATTTTAATTTATAATAATGTGTTTTCTTAGTTATTTAACTGAATTCATTGAGTTAAAATAAAGTAAGGTATTTACCTAAATAAGATCTTTAAAATTTAGACTTTCTTATCCACTAACGATAACATTTCATGGTTGACAATCGAGCTCGCGCTAGTATAACAATATATAAAAAACGCAATTATTGACATTGGTTTTACAGTTTATTACAGATATAAAGGGTGATTAGTTTTGAATTGTATTTACGTAAAAACGTTTTGCTTATTATTTTTATATTACGTATCCTACATATCGAGGCTTACATTTCTTGTCAGCTTAGCTAAACGTATGTTTTAGCGGCCTGACAGCGGATCCTACAAGCATCTTCAGTATTTCGCTCCTACTTTCTCACGGCCACTACCTAGAAAGGCTTTTGGAGACGAGCTAAAGAAGACGAATGTAGGAGACTAGATTTGTTAGTCATACGGGTGGTATTATACTAGGAACAGCGCCCAGCACCGAAGATCCTGTCGGGCAAAACGGGAGATCATCCCATTGAACATCCGGGCCTGGATAACTCCCCTGTCTGACTATGTATCCTATATTAATTATTTTCTATATTAATAAATAAATAAATGTGTATTATGATGGGGTATTGAAGCCTTATAAACAATTCAAAAATGGAGAGGCGTTTAAATAAATAGAATTTACCAAGACTCTGTATATAAGGCAATTTAAAACAAAACGATTGTTAGGAAAAAGAAAGTGTGAAAAAAATAAGGATCAGACCACCACTCGAGTAATTTAATTGGCAAAATATTTGCAAGTATTAACACTTGTCACAAACTAATCCTTTCGTGCATTGTATGTTATTGTATTGTTGTTGTTAAAATTATATTGTTATTCGAATGAAGATGTGCTGTGATGTTAGCTGGAGAGAAAGCGAACTTCAAACAAATGATTACTTTACATTATTGTTGTGTTTTGCAATATAAAAACAATCTACTGTTATCTGTTGTTTTTACGTTTAACATACGTTGATCGCAAGGTTCTGCTAAATTAGTTATTTATTTTAAATCTTTATTGCACATAGGACAAAGGCGGACTTAGTGCCCGTAGAAATTTCTGACAGCTAAACCTTGGGAACCAATTAGTACATTTATAAGTGAGGCATATAAAATCAAAGGCAGCTAAATCCACTTTCGGTAAATTGTCATTTTGTAGCAAGCAATATTACAAAGAGTGATGTTCAGAATGATGTAGCTAAAGACTAGGAGCTCTATAGATAGAATAAGTATAAAGAAAGATTCAATTATTATTAAGTTAAGATGACATGGCCCTTTTACAGCTATGAATTTATGTTTAATTGACATATAATTATTATTATTTAGATTAATAAGATGACACGTCTTTATTTATTTATTTTTATTTTTTGTTTTATAAATGTATTATTTATCTGACATATAATTTCTGTACATCATAAATATTAAGTATTTAGAATGTAAACTGACTCGCCTCTTTACAGCCACGATCTTATTTAAGTAGTTTCTAAGTTAGTTAGTTTTACTTTGTTTGTAGTAGTAATTAATGTTGTATCCAACCATTATTACCACTTTGATTAGTACATATGTTTTAATAACTGTATTGATTTTATTAGTTCTGACTGTATTCAAATTGTTTTAAGCGAACCAATGGAAATAAACTATTTTGATTTATTTTTGAAATTAATTAAAAATGATAAAGCTGTATTAGTCAACTTTTGGATTTTATACGTCTCAAGTGCAATGAAAGAAATATGAATATTAGGATAAATTCATAACTTAATAAAAAAAATACTAATACATACCCAAAATTTTTATAAACATACATATATACACTTATTAACATTGTTGGTAGCTATTTAGAAGGTAGAGACTTTAGATAGACGAGTTTTTAACTAAGATCTGGGAGATTAATTTATTAATAAAGTAATACGTACGTCTTGGCCAACTTCTCCTGCGTTGGATTTTGAAAAAGGTGTAGGTAAGGAAAAAAATAAAAATTTGCGGGTTATATAATTACACCAAAATCATTAAGTTTGAAGGTTAGTCGTCAGCTGATGGTTTATATTTCATTACATTTTTTCATTACAGCCCCTAGAACACAGCGTCCTAGACCTCCACTGCTGGAGATGGGCCTTCCAGAACTGGAGAATTTTGCCTACACTCGCCACGCTGGCCATTTATATTATACCACAGCATTTATACATACATTTATATTCTATGTCCGTAATAAAATGTTTTCTATGCAATGGTATTAAACTCTATAATAAATTACCAACAGAAATCAAAAGTTTACAATTTATAAGATTCAAAAGTAAAATGAAAGATATCTTAATTAAAAAGAGTTACTATTTTTTTTTTTTTTTTTTTATTTATTTAGGTTTACAAACAGTAACACACATGTATATAATAACATTTAAATAAACAAATTGTTAAGTATGTTACCAACGACGTAAACCAAAGATTATATAAATAGGTAACGTCAGATAGTGAAGTTAAACAACAATTAGTTACAAAAGAAAGATATGAGTAAAGAAGATGAAAAAAATAAGCACACTACAACAATGATACTACAATAATGATAAACATAAATAACACATTATGGTTTTAGTATATCCAAAATAGACTTCCTAAAAGCACCGGCAGTCGAGGCAATGATGTCTATAAAGTGAAATTTGTTATTGAATGCGTCAACCAGTCGGTATATTGGCGATCGTTTACCCGCGTTAGTGCGGCAGCTTCCTACTGAGAACAGCTGAAAGGGTCTAGATGATCGCTGATGCACTCTCATAGGAACCCTGTAGCACAACCTGTTATTGAGGTCACTACAGTCATATCGGTTATGACATAAATCATACAACAGCATTGCATCGAGCTGTTTTCGTCTAGAACATAAGTCTAACATTTCATATTTTTGTAATAGTTGAGGATAGTGTAGTCTACTATGGAAACATTTATATTGCATAGATCGGAGAATTTTTTTCTGCTGTGACCTTAAGGAGGCATTGCTGGATACCATAGCATAGAAAAGCTATATATACTTAGTCATAAATAAAATTAGATCATAAGCTGACACGGCCCTTTTACAGCCACGATTTTAACTTAATTTAATTTTATTTTTATTACTAATATTATTATTTATTAAGTATGTAAATTGACACAGCTTCCTTTCAGCCACGAATTAAGTTCTTATTGTTATTATAAATAATATTATGACATTTATATTATTATGAATTTAATTTTAATTTGACTCGGCCACTGTCAGCCACGAAATTAATTTAAGTTAATTTGATTTTATTATAATTAGACATTATATTATAATTATTTTAGATTATAAGTTGACACGGGCTCTATACAGCCACGAAATTGTTATTGTATTTTTTTTTTATAATTTTACATAAAATTATCATTATTTAGATTATAAGTTAACACGGCCTTTATAAAGCCACAAATTTAGGTTAAGCTGCAGTACTTGTTTATGGAACCAATGTCACTTACTTATTTCGGTCCATCCATAATTTAATTTTTAATTGATTTAAATAATATTGTATTTTATTTGTAAAAATTGACAATTTCCGAGTGTTACCTGTGAACCAAATGGAAATAAATAATTTGAATTTGAATTATATTATTTATCTGTCTGTAATAGTTATCACCAATGATTGATTTTTACCTTTTTTGTTCATGTACAGATATGCCGTAGTCACCATTCACACACGTACATACTCGTTGTATGTCGCACAAAAAAATTCCACTTTCTTATAACCTGCAGCTTACTTAGTCGCAAACGGTATATAATGGAATCCGTTAACTATATATATATATATAACGCTATTAAAGTTGATATTTGCACGGCCGCTGTCAAGGTCGAGCGCTTATAGAGTTAAGAATTGAATAATAATTTGTAATCATAACGTTTGCTACTAAGTAACGGAAGAGAGCTGCTGGAGTCAGTCGAGTCCTTCAAGTGAAGTGAAAAGGCATATTGTCAAGCCGGCATAATGCCGGGGCATAGTTATCTGTCATTAGTGTCTCATTCCAGTTCCTAACATGGACCTTACCATTAGAAGGGTCACATGCCATGCTAGTACAAAAAAATACAGTTAAATTTACATAGCAAATAATAAAGACGTTATAAACTAAAATTAAGTCAGTTCCAACACACGGGAATACAACAACTTAATATTATAGCAAAAATTCAGTCGTTGCGTTTTACTTTCCCCAATTATTACAATAATCTGACAGTCTAATTAATACATGCAATTTTAAGTTCGATGCGACGCGGCGACGTTTGTTTGTAAGCGGGCTTTGACTAACATTGACCAATATAAATCACTGGTCAAATAAATTACACGATCTTTCATAAAAAGTATACGCTCAGATACTACAAAAAACTGGGGATACTAAACAAGGTGAAACGGTTTTTTCCGCCCCCACTCAGAGCACATATCATCATACGTGCAATACTGTTCTCACCTCTGGGACGGTTCTGCTGAGTACCTTATAGATGCCTTTAATCCCTGCACAGGTGGGAGATATCATAGTGTATATCTCTCGAATCGCTGCAGCTTAGCCGAGACGTGGCCTACCTGAGCTTGTTCTACAAGCTATAAAGTCCATATATATCAA
The DNA here is from genome assembly GCA_910589645.1 of Tinea semifulvella. Lineage (NCBI taxonomy): Eukaryota > Metazoa > Arthropoda > Insecta > Lepidoptera > Tineidae > Tinea > Tinea semifulvella. The sequence continues at coordinate 11,613,197 of OU342599.1, forward strand.
TATATTTACCTACTATTACATAACACATACATAAATAAATTATATATATATATATTAAGCCAACATTTCAATTATTATTAAATCATGAACTCGTTATCCAGCAATTTGTTAATCCAGTCTTCGTATATAAGGCAATAGTGTATAACTGATTTGTAGTGATCAGTCAACCGTCAGAGGTCGCTGGCGTCGAAAACAAATATCTGAATGTTAAACAAGTCATTATTCCTCGTCATAACCACACAGAACGATTAGTAAATATCAACTCAAATGTATGAAATGCATTCACGCAATCATAAAGCCATCGACACATATATATATTTTTTATTGATTAATTTTATTTATTTATTTAAATGAAATGATTAAAACTACCTAAAAGTAAAATATTAAATAAATATAAACTAAACCTAATAAAAAAATAACTATAAGTAAAAAAAAACCTCTAGAAACGACCCTTCAAGGATAGTCACGGGAGTCCCACAAGGATCCATATTAGGCCCGTTCTTGTTTTTAGTTTACATAAACGACTTACCGAATATAGTTAGGAATATTTGTGATATTGTATTGTTTGCGGATGACACATCATTGATTTTTAAGATCAATAGGAAATCGACAAACTTTGACGATGTAAACAATACATTATCTCAAATTATAAATTGGTTTAATGTCAATAACCTGCTGCTTAACGCTGGAAAAACTAAATGCATTCGCTTTACCCTGCCTAATACCAAAGTTATAACACCTATTATAAGCCTAAATAATCAAACACTCGAACTTGTAAATGATACAGTATTTTTAGGTATAACACTGGATTCTAAATTGCAGTGGGGGGCTCATATTACAGTACTAGCAAAGAGACTTAGTTCAGCAGCCTTTGCTGTCAGGAAGATTAGACAACTAACTAATATTGAAACAGCAAGACTTGTCTACTTTGCTTACTTTCACTCCATCATGACATATGGCATTTTGTTTTGGGGCAATGCAGCTGATGTTCAATCGATATTTATTCTACAGAAAAGAGCTATACGGTCCATCTATAGATTAAGCGCTCGTACATCTCTTCGGAATAAGTTTAGGAACATTAACATTCTTACCGTAGCATCTCAGTTTATCTTGGAAAATATATTGTATGTACATAAAAATATCCATAAATTCCCTAAGAATAAAGATTTACATTCGTTGAATACACGAAGTAAAAATAAGCTATATGTACTAGGCTATAGACTACAAAAAGCTAGGCGTTCATTTATGGGACAATGTGTACCAATCTATAATAAAATTCCTGAAGAAATATTAACAAAGCCAGCACACATCTTTAAAACTTACATTAAAAAAATCTTAATACAAAAGTCATATTATACAGTTGATGAATATCATCAGGACAAAAAGGCTTGGTCATTTTAGTTGTTTTACTATAATTTTATATACAAGTATATATATTTTATTTTGACATTTATATTTATATATTTTTTTTTAGCTTATAAGTTTAGTATGTAGTATGACAACGCCCGTATACAGCTGCAAAATACATTTATGACATTATATATACATTCAGAATGTATATAAAGTTGTTTGGTGGATTGATGTGTCTGTTTTGTCTTAATTTATATTGTTAAAATAAATAATTGTTATTGTATTGACGTGTAAAAGTGCCTAAAGTAGGCCTACTTACTGAAATTAATACTATATATAGTCCCAAGAAGACTGACAACATTTCCCCTCTGTATAGCGAGGCTAATACGTTGGCAGAAATAATTGCCAGCTTCGACTTTTCCTTTACAACTCCTTTGGACAACTCCTTGGACAGACGTTTGGCTGAGTGTCCCCATGGGCCCATCGTCTCGACCCCAAACGGCGTAAACTCGACATATATTAGACAATACCAAAAATATTTTTGGTAAAATTGTATTAAACACCATGAAAATGGTTCGAAAAGGAAGAAATTATAGCGCAATCAACAGGAATATTTAAGTCGATGGGGTGAATTTTTACGGGTGGATTTTTATACCATTTCCAGCAAAACTAGATTTTCTATCAAAAAAAAAAGATAAATATAGAAGTTGTAGGTAATAAAATAGGCCTATAACTTATGTAAATTTCACTTTTGTTACCTAATATTAGCAATCGAAAAAATTGGTTTTAAGTTTTTAATTCCTTCTTTAATTGTTTTTTCACTGAATTTGGTTTATTTACAAACAATTATTATATTTATACGAAGGAATTATTTTAACCAAAACTTAAATTAAATAAACTATATTACAATAAAAAACTTACAAAATTAAATTAAACATTTACAAAAAAATAGCTCCTACAAATCGCTATCCTGTATTATTTTATATTTTTACAGCAAAGGGCCGTTCGGACGCATCTGACACATAACCGACGGCCGATGAAGTCCACTCTGTCGTATGATAGACGCGGTGAACGGATTTTTGGACCCAGAATTGGCGTGTGATGTGTTTGGCTATGCCTCGACGATATTGATACATGTGTATGAAATTTTGAGAATGTCAACTATTTATTTATAGTCCTATTTCTAATTATTTTGTTTTTTTTTTATTATTATTATTACTTTAAATATTATAATAATTAATTGTAATTTTATTTAATTAATTGTAATTATATTTGTGATGGTATGCATAATTACTATAATAGAGGTCTACCCTACACGGGTAGTATTTCATATAGATTAATTATTAATAAATTTATATGATATTAGGAACATTGCCACATGTTGGGAGGGGCGATAGTGGTCCTAATTGAAACGCTTACCATTAAACCAAAAAAGGTCGCGGTTAAAATCCTCGACATGTGACAGATAAATATAATAAATTCGCGTACATATAAATTTGGGGACTCATACATCTGTCGTACGATAAAGATGTGGAATGCTCTTCCAGCCTCTGTGTTTCCACTTTCCTATAATTTGGAGTCCTTCAAGCGAAGTGTGAAAAAGCATCTAGTCAAGCCGGCATAGTGTTAGGGACTGATGGCAGTTACGAGTATCTGACTTCAGTTGCTAACATTCATGGACCTTGCGCGCCACTTACCATCAGGTGGGCCCAAGGTCACATGTCGTGCTAGTATAAAAAAAAAAAAAAAAAAAAAGATTTAAGAAATAAAATATCTAAAATACCACTGATAGTTTCTTTGTTACTCCAAAAATTTGTTCTGTCTTTAATAATCAAGGTCTAGAACTCTATGTTAGGGGTTGTCCTATTGATGATTGTTGGGATGGTCCTTATAAATTTGTCTATGAATAAATTGCAAACCTCAGGTAGCGCAAACTTTAAGCGAAACAGTGATTGTTTATTGCTGCAATATCTCACTGCGGTTTGTTCCTTACTTTTTGTATATCTACATGTGACTCCACGCCCTCCCATTGGTGTCCAATGAAAGAAACTGCCGTAAATCAATCAGTGTCTTTTCGCTGCTGAATATAGGCCTCTCTCACGATATATTTTGCTATTCTTATCAAATGCCCACCAGTGACCTTCTTTAAGTCATTCGTCCATTCACTTTCCCCGTTTACCCGTTCCTGTCTCTAGGCTTTAAACGAAGTGTGTTAGCTCATTAAGCCGGCATAATGGTATATTATCGCGTTGTCACAAGCGTTGTAAAAAAAAACTAAATGCTTATCCCTGATTCAACCCAAGCGTCCTTCCCTAGGTCATTCATTCTTCTGGCAAGTGGACGTTTCACTTTGCGTTTTTCCGTGCATAAAAAAATGGATATTGCCACACGCTCTCTCACGATGTGTTTAGCCAAGCTAGTGTGGTTGGCCATTAATATATATGGAGTGCTTGTGTGATAACTTTTCCGGTATAAGGGTTGAGACTGTTGTCAGTCGTTAGTGGCTGGTGTCAGTTGTTCCCATTCTTGGATACCGCGAACCGCTCATCAGGTAAGCGCGTTGTTTAGTTTAAATAAAACCAAATGCTAATCCCTCATTTAAACCCCATCATTCTCTAGGTCATCCGTCCATCTGGCAGGTGGTCGTTTCACTTTGGGTATGTGGTTCCGTCTTCTCTGTTTTTATATCGCTCATTAAAAAGTATTTAGTCATATAGTAGCAGCGAGCACCGCTGGACGCCCGGGGCCGATGGGATTTTTTGCAGAGCCACCCGAATCAACCACCTTGAGCCATTGACCTATGTATGAACTGGTCATTCTATACAACTAATTCCCAAATAAATTGTGGCCTTGAAGGAAAACCTAATAAAACATATTAATAGTTTTTTGGACATTTACTTATTACATCGTTTCAACTTTAACTTAAAGGAAATGAATTACTATTAGTTACGAAAATGTTAAGACACAAAAATCAAAAATCCATAAAATCAGTTGGAATGGAAGCCGTGGTGACCCGGTTGTAAGAACAATTTCCTTAAAATCTTACAAAAGTCTATTCAAACCCCCGATATGTACCAATGAGAAATACACTTTTCTTACGTACATTTATCATAGATTTACAACACCACCGTCCCCGTGCCTCGGAGAGCACGTTAAGCCGTAGGGTCCCGGTTTCACTAATACCAACTTATGAATAGTTAATAAATAATTTATTGTTATTAAAAGTTGAAATCAGACCCTCGCCATCCCGTCTGGCCAGAGCGTGGCGAGTGTAGGCCAAATTCTCCAGAAATTTATGAAACTACGCATTACCAAAAGGGCCCATCCTCAGTAGGAAGACTAATAAATAGTGACCTGGATGGCTCTCTCAAAACAATTGTCTACTCTTTAAAATAAATTTACCCAACTACAGGGAAAGTTTGACCAGACGAAGTATAACCACTATATGTGAATAAAAATCGAATGCGTTACGTAATCTGCATAGAATTACATTATTACAATAAGTAACAAAGAGTGGTCATCATTTAAAGTATTTATCTGCCACACTCGTATCTATCATACACTTTAGTTAGTGAGAACTCATTAGCAATCGGCAACATCCACTAGGTATATAATATAAGGCCTCTGTGGTCTAGCGATTAAGTTCGTGGATTTAGACGCGGGGTACCGGGTTCTATTCCTGGGCGTGGTATAATAATGTATATACTTTACTTGTGGTATTACTCGACTTTTGTACGCTGAGTCATGAGCTTGCCACATGTCACGCATGATGGGTCAATTGTAAAGTTGGCATCAAATACGCTTCTTTAAAAAAGCGTAGTTTCTGACCATCCTGAAAGAAATATGTAGGTACTTTACAAATTTTCGTTTATTTGTTTGAAAATGATTTCGTATTTACGTCAGATTGCGACATAATTCATCATTTTCATCATTACAGCCCCTAGAACACAGCGTCCTAGATCTCCACTGCTGGAGATGGGCCTTCCAGAACATATATCTGGAGAACTTGGCCTACACTCGCCACGCTGGCCAGACGGCTTGGCGAGGATTTGATGTCAATTTTTATGACAATTTATTAACGATTCCACAAGTTGGTATTAGTGGAACCGGGACCGACGGCTTAACGTGCTCTCCGAGGCACGGGAATGGTGGTGTTGTAAATCTATGACAAATGTACTTAAGAAAAGTGTATTTCTCATTGGTACATGCCGGGGGGGTTTGAACCGACCTTTGTAGGATGTAAGGAACGCGTTCTTTCAACCGAGCCACCACCGCGACATAATTACAAAATATTATTCAATTCTCAACTCTATTAGCGCTCGATCTTTACAGCGATCGGGCAAATATTAACTTTAATAGCGTGATATATATATATATATATATATATATATATATATATATATATAGTTAACGGATTTTATTATATAACGTTTGCGCTTAGGTAACAGAATAGGGTTGCTGTTTGTCCAGAAATAGTGCAGTGACCAAGCGCTTAAAAGCGTGGACAGACGGTGCGTTTTAATAGCGAGTTAATTAATATTATATATTCGTATAGATGAAAGTACCTACTTGAAGTGAATCGGAATATGTAATCATGTACATAGAAAATCTCGTACCTTTCTTTTATCATGATTCTACTGATGAACCAATAAATATGATATTGTAGGTATTGTAATGCCCAGGCCATACATAAAGGTCAATTATAACCACAACAAATGTGTGGGATATCCTTTAATTTATTTTTTTGACCAATAAATAACTCACGCGTCAGAAGTTTGAGCAGAGCTCGAGAAGCCGTGATATATCGGAGCTTGTCATACCATTGTTTGGTTCCCAGTCCTTTAATGATTTCGATTAATTACAGGTTTAAAAATAAACTATTTTTATAAAAAAATAAATACTTTTGTGGACGCCACTACCTAGGGAGGTGCTCTTGGAGAAGAACTAAAGTAGACAAATCTAGGAGACTAGATTCGGGACCACACGGGCGGTGTTGTAGTTGGAATAACCAGCACCAAAAGTGCGTTGAATCAATCGGGTCGTTTGTCGCCGAGATCCAGTCGAGGAAAACGGGAGAATTTTTTATTTTTATTTTTTATTTTGGAAACAAACAGTCATTATAAACACAGTCCCATTGAACATCAGAGCCTGGATTACTCCGCTGTCTGTCTTTTCGCTTTTTAAATGTTATACAATATTGAATGTTATTACGAATGATTCAATATGTTATTAACCGCGTGCATTTGTTTATCTCAATTTAATATCAATACATATTTAGATAACCTGCACTATACGAACTCAGATACAGTTTCGCATGTTTACATCATTAAAACAAATATAGATTTCATTAATTTTGCCATATTTTGCTTTATAGGAAAGTTTTATGTATATAACATTTATGTAATATAAATTAACTAAATATAAGAAAAAAATAATTAAAATAAAAACAAGAATATACATATACGAGTAGCTTACATATTTATATAATCACATTACACTACACTACATTACACTACATTACACTACAATACACTACACTACACCCAATAAGTATTCATTAATAATAAGTTTGTGTCAGAGGGGTGCTTTACCACAGACTAATATTTTGCTTAGTTTAGTTTTGCCTCCAGTCTCCTACATAAATGTGTTTAAAATATTGTTACTAATTTTAAGCTTTGTAGGAGAAAATAAATTCAAATTCAAATTCAAATGCCTTTTTATTTTTTTTATAACTGTTTTTTTTTAACCGCGGATTAGAAGATACTATTGTGTTATGTTGTATTTACGTCTTGTATAAAGTTTATACCTCTTTGACCTTACGCATAACCTGATGTGGTTAAATCATATTATTTTGATGTTAGTAAATTAATCAAATATTTTATTTCCTTTGGTTTGCTTGTATCAACTTAGATATAGTCAGCACTAATAAAAAAAAAAAATATATATATATATTAGTCTCTAACACAATGCTGACTTGATTGGGCACGTCGTCAATTCGAGCCTGATCCCGAAACGTGTAGATACACTTTATTGGGTTTATCGGCACGAACGGTGGATACTTCTTGCTGTAAAGAGGCCGTGTCATTCGTGGCTGTAATACAGAGGCAGAGAGACAATCAGTTTACAATCTAACAGTGATAATAACAATAAATGTCTAATAAAATGTCGAAAATAAATTTAAATACTAGGTAGGGGCTGTATATGGGCCGTGTCCAGCTTACATTCTAAATACTTATCTATTCTAATTACTATATGTCAGATACATTAAAAATAAAATTATAATTCTACATTTAATTAATATTTAATTTATTTGTGATATTTCTCGAGTTTGGTACGCTGGAGACATCAACGAGCTTGCCACTTGTCATGATTGGCCTATAGTAAAGTTGGCTAAATGTGAATCCGCTAATTTATAAGGGTGGTTTCTGACCACCCCGAAAGGGAAACGGTCGTGATGATACTTTTACTAATTTAAATTTTGTGGAAGTAAAAGAGCCGTATAATCTAAATAATAATAATGATATGTCAATTAAACATAATATCATAGCTATAAAATGGTCGTGTCATCTGATATTCTAATATAAAGGTTAGATGTTAGAAAATGCCTTCTAGGCATTAATCTTCGCCTTTGTACACTTATTTTGTGCAATAAAGAATTTATTAATAAATTAAAAGCTCCCTTAATAATAAATTTTAAAATAAACTAAACTATAAATAAAAAATGTCCTCTAGAGACATCCCATCCGAGATAGTCCCAAGGAGACTGGCAACATTTCCCCTCTGTAGGTATAGCGAGGGTACGTTGGCAGAAATAATTGCCAGCCTTCCCGTCTCCAGACCTTTCTGTCAGCCGCTTTGACAACTCCTTGGCCAAGCGCCTCGCCGACGGTCCCCATGGGCCCATCGTCTCGACCCCAAACGGCGCAAATTCGTAACCTGCACCAAGGTTGGCATATTTGCGCAATTTGAGGTTTTCCGCAGAAAACGCCGCTCTCCCCGCGCCTGACGGGGTCACCTGAATGTGAGATGGAGCTAATGTGTCTACACACGTCGCATCCCACACCAGAGACCTGCCAAGTTTCCACGGCCCAACAGTCATTCCGTCGGGTCTCTTGCCATCGCTCCGCACAATCCCAGATGGTTCAAAGATTGCGGGTACATGAGCAGTGACACGAGCCCTTCGGATGAAGTCGTTGAGAGCCGCGTGACGAGGAACTACATTCTAATATAATTAATGTTAATTAATATTCGTGACTATAAATGGCCGTGTCACCTTACAATAAACTAATAGTACGACAATGCCTGTTTACAGCAGCTACTAGCTTACAGTGTGACAATGCTTTTTTACAGCAGCTATAATTTTAAGTGACTTTTTTATATTTGTATTGTTATAATGTGGCAACGCCTCTTTACAGCGGTTATAATATTAAGTGACTTTGTGTATTATTTGGTAAGATGGCAATGCCTATTTACAGCAGCTATAATTATAAGTGTAGTTTTGTGTGTGAAAACCTAAGTGTTATAATTAATTTTTTTGGTTGTATTTTAATGCAACATCACATTCTAGTTAACTGTACAAGAAGTTGTACGGTTTAATGGCGTTCTACCTGGTAGAATGCTGTAAAATTATATTGTTGAATATATACTTGTTGTAAATTTGACTTGTAAAAGTCAATAATAAAAAATAATAATAAAAACGTTTATTGACTTAAAAACCTAGATACATCAATCAGTAAGTACGGGGATCTCTGTACGAAGCTCCAGGAGGTCTGTGATACAGGGAGCCCCACTCTTGCTTACAAAGGCATTCGTGATTAACATGATTTAACAATTTTGGAGACAGTATAGATAAATATAAAAGGAAAAATAATAATAAAATAAAATAAATAAACATATCTATATGATATAAATAATAACATACTTATTAACATTTTTTTTTCTCATAACCTCTAAATTGTACGTTTCATTGTCACCTTGTATTGGAGAAATTTTTATCTCATATTGACACTAGATAATTGCTTTGATATGACGTGTATTATCTTACTTGGGTACATATAAAAGCGATTTGTCCCAAAGTTGACCATTGGCGAAGATGGCTCGGGTACTCGCGTTGTGTTCCCTGGCCCTCCTGGTGGTCAGCGGCCTCTGCGAGCCTATCCGACATGTCAAAACTCCCAAACAAGGTAAATAGATTTTTTTTATAATAAAAACATCGCTGCTAAAAACATTGTTTCTCAGCAACTCGCATACGGTCATGACTAATTTTATAACTATCTGTTAAACCCATCGATGTATATAGATAAGCCTATTCAATACAAAACGTACTCTTAAAAACGTGCCGCTTGTTTTGTGTACCTACCAACTTTGGAGGGCAATGAAAGGATAATGCCACATGCTTTATTAATCGGAAATTATATCACAATGCATAGGTACAAAAAGACTAGTTTTACTCGATATAAATATTAATATTAGGCGCGCTCGACGCTTGCTATCTCGCGACTGTTGGTGCAGCTACATGACTTCGATTGGTTTTACGGGAACGTTTTTATACCAGTGAGGGCCCATCTATATAAATCGATGGTTTAACCCGGCTTTCCCTGTACAATTAAACGACCGCCAAAAAAAACCTTTAGTTTGTCGTGTTCAGATTAACATCATATTTAACCTTTATATAGTATGTTTTTGTTTATGCCATCTATTTTGTTCATCCTCTCTTGTTTGAAGCACTTTGCATTCAGTTAGACATATTGTCAGTGACACAAAAAAACAAATTTGAAAGTGCACATAACACGTAACGCCCAGTCATAGACTAATTAATTATGCGACGGTTGTCCTAGCGTTTCGCTTCTTGAACAGTGTTCTTATATATTATAGTCTCAGGTTCTAAGGAACAACTCTGCAAAATTTAAACATCAATGTAGTAGTAAAGGCAAATTAATTATACACGAAAAAAAAAAACATTCAACAAGCCGTGGTGTCACGTGGAAATGACGTCAGTTTCTCCAGAGAAAGTGTTGATATAAATAATATAGACAAAGAAAAGCCAATTTTAGTAACACCCGAAAGCAAAAAATCTCACTTATTGTAAACTGAATGTAGCGATTATCAATTGCTTACAGTTAATTGTTTACAAAATAAAGTTCAATATTTACTCGTATTTTAGGAGACAAGACTTTCCTGCAGCATCAGGTAGACATCGCCAACCTGTTCTATCACATCCACGAGCCACTCTGCTTCACCGAACAGAGGGAAATCGCCAAAACATGGACCATCGAGCACAATATTGAACATTATTCCGTAAGTACAGGACAAAATCATTAACGTTACAGACATGTACGCAGAGCATGTTAAGCCGCCAGTCCCGATTTTTAATGCTAACCTGTGTAATTGTCGCAAATCGAGCAGTGGATGTCAAGGACTGTGTGTGTGTTTAATTCTTTGATTTGTGCTAAGCTGCTGGTCTTCTGCTATCAGCTTACTTATTGGACCAATTTGCTGCTTAGTCTTCCACTAGAAGGAGTAGAATAATTCAAAATAATTACATTATTGACATGTCATAAATGCCTGCAATAGGTTTACATGAATAGAGATATCTTAACTTTAAAAAAAAAATGTCTTTGACTTTGATTTTAATTGATTCCTATTATTTATAATGATTTTGTTTTTGTTTTAGAATGTAACGGCTGTGAAGATTTATATTGATCTTTACGAGCACAATGCGCTTTTACCTCGCACCGTGCCGTTCACCTTCACCGAGGAAACTCACAAATTTGAAGCCGTCACTTTGTTCAATGTCCTCTACTCCGCCAAAGACTACAACACGTTCTACAAGACCGCCGTCTGGGCCAGGCACCATGTTAACGAATTCATGTTCGTCCATGTCCTGAGCACGGTCCTTCTCAATCGCCACGACACCCAGGGCATTGTAATCCCTCCCCTCTACGAGATCTTTCCCTCTTTCTTCAACAATGGTGAAGTTATGACCACAGCTCAAAGAATCAACACCCACGGTCTTCACTGGATCGAGCACTATCCCCACACCTACGAGCACGATGGCAACGTTGTTATCCAAGCTAACTACACCTTCTGGCCATACTACAGCTCCCAACAAGTTCTCGTCGATTACTTCACCCACGACCATGGGCTGAACACTTGGTATTACAACCAGTACCTTATGTATCCCACATGGCTCGGTGAGAAAGTTGTACCTTTAGTTAAAGACAGAAGGGGAGAATGGTTCTGGTATATGCACAAGCAGATCATGACCAGATATTACATGGAGAGATTATCAAACGGTCTTCCTGAAATCACTGAATTGACATGGGATATGCCAGTTGTTGAGGGCATGACCTCTGGAATGATGTACCCCAACGGCATCCCATTCCCCGTAAGACAAAACCACTTTGACATTAAGATGCACCCTGAATACACCGAGATCTTGACCAAGATCCAGGAATACGAACACCGCATTCGTGATGTCATCGACAAAGGTTACATTACAATGGTGAGTTGAAATTAATTGATTTATTAGAAGCATCGAGTTGTTGTTTCCAAGACAAGAGAACACATTCTAACTGCTTCTGTGATCCAAATGTTCTGTTCACAAATATTGATTTAGGGTACGTAATATCACTGTATGTTAACGTAAAGGTTTCTCAGTTATATGTTATTTAAGTATTTATTTGTTAATTTTAATATTAATTATTTATTTAAAATCACTAAACGCTGCATTCATCATTATTTTACTTTCAGATGGGTCATGAGCCAATCAGTCTAAGAACCCCCGAATCTATTGACATTTTGGGACGTCTTATCGAAGGCAATGTCGATTCTCCTGATGTTCAATATTTCAGAGATTTTATTTCCCTATGGAAGATGGTACTCGGAAACTCTGTCTGGCACCACAGCTCCTACCATGATGCGTAAGTTTTTTATATTTTTTTATATATGGTAGTATATTTTGCATCATACCATATTATTTTTTGGATCTACTTGATGAACAGAATCCAAGGTACAAGCAGACGTCAGTTCCCACAACCATGCAAATTAATATCAATTGCGGTATTATGTGGAAAAGCGACTTCACAGGTTTATCAACTACAAAAGTAAACTGTCAACAGGCATAGCAAGTTACCATCATCAGTCCTACTACTATAAGAAAAATAATCAAATTAAAATAATTTATTTGCTTAAAAATATGGTTTCTTATGGTAATTGCAAGATCTTATAGCTATATAATCAATGTCTCACCTTCATTAATAGCATGCGAATATTGGGTAAGTACAACATTATTTATTTATAAAACAAATTATATACACCCTTCTGTAAAATTCTCTGCAATTAACTTACTCAGTATTAGCTACTGTTGGTTATATGGTTTCGCATTATCACCGGCGATATAAAGTTTTCATTACCTTCGCTTAAACCTGGACCCAAATGTGTTTTCATATCCATGTGATAGTAACAGTAAAGAGAGCCAGGTCAAAGCTTTTGATTACGTTTTTGTATAGAGGTTATAGTGTTTAAACAATTATTTGTTTGCATATTTCAGTAACATGGTTGTGCCTGGTGTGCTTGATCATTACCAAACCGCTCTCCGTGACCCGGCATTCTATATGCTCTGGAAGAAGGTTCTAATGATGTTCGACCAATTCTTCCACCACCTTCCTCTGTACAAGCGTGAAGAGCTCGCTCTACCCTCAGTGGAAATCGAGAGCGTCGATGTCGGCAAGCTGGTCACTTACTTCGAGAACTCCTACATGAATGTCACCAACTACATGTACCTCGAAAACCATGAAGGTATGTACAATTTGTAATGCTATGCTTGATACGCTATAGAAGTAAATAAAGTAAATATCTAAGTAAATATTTTAAGAAGCACTACTTTGGCTTTACGCAGTTGACATGTACAAGAGAAATACTTACAAATTCTTAACATCATCTGCTTTTTGAATGTTTTTGTAACTTTTAAATTATCAACTATTTATTTAGTACAGTTGATTTTGTCTATTAATAACTTCCTTAATTTACTAATTATGACAGAATATAATTAAATTGCATTTATTAGCAGCAGTTTTACCTTCTCATTAATTTAATAGGTCTAGGTGTATGGTTGTTAAGTGAAACCAAATGTTCAGACGAATATAAATTTAATTTATTTCAGGTATATACTACACATACAAATACAGCCTTATATACAAGAGCCTTTAATATAAATTAAATATGACTATATATGTAGGTTGTATAACATCATCATCAACGTCAGCCTGTTTCTCTCCGCTGCTGGATATAGGTCTCCCCCAAGAGGACTTCACACGATTTCCTCCCACCCTCATCCAACCCCTATCAGCGACCTTTTTCAGGTCATCCCTCTATCTAGGGGTTCTTCCCACTCTGCGCCTTCCCGTACGTGGTCTCCACTCTAGGACCGGTCTACTCCATCGTTCATTGGTTCTGCGACAAATGTGTCCTGCCCTTTGCCACTTCAGCTTACTAATTTTAAAGGATATATCGGTAACTTTGGTTTTCCGACGGATTTCGATAATATATTAGGTTATATATAAGTACTAATTTATAAATGTAATTTAATATTTTAGTTGTAAGTACTAGTATATACATTTTTTTACTTTATCGTTGTTTATTTTTTCTTTCGTTTCAATGTTCCAAAGGTCAATTGAAAGAGAGTGCCTATAGTGTATTATATCCCCCTCTTATTACTTTTAAAATAAACGTTATAAATAATACAAATAAATTATCTATGCTATGTATGTCTCCTTGCTAAGTTAATTTTAAAATAGCTTCTTTAGTTTGGTGTCTTATCTGTTTCAGCCGAGCACCAACACGAGCACATGTCGGTGTTGGTCCAACGTCCTCGCCTGAACCACAAAGTGTTCACAGTGAAGATCAACTTGAAGTGCACGGACTCCGCCAAACCCGTCATGGTCCGGTTCTTCCTCGCCCCCAAATACAACAGCGAAGGTCACGAAATCCCCCTGCATGAGAACTATGAGAACTTCTACCAGTTCGATGAGTTCGTTTATGAATGTAAGTTGGTTGAAATGTTTTTTTAAATTTATTATTTATTATGGTGCTACAAATAAATTACAATCATTTACGATTAAAAAAAAAAAACATGAATACTATTATAGGACCAGACTGTAATTCTGACGAGTACACACAACATTGAAAAACATATATGCGAGCAAGCTACTTAAAACTACATACACAATAAGAAAATAAATTCAAGTGTTTAAAGCAAATCCTAAATCAGACTAAGCTTAATCAACAACACAGAATTAACTGTAATAATTATTAATTACCAGTAAAACAAGGAGAGAACGAGATCCGTCGTGATTCCACCGACAATGTCTGGATTATCGACGACTGGCAACCATTCCATGAGATGAGGAGTCACGCTATCGACGCCCTCCACGGATCCGGCAAGTTCGAGCTCGACAGCAAGCAACAGTTCGATGGATTCCCAGATCGCCTACTCCTACCTAAGGGTGAGTGGACATAACCTTTTATTTTCTACAATTAAATTTAGTTTATAATTTAGTTGCTAAGCTGCTGGTCTTTTGCTTACAGCTTACTAGCAGGAGTAGTCTCTTAAGAGATCTTAAGAGGGTTTAACGCTCTGTATCTATCTCGGTCGCACAATCCAACTTTTTCAAAGAGATTTCAACTCACGAGTGATTTTTAATAAATGCAATCAGATTTATTCGAAATATAATTACTGACATTTTAGACATATTTAAACTGTTATATACCTAATTTTAGACAGAGACAAATAACAGAAAGATTTAATAATTTTCAATATTACTAAAACAAATCTATGATTAATATAAATCTACAATGTCCATAATTATATTCCTAGAAAAATTATGAACTACATTTCTCAAAAGTATGAGTTTTTGGGGCTTTCGAACTACCCTCATCATGTTATTTTTTTCTCACCAGGTCGTACTGGCGGTATGCCTTTCATGTTCATGGTGCACATCATGGAGCACAAGCCTCCCAAGACCACATTCGGCTCTGGATTCGACCACACCATGTCCCTTGGCCTTGGCAGTGGAGCTCGTCACCTTACTGACATGCAGATGGGCTTCCCGGTCGACAGACCTCTGCACGAATGGCAAATCAAGGGGCTTAAGAACCTCGTCCTCAAAGAGGTCCTCATCTACCATAAGCACACCTCTGAAATGCACGTCTCGCATCTGGAATAAACGATTTAACCTTTAGTGTTTTAATAGGGACTGAATGATTATTAAATCCTTTACAGAGGGATCAAATATAAAATAGAACGGGTAATAGTTGTTATATTTATTCAAAATATTTAATTATGTGACGTCATAGATGGAATCTTCTTACCCCGTTTTGTTATATATTTGATATATTTGATTCTCTAACAGAATTTATGTTAAGGAATAAACAACTACTTTGTGTATTGTTTTAACGTAATGTTATAATAATCCAAGCTATTAATAAATTACACTCTATGTAAATAGTTACTAATGGTTTGCGTATTAATGATGTGTTTGACTTGAAAGAAAATCAAAGCAAAACTCGTTTCTTTGGCAATGCCAAGTCGAACGAAAGAGCTTAAAGCGACAAGTTAAACACAGAGATTGTGTTTAATTAAGCAAGTAGCAAACACGCTAAATAAAACAACAAAATAAGCTAGTAATTATTTGCCTATTCCAACACTTATATTGTAAATTAGAGGAGCTGTAATCATATATTTTTAACTGGGATGGGTTTCGCGTTTAGCGTGACACAATCTCGGTCTAAAAATAGAAATTAAAAGGAATAAATTTTATAGTCTCATTAAAACACGCAATAATTGAATTTTTAGTTTATTTATTTATATTATTACAGTATTTGTGTAATATAATTAGGTTCCAATATACATGTATGCATTTACTATAGGTACAAAGAAATATAATAATATACTGTATATATTATATTTATATGTTTATTTATATTTATTGATTATACCTTGTAGATAGTTCTTCAGCTAAAAGATCTCACCGAATATAAATATCTTTATGTTACTTATCTATTGTATGTAGGTATATTATGCAATTTAGTTTTAGATATACTATATGTAATATTATATTATATATATACATACATACAAGTGCAATAAATGAATCACAATAAAATGTTTGTTTTATTTTTACTTAGTTATTCAGAGATGATTTGCAAAACATTCCTTGGCGTAAAACAAGTGTTGGACAATGCAAGACCAAGACTTATGGTCTTGCATCAGAACAGACTAGTGTATTTCCGAAAACTACTGTCACAAGAAGTAATAGAATCTAAAATTTAGAAAAGTTATAGATCTTGTTGACAACATGAATTCACAAAGGTTACGTCTTAAGTCATCAAAAATTGAACCACTTTATAAAAAGAGAGATGAGAAAGATCTTAACAACTATCACCTTAACATCTGTAATTTCCAAAATTTAGCTTCATAAAGAAACGTAAAATTTTAAAACCAGAATTAAACAGTTACAGGTGGAATAAATCCACTACTATAACAAACTTTTAATTTAATGAAAATAATATATGACTGCTTGGAAAAGAAAATACCTGTATGTAAATTATACATGGATATGTCCAAGGCCTTTGATTTTGTGTCTTACAAAACATTGCTAATTAAACTGCATCATTAAGGAATACGAGGTAATGCAAATAAATGGACACAATCATATGTAAGCGACATACTACAATGTACGGAAATTCTAAGTTTTGTTCAAATACAGATAGTGTTTTAGAATACCGCTCGGATTACCGCAAAAATTGCTATGGAGTGCCACATGGTAGTATCCTGGGTCCGCTGCGTTTATTCTTTACATAAACGACCTCCCTAAAGTTATAAATGATGATATGATATTATTTGCTAGTTAACTGTAAAATTATAACAGTTTTGGAGATATTTTAAAAAACATACTCGACGCAGATAATATGAGAAAAAAAAACAATTCCATAGGAAAAATGTTGAGCAAGAGTCTTGCGAGATCAAGACCAAGACTGCATTGGGTTACACTAGCCAAAACCTATGTCTATCCGGATTATTCCGGATCTAAATGTGTTGTCAATGTTAAGTGTAAGAAAATGGATTTAACTATATTGCCGTGGTTTCCGTCTCTGAATTATTCTGTATTTATAATTTTGTTATTTTATTGTTTCTCTTTCCAAATGATGCTTATCATGTACTGCTCCAGATTCACCAATGTGTACTATAAAATGATATTGTTTTATATCAATATTGTAAAAATTGACGTGTAAAAGTGCAGAATACATCTCTTTTTGTCCTATGGCTACTTGCAAAATAAACGAATTGAATTGAATTGAAAAGATTATTTTACCAGTGACCATATGACTTAACATTGGTTAAGAGTGTGTTACCTTATTCCTATAACCTGGAGTCATTTCACGTCACGAATATTTTCAAAGATTTTTCAAATTTACTCAAAATCAACTTTTAAGAAATGTAATCATATTGGAAATATCATCATGGGCCTTATAGAATTTTTTAATAAAAATTTATTAATGATTCCACAAGTTGGTATTAGTGGAACTCCGAGGTACGGAGACGGTAGTCTTGTAAATCTATTACAAATGTACGTAAGTGGTTTTTTTATGGGGATTATGCTAGGAAAAAGTAAAGTGTCTATAAGCGGTTTTATATGACTTGCTCACAACCACAATCGTTTAATTGACTAAATAGTGGATTCCTTAATTTACCATCGGTTTTATCGTTATAAATATTCAACGGGCACGAGCACGGATACAAGCGTCTTTCTGCGCATCGGGCGCTCAGTTGCGCAAAATTAAAATCTCTGTAAATGTAACGATTGAAGTTAAAAATGGCGTCGATTGTACTAGCTGACGTCTGACATTTAAAACTGGTACTTTATTCTTTAACTTTAATAATTACGATTACGAAGGCTTTTTAACCAATGGTAATTACTTTGAAAGCATCACCTAAATACCGTGAAATACTGAGATGCTTCTCTCGGCGTGTTTTAGAGGCTATACTATGAGTATGGTGAATGCTCTGAAGAACTCCTTATTTATTTGTTTCATTTATTTATCCTTTAAAAAATCTACTTTATGTTGGTGCAACTCAGACGTAAGTTGATTTAACCCATATGGACAGCATTCGAGCCTGGCGTTTGATATCTATAAAAATATATATAAACTAATTATTGTTTGCAAATAATGTTTACCTAAAAACACGACTATTTAAAAAGAACTAATTAAGGAAGTTAGGATGCCTTTATTTTAAAATACAAAGAAAATATTTTAAAGAATGTAAATGTAATAAGCGACATCTATCGGCAATAAGAAACACTACTGTCTGAAATTCTATACTGAGCTTAGTAAGCTTTATTTGGGTTTAACTACCGAATAATAGATGGCGCGACACATTTTTTCTGTTTAATATTTAAATAATATAATTTATATTATTACAGTTATTAATAACTATTAATATTTCTTCTTAAAATATTTTATTTCCAGATACTTAAATAACAAACAAATAGTAGACAGACAGTCAGACAGTAGTGTCGTCCAGGTCCGGATGGCTAATGGGCCTGGGACGGGGATGGGGACATTCCCCCGTTATTCCCGACAGGATCTGGGCGTAGCTACTGGTAAAACAGCACCTGTGTGGCTTACGAACGCAGGGGGTCTAGGTTCGACTACTTTAGCTCCAGGAGCACTTCTCTAGGAAGTGGACTCCCTGCATGAGTTAGGATTGTAAGAAATATCATTAATAAGACGTTAAATTTAATAATATTGTTGTAATTGTAATACGCGCCATCTATCAGATACAAAATACACTACGTTATAAAATAGGGCACTAAGCTTAGAAAGCTTCATCATAAATTAGCTACTCAATAATAGATGGCGCCACACGTTTTTTTTAAATTTGTTAATATTTTTAAACGTACGGGCGGTCTTACTAAGCCCAGCACCAAGGTGCACTGTTACCGGGTGGTTGCCCGCTGAAATCCTGCGGGAGAAAACAGGATAATTTTCCTATCGCCAACCCAGGCCCATCCATCATACGGGCCTGGATGACCCCATTGTACCTATTAGTATTCGCATATAAAGTTATTTTATGCGATAAGTTATCGGATGAAAAAATCGTTTCTTTAAATGATTACTCGTAATTACTAAGAATAAAATACATAATACTTATATAAATATAGTTTTTTTTTTATATATTATACTGTAGCTCTAGCACGTACAAACAAACAGACAGTCCAGGCTTGTATGGCGAATGGGCCTGGGTTGGGGATGGGGGACATAAGATGATTTTAAACACCGCCATGAGGTGCGACGCAACGGAACCTCAAATTGGCAGTTCAGATGTATGCACATTTACAGTTTGATTTTACAACATATTTATTTTTGTAGAAGTGTGTATCCTTAATAATAATAAAATTATACAACCCTTCACTTCAATTGTGCAAGGCTGTAATGCCCGACTCACTAGGCCTTATAAGGCCTTCACCACTGTTGGCCTGCTGGCCTTTTCAGCTACGTCTTAATCGTGGCTACGAGTGTACTTTTGACAGAAACAGTTAACTGCCTCCGATGCTCTAGCGGTTAAAGTCCGTAGATTTATATGATTGAGATCCAAATAATTTATTTAATCGACACTTGCCACGATTTTTTTTTATTCCATCACGACATTTGACCTTGCGCCCACCTGATGATACCTAAGTGGCGCGCAAGGTCCATGATTGTTAGCAACTGGAATCAGACACTCATGCCATGACATCAGTCCCTAACACTATGCCGGCTTAACTGGGTATGACGGCAATTATTCGAGCCTGATCCCGAAACGATTTACATATTACATATTTATTGGATTACACTTTACTGGATTTATCGGCACAAACGGTGGATACTTGCCCGCCCCGGCAGACTGGGAAAATTACCACCATCAGTCCGCCTACCACCTATTTGTTGTTCTCGTTGAAATTATGTGCCATTTACAATTATGTCTAATTCTCAAACAATGATAATGTCACAAGCGATATGCATGATAATACTTTAATTTAGTAAGTATTTATAAATTTAAATGTAGATATAGTTTTGAACACAATCTGTACGAACTATTATTCACTTATATTTTTCATTAATTCCATCAATACAATATAGACTATATTTAAGAAAGTACAGGTACCGGCAAATAAAAAGAGCGCTTGATACATCGATGTATATATGCCGTGCGCAATAAAGTAAAAAAAAGCGCTTAAAGCGACAAGTCAAACACAGGGATAGATAGGCCTATTCAAAAGGGGGGAGTGAAAATGAATGGAGACATTAGGCTAGCTGACCCGGCGAACTTCTTACCGCCTAACCGTCATTGAATGTTTGTAAACCTTAGTTAGCACGTAGAAATCCACAATGTCAAATGCTTATACGCAATGCTAATCGCCGATTGGATCTTCTCAATAAACTCTACATAGAAGGCCTATGTGATGGCTGGGCAGCTTCACTCTTCCAGGATTAGTGTCTCGGTTATGCTGGGAGAGGTCGATTAACCGTTGAGCGGTAAATGGTTTGACTTGGCTTTATTTCTGTATTCGACGACAGTCAAGCGCACAGTGGGCTCGCGCAGGAGTCTTAAGACAACAGTTGACTGAGTAACCATATATATAATAAGAGCGCTAGGGAGTTTTAGGCTCCCGCTCGGTACCCGCGGTCGCCCCACAAATCAGCTCTGATGCGCGCCACCTATCGGACAACAGTAGTACTATGTCAGAAACCTTGGCCGATGTTCACACAACATATTCCCAAAGTTTCAACCCGATCGGTCAAGTAGTTTTGCAATGCACCTTTATATATATAGATAGATTGCTAAGCTGTTAGTCTACTGCTAACAGCTTACTCCTTGGACCACTTCGCTGCTTAGTCTTCCACTAACAGGAGTAGCATCATTCTAAATAATTTAGATAATGACGTGTCACAAATGCCTGTAATAGGTTTACGTGAATAAAGATATTTTGACTTTGACTTTGACTTTGAAAATAGATAGTGGTAAAAAACTGACTATGGAAGAGTATCATTTTTGTAACATAATAGTTTAAGGTAAGGTAACAAACACAAAAAAATATAATAAAAAAAAAATATCATTTTTGACAGCCTGATTCAGATGTACATTAATAATCTATCGGAATAGTATTTTCAATGCCTAATCAAAAGATAGTATTACATAACATTAAAGTAAGTTGGTAAATGAGAAGAGGGTAATGTTTCGGGCGTCACAAACACTGGACAGTTTGGCGTTTGCTTGTACACTATCAAACATTAACATTACTCGTTGACTTTAAATAAATGTCCGTAATTTTATTTCCTAAAAAGCTAATCGACTAAGTTTCTCTAAGACTTGAAAATAGCACAAAATATAAGACAAGCATCAACTAGATTAGCATTTAAAATAACGGTTCATATTCATTTTTTATCTTAACGGTTGTAGGTATATTATTGTTTAAGTATGATTATTTAGTACCTATATGGATGGGGTCGAGACGATGGGCCCATGGGGACACTCAGCTAAGCGTCTGGCCAAGGAGTTGTCCAAACGGCTAACGAAAAAGTTTGGAGACAGGAATGCTGGCAATTATTTCTGCCAACGTATTAGCCTCGCTATACACAGGGGAAATGTTGCCAGTCTTCTTGGGACTATCCCTGAAGGGTCGTCTCTAGAGGACATTTTTTACTTATAGTTATTTTTAATCATTTCGTACCTATATTATACTGCGTGTAATTAATTAAGAAGCAATTTTTTTTATAATCTTTAATAAAAATAAAGAGCTAGTTACTTTTTATTTTATTTTAATTATTCAGTAATAAAATCTTAAGTTACGGTGCGGAGAAGTTATCCTAAAAATATCGCCACTCATACAGAGCCTAATCATGTAGGTAGCGAAAGTTCGACGATTGTTAACTTATGTCACTGTTTCTCTCTCTATTTTGTCTCTATGCTGTGAGCGAGATCAATTAATACTCGTAATAACACTTGTTTGTTGGATAATGATTTCTATCTTTTAAAAAAATATCTTTTTTATTTCAAAAAGAGGTTCTACGAATGACACCAGAAGACTAAAAAAAATTTCTCTTTTGACATTAATGAATTACACGAGGTATATTTATATGTAGTTATAAAATATAACTCTTAATTTTTATTTTCATATTTCTACACCTACTTTTTAGTTATTTATTTAAAGTTGTCCCAATGATACACCCCGTATCACTAACTGTTTATCACGACAGATGGCGCATGATAGATGGTACCTAATAGAACTGTCAGTTGAATAGAAAAATTGTATTTTTATTACAAAATTTATTATTTTCTGGATATTATGCCGAAGTGAGCAGCTTTTAAGTGTACAAATCGAGATTTCCAAGCGAAATCAAAGATATGGTAATCGCAAACATTTTTCTTTTTAACGACGGTGTTCGCTTTCTTAATTCGTCTTTTAAGTTAGATAACGTTAAGTTAAAATACAATTTTCTGTTATAAAAATAAAAAAGTACAAAAACATTCAAAAATTATGCGTCATAGGTGTAAACAAGGTACCATTGCCGCTAGCGACATCTACAAAAAGCTTTGCCTGATATACCCTATTGCAGTGGTTGGCAAAATTCGTGGTAAGAGTCGGTAGGCCAAATTCTTCAAAGTGTTCTGATTAGAAGTAAAAGGATGCGTCTTATTGCAAAGTTTGTTTTATTTTTAAGCGATAAAATAATAAATTATTGTTCAATATTATCTGTAACATAAAATACATAACAATTATATCGTCAAAGTCAACAAAAGACAGATTTTAATAAGATGACCGTGAACTGTTGGAAGAAATCTTTCGCGTGTCAATCATGGACATACATTGATATGGACAGGTTCAATGTTTTTTTTTTGATATAGCAACGAGTCTAATATAAAAAAAATACACTTAAATTAAAATTAGAAAAGAAATCCCTATTTTTTAAAAATTAGTTTATTTATATTATTTATTAATGATGTTCTTATAATTTAGTGTCTTGTACGAGTATGTTGTTATTGTGTTGCAGTGACTTTGTACTCAATTTTAAAACCTATACATATGTGAAATCCTTTAATAGTTCTTAGAATATTTAATATTACTTATCTATTTGAAATTGTCAACTTTTGGTTTTCCAAATAAGTAAATGAATAAATAAATAAAAGAAAACTACAAGCCCAAGGGTTCCGTCGCCAAAAATGTTGTTAACCGCTTTTATATATTTTATTACATGGTTAGGAATATTTGAGCCTGTCTCGGTTTAAAATTGGGTATTTAAAATTTACCTACCTACCGGTATTTTATTTAGTTTTCTTTTAAGCGAAATTTATATTTTTTGGTTAATCGGTTATCAAACTTTTTGTCAACGGAACCCTTGGATTTATTTATTTATTTTTCTTTTAATTTATTACTTTTAGTTTTTTTTTCTAAGCCTACACGTGTATGTCAATGTTGTTAATATAATCAAATCTCTCAATTATATTTATTTGTTACCGTAGTTTTCTTTTGAGATAACACCGCCATAGGTTATCTTGCATGATACGCCAATTGTTGTGTTGTAGGTACACAGAAGTGTATAGGTAGGTAGGTAATATTTATTTATATTTTTTTGATATGAGCTGTTACTAATAATAATACAATATGAGCTCAGCGAGCTATGGAGAGAGCTATGCTCGGTATTTCTCTGATGGATAGAGTCCGAAACGTAGACATCCGTCAGAAAACCAAAGATATACATACATACAGTAACTAGTCGCAGAACCTATGACCAATTGAGTAGATGGGTTCTGGAGTGAAGACTACTTACAGAAAAACTCAGAGTGTGAAGCCAGACGGACGGATGACCTAATAAAGGTCGTTGGAGGGGGCTGCATAAGGGTGGCAAAAGATCGTGTGAAATGGCGAGCCTTGGGGGAGGCCTACATCCAGCAGTGGAGAGACAATTGCTGATGATGATGATGAGTAATTAATAATAGATAATAATATACGTTTATCAAAAGCAACTTGTTAGTTACAAAATTCTTACGGCTAATGTTAATACAAAATATTAAAAAAACTCATATGATCGCACAGTATAATCCAGTAATTTATACCGATCCGATGTCACATTTGTTCCGTTACCTATGTAAAATCTCATACTTGTTGGAAATGTATCGAAAGAGTTTTATGTTATTTTTTATTTCTTTATAATTTGCTTCATATTAAAAAACATTAGAAAATGTCAATAATGACATTGGACTGTCAATTATAATTTTGTAAGAATGGTTTTACTTATATATATATAACTTATTTCTAAATTCGTTTTATGTGATTAAAGCCACTAATTATCGCATACAAGTTGGTTTTATTGAACGGCTGATGCTCTTCTCGTCAATACTTCATGTTCTCGATTCGATAACGGAGTTTGTGCGTGCCAGAGCTACTGTTACCGCTTTGCTGCTAAGGCCCAGTTGCACGAAAGTGTCCGTTAATATTACATTCGACGGCGATATTGACAGTTACATTCAAAGGACCATTGGATATTTAATTTATTTATAAAAAAAAAATAACAGCTTATTATATTAAACATATAAACAAAGTAGTTCCACACACAAGCGAAATAGATTTTATATTATTTAGACAATACAATTAAAACAGAAATAAGAGTAAAATGTAGTAATTAGATTCAAATTAATGGTGCAATTGAACTGTGACTAGCAAAAGTAAAAATAAATAAAAATAACAATAATAAATAAGTGAAATCCAATAGGATAATGATTATTGACCTTTAAATAAAATGAATGAATGAGAAACAGAAGCAAAATTATACTATATATACGAGTATAGCAGTATCATCATCACGACCGTTTCCCTTTCGGGGTGGTCAGAAACCACGCTTATAAATAAGCGGATTCACATTTAACCAACTTTACTATGGGCCAATCATGACAAGTGGCAAGCTCGTCGATGTCTCGAGCGTACCAAACTCGAGAAATATCACAAATAAATTAAATATTAATTAAATGTATTTATTTACATTAATAAATATTTTTGTGTCCCGGACTCGAACCCGGTACCTCCGAGTCTAAGTCTACGGACTTAACCGCTAGACCACGGAGTATAGCAGTATTTGTATATTAGCAAGCGAAGTGGATTTGCAAAGTCCGGGATAGGAGTTGTCTTGAAACTGCCTCCGGTGATTAATTAGATGTATCAGAATAGAAGATCAAATTTAAATTTTATTTTTAAATGTTTTTATAAATTTTCAGTAGTTATCTATACATTTTTAGAATCAGCCTGAAATATATTTACTATGAGTTTTTCTAATAATAACAGCACAAAAAAAATATGCATACATTCCGGGTCTAAAAAAGGGTGAAAAAGGCGCGAGAGTAAAAAAACAAAAAAAAAGTGAACTCTGGTTTGGTTTCTGACCACCCCGCATGGGACACGGTCGAGATAATACTTTTTCATATTTAGTAATTTAGGTCTGGTTGTGCAAGTTGTATCTGTATTCCACAAATTACTTTTTGAGTAATAAATAATAAAAATAATAAGTAATAAATTACAATGAAATATAGATATTGTATGGTCTATTTAACTCTACGCTATAATGTATCGAACCAGGTTCTTCAACATTGTTTTTAAATAGTTCCAAGTGATTTATATAGATTTTATATTTAAGCTTCTTACAGGAACATTCATTCTGACCCAATAAAAGTAATAAAACTTAAATGCCTATAAATTATTTAAGTTAATAAAATCTATGTGAATCACTTGGAACTACAAAAATGCGCCATCCTAAAACCAATGCCATCAATATGCATCACGTGACAACATTTACTTTTCTTAAACATTTATATATCTTATACATACCACCACCAGCCGAGTATTCTTTTTTTTTTATATATAAATAAATAAATATTTCCAGACAGGTCACACAGCGCCATGTAATTTCCGTGGTAAACTACGAGGCTTGTGTAACGGAAACTAGATGGTTGATAAACTACATATTATATTACTTTTTTTTTGTAAATATATACATATTATACATATAAACACCCAGATCGAGACAAATTATACAATCGAACCCACGACCTCCCGAGTTCACGGCAACGTTTGTTACCACTAGACCACGGAGGCGGTCTTTGACGGCTCTGTCAATAGTGTAAGATTGCTATTTTGTAGCTCAAACAAAATGAGGCACTTTTGACATTTTAGGAGAGCTAAAGCTCAGTGAGACATTGTAATTAAGCCATCAAAGTTAATACTAATTTATTATTGTTGTAACATACTAGTAATTCATGCACAGCACCTGTGGCCCACGAACCCAGGGAGTCTAGGTTCGACATCTTCAGCTCTCCTCCAGAAGCACTTCTCTAGGGAGCGGTCTCCCGTTGAGGGGCCGAGCGCAAGATGGAGCGATATTCTGGAGATGCTTGAAGTGTCCGTTGTCGGCCCGATACGTCTTATACTCGTGTAGGTTAAAAAGTCTTAAGCCATGAAGAATTTGGAATTTGAACTTAGCATTGCGTTCCACTTACTCTATCTAGTGTAGAGAAAAAAAAAAAAAAAAAAAAACGATTTTAACTCTTTATTAATTAAAAAGTCCTTTTTGTTAAAGCATATGAAACATAGCAAATGATATGCATCGGGCACTGAGAGCTTAGTAAAGCGTTATCACGAGGTTACGAAATTTTTCTGCATTCGATAAAGAAATTTGGGTAACTACAGTTATAATAATAATCTTTTTGCTGATAAGGCTGAGATTTTAGTATAAAACGGGCCGGGGGAGAATCGATCAGTACAGTTCGCTCCTGACTTCAGGAAGATGAAGGCTGTCTTATTCTTTGCGGGGCTCGTTGCCCTGGCCGCTGCCGGAAACGTGCCATACGGTCACCAATATGAAACCAAAGACGGTAAATATATTCCATAATTTAAATTATTTAGACATTTACCACATATAAATGATCATCTTCTAAATAATAGTGGGAACCTAAACCATCACGAGGCAGAAGTGCTGGTTGGTGAAGGATGGTTTTATTTACACTAGTTCCTATTTCATATTTCCAATTTAAATAATAAAATCCATTATACACCTAGTACTAGACCCCTACTGCTGAAGCCTTGCCTTCTAGAACGTATCTCTGGAAATTTTAGTCTACTATATCCACGATGGCGCTAATAATGTTAATTTAATTATTAAAATATTTTATAATACTGCTTACTAATGTTCTTACTATTACAGTTAGCGATGAGTTCCTCGTCAAGCAAAAGAAAGTGTTCAGCCTTTTGCAACACGTGAACCAAGTGGACCCCGAACTCGAATACTACAAAGTAGGAAAGGACTTCGACATCACCGCCAACATGGATCAATTCACCGTAAGAAAACCAAACATACACTTTGATAAATATGTTTTTATTGTTTACGAATACGATACTATAGTTTTCTTTAATTGTTACAGAACAAGAAGGCCGTCGAAGAGTTCATGTTCTTCTACAGACATGGATACCTTCCCAAGGGACAAATCTTCTCGGTATTCTACGAGAAGATGAGGGAGGAAGCCGTTGCTCTCTTCCACTTGTTCCGTTATGCCAAGGACTTCGAAACTTTCTACAAAGTCGCCGCTTGGGCCCGCGTTCACCTTAACGAAGGTCTTTTCACCTACTCCTTCTGCATTGCTGTACTCCATCGTGAGGACACCAATGGAATCATTCTACCAGCTCCTTATGAAATCTACCCTTACTTCTTCGTCAACAGTGAAGTCATTGAGAAAATGTACCGCCTTAAGATGCAAAATGGATTAGTCGATCCCAGCGTTGGCTACTACTATGGTATCACTCATGAAGGAAACGAATTCACCATCCATGCCAACTACTCTGGTCGTTACTCCTGGACTCTTGGAGCTGAACAAAAACTCAGCTACTTCACCGAGGATATCGGTCTTAACACATACTACTACTACTTCCACGCTCAGTTCCCCTTCTGGATGCAAGGCGAGGAATATGGCAACTTCAAGGAACGTCGTGGTGAATATTTCTTCTACTTCCACCAACAGCTGCTCGCCCGTTACTACATGGAACGTCTTACCAACGGATTAGCTGAAATACCCGCTTTCTCATGGAGAACCCCCGTCAAGTCTGGATTCTACCCCAACATGTTCTACCGCACCGGAACTCCCTTCCCCCAAAGAAACAACTATTACTACGTCCAGAACCCTGAAAACGCTCTTGACATTGAGTACGTTGAAACTTATGAGGCTCAGTTCCTTGAATACTTGCACGAAGGCCAATACGAAGCTGTGAGTATATAGCACGAGATTAATTAATATTTAAATATATTAATTTACCTGCGACAAATTGACTAATTATATCTCTTTTTTCAGTTCGAACACAAATATGATCTCAGAAAGCCCAAGTCCATCAATTTCGTCGGAAACTACTGGCAATCCAACCCCGACTGCCGTGACAAGTCCTACAAATACTTCAACCAATACTATGAAGTTATTGCTCGCGTTCTCCTCGGTGGATCTCCAAACCCAGTTGATGAGTAAATATCAATTTAATGATATACAAAATACTCTAATATCAGGTTTTTTCATGAATAGTGTCTAACGTTTACTTTCTTTACAGCTACTACGCGTTCCCCTCCGTGCTCGAGCAGTTCCAGACTTCTCTGCGTGACCCCGTATTCTGGCAATTGTACAAGCGCATCATCTACTACTTCATCCAATACAAACAATACTTGGAACCATACACCAAGGAACAGCTTTACTTTGGAGGTGTCAAGGTTGACAATGTGAAGGTCGACAAACTGGAAACTTTCTTTGAATACTTCGACTTCGATGCTACCAACGGCCTGTACTACAGCAAGGAAGAATCCAACAACTTCCCCTTCTACTTCAAGGTCCGTCAACCCAGATTAACCCACAAGGACTTCTCCGTTCAAATTGAAGTGAAATCTGACGTCTCCACCGACGCTATGATCAAGATCTTCATGGCACCTAAATTCGATGGCGCTGGAAACATGATTACCCTGGAACGCAACTGGATGAACTTCTACGAATTGGATTGGTTCAAACACAAGCTTAACGCTGGCAAGAACACCATCGAGCGTAAATCTAGCGAATTCTTCTTCTTCAAGGAAGACTCCATCCCAACTCGTGACCTTTACAAGATGTTCGAGCAGAAGAAGATCCCCGTCGATATGTCTGTAGACTTTGAAAAGATGCCCAACAGGATGATGCTTCCCAAGGGATCATACGGTGGATTCCCCTTCCAATTCTACGTCTTCGTCTACCCCTACTCACCTTTGGATAAGGAATACAACGCGTACCAAGACTTCTTGTTGGACAACAAGCCCTTCGGTTATCCGTTCGACCGCCCCATCGATGCCAAGTACTTCATGCAACCCAACATGTACTTCAAGGACGTTGAAGTTTACCACGTAGGAGAATATTACTCATACACTTTCAACACTCCTGATTACTTCTCTCACCACAACCAAGTGCCCAAGCACTAAACGGAGAGCGAAAGAGGAATGAAGCAATGACAACTGCAATTATATCATGTCAAATAAACGCCATAGATTAAATAAATGAATAATATATACTAATAAATAATAATATTTAATTTAAATTATATTTTATTTCATCATTCAGACTTCTTTATAGCACTTCTTTATAGAAAGAGGAATGTGTGATTAAACATAAACATTGGATTTTAGGTTATTATGCATAGCACAATGCAATAGTTAGTAATATTACAAACTATAATTCGTCAATTCAAAATACTAAACCAATTTAAAAATAGATACACAGCCCTCTTGCTAAATACGAGTATACTACTCTATGGCTTATATTTATATATAAGCTCTTATGAGCTGTATTATCTTTGGTAAAATATAACTTTTTGTTTTTATATATTGTTACTATTAGTGAGAACTTTTAAATGACACTCTGTTACTATTGTTTTCTTTGATTTTTATTGTATTGTAAATAGTTTTCCATAAAATAACTTAATTAAATAAATATACTACATATAACTTATAATAAATCGTGCTGAACTAGCACAAAACGATTCTTTAAAGCGATTGAAATACAATTAATACTTTGTTCAAACTTCCCCATACAATATATAAGGCTTCAATTTATTTCGCCAACAATCGTCGAGTTTGCTAAATTTTTCAACAGCCAAGCGCATGTACGCTTCATAGATCCTAAGTGGAAATAAGAAAACCGGATCACTTTTTTAGTAAATCCCGAGTTTCTTGGGCATTGTCTATGTCGTCTTGCTTACTTACTACTTCTTGAAGGCATTATTGTTTTTATTTTTATATATGAGTTGTTTTTTTTGGCTTTCTACTTCGATAACGCCAAAGTTTTATTTTACAATAATGATATTGTATAATCTGACCAATATTATGGCATTAACCACCAAGGCATAATGTGACCAAGAAATATTCGGAATTTAAGCTCAATGTTACTACTACTAACTATTCCTATTTATACTATAGTTTCGTCAAATCAGCTTTAAATATATTTATAGGGTTTCTAAATTTTATATCACCAAGCCTGAGTAAGATTCGAATTAAGAAATACAAGTATGATTATCACTTTAGCTTGACTACCTCAGACTTGCTGTAATAGGCTGTATGAATAAATAAATAATCACTTATATGAAATCGCATTTTTATTTTTTGACCTGCCTTCTAACTTAGATCAAACAGTGTGAAGTAAAGCTTTTATTACTTTTGATTGTGTAAATATGACCATATATGCCAATACCGTAATAAAATAAAGTGGCTTATCATCCATTTACGCAGATCTGCACATCTTTCCTTTACCTTAAGACTCTTTTTCAGTTACAGTTACAGTCACAATCTCCTCCTTTTCGCTTTTCTATAAACAATCAGCTGAAGAGCCTCACACTTCCAGCAGATATTTAGAATCTTTTATAGTCTCCGTTGCTTGTGAGTGGAAAAACTTCCTCTGATCATCAATAAACATATCTAAAAATCTCCTCTATGACCATTTTTTAAATAAACAAAAAAAATCGTCTTGCTAATATCTAACTCTGTCTGGTTTTATTTGTTGTGTAAATTGTACATATTTTTCCTTATTTTTTTGTTATACATTCGTAATCGTTTACCTCACTCCCAAAGGTAATGCCGAGAGGCATTAAGTTCGCTCTTGTACATAACTGTTAGGATTTTAAGTGCAAAAAAGTATTTATAAATAAAAATGTCTTAGTGATATGTAAACTCTGGATCAGGAACGTGTAGACCCTAAAATAATACTAATAAAATTCTTTATTGCACATAATTTACAAATATAGTTGTAACCTTCGAGGATTTGGATTATTGAGATTGTAAATAATAATACTATTGATACAACATTACTAGAGAGATTTATCAGAGAGAAAAAACTTAGAGATATATTATTATATTAGTAGACCTAGTTTTTGAAGATGGATATAGAAGGAGTTTGTCTGATCACCAGTGGAAGCTTATTCTACTGGCGAGCAGCCGAAACAGGGAGAGAATCTGAATATCTGCTAGAAGCGTGTCGGATAGCCCCTTTAATGCGTAGTCCTGTCACCTTAGTTTGCTTCTTTAACCGCAATACTTAACTTATCAGTGGTGGTAATCCACTATGTTTGAAAACTGAGAGTTTTATTGTAAGAAATAATAACCGAGCTTGCAGGCAAAATTTGAAAGTATTTAAACACTATCCATTAAAGGATTCCTTTGATTAGTTTGAACATAAAGAACCATGATTAATTTGGCTACTGGAATTCGTAGGTTGATCTTGAAGCAATCTGGCGCTAAAATGATTTGATTCTGGAATTCCCAACTGTATCTATATCCACTGCATAGTCTCTTGATTTGGCAATATATTTTTTATTCATATTAAATGATCGCCCTTAATAATTCCATGAAACTGCATTAGCCCCGCCTCCTATTATTCAGAAGAGCTTTCTCACTTAGTGGAATATTATGGGTTAATGACATGATGTAAAACCATTTACGTTTCAAATTCAGCAAAATATCTTTAGTTTGGAATCAGTATAGTAAAGTATCATCACTCCCGTTCGAAAGAAAGAATTGATTGCAAAGGGCTTTCATTCCGTGGCCTTATCATTACGTTCGTGGATTTAAACCCAGACGATTCATGATCAATAAAAAAGTTAGATTTAAGAGTCTACATTGCAACAGGCCTAGTAAAGGGGCTAAATGTCGTTCTCTGACTACGAAGACAAAAACTCGTATGATACTTAACTATTATTTAAAGAAATATCAAAAAAACTAGTCGACGTCTCTGGTGACCCACGGGCTGGCAGCTTCCTCGCTGAAAAGATTAGTATCGAATTTCAACGAGGAAATGCTGCCAGTGTTTTGGGCACCATGCCACTGGACAATGGCCTGGAGGAATTTTTTATATTGTAAGGTTAAGGTTGCTAAATTTTTTATTATATTTAATTTGTTATTTAGATTTAGTTTATTTTTTAGGTTAATTAATAATATTGTAATTATTTTATATTGTTTGTATATTACTTCGAATAAATTTTAATTTAATGTTTAACAAGCTTAACTATTAACTAATGGATTAAATATGGCATGATTTATTTCAAAAGAGGAAAACGTATTAATTAAATAAAATGCATTGATAAAATTTATAGGTAAGTAATATTGATAGCTACATATTTTGTTTATTGTAATCAAAGCTTGCACCTTTTGCACGAGGGTTACATAATCTAAATGCATGCCACGGCGATGATTTTTTCTGGATGCTGCAATGTCGGTTTGAAAGTAAATCCTTATAGCTTTATAAAGACACAAGTTTATATGGTCAATAATTTGGTAGTTATTGCGTCAAAATTAAGTAGTGACCCAATTTTAATCAACATAATGGTAATAAAGAAGATTAAATAATAATAATAATAAATTAGCTCTGAATAAATTTAAAAAAAAACATATCGCTAAGCTAAGGTAGTAGCTTTAACTTTAAAAAAAAAACGCTACGCCTTGTGCAACATGGACCAACACTACTTGATTGTTAAACAAGGTGGATATAAATTCTTTTTTAAACTAAACTTTGTTAAACTGAATACGACAAATAATATGCTAAATTTGCTTTAGATACACAATGAGGGTCGAGGATTATTCCCGGTTTCTCTCGACAGAAGTTTCAATCTAGTACATACAATTTTATATTATTACTTAAATTAATTAAAATCCCTAAGCAAAAATAACTTAGAAAGTAGCGATTTTATTTTCGGATTATAACTTCGTTTATTATAAGAAAAATGAAATATGTCATAAGAGTCGCTCCATTTCGTCCATTTATATGAAGATTCAATTACTTTTTTTTTCATTACAGTACCAAGAACACTGCATCCTAGACCTCCACTGTTAGAGATTGAGCCTTCCAAAAAAAATCCTACTCTGGCCACACTGGCCAGACGGATTGGCGAGGATCCGATGTCAATTTTTAATAACAATTTATTGACGATTCCACAAGTTGGTATTAGTTGACCCGGGACCGCCGGCTTAACGTGCTCTCTGCATGAGGCACGGGAACGTGGTATTGTAAATCTTGACAAATATACGTAAGAAAATTGTATTTATCATTGGTACATGCCGGGGGGGTTTGAAACGACCTTTGAAGGATATTAAGCTTTCCGAGCCACCACCGCTTTTGTCTGTCTGTCAATTACCTACTTAATAAGTATTAATAGGTATTATAACTGATGTACCTACCGTCGTTTTTTAAATACATTATCAGTATTGAAAGACTTTCCAATGTCAAAAAGACAGATGAGGAGATGCATCACAGGTTACCTAAAATCGGTGAACTCTAGAGGTCACGCACAATAATATTTACGTAGATATTCATTATAGTTGCCAACGACAACTATCTTATGTCTTGATAACGTTGTTAATTT
Source organism: Tinea semifulvella (assembly GCA_910589645.1). Lineage (NCBI taxonomy): Eukaryota > Metazoa > Arthropoda > Insecta > Lepidoptera > Tineidae > Tinea > Tinea semifulvella. The sequence goes on from OU342599.1 coordinate 11,647,537, forward strand.
AGTATATAAACTCAAATTTGCAGTGAATCTGCACAGTCGACTTCAGCCTTCAGAAAGATGAAGGCTGTCATAGTATTCGCTGCACTCGTGGCGCTGGCAGCAGCCGGCAGCCTGCCCCATGCTCAACACTATGATGTTAAGGAGGGTAAGTATTCATAATATTAAACTATAAAATATTAATGTAACCAACTACATATATACTAAATATACAAAAATATTAAATTTACCTTACAGTGAGCGATGACTTCGTTCACAAACAGAAGAAAGTTTTCAACCTTTTGAAGCATGTCAACCAAGTGGACCCGGAGCTTGAATACTACAAAGTAGGCAAGGAGTTTGACATCCAGGCTAACATGGACCATTTCACCGTAAGAATTTTTTTTCTTTAAACAACATTTTATATATTTTGTAGTCATGTAATTTTACACTTTTTTTTTATTTTCAGAACAAGAAGGCCGTTGAAGAATTTCTGTATTTTTACAGGCACGGATACCTTCCTAAGGGTCTTATTTTCTCTGTCTTCTACGAGAGGATGAGGGAGGAAGCTGTTGCTCTCTTCCACTTGTTCCGTTATGCCAAGGATTTCGAAACCTTCTATAAGATTGCTGCTTGGGCCCGTGTTCATTTGAACGAAGGACTCTTCACATATGCCTTTTCCATTGCTGTTCTCCACCGTGAGGATACTCAAGGCATCATCCTCCCAGCTCCTTATGAAATCTACCCCTACTTCTTCGTCAACAGTGAAGTCATTGAGAAAATGTACCGCCTTAAGATGCAAAACGGATTAGTTGATCCTAGCGTTGGTTACTACTATGGCATCACTCATGAAGGAAACGAATTTACCATTTATGCTAACTACTCTGGTCGCTACTCCTGGACTCTTGGAGCTGAACAAAAGCTCAGCTACTTCACCGAGGACATCGGTCTTAACACATACTACTACTACTTCCACGCTCAGTTCCCCTTCTGGATGCAAGGCGAGGAATATGGCAACTTCAAGGAACGTCGTGGTGAATATTTCTTCTACTTCCACCAACAGCTGCTCGCTCGTTACTACATGGAACGTCTTACCAACGGTTTGGCTGAAATCCCTAAGTTCTCATGGAGATATCCCGTTCAAACTGGATACTACCCCAACATGTTCTACCGTACTGGCACACCTTTCCCTCAGAGAAACAACTTCTACTACGTGCAGAACCCTGAAAACGCTTTAGATATTGAATACGTTGAAACTTATGAAGCCCAATTCCTTGAATACCTCCACGAAGGCCAATACAATGCTGTAAGTACATATATAAACTGTTGTATATTGAATAAAATAATTGGTTTGTAAATAATGTACTCAATAAGCTTTTTTGTTACAGTACGAGCATAAATTTGACCTCAGAAAACCCAAGTCTATCAATTTCGTCGGAAATTACTGGCAATCCAATCCTGATAGTCGCGACAAGTCCTACAAGAACTTTAACAAATATTATGAAGTCATTGCCCGTGTTCTCCTTGGTGGATCTCCTCACCCCGTCGATGAGTAAGTTAAAATATTTATTTATTTATTTTATTTTATTTTATTATGGTAACAAACAGTCATAATACAATTTATATAACAAACAATATACATATAATTAGACCTGGTGTACCAAAACTGTAAAAGAGAACTATACTTATTACATTTTCAAAATACAATTAAACCATTATGAATATATTAATTGTTATGATATTTAAATTAGGAACGTAAGCTGATAAGCTTGAACAATAAAGTAATATCTAATCTAATATTACAGCTACTATGCGTACCCCTCCGTGCTTGAACAGTTCCAGACTTCTCTGCGTGACCCCGTATTCTGGCAATTGTACAAGCGCATCATCTACTACTTCATCCAGTATAAACAATACTTGGAACCATACACAAAGGATGATTTGTACTTCAGCGGTGTCAAAGTCAGCTCAGTGAAAGTCGACAAACTGGAAACCTACTTTGAATATTTTGACTTCGATGCTACCAACGGCCTGTACTACAGCAAGGAAGAATCCAACAACTTCCCCTTCTACTTCAAGATTCGTCAACCCAGATTGAACCACAAACCATTTACCGTCCAAATTGATGTGAAATCAGACTCCGCCACCGACGCAGTCGTCAAAATTTTCATGGCACCCAAATTTGATGGCGCTGGAAACTTGATCACCCTGGAACACAACTGGATGAACTTCTATGAATTGGATTATTTCGTGCATAAACTGCAGTCCGGCAAGACCTCGATCAAACGTAGCTCCCAAGAGTTCTTCTTCTTCAAAGAGGATTCTGTTCCTGCTCGTGATATTTACAAAATGTGCGATGAAAGGAAAGTACCAACTGATATGTCTAATGACTACGAATTGATGCCAAACAGGCTGATGTTCCCCAAGGGTTCGTTTGGAGGATTCCCCTTCCAATTCTTCGTCTTTGTTTACCCTTACACAGCTTTAGACAAGGAATACGCAGAGTACAAGGACTTCTTATTGGACAACAAACCATTCGGTTATCCATTCGATCGCCCCATCGATGCTAAATATTTCATGCAACCCAACATGTGTTTCGAGGACGTGAAGGTTTACCACGTTGGTGACTATTACTCATATGAGTTCAACACTCCTGACCACATCTACCACGGTGAAGGCCACTGAGAGGAGAGAGAAAGAGCTTAGTACATCATTATGATCATACTCACATGCTATTTATTGTTAAGTCTATTATGCGACATAGATGGATATCGTACAATAAAATATACTTAATTTACAAAATAGTTTTATTTTTTAACAATTATAGATAGGTAATATAATTGGCACTTCTTAATCATAGTAGAATAAGCTTATATGTTACTACAGACAGATTCATTTGTTAATTATTTAATATAAATTTTGAGAAAAGTAACCAGTTTTGTCCAAAGGACTCTTCTTATGATAAAGGATAATGTCATAAAATCTGTAATTAGTGGCATTGTCTGTGTAAGATTTAGCTTTGCGATGAAAAGGAAACCCTAAAGGCTTCATATCATGTTCGTAGGAAACACTCTTATAACACTCGTGACGTATTTTAATACTTGCTTCTCTAATTGAGAGGTTGTTTTGATCTTCATCCGAATCGACATTAGTAACTATCAAAAATAACTTTAACTTAAGGCCATCTTCATTACCCTTGGGAATAACAAGGCGAGAGGGGAATTTGAAAATACTATATGGGAATTTAGGCGTTAAATTCATATTATCTTCATTTTCCAAATTAAACTCTTCATCGTTTAATAGTCGTAGGGAATTTCGGGGTGACCAATTGATAACATTTTCTCCTTCGTGGAAACTAGTTCTAAAGTTGTCAACTTCGAAGAATTCTGTATATTTATTCTGGAAACAGTCATGAATGTCACAATGTGGACCTATGAATATTCTTGTAATAACATCTCTTGGGACTAAGGAACCCACAGTAATATTAATGGAAAAGTTTTCATGTTGGAGTCGTCTTTGCCTTGCAGTATACGCATATTTATGTTTACAGTTATCTTTGATATAGTTTTCATTTAATCCTTTTTCCAAGTCAAATTGATAGTATTCATAATATGTAGTTATATTTGGTATGTTAACTTCTTTAATATTAATTCCTTTGTTTTCGTATAATGATAAATTAAGAGGTTCGAGTATTTTTCTATAGTCCCAAACATATTTAACAGCTCGCGCAATCATCGCCCAAAACACTGGTTCTCTTAATGATGTTTGAGGATGATGAATGACAGATGGCGCCGGATTGTAACTGAAAATATAGGATTTTATTATAATAAATAAAAAATCTATTTCTTTGTTAGTCTAAAAAAATGTTTTATTAATAAGTAGTCAATAATAACAGTTCTTACGTATCGGCAGGATATCCATTGGAACCATAAATAGATCTCACATATTTGGCCGTGTCAGCATTATCAAAATTTGCGTGAATTAACTTCATTATTACATCAGTATGGTTTTCATCTGTGAGGTTGATTTTGATACCTTCATTCTAAAATTTAATGACAAAGAAAATGTTATGGTTTTGCTTCAAACTATTACAAAAATAAACAGTGTTTTTTTAAGCTAGGTGCTAGTTTTTTATAAGATACAAGTTCTGTAATCAATAATAGGATAGTTAATAAAAAGTTGTAAACAGTCAAATTAACTCGGTTTCTTTTCTTTAATATTACTATATTGTAAAACAAAATATAATAATTAAAATCTTCATTTGCTAACTTTGTTCTTTGGCTACTTTAAATGTAAATAGTTTTTTTTTTATATTTTAAAGTAAGTACTTTACTTACCGTTACAATAAATCCCCGCGAAATACATTCAGTCATCGAAGTCAGACTGCTGACAATAAACAAACAATAAGTACACTGTTCAGGTCGTTTGGCTCCAGGGTGATATGTATATCCTTGTGGAAATGGTAAACCATTATCATATCTCAAATATGAATCATATGCGACATATACTTTTTTAGCATGATCAATATTGGAATTTTGAATGTTATGCTCTTTTTCCAACTTGTAGCGTGCCAATAACTTATGATGGCAATAAAAGTAATGTTCAGCATGCCTAGGGTTCAGCACAGTCAATTCTTCATCTGTCTTCCAGTGAGGATGCAATAAGTGAATACCATAATAAAAGCTATTTAGTCCAATATCTTCTCTGAAATAATTTATATAGTCGTCTATACCATTGTCCATTAAATTCCAGCCCGAGTAATTTGAATTAATACTAATGATATCTCCTGTTTTGTTATATTGATTAACTTCTCCCTCTGTGGGATCAAACATACCGCAATTCATCTTTAATCGGTTTGCTTTGGCTATTGTCTCAGAATTTATGAAATACATGGGATTTTGCTTAAAAGGTGCTTCATGTGAGAAGTTGTTTTGTGGATGACTATAAAGTGTGCGTATTCTTTGAGCATAATCAATCATATCTTTATTAACATGTTTTGCCAACCAGTCGTGAAATTCTGGCAAAAATTCCATCTTTGCATTCTTTAAAACATGGAATAAAATGACTGTAGCTTCTCTCATGTCTTTATCATATATATTAAATGGTAAATATTTATTGGTATGCCCATTTTTCATATGCTCTTTAAATAATACATAATATTCACTGGTCTGTAACAAAATTATTATTTAGTAGCTTAAGCCTGATATTTATAACAATAATATTGAGAAAAGCTTTAGAGAACATTTAATCACCTCTGAAATAAAATCACTCAATTCGTCTTTGATTTTCTTTTCACCTAAGAAGCCAGGAATGATATTATATTTTACGGTAGAGAATGGCTGATCGTGAATATCTGTTAAATCTGTAAAAAAGATAGAAATCTTAAATATAATCTTCTACTAAAGATTAAAAAGTAATCGCTAGCATTGTCATGTAAAAAAAAATACTCAGTACCTAGGTAACAGTTTAGTTTTGTAAGTTAATATTTAATTTAAATTTCGCTTATATATTTCTATTATTGTACAATCTGCATAAAATACGTACCTTCTGGATTACCCATAATTTCCATAAACTCGTCGGTTGGCAGGGATAAAACACACGTAATGCTTAGCGTAAACCAAACAACATAGTTTACTTTTATATGAAAATCTTTTTTATTCATGTTGAAATTAGAACAAGCGCTAGCCAGGAGACCTAAAATCACGAATGAATCAGTTTCATTCGAGTAATATTATATATGTCCTGCAGTCTCTCTGTACTTGTGGCCAATTGTGTTAATCTGATCCTTGGGTTCGCAAATTGCGATTACGTGCAACTCTGGCAAAATGTTTGTTTAGCTAATATATACCTATTTTAAACTGACTTTTACCATACATTTAGTGAAACAGCTTTAAGTTCGCCTTTGTAAATACTTTTAGGTTAAGTGCAATAATATTTTAATAATAATAATAATCCTATAAAGGTTGGTTAGAACCCCGGCATGTACCACTTTCCTTACGTAAATTTGTCATAACTGCTGCACAGTGTAGTCTTCGTACATAATGGTCGGTAACCTACCCATTTACCATTTTAAAAGTTTTTAGAAATCGCGGCATACAACGTAAAAAAAATGATTTTTTTATGTTTCTTTATTGATCGATTCACGGACTACTATTAAACTTATACTAGGGTAAAGTGACGATCGCTGGAGAGTATCTTCGGGTCATGCAACTCAATCCAATGTTTTGTGCCACTATATATTGTGCTTCTATTGCGCACTATTTTATATGGTAGTTTTTTACAGCTGCTATATGTTTCTTGACCTTTTGGGTATCGTGCGCTTAGTTTGGCCAATGGATGAACTCCCACAGCTGCAGTTCACTCACTTTACATACACCGGGCATTTGAAAAGAAATGACATGAATAACTTTACTACTTTTATCCGTTACACCTATGTGGAAACATTTGTGTTTATTCAATTCGAGTAAATACATATTTCATTGGTAAAATAAATCGTATATAATTATTTGTTATAAAATTTAGTAGGTACTCGTGTTATTAAGAAGTTGAGATAAACCTATTGTCACCTATGTACACTTCCCCTGACTCGAGCAATAGGGTAATCATTCAATTGGAAGACGCTTTAATTTAACCACCTATTGGCTAAGCTAAACTGCTGATGCATTTTTCCGTTAGCAATATTGCCAACTTACGTATGTAACTACGTAACTGTAGCAATTGACCTATTTTTTAAATTGAAACCTGTCTACAGCATCCTTTCAATGTTTATTTTAAGAGACTACAAGGTGATATCCATAAATTTTTCAATTCACTTTTGAATCAGTTAAATCTATTTGTAAATATTTAGTATAATATAGCTAGTTTAATTTATTATGTCGCGTTGCAAATATAAAATCTGAACTGTAAAAGTGATTTTTTAAATATAATTCTACTGAATAAAAATAAGGTTTTATTAAAGGTTAGAGTAAAACAAAGAATAAATAAAAGTCGTAGAATATGAAATTTAAATTATGATGGATTTAATACATAATAATTATAATAATATTTTAAAGGAATCTTAACAAATACATGTACAATGCGTTATAAATATTAGCATAAACCATAAGATTGTGAATTTGATTCGTGTAAATTATTCCGGACGATAATTTTTAAGAACAAATTCTGACTGAGCTGGCATACTAAACATGATGTTTATAAAAGCCGAGCTCCTTTAGATAGAACACAAAGTATCTATAAGACAAATAATAATGCTAATACCGCATTGAATGACTTTGTACTAACTCCAGAGTAAAAATCTTCTAAAATTACTAAACATTGTAAAAATACTGTCTAAATCTTTTTAATACTATGGAACGGTCATCAACTTCTTAATCACCAGTCATCATCTCCATGAATTCTGAAACAAGAAATAGAATTGTTAATTTATACATTTAAGTTACGCGACACGTGATGGAGTAGACGGAATCTAGAGTGGAGACCACGTATAGGAAAACACAGAGTGGCACGATCTCTCGCCAGATTGACGGATGACCTGAAAAAGCTGGTGGAGTTGAATGAGGGCGGCAGAAGATCGTGTGAAATGGCGAGCCTTTGGGAGGCCTACATCTAACAGTGGAGAGACATAGGCTGATGTGATATTTATTTTAATATTTTTGCATCAGTTGTTGAAGGTAGTTTCCTCTCTATGATAAATTGAACTTCCTAATTATGATTTCATTTATTTGTGAGACTAGCAATCCCATTAATACAAATATAATATATTTTATTATAAATATAATAATATATATAATAGAATATAAATCTGAGACGGAAACTAAATTCTGCATCTTCTATGGGCACCACATATTTTTACAAAATATGTAAGTACAAAAATCAGTTGTAATATTTTTTCTTCATAGTACTCAACTAATTGACTTCGTAGTCTAGCGGTCACAACTGTAGAACTTTGATTTTTGTCGAGTATAAACATACATTATGAGTATAAATAAAATAAAATTTAACTTATGTTTTACTAATGTTTCCTTAAGTTCGTTACTACGAACATCACCTGATCAGATTGACATATATGGGAAAGTTGGTTCATTGAAAAAAGTACTTGATGATACTATAATGGTTATTGTTATAATTACCATCGAAATCAACGGTTCCGGAACCGTCAGTGTCGATTTCGGCGATGATGCCATCTAGATCAGAGTTGCTAAGTTTGTCATCTAGGGCAGCGAGGATCTCCTTAAGGGTGGAGGTGGTGATGTAGCCGTTACCTTCACGATCGTATAATCTGGAAAATGTAAATATGTATTACAATTTGTAAATTTGTTTGCAGAGATCAGTCAATGAATGTACTGTGTATTTGTTTTTATTAATTTTTCATGGGTACCTCTTCTACTATCATCATCATCATTACGACGTTTCCCTTCCGGGGTCGTCACAAACTACTCTTATAAAGAAGCAGATTCATATTTAGCCAACTTTACGTCGATATCTCTGTTGTCGATGTCTCTAGCGTACAAAAATCGATAAATATCACAAATAAAAGAAATATTAATTAAATTAACCGCTAGACCAAAGAGGCAGTCTTACAACTAACTTCAGATTAATAAAACTTTTTTGTCGTTCATTGTCCCTCTTGAAAACAAGTCACCATTGTTTGTTTATAAATGTTATTTCACGAAATTTTGTCAGTTTATATATACCTACCGAAAAAACTATGTTACGTATATATAATATTACCTGAAAGCTTCCTTCAGTTCCTGTTGCATGGCTTCTGCGTCTTCCTCTTCAAGGAAATGGGACGCAATGTTACAGAAGCCATCGAAGTTGATCTTACCGGAACCTGTCAAATAGATAACATACAATTAGTCAGGATTATCTTTAACAATTTGCCGAAATTTTGACGTTATATGTGAAACGATTTCAGCTTTACGGATTAATATAATTTTAAATTTTAATGAACTAACTTAATTTTAGGTTTTTTCTGAATTAAAAACATATACGAGTACAAAATTGGGTAGTAAACAAAACACGATGAATATGGGATTGAGTCCAAGATTCTTGACAACATTCCAGTTAACCTCAAAGGAACGAAGTAATTTCACAAAAATATCACCAAGGCAACTACTGACAGCCATCTTTCAATGAAACTGGAATTCTGAGGAGAGACACTCTTATACAGAAATAACCTCATTAGAGATACGACGCCAAACATTTGGGTTCGGGAGTGCGGTGATCTCTTGCAAACTATTTTAAACATTTTTACAGCGACTGATAATGCCGAATTATATAACAGATTATCGTACAAAGTATTTTTTTAATGAAAACCTTTAATTTATTGAACACAAAATATATTAGTTCAAAAATAAAGTATCATCACGAATGCGTCAGAAACCACGATTATAAAGAAGCGAATTCACATTTACCCAACTTTGCTATAGGGCCATTATGACAAGTACACCAAACTCGAGAAATACCTACCACAAATAAATTATTGTGTCCTGATAATGAATCAAACCCGGAACCTCCGCGTCTAATTTCACAGACTCAACCGCTAGATCTCGGAGGCAGTCAATAATAATAGTAACATAATTAATAGACTGTGATAAAATTCAAAGCACGTGTACTCGTACAACAAGTGTTTTCCTAAATCGAAATGCCGGATATGTTAGGAGCAGGTGTTACTAAATTAACTTGTTTTTATAATAAGACAGGTCATTTACCAACTAAAGTTATTAAAAAAACGTCACACTCTCTAGCTTTTATGACAGCATAGTAGTAGAGAATATGTCAAGTGTCAGCTTTCATTCATGAAGCTCGCGTTATATTTTAGCATGTGCATATGGATTGGTTGCGTACCTACATACTGATAAATGTATTTTACCTTCTGGGTCATTTTCGTCGATAAGAGCGTGAAGCTCAGAGTCGTCGAAGAGTTGTCCCATGGTGTTGAGGATGGTTGCGATCTTCAGGACATCAATGTAGCCACACTTGGTGGTGTCGAACATTTGGAAGGCTTTGCGAAGCATCGCCATCTTCTGATCGTCATCTTTATCCTGGAAGAAACAAAAATTCATTTATTGGTTGCTGCTAACATGATGCAGTACTTAAATAAATGTTAACAATTATACGATTGGCGTTTTAATAAAGTGCATTTGAGTGTCATAAAATAACCCTGTTATCACGTGTTCTACTATCTTTGAAGTGTGCTTCAATGTGCCTCGTCAAATTAAATCATCGTTAAAGCGTCGTACATTCTAGCCTACTATGTAGTGGATGTTTCATTTGCTGATTCTACCAAAACTGCTTTAGCGTTGTTGGCTTTATTTAAAGTATTATGAGTTATCATTCGATTCGCATACTCAAGCAATCCTTCCAGATTGACAGTATTTGGATTGTTATTCCCTCTTTTATAAATGGCAATACACTTTATTTAATCAATGAAGTTATTCTACAATTTCTTAATTTATTTGTGATTTACAACAACGAGATATATCCCCTAAATTATTTTATATGTATTTAAAATTAAAAAACATCTTTATTTTTAAAATTCACAATGTAATAAATTTGACTCGTGTTTATTTTAATAATAAAGTTTACATTTTGCGTAATGTTGTAAGCCAGTGAAAAATTCGTGTTCAATTAAATATTGTAGAATGAAATTACTCATTCTCTCAAATAGAATTGGCAATAACATTATCTGGTTAATACAAACTAAATATTTGTGATTTAAACTGTCTAATTCGATCGTTTATAGAAGGCAGAAGATCTTGTACAAACATCACGCCACGTGTAAAGTCAATCTTTGATTTGTACTTTTTGACCAGAAATAAATTACAAGCTTTTATAACTTGCCTAATGTGCAAAGTATTTATATGATCCATTATTATTTACTATAATTGTTATATTTAATGGAAAAACTCATTCATGTGATATTGAAATAAAACTGAAATCATATACTCATCTACAGTAACAGTTAAAATGATTTTAAAATTTTCATACATATTTCTTTATTATTGGTTGTAAGAAACGGTATAATGTATATTTTATAAACATTGTAATTTAAACAGCCATAATTCAGAGTAATGTTTACTTTTATTCTACTTAAACCAATTTATTACTGTTTGGCTTTAATAATATAACTCTCTCAATATCCTGACACGCTTATATAAAACACATACATATTATTTATTTCATAGAGATAAACGTCTAAATTAGTAGACGTCACTTTAACTACATTTAGCTCAAGTCATTCTGAAAATCATCAAGGACTATTAAAATATGTCTTAATTCAGCCCTTATGGTACATTCATTATTCTTGGCATTTGATTGTTTGAGATAGTTAAAACTGAGTTACAAATTTATCGGACACGTGGCGCGTATCTAGTTGACTGGGTACGAGTATATTTTCTTTCTTAACATTTTGTTTCAAATTTTTGATTTATATTTCATTATATCTCGTAAAACCATTAAGGTTTGATGGCGAGAAAGTTATGAGGCAGGTCATTCGCCAACGTTAAGAAGACATCGTTAGATGCGTATGGTTAGATTTTCTACAAGATTGTGAATATTTTTACAGTCATCATCATCAATCTATGTCTTTCAACTGCTGAAGTCAGGCCTTCCTCACCACTTTACGTCGTCCTGTTTGTGGTTTCTACTGCAGAACCCGTTTACTACATCGTTCATTGGTTCTGCAGCACATTTAACCGAACACTTCACTTTGCTAATTTTGAAAGCTACAACTTTGGTTCTATGACGAATAGCAACATTGCAGATTATATCCATCAGGGAACATAACATAGCTGTCTACATAAATAGCTGATCGGCATGAAAATTGTGAATCAGATCCACTATCAGTGTCCATGTTTCTGCTCTGTGTACATGGCATTACAGATACGACGCACTGGTTAAAGACTTTTGTCATCAAACATAGTGTTATAATCGATGGGATTATGTGAAACAGTTTCCTATATTTCCCATTCTATGTCATCATCCTATAATATCCCACCACACTTATAAGAAAAGGATCCTATTAAATAATAATTTCACTATAATCTATGTAAGTCACTTATTATTTATTGTAATGAATGTTCACTGATTAAATGTAATTTATATGTCACTTGTTGTGCCGAACACTGAGTTAACACTATCACAAACACATCCTTACCATTTTGGTAATGTAGATTGGCGGTTGCCACAAGAACTGAATCCGTGTGCGAGTGCTGTAACACTGAAGCCAACTTTACCTTAGCGTCTATATTTATAGAGATTCCACACCGTTAACAAGAAGATATTATAAATACGAAAATAAGTTTTAAATAGGGTTGACACCTTTAATATCATAATAAGTTTATACTGGAGGAAAATTGTAATGTCATAAATGTTCAGTATTCAACTGTTAAAATGAGAAAAATATACCCAAGTTTTTAATATAAATGCAGCGCCTGCAAGGCGTAACTACTTTTAATTCAAATAAAACTTCGTAACCTACTTGTACCCGTTACAGTATCTACTTCTTTAAAAACTGTTTCAAGCAGTGTATTTTGATATAAATATTGGTGATATATAAACATTTTAAACTTTCGAGCACATTCATAATAGTTTTTATAATTTGATAAATATGAGTGATCTAGTGGTGAACTGCCTGCTTTATGCAGATGATGCTGTTCTTATGGCATCGTCCGAACAACAACTGCAATCACTAGTCACAAGAATGAAGGAGGGATGTGCAGAAAAAGGACTCCGTTTGAATGCGAGAAAAACCAAGGTACTTTACTTGTTTGAAAGAAGAAGGATGACAACCGTGACGATAAAGATTGATGATGAAACTCTAGAACAAGTAAATGAAATTATATATCTGGGCAGTGTTTTCACTGCGGATGGGAAGTACGATAGGGACGTTGAAAGAAGAGTGAACGCGGGAAATAGTGTTAACGGTGCCCTGGGGTCACTGATCGGCAGTCGAAATGTCAGTGACAAAGCTCGGCTCGCCATACACAATGCCATGTTGGTACCAACACTGATGTATGGAAGCGAGACGTGGATACGTCAGAATACGCATGAGAGTAGGGTTAATGCAGTAGAAATGCGGTCGTTGCGGCGGATATGTGGCGTCACTTTGGCGGACCGCATACGTAACGTCGAAATACGGAAAAGGGTTGGTATGAAGGAAAGCATAGGGACAAAAATAAGGAAAGGCATGCTACGATGGTTCGGGCATGTTGAAAGGATGAGCGATGAAAGATTGACGAACCAGATATATAATGCGAAAGTTGTGGGTAAAAGAGGCCCTGGCAGACCGAGACTCACATATCACGATCAAATAAATAAAACACTGACTGAAGGTGCATTAAAAAGTCTTCGTAACCAAAGGGCATGTATGAAGAGGTTAATGAATGTCGACGAAGCGAAAGAAGTATGTCGTGATCGTGTCAAATGGCGCTCAATTGTCTCTGCCTACCCCGCAAGGGATCTGGCGTGAAGATATGTATGTATGTATGTTTTATAATTTTAACGGTCTTAACGCGATTTACCTTAGAGACAGACATATTATTCTTCGACGCACGGAAACGGTGGTGTTCTATGACAAATGTACGTAAGAAAAGTGTATATAAGGAATCCTATAGTTGTTTTTTAATAGGTATTCACTTTATGTATGAAACACTTTATGTATGTAATGAATAGTTGTAATATATATATATACCGTAAGTCTTGTTTCAAGCAGTGTTATTTTTGTATAAATATGGCAAGCTTACAATATTAGCTCTCCTTGAAAGTAAAAATTGGCAATTGACATAATAGGTGGTAGGCGGTAATTTGCCCAGTCTGCCGGGGCGGGGAAGTATCCACCGTTCGTGCCGATAAACCTGTGTAAAGTGTATCCACACGTTTCGGGATCATAAATAGCCGTCATGCCCAGTCGATCCGGCAGTGTTAGGGCTGATGCCAGTTGCTAACATTCATGGACTACGCGCGCCACTTACCATCAGGTGGGCGTAAGGTCTCATGCCGTGCTAGTATAAAAAAAAGGACCTCGTAAAAAACTAATCTTATCGGTGTATTTAAAATTCATTATTGTAAGCTACGAAAAATAGTATGTATATTTTCATTGTAGATCTAAGTTTTTGTTTTTCTGTCTTTAAATACCACCACAATGGATGCGTATGGTACTTTACTCACAGTAATTTATTTATTTTATACTTAGTTATTATGCTGTTTTTTTTTTATGTACAAGATAAGTGGATCCTAAAAATTCACGTTATGTTAGTTACTTAGCGAAGAGCTCATCGCTAATAAAATAATAAAAATTATGACACTCGTATTAATATATGATGATGATTTGAATTTGATTTTTTCATTTGATTACCTCAAAATACCGTGACAGCCCTAGACAAACCTCTCTTCTGTCTCTATCGCCGAAGCGAGTTTTTGTAGCACGGTTCTCTTTTTCACTAATGCGAAAAAAATATAGACATAATATTTACAGACTGGTCCATATACAGAGTTTCATTTTTTGCAGCCTTTTAATTACAGTAAAATGTCTAATAGGTTTCATTAAAGGCAATGCACATACCTTGAAGCCAAATATAAAATTGAGTAGTGGATACAAGGCTTGGGTTACGTAGAAACCGAAAATAAATTGTCTGTTTCAGTATATATTTTCTCTTAATTATATTATTAGAATAATATTATACATATTATATTTACTTAGGTATATATTATTTTCTTAACTACTATTTATTATTTTATACTTAATATTTATCCTATATTAGTTTTCTTATTGTTGGCGGAGAATGTTGGGCATGTCATGAACGGAATTCCGAACCAAAAACTAGAGGAACTGGGGATCTGACAACGCTTTTCCTCGACTGTACACACACGAATTCTCACTTTCTTTGGACACGTATCACGGCGTGGAGAAACATATATTGAGCGCCTGGTAGTTCAGGGGAAAGTCGATGGCAAGACAATGCGTGGTAGGTCTCCGATGAGATGGACTGACCAGGTGTAGGGTGCAATGGATAATCCCCTACATGAGTGCACCAGGATAGCTAAAATAAATACGCTTCTTTATAAGCGTGGTTTCTGACCACCCCAAAAGAGATACGGTCGTGATGGTGATGAATAAATTTATGTTAAAACTAAACACGCTTCATAGACCCCAGACCACCGCTTTGGCGATCAATAATTATAATGTAGGGTTCAATGTTTATATGTCTGCGGAAGGAATACGTTTGTCATCGTGTAAGAGAATGTAGAGCATAATATCTTGAGAAAATATACGTCGTAACCGCGTTGACGTGGTCTCTACTGTAAGTACCTACCTACCTACAATACTCATAGTTGTTGCACTATTATTTAATGCCAAATTATTTTAACTGCACTATGTTTTTACCTTACTGTGCGACGCAAAGAAGGTAGGTATTGATTAGCCTATGTATATGTATGTTCCTCGCCAAGCCGTCTGGCCAGCCGTGGCGAGTGTAGGCCAAATTTTCGGTTCTGGAAGGCTTCAGCTTCCAGCAGTGGAGGTCTAGGGAGCTGTGTTCTAGGGGCTGTAATGAATGAATTAATATGTATGTTCCGTCCACACTGGACTCCAAACGCGTTGGCCGATTCTGATGATTCTCACGTCAATCGATTCGTCTTCATCACGCGAGGGTTACTAAAGTTAAGACATTAATCAAATTTCGCTAAGGCGACAATCAGACAGACAGCCATATTGTGGAAAATAAAAAAAATAATGTCGACGAACTATTTGTATTATTATAATTTTTTGGTGACGGAACCCTTGTGCTTGTTTGTTTCGTTTTTATTATTTTTTTCTTTTCAGTTTTTAATTTAAGATATATTTTACGCAGTCTCGATTTTTTTTATTATTATGTATTTTTTAATGATCATATTGTTGTTTAATAATTATAGATAACTGTAGATTAAGTAGAGAGCAGTCTTAACCAGAAACAAATTTGTAACAAAAATTGTTATTTTAAATGTAAATAAATAGTTGAGACTACATGAGCTAGAGTTAGGAGAAATGAAGAGAAGATTTTTCTTGTCAATATATACTAATTGACAAGACATACTACACAATCTATGATTTTTTTACGGACTAAAATATAATTACATGATATTTTGTTTCACTTGTAATTTATTATTATTAAATTCTAGATATGAATAATACTGTCATTTATATTTTTTATTGTATCTCAATTTTGTTTACATGTATTAAAATGCTATCCACAATACTAATATTTTATTATACTACTAATTTTATATTAATATTATACTTGTGTAGTTGTAAGCTGACACGGCTTTTACAGCCACGAATTTAATATTAAGTATCTAGCTGTAGGTAAAAACAAATTCCTCGTTTTTGGCAACAATGTTTTAGTTATAATTATTGTATTGATGTTGGGTTCGGTCTAGCCATGGTCAATGGTAATATTTTTTATTTGGTTTTTATGTCTTAGCTTGTATGTATTGACAAAATCCAAGTGTTATGTACTAACCATACGGAAATAAATTATTTTGATTTGATTTGATTTATTTGTACGCCCTATGGGCAGAGCACTGGTACACCTTTATAACCTACATATATCTGTTGTTTATAATATTAACCTGTGTCTAAACATATAAGTGATTTAAATTTGAATAACAACAGTAATAGATATGTTTAATTATAATAAAATTAATAGAGTTACTCTTAAATTAATTTTATTTAGAAGGTATCCGTGGTTTTTCCACAGCATGTCAACGTTTGTTGTCGTAGCTTTAACAGATGTCAATTAAAATTATTGCAAAACCCAGAGGCATATTACTCCAAAAACACATACATAATACACACGCATAAAGTTTGCATGTTTTTACGTTTTTAGATTTTCATGTAGGTACCTTTTGTCTTATTTAGTTATTAAACACTAAATTTAGTTCAATGATGGAATTGGCTTATATACTAATATCGATTGTGGGGCTTTTCGATCAATAAGTTTTTATTATTGTTATTAATCTACGAGTCAAAATTGCACAGTAATACCACGTATTTAAAGGAACAGGGTTATTTAAAAAAAAATTAAAACGACTCATTATTTGTCTTCTTAAAAAGAATCAATTTTATTCGGTCGTCGTAGCTTTGTCACATGGTAAAGGAAAACTCTTATACAAGCCTACCTTAAAATTCTCATACAATATGAACATCATTATAGAATCTCAGATGAACTAGCTGTATCAGTCTTTCACAGTACGGATTCAAGTATCAGCTTTACGCAGTGAAAGTTGGTGCGAGAGTAATTTCAGCAATACATTTACAGAACGATCTTCCAAGACGTCATTTGCGGAATCTCTTTTGGGTAAATCTTGGTTGGGAAGAGAGAAGAGCAGAATGGTAGATGGTTGCTCAATAAAAAAGGTCATTTGGTAACCAGCCTATACTCGAGCCTAAGCCCGAGATAACATTCTACTCCTCTCTTTTTCTCACACACAATGGAACCGGCACCCGCACGGTGAATCCACGCAATACTAAGAAATTTGTGAAGCACCACGAAAGGATGTTTTATCTAATAAAGGAAGAGAAGACAAATTTCTAAGCATTCCATGGATTCACCGTGCGGGTGCCGGGTCCATCGTGTGAGGGTAAGAGATGAGAAGAATGGTGTCTTGGGCTTGCCACCGACAATAGGCTGCTTTAAGAAAAGGTGGCCTCCCTTTTTTATTTTATTGCGCGATAATACGCTCACCATCGACCATTCTACTCCTCTTCCTACTCAACCAAATACTGTATGATTCCGTTAATAAAATCCGTAAAAGCTCATTCCATAAATGTATTGACGGCATACAAGAAAAATAATTCACTGTGTTTGTAATTTGATACTAAGAAAATGTGAGACTGCTAACAAGCGAGGCGGAAATTGCGAAGTGCCGGTCGTAAAAAGATCAAGATGCTGTCATCGCAGACACACGAAACTCGACAATTTGTTATTTATTGCCTTTGAAATGCTAAGATATGCCAACTATCTCTATAACTATGACAAATGGATATTTGTTGTAATAGAAAATCGTTTATTAATCGATATTTTTTTACAATTCAAAGTGTAAACATCTTTATTCACGTAAACCTATTACAGACGTTTGTGACTCATTGATTGATAATTTCGAATGATTCTACTCCTGCTAATAAACACTAAGCAGTAAAGTGGTCCAAATAAAGTTAGCAGAAGACCAGCAGATTCCAGTGACATGTTAATGCTTAATCTGACTGAGAAAGGAATCTGCAAGGTACACTCAGCTATATCAACATTACATAACAACGATCTATTAATAACGTTTTAAATTCAGCTATGAGTAGCTGAGATTACAATACCTAATACAGCGGTACCCTATCAGGCACATCAGAATTAAGATAGACTACTTACCCATGTGCAAGCTGACAAAACGCAAAAACCTCTGCTAATTTAAAATCAATAAATTGAAGGGGTTTGGCAGACGTTCCAGGCCTCTAGGGCAGCACCCGAATACGGATTTACGCCTATAAGATTAATCATTAGAATAATGACAATAGTAAGAATAATCTTTACGACTACAATGCCGTTAAACTTATTTGTTACATTTGTAAATCTGCTATAGCTGAGTTTTCCTTGCAGATTCCTTTCTCAGTAAGATTAAACATTAACAGGTCACTGGAATTTGCTAAGCTGTTAGTCTTCTGCTAACAGCTTACTCCTTGGACCACTTCGCTGCTTAGTCTTCCACTAACAGGAGTAGAATCATTCTAAATAATTTAAATTATGACGTGTCACAAATGCCTGTAATAAGTTTACGTGAATAAAGATATTTTGACTTTGAGTTTGAAAAACTGACTCATGTCAAACTGTATCACGATACTACCCTTGTAGTATCGTCCTGGAAGTAGGTTTTTTTATAGTAGCACAAAATTTGATCTTGCGTCCACCTGATGGTAAGTGGCGCTCGGTTCATTATTGGTAGAATCAGACACTCATGACTGTCATCAGTCTCAAACACTATGCCGGCTTGACTGGGCATAACAGCAATTCGAGCCTGATCCCGAAACGTGTAAAACACTTAATCTTTATATTTATCTGGTTGTATATAGGTGCGGTAGTGGCTCGGTTGTAAGAACGCGTTTCTTATATCTTACAAAGGTCGGTTCAAACCCACCCGACACGTACCAATGAGAAATGCACTTTTTTACGTACATTTGTCATAGATTTACAACACCACCGTTCCTGTGCCTCGGAGAGCACGTTAAGCCGTCGGTCCCGGTTCCACTAATACCAACTTGTGGAATCGTTAATAAATTGTCAATAAAAGTTGACCAAGCCGTCTGGTCAGCGTGGCGAGTGTAGGCCAAATTCTCCAGATATATGTTCTGCAAGGCCCATCTCCAGCAGTGGAGGTCTAGGACGCTGTGTTCTAGGGGCTGTAATGATATATGACAAATTACCACCATCAGCCCGCCTACCACCTATTTGTTGTTCTCCTTAAAAGTATGTGCCATTTGCAATGACGTCAAAGGTCAAATTTTACTTTCAATAAGAACTAATATTGTAAGCTTGCCATAGTGATATTTATACAAAAATAACACTGCTTGAAACAAGACTTACGGTATATATATATATATATATACAACTATTCATTACATACATAAAGTGTTTCATACATAAAGTGAATACCTATTAAAAAACAACTATAGGATTTCTTATATACACTTTTCTTACGTACATTTGTCATAGAACACCACCGATTCCGTGCCTCGAAGAGCACGTTCAGCCGTTCGGTCCCGGTTCCACTAATACCAACTTGTGAATCGGTAATAAATCGAATTTTACCTACTTAATGATAGTTTTCTTGTATAATAATATAATATAAAAAAATAGATAATAGAAAAATTGTAAAGCTAACGTATCGAACAATAATATTTAAAAAAAGTAAGGTAAAAACACTAAACAACACGAAAAAACGCAAAAAGTACTGAAAAAGTGAAAAGCGAGTATGCGTCATCGATTGGCTGTAGGTGGCGAGACGGCTCTGAAACGAGTTATACGTACAGCGAGCAAAATATAGAATGTCGGGGATCCACTATAATTTTTGTATTCGCTTCCAGCGTAGATGCGAGCGACTACAATATAAAATGTCAGCATAAAAGGCGCGTTTACATTGCTCTTTTTTCTATTACCTACTCGTATTTATTTATCATTAAAAAAAAAATACCAGTCTTCCAGGTTTTTGGTTTATAAATTAATTTACTATAGATATTGTTAGTCTATTTTCTAAAAATAGCAAACGCAATACAAGGTTTTTTATTTTGTAAATCTGATATAGCTGAGTTTTCCTTGCAGATTCCTTTCTCAGTCAGATTAGACATTAACAGGTCACTGAAATCTGCTAAACTGCTGGTCTTCTGCTAACAGCTTACTTATTGCTGCTTAGTCTTCTACTAGCAGGAGTAGAATCATTCAAAATAATTAAATTAATGTCGTTTCATAAATGCCTGTAATAGGTTTACGTGAATAAAGATTTTTTGACTTTGACTTTGAAGGAACAAAAATCAATTAGCTACATCAGCTTCTAGGCTTAGCAAAATGAATCGTTCGTTTGTAATACAATTTAAAAAGTATTAAAATTTAGTGTTATGGTTTTACTCATTAATGCATTTAAACATAACATTAAAACTAAATTAATGAAAAAATTATACCATTTTAATTAGTCTTGTAGTTTGACAATGCCTCTGTACGGCAGCTAATAGTAATAAGGGACATTTATTATACAATTTGTATTCAGTTATAGTCTAGTTTAGTTTAACAATGCCTTTATACAGCAGCTATACATACATGAAGATAATTTTTATTTTAACACCATACATTCCTACCGGAATTCGGTTAAGACGTGAATCCATGGAATGTTTAGAAATTTGTCTTCTCCTCTAATTATACATTTCTTTACATATTTATCATTATAGATAGGTGCATGACATTAATTGTCCCGTCTGGAGAACGTTATGCAAAGGCAAGGAACATAACTGGAGGTTAAAACATTTACAACAAACACTTAAATAATTAGAGGTTATTAATGCAGCTTTAAAGGGGTTTTAACTTAAAAGTACCTAATAAATAAATGATTGAAAATATGTCAATGCATTTAACTAAATAATACTAATTATTACAATTTTTGTTGCAGCTGTAAAGGAACCTTGTCAATAAGTTAAGAGTACCTTTTTTTTTACATTAGGAAATCCCTACCAGATACCCCCCTCCCGAGTCGCGGTCAGGGGTGTATTAGGCAAAGCTTTTTGTAGATGTCGCTAGCGGCAATGGTACCTTGTTTTAAACCTATGTCTCATCATTTTTTAAATTGTTTATGTAGTTTTTTATTTTTATAACAGAAAAATGTATTTTAAATTAACGTTACCTACCTTAAAAGACGAATTAAGAAAGCGTACAATGTCTTTAAAAAGAAAAAAGGTTTTATTAATAGAACGGCAATTTTGAGATCTTTGATTTCGCTTAGAAATCTCGATTTGTACACTAAAAGCTGCTTACTTCGGCATAATATCCAGAAAATAATAAATTTCGTAATAAAAATACAAGTTTTCTATGCAACTGACAGTTATATTATATACCATCTATCATGCGCCATCTATCGTGATAAAAAGTTAGTGATACACCCCATTGTGGAGACGACCACTTGGGCGGCGGTCGTCTAAGAGTACCTAATAAATAATTAATTAATGAATTAGTTAATTAAATTAAATTATTAATAGTTATATTGCGGTTGTATAGGGATATGTCTAAGACTAATAAATTATGTGAATATGTCAATCTTTATGTCATAATTTTATCAGTATATGTCACAAATACACACTAACCTATGTTATCATCCCTCAGCGCTTCATCTAACTAAAGTGTAATGCTTTTTGCATTAATAAAGTTTTATTTTTTTCTTCAAGTCATTAAGAAATTTATAAGTACCTATTTATTAAAAACACGTGTACAATATAAACGCGCCTTATATTTCGTTAATGATTGTGAAGCAGGAATTCGGATGATGCGTTTGCGCAAACTATTTTTATTGCCAGTTTCATTCTCAAGTTCGCGTGACGAAGCCCTGTGATCTGACGATTCATTCCAGAATTAATTTCAATGGCAGTTTCTGTTATTTCACGGTTCATCAAAGATATCAAATATAATATAGAGCGGGTATCGGCAGACATTTTCATACAAAATATATATTTTTTATATTAATAAAATTTTATTCGAAGTAAATGAATATACATTAAATATAAATTAAAAGCTACCCAAATAATAAAAATCGAAAAAAAAATACAAAAATAAAATATATTAAAAAACTAATTATAAATAAATTTACACTAAAAAAAGAATGTATTAATTATTTACACCCAAAAAAACCATAGCAGTACAACGTGGGAATGCAACCAGTGTACTTGTTACTTTCAATCCTGATTTTTTTCGTTTGTGGAGAGTTTAATTTTTTTTATTTGTTATAAATATTTTGTACTATTTATTATTAATAAATATCTTTAAAATGTATTTAAATGAAGGTAATAATAGTTTAATCAACATTTAATAAACTGACACGAGGTTCGTTTGTCGAAGAAAAATGTGTTCCACACTTCCGTAGCACACAACATCATATACAATATAATAATCAATTTGAAAATGCACTTTGAAGACGACCATAAGCATTATCATAGATTAATTTAATGTACGATTGACCTAGCTTTAATTATCATACCGTTTCTTGCCCCGTCTTGTTATAATATATTAAATATCTTTGCGGTTTATACATCTGTATATTGATGTTAATGATACGGGTGTAAACCTAGTAATTCATACCTAGACTAGCATTTATAGCCGTGTATGATATGAAGGTTTCGGGTACATTTCCTGTAGCCAAATTTTGTTTTTTTTATGAAATTAACAAACTTACACGAATTAATTATAAACTTTTTAAAATAAAAAAAATATAACAAAACATGAATCATATGGTGCTAGATGCCTTAATTATAGAACATAGGATGCTGATAAGAGTAACCATAATATAAATATTAATTTGACAATTAAGATTATGTATAGTTGTTTTTTTTTTAAGATAGTAGAGTATTTATTCGAAGTTAATATAAATTAAATATAAATTAAAAGCTACCTAAATAATAAAATTAAAAACAAACTAAACTATAAATAAAAATTGATATTTTATTACAACTAAATAAAGAGTGTCTGTAATTGTAGCGATTAAAGTAAAAATGGTGTAGATCACATCACATCACAGCCCCTAGAGAGTCCTAGACCTACTGTTGGAGATCGGCCTTCCAGAAATTTCTGGAGGATTTGGACTGATGCTGTTGATGCAACCTGACCTTAGCGTAGAAATACCTACTTATCGGCAAAAAAATAAGCAGATTTTTTTTATAGCAGAGTTCAGTAAAGGCAATGCACGTTCCGCTAATTCAGTAAACAAGTTGGACAACATTTTTTTTTTTAATTGTGTACGAAATGTGAAGGTGCGCTCACAGACAGTTAGCGGACAGTCAGTCTTTGAGGTAACTGGTTTAGTAGAGAACAAAAGAATCCCCCATCTACGAGTATCCTGTTTAAATGTCATAAAGGTTTGGCTGTCAGAGAATGCCTAGCGGCATTAAGTCTGCCTTTGTACATATCAAAATTGTATTAGTAGATTAATTTCAGGTCTTCAAATGAATTTGATCATTGCTATAATGTTTATTTCTATATTAAAGTACACTGACCATGGCGGTGTGCCTTCGTCTCGGAGTCCGCACTGTCCACCCGCACCAGTGTCGATGCGGAGAACCAGTCGATCATCTCGGACACCACGGGCTTTCTTGTGCTAGAAGTGCTGGCTGCATTCCTCGTCACGCGGCTCTCAACGACATCATCCGAAGGGCTCTTGTCACTGCTGGTGTACCTGCAATCTTAGAACCATCTGGGATTGTGCGGAGCAATGGCAAGAGACCCGAAGGAATGATTGTTGGGACGTGGAAACTTGGCATTTCTCTGGTGTGGAATGCGACGTGTGTAGACACATTAGCTCCATCTCACATCCAGGCGACCTCATCAGGCGCGGGGAGAGTGGCGTTTTCTGCGGAGAATCTCAAATTGCGCAAATACGCCAACCTTGGTACTGGTTACGAATTTGCGCCGATTGGGGTCGAGACGATGGGCCCATGGGGACCGTCAGCGCGGCGCTTGGCCAAGGAGTTGTCAAAGCTATTCAGAGGGGAAATGATACCAGTCTCCTTGGGACTATCTCGGATGGGACGAATCTAGAGGACATTTTTTATTTATAGTTTAGTTTATTTTTAATTTTATTATTTAGGTAGCTTTTAATTTATATTAAATGTACATACATATATTAATTAACTTCGAATCATCGAATAAAGTTATTTAGTATCAAAGTGCCTTCAAATGAAAAACAACTCGGCTAGCTGTTATTAGGTATGTTGTAACAGATAGGTCAATTCAATAAAACAGTAAAACACTAAAGTACAAATAAAATTATTCATAAAATCTTATCGTTATATATTGTAATTTATTATACAAATAGATTAATTTAGTAAAAGGTTAATGCATGTATGAGCATTACTCGCTTCTGGAGGGCATTCAAACTATATTGATGGAATTTTTTAAATATTTTTTGTTAACCCAAGTATATCTTATATCTATCTTCTTCTTAGTCGCTACACTCTTTTATTGGTGCCGGGGTTCGAATCGAACCTTTGGGGATTTTTAGTTGAGCGTTCTTACAACCGAGCTACCACTACTTTTCGAATTAAAATCTGCCGCCTCTAAAAACTAAAAGCTGCCTCCGTGGCCTAGCGGTTAAGTTCGTGGATTTAGACTCGGAGGTACCTACCAAGTTCGATTCCTGGTCGGGACACAAAAATATTTATTTGTTTGGTACGCTGGAGACATCGACGAGCTTGCCATTTGTCATGATTGGCCAATAGTAAAGTTGGCTAAATGTGAATCCGCTTATTTATAAGCGTGGTTTTTGACCACCCCGAAATGGAAACGTTCGTGATGATACTTTACTTTACTTTTTTTAGGTACTTTAATAAAGATAGCACAGGATTTCAAAGTAAATAAATCGCTCATTATTATCGTAAATCGCTAATTATTATTGTCGTAATGCTGGAGTAAAATAAATTACACATTATAAAAACACAATATAGCTATTAACTATCAAATAAAAAAGAAATCTTTATGGCACGAGAACATTTATTCGGACCCATTTCTCTAAGACAAATGAGAATTCTCATTTGGAAACTTACATCTGTAGCACGCTAAATATGTGAAATGCCTATTGTATGTTTGTCCATTCCTATAATCAGAAGTCCTTTAAACGAAAAGTGTTAGGCCGGCATAGTGGTAAAAACTAATATCAGTCATTATTGGCTGGCGTCAGTAGCTCAAATTCTTGAACCTCGCGTCTTCTATGTAACACTCGTGCTAAGTATTAAAAAATGTATCTTGGTAAAAAGAAAGAAAGAAAAATATTTTATTTGCCACATATCAATATATACATATCAAATATAACAGCTTAAACAAATAAAGCCTGGTAGTATACACAAGATGTGTGGTGACAAATAGGGAATCACCTCAGCATGGGACTGCGACTGGGCCACAGCGCTGACATTCGGCTAATAATATTTCATTAATTGTTTGGCAATGAATCACAAAGGTATATTTAAGAATGATTCGATCCAAGAAGTAGTGCGCAGGCAATTCAATAACGCATCTAATATAATTGAATGTCGCAGCCAAAAGCAATGTTTTCAAAGGGCAGGGTAACACCGGTACATGGACTCCTATATCATGCCCGTCAATGTTGTCGAAATATATAACTTCATTCTCACCAAAGACGTATATATTTTAGTCAAATTTGTAGAATTGTTAATAAAATGTCATAAAAAATTGACATCAGACCCTCGCCGACCCGTCTGGCCGGCCTGGCGAGTGTAGGCCAAATTGTCCAGAAATTTCTGGAAGGCCCATCTCCAACAGTGGAGTTCTAGGCCTCTGTGTATATTTTATTATATAGTGGCTTTAACAACCCATTAAAATTTGAGACAGATTCAAATTTTTGCCAACAATAGGTATCGAGTGTTAAAATCGCTATGTATTAAAATATATAAAGTTATTTATATGGTTTAGTTAAGCAGTTATCAAAGTTTTTGGCGACAGATTCCTTAGGCTTGTTTTATTATTTTTATTTATTTCATTTCAAGGATTTTTTTTAAGGAATTTTTTTAGGCAGTCAGTTTTTTTTAAATTACCTTTACTTTTTGATATACACTTTGTCAAATTAACAACAAATAAACTCGTAAGTGCAAGTGTGGACCAGCTATAAAGGTAGGTCTGTTTTCAAATATAGTAAACAATACGTTACAAAATTATGCTCACGTCTAACACGCGGCGTCAAGGCATGGAGGATTTTTGTTACATTTTTTTTTAACATTATAATTATGCTACTACGAACCTTCATTATAATAGTGGACTTACCGTGGATTTAGACTCGCAGGTACCGGGTTCGATTCCTGGTCATGACACAATAATTTATTTAATTGTTATATTTCTCGATTCTGGTACGCTAGAGACATC
Organism: Tinea semifulvella; assembly: GCA_910589645.1. Lineage (NCBI taxonomy): Eukaryota > Metazoa > Arthropoda > Insecta > Lepidoptera > Tineidae > Tinea > Tinea semifulvella. The sequence continues at coordinate 11,674,158 of OU342599.1, forward strand.
AACGAGCTTGACACTTATCATGATGGGCATATATAAGTTGGCTAAATGTGAACTCGCTCCTCGTAACAGCGTAGTTTCTGACCACCCCGTAATGGATACGGTCGTATACCAATAAGGTTTGTTGGCGAGAAAGATATAATGTAGACACATTAGCCCCATCACACATCCAGTCGACCTCATCAAGCGCGGGAAGTGCGGCGGTTCTTGCTGAGAACCTGAAACTGCGCAAATACGCCAACCTCGGTACAGGTTACGAACTTGCGCCGTTTGGGGTCGGGACGATGGGCCCATGAGGTTTGGCCAACGAGTTGTCAAATCGGTTAATGGAAAAGTCTGGAGATAGGAAAGCTGGCAATTATTTCTGCCAAAGTATTATTTGCACCGCCATACAGTAGGGAAATGTTGCCAGCCTCCTTGGGACTATCCCTGATGTGTCATCTCTAGAGGACGATATAGATTATTTTTCATTAGGTTTAAAACTTAATGCATACTCGTATATAGGTTCATGTTTTTGGCACTGAAGATTTGGAAACGCTTGCTTTTCTTAGATATCCAGACGCCAACTGCAATAATTCTCTGGATTTGACAACTTGGGTATAACTGTCTGCTAATATTTCCTGTTTAAAGCCCCAGTATTAACATATGATGGTGTTTATTCTGGATTAGACTCCACAATTTAATTGGGTGACTGACCTTGCTCTGCGTTAGCATTTGGTTTTAATATTAAGCTTTTGATTGGTTCTCAGTAGATGCTATTTTGATAAGGTATGATACATTGTGCTTATACTTTGTCTAGATATTATTCAAATTCAAAATTATTTGTTGTATAAATTGCTTAATATAATAACAGTTGCTTAATACATCATGGAATCTGCCCATATTATTGGCATACAATATTTACGAGTTACGAGGCATTTATAATGGTATATTTTTTAAATTTATTTCTACTAGTAGACGTTGCGCCCACCTGACTGGGGTTGTATCGTTAGGCGATTTTGCTAGCTTCATACCAATGAATTTTGATATCCTATTAATCAAAGGCGTATCAATGGCATTCCAATTGTTGAATTTATAGTATTCTCTATTTATTTGCCGTTTTTTTGGATTTGATTTTTGAAAGATTTTTGACCGGTCTTACAAACGTATTTACGCGATTGACATTGATGTGTTGATTTCACTAGTTGAAGTGCGGTTTACCATATGGGATAAGACCATCGCGGATTATCAAAATAGGAATGAGGCAAAACAACACGAGCGATCATGCATAAACCGTGTACCTACATGTAATTACAACCGTTTCGACGGCAACAAAAACTGTCAAAAGGCTTTTAAAGTGTTAATGATTGGGAATATTACGGTATTTGATATAATTTAAAATTATCTTTAGTAAAATATGGGACAGGAATAAAATAGACTGTTCATAAACACGTGCCACTTAAATCTAAACACTAAAAATAGCATCAAATCCATGTGTTTGCATGTGTTTATGCTCTTTGGAACAACACATAATAGTTCGGCGTCGTAAAATTTTAAGATCAATCTTCCAAGTTCAGCCCGTAACTTTTTGTAACATTAAATACTTAGACATGTATTGTATAGACCAGTCTAACAACATTTTTTATAACCGGCGAATATAGGTCGAATTATATATGTATTCTGTTACACACAAAGTGAAGAGGTTGCAGGTGTCCAATTGCGTAAATTTATTTAAAATTAATAGAATTAGGAATTTCGACGGTTTTTGAAAAAAAAAATTACACGTAATAATCCTAATAAAAATCGTTGCGTAGCATACTTAGCGCGTGCAATGTTCGCCAGATAATGCGGGTTAAACTCGTAAAAGGGTAAATATTATATTTCGTTCTGAGACGGTTCTATATTATAAACCGATTGAATTAACCGTTTTTTTGACAACAACATTTCTCCTGAATACGTTGGCAGAAATATTTGACAAGCCTTTCTGTCTCCAGATTTCTCCATCAGCCGTTTGGACTTATTATTATTTATTATTATTTAGTAGTCGTTAAGTAAGTTACTTTAGTTAATTATTTTCAAATCATAGTTTCTAAATTGAGTTATTCATATGCACTCTTTTCTAAGGTTAGCGGTTAGAAAATGCCTAGACATTAAGCTTGCCTATGTAGATTTATAGTTTTTAAACGTACAGACATATAGTTACTGTAAATGTACAGTAAGTATATGTCTATGACAAAATTTCTCAAATCATTTATGTCATTTGATAAATTTCTCGAGGTAATAATAATGACATATTTATTTGTTCCCACGAACCTTGTAACCGACTGTATGACTGTCTATTTGTGTCCGCCTGTTGTCACACAAGTGAGCGATGTTTTTTAAATTTTCTGCGATGAAAATAGGGAAAGCATATCGCCGGTATACTTGGCTTCGGGCCAAATGGTATAACAAAAAAGCCACGCGAAATTGCGAAAGGTTAATTGGGTATGACTTTACCTTTGTTTTTAGGCTTCAATTACCATAGACCTAAATATCAGAATATGTCTAGCATGTTTTAAAAAATCAGTGGCCAAAGCCTTGGAACTAATTTAGGATCTTTCACTTTTAAACGATTCGATTTATAATTCGCCACTTGCCCAACTTTAAGTCATGGATTATCACATCACCACAGTCCCTAGAACACAAAGTCCTAGACAGGTTGGTGAGGTTCTCTTGTCACTTTTCTATTGACAATTTATTAACGATTCCACAAGTTATATTATAAGTGAACCGGTACCGACATCAGTGTGCTTAGTGTAAAATGCAAGTTTCGGAAAACGTAACTGCTGTAGTTACGTTTTTTTATTTTACATTGCGTGTTATTGCAAGTATGGCTATAATAACAGGCAATGAACATCGAAAATTCAGTAAAAATACTCTACTACTATAGTTGCGTTTACGAAACTTCACTGTCACACTAGGCATACTGAATACCATAGACTTCTGCGAGGCGGGAACGGTAGTGTTGTAAATAATAGACAAATGTACGTTAGAAACTTGTATTTCTCATTGTGTTGTAGTAGGAACAGCGCCCAGCACCAAAGGTGTGTTGAATTACCGCGGGTAGTTACCCGCCGAGATCCTGCCGGGGAAAACGGGAGTTATCCCATGCCCAACCCAGGCCCATTGAACATCCGGGCCTGGATGACTCCGCTGTCTGTCTTGTACACTTCTGACGCGTCGGTAAGTCGCGGCTCATAATGTGTGCCCAGCTTTAGTCTATTCCATGGCATGCTTGTAAATATGATGCCAGTAACTGTATAATATTTTAATGTAAGTAATGGTAAAAAAAAAACACAGTTTAGTTCGTAAATTAAAGTTTATTAACAACATTAAATATTATTCTAATGATAAAACTAAAAATCACTTTTAACTTATAGCAATTTCCTAGTTTATAAAATTATGCCTAAATAAGATTGGGTTCCAATATTCTAAATATTCAATCTGACAATATTATTCTGGGATATTAAATAAATGAACGAATTTTTAACTTTTTGATTATAAATCAAGTGATTGGCTTAACTTACAAAGTTTTCAATTACAAAAAAGTTAATGTAAAAGTGTTATAGTGTACGTTTTAGAGAAGTATTATAAAATGACAAACTTATGGAAACTGCAGGAATCGAACCCTTTTGTCAAGATTTTATTGTTATTATATTCCTCGTAGTTTAGACATTTAGACAGTAGCCATGGACGCCCACTTGAAATATTTACTCTGTAAGCATTTCATTAGGCAACCCATCACCGCCGCTTTTGTTAGCATATTTATTTATATAAAAAGTAGATTTCATTCGGACAATTGATCGGTGAACGTCGCTCTTTTTTGGATAATAGAACATTTTTCTTTTGTTATTAATTGCAAAAATTAAAAATCCCGAGAGATTTTAGCATGAGTATTTGATAATGAGTATGACACGGGTTGTTCAGTATCCGACCTGTTATGACTCGGTAAAACTTGCCTCACTTATCGTGCGCGTATTATCAGAAATAATATTTATTATTTTGAAAAGCGATCTATAAAATTCATTCGTAAACTCTATCATCAAATTCGTAATCATTATCTTGGTCAGTTAGCCGATACCAGTCGTATACGCTGGGATATTTCTTAACTTTCATCGGTGCTTCAGTATTCTCCTCAAAATTATTGTTATCGGCGCCGGGGTACTGAAAAAAATTAAATATATTAATCAATTTTGTATTTTAGCTATCCAAGGTACGGTCACTTTTTTTAAACTTAGCATAGTGTTAGTGGCGCGGTGGTGACTCGGTTGTAAGAACGCGTTCCTAAAATACTACAAAGGTCGGTTCAACCCACCCATGTACCAATGAGAAATACACTTCTCTTACGTACATTTGTCATAGATTTACAACACCACCGTTCCCGAGCCTCGGAGAGCATGTTAAGCCGTCGTCGGTCCCGGTTTCACTAATACCAACTTGTGGAATTGTTAATACATTGTCATAAAAAATTTACATCATATCCTCGTCAATTCGTCTGGCCAGCTGCAGCGTGGCGGTTCTAGGCCAAATTCTCTAGATATGTATATGTTCTGAAAGCAGTGGAGGTCTAGGACGCTGTGTTCTAGGGGATGTAATGATAGTGTTAGTGACTGATGTTAGATGCCTGTGAGATGCACTACTCATGTATTATTTTATATCATTCACGCCGAAACTACTTGACTGATATAAAAAAAATGTTGCTTATATATTCCTTGGAAAACAAGTTAGATCCTAAAGATTTCTTCCGCTTTCTACAAAGACATTCAATATATAACGGAACGGGGATAGAAACCAAACGGTATAAGACTCAAATCTACAACAATTTAATTAGTCTATGATAGTTCTTTGCCGGTTATGGTCATGTTTGGCGTGCAATTTCAAACTGATTATTTTGTTGATCATCGATTATCCCATCTATTGCTTAATAAATATGTTGTTTTTAAAATTTGTTATAAGTAAAAAGAAGGAATTGGAAATTAATGTAACAAACATGTTGTAAGAGAATAACCAATGTTCGTTCTATCTTATATTTGAACTCTTTGGTTGTCTTATATTACTTATTTCCTGTGATATTTGAATTATTGCTTTCAATACCATTGTGATTGTGATGACCGTAGCTTCTCTATTATAAAATAATTGATCTTATATAAATCAACAATAAAATCGTATACTTACTTACATCATACAGTTGATCAATATAACTGTATGTAGGTTTTGGTACGTCATCCTTCTTCAGATCGTTTGGGACTGCTTCAATCATATTGTCAATTGCTTCATTTGTTCTAATAAATATAGCCTTAGCCGTTGTAGTTGGAAGAACTGTCGTTTCATCTAATATTATTTGATCAATTTTTGTCCCATATTTACCCTTTTTGGCTTTATAGTCATATGAAGATCCCTTTTTACTCGAATAATCATATGTACTCTCACTCCACTTTTTAGAAGATTCTTCGTCTTTCTCACCAAAATTAAATATCTTATCGTCACCTTTATGTGTGATAATGATTTCTTTAAACATGCTATTTGGAAGATTAAATAGTGTACTAATATCTTCTACTAAATCGAAGGGATATCCAGGTGATATTGCAGCGGTATTAAACTCTGCAGAATATTTACTTCCTGCGGTAGATTTTACAAACGGCGCTACGAATATAAACAGTTGATACGGAGTTCCTGACGGTGATCCTTTTGGTAGTAAAAGTCTTGCTGGGAAGTTAGCATATGATTCTATATCGGTCATAGGCAATGAATCCAAACCGAATTCCGCATCTTCTACATTTTTTGTTAGAATATTCATAGAATACAATTCACCAGATGTTCTAAACTGATCAGAAGACCTTGATATAATATTTGCACCCATCTTGAAGTTATATTCAATTGCGTCTAATAAGAAGAAATTAGAAGAACTTAGTTGGGCAGGTAAGACTTTTGGTGTTAGGTAAATTTTCACCAGACCTTTTTGTGTCACCTGTGAGGTAATGTTAATCTTTATGTTAAACGCTTTATTGCTCAGCCTCGGTTGACTAACTTTTACTTGCATATTATTTAAAACATTATTAAAGTTTGTTCTTAGAGCGTTCGTAACATCAATATCTAAGAATTCATAACTTGTTGCGATTTTTTTTGTTATTACATTCGAAACTTCAACTCCAGGAAAATATAGTTCATTTCTTGAATATGATGGTAAAACTTTGAATGCGTCGTTAATCTGAGATACTATTTGTTTTAATATTTTCCAGTAAAAAGGATCTCGTAACATCGTCATGTAATGTTCTAAAACTGTTGGAGCACTAAAATTACAAAAAAAAAACAATATAAATTAGTTATTAAACATTACATATTAAACATTATTTAATAATCATTGACATATTTACCTATCAACATTTATAAGATAATTCCTCACTAAATGAATCGCATCAGATTCATAGCTGTTTGTTTGAAAAAAGTAAGAATCCATTAAATTATTCAGAATTTCTGATTTAGTATGTCCATTTTCCTTCTGAAATTAAAGTAATACTCGTAAAACATTTTAAATTAAATAAGAATCTGTAAGTAATATTAAATTCATAAAAATTACTTACCATACTTGTTACAGTTGAGCCTATATTTTGTTCTATATTTTTTAAACGAATATATTCTGGCTTATTTGTTAATTCTGCCAGTATAGATACTTGAGGAAAATCATCACCATTTGAGTACATTAACATGGAATCATAATGTCTTTCACTATTTAAATTGGTAAATAAAACATCTTGAATATCTGAAAAACCGTTGCCATATCTTTCCAAATTATACCTTGCTATCAATTGATTGACGACATGGAACCAATATTCACCGTGAGTGGTATGATTTAAACCTTCATCCCATTGAGTATTTTGTAGACGTCTCAAAAAGTAATACGAATTTAATCCAACATCTTCATAAAAGTAGACCAATTTTGATTCATCTTCATTTTCAAGAAAATTAGCTGTATAGTTTTCGCTTATTGTATAAATGTTTCCTTCAACTTTGACGTTTTCTGTAGCAGGTTTGCCTCCATCTATCGATACTATTTTACTTAATACTTCTTTATTGATAAAGTAGTTGGGTAGTAATTCGTAAGGTGGTGGAATAGCAATTTTTTCAGTATCTCTTCTATGAAACAAGGCTGCATAAAGAGCATCAATGTAAATCCCGCAGTTAACATTTTGTCGAGCCCACGCCGCTGCACTGAAGAAACCGTCGAAGTTTTTGGCATAATATAGAAAACTAAACACTGCTTTTAGTTCAAATACATCGTCTTCATTATATTCTGAGAATATTTTCCCTTGTTGTTTAAGCTTATTTTCATTAACTAAATTTTGTAGCACTGTTACTAATTCTGGTTTCTGTAAGTAAAATGATATTTATTTGAAAAACGTAATCAATGGTGCCGATGGTGTTTGTGACTTCTGAATAAACCCACATTTTTATTACGTGTGACGACAATAAAGCTATTTTCTGTTATTTTTGTTTTTTGTCAAAAGAAATAAAGTTTATCCTTGTACGTAAAACCAATGGCCGTGGATCTGGATAATGAACGAAAATGCCTTCACCATTGACATTAACTTGGTAATTTTATATGGAAATTACGACTGTATTTTTTTCTCATATAATTTGGCAGCACGAAAATACTACCAGACCGCTGATTAAGAGTTACAATCTAATACATTTTAGGTGGTGCGAAGTTCCCAGAGTAACTTAAATTAAAACCTTTATAATACTAGTAACAGCTAATTAAGCTTTTGAGGTATAAATCTATAACTGCCTCCGTGGTCTAGCGGTTAAGTCGTCGACACAATAATATTTATTAATGTAAATAAATACATTAAAAAATATTTAATTTATTTGTGATATTTCTCGAGTTTGGTACGCTGGAGACATCGACGAGCTTGCCACTTGTCATGATTGGCATATAGTAAAGTTGGCTAAATGTGAATCCGTTTATTTATAAGCGTGGTTTCTGACCACCGCGAAAGGGAAACGGTCTTGATGATACTATACACATAAAACAAATAATAAATTCTAATGCGAATCATAGTGGCTTTAACAGTCAGGACCCATTATAAATCGGATTAAATCTTCCCAACAATGGGTCCCGCTATGTTTCTCATTGGAATTTATTATTTGTTTTATGTGTAAAATTATAAAATTTTGAAACCCTTGGCTGGTTTTTTTAAAAGTTTTTTTAGGTCTTAGTTACTTATTTACAGATTCTAATTATAGTTTGTTTTTTACCCAGTGGGGTTTTTTTATTATTAAAACTAATTCGGTAACAGAAAGACTGGTTTTATAAAAAAAATCACGACAAATTAAAATCAAATTTCCTGTTAACTAATATTAAAAAAAATAATTTTTTTACTTACCATCAGTTGGTTGAAAAATAGTTTTTGGTATTTCAATTACATATCCGAAGACTTGCCAGCCAAAAATGGCATACAACAATATTAAAAGCTTCATGGCTGAGGAGCAACTGTAGACATTATCAAATCAAAATTACTTTTATATAAAATCCAATGCCTAAGTTCAAAGACATTTCCTTTAAATGTCGATTAGAAGAACTTTAGTTTGATGCACTTTGAAATATTGTGCAATTTGTTATTGTTTAATGTAGGTTGGATTGACAAAATGGCCGATAGGAATTTTTTTTAGATTTTACTTTAATGAAAATTTTGGAATTTATTTGCATGTTTATGCGAACATTATTTAGAAGAGAGGGTGGTGGCTCGTGCCTTCACTCCGTAGCTATGACTCAACATTAGCTGTTAAGACAGAGAGAGACGGTTTATAGGGTTTTAGTCCGTATGCGCCCTGGGGTCTCCTTAGGAGGCCTCACGGTGAGTCGGACATGCGTCTTCCCGCGGTGGCCCTTCAGGCTGGGGTCGTATAATTGATGATTTATCGATTAACCGTATTTAAAACAAAAAAAGGCTCGGTTGTAAGTACTTTAAAAATAATGTATTGTGCGAGAGAGAGGTATAGCGTAAAACCCACTTAAACAGTAAATTATATCTTTTTTTTTCTAAATAATTTTACTGAAAATTCAAGTTGCAAGTGACTTTCAATTAATCAAGTCAAAGTCAAAATGTGCACGTAAACCTATTACAGGCATTTGAGACACGTCATTATTTTGAATAGAATTGTACTCATGTTTGTGGACGATTAGGCAACAAAGCGGTCCATAAAGTAAGCTGTTAGAAGACCTACAGCTTAGCAATAATAGTATTTTATTAACAAATTAAAAAAATACATATAGAATTATTTTATCGTATCATCATCACGACCGTTTCCCTTTCGGGGTGGTCAGAAACCACGCTTATAAATAAGCGGATTCACATTTAGCCAACTTTACTATAAGCCAATCATCACAAGTGGCAATACATTACATACAAATAAATACATTTACATAAATACATATTTTTGTTTCCCGACCAGGAATCGAACCCGGTACCTCCGAGTCTAAATCCACGGACTTAACCGCTAGACCACGGAGGCAGTTAGAATTATTTTAAATATGATAAGACTCGTTTAACCCCATTATTATTAGAGACATGAGATTATTTTGGTTTGTTCCATGTTTTTAGACGACTGATAATTTTCCAATGCTAACGCACTAATATAAATTGACCTTCATCAATATTATGAGTGAATAGCCGTGAAATAATAAACAAAATAATGTAATCTCAGTTAAATGACAACATTAGACATTAAGTAACCGTTGTTGTTATCAGACAGACAATAACAATAAATAATTGTTAAACAAAATACATATTAGATAGATGCGTCTCATCGTCCATACTACAATGTCTAAAGACAAAAGTCTTCACCCAGTGCGTTCTCCCTGTAATATCAAACGAAGCAGGGACTTAGACACTGACAGTGGATCTGGTCCACCTTTCTCACCACTGCTGGATATAGGCCTCCCCCCCCCCCAAGGCTCACCACTGTACCCGGTATTTTGCAACCCTCATCCAACCCCCCCCCAAAGCAAACCTTCTTTAATAAATCTTCCTTCAATCTTCTCTCCAGAACCCGTTTTGGAGGTACGGGTTCGATTCCTGGTCGTTACACAAAAATACTTATTAATGTAAACAAATACATTTAATTACTATTTAATTTATTTGTGATATTTCTCGAGTTTGGTACGCTGGAGACATCGACGAGCTTGCCACTTGTCATGATTGCCTATAGTAAAGTTGGCTAAATGTGAATCCGCTTATTTATAAGCGTGGTTTTTGACCACCCCGAAAGGATGGCCAAAGGACCTGGGTTAGGGATAATAGTTTAGCTACTAAATAACAGATGGCGCCACACGAAAATATTTAAATATTTTATTCGATAAGTTGACGATGATGTACGAAGCAATTAAACATGTTGGCCATGCAATATATATTTTAAATTAAACCTTTATAATACAAATATTTTTATTATTATTATTAAAACATTTATACTACTACTACTACTTGTGTCGACAGCCTTGCTCGGTCTCATGTCCAGGACACATTTGTCAGGGCTAGGGCGTTGCGGACTCGGCTGAAAAGGCCAAATGTATTTGTGCCTTTTGGTCTTGCAACAATGGGACCGTGGGGGCCAAGCGCTAAGAAGTTCTTTATAGAACTGTCTAGGCGGCTGGTTAACGCTATATGTGACAAGAGGGCTGGCAGTTTTTTCGCGCAGCAAATCAGCATCGCTGTGCAGCGGGGGAATGCTGCGAGTGTTCTTGGAACACTGCCACATGATCAAGTCATGGGTGATTATTTTTATATATAGTTTAGATTTTGGTTTTATTTTTAATTAGTTTAAATATTTTTATTAGCCTAATTTTTATTTTTATTTAAATCATTGTACTGTTTATAATATTTAATAAAAACAGATAAAAACTTAACCTATTTACTATTTTATTTAAAATTATACGCCAAACTGCATAGCAGTTTGTTGGCGAATAGTACACTATTTTTTTAAAGTAGGTTTTACACTATGTTTGTCAAAACACATTACACAAATTATTCAACATTAAATTATTAAATTAAATTGATTTATAAACTGCAACTATTGTCAAAGTCAAAATATCTTTATTCACATAAACCTATTACAGGCATTTATGAAACGTCATTAATTTAATTATTTTGAATGATTCTACTCCTGCTAGTAGAAGACTAAGCAGCAAAGTGGTCCAATAAGTAAGCTGTTAGCAGAAGACCAGCAGCTTAGCAAATTGCAGTGACCTGTTAATGTTTAATCTGACTGAGAAAGGAATCTGCAAGGAAAACTCAGCTATATCAGATTTACAAAATAAAACATATACAAAACTGCACCACAACGATCAATTATTAACCTTTTAAATTAAGTTATCAGTACCTATGAGAATACAATACCTGGTACAGCAGTAACCCACCAGGCAAGTCAGAATTAAGGTAGACTACATGCCTATGTGCAACCCGAAAGTCGACAAAACGTCATTGTAATTGTCTCTGCCTACCCCCGCAAGGGATCTGGCTTGAAGATGTGTATGTATGTATGTAATTGTCATGTTCAACTTGCCACTGTAAGCGCTTGTTTTACTTCATTTCGCTTTATAGGCGTTCGAGTAGCCTTTTTATGCGCTTTAATCAAATTTAGTAAAAAAAAATGCGCGCTTTGCTTTGCTTTCTACGTGACCACGGACGGATATACAATATTTTTTTAGTAATTTTACTTTATCAGCGTCATCTAGTATAGAGTAGCGAAAGTTAATGATAGCAATAGTTTAGCTACTGAATAATAGATGGCGCCACACGTTATTTATTATAATAAATAATATTTGTCAAAGACCATGCTGTTTTTATGGGATAAATAAAAACCATTGAAAATTATAATATTATTTATGCTTTTAATAACTCCCTATTTCGATAAGTTACAATATTAGTAAGAGTCAATAACTTATTTTAAATGTGAAGAATTAATTGTAATTAAATTAAAAGTCCGTATGAATATCCTTTCGCATGCCCATATTATGCATGTCCATGTTATGCATGTCCATAGTGTGCATGTCCATATTGTGCATGTTCATATTATTTACGTTGTAAGAGTCGGAAAAGTGGTAGTCTTGTGGAGTCATTTCCTTCATGTTGTAATATCTGAGAACGTAGTACTCCCACCTGCTTCTCATGTGACACGCCTGTTTGTCGTGATAGATCCTTACGTTCACGAACTTCATGTTACTGCTGAAGAAGTTAGACACGTCAATATGGCGATCCAGAGGGAAACCTAAAGGCATCTTATCCATCAATGTAGTCGATCTAAAATCAATGTGGTAGTGCTTATCTTTCATCGTGGTCATATCTACGTTATCCACCAACTTCAAAGGTGAAACAATCACGTAAAGCATCATATCAAGACCATTAACACAACCTTTAGGAAGCAACAGTCTCAATGGGAATCCAGTGTGGAAATTCTTGAAATCATGCATTATATTGTTTTGGAAATCGGAGCTAGAATCAACCTTAGACCAGAAGTCGCGTGTCATCATGCGATCCTTTACATAATTGTGCATATCTTCAGAGTTTCGTATAATGACATTCTTGCCAGTAGTCAGTTCGTGAACGAAGCTGTCGATCTCTACAAAATTTACACGGTTTCTATTGATGTCAATCAGGCGACCCATTTGGTCTTTTTTAGGACCGAGGAACACTCTAATCATACAATCTCCAGTTTTATCAGAGTTGACTTCCATAGTCAGTTTGAACTGTCTGTGATTGAGGCGACGTTTGCGGACAAAGAAAGTCATATCTGATTTTGCTTTTTTCAATTCTTCTTCGTTTAAGTATACGGCGTTGGTCATGTCCATGAAGTAGTCTTCGAAATAAGTGACCAGTCTATCGACGAAGACCTTCTCGAGTTGTACTCCGGAGAAATGAAGTTCCTCCCGAGTGTAGGATGGCAGTTTCTTCTTAAACAAGAATAAGGTGTTGACCAATCGTTTTTGGAGCATATAAAATACTGGATCGCGAAGAGCTGTCTGGTAATGGTCTAGGACAGTCGGTACTACAAAGTATCTGAAAGATAAATATTTACTTTATTCCTTAGTCTATCACCATGCAATTTTAATGCTAATAAAAATATATCCAAACAAAGAATGCAACAAAATCTTCTAGATTAAATAAAGAATTACTTGAAAAGTGTGATTTTAAAATTATTTCTGTTTATTTATTCGATAGTTTACAAAGCGGACTAATAGTAGTAATATAATAATAAAATAAAAACAATAAATACATATTTATATAGACATTTGTTTCCTTAGTAACTAAATCCTTCCTTAGTGGCATTCGCTCACTTAAATACAAATTAGCCAATTATTTTTGTATTTAATTGAAGTAATTACACTAAGGAAGGATTTAGTTACCGGCCCTTAACTAAAGAAAGTAAGGAAACAAAATGAATGAATTAAGTGAATGAATGCCACTAAGGATGGAATTAGTTACCTACGCTTTAGCCTCCATCTGTCTCTGAGACCTTAGCGAACTTATTTCAGTTATTTTATAATAAATGGTGAGTTAAATATGTATTCATCAATAATAATAATAATAATTCATTCATTTCGGATTCGATCCATATATGTTAGTAACAATTTAACTTAGAACTAGTAGAAATACACATTAATCAAAAATTAAAGCAATGTAAATATAAAAAATATTGTTTATTGTGGGTGACATTAAGTCACAGCCTCATAACATTGGGTAACGCAAACGCTGTACAAATTTACACGTTCCCAGTTACAACTCCAATCCAGCGCTTAACAAAAGCGCTGTCAAAACGCGACGAGCGTTAAATCAGACACTTAAGTTGCAAAATCTGTAAGAGCGCGACCACTGGAAGATTAAGTAGGTATACGAAATAAAGTATGGGTAACGCGGCCTTAAAGTTAAGGAGCCACTTTGTAGTGGAGAGTTACTATCTCAAACTACGGGTTTATAAATTGATGAAATGAAAGTACTTACTTATCACTGTGGAATCCATTCATTCCGACGACAGACTGCATAAGGATAAGGAGATATCTGTAGAGGTCGCCATGGTACTTGTCAACTTTGCCATAGATAATCTTGCCAAGAGCTTCGATACCTTCAGCCTTATGCAGGTCTATTCTCACGCCATCGTACTAAAACAAAGATAATATATTTTAAAATATAAAATAAAATAAGTAACATAATCCTAACAGACAATTGACAAAAAAATGTCAAGTGCTATTAGAGTTGAAATACTTTAAATGTCTTTTGCAACCCTCACTCAAGTCCCCGATAGGTGATTTCTGGCGAGTCACTATCTATGTGTATGGCCTGAATATGTAAAAAAAAACATGCACCTTGTAGTCCGAAACTGGCACCAATTAAATACCACCTGTTCCTAAACGACTTTATTAATAAACAAATTCGCCTTTACAGAAAGGTAGTGAAAATCGACTGTCTCAATTACATCCCAATACGACGACGAGAGTTTTCTATGAGAAAGACTTTATTATCAAGATTATTCTCACTATGCTAAATCAAGCCTTTAATTTCATGCAATAATTTGGAGACTCTTACATATTTCGCAGTGGCGAGCCTTGGGGGAGGCCTATATCCAGCAGTGGAGAGACACAGGCTGATGATGATGATGATGAATTACATTCATGTTATTTTAAGTACTCTTAATAATAAAGTAGAATCATATTTACCGTAACCAAGAATCCTTTAAGAACAGCGTCTCTAATAATTAGTTCATAATCTTCAACCAGACGCATGATGTCCACGTTGTCTTCAGTTACAGCGACATAATTATTATACCTTACGGGCATTTCCACTCCGGTGTGATATTTCATCCAAGGCCAGTAGCCGTACTCCACTGGCTTTTCCCATGATAAGCTTTGAATCTCTCCCATATCATTTGATAATCGCTCTAAGTAATACCTAGCCAGTATTTGATGATAGGTATACATCATAAGCTCTCCACGACGAATATTAAATTTGTCCATCAATAAAACATCATCCTTCATCCAGAAAGGAAAATCAACATGGAAATAATAGTAATACGTATTAAGACCAATATCTTCAGTGAAGTATCTGAGCTTGTCCTCTGTGTTTAGGTAAACTCTAGTGTCGTATACATTTTCATCAATTATGTAAACATCTTTGTCGGTTTTTGTGATTCCGTAGAATTTGCACATATTAGTATCAAGTAATCCTTTTTTCATTTTCAACATGTAAGCTTTCTGAATAACATCGCTTCTAACGAAGAAGTATGGGTAGATTTCGTATGGAGGTGGCAGGTAAATCCCTCTACAATCGTCGCGATGTCTGACTGAGATAGTCATGGCGTACACGAACATGCCTTCGTTGCAGTACAGTCGCATCCAACAAGCAGTCTTTAGGAAGGTGGTGAAATCCTTCGCATAGTACAAAAGGTGGAACATGTCGATCACTTCCTTCATCTGTCGTTCAACGTGAAGAGTGAATATTTCTCCACGTGGCAACATTCCCAGTTTGAAGTTTTTGGCGAAGCGTTTGACAACATCGACTTTCTGTGAGACAAATAAAAGTTTTACTAAACATTAATTATTACTGATGATGGAATAACACTTTTATATTTATTTAGTAGTATGATGAGGACCGTTATCCCTTACGAGGTGGTTAGAAACTACGCTTTTTTTTAATTATAGCAAATTATGCATTATAGCAAACCTATTATAGGCTGATAATGAAAAGTGTACTCAAGAAATCTCACAACTAAATTATATAACTTTTCTTTTCTCGACCTGGAATCTCCAAATCTCCGCATCCGAATCCAAATCGGTTAAGACCGCTCGACCCGTAGACTTATGTAATAATTATTTAGTCAGATAAGAGGTACTGTACTAGTGCGGTTTGGTTATTAAATAGTTGGCTTATATAAATTATATCGTTATATAAATAGATTTTACTGTCAAATTGTATATTCCTTAAATTCACATAATAATATATGATTACATTTATAGTGGTTAGTATTGCACCCCAAGTGTATTAAATATTAATACTGTTTCATTCTTCCAATGGTTAGCTAGTAGAAAAAGCCTTTTTTGTTCGCCTTTTTATATACTTTTAAGTAAAGTTCACTTTTAGCCAACTTTACTATAGACCCATCATGACAAGTGGCAAACTTGTCGATGTCTCTAGCGTACCAAATTCGGGGAATATCACAAATAAAAGTATCATAACGACTGTATCCCTTTCGGGGTGGCCAGAAACCACGCTTAAGAAGAAGCGGATTCACATTTAGCCAACATTACTATAGGCCAATCATGACAAGTGGCAAGCTCGTCGATGTCTCTAGCGTACCAAACTCGACAAATACCATAAATAAATAAAATACTAATCAAATTCATTTATTTAAATAAATAAATATTATTGTGATCCTACCAGGAATCGAACCCGGTACCTCCGAGTCCTTAATCCACGGACTTAACCGCTAGACCACGGATAAATTAAATAAATTATTGTATTCCGACCAGGAATAGAACTCCGTAAATCCACGATTTAACCGCTAGACTACGGAAGCATTTTAGAATAATAAATATTAGTATTTACCATAAACATGTCCTTGTTATCTTCGATGTTGTAGCTTCGTCCGAGATCTTCGATTTCCTTGTACATGCATGGCTGCATCACATGATTCAGCAGTTTTAAGATGAAGGTTTGCTTATTTTGAAACGAGATCGTAGCTGAAATAAAAGTAAAGAAAATAATATTCGCGTAACGGTTTCTTGTTGGCACCTATTATTTTTGGTTTTAAGGCCCGGTAATCCACACCTCCTTAAAAGACTGGCAACATTTCCCCTCTGTATAGCGAGGCTAATAGTGTGGCAGAAATAATTGCCAACCTTCCTGTCTTCAGATTTCTCCGTCAGCCGTTTGGACAACTCCTTGGCCAGGCGCTTGTCTAAGTCATAGTCCCATCGTCTCAACACAAAACGTTGTAACCTATATCGAGGTTGGTGTGTTTGCACAGCTTGAGGTACTCAGCAGAAACCGGACGAGGATGCCTGTCACATCCCACATCTGAGGTGTGCCAAGTCTTCACCAGTTTTTTTAGCAGTAAGAGATGAAATGAGATCAGAATGCGGCCGGCACTTCTAGCAAAATAAAGCCTGTGGTGTCGGAGATGTTACACTGGGTCCCAACACTGATACTTGTGACGGTGGACAGTCTGCAGGCACTGAGACGAAGGCACACCACCGCCATGGTTAATACATTTGGACCCGACTGTGGAGATGGCTATAAGGCTAGCCCGCTCTTTCATGTTTCTGGAAGATAAAATATCTTCCAGAACCATTTTGTAGGGCAGCTCGTCCCATAGTCTATTTAATGTCTAAAATAAAATAAAAAAAATGGATCACTTAAGAAGAGAAAGACACCAAAAAGTCGTGAATTACTGGATTTAGGTTTGCGCCATGACGATGGGACCATTAGAACCCTTAAAGATCTGGAGACAAGGAGACTGGCAATTACTCTTATATTCCTTTTTTTATAATGAATAAAGGAAATATAATTTTAACAACGCCCCTTCGCAACATGCCCGGCTTTGTTGACTGATAGTGTAAAACTATTTTAGTTGCTTGGCAGTTTTTTCAATAGCTATTAAAAACATAATTTACCAAGTTCATGGTCGTCGATGACTGGCGTGGCTACGCAGAGGCTTGCCAGCCCAACTAGAAGTACACCAGTTCGCATACTTAAGCGGTCCAGTGATCACAACTGGGCACTAACCACAAATTTCACGATCATGTATACCTTTATATCTACTCCCTATGTAAATATTATGATCTTAACATTGACTTATATCTTTTGCGTGGTTCAACATCATAGCATAGAACTCAGTTCTAGACCTCCACTGCTAGAGATATTACGCCTGCCGCTGTCGGGGCCTGATGCCAATTTATTAACGATTTCTTAAGTTATTTTTCATTTTTATACTAGCATGACATGTGACCAGGGGGCACCTAATGGTAAGTAGCGCGCAAGTTCTATGAATGTTAGTAACAGTAATCTCATGACTGATATCAGTCCCTAACACTATGCCGGCTTGACTGAGCATGACGGCAATTCGAGCCTGATATCAAAACGTGGGAATACACTTTAATGGGTTTATCGGTGGATACTTTCCCGCCCCAGTAGACTGGGCAAATTATCACCATCAGTCCGCCTACCACCTTTTTGTTGTTCTCGTTGAAATGTGTAATTTGCAATGATATCAAATACCAATTTTTACTTTAAGTCATAACTAATATTGTAAGCTCGCCATGGTGAAGTTTTTTTGTTTATATTAACAGCGCTTGATACAAGACTTACTTAAAACAGTATGGCAAGAAACAGCTCCCGTACGATTATTCGTAAAGTATCATCACGACCGTTTCCCGCTTATAAATAAGCGGATTCATATTTCGCCAACTTTACTATAGGCCAATCATAACAAGTGGCAAGCTCGTCGATGTCTCCAGCGTACCAAACACGAGAAATATCACAAATAAATTCAATATTAATTAAATGTATTCATTTACATTATTAAATATTTTTATGTCCCGACCAGAAATCGAACCCGGTACCTCCGAGTCTCCGAGTCTAAATCCACGGACTTAACCGCTAGACCACGGAGGCAGGACCATTCGTAAAACCATTTATACAACGTAAATACATATTTATTCATAATACGAATAACACGATTCTCAGGTCATAACGTTACAACCCACTTAAGTGACTGGGTCAATTTGTATAAATTGAATGAAAAAAAAAAGGATCTGGGCCCCAATTCTAGCGCTTTTGACATGTATGTTCGCTTGATTTGCTCGAATGAAACAATTTTCTATGGAGCTTTTCATTCGAATATTTCGAAAGCGCCAGAATTAGGCCCCTGGGCCTAATGATATTAGTTTATGAATCGTAGCAACAGAATTATTAATATTTAATCAGATTATTATGCTGCACTCTGCATTGTTTTTTTAAACAAACTCAAATTAATTGCACATAATAGATAATGCATTATCAATTATCGTACAAGTGAAAGTTAAAAACAAAATACATTGTTGCAAGTCGTGTTGTCAGTTAA
Organism: Tinea semifulvella; assembly: GCA_910589645.1. Lineage (NCBI taxonomy): Eukaryota > Metazoa > Arthropoda > Insecta > Lepidoptera > Tineidae > Tinea > Tinea semifulvella. The sequence goes on from OU342599.1 coordinate 11,693,280, forward strand.
ATAACTAAATCTACGGAAAATCGATATTATTTCCAGTTATTTGCCACTCGTAACGTTACAAACATACGATAATAAAGAGATATAATACTATACATTCAATGCCTTTAAAAAAAAAAGCAAATATATTTAGTAACCTAAATGAGCTGGTGCCGATTTCGATTCATGGTAGGGACACAATGATTTTTTAAATTTATTTGTGGTATTTCTCGAGATTGGTACGCTAGAGACATCGACGATCTTGGTACTTGTCATGATGGACCTTTATAATAGTAAAGTTGGCTAAATGTGAATCCGCTTCTTTAAAAGCGTGGTTTCTAACCACCCTGAAAAGGATACCGTTGTTTTTTATTTCCCTTTATATATATATATATATATACTTTATATATAGGCTAACTAGCTGTTTGACCCGTGTAGTAAGCTAGTCATCATGAAAGTTTCAATTTGTTAGATAATATAGACTACGTGATCTAGCGGTAAAGTCCGTGGATTTAGATGTGGAAGGTTCGATTCCTGGCTGGGACATAATAATTTATGTAACTTATTTGTGATATTTTGTAAACCACATCCGCGACATTAGTGCAAAGAACAAAATTGCTAGAACTGGTGCCGAGGACGTCAGGTGAGTTCCTTTCCCTGTCCTTTTTTTGTTTGTTGATTGCACCAATTAATACAATATCGTCTGTAAATCTAATTAGGCGATCACAATCCCGCTTTTCGAAATAGTCCACAAAACCCGCGCTATCACAAGTTGGTCCATAGAGTATAGTAATCTTTCGTTCGCTAAGTTCGGCTGTTAAAAATCAGAATAATAGTAACTCATGATAACAATAAGTTTACAAATTTGATTATTTGCCCTGATTAAAGCATTTGAGTTATGACATGTTAGCCTAAAATATGCACCAATGCCAATATCCTAATTTGAATAAATAAATAGTACATTTTAAAATTCATTCTTATAGTTTATTAGTAAAGCGAGCGAACGACTATATTGAACCACAGAACCCAAGAACTTCCTTTCTATGGTTCAAGACAGGAATTCGTAGCTGAGGAACCTAAAGAGAGACCTAGTTCACTGAGGAGCGGCAAAATTTTATTTTTATAATTAAAATTTATAAGCGTGGTTTCTGATCACCCCGCCAGTTTATCGTGATTCCTTTTTTGTAAAATAGGTATGTATTTTGGTTTTAAAAACACATTCTGTGTTTTTCAGTTCTGAAAACTGGGTTAAGTATTTCCAAGTATATGAGTAACATAAAGAGAAGTATACCAAAGTAAAGCCTCGGGGAAGATTCGTGAGAACAAAACATAGGATTTCCGCGTCTTGTTAAATAATTGCTACAAAATTTTGAAATAAAGCAATGTAGGTAAACGAATTTGTCATAAAAAATATTTTTTTATATAAAGTAAATTTTTCAAAGCTATTTTTTACACTCCCTTTCGACTGCACTTTCCAACCTTTTTTAAAGTAGAGTATTATAAGACCGTACCCCTTCTGGGGTGGTCAGAAACCACGCTTTAAAGAAGCGGATTCACATTTAGCCAACTATAGGCCCATCATGACAAGTGGCAAGCTCGTCGACGTCTCTAGCGTACGTAAACTCGAGAAATATCAATGATAAGATAAAAAAAGGAAAAAGATATTTACTTGCATAAATGTTAGTCTAATTAATAATTGAGAGCAAGTATAAAATACAAAGTGTTATCACAGTCTCCTTCTATCTATTCTGGTTCCGCGGAATATATCTTCATTGAACTTGACCTAAATTCTGTAAAATTTCTATTGGGTGTAGTTTACGCCCCTCCTACTGTCGACTACTTTAATGCGTTTGAAGGCATACTTGAAACTTATCTACCCTCATATGAACACAATTTGATTATGGGGGATTTCAACACATGCCTTCTCAAAGACGATACGCGCAGTAGGAGGTTAAAACATATTACTTCTTCCACAAATGTTTCTCTTCTTCCTCTTAATACTACCTTTTATCTGAATGACTGTAGCAGTCTCCTTGATCTCATCCTTACCTCTAACCCCGGGCGTATTTCTTTACACGGCCAACTTCTAGCGCCTGGCTTCTCTCACCATGACCTTATTTTCTCTTCTTACAAAATCAAAACTCCTAAGTATAAGCCCAGGGTCTTTTTACAACGTAACTTTGCCTGTATGAATCTTGAACAGCTTCTGAATGATGCTGCTTGTGCGAACTGGCACGATGTCATGCTGGAGGACACTATGGATGGGAAGATTTCTGTTTTCAACGAAGTTATACTAAAGCTGTATGACAAACATGCACCCATTCGTCCAGTGCGCATGAAAAGACCCCCTGCCCCATGGCTCGATGAGACGTTTCGGAAAGCCATGAGGTGGAGGGATTCTCTTAAAAGAAAGCACAAGAGGTCTCCTTGCGATGAAAATTGGAATAGCTTCAAAAAATCAAGAAATCGTGTCAACTTGATGTGTAGGAACGCAAAGCGCCAATACATCCACAATTCTATAGATAAATCTTCTTCACAAAATATTTGGAAATTTCTACGTTCGCTTGGTTTGGGAAAAACTAAGTCCGAATCTATCCTCTCTGTAGATATTGACGGTCTTAATCAGCACTTCTCCTCTCCTCCTTTTTTTTTTTTTTTTTTTTTTTATACTAGCACGACATGTGACCCTGCGCCCACCTGATGGTAAGTGGCGCGCAGGGTCCATGAATGTCAGCAACTGGAATCAGACCCTTATATCCGACATCAGTCCCTAACACTATGCCGGCTTGACTAGATGCCTTTTCACACTTCGCTTGAAGGACTCCAGGTTATAGGAAAGTGGAAACACAGAGGCTGGAAGAGCATTCCACATCTTTATTGTGCGACAGATGTATGAGTCACCAAATTTATAGGTACGCGAAGGGATAGTGACTACGGTATGTGGGTGCATATTCTGACCTGTGCGTGTGGTTCGGTTGCGGAATGGGGAGGAAGGAATTAGGTTATAGAGCTCTTCAGAGCACTCACCATAGTATAGCCGGTAGAACACGCTCAGAGAAGCTACATCTCGGCGAAGCTGCAGGGATTCGAGAGTTCCAGATATAGTGGCATCGTCCACAATTCGAACAGCTCGCCTTTGTAGGACATTGAGAGCATCTGTGAGGTACTTGGCTGAACCATCCCAAAGGTGTGAACAGTATTCCACGCATGATCTGATCTGTGCTTTATACAGCAACAGTCTGATTGATGGCGGGAAAAACCGCTTCATCTTGTTCAGTATTCCGAGCTTTTTTGACGCTGTTTTGGTGATGCTCTCAATGTAGTTCCGGTGGTTAAGGTCTCCTCCTGTTACTATTGATCACGCCCTTAAGGCCGTTACTATCTCTCAGATTAGTTCCAAAGCTATCCCTAGAAATAATCTTTTTCAATTTGAACCTGTGTCGAGTGACGAAATCAAAAAGCTTATTCATTCCGTGGCCAGTAAAGCTGTGGGTTTTGACTGTGTGGGTCGCGTCCTTATCATTCCTATTATCAACATTATTCTCCCACTTATTACCCACCTTATCAATTATTCTCTTTTAACTGGGCACTTTCCCACTTTGTGGAAAAATGCCCATGTGGTCCCTATCCCTAAAAAGTCCACTCCATCTGACTTTAGTCACCTTCGCCCCATATCCATTTTACCTTTCTTATCAAAAATTTTGGAACGTGTGGTCCAAAGTCAATTAGCTACCTTCCTAAATAAAAACAATCTTATGAATCCACTTCAATCCGGCTTCCGTCCTTCCCACAGTACGTCTACAGCCCTTATTAACATCACAGACGACATCCGACTGGCTATGAATGATAAAAAGCTTACACTTCTGACCTTACTGGATTTTAGCAACGCCTTTAATTGTGTCGACCACGACATATTAATGGCTGTTCTATGCTCTCTTGGAATTTCTCAGTCAGTGACACAATGGTTTAACTCCTATCTTCGTGGACGCCAGCAGCGTATACATTTGAACGACGATTACTCTAACTGGTGTCCAGTAACTGCTGGTGTGCCGCAGGGTGGCGTATTATCTCCCTTACTTTTCTCGGTGTTTATAAATACCATAGTCCATGTCATCAATTTCTGTTCCTACCATCTTTACGCTGATGATTTACAACTAATATTGCACTTTCACCCGAACAATATTAGCGAAGCTATTCATAAAATGAACTCGGACCTGGAGGCCTTGCGTGTTTGTTCCCAAGTCTTGGGCTTCTGGTCAACCCCGGTAAGACTCAGGTAATGATCCTGGGTACAAGAGGCATGTTGGACAGACTGGACATGGATTCTCTCTCACCATTATACTTTAATGATATACTTCTTCCTTTCTGTCAATGTGTCAAAAATCTCGGCCTTTATATGACCTGTGATTTGTCATGGGGTTACCAGGTGTCAGAGATTAGTAAGAAAATCTTTGCCAGCATGCATATGCTGAGACGACTGCAGTATTTCATTCCGTTCAAGGCGAAGCTTATGTTAGTAAACTCGTTACTGCTCCCTTTAGTAGACTATGCTGACATTTGTTATCCTGATCTCACAGAAGAGCTGCTAAATAAACTGGATCGCCTTCTCAACTTATGCATACGCTACGTATTTGGTTTGCGTAAGTATGATCATGTATCCGATTTTCGAAAACAGTTAAATTGGCTCAATATCCGTTTTCGCAGGTCTACACATCTTCTTGTCTTTCTTTACTCCATCCTCTACAATCCGATAACACCTTCGTATTTAAAATGTCGATTTGAATTTCTTTGTGACTCTCACGACCGCCCTCTCCGTTCTTCTCAGAATAATCAACTCATTATCCCGTCTCATAGTTCTAGCAGATATTCAGATTCGTTCACTGTGTCATCCGCTCGCCAATGGAACAGGCTCCCACTGACGATCAGACAGGCTCCCTCTGTTCATATTTTCAAACGTTTACTACTTTCTAAACAAGCAAAACAGTGTTTCTTAAATTAATATTACATTTTATTTTTGTGTTAATTTATATATTTTTTTTTTTATTTATCATTTACTGTTTATTAGTGTGTAGGCTTATTTTTAACTTTTTATAGTTATATGTATGTATTCATGTATTTATTTATTCTTATATGTATTATTAGTATGTAGTTTATAAAAATAAATTTCCACCCACGCATAGTTTCTCCACACTCCCAAAGGTTGGTTGTTAGAAAATGCCTGGCCATTAAGCCCGCCTATGTACAATTTTAGTGCAATAAAGTATTTAAAATAAAAAAAATAAAAAAAATTAACAGGTCTTACAGTAAAGCAACTTAACGTAACAACATTTGCCAACTACATACATTTATTGGCGAGGAAATCAAACATTATATATCAAACATTATTATTATTAATTTTAAATATATGTCAAAAAATAAATGATTGTGTCCCGACCAAGAATGGAACCCGGTACCTCTGTGTCTAAATCCATGGAGGTCACCGCTAGACCACGGAGGCATCTCGAATAATTTACGAATATAAATAAATAAACTAATTAAACAGAATGTAGAGTCAAGGCCACCACTTAAGGCCTACGGCCAAAACTGGAACTAAAGGTGACAGAACCGCTGTCTTGAAGTTTTATTCATTAACTCATAAAAAAGAAAGATATATTACGTCAGACTTGGCTATCACCTCATTCATCATCCATCCATCGGGAGAATAGAACACAACAAAAAAATCAGTGTTACAAGGATATTGATTTTTGCCTTAATTAATAGATGACTTCTTATATATTTTGTTGCATTCTATTTGTAGTACAAAAAAAAAACTTTTATATTTTATTATGTAATTTTTGTGAATAGAAATTTTAAATATTGTTACAATGTAAGTATATAAATAAAGTAAAAGAATTTTATATCGCACAATAAATATTTAAAATAAAATAAATTACATAGGCGAGCTTAATACCTTAAAGGTATTCTCTAACAGAGGAATGTCGTGATCGTGACAAGTGGCGCTCTATTGTCTCTGCCTACCCTGCAAGGGATTTGGCGTTAAGATATGTATGTAAGAAGTTAGTAGATGCCTAAATATGTTCAACGAATGTGCCAGTCTGATTGATAATGGAAGTTTGTTCCATTGGCGAGCTGCAGAAACAGTGAGAGATTCTGAATATAAATAGAAAAGTGGAGAGAATTCGCAAGTTGATTATCGTGCGAAGGACGAAGAGAACGGGCATGAGTCATATTTTTTAAATTTTGTATACATACCTAACATTTTGTAAAAAGATATTGCTTGCTAGCATAGTGTCTATATGTGCTCGCTTCTCGAAGTGGTTTCTTCAAAGATGTCTAGTTTTATAGTTGACAAATAAGCATGGAGCACTCCTTCGCGTGATTCAAACATTAATATATAACATTCTAGATTTTCCTGTTCTAGGCGTTATGATGATGAATACACTAAGAATTGATATAATTATCGATACTGATACGCAAAATGTTTTTTCACTAAAACATTTCATGAAAGCTTTTAGTGATTTCAGAGTTCCACTGAATCGAGGTCGATTCAATCATAACTATAGGTCGTAACAAAAGTTATGATCATCTTACACACCTGGGGATATATTATTATTGATAGTAATGGAAAAAGTTTACTGCACACATAAAAACAATACAACTATAATAGGGTTGTCAAAACACGGTACTTAATAATCTAACTAAAATTCATGTTAGGCCAACTGCTAATTTAAAACCTAGAACCAAGTAGAGTTTAAATAACATGTTGTACTATATAATTATGTAAGTCTTGTTTCAAGTGGTTTTATTTTTATATAAATATCACTACTGTAAACTATAAACTCAAATGGCAAGCTTACAATATTACTGTAGTTCTCGTTGAAAGTAAAAATTGGCATTTGACATCATTGCAAATGGCACATACTTTCGAAAACAACTATAATTTGCCCAGTATGCCGGGGCTGGAAAGTTCCGTTCAAATTCAAATTCTTTATTGCATAAAAACATCTTAACCTAATATGTTACAACAGTAATAAATTCATATCAACATTTTTATATGTTATATATAAGCTTTGTGATAACGTCTACTGAGCTTCAGCATGCATAGGTATGACTTGATGTCAGCACCATATATGAGTACATTAAAAGGTACAATTAAACGGTAGTATTTATGTAATGTCAAAACTTAAATAGCTATAATAATAATAAATATTTCCAGACAGGTCACACAGCGCCATCTAGTTTCCGTGGTAAGCTACGAGGCTTGTGTTACGGAAACTAGATGGTTGATAAACTACATATTATACTTTTTTTTTGTAATTATATACATATTATACATATAAACACCCAGACCGAGACAAATTATACAATGTACAACTTGCCCCCGGTGGGAATCGAACCCACGACCTCCCGAATTCACGGCAACGTTTGTTACCACTAGACCACGGAGGCGGTCAAAGCTATACAAGTTAATATTTTATTTAAGAAGTCATTTGTAGAATATAAACAAAACTCGCACAACCAGACGTAAATTACTTTTTAAAATTTAATTGTATTCAATTTTATTGCCATATTGTACGAGTTGTTGTCTAAAACTCTGATCTTCGGTATGATTTCAGAGATTAGACTGTTAGCGTACCTAGTGTTTTACGTACTTATTAAATATTGTTGAGCTTTTAATAAATAGTTCAGGGTGTTGTTTAACAAACAATACTGTTTCGTAAATATATAAGCCAGGGAGGGTCAACGATTTTAGCTGTTTAAAGAGGGGTTTACATAATTCAAATGGTGGAACCCCACAAATTAAACGAATATTTTTTTTAAGCAATGAATGTTTGCTTTATTTCGATACTATTTCCCAGTACAAGGCCATACCTTAAGGTAGATACTACATAGCTAGGATAGGCCATTAATACTGTTTGACGGGCTGATGTTGTATTGAGCCTATGTAGTAAATAGACATAGCCGTAAAATGTATCCACACGTTTCGGGATCAGGCTCTAATTGCCGTGATGCCCAGTCAAGCCGGCATAGTGTTAGGGACTGATGGCAGTCATGAGTGTCTGATTACAGTTGCTAGCATTCATAGTCCTCGCGCGCTACTTACATGCGTCACATGTCGTGCTAACGAAATATGTTCATCATTTGGATCGCTTATGAAGAGTAACAATCAAATTTATTTTAGGAGAACGAATATTATAATTCAAATTCGTTCCTTTTGGACAATGTCTTAGCTTTATCTGTGTATCTCCAGCTTAATGTCAGTTATTTTCCTTTAAGAAGTTGTGCTAACGTAAGAAGAAAGTTTTCACATAGATAAAAGTACTGACACAGGACCGGACGTTTCAGGGACACTTTTGTTAGAATGTGTGGGTTAAAGTTCTAATCTATCATTCCAAATCTATAATGTTCCCATTGCGCCTTAAGAATGAAATCAGATCTATCTAACTGACGCGCAAGAAGCAATGGAATCAATAAAACTGACTGGTTAACAGAACTATGAGAGCAATGATATATCCAATCTCCATACGAAACTTCAGAACCAAAAAGGATACTAAAAATAACGGGGAACCAATGAGAAATACAATTTTCTAACGTACATTTGTCAAAGACTTAGAATGTAGTCGGTCGCGGTTCCACTAATATCAATTTTAGAAAATGTTAATAAATTATTGTCATTAAAATTGACCACTGGTCAGCGTGGCGAGTATAGGCCCAATACTCCAGATATACTCGATTATGTTCTGGAAGGCGTTTTTTCAGCAGCGGTTGTGATGATGAAATTAAATACGAACCGTATTCTTGCATAAATAGTAATTTTGTCATGTTAATACTAAAATCAAACTTTTAAAAGAATCACCCATAAAGTAGTGCTTTTAAGCGCTCACAGTAAATTTAAAAAATGACGTTCTTAGACATATGTTGATGGCCAAGCCCAACATTTTTAAATCGCGTACAAACTGAACCACGAAATTTCACTGGCATAAATACCCACGTAATCAATGCAAGTGGTACAATACCTATAAATTTTATTAGGTCTCAATTTCTCGCCCATGTGATAGCAAGTTTTGATTGTAATTGTTGAGCCAAGGTATCCAAAACTTAATAGTCAATAACATACATTTTTATCAAAATCAACACAGATATAACAAGTTGAAAATAAAATAATATTGGAAGAAGGAAACTAGCTAGTGGTTGAAAAAACATCTGATTCAATATAAACAAATCAATCAAAAAATAACAAACTAGAAGAAAAATAACAAATTTAAATAAATAAACTATTTTCAGCAACAAGGTATGAAAGACACAGATAGGACAATTATACATACATATACTTTCTTCATACTATGCAATAAGCTTTCGCTCCCGGCACTTGTATGAACTGATTTTAGATAAGTATACTATGATGCATCCTGTTGGATGCCATGGCACTTCATGGTTTATACAATAATAAATATGACTGTATTGACCTAAACAGAAAACTCTGTTACTGTATTTCTACGAAACCACAGTTCGACGTTTGCCTGTTTGCATCCCGCATTAACGTTTTTGTTTGTACCCCATTAAGACGTCTTGTGTGCTCATATAATACAATATTTTTTAAAATAGACTATATGCTTTGTCCGCATGTAGGTATAAAAATAAGATGAAATAAATATTTCAAATTTATATAGACTTTTTATAATTTTCTTTCTTTTATCAATTTACTTAGTTTGTTTTGTATGTTAGTTTTTCTTTATTTCTTATTATCTCTTTTAAAAAATATATATAACTGTGTGCATTATATAATTGTATTGTATCTTTATTGTACAATTGTTTATTATTCCAAATAAATAAAATAAAACATATATATGTTGCGTGGCGTGTGCAGGTCAAATTCTACTTTTCTATTTTTTTTTTATTTTCTCGTCCCATCTCAAACAGTGGAGGTCTAGGACTCTGTGTTCTAGGGGCTGTGACGATGATGTATATATAGAGACATAGCATCTTTCATATTTATATTATTAGTATGGATAGTACCGGTCTCTATATACACGTCTACGATGACGTCACTTCCTCGTTTGACGTCACGACCCGACGTGGGCAGACCCGGAGCTTGTAATGTGGTTTAACGTCACTCTCCGTAAAAGCCTTTGCCTTTATTGGATAAAAGCCAACACCAAAATATGTAAACTTTAAATTCAAATGCATGTATTATTTTAAAATTCAAGTGAACAACAAATTGATTTTAAAATTTTGTTGTGGGGACTGTTGTATGTATGATAAAAAACAAAAGATAAAAATTATTAAAACATTTTTTGTTGGTAAGTACAGTACATAATGGCTGGACCAGGATTAAACTTTTAAATTAGGTTTTAATGGAAATAATATTTAAAAAAAAAACAAATTTGAAAAAGTTAAAATCCTAAAATTTCAAGATGTTTACCAAATCAAGGCCTCAAAAATGAAAATTAAAAATTACATTTAATTCAATAATTATAGGGGCTGTACATAAAGTCGCAGTTCTCCACTGCTGAAGATGGGCCTTCCAGAACATATACACCAATGAATCTGGAGAATTTAGCCTACACTCGCCATGCTGCGGCCAGACGGGTTCGCGAGAAACATAAATATAAAAACAACTGAAATTATAAAAAATAAATCAAATATAAACGAAACATTAAAATATATATGAAAACAAAAAGTTATTTTTTTTAATGCAAAATTCTTGTTATATTGTTTTTTGGGCCATCTACTTAGGTCTCTTCTCTCGTAGAAGAAGTACAGATGTAACAAATGCAGGTCGGCATATTGTCAGTAAAACAACAACAGCAATTTAAAAGTGCAAGCGAACACGACCATAATTATTTGAGACGATTGTCTTAGCTTTAAATCTCATACCGTTTGGCTTCATGCCCAATCTTGTTAATATATCTCACCCCATGGCGCTGTCTAAAATCCCACACTTGGTGCTTCCGAGAACAACTGACTTTGTTTATGGTATAGGCTTATAGCTAAAATTTACATCACAAGCAAAGCAACAAACACAAGTTTTAATCAAGGTATTTTTACAGTGACGATTTCCCAAGAGATATATAAATAAAAAAGTTCATTAAAATCTCGACAAGAAACAGGTGGGTGTAATAGACTGGATGTGCACTGAAACATAACATTTCTCTATGGAAAAGAGAGTTAACAGAGCTAACCTTTGCATCCCTCCCGCTCGCACATTCAACACTTCCAAAGACTTTTCAAGTTTTTTAAAATTTGAGCAAATTAAAAGTGAACAGTTAACAGCATAATGTAGTGATCACTAGAATAGGTAACAAGTACTAATTGTAACCAAATCTACACAGATTGTTTACAATATCAACGACAAGGATGCCACGACAAAGTTGTCGGCATAGACATATAATGTATTAGTATATTGTAAGTATAATATGTAAGTGCTAATTTTCTTCCTATATTAACTTTAAATATATCATTCATTGCACCTGAATTGGAAACGAATGGGCATGGTGAAGATTCGAAAATGAGCGAAACAAATAAATTTAGCTGCAATTAACCTTTATACTTTGAGTAGAGGTATAAATAATAATAATAAATAAATATTTCCAGACAGGTCACACAGCGCCATCCAGTTTCCGTGGTAAGCTACGAGGCTTGTGTTACGGAAACTAGATGGTTGATAAACTACATTATATACTTTTTTTTTTGTAAATATATACATATTATACATGTAAACACCCAGACCGAGACAAATTATACAATGTACAACTTGCCCCCGGTGGGAATCGAACCCACGACCTCCCGAGTTCACGGCAACGTTTGTTACCACTAGACCACGGAGGTGGCTCGGTTGTAAGAACGATTTCCTTGAAATCCTATAAAAGGTCTGCTCAAACCCCCCCGGCATGTACATGAGCAGAGTAACAATCAAATTTATTTTAGGAGAACGAATATTATAATTCAAATTCGTTCCTTTTGGACAATGTCTTAGCTTTATCTGTGTATCTCCAGCTTAATGTCAGTTATTTTCCTTTAAGAAGTTGTGCTAACGTAAGAAGAAAGTTTTCACATAGATAAAAGTACTGACACAGGACCGGACGTTTCAGCGACACTTTTGTTAGAATGTGTGGGTTAAAGTTCTAATCTATCATTCCAAATCTATAATGTTCCCATTGCGCCTTAAGAATGAAATCAGATCTATCTAACTGACGCGCAAGAAGCAATGGAATCAATAAAACTGACTGGTTAACAGAACTATGAGAGCAATGATATATCCAATCTCCATACGAAACTTCAGAACCAAAAAGGATACTAAAAATAACGGGGAACCAATGGGAAATACACTTTTCTTACGTATATTTGTCATAGATTTACAACACCAACGTTGCTGTGCCGCGGAGAGTATATTAAGCCGTTGGTCCCGGTTGCACTAATACCAACTTGTGGTATTGTTAATAAATTAACATTGAAAATTGACATCAGATCCTCGGTAACCCGTCTGGCTAGCGTGGTGAGTGTAGGCCAAATTCCAGATATATGTTCTGGAAGGCCCATCTCCAACAAAGGAGGTCTAGACGCTGTGTTCTGGGGGCTATGATGATAACTTTGTACCGGCGACCGAATTCTTTAATGATTTTGATATCAGAAATTGCTGTAGTTTCAGGCCATAATTACAGGGAATAATTACGAATTAAATTTGGGGAGCAATGATATGCTTCGACCGGCGACCGCGCTTCGACCGGCGACCACGCTTCGACTCCAACAGAGAGCGTTGTTTTCGGCGGAAACGTCGTCAACTGGAAGTACCCCGAGCATTGTCTCTATATCAGAGGGCATCGAGTCGGTGAAGTGAGGTGAAGTAAAGTGCGTCGGCACACAGAGGCGTTACCGTGGGTATTAAATCAAACTACTCAAATAACGAAATATCTAACCGCACCTATATAATAATTCAATTGTCTCCAAGTTGTCAGAAAATGTTTATGTGCATTGAGTCCGCCTTTGTACTTAATGCAATATTTTTTTAAAATAAATATGTAAGGACTGGATTAGCAACACTATTTGCTTTACACTATTATTAGATTAGGAGCTAGACTTCCACTAAAGAATATACTATTGCAAAATTATAGCCCTACTCTCGCCATGCGCGCCGGCTGGCCATATGGGTCGGAGAGGGTCTGGTGACTTTAATTTTCAATTTATTAACGATCAAGCTGGATAATAAGATAGTATTAGCCAATTAATGACTTAACGTGCTGTCCATATATGGTACATATACATATATGGTGGTGTTGTAATTCATTACAAATGCATGTATTTCTTAGGAATAAATGACAGCGCTCTAACAACTTAACTAGCACGCGCGTTCATCAAACTATTAATCACGATCATTACTTAGTATATATTATATACTATATTATATTATATAGAAGTCCTAGACCATCACTGTTGGCAATGTTTTAATGACAATTTATTAACAATTGTACAAGTTGGTATAGTGAAACGTGCTCTCTGAGATACAGGAACGGTGGTGTTGTAAATCTGTGACAAATGTATGTAAGAAAACAGTATTTCTCGTTGGTACATGCCTGGGTTCGAACAGAGCTATTAGAACCACTATTTAATTAAAAATTGTGTCGGTCCATATTATTAATTCTATGTTACTTTCAATAAAAAGGTTCGAATTAGAAAAAGGACTGAAAATTTAATGAAAACGAGCTGGCTAGGATTTTGTCATTTCATTCCAAAATATTGTTATTGTAGTCCCTTGTTGTTTTTAAATTAAATTATTCATATTTTATAACAATGATGAAATGGAAAAACCTAGAGATATTTTTATATAAAACAGCCGTCTCCATTTTTTGCTATTTATATAACATTTACTTTATATACCTACAATGATTACATGATAATATTTAAAACAAAATTATTTATTCGAAGTAATATACAAACAATATAAAAGAATTACAATATTATTAATTAACCTAGAAAAATAAACTAAATCTAAATAACAAATTAAATATAATAAAAATTTAAGCATCCTAATGTCTCAAACCTTACAACATAAAAATTTCCTCCAGGCCATTGTCCAGTGGCATGGTACCCAAAACACTGGCAGCATTTCCTCGTTGAATTTCGATACTAATCTTTTCAGCAAGGAAGCTGCCAGCCCGTGGGTCACCAGAGACGTCGGCTAGTTTCTTTGAAATTTCTTTAAATAAAGTTTTTGCCTCGAGGCCCCACGGTCCCATGGGATATTTGCAAGTAATATTTGCTATATAAAATTCAATTGTTAAGTATGCAAAAAAAAATGTATTTCACATTTAGGCCCATCATGACAAGTGACTCGCTTGTCGATGTCAGCGTATTATCGTAAAACACTTTCTTTTTTCTCGACCAGACTGAACGCAGCACCGCTGCGTTTCAATCTACGAGCTTAACTGCTAGACCACGGAGGCAGATCTGTTTGTTTGTTATTTATTGAAATTACATATTAATAATAGATTTTTATAATTTTAACGGGTCTTTACGCGATTTACCTTAGAGACATATTTCTCCCGACGTTACCAAAGATACTTTCCACCGATCGTCACTATTACCCTAGAATTAGTAGTACGTGAAGCGATTAAAATAAAGAAACACAAAAATTTCAATCGAGAGGGGGGTTATCTTCACTGTGGAATCCAGTAATCAATAGGTTTCGACGCCGGGAAAAATCGCCCGGTGTCGCCAAGGATACTGTAAGTGTCGTGTGTCGTGATTTCTAAAAACTTTTAAAAGTGATAAGTGGGTAGGTTTACATCTGCCACCCAGTATGTACAAGACTACACCGCATAGCTTCAGTCGACCCGTGACCACGGCCAATGCAACTTGGCTGAAACGTCGGGAGAAATATGTCTCTAAGGTAAATCGCGTAAAGACCCGTTAAAATTATAAAAATCTATTATGAATGTGCGCGAAAGTTTAAAAAGTTTAATTACATATTAATAATTGTAAATAACCTTATCACACAATAATGTCTAACTTAAATGTTTGACTATTCGTGCTTATACAGATTTTGTAACATGAAATATCTAAAGGTAATTAAGTTTTAAATTACCCAATTAAGATCCTTGTTTATAGATACAGTCAGCAAAAGGAATATAGCGTTGTTACTTTTGGATACTCGTAAAGTTGCCCAATCTTGAACGTTGACGTCACGAGCTATGGGCCAATGACAATCAAGTTGCCATAGTCAGTTGCAATTTTTCAACCGCACCGACTCATGCCTCGCGAGTGTTTTTGTTAATTTAAAATCATAATTCAAATGCTTTTGGTGAATATTAGTGATCTAAACTATATGTGCATGTCTAATAAAGGTTGTGGTACATAGACTATAAAATTAGACAATAAATCTAGGGTTTAATCGTGGTGGACGGTCATCACAAACGTGGATACGTGGATTAATTTGTATTTACTCCTATTTTCCATATGAGGTCATTAACTCTTAAGCCATCTGATTCTATGTTCTTCATTTATGTCCTAATTTTATTTGATTATTTTTCTACAACTTTCAGCACAATTAACGATAATATCAGCGTAGGCCTTCGTGCAGATCTGTTCACCATCTTTACTATAGTTAGTAGGTGTACACATTAATTAAAACAAGTCAATAAACAAATAGCAAAATAACAAAATAATAATACATTCCTAATTAAACTAAATCAAATTATTTCATAACACAACCATTTTCACATACGACCTCAAAAACTAAGGCCTTTGACGACACTATAAATATGTGTAGTGTTTTATACTACGCAAATGCTGTACATACTCGTATATGCAGATTTACACATTCCTAGTTACAACTCCAATCCAGCGCTTAACAAAAGCGCTGTGAAAGCGCGACGATATCATCCTTTTTTAGGTTCGCTTGTTCACAACAACATTGGCTGAAATGTTGAATAAATTTAATCAATTGATTGTTAAAAGAATTGAATATTATAAATTAATTTACTACTTTATTATGTTCAAGACAAATACAAGAATTTCGTTCTCCCTACCTACTACTAGGCGGTGTCTATATAAATCAAAATATGACAATTGCTTGTTCGAAGTTTTCACCCCCTGGGTAGCTTTGCTGTATTAGTTGATATGATCCATTACCGATTTATCCAACTGTACATGTAAAGTACCTCCTTAAACAAGTTACAACCCTTTTAGATTAACATTTAACGTTTCCAAACAGATGGGACATGGTTTTATGACTTATAAAATTTAACAAGGGAAAATCCTTGAAACAATTGTAAGGTAACGGCCCCAAAGGTTGGCACGTACGAGTAACCAAAGGATGACACGACACTACTATATATAGGACAGAGTGCAAATATTATACGACGCTTCCAATAAATCGAATGATAAATCGTACGATACAGCTGAGGATATTATAAGTCTTGTGTGTCGTGATCTCTAAAAACTTCAAATTGAATATTAAGTAGTTTTACATCTACCGCCCATTGTGGACGAAGACTACCTGCGCTGCGCTTTAATGTTTTTTTTTAACGAGTTCACATGTTGGTATTAGTGGAACCGGGTTCAACGGCTTAACGTGGTCTCCGGCATGGGAACGGTGTTTTTGTAAATGTATGACAGATATAAGGAAAAGGGTGATTCTCATTGCTACATGACGGGGTTCAAACAGCGGAGAGCCACCACAGCTCGGTTCATTTAATATGGTTCTGGCGTAATTATGTCTTCTGCTCGATATCTGGAGATGCCAACTATACACTATGAGAGTTTATCGGGCTGACTGGTCGTATGATCAATCGGGCCTACAACGGTTAAGCATCTCCAGAATCTTGCGCACTGGAGGAGAGCTAAAATAGTCGAAACTAGACACCATGCGTTCGTGAGCAACACGGATTAAAAGTGTAATATTCTGCCGGGAGAAATCGAGGAAATTTCTTCATCCCCAACCCAGGCCTATTAGCCATTGGATGTTCACATATGCTAGGTTCTATATGAAGTTTTGCAAAAAGATGCCAGCCTATTGATTAAGGTCTGAAGGGTAAAATAATTCTACCCGCTTGGTAAATTTACTTTATTTGCGTAAGAAATTCCTAGCTTCCTAAAATAGCGCATCAACCTGTCAAACCCATACATTGTATTTCTCTGACATTATTGTCCGTTTAAAATAAACTTTATCTGTGGGTGGGTATGTATATACAGCCGTCTTTAACACGGTTTACTATTTATAATAGTAGCAAGAATAAACTTCGTTATCAAATCCAGAACATGAAGTAGGTACATGGGTTCTCATACTGTGGGTTGCGACGCCGTGGTGCATGTTGTTGGTTTGGCGTATTCTCGAGTCGCCAGTTCCGATCATAAATTGGGTATCCTGCAGAGGGAGTATGCATAGTCAATAAAACTTCTGTTTCAAATTTAAACTGTATTTTATTTAACTACTTAACCGAAACGTGGGCAGAGGTCGAACGTGACCTATCGGGGTGCGTGCTAGCAAAGGACTGCAGGCATTCATGGAGTCATCCGCAGTGCATCGTCTATTGTCAGTGCACGTCCTTATAAGGTAAAGAAATACACCGAGACGCGTCACTGCGAATGACGTGTCTGGAATGCTGTGGCCGCAAAGTATATATATTACTTTGCTGTCGCCACAAGAGAAAAGAGCATTCAACATTCGGCATTTCAACGATTTATTTGACTAATGCGGTTATAAATAATAAATTTATACCGAAATTAAATTACTTGTTCATTAAATTGATTTTAATCAACAACGTGAAAAAGCCTATTTTGCAAAAAAATATATAATTTAGAGATGGAGCTTAATGAAGGGGTTCCACTGTGCGCCGCCGCGGCCGCCCCAGTGAGGCTATCTAAACTTGGATATTCGCAAAAATGTAATCACCAAGCTCACGTCATATTTATTTATTTATTCGAAGAGAAAGAACAGAGACAGGCAGTATAAGAACAATTAAGAAACAATACAGTAGGAGCTATTAGAATTATACCCGCCACCAAAATATTTCCCACTGTGGACAATATTGCACCATTTATATTTTTAGATACGTTAGTACTACATATACCTTGGCCAGGTATAATGGATAATACAATTGCAGTGTTCGAATTTATGGAACTATCAATGAACTCCGAAGCAAACCCCACCCAGCGAGCTAAACCGACAACAACAGCTTCTTTATTTTGGCCTTAAATGCGGCGCGAGAATTGCTAAATATATCGACGTCTAATAATTGACTATTGTACGTCTCGCACATTCGGCGTACTGGTGCGCGGAGACCGGCGACTGTGCGTGTGCGGGTGATATAGAAAAGGTCCCTGGAACGAGTCTGCCTAGAGGGGGCACTGTAACATATACTTTCAGTCAAAGTCGGGCAACTAAATAGACCACGACAAATGCCATGCAACACTGTCATGTCAGTCATAAGTCTTCGGTCAGTAAGCGATATCAGTCTGTATATTGATTAAGTTGCCATCGTATTTTAGATATATAACTAGCTAGGGCGCGCCGGGACAAAATACTAATCCGTAAGTATGCCCTGATCAATAGCGTAGCGCCATGAGGTGCAACCTAACGTAACTACAAATTCTCAACTTTTTTTTTAAACCCTGAAGATGTGAAACTGTCTGTATGATTCATTTTCCTAGCGCCCGGCTTTCTAATCTAGTAATTTTGTTTTTAGTGTCTTCATGGTCTAGCGGTCAACACCATAGATTTAGACGCGGGGAGGTTTAATTCCTGGGACACAATCATATATTTAATTTATTTGTAATATTTCTCAAGTCTGGTACGCTAGAGAAATCGACGAGTATGCCACTTGTTATCATACTCGTAACAAATATAGTAAAGTTGGCTAAATGTGAATTAGCTTCTTTAAAAGCGTGGTTTCTGACGACCCATGCGGGGGTATACGGTCGGTTAGAAAATATTTTTTACAATTTTATTTTTATCGTATCCTTGCCTGTATTGGTAAGAATCTAACCCACGAATTCGTGTACTAAATTGAAAAAAAAAAATAATAATATCAAAAAACGCTATTTTTGATGTATTTTATATAGCAGCCCGTGCTACAGGGAGGTGTACATTTAAAAAAAGTATAAAAGCGAACGCAACAAATTGTGTTTCAACAGAAACTTTTTTTAAACTTCTATTTAGTCGAAGTTGTAAAAAGTAATTCCCGAGCATAGCTTTGCAAATTGTACGCATTACATGGACCTATATTAAGGTGGGTTCAGGCTGAAATCTTTAAAACTTTCTTATTTCTTACGTAGGGTCACAATAATAAATGATAAAATAATATCAGGTTGTATAAAATCCCAAATAGGTCGGTTTGAACCCCGGCATGTACGAGTACCATCATCATAATATATTTATAACGCCGCCGTTTTTTTTTAAAGACGGAGATCGCAAAACCATCAATGATACGACCACAACCTGAAGGGCCACCGCAGGAGGTCGCATGCCCGACTCACTGTGAGGCCATATAAGGAGACCCCAAGGCGCCTACGGACTAAAACCCTATAAACCGTTTCTCTTTCACTGTTAGCCCTTACAGCTAAGTCTGAGTCGTGGATATGGAGTGAAGGCACTCGTTCGCCACGTTAAAAGCTAACGTGCATACATGCAAAGCAGAGTCTACTCGACGGCAGCAGGCCCAACCTGCCTTCTGACTGGGGCCATTGTGGGGGAAATGGGGGATGAAGATAGAGACAGCTGGATCGGCGACTTTGGCGGCCAGAGAACTTGGAGGAGGCCTCAATCAGAAGATTAAGCCTCGTCGTGAAAGGGTCATCGGTGTCTTGCAGGACACTTCTGGGGCGACGACTCTTCCAAAAGGATTTGAGGTCATATGAGCAAGCCTATGAGAGGGTTTGAGTGGCTACCGGCCTTGGAGAATTAGCGTAGGCACGCATTCCGCAGCCATTAGGAGATGGGCTCGATGTTGAAGTCATGGTGGAGATTGACGTTCCGTACGAACCAGGGGGCGTCCACCGCAGGAACCTGTTCTGGATCACATAAGACATAAGAGTCTGATTAGTGTGGGCAAACGCCGGACTAGCATAGGTAAGGAGGCAACGCCACCGTTCTCGTGCCTCGGAGAACATGTTAAGCAGTCGGTTCCGGTTCCATTAATACCAATTTGTGAAATCGTTAACAAAATTTATTAAAACATTACATCAGACGCGAGGGACTGTCTTCCGAGCGTGGCGTATGTAGGCCAAGTTCTCCAGAAATTTCTGAAAGACCCATCTCCAACAGTGGAGATTTAGGAGTGTGCTAGGGGCTGTGATAACTGTATTGTATACGCATTGACTCCCCGATAGATGCACGAAAGACTTATAGAAGGTCGCTGAAGGGGGTTGGATTGGATAAGGGTGACAAGAGTTCACATGCGTTGGCGAACCTTTGGCAAGGTCTAGGTATATCCAACAAGGAAAGCCACAGGCTGATACTAAACAGTAATATGAAATGGGAAGGTCATTTTTCTGAAGCTATAACTTCGCTGCTCCAAAATTACCACCCAGTATAGGTCTATGACGCAATTTGAGGACAAGATGAAGCCATTACCGTGCCACATAGCGGAAGGGAAATGAGATGAAAATAGATTGCACTGTGGGCAGTGACGACCCTTCGCAAACAGTTCAATTGTATTTATACAAAACAGACAAATAATACAAAATGTTTTGCATTTAATCTCGTAGTGTTTAGCACATTATAATGTCACTACTACACTAAACTATGAGATCCGCTGAACTTCACCATTGAATTAATTTTATGATTGATAGACACATAAAACAAATGATAAATTCTACGAGTAATGCAAAACATAGTGGCTTTAACAGTTGGAAAGATTTGAGTCGGTCTCTGTTTCTAATGGAGTCTGAAGTTAAAAATATTCCAATAATACTAAAAGCTTGCACTTTTCGTGACTACAAAATTCCTTCCCTCTTTATTCGTTTTATCTAAATAAGATTGGAACTGTGATATGAAAATTTCGCGGCATTTCCGTACAGTATAAGAGATGATCCTACATAAACAAGAGCACTGCAACGGAATAACAGAGGCATTAGCACAGTCAAGTGCGTTAACATACTGTTATCGTACGAGCACATAAAGTATTAAAAGTAATAATAATAATAATATCTTTATTCAGTAAAAGTTACAAGATATGAAAACAATAACATATTTCATAATGCATTATGGTACAGAAAAACAGACATTTGCAGCCGAACTAAGCCTATATGTATAGGTCTGTCCGTCGGCAATCAACGCCCAGACACCCTTTTAAATATATTATTACTTTTTATTACAAAATAAAAAAAAGAAACAGAATGTACACAAAAAGAAAAATAAAATAAAAATTGTGTGGTTGAGATCCTCTCTTTGTGTATGATGTAAGTGTGTGTAAGAGTAAGTGGTCTTAGACCTACTCGTAATATAGGGCGTCCCACTGAGATTTCTTGTACAGAAATCTATGAAAAAAAGTTAAATAACGTATCATTACGATCGTATACGTATTCCGGGATGGTCAGAAACCACGATTTTTGAAACACGAAGGGAATTCACACTTAGCCAACTTTACTATAGGCCCAAGTCAAGTCTCTAGCCTAGCAAACTCAAGAAATATAAGAAATAGATTATTGTGTCCTGACCTATGACTACTGGACCATAGATTGTATAGTGTATAATGAGTACAAAACAGGTTAATTAATATTGTTTTTTGTTTGCTTATTTAGTTGTGATTATGATATTACTATGTAAGTAAAGATTTGCAGGTAGATTATATGTATGTGAGTAGATACCTAACTAATGTTTTGTGACCACTGTACTGCATTTATTGCAAATAAACGATATTTCATTTCAGGAATTTCAGTCTCTAAAACACAGAGTTCTATAAAACTGCTCCTGGATTTATAAATAAACTGCTGGAAATGGGTCTTCCTAAACATATTTCTGGAGAATTTAGCCTGCACTCACTATGCTGGCCAGATGGGTTGGCGAGGGAGGATGTTAATTATAATGATATTTCTTACTGTTTCCACAGGTTGGTATTAGTGGAACCGACGGCATAACGTGCTCTCCGACTCACTGGAACGGTGGTGTTATGTTTATATCTATGACAATTATACGTAGTAAAAGTGTATTTCTCAGTGGTTCTTTTTACAACCGAGAGCTCATATTGCACGTAATTGTAATATCCATATTTTATTGCTATTCATAGAATATCATAATCGCATAAAGTACATGACCCTATTTCTTTAAAAAAAATTAAAGCTAACAGATACAAAATAAATACTGCCGTATTTTTTGCGTATGGTTTGATAACGCCACACTAACAGGATAATCCGTGCTCGACCTGAAGATTTCTAAGGATTTTCTTTATCGAATATTTTAATGGAAACAAGAATTTTCAATTTGGCCCAAGAAGGTCCTATAAAAGGGTTGGCAGAAAAAAGCGTTCTCGCTAAAGAAGATTGTAAATAATGTGACGTCATAATTCAGTGTTAGGATGCCGGCGTTCTTCTTACAAAATACCACGGCTTTTAGCTTGATTTTTATCACGAATGTTACGGAAGTTATTTATTTAATAACTTGTAGGTATTTTTCTTATTCACCTTTCATCTGTGGGAGTATTTTGCATCCCTCTTGCTCGCACAATCCTAGATTTTTTAAGTCTGAGTGTCCTTTTTTTATTTTTTCAAGACTGAGATTTATTTTAAAATCGCCTGACGATACGACCCCAGCCTGAAGGGCCACCGCGGGAGGTCCCATGCCCGAATCACCGTGGGGCTTCATAAGGCGCCTACGGACTAAAACCCTATAAACCTGCGTGCCTAAACAGCTAAGTCTGAGTCGTGGCTACGGAGTGAAGGCACTCGTTCGCCGCGTTTGAGAAATGTAGTCTATCAACTTACTATTAATCACATATTTGGTTTAAGTAAAATAGAGGAAAAACGTTATAATACTATTTACTTTTTTTTTAAATAATTTTTTGTAAATTAGGTACATGAAAGGTATGTTAGGTTAGCATCGCGCCCAAGGTCCAAGAATCGAAGTAACTGACGACCAGTCCTTAACATTATGCCGGCTTATCAAGACGTTTCTTCACACTTCTCTTGAAGGATCCCAGGTTATAGGAATGGGGAAACACACTGGCTGGAAGAAAATTAAAAATGTCCAAATATATTAGTAAGCGTTAGGATAGTGGCTACGGTATGGGGGTGCGTGTATTGCTAATAATATAAAAAAAACAAGTGCTAGTATGTTGTATTATGGCCTAACCTCTTCTGTATTTATTAATATTTTTTCATATAATAATATTATAAACCATTATTTTTGGACTTCGTGTAGTGTACATGAAAAAAAAAGCCACCGCTCATAACATATGCCCTACAGATGTAAGCTTCAGTCAGAGATTGAAAACAATAATTTAACATAGCTTTCGTTTATTTTATCTGCATACACGTTCAAAGGGCCTTTTTACGAATATTATATCTAACTTAGAACTTAGTCACAGACATAAATGTAAGGACCTACACAAGTCCAATAATTTATATTTTGATGCAATAGTCCATGCCCTGCATGGGCTGTGACGTATGCCAAATAAGAAGTTATGTCCAAGTTAAAACGTTAAAAGTGTAATTTTGGACAAAATGGCGACCGTCACAAGTATAGCGTCACACGTTGAATTTGTAACAAATTCTTTGTTTACCAAACATGTCATTATTATATCTTGGACCTTTGACAGGCCCTTCCAAGAATATTATATCGTACTAGTTTGATATAAATATAGTGCATTTTGTCATGTAGGACGAGTATATGTTTGTTAATGGATCTGTACTATTTTTGTTAAATTATTATTAAATTATAGAAGTTTAAAAAAAAAAAAAAATATAGTACTCAAAAAATCAAATGTGAATTACGTGGATCTCTATCTAACTATTTTAAAACAGTGTTGAAGAACTCGGTTCGATTTTCTGAAAAAAAGGTATAATTGTTATACATATTTAATTTAATCAGCGCCACCACCTACCAATTTGCGTATTATCAAAGAGCAAGGTGCAGTCGTTAGCGTAGAGCTGTTAAAATTATTCGATAGCGGATGTAATAGTTATCTACTGAGGCTGGGTTGTAAAAAATAAAAGTCTCTATAAATGTTATGATAGAAGTTAAAAAGTGAAGAACAACCTTCAAAATAAAACTAGTACATTGGATCCATTTTTAACTTTGATCGTTACAATTACAGAAACTCTATTTGGGTGCAACTCAGACTTAATATTATAAATTATAAAGAAGCTTTGTCTCTCTCTTACTGTCAGTTTTCACGTTTAAACTACTAGACCGATTTGGAAAAAAAATTGGCAGAAATGTTTCTTGGAATATGATTAATATGACTAAATGGATAAAACCAAGTGAATCATTATTTATGACATCACAATAATATAACTTTCTTTTGTACTTTCTTTCACGTTGGGCATGATTTTTTGGTATTAACGATTGAGTTTCAGCAATTTCCTTATTCTATTTTCATTATTTTTGGAAACTATAATGTTGAAATTTGTTTTGTGTGCCGAATTAATAAATTAATAACTCATTTTTTTATTTTGATTGGATAATTTCCCTGGATTGCACAGAGAATCCTTCGAGAAATACATTTTGTAGTCCAGCATTATAGTATTTATGTCTACGGTAAAAAACTAAATTTGTTATTTGCAACGAAAATACAATCTAATTTGTTTTGGAAGAGCAGTAATATAGGATTTCATTTCATTTCGTAAGAAGTAAAAAAGACGGTAGCTCTTTCATTGATCTAATACACTTTGTATTGAGCAACGGATAAATTCAATTGATTATTACGAGAGAGAACAACTAAAATCAGTCAAAGTCTATTTGTCTAAACAAGGTGGTTCGTTATTAAAATTTCAAGAAGAATTTCGTTCGCTAAAGTTGTGGGTAAATGAGGTCCTGCCAGACAAAAACTCACCTATTAGAGTCTGGCTAATGAAAGTAGATAATAGAATTAATTGGAAACTTTCAAATGGCAACACTATTGTGGAAGTGTCAATTTTTCAATATTGCTGTTGTCAAACATTTGCTTTCAATTGTTTTGTTGTTAACATGTTTTAAAATATAAAGAAAACTATTAAAAGTGGAGTCCGAAATATATTGTTTTACATGATATCCAAAATCCAAGAAAAACAACAAGATAAAGTAGCTGAATTCAACCAAAATCAAGATTATTTACGTGTGGTGTTGAATTTCTTAGGTTGGTATGATTTAATGTTTTGATTCTTGCAACATATAATAAATAAATATAAATAAATAAATATTTCCAGACAGGT
The DNA here is from genome assembly GCA_910589645.1 of Tinea semifulvella. Taxonomy (NCBI): domain Eukaryota; kingdom Metazoa; phylum Arthropoda; class Insecta; order Lepidoptera; family Tineidae; genus Tinea; species Tinea semifulvella. The sequence goes on from OU342599.1 coordinate 11,718,600, forward strand.
CACACAGCGCCATCTAGTTTCCGTGGTAAGCTGCGAGGCTTGTGTTACGGAAACTAGATGGTTGATAAACTACATATTATACTTTTTTTTTTGTAAATATATACATATTATACATATAAACACCCAGACCGAGACAAATCTTCTTAGTGAAAGCATTTCACTTTCAATTATATTTTATTGCCGTATAGTTAACAAGTATATGACCTGAGCATAGATTATCAATTGTTTGATAGGAACTTTGAGGGATACCATCTAATATTTTTTTAATGTGCCGGCCATTTTTGTTATCTACTTTCATTACCCATACTATGGAATACATAAAACACTGGCTAAAGATAAAAATCTATACAACAAAAGGAATGTACGAAAAGTGTGATGAATATTAAGCAAGCAAAACCATGTGACCGTTACTACTGTCTCTGCCTACCTTGAAAGGGAACTGGCGTTAGTAAGTAGGTTTGTAATGTATCATCACAACCGTAATCCCTCTGGGGAGGTGATCAGAAACCTCGGGTTTTCCACGAGCGGGTTCACATTTAGCCAACTTTGCTATAGACCCATCGTGGCAAGCTTTTCGACGTCTCTAGCGTAGCAGGGCCCCATTCTCATCATCTCATCGGCTTCGAAATGCATGTCCGCTAGATTAGCTCGAATGGAACTGACAGTTTTCTAAGGAGATCTGTCGCTTGTCATTAGAATATTTCGAACCGACACGTAAGTCGGAAGCGCCAGAATTAGGCCTCAGACTCGAGAAATAAATTTAAATATGTTTTGTGTTCTCAACCAGGAATCTCATTCGTCAATGACATCGGTGATGCAACTGTGGGTGTGACTATGCGTATCAATTCCGCGTTTTGTAGTGAACAATATAGCGCGTACCGTATATTCTCCTTTTGTTTTAATTAATGCCTACGCTATTTTTTTGCTCTATAAACGTTAGGTTACTAAACAAGAAAAAAATAATCATTTTATGTAAATTTTGTGTTTCATTCCAATTCTCTTGTAATAAATTGTCCTACTAAATTACCTTAGTTTTCTTAGTAAATTCAATATTTTTTTGGGTTTGTGTTTTTATTCCTTGGCTAACTTTGATTTGGTTTTAAAAGTAAATCAAAGTTGTTCTTTTGAACCACGAAACATTATTTAAAATATAAGAGGAAAATAAACTGTTTAAAAATTACATTGTACTTTGAGATTAGACTTATATCAAGAGAACGGATCACTTCAAAATAATTCTGGCTCCATTGCTAAAATGTTTGCTAAACATGGTCTAGTTTCATCTCTTTTATATTTTCTGGTCTTTTATATTTGATGTGAATGATATCGACAGATAGCAAAAGTTACTGTCATTATGGAGAAATAAAGACCGAAATAACATACAAAACTGTTGTAATAAATATACAACACAAATTAGGAAATTTTCCGAAAGTTGACAATCGTCTCAATGACAACCTTCTGTCATAGAGACTAAGATTTGAATATAAAATATGGTACTGCCTCCGTGGTCTAGCGGTTAAGTCCGTGTATTTAGACTTGGAGGTACCGGGTTAGATTCCTGGTTGGGACACAAAAATATTTATTAATGTAAATAAAAATACATTTAATTTATATGTGATATTTCTCGAGTACCGCTGGAGACATCGACGAGCTTGCCACTTGTCATGATTGGCCAATAGTAAAGTTGGCTAAATGTGAATCCACTTATTCATAAGCGTGGTTTGTGACCACCCCGAAAGAGAAACGGTCGTGATGATACTACTTTTTATATGGTAATTCATCTACTTGTTTCACAACATATTCCTCGACTTGCAAATAACGGGTTATAGTATTTGCAACAATTTAAAAACTAAAAACAATCTATATATATAATATACAATATAATATGTAACCCGACAGGAAACGAACGAATGAACAAGTAGATGAATTAACAGATAAAACATAATCACAATTCATTAACAATAATAAAAATAATTATATACTAATTTTGACACCTTGCAAATAAAGGAACTAACTATTTGCAATATTCATATTAAAACAAAATATAAGGAAGGAAAACAAAATAAAAATAAATAGTAGATAATTATTTTAAAATAAAAATGAGCAAATAAATAAAATAAAGGAATTACATAGAGCTATAAAGAAACATATTTCTATAAACTAATCCTAAATCTAATAAACTAAAGTGTCCTTGTCCATCTACTTGTTCCACAACATAGATAGGTTCCAAAATTAGCAAGCTGAAGAGGCAAACTGGTTCTAGAGTCACCATCTTAAGGTCCACCCATCTCGCGGTGAGATCGTCCCACTCTGCGTGGTCCTGTACATAGTCCACTAAAGAACCAGTTTGCCCGTTCGTGTATCGGTCGACAGATGACGGACCCATTGCCACTTCAGCTTGCTAATTTTAAAAGCTATGTCAGTAACTCAGACGAATATTCATATCAACGATTTTGCCTAGCAAATGTTTTCTGTTTAATTAATCATTTTAGCCCTCGCCAACACATTATTATTATTATTATTATTTCATATTTTTTTAGTTTTATGTATATTTATTTATTCTTTAATGTATTGGTATGCCGTTTAAAATAATAAATTTGCCCCCATACATAGTTCTTCCACACTCCCAAAGGTTGGTTGTTAGAAAATGCCTGGCCATTAAGCTAGTACAATAAAGTATTAAAAATAAATAAAATATACTTATACGGTAATATTACGGCTGAACTCGTATGAAGACAGAAGACCCGTATTTCGCGCTACATTTTTTTTAACCCACGATTAACAACATTAAAAAAAAAAAATACTGGTTATACACAGTAAAAAATTAAAGACTGACATAAAATAAAGCCGTTTTAAAAGTCTCCAGTAAAGAAAACTAAAACCGGTACGTTAAATGATGAAGGTTGAGAGGGAAAGTTAGACCAAAGTATAGGCAAAACATAAGGAAGCTTTATCGTTGCCGGTCGATTCTCCTGAAGGAAATTGCAACTTTTAAAGGCCCTGTTACAGATATAGGTCTAAGGCACTTAGAATGAGTAGAATTCTAGTACAATGTAATTAAAACCAGGACTTGCATTTCATTTATTTTAATGCTTAACCAGGTGAAGTTAGATCAGGTTTAATTAAGTATTCATTGGAGCTTATGCAGCTTTGGTTTAAGTGATTATAGAAACATTTAATTATAATTTATTAAGTTTCATCCTCGCCAAGCCGTCTGGCCAGCGTGGCGAGTGTAGGCCGAATTCTCCAGATATATGTTCTGGAAAGCCCATCTCCAGCAGTGGAGGTCTAGGACGCTGTGTTCTAGGGGCTGTAATGATGTAATGAAGTTTCATCACAATCGTATGAATGGATTAAAAACGCATAGAAGACACATATTTGTAACATTATTTTGTATTTATCCAGGGCGAGAAGTCGATGCCAAGCCGGAATCACATGATAATCACAATAGTCGCAAAAAAAAACATAGTTATGTATTTTTAAAATTATACGTGGCCGTATCAACTATAGTAAAGTATCATCACGACCGTTTCCCTTTCGTGGTGGTCAGAAACTAAATAAAAAGGGACCTGGCGTGAAGATATGTATGTATGTAAATAAAGAGATTTTACTAGAACATTACGGAGGAAGAAGTAAAATAAATAATTAATATTCTTCGTACTAGTTTGAGGCGCGAAAATAACAAAGTCAAAATCTACGGAAATTTGGATGATGGTTGGTTTGATCGTTTACGCTATTATTTGATGAAATCGTTAAGTTTACCAAACACGTTAAAGAAACTTCAGGAATCAAACTCTATTGTCAAAATCTTTGCGTGTGATTGATGACATTTTTTTGTTCAATTTATGATGCAGTTTTTCTTTAACAAAATCGTCTCGGACACTACTTTCAGCATTTTTCGATATTCCTCGTGATTTATACAGTAGCCATCGACGCACACTTGAAAAAATCAAAAACAATCGGTACTTCCGTTTTTGATTAAAAGATTACAATATATTTTTGCCGTCTGCTGTAGAAACTCTGAGCCCATGGCGTCCAAGCGCAAAAAACTTTATAAAAGTTGTCGTCTTCTTTGGTGACAAGAGGGCTGGCTCTTTCTTCGCCCAAAGAATCAGTATTGCAATTCAGCGGGGAAATGCAGCCAGTCTTCATGCCACCATGACACGCGGACCCGACTTTTATCCCTATCCGTAGTATTATTATTTATTTTATTTTATATTTTGTAAATATATAAAAAGTGTATTTAATCTTCTTCACTGTTTTAAATTATAATAATGCTTGGTCCTAAATTTGAGTAGGACCAAAAACTTTATTTGAGTTGGAGCATGCGCAATGGTTAGGTATCTTGTTGTGCGGTGTGGAACTGTCAGTTATTTCGCGGTCCCGTAGCAAGGCGCCCCATGGTAAAGTTTCCGGCCAAACGCGCAACAGTTAGCAAAATGATGTTTGAAGTAAGCATGTAGCTCCAGCATGTTGTTGTGTTGTTAGAACCGTTTACTGTTTAACTGTATAAAGTAGGTGTAAATTGTGTGTTGTTTATTCGTATTTGGGTAAGTAAGAAATGTTTTTCGTAAATTGTTTTTTAAAGTTAAGTTTTTTTTATTTACAGATATTTTCAGAGACGTGTATCTGAACTTATCTTAGCAGGTTTTGTTACTTTTGTTCCATGACAATGTGATAGTAACAGATGAGTTTAAGCTGGCTTGCTTTAGAAATTCCCCGTTGTTGATAGTCGATCCGTAATATTGTTTGTTTAATAGTCCTTATTCCAAATCCTTTAAATAAATATATATTTCGTGGGTCCGAGACGTTACCGGAACATCCCAAAATTGGCGGCATTAGCAATTTTCTAATGATAAATTTGTATTAAAAACTAAATCAAAACATTTAGGGCTAATATTGTACTACTTTTGCAGTGTATATTAATAGATATATACGAGTATATATAATATTATAATATACACAGCAAAAGTAGTATATGATTGACGTGTATTTATCCTAAAAAAAGGTTTTTAAGTGTTTCGTAAACGTTTCAGACCGAGACTATTTAAAAAAAAAGAAAGTATTTAATGTTGTTTAGTACTTATGTATAGTAACTAGAGTTTGTTTAGATATCGTTTAAATATATTTACCTATAGACTATAATTTTATTATTATTGATACTGACCTTCTCTGTATTTCTGCGTCGAATTATTAAACACAATACAAGCTTGTTTCAATTCAATACGAAATGAGTCATAAATATATGAATAAATAATTACAAATTACCTTAATAATTAAATATAAACTAAACCTAGTTGAACTATAAAAAAAAATGACGTCCCATCAGAGATAGTCCCAAGGAGAATGGCAACATTTCGCCTGTAATTGCCAGCTTTCCTGTCTCCAGACCTTTCCGTCAGCCGCGCGCGTTGACAAAACCTTGGCCAGGTGCTTGGCTGAGGGTCTCGACCTCAAACGGCTCAATATCGTAACCTGTACCGAGTTTGGCGATTGCGCAACTTGTGGGTTCTTAGCAGAAACCGCCACACTTCTCGATTCTGACTAGGTCACCTGGATGTGAGATCCGCAAATGTGTCTACACAAGTCGCATCCCACAACAGAGATCTGCTAAGTTTCCACGGCTCAACAGTCATTCCCTCGGGTCTTTTGTCATCTCTCCGCGCAATCTCAGAGGGTTCTATAATTGTGGGTGCGCCGCAGTGACAAGAGACCTTCGGATGATGTTAGTGCGACTGACACAAGAAAGCCCGTGGTGTCCGAGATGATCAAGTGGTTCTCCAAACCGACACTGGTGCGGGTTGAGTTCAGGCTCCGAAACAAAGGGAAATTTGTTAGTGTATTTAATTAAGGCAATAGTGGTTGAATTTTTAAAAAAATCAAAAAATGTTTGAGATTCGTACCCCGAAGCACTGTGGATCGAAATTCAACATATAGGACATAAGTTTTTTTTTTTTACAAAATTGATTTTACCAACCGTTATTATACGGAAGTATATCATGACTTTAAACTTTAAATAATTAATGACTAATTATAATTTATATTTGTTTTGACATATATTTTCTAAGTTTTTAACCGTTAGACCACGGACGCAGTCGTTATCATATCGTGATTTATATCCCTCGTAGATTTAACTATGAGGTTTAAAATTAAATAACAATAAATGTATAAGACTTGAAATTGTTTAGATAATTTACTCAAATTTGGTTCAAAATCAGTTTACAATTTGTCAAGGGAATGTAATTGGTCATGAATGTTCGCCCACGTTTAAGGCCTCGGCACACCAGATTCATGCAAATAAATATAAATATTTCCAGACAGGTCATACAGTGCCTTCTAGTTTCAGTGGTAAGCTACGAGGCTTGTGTTACGGAAACTAGATGGTTGATAAACTACATATTATACTTTTTTTTTTTGTAAATATATACATATTATACATATTAACACCCAGACCGAGACAAATTATACAATGTACAACTTGCCCCCGGTGGGAATCGAACCCACGACCTCCTGAGTTCACGGCAACGTTTGTTACCACTAGACCACGGAGGCGGTCGAAATAGACGTGCACACAACACAACCATATTTAAAATACAATTAAAGAACGTATTTTTTCAATAAACACAGTGGTTACAATTTGCCTGATTAACGATGAAGTAGACGGATTCTGGAGTGGAGACCACGTACTGGAATACGAGTACCTCCCGCCAGATGGACAAATCACCTTTAAAATTTTGCTGGTGGGGGATAAATGAGTGTAGCTGGAGATCGTGTGCAACGGCGAAATATATAATAAGCAGTGGAGATCATAGGCTGATGATGTTTTTGTTGAGTGGTTCCAAAAATAAACGTTTTCTGGAGGAAAAATATTATTTTATTTTACATAAATTTGCTAGACAGAGATCACATAATAGACTAATATTATTAGATTGTTGCACCCTGCCCATAATCTCTCACCATCCCAAAGGTTAGTTGTCAGAGAATGCCTAAGAGGCATTAAACTCGCCTATGTACCTAATTTTAAGTTTTGGTGCAATAAATAAATTAAATTAAAATAAAATAAATATATATAACATGCTAGACAAAGTCCACGTACGATTTATTAATCTCAGTATCGGTGGAATATCCACATGTACGAGTACGCATCTATGTACTAACAGTAGTGTGCCCAGTACAGTATCTTTTATTCTGAATGCTTCCTGCTACATTTGGTTCACAAATAAATTTTACTAACGTAATTGCTTTTCCTTAAAATCCAAAAAGGACGCGGTTCGTACCCTGGCATGTACCAAGGAGAAATTCACTTTGCTTGTGTACATTTGTCATAGATTTACAACATCGCTGCTTGTCTTGGAGGGCGGTCCTGTTTCCACTAATAGTTATTTGAAGAATCGTCAAAAACATATACCAATTTTTTATAACATATTAAAGATAGAAGAAGGGATATACAATTTTAAAACTTTTGTGGAGACTAATGGCAGAATCATTTAATAAAATATTTTAGTAATTAAAATGTAATTATAGTTTCATGAATGTTATTTTTTAGATTGTGCAATTATTCTTTAGCAACCATACGTAAGTTTTTAACCCTATGCAAGACGGTTTCGTTTCTCACTCTGTCCTTATATGATGATTTTCAACAATCTCTTAAATAACACGCAATGTACTACATTTAAAATACAAAACTAGGTTTAACACCTCGACTAATATTATATTAATATTATTACGTTCGTGAATTTAGACGCGAAGGTACCGGGTTCGATTCCTGGTCGGGACACAATAATTTATTTAATTTATTTGTATTTACTTGTATGTAGGTATTATGTGTAGTATATTAAAATTAGTTAAGTAACTTATTAACTGTATCATTAAAATTTCCAATTTTTTTTCATCCTGCCTATCACCTTACTCGATCCCCAAGGTTAGCTGGTAAAGAATGCCTACTGGCATTATAGCTCGCCTCTGTACTATTTTTAAGTGCATTAAAGAATATATATAAATAAATATTTGTGATATTCCTCGAGTTAGGTATCGACAAGTATGCCACCTATAATAATGGTCCTAGAATAAAATTAGATAAATGTGACTTCGCTTCTTTAAAATCGTGGATTCTGAGGAATATGGTCGTAATGATACTATGGACTTTTACCCCATTTTATGGTCTATAACACAGTCTGTATATTTCCATAAAATCCAGGTCGGCACTTACGTTATGAGCCAACAAACTTGTACTAAAGTAATTGAAATGAAACCTTATTGTGGCAATTCGGTCCTAATTGCCAAATGCCGAGTCATGTTTGCCACATTTGTACTAAGCTGACAGAAAAAATATACCTGTTTTTTTAATTAATTATACCAACACACACATGCAAGAGCACTGGTGTCTAAAACCATATAACCGTCTCTCTTTTATTGTTGGCCCTGTGTGCCTGAGTCGTGGCTACAAGTGAAAAGCGCATTATCACGATTTTAATTTGATAGAACAATGATTTAGATACTATTTTGCGTACTCTTTGCCGACGACTGTACCTGCAAGTTTACTAAAACCGCTAGACCACAGCGTCAATCAGATAAATATGAAAATAAAACGTCGACGGAATATAATAGTTATTCGCAGTGAACTAATATTACTAGAACCGACAAGTTTTTTTTATACTGAACATGACATGGGACATCGCGCGCACCTGGTGTTAAGCAGTACGCGAAGTCCAAGAAGGGAGCAAATGATGCCAGCCACTAACGGCCGGCATTAGTCTCTACTACTATGCCGGCCAAAAAGATCATTTTTCACAGTACGCTTAACATTGTTCTGGGAGAGCACTCCACATCTTTAGCTTGTGACAGACGTAAGAGTCTTCAAATCAATGAGTGCTTTGGTGGCTATGATATCTGATCTGGATGCATATTTCGGCCTGTGCGTGTGGTTTGGTTGCGGAACAGAGAAGGGATAAGGTTATAGAGCTCCTCACTCACCGTGGTATAGCTTGTAAAATAAGATACTTAGCGAAAAACATCTCAGAGGTAAAAACAGTATTTTAGGTATTATCTTATATCTGCTTTATACAGCATAAGTCTTAGTGCAGACGGCAAAAATACTCTTTGCGCTCCATTCTATGTGCTCTATTCCGCGACAACAAAATGAAAGTCATAGCGACCGATTTTTTTAAATTGTGTCCATTCGTTCCGTTTAAGTGTTAATTATGTTTCAAAATCAATTAGCTCTGCATTTTTTAATAGTTTGGTTAGAAGACATAATGTTTAAGCCGCTGTCATCAAGTTCAGACAGGTTTTTTGTTTGAATTAGCCTCTCTATACGTAATGCTCAATGGTCATATTGTGCTTTGAGCCAGAACAAAAATCAGAAATGACAATATGGAAAATAGCTCGGAATGCTTGACATACAGTCCGACCGAGCTTCACAAGTCAGAAAAGGATGTTTAAAATTATTCAACGACTAATTTTATTATTTCTTAAACTGTTTCTAGTTATCCACAGTTATATTCTGCATTATTATCAGCTGTAGGAACGCTTTAAACTAATTCGCGTCATTACTATCACGATTTTTGGTTTTTATATTATTTAGTTTAATTATTAGCCCTAGAAAATACTTAATTAAAAGACCTGTAACAATTATAATATTTTTAACGAAGCGAGCCTCATTCATCTACTCTGCCATGCACTGCAAAGTTTACCTAGCTTTTTTGTATAGTTTTGTTATTTTTTATATAAAACTTGTAATTTTAAAATTATAATCACAACGTGAGTACGGGAACAGGTTGAAAAACAGCGTCGTGCAGGTGTAAATGCACGACAACAGCTGACACCTGATTCCTTTTGTCACATTTGTTTAAGATAATAAGACTGTGTGATGTTATTATGTGACAATAAATTATTTTTTATTTTATTTATTTTTATACTACGAGGTCAGAAAATTTCACAACTTTTCATTACCAGGACCAGATGATTTATTGGTTCAGACGACTAGTCGTTTCTTAAGAGGCATACATACGCCTAGCGGGCGTTGAATTTATATAAAAGAAAACTAAGTAGGTTTTTTTCAGTGTTCCAGTAAACCTGAAATCGGGAATTGCGATTGGAAAGGAACATAGGTAAATAGTAAAAAGGTAGTATAAAGATTTATTTGTCGACTTCAAAGTGAATGTTAATGTACAAATATTTTACTATCATTGTAATGTTTATATTTATATTCACAGACAGAGTTTTCGGGTCAGATGTTTAGAACACAAAGCAAATATCGTTCAATTTACAGACAAAATCATTCCACGGGATAAAATGTAAATAATAATAACTTGGAACCAACTATAAATATTATTGTGTCCCGACCAGGAATCGAACACGATACCTCCGAGTCTAAATCCACGGAATTAACTGCTAGACCACGGAGGCAGATAAATGTTCCCACTTATACGAGTAGTACATAAGTACATCGATGCTTTGAACAAATTACAAACATGAAGCCAGACAGACAAAAACAAGTGACAACGACCTTGTACAGCAGCATCTATTGCTGTTAGTTTTTCCATGTTAGCAAGTAGTAGGTATTGATTGTTTGTAGTGTTAAGTGGTAAATGACGATGGCTGTTCTTTGCTATTAATGGCATACTTCTGCTATCCCCCCATGATAAACAATTATATGTATAACTGACAAAACCGAGTTTACTTAATGTATCTTATGGTCAATAAATGAATTGAATTGAATTATTATTGTGTATGTATTAAGTATTTAGTATATTTATAAGTAGATTATATATAAGTAAGTTAGACCTAGACTCACATATTACGATCAAATTAATAAAACAATAGCTGAAGGTGCGTTGAAAAGCCATCGAAACAAAAGGGCATGTATGAAGAGGTTGATGAATGTCGAAGAAGCGAAAGAGGTATGTCGTGACCGTGACAAGTGGCGCTCAATTGTCTCTGCCTATCCCGCAAGGGATTTGGCGTGAAGATATGTATGTATGTATGTTTATTACATAAGTATTTATATCTAATTGATGTGTCACTTATACTTTCCTTGCACCTACAATTGTTCTAATTGGTCCCAAAGGTTTGGCTGTCAGAAAATGTCTACCGGCATTAATCCCGCCTTTTGTACTTTGTGCATAAAAGTTTTAAAATAAATAAAAACACAGAGTCCTAGACCTATACTGTTGGAGATGGGATTTTACTTTTCGATAAACCTGTTAGTTATTTAACGAACACATTGTTGGATGAAATTAATTTGTCATTTAATGATTAAAGTTTGTTAGTTAAATTGATTGATTGTTAGTAAAGTTTTAATTGGCGACTTCCACAAAGATTCTAATAAGGGCAAATTATATTAGTTCTATCTTAACAGGACTTGGTAAACTACCCTTTACAAATTAACAGATTTCGTCAATAGGCTATTATCAGTTAGCAAACAAATACTGTTCTGGAGTGTAGACCACGTACAGGAAAACGCAAAGTGGGAAGACCCCTCCCGCCAGATGGACCGATGACCTAAAAAAAGAAATTGTTGGGGGCTGGATGAGGGTGACAAAAAAAAGTGTGAAATGGCGAGCCTTGGGGGAGGCCAACATCTAGCAGTGGAATTAAGAATTAGAGTAGGTATCATATTTTATTACCGGCCTCGTTTCTCATCGCTTTCATACTCTCCAGTGGTCGGACGTGTTCACAATAGAAAACGTCGCAAAACAATGGTTATAGAGGACATAAAAATCTTGAAATATAACAACAGAAATACGTTCATTTCATTCATTCATTACAGCTAGAACACAGTGTCATCCACTGTTGGAGATGGGCCTTCCAAAACATACATATTTATATCTGGAGAAATTGGCCTACACTCACCACGCTGGCCAGACGGGTTGACAAGGATCTAGCTGGCGTTCTATTATATTATTCAATAGCCTACAGGGTTTTCTTCTTTTAATTCTATTTAGATATTATTTAATTAAATTAAATATATTTTATTTCAGCCATTTAAAAACCAATAATTAATTTATAACAATAATTCTAATTTGACTTTAAACTTTTTTTTTATTATTTTTTTTTATAATTTAAACAATAAAAACAGTTTTAAGAAGGAAGTAAGGTACAATGACAAAATTATTAATTAAACTAAAAACTTACATTTTAAAACATAAATTACTATTAATAAACTCTAAACTATATTCTAAACTTAATAATTTTATATTTAATAAAGTCAAATGACCGTTTGTCATTATTTAATTTTCTGATATATCAACATCGATAATATTAACTAGATTAAAACCGTAGATTAGGGCTAGGTTGTACCAAAACATAGTCTTTGTAATTGTAACGGTAAAAGTTAAAAATGGCGTCGATTGTACTAGTTGACCGCTACTTTTGCGACCTCTACTCATCGTCGTTTATGCAAAGAATTCAGGTCTTTTGGTACGAGTAATTTTTAACGGAATTGATACGCTTCATACCCAAAACATTCACCAAAATGTGTTGAGTTGATCTACATATAAGCGATGTTGAGAACCTCTGGTATCTGCCTGATGCCAACACAACGATTTTCCAGCACCATTTTCTTAATGCTTTGTGCCACTGAAATTATTGGGTTCACGATAAAAGATGAATGTACTCACCAAAACACTTTCGCAACGATTCCGTAGCTGTAATTCCATTGCATCCTTATTTATTTTTGCCATAGTAATAATCGACAGACAAACATTTCGCATCGTAATCAAATAGCTGCTTACACACACTACTTGGCATATGGCGCTCAAACTTCACGAGAACATCAACAAAGGTTGTACCAATGTAGCAAAAAAATTACCGATTCCGTTTAATTGTACCAACCCCGGTCAATTTGATCAGACCTTGTAATATGTCACTGACAAATACTATATTACGTTATAATTTGACCACGACATGTGATTCTACATATATATAGCCACCTGAATATATTTTTTTTGCTGATTTGATAATTATTGGCCCAGCCGGATCAAACAGCTAGTAAAAGAATTTAAAAAATAAGTACCATAATTCAGAGGGGAAATGCTGCTAGTGTATTAGGCACCATGCCACAGGACTGCGATTTGGATGAGCTATCAATTATTAAGTAGTTTTATTTATTAATAGTAATTTATATGTTTTAAAAGTATAAAAATAAAGAATTGTAAGGTAATAGCAATGATGTCACACTCTCTATGTCGTCATGAAAACCACCATTATCTATTCTTTATTGGTAATTTGATTGAACTCATTCTGCCCACGCTATATGATATATTACAATATATTAAAACTAGTACATTATTGTGTCCGGTGGCAGAAATTGGATTTTAATTTTGATTATTTCTGTAACATGTGTAAATATGTGTCCTTGAATTTACTTGAAGTTGTTTTTATTATTATTTTATTTTATAAATTCAAAATCTGCTAACAGATTTCACAAGTACCTACTACATGACAAATTAATAAAATAATTTATTGTGTCTCGACCAGGAATCGAATCCGGTACCACTGATTCTAAATCCACAAACTTCACCGCTACTCTACAGAGGCAGTTTATTACACAAATATAACTATATATTTTTTTATTGGATTTTATAATAAACATCTGTATTTTTTTTTCGAACGGAATTCCATTGTTACAGGAAATGCTCAAGTGTCAAGAGTAAAATAGACTAATAAAATTGTATAATCTTCTGTAGTATTTGTTTCATCATCATCATCATCCTGTGTCCCTAACACTATAGCTTGACTATGCATGACGGCAATTCAAGCCTGATCCCGAAACGAGTGGTTACTGGGTTTATCGGCACGAAAAGTGGGTACCTCCCCGCCTCGGCAAACTGAGCATTTTACCACCATCAGTCAACCAAATATGTGTTTTGTTTTTTTTTTAATATCATCATGACAGCTCTAGTATTTAAGAACTTGATTGCTTTTATATTACAAATAACTTAATTGCACAGTAAATATAACATTAGTCTTAACAATAAAAGAACTTATTCATTCATTCATTTATTACAGCTCCTGGAACACGGCGTCCTATACCTTTACTGTTGGAGGTGGGCCTTCCAGAACATATATCTGGAGAATTTGGCCTATACTCGCCACGCTAGCCAGACGGGTTGGCGAGGATCTGATGTCATTATTAGTATATATTTTTTATGACAATTCATTAACAAGTTGATATTAGTGGAACCATGACCGACGCGACGGCTAAATGTGCTCTTCGAGGCACGGGAACGATGGTGTTGTAAATCTACGATAAATGTACTAAAAAAAAGTGTATTTCTCGTTGGTACATGCCGTGGTTCGAACCCACCTCTTTAAGATGTTTAGGGAAGCGTTCTTACAACCGACCCAACATTGCTTACTTATTGAATTTTAAAGAAGGTCCTAAGTTTAGTTCTAAGCAAATTCGAATCCAAATTATTTATTTCCATTTGGTTCACAGGTAACACTCGGATATTGTCAATTTTTACAAATAAAATACAATATTATTAAAATGAATTAAAATTAAATTTTGGATGAACCGAAATAAGTAAGTGACATTAGTGCCATAAACTGCAGCTTAACCTAAATTTGTGGCTTTATAAAGGCCGTGTCAACTTATAATCTAAATAATGATAATGTTATGTCAAATTATAAAAAAAAAATACAATAACAATTTCGTGGCTGTATAAAGACCGTATCAACTTATAATCTAAAATAATTATAGACGAGTTTATAAATGTATAATTTAAATGATTATTGATTTTCTCTTCTATTTATATTCTATCGGACCGACAACGGAAAGAACGAAAAATATTTTATTTGCCACATATTAAACACAACTTAAACAAAAACAATCTATTGGTGTACACAAGATGTGAAATGACAAATAAGGAATCAGCTTAGCATGGAGATGCGACTTTGGGCCACAGCGCAGATTTTCAGCTAATCGCTTGTTAGAGGTGTGTCGAGGTGTTAATAGATGAATAGATATATATAAATAAATAATAACCAAATAGGTAAATAAATTTATATGGTTATTATCACGATGGTTACCGCCATTTTCATACCATGCAGTAGTGTTTGTTATAATATGGAATAATTATTTTTATCTTTAAAAAAATGTGTAATTTTTTATTTCAAATAGAGGTTTTACCAATGAGACCTGAAGCTTAAAACAATTGCTCTTTTGACACCCTGTATACATTAGCTACATGCATTGCTAAGTAGACTCAGTATAAAAGTTTTGCTAAGACAGGACTTCAAAAATAATTTAACAAACATTTGGTATTGTAATGCCCTCGATACCCGATTTATTTATTTAAAATACTTAATTGCACTAAAAATGTACACAGGCGGGCTTAATGACTACTTATTTACGAGTATTTGACCTCATTGGTTACCTACTCGTATAACAGAAAGTTGATTTTCTGCCTCCGACTATTATGTTAGTAAAAGTTGGACATGTTGTCACGGCTTGATAAACTGACAATTATATCAAGAACTTTATCAAGGCAAAACGTCACTATAAAGGAAAGTGAGAAACTGCAAAAGCCGTGTCAATTTATACAACAGAACAACTCGGCTGTTCTAATTCAAAAGCCTGGAAGTGCTTTTGAATAAACTTTACACAAATGCAAACAAAATACGTAATACTCATAATTTAAATGTTAATGCCACTGTTCATTTTATTTATTAAGTGTAATTAAACTATGTATTTCGAAGTCTGTAGGCATTTGGTTTAGACGTAACATTTTATATTTACTTAGGTATATATTATTTATTTACCTTCTATTTATTATAATATTTACCATATATATACGAGTATATGATATTTATTGATTTACTTGATTTAACAGCTAACTTTGTTGTTGTTGTTAACTGATTTTGTCCAAAACAGTCCAAACATGCCTATAATTCAAATAAGACGCTCTGACAGGTAGTTCTCTGCTTTCGGATCTCGCATGGCCAGATCACCCGGGGACCAATGAAAACCTTGTTTTTGTACAAAAAGTAAATGATAAGTTGATATATTGTTTAAGTACAAGTAGGTGCATGCCCCCTCGCCAACCCATCTAGCCAGCGTGGCGGGCGTAGGCCTAATTCTCCAGAAAATTCTGGAAGGCCCATTTTCAACAGTAGAGGTTTAGGGGCTGTGATTATGATGATGTATTGTAAATGTAACCTTTGTATTTATAGTAATTAACGAAATTATTATAATTATATATATAGTATTTAAAAAAATACATAAGTTAATTTTCCAAATGAGTAAAGGGAAGATTCCAGCAGCGCCCCCTTGAACACGCTGCCCGTATGTAGTGCACACCCTGCACGTCCGCTTCTGACGGTCCTGGGTGTAATGCTCATTTTAAAATGATTTGCGAGAGTATCCCATTATAAATCTCAGACTAATTCCTAATTTAAATAATTTTGTAATGTTTTAAGTGGTATATTTTAAAATATGTCAGCCGATCTGTTGCTTGAAGCAACTTCACGTTGAATATGTAAATCTAACCGCGGACGATAAACCATTTTTCCATAATATTCAACTTACGAGAAAAATACCTCTTGTCTGGATTTAAAAAACAATTTTCCCTCCTTTTTCCTAGAATCTTTTGTCGGTCTAAAATACAACATCGAATTTATGTAAATTGTTAAGGTGAATTTTATATTTGCTTTTTTAACTCACAATATACATAGTTATCTTCACGCTTTGTTTATTTAAGTTGTATTTAATATGTGGTAAATAAAATATTTTTCTCTCTTTCTTACAACTTATAAACCATTAATAATCACCTGCCGGGTATCAAACTTTGTACTTTTTCCATCTATCCACGAGTATTATATAGGTTATACTATTTTCAGATATTTCATCTATTCCCTTTTTCAGAAAATATATTGTTTACTTGAATTTATTGAAATTGTGCCGATTTTATTGAAATCGGAGTGACAAGGGACTCCCACATACATTAGATTACAGAATACAAAACATACTCTTTTTTTCTTTAAATTGAAATCATTCACAAAATATATCACAAATATATTACGAGTTCACGATTAACTGCCTCCGTGGTCTAGCGGTTATGTTCGTGGATTTTGACTCGGATGTACCGGGTTCGATTCCTGATATAAATACATTTAATTACACGACTCCCTTAACGATATTATTAAAAGGGCTCTAGCCACCATCGAGGTTCCAGCTCTTGTAGAGCCTGTTGGAGTTATCCGAGATAATGGCAAGAGACCCGATGGTATGACGTTGGTCCCCTGGGAACGGGGACGTGCTCTGGTGTGGGACGCCACGTGCGTCGACACCCTCGCCGCGTCGCATCTCAGGGGGACAGAGCATAAAGCAGGAGCCGCGGCGAAAAATGCTGAGTCCAGCAAGCGGCGCAAGTATTTAAGTATATAAAAAGATTACATATTTATGCCGTTTGCTGTAGAAACTCTGGGCCCATGGAGTCCAAGTGCAAAAAAAAATTTAAAAGACATAACACCGCGTCTTGTCGTCTCCTCCGGTGACAATAGGGCTGGCTCTTTCTTCGCCCAAAGAATCAGTATTGCAATTATGCGGGGAAATTCAGCCAGCGTTCTTGCCACCATTCCACGCGGACGGGACTTATATCTATCCTTAGTTAATTTTATATTTTAATTCATATTTAATTTATTTGTAATATTTCTCGAGTTTGGTACGCTGGAGACATCGACGAGCTTGCGGTGTCGTTTCGTAAGTTTGTATTTTTGTATGTAGTTTGGTCTACCAATAAGAAATAATAATAATATAATTATTTAATTTAAATTAATAAACAATCATTAAGTTTTCATATAAGTTTTTTTTTATACGAAAATTTAATTCTATACAATATTATTTACAGCCAGTTTGGTCAGCCAGTTTTTCGAACGTATTTTTGGTACTTAATTATCACTTAAGTAAAAATTAACCTGTTTTCAAGAACGAGTGTCAGGAGTGTATTTGTAGCTGCATGTACGCTTCAGATAAAAGTTTGTATTATTATTATTATTATTAAGGGAGACCTACATCCAGTAGTTGAGAGACACAAGCTGATGATGGTGATATTTTTGGAGTTAATCTCAACATTTATTGATAAAAAAATGAAAAATATCCATTTTTCTCGGTGTAATTCAATCTTTTGTATGAAAGGGACAAGACATTCATTACTACAAATCAGATGGTGTATTATGTCGGCGACACCAAATGTACAATACAAGTAAATGTTTCCTTCCTTAAACAGTCTCCTCACGCGTCGCCCAAGGTCACTCTCACAATTATGTCGGAAAAACCATTCTGCCATAGACGTTGTTATACAGAACAACTCAAACGGTTAGCCAAATATTCGTATTTTTGAGAGCAGAAATTATATATTATTTGGTCAGCCAAAATAACTTGTCAACAACTTAAAGCAAACATTTCTAAATCAATCAGCAATTAATGGAATGCTCGAATTATTTTTAGATAGCAAAGTAAACATTTTGGATGCCTTTTTGTATACACCAATCAAAACTATTTGGCTGGCATAATCTTAGGGCTCGTATACCGCTTAACATGGTGTCACATCGTGCTTGACTTATCGACATGATTTGATTTTTAAGATCCTGCTAAGTAATTAGTTGCATCGCAATATTATATTTTTTGCAAGGGTTGCATGATTTTTTTAATTCATTGCAAACCAAATCTTAGTCACATTTTTCTATCAAACATACCAGTGTTTGATATCGTACGGTGCAGAAACGTGGGCACTGACGGTAGGTTCACGGTCGCTCAGCGAGCTGTGGAGGGAGCTATGCTCGGGATTTCTCTAAAGGAGAGAGATAAAACGTTGATATCAGTAAAAGAACCAAAGTTACCGACATAGCTTTCAAAATTAGCAAGCTGAAGTGACAATGGGATGGACATCTGTCGCAGAATCGATGAACGATGGAGTAGTAGATGGTAGAGTAGACAGGTTATAGAGTGGAGACCACGTACTGGAAGACGCAAGTGGGACGACCCCCCGGCAGATAGACAGATGACCTGAGGAAGGTCGCTGGTGGGGGATGGATAAGGGTGGCAGAAGATCGTGTGTCCTTGGAGGAGGCCTATATTCAGCAGTAGAGAGACAGAGGCTGATGATGATAATTTTGATGAGGTATTAATAGCTAACCATTTAATAGCTTCCCACCTGATGGTAAGTGGGGGCGAGATCAATGAATGTTACCAACTGGAATCAGACACTTATGACTGCCATCAGTTCCTTACACTATGCAGGCTTGACTGGACATGACGGCAGTTCGAGCCTGATCTGGTATATATAAATAAAGATAAACTTTACTGGGTTTATCGACACGAATGGTGGATACTTCCCCGGCCCAGCATACTATATAAATTACCACCATCAGTCCGCCTACCACCTATTTGTTGTTCTCGTTGAAAATATGTGCCATTTGCAAAGATGTCAAATACCAATTTTTACTTTCAAGAAGAACTAATATATAGTAAGCTTGCCATGATGATATTTATATCAAAATAACACCGCTTAAAACAAGATTTACTTAAATATATATAGTAAATTTGGCTAAATGTAAATCTGCTTATTTAAAAAGCGTGGTTTCTGACCACTACAGAAGGGATACTTTCGTAATAATACCAAATGTATTGAGAGGGTTTTATGCTTTTGCATTCCTCTAGCTCGCACAATCCATTATTTTGAAAGATTTTCTAACGTCGAAATACGGAAAATGGTGGGTATAAAAGAAAGCATAGGGACAAAAATAAGGAAAGGCATGCTACGATGGCTCGGGCATGTTGAGAAGATGAGCGAAGAAGGATTGACGAACCAGATATATAATGCGAAAGTTGTGGGTGAAAGAGGCCCTGGCAGACCAAGACTCACATATCACGATCAAATAAATAAAACACTGGCTGAAGGCACTTTAAAAAGCTTTCGTAACAAAAGGGCATGTATGAAGAGGTTGATGAATGTCGACTAAGCGAAAGAAGTATGTCGTGATCGTGTCAAATGGCGCTCAATTGTCTCTGCCTACCCCGCAAGGGATCCAGCGTGAAGATATGTATGTATTTTTTAAGTACGAGTATACTTTAAAGATTTGTAGTCTAACTTTATTTATCGAGTAGTTGGTTTATACTCTTAATATTGTTTACGTCTATGTTCTGTACATCCATCGTTAATCCTTATAAAAGACAATATTTTCTTCTGTTATATGTATAACAAGTCGGAAACAAGGTTTGTCGACGCCATCTTGTTCTTTGTTAGAAATAAAAGAATATTGAGAATTATTGTCAACCAGTCCAGTCAGTCATAGTCATATTCAAATGTCTATGAATAAAAGTCATATAAGATAACATTTTCTAGTCAGATAAACAGCCGAATTCTCGTTCTTAATCCGCAATTGTTTATATAACGGAATCGTTTTATCATCACAGCCCCTAGATCAGGTCCTAGACCTGTTGAAGATAGGGCTTCCAGAACTTTCTGGAGAGTTTGTCCTACACTCGCCACGCAGGACGGGTTGGCGACGGTCTGATGTAATTTTTAATGACAATTTATTATCGATTCCACAAGTAAACTTGGCACATATTTAATAAACATTTATTGTTACAATTTAAATTGTACTAGATTTATATTCAAACAGTATAAACGAATTACAATATTAAATTATTAATTAATTAAATAAACTATTTTACATATAGGTACCGGGTTCGATTTCTGGTCGGGACACAATATTATTAATTAATTTAAACAAATACATTTAAATAATAATTAATTTATTTGTGAT
This sequence comes from Tinea semifulvella, assembly GCA_910589645.1. Classification (NCBI taxonomy): domain Eukaryota; kingdom Metazoa; phylum Arthropoda; class Insecta; order Lepidoptera; family Tineidae; genus Tinea; species Tinea semifulvella. The sequence continues at coordinate 11,739,369 of OU342599.1, forward strand.
ATTTCTCTGATTTGGTACGCTGGAGACATAGATGAGCTTGCCACTTGTCATGATTGGCCTATAGTGAAGTTGGCTAAATGTGAATTCGCTTCTTTATAAGCGTGGTTTTGGACCACCCCGAAAGTGAAACGGTCGTGGTGATAGTTTACTTCTTTATATTATATTAAAATGTTGGTACCTATTAGTTGAACCGGGAACGACGGCTTAACGTGCTCTCTGAGGCTCGGGAACGGTGGTGTTGTAAATCTATGTACGTAAGTCAAATGTATCTCGTCATGCAAGGCTAGATACAAGTCTCCAGAAGACCATGGAGAAGGCGCACGTCCTGGCTCAAGTACTTCAGGGTGTGGTTCCAGATGGGCACCCGATTCTTGTACCGGACAGCGGCTACTGCCCGGAAGTTGCTGGACTAGGCCATCTGCTAGTAGCTTACATAAGTACTATTGAGGAGTTTGTCGTCGGCCTGACTAGACGTATGTTCTATCGGGCCGACAATGGATGCTGTAGGAATCTCCAGAATATCGCTCACTTGCGCTCGGCCCCCAACGGGAGACCACTTCCTAGATAAGTGTTCCCGAAGAAGAGCTGAAAGAGTCGAACCTAGACCCTCTGTTTTACCAGTAACGTTGCCCAGCATTAAAAGTGCATGAATTACTAATTGGTGATTATCCATTGAGATCCTACCGTGGAAAATGGGGGAATGCCCCCATCTCCAACCCAGTCCCATTATCTATCCAGGCCTGGACGACCCCATTGTCAGTCTGACTCCTTGGGTTGCCTTGATTTTAAATGTAGTTTTTATTTTTTCAAATTCCCTGTTTCTAATAGGATTACGTACCTTCGTAATTGAATTAAATTTATTTAAATTTTAATATAGCACCAAGATGTATTATAGGCAAGTTTAATGCATTTTCTAAAAATTTACTTTCGCCATGGTGAGAAATTTTATCATAAACAACATCTACATACTTCATATTTTTTTATAATGAAATTTCTGTTAGTTATATTTTATTATTCTACTATTTTCAATCAATCATCATCAGATATCTACAAAATTACAGCCTATAATATTTCAATATGAAATTTGATTACAATGTGGCATCAATAACTCCAACATGATAGATTTATGTCGTAACACGCGAGTGTAATCAATTTATCAATTGATTCGGCATTCAGTTGTCAAGTTTAGAAACCTAGTAACTATAATAAAATAAAACGCTCTTTGCTTTTACAACCTACATATATTTATGTAATTCCAGAACATATTTCTGAAGACTTTGGACTGCACAACCCATACCGCGCTGGCCAGACGGTTCGACGAGGATCTTTAATGACAATTTATTTAATATTTCACAAGTTGATATTAGTAAAATCAGGACCGACCGACGGCTTAACGTGGTCTCCGAGGTACGAGTACGGTGGTGTTGTAAATCAATGACAAATGTACTAAAAAAAGTGTATTTCTCATAAGTACATGCCGGGGTTCTAACAGAGACCGTTTTTGGACTTTTAAGGAAAGCGTTTTATTTATTTATTTATTCGACAAGAAATAACAGAGACAGACAGTATAAGAACTATTAAGAAACGATATCTTAGGAGTTATTCAAATTATACCCGCCACCAAAATATTTCTCACTGTGTTCTTAAAACCACCTGTATTGTAAACCATTGTCAACTGTTTTTGGCTTCCCCACAAAATAAATGGCGAAAAGATATATATGTCTGTATCATTTAGCGTTTAACCGTAAACTTGACACGAAAACACATAAGTACCTAATTATTGTGGTCTACCCTGAGTAGTACTAAAGTCCCTTTTTATAATCTGGAGTCCTTCAAACTTCGTACAGTGCTAAATATAAAATATAAAAAAAACACTTTGAGAACTTGCTTTTTTGATCCTTATGAGCAATTTTTATTGTTTCAGATACAAGGTTTTAAAATTGTCCGACACAGTTCATTTAATATTTCTTGACAAATGTTCTGAATGATGACCACTTTTTTTTTCAAAATAATTTCTTTAGTGTCCAGAACTCCATTAGTGCTTACAAACTTCAATATCATCGAGTATCACCTACAGGACTTGTAAAAATACTTTGAAAATTTTGCGAAATCTCCCAAAATTGTTATAAACATTGTACAATATTTATTTATTTTCCATGAAATATACATTACAGATTCAAGGTCTAAACAATACATAATTTAAACACAAGGATAAGTGTTCGGATTCAAATGGCTCCAAGTACTTTAATATAGGAATCTAAATTATGATGTACATTTGTTATAGATTTACAACACTATCTATTGTTTAAGTGCCTCGGTAAGTTTGTTAATGCCTGGTTCCACTACTTGAAAGAAAATACATTTAGAAATGATTTAAAATCTCGTAAATCCGAGAAATGAAATTAATAGTGGATGGCCACTTTTCCACAATTTTTTCAGAAATATATAATAGACGTACATGTAGAGATGTGTGGCGTAACAGTTAGTTAAGACATAATTCAAAAACGTCATCATATCACATTTTTTGATACAACTAAAAAAAATATTTTTAAAAAGATAAAATTCTTAGCAACCCATAAAATCATCATGCAGGTGAATGGCCTAACGTGTGTCGGGAAGAGAAGAGAATAATGGTTTATCTAGGGCTTATGACCTATACTGGTATAAAAGGTCATTTTATTGCGCAATTTGACCACCGTTCTGGTACTCTCCCTACGCCAACAATTATACTGTATGATTCTGCTAATGCCGTCTTGGAAGTTCGTTCCATAAATGTAGACGGCAGACCCAAAGTTTAAACCCTTTTCAGTTTTCAGTAAGTGGTGCAAAGATATAAGTGGAATTCCTCGTATAGTATTCTTGAAAGACCTGTAATATGATAAACGTTTTCGATAGACTACATAATAGTCCTAAATGGAATGCTTTAGATTGGAAAATTGAAGTCTCATTCAAAACCTTTATTTACCTTTTTCCATTGAATTAGTTTCAATGACCGGGTTTATAGTATTTGTAGAACTTATTCCAAAACGCTAAACTTATAACCGACAAAGCAATGCTAAGATTTGACTAAAACATATAGATAGAGAAGATGCGGCACGCGCTTGTTCACGCAAACTAATACCCACAGAATCATCACTGCTGTAGGTAATGAATTAGATATAATTTGTCATGTTAATGATAGAGTTTGTTGCGAGCAAAACATTATGCATAGAAGGCGCGCGCGGTCTTACGGCTCGATAGCTAGCTTACTACTGACTTGCTACTAATTCAAGTGCGTCAGTTAGACGTAGTTTAATAGTTCCACGCGTAATTACTTCGTACCTTATCATCTATGGTTCTAAGTAATTGAGAATATAATAAAATCTGTCTCTGAGGTAAATAGCGTAATGCTTCATTTTATTATAAATGAAATGAAAATATTTATTTGTATGAAATATGGTATGAAAATACAGGTGGTTGGTAAGTTTTGGCTCTATACATTTCGCTATTTCTGGCATACAAAATTTTATTTTAAAAACTAAACTTATATCTAACATAAATATTACACAAAAAATAATAATGAAGAAATAAGAAACAAAAAATAATAATAAAGAAATAGAACACAAAATAACCCAAATAATATCAAATAAAAAATACCAAGTCTATTTTGCTCTTATATGAGCTTGTCGCAGTTAATAACTTAAATAAAAACTATTATGATTAATACAAAGCTATTAAATATATGATAGAGCCGGCATTGGTTGTTATTTTCATACAAAATGCTTGTGGCATATTTTCACGCTATCTACTTTTGTTCTTGTAGAAGAAAAACGTGTTTAAAATTTCCGTAGCATGCATATCGAACCGTTAGTAAGACAAGGGCAAGACACGAAAAAAAATTTTTTTTGGAAATCAAGTAATAAGGTCCTAGATTTGCAGCTTATTTTTCGAATAAAATGTTTATTATTTATGTTGTAAACGTGGAATTTTGCAGATTTATTCTTTGAAAAAAAATATAAGATATATTTAGGTAGATAATTCCATCTTGTGCTCTTAGCATTTAAATCACACTATATACAAAAAAAAAATACTTTAGCCCTTATATTATTATTATTGTCAGTGAAACAACCAAAAATCAATTTGAAAGTGCACTTGAAACAAGACATGAACCCTTAATGAACTGTCATACACAAATTAATTATGTACCTATTGGTCTAGCTTTAATTCTCATACGTTCTGCTGCTTGCCCCTTTCTTGTTTATATTTAATTTAATTTATATGTATTTAAATACTCATTCCAAAATTAAAAATATTTTCCTTTACATTAATGAATGAATGAGAATAAATACCTACTTTTATAGTTGTGTTTATTGAAATCTGACACTATTACCTTACTTTTTACTACCTAATCTTAAAAGTCGAAGATCCATGAATGTTAACAACTAGAATTAGACCCTAACCTGACCTAACACTATGCCGGCTTGACTAAATCATTTTTCATACTTCGCTTAAAGGACTATAGGATAGCAAGGCCGAAACAGCATTTCACATCTTTATCGTGCGACAGATGACAAATTAATACGCACACTTAGTATGGTGCATATTCATTATAAGTCCAAAGTTTCGCAAGATAAAATTAGGTATAACGATTCTTTACTGGCCTTTACATATAAGTCTATGTCTTTTTCATTTAGTGAACAAAGCGTAAAATCGTTTGATATGGCAAAAAGAAGAGGTTTCTATAGATCAAAGCGAGAACTATATTGAAGACCCTTTGTTGATCGAATAAAATTATTCTCGTAACACTGTTACATATCGCATTCTTTGCAAAAAATAAAAATAACTAGTAAACTCTACAAACCCCATTCTTCTCATCATTCATCAGCAATTAGTAACAGATATGTGTTTTTCAGAAATCGTCAAATGTTTAGAGATGCTAAACCTGTCTCCTTCGAGTAACCGGAACGTTGACGAGCGACGAGCAGCCAATCAGAAGAAGGTGTACTCTAGAAGACCGTGGTACGCGCCACCGATAGATCCAGCAGAAATACTTAGAGAACAGGAGCAGTATAGCTTGGGTAACATTTTTTATGATTATTATGTTTTACCAGGGTTAACCATTAGTCCCAGATCTCGAGAGAATATATTTCTTGATAGTACTGACTTTATATATTATCCAGGTTACGATTCTGACTACAACGGTGAGAGCGAGGACTACTATGAGAGGCCTGCAGTGTTCGCACCAGTGACCGAAAAGCAGGTGGAAGCGCTCAGTCAGCACGAGGAACCCGTGTCCCCCATAAGCTACACCTTCGACCAGGTGCCCACAACAAACTCGGTCTCAGAATTCTCCCTAACTAATGCTGTGAATTTAAGAGGTTAGTATTAAATTTAATATTTTGAGTGCACTTTTGAGAAATGTAGTCTGATAAACTTACTAGAAAATAAAATTACGGTCATTTTGGACATATTTTACAGCTAATTTTAACAAACATTTGTAACGATTTTCCTCGATTCTACATTTTCTTAGCATTCAATGAATTCGCCGTGCGGGTGACGGGTCCAATGTGTGTGGGAGGAGAATAATCGTGTTGCGACCGACTATAGTTTATAAAGGAAGCCTCCTCTTTTTCTCCTCAAAAACGCTCACCATCGACCATTCTGATTCTCTCCCTACCCAACCAAATACTTTATGATTCCGTTAATACGGTCTTAGAAGCTCATTCCATAAATTTATTTACTGCAGACTTGCTTAGGCCAAATTATTTTATAGTGCATAGATTGTGCTGGAATTCCTCTTGCACTTCCACTGCGTAGAGCTGAGTCTTAAATCTATTCTTGATCATTTATTTCGTGAGATTTCTAAAATGTCCATAATTTTATTTCCTAGTAAGTTGATGGGCTATATTTCTCAAAAATGTTTCCATTATAAAGTTCAATTTATATTGAGAGCTTCAGCCGTAGAGTTTTCTTAACCCTACTATAATCAAATCTGACAGCTTTGCATACAAATAAACCATGTCAATAGGACAAAAATAGAACCTTTGTCATTGAAATACAGAGTGTTACTCGTATATCTTTAGGTGTAATCTGTAACTTTAATTAATAGTCAAACGAGGTCTGATGTGGGTGTGACGTGATAACACGCGCTAAGGTAAAGCTGAATTGAAGGCTTGATATAATTATGATTACCTACTTCCGTATACAATTTAACTTTTTTAGACTTTTAATAAACAGGGTTTTCACATAAAAACAAATAACAATTAAAACCATTAAAATAATGCTGACGAGACACAAAGGACCCTACAGTTTTTAAATTTTCTAAAAACCATTTTAAAAAAAACATAATAAATGTCTTCACACTTAACAGTGACGCACTTACGACACACTTCGACTCGGTCGAAAAAAACAAACTTAACTTGGGGCCCAATGCTTAACAAGCCCTATTACTCTTATATATGGCTGCTGTACATTCGCTGCATATTGTGGTTTTTAAAATGTAATAAAGTAAAAAAAATGGGGGACGCTGAAATATTTTATATATTGAAAGTAGATGAAATAAGTTTGATAAGCTATGTTCTAGGGGCTCTCGTGATGATATGAACATCTAGTAGAATGTAATCATTATAAGATCATTCCTTCCCCTAATAAAGCCAAAATCTCGTAAATTAAAACTCATACTTAATAAGGCCATAAATAATTTCATAGCATTCCCGTTACATCATTATTATGCTATGGAACTACATAACGCTTTTCAATCCCCATAGAGTAAGCTATAAACTATATGACATGGAAACGACGACATACTTAGGTAGTGATGATATGCCATATAGACCTTTATCATGACTGGGCAATCGATATTACTTCTTGGTTCTCGAAGTGCGACGGTATTAACTCTAAATTCGGAAGATTCAAATTTCAGGAGAAACGATGTGTGCCGAAGTACATACAGCACAAGGCATCACCTAAATGTGTCTTAGATTACACATGCAATTCTCGGCTGCCTTTTTGAAACTTGTGATTTCCTATCTATTCGTATATTTAACTTTTGACAGTAATAATTCGATGTCCTTTAACTCCATTTATATGGAAGTTTTTTTTTATGAAATGCATTCTTGCCAACTTGGTCAAATTCTAATGTAGGATAGAGCGGGCATCGAGCACATTTTTATAGAAACTTCTAAATTGAATAAATAACAGGTTTAAATTTTGAATATAATACTGGCATTTTATTTAGTATTCAAAATTTTACATTGTATAGATTGCTTATTCTATTTGAAGTTGTATGTAATAGGTGTGGTTTTAGCTGCTTCAGAAGTTTCGATGATTGTTGTCTATGGTTTGACAGTTGAAAATGTCAAACTGTGTTGACATTTCTGATCCGTAAGGTTTGGCAATGAATCATTATCATGAATCGTTTAACGCCACTACAACGTTTTCAAATTCGGAAAATTAACTTTAAGAAAAAACGGTTCGCAAAAATTTCACTTTGTCCATTTTACGGTCAACAAATCGGCCTAGTGAGCAAGCAATTCTTGCAGTTATTGATCGTTTTCGCGCTAATTTTACTCTGCTCCATTCAAAACCATCAACAAGACAAAGAAATGTTAGTACCGAAGAGAATATTGATGCTGTAGCGTGAAGTTTACGTGGCATTGTTGCTGATTGGGTTAATTTGAAACTGACCGAAGATGAGCATTTTTAACGAAGAATTGTGTTTTAAATGGCTTTATAAATAAGCAAAATTGCCGTATATGGAGCGAAAACAATCCTCATGCCATTAACGAATCACGATTACGTTCATTAAAATTGACTGTTTGGTTTGCACGCTGCCTGGCGGCATCATCGGTCCTTATTTCTTTCGAAATGAGGAAGGAGCTGCCGTACGGTGAATGGCGAGCACTCGATAGCACTGACTTTTTGTTTTCCAAACAATTAATCAGCTAAACATCGACAACATTTGGTTCCAACAAGACGACGCAACTTGCCATACATCGCGCTTAACCATAAATTTATTGCAAAACCAATTTGGTGATAACTTAATATCCAAAACTGATCCTGTTAACTGGCCTCTTTGTTCATGCGACTTAACGTCTCTCGATAACTTTTTATGGCGCTATGTTGTTTTATGCCAATTTAAGTCACCAACGGCCAGATTTATTGGAAAAAGTAGTAAAAAATTTACTGATCGAATGGACTATGTAACTTGTAGCGCGGGCGACATATGCTGATAATCAAATTAAAAAAATAAATACCAGATTATAATAATAAAAAAAAATATTTCAACAATCAATTTGTACTTGTAATTTATTGGAATCTATATACGATACAAAATAATGTAAAATTCTGATTGCTAAAAATATTTTATTGAGTAAAAACTGTTGACAAAGGATTTTCTTTAATTCAATAGTAAAATTCTAATGCATTACTGTTGAGGTTTATGCATAAATAAATAAATATATATTTAGTGCAAAAATCGTCTCTGAATAAAATAAAACATAATTTCGCCTTTCAGAGAGAATAAATTTAATTCTTGATCCGGTCATAATATATAAGTCAAAATAATACACATCCGACGACATATGAAGATTGCAACACATAAACATACTTTCTCCTTTAGTAGTCATATAAAGTTTATTTCTGCATGTTTTACTATAATAATGTAATGTTACCATTTCTTGATAAAAACTACTAAAACTTTATGCAATTTTTTGCCTACATTGTTACATACATACGGACAAAGCTTCTTCCACATAAAATGTAATGAATTTTTTATTAGTGTAAAAAAATTGGGTATTTAAGTTCGTACCTACTACTAAACCTACCTGCAAAGGTCATACATAACATTATTAAAAACAATCATATTTCTAGACAGATACAAATAGGTAAATACAAATAACGAACAAAGCAATTATTTCTGCCAACGTATTAGCCTCGCTATACAGAGGGGAAATGTTGCCAGTCTCCTTGGGACTATCTCGGATGGGACGTCTCTAGAGGACATTTTTTATTTATAATTTAGTTTATTTTTAATTTTATTATTTAGGTAGCTTTTAATTTATATTTAATGTACTATAATTAACTTCGAATAATATTTTTGTTTAGTAAAAAAATATATCTAAATTATATAGTTTAATAACTAAAAACGTAAAACAATAATAATATATTATTTAATGTTTAAGAAATTATGTTATAATGTACCCCAAGAAGACCCTGAATCTCGCAACGCAGGTGTTTTTTGTATAAAACATCTCACTCGGGATTTAGAGAACCACGAAATGCATGTCATTTATTATTACATAGAATAATTAATTAATATTTATATGAAATCAAATCATCAAATATAATATATTATTATCACATATTTACAATATGTAAGTATATAAAAGAGAAGAAAAATCCCGTCCGTCCTTGAACCATCAGGTCTATCACGTAGTGATGGTAAAAGGCCGGATGGTATGTCTCTAATACCATGGAGTGAGGGAGAATGTCTTGTCTGAAAAGACCGGTTCGGCTGCTCATATAGCCAAATCTAAAAAGCACATAAAATATAATAGCTAAAACAAAATTATAACCTTGTGGTATTTGGGGTTAAAACAATGAGGGGTATATTTTCTTGATACTCACAAATTCGTGAAAGAGCTGGGTAAACGAATTATCAAGAGTGTCGCGACCCCAAATGCCATAACTACCTAAAACAAAATATTTCACATATTATTCAACGAGGAAATGCGGCGAATATTTTAGGTGTTAATCTACTCTCCCAGGTGGTAAGCTCTTAGTAAGTATATTTTATAGAATATTTTTTTATTTTCTAGGTATTTATAGTTCAGTTTTTAGTTTTTATTTTGTATAAAATTATTACTTCGATTAAAAATGTTTAAAACAGTATAGAATAACGAGATAAATCTGAATGACTAAGTTTAATTAGGGTCATTGACCTCAAGCGAAAAGGTTCATATTTTTTAGTATCCCACAGAGTATTTCTTCATTAAAAACACTTAACTACATTACACTCTTTTAACTAGATAAACTTTGGGCGTAAAATATAAAGCTATTTTTCGTAAATTGGATGGAAAGTTTAAATTAAATAGTAAATACTGAAGAAGAAAATATTTTTAATTGCGAGTGACATCAGTCACTACTATTATGTAGACTGTGTATAAAAGTGATAGAATTTTGTTTTTAGAATTATTGTATATGTCTACTAGAACTATTATATACATCGAACCCTTCCAGGAAGAACATAGTAAGCGCCAAAAATAGATTTTCAAATAACCGTCAGATAAGTCGTTATGGCACTGACTCCTAAATTTAAATCCCAATTAAAAGATATAATAAATCTTAATTAAAATGTATAATACCAATTAATATAACATTTCATAATAATATTTTAACCAACCACCAACTTTTTTTAATATATAAAAGACAACCTATATATCAAAAGTGACATTAGTGACATTATTATTTATTTATAAAAAGAGGTGTCCGTCACAATGTATATAACAGTATATTGCAGGTTATGGTTGTACAATATGCCGGGAAGTGTAATACTTTATAAAAATTTAAGTAATTTAAATTAAAATAAAATGCGTTCTTTTTCAACAAGTGAAGATGTAAAAAAATATTTTAAAACATTTTGTATAAAAATTACTATTTTTATATATGAAGTGCTCAATGATAATAAATGAGTATGATTTAAGTAAATTAATTAAATTTATCTAAACATTAAATTCTAAATAAAATATGTTGTCCTCAGAAGCTGTGTTAGTAGCGCTAGGTGGTGCTAGTGCTGCCTTGGTGTTGCTGGTGGTGATGGCCGGAGTGTTCATGGCGCGGCGTCGGAAGAACAGCCCCTCGCCTGCACCGTCGCCCCCTATCCTCGTCTACCCGCCACACGACATGAACTCGTCTTATTTCCTGTATGTATAGACAAATTATAACTGGCTTATTTAAAAAAAACACCGTTCAAAGGTAGGCTTCTGAAGCAAGCGTCACGTGTAACTGCATCGCTATGTTTCATCTACTGTCGCTTGCTTCTAAAGTCTTAGTCTAAAATACATTTAATTATCTGTTACCGGAATGAATTCCACTTTTATATAATACAAAGCAACGGTGTTGAGTTGCCTAACCAAATTTGTTCAAGGCTATTTATTTTTATTTAGATCCAATAAAAAGATATTGTATTATTACACTAATAGCTAATAGTGTTGCTTGTTGGTCCGGACCATATTAGTATTTTCGAAAATATGCAGCATTTAGCTTAACTGACTGTTCCTTGCTAACAGCAGCTCAATCCGTCCAATATTCTCGAGATGTTGCTCAACAAAATGGACCGTTTACTAAATGCTTACGTAAATATGATCACATCTCCGAGTATCGTGCTAGGTTGAAGTGGCTGCCAATTCGCTGTCGCAGGAATCTTAGAGTCATCTGTCTCCTCTACCCTGTTTTAAATAAGCCTGCGACACCGAAATACCTCAAGAACAAATTCGCTTATCTCTCTTCTTTTCATGATAAATCTCTCCGATCTTCTCACAACTCACTTCTTTCCGTTTCATCTCATCATTCCGGATTTGTTTCGAATTCCTTTGCGGTTGTTGCTACAAATCTGTGGAACAATCTACCTATTACCATAAGGCAGGCATCTACCAGATCATCATTTAAAAAGCTGGTCTACTCACATTTTCTAAATAGCTCCCAACAAAATTTAAAAGTTTTGTATGTATGTTTATTATTGTGTATGTATTAGTATTTAGTATATTTATAAGTAGATATAAGTAAGTTTATTATATAAGTATTTATATCTAATTGATGTGTCACTTATACTTTCCTTGCACCTACAGTTGTTCTAATTAGTCCCAAAGGTTTGGCTGTCAGAGAATGTCTACGGGCATTAAGTCCGCCTTTTGTACTTTGTGCATTAAAGTTTTGAAATAAATAAATAAATTCTTTATTTAGTGTTACCTACATATTTTTCTAGAGTTACATATTATGTATAGTTAAGTAAAAATTGTAACCGAGACAAGTTCAAGTGTTCCTATAGGTTCCTATGGACGAATAATAAACAATACAAATACAAATACAAATCGTTTATATCAAGTTTTCTTCAGTTTTCTTCTTTATTAAAATCGGCCGGGACATTCAAACATTTCTCGATATTCACATTTGAAAATTTAACTTAGAATTAAGGCTTAAAATTAAATAATTATAAATAAAATCATAATATCATCACAGCCCCCAGATCACAGCGTCCTAGACCTCTACTGTTGGAGATGGGCCTTCCAGAACAAATATCTAGAAAATATGCCGCCACGTTTGACAGATGGGTTGGCGAAGGTCTGGTGTCAAATGACAATTATTTAAGAGCTCGGAAAACAGGTTAAGTCGTCGGTCCCGATTCCACATTAGTGGTTAGCATTGGCTAACTTATGGAATCGGGACCGACGGCTTAACGTGCTCTCCGAGGCACGGGAACTGTGGTATTGTAAATCTACGATAAAGTGTATTTCTCATTGGTACATGCCGGGGGGGGAGTCTGAACCGACCTTTATAGGATTTAAAAAACACGTTTTTACAACCGAGCCCCCATCGCGTTTAAAAAATATTTGAATAAAATACTAGCTCATAATCGCTACCAATGGACAAAGTGGCAAGGATTCCACGTTGAATGGCAATGCTGATTCTTTGGCCTAAATATTTCAACGCAAAAGGAAATAACTAAGTTTTTTTTACACACTTTTTTAATTATTTTTATTATTCTTTTTTGTGTACATTTTGTTTCTTTTTTATTTTGTAATGAAAAGTAATAATATATTTAAAAGGATGTCTGGGCGTTGACTGCCGACCGACAGACCTATATATATAGGCTTAGTTCGGCTGCAAATGTCTGTTTTCCTGTACCATAGTGCATAATAAAATATGTTATTGTTTTCATATCTTGTAACTTTACTGAATAAAGATATTATTATATTATTTTTATTAACAGGACAAAGGAGGTGAACTTTTCGTTGCCTGCGCTGAGATCGTCATCTTTGGGTGAGCTACGTGACGTCATCAGCGTCAGCAGTCTCGGTAGTGACGTGCTCACACCTCCTGCACCTTCGCAACTACGATCCAATTCTTTCAGTAAGTTTGTTTTTATAGCTTTTACAGTTATACGCTGCGCTGCAACCAGAATAACTCTAACTAAATAACTAACCAAATACACAAGATAATATTTTAATATGAATTCAATACCTTTAAAACTACTACTAAACTAGGCTTTCTCATCGTATTAGTGCAGTTGTGGCTCGGTTGTAAGAACGCTTTTTTTATCCGGAAAGGTACGCGGGATGAACACCAGCATGTACCAATGAGAAAATAAAATAAAAAAGGGAGGCCTTCTTTTCTTAAACCAGCCTATTGTCGGTCGCAAGCAAGAGACACCATTCTCATCTCTTACCCGCACACGATGGACCCGGCACCCGCACGGTGAATCCATGGAATGCTTAGAAATTTGTCTTCTTCTTCTTAATCATTATTTGATTTAGGAAATTCGTTATTATCTCCGTCTAAAATTAGGTACATATTTAAAAAAAAAATGTTTAAATTGTCCGTAATTACTTCCTAGATAGATATTTTAAAATTCTTAAAATTACAGTCAGACTTGTTTTTTTTTTTATATTTGACTGTGCGAGCTAAATATTCGAAACACAATATTACTATACAACTTCTCTAAACCGAGCAGATGGATGTACATTTGTACTGTACATGTCTAATATGGATTACAAACTGTCCAGTTACACTCTCGACTTTGTTGTGCGATGAAAATTGAGAAATATTAACAAAATAGGCGAGGGCGGTCAAATTATAATTTACATATTGATTAAATTCCATCTGCTGTACATACATGCATATTTAGCTACAACTTTATTTATCGTATTAATGTTTATTAAACACTTAATTAAAAGTCTAGATTTAATGTTTGGCTACCAATATTTTTTTATATACTAACACGAGTTGTGATCTTGCTCCCACCTGATGGTAAGTGGCGCCCGAGGTCCACATCAGTCCCTTACACTATGCCGGCTTGACTGGGCATGACGGCTATTCCTGAAACGTGTGGATACACTTTGCACAGGTTTATCGGCACGAACGGTGGATACTTTCCCCGCCCCGGCAGACTGGGCAAATTACCGCCATCAGTCCGCTTACCACCTATTTGTTGTTCTCGTTGAAAGTATGTGCCATTTGCAATGATGTCAAATGCCATTTTTTAATTTTTTGGAGAAATAATATTGTAAGCTTGTAATGGATATTTACATAAAAACTTAAAACAAGTCTTACTCTTGGCTGTATAAAGGCCACGTCATCTTACAAATTGATAATATTAATTCGTTGCTGTAAAAAGCTTGTCAGATTATAACTAAACAAATATAATATTTATGTCAAAAATAGATAAATTCTTGTAGTAACTGGTAAAGTGTAAGTGCTAAATTTGAAATAATATAATAGTATAAACTTATAATAGTTTATGATATGATACTCGTATATAGATTCCCACGAAACTAATCTAAATCGCAAAAGTCTATTAGTTCGTAGTAGCTTCCACCTGGTTGGTCGATTCGTACTACAACTTCATGGTACGTAATTTATTTACTTTTTTATTTATTACTTAATATTATTATGGACATACTCAATTTACTCAAAATTTATAAAAAATAATATACAACATATTAATTAAACAAAAACTTACATCTTAAAATATAAATTACTATTATTAAAAATAAACCTAATTAATACATAAAAATATAACTAAAAACTAAAATGAAAAAAAAAAAACAAAATAAAAATTACTATAAATAAAAAAATTTGCTCCAAATCGCTGCCAATGGGCAAAGTGCCAAGCCCAAATATTGCCCAGCCCTTTTGTCTCCCGAGGTGTTGACGAGCTGTTTTGACAACGCCTTGAAAATTTCGTGTGTACTTGGTCCCCACGGCCCGAGAGTTTCAACTCGAAACGGCGCAAAAACACATCTCCCAATAAGCTGAGTGTATTTCCGCCGCTTGAGGTTCTTGCTTGTAATGCAGCTGCGCCTGGGTCCTTAGAGGTCAAGGACAAGTAGGAAGGCGCCAGGGTGTCCACACAGGTGGTATCCCATATTATTATTATTATTTATTTTCTTTCCATATACATATAAGCGCGATTAACAGCGTTCACGTAAAGATTTTTGTAGACAAAACCCTGAAACAATAAAAAAGGGTTTTCTACGAGTACTCAAAAGATGTGACTGATATCTGACGAGGATTAATAATAAATAAAAGAGCTGCTATTTGAAGTCATAAGTCAAGTAAACGAGCGAACTTTTTACACAATTTCCTTTTTATCTGTTCCCTCGAGAATCATGGCTTTCAGACCTCTACAATGATCTTGAAATTAAGTAGATGTTGCGTTTGCGGACGAATTAGTTACCCATAAATAAGATTTCAAATTTATAAGATGCTGAAAAATAAAGTATAAAATTTCTACTAAAATAAATAGAAGAAGACTAATTTCGTAGCAACCCATGGATTCACCGTGCGGTTGCCGAGTCCATTGTGAGTGGAAGTGAGTGAAGGAGGAAAATATCTCGAGAGCCATGACTACGTCACTTTTCTTGGTTCCTTTCTCTATTTAACTAAATACTGTATGATTTTGATAATGCTATATCGGATTTGGGTTAAATTCTTTCAGTAGGCATCTCTATAATCATTACAGCCCCTAAAACACAGCGTCCTAGACCTCCACTGCTGGAGATGGGCCTTCCAGAAAATATATCTGGAGAATTTGGCCTACATTCGCCACGCTGGCCAGACGGCTTGGCGAAGATATGATGTCAATTTTTTATGACAATTTATTAACGATACCACAAGTTGGTATTAGTGGAACCGGGACCGACGGCTTAACGTGCTCTCCGAGGCACGGGAACGATGGCGTTGTAAATCTATGACAAATGTACGTAAGAAAAGTGTATTTCTCATTGGTACATGCCGGGTGGGTTTGAACCGACCTTTGTAGGATTTAAGGAACGCATTTTTACAACCGAGCCACCACCGCACCAATCTCTATAATAACTATGATTTTTCCAAAATCGTACGTATTATTTTAACTGGTAATTGGTATTTCGTATTATATACATTACATGTCGCTAGAATATAGAGACCAAGACCTACACTGCTCGACATGGGCCTTCCAGGACATATATCTGAAGATTTTGGCCTATACTCGCCACGGTGGCCCGAAAAGTTGGCGAGGATCTGATGACAATCTATTAACGATTCCTCAAATTATTGGAACCGGGATCGATAGCTTACGTGCTCTCTGAGGCCCAGGAATAGTAGTGTTGTAAATCTATGACAAATGTTTAAACGGCGATCTTTTGCATAAGATGAAAGCGTTCTTACAATTGATCCACCATCGGAACTTTAAAACACCATTTGAAACAACATTTGAAATAACATTTGTAACAATATAAAAAATATTTTGTAATTAACAAGGGTTACCTTGAAAGTAATATTTAACAGTCATCACAAACTTATAAAAATGAAACTAAAATTTAAGTAAATAATGCGGTATCCATCTTTAAAATTCAACATTAAAACTCTACCGGGAATATTACCGCGGTAACACAAAAGTTTTACCAAAACTCTGGTTAGGATTTCTAACAATGGACCTTTTCGTTTAATTTGGCAAACAATCTGCAAATAAACTGGACTTTAATTGGTGAGGTATGTAAATTTTAGTTTATAAAATACCAATTTTTTGTGTCCGTCGTGATAGCGAGGTCCCTCTAAATTGGTTAAACTGTTACTGTTTTTAATCTTTGGTCCACACTCATAATAGTGATTATAATTTGACGGGTTTTTACGCGATTTACCTTAGAGACATATTTCTCTCCCGACATTTCCGTCAAGTACATTAATTTTATTTTAACTAAAATAGTATATGTTACTTAATTATATATACACTACATAATACTATACAAGTATTCATTAATATTAAGTTTAAGTTAGAGGAACCGGGAGTGCTGTTACTGTTTTGTAAATGTTTACTAAAGTATTGTTACTAATTTTGAGCTTTGTGGGAAAAAACAATACCTTTTTTTTTTTATATTTTTAATTATCGGTCGTGGTCACGGGTTGACTGAAGCTCCGCGGTGTAGTGTAGTTTTAAATCGATTTCAAAACCGCAATAAATCGCCCGATACAAGAGGATACTACCGCCCCATTATATACGAAGGCTACACCGCTAAATCAGCGCTGGATTGTCTTTAGGACGGGCGTCAGCGTGTTGACTTCGTATGAACAGAGCTACATTCGTCTAAAGTACAATTGTCATAAATTCACAACACCACCATTTTTTTTTTTTTTTTTTTTATATTTATTGATATTTGATTACCACTAATACTAACTTGTGGTAATGTTAATAAATTGACTAAATAATTACATTAAACCCAACCCTCTCAACTCTTCAGCCATGGCAAGAGAAGGCCAAATATAACAAGAAATATATTCTGGAAGACCTATCTCCAGCTGTGGAGGTGGATAATGAGATGACATGATATTTAATATTGGTTTAACCAGATTAAAAAAGAGATTCTCCACAACAACGCACACATTTTTTCAACTTCTGTAATGTACATAGTACATACCTTGGAGGTTATTGACCTTGACACAATTTTCAATGTTTCCGGGACGACCCCATAAAACCTTGGCCAAGCCTTACGAGTCCTCCTACGAATATATTTTATCGTTAACTTGTTTTGTAGCGTATTTTTACATAAAAAAATATGATTTGTGAACAGAAATAATACCTACGCGTATTTTTCAGCATTATTTTATTCATGTTAAACAGTTTCGATTTTATTTTTATAAAATACTAGCTTTTTTACCCGGCTTTGCCCGTGTAAACGGCGACACGAAATTAATTTCGTTTCGCATTATTTTGATTTTAATGCTCAAGCCAACTCACGTATTTAAAATGATAAGGATTAACACGGTATTTGATACTTCTCAATACTTTCCAATTACCGCTTTATAATTGCACATTTTTTTAAGTATTAAAATAGATGTAGTATGTTATCCTTAAGAGATAGACATATATATATGCCAACTCGGACTCTTCTGTTTGTTATATCTCCTTTGAGATATAACAAAATAATGTATTGAGGAATTGTGTATCTATACTACACAGCGTTTTTGTTGAAATCTCCCGACGGCTTATTTTTTTCCGACACCTCCAACAAATATCGTTAATCTAAACTAAAACTTATAATTATATACTTAAAAAATCATGGATATGTAACTTCTGTACTAAGATATGGTCTTATAGCGTGGGGGAATTCCACAAACATAAATAAAGCATTTCTAACACAAAAAAAATGCATCAGAGCTATCTGTGGGGTTGGACCACTAGAGTCATGTAGACCTTTATTTAAAAAATTAAAACTATTAACCCTTACATCCTTGTATATCCTAGAAATAGTAAATTTTGTTGGAAAAAAATAATGAACTATTTGTCAAATGTGATACAGGAAGAAAATTTAGTCGCATGGACACTACAAAACTTAAAATTCCCAGTCATAAAAGTAAATTATTTAGTGTGAACTCATATATTATGTGTATCAAGGTTTACAACAACATACCTAAAGAAATTAGACAGTTACCAAACAAACTGTGTATTATAAAATTGAAAAAATGGTTAATAGAAAAATGTTATTATAATATCAATGAATTCTTTACTATTACAAAAAATGACATGGTTTACTATTTGTGATCTTAGTATTGTTTATCTTTTTTTAAATGTAATGCATTAGCAGAACACCCCTGTATAAAATATTTGCTCGCCAAAACTTGGCAAATGTACCTACTCTTAAGTTTACTTTAAGACCTGTAAATTTGTAAATATGACATTTATGCAAATAAATAAATTATTATTATTATTATTATTATAAAATTTATATACTAAAACCTTCGTCGAGAAACACTCTATCCATTGGTGAATAGCATTAAAATCGATGCAATAGTTTGTGAGTTTATTGCGAACAGACAGACAGACAGACGCGGCGGAGGACTTTGTGACTTATTACGAATATGTACCGATTACTTTTATTACATACATTTAGCAAATATTGTTTTCATACACATTCGGGGGGTGTCAGAATTCAAGTTTTTCTAAAGAGAGAGCTTACATTTATACCTTTACTATATTTGTTAAATTCATATTTTTTTTAAAATTTAAATATTTTTTTACTTTTTAAGTAGGTTTAAAAATTAATTAGGAGCAAATACTACGAATATTTGACAAATAGTTTATTTTTCTCTTTTTTACATTACTGATTTTTTGTAAATTTTAAATTATTTGTTTCAACGCATGTAATCTAGTTGATATATTCACCTAGTTTATAAAAGTGCAGCTGTGTGACAAATAAATAAATATAAAATTAAATTATTACACAGCGACAATTTATATAAAATTTTGATTGAAGTCTTTTAAAATTTTAAAAATAATATTTAGATGTCAAATTTCGGTCATTTAAAATTATTAGAGTATCAAGTGGTAATTCCAATTAGTAATTAATATTATTTTTTATTAATAATGCGTAGGTAATTAATTTTAAATTATTCTAAGATTATTTGTGGACGGTCAAGAAAAGAAGCAGGAAAATTATCCATAAGTTTTATAATCTAGCGGAATATTTACTAACTGTACTCGTACAGTGAACCACTATATTGAAGAAGCAAATAGTAGTATTTGTTGGTTGTGCAGCTATTGGCTCGTGGGTGACAGCAACTGTTTCATTAGGTTTGGTCAATATTAGCTGACGGTCAGCCGCACCCACAACTATCCTTACTACCCGTGGGTTATTCTAAACTATTGTTTTATTTATTTATTTATAAATTCTTGATTGCACTTAAAAACTTCACAGATGAGGACAAGGGCGAACATACTAGCTAACCTTTGGTAGTGTGGTAGACGATTGCGGGTGCATTAGAGATAAAAACAAATACTTAAACATACAAAATAATAATTTACATACGCAAATACAAATAAATAAATAATATATACATTTAACTATATTTAAGTACGAATACATAACGACAATCAAGGAAAAAATATTTATTGACCGCACCCGTCTGATGACCAGAGGAACTTGATTCCACTCACGAGCAATGGAGACTGTGAAATAATCTGAATATCTGCTGGAAGTGTGAGGAGTCATCTTAAGCTGATTGTTTATAGCAGAGCGAAGAGGCAGATTGTGACTGGAAACTGGAAACGAGTCTTAAGGTATAGGGGAGTTTTGTGTGCAGATCTGCAGAAATGGAATTATTTCTGTTCCATTAACCCTCTCGATTTTAACTTGAGGCATACTTTTAATTAAGTCTTGACATGTTTCATGTCATTGGTTGAAATAGCAACAGTAAAAAGTTACCAATCACGTAGGGTAGGTATATCAAAATCTTGATCGTATTATTGTAATCATCCTTTCTGCAACCGGCCGGTATTTTCGCAAACAAAAAAACTAAAACAATACATAGATTTGACCGCTTTCAATGTAGAATGTTTATACAATTTAGGCAACAACTTTTTCACACATGATTGATTTAAATAATTCTTGTTGCGGAGTATTCAAAAACTACGCTTTTTGAGAAGCAGATTCACATTTAGCCAATTTTAGTATAGGGAATAGGATTTAGACTCAGAGGTACCAGCTTTGATTCCTGGTCAAGGCATAATAAATAATTCAATGTATTTGTGATATTTCTTGAGTTTGGTACGCTAGAGACATCGCCGAGTTTGCCACTTGTCATGATTCTAAATGTGAGGTAGCTAAATGTAAATCCACTAATTTAACAATTAAATGTATGTGGTTTCTGACCACCCCGGAAGAGATGTGATGATACTTTACTTCTCTTTTCTAAAAGCTTTCAAATGTACTCGTTGGAAGTTTAAAATGTTATTTCATACGTTCCTAATGCGCCTATGGCGTTTTTTATTAATTAAATTAAACAGAAATGGAACAATTTAAACTGACACTAAAATATCTTTAAATGCGTGACAAAGGATATCCCGTAGGACCTATTAGTTTTAAAAATGCGTGGTAATAATTTATACCAACCAACGCAAGCCCGACTGGTCAGCAGCGAAGCGAGTTTAGGCGAAATTACCCACCACATAAATTTGTAGACTTAGATCTATCGAAGTGTGAAAAAGCAATTCGTGTTTAGTATAAAAAAAAGAAACGGGAAGAATTTACGACTTATTTGTAACTGGTAGCAAATAAAATTACCAAAGTTTGTTGAACCTTTGGCGGTCTAAAATTACCAAAGTTTGTTTCTAATCGTTTTTGTTATTACTGGGTTTGCTCGCCGTTGTTATTTAAAAAATCGTAAATATAAGTAACAGAAGAAAACTTACTTAATTAAAAATTGATAAACATTTAGCGGTTTGTCGAAAAAATCCGTACTTAATAATCTCTTACCGGTTTACATATTTATCTAATATATAAAGTATATATAGTATAAGTATTAAATTATTTAGAAATTCTTACAACTAATTTATGCATATATATAGAAAATAGTATACGATAAGAGTTCGCTGACAGATACAATAGAAGTAAGCAAAGAAAAGAATAAAAAGAAATTTAAAAATAAGAATGAATACAAGAGTACACGAATTACGAAGGAATAAGCATTACGTCAATACAACAGAATAACTTCAACCGAAATAAACGTATATACACACACACATACACATGGAAATTAAATATCTGGGCAGTGTTTTCACTGCTGATGTGAAGTATGATAGGGATGTTGAAAGAAGTGTGAACGCGGGAAATAGTGGTAAAGGTGCCCTGATCGGCAGTCGAAATGTCAGTGATAAAGCTTGGCTTGCCATACACAATGCCATGTTGGTATCAACACTGATGTATAGAAGCGAGACGTGGATATGTCAGAATACGCATGAGAGTAGTGTTAATGAAGTAGAAATGGCGTCGTTGCGTCCGATATACGGCGTATTTGGCGTACCGCATACGTAACATCGAAATACGGAAAAGGGAAATATGGAAATATATATGAAAGCATAGGGATAGAAATAAGGAAATGCATGCTGCGATGGTTCGGGCATGTTGAAAGGATAAGCAAAAATGAACCAGGTATATAATGCAAAAGTTGTGGGTAAAAGGTGCCCTGACAGACCAAGACTTACAAATCACGATGCATTAGAAATCCTTCGCAACAAAAGGGCATGTATAAAGAGGTTGATGAATGTCGACGAAGCGAAAGAGTTATGTCGTGATCTTGTCAAGTAGCGCTCAATTGTCTCTGCCTACCCCGCAAGGGATCCATAAACTTGAAAACATAAAACTATTCTATTGCCTCACACTCACTCGTCGTACTAGTATTGAAGAGATCGATATTGACACTGAGCTCATTAAACACTTTACCCGCCCTATTGAAAAATGCATTGCGTCTATAATTGGTGCTACGGCCTGTGTTGGGCAGAAGTGCGGGTCGCCTCACACTGTCCTCATTGGTACTCTCGAAGTTATTTTACCCAAAAGCTCGGGTCAGTCCACAGCCCCACACGCAACACCAACTAGATAAGTTATATCCGCAATGCTACGGCGGACTTCAAGTGGCAAAAGATGATGTTACAAAACTATAGAAACTATGTATCTAATGTAAATCACGTAAAGACACGTTATAGTTATAAAATAACTACTCGTAAAGAGGCTGGCATAAAGCATTATTTGTCGCTTTTTAAATTTAAAATTTCTTTAGATTATAGCTAAGCTTGCTTTATGTTTAATTATAAAATTATCCTAATTAATTTAAAAGTCTGTACAAATATTAAAAGAAAAATAACAACGGAATGTTTTTATTCCAGAGTTTTGTTTATTTTGACGTAATTAATTACGTCCAAATTCGTGACCATGTTTTTATCGTGGTTTTTATTTTGCCGACAAAAATTTAAATATTTAAACAGTTAAGATGACAGTTTTTTTAAATTTAAATTACATTTATTTTTTTAAAATAAACAAAGGGTGGTGGTGGGCAAGTTGTTAAAACGCTGTTCTTCAATCTAAAGGTCACGGATCGCGGCCGCCGGGCACCAATGCAATGTACCAATAAAAAATACAATTTTGTTCTATGAACAAGAGCGATGGTGACTTGGTAGTCCAGAACAGTGGAGGTCAAGGTTGGACACTGTGTGCTAGGGGCTGTAATCATCATGATACATTTACTACACCACCGTTATCGTGTCTTGGAGGCACATAGTTGCCCGCGACGATTCCACTAATAACTACTTACATCTGAAATCGTTAAGAAATTGGCAAAAATAAATCTCAAAACCTCAGATCTTTAGATTGTCTGGCCAGTACGGCGAGAGTAAGCCGTAATTCACCAAAAAAATGTTCTGGAAGACTTATCTTTAGCAGTGGAGTACTAGGACCAATGGCTGTGATAATGACTATGGTGTATATTTTAAATTGCTTTTAATCAAGCACTGCCAACTTTAGCATAGAAGCCGACAGACGTATTCAACTAGAATGGCGGGCATTCCGGAAACCTTGCACATCCTCTCATCATCCGTACCTAATCTAATGTTTGAAGGCAAAAGTCTTCAACCCATACGTGCTATGCTTGAGATTACTTTGAAGAATATAATTCGAAACTTTGCATTCAAAATTAGCAAGCTGTAGTACGGCTAGACTATCATTATAGATAGCCTCTATCCTAAAAACGTTATCACGAAACTAATCTAAATCGCAAAAGTCTACGAGTATTAGTGCGTAGTCGCATTTGATTGGTCAATTCAAACCCCGCCACTATCTATATTATTACATACATACATACATATCTTCACGCCAGGTCCCTTGCAGGGTAGGCAGAGACAATTGAGCGCCATTTGTCACGATCTCGACATACCTCTTTCGCTTCTTCGACATTCATCAACCTCTTCATACATGCCCTTTTGTTTCGATGGCTTTTTATTGCACCGGCAGCTATTGTTTTATTTATTTGATCGTGATAAGTGAGTCTTGGTCTGCCAGGGCCTCTTTCACCCACAACTTTCGCATTATATATCTGGTTCGTCAATCTCTCTTCAGTCATCCTTTCAACATGCCCGAACCATCGGAGCATGCCTTTCCTTATTTTTGTCCCTATGCTTTCTTTCATACCCACCTTTTTGCGTATTTCGTCATTACGTATGCGGTCCGTTAAAGTAACACCGCATATCCGACGCAACGACCTCATTTCCACTGCATTAACTCTACTCTCATGCGTGCTCTGACATATCCACGTCTCACTTCCATACATAAGTGTTGGTACCAGCATGGCATTGTGTATGGCGAGTCGGGCTTTGTCACTGACATTTCGACTGGCGATCAGTGACCCCAGGGCACCGTTAACACTATTTCCCGCGTTCACTCTTCTTTCAACATCCCTATCATACTTCCCATCCGCAGTGAAAACACTGCCCAGATATATAATTTCATTTACTTGTTCTAGAGTTTCATCATCAATCTTTATCGTCACGGTTGTCGTCCTTCTTCTTTCAAACACTAGTACCTTGGTTTTTCTCGCATTCAAACGGAGTCCTTTTTCTGCACATCCCTCTTTCATTTCCGTGACTAGTGATTGCAGTTGTTGTTCGGACGATGCCATTAGAACAGCATCATCTGCATAAAGCAGGCAGTTCATCACTAGATCACTCATCTTTATCCCATCAATCTATCATCAATCTATATTATTATATATATTATTCGTTGATTTGTACTGCAGCTCCACCAGATTGGTGCTGCGTCTCCATTATTGATACGTAGCAAGCAGCCGTTTCGTATTAAATAAGTTTATCGATGGAAGAGACAAAGGCTGATGATGATGAAAGTCAGATACTCTGATTCTTGAATCTCGCCATACAACAAAAATATAATATAATCTCAGTTTGTATAAAGGATAATTAATCTTTCAAATAATTTAATAAAGTTTATGGCCCGCCATTTCACTAAGCCACCTTATTAGGGCAACAAAGAAAATGTAAGATGAATGGGCGACAATCGTCTGTCATGACGTGAAATGTGAGATGAATGGGCGACAATCGTCTGTCATGACGTGAAATGTGAGATGAATAGGCGACAATCGTCTGTCATGACGTGAAATGTGAGATGAATGGGCGACAATCGTCTGTCATGACGTGAAATGTGAGATGAATGGGCGACAATCGTCTGTCATGACGTGAAATGTGAGATGAATGGGCGACAATCGTCTGTCATGACGTGAAATAAAAATGAAATGTTTTATTATTATTACTTTACTTATGACGGGCTTTTACTTAACCTTAGAAAGATAAAATGACATCATCCGTTTACTTGTGCAGTGTACAGAAAGTATCATCACGACCGTTTCCCTTTTGGGGTGGTCAGAAATCACGCTTATAAAGAAGCGGATTCACATTTAGCCAACTTTACTATAGGCCAATCATGACAATAATTTATTTATTTAAATAAATGAATATTATTGTGTCCCGACCAGGAATCGAACTCGGTATCTCACAAAAAATAGCATTCGCCGCATGTGGCTACGGACAAATCACGCGCCATGCATCGTGGAGCGGCCAGATTTCTCACGAGTGGGAAATTTGACCTCTCTACCCGTGCGAACATTCCTACGGTCAGACGACGCACGATTCGTCCAGTGTTTCTATCCGCAAATCGCGGAGGATGACATCGTTTGTCACATAACGCGTGGCACCGACTATGGTACCTACGTAAAGTAAGAAATCATTTTATTTTTTTTAATTTAGAGTTTCAAGTACACTGGTTGCATTCCCACGTTGCACTGCTATACCCTTGTGTGTTTTAAATAACTTTTACACCGACTATCTTCAGAATCTTCTACCAATTTTTCTTCCCAGTTTCCTAATGTTTCTATTGCGAAAGGAAAGAATATATATAATTTGTTAGACTTAAAATTGAATATTTTAGTTTAGCTGTTTATATATGGCAGCAGATCCTGGACAAATTTTCGTAGAGTCAATATATGTTGCAGCTAAAGTCAAGTCGCATCCCAGATCAATGACATGCCAGTAGACCAAGTTAAAGTTAAAGTAAAGTATCATCACGACCGTTTCCCTTTCGGGGTGATCAGAAACCATGCATATAAATAAGCGGATTCACATTTAGCCAACTTTACTACAGGCCAATCATGACAAGTGGCAAGCTCATCGATGTCTCCAGCGTACCAAACTCGAGAAATATCACAAATAAATTAATGCATTTATTTACATAGTTACATTAATAAATATTTTTGTGTCCCGACCAGGAATCGAATCCGGTACCTCCGAGTCTAAATCCACGGACTTAACCGCTAGACCACGGAGGCAGTAGACCAAGTTATTCACGTTATATCATCTGGATGTTTTCCGTCATTCCTAATTAGACCTGGCGGCTCCAGAATTGATGAAATGTTAGCAGTTGTTAGAGATCGTTTTAGTATGTCGTTGAAATGAGCATTTTTTTTTAATACTTGCACATGTGACCTTGCGCCCACCTGATCGTAAGTGGCGCGCATGGTCCATGAATGTTAGCAACTGGAATCAGACCCTTATGTCCGACATCAGCCCCTAACACTATGCCGGCTTGACTAGATGCCTTTTCACACTTCGCTTGAAGGACTCCAGGTTATAGGAAAGTGAAAACACAGAGACTGGAAGAGCATTCCACATCTTTATTGTGCGACTGATGTATGAGTCACCAAATTTATGGGTACGCGAAGGGATGGTGACTACGGTATGTGGGTGCATATTCTGACCTGTGCGTGTGGTTCGGTTGCGGAATGGAGAGGAAGGAATTAGGTTATAGAGCTCTTCAGAGCACTCACCATAGTATAGCCGGTAGAACACGCTCAGAGAGTTCCAGATATAGTGGCATCGTCCACAATTCAAACAGCTCGCCTCTGTAGGACATTGAGTAGGCATGTCTGAGAATAGATCCAGGTTTAGTTTAGAGCTTGTCGTTTCTGGGCTTAATTGAGTTATCTAAAGACGTACAAACCCACTTTTATTTTCTGGAAAAACAGCCGTAAGAATGCTTCAGCTATCCTTTCTTAATTCAAGGAAATTCCTTTTTACCTCCCTTAAGTACTGTATAGTCAATTAGAAGGAACCTACTTGAGATTCAAGTTGCGAGCCACTTAGATCCAACAATCATTCCGTAAGTTATCTTTTGAAACTAGTTAGGTCAAAATACACAATAGCATGTGTGCGGGTTGTACTCGTACGTACAGGTGGGGCGATAAGTTTATTAGGAAGGTTTAGGGTTTCTCACTCGCACGATCCAATATTTTCAATGATTTTTTAGTCTTTTGAGAAATGTAGTTTATCAGTGTGGAGAAATGAAGGCCGAAATAACACATAACTGTGGTAAATAAATATATTAAAAATACACAACACAAATTAGGATTTTTTTCGTCTCTATGACAACCTTATGTCATAGAGACTTCATGATTTAAATATAAAATATGGTAATTCATCTACTTGTTCCACAACAATCATCTAGGGAATAAGGTCAAAAGTCAAAGTCAAAATATCTTATTCACGTAAACCTATTACAGACCGCCTCCGGGGTCTAGTGGTAACAAACGTTGCCGCGAACTCGGGAGGTCGTGGGTTCGATTCCCACCGGGGGCAAGTTGTACATTGTATAATTTGTCTCGGTCTGGGTGTTTATATGTATAATATGTATATATTTACAAAAAAAAAAAAGTATAATATGTAGTTTATCAACCATCTAGTTTCCGTAACACAAGCCTCGTAGCTTACCACGGAAATTAGATGGCGCTGTGTGACCTGTCTGGAAATATTTATTTATTTATTATTATTTAATTATTTATGAAACGTCATTAATTTAATTATTTTGAATCATCCTACTCCTGCTAGTGGAAGACTAAGCAGAAAAGTGGTCCAACAACTAAGCTGTTAACAGAAGTCTAACAGATTCTTAGCAGATAAATGTTTAATCTGACTAAGAAAGGAATCTGCAAGGAAAACTCAGCTATAGCAGATTTACAAAATAAAATATATACAGAACTAGACCACAACGATCAATTAATAACCTTTTAAAATGAGATATATAAATCATATATAAAATAGAGGAGGCGCGGTGTTGGCTCGGTTGTAAGAACGCGTTCCGCGATTTAATCCTACAAACGTCGGTTCAAACACACCCGGCATGTACCAATGAGAAATACACTTTTCTTACGTACATTTGTCAAAGATTTACAACACCACCGTTCCCGTGCCTCGGAGAGCACGTTAAGCCGTCGGTCCCGGTTCCACTAATACCAACCTGTGGAATCGTTAATAAATTGACATCATATCCTCGCCAAGCCGTCTGGCCAGCGTGGCGAGTGTAGGCCAAATTCTCCAGATATATGTTCTGGAAGGCCCATCTCCAACAGTGGAGTTCTAGGACGCTGTGTTCTATGGGCTGTAATGAATGTAATGATGTAATGAAAAATAGAGGAAAATCATTATAAATAGTTTTTTGCTATTTTTCTCTTGCTACTACTTTTCTCTGCTTGTACGTAATTTTATTTCTTAGAAAGTTGATGGATTTTTTTTTTTTTTTTTTTTTTTTTGGGTCGTAGAACAATTTATAGTGAAAATATGATATATATAATAAAAAACATCCAAAAGTTAAATTAATTTCACAGTATATAAATATGGATTGTATAAATAACTTTATTTAATGTTTACAATAATTTGAACCACTATACAGTATTAGACCTATAAATATATCACAACTATTTATCAAAAATAATCTTATAAAAAGAAAATATTTTATAACTATAAACAAAAGAGTTGTCGCATTACCCTCCGTCAAGTTAAAACTGAGCGACGGATAGGCGATGTTCTCTGCCTGCGCACACGCCGGCGAAGAGGTGTTCAGTTTAAAACCGGATTAAGTAGGTTCGGGTGCACAGTATATGCTTTGTAAGCAGATCAAATACAGTGACAATTAAAAATATTAGTTACTAACTTTACAGTTAACTAGATAACACAATCATTAAAGGGTATTAAAGTCAAGTATCATCACGACCGTTTCCCTTTCGGGGTGGTCAGAAACCGCGCTTATAAATAAGCAGATTCACATTTAACAACTTTACTATGGGCCAATCATGACAAGTGACAAGCTCGTCGTTGTCTCCAGCGTACCAAACTCGAGAAATATCACAAATAATTTAAATAATAATTAAATGTATTTATTTACATTAATAAATAGTCTAAGTCGAGTCTAAATCCACGGACTTAACCGCTAGACCACGGAGGCAGTTATTAAAAATAGCTAAATGTGTCCGCTTCTTAAAAAAACGTGGTTTCCGACCACCCTGAAAGAAATACGTAAATACGGTCGTGATAATGCTTTGCTATTTTTTTCACAAGAATAGTTTCACTCATATTCCAATTTATCTTTTGTGCTCTATAAGTATTTTTTGTTCGCAGCGAACACGGCCGATTTGGGAGTATTGGACCCTTCGCTGTACAAGCCAGATTGCCTCGAAGAAGAGCTTTTGTATCCTGAAGGGCACGTGGTAAGTCTCTATTCGGCAAATTGACTATTACGTAGGTATTTCCATCTGTCTTTTCGTAGGAAAAACACTCGGGTAAATTTCTTTCGAATATTCTATTAAGTTAAATTTGGTTCATGCCTGACTATCAATTTAAATCCTAATTCATTTTTTAAATTATTAAGTAAACGATTAATTAATAATTAAATTAACTCTTAAGAGGGTTAAATGGTTTTCCATCCCTCTCGCTCGCACAATCCAATATTTTAAAAGATTTTTCAGATGTGAGTGTACTTTTGATAAATGTAGTCTATCAACTTTCTAGGGAATACAATTTTGGAGATATATTTATTTTAGTAAAATAGATGAAAATCGTTATAAATGCTTATCTAAAATTAGGTAAATGTAACTGAAAATATACCAAAAATGTCCGGTATTTTATTTCCTAGAAATCCTTGAAAATATAGGATTGTGCACTTTATGCCGTCGGACCCGGTTCCACTAATAGCAACTTGTGGAATCATTAATAAATAATCTTTAAAAAAAATACGTCAGACCTTCGCCAACCCATCTGGCCAGCGAGGCAAGTGTAGGCCACATTATCCAGGAATTTCTGGCAAGCCGATCTCCAACAGTGAAGGTTTCCAACACTAGGCTGTAATAATGATGATGACTTAAATGAAGCATAGAATTTGTACCTAGCAACTAAAGGAGGATTAAATTACGAGTCAACAGCCTTTTTTTTCAAAATTACTTTTTTGAACTCTTTAGAAATTCTGCTATTTCCAAGAATAGAAATAACTTATTCGCGTCGTCTATCAAGGCACTTGTCAGAAAGTGCGTACTTTAATTTACCTACCAAATTCTCCAAAATACACTCAAAATCATGAATATTTACACGAAACTTCGTAGTAAAAATGTTAAACGAAAATTAATAAATGTAGATGTTTACATTCCATTAATCCTTAGTATACAATGTAATCCTTTCAATTTATTTATGGTAATACTTCTAACCACAGACATGTATTTAAGAACAATGTATTTTTTTAGGGCCAATGTTTTAATATGACTAAAGAATAAAACAAATTAAAGTAAACGCGATGTGTATTATAGCAACTGACATCTCATCATCATAATCATTCATTCCCCATCAAAAACCACGTCGCCCCCTCTGCGTTTTCCTGTACATGGTCTTCACTCCAGAACTCGCCTACCTCATTGGTTCTGCGACACTGTGGATTTAGACTTAGAGGAATTGAATTTCTAGTCGGGACATAATAATATTTATTAATTAAAATAAATACAATTCAATTTATTTGTGATATTTCTCGAGTTTTTTGTTTAGTTAATGTATTTTAAGTTACTTATTCACCTTACAGGTATTTATTACTTTTTATTTCATTAACTAGGGTTAGTTCGGCGACATGCGACCACTTTGTCTTCCATTAGCAGAAGTAGAATCATTTAATTTCATATAATTAATGACGTGTCACAAATGCCTGTTTACGTGAATAAGTCTATTTTGACTTTGACTTTGCCACTTCAACTTACTAATCGGAAATGGTCTTGGGCTGTAACACGTGTCCATGTTTTATACTTTGTCCATGGCCATACAGTGGGATAATTTAGACTTCACTGGCCAGCGAGCTACGGAAAGAGCTATTGCCTAGTCTACTACATGTAGTAATTATATATATATATATATATATATATATATATATATATCAATACTTTCTAAATGTCCTAAAGGTTTGTCTATAAGATAATGCCAAGCAGCAATAAGTCCGACATTGCACATAATGTAATTAAGTTTTTAAATAAATACAATACAATATTTATGTAAGTATGTATGTATATTATACTGCCTAAATGAGAGAAGTAATGTAGAAATAATGATAATGCAAATAAAAATAATAAAACAATATTTAAAAAAATAAGAATTTGAGACAGTTAGGTTGACGAGTATACCAGAATTTTAAAGATAGCTCGATTTGAAGCATCCTTGATGGATAAAGGCCGAAACATGAACAATGAAAAATAGTAGGCTTAAGTTGAAGTCTCAGAACCGATGAACAATATAGTAAAAGGGTTCTGGAGTGGAGAGACCATGTACAGGAAGTCGCAGAGCGGGGCACGATGTCAAATTATTGACTATTAACGATTCCAAAAGTTAGTATTAGTGGCACCGGGGCCGACACGGCTTAACGTACTCTCCTTCTTGCAGGAACAGTGGTGTTGTAAATCTATGACAAACGTACGTAAGAAAAGTGTATATCTTATTGGCACCAAACCGCGACCTTTTTTGGATTTTTAGGGAGTTTTTATAACCGCACACTGACACGTCTCACTGGAGTGTTATTTCCCTAGGGTCGCGTATGGTTCACGCTGAAATATGAGGCGGCGACAGAGAGTCTACAGGTTCACGTCATCAAGGTGAAGCATCTACCTTCCCGCACGCCGGCACTCGCCAACGGCTGCGACCCCTACATCAAGTGAGTATTGTTCTATATTAGGGTAGGTTTATACCTACATACAGACATACAGAATCAACATGGCGACGTTTTTTTATGTAATGATATGAACAAATACTATTTAGGTTGGTTTCTATTATAACATATACTCGTACTTAAAGAAATCTATGAAGAAGATAAATCAATAATATATCTATAAAGTGTCCGTAATTTCATTTCCTAGTAAGTGGTAGGCAGACTGATGGTGGTAATTTGTCAAGTCTGCTGGGGCGGGGAAGATTCCACCGTTTTTGCTGATAAACCCAGTAAAGTGTATCCACACATTTCGGGATGGAATTGCCGTCATGTCCAGTTAATCCGGAATTGTGTTAGGGACTGATGACAGTTATGAGTTTCGAATTCCAGTTGCTAAGATTCATGGATCGCGCTCTTCACTTACCATCAGGTGGACGCAAGGTCACATGTCGTGCTAGTATAAAAATAAAATAATAAATAAAGATGCAATGCAATTAATAATTATTCTGAAATGGGTTTTAGAATAATATTGCTTCTACTGTTAGATGTGGATCAAATAGTAGCGGATTCGTAAAATATATACTTATCTATCTTCCATGTAAACCGACCTTTACCGTGTGAAGTGCTCAAATTATTATCCTATTGTCTTTTAATCATTTTGACGCTTTAATCGTGTCTGGACGCAGCACCACCTGTATTTTGATTCAGGCATTAATCTTCGTTCAAGCGGATTAGAATAGATTTCAAACAATATGTCTAGGGCCTGTCACTGTAAAGTATCATCACGACCGTATCCCTTGCTAGGTCGTCAGAAACGACGCTTTTAAAAAGGTAGTTATAGCATAGGTGTATAATTTCAGCTGGAAAAAGCAACCGGATGAATCTTGGTAGTTGAGTTGAGGCAATTTATAAAAATTTAAGTACAGTTTCAGTCCCTAACACTATGCCGGCTTGACTGGGCATGGGCATGACGGCAGTTCGAGCCTGATTGTGAAACGTGTGGATATACTTTACTGGCTTTATCGGCAGCAACGGTGAATACTTCCCCGCCCCGGCAAACTGGGTAAATTACCACCATCAGTCCGCCTACCAACTATTTGTTGATCTAGTTGAAAGTATGTGTCATTTGCAATGATGTTAATTGCTATTTTTACTTTCAAGGAGAACTTATATTGTAAGCTCGCCATGGTGATATTTACATAACAATAACACCGCTTGAAACAAGATCTAACTTAAAATAGTACTTCATAACCCCAAATGGACGGAATCGATGAAAAAGTGTAGGGCTCAAATGTAAAAAAAAAAGTGTGAAACCTAACGGAAAGGCGGTAGCATTAAAGCACGCGTACTCACTATTGTTTTAAAAAATATAAATATTCTTGAATGTATAATTGTATGTATGTTTATGTGTGTAGGTATAATTTGTAGTATATTAAAATTAGTTAAGTAACTTATCAACTGTATCATTAAAATTTCTTATTTTTTTCATCCTGCCTATCACCTTACTCGATCCCCAAGGTTAGCTGGTAAACAATGCCTACTGGCATTATAGCTCGCCTCTGTGATTTTTTAAGTGCATTAAAGAATTTAAATAAATATTCGATTCGGTTTACGCGAATGTTTTGTACCAACGGGTTGCTCCATTGAGGAAAATTATTGTTTTTGGGTAAGAGATGCTAAAAATAAAATGTCATCTGCTTCTGCTGTACGGTTTTTGATAAATTAATGGTTAAATTGGAGAAAATTATCGATATTTACTCGCTTTATTCAAAAATCATTGGCGTACACTCGCCATGCTGGCCAGACGGGTTCACCAATAAATTGAATAAATTATTGTGTTCCAACCAGGAATCGAACACGGTACTTTTACGCCTACATCTACCTACAGACTTAACCGTTACATAAAGGAGGCAGTCCTATTACACGAGTTTACAAAATCATTCATATTAAAAAAAAAACAGGTAATAGTTTTCCACGCCTCTGTGGTCTAGCGGTTAAGTCCGTGGACTTAGACGCGTTGGTATCGGGTTTTATGCCTGGTTTTATGATATTTCTCAATTTTGGTACGCTAGAGACATCGTCGTCTTTAAAAGCGTAGTTTCTGACCACTCTGGAAGGGATACGGTCGTGATGATACTTTAGGTAATAGTTTTGAGAGCAATTAGTTTATACTTGTGGATTAGTTAAAGTGTAACTTAAGCTTAGGTAACTTCAAACAATAGATTAGTTAACTCTCTCACTTATTTCGACAATCTTCGATAAATAATGTTAATACGAATCCATTTTCTACATATTTAGTTCATTCAATACATAAGTAGTGTTTGTTGATGACAGTTAATTTAGGCTCTTATATATTGAATAGAGCGTTTAAATATAGAATTATCACAATTGGGATAATACCATTGATTTAATATTAATGACCGGCACAAACAAATCACAAAAGTGACTAAAATTTTGTGTTTAAATTAAATACCTACAAGCAGAGAATCAATGCTTTTTTATTGTTGGTTACAATTATAAATATAACTAAAATGGATATTTAATGTTTTTTAACTGATAAATGTTAGAATTTACGCTGATAAGATCAGTCTTTACGAATACAATGCTGTTAAACTCATATCATTTCTGTCACGATACTACGAGGTGCTGAAACTCCGAACCAATAATTAATACATGTTCCTATTTTGGTAAAGAGGAGTTGTGATATTTTCTGACTGCCAGTACCTCGTCAAGGCTGATCTTATCGATGTAAATCCTAAAATTCATCAGTTAACCCAGGGGTTTCCAAAGTGAGCGCCGAGACGCCGTAGAACTCGCTTCGAGACGCTCTTATTACTATTGCCTGGATAACTATTCAAAACGCGTCTCTCACTCGCTGCTCCTAAGTAAGCAACATCTTGCACCCTGCTTTGGTTGAAATTTCACATAACTTTTAAATGTATCTACATAGTATCCTTGTATTATTTTTTTTGTGTATTAACGACTACGGGGTGCTGAGAATAAATATTGAACCTGTAAGTGCCCAGCAAACTGAAAAAGTTTGGAAATCCCTAAGTTAACCGACGATTTTCGATATCGAATACTAATGACGTATTGCAATTCACAAAAGCAATTGTATAAATTGCCCCAGTTCCTACATTTGGTCAATACATAATCCTTACCTAGCCTTGTTTGATCTACCTAAGAGCTGTGCTGCGGCTTATTCCTCCAGTCTTAAACTACTCCAGTCTCAAGATTAGGAACTTGGGAATAATTAGTAATGCTAATTAGCTGTTTAAAACCGCGTAACTCCATTAACGAGGGTAATTGTGGAAAATAATTCCTCCTAACTTTTAGGAAAATGTTAGAAGTGCTTGTTTATTACGTCGTAAAGTTTGCATTACTTAGGCGTATTAAAGTAGTTAATTTAATATTTTTGTAAAATACAAGTAGGTACAAGATCCGTAGATGAGCGACATTTTGCCGATCGGTCGCCTATTTATTTACGTTAGGTACACTTAAAGCTACTATACATACATACAATTAAAGATTATTATTGTAATTGTGTCTGTCTTAGCTTATAGTATGACAATGCCTATATACAGCAGCTATTATCTTAACTGACATTGACATTTATATTTTTATAATTGTGTCTGTCTTAGCTTATAGTATGACAATGCCTATCTACAGCAGCTATAATGTTAAGCGTTATTCTGTATTTATAATTCTGATTTTTTTTTTTTGTATTGATGAATAAATTTATTTCAACAAAATAACAATAATAAATAAAAAATACAGAAAACTAAATATATAAAATCATCTAACATTCATTGACATTTAATCATTCATTCGTTCCTTAAAACATACCTGCTCCATCCTCACATCCTATCCATCTCACTCGCTTTCTTGTTCCTCTGATCCTTATTTTATTGTTTCTCTTTCCAAATGATGGTTTTCATGTACCAGATTCACCAATATATACTATTAAATGTTATTGTTTTATATCAATATTGTAAAAATTGACGTGTAAAAGTGCAGAATACATCTCTTTATGTCCTATGCCTACTTGCAAAATAAACGAATTGAATTAATTACACACTATTAAACTAATAACAAGCTTTCACTTATAGTTAAACACAATTACATATATAACAAATAAAAAGAGAGAAAAAACGAATATACTATTAATCCAAAAATGATTAATTAATAAATAGCTAGGCTCTATACGGATAAGCTGAACACACTTCCTTACCCGAAGTGCTGTACTATCATTAAACATATCAACATCTATGCTTAGGTCATTAGACTTACTCTATTGAAGAACGCTGGACGTGCGTGGAAAAAAAGGCAAAATTAATAAATTATAAAAATTGATTGTATGAAGGGGCTGGATGCTCACACGCACTTACTTGTATTTACTGCAGGTGGTCTTGGGCTTTCCTTGGGTTGCTAGGTTAAGGAAGCAACAACTATAAAGGAAACATAATGAAACTTTTCTGCCAAATTTTATGCAGATCAATTCAGTAATATAGGGCATGAAAGACGGAGAGACAGACATAGGTACATACTGTCAAAGCTACGTTCATATTTATAATACAGTACGGTATCATCACGACCGTTGCCCTTGCGGGGTGGTCAGATACCACGCTTTTGTAAGGAACGAGTTCACATTTAGCCAACTTTACTATAGGCCCATTATGACAAGTGGCAAGCTCGTCAATGTTCCTAAAGTACCAAACTCGAGAAATATCACAAACCGAATCCAGGAATCGAACCCGGTACCTCCGAGTCTAAATCCACGAACTTAACTGCTAGACTACGGAGGCAGTCAATATTATAATATTAGTATGGATACAAAATAAGGAAAGGCATGCTTCGATGGTATGTTAAAAGAATGAGCGAAGAGAGATTGACGAACCAGAATTATAATGAGAAAGTTGTGGGTTTAAGAGGCCCTGCCAGACCAAGACTCACCTATGACGATTATATAAATAAAACAATAGCTGAAATAAGTATCATCATCACGACCCTTTCCCTTTCGGGGTGGTCAGAAACCACGCTCATAAATAAGCGGATTCACATTTAGCCAACTTTACTATAGGCCAATCATGACAAGTGGCAAGCTCGTCGATGTCTCTAGCGTACCAAACTCGAGAAATATCACAAATAAATTAAATATTTACATTAAAGTAAAAGTAAAGTAAAGTAAAAATCGTTTATTGAAGCAAAAGTAAATTGAGTTACAAAATTTGGTACAGGAAAAAAATAATCAAAACAAGTAAGCAAGAAAGAGATACAGAACTCTGCTCCCCAAACCATTATGTTGTATCTTGGGGAGCAGTCTTCGCTACAATTTTAGTTGATACTCGTACATAAACATTCAGCGCTATTAGCAGTGCAAAATATATCCTACATCACACTCGGTGGAGGAAACAAAAAAAAAAACAACATTTACACCCCCTGCCTCCACAGAGTGAGGTATAGGTACCTAACTTAGGCGTCAGTTACTTTACAATACAACCTAACCAAATAACATAAATACTCACTCAGATTTGCCACAAAACGACACTGACACTGCCACAAAAACTATAAAATTAAAATTAAACATTAATAAATATTTTTGTGTCCCGACCAGGAATCGAACCCGGTACCCCCGAGTCAAAATCTACGAACTTAACCGCTAGACCACAGAGGCAGTGAAATAGAGTGCATTAAAAAGCCATCGAAACGAAACGAAATGTATGACGAGGTCGATGAATGTTGTAGAAACGAAAGAGGTATGTCGTGATCGTGACAAATGGCGCTCAATTGTCTCTGCCTACCCCGCAAGGGATTTAGCATGAAGATATGTATGTATGTACAATTTTGGTGTGGCATACTGTATTATGAGTATGAAAAACATTCCGTTATTATTTAGTAGGAGCAGCCAAACTTAATTAGCGGTTATTGGATTTTCCTCGTTGAATATTCTATCGGCTTTGAGGTGAAAACTTAAATTCATTTATTATGTAGTGCCTAGAATGATTGGGGCTAATAGTTTGGTAAATAAATTTTAAGAATATAATTGGTATTTTGTTTATTCACGTGGAAATTTTAATTTAAAGTTAATTAAGCTATTCATAATAAACTAGAAATGAAGTCCGTGTCCCTCGCCAACCCGTCTAGCCAGACGAGTAGACCAATTCTCCAGAAAACAGGTCAGAATATGCACCCACATACCGTAGTCACCAACTCTTCGAGTACGTATAAATTTGGGGACTCATACATCTGTCGCACAATAAAGATGTGGCAATGCTCTTTCATTCTGGAACACTTTAAGCAAAGTGTAAAAAAGCATCTAGTCAAGCCGGCATAATGTTATGGACTGATGTCAGTCATGAGTGTCTGATTCCTGTTGCTAACATTCGTAGACCTCGCGCGCCACTTACCATCAGGTGGGCGCAAGGTCACATGTCGTGCTAGTATATACGAGTATATAAATTTATTGAGGATCCAACAGCGTTTTTACTTAAATAAATTAGGTACTTACAAATAAACATTTTAGGCCATTAACAGGATTGCACATATAATATTAACACTATGACAAGTGATACAAAATAAAAAGTAGTCAAATTTATAATGTCAAATGTTAAAATTGATTGCATAAAATTAATAAACCCTAAATTTTATTTTAATCAGATAAAAATATTACAATTACCTTTACACTAAAATTATGGTGCTGCATGGTGTAAGTGTATGTGTGTGTTTTTGTTTGTTATAAAACATATATATACCCATCATCCACCTCAAAAGATTTTCTAAAAGATTCCGCAAAAGCTTGTTTAATTGTATGCAGACCTGCTTAGGCTTAATATAATTATTTCAGTAAGTGGTACAAAAGTTTGCAGAAATTCTTCTCGCACCAATAGTCAATGCTTAAAGCTAAAGAACTGTGGTGGCTCGGTTGTATAAACGGTTTCCAATCCAAAAAGGAAAGCGACATTTACCAAAACGAAATACTTTTCTTACGTACATTTGTCATACATTAACAACACCACCTTTCCCGTGCCTGGGAAATCACGTTTACCCGTCGGTCTCAGTTCCACTAATGCTAACTTGTGAAAACGTTAACAAATTGACAGCGTGGCAAGTGTTGGCCACCACCATGTTCTGGAAGGCCCACCTCCAACAGTGGAGGTCTAGGACGGTGTTCTAGAGGCTGAAATAAAAACTGAGTATTAAATCCCTTTCTGTTTTTTTTAAATACATAATTGTTATAGTTTGTTCTATATTTATAAAAAAAACTGCCACCGTGGTCTAGCGGTTAAGTCCGTGGATTTAGACTCGAAGGTACCGGGTTCGATTCCTGGTCGGGACACAAAAATATTTATTAATGTAAATTAATATTTAATTTATTTGTGATATTTCTCGAGTTTGGTACGCTGGAGACATCAACGAGCTTGCCACTTGTCATGATTGGCCTATTGTAAAGTTGGCTAAATGTGAATCCGCTTATTTATAAGCATAGTTTCTGACCACCCTGAAAGGGAAACGGTCGTGATGATGATATAAAAAAAAAACATATTTATAGATATTGTCATGATTGGCCTATAGTAAAGTTGGCTAAATGTGAATCCGCTTATTTATAAGCGTGGTTTCTGACCACCCCGAAAGGGAAACGGTCGTGATGATACTGTACTGGGCAATTTTTGCCACGCTGGCCAGAGGGGTTGGTGACGGTTCTATTCTTATAGATACGAACTCGTAATTGTTGTTTTTAGGTTTAACTAGTTTTTTAACTATGAATAATTTAATTTAGGATCAAGTTAATGCCGGACGAGCGACGAGTTCTACAGACCAAGCAAAAGAAGAAGACATGCAATCCAGTTTTTGACGAATCCTTCGTTTATCAAGTAAGTAAACATATTAATTAACTTAGATCAAACTTAATAAATTAATTTGACATAATGTCAATGGAGAATACTTTTAACACCTCCGATTCGCGGATGACATAGTCAACATGGCCAGCTCGCTCAACGATCTGCAGAAAGCTAAACTGCTTAAATGAGGCTTTCAAGCGGGTTGATTTCGGCATGATCTTGGCAAGAGAAAAGCCATGTTCAACGACAATATCAAGTCGAGACCAATCTGCATTAGTCTCTTTAGTTAGGCGCAGCACACTTTAGCAAAGAAGCCGACAGCGGCATTTAGCTAGGATGGGCGGCATTTGGGAAACTCCGGCAAATCCTCTCATCGTCCATCCCACAATGTCCAAAGACAAAAGTCTTCAACCAGTGCGTGCTCCCCGTAATGTCGTAACGGATCTGAGATGTGGACACTACTGACAGTGGGTTTGGTCCACAAGTCAGCGAGCTATGAAGAGAGCTATGCTTGGTATTTCTCTGATGGATAGAATAAACGTTGATATTATTATACCAACATTTCCTGAATACAAAAACAAAATAATAAATGGTAATCAAGACCGTATCCCTTACGAGTCTTACTGGTCTTGGGCTTTCCTTGGGTCGCTAGGTTAAGGAATTTTGAAATAAGGATAATAAGAATAGAAGCCTGCCGGCGGCAACAGCAACTGTAAAGGAAACGTAATGAAACGAATAGCTTATGTCCGTTCCTGGGTTCCAAAGCACATTTCAACCAAATTTTATGCAATTCAAGTCAGTAATATAGGGCATGAAAGACTTTCATACCCTTAATACATTACAGTATCATCACGACCGTTTCCCTTGCGGGGTGGTCAGAAACCACGCTTTTATAAGGATCGAGTGCACATTTAACCAACTTGGCCTATCATGACAAGATTGCCTCTCGTCAATGTCTCTAGCGTACCAGAATTCGAGAAATATCTCTTTTTTTTTTAGTTTTCTACAAGATATTAAACACAGCAGCGTTTAAATCCACGGTATTAACTTAAATACAAATAAATATGAATTATCACTTGAGGTGAAACTCAGTAAGATGTACTTGAAAAATAAAAGCTAGGCGAAAATAAATTAGCTATCTAAAAATAAATTAAGATACTTAGCGCGAGCTTCTCAAAATTAAATCCAAGTGTAAAAGAAAACCTTCACAAGGACTTCATTAGGTATTCTTGGCGCTTCTATTTTGATCTTTTCACAGGAATCATTTTGACACTCCCTTTCCGGACCTTGAGACGTTAAAACATGATTAAATATTGTTTCTAAAGCTACAGCTACGAGTACATGTTTATTACTAGACGAGTGGACTGTATGGTTGGGGATTTGATAACGAAACAGCTACGTGAAGTCCAAATAAATAGGCAGAAGCACTTACCACTTCCAGCAGCAGCTGACTACATCTCAATGGAGTCGACCCCAGGGTTCCAGAAGAAGACCAGCTCTTCTGGTGCTAAAATTCTTTTCACAAAAAAACCAATAATCTAAGTAACATTTCCGATCGATAGATACACGCGCGTAGCTACGCAGCAGACACTGCTGCAGCACCGAAAAATAAGCACACGCGGTGTGACGTCACGAAACCGTAGAAACACTAAATTGTAGAAGTCTGCCGCCGACCGAGGCTGAGGTGCGACTGGTACCCTCCGATGGGTCACAGAACTGGCTTTAACAAACTGGCACAAAGCATGCGTGTTAAAACATGTTTAATAGGTATATTATTAAGCTTAAAACTAGTAAGCTTTAGCCGACAAATGTAAACAGTTGCTCCGCCTCACAAGGGATACCGTCGTGATGTTACTTTACTTTTAATTATTCATCTTCTTAGTCGCTACACTCTTGGCAGAATGGTCGTGGTTGTTACTTGAATGTTAGTGGCACGCTTAACAAGCCGTCGCCACTTCTCTCGAACCTCAGCCTTCCTAGCACGCTCATGTAGGGGGTGATACATTGCTGCTTTAACATAGTCAGTCCATCTCATCGGAGACCTACCACGCATTCTCTTGCCATCGACTTTTCCCTGAACTACCAGGCGCTCAATGGATGTATTTCCACGACGCGACACGTGTCCGAAGAAAGTGAGAATGCGTGATTAAGTTATTTGAAACTTGTTTCAAGCGGTGTTATATGTATAAATATCACAATGGCAATTTTCCTTAAAAGAAAAATTGGCATTTCAAATCATTGCAAATGGCACATACTTTCAACGACTGGAATCAGACAACAGAAACAATGTTAGCAACTGGAGTTACACTCATAATTGGCATTAATAATTATAAATAATTTAATTTAATCTTTTTATTTATTATTTTAATAATATTGTAAAAAATTGACAATATCCAAGTGTTACATGTGAACCATATGGAAATAAATATTTTGAATTTGAATTTGAAAATTAGCCGGCTTGACAGGGCATGACGGCAATTCGAGCCTGATCCCGGAAAAACACTTCACTAAGTTTATCGACACGAGCGGTGGATACTTCCCGCCCCGGCAGACTGGGCAAATTACCACCATCAGTCCGCCTACCACCTATTTGTTGTTCTAGTTGAAAGTATGTGCCATTTGCAATGATGTCAAATGCCAATTTTTACTTTCAATGAGAACTAATATACAATATTAGTTTGCTTGCCATGGTGATATTTATATAAAAATAACACCGCTTGAAACAAGACTGATAAAAATATGTGCAATGCTGTGTAAATTATACCCCTTATATATAAAACCCTTATAAAGAAAATTATAATAAAATATAAAGGCATTTGATTTAACTTTTAAGTGAAAAATTGTATAAAGCAAAATATCAAAGAGGACTGCCTCGTATATACAAAATATCCTGCGAACTGTAACACATTTCGCGTCAGTTGAATAACATAACTTGACATGACAAGAATGAACTATGAAATACATTTTATGAAATACACTACCTACAACAAAAGGTAATTGAAAACTAGAGCAAATAAATATTACAATAATATTACTAGGTACGAATAGTTACTGCATATTTATATTCTCTATAAACTTTGTCTAGCATTGCTTAGATTTATTTAACGCATAAAATAAATAAATATTTCCAGACAGGTCACACAGCGCTATCTAATTTCCGTGGTAAGCTATGAGGCTTGTGTTACGGAAACTAGATGGATGGTTGATAAACTACATATTATACTTTATTTTTTTGTGAATATATACATATTATAGATATAAACACCCAGACCGAGACAAATTATACAAATGGTTCGGGCATGTTGAGAGGATAAATGAAGAAAGATTGACGAACCAGATATACGAGTATAATGCGAAAGCCCTGGCAGATCAAGACTCACATATTACGATTAAATAAATAAAACAATAGCTGAAAGTGCATTAAAAAGCCATTGAAACAAAAGGGCATGTATGAAAAGGTTGATGAAAGTCGAAGAAGCGAAAGAGGTATGTCGTATCGTATGTGACAAGTGGCGCTCAATTGTCTCTGCCTATTCTGCAAGGGATTTGGCGTGAAGATATGAATTTACCTATGTATGTATGTAACGCTTTTGCATCCCTTTTGCTCGCACAATCCAATATTTTCTTACATGTTTCAAGTGTGAGTGTACTTTTGAGAAAAGTTGTCTAATAACTTACTAGGAAATAAAATTACGCACATTTTAGAGATATATTAACGGAATTACACAGTATTTGGTTGGGTAGGGAGAGGAGTAGAATTGTGGATGGTAAACGTGTTATAGCGCAATAAAATAAAAAGGGGGCCTGCTTTTTAAACCAGCCTATTGTCGGTCGCAAGCCCGAGACACTATTCTTCTCATTTCTTACCCACACACGATGGACCCAGCACCTGCACGGTAAATTCATGGAATGCTTAGAAATGTGTCCTCTCTCTCTCTCTCTCTCTCTCTATAGATTTGTTTTTAGTAAAATCGTTTTATTGATCGTGCTATTTTCCTCTGTCTAAAATTAGGTACCAATATGAAAGTGAAAATATGTCTAAAATGTCCGTAATTTTATTTCCTAGAAAGTTAATAGACTACGTTTCATCAAAGGTACATTCGGAATTGAATAATCTTGAAATGTTGTATTGGGCATACATGAGGGATTCAAAAGTTAACGCTTAGTTAACCCTCTTAAGACTCAAACAACAATATGTTACGGCTAAAATCCAAGTGCGGTCACACACACACACACGGTTCGTGCCGATAAACACAGTTCCATAACTATTCCCGTCTTCAACTTGGTGCTCTCAGCGCTCTGTTGTTACTGAGTTTTGGCTTGACAGACGTTCCAGTAGCTTTTCCAAACGCTTTGAGTATTTGATGGCGTCGAATAACCAAAGACAAGGACGCGGGTCAAAACAAGTGAATCACAAGTGGATGTAGGTCTTCTCAAAGGCTCGCCACTTAACGCGATCTTTCGCCACCCTCACCCAGCCCCACCAGCAGCTTCAGGACATCCGCCCATCTACCGGGGGGTCGTCCCACTTTGCGTCTTCCCGTACGTGGTCTCCACTCTAGAGCCCGTTCGCCCCATCGTTCGTCGGTTCTACGGCAGATATGTCAGCCCATTGCCACTTCACCTTGCTAATTTTAAATGTCAGTAACTTTCTTACTCTGACGAATATCAAAGTTTCGAATTCTATCCATTAGAGAAATACCAAGCATAGCTCTTTCTATCGCTCGCTGAGCAACCTTACATTTATGGTCAAAATTCACTATCAGTGTCTACGTCTGTGCATCGTACGACATTACCGGGAGGACGTACTGGTTAAAGACCTTC
Source organism: Tinea semifulvella (assembly GCA_910589645.1). Lineage (NCBI taxonomy): Eukaryota > Metazoa > Arthropoda > Insecta > Lepidoptera > Tineidae > Tinea > Tinea semifulvella. Next base: position 11,784,097 of record OU342599.1, read on the forward strand.
GTCATTAAATATTGTGGTATGGACGACGAGAGGACGTGCCGGAGTTTTGCCGGAGTTTTGCCGCTTATCCTAGCCATAGCGTCTGAAGTTAATCCAAGCATCAAATCTGATATTTTAATATCAACAGCTCCGTTTTATTAAATATCCAATTTTGTAGTGTACCTTAATTATTTAGTTTAAAGTTTTAAACGAGAACGGAGTAGCAGGCAAAAGCTACTTCTTAATAAATAAAAATATCCACTTCCCCATAAATCTTATATAAAAACTTTTTTCTCAAAGGTCAGCTGCTTTAAGGCATTAATACGCCCTTGTTAACTTAAAGTTATTTACGCAATAAAGAGTAAAAAATACTAATTCTTCGTCACAAATGTTAACTATAATTTTACTCGAAAGTTAATTAAATAACATTCTTGAAGTAGACACAGAGCATGGTTGTATGTTACAGTTTAAACCATCCCTGGTTTACCAAACTATGGTTTAGTTAAATTAATTAGAGGTTTAACATGACAGCCACTAGGACTGGAGTTGCAGACCTCAACTGCTGGAATTTGGCTTTCCAGAACACATTTCTCAGACGGGTTGTAGAAAGATTCCACAAATTGGTATTATCGGAATGGGGACATACGATTCATAACTGTCCCTAAAAAAATAATTTCTGGCCCACACTCGCTCTGATCAGAAGGGTTGAAGAGGGTATCATGTATTTTTTTTAAATGACAATAAACGATTCCATAAGTTGATATTAGTGGAACCGGAACCGAGACGGGTTAACGTGCTATTCGAAGGTGTTGTAAATTTATGACAAATGTACTTAAAAAAAGTGCAATTGTTATTGGTACAACCGACCTTTTGAGGAAACTTTTTCAAGGTAAGCGTTCTTACAACGAAGCTACCACCGTTTTTCCATTCCATTGCTGCGCACAGATACGTTACGCTCCATGGAGCGTCATGACTTAGCTTCGCTTTGTATGAAAACAAACTAATTGTGTCATTCGTGTGTAGCGTGTGCGTGGATTGCAGTGAAATAGCCTTTTTTTGCCGTAATACCCAGTCAAGCCGGCATAGTGTTAGGAACTGATGTCAGTCATGAGTGTCTGATTCCAGTTGCTACTATTCATGAACCTTGTATTCCGCTTACCATCAGGTGGACGCAAGGTCACATGTCGTGCTAGTATAATTAAAAAAAAAACTAATTTGAATTCTTAAGTAAAACTATAAAAATATTTAGATTAACAGTCTAGCATGTTTTAGAACGCCTTTAAAGTATTGTTGCAGACTCTTGAAAAATATAGCTATAAATTTTTAAAAAATGTAGTGTCCCAACCAGGAATCGAACCTCGTACCTAGCTCCAGGGACTTAACCGCTAGACCACGGAAGCAGTCAATATTTATGATAATAAAATTAAACCAATGTTTTTGCCATATATTTCTTGTCAATAAGGCTAGAGAGAGACGAATCAAGTTGTCACGTACACACACGCACACATATACACAAATAATTTGTGAATGTGTTGTTGTGCTCATCTTTCATTGCGCGACCTGTAGGCACTTGCCTACTTATTAGTTTGAATCGGACTTAAGTTGTTCGCTTCGGTCTCCAATATCGAAGTTAGTTTGTTAGTAAGTACTCGTAAATGTTATTCCATAGGTTACTTGAGTAAACTTCATTAGGTACAGTTTATCATTCATCATTACAGCCCCTAGATCACAGCGCCCTACACCTCCACTGCTGGAGATAGGCCTTCCAAAACATATATCTGGAAAATTTGGCCTACTCTCGCGACGCTGGCCAGACGGCTTGGCAAGGATATGATGTCAATTATTAATGACAATTTATTAACGATTCCAGAAGTTGGTATTAGTGGAACCGGGACCTAGAGGCGCGGAAACGGTGGTGTTGTAGATCTATGACAAATGTACGTAAGTGTACATGCCGGGTGGGTTTGAAACGACCTTTGTAGGATTTGAGGAACGCGTTCTTACAACCGATACACCACCGCGCTTAAGGTACAGTTAGCAAAAATAATTTCCTTGAATATTATCAGTGTGCAGTTTAGTCAAATTGCCACCGTAAGTTAGATTATATCGCGTCAAAGGCGCGTTTAGGACGACACGGGAACGATGCTGTTGTAAATCTATGACATTTATTGCTCGTTATACAAGGGGCGGACAGAAATTATCTGAAAGCCAACCTTAGGGACAATGTAGACCATTTCACATGTAAGGTAGGTCCAATTAATTTTACCAATATGGTAAATACATTATTACTATTATTAATAATAATATTACTAAACTACTTACTAATAATATATATACCTACGTATAGTAAGAAAGGTTTATTTCTTATTGGTATAAGCCGAGATTCAAACTGCGGACTTGTTTGGATTTTAAGGAAAGCAGAGAAACCGAGACACTACCGCAAAGCTTAATAACCCTCTTAAAATTAACAATTAAATTATTAACGTTTTTGCTCAGGTGCCGCCTGGCAAGTTAGAGGGCCTGACGTTGAAGCTGTCAGTTTTGGACGCAGGACGAGTGGGGAAGGGAAAGCAGCTCCTAGGTCATGTCATGCTGCCACTTATAGAACTGGATGGGGATTCACCAGACGAAGAACCACAACTTTACAAGTTGGATATTGAAAAGGTTAGTTAAAAGAATGGAGACCGACGCTCCACCAGTAACTCTAACATACTTGTATATACAAGATTAACTAAATTTCTAAAAAGTACACTCAGACCTGCCTCCGTAGCGGTTAAGTCCGTGGATTTAGACTCAGAGGTAACGGGATTCCTGGTATTCAGTAATATTTCCTAATTTAAATTTCATTCATTCATTCATTACAGCCCCTAGAACAAAGCGTCCTAGACCTCCACTGCTGGAGATGGGCCTTCCAGAACTGGAGAATTTGCCTACACTCGCCACGCTGGCCAGACGGCTTGGCGAGGATATGATGACAATTTTATTAACGATTCCACAAGTTGGTATTAGTGGAACCGGGACCGACGGCTTAACGTGCTCTCCAAGGCACGGGAACGGTGGTGTTGTAAATCTATGATAAATGTACGTAAGAAAAGTGTATTATTCATTGGTACATGCCGGGTGGGTTTTAACCGACCTTTGTAGGATTTAAGGTACGCGTTCTTACAACCGAGCCACCACCGCGTCTATATATATATATATATATTGTACAATTTGTAAGTGACTTAGCGAAGTCAGATGAACCTTAAAGGTTTTTGTGAACAAAAACGGCACTGTTTTTATATTGATGTATTTTGGAAACAATATATAAAAAAAAAGGTTTTGCAGGAAATCCAGGAACAACCATCGGATCTTGGCGAGATCCTCGTGTCCCTCCTTTACAATGAGAACCTTCATCGTTTGACCGTAACCGTCATAGAAACCCGCGGCCTCAAGGTTAGATCTTATGAGATTATGAATAGTTAACCAACTATGTGATTACATAATCCAATTGCTTATTGCTCGTTGTACTATTAAATTATGATTGATGATTATGTGATGTCTAAATCCATGTACCAGCGTACGAGTACTTGCTTAGTGATGAACTGTTTGTTAGATAATTATTATAGCAACCGGCAGATAAAAAGAGTGATGGCCGGCAAGTGCGCAGAAATTTTTAAATGCTGCTATCTCCTAGATTTATTATACGGGGTGACTTTGTATTGCCTTAGGACTAATATGCGATTCTGTTGATAGAACCAATCAATTTTTCCTACAAAACCATATGTCGAAAATCACTTTTTTTAGCTTCTCCATACAAATTGGCTATTTTAAAATTATGGTTTCTTAGAAAATTAACGTAAGACCATACAAAATCACACAGTATAAATATATATATTGATTTGTATACATCTTGGAGATCTATAAATAATTAAATAAATAAAATCGAATATTTGTTTCTGACGCTTCGGCTCCTTAACACGTTGAAGGACAGTACCGCCTATAGACGGCAACTCAATTTTTGTGATATGACAGAACGCCTGTCGACGTCCGACATTACGAATCTATAAAAATCAGTACGTCACAAGGCGTACCATTTTCATACTACCACAAGAAGCGCCACTCTGTACTGTCGCCATAGATATAGTTAAGATTATCGTACTGTCACTAAATCGTATAAAAACATTTCTCTGAAAAAAAGCGTGACCACACACCCATTGACAATTTACTTTACCTTGCTACACTACACGTATATGTCTATAGGCTATGTATAAAAAAAGGTAGTGTTCTAGATGGGTTTGCCGGTAGGTTAGTACTGTCCGTCAATGTGTTAAAAAGTACAGTCGCGGATACATGTATTTAACATTGTTACAAGCTTTTTTTATTTGTTAATTGTCTTGGTTATAGTGATAAGTATATTATTGAATGTAAAGAATGATGAAATTGGAACGAGATGGAAAAATAATAATTAAAGGAAAAATCCGACCGCAGGAAGTGTCATTTTATTTAAAAACTAGTAACAATACATAAATTACATATTTTTAAAATCATCATCATAACCCCTACAACACTTCTAGCCCTACACTAATGCAGATGGGCCTTTCAAAAATTTCTGAGGAATTTGGCCGAGGGTTTTGACGGGCCAAATTTTCCAAAAATATGTTTTTCTCCAGCAGTGGAGGTCTAGGACTATGTGTTCTAGGAGCTGTGATTATGATGGCCGGTCACTTAAATGGCCTCAATACAATTTCTGTTTTTTTAAGGACTATTTTACCGCCCCTTAGAAGTTATTTATGGTTATTATAGATGAAATAAAAGAGTTTATTGTCCTGCATGAACTAGAAAAAAGATTGATATTTATAAAAATGTTAATACCCAACAGCTGGATCAAACATCATCAGGCAAGAGAGAGATGGTTGTCCGCGTAACACAGGAGCGAGCATGTCGTGGGGTGCGCGCGCGCAGAACTGCACCTGTCGACGTTGCCGATGGAGGCAGCGCTCTCATCTCTGAGTGCTTCCACTTCAGACTTAGAGCTGATGAGCTACACACCACCAGTGTCACGCTACAGGCCATACAACCACAATCGGCTATATCCAAAGGTTAGCTTTCGATCAAGTTGCAAGGGAGTGTTGCTATTTGTCATTCTATTTTTTTTTAAGTAATCAATCAACACAAACCAGGGTGGTTAGAAACCAGAAAAAAGGGATTTACATTTATTTTACTCTCATAAGAAGAGGCAAGCTCATCCTTCAGATTCAGTCTGGTACGTCTCTAGCATACCAGTCTGAAGAATTTAAAGATGAAAAGTTTTCGACCAGTAATCGAACTCAGCACCTCGGCGTTATGTCTACAGCTTAAGAACGGTTTAGGTTTGCATCAAATTAGGCCTTAAGGCTACAAGTACTTTGTAATTATATGCAACAATTAATAGGTTTTAATTATTCGTCTACCACGAACACAAAAAAACCACTCTGTAGTAATATTTAATACATTATTTATTGCGCAATGAATTTCGAATGTCGGAATTAAATTTGCAAGTTAATTGTTGATTTGGGCTTACAAATATTTAACAGTTAATGAATGAATTGGAATAATTTATCAATACCAAATTAATGAAATAACCATAGATTAGAGATAAATGAGTAGTAATGCAACTGAATGACGACTCATTTAGTTTTAATAAAACATAATTTAGGAATCACAAGTATTTAAACTAAGCTGAAAAAAATGTATATCGATGATCTTTATTGGGTCATAGTCAACGTCAAAATATATTTATACACATAAACCTATTACGGACATTTGTGACACCTCATTAATTTAATTATTTTTATTGATTGTGCTCCTGCCAGTGGATGACTAAGCAGGAAAGTGGTCCAAAGTGTAAGCAGCTTAGCAGAAGCGGCTTAATTGGGTACTGAAATTTGTTATTGAATGGTATAATCGATATCGTTAGTGCGGCAGCTTCCTAATGCTTAAAACTGCAAATAGAAACCCTGTAGCACAACCTGTTATTAAAGTCACTACAGTCATATAGGTTATAACATATATCACACAACATATCATATAGCCAAATAATGAAATTATCCAAACACTTTAAACATAAAAAATACAATAAGTTTATTTGTTCAAAAATTTACAATTTCATTTTGGAGGAACTCTGATCCCCAGACTAGAATTATTTGGGTTAAACTGAAGATCAGTATTTTCCTTGGTTACATTTTATTATTTATAAATGTTATGCCTTCTATATATTTATATAGAACGCTGACCAACCCTCGCGATAAAATTGCTAACGGACGTCATTCACACAGAGGCCGACGAGCGGCAGCCACCTCTGCCCGGCCGGCTAAATATTCGTAAGCCGCCACAAACCACACAAATTTGGCAAGTTTCCGTCTAACCGGTTCGTGTCCGACGAATGTACCGAACGTCGCCAGGACCGGACCAACTTCTGTTAGGGATCTAGCTCGTGTCCGGAGAACGCTTCGAATCGAACGTCCGCGCGGACCGTACCTACCTACTTCTCTCTACTAAATTATTTTGTAAAATACCCGCGATATATCTGTTACTCTTAATATATCTGATACTGCAGGAAACCATCATCACAAATATACATATATAGGAGGTACCGGGTTCGATTCCTAGTCAGGTGTAATAATTTATTTAATTTAGTTGTGATATTTCCCGAGTTTGGTACGCTAGAGACATTGACGAGCTTGCCATTTGTCACGATGGGCCTATAGTAAAGTTGGCTAAATAAAATAAAAAATAAATTAAAAATGCGTGGTTTCTGACCACCTCGAAAGAGATACGGTCGTGATGATACTTAACTTTACTATATAAATAGATAAACCTACAGAAATATTTAGCTTTTAACAAGTAAGCTAACAAAGATTTACAGAGCTTAAGGTCTTGAGTTCAGTTTTATCCTTTTTTAACGCTTCTCTCTAATTGCATCTATCAGATTAAGATGGTCTCTAAATCTGAAGTAACAAGAACAAATCCTTCAGGGCCACCTACACAAACTTAATTAAAACTCAACGAGAGTTTAATGTCAACTTATACTATACTAAGGCCACGGTATGATGGCCGTTTCGTCTACTCGTGAAATTTCGTCACAATTTTGTGAAATAAAACAGTTTTATGGGTTTAATTTGTGGGGCCTATGCCCAACACAATATACGAATTTATTAAAAAATATACTTCGCACAATAATGGTTTTTTCGAAGTAAATTCATTAAACATAAATAAAAGGCTACCTAAATAATTAATTTAAAATAATCTAAACTATAAATTAAAAATATCCTCTAGAGACGTCCCATCCGAGATAGTCCCAAGGTTATTTTTGACATAAGGTCGCATGTACTTATAAAATGTAAATGTATTTAGATTATAATTATTATTGTAAATTAATTATGGGTTTATAAATGCCTGTTTTTTTTTAATATAAATTCAAGCGCACAACATTAGCAATCGAGGTCTCGCCGCGTGTTCGCGCAATTCTGTGGTACAAAACAATATCGTACGACGAACTGTGACAAAGTGTGTGTGATCGCAATTTATGGACTGGGGTGAGCTTGCCCTACATTTCCCTATTCTTATTTACGTTTACTACTTGTCGGTTTACACGCAGCATTTTGCGATATATATAGTTTTACGATAGTGTCCGTGAAAACTGTCATCATAGTGTGGCTTTAGTGTAGGTAATTCTCCAGTGTATTTTCGAGCAAATTTTGTGCAAAGACCACGACATTTTGTTTGGCGATTCTGCACTTGAAGTTTTAACGAAGTTTTTGTGTCGCTTAAAGCAAATTATTTTGTTAATCAGAACATAACCGAGCAGTATAGTTTTATGTTTTCACTAAAAGTCTGCTTCGGGAACCTTTTTTGCACTTTGGAAATTCGGATAAAATACAGCTATGAAATAAACCCTGCGAAAAATTTGCGAAAACTGGCAAAAAATAACATGTTCAAACTCCAGTTTTAGATTATATACACCAAAGATGTGTGAGGAAGCTGAGTGCTGTTCGAGGAACATATTTAACAATATATATTTAAATATTTTTAAAAAATGACAATACAATCAAACCAAACCGTGAAATAAAAAAGAAGAACGTTAAAAATGAATGTCTTAAATTAAAAAAGTAACAAACCGCTCCAAAAGCAACGCTTAGAAACATTAGTTTTAAGGATGGATTCAACACTTCCAAACTTGCAAAAAATGTTCTCTGATCATAGCGAAACTTGGACTAATCGACACAGAAAAGAATACAGGTGATATATAGAGGTATACTCGTAAAATTCATTTTCGGCATATGTGGATTTTTTATATTTACCTTTCCACTGACAAAATAGAAAAGCGAGAGGCGCAAGCGACGCACTGCAATATTAAAACTATCTTAATAGTGGCTGTACACTCGCGACCGAGAGCTCTCGGTATCTGTCCCGGGAGCACTTTCGTTCGTCGTTCGAGAAACCTCTTGGTCGAGAGGCTTGTGTTCTAGCGCGGCCATGTACACTCAGATCAGTTGCAACACCACGGGACACTCGGTGGGAAAATCCGACACGGTATCAAGAGCTAGCGAGAAATATACCGAGACAACCCGTGCCTAAGCGAGCGCTACTATATAAACTCTCGCACTTGCTCAGTCTCGCTCTAGACGATGAGTTGGCACACAGGGCCAACAGTAAAGTGAGACGGTTATAGAGTGTTAGTCTGTTGGCACTTTGAGGTCTCCTTATGAGGCCCCACAGTGAATTGGACACAATCGGGTTATTTACCAGCACTGCTAGAGATCCCGGACGGTTTAAGAACCGAATCTATAAAATATAAACTAATTATAGAAAATTAATTGTTGACACTGAAATAGACAATCAATATTTCTAATTACGTTTGTTCCCTCTTTGATATTCATATAAATTGATCAGTCTGAGAGCATCCATTAGCCCTACCGGCGACACTACAGGCTGCCAACAAAGGAATGCATAATCAATTCATCGAGTGGTGTCGATCAATTATTGCCATCGTTTCTCTCACCTTATAACAGTACACTCAGCGACATATAAATATTAACTCACCAATCATTTCATTTATTATTATTATTAGCCTCGCTATACAGAGGGGAAATGTTACCAGTCTACTTAAGAATGTCTCTAATGGGACGTCCTGTCACAAGTTTAAATAAATAAAAAAGTGACTTAGGTGTGTGGAAGCGTCAGCGAATGCCAGAGGCGAAAACAGTCAGTAGCATCTTCCAACGCACATGAACAGGATTTCGGACTTAGCTGCTGTATAAAATAGCAACGTCAAGGGCCGAAATTCTACAGACAATAAAATGTAGAAGAGAAGAATAGATGAAGAGAACCAAAGAATTTGAAAAACAAAAAAAAAACAAATTAAACGTCTCTCGAGGACATTAGTTTATTTTATTCCGGTCATGTTTAATGATTAAGATTTGGTTGTATTTTATAACTATTACTGTAACAAAAAAAATCTAGGCCTAATAATATCTTCAACTACTTAATTAAATATTTTTTACACAATTATATTATTATTTTTAGACGCTAAAATACTAATATATATATTGTTTAAAAAAAAATGGAACACCATTTATTCATTCGAAACAAAAAACGTGTCGCAACTTGATGACAGTGCGCTAAAACATTATGTCGTATATAACTAAACGGGTGCCGCAGCCGAAAGCGTAGAGTCTGCCAAGCAGCGCAATTACGTATCTAGGAGTATAATCAAAGACTACGTGTTAGTGTCGTTTGCTGTAGAGACTCTAGGCGTGTGGAGTTTAAATGCTAAAACATTTTTTTTTTAATATTACCCTCCTTGTATGCTCCGGTGTCAAGAGTGTGATTCTTTCCTCGCTCAGAGTATCAGCATAGCGACTCAGCGAAAAAATGCGGCCAGCGTTCTTGCCACCATACTACTATATTACTATCACGGTACTACGAGGTGCTGGCAGTGAGACCAAACAAGATACGAATCAATTATAATTATTGTTTCTGAAGTCTAGTCGTTTTTTTAGAGAGATATACGCCTAGCGTGCCTATTTTTGTAATAAAAGATAGCGATTGGTTGTTGTTAGATAGAAACTACAATATATTAAAATTTCTACTAAAACTTTAATTATAAAATAATTTTGTTATGTCAGTTTTGTTGACTGTACATTCTCGTAGTAAGGTGAAGTTTCCACGCCAATTTAGCACTTTGATATGCAAGTTATTATGATAGGAACACTATGCTAACAGTTGCATAGCTTCAATATTGCAGAATGCTTTAAGGTTAAATCAAGTTTAATAAATGGCATAAATCGTAGTTTAAAAATACCGCATAATCATCACAGCCCCAAGAACACAGGGTCCTAGACCTCCACTGTTGGAGATTTGCTTCCCAGGAATTGTTCTGGAGAATTTGCCCTACACTTGCCAGTTGTCCAGGCGGGTTGGCGAGCCCACTATTCTTCTCCTCTCTCTCCTATACATATTGACCGTACGGTGAATCTATAGACAGCCACCCAATGAGATCAAAAAGAGCATTGGTTATTATTTTTATAGAAAATGTTTGTTACACTTTTTATACGTCTTCTACTTTGTTCTTCTTTACAGAAGAATTGATCAGTAACGATTCAGCTTTAGGCAGAGGAAGTTGGTGCGAGAGAAGTTCCAGAAAAATCTTTGCACCACTTCCTAAAAGAATTGGGCCTAAGCAGGTCTGCCGTCAATACATTTATTAAAAGACCTTCCTAGACGGCATTAACATCATACAGTGTTTAGTTGGATAGGGAGAGGAGCAGAATGGTGGATGTTGCCAATTGTCAATAAATTAAAAAAGAAGGCCTTCTTTGTAAACCAGCCTATTGTCAGTCGCGAGCCCGAGACACAACCTATTGTCAGTCGCGAGCCCGAGACACAACCTATTGTCAGTCGCGAGCCCGAGACACAACCTATTGTCAGTCGCGAGCCCGAGACACCACCTATTTTGTCGGTACTCTGTGTTAGAAATCAATTTTTGGTGGTACGACGAGTCTACATGACTAGTACTGGGATATATTTCAATTTACGGCGACTACGAGACCTACGAACTTCGTAGCATCAAAATTTCATGTTTGTTGGTTTTTGCATAATTTTTTTAGTTATTTATAAATACGAGTACATATACCTGTTTTTATCCAAAGTAATTAATTACTTTGGGTAAAAAAATTACTGAATTAATTTTACTGTATTAATACTAAAATAATTATAAATTTTAGCATGATTTGAGAGTTTTAGACACTGTGGTGGTGGTCCACTATTCGAATCACCCGCCTCTGCAGGACATTGAGAGCATCTGTAAGGTTCGCTAAGAAGCGGAACTATCCCAGAAGAGTATTTAAGTATTTCACACGTGACCTTATCTGTGTTTTGTACAGCATAAGTCTTAGTAAAGGCGGGAAAAGACGTTTGACCTTGTTTAGTTTCCCGAGTTTTTTAAACTTTGTGTGTATTTCGGCCCCAAGTATGTTGAAGCTGAATTGAAGTTTCTAATATGGTTTAAACTTTGAGTCTACACAAATTATTATAATTAGTTTTACAGCTCTTTACCTATACAGTTTATTTGTATATTTCAACTAAATATTACATTGCACTTTATTATTAGATCATAATCTAATAATATAGATCTAGACAGTGTTCATTTAAAGCTATATATCCAACCGGCCATTAGCCTGTCCTATAGTAAACACAGACACTACTTCATGCCCTAATGAATATTACATCAGTTTTTAATTACCGTTGATGGATCGTTTTAACACTAAAAGTTTTAAGGTAACATAACCAGCCCTTGTGGGGGGTCAGGACCAAGCTTTAATAAAAGAATGCAAAGAAGACTTTACTACAGAGGTTCGACTGGTTTGGACACGAAAAAATATTTAACTTAATAGACATCGACGAGCTTGCCACTTGTCATAATGGGCCTATTTTAAAGTTGGCTAAATGGTAATTCATTTTTTTTAAACCGTGGTTTCTGACCATACCGTATGGGATACGGTGTTGATGAATACTTACTATAGGCCCATCATGACAAGCTCGTTGATGTTTCTAGCGTACCTGACTCGAGAAATATCACAAATAAAATAAATTATTGGGACCCAGGAATGGAAATTAGTGCCTCCGCATCTAAATATAAGATCTTAACCGCTAGACATAAATAAGGTTTTATTTCAGGTAAATACCCATATCAATAACTATTATGACAAGCCAACGACCTACGACGTAAAAAAACGTAACTATTGAAGTATACATCACTGCCAGAACATGTGACATCGTGTCGTAGAAACTCACGTTGGACTTCTGCGCTAATTCAAAATTCAAATAATTTAAATATACCTACATCGTAGATTTCGTTCTATTCTCCAACTCTAAATTCCAACCCACACTTCCAGCAGATATTCAGATTCATTAACCATGTCGGTAGCTCGCCATTGGAACAAGCTTCCACTAACTATCAGACAAGGTAGTTCATATTTTACGTTTATACTCGTAGTTCATGGCTACTTCAGTTCATATCTTTAAAAAAAACTACTTTATTTTTAAACAAGTAGAACTATGCATATATTTTAACTTTACAAATTTCTACTTCCCAATAATTATATTATCTTCATATACTCGAATATCTAAAGTAAAGTATCATCACGACTGTTCCCCTTTCGGGGTGGTCAGAAACCACGCTTATAAATAAGCGGATTCACATTTAGCCAACTTTACTATAGACCAATCATGACAAGTGGCAAGCTCGTCGATGTCTCTAGCGTACCGTACATAGCGAAGTATTTATGTAGTTTATTGGTTAGAATTGCACTCCACATATTTATACTGTTTAACTGTCCCAAAGTTTAGCTGCTATTAAATTCCGAAATAGCTTTAAGTTCGTCTTTTAACATACTTTTAAATAAAGTGCAACTAAAGTATTTGAATAATAATAATATTACGTTGCATATTGAAACGAACAATTAGGATTTAATAAGAATTCAGCGCCCGCTAGGCGTAATGTATTTAAAAACGACTAAGCTAAATATAAATCAGTACTAGGCAATAATTCATCCGATTCCTTTCTTAGTAATTAAATGATATGATTTTTTCTAACATAACACCTCGTAGTAGTAATGACATTAAATTACTTTCTACAATTACATCCCATTTTTCTCAATGTATCTACATAACTCCAACCTAATAAGCTTTGAACATTTTTTTTGTCCACAGATCGCGTCCTCGGCAAGTTTGTTCTAGGATCGTACATGTTCGCTCGAGGTCGAGCCCTCCAGCACTGGAACTCAGCCCTCGCCTCTCCGATGGAACAAGTCAAGCAATGGCATCCACTCACCAACTAAACGCTCGAAAAATGGACACCGATTCCACATAGACATGATATAAGGACCGGTACAATATTATTACAAAATTGCGGGTTTATTTATTTTAATATCTTAATTGGGCTTTTTAGATTTATATCTTTAATTTCTTAGTCGCTATACTCTTTTGGTCGTGGTCGTCACTTAAATGTCAGTGGCAACTCCTCTCGAACTCGAATCGGTGCAAATTAATTTATACACCTACAAAATAATATTACATAAATGATTTACATATACATATATATACCTATTATTTCTAAATAAAAAAGTAATAATACATATCACATGAAACATAAAAATAAAATTTACAACTTGAAATAAATAAATAACAACTTAATAATGGATTTAGCGGAATGTGTAGCTTGTGTGTTTAAAATTCTTATGAAAATTTATCATAGATTCACAACACCACCTTTCCTGTGAGGATAAGAGCGTATTAAGCCGTCGGTCCCGATTCCACTAATAGCAACTTGTGGAATCGTTAATAAATTGTTATTAAAATGATAGTTATCAAAACCCGTCTGGGCAGCATAGTGAGAATAGGCCAAATTCTCCAGAAATATGATCATCTGGAAGGTCCATCTCCAGCAGTGCAGTTTTAGGACTCTGTGTTTTAGGGGTTGTAATGATAAATGGATTTAGTTATTAGTTATTTAATCAGTAAGTCTTGAATAAAGCGGTGTTATGTTTATATATCACCATGGCAAGCTTACAATATTAGTTCTCCTTCAACGTAAAACTTGGCATTTGACATCATTGCAAATGGCACATACTTTCAACGTTAAAAATCATTCTCTGAAAAATAAAACACTACTGCATGGTGAATAAGGCCGTGTTTGAAAATCATGATATCAATACCTAAGGGCTGGAGAGGTAACCTCACAGCCGTGAGACGAGATAGAGAGAGAAAGAATTCCGTACCTAAGTCAGACTTCTCGCTACCTACTTGATTAGGGTCTGCATGAGTTGCGATATTTTTAGGAAAACTTCTCTGCACCGTAACTTTAAATTTTATTACTGAATAATTAAAATGAAAAATACTAAAATCTATATTTTTATTCTAGATATAATATAAAAGTATTTGCTCTTTAACATATTACACTTTTAGATATATAAATAATTTTAAATAAATAATATATAAACAATTTATACACTAGTAACTGGCACATAACATTATCATAAAAAAATACTAAAATCACGTTTATGTTTAAAGTTATGATTTGTCTTATACGGACAATTTAAAATAACAATAATAACAAGATATTATAATTATTTGTACATTCAGGTCTTGCCCTTTTAAAACAAATCTATCTGTAAACACCACGACCAAGCTGCACGATAAATTTATTAAATCCAATAGTTTTATAATAAATTATATTACAGCTAATATTATATTTGTCTAGTCTTCCTAGTATATTAATAAGATGTCTATATAAAGGCCTTTTTATTACGTTTTCTATAAATATATTTAGTTATGTAATTTGGAATGTTCTCGAATCTTACTTTGAGAATCGATTAAAAAATATAGTATTTTTCGAAAGTTTTTTTACCTAATATTTATTATATTACGTGTAATTTATTAAAGTGCAAATAATTTTATAATATAATCTAGAATAAAAATTAAGAATTACGTATTTAAAAAAAAAATAGTAATATAATATTAAATTACTGTGCAGAAATATCCTAAAAATAGCGCCACTCATTCTGAGCCTAATCACGTAGGTAGCAAAAGGTCAACGACGACTTATGTCATTGTTTCTCTCTCTATTTCGTCACTCGGATGTAAGCGAGACCAATTAATATTGTAATAACACTGTTTAATATACCTTTCTTATTTCAAAAAGGGGTTCTACAAATGAAACCTGAAATCTAAAAAAATATTTGCACTTTTGACAATTACGCGTGGTATATCCTGTAAAATAAAACATGGCTTAAATGTAATCATATTTATTAACCGTATACTATATATTATATTATATATTAGTTGTAATCATTGTATTACAATATCTTAATATATGTGTATGTTAATAAATAATTATTATATAATAATAATTATACATGTAAGGGTATAATTATTATTATTGTAGTTTTTATAATATAATAAAATATTTATTTATCTTACTTAATACTAATAATATTTAATTAAACCTTATATTATGTTCATTATTTAAAACTGTTAATATAAACACCTATAAAATATAATATTTTTATAATAAATATTTCCTAATTTTTGCTATAATAATTAAATTAACCAATTATCCGATCATATCCAATCAATATATCTAGACATAATTTAATATTTTAAATTAAATATAAGCATACATAAAATATAAATATTTTAAAAATAAAAGTATTATCGTACTTAATTACTAATTTATAAAATATCCCAATTTTACTATATTTAAGTAAGTAAAAACATAAAATAAAGGCTGTATGCGTCCAATTGACGTAAATGTTGTTTAATTTTCCAACGGTTCCCTGATAATTGTTTTAGACGGTTTGTACCACCGCCGTCACCGGAACATCAAGCGATGAACAAAAGTCGGCCGGAAATATTGTCGTGAGACGGTGACGCGACGTTCCGGTGTCGGCGGCGGTGGGCAAATTACCTTAGACATTATGTACGTTAACAGTCTTTACAATTAGTCTATGATTATTGCACTGCCGGTTATGGTCGTGTTCGATGTGCGCTTTCAAAATAGATTTTATTGTTTCACGGACAATATACCGACCTGCATGCTATGGAGGTGTAAAACATGATATTCTTTGACAAGAAAAGATAGCGTGAAAAATAAAAACTATTAAAACATTTATAACGATGTTCCTCTATTTTACATAAATAAATATTGGTTAATATATGTCCAAAATGTCCGTAATAGTAATTTGCCAACCTTAGAGACTTTGTGAGCAGTAAGGTTGTTTTTTTTATTATAACTATAAGGTACATATGTGCAAAGGTTACTTTGAATGATTCAAATAAAAGTATCATCACGACCGTTTCCCTTCCGGGGTGGTCAGAATCCACGCTTATAAAGAAGCGGATTTACATTTAGCCAACTTTACTATAGGCCAATCTTGACAAGTGGTAAGCTCGTCGATGTCTCTAGCGTAGCCCTGATAGATGTGCCATATTGATGAGACCGAGCAAGGTCGTCATTAGAGTTTCTAAGAATTTAATGGATTCACCGCGCGGGTGTCGTGTTCATCGAGTGTGGGTTGAGAAAAATAGTGTCTCGGGCTTGCGACCGAGTATAGGCTGGTTTACAAAGAAGCCTCCTTTTTTTATTGGGCAATAAGGCGCTCGCCGCTCATTACAGGCCCTAGAACACAGCATCCTAGAACACCACTGTTGAAGATGGGCCTTCCAGAACATATATCTGGAGATTTTGGCCTACACTCGCCCCGCAGGCCAGAAGGCTTGGCGAGGATATGATGTACATTTTTATTGATAATTTATTAACGATTCCACAAGTTGGTATTAGCGGAACCGGGACCGATGGCTTAACGTGCTCTCCGAGGCACGGGAACGGTGATGTTGTAAATCTATGATAAATGTACGTAAGAAAAGTGCATTTCTCATTGGTACATGCCGGGTGGGTTAGAATCGACCTCTGTAGGATTTAAGGAACGCGTTCTTACAACCGAGCCACCAGCTCGCCGTTCACCATCCACCATTCTGCACCACTCCTTACCCCAACTAAATTCTGGTAATGCCGTCTTGTAAAAGATATAAATTCGTAAAATCTATCCATTTGCTTGGAGGTATGATTTAATCACAGGACGAAGTGCTGAATTCCCTGAAGATATGTTTTCAACAAATTATGTAAATAAGATTTGACTACTCGAGAAATACTTAAACTGTCTGATATTTACTTTGCCTCTAAAATACACATTTTGAGCTTAATTTAGACGACTACTACGGAGTTACACAGATACGGTAATTGCTCAAGGACATGCAAGAATTGACGATTTTGATACCTTAGTACAAGATCCGTACAATAAGAAACCTTCACCGATCAAGTATTCGAAAGAAGAAAAAATACGCTATAAAAGCAACGGTAAGAAGTTGGTAAGTATGGCACGGTGGTGGCTCGGTTGAAAGAACGCATTCCCTAAATCCTACAAAGGTCGGTTCAAACCCACCCGGCATGTACCAATGAGAAATACATTTTTCTTAGGTACATTTGTCATAGATTTACACCACCGTTCCCGTGCCTGGGACGTTAAGCCGTCGGTCCCTGTTCCACCAATACCAACTTGTGGAATCGTTAATAAATTGTCATTAAAAATTGACATCATATCCTTGCCAAGCCGTCTGGCCAGTGTAGCGAGTGTAGGCCAAATTCTCCAGATATATTCTGGAAGGCCCATCCCCAACAGTGGAGGTCTAGGACGCTATGTTCTAGTGGCTGTAATAATAATAATAAGTTACCTAAAGAAATATGTATATATATATATGGTATAGACCGGAACATAGAAAAAAAGGGGTTCATTTCCTGCAGTTAATGATGTTTGCTATTACTTCCCAAAATGTGATACTTATAAAGCTAATCTATCAGAATGCTGGATTTTAAATGTTCAACATATATCGTTTACCTTTGTTGACTTATTTCATTTTGAGACTCGATCGGTAAAGTGCTCTTTTGAATTGTTATGCAATTTAATACAGGTAAGTAACTATTCCAAAACGTAATTACGCTGATTAATGGTTGCGAAAATCCATTTCCACGAGGAACGGGCACACCGTATGCGTAGTTATAGATTTAAAATCTTTATTTGTTTGTTTATTTGTTCAAATAATAAACCTGACTGCGTAAAAAAACATCTTGAATTAAAAACTGAAAAGAATCATGAAACAATAAAAAAAAAACAAGATCAAGTGTTTCGTCGCCAAAAAGTTTGATATCCGGTTAATTACATTAATATTATTTAATATATTTTATTACATAACGACTTTAACAGTCAGGACCCATTAACACCGAGACAGGTTCAAATCTTCCCAGCAGTGGGTTCCGACTGTTAACGTTACTATGTAACTTATAAAATTATTTGGGTTGGCAAGGGTCTGATGTCAATTTTGATAGCATTTTATTAACGATTCAACAAGTTAGTATTAGTGGAACCGGGACCGACAGCTTAAAGTCTGTAGAACGGGAATGGTGGTGTTGTAAATCTCTGACAAATGTACGTAAGAAAAGTGTATTTGTCACTATAGGCACTGGTTCGAACCCACTCAAATATTATGTTGAGTGAATTACAAAAAAGTTGTCCCGCTTGTCCCGATTCCCGATTGTCCCGCATTGTGCACCCAGTGTGCCCTGACCTTAAATCCTACACAATGCAACTAAAGACCACCGTCCACCCACATAGGTTGAAAAGGTTAAACAACCTATAACGGCCACTTTACTTTACATGCCCATTAAATTTAATAGCTGCTTGCGGCTGGCAACTTTCCGATTGTGAAATAGTAAATAATTCTAAGTGTAAAATGTAGAGAACATACATAGGTACAACTTGTTAATTGGTACGATATACGAAAAAAAAACGGGAAATTCGTTAATAACTTCTTTATTTTTTAATATTTTTACACCAAATTTTGATCACCTTCAAAGTATTGTCCCTTGACCATTATTTTTTTAAATTCACATATCGGGATGGATTTTTGTTGAACCACCTCTACAGTGGCAAAACGCTTTCCTCTCATGTCCCTATTGAGTCTGGGGAACAAACTAATAACAGGAGGCTAGATTCGATGAGTACGGGGGGTGGACAATTGGTGTCATGCCGGTCAAAAACTGCTCTACGGAGAGAGCGGTGTAGCCAAGGCGCCACGACCTAATAGTCCCACAACATAAGTCGGCAGGCTTCAAAGGAGCCTTTAAATATAAGGCAGCTAAAGTATGGAACAATATACCACCACCAGATAAAAATAAATATACCCAGACAGTGAAAAGGTTGTTTTAGTGCTAGTTATTTCTGCCTATAAACTGCCTCCATGGTCTAGCGGTTAAGTCCATGGATTTAGACTCGGAGGTACCGGGTTCGATTCCTGGTCGGAACACAAAAATATTTATTAATGTAAATAAATACATTTAATTAATATTTAATCTATTTGTGATATTTCTCGAGTTTGGTACGCTGGAGACATCGACGAGCTTGCCACTTGTCATGATTGGCCTATAGTAAAGTTGGCTAAATGTGAATCCGCTTATAAGCGTGGTTTCTGACCACCCCGAAAGGGAAACGGTCGTGATGATTGATTTTGATTTGATTTGATAACGAAATATTTATATTTAGGCCCTTTTTTTAAATCAAATAAAAAACGTCATATACCTAGCTGGTAATTACTTATAGGTATACATTTTGGGGAGTAATGTAACATGTCTAACGTCTTTTTTAGCGTATTTTTTAATATAAAAAGTAGATTTCATTCGGATAACAGATCGATGATGGTCGCTGTTTTACGGATCTTGTACTAATAGTTATTTTTTGTAAAATTAGTAAATATTTAGTATAGCACTTAGTCTATAAAACATGCTACATTTAAAGATACATTTATAAACTTAACTTTGACGAGAAGCTCCTGACCTCCGCGACCCAATTTAGTAATTTCATTAAAAGGTCACATCCTGAAAGTAGAAGTCGTATTTTAAAATGACATATATAAAGTTTTTTTAGCATGTGTGCTTATCCTCCTAAGTCATTTATTTGTTTGGGAAAATTTCAGCTAAAATAGAAGTATAGATAAAATTCAAAAATATATTAAATTGGAAAATCAAACACACGGGCAAAGCTTCTTTCGCATGTAATAATTTTAGTATAGATAAATATCAGCGAAACAACACAAAATAACCAAGTTTAATAAATGTATCTAATGGTGAATAAAGATATTAAATGAGATGAAATGAGAAAAAAAGAGATAAAACTATATGGGGCAAGATGAGATGAGATGAGACGAGTTGAGAGGAGATAAGACGAAATAAGACAAGATGAGAAATGAGGTACTGCCCCGTGTACTATATAAATCTCGTAAATAAATGGTTCAAACTTATTTTTGGTGATGTTAAAGTTTTTGATAATGACCTGATTTTATTGCACCTACGTGTTAATACTAAGGGTATATAAATAACATAACATTCCACTGTAGAAGTAAATTACAAAGTTTCACCCCAGGAGGTACTTAACCGTAGTCATAAAGACCAAAGACCTATTGCACTTTTTATCGCAAACATTAGAACTTTCTTCTACATACTATAAAGTTAATAATAGTTTGATATAAATAATTTAACGGCAATGTAATCGATTCTCGTTATCTTCATCAGACCGTGTAAAAATTTAAAATTGTATATTGTTTATATTAAGATTGAAATTTCTATTATCCTCCACGGAGATAGGCCTTCAAGAACAACAGCTACGTTGTTCAGACAAGTTAATGAGAATCTTTTATATTTTATATTATTTTTACGTAAGTCTCATTTATTTCTTTAATTGGCATGTATGCTGGGGCACGAACCGCTAACCATTTTTTTTTTTTGTTCAATTGCAAAGCTATCTTAAAACCGAGCTACCACTGCTTCACGATAAGCATTATGACGGTAAAATCATATATGTTTTGCTAAAAAACGATTTAGCTCAAAACCTTGTTACTCAGGCATGTATAATGGTGCGATAGGAAATCGATAAAAAGCAAGTTGACAGTTGGTACCGATTATATGAAAATATTATTATCCCTATATCCTTGTTCAGAATGAAATTATATTTTGAATATTACGATGCAATAAAATCATTTTATATAGATTCCTATAAAACGTTTTACTATAATAGCGTCTTTTTATGGAAAATAATAGAATCCACTATAGGTATAGTCAGATTCATATAATTAATAGTCGTAGCATTACACTCGTAGCAGCGTAGTAGTCTACCGTATTTTTTGCTGACTGTTATAGTCCAGTTATTGAAACTATAACAAATGCTAATCCCGGATTTTAGTTTAGCTAATTAAATTTTCAATAAATGTATAAAAAAATAAATGATACTTTAGTATCATCACGACCGTATCCTTTAATGAACCACGCAATTTTATAACTAGCTAGTTCACATTTAGCTAACATTACTATAGGCCCATCATAACAAGTGGCAAGTTTGTCGATGTCTCTAGCGCATCAAACTCTAGAAATATTACAAATAAATTAAAATATTGACCAGGAATCGAACCCGGTACCCCCGATAACACTTTTTTTTACTTGTGTCAAATTACCGAAAATGGATTTAGCTGCCTTTGATTTTATACGCCTCATATGTGGAACTAAGTACAAACGTCACAATAAACTAAAGTAATATATTAATAGGAATGGTTAATAAACAAAATCCAAACACGTACATAGTATAAATTACTTTCCATCGTTATCTCGATGGAACGACCTTTGTCGTGCAAATAGGCGGGCTGGTCACGTCGGCACTGTTTATATTGGTCATCATTTTTGTATAAATTATACAGCTTTTTCACAAAGCTTATTTAGAAGTAATTAAAAAATATTTGGGTAATTCTAAGAGTAAATTTTAAAACATGTAATATTTAGACAGCCATATTAAAAAAAAAAACCAATGGTAACTGCATCCATGGTCTAGCAATTAAGACTGTGGAATTATACGCGGAGGTACAGGGATTCATTCCTTGTAGGCAATTTTTTTTTTATATTTTCCATATTTCGCAAGCCTGGTACACTGGAGTCATCGACGAGCTAGTCAGCTTCCATTTTATTGTCCATTTGATTATATTTCATATACTTCGTCATAGTAAAGTTGGCTCAATGAATCCGCTTTTTTGATAACGTGGTTTCTGACCACCCCGCAAATACAGTTTAATTTAAGTCATTGTCAAGCAAAAGACGCAGTGTAATGTATAATATACACGAGAGCCAATCGAATGAGCCTATCCAATATTGGCATTGTCTAAATAAAGACAAGCACTGCCTTCAAGCAATTGACCAAAACCCATTGAAATTTTATTTATTTTATTTTCATTTATTTAGGCAACAAACAGCCAACATACCGCCTCCGTGGTCTAGTGATAACAAACGTTGCCGTGAACTCGGGAGGTCGTGAGTTCGATTCCCACCGGGGACAAGTTGCACATTGTATAATTTGTCTCGGTCTGGGTGTTTATATGTATAATATGTATATATTTACAAAAAAAAAAGTATAATATGTAGTTTATCAACCATCTAGTTTCCGTAACACAAGCCTCGTAGCTTACCACGGAAATTAGATGGCGCTGTGTGACCTGTCTGGAAATATTTATTATTATTATACACAAACAATATCACAGATAAACAAAATTGCCACTGTGGCTTGAACCACTAAGGGGCCCCCATTTGAAGGCTTTGCCGGCACGTGACAAGTTTGAACATCTGTGTAATAAATTAATAACAATTAGAAGACATTGAGAGCCAAAAATATTTTATACATAATAGAAGTTAAACACAAATACTATGGAAAGAAAAAAAAATAGATTAGCCTAGTGTTGATAATTTATGGAGCTTGTTTGCTAAAGCGTTCCGTTAACTACAATATCAGAGTATTTTTTTTTACTAGCACGACATGTGACCTTGCCCCCACCTGATGGTAAGTGGCGCGCAAGGTTAGCAACTGACTGACATCAGTCCCTAACACTATGCCGGCTTGACTGGGCATGACGGCAATTCGAGCCTGATCCCGAACCTGTGGATACATATAAGCACGAACGGTGGTTACTTCCTCGCCCCGATAAACTGGACAAATTACCACCATCAGTTCGCCTACCACCTATTAAGTCTGCAAACCACGATTGTATCATATGCGGCCAAGGAATAGTTATTGTTGGCTGCATGAGACATCCTTTGCCTAGCATATTTTAAGACTTCGCGTGTCCTTTGTCAAATTGACATTCGATCTCTTTTAAAAAAACCAACTGTAAGCAACGTGCAGCGAGAGTTCTTCGCGCCATTTTGCGTGGACATGTCAAGTGCAAGTTTTTGTTTTGTAAATTAATTTACTGTGGATATTATTGGTCAAAAGTGGTGTTGTGTCAATAATTATGGAAAACGATAAATTGGACTTTAAATATGGGGCACAAGTTGCAGTTTATTTTTTGCGGTTTTCCCGCGCTGTCAACTCCCATATTTTACCCGACGTGTTTGAGCAGTGGATGGTTCCGCGAGCGAAAAGCATCAAATTCTGCAGCATCTGGAATTTGATGATGACCTCATTAATTCATGAAAAACAAAGATATATTACGTCAGACTTGGCTGTATGGGCTAGACCCTTTGCCTTCCCTATCATCTCATTCATCATCCATAGGGAGAAGAGAACCAAAAAAAAAAAAGCAACGTGCAGCTAAATAAATTAATTAGTAGCTTAATTTAATTGTAAATATAGTCGTATCTTAATTACCTCTTACGCAGAAATAAAGTTTAAAATACTCTATTATCAATATTTTGAAATACGCCATGGGATTGGTAACGTTAGTTTAGCACTTTAGTTATTTCGGTCAATGACGTGCCTCAGAGGCATACGTAAAATATGTCAAAAGATAATCAACTGCAACAGGCCGTTAGTATAATTAACTTACTTGAAATTGACACGCACTTCGGTGAACTTCGGTGTTTTTCGAGTAGGAGTTTTTATGTATGAACTTAGAGCTTGACAGCGCTCTCCGGGTCATCGTCTTCAGGCTTTCTGAGGGAATGTAATCCTCCGTTTGGTCACCAAATGCATTAGGAGTGATAGCCCTAAGTTTTAGCTTTCAACTACGATTTCCCAGTAAAGTCTTTGTTCTGCCCATTACCTAATATCATATTGTTTTATTAAATTTATATTTAATTTCCTAAATAAAAAGTTGCTAAAGGAAAGTACGCACCCATGCGCCGACAAAGCCTTAAATAGACCCAAGTAGAAGCTGTGCCTTCATTTGTGAAGTACAAATTTATTTGTTTTACATTGTATTACATCGGCAAGGTAACTCAACGCTTAAACTTTATATAAATGAGAACAATTCACATTTCATGTTGAATTTGTATAATAATTGTTTTTGTGCCGTGAAAGAAAGGTACCTAAAACCGCACGAGGGTAATTGACTTAGATGTATAAACCGGGCATTCTGGTATTAAATAATATATTTATATTAACAGCATTTTTTTTTGACCAAATCCCTACTGATTTTTTATTTTATTTACAAGTATAGATACAAAAATAGAAACAGAAAGTCAATTACAAGTTTTTTTAAATATTTATAATCAAATTTCATACAAAACCATTCGCCAGTAGTTATTATATTTTTTTAGGCATAGTGTTGGGTACTGATAACAGTCATAAGTGTCTGATTCTAGTTGCTAACACTCATAGATCTCGCGCGTCACTTACCATCACGTGGCAGCAAGGTCATATGTCGTGCTAGTATAAAAAAAACTTATACTTGGGTAAGATCTAGATTAGTAAAAATAGCTAACTGTGGCAAATTCTGAAATGAGACACCATTCTTCTCATCTCCTACCCACACACGATGGAACCGGTTTCTTCTCTCTCATCACCGTTCCCGTGCCTCTGAGAGAATGGTAAGCCGTCAGTCCCGATTTAACTATTGGAATCGTTAATAAATTGTCAATAAAAACATTGACATCAGACCCTCGCCAACCCGTCTGGCCAGCGTGGCGAGTGTAGAAATAAAAAATAGTTTCTTCAAAAATTTCAGGAAGGCCCATCTCCAACAGTGAACGCTTAGGAAGGTTCTAGGGGGTGATGATAATGATGGCGACTCACATTTTTCTATAAATAGTTTGTCTATATAGTTAAATATAAATAACTGCCTCCGTGGTCTAGCGGTTAAGTCCGTGGATTTAGACTCGGAGGCACCAGGTTTGATTCCTGGTCGGATCACAATAATATTTATTAATGTAAATAAATACATTTCAATAATATTTAATTTATGATATTTCTCGAGTTTGCTACGCTGGAGACATCGACGAGCTTGCCACTTGCCATGATTGGCCTATAGTAAAGTTGGCTAAATGTGAATCCACTTCTTTATAAGCGTGGTTTCTGACCACCCCGAAAAGGAAACGGTCGTGATGATACTTTACTTTACTTTTCTATAAATAAAATTCAATTAAAATTTTGTCACACCACATTTCAAAGTTTTACCCGTTTCATTGAGTTTTAAAAAACACAAACAAAAAGGATTTAACAAATTTAAGTTGCATACTTGGCTTCCTTATTTCACAGCTGTATTTTTTTTATATATTTGACTGACTTTTATTAGTTTTTACAAATTTTAAAGCTTACATTGATGTACCCTCCACGGGTACAAATTTAAGTGCATTTTCAAATACAACCTAGAAAATAACTGAATGTTAGTCATAAAAGCTGCAAGTACCAAACATCCCTTAATTTTATAGACTTAGGTACCTTAGAGACAGACTTTATGCTTCAAGCTTTGACCTAGATATTTTAAGATTGGGCCATCAAACAATACAAACTACCCCTCAATTAAGTTACTGAAATTTATGTTTTCATTTTTGGAGCTTCTATTTGAGTCACACACAAATATTTCTCAATTTACATAGTAGAAATTAAAAAATCTGCATTCGCAATAGTTGGCTATTGTTTTTCCTAAACATATTATAACTACACAAAATACATTATTAAAGTGACAAAGCAATCTCAGTAATTTCAATATTAATATGTTATTTTATTTTTCCTTAAACATTTTTTTTCAATAAATGGCAACCTTCTATTATACAAATGCGGGAACAAGTTTATTGTATGGCTTGGATTGTCCGTAAAGGATTTTTTTTCATATAAAATTCCTGAAGTGATGATTAGGCAATTAGGTCTTAAATCATTAATTTATCTGATCATGATTGACTGATGGTGATTTAGCTCGCCTGGAATTAATAATGAGCCGGACGTTGATTATAGGTCTATGTATTTTCACCTAAAATATATTACAAGATGGGGCAAGAAGTCAAACGCTATGAGAATGAATTAGTCTATGACAGTGGATTGCCGTGCACTTTTAAATTGTATTTGTTGTTTTTAAAACCTGCATAATATATTTTTTAACACAGCCTCCTAGACCGTTAGAGATGGGCCATTTTTAAGGCTAAATTGTCGATTAACTATTCCACAAGGTGGTATAAGTGGATACGGGCTTAACTCCTGGTGTTGTAAATTTACGGGGTGACTTTGTATGGCCTTAGTTACGTTAGACTAATATGAAATGAAATGAAATATTTTATTCGTGTAAAGAATTTGGGTAGACAAATTTGCACTTGTGATTGCTATCGATTAGTACTACCAAACCCTACCTGCAAAGGTGTACACACATCACATTATTAAATATAATACAATATTACCGTAGTTACAATTAGAATATAATATTTATAGACACAAGAATATATACAATTGACAAGAAGCGTTAAACAATAATAACATATATTGATAGAAACAAACTACTTTTTCTAAGAAACCATATGTCGGAAACGTCATTTTTTTAGAACTGAGTGCTCTCTGCATGATATGAAAGTCTAAAACGCGTTCTTTTTCGACAAGAGAAGATGGTGTAAAAAAATAATCATTTTGAATGAAAATAACAACCATTGCCCGCTCTATCTTACAAGTAGTATTTGATCTCTTTGATTCGCCCATTAACTTTGCTTAGCTATCTCCCAACAAGTAATTTTCACTTAACCAACGTAATGGGAATGGAAAATTTAATGCCTGTTTTCACATTATATACCTAAAAGTATCATTACGACCGTGATATATGTAAAAAATGTAGGATGTTACCTAGATTAAAACAAAAGTGGAAGATAGGATAAGATAAAAAAAAATATTGTGTAACTTTTAGTACCTGCCTATGTATCGCATGGTAAACTAGTACAAATACACAATATTTATAAATTTTCGCGCGCAGATAATTGGTTGTGGGCTCAAAAATCGAATTTCCGATATAATACTATTCCTACATAGCAGCTATATAAACCTCATTGCCACACGCACGCCTTTTATGCATTTTGGCTCGCCCCATTGTGCATTTTTTTCTATCTCATTTATTAACGACAACGGTAATTCAACTGTCAAAATTCAAAAGTCACCCACTTTGCGTGTAGTTGTCCATTGGTTCCGCATTTTATAGTAGACAATATAAAGGGTGGCGTATCTTCTTCTTTTGTTTTAGTCAAAGGGGTGTTATAAGTTTGTGGCCATTGTATGTTTGTAGCTCCTGATCCAAGGGAAGATTTGTAAAAAAATGTCTATTATGTACTTGACTCAGGCAATGACAAAAAAAAATCTATCGTGACAAGTAGAACACAATGACACAGGCAATGACACAAAAAAACTATAGTTCGCAATTGAAAAAAGTACCTGGGAGCTAATTCTGGCGCTTTCGACTTACGTGACGGTTATTCGAGTGAAAAGTGACAGATCTCCATAAAAAACTGTCAGGCTCATTCCAACTTATCGAATCGAGAATCGCGGCCCAGACTCAATACATAAATACAACTGTGGCGGTAGACTAAACAATATTAAAATAAAATAAAAATCTTGAATGTAAAAAAATAATTTCATTTTTTTTTCCATTGGTAATAAAACTGTTGTCAATTTCGGAATTCACATTTAATCTTTATTAAAAACGTAATGAAAAAGAACGAGACATTTTAATGGGCCATTCTAGTTTTTAACGGACTGAACGTGTAAGAGACATGTTCAGTTCAGAGATATAGTCCTTAATGACCACAATGTCCATGTAGTTACGGCAACATTAAATAAATAATTTAAAAAATACGTAAATTAGGCTGAGCTAGGCTAGATTCACCTTAACTTTCAAGGTAAAAATATCTTTATTTACGTAAACCTATTACAAGCATTTGTCACATGTTATTATTTAAATTATTATCTGCAACAAATAAAATGTGTTAGATGTGTTTCTTACTTGGTAAAATATATAAATTGAAGCTTAAAAATTTTATTGCCAAATATTTCGCCTCTCTTTGGAGCGGCGTCATCAGGCGTCATCTGAAGGTCTTTGTCATAAATTTTGAAAATAGTAATTTTATTTCTTTTAGCAATGGTAAAGGCAATGCACTATATAGTTTTGTATTTATTTTTTAGAAAAATATCATCATCACCTCGCGCATCATGGAGAACATCATCAGTATGTTATGTCCATTGTTGGTTCGATATTAATAAATTTACAAAACAAGTTAGACAAAACCTAATGCATTACATTCAGACCAGGGCTATAGTATGCACCAAGCTGCCATATAAAAGAGCTTTCCCATGTTTTTAAATCAATAGACTGAATAGTTTTAGGAAAACTCTTTAATACTCTTACTGTGAAACAATTGTTAAAGGTAGTGTTATGTATACGCGCATGGGTGGGCACAGGTAAAATATTATTAATTTGAGAATCTACTGAATGTCTGTGTCCATTCATGCGAGTACGAAGGGGTGTCGTAGTCTCTCCCACATAAAAAAATTAATTAAATTAAAATTAATTTATTTAAATTATTAATGATTCTACTCCTGTTAGTGACAGACTAAGCAGCAAAGTGGTTCAAAGAATAAGCTGTTAGCAGAAGACTTGCATCTTAAAAGATTTCAATGACCTGTTATGTTTAATTCGACTGAAAACGGAATCAGCAAGAAAATCTGATTTAACAGCAACGATCAATTGATAATCTTTCAAATTCAACCACCTATGAGGGTACAATTTACATTTCTAAAATCCTCACAATCTATCACATGCTAAAAATATGTAATTGTCTTCTTTAATTTCATAGGTATTTTTAGTTTTATTTATAATTAGTTTTTTATTTTAATATTTTTGTATCTAAGTACCTACTTCGAATAAATCTTTTAGTACCTATTAAAAATTGTCTTCTAGACTTGTGTTTTACCCTTCGCTATAAACTTAAAACTATTTAGGCGAAGTGTGAAAAATCATCTTGTTTATTTAACATATTATAGAGACTGACGTCAGTTTTTATTGACTGGTGTCAGTTGCATCGTCCTTGGTCTTCGTCCTAAGTTTAAGGTACAAATACACATGTTGTATTCATTGCAAAAAGAAACCATTATAAGAAACAAACTTTGCTTTAATAATATAAATGATGCAGTGTGTCTACAAGAATGAGACAGCGTCGTGACGCCACAGTCTATTGACACACGTTTTACTGTAATGTTTTCTCTTCTTCAACATACAATGCTAGACTTTATTCTTCTAATTTACTCTGTCAAATACCTCTATATAGAACTGGGGCAATTGATAAACATATACGGAATAATTAACCTGGCACATATCGTCATTTCTGGGTCTCAAAACCTAGTTCAGTTTAATACCAGGCATTTATTTTATTTATACTATGATGGTCAATAATT
This sequence comes from Tinea semifulvella, assembly GCA_910589645.1. Lineage (NCBI taxonomy): Eukaryota > Metazoa > Arthropoda > Insecta > Lepidoptera > Tineidae > Tinea > Tinea semifulvella. The sequence continues at coordinate 11,813,874 of OU342599.1, forward strand.
ACTATTTTAATTATTAATTGTTAGGGTATTTTATTGTGTAATTATTAATTGTATTTTAATTTAAAATTCTATTTTTAATTATAGTTTTAAGTATTATTATGTTTATATAAATTATCACATTATAAAATTTTATTGTTTTACATAGATTTTTTTAACAATTGAACTTAATCTAATTCATATTAAAATTGTATATATACTCTAATTTGAATGCTGTAATCTCCTATAATTAAGGTGGCACTTAGCCCCATATTATTCTTATCATGTTGTAATGAATTGGTGTACATCTTGTTGGAGATCTAATAAATAAATGACAGTTCTGAATGGAGCAGAGACGTGGACACTGATGGTGGGTCTGATACATAAGTTCAAAGTCGCTCAGCGAGCTATGGAGAGAGCTATGCTCGGGATTTCTCTGAAGGATAAAGTCAGAAACGTTGACATCCGTCAAAGAACCAAAGTTACCGACATAGCTTTAAAAAATTAACAAGTTGAAGTGGCAATGGGCTGGACACGTCTGTCGCAGAAGCGATGAACGATGGAGTAAACGGGTCCTGCAGTGGAGACCATGTACTGGAAGAGTGGCACGACCCCTCGCCAGATGGACAGATGACCTGAGGAAGTAAACCGACAACCGTGTGCCGAGTAAAATAAAAACATTAATTATTACTGTCCTAGAACTGATGGCACCGCTGAAAATGGGTTCATCAGAATATTTTATTTATGGGAATTTGCCACGCTTAAACCATATATGTTAATATTTTTGATTTAAAGTTTTAAGTCTTGGCGCGAAACAAGCCAAATACCAGATAGAACTTAAAATTTATAACAATGAACTAAATACCTAAATAATGACTACAGAAAATATATTATAAAAAAAAATGTTAATATGATATGACGAAATGAAAAAATCTATTATGAAAAACAGGAGCGTGGAGTATTGTAACAATCGTTATATACGTGCCTAAATATAATGGGTAATGGGAATCACTGTATGAAGGTGGGTTAGACCAATCGAACAAAACGCCAGAGCCAAAATAAAAGCGTCAATTTTTTTTAATATTTATACAAAATTTTATTATTATTATTACAGCCACTAAAACATAGCGTCCTAGACCTCCACTTCTGGAGATGGACTTTCCAGAACATATATCTTGAGCATTTGGCCTACACTCGCCACGCTGTCGCTGGCTTAGCGAGGAACAAAATGAATAGAACAAGTAAAAATGCCTGGTCAGTAGCATGTCCAAATGTTTCGGTTCCAAATTCACCAAAAATCCAACGACTATGGGACGAGCCGCTCTGCAAACTTTTACAGAAAGATATTTTATCTGCCAGTAATATGAAAGAGCGGGCTCGCCTCATGGCCGTTTCCACTAGAGAGTCAGGTCTTTGGTTACAGGCTTTTCCCTCAGCATCGGTTGGCACACTCCTTGATCGAAATACACTGACCATGGCGGTGTGCCTTCGTCTCGGAGCCCGGACTGTCCACCCGCACCAGTGTCGATGCGGAGAACCAGTCGATCATCTCGGACACCACGGGCTTTCTTGTGCTAGAAGTGCTGGCCGCATTCCTCGTCACGCGGCTCTCAACGACATCATCCGAAGGGCTCTTGTCACTGCTGGAGTACCCGCAATATTAGAACCATCATGGCAAGAGACCCGACGGAATGACTGTTGGGCCGTGGAAACTTGGCAGGTCTCTGGTGTGGGATGCGACGTGTGTAGATACATTAGCTCCATCTCACATACAGGCGACCTCGTCAGGCGCGGGAAGTGCGGCTTTTTCTGCGGAGAACCTCAAATTGCGCAAATACGCTAACCTTGGTATCGGTTACGAATTTGCGCCGTTTGGGGTCGAGACGATGGGCCCATGGGGACCGTCAGCGAGGCGCTTGGCCAAGGAGTTGTCAAAGCGGCTGACAGAAAGGTCTGGAGACAGGAAGGCTGGCAATTATTTCTGCCAACGTATTAGCCTCGCTATACAGAGGGGAAATGTTGCCAGTCTCCTTGGGACTATCTCGGATGGGACGTCTCTAGAGGGCATTTTTTATTTATAGTTTAGTTTATTTTTAATTTTATTATTTAGGTAGCTTTTAATTTATATTAAATGTACTATAATTAACTTCGAATAAAAAATAATAATAATTTAAACAAGTAAAAATGAGATCAACAATAAATATAATTCTTGCACATGATCCATTGATATTTAGATCACGCGACAGTGTTCCAGCATATTCTTCGCTTAGAATTTCGAGAAACGAACATTCTTAGAATATAGTCGAAGTAAAAATATTTTTATTCACGCAAACCTATTACAGGCATTTGAGCACAATCATTTTTTAACTTATTTTTACCCAACTGCACGAACAAAAAAGGTAATGGAAAGCGAGCAGCAAAGCGTTCCAAACAGTAATTAATCTGTTAGCAGAAGGCCAGCAGCCTAGAAGATTCCAATAAACTGTTCAAAAAGACCGCTTCACGGCTTTCTGAAAAATGGCAGAAGCCATTCTCACAAGTTGCAGGCTGGCTAAAAAATAAAATACAAATTTCTGTAATAAGGGCTATACGCTTACGGATCAGAGGAACAAGAAAGCGAGTGAGATGGATAGGATGTGAGGATGGAGCAGGTATGTTTGAAGGAACGAATGAATGATTAAAGGTGAATAAATGTTAGATGATTTTATATACTTAGTTTTCTGTTTTTACTTATTTTTTAGTTATTATTTTGTTGAAATAAATGCATGAGCTAAAAAATAAACTGGTCATGTTTCATCTGACTGAAAAAGGGATATACAAGAGAAACTCAGATTAAAATAAAACACAACACACTTTGTATATGTATATTAGAACAATATATATACAGGTATTGTATTATCATAGGTACGGTAGGTTAATTTTATAGCTTTGTATATACAAAGATATAAACCTACCGTACCTGGTACAGTGGTAAGTCAGAATTTAGTTAGATTACTTGCCCGTCAGCAACCCAAAAGCCGACAATACGAAAAACCTCTGCTATTTAAGAACAATTAATTGGACGTGTTCGGAAGAGGTCCCTGCTTCCACAGCCAGTGATCGGGATCACGTGTGTAACGCATGTGCCAGCCATCCCCCCGCTTAACCAGATTATTAAACAATATTCCATAGAATCTTCGCAAGAAAAAGTAGAACAACAGAAGAAATTGTTTACACACAAATAACAAATTATTTTATAAAGAGCAGATTGACTAAGCATTCGCTCGTTTGGTCTAAACCCACCATGAGAAATGTAAACCACACTCAAAGAGCAATCCATTAGTAACATGCAGAGTAAAGCTAATACCAGCCATTTACATTATTCGGGTGAGAGGGTCATAACATAATTGGGTGGTCGAATTATTCAAATTAAATAAAATTCTAACGTACATTTGTATATTTAGAATACCACTAATACCAACTTAATTGGAGAAATATGTTCTGGAAGCCTCATCGTCAGCTCAGTGTCAGATCTTTGACTGTTGTGTTCTACAGACTGAGGTATATGTTTACCTCTAGATAAAATTGGCATTCACAAAGTTCATAACAAAATAAAACTGTTGTGCGACGAGTCAGTGGCATCTAGGGCTCTATTATCTTCAGTCTTTGGAATCCGAATGTAATATCTTCCCTTGCTGTTGGGAGGTCATGGTCAACATAAAAAAATGGCGGGTCACCGAACTCTCGTTGAACGAAAACACAGTTCGTGTTCGCTGAAGAACCAGTTATGACGTCACGTAACTAAGTTATCTCAAGTTTCTACACTCGTAAGCCAGTCACATCCACACTTAGCTGTGACAGCCGGACCAACTTAACTAACTTACCCAGCTTATCTAATCAAAACCCGCATTGCAAAGAATGTCATGGACCAAACAATTGCATTACGTTACAAATAATTTGTTAAAATGTTATAATTACTAAACAAAATAACAATTATGCTATGTTCAGCCAATCACGTGCTTGGAAAATAATCAAGAAGTTAAAGTTAATGGCCTTAATTTCAGAAAGTTCTGGCCGGTGGTGGAATTCTGTAGGAATCTTCGTTTCTTTTAGAGTGTAGAAGTCATTATTAAGAAAAAAAGAATAGGATATCATTGTTTAAGTTGTTCTGTATATTTTTTTACTAAATCAATAAATAAAATAAAATAAATAGACAAAAGAACCGAAAGAATAAAATTTTAGAATTCTTATGAAAACATGACACCTGAAATAATTCTGAAAGTATTCATCAAATTCGATTCTTTCGGCGCAGACATCACTTTTCACGATGATCTCAATTACCAATGTGCTAACCTCCACGACCACGAAGGCATTTGAAACAAACAAAGAATAAGAAAAACAATTTAAATGCAAATGAAAAGGAAACTTGTGACACTAAAGTAGGTCAGAAGGAAGGAATGGATATTATTTTAGGTTACCATTATATTGAAAGTAATATTCCGATCATCATAGTTGAATCCTATCTTCTACTGAAAGGTCAATTTCCATTTTGATAGAATTCCACGCGGACGATAGCCGTCCGATGAAAACAGGTCCGGGAAATGTTACACTTATTTTTTTATCCACATTGTTTGTTAAGATTGTGAAGATACTCGTACTAATAGTACATACATACATATCTTAACGCCAAATCCCTTGCGGGGTAGGCAGAGACAATTGAGCGCCACTTGTCACGATCACGACATACCTTTTTCGCTTCTTCAACATTCATCAACCTCTTCATACATGCCCTTTTGTTTCGATGGATTTTTAATCATAATAATAAACTTTATTTCAGAATAAATTCCATATGTGTTAGTTAGTAACAATATTTAAAGATTCTTATAATATCTAGTGTCAGTAAAAATACAAAATTACAATACAAAACTTGATATATTATCTGTTTCTCCATTATCCAGGTAATAATACATGTTTTATATCCCTAAAAAGTTGTAAATAACAATTATTGAGCAATTTCACCACCATCATTTTATAGGCTATTACGAGGTACTGAAAGGTCAATAATTGTATTCTTATAATCTTTTTATAGGCCTTTTAAATATTTAAAAGCAAAGGAGCGTAGTTTTTTAATTCGAAATTTTGTATTAATATACATAATTGCCCAATTCCCGAATTATATTATTCATATGAATCGTTAACAAAATTTTCAAACTGACATTATCGTGATCACAACCCCTAGAACACAGAGCCGTAAGATCTTCACTGTCAGATATCCTTTCAACCATATTTCTAGAGAATTTGGCGTACAATCGCCACGCTGTCCAGACTAGTTTAATGACAATTTATTATCGATTTCACGGCTTAACGTGCGCTCGGAAGCACGGGAACGGTGGTGTTGTAAATCTACGACAAAATGTATAGGCGATGTGTGAAGTGGCGTATCTGGTGAATAAACCGTAATTTCTGTCCGTCGCATTTACATATAGCGTCTCTTCTCAGGTTAGACGGGCTCTGTGCTTTTCAATAAAAGATATGGTTACGCCTCCCAGCAGGGCTTGGTAGCAAGCGTCCGTCGTAAGGAAACGTCTACTACGCTACCGCGTCGGGTGGCTACAAGATAAGAGCATTTCTCATTATGCAGCATTTATGCCACGACCTTTTTTATTTTAAGAAAAGCGTTCTTACATACAATACACCACCGCTGACATTTATCTACCCTATAATTTGTAATACTCGTACAATCTAGGCTATAAATCATAATAATGTAATTTATTTATTCTTGTCGTCCGTTAATTTAAGCTCTTGATTGATAACTGGCTTAAACAAACGTTTTTACAAAACAAATGTGTTTACAGATCCGATGTCATACTCTTATAACAATATTTTTTGATGGATAAACACACTCATTTATCAGAGTAAGCAGAAGCGAACACACTCCAACATTTTAAAGGATTTTTTAAATTAAAATTCGAATTTATATTTAGTCTGAGTGTCTTTTTGCGAAAGATTTCTAGGAAAGAAACTTATTGTTATATTGGACATACTCCTATTTTTACTTTCATAAATCTTATTTTCTTCTTCTTAGTCGGTACACTCTTGGCAGAGTGGTCGTCACTTGAGTGTCTGTAGCATGCTTAACAAGCCGTCGCCACTCCTCTCAAACTGAAGCCTTCCTAGCGCACTCATGAAGAGGGTGATCCATTGGTGCTTTAACCCGGTCAGTCCATCTCACCGGAGACCTACCACGCATTCTCTTGCCATCGACTTTTCCCTAAACAACCAGGCGCTCAATGGATGTATCTCCACAACGCGACACGTGTCCGATGAAAGTGAGAATGCGTGATCAGTATCATTTTTTATTTTAGACAAAAAATAGCAAAAATAAGGTATAACTATTTTCCTCCATTTTACTAAAACAATAGATCTAATAATTCTCTAGAGTCACCGTGCGGGTGCAGATGAAAGAGAGAAAAGAATAATAAAAGGCTTTTTATTGCGCATTTACTCATCATCATCAGCCTGTGTCTCTCCACAGCTGGATGTAGGCCTCCCCCAAGGCTCGCCACTTCACACGATCTTTTGCCTCATCCATCACCCACCAGCGACCTTCCTCAGGTCATCTGTCCATCTGGCGGGGGGTAGTCCCACTCTGCGTCTTCCAGTACGTGGTCTCCACTCCAGAACCTGTCTACTCCATCGTTCATCGGTTCTGCGGCATATGTGTCCAGCCCATTGCCACTTCAGCTTGCTAATTTTAAAAGCTGTGTCGGTAACTTTTTACGCGTTTACTCACCCCAACCAAATACTGTATGAGTAATACTTTAATGCCATCTTAGAAGAGTAAAAGTCCGTAATTTTATTTCCAAGAAAGCCTATATTTTTTATAACAACACTTGGATTTAAAAAATCTTTAACAATATCAGAGTGTATACAGTGTATCGGACCAACACATCGGGCTTTGTATACAGTGTATCGGACCAACACATCGGGCTTTGTATACAGTGTATCGGACCAACACATCGGGCTTTGTATACAGTGTATCGGACCAACACATCGGGCTTTGTATACAGTGTATCGGACTAACACATCGGGCTTTGTATACAGTGTATCGGACCAACACATCGGGCTTTGTATACAGTGTATCGGACCAACACATCGGGCTTTGTATACAGTGTATCGGACCAACACATCGGGCTTTGTATACAGTGTATCGGACCAACACATCGGGCTTTGTATACAGTGTATCGGACCAACACATCGGGCTTTGTATACAGTGTATCGGACCAACACATCGGGCTTTGTATACAGTGTATCGGACCAACACATCGGGCTTTGTATACAGTGTATCGGACCAACACATCGGGCTTTGTATACAGTGTATCGGACCAACACATCGGGCTTTGTATACAGTGTATCGGACCAACACATCGGGCTTTGTATACAGTGTATCGGACCAACACATCGGGCTTTGTATACAGTGTATCGGACCAACACATCGGGCTTTGTATACAGTGTATCGGACCAACACATCGGGCTTTGTATACAGTGTATCGGACCAACACATCGGGCTTTGTATACAGTGTATCGGACCAACACATCGGGCTTTGATTTTTCGGTATTTGCTAGCAACTAGTTTTTCGTGGTCCTTCATATTGGAATTTAATCGAAAGAGTTTTATGTATTTTTTTTATTTGTTCCTTCTTATTAAAAACTTTAAAGAAAGAAAGAAAGAAATATATTTATTTGTCGCCAAACCATACACATAGCATAATACAAATTTTAAAAAAACTATACAAAGATAAATAGTAAAAAAATATGCGCAAAATAATTATCCCACCAGCACATGTATAGCGACAAAAAGGCGATCAGCTCGGCGTCCGCTACAACCTATAGATAGGCCATAGCGCCGATTTTCAGCCGCCGCCTTACGGATGGAAAGCACGTCACGGAGACAGATGTACTAAAATACTACCTATTTAACACATACATTGCACGAATACACACACACATAATAATAATAACATCCCAGCCTTGCATAGCAAAGGTGAACAAAGGTGGATTCAGGCATGCAGCTAGCATGCTCGCTGAGAAGCAATGAGCATTGATTTCAGTTTATTTTTAAAACCAATAACTGATTGCATCCGGCGAAGTTTAGGAAAATGTCAATAGATTTATGTCGCTGTTCAAGCGCCTGAACTTATGTTAGCATAAAGTCCACATTAAGTTATCAAAGGTATTCTTGCTTCATGTTACGTTCAGGCGTTGGGGTCTATATCTATCAAGTAATTTTTCATAACCGTAGTATATAATGCAAAATGAATCAAAGTAAATTTGTCTTCGTCTGAAAATTTGGTTTCAACTGGACTCTATTATGAACCACACGCACAGGCCAAAATATGCATCCACATACCATACCCGCTATCCCTACGCGTGCTAATAAATTTGGTGAAACTTTCATCTGTCGCACGCTGAAATGGTGAATGCTCTCCCAGCCAGTTTGTTTCCCCACTCCTATTACCTGGAGTCCTTCAAGCGAAGTGATAAAAAAAAGTATTTTGTTAGGCCGGCATAGTGGTAGAGACTGATGCCGGTCGTTAGTGGCTGGCGTCACTTGCTCCGATTCTTGCAACTCGCGTACCGCATACAATCAGGTGGGAGCGATGTCACATGTCGTGTTCAGTATATAAAAATAAGCTGCTGGTCTTTTACTAACAGAAAGTAGAATAATTCTAAATTATTTAAACAATGACGTGTAACAAAAGCCTGATTTAAGTGAATAAAAATATTTTGACTTTGACTTTGACCCCGCTCGATACCGCTATCAATTACACTGTTGTAAGAATAGTGTTTTATTTTTTATCGGAATTCATTTTATGTTATAATATTTTTTCGAAGTAATATACAACCAGTTTAAAAGAATTACAATATAAAAGCTACCTAAATAATAAAATTAAATATAAACTTAACTATAAATAAAAAATGTCCTCTAGAGACGTCCCATCCGAGATAGTCCCAAGGAGACTGGCAACATTTCCCCTTTGTATAGCGAGGCTAATACGTTGGCAGAAATAATTGCCAGCCTTCCTGTCTCCAGACCTTTCTGTCAGCCGCTTTGACAACTCCTTGGCCAAGCGCCTCGCTGACGGTCCCCATGGGCCCATCGTCTCGACCCCAAACGGCGCAAACTCGTAACCGGAACCAAGGTTGGCATATTTGCGCAATTTGAGGTTCTCCGCAGAAATAGCCGATCTCCCCGCACCTGACGAGGTCGCCTGGATGTGAGATGGAGCTAATGTGTCTACACATTAGCTCCATCTCACATCCATTTTTATATATATATATATATATATATATATATATGGTCTATATATATATTATTTAATGAATAATGACTTGTGACAAAGTTGTGACAAGATTGCTATTTCTTATGACACTCCATTGCGATTCTGACAAAAGAATACGGTCGTGATGATAAAAATGAACAATACCAAAGATATCTTAAAAGATGTAGAGATAAGGTTGCAGATCATGCTAAAGCCATTTGGAAGTTCCCCCGGGACAAATAAATATTCTCCCAGTTTTGTGGAACAAGTCCGCACCGCACCAATCACGTAGGGCTGCCTCAATGAAATGTGTTTCAGGGGATTTCGAACTCACCTGACCTTCTAATTTATAATTAATTTATTTTGGGTAAAAATAACCAAACATTATTATTATTACCCCTTAAAACAGAGTCCTAGAGCTGCCAAAGATTCCACTCTCAGAACATATTTCTGAATATGAATCGACATTGAATTGAGAACAGACAGTGTTGTATTTTAGACAGTTCCATGGGGTGCGTACAAATTGGCAGCTCGCGTATGTATGCAATTTTATTAATATTTCATATAATTTGGTTAATATTTAATTTATTCGTAATATTTCTCGAGTTTGGAACGCCAGAAACATCGACGAGCTTGCCTATAGTAAAGTTGTTTCTCGCCAACCCGTCTGGCCAGCGCCAGCGTGGCTAGTGTAGGCCAAATTCTCCAGATATATGTTCTAGAAGACCTATTAATATGGAAAAAGAAAGATTTTCATTCATTTCAGCCCCTAGAACACAGAGTCCTAGACCTCCAATGTTGTAGATGGGCGTTCCAGAAATTTCTGAAGAATTTGGCCTACACTCGCCACGCTGGCCGGATGGGTTGGCAAGGGTCTGATGTCAATTTTATATGACAATTTATTAACGATTCCACAAGTTGGAATTAATGGAACCGGGATTGTCGGCTTAACTTGCTCTCTGAGGGCTCTGAGGCACAGGAACGGTGGTGTTGTAAATCTTTAACAAATGTACTTAAGAAAAGTTTTTTCCAATTGTTTTTCCCGGGGTTCGAACCCGCCTCTTTAGGATATTTAAGATAGCGTTCTTACAACCGTACCACCACCGCTCGTAAAGAGAGATAATTATTTACATTTCCTAATTTAAACCTTATGTATTTTAACCTTTTAGAAATGTGCAAACGAATATATTCTAATTTCCGAATTAACTACGATGTCTATTATCTAACCTACTAGAAATTAGATCCATACATAGTTTTTCTTCCCACAAATTACATAGTGGAGTTTAATGTATCTTATACGTTGTGTAACCCACGCTTTGCTGTCGCCATGGGATTTAAACCCGCCTTAACGACCTGACCTCGGCTCTTAAAGTAGAAATCACCTATTAAACTGTATTATACAAGAATGATCAACTGGTCAAGAAACTGCAACCTGCTGTGGAACAAGTAGATAGATTCTATATATATTATTTATATCTTTGATGTCTTCATGACACTTTATCTATATATATAAAGAAGATGAATGTCTGTGTGTATGTTCCCTATGCATTTCAAAACTACTTGACCGATCGGGATAAAACTTCGGGAATATGTTGTGTGATCATCGGCGAAGGTTTCTGATATAGTACACTGTTGACAAATAGTTGGCGCGCATCAGCGCTGATTTGTATACCGACCGAGGGTACCGAGCGGGAGCCCAAAACTCCCTAGCACTCTTATTATATATATGTATATATATATATAAAGTCGTTGCTCTTAAGACTCCTTCGCGAGCCCACTCTGGGCTTAACTGTGGTCGAGTACAAAAATAAAGCCAAGTCAAACCATTTACCACTCCACGGTTAATTGACCTCTCCCAGCATAACCCGCATCCTTGTCTTTGGTTATTTAATGTCGAAAAAGTCAGAAAAAAGATACTGCTATACAATGCTTTGAGCACCAAGTTGAACACATAATTACTTGCCACCTGATCTCAAGTCGTTAAATAATAAAATTGATCCAACAATGTTATTTATAAAGGAGTATATTTTCACCATGAAAGGAGATTAATAGATTAGGAGCAGGAAAGGTAAATTTCACGTGATTTTATACAATAAATATTTTATCTCGTCTAGATTTGTTTACCATATTTTAGTAATCCTTGTTTTAGGCGGTGTTAATTCTTTGTCGTTATATTAGTCCTTCTTGGGTATCTCTCACACACTCAAAAAAATGAAGGGTTTTTTCTACTTAAATTATAATATTGTCAAAATAAATTATCTAAAAATGTACCTATATATATATAAATATAAATGTGAATGCGATTTAGCCCAAATACCCATAAACGATTTAATTTTTTAGCATTCCATGGATTCCGGTGCCTCCTCTTTTTATTGGCAACAAGACGATCACCATCCACCATTCTGCTCGTCTGCCTACCCAACCACACACTTATATATTTATATATAAGTATATGCGCTAACGTAAATAGTTAAAGTTACACGTTGCAGTTAAAGCGTAGTTAAAGGGGTAGGTAAAATAATTAAAGTTACACGTTGCAATTAAAGCTAAGTTAAAGGGGTAGGTAAAATAATTAAAGTTACACGTTGCAATTAAAGCTAAGTTAAAGGGGTAGGTAAAATAATTAAAGTTACACGTTGCAATTAAAGCTAAGTTAAAGGGGTAGGTAAAATAATTAAAGTTACACGTTGCAATTAAAGCGTAGTTAAAGGGGTAGGTAAAATAATTAAAGTTACACATTGCAGTTAAAGCTAAGTTAAAGGGGTAGGTAAAATAATTAAAGTTACACGTTGCAGTTAAAGCTAAGTTAAAGGGGTAGGTAAAATAATTAAAGTTACACGTTGCAATTAAAGCTAAGTTAAAGGGGTAGGTAAAATAATTAAAGTTACACGTTGCAATTAAAGCTAAGTTAAAGGGGTAGGTAAAATAATTAAAGTTACACGTTGCAATTAAAGCGTAGTTAAAGGGGTAGGTAAAATAATTAAAGTTACACGTTGCAGTTAAAGCTAAGTTAAAGGGGTAGGTAAAATAATTAAAGTTACACGTTGCAATTAAAGCTAAGTTAAAGGGGTAGGTAAAATAATTAAAGTTACACGTTGCAATTAAAGCGTAGTTAAAGGGGTAGGTAAAATAATTAAAGTTACACGTTGCAGTTAAAGCTAAGTTAAAGGGGTAGGTAAAATAATTAAAGTTACACGTTGCAATTAAAGCTAAGTTAAAGGGGTAGGTAAAATAATTAAAGTTACACGTTGCAATTAAAGCGTAGTTAAAGGGGTAGGTAAAATAATTAAAGTTACACGTTGCAATTAAAGCTAAGTTAAAGGGGTAGGTAAAATAATTAAAGTTACACGTTGCAATTAAAGCGTAGTTAAAGGGGTAGGTAAAATAATTAAAGTTACACATTGCAGTTAAAGCTAAGTTAAAGGGGTAGGTAAAATAATTAAAGTTACACGTTGCAGTTAAAGCTAAGTTAAAGGGGTAGGTAAAATAATTAAAGTTACACGTTGCAATTAAAGCTAAGTTAAAGGGGTAGGTAAAATAATTAAAGTTACACGTTGCAATTAAAGCGTAGTTAAAGGGGTAGGTAAAATAATTAAAGTTACACATTGCAGTTAAAGCTAAGTTAAAGGGGTAGGTAAAATAATTAAAGGAACACGTTGCAATTAAAGCTAAGTTAAAGGGGTAGGTAAAATAATTAAAGTTACACGTTGCAGTTAAAGCTAAGTTAAAGGGGTAGGTAAAATAATTAAAGTTACACGTTGCAATTAAAGCTAAGTTAAAGGGGTAGGTAAAATAATTAAAGTTACACGTTGCAATTAAAGCGTAGTTAAAGGGGTAGGTAAAATAATTAAAGTTACACATTGCAGTTAAAGCTAAGTTAAAGGGGTAGGTAAAATAATTAAAGTTACACGTTGCAATTAAAGCGTAGTTAAAGGGGTAGGTAAAATAATTAAAGTTACACGTTGCAGTTAAAGCGTAGTTAAAGGGGTAGGTAAAATAATTAAAGTTACACGTTGCAGTTAAAGCGTAGTTAAAGGGGTAGGTAAAATAATTAAAGTTACACGTTGCAATTAAAGCGTAGTTAAAGGGGTAGGTAAAATAATTAAAGTTACACGTTGCAGTTAAAGCGTAGTTAAAGGGGTAGGTAAAATAATTAAATGTACACGTTGCAGTTAAAGCGTAGTTAAAGGGGTAGGTAAAATAATTAAAGTTACACGTTGCAGTTAAAGCGTAGTTAAAGGGGTAGGTAAAATAATTAAAGGTACACGTTGCAGTTAAAGCGTAGTTAAAGGGGTAGGTAAAATAATTAAAGTTACACGTTGCAGTTAAAGCGTAGTTAAAGGGGTAGGTAAAATAATTAAAGGTACACGTTGCAGTTAAAGCGTAGTTAAAGGGGTAGGTAAAATAATTAAAGGTACACGTTGCAGTTAAAGCGTAGTTAAAGGGGTAGGTAAAATAATTAGCACAATGTCATAATATATAACAACAAGTCCAGTAACATTCCAAAAACAACAACATTTGATACCTCATATAATATTACCAATAAATAGGACAGGTATTGCATGAAAACCGTTTTATTTCGTTCGACATCTTCTGGTTAAGTATTAGCACTGGCTGCCTCCAACCACTGAAGCTTCGGGGACAGCACATCGAATGGACTCTCACCGCCAAATACTAAGGCGGCATTATGACGAACAGGACGTTAACAATGAGCGAGATCGCCCATGCTATTCATCATCTCGATCGTTTCCCTTCCGGGGTGGTTAGAAAACACGCTTCATTTTTTAAATATAGAAACGGATTTACATTTAGCCAACCTTACTATAGGCCCATCATGACAAGTGGTGAGCTCATCGATGTCTCTAGCGTACCAAACTTGAGAAATATCAAAAATAAATTAAATAAATGATTGTGTCCCGACCAGGAATCGAGCACCGGTACCTAAGTCTAAATCCACAGACTTTACCGCTGGACTACGGAGGCAGTTATGCTGCGTCATTACATTTCCTCATTGTCAAAACCAAGAGGGACAAGATCCAGAGTAAACGAACATAATCAAGGTGGTTATGCGGAGCTATACTTTGTGGTAAATTCTACAATTACAAGAGATCGGAAGATGTCCTGATTTTAAGGCGCCTAGCTGGTATTTTTTACCGGGCTGACAACGGATCCGACAAGCATCTTTAGACGCGCATCTACGCTTTTGGAGAAAAGCTAAGGTAGACGAATGTAGGAGACTAGATTTGTGAGCCACACGGGTGTTGTCAAGTGATACTGGTCAATATATCTGACTCGACTCGAGAACTGTCACAAATTAATTAAATATATTTATTATCTACGCTCTGTTAAGTTTTGGACTCACATCATAAAATAAAAAATGGTTCTCTTTCGACATCTGTACATGCCTAATTGTATTGTAAATACATTCTAGTAAAAGGTTCTGAAAATAAACAGAATCGGCAGAAAGGCAGGCGGATGACGTCATCAGAGTAATCTTCTCGTGGTGTCTCATCTTATCAGACGTTTCTTTGAGTGTTCTGGTCATAGACATACATATATATAGACAAGTATACAATTCTGTGCTTTGCTGCCAAATTCTAAAAATTTTGTGTCGATTAAATTCAAGTTACTTTCTTTTCAGATCCCAGATTAGTTATTGTCTCCGTAAGGTATTCTACTTACCAAGTAAAAAATTAAATAAAAAGTGGAACTAAAGTTGCATTGCAAAACAAATCGAATGGAATAATTGTGGAAAAAATATTTTATGAAGCTCAGACAATCTTCTATATTTTAAAAATATATTACTCGTATAATATAATTATAATTGTTTATATAATCATACATTTAATTAAAACGTACATTTAAATAAAACGTGTAAAATTTTGCCTGGAATTATTTATATTTAGTTCTAAAGGTGATTTTAAAAAATAAGTATTATAATACTAGTAGAATTTAAAACTATTACAGGAATTACGGTTTTGAAATAATAACTAAACTGCATATTTCCTCTTATGGAAATTAAATCAGTAGGTAAATACAAAAACATGTGTTGACACCATTTAACGTTAAAATAAAATACAATAGAAATAAACAATTAGTAGAATTGGGCTGCTGTACAACATTACTGGAAGAATGCACTTGGTCATTACTGAGGGAACAACGAGTCCAGCTCTTGGTCAAAGTAAAAAGTAAAGTATCATGACGACTGAATCCCTTCCGGGGTAGTCAAAAACCTCGATTTTTATTATGAAGCGGATTCACATTTAGCCAACTTTATTATAGGCCCATCATGACAAGTAGCAAGCTCGTCGATGTCTCTAGTGTACCAAACTCGAGAAATATCAGAAATTATTAAATAATTTATTGTGTCCCGACCAGTAATCGAACCTGGTACCTCCGAGTGTAAATCTACAAACTTAATTGCTAGAGGCAATCTAACTAATATAAGTGGCACGGTACTGTTAGAATTGAACGATTCATAGATAATTAGACTTGAAGGTAAATATGAAAAAAATTGGTATATGATCTAGTTGGATTGTAAGTTCACTTAATGTTTTAATTCTGTATAATGAATTATGTTTTATGGAGCCTATTCTTGTGATACGACACTATCGGTGAAATAATACAATAGATTTATTGGCCGGTCTTTATTATTACGTCTAAGGTTGTTTCATTATTTTTTCTCCAAAAAGTACGCCCTTTGATTCGGCGCCCTAATTTTCCTGTCCCAATTAGTTAGAAAAAAGATATGTATTGTATTACCAACACGTATAAAGTAAAAAAGTCTAGCGGTGAAGTACGTGGATTTAGACTTGGAGGTACCGGGTTCGATTCGATCGGGGACACAAAAATATTTATTAATGTAAATAAATACATTTAATATATTTATGATATTTCTCGACTTTGGTACGCTCTGGAGACATCGACGAGCTTGCCACTTGTCATGATTGGCCTATAGTAAAGTTGGCTAAATGTGAATCCGTTTATTCATAAGCGTGGTTTTTGACCACCCCGAAAGGGAAACGGTCATGATGATGAAACTAATAAAGTAAAAAAAGTCTGTTTTGTTTGCATCACCAAGCTACGAATAAAATCAGTTTTTAATCTACTAAAAGTATTATAAATGTCTTACAAAAGGACTTTGGGTAACTGAAATGAAAGTTAGAACATCTTGTTTAAAGTTTGAGACAAAGCGTAAAATAATTACTTAAATCTCCTTCTATTTAATTTTCATAATTTGATTTACAAAAATGATTACTGTCCAAACTGGTGAAACCATGACTAAATAAAATAGTATATAAGCAGGTGCATGTGCCTTCAGTATTCCTCGGTGGCGTTCCACTACTGCTGGTAACAGGATTAGGTATTTAGGGCATGTCATGACGAGAGACTTACGTGATGATAAGGACATTGAGAGGGAGCGCAGGGCGTTGGAGGTTAGGAGCATTATGCTCGCTCGCAGGTTTGCTTGATGTACAGAACCAGTTAAGGTAACACTTTTTAAAGCCTTTTACCAATCCTACTTATACATACTATATACCTACATATTGTGTCTAAAATCTATTATTATTATTTTATGTATTAATAAGTAATTACTAACATTTTTTTTGATTATTTGTATTATATTTTAAAATTAAATAAAAAATGTTGTCCAAATTTGTATGGAAACTAACCTCTGTGGTCCAGAACAGGGGTTACGATTCCAATCATATGTTTTTTGCCTGTAATATATTGTAGATCATATCCTGTTAACTCTTAAGATAAAATAAAACATTCTACTTGAGTTGACTGTGGATGGTCATAAACGCGTCGAGTCTACAACGTCCTGTGCGTGCTTCAGAGTGCTGCTGGGTCTGCCGAATCGCTGATGACTTATATGCGATCCGTCGCAAATAGAGCCTCACTGTCTAAAAAGTAGTAACATCAGCATTCTGAAAACTATTGCTGCAAGGTTTGACTGTTTGACATCTGAAGCCTCAAAAAAATATTTTTTCTTATGACTATTAGACGCGGTATACTTAATGTCTCCGGTTTTGTACAATAAATGATTTATTATTATTATTCTGAAGAGGTTGATGAATAAAGACATGACGAAAGAGGTATGTGATAATATGTGGATTTTTTAAAAATTAAAAACATATCATAATTGGTTCGTAACAGCGCAGCGATAACCAACCGTAAATCTATAGTATTAGGATTAAATTACAAAAAAATGAGGGTAGTTGATTAAATTCTAAATACTCTCAAAAATCTTGGCAATTTTCTGTCGATCTCCAAAATTTTAATCTAATACCGTCGTCGAAAGGTCAAAGGGGTGAAGAATTCAATTTCATTGAGCCAGAATGTACCAAGTCTTCTATAACCCGAATTTTCTTACTGAACGGCTTCGCAGGTATATTCTAGACAAAATATACCATTTCAATTCATATACAAAATAATTTCTATAAGAAATGCTATTGTGTTTTAAATTAATCGAGGCCACGCCTTAAACGCTACAAGTACGCGGAGATCATCGTAAATAACCACTTCATGTAATTCTTCAATAATTACTTCATGAAAAGCATCATTCTGCAAATTTGGAATTTGATGATTCCAAACTCGGTTATGAACAAGTATTATTAGTAAATTATGTCGTAAGGACTGATGTATTTTGTATAATGTCCTTTTAAAGAAACATAAAAAACGTAACCAATCTTTGAGGCTTAGGGCCAGTAACTCACTTTTTGGAAATGGTTTTAAGTAAGCCATTGTACACACTTTTAAGTCATTGTCATTTCTTCAATTTGTAATTAATATGTATGACCTATTTAAGCTTTTTAAAGTGAGAACTTTATTGCGTGCGCTTGGTTGGGGACCTATTTCGTTGCACCTACGTCCGTACGTCAGAACAGCGCTCAAGGGGAAACAGCGCGGCAGGGAAGGGGAAGGGATACATTACATTTACATTTATCATACCGCACCTGTTTTTTTTTCTTACTTTTTTTTATTTTTATTTATACTAGCACGACATGTGACCTTGCCCCCACCTGATGGTAAGTGGCGTGCGAGGTCCGAATGTTAGCAACTGGAATCAGAGACTCATGACTGACATCAGTCCCTAACACTATGTCGGCTTGACTGGGCATGATGGTAATTCGAGCCTGATCCCGAAACGTGTGAATACACTTTACTGGGTTTATTGGCAAGAACGGTGGATACTTCCCCGCCCCGGCAGACTGTTCAAGATCAGTCCGCCTACCACCTATTTAATTTGTTTCTTTCTTAGTCGCGTCTACATAGATTATTTTTTGCATTCAAGTGAAGAAAGGCCACTACGAAAGGATTCAGTGACCGGATTATCTTTGCTTTTGAGTTGTGAAAAACCATTATCAATCGAATTAAGATCGACTCGAGAGTTCCGATCGTAATTCTATTTTTCCTAAACACATCGCCACATAGTAAACATGGTAACAAAAGAAAAGTGACTTTGTGCTAAAATGAGTCCCTCACAGGTGTGCGACGTATTGAAGAATAAAATAGGCTATCCCGAAAGGTTAGGTTAGGCATTGACCTAACGCGTTAGGGCGTGTTCCCACCGTGCCGTGACGACAGATTATCGTGTCGTTTGAAGCGTCGAATAAATATGAGCGATAAACTTTAAATTATGTTACTCATTGTCATAAGTAAACATTAAATATCCATGTCCCAAAAAATTCAATTTTTCTGCAGATTACGATAACGCATTCGAATTCTGATGATGCTTAAAAATATCGATATATACCACATAATTAAAGTGGTTATACCTTACCTAGTTATTAAAATACATTAATGCATTTTACCTAAAAATATGTACAATGGCGTATTTAAAAGAGTGAGACAATATAAATACAAGGTGCAATTCTAACCAATAAACTTCATGAATACTTATTTATCTATAATTATTATAATATATATATAAGATAATACATTATTGGCAAGTAGAACTGACAGCGTACTTTTTCTGTAATTCAAATATCTTATATAATGCATTAAATACGTAGAAATATTATTCGTAATATAAAATAAAAAAAATGGCAACCCTCAATATTTCCCATGCGAGAGCAAGTGCAATGTATGGAAGTGAAACTCACTTCCACCACACCAAAGAGCACCACACATCGAATTGACACTAATGACAGATCATAGACATTTCATGGACAATATATTATTTATGTTTCTATCACAAAGTAGACGGCGTAAAAAAGAATGTAAAAACATTTTGTATAAATATAATAAATATTAACGATCTCAATATGATCTCTTTGTGTAAGATAAAACGCGATTGCTCTGTTAAAGTAACAAATAAATTAACTTCTGACAGCTTATTCTTGAAAAGTTAAGATAATGCGGGGTCAGAAGTAGGTACTCAGAATTAAGGAAGAAAGACGACCTTAAGTACATCACCAAGGATTAGACGACCCTCCCGTGTATGGATTAATTTATCTTAATGAACATCCTGGGAAAACTAAGGCCAGGAACCTACGAGTATAGGTATACTGCGAAACTATACGCCATTTTATTTATTTATTTAAATACTTGATTGCACTTAAAAACCTAGTACATAGGCGAGCTATAACGCTATAAGGCATTCTTTACCAGATAACCTTGGGGATCATGTTAGGTGATGGGCAGGATGAAGAAAAATATTAAAATAACTTAAATTAGTAAAATAAACATAATTACACATTTATAGCACTCAAAAATACATATACGTACTTACACAATATAAAATAACAATACACATACATACATAAATAAATATAAATATATATAAATAAAATGTCAAACAACTTCGTTAATTCGAGAGACATACATTCTGTTTCTCAAGAAATAATGTGGTTAGAAGGTTTTTAAATACGTTGACGGACGGTTTGCGCCTTATAGCCAGGGGTAGCTTGTTTCACTGACGAGCGGCAGCAACAGTGAAGGAATCTGAATATCTGCTAGAGGAATGCGAAGGAATCTTTAGCTGATTGTTGTGAGAGAAGCGAAGAGCACAGTTGTGCGTATTAGAGAGAAATTCAAAGCGTGATTTAAGGTAAGGTGTTTTAGGGTGATTGAGACCGGCGATAGCGGATATTGAGCCATTTTAACTGAAAGCGAAATTGGGAGACATGATCATACTTACGCAAGCCGAAAACGTAGCGAATGCTTAAGTTAAGCTGACGGTCGAGTTTATTCAGTAGCTCTTCGGGGATTGTGGGGATAGCAGGTATCGGCATAGTCTAAAATAGGAAGGAGCAGCGAACTGACTAAAGCCATTAATACAGCCTCTAAAACTAAGCGCCCATGTCATCCAATGTTGAAGATGGGCCTTCTAAAAAATTATAGAGAATTAGGCCTAAACTCGTCAAGCTAGCCAGACGGATTGGCGAAGTTCTGATGTCAATTTATAATGACAATTTATTAACAATTACGTAGAATGCTGTAAAATTATATTGCTGAATATATGCGGCGCCACCTCTTATTGAGTAGCGACATAAAAAAAGTAAAGTTACATATTTATATTTTTAAATTTCAAAAAATAAACTTATTTAGTTTTTATATTAATTAGGTTTATCTTTTAGTTTATTTAATTTAAGGTTTTGTTTAGTTTATTATTAATTTTATTATTTAGGTAGCTTTTAAATAAATAATTTACGAATATATAATTTCTAAATAATATAAAAGTGACCACTGGAAAATAATTTGAAAATGGAATACAGAATATTTAGTATAACTACTCCTTAACAGATGGCGCTAGACGTATTTTTGTTTTTATATAAAGCAATATCAGGATCAGATGTTTAGTATTTCCATTCAATAACAGATGGCGCTAGGCGAATTTAATTTCTTATTTAGGATTCTATTAGCAATTCTACTTAATTAGAGATGGTGCAAGACTTTTATTTAAAACAATGATGGAACTGACTGACATCCTAGGACACAAGTTATCTTGGTTAGGAGTCAGGGACCATCTTAAAATTGCCTATCCTTGTGGTTTGCATTCAATCAAAAATGTATGTAAATTCAGGGAATATTTTATATATTGTTTACTCAACTTTGTATATAGGTACCAATAAAAAAGCTCAATAAACGTTATTATTATTATTATATTATTATTATTATTATAATGATAACTATGTGCTTGCAACTATCACGTCTGTAGCTCGTTGTTATAAATTCAATTCTTTGCCATGTAAATAAAATTATAAGTATTTTATTAGACTCGTACTAGGTGATACAGAGTGATGTTTAAAATTCACCTGAAGTTCATTACATGTTATCTTACAACAAGCTTGTTTGTTTTATAAAAAAACATGCAATGTACAACTAAATAAAAATAAATAGTCCAGTAAATATGTAATTAATTCGGGTACAAAGAAAACAACAATATAGTAATTAACTATTTTCATATATTTCAATAGCATCTCTTACACTAATACATCGACTCTGCACTCATTATTTGGTATATCAACGACAGATCGTTTTTAAATCAACACTTTTCTTCAAATTTAAAACTTAACTTGTCTACTCTTCCCCAGTTCTACAGTACAAAACAATATTATGCAATAATTAGTTAATAGTTATAAAGTGTATGCGTGTCATTCGTAATCAAAAGATAACTAATATACTCGTAGTTTGAGAGAAAGATTCATACAAACTTTAGTTAGAAAAATCTTTTTTTTTTTTATTAATTTAGTTCTTTAGTCCAAATTTGACAAAAATGAAAATTTCACAAAATTATTTCTTTAAATTAATCCAAAGATGATTTTTTTATATACGGAGCACATGTGAACTCGAACCCACCTGATGGTAAGCGGCGCGAGAGGGCAGGGAATGTTGGTAATAGAATCAGACACCTCTAATCAATTGATTAGCTTGATAGGTTGTCCTAAACACTATGCCGGCTTCGATATTCTGTTTTGTCAAATCAAACCTCTAGAAATTATAGCACAAAACTCCAATTAAAATTTGTATATTCTTTGACTCAAACAAGATAATTACAGGTTAATTGTGCAGTAAAAAAAAACTTAAAATTATTTAGGAATACTGGTCTATTCCTATGGTGATGTAATTATATTAGTTGGGAATGTTAACTTTGGTATAAAATATTAAATAATTCATAATAAGACACATAAAAGCTACTGGACCAACCACTACGTTTTTATTATCCGACACGGTGGCCCTAAAATGCAAGAGATGAGATATGTCTGTGTTACAAAAAAATGCTTTATTTAAAAAAGTTATACTAACAGTAACCGTGTGTTACAGAAATGATGTTTAATCTTTTGTATGCTTGTAATTACAGTCGTGTGCCAATAAATTAGTTTTTTTTTTGTGGCCAAAGACATCAAAGTGAATTTGCGTCTGGAACACACGAGGCGTTAAAAAGATACATGATTAACATTTTAAGATACGACACGTTGGTAAACTAGGCTGCTGGTCTTCTGCTAACAGCTTTCTCATTGGACCACTTTGCTGCTTAGTCTTCCACTAGCAGGAGTAGAATCATTCTAAATAATTTAATAAATGCCTCTATGCAATAAGTTTACGGGAATTCAGATATTTGACTTTGGTCAATGGTTATTTGAGCCAATGACACGTGTCATTACGATAATCAGTAAAATTATAATATTACCTCGTAGTAATTAAGTATCTGCAAGTATTTCAGATTTCTTTACACGATTATTTTATTAAGACTTGTTTATTTATGAATTAAGGCCCAGTTAATTAAATAATTATTTTTGTAACACTTCCCTGCATATTGACATATTATTATTAGACTGAGTTGCATCAAAATTAGTTATCTGTAATTGTAGCGATTAAAACGTTAAAAATTGCGTCCATGTACCAGTTGGTATAACGTCAGCTGTCAGCTGGTAGAATTGACGCCATTCTTAACTCTTTAGTAATTTTAAAAAAAGTTTTTTGGTTAATAAAAACATTGTTGAGCCAGTCCGTGTAACTGTTACGTCCATAATCAACAAAAATCAAACTCAAAGACACTCAAACGTAACTTATATATAGTAAGGTATAAATTAACGCCCAAACTCAATATTCTCTATCTTTGTTTTTTTAATACCCTTAAATTTAGACATCTCATATCGCCCCGTCGTCGCCTTATACGTCCTCGGACTTAACCGCTAGCCCAAGAAACAGTATCATTGTCAGTAGTATCTTTTATAAATTTAAATACATCAAACGGGAATTGATTCTCGGTAAGCAAACGAAAGATATAAAAGATAGATAGAATATTGGGTTTGGCTATATAAGACAAAATACTGCTTTAGTAAACCTAAACCAGACAATATATTTACAGACTGGGAACTAAACTTAAGAAATTATAATACGATCGAATAAATCAAAATTATTATACTTAAATACTCGAGAAATTGCGGTGCGTTTATTTCTAAAATATACACTAAAACAGTTAAGCACAGTTTAAAAATTCCTATCAATCTGTTATATTTTTTCTATCAAAGAAACACACTAAGTACTACCCTACTATTCTTTCATAAAATAACCCAAAATAGAAATGTTAAAGAACATGTGACATGGAAATCTATTCAGAATTATAAAACTGAAATATAATTTTCTAGAAGACTATGTCATTCGAAAAGATTGTCAAACGCACCATATGAGATAGGCTTTCTACTATAAATTAAGGCTTTAGTTTGCTTTTCTATAAAAAAAAGTGCGAGGAAAGTGAGCGATTCGCGAGGAAACTATGCACCTGTTTTAGAGCTAACCGTAAATGAATGCGATATAAATATTCAAATAAAAAAAGGAGAAGATACGGTACGAATACATTACGCGTACTAGCATACATCTAACTGATGAATTTGACTCAGCAATAAGCAAGCTATCGAGCCGTATGTATTTTGTATATATATATATAGGTAGATATTTATTTATTTATTTATTAGATGCTCATAACAAGATGCAGTCATACCAAAATATAAACAGATACAAACAACTAACTAAGATCTGGACTTCATCTCAAAAATTTGAGCATACAGCTTGCTATTTTTACAACCATTCCAATTGTAAGGTTAGGAGGTGATTTCTTAATCATGTTTAATCACTTCTTTCTTCTTTCTTTCTTAATCACGCTCGCATCCTACTGTGACAATTTTTTCTATCTTATTCGCTGTGATGTAACTATGGACGTGACTCTATCGGTTCCGTATTTTGTAGTAAGCATTTTTTTGCATTTATAGCGCGTATCGTATCTTCTCCTTTTGGACTAAAATTAAACCAAAGGATAATCTGAAATAGTTAGTAGTGGAAGTTGGTGCGAGAGGAGTTCCAGCAAAATCTTTGCATCACTTACTGAAAGAATTGGGCCTAAGCAGGTCTGCAGGATATACATTTATGGAACGAGCTTCCAAGACGGCATTAACGGAATCATACAGTATTTGGTTGAGTAGGGAGAGGAGTAGAATGGTGGATGGTAGGGTATTATCGCGCAATAAAAAAAAGAAGGCCTCCTTTTCTTAAACCAGCCTATTGTCGGTCGCAAACCCGAGACACCATCCTTCTCATCTCTTACCCACACACGATGGACGCGGCACCCGCACGGTGAATCCATGGAATGCTTAGAAATTTGTCTTCTCTCTCCCATATAATTTTAATTTCGGATAGAATGGACTGTCAAACAGTATCATTTTATGCAGCTTCACTGCAACCGATAATAAAAATTTTGACATCGATACATAGACAGATTTTTTTGTTTTATTAATGAAGTGGTATTGGTTTATATTTTCCTCGCACCTATTTGTTAGAAAAGCAGTCTATTCATAGGTACCTTTAATCCCTAAATTCTAACAAAAGATTCATTTTCCTACATTAGTTTAACAAAACTTGGAATCGATTCGATAACAAAACTTGGAATCGATTCGATTACAAAACTTTTAATGAAAAAATTTTTTTTTTTTGAAAATTTTTAATAGCCATATTTGTAGAAACTATTAAGATTTATAAAGGAAAATTACAATACTTCTTATCATCATTATCACGACCGTTTCTCTTGCGGGGTGGTCAGAAACCAATCTTATAAAGAAGCGGATTCACATTTAGTCAACTTTACTATAGGATGATAAGTGGCAAGCTCGGTCATGTCTCCAGCGTACCAAACTCGAGAAATATCACAAACAAATTAAATATTAATCAAATTTCTTTATGGAAATTAATAAATAAAAATCTGCGTCGCTTAGCGGTAAATTTTGTGGATTTGATGCTGAGGTACCACGTTCGTTTCCTGGTCCCACAATAACTTATTTGTGGTATTTCTTGAGTTTGGTCCGCTAGAGACATCGACGAGCTTGCCACTTGTCATGATATGCCTATAGTAAAGTTAGCTAAATGTGAATCCGATCTGACCGCCCCGGAAGGGAAACGGTCATGATGATACTTTACTTTTTATGTTTAGTATGAAGTCTATGTATTTACAAACCTTTCAACTAAATGAATGGTTATTTTATTAATTTTATTATTAAATTTATTCTGTTATTACGTGCTTCTTTGATATTTGGGTATCTCTATCTTAGTGTCTTCCTTAACTTTAAGGTTGATTTATTCATACAAATTGGAGAGAGGTGCATTAGAGAGTCACGAGAGGGTTAAACGAATTTTGCATCCCTCTCGCACATATTTTTAAAGATTTTTCGAGTCTGATTGTATTTTTGAGAAATATAGGCTATCAAATTACTAGGAAACAAAATTACGGACATTTTAGACATATTTTCACTATTATATACCTAAATTTAGAAAGAGAAAAATAGCACAAACATTTATAACGATTTTAGTCTAAAACAAATATATGATTGACGAACCAGGTATATAATGCGACAGTTTATTTAGGTATTTAGTATCAGATTCAACAGCGCTGAAAATAAAACCTAGTCTACAAAATTCTTAACTAAAGCCAATTAATTAATCAATAATAATAATATATAGTAAGCGACACACATTTTTTTTTTTTGTGAAAAAAAAAATATAAAAAAAAAATGCCAAAGCATTAGTATTGGTTGTGTGTATGTGTAGTTGTGAGAGTGTAGATGTGAGTGTAGATATAGATGTAATTTTAAATTTGAGTGCGACTATGGAATCCTCTGAATTAAATTTTAGTTAGTTATTTTTTAAAAGATTTTAAATATAAATAAAATATATCAATATGAGTCAAGTTGTGGGTAAGGTCTGCCAGGTAGACCGAGACTCACATATCACGATCAAATAAATAAAACACTGGCCGAAGGTGGATTAAAAAGCCTTCGTAACAAAAGGGCATGTATGAAGAGGTTGATGAATGTCGACGAAGCGAACGAGGTACGTCGTGATCGTGTCAGGTGATGCTCAATTGTCTCTGCCTGCCCCGCAAGGGATCTGACGTAAAAATATGTTGTATGTAAATTAATTCAATTCAAAAATTATTTATTGCACTAAAAATATTGTACATAGGCGGGCTTAATGACTAAGCGTTTTCTAACAACCAACCTTTGATTAATATATAATAATAATATAATATAATGTCTGTTATTTTATACCCTAGTAATTTGATAGACAACATTTCTTAAATCTTTGAAAATTTTGGTTTGTGCAAGAGGGATCCAAAAAAGTGAACCCCTCTTAAGCAAAGAATTGAAATACCATATCGCAATACTAAAATAGTATTTTATAATTAAAATACTATAAGTAGATTGTTTGTGTGATTTTAATTTAATATTTTGATATAAAGAAATCGTAATTAGCTTCTACAAATAGTGCTAGTTTATTTTTCGGAAAATTCAGGAGGTAATTTTCGAATCAAGCCAAGTCTAATTTTATGTTATTATTTTAGTATGACATAATTTGGATTTGAATAGTTTTGCAAATTACCTCCTAAAAGAACCTATATATTCCAATACAGGTTAAATAAGATTCCAAAGATGAACAATGTAAATTTGAGTTATAAAAGAGTCAGTTAAGTTTGCTATATAATTTAGCTAAGTATATATATAAACATTCTATAAATTTTGCGTAGAACTATGTTATATTAGATATATACATTTGTATATAGAACAGAATTGTATCACCAAACTTTCTACATACAAAGCTATAGTAAATATTATAAAAAACACAATAAACAATATCATAGGTTATATTTATATAGGAAATATTATTAAAAGGGCTCTAGCCACCATCGAGGTTCCAGCTCTTCTGGAGACTGCTGGAGTTATCCGAGATGATGGCAAGAGACCCGTGGTATGACGTTGGGAACGAGGACGTGCTCGGGTGTGGCCGCGTCGCATATCAGGGGGACAGCGCATAAAGCGGGGCCCGCGGCGGAAAATGCGGAGTCCAGCAAGCGGCGCAAGTATGTAAACTTACATATTTGTGCCGTTTGCTGTAGAAACTCTGAGCCATGGCAAAAAAGTTTTTAAAAGACATAACACCGCTTCTTGTCGTTTCCTCCGGTGACAAGAGAGCTGGCTCTTTCTTCGCCCAAAGAATCAGTATAGCAATTCAGCGGGGAAATTCAGCCAGCGTTCTTGCCACCATTCCACTCGGACGGGACTTATATCCCTATCCTTAGTATTAGAATTAATTTTATTAAATATTTTGGCATATTTTTGTATGTAAATAGTGAATGTAGTTTAACAAATATTCAGAATGGATTTGTTAAACTAGGAATAGTTTAAACTGTCTTCTGTCACTGTTAATTTCAAGAAAAAAAAGTGACAAGATATAATTGATCCCTGGGTTAGGCCAGTAATACAACTTCAAAATTGTATAGTTTAAAATACGACCTATGATACTGTTCCTTAACGTATAATAATTAATCATATTTTAGTTATTACGCACATTTTGAATAATCTAAAAAAAAAAACATATATTTCTATGCATTTTTACTTTTAAAGTAACAAAACTATGTTTGTTAAAATTATAATAACAAGGTTATTTTCTATAATAAATATAATTTAACTTTTTAATGTAAATAAAATTATCTTATAAATATATCTACAAAGTGTGAAAACAATATACTAAATACATATACAAAACCGGCTCTAAATATATATTTTAATCACCTACACAAAGTATCTTCTGTCCCTGTCACGAAGAGATGAAACAAAAGTGACATAACTTTTTTATGTTGGTTTAAATCACTCTGAAGAGGTTTGACGCTTTTAAATACTTCTTGCTCGCACATCAATTTACTATTTATATATATGAAATATATATATATATATTGAGACAATGAAAAATAGCTAAAACATAGGGTTTTTACTCTATTTTTACTAACAAATATAAGATATAATATATTTCCAAAATGTCTGTAATTTAGTTTATTAAGTTAAAGTTAAGTATCATCACGACCGTTTCCCTTTCGGGGTGGTCACAAACCACGCTTATGAATAAGCGGATTCATATATAGCCAACTTTACTATAGGCTAATCATGACAAGTGGCAAGCTCGTCGATGTCTCCAGCGTACCAAACTCGAGAAATATCACAAATAAATTAAATATAAATTAAATGTACAATTTATTTACATTAATAAATATTTTTTGTATCCCGACTAGGAATCGAACCCGGTACCTCCGAGTGTAAATCCACGGACTTAAAACCGCTAGACCACGGAGGCAGTTTCTTTTTATTAAATTTATTTTTTTATTAAGTTAAGTTTTAATTTATTAAGTTCTTTTCGTACAGCCTAAGTAGATTTAAAAATATATGAAAGTATTCGATTGTGCGAGCGAGAGAAATGCAAATAAATTAAACCCTAAAGCAAATAAATAACGCAATGATTTCACAGTGAATTGGGGACAATTATCTTTTAAAGCCGGTCCTTTCTATGTTAACATAAATCTATGGTGAAAACGAATTCGCTCTATATGTATTGCACATAAATATTAAGAATATAAAGCTAAAAGCTGTTGTTCCACCAGAGATCTGCAAGGAATATTTTCTCCAAAAGTATCCATACTGATTTTATAATCTAGGTGTTTGCTCCGGCGTTGCTCGTGTAATATAAAGGTCAGCGAAAAAACTTCAAGCAGCCGGAGGATCACACATCGTGCACAGATGATAGCGTCATTGTACGAATAGCATATGTCCATCATTAGAATTAAATTAATCTCTCTACCAAATTATATTAAAATCGGTGCAGTACATATAGCCGAATATAGCAGAATATATGTGAATCATATATTCCAAGGCACATCTCTGCCAAAATTCTTTAAAACAGGTTCAGTAATATAGGCGTATAAGTGTGACAAACATACATACATACAGACAGACAAATATTTTTTCATATTTTAAATATCAAGCATAAATATAAAAGAAGTTTGTCGGTATGTATGCTTGTCTCACTTTCGCGCCTTTATTACTGCACCGATTTCGACGAAATATGCCAGATATATTCCTTGAAACCTAGAGACGGACATTGGACTAAACAGCCATTTGTCTTGCTCTGACGCCTATACTACTGGATCGATTTTAATAAAATTTGGCATATGTGTTAGTTAAAATCAAGGAATCATTATATGGTATAAGAGAGACATGTGACTCTACGTTGCCTAAAGATTGGTTTTACTACACTACACACGCGAAACCGCGTCAAATAGTTTTCTTATATATTTTTATTATTCAAATTATTTCCTTTTTCATTCATTTTTATATGATATCTCTGGTGGAAAAACAGCCTAATGATTCCACAAAGCTATACAATTACACGAAATAATTAAATAATATTACACATTTATCTAAATCCTAATCGAAATTTCAAATAGGTTTTTTAATGACCCTGAAGAGGGGGCAACTTAAATAACCAGCTGCCGCATTTCAAAACCTAGTAAGGCCAAACGAGTATCGATATAATTCTTTAATATTGCACAGATAACTCTTAAAATCAATATATATTACTAAAATTTTTTTTTTTATGAATAAAATATATATTGTGTTTTTAAATGCAGCAGCCGATTTTCGAATTCGAGTTGAAAAGCTCGAGAAATACAAAATTTAGTACATTCTAATAGGAATGATAGTTTTAAGGTAACAATTCGCGCCAAAATAAACCGTTATCCAATAAAATAAAGAAAAATGCATTTACAATTAAAAAATAACGAATAATCTATTAAGTTTTAATTTAAACAAACCCAGGCTCTCTATTGGTTGAATTTTGACCAATTAGAACGCTGTAATTTAAAGTAAAACTTTCCATTGGTTTCGAAAACACGTTTAAAAAATAGGTTGGCTTAGATATCCTTTTTACTGTTGCAAGAAAAAAAGTCAATGTCAGAAGATATTTAAAATTAAAGTTTTATTAACAGTACACTTTAATTAAGTACTTTAACTTAAAATCTTAATTTTCTCGCAATAGTAGATTAAATCAAATTGCATTATTTTCCAGCCCTGAAGTCAAGTCAAGGTATTTATTATAATAGTTTATCAAGTATTTTTCTAGGATTTACTAACAGTATTTCTATAGAATAGATTGCCTAGGGTATACCAATAGTTTTTTCAGAACTTTCTAATAGTTTAATAAAGCAGATGTCCCTAAATTAATAATTGGTGGAGTAAGTAGTAAATACACTAAACTAATAGTATTTCCAGTAGTTACTATTATTTTTTCCGAGGTACTACAATAGTTTATTCAGGATTTATTATAAGTTTTCCAAAACCTACAGAGGATTTTTCGGGATTTACAAATAGCTTTTTTCAGAACCTACGATAGTTTTTTCAGGATTTACTAATTGTTTTTACAGAATTCACCAATAGTTTTTCCAGGACTTAGTAATAGTTTTTCCAGAATTTTGTTTAGGTGCATATTGTCATGCGGTGGAGTCGTGTTGCGTGGCGTTGTGCAGTGCGGTGGTGTGGTCCCGGAGACGGCGCAGTTCCCTGGCGGCCGCTGCGAGTTCGCTCTGGAGAGACAATTCCCGCTCGCGCATACATTTGATCTCGTTTTGCCAACTCTGGGAACAAAATAAAGACGTTTTAGTTTAATATTGACGTAAACGTATAAAAAAGCATTACTTTATAAAAATAAGTTGATTTCCTAAAGTGAAGGAACAAATTTACGAAACATGACTAGATTGTGCAAACATTAGTGTATTGTAAAATGTTTTTGACATTTGGTAACGTCAATAAAAAATAACAAAGACATTGCAATTTTTGTTTGACATGAAAAATAATTAATTTAACGAACGCTACTTCTTATAGCGTATTATTTAGAGAATGTTCTATAATTTTTTAAATTAAGTATTTAGTAAAAGAATGCCTAATACTCGCACTAAAATATAACTTGCACACATATTTAATAACACCACTAATCTGAGGCACCGCGTTCGCCTGTTTGTCATACATTATGGTCTAGTTGTCATCCATTATGTCTGGTTGGCATAAAATATGTCTGGTTGTCACAAATATATATATATGTGTTAAAATACTTACAATATTTTGCCTGAGGAGATCGAGCTTGTCGTTCTTGAGTCGACAAACCTCCTGTCTTAAGGAGTCCTGCTCCCCTCTCTGCCCTCCGCCAAGTTCTGCCCTCTGACCAGCTCCCGCCTCTGCTGAAGACATAGACTCCAAACCAGTATCGCTGTCTACGTATACCGCACCTAAAAAAATAATATGTTAAGTAGGTTATCAAACTATGTGGGCCTGAACGCCATTCTTCTATTATTTTGGGCAAGACTTTGGAAAAAAACAGATCCTGTTTTATTCCTATCCCTCGCCCACCTGTCTGGCCAGCGTGGCAATGTATGGAAAACTTTTTCAGAAATATGTTCTGGAAGCTACATCTCCAGCAGTGAAGGTCTAACCCTTCGTCTTGATAAGTTAATTTATTGTTCTTAGTTTCTTAAAAAAAAAACTACCGTGTTGATAACACAATAGTTGTCAAATTCAAGAACATGAAGGCGCTATTCTATCGCTGTGCACGGACTTGCTACGCCGTTGGTTTGGCTATGTTAGTATGAAGATATATATAGGCTAACGTCCACTGCAAACGAATTCACACAAAAAGACACATCCGAAGCAATGGAAGAGCGCCTTGGAACTTTGAATGTGTCTGATAATGATTTATACTGCGTGCAATTTATTAAAGATCAAATATATTTATATTATAATCTAGAACAAAAATAAAGAACTACGTATTTTTTTATATATTAATTCAGTAATAATATCTTAAGTTACGGTGCAAAGAAGTTTTCCTAAAAATATCGCCACTCATACCGAGCCTAATCAAGTAGGTAGCGAGATGTCGACGGTCAAGCGAATGTTGACTTACGTAATTCTTTCTCTCTCTATTTCGTCTCTCGGGTGTGAGCGAGATCAATTAATAATAACTGTTAAAAATACTACTGTCTCTCGCAATCAAAATATGATTGATATATTTAGACTGCGTCACTCGATCAAAATTATTTGCTTAATATGGATGTTATTATATAAGTAGTATTTTTTCCTTTTTAATACATTTATCGTTGTTTTGATAACTAACCGTATTTTATTTACAATGCCCAAGTGACTTAACACTTTACAATAACGCCGGTTACAGAAAGCACCCAGTATTTATCACGATAGATATTGTGATTTTCAGTCGCGGCCTTATTAGCATATAGTAGTTTTTAGTTTTTTTTTTTTATCTTTAAAAACAGATTACCTTTTTTATTTAAAAAACGGGTTCTACCAATGACACCTGATGACTAAAAGTTTTTTTTTGTCCTTTTTACAATTCCACACAGTATTTGTATAATCTACTCTATGACAAAGTCAATACATACATGCAAATTAAGAAAACTACAAAACTAATCAGTGATTTCTACTACTAATTAGGTGTTCAGAACATAAATAATATTACACAGAATCTTGGAGTAAAGGCCGTAGGTAGGTACTGTAGTTTTTCGGTAATAGGTAGGTGGTAAGTATATTTTTTATTTAATTGTGGGTAGTTAGAAAATTTGCTAGATTTATTAGAATCTTACATCGAAATAAGAAATATGTTTATGTAATTAAATATAATTACAATTAGTGTTATATTTCTGAAATCCTTTAATTTGTCGTTTTTTTAATACATATATATAAATATACTTCATGCCGTAATTTTTCTAACACTAAACATCAATATTCTACCAAACTAACCTGCTACGCTTTTTCCACAAACCAGCCAATCCTTGTCGTCTACAAGGACATAATGAATCACTTAAATGGTTTCAACAACTTTAAATTACAATCTAATGTATATGAACCTAAACTAAATTGATTACTACACATACTGGCGATGGGTATTATACAACAACTAAGTAATTTTGAAAATATCTCAATGTTTAATTATTCTAATACTGTATAAAGGTCCTTGCTTGTTGGGTAGAACCGATCGCCTGATACAACGTGTTTAAACGCCCGGTTCTGTTATTCCATTCCGCCCAGGTGCCACATAATTCCGTTTCTTAACCAGCTTAATCAGCTGAAAATTTGTAGTCGTAAAATTATACACCTGGTAACATTGCTGGTTGGTGTAATTGGGAGTTCTATACCGAATTACCTTCATGAAAAACTTACATGGCCGAGCCAGCCTGAACACTACAACACGCGAGCAAGTCTTTAATTACTATGTATCCCCGCTGTAGGACATCTGCGTTTCGAGGTAGGTTTAGCTGTGAAAATATAGCAAATTGCCTCCACCGCTTCCGGACATGCATTCCTTAGCAGGTTTCAGATCGAAACTCAAAAAAAACATACAATAATATCTCAAAAGACCTCACAGTAACTTACTTAAACTTACTCTTTTTATTTATATACTTACTAAAAGAATTTTCCAAAAATATATAAAAATAAAATTAATAACTAAATTAAATATTATTCAGGGTGCGGCAGGGAAACTTGCAGATTTGAATTGGACGCCAATGAGATGGCGTGGTCAGAAAGTGGTGGGGAGGGTCTTATCCGAAAGAGGGCGTCTTGAAGTTTTGTTACTCCACAAGCCAGTTAGCATGACGCATGACGTTGGCATCACGCATGACGTTGGCATGACGCATGACGTTGGCATGACGCATGACGTTGGCATGACGCACGACGTTGGCATGACGCATGACGTTGGCATGACGCATGACGTTGGCATGACGCATGACGTTGGACAACCGAGCAGTGTGCGTTCGCCACATGGGTAGACACATTCAGGGAAATTGGCAGTGTGTTTTAAAAAGGCCAGGAGGTCAACGGACTTATAGAACTCCAGAAAACGTCATGAGGGTGTGGGAGTCGTTTTTTCGCTCTCATCGACGTTAAAAAAAAGAGTGATGAGATGTGATCAATAAAACAGAATTGTAGGACGAGCGAAGAGACTTGTCACGAAGTCCTTGAAGTATTTCGGTCTATAAATAAAATTAGCCAGTTACCTAGTGGGTCGAGGTCGACTGAGTTGAGACTGGAGTCGTCGCTATGGTCCGTGGGCGGCGCGCGCGGGCCGGCGCAGCGAGACGTGACGTCCGGGGAGGAGCCGCCCGAGCCGGCCGCCGAGCGCACCGACACGGCGCTCGCAGACGACGACGCGATGGACGTCTTCGATCTGCCGCTCTGGAAAATACATTTTTATTGTTCACCAACTGTTTGATTTGGCATTGCCTGTGTAAATAATGATCACACATAAACCTTTTGACGTCTTATTTCTCTAAAACAAGGTCTACAAAGGTCGGTTCAAACTTCCGCAATGTACGAATGAGAAATACACTTTTCTTATGTACATTTGTCATGCATTTACAACACCACCGTTTCTGTGTCTCGAAGAGAACGTTAAGCCGTCGGTCCCGGTTCCACTAATACCTACAATACAGTGTGATATACAGTATGATCTGTGGTTTAGGGGCTGTAAATAGTGCCATCTATGATCGACTAGAGGTACTTTTTTCTCAATAGTCAACTGAGCAATAAATGCAGCTAATGTTAAACTTATGACTATATCATAGTTTTATATATTATAGTATATGAAACTATAATTTCATATTTAATTAACATTTACTTTTGTCGAAGATGGACACGATTTACACTTCCGTAGCACGCAGGTCGGCATATTGTCCGTAAAACAACAAAATCATATTTTTTTAAGTTCACGACAGACAAGACTATAAACGGTAATGACTGTCATACAGTAATTCATTCTGTACCGATTGATCTAGCTTTGATTCCGTTCGGTTTCTTGCCCTGTCTTATTAATGCGAATGTAAATAATTATAACTTACATTAGGTGTGGGGGTTTCGTGGACGGTGACTTTTTTGGTTAGAGAATTCTTGTTGCTGTCTCCAGACAGATTCGTGTCCACACTCGGAGATCTACAAAAAATACACTCATAAATTTACATGTTTATGAAAAAAAAAACTACAAAGTAATAGGTTTTTGTTTTTGTCCCTATTCTTTCTTTTATATCCACTATTTAATACCCAGATTTGCTTACTAAAGTATAATTTGTCTGTGTTAAAATTATTATGTGTTGAAATAAATTACGAAATAAATCTAACCTGACTTTAGAAATTAGCGCTTTCTTGACTGTATCAATGAATCTAGCTCCCGGACCCTCTTGCTTGGGGGTTCCCTCAGGCTGAGGGGAGACGGTCCCGGGTTCGAGTCTACTGCCCACCCCGAGGAAATCCACCGTCTTATTCTTCAGTTCATCGGCTAGATTCTGCAGTAACGATGTTCTGGTTCTCATTTCCAATTGGGAAAATTTCTCGGCTTTGTAGCACGCGTGCTCCGCGTTCAACAGTTTGGTGAGAAGGAAGTCTTTGAATTCCCTTCCTTTGGTGAAGATAGAGGGTTGTGGTAATGTCGGACCGAAGAATGGGACGTCGACGCGAGCTGTCACAGCCACTCTATACCTGAAAAGTTATAATACAAATTAGTACTATTATCACGATTTCTAAAAATCCTACAAAGGTCGGTTCAAACCCCTGGCATGTACCAATTAGACATACACTTGTTTCTTAGTTTTATAGTTACAAATAATATGAATGCGCCTAATTATTTCTGTCTACAGTGAAATAGAACTAGCGTGCACTTTCTCTTTCACTGCCAACCCCGAAGGAGAACTGGCGTGAAGTCGAAATACATATATAAAAATACATATATTACTGCAGCTAGCATAAGCTATAATATACGACGAAAAAGTCGTTATATCATGGTTGTAATAGATTTACAACACCACCTTTCATAGCTCCATACATCTACAATAAAATAAACAAGACACTTAAAATATCTGACCATCCGTTGTCGCGAGCAAGGAAAATACTAGATGAGTGGCTGCTGCCACTGAGGTACAACTCCTGTTTTTGGCATTGTCCTAGCATAGCAAAATAATTTTTAGACATCACATGAACATGAACATTATACTCACCACAATAACATCACACACATATAGATTTACACACGTCTACGCACCGCCATATACACACACCCTCATAAAACACACTCATGCACACAAACTGTTATGTACACAAACAAGAGATTTTAAATTTGTAGTTTTAAATAGTAAATAATTTTAATTAGCACCTTACAATACATATCTTTATTTGAATTGACAATCAGCACACCCCCCGACCACTGCGACACATCACTTTGGTGCAGTGGCTGGGACGTTAAGTAAAGTCCAATCCATAGTAAGTACACTGGGTGTTTAACTTTGAAATCAACAGAGACGATCGAAAGACCATATAGTAAGCTGGGTCTTACTGCTAAATGTTGAATGATGCAAACTAACCTTACTCCTCTATAGACTAACCTATTTTGTATCAATTTTTGTGAATTTTTTATTTTTGTATTACCAGTGTACTTCTCAAATAAACGTATTTATTATTATTATTATCGTTCCTGTGCCTCCGAGAAGGCGTTAAGCCATCGGTCCCGGTTCCACTAATACCAACTTATGTAATCGTTAATAAATTGTCATAAAAAAATTACATTAACCCTTGCTAACCCGTCTGGCCACATAAAAAATGTGATATATACATATATATTGATCATATTTTTCATTATATATTTAGGTAGCTTTTAATTAACATTTAACGTATATTAATTTACATCGAATAAAACAATATGTAATATTACTATATATATAATATACGATTATAGTATGAAAGAAAGCATAGGGACAAAAATAAGGAAAGGCATGCTCCGATGGTTCGGGCATGTTTAAAGGATGAGTAAAGAGATATTGACGAACTAGATAGTTTATAATGCGAAAGTTGTGGGAAAGGAGGCCCTGACAGTCCAATAGTCACCTATTACAATATATCAAATAAATAAAGCAATAGCTGAAGGTGCATTTAAAAGAATCGAAACTTAAAACAAAAGGGCATGTATGAAGAGGTTGAGATCATGACAAGTGACGATCAATTGTCTCTGCCTATCCTGCAAGTGATTTGGTATGAACATACATATGTATGTATGCCATGATAAAAATAATAAATCATAAACTACATAAGTACACTATATAAACGGATAATATATACTTATTATTTACGTTTAAAAAATACTATTTTCTGTAAAATGTTTGTAAAGGACTAATTGCATAACAGACGCTGGATTCGTTTGCATATAAATGAGTGGGAACATTTGCATTTGCCCTTCTGAAAAGCATTTTCTTTCGGTCGAAATGTCTTGCAGTGTTCAACAAACTTTATGCTAAACAGTCGCGAGAAGCATTATTAAAACTTTCGCCATTTCTCATTGACTTATATTGGCCTGGGCATTTAAAGGTAAAAAAATAAATTCTTAATTTCAAGTTAACCTTTTGGCGTTTTTTATTATTGTAATAATACTAGTCAATAAACCTTATTCCTCTTGTTTTTTTATACTTCGAATTCAATTTTTCTATTATGGCAACACTGTTATGTCATAAAGATTTTTTCTTTGTTACAGCTAATCGCATTTACCAATGTAGTTTACATTTATATAATGAACCTCGAGATACCGGTCTTCTTAATTAAGACTATCTCCGATTGGAACGTCTTTTGAGGATATTTTTTATTTATAGTTTTTTTTTTTTATTAGGTGTATAGTTATTTAATTTTAGTAGTTTGTAATTATTATTTTATATTTTGAAAATATTATTAACTCGCCGGGGTGTGAGAAGACCGGTCAGCAGCTTTTTCACACTTTGCTTAAACGACTCCAGGTTATACATTTTTAGTGTGCGATAGATGTAAGAGTCTCCACATTTATATGTACGCATAGGGATATGGCTATGGTATTTGAATGCATATTTTGGTCAGTGTGTGTTTTATGCAGAGTCAACGACCTAAACGTTTTATTGAATGCCCGGTCAGTTAATTTAGGTCAATACTATTTTAAAAACAAACTAGTTATTATTCATAGCAATTTAAGTTTTCTTTACAGAGCATATAAAAACATCATTGCTTTCTATAATGGTGCTTTTTTAAAGTAATATACGAGTACATAAAAATAAAATAAAAA
Source organism: Tinea semifulvella (assembly GCA_910589645.1). Lineage (NCBI taxonomy): Eukaryota > Metazoa > Arthropoda > Insecta > Lepidoptera > Tineidae > Tinea > Tinea semifulvella. The sequence continues at coordinate 11,852,600 of OU342599.1, forward strand.
AGTTTTATTCAAATTAAAAAAAAAAAAAAAAAAAAAAACTATATTTAACGCAGATCACAGATTGAAGTTAACTACCCTCCTGTATTTATGTTCCATGAAGCAGTATTCATTGTGTGCGGAATGAGTATGATTCGATATATTCATATAATATTGCATAAGTGCAACAGTTTTATAATACCTACGAAACTATAATGAAATACATACATATCTTCACGCCTAATCTTATGCGGGGTAGGCAGAGACAATTGAGAGCCACTTGTCACGTGATCACGACATCCTTCTTTTGCTTCTTCGACATTCATCAACCTCTCCATACATGCCCTTTTGTTTCGATGGCCTTTTTAATGAAACTTCAGCTATTGTTTTATTTATTTGATCGTGATATGTAAGTCTTGGTCTGCCAGGGCCTCTTATACCAACAACTCTCGCATTATACGAGTATATCTGGTTCCTTATTCTCTCTTCACTCATCCTTTCAACATGTCCGAACCATCGGAGCATGCCTTTCCTTATTTTTGTCAGTATGCCTTTAATACCTATCCTTTTGCGTATTTCGTCTATATCCGACGCAATGACCTCATTTCTACTGCATTAACTCTTGCGTATTCTGAGATATCCACGTCTCGCTTTCATACATAAATATGATGGAATAAATAAAAAATAAATAATATATTGACTTTCAATAGTAATAATATTTTAATATAATAATAATAATAATAAATAAAAACAAATACCTCTAAAATAACATAATAAGTAGGTATGATAAAAAAATAACTAAAAAAACTTCCTCATGTATTTTACAAATGTAACACAATATATAGACAAAAATAGTTAAACAAATTTATTAATACAAGACGTAAGAAAAAATGTTTGTTCGTAAAATATATAAAATATACCTGGTTTCTCCTCCCGGCGAGTCTATGGGGGTGACGACGATGAAGGCGTGCAGGAAGTGGGACGCTATCATGTCGGGTGTGAACGGAGTCGCGCGCTCCTGGAATATAACACATTACATATTAATCATTCAACATCACAGCACATAGAACACATGACTCCTCCATGGTCATGCAGTACAAGTCCTAGTCAAAGTGGAAATGGAAGAATCGCCATCTACAAAAATCTGGTAAACGTGGCTGTATTAGCGTTGTTCCCTTTGCCTTTCCGGAATAAAAAAATACAAATGTCACCTAATAACTTAATATAATAGGAAACAGAGTCGTTCCCGCGCTTTTGCATCGGGTGCAAGTGTGTTGTTTTGTAATTTACTTTACTGTGAATATTGACAACAAAGTGGTGTTTTTTTTATTTAGTAATGTGCTACAATGCGAATAATTATGGAAAACGATAAATTGGACTTTACATTTAAGGCACAAGGTTGCGGTTTACCCGCGCTGCGAACTCCCATACATATTATACCCAACGTGTTTTGGCGATAATGCCACGAGTTCTTTTAAGAAAAGCATTAAATTCTGCAACATAGAATTTAATGATAACCTCATTAACTCATAAAAAAGAAAGAACATAAATATTACGACAGACATGGCTGTATGGGCTAGATCCCTTTGCCTTCCCTATTACCTCATTCATCATGCATCGGGGGAAGAGAACACAACAAAAAATATAGAAAACTCACCTGGAATATGATAGCGACGATATCGTTTCCGACGTGCCGTTTCCTCTGGAGCTGCTGCGCGTCCCCCGCGGTGTGTGGCAGGAGTGGTGCCACATGGAACATCACCTCGCGATCAGAAAACCGCTCGTAAACCGCCTCCGTGCCAGTGTGGCCGTTCATTATGTCCAGACCTCCTCGGTATCCTGAAAAAAAAAAACAATATTTTATAGAAAAGAAAATTATGGGGAGTTCTTCAAACTATTTTTCACGGACATGTCAAGTGCAATTTTTTGTTTTGTAAATTACTATTCTGTGGATATTATAACAGTCGTGTTGTTTTGTTTAATAATGTTCTACAATGTGAATAGTTATGGAAAACGATAAATTGAACTTTATATATCGAGCACTAGTTGCTGTTTAATTTTTGTGGATTCCAAATTAAAAAAAATGTAATTCTGTAACATCTGAAATTTGATGATAAACTCTTTAAGAAAGATATATTACGTCAGACTTGACTGTATGGGCTAAACCCTTTGCCTTCCCTATCATCTCATTCATCATCCATCAGAAGAAAAGAATACAAACAGAACAATTGTGCCAAGCATCCAACCATAATCTGTTTAAAAAAAAAACACATTATTTAAAAAGTTCACAATTATTATTACTTATATACGAGTAAGTATGTACTATATTTATTATTAGTATTTAATAATATTAATACATTATTATATCTCGACAAACCATAGTTGTTACGAAAAAGACAAATTTCCAAGCATTCACATCACAGGAGATAAGAAGGATGGTGTCTCGGGCTTGCGACCGACAATAGCCTGGTTTAGAAAAGAGGTCTATTTTTTATTTAATTGCGCAATATCGCTCACCATCCACCATTCCACTCCTCTCCCTACTCAACCAAATACTGTATGATACCGTTAATGCCGTCTTGGAAGCTCTTTCCATAAATGTATCTCCTGCAAACCTGCTTAGGCCCAATTCTTTCAGTAAGTGGTGCAAACATTTAATTTAATATGTAAACTTTGTATAATATAAATTTTATATATTTTTTTATAGAAATCGCTCCAGTAGTATAGCGTTATAGTATAAAGCATAGTAAAATATTCACACATATATACAAAGTTTACATATTAAATTAAATGTTTGCACCACTTACTGAAAGAATTGGGCCTAAGCAGGTACAACATCAGTATTCCCGTGGCAAGCAAGAGAACGTGAAGCTGTCGTATCGGTTCCCTTAATACCAATTAGTGGAATTGTTAATAAAATTAGTCAGCCTGGCGAGTGTAGGCCAATTTTCCAGTATTATATTCTGGAAGGCCCATCTCCATCAGTGAATGTCTAGGAATCTGTGTTCTAGAGGCTGCGATAATGATGCACTTACCTTTATGATCCTTTAACTTGATTCTTTGTCCCAACATTTGTAAGAACTCGTCGAAAGCGGGCGAGGTTTCGTTGTTCCCGAATAACTCTTCTTCTGTCGTCTGTCCGTACTTCTGGTAGAGGACTCCGAACTTGAAGTTGGAGACCAGAACGTGCTCGTCATAGGTCGCGATAAGAGAAGATGGACATAGACACACAACCGCCATATAATTGTCCACGTTTATCGATTCGTTTAACATTTTTGCCAGTTTTTGGGGCGAAAACATGGCTCCTAATCCTGGAAGATACAAATTTAATAGTTAATTAACCCTATTTGTATGTATTTGAATTTGTAAGGCAAGTTTTACTGAGCCATAACGGCTCGGTTACAGAAAAACCTGTATCCAGTTTAAATGAAGCTCTCATTTTTTATTATGTCGTTATTTATGCAATTTAATGGTTAATTAATTACAAAGTATCGACAAAAATAATGTTCTAATATAACATTTTTACCTCAAAGATTTATTTATTTATAAATTCTTTATTGCACTTAACAACTTAACAGTTGAGTACGAGGGCGAACTTAATGCCTCTCGGCTAGCTAGCTTACCTTTAGGAGTGTGGTAGACGATTGATGAAAGATGACAGTTTTTTGTATGAAACAGTCACTTCCAGCCACAAATGTGTCCAGCCATAAATGTGCCCAGTCACAAATGTGCCCAGTCACAAATGTATCCTTGGTGTCCGTTCTTGCATGCAAATACATGGAAGCGATAATTGTGTCTTCGTTGTGCAGCCTGACTTATAATACCCAGGCTGAAAGCTACTACTTGTATGCTCGCGGTATGTCTAAGTTTGTCGCACTATTGCCGTGTCTGTCTGTATTACACTGAACTGTTAATTTGGTTAAGTTTATCTCCAACACATTTATATACTCCTAGTAGTAAGCTGCGGTGGGTATGAGTCCTTAAGTGGTATCAGACCGGAACCGCAGCAGTATCCACGCGTAGTACTGCCTGGCGACATATTACCCGCAGTTGCCGTGTCTATCTCGGAGTCACTGAACTGTTGTTCTGGTTAAGCTTAGCTCCACCACATTTATGTACTCCTAGTAGTTTACCTGCGGTGGGAATGAGTCCGTGAGTGGTCCCGGTTCGGAGCCGCAGCAGTATCCGAGCGTGGTCTTGGCTGGCGACATGTTCGTTCTTGATGGACATCACCACCGGACCGAGATTGTCGTCGTACGCCACCAAGTTTATGTGATCCTGGTAATAAGATAAATTTATGTTAAAATTGTATCTAGAAATATGTTCATCAATAAGTTTGGGACTACTGTATTGTAGAGCCTATTATTAATTAACACTACACCTTAAAAACCAATAACTGATGTTAAGCGTTATGTGACCTTTGGGAGTTTAGTTGGAGTCTAGTATATTCGCCAGGAAACATGTTTTCATAGAATTTTCTATAAAATCTGATACCTCTGGCCTACACGAATATTTTACTTCAAGTGGGCTTTGTGTATGATTTTTGTGACGAGAATTACCAATATTAAATAATAATAAAAATAAAATAAAAAACACGAATGAACGTATAATTACAATGTTTTGGAAGTTTTTTAATTGTTCAGTCGTAGCAAAATATTTACGAATATTTTTTTACATGTACATACTTATTTGACGAGCAATCAATCGATATTACAAAATTACAATACCGGAATCAAACAAGCAATATAAAAGACTTCTTTAAATTTTTTTTTTTAATACTAGCACATGTGACTTTGCCCCCTGATAGTAAGTGGCACGCGAGGCCCATGAATGTTAGCAATTGCAATCAGAAACTCATGACTGACATCAGTCCCTAACACTAGGACTGGGCATGACGGTAATTCGAGCCTGATTCCAAAACGTGTGGATATACTTTAACGGGTTTATCGGCACAAACGGTGGATACTTCCCCGCCCCGGCAGACTGGGCAAATTACCACCTATTGTTGTTCTCGTTGAAATGTATGTGCCATTTGCAATAATGTCAATTACATTTTTTTTATTTCAAGGAGAACTAATATTGTAAGCTTGCCAAACAATTGTATGCATTCCACTCGAAGCAATTTGCTTGGTTAATGAAAAAAAATTAATAATGGTGGTTTAACAATGTTCCTTTAATATTGTTCACCAGTGTATTTGTATTTGAAATTCGCTGAAATGGTAATTGGTAATATAGTAGAAAAACCAATATTGACATTGAGAACGAGCGTAAAACTTCACTAACCGCGCCCAAAACACATAAACCTACATACAGTATCATACAACCGAAATTTACAGTAATTTATCAAACATCGTGACCGGATGTAATAACATTATTGCCTTATTAGATTATTATTTCTGAAATCGTGAATAATATAGGCAAAAGCGGTCCAGCAAAACTTCATACAAGTTTGTTTGCAAAACGTTGATAAAAATCTGGTAGAACATCACACACGTGTTATCCGAGGCACGTAAACAGTGGTGTTGTAAATCTATGACAAATGTAAGTAAGTAAAGTGTATTTCTCATTGGTACATGCCGGGGTTCGAACCGATTTTACGGAAACCGGACCACCACCGCCTAAAACCCTTTGGTTGAACCAAAATGAAATCACTGTAATTGTAGCGGTTAAAGAAAAAAAATACGTCAATTGTGACGACTCACTTTCAAAATAAAACTGATATATTTGTAGCCATTTTTAACTATAATCGTAACAATTACAGAATATCCATTTTATATATTAATGTGTATTTTGGTAGTACATACATACATACATATCTTCACGCCAGATCCCTTGCGGGGTAGGCAGAGACAATTGAGCGCCATTTGACACGATCACGACATACCTCTTTCGCTTCGTCGACATTCATTAACCTCTTCATACATGCCCTTTGGTTACGAAGACTTTTTAATGCACCTTCAGTCAGTGTTTTATTTATTTGATCGTGATATGTGAGTCTCGGTCTGCCAGGGCCTCTTTTACCCACAACTTTCGCATTATATATCTGGTTCGTCAATCTTTCATCGCTCATCCTTTCAACATGCCCGAACCATCGTAGCATGCTTTTCCTTATTTTTGTCCCTATGCTTTCCTTCATACCAACCCTTTTCCGTATTTCGACGTTACGTATGCGGTCCGCCAAAGTGACGCCACATATCCGCCGCAACGACCGCATTTCTACTGCATTAACCCTACTCTCATGCGTATTCTGACATATCCACGTTTCGCTTCCATACATCAGTGTTGGTACCAACATGGCATTGTGTATGGCGAGCCGAGCTTTGTCACTGACATTTCGACTGCCGATCAGTGACCCCAGGGCACCGTTAACACTATTTCCCGCGTTCACTCTTCTTTCAACGTCCCTATCGTACTTCCCATCCGCAGTGAAAACACTGCCCAGATATATAATTTCATTTACTTGTTCTAGAGTTTCATCATCAATCTTTATCGTCACGGTTGTCATCCTTCTTCTTTCAAACACTAGTACCTTGGTTTTTCTCGCATTCAAACGGAGTCCTTTTTCTGCACATCCCTCCTTCATTCTTGTGACTAGTGATTGCAGTTGTTGTTCGGACGATGCCATAAGAACAGCATCATCTGCATAAAGCAGGCAGTTCACCACTAGATCACTCATCTTTATCCCACAGTCACTCTCTCTCACTCTTTTTAGGCATTTGTCGAGATATAGAGTGAATAATCTAGGAGAAAGCACACAACCCTGTTTGACGCCCATTTGGGATTCAAAGCAATGGTGGAAAATATAGCAGCAGATATATTGGGTCTGAATAAAAGCATTTATGGACAAATTCATGGAATTCACTAACTCCAGAAACATACACAAATAGTTCTGGAGTCAGAGGACGTTAAAATTGTATACAAAGCATTGATCAATTTAACTGTTCGTAATGTATATTGTATAGATTTTAAAACAACACAACAAAACAAGTTTATTTATTAAGTTTATTGATTATTTATTTTGATGCAACTCAACCTAAATCATTATAGACATCCAGTTATTCATGAATATTTACATTACATTATATATATTGTTTTTTTTAACCTAAACATATTTTGTCAAAAAAAAAAAGATTTTACACAACAAAAAGTCTAAGTTAAAAAGAAGTACACAATTAGACTGATTTTTTTTTCACTACACGAGTATGTTTAAACAACTTCAATAATATCTTTAATGTATAAATACAATTTTTCATAGGTAGTACTCATCGATATCGTCGTAAGTACATACAGAGTAACATTAACTTCGGAGGAAAACAAAAAAAAAAAATGTAGAAATAAAAAAAAGGCACCTGTGACCTTATTAAAACACTGGCTGAAGGTGCATTAAAAAGTTTTCATAAGAAATTGGCATGTATGAAGAGGTTGATGAATGTCGACGAAGCGGATGAGGTATGTTTAATTCAAATTCAAGTTTATACAAGGGTTGCTGTTGATGGTTGGTAGTTTGTTGTATCCGTAATTAGTATTATAAGTATGTAGTTATAAAGTACTATTATAGCATTTGTTAATTTAAGTATCTTTTAAACCATGTTTGCGTTATTACTCTATCCTTGTTTTTATTTTTATATCCAGTTTCTTTTGTTTCTTTCCTTTCCATAGTATTTGTGTTTAACTTCTATTATGTATAAAATATTTTTGGCTTTCAATGTCTTCTTATTGTTATTAATTTATTACACAGATGTTCAAACTTGTCACGTGCCGGCAAAGCCTTTAAAGGGGCCCCTTAGTGGTTCATATTATTTATTAGTTTTCAATTTTAGTATCTTGCAGAGTGACAATTTTGTTTATCTGTGATATTGTTTGCGTATGTTGACTGTTTGTTGCCTAAATAAATGAAAATAAAAAATTAAATAAAAATGTCGTGAACGTGTAAAGTGGCGCTCAATTGTCTCTGCCTATCCCTCAGGGGATCTTGCGTGAAGATATGTATGTATGGCGCCTCCGTGGTCTAGTGGTAACAAACGTTGCCGTAAACTCGGGAGGTCATGGGTTCGATTCCCACCGGGGGCAAGTTGTACATTGTATAATTTGTCTCGGTCTGGGTGTTTATATGTATAATATGTATGTATATATTTACAAAAAAAAAAAAGTATAATATGTAGTTTATGAACCATCTAGTTTCCGTAACACAAGCTTACCGCTTACCACGGAAATTAGATGGCGCTGTGTGACCTGTCTGAAATATTATTTATGTATGTACTTGCGACCTTTTTGCAAGTCATGAGTCATATGTAATCGAGGTCTAAAAACTCGATACACATAATTATGGTAGAATTGAACAGAAGGTTACTATTATATTATTATAGCATATTATTATTTGTAAATGTATAAACAAAGCATGAATACATAATTTAATACGTAGACGAAAAAACTTGACGAAATCGTGTTCGATTACTGCGGCTTTGTTGTTTGGGCGCGTTCCAATAACAACATCAATCTCACAACAATTCGATTAGCATTGATTTTGGACTGGGGTCATTGTGTATCTCAACAGAGGAGTTACTTGCGACTCATTGCATTTTATTATTAAAAACAAAGGAATTAACGGAATCATACAGTATTTGGTTGGGTAGGGAGAGACGGTGAGCGTCTTATTGCGCAATAAAAAACAAGTCTGAAACACTTCTTTTCCTTTCTTTTTTACAAACGATGGACCTGGCACCTTCTCTCAGTTCATTCATCGATAACAGCGGAGTTGCTACCAACACCAATCCAAAAAATATTAAAAATACATTGTTTTGGAATTGATTCAGGGATACAATTTTATTTAACGCACTACATCATCGTTCCGATCCGACGGAACCGCGCGCCGCCGTGGTTTGGCCTAAAATACTTGATGGCCGATTTACGATTAAATACGCAATAGACCAGCTAGCTATACACATAGTTTTATTACCAAAACGAAACCCACATTTTGGTAAGGTTATAAGACAAGACAATCGGCTGCCATGAAAGATGCTAATTTACAACATACATTGTTTTAGATTTGACCTTCTTTGACCAATTCCTTTTTTTTTCCCGTGACCAAGAAGTGACGGACAAGGTAAAAACACCATTGTTTGACTATAGAGTCATTAAAACAAATATACAACTTTTTGTTGATTTTGAACACAATCTTAATTAATTATATTATACGAGTATAGTTGAGTTAATTATTAAATCTTACTCTAAGACTGGGTTGCACTATGAATGAAGTCCCCGTAATTTATTTATTTATTTAAAAAACTAACTGCCTCCGTGGTCTAGCGGTCAAGTCTGTGGATTTAGACTCGGAGGTACCGGGTTCGATTTCTGGTTGGGACACAAAAATATTAATGTATATAAATACATTTAATTAATATTTAATTTATTTGTGATATTTCTCGAGTTTGGTACGCTGGAGACATCGACGAGCTTGCCACTTGTCATGATTAGCCTATAGTAAAGTTGGCTAAATGTGAATCCGCTTGTGGTTTCTTACCACCCCGAAAGGGAAACGGTCGTGATGATACTTTACTTTTAAAAAAAATTATTGCACAAAGTACAGGCTGACTTAATGCCCGAAGACATTATCTTACAGCCAAACCTTAGGGACAAATTTGAACAATTATAGGTGCAATCATAGAAATAATAATAATTTAATTGTGGACTTGTAGTTTGGTCCGGGCAAATTGATTTCTATTGTTTTTAATTATCTGCAACAAATAAAGTGTGTTAGATGTGTTTCTTACTTGGTAAAATATATAAATTGAAGCTTAAAAATTTTTATTGCCAAATATTTCGCCTCTCTTTGGAGCGGCGTCATCAGTTTTTAAGCTTCAATTTATATATTTACCAAGTATTGTTTTTAATTGTTATTTGTGTTTATATGTGTATTTTTTTCTGTTTGGCAGTTTATATACATTTCTGAAGTATTATTGTTTTATTTTATGGTATCTATTATTGTTGCTCTTGTTTACTATTTGTATTAATCTTCTCTAGAGTTTTCTTGCATGCTTTATATTGTATCTATCTGTGAATTCTTGTCATCGGCTTTATAGTATTATATTTCTTTCATATACATGTATTTTAGCTGTAAGTTTTCCTAAATAAATAAATAAATACTATAATTATAAAAAGTAATTAAGATTAATATATACTTACATCATATATATCATAATATCAATATACTAAATACTAATAATACACATTATTATATATAAACATACATATATATTACTTACTAACGCTGTCAGGAGCTATATTGTTAGTAATTGTAACGATTAAAGATGGTGGCTTGGTTGTTAGAACGCATTCCTTAAAATTCTAAAAAGGTTGATTCGAGCCCCGGCATGTACCAATGAGAAATACATTTTTATTACGTACATTTGTCATAGATTTACAACACCACCTTTCCCGTGCCTCGAAGAGCACGCTAAGCCGTCGGTCCCGGCTCCACTTATACCAACTTGTCATAAAAAATTGACATCAGACCCTCGCTTAATATTAATAGCTTTCGAGATATAAGAATGTTCTGGAAGGCCCATCTCCAACAGTGGAGGTCTAGGACGCTGTGTTCTAGGGGCTATGATAAAGTAAAAAAAGTAAAAAAGGGCGTCAAATGTACGAGATTTATTTTGAAGGTCAGTCGTCAGCTGGTACATTTGACGCCATTTTCCTGGAGACATTTTCACGGCCACCGTTCCGAGTAAAGTTGAAGAGCTGTTAAGCTACATAGACACAAAGCATATCTCAAATATGTTCGTAATTATATTTAATAATAATTCTAAATATTCATTCTGTCAAAATTACTATTCGCTCTAGCACCTTTGACATCCATAAGCCTGTCTCTTTCATATTATAAATATTCATGTATCACGAGAAATTTGTGTCTCCTTTAAGTATTTTAACTAAGTATTAATAAGAAATAACAAATACAAGTTTAAATAATACAAATATTAGACAAAATGAAAATAAACACGCTCAAAGTTTGACAGTTCTACTCTTCGAGCGCAATGACGACGTACCAAGGCGTCCGTCCCGCCGTTTGACAGATGGAAGAAATAATGTAGTGGAGTAGCTGTTAAAGAAACGTCTAGGCATACAGTCAGACATGATACACCTTTAAAAACATTGGATTGTGCGAGCGAGAGGGATGGAAACAAGTTAAACCCTCTTAAGGAATTATTTAAAGAACGGATATTGCCAATTTATAATTGGTAAATTAGTTTTAAAGACAAACAATGACAATATTCAATTTAAAGTGTCCAAAGTAGTTACTGTAAAAGTCCTAATGAGTCATTACAGAGTCTGGTGCTAGAACAAAAACGTGATCAGTGTGTGTAGTGCCCCACTAATGGTCCAGGCTATGTCTGAACGACGGAATAAATGAAACTGGAAATGCGATGTGGGCAGTGCCGGCCTGAGCCAAGTTTTAGGATGGAGCGAGATTAAATTATGGCGCCCCTTGCTTATTGACAAACAAAATATAATCAAAACTACTAAATTGCCAACACAATCTATCTAGTAATTAATACTAAAAGATGCTCTCAACCACGACAAAGGAAAGTGGGCGGAATAACCAAATGCTTTCTTTCATAAACGAAAATTGAAAATCGCAATTCCTTGCAAATGCCGGGCCGAGGGTCTACTCACAAATCTCGTACAACACCTAAGCATTCTAGTTTCATTTTATTGATAAAAAACATCGTCGTTTGACAAGTTGGGATCCGAAAATCAAGAACATCAAATAAGGATGAGTTGCACCAAAATAAAGTCAGATACTTGTAAATGTAAATGTAACGACACCATTTAACTTTATATGTTTCAATTAGAGAGACTTCTTTTGAAACAACCCAGCCTAAGAGTCAACCATACGGGCCGGGCCTACTATTGTTAAATAACGTTGGATATTGTTCCTTTCAATAATCTAAATACAGATCCTGTCAGAATTATTTAAGAATAAAAAATAGTTCAATGATTTATATAAAAATTAGGCTAATAAAAATATATAAACTAAATAAAAAAAAAAAACTAAAATCTAAACTATAAATAAAAATATTCACCCATGACTTAATCATGTGGCAGTGTGCCAAGAACACTCACAGCATTCCTCCGCTGCACAGCGATGCTGATTTGCTGCGCGACAAAACTGCCAGCCCTCTTGTCACATACAGCGTTAAGCAGCCGCTTAGACAGTTCTTTAAAGAACTTCTAAATCATTAAATTTAAATCATTGCAATGTTTTTTATTTTTAATGAATAATCGTATCTTTAGAAATCACCCAAATAACATTTTAAAATAGTTCTAAAACAGCTTTTATTACCACTTATATTATTATATTTCAAACTCTTTACTGTTACTTTTGATACGCTAAACTGAAAGAATGTAACAATGATATAGATGTAGTAAATATGAGTATTTTCCTTAAAAGAGTGGTTTCTGACCTTCTCGTAATTACTGATGACACTTTTTAGTTTTTTTTATTTTTATTAATCAATTTCGCACGTTCACAGTAGGCTTCCAGGGCGGGCGACGGACGAGGGCGGGCGTGACAAAATTATTGCCATTTTTGGCGGCTGACGTCTTCAATTTGCTGAATAGATATCACGAGAATTGCTTACCGTGATTCATCTTTAAAGAGTGGAAAACGACGCTAATTGAGAATAATGATGATAGGTTTTCTTTATAAAAAATATTAGATTTTTTCTTGTAGTGATTCACGGCAATATCGCCCATCAACTTCGGGTTTATGGTAGTTTTAACTGCAACACGTTATATACCCCATGTAGAGTCAAAAGAGGCTGCCCAAAACCAGGCCCCAATTTCGTTGCAACAAAGTATTATTCAATAATCATACCTATTTATTCTGTTTTTTTATAAATTTAATATCAACATATGATTTACCCCAGCATTAATTTATAATTTAATTAAATCGTCAATTGGTTAAGAATATGATTATGGGTATGACGTGCTAACGTTGGCTCCCACAAAAATGTTTTAAAAAGTGATTATTAAGTGTTTTTAACGTTTTAATTATAAACTGAAATAATCTGTGAAACAAACGTGTTCATATAATAACTAAATTAATTTGTAACGCAGTGATTTTATAAAGAAAAACAATAATACAAAATTGCGCCATGTGAATAGTGAAATGAATTTGCAAAACTGTCACAACAAAGCTCGGCCGTTTCGTGAACCTTCTATCTTGCTGCATGTGGCCATTGTTTTCACAACACAACTATATATCGTGGTAGCTCGGTCGCTAAAACACCCGACCCGACTTCGACTTCGGTGCCCAGTTCCAGCCCACACGAATATTCACAATTATCTTCATTTTAAATTTTAAATTGAGCGTCGACATCATAAACTAGCCAATAAAGTGAATAAAACTACCAATAACCTACTGACGGCGGTTCTATAAAATACGCGAGTATCAGCGACACCTATGAACGAGTGAAAGAACCAAGTCTCGGAGTTTGATTACAAGTCGCTTCACCAGATGGCGCTAGGAAAATATAGCATTTAAGACGTTCAATAATTGACATTTAATTTGTAATTTTAATTATTCAGAATTACATTTATTAACATTAATTATTTGACATTTTATAATCGACATTTTATTTTTGACATTTAATTTAACTTTTGACATAATTATAATTTTGTGTCTGTTTCGGGGATAGCCAATTATTGTAAATTATAATGTTAAACCCTGAATGTTATAGGGTTTTTTATATGCAAACTGTAATAATAATTCAGCCACAGAAAAATGTAATGCGGGGTAGGCAGTAGCATGAGCCGGAGCGGCGATGGGGTCCGCAACCCATCACGCATGGCCCAAAAACGCGGATCGAGGACGGATGAGTGCCGACTTGGCACCTGGAATGTCCGGGGAGGGATGAAAGATACGATGAATGAACTCCTAGATATGATGGATGAAATGAAGTTGGATGCGATTGGCGTGACCGAGACCAAGCGGAGGGGTAGTGAGATGCAGGACTTGCCGGGAGGGGGGATCGCGCTCTGGTCGGGAGTGGGAGACAGCGATCGCGGTAGTCAGGGGGTGGGCATCTTACTATCCGGCCGCTTGGCCGACAGTATGTACGAGTACTGCCTGGAAAGCCCAAGAATGCTCTGGGTTCGACTGAAAATAGGGCTTAAAAAAATATTTATAGCCGTGGTTTACGCACCAGTAAGCTCAGCCCCACAGCAGGAACTGGAGAATTTTTGGAACCAGGTCAGGTCAGTTCTAGATTTGGCAGTTGGGAATGAAAATATAATTTTATGTGGCGACATGAATGGATGGGTGGGGACACGCCGTGCAGATTACGAAACGGTCCTAGGTGATTTTGGAGATAGGAGAGTAAATGATGCAGGTAAGCTTATTCTTGACGTGTGCTTAGAAAAGAATATTTTTGTGTCCAACACAATGTTCGCTCACAAAGATATTCACATGTATACGAGAACGATGAATAGTGAAAAGAGTATGATTGATTTAATAGTAGTTGATGAAAGACTGCGAACACAGGTTTTGGATACTAGGGCATATCGTGGGCCGGAATTGGGAACAGACCACTACCTAGTAATTACAAGGATTAGTGGTCTGTTCACAAAATGGCGCCACCGACGATCAGGTGGCAATGTGTCAGCAGTAGAAAGAATAAAGAGTGAAAAGTTACAAGATGATAGTGTGAAAGAGGAGTATATGAAACGCGTCAAAGATAAACTTATCAATTTGAAAGATGTGAGCAAAGATGTAGAAGAATGTTGGAAGTACCTTAAAAATGGTATGGTAGAATCGGCAAAAGAAGTATGTGGAATAGCAAAAAAGCGAACAATCAAAGGTGACGCGTGGTGGGATGAAGAGGTCAAAGATTCGGTAGAAAGAAAGAAGAAAGCTTGGATAGATTATGTTGGTTCGCTAAATATGAATGAAAGTATGATAAGAGAAAAGAAGAAGATGTATCATCGCTGCAAGAATGAAACAAAATCTTTGATTAAGGAGAAGCGTGAAAGATGTAAAGAAATAGGTGAAAACAGGATGACGAGCAACTTTAAGGAGAACTCTAAACTTTTCTGGAGGAAAGTTAGGAAGGCCAAAGGTGGCTTGTCATCTTGTCGAATGAATAGAGTGAGATCAAAGAGCGGCAACATTCTTGCAAACACAAATGAGGTGTTGGAGCGATGGAGTGAATATTTTAGCGAGATGTATGCTAGTGGTACTCCTAACGACGTTACGACGGGTACTTTACCTCCAGAGCTACCCACAAATACAACGTCCACATTTAAGGAGGAAATAAGTGTGCAAGAATTGCAATCGGCAATTAGAAGCCTGAAATGTGGCAAAGCAGCGGGAAAAGATCGAGTGCTCGCTGAAATGATCAAATACGGAGGTATACCAGTCTGGAACGCTTTCCACCTGCTGTGCAACCTTTGCTGGCAGGAGGGAAGAGTACCGGAGGACTGGCAGCAATCAGTCATCGTTCCTTTATACAAAGGTAAAGGATCTAGATTGGACTGTGCCAACTACCGAGCAATTAGTTTGATCAGTTTGGCGAGCAAGATGTATGGCAAGATTCTCACGAAACGCCTGCAAGAGAAGACTGAAGGTCTTTTATGGGAGGCACAAGGAGGCTTTAGACCTGGAAGAGGATGCACTGACCAAGTCTTTTCGCTCCGCAATATCACAGAGAAGTTTTTGGCCTTAAACCAGAGGGTTTTCTGTGCTTTTGTGGATTTGGAGAAGGCTTTTGATAGAGTTGTAAGAAAGAAGCTTTGGGACATTTTGCCAGAGTATGGAGTTGATGACAAACTGCTACAAGCTATACAGTCCCTGTACAAGGACTGTAAAGCTTGTGTGCGGGTGGAGGGAGGTATGTCTCCTTGCTTTGAATCCCAAATGGGCGTCAAACAGGGCTGTGTGCTTTCCGCCAGATTATTTACCCTATATCTCGACAAATGCCTAAAAAGAGTGAGAGAGAGTAACTGTGGGATAAAGATGAGTGATTTAGTGGTGAACTGCCTGCTTTATGCAGATGATGCTGTTCTCATGGCATCGTCCGAACAACAACTGCAATCACTAGTCACAGAAATGAAAGAGGGATGTGCAGAAAAAGGACTCCGTTTGAATGCGAGAAAAACCAAGGTACTAGTGTTTGAAAGAAGAAGGATGACAACCGTGACGATAAAGATTGATGATGAAACTCTAGAACAAGTAAATGAAATTATATATCTGGGCAGTGTTTTCACTGCGGATGGGAAGTATGATAGGGATGTTGAAAGAAGAGTGAACGCGGGAAATAGTGTCAACGGTGCCCTGGGGTCACTGATCGCCAGTCGGAATGTCAGTGACAAAGCTCGACTCGCCATACACAATGCCATGCTGGTACCAACACTTATGTATGGAAGCGAGACGTGGATATGTCAGAATACGCATGAGAGTAGAGTTAATGCAGTAGAAATGAGATCGTTGCGTCGGATATGCGGCGTCACTTTGACGGACCGCATACGTAATGACGAAATACGAAAAAGGGTAGGTATGAAAGAAAGCATAGGGACAAAAATAAGGAAAGGCATGCTACGATGGTTCGGGCATGTTGAAAGGATGAATGCAGAGAGATTGACGAACCAGATATATAATGCGAAAGTCGTGGGTAAAAGAGGCCCTGGCAGACCTAGACTCACATATTACGACCAAATTAATAAAACAATAGCTGAAGGTGCGTTGAAAAGCCATCGAAACAAAAGGGCATGTATGAAGAGGTTGATGAATGTCGAAGAAGCGAAAGAGGTATGTCGTGACCGTGACAAGTGGCGCTCAATTGTCTCTGCCTACCCCGCAAGGGATTTGGCGTGAAGATATGTATGTATGTATGGTTAAGATTTATGTATGAAATAGTTACAAAACACTATTTATACGATTAGGTTCTTTATTATGATCAGGTACTTTATTATAAATAAAACACTGGATTTTAAATCGGCGGGATCGAAACTAAGTATGTAATTATTAACTTAAAAAAAGTTTTTGACAATTATCGTGAGGCTAAAATAAATAAAATTAATTAGAGATTATGGAAACACAATATATTATTTATCAATAAGATATTGTGTTGTAAAATTATTCACGATGTAGCACGTTATACTCGCATACAGTTTTAGTTTACTTGATATGTCTAGTATATTTATATTAACAATGACACTGAAGTACTCGTAGGATGGCATAATTTGGCCAACCTAAAATGTTGAATGCATTTAAATAAATTATAAAATAGGCATAAATAATAAAGAATAGATTAACTGCAAAGAGTGTATAATTTTTATTGATAATACTTATTTTTTAATAATTAATTTTACAGATTAAAATATAAAGTTTTATTACTATTTAATCAAAGTTTTTAATTTTTTTTATTATATTAATTTAATATTATAAATATAACTAAATCTAAACTATAATATATTATAAATACCTAGGAAATAAAACCTATTCTACTAATTAAACTAATAGCTTACCACCTAGGTTACCTAAAACGAATTTATTATTATTATTATTTTCCCTAATTATTCAACGAAAAAATGCTGCGACCCTTAGTAAGCCCTTAGTTTATTTTGTGGATTTTATTTTCTAAGTATTTATAGTATTATTATAGTTTTGTTTTACTTATAATTAATTAATAGTTACTTTTTGTTAAATACCTTATATAATATAAATATAATAATATAATATAAAACAAGATAACAAAGCTTCACTCCGGAAATGTGCGTAAATCTGAACAATCCATCAGGACCCTCCAGGGCCTCAACTTTGACCCCTCAATTACGTCTTTAGCATCCAATTTGGCCCTTTGAACGACGATGAAAAATGGCGCGAAATTTTGAACAGGCATTTCGAAATCAAGTTAATTCAGATTGATAAAGTCTTACAAACATAAAGGAAAAACAATTTACATCTCTATTTAGAAATATTTCGCTAAATAATCATCATTTTTTATATTATTCTAGCTAAAGTGTAATAAAATTGCTTCCGAAATAAAAATAAATAATATTTTTTTGGATCTTGCATTAAAAAAAGTAGTATAGATGTAGGCTGGTAGAATGAGGAATGGAGACTAATTTTATTTTTTAGTGGTCCGTATTCTCTAATTAAACGTAGCATCCCAGCGGGTTGGTCTCGAAATGAACTTAGACAAGACGAAAGTCATGTTCAATGATCATGTCAAGCCGAGGCCAATCTGCATAGAAAACGACACTCTCGAAGTTGTGCAAAATTACGTATACCTCGGGCAGACTATCCAATTAGGAGCAGCCAACTTCAGCAAAGAAGCCGACAGACGCATTCAGCTAGGATGGGCGGCATTCGGGAAACTCCGGCACATCCTCTCATCGTCTATACCACAATGTTTAAAGACTAAGGTCTTTAACCAGTGCGTCCTCCCGGTAATGTCGTACGGAGCAGAGACGTGGACACTAACAGTGGGTCTGGTCCATAAATTCAAGGTCGCTCAGCGAGCCATGGAGAGAGCTATGCTTGGTGTATCTCTGGTGGATAGAATTCGAAACGTTGATATTCGTCAGAGAACGAAAGTTACAGACATAGCTTTTAAAATTAGCAAGCTGAAGTGGCAATGGGCCGGACACATCTGCCGCAGAACCGACGATCGATGGGGCAAACGGGTTCTAGAGTGGAGACCACGTACGGGAAGACGCAGAGTGGGACGACCCCCCGCCAGATGGACAGATGACCTAAAGAAGGTCGCTGGTGGGGGTTGGATGAGGGTAGCGAAAGATCGCGTTAAGTGGCGAGCCTTAGGGGAGGCCTACATCCAGCAGTGGAGAGATACAGGCTGATGATGATGATGATGATGATTCTCTAATGTTAACGTTTTGTTTTTTGTGTTTAACTGTATTTTAAACCATATCGCACACCTAGATATAAACAGGTACTAACTCAAAAAAGCACACAGAAAAACTGATTAATGTAGAAAGAAAGAAACTGCACTGTAGATTGTTTCTGTATAGATCTATTATTTTTATATGCAGCTAGAAGAAAGATGTAGGATTTTTTTTTATCGTGGGGCTGAAAAAAATATTTAAAATTAATTCTCTATTACTTAAAAAATGAATGTATATTTAATTTCTCGTATTATTTAGAGTTGAACCTGTGTTGGTAATTTTTGTTTTTAGTTAACTCTCTTTTGAAGAGACAAGATAATATTAATAAATTTAACATTTAATAGAATTTTGTATTATTTATAATTAGTCCAACTAATATACAGGTCTGTGGGCAACAGCAAGGGGTATGTGGCTTTTGAAATAGCAAAAAAACACTATGAATACTTAAAACAATAAATAATACTATAAGAAATGTCAGACGCTTATGTCATCAAATAAAACAACAAAAAAACTTGTAAATTAAGATAAGGCAATATAAAAAATATTGATTGACGATGTTTGAGTTAACTCCCTTTAGATCTAGGTGTGCGTTATGTTAGACGTTAAATCCAAATGAAATGCAAAACCAAATTACGTCGGTAATGGAAACCCGTTCCGTAATCCTTGTCAATGTAAATGTGACGTCATTAGATGGAGCTCTATGGACGGAGATTTGGACCGTGGTATTGGGTTAACATCAGCATTCATCAGCCCTAAACATAGACCTATATAATTATAAGAACTGTTACTGTGTCATGCACATCACATTGATGCTTCCGAGATGTGTCATCATCATTACAGCCCCTTAAACACGGAGGCCTAGACCTCTGTTGGAACATTTTAAACTTTCGCGTACATTCTTAATAGTTTTTATATTCTTTGTTGTGAACCAAATAGATGACTTACGCATTATATGTTTTTTTTTTTTTATAATTACAGCCCTTAGAACAGCGTCCTAGACCTCCACTGTTGGAGATGGGCTTTCAGAACATATATCTGGAGAATTTGGCTTACACTCGCCACGCTGGCCAGACGGGTTGGCGAGGATCTGATAACAAATTATTCTTCAAGTTGATATCAGTGTAACCGGGACCGACGGTTTTTAAAGTGCTCTCCGAGGCACAGGAACAGTGGGCGTTGTAAATCTATGACAAATAGTGTATTTCCCATTGGTACAGCCGGGATTCGAACCGCGCTCTTGATGTTGAAATGGATATTCGTTCTAAGTTTTATAACAATTTGTTGGGTCCGTATATATACATATATATGTCTCGGACTTAACCCTTCTCCACGGTTCACGCGACAATCACCGACATCGTGTTGAAAGGTTTCCACTCCAATGTATCATTACGATGGTATCTCTTTTGATTTCGAGCATTCGCAGATAGTTGAATATTCGGATGGACACTGTCAGTGTCAAACGCTATGAATGTTGATATTCCTATATTTTTTCTTATTTTCTTATTCGTATAACTGACAGTAAATAACGCATTTATTCATTATATTCTTCCCAATGATTTAATGTAAACAGCAGTTACAAACATACGACACCGAACATTCTATGAAATCCAATTAAAGCATTAAACAAGCAGAAACCAAACCTTTTTTTCTCCAAGAAATTTACACAATCGAAAATGAACCGGAGATGCGAGAGATTGTGAAGGGCTCCCAAGATCCACAAAGCGATGCTTCTCCAATTACTACATAAAACGGTAATCGACTTTATCTAACACAGTGGTTCTTAAACTGTGCCCGTAGTGCAGCATGCACACTAACGGAAAAAACGTAACATCTGTCGTAACTATAAAAACAATAATGTTATTTTCTTTTTTAAGGAAAAAAATGTTTTTTGTAATTGGTCGTGCACAATAAAGTTTTTTTTAGTGTACCGATAATGGCGTTGTCTACGGTTTTTTTTTCTCTTACTTTTCCAATGCAAAAGAAAACTTGTTGACGACAAGAATAAATTAAAAAGTACGAAATCAGTAAATCTGTTCTCTAGATATAACAAATAACCATACATACATATGTACTCGTATATATAATAATTTTCTTTATAAGTTTTTTTTTGTGATTTTTTCAGAAGCTTTATTTTGTAGTACGAGTAGTTACTAATTATTGTCTTATAAAATAAAAATAAAATACCCTTATTCTGCTATTCGGGGGACAAATCCATTAAATGAAATATCATAAGAAACCAGCCGTTCTTGGGTTACAAATTGTGTGACCAACCCGACTTTGTATATTTTTAACCTTGTAATGAAACCACGCTTTTTAAAAGAAGCGGGTTTACTTTAAGCCAACTTTACTAAAGACAGTCTTATTATGACAAGTTTAGGTAAGCTCGTCGATGTCTCTAGCGTACCAGACTCCTAAATAATTTTGATAAATTATCATGTCCTGACAAGGAGTCGTACCTTTACGTCTAAATTTATTATTTAGTACAAAATCTTAACGTTAAAAGGCAGAGAATGTCCGACATTATGTTAGCCCTTATGTGCAATAAAGTTTTTAAATAAAATAAATAAAACCAAAAAAATAATAAAAAATAAAGTTCGCAATTAAAAATATTTGAGAACCAAGTGTAGTGCAGGGAGCTGCGAGCCGTGAAGTCATTCGTCACGCCTAGCTAAGTCCTGCTGATTTTCCCACTGTCTTTCTTAAGACCCAGGATTGTATCAGCTTAGGTCGTTAAACACTACGATTTTTATTAACATTTTAGATTTCAATGAAATAAATAACATTTCGCTGCTTTAATAAAAAGAATAAGAAAGTCACAATTCGTAAATTTGGAGTTTTTAATTAAATGAGTACGTATTAATTACGTAAATAGATGTGAGTTTGCCGTAACGCAATAACGATTAAAGTGATTGAGATAAAAACATCGAAAAGAAAAGCATTTTCTTATACTAATCACGATATGTGACATCACCCCCATCTGGTGGAGAATTAGGCCTACATTCGCCACGCTGGCCAAGTACCAGAGAGGCGAGGTACAATTATTACAAATAAATAATTTTCGGTGAGTTAAAAGATTAATTTAAGATATAAGTTTTTGTAATGATAAATAATTTAGTAATTTTCATATTTTTGTCTATCCTGTCCATGACTGTGTCCGTAGTCTAGCGGTTAAGTCCGTGGATTTAGACTCAGAGGTACCGGGTTCGATTCCTGGTCGGGACACAAAAAAAATATTTATTAATGTAAATAAATACATTTAATTAATATTTAATTTATTTGTAATATTTCTCGAGTTTGGTACGCTGGAGACATCGACGAGCTTGCCACTTGTCATGATTGGCCTATAGTAAAGTTGGCTAAATGTGAATCCGCTTATTTATAAGCGTGGTTTCTGACTACCCCGAAAGGGAAACGGTCGTGATGATACTTTTCTGTCCATGACCTATCATTATCCCAAAGGTTAGCTAGTGACGAATGCCTTATGGCGTTACAGCTCGCTTATGTACTAGGTTTTTAAGTTCAATAAAGTATTTAAATAAATAAATATAGTATCTTTAAAAAACAAAGTACTAAGCTCAACTAACATAATGACAAGTCATGCACCAATCACCGGACGTATGAATAAAAGATAAACGTTTGATAACTTATTATTGTAAAAGGATTATAGGAAAATAAGATTATTCCTAGCCGAGCCGTCTGACCAGCGTTGGCGAGTGTAGACCAAATTCTCCAGATATATGTTCTGGATGGCCCATCTCCAACAGTGGATGTCTAGGAAGCTGTGTTCTAGGGGCCGTAATGATGAAGGTCATAAAAAGTTGAAAGCTCATGCTAGCATTATTAGACTTTAAACCTTAAGTATAATAATTGCGGCTTTCTCCCTTAACAAGGCACACGATAAGAAATTAAAGAAACAAACAAGAAACCGCAGAAAACCACCATTAGAAATCATACTGGAGCAATCTTTAGACACGCACGTTTACGAGCAATTATAACAATTTCAAGTGACACGAAAAAAAGCGAAAAGTACATTGACTTTTATATTAAGGTCCGGTCAAATTCTTACATTAAAAAATTGGCACTAAACTTAAAATGTATGTCACATTTACCGACTGATACTTCAAAAGATGAATTATTTATTAGGGATATTTATTAAATTTCATTGATCTGACCGATCGTTAAATAAAAAATATTTGTATTATTTTTTGCACATTTTATCAGGTTATTTTATTTCTGGTCTAGCGGTGTGGATTAAGACAAGAAGGCACCGGGTTAGATTCCTGGTTGGGACATAATAATATATTTAATTTATTTGTGACATTTATCGAGTGTAGTACGGTAGAGACATAGACGAGCTTTCCACTTGGCTAAATGGGACTATTAGCCTAAGTCCGTCCTAAGGTTTCAAGGGATATTTCTGCCAAATATCATCAAAATCGTTTAGTAATATAGGTGAGAAGGACGGCAAACAGACAGACAGAAATATATTTTTTCACATTTATAATATTCTGAATGCAATGTTTATCAGAGAGTTAATGTCCATTATCATTGATCCCAACAAATTAGTTATTAAAAATAATTTCTTGCATTTTTTTCACATTTAAAAATAACCATTTCAGGTCGAGGCATAAGAATTTAAAGAAATCTTTAAATTTACCTTTACATACTTTTAAAAATAAAGGAATGGTTCCTTTGAGTTAAATCTGCTATCTCCAGGGTTCGGTTTGATCTACTTTGTATACTAGTGGATTGTTATTATTGTTGTTCAAAGGCTCAATTAATGGGTACTTAATAGCATGATTCATGTATGTATTGTTGCTAGCACTGTTAATAAATAAAATACACGTCTCTGGAGACAATAGGGCTGTTTTTTCTCTTAAACATGAAGTATTTTAATTGAGAGGGGAAATGGTATATGCTGCTAGTGTATTGGGCACCATGCCGCAGGACAGCGATTTGGAGGAGCTGTTATTTTTGTAAATATTTAATTTTTATTTTCAAATTATTATTATTTTTAGGTTAAATTAATTTTTGTTTTATTATAGTTTATTTCATTTAAGGTTTTCTTTGATGTAAATATAAATTTTATATATAAAATAAGTTATTGACCGCGTCAGAATATGTAGGTCTATGCAAAAAGAGCAATAAGTCTCGGCGTGGGTATGGGAACGTTCACACGTGGTGATAGCTGACTCTTGGATATCAAATACAGAAAGAACATTCTCAACTTTACAGCAACGCAACTAATATTGTATAAACAATTGAGAGACTAAATATTTGAGTAAACGAGACTAGAATTATGGTGTACAGATTTTTAAAAGAGAAAAACAACGTGCTATGAAAGTTTATGATGTCTAATGTAAAGAAAACCTAAGAGCACATTGAGATTGTTTTACCAAAATTTACCATTAGTGTTATTCTAATTGTGTGTGTAATTGCGCACCTAGACGGGCGCCGTAGTCATCACATTTGTATACTGTTCACATTGTGACATATTAACTAGCGGCTTCGCGCCCGACAACAAATGCGAGCCTTGTAACCATGATACTCGCAAACTAACTCATAAACTGCCTCTCTTTACGTTTCAACTGGACCCACCATTGGTACAATTAATGACAATATTGTTTTGGCACACAGTTGCCGAGAGGCTGGTTACAGTAAAACAATGTTTAATGAGGATGGGAATGCACTGTATTATTAATTTATGTAGGTACTTGTATAGTTTTATTGTGTCAAAAATAGGAAGACTGCCTTCTGGAACCCAGAATTTCTTTTCCAGAAGGCAGTGCTCACTAACTGAAATTATTTTATTATGATCCAATAAACGTTATTTATTTTATTTTTAAGTGGGTTTAGTGGTTTATAGCACGCAAAAACTCTAGACCAAGTTACCAAAATGAGAACATTTAAGGGTGGAATTTTAGACAGCGTCAAATACAGCAAATAATATTTTTCGAGATCTCAAAATGTATTATGAATTTAATAAAAAAAGTATAGATGACTTAAGTAGAATATACATTAAATTAGACTAGCTTAGTCTAGTGATTAAGTCTATGGATTTAGACGCGGAGGTGATAGGTTCGATTCCAGGTCGAACACAATAATTTATTTGTGATACTTCTCAAGTTTGTTACGCTAGAAACATGCCACTTGTCATGATGGCCTATAGTAAAGTTGGCTAAATGTGTATCCGCTTCTTTAAAAAAAGCTTGGTTTCTGACCACCACAGAAGAGAAACAGTCGTGATAACATTTTATAACAGTCATATTTATATTTGTGTGTATCTTTTATGTTATATTATTATGTAAGTGTATAATATAAAATAAAATTGCATACATAACTTTCCACACTCCCAAAAGTGGGTTGTCAGAAAATGCTTAGTCATTAAGCCCACCCTATATACATTTTTAGTGCAACAAAGTATTTTAAATAAAATAAAACAGCAGATTTTGAAAGGTGAAAATCGTGCAATATGCAAATTGAACTAAAATCAATAATCTCGATGAGGTTCGAGTATGACTAAAGCGGTGTGGTTCAAAATTGCACCCTGACATCCGCCACTCACTTTATCTAAAAGTGACCACTTAACACAAAGAAAGGTAAAAGGAAAGCAATTTTTCAATGAACGCATCAAATTACAAATTGCTTTATCCAGGGGTGAGTCGGAGCTGGAGAGCTGGTCCGTCGACCAGTAATTTTATCATACTTATTTTTTACAGAAATTGTTTTCTAAAAAAAAGCACATGAATTGCTAAGAAGGGTATAGGGAAAAAAATCCCCCGCAGCGTTTTCAATTTGTGACACATCTTATTTAAATAATTATATTTTTTTTTATACTAGCACGACATGTAACCTTGCGTCCACCTGATGGTAAGTGGCGCGCGAGGTCTATGAATATTAGCAACTGAAATCTTACTAACACTATGCCGGCTTGACTGGGCATGACGGCAATTCAAGCCTGATCCCGAAACGTGTGAATACACTTCACTGGGTTTATCAGTCCTACTATCACATATTTGTTGTTTTCGTTGAAAGTATGTGCCATTTGCAATGATGTCAAATGCATTTTTTCACTTTCAACTAATATTGTAAGCTTGCCATGGTGATATTTATATGAAAATAACACCGCTTGTAACAAGACTTACCGAACTTACTCCTGCTGAGTGGAAGACCAAAAGTGGTCCTAAGAGTAATCTGTTAGCAGAAGACGAGCAGCTTAGGTACTCTGATAGTTTTAGATAGCATTTTACGGCATTATCTGGCGCTCCCACACACCACTTCGTTTTTATTGCGAAGGTCTAGAACTTATTTCTAGGGGCTGTAATAAAGAATGATGTAGACATAGAACTATAGTTTTATGTATAACGTGTGAAATAGGTACTCCAGTTATAGTGTTACGTCGTGCCAGCCCATACATTACGTCGTGTCAAGGGAAACGTGTTCAAGTAGTAATTTTTCTCGCAGTTAACAATAAATTCAAAGGCATACGTTTCAAAAGGCAACATCGTTATCATTGAATGCAATTGAATGAAGTATGGTTTGTACTCATGCCTACCATCTGTTATGGTCTCTGCTACAATATAATTAAATTAACATTTATTCGAAAAAAAATAAAAAACGGAAGCCGCGGCGGAATATGCGAATTATTTATTACAGATTTGTGCCGTTTGCTGTATAAACTCTGGGCCCATGGAGTCCAAGCGCAATAAAGTTTTTAAGAGACATAACACCGCGTCTTGTCGTCTCCTCCGGTGACAAGAGGGCTGGCTCTTTCTTCGTTAAGAGAATCAATATTGCTATTCAGCGGGGAAAATGCAGCAGCGTTCTTGCCACCATTCCACGCGGACGGGACTTATAGCCCTATCCTTAGTACTAATATTAATTTTATTTTATATGTTGTAAATATAATTAATAATATATATGTCGACAATCTATCTATAATAATAATAATAAATATTTCCAGACAGGTCACACAGCGCCATCTAATTTCCGTGGTAAGCTAAGCTGCGAGGCTTGTGTTACGGAAACTAGATGGTTGATAAACTACATTTTTTTTTTTTTTTTTTTTTTCTGTAAATATATACATATTATACATATAAACACCCAGACCGAGACAAATTATACAATGTACAACTTGCCCCCGGTGGGAATCGAACCCACGACCTCCCGAGTTCACGGCAACGTTTGTTACCACTAGACCACGGAGGCGGTCTATTAATATATTTGATCACATTGACTACAGATCGACGTCTGTGATATATATATATAATACGACCATATTATTTTATAAGGAACAAGTTCACATTGAGCCCAACCATTTAGTAAACTACAAGCCCATCGTGACAAGTTTCAAGCTCGTCGATGTTTCTTTATGCCATTTATTGGGTCCTGAGACAAAATGTAAACAAATAAACTAGTGATTTCCAAACTTTAATAATTGAGGAAAATGTAGAGGCACAGCTTGGTTCATGTCCGCTATTTATTAAGTTTTAACAAGACAATTTAAACAAGAAATTGCACTCGCTTCAAGATGATCAAAATCAAGAGTAAAGATAACCCTGCTATATGCAAAATAAAATATTTTTATGTAAAATAGTTACACAGCGGTACATCTGTATTTGTCAGTATTAAAATGCATTAAATAACTTAGAATCATTGTCATCTAAGTTTTTTTAGATCAAAACATAAGAAGTCAATTTATTTAAAAATAAATTATTACTCGGAGGTACCGGGTTCGATTCCTAGTCGGGAGACAAAAATATTTATTAATGTAAATACTCGTAAATACATTTAATTAATATTTAATTTATTTGTGATATTTCTCGAGTTTGGTACGCTGGAGACATCGACGAGCTTGCCACTTGTCATGATTGGCCTTTAGTAAAGTTGGCTAAATGTGAATCTGCTTATTTAGGCGTGGTTGCTGACCACCCCGAATGGAAAACGATCGTGATGAGACTTTACTTTACTTTTGAAATTATAAGTAATATAAATAAAATTAAAAATATTATACATATAATTCAAATCTTGCTTTTACGGTATACTCACTTCTTTTTTCTTTCTACATAATACTATTTTAGCGATGGCTATACGAGTATTGCTGCTTCATAATCAGGACCCTTTAAAATACCTTTTTGGTGGTCTGTTTACATTTTATCTTGGTGTTTGAAAAATGCCAAATAGCCGCACTCAAAACAGTGCACGTTTAACTAAGATGTTAAATGTGGTATAAATTTCTTACTAAAGTCTCAAATATTCGCACAAACTAGTTCAAATATTGAATCTACAGATAATAAAAAAGCCAAAACAAAGACCATTACAACCGGAGATGGGTCATGTTGAATTTTCATAATCGAAAAAAAGTAGTTGGCAACCGAACACTTGGCAACCGGCGGAGGTTCGCAGACAGCATGGCGTAGAAATGTCAAGGCAGATGGTGCCGTATTGTATCATAAAAATAATGGAACAAAACCGCAGAATGGGAACCGTTCGAGTGCATATTAATTCGTATATATCATTTAGTTTAGTCTTGTTTCAAGCGGTGTTATTTTTATATAAATATAACCATGGCAAGTTCTCCTTGAAAGTAAAAATTGGCATTTGACATTATTGCAAACAAATAGGTGATGGGCGGACTGATCGTGGTAACTTGCCCAGTCTGCTGGGCCTCCACCGTTCTTGCCGATAAACCCAGTAAAGCGTATCCACACGTTTCGGGATCAGAATCATATAGCCGTCATGCCCAGTTAAGCCGGCATAGTGTAAGGGACTGATGTCAGTCATGAGTATCTGATTCCTTGTTGATAACATTCATGGACCTCGCGCGTCACTTAAAAATTACAAAATTCTTACACTATATATAAAAATAAGTATATAGGCGAGAAATATTGAGGTATTCTCAACCAGCTTTGGAAGAGTCACAAAATATTATATACTAGCTGTTTGACCCGGCGTTGCCCGTGTAATGTCATCGAGAAAAAAAGACCTTCAGGTACCCAATAGGCATGTCATATTTAGATTTTAGCGTCTTATATTTATTTTTATTAAATTATTTTTTTTTATATTTCTATGACTTATTATTTCGTAATATCTATTGAATAGAATAACCGATTTGAACAATTCAAAAAGTAATACATGAATTGAAACAGTCTTGAAAACAATATGATTTATATGGATAAGGATTTAAACATACATGAGTAATGTGGTCTAATTTTGGTCGGTATTTCTATCAACTTTGAAAATGTAAAAAGTGGTTTTTGTGATATAACGATAATAGTTGGACATACATAGTTGGATATTGATATGTTCTTTAATATTGCAGAACATACTTTTGTTCTATCATCAATAGTTTCCACAGCGCAAGCGACGAAAGTTTTTATGACCTTTTTTTTACACCTTGGGTTACTAAAGTTTTGGTAAAAATCTCTAATCTTTTATAGCAATAAATATAGCCTATGTTACTCAGGGTGAATTTAGCTTTCTAATGGTGAAAGAATTTTCGAAATCGGCACAGTATCTTTTGAGTTTATTCATTACAAACATACACACACACAAAAATACAAATCTTTCCTCTTTATAATATTAGTGTAGATGGGTAATTTATATATATAAAAGAAAAAAAAATATATAAACGCATAGGATTAAGTAAATAGTAACATAATATACGTATGTAATAAATACAAATAATACTTATATAATAATAATTAAAAAGATAAGAAATTGGAAGTTTTGTGAATATATTTAGAGACGGTGCATATTGTATAATTACATATTTATATATACGACCGCCTCCGTGGTCTAGTGGTAACACACGTTGCCGTGAACTCGGGAGGTCGTGGGTTCGATTCCAAGTTGTACATTGTATAATTTGTCTCTGTCTGGGTGTTTATATGTTTAATATGTATATATATACAAAAATTAAAAAGTATAATATGTAGTTTATCAACCATCTAGTTTCCGTAACACAAGCCTCGTAGCTTACCACGTAAATTAGATGGCGCTATGTGACCTGTCTGGAAATATTTATTATTATATATATATATATATATAGATAAATAGAAGGTTAATATTTTTATTCCTAGCTAGTCGTTCACTACTTTAACTTGTAGCAAAGTTACTCGAAATAAGCTTAAAACTTTGTCCTGTATCGTCTTTAATGAGAGCTAATATTAGCACAATGGCCACTTTGGGACTCCTTAAAACAACTATAGTTAAGTTGCTAAAGTAGCATTTAGTGAATAAAACTTAGCCAGCAAAAGTACATCTTTTATGCGAGTAGGTTTTAGACAAACGTACACTATTTAGTTACTTTTAGCTGAATATCATTAATATGAATGAGAATATTACATATTACGATTTTTAAAAATGTATCTTTTAATGCCAAAATAATTTCACACGAATTAACTTTAATCAGTTACTAGATATTAAATTTCGATTATAAATATAGTTATAACTGCCTCCGTGGTCTAGCGGTTAAGTCCGTGGATTTAGACTCAGAGGTATCGGGTTCAGTTCCTGGTCGGGACAAAATTATATTTATTAATTTAAATTAATCAATATTGAATTATTTGTGATATTTCCCGAGTTTGGTACGCTAGAGACATCGACGAGCTTGCCACTTGTCATGATTGACATATAGTAAAGTTGGCTAAATGTGAAACCGCTTCTTTATAAGCTTGGTTTCTGACCACCCCGGAAAGAAAACAGTTGTGATGATACTTTTAGAAATATAGAAGTTAGTAGAAATATGTTCTGATATAGTTTTATTTTTCTGGCAACATTAAAAAATGCGGTCCCGTATTCTAAATATTATTTTTTTCTTAATTACTATACGCTCTAGCACTTTTGACATCCATAAGTCTGTCTCTTTCATATTATGGTCACATAGTGCTAGTATAAAAAAATGAAGAAAAAAAAAGAAGAACATTATGTGTCACGTAAATTATCTATAATGATAATGAGATTACCAATTTGATTTGTTTAAAAATGTGTAATTAATTATGTAACAAATAAGATTTTTAAGTAATTATTATTATACAAGATTAATTAATATAATCCTCGCCAAGCCGTCTGGCCAGCGTGGCGAGTGTAGGCCAAATTCACCAGTTCTGGAAGGCCCATCTCCAGCAGTGGAGGTCTAGGACGTTGTGTTCTAGGGGCTGTAATGAAATGAATAATGAATTAATATAAATATTAGCCGAAAATTACATAAACACGCTTCAAGTCGGTGTAAAGGTACGTCGCGATGTAACTTGAGTTTGACAGTGTCATTCCTCGAGAGGTCCCTCCGTTTGACAGCTGGAAGAAACGTCTAAGAAACCTATGCTTGTTTTAAATCCTGTAAAAATGTCATGATGACTAACCTTGCCATAGAAGTATCGCCTGTAGCACTTAGCGGTGTCGTCTGTGTCGATGCTGTGTCTCCAGGAGGAGTGTCGGGGAGTGCCGGGGAGGAGACGCGGCTCGAGTTCCTCCCCATCAGGAGAGTCGTCCACGCCATCCACCCAGTACTCGCCGCTCGTCGGCAGAACTATCGAGGGTGGTGTACCTAGAACAATATCCAAATAAGTTACATAATACGAGAACTTTTTTAGAGACAGATTAAAAAAAACTTAAAAATAAAAAAATAAAAAAGGCAATAACAAAATAAAATAAAAATATTACAAATAAAGTAATTGCTCCAAATCGCAACCAATGGGCAAAGTGCCAAGGATACTTTGATTGCCACGTTGAATGGCAATGCTGATCATTTGGCTCAAATATTGCACAGCCCTCTTGTCTCCCGAGGTGTTGTCATTTAAATACAACAATGGAAAAGAGTAGGTGTCCAATAAAGGAGAGAGAAATATGGCTAACTATATACGAGTATATAGCGGTGCCTAGAAAGAGAGAGACGCGAGGCAAGCGCTTTTGTTGCTAATAACCGAGCGAAAAAGACAGAGAAGAGAACTATGGCAGCGTCGGATATTTAATTTAGTCGCATAATAATATATTGTAGGGATCGAGATGGGTGCCGTGTGAAAGAGTGACGGATTATTGAGGGCAGCAGGCACATATATTTTTATATATATACGAGTATATCGTACTCGTAGACCCAAATATTTAATAATGTACTCGTAAAAGGTATTAAAAGCTATAGTATTATAAATTGTAAAATTACAAAATTCGTCTTTGTCGACCATAGCGCGTCGCGACGTGATGGCTTGCAGAAGACAATTGCACACGATTTTAGTGTTAAGGCAAATTGACACAACAGCCAGTGACGAAATGGTTTTACAGAAAAAGCTCTATTATTAAGGAAGTCACGAGCGTTACTGTTTTTTGCTTTAAATATTTGACCGTGGGATGGCAAAACACAAAGTTTAATACGAATAGAATTAAATGTGGCCATGGGAAGTATAGATGGCGATCATTCAGTGACGTAACGGGATGTGGTGTGCCCCGGGCGCAATTTCTAAGGGCAACAAAATCCAGTATTTGTTTTCTTTATTTCATATTAGGCCTTATGCAAAAAGTTTATTGGATTATTTTTTAAATCCTTCTGGCTTAACGCGAAAAAAAAAACTCACACTACTCCCTACTAACGAAAGGATGAATCAATATTTCATATTTGTCATTTTTTTATACGCCACGGCATTCGAAGTTAGCTTGTTAACTTAATTAAATTTTTATGTTATTAATTTATGCCTTATAACAAAATGCTAGTGCCTTAATTTAATCATCTTTCGGAAACCTTATTTTTGATAAGTTAAAGTTGAGTGATATTATGGGGCAGGGTCCACAGACTTAACCGCTAGACTATGGAGGCAGTTTGTTATATAAAAAAACTATTTAAATCTTAAGTTATAAGTAAAATATAAAGTAAATGATGCGGTTTCTACTCCATTTTGCTATACGTCAGCCATATTGGCAGTAGAACTAGTAGCATCAACAAAATGATTCTTTATAAAAACACACATGGTTGAAGGTTATATATTGATTACTTCTGTGTCTTCCCGTGTTTGATTCTCTGTCGATTAGGTGATACAAAATAGGCTCACGTCTATAAAATTTTAGTATTTACCTAAATTTAATAATAACTATTTTATTCCAGATATTGTACTTTATTTTTGTAGTGCTGATATAAGTAAATACAGATTGCGTTCAAATATTAAGTGGGAGGGTCTTGGCTAATATCAGGTCACACTTGTTCCTCAACAGAGTAAAATTGTGTGAAAACTGGTTTAAATTAACTAAAGCGTCAATTCGAGACGGTGTTGTGCGGGAGCACTGTTGAAGCCGAGTCGTCTAAATGACCTACGATCTTAAGTTTTAGCCGAAATAATAAAGCTGGCTACTCTATAACCAGCTTTGTTATAAGCGTAGTTTGTGACCACACCTATAACGATTACGGTCGTGGTGTGACCTGGCTGTAACCAATAGACAGAAGGTCAGTGGATCTTGGGAATCCATTGTTTGTACATCGACGTAATAATTGGACATAATCGAACAGGAATTTAATGAGTGAATTAATCACATATTAATTTTCTATTGTGGAAGGAAAACGGAAACGGTCTGAAGGACAATAAAAATAGTCTTTGCCATAGAAGTATAAATATAATGAAATTTATTCTACCCATGTCGCTGGCCCTAAGATAATTCTAGAAGCATCACGTTATTAATTTAATGACCTCTTAAGCCTGTCTTGCAGGTCTTACTTTAAAATAATAATACTATCAACAACAAATATAATATATTGTACAGAACCAAAATGCTTTAGTCCTAGTCGAGACACAAAAATATTGATTGATGTAAATAAATACATTTAATTTATTAGTGATATTTCTCGAGTTTGGTGCGCATCTTGCCACTTGTCATGATTGGCCTATAGTAAAGTTGGCTAAATGTGAATCCGCTTATTTATAAGCGTGGTTTCTGACCACCCCGTAAAGGAAACGGTCGTGATGATACTTTACTTTATCTTTGAGCTGTAATGCTTTAAATGAATATTCTACTAACTAACCTTTGTTAAAGGTTATTATCATTAAAAATGTTAAGAGATGTGGCCCGCAAATTGCTACGAAATTTTCATAAGACATAACTTTCAATATGTTTTAATTAAATAAAAATATTCAGTGCCTTAAAGTAGTACATTTATGAAATGAGCTTTCAATGTAGCATCATATAGTATTTGTTTAGTTAGAAGCTGGATGGTGGATAGTAACAGTCTTATTGTAAAAGGTCCTATGGTCGGTTCTCTCTTCCCCAGCACACATGATGGACCCAGCAGCCATAGAATGCAATGTATCTTCTTTTTTGATTTAATTTCAGGGACAAAGATGACCTAATGATTGTGGTACCAGTTGGATGAAGTTGCGCAAACATAGTATATAATGATGAGCTTTGGGTTCTCCCAGGCTGATGAGTAATGCTTTAAATATATGCGTAACGAAATAGTTTGTGTAACCAAATATTGCAAAGTACCTTACGAAATTATAAGATTAATACGTAGCTCTATTTATTTAAAACTTTTTGCACTATGTACAAATTCGGACCTAATTCTTACTATTTTTTATATTCTTATTATTATTATTCTTATTATATAGCGTTTTTACTATTTCATTACAATATTACTAACAAATATTTTGTTACGTAGTAGGTACATTTGTTTTGATCTTTGCTCAAGTTAATAAATAAAATGAAATGACATTGTATAAGATCTTAAAGACCACCAAGGTGTATAAAGGCAGGTTCCTATAGAAACGAGTATATGTCTATGGCGGTTTGTTTTTTTCTTGCTAGCTCGCAATATCCTGGATGGTTTCATTGAAAAGTCCTGTGGGAGGCCATTGTTCCTTCCATGTCGCTTCTCATAAAGCTTTCAGAACCCGCTGCCCACTAGTGTGTTCAGCATTTTGCTGTCAAATAAAAGACCAGAGTACCGATTCTCGAGCTATAGAGATAATGTCGAATGCAAGTGAAACCGATTTTATTATTGTATGGATTTTCCCAGATATTTCGATAAATGTCGACTGTGACATTTAACTATACAGAATCAGGCTCTGTTTGAACCGAATTTTAAATATGAATAAATTATATACTTACTATGTTTTTTAATACTTTTAGCTGACTTCAGTGAAGATAAATGCCAACATGTATATTTTTTATTTTGTTTTTTGGTTCTATTCCCCCGATGGACGATGAATGAGGTGATAGGGAAGGCAAAGGGTCTAGCCCATACAGCCAAGTCTGATGTAATATATCTTTCTTTTTTATGAGTTAATGAGGTCATCACCAAATTGCAGATGCTGCAGAATTTGATGCTTTTCTTGGAGTCACTCGCGGCACTATAGCTCAAACACGTCGGGTAAAATATGGGAATTGACAGCGCGGGAAAACCGCAAATAATAAACTGCAACTTGTGCCCCATATTTAAAGTCCATAATTATTCATCGTTTTCCATAATTATTCACATTGTAGCACATTAATACACAAAACAACACCACTTTTGACCAATAATATCCACAGTAAATTAATTTACAAAACAAAAACTTGCACTTGACATGTCCACGCAAAATGCCGCGAAGAACTCCTTTTTTATTTTGTTTATTATCTATTCAAGCATAGGTTTTGCATACATCAACCTATTTGTATAATTATTTTTTGGTTAAATATTTTGGTAAAATACTTTTATTTATCGCAACAATTACAATGTTTTAAGTTAACAAAGTATCTTGTACTTGTATTTGCATCCATGATTTGTCAATTTCCCAAAGGTCAGTTGTCAGATAACGTCTAACCGGCATTAAACTCGCCTATGTACAGTAATTTAAGTTTTTGTGCAATAAATTATTTAAATAAATGGTGTTAGTTAGTCCCGCTATTGAACTTCCAGATCCGCTTTTAATCAGGTGGCTACCACATAGCTATGCTGACTATTAAAGACAAAACAATTTATATTAAAAACATTAACCAGTTTAAACAAAGGTTAACGTGAATATTATTTTTATTATATACGAGGGGCGTTCAAAATATTCTCGGTATGTGGATAAAAACAAACAAGTACGAAAAGTTTGATATTTTTATTTTTCAATATACTCCCCCCCTATGTTCATACACTTATAAGATCGATCAATTATTTTTTTTAATCCCTCATAAAAATATTTTTTATCTTTGGTGTAAAAATGCTCCTCCACGGCCGTCTTCAACGCTTCATCGTCAGAAAATTTATTTCCACGCAGATCCTTTTTAAGATTGGGAAACAAAAAGAAGTAGCTTGGGGCTAAGTCCGGACTATAGGGTGGATGAGTAACAGTTTCAAACCCACATTCAACAATAGCTGCCTTGGCAATATGAGCAGTATGGACAGGGGCGTTGTCATGCAGAAGCAGAACACCTTTGGTTAACTTTCCTCGCCTCTTTTCTTTGATCGCATCTCTTAATTGACGTATAACGTTAGCGTAGTACTGCCCTGTGATATTTACACCTTTTTCTTTATAATCGATAAGCAAAACTCCTTCACAATCCCAAAATATTGTGGCCATGACCTTGCCAGCTGACGGGATTACCTTGAACTTCTTGGGATGAGCTGAACCCTTAATGTGCCACTGCATGGACTCCTGTTTGCTCTCTGGGTCATAATGATGAACCCAGGTTTCATCTCCAGTAACTATTTTTTGCAGCACCTCATCGGGATTTTCACCACACAGGTCGATAAAATCTGAACAGCAAGCCACACGCATATCCTTTTGAAGAAGCGTCAGCATTCGCGGAACCCATCTTGCACTTACTTTTGACATATTAAGATGGTCATGTATAATGTCATGTACGGTACCAATAGAGAGATTGGTTACTTGAGCTATAGATTTTACCTTCACTCGGCCGTCTTCCAATATAAGTTTTTCCACTTTATCGATATTTTCTTGTGAGGTAGCCACTACAGGCCGGCCAGGTCTAGGGTCATCTTCAATACTCTCCCTTCCACGCTTAAATTCGCTTGACCATTTTTGAATAGTAGATAAAGAAGGAGCAGACTCACGGTAAACACAATCCATTTCCTCTTTTATGGTTTTTTGATTTTTACCCTGTTTTGTCAAGAATTTTATGACGGATCGGTGCTCTAATTTCGTTAAAATTGTTAATTCGCTCATGGTGTTCATGTTTGTTCGGCAATTGCAGAAAAACAAAAGAACATCTCGGTTCCAATTTTACTTTTTTTTAATGTCAATGGATGAATCTTAGCGGCCAGTAACAAATATATATATAAAAGAGGTTGTAACGTATCAATACCGAGAATATTTTGAACGCCCCTCGTATAAACAGGAAAATAAAAAAAATAAAAATGTACTTGCATAACGAAATACTTGATACGCTACGAAATAATATACATATAGCTAAGTTTACTTGCTTATGTTATGATTACATAAAATACTTACTATTTCGTTGCAATACTTGGTTATAAATACTTTTTCGTGACGTACTTTTATTCATATTAAACTAAGGGAACACTAAACAATAATAATGTAAATTCAAATGGAATTTATCCTACATTATTTACCCTACAGAGAGGCTATACGTTTCCTAACTCAACCACATCGCATCCAGTATCCACCTATCCACTATAATTAATGTTTTAATCCGCTGACTAAAAGCCTTTCAGAACATTATACTAAGTGTTTACTTAACACCTTCAGAGCAGCGCTAATGTACCTTGAAGTTGACTAAATTAATCTTGGAATTTAGAAATTTTGATACTCCCAATCGTGCAAAGGAACTTTAGGATATTTTAGGGCGGTTAACGTTAAATAACGAAAAAATAATTTTAAGCAAAAAAGGGGAAATGTTTTTTATATTTTAAATTCAACTTGTTTTATTTTTCTATGACATAATAGGTACCTACATTGATATTTCAAGTTTTGATAAAAAAAATCCTTAAACCCTTTCACACAATTTAAAAACACAATTGAAAAATAATTAATTAATCGCATCTCAGGGGGACAGCGCATACAGGAGCCGCAACGGCAAATGCGGAGTCCGGCAAGATTTATTTGTGCCGTTTGCTGTAGAAACTCCAAGTGGAGTCCAAGCGCCAATAAGTTTTTTAAAAGACATGTTATGTCCGCGTTTTGTCGTCTCCTCCAGTGATAAGAGGGTTGGCTCTATCTTCGCCCAAATAATCAGTAGTTATGAATTTTATCTGTCAATCAAATATAATAGAAGTTTAAAATTTAATACGTTTTTTAGGGTTAAATATATCATAACTATCCCAATTCACACACGATAGATCCTGCACCCGCACGGTAAATCTCGAGGGAAATAATTTTGGGATACATCACAGGTGTCGGGGAAATTGGAAACAATTGGGATGTTCACGTGACCAGAATGTTTTTTTAACTTGGCAGTTTTTTCAGCAGAAGTTTCTTAGGCTGAGTTGCACCAAATTTAAGGCTCAGTAATTGTGCGGATAAAGTTAAGAAAATGGCTTCCAAAATTAGTTTTATTTTCAAGGTCAGCCGTCAGCCGGTACAATCGACGCCATTTTAAGCTTTATTCGTAAATTACAGAGACTTCATTTTGGTATAACCCAACCATACTCTATACAGACATAAGCATATATTTAAACATTTCCTTAAATCCATACAAATACATAGGTATTTAGGTAATATATTGCTAAGCTGCTAGTCTTCTGCTAACAGCTTACTCTTTGAACCACTTCGCTGCTTAGTCTTCTACTAACAGGAATAGAATCATTCAAAATAATTCAAATAATGACGTATCACAAATACCGGTAATAGGTTTACGAAAATAAAGATATGTTGACTTGGGCTGACTTTGACTTTGAAATATAGATTAGAAAGAAGCTTTGATTGTATGCATGTCTGTTTGTCCGTCTTTCATACCTATACTATGCCGACAAAACACACAGAGCATTTAATATAGCTGCGATGAATGTAGAAGGCTTTTATTGGTGAAACTTTTCTCAAACTAAGATATAACTCGTATTATGTTGTAACAAAAACGAAAGCTTTATGATAGTTATTTAAAGAAATTGTTTAACAATGGCTTTACCTAATTAAAGATACATTTTGCTGCAAAGGGAAAATCTTAGCATGTATCACAGTTTCAACCGCGCCTATCTAATAGTAAGCTGGAAGAAAAAACTTTGTGATCTGCCATAGTAAACATTCAAAACATCGGACATAACGATTATTTTCCAGCATTCTTTCAATATATTCTTACCAGCTTTAGCTAGCGTTTCTTCAAGCAGTTTTCTGCTGGCGCTGCAAGCCGCGCGCCTTTGTGCAGCGGCGGCTCCCGGTGACGGCGGCGGTCCATGCGGCGCCGGCACGCGACTCTCGGCGTACGAATGTCGTTCGCCCGGCACGCCCGCAGCACCCACCGACACGGACCGACGATTTTCCACGCGAGAAGTCTGCAAACAAAACAATGACTTTATTAATCTATCTTCAGAACATATTTCTGCAGAATTAGACATAATCTTAATACCAAACGGATTGGCGAGGCAGACTCTAATTTTTATTTGCTATTTTTTTAAGCTTTTGACCGATTCTACAATATGGTATTAGTGGAACTGAGATTTGTAAAATGACAAATATCATCAGGACCCTTGGATTAGACGTAATTCTAACCGCTCAGTCACCACTCACCAACTCTAGAACGCACCGGAAACACATCTTTGCGTTACAACTGCTGTTACACAAACGTACATAATACGCTAAATACAAAATAACCAATTAATCATTATTGGTATCAATACTTCGGTATACGGAAGGAAATTGTGGATATTTATTGTTTGTGGTTCACACATTTAACATTTAATTATTTAATAATAGTTGTCGTAAATCCGGCATAGTGCAGATTTTTTCTATATTTTTTTCGTATTTTGATTCACCTCGATAACTAAACTAAGTCTAAATTGCAAAAGATATTTCTGGAGGAATTGGTTTTGGAATTTAGTCGCTGACCCGAGAGTTGGAGACAGTCTAATGTTATTTTCGACAATATCTTAAAGATTCCACAAGTCGATTTGTGTGGAACCAGACGGCTTAACGTAGTCCCGGAGGCACAGGAGCAAAGGTATTTGAATGACAATGACAGTTTCGGGTTTTATTACCTTAATCTATAATTATTATTAAATTAAAGAAGAAGTATGGTACGACAGATAACACTTATAGAATGTGTATGGGAATGTAGAATCTAATCTCGAAGTACAGTCAGAACAGCACCGTGACGAACGAACGTGCGTTGACCTCCTCCGCCGTGGGATACTGCCATTGTTGCTTTTTACTCTAACTGT
Organism: Tinea semifulvella; assembly: GCA_910589645.1. Lineage (NCBI taxonomy): Eukaryota > Metazoa > Arthropoda > Insecta > Lepidoptera > Tineidae > Tinea > Tinea semifulvella. The sequence continues at coordinate 11,892,777 of OU342599.1, forward strand.
ACTTATCCGCACAAATCAAATTACCTACAGTGCAGTACTGCCGTAGACTATCCGAAGTCGTTAACATTGATAGGTCAAACTCAGTCAAACTGTTTCAACTTCAATTTTAATAAATATACTAGTAAAAATATTAGGTTAATATTATTATTAGGTATTATAATGCGTTAGGTGTATTCAGCCCATCGCAAGACTGTGAGACCGCTCTTCTCTTTCACACACACGATGGACCCGGCACCCGCACGGTATATCCATGGAATGTTAAGAAATTCGTTTTATTTTAATGAATAAAATATACCGATAGGTATGTAAAAATTACACTTTATAAAAACAATTATTTATTTATTTGGAACTCCAACAGCATAACCGAAAATAAAATATTATAGTATTTTACACAATACATAAGGCCATGAATGGGTTCACAAATTATACACAAAAATATAAATCCACTTACACAAGACAGATTAAGAAATCAATCAAAAAAATAAATAAAAAAAGTGCATAAAACTAAGAAACTTTACAAAACCAAGACAATAATTACAAAAACCTAAACAAAACAATAACATACAATAAGACAAAATGCAAAATGATACCAATTCTAGCTACACAAAACTTATTTATCGTAAAAATCACGTTCCGGACCTTAGCTTACGAGTATGACTTATAAATATTTAGCACAGCCCTATTTAGAGTTAAGAAATTAGAAAAGTCTTGACAAACAGCCCGACCATTTTCATAAATATTCGGTCATTTTTGTCACTAAATTTAACCCTTTCCCACTTAGTTACAGTGATATGGTAGGCATAGTAGCAGACGGTCGCGTTGCGAGGTGCGTGTGAGAGAGTAGGTTGCGGGGTGCGGAGATCACGCGGGGCACGTGGCCTCGCCCGTCGGTGGGCGATTTATATTTTGTGTTTAGATTAATAAGAATTAAACACTTATTTATTATATATATATGATAATTACGTATGTATTTCATGGGTCCAAGCGCCATTAACTTTTTATAAGACATAACACCGCGTCTTGTCGTCTCCTCCGGTGACAAGAGGGCTGGCTCTTTCTTTGCCCAAAGAATCAGTAATGCAATTCAGCTGGAAAATGCAGACAGCGTTCTTGCCAGCACACAGACTGGAATTTATATCCGTATCCGTAGTATTTTTTTTTTTGGGAGATATTTTTTCGAATAACGTACAGTTCTCCCAAAGTGATAATGCGCATAGAAATCTTCGTCACTGTTCGGCAACGGTCGTATACCCCGAGCGTCGGAAGACGATATGTATATAGAGTGGTTAAGTGCATTTTCTTCATGCATAATTTAGTAGAATTATGTGTTTTGTGCTAGTTGTTAGTACGTTTTCCTATTTTACAAAATAAACTATTTAAAGTTGAATAAGATAATTAAAGTTGAAATTAAATTCACCTTTGAAAACAAAACCAAGAACGGTGTGTAATATCAGCTCTATATAATTCCACTCAGAGAGAACACATGCAGTCACCGACCGCCCGAATTGTTTTCGATTGTGTACACATGATATTGACTTCTATTTCTTTCGAACAAGGTGCAAAATGCAAGTGCAATGTTTAGGCTCTTACGATTCAATGATTCGGGTGTTTCCGGGAATACGACAATTAGCGAAGATCTGTATGTGCATTATTAATTTGGGAATACTGTAATATGTATTTTTATTACTAATATTACATTTGATTTTAAAAAATCCGAACAATTTAAAGAGCTGGACGGAACCCTACCTGCATTGTACCAAAGGTGGTGAATTTGGTTCATGATGTATTGTTAGATTTATTTTCCTCAAATGTTCTATTATTAAAATACCCATGTTTATTAATCAAACAATGCATTAATTACTCATCTCAATGATTGGATCATTAATAAGTATATAATGAGGATAATTTACGTTAGAGGATATTTTACGGATTATTATACGAAACAATAAGTTTCTAAGCAAACAACTTTTAATTCCGGCATATTCTAAAATTTATTTAAGTATACGTAGATACATATTGCTACCAATACGATTGAAATTTTTTTATAAGGTTGCTTGGAGCATAATCTACAAATATCTTTATTTATTTATTTTAAAAAAACACAGCTTATTATATTAAACATATAAATAAAGTTGCAATAATGCAACACAAGCCAAAGAGATTTTATATTATTTGGACAATACAATTAAAAATATTTAGGCAATACAAATTGCTGCCTCCGTGGTCAAGCGGTTAAGTCCGTGGATTTAGACTCGGAGGTACCGGGTTCGATTCCTGGTCGGGACACAAAAGTATTTATTAATGTAAATAAATACATTTAAATAATATTTAATTTATATGTGATATTTCTCGGGTCTGGTACGCTGGTACTTGTCATGATTGGCCTATAGAAAAGTTGGCTAAATGTGAATCCGCAAGTAAAATGAATACTGACTTCGTAGTCTAGCTGTAAAGACCGTAGACGCTGAAGTTCCGGGTTCCATTGATTTCTCGAGTTTGTTACGATAGAGACATCGACGAGCTTGCCACTTGTCAAGCTGGGCCTATAGTAAAGTTGGCTAAATGTGAATCCGCTTATTTATAAGCGTGGCTTCTGACCACCCCGAAAGGGAAACGGTCGTGATGATACTTTACTTTACAATTTAAAACAGAAATAATAGTAAAATATAGTAATAAGATATAAATTAATAGTTGCAATAACAAAGTGACTAGCAAAAGTAAAAGAAAAAATAAACAAAAAAAATAAGTGAAAACCAATAGGTTAATGATTATTTAATTAAAAATAAAATGAATGAATGAGAGGCAGGAGCAATTATACTATAAATATGAGTATAGCAGTATTCGTATATTAGAGCAAGCGAAGTGGATTTGCAAAGTCAGTTTACAATTTATATTGTACAAAAATACAAGCAATGATAAAAAATAACATAAATAAATAACAGCCTGAAGACAGCAAAGCTGGCAATTATTTCTGCCAACGTATTACAATGCCTCGCTATACAGAGAGGAAATGTTGCCAGCCTCCTTGGGACTATCATTGAAGGGTCGTCTCTAGAGGACATTTTTACTTATAGTTTATTTTTAATTAGGTTTAGTTTATATTTATTATTTTAAGTAGCTTTCATTATTTATTTATTTAATACAGAAAAACTTACAGATAACAATATAGATGAATAACATAATAAAAAATGTGCCAATTAAAAGTTTTTGCCTATTTATATAAAATAAAACGTTTATTTGCCGTTAAAAATTAAAAATAAAATACTTTTAGCTACTTTTTACTCTGTAAAAGTACCATTACGCCGTATCCCTTCCGGGGTGGTCAGAAACCACGCTATTAATGCGGATTCACATTTAGCCAACTTCACTATAGGCCCAGCATGACAAGTGGCAAGCTCGTCGATGTCTCTATCGTAACAAACTCGAGAAATCAATGGAACCCGGAACCTCAGCGTCTACGGTCTTTACAGCTAGACTACGAAGTCAGTATTCATTTTACTTTGTATAAAATATTTAATCATCACTTTTATAGAATTGAGGCAAATTAACTTTCCAACTCGAATACATGTACTCGATTAAATCGCTACTCGATCGTAAAATGTAATTCGTTATTTACCGCACTATAAACACGATCAAAAGTTCAAATTTAGAACGGCACGGAAGCATTAAGCTATTTGCTGACAGATGTTTAGAATAAGTGGCGTGGAAATCATTAAGAAAACCGTTACTGTAGGAAGCTGTCAATTTTAGCCGCAAATAAAATAAGGCTTTGCCCGTTTAGCCATTAATACAGCATGCAAAACCAATTGTCAGACTTACATTATATGTACAAACTTATGCTACAAAATTATATGTATTAATTATATGTCTAAGTACCTGTAATATATAGTTTAATAATAATTATAATTTATCTTACATACTTATTCAATACTATTTGATTCTAAATATTATTTTAAACTATGAAACCATTTAAAATCAACTATTCATTTTTAATTTAAAAATATCCATTAGAACAGTTAGTTAGGCTAAGCTCGCGAAATTCAGATAATTATATAATATATATACAATTAATAATATATATATATATATATATATACATGTACAAGTGTTCAGATTCTTTTAATGTATCTGCAGCTCGCCAGTGGAACAGGCTTTCCCTTGCTATACAAAAAGCACCTTCACTCAACATTTCAAAAAAATTGCCCACGAAGCTCGTACATGAAAAGCAAAACAAGACCACATAACAAGACAATATTATGATGTGTATTATATGTATATATTTATATTATATTATGTATGTATGCAATATATTACTATTTGTATATGTATATTATTATTATACGATAAATATTTATTGTTTATTAGATGATAAGTAGGTTAAATTAGTTAGTAATTTTCAAATCATAGTTTCTAAATATACGTATACACATGCACCCACATTCTCTTCTCACTCTCCCAAAGGTTAGCTGTTAGAAAATGCCTAGATATTAAGCTCCTATGTACATTTGAATGTTTAAATTTTTTGTGCAATAAAAAAAATATCTATCTACCTATACAAATGCTCACTTTATAACATGTAAAATTACGTTCATTTTTATTTTATTATACTAGCACGACATGTGACCTTGTGCCTACCTGATGGTAAGTGGGGAGCGAGATCCATGAATGTTAGCAACTGACACGTTGACTGACAGCAGTCCCTAACACTATGCCGGCTTGACTGGACATGACGGCAATTCGAGCCTGATCCCGAAATGTGTGGATACACTTTACTGGGTTTATCGGCACGAACGGTGGATACTTCGCCGCCCCGGCAGACTGGACAAATTACCACTATCAGTCTGCCTACCACCTATTATAATTCACATGTTACGTGTGACCAAAGCTGTGGTAAAAAGTAAAAAATATCAGGTTATTTTTGAACCAGTTACGAAAACATTTACATAAGGTTTTTTTAAAACTCCGTGTTATAATAAAATGTTTGATATCGATAAGGAGCTTTGATCTAATGATTTATCGATGGATAGTGTTAAAAAGTTGTATCGAATTTCCGAGTCGATATTTCTTGAAATACTTTTCACAGTTAAAAGGAAATTGGATATGGCAGTGATCGATTTAATGTAGTTGGGTTATAGACATGAATATATAGCCCAGCCAATGAATAAAAAAAATTTTTGCTTATCATTAAAATCATTTAATCTTAAAACTGTGTACAATAATACAAAATAGTAGCTTCGACATTTCACATTATATATTACTGTGCAATTTAGTTATTTGGAAAATAAAATATGTATATTTCGTATCTATTTATTTATATAGTACACACAGCAGTATATCACACACATAACATAGTATAATTATAACTTAACCAATATATGTATGTAGGTACCAATTAGGTGTCACAGCATTCACCAATATAAAAAGAAGAAGAAATTAGAAACTTATTAATTTTATAACAAAAAAATAAATTTAACAAAAACTAACAAATTTAAAAAATATAACATAAAAATAACACTTCTAAAATAAAATTATACATATATATATTTTTTTAATAGTACTATAAAGTAAATATAAAAATTACATAAATTTGGTACCTTAAAAACGAAAACAAAACACTTGATAAATAACTAAAAAAAATCGTATCAATAAAGACTTTTGTTACTAGAGCTGTCATGATGATATTGTAAAGATGTTGGACAACTAAACTATATAAAATAAAGAGTTGTTTCTACTTAAATTGTTATCTTGTTGGAATAATTCATCTCAAAATTGAACCCAAATCCTCAACAATTATGTCCTTTAAGGTCAACGCAAATGATTACTCTATCAATGCAGCAGCAAACTTTACAATAGGCCCATCATGACAAATGGTAAGCTTGTCGATGTCTCTAGCGTACCAAACTCAAGAAATATCACAAATAAATTATATAAATGATTGTGTCCCGATCAGGAATCGAACCTTGTACCTCTGCGTCTAAAACCATGGACTTAACCGCTATATTTATTTATTTATTAGGTACAAACAACAGAAATGGATACAAAACATTTTTTAAATTTCAAATCTTTACAATACAGTTCCAGTACCATCTCCAAAAGCATCTGCACACAGCACGGGTGATCGGGTGCTGCTGTGGGGGCCTGGGACCTCTGCCGAACACGTTCAATTTATTGTTCTTAAATTAACAGAGGTTTTTGCGTTTTGTCGACTTTCGAATTGCACATAGGCATGTAGTCTACCTAAATTCTGACTTGCCAGGTGGGTTACTGCTGTACCAGGTATTGTATTCTCATAGGTACTGATAACTAAATTTAAAAGGTTAATAATTGATCGTTGTGGTGCAGTTCTGTATATGTTGTATTTTGTAAATCTGATATAGCTGAGTTTTCCTTGCAGATTCCTTTCTCAGTCAGATTAAACATTAACAGGTCACTGGAATTTGCTAAGCTGCTGGTCTTCTGCTAACAGCTTACTTATTGGACCACTTTGCTGCTTAGTCTTCTACTAGCAGGAGTAGAATCATTCAAAATAATTAAATTAATGACGTTTCATAAATGCCTGTAATAGGTTTACGTGAATAAAGATATTTTGACTTTGACTTTGACTTTGAGCATGCAATTATGAAACATTTACATATATTTAAAAATTTAAATAACAATACAAAACCCACTGTGAGTATAGCTCATAAATATTAATTTAGTTTTAGTAATTTTAGTTAAAATAAACTAAACTAATAAAATATATACTACATACTCGTACATATATACATAACTATACTACATACAATATCTGTTTAAGTAATGTGAGTAAACCAATCTTTTGAATATTATTCTGTTGGATGCTTGCCGAATTTTGACCGGCAAATTGTTCATAATAGTTTTTATAATTGTAATAGATCGTTACGTGATTTACTGGACATACTTTTCCCGACCAGCCAAACTTCAGTCGACCAGTGACCATGGCCAATTCAACTTTGCCGAATAGTCGGGATAAGTATATCTATATGCGATTTACCGTTAAAATTATAAAAACAGTTATTGTAATTCATCATCGTCTAACGCAATCACAGTGTTTAGTGGTGTTAAATAATAAAAAATAATGTAGAGTCGGTCCTTATAAAACGTCTATAATTCGAATTCAATAAACCTTAAAAGCGGCCAACAAACTGACGTTTGTGACAATTGTAATTTAACACACTGCGCAAAATGTACCAACTACGTATAGAAAATGGATAATTAGTAAATTAAGATAAATAAAGAATGAGGATATTCGTACGCAAATAGGCTATTAGGCAATAGGTGTAAATTGTTTATATTTATTTACTTACGGATTCCTGGAAAAATACTTAAGATTTTTATGGGGTCTCAAAATCTACTTTTAAATATCGTGTTTGAATTTTTGCTTGGAAACTTTGCAGTTGCAAATGGCTGCCGAATGACGTCACATACCCTATGTTCGACTTGGCGTTGTAAGCGCTTTTTTTTTTTCAAATTCAGTAAAAAAACCAGCTTTGCTTTCAATTCGAACACGGCGTATTATTAAGTGACGTCACTGACGCTGACTAATGTTTTAAGCTAACGTTCTAAAATGTAAAATTATGTAATATTAATTTTTTTCAAATCAAAATGGTATCGTTAATTGAAACAAAAATCAGTATATTTTAGATACTCTAATAAAATAAAGATTATACTACAAAATTAATACGACAAAATATATATATGTATCTACACTACCTGACAAGCTCCTCACAATGTTAGTAAGTGTATATATGTATGTTTTAGTATAGTATTATGTATGTATTAGTATATTGATATTATACGCTGTTAACTTTTAAATATTTCTTTCATTCCACCTATAATAGTTCAAAGTCCCCAAGGTTTGGCTGTCAGAAAATGTCCACCTTTGTACTTCGCGCAATAAAGTCTTAAACAAACTCAAAAACGATGTCAAACTTGAATCAAGAAAAATCGTCGGTTTTATTTTGTAAATATAACGCAATTGTGTTTCGGAGAACGAAAACTAGTTTTTGAAACGGAATGAAACTAAACACATACTGATTGACTTTAGTCCAAATCAAAAAATTTTTTTATCGTCGCAGAACAAAAAACAGTTCTTAGAAAAGTGTTGAAAATTTATGGCAAAAAAGGTAGATAATTCGCAACGGGTGTTTCGCATCGATAGGTGGTAGGTACATGCTGGGTCAACCCTGTTCCAATTACGGGCCAACAATTACAGCCCTTAGAACACAACATGTTGACATTGTATAAAACACATTTTTAATTTCAAGTATTTTTTGTCGAAGTGTAGGATATTTTTGATACACTTTCGAGACTAGCGACTTCCTGCCTTCAAAGGGGATATTTTTGTGGCTATTATACCAATTATACAAACGTCTTTTCGTCTACCCCTCTTCTTAAATGATCATTATAATCTTTGCTTAACATTTTTGGATATTATCACACACAAACAGAGGAAATAATAGTAAAAAGTAGTTACAATATTAAATACAATAGATAAATACATAAATATTAACATTAAGATGCGTACAGAATTGAAACTACATATTTCCAATTGTATTGCACGTTGAGGTGGTATGCGGACTGATGGTGGTAATTTACCCAGTCTGTCGGGGTGGCCAAGTATACACCGGTCGTGCCGATAAACCCAGTAAAGTCCACACGTTTCGGGATCAGGCTCGAATTGCCCTCACAGTCAAGCCCTCACAGTCAAGCCGGCATAGTATTAGGGACTGATGTCAGTAATGAGTGTCTGACGTCTAAATAACTCAATAAACAGTGGTAGGGACTTGCCAGTGCTGCCATTCCTGAATCACCATCTATATATATATATAAATTAATGTCTGTGTGTATCTATGGTCTGTGTGGATAAAACTTTGGGAATATGTCGTGTGAACATCGGCGAAGGTTTCTGACATAGTACTGCTGTTGTCCGATAGGTGGCGCGCATCAGCGCTGATTTATGGGGCATATTGACCGAGATACATTCATTCATTCATTCATACTGTCAGGCGGTACGAAGTTCGTCGGGTCTGCTAGTTAGATATATACGAGGTCACAAGTCGTGTTTATTAAACAATAAACAAAACACGTTTTTATAGTTAGTTTTTTACCCAACATCTAAATATAAATTCTACGTTTTACGCCTTCCGCCAATAATTATCTTTACTGTATTTAATTTATGAAACTATTTGCTACGCGGATACGTTAATGTAAACAGAGCACTAAATACAGTTTATTTTTTATACTTTATTAAGACGCAATGGATGATCAGAGCTGTCAAATGTGTTTATCCGTAAATCGTGGATAGAATTATTACGAATTACGTCTTTAAAATAAAATGTGGGATAGCCTAAGTGATACGTAAGACGCAATGAAACATAACGCATAAAAATACATTTTAAACCACTGATTCTCGATAAAACATGAAATTGCACTCTGTGCGTGTGGTTCCTCTAATTTTATCTGTGAGTGTATTTTCTTAATTTAGGCTAAGTTGCACCAAAAAGAAGTTTGTAATTGTAATTATTAAAGTTAAAAATGACGTCGCATGAATCAGTTTTATTTTGAAGGTCAGCCGTCAGCAATTGGTTTTCTCATTTTCAGCGAAGTGGATCAAACGGATTGTGGTCTCTATCACCCATATCTATCACGCACGGCCATGCGCTATTAATAGAAAATATTTAATAAAACTACCGTTATTTTGCCACTAATATTTCTACTGAGCTAATTACTTAGTAAATATTTTATATATATACCGGGTTCGATTCCTGGTCGGGACACAAAAATATTTATTAATGTAAATAAATACATTTAATTAATATTTAATTTATTTGTGATATTTCTCGAGTTTGGTACGCTCGAGACATCGACGAGCTTGCCACTTGTCATGATTGGCCTATAGTAAAGTTGGCTAAATGTGAATCCGCTTATTTATAAGCGTGGTTTCTGACCACCCCGAAAGGGAAACTGTCGTGATGATACTTTACTTTTCTTTTGCTATAAATGTAATTATTGTAATTTGTTTGCACCATAAGAAATAAATAAAACAAACCCATCTCCAGAATCCGTTTGCTTACTAAGGGATACCTTATTTTTTTGTAATGCTCGGTTATTCCCAGCTAGGACATTTCTGATAAAAAAAAAAACTCTTTTTTTTAACTATTATTCAACGGTTGCGGTTAAACTGAATAAACTTAAACAGAATAGGGACACTGGCCTCTAACGACTGGAAACAAACCGCTCGTATAATTGTCATTGCCAGCTCATTAAAACTCGAGACAAATTCGGCGCCCCAAACAAAAACATAGACAATTCCACAACTCGTAAAGCATGTGCTTAAAGTTGGTAACACCTGAATATTATTAAAGTAATAAATTACATCAGCCATTTTGAGCTATTTTTGTAAAAAATTGTATACAATAATAATAAAAAAATGTAGTTTTCTTGATAAGCCTTTCGGGGTGGTTAGAGACCACGCTTATAAAGAAGCGGATCGACATTTAGCCAACTTTACTATACGCCAATCATGACAAGTGGCAAGCTCATCGATGTCTCCAGCGTCCCAAACTCGAGAAATATCACAAATAGATTGAATATTAATTAAATATATTTTAATAAATATTATTGTGTCCCGACAAGGAATCGAACCCGGTACCTCCAAGTCTAAATCCACTGGCTTAACCGCTAGATCACGAAGGCAGTTATTTCACTATATATTATTGTGGAATTAAGTTATATGAAAAATAAATTACATTTGTAGTTTTCGTATCAATCAAATCGTTTACTACTAAGCTGCCATGATGATATGTTTAAACATTTTTCACACCTATACTATATAAAATAAAGGGGTTTTTCTACTTAAATTGTAATCTTGTAATATCGAAAAATGTCATTTTTCAAAAGTTAACACACTTGTAAAACCTTATATTAAAAATTAGAATATTGTTTAATTTAAAAGCCAGAACCACAGTACGAAATTATTTTGTTGATGCCAAGATTGTGACAGTCACGTACGTCTCTGTATGTATATAGTTGATTACAGAAGGTTCATGCGAAAGCTAGTGAACTTCCAAAAATCTCTAGTTTGACTAAGTATAACCTAAGAAACAAGAATGAAATCTATATAAGGCAACCCAGGTTAAGAAAAACGTTTAAGCAAGGTTTGTCGTTGAAAATTACATTGTCTGAGAACTGTCAACTATCTGAGATTATAACTAGACTACAACCAAATGAATTTAAAACAAAATTGAAACTCTTTTTCCAAAATAATGCTTTTTATAACCTGTCAGAATTTATTGACATGCCTTTGACGGAAAATTCGTTTAAATAGTTGTGTAGTTTTGTGGTCTTATGCCTTCTACTGTATTGTGTTCCTAATGTTCCTTTGTCTACGATGCATGGTATTATTAACATTATTGTTATTATTTTAAAATTTGTTAACTGACATACCAGAATATATCGATTGTTATATAGGTGAAATATACAAATATACAAAACCTTTGAAAATGGTATAGTGTAAATAGTAATAGCGACAAGTAAATCGTAAATATGAAATGTCTTTGCTTAATAATCTATTGTCCTAAATGTATTCGTAACTTTATTTCAGAGATAGTGCAACTGAAATAGACTTCGGATTGTGTTCTAAAACAGGGTAGTCCCGTGTCGGCAGCGATCGTTCATGAACCGACTAAATTTAGACACCTAAAACAGACAAAACCTTGTATGTATACATGTATTTAAGACGACCGTTTCCCTTTCGGGGTGGTCAGAAACCACGCTTATAAATAAGCGGATTCTCATTTAGCCAACTTTACTATAGGCCAATCATGACAAGTGGCAAGCTCGTCGATGTCTCCAGCGTATCAAACTTGAGAAATATCACAAATAAATTATATATTATTTGAATCTATTTATTTACATTAATAAATATTTTTGTTTCTCGACCAGGAATCGAACCCGGTACCTCCGAGTCTAAATCCACGGACTTAACCGCTAGACCACGGAGGCAGTTATTTAAGACGATTATGACTTTTTACTATTATATTTAGTTTTATTAACATTAATAAGTATAACTTATTTTTTGTGATATTAATGTCGTATTACCTTAATAAAGGGTGTCTCAGAATGTCGTTTTTGATATTTGAATAAAAGACATCAGTATCAATTGCAATTAGTTTTATTTGATACTAAATAAAAGATCAGTTTGTAATATTTATTTATAAAATTATTCTTTACCTTTTTTTTTACTTTGAAACTTTTGTTTAACCTAGAACTAAAATTATTAATAACACACTGGAGCATCGACCTACGAATAGCTTTAATTTCGTCTGTGATTTTTTGTAGCATCCAAATTGGGTGGTAAAGGGTTGTGGACTACTCTACACGTAGCGCAGCAGAAAAAAAACAGCAGGAGTTAGGTCAGTAGCCCTATTCAGTTACTTAGTCGCAAACGTTATATAATGAAATCCGTTAACTATATATATACATATCACGCTATTAAAGTTGAAATTTGCACGGCCGCTGTCAATGTCGAGCGCTTATAGAGTTATTTTGTAATTATGACGCAAGCTCTGACGTAAATAACGAAATCCACTAATAACGTTTGCGACCAAGTAACAGAATGGCTGAATGCTGGGCTCCTTGGTGGCCCGTCAATTTCTCCTCGGCGACTTATCACTCTGTCAATAATTCGTGAAGAGCAGCTAACAAGTCATTTATAACATGTGAAGTGGTGGATCGTGCTAGAAAAGTGTTGCAATTGTAGCTGTTTGCAAACGGTTGGTTTTAACAAATAAAATGTAATTAATTAATCTTTTATTTAGTATAAAATAAATCTTATTAGAATGAATTCTGATGTCTTTTATTTAATGATCAAAAACGAAAAACATTCTGATACACTACAAGCGTCAACATATATGTTTCATTTTGTGTATTTAAATGAAATACGATTTTCTATCTAAAGAATATAAAATTGACTGTGAAGCATTTTTCCCCCTACTTCGTTTAAAAATAAATGACATGTTAGTGTCTATTTACTAGATACCTACACATGATGACAAGAGAGCTAGGGTTGGTGGTTTTACAGTTTTTATTATTTAGATGTATATTTTTTAAATTGTGTTATTCTGTCGTTAACTGTGATCTTTTTACAATAAAAAATAATATTATTTATTGCACACAAAATATACAATATAAAGTGTTATACATAGGCGAGCATAATACCATGAAGGTATTCTCTACCAGCTTATATTATGTGTGCAGAGTGTGAAAATGAGAATAATATAGTAAAAAAAAAACAATAATATTTACAGTAATAAAATTACCAAGACACATAGAAAAGTTCTCGAACGTATTTTTGGTACTTAATTATTACTTAAGTAAAAATAAACAGGTTTTGCAAGAAATAATTAAGAAAGGAACTGTCATTTACACAAATAGGGGATAGTTGTCAATTTTACGTTTAACAAAGCAACAACAAATATTTAAATACATTTGTTCGTGACTTAAGAAAAACTTTAAGAGAATGATTTCTTAGCAAGGAAATAATTAAGTAGAGCTTCGAGAAATCGGCTGTATGACAATAGCAGTAGGTTTTACCTGCAAAAAGTTCAAACCTAAATAACTTACTTCCAGTTGGAATATTTTTTTTAGTAATCGCCAATAAATATTTTTGTAATAATATTTTTGTTCAACTAGTTTTGCTATTTATTTAATAGGATCCCGGATCACTAATACCAACTTGTGGAATCTTCAGGAAATTGACAGCTAATAAATACATGGGACTACCATTAATAACCAACACGGCTGGCCTTCTCAGCAAAAGTACCAAATTATCCAGATATAATATGTCCAGTGGAGGTCTAGTACTTCCTTCTTTAACTCTGTGATGGAATCTAGTTAAATTCTACTAAATTGAATAATAAAAAAAATCCTCATTTAATTTCGTATATAGGTTTGTCAGCCCTAATGTCAAAGCACAGAGGGCAGACCGCGGGTGCACGATGGTCGATGATTGGTTTGTGATGGAAAGTAAATTGCACAGAGGAGAGAACGACGCGATTTATGGTACGTTAGTAAATATAGGGTGAGAAATATACACGGCCGACACTCCTGAAAGTATTTAGCGTGCTGTGCGTTTTAACACACATTAAATTGCACGGCCATTATTCCTTTTTTTAAATGAGGACATGTTGACGTCTGCTATCCCGATCTCACTGAAGAGCTACTAAATAAACTGGATCGCCTTCTAAACTTATGCATCCGATTTATTTTCGGCTTGCGTAAGTATGACCATATCTCCCATTTTCGTACGCAGTTAAATTGGCTCAATATCCGCTTTCGCAGATCAGCTCATCTTCTTCACTTTTTATACAATATTATTTATAACCCTATAGCTCCATCATATCTTAAAACACACTTTGAATTTCTTTGTGATTCGCACGACCGCCCTTTTCGTTCTTCTCATAACAACCAACTTAAAATCCCACCCCACACTTCCAGCAGATATTCAGATTCATTTACTGTATCGGCTACTCGTCAATGGAACAAGCTTCCACTGACCATCAGACAAGCTCCTTCAATTCACATCTTTAAAAAACAACTTAATACTTTCTTTTTAAACAAGCAGAACAGTATATTTTAAATTTAAATATTTCTTCTTGATAATATTATATTATCTTCATATATATCTACTATATAAGTATTTAAGTAGTCTATGTATACATACTATTTATGTAGTTTATTCAAATTTAAAATAAGGTTAAAATTGCACGCCACATATTATACTGTCTCACTCTCCCAAAGGTTAGCTGGTAGAAAAATCCGAAATGGCTTTAAGTTCGCCTTTGTACATACTTTAAAGTGCAATAAAGTATTTTAATAATAATAATAATACGCGAGGCAACAACTGGCATCAACTGACGACCGACATCAATGACCACCACTATGCTGGCTTAACGGCCTAACAGGATGTGGCCTCTCTGAGCGTGTTCTACTAATTTAGAGACGCTTATATTTGTCGCACGCTGAAGATGCGAAATGCATTTCATTGCATTTTTATAACCTAGAGTCCTTCAAGCGAAGTGTAAAAAAGCATCTTGTTAGTACGGCATAATTGTAGGGACTGATGTCGGTCGACAATGGTTGGTTTCAGTTGCTCCCATTCTTGAACCTCACGTAAAGTTTACCATCAGATGGGCTTGAATGAACGGCAATCCACATATTCAATGTGCGACAGATGTAAGTCTCCAGTTTTATATATACGCAGTACGTGAATACTGGCTCCTGAAATAATTAACCGTGCTGTGTGTTTCAACACATTGTTGAACATTGTTTTGTTTACAACGATGGTGCTTACATAAAGTAAAATTTAATAACAGATTATTATGCACAGTGTGATAAGCTAGGGCACATTATCGCACAGCCACGTGTGAGTATTGTTAAATATCCTTATCGAATGCCAAAATAGATAACAGATCGGTAGAGTGCGTTGCCTTGCTTGTTCACGTAATAACGAATTATGAATATCTCGCTAAGTTTAGTCATATTTTTCACAGCATATGTTTTTTTTATACTAGTTTTTTATATATTTTTTCCTCTCTTATCCTTTTTATTTAATAATATTTATACATCATTATATCTCGCCAAACTATTAAGGTTTGTTGGCGAGAAAGGTCGCTGATGGTAAGCGGTGCGCAAGGCCATGAATATCAGCAACTGGAATCAGACACTTATGACTGACATCAGTCCCTCACATTATGCCGCTTCCTTAACTAAACTTTTTGGACTTTTTTACACTTGAAGGAAAGTGTAAACGCTGAGGCTGGAAGAGCATTTCACATCTTTATCGCGCGACAGATGTATGAGTCCCCAAATGTATACGTACTCCTCGTAGGGATGGTGCACCCACGGTATGCGTGTGCATATTCTAACCTGTGCGTGTGGTTCGGTTGCGGAATGGAGATGAAGGGATTAGGTTATACAGCTCTACGGAGCACTTACCGTAATATAACATGCACAGAGAGTTCACATATCGGCGAAGCTGGCGAAAATAGTGGCGTCGTCCACAATTCGAACAGCTTACCTCGAATGTAAACTCGCTTCCTATTTCTTGAATGTATCGCAAACCCGTCAGGCCAGTAAGTACGTGGCACAAAAATGATAAATTCTCCAGAAATATGTACTGGAATGCCTATCTCTAGCAGTGGAGGTTAGGGCTTTGTGTATCAGTTGCCGTGATGATGAAAGATTTTACACTAAGATAAATACGACTAGACCTACTTTATGTGTGTGGAAATAGACGGTTAAATGGTAAATTTTAATAATTTGTGCATTGGCGAGCCTTGGGGGAGGCCTACATCCAGCAGTAGAGAGACGCAGGCTGATGATGATGATGATGATGACGCCGATAAGATCAGTCTCTACAAATACAATGCCGTTAAACTAACTTATGTCATTATTATTAAGATAGTACCAGATTCTGGCAGTGAGCAAATATCACAACACTTCATTACCAAGAAAGGAATACGAATGAATTATTGCTTCGGTCGCCAATCCATATTAAATGAAAAATCTAGATATATCTTTCTCAGTGTATGACAAGTCTTCTATGACGACACTAAGACGACGGCTATCTTTCGCCTCGACGACTGCGACTACTTTAGTGCGCGAGCGCCGGCCTTTGAACTAACGTAAGCGGGATGGGTAATGTAGAAAACAAGCGGCGAGAAAGAGACAAGACAAGGTATAGGGGTAACAAATTAGGTATGTCTGTTTATGCACCGACGAATTAATATCGCCAAACAATCCAAAATTTATCAATATACAACACTTAAACGCTGGCCTTTAAAAATGGCCCTTGTAATCTGTATAATCTAATTTTCATCTTAGCACAGATCAGTCTAAATCCACGACAAATATCTTCATCCACTTGTTTTGTAGGAAAATGACTGGATTAAATGAAAACAGAAGAAGATCATGGATTCGGCCGTAAATTGTTCGTCAACAAAACCTAATCTTAGATTTACTTAGTACCAATTTTAGACTAGACTTCGCTTGGATTGCATTAGCCAAGCTTAAATTAGCAGAATTGGATCCCAAATCAAAATAGATTCAGCAAATTGCAAAATATTATACGAATTTGGCTACTGGAATGACTCGGAGTAAATGTTTATTTACTTAGAACTGCTTCAGCATTACAATAAAATACAATACTAATGTATGCTTAGGCTGCCTCCGTAGTCTAGCGGTAAAGTTCGTGGATTTAGACTCGGAGGTACCGGGTTCGATTCCTGGTTGAGACACAAAAATATTTATTAATGTAAATAAATACATTTAATAATTATTTAATTTATTTGTGATTTTTCTCGAGTTTGGTACGCTGGAGACATCGACGAGCTTGCCACTTGTCATGATTGGCCTATAGTAAAGTTGGCTAAACGTGAATCCGTTTATTTTTAAACATGGTTTCGGACCACCCCGAAAGGGAAAACGGTCGTGATGATACTTTACTTTTTACTACTGTATGCTGTAAATGGGTTCACAATTTATACTTAAAAATATATATCTAAGAGTAAAAACAATCAATTGAAAAAGAGCATAAAGCCATGACAAAACTAAGAAGATAGATATATAAAAAATATAATATATCGCTTTTTAAAATAAAATAATAATTAATATACATACACTATTATATCATTATTAGATAATAAGTAATCAAAAAGACACCAAAGCATAATCATGCTACTACATTAAAGACATAAATAATAATAAATTAAAAATACTAACAATAGGTGGTAGGACATAGGTACACACTTACATGTGTATGAGGTGTGAGTTCTTCTACTTTTTATGTATTTATTAAAGCGTTAATGAAATTATTCTGGGTATAAAATACCTATAAAATATATTAAAAGCTCCATAAAGAACAGAGCTCTTTCATATAATATTTCAAATATCAACACAAAGCAACGTTATCACGTAAACTGTCGCTATCAAGTTTCTTATGCCATTTAATTTCAGTCTACAATAAAGAGACCGTTAAAGTGGACAATCTAATGATATTAGAAATAGACACGAATGTTCTTCTTATCTTGGCATTCTGCCTCTCTCATTTGTTCTTTATTGTCTTTTCCAGAGTTGTACCATAGAATAAAGACCATCTAAATTTATAATTAACTTTGACCAAACCCGGCGTTTAAAGTGTTATAGGCTTATTCTATGAAGTTTTCTCAACCATTCCTTTTATCATCCTCATAATCGGTATTCTTAGTTGTCAAAACTCCGAATCTCGAAAATAATTTATTTATTTATTTCCATGGAAATGTACATAACAGATTATACTTCTGAACAATACATATTTATTATTTTATTTATATAATAAATAAAATATTTATTTTTTAATTAATAATAATTTGATTATTCGCAACAAAATAGCTTCTTTTTTCCAACGCGTGCGGAACAGTAGCAACAGTACCCTGAGCATGATTGCATCTCGCCATGACTGCCCGATCCAAGATCATTGGGTTAAGATTAATAATAATAATAATAAAATCATTTATTGTCACAAAAAGTATACAGATGTAAAATAGGTGAACAATATAGGGTGATGTGTTTGTGATACCTACACGAGGGTGCCCTGTAGTGCGGGATATCGGTGAATTATGTTGGTTGCGTCAGTATAGGTTAAGTAGTTAGGTTTAGTATGTAAATTAATTGTAGTTTTAGGCTTAAAATGTGAGTATTTTTTATTTTATTGTAAATTGTATTTTATATGGGTAATGCCTGAAATAAATGATATTGAATTGAATTGAATATTTCATAACAAAATTCAAACACAAGTGACTAGATGTGCGAATTAATATGGCTCCAAGTACTTTAGAATAATGCTTTTACTTTCCACATCCGTTGATGCGAACACATCAAAATTCTCATAGGACTGCACGATTTTGTTCAATAAAACGATTGCACGGGGAACGGGGGCACTCTGGAGTAGGTGTGTACGTGCACTCTCCTCAGCAAATAGTCGATATCCGCGCGCGCGCAGGTACTTGTTAGGTACAAACAATGAAATTAATTTTAATATAGCAGGTAGATATATTTTACCTGTTAATATTTAAAATATTTGGTGTCAAGGTAGGTCGCAACCTCCTGGTTTGATATATTTTATTTATTTATTTTTATTACTTTTCACTGGATCTGATTTTTAAGGCTAGCTTCAACACGTACACATTTAATACCAGTTCTACTTTTGTTATTTAGGTCTATGGTAAGTAGAGTTGGGGGAGAAATTAAATCCGTTTTGTGTGCGTATCTCACGTTTGGTGTCGTCACACAATGTAAGGGTTGTTTCGCTGAGTCATCACATCCCCATTGGCGTGGCCTTATCTGTTCTCTAATTCAAACGCAGCACGACAGAGCATAACGATATACGTATATTGCAATTGTAGAGACAGGGACCGTGGCCAAGAATGAAGGTTCTCGGTTGCAATCAACATCCTTTGTCGCACATCATTTATAAGAAAACAACTGTCAGACTTCATTTCGTTATTTTCGCCACAACAGCTGCTTTCAAGGGCAATAACACTAAGGCTGCCTCACACCACTGTTTAAATTAATACAGCTCACGTAATTGATTCTGATTATATATTTGATAACTTATCACTTCATCGTCAACTGCCTCCGTGGTCTAGCGGTTAAGTCCGTGGATTTAGACTCGGAGGTACCGGGTTCGATTCCTGGTCGGGACTTAAGAATAAATGAAAATGATGAAAAGATTAAATGTAAATAAATACATTTAATTAATATTTAATTTATTTGTGATATTTCTCGTGTTTGGTACCCTGGAGACATCGACGAGCTTGCCACTTGTCATGATTGACCTATAGTAAAGTTGGCTAAATGTGAATCCGCTCATTTATAAGCGTGGTTTCTAACCACCTCGAAAGGGAAACGGTCGTGATGATACTTCTATCGCTTCATGACCACGTACAGTAACTAAATTTCATGTTTGTGCACCACAGCTGTAATCTCACCAGCTATCCGGTGTCTTGTCTTGGTGTAGACTGGAATGGTGGTGGATTTGATCATGCAACGTAACGTCTGAACTTTTAAGCTGGGACTCAGCTATAAATAACCCTGCGACGCGATCCTCGTGACGCCACGTTGTCAGCTTGGGATCGCGTCTTCAGGCTCTCCGAGGGAAGGTACCCCTACGTTCGGTCAACATATGCACAAAGAGTAATATGGCTAAGTTTTCGCTTACGACCCTCTCTTGTTTAATTGTAGAATGTCTTGCTTCTTGTTTCGTCTTTGCACGACCCACTTCCAATTACCTAGTCTTCTAGATTCGTGAGCTACGTGGACGTTGATATTCTTGGCACAGCGTCTCTAAGCTGATTTGTCTGTAGATCAGTATAATAAATAAAACACTTCTAAACCTAATCTAGCATTTAACTAGAGGTAAGTTAAACTACTCGTAAACCATCCTTTAAACTAATGCCTAATACTTAAGTTAGGACGGACACAAACAAATGCATCCAGTACCTACTTATCGGTTAAGACATTATACCCAACGACCGTAGCCAAGTACACTCAACAAACAAACATAAATGCGACATGAAAATAAATTGAAAAGGTTTTAAGTATTCGTTTACAAAGTAACAAATATTTTAATTGCTATTAGTACCAATGAAAAAAAAATATGACAGTATTATCCTTAAAACCCGTCATATATATACATAGTCTATTTGACATCATAATATAACTACGACATGTGACTCCACGGACATTTGTCTGTCAGTTTGTCTTGTCTTCACACTAGCGATTTTCTAAACAATAATTAAATATATGTATATTCGTTAGAACCTAGAGTTAGATATGATGATAACGTCGAAACATGACCTGTGGCCACCTCAATATTACACGGGCAATGGCGCGACGGGTGTAACAGAGAGTTTATACTGCGTGGAATTTATTAAAGAGCAAATATGTTTACATTATAATCTAGAATAAAAATAATGAAACTATGAATTTTAAATTTAAAATATTCAGAAATAAAATCTTAAGTTTCGGTGCAGAGAAGTTGTCCTAAAAATATCGCCACTCATACAGAGACTAATTAAGTATACCGAGAGGTCGATAATTGCGCGAACGTCGACTTGCATAATTGTTTCTCTCTCTATTTCGTCCCTCGGCTGTGGGTGAGATCAATTTATAATAACACTCCCCAGTCCAGCCTTAATTTATCACGATGGATAACGCTATTTTCAAACATTTAACCATGCAGTAGTGTTTTGTTTTTCGGATAATTATTATTATTTTACAATTCTTTATTGCACAAAATAAGTGTACAAAGGCGACGACTGATTTTTATCTTTAAAAAAAATGACCTGTTTTATTTCAAATTTATTTTATTTATACCAATGACATCTGAAGCCTAAAAAAATATTTGCTCCTTTGACAATTACAATCGGTAACCTAGAGTTAGACATGATGATAACGTTGAAACATGACCTGTGGCCACCTTAGACAGAGAGTTTTATATATAAAAAACATGTTTTATTTAAGTTATCATTTTGTTTGCGACTGTACTGAGAGCGAACGTCGAGAAGGTTGCTATTATTTACTTTGTCCAATATATTGTGTTAGCGCACAAGATTTACAATTTTACATTTTATTAAAACCCTGCCTGCACCTATATTTTTCTCTGTAACATCTAATAAAATAATCATTATTTAATTTAGTGATGAACATCATCACCATAGCCCCTCCCCTATTTCTCAATCCTTAGTCGAGTTGAAATGTGGGTAGTTAAACCTCTGTGAAAAAAAACTACAATGGCTCCGATCAAGGCACGACTATCATCTGTGATAACTATAAGTGGCACGACGCAAACCTGAAAAGACGTTTATTGATGCTTAAAGGACTTCCATCAGCATCTGCAGTAGTCGTTGGAGAACACCAGACCAATGGGTCAAATTACTTGTCTTGAGGATAGTTGAGTAAAAATACCACTCATGAAATTTGGTCCTTCGAACCGGATTAAGGGTCCTTCAGACATATTTAGTCCTAGACATCTAATGGGTTGGCGAGGGTCTAATGTCAATTTATTAACGATTCTACAATTTGATATTAAATAAAACTCGATGTAAAAACTAGAGTAAGTTGGATAAAATTTAAATACATCGCTGGTTTAAGCTGGGATTGTGTTTATCGAGGCGTTAAATGAGCTGCAACCTTAATCAGGACATTTTTTATTCCCAGCGGGTACGAGTTTGTTTGTTTGCTGAAAAAATCCTCGTCTTCAGTCAATGACATAATACAAGACTGGGCAATAATTCAATCTATCCATACCTGCTACGACTACGATGGCGTAGATAAGAAAATATTTCCTTCTCCTTCATTTCGTTTGCAGATTCCTCTCTTAGCCTTAAATATTAACAGGTCACTGGAATTTGGAACACTTTACTGCTTAGCCTTCCACTAGCAAGAGTAGAGTCATTCAAAATAATTTAAATAATGACGTGTCACAAATGCCTTAAATAGGTTAAAGTACGTGAATAAAGATATTTGAACTTGGACTTTAAAAGCCGACAAGGCATTTACGTACACGTTTGGAGGCCGTGAGGATACCCATGTCATGCTCAAATAATTACACATTCCAGCTCTAGGTTCCAAGTAACATATATACCAAATTTTATAATATTTAGATATAGTATAATTTTAAAATATTCTATTATCTTTCATTATCATACTAACTGCCCCTAAAATACAGATTCCTAGACCACCACTGCTGGAGATGGGCCTTCCAGAATGTTTTGGAGAATTTGGCCTTTACTCGCTACGCTGGCCGAGACGTGCTCTCCAAACCGTGGTGTTGTAGTTTATGACAAATGTATGTAAGATAAGTGTGTTTCATGCAAGTCTTATCTTACATCCGAGCCACCGAAAGCTTAAAGAACAGAGCTTAAAACTTTTTTAAATTTTATTATAGCCCCTAGAACACAGCGTCCTAGAACTCCACTGGAGATGGGCCTTCCAGAACATATATCTGGAGAATTTGGCCTACACTCGCCACGCTGGCCAGACGGCTTGACGAGGATCTTAATTTCTAATGACAATTTCTTAACGATTCCAACAAGTTGGTATTAGTGGAACCGGGACCGACGGCTTTAAGAAACGGTGGTAAAGAGGTAGGGTAAAGTGGTTGTAAATCTATGATAAATGTACGTAAGAAAAGTGTATTTCTCATTTGTAAGATTTTAAGGAAAGCCTTCTTAATACCGGGCCACCACCGCGCCTTTAAACTTATACATATTATTGTAATTTAATCAAATAAATTTTGGTTTATATCGAAGTTTTCTACCGAGATGATATAAATTCTCATAAATAACAAACAATATATGAATACTTAATAATAAAAAAAAATGACGCAAGAGTTTAACGACAAATAAGTTTAATAAACGCCCAGTTACACATAAATCACTGACTGTCTTTAGTTATCTTTGTTTTCAGGTTTAACACAACTTTCTGTACTTTTTTTTATCTTTTGTTTCAATAAACAAACCTCGAGAGAAATTACACCGTAAAGAAATAATAAAAATTTAGTAAAACTTATTTCTTAAAGAACTAAATAGTTTGAGGTAAGTACGAGTATACCGCTTGAGAAACAAGTCATATTTAGCTTAAATATTTGACGCTTATACTCGTAAGTCTCAGGTATCGCAGAATGAGGGTAGATATAATAAAGACATTTAAAATTCTAACAGAAAGGTATAACTGCCCCCACCTAGCTAAAATAATTACGTTTAACATAATGATATTTCCCCGTCGTGACCACGGAATGAAACTATTGAGAAAATCCAGTAATACAAATGTGTGATATCACTTCATGAATAACAGAGTTGTAAATCTGTGGAAAAAATACCAGAAGACATATTAAAGTCCTTAACTGGGAACACTTTTAAAAACTAATTGAACAAGTGGTTAGTGACAATGGAAATAGACTATGGTGATAACTGACAAATTTATAAACTTTACACCAGTGCTTGATGTAGGCATATCAGCAATGGGCTGCAAGACTATTAATCAATAATAATAAGTATAAAAAAATATTATTAAAAAATACAGAATATAGTAAACAAAGTAAAGTCCTGGCGCAAAATTACATAAAATTTCACACTTCACCGACATAATGTTAACGCAAATTTTCAATTGTGGTTTGCTGTTCCAATACGCTGGGTAATGATGTTATTATTTTAGCAAATATCGGGGTATAACTTTGGTAAATGATCCGCATAATAATTTAAAGCATAAAATATTAATTTTAGATTTATATGTGATATAATATTATTATTTAAATTTTGAAATTTTGAATAAAGTAATGCAAGTTCTACCAACTTTTCCAGATCTACTTTTACAGTTAAAATAAGCCTTATTGACTAGAACAAATATGGTACTTAAATGTATTATTTTCTTTTTGATCAGGAATTAGGATGATAAAAACATTGCACCTACCCACATTTGTAACAAAATCTATTTTTTTATGTGTATTGTCGTGAATCGAAGCCTAGGCTACAGAGATATATCATGCTCCCTACCAAGTAAAATCATTGCACCTACCCACATTTTAAACAAATAACATTAGCACATAAATACATATTTTTTATATAAAATAATAATAATAAATATATTCAGAAGGTTTATAAATAAATATCTTAGTGAAGATAGGGATACAAAGCTACTTCAAAAAAATAAGCATCTACCCACGTTTGTAACAAAATCTCATTAGTACGTGTATTGTCGTGAATGCTTAAAAATGATTTATTCAGAAAGTTAAGAGAAGCGAACAAGGGTTTTGTGCAATAGGTACGGATAGGTGCCTGCCATAGAAGAGCTTTGCCTTTAAAATTGCGTCATTGTGCAGTACAAAAATGCAGTAAGCTAATTTAGAATGCAGAGCGTCGTACTGTCTTTGTAGCTTAACGGTTACGGCTGGAAAGGTATTCGGTTTGATTCATGATTGAGAGAAGCGACTTTTCTCACGTACCTAACTCAAAAAACTAAATTACGACTGAATCCCTTTTTAAAGAAACGGATTAACATTTAGCCAACTTTACCAAGGGCCTATCGTGCCAAGCGTACCAAACTCGGGAAATATTATTATTATTTTTATAAATTCTTTATTGCACTTATAGCAACAAATAAAAAGAGACAGAGATAGATACTTTGGATTATTTAGTTTATTTTAAAATGGACAATAAACAGATTTTTAATTATATTTATTTATATGTCCTGAGGAAGTTTATTTCACTGGCGAGCAGCGGAGACTATGAGAGATTCTAAATATCTGCTGGAAGTCTTAATAAATATCACAAATAAATTAAATAAATTATTGTGTCCCGACGAGAAATCAAAGACCACGGAGGCAGTTGTATTTTATTTTAAGGAATTTTAGTTCTATACGAAGTCGATGCATTATAAAAAATACTTACAAAAAAATAAGAACATTAGGTAAAATTACCAAACCTAATTTAATCGCTATGCTGATTCTTTAAGTGAGGAAAGAAACTGCCCTCTTGTCACCGGAACAGACATTTAGACCAGGTTAATATTTAAAAATAATAATTAACACTCCACGGGCCTAATCTACAGCAAACGGCAAAAAACACGTAGTCTTTGATTCTAGATACGACGATGATTTGCGCCGCTTGCCAGACTGTGCGCTTTCGGCAACCCGCTTTTTACGATGTTATCATATCTGTTGCTACGCCCTTACAGGCTGTCATATGCGTAATTATACTATATTGTAAAATTATTTGTAACATGCAATAAATTATTTGAATTGAATTTAAGCCCTTAATGAAGTTCATCTATAGACTTCAGTTTTCAGGCTACGGTCGTAATGCTACTTTTTGGTAGCTCTTTAAATTGAATTTGAGCCCTTAATGAAGTCCATACAAAAGACCTTAGTTTTGAGGCTACGGTCGTAATGCTACTTTTTGTTAGCTCGTTGAATAGAATTATGAGTTCCCTTTATAGTTGCCATAAAGCGATGCTGATGAACTTTTGCATAAATCCAAAATGCAGTGCGACTGTACTGGGTTGGAAATTAACTTGGTACCTACTCTGACGAGTATGAAAACGTTATTCTCAGCAAATACAGTCAGCTACATTAAGAATAATAATTTCTTTTTTTTGTTACATTGTTGTTGTGTTCTCGTCTCCCGATGGATGATGAATAAGGTGATAGAGATTATTATTAAATTCCAGATGTTGCAGAATTTATATTGACTATAAAATGGGAGTTCACAGCGTCACAAAAAACCGCAAAAAAATAAACAAAAAATCGTTTTCCATAATTATTCACATTGTAGCACATTATTAAACAAAACAACACCACTTTTGACTAACAATATCCACAGTAAATTAATTAATTAATTCACAAAACAAATCAGGCTCTTGACATGTCCGCGCAAAATGGCGCGAAGGATTCTCCAATTTCTTTTCTTTTTTTGTTCCATATTCCCAATGTATGATGAATGAGATCATAGGGAAGGCAAAGGGATCTAGCTCATAAAGCCAGTCTGACGTAATATAATGTTATTTGTTTATAAGTTAATGAGGTTGTCATCAAATTTCAGGTGTTGTACAATTTATTGCTTTTCTTGGATTATCGCCCAAATAGTCGGGTATAATAAGGGAGTCTTTCACCCGTCTTTTCCTATCTTTGACACTGGCAAATTGTTGCATTATTTGCATGACAAATTCCAAAAGAACAAAGAAAAAGATCATATATCTGAGTTACTATTTTGTAGTTTCATTACGTCGCTTCTTATGGCGCCTGTCTATCTAAATCTATAAATCCCATACTTCATTTTTAATTCAATAACGGAGTTTTTGCGTGCTCGAGCTACAGTATCTGCTAGGGCACGACGGCAATTTACCGATGTTTCAATTCCAAACAAAACAATGGAAACTAGGCTATATTTAACAAATAATTACAAAGATTTGTTCTCATTGTGATAACGTAATCTTGGCCGAGTTGGCCCATACCAAAGAGATCAAATATGACATAGAGCGGGCATTGGTTGTTATTACCATACAAAATGTTTGTTACATTATTTTTTACACCAACTAGTTTTTTCATTCATTCATTACAACCCCTAGAACACAGCGTCCTAGACCTCCACTGCTGGAGATGGGCCTTCCAGAACATATATCTGGAGAATTTGGCCTACACTCACCACGCTGGCCAGACGGGCGAGGATATGATGTCATTTTTCTATGACAATTTATTAACGATTCCACATGTTGACATTAGTGGAACCGGGACCGACGGCTTAACATGCTCTCCGAGGCACGGGAACGGTGGTATTGTAAATCTATGACAAATGTACGTAAGAAAAGTGTATTTCTTATTGGTACATGCCGGGTGGGTTTGAACCGACCTTTGTAGGATTTAAGGTACCATTTCATACAACCGAGCCACCACCGCGCCTACTATACTTTGTTAAAATCGATTGAAATTGTAAAACGAGCTGTAATTAAATGCCTGACTAAGGGCTGCTTCTATAGTTTACGCGGCAAACGAGTGACTTCACTCCGTAGCCACGACTCAGACCTAGCTGTAAAGGCACGCAGGGCCAACAGTGAAAGAGAGACGGTTTATAGGGTTTTAGTCCGTAGTCACCTTATGAGGCCCCAACGGTGAGTCGGGCATGCGAACAACAACCCGGGTTGGGTCCTTCAGGCGGTGGTTCGTATCTAGAATGATTTTGTGAGATTCCGTCTTTAAAAAAACCTGCTTCTATAAAATTGGTTCAAGTTCTTCAAATGAAATATAAACTAAAAAGTGAATTATTTTTTAATAATACATAGATTTTGACCATAATTTAAATTTAAAAACAAATAAGTACTATTTGTTAAATTATATAACAATATATTTAAATTAAAAATAAATATGTATATCTACACAACAATGGTTAAATGTTCATAGCCAACTATTACTAACCATATTACTGTATGTACCACATAGAAAGCAAATAAACGATTTTAAATATGAATGCACGTTTGACTAATTAATTCTGAGACTATTGTCCTAGATTTAATTCTCATATCGTTTATCTTCTTGTCCCGTCTTGTTAAATATTTAATATCTTTGGCCCATACCTAAGTTTACTTATGCAACCTCAGCAGTAGAGATAAAATCTTACGAACATAGATCTTTCGTACTTGTATAAAGTACTTGAATAAATACAATTTGAACTACTAGTACCACTTTATATTAAGAAAGTGTATATTTTAAAAATAATCGTCGTTTAACGAATACAATGTCATTAAACTAACTCGTGTCATTACTATCACTATACTACGACATGTGACATCGTGCCCGCCTGATGGTACGGGGTATGCGAGATCCAAGAACAGAAGCAACTGACGCTAGCCCCGACGGCCGACAACAGTCCCTACACACTCCGCTTCAACTCCAGGTTTTCGTGAAGAAATACACTGGCTGAGGGAGCATTCCACTTTAGCATGTGTTAGATGTTAGTCTCCAAATTTTAATGTACGCGTAGGGATTTTTCACACTTCCATTTAAACAATTTTATCCATTCTCGAATTGCCGTCATGCCCAGATAAGCCGGTATAGTGTTCGGGACTGATGTCAGTCATGAGTGTCTGATTTCAGTTGCTACATGTTTAACTTATGGATATGAGGCACGTCATTAGCAAAAATAACCAAAGTGCCGTGTATTAAAATGTTGATCATTAATATTTTAAATATCTTTCTGGAACAGGCCGTAAATTCAATAATGGCCACATTCAAAGTAACTTTATCCTGTTTATTAGTATACTGTGATGCTGTAAATAAATAAAAGGGATAGTGGCTACGATATTAACCATTAAATCATTCGTGTTCCTTTCTTGGTAACACATTCTGCCACACTGCCAGTAATGGGAAGGTAGTTTGTCGACAATAAATATGCTACCGGCGCTCATAATAAGTCGTAGCAACATGGTGGCTTGTGTTAGACTTTCTCCGATATTAACATACCTTGCCATCATCTTTATAACATTAGTAAACACGCAAATTTGCGCCATCATTAAAACAAAAGAGGCGTGACCATGCACAGGGAAAGCGAAGAAACGAGCTAGAATAATATTATTATTCTATTATTATGGTCTAGCGGTTAAGTCCGTGGATTTAGAAACGGAGGTACCGGGTTTGATTCCTAGTCGGAACACAATAATATTTATTCATTAAAATAAACAAATAAAATTCATATTTAATTTATTTGTGATATTTCTCGAGTTTGGTAGGCTAGAGGCATCGGCGAGCTTGCCACTTGTCATGATTGGCCTATAGTAAAGCTGGCTAAATGTGTGTGGTTTCCGACCACCCCGAAAGGGTAACAGTCGTGGTGATAATGATTATGATGAAGACATTAAAAACATCGCTTAATTTTACGTTCACTTGCATCGTTATTAAATTTTTATCAGTGTCTTTACACTACTGGATATGAGCCTCCCTCAAGGCTCGCTACTACACACGGTCTTTTGCAACTCTCATCCATTCCCTCGTCCCGTAAATTGTCTTCACTCGAGTACCCGTTGTTGCTGCTGTATCTAACAAATTTTGAAAGCTGTATCAATAACTTTGGTCCTTTTGAATTTCAACCTTTCAATATTTATCCATCAGAGAAATACCAATCATAACTATCTCCTAAGCTCGCTAAGCGACTTTAAACTTGTAGAACAGACCCACTGTCAGTGTCTATGTCTCTGCTTCATACGACATTACGGGAAGAACATACCGGTTGAATACTTGTGTCTTCATTGTGGTAATATGACAAACTAATGTTTCGATCTAACACATCGATTAGGCTATCCACCACATGTCTTCGTCGGAGCTCCAGTACTTCGGAGACATTGCCAGAAAAGGAGAAGATAACCTGGAGAAACTTTTAGTTACTGGCAAGGAAGAAAAGAGACCGAGAGGCCGCTGCCCGGTTCGCTGATCCGACCAAAATCGCTCCACCAACACTAGCGTTCATGATGCTGTGCATGCCGCCGAAGACTGAAACGGGTGGCGTGCTATCATCAAGACGCCTACCAATTCTTTGGGAGGTCACGACCTTTAGTCATGAGGTAACACGACGCAATGTTACCGGGTCCGTTATACACACGGTGTTTGGTTTGAATATAGGCCGGCGCTACCTGGTGATGGTATGAGCGTAGCTTAAGGCATTCTCAGAATTCATTTGCACAAAATTATCAGTGTTATGTAAATAATAATAATAAATATAAATAATAAATATTTCCAGACAGGTCACACAGCGTCATCTAATTTCTGTGGTAAGCTACGAGGCTTGTGTTACGGAAACTAGATGGTTGATAAACTACATATTATACTTTTTTTTTTAAATATATACATATTATACATATAAACACCCAGACCGAGACAAATTATACAATGTACAACTAGCCCCCGGTGGGAATCAAACCCACGACCTCCCGAGTTCACGGCAACGTTTGTTACCACTAGACCACGGAGGCAGTCAATATTTTGTTGGCGGATATAATTCTCATTGCTTTATTCTCTTATATCCCTATTATTATTATTATCTTAGTCAATCTTAAAAATAAATAATAAATAAAAATCCAATGCGACAAAAAGGTTTGTCAGTCACAGAATCGTTTCGCAGTTAGGTATCGATTGCAGTCTCCAATAAACCTGTTCAGTCTGGTGTGAACCAACAGAGTTAACAAAAACATCGGCCGCCATCAATCTGCGGTGAAAATTGTCCAAATCCAATCTAACACCAATACCACAGCCATTCAATTACTACGGCTCTTTGGTGATATTCTACAGATGACAAAAAAGAGTGCTTTATTCGAAAATTTATAACCATTTCTTACTTTAGAAGAATATAAAAACATTTATAATACTTTATTTTTCTGATTAATTTGCAAACTATTTGTAGTCGTAAAAATAAAACTTTCCACAGTATTATAATCTGTGAAACCAGCCCTTAGATATCCGACAACAGTTTTATTTGTAATTAGGTATATTTATATTTTATACAAGCATTATAGATTTATATTATATTCTATTCTCCTATTCTATTCCTTTATTCCTATACCAATATTTACACCTACTGGAGGTATGACGTACACTTACTAAAAAAATAATGAAATCATGATCAAAAAAAATATTTAAATGTAAGAAATTACTTTAAAATGGAATAGCTATAGGTAACAGGGACAGATTCTACCTACGGCCATATAATAATTTTAGGGCAATTGCAAGAGTAAGCACTAGAGGCCAACAAATGTCATTTATGTAACCTTTTTAATATGCCAATATTTAATTTCACTTCACAAATTTGGAAACTAGACCAGAGAAAAACTGAAGCGCCCTCTTTATTTCTTTTTACGTACAGAATCTGTACTGATTGTCACTGGATTTTCAAACAACAAACTTGTGTTTGAAGCAATCATTTCGGCTATAACTGCAAACTCCAGCATTATTTTCAAGGACAACGAGTTTAATAATAAAACCATTAAGTACAAAGTTTAAGTGTAACTATAACGAGCAAAAAACTAATTCATATCTTCCACATTATATTTTGACCAACAAAAGACACGTTAAATTAATTTCGTAAGAGTAATCAACAGATCCAGTGTAGCGAGACAAACGAATTAAAAAAACAACGCAAAATTAATGGTAATAAAAAATCGGCAGCCGAATTTGTTATACAAGTTTTAATTTAGTTTAGGAACCGGAACGAGACGGCAAGTTCGCGTGAGAAAGAAACCATTTCACTAATAATTTCGTACAGTACAACCACGTTTATAAGTTAAGCGCAATTACACTTCGGCCAATCCCAAAGTGAAGACCTGTCTGCTACTGGTAGATTACGATTAGATATATCAATTCGTTTCTGCAGTAGACTAATCTAATTTAATACAAATAATTGTCGAATATAAGTGCTACAAGGATTATTACGATTTGTCATATCAGTATAATTGAAATACACATTTGGTTAAAAACTGGGATACGCCTGTTTTGCAGTAGTCTAGTTTACTGTATTACAGCTGCGAGCGCGGTGAGTATTATAGTTGTAACTTATAATCGTGGCTAAACTGTATTATTGCATACAACATTGTCGATTGTAAATTCGGAGATGTAACACGGAAAACTTTACAAATTATAGGTAGGCAATTGTAATTGTACATAATTGTAGGAAATTGTATTTGAGCAGAATGTAATTGTCGCTATTAATTTTAAATTTTATTATCGATTATTTTATTACGACTGAAACTTCGGGTTATTACTGTTTTTTCTTTAATGGCCTTACACGACATGTGGCAATCCACACTAATCGTTTGAAAATGTACGGTTAGCAAAATTAGATGGATATTTTTTTTTTACTTTTCGGTATTTACTTTCGGTATAAATGTCCGTATTAAGTGCTTATTCACTTGTGCCTTCTCGAAAACTTTAATCTTTAAAAATAGAAAAATGCCAACTTTTTTTGTTAACAGTACCCTATATGCATACGTTATTTTGCCTTATTCATGGCTAAAGTTTTCCCTGCATTTACTTCATTCGCGAACAACGATCAAGATAAGTCTGGAGCATTGACATCTATACATATATCCGGGCATTATAGATTAATTTATTAAGCCAACGCGATGAATTTGACTTCACAAAACCATTAACTGAGATACGAGCTAAATAACAATAAAGTAGTTATATTTTGAACTTCAATGACGATATATTAAGCTTTATAGATATCAAGCTGCATATGCAAGACTAGATATGTCACAAAACATCGTGAAACAAAACCAACCAAAATCAAATTTGTACATCATTTTCTATTGTACCCGACACTTTATAACATCATTCCTAGTGCTTACGACGTTTTGGTTGCGAGAAAACAATACTCTTTAAGCAATCTAGCTCTGCAGATTTTATTAGTTTATTTAGACGACATGATTTTTAGCGCTCCAGCAAATATTTTAATCAGTCGTCGTGGTGATCGCCCCACGCAAACCCCCGCTGTCATCAAGTTGTCGCTTGGTATGGCTGGGGTGTTTCATTTTTCGAAGTCCAACTTTAGCTGAGCGGAAGGCGATTTCGGATCGCTCGAAAGTTTGTTTTTGTTGTTGTTGCTGTGCACTGCTGATGACTGTGGAATAGCTCTATTAGTTGGTGTTTTCTGTACTTTTATTATTATTTATGTTTTGTTTATATATTTTTAAATGAATTAAGTTTTTACTTGTACTTAAATCATAAAATGCAATACTAATCTGTGAGTAACATGTTTGCCAAACTAATAAGATAAACAGTAGATTATTTACTATATAAGATTTTGTAAAGATGTTGTTGAGTATTTAATTTTAATTAAATTAAAAACTAATTTAACATTGGCCCTAAATTACCGCGTAAAATATTAAGTCATTGTCTTTGGATATAATTTAAATATAAGTGCGCCGTATTGCAGCGGGACTGCCTGGGGCTCATCGCAACTATTGGATTCCGCACTGCCTAGGCTCCAATATAGATTCGATCTAGGTCACAAGATTATGCCTATACGACTACCTAAATACCTACAGGCATATGCAATACGATTACATATTTAAGCCTTAGTTCAGTGCAACATCCACAACAAAAAACCTTTAATGCCTTCAAAACTTCGCCTATATGACTTATTCTAGCTAACGTATATTATATAAAAATATATTTATTCGAAGTAGATACAAAAATATTAAAATAAAATAGATTAAAAAACTAATTATAAATAAAACTAAACTAAAACTACCTATGAAATTAAAACTATTCTACAAAATAAACTAAGGGCTTACCATCACGGAGGGTGCCTAAAACGCTCGCCGTATTTCCTCGTACTTATATAGTTTTATATATGTAATATATTATCAATATACTAAATACTAATATATACACAATATTATACATTGACATACATAAATAATACTTACTAACGTGATTTAGACCTATATAAAGTGTGAATAGACCAATTTTTTAAATGACAATCTATTAGTTGCCTGCCTTATGTTCGCCGGAAGATCTTTCCATAAATTTGTGGCAGCGACTACAAAGGAGTTGGAGACAAAACCAGAATTATGTCAAGGGACAGAAAGAAGAGAGTTATGAGAAGAACGTAATAATATACGTAAAATCTAAAATCCCGTCCGTCCTTGAACCATCAGGTCTTTTACGTAGTGATGGTAAAAGGCCGGATGGTATGTCTCTTGTACCATGGAGTGAGGGAAGATGTCTTGTTTGGGATGCCACCTGTGTGGATACCTTTGCCGCTTGCCACATTTCCTCTACATCAAGAAAGGCCGTTTCGGCTGCTCATACAGCCGAATTTAAAAAGCACATTAAATATAATAGCATTAACCAAAATTATAACTTTGTGGCATTTGGGGTTGAAACAATGGGGGTATGTTCTCTTGATACCCACAAGTTCATAAAAGAGCTGGGTAAACGAATTTTTCAAGAGTTTGGCGATCCCATTTGCCATAACTACCTAAAACAAAATATTTCCATTGGAAACAAGTATATAATATAAGTACGTATATAATATATGTTAAGTCATTCTATAATTGTATATTTTACCATTGCTTTCATTGCACCTATAATTGTTTAAATTTGTCCCTAAGGTTTGGCCGTCAGAGAATGTCTACGGGCATTAAGTCCGCCTTTGTACTTTGTGCAATAAAGTTTTTTAAATAAAAAAAATATACATATTTATGTTCTAAAAACACACTGCTTTAGTTCTAAAAACCTTATGATCCTGAAAGGGTTAATATGCTATCATACATAGAAAAAAACTGGCTTACGAATAAATATACGCCACAGAGGTTACGGTCGTGATGATACTTTTAGGTAAAATATAAAGAGAGTAGCAAGGAAGAGAACCCTTATTGTTTTGTTAAAAGAACACAAAGCTTTGGCGGCTTCGGGAAGGCTCGACAGACAGGATCAAATTTTGATACCACTCTTTTAAAGTTTCAGGCCCATAGACGTAAATTTGTACAAATATATTCAGACCGTTCAATTTGCCGCCTGTAATTCTATAGCGGTACTCTTTCACCTTGTTTTATGTATTTGATCGTGATATGACGATATTGACGATATGCGGTCCTCACAAAGTCAGATCCCCATATCAAGATTAATAATGTAAGATAGCATTCATCTTGTATGGCGATTTGGGGTAAATTGTATCCACAGTTAAATATGCATTTTTAGATAAATTATTCCAACAAAATTACAATTTAAGTAGAAAACATCCTTTAAATAGTTAAGGTGTGCAAAATGTTTAAAATTCCATGACAGCTCTAGTACTAAAGGACTTGCTTGATACGAAAACTACATAGGTACTTTATTATTATGATAAGACTAATGATAAAATAACATTAGTCTTATCAAATATCAAAACTACTATTTATTTATTTTTTATAATTATAAAGGATGTCTCAGAATGTTTTCCAGATAATATTTAAATAAAAGACATCAGAATTAATTCTAATGCGGTTTATTTTATACTAACTAAAAGAATAATTATTAAATTTTAATTGTAAAAGCAACCGTTTGCAAAAGGTTCAAATTGCAACACATTTTTCTAGCAAGATGGATCCACTTCACATGTTATAAATGACTTATTAGCTGCTCTTCACGAATTATTATTGATAAGTCTCCGAGGTGACATTAACTGGTCACCAAGGAGCCTAGATCTAACTCCTGCTGATTTTTTCCTGAGGGGCTACTTAAAGTGTAGAGTCTACAACCCTTTACCACCCAATTTGGACGCTACAAAAAATCACAGACGAAATTTAAGCTATACCTAGGTCGATCCTCCAGCGTGTGATTAAGAATTTTAGTTCTAAAGGTAAAGAAGAAGTTTTGTTTTTTACCAAACTGATCTTTTATTTAGTATGAAATAAAACTAATTGGAATTAATACTGATACTATTTAAATATCAAAAACGAAAAACATTCTGATACATGCTAAGGTATGTGGTAAATATTTCGCGACCAAAATAAATTGTCGGGTCCTTTACTATGTAAGTCCTTGGTAATAATGGGCCGCTCATGGCGGCTCCAGAACCACAAGCTTGGAGTTGGGACTTTGATCGGAGTTCACAACTTTGACGGAACAAACTTGTTTATATTACGGATAGGATTTCTCTACCATCACTCTGTCAGCTAGAGCTTTCATTATTTTGTTCAAAACTTTAGCTATGTATACTATAACTTAAATAATGTTGTTTTTTTTAAGTATTTACAACAACACATGTGTATAAACCACATTTATGTCGTTTCATTACAGCCCCTAGAACACAGCGTCCTAGACCTCCACTGCTGGAGATGAGGCTTCCAGATATATCTGGAGAAATTGACCTACACTCGCCACGCTGGCTAGACGGCTTGGCGAGGATATTTTGACATATTTTTTTTTGACAATTTATTAACGATTCCACAAGTTAGTATTAGTGGAACCGAGACCGACGGCTTAACGTGCTCTTCGAGGGAACTTATGGAATTCTAAATAATGATTATTAGGTCTAAACTGCACATTTTCTGACAACATAACTGTAAGTTTATATGTACCTAAGTATTCTATTTGTATATATAATGATACTATGTGGTCTATTTAGTGTATACCTACTGATTAGTGTATAGTTTTGTATATAGTATATTAGATTTAGTATTTAAGTTTTATTTCATTCATTTTTATTCATTATAGCCCCTACAACACAGCGTCCTGTCCTAGACCTCCACTGCAGGAGATGGGCCTTCCAGAACTGGAGAATTTGGCCTACACTCGCCAAGCTGGCCAGACGGCTTGGCGAGGACGAGTTATTTTGTTTTTATCACAGACCTAAATGCTCATATTACATTATGCAGCTGTCTCACATAACAAATGCTCTAAATTGTCCCTAAGGTTAACTAGTAAGAATGCCGTAATAAGTCCGCATTTGTACCTAGTGCATAAAGTTTTGAAATAAAATAAAAACACCATTTGTAAATTAGCTGACATTTAAAAACTATAAAAAAAACTACGCTATGAAAAATATTCTAAACTAAAGCAGCAGTCTGAAACCGTATAATTAACATGAAAAGCACAAGCTAAACCGAGGAAGGTTTCAAGTCATAACTTGTTACAACACGAGTTTGCACTACACACGAGACTGTAAAAACTACTAATAGCAAAATGTTGTCTTTAATTTTAAGTTTACAATGTTAAAGACGATATGCAATTCAAGGCACAAGGCACAATTACAAGGCAAAAATTTAACTATTATTTATTGTTATGCATTTTTACATGTCAATGTCAAAAAAATAACTAAATCCATTCCATCATGCGAAGCTAACAGAGCTAAAAAAGTAACACAGCTTAGATGAAACGGTTGGTGGCGCTGGTTCATGATGTTAGCATGTGATATTAGCGCGGCTTAAATCAAACTGGGACGCGGAATTACAACGCATTGAAACGCGAACTTTAGTCAATTGCAGCGTATGCACGTTGACTTAATTTCACTTTGTATAAAATTATTATATAAGCTGTCCACTGAAACCCAACGACCCACGCACAAAATATACACGTTTGTTTTCATACAATGCGAACGTAGAAGTTCGCGATTCAATGCGTTGTAATTCCGCGTCCCAGTTTGATTTAAGCCGCGCTAATATCACATGCTAACATCATGAACCAGCGCCACCAACCGTTTCATCTAAGCTGTGTAACTTTTATAGCTCTGTTAGCTTCGCATAATGGAATGGATTTGGTTATTTTTTTGCATTGACGTGTAAAAATGTAAAACAATAATTAATAGTTTAATTGTGTCTTGTGCCTTGAAATTGACGCCATAAACTGAAGACTGAAAAATATTTGATTAAGCTTGAAAAAATTACGGACGGCCGATAGCATTTCAAATCTTTAGCGTGCGATAGATATCTAGAAGATTCGAAAAATAATATTTTTGTGGTACGACATGTGATCTTGCCACCTGATGATAAACAGAACACGAATCTGTAAATCAATTTTAATTGCTTGGTTAATAAATTATTTTTGTTTTTTTGCACGAAAACTTAAAATTACCATACAGAATATAAACTAGAAATTAACGGGAATTTTGACATTAGAGACGTGCTTGATAACAAGTTTGATAAGATTTCATGAGTAACAACACTCCAACATCCAGACGCACGTTACGTTAGTAGTTACCTGAAATTTGAGTATACGATCGCAAACGAGCTCAACATCTACTCTAACTGTACTTAAACCAAAGACATGTATAATACCTAAGCACCAATCAATATTACAATTTATTCGGGCCAATGCGCTGGTCCTAATAACATACTTAGGGATAGTGTTAAATTAATATTTATAAATAATTATTGACCCAAATAGAGTCTCATAGGAATGCCCATAAGAAGAAAGAAGAACTTCTTAGCCTAGGTTGAACCAAAATAAAGTCTCTGTTACAATTAACGATTAAAGTTAAAAGTGTACCAGAGATAATTTAAAGGTCAGACCTGACCTGACGGTCGTACATGCGACGTAATTTTTAACTTTAATCTTCACAATTACAACGACTTCATTATGGTGCAACCCAGGCTTGGCGTTCCATGGATTCACTGTGGGATTGCAGAGTCTGATTGAGAGAGGAGAAAAATGTTGTCTCGAGCTTGCGACCGATTTAAGGCTAGTTTTAAAAGCAGACCTCTAATTTTTATTGCGCAACAATACACCGCACACCATTCTGCTCCTCTCCCTACCCAACCAAATACTGTATGATTCCGCTAATAGTATCACTAGGTAGTTCAGTAGCTATAGTCTGTTACTTAAGCGCAAACGTTATATAGTGGAATCCTTTAACTATATATGGCGTTATATATATATAAATTCCATTAAAGTTGATATTTGCACTGCCGCTGTCAAGGTCGAGAGCTTATAGAGTTGAGGATTGAATAACATTTAGTAATTATGACGCAATCTCTAACAAAATCCACTAATAACGTTTGCGAATAAGTAACATAATAGGGCTACAGGAGCCTAATTCTGGCGCTTTGCACTTGCATGTCGGTTTGAAATATTCGAGCAAATCGAGCGGACATGCATGTCGATCATGCATGGCGCAAGAATCGGGGCCCTGTTCTTATGTATGCTTATTCTACGTTCACCCTAAATTCTTGTTTAGGACCACTGCTGTCGTCCATATTTATTTTTTATGATAGACTGTCCTTAAACACATATCTATGACTCCAGCGAACAGCCGCAGCGTACTAATTGACGACGTTATGGAGCGTTCCAAGTTCAGAACTTGTACCAACTTACGCCTTTCAAATTCCAATTTAAAACGCCAGCCATCGACTAAAACTTTAGCCATTACATTGATGCACACTATAATTGACGACGTGATTATGTATCCACATGTATTACAGACAGTATTTGACAAAAACAAAGTGGAATATATAATTTTAACAAAACAAATTACACTATAGCCATTTTGTTCACATTATATAAGACAAAGTTTGCAACCTTTGGCATTAAAGGTAACATTTGGATAAAAAGGTCAAATTATTAGGGCCACTGGATCACTGGTACCTTTGTTGTGCCGACAATGGTATTCACTAAAACAATAGTCCAACCTTGACCAAACGGAAACTGATAAAATTTATAACAAAAATATGTTTAGAAAGTCGAGAGTATATTTTAGAAATATTTTGCTAAAATAATTAAATCCCTCTTCTTTTCCTATTACATTGACAATTTATGGTAAATCTTGTTTTAAGCGGTGTTATTTTTATATAAATATCACCGTGGCAAGCTTACAATATTAGTTCTCCTTGAAAGTAAAAATTGGTATTTGACATCATTGCAAATAGCACATACTTTCAACGAGAACAACAAATAGGTGTTAGGCGAACTGCTCATTTTACTACTAAAAAAGTATAACCAATAAGTTGGTTGTAACTAAAAAACATAGTTTATAGGTTATTTTTGACATGAAATTAAATGGTGTAAAGTGATGATAAATCATAAAAGCGATTCACTAAAAGGAGACATAAAAGGAAGGGGAGCAATATAGGACGATTCACTCGCTTTTGGAGGCGCACAGGATTTAGTCTAGGAGCACACTGGAAAAAAATTTACCTTAATCTGGTACCTCACTGAGCCTTAAGTAAATACATGTCGTTACCTGACTCATAGTTAATCTCACACTCTCCCAAAGGTTAGATGTTAGAAAATGCCTTGTAGGCATTAATCTTCGCCTTTGTACACTTATTTTGTGCAATAAAGAATTTAATAATAATAATAATAGTTATAAAAAAACTACTGCTTTACTTAAAGGGATCTGCCAAAAACAGTAATTTATTTATTTATATCAGTCTTTCTCAAAGTGGGCGATAACGCCCCTTTGTGGGCGCTGGACGCCTAGAGGAGGGCGGTAAGGGGCCCATAAAGAATTGGGGATGGTTAAGGGGAGCGACTTTATATTTCAAAATTCACTAAAATTAAAACCTACCGATTACACAACATAGTTTATTTAGTTATATTCGGTCAAAGTGGGCGGTAGACGAAATAAGTTTGAGAGTCTCTTATTTATATAGTACATACAGCAGTGCATATATTATCACACACGTAACATAATTTAATTATAACTTATCTAATATATGTACTAATTAGCTGTCACAGCATTCACCAAGCTAAAGCTTCTAGCTGTGCTATAGCGGGTCTATGGTGGTCCGGTTGTTACAACGCTTTCCTTCAAACCACTACATGTACCACGGAGAAATGCACTTATCTTACGTACTGCTATTACAATACCACCATTTCCGTGTCTCGGAAAGCACTTTAAAACGTCGTTCTACTATTACTAACTGAAGAAGTCGTTAAGTAGTTTTCAAAAAAATAATTGCTTGCTTCACAAATTGTACCATACATATTCATTCTAGCGGTAAAGTCCGTGGATTTAGACTCGGAGGTACCAGGTTCGATTCCTAATAAAATTAATATTTAATTTAATTGTGATCTTTCCC
Source organism: Tinea semifulvella (assembly GCA_910589645.1). Lineage (NCBI taxonomy): Eukaryota > Metazoa > Arthropoda > Insecta > Lepidoptera > Tineidae > Tinea > Tinea semifulvella. The sequence goes on from OU342599.1 coordinate 11,933,874, forward strand.
GATTTTGGTATGCCAGAGACATCAACGAGCTTGCCACTTGTCATGATTGGTCTATAGTAAAGTTTCAGACCACCCCAGAAGGGAATCGGTCGAGATGATACTATACCATTATTAAGCATATTGTTACGTTGTTGGTTTCTTAATAAAATAATGAATAGATGTAACCAGTAATGTCCTATAACAACCTGATGCAAGTGTACATAAGTTAGTAAATGAGCTTTATAAGGTTTTGATTAATAATGTTCGCAGTCGGCTCTCGGACTATTTCGAAATAAAAAATGCAGCTGTGGCGAGCCTGACTGAATGAACGAGGTGCAGCAAGGAAACCCGTGATCAAATACAAAATTATTACATGAAAAAAGTTTATGATGAAAGGTGCGGTTGAATTTAACTGTATTCGTAGCAATATTAGCTCGTAGAGTTTATGGTAACAGTTTAAAATTATATGATCTATTATATTAAATGACAGTTTTATAAAAAAAATGGTAAAATCCTACAGTTTCGCTGCCAGATAGGGTCTTACCAACTGATGATGCTTTTTATCCCAAAATACCTGGAAACAGAAGGAAAATAATTGATTAATAATTTGTAAAGAAGTACCTAACTTAAAATTACTCTTTCAAATAAGATAATAAATTTATTAAATTAAATTTTACTTAAATGTAGAGCAGTGCGTTACAATACAAACATAAAATAATATTAAAAAAAAAACCTACGTGATTTATACACACAATAATAATTCTAAAGTTGGCTAAATGTGAATCCGCTTCAATAGTACTTATGTACACTTGCATCAGGTTGTTATAGGACATTACTGGTTACATCTATTCATTATTTTATTAAGAAACCAACAACGTAACAATATGCTTAATAATGGTATAGTATCATCTCGACCGATTCCCTTCTGGGGTGGTCTGAAACTTTACTATAGACCAATCATATTAAGAAAGTTAGAGAGTTTTGTGGTATAAATGCGGCTGTAGCTGTATACCATGCTTACTTTGAAAGTATAGCTCGTTACGGGATTCTAGTATGGGGTACAGCTGCAGACGCTAAACGAATCTTTATCTTGCAGAAACGCGCTATCAGACACATTCTCAGAATGAAACCCAGAGATACGTGCAGGGAGTCTTTTAGGCAATTAAACATCTTAACCATAAATAGTATATATGTATTGGAATGTTTACTGTATATAAAAAAGAAAGAAAAAGAACTCCCTAGAAATGTAAATAAAACAAGGTCAAATAATGAGATCAGATGTCCCAAAGCTCGACTAACTAAATCGACAAAGAGTTTTCTGTGCAATGGTATCAAGCTATATAATAAATTATCATCAGATATAACTAATTTAAATTTTGAGAAATATAAAACTTTGCTTAAAGGCATTTTAATAAAAAAAAGTTATTATGAGCTTAAAGATGCAATGAAAGATACTATTGCATAGAAGTACTTGGCTTAAAAAAATGTTCTAATATATGTTTAATTGACATATTATTATTATTTACATTGTAAGATGACACGGCCCGTATACAGCCACGAACTAGTATTAAGATTTAATATTTATTATTATTGTTAGATTGTAAGCTGACTCGGCCCTTTTACAGCCACGAATTTATATTAAGTAGTTATTAAGTTACCTTGCTTATGACTCGAATATAATATGTTTAATTTGGACATAGCAATTATTTTTTAGATTGTAAGCGGACATGTTATTTATCAATTTATTTGACATTAATATTATACTTGTGTAGTTGTAAGCTGACACGGCTTTTACAGCCACGAATTAATATTTATGGACATAAATATTTTTAGATTGTAAGCTGACATGGCCTTTTTACAGCCACGAATTTATATTTATATTTATGGACATAATTATTATTAGATTGTAAGCTGACATGGCCTTTTTACAGCCACGAATTTAATATTAAGTATCTAGCTGTAAGAAAAAACAAATTCCTCGTTTATGGCAACAATGTTTTAGTTATAATTATTGTATTGATGTTAGGTTCGGTCCAGCCATGGTCAATGGTAATATTTTTTATTTGTTTTTATCATTATTCTTTATTTATTGGCTTGTATGTATTGACAATATCCAAGTGTTACGTGCTAACCATACGGAAATAAATTATTTTGATTTGATTTGATTTGAATAAAAGCGTGGTTACTGACCACCAGTGAAGGGATAGGGTTGTGATGATACTTTACTTTCAATATTTAATTTCTTTCAACATTAACTATTTTTGTGTTTTTAGGGTCTTGTAAAAGTTGCTGTGTACTGTATCCAACATGTAAAGGGGTGAAGAAGGTCGTATTTCAATAGAGTTCCTTTATCGTGGAATTTATGCTGCGCCATGAATAAATCGAACGAATAAAGGTGTAAGGGAAGCTTATCTAAAGAGATATTGAGGCTATAAAATAACGCGCGTAAAGTATGCGAAAATGTAATGGACGTAGATACAAGAGTTGGTCAAAAATTAATTGTTTGGTTTTTTATTTTGCGTTCTGTACTTTGGCCCTGTTTTTTTTTAAATATATTTTATTAAATAAGATACTGCCTCCTTGGTCTACCGGTTAAGGCTGCGGATTTAGAAGTGAAGGTACCGGGTTTGATTAGTAAGTATATTATTATAATTTATTTGTGAGATTTCTAGAGTTGGGTACGCTATAGACATCGACGAGCTTCCCAGTTGTCATGTTCGCCTATAGTAAAGTTGGCTAAATGAGAATCAGCTTCTTTAAAAAGCAAGACTGACCACTCCGAAAGGGATACTAGAGTGGTCGTTATGATACTTTTAATTGAATAAGACTTTATTGCACAAAATACACAAAGGCTCTGCCTATCAAAACTTCTGGACTAAAATATTTTTGGGTTGGTGGTGGATCGCATTAAAAAACTCAAGCTAACTGGGGTGCCTAACCTGGAACACGTTATTAGCCTTTAATAGCTGGGCTCCAGTATCTCCAACACCGGCTCTTGTAAAACAGAAGTACGCTTGAATACGCATGGTTAAAAACGCTATACTAGGATCAAAACACGACTTTTCTCATATTGTAATTGCCCAATATTTGCATGCCATTGAGGTGAAACATGTGAAGCGAATTTCCTAGATAGATCTTAATATTGCAATGTAACCATGTTTTCTAGCAAATAAATTATTTTGATTTTGATTTAGCCGCAGTTTCGCTTTCTCTAAATTTCTGTATGCTATCTAAAGTATGGTGCTGAAAGCGTATGCATACCCAGATAGACAGACAGCGCGTATAACCAAAACGTCAATAAATCAATTCCTAGTAAAAGTACTAAAATGCTAGGCAAACTCTACGTCCATAACCGCTAAGCCTGTAGAGACAGTTCTGAAGTTAAATCTACAAAATAAAATCAATAAAGTCATTCCTTGGATAAAGAACTCGCAGGAGGGAATACGGAATGACGGCATAAATATTGGGCACACAAAATTCTCATATTTGGCCAAGAATCGAAATTCTTTCGCTACCTCGCTACCTAAATTGCTTTTCAATGCCCACTCGGCTAGAAGAAAAGTTACGATGTACAGTCAGGCTCATTTAGGAAAATAATTTGAAGATGTGAAGCTCTCTCAGCCAGTGTTTTTTCCTATTCCATAACCTGGACTTCTTCAAGCAAAGCATTCGACTTGAACTGCTTAATAAAGATAAGAGAAAACTAAATGTCTCCAACAATTCGCCAATAACGGCCGTGAAATGGCTATTAAGAGCAAATCGTATGCTAATGCCTAAGATATCACCTTAAGAGGCCGAACCAATTTGAACGATAACATCTGCAAACGACTCCCAAGTTAATTGAGGAAAAGAAAAGAAAATCCATGGATTCATCGTGCGGGTGCCGGGTCCATTGTGTTGAACTATGACTCTTTTATGGCGTCAATTTCACTGCCCAAACAGACTTCTGATAATAACGTCTTGGAAGCTCGTTCCGAAATGTACTGACGGTAGATCTGCAGGCCAAATTATTTCAGTAAGTGGTGCAAAGATTTTCTGGAATTCTCTCGCAAAATGGGTTGCATAAGACCGCTTGCAGTACGAGCCTTGGGGGAAACCTATATTGAGAGTTCAGTTCTGAGAATGTGGGGCGCGCAAGGCGTATAAATTGGATTAGCTGAATATGTATTGAGAAGGAAAGTAGAAAAGCATTAACTCGGCACTTTCATTGGCTATTACTGTTCAAGAGAAATTCTAACAAATGCTATATTTATCGTAGAAAGTGCTATCACAGAAAATAAGCGCGTAATAAAGATTAAGAGCTAGTTTGACATGTGACCTCGAACCACATTGTAAACAGAACAACCATCGATCAAGAAAACAACTAGATTAAAACGTGTAACTCAGAAAACGGCCAAAAAATTCAAACGGTGACAAAAACTTGTATGTGTCATTGGCATTATAGAAATTTAAACATTATACTTTAGGGATAAGGTTTATATTTGTATGCCAAAATTCCATAACCTTATCGCTACCTCTCTATTCCTCAACCGAACCAGTGCGCACATCACATACTGTGTGACTTTATGTGGTCTTACGTTAGACTAATATTTATTTTATTATTTTTTTATTTAAAAACTTTATTGCACAATCTACAAAAGGCGAAGCTTAATGCCGTTTGGCATTCTCTGACAGTCGACCTTGGGGACAAAGGAGATATCAAATAGAAATATGAGACGGTGCAAAAATATATAAATATGTTATTCTATTGATAGAAATAAACAACTAAGAAACCATATGTCAGAAATAACAAAAAAAATTTGCTTCTCCAAACAAACTGGTAATTTTAAAACAGCCAATTTGTATGGAGAAGCAAAAAAAAATGATTTCCGAGATATGGTTTTTAGGAAAAGTTGTATGCTTCTATCAATATTACTTAACTTAACAATTAATATATACTTATTTGAAAACAGTACAATCTATATTTTAAAAAATATAATATTATTAACAACCATATTCAAGTATGATAACATATTTAATGTAGTCAAATCTTATATCTTATACATTATAAATGCATAATATTAAACATTTTTCTGTTGGCCTGTTTAACGCAGGTTCCCTTGGCACTCGCCACGACGAAATTATCGTAGCTATTTCGAGTCATAATAATGACATCGTTGCCATCAATGAGACGTGGCTGCGGCCAGGCGAGGAGGGCCGCGCGCCCGTCGTGCCTGGTTACCGACTGAGACATGTTCCGCGACCGGCGAACGTGCGCTCGCGCGGAGGCGGAGTAGGCTTCTACGTTAAAAGCGGGCTTAGCGCGCGTACACGACCGCACCCCGCGAGTTCTGTCGAACAAATGTGGCTTAGTACGAGCGTCAACGGCATCAAATTGATAGTGGGAACGGCCTACCGACCCCCTTGGATGGATCTAAAAATCTTTATAGACGCTTTAACTGATTCGGTTTCAACATTTTCATATTATGATCACGTAATTTTGCTCGGTGATTTTAATATAAATTTTCTAAACAGCAATGACAACAAAACCAAGGAGTTGAATATTTTTCTTAAATATTTTAATTTTTCACAGCTCGTGACCCAGCCTACTCACTTCACAGACACCAACGAGACTCTGATTGACTTAGTGTGCACGGACGCTAGGGCTCGGCATGTAGTCGTTGACCACGTACCATCTCTTGGTAATCACGCGTACATTGACACGGAATTTACTTTTAAAAAAAGTAAACCTGTTCCACAAATTATTAAGTACCGTCCGATTAAGGATATTGTCAATGATACGTTTCAAAGAGACCTTGGCCGTATCGAATGGAATCACATTGGATTGATGACGGATGTAAATGATATGGTGTCCACTTTCAATGAATACATTACTCGGTTGTTTGACTTACATGCACCAGTCAAAACTGTTCTTACGAGAGACCGCTCAACCCCCTGGATTACTGAGGATGTCCGTGCGATGATGAGGCTACGTGATAAGGCGCATGTTAAATACCGCAGTTCCAGAGAGGAATCGGATCGCCAGACATATAAAGAATTTAAAAAGCTGGTAGAAGCTGCCCTTAACAGTGAGAAGCAAGCGTACTTTGATCAGTTCATAAATAGACATATCCATAACTCTAAAGAGCTATGGCGTAATCTTAAACGCACCATTCTTCCGTCAAATAAGTGCAACATGGATTTACCATTGCATATTAGCGATCCCTTGTATTTAAATCAACATTTCCTTGATGTGCCCGGAAATAATAATGTTACTATTTCTCATATGTCTTTCTTTGAGTTTAATAGATTTCATTCGGCAACTTTTCAACTACAACCAGTAGACGATGCTAAAGTACTTAAAATAATTATGAGCCTTAAATCTAATGCGCAAGGCGTTGACAATGTGTCACGTGACATGATTATCCTGTCACTTCCTGAGTCGCTTGGCGCAATTACAGCTATCGTCAACATGTCTATCTTGTCCTCCACGTTTCCAGATGCTTGGAAGGTAGCTGTTGTTAGGCCGATACCCAAAAAGCCTAATCCTCTAAACTATAAGGATCTGCGTCCGATCAGTCTGCTGCCATGTCTATCAAAAATAGTGGAAACTGTAGTACGCGAGCAAATGACTAGATTTATAGAGACACACAATATTCTCCCAGATAAACAATCTGGTTTTCGTAAAAATCGCAGCACCGCTACAGCACTCATCGATATCACGGATAACATACTTGCAGCCAGAGACATGGGCCAAGGTACTTTATTGGCTCTTCTAGATTATTCACGCGCGTTTGACTGCATCAACATCGCTCTTCTTCTTTCTAAACTCTCCTTCTACGGCTTTGACACTCGCACCATCGGATGGTTTAACAGTTACCTAAGTGATAGATCACAGTTCGTGGAGGTAAGGGAGCGCGGGGGATCTACTTCTTCATCACCACTGAGCGTGGTGGAGAGGGGGATTCCACAGGGATCAATCTTGGGGCCTTTATTATTTGTTTTATACAGTGCAGATATCACGGGATGTATAAAGCATTGTGGTTTTCATCTCTATGCGGACGATCTCCAAATTTATACATCGTTTCCTCCACTTGAGGTGAGTTTGGCTGTGGACAGAATGAATGAGGATTTAAGCCGGGTGGTGGATTGGTCTCATGCAAACTCCTTGGTTCTAAACCCGTCTAAATCTAAATTTATGGTGTTAGGTTCCAAGCAAGTGTCTATAAAATTACAATCGTGTCCCCCCCCTACTTTATCTATTTCTGGCGAATATATACTACAGGTAAAGGAGGCAAGAAACCTAGGTGTACTGCTAGATAGTGAACTCCGTTTTGAGAGTCATCTCTCTGAGGTAGTGCGTGGTTGTTTTTATAAGTTGAAGGTGTTGTATCGATTGCGTAACTTTTGTAGTGTGAGTATACGTGAGAAACTTTGCGAATCTATCGTGCTCTCAAAATTCAATTATGCTGATACTGTATATGGTCCTTGCTTGCTGGGTAGAACCGAGCGCCTGATACAGCGTGTTCAAAACGCCTGCGCCCGGTTTTGTTATCCCATCCCGCACAGGTGCCACGTCACTCCGTTTCTTAACCAGCATAACCGGCTGAAAATGAGTAGTCGTAGAACGATACACCTAGCAACGCTACTGTTTGATGTAATTGGAACATCTATACCAAATTATCTTTATAAAAAACTTAAATGGCCGAGCCAGCCAAAAAATTACAACACGCGAGCAAGTCATAAATTACTCTGCATCCCTCGTTTTAAGACATCTGCGTTTCGAGGTAGTTTTAGGTACGCTGCTGTGAAAATATGGAACAACTTGCCTCCACCGCTTCGGGACATGCATTCCTTAGCAGGTTTCAGATCGGCACTCAAAAGGCATATGCTAATATTACAAAAGACTTCACAGCAACTTACCTAATCTTATTCTATTTATTAATTAATATACAATTGATTTTTTTCTTGACTATGACTTATATTATTTATCATAATATTATTTATTTATTATATTCTAATTTATATATGTAAACTGTACATTTAGTGCTCCTTCCGATTAAGTAAATGGTACTGTATATCTCTGCGACCCGTGACTCACCCAACATAAGGCATCAGCTGAAAATCAGCGCTGCAGCCTCGGCTGTAGCATATGCTGAGCTGACCACCTATTTATCGCCACACCTGTTTGTATGTTTCGGTATATAGAATAGGCTTACATTTAAATTTATTCCTTGCATATTTTAATTTTTTTGTAACCATTCTAATTGTTGTGATAAATAAAGTATTTTCTTTCTTTCTTTCTTTCTTTCAACAGAATCACATACTAGTCTAACGTAAGACAAAATCACCCCGTATAAATTTAGAGCCTCTTACATCTGTCGTACGCAAAAGATGTGGAATTCTTTGCCAGCCAGTGTATTTCCCATTCCTGGAAATCTGGAATCCTAAAAGCGAAGTATGAAAAAATATCTTGTAAGGCCGGCTGGTAGAGACTGAAGTCGGTCGTGGCTGGCATCGGTTGCTCTATTCTTGGACCTCGAGAACCGGTAACCCACATGGGAGCGATGTCACATATCAAATATTGTATTAAATAGTTATTCGCAACAATTTTATATGAGAACATCTAGATATTTTTGATCGAAGAGGCCAACAGTTCCAAGAATGGAAAGTATATGAAAAGTATAATACAACTAAAATAGTTTTTTTGAACTGTTTTTATGTTGTAATGACTACAAAAAATATTTTTCAATGAGAATGTTATTGCTTCCCAGTCCTTACTTGTAGCTCACATTATGTGAAAGTTGTATGAAAGTAAAATTGTTTGTTATGAAATGGATTCCATTTTAGGGACCGCTTAGTGTTTGATGAACAAAACCGGATGTGTAGACGTGCAATAAGCCGACCAGACCAAATAAGTCATTGTCGATTACAAACATATTTTATTTTAATTATTTTTAAATCGCATTGTGCACAAAATTTGATATTTTAATGACAATAATTTAAGGGAAAAAAATGCGTAAATAATATTAAAGTACTTTATTGTCACAGAGTTCCAATATAAGAAGACCGTGTATACTTCCGTAGCATGCAGGTCGGCATATTGCCCGCAAAACAACAAAATCAAATTGAGAATGCTCGTCGAGCACGACCATAACCGGCAATGCACTGTCATAGACTATTTCATTCTGAGATGATCGAGCTTTAATTTACCGTTTGGCTTCTTGTCCCATCTTGTTTATTGTTATTATTTTTTACATACTTAGTAATATAATAGAAATAATATATCTTAGAGTTATCTGTCTCCTTTTCTCTGTTTTAAACGAGCCTGCGGACTCTGAAATACATCAAGGACAATTTTGCCTATCTCTCTTCTTTCCACTATAAATCTTTACGTTCTTCTCACAACTCTCTTCTTTCTGTTCCCTCACATCATTCTGGATTTGTCTCCAACTCCTTCGTAGTAGCTGCCACAAAATTATGGAATGATCTTCCAGTAAACATAAGGCAGGCAAGTAACAGATTGTCGTTTAAAAAACTGGTCTATTCACACTTCATGAATAGCTCTAAACCACGTTAGTAAGTTGTATTTGTGTATGTTTATGTACAAGTTTGTGTATGTATTAGTATTTAGTATATTGATATTATAATACATATATAAGAATATATAAGTAGGTATATAATATTTGTTGAATTATCCTATAATTATATAATACTGTTACTTTATTTATTTATTTATTTATTAAAAACTTTATTGCACAAAGTACAAAGGCGGACTTAATGCCCGTAGACATTTTCTGACAGCCAAACCTTAGGGACAAATTAGAACATTTATAGGTGCAATGAAATAAATATTAATAGTAGGATAAATTCAATATAATTATATATACTTACATAATATACTTTAACATATACTGTAATATCAATATACTAAATACTAATACATACACAAAAATATACATAAATATACATATATACACTTATTAACATTGTTGGGAGCTATTTAGAAAGTGTAGATAGACGAGTTTTTTGAACGAAGATCTGGTAGACGCTTGCCTTATGGTTACAGGGAGATTGTTCCATAAATTTGTGGCAACAACTGTAAAAGAATTTGAAACAAATCCAGAATGATGTAAGGGAACAGAAAGAAGTGAGTTGTGAGAAGAACGAAGGGATTTGTCGTGAAACGAAGAAAGATAGGCAAATTTATCCTTGAGGTATTTCGGTGTCGCAGGCTCGTTTAGAACAGAAAAAAGGAGACAGAGAACTCTTAGATTTCTGCGACAACGAATTGGCAGCCACTTCAACTTAGCACGATATTCAGAAATGTGATCGTATTTACGTAAACAGAAGATGAACCGGATACACGCGTTAAGTAACCGGTCCATTTTGTTGAGCAACATCTCTGACAGATCAATGCTGCAAACATCACCATAGTCGAGGAGAGGAAGGAGAAGGCTTTGAACTAGGGTTATTTTAGCTTTTAACGGCAGAATTTTTTTAAGCTTATTAAGAGAGTGCAGGGAAGCAAAAACTTTACTACTAGTTTTGGTAACATGCGTAGTCCAACTCAGATTAGAATCTAGATATACACCCAGATTCTTCACCTCGCCGGAATACGCTATAGGGACGTTGTCAAACCGAACAGGGTCAATACTGTTAATGTCTATTTTACTTAAAAGCCGTGAGCTCCCAAATACGATTGCCTGACACTTATTCGGATTGACAACGACCCCAAACCGTCATTGCACCTATATTTGTTCAAATTTGTCCCTAAAGTTTGGCTGTCAGAGAATGTCTTCGGGCATTAAGTCCGCCTTTGTGCTTTGTGCAATAGTTCTTAAATAAATAAATCTGTCATAGATTTACATAACCACCGTTCCTGTGCCGTCAATCCCGGTTCCACTACTACCAAATTGTGGAATAGTTAATAAATTGTCATTTAAAAAAATTGACATTAATAAATTCCATCATATTATCCTCACCGACCAGTCTGGCCAAAGTAGGTAGTGTTGCCCCAATCTTGGTCTTGATCTTGCAATCTTGTTCTTAGTTTGTTTTTGTTTTTTTGGAAGACTTACGACAACTGATATGGTTGCAAGACCTCTTGGTCTCTTGGTCTCGCAAGACTTGCTCAGATATTTTTTCCTAAGTTTTCCTAATTAATGGGCCAATCATCATGACTAAATATGAATCTACAGATTCAAGTAAATCAAACCAATAGTTGTCGAGATAGTAGTTTGTGGACAGATTCTCACAAGATTTACAATTGGAAAATAAATATATAACAAATGAGAGCAATAGTCTTGCGAGACTCTTGCGAAAGACCAAAACCAAAACCATCTATTCTGGTGAAGTCTTGGCAGGCTAAATTCTTTAGAAATTGCTGGACAGCCCATGTCCAACAGTGGAGGTCTAGAACTCTGTGTTCTAGGGGCAGCTATAGTGATGTTGGTGGTAATAAAATAAGCTAACTTATTTAAACACAATTTTAAAACAAAATTACGGTGCTAGGACAGGAAATGCACATTAAGGGTTGTGAAAAGTTCGAAGCCACATTTTGCGGTCGGCGCACGAGAGGGTAGGAGGTAGCGTCACAAAATGAAATAAAATTTTCCTCCTTTACTGGTATTAATGGTTGCGGTACACCTGACACAAACATGAAAATTTATTCTGAATAAAAAATCCTGTTTTTTTATACATGCAAACGGGTTTTAGTAAAGTAAAGTTTCATTACGACCGTTTATTAAGAGTTTTATAAAAAGATTCACATTTAGCCAACTTTACTATAGGCCAATCATTACAAGTTCGAAACTTTTCGATGTCTTTAGCGTACCAAACTCGAGGAATATCACAAATAAACTAAATATTAATAATGTATATCCAGAGAATCAGCATAGCGATTCAGCGAGGAAATGCGGCCAGCGTTCTTGCCACTATGTCGCGCGGATACGATTTATATTTAAATTAGGTTTTGTAAGTAGGTTTTTTTTTTGTTTTAGTTATTTTTTTATATCATAATTAATTAATGTTTTGATTTATTTAAGTCAAAGTCAAAATATCTTTATTCACGTAAACCTATTGCAGGCATTTATGAAACGTCATTAATTTAATTATTTTGAATGATTCTACTCCTGCTAGTAGAAGACTAAGCAGCAAAGTGGTCCAATAAGTAAGCTGTTAGCAGAAGACCAGCAGCTTAGCAAATTCCAGTGACCTGTTAATGTTTAATCTGACTGAGAAAGGAATCTGCAAGGAAAACTCAGCTATATCAGATTTACAAAATAAAACATATACAGAACTGCACCACAACGATCAATTATTAACCTTTATTTTTGTAAAGTGCTGTGTTCTAGGGGCTGTAATGAATGAAAATCTCGATACTGATATATCTATCTATTGATAAGACTAATGTTATTTTTGCTATATGTAAACTGTGGAATGAAATTATTTGAAAAATATAATATGCAGTTTTTGTATCAGTCAAGTCCTTTAGAGCTGTCATGATGATATTTTAGATATTATGCACACCTAAATTATAAGAAATAAACAGCTTTTCCTAGTTAAATTTCTAATTAAATTGTAATCTAAGCTAGGAATTATATTGAGCAAACGTCAGACATTCTTGTAAGCTTAGGGGTTTAATACCAGACATTCTTATTCACGGATATTAAGCTATAAGTGTTCTGTGGGACCGTAAAAAAGGTAGGGAAATGTCCGCAAGGGGTGGCGTGTAGGTGCGAGTGCATTCATTAAACACGCTGCAACAAAGATATATACACACATCAAAAAAGTCTAGGGATCAAGCATGTTTATGCGGATTTCTTGTGATTGAGATGTGGCTTTGTAATAAATTTATGATTTTATAAATTTATATGGATCCTTTTTGGTGCATTTCATAATTTAAAACAGGAACTGTCAATCAAATTCGAGTAAAAGATGAAAATCAGCTGTCAATATTTTCCCTATAAAAACATAAGACGCATTGAAGACATTATTAGTGCTACTGTTTCCCTACTACTGATTAAAACCAACGTTATTATGGAGCGGCGACGTCATTTAAGCAGGGAAGAAATGATCAGAGCCGTGGGAATGATAGAAGCTGGTTCCCGGCAACGTACTGTGGCTTTAGCTCTGAATACAAGTCAGAGTGTTATCAGTCGACTTTGGACACGTTACCGAACCACTGGTACCGTGGCTGAGCGCCATGGAGGACGGTATCGCTGCACCACACGGAGACAAGACCGATACATTCAAATCACAGCTCGAAGAACTCCAACAATAACCGCCATGATGTTAGCCGTGAGCCTTCATCGCTCTTCAGGGAACTTAATTAGCGACCAAACAGTCAGAAACCGCTTGCATGAAGTGAACCTTCATTCCCGAAGACCGCTACGGGTACCACCTATAGCAATGCACAATCGTAGGACTCGATATCAATGGGCTCTTGAACACAGAAATTGGACAGAAGAACAATGGCGTTTCGTGTGCTTTTCTGATGAGTCTCGTTTTGGTATGAGGCCGGATACAAGACGTATACGACACTGAAGAACCCCTGGACGCCAACAGCGATTAAAATCCTGCCAGGAAGTCCATCCTTATAGTGGTGGAACCATCATGGTATGGGCGGGTATTTCGATCGGCGGAAGAACTGAATTGATTTGGATCAGAGGCAACCTCAACGCTCAAATTTATGCTGAGACGGTTGTATCAGACGTCATCGTTCCTCTACAAGTGCATATCGGTCCCTTATTTCAGTTAATGCATGATAATGCACGACCGCACACCGCAAGAGTTGTAAGACAGACTCTCGCCGCAGCTAACATCAATGTCCTGCCCTGGCCTGCTCAGTCGCCAGACTTGAACCCGATTGAGCATGCATGGGATATTCTTCAGAGAAGAGCTCTGCCGAATATGGAGGGTATCCAGTCGCAAGAAGACCTTTTTTTGTTGTTGCAACGAACATGGGCGGCCATTCCACAGCGTGATTTGGATGAACTCATTTTGAGTATGCCAAACCGATGTTCTTGTGTTGTTAGTGTTCGCGGTAGAAACACGGATTATTAATTGTTTAAGTTACCCAATAAAATTAAAAAAAAAAAACTGTTATTTCAGTCTTTTTTTCGAACTTTAATGTTAGTGGTTCAAATGTCAAAAATCCCTTTATTAGGAAAATGGCAATTTTTTTTACTAATGCAAAGGTGACTTGGTTTATCGTTACTGTAGACAAACGAAAACATTTTATTTGATCAATCCTTAAAGAAAATTTTAATGAATATCAATCAGGAGAAAAGTTATTGCAAAAATATATGTTGATCCCTAGACACTTTTGATGTGTGTAGTTAGCGGACGAGCCAAAAATATATTATTATACATTTAAGTTGGTTACTATAGGCCTATCATGACAACTGGCTAGCCCGTCGTTGTCTCTAGCGTACCTACCAAACTCGAGAAATATCACAAATAAATTAAATTAATTATTATGTTCCGACCAAAAAAAAAACCCATAATACCTCAGCGTCTTTTTATCAAAGTTAACTGTATATAAGTGGGAACTTTAAATAATTAAAACAAATCATAAATAATAACTGCCTAAAATTTATTGTGATATTTTTTTTGAGTTTGGTGCGTTAGAGACATCGTCTGGCTTTTGACTTGTCATGGTGGGGATATAGTAATGCTAACTAAATACGGACCCGCTTCTTTAAAAAAAAGCGAAGTCTGACCACCCCGCAAGAGATAACGTCGTGATGATACTATTTTATAAATGATAACAATATCAAAGTCATAGCGCGTTTAGTTTCCATGTCGTGAAGGTTTTATTATTTTAGTTTTTTTTATTTAAATACTTTATTGCACTTAAAAAACTAGTACATAGGCGAGCTATAACGCCATAAGGCATTCTTTACCAGATTACTTTGGGGATTATGAAAGGTGATAGGTAGAATGCGGGAGTCGTCCTATTTATTCTGCGTGTTCCGTGTACGTACGTACGACGTAGGTCTCCACTCCAGAACCCGTCTACTTCATATTTGATCGATTCTGCGAATGTCCTTAATAGAAATCCCGAACATAGCTCTCTCCATAGCTATCATTGTTAGACCAGTCCTAAATATAGATGTCAATGGTAACAGGCGAAATGCAGGTTAAATATTTAGTTGGCGAGAAAATATTTTTTGCGCGAAAAAAAAAAAACATTTTACAAATATTTTACGCTAGTGTAAGCGACATTGCATTTTATTAAACGTTCATGCTTTTTGTACATGAAAAAATACTTACAACGAATTTAAATTTAAATAAATGTCTTTCATAGATCACAAACTTATAACTGATTATCATCCAATTTTTTCTAGTTTAAATATAAATAATTTAAGTTAATTCCAATTATTGAGAAAATGGCTGCTCTACAAATATTGTTAGGTAGGTATTTCACATTACAGCTCCGAGAACACTAGCCCTTCACTGTAGGAGATGGGCCTTCCAGAACATATATCTAGAGAATTTGACCTACACTCGCCACGTTGGTCAGACAAGTTGGCGACGGTCTAATATCCATTTTAATTACAACTTACTAGCGATTCCACAAGTTGGTATTGGTAGAACCGGGATCGGAGACGGTTCAACGTGCTCTCTTCCTCACGGGAAAGGTGGTGTTGTAAATCTGACAAATTTACGTAAGAAAAGTATTTCTTATTGTTCAAGCTGTGGAAGTTGGTGCGAGAGGAGTTCCAGCATAATCCTTGCACCACTTACTGAAAGAATTGGGGCTAAGCCTCTGCAGGAGATATATTTATGGTAAGAGCTTTCAAAACGGCATTAACGGAATCATACAGTATTATTACCACTAGCAATTCACGAAATGCTTAGGAATTTATCTTCCTCTTCATGTCATTATTAATGTGTTATTTAAGTGGAAACTTTGCTGGAATGTGTAACTTTTAGAATTGTTGTAATTATGTTTGAAGATCTGTATGTTTCCTGAATAAATAAAAATAAATAAATAAATGTCGGGGTTCAAAACGTTAATCTTTTTGGATCGGAAAGAGATTTTACCACTGAACTACCACCGCTCTTGATATTCTATACAAAATCGTTTCTGAGTTATGATGCCACTTTTTGCCGGGAGTTAAACGGGATCATGATTAAGCATTATAATTATTTGAATTCAATAAGTAATGTATAGATCGTGTGTATATTGTGTGCTACATTAGAGTATTCAATTGAGATCAATGGATTGAAAGTGAAGGTTGCAATGACGTTGATTGACTGAACTCATTCTGAAGGTACAAAAGTTTTACAAGGTAGCGCAAGCACTAATATTTATTATTTATTTAATACGTTTATTTTGAAGAAACTAATACATAAATATCTACCTTATAACTAATATATCTACTTAATAATCTAACATAATTTGATATAAAAAAGAATTGATTTATTTATTTATTTAAAATTTGGAATACAAACAGAGATCATGGCTAAAATTTGTATAGAAACAGTTAAAATAAACAATATGTGAGCCAGACTCCATAAACAGTACTCACTAGGAACATTAATATACAGGCTGTTTGGAAGAGAGCTGTACATACGCCTAGGGTAGAAACTAGGGATAGTCTGCTACCTACCCCCGCCCAATATATTGACCTTGGCCTCAAGGTTTTTTTTAATTTTTTTTTTTATTTTTTATTTGATTTTTTTGAGAATTTTTTACTAAAACTACCTGTAGCTCAAAATCTATCCATGGGACCGGTCTGCTAATGGTCTTGTTTTAATCGTCAGAGTCTTAGGGTCCTGCAAAAAAATATTTTACAGCAGAAAATTGTGGAGAAGAAAAGTTATGGGGCCTGTGTAGTGTTTTGTTTTTCGATTAATGATTTTTTTCTTTTAAAAAAGTCACCTTTTTGTTTATAATAAAGTTTTTACCAATGACACCTAAAAACTGAAAAAAAAATCGCTCTTTTGACGATTATATGCGGTATATATAATACTATTACTTATGTAATAAAGAGGTTTAAAATTCAACTACAAACTAGAGTAATAACTAGAAGTAGTATCTTGAAACGTATGCATAGAAATAATAATAAAAATAGGCAATTTGTTTATTTATTTCTTTTTATTATTAGGTAAATAAAACAGGTAGTTTAAAAGTGTGTAATCAACGATCGTAAATGCCACCAGAATGTATTAAAGCACGCTTCAATAGGCTTCCAGTATTGCCACATCAAGAATTGTTTATTATCAAACACGAACCCATTCAAATATCAGTTATGATCGATCTAATTGCTTAATACTTGAAATACAAATGTAGCTGGGCTATCTGGGATCTTAATGTATTTCCCGCGCTACAGGACGGCATAGTGCTAGGAGGGACTGATGCCATCAAATGCAAAACCCCGCGACACTTTCATAAAGCGTTCATTTGGAGGATTTTATTATTTATTTACATATTTGAACTGCCTCCGTGGTCTAGCGGTTAAGTCTGTGGATTTAGACTTAGAGGTACCTGGTTCTATTCCTAGTCGGGAACAAAATATTAATAGTTAATTTTAATAAATAAATTTGATTTATATTTAATTTATATGTGAAATTTCTCGAGTTTGGTACGCTAGGGTAACGGTCGTGATGATACTTTTTATTTATATATTTAATTTTCTTTTTGCACTATGAACAAAGGCGGACCTAATAAGACATTCTTACTCGGTCACCAAGGTTGACATTGTATGTGGAAGGTAAGTGCAAATATTTAAACAGGAAACTAAGATAATAAAAATAAACTAAAATACTAATATAAAAAATATATCATAACTATAAATAAATATAATAATACTAAATACAAAAAAAACATACATACATAAATAAATATATACAATATAACTTTGTACAGCTGTTAGGAACTATTTAAGAAGTGTGTGAAGATTATTCTTTTAAATAGCATTCTGTTGCGACAACAACTGCAAATGAGTTGAATTTATATATGTACATTTGTAAAAAACACTTTCCCTTAGAAGGCCCGGCATGTACCAATGAGAAATACACTTTTCTTACGTACATTTGTCATAGATATGACAACTTTATCTCTGACCGTTGTTGCCACAAATGACATTTGTTTATCAGCCAATTTTGTTCGTTCTTTGCGATTTTATTTACTAGGTTGATCAAGTGTCATCAGGGCATTCACCTACCTATAATAGGAGAAACATCCGAAGAAAACAAATCAATTTTCATGACTTTGCTAATAGAATCGTGAAAATAGAAGCAAACATTAAAAACAACTGAATAATGAATTAGCGCTTAACTTGCCGATATTGAAATCCTCCATCAGGGGGGGGAATGTTGCCAGACTCCTTGATGGGACGTCTCTAGCGCACAATTTTTAGTAATCGTTTATGTTTTATTATTAGATAAGTATTGATTGATTGTATTACTTTATTCTTGGTTTTAAATAAAAATCATAAATTTTGTCTTTAATTTTAATTTATTGTGTCTTCATTTCGTTGTCATCGTCTGTGTTCTTAATTCAAAGTCATTCTCTCATAAAATAATGCTGTCTAAAGTTATCAGTCAGAAAGGAGGTCAAAGTCCGTCCAAAGAGGTTGCAAAAAGGCGCAACAGTATTTATTTACATTAAAATTTTTGTGCCCCGACCAGGAATCGAACCCGGTACCTCCGAGTCTTAATCCACGGACTTAACCGCTAGACCACGGAGGCAGTAAACCCTCTTAATACATTTTATTTCAAACAAAAAGGCCATGACTCATTTCTTTATAAGACAAAAACGAGATTTCTTAATACAATAACTGAGTTATGTATTTCAAAGAATTTGGTTAAGTATAAAACATTGCAATAAAAACACAAGATGGCGTGTCATGATCTGCAATGATAACTGAAATTAAGCCGTTTATTGATACTAAGGAATTTATCGATTCTTAATTGTGTAATCGTGTAATTATATAATTATTGATTAATATCATGATATGTCATCTCACGCTACAGATCGATGGACCGATCAGAGTTATTGACCAGTTAGATAAGGAGCAATACTATTACGAGACGTGTCCTAGACCTGCACTGTTGGAGATAGGCCTTCCAGAAACATGTTATAAATCTATGACAAACGTACGTAAGAAAAGTGTATTTAGAAAAAAAAAGGTAGATCTCCTTTTTTAAACCGGCCTATTGTCGGTCGCAAGTTTGAGACACCATTCTTCTCGTCTTTTACCCACACACGATGGTCACCTGCACGGTGAATTCATGGAATGCTTAGAAATTTGTCTTCTGACATCATAACCTCGCCAAACCCGTCTGGCCAGCGTGGCCAGTCTAGGCTAAATTTTCCAAAAATTTCTGGAAGGCCCATCTCCGACAGTGAAGGTCTAGCTTTGTGATTCACATTATTTTATGACAGATTGACTTTGAATTAAGAACAAAGACGATGACAACGAAATGAAGACGCAAAAAAAGAAAATTAAAAACAAAATTTATGATTTTTATTTAAAATCAAGAATAAAGTAATAATTTTAAGATATAATATGTTCCTTTCTGTAATAAATACATTTAATTAATATGTGATATTTCTCGAGTTTGGTACGCTAGAGACATCGACGAGCTTGCCACTTGTCATGATTAGCCTATAGTAAAGTTGGCTAAATGTGAATCCGCTTACTCGTATATATAAGCGTGGTTTCTAACCACCTCGAAAGTGAAACGGTCGTGATGATACTTTACTTTTAGGAGGGTTTAATGCTTTAGCATCGCTCTCGCTCGCACAATCTAATATATTCATTTTTTTTTTAGTCTGAGTATACTTTTAAGACATGTAGTCTCTATTAACTGTTTTAGGAAATAAAATTACGGACATTTTTGACATATTTATGGAACGAGCTTCCAGGACGGCATTAACGGAATCATACAGTATTTGGTTGGGTAGGGAGAAAGAGTAGAATGGTGGATGGTGAGCGTATTATCGCGCAATAAAATAAAAAAGGGAGGCCTCCTTTTCTTAAACCAGCCTATTGTCGGTCGCAAGCCCGAGACACCATTCTTCTCATCTCTTGTGTGGGTACACACGATGGACCCGGCACCCGCACGGTGAATCCATGGAATGCTTAGAAATTTGTCTTCTCTCTTCATATACCAAATTTTAGACAGACAATAATAGCAAAAACATTTTTAACGAAATTTCTCTATGTTACTAAAAAAAATTATTATAATTATATCTTTAATTTTCCCGTAATTTTATTTCCTAGAATGTTGATACACTGGATTTCTCGAAAATACAATCACACTTGAAAAATGTATGTATGTATGTATGTATGAGACGCTCTTAAATATTTTTTATTCTTTGTACAATGTTACCACGATCTTGAACGATAATAAAATTGATAAGACTGTCAAAATATGTAGATAAAGTCTCGATCAAACAAAATAAACATAAAATGTTTGTGTAAACAATAACAACCTTCTAAAACCTTCAACCAATTTGTATTACGTATTTTTTTATACATATGATACTTTGCCCACATTGATGGTAATTTATAAATTGGACCCTACTATTATGTCGATGAGATGGACTGACCAGGTTAAAGCAGCAATGGATCACCCCCTACATGAGTGCTCCAGGAAGGCTGCAGTTCGAGACGAGTGGCGACGGCTTGTTAAGCGTGCCACTGACACTCAAGTGACGACCACGACCACTCTGCCAAGAGTGTAGCGACTAAGAAGAAGAATTATGTCGGCCAATCAAGTTTTTTTTTTAAGACTAGCACGATACGTGACCTTGCGCTCACCTGGTGGTAGGTGGCCGGCGAGGTACATGAATGTTATCAACTGGAATGTGGAACTCATGACTTATATCAGTCCCTAACACCATGCCGGCTTTACTAGCCTTGACGGCAATTTGAGCCTGATCCCGAAACACAATTTACTGGCTTTATCGGCACGAACGCCTAATGAACTAATAATATTACGTGATTTTTGCCGAATCCCATACGAGGTTCGATAAATATTCAATTTATTTTGTCACATTTTTTGAGTCTGAAAGGCTAGAGACATCGACGAGCATGAATTCGTTAAAACAAAACGTCTATTTTGAAAACCCCTAGGGTTTACGGTCGTAATGATACTTTTTATATTTTTACAAATTAATAGATATTATTTTTGATATAAAATACGACTAAATAAAATTAAACTAAGTACCTACTTACTTTGGAGGAATGTTCCAGAAAATCCATGAAGATGTAAGTACTTATGACTATTTGAATACACAACACGTTTTCATTACTTCACATACAGAACAATAGTAAGGATAAAATATTGATATTAATACATTAAAACTTATATAAAAACGCAGCAATCATGATTTATAAACTATATAAACTACGTTCACGACAGAGAGCGGCGAGACACTAACAAATTATATGTATACAAGGAATTCTTGTGAAAAAATAAACCAAACAGATGAATATGAATCACTATAAAATCATTGTCGTTTTTACTTCATTTTACTTCCTATCTCAAGTGTAGATAGATAGAGCTGTGGTGGTACATTTGACATAGATATACAAGCGACTACACAAATACCAACGTTAATAAAATCTAATATCCTCTGTGAATTGGCAATTCGTTCTAAATGTTAATTGCTATTTTTTAAGTCAAGTTATTTTTATAGTGATATTTTAGAGAAGAAGACAAATTTCTAAGCATTCCATGGATTCACCGTGCGGGTGCCGGGTCCATCGTGTGTGGGTAAGAGATGAGAAGAATGGTGTCTCGGGCTTGCTACCCACAATAGACTGATTTAAGAAAAGGGGGCCTCCCTTTTTTTTATTGCGCGATAATACGCTCACCATCCACCATTCTACTCCTCTCCCTACTCAACCAAATAATGTATGATTCCGTTAATGCCGTCTTGGAAGCTCGTTTCATAAATGTATTGACGGCAGACCTGCTTAGGCCCAATTCTTTCAGTAAGTGATGCAAATATTTTGCTGGAACTCCTCTCGCACCAACTTCCACAGCGTAAAGCTAAGTCTTGAACCCTTGAGTTTTGAGTAAATAAAATAAAAAAACAAGTATTATTAATGTAAATACTTATGTATGTTTATAAATATATATTTTGTGTATGTAACTGACATGTAAATTTATACATTTATTTATTTTCATTACTGTTTAATATAACATATGATATACCCAGTGAATGGTATAGCAACAAATGATATAGTTATATGTATGTGGTTAGTTATTAAATATATATTATTTTTTTTATTTCATATTTGAGCACCAACTTTTCAGTAAATTGTTTAAAGTTTTCCCAATGGTTGGCTATGATAAAATGTCTTGCGGCATTAAAGCCCGCCTTTGTCTTTGTGCAATAAAGTATTAAATAAATAAATAAAATCGAACCCTCTGCATCTAAATACCATGAATAAAAAAAAAAAAAAGTAATAATGCTATTTATAAATGGAAATAATTACTATTTATCTTTAATAAATTCCTACAACTCGATAAAATTTGTATTGTTTAAATAACAGAAGGAGGCAAATGTAGTAACAGGTGTTTTTATTTTATTTTGTACAAACACTGTGTATTTAAACTGGCAACACTGGAGGCAAAGTTTACACTAAAAGGCAAACAGACGAAATAATCAATTGAAGAATTCGCAACCCACGACATCTGTTTACGTTAAGCCCGTCCATTTTATGTTCTGTTGTAGGTTAACTGGCAATCTTCAACAGAATTGTTCAACATGCTTGGAAAATTATTGCAAACAATATTAGTTATTGTAGAAGAAATACTATGAGACGATAGTATAGTCAAAATGTTTTATTCACGTAAACTTTTTTTTTTTTTTTTTTTCGAGGGTAGGTGTGAATGTAAACACGCGAATTAATCTAAGATTTTAAATAATTAATAATAATAGTGCAAATTAACAGTTTGTTAAAAGTATATTTAGTATTTATAATAATTCTTATTTATTTATTACTATTTAGTGTGAAATATATGTATACCTAAGTGATTTAAATTTTTTTACTGCACTACTGCTGGACAATTTTCACAACAACACAGACTCAATATTACTCAAGGTAAAATGGCTGCAGCAAGTAATGTTGAGCAAGCTCAGCAAGATATTGAGCAGAAATTATCCAACAGAATGGCTCAATTTGAGATGCAACTGTCTGCGGCTAAAGAAAATCCCCAATCAAACAAGCTCGACATTTTGACTCAGGAATACCAAGAGTTCAAGGCATTTACTATGGAAATGTTTTCAATGCTAAGGCTGCAAATATCACAAATGCACACCTCGCTGGAACACCTGGAATCCAGATCTCGCGAGGACTGTTTGCTCTTAAAGGGCGTCCCGGAGCAGCAAGGGGAGAATCTCTCCCTGACTATTGTTGAGATATTGCGGGACAAACTCAACATCACTGATATAAACCCTGAAGTACTTCGTGCATGTTATCGACTCGGGGCAAGTAAGGAGACTAATCGATCCATAGTTTTGAGGTTTTGGGACTGTAGGCTGCGTCAGAGGGTCTGGAACCACAAGACGAAGCTGAAAGGTTCCCCTTACAGCTGTTCCGAATTCTTGATTAGGAGCAGGCAGCAGCTTTTTATTGAAGCCCGGAAGCTTTTTGGTGTCAGGGAGTGCTGGACCCAGGATGGAGTTGTTGTGGTTAAGCTGCCTGACGGATCTAGGCAAAAGGTGTTTCTTCAGGCGGACCTTACAAAATTATCAGCATGCCTGAAGAAATCGGGCCCGGCCATAGCGCATCAACCAGAGCACACTCTACACAGGGCCCGGGAGCGACCGAAGAGAGCAGCGCGGCATTAGTGTTACTAAATGGTTATATTGTGGTGCACTCGGCCACAAATCAGTTTTGACTGATGGGGGGCCCGACTCTCCACCGTGCACTGATACCTTGGCTTAGTTTAGTACTGTGTAGTTAGCCTGTATCCACATCGGATTGGGCCTGACAGTGGCGTGGGTGTTATGCAGTCTTTTATAAATTATACTACTATACTTTTATGGTTAATGGTTAACATTATGTTTTGTATGCTCTTATTTTCCCTGTTTGGTTGAATCCGACCATGGGTTGGGGGTGATTGCCACGGTTTCGCCTTATTTGTTTTAAGTTGGCCCACATGTGCTGGGCTTGTTAAGGTCTAAATGTGCTTAAGGTTCTAATGGGGACAAGACAGTAAAATAACATTTATACTTTTATTGTTGTTATATAGCTTTATTATGGTTTCTTATGTGATACAAATTTATTAAAATTGTTAAGCTTATATGTGGACTGATTTGGCACAGATATATGTTACACTTTCACTCCTTGCTCACTATGGTATTTCACTTTTTTGTGTCAAGTTGTTCACTAACGTAAAATGTGCCTATGTATTTGTATAATCATCGGTAGTTTATGAAGGGCGATGCAGTGGTGATTACTTATAAGAAATTAAAATATAAAAATGTGTTCTGGTTCGATTTCAGGTCGACTGATTGGATGCTGACAAAGTGTCAGTCAGTATCATTGTAGTTTATTTTTGGCATTGGTTAATAGTCCCTCTGCCATGTCAATCAGTTTACCGTCTCAATTAAATTAGATTAAGGTCCCGTGTTCTTTTTTTTAATTTTATTTTAACCGAGGTGTCAGTGCACACACAAAAAGTGCAGATCTCGAACCTTTAAAAATTTAAAACTACTATCCCTATGTTCGACTTGACGCTCTAAGCGTTTTTTTATTTAATTTTTTCACTTTATTTCGCTTTGAAAGTCGTTCGACTTGGCATTTTCCTATGGTTTTCATAAAACTCGGTAAAAAGCCAATCTTTGCTTTATGTGCTCGAACATAGCACAAATAAACTATTTAACTATTGCCGATGCAGGGGAATTTTGTGAGGGATCTGCACTACTTATTTTAAGTATTTGTAAACTTCCAGCTGGCAGGACATGCAGTGAACTAGATTGAAAATATATATATATATATATATATATTTTAGCATATAACTTATATTTATTAATTATTTTATATTATTATATACTTACACATTAACATTATATGAACACTTCTAGTGAAGATGACTCTTTCTATTCAATCACCAGCACCTCATCCTCTGATATATATCATGATGCCGATGCTGGTTTGGAAACATTACTAGATGCCGAGTTTAGTCTGTTTAAAAATAACCTAAATATTTGCCATATAAATGCACAAAGTGTGCCGGCTCACTATACTGACCTTCTTTCCTCTTTTTCATCCCCCGACCTGGTAGATGCTATTCTCGTCTCTGAGTCATGGCTTAAGCCGTCCTTACCTTCCACCTATTATTCTCTTCCAGGCTACATCATGATCCGCAACGATCGCACTGGCTTGGGCGGAGGTGGTGTAGCCATCTATCTACGTGCTGATCTGCCGTACAAGGTCGTTTCTTCTTCACCCAGTCGGTACTCATCATCGGCAGAGTACCTATTTATTGAAGTAAGTGTGGGGGGTTCACCAGTGGTAGTCGGTGTTGTGTACTGCCCCCCCTCTATTAACTACTTTTCTGATTTCGAAGGCGTCCTTGAGGAGGTAGTACCACTTTATACTCATCACATCATCATGGGCGATTTCAACACCTGTCTTCTAGATGATCGTCAGGCTGGCAAATCGAGGGCGTCTAAACTCCGTAACATCATCACGTCTGTTAATTTGTCTCTTCTGCCGTCTGGGCCAACTCACCATTTAGCTACAACTGACACTCTCCTGGACCTTATTTTTACTTCACGCCCCGGTGTTGTTGCCAGTCACGGTCAGCTTCCTGCTCCTTTCTCCCACCACGATCTCGTTTTCATCTCATACAAAGTAAAACCGCCCAAATACCATCCGCCCACAGTAGAAATGCGTCACTACTCACGAATAAACGTCGACAAATTGCGGGATGACGCTGCTCGCATAGATTGGAGCTTTATGTTTACAACAAACAACATTGACAGTATGGTCGACAAATTTAACGATGAGCTACTTAAGCTATATAATGCACATGCTCCACTACGACCTACAAGATTAAAGAGGGCACCAGCGCCGTGGCTTACGGAAGATGTTCGTATCGCAATGAGAAAACGAGACCGTGCGTACCGTAAATATAGGCGAAACCGCTCTGATGATAACCTGGCTGCATATAGAGTTGCAAGAAATCGCTGCAATCAGGTATGTAGGATTGCTAAACGACACCACTTTATTGACAACATTACAAATAAGTCATCTGCAAAAATTTGGCAGTTTTTCAATTCAATAGGGCTAGGACGTACCCGTGACCAGGTCAACCTTGGCTCCGTGACACCTGATCAGCTTAATGCTCACTTTTCCTCAGCTCCAGTTCTTGCCCCTGACATTAAATCGAGCACTATTGCAGAGATAATCGCTGTGCCGGTGAAAGCTGTTGAACATTTTTTTCTTGAAGTGGTTTCTGATGATATAATTCTCAAGACGATTAATTCCATTACTTCAAAATCAATAGGATGTGATTCTATCTCTCGTGCTATGATTATCCCAATCATTGACCTTCTCTTACCTATTATTTCCCATATCATAAATTTTTCCATCACTTTCAGTCAATTTCCTTCACAATGGCGTAAGGCTTTTATAATACCACTCCCAAAAATATCTTCACCCACACTTCCTTCTCACTTTCGTCCAATCTCAATTTTACCTTTCTTATCCAAAGTCCTCGAGTCCATTGTTCACAAACAGTTGTCCCTGTTCCTTGGTGCTAACAATCTCCTAAACCCTTACCAGTCTGGTTTCCGTCCTGGTCATAGCACAACTTCAGCTTTACTTAAAGTAACTGAAGATATCAGAAAAGGTATGGAGGATACTAAAGTCACAGTACTTGTACTGATTGACTTTACAAACGCCTTCAACACGGTAGATCCTGATTTGTTAATCGCTACGTTGTCTCGTCTTAATATATCATCAGAGGCCCTAGCATGGTTCTCACAATATCTCCATGGTCGCCAGCAGCAGGTTCGTGCTGATCAGGTGTCATCGGAATGGTGCGAGTTGGACACGGGCGTCCCTCAAGGTGGTATTCTCTCCCCTTTGTTGTTTTCATTGTTCATTGACGCCATCACTGCTCTACTTCATTGTGAGTATCACCTGTATGCAGACGATTTGCAGCTCTATGTGCAGTCAGATATCAACACGGTTAATAGTGCAATAGCTTGGCTTAATTCAGATCTCAGTAGTATACATTCATGGTCGAAACGATTTGGGGTCGTTGTCAATCCAAGCAAGTGTCAGTCAATCATAATAGGAAGCTCACGGCTGTTAAGCAAAATAGACGTAAACAGCATTGACCCTGTTCGGTTTGACAACGTCCCTATTGCGTATTCCGGCGAGGTGAAGAATCTAGGTGTATACCTAGATTCTAATCTGAGTTGGACAACGCACGTTACTAAAACTAGTAGTAAAGTTTTTGCTTCACTGCACTCTCTCAATAAACTTAAAAATTTTCTGCCGTTAAAAGCTAAAATAACCCTAGTTCAAAGCCTTCTCCTTCCTCTCCTCGACTATGGTGATGTGTGTAGCATCGATCTTTCAGAGATGTTGCTCAACAAGATGGACCGGTTACTTAACGCATGTATCCGGTTCATCTACTGTTTACGTAAATACGATCACATCTCTGAATACCGTGCTAAGTTGAAGTGGCTACCTATTCGATGTCGCAGAAATCTCAGAGTTCTTTGTATGCTTTTTTCAGTTTTAAACGAGCCTGCGACACCGCGATACCTCAAGGACGGTTTTGCCTATCTCTCATCTTTCCATGATAAAATTCTTCGCTCCTCTCACAACTCACTTCTTTCAGTCCCCTCTCACCATTCCGGATTTGTTTCAAATTCTTTTGTCGTTGTCGCCACAAATTTATGGAATGATCTTCCTGTAAACATAAGACAAGCAACTACCAGATCTTCGTTTAAAAAACTCGTATATCTACACTACCTGAAAAGCTCCTAACAATATTAGTAAGTGTATATATGTATGTTTATGTATAGTATTATGTATGTATTAGTATTTAGTATATTGATATCATAGTATATATAACAATATAATACGTAAGTGTATAATTAAGCTGTTAATTTTTCTTCCTAATTTTTTAATATTTCTTTCATTGCACCTATAATAGTTCAAATTTGTCCCTAAGGTTTGGCTGTCAGAAAATGTCTACGGGCATTAAGTCCGCCTTTGTACTTCGTGCAATAAAGTTTTAAATAAATAAAAAATAAAAAATAAACCATAACAGATATAGTGTATAATGGTTTTTCATCGTATTTTATCGGAAAACTTCGTATTTATCGTGCTCTACAGTACCATTTGACACTAAATAATAAAGTTACATATTAATGGATATGAAAATGTCACCTATTTAATACAACAATTGATTGACACTTCGGGTACCGTCGTATTCCGATTGAGACACGAGTTTACACATGAGTGATAGATACACTGCTACACCTGCTAGTAAAAAAATAATTGTTCCAATTAAAGTTAAAAATGGCGTTGAATGTACCAATGTTATTTTAAAGTCGACCGTCAGACCATCTATTTAAACTTTAATCGCAAAAATTACAGAATCTTCGTTTTGGTACAACTCAGCCTAAAGTCGGTTACAGACCGTCTCACTATACGAATTTGTAACAAAAAGCTGACGAAATTTTTTTTATTAATTTAAATTGTTTTTTACTTATTTAAAATAGAAGTTTAAATAATATTATAGGAAAATAAATAATTTGGCAACGTTTTACGTTTACGTTTTACGTCATCGTCTCCGTGCGAACGGTCGGTCGGTTTATATCACAAAATATCAATTTTAATAGCGGTTGGCATTGGCAGATTTCGTAAATAATACCAGTTATATCTACTATCCAAGTGATATCGCTCAAAGCTCGTGCCGACATGTCCTGACTGATTCATCACAAGCATCCTAAACCGCTGCATAAAATTATGCGCACAGTACATTGTGTAATTCAGCGAACATTGTGATTGTATTGCTACATACGTTGTAATTCACCAGACACTAGTACCTACAGCCAGTGCAGTTCGTAATATGCGAACACAGACATAAATAAGGGTATGTTCAATTAGTTTTTTTTTTGTTTATAAATGACAACGTCATTTTACAGTGGATTTATATTACAAAATATTATTAATATATTTTGTAATAACGTAGTTATAAGTAATATAGTGCTGACAATGCCCTTTTACAGCAGCATCTAATTTAAGTATTGTTTATCTCGTGTAGATTTAATTAGTAATAATGACGATGGCTGTTCTTTGCTACAATCTTATATCTAATTGGTTAAGTGATGATTATAAAACTGACAAAACCGAATGTACCTTATGTAGGTATCTAATGGTGAATACATTATTAACATCACCATATCCCTTACGAGGTCATAAACCACACTTTTTTATTTATTTAGCGGATTCACATTTAGCTTATTATAGTACTACCGACTAAATTATTTACAAAATCAATTCATTGCTTGATCTTGCCTCTTTTTCCTATTTTTATTATTTTATATTTTTTATGCCTGTTTGTCATTTTCTTCTTGTATTATTTGTATTCGTCACCATTTCACTCCTAATATTGTAATCAATTGTTTTGATTATGTATATGTAAATAATATAAAATCTATTTGGACCTTTGAAGAAAAGACCACAAACTTTTAAAACGCATTTGATCAAAATATTATTTGTACAATAATGCCTAGTTGGTATTTATTCTAACACGGCGATATATTAATTTTGTTTGACTTGTCCTTATACTACGTCTACGTAAACTAAACTAAACGAATGATACTGGTAGATGTCTTCGTATGCAGACGTTATGCGTCTATTGTTTTTTCTTGGTCTCCAGTCGTTCCATTTTTACGATGCATTTTATTCTAATTTACATGCGTGACTTTACTATCATTTAGCTTCGTCTGGCAACACACAACATTCAGAATAATGTCTAGCCATATTTGCTACATTGTTCTTTTACAATGAAAACTTATAGTTTTAATTTTGTTTTAATAAATAACTTGCGATGTTTGTAAAGATTTCCTTAGACAAGACAACCATTTATATGAAATAAAGGTATATGAAAAACACAGGTATGAGAGCAAGTATTATCACCACTGTAGCGGTGGTCAGAAACCACACTCTTTAAGAAGAGTATTCACATTTAGCCAACTTTACTATAGGGCCAACATGATCTCTATCGTACATATTACAAAAATAATGGATAAATTTGGTGAATCATTGGCGGTCAGTCTGGACATCTCCAAGGCCTGCGATAGGGTTTGGCACAAGGCTTTGCTTTCCAAGTTGCCGGCATATGGTCTGCATGAGCGCAGCATTCGTGTCCTTGTGGATGGGAATGCGTCTGATCTCATGTCAGTGAACGCCGGCGTACCGCCGGCTCTGTGTTATCACCAACACTCTTTCTTCTGCATATCAATCATATGTTGTCTCTGGGCAACAGACGACAGCACGGCCCACGGGCGGTATCTAAGTCCCCTAGCTTTGGGAGGTAGCCAACTAGAGGAATCACGGCGCATTATGGCGGCAGAACTGGACGACACCCTTCACAAAATATATTGTGTCAAAAATCTTGTCCAGTTTAATTTCAACAAAACCCAGGCATGCGCGCTGACGGCCAAGAAGTCCCCCTTCTCTCCTCCCCCCAATCTTCAGGGCACCACGCTGAATTTACAGCCCAGCTTCATCATTCTCGGGGTGGAAATACGATCAGACGTTAACCACCGAATCTACATTGAGATCATCACCAAAACAGATTTTGTAGGGAATCGAAGATGTGCAAATATTGTCTAAATCTAATTTAAAAACAATGGTGTACGCAGTTACGATATAGAAAATCTTCTATATTTTTTTTTTTCATTTTTAGTGAAGCGCGTGTGCATGATGCGAGCGCACGTATTTTTGCATAGCAAATGGCTAAATCCAAACCGATCCGCTCAAACATATCCGGCTATTAGACATAACTGGACGTATGCACCAATTAATCGCTCGCCATGGAGGCCACAATGCTTTCATTATTAAATCAATGTATTTTAATTATAACTTGTCGCTCTGATTAGTTCGTTCACCACAACGGTTCTCTGTCGTCGTAAATATATAGGTAGGTACATCTGCTACTATATCTTTATCACATGGTCATATCACCAGTCTTTCTCAAAGTGGACGATAACGCCCCCATGTGGTCGCTGGACGCCTAAAAGGGGCTGGTAAGGAGCACAGAAAGAAATGGGAGGCGTTGGCATGGTTTAAGGGGGCGACTTTATATTTTAAAATTCACTAAAATTTAAACTACCTCCGTGGTCCAGCGGTTAAGTCTGTGAATTTAGACTCGGAGGTACCAGGTTCGATTCCTGGTCGAGACACAATTATGTTTATTAATTTAAATAAATAAATTTAATTAATATTTAATTTATTTGTGATATTTCTCGAGTTTGGTACGCTAGAGACATCGACGAGCTTGCCACTTGTCATGATTGGCCTATAATAAAGTTGTCTAAATGTGAATCCGCTTCTTTATAAGCGTGGTTTCTGACCACCCCGCAAGGGAAACGGTCGTGATAAATGATGAAATTTAAACCTACCAATTACACAACATTGATTATTTAGTTATATTCGGTCAAAGTCGGCGGTAGACGAAAAAAAATGAGAATCTCCTGAAACGTCCTTTGTAGGATTTTAAAGGAAAGCGTTCTCACAACCGAGCCACCACCGCGCCATTTTTCTTTACTAATGTTTAAATATTCTTAAATAAAACACAATAAAAAATATCACGGCAAACTAATAACGTCCGTAATATTATTTCCTAAAAAGTTGATAGGCTCCATTTTAAAAAAGTACCTACCTACATTCAGATTTGAAAAATCTTTGAAAATATTCGATTATGCGAGCGAGAGAGATGCAAGAATACCAGTAGCCCTATTCTGTTACTTGTCGCAAACGTTATTAAGTAATGGATTTCGTTATTTACGTCTAAGATTGCGTCATAATTACAAAATATTATTCAATTCTCAACTCTATAAACGCTCGACAGCGGCCGTGCAAATATCAACTTTAATAGCGTGATATATATATACTTAACGGATTCCATTATATAACGTTTGCGCGTAAGTAACAGAATAGGACTACAGACCCTCTTGAGGATTATTTAAATTTGCAAAATTATAAAAAAAACAATTACGTGACTATTCAATATCAAAGTGTTTATTTATCTATACAGTTTTGTGTTAACAATCTTTATCAGAAATAAAATATGTTTTACGAACATGTTCAAAGAACTCGAGGTCGCATTACTTAGGCTGGGTTGTACCAAAACGAATTCTCTGTAATTGTTACGATTAAAGTTACAAACGGCGTCGATTGCCTTTTTTTTTAATGCAAAATATGTCGAAAAGGTCCCGAGGCCTACAAAATGCAGCATGGCTTATAGAAAATGAAAATCCATGTTCTTCGCAAATCGCTATTGCAGACATGAAATAAGTATGTACAATATATTCCATATATTCCAGCTTAAAGAGAAAATCTAGCAGCTGCCGGGTAACAGAAATAAGGCCAGAATTTTCTATACAATTTTGTTGAAACTTATTTCGAATTACAATGAAATAAGGAATATAAATGATATACTCGTATGTGGAATGACACACAGGTGGTTTCAAAATTGCAACGTAATTCAAAATGTAAATGCTTATGATAAAATCTACTCATGCGGAAATCGATTTTTTGTTACATTCTTACAAGTTTAATTAAATAAGCCGAAAAGCTGAATTATTTAATAATAATTACTAACTATTTAAATAATAATAAATACCTATAAACTAACGTAAAAGTATAGCATAAAGCATATAAGCAAAAACCTTTAGGATATTTAGACAGGATAGATAGAGGTGCAATCATCAATTAAGTTATTCATAACACATATATAACAATATTAAATACTAATACATTAATATAAATAAAATGTACATGATAGATAAACAATAATATAAAAACTACTTACATGATGAGGAAAGTGAAATAGGATGATGCTACAATTAAGGATAGTGAGGAAATAGAAAAGAAACATGAATTTAGGACAGTTAGAAAGGAAGTGTTTGTAAACCATATTTTTGAAGATGGCTCGATTTGGAGCTTGCCTTATACCTAAAGGAAGGTCCAAAGATTTGCAGAAACAACAAACGAATGATAGATGCCGACCGTGACATCTAGCGCATTATCTCTGCCTACTACTGTCTATCTACCCCATAAGAACACGAAGACAGTGATGATGATGATGATTAATTTAAAACAATTACAAGAACAATAAAACAGTAAGTGCAACTTTCATAAATCCTCTACAAAAGGGTCACACAGATTTCTCCGTTGACCTATGTATAGGTGTCGTCATTGTTTAATAACCGGGCCATTAAGAAATATTACTTTTCTTGAGGGACGAAACAGTTGGTAAATTGTCACACGAAAATGGCATGCCTGAGCAAACTGTAACTGTGTGTTTTGGTTCAAAAGCCCTATTGACTATATATCATCATCATCACATCCCCTAGAACCAAGAGTCCTAGACCTCCACTGTTGAAGATAGGCCTTTCCGAAATATTGTTAATATTAAAATGCCAATTTATAAACTATTCCACAAGTTGGTATTAATGGAACCTAACGTGCTCTCCAAAGCACTGGAGCGTTGGTATTGTAAATCTATGACAAATATAAGTAAGAAAAATGTATTTCTAATTGGTACATGCCGGGGTGCGAAAGAATTTTAGGTTTTAAACAAAAGGTCTTACAACCGAGCCACTACCACTCACATTGACAATACAACTATGAATATTTGTGACACTATCTTCTTTATCTTATCTTAGCTTCCATCCTGTCTTTCGTTTATTTATGTGTGTTCATTTTACTGTTCATAAGTATAAGGAGACTTTTAGAATACACCTTTAAAACTAGCGCGTTTGCAATCAAATAATGTCTGGTTATTATGTATCAGTCAATGGATTTCTCATATAAATTTGCATTGAATGGTATGCGAAGAGTCGACAGAGTTCATTAAGAAGAACGAATAAAACCCGATTCGCATGAGAGTAAATACGCAACTGTATTCACGGGAAAAACAATGAGGCCATAGAAATATATACTCATACAAACAGACCATCAATATCATAGGAGGACAATTTAGCGGTGGCCCTAATGGAAACAAATCTAAATAATATAGATTGAGTATTCGAGGATTTTAATATTCATCTGGTTACGAGTACAACAACAATATGAATAAAATTAAAACTAACCCAGGTGTTTCTTTTAAAACTTTTTCATTTTGCGAAGCACTTATAAAATTTGTATTATTTTCGGTGCCCTAGCTAGTAATACTATGCGAGTATCTGTAATGCGGCAAATTATTAATTTAGCTTGGTGATCTCAACAAATTATTACGATTACCCAAGTTTAGTTAACATCCAACGCTGCGGTGCCCTTTGTTACTCGTACTCTCTACGCCGCACCAGGGCATCGTGTCTTACACCCCTGCCATAGTCCCTAGCACACCCGAGACTGGATTAACTAAAATAATATATAGATATTTAAAATTAAGTACTAGGCCGCAGACTAAGGCATTTTTTATAACAATGAAATAAACTATAATATATGCGTGAATAATAAAATATGTTTAAATATTATATAAAGTACATTTTGGCTTTGCTATGAGATAATTGAATTATACAACCACCGTGGCCTGACAGTTAAGGCTAAATGCAAATTCTAGGACGGTTCTTATATATTTGTCTAACGTAATGGCAGTTTCATTGAATGGTGTCATTAATAGAGGAGCACCGTGATGAATGGAATGCGATGAAAGAATAGAAGATTGATTCGAGATGGGGACAAAAAATAGTGTACATTCTCTATTGAAAATAATATTAATTAAAAATAGAAAAAGCAGTATCTATAATAGGCTTTTCTTTTTTAAATCCAAATAATATAAATCTGTCGCACGCAGAAGGCGTAGAATTCTTCACATTCTTATAACCTGCAGCGAAATATTGTTTCTTTAAACGCAAATGTTATGATAAATAAAAAGTAAAGTATCATCACGACCGTATCCCTTTCGGAGTGGTCAAAAACAACGTTTTTTTTAAAGCTGATTCAAATTTAGCCAACTTTACTATGGGCACATTATTATACGTGGCAAGCTCGTCGATATCTCTAGCGTACCAAATTCGAGAAATATCACAAATAAATTAAATTAATTATTGTGTCCATGAAGGTTATTAAATACGACTGAGTTAAAATCAATGCACGTAACTTATAATCGAAAAGATTTCAAGATGGTCAAAGACTAAGAAAAAAATCTATCTATAATAATTAGAATCACGACAGTTTGACATGCTGCGTGGTAAACAATTAAGTATACCATGCAATTAGCTATTTTAATAATAATACCTTATGCAGGTATATTGTCCAAATTATATCGTTTCCTAGAAGTTTGGATAACTTTCTTTGCAAAAAATTCAGG
This sequence comes from Tinea semifulvella, assembly GCA_910589645.1. Classification (NCBI taxonomy): domain Eukaryota; kingdom Metazoa; phylum Arthropoda; class Insecta; order Lepidoptera; family Tineidae; genus Tinea; species Tinea semifulvella. The sequence continues at coordinate 11,969,388 of OU342599.1, forward strand.
CATAAATCACAATAGTTTCGTATAGACAGTACAACAAGATGTACCAAAACATATACGTTTTAATTATGTAAATTTTCCAAACAAATATTAGGATTTCATAGAAGATCAATCAGGAACGGATTCAAGTCTCAGCTTTACGCAGTAGAACTTGGTGCGAGTTCTTTGCACCACTTACTGAAAGAATTGGGCCTAAGCAGGTCTGCCGTCAATACATTTATGGAACGAGATTCCAAGACGTCATTAAGGAAATCATACAATATTTGGTTGGGGTAGGGAGATGAGCAGAATAGTGATTCTTGTGCATTAAAAAGAGAAGGCCTCCTTTATAAACCAGCCTATAGGCGGTCGCAAGACAACATTCTTTTCCACTCAGGGTGGGCCCGGCACCAGCACGGTGGATCCAGGGAATGCTAGGAAATTGTCTAGTTCTAGATTTACAATTCCACTATTTCTGTGAGAAAGAGAGCACGTTTAAATCAAATTATTTATTTGCTTGAATACAGGTAGTAATTTAGCAGATACCATGAGACGTACTATAATATAGTAAAACAGAAAATGAATGTTAAGTCCTGGTTCAATTACTATCAGCTAAGAAAATGATACCAGAACCTCACCAATCAATAAAAAGCAAAAAGACGGGCCAGCACGACCGTGAGAAACAATCCTATCAAACCGCACGACTAGACGAAAGTCTTTAACCAGTGCGTACTACTAGTAGTGTCATCAATGCACTAGCTAAGCTACTACTGTATAAATAAATAAATAAAGTCTAATAATAGGTTCAAGTTACCGATATAGCTTTTAAATTAACAAGCTTAAGTGGCAATGGTGGAGGTGACGAGTTTTGGACTGTAGACCGTGCACTGGAATGACTAAGGGTGGCAAGAGGTAGTGTAAAATGGCGAGCCTTGGGCGAGAAAGCAGTGAAGAGACACAGGCTGATGATGATGATGATGTTCTGGAAAGCATATCTTCAGCAGGAGTTTACGATTCTGTTTAATAATTTAGTTCCCTAAAATAGAAAAGCATTAGTATCAGTAACACTATTACGCACTATTCCCCAGTTACCTCATTACGCAGCGTACACAATAACGAATCTTGTTTACGTCTGGCATAATAAGTAGAATATTATTTAACATTATTACGTTTAGAATTTATACCAGAGTATATTTTAATACTAATCAATACTGTAATTATCTAACCAGCATGTGTTAACAATTGACTTATATGTATACCTATTAAGACCGGTCCCCTTGACTTCACATTTTAACCCTTAAAAATTTGTGACAAATATTAAATTAATTCAATTATTATTATTTATTAAAACAAAATGGGAAAATACGGTACGAAGACATTAAGTGTGGAACTAGCAAACTATATCTAACACTTAAATCATTAGTAAGCTATAATAAGCATATATATCGAGTCGTAAGTACGCTACACGCGCACCTTGTATGCAGGTTTTTGTCGTCTCTATATTAAAACGATAAATTAATAAACTCAAATTTCTGAGGGAAATGAGATGTTCGATACGTTTTTTTATTATAAGGTACATGATTGGCTGAACTGCCAAAGTGACAAGCTAATATTATTTACTAGTAGGTAGTTTAGTTTCAGTAGTATTTTAATTTCTCCCTTATATTACAATGCTCGTAATGTCCCTAAGGTTGACCGAGTAAGAATGTCTAGCGGCAATAGGCCTTTGTACACAGTACAAAAAGTTTCAAATAAACCTCTTAAATCACCTCAAAAACTGAAGGTAGTGTTTTCGACTAAAATATCGGACAACCACGTATCAAGCCTTTATATTCGGGGGGGGACATTAATTAAAACTACAATGTGAAAGTAGTCAAGTCACTATAATCATTATATAAGTATACTACATAAATATTCTCCTATTGCCGCAGGCAGGCATTACAAGCACAGTTTCAGGATTTGGCGCGAATGGGATAATAAAGCAAGCGTGGTAAGGCACACGCCCCCCATTCTTTTGTCATGAAATATTTTATTATATTTTAGCATGAAAATGACCACTCAACTGACGCCGTAGAAACAGAAAGTAATCGAAATAAGGATTAACTTACTGATGGACGGTAAGATTTCAATTAGTCCCATTCTACATACATTCAAACTACCCGAACCTCTGGAGACGTTGGTACCGAACCTTGCCATCTAAACCAACAGTGACAGTATATGTAGATACCAGTAGTGACGAATAAAATATATTAATGACCGGTTGCACATATATAGGTGTTTGATGTTAACATTATTAGTGCAGTGAATAAGTAATTAACAGAACTGCGGCCAAATTTAACTTACGAGTGTGGATATGATCGTTAAAATTGAATTTAGTTTGAATTAATTTTAGTTGAATTTTGTACCAAATAAATTTATTTGTTATCCATCATCTTCACGTGTTTTTTTTTTATCTGGTTAAGACTCTGTAAAGTTCAGAAAAACGTATTTGCATAACTTCAATTGTGTTTTGTAATTACACATTGAATGAAATGCAAGTTTATAATAATTAGGGTTTAAAAAACAACTGCCTTCGTGGCCTTAAGTGCCTAGCAGTGAAGTCCGTGGATTTAGACGCAGTACCGGTTCGATTCCTAGTTGGACACAATTATTTATTTGTGGTATTTCTTAATTTTTGTACGCTAAAGATATCGACGAGCTTAACATGTGCCATGATGGGCCTATATTTATTTATTTATTTATTTAAAAACTTTATTGCACTATGTACAAGAGGCGGGCTTAATGCCGCTAGGCATTCTCTAGCAACCAACCTTTGGGACAATGAAACGATTTGTGTTGTGAGGTAGGTGCAACCATTAAATAGATTAAAAGGTAATTCAAATTAAATCTAAGTATTATATCTATATAGACAGATACATACTAATATGTACACAATACTACATATACTACATATATATATATATTATACACTACATATAATACCTACTTACACTGTGAGGAACTGTTTAAATAATGAGAGTATACCATCTTTTTGAAAAGTGATCTGTTCGGCACTTGACGAATTTCTACCGGCAAATTGTTCCACAGATTTGCGGCCACTACTGCAAAAGAGTTAGACTGAAAACCAGAGTGATGAGAAGGGATAGATAGAACAGAATTATGGGACGAACGGAGAGATCTGTTATGAAATGAGGAAAGATAGCTAAATTTGTCCTTGAGGTATTTCGGTGTCGCAGGTTCATTCAGAATAGAAAAGAGTAAACAGAGGATTCTTAGATTCCTGCGACAACGAATAGGTAGCCACCTTAACTTGGCGCGATATTCAGAGATGTGATCATATTTGCGCAGACAAAAGATGAACCGAATACATGTGTTAAGTAACCGGTCCATCTTATTGAGCAACATCTCCGAAAGGTCGACGCTACACACATCACCATAGTCGAGAAGAGGAAGGGCAAGACTTTGGGCAAGGGTTATTTTAGCTTTTACTGGCAGAATTTTTTTAAGTTTATTGAGAGAGTGCAGAGAAGCAAATATTTTTCGACTAGTATTGTTAACTTGGATGGCCCAGTTAAGATTAGAATCCAGGTGTACACCTAGATTCTTTACCTCACTACTATACGCAATCGGAACGCTGTCAAACCGAACAGGGTCTATACTGTTTAGATTTACTTTACTTAAAAGTCTGGAACTGCCTACTATGATTGCTTGACACTTGCCCGGATTGACAGCGACCCCGAAGCGTGTCGACCATGAGTGTATATTAGTTAAATCTGAATTAAGCCAAGCTATTGCACTATTTATAGTGGTGATATCTGTCTGCACATAGAGTTGCAAATCATCTGCATACAGGTGGTAGCTGCAGTGAAGTGAACGTGTTATGCCATTTATAAATAACGAGAACAGCAGCGGTGAAAGGATGCCCCCCTGCGGGACGCCCGTAACCAGATCACACCACTCCGATGACACCCGATCAACTCGAACTTGTTGCTGGCGACTATGCAAGTAATTAGAAAACCACTGCAAAGCATCTGATGTGATCCTTAGACGAGACAAAATGGCGATTAGTAAATCAGGATCAACTGTGTTAAAGGCATTTGAGAAATCTATTAGTACAAGTACTGTGACTTTGGTTTCTTCCATGCCACCTCGAATGTCTTCAGTTACTTTGAGTAAAGCTGAAGTTGTGCTATGACCAGGACGGAAGCCGGACTGGAATGGGTTTAGGAGGTTATTGGAATTTAGAAAACAGGACAACTGCTTGTGTACAACCGACTCCAGGACCTTAGATAAGAATGGAAGTATAGATATAGGACGAAAATGAGACGGAAGTGTCGGTGATGAGATTTTGGGAAGTGGGATGACGAAGGCCTTACGCCATTGAGTTGGAAATTGACCAGATGTGAGGGAAAAGTTTATGATATGGGTGATAATAGGAAGGAGAAGGTCGATAATTGTCACGATCATAACACGACTGATATCATCACATCCTATTGATTTAGAAGTTATTGAACAAATCGTCTTGAGGACCACATCATTAGACACAGCAGCCAGAGCGAAAGGTTCGATTCCGTCAGGCATAGGTTACTCGGCTATTTCGTCTAAAGTACTTAGTTTTATGAGACTGTTGAGAACTGGAGCCTATAGTAGTTGACTAAATGTGAATCCGCTTCTATAAAGGGTGGTTACTGACCACCCTGGAAGGTCGTGGTTATACGTAACTTCAAAAATACAATTAGTTAAAAAAATATCGATACAATTATCAAAAAAATAGGGGTTGGTTGCTAACAGCTGTGACACACCTGCCTTTAACAACTGTTGCAATTATATTATCAACTGTTATGTCGATGTATATTGTTTTTTACAAATTAACTCCAAGGCTGGGTTGGACCAAACCGAAGTCTCTGTAATTGTAAAGATAGAAGTTAAAAATGGCGTCGATTGTTGACGACTGACTTTTAAAATAAAACGTTTATCAAAACAGTCTTAATTTTGGGCCAAATTTGTGTAAGTAAATAAAGTACCGTAATGGTCAGAAACCACGCTTTCAAAAGAAGCTGATTCACATTTAGTCAACTTTACTATAGGCCCATCATGACAAGTGGCAAGCACGTCATTGTCTCTAGCGTACCAGACTCGAGAAATATCACAAGTCGAAATCCCAATCGAAACGCGAAGTGTTTCAATCTGCATTAAACGCTAGACCACAGAGAACGTCTGTCTCAAATAATACCGACTAATACGAATGACGCAATGGTTTAGGAAAAACTTAGCATACGTTTTTTTCCCCATGGACTCAATTTAATTTGTCCTTGAGACACTTTTTACAGTAATGAAGAATGGACATGAACGACATGATGTCATTTTGTTACTCTATAACACTAAAATACAAATAATTATTCAAGTAACAGACAGGATGACTCCACTCCCCAATTTTCCCCTTTTGGTCACGATTATAATTGCCTTTGAGGTAATGAATTCCAATGAGCTAAAAAAGGCTTTTTTCTGAAATTATGTAGGCAACTAAAAACATAAAATAAATATGTGGTTTTTAGCATTTAATGCGAAATCTAAAGAAATAAATTTTAAATTTGCTTTATTATCTAATAAGTTTCTTGCGATAAACTTTAATTTAAGCTATCCTTAAAGTATATTTCTTTCGTTACGATAATCTAGCTACTTTTTTACTCACACTGGATCGATATAAATAGATATGCCCTAACTTATATAAAAACAATTACACAAAATTATTCCTAATCACAAACTTCTTCGATTTATAACGCGCCTACACCTAATTAGTTGATTCGTACTGCACCTTCGCGTAATTGGTCGATTCGTACTGCACTTCCACCCGATTGGTCTATAGGCTTCTCCATATACATCAATGTTACACTATGATGAAACAAATTTTCTCTTTACTAATTCTATACTTTACTAATATTTTTTCTACATTAGAATGGAAATTAGGAGGTATTCCTTGCCACACTCTATGTATATCATCAATCACTATCTGGCCAGGTATTCGAAGTATTATATTGATTTCTTTTGATATTACTTGTATATTGTTTTGTTTGTGTATACGTTATTGCACTATACGTACATTACATCATAACCAAGTTCCGATAGTTCCCTTTGGTGATAAATCATTTATTACATACATAAATAGAATAGCGCCTTCAAAATTAAGTCTTGCAAAATGTGTGATTCATGTCACATCACAGTATTCTTACGGATATACGACTAAAAACGAAAGCCCCGCATTGACGTCTTCTAGTAAAGTAGAAGAACCGTCCGTTCCTATTATACAGGCTTAGCCAAAATCTGTTTAGTTAGACGCAACCGTTAAATTGATAAAATAGTGGATTCCTTTATTTGCTGTCAGATCATATCCTATCATAAGAAATTGCCACATCACATGCATATCTTCCGTGAACTGGCAATTCTACTGTTAATTGCTAACTTTTGAAGACAAAGAAACGACTATAATTATTTTTATAGAGATAAAGTTTAGGTAAAATAAAAAAAAACTATATTAACTTTTTTAAAATATTGAACACATGTGACATCGCTCCCACCTGCCCGCTGATAAGCAGTACGCGAGGTCTAATAATGGGTGCAACTGACGCCAACCACTATGCCGGCCTAACAAGATGCTTTTGCACACTTCGCGACTGCAGGTTATAGGAGTGGGGAAACACACTGGCTGGGAGAGCATTCCACACCTTCAGCATGCGACAGATGTAAGAGTCTCCAAATGTATGCTTACGCGTAGGAATAGTGGGTATGGTATCTGGATGCATATTTTGGCCAGTGCGTGTGGTTCGGTTGCGGAATAAAGAAAAAGTTTATGAAGCTTCTCAGAACACTCACGTGGTATAGCTTGTAGAACACGCTAACTTATTTTTTTAATGAGTATACTATTTTAATTTTTGGTACATTATGCCACAAAGAATAATTTGCGCCTATATTTTTTTCTTATACTACTATTTGCTAGTTCACAGACGATATGCCAAAATTACAAAATATTATACGGGTATCAACATTGTCAGTGATGTTCCTTAAAGGATTTCTTCATATAACGTTTTCGTTTAAAGAAACATAATTTAGCTACAGACCTTTATACCTACACGTCTATTTGCACAACCCCAATCGCAATCAATGGAAACGCGTAAGTGTAAACTTTTGAAATAACGCGGCTATTATCAGTTACCAATAGAAGGTCAGGCTTAACAGTTGGCGGTTCCTAATGTTTGTATTAGCGATTGTAAATAACTGTTGAAAAACTGTTTGTTAAATTCTCTTGAATTTATATTCGGAATTTCAGTTATAAATACATTTCCTCATACGTAATTAACAGGTAATATCATCATTAAATTAGCAAGCTGAAGTAGAAATAGCCGGACACATCTGCCGCAAAACGACGAACGAATTGGGCAAACGGGATCTAGAATGGACACTACGTACGGGAAGACGCTGAGTAGAGCGACACGCACCAGATGGACGGATGATCTACAGAAGGTCGCTGGTAGGGGTTGAATAGGGGTGGAAAAGATCGCGTCAAGTGGCTAGCCTTAGGGAGGCCTACTTCGAGCAGTTGAGAGATGATCATCATCAAAGTCAAAGTCAAAGTCAAAGTCAAATCATTTATTACAATTTGGCCTTCTCGGGCTCTTTTGTATTGTCACATCACATTGTTATAATTATTTAAATAAATTATATTAAATTTATTACAATACAATTGAATTGACCTAAATATAAACATACACCAACAGTAACAGGTGTCCAAAATATATTAATAATATACATTTGCACATCTACCAGGCATTTTTGTCACTAATAAAATCATTTATCTTATAATAGGCCTTGCCTATAAGTCGACGTTTGACATGAATTTTTAGTTTATCGAAACACAAGCTAGTTAGTTCCTTTGGGAGTGTGTTATAAAAACGAACACCAAGTCCCAAAAAAGACTTACTAGTTTTACTGAGGCGTAGGTGAGGCAAAGCTAATTTGTGATTATTGCGTGTGTTATATATATATTTAGTTATATAAGGAAGTAACCTTTCAGGGGAAATCTGCTGGTCACTACCTAGGGAAGTGACTGATGACCTACCGCAAGTACAATCATTAAGAAGTGAGTTAAACCGGTCAGCATTGTATTTACCCAGCTCTAATAGTTGGGTTGCATTTTCTAAATGCTGACTCAATTCATTTTGTGCCAGCTGATACTTAATATATTCATTTTGTGCCAGCTGATACTTAATATCATCATTAATATTAACCTGTCTCTCCCGACTGCTGGATATAGACCACCCCGAGGCTTGCGATATTTTCACCATCATCCGACGTCCTACATCTTTAGTGTAATTCACTCTTGAATCAGTTATCTTGTTACAAGTCGGTATAATCTATATCCTCGCCAAACCGTCTGGGCAGCGTGGCGAGTGTATGCCTTTGAATTTTTAGGAGAATTTTCTCCAGATATAAGTTCTGGAAGGCCCATCTCCAACAGTGAAGGTCTAGGGCGCTCGCTGTGTTCTAGGGGCTGCAATAATGAATAAATGTTGTATCTATTAATCTGAGCATTATGTTTGTTTAGTCATTTATTGTAGCCCATCCTTGGTTAATTTTTACAAGAATTCAAAATAAAAATCATTTGCTTTTGATAGCTTGGTTTGAAACATCAGAAAACGAATTCTGAGAAAGCGCAAAACATCGCCGGAGCAGAATCATTTTAAATTCTTCAAATAATGACGTGTCACAAATGCCTGTAATAAGTGTTTGTGAACAAAACTGACTGAATTTTAAGACATTATAGAATAACCAAATCAAAGTACAGAAACTGGTGAACTGTGTGATTTACATTCTAGGTCTACGACCTTGTGATACATCACGCATAGCATTTGATGGCGATGAACTTATTTGATTTGGCGTCTATCGATCGTGTTTATCGCCTCGCTTATCGAACAACTATACGATTATGCTTTTACTAACTAACCATACAGATTGATAAAAAAATGACTGTTATACGAGACCTGGTTTCAAATCACATTTTCAATTATACAGTGGTTTAGGTTCAACATTATCATCAACGTCTCTTCCTCCTGAATATAGCAGAAAATAGCTCTTAAATCTAATGTTAGGTTAAAAACACACAACACTCGCCTTTATGTCAGCTAACATAGTTTTATATTCATTAAAAGTTTAAAAATGTTAGATGTTTATATAAAATTATTAAACTGATAGCCCGGTTTTTGCACCAGTCAATGACTAGAGTAATGACAATCCCCCACAGTTGATAAGGCAAGCAGATTGTATCAAATTTTATAACGCCATCATTCATTTGGTTCAAATCAACCAAGTGTCCTTTAACGTTAAGTGCGTGAGTAATGATTTTTGGTAGTACCTACGAGTATATTAGGTGTGACTTTTTGGGTCATATAAAGATCCGCCAGTTCTTAGCAATAACCATGAAATAAACGTGCGTAATGTGCATAATTATGTATGTAGTAAGCAGCATTTACAATAGAATTTGTACGATAAATTTTAATTTATCTTTATAGACTTTAAGGGCGCCTTCGAAATAATATGCTACCAAAGATCATATATGCTACTCAACTGAGAATAGAATTTAAAAAAAGACATTCGTAACTGGTCTTACAGCTTGCTCAAAAAGCCGGTACAATTTTAAATCAACGATTTAAAAACATATCGCTGCCAAAGGTTGTCCTCTAGGAACTGTACTTACACCACCACTACGTACAAAAATATACATATGTACGTATACACACATAAAAGTGTTTTGTTTATTCATGTTTTTCATTGGCTTTGCTAACAATGTAAATTTTTTTGATCACGTTTAACCTATTATTCTTATCGTAGTTGTAAACTTTTGCCTTGTTATTAATTTATACTCTGTATTCAAAACGTTTTAAGGGGATGACCGACCGGCATTTCTCTTAACTTTTTTATTCAGTTCATGACACGTGACATCGCGCCCACTTAGGTTAGACTAGATGCTAAAATAGAAGCATCCAACACTAGCCACTAATGACTGACATCAGTCCCTTCCTACCACTATGCTCTGTCCTCGGCCAAAGAATCGGAATTGAGATTCAGCGGGGAAATGCAGCCAGCGTTCTTGCCACCATTCCACGCGGACTTAATTTATATCCCTATCCTGTAGTATTGATATAATAATTTTATTAATATAATAAATAGTTCATAAGTGTCTGTACAGGCCCTAAAACACAGTGTCCTAGACCTCCACTGCTGGAGATGGGCCTTCCAGAACATATATCTGGAGAATTCGGCCTACACTCGCCACGCTGGCCAGACGGCTTGGCGAGGATATTATGTCAATGTTTAATGACAATTTATTAACGATTCCACAAGTTGGTCACTAATACCAACCGGGTCTGATGGCTTAGCGTGCTCTCCGCGGCACGGGAACGGTGATGTTGTAAATCTATGACAAATGTACGTAAGAAAAGTGTATTTCTCATTGGTACATGCCGGGTGGGTTTGAACCGACCTTTGAGGATTTAAGGAACCGAGCCACCACCGCGCCACGTGCTTAACGTGTCCGCAGCAATGGAATAGCGCCTTAAACATTACATAAAATTGCAAATTCGTGTACCATGTAAACTTACAAATGCTAATTATTCGCAATTCGGATACATGTATTCGTACGATAAGCAAATGGCGAAAGAGAAACAGGTTTTGGTGAACGTATACGATATCCGGTGCGGAATGGATGCGCACGCGTCGACCCCAGCGATAATGCTCGCCAGGTGGCTTACAATAAAGATAGCTACTATTACAAAAAATACAACTAAATTAACATTATGAAATAAATGTAAGTAAATAATAATACGAGTAAGAGCGGTGATGGTCGGTTGTAAGAACGCTTTCCAAACCAAAAAAAAAGGTACGTTTGTAAAAAAGGGACCCTGGCATGTACGAATGAAAATATCATTTCTTACGTATATTTGTTACATGTTATACCGGTTACAACCCGGCTAGTGTGGCAATTGTAGGCCAAATTCTCCAGATGTGTGTTCTGGAAGTGAAGTGAAGGTGTGTTCCAGGTGCGAGGAAATAATTCTACAAATATAAACTGTTATTAAGGTTTATAAAAGCCAAATACGCCATAGACGACATAAATAATAAGCAATCCCTTTTTCTGATTCACTGTGCGGGTGCCGGATCCATGGTGTTTTTTTTATATGTTCTGAATACGACATGTGACATCGCGCCCACCTGTCGCGCGGTACGCGAGGTTCAACAATGGGAGTAACTGACGCCAGTCTCTACCACTATGCCGGCCTAACAAGATGCTTTTTCACACTTCGCTTGAAGGACTCCAGTTTATAGGAGTGGGGAAACGCACTGGCTGGGAGAGCATTCCACATCTTCACCGTGCGACAGATGTAAGAGTCTCCAAATTTATGACTACGCGTAGGGATAGTGGGAAAGAGAGAACAATGGTGTGTAAGGTGATAGGCAGGATGAAAAATAATAACTTTTAATCATACAGTTAATAAGTTTCTTAACTAATTATAATCTAATTACTAATTAGATATTAAATAGTACAATTTAATCAATATAAATAAGAAATACTCTTCAATGTTTTTTTAGAGATAAAAAATCTTTGTCTTTTTTTGCAAACTTTCAAATTGATCTTATTTATATGCAAATTTAAATTCATTTTTTTTATTGTTTATTTAGTTATTTAGCAATATGGTTAGTAAGTTTACTCTGCACATTTATCCATTGTTGTAGCATATAAAAAAAAATGTATTGTTAACTAATTTAACAATTGGCCATCTTTAATTAATTAAATTTATTTCATTATCTATAATCTTAAATTAATAACAAAAAACAAAAAAAATCATACACAAGTTATTTCTAGTTCAAAGAACTCGTCCATATTATAGTAGCATCCCTTTGTCAGCCATGTATGTAACTTCTTTTTAAACATTTTTACTGGACCTTGTTTTATTTAGTAGTTTTATATAGTAATACAAATTGAAGAATTACCAATAGGTGGACTTGAAGCTAATAACAGCTTTTTCTGTATAAGATATAATCGAATCAGTAGGTCCAAAGTCACGACTGTATCCCTTGCGGGGTAGTCAGAAAACACGCTTGTTTTATAGAAAAGCGGATTTTCGTTTAGGCAACTTTACTACAAGTGGCAAGCTCGTCTAAACTCAAGAATTATTATCACAAATAAATTATTGTGTCCCGACCAGGTATCGAAACTGTTACCTCCGCGTCTAAATCCACAGACTAAACCGCTATACTACGGATGCAGTCTCTCTCTTAATAAGTTAATTATTTTAATTAAAAGAACTATATTTAACTAATGTAATATAAAATAAGTCTGTCTTCGTGGTTTAGCGGTTAAGTCCGTGGATTTAGACGCGGAGGTACCGGGTTCGATTCCCGGTTAAGACACAATCATTTATTTGCCATATTTCTCGAGTTTGGTATGCTAGAGACATCGACGAGCTTGCCACTTGTCATGATGGGCCTGTCGTAAAGTTGGCTAAATATGAATCTGCTTCTTTATAAGCTTTTATTGCCTTATTTATTATAATATATATATATTAGATACTAATATAAAAACAAATAGATATAAAAAACTTAACTATTCGGTTAATATACTTTTACAATATAATATTACCTCGTCGGACATGGGGGAAGGAGAAGGTATAGGGGAGTCTTTTGATCCTCTTCTCTTCATTATAATCTTCTCCGCCACCAAGTTCAGAGACATTCTACGATGAGACGAAAACATTGTTTTATCACGATTAAATAACACACAAACTGGCAAAATTGTCTTTACATAGTAAAAATGCAACTTTGTTTATTAATTGGGTAAAATTGTCAAAAACAGAGGAAAATACGTGCGCGCGGGCAAAAACAATACAGAAAACTGAACGAATACGTAGATAAGGTTACAGGAAAACTAAATGATGATAAAATAATATAAGGTACGTACATCGTACGGCGTAGCTTTTCATTTACCAAATGGACGACTTCGAGCTTAGTTTTAATTTTAATAACTTCAAACGACTTTTTTTGAGGCGAGGCGTGATAGTTGCGAATTTACCCAAACAGGTAATTATGACGTTAATTAAATTTACTTTGGCACGAATGCTTTTAACCTAAGTAATATTAACTTTTTTGACTTTATAAAATTTTGACCATAAAATTATATTTTTAATTATAGTTTCAAGTAATATAATTATGTATATAAGTAATATAATTAAATAATAGAATTTTCACTTAATAAAATTGTATTTTTCATATAGATTTTTTTAACAATTGAACTTAATCTAATTTATATTAAAATTGTTACTATTACTTCAATTTGAGATTTAATAAATAAATATATTTTAGTACAGTACATTTTAATTTAAAAAAAATAATATTTAACACTAACAAATGACAATTACAACTAAAATGACGATATACCACATAAGGATCATTTTTCCATGGATCGCACTACCTGCGGTAAATTTTATTTTAATTTTATATTATTTAATAAATGCCGAGTCTCTATATTATATCACGTAATAAAAAAATATAGATAGGTAAAAAAAAGTAACTATCATCACGACCGTTTCCCTTCTGGGGTGGTCAGAAGCCACGCTTATAAAGAATCGGATTCACATTTAGCCGACTTTACTATAGGCCAATCATGACGTAATAAAATTTATATTGTGTAGGTATATGTATAAATAAATGCTTTATTGTGTTTATTTTAGTAATTGAAGTTATTCTAATATTTTTCTACATCCTGCCCATCACCTTTCGTGATCCCCACGGTTAGCTGGTGAAGAATGCCTTATGGCGTTATAGCTCGCCTATGTACTAGGTTTTCAAGTACAATAAAGTATTTAAATAAATAAATAATAAACAATAGTAACAAATATCATAAAGTATCATCGTTTTTAATAAATGCTTTTCTATATTAACTTATAAAAAAATATAAACTTATAATAATAATAGTATAAAAAAATAAAATAAAATAAATATAATGAAATATAGATAGGTAACAAAACTAGTTAACCTAATCTTTGATAACTATCTATATATTGCCCTTTTTAAATAAGGTTAACAATATTTTTTTTAATAACAAAAAGTATTAAAAAGGGTAGGTATAAAAGAAAGCATAGGGACAAAATAAAGGAAAGGCATGCTACGATGGTTCGGGCATGTTGTAAGCATGAGCGAAGAAAGGTTGACGAACCAGATATTAAATGCGAAAGTTGGTAAAAGAAGCCCTGGCAGACCGAGACTCACATACCACGTTCAAATAAATAAAACACTGGCTAAAGGTGCATTAGAAAGCCTTCGTAACAAAAGGGCATGTATGAAAAGGTTAATGAATGTCGACGAAGCGAAAGAGGTATGTAGTGACCGTGTTAAGTGGAGCTCAATTGTCTCTGCCTACCTCACAAGGGATCTGGCATAAAGATATGTATGTATGTGTGTGAAAAGTATTTAATAAAAGTATGGCAAATAAATATATTTCACTATAATGTAGACTGTTTATCTAAAATACCAAAACAGCTTAATAAATGTAATATGATAACTAATACAACATAATGTTAGATATTTTCACCATTTCGTGATATTTGGTAGTTTTATATCGATCCATAAAATTTCGTAGGGTTAATGTGCCACTTGCTTTGAGGGGAAAATTTCCATAAAGTTCTAATGGTGGCTCCACACTTCCGGCGAGTGAACTGTCTGCCGGCTAATTTCTACTCTTTAATCTCTAAAAAAGACAAATTAGAATGTCCTGCGAATATATTCTGGGAAAGCTAAATATACGAGTACACATTTAATGTACACCTTGTACTTATTGTATATACCTACTTACATATGTATTTTAATACTCTAGTTGTAAGTATATTTTATTTTTCCTTAACTTATGTTTCAATGTCTCAAAGGTTAATTGAAAGAGAGAGCCATAGGCATTATGTCCGCCTGATGTTAATTTAATAATAAAATTTATAAATAAAAATAAAGATATTTAAATTGTTTTATGTGATAACGAAATAGACGGTTGATGATTGCTTCCATTCCTTAATTTTACTTTTGCTGCAACTGCTACTTGAGCTGCAAGTACAAATCAATTAATGACGTCATAATGCGTTAACGATTCGATTTCTTATAACAATTTATCTATGAAAAAGTTTTCATTAGATTCATGAAATGCATTGTTGCAGACATTGGTTACATTTTATAGATATGCGAAAAGTAAAATTAACGAATAGTAATAGTAATAGCGAAAGCAGGAGCCTTTATTTTTTATTTATTTAAAGACGGAGATCGAATATCATCTAACGATACGACCACAGCCTGAAGGGCCACTGCCCGCGAGGTGGTCGCATGCCCGAATCATCGTGGGTACTCACGCTAAAGCGCCTACGGACTAAAACCCTATAAACCGTTTCTCTTTTACTGTTGGCCCTGTGCGCCTTTACAGCTAAGCCTGAGTCGTGACTACGGAGTTAAGGCACTTGTTCGCCGCGAAAAGCGCCTCATTGTCGTTCATACTTAACGTTCGCCCATGTGTATATAACTGAATGACTTACGGGAGTGTAGAGACAGCATAATAGGTCACAGATATATCCTTTATTCGATACAATATAATGCTTTTAACGTTATTTGCGTTGCCAATGTCACATTTGTAGAACAATTTGCTTTGCTGGTAGTCTTCCACTATCAGGGGTAGATTCAATTATTTATTTATTTAAAAATAGTACAAAAGCGAGCTATAATACCTGTAGGTATTCTTTACCAGCTAACCTTGGGGATCGAGTAAGGTAGGATGGAAAAAAAAAATAAAAAAAAATATACAAATAATAAGTTACGTGTATTATTTTTAGTTATATTTTTAATAATGAGTAGTTTTTTTATTACTAAGTAGTAATTTATACGTTGTTAAAGTTATTTTTATTTGTTTCAGTTTTTTTTAAATCATTAATATTTAACTAAATAATTACAAATACAATACAAATACAAAATATTTTATTGTTCATAAAAGTACAATTAACAAATTGATTTACACACTGACTCCTAAACTAATTATAATAATATAATCATGTTAAACAATGACGTATTTATTTCAGGAATCTTTTTGAATAATTTGGCCTACACTCGCCACGCTGGCCACTTTTAATGAAAATTTATTAACGATTCCACAAGTTAATATTAGTGGAAGCGAGAGTTGATGTGCTCTCCGAGGAACGGTGGTGTTGTAAATCTATATTTTAAGAAAAGTATTCCTCATTGATACATGTAGGGTTTCGAACCGCTTCCTAAACTTAAAGCGTTCCTAAACTCTTCGCCAACCTGTCTGGCCAGGCGTGGCGAGTGTAGGCCAAATTCTCCAGATATATTATCTGGCAGGGCCATCTGTAACAGTGGAGGTCTAGGACGCTGTGTTCTAGGGGCTGTGGTGATGACGTTAAAATATATTTAATCACGGAACTTATTGCCAGTACATTTGTGTCATTTATTTTAATTATTGTGAATAATTATATTTTTGCTAGTGGAAGACTAAGCAAAGTGTTCAAAAGAGTAAGCTGTAAGCTCTTCTGCAGAGCAGCAACTTAGCAGTGAATTGGGTACATACATACATTGTTAAAATACACTGGAAATACTTATATTGCAAGGAAACCATTCGTGTTGTATTGTTGACTTTTTATTCGTTTATAAAGTGACAAGTATATAAAAGACAGATGACATATATAAAATATTCTAACATACATATCTTCACGCCAAATCCCTTGCGGGGTAGGCAGAGACAATTGAGCGCCACTTGTCACGATCACGACATACCTCTTTCGCTTCTTCAACATTCATCAACTTCTTCGTACATGACCTTTTGTTTCGATGGCTTTTTAATGCACCTTCAGCTGTTGATTTATTTATCTGATCGTAATAAGTGAGTCTTAGTCTGCCAGGGCCTCTTTTACCCACAACATTATTATCTATCTGGTTCGTCAATCTCTCTTCGCTCATCCTTTCAGAACCATCAGAGCATGCCTTTCGTTATTTTTGTCCCTATGTTTTCTGCAATGCATAAAATTTTGAATTGGGTAAATATGTAAATACACAAGACTATGAAGTGTGCGACATTTGTAATAAAGTTATATCTAGTGGCACAACATCGGCGAGCGTTTCAAATAGTTTAGATTCGCTTTCATCGAGTTTAGAAATTGAAAAAGTTTTCCCGTCGTGGTTGCTATTGAATCGCTCTCTCCTGTCACCAACCATTATACTAAAGCGCAATACTATGCGATTATCGCTTTAATATTAGTATAACTTTAGTAATAACTCTAGTTTTAGCTTGTACTCTTTGTTGTTGTTGTTGTCCGTAAAGCTTTCAGTAACAACTAAACATGATTATATACGGCGTGAATTTGTATGGTCTTACTCTAGACCTAGTGAGGAAAGCAAAATACTTGATGGAAGGAACCCTACAATAAAACAATAGTTTTTAAAAGTGTATTCTTTATTAATAAGCATAATCAAAGTACAATGTAACAGTTACTAATTAATAATTACACCAGGGAGAGGTGTTTTGATATTTTTTTCTAAATTCTTGCGGAACCCCTACAGGGGTATCGTGGAACCCTAGGGTTCCGCGGAACACACTTAGAGTATAGCTGCTCTAGACTAATATTGATAGAAACGAACAACTTAGCCTAAGACACCATATGTCAGAAGAGACAAAAATGTTTGGCTTCTCCATACAAACTATTGAATTTAAAATAGCCAATACGTATACAAAGTCATTCTGTATATAAAGATATACATATGATGAAAGTATATATACTTAATAATTGCATTATATTACCTTTTATAATTATATGTTATTAATTAACTGCTTCCGTACCGGGTTCGATTAATTTAAATAAATAAATAAAATTATTATTTACCTTATTTGTGATATTTCCCGAGTTTGGTACGCTAGAGACATTGACGAGCTTGCCACTTGTCACGATTGGCCTATAGTAAATTCGCTAAAAAATCTGCTTTTTATAAGCGTGGTTCCTGACAACCCAAGGTTTCTGTCAGAGAACGTTTTCCAGAAATGTCTTTGTGGAATAAAGTATTAAATAAATAACCGAGATGAAAGAATATAATCGTCGAAATACGGAAAAGGGTTGGTATGAAGGAAAGCATAGGGACAAAAATAAGGAAAAGCATGCTACGATGGTTCGGGCATGTTGAAAGGATGAGCGATGAAAGATTGACGAACCAGATATATAATGCGAAAGTTGTGGGTAAAAGAGGCCCTGGCAGACCGAGACTCACATATCACGATCAAATAAATAAAACACTGACTGAAGGTGCATTAAAAAGTCTTCGTAACCAAAGGGCATGTATGAAGAGGTTAATGAATGTCGACGAAGCGAAAGAGGTATGTCGTGATCGTGTCAAATGGCGCTCAATTGTCTCTGCCTACCCCGCAAGGGATCTGGCGTGAAGATATGTATGTATGTAAAGAATATAAGATATAAAAAAATAAACGTTATTGAAAGTTTAGGGCTACCAGTGCAGTGTCGGCAAAAACGTAGTTTAGCCAGTTTTCATTATGTAGGTATCCGCGTATAACACTTTGTTCAAGTCTAGTTACGTGGTGGAGATTTCTGGCACGTTGCCATATTCCAGCAGGCACGTAATATCAGCAGTTTACTAACCGATAGACTTAAATTGAACCATGTCAAACTTAATCATATTATTCTTTTTTAACTTAATTTCTGATAATTAATTTATAACATTCTCTAAAAGTCTCCTCAACTGCAAGAGATGGGCGTTCCAAACTATTTTTTTGGAAGAATAAATACATTTAATTATTATTTAATTTATTTATGATATTTCTCGAGTTTGGTACGCTGGAGACATCGACGAGCTTGCCACATGTCATGATTGGCCCATAGTAAAGTTGGCTAAATGTGAATCCGCTTATTTATAAGCGTGGTTTCTGACCACCCTGAAAGGGAAACGGTCGTGATGATACTTTACTTTACTTTTATGAAACTCAAATATTTCATGACGTGATGGTAGGTTAGTAAGAATGGTCTTCTTAAATCTACATTATGAGTATGTTAGTAGATAATGTTTTCCAGGACTTGGATGTGAAAATCATCACGGCCTCTGGAACACTGAGTCTTAGACCACACTCTAGAGAATTTGGCCTACACTCACCTCGTTAAAGTCAAGTAAAAATGTGAACTCGCTTTGATACTTTGCTCATAAAATCACCTGGATGGCTCAATTAGTAAACAGGAGGAAGATTGTGATAGGCAATAATAATCTTTTAAAATATATTTTTTTAAGCTTTGTATTTTTAAGAAAAAGGTACAAAATAAGAAAAGGCATGCTCCCTTGGTTCGGACATGTTGAAAGGATGAGCGAAGAGAGATTGACGAACCAGATATATAATGCGAAAGTTGTGGGTAAAAGAGGCCCTGGCAGACCAAGACTCAACTATCACGATCAGATAAATAAAACAATAGCTGAAGGTGCATTAAAAAGCCATCTAAACAAAAGGGCATGTATGAAGAGGTTGATGAATGTTGAAGAAGCGAAAGAGGTATGTCGTGATCGTGACAAGTGGCGCTCAATTGTATCTGCCTACCCCGCAAGGGATTTGGCGTGAAGATATGTATGTGGACTCTTAGCCAAGCGTTTGGCCAAGGAGTTGTCGAAGCGGCTGACGGAGAAATCTGGAGACAGGAAGGCTGGTAATTATTTCTGCTAACGTATTAGCCTGTCTATACAGAGGGGAAATATTGCCAGTCTTCTTGGGACTATCTCTGATGGGTCGTCTCTTAAGGACATTTTTTATTTATATTTTTTTTTATTAGGTTTAGTTTATAGTTATTTAATTTGATTATTTATATTTAGGTAGTTTGTAATTATTATTTTATCTTTTGAAATATTTTTACGAATATAAATGATATAATTAACAAATCGTTGAAATCGTTATAAATATTTTTGCTATTAATCTATGGCTATAAATAGGTATATGAAAGTGAAAATGTGTCCTAAATGTTCGTCATTTTATTTCCTAAACAGTTGAAAATCTTTAAAATATTGGATTGTGCGAGCGAGAAGTATGCAAAATCATTAAGTCATTTTCGTTAATTACTAGCGACAATATTTCCCTAGGTAATTGAGTCGGTGACGAGCATTAATCCAATATGCCTAATAGCTTACATTGTTAGGCTGGAGGCAAACGTAGCAAACATACATATACTATATCTAAATTTTCGCTTCGAGCATTACTCAACAAATCAAGCTAATTCTCGTAAATAATTATTACCCCAATGAGCTGAGGTGACTTGGTTGTAAGAACGCTTTGCTTAAAATTCGAAAAGGCCGCTGTTCAAACCCCGGCATGTACCACTAAGATATGTCACTTGTGGAATCGGTCATTAAAATTGACATCGGACCCTCGCAAACCCAGACGGCTGCATGGCGAGTGTTACGGATTAAATAGCCTTTATTTACTTTGTTTATTGTAAAAAGAAAAAGTTGTAGTCATAGCAACAATGGCATATCTATAAGTTGATTTGGAAGAAAAAAAAATTGCAAGATGTGAAAA
Organism: Tinea semifulvella; assembly: GCA_910589645.1. Lineage (NCBI taxonomy): Eukaryota > Metazoa > Arthropoda > Insecta > Lepidoptera > Tineidae > Tinea > Tinea semifulvella. The sequence goes on from OU342599.1 coordinate 11,990,008, forward strand.
TGCTTTTTATTATTTTATCAAGTCCTGATGATGTCGAGCGAGTGTATAGAACTCTGTATTCTAAAAGCTTAGACGACTTATACTGAGCACGACAAATGACATTGCGCTCACCTGATGGTGAGGTCCAAGAATAGAATCAAATCCATCCCTACTATTATGTCGACCTATCAAAATGTTTTGTCACACTTCGCTTGAAGGACTCCAGGTTATAGGAACGAGAAAAGACACTGTAACATGAGAGCATTTCACATATTCAGCATGGGACAGATATAATAATAATAAATAGGTTGAGCTCAGCTGCATATGCTGTCAGAAAGATTAGGCAGCTGACTGATGTGGCAACAGCAAGACTAGTATACTTCGCCTACTTCCACAGCATTATGACTTATGGTCTCATAATGTGGGGCTCAGCGGCAGATTTAGACTCTATTTTTATTCTCCAGAAAAGAGCCATTCGAGCAATTTATGGCCTGAAATATCGAGACTCGCTCAGAAGCATATTTCCTGACATTGATATAATGACATTGCCTTCACAATATATATTTGAAAATATTATATATGTAAGGAATAATTTAAAGTTATTTAAAAAAAATGGAGACATGCAGTCTCGCAAATTAAGAAATGCTGACAAGCTTTATATTCCTAAATTTAGGCTTCAAAAAACAAATAAAAGTTTTGTGATTAATAGTATTAAACTATATAATAAATTACCAAAACCTGTAACAGAATTAGGGGAAACAAAATTTAAGAGTAGTATTAAGAAAATTCTAATTGCAAAAGCATATTATAAAATTAATGATTTTATTAATGACAAAGATGTGTGGAATATTGCCGCTCTGCAAAGATTAGAGAATTAGTTAATAGCACATTAGGTTCTTTTTTAATAAACTGTTTTTATTTTTGATTTATTTTACAGTTATGTAGAAATATTTTGAATGTAACAATTAGTTACTAATACATTATTGACTAATTAGTAAATACTGTTTATTGTGATACAGTAATATTTTTTATTACCTTATTATTATAATATAATTAGTTTTTATGTAACATTTAGTTACTATTATGTATTTATTATTTTATTAACTAATATATAAGTTTGTTAACGGAATTGCACGGCAACATTTGGGTACTTAGGAAGTAATTGTTATGTTTAGCTTGTGTGTGTCTCGAAGGTCATTCTTAGTGTTCAGGTTCTCATGGTGTGGCGTGTCCGGTGGTCGCCCCTTCCTTAGAAGGTCATTGCAGTGGTGGCACGTGTGTCGGGTCCCGGTCCGCACCCTAAGGGCCTGGTTGAGCGGGGGGATGGCTGGCACATGCGTTATGTCCGTGATCGGGTGCTGCTGTGGGGGCCTGGGACCTCTGCCGGACACGTTCAATTTATTGTTCTTAAATTAACAGAGGTTTTTGCGTTTTGTCGACTTTCGGGTTGCACATAGGCATGTAGTCTACCTTAATTCTGACTTGCCTGGTGGGTTACTGCTGTACCAGGTATTGTTTTCTCATAGGTACTGATAACTAAATTTAAAAGGTTATTAATTGATCGTTGTGGTGCAGTTCTGTATATGTTTTATTTTGTAAATCTGATATAGCTGAGTTTTCCTTGCAGATTCCTTTCTCAGTAGATTAAACATTAACAGGTCACTGGAATTTGCTAAGCTGCTGGTCTTCTGCTAACAGCTTACTTATTGGACCACTTTGCTGCTTAGTCTTCTACTAGCAGGAGTAGAATCATTCAAAATTTCATCATTAATGACGTTTCATAAATGCCTGTAATAGGTTTACGTGAATAAAGATATTTTGACTTTGACTTAAAGTTACACAATGTATGACAATAAAAGACGAAAATAATAGAAGCAAAAAAAACAACACATAAGCAAAACAAAAAATAAAAAATGAAAGGATATAAGGGGCAGAAATAATATTAAAAAATTACATAATAATAAACAAAGCTATAATATGACCAATATTTAGTTGGATATTTATATAATATTTATTATACAATGTACAACTTGCCCCCGGTGTTACTGTTACCACTAGACCACGGAGGCGGTCTTCGAGATTCTTCAATTTTATATGTATGCGTAGGGATAGTGGCTACGGTATGAGTGTATATATTTTGGCCTGTGCGTGTGGTTTGATTGTGAATTAGAGAAGAATAAGGATGTGGAGCTCCTCAGAATACTCCCCGTAGTATAACTTGTAGGACACGCTTAGGGGGTCCACGTTTCGACGAAAATGCAGCGATCTATTGTTTTAGACACAGTAGTGCCGTCCACTATCCGAGTCGCCTGCTTCTGCAAGACATTAAGATCATCTGTACGGTCTTAGGGTTTTAAAATTTTACAAATATTTAGCTTTTTGGATTTGTCCCCAGCCTTTTATGTCTATGGATGGGAATAAACCCGCTATCTATTTCAGTACGCACATACATATTTGAAACAACATATTCAGAAGTGTAAACGAAATTTCAATTTAGTTTAGTTGTTAAAGAAACAGTGTTATTATTGTCGGGAACTGTGGATCTAGTCTGTTAAGGCTCGTCAATATCAACCGCTACATATATATTCTTATATTTAAATAAATAAGCTAAAATTTAGACCTTTAAAAGATCTTAAAGTTACCTTCATGCTGTTATGTTAAATAACAATAAATGTTGTAATTGTTAGTTTTAAAACAATCATTAAAATTACATTATTTCATAAAAGATGTTTTTTTTTAATCTGTCATATAATTAATATCAGCCTGTATCTCTCCACTGCTGAATATATGCCTTCCTCAAGGCTAGCCATCTCACACAATCTCAGGTCATCCGTTCATTTGGCGGCATCATCCCATTCTACCTCTTCCTGTACGTGGTCTCCACTCCATCGTACATCGGTTCTACGACAGACGTATTTAGCTCATTGCCACTTCAGCTTGCTAATTTTGAAAGCTGGTAAATTTGATTCTCTGACGGATATCAAAGTTTTGGACTCAGCAACTTTGAACTTATGGACTAGACCCACTATCAGTGTCCACATTTCTGCCCCATACGAGATTACTGGAAGAATACACTGGTTAATAAGTTAAAATTTTGAATAGGTAGTTTTTTTCTGATTGTGATGGCATGCTCTAAATCAGTCGCATGAAGGATAACTGCATTAACAGCATTGAAGTGAAAAAGCAACTTGTTAAGACGACATGGCAAGATCAGTGACTGATGACAGTTGTCAGCTGGTGTCTGTGTTTCGTATTCCATTGGCCGGTCTATGATTTTTTTTTAAAAACCCCTGACTTTCGGACATCAAAAATAAAAAGGATATTGACACAGTCAGATAAACAAACTTATAACTGCTACTTTTCTTTGGATTTAAAAAAAAAGTATTTGAGAAAAGCTGATGTTTGTAAAATTGATTAGAAATTGTGAGTCGCCGCACGCACGGCTGGGAAACAGCAATATTTCAGCCGGGCTGTCGAAGGTGGTAAACACGGCATATTATTGACTGAACCCCACCTCTCAATATGTACTACCATACGTGCCTCCATTCCAATAACGTGCCACGGGAATATAACCCTTAAACCGTAAATAGTTCTTTAATATATATTTTTTTGCATTTTTTTTCTTTGTCATAAAAAAGCATAATTTGATATAGAAAAGTGTATTAGTTTCCGATAAAAAATAATAATCCATGTTTAACAGTTTGTTAAATTCTTTCTTCTTTTCTTCTTTCAAATGGATGGATGTAATTGGTTGCAAATAAACTCATGTCAAATGCCATTTTTTTCTTTCAAGGAGAACTAATATAGCAAGCATGCCGTGTTGATATATATAAAAATAACACCGTTTGAAACAAGACTTACTTAATATATCTGAACCTACCACTATAAGCACTGTGACAGGATTCCTAATACATAAGAATAGAATTAAAAAAAAAAAAAAACAATATAAATAAAATATGTTTTTCTAATCAATGTAGGTTAGACAATTAATTGGCGTCTACAATAACAATTTAATTATAGGAATGCAACAGGAAATTATTTAATTTACATACACCGTTAATTTGTTCATGCACGGAAATTGGTAAAAACATCATCATCACCCCCACGGCTGGCTGACCGAGGATATATAAATAACAAGACAGAGAATTCTTTAAAGGATATCTCGGTCATGAGGAATTACAATATTTTTTCACTGCCAGCATCCCATAGTATGGTAACTGATAAATTTTATTATCACATAAAATTGTATTCGAAGTAAATTAGTATACAGTACAGTACAGCTCCTAGAACACAGCGTCCTAGATCTCCACTGCTGGAGAATTTGGCCTACACTCGCCACGCTGGCCAGACGGCTTGGCGAAGATATTATATGTCAATGTTTAATGACAATTTATGAACGATTCTACAAGTTGGTATTAATGGAACCGGGACCGACGGCTTAACGTGTTCTCCGAGGCACGGGAACAGTGATGTTGTAAATCTATGATTGATTATGGTGTTTAAACCGACCGTTGTAGGATTTAAGGAACGCGTTCTTAGATTCGAACCACCACCGCGCCTATATATTCGAACCACCACCGCGCCTATATATTCGAACCACCACCGCGCCTATATATTCGAACCACCACCGCGCCTATATATTCGAACCACCACCGCGCCTATATATTCGAACCACCACCGCGCCTATCTATTCGAACCACCACCGCGCCTATATATTCGAACCACCACCGCGCCTATATATTAATTTATATTAGTATACATTAAATATATAATAAAAGCAACCTAAATAATAAAATGAAAAGATGTCCTCTAGAGACGTCCCATCCGAGATAGTCCCAAAGAGACTGGCATCATTTGCCCTCTGTATAGCGAGGATAATACGTTAGCATAAATAATTGCCAGCTGTCTCCGGACCTTTCCGTCAGCCGCTTTGACAACACCTTGCTGACAGGCGCCTTGCTGAAGGTCGCCATGGGCCCAACGTATAGTTCACTAGTATACCTATTTCATAGGCGGATTTGCTATGCTGCTGGTCTTCTGCTCACAGACGGACAGCGGAGTCATCCAGGCCCGGATGTTCAATTCAATGGTCAATTTTGCTCGGGAGATTGTTCCATAGATTTGTGGCAGAGGCTACGAAGGAGTTGAAAATATATCCAGTATCATTATAACGTGAAAGAAGAGAATTGTAGGGGTGCGAAGAAATTTGTCGTGGTAAGAAGAGAGATAGGCAAACTGACTATACTTAAATATGCAGAAGACATGTTAAGGTGCGAGAACAAATGAAGGTTTGTAGAGATTTGTGCCAGTCTCATGTAGTTTAGGAGGTTCAATCTACAACTAGTATAGGAGACAGGACCACATTTCTTCAACTAACGCGTCTATTCCTGAACGCTTTACGATACCAATTCGATCGGAGTTTACATCTCATGGTTATAATATAAGTAATAATTTAAAAAATATATATTTTAATTTATTCACTAAAATACGACTGTAGACTAATAATGCATTTTCAAACGTAGCTATAAGCTAGGTCATATTGAAAGCTGTACGTTTATTTCTTAAAAAATATCATTCCGCAATACCGCGCTCAATAAATAGATTATATATAACACATGTGAGTATGTTTTTCATATTTGTATAAGTCATATAAAATAAAATACATATCTTTGAAGCTTACTTAATACAATAGCGATTAATGCTAATCATATTATTTCTAATAATGACATACATACTCGTACATATCTGCACGCCAGATCCCTTGCGAGGTAGACAGAGACTATTGAGCGCCACTTCACACGATCACGACATACCTATTTCGCTTCGTCGACATTTATCAACGAAATGAAATATTTTATTTGCTAAAAAACCTCTTTCTGATATGTGAGTCTCGGTCTGGCAGGGCCTCTTTTACTCACAACTTTCGAATTATATATATGGTTCGTCAACCTTCTTGGCTCATCCTTACAACATGCCCAAACCATCGTAGCATGCCTTTGCTTATTTTTGTCACAGTGCATTTTTGCATGCGTATTTCGACGTTACGTATGCGGTCCGCCAAAGTAACGCCGTAAAATCGACACAACGATCTTATTTCTACTGCATTAGACTCAATTCTATTGAATGTATGTGTATATCCATGTCGGAAGCGAGACATGGATATACACATACATCAGTGTTGGTACCAACATGGCATTGTGTATGGCGAACCGAGCTTTGTCACTAACATTTCGACTGCCGATCAGTGACCCTATGGCACTGTTAACACTATTTTCCGCTTTTACTCTTCTTTCAACGTCCCTATCGTACTTCCCATCCGCAGTTAAAACACTACCCAGATATATATTATATACTTGTTCTAGAGTTTCATCATCAATCTTTATCTTCACGGCTGTCTTCCTTCTTCTTTCAAACCACCTTGGTTTTTCTCGGATTCAATAATCAATACAATAAAAATAATGTTACGTAGCAAATATTTTTTACATTCAATAAATCTCCAATTTAGATTGCTTTTAATGATCTATGCAGTAGAAAGAAACACTGGAACTATTGCATATTATTATTACATTATTGTACTCAAGTAATCGATTTAAATTTAAATTTAGAACGTTACCGATTTGATAATAGGCAGCTCCATTTGCTGACAAGGGTCCGAAGTGTTATTGCTGGCAAATCGGAACCGCACACAATCTTTTGCAGGGTTCATACATATTAATGAAGACCTAACATTCGTCCTGGGATCACTACTATCAAATTCAGAACATTTCAACGTTTATATTGAACACGACATGTTGCTTTGCGCCCACTTAAGCGTGTAGTAGACACGTGTTCTAATTGCTTCCATCAATCTCTACCTCCGAATACTGCATGTGACTATTTGACGGGCGAAGCCGGGTCAAACTGAATAAATGTCAAAATACTCGTGGATATATATATATATATATATATAAAATTACGCGCACTACACTACTACGTATCCCTTCCGGGATGGTCAGAAACCAGGCTTTTAAAGAAGCAAATTCACATTTAGCCAACTTTACTATAGGCCCTTCATAACAAGTGACAAACTCTCTAGCGTACCAAACTCAAAAAATATCACAATTAAATTAAATAAATTATTGTGTCCCGACCAGGAATCCAACCCCGTTTCCTCCGCGTCTAAATTAATTATGGCATGGACCAGATTTAACTCGAATATATCTTTTGTTATATTTTGTACGAAAATCTTGTCGCATTTGGATATTAAAATAATATTTATTTAAAGACAGAGCTTGTAACAAACAGATATAAAACGACATTGTCATTGTTCAAAGGAATCCTTTCTTTTAGCTTATTTTCATTTTAGTCGAATAAACACAGTATCGAAGATGTTAAAAGAAAGGAAACCGTCTTCAGCCCAAAAACCAGTCTACTGAAAAATCCACGGCTACAGCGACAAGATTTATAGAATACGAGTACTGTATTTATTTACAACTAAAAATATATAATTTATTTTAATAAAGAAGCAAAACTTTACTATATGCCGATCATGACAAGTGGCAAGCTCGTCGGTGTCACTAGCGTACCAAACTCGGGAAATATCACAAATAATTCATTGTCTCCGACCAGGATGCAAACCCGTTACCTCCGCGTCTAAATTCACAAACTTAACAGCTAGACCACGGAGACAGTAGTGCCTATAGTAGAAGTTGATTAAATATGAACCAGTGATCTGATAGTTAACGCGAAGGTGCCGGGTGCGATTCTTGGTCGACAACATAAAAATATTTAATTGGTACTTAACGTAAGACATCGACGAGCTTGCATTTGCCATGTAGTATTCTCATATGATGGACCTATAGTAAATTTTATAGTTCCTGACCACCCCGTAATTGTAAAGTTAGCTAAATATGAACTTGTTCCTTATAATAAGTAGAATAATTTAAATCGGCCTAGTAATTCTAAAGATAATCTTTAACAAGCAATTTAAATCTTCATTCTTAAGAAAATGTGTAATAAGAACCAGGAACTAAAAAAAACATACACACATTATATCCGGTCGTTTTACCACCAAATGTATCAAACCAAAAACATCGGGTAACAATTAATTGCCGGCCACTTTAGAACACGCCATTTCCTCATTCTTAATCTGTAAAACCAAATAAATAAGTAAAGTACATGATTGTTTACTATGAATAATTAGATTTGATTCTAATAATTGGGTAAACAATTGGCATAACTTATAAGGACCAGCCAAATACATTAATTGACGAATATATTTCAGTTAAGCTTGTGCATTCCACTCGCACAATCCAATATTTTTAAAGTTATTTTAAGTATGTACTTTTGAAAATCGATGGGACTACCAAAAAACTATCCATACATATCTTCACGGCAGATCCCTTGACAGGCAGAGACAATTGAGCGCCACTTGACATGATCACGATATATACGAATACATACCTCTTTCGCTTCGTCGACATTTATTCATTAGTTATTTAAGTAGTTAAGTGGTTTCTGACCACCCCGAAAGGGAAACGGGCGTGATGATACATATAAACATGTGTAAACTGTACATTTAGTGTTCCTTCCGATTTAGTAAATGGTACTGTACATCTCTGCGACCCGTGACTCACCCAACATAAGGCATCAGCAGAAAATCAGCGCTGCAGCCTCGGCTGTAGCATATGCTGAGCTGACCACCTATTTATCTCCACACCTGTATGTATGTTTCGGTATATAGAATAGGCTTACATTTATACATTTAAATTTATTCCTTGCATATATTGTTTTGTAACCATTGTAATTGTTGCGATAAATAAAGTATTTTCTTTCTTTGTTCTTAGTTTGTAAGTTAGTTGTACTTGCTTGCAGCAGTAATGTTGTGCCTAACATACATGAACATGGATTATTGCCTGTTTACGGTCCAACCATTATTACCACTTTGATTAGTACATATATGTTTTGATAATTGTATTGATTTTATTAGTTCTGATCCAAGTTGTTACAAGCGAACCAAAGGGATTAAACATTTCGTTTTTTTTTTTTTTGATTCCTTGACCTATTCATACATGTCCTTTTGTTACGAAATCTTTTTAATGTAAGGTACACCTAGTGTTTTTTTTTTTTTTTATAAATAAAATGTTTTACAAATAAAAATTGACATTTGCTTTGAACCTTATCTCCCGAAAAAGTAGTCTGTGTATCAGGAGATATGTACTTACAGCTGATTGATACATTTAATCGTGTTATGCAAGTCTCGGGCTGCCAAATCTTCTTTTACCCACAACTTTCGCATTATATACCTAGTTCGTCAATCTGTCTTCGCTCATCCTATCAACATGCTCGAACCACAGTAGCATGCCATTAATAAAAAAAAACTCTCCAAGACACCTTAAAGACATCCGTGGATATATATATAAACAGGACGATTGGCAACCCTATATGGATATCTGCATAACGTCTATGGGTAAATTACGCGCCACTGTGTCTACCTCTGTAGATGATGTAATGCTATAATAATAACTAATAACACATCGGCCTTCACCTAGCAATACGGCGGAAATGATCGCGTGCAACTTTTTCTACTAGACTTTAGAAAATGTCACGTTATAACATGAATTTGTACCTAAGAAACGTGTTTTATTTTATTCATGAAGTTTATTGCAAATTATAATCGACGAACATAATGCTGTACGAGGTTTTTTTATTAGATCGAGGATAGTGAAATGCATGGGTGTCGCCAAGTTTATATAGTATTGCAGAGCTGAGAACTTTACACTTGGTAAGCCTGTTTCAAGCGGTGTAATATTTTTTTAAATATCACTATGGCAAGCTTACAATATTAGTTTTCCTTAAAATTGGCATTTGACATCATTGTCAATGACACATACTTTCAACAAGAACAACCTATGGTAGGCGGACTGATGGTGGTAATTAGCCCAGTCTACTGAAGCGGGGAAGTATCCACGTACACGTTTCGGGATCAGGCTCAAATTGCCGTTATGCCCATTCAAGCCGGCCGCGGCATAGTGTTCAAAGTCAAAATAAATTTATTCACAGGCATTTATGAAACGTCATTAATTTAATTATTTTGAATGATTCTACTCCTGCTAGTAGAAGACTAAGCAGCAAAGTGGTCCAATAAGTAAGCTGTTAGCAGAAGACCAGCAGCTTAGCAGATTTCAGTGACCTGTTAATGTTTAATCTCAGTGAAAAAGGAATCTGCAAGGAAAACTCAGCTATATCAGATTTACAAAATAAAACATATACATAACTACACCACAACGATCAATCACTGTTAGAGACTGATGTCAGTTATGAGTGTCTGATTCCAATTGCTAACATTATAATGTGCTAGTATAAAAAAAAAACACTTTCCGAATTTGTGACCTTTGACCTTTCTGGAGACCGACTAGTCAAAATTTTTTTTAAACAAAATAAAACATACTGCAACGTGGTAATGCAACCTTGGTACTTTTAGTCATGAAAGTATCGTTGGTAGATAGATAGATAAATTCTTTATTGCACAATAAACAAAAACACATTTAAATGTACACAGGCGAACTTAATGTCTGATGACATTTTCTACCAGCTAAACCTGTTATAAATTATTATGTACTATTTTTTAACAATGATAGTTATTTTAAAGATATATTTGAAAATGTACGATTGTGCGAGCGAGAGCGTAAAATCCATATTAATTTTAAAAAAACTCAAAACAAAAAACAGAAAAAAGCATTTGTTTTTTCTTGGAAGTTAATCAATCCATTTATCAAGTAGGACAACAAAATAAAAGTAAAGTATCATTACGACCGTTTCCTTTTCGGGGTAGTCAGAAACCATGCTTATAAATAAGCGGATTCACATTTAGCCAACTTTACTGTAGGCCAATCATAACAAGTGGCAAGCTCGTCGATGTCTCCAGCGTACCAAACTCGAGAAACATCACAAATAAATTACGAGTAAATATTAATTAAATTTATTTATTTACATTAATAAATATTTTTGTGTCCCGACCAGGAATCGAACCCGGTATCTCCGAGTCTAAATCCACGGACTTAACCGCTAATCCACGGAGGCAGACAACAAAATAAAAAAAAACATTAATACGTAAGAAGCGAGAATATTCGAAATTTCAGACTTATCCAGTTTATTTTCCAGGAAGGATGACAGATAAAAATTGAAGATCAGTTACCGTTTCCACCCTATATTATCTTAGATAGAAAAGTTCTTAGAAGCCGTAAAATTTGCGTGTACATTAAACACGCGGAATTGCGTGTTAATATGACCGCAAAAGGTGATTTTGACGAAGATGGATTTAGAATTTGCGCGCACCGACCGCAATTTAAGTTACACTATATGGTTAATATTATTTCTAGAAAGCAGGCTACTTTACCGTTGAACTAAACTTTCCTTTGCACGTAATATGCAGCAGTCTTACCTGTAATTAAAAGAAAATATACATTTAATATGTGTTGGAAAAGTAAGAAAAAAAATTATGTTATTTTTATTTTTGTTCATTTATTTATTCAAAACTGCCTCCGTTGCCTAACGGTTAAGTCCGTGGATTTAGACTCAGAGACATCGACGAGCTTGCCACTTGTCATGATTAGCCTATAGTAAAGTAGGCTAAATGTGAATCCGCTTATTTATAAGCATGGTTTCTGACCACCCCGAAAGGGAAACGGTCGTAATGATACTTTACTTTTTTTTTACTTTTATATTTTGATTTTGACCGTATCTCTTGTTTTATAAACCGCTTTTTTTAGGCCCATCATGGCAATTGGCAAGTTCGTTAATAAAAAATAAATATCTCTAGCGTACCAGATTTGAAAAATGTAACAAAAATTTTGAGTAATTTATGGTCTGCCTATACTATGGTGAGTGCTCTGAAGAGCTCTATAACCTAATTCATTCCTCTCCATTCCGCAACTGAACCACACGCACAGAATATGCACCCACATACCGTAGTCACTATCCCTTCGCGTACCTATAAATTATAAAATATAAAGTATCACTCATTTTAAAATTTATTATTATGCATTATTGCATTTTTTTTTAAATTCTGTTACTTTTACAGCATATCATAGTGGCCCAATTCCCGACAATATAAAATTAAACACATTGTATACAAAAAGTAGTAGGTACCGAGAGAAGACGCACTTACGTAAGCTGATTTATTCTGTAAACAATGCTTGTTCCCATGGTTTACGATGATAGGAGACGAAATTGGGCAACAGCATTGATTAATATGCAAGGTCTGGGCATTCATCAACGTCGGTTACACTTTATAAATTTATTGAATACCTATCATATTTCCTTCTCATACGCACTGAGGGCAGGATGTGTCTATCTCATTCTGAGAATGACTAGAAAATTAATAAAATATGAACGTTACTCCATCTACAGGTGGAGATACAGCACTCTCGTTGTATTTTATAAGCTTTTATTCAACTTGCAATGTTTGTTCGGGTCAAATCATTCAATTGTTTTTTAAGTGAGTTGAGCGAATGAGTTGAAATTTTAAATACACATTGCGTGTTATTCTAAATAAGTCGTATTTGTAGTAGTTGCGAATTTAGACACTTACATTTCATAATTCCACTTTTCAAGAGACCTACCACTCATTATTTTACCATTGACATTGTCCTGGATTACAACGCACTAAATAGATGTTTCTATTAGTTTTTCAAGTAAGAAAGATTATTGTTATAAAAGGGACATAAAGTTGGCAATAAATGCCCGGGTCTTCACACAGATTTCAACGATCAACTGTTCGCACCATAGAATAGGGACGTTGATATCATGCAACGACAATTGTAACTGATATTTCTGCATAAAATGGCGAAATTAGCACAAGCATTAGCGTTTCGTTGTACAGAAATCTGTCATTTTAATGAAGTTTAAAATACTACACATATTATAGTCAGATATAACAACAAAATACCAGAAAAACATGGATAAAATTTATTTTCCATTTTATTAAAATCAAATAATTTATTCAGTAAATAGGTAATTTATTTGGCACTTTTACAAGTACACTATTAAAGTTTCTATTAAACTATACGAAGAATAATAATATAATCTACTAGTGATCAAAACAAAACGATATTATGTATATCGACTGAACAACTCAATAATAGGTAATAAAATTAGAAATGTACTATATATATAAGTTACAGTAAACCAAAAAAACATCGGAACTCCTCCGCAGAGTTCTGTTCTGTTTTAATGTTATAGTTTAAATAATATAAAATCTCTTTGGCTTGTGTTCCACTATTGCCACTTCGTTTATATGTAACTATATATGTAATAATATTATGTTTATATATAATAATATTACCCAATTTCTAGATTAGTATTTTATGGCAATTTTTATGTTTTATGTTTAAGTTAGTTATAGTTTATTATTATTATTTTCTTTTCTAAAGATCTGTTTAAATTCATCATACATAACTTTTAAGCAAATAGTGGAACCTATGTTGGCAGAGGCAATTTAATTTGTTTTTTTTTTTAAATGATCTGGGAATATAGCTGTAAGGTTTATCGTATAATATATAAATAAATGTTTAATATAATATGATGTGACTTTTTTTAAAATAAATAAATTATTTATTCCCTTTGGTTCACTTGTAACAAATTCGATTTCAGCACTAATAAAATAATATCTTAACAATAAAATAAACCAAAAAATAGTTTGGAATTATCTTATACAAAAATTGCATAACTATTAATTCCTACCATATCAGAATATAAAGTACAAAAAACGTTTTACGAAAACATATGATTAATAAAGTTGTTGTTGTAAAAAAAAACCCTCCAATTGCAACTTGTAACTCCTTGAAGATTTTTTTTTAAATATTTCCGGTGAGTAATTTCCTTTTTTATGGATAAAAACATAATTTAATTTCATGCAGTATTCATTAATAATAAGCAAAAACTCTGGTTATACGGGTTAGGTTAGGTTAAAAAACATGACACGTGTGAGAAAATCACAAGAATTAATAATTTGTAAATGCCAACCGCTTTACAACCATGTATTAAATCGAACCTTTGATTTTTTAAATAGACTCATGCATATACCAAAGACATATAAAATAATAGACACGCTGGCAATGCAGTTTTCTGTGAGAAAGTTATTATAAAAGTAGGGGTAGTCAGAAACCACAGTTTTTTTATGTAGCGGATTCACATTTTGCCAACTTTACTAAAGGCCCATCATGACAAGTGGCAAGCCCGTCGATGTCTCTAGCGTACCAAACTCGGAAAATATCACAAATAAATTATTGTATTTCGACCAGGAATCGAACTTAGCGTCTAAATCCATGGATTTAACCGCTAGACTACAGATGCAGTTAATTAATATACATATATTTTTTTATTATTTACTTCCGCTTCCTCGCCAAGCCGTCTGACCAGCGTGACGAGTGTAGGCCACATTCTCTAGATATTATATAGATAAAGAGATAGCTCCAGCAGTAGAGGTCTAGGACGCTGTGTTCTAGGGGCTGTAATGATGATGATGATGACTTCCGCTTATGTATCCCATTGTATTATTTAATATAAATATGTAGATTCCTCATATATCTACTTGGTTCTTCTTATAATAATTAACTTTCTATCCCTTAACGCTGAGTTCGATTCCTGTTTGGGACTACACCTTGAAGATCATCGACGAGCTTGCCAATTGTCTTATGAAATTGTCATCGTGGGCCTTTAGTAAAGTTGGCTAAATGTGACTCGGCTTCTTTCACAGCGTGGTTTCTGACCACTCAGAAAGGGATACGGTCGAAATAATACTTTACTTTTATTTTATTAACTATATACTAATATTAGGTATTGTCCGTTTTTTTTAAGGCTTGCATTTATTTTTACGTCTATGTTATATTTTTAGGGGGCTCTGAGCAACGGACAGGGCACTAAGTCACGGTTCGGAACACACCCTCCACCTGAACTAGGTAGGTACTTTTATTAGCTTTGGCTTTATGCAGAAGGTATCATATTGAGTGACTAACTTATTTAGGGAGACAGTAACTAGTATTGAATCACGGAATACAATACGGTCATCTCGTTTTTAGCCTTAAAGCGTGAAATAGCTACATAAACGTGTGACACTTTAAAACTGACATCTCACACATTAGTATGCGTTTTCTGAGCACAAATAATATATTTGTTTCCATTTTATACTTAAATGTAATTAAAACAACCCTCTACCTATGATTAGCTAATTACAGACATATTATTTTGAATTTAAAAATGTTTGGCATTTAGAAATGTTATGACTGACATTTCACTGCATTAGTATCTTGTATTATGTTTCTTGGTTAGTGTGTACTAACCAAGTGAAATAAAGAAACACATAAATTTGAATCAAGAGGTGGGTTATAAGCTATCTTCATCGTGGAATCCAGTAATCAATAGGTTTCGACGCCGGGAAAAATCGCCCGGTGTCTCCAAGGAGTTGTAAGTGTCGTGATTTCTAAAAACTTTTAAAGTGATAAGTGGGTAGGTTTACATCTACCGCCCAGTATGTACGAGATACACCGCATAGCTCCAGTCGGCCCGTGACCACGGCCAATGCAACTTGGCTGAAACGTCGGGAGAAATATGTCTCTAAGGAAAATCGCGTAAAGACCCATTAAAATTATAAAAACTATAGTGTGTAAAAAAAAACAAGTATCATTTCGGGGTGGACAGAAACCACGCTTATAAATAAGCGGATTCGCATTTAGCCAACTTTACTATAGGCCAATCATGACAAGTGGCAAGCTCGTCGATGTCTTCAGCGTACCAAACTCGAGAAATATCACAAATAAATATTAATTAAATGTATTTTATTACATTAATAAATATTTTTGTGTCCCGATCAGGAATTGAACCCAGTACCTCCGAGTCTAAATCCACGGACTTAACCGCTAGACCACGGAGGCAGTTATAGTGTGTAAATTGATAATAAAGCGTAATGTGAAAGATGACGTCATAAATATATTGCAATCTATTTCGAGATGGACCTTCCGCAACATATTTCTGGAGAATTTCAAGAATTTTTAGCGTTCCAATAAAGTGTATTAAGGAAAATGGATATTTGATGTAATGTAAAATCAGCAATTCGCTGAATTCTTTTCAAATACAATGCCGTTAAACTAAATTATGTCATTACAATCAAGATACTATGAAGTGCTGGCAGTGTGACAGGATGGGTAATGCGGAGTTATGATATCCCATCAAATATCCATTTTCTCAGCGAGCCAACTGCCAACTCTTTAAAAACAACTGTATTTACTTTTATATTCAATTAAGTATGAAACCAATGCGTTGTAAGATATATCAGATCCCACGCCAGTTTTTCACTCGAGAGAAATGTGGACATAACTTTAGTATAATTAGTTTCGCGTGACAGCAAATGGAATACTATTAGTTTCACATCGATAAACGTTTCTGCGAGCATTTCTCAACTCTAATCAAAGATAAAATATGAATGTTTAATTAAAATTATTATTCTGAACAGATTGAGTGCAATGCTCTTAAGGTGGACAGGACCGAGACCTGAGACAGAGATAGGAGATCGCAAGCGTCACGTATATATAATAGACAAGACGTCTTCGCCCTTACAAAGCCTAATGAGAAGTTAGACTCGCGGTCTCCTGCCTCTGTCTTTGTGGCTGCTTAGCATTGTAAATAGTAACTTCAGCGGCGGTGGATACAACACCACCGTCCCCGTGTCTCGAAGTGTATGTTAAGCCGTGGGTCTTGGTTCCACATAACAACTTGTGGAATTGTTAATAAATTGTCATTAAAAATAGACATCGGATTCACGCCAAACCGTCTGGCCAGAGTGGCGAGTGTATTTTTATTTTATTTTATTTGGGTAACTCACAGCTAATACAATAGATTAAAGACTATGATAATGACTACAAGCTAAATTAAGAGTTACCACACATAACAAAAATACAAGCAAAAAACAAAAAAGAAAAACCAAAAGTAATAAAAACTAAACCAAAAATAGTTATTCATTTAGAGTTACGAAATTGGAAATTATTTTGCTCCTCACGGAATAAATGCTGTCACAAAATAAGTCAATGTCTTAATGGTTACTTAGTAAGTTAAACAACGATACTGCTCTAGGTATATATGCTGCTGTAGGCAATATTCTCCAGATAAATGTTCTGGAAGGCCATCTCCAATAGGGGAGGTCTGACGCTGTGTTCTAGGGGTTGTAATGAATAAATTATCCACCCCTACTGCACCAGCAGAGAGCACCGTAGCCAAACCCTACAGCAGCTGATATTTATCGGAAGGTAGTCCAGTCCCAATACCACCAGGCTATTAATTTGAGTACAACATGATGAATACACGGAAGAAGTAGTGGCCTAATTTGTTTAAATTTAAGTTGAGATTTATGGGCCACGTAGTATAATAATAATAATTATTAGGCTGCTTAGAAAGACAATTAAATAGTAAAAAACAAAACAAAAACGACTTTAAAACTATACCTATACAAACTTAAAAATAGATAAATTAATATTTTAATTTCTTCAAACAGAGCCTCAAATGACAATCAACAGTTATTTTTATTATAATTGTTCAAAGGCCCATTTAATAGATACTGAATAGCATGTGGTGGCCTATATAAGGTGCAGCATCTAATTTCTGCCTTAATTTTAGGTGAAAATCCATGTATGTATTATTCCTAGCACTGTTGGCTATCCTAATAAATAAATAACAGTGAGAATATGACAAGCACACCAGACCTTTGTTTAAAAAAATCGTATATCTACACTACCTACCAAACTCCTCACAATATTAGTAAGTGTATATATATGTATGTTTATGTTATGTATAGTATTGTAACGCCTCAAAAACTGTGGCGCTACCTAGGACTTAGGGACGTCATCCCCAACGTCTCAGCTTCTAATTAATATTTTTTTTTTTTGGTTCTCTTCTCCCGTTGGAAGATGAATGAGATGATAGGGAAGGCAAAGGGTCTAGCCCATACAGCCAAGTCTGACGTAATATATCTTTCTTTTTCATGAGTTAATGAGGTCATCATCAAATTCTAGATGCTGCAGAATTTGATGCTTTTCTTGGAGTCACTCGTGGAACCATCCACTGCTCAAACACGTCGGGTAAAATATGGGAGTTGACAGCGCGGGAAAACCGCAAAAAATAAACTGCAACTTGTGCCCCATATTTAAAGTCCAATTTATCGTTTTCCATAATTATTCACATTGTAGCACATTATTAAACAAAACAACACCACTTTTGACCAATAATATCCACAGTAAATTAATTTACAAAACAAAAACTTGCACTTGACAGAACTCTCGCTTCTAATTAAATACAAAACGTCAGTCTGACATTTGACGATATTAGACAAGATTTTGCATCGGGAAGGAAGTAGTGATTTTTTTTTTGTATTCTTTCAATTTTTGACTCGTGGGTAGGGACATAGAAAGTTGCCTATAAAAGGCACGCGAAATTTAAACTTTTTCCCAAAAATTAAACTGAAGAACTGACACGCGGATGCGCTGCTCGGCGACTGAACCATCCACACCTCGTGTTGCGCGTGACCTTCCACAAAGCTACTAATTTCTAAAAGTACTCCGCGAACTTCTACTAGACCTCATCGACTGCTCCGTTAGAGGTACGACACACGTCACACATCCTGAGCCAGGGAAGCGTCAAGAGCCCTGCCGAGGGTCTGCTGCCCTCACGGTTCCGCCGCGTTCAACACAGCCGCTACATCCCAGGTGTATCCTATTTTATACCTAAAACACGACTACTAGTTTTTTTTAAAGGCCAGATCGCGTTTTGCATTTTAACGATCTGCGCTACTAAATCTTAACCACAAAGTGCATGGCGCCCACCTATCTAACCTGTGTGATAGTTCTCGGAACTATGCTGTGAGGGACTGCTGTGTGGAGGATTAGAAATTATAACAAGAATTGACAAGAATTATCAATTATAACAAATTATAATTCTTGTCAATTCTTGTTATAGTATTATGTATGTATTGGTATTATTAAGTATATTGATATTATAGTGTATATAACCGTATAATATGTAAGTGTGTAGATTTAGACTCGAAGGTACCGGGTTCGATTCCTGGTCGGGACACAAAAATATTTATTAATGTAAATAAATACATTTAATTATTATTTAATTTATTTGTGATATTTCACGAGTTTGGTACGCTGCCTGGAGACATTGACGAGCTTGTCACTTGTCAGGATTGGCCTATAGTAAAGTTGGCTAAATGTGAATCCGCTAATTTATAAGCGTGGTTTCTGACCATCCCGAAAGGGAAATGTTCGTGTTGATACTTCTGTGTGATTAAGCTGTAAATTTTATTTCTATATTGAAATATTTATTTTATTGCACCTATAATAACAGTTCAAATTTGTCCCCAAGGTTTGGCTGTCTGAAAATGTCTACGGGCAATAAAGTCTTAAATAAATAAATGTGTAAAATAATTGCTGTCATACCGCCTATTAGGTATGAAATTAAGCACGTCACTAAGAATTTTCAATTCCAACATTTAATTAAACCAAAGTTAGGTGTAAATGAAATTTTCAACCCTAGCTCTAATTAACACTGTGTATTTTCAAATGCCACAGATTTTACACACGTGGATTTCGCTTGCAGGCACCAAGACTCGTAAACTGTCGAAACAAAATTTTGCAAGTAGGTCTCCGCCTGTCAAAGAGCGTACAAGACTGGCACGAAAACTTTTGCTACGGCGGAAATGGCCGACAGCGCTAGACAGAAATTTCACAAATTCAGTTCTAGTTTAACTAACTTCAGTGGTATCTGACAAATAAAAAAATATTATTATTAATTCAATATAATTTGCTTAGCCCATGCTTATAAAAAATAATTAAAATCATATTAGTCTCGCTCTCCGCTATTTCTTGAAAATCAAAGATATTTACTGTATTACGAATTGTGATTAATTCAGTATGTTAATAATTTTAAATAATAGTAAATATAAATTTGTGTTTCGTCTGTGAACTAATAATTCGTCCAACTTTTATTTGCTAACTTTTAAAGAAAGAAAGAAAGAAAAACTAATATTTTAAGGGAATAAATAAAAAAAACGTAAAAAGTAAAATGTCATCACGACCAGTAGGTTGCGGTCAGTATACACACTTTTACCAGAATACTAGACTCGAGAAATGTCCCAAATAAATTAAATATTTATTTTTCGTGTCCTCGACCAGGAATCGAACCGAGCACCTCCGCGTTTTAATCTATGACCTTAACCGGGAGTCCACGGAGGCAGTCGGTCCCGTAATTAATTAATTCCGTTTAATGGCTTATTTTTTTATTGAGTATACAATTTTTATTTTTGGTTCACTACGTCACAAAAAACAATATGCCAGTTTATTGATGTAGGAAAATAAAACCCTTGTTAAGGTTTAAAAAAAGCTTTTATTGATATAAGATGATTAAAATAATTCTTAACCATCATTATGTTATATGCCAAGTGATTTGTAGTTAGTTTGACACTTTGGTTATTTCCACCAATGACGTGCCTCATAGTTAAATATGTTTAAATTATCAGCCTTTCTGCAACCAGCCGTTAGTTTTGTAGATATTAACGTCTATGTCATTAGTAACCAGTTATCATTGCTCCTAATTCTAGTTATATTTTTGTTTGATCAAGTGAAGGGGTTTCATGCAAGATCTGTACAATTGGGTCGGGTTGGTACTCCGGTTCTCAAAGTTATCTGTCAAGAGGCGATAAGTTTGGAAACAATTGGGAACCGTCAAAAGTTTTTAACATCCTTAGAAGGCGCTTTGTGACGGTACATGGTAGAATGGTTGGGTGGTTATGATACTTAGGAAACACTTAAAGGGTTGATTTTACGTCAAATAATTTTGTTTAAAATAAGTGATAACTTAGAAAACTGATCATTTTGACAATAAGAAATGGAACGCTTAACATCAGGTGGAAGCGTCGTGATCAATATATAAAGTAGAGTATCATCACGACCGTATCCCTCCCGGGGTGGTCAGTAACCACTTTACTCCGGCCATCATGACAAGTTACTAATTCATTCTGTACCGTTTGGTCTAGCTTTAATTCTCATACTGTTTGGATGCTTGCCCTGTCTTCTTATACATACATTTAATGTCTCTGGTGTGAGGTCACATGTCATTCTATAGTATGTGTGATACATAGGGTTTGGATTCGAATTATTCGAATAATTTTCTGAAACGAATATTGGAAAATAAATCTTGCAATATTATCGAATATTTAAAAAGTTCACTGTATACAAATCGAAACGGATTTAACAAATAATTTATGAAATTAAAGTGCTCAATCGTTATTAACTGATAAAATCATAATATAAAACAGAAAAAAACGTTATATTCAGATATTATAATTAGATAATCAACATAAATAAAAATGAGGTAAATTACGCAAAGGACCATACTAAAAGAAGTTTTCTCGAAACTTAAATTGATTGTTTAAGGTGTATTTAATATATATATATATATAGAAGATATACATCATTAGAAATACTGTGGTATTTCATTATCCAAATATTCGAATAGTACTCGAAAAATGTTCGAATATTCGACAAGTATTTTTTTTTTTTCAAATATTTGCTAGCCCTAGTGATACGACATATACCTATTAATTAATTAATTATCACCGTGAACCTGTTATCTACGAGTATACTTAGGGACCCCTTTTGCCTTTCTTATCACACTCATGAATCATAGTGCAAATTTGATAAGACTCCGGATGTTAATATTAGCAGTGATATTATTTTCTATGTGCTCTAATTTTTGTTGTTGGTATTCTTTTGGTCTGAAATTTAATAAATAAATTATTTAATTATTTTATACTGTTTGTATATTTCCGCCTTATTATATATATTTGACCGCCTCCGTGGTCCAGTGGTAACAAACGTTGCCGTGAACTCGGGAGGTCGTGGGTTCGATTCCCACCGGGGGCAAGTTGTATATTGTATAATTTTTCTCGGTCTGGGTGTTTATATGTATAATATGTATATATTTACAAAAAAAAAGTATAATATGTAGTTTATCAACCATCTAGTTTCCATAACACAAGCCTCGTAGCTTACCACGGAAACTAGATGGCGCTGTGTGACCTTCCTGGAAATATTTATTTATATTTATTTATTCATCACAGCCCCTAGATCACAGCGTCCTTGACCTCCACTGCTGGAGATGGGCCTTCCAGAACATATATCTGGAGATTTTGGCCTATACTCGCCACGCTGGCCAGACGGCTTGGCGAGAATAAGATGTAATTTTTTTATGACAATTTATTAACGATTCCACAAGTTGGTATTAGTGGAACCGGGACCGACGGCTTAACGTGCTCTCCGAGGCACGGGAACGGTGGTGTTGTAAATCTATGACAAATGTACTTAAGAAAAATGTATTTCTCATTGGTACATGCCGGGGGGGGTTTGAACCGACCTTTGTAGGATTAAAGGAACGCGTTCTTACAACCGAGCCACCACCGTGTATTGCCGTTTGTATATTACTTCGAATAAAATATACAGGTCTATAAATAAATAACATAAAATATGATAAAAAAGTTGTTTTTTATGATTATAAATGAATCAATTAAATAAACGCGACATAGGTACATATTTCTTGAAGTGTTTTTTGTCTATTTCTAAGCATAAGCTAATGGATGAATAAATTACAATAACTACAGTTGCATGACGAATAATTTAATATACAATTTCTCTTTATCTTAGAATAAATTTATGACAATGCGGAAATTTCTAGCTAACAACGAATTGTTAATGATAGTTCAACTTTAATTTTAAATAGAAACCTAGTAATAAAATTCACACTAACTTTTTGTCATGTAAATTGTCTTGAGTCTGAGTTTAACTTATATTTATTTATTATTTATTCATAAACTTTATTGCAGATAAGTACAAAGGGCTGACATAATGTCCTTAGACATTCTCTTCCTGTTAACCTTACGGACAATAAGAGTTATAAGTGACAGGAATAGGTGTACAATATAAAAAAATATAAAATATGTACATTATTTAATATTCTAAGAAATAATATTGACATCATCATAACAGCCCTAGACCTCCACTGTTGGAGATGGGCCTTCGCCACGCTCGCTGGCCAGACGGGTTGCCGAGGATCTGATGTATTTTTTTTATTTTTTTATTAACGATTCCACAAGTTGGTATTAGTGGAACCGGGACCGACTTAACGTGTTCTCCGAGGCACGGTGGTGGTGTTATAAATCCATGACAAATGTACGTAAGAAAAGTGTATTTCTCATTGCTTCATGCCGGGGGGGGTTTAAACCGACCTTGTAGGAAGGAGAGCGTTCTTACTACCGAGCCACCACCGCGCGTGTATAATAAACATACATACTCGTATACCTACATACAAATACTATATAATAAATAAATACTAATAAAAATAAAAAATAACTTCACAATATAAAAATGCGAATAAATAAATTATAACAACTACACAATTCAGCCCGAGTTTTGTCGATCATAGCCGAGCTTACGTCAAAATAACGTATTTCACTATTTCAAAGTTTTTGGGGTTGCAACTTCAAAATCATTGGGAAAACGTGTATTTATTGTCCGCGGCATGTTAATGTCGAACCGAGTCGTAATGGTCGAATTTTTCGTATTATGTATGTATTTTAATAAAGCTCGGCAGTAGTTCGTTTTTGTGCAAAAAAACAATTTTATTGTAAAGTTTTTATTTTATTATTTCGTAGATCACCTAAATGTTAGCTATTTACGTCTGTTTTTTTAAATAAATGTTAAAATAAATTTGATTTAGTTCTAATATTGCAGAAGATTAAAGATAATATTATTTAAAACAAAAAAATCTAAGCCAGTGCAATGTGGAAATGCAGCCAGTGTTTATGAAATTAAGAAATTTTGATGGTAAAGATTTTAAAGATTTTTGAAATCTGTTGTAAATATTTTTTACTTTTATCTTTAATATTAAATGATGTCACTATTGGATATTGACTATTTAAATACTATGCGATTGATTGAAAATAATACAAATATGGTTGATTGCTACGTTCAACGACGACAATCTGAACGTCATTAGTGGCGCGGTGGCTTGTCGATGGCTTGCTTGTCTACGAACGAGGCACACAGTGACCCCCGTCCGTGTGCGCGGGGGCCGCCCTTATCATCTCTACAACCAATATTTATAGTTTATTGAGGTTATCTTGTAAATAAACACTTTCTTATTACATTATATAATTAGTAGCTTAGCTATAAAGCTCATTTTGAAAAAAAAAAGTAAAAAGATAGTCATTACGACAGTTTTCCTTCTGAGGTGGTCAGAAAACACGCTTATAAAGAAGCGGATTCACATTTAGCCAACTCGCGCGGTCGTTGACCTTTCGCTACCTACTTGATTATGCTCAGTATAAGTGGCGATATTTTTAGGAAAACTTCTCTACACCGTAACTTAGTTTATTATTACTAAATATAAAATAAAAAAATACGTACAGTCGTTATTTTTATTTTAGATTATAATATAAAAATATTTGATCTATAATAAATTCCACGTGGTATAAGAACCCAAAGTAATAAGGCATTAAGAATAACGTTCCCTAGACAATAAATATAAATTAAATAAAATGTCAATGCCTTAGGTACTTCAGTAATGGTTATTTTATTTGCGTTGAAGATTAGCACTTTCCCAGGGTAATTATTAATGAGGTAATTAACATAACTATTTATCTGTAGCGAAGCTAGATTTTTTTATACATTTAGCACGGCATAAGACAACGCGCCTGAGTAGCAGTACGCACTATACCGGCTCTAAAAACAACACTTCGAAACACACTTTAAGAACAAACTATGAAAATGTAAAACATTGCCTTTTTTAACTTAACTGCCTCTGTGGTCAAGCGGTCAAGTCCGTGGATTTAGACTCGGAGGTACCGGGTTCGATTCCTGGTCGGGACAAAATCATATTAGCTGTTATAAAATGCCGAAAGGCATTAAGTTCGCCCTTGCACATTACTTTTAAGTTTTTTGTGCAATAAAGAGTTTATAAATAAATAAAATATTTAGTTTGTGATATTTCTCGAGTTTTGTATACGCTAGAGACATCAACGAGCTTGCCATTTCTTATGATGGGCCTATAGTAAAGTTACCGTCATAATTATACTTTACTTTTATGCAAGATAATAAATTAAAATAAAAGTTCTTCAACCCCAACAAGAATAAAATTATGTCATAAAGATAACACGTGAACTAATTCTAACAAAACGGACGCGTGTGTAGTCACGAATGTTGCTGTCAACCAGTAATAAATAGTTTTGAATATTTGACAGTTTGCCAAGAGCCGAAAGCCAGTGCACTTTATCTAAGGAAATGCGCCGGCTACATGGACTTATAGCTGACATGGCATAGCATACAACAATTGATTTAATAAACTATGTCCCGATTTTTTTTTAAAACCTAATTAATTAATATGTGAATATCAACCCGGGCGGTGGTGGCTCAGTCGTGTGAACGCTTTCCACCCAAAAAAAGGTCGGTATTAACCCCGGCATGTAAAAATAGACTTTTCTGACGTACAATTGTCATAGATTTACAAAACAATCGTTCCCGTGCCTCGGACGTTAATCCTACCTAACCTAGAGGTCTGGCTTGGTGGCGAGTGTAGGCCAAATTCTCCAGAAATTTCTAGAATACCCATTTGCAACAGTGGAGGTCTAGAACTCTGTGCGTCAGTTCTAGGGGAGGTGATGATGATGTCCATCCCTTCACATCACACCAACTCCATTTCAAATTCCTTTTCAGTTGTAGCTGTGACATTATGTAACGCCTACCTCTTAGTATCCGTCAGGCACCCAACAGCAAATTTAAACAGCAACAATAATAATAATACTTAAATGTAAAATAAATTTCTTCTCTTTCTGTATGTCTCGCCTTCGCGCCTATATCATATTCATGTGACTCTACAGCTATATATCTGTTTGTATGTTTGATTTTCCTTCACGACTATACTACTTGACCGATTTTATTAAAATTTGGCTGATATGTTCCTTAAAACCAAGGGTTCTAAACTATGACCAACTATTGATGAATATGAAGATTTTTTTAGCTGACCACTATATTACACGAGCAACGCCGGCTCAAACAACTAGTTAAGAATAAATAAATGTTGTATAAAGTGATCTTATAATTTATAGATATAAATCCTACTGAAACAGGAGGGGTCAGGCCATAATTCGATTGCGCTGATAGTGCCGGTTGATAAATCTGTAAGTGTGAAAAAAGCATTTTGATGGCCCGACGTTGGGACTGACGTTTGCCATCTGTGGCTGGCGTCAGTTGCTCCCATTCAAGCTCAAAAATAAAATTGCGGTAAATGCCAGGTCAATACTCGTATGATAGTCAATGGTTAACTCCATGTGATACAGTTTCTAGTTAAGTACGATATGAAATTGCACAATTTATATGTATCATATGGCTTAACACCTTTCTAGACGGTTTGCGAACCTATTATTTAACACACCTATTCAATTGCAAGTTGCTGAAAATGATTAAACTAATTTTATAAAAAAAAACATCCTGCCTATCACCTTACTGGATCCCCAAGTTTAGCTGGTAAAGAATGCCTACTGACATTATAGTTCGCCTCTGTACGTAAGAATTTAAATATATAAATAATATTTAGTTTTAGATTTTTTTATGTTTTTTTTTTCGTTTTAACAACATCATTATTTCTATATTATTTCCCTCATCATGTAAGTGGTTTATTTGTATATTTATTTATTTATGTACGTGTTATGTAATAGTAAGTAAATATTTGTATGTATATATTGATGTGAATGCCTAGGCATTAAGTCCGCCTTTGTACATTATGTAATAAAGTTTTTGATTAAAAATAATAAAAATGAACACATTTTCATTAAACTATTCGTCTATTTCTAAAATAAAGTGAGTGACTATCGCACATATCGATGGCGTTGATTAGAACTATCGTACATATCGATGACATGAATAAAGTACTGAACACAATGCATAACATTGTCTATTACAGCAAATCCAAACCATTTATTTAATTTACTCTCCTATTATTCATTTTAAAGAGATGTAGTCGCGCCACCATTCCGAGAATCTTATTTTCATCAAACTATTCGGCTATTTCTAACTGAAGTGAGTACACAGAATGAACTAATAAATAAATGTTAGTGAAATTTTAATAGGTTAATAGCTGTCCAACTGACATTTAAATTACATTCAAAATTACGCTGATTTAGAAAAATATTGGTTGTTAATGGCATTGGCACGCGCGTCAAAGAATTCTCAATTCTCCCGAATGTTAGGTATTTTTTATCATACATGTAATTGTTAAAAAATCTAATATTTTTTTAGGCTTCAGGTGTCATTGGTAGAACCACTATTTGACATAAATAGGTCACTTTTTTTAAAGTTAAAAATCGATATCCGAAAACAAACCGCTACTGTTTTGTGAATAAGGCCGCGTCTGAAAACCGCGATATCCATCGTGATAAACACGTAAAGTCTGGGAAGTGTTGATAATTGATCTCGCCCGCAGCCGAGTGACAAAATAGAAAGAGAAAGAATTACGCAAGTCAACGTTTGCGCTTTCGTCGACTTTCCGCTACTTACTTGATTAGGCTCTCGTACGAGTATGAGTGGCGACATTTTTAGGACAACTTCTCTGCACCGTAACTTAAGATTTTATCACTGAATAATAAAAATAAAAATAACGTAGTTCTTTATTTTTATTCTCGTTTATAATATAAAAATATTTGCTCTTTAATAAATTCCAGGCAGTATATGAATTGTCCGTAAAAATGTCCGTAATTTTATTCGTTAGTAAATTTATAGACTAGTTCTTAAAAATACACTCTGACTTTTAAAATCTTTAGAAAAAATTGGATTGAGGGAGCGTGAGGGATGCAAAATTAAGCATTATGTATTAATATCTGTGCAATAAAGAATGTATCCATCTATTGCAAAAACAATTACCTAATAGTAAGAAACATAAAATAATTACCTAATTAATTAGAAGGAAAGCAAAATATTTGCATCAAACAAATGTTGATGTCGACAATAAGACGGTGCTTCTTAGAAATTTATTGAACAAAAGAATCCTTATAAAATAATTGGGAGCGTGAAAAAATATTTTATTATGTACACTTACATTGTGACTTGTCGCATTAAGCGCTTTTTTTTCACTTTTTCACTTCGCTTTCGCAAGCTATTTTTTAATAGATGGTAGTCTGACTGATGGTGGTAATATGCCCAGTCTGCCGGGGCGGAGAAGTATCCACCGATCGTGCCGATAAACCCAGTAAAGTTTATCCACATGTTTTGGGATCAGGCTCGAATTGTCGTCATGCCCAATCAAGCATAGTGTTAGGGACTGATGTCGGCCATGAGTGTCTGATTCCATTTGATAACATTCATAGACCACACCTAATATCATTCATGTTATAGAAATATGCAACTGTAATTTTAAAATTACTGTTTCTGTCCTTATTCCAAAAATAATTGGTAAACATTTATTGAAACATAATCAAATCATTTTAATTAGTGGGAAAATAAATTAGGCTCTGATATTGATTTTTGATTTTTTGATTTTGACACACAGAATCACTGAAAACCGGGACCAAACGAGCTCTTGGACCACGGGAACGGTGGTGTTATAAATTTATAACAAATCATAATGTAAGTAATGTAACGTAAGAAAATTGTATTTGTCATTGGTACACGACGGTGTTCGAACTGCGACCTTTTTATTTGAAGGAAATCTCTTCTTACAACCAGACCACTTTTCAATTGTATTAACTAGTCTAAATATAAGGCAATTAAAGATATAGGTATATTATATACTGTATAATATATATATATAAGTGTGTACAAAGAGCTAATTTAAATGTAATAGAGTTGTAAGAAAAGAAAACAAGAAATAATGAAGAATTGCGCTCAGAAATTAAATATTAACTTACAAATCCGCCGCCATAAGAAAATACACAAATCTCAAATAACAGCTTGTAAGTTATTGAGGTGTACTGCGAGGGCGGTAATGGGTTAATTTAATACGTAATGTAAACGAGATGTGAGAAAATGGACAAGATAAACGAAATGAAAGAAGTAATAGAGGAATGAAATGTAAGCTTTAATATTAAGTTAGAAATCGGTATCCACAAGAAACTTCCTAAATAAATAATGCGCAGAGATTCACAAAGTTCCGGCTAGAAGATGTAATATTTACAGCCAATAGACAAAACCTTTATAATCCCAAATTGTTACAATGTAGTAAGTCTGGTTACAAGCTGTGTTATTTTTATATAAATATCACCATGGCAAGCTTACAATATAGCTTCTTGAAAATAAACATTGGCATTTGATATCATTGCAAATGGCACATACTTTCAACGAGAACAACAAATAGGTGGTAGGCGGACTGATGGTGGTAATTTACCCAGTCTGCCAAGGCGGGAAGGTATCCGCCGTTCGTGCCGATAAACCCAGTAAAGTGTATCCACACGTATTGGGATCAGGCTCGTATTGCCATTATGCCCAGTCAAGCCGGCATAGTGTTAGGGACTGATGTCAGTCATGAGTGTCTGAAACAACATTCATGGACCTCACGTGCCAGTTATCATCAGGTGGGCTCAAGGTCACATGTCGTGCTAGTATAGATAAAAAAGTATGTATCTTGGTTGTAAAGGATGTCCCAACAAGGGCAACAAAATTTGTTGCAATTATGTTTATACGAGTTGCACGGTGGTTTTTTTTTTTGACAGTTGTCATTAAGTTATGTAATGTGTATTTATGTGTTGTTAGTCTTCCCAAAAGTTTATAAATAAATAAAAGACTAGTTGTATTTGTACATGATGGCAGAAATAATTTCCAGCCGCCCTGTTTCCAGATTTCTCCGTCATCCGTTTGTAGAATTAATGTAAAAGTTCCGGGGTGGTTTAAAACCACGCTTTTCGCATGGAGCTAGTTTACATTTAGCCAACTTAACTATAGGCCCATTATGACAAGTGGCAAGCTCGCCGTTATCTCTAGCAAGTAGCGAACCAGACTCGAGAATGACACTTTTTTTTTGTTCTCTTTTTCTTGTTGTCTAGCAGTTAAGTCCGTGGATTTAGACTCAGAGGTACCGGGTTCGATTCCTGGTCGGAACACAATAATATTTTTGAATTTAATAAATTATATATAAATATCTTGGCAGTGTTTTCACTGCGGATGGGAAGTATGATAGGGATGTTGAAAGAAGAGTGAACGCGGGAAATAGTGTTAACGGTGCCCTGGGATCCCTGATCGCCAGTAGGAATTATTATGAAACATAAGTTGTGAAATCAATTAAGATGTTTGAAGTTGACATATTTATACAGACTTGAATTTTAGCTTTTGCTTGTCACATATTATTGTTCTATTATTTTTCTGTTTGTTTATTATTATACTCTTAAAGTTTACCCTAGTATTCCTTCCATTCCTCTACCTCACCACCAAGATTGCGCCGCCACAGGAATGTCAGTGACAAAGCTCGACTCGCCATACACAATGCAATGCTAGTACCAACACTAATGTATGTAAGCGAAACGTGGATATGTCAGAATACGCATGAGAGTAGAGTTAATGCAGTAGAGACGAGGTCGTTGCGTCGGATATGCGGATGACGGACCGCATATGTAATGACGAAATACGCAAAAGGTAGGTATTAAAGAGAGCATAGTGACAAAAATAAGGAAAGGCATGCTCCGATGGTTCGGACATGTTGAAAGGATGAGTGAAGAGAGATTGACAAACCAGATATATAATGCGAAAGTCGTGGGTAAAAGAAAGCCCTGGCCGACCAAGACTTACCTATCACGATCAAATAAATAAAACAATAGCTGAAGGTGCATTAAAAAGCCATCGAAACAAACGGGCATGTACGAGAAGGTTGATGAATGTCGAAGAAGCGAAAGAGGTATGTCGTGATCGTGACAAGTGGCGCTCAATTGTCTCTGCCTACCCCGCAAGGGATTTGACGTGAAGATATGTAATAATGTAATGTAAATACTATTTGTATCATCATCATCACGACCGTGTCCCTTTCGGGGTGGTCAGAAACCACATTTATAAATAAGCGGATTCACATTTAGCCAACTTTACTATATCATGACAAGCTCGTATGTAAATAAATAAATTTAATTAATGTTTAATTTATTTGTGAGCATTCGCGAGTGTGGTTTCTGACCACCCCAAAAGGAAAAACGGTCGTAATGATACTTTCTTTCTTTTTCATAAAGCTCTTAGAATTCTGAACAGTGAACACCTACATAATCGAATGTCTCCTTAAATAACGCCAATAAATCGTCTGGTGTCTTATAGAGCTTATTACTAAAGTCTTTGCACCGTAATTTTTCATTAAGGAAACGCCACTTGTAACCCGTAGAGGGTATTACCTCATGTGGAACTGAGATGCTGTGAAAATTCGAGGACAATTTACCCAAATTGTAAGGCAAAAGGAATTTAAATTGTCACCCTTGATAAATATTTGTCAATGTTTGTTTTGAACGTAGGTAATTAAAGCTAACTTTAGTCATCTTATAAATTAAAAGCATCTATTGGCGTCGGCATAGTGATAAGAACAGATGTCGTTTTTTCAAATTTTATATTACTATTTTCATATGGTTCATATCGTAACTCTTGAATATTTTTAAATACATTTTTCACTTTACATACACTTAAACTCTATTCAAAATATATATTTATATATATATATATATATATTTTATACTAGTACGACATGTGACATTGCGCCCACCTGATGGTAAATGGCGCGCAAGGTCCATATATGTTAGCAACTGGAATAAGACACTCATGACTAACATCTGTCCCTAACACTATACCGACTTGACTAGAAATATAAATTATAGTTGAACCCGTGAAGGTAAACAAATTTCCAATTGAGACACAAAAAGAAAATTACTTCTCATGTAGTACCTACCTACGCCAGAGACATTTGCAATTTGTCATAATGGACCTATAGAAAAGTTGGCTGACTGTTGACCCGCTCTGGTCATTTTAGACATTAATACTAAGAGTTTGTACCTATTATCAGTACCTACTGTCATTTTAAAGATTTACCTAACACTTAACAATACGTAACCTTCAATGTATGAGTCATTAGGTACATTGAATCACCGTGTTCAGGTAAAAAAAACCGAAACTCATAAACTACAAGAAAAACATTATTATCAACAACAACTAACAATAAATTAATTATAAGTGTAAACAATAATAATTACAAAAATATTTGATTTAAATCTGAATATTCTTTCTGGCAGACAAATACCCACTCGTATAGGTATGTCCAAAAAAAAATATTTGAAATATAAAAAAAAACCGACTGTGTAAACTATGGTTGCTAACCAACAACTTTAAATCGTTATAGATCCTAAATAGTCACTCGAAATTAAAAATGATAAGAGAACCTCAACACAATTTAAAAAACCTAGAGACGGGCATAGGGTATGCCTGTTAGATACGCCTTTATACCTTCTACTTGTCCGATTTAAATAAAATTTGGTTGATATGTAACTTGCTAGCACCCAGGGTTTGATATGACGTCAACATTTAGACATGAGATGCCTCCTTAAGGTTTTTTTCGCTTATCACTTATTTATTTATTTAGTTACGATCACCAATAGAATAGACATTAATCTAATTAGGTATATTTAAAGAAGCAAAATTTAAAAAAAAGAAACGAATGGTACCCCAGTAATAGGTGACCACAACATTCAAACTAAATTTACTATGATACGTTATAAGACTATAAATTTTATAATATTTACAAATAATTATTAGAACAAAACAATTTAAAAATGTAAACAAAAATAAATAAAAGCCACAACTTAAAGTAATTATTTCACGGGCAAAGCGGGACTAATAGCTAGATATGATGAGTACCTCTTTTTGTTCTGTAGGAGTACTCGTCCTGACTCCCGTCAAATCCTTCCACCGTAGCACCCCCATGACGGCGTGGCGCACCCACGAGCCTCGTCTACTGCGACCGTTGGACAGCTCGTCCACCACTCCACACAGCACCGTGTTCACTCGGCCCTTGCCATCCTTGTCGGGCTTCAGCGCCACTTCTCCGCTAATCGGGAAAGACCTTCGCTCCCTCATAAAGAATACCCGAAAGAGTCTCTTTTCAACCACTAAACTTCCAAAAACCGACGCCAAACATACTATTAATCATTCCGAGACGTTCCAAAGAAATCGTCCGATAAATCGTTTATTTTGATTACGCTCTTTGGGTCACGCAGCTGCGATGTTTCCCATAGGACGTTAAAACTTTCCTAATTATTTTCAAAGCTAAAACATTTTTTCCAAACCAACAAAAGGTCCGCTCTAAATCTTTTGTGCAGTAAGAAAGTGCCACAAAAACACGACTAAGTTTAAACTTTCACTTCGCACAGTCGTTTTCGTCGTTCTCTGGATGTAGGTTAGAAAAATCTCTTCCGACAGTCATCTGCACAAATCATTAACACGGACAGTTTTAACATTTCAATGCACTGCATAAATAACTTGATTTATATATTTTAGGATATTATTTTTAAATTGCACAGTCAGTGTTTCTTTTACACAATAATCACTTAACTAATTAAAATTAACTAACTATAAATTCACCACATAAATACTCAAACAAATCAGTCATAATAATTTTGCGAGTAACGATGTATTTTGAAAAGACGTTTACGACAACTAATAAAGCGCGAAATATCGGACTTCGCGTCAGAGCGACCGCAACGCACCGCGAACCAAAACAGAATGGCCTGGCGCGTGCCACATGGAGTAACCGGCAAACTCGTCGAAAGCAATCTTCAATCTTGTATCTCTTTCTCTTCTTTACCACTATACTTAAGTAGAAAAAGATGACGCTAGTGCTCTAAACTCAGACTTATGATCTGCAGATGCACTTGAACAGGTGAATGTAACCAGCGGTGATGACAAAAAACCGAGATTAGCATGTACGAATCTAATAGCCGGTAAACTTTGATTACTCCGCGAATGATCTTGAGGTGACACACACTAAGATAAATTGCTTTGAAATCATTTGTTTTTAAAATTTATTGAATAATATAAATTATAATTTCACATTATCTCTTCTAGTTTTAGTTAAACATCTTGCTTTATGCTATTAGTCATCTGCATTATACTGGTCTTGCAACTTCATCCAGTTGAAATAGTTAAAAAAAAAATTGACCTGCTGATCTGTCTTGAAAACTGCGTAGGTATTTACTGTCAAGTCAAAGTCAAACTTTATTTACGTAGACCGATTACAGGCATTCGTGACACATCATAATTTAAATTATTTTAAATGATTCTACTCCTGTTAGTGGAAGACTAAGCAGCGAAGTGATCCAAATAGTAAGCTGTTAGCATAGGACTAGCAGATTCCAGTGACCTGTTTAATATTAATGTTTAATCTGGCTGAGAAAGGAATCTGTTACTAATTAACTTGATGACTTGAAATAAAATCTTAAAAAATCTTTGAAAATATTGGATTTTATCAATTTATAGCAGACTTCTGACTACAGCAACCCACAAATCTAACCCCTAACCCCTACCCTAACAAAGTTACCACAAATTGTTGTAACCATGTTGTTGACACACAAGTCCTTGTTTGCATTTTGCTTGATTTGACGTCGCTTCATCAGAGAGGCTAGACACCAGACGGGCGCCCACAAACGAACTATTGTCATTATTTATCAAAATAAACAGACAATATGACAAAACTATGCTATTTTATTTTATAGTACTTTACTAACACACCTATATATGTATTTAAAAATTATATTTTATATTTTTCTTAGAACCTCAAACGGCGGAAATACACCCAGATTATTGGGAATTGTCACGCCTCTCGGTGGACACGTGCCATCTACTTAATATTTCGCCAATACACCCAGTCAAGCCGGCATAGTGTTAAGGACTGATGTCAGTAATGAGTGTCTGATTCCAATTGCTTACATTCATGGACCTCGCGCCTCACTTACCATCAGGCGGGCGCCAGTTTTATTTATTTTTATTTATTTAAAAACTTTATTGCACTATGTACAAGAGGCGGGCTTAATGCCGCTAGGCATTCTCTAGCAACCAACCTTTGGGACAATGAAACGATTTGTGTTGTGAGGTAGGTGCAACCATTAAATAGATTAATAGGTAATTCAAATTAAATCTAAATATTATATCTATGTAGACAAATCCATACTAATATGTAGGTACACAATACTACATACTATATATACATTAATATTATATACACTACATATAATACCTACTTACACTGTGAGGAACTATTTAAATAGAGTACCTATACCATCTATTTAATAAGTGATCTGTTGGGCACTTGACGAATTTCTGGTTCACATTGTCGTGGAAATATATATATATATAAAAAACATAATTTATTTTAGTTGCTAAAAATATAGACATAACCTACTATAACTAAAGTGTTCTTCATCTTTAAGGCTTTAATTTAATAAGTTTATTTATGAATATCGGTGATCGCCTCAAAAGTATTAAGGAATTAAATAGGCAATAATAGTAAGACAATAGAATACGAACGACAAACAAATGCATCTTCCACAACATCGAGTCCAATCCAACGGATTCCTTGATACAAACGGCATATGACGCAGATGCTTGGCGTGGGAACATCCGTCAAGAATCAGCGAAGCATATCAAACCCTCGCCAAGCCTAGGGGAACAAAGTGTACATAACAGGTGCTCAAACCTCACCTGCCTTCCTTTTTGAAGCCAAAAATGAACTCATAGAAGTGAGGAAGGAGGTGGATGTGAAATTTAAGATCAAGGAATTGAAAACATACTTCCTTAAAAGGAATATATGTGATATTATGTATTCACTCATTATAGACGTTGTCAATTGATGACAAGACTCTAGCTTTCAGTCTAACTCATTAGCAGTGTGGCCGCAAATCTCTGGAACCACAGATATAGATTCTATATCTGTGTCTGGAACCTACCTGTTAAAATTCTCCAAGCACCCAGCAAACCGCTGTTTAAAAAGCTGGTGTACTTTCATTACCTAAAGAGCTCCTCACAACGTATATAAGTATGTATTGTATGTAGTATATAGTAGCCAATATAGTGTGTAGTATATGTATTTATTTTAATATCTATTGTATGTAAGATTAAATGAATTTATTTGGCAACTTTTTTTTACAATTGTTTGCACCTAGCCTCGTGACTGTATTGTCCCAAAGGTTGGCTGCTAGGGAATGCCTGGCGGCATTAAGCCCGCCCTTTGTACATAGTGGAATAAAGTTTTAAATATATCAGCGTTGGAAAATCTTTAAAAATATATGATTGCGCGAGCGATAGAGATACAAAATTGTTAAGCCCTCTTAATTAGACGAATATTATTTTGGTTGAGATATTCTGGTTGAATCGTAACCAAAGAATGAATCTACGAGAATATCCAATGTCAAACAAACAGCTTGGAGCTAACGAGGTGATAATTAGGTAACGATTCGTTAAAGTGACAAGCGAAATGGAGAAAAACATATCACGCGATAACTGACATTTATGTACTCTGCGTTTATCCAACGGATCGATTGCGTCTTGTGAATGAATTTACACAATGCCACGGTTAAGCAAAACGCAATGTATTAGACAAAACTCACCCAACCGATTGTCAATAAGACACAAAACGCTTCCCTAAACAAATTGGGTCGCAAACACTGCCATTAAATGGATTTATTGACGATGTTACAAAGAAATAATGCTATAAAGATTTTCAAGGATGTAACTTTCAGAACTGTAGGTGTCATCATAAAACTTAATATTTATCGATCCGAATTTCATTTTATTTGTTTTCTTACACTTTTATTAATATTCTATATTGGCAGGTCCCTGGTGTGGGATGCGACACTTTAGCCCCATCACACATCCAGGCGACCTCATCAAGCTCAGAAAGTGCGGCGGTATCTGCTGAGAAACTTAAATTGTGCAAATACGCCAGCCTCGGTACTGTTTACGAATTTGCGTCATTTGGGGTCGAGACGATGACTCCATGGGGACACTCAGCCAAGCGTCTGTTGTTGTCAGCCTCCTAGGGTCTATCCCTGAAGGGTCGTCTCTAGATGATATTTTTTAGTTATACATAGTTTATTTTTATTAGGTTTAGTTCATATTTATTTTTTACCCTTTAAGTAGTTTTAACTAAGTCAGCCGTAGCTTGTAGCCAAGTCGTCTGGCCTGCGTGGCGAGTGTAGGCCAAATTCTCCCGATATATGTTCTGGAAGGCCCATTTACAGCAGTGGAGGTCTAGGACGCTGTGTTCTAGGGGCTGTAATAAAGTAGTTTTAATACTTAAAGTATCAACTAAGTATGTCTATCAACCTTAATGTCTGTAATTTTATCTTAAATAAATAAATTAAAATTATATTATTTTATTAAATGTTTATAACACTTTTTGTATGTTATTAAATTGTCATGTACCTCAAGTCTCGAAGAACTATTAATTTATATATATATAATTTAGAACATAAATATAAATGTATATACATTTATTAAAATGTTGTAGAAATAATTATCTAAGCTACGGCTCTAAAAAGCAATTTAAAATAATAATAATAATAAAATTCTTTATTGCACACAAAATATACAAAATAAAAATATGTACATAGGCGAGTATAATACCATAAACGTATTCTCTACCAGCTAACCTTTGGGAGAGTGAAAGGTTTGATTTATGTTCTGTTAATGTAAATTTAAAACACTGACTACGTAGTCTAGCAGCACCGGGGACGATTCCTGGTCGGGACACAATCATTTATTTCATTGATTTCTGATATTTCTTGAGTTTGATGCACTAGAGACATCGCCGATCATTGCCACTTTTCATAATAATATAGTAAAGTTGGCTAAATGTAAAAAAGCAACCGACGATATATTGATATATGCAAAGAAAAAGTTTTTTAAATACATTATAATAAAGTAGATATTTTAGACCTATACTTCAATTATATTAACTTAATTTAATTTGATTATTTATTTTGACATACACAATTTTGTAGTTATTTTTAATATTTTATTTTATTATATAATTTTAATATAGTTTATTTTCTAGATTTTAAGTGACAACGCCCTTGTACAGCAGCATCTATGTAGGTATTGATTGTTTGTAGTGTTAAGTGTAAATGACGATGGCTGTTCTTTGCTATTAATGACATACTTCTGCTATCCTGCCATGATTGGTAAACAAGAATATGTATAACTGACAAAACCGAGTGTACTTAATGTATCTTATGGTTAATAAATAAATTGAAATTGAAATAATTTAGGCTTAAGAGTAACGCTTTTGCATCCCTCTCTGTCGCACAAACCATTTTTTTTTTTAATTTTAAGTCTGGGAACGATTTTAAAAATTCTAGAAAATAAATACATGGACATTTTAGAAAGATATAGATTTGTTTTAATAAAATAGAGGAAAGTCGCTATTTTTTACTTACAAAAATTAGGTAAGTATATGAAAGTCCAAAATTATGTCGAAAATGTCCGTAATATTATTTCCTAGGAAGTTGATAGACTACATTTCCCAAAAGTACAATCAGATTTGGAAAATCTTTGAAAAGCACAAGGGTTACACTCTTAATTAAGGTTAAATTTAAGATTACTATCACGTTGATTGTGGCTGAATCGAAGTCCCGCATGTAATAGTTGGTAAACGTGACAGATTGGACGCTGGAGTCATTCTGGGACTGACTTTGCATATTAAAGATCACGTTTCAATAGGGATGTTCCTTTAAATATCGATAAAGGAACTTTACACCTAATAATAGTAGACTCTAATATAAAAAAACACGCGGAAAACAATAGCTGAAGGTGCATTAAAATGCTATCAAAACAAAAGGGCATGAATAAGTTGATGAATGTCAAAGAAGCGAAAGAGGTATGTCGAGATCGTGACAAATGGCGCTCAATCGCCTCTGCTTCCCGCAAGGGACCTGGCGTGGAGATATGTAATACGCGGAAGATGCCTGTTTGTTTTCCCATTCTTACAACCTGGAGTCCTTCAAGCGAAGTGTCAAATTGCATCTTGCCAAACCAACATAGAAACATACATTTCATATTGACTGGTGTAATTTATATTTATAAAAAGACAGATAAACCACACTCGTTTCTCGTTTTATTATGCAATATTTAGATCTTAAGTTGGAGATGGCCTCTTTAAAGCCACGGATTTGGTTTGGTAGACATAATACTTAATATAATAGCAATTATAGTTATTATTTCTAAGATTGTTAGCGAAGACGGCCCTCTTACAGCCACGAATTTATCAATTTATCTGACATAAATATTATACTTGTTACGTATGGAAATAACCGATTACGACGCTTATCATCCACCATTCTGCTCCTTTCCAAACCTAACCAAACACTATATGATTCCGCCTATGCATCTTGGCAGCTCCTTTCTGCCGATAAACTATTTTATAGTTAGGCAGAATAATGTTATATTTAAATGTTATGATATAAGGAAAAATAAATTTTAAAAAAATATATATATATACTGACGGCAGACCTCGCAGGCCCAATTCTTGTGGCGATCCAAAGACGTCATAATTTACTTAAATTGAGAAATAGAAGAAAAAATCAATAACAATAAAAATATTGCTGTAATAATATTCAATACTTTAAAATACTTATTTTTAAAAAATATATAATAAACATCAATACAAATGAATCACAGCTATTAAAATCGCCAATTTAAGTAGTAATAACCACAAACAGTTACTCTTGACGTTGGTAAATAAATAATTACATTTATAATTAGGGTTTTTTTTGTAAAACAAAGACGTAATTTAGACTATAATGGTCGTTTTGCAAATGACCAGAGTGGGATTGTTTTCTGTAGCTAAAGTAACAGTCACAAACATTTATTATTGAATTTTACTTGCTGATTACCTACTATAATACATAAATATTAGTTGCTCTAACTAGATACGGTAATGTTAATATACTATTATCGTAGGTAACGTTAGATTTTTATCCTGGATTAAAGCAAGGTATTTAAGTTTAAAGAAAGGAAATGCAGGAGCTAAGAAGCTAAAATTGAAAAATCTAGTCTTTAAATTTTGAAACAAAAAAAAAATACTTGTCAAAATGAAAAACGCACCTACCTAATTAAAAAAAAATATAGTATGTTCGCAGAGAATAAATGATCAAGAACGGATTAAAGACTTAGCTTTACGCAGTGGAAGTTGGTGCGGGAAGAATACCAGCAAAATCTTTGCACCACTTACTGAAAAAAAAGGTACTGTAGGTGTGCAGTTAATGCATTTATGGAACGAGCTTCCAAGAATTTGTTTGGTTTGGAGAGGAGCAGAATGGTGGATGGTGGAGCGTCTTGTTGCGTAATAAAAACAGAAGGCCTCCTTTGTAAACCAGCCTATAGTCGGTCGCAAGCCCGAGACACCATTCTTTTTCTCCCACTTCCTCACACACGATGGATCCTTAACGCACGATTTATCCATGGAATGCTATGAAATTAGTCTTTTCTTCTTTGACTCTGATAGTTTTTATCGATAAATTATGATAGTTTTATCCATCACTAAATTTGGAAATGATTACGCAAGCGATGCATCACTTATGCAGCACCACTGGCGTCTCGTTTGGCGGTTGTTAGTGTTCACCCGAAGGACTTGGCTTTCAAGATACCTGGCTCATATTTGCATTGCTCCTGGTGGTGCGATAATAAGATAGATATAAGAATTGGTGAAATCACAACAATCTAAACAATCGTTGTCCTTAAATATTTAATATAACCGAATAACATTATCCGATCCTTCGAGATTTAGCTTCCTTGCACTACTGTCCTACGTGACTTTAAACATTTACAAATACAATAAAGCTGGGTCCATATATTGACGCTCTTATCACGAATAAATAGAAGCGATATTAAGTACAACATCGTATATTTGTTATAGATTTACAACACCAGCGTTCCCGTACCTCGGAGAGCACGTTATGCCGTCGACCCCGTTATACCAACAAATGGAACCGTTAATAAATTGTCATAAAAAAATACATCAGACCCTCACCAACTCGTCTGACTATCGTGGCGAGTTTAGGCCAAATTCTTCTAAAATTTCTATAAAGTCCATTTCCAACAGTGAAGGTCTAGAACTCTCTGCTCTAGAAGCTGTGAATATGAAGTAGTAAAAACTATTTTATACATAAATTACTTGTAAATACTATATTTTTTTTAGTAAAAATATATATTATATACAAGTACGAGCAATAAAAGTTTGTATTTCTTAAGTCACTAAACTCGTGCTTTGTCCTTTACGTCAATTAAGATTTTCGTCATCGGTATGTGTACCCATCTTAAAGTTCCTATCGGCTACGTCACAACTAGTAGGTACAAGACGTTTACTTGTATTGTCAAAGATACTAGTTTTGTAGCTCTTATCACAAATTCAAGGAAACTAATTGATTACAAGGCCTATAAACTGGTTTGTCTATTACCTATCTAGCTTTTCCAATGCACCTTGTAACATTTCTCCTACATTACATAACATTTGTGTTGAGTGGTCCAGTTGTAAGAACGCGTGCCTCAAACTCCAATCATCATTATCAACATCAACACAGTACTAGACCTCCACACAATACTTAATTTAATTAATTTGTGATATTTCTCGAGTTTGGTACGCTAGAGACATCGACGAGCTTGCCACTTGTCATGATTGGCCTATAGTAAAGTTGGCTAAATGTGAATCCGCATCTTTATAAGCGTGGTTTCTGACCACCCCAAAAGGGAAACGGTCGTGATGATGAATACATTTTTTTTTGTCCCGAACAGTAATCGAACCCGGTACGTCGAAGTCTAAATCCACGGACTTAACAGCCAGACCACGGAGGCAGTTAAAACTTAACTTTTTACCTCTAAAGTAAAAGAAATACCTACCGAGCTTATTTAGTTACGCACCCTTACTGGGCTCATCCTTTTTAAACTCATAGCGCTTATATATTGCACGGAATGACGTCACAAATAAAATAAATCCTAAATGCTAAATATACACATATACCTTAAAAATTAAACCCTATTAATGGGTCAGTCTGACCCTACTCGATATAGAACAAGGCTAACCTTTGCAAATCTACAAAAGCTAGCGGGTTAATAGAAAACTCGACCTTATCCCGTCTAAATTGCGACTATAATAGTAAGCAAGGAATATCAAAGGTTTTATTTACCTTTCTCTTTTACTATGATCACTGTTAAGGTAGCATTTGCTTTTTGCGACTGCATCCAAACAGCCGACTTACTATCGGTGTCAAAAATGTATAAAGTCAAATATTGAAAAATCTTAATTTATTAGTCACTAATGTATCAATGAAGATAAGAAAACTAACATTGTGTATTACAAAATGTACCAATTTCTAGGTTCTGATCAAATGCACTATTCTGCTCCTCTCCCTTTCTTTTTTTTATACTAGCACTAGATGGTTGGGTAGGAAGAGGATAGTGCATGGTTAGCGTATATAATACAAAGAATAAGCCCATCGTGACAAGTTGCAAGCTCGTCGATGTATTAAGCGTACTAAACTCGAGAAATATCACTAATACGTTATTGTATTCCGACCGGGAATCAAATCCGGTACCTCCGCGTCTACGGACTTAGCTGCTAGACCACGCAGGCAGTTACATTAAAAATTTGATGTTGACGTAACTTAGGGAGTCCTTTTAATTGTAATGTATGTAATTATATGACTTGGCGTATACTGCTGCAGGTCTGCCCGTGTGTGTACATTTGGATGTACGTATTGGGTATGCGAAGGTCTTTAACTTTGGAATAAAGTGTGCGACAGAAAATTAATTCGTGTCGCAGTTGCAAATAGTAGAAGAGCGTTTTAACCTTGAAACGCACATGGTCAGAGAATGGGTGTTTATGGCTATTGGTAATCTTTCTGGATTAGAGTTTTACATTGTTTGCAGTAACGTCATGACTCATGCCTAACCTAAGGCTACAGTTGTTTGTCGTGTAGGTATAATTGAAAATCTGTTCTTTTTAGCAGTTTATTTTTAAAGTAAAGTAAAGTAAAGTATCATCACGACCGTTTCCCTTTCGGGGTGGTCAGAAACCACGCTTATAAATAAGCGGATTCACATTTAGCCAACTTTACTATAGGCCAATCATGACAAGTGGCAAGCTCGTTTATTTTTATTATATAGAATTTTAAACAACAAAATACAATGGTAAGAAGACAAATTTCTTAGCAAGCTATGGATTCACCGTACGGGTGCCGAGTTTATAGTGTTTGGGCTAGCGATTAATTTAAATATTAAAATTGGGGCCCTTCTCTTTTCGCCCCATCGTGGAAGCTCGTTACATAAATGTATTGACGGCAGACCTCCTTAAGACCAATTCTTTCAGTAAGTGGTGCAGAGATTTTGCTAGAATTCCTCTCGCAACAATTTCCACTGAGTATAGAAATAAAGAAAGAAAGAAAGAAAGAAAGAAAGAAAGAAAGAAAGAAAGAAAGAAAGAAAGAAAGAAAGAAAGAAAG
The DNA here is from genome assembly GCA_910589645.1 of Tinea semifulvella. NCBI lineage: Eukaryota > Metazoa > Arthropoda > Insecta > Lepidoptera > Tineidae > Tinea > Tinea semifulvella. The sequence goes on from OU342599.1 coordinate 12,033,557, forward strand.
AAAGAAAGAAAGAAAGAAAGAAAGAAAGAAAGAAAGAAAGAAAGAAAGAAAGAAAGAAAGAAAGAAAGAAAGAAAGAAAGAAATACGTTTATTCATCGCAAAACAGATGCATCTTACACAATTAAAATATGCAGCACAATGCGGTGGTGGCTCGGTTGTAAAAACGCCTTCCTTAACATCGTAAGGAGGTGCGGTTCGAACCCCGGGATGCACCAATAAGAAATATACTTTTCTTAATGTCAACACAAGCGTTTCCGTGCCTCGGAGAGCACGTTAAGCCGTCGGTTCTGGTTCGACTAATACCAACTTGTGAAATCGTTAATAAATTGACATTACAAAAAAATGACATCTGAATCTTGCCAACCCGTCTGGCCAGGCTTGGCGAGTGTTGGCCAGACTCTCCAGAAATTTCTGTGGAGGTCTAGGACTCTGTGTTCTAGGGGCTGTAATAATGATGATATTTTTCTCAGTGTAATGTCAATTATTTTATTACAAATTGAATGTATTTAAAGTGATATCACGTTATTAAGAAACAATATCGTAATATTACTTTTACCTATGTCCTTGGAATTAATGCATTTAAACAATAAAAACTACATAAAATTATCTAAATGTTAAATATTTATATCATGACAATAATGACCTTTTAAGTACCTACTCGTAAACTGTTTCACTTTACTTGTTCGAAATAATATAAAATAATTACAATATTAAATAAACTATATTACAACAAAATCTAAATTTAACCTAAAAAAATAATAATACATAGAAAATACATAAAAAACTTTACTTGTTATTTGTTTACAGCTTTAGTTAACAAAGGTTAGAGGGTCTGAAGTCAATGATTTCTGATGATTTTTTGTAATGATAATTTGTATTGATTGAACTGGGACCGACGCGACGGCTTAACATGCTCTCCGAGGCACGGAAATGGTAGTGTTGAAAATCTATGACAAATGTACGTAAGAAAAATGCATATCTTACATACATTTATGGAAAGAGCATTAACGGAATCATACAGTGTTTGGTTGGGTAGGTAGTAGAATGGTGGATGGTGAGCGTATTATCGCGCAATAAAATAAAAAAAAGGGAGGCCTCCTTTTTTAAATCAGCCTATTGTCGGTCGCAAGCCCGAGACACCATTCTTCTGATCTCTTTCCCACGATGGACCCGGCACCCGCACGGTGAATCCATGGAATGCTTAGAAATTTGTCTTCTCTCTTCTTCGGTACATGTCAGGGTTTCAATGAGATGGGCCTTCCAGAACATATATCTGGAGAATTTGGCCTACACTCGCCACGCTGGCCAGACGGGTTGGCGAGGATCTGTTGTCATTTTTTAATGACAAGTTGGTTGGTGGAACCGAGACCGACGGCCTAACGTGCTCTCTGAGGCACGGGAACGGTGGTGTTGTAAATTTATTACAAATGTTCGTAAGAAAAGTGTATTTCTCATTGGTACATGCCGGGGGGTTTGAACCGACCTTGTAAGATTTAAGAAAAGCGTTCATACAACCGAGCCTTAAACTATAGGTGCACAGATATAGATATATCTGTGTATAGGTGTATTAAAAATAATACCTTCAAAAGTTTTTACAATTGTTGCTTCATTCTTGAATATAATTAAAGCTTTTAAAACCTCTTTATTGCATACAAAGTTACCATTAATGTAATTTAACTTGTGTGAAGAGCAGCATAAAATTGTGACCTCCCGTTGTGAATTTTGTACCGGCTTTTGTACTTTTACTATTAAAATTTTTAACTTATATTTCTGTGTTGCTAAAGCACAATCGATATGTATGCAATAAAAGATACACAAAAACCGACACCGTAAGTAAAAACTATAATAATAATAAAAAAATATTACACACAAAGTATACAAAATAAAATGTCAATGCCAGCATCGTTGACCAGCTTGGTCACCACCAAATGGTCACCACGACCTGTCCTGAGAGACAAGTTCAAGTTCTCCAACCTTTTTGTCAATAATGTGATACACCCAGCTTTGGTTAGTGCCGGGATCCCTTCGGTTCTCGAACCGTTTGTGATCTCTCGCAGTGATGATAAAAGACCCGAAAATTTACATTTGACATGGGGCGGGGAAATATCCGTCCGTGCTAATAAACCCAGTAAAGTGTGTCCACACGTTTCGGGATCGGGCTCGAATTTCCGTCATGCTATGCAAGAATAATAAAACTTTAAATAAATAAATTTCTATTTATGATGCATTATTTAATGTACAGTTAATTCGTTCTGGGAACGGCGACAAAGGTTAGCCGAAATGTTAGGAGTTAATGCGTCTTCCGGTGGACGACATCTTTATGTCAACCGCCAGGACGAATAAAGATATAAATACCGTAGACCTATACGTCGCGAAGAACCAATGTGTCAATACTCAAGGAGCTAAATCTCTACTAGGCTATCTTCCATTTGCCTATAACGAGTCCTTGAGTATGTTGGCCATATAGCCAATAAAAGATCTGGTAACCTGGAGAGCCTTGTTATCACACGAAAATTTGGAAGGCTGGAGACCGCCTGGCCGAAGTGGAACTTCTGATCAGAACCGCACCACCCTAAGTACCCAAGTGCATCGTGCAGCCGTAAACAGACCTGGATGGCGCAGCATCGTCCAAGACAAAATAACCGTGAACGGGGTCATTGACAAGCTTGCCTCTTGTCATGACAAGTCATATATATGTTTTTTTTAATATAGCACGACATGTGACCTTGCGCCCACCTGATGGTAAGGTAAATGTTAGCAACTGGAATCAGACACTTATGACTGCCATTAGTCCCTAACACTACGCCCTGCTTGACGGCAATTCAAGCCTGATCTCGAAACGTTCGAATACACTGGGCAAATTACCACCCCATCAGTCCGCCTATTTGTTATTCTCGTTAAAAGTATGTGTCATTTGCAATGATGTCAAATGCCAATTTTTACATTCAAAGAGAACTAATATTGTAAGTTTGATAATTATATTAAAAAAAACACTTGAAAAAAGACTTACCTAAAAGAAAAGTTTCTAAATGTGAATTCGATTCCTAAAAAAAAGTGTAGATTCTGACCACCCCGGGATACGTTTGTCATGATATTTTACGGGTTTTTTTTTTGGTAATCTTGAATAGTAACAGTGTTATGTATATTCGTCTATGTCTAGGACAAATGAAATATAAATAGTGTAACCGCGACAACGTCAAATACAAATAGTATGATACAAGAAGAGAAATTCCATTAGCGGATTGAGAACTGTACAGCTGCAGCACATGTAGTCAATACTTAACTTTCAGAATATTTTTTAAACGAATCTATTTTTAATTATATTATTTATTTTAGTACTAAGAGGGAAGACAAATTTGTAAGCATTCACTGGATGCATTCATGGACTCACCGTGCGGGTGCTGGGTCCAACGTGTGTGGGAAAGAATATTTATTTATTTATATTAATTTTAAAACTTTATTGAACAAAGTACATAACCTTAGGGACAAATTTGAACAATATAGGTGCAATGAAAGAGACAGTAATAATAATATAATTATTGGATAATTTAAAAGTATGATGATCCCCATTTTGCGTGCGTTAATCTCGGCGAGAAGACGGCGACGCGAGCCGCCGGGAAAGGAAGCACTATAGAATCTGTGGCACTGTGGGACAGTCTATTGTTAAAAAGAAGGAAAGAGAGATGAGAAGAATGGTGTCTCGGACTTTCAACCAACCAAATGCTGGTTATCCTTTTTTATTTTATTGCGCAACAAGACTAAAATACTGTACTGATTCCGTGAATGTCGTCTTGGAAGCTCGTTCCATAATTGCTTATGTCCAATTCTTTCAGTAAGTGGTGCAAATATTTTGCATGAATTACTCTCTCATCAACTTTCAATGCGTAAAGCAGAATGCTGAACCCGGTCCTGATCATTTCTTCTATGATCGGATCTATGACGGCATCATAATATTTGTTCGACTTCATGTTGTGGTCTTTTGGAATGTTTAATTCCCACGGAACGGTAAGTTATATTATTAGTACATGTATTATTGTGTATGATTTATTTGTCGGCAGTATATCGTAGAGTTGCAGCAGGTATACAGGATGAATGTTTAATTCAGTCTGGTGCAGTCCGACTTGACCGTCACGTCCACCACATTTGCCACCTCCACTACAAATAACTCCTAAGAAACTTTAAACTTGGCAGTTTTGCACTATTACTTTAGCTTACGAGTATTCTATACATTTCGTCATTAAAGTTATATTTAATTAAAATATTTTATTTCTTCAGGTTTCATACCCATATCAATAAAATTTCACAATATTCCACAATAAAACTAATAATAACTTTGCGTATTACTTCAAATTAATAATTTATTATTATAAGTAACATGCATTTCATACTATATCTTTTAATGTTTAGATATACAACTTAAATTATTATTATTATTTTTTTGAACACCAATTAAATTTATTTAAAAAATAATATTTACAAAATCATCATCATCATCATCAGCCTGTATTTCTCCACTGCTGGATGTAGGCCTCCCCTAAGGCTCGCCACTTAACGCGATCTCTTGCTACCCTCGTCCAACCCCCACCAACGACCTTCTTTAGGTCATCTGTCCATCTGGCGGGGGTCGTCCCACTCTGCGTCTTCCCGTACGTGGTCTCCACTCTAGAACCCGTTTGGCCCATCGATCGTTGGTTCTGCGGCACATGTATCCGGCCCATTGCCACTTCAGCTTGCTAATTTTAAAAGCTATGTCAGTAATTTTCGTTCTCTGACGAATATCAACGTTTCGAATTCTATCCATTAAAGATATAGCATAGCATAGCTCTTTCTATAGCTCGCTGAGCGACCTTGAATTTATGGACCAGCCCCACTGTTAGTGTCCACGTCTCCTTAGGAGGTGTAATAAATGAACAAATATTACTATGGAAGCAGCCGTAATTATTGTTTTTAATAAAATTATTGGAATTATAAACTTTGAGCAATAATTTAATTTCGTCATATTCATGTTAAACTTTGCTTATATCCAACTTTGTTCCCTTATTATGTTAATTGGGGAAATTTGCATATTTTGTACAGAAACATGGGTTTCCCTTTTTTTTAACAAAATATTATAGCTGCGTTTCTGCGCCGAATTTTCTCAACATAAATATGCAGAAGATGCTAATCTTTGCCGAGAAATTATGATGAAGAAACCAGTAACCCGATTCGTTTTTAATAATTTCTTTGAAAGTAATTCTTTGAAGGAAGCTTTTTTTAAAATAAAAAACGGCATTTATTAACATTTTTAAATTGCTTTGTTTGTTTCCCTTGGAATCCTTATTTCCCCTAGAACACGTGAATCCATGGAATGCTTAGAAATTTGTCTTCTCTAGTGTCTTAGTGGAACTGGGACCGACGGTTTAGCGTGTTCTCCGAGGCACGGGAACGTGTTGTACATTTTCTCATTGGTACATGCCGGGGTTTTGAACTGGCCTTTGTAGGATTTAAGGGTATGCGTTTTTACAACCGAGCTACCACCGCTCTCTTTCCTTACAATAATTTACGTAAATTATTTTGGAAACGGTTAGGAAATTAAAACAATCGTACTATAATATGTTTCAGCAATTTATTTTCATTTGCCCATGGAGACACTCAACTAAGCAAGGAGTTGTCCAAACGGCTAACAGAAAAGTCTGGAGACAGGAAAGCTGGCAATTATTACTGCCAACGTATTAGCCTCGCTATAGAGAGGGGAAGGCCCTGCATGCCGCCGTGAGCAGACCCGGATGGCGCAGCATCGTCCGGGACAAAGTGATCCGAGGACGGGGTCACGACCCTCAGCATTGAGAAAAACGACGCAAGGAGGAGGAGAGAGGAGAAATGTTGGCAGCCTCCTTGGGACTATCCCTGAAGAGTCGTCTCTAGAGGACATTTTTACTTATAGCTCATTTTTTATTGGGTCAAGTTTATATTTAATTAAACTCTTTAACTAGTTTTTAATTATATTAATAAATGTCATTTTACACAAGAAAATTTAGTAAAATATGAATAAAGTATAGTAACTTTGACTGATAATTTGATGTAATAAAATTATTTATTTTTTAACTGGCAATTGGAAAACTTACGGCGGGTTGCAGAAATGATCAAAATAAACCATGATCAACATTTTAATATACGCCATGTGATTGATAGTTTTTCACTTTGGTTATTTTAGCCAATGACGTGCCTCATAAATTTAAAGTTAAATATATTAAAAGTTAATTAGCCTTCTGGAATTACATTAATATATATATATATATATATATATATTACTTTACATGTAAAAAAATGCTATTCATCGCGTAAAAAACCGCAAATAACTGGAACTTTTGAACTGGATACTTCGAAACAAAAGGGCATGTATATAACAGGTCGTGATCTTGACAATTGGCGTTTAATTGTCTCTGCCTACCCCGCAAGGAACTGGCGTGAAGATATGTATGTATGTATTGTTGTCTAATAGCGATGTCACGCTGCGGTAAAGACAAGTTCCGCTCCGTTTCTCACCCTACCCGCCAGTACCAGTACCCGCGGTCAAAGATGTCTTGCTTTTTTAACTATGTACTCGTAGACTTCCGGCTATTATTTAAAACACAAAGAAGGCTTCAAAATCAACGGTCAGAGCCGTAGTTTACACCAGGTCATTAGTTATTTCACTAATATACATGTTGTTGGTAAGAGGATGCCAATCGGCATTACATACGTATTTTATTAATAAAACAATAAAGTTTTAAATAAAAATGAACAAGGGCTTGTTAATCTGTCATCTTTTACTATCACATTAACACGAAATAAAAGTGACAAAACAAATATATTTTCAGGTTTAGACGAGGGAACGTAATGTTTATAAATATGCGGCATTCGTGCGGCATTCGTTCACTTCAACTTTTAAGCATGCTTCACACACACACCTACACTTTCACACCAAAACTTTAGTATTTTATTTTTATTGTAATTTTTATGCTTAAGTTATATTATATATTATATTATTATATATATTAAGCTATAACTAGTTTATTTTTTCTTATTATTATTTGCTTAAAATTTATTTAATTTCATCTTACGAGTATATACCTTTTTAGTAAATAGTGGAACCTATATTGGCTGTAGCATTTTTTTTTTAATATCTGGGAATATAGCTGTAAGGTTTATCATATAAGAAATAATTACCTAGCTTCTGAAAATTACGTTAATAAAAAAGCTGGCAATAATATATCGATAATTTTTTAAATAATTAAATAGCATTTTTCATAATTTATACTCATTAGGAATAAATTAAAGTTTGATCACGACCGTATCCCTTCCAGGGTGGTCAGAAACTACGCTTATAAATAAGCGGATTCACATTTAGCCAACTTTACTATAGGCCAATCATGACAAGTGGCAAGCTCGTCGATGTTTCCAGCTTATCGAGAAATATCACAAATAAATTAAATAATAATTAAATGTATTTATTTACATTAATAAATATTTTTGTGCCCCGACTAGGAATCGAACCCGGTGCCTACGAGTCTCAATCCACGGACTTAACCGCTAGACCACGGAGGCAGTTGAAAATGTTCAAAAATTCATATCAAATCATTTATGCCGTATGGTTAGTACATAAAATAATACTTGGATATTGTAATACATTACAAGATTTTTTTATACAGTATAAGAAAAGAAAAAAAATACTACGAGTAACCAAGGCTGGACCAGACCCAACAGCGATACCATCATCACTTCTATAAATAAAAAAATGCAAGTGCCATCTATCTTTAAATAAGAAAAACTTTATTGTAGACACTAACGCCATCTATCCAAAAACGGCATTACCACAACAAACTTTGCTAAGCTCCAATTTAACTTGAGAACGTAGTTTCAGCAAAATACACTAGATGGCGCTGGGTATTTTTTGAGCGTCGTAGTGCGACAGATAGATGGTTCTGGCAAGGCTAAGATTTGTAAACGAATTAAAAATAACAAAGATATTTTAAAAAACATTTAAATAGCAAATAACTCTTCGACGCTATCTACTCCTGGACAGTTCCTTTAGCCTGGTGCTGTACTCTCAACCAGTGTTGTTAATCAATTGAATTCATTTAAATAAAATAGATTCTGAACTTATGCCTAATTCTAATTTAATCTAAGCAAGTCAAGGGCTTACCTGAGAAAAATATGGCGGTAAGACAGCTCGCTGGTCGTCTAATCTTGAGCACTGCACTCTTTCCAGAAGCTCGAATAGCTCGTGCTGAGCACGGGCTCCACCAGGGGTCGCCGAACTCCATGGCGCCGTCACGTGTTGTCGCCTACGGACAAAAGAGACAAAACATTATATATCTACAGCCCTTAGATAACAAAGTCCTAGATCTCTACTGCTAATTAAATCCACTATTCTGCTCCACCCTTACCTCATACTGTATAGTGTATAATTAGTTAGTATATTTATTTATTTATAGGACATTCTCTGACAGCCAAACCTTAGGGACAAAGAACAAATATAGGTGCAATGAAAGTGACAGCAATATACAATTATAGGATAATTCAAGAAATATTATATACCCTTATATATGTATTATAATATCAATATACTAAATACTAATACATAATAATAAAATTCTTTATTGCACATAATTTACAAATGTAGTGTACATGGGCGAACTTAATGCCATAAAATACACAAATATATATTGGCGGCAGACCTGCTAGGGCCCAATTCTTTCATTTCACTAAGCGAGGCAAATATTTAGATGTCATTCCTCTCGCAACAACTTCCACTGCGTAAAGTTAAGTCTTAAATCCGTTTTTATTCTGTGATATAGTAATATTTATTCAAATTCAGCTGTGGTACTTAGGAATATTCGATACCCACTTCCTATTGATGTTATTATATTTAAAATTTAATAAGATATTATCACTTGTTTAGGCCGGCAAATAGTAAGGTTGGCTGAATGAGAATCCGTTTTTTTTTTAAATCGTGGTAACAAGGGGGCTACGATCGTGATGATACTTCACTTTACTTTTTAAAGTAAATATGTTTATTGAAGTAATATACAAACAGTATAAAATAATTACAATATAAATTAAAACTACTTAAAAGTAAAAATTAAAATAAATATAAACTAAACCTAATAAAAAATAAACTATAAGTAAAAATGTCCTCTAGAGACGACCCTTCAGTGGTAGTCCCAAGAAGACTGGCAACATTTCCCCTCTGTATAGCTAAGCTAATACGTTGGCAGAAATAATTGCCAGCCTTCCTGTCTCCAGACTTCTCCGTTAGCCGTTTGGACAACTCCTTGGCCAGACGCTTAGCTGAGTGTCCCCATGGGCCCATCGTCTCGACCCCAAACGGCGCAAATTCGTAACCTGTACTGAGGTTGGCGTATTTGCGCAGCTTGAGGTTCTCAGCAGAAACCGCCGCACCTCCCGCGCTCGACGAGGTCGCCTGGATGTGTGATGGGGCTAATGTGTCTACACATGTCGCATCCCACACCAGGGACCTGCCAAGTTTCCACGGCCCAACGGTCATGCCGTCGGGTCTTTTGCCATCGCTCCGCGCAATCCCGGAGGGTTCTAGGATCGCGGGTACTCCAGCAGTGACAAAAGCCCTTCGAATGATGTCGTTCAAAGCAGCGTGACGAGGAATGCGGCCAGCACTTTACTTGTAATACATAATATCTACACAACATTCTTATCAATACACTACATAACATTTAAACATAATGTGTTTAGGCTTTAAGCGCTTTTTTTCTCTCTTTGAAAGTCGTACGCAAGGTTTTATGGTATTTTATGGTATCTCGTATGGTTTTTATACATTTTAAACAAAAAAAAAATCGGTAAAAAAAGCAAGCGTTGCTTTGCTTTCATGTCGAACTTAGCGTATGTTAATACCTACTAAAAAAGTAAAAAAAACTATGGAATCGTTATTTAAATTTAAAAAAAACTAATTTATAAAATCGTATGGTTATTTGTAACATACTTCAAATCCGACGCGAGTTATCAATCCAACAGATTAACACCCTTTTATATTTATTTTATTCGCAACTAAACAGTATATTTATTATGCTCACAACCCCGAAATAAGAAGGCATTTATCTCCATTAACAAATGGGGGACGTTCGTTTAAGACAGAGTTACACGGGTGGTTTTGAGACAATTCGTCGTTAACGGTTTCACGTTTTTCCATTTCGCTCACACTATCAAATATTTCTCAAGTCAAGTACTTCGAAATAAATTTACGGACATATTGTCACTTTCAAATTATGTACAAAGAAAAATAGCAAAAACATTTATAACGATTCAAAAGTACAATCAGACTTGTTTCTTTTATTATTTGTTATTGTAACCTGTTTTACGCCTAATATTGTAATCAACTGTAGAATTCCACAATTAAATAAAATTAGATTAGGTGCGACAGTTTGCCTATATTTTTCTTTTACTCAGTATCGACACATGTAAAAAACTACCATGTAATAACAAAAAAAGAAAGAACTGTCAACATTTTATTACTATACACACACATACATAATATATTTATATAATTTAAAAAAATAAAAACAGTAAAAAACTAAACTATAAGATATATACAACCCACACTTACAATATACATAGCAACAAAATACATACACATACAGAGTGAAAGTGTTACAACCTGAGTATACATTTTTGGATACATGTTGGTCACCAAGATTTAAGTAAATCAGACCAGTAGTCAGTGGCGGATTTACAAATTTGCCGCTATTAAATTTTTGCCGCCCCTTTGAAATTCAATACGCTAGTTTAGTTCACTATCATATTAAATACATTTATTCTGAAATTGCAACTTTATGATTTGTGTTCTATCGTCCTTATTACATCAGCTTTTTCCCGTTATTAGTATGATCGTGAACTAGGGGATAGTTGTGTCAGTTTCTAGATTATTTTTATGCTATATATTATACGGATTACGTTTAAGTTTTTAAGTTTTAAGTGTTAAGTATACTGTGCATTACTATTAAATATTAAAATTTTAGTCACTTGTTTCTTTGTTGCATAATAAATATATCGTTTTATTTTCTATTTTCTGTAAGATACAAAAAAAAATTGGGCCAAATAAGCCGTCCCCTAAATTCTGCCGCCCTAGGCTCCAGCCTACTCAGCCTACTGGTAAATCCGCCACTGCCAGTACTTCTCAAAATACAGACATTAAAGCAAGGTTTCCTTACTTAAATTAGAAACAAAAATTCAGTCAGTCGACATAAAAAAAAACTCAATTCCGTGGTTTAATCGATCGTGTAACAGCGCCTATAATATCCTTAACAATCGCAAGCGAGGGCTCGGAATAAATGGCGTGCATAAATCTCGCATCAATCAATGTTCAATACTTTTTCTTTTGCAATTCAGGTGTATTATACCTTACAATAGGGCTCATTACTGACGCAGGGTATCAGATAAATAGGGTTAAGAACCGATATTGAATTTGTTTGGCGCGGTGGTGGCTCGGTTGTAAGAACGCGTTCCTTAAATCCTACAAAGGTCGGTTCAAACCCACCAGGCATGTACCAATGAGAAATACACTTTTCTTAAGTACATTTGTCTTAGATTTACAACACCATCGTTCCCGTGCCTCGGAAAGCGTTAAACCGTCGGTCCCGGTTCCACTAATACCAACTTGTGGAATAGTTAATAAATTGTCATTAAAAATTTACATCATATCCTTGCTAAGCCGTCTGGCCAGCGTGGCCAGATAAATGTTCTGGAAGGCCCATCTCCAACAGTGGAGGTCTAGGACGCTGTGTTCTAGGGTAGTAGAAGAGTCTTCTCACACCCCCCGCAGGGGGGAGTGGGGAATCTGTGTCAAGGTATTTGCCTTCTAACAGAGGTTGCGTTCGCTTTCCGTAACTACGGACAGGGCATGGGGTAACCATTAAAGGTTGAAGTATACGAGCCAGGCGGCGGAGCCGCGATTACGACTCCGTGATTGGCAGCAGGTGACGAGCGTAGCATTGTCTGGCGTCCGGCGGACGGGCGTGCAGAGGGGCCAGGTTTCTCACAAGTGGGAAATCTGTCGCCTCTGCGCGCGCGAACATGCCAGCCGCCAGACGACGCACGAATTCGTCCAGTGTTTCCATCCGCATATCCCTATGGATTACATCGTTCCTCACGTACCGCGAGGCGCCGACAATGGTACGAAGCGTTAGGTTTTGTTGCGCTTGTAAACGTGCTCTCAGCGTAGCGGAGGTGAGAGCGTACCAGGCCGGCGCGGCGTACGTGAGTCGGCTGCGGATATATGATTTGAATATGAGTAGCTTCGTGTGAAGCGGCAAACTGGATGCAAACACTGGGCGAAGTTTGGCTCTCGCCACCCGCGCCATGTTCACAGTGGCGGTCACGTGGGCGCGCATGTTGATGCGTTTGTCTATCGTGACGCCCAGGTATTTTACTGGATTAGTCCACGATAGACTCTCGCCGTTCAACAGAAGCGGACGGTCGGGTTTCAGCCTTCTCAGTCCATGTTCTAGGGGCTGTAATGAATTCAATTTATTTAATATTCGTATTAATCTGGTAAGGTGGGGAAAAGCTACGGAAAAGAACTGTACATTGTTTGGTACTGCCATAGGTTGTGCCAGACACAAACTTTTAGTAAAGGGCTTTTACTCGCGCCGACATGACAAAATTCTTGGTGTTATCTGTGAAGCAGTAAGTCTTTTTATTGCAAAAGCCAGAAAGGGACTGACTACAAATAAAATTTTGATCACATTTGTAAAGAAAGGGTAAAATACGAAAACTAAATGCAAGCCCACCTCGATCCTTCGCGCCGCATCAGACTGGAAAATTCTCATGGATAGATTTGAACATCATTATAGGATCCCAGATGAACTAGCTGTATCAGTCTATATAGCCCTTTCAGCACGACAAAAATATTTTGAATATTAAAAGTTTTATTCATAACTTTGAGGTTCTTAAGGTCTAAAATATCTCGTAAAAATAGTAAAAAAATCCATAATATAAATTGCATATAGGTATACGAGTATAAGGAAATAAAAACCACTATTGTATGTTCTTTTCTTTACTAGTCTTAACAATGTAATAAAGATAATAACTAAGTAGCTAGATGAGTGCACGAACTATCGAGGGCGTTTCGGAGCAACAAAACAGAATTTGGAGACGGCTAGATTTTTGTTGTTGTAATAACGCACGCTTAATAGTCGTACTGTCCGTGCTGAAAGAGTTAACGCACTCTTGGTATTGCCCGTGCTGAAAGAGTTAACGCACGCTTGGTATTGTCCGTGCTGAAAGAGTTAACGCACGCTTGGTATTGTCCGTGCTGAAAGAGTTAAGCCAGTCATCTTAGTGTTTTCTCGGAACTTGATAAGTTATTCTTATGAAGCTTACCGTTCAGTGGGAATCAAATATTCCAAAAGACCACAACATGAAGTCGAACAAATATTATGATCTTACAGAAGAAATGATCGGGAATGAGTTCAAGACTTAGCTTTACACAGTGGAAGTTGGTACTGGAGGAGTTTCAGCCATAAATAACATATCACCCGCTTTTTAAAAATACAATAACGAAGTGTGATTACTTATAATAAAGGGCACTCGACTTTTGCAGCTTTAATAGGCGTTAATAATGAAACAAAATATTTAGCTCCATGTATCATTTCTACTTGAATACAACCGGTTCCGATTTCAATATGTAATACAATGATATTTTAACAAAGGATACTGCATCAGTACAAAATTAAATGAAACTCTGTTCCTCAAAGCTATTCCCACATAGATTTTTACACATATTTGATTACATTACGTACGAGCTTGCCACTTGTCATGATTGGCATATAGTAAAGTTGGCTAAATGTGAATCCGCTTATTTATAAGCGTGGTTTCTGACCACCCCGAAAGGGAAACGGTCGTGATGATGATACTGATACGTATTTGGTTTGCGTAAGTATGATCATGTATCCGTTTTCGCACGTCTACAGATCTTCTTGTCTTTCTTTACTCCATCCTCTACAATCCAATAACATCTTCATATTTAAAATGTCGATTTGAATTTATTTGTGACTCTTACGACCGCCCTCCTCTCTGTTCTTCTCAAAATAATCAACTCATAATCCCGTCTCATAGTTCCAGCAGATATTCAGATACGTTCACTGTGTCATCCGCTCGCCAATGTAACAGGCTCCCACTGACGATCAGACAGGCTCCCTCTGTTCATATTTTTAAACGTTTACTTACCACCTACTTTCTAAACAAACAGTGTTTTTTAAATCAATATTACATTTTATTTTTGTGTTATTTTTTTTTAAAGATTAGTGTACAATTAGTTCAACTCAGTTGTGCGCGCGGCCCTATGTGTGCGTGCGCTTGTAAATATACAACTTTCATTCGTGTGGCAGTGACGCGGCTCGGACGAACGGCTGCCGCGTCACTGCCACACGAATAAAAGTTGTATATTTACAAGCGCACGCACACATAGGGCCGCGCGCACAACTGAGTTGAACTAATTGTACACACTTAATTTTTTTGAATTTTATAGTTATATGTATGTATGTTAATATGTATTTATTTATTCTTATATATATTATTAGTAGGTACGTAGATTATAATAATAAATTTGCACCCATACATAGTTTTTCCACACTCCCAAAGGTTGGTTGTTGATGCAAAATGCCTGGCCATTAAGCCCGCCAATGTACAATTTTAGTGCAATTAAGGTATTTAAAATAAAATAAATAAAATACACTTTTTTTTAGAAATGACGCGATGTGCCCTAAATACATAGTTCCCGACGTTTCGGTCAAGTTACATGGACCTTGCTTACGAGTTTATTGAGTGGTAGGTTTCTATAATCTTATAGCGGATCGGACCATACTATTTATTATTAAAAATTATAATAATATTTAATTAATTTAAACGCATTCAAAACTTTTCTTCTTTTATCCGCTAAATGCTGCATCCTTTTATTTTACATGTCATTGGGCATGCATCAAAATATGCGCAAATCCCCCTCTGTTGGTCAACATCGGAACTGCGTCGACAATGCGTGTCTCTGTGATTTATGAATCAATTAACTGACCATTCTTTGGAGCCGGCATAGGGACGACGTATTATTGCTATGTTTTAATGACTTTTCACAATTAATCCACCCTACCACACATTGAAGCAAGGATAACGGGTCAGTAAGTACGTAGGTTGTCTATTTTTGTTGATGAATGTTGAGCATGTTATGTTTAGTAAAATATTGTTACTTGAGGAACTGGAGATCAGGAAACGCCTTTCATTAACTGTACAATCACGTAATCTCACTTTCACAGTGGAAAAATTGAGCGCCTGGTAGTTCAGAGAAAAGTCAGTGGCAAGAGGATGCGTAGTACGTTTCCGATAAATACATTATAGATATTGTTTTAAAACCAAATTATCACTAAATAGTTTATAAAATTGAGATTATATAAAACAATAAAAAACACAAATCATTGGCTAATATCTAAAAACTTTGGTGAGGTCTAACATATATGCTGTGATTTTGTAAAACAAAATATTATTTTTATTTAAATACATAATTGCACTATGTACAAAGGCGGACTAAATGTCGTTAGACATTCGCTGACAGGCAAACCTTAAGAACAATAAGACAGTATTAATAGTAAGAAGGTGCAATATTAACAAGTGATACTTTGTAAATAATAACAACAAATACATAAAAATAATACTTATAATTACATAACACTACATATACAAATACGTAAATAAGTTATATATTACAGATATATATACAATACATATGTATATACAATACATAAAATATAGATAGATAGATAAATTCTTTATTGCACAATAAACAAAAACACATTTAAATGTACATAGGCGAACTTAATGTCTAGTGACATTTTCTACCAGCTAACCTTTGGGATAGTGAGCAATGATTGTGGGTGCATTTAATCATTAATTTAAAATCGAGATTAATAATAATAAAAAAATAAAAATCTTAAACTATTACTAGCAACTAAAGCTAAAATACTTATACACTAATATATAAATATATAATAACACAAGTACATATAAATACATAATAAATATATATAAAATACATACAATATTATACCAATTTTGAGAGGTTATGTCGACTCGTCTTGCTTTTTGTGAAGGTGTAAGGTAAGTAATTTTTTAAAACACTTAAGTGAGGGTGCTTTTCGAACGTTAAGTGTAAACGTTAAATATAAAACTACTCAAGTGACAAAGAAAAAAGTATCATCACGACCGTTTCCCTTTCGGGGTGGTCGGAAACTACGCTTATAAATAAGCGGATTCACATTTAGCCAACTAGGTCAATCATGACAAGTGGCAAGCTCGTCGATGTCTCCAGCGTACCAAACTCGAGAAATATGACAAATAAATTAATTATTAATTAAATGTTGTTATTTACATCAATATATATTTCGTGTCCCGACCAGGAATCGAACCCGGTACCTCCGAATCTAAATCCACGGACTTGACCGCTAGACCACGGAGGCAGTAATGATAAAGAAAGTGGGACACAAATAAATTCTAAGCGCTGTCCAATTCCAAATATACAAGAGTTAGTTTAGGGTTTTAGTGACCCAATAACATTGCTCCAGAGTGTATTTAAAGTTGAAACCAGTTACATTGACTCAATTACGTGTATGTTTGTTTTTCGGCTCACCTAATTTCTGTATCGCCCGCGCTTATTCAATTGACGCGTGGATTACAATACCTGGACGAACAATCCAGCAGATGTTACCTAATTTTATAAAGAATTTGTTTTCTTTAAATTAAATTTTGGAATCGATTTAAAATTAAGACCGTTTGGTTAATAGACATTTTTTTTCTTTATTTTATTTATAATTTTTGTTGTATGTTTACATTAAATATTTTTTAGTTATTTTTAAAATTAAACGTCTTAAATTATTATTATTACCCTTGCCTACCCGTCTGGCCAGCCAAATTCTCCAATTTATTTTGGAACTCTTTAAAATAATCTGTGACGATTAAATTATTATTCACATTTAGCGAACTTTACAATAGGCCTATAATGACAAGCTCTTCGATGTCTCTAACTTGCCAAACTCGAGAAATATTACAATTAAATTTAATGTTTTTTTGTGTCCTGACCAGGAATAGAACGTAGTAAGTACCTCTGTGTTTAAATCCATGGACTTAACCGCTAGACCACAGAGGTAGTAAGATACGTGCGGGTAGAAAACATTAAAAATATTTTTTATAGTTCATTGAACCACGATTAAATCACCCCAAAATTATATAGACCAGCGTTAAATAGTTAAATTACCCATTATTAAAGTAAATTATTACGTATCAATCACACTTCACACTATCAAAATCACCGTAATATGTTTATTACGAGTAGGTATGTGTACGCAAATTTTATGCTATCCGATACCAAACATCTGCCCATTGTATTAAAATCTCAACTTACCCTAATAAATTAATAACTAACCCCCTATTTATATCGAACGTTTAGGAATTTTAAACTATTCGTACCTTCGATTATATATGTATTTATATATATTTTTTTTTGTTATTGCAAGTTTTGATTCGAAGGAATATAATTAGAACACTTAAAGAGTAAAAAATAAATATAAACTAAACCTAATAAAAAATAAACTATAAGTAAAATCTGGGACTTCTGCCGAATACTTCTTAAATTAACAGAGGTTTTTGCGTTTTGTCGACTTTCGGGTTGCACATAGGCATGTAGTCTACCTTAATTCTGACTTGCCTGGTGGGTTACTGCTGTACCAGGTATTGTGTTCTCATAGGTACTGATAACTTAATTTAAAAGGTTATTAATTGATCGTTGTGGTGCAGTTTTGTATATGTTTTATTTTGTAAATCTGATATAGCTGAGTTTTCCTTGCAGATTCCTTTCTCAGTCAGATTAAACATTAACAGGTCACTGGAATTTGCTAAGCTGCTGGTCTTCTGCTAACAGCTTACTTATTGGACCACTTTGCTGCTTAGTCTTCTACTAGCAGGAGTAGAATCATTCAAAATAATTAAATTAATGACGTTTCATAAATGCCTGTAATAGGTTTACGTGAATAAAGATATTTTGATTTTGACTTTCTTGGAGACAGTCACAACCTTCCTCTTCGGTCTGCTTAATATTCCTCACACTTCTAGCAGATATTCAGATTCTTATACTGTTTTCGCTGCTCGAGAGTGGAACAAGCTTCCACTAGTCATTAGACGGGCGTCTTCAATAAATGTGTTTAAAAATCTACTTGTTGCTTAATTTTTAAATTAACAATATAATTTGTCATGATAACTACAAGTACCTATGCATTATAATATTTATTTATTTCCTTAATTTTTATCGTAAATGATTGTACCTATGTAATATGATACGAGTCTATTAGTGTGTTTATATATTCATACATAATATATATTTATGTTTATTATATATATTATTTTAATTATATATCATGTAAGTATTTATTTAATAGTATTTAATTATTCTTAAGTAATTATATTTATCTTAATGCACCCGCAATCTTCTACCACACTCCCAAAGGTTAGCTGTTATAAAATGCCGAAGGCATTAAGTTCGCCCTTGTACATTACTTTTTAAGTTATTTTGTGCAATAAAGAGTTTATAAATAAATAAAAAATGTCCTCTAGAAACGACCCTTCAGGGATAGTCCCAACGAGACTGGCAACATTTCCCCTCTATATAGCGAGGCTAATACCTTGGCATAAATATATAAGCAGAATGCCAGACAGTGGGCTACAGATGCGACTTAACCATTCTAATATTAGTCTGAATTATGAAGCAAAGTATATTTATGCAGGAATGGTGGTTTAACATTAAAATTAATACAGAATGTCATTTGAATTGTTTCGCGGTTACCTGTAACAACTAGTGTGGAAGTTCGATTATCAATCGATATTTCAATTACATTTTACATCACATCCCCTAGAACACAGCGTCCTAGACCTCCACTGTTGGAGATGGGCCTTCCAGAAAATATATCTTGGCGAGGATCTGTTCTAAATTTTTAATGATAATTCATTAACGATTCCACAAGTTGGCATTTGGTGAAACCGGGACCGACGGCTTAACGTGCTCTCCGAGGTACATTGTTACATGTCGAGGGGATTTGAACCGACCTTGTAGGATTTAAGGGCGTTCTTACAACCGAGCCACCACCGCGCCGTATCAATATTTTAATAAATATATTTTATATATAAAAAATAAACAAAAACCGACTGCATAACTAAACCTATATGTAAAATACTTAAACAAAAAAATAATATTTTAATTATTTCAAAAAAAAATTTAAAGGCCAATCAACAAAATTATTGATATTTAATTATTATGTATCTATTTAATATTTGTAAGCAGTTATTGTACAGTCGTTACCTTTTTGTAATCGGTTAAAAAAAATATACGAATTTTCAGTCACTGATAAGAAACACGCTATTGAACCAAATAACTAACGATGTCTCGCTTTTCGCTCTGTGAATTTATTCGAAGTAAATTAAATATACATTAAATATAAGCTACCTAAATAATAAAATTAAAAATAAACTAAACTATAAATAAAAAATGTCCTCTAGAGACGTCCCATCCGAGATAGTCCCAAGGAGACTGGCAACATTTCCCCTCTGTATAGCGAGGCTAATACGTTGGCTGAAATAAATGCCAGCCTTCCTGTCTCCAGACATTTCTGTCAGCCGCTTTGACAACTCCTTGGCCAACCGCCTCGCTGACGGACCCATGGGCCCATCGTCTCGACCCCAAACGGAGCAAATTCGTAACCGGTACCAAGGTTAACTAACTTAACCGGTAACTCGCAATTTCAATTAATATAACAGTGTGTAAAACATTATTTTGCTGCCAAGTCTATCCAAATGAAGTCTTCGGAAATTGTACTGCCATTGTATTATGAGCAATAAAGTTTCATAAGATACAACTAAAGTGTATGAATAATAAATTTAAAAATTTAACAGAAGGAACAATTACCATTTTTATTGGGTTTGTTGTAACAATAAAACCACGACTGGAAGTGTTAATGGCCAAATAAAATTCGGTAGAGACACAGAGCTTCGTTTGTGTTCATCAAATCTGCATCCGCTCGCCGCGGATCGACTAAATTATTCACAGGCGCATCTGCCATCTTTTTGGCAGCAAAATTTGTGGAACACAAAAAAATCACGTTCATGCATTTCCTTTTTCACATAATCGTAATATTATGATATATATGGAATCACTATGGAATTAAAATTATTTTTAAAATATTTATTTATTATACGAAGTAATATACAAACAGTATGAAAGAATTGGCGCGGTGGTGGCTCGGTTGTTAGAACGCCTTCCTTAAATCCTACAATAATAATAATAATAATAATAATAATAATCATTTATTTCTTTACAAAAAATTGCCTTAAAACTAGTTACATCAATGTTTAAGTGTTAACAGGATATTCAATTTATTACAGGCAATTTCCAGATTATTGGAACCCTAACCTCTGTATAGAAAGTATAATATACTTCTGGACCACAGAGGTTAGTTTCCATACAAATTTGGACAACATATATTTTTTTTTTCTTTTCTTTTAATTTTATTTAAAATCAAATATACACATGCAAAAGTGGTTAGTAATAAATAAAACATAAAATAATAATAATAATGTACACGAAATGTAGGATTATAGGGTGTATAAGTAGGTGAAAAAGTGTGTGTGAAAAATAGGTGTAGAAAGTTATGTAATAGGTATTAACAATGTTTCGGTTTGTTCGTATGTCAATGTCAAAAGCCATTCAGTTAGTAACTTTTTGCATTCAAATTTTGTATGCGGATAAATATTCACGTACTTGCTACTTTTATTATATAAGAAGGAGGATAGGAAGGAAAATTGATGCTGAGCAAATTTTGTGGAACAGGGAATAACTGAGCAAACAAAGTCACTGCGTCTTTTGTTTTTTTCAAAATTTGGGTCAAATTGCAAAGTTGAGTGTTTGCGAAGAATAATGCGCAGCACAAAGAGCTGTCTTACAGAGAGTACTTGGCTGGTAGAATAGACTAAATTTGTTGGAAATCTAAAAGGCTTCCTTAATATCACCTTGAGTACAGCCCTCTGCGCTCTCTCTAATCTGAGAAAGTCAGATCTATACGCACCACCCCAGGCTGTAATGCAGTATGTTAGTATTGACTCAGCCAGTGTTTTGTAGACCATAAATATTGTCTTTTTATCACTGCAAGCTCTTATGGTTTTAAATATAAATATAAGTTTTCTAAGACGACCTATCATATAATTAATGTGCTCATGCCAGTTTAGGGAGTTGTCTATTTGTACCCCTAAATATTTTATGGATGATGTATGTGAGATGCAGGCACAGTTGCAAATCATTTCACAGTTAATTTCTTGCAGACATGTGTGGACTTTTATGAAAAACGAGTCAGGATTAGGAAGAAGATGGGGTTTTAATGAAAATGGTATATATTTAGTTTTTTCTGTATTTAACGTTAGAGAATTTTTATTTAGAAAGGCCATAACTGTAGACAGAGCTCGTTCTGTGTGTGTTTTAGTACTCTGCCAGCAATTTCCATTAACTATTAGAACCGTGTCGTCGGCATATGTAATAATTTTACAGTTTGGCACCTTGATCTTACACAGGTCGTTTATATATATCAAAAACAGCGTGGGCCCAAGTATACTTCCTTGAGGCACACCAAAAGATAAAGTATTCTCCTCACTAATGACAGACCCGACCTTTGTGCACTGTGTACGGTCAGTGAGGTAACTCTTAAAAATCTCGAGAGGCACTCCTCTTACGCCGATATTCTCTAACTTGGCGATAAGTATAGGGACAGAGACAGTGTCAAAAGCTTTAGACAGGTCCAAAAATACATTTATACATTTTTGTTTACTTCCGAGGTATCTAGTTATGGTTTCTGATAGCTCAAGGACAGCATCTTCAGAGGATTTGCCTTTACAGAAGCCATACTGATTTCTCGATATAATTTCATATTTATTTAGGTAATCGACTAATCTTATATTAATAACCTTCTCCAAAATTTTTGAGAAGCAATTTAATAGTGAAATGGGCCTGTAGTTACCGACACTGTCCCTGTCTCCACTCTTATGGATTGGAATGATGATGGCTTTTTTTAGTACAGCAGGAAAGGTCCCGGTTGAAATGCAGAGATTAGAGAGGTAAGTTAGTGGCGGAACCAGCACTTTACTGGCAGATTTGATAATATCATTAGGGATGTTGTCCCAGCCTGGTGAGCTATTATTTTTAAGGTTACGTACAATTTGTTCTATCTCAGAACAGTCAACGGGTAACAGAACTAGAGAATTGGGATAAGATATGTTAGGGTTTAAAATAGAATAATTTGTATGAGCAGAGGTGTTTGAATTTATTTTAGATGCTAATTTTTTTCCAATGTTACTGAAAAAACCATTTACAAAATTTACCGAACGATTTTTGTCCTTATCTAAAGATAATAACTCAATAGGAGGTGAATTTATTTTATTTATTTGAGCAATATTTTTTATAGCATGCCAGGTTGCTTTAGAGTTCCCGTTTGCCTTTTTAAGTTCCTCGCTCTCATAGTCATATTTAATTCTTTTTAAAAGTATGTTACAAAAATTTCTGTATTTAGTGTAAATAGTTTTATTAATTATATTATTAGGATTAAGTTTATATTTTTTATGAAGTTTATCGCGATGACGAATGCATCTTAAGAGTCCTGGTGTTATCCAGGGTTTGAGGATTCTTGTTTTATGTGGTATTTTAATTTTTTGAGAGTGTTTATTTATTATATTTGATATTGTTGTAACAAGAGAGCTTGCAACTTCATTAGCATCTTTTAGGTTTAGCATACTTGAGTAGTCATAGTTATTAAGATCCTTAAGTATTTCTGATCGGTTTAATTTTATTGTATCTTGAGATGGCTTACTCCGGGGAGACATGGTTTCAATACACAATATTACAGGAGAATGATCAGTAGGTTTAGAGTCGAGTACCAGAGTGGTAGAATTAAATTTAGTTTTTAGCAAAACGTGGTCCAGGCAACTTGCTTCTCGTGTAGGAAGGAAGTGAGATGGCAAAAGGGCTAAAGATGCAGCAAGACTTAAATATTTTTCACAGACCAAATCATTATTTTTATTTAAGATGTTGATATTGATGTCGCCGACCATTGCATTAGTTTTAAAGTTAGCAAGGGACTCGATATTTTTTTCAAAGCTATCAAAAAAAACATCAAGATTGGTATATGATGGGGACCGGTAGACTGCTAGTATGGCAATGTTGTTATTTATCTTACATATTAAACAGTTAGCATCTGCAAAGATCGGTTCATATATTTCAAATTTTAGGGAACTATTGTTTCGAGTATATACAATAACCCCTTCATTTTGATTTTTAAACTTGGAAGAGTAAGATGTATAATGGTGCAGTGTTGGAATGTCAGTAACTTTGCTTAGCCAGCACTCTGACAAAATAATCACATCGCAATCCAATTTTAATCTGTTTAATAGTATTAATAATTCGTCAAAGTTCTTGTTTATGCTTCTAATATTAAGGTGTAGTATAGTAAGTCTTCTTTTATATTTGTTTATGTAACTATTACAGGCCTCAGGGGAACATCCATAGGATTTAGCCACAGAAACTGTTTCCAATTCGTTTAAAATATTGTTTATGTCGTTTAACATGTTTGTAGAATAATTAGAAAGGTAACATTAACTATGGTCAATTTTACTGTGCGAGCCTGAAATAATCTGTAGAAAAGAAAATGACTTAGTAGAAATTTGCATTTGATCAGATGGAATGGATTTAATATGCAATTACAAACAGACTTTGACTTTATGACAAGTAAAAATATTATATTGTTATGTCTTGGGCTATAGATACCGGCCTTCCCATAGCTGTAAATGGGTGAAAACAAAGATGCATGTATCTTCGTCTCATTTATCAATTCACAATCATTAATGTTATTTAGTAGGTCAAGGACCCCTGTACTGTGTTGACATGCGCTTGTTATTTTGTTTGAGGGTGAGAAAGAGTAATTTAAATAGAAAAAAGTGTCTATTATGCAACTATGGAATATAGTAATTGTTTCTTTAAGTGTGTCGTTATTGTGAGCTTGTGTATACTGTAATATAATACATTGATATATAGGTAAGTACTTAATATAGGTTAGTTGGATAAATATCAAATAATTAACAAGGCTAGGGCAAATTGTTATACTATTCACTCGCCGTCATTTTTGTGAAAGGCTGGAGAGGTCTGATTCACTTGTTACACGAATCAAAGTGGATCCTTCCCTTCTACGAAGGTATATAACGTTGCGAGAAGTCCAGCAGTATAAATAGTCGTTTGTCTTGGCATATTCTCGAGCTAAATAGAAGAGACGCTTGGCTTTGAATGTCAGATTTTCGGAGATGAAGACAAGTGATGGTGGGCCCTCGATACGAAGATGTGAAGTGTTAAGTTTTGATGTGTTGTAGGTCTTGTTATAATTTTTTGCCGAGTTTATGATATTGTCTTTTAACAATGAGCTATTAAGGTCTACAATAATAGGTGGGCTGCTCCCAGACTTGGTGTTTAGGCGGTAAACATTTCGTATGTCTGTGGTCTGGATTGGCGTGTTTAAAGCTGTGCCGGTGTTGACAACATAGCCAACCAGGTCTTCCTTTCTTTCCGTCGGTTTTTTTGGGATGTTCCTGATCTCAAGGCTAGTTACGCGACTGTTACGGTCCAGGTTTTCAATAGTACGTTCGAGTGAGGAGATGTATTCCAAATTTTTTGTTCGTTCCGATTCTAATTAACGACAAAGGTCGGTACCGATCATGTACCAATGAGAAATACACTTTTCTTACGTACATTTGTCATAGATTTACAACAAGATGTATAACTTAATTTTCTTTTTTTTTCTATAGTTTGAATGTATATTATAAGAAGTTATGTTTAATGCATACTGTAATGGTCTGTTATGAAAAGGGCAATAACCATGTGTTAGTTTTAGTAATATTATAGAATCTATAGTAGAACATTGGGTACGTGACGTCTTTCGGGAGCCATTAGCAACTGCAGCGTTAGACTATTTAGACCTCATAAAGATCTAAAGTATTCTTCCAGGATTCCGTAAATGTCAAGTAGCCTATTAAAGCTAGGCAAATCGATACAGAATAAATTAATGTATGACAGTGATTGGCGGTTATGGTCGTGTTCGAATAGCTTATTTTGTTGTTTTACGGAAAAAAATGCCGACTTTCATGCTACGTGTGACGTCTCTACGAGCACTACTGGACTGCTTATAAAAAGTTGCAATCAAATGAATTTAGGTGGCACGAAGTATCAAATCATCTAGTCCAGAATAAAAATGTAATTGATCGTTGTTGTGTAATTCTGTATATGTTTTATTTTGTAAATCTGATGTAGCTGAGTATTCCTTGCAGATTTTCAGTCAGATTAACAGGTCACTGAAATCTGCTGGTCTACTACAAACAGCTTACTCTTTGCGCCACTTTGCTGCTTAGTCTTCCACTAGCAGAAGTAGAATCATGTATAATAAAATTAATAACGTGTCACAAATGCCTGTAATAGGTTTACGTGAATAAATATATTTTGACTTTAATTTACAATGAACGTTAAACATAATCGCATGAAAAGACAAATGAAATTGATATGATTTAGTGAGTCGAAGAATAAACAAAAGAATGATAAAGCTATATGGACGCCATTTATCATGGCCTGTTAAAAGTTATACTGCTCCGTGATCACAATAAAAATAAATTGTTTAACATCGACTTGGAGTGTATACTACTAGACGGGACACTGAGCAAAACTTAAAAAAAAAATGTCAAGCGGGTGGGTAGTTACGGTTTGCAAGAACTTTGGTAACAGCGGTGATAGCTCGGTGTAAGAACGCTTTCCTATACAAAAAGGTTCGCGGTTCGAACCCTGGCATGTCACGATGAGAACTACTTTTATTACGTACATTTATCATAGATTTTAAATAAACCATTCCTGTGGCTAATTTTGTTGTATACATCTATGGTCTGTTATTTTATCATTTTTATTGCTTATTGCTTGTTATAGTAGAAGTCAAATTTCTTGGGGCCTGTGAAAAATGAAAAGAGAGTCGGTCGCAATCAGGTCCACGATACTGGCGGGAGTTGGATAACAAAAAAAGGCAATAAATTGGCTAAGGGCTATATCCAGAGACACGTGATGATGTTGAACAGATAGAGTTTAATATTGTGTAATATAATTATATTTATTTCAGTGAAAGGAGGTGGACCGGTTGATATAACGTTTTTCGTTAATTCAAAAGCTCGCGGTTCGAATAATAGCAACAAAGATTTACTCTTCTCTCTTCTTACGTACCGTTTGTCCATGTATGTATTTACAACACCATCGTTCCCGTACCTCAGAGAGCAAGTTAAGCCGTCTCCGTCCTGGTTCCACTAATACCAACTTGTCGAACCATTAGACCCTTCTGACAACCTTCTGGCCAGCGCGGGGGGAGTGTAGGTAGGCAAAAAAAGGCCATCTTCGGTAGTGGAGTTCTAGGACTCTGTGTTTTAGGTGCTATAATGAATGACACCCGCACGGTGAATCCATGAACGGATAATAAATTAATGATGTACCTATAACAAATGCTACTTTTACATAATTACATTATTTTTGGCAATAAGGTATAAATATTTGTATCTGCAAAAATATTGCTGGCAAAGAGATACGCCTGGCATATTTCTTTATTAAATATTTTTTTTTTAGTTTTTATTAATTAATTCCAATATTTATCTTCTTTTGTGTGAATTGTAGAATAGCTTAAAATTTGCATAAAATTTAATAACATTGTATTTTTTTATTTATTTATGTTAAGCTCCGTAGTCTAGCGGTTATGTCCGTGGATTTAGACTCGGGGGTACCGGGTTCGATTCCTGGTCGGGACACAAAAATATTTATAAATGTCAATAAATACATTTAATTTATTTGTAATATTTCTCGAGTTTGGTACGCTGGAGACATCGACGAGCTTGCCACTTGTCATGATTGGCCTATAGTAAATGTGAATCCGCTTATTTATGAGCGTGGTTTCTGACCACCCCGAAAGGGAAACGGTCGTGATGATACTTTACTTACTTTTAATTTATGTTAATACTTTAGGAGTTCCAAAAAAATAATAAAGAAAATATATATACTCGTATATTGCCAGCGCTCAAGACTCGTGCCCTAGGTATCTGTACACGCATTATGTCACTTGAAACTGTTAAACCGAAAAAGCAATTTAAACTTTACACCAATTATATGCGTGGAGTTATAAAGTGGAATAGTTGAACCTTGAACTTGGATCAAACTTGGGCACTACTTCAATGTCTCATTAAAAGGAAATCACCATGGACATAATTAGAAGGACCGACATTTTCTTTTTTTCATACTGCCATACTATTATGCCGACTTCAATCATCAAGATACTTTTTCACACTTCGCTTGAAGGATTGCAGTTTATAGGAATGGGTTTCCCCAATTAAATTTCCAAATTAATTAGACCCTTGTTTTAAATAAATTATATTTTTAACGCAAAACTGAATGAACAATAAATTAACTTTTTAAAAATATACCGTAAACAAAAATAAGGCTTTTTTAATACAGAAACATCGCCTTAGAAATACATACAACTATTTTTAGAAGATAAAGTAAAGTATCATCACGACCGTTTCCCTTTCGGGGTGGTCAGAAACCACGCTTAATAATAAGCGGATTCACATTTAGCCAACTTTACTATGGACCAATCATGACAAGTGGCAAGCTCGTCGATGTAGGATCTTAAAGTCAAAATACCTTTATTCACGGAAACCTATTACAGGCTTTTGTGACACGTCATTAATAAAAATATATTGAATGATTCTACTAAAGTGGTCCAAAATGTAAGCTGTTAGTTATAATCTTATAGCCATATAAATAAATAATTATTTAATACATAAGTAATAATATCAGATGTACAAAATAAAACAATGGCTGGTTCGTGTAATGTGTGTCTATGACAGCAATTCATTAAAAAGTTTATTAAGAAAGGAAGTGACATATGTGGTTGGGATAGGGCGCTGTGGGAGAGAGATAATATTAATCGTTTATCCGCGACCCTGTGGGGTATCATCACGACCGTGTCTTATGCGAGATTCTGGTCATCTCAGTAAAAATATTGTCACCAAATAATAAGTAAATACAGTGGTTAATTCACTAATAGTGTAGTTGTTTTGTTTAATAAAAAGCGGTGGTAGCACGGTTGTACGAACGAATTCCTTAACATCCTAAAAAAAGGTGGGTTTGAACTCCGGCATGTACCAAAGTACTCAAAGAGCACGTTAAGCCGTCGGTTCCGGTTGCACTAGTACCAACTTGTGGAATCGTTAAATAATTGTTATTAAAATTTGACATCAGATCCTCGCCAACCCGTCTGGCCAGCGTGACGACTGTACGCCAAATTCTCCAGATATATGTTCTGTAAGGCACATCTCCAACAGTCGAGGTCTAGGATGCTGCTTTCTAGGGGCTGTAATGAATGAATAATGAAATAGGAAGTTAGTTCGACTTGATATCAGCGCATTTCTAAGTTAATACAGAAACAAAGTAAAGTATCATCACGACCGTTTCCCTTTCGGGGTGGTAAGAAACCACGCTTATAAATAAGCAGATTCACATTTAGCCAACTTTACTATAGGCCAATCATGACAAGTGGCAAGCTCGTCGATGTCTCCAGCGTACCAAACCCGAGAAATATCACAAATAAATTAAATATTAAATAAATGTATTTATTTACATTAATAAATATTTTTGCGTCCCGACCAGGAATCGAACCCGGTACCTCCGAGTCTAAAATCCACGGACTTAACCGCTAGACCACGGAGGCAGTTCAAGTTAAGTTAATACAATAATTGATAATCCACCATTGGTAATCAGCCATAAATAAATACAACGAATCAGATCGGATAAACAAATCGCAGCCATAATGGATTAATTGGAATTCCCGATATAGCTGTAAAATCAGGTCACACGATTGCAAAGACATTTCCAATTAACATTTGATTGTTCATATTTCAGTTCGAATCCCAGTAGGTGGAAGGCTACACAGAAAAAAAAATCAATATATATTTTTTTATAAATGTTTTTTTTACGATAATCGATAAGATATTCAGATTCTGTCACTATATCTGCTGCTCGCCAGTGGAACAAAATCATGGCCTCCATTTATCTTTATGCAATTACCACCTTTTTCAAATAGGAAACAATAGTGTGTCCCATACGTGACATGTTATTAATAAATTTATTTATATTTTCTTTTTCTTATCTAGTTTTAATGACGATGTGGCAGATTTCTATGTTTAATAATATTAGTTATTTGACATATTTTAGTGTTGTATACAATATATTATAGTAGTTATATATTAGATTATAGTAGTACCTTGTAGTACTTGACATTTTTATTTTAACATAGTTTGACATTATTAATTAGTATTTAAATTTTATTTTCTGTATTTGATTATTTAACATTCAATATGGCTCTTCCATAATTGTATTGATAGTTTGGGCTGTTTCTGGTCTTCGTCGTGTTGTTTCGTATTAAGCTGTCGGACCATGATTGTGTTATCTCGCTTACTGTAGGTAACTAATATTGGTTACAGAGTATTATAAATTGACTTAACCAAGTGTTCCAGACGGTCCCTACGGTGATAAATAAATGAAATGAAAAAAAATAAAATGAAATGAAACATAGTTCAATTTATTGATCACTTTTTCATTATTCATTACAGAGCCATTAAAACACTTAATTAATAATAATATATAATAATAAAAATCGTTTATTTATTTAAAAAACTAGTACATTTTTTAGGAATTGGCCACTGGTGCCCAAACAAAGTTAATCTGAATCTCAGGCACCAGTTCCATTAGAAAGAAGAATAAGTACAATATACAATACAACACATATAGAATTTTAGCTTTTTTCCACTTAGTTTATAGTTTTTCTTACTTTTTACTATTAGCAATTAGAAATTGAATTATGTACCCACTATTTTAATATTTGTAACAATTCTTCTAATGATTGCACCTACCATCTATACTGTCTAAATGTCCTAAAGGTTTGGATGTCAGAGAATGCCTAGCGGCATTAAGTCCTCCATTGTACAATAAAGTTTTTAACTAAATAAACACAGCGTCCTAGACCTCCACTGCTGGAGATGGGCCTTGCAGAACATATATCTGGAGAATTTGGCCTACAGTCGCCACGCTGGCCAGACAGGTTGGCATGGATCTGATGTCAATTTTCAATGACAATTTATTAACGATTCAACAAATTGGTGTTAGTGGAACCGGGACCGACGAGGGCTTAACGTGCTTTCCGAGGCACGGGAACGGTGGTGTTGTAAATCTATGACAAATCTACGTAAGAAAAGTGTATTTTTCATTGGTACATGCCGAGGGGGTTTGAACCGACCTTTGTATGATTTTAAGGAAAGCATTCTTACAACCGAGCCACCACCGCTGATCGATCACTTATCTACTTACTATGTATTTTATTCTTATTATTTTTTCTAAATACATTACTCCGTGGTCTAGCGGTTAAGTCCGTGGATTTAGACTCGGAGGTACCGGATTCGATTCCTGGTCGGGACACAAAAATATTTATGAATGTAAATAAATACATTTAATTAATATTTAATTTATTTGTGATATTTCTCGAGTTTGGTACGCTGGAGACATCGACGAGTTTGCCACTTGTCATGACTGGCCTATAGTAAAGTTGGCTAAATGTGAATCCGCTTCTATAAGCGTGGTTTCTGACCACCCCGAAAGGGAAACGGTCGTGATGATACTTTACTTTACAAATACATTTTTTTCTTAATCTTCTGTTACTTTAATCTTGTTTAGAGTACAATTCAGATAAAAGATGAATTATGTTATATAAATATTTTTTTATAAAAAAAGGTACCTACCAAATTGTTACAAAATTGTGGGTACATTTTCCCCTTTATTCTGTACTATTACAAGAAAGCTATATTTTACAAACTATTCGGAATATAATGTAACGTTTTGGTTTATTGATTGATATACAAGTAATTTTAAAATGTATTCAATGAGTCATAGCTGTGAACTTCATAGTTGAGAGCACTTTATCAGAGAGATCAAGTTGCGCCGTATCGATGTCTGTCACATGCGCCTGCGCATGACCGACACTCGACACGGGGGTCGAGTACTTGACAATACTTATAAGGAATAACATAAAGTTAAATTGTATTTAAATTTCAAATAACCCACACAAGTGTCGGTATGGGGAACCATTGAAACATCTCGGACTTCACGGGCTTTCTTGTCCTACTCGTAGAAGTGTCGGCCGCATTCTTTGTCAAGCGGCTCTTTACGACATCATCCTGGCCTGGTGGGTTACCGCTGTACCAGGTATTGGAATCTCATAGGTACTCATAACTAAATTAAAAAGGTTATTAATTGATCGTTGTGGTGTAGTTCTGTGTATATTTATTTTGTAAATCTGTTATAGCTAAGTTTTCTTTGCAGATTCCTTTCTCAGTCAGATTAAACATTAACAGGCCACTGGAATCTGCTAAGCTGCTGGTCTTCTGCTAACAGCGTACTGTTTGGACCACTTTGCTGCTTAGTCTTCTACTAGCAGGAGTTCAGAGGATTCAAAATAATTAAATTAATGACGTTTCATAAATGCCTGTAATAGGTTTACGTGAATAAATATATTTTGACTTTGATCCGAAGGGCTCTGTTGGAATACCCGCGATCTCAAGGGTTCTGCTAAGAACCTCCTGCCCAAATATGCTTATCTCCGAACAGGTTACAGACACAGAAAGGCTGATAATCAATTCTTAACGTATTAGACGTGGTATACAGAAAAAGAACTGAAGATTACGGAAGTGAATATAAAATTTCAAACAAATCTTCATACATTGTTGTCAGAACACATATTTCCTTTCACGAATCACTTTGCGCCTTTCGAGTTTTCTGAATAGGCGAAAAATTCCACCAAAAATATTGTCCTATAGTGGTTTAAGCAATTTATCGCCATTTGAACACGTCGCCGGCGTTAAAGTACCGCAGTAGCCAAATTCTGTTTTTATCTTCTATATACGAGTAAATATGAATGTCTGTGTGTATGTGTCCTATGCATTTCAAAACTACTTGACCGATCGGGATGAAACTTTGGGAATATGTTGTGTGAACATCGGCGAAGGTTTCTGACATAATAGATTGCATAATAAATCTAAGAAGATTTATAAATATTATTATAAATACGAGTATATAAAACAAAGTCGGGTTTGTTAGAACACGTATAACTTGAGAACAGATTTTTACGGTTTTTCATTTGTTGGATGTGTCTCTGCCCCGAATAGCAGAATAACTATAAATAAAAGTGGAAAATTGAAGAAATAAATAAAATAAAAAATATATTCACATACAAAAAGTTCTTCACATAATATTCTGTATCATAAATTTAGTTCAGCTAATAAGTAACATGATATTCAATGACTGTCATGCGGTACGAAGTTCGCCGGGTCAGCTAGTTGTCATAAAAAAAAATATCTTTAACGAATGAATACTGAAATGAACTGAATGTAAACTTGAAAGTTGCTTTACGTTACACTAATATGTCATTATATTAATAGAAACAATATAACAATAAAAGTATAACCAGTAATAAATAAGCAAAACCCCTCCTCCTCCTCCTTAGTCCGTACCACACTGTTGGGAATCGTGACTACTACATAGGTACGTAGTCCATCTACCAGCCGTCTCCAGTGGTTCCGGTACTCAGGCTTGGTGCACTGGGATGTTTAGGTGGTCAGTCACCTGACCAGAACAATGTTTAGGGCTTCTTCTTCTTGTTCTTTTACCGTCTACTTTTCCCGTTACTAAGAGTTTTTCGGAATTCATGGCACTTCTTCTTCTAGTAATGTGGCCAAAATATTGCAGAATTTGGGTGAAGCAGACGGCAGAAAGTCTCTGTCCCTTGGCAAGTTTGAGCTCTTCCAGCACCGAAACGTTAGTGCGTCGTGCGGTCCAGTGGATTCTAAGCAAACGAAAGCGAAACCCGATAGGTAATTTCCAATTTAACGACTGCGGTTATAGAAACAGAATAGTACAGAAGGGGATGACTCCACTCGGGGTCTTTTGTTCGGGATCTCTAACGCCAGACGCTTTAAAAAGCCCTTTGTGCCTACAAGTGCGACAGTCGACAAACTGAAGATGTGTCGGAGTCATTTTAAGCTGACCGCACATTAGAGCAACACGCATATTTTTTGCATTTACTATTTGGTATTACTCTGATGTATAGAATGCTATATTTATTTCTCTCATTATAGTCATCATATATTAGGTATATTATATTTATGTATATTCATAGAACGTACTCGTATGTATGAATTTGTGTATGTATTAGTATGAAAATAAGTATTTATTCACTAGTATATATTGAAGTCTAATATTTTTTAATTAGTTTTGATAGCAGCTGCCTTTTCTTGTTGTAACTGCTTTAGTTGTCCCAAAGATTTGATCTGATTGATTTGATGATTAGGTAATAAAGCTGTATATAAGTCGAATATTTGTGTGAATAATTGTAATTACATACTTGTGCAATGTACAAACAGCAATTATTAATAACGGAATGTTTTTATTTTGTCTGAAAAAATTTCAGACTTAAAAAATTTATGTAACAATTATTTGTTAACAATAATGATTTATCGTCCACTGATTGTAGGAGACTAAGTAAAACTTCATTACAGCCCCTAGAACACAGCGTCCTAGACCTCCACTGCTGGAGATGGGCCTCCCAGAACATATATCTGAAGAATTTGGCCTACACTCGGCACGCTGGCCCGACGGCTTGGCGAAGATATGATGTGAATTTTTATTGACAATTTATTAACGACTCCAAAAGTTGGTATTAGTAGAACCGGGACCGACGGCTTAACGTGCTCTTCGAGGCACGGGAACGTTGGTGTTGTAAATCTATGACAAATGTACGTAGGAAAAGTGCATTTCTCATTGGTATATGCCGGGTGGGTTTGAACCGACCTCGGTAGGATGTAAGGAACGCATTCTTAAAACCGAGCCATCACCGCTTTTTAAATAATAAGTAAAACTTATTTAAAATGAATATATTTTAAAATATAACTAAGCCGAGCTGAGCGTGTTCTACCGGCTACACTGTGGTGAGTGCTCTGAAGAGCTCTATAACCTAATTCCTTCCTCTCCATTCCGCAACTTAACCGCACGCACAGGTCAGAATATGCACCCACATACCGTAGTCACCATCACTTCGCGTACGTATAAATTTGGGGACTCATACATCTGTGTGGAATGCTCTTCCAGCTTCTGTGTTTCCACTTTCCCAAGAGTCCTTCAAGTTTGAAAAGGCATCTAGTCAAGCCGGCATAGTGTTAGGGACTTGTGTCAGTCATGAGTGTCTGATTCCAGTTGCTAACATTCATGGACCTCGTGCGCCACTTACCATCAGGTGGGCGCACGTCGAATTCAACATTAAGTTGAGTGCTTTGAGAATTTGCCCCCAGACCTTGGAAGGCGTTGTTACAATCGTAGGCAAGGATCTAGGGCCGTGAGTGCAAGTCGTGGCAATTTCTCACTCTCGGCAAGTCCGTCGAATATTTACGACTGACTTCGACTTGATTGGCGCGTTGAAAGGTTTCAGAGGTCAAATGGATACTTCATAAATAAATGTTTACCTACTCTGTTTATGTTAATTAATCTTTGTCTTTGTCCACATATAAAGGTGGGTTAAGTATCTATAGTACTATTGTCATTATTCTAAGTTGTGAAGAGTAAGAGTAGCAGTTATCATTTACGACAACTTTTGCATCAGTCTGCATTGCCGCCTGTGACGTTTGCACTACTGTACACTTGCAAATTAAAGCTGTGTGAGTGCGTTTAAAATCATATTTTTACATTGCGCATAGAAAGTGGCGCCATCTAGTAGGTGGTAGGGAGAACTAACTTCTTCCCTGCGGTTTGAACATAATAAAATTAACAATTTATTTAATTCAAAATTATATTTTTGATTTTGTTGCAATGTTTTTCTGCGCGGTGGTGGCTCTGGTGGTTGTAGGTACGCTTTCCTTAAAATCCTACAAAAACCAAACCCCCCGGCATGTACCAATAAGAAATACACTTTTAATACGTACATTTGTCATAGATTTACAACACCACCGTTCGCGTGCCTCGGAGAGCACGTTTAGCTGTCGGTCCCGGTTACACTAATACTAACATGAGGAATCGTTAATAAATTGTCATTAAAAATTGACATCAGATCCTCGCCAAACACCTGGCCAGCGTGGCGAGTGTAGGCCAAATTCTCCAGATATATGTTCTGAAAGGCCCATCTCTAACAGTGGAGGTCTAGGACGCTGTGTGCTAGGGCCTGTAATGAGTGCTTTTTAAATTACATTGCAAGCGGTTAATGTTTCTTCTTTAAATTCTGTGCAAGCAATGACTTTTGGAACCTTTTGAAGCTTTTGATAGATGAGTCGCGTTATTATATAATCGTTTTCTTCCTATTGTTAAGGTGCGTTCGGAAAGCCTCGCAATTCTTAGAGCGAGATAGGCACACCTTTCCTGTAGTACGTATGAGAGAGATTAATGATAGGAATGGTAATATACAAAAAATAGACAATAATAGTCAACACTAAAGTTGTTTTAAAATATGAATGAGGCGCAAACTGTCACTAAGTCGTTGTTAAAGAACACAAAAGGTAATTTAAGCATTCAAATCATCGAGAGGGCATTTCAAGGTAAGTTATGCAAGTATTGCTGATAATTACAAGTATATGGTTTGCTAGTACATTGGTATATTGTATTTCACATGTCAAAAGTGTGTGGTTAATTATAGACTGTCTATTTCGGCTGTTCATTTTAAAAACCTACTAACTTTCACGTAAAAAATAAAACGCTGCAGCGCTGTTTAATTTGAAGGATTGTAAATATAATATACTCGTATATATTTTAGACGACTACGACATGTGACCATGCGCACACTTCGTATCAGAGTAATTATATTATCTATGTATATGTAGTTATTATAATTTACTTAATAAAATTATTGTATTTTAATATTATTATTATATAATATTTGATGACAATGCCTATTTACAGCAGCTATAATTTTAAGATTATAATTATGTATATTTGGGTTGTAATGTGCTGCTCCAAATACAAGCTATTTCCCAGAAAATAAGCTTTTCGTTATATTAATAAATTTTATGACATGTAAAAGCGCAGAATACATTATATTTATTGTCCTATGCCTACTTACAATATATATATATATATATATATATATATATATATATATATATATATATGTATTAATTTTGCATCTTTATTATATATATAATTATTTGCCCCAATAGTTGTCTAGGATAAAATGTCTAGCGGAATTATAATCCAGTCTTCTTTTAAAATTAAAATTAATTTGTGTCATTCATGTCTATACTTTTAGTAGAAATGCATGCTGCAAGTCTTGACAATTTTTCAAATTTATTTATACGTACTAGATTTTTAAATTGAACACCTGATAGTTACTTAAGCTTTAATCACAATGTAATGATTTCGTGACGAGGTCTTATTCATACTCATTAAGACAAACTTTTAATTTTCAATAAGGTCGTAAATTAATACAATAATAAAATCAAAAATCCTATGTCAAATATAATACCGCCTCCCGTGGTCTAGTGGTAACAAAAGTTGCCGTGAACTCGGGAGGTCGTGGGTTCGATTCCCACCGGGGGCAAGTTGTACATTGTATAATTTGTCTCGGTCTGGGTGTTTATATGTATAATATGTATATATTTACAAAAAAAAAAGTATAATATGTAGTATCAACCATCTAGTTTCCGTAACACAAGCCTCGTAGCTTACCACGGAAACTAGATGGCGCTGTGTGACCTGTCTGGAAATATTTATTTATTTTAATATATCGAACTGTCAAATTATCAAGAATTACGAGTATACATGGGTTATACGACTATATGAGCGCAGTTGTCTGACGGTTATAAGAACCTTTCCTTAAAATTCTAACCCCGGCATGTATATTTGCAACACCACCGTTCCCGTGTTTCAAGGAGGTATAGGTAGTTCCGCTAATACCAACTTGTGGAATCATTAATAAAAAATTGACATCAGACTCCCGCGTCTGGTCAGTGTGGCGAGTGTAGGCAGTTTTAATGACAATTTATTAACGATTACACATGTAACATTTTATTTGAAGTAATTGTTTATTGTTTATTCATTATCCATAGCAGCCTACACTTGGATTCGTCAAATTTTATTTTTTCTTATTCAATACCTATTAATATTAAGTCAATATACATAAAAATGGCTGAAATAGCTGGCTGTTGTTAGCAAGGGACAGTCTGCTAATAAGGGCATAGTGCCTGAGAATAACAAGCATAATTCTAATAGTGATAGCAGCTGTAAAGGGGCATTGTCCTATTTACCTATACTAAAATAAAGCTAAATATTGAATGTAAAATTATCATGTCAAATCTATATACCTACTTAAATATAACTAGACTACTATAAAAAGTATTTATTGGAGCTGTATAGATATATAATATACAAACAATATAAAAGAATTAAATTGTGAAATAAAAATTATTCCACATATTGGTTTTAGTGGAACCGGGACCGGCTTAATGTGCTTTCCGAGGCACGGGAACGGTGGTGTTGTAAAACTATGATAAATGTGAAAAGTGTATACTCATTGGTACATGCCCGCATTAAGGAGGGTTAAGGAGGGCGTTCTTATAACTGAGCCACCCGCTTGTAATTGTAACAATTAAAGTTTAAAATGTCGTCGCTTGTACCAGCTTACGGCTTAATTTCTGAATATAACTGTTACATTCGTCGCCATTTTTAACTTTAATAATTACATTCCCTTTCCAAATACTAGATTTTGATGTAACTCAGCCTAAGCAAATAATTATATAGTGTTTTGTTACCACTTAATCCTATTATTTTATCATGTATATTACCCGTCTTCAATTCATTACGAAGTTTATTGTTAATAATTTAATTTATTTGATTAGTTTTGTTCGCTCGTGCTGTTTGATCTACTTTAATAAGAATGATTCGCAGCAATTTCAACGGTCTATACCTAACTGTTATTTTACACACTTCTGGATATACAATGATGTTAAGAGCCGGTATTATGATTTCGGACATGCTACAGAACTAACAAGTAAATTGTTTTATGATATTTTATAATTACGTGGATTTAGACGCGGAGTAAAAGCTTTTAATCATTTAGGACTTGCTACGCGTCTACCGATCATATTCCGTTCTGGAAATACACAAAATGAAAATAAAAAAAATTAAAAAAAGTTTGCTACTGGCACTACTAGGACGATGTCGTTGAGAGCCGCGTGACGATGAATGTGGCACTTCTAGCGCAAGAAAGCCCATGGTGTCCGAGATGTTCGACGGATTCTCCACCGGACTCCCTAGTGGAAAAGGCCATCTCTAGCACCTGATTAATACGACGGATCCAAGGAACCGAACGGCTCTAAGGATGGGTTTGTAATATCCCCGTAGAGCTCGACAGAAACGCTGGCAGTGCTACACTACAAATTTAGCGGGTCCACAGGCCTATGAACCGAATCGGTTTTGAAGCCTGGGCCTAAATATTTTAAAATTTCAATTAGTGAGTTATTGCATCCACAATCCCTGCTCAC
Source organism: Tinea semifulvella (assembly GCA_910589645.1). Classification (NCBI taxonomy): domain Eukaryota; kingdom Metazoa; phylum Arthropoda; class Insecta; order Lepidoptera; family Tineidae; genus Tinea; species Tinea semifulvella. The sequence continues at coordinate 12,072,305 of OU342599.1, forward strand.
TATCCCAAAGGTTAGCTGTTAGAAAATGTCACTAGACATTAAGCTCGCTTATGTACATTTAAATGTGTTATTGTATAATGTGCAATAATACATACATATCTTCACGCAAAATAATTTGCGGGTTAGGCAGAGACAATTGAGCGTTCCTCCTTCGGTATGTATATATGCCCTTTTGTTTCGACCGCTTTTTAATGCACCTTCAGCTACTGTTTTATTTATTTGATTGTAAAAGGTGATTCTTGGTCTGTCAGGACCTCTTTTACCCACAACTTTCGCATTACAAATCTGGTTCGTCATTCGCTCATCCTTTCAACATGGCCGAACAATCGGAGCATGCCTTTCCTTATTTACTATCTGTAACTATTGATTACTTGGACTATTCGCTATTTGAGGCCGTCTACTCGTCTAATATTTTTTTAAATCTTAAATTAAACCGAGTCTTAAGCCATAAAATCTGCGTTAATGTAGCTGGGTAGCCATAAGTGTGTTGTTTGTTACAGTCATAACAATAAATCGGAAATCATATTGGCAACCCGGTTTCCGTTAGTCTCGGTTTGATATTTAATCATGATGGATTGAGTAGCGAGCGTCAATACCTACTAGATTTTATTTTAAACTTGGATAAACACTCCAATCACTACAGCTTCGCTGAGATATTAACTTTCAGAGCGTGTTCTACAAGCTATACCATATGTTCTGAGGAACTCCATAACCTCATCCCCTCTTCTCTAATTCGCAACAGAAACACACGTAATATGCCAAAGCAACAAAAAGCAAAGTTCTATAGACATTTCACCTTTTTTAAATTTACAAAATGAATTGTTTATAATTAACAAAAATCCTAATCTATTTCTCTTTGTTATTAATCGCAATAAAAATCCATTTCCATGTATAATATAATAATAATAAAGTTATTGATTAGGTACTAAAATTTGGAGTAAGTAGGTAGCCATTTTATTTCTTTGGTGCGAGTAAGTAAGTTGTAAGTAAAACAGTAAGTTGAGCAAGTACGAATTAAATTTTTTTCTAGTTAGTTATATAGAGTGCGAAAAATAGAATTCGGGGCAAATATGGAATCACTTAAAATATGCACCTCCATACCGCAACCACTATCTCTAAGGGTACATATAAATTTGGAGATTCTTAAATTTGTCGCGGAAAATTTGAAGGCAAGAGACCCCGTGGCCGGAGCCCGACACGATGGTCAGACCAGATCCGCACCACACTTCACACCCAAGTCCACGAGGCCCTGCACGCCGCCGTGAGCAGACCCGGATGGGACGTCCGGGACAAAGTGATCCGAGGAGGGGGTCACGATCCTCAGCATTGAGAAAAACGATGCAAGGAGGAGGAAATCTGTCGCACGCCGAAGATGCGGTATGCTCTCCCAGCTAATGTGTTTCCCCATTTCTATAACCTGGAGTCCTTCAAACGAAGTGTGAAAGCGCATCTTGTTGGCCGGCATTATGGTAGAGACTGATGTCGGTCGTTAGAGGCTATTTATTTATTTAAAAAAAACACAGCTTATTATATTAAACATATACACAAAGTAGCAATAAGGGAACACAAGCCAAAGAGATTTCATATTATTTAGACAATACAATTAAAAACAGAAATAAGAGTGAAATATAGTAATATCAAGCATCTTATCATCAAGTGGACGCGATGTCACATGTGTCGTGTTCCGACGTGATCAAGATGCAAGCAAGCAAGATTTCTCCACGTGAGCTTGTCATTTTTTAATAAAGCCAATATTATTTTTATAAAGCCAATTCAAACACGTAGGTTTATAAACAAACGTTAATAATAATTTATGTATTTGTATATAATTTCTTAATTTCCAATATTATTATTATTTTTATACTAGCCTGATGAGGACCTGCCACCTGATGGTAAGTGGCGCGCAACTGGAATGAGATAATCATGACTGACATCATAAATATAAATATAAATAAATAAATATTTCCAGACAGGTCACACAGCGCCATCTAGTTTCCGTGGTAAGCTACTAGGCTTGTGTTACGGAAACTAGATGGTTGATAAACTACATATTATACTTTTTTTTTTGTAAATATATACATATTATACATATAAACACCCAGACCGAGACAAATTATACAATGTACAACTTGCCCCCGGTGGGAATCGAACCCACGACCTCCCGAGTTCACGGCAAAGTTTGTTACCACTAGACCACGGAGGCGGATCAGATCAGTCCTAACACTATGCCGGCATGACTTGAAATAATTGCCAGTCTTCCTCGTCAGCCGTTTGGACAACTCCTTGGCCAAAAATTTAAATTAATAAATTAAATAATAGCCGAAATATTAATTAATATAATTTACGATATATTTACAATGATACTAGAATATTTATTACTATGAAACATTCATTCATCCTATGTTATCAGTTCATTCTCACACATTATCAATGTACTATCTATTTGGGTTGGTTACTACTTCTCTACAGTTTACTCAACTACAAAAGTGATTTTAAACTTGTAAAAGTACACTGGAGAGCAAAGAGATCGGGTTGTTTGCGATGTCGCTGTAGGTCGCCGATCGCGCTCAATCTCCATCTCTGTCGTATAATAGCCGCGCTAAACGGATTTTTGGACGCAGAACCGGCGGCGGTGGCGTGTGATGTGTTTATTATATTATATTATATACCTACAATTCTAGATAACTGTATCTATTTGATTAATATGTTAATCTTTATTTACACATTTTAACAAAATACCTAAGAATTTACGGTTTTAACTACCTACTAGTACTAAGTGGGTCTTCTGCTAACACCTTACTCTTTGGAACACTTTGTTGCTTAGTCTTCCACTAACAGATGTAATCATTAAAATAATTTAAATAATGACATGTCAGATATGCCTGTATACTTTTTAAATTGTGACTTATTGAATGTTGAAGATTCTCCCAGTCAGTGTTTTTCCCCAACAAAGTGAAAAGGCATCTTGTTAGGCCGGCATAGTGGTAGAGACTGATGCCGGTCGTTAATGGCTGGCGTTAGTTGCTCTCATTGTTGGACCTCGCGTACCGCTTAGCATCAGGTGTCACATGTCGTGTTCAGTATAAAAAACTATATAAATTATATGTTTTTTTGTTGTGTAATTATGTATGTTTTCCTAGTACAATCCTTTCTCTGTCAGTTTAAACATTAGCAAGTCATTATAATCTGCCAAGCTGCTGGTTTCTGCTAACAAGTTACTCTTTGGATCGCTTTGCTGTTTAGCAGAAGTACAATTATTTAAATAATGACTTGTCACAAATGCCTCTAATAGGGTTACGTGAATATTTTAAATTTGACTTAGTGACTTGATTTTATTGCTTTAAAGTGTAGGTATTATGCTCATGACAAAGTTACAAGGCGAAACTTTAAGCACACATCAAAGGGGTAGAAGAAGGCATAACTCCTTCGAGGATAGCAACTTAATGTAAGACATGAGTCATTACTGATTACCGTGCTGCCGTAGACATACACATGTAGATAAGGAGTGGCCAAATAATACAATAAAACATTATTTCTTTTTTTTGTCGTTACACTATTGAGTGGTCGTCACTTAAAGCGGGCCATACACGCTAAGCTATTTATAAGGCTAGGCAGCAGCACATTATTTTCACAACTTGTCTGATATATGTACGAGTATGTACCATTTAGATGTCACAGCATTCACCGAAAAATAAAGTTATTATAAAAGTAAAGTATCATCACGAGCGTAACCCGTTCGGGATGTTTAAAAACTACACTTTTAATAAAGCGGATTCAAATTTAGCCAACTTTACTACAGGCCAACCATGATAAGTGGCAATCTCGTCGATGTCTCTATTGTACTTAACTCGCGAATACGTACTAAGAATACGTAATAAGTACGGAATCTAACCGCGAGCCTAAATCCACTGACTTAACCGGTAGACTACGGAGGTAGTCTAAAGTCATTATAAAAATATAATTCACAGAAAATAACAAAACTTAACTTAAACGACTTCTAAAATAAAATAATATAATATTTAAAAAAAATATGAACTTACATTTTGTACCTTAAAATCAAGAACAAAACCATTGTTAAATAATTTATAAACTACTCGAATACTGATAGTTTGAGTTTGAGATAGTTTTTCTAAATACATCGTAACGGTTAAGAACGATGTATTTTTTTATACTGAGCACGCATTAGTAATCGCGCCCACCTGATGCTTAGCGGTACGCAAGGTCTATATCACTATTGGCACTGCAGAGAATACTGTAGGTCAGGTGTTACACATTTGGAATGTTGATAAATGAGAACCATAGTTATTGAGGGAGGACAACACAAGATCTTGGTTACAGGACGACGACGTGGAATAATGTAAGACGGGCAAGTCCGGCCATTGACAATTTTATGTAACAAGGTCGTGTATACTAGTACTACATGAAAATTGTTTGCATATACAGTGCTGCAAGTAATACCCACGTTTAAATTTTATACTTTACTTTTTGATACTAGCACGATATCAGATTTTTGTAGTAAACGCTGTATTCAATTCACGCAAACGTTTAAAAACCTGAAAAATAAATACATATAATGGCTGCTTATTTATTTGTATGTATGTCTTTGGGTTACATTATCTGCACAGTGATCATGTCAGTGTAACACTGTGTATTATAAATATATAATAATCGGCTATAATCGCAGGTGGCAGGCGGCCGTTGGGATGGCATTTTGCGCACGCGCCGGCGGCTAAACACAAATTATTTGCCATCATTGGCGATTAAACTTTTGAATAACTAATGATGTTGCCTACAGATTTTCACGATACTGTCTTGTCATTAAACAAGCCATTTTATTTTATACAAAGAGCATTCTTAATTTTTTGCCCAAGAAGCGACTATTATATAACAAGCAATTGCTTGTTGCAATAGCTTTTTTTTTTTGAATTTATTAGTGTTCGGGCCGATTAGGTAACATTCCTGCCTCCTTATCCCTAATTATTTTCCTCGCCATATTTGGAAGTCTAGTAGGAATGCATGGACACAATATCTTCGCCTTGACCTGTTCGACGAAACAACAAGTGTCAAAACCATATAAAAATCGTTTAGTTGAAATTGCGCAGTCATACGAGCAAGAGAAAGACTAAAAAAGTAAATTGTAACTGGATCAGACCTATCGAAGACTTCGGCAGTCCAGTCGATTGGACGACCTAATACTGGTAAGTACCTTTATCCTGCATTTTCCCAAGTTTCTTATATTTTACTAAATCGGCTTTGGACATAATCCTCTGGCAACTACAGATCGAAAATACAAAAAATACAAAAACGTTTATTTGTTCACAAAAATTGTTTACATAATTCTTTTGGAGGAACTCTGATCCCCAGACTAGAATTCTCTGGGTTAAGCTGAGGATCAGTTTCTTCCTTGGTTAGATTTTATTATAGACTATAGAGTAATAGCATTTTGACGGCATTTGATGTATTCACTATTTTGTTCTAAAAGTTTTTAATTCAAGGGTAACTGACTCTACTATTTTTCTGTTCATTATTCATCAGAACCATATTTTCAAAAAGAACAAGAATTAAACATTGTTTAAAGAAGCCAAAGTAAAAGATAAAAAACAATGCTAAGCAGATGCTCTCCTTTTAAGAAACACATGTGGATATTACCCATGAAATTAACAAGCTGATTAATGCGAGTATGTATACGACAAACAATATGCTGAATAATAGGACTCTATTCGAATAATTATATTGTGTTGATCTGACAGATCCTTTAGTTAGATAGACTAATATACATAGATAGATGAGCATAGAAGTTTGCTATGATTTATGAACTCAATGTTTCCAAATTTTAACCTAAACCAAATAATTAGAAACTTATTGCACAGAAGAAAACGCTGATGATGAAAAGAATAAGAAAAGTGCTACATACATTAACTTCTTCATATAATATCTTCTCTTGGCAGTGATAGTGTAAGTTTCCTTCTGCCCGCCCGTGGCCAAATATTTCATCTTCGCTATTTTCGACTTCATTCGGCACTCTGCACTTCACACTCCGTCCACAAGATCACAAAACAAAATCACTTCCGAAAACTGTTTATTTCTACCTTTTTCAACTTTTGACGGTTGCCGTGCCACAACCTAAAATTAGAGAGAAAGACTTTTGAAGAATATTTACAATAGGTGATATTTACAACGTGCAATGAGAAGCTGAAGCAAAAAAAAAAATACATAACACAACAAATGAATGTAATAAACTCTACAATCTAAAGTTAAAAGAGAAATATATTAAAGAATATGTTTTTAAAGTAGGGAACGTGCAAGTTAAAACAATCAAATGCAATGACAAATGGGGAAAAATGTAAGTAATAATACAATAATGAACTGATAACATCCCACGGCTTAACTTAAGAGAGAATTACTTTTGAAATTCGAGTCTGTAAATTTAATTACAGAGCGATTTTTCTCTATATTATATATATATATATATATATATATATATATATATATATTAAATATAGATATTTTTTTACATTGAAACGTGCAATTCAATATTATATACAATGTCAAATTAGGAGAAGCCGAAGCAAACTAAGAAATACAATTATAAATTTAGCTTTTATTTATTAGAATGAAAAATAAATATTTACAAACGTGCAACACAAAACCACATGTAATGCCAAATGAAAAGAAGCTGAAGCATAAAATAAGGAAAAGGAAAAAAAGCGTCATTATTGTTCTAATTAATTTATCCTGTAGGCGAATAGTGTAGTGAATCATTTGTACTCGTTCAATACGGGATTTCAGTGAACACTTGAAGGCATTTCAATAATATTATGGTATCGAAATGTGATGAGGAGTTTCGGAAAAAAAATTCTGATTTGATATTTGCCATTAACTGTTTATATAATATATAATGTATGGTTTTAATTAATAAGGAAGTTACACGAGAGATTAAAGGACAAACAGAATAATATAATTGGGCTGATGTAATACAAAGTCCATTATTTATAGCCAACAGTTTCCATTTACAAATCCTAATAAAATCACACCTACGCAGATCTAATAAAAAATGGATTATTTAGATTGACGCATGATTGATGGCGGATTAACTTTTAATTGCAATATAAAACGAAATTAAATTTTATATTCGACTTCAAAGATTCGCTTGAAATACACCGATGCCGAGATAAGACAAGCCGACAGACACGTCGATGTCGATGATATTATATACAATGTATCTAATAATTTAGATTATAATAACCGTAGGTTAGAAAAACATACAATAGAATTGATGGTTAAAACCAATTTACTGACCTACAAAAAAAATGTAATTAACAAGGTTACTAAGCTAAGGTAGCTTGTACTGTTTTAATATTGCAGTAAAATATCATATTTGATACGGAACATTATTTAACACCAGCAAGCTAGCTTTCCCTTCTGTTACTACACTCAAACGCGGTTCTAGGACTAGAAGAAGACAAAAAGAAACCATGGACGTTATTTGAAAGTGAAAAACTTATCACAGTCCTTTCAGCTACCAATACAGTACTAGGTATTCGCTAAACATTCTTAAAGGTAAGTTTTTCGCCCCATACAATAAACAAATAAAATCAATAATACTTGAGGTATGTGAACTCCACATTGTAGAGAATAAGGACAAAGACAAACCAAATAACTCAAAACACAAGACAAACGACGAGAAATGCTCTCCCAGCCTTTAACATCGAATCGAATAAAAGCTAATTGTAAACTGATGTCAGTCATTAGTGGCTGGCCTCAGTTGCATCCATTAATGGGCCATGCCATGTGTGGCCGCATGATTCGTGCTGAGTATAAAAAAGACAGTGTTTTAACGTACAGTGTATTAGAGTTATACGTCAGCAATTATTGTTCAAATGGAACCCGTCAGCTTGAGATTAACAATGGAAGTGTAGGTAGACCATTCGTTACAGACACGAGTGACAGATCAATTTGACTGCGTAACTAAACAACAAGGACAAATAGATAAACAATTGTGATTCGATTCCCTATTTGAAGTGGGTGGATAGGAGAGAGAAGAAGATAAAGTTAGCAATCCATGGACTCTTGTTTTGGGTTTGTGATAAAAAAAACTGGCTTTTATTTACGCTAAAATCACTGTTTTTATTTTTACACTACCAACCTTTTTCAAACCATCCACCATTCCGTTACTCTCCCTACCCAACCAAATACTGTTTAGAAGCTCGTTCCATAAATGTACGGCTTAGGCGGAATTATTTTAGTAAGTGGTGCAATGATTTTGCCGAAATTTCTCTCGCACCAACTTCCACTGCGTGAAGCTAAATCTTTAATCCGTTCCTGATTATTTCGTATATGAGTTCGTAACATTTGTTCGAATGTTTGAAGACATAATATACATATCAAGAAATAAGTTAAGATTATAGAGAGCGCCAAGAGGTTCGGATGTATGAAAATATTTTTTATGAATGAGTATGTAGTTTAATTTGTACTGATTTTATTGCCCATCTCGAAGGCTCATTCCAGTATTGTACTGAATTTTGCATAAGTCTAAATATAGTGCTGTGACTCATCATTATTTTATTATTTTTAAATGAGTCTTCTTCTAGTGGAAGACAAGCAGTCTAATGAGGCGTACTATAATTTTAACGCAAAGGACTGATTCAATATTTGCATCAAAATAATAAAATGCAGCAGCCCACCTTTGATAAACCAACACCACGCTTGAGTTTATGATTCATTAATTATTTTAATGGATCGTAACCGTATTAATCTAACTTTTAGTACTGTACAAATTACTCCATAAAAGTATATATCATAAAATAAATTATAATTAACAAAGCTGACTTGCAATATTTTATGATCATCTTTAACTATTATTTTTTTTATTTTGAGATATACTGATAAACCAGGTCGTATCATTTCGGAGTTTCACTCTAAAAAATCATCGTCTTCTACCTTTTCTAAGAAAATATTTAAATTCTAAATCATGTATTTGCTTTAGATGTGGATAACAATATGGTCAGTAAGTGGGATCTGCATATTTAGCCATTGTTGTAGCATTATAAATTAATAATACGTTTTAACAAATGGTCATCTCGAAGAACTTGCTAATATTATAAAAGCAGCCCTTTGTCAGCCATAAATATGAAACATATTTACATGTTCTTGTTTTATCTAATGTTGGGATACTGCTATATATTTTAATCAGCATATAATAACAGTTCCTTCTAATACAAAACTAAATCACGATCGTTTTTTTTCAAACACGTCAGACATCTTGTTTCACGGAATACTCAGAACTAACTGGAATACTGCGCTCTACAGCTGCCGCCAGCAGGGTTCGCATTTATAACTGCAGTAACATCGCCTGCTGCTGCAGCATGCAGTAGACTACAATTCAGCAGCTCGGGTGTATGAACGTTAAAAGTTTGAGTGCCCGGAAGTAAGTAAATCTTTATGTAACGGAATTGATGCATGCTTTCAGTAAGTGATGCAAAGATTTGGCTGGTATTTCTTTCTTTAATTAAGTCATTATCGTTAGCCTGTGTCTCTTCACAGCTGTATATAGGCCTCCCTCAAGGCTCATTCATTTCACACAATCTCCTGCCTCCCTCATCCATACCCGACCAGCGACCTTCCTCAGGTCATCTGTCCATTTGACGGGGGGTCGTCCCGTTCATCGGTTTTACGACACACGTGTTGCCACTTTAGCTTGCCAATATTGAAAGCTATGTCGGTAACTTAGGTTCACTGACGAAAGTTTGACGTTTCGGACTTTATTCTTCAGAGAAAGTATTTATATTTAAATAAAGTGAATATTACGTAATCATTATTCATGTTGTACAATACATCGACTTCAATATTTTCTTTTAAGGCAAGCTCATTTTGATATGCCAAGCAATATGGGTATAATCCATGGCGCAATGCGGGCTGACTACAATAAGATGGATCACTTGATTTGATACATGACTACCTTCATGGTCTAGCGGTTAAGTTAAGATTTACACGAGGAGGTACCGGGTTCGTATTCTGGTCAAAACACAATTATTTATTTAATTTGGGATCTTTCTCTTCTTTCGCTAGTGAGATCGTAGAGTTTTCCACTTGTCATAATGAAATTTATCCAAATGTGAATCCGTTCATTAAAAACTTGGTTTCTCCCGCAAGGAATATGGTCTTGACAGGTACTTACTTTACAGATATAGTGAATAATGTATTTCTATCGGGAAAACTCGGGTCTCAATCGGAATACGTCGGCACCCGAAGTGTAATCAATTATTGTACTAAATGAGTGACATTTTCATGTCCATTAATTACATTCTCTATCTACGTTAATATGGAACTTTATTATTTAGTATTTATTTATTATTTATGGGGACCGTCAGCGAGGCGCTTGGCCAAGGAGTTGTCAAGGCGGCTGACAGAAAGGTCTGGAGACAGGAAGGCTAGCAATTATTTCTGCCAACGTATTAGCCTCGCTATACAAAGGGGAAATGTTGCCAGTCTCCTTGGAGTCCCAATATAGAGTGTAATCCCAGATCTCGGATGTCAGACGTCTCTAAAGGACTTATTTAATTTATAGTTTAGTTTATTTTTAATTTTACGTTTAAGGTAGCTTTTAATTTATATTTATTTACTTCGATCGAATAAATTTATGAATTAGTTTAATTACTTATTTTAATTAAAAACACATTTTTAACTTTGAAACAAAAAAAATTGACAAATTTGTTTAAAACAGATTGGGTTCCAAATGTATAAATATTTTTTTATAATTTAGTGTCAAATGTCAAAATCATAAGCTTTTTTTTAAGGATTTTGCTCTCTTTACTAATTGCTTGTGGGCGAAGATTTATATGGAGGACATTTTTATTAGTTGTCACGGTCTGGACCTTGAGAATTTACACAGTTGTATATTTTAGTAGAATTTTCAACCTCATTATTAAACCTGTCTTCATAAACGTGTATATCATCACTGACCGGTTCATTTTATTCACTTCAAATTAGGACGCAATTCCTCTAATCAACGTCTGAGCATACTCAGTACAATTCAAAAGATATTTGTTACGTTAACCGTAACCATATCTCATAGTCCATACCACAGTATTTCAAGACGAGAGTCTTTTACCAGTTTTTCTAGACCAAGTAAGTAGTAATTAAAATGTTATAAATTAAAAAAAAAAACACATAGTAGCACATTATTAAACAAAACAACCACCTTTGACTAACAATATCCACAGTAAATTACAAAACAAAAACTTGCACTTGACATGTCCGTACAAAATGGCGCAAATAACTCACCTGATATATATGTTTTAAATGTAAATGTTGTGAGGCATGTGCTAAACAATCGTTTTATTATTTAAAATAATTTTGCTTAATTCCGATATACACGTAACTATTAATATTGTTTAATAGTTAATTATTATTACAGCCGCTAGACCTCCACTGTTGGAGATGGGTCTTCCAGAACATATATCTGGAGAATTTGACCTACACTCGCCACTGACCAGAAGGGTTGGCGAGGATCTGATGTAAATTTTTAATGACGACACGAGTTGGTATTAGTGGTACTGGGGCCGACGGCTTAACGTGCTCTACAAGGCATAGTTTTTCTTTGTATTATTAGTACCTAGTCTATTAGGATCCTAATTCTGGCGCTTTCAACTTGCGTGTGTCGGTTCGACATATTCGAATGAAAAGCGACAAATCTCCATAGGAAACTGACAGTTTCTTACGAACAAATCTAGCGGACATGCATGTCGAAGGCGTGAGAATCGGGGCTCAGACCGACATCTAACCGCACGGCGAGGGGTCAGCTATAGGAGACACAGCTGACAGTGCAGCCTACGGCCTTGAAGTTCGCGTCACTATTTACATTATTCTAACAAAAAATTCTTAGCCTATGTCTATGTCTAGGCAGTTGGGTCGTTGCCAATATAACGGTGAGCTGAGAGAAGTGTTTCATTTACCTGACCATTAGCCGCCACACATTATGTAGTGTTTATATGGTAACCTGTATTTTATTAACGTCTGCCATGGCATAGGCTGAAGTTTTGTTTATTTTTTTCATACTGTAATTTTAGTTCTATTTGTTGAATGTTTTTCCTAATTAAATAAATAAATAACTACCCAAATGTTATCCACAGCAGAGAGCCGAATTGGGTTTGTTTATTGCATTTCGACGAGGTAATTATTCAACAAATGACGCTTGCGCAGGTTTCAGTTGTAATCACACCAGTAGCGATAACTCACAAATCTAGTACTGTTCAACGATTTTCTACGCCACTTGAATTAGGTAATTTTGTCAGCCCACACAGTTGGCCGAATGTTTTTACATAGATTCAAATTCAATTTATCGAAGTTGGTTTATAAGATTGTGTTGATCATTCACTAAATACTGAATGATAAATTTTCGCGCTTTAAGTAACTGTTCGCGAGCTCATGCGACGTTTACATCAAGGTATTTATAAGTTGATAAAGAGCACATAATGATTTTATTTTAAATACTTTCAACATAATCATTACAGCCCCTAGAACACAGAGTTCTAGACCTTCACTGGAGATGGGTTTTCCAGAACATATATCTGGAGAATTTGGCCTACACTCGCCATGCTAGCAAGACGCGAGGATCTGATTTTAATGTTTAATGACAATTTATTAACGATTTCAGAAGTTGGTATTAGTGGAACTGGGATCGACAGATTAGCGTGCTGTCCGAGGCACGGGAACGGTGGTTTTGTAAATCTATGACAAAAATGTACGTAAGAGAAGTGTATTTCTCATTGGTACATGCCGGGTGGGTTTGAACCGACCTTTGTAGGATTTTAAGGAAAGCAACCGAGCCACCACCGCCGACTTAAAAACTTTATAGCACTAAAATTGTACATAGGCGGGCTTAATGGCCAGGCATTTTCTAACAACCGTCCTTTGGAGTGTGGAAAGAATAAATATATTCATAAATACATACTTAATAAACCCAGATGAGTCCGTAAATCGTTAACAGTTCGATTCCTGGTCGGTACACAATAATATTTCTTAATTTAAATAAATTAACATTTAATTTATTTGTGATATTTCCCGAGTTACTAGAGACACCGACGTTTGCGATTGGCCTATAGTAAAGTTTGCTAAATGTGAATCTGCTTCTTTATGACCGTGGTCTCTGACCTCCCCGAGAGGGATACGGTCGTGATGATGATACTCTAGAATGATAATTGACTCGTTTGGTCTAAACCCTATTTATTGATTGGGTCTCTCTACAGCAAAATATTTAGCAATGCAAAATGTCGGTCGCAAGTCCGAGACACTATACTTTTTCTCCATTTTCCTCATATACTATAGACCCGGTACCGGCACAGCTCTGTTTTTAAAAAGCTTTCGTTAAAATCCAAAACGGCCGCGGTACGAACCCCGGCATGGCACATTCACAAGGAGAGCACGTTTATCCGTCGGTCCCGGTTCCACTTGGCCAAGCGTGGCGAGTATAGGCCAAATTCTCAAGAACTATGTTTTGCATAATATATGCATATATGTTGGGCATTATCGTGGACGGAGTTCCGAACCAACAAATCCATCCTGGAGGAACTAGAGATAGGACAACGCCTTTCCTCAATCGTGCAATCACGCATTCTCACTTTCTTTGGACACGTGTCGCGGCGTGGAGATACATCTATTGAGCGCCTTGTAGTTCAGGAAAAAGTCGATGGCAAGAGAATGCGTGGTAGGTCTCCGATGAGATGGACTGACCAGGTTAAAGCAGCAATGGACCACCCCCTTCATGAGTGCTCCAGGAAGGCTGCAGTTAGAGACGAGTGGCGACGGCTTGTTAAGCGTGCCACTGACACTCAAGTGACGACCATAACCACTCTGCCAAGAGTGTAGCGACTAAGAAGAAGAATGTTTTGGAAGACCCAACTCGAACAGTGGAGATCTAGGACTCTGTGTTCTAGGGGCTGTAATGATGATGGAGTATTGTAAATATATCTTATTATAATAATAACAGGTAATAAATGATAGTTCAGAAATTGATATAACTATTTTATAGACAAGTGATCATTAATCTATGGCTGCTGACAGCTAAGGAGAGGCAGTAGCCTTATAAGTTTTATTATATAACGTAAATTGGTAATTAATCCATAAACCAATTTAAACGACAAAGGGTTACTAGTCCATAGAATTTAATAACATAGGATCGTGAAAGTTTGTCAGCATGGATTGATGTTTGTTGTTTTTTTTTACGCTATAACTAATAGACTGATCTTAAGAGAATTTAACGATTTTGCATCCCTTCCGCTCGCACAATCTAACATTTTTAAGGTTTTTCAAATCTGAGTGAACTTTGTAAAATGTATCAAATAAAATTACGCACATTTCAGATATATTTTGTAAAGTATCATCACGACCGTTTCCCTTTCGGGGTGGTCAGAAAACCACGCTTATAAATAAGCGGATTCACATTTAGCCAACTTTACTATACGCCAATCATGACAAGTGGCAAGCTCGTCGATGTCTCCAGCGTACCAAACTCGAGAAATATCACGAATAAATTAAATATTAATAAAATGTATTTATTTACATTAATAAATATTTTTGTGTCCCGACCAGGAATCGAACCCGGTACCTCCGAGTCTAATCCACGGACTTAACCGCTAGACCACGGAGGCAGTAGAAATATTTTAACATTCATATACGAAATTTCCTTTGTCTAGTGAACCTTTGGCCCATAAAATATAAAATATTGCCCAGCCCTATTGTCTCCCGAGCTGTTGACGAGCTGTTTTGACAACGCCCTAAAAATTTCATGTGCATTTGAGAGTTTCAACTCCAAACGCGCAAAAACACATTGCAGGTTCTCTGCTTGTGAGAACAAGTGGGAAGGCGCCAGAGTGTCCACACAGGTGGCATCCCACACTAAAGGCAATTTTTACTTATTATATTTTAATCTTTTTGTGTTAATTTTATTTACTCTGCACTTTTATATTCATCTGTGAATCTCCCAAAGGTTAGCCGGTCATGGAATTATGTTCGCCTTAAAAAAAAATCAATCATTTATTTACTTTCCAATACATATAACTTATTAAATAGCCCAACAAACTGTAACCACAGTTTGTTGGCGGAGACAATTACTCTCGAAGCTTAATAATAAATATTTATAGTAGGTACATAAAAAAGATGCGGGTGCGAACCACTCTCCCCCCGCGCGACCACCCGTCCGCCTACAGGTACCATTATTTTAAGTCTATCTCTTTCTTAGGATTAACACTAATTTCTTCCGAAGATTATTTTAAATTTTGAAACTAATACTCAATATGTGTACGGGACGGCCGCCTATCAATCACGAACAATTAGTGATAAAAGTTACTAGTGATAAAGATAAGACAATAACAAAAGAGGTGGTCGTAGCCCGGACATAGCTATGTGATAGCTTAGGAATTTGCGTTGGTCGTAACCAGGAAATAATAATAATTGTGTATTAATCGTGTATTTTCTTAGTGTATTTTTACGTGTGTTTATTTGACGATTACTGTGTATTTTTACTTGTGTTTATTTGATGACTACTGTGTGTTTTTTATTTGTGTGTGATAATAAAGAATAACCTTTTGACCCTAGCCTGGCCGAGAGACGGTGTGATGACGTCATCTCGGTCAAGCCTAGCTTATTATCGCCGTACCTAAAGGGTGCGCTATGTTTGCGACAATGTGTTGTAGTCCTTATCGCCGTACCCAAGGGAAGCGCTTTGTTCGCGGTAATATGTTTGGTCTTTACCGCCGCACCCAAGGGATGCGTTTTGTTCGCGATAACGTTTGGTCTATGTCGCCGTACCTGGAAGGTACGCTTTGTTCGCGATAACAATATTAATCTTATTTGTGATAATAAAACGAGATGTTTTATTGTAGGGTATCCAGGTTGGCCACGAGAGAGTCTCGAGTGTATTCTTGGCCAGCCTGGAATATTGTAAATTCAGGTCGCTAGGTAGCTCTGCGAGTGCCTAGGCTGCCTAGAATGGGTATTGGTATCCTGGATGGAACCTGGACTGGTCCCGAGAGGATCTCGGACTTGTTGTGGCCAGTCTAGGAAAGTCGATCGCGGCTGCTGCCTAGGTATCCTAGTGAGGACCTAGGTAGCCTGGAAGCCGTCCAGGTGCCTCAGTGTGTACCTGGGCTGATCTGGAGAGGGTCTAGGACGTATTCCAGGTCAGCCCAGCTTAAAATGATTGTGTAAGTCCCCCTGCTCAGATGCAGACATTGTGCTAGGGACTTTTGTGATAAATAAAGTATTTCGAGGGTTGTCTTATTGCTCACTTGATCTCAGCAGGAAATTTTGGTGCTCGCTCCATCGACTTTACATCTCGGTCGGAGCGGGCATTCTGTCCCCTATTGGTTATAATGTAAACAATCTAATAGGACTATTCTAATAGGGGGCGGGGCTTACCGTGTTGGCAAAGGAAGCCGACAAACACGTGTAAGCTCAAAATCGAGGTCAAGTGAGTATTATAAAAGACAGACGGGCTTGCGGTTCCGACATTCCGATTTCGCCGAGCCAACAAGAAGAACTGCAAGCCCGAGGACACCTGAGAAGACCTTCCTGAAGCATGGAGTTTTATTCCGCCTGAAGCCGTCCGGGATCTTAACAACGAACCCCCCTGTCTACCCCGCATGATGTCGTTACACCGGTCGTGAGGATACGTCACCTACTAACATCGAGGGAAGCCAATATACAGTCCACTACTCTACCTCGCGATCCGGCACATCGTTTGGTCCTTCGAGCCGGATCCGGTACATCGTTTGGTCCTTCGGAACCGGATCAAGACTAGAGGACGGCTTCAGGGGAATCGTCGGAACACTCCATCTTCAGGAAGGAAGATAGAAGACCAGGAAGAGGATGCCAGTTACGCGGTCGCTCACGGGGAAGACAGTGCCGGCCGAAGAACCCTCCGCCCAGTCAACTGCGGAGGCTGCCTTCGGATCCGGGCCCCGGACATCGGAATCAACGCCATCGACATCGGGTGAATCCCGAGTGACGGACCCCGCCTGGTCCCATGGGTCGACCGAGGCGTCTATATCGGGTACGCTGAGGACGTCGACCATGGGGACCATCGTGGGGGTCCCTTCAAAGCGAGCTTCCCGCGCGTCTTCGCGCGCCTCCGTCGTGTCTGTGAAGACTACGCGCGCCCAAGACCGGGAAGCCAAATTAAGAAGAGAACTTCAGATAATGAAGAAAGAAGCGGAACTCGAAGATTTCTTAAGCAAACAACGTAGGAGGATCGACAGCGGAAGCTCCAGCGACGAGACATCTGTGAACGTGGAAGAATGGGTAGACCGGAGTCTACAGCATTCAGCGAGGACCACGCAGCCACATCCCGAGGAGCCACTGCCGATCCACGAGTCCGTCGGTCTCTGTCCTGCCCGCTCCGCGCGGAACGCCGAAGCGGGCCCTGCTCCTGGACCGAGAGCCGCCACGTCCCTGGAGAGGGGCCCTCATCTGGAGAGGTTTTCCAGCGCGATGCCCAGGGAGCATCGCATCGCTTCTCAGCCAGGAGAAGCCTCCACGTCCTTGGAGAGGGACCCTCATCTGGAGAGGTTTTCCAGCGCGATGCCCAGGGAGCATCGCATCGCTTCTCAGCCAGGAGAAGCTTCCACGTCCCTGGAGAGGGACCCTCATCTGGAGAGGTTTTCCAGTGCGGCGCCCAGGGAGCACCGCATCGCTTCTCAGCGAGGAGAAGCTTCCACGTCCCTGGAGAGGGGCCCTCATCTGGAGAGGTATTCCAGCGCATTCCCAGGTGAGCAATGCAACCGAACTCTGCCGACGGCCCCTCCCCAGGGAAGGGTCTCCTTCGGACAGCAGGGTTCCCAGGCCATCCAATGGCTCCCAGAAGACAACCAGCCGGAGCGGAAGGGGCAATTTGAGCAAGGTAGGCAGCGGCCATGGCACCAGATGCCGTTCTCCAGGATTCCAGAACTCCCGCAGTTCAGCGGCAACCCTCTGGAATGGATGGTGTTCGTGACATCATACCGGGACACCGCACCATACTTCTCGAACATGGAGAACGTGTCACGGCTTAGAAGCAGCCTCACAGGACGAGCACGGGAAGACTCAGAAGCGCTCCTGTACTCCAACTGCTCAGCGGACAAGATCATCGAGGGACTCGAGACCAGCTTTGCCCGACCGAAGTTAGTCGGCCGTGTGTACGAGATGAAGCTACTCGACCTCCCGAACATCTCTGACAAACCGCGGGACATCGTCCAGTTTTCAAGCCGCCTCAACAACATCATCGCGGCGGCGACGGCGCTCAAATGCTTAAGGTACCTACACCACCCGAGGCTGACAGATCAGGTACTTTCGAAACTATCCACAACGCAGTTTCACCGATGGACACAGTTCTACCTGATCTCCAGAGCTCCCGAGAATGTGAGCCTGGTTGCAGCATTTATGAAGCGAGAAGCCGCAGTATACGCCGAGACGATGCCCATCGATGAGGCGCTCGTAGGTCTACAAATGGGAGGTAAGAATATTGGCTGGCCCAACAACAGAAGAGTCGATGCAAGACACGAAGAGAAGAGATTTCAGAAACCTTCGCTCAAGAGGGCTCAAAGAGCGAACACCGCGGTCGCGATAGTGGAGGAGCCGCAGGATGCTACACCGCCCCCAAAGAAGAGGAACTGCTGCCTGTGCAGACAGGGGCACGAGCTGGCGTCGTGCCAACAGTTCAGGAAAATGGGGATTGAGGAGCGGTGGGCTACGGCAACAGCGAAACGGGTATGTTTTCGCTGCCTCAACCCCTACCATCGATACCATCGATGTGAACGGCAGTCGTGCGGAATCAACGACTGCCGCGAGAGTCATCATAAGCTGCTACACCGAGAAGAGGCCGCCCCGAGAACAGACACGGTGGCCTCAGTCTGGAACCTATGCCGATCCCAGGTATTTTTGAAGATAGTGCCACTCACTGTCTCGGGACCGGCGGGAGAGGTGCGGACTGCAGCATTGTTGGACGATGGCTCTACTGTGACACTCATCGATGAAGAGCTCGCCCGGGAGATTGGAGCTAGAGGGCCCGAGGAGCCCCTAGCCATTGAGGGCATAGCCTCACAGAGTAGGCTATCCAAGACATCCCGGCGAGTTAGAGTGCGACTCGATGGAAGGACGGGGTCGACCACGGCTACAGCGAGGACAATGAGCAACCTGGACCTGTCCCCGCAGGTGGTAGCGGGCAGGGACATCGAAGAGTGCGGACACCTTAGTGACATCAGGGATCAACTAGTGTACGAGAAGACCAAGCCGAGACTGCTGATCGGCCAAGATAATTGGCAACTTCTCCTAGCGTCACAGGTACGTCGTGGGAAGCGTTCCCAACCGGTCGCTTCTCTCACCGAGTTGGGTTGGGTGCTGCACGGCGCCCACACGCGCACTCTGGGACAAAGGGTCCACTACAACCACCACGTGAGGGCCGATGGTGAGATGCATCAAGAGATGGCCAGGTACTTTGAGTTGGAGTCGCTCACCGTAGCGCCGAGACAGCCAACGAGAGGTCCAGAACAGAGGGCCATGAAGATCCTTGAAGAGGGCGCAATCCGAAGAGAAGACGGACACTTCGAAGTTCCCTTAACCTGGAACAAAGAAAACGTCACACTCCCCAATAATTACGAGTGTGCTCGACGAAGGTTAAGAAACATTGAAAATAAAATAGACAAGAACGCGCCACTCAAGGAAAAGTATAACAAGGAAATGGCATCTCTCATCGAGAAACACTACGCGGAGCCGGCGCCTGTTGCGTCGACACCGGGAAGAACCTGGTATCTGCCACACTTCGCGGTAGTGAACGCCCTGAAACCAGACAAGCTCCGTATCGTACATGATGCTGCAGCGAGGTGGGGAGGTACGTCGCTCAACGAGAACCTGCTCACCGGCCCCGACCTGCTGCAGTCACTTCCTGGAATTTTGATGAAGTTCAGAGAACACCGGATCGCTGTTTCTGCTGACATCCAGGAAATGTTCATGCAAGTGAAGATACGGCCAGAAGACCGCGACGCAATACGTTACCTCTGGAGAGGCGACCGAAGAGACGACTCCGCGCCCGAAGAATACAGAATGACGTCACTAATCTTCGGAGCTACAAATTCGCCAACGACCGCGATTTATATTACGAATCGCAATGCCGCCGAGTTCGTCGATACGCATCCAGAGGCAGTCGCCGCGATAAAAGAAAATCACTATATGGACGACTACATAAAGAGCTTCAAAACGAGCGAGGAAGCCATCCGTGTATCTAGGGATGTGAAGAAGATACACCTGCGAGGAGGCTTCACTCTGAGGCGATGGGCCTCCAACGACCCGGGCGTACTGAAGAGGATGGAGCCCGGAGCCGCCCAGCATCGAGCCGTCGACATCACCGACGGTTCGAGTAGTGAGAAGGTGCTGGGGTTGATATGGAGACCCACCGATGACAGCCTGGCGTTCAACTTGGACATGGCCAGGGTCCCGACGTCTGTAATGCAGAGCGAGGCCCCTACGAAGCGCCAGGCCCTCCGTATAGTGATGTCCCTGTTTGACCCGCTCGGATTCGTTTCGCCGATCACGATCCGAGCCAAACAGCTGTTGCAAGAAGTCTGGAAGCGCGGCACTGGATGGGACGCCGCCTTGGATCCCGACCTCTCTGCACAATGGGCCGAGTGGATGACCCATCTCAAAGCACTCAAGAATTTATCAATCCCACGAAGGTATATTGGCTACAGCGACGCGAGAAACCTTCAGCTCCACATCTTCGTGGACGCCAGCGAAGCAGCCTACGCCGCAGCGCTCTACTGGCGGGCCGAGTCGCCCGATGGCCATGTCGATACGACACTCGTATTGGCCAAGGCTCGGGTCGCCCCCCTCAAGCTGACCTCCATCCCGAGGCTTGAGCTACAAGCAGCGGTGCTGGGCACCAAGATGGCGACCACCACGTTAGAAGAACATGCAGTGGCAGCTGAGAAGATTTTCTGGTCAGACAGCCGCACGGTATTGTCATGGATCCGACAAGGCGCTCGAAATTATCGACCCTTCGTCGCACACCGACTTGCAGCTGTCGAAGAGGGTAGCAGGATTGAAGAGTGGAGATGGATTTCGACGAAACTGAACGTCGCCGACGACGCGACGAGAGATGTCCCGCGCGGTTTCGCCGGACATCACAGATGGTTTCATGGACCGGAGTTTCTCAAACAAGAGAGATCGACGTGGCCTTCGGAGAACATAATGGAAATCGTTGACACCGGTGAGGAAAGAGTGAACACCGTATCGAAAAGAGAAATGTCGACATGCCTACCGGATAGTGCGCGATTTTCCAGTTGGTTGCGACTTCTCCGAGCCACCGCGAGAGTGTTACAATTCGTCGGACTGTGTAGACGCCAAAAAGTGATAACACACTATAAGCGAAACCGCCGTAATGATACGGATAAAAATTGGCCGTCTAAAACGAATAACTCTGCGCGTATATTGAAAAAAGAAACTCCGCAAGATAAGTATAAATTAATTGACGTTGAGTACTTAGAGAGAGCTGAGTTCCTGCTGCTGAGGGATAGCCAGGAGAAGACCTTCACCATGGAGCTGAAGGACTTGGCAGCAGGACGGGACATTCTGAAGACCAGCAGGCTGCATCCACTGGCGGTGGTGATCGTCGACGGGCTCATCAGACTTCGGCCGAGGATAGGGGCTGTAACCGAGGTGCCCCCCGAAATGAAGAGTCCACCAGTTCTCGACGGTCGGGATCACGTCGCTCGTCTCATCATCGAGCGCGTCCATCGGGATCTACACCACGCCAGCACCGAAGCGGTCATCAATGAGTGCAGACAACGCTACTGGATTCTGCATCTCCGGCCGACTGCTCGGTCTATCATTAGCAGGTGTCTACTCTGCAGGATCAGGAGGACGAAGCCGCCGACGCTGCCCACGGGAGATCATCCCGAATGTCGCCTGGGCCACCACCGTCGACCCTTCACCTTCTGCGGAGTGGACTACTTTGGTCCAATCAGCGTGACTTTTGGGAGAGGGACCCAGAAGAAGTACGTCGCCCTCTTTACCTGCCTTACCACTAGGGCGGTCCATCTGGAGCTCGCGGGTTCGCTGAGCACGGACTCCGCCGTGATGGCCTTGCGGCGCATGGTTGCGCGCCGAGGCTGCCCGACCGAGATGTGGTCGGACAACGGGACAAATCTCCGGGGCGCCGAGAAGGAGCTGAGGGACGCTGCGGAGAAGGCCACACAGCGAGAGGCGAATTTCCGCGCCATAAGATGGCGCTTCATCCCCCCAGGTGCCCCATTCATGGGCGGCGCCTGGGAACGTTTGGTGAGGTCGGTGAAGACGGCCCTTGCCACTACACTACACGAGCGGCATCCATCGGAGGAGGTGCTGACTACTCTGCTGGCCGAGGCGGAGTACACCGTTAACAGCCGCCCCCTCACGCACGTATCTGTGAACTCCGAAGACGAGGAGTCGCTGACTCCGAACCACTTCCTACTGAGTGGACCGGCCCGCGTACCTCTGCCAGGGAGGTTTGACGACGGCGAGCTCATCGGCCGTGCCAGCTGGCGCACCGCCCAGCGACTTGCCGACCACTTCTGGAAGAGATGGGTCCGGGAGTACCTGCCCGAGCTGCAACACCGGCGGGAGCCCCACGGAAAAGGGGTTCCAATCCAGCTGCGAGACGTCGTCCTGATAGCGGACGGCAACCTTCCCCGCAACTCGTGGCCACGTGGGATCGTGGAGAGGTGTTTCCCGGGAGCTGACGGCATCGTGCGAGCCGTCGACGTGAAAACGGCGGGAGGACTCCTGCGGCGACCGACGAAGAAACTCGTCATCATTGCAAGCGCGGAGCCGGCCGACCCTTCCAGCAGTTAACACATCGGCCCTCCAGGACGGACGGCGATGTGCGGCGGGAGGATGTACGGGACGGCCGCCTATCAATCACGAACAATTAGTGATAAAAGTTACTAGTGATAAAGATAAGACAATAACAAAAGAGGTGGTCGTAGCCCGGACATAGCTATGTGATAGCTTAGGAATTTGCGTTGGTCGTAACCAGGAAATAATAATAATTGTGTATTAATCGTGTATTTTCTTAGTGTATTTTTACGTGTGTTTATTTGACGATTACTGTGTATTTTTACTTGTGTTTATTTGATGACTACTGTGTGTTTTTTATTTGTGTGTGATAATAAAGAATAACCTTTTGACCCTAGCCTGGCCGAGAGACGGTGTGATGACGTCATCTCGGTCAAGCCTAGCTTATTATCGCCGTACCTAAAGGGTGCGCTATGTTTGCGACAATGTGTTGTAGTCCTTATCGCCGTACCCAAGGGAAGCGCTTTGTTCGCGGTAATATGTTTGGTCTTTACCGCCGCACCCAAGGGATGCGTTTTGTTCGCGATAACGTTTGGTCTATGTCGCCGTACCTGGAAGGTACGCTTTGTTCGCGATAACAATATTAATCTTATTTGTGATAATAAAACGAGATGTTTTATTGTAGGGTATCCAGGTTGGCCACGAGAGAGTCTCGAGTGTATTCTTGGCCAGCCTGGAATATTGTAAATTCAGGTCGCTAGGTAGCTCTGCGAGTGCCTAGGCTGCCTAGAATGGGTATTGGTATCCTGGATGGAACCTGGACTGGTCCCGAGAGGATCTCGGACTTGTTGTGGCCAGTCTAGGAAAGTCGATCGCGGCTGCTGCCTAGGTATCCTAGTGAGGACCTAGGTAGCCTGGAAGCCGTCCAGGTGCCTCAGTGTGTACCTGGGCTGATCTGGAGAGGGTCTAGGACGTATTCCAGGTCAGCCCAGCTTAAAATGATTGTGTAAGTCCCCCTGCTCAGATGCAGACATTGTGCTAGGGACTTTTGTGATAAATAAAGTATTTCGAGGGTTGTCTTATTGCTCACTTGATCTCAGCAGGAAATTTTGGTGCTCGCTCCATCGACTTTACATCTCGGTCGGAGCGGGCATTCTGTCCCCTATTGGTTATAATGTAAACAATCTAATAGGACTATTCTAATAGGGGGCGGGGCTTACCGTGTTGGCAAAGGAAGCCGACAAACACGTGTAAGCTCAAAATCGAGGTCAAGTGAGTATTATAAAAGACAGACGGGCTTGCGGTTCCGACATTCCGATTTCGCCGAGCCAACAAGAAGAACTGCAAGCCCGAGGACACCTGAGAAGACCTTCCTGAAGCATGGAGTTTTATTCCGCCTGAAGCCGTCCGGGATCTTAACAACGAACCCCCCTGTCTACCCCGCATGATGTCGTTACACCGGTCGTGAGGATACGTCACCTACTAACATCGAGGGAAGCCAATATACAGTCCACTACTCTACCTCGCGATCCGGCACAATATGCAATAAACGAACGACTGCAGGCAGGAGGCGAGGTGAGGGCGCGCGGGGACGCGGAGCGCATACATGGCTTACAGTCAGCCACAAATCACTCCTATAGACTTATAAATAAAGTATATAAAAAAATAAAATGACATGATTTTATATTTTTTCTGCAATAAGGAATTGTATTGTTATTATTATTATGGATTACTATACAAGCGAAGTCGAGTCAAATAGCTATAGATACTATACTTATTTCTTTAACAACGGTGAGAGTAGAATAGCCAACTTGTGATTGGCAATAATCTAGACGATTCTTTGTTAAGAAAATTTAAAAGCCATTATCATTTGGCAGATCATTAAAATTCTTTTGACAGGAATTGTTAAATTAAATTGTAATTTGCAGTAAGCTTGGAGATGAATGGAGCGAGGTTAACGGCTCCTACGCTTAGCCTGCAGCGCACCAGACTATCGTAAAGCGAGGTCTACACTCTAGGCTCAGACTTCACAGGTTCTTATTTAATAATACCTGCAGCAATATTCTGTTACTTCAACGAACACGTTATATAAATAGTTCTCTTAGATAATGGAAATTACTACAGACAACAGCAGATAACGTTTCGATGCGTTCATTTAAATAATTGTGAATGATATCATTATTGCCTGGGGGGGTGCCTCTACAACTGTATTGATAAAGTTAGAGAGGGCTCAGAGGTCTATTCTCAAAGTTATGTACAGGAGGCCGCTCAGGCATCCTACTTCGGCTCTCTACGACGACGCCCAAGTACTAAGTGTTAGAAGGTTGTTTATCCTGAGGATGGCAATTTTTATACATGTAAAAACTATTGGATCGAACCAATTGCAAATCATGCTACAGAAGCGCGTTCCTGCTGTGCCTTATATTCCAGCTAAAACAGAATTTGGTAAACGTTTTGGTTTCTTTCTCGGTCCTTTCCTCTACAACAAGCTTTTTGGTATGTGTAGTCTCAAGGACGCCAGTGTCCGCGAAGCTAGGTCCAGACTCTCGGGACTGTTGCTGACATGGGACTATCAAGATACACAACATTTTTTAAGAACCATCCGTTGATTTAAAGAACACAACAATTTGTTTATATTTCTTATGCTTTTTTACTTAGATTTTAATTTTTAATTGTATTTTCCTTTTTGTAAACTATTATTGGTAATTCGACTGCATGGTCCCATAGTTGGTCAGGCATGAAAGTGCCTTGTGTGGGTCCACTACTAATCACATTGATAATTTGTTGCAGTATACTTACTATTTGATAAATATTTGTTTGGAATAAGTGTAGATTGTAGGTACATTGGTAATTAAACAAAGTATAATAATAATAATTATTAATTAATAATTATTATTATACTTTTTTTTTATACGCGCGCGCGCGTGAACATGAATCTTAGCAACTGGTGATACATACAGTTTAATGGAATCTACTATTCTAACAATTTAACGGTAATATAAAAGTTTTGAGTGACTCGAGTTTTTTAAAATATATTAACTAAAAAAATAATAATATATATTTAAAGTTAAAAGTTGGTTGGTATTTAGGTAACACAGGAAGTCGTGATTTACATACTGTTTTATTTAAAATATAGTCGTCGTCGCGTCGTTAAATCCGTGAATTCATTTTCTCTAAATAAATGTTTTATAAATAGGTTAGTTAGTAAAGTTTATTTGTTTTAGGGTCATGCGGCTATTTGGCTATTTGTTTTATTCACATACTAAAATAAAGTAATTAAAAAAAATTATTACAATTGACCATACATAATATAATTCTGTCACTTATAGCCCGGGTTTTTTCGATCATAGCCGAGCTGACGTCAAAAAAGCGTTTTTAATAATTTCATAAGTCTCCCATGGGGTTCGACTTCAAACTCATTGGGAAAACGTTAAATAAACAAAATAATAATCGTAACAACATTTATATTAATATAAATAAGGTTATTGTTTACATTAAACATTAGTTAATAAAACTAAATTATGGTAAAAAAAGAAATAGGTGGTTTAAATAGGTGAGGCGGACTGGTGGTGGTAATTTTCCCAGTCTGCTAGGGCGGGGAAGTATCCACCGTAAACCCAGTAAAGTGTATCCACACGTTTCGGGATCAGGCTCGAATTGCCGTCATGCTCAATCAAGCCAGCACAGTGTTAGAGACTGATGTCGGTCGTGGTGACCGGCGTCAGTTGCTCCCATTCTTGGGCCTCGCGTACTGCTTACCATCAGGTGGGCGCAATGTCACATGTCGTGTACTGTATTTAAAAAAAAAAAAAAAAATACAACACAACCCTTAATGTTTTAATTTTATTTTATCTTACTACTAATAAACCATTACGATAATTTTAAGAGTGCACTTCATGTTACTTTAGATTCTTCTGTAGGTGTTTCAATGTTGCAAGACTCAACTGACATTATAATAATGATTGCAATATTGCTGGACAAGACAATCATTTCTTAACTCACACCCATTTTGCGATTATAGATTGGATTAATTTAAAACTGTCACGTGCTTACTTTCATATTGGCGAATTGATATTCTCATAGTACAAAAAGAGATGTATTCTGCACTTTTACATGTCAAATGTTTACAATATTGATATATATTCCTTCGTTATTCTTGTACTCTTGTATTCATTCTTATTTTTAAATTTATTTTCATTGTTTTCTTTGCTTACTTCTATTGTATCTGTCAACGAACTCTTATTATTGACTTTATCGTATTATTATTTGCTCCTATATATGTATAAATTAGCCGTAAGAATCTCTAAATAAATAAATAAATAATACAATATCATTTTATAGTACATATTGTTGTATCTGGAGCAGTACATGATATTATATAAGAGAAACAATGACAAACAATGAAAAATTGACAAACAAATTATTTCTAAGTAGAGTTGTATAGACATTTTTGCTCTTGGACTGTTCGGTGAATCAGTGTTCAGACAGACAGACAGTGAAGTCATCCAGGCCCGGTTGATCAATGGGGATGAGATAATCTCCCGTTATCTCCGGCAGGATCTCGAAGGTAATTCAACGCACATTTGGTGCTAGGCGCTGTTCCTACTACAACACCGCCCTTGTGGCTCACGAATCTAATCTCCTTGATTTGTCTACTTTAGTTCTTCTCCAAGGTAGCGGCCTCCCTTCCGGGGGCCGTGCGAAAGTAGTAGCTTGTAGGAACCATTGTCAGTCCGGTAAAACACACGTTTAGCTAGGCCGACAATAGTGACGCGGTGATATTAGCTGAATTCAATAAATCCTATTCGTCTGCGCTTATTGTACTACAGCCGTAGATCTAGATGTATATAATTTAAATAAAATTCAAGAGATAATAGAAGAGTCAGAGTGTGTGGGATAATAATTGCTGGTAGCCATTATCAAGTCATAACGATTATATGCTAATATGATGAATAACAGTGGGCCAACACGGAACCCTGGCGCCACCCGAATAACCGGTTGCATGCATGCCCGTATTCGGACACCTAGATATTAGTGATCTATTAAACGTTTCAGACCAAACAAGACAAAAGATCTAAAAAAGGTTAACCATTAATTACTTCCTGTATTATAATTATACAGTAGCTTAAGTACGCTAGTACCCGCGATCCTAAAAAAACCTCTGGGATTGCGTGGAGCGATGGCAAGAGACCCGAGCGACGGCATGACCGTTGGGCCGTGGAAACTTGGCAGGTCTCTGGTGTAGGATGCGACTTGTGTAGACGCAGTTTTAGCTGAGAACCTCAAGATGCGCAAATACGCCAACCTCGGTTTAGGTTACCAGTTTGTTTGTGTCACTTGAGGTAGAGACGGGACAGTTAGGGCAGGTACCTTAAACGTTGTGTAAACTGCCTCTGTGGTCTAGCGGTTAAGTCTGTGGATTTAGACTCGGAGGTACCAGGTTCGATTCCTGGTCGGGACACAAAAATATTTATTAATGTAAATAAATACAATAATTTAATATTTAATTTATTTGTGACATTTCTCGAGTTTGGTATGCTAGAGACATCGCCGAGCTTGCCACTTGTCATGATGGGCCTATAGTAAAGTTGGCTAAATGTGAATCCGCTTATTTATAAGCGTGGTTTCTGACCACCTCGGAAGGGAAATGGTCGTGATGATACAAACTTAACCGTTGTTAAGGAAAACGTTCCTATGAGTTCTCATAACTTTTTGAGATATTCAGAACTGCATTCACAGATTTTGGAAAAACTGACTATACAGTCAGCAAGAAAATGGTAATTTTACACAAATACTTTTATTGATGCTATTCGATACTGTTTCTTAAAAGAATCAAAAGTCTTTAAAGTACTACAAATGACACATTGTACGGAAAAACGATAAATCCAGGATCAAAAGGCATCAAAAAATTTTTTTGTCTAAAATTACCATTTCTTACCAAGTCAAGTTTTTCTGTAATTATAACGGTTAAGGTACTTGTCCTTACTGTCCCGTCTTAAAAATCCACCCTGTATAGAGGAAATGTTGAGTCTTCTTGGGACTATCTTTGATGGGACGTCTCTAGCGCAATTTTTTTGTAGTTTTTTTTTATTAGCTTTAGTTTACAGGTTTTTAATTTTATTTAAGTAGTTTGTAATTCATAATTGAATAAAACTAATGTTCGAAGTAAGGTATATTAAACTTGTCGGCTTTTGGGTTGCACACAGGCAAGTACCACTGTAACTACTATTGCAATCTCATAGGTACCTACTCATAGATGAATGTGAAAGATATTTATTTAATTATTGTTGTTGTGTAATTCTGTTGTTGTCTCATTTGTAAATCTGCTATAGCTGAGTTTTCCTTGCAGATTCCTTTATCAGTCAGATTAAATATTAACAGGTCACTGGCATTTGTTAAGGTTACTGCTAACAGCTCTTTGGACCACTTCGATGCTTAGTCTTCCACTAACAGGAGTAGAATCATTCATAATAATTTAAATTATGACATGTCACAAATGCCTGTAATAGGTTTTTTTTTTTTTTTTAAATAAATAAATAAATATTTCCAGACAGGTCACACAGCGCCATCTAATTTCCGTGGTAAGCTGCGAGGCTTGTGTTACGGAAACTAGATGGTTGATAAACTACATATGTATTATACTTTTTTGTAAATATATACATATTATACATATAAACACCCAGACCGAGACAAATTATACAATGTACAACTTGCCCCCGGTGGTAATCGAACCCACGACCTCCCGAGTTCACGGCAATGTTTGTTACCACTAGACCTTACGTGAAGAAAGATATTTTGACTTGACTTGAATTCAATATAATAACCTCAAAGTTTCGTGATTCTAACGTGTGGGCCACCTGATTCATTATTAAACCGAAATAACTTTAACGTGTTAATCCAAACCCAATCGTACAGTTTACGAGTATATCTGACTTATTTATTTCCTCGTGCATTTGCTATAGCGCCAGTAATCTTTGGACGAGTTTTGATTGTTTATGTGCCAAAGCCATGTTTATTTTGTGAAGCCACGTAGTCTTCTCCGGTGGTCTTTTAGTACCATTTCCGATTATCCAAACACATCCGCACGTATTACTGATATTATAAATATGTAGGAAGCTTTGTCTGTCTGTATGTAGGTTTTTTAAATATTTTTATATACTAGCACGACATGTGACCTTACGCCCACGTGATGGTAATACACTGACATCGGTCCCCAATACTATGCCGGCGCTGGGCATTACAGCGATTCGAGCCTGATCCCGAAAAATGTGAATACACTTTACTGGGTTTATCGGCACGAACGGTGGATACCTCCCCGCCCCGACAGACTGGGCAATTTACCGCCATCAGCCTGCCTACCACCACCACATTTAATATGTTTAGTTTTTTAGACATCTATTCGAACCTGTATGGCCAGAAGCGTGACGAGTGTAGGCCAAATTTTACCTCTATATGTTTTGGAAGGTCCATGTCCAATAGTGGAGGTCTAGGGCTGTGTTCTAGGGGCTGTGACATTGATGATGTAGGTATTTTTTTTTTTTCATTCATTACAGCCCTAGAACAAAGCGTCCTCCACTGTTGGAGACGGGCCTTCCAGAACTGGAGAATTTGGCCTACACTCGCCACGCTGGCCAGACGGTATGTTTGCTAGATTTTACAACTAAATTATTGAAAAAAATCGGGAGTGATATTCCTTGGAATCGGTCTCTGGGTCTCCTAGTCTTCTTGGAGATCGGATGGGTCCGCTAACGGAGTAAAGGTTTCAGACTAAGTGCAGAGAAGCTATTACGGTCATCACAATCACATATTCTTTGGAAGATAGGAAAATACATAGGCTATATAGTCGGAGTACGATATGTGAACCCACGGCTCTTTGTCTGTATCTATGTTTACCTTTCATGCTTATATTACTCAAGTGATTTAAATAAAAAAATAGTATACATTTTCCTTGAATGCCAAGGATAGGCACGACACGTGACTTTACAGCCAAATGATGGACTTCTTATTATCCGCTTTATCATACGAGCGAAGCCGAATCAAACAGCTACTATAAACAGTACGTCAAGTCTTGAGTAATAAACATTGGAGAAATAAAGTCGGTTATTATGATTCAACAAATCGAAGGTGAATTGGTTATGGAATTGTTCCTAGATGATAATCTTAGTATCTGGAACCGATCACATTTTTTATAGCTATTATGAACATAAAATAAATATTCCGAATGATGTCTTTTAAAGGATGTAATCACGTGGAAAAATCCGAATATCAATATATTAGACGCAATACATGCAATAAAATAGCATTAACCAGCTGCTTAGACAGTTCTTTAAATAACTTCTTAGCACTTGGCCCCCACGATCCCATCGCCTGAAGACCAAGAGGTACAAACACGTAGTCATTACTGACTGTGGCGGCTGATGGTCAGGTAAATGAAAAACTTCTCCTCAGCTTACCAGTATATTGGCAAATCCCTAACTGCCTAGACATAGGCTAAGAAATTTACTGTTAAAAATCGTGTTAAGTGGCGCGACCTCGCTCTTCGATGCCGTAGGCTGCACTGTCGTATATGGCTCCGGACCCCGCGCTCCACGTTTAGATATCGCTTTGGGCGCAACACTAACAGACTCGTATTTGCTGTTCTACTCTCTGATACATCTAACTAATCACCAGAGGCAGTACCAAGACAAATCTTATCCCGGACTGACTTTGCAAATCCACTTCGCTTGCTAATATACGAATACTGCTATACTCGTGTATATAGTATAATTTTGCCTCTCATTCATTTATATTGTTTTAGGTAAATAATCATTAACCTATTGGTTTTCACTTATTTGTTATTATTGTTATTTTTCTTTTACTTTTGCTAGTTACAGTTCAATTGCACTATTAATTTAAATCTAATTACTATATTTTACTCTTATTTCTGTTTTAATTGTATTGTCTAAATAATATAAAATCTCTTTGGCTTGTGTTCCACTATTGCTACTTTGTTTATATGTTTAATATAATAAGCTGTGATTTTTAAAAAATAAATAAATAAATAAATTGACCTTTTCAACAGAGTCCGCAGCAGCCCCGCCCCAACCCTGATAGATGTGTCCTAGGACAATAGACCGAGCAACGGTGTCAACACAAGTAGCTAATGCTCAACATGGACCACGGCATCAAAGTGAATCCATCGGGTCTTTTACCATCACTGCGAGTGATCCCGGACAGTTAAAGAACCGATGGGATCCCGGCAGTAACCAACGCCCGGTGGATTGACAGAACCATGGCGGAAACGACGACCGGGACTTTTCTGACAAAACAGGCCGTGGTGACCACATGAACAAATATGTTAAATTAAGCTTGTTTATTCGTATTATAACTCCTTGTTGTAAGGTTAGTTGTCTGCATTTATCCTGACTTGAAAGCCCTTTTAGAGATTGGCATGACGTAGATTTATCTGCTTAGTCGAGCTTCGGAGGAAGTCAGGGAATGTTTCCTGGCCTCAGGAATAATGGATGCTAAGATATGAAAGTGACACAGTTGGCAGTAAACGATTCTAACGAGGTACTTGTTTGTTATGCAGTTTGCAAATAACCATTTAGATACCTATATAATATACTTATTTGATTTGTTCTTGACGTTGTTTTATTGTGTTTAACCTGACGTTTAGTTTACCGCAAGAATTATAAAAGTAAAGTATCAACCTATCCCTTTCGATGTCTCTAGCGTACTAAACTTGGGAAAATAAGACAAATAAATAAAATATTAATTTAATAAATTTATTTAAATTAATAAATATTATTGTGTCCCGACCAGGAATCGAACCCGGTACCTCAAGGTCTAAATCCACAGACCTAACCGCTAGATCACGGAGGCAGTTAAGAATTCCTTTTTACCAATTTTATTAATAACGAATATCTATCCGTGGTCTAGCGGTTAAGTCCGTGGATTAAGACAGGTTCGATTCCTGGTCGGGGCACAAAAATATTTATTAATGTAAATAATATTAATATATAATAATAATAATTTATAATAAAATTACATTAATAAATATTTATTAATGTAATTAATAATTTATTTAATTTATTTGTGATATTTCTCGAGTTTGGTACGCTGGAGACATCGACGAGCTTGCCACTTGTCATGATTGGCCTATAGTAAAGTTGGCTAAATGTGAATCCGCTATTTATGAGCGTGGTTTCTGACCACCCTGAATATTTAGCGGTCAAGTCCGGATTTAGACACGGAGGTACCAGGTTCGATTCCTGGTCGGTAAACAATATTTGTACGTGTGTCCAGGCGAGCATTTGTGACACTCATCGATGAACTTTGTATGCCCTTTCATTCATTCATCACAACCCAAGTCCTAGACCTCCACTGTTAGAGATGGACCTTCCAGAAAATTCTAAAGAATTTGGCCTACACTCGCCACGCTGGCCACGCGGGTTCGCGTGGTATATGCCCTTACTCTATCTAGTATAGTCTCTAGACTAATATGTTATTCTATTAATAAACAACTTTTCCTAAGTAATAAATAAAAATGGCTTCTCCAAAAAAATGGTTAAAAATTTCCAAGCCAAAAAAAATATGTCTTTTCTGACATATGTGTATAGTTTATTAGAAGGAGAGTAAGAGCACAAAATCACGCGGTATTCAATACAAAACACAATCAAAAAACGTTCCGTTTCCTATCTACCAACTTTAATGGCGCAGTGCGAATGAACCAATCAGGTGGAGGGCATTTTAAAACGACAATAAAAATAAAAATTCATTTATTGTGACATAACAGTAACACATAGTTTCGAAAATATGTGACAAAAGGAATCAGGTGTCAGCTGTTGTCGTGGAGCAGTACAAGTACTTAGATGGCAGAGTAGATGAATGAGGCTCGCTTCGTCAGGATCAGATGGAAGCACTTTAAAAGATGCGCAAATGACCACGTAAAATTCGCTAATCCGATTGCTGGATTAGATTGTAATACCCTATCTATAAAACCTCGCATAGCCATCAAACCATTCGATGCCAAGCACTTTATCAGTAACTGATTTAAATATACTTGAGCCATTGTCTATGCAAAATAAGTTTCTAAGCATTTGGCACGTCAGGAATCCACACATCGTCTACTATTTATGGAAAACAATGGGTAATGCTTTGTTTGAAATGCGAATGCATAGAGCTTTTGTTTCCTTACGCGCTAAATCGTCAGGTTCATTTAGATTATCTTTCTAAGCGATTTCAAGAAAAAAAAAGTTCTTTTTTAATAAAGGTAATCAAATCTCAAGGAGAAAGTATTGAAGAGGTATCTAGTCATAAATTCCTCGGCATTACCCTTGATGAGTTTTGCAATTGGAAGGACCACGTGGAAGATGTTTCCAATAAGTCTATTGTGTAAATAGATTTATTTACGCTTTAAAAAAAGTTAGACAGTTCGTCAATAAATCAGCAGCTATTACTTAATACTATGGCTATGTAAACTCTGCGCTGAGATATGACATTGTAATTTGATAACCCGAGTCTTTTTCGGCCTGTTAACGAGGACAAATGTTCGGACTCAATAAAAATATAATTTATGGATACGGTTCTCGGCGACCTTCAAAAACTTATAAAAGATTTTGGCACAATCGGTTTAGAACTAAATTTCTCGAAATGTGAACTGTATATTTCAAATTTACTAACATCTGGTAAACAATCCGAAATTATTTCTCTTTTCAACAGTCTGGCACCCAATATTAAAATTTTAAACAATGAAACCCTTCGACTTCTAGGATCACCAATCCTAGATGAATCGATCCAAATTTACGTTCAGGAACAATTAAATAAATTTAACTCAACTTCAGAACGCTTATTCCAAATTCAACCCCACATGGCACTTTTTATCATCCGATTTTGTTTGTTTGCACCCAAATTTACTTATGTACTCCGCTGCTCCCAACTTTGGAAATTTCCGGACGAACTTCTTTTACTAGATAAACTTTTGCAAAATTCACTAATTAAAATTCTAAATTGCCCCATGAATGACCGTACTTGGGCCCAAGCTTCACTACCGATTCGGTTCGGAGGTCTGGGAACTCGCAAAATTTCTAGTGTAGCACTGCCAGCGTTTCTGTCGTCTGTACATAGTACTGTCGAGCTCTACGGGAAAATCACAAACCCATCCTTGGGTTCCGTTGAGCCGTCGTACTTGTCAGATGCCAGAGATGCCTGGTCAGTAGCATGCCCCAATAAATCTGTTCCAAATTTAACAAAATTTCAACGACTATGGGACGAGCCGCTCTGCAAACTGGTACTGGACGATATTTTATCTTCCAGTAACACGAGAGAGCGGGCTCGCCTCATGGCCGTTTCCACTAGGGAGTCGGGTCTCTGGTTGCAGGCTTTTCCCTCAGCATCGGTTGGCACACTCCTTGATCGAAATACACTGACAATGGCGGTGTGCCTTCGTCTCGGAGCCCGGACTGTCCACCCACACCAGTGTCGGTGTGGAGAGCCCGTGGAACATCTCGGACACCATGGGCTTTCTTGCGCTAGAAGTGCTGGCCGCATTCCTCGTCACGCTGCTTTAAACGACATCATTCGAAGGGCTTTTGTCACTGCTGGAGTACCCGCGATCCTAGAACCCTCTGGGATTGCGCGGAGCGATGGCAAAAGACCCGACGGCATGACCGTTGGGCCGTGGAAACTTGGCAGGTCCCTGGTGTGGGATGCGACATGTGTAGACACATTAGCCCCATCACACATCCAAGCGACCTCGTCAAGCGCGGGAAGTGCGGCGGTTTCTGCTGAGAACCTCAAGCTGCGCAAATACGCCAACCTCAGTACAGGTTACGAATTTGCGCCGTTTGGGGTCGAGACGATGGGCCCATGGGGACACTCAGCCAAGCGTCTGGCCAAGGAGTTGTCCAAACGGCTAACGGAAAAGTCTGGAGACAGGAAGGCTGGCAATTATTTCTGCCAACGTATTAGCTTAGCTATACAGAGGGGAAATGTTGCCAGTCTTCTGGGGACTATCACTGAAGGGTCGTCTCTAGAGGACATTTTTTACTTATAGTTTATTTTTTATTAGGTT
The DNA here is from genome assembly GCA_910589645.1 of Tinea semifulvella. Lineage (NCBI taxonomy): Eukaryota > Metazoa > Arthropoda > Insecta > Lepidoptera > Tineidae > Tinea > Tinea semifulvella. The sequence continues at coordinate 12,108,159 of OU342599.1, forward strand.
TAGTTTATATTTATTTTAATTTTTACTTTTAAGTAGTTTTAATTTATATTGTAATTATTTTATACTGTTTGTATATTACTTCATTAAATTGTTAAATTAAATAATTTATGGAAACCGACTACAAAACTTACCATTGTTTCTAATAATAGTAACCAAATGTGTATTACAATATTTAACGGTTTGCCTATAGAATTAAAACAATTGACATCAATAATTAAATTTAAGAAGCTGTTAATTAAATGGTTGAAAGAACAATCTTTTTATAGTATCAAGGATTTTTAACATTATAAGTGTTGGCAAATATAATTTTAGTTGTAATTTGACATGTACTATTTTGTTTGCATACTTTTATGGTATAGGATACAGCTGGACTGTAAAATTGTATTATCTTATATCTACCTGTATTCTGTGCTATAAACTATTTTGAATTTCAAACATGGATGTCGTGAGTAAATATCCCTTTCTGGGTGCAAAAACCACGCTTTAAAGAAGTGGATTCACATTTAGACAACTTTACTATAGGCCAAACATGACAAGTGGCAAACTCGATATAACACAGATAAATTAAATAGATTATTGATCTCTCGATCAGGAATCGAACCAGGTACCTCCGCGTCTAAATCCACGGATTGACACTACATTTCTGTGTACGCGCTTTTACGCTTAACTACTGAACCATACATACATACATATCTTCACGCCAAATCCCTTGCGGGGTAGGCAGAGACAATTGAGCGCCACTTGTCACGGTCACGACATACCTCTTTCGCTTCTTCGACATTCATCAACCTCTTCATACATGCCCTTTTGTTTCGATGGCTTTTCAACGCACCTTCAGCTATTGTTTTATTAATTTGGTCGTAATATGTGAGTCTAGGTCTGCCAGGGCCTCTTTTACCCACGACTTTCGCATTATATATCTGGTTTGTCAATCTCTCTGCATTCATCCTTTCAACATGCCCGAACCATCGTAGCATGCCTTTCCTTATTTTTGTCCCTATGCTTTCTTTCATACCTACCCTTTTTCGTATTTCGTCATTACGTATGCGGTCCGTCAAAGTGACGCCGCATATCCGACGCAACGATCTCATTTCTACTGCATTAACTCTACTCTCATGCGTATTCTGACATATCCACGTCTCGCTTCCATACATAAGTGTTGGTACCAGCATGGCATTGTGTATGGCGAGTCGAGCTTTGTCACTGACATTCCGACTGGCTATCAGTGACCCCAGGGCACCGTTGACACTATTTCCCGCGTTCACTCTTCTTTCAACATCCCTATCATACTTCCCATCCGCAGTGAAAACACTGCCCAGATATATAATTTCATTTACTTGTTCTAGAGTTTCATCATCAATCTTTATCGTCACGGTTGTCATCCTTCTTCTTTCAAACACTAGTACCTTGGTTTTTCTCGCATTCAAAACTACTGAACCAATTTAAATAAAACTTGGCAAATAGTCCGGGAAACTCACGAATTGACACAGGCTATATATAGACGTCACTATTTAACCACGGCATGTGACACCCTCACCAATCAGACTGGCCAAATTCTCCAGATTTGTATTTGTTCTGGAAGGCCCAACTCCAACAGTAGAGGTCTAGGACACTGTGTTCTGGAGGTTGTAATGATCTGACACTACAACCATATCTCTGTCTGTTTAATTCGCCCGTTATTTTTATTAAAATTTAGCAGAAGTTTATTGGATCTCATGATGACCAGCTTAGGTGAAATACGAATCGACGTAATATTCGGATCGGATTAGGTGTCGCTTAAAATTCCGAATCTTACGTCGCTTCTGTGGATTTTCTTTCACGGATGAAGCCGGGTCAAACAGCTATACCAAATAAACGAATAGACATAAAATAACAAAGACGGCCATATAAACTGGTTACCGATAAGAAATAATTTACGTAACATTATTGGAAATCAAACTATGGACACAATAGGACTACCAATAGCATATTACACTCGAAAGCAATGAAAACCAGTCACAAAAAAAACTTATCAATACAGAACCTAGCACGCAGAACCTTTTAGATCTTTATGAAAATAGGCATATCATATCTCTGTATAGATCATATCTCTGCGGAATTTAGTCTTTTCGGTTTATTTTTACCTACCGTACGCCTTTTGTCCCTGGCTGATTGAGAGTGACTAAATTAATGCAAATAAAGCACAAACGCAAATTTTGTCCGAAAAGAAACAGAACTGTTTCCAAAAGGACATACATACATGGCGTACAAAGAGTAAATATACCTACAGACACATTTAAATACGTAGAAAAAAATCCAAGGTATTTAGAAGAATCATGCAGTACTTGCTTGGGTAGAGAAAGGAGCAGAATAGTAAAACCGTTTATATCCAATAATTTGCTTCATATCTTTCTATCAGACGTCCCACAGTGTTTAAAGACTAAAGTTTTTAACCATCGTTCTTACAGTATTGTCTTACGGAGCAGAAACGAGGACACTGACAGTAAGCGTGGTCCACAAGTTTAAGGTCGCTTAACAAGCTATGGAGAGAGAGCTATGCTCAGTATTTCTCTGATGGTATAGTTCAACAGTTATACATCCGTCAGAGAACCAAAGTTATCGACATAGCCTTCAAAATTTGCAAGTTAAAGTGGCAGTAGGCCATACTTAGAATGGGACAATACTCCGCTAGGTGGACGGATTACCTTAAACAGGGCGAGGGACGGAAGGGATCTGCATGAAGGACGCGGAAGACCCTTTGGAGAGGCATCCAGCAATAAACAGGAGATATGTTATTTTATTTAATGTTTTATTTAATTTGATTTAATTTCATCTCATATTTTCCAAAGGCTAGATGTTAGAAAATGCCTTGTAGGCTACGATTCAACTGTTGATTCTTGATCGATGCTTGTAGGCATTAATATGCGCCTTGTTTATTTATAAATCGAGGAATAAATAATTTAATAATAACAATAATAATGATAGTCTTAAAATATTTTAGTTATCTGTTACCATTGCTTGCTTGTGTATTTGGGATGTCATAACGAACGGTATAGGCAGGCCGTGCATTTCCCGCCCACATCCCAAACAACCAAGCCTGAACTGGAGAACTCAGGTATTATCTTAATGCTGTATTGTGTACCAAATCTACACAAAGCACTAACATGACCTACCACAACATAGTCCTTAAATTATAAATTATATAGAAACGGTTAAATCATATGTCATAGAAAATAGAAAACTACAGAAGCAGAAACGTGGGCACTGACAGTGGGTTTGGTCCTCAAGTTCAAGATTGCTCAAAGAGCTATAGAGCTATGCTCGGTGTTTTTCTGCAGAATAAGGTCCGAAACTTGGACATCAGAGTACCAAAGTTTAATACGAAGCTGAAATGGAAATGGGCACACATTTTTCGCAGAACCGACGAACGATGCAGTATACGGGTTCTGGATTGGAGAGCACGTACTGGAAGACGACCTCCGCCAGATGGATATGACCTGAGAAAGTTCGCTGGTGGGGAATGTATGAGGGTGGCAGGAAGCCGTGTCAAATAATAAGCTTTATATAAGAGGCCTAAATGATGATGATGATGATACCTCTATTATACGGGTAACGCCGGGTTCGATATTTCGTTTTTTGAGATTTTTTTACTGTATCTGCAGCTCGCCAGTGGAACAGACTTCCCCTCGCTATACAAAAAACACCTTCACTCAACATTTAAAAAAAATCTCACCAAGCACTTACATGAAAAGCAAAACAAGACCGCATAACATGACAATATGTATGATGTATCTTATATTGTGTATGTACATATATTATATAAGTATGGAATATATTATTATTTCTATATGTATTTTATTGTTGTACGATATCTATTTATTGTTTATTTAGTTGATAAGTATTTTAGTTAGTAATTTTAAATCATAGTTTCTAAATATACTTATACACATGCACCCACACTCTCTTCTCACTCTCTCAAAGGTTAGCTGTTAGAAAATGCCTCGACGTTAGGCTCGACAATGTATATTTGAATGTTTTTCTCGATGCCCTCTGGTGATGACTGTGCTCGGTGCACTTTCTGTTAATGACGTTTCCGCCGAAAACAACGCTCTCTGTCGGAGAGAGTCGAAACGTGGTCGCCGGTTAAAAAAAATATTTGCTCCCCAAATGTTAATTCGTGATTATCCTCACCATCACCACGGCTATCAAAACCACCAAGGAATCGGTCACCAGTTCGAGATCCGGAACAAAGGTTAGTTGCTGCTAATTTATTTTTTTCGCTCAAATTCGGTGTATTGTCACCAGCGTCTATTCGTTTCCCGTTCACCGGGAAAAACAGGTAGTACTTAATATTTTGTCAAATATTAATTCTCCGTAGAATTATCTTAATGGGGACATTTGTCGGTCCCATTTCATTTATTTCATTATCTAAATGGCATCGTGGCGCGAATTCATAATTTACTTGGAGATAATTCATAGTTTGAAATACACTTACGTCGAGTTCAGTGCTCTTTAGTTTTATAATGAGTCTTCTACTTCTACGGTATGCTAAATTTAGAACACTAGTAAAACAAAGTAAAGTATCATCACGACCGTATCCCTTACGGGGTGGTCAGAAACCACGCTTTTATAAGAAGCGAGTTCACATTTAGCCAACTTTACTAGAAGCCCACATCATGACAAGTGGCAAGCTCGTTGATGTCTCTAGCGAACTAAACTCGAGAAATATAACAAATAAATTAAATAAATTATTGTGTGCCGACCAGAAATCGAACCCGGTACCTCGGAGTCTAAATCCACGAACTTAAATCAGACAAGTTAGCAACTGAAATCAGACACTCATGACTGAAATCAGTCCCTTACACTATGCCGACTTGACTACATTCCTTTTCGCACTTCACTTGAAGCACTCCGGGTTATAGGGAAGTGGGAATACAGATGCTGGAAGAGCATTCCAATTGTGCGACAGATGTATAAGTCCCCAAATTTATACGTACGCGAAGGGATGGTGACTACTGTATGTCGGTATTATATTCTGACCGTAGATATAGTCATAGTAGATGACGGTAGATATTCTAACCTGTTGTAATATTTATTAAATATCGCCTTTGCATATTCATAATGGTTGCAAGTCAAAATGCCCTAGAAAATAAAAATAAATAAAATTTTAGGTTAAAAGCCATTGGTTACAACAAATTAACATATACCATTTGAAGCCAACACCACGTCCGCCCCCCAGCCCTTGCGACAGCAAAATGTATCAAAAGTACGGATAGTATTTGAAAAAAAAAAAACGGACGGGATCAAAATAAGACTACTGAACGAGATAAACAGCTGAACGCATCTAATAAGCAACACCAAACATAGATATAATATTGGCTTTGGCCGTTAATCTACAGACGCAGACGTAGGTATTACTTACGCAAAAAATGGTAAAATGTAATTACGGATCAAACGGTGTACGTGTACTTGTGTAAAGGTATATTATAATTATAAATGTCTATTGTAAGTGGGAAAGAATCTTTGGGAAATCTCACACTGTTAGAAATAATACAATTTACATGGACATACATCTGAGTTTATGTCAAAGAGATCAAATAATAGACGCCGCGGACATTGATTGTTATTTTCATACAAAATTATCTTCAAAATCATCTCTTGTTTAAGAATACATACATATACATCCATCATATATACATATGTATCTTCACGTCAAGTCTCTTGCGGAGTAGGCACAGACAATTAAGCGCCACTTGTCACGGTCACGACATACCTCTTTCGCTTCTTCGACGTTCATCAACCTCTTCCTACATGCCCCTTTGATTCGATGGATTTTACTCGTAATGCGCCTTAAGCTATTGTTTTATTTATTTGATCGTAATTCTTCTTGGTCTGCCAGGGCCTCTTTTACCCACAATTTTCGCATTATATATCTGGTTTGTCAATCTCTCTTCACTCATCCTTTCAACATGCCCGAACCACTGAAGCATAACTTTCCTTGTTATTTACCAAATTACGTATTGTAAGGCCAATCCTTACGTCTACGTCCATGACTCTCAAGGTTTAGCAAATTCCCTAGAGTGATGGGTAAGGTACGACCCACGCCAATTCCCATACATGTGCCATGGCTTCCTGGAGGCCTACTCCAAACGTACTTAATACGAAACGACCTTATCCTTTTCGGGGTTGTCAGAAACCACGCTTTTTAAGGAAGCGGATTTATATTAAGCCAACTTTACTATATTATCATCACAAGTCGCACGCTCATCGATGTCTCTAGCGTGCCAAACTCGAGAGATACCACAAAAATAAATTATTGTGTCCCGACCTGGAATCGAACCCGGCATCTAAATCCACGGACTTAACCGCTAGACAACAGAGACTGAAACGTATATAAATAAGCGTATTAGTAGCCTAAAAACAAACCGATTGCCACTTAGCCACGGTAGAGTTTTTTTTTTAAAGAGGTGCATCAACAATCGACCAATCAGGTATATACGACAAAGAACTAATAGACCAGTTTCGTGTGAATGATTTTAAATCAGTCTAGTAAAGCCTGTCTGCAGTCTATGGCGGATATCTACACGTGCTCGTGCAGTTTGCCAGTTCTGTGGTGAAGCCAGCTTTGCAAAAATTGGAACGGTAAGGGGATCATTGTTTAGTGAAACCCTTGTTTCAACTGCCGTTTTTGCCGTCTAGCACAGGTTATATAAGGTGTATTTAAAGTTATATACAACATTAAGCTAAAAACTAAATTATAACTACAAATAAAACATAAACAAAAAACGCGCGGTATGGTGGCAAGAACGCTGGCTGCATTTCCTCGATGAATCGCTATACTGATTCTCTGAACGAGGAAAGAACCAGCCCTCTTATCATCAGAGCAGACAATTAGGTTTAGGTGTGATGTTTTTGAAAATGTTTTAGTTTTTGAATTCCCCGGGCCTAGAGTCTACAGGAAACGGCACAAACAGGTTTAGATACTTTGTTTTTTTTTGTGTCCTAGACCTTCACTGGGCCTACCAGTAATTTCTGGAGAATTTTGCCTAAACTCGCCACGCTGGCCAGACGGATTAGCGGAGGCGTTATTTTGGTTATAGTATCCTATATTGTATTATATATATACAAATCCAAATCGAAATTAGAATGTCCGTTGTTTGTGAGTAGACGCCCTAGGTCGTATGGTCATGTGGGTTGGTCCACTGATGGATATGCGATCCAATGTTTAGGCATAGGTACTTGTAATTTTAACCTTTACTATGCACGCGTATTAACAAACGTGTACCTTGAATAAATTAATTCATGTTTAACATTTTGATATATGCCACGTGAATGGTAGTTGGTTTCTGGGGGTATAGAAAGATAGTTTCATACAAAAATCTTATCATATTTTGTTTTTTTTTTTGTCACGAAATATTGTGTGTGACACACACTGTTTCAACGAATCCCGGGAGCTGTTAGCACTAAGTTTTACTGGCCTCACTTATCGTGCACATATATGTATGACCCACTTACTTGCACTACAGCTTTCATTTATTTATTTATTTATTTCAAAACTTTAATGCACAAAGTACAAAAGGCGGACTTAATGCCCGAAGACATTCTCTGACAGCCAAACCTTGGGGACAAATTTGATCAAATGTAGGTGCAATCATAAAGATAATAAGAGAAATAAATAACTATTTAAATTAACAGCAATTTAATATATTCTTACTTACAATATATATGGAATAAATATTATAATATCGATACACTAAATACTAATACATACATATTAATATACATAAACATACATATATACTACTTACTAACACTGTGTGGAGCTATTTAGAAAGTGTGAAAACACCAGTTTTTTGAATAATGTTCTGGTAGTTGCTTGTCGTATGTTAACAGGTAGATTATTCCACAAATTAGTAGCAACAACTACAAAAGAGTTAGACACAAATGAAGAGTGATGAGACGGGACAGATAGAAGAGAGTTGTTAGCAGAGCGAAGGGATTTGTCATGGAAAGAAGAGAGATAGGCGAAATTGTCCTTGAGGTATTTCGGTGTCGTAGGCTCATTCAAGACAGAAAAAAGGAGACAAAGGGCTCGAAGATTTCTGCGACAACGAATAGGCAGCCACTTCAACTTAGCACGATATTCAGAGATGTGATCATATTTACGTAAACAATAGATAAACCGGATACATGCGTTCAGTAACCGGTCCATCTTATTGAGCAACATCTCCGACATATCAATGCTACACACGTCACCATAGTCGAGCAGAGGTAGGAGAAGGCTTTGAACAAGGGTTATTTTAGCTTTTAACGGCAGAAAGTTTTTAAGTTTATTAAGAGAGTGCAGTGAAGCAAAAATTTTACCACTCGTCTTGGTAACCTGGGCTGTCCAGCTTAGATTGGAATCTAGATAAATACCTAGATTCTTCACCTCGCTGGAATACGCAATTGGGACGTTATCAAACCGAACAGGGTCAATACTGTTGAAATCTACTTTACTCAATGTTCGGGAGCTCCCCACTATAATTGATTGACACTTGCTCGGATTGACAACAACCCCAAAGCGTTTGGACCACGAGAGTATACTACTAAGATCAGAATTAAGCCAAGCTATTGCACTATTGACCGAGTTGATATCTGACTGCACATAAAGCTGCAAATCATCTGCATACAGGTGGTAATGACAATGAAGAAGAGAGGTGATGGCATTAATAAAGACTGAAAATAACAAAGGTGAAAGTATGCCACCCTGTGGGACGCCCGTATCCAAATCACACCAATCCGACGACACTTGATCAACTCGAACCTGCTGCTGGCGATTGTGTAAATATTGGGTAAACCAGGCAATGGCCTCCGGTGATAAACTTAGACGAGACAATGTAGCGATTAGCAAATCAGGATCAACCGTGTTAAAGGCATTCGTAAAGTCAATCAGTACAAGTACTGTGACTTTAGTTTGATCCATGCCTGTTCTGATGTCTTCAGTTACTTTAAGTAAAGCTGAAGTTGTGCTATGACCTGGACGGAAACCGGACTGGTAAGGATTTAGAAGATTATTTGCAATAAGGAAACGGGAGAACTGCTTGTGGACAATCGACTCTAGGACCTTGGATAGGAAAGGTAATATTGAGACAGGACGAAAATGGGTAGGCAATGTAGGTGAAGGTATTTTTGGTAGTGGGATGATAAAGGCCTTACGCCATATGGAAGGAAATTGTCCGGATATGATGGAAAAATTTATAATGTGTGAAATAATAGGAAGGAGTAGGTCAATAATTGGAGTGATCATAGCACGAATGATAGAATCACATCCTATTGCTTTCGAAGTAATGGAATTAATCGTCTTAAGAATAACATCACCAGAAACCTCTGCGAGGGAGAACGGTTCAGTGTCTTGTACCGGTAGCGCGGCTATTTCTAATAAAGTACATGATTTTGTAACACTATCAAGAACTGGAGCCGAGGAAAAGTGAGTATTGAGCTGATCAAGTGTCACCGAACCGAGGTTGACCTGGCTGCGGCAACGATCTAACTACAATTTTTTTTTTGTTGTGTGTGTTCTCTTCTCCAGATGGATGATGAATGAGGTGATAGGGAAGGCCAAGGGCCTAGCCCATACAGCCAGGTCTGACTTAATATATCATTCCTTTTTAATAATTAATGAGGTGATCATCAAATTCCAGATGTTGCAGAATTTGATGCTTTTCTTGCGAATCACTCGCGGCGTTATATCCCAAACACGTCAGGTGAAATATGGGAGTTTAAAGCGCGGGAAACTTGTGCTTCATATAAAGTCAAATTTACCTTTTTTCATAATTATTCAATTGTAGCACATTATTAAACAAAACAACACCACTTTTGACTAACAATATCCACAGTAAATTAATTTACAAAACAAAAACCTGTAAATATTGCATTTGACATGTTCGCGCAAAATGGCGCAAAGATCTAGTTTTAAAGTTTACAAGGCAATTAAAGGATTGTGAAGTGTTCCTTTTTTTTTTTTTTTTTTTTTTTGACATTCTAATTTCATTATGTCATTATTTTTTATATATCTATATTTTCTGCCTACACGCATTAAAAAAATAATCTTTTTAATATATTTTTTTATACTAGCACGACATGTGACTTTTTATTGGGACAATTTTGTTAATAATATCTTGCCATTGCTCTTTGTAAAACACGTAGAATAAATGTTATGATAGAACAGTCAACCAACATAGTTTTGTACAAATAAAACGTGAAAGAGACAATTAAATGTTTAAAAAAAATTGTAACAGAGGATGTGTCACATAAAACAAATTAAGTATTGAACGTCAATCGTGCGTGAAGCTACCGCAAAACACGGTCGACTCCATCCAAACAAACTCCTAAACAAAACCTAAATACGATTATTTACGATTTACTTATAGCCGAATGTTACATCTATCTAGATGTCGGATGGCAAAACACTGTAGCTAAAAGAGAATTTGCAAATCGAAATTGATGAATAATCACCAATTCACTACCATCAGACCTGCGGCTGAGTTGCACTAAAATTAAGTAATTATAACAATGAAAGTAAAATAAATAAATAAATAACATATGTCGTCAATTTTAACAGCTGACGGCTGACCGTCAAAAAAAAGACTAATACATTCTCAACTTCATTTAATTGTTTCAATTACAGAGACTCCGTTTTAGTACAACCCAGTCTTAGTGTAGTCCCACAGTTAAGAACGTAAGATTTTAAAGCGGGGGGGTTCGATTCCTGATCCAAATTTTCCGTTTCTTGAGTGGTACCTTAACTTATAGGATACCTTTAATTGCGTCATTCAACTTTATGTTTTTTGGTATTACTATTGTTAGTCGCATATTAGAGTTCGTGAAGCTTAATTTAAGCGTAAATTCATGGAATACGAATCGGATCACTGTGTCTAGTAGACGTGCCTCCGTAAACATTGCGGATGCGCTACACCATCTGGGGAGCCGAAACATAATTCTGGAGGCATCGTTGTACTGGACCGTCAGTCTTGTGTAGTTGCACCACAGCTGCGGGGTATATAAGTGCTAAACAGGTTGATTTTGACAGCACGTATAGTATATCTCTGAGGTAAATAAAGACCCGCTTAATTGTAACAATTTTTTATTGATTTTATTTATATTACTGTTAATAGAATAGATGGCACTAAATAAATTGACTGTATAACAAATAAATTTGGAGTTCGTAGAGCATTTTGCCATCCGACAGGAGACTTTTTTGTAGCGATTCATCACAATCCGATTACCGTTAACAAAAATACCGTAAGTCCAAAAGAATTCGATTTATCGATTCGAATAAAAAACAAAATCTATCTTCAAATGTAATGCTTGTAAATAATCAATGCTGTCTCGGGTTTTGTAAACTTATCATTATCAAATCTGAGTTGAAAGATTTTTAGATTAAATGTACAGCTCTTTAAAAATCGCCTCGCCATTGTATTACGGGGCAGTAGTTATCTATTGAGGTATAACATTATATATATTTTTAAATTTATTAGTACCTATTCAAATTACCTACACACTACTTAAATAAAATAATAAATTAAAAAAACTTACTCCAAATCACTACCAATCGAGACAGTAGTTGTCTATAGAGGTATAACACTATATTTAATAATAATAATAATAAAATCCTTTATTGCACATAAAATATTAAAAGGTGTACATAGGCCCATGTTGCCCAATCTTGGTCTTGCAACCATATCAGTAGTCTTGTTCTTGGTCTTGCTTTTTTGCAAGCCTAGTCTTGGTCTTGGTCTTGCGCAAGAGTCTCGCAAGACTCTTGCACATTTTTTTTTTTAATTTTGCTAATGTGTTTACTTTTTTTTTGTCCTAACGAAAATAAATAACGTTTAGGTATTTGGAACTTGGGAAAGCTCGTTTGCAAAAAAAATCATTTTAGTATACCTAAATCCTACCTATACCTAATGATAGGCCAGTATAATACCATATAGGTATTTTCTGCCAGCTAACCTTTCGAAGAGTAAACATTCACGGTGCAGTCAAAAAAATAAAATAATATATTTCATAAATAAAAATAAGAAAAAAAATACTATAGAATTAGATAAATAGATAAAATGTAACTAATAATTACAAACTACTTAATAATAATAAAAATACTAGAGTGCCAAGGATACCGGCCGCATTGCTGCGTTAAATGGCAACGCTGATTCTTTATCCCTAATCTTGCCCAGCCATCTTGTTTCCAGAGGTGTAGAAGAAATTAAAATAAATATAAACTACATTAAAAAAAAACTATAAGTTTTTGCCTCTGCTCTCCTGTTTCCAGATTTTTCCCTCAGCCCAACTCAACTCCTTGGCCACTTGGTCTCGTCCCATTATCTCGTCAAACAGCGTAAATTCGAAGTTAGTTAGGTTGGGTACTCTACTCTTGCTAGTGGAATACTAAACAGCAAAGTGATCCAAAAAGTAAGCTGTTAGCAGACGACCAGACCAATAATCTCTCTTTATAGCAATAATGAATTACACGAATGGAAATAGTATAGTTTGGATTGTCGAACCATCTGCATTACAAAAGCCACTTAAATAGTTAATACAAGTCGATTTATTCAACTATAATTTTCGAGTGTAATTGTAGGTACCCTCGTAACGGTCGATTTGCGATCCATACGGTCCCATGACTAAGGTTAAGAGGAGTAAAACCACATTCAGTTACTCTGATGACCAGAAATATTAGGGTTGATAACATCTACACTTTTAAGCAAGGTAAACGGGTCAGTAACAAAGACTTATATATTTATTTTAATGACCAGAAATATTAAGGCTGATAACATTTACAGTTTAAAGCAAAACTAACGGCAAACTAACAAAAATATATAAATCTTGTATTTATTTTGATCATCAAAAATAATTTCCTTGGTATAGTTAAGTCTGTGGATTTAGGCGCGGAAGTACACGTTTTGATTCCTGGTCCTGGTTTATACGCTAGAGATATCGGCTTGCTACTTGTTATTATAGACATAATAAAGTTGGCTAAAAGTTAATCCCTTTTTAAAGGGATACGGTCGTGATGATACTTTACTTTTTTTACCAAAAATAATGAGGCTGATTATTAATTATTTTTAATTATTTATATTATTTTAAATTTGTGTGTTGACTGTGCTGCTTTGGATTCAAATCTGCAAAAGACTGGAATCTGTTTGCACACCTAATAATATATAATTAAATACACTTTGCCCTTTCCTCTCGCCAACCCGTCTAGCCAGCATGGCGAGTGTAGGCCAAATTCTCCAGATATACGTTTTGGAAGGCCCATTTCCAACAGTGGAGTCTATATAAATACCAGTCTATATTATAAGGGTCAATGGATTACAATATAAAATATTCATAATTCAAATGACAAAGGGAACGCGTCAATCAATAGAAATCTCATAATAATGCATAACCAAATAAAATTACAATGGCTTCATGGTTTTGGCAATATTTAATACAAATAATGATAATACGAAAAACGGAATAAGTTACGGTAATAACTACAATTAAGGATCTATAACGATACATCATCAAGATCAACCTGAGTCTCTCTAAAGTCTCAAATACTGTGTCATTCCTGATATAAGACCTCAGCGTTCCGTGGGAACTTTAGGTATGCTGCTACTAAGATATGGAACAACCTACCTCCCCCACTGCACGACATGCAGGCGGCGGTTGCTTTTAAATATAAATATTAAATCCCTCTTCTGACATACCAACAGCTCATTTGACCGCCTCCGTGGTCTAGTGGTAACAAACGTTGCCGTGAACTCGGGAGGTCGTGGGTTTGATTCCCACGGGGGGCAAGTTGTACATTGTATAATTTGTCTCGGTCTGGGTGTTTATATGTATAATATGTATATATTTACAAAAAAAAAGTATAATATGTAGTTTATCAACCATCTAGTTTCCATAACACAAGCCTCGTAGCTTACCACGGAAACTAGATGGCGCTGTGTGACCTGTCTGGAAATATTTATATTTATTTATATTTATAGCTACTGTAGCAGCATACCTTCTTAATATTTTATAGTCTGTTTTATACATATACCACACTATATTTTTTTATTTATTTATTAATAAAACATTACATGGCCTAACAGTAAAGCCCAATTTACGATGCAATCAATCTTATAATTAATACATACGTTTTCATTAAAACTGGATTGTCAATATACCTATATATTTTTTAATTTTCTATACAAAAATATATATCAAGTTAACAATGGTTATATACAGTATTAAATTATTATAAATATTGTTTATCTATGTATGAAGTTAGCGCCCTTGACAGGATGTCATTGATTGCATGGTGTCTTAAGATCCTGTCAGCACTTTTTTTACAGCATAAGGTGGCCTAGTTCGTCTGCATTGACACCGCAAAATCAAATATGTTGACCGGATACCTTGCAGCCTATTCTTAAGGCTACAGGTATATGGAGTGTATTGGAGTCTACCAGCGTGACTGTATAGGAAGAAGGTTAAGCACGCAGCCAGGCACCAGACTCACTCACACAAAAGTATCATCACGACCGTTTCTCATTCGGGGTGGTCAGAAACCACGCTTAAAAAGAAGCGGATTCACATTTAGCCAAACTTTACTATCAATATGGCCAATCACGACAAGTGGCAAGCTCATCGATGTCTCCAGCGTACCAAACTCGAGAAATATCACAAATAAATTTAATATTAATTAATTATAATCAAGATATTTGTAAGTATTTAGTTTTTATATTAATTAGGTTTATCTTTTAGTTTATTCAATTTAAGGTTTTGTTTTCTCTTAGTTAAAATAGTTTTAATTCATATTTTAGGAACCATCCACCCATTTCTTATATTTTGATGTGTGGAAGGTGGACAGACTAAAAAATCACGATAGTTCATATTAATTAAATGTATTTATTTACATTAATACATATTTTTTGTGTCCCGACCAGGAATCGTCCCGGTTACCTCCGAGTCTAAATCCACGGACTTAACCGCTAGACCACGAAGGCAGCAGACAAGAAGTCACTCACACAAGATGCTCGTAAACGTTATTAATAATCACTATTATCACTATCACTACATATTATAAAACAAAGTACTCCGCCGTGTCTGTCTGTCTGTATGTCTGTTCGCGATAAACTCAAGTATTGAGTAACTAGCATTGTTTTATTGCTGGTGATTCGAGCCTGATGGATCTCCAGTAGTGGAACTCTAGGTTCTAGGACTATGTGTACAAGATGTTGTGTATAAAAAATAGAATAAAAAGAAAAAAATATTAAGAATAAAAAAACAGTACAATGATTTAAATAAAAATAAAATATTATACTAAATTTAACCTAAAAAATAATAATAATACATAGAAAATAAAAATACATACTTACAAAAAAAATATTATTTTCAAGTTATATTTATATTTATATTTCTATTTTTGTCAGTGTATTAATGTATTTAGTTGCTATAGGCGAAAACTTTTAATTGGCTCATTTTTATTATATCTATTCATTTCCTGTAATAAATAAATAAATCGCTGTCTTGTGGCATGGTGCCCAATAAATAAATGACTAATTCACACGTGTATTTTACTACGATTTTACGAAAAAATAAGTAACTTTCTACTTTCCTCGCTTACCACAAGGCTGGCGCGTGTTCTCCTTTCGTTATTGAAATAAAAAAAATACCCTATTTAATGTAACAAAGCCGTCATTGACTGACAATCTCAATGAGCTCCCCTCGCAAATAAATGAGCTCCGTCATAAAACTCTACGAATCGTTTTTATTAGCCAATAAATAAACTTATCGATAAAGGAGGGGACTGCTAGCAAAAGACGACAAAAATTGAATAAGTTTCTAACATCTATACTAATATTATAATATAAAATAAGCTTTGTGTGTATGTCAGTATTGAATTTGTATGGTTCACGCCTACATATATTACGAAAAGGATTTTATTAAATTTATCAGAAAAAATATCCTTTGGAACCCTGGGACAAACATTCTCGAGTCTGACGAGCATGGCATTTAGCCTGAGTTGCACAACTGTCAAATTTACAGTCTTTTTTTTGGTGCAACTCGGCCTTAACGTGATGGGTTTGGCTAAATCTCTTAATAAAACTGTAGTTTTTGACCACTTTACAAGGAATTACGGTCGTAATCATACAAATTTTTTTACTCTTTTTTCTCGCTTTTACAACAAGTCGGCATAGTGGTAGGGATGAAAAAGTACTACCTATAAGTACTATGTTGGGGTCCAAATTCTATCAATAGGTGGAATTTGTAGAATTGGATCTCATATGATTCTGAACCAGTGATTATTGAGTTCGGTATGTAGACATACATTAAAAATTTAAGACAGGCCTTGCTTTTTTATTCACTTTAAAACATTGGCCCTAAACTTTATTAGTTTAATATACTATCTGTAAACGGTGGTGGCTCGGTTGTAAGAACGCTTTTCTTAACATCATAAAAAGGTCGATTCAAACCCCGGCATGTACCAATGAGAAATACAGTTACTTTTCTTACGTACATCATAGAATTCGAATACCGGGTTCGATTCCTGATCGGGACACGAAAATAATTATTATTGTAAATATTTAATTTATTTGTGATATTTCTCGAGTTTGGTACGCCGGAGACATCGACGAGCTTGCCCCTTGTCATGATTGGCCTATAGTAAAGTTGGCTAAATGTAAATCCGCTTATTTATAAGCGTGGTTTCTGACCACCCCGAAAGGGAAACGGTCGTGATGATACTTTACTCTATCATAGAATTACAACACGACCCTTTCTATGTCTCGGAGAGCACGTCAAGCCGTTCCACTAATACCAACTTGTAAAATCGTTAATAAATTGTCATAAAAAATCTGATGTAATAAGATCTTCGTCAAACCGTCTGGCCAGCGTGGCGAGTGTAAGCCAAGTTTTTCAGAAATTCTGGAAGGCCCATCTTTAGCAGTGGAGATCTAGGGGCTGTGATAAGTAATATGATACTCGTAGAAGAAAAAAAAACAATCTAGATTAGGAAAGTTTAGGTTTATTTATTTAGTCAGAAAGTGTATGTATTATAAACCAGTAATTAGTTCTTCTTCTTAGTCGCTACATGCTTGGCAGAGTGGTCGTGGCCGTCACTTGAGTGTTAGTGGCACGCTTAAGAAGCCGTCGCCACTCGTCTCGAACTGCAGCCTTCCTGGAGTACTCATGTAGGGGGTGATCCATTGCTGCTTTAACCTGGTCAGTCCATCTCATCGGAGACCTACCACGCATCCTCTTGCCATCGACTTTTCCCTGAACTACAAGGCGCTCAATTGATGTATCTCCACGCCGCGACACGTGGCCAAAGAAATTGAGAATGCGTGATTGTACGATTGAGGAAAGGCGCTGTCCTATCTCTAATAAGTTATAAGTAAAAAAAAACATAAAATGTAATATTAATCTGCCCGTATTATTTTGTCTATGGTGCGGTAACTATGGTCCACACTGACAGATGGCGCGTCACAATCACAAAGAAATTCCAACTACCCCATTGTTGGGGCAATTTAGATTGATTTGGTATTTGGGGGCTTCATGCGTATTCACTACAACTCAGTTTCGAGCATCAAAAAAAATAATTTGATGACAGAATCGGATTTAAATGAATGGAATGATTTTGAATGTCATTCCGCAATAATTAGTTGTGTGGATAAATACATATACAAAGGACTGTCATGGCTTAAATCCCCTTATATGAAGATTCTATGAATTATTATAATAAAAAATACATTTTACTTATTATATATTGTGGGGTGTACAAGTGCTGAAGTGGAATCCATGGAATACTTAGAAATTTGTCTTTTCTTAACGAAAAAAAAATTCTTTCTATTTAAATACAACTCCATTGCCAAGAACTGACAAGGCCATAAATTGTAGTCTAACGGCCGGTTGCAGAAAGGCTGGTCTCTATCTATCTTTTGATATGTTTAACTATTGCCTATGAGGCACGCCATTGGCTGAAATAACCACAGTGATAAGCTACTCGTAACTACAAATCACGTGGGGTGTATTAAAACATAGATCATGGAATATTTTAATCATCCTTAAGGTCCTAAAGGTTAGTTGTCAGAAAATGCCTAACAGGCATTTAACTCGCCTATGTATCTAGTTTTAAGTTTTGGTCCTTTCTGTAACTGACTGTAAGTGTCGCTATCATTCGTTCATCATCTCAGCCCCTAGAACACAGCGTCCTTGACCACCACTGTTGAAGATGGGCTTTCTAGAACATACATATATCTGGAGAATTTGGCCTACGCTGGCCAGACGGGTTGACGAGGACTTCCTCGCTGTATAAAGTTCAGCGGTTAAAATCGGAGACTTAGGCTGGGTTGCACCAAAATGTAATTGTGACGTTTAAGCAATTAAAGTTAAAAATGGATTCGAATATATGAATAAAACTCATACATTCGATACCAATTTAAACATTAATCGTTCCAATTACATATACTTCGTTTTGGTACAACCCAGCCTAAGACGCACTGGGTTTCACAACACAATAAATATTTATGTATTTATTTATTTAAAACTTTATTGCACTATGTACAAGGGGCGGGCTTTCTCTGACAGCCAAACTTAGGGACAGATAAAGCATTTAAAGTGAACGGTGGGTACAAGTCAAAATCCATTATATTATAACTAAACGATCACATTGTAAGCAATAAACAATATGTAAATTATATACACACATACATACATCCACACAATAATACATACAATACAATATATATACATACACATATATAAACATACATATATACATACAATACAATATATATACATATATTTATTTATTTAATTAAGCAAGTCAACAACATGTTTACAAAATCTTATACAATATACAATCTAGAAGGTATGTTTACTAAAATACAAAAACTAAGTGGTACAATTACAAAAAATATGACAAAAACAGTAAACTACAGAAAACCACAAAAATAAAAATGAATATCGCAGTACTTACAGATGGAAACAGTATAACTTAAACAAAAATAATTGAATTATATGTACAAATCAACACAGCGACACCACAGTCACCAGCAGTGCACAATAACAAAAAAAATATATATACACAAATATATGTATGTAATTAATTTTAATGTCTGATACGCTAGAGATATCGACAAGTTTGCTATTTGTTATGATCAGCCCTTGTCATTTTATTAATATCGTTAGCTTAACTTGAACACGCACCTTAAAATAAACGTGGTTTCTGACCACCTCGCAACGTTCATAATACATTATTTACTTTACTGTTCGCTTCTCAATCCTAAAAAATGTTAACTTCCTTCCAGTTTCTGAGGAGATTTATAAGATATCTAGACAGTTAAAGAATTATGCTAGCTATGGCGTAAAATTTTCCCAGATTTTCTCAGTAATAAATATGTAGGTACAATAAGGCAAATAGAAAGCTCAGTGAAAACTGTGAGAACACGTGCGTTACCGAACCGATCTGCTAAAGGGGGCAATTCTAGAATGTAACATAGCGAACGCACAATTCTTGATACTGATGAGATTGCAAACTACTTGAAGCTGTCCTATTCCATCAAACTCGGGAAAAACTTTATTCCCGAAAAAGCGCAGATCACCTTTAATGGACTATATAGTACACAGGTGAGCTATAATGCCAGTACGCATTCTTTACCAGCTAACCTTGGGGATCAAGTAAGGCAGGATGAAAAAAATAACAAATTTTAATTATACAGGTAATAAGTTACTTAACTAATTATAATATACTACACATTATACCTACACACATACAAAACACAATTACCTATACATACAATACACAATTATACATACAAGTACATCATATACATTATAATTTAAATAAATACTAATAAAATAATAGTTACAATAATATCACGTATAATCACAAATATATTGAACAGAATTAGATCGTACAAGTTTTCAGAATTGCTCTCCCAATATCGCGTGAGTCCACACAAATGAGCTATAACGATCATGTTCAGATAACTGCCAACAAAAATAATGAGACCGTTAATAACAAAATAATAAACTGGAAAACAATATTATAGAAAGTAATAACTATTAGCCTACATAACTTTATAGTAATCATTTATACGAGTACGTTGTAGGCGCAGACAAAACGAAAAACATTACGATGTAGGCGCAGACAAAACGAAAAACATTACGATGTAGGCGCAGACAAAACGAAAAAAAAAAAAAATACTGGACTATATCCCTTTCCGGGATTTTACTACAATTTTTAAAGAACCTGATTTATATTTAGCCAACTTGACTAAGCCAAGTGGCAAGCTCGTCGATGTCTTCAGCGTACCATACTCAAAAAATATCATTAATAAATTAAATAAATTATTGTGTCCCGATCAGGAATCGAATGCGATTTTTCCCGGCGTCGAAACCTATTGATTACTGGATTCCACGATGAAGATAGCTTATAACCCCCCTCTCGATTGAAGTTTTTGTGTTTCTTTATTTCGATCGCTTCACGTACTATTCTAGGGTAATAGTGACGATTGGTGGAAAGTATCTTTGGGTCATGCAGCTCAATCCAATGGTTTGTGCCACTATACATTAGGTGTTCTGCTATTGCTGACTTGTTTAATTGGCAGTTTTTTGGCGTAAAGAACCGTTAAAATTATAAAAATCTATTATGAAGGTGCGCGAAAGTTTCAAAAGTTTGATAGTAATTTTGTCTTTGATGTCGACCGGACAAACAAATGACATGCGACCTGCGGCATGGTTGACCAGTGTAGGTATATATATACACATGTAATAGCTTTAAGTTAATTTTATTTACGCATACGTAATGACGAAATACGCAAAATGGTGGGTATGAAAAAAAGCATAGGGACAAAAATTAGGAAAGACATACTCCGATGGTTCGGGCATGTTGAAAGGTTGAGTGACGAGAGATTGACGAACCAGATATATAATGCGAAAGTTGTGGGTAAAAGAGGCCCTGGCAGACCAAGACTCACATATTCCGATCAAATAAATAAAACAATGGCCGAAGGTGCATTAAAAAGTAATCGAAACAAAAGGGCATGTAGAAGTGGTTGATGAATGTCGAAGAAGCGAAAGAGGTATGTCGTGACCGTTACAAGTGGCGCTCAATTGTCTCTGCCTGCCCCGCAAGGGATTAGGCGTGAATATATGTACATATTTTATTATTTATTATTATAATAAAATGTTGATCATGCATTATTTTAATAATTATTTCTACAACCGGCCATGTGTACTATAATGAATAACTTTCATTGAGTCATTTCACCGTATCACAGCGACAGGTTTCCCCGAGTGTCGGCGAAAGTAATTCTTGACCATCACATGGAAATGCTAATATCGACATAATTACCTTATTTTTCTAACATTGCGACTTTTTTAAAGTCGTTTTAAAGGCTGAAGTAAATTAATTTACTTAAGTAAGTAAAGTAAAGTTTCACAATGACGGTAGTCAAAACCTTACTTTTTTTTTAGAAAAAGCGGATTAACATTTAGCCAACTTTACTATAGGCCAATCATGACAAGTCGCAAGCTCGTCGATGTCTCTAGCGTACCAAACTCGAGATATATAAATTAAATGTTTTATTTAAAATAAATATTTTGTGTCCCGATCAGGAATCAAACCCGGTACCTACAAGTCTAAATCCACGGACTTAACCGCTAGACCACTACAATAATATATATTTATTAAGTTAAATAAATAAATTTAATTAATATTTAATTTATTTCTGATATTTCTCGAGTTTGGTACACTAGAGACATCGATTAGCTTGCCACTTGTCATGATTTGCCTATAGTAAAGTTGGCTAAATGTGAATCCGCTTCTATATAAGCGTGGTTTCTGACCACCCCGAAAGGGAAACGGTCGTGATGATACTTTACTATTTATTAATATAATAGAAGTTCGTTACTTGATCATAGATGACACTATAATTATAACCTTAAAAATTATTAACATCGGCACAGTTGAACATTACATAAAAAAGTTATTCCATCGGAGATCACCCCAAAGAAACTTCCAACATTCCCCCTCTGTATGGCGAAGATAATTTGTTAACATAAATAATTGCAAGCTTTCCTCTCTCCAGATTTCTTCGTCAGTCGTTTGAATAACTCCTTGACCAGCATGCAGTTAAGTTACTTTCGTATATAAAAAAATGCTTTACTGCAATTTTCTTCGCTAAACTATTTACCGGTTCTCATTAATTTAGTTACATGGCATGCTTAGAAATTAACTTTACATTGTTTAAAAGACACGTCTGGTCTCCGAGGAATGGTGACATAGTCTTGGGTCTGTGCTCTCTCGACCCATTTCTTTGTATTGGACCCAATTGACCTTGTTTCAAATAAATTACAAACTAGACATCACTTTAATAGTTTAAAAATAAGCTGGAACAAAAATACAACTATCAACCTGATTCGAAAGAGCACTCAGGCTGAGTTGCACCAAAATGTGTCAGCTGGTATTTGAAATTGAAACGATTAAAGTGACTTGTGATTTGGCATACATATCTTCACGTCAAGTCCCTTGCGGGGTAGGCAGTGACAATTGAGCGCCACTTGTCACGGTCACGTCATACCTCTTTCGCTTCTTTAATATTCATCAGCCTCTTCATACATGCCCGTTTGTTTCGATGGCTTTTTAATGCACCTTCAGCTATTGTTTTATTTATTTGATCGTGGTAGGTAAGTCTTGGTCTGCCAGGGCCTCTTTTACCCACAACTTTCGCATTATATATCTAGTTCGTCAATATCTCTTTACTCATCTTTTCAACATGCCCGAACCATCACATATAAACACCACATATGTCTTCGTATGCCCTTACACTAAGACTAATGTGTTATTCTATTGATAGAAAAAAAAACAACTTTTCCTTAGAAACCATATGTCGGAAGTGACAAAAGTTATTGGCTTATACAAACTGATAAATTTAAAATAGACAATTTTTCTATCAATAGAATAATATATTAATTAAACATACAAAATCGTATGTAGGTACTGCCGCGATTAAAGGCCAATAAAATAAAACACATAGTATTACCTTCCTTGAATATAAATCAGTAATAAAATAAATAAATTATTTTTACGAGAAACGAGGCACACTGACTTTTTTTTTAATGTACCTACCTAATTGTAATAAAAGTTTTTTGTTAATTCTGAATTCGACATTGCAGTGTGTCTGTGAAAGTTTGTCATAGCAGAAAATTCGTCAGTACCTACTGTGAGTTATGACACTTGCTAAATAAAAACACAAATAGAGTCATCATCACCAAATTGCTGTTAAAGATTTCACTTTCTTAGTTATTTCGATTTCATGCTGTTTAATTTTTACTCTTAAAGATGTTTGGAGTTGTTTTAGAGACATCACTCCGCAAACTAACCACACGCATAGGTCAGAATATGTAATGTGACTATGGCACCATCCCTTCGCGTACGTATAAATTTCGCGACTCATACTTCTGTCGCACATGTGAAATGCTCTTTGAAGTCCTTCAAGCGAAGTGTGAAAAAGCATGTAGTCAAGCCGGCATAGTGTTAGGGACTGATTTCAGTCATGAGTGTCTGATTCCAGTTGCTAACATGTATGGACCGCAAGGTCACAATGTCGTGCTAGTATTAAATAAAAAAGTTTTGTCGTCTCCTCCGGTAACAAGAGGGCTGGCTCATTGTTCGCCCAAAGAATCAGTATTGCAATTCAGCGGGGAAATGCAGCCAGCGTTCTTGCCACCATTCCACGAAGATAGGAGTTATAGCGTATGTATTATTTTTATTTTTATTGAACAATATTATTTTATTTGGGAACTAAGGACTTTACAAGTACACGGCCAAAGTTATATACCGCTGTCTCTGTGCACGACCATATTCACGCTTTTTTAAGGAAGCGAATTCACATTTTGCCAAAAAGTGTCAAGCTCGTCGATGTCTCTAGCGCAGCTATACTCTAAGTGTGTTCCGCGGAACCCTAGGGTTCCACGATACCCCTGTAGGGGTTCCGCAAGAATTTAGGAAAAAAAAACAAAACACCTCTCTTTGGTCGAACGTTTTGACTCCGTCCGCCGCGCGTATACTTGTGAGCGCGCAATCCCTTTGATAAAAGTCGCCTCTGAATTAGACGCTATAGTTGTGAACAAGCGACTATCGACTCTAATTTCAAAACATAAAGTAAAGAATACACTTTTAAAAACTATTGTTTTATTGTAGGGTTCCATCAAGTATTTTGCTTTCCAAAAGGGTTCCGTCACCAAAAAAGTTTGAGAACCGCTGCTCTAGCGTACCAAACTCGCATCAGGAATCGAACCTCCTCATCCAAATCCACGGACTTAACCGCTAGACCACGGAGGCAGTCATAAGGAAAGAAAGAAAGTTGAAAAAGAAAAGCATGGAATGACGACAAGTAAAAAATGATTCTTCACAAAGCCGAAACCATACGCACGCTGCCGTGTGCCTTTTCTAAAGCCCGAAGTGAATTACTTATGGCCCGGAACTGTACAATCTATAACTTGTGCACTGCCTGTACACTTAATATTTCCAGAATTCTGAGGTAATTTCTATAAATTATGATTATTTGATCGCAAATAATGTTAGAGTGAGTAACATCGAAGCTGGGTCGTGAACGTTCGTGGGCGAACTTTGTTCTGTCCATTGACTTAAGTATAAGGAACAAGGCAAGTTTAATCAATCCATTTCGCAATACTGGGCAATCATCACAGAGCTCTAGACTTTCACTGTTGGAGATAGGCCTTTCAGAAATTTCTGGAGATTTTGGCCTACAATCGCCACGCTGGCCAGACGGGTTGGCGAGAGACATCATGTTTTCACACTTCGTAGGAGTGCTTCAAATCATTTATCGCATCATCATCAGCCTGTATCTCCCCACTGCTTACTTCACGCGGACCAGCAACCTTCATTATGTGATCTCCACTCTAGAACCTGTTTGGCCCATTGTCGGTCATCGGTTCTGCAAAACATGCGTTATAACTTCTTAGAAGTTAGACGCAATAAAGCATTAGTCTTATATAGATATTACCTGCTGTATTAAAATGATTTAATTGCATGTACTTACCTAACAATTAGCTGCGCGCGCGCGGCGATCGACTATTTGCATTCGTACACGCTTACTCCAGAGTGCCCCCGTTCCTTGTGCATTCGTTTTATTGAACAAAATCGTTCAGTCCGATGAGAATTTCGATGTGTTCGCATCAACGGATGTGGAAAGTAAAGTACTTGGAGCCATATTATTTCTCACATCTAGTAACTTATCCTTGTGTTTGAATGATGTTATAAAATATGTATTGTCTAGACTTAGGTCCCGATTCTCGCGCCTTTTACATGCATGTCCGCTCGATTTGCTCGAATGAAACTGACAGTTTTCTATGGAGATCTGTCGCTTTTCATTCGAGTATTTCGAACCGACACGCAAGTCGAAAGCGCCAGAATTAGGCCCTTAGAATCTGTAATGTACATTTTCATGGAAATAAATAAGTATAAGGACGCAGATATTTTTTATGATGTAATTTTAAATTGACGGTTAATTGTTAAATTTTGTAATTTACGAATACAATGCCCTTATTTATGTCATTACTATCACGACTCTACGAGGTGCTGGCAGTGAGAAAATATCACAACACTTCATTACCAAAAAGGAATACGGATGAATTATTGGTTCGAACACCTAGTCGTTTTAAAAAGGTTTACGCCTAGCCGGACGCTCATATTAAAAACATGGCTATAATTTCTCGGTGTATCGACTCGCAAAAGACAATTGGAGATTGGATGCTCTAATACATTCTAGATTGCTGAATTAGACGATTAGGTTTGAGAACAATGCATTCTCAGAATTTGCCATACATATTTACCTTTCATTGTTTAATTGCTCTTGTTGTCCCGAAGGTTTGACTGTCATAGAATGCCTAGCGGCATTAAGTCCGCCTTTGTACTTTGTGCAATAAAGATTTAAATAAATAAATATTTATATTTAATGGGCATTTCGCTACCGAATATTTTTGAACAATCTTAGGCGTTTTGTGAAGTTAAATATTGCGACGTAAAACGCAAACTGGTAAAACACGCTCGGCCGCGATGCTGGCCTTACATTAAGTCAACCATTCTGATTCACGACAAGACCCACGACTCCTGCTTGTCATTTTGGTGAACACTCGGATTTATAACAAACAGAAAATTCACAAATTAAAATTTAAATATCGTCTGTCTGAACTGGCAATACACCTATTTCAACTTTTAAAAAAAATTACGTGAATTTCAATTTAAGCACACTTGAAAAATACCTGTATATTATATGCTCAAATTGTTCTTTGTGACTGTGTAGAAATTGTACTCAATAAAAATATAAATCACTAAACGGAACTTAAAAAGTACTTACGTGTTTTGAAATTTTTATCTAATTAGAGAATAAGCTCTAAATTTTTTTTTTTAATGTTAGCACTTAACAGTACTAATTGCCTATTATTGTTTGGTTTTGTATGGCAAAATATTAGTATAAAAGTACCTACTGTGTGAGTATATGCTCTTACTTTAGACTTTACGTGATTCTATTGATAGAAATAGAAAATAATCTCCTAAACCATATATCGGAAGTGACAAAAATTTTGGGCTTCTCCATACAAACTGTTAATTTTATAATATACATTTTTTATGGAGAAAGCCAAAGACTTATGTCACTTTCACCATATAATGTTTTTTAGGATAAGCGTTTCTATTAATAGAATCACATATAAGTCTAGAATAAAAGCATAGTCACCCTGTATTTATGATAGCGAAAACCGACCGACTTTTTCGGTTCGATGTTATTGGGTTAAGGCTGTCCTTCAAACCAAAAAGGCCGCGGTTCGAACCCCGTCATGTACCAACTTTCTTAAGTACATTTGTCATAGAAGCTTTGTCAGTTAGAATCGATTTTTATAAAATTTGGCGTCATAATTCTTGGAATCCTGGAACGGACATACTTGTATAAGATATACGACGTCATCATGTGACCCTAGAGAGATTCATTAATTTGTTTGTCTCATGGCTACGACTTCATTACTGGACCGAATTTATTATGACATTTTTTTTTAATTTAAAAAACAGGGCATAAGATGTTGCATACCATATATGAAGGATGTTTGTCGACTATTACACGGGCAAAGCGGGGTCAAACAGTTAGTTAAATTATAAATGTAACTGTATGTAAATTTCTCTCTTCTCAAACTTATTTTTCTAATTTTAATTAGACTTAAATTATTCACATTGATAATATTTTAATATAGCGAGAAAAAGTTATTTCATATGCACGTAATAAAATTTAGCATTTAATTATCTTTTGTTCTTGCAACTATTATAACAGTTGAAAGCTTATTTCTAGACCGAGCACGGATTTCTCCGTTATTACCGTAGCGACAATACCGAGCATGGTATATTGTCTGTGAACGGGCAATTTGCCCTAACTGTTAATTGCAAACTTTTTAAGACAAAGAAAAGCTAATAATTTTATAGAGATAAAGAAGAAGACAAAATTCTAAGCATTCTATGAATTCACCGTGCGAGTGCCGGGTACATCGTGTGTGGGAAAGAGAGATAAGAAGAATGGTGTCTCGGGCATGCCACCGTCTATAGGCTGGCTTAAAAACCTTTGTGTAACTTGTGCTCAACATCCACTATTCTGCTCCTCTACCAACCCAACCAAATACTGTACGATTCGTTAATGCCATGGAAGCTCATTTAATAAATGTATTGACGGCAGACCTGCTTAGGCCAAACTCTTTCAGTAAGTATTTATTAAAATTTTTATTGAAAGAAAAAAAAACTATTAAATTCAGTTTATTGACTTATTATTTTATTATATACTTATACCATTTGTATTTTTGGTTCCTTACGCCATAAAAAAACAATTTAGGCCTATAATATTTTTTCCTAAAAGTTCAGATATATTTTCCTGTTTACGTACGAACCTATAGTCATATGCCCCTAAGTCATAATTATAGTGTCATAGGTATTATGGTCCTTATTCCATCTCACTTTTCTTTCAATTTCAATTAAGTATTGTTTTATTAAAAAGGTTTTTAATGCGAATTCGCAATTTCAGATTAGTACAGCTATTTTTTTTTTGGCAAACTCAACCGTTATAACTAGTAGCGAAACCGCAAAAAACTTAGTCGCTACATTAACGCGTTTAACCGTGTCTATCCTTTAAACTAATTGCTCCCTATGTTAACAATGCTGTTAATGCAAATTTTAATTCCCACCATATATCATTAATTTTAACTCGGTTACCCAAACTAAAAAATATCCGAACAAAACATATACCGTAAGAAATGATATACGGATTCTCTAAGTATTTCTTGAGAAATATTACAACCTTAATTTCATACAAATATTTTAGGTTAATGTTGTATTACTCTTTTAGTTTTAATGTAATAATTATTTATAGTGTATTGTTAAAGAAATTATACATTAAAATGCTCTGAAAGATAAAAAAATACTCAACAACAACCTCCTGGCCAAACAGGTTGACGGTAAAATCTGGAGACAGGAATAAATAAATAAAAAAGTTTATTGTCTAAAATACATTTATACAAAGTAAGCAAACACATTTTTTGACGTCACCACAGAAACGGAATACGTTTTTAATGACACATTAAATTAGCTTATGTAATTAAACATTGCAATGCCCTCCGCACTAATAGATTATTTTTATTTTATTTTTATTTATTTAGGAAACATACAGATCTTAAAACATAATTACAACAATTCTAAAAGTTACACAATCCAGCAAAGTTTCCACTTAAATATTAAAAACATATGTATTGTAAACATATGTTGCAAAAAAATAATAATAATAGGGATAAGCCTAAAAACAATACCTATATAACAAATACAACTAAATAATATAAAAATAATTAAAAGTAGTAATCAAAAAATAAATAAATAAAAAGTACTCCAAGCATTCCAATTATGATTAATTTAGATAATTTAATGTTAATAATAAGCCACTGTACGACGGATAGGCGAGACTCATTCACGAAATCGAGGACTAATTCTAAGCAAACCTCTTGCTTAAGCTTAGCACAAGTCAGAGGACAAAGAACGGACTATTATAGTAAAAAATTGTAAGCAAGACTTCGTCTTAGTTCTCGTCTTAGAACTCAAACGTCAAAAGTGTCAGATGTAAAGAAGAAAAAACATTATTTTAGGGAAATAACCGACAAAATTACCTACTGTATATTTTTATATGCTTGGTTAAAGCATAAATGCGTTTAAATACATTGACAATACCTTACGAAATGATTTGAATGCAACTAATTTTGAGGTTGCTTGAGCTCTTGCTTGGCGTAAGATCTGTCTATTGTAGTGCCAACCGCGACTCGATCTAAGCAACGGTGAAGGCGGACTAACGTAAGCACGGACTTGGGCTCGTTCTTAGATACGACTATTATTTCGGACATCAGTGTAGGAATGCTAGCAATTATTTCTGCCAACGATTAGCCCCGCTATACAAAGAGGAAATGTTGCCAGTTTTGGGACTATCTCTGATGTTCTCGATCTAGATATTTTTTTATTTATATACCGCGTGGATTTTATATGGTCTTACTCTAGACTAATTTAATTTGTATGTTATTCTATTGATATTATACCAAAATGAAGTCTCTGTCGTCGAATGTAGGCAGTTTTAATTATAAGGTCACCCTTCAGCTTGTACAATCGACGCCATTTTTAACTTTAATCGGTACAATTACAAGCACTTCGTTTTGGTACAACTCAGCCATAGTTTGTTACCGCCATTGAAACCGTGACAGCCCCAAACTTGTTAAAATACTGTGCGATATAAAACAAGGCAATATCGGGAAAGCCTGTGCTACGGGAACAAGGCTTGTTTCTGTCTGTCTTCAACATTTATTACCTAGTTTAGGCCATTAAAAATACGACTAATAAACGCATAGCTCAGTATGTAGGTATAAATTTAACTTAGTTTTTAAATGTAAGCTAATTCGGTAACTACTTTATTTAAATCAATGAACAATCGACTACAAAAATGTAATACGGGGGAAGTTCTGAATAACATCATAAATATTCAAAGATAGGTTAGCCGTGTTTAATAACATTACATGCAACTATTGTAAATTAAAGTAGTTGGAAATAGCTACAAAATAAAGAAGCGTTTGAAGCAAAAGTTAAATGTGAAATAGTTTTACAGTAGCGTTGGAAGGAAAACATTGGTAGTTCAGTAAAAAGTGAACAAATAAAATCAAGGCATGCGTTATAGTGTGACGCATGATATATACAAAGGCAGGGTTGTCACCTACACTAGAATAGATAAAGTTAGCAAAGCATGGAATTGACGTGCGGGTGTTGGGTCGATTCTGCATGGAGAGGAACGCAGTGTGTGGGGTTTGTGTAATCTATATATATATATAGCTGCGGACTCGGCTGAAAAGGTCAAAAGGCCTTTTGGTTGGTTCTATAAAGAACTGTCTAAGCGGCTGGTTAACGCTGTATGTGATAAGAGGGCTGGCAATTTTTTCGCACAGCAAATCAGCATCGATGTGCAGCGGGGGAATGCTACGATTGTTTTTGGCACACTGGTACATGATGAAGTCATGGATGAATATTTTTATATATAGTTTAGATTTTGTTTTATTTTTAATTTAATTTAATCTTATACAATTTAATTGTTTGATGATATTGTTTTATAATTTAGACCACTAAATCCTAAAATAAATGTGAAAGAAGCTTCGTATATAGTGTTGCCAGAGGCACAGGCCAAGTCTTGGTCAAGCATCACAACAACTGGACTCAATCATTTTGTTGCACTCTTTATCTTTTGCTAAAATATATATTTGTTTCTTAGTAAGGACACTTTGTGAGCCTTTAGCGTCTGTCTGTAAAGTAGTATCTCGAGAACTGCTGGTCTGATTTACCTAAAATTTGGAATGATTATGGATCTTGTTGACCAACATGTATCCAAAAATGTATACAGACGTTGTAACTAACGGTGTAAGAGCGGTGGTGGCTCGGTTGTAAAAACGCGTTCAAAAATCCTTGGAAACCTGTGAGTGGAAGTTTCATAGAAGTATTCCTATAAAATAGATTTAGGCTTTATTTGAAGAGAGAAGACAAATTTCTAAGCATTCCATGGATTCACCGTTCGGGTGCCGGGTCCATCGTGTGTGGTTAAGAGATGAGAAGAATGGTGTTTCGGGCTTGCCACCGCTGGTAACTTATGTAATCAAATATGTATTTTTTTATAAAATATCCATAAAAAAAAACTACACTGACTGTGTCAGAAGCATCATCACGACCGTTTCCTTTCGGGGTGTTCAGAAAACACGCTTATAAATAAGCGGATTCACATTTAGCCAACTTTACTATAGGCCAATCATGACAAGTGGCAAGCTCGTCGATGTCTCCAGCGTACCAAACTCGAGAAATATCACAAATAAATTAAATATTAATTAAATGTATTTATTCACATTATTAAATATTTTTGTGTCCCGACCAGGAATCGAACACGGTACCTCCGTGCCTAAATTCACGGACTTAACCGCTAGATCACGGGGGCTCACTGACTGTGTCAAAAATCCTAAATTGTCAAAGTTGTCCTTTAGTTATTCATCGTTGTCAACCCTAGTTGTGCGGAAGATAGTGATGGCAGTCAGTCACGAATGCTGACAGGTGGCACCGAATATTGGTTACCAAGCTACCGTGTTAACTCCTGAACTACTAAGCTTCATGTATATGTAACATCAAATCCGGGTGTTTTATTACTTGCAATGATTATAGAGTAAAATGTTTGAGATCGGCACTCAAAAAGCATATGTTAATATTACAAATGACTTCACAGCAACTTACCTAATCTTATTCTATTTAATAATAGACTATTGTGTTTTCTTGACTATGACTTATAATATTAGTTTATTTATCTCTCTCATTTGTTAAACATTTATGTATGTATGTAAGCTGTACATTTAGTGTTCCTTCCGATTTAGTAAATGGTACTGTACATTTCTGCGACCCGTGACTCACCCAATATAAGGCATCAGCTGAAAATGAGCGCTGCAGCCTCGGCTGTAGCATATGCTGAGCTGACCACCTATTCATCTCCACACCTGTATGTATGTTACGGTATACAGAATAGACTTACATTTAGATTTATTCCTTGCATATATATTTTTTGTAACCATTGTAATTGTTGCGATAAATAAAGTATTTTCTTTCTTTCTATCTTTCCCTGTCTAAAATTAGGTATATGAATGTGAAAATATGTCTAAAATGACATTTAATTTCCTAGAAAGTTAATAATCTAAATCAATAGATCCTTGCAGTAAGTCTTGTTTAAGCGGTGTTATTTTATGACAAGCTTACAATATTAATTATCTTTAAAAGTAAAAATTGGCATTTGACATTATTGCAAATGGCACATACTTTCAGCGAGAACAACAAATAGGTGGTAGGCGGACTGATAGTGTTAATTTGCCCAGTCTGCCGGGGCGGGGAAGTATCCACCGTTCGTGCCTATAAACCCGTGTAAAGTGTATCCACACGTTTTGGGATCAGCCTCAAATAGCCGTCTTGCCATTTTTTTGAAGACGGTTTTTCCATTTATTTGATATCACGATAGAAAGTATTCCATGCAAAACTAACTAATAATATTTTTTTGTATATTTATGTTATGCTCTGTAGGCCATGTTATGTGTACCAATGTTATGTTTGCTATCGCATATTACGCACATTTATATAACACTGAACACGCATTAAACCCTTAATTATTCCACTTTTTTCTAGTTAGTTTTTGTTTTTTTTTTGTTTTTTTTTTTAACAGTAATAAGTTTTTAATTTCTTCTTCTTTTTAATTGGTGAATGCTGTGACACCTAATTGGTACATATATTAGATAAGTTATAATTATACTATGTTATGTGTGTAATAATATATGTACTGCTGTGTGTACTAAATAAATAAATAAATAGTTAGTCCACATAAGTTCACAATAAATAAATAAATCCTCGCCAAGCCGTCTGGCCAGCGTGGCGAGTGTAGGCCAAATTCTTCAGATATATGTTCTGGAAGGCTCATCTCCAGCAGTGGGGGTCTAGGACGCTGTGTTCTAGGGGCTGTAAGTATAATAATATTATTGTAATATTATTTCATTTCGCTTTTTGTGTAACTACGTTGAATTAGAAAAGAAAAGGAAAAAATAAAAAAAAGAGCTTTCCTTTTTCTTAATTTATTTAGCAAATAGTATCTGGTTTATTTGTAATATATTATCTTATTTGCATTAAGTTTAGAAGACGAAGAATGTCTGATGACTTTTGTCGTTTTGTGCATTTTTTATAACATAAATAAATATAAGTTGACTGAATTTAATAGCCAAATTATTTTATTATTCTATAAAGGTCAAACTATTGTCAAATTTAAGGACCACCTTGCATTGGTTCCCTAATTGATCGACCAAATTATTAACTATAGCTATTATAAGAAACACTTTAATAAAACCACCCAATTAATGAGATTAGTAAATACTAAAGTTTACGAGGTAACATGTCAAATAGTTATTGAGCCAGGGGCCCTACTCTATTTATTTAGACGCAATCGTTAGTTACGAGCGATGGTAACTCAGTTGTAAGTACGCTTTCCTTATAATCCTATAATAGTAATTTTTCGTATATTTTACTCCTATAATTAGTCGACGACCGATGGGGCAAACAGGTTCTATAGTGGAGACCACGTACTGGACGACCTAACAGCTGGACAGATGACCTAAAGAAGGACACTGGTGGATGTTGGAAGAGAGTTGCAAAATACCGTCCTGAAATGGCGAGCACTGGGGGAGGCCTACATCCAGCATTGGAGAGACACAGGGATGTTGATGATGATGTATTATGTTAAATGTGTTAAAATATATATTACTGCTGTATGTACTAAATAATATCTCTGATAGCAGGTAACAGTGTCCGTTCGTTAAAGGATTCCTTAAGGAAACAGAATTTGGTTGCAGGTTTAATTGATTTTCGTGTTATCTTAAGTTTATGATAAGCACCTGCTATTGATATAGGCGAATTAAATATTTATTTACTTTTTATAACGTTAAGAGTTAGCAGGTTCATTAAATACTGGTTTTTTATCTATGAGCATATTGAGATTCGTATTATTATAATTCAAGTTGTATTATTATTTATAATATGTATTTTTAAGAATTCGATTTTATTTTGTGTTAATAATAATAATTATTTAATTGCATGTTTTATGTCTTATTTTGTAATACAGTCTGGTGCTATAATAGTAATAAATTTATTTAAAATTGTACAAAATACCCACTTATTTAGTTAGCATAATTAAATTATTAAATCCTAAAATTTTTATACTATATTGACAGGTAAGTCAAAGCCCTTAATTAATTTAATAATGTTGCTTCTCGACAAAAATGTATCACAAGACAAAGAATCTATACAGAAGAGAAATGTTGCCAGTCTCCTTGGGACTATTTCTGATAGGGTATGGGACGCTACACACTACAACACTACCGTCCATGATGTTGTGCATGCCACCGAAGACAGGAACGGGTGGCGTGCTATTATCAATACGTACACCAATTCATCGGAGGTCACGACCCTCAGCAATGAGGAAACACGACGCAAGAAGGAGGATGGGACGTCTCTAGAGAAGAAGAAGGCAGAAGACAAATTTCCAGTAGTTTTCGTTCAGTTAAGCTTTACCCTTAAGGGTATATATGTATATTATATATTAGTTTAAATGTCAAAGTCAGATTATTGGTTAAATAATGCATTTAAGTTAACATACTTAACAAAAAGAAATAAATAAGAAACCCATTGTCGATAACGTAAAAAAATAAAAATATATCAATATAACCACTGACATTGACACAAAGAATAATATTTGTTTAATTATAAACATAAATGATGGCAACACCGCTCTCCGCCGGTTTTGTAGGCTGGCAAGTGTTGTCGCCATCCGTCAATTCGGGCAGATTCAAAAAGTGAACGCAATTAAAGTGATTTTACTAAATATTCTTTGTTTTAATTAACAAATTAAAGAAATCATTTAAATAAAAAAGCAAATAGAAGTATCCAATTGTGCATTAAAGTGTATTCTTTAAGAACATTCAGTCATGTATACAGACAGGTGTGTTGAGCGACTAATCCACATATTTTGGATATTTAAACGTTTGACGAATGATTAATGAGGGTTGGCTTAAATGCTTAACGCAGCATGCATAGAGCGATTGAAATTCTTGATATTTTACGACGTTTTTGTTTTTGTTTGCAAACAGCTTGGCTCCAATTATAGGCTAAGTTACATCGTAAACGCTAATGAACAAAAGACGGTGCTTTCTTTTTTACGTCGTTGCGTTTCTTATTATACATCGCCTAACACTTTGACAGCTCCAACCAATCTATCGCAAATGTTAGCTTATCAAAATTATGGATTCAGAACTGATCTAGGTAAAATTTTGTAATTAACGAGGTGACTTAACGTCCGTGGATTTAAAATGGGAGGTATCGGGTTCGATTCCTGGTTGGGACATAATGATATTTATTAATTTAAATAAATAATTTTGAATCATATTTAATTTATTTGTGATATTTCTCGAGTTTGGTACGCTAGAAACATCGACGAGCTTGCCACTTGTCATGATTGGCTTGTAAGTTGACTAAATGTGAATCCGCTTCATAAGCGTGGTTTCTGACCACCCCGCAAGGGATACGGTCGTGATGATACATTAATGAGATGTTGAGGAAAACTCGTTTTTATAAATTATATCACATCACATACCCTAAACCATACGAGTAAATACATCTGGAGAATTTGACCTACAACCGAGTTTGATGTCAATATTAATAACGAATTAACGATTTAACAATTTGGTATTATTAGGAACCGAGGCCGACGACGACGGTTCAACATGCTTCTCGAGACACGGCAAGAAACCTAAGATTTTTTAATATTATTTCTCGTACCTGCCGGGGCCGCGAACTTCTTTGAAACAGAGTTATAAAAGAAGCGGATTCACATTTAGCCAACTTTACTCGTACTATAGGCATCATGACAAGTTGCATGCTCGTCGATGTTACTGGCATAACAAACTTTTTATGCACACATTTTATGCACATGTGTCCTTGCGCCCAGCTAATAGAAAGTGGTGCGCAAGGTGCATAAATGTTAGTAACTGAAATCAGACACTCATGGACTGACATTAATCCACTATGCCGGCTTGACTGCCCAGCATTCGAGCCTGATCCCGAAACGCGTGGATACATTTTACTGGGCAAAATAAATTAAATAAATATATAAATATTTCCAGACAGGTCACACAGCGCCATCTAGTTTCCGTGGTAAGCTACGAGGCTTGTGTTACGGAAACTAGATGGTTGATAAACTACATATTATACTTTTTTTTTATAAATAAACACCCAGACCGAGACAAATTATACAATGTACAACTTGCCCCCGGTGGGAATCGAACCCACGACCTCCCGAATTCACGGCAACGTTTGTTACCACTAGACCACGGAGGCGGTCATAATACCACCATCAGCCATTATTATACATTGTTATAGGCTCATCATGACTAGTGGCAAGCTCGTCGATGACTCTAGCGTACCAAACTCGAGAAATATCACAAATAAATTAAATAAAAAATTGTGTCCCGACCTGGAATCGATAATAAATGATTTTTATTCTTCTTACTGGTAAGTAGGTACTTGCAGTATACCTACACATATTAAATCAATAGTAGCGGATATTTTAGCATGATGACACAACTAATATGGAAACCTCGAACGCTCAAATGTCATGCAAATTAGTTGCTTGAGCATGTATGGTATGATTTTGTCACCTCATAAATCATAATTAAAACTGACGCTCACAGGATTTTTGACACGACTAATTTTAAGTAGGTACAGTCAAACAAAACTACGCTTTACGATCTATGGAGGATTTAGTTTTCGACTTTTATTAACTAGATAGTTTAAGTTAAATAACTAGGAAACAGATAACGCCTTTCCTCATTCGGACAATCACGCATTTTTTTGGACATGTATCGCGGGCGTGGAGATACATCCATTCGCATGGTAGTTCAAGGAAAAGTCAATGACAACAGGATGTACGTCTCCGATGAGGTGAACCCTAGGTAAAGCAGCAATGGATCAGCCCCTACATGAGTGCGTCAGGAAGGTAGCAGTTAAAGAGTTGCGACCGCGACGGGTTGTTAAGCGTACTATTGACACTAAAGTGATAAATACGACCACTCTGCCAAGAGTTTAGCGTTTTAGAAGAAGGTAAAGTAAACGGAATTGCTAATTAAACAATTATTTATGTCGGCAATGTATTTATAATGCAAATGTAATAATTATAAGATTGATAAATTGGGATTCACTGTGAAGCCTATAATGTTTTATGAATAAATAAAATAAACACTTCTTCAGCCATTTTTACTAACATCAAATAAAACCCATTTTGTGGATTTAATTATTAAAATATCACACGTTTAATAAAATGTTTTTTTGGAAGCCATTATTAAGTTCAATTTTTCACTCATAGCGCGTTGTCTTCGATTATTTTATTATGCTCTTTATTTATTTGTTTATTTATATTGTCTATTATTTACGCAATGAAGACTTATTTTAATAGAAAAAAAAACAACACTAATTTTGACTTTAATCTTTTTATGGGTTTAGGGTTAAAGGGTTTGTGGCTGTGAGGTTTATTTTTTAAAGTCATTTGATGTTTAACTTGTATGGTAAATATATATAATAGTTATTGTTATTAATGTTTAGTGATGGGTAGCTTAGATGCAAACATAATGTTGTAAGTAGGTATCTCGTGATACACAGATAACTTTTACGAAAGATAAGGCTCTCTTTGAGCCATCTGTAAAACTGAATATTGTATTTTTTTAATGAGCTGTGTTTTTTTTATTTATATTTATGAAATTTTATTTGGCGATTAAAAAAAACAAACCTCGACTATTATTATTATATTTATAATGAAAACTATTATTTATTGTAAACTTAAACTTTTAACCTACAAACTTGAAAACAATCGCAAAATTATCAAATTAGATTTACCAAAAAAAATATCTTATTGGAATATATTGACAGCGATTAACTGTTAATTGTAAGTGCCAAGCTCGAAACCAACAAAAAGCAAAATAAACGCATGCATATTATTCAAGAGGAATATTTACTAACCTGTTAAAAACGCTGACGATCACCATAGTAAACAATCCAACGATTTAATTTTGTAGGTACCTTTCGAACTGTTTAAATTACAAAACGTAATAACTAGCACTAGAATTATTAATGTTAGAGTAATATGTTTATTAAAAACATGCACATTTTCACATAAAAATCACTTTGTTTGAATATTGGAACTGTTGTCCGATGCACGCACGATTTCCGCGTCAGTTACATCACGGAGAACCGGCACGAACGCATTCCACGACGGCCAGCGGGCGACTGAATCTGTGATTGGACGCCTGCGCCCAGATACTGCGCGAGCGCATTCAACATAAATAGGGTTGATAAGTTCATTAATTTTATAGTATTGTACTTTTGTAAGTACTATAAAATTTTAAGTACTTACTTTTATAGTCTACTTTTTGTGTTACACAAATTAAAATTAAACAAATTAGACTTATTTAAAATGTTTAAACATTATCAGTATTTTAATTTAAAACTTGTTAATTACAAATAATAGTCATTACTTGCTGTGTATAAGTCAGGAAAAAATGCTCGACTATCTACTGTCTACTGAGCTCGTTCTAAGCTGCAATTTCCGTAACACCTGTATGATTATTTTTATATAATAGCCGAGGCATCTTTAATGTATTATTTAACTACTTATTAATTTAAGGAGTATTTAACACTGAGTGTTATAGTTAATACATATATAGCTACTATTATTATCAGATAATAATAAAAAAAGTTTATAGTTTATGCGGTTTTCCCGCGATGTGAACTTACATATACCCGAAGTGTACAGGCGATATTGATGGGAATTCTGTAACACTTGAAATTTGATTATCCCCAACTCTGTTATGAATAAATATTACAAATAATAAAAAAAAAATGTATAGACCCGACGGCATCGTTTGGCCATGGACACTTGGCAGGTCCCTGTTGTGGGGTGCGACATGTGTAGACACATTAGCCCCTGGCGACCTCGTCAAGCGCGGGAAGTGCGGCGGTTTCTGCTGAGAACCTCAAGCTGCGCAAATATGCCAACCTCGGTACAGGTTACGAGTTTGCGCCGTTTGGGGTCATGACGATGGGCCCATGGGGACACTTAGCCAAGCATCTGGTCAAGGAGTTGTCCAAACGGCTAACGGAAAAGTCTGGAGACAGGAAAGCTGGCAATTATTTTTGCCAACGTATTAGCCTCGATATACAGAGGTGAAATGTTAGGACTAACCCTGAAGGGCCGTCTCTAGAAGACATTTTTTACTTATAGTTTATTTTTTATTAGGTTTAGTTTATATTTATGTAATTTTTTACTTTTCATTTAAATAAATAAAATTATAAAATAAAATAAAAATATATAATAATAATAATAAATATTTCCAGACCAGTCACACAGCGCCATCTAATTTCCGTGGTAAGCTACGAGGCCTGTGTTACGGAAACTAGATGGTTGATAAACTACATATTATACTTTTTTTTTTGTAAATATATACATATTATACATATAAACACCCAGACCGAGACAAATTATACAATGTACAACTTGCCCCCGGTGGGAAACGAACCCACGACCTCCCGAGTTCACGGCAACGTTTGTTACCACTAGACCACGGATATGTATGGTCGCTATATCTCAATGTTATGTAATCATAATAATTGTATATGTTGGAGACATACATTTTTTTTTGTTAGATTAGTGTATTGATGAATTGTATATCTATTGAATGGTATAGTTATTCACACCCCTTTTTTATTCGATTATTGACAACCCTATTGTTAACGAAGCGAGAAAGAAAGGGATGGCTGTCGAATGTTTTTTTAAGCTTCGTTGACGATGCTTACTCAAAAACAGTTTTAATATTCAAATTTTATGCCATCGGTATTCGTTTAACTCCCAGTTTTCCAAAGGATGAATTAAATATTGATCGTTTAATTTTTTGATTATGAGGCTATGACGTTCGTTCTCAGAAACTGGCCATTACTCCTGTCTTCTTACAAAAATATGCTTATTTATTTTGCGCAGTCTGTAATTTGATTATTTTGTAAAATATAGAATAATAATATACGTTTATTCAAAGCAACTAGGTTCACTTGTTAGTCACAAAATCCTTACAACTAATGTTAGTATAAAAATATTATAATATTAAAACAATGTGACCGTGCAGTAACCACTCCGCCCCCCATCAATCTGACAGGATGCACCTCACTCCCGCCAGACCAGCAGCCGCACGAAGCAACCAATGCACGGCGAACCATATCTTTCAGATATCATCTTCAGGATACTGTTAGTGCTTGTCCTCACTCTGTTAAGCAATGATGCAGTGGTTTTGCGTCTTATAGCAAATAAGTCATCTGTATGGGCCTGCGCAAACAATTCCGACGCACTACAGTAGCGTGGCAGCCTCAACAATATCCTGAAGCTATTATTGTACTGTGCACGTAATAGCAAACATTTCTTTATTACTTTTCTCATTTTATAGATCTAGCCTACCTTCAACCAAGTTCACGAATTCATGCAATTCAAGCTTTAGAACTTTTGACCGCAATAAACCTCTTTTTCGGGATGACTACCACCATAGTCCCTAGAACACAGACTCCTAGAACTCCACTGTTGCAGATGGGCTTTCCTGAAATTTCTGGGCATTTTGGACTACACTTGTCAAAGTCAAAATATATTTATTCACGTAAACATATTACAGGCATTTATGTCAAATCATAATTTTAATTGTTTTGAATGATTCTACTCCTGTTAGTCGAAGAAAAAGCAAGGAAAACCCAACTATAGCAGATTTAGAAATGAAACAAATACAGAATTACTCAACAACAATAAATAAATAAATATCTTTCAAATTCACCTATGAGATTACAATACCTGGTACAGTGGTACCCTCCAGGTATGTCAGAATTAAGACTTGCCCGTGTGCTTCCCGAAAGCCGACAAAACGTAAAACCACTGCTAATTTAAGAACAATAAATTAAAAGAGCAGAGAACCCAGCAGCACCTGATCACGGACATAACGCATTTGCCAGCCATCCCCCCGCTCAACCAGGCCCTTAGGGTGCGGACCGGGACCCGACACACTTGCCACCACTGCAATGAATGAATGATAAGGAAGGGACGACCACCAGACACGCCATAACATGAAATCCTAAACACTGACAACAACTTTCGAGACATACACAAACATCAACATAACACATATATCTTAGGCACCTACATGTCGCTGTGCAATTCTGTTGCACAGCAACAACTATCTCGGTTAGTTAATAAAGTTAAAAGTAATAAATACATAATAGTACCTAATTAAATGTTACATTAATTGACCACGCCGGTCAGACTGGTTGGCGAATATCTGATGTAAATTTTCGATTCCAGAAGTTGGTATTAGCGGTACCGGGACCGTCGGCTTTGTAAATCTATGACAAATGTTTAAGAAAACTGTATTTCTCATTTGTACATACCGGAATTCAACCCGACCTTTTTGGGATTTGAAGGAAAGCGTCCATCAACCGAGCCACCACCGCTCTTTGGAATGGATAATTCTACGGAAATATGATCTGGAAGTCGCATCTTACAGAGTTATGGACTGTGTTATATGGGCTGTGATGTTGAATTGTAAGTAAAGTTATATTACATAATGTACTAAAGCGTCTTAACTTTTAAATAAATGATACTGCGGATATTTGTAAATAAATGTTTTTTAATAAAATAATAACATAACTTTTTTAAAGAATCCTAATATCAATAATTGTCAAAACCAATTTGACACCCGTCATAATTTTGAATTTTGAAGTTTTATTTTCTTTTGCGTAGCTATCGCTACAGTACAGTCGTAGATAATACTTGACTGGCCTGTGTAAAGGGTGTCTAGGTGTCTAAACCACTTGAAATTGGTAAATATAATCCATTGATGTGAAATCTATTGTAAACATTATCGTACTTGAAATCTATGGGGGAAAAGGCTTGTACACACACGACGCAGGCCGGTTGCAGAAAGGTGATTATCTTTAGACATGTTTAACGTATACAAATCATCGTTTCGCTTGCCAAATTCCATATATGCATATATTTATTTATTGTTTTTTGAACTAAACATAATCTTTATTTTATTAACCGACTTCAAAAAGGAGGAAGTTCTCAATTCGACAATATTATATTTTTTTTGTTGTATTTTGGAATTGATTTTAATAAATATTTTTTGTTTGGTAGGTCAGATAGGTCCCATATACATTTTATTGATATTGATAAAGCGCTTTTTAACATAACTTTATGTTTATTTGTATGTATATATATATATATTTTGCATATTTGTGTATTTGTAATATTGATATGTATGTATTAATACTGTTAAGAATAACTTAATTGTAGATTGCACCAACCATCTATACTAAAATCTAAATATCCTAAAGTTTTACTGCCAGAGAATGCCTAGCGGCATTAAATATGTCTTTGTACATAGTGCAATTAGGTTGTACTTATATTATAAAAGTAAAAGCAACTTTGTATGTCTGTATGTATGTTTGTTTCGCTCTCACGCTCTGAATCAATTATGAGGCAGAAATGTTTCATGTAACTCTGAGACGGACATAGGCTATATGACGCTATCTAACCACGACATGGTACCACAGGCACACACTTAAACTACTTGACCAATTTTATTATATCATTAATTAGTTCCTAGAACACTTCACTGTTGGAGATGGGCCTTCCAGAAATCTCTGAAGAATTTGGCTTACACTCGCCACGCTGGCCAAATGAGTTGGCGAGGGTCTGATGTAAATTATTAATGACAATTTACACAGTTGGTAATTGTGGAACCGGGTCTGACGGCTTAACATGCTCTCCGACGTCTCCGAGGCACGTGAACGGTAGTATTAAAAAAATATGACAAATGTATGTAAGAAAAGTGTATTTCTCATTGGGACATGCCGGGGTTGGAATCCATCTTTTTATACCAACTTTATTATCGCCAGCGCTCATTACTGATGCCAGCAAGTTACCTAACAAAGTGCGTCAATTACGGTGTCCCTTTGAAACATTTGACGCGGTTTTATCGAGATCTCACAGCTTCCTAATTGGGAGAGATTGAAAGATTATTCCGAAAAGGAGGGGACACCCTGTAGTGTACATAGACGTATATACCAGTATACAAGACCATCCCAATTATTTACCTATTATGTGTTTTTTTTCTCTGGGTACTAAGGACATCATGCAAACCAAAATAATCTA
This sequence comes from Tinea semifulvella, assembly GCA_910589645.1. Classification (NCBI taxonomy): domain Eukaryota; kingdom Metazoa; phylum Arthropoda; class Insecta; order Lepidoptera; family Tineidae; genus Tinea; species Tinea semifulvella. The sequence goes on from OU342599.1 coordinate 12,151,574, forward strand.
TTATCTCCATACTGTATCATCATTACAACCCCTAGAACACGAAATCCTAAACCTCCATTGCTAAAGATAGGAAAATTAAGAACATATATATAAAGAATTTGGCCTACACTTGCCACGCCTGACCAGACAGGTTGGCGAAAAACTGATAACAATTCATTAACGATTAAACCGGGATCGTCGGCTTAACATGCTCCCCGAGGCACGGGATCAGTGGTGAAGTTAAAAGAAATCTAAGCATTCCATGGATTCAGCCGGGTCCATCGTGTGTTGGAAAGAAAGATGAAAAGATAGTGTCTCGTGGATGCGACTCACTATAGGCCGATTTACAAAGGAGGCCTACTTTTTTAAATTGCACAACAAGATGCTCACAACAGCCTCACGTTATTGGATAATGTGGACGATCAAGTAGCACTGTTTAACGACCTAATTACCAAATTGTACGACAAACATGCACCTCTTCGACAAATTCGATTAAAACATGCTCCAACTCCCTGGCTGACTGATGACATTTTTACGGCCATGAAGTTGAGGGATTGTCTTAAACATAAACATAAAAAGTCACCTACAGATTCCAATTGGGACCAGTTCAAAAAAGCAAGAAATCGCGTCGGCCAATTATGTCGGAATGCTAAACGTCAATACTTTCACAAAGCTATCAACGAATGTGCCCCGCAAGATGTCTGGAAAGTTCTTCGCTCTCTAGGCATTGGTAAAATTCGTCAAAACGTTACCCCATCTATTGACATAAATACTCTTAATAAACATTACACCACTCCCCCACTTACTATTGACCCAGCTTTAAAAGCTATAACTATTTCCCAGATTTCATCTCCCACCACCACAAACAATAACTTTACTTTCCAACCAGTGACTGCAGACCAAATAAAAAAAATCCTGAACACCAAAGCAGTCGGTCATGATGGCATTGGTCGTAACCTACTAATGCCCATCATTCACGTTATACTACCCTTTATTACCTTTATTGTAAATTCTTCTTTATCAATGGGCACTTTCCCTTCTTCGTGGAAAAAAGCTTATGTCTTACCCATCCCTAAAAAGGCTTCACCTACGCAACCTACGGATTTCCGACCGATATCTATACTCCCCTTCCTCTCAAAAATTCAAGAACGTGTTGTACACTATCAACTGTCACACTACATGAATAGTCGTAACCTGTTTAATCCTTTTCAGTCGGGTTTCCGTCCCGCTCATAGCACAACATCTGCTCTTCTTAAAATAACAGACGACGTTCGCTTCGCAATGGACAGTCGGAAACTCACCCTTCTTACTCTTCTTGATTTTAGCAATGCCTTTAATTGTGTTGACCACGAGATTCTGATAGCTACCTTGCATTCCTTAAACCTTTCGCAGAATGTATTAAATTGGTTTAAAAGCTATCTGTATGGACGTGCACAATGCATCAGAGTAGATAACACCTTTTCTGACTGGTGCCAATCTACGGCTGGCGTGCCTCAAGGTGGTGTCCTGTCCCCTCTGCTGTTTTCTATCTTCATTAATAATGCTACAAAATCAATAGACTGTAATTATCACCTTTATGCAGACGACCTTCAGCTCTATACACATTTTGATAGGGAAAAAGCAGCAGATGCGGTGAATAAAATTAACCATGATTTGGAAACAATTCGGGTATGGACTAATAGGTTTGGTTTACTAGTTAACCCTGACAAAACGCAAGTCATGATGGTTGGCAGTAGGGATATGCTTAGTAGAGTAGACTTTTCCACGATCCCATATGTCAGATTAAATAATATAGATATTCCGTACTGCCAAACAGTCAAAAATCTAGGACTATATATCAGTCAGGACCTCTCATGGAATCACCAGGTAAGTGAAATTAGTAGGAAAGTGTTCGCATCTATGCATACCCTGAAACGAGCTCAATGCTTCCTGCCCCTATCTACAAAGCTATCGTTGGCGAAAACACTGTTACTCCCTATAATTGATTATGCGGATGTCTGCTATCCTGATATCACAGAAGAGCTGCTGAATAAACTTGATCGCCTTCTCAACTTATGTATACGCTATGTATTTGGCCTACGTAAGTATGATCACGTCTCCCGATTTCGAATTCAGTTAAAGTGGCTCAATATCCGCTTTCGCAGACGTCAGCATATTCTCACTACCCTCTTTGGAGTCCTAAACAACCCCCTTTCCCCATTATACCTTAGGGAACGTTTTAAATTTCTTTCTTCGACTCATGTTCGTGACTTGCGATCTACCCAAAATAACCTTCTTGCTATTCCTCTCCACTCCTCGACAAGATATTCAAATTCCTTCACTGTTACCGCAGAGAATCTCTGGAACACTCTCCCTCTCTCTCTTCGAAATCTAACGACTGCGCTTTCATTCAAAAATTATCTTTACTCCCATTTTCTATCCATTCAGAATAACTAAAGTTATGTATCTGTGTTAAACTGTTCTTTCACTCTTTTCTCTATTTTTAACCTTAACCCTATATTATAGTGTGTATTTATTTATTTCTGTATATATGTAATTATATGTATTGTATTATAGATATACTTGTATGTATTATAATATGTATGATATGTAGTTTATGTAGTATTAGTATAAATTATTGTTTTTGTTAGTAAATACTTGGCACTCTGCCTGTAATCCGTTGAAACTCCCAAAGGTTAGCTGGTGGAAAATGCCTTACGGCATAAAGCTCGCCTGTGCACATTAATTTTAAGTTAATTTAGTTTTTGTGCAATAAAGAATTTTTTATTTATTTATTTATGCTCACCATCCACCATTCTGCTCCTCTCCCTCCCTACCCAACCAAATACTGTATAACTCCGTTAAAATGCTATTCTTGGAAGATCGTTCCATAAATGTAATGACAGGTTGTCTAATATGTGTTTCTAATGATAGAAACACATGTCAGAAATGAAATTTTTTTTGGCTTCTCCATACAAATTAGCTATTTTAAAATCAATAGTTTGTATGGAAAAGACTTTTTTTGCCATTTCCAACATATGGTTTCTTAGAAAAAGTAAAAGTTTCTATTAATATAATAACATATTAGTCTCATCATCATTATCATCATCATCAGCCTGTGCCTCTCCACTGCTGGATGTAGGCCTCCCCCAAGGCTCGCCACTTGACACGATCTTCTGCCACCCTCATCCATCCCGCACCAGCGACCTTCCTCAGGTCATCTGTTCATCTGGCGGGGGGTCGTCCCACTCTGCGTCTTCCAGTACGTGGTCTCCACTCTAGAACCCGTCTACTCCATCATTCATCGGTTCTGCGGCATATGTGTCGAGCCCATTGCCACTTCAGCTTGCTAATTTTAAAAGCTATATCGGAAACTTTGGTTGTTTGACGGATGTCAACGTTTCTGACTATATCTTTTAGTGAGCATAGCTCTCTCCATAGCTCCAGACTTGTGGACCAGACCTACCGTCAGTGTCCACGTTTCAGCACCATACGACATTACTGGAAGAACGCGTATTTATTAGTCTAACGTAAGTCAAATGTATGTAATTTTTGTAACAAAAATGCCCGGTAATAATAAAAAAATATACTTGTGTATTATATAAATGTCTATGGCAGCAAGTAAAACGGGGTCACTGAGCTAGTACACGACACCTGTGTAAAACATCGCAATGTAGGGTTGTATAGAGATTTACAAAAGAAATTCATCGCCCCTTTTGATTTACATTGTTTTTGCATAGTTTTGTTTTTGACCATACTTGCAGAATAAACGAAGTAACGGTTTTAAAAATACTACGTTTTATTTGTTAGAAACACAATAGTAACAATAAAACATAAAAAATAATTGAGTACGAAAAATATGAATAACAATATAATTAATAAATCTAAAGAAAACAATTTATCTTCTGATCAATGAAACTAACTGAACGTTCTTACCACCGTTCCACGTGGACGGAACTTATATTCGTATCTGTCCGTAGTATCAATTTTATTATTTATTTTGTAAATATTTTTGTTAAATAACTCTATAGAGCAACGTGGTCACCGTCGTTGCTCTATGGAAAACGCTACTTAAACGCCGGTCTTAGCGAAATTATTTTATTATTCGAAAGTCTTAATAATAATAATAAATTCTTTATTGTACAAAACCAAAACAAGTGCAGGTACATAGGCGAGCTTAATGCCGTAAATGCATTTTCTACCAACTAACCTTTGTGACTGAGATATGTAATAAGCGGGTGCAGAATGTTACGAAGAAAATAGATATTTGAAATTATTTATTATAAATAAATTAGTCTTGTTTCAATTGGTGTTATTTTATATAAATATCACCATGGCCATATTAGTTCTCTTGAAATAAAATATTAGTCAAATACATCATTGCAAATGGCACATACTTTCAACGAGAACAACAAATAGTGGTAGCCGGACTGATGGTGGTAATGTGCCCAGTCTGCCGGGGCTAGGAAACCCAGTAAAGTTTATCCACACGTTTCGAGATCAGGCTCGAATTGCCGTTATTTATTTCCACTCAAGCCGGCATAGTGTTCTTCTAAACAATAAAAAAGTTGATTTAAGCAGGGACAATTAAAAAACAATTAAATTAAAGTAGGCAGTATATAAAAAAAAAGGCATTTTAAAATTGAAATAATAATTGTTTAACCCTATAGTAAATTCTTAACATAAGAACACTACTGAGAAATGCTCATTTGCTATAATTGCTGATAATAAAAATCTAGATTTAGTGCTACAAAAGTTAAGTGCTAATAAAGTTAATTGGTGTGGGTTTTTTATTATTCTAGTTTTAACACGAATATAGGGTTGGTTTAAGACATGTATGTAATGTTACCGACGTTGAATAATTAATTATTTTAAGTTTATTTAGGCGATAGGTATTTCACTTTCGGGGTGGTCAGAACCACGCTTATAAACAAGCGGATTCACAGTTAGCCAACTTTACTATAGACCAATCATGACAAGTGGCAAGCTCGTCGATGTCTCCAGCGCGCGTACCAAAATGGAGAATAACACAAATAAATAAATATTAATTAAATGTATTTATTTACATTAATAAATATTTTTGTGTTCCGCTCAGGAATCGACCCCGGTACCTCCGAGTCTAAATCCACAGACTTAACCGCTAGACCACGGAGGCAGTTTATATATAGTTTCTATATTTTAATGATTGTTTAAATTGGTTAAATCATTAGGAGATTCCACCGTTTGGGGTCGAGTCGATGGCGAAGCGTTTGGCCAAGGAGTGGAGAGGAGAAATCTGGATACAGGAAGGCTGGTAATTATTTCTGCCAACGAATTATCCTCGCTATGCATAGGGAAAATGTTGCCTGTCTTCTTGGAACTATTTAGTTACGAACTTAACCGCTAGACTATGGGGGCAGAAACATCTGTAATAAAAAAAAAATGTGATCATTAGTTGAGTCGGCTGTGGTGGTTTGACGTCTGTCATAGATTTACCCGTTCAAGCATCCGGTGTGTGCAAAGCACACATATGTGGAGTCAGCTTAACGCTGGTGATTTGGTATGCGCCTGCGCATCGCAACCAGCGTCATTCATCAGACATTCAGAATAGCACGCCCTATCGTGACTAGAACCTAGCGTCTAAAATTGGTTTACACGTTTGGTTTAGTACACTTATTACAAATTTAATTTTAATAATAATAATTATTTATTATATTTTACAGCAGATTTTTCAATTCCTAGGTGGTATAATTTTTGATTATTTGTTTTTAATAATAATTATAGTTTTAGTTTTTGACATTAAATAGCTATGGTTCTTCGCTCCATTTTGCGTGAACATGTCAAGTGCAAGTTTTTGTTTTGTAAATTAATTTACTGTGGATATTATTGGTCAAAAGTGGTGTTGTTTTGTTTAATAATGTGTAACAATGTGAATAATTATGTAAAACGATAAATTGGACTTTAAATATGGGGCAAAAGTTGCAGTTTATTTTTTGCGGTTTTCCCGCGCTGTCAACTCCCATATTTTACCCGACGTGTTTGAGCAGTGGATGGTTCCGCGAGTGACTCCAAGAAAAGCATCAAATTCTGCAGCATCTGGAATTTGATGATGACCTCATTAATTCATGAAAAACAAAGATATATTACGTCAGACTTGGCTGTATGGGCTAGACCCTTTGCCTTTCCTATCATCTCATTCATCATCCATCGGGAGAAGAGAACCAAAAAAAAATTTTTTTTTTTTTTTGTTTTTTTATTATTTTATTAGTTTATTTTATTATTTTGTTTAACATTTCTATTTCTTAGAGTGACATATTTTTAGTTTTTATTGACATCCAACATTGTCAATTGATTTTTTTAGTGACGTTTTTCAATTTTATTTCTTTAATATTTTTTATATTAGAACTGGCAAGGCCCATTTACAGCCAATTCAGCTAAACCTTAATTTATCTCTATGATGTCATCACTATCTGGCCAGGTTTTCGACTATTAGATTGTTTTCTAGTATTGTTTCTTTTTTTTTTCATAGTTCTGTAATTAATATAAATTAGGACATAACCAAGTGTTCCGATAGGTCCCTATGGTGATAAATAATAAAACATAAAACATTGCATATACAATATAAAATAATGTACTCGTACATAAGCGACTGCCTCCATGGTCTAGCGGTTAAGTCCGTGGATTTAGACTCGGAGGTACCAGGTTCGATTCCTGGTCGGGACACAAAAGTATTTATTAATGTAAATAAATACATTTAATTAATATTTAATTTATTTGTGAAATTTTATATGATATTTTATTAAAATATAATTTTTTTATAAGGTTTGTCAAGTAGAAAAGTACGTAGGTACTTGAACCGTGTAAATGATGTCTCAGGTCCGGTAGATTTACAGCTATCCTATAAGGAAGTCGCTAAGGAAGGATTAGGATATACTTAGGTTCGTGTTATTGACTGATATTGTAACTGGGCTCCAAAAAAAAAGCCTAAAAACCAATGCGAATATTAGGGACGCACCCTACTATTCCTGTGTTTTTCTTGTCGCTTCTTTTTCGCCTTGAAAGTTGTTTGACTTGGCGTTGCTCTATGGTTTACATATAATTTAAGCAAAATTCGGTAAAAAGCAAGCTTTGCTTTCAAGTCGAACATAGCATTATATACTATACTATAGGTTTTTTATTCTTTTGACTTGTAATAGCAATAAAATATGTGATATTGTTATTAAATCTAATACGGAATATTTCAAGACAATCGGATTTTATCTTCTGCCTCCGGATAAACACTAATCCGCAGTGACCGAAGTACTGGAGTATTCGACGAAGACATATTTTAAAATCGACACGTTAGTCTGATGCTCCGTCCATGAAAACCTCATCATTTTTCCCAAAACCAAATCTCAAAAGCATCGTACGTTTTCGGTTGGCGCTCTATATGGTCCACGTCTCAAGGATATGGAGAAAACCAGTGGTCAACGATCCAGCAGAATAGCTGGCAACTTTCGCAGGTTGACGACTTTTATACCTCCGATTGAGACTCCCCCACTCCATTCTTCTCACGTGCGCACTTAAATAATTTGGGTGAAAGTATGCAGCCCTGTCTTACTCCCCTTTCAAAACAAAAAGGTCCTGAGAGTTCCGTTTCAATCCTCTCAGTACCTCTGCTGGTTAATTAAAGTTTTCCTACGAGGGCAATTAGATCTGCAGGGCTTCCAAGTTTAGCCAGCACTTTCAATAGATAATTCCACCTAACACAGTCAAAGGCCTAGCTGTAGTCTACGAAACACGTTAAAACTGGGGCAATCGACTCGTAAGACTTCTCAATAAGTTGTGTTATATCCAGTATTTGCTCGCGTGCCTTTTCCTTTAATAAAACCTTCTTCTTCTGCTTCTGCAGGTCTACTAATACGAACTGTTAATGATTTGCCATTAAAATTAACATCAGACCTCTAGGACAGTGTTAATGTCATAGGTCAAATTCTTCAGAAATATGCTTTGGAATGCCTATCTCCAGCAGTGGAAGTCTAGGGCTGTGATGGTGAAGGCCTAGGATAAATTGGCCATCGCGGTTATAATGAATAAATTGAATGCCTAGTCTTGATATGTAAGTCAATATTCTATCTATGTTTACAATGTAAATTTGTTGTAGAATCTCGTAATGAAGTGAACATCGTGCGTCTAATGTGCCTCGTTATTTCGTCTTGTTACAAAATGACCTGTTATGGCGTGAAGTTGGCCCATCCGTGTCCTAATATTTAAAATCATTCCTAATTAATCATCATCATCACGACCGATTTCCTCCCGAGGTGGTCAGACGCCAAGCTTTATAAAGAAGCGGATTCACATTTAGCTAACTTTTCTATATGCCCATCATGACAAGTGGCAAGCTCGTTGATGTCTCTGGAAACTCGAGAAATTTGAAGTTGTGATACAATTAAAATCTTTAATAAGCTTCCACTAAGTGTAAGGGTGTAAAATATAAATACTCGCATATATTAAAATTAAGGTTTTTATAGTTTAAAATAATATTAAAAATCAAATAGTATTGTTTTTTTAATATTATAATTAGTATTATATATTATTTATTTACATGATTTTGTAGATATAAAGTAAGTCCGAGCAATTATTTTGCAAACTGTAGTATTAGCTAAGCTGTGATGAGCCAAATTTTATTGTCAATCACATTTATTGCAAATAAATATTTTGATTAAAGGTTAGCAGGCAAAGAATGTCCGAAATTATGTTAGCCCTTAGAACTTTAGTACAATAAAGTTTTAAAAAATAATAATATATAAAATAACAATAATACAATGTAACATACAGTGTAAACTCCATGTAACGTCACTCGATTTAACGACAATCTCCCTAAAGAGTCGAAATCGTAAGCCTATTAGGCACGTCATTGGCTGAAATAACCAAAATGACAAGCTAACTATCAATCACGTATCTTTTTTTTTTTTTTTTTTTTTTTTTATATTAGCACGACATGTGACCTTGTGACCACCTGATGGTAAGTAGAGAGCGAGATCCATGAATGTTGAATCTAATTGGAATCAGACACTCATGACTGACATCTGTCCCTAAAACTTGACTGGACATGACGGCAATTCGAGCCTGATCCCGAAATGTGATGAAACAAGACTTACTGACATGTGGTGTATATCATTTTTTTTCTGCAACCAGCCGTATGAAAGTTAACTAGTCATAAATAACAGTCTTAACTTAACTTTAGTAGCACCATTGCACAATTTTATAATATTGCATTAATGGTTGGCTAGTCATAAGATTTAAAAACATACATACATATACATACACGTCTTATTTCAAACTATTAAAGGGCATTGACCCCACAAAGTAAGCTAAAGTAATTTTTTTGACCAGATTTCTTTACAAAAGATTATTGCTTTTGTCCAAGGGGTCAGGGCCGTTACTTAGCCGTCGGATGACAAAACGCTGTATGCTGGTTCACATTTTTTTCTTGTAAATCACTATATTATTATTCTTTGGTGTAAGAGGCTTTCATTTACTCGGGTGGTATTGTGAATCTATGACAAATGTACGTCTTTTGTGTCTTTACAATAAAGTTTTAAAACAATTAAATAAAAAAAGGGCTCTCAATGTGCAGCAGAGGCGATAGGGATCGTGAACGACACTACAGCTCCACAACCACACACACACACACACAGGTCAAAATATGTACCCTCATACCATAGACACTATCCCTACGTGTACATATAAATTTGATGCCTTCAAGCGACTGAGACCAAGAGACTGATATCGGTTGTTAGCTGGCAGCAGTTGCTCCCATTTTTGGACCTCGGATACCGCTTACAATCAGGCGCGATGTTACATGTCGTACTCGGTTTAAACAAAATATCCTAAGGTGTTTTGTCAATGTACCTCAAACGTAAAACTTATAATTAAGTCGCCTCTGTACGTAGGTAAACATTTCGAAGCCTTTGTCATCGGAGAGGTCTGTCCGCGGTAATTACCAGTACTTACTCTCAACAAACTATTTTCCCAACTACTTCAACCTTGGGTCGCTTACCTGAAAAAAAAAACAATACAAATATTATTAAAACGTACAAGAATACAGGATGGAAAGTGAAATGCTATCAAAGTATCAAAAATCAAAATTGTTTATGTGATATGAAATGAAAATATTTATTTGCATAGAATTTGGTAATAATAAATGTTAATAGTAAGTTTTGCCATTTCTAGCATATATATTTTTACACATTGACTATAGTAAAGTTGGCTAAATGTGAATCCGCTTCTTTATAAGCGTGGATATTGATAATCCAGGCTTAGTCAGACTTATTACATACATAAAGTATCATCACGACGTTTCGGGGTGGTCAGAAACCACGCTTATAAATAAGCGGATTCATATTTAGCCAACTTTACTATAGGCCAATCATGACAAGTGGCAAGCTCGTCGATGTCACTCGACGAATGGGACCCTCAGCCAAGCGTCTGGTCAAGGAGTTGTCGAAGCGGCTGACGAAGAAATCTGGAGACAGGAAGGCTGGCTACAACTCCACTGCTGGAGATTGGCCTTCTAAACATATTTCTGTCCTTTCGCAGTGTAGGCACTCGCAGTGTAGGCCCAGACGGTATGGCGAGGGTCTGATGTTTACAAGTTAGTATAACGGGAACGGAACGGTGGTGTTATAAATCGTACGTAAGAAAAGTGTTCTCATTGGTACATGCCGGGGGGGTTTGAACCGACCTTTGTAGGATTTAAAAGGAAAGCAATCTTGCAACCGAGCCACCACCGCGTCTTACATAATAAAAATCACATAGTGGTAGATTTCAAAACCTTTATAAAAAAAATATGCGACCTGTACTACTTAATATAAAAAACCATTCAGCCACGACCGCTTTGTCGTCGTCGTGAGAACACCAATAAATAAATAATTATGATTTTATTTGATAACAAGTGTGGTTTTCCAAATCTCAGCCGGTTCTATCTGTTTGCAAAGTAGATGCATCTGTCGCGTATTGTCAAACATGAATCTAAAACGTGTTTCATTTCTGCCGTTCCTATGAGATCAACTCCAAGTTTAACGTGTTTCGATAGAATATTTGCATTCTAATGCAATTTGTCATGACATTTGCGAATAATGCATTATTTATTGTTAGTTTTTTTTTAAATACTAAACAAGATACACAATTCTCTGATGACATGCTGGAGGATCTTAGCAGAGTGCTGGATGGCAAAAATATGGCATCCAAGCGGATTGGTCTCGCTGTGAACTTGGTCAAGACAAAAGTCGTGTTTGACGAGCATGTTATACCAAGAAGAACTGCTTGGGAAACACCACTCTCGCAAAAGTGCTTGGTTAGACCATCCAACTAGGTGTAGACAACTTCAGCAAAGAAGCCGACAGACGCATTCAGCTAGTATAGGCAGCATTCAGGGCCGTGGAAGGCCGCGGAGAAGTTAAGTCACATCTTCCTATCGAACAAACCACAGTGTTTCAAGAGAAATGTTTTCAGCCAGTGTGTCCTTCCAGTAATGTCGTATGATAGCGGGTCTGATCTCAGCGAGCTACGTAGAGAGCTTTGTTCAGGATTTCTCTGAAGAATAAAGTCCGGAACGTTGAGACGTCAGAGAACCAAAGTTACCTATATAACTTTTAAAATTAGCAAGTTGAATAAATTGCAGTGGACTGAACACGTCTGTCGCAGAACAGATGGACAGATGACCTGAGGAAGGTCGCTTTTGGTGGATGGATGAGGGTGGCAGGAGATTTAATTTTATTTATTTACTTCATTGCACTTAAAAACCTAGTATATAGGCGAGCTATAACGAATGAAGAAAAATATTAAAATAACTTAAATTGATAAAATAAAGAAATTTATAGCACTCAAAAACACATACGTACATACTATATGTATAATACATACATAAACATACACTATAAATAAATATATACATAAATAAAATGTCAAACAACTTCGTTAATTCGTGAGACATACATTCTGTTTCTCAAGAAATAATGTGATTTGAAGGTTTTCAAATACGTTGATGGACGTTGCGCGCCTTATAGCCCGGGGTAGCTTGTTCCACTGACGAGCGAAGAAATCTGAATATCTGCTAGAGGAATGCGAAGGAATCTTTATGAGATTGTTGTGAGAGGAGCGAAGAGCACAGTTGTGCGTATTAGAGATAAATTCAAGAGTGTGTGAGAGGTGAGCCTTAGGGAAGGCCTATATCCATGATGAAAATACACGAGTCCTAGACCTCCGTTGCTGGAAATGGACCTTCCAGAACATATTTCTGGAGAAATCGGCCTTTTCTCGCCACCGTTTGGTGGCGAAGGCTTTCTCAGTATAAAAATAGATCGAAAAATAATAAAAAGCAATTATGTTTTTACACAATTTGATACGATTATCGTAAGCATGCAATAACCGCGAGCTACGAGTAAGTCAAATCAAATTCTTGCAAAATTTTAAAACTATAGCTAAGATATTACAGACATATACAATATTAACGTGTCATAAAAAAATTGGGGCCAACTATAAAAAAAAAAATATTATGGACAAGTCAAATTTAAAACAAAATATATTTATTCACGTAAACCATTTACATTCACAGGCATTTGTGACACGTTATTATTAAAATTATTTTGATTGATTCTACACCTGGAAGACTAAGCAGTTCAAAGAGTAAGTTGTTAAAGACCAGCAGTTTAACAGATGGCAGACTAAGAAAGGAATCTGCAAGGAAAACTCAGCTATATCAGATTTAAAAAAATAACACAAATACAGAATTACACAAATTGCGCCATCCGGGTCTGCTCACGGCGGCGTGCAGGGCGTCGTGGACTTGGTCGATATATATACCTCAAAATTACCCTAAGGCAATAAAATACCTGGTACAGTGATACCCTACGAGGCAAGTCAGAATTTAGATAAATTACTAAAACCTTAGCTATTTAAAATCAATTATTTTAACGTGTTCCGCAGATGTCCCATTTTAGTTATAGATTTCTTTTAGTAAGTAATAGACGAAAGTTGTTATGCTTTTCTTCTATATCTAAAAATAGGTATCAGTACAGCCCCTAGAACACAGTGTCCTAGACCTCCACTGCTGGAGATAGGCCTTCCAGAACATATATCTGGAGAATTCGGCCTACACTCGCCACGCTGGCCAGACGGCTTGGCGAGGATATGATGTCAATTTTTAATGACAATTTATTAACGATTCCACAAGTTGGTATTAGTGGAACCGGGACCGACGGCTTAACGTGCTCTCCGAGGCACGGGAACGGTGATGTTGTAAATCTATGACAAATGTACGTAAGAAAAGTGTATTTCTCATTGGTACATGTCGGGTGGGTTTGAACCGACCTTTGTAGGATTTAAGGACCGCGTTCTTACAACCGAGCCACCACCGCGCCTTACATAAAATAGGTATATTAACCTCAAAATGCGCAAATACGCCATACTAGGTACAGGTTACGAGTCTGCGCCGTTTGGGGAGACGATGGGACAATGGCGATCCTCAGCAAAGCGTCTGGCCAAGTAGTTGTTTAAGCAGCAGACGAAGAAATCTGGAGACAGGAAGGCTGGCAATTATTTCTGCCAACGTATTAGCCTCGCTGTACAGAGGGAAAATGTTGCCAGTCTTCTTGGGACTATCTCTGATGTCTCTTGAGGACTTTTTTAATTATAGTTTTTTTTAAATTTTTATTAGATTTAGTTTATGTTATTTAATTTTATTTAAGTATTTTGAAATTTATATTTTGTATATATCTGTACCGAAACCGGCACATCCGCATCTAAATTCACGGATATAACCGCTAGACTAGAGGCAGTTCTTTATGATCTTCTTAATAAATACCTGTCTAAAAAACAAAAAATAATCCAATTTTAGGGCCAGCGCAGCGTGTCGGTTTATATACATATGTGTCTTCGATCGGCCGTTATACCTGAGGGCTAAAGACCAATTTTGTACCCTCTTATGGTTATCTGGCCAATAATTAGATGTTAACAAAATGAGAAACAACACGGTGAAAGTAAAATGGTAGCCATAAGCCCGGAGGAAATTCCTCGCAATGAACGGTGGTAATACCTGTTTCTTCAACCAAAGTAGGGCTAAGCCATAAAGAATTTGCTTAGACTTCCCAAGTCCTCAACGGTATAATTATTAAAAATATATATAGTTATTAAAAAAGTTAAGATATTTCCAAGCAACGCGTACGGCGGCCGGGTGCAACGCGTACGGCGGCCGGGTGCAACGCGTACGGCGGCCGGGTGCAACGCGTACGGCGGCCGGGTGCAACGCGTACGGCGGCCGGGTGCAACGCGTACGGCGGCCGGGTGCAACGCGTACGGCGGCCGGGCCCATTGTAAAAGATGATAAGAATGGTGTCTAGGGCTAGCGACCAACAATTGCGCAACAAGACGGTCACCATCCACCATTCTACTCCTCTACTCCTCTCCCTACCCAACCAATTACTGTATGACTTCGTTAACGCCATCTTGGAAGCTCTTTCCATAAATGTATTGACGGCTGTTTAGGCCTAATTCTTTCAGTAGGTGGTGCAAAGATTTTTCTGGAACTTCTCTCGCATCAACTTCCACTGCGTATAGTATGTTTGTTTTTTACTCTATTTATGGCCAGATTATGTATATGGTGGTGGCTCGGTTGTATGTACGCTTTTCTTAATATCTTACAAAGGTTTTTTTTTTTTATATACAAGCACGACATGTGACCTTGGGCCCACCTGATGGTAAGTGGCGCGCAAGGTCCATGGATGTTAGCAACTGAAGTCAGACACTCATAATCAGTCCCTAACACTATGCCAGCTTGACTAGATGCTTTTTTACACTTCGCTTGAAGGACTCCGAGTTATGGAAAGTGGAAATACTGAGGGTGGAAGAGCATTCCACATCTTTATCGTACGACAAATGTATGAGTCCCCAAATTTATACGTACGCGAAGGGATGGTGACTACGGTATGTGGGAGCATATTCTGACCTGTGCGTGTGGTTCGGTTGCGGAATGGAGAGGGAGGGATTAGGTTATAAAGTTTTTCGGAGCACTGACCACAGTATAGCCGGTAGAACACGCTCAGAGAAACCACATACCCCCCTGGTACCAATGAGAAATACACTTTTACGCACATTTGTCATAGATACACAACACCACCGTTTCCGTGCCTCGGAGAGCACGTTAAGCCATCCCGGTTCCGATAATACCAACTCGTGGAATCGTTAATAAATTGTCATAATAAATATGTCAGATTCTCGCCAACCCGTCTGGCCAAGCGTGACTAGTGTTGGCCAAGTTCTCCAGATGTATGGAAGGCCCATCTCCAACAGTCTAGGATGCTGTGTTTTAGGGGCCGTGATGAAATGATGCTCTAATATAGATGGTCTAGGGTTAGATCTACAACTTTTGGTGCACCGAAAAAGTCGAACAAAGGATTGTGTTTATTCGTTCTTTCAACGGGTATCCGTAACATTGGCCTTTCTTCCAAATAAAGTCTTACACAATCATGAAAGTAACAAAGGGGTGGTCACAACTTTTACCATTTATTGTGTCGCACAATAAAGCAGGGGTTGTGGCTCTTTTCTTCCCAAAATGACCCCGTGTTCTAAGACGGCGTTGTTCCCACAAATACAATGGTCTCCTAGACTCAACAAAGGGATGCTGTTATTCACACAGTTAACTCTTTATTATTAATAAGCCTGTTGATATTAGTGGACAGATCTTTATCTAGTTTACAGGATGTTGAAAAATGTGTTAATTCATATTTTCATTGTATTAATTTTGTTTTGCCGGGAAGGTTGGCAATTATTTCTGCCAATATTAGACTCGCTATACAGAGACAAACTTAGCAAGCTAAAGTGGCAGTAGGCCGGGCATATCTGCCGCGAAATCGACGAACGATGGGGCATATGAGCGCTAGAGTGGAGACCACGCATGGAAAGTCGCAGAGTGGTACGACCCCGCGTCAGACGGAGGATGACTTGAAGAAGGTTGCTTTGGATGATGGTGGCAAGAGATCGCGTTAAGTGGCAAGCCTTGGGGGAGGCCTACATCCAGCAGTAGAGAGATACAGGCTGTAGATGATGATGATTTAGAGAGGATATGTTGCCAGTCTGATGGGTATTTTATTATTTATAAACAGTTAATTTTTATTACTAGTATTTTGTATTTAATTTTATTTAATTTTTTTGTCTAGGAATTTATTATTATTAATTATTTATTTGATAAATAATAATATTAAAGTAAAGTATCATCACGACCGTTTCTCTTTCGGGGTGGTCAGAAACCACGCTTATAAATAAGCGGATTCACATTTAGCCAACTTTACTATAGGCCAATCATGACAAGTGGCAAGCTCGTCGATGTCTCCAGCGTACCAAACTCGAGATATATCACAAATAAATTAAATATTAATTAAATATATTTATTTACTTTAATAAATATTTTTGTGTCCCGACCAGGAATTGAACCCGGTACCTCCGAGTCTAAATCCACGGACTTAACCGCTAGACCACGAAGGCAGTCTAAATTAAACCCGGTGAGACGGGAACAGATACACACCTTGTAGATCCGGACCTTCAACCTGAGCGGCAACCTGGAATATATAATTGGACGTGACATGCTGTTAATGATGCAGCCCAGGTATTTGACCGTCAGAGTCCACTCGATGTTTTTCCCCCAAAGCTGCAGTGGTGGAGGCAGCCGTCATCTGGATGTCATGAATGCGGCGCTAGTCACTGCTAGTCAGTACGGCGCGCTACTTCAAAGGTATTCACCCTATATAACAGTCCGCCAAGACAAGTGTACAACAAAGCACACAAAGGGCATAGCGGCGAAACATCACTCTTAATTTTACGATGCAAGATTATAATTAATTCGGGTGAACTATACTTATTAAAATTGTTAACAATCGTGAGATGCATTATCTTTAAACTGGTCTGATTACATTACGTGTTACGTGCGACTCCTGTGAAGCTTATGAATTAATTTAACCTAGCGTTTATTTTTACCAATTCACATAATTGGTATGCAAATGGTAAAGATTTGGACGTAAAGTAACCTGCCTTTGCATTATCCGCCGCCGGTGCGGTTGGATGTTGTTGCTTATATTACGGAAAGAATGCTACGGAACTGCTTTATAGCATTACAGATATATATTTTAGTTGTAAGTTTTTCTAAACATATATTTTTATTTTTTATTTTTAATAACCAAAAGCTTAATTGGATGGCTTTCGTTCTGATTGTTTTTATTATTAGACAATATTTAATTTAACTGCCTTCGTGGCTCAGCGGTTAAGGCTGATTGAAACGCGGAAGTGCTGAGTACGATTCCTGGTCGAAAAGACATTTCGCAAGTCTGGTACACTAGACATCAACGAGCTTGCCACTTGTCATGATTGGCCTATAGTAAAGTTGGCTAAATGTGAATCCGCTTATTTATAAGCGTGGTTTCTGACCACCCCGAAAGGGAAACGGTCGTAATGATACTTTACTTTAATATTATTATTTATTAATTAAATAATTAATAATAATAAATTGCTAGACAAAAAAAATAAATAAAATTAAATACAAAATACGAGTAATAAAAATTAACTGTTTATAAATAATAAACGTCACGTTTGCTAACTTTACTAGCAAACGTGAACTCGCTCCTAACAAAAGCATGGTTTTTGACCACCCTTGAAGGGATACGGTCGTGATGATACTTTAGTTTTTATAAATGTTTATCTGACAAGTGTTTTTATACAATTTTTAAATCAGGGGGACAGCGCATAAAGCAGGAGCTGCGGCGGAAAATGCGGAGTCCAGCAAGCGGCGCAAGTATGTAAGTATATTAAAAGATTACATATTTATGGCGTTTGTTGTAGAACACCGCGTCTTGTCGACTCCTCCGGTGACAAGAGGGCTGGCTCTTTTTTCGACCAAAGAATGAGTATTGCAATTCAGCGGGGAAATGCAGCCAGCGTTCTTGCCACCATTCCACGCGGACGGGACTTATATCCCTATTGTTAGTATTAATATTAATTTTATTTTATATTTAGTAAATATTTCTTTCGAAAAAATGTTTAATTTTTAAAATTAATTGTTTATATCGTAACTATTTACCTAGTTTAAGATCTTACTGTATTTCTTGCACATAAGTTTTTCATTACTTTTTAAACAGCGAATAACTTGGTTTTTAGCGTTGGCCCTAAACCACATAATTTATTGATAGTTTTATTATTCATTTTCTTTATTCAGAATTTTATTATATTTATTATTTATGATTTTAAAAAAATCAAGCAAGTGATTTATTCTAGTAAATATGATTTTTTTAGATATACGTCTAGTTGTTTAGCCCTAAAGACCCATTGTGCGAGGTGTCGCGGTGAACAGAAACGAACCATTCGCCTTCTTTTGTGTGAAGAATTTGTCTTTATACGTGGAATGTGGTTTCAAGTGGAATTTCTTTCAGCAACCTATGACAATATGTGTCAGCGATAAATCTTTATTGGATAAAATAAATCAATAGAAACTTCATTCTTACTCATACCATTCTAGTTGGAATTTCAACCCTTTTTCTTATATTTCGCCAAGCTCTGGCCAGACGAGTTAGCCATACTTCGTTGTTGTTATATTCGTAGTATTCGAATACAATTGTTATTCAATCAATGTTGGCAAGTGTTGCCAACTGCACACCTGACGCGAATCCTTTTCGACCAAACTGGGTCAAAATCTCGCCGGAAATTAAATTTTAAAGCCAACCAAGTTCTATTTGAACTTTTCCAAAACTATGATTCAGTTTTTAGTTCTCCCTCGCTGCAGACTCGATATTGTTCATACGAAAATATATTTTGTGAGAAATTACACCTGCATATTGTTTTTATTCATCTCTAATTAATTGCAACAAAATATGCCAAACAAGAAGCAGTGTTGGCGAGGTTGTAAGAATCCAAAAGAGATCGCTATTCAGAACCCGGCATGAAACAATGAGAAATACGTTTTTTTACGTATACTCATATGGTGAGCGTATTATCGCGCAATAAAAAAAAAAAGGAGGCCTCCTTTTCTTAAACCAGCCTATTGTCGGTCGCAAGCCCGAGACACCATTCTTCTCATCTCCTACCCACACATGATGGACCCGGCACCCGCACGGTGAATCCATTATGAATGCTTAGAAATTTGTCTTCTCTTTGTCTTCTTTTTGTAATAGATTTGTTTCTCTTACATACACTCACACACTTACATTATACACAAAAAGAGGATCTGAACCACACAATATTTTTTTTATTTTTCATTTTGTGTATATTTTGTTTCTTTTTATTTTGAAATGAAAAGTTATAATATATTTAAAAGGGTCTCTGGACGTTGACTGCCGAGTGCCGACAGACAGACCTATACATACTAAGTTCGGCTGCAAATGTTTGTTTTCCTGTACCATAATACATGATGATATATGTTATTGTTTTTATATGTTGTAAACTTTACTGAATAAAGATTTATTTAATAATAATAAATAATACATATTTCCAGACAGGTCACACAGCGCCATCTAGTTTCCGTGGTAAGCTACGAGGCTTGTGTTACGGAAACTAGATGGTTGATAAACTACATATTATATATATATTTTTTGTAAATATATACATATTATACATATAAACACCCAGACCGAGACTAATTATAGAATTACAACTTGCCCCCGGTGGGACTCGAACCCACGACCTCCCGAGTTCACGGCAACGTTTGTTACCACTAGACCACGTAGGCGGTCAAATATTATATTATTATTATTGTTGTTGAATCGTTTTGTCATTAAAATCTGGCCGGAGCGTGTGGCGAGTGTAGGCCAAATCATCCAGAAGGCCCATCTTTAGCAGTGGAGGCTGAACGTGCTCTCTGAGGTACGGGAACGGCGCTGTTGTAAATCTATGACAAATGTACGTAAGAAAAGTGTATTTCTCATTGGTACATGCCGGGTAGGGTTAAAGCGACCTTTGTAAGATTTAATGTACGCGTTCTAACAACTGAGCCACCACCGCGCCATGATTCCATATTCTTATTAATAAAAAAAAAATAGTGTCGAAATAAATAATTTCTTGTTGACTGCTGACGTCAGTCCCTACCAGTAGTTTGAAATTTTAATATTCAGTCACTTCCATGGTCAGAAAATGTTTAAAGGGTGCTTTGAATTCCGTTATTTGAATTTTAATCACAATCGAAATTAGGGTTTGGTCCACAGAGAGAATAAATTGGACAAGACACTTCACATGTTTTGTAATTGTATTGGCCCCAAAAAATTACAATGTATTGTTAAAGTTTAAAACCAAATAGTCTGGAATTTATTATAAAGAGCAGTGTGATAAATTATTCTCTTGATACCCACAAATTCATAAAAGAGCTGGGTAAACAAGGTAAGCTGAGTAAAACAGAATATTTCTATTATAATTCAACGAGGAAATGCGGCGAGCGTTTTAGATACCCTCCCTGGTGGTAAGCCCTTAGTTTATTTTGTAGAATAGTTTTAAAATCATAGGTATTTTTAGTTTAGTTTTATTTATAATTAGTTTTTTAATCTATTTTATTTTAATATTTTTGTATTTACTTCGAATAAATATATTGTACTCAATTTATTGGAATACAATGTTAATGTCAAAATTTGCATGCTATAAATTAATTGTATCGCCATAACTTTTCTTAAGAGCAGTGTTTTTCATCATCAATTTTATGAGGCGACCTCCTTAGTATGACAAAATACTTTGCGACACCCCGACCCTTCGCTTTTTCGCGACGTAAATAAGGGTTATGAGTTTTCAGTCTATGTACGAGTATGTATTTATGTATGTTCCTTTGTGGCACACTGGAGACCAAACGCGTAGGCGAATTTTGATGATTTTCACGTCTATAGATTCGTCTTCATCACGCGAGTGTCACTCACATAACATTAATCAAATTTCATTAAGGCGACAACAAGATGCCATATTGTGAAAAAAAAATGATATTTTCTGATGTCGAACAATGCCACTAATAATAATAATACCTACGTTTCGTAGTTAAAGTGTAGTATAGAATCCATGTACGTCTATGGTAGGGTACAACCCTTCGAGTGTTAGAAATGAATTTAAATAGGTTCAAAGCCCGGATTACATGGGATATTAAAAACCCGAAATCTGGTGTTACGCGAAATTGAGGGATGATTATTCGACTATTTTTACATGGCCTTTGGGGACTCAGGTCGATTACCTGCTAATCTATTGATAATTCAATAATTTAAAAATAATTACGGCCGGTTGCAGTAATCTAATATATTAAGGGCCGGTAACTAAGTCCTTCCTTATTGGCATTTGCTCACTTAAATACAGAAATTTGTATGGCAACGCGGCCATCTAAGTGAACGAATGGCATTAAGGAACGAATTAGTTACCGGCCCTTAGTTCTTATTCTAATAATCAGTATGAAGATGTAAAGGTTCGTTGACCTTATAATTAGGGTGGGTACTCTTTCATTTCAGAAGCCCCACCGGCTAATGTTTACGGCTCGCTGGTGCCGGTTCTAATTTGATCCAAATTCTTTTATTTTATTGTTCGAGATCATGCAAGCATCTAATCGCTACTGACGTTTAGCTAAATTTGCCCACTGCTGAGTGGAACTTTTTGGAACATGCAATTATCAAGCAATAATATGATCATGAGTACAGTATCCACTACTGTAATAGGTAATTCTTCCAGTAGCCCTTTTCTGTTACTTTAGCGCTAAAGTCATATAATGAAATCCGTTCATATATACCAGGGGTGGCCAACCGGTCGATCGCGATCGACCAGTCTATCGGTGGTCCAGTCGATAGTGGCAAGGCAAAAAATATAAATACGTAAAACAGACTGCTGCACCCATTAACTTGTATCATTTCTGGGAATTGTTTTCCAACGAGAAATATCCAAATTTGAAGAAATATTGTGAACAACTGCATTCGTGTTTTGGTTCAACATATTTATCTGAGTTTGGATTTTACTACTTGACAGACGCTCATACATTCTTCAAGGTTGGCAATTTCCAACTATAAATCTGATTTTGCTAATCTAGCGGAAGATGCTCAGACGCAATGCTCACACTAATAAAAATAAGTAGTTACTAAGAATAATCAATATATGCGCGGTGGTGGCTCGGTTGTAAGAACGCTTTCATTAAATCCTACAAAGGTCGGTCAAAACCCCCCCCCTGGTATACATGCAATAAGAAATACCCTTTTCTTACGTACATTTGTCATAGATTTACAACACCGCCGTTGCCGTGCCTCAGACATCACGTTAAGTCCCGGTTCCACTAATACCAACTTGTGGAATTGTTAATAAATTGTCATTAAAAATGACTTTATATCCTCTGATATATGTTTTGGAAGGCCCATCTCTAACAGTGGAGGTCTAGGACGCTGTTTTCTAAGGGCTGTAATGAATGACCGAGATCTAGTCCTTCTTGTAGGGGTACAAAACAATATATTTTGTAAAATGTCCTGGCAATTAAAACCACTGTTACAAATCTTATAGAGGAAGCTAGGCGTTGTTGTGTTGTTCTCAGTATTACAAAAATATATCTGTAAATGTTGATTAGCTTTGTACAAGAGAATATATAAAGCTTTATTAAAGACAGTAGCAAGTAGAATACAATAGCAGTGCCCTAACGACCTTAGAGCATTATACTAAGAAATTGTTCCCATGAATGACATTGTAATAAAAATGCAAATTTTATGAAAGCAATCGCATAATCCGCACTTTAACACTTTCGCGGGTAATTTGTTTTGAATATTACTTTTTAATAAATAATATTACTAATACCTAATACATAGTAGAAGTAACTAAATATTATATTCCCTAGCCCCTTCCCACCTTCAAGGCACTTCTGTTAGAGCGGGTATTGCCTGGGAACAGCAAGCGTAGAAAATATGAAACAATTTGCAATAGTTACTTATTTTCGACGTTTGCTGTAGTAACGATGGGCCCGTGGGAATCAGAACTAAATTCTCTTACTGTTTCTGCTCGCCAATGTAACAAACTACCTTTGTCAATCAGTCTTCTTCATTCAATATATTCAAACAATTATTAAGTACAAACTTTATCATAAAACAAAATGACATCTAATTTCCACATCTTGACATAGATAATTGTTATATTAGTATTTATTTAATTTAAGTATTTATTATATCGTAAAACAGTTTATTTCGCGCAGGAAATCAGCATCGCTGTGCAGCGGGGGAATGCTGCGAGTGTTCTTGACACACTGACACATGATCAAGTCATGGGTGAATATTTTTATACATACTCGTATATACATAGTTTCGATTTTAGTTTTTTATAGGTAGTTTATTTATTTATGTAGTATAACATAGTATAATTATAACTGATAGTTAATATATTTTATTGAAGTAATATACAAACAGTATAAAATAATTACAATATAAATTAAATCTACTTAAAAGTAAAAATTTAAATAAATATAAACTAAACCTAATTAAAAATATACTATAAGTAATAAAATATAGGTAGTTAGTTTGTAAATTATTATTTTTATAATAATATTATTTTTTATATATTTATATGTTATTTATACTTACTACGGTATATTTATAATTGGTTTAAACTTTTATTACTATTCTTATTTCTTACTCTGCACCTATTATAATAATTTCTCACTCTCCCAAAGGTCAGCTGGTAGAGAATACCCGGCATTATGCCCGATGTCCATTATTTTATATTTTATTTGCAAATAAAAAATATATTATTATTAGTTCATTTTTACCAATATGTACAATTTATGTAAAGTAGAGCCTTATATATTGTTATTGTGTTACTTATAACGTATACCTACGTGGTTATTTCTGTAAAGAGCTGTGGTTTTTGTAATAAATAAATAATAATAATTACATTGAATATGCGCTGTGGTGGCTCGGTTGTAAGAACGCGTACCTTAAATCCTACAAAGGTCGGTTCAAACCCACCCGGCACCCAATGAGAAATACAATTTTTTTACGTACATTTGTTGTAGATTTACAACACCACCGTTCCCGTGCCTCAGAGATCACGTTAAGCCATTGGTCCCGGTTCCACTAATACCAACTTGTGGAATTGTTAATAAATTGTCATAAAAAATGACTTTATATCCTCTGATATATGTTCTGAAAGGCCCATCTCCAGCAGTGGAGGTCCAGGACGCTGTGTTCTAGGGGCTGTAATAATGATGAATATGATGACATTGAATATAATTCGTACATATGGTCGTAATGATACGTAATACTGTATAGGTCAACTTTATTATTTAATTTGTGCCTTGTTTAAGGGTTGGGGCTGTTTTTAAACCAACAATGTCCGCTATACTTTATGACGCTATAAAAATGTCGCATTTTTTTCAAGACTAGAGTTTTATTGCAAAAATTATTGTATTTTTATGTTGCGAACATTATTTTTATTATAAGTTGTTGAGTAACTGAGCAATGCTTTTTGTTCTATTGACACCTTGTTATATTTTATTACCGTACTGCCATTTTTTGAGAAAATACATTTGAGCGACTTATTGTAATAAAAAAAAAGTTAATTTAAAAAATAAAACTCATGTCTGCGTAAAAATTATATTGAATTAAAAATTGAAAAGTAATAAATAAATACTAAAAAGAAAAAAAATAGAACAGGCAATTGACAAATTTCGGTTCACATAGAAAGTGGCGCCGCCTAGTAGACGGTAGGTGATTCTAAATTTAATGTTTATTCGTTCAATAATTAATTCAATCAATACCTTTAATTCATTCAACATGTCGGTAATTTTTTTCAACAAGCGAACTATACAAACTTTATAAAAAAATGAATTTAAATGTATTGTGTAACTTTTAGTACCTGTGCGCAGCTAGTCGTTTACCGGCTCAAAAATCGAATTTCAGATATAATACTATTCCTATATAGAAGCTATACCTATAATAATAGGTATAAAAGGAGCTTTACTAATCCTTTAGGTTTTTATCACGATAGGTATCGCGATTTTCAGACGCGGCATTTCACCATGCAGTAGTGTTTTGTATTTTCGTATAATGATTTTTCTTCAAAACAAGTGACGTTTTTTATTTCAAATAGGGTTCAATGACATCTGAAGCCTAAAAAAAATATATGCTCTTTTGACAATTACACGCGGTATAATATAGAAAAAAATATTTTATTAACCGACACTTAAGCAAAATAAAACTAGAAACACTATTTTAAAAACCAAAAAAATATAGGTATATATAATATAAAAATATAAATAATAAACAATAAGAGATGACAAATTAAAAAAACTACAAAATATTGCAAAAACAGAAAAAAAAACAATATTTACTTAAAAGATAAAAACTAAAGATCAATGTCCAACGTAGACTACATAATAGTCCGATCATTTAAAAAATACTCTAATCCGTAGTAAGTATCACTATTCCAATAATATTTCTTTAAAATATGTTTTAAAGATTGTTAATGGCATATCTTTTATGGCGTCCGGTAGTTTATTGTTAAGTTTTGCAGCTAAACCAAAATAGCTTTTGCCGAGTAAAGCAGTGTTACTCTTTGGTCTAACTATTTGGTTTCTGAATTGAGTTTTGATAATTGCAATATTAACAAAAAATGTAACTGTCATTATTTCTAGTCCATACCTAAGTTGTTATAAGCACATAATTGTACCTTTTTATTGAGTAAATTTATTATCTGTCACATTGTACCTTTAACTATCAGGGGGGTGATTGAAACTGGAGTGGCCCACTTCAAATAACAAACAATTGAGTACTGTTTGTTATTTTTTTGCAAATCCATGCTAATATAAACGTGAAAGAAGCGTTGTCTGTGATTGTGTTTGTTTGTTTCGTCTACAAAGTTGTTGCTTAATAAAAAATAAAAAAAGTATCATCACGACCGTTTCCCTTTCGGGGTGATCAGAAACCACGCTTATAAATAAGCGGATTCACATTTAGCTAACTTTACTATAGGCCAATCATGACAAGTGGTAAGCTCGTCGATGTCTCCAGCGCGGCGTACCAAACTGGAAAAATATCACAAATAAATTAAATATTAATTAAATGTATTTATTTATATTAATAAATTGTTTTGTGTCCCGACCAGGAATGGAACCCGGTGCCTCCGAGTCTAAATCCACGGACTTAACCGCTAGACCACGGAGGCAGTAAAAAAAAAATGTTTGTTGAAAAATCCTACAATGGACTAAGGCTAATATAACGTCATTACTATATCTCTATACAAGACATGTGGCCCCACGTTCTTGCATTTACAGCTAAACTACAAAAACGAATTCAATAATATTTCGCATAGATAATAATAATAGCGTTTATTGCAACAAAAAAATAGATGTGTGATTGAACCCTGATCACGGCGGTAGCGTCTGTATTACCAGGATCAGTCTATCCGTACGAGCCAAACAAAGTAATAATTGATAATTTAAAGATGATCCTTTGGATATAAAATTTACATCAGACCCTTGCCAACCCGTGTGGCGAGTGTATGCCAAATTCTACAGATATTTTTGGAAGGCCAACATTAGAGGTCTAGGACTTTGTGTTTTAGGCTTGACTGGGCATGACGGCAATTCGAGCCTGATCCCGAAACGTGTGGATACACTTTAATGGGTTTATCGGCACGAACGCTGGATACTTCCCCGTCAAATGCCAAATTTGACTTTCAAGTAAAACTATTTTTTTTGCCATGGTAATATTTATAAAAAACAACACCGCTTGAAACAAGACTTACTACCCCTAAGCAAGTTTAATACCTTTTATTTTCTATCAGCTAACCTTTACTATATGGGCGAAGTCGGGTCAAACAGCTAGTGAAAATAATATAATAATAATAATACAAAAATGGTACCATCCTATTGTTAGCCTCTTTTATTTTACACGACGCGTGTTAGTTTTGGGGTTTTATCGGCATCACGCAATAAATACGTTTATACAAACAAACCCTTAGGAAATGTCGCAGGAATAGAAAGGGGCATAGACGTATATATAAAACCCCACAGATAGATCGTATATAAGATAGAGGAATCTTAGAGTACTCTGCTTAGTTTTTTTCTGTTCTTAATGAACCTGCGACGCCGAAATACCTCAAGGATGATTTTGCCTATCTTTCTTCGTTCCACGATTGATCTCTACATTCCTCTAGTAACTCTCGTCTTTCTATCCTTTTGCATAATTCCAGTTTTATTTCAAACTGGTTTGTCGTCACTAATTTGTGGATCAGACAAGTAACCACCAGAATGCTATTTAAAAAAATGGTCTATTCGCATTTCCTTTGCTAATAAAGTTAGTAAGTATATTTTATATGTATGTAAGTTTATATATAAGTATGTATTAGTACGTAGTATATTATATATTAATAAGTTGTCTCAATGGTTGACTATGATAAAATATCTTGCGGCATTTAATGCCCGCCTTTGTCTTTGTGCAATAAAGTATTAAATAAAAAATAAGTCTTGTTTCAAGCTTACAATATTAGTTCTCGTTGAAAGTAAAAATTGGCATTTGACATTATTGCAAATGGCACATACTTTCAACGAGAACAACAAATAGGTGGTAGGCAGACTGATGGTGGTAATTTGTCCATTCTGCTGGGGCGGGGAAGTATATACCGTTCGTGCCGATAAACCCAGTAAAGTGTATCCACACGTTTCGGGATCAGGCTCGAATTGCCGTCATGTCCAGTCAAGCCGGGATAGTGTTAGGGACTGATGTCAGTCATGAGTGTCTGATTTCAGTTACTAACATTCATGGATCTCGCTCCCCACTTACCATAAGGTGGGCTTAAGGTCACATGTCGTGCTAGTATTTAAAAAATATATATATATCTCGTGATTCTAAAATAAATAGGTCAAACAATATTGTTAATAATACTCGTAGTTATAGTGGTCAAAGATACAAAGACAAACTATTGTTAATAAATATAAAAATGAATGTCTGTGTGTATGTATGTTCCCTATGCATTTCAAAACTATTTGACTGATCGGGATGAAACGTTGGGAATATGTTGTGTGAACATCGGCGAAGGTTTCTGACATAGTACTACTGTTGTCCGATAGGTGGCGCTGATTTGTGGGGCATACCGACCGAGGGTACATTCATTGACTGTGAGTCGGTACGAAATTCGCCGGGTCAGCTAGTATTTTATAAAGCTACCTACAGCCCTCCAGCGCCACCTATTCCACTAACGAATTCACTATTTTGACAATATAGGCTACAAAATCTAACGATATTTTAAATTATTCTTATTTAAAAAGGTTTCAGGCCGTCATACTTTTCTTTTAAAGAATAATTCGTGAATCTTTCTTTCTATATCAGAAAAGGTAAGTAAAAGAAATCCTCAAAGAAGTTCCTGAGAAAATTGTATTTAATTTGAACTCGTTTTCGCTACGTGACGAGAAAATTTAAATGAAGAGTTTTAGTTTTGACCTAATGTTAGTTACCGGTTCCGGTTTTAATACAACACCATCCCACTGCAGCCAATTGATACTACTTTTATCATTAGTCTGTGTCTCTTCACTGCTAACAAATATTTTATTTTTATATTACTTATTTATATATATATATAGAGTGGGATGGGATTTTGAGTTGATTGTTGAAAGCAGAACGAAGAGGGAGGTTGTGCGTAATATATATAAATATATATGTATGTATATATTCATAATACTTGCATGTAGTTTATGTAATTGCTTGGTATGTCGTGTATTTATAAATTAGACTAATATTATTAGATTGTTGCCCGCGTGAATAAACTCATATAAAAAAAGTCTTTGTTGGTTTTTACAATATGTTCGTCGTAAAACGAACGACAGATAACTGGACGCAGTTACGTAAAAATGATCCAATCCAGTTTTTTTTTTAAATTAAATTGTGAATTTAAAACGGGTCCTTAGGATGATATGATCCCTAAAAAAGATCCCTATAAAAATGCCGTTTATGAAATAATCTAAATCGATCGATGGACTTATCTTAATTCCGACTTTAATTGCCTATAACTTAAAATTAACCTAATGTGGATTGGATGCTTTTTGAGAAACTACGCAGAATTCTACCAAGATCCATTTAAGAGTAAAGTAGTAAAGTAGACTCAGATAAATGAATGCCCAGATATTACATCAGTCAATGGTATCTCCCCTTTCAGTCATTGACGTCATTAAATTTAACTTTGTTTCAGAAGAATATTTTCAGTAATTCCGAAATATCTTTACGACTTGGTGTAGCATAAATTGAATTTGCGTTGTCCATAATAGGGTACCACCTAATTAAGTCACTACCTAAAATGAGGTGGAAAATTATATGGCGCCCCAGAGATGTTCCAAATCCAATCCAATCTTACAAACAATTAAAATTTACGTACAAGATTCTCTATTGCTTTTATGACATGACGACATAGTGGTCAGGACAGTAGCTCCAGCACTTCGTTATCGAGTTGAACGACAACTATTCGAGTGATAAAAAAGAGCTTTTATTTGTCGGAACTTTTTTACGTCTCCTTTATTTATTTAAAACTTTATTGCACTATGTACAAGGGGCGGGCTTAATGCCGCTAGGCATTCTCTAGCAGCCAACCTTTGGGACAATGCAGAGAATTTTGATTATGAGGTAGGTGCAAAGGGCTTAAATATGAAACTTATTAAAAATATTAAATAAACTTAATCTAAGATAAAACAATACATATTAATATACACACCAATACATACAAATATGTACGCAATAATACATATACTACACACTATATATATACTACATACAATATATCTTACATACCTACTTTCCCTCTAGTGGGATCACCGTCAATCGTGCTTTTAAACTAATTAATGCCTGTAATTATTTAGATCATGGTTTTCTCCATAATCGGATATATTATATTGATTGTACAATACGTCATTACTAGTTTTTAAAAATAAAATTACCTTAAGATACATAGAAAAGACCATGTGAAGTTATATTTGAAGCAAGTAGGATTTTTGGAAAGGGTCGTTAACGACCCACTGGGAAAATCCAAATATAATGAATTAGAATTAAAACAACACGCTTATTTATCGTAATGCTATAAATCATGTTCTATACATGTTACGTAAATAAATAGTAAGTAGCGGAAAAAAACTTACATGCTAATAAAAAATTAAACAAAAAACAACTGCAATTAGATTTTACAAATTATCTAAAATGACACCGCTTTTATAAAAAATATATAATTAAAACTATGTTGAACGGCTTGCCGATACTCGTAGATATCAACTACGCTATTTATAACAAGTGTTTTTTATTAACAAAAATAATTGAAGGTAGCTGTGTTGAGTCGTTGGCGACCCTTTTGACAAATAAATATATACATTTATGGAGTTTCCATCTCGCTTACTACAGATAGGGGGAAGTGACATGTTGTGCTTGTATAAAAAAATACATATGCCAGCTGACTGCCAAAAATTAACTATAGTTGCATAATTTATGAATGAATTTTGCAAAAATAAATTGTTGCGTTTTAGATAGATACAAAGCCCCTAGCTCGTTCTATTCCAAATTGACCATTTCCGTTCTTTATTTCTATTGACAATGTGCATATTGCGAATATCCTGCCATCTGTTTCGAATATGAGAAAGGTAAGATGGCGAATATAACTGGATTTTTAATAGGGTCTGTCATAGATTAATCTACCAAAATACTTACGAGTACAAGCTAATTAAACCGGGCAGACGCGCGTATGTTAGTTACCGGTTCCGGTTTTAATACAACACCATCCTACTGCAGCCAATTGATACTACTTTTATCATTAGCCTGTATCTCTCCACTGCTGGATGTCGGCCTTATCATTCATTTATTTTTGCAATTAGGCATAGGACAAGAAATTATGTATTCTGTACTTTTATAATAAATATCATTTTATAGTACATATTGGTGTAAATCTTTAGACGAAACGCCTCCTACATGAGTACTAAAATATATAATTGTTAGCCAAAGGTATGGACAGATTTGCCTTATATAAGAGTACTGCATGCGCGGCTAGTTCAGGACTGTTTATATACTTTGGATGAATACTATATGTATTTTAAGCAACACAAAACTTTATGTAAAGTAAAGTTACTGAAGAAGCAACGCTGAGTTCTTTAGTCACTTTACTTCTATAACAGTTGTTGTAAATTTTTGCATGCTTATGGCGTTTTAATGTTAATAAGACCCAATATTGTTTGTTACCATGTTTCCTGCAAATAAATATTTCATTTCATTTCATTGTATCTCGAGCAGTACATGATAACCATCATTTGGGAAAAGAAACAATAAAATAACAAAATTCCAAATACAAAATAACGCTTTATATTATAGCTGCTGTAGATAGGCATTGTCACATTATAAGCAAAGACGACACAATTATAAAAAATAAAATGTCAGTTAAGATAATATCTGCTGTAAAGAGGCATTGTCATTGCCATCGACTTTCTTTAGGTCATCTGTCCGATATGTCGGTCTATCTGGCAGGGGTCGTCCCACTCTACGTCGTTCCGTATGTGGTTTCCACTCTTGAACTTTGCCCCATCGGTCGTCGGTTCTGTGGTAGTTGTGTCCGGCCCACTACCATTTCAGCTTGCTCATTTTAAAAGCTATGCCTTTTAACTTTATACTTTGGTTCTCTGATGAATATCAACGTTTCGAATTCTATCTATCAGAGAAATACCATGCATAGCTCTCTCCATAGCTCGCTCAACGACCTTGAATTTATGGACTACACTCACTGTCAGTGTCCACATCTATACATGTTACCATGTTATATATACAACTAGAGGTCAGCGAAGAAAAAAATATTTAAAATATAAATTAAAAACTACTTACTTAAATAATAAATAGAAACTAAACTATAAACAAAAATATGTATGTCTCTAGAGACGTCCCATCCGAGATAGTCCCAAGGAGACTGGCAACCTTTTCCCTTTGTCAGCGTTCCTGTCTCCAGACCTTTCCATCAGCCAATTTGACAACTCCTTGGCTGACTTTTAACTTTAATCGTAACACACTTTGTTTTGGTATAACCCAGCCTAATCGTTATTAAATTGTCATTAAATTAAAAAAAATCTGCATTAAACATCAGACCCCCGCCAACTTGTCTGGCCAGGCAGCGTGGCGAGTGTAGGCCGAATTCTCCAGAAGTGACATGACAGACTCTGTCTTCCAGGGGCTATGATGATGATGAATAACATGAAATTATTCTAGACAATACTACTAAGAGCAAAAACTAAATAATTTAATCGCCAATATTTTGAGGGTGACTTTGAATTTATACATTTAGCAACCCCCGTTTGAACTTTTTGAAGAAACATCCCTTACGAAAAGACTCGTTATTTCTGGTTCATTTGTCTTGAGAAAATAAAGGGTAAGTTTAATTTAGTTTGTGAAGCTATAAAGTATAATTTATGAGTGTCTTACCATCTGCGGTAATGGACATTTCTATTGTTCACCCAAGATTGCACATTTGAAAACCAATAAACTATAGTTTGCTTGGAAATATTAATTACTTGACCGGCTGGCTTATTTATTTAAAAGTTTATTGCACTATGTACACAGGGCGGGCTTAATGCTGACAGACATTCTCTAGCAGCCAACCTTTGGGACAATGCAGAACAAATCAAAATACAAACTGAAGTAGGTACAAAAGATACGATGAAGATTAACCTAATCTAAATACATATACATACAAATATATCTACAAACTATATATGCTACTATACACTACATACAATATTTACATACGTTGTGAGATCCGTGGTGCATTTCGTAGGCCCAAATGAATCTATGTACCGACGAAACACAACACCCTTTTTAAATTTGTCTGACCGCAAAAGAATGCGATAGTCCTTACAGTTTGTGTCCCGCCATTGCGAGACCAGATTAGTAATTTCCACGACTGATTCTGAGTCAATTACAATTACACGACACAAAAAAAAAATACACACTGAAACAAAAGAAATACAACAGGTTGTTTTCGCGTGTTGATTTATTCAATCCTTCAAAAAGACAACTTCTAATTTAAAATACTCTTCTAATCTAAAATATTGAAGAAAGTTAATAATGCTGTGAAATTACATACATACATACATATCTTCACGCCAAATGCCTTGCGGGGTAGGCAGAGACAATTGAGCGTCACTTGTCACGATCACGACATACCTCTTTCGCTTCATCGACATTCATCAACCTTTTCATACATGCCCATTTGTTACGAAGGCTTTTTAATTCTTTTTCAGTTAGTGTTTTATTTATTTGATCGCGATACGTGTGTGTTGGTCTGCCAGGGCCTCTTTTACCCACAACTTTCGCACTATATACCTGGTTCGTCAATCTTTCTTCGCTCATCCTTTCAACATACCCGAACCATCGTAGCATGCTTTTCCTTATTTTTGTGCCTATGCTTTCTTTTATACCTACCATTTTTCGTATTTCGACGTTACGTATGTGGTCCGCCAAAGTGACGCCGCATAACCGACGCAGCGACCTCATTTCTACTGTCATGCATATTCTGACATATCCACGTCTCGCTTCCATACATAAGTACCAACATGGCATTGTGTATGGCGAGCCGAGCTTTGTCACTTACATTTCGACTGCCGATCAGTGACCCCAGGGCACCGTTAACACTATTTCCCGCGTTCACTCTTCTTTCAACATCCCTATCATACTTCCCATCCGCAGGAAATAAAATTAGTATCAAATTTTGGTTGTCGTCAAATTATAATTTTTAAATTAATATTTAGATGTAAAATTTTTCAATCAATCAGATAGACAGACCCAGTAAAGTTCCACACGTTCCGGGATCAGGTTTGAATTGCCGTCATGCCCAGCCAAGCCGGCATATTGTTAGGGACTGATGTCAGTCATAAGTCAAACAAGCATCGGGCTCACAATGAATATTTGGCAAATATATACTTTTATAATATGTATTTATTAGGATTTAGTTATTTATTAGTATGTAGTGTATGTATTTCTGTAGTATATAGTTTGTTATCTTATTATTTTATATCAGCGCTACTCTTCATCTCATATTCTCCCAAAGGTTAGATGTTAGAAAATGCCTCATAGGCAATAATCTTCGCCTTTGTACAATATTTTTCGTGCAATAAAGAATTAAATAATAAGTGTCTAATTCCAGTTGCTACATTCATGGTCCTCGCGCGCCACTTACCATCAGGCGGGAGCAAGGTCACATGTCGTGATAGGTATTAAATGGCGTGTCTGTCTGTCTGTACATATTACATAATAAACCACTTATTTCTATTAGTAAAGACTATTTTAATTTTATAACGTACTCTCCGAGGTACGGGAACGGTGGTGTTGTATATCGAAATGACCGTAAGAAAAGTTTATTTCTCATTGGTACATGCTCAAACAGCGATCTCTTGGATTTCTCGACTTTTTTATTTTGTCGACTTTCGGGTTGCACATAGGCATGTAGTCTACCTTAATTCTGACTTGCCTGGTGGGTTACTGCTGTACCAGGTATTGTATTCTCATAGGTACTGATAACTTAATTTAAAAGGTTATTAATTGATCGTTGTGGTGCAGTTTTGTATATGTTTTATTTTGTAAATCTGATATAGCTGAGTTTTCCTTGCAGATTCCTCTCTCAGTCAGATTAAACATTAACAGGTCACTGGAATTTGCTAAGCTGCTGGTCTTCTGCTAACAGCTTACTTATTGGACCACTTTGCTGCTTAGTCTTCTACTAGCAGGAGTAGAATCATTCAAAATAATTAAATTAATGACGTTTCATAAATGCCTGCAATAGGTTTACGTGAATAAAGATATTTTGACTTTGACTTTGAAAAATTTTAAGGAAAGCGATTTTAGAACCGATCCACCACCGCTATTAATAAAGTATTTGCCTAAAGAAATACTTTTTTATACCGGTATGAATAAAGACGTCGACGCGTGACGAGTTCCACAGTTCGTTAGGCCCTGACTGGCACAGATTACCCACTCGGAACTCCTTAGATATTCCTAATTATTTCCGTCGGAACAGAGAAATACACGTTTTTAATAAAATTAACACATTTAACACAAACAGTTGGACAATTATTTTTTATGTACTTTCTTACCGAGATTGAACTTAACTGATTTAAGGAACATTATGGTTAGTTACTTTTTGTGACTTCCGCAATAGTAATGGGGTGTATCACTAACTTTTTATCACGATAGATGGCGCATGATAGATGGTACCTTATATAACTGTCAGTTGCATAAAAAACTTGTATCTTTACTACGAAATTTATTATTTTCTGGATATTATGCCGAAGTGAGCAGCTTTTAAGTGTACAAATCGAGATTTCTAAGCAAAATCAAAGATATGGTGATCTCAAAATTGCCGTTCTATTAATAAAACCTTTTTTCTTTTTAAAGACGGTGTGCGCTTTCATTAATTAGTCGTTTAAGGTAGGTAATGTTAATTTAAAATACATTGTTTTGTTATAAAAATTAAAAACTACATAAACATTTAAAAATTGATGCGATAGAGGTGTAAAACAAGGTACCATTGCCGCTAGCGACATCTAAAAAAAGCTTTGCCTGATACACCCCATTGGTAAGGTAATGGTGGCTCTGGAAACCCACCACTTCGTTAATGAAGTCAGAGCTTGCGTCATAATTCATCATCATCAGCCTATGTCTCTCCACTGCTGGATATAGGCCTCCCCCAAGGCCATTTCACACGATCTTTTTCCACCCTCATCCAGCCCCCACCAGCGACCTTTTTCAGGTCATCCGTCCATCTGGCGGATCTGACTCTGCGTTTTCCTGTACGTGGTCTCCACTCCAGAACTCGTTTACTCCATTGGTCATCGGTTCTGCGACAGACGTGTCCGGGCCATTGCCACTTCAACTTACTAATTTTAAAGGCTATGTCGATAACTTTAGTTTTCTGACGGATGTCTACGTTCCGGACTCTATCCATCAGAGAAATACCAAGCATAGCTTTTTTTTTAGGCAACATATACTGGTATTTATTCGAAGGAAGTAAAGTACAATGATTGAAAAAAAAAAAAACTTACTGTTCCACTAGTTTTAAACGTCGGCTATGGTATAATAACAGAGGTTGTTGGAACCTGCTTGTAACATAATTTTCTGAACCATAGACCCTTTAAAATACACATCTTCACGCCAGATCCCTTGCGGCATAGGCAGAGGCAATTGAGCGCCACTTGACACTTCTGGCCTACCAACGAGAGACCACTTTCTAGAGAAGTACTCCTGGAGGAGAGCTGATGCAGTCGAACCCATCCCCCTAGGTTCGTGACCCACACGGGCGCTGTAACACTAGTAAAGGCGCCCAGCACTAAGAGTGCATGAATTACCGACGGGTGGTTACCCGCTGAGATTCTGCAGGGAATAACGGGCTTATGCCCCCATACCCAACCCAGGCCCATTGGGAATCCGGGTCTGGACGACCCCTTTGTAACTGTAAGGTGCTTTGTCCAGTCAACCCGTGACCACGGTCAATGGAAGGTTTAATAATAAAAAACAATTAGATTTGATTGTACGCAAGTTTTTTTTTTTTATTATTGAATTACTCGTATATTTGTTGCTAATTGTTCCTCTGTCTCACTTTTCAAAATTTCTTAGCAATCGCAATAGATTTACCGTGCGGGTGTAGTGTCCATCGTCTGTAGGAAGAGAGGACAATAATATTTCGGGCTTGTAACCGACACAAGCTGGGTTAAGGGTACCATTTTAATGTTTGTATATTTTTGAAAACGGTTTGTATATTTGAAAAAGGCTAGAGCAGAGCCATCGCACCCGGTCTTGTATTTATTACAAAACTATTGTTTGTGTAATTGTATAACCCATACATTGTAACATCCGCTCATAGACAAGTATTATAAAGACCGACGGATGATAGATAAACTAAAAACGTTTAGGGCCAATGTATTTTTATTATTATACACACTAAGAAAAATGTATTTAAAATAATACATTATCGTGGATTAACTGACTAATCAATCTCAACCGATTACTAATTTGCTTTCTTATTCTCATTTATTTACTCTTCCACGCGCGATAATACGCTCACCATCCACCATTCCAACCCTCTCTCTACCCAATAAATATTAAAAATATTAGTCTATCGGTTAAGACTGTAAATTCAGACGTTGTACGGGTTTGATTCCTGGTCGGAACACTATAAATTAATTTATGATTTTTGTCGAGTTTGGTATGATTGCCACTTGTCATGATGGACCTATAGTAAAGTCGGCTAAATGTGAATCCGCTTCTTTAGAAAAATCGTGATTGTGTCGTAATGATAGCTTTTGATGATAATGACTTTTTATGACAAATGTACGTAAGAAAAGTGTATCTCTCCATATGGTACATTCCTTGACTATACGTCTATTGCGATTCATGTATAATTTCATTAAGTTCCAGTGAGGCGTTTTAATCAAAAAATCTCGAGCCCCCGGCAATTGTACAAATGAACAATTCTGATTTTAAAACTTTTCAATTTGAGTACGTTAGTTTGTTATTTTGGACAAACAACACGCGTACGACAAAATTAATTAGTTCCATCAATCATTTAATGAATGAACTTGGTACGAGCACCGGCCTTCAAAATCAAAAAGAACAACTACACCATTGCTATCCAAACTCTTTTTTTTTTTTTAAGAAACATGTTTAATTTACGATTTCGATTGATAACTTTATGTGCTTGGTCTTTGCTTCAAATTACTTAAACACCAGTAAAATTTAATGTTACCCAAAAATAAAATAAAATGGTTATCAGAAAGGAAACAAGAGAAAAAAAAGGTTTATCAGTCACAAAAAACACAAGCAGTCATTTTAAATTACAAAAATATGTTGATAAATATTGATAAATAGGGAATCAGCTCAACAATGCTGCAATACTGGGTCATAGCACTGATAGATTCTTACATAATGTAAAGTTTATACTCGTAAGTAAGTAAGTGATAAATTAAATTAGTAATTACTGAAATTAGGAGGAAAACTGTAAAATAATTAAAATACATTCAAAAGGTATTTAATAATAAATAAAGTTTATTGAAACAATTACATATTTTTTTCTTATAAATATGGACTTAACTTAGGGAACAGTTATGTAACAAATAGTTAAAACCCTGACTCCAAGACTAGTTGGGCTGTGTCCTAGAAGTCAGTGCTCTCCCTAGGAACTCCGAAAATAAATTCACAACATTGGTAAGAAAAATAAACAATAGTAAAAAAGAGAAAAATAAAATCAGTTAATGGTGAAAAAATAAAAACAGTAGCAAAATTACTTATTTACTCAAACGGGATGTAAAAGGGATACCTGTGACGTGTTTTACAGAATGTACTAAAAGGTATATTTCCTAAAATATCTGGACAGTCGACCTTTCCCTATTGTCTCTCTCTTACTCTTATTCCCTATACAAGTTGATAGACAGCATTTCTCATAAGTACACTCCCGAGTTCAAAAACCTTTAAAAATATTAGATTGTGTGAGAGGGATGCAACATCGTTAAACGCTCTTAACAGAAGTTGAAAAGCTATTAGTTTAGCTACTTTTTGTAAAAGTGCCTACCTACTAACAATAAGTATTTTTGGTTAAAAAAACTCGTATCATTTCCAGCCAATAATAAACATTAACAGAAAAGGTAAATGTTTAAAAAACTTTTATTCTACAGTTTGAGATCCACTGAACTAGACAATAGTGTCAAAAAATAAATGTAACGTGATTCGTGCATTGTCATATCGCAACCCTTCTCTTTGAGGAATTGTCAAAAAATCAAGTTTGGTCGGCCAGAGTTGTGATGACGTGAACAGTATAGGCGGAGTTGGAAGGGGCTCAATATTTTTACATTTTACCATTTTTTGACAGCTTGAATAAGTTCAGACCATTTTTATTTTTTACTAGCTGACCCGGCAAACTTCGTACCGCCTCACAGTCACACAATTTGAACAGCTCGTCTCTGTAGGACATTGAGAGCATCTGTGAGGTACTTGGCGGAACCATCCCGAAGGTGAAAACAGTATTCCACGCATGATCTGATCTGTGCTTTGTACAGTAACAGTCTGATTGAAGGCGGGAAAAACCACTCCACCTTGTTCAGTATTCCGAGCTTTTTTGACGCTGTTTAGATAATGCTCTCAATGTAGTTCCGGGCTGTAGATCCAGCGTGGTGCCCTGAAGAGTGGGGGGGAGAAGAGAAGGGGTCTTGTTGGTATTAAACTGGACAAGATTTTGGACACCCCACAAATATATTTTGTGAAGTGTGTACAAAATACTTCCCCGCCCCAGCAGACTGGTCCATTTACCACCATCAGTCCGCCTACCACCTATTTGTTCTCGTTACAAGTATGTGCCAGTTGCAATGATGTCAAATGCCAAATTTTACTTAATTGAACTAATATTGTAAGCACGACATGTGATACCGCTTTCACCTGATAGTAAGCGGTACGCGACTTTCAAGAATGGGAGCAACTGATGTCAGCCACTGACGATCTACATCAGTGTTTACCATTACGTCGACCTGCCAAGATGCTTTTTCATCCTTCCCATGAAGGACTCCAGGTTATATAGGATTGGAGTAACACACTGGCTGGTTGGTAGATCATTTCATATCTTCAGCGTGCGACACATTTAAGAGTAGAGCTTGTCGCTACGGCATGGGAGTTCATATTTCTGAGGACGAAGGCGATTTTTTAGCAGTCTATGGATTTACCGTGCGGGTGTCAAGCCTCCGCGCTATAGCCAAATAGAAGAGTTTGACGTCCGTAATCTCTAGCGGAGTGGTTAGAAACCACGCTTTTAAGGAAGCAGGTTTATATTTAGCCAACTTTTCTATAGGCATATCATGGTAGGTATCAAGCTCGTCGATGCTTCTAGCGTGCCAGACTAACAAGGAATCGAACCGGATACCTCCTCGTCTAATAATAAAAGTTTGTGAAGAACGTAGTATGTCAAAATCATTTATACATTAAGGATGTGTGGAAGTGTAATAAAAATACGTTTTAGTTTATAAAAAACGTTCCACATTTTTTTGTGTTAATTTTATAATAATTCGGCAAAGATAGCGCTTTTTTTGTCAAAGGTCTAGTCATTCATCATATTAACAAAATGATTTACATTTGTATAGAGAATACAAGTTGGGATATGACAGCAATCCATCACAAGGCGACAATGCGCACGCGCCCTCCGCGACCTTACGCGTCAGTCCATAGAGAAAAAAAAAGTAGACTGGCCTAGGCGCATCTATGTATAACATAAAAAGCAGTGCATCCAACAGATAAACCTGTATAATTAAATAAAACCAATAAAACACTTAGTAACTTTTTCACTTTAATAATTACGCCCTTGACAAAGTGGTCGTGGTTGTCATTTGAGCATTAATGAGCTTACATAAACATACATACATGAACATTACGGTTTATCCATAGCAGAACAACCCTGGTCATTTCACATTTTGCAATTCTTAAGCAAATTTTTTAAATGCC
The DNA here is from genome assembly GCA_910589645.1 of Tinea semifulvella. Classification (NCBI taxonomy): domain Eukaryota; kingdom Metazoa; phylum Arthropoda; class Insecta; order Lepidoptera; family Tineidae; genus Tinea; species Tinea semifulvella. Next base: position 12,191,989 of record OU342599.1, read on the forward strand.
AGTTCTTCTCTGTTTGTAAGTTCTGTGGATGAGTTTCCGCTTTGACTGCGCAAGCGACTTGCCATGTCAAATGGTAAGAATTGAAAATGTATAAAAGTGCTTTATAACACATTAATAAAAATATGGTGTGCTGAATCTTGATAGTTTAATATCTTTAGAAAATATAAACTCTAATTTAATTTAATTATTTCATCATCGTCATCATCACATCACATCATCGCCTGTTTCTCTCCACTACTGGATATAAACCACTTCACACGATCTCCTGCTACCCTTATCCAGCCCCCACCAGCGGCCTTTTTTATGACATCCGTCCATCTGGCGGAGGGTCGTCCTACTCCGCGCCTTCCTGTATATAGTCTACTCCAAAAGCCGTCTACTCCATCGTTCATCGACATATTTTTATTACAGCCCCAGGACTTATACTATTACAGTCCCAGACCTCTACTGTTGGTGATGGGCCTTCCAGAACATATAACTGGAGAATTTGGCGTACACTCGCCATGGTGGTTAGACGGGTTGGCGAGGATCTGATGTCAATTTTTAATGACAATTTATTAACGATTCCACAAGTGATTAGTGGAATCGGGACCGACGGCTTAATGTGCTCTCTGAGGCACGGGAACGGTTGCGTTGTAAATCTATGACAAATGATTATCATTGAGACATGCTGGGGGTTTGAACTACCTTTGGATGTTAAGAAAACCGTTCTTACAACCGAGCCACCGCCGCGATTTTGTTTATTGTGCATTTTTTTTCTTGCTATCTATCTAATGTTATAACTCATATAAAATTAGTATTATTACAAATTAATATTGGCAAGCATTTTTTAATTTATTATATAAATATTTTTAACAAATAACATATGTCCATTTACTACATTAAAATTACACTTTTTTATTCATAACAAATTTTAAATAACTTAGCCATAGATACTTTTAAGAAACCCCTGATTACCGACGGACCCAACTAAGGATTACTATCGTGATAATAATTAAACTTAATTGATGAAAATAAACTTATTTCTTATTGGTTTAGGTATAAATCAAATCATTTATTTCCTTTGGATAGTACACAATACATGGATATTGTCAATACATATTTGTTTCTACGATACTAAAGTAATAAAATATACTATCAGCAGCCATGCCTGGACCTAATCTAACAGCAATACAATAATAATAAATAAACCATTGTTGCCATAAGCGAGGATTTTGCTTTTATTTGCAAACAATCTCATAATATTTATGTCCATAAATATAAATTCATGACTGTAAAATGTAAAATAATTATTATTCAATTTAATTTATTTATTTTATAGTATCAAGCCCTTTTATTCCTACAAAACGCGAGATAACCATGTAAATATAAACAAAATGAGAAAGCTCGTCTCTTATCATTATTGTCACAAAATTTATTCAAAATCACAATGCTCGCGTCCTCTGCCGCCTGCTTTAATAAAAATAAAATTTGCATACGTCCCGCCCTTTCAGTTTTATCTAACGGTGCAGTATACGACATATTATTTCAATTGACAACACTAAAAATATATAATCGAATCAAAGAATTAATTTCCTTTAGTTATCTTGTAACAACTTGGATATTATCAGCAATAAAACAAAGACTTATACAATAAAAAAACCGTAAAAGCTAATAATTCAGATTTATGTGTGTTATAATAACATTAATGCTACAAGTTAATTGTAATTTAATAACTACTAGTAAATCAACACTTCATCCCATTTGCAGTCGAAACTATGGTCCGAGGAGGCTCTGGCGTTCTCTCGTGAGTTTGGTAAGAAACTCCACTTGGCGACGGGTGACCCTTTGAGTAGAGAATATGTCGCTCAAAGGGTCAGCCTCCCCGTTCAACGGGGGAACGCAGCAAGTGTCCTCGGCACACTACGCCCATCGGACGGATATAATTTTAGTTTATATATATTTTTTTGTTTTATTTGTGTTTTATTTAATGTTAGGTTTCTTTTCATTATTTAATAATGTAATTATTTTATACTGTTTGTATATTACTTCGAATAAACATTTTTATATTTGGCACATAACTACTCATTATAAGATCGTGGCTGCAAATGGGCCGTGTCAACTATATATTAATTTATTGGAAAACTAACAGTTCATAATAACTAATTACATAATCAAGCATACTCGTATCTACAGAACATTATTATGTTTATAGGAAGCTATGAAAGCAAGCTTACAATTAAATAATAAAGAAAGAAAGCAAGTAGTAAGAAAGACTACATATAAGATGGGACTACGAGTATATACGTAGTAATATTATATAAACGTAAAATACGTCAACGACACATCACTAGTCCGGATTATGGAATGCCCTAATATCACTTACACTCACTCAATGAAATCAAAATAATTTATTTCCGTATGGTTAGCACGTAACACTTGGATATTGTCAATACATACAAGCCAATGAATAAAAATAAAAAAAAACAAATAAAAATATTACCATTGACCATGGCTGGACCGAACCTAACATCAATACAATAATTAAAACTAAAACATTGTTGCCATAAACGAGGAATTTGTTTTTACTTACAGCTAGATACTTAATATTAAATTCGTGGCTGTAAAAAGGCCATATCAGCTTACAATCTAATAATAATTATGTCCATAAATATTAATTCGTGGCTGTAAAAGCCGTGTCAGCTTACAACTACACAAGTATAATATTAATGTCAAATAAATTGATAAATTACATGTCCGCTTACAATCTAAAAAATAATTGCTATGTCCAAATTAAACATATTATATTCGTGTCATAAGCAAGGTAATTATAATAATAAGGTAACTTAATAACTACTTAATATAAATTCGTGGCTGTAAAAGGGCCGAGTCAGCTTACAATGTAAATAATAATAATATGTCAATTAAACATATATTCGTAGCTGTAAAAGTGCCGTGTCATCTTATATTCTAAATAGCATTAACAATAATTTATATTCGTGCCTGTAAAGAGGCCGAGTCAACTAACACTAAAAAACGAAGTCCCCCGCCGCGTCTGTCTGTCTGCCTGTTTGCGATAAACACAAAAACTACTGCACCGATGTTTATGCTGTTTTCACCAATAGATATAGTGGTTCTCGAAGAAGGTTTTGGTGTATAACTTGTTAATTTTTTGTATATACATATTAACGATATTTGTTAGAGGTGTCGGAAAAAAATAAGCCTGAGAGCTTTCAACGAAAACGCTGCCTCAACCCTTTGAGATATAACAAAATAATGTTTCGTGGAATTGTGTATCTTATAAAGGTCTACAGAACAATACGTGATTGCATATGTCTATCTCTTAGGTATAACATACTATATCTATTTTTATACAAAAAAAAATGGGCAATTATAAAGCGGTAATTGAAAAGCTATTTACATAATTACGGTTTAAATCCTTATTATTATAAATACGTTAGTTAATATGAGAATTTAATGTAAATATTTTTTTCCTTTTACACCATGCAAATTAAACGAATACCTTAGGAGATATATCAATATCAAAATAAAGCGGAACAAAATTAATTTCGTAACAAAAAACAGCTATACTGTACCTACTCCTATATAATAAACTTAATTCGTAGATCATTTGGAAAGTAAGAGCTAAGCTATTGTTAAGCGAGCCACGTTCCGTTCTGCAATTAGTTATTTTTTGTGTCATTTCTTCCCAACTTTTATTACTCGCTCATGTCGACCAAAATGTTGGGAAAATGCTACGCGTTCGGTTTACGTAACGTTATAGTTAATAGAAGTAAAAACTTACTTCGTTTGGCGAGTGTTATTCAATAGCTTTATCTTTTTTTTCAAACTACCTGCATTTTATGTATTATTTTATATTTGCAGTTGCATTTGTTTGTTATGTACTATTGGTTTTAAATACACAAAAATATTAAAAAATATATTTAATAAAAAGTAGACAATCTCAAAAGTCTATTCTCTCTTTCCCACATACCAATGACCAGGCAACCGTACGGTGAATCCATGCTAAAGAAGTAGACAAAAGAAGTAAATAAAATGTTATTTACGGAAATAAAAGTAAATTTTAGTTGAGCGTAACTGAGATAGTGTCATAGTTAAAAAAATACCACGATGAACTCTAATAACGTTTGCAGCTAAAGAATAAGAATTCAGTTGGAAAATAAAACAACGTGTGGTATATAATCTAAAGGATTTGAATCTACAAAAATATTTGCATACATTTTAATGCAACAAAAAAATATACTATAAATGGTTCACCACCTCGTTGTCGCTCCTGTTTTGCATTTTTTTTAGTGAAAACTAGCTGTTTAACCAGGTTTTGCCTGTTAAATATTGAGATCGGAGAAAGATCTGAGGGCAGTTATCATATCGTGTCACTTCATATGAATATTCCCATGTTGCAGCTTTACCCATGAGCATTGCATCGCATTTGAGTCATTTAGACCAGGTTTTAGTTTAGTTTTAGTTTCTTTTTTACTTTTATCTTTGCATTGTTTATTATTTAGGTTTAAATTTTGCTAACTCACCCCAATCAATGTAGAAAATTATATGTTCTTAGTGAGTACTTTTTATGGAATCTGGCTCACATATTGTTAATATCTGTTTTTAAATGCTTACTTTAGCCATGATCTCTGTTTGTATTCCAAATGTTAATTAAAGAAATAAATGTTCTAAAAAATTAAATAAGATAGGATTGAAGTTGATTTTTAATTCTTGATTTATTTATTATTTATTAAAAACTTTATTGCACAAAGTACAAAGGCGGAGTTAATGCCCGTAGACATTTTCTGACAGCCAAACCTTAGGGACAAATTAGAACATTTATAGGTGCAATGAAATAAATATTAATAGTAGGATAAATTCAACATAATTATATACTTTAACATATACTGTAATATCAATATACTAAATACTAATACATACACAAAAATATACATATATACACTTATTAACATTGTTGGGAGCTATTTAGAAAGTGTGGATGTGGAAAACTCGTATTTTTAAACGAAGATCTGGTAGACGCTTGCCTTATGTTTACAGGGAGATTGTTCAATAAATTTGTGGCAACAACTGTAAAAGAATTTGAAACAAATCCAGAATGATGCAAGAGAACAGAAAGAAGTGAGTTGTGAGAAGAACGAAGGGATTTGTCGTGAAACGAAGAAAGATAGGCAAGTTTATCCTTGAGGTATTTCTTATATTATATATTATTTATATATATTTCTTTTAATAGCTGAAGGTGCATTAAAAAGCATCGAAACAAATGGGCATGTATGAGAAGGTTGATGAATGTCGAAGAAGCGAAAGAGGTTTGTCGTGATCGTGACAAGTGGCGCTCAATTGTCTCTGCCTACCCCGCAAGGGATTTAGCGTGAAGATATGTATGTATGTATTTATTTTATTATATATCTTGAAGTTTTCTCGGATTTTTCCTATGACCGATTAAAAAGTTAATATCAAAGTGAATACCTTGACCTTGAATTATACAAAAACGTCATCACTCACGACCTAGTCGGTAGACATAGAACGGATGTTGGAACTTTAGAAATGCACTCTTCCTCCCTTCCCCTGGCCGCACTCATGGATGAACTGGATGTCAAAACGGCCTAATCTTCTTATAAAAACATGCAATTACTGTAAAACAACGGCGTCATCTAAGAACAAGCAAGTCAAGAAAAATCTTCTGAAAAAGTTCTGCCAAGTGAATTATGTTTTTGCCACATTAATATTCTTTCAAAATGTTAATACGAATAAAAGTACTATTCGGAGCTTGACGAATTTTAACTGGCCTAATTCCACAGGTGAAACGATTTGGACACAAAGGTAGTATGGTGACTGGGAATAGAGGGCGTATTATTAGAAGAAGAGCGAAGAATCTTCTCATGTGTTACACCAAGATACGTAAAATAATCCTTCAAATTAAACGGAGTGTAGGCGAGACAAACAGACAAAGCTGCTTTTACATATATAATATTAGTATGGATATTGTTAAAAAAATACTCACATCTCCGATTGCAATGCACAGCCCTTTATTTAAGTTTTTTATTTCATTTGGCATAATAAATCTACATTATAATATTCAACTGTTTATTTGTTACATTTGTTAGGGTTTCCTTGTTTTACCAACCCACCGCAACTCGAGTGTTTATATGCGATGAATAAATTATAATCTGCATAATTGTAAATTATAAAATGTTTGTCTGCACAACCCACTAAGGAAGGAACTTCTTTTGTGGGGTGCGCACGGGCAAGTAGCCTATCTTTTCTTCTCTTCGCTGATTTTCTGTCCTTTTCTTCGCTCTTCTCTTTCTTTTTTTTGCTGCTTTGAGATTCGTGTTGAGCGTGCCGGGTCCAATGGATTCATCATTGCATATTTCAGTTGACTATACTATAGGATAGTATAGTGTCATTTCTTCAGTGTCATTGTTAATAATAATAAAATCACTTATTTCTAAATGTTGATCGTTTGTTTGTTATAATGTATCCGTAATGTATTACAGCTTACAGGCCACTTTAAAATTAATTAATTTTCGTCACATACATTTATAAATAGGTATGAAAGAAAGCATAGGGACAAAAATAAGGAAAGGCATGCTCCGATGCTTCGGGCATGTTGAAAGAATCAGTGAAGAGAGTTTGACGAACCAGATATATAATGCGAAAGCTGTGGGTAAGAGGCCCGGGCAGACCAAGACTCACATATTATGATCAAATAAATAAAACAATAGCTGAAGGTGCATTAAAAAGCCATCGAAACAAAAGCGCATGTATGAAGAGGTTGATGAATGTCGAAGAAGCGACGTCTACTACTAACTAGTCTTTTAATATTAACAGCAATCTGTCTTGGAAAATGTATCGTCAAAATATATCGTATTAGTTACAAGTACCATGACAATGTTTATTTTTAACTAAGTGATAAAAAACGTGACAAGAGGTTTAACAATCCACTTTCAAAATTTCATATCATTCACCGCCTTTGTCATTTGAAAGTTTTATGTATTAGGGGTTTTTGAATTTATCGATACGAATTCGCCATATCACTTTACACCTATTGATAGTTTTATTTTACAATGGCGGGTCCTACGTATGTACGTATCACAACCCATTTTAAAAACCTAGTATCTGATTAGTTTTTATTTATTATTTTTTAATATGTTTAAATATGTTTACATGTAGGACATAACACCACGTCTGCCGTGTTCTTTCGTGACAAGAGGGCTGGCTCTTTCTTCGCACAAGGAATTAGTATTGCAACTCAGCGGGGAAATGCCAGCATAGTTGGGAATTATATCCGTATCTACCATTTTATTTTTATTTAGTATTTTTTTTTTAATAAATGATATATATTTATGTGTGTGTATGTATTACTGTTTGTCCGTCTATCACATCTATATTATTTGACCGATTAAACAATATTTCATACAAAACCTTAAATTAAATTAACTATAACTATACAACAAAACCTATATTCAACCTAAAAAAAATAGAAAAAATAATAAATAGAAAATAAAAAATTAAATACTTACAAAAAAATAGCTCCTCCAAATCGCTGTCTTGTGGCATGGTGCCCAACACACTAGCAGCATTTCCCCTTTGAATTATGATACTTAATTTTTGTGAAACTTGACCGATTTGGATGAAATTTGGAAAAAAAAATCTTCGGAAATTCTAACTTCATCTTATGACCACGATGTGTGACTCCACAGTCATATAGTATATCTGTCGTCTGTATGTTTTATTTACCTGACCTGTGACCTGTATTACTGAACTGATTTTTGGCAGAAATAATTCTGAATTTCAAAAAATGGATATGGTTTGTAAGACTTCAAAATCTAAATGGAACGTGACCCTACGGACATCAATTTTCGTTGACCACAAATGGATGCACCAAAAAAGTTGCAGTCCGCGTGCCATTGACACGTAATCTTTGTTTTAATAAAAATAAAATCCTAATGAAGAATAATGGCTGGATGGAGCCGCTGTTGGCAAGGAATCATGGAAGAAAGGTAAAAGCGTAAATTTTTAACTTGCATTTATTTTAGTTAAACGTGAAATGAGGACCTGTCTTTAGTGCAGCGACTAAGTTGTTTTTTAAATTGAGCAGCGAATTATCTACAAGTGTAGGGAACTCGCCTTTATAGGTTAAAATGTCCACCCTTTAGCGGATTACAGTGATCTATTTATCGAACCCATGACGTCGCGTGCGCAACCATAGTCAAAAATTAATCGCGTGTAAAAATTTGCCATTGTCATAATCGTAAATTATGAAAGCAATAACAACAGAGTTTACGCCATGGACTTTTAACACTAGGACCGGGCCTATACAATATTATAAATGTAAAATGCTTTATCTGTCTGTATGTTATTGCATTCGTCATTCGGGAAACTCCGGCACATCCTCTCATCGTCTATACCACAATGTTTAAAGATCTTTAACCAGTAATGTCCTACGGAGCAGAGACGTGGATACTAAAACTGGTCTATAAATTCATGGTCGCTTAGCGAGCCATGGTAAGAGGTATGCTTGGTATATCTCTAATGGATAGAACTTGCTAGGCGACCTTGCGTGGTGTAGGCCAAATTCTCCAGAAATATGTTTTGGAAGGCTCATCTCCAGTCTCCATCAGAGAGAGACTAAGACCTGTAATGATGAACAAGCTGCTGGTCCTTGTATCATAGTCAAAGATTCAAGCATTTTGTGACGCTTCACAGAAGAAACATAAAAGCTCTTAGCAAGGTATATTTTGTTTTTAAATAAAATCCATTATGAGATTGGCAAATATATGCTCTGTCCATTGGTATTGTTTGCAATTCTATCTATTTTGTTAGCTTGGGTAAAAGAAAAGTATTATTACGACCGTAATCTGTTGTAGGGTGAACACATTATAAATATAATCAGCTAATTAAAAACTTCGAGCGGCGGTGGTCTGGTTATTAGAACGCTTTACTTCAATAAATAAAAAAAAACCAATAAACCTTAAATTAAAAATGAAATTTGTATTAAAACTGAAAAGAAAAAAAAAAGTTTAGGGGTTCCGTCGCCAAAATAGTTCGAGAACCGCTGAACTACACCATCGAAGTAATTATATGATTTATACCCATATAAAACATAGTGGCTTTAACAGTTGGGAGCCATTTTTCTCGGTTTCGTCACTTTAGACATATTTTATAAAGAAATGATCAAAAACTGGTTTAAAACTTAGCTTTGCGAAGTAGAAGTTGATACTGGAGGAGTTCCAGCAAAATATTTGCACTCAGTATTTGGTTGGGTAGGGACCTCTCCCTTAGTGGAATGGTATATGGTGAAAGTCTTATTGCGCAATAAAATAAAAAAGAAAGGCCTCCTTTGTAATTCGCAAGCCCGAGACACTATTCTTCTTACACGATGAACCCGCACCCGCACGGTGAATCCATGCAATGCTTAGAAATTTGTCTTCTCTCGCTGCCTCCATGGTCTTGCGGTTAAAACGCCTAGGTACCGGGTTCGATTCCTGGTCGACACAATATATTTTATTCATTAATGTGTGGTATTACTTAATTCTGGTACGCTAGTCATTGACGAGCTTGCCACTTGTCTCGATGGACTAGAGGTAATGTTGGTTAAATGTGAATCCGCTTCTTTGAAAAAGCGTGGATTTTGACCACCCCGCAAGGAATGTGGTATGTAATTTACCTTCTCAATATGTCATGTAACTGACAGTAAATATCGGAATCTACTATTTTTACAATATAACGTTTGAGGCTAAAGTAATAGATATCCGCCGCAGCTTTATTACAAAAAATTACCCTATATTTGCTTACAACACAAAAAGATATTATTTTAAAGGTATGTCGTCACAGTAGCGCACACGGACATTCCGCACGCATCCGGCAAAGTGGAGTGGCACGTGCCTCCTTATTAAATTAAAGAAAACAACCGGTTCGCTGTTAGGGGCGTTTAACGGATGCGAATGAAATGTAAAAAAATGTCGTCGAATGACGAAACGCGGTAGTATCCACAATCAGAGCTGATTCGAATAGTGGACGACACTACATTGTCTAAAACTCTCGAATTGCTGCAGCTTTGCCTAGATGTGCGTGTTCTACAAGCTAATCTGCGGTGAGCGTAAGAGCTCCACAACCTTACCCCTTTTCCTCTATTCCGCAACTGAACCAAAATATGCACACAAGCAAAGTTTTGGCACTCGTACATCTTTAGCACAAAAAAGATGTGGAATGCTCTTCTAGCCTCCACTTTCCTATAACTTTAAGTCGTTTAAGCGAAGTGTGAAAAAGCATCTAGTCAAGCCGGCATAGTGTTAGGGACTTATATCAGTCATGAGTGTCTGATTTCAGTTGCTAATATTCATGGACCTTTTACGACATTTACCATCAGGTGGACGCAAGGTCCCATGTCGTGCTAGTTTAAAAAAAAAATACACCGTAGATACTATCCCTACATACTCTTACATCTGTCGCACGCTGAAGATGTGGAATGCTCTCCCAGCCAGTGTGTTTCCCCATTCCTATAACCTGAAGTCCTTCAAGTGTGAAAAAGCAACTTAATAGTACGGAATAGTGGTAGGGACTAATGCCGGTCGTCTGAGCCTGGCGTCAGTTGCTCCGTAACGCTGCCGTGCAGTGGGCGCGATGCCACATGTAGTGCTCAGTATATGAAAAAAGTTATAAAACATTGCAAACATCAAGGCCAAGGGCAAGCTAACTACTTGATAGACGTAGTGATGTCCTATATGGTGTTGAAGTTTTTAGTAATCGAATGATCATTCTCGATGCATTCTTTTATTTTTTAAATTAACTGAAAACTACAATATACAAAAACAATACAAAATATATATACTCGTATATTCATAAAAGTTCACTTAAAAGATAAGCATCATCACCGTTTTCCTTTCGGGGTGGTCAGAAACCACGCTTATAAAGAAGCGGATTCACATTTAGCCAACTTTACTATAGGCCAATCATGACAAGTGGCAAGCACGTCTCTAGCGTACCAAACTCGAGAAATATTACAAATAAATTAAATATTAATTAAATTTTATTTATTTAAATTAATATATATTATTCTATCCCGACCAGGAATCGAACGCGGTACCTCCGAGTCTAAATCCACGGACTTGGCCGCTTGACTACGGAGGCAGTGAAAAGATTTTGAATTATATGCCGAACTTTTTAAAACTTAAACTATAATAGACCGTAAATGTAGGTTTTTTTAAATGATTATATTTGCAGATAGTTTTGCCATCAGACAGCAGGAAGGGCCCTGTTATCGTCTCGGTCCAGGTGGGTGTGATTTGGGCCTCGTTAGTGAGATATGGCTAAAGTAAATTTAAAATTAATTAGCACTAATAGAATCATCATTAACTGCTAAGTGGGAGATTAAAGATAGCGTTAGTTTTAACGCTTTATGAGATAACTTTTTAAAAGCTTTTACTAGCAAGCAACAGATGGCTAAAGTAAAAAAAAACTAAAGTGTCATCACAACACTTTTTAATGAAGCGAATTCACATTTAGCCAACTTTAATATATGCCCATCATCACAAGTGGCAAGCTCGTCGATGTCTCTAGCGTGCCAAACTCGATAAATATCTTTATAATTAATTATTAAGAGTTATGAGTCAGACAGACAGCGGAGTCATACAGGCCCGGATGTTCAATGGGCCTGGGTTGGGGATGGGATAATCTCCCGTTTTCCCCGGCAGGATCTCGGCGGCTAACTACCCGCCGGTGATTCAACGCACCTTTGGTGCTGGGCGCTGTTCCTACTACAACACCGCCCTTGTGGCTCACGAATCTATACCTTCTCACCACACTTCCTACGTTTCGAACTCATTTGCTGTTGTCGCTGCGAATTTTTGGAATAACTTACCATTTGATATCAGAGATGCCCCCAATCGTGCAATATTTAAAAACCACTTTTTATGGTATACAAACTGTTGCGAACTCCTTAAGCATATTTTTCTATTACATTTTATGACGATTTTCTGCCATTTTTGATACCTATTTTATTTTGTCAAAATTCAAGTGTCAAATAAACAATTTGTAAAAAGCAGACGAGTTTTCGTAAAAATCATTTAATATTGCCCAATCCGCTATATTTTGGTCCTTCGAGCCGGATTTAAATTCTAAATTACGTATTACGGTCCTTCGCGCATTTGATTTTACATTTACGGAATTTTTAGTGAACCAAAATATTTTTATGAAAACTCGAAGTCAAAGTCGGAAAGAAGCTGCAGCCATGTCACAAGGGAACCAGGGTACACAACACGGTGACGGAGAGCTCACAGCGGCCCGTGCGATAGCACATCCGGGGCAACCTTCGACGTCGGTCGGCACCGGCGTCACCCCATCCGCGCAGCCCTCCACTTCTCGCCATCCAGTTGAGCGCTCTACTCCCGGACACGACCGTGCGGCGAGCGAACATGACAGCACCACGAGTTCCCGACCCGCATCTGTCAGGACGACGGGATCGTCATTTTTGCCCGCGGACGTTGCAGCCAAACAAGCCGACAGAGAGCGTATTTTACAAGAACATTTTGATAGATCCAGGAAACACGAGGAGGAACTTCAAAACAATTTAGCCGCTTTAGAAGCGGCGTATGAAGTCGATTGCAGCGAGCACAATTCATCGATCGCCGCCTCCGTTCAACGAACAGTCACATGGGTAAATAGAGGAGACCAGGTAAGTAAAACATTTGTTGACTTGGGTACGAGCAAACCCCCGACGAGGCCCGTGCTTCGAGCTGCCTCGCCACCTTGTACTCTCCAACCGCCAACTTTAGTTCGAGCCTCCACGTCTGTCCCCTCAACAAACCACGTCACACCCTCCCACGTTTCCAACCGAGACGACAATGTGATATTATCATCGTCAGACATATCAGTAATGCTACACGCTATTTTAGACACCGCCAGTGCTGCTAAAGCTCTTGCCAATGCGGACAAAGGCCACAGCCGGCCCAAACAAGTCGACCTCCCTACGTTCTCTGGCGACCCACAGCACTGGCTTTATTTTAAACGAACTTACGTAAATACTAAATCTTGTTATTCTCCTTTAGAAAACATCGCTCGTCTTCAGAATGCAGTGCGCGGGCCTGCAAAAGAAGTCGTCGCCCCGCTCCTAATCGCAGCCGACGAGCCTGACATCATCTTGGAGACGTTAGAACAGAACTTCGCCAGACCAGAAATGATAATTTTTAACGAGATGAACAATTTACGAAACCTGCCAAAGCTAAATTCTGACCTAAAAGAGCTAACTGTATTTGCTAGTCGCGTAAGGAATAGTTTATTCACTATCCGTCATTTGAATAGACACGAATATTTACATTCGCCAGAATTATTTCATACTGTATTGGGAAAGTTAAACCCGATCATTAAAATGCGATGGAGCGATTTTGCTTTCGAGAATATTTCTGAACGTCCTAAACTAGAAATATTGTCAGAATTTCTGTCGCGTGAACTGGACAAGCAAATACAGTTCGCACTGTCACCCGAAAATCTCATCGCGCCCCATACTCATCGCCCGATCAATCATTTCGGTAAGCGCGAAAACATTCACGCTTCTACGTCTCAGTTGCAAGAACCTTGCCCTTATTGTAAAAATACACATTGTCTTAAAAGCTGCAATGAGTTTAAACTTTTACCTTTAGAAGATAAATGGCGCTGGATTCGTGAAGCCAAGGTCTGTTTTAGATGTTTAAAGGGTGGAGCACACAAATGGCTAAAATGCAGAGTACGACCATGCGGTGTTAATTCGTGCAAGCTCCGTCATCATCCTTTGCTACACGGAGCCAAGCCGTCACCAGTTAACAACTCTGTGCCTGTAAATAATACTCGCACCATTGACTCTTGCGTTCTTCCCGATACATTGCCATCTTCATCGACATCTGAAGTTACAAATAATGCAATTGAAGATAGCATAACAATTTCTAAATTATCCTCAGGTCCTAGAGTATCATCCGCGCGTCCCACAACATTACTGAAAATTGTCCCAGTAACTGTCAGCGGTCCGGCTGGAAGTCATGATACTTTTGCTTTGCTCGATGACGGAAGCACCGCGACCTTAATTGATAGTGACATCGCCACCCGGATCGGGGCCTCGGGTCCTGAGGAACACATCCGTGTTAATACAGTAGGAGGAATGTTTAAAGACGTTACCATTAAATATGTCAATTTTAACATTAAAGGTAAATTTATGACCGACACATATTTAGTCAAAAACGCACGAGCCATGTCATCTCTGTCACTACATCGCCAAACTATAGAACAAAAAGACATAGCATCGTACACACATTTAGCAGGTCTAACTAACATGCTTACCTACGCGAACGCTACTCCAACTATTCTTATAGGTGCAGCAGATTGGCATCTTTCTATCACCCGGGACATTCGCAAGAGACACAAAAATGAACCCGTTGCCTGCCTGACTTTGTTAGGTTGGACCCTGTACGGCGTAGCTTGCAGTCAAACAAGAATCGCAACATTTATCAATCATGCAATTTTTCCCGACACTGATGAACAAGGTTCATTAGACATGTTAGTTAGGGAACAATACGATCTTGATTCTTTGGGCATCACTAAACATGAAAATATTTATACCAAGTCAGATCAACAAGCGATAAACACTTTAGAATCTACAGCTAAACGTTTACAATCGGGTCGTTTTGAAGTAGGATTACCGTGGAGACATGACATCACAAATATTCCTGACAGTTATCATCAGGCTTTATCGCGTCTTAAAAGTTTAGAAAAGAGAATGGTAAAGGATGACATGTTTGCTAATGCTTACAAAACGTACATGTCCGAAATGGTCAAAAAAGGCTATGCCGAGGAATGTCCGTCCGATAGTTATCATCACTCGCAATCTTCTCTCATACAAGAAACCTATTTTAATCTTCGTTGGTATTTGCCGCACTTCGGCGTTTTTCACGTACAGAAAAAGAAGCTTCGTGTGGTGCACGATGCAGCAGCAAAAACTCGCGGTGTCAGTCTAAATTCATTATTGCTTTCTGGTCCTGATTTACTTCAATCATTATTAACTATATTGTTTAAATTTAGAGAAGGTCGTTTTGCCCTTACCGCCGATATTAAAGAAATGTTTCCTCAAATCAGAGTGAGAGAGCAAGATCGGGACGCTCTCCGCTACCTATGGCGAGATAGCGTTGAACAACCTATCAAGGAATATAGAATGACGTCAGTCGTTTTTGGAGCCTCATCTAGCCCTTTTACAGCTCTTTTTATTAAAAACAAGAATGCACAGGAATGGAAACTTCAATATCCAGCTGCTGCGGACGCTATAGTCAACGACCATTATATGGACGACTATATTAGCAGTTTAGATAACTTGCACGAAGCGGCACAACTAGCTGCTGATATTGTCAAAGTTCATTCTTTTGCATGCTTCGAAATAAGAGGTTGGATATCCAACGTCAATGAGGTACTGTCATTAATTCCTAGCGAACTTCGCGACGCTCGCACTTTAGTTAATTTAGGAACTATACCGAACACGGTTCGGGCTTTAGGCATTATTTGGGACACAACAAATGACACATTAGGTTTTCGGACGGGTTTAGATAATGAATTTCCAAATCCATTAACAAAACGCAAAGTTTTATCTCAACTTATGCGCGTCTACGATCCTCTAGGATTACTAGCACCTATCATTATTAAAGGACGTATTTTATTTCAAAATACTTGGCGTTCTGGAATCTCATGGGACGCACAATTTAGTTCTTCTGAAACAGAGAAATGGTATGATTGGTTTTGCGAACTTCAGGCAGTCGTAAATATTAAAATTCCGCGATGGTACACTAACATGCCTGACAAGATAGTATTAAACAAGGAGCTTCATGTTTTCGCAGATGCAAGTGAGCTTGCTTTCGCTTGTGTTGCGTACTGGCGCCTTACATTTACTGACGGTACTATTAGAATTTCTTTGATTGCTAGTAAAGCTCGAGTTTCTCCTTTAAAACCTATATCGATACCGCGTCTGGAACTCCAGGCGGCTTTTATAGCCTCGCGCCTTGCAGTCACCATTAGGGATTGTCATAGACAAAAACCTACTCAGTCGTATTATTGGACTGATTCTATGACAGTTCTTAGCTGGTTACGCAGCGATGCACGTAAATTTAAACCTTTTGTTGCCCACAGAGTTGGGGAAATATCGGAGCTATCTAACGTCTGCGATTGGAGATGGGTGCCAACTGATTTAAACGTAGCTGACGATGCTACCCGCGATAAATCAATTGACTTCAATTGTACAAACAGGTGGTTGGTAGGACCAGAATTCCTTTTAAGGCCTAAAGAGGAATGGCCCGCAGAACCATCCCAGATCGAAATCCCACCATTTCTCAATGAATTAAAAACTTCAGAAATGGTGGCATTTCTTCGACCTTGTCCATATGCGTTACCTTTACCGGTAGCGGCGGACCCCACTCATTTTAGTCAGTGGATACGTCTAATTAGAGCGACCGCTCGCGCGCATCAAGCCGCGTCTTTATTTGGTATATATTTGGATAAATATAGAGATCAAAATTCTAATTCAGTCGTTCATCCTTCATCCTCACGTACTATTAATCGCAGGCCGTCTACGTCAACCACCCCTAATCTGCTGTCACCACAAGATCTAAAGATTGCTGAAAATCATATATGGAGACAATCACAGTCGGACTCATTTTCAGACGAGATTAGTTATTTGTTAGCAAAACAGCCTATACCTAAAAATAGTCGCTTAGCTAAACTATCTCCCATGATTGACAAAGATCATTTATTAAAATTGGCAGGACGTATTAGCGCTGTTACTGAGGTTGAAGAACAGTCACGCAGCTGTCAAGCTTTTGATTCAATATTATCATAAACAAGCTGCACATGGAAACAATGAGCTGGTAATCAACAAGCTGCGCCAAAGGTACTGGATTCTTGGAGTCAGGGCGACTGTAAGAAATGTATCAAAGAAATGTCAATTCTGTCGCATCCGAAAAGCTCGACAAATTTGTCCACCTACTGCCGATTTGCCACCAGAAAGGTTGGCCCATCATCGTCGGCCATTTACTCACATTGGCCTTGACTATTTTGGCCCGATAGAGGTCTCTATCGGAAGAAGACGTGAAAAAAGGTACGTTGCGCTCTTTACATGCCTAACCTCCAGAGCTGTTCATTTGGAAATAGTTGCCAGTCTCTCTTCGGACTCCGCTATCATGAGCTTACGAAGATTTATTGCTCGAAGAGGAGCACCAACGACCATAATTTCGGATAACGGAACGGCCTTTGTTGGAGCAAGCAGACAATTGCGGGAATTAACTGATTTCGCCAGCAATAAAGGAATCAACTGGAAGTTTATTCCGCCAGCAGCCCCTTCGTTTGGAGGTTCCTGGGAGAGATTAGTGCGCAATGTTAAAACGACACTTACAAGCACATTATTTGAAAAGGCTCCACGTGAAGAAGTTCTACAGACGCTATTGTTAGAAGCTGAGGCCATAGTAAATTCAAGACCGCTTACACACGTCTCTGTAGACCCCGCAGATCCCACTACATTAACTCCATTCCATTTTTTATTGGGCACCGAAAATACCGACCCTATGCCAGTGAATTTAGAAGACAGAGATCTTTTAAGACGTTGTGACTGGAAAAAGTCCCTCCGACTAGCCGACCATTTTTGGTCCCGTTGGGTTAAGGAGGTATTACCAACTCTGCAAGTCAGGCCGCATTCCAATACGTCATGTTCACCTAACATAGGAGACGTCGTGCTTATTGTCGACGATACTCTCCCGCGTCGAGTATGGCCTATTGGTCGCATTACAGCACAGTATCCGGGCAGAGACGGCGTTGTTAGAGTAGTCGACGTAGCAACTCAAGGCGGTGTTCTTCGTCGGCCAACAAAGAAAATTATAATTATATGTTGAAGGCTCCACAGCACAACTGCCACCTTTAGGAAATATGACGTCAGAAGGAAGATATCGCGTCATAAGGGTCAACCACCGTTATTTTTTAAAGGCGGAACAAAATTATGCTCATAAAGTAGACTGTTTAGTTAAGGAGTTCGCCCACTTGTACATAATTGTGTTTTACACCATCCGGGGGTATGTTGCGAACTCCTTAAGCATATTTTTCTATTACATTTTATGACGATTTTCTGCCATTTTTGATACCTATTTTATTTTGTCAAAATTCAAGTGTCAAATAAACAATTTGTAAAAAGCAGACGAGTTTTCGTAAAAATCATTTAATATTGCCCAATCCGCTATACAAACACTTTTTAGCTAACTAAGTAACCTAACCTAAACCTTTCTTTTCAATCTTTTTTTCTCTTAATAGCAGCATAATAGCAGCAGCATCATCACATTGTTAATTTTGTCACACTCTCCTCATCATGTAAGTAGTTTTATTTATGTTATATTAGTATATCTATAGTATGACTTATTTATGTATTAGTATGTAAATTGTATGTAGATATTAGTATGTATATATTTATATTACAATTATATTTCTATTTTATTTAAGTTTCATCTAATTTTTAATTGCACTTACCACCTATCCTGTCTAAATGTCCTAAAGGTTTGGCTGTCAGAGAATGCCTAGCGGCATTAAGTCCGCCTTTGTACATAGTGCAATAAAGTTTTAAAATAAATAAATCTAGTCTCCTAGATTTGTCTACTTTAGTTCTTCGCCAAGAGCGCCTCCCTAGGTAGTGGCCTCCTCTCCGGGGGCCGTGCGAAAGTATGAGCGATATCCTGAAGATGCTTGTAGGATCCGTTGTCAGCCCGGTGGGTTATGAGTTTACCAGCCTATATATATCATGATTGTTTCTATGTGGTACTCTGGAGACCAAACACGTGGGCTGATTTTGATGATTCTCACGTAAGTCGATTTGCCTTTATCATACGAGTGTCATTGAAGACATGATATTAATCAAATTTGAGTAAGGCGCAAACCGGATGCCATATTATGGAAAACAAAAAAATATCGAAGACCACGTTTTTATCAAATATGTAATACAAAATTATGTTCAGGGTTCTCTTATCATTATACATTATGATTGACCATTTAGGATCTATAACGATTTCAAGTTGGTTAGCAACCATTCTCATTTAAATTTTCAATGTAGGCCCTACCTACATATACTACTTATTACCTTATTATTATAATATAATTATTTCTTATGTAACATTTAGTTACCATTGTGTATTTATTATTTTATTAACGGAATTGCACGGCAACATTTGCGTACCTAGGAAGTAATTGTTATGTTGATGCTTGTGTGTCTCGAAAGTCATTGTTAGTGTTCAGGTTCTCATGGTGTGGCGTGTCCTGTGGTCGCCCCTTCCTTAGAAGATCATTGCAGTGGTGGCACGTGTGTCGGGTCCCGGTCCGCACCCTAAGGGCCTGGTTGAGCGGGGGGATGGCTGGCACATGCGTTATTTCCGTGATCGGGTGCTGCTGTGGGGGCCTGGGACCGAGGCCGAACACGTTCAATTTATTGTTCTTAAATTAGCAGAGGTTTTTTGCGTTTTGTCGATTTTCGGGTTGCACATGGGCATGTAGTCTATCTTAATTCTGACTTGCCTGGTGGGTTACTGCTGTACCAGGTATTGTAATCTCATAGGTACTGATAACTAAATATAAAAGGTTATTAATTGATCGTTGTGGTGCAGTTCTGTATATGTTTTATTTTGTAAATCTGATATAGCTGAGTTATTCTTGCAGATTCCTTTCTCAGTCAGATTAAACATAAACAGGTCACTGGAATCTGGTAAGCTGCTGGTCTTCTGCTAACAGCTTACTTATTGGACCACTTTGCTGCTTAGTCTTCTTCTAGCAGGAGTAGAATCATTTAAAAGAATTAAATTAATGACGTTTTATAAATGCCTGTTATAGATTTACGTGAATAAATATATTTTGACTTTGATTTTGAAAGATGTAATAAAGTTCTTATTTGTTACCCGACTGCGCACCGCAAAGAAGGGTTATGTGTTTATTCCTTTGGGGTACTCTGGAGACCAAATGAACACGTAAACCAATTTTGATTATTCTCACATCAATCGATTCGCCTTAATCATACCAGTGTAACTGAAAACATGATATAATCTAATTTCAGTAGGGTCACAACCAGATGCCATATTGTGGAAAATAAAACAAAATACCTAAGTCGGCGAACTATATCGAACTGTATCATGGAATGGGCATTTGCAAATCATGTTGAGTTATTATTTATTTAATTATTTCTTTCGAATTACCATGTAGGATCTATAACGATTTACAGTAAAAGAAAATCTAAATTTAACCTAAAAAATATAATAATAATAATACATAGAAAATAAAAATACATATTTACAAAAATAATAGCTCCTCCAAATCGCTGTCTTGTGGCATGGTGCCCAATACACTAGCAGCACTCCCCTTTGAATTAGGATACTTAATTTTTGGGAGAAAAAACTGCCAGCCCTATTGTCACCAAAGACGTCAATGAGCCTTGGAACTATTTTTTTATAAAATTTATTTATTTACAGTTGGTTAGCAACCATTATTTATTTCTTTATTTAAAACTTTATTCCACAAAGGCGTGACATACCACAGTACATAAATACTATTATTATGTAAATTTTGAATATAGGTCCTACCTACTTATAATAAAGATGCAATAAAGTTCTTACTTTTTTGAATTTTGATTTAAATCGAATAAAAACGATATTAGAAAGCCTGTCAAAGCAAAATATAGTACAAAAACGCGGTTTGAGCAGCTAGTTGAACACGGAGTATGTGAGTTTATTACACAAGTCACGAAGTGTGACCAAAATAATAACTTACTTTATTGTAGGTCATTTTCTTAAGAAATTACTCGACATGTGTTTCTATAGCCGAAATAAATGAGCCATAACGCTGAGGAACGATAAGTTAATTTCATTTCTTTAACCTTGAAATATTGTTTCCTGGTATTTTTTTATATTTTACATACATACATTGCGGGGTAGGCAGAGACAATTGAGCGCCATTTCAACGATCACGACAAACCTCTTTCGCTTCGTCGACATTCATCAACCTCTTCATGCATTCCCTTTTGTTACGAAAGCTTTTCAGTGTACCTCCCGCTAATGTTTTATTTATTTTATCGTGATATGTGAGTCTTGATCTGCCAGGGCTTCTTTTACCCACAACTTTCGCATACCTGGTTCGTCAATCTTTCTTCGCTCATCCTTTCAACATCCCCGACCCATCGTAGCATGCCTTTTCTTATTTTTGTCCCTATGCTTTATTTTATACCCAACATTTTCCGTATTCCTACGTTATGTATGCGGTCCGCCAAAGTAACGCCGCATATCTCTGACCTCATTTCTACTGCATTAACTCTATTCCCATGCGTATTCTGACATATCTATTTCTCGCTTCCATACATCAGTGTTGGTACCAATATGGCATTGTGTATGGCGAGCCGAGCTTTGTCACTGACATTTCGACTGCCGATCAGTGACCTCAGTGCACCGTTAATACTATATCCCGCGTTCACTCTTCTTTTAACATCCCTATCATACTTCGTATCCGCAGTGAAAACACTGCCCAGATATATAATTTCATTTACTAGTTCAGTGTTTTTTATACTAAAAACCACATGTATTTTTACATTAGCTTACGAGTATAAGTTTCTAATTTTGGGAAGTAATGTCAATGTTTAAGGAAAGTGCACGAATCGAACACTATTGTCAAAATCTTCGGGTCTGATTCCCGGCTAAAATAAGAGTTTCTTCAAAAAAAATATGATACGGTTTTATACTTTAACAAAATCGGCCCGGACACGCCCACTTGTAAAAGTCACCTTGTATAGCCTTGTTATACTATTATTTATTTGAAGGAAATAAGGTACAATGATTTTTAAATAATAATAAAATATTAATAAAACTAAGCTTACATTTTAAAACATAAATGACTATTAATAGAAATAAACCTAAGTAATAAATAAAAATACAACTAAAAACTAAAATGAAGAAAAAACAAAATAAAAATTATTATAAAAAAAATTTGCTCCAACTGATACTGGCAGCATTGCCACGTTGAATGGCAATGCTGATCCTTTGGCCCAAATATTGCCCAGCCCTTTTGTCTCCCGAGGTGTTGACGAGCTGTTTTGACAACGCCTTGAAAATTTCATGTGCACTTGGTCCCCACGAATTAATATTTATGGACACAATTTTTTTAGATTGTAAGCTGACATCGCCATTTTACAGCCACGAATTTATATTAATATTTGCCTTTAATAGTATATTAAGAAGCCTTGTTATTATTATAACGTTATCATCAATGATGAGTTTTAGATCTCCGCCGTTGGTGATGGGCCTTCCAGAAATTTCTGGAAAATTTGGGCTATACTCGCTACGCTCTGGACATACGGGTTGGCGAGGGTCTGATGTCAATTTATTAACTATTGCACAAGTTGGTATTAGTGGAACCGACACCGACGACTTAACGTGTTCTCCGAGGAACGGGAATGGTGGTGTTGTAAATCTATGAAAAAAGTTCATTTCTCATTGGTACATGCCGGGGTTCGAATCCTCCATTTTAGGATGTTAAGAAAAGCGTTCTTATAACTGAGTCACCACTTTATAACCACCAATCTATATTATAACGTTTTTATTTCATATTATAACGTTTCAAGTACGTTACTATTAAATAGGTGGTAGGCGGATGGTGGTAATTTGGCAGTCTGCCGGGGCGGGGGAGTACTAGGTACTTAATATGAAATTCGTGGCTGTTAAAAGGCCGTGTCAGCTTACAATCTTGTTATTATAATAATTATGTTTATAAATATAAATATAAGTTCGTGGCTGTAAAAAGGCGATGTCAGCTTACAATCTAAAAATAATGATATTTATATCCATAAATATTAATTCGTGGCTGTAAAAAGGCCGTGTCCAACTTAATATCTTATTATTATTAATATTATGACGTGCCAAAATGCCTGTAATAAATTAAAATTAAAATTAATTTATTCAGTAAGTAGGCCTACTTTAGGCACTTTTACACGTCAAATACATCAATACATTAAATAAACAATAAATAGGTTTACTATAATGATATTTGACTTTGACTTTTATATAACGTTTAAGAATATATAATTTTCCGTTATACTTTTCACGTAAACAAGGCCACGAAATATCAAAGCTATGTTTCTGGAAGGACCCAGTTACAAGATAACCTTTCCTTGTAGGTACCTATAAGTATGGGCTTACATTATCCCAAAACTTGAAACAAAGGTGGCCATAATAATGCTAATCTTCTAACTCAGGATCACGTACTACTAAACACAATTACTGTCGGATTAAGTACACTTCTCCAAGTTTGTTGGTATAAGTTTATCCATGTTTGTAGATTTGAAATAAGAAAGAGAACAATGGGCAACATGACCTCACAATTTTGTAACTTACCTGTATCTAATAAAAATCTTTCAAGGATCCATTTTTTTGTCAATACACCGCGGGACACAAGTTCTATCTCAGATATTGTCAGTGATTAAATTGAGGAGCGATGATGTTGGCTCGGTTGTAAAAACTCTTTCATTAACACCCAATTTGCCAATCAAATCAAAATCAAATGAAATAACGTATTCAGTAAATAGACAATATTTTTAACACTTTTACACGTCATAACAGTTTTATTACATTTTATATTTATAATTTTACATAATGTCTACATTATAATATTTACTATTTACAAAACAGAAACAATATCAGCTGAACAACTCAATAATTGGTAATGGATTTAAAAATTAACCGCCTCGTCAAATTATAAGTATTCTATTTATTGATCTATAATAATAAATAGCAGCTGTAAATTGGCATTGTCATACTTAATACAAAATTATTATACTATTATAATACCAAATACCTTACAGTAATAATGATAAAAAATAAACAAATGTCACAAACATTTCAACTAACCTAAGTCTCAAAAAAACATGTTACACAAATATTAAAAAAAAAATTGAATATTAATAAAAGCTAAAAAAAAAAATAGAAATAATAATGTTATTATTACTTAAGCTTAAATTATAATGTCAATGTGGTACGATAAATTTAAAAAAATGTTCGAACTCCGGCATGTACCAATAAGAAATACGTTTCCATATAAAAATGCCCATTGTTCTTTATATTATTTAAACATTAGTTAACCTGACTATACTTTGTTTTTTTTCTTAGAAGGTTCCTGATTATATTTAACAACTATTTTTATTTAATTAATGTTCGTAATTTTATTTCTTAGAAAGACGATAGGCTGCATTTCTCAGGAGTACACTAAGACTTGAAATATCTTTGAAAATACATATTGGATTGTGCAAGCGAGAGGTAAGCAAAAGCGATAAACCATCTTAAGACATATTTTATTCACAAACACACGTTTTTTTTTTAAACGGATTTTAATAAGTTTTTTTCTGGTATTTTTTTGACTTTTTACCTTTTCACTGATTATTTATATATTTATTTAAAATACTTTATTGCACTAAAATGTACATAGGCGGGTTGAATGACTAAGCATTTTCTGACAACCAACGTTTGGGAGTGTGGAAAGTTTTGTATGGGTGCAATTATATTTTATACATATTAATAATACATATTTTAAAATAAAATAATAACACAGAAATTGGAATATTACATAAGAAATAAGTAAAATAAAAAGTAGAATAGATTTAGCTAGACCAGTTGAAACTATTTTTTTTTGTATTATTAAAAATTCACCGGGGGTTTTTCCATCAAAAAATGTGTTAAATACAAGAGATTTAACATAGCGATAACAATGAAGCTGGAATAGAAAAAATTAAGCAATTCTTGAAAAAAAAAGCAGAAAGTCCAAAAACAAGTAGTAGAAGTGTGTATTATTCCTGTAATTAGATTTTATGCTCCAAAGCTCCAAGTGCCGCCGGGGAGGAAGTCACGGACTGGTGGGCAAACGACTTTTATAGACAACCATGACGTCATACAAACTAACGACTAACCCTGTGTTTGACTTGTTGCTTTAAGTGCTTTTCTTCGCTTTGAAAGTTGTTTGACTTGGCGTTGCGTTGTTTTCATACAATTTAAGCAAAATTAGGTAAAAAAGCAAGCTTTGCTTTTCTTTGCTTTGAACATAGCATAATTGTACACGATTCGACTATTAAGAAATTTACAATTTATAATCACAGCCCTAGACCTTCACTGCTGGTAATAGGTTTACATTACGTACCATTTTATTGATTTACTACCATACCTAGGACAAACACAGACAGACAGTGGGGTCGTCCAGGCCCGGATGGTACTGGTATAACAGCGCCCGTGTGGCTCACGAACCCAGGGGGTCTAGGTTCGACTACTTCAGCTCTCCTCCAAGAGCGCTTCTCTAGGAAGCGGTCTCCCGTTGGGGGGCCGAGCGCAAGACGGAGCGATATTCTGAAGATGCTTGAAGTGTCCGTTGTCGGCCCGATAGAACATACGTCTAGTCAGGCCAACGACAAATTCCTCAATAGTAGGCATCTCCAGATCTCGAGCTATGACGGAATTACGCACGAACCATGGTGCTCGGGAGACCACTCTGAGCGATATGTTCTGCTGACTTTGGATCTTTTCCCTATTAGTCTTGGCCAGAAGGTGGTGCCAGTGAGTCGGGAACGGATGGGCAGGACAAACATTGGAGATCTATAGATGCTGAGCGCCATCTAGCGGTAATGCCGTTAAACACTTATCCCCTTCGATTTCCGTGGAGGTTAAGAGTTCTGAGTATTACTAATAGATGGCGCTTTCCCTAAATTGGGTTAGTTCAGAAAACGAACACAAGAGGGCATCAGTATTTAGAAAAAGATAAAATTGGTTTAAGATTTGGAGATGCCTACTATTGGGGAGTTTGTTGTTGGCCTGACTAGACGTATGTTGTATCGGATCAGATTAGCCATCCGGGCCTGGATGATTCCACTGTCTGTCTGTTTGTCCTGTTATGAATTATAGTTTACCGCTCAGGTTGAAGGTCCGGATCTACAAGATTTTCATCAAGATGGTCTTCTAGCGAAAACAACACACAAGATCCCAAGTTAGCAGAACATATACATGATAGCGTCATCATTTATTTTTTATTTGACATAAAAATCACAGCTTATTATATTAACCATAGGTATAAACAAAGTAGCGATAGCGGAACACAAGCCAAAGAGATTTTATATTATTTAGACAACCCAGTTACATCTAGGTCAACACGGGGTTGTGTGGGAAGTATCGATTCATTATGCGTGTAATACATTTTCCAACCGGAAATTGCCAAAGATACTAGTTGCTTGTTCCTCACTCAATGTACGATTCGTAATTCATTGACTGAAACTAATATTCGAACGGTGGTGGCTCGGACGTAAGAACTACACTTTTCTTACGTACATTCGTCATAGATTTACAATAGCATCGTTCCGTGCCTCGCAGAACACGTTAATAAATAATTTTCGTTCTAAAAAAAATCGTTAATAAATTGTCATTTGTCAAAATTGACGCTGGACCCTCCCCAACCTGTCTGGCCAGAGCGGCAGCGTTGCGAGTGTAGGCCAAAATCTCCAGAATATTCTAGAAAGCCCATCTCCAACAGTGGAGGTCTAGGACTTTGTGTGTTAGGGGCTGTAATAATAATAAAAAAAAGTAAAGTATCATCACGACTGACCACTACGCAAATATAATATTTATCATCATTTTTACAGCCTCCGTGGTCTAGCGGTTAAATCCGTGGATTTAGACTCAGAGGTAACGGGTTCGATTCCTGGTCAGGACACAAAAATATTTATTAATGTAAATATTTAATTTTTTTTTAAAATTATTTGTGATATTTCTCGAGTTTGTTACGCTAAAGACATCGACGAGCCTGCCACTTGTCATGATGGGACTATAGTAAAGTTGGCTAAACGTGAATCCGCTTCTTTATAAGCGTGGTTTCTGATCCCGCAAGAGATACGGTTGTGATGATACTACTTTTTAATATCTACCGAGATTTAATAACTGCATGCTCCGTAAAAAGGTCAAAACAATGTTCACTTAAGCCGCCCTAAGGGAAAAGCACACTCGAGCGCAAATAAAATACGTCACTAAGAAAATTTTACAAATTTATTATGATAGTGTCCTAAAGATTTGGCCCTGTATTAAGCGCTTTAGTGTAACAAATTAAAGAACTGTGTCGAATTGTAATATACTGCCTCCGTAGTCTAGTGGTTAAGTCAGTGGATTTAGACTCGGATATAGGGTTCGATTCCTGGTCGGGACACAATATCATTTAATAATTTTATGAAATAAATTTGATTAATAATTAATTTATTAGTGATATTTCTCGAATTTGGTACGCTAGAGACATCGACGAGCTTGCCACTTGTCATGTACAGTAAGGTTGGTTAAATGTGAATCCAATTTTTTTGAAGAGTGGGTCTGACCACCCCGCCAGGGATACGGTATTGATGATACTATACTTTTGACACGGCTTGGTATGATGTAATTGTTATTTTGTCAATGTATTAACAATTCCGATTCGATTTCTTGTCTAATAATTTATTTAATTTATTTTTGTGATATTTCTCAAGTTTGCCACTTGTGTTGATGGGCCTATAGTAAAGTTCGTTAAATGTGAATTCGCTTCTTTATAAGCATGGTTTCTGTCAATCCCGGAAGGGAAAGGGTCGTGATGATACTTTACTTTTTTTAGAATGACTTTGGTTTACAACACAGACGATTACGACAAAAAATAAGACGCAATAAATAAAGATAAAAGATAAAAAATATGATTTTTATTTAAAATCCAAGAATAATTACAATCAGAAGGACGCGGTAACACATTGCATTTTTTTTTTTAATTACTAACAGGTGACCCTTTTATATTTATTTATTTATTAGGGTCACCAACAGTGACAGCAATAATACATACTTGAATTTTAATTTTTAACTAAAACCTATGTTGCATCACATGCTATTACAGTATCCATTAATTGGGCCTTTGAATAACCAAAATTAAAACAATACAATAACAATTGAGCAAATATAAGTTAAAATTATAACATGATGCAATTACGATCAAGAAACACAACACCAAAGGTAAAACTTGGTTAAACGGCCGTTCAGTTTACAGTCTCAGCCAGGATCCGCTGCAGCATTTATTTATGGTGCAACAAACAAATTACAATCATTTACATTTTACATTTTTTTGACTGAATTAAAGAACCAGACTGTAATTCTTGAGTAGTTAGTGCACACAACATTGAAAAATATATAAGTACGCGAGCAAGCTATTTAAGTACTACACACAAAATAAGGGAAAAAAAAACAAAAAACATGCAAAAAGTTAAAAAGAAATCGAATTAATCTAAATTTACACAATAAAATAAAAAAAAAACATAAAACATGCAAACAAATAATAATAAATGATATATAAAAATATTAGGTTAAAAACATAATTAATTTAATACCTAACCTAATTAATAAATGTTAAAAATAAATCTGTTAACAATGTGATCCATCGGGGTTTGGTTACTGCCGGAATCCCATCGGTTCTCGAACCGTCTGGGATCTCTCGCAGAGACGGTAAAAGACCCGATGGATTGACCTTGGTGCCTTGGTCGATGGGACGAGCATTGGCGTGGGACGCTACTTGCGTCGACAACCTTGCTAGGTCTCATCTCCAGGGCACCTCTGCTAGTGCCGGGGCTGCAGCAGACTTGGCTGAAAAGGCCAAAAGTCGCAAATACGAGTCGATTAGTAACGACTACGTGTTTGTGCCTTTTGGTCTTGAGACAATGGGTCCGTGGGGGCCAAGTGCAAAGAAGTTCATTAAAAAGTTGTCTAAGCGCCTGGTTAAGCTGTATGTGACAAGAGGGCTGGCAGTTTTCTCGCGCAGCAAATCAGCATTGCTGTGCAGCGGGGGAACGCTGCAAGTGTTCTTGGCACACTGCCACAGGAACAAATCATGGGTGAGTATTTTTATTTATAATTAGTTTTCTAATTTAGTTTTAATTTTTATTTCATAATTTAATTCTTTTATATTGTTTGTACATTACTTCGAATAAATAAAATTTTAAAAGTTAAATATTTAAACCGGAATAAAATAAAAATTAAACTGAATTATTGCGAACCACTGAATTAAATAATTATGTTATGGGTAAGTGAATCCGAGAACATTCGCTGTGAGACACCTTACATTGCTCACGAGTGTATTTATTTAATAAACATGTATCCCGAATTCCCTATTAAACGCTCATCCTTATCTCCCGGGGAAAGTTTAAATTGAATACGGGTAAAGGTGTGGAGTTTTAATGATGTTGTGTCAAAACGATCGTTTTTCATGTACATTCAACAAATGGTTTCCAAATTGGCGTTGAATTTTGTTCCGGTTCTAATCTTACACAGATTGAATTAACAGTAATTAATTATTACTCGTCAATGGAACAGGCTACCATTGTTTATCAGACAGGCACCGTCTTTAAATATATTCAAAAAACTTCTTCTCTTACTTCCCTAAAAAGCAAAACGAATCTTTAATCACCTGACATATTATTAGTACCTATATATGTATATATAATTATTTATGTATATATCTTAATTGTGTATTATTATTTTTCTGTTAGGTATTATAGTATTATAAATGTATATATTGTATTTATTTGTACATTTTAATTCTGGTTTTTACTATATTATTTCCATTTTCACACTCTGCACCCATAATATTAATCTCTCACTCTCCCAAAGGTTAGCTGGTAGAGAATACCTTCATGCTATTATGCTCGCCTATGTACAACACTTTATATTGTATATTTTGTGTGCAATAAAGAATTTTATTATTATTATTACTTCTTACAACCAAGCTCCACACAGCTCCAGATGGTCGGTTCGAACCTCGGCATGTACCAATGAGAAGTACATTTTTTGTTTGTACATTTGTCATAGATAAGAGATAAGAGAGGTGTTCCAGCAAAATCTTTGCACCACTTACTGAGAGAATTGGGCCTAAGCCTCTGCAGGAGATATATTTATAGAACAAGCTTCCAAGACAGCGTTAAAGCAGAATCATACAGCCAACCAAGTAGGTTGGGTAGCGGGAGGTCTCCTTTTCAAACCAACCAGCCTATTGTCGGTCGCAAACCCGAGACGTCATTCTTCTCATCTGTACGTGTGGTTCGGTTGCGGAATAGTAAGAAGGGATAAGGTTATGGAGCTCCACAGAACACTTACCGTGGTATAGCTTGTAGAACACACTCGTTAGATTATAAACTGACTCGGCCATTACAGCTTCGAATTTATTCTTGGTTGACACAGCCAAATAAATATTTCCAGACAGGTCACACAGCGCCATCTAATTTCCGTGGTAAGCTACGAGGCTTGTGTTACGGGAACTAGATGGTTGATAAACTACATATTATACTTTTTTTTTGTAAATATATACATATAAACACCCAGACCGAGACAAATTATACAATGTACAACTTGCCCCCGGTGGGAATCGAACCCACGACCTCCCGAGTTCACGGCAACGTTTGTTACCACTAGACCACGGAGGCGGTCAAGCAGGCAGTAATGTTGTGCCTAACATACAAAATTTGTTTAGTATATACTGCGTGCAATTTATAACAGAGCAATCGTTTTATATTATAATCTAAAATAAAAATAAAGAGGTACGTATTTTTTATTTTAATTATTCAGTAATAGAATCTTAAGTTACGGTGCAGAGAAGTTTTCCTAAAAATATCGCCACTCATACCGACCCTAATCAAGTAGGTAGCAAGAGGTCGACGATCGCGCAAACGTTGACCTACGTAATTCTTTCTCTCTCTATCTCGTCTCTCGGCTGTTGGTGAGATTAATTAATAATAAATAACACTCCAGTTTTTAGGTATTTATCACGATGGATATTGCGATTTGCAGACGATTAAGATAATGATTTTTATCTTTAAACAAAATTTACCTTCTTTATTTCAAATAAGGTTCTACCAATGACATTGACAATGACAGCCTTAAAAATACATTTGCTCTTTAATCAATTACACGCGGTATATTTTTTTATTTATTGTATTATTAGTGCTGTCTATATCCAACTTTGATAACAAGCAACCAAAGGATATACAATATTTGATTTGATTCGAAAAATTATATTTAAAAGTTATATATTTAAAATAATAAGGACTCTCGCTGCCAAGAGCAATATGTTGGCTCGAAGGTTTGCGCGTTGCTCGAGACAAGTTAAAATCACTCTGTTTGTTGCGTACTGCCAGTCGTTCTACACCAGTCATCTCTGGAAATTGTACACGAGGCGTGCCTTTAACACGCTTAATTTTAATTTTAATTTTAATTTTTATTTAATTTTAATTTTAATTAAAATTTTAATTAAAATCGTTGCCAATCCGTTTCGGTGGTATAGGTGTCCGACAAATTTCTAGCGTGGCTTTACCGGCTTTCTTATCATCTGTCCATAGCACTGAAAGCCTTATAAACAAAATTTTAGTTAAATGCTTTACCTCATATAATATTTCATATATGGCAGAATCTGTAAGCGCATGGAAGCTTGCTTGCCCCAATACGTCCGTCCCGACTCTCACTACATCACAGCGCCGGTGGGACGAACCGCTTTGCCGATTGGTACGGGATCAACTTTTAAATACGTCAACCAATATGGCAGAGCGTGCTCGTCTTCTGGCGGTGTCGAAGTGGGAATCGGGACTGTGGCTCCAGGCTCTCCCTTCATCTTTTGTTGGAACTCTTTTCGACAACAAATGTTTCAGCACCATAACCAGCCTACGTCTAGGAGCTCCTTGCACTTTTCTACATCGCTGCCAATGTGGAGACAACGTCGGGGCACTCGGCCACCACGGCCTTTCCTGCAGCAAGAGCACAGGTCGCATCCCAAGGCACGCCTGTCTCAATGACGTCATTCGTCGGGCCCTTGTGTCTGTGGGTTCGCCAGCAATATTAGAACCCAGTGGCATGGCCCGCGACGATGGCAAGCGGCCCGATGGAATGACGTTGGTTCCATGGAGGATTGGTTTGCCTTTAGTGTGGGATGCCACCTGTGTGGACACCCTGGCGCCTTCCCACTTGTCCTTGACATCTAAGGACCCAGGCGCTGCTGCATTAAAAGCAGAGAACCTCAAGCGGCGGAAATACACTCAGCTTATTGGGAGATGTGTTTTTGCGCCGTTTGGAGTTGAAACTCTCGGGCCATGGGGACCAAGTGCACACGAAATTTTCAAGGCGTTGTCAAAACAGCTCGTCAACACCTCGGGAGACAAAAGGGCTGGGCAATATTTGGGCCAAAGGATCAGTATTGCCATTCAACGTGGCAATGCTGCCAGTATCCTTGGCACCTTGCCCATTGGCAGCGATTTGGAGCAAATTTATTATTTATAATAATTTTTATTTTGTTTTTTCTTCATTTTAGTTTTTAGTTATATTTTTATTTATTAATTAGGTTTATTTTTATGAATAGTAATTTATGTTTTAAGATGTAAGTTTTTAGTTTAATTAATATTTTATTATTATTAATAATAATTTATTGTCAAGAAAAGTATATAGATGTAAAATAGGTAAAATATAAAAGTGATAATGACGGTTGACTAGTAAACACTACAAAGTAGGCCCCAATTAGATTAGGTGTCGTTACGATAACGCGCTAAGCCGTGCTTGTCTGAGGATCCCTGTAAACGTAACAAGTATGGACTAAATTAATGGGGGTCAGATGGACGTAAACCTCGCCGTGGTAGCACTTAAAAGTTACTAAATTACGACCTGCATAGACCTAATATAATGATAAATAGACCGGTTCAAGAAACAGACAGAGAACGTAGTAGTCCAGAAACGGATGTGTGTTGATGATGTTTAATGCTCCTATTTTGAAAAAATATTATTAAAAGCGAAAAAGGTATTCTATTACGTAGAATAGTATCTCAAAGAACGATAGTTTCATATATAAAAAAACTGTCAACTTTGAGGCAAAAGATAGTTTAAAGATATATTATAACATTAATTTTGTTTATCCAATGCATTGTGACGCCGATTAATTACACAATAACCGTCATAATTAATAAAAAAAATTAATTCTCCCAATGTCTCACTTATCGTGCGCGTTTTTCTAGGCATTATTCTAAGTTATCTACGAGTATGATATGCGTGCTTGTTAACAATTGGGTGAGCCTAAATAAGGTGTCAGTTGCTTTCCACTGGCAGGACTGACGTTAGTCCTCTAGTCAGTGGCGTATTAGCTCGTCAGACGCTCGGAGCTCAAAGCTGAATGAGGCTAATAAGTTGATATAATTTTACAAGCCTTGTTGGTCAAGGATACTTGTAGACATTTTCAGTTTAAATGAAGAAACTGTTGATAGATTGTTGCTTTATTCGTACAAATTTAGAAATTGTAATTATAAATTATCCCCTCGCCAACCCGTCTGGCCAGCGTGGCCGAGTGTAGGCTAAATTCTCCAGAAAGGCCCATCTCCAACAGTGGAGGTCTGGAAATCTGTGTAATGTTGAGGACTTAAAATTTAACTAAAATCTAAAAAGAAAAAAAACAAACAAAAGAGTTTCGTCGCCAAAAAAGTTTGAGAACCGCTGAACTACACTATTAAAATAATTTAATGATTAAAATAAATAATAAATTATAATTCGGAATATAGCGACTTTAACAGTCGGGACCTATTTATATAATATATTTTTGGTCCTAAAATAATTAGGGCCAATAAGTCACCGTCATTCGGTCTAAGTCTATGACATCAGGCTTTGAACAGTATTTGATGCTGCCCAGGTAATAACCCGGGATATGTTCGCATAAAAGATTGCTTGCCGCATTAATCTTACATTTATTACGCTGTTACTCTCAAATGAAGTACTATTTACCAACCTACTATGCCGTAGAAAAGAAGAAAATAAAAATGCATTCCATGGATTCACCTGCGGGTGCCGGATCCATATTGTGTGGGTAAGACTAATGGTATTTCGGGCTTGCGACCGACTATAGGCTGGTATATAAAGGAGGCCCCTTCTCTTTTTATTGCGCAATAAGACGCAAACCATCCAACAGTGTGTCCTCTCCCTACCCAAGCAGGGGGTACTATTTAATAGGGTTTTAGGTAACTTGGGAAATTTTTGAAAGACTTGGTTTTGTAAAACTTGGGATGCATGTTCCAGCGTGTCGAAAGGATGTTTTGAAGAGGGATTGACGAACCAGATATATATAATGCGAAAGTTGTGGGTAAAAGAGGCTCTGGCAGACCGAGACTCAACTATTATGATCAAATAAATAAAACAATAGCAGAGAGTGCATTCATCGAAACAAAAGTGCATGTATGAAGAGGTTGATGAGTGTCGGAGAAGCGAAAGAGATATCAATTGTCTCTGCCTACCCCGCAAGGGATTTGGCTTGAAGATATGTATGTATGTATGGGTAATTTGCTATTAATTCTTAATAGCTTGAAAGCGGTGGCTGGTCGGTTGTAATAACGCTACCAAACATGTAGGACTATGTGCCAATAATAAATACATTATTAACGGTTACGGAGTTTTTTTTTAATTTAAATTGAGGTTAGTATTGTCAATAATACGACAATGACATAGTCGAGGAATCTTGTTTTGTGAAAAAAGTGAAGATTTTTAAAAATAAATATTAGGATTAAAATAATATTCCGGTTAAAGTCAATCGCGTAATAGTGTCCCGCGTAGGAAAGGGTTCAGTTTTTGTAAATTTGTAATTATTTCGAAATTATAAAATATAAAAAGTTTTATGTGTTTTTTTATACAAAGGAGTTCCGTAGCATCCTCTCCGTTCCTAATAAAAGCAACTACATTCAACCGCAGGCGTTGGATAGTCGTTTGACCGCTAAGACAGTACCTACTTGTACAATTATTAAAGAATTGTCATTAAAATTGACATGAGTGTAGGTCAGGTGAGGCGGAGCACATTCGCTTTCACTATCGTATCAACTATCGTTCGTTCGATCACAGCATTTTGCCTAGCTCTTAAACATTTCTGACAGACGCAATCGATCATATGGACTATTCGTTTTCTGACGATTGTGCACTTTGCCTCACCCCGATCATTCTCCATATATATATATATATATATATATATATATATATATAAATAAATAAAGCCTATCCAACTGCGCAGAGGCGTGCGACAGGGGGATGTCATATCCCCGAAACTGTTCACGAACGCGTTGGAAGATGTTTTTAAAATGCTAGACTGGAATTACTGCGGCATAAACATCAATGGAGAATTCATCTCACACCTCCGATTTACGGATGACATAGTCATTATGGCCAGTTCACTCAAGGATCTTAGCGGAATGCTGAACGGCTTAAATGTAGCATCCCAGCGGGTTGGTCTCGAAATGAACTTAGACAAGACGAAAGTCATGTTCAATGATCATGTCAAGCCGAGGCCAATCTGCATAGGAAACGACACTCTCGAAGTTGTGCAAAATTACGTATACCTCGGGCAGACTATCCAATTAGGAGCAGCCAACTTCAGCAAAGAAGCCGACAGACGCATTCAGCTAGGATGGGCGGCATTCGGGAAACTCCGGCACATCCTCTCATCGTCTATACCACAATGTTTAAAGACTAAGATCTTTAACCAGTGCGTCCTCCCGGTAATGTCGTACGGAGCAGAGACGTGGACACTAACAGTGGGTCTGGTCCATAAATTCAAGGTCGCTCAGCGAGCCATGGAGAGAGCTATGCTTGGTGTATCTCTGGTGGATAGAATTCGAAACGTTGATATTCGTCAGAGAACGAAAGTTACAGACATAGCTTTTAAAATTAGCAAGCTGAAGTGGCAATGGGCCGGACACATCTGCCGCAGAACCGACGATCGATGGGGCAAACGGGTTCTAGAGTGGAGACCACGTACGGGAAGACGCAGAGTGGGACGACCCCCCGCCAGATGGACAGATGACCTAAAGAAGGTCGCTGGTGGGGGTTGGATGAGGGTAGCGAAAGATCGCGTTAAGTGGCGAGCCTTAGGGGAGGCCTACATCCAGCAGTGGAGAGATACAGGCTGATGATGATGATGATGATGATATATATATATATGTATATATATATGTATATTCAAAAGAGCAAATATTTTTTTTGGGCCTCAGGTGTCATTGGTAGAACCCCTTTTTGAAATAAAAAGGCAACTTCTATTAAAAAATAAAAATCATTATCCGAAACACAAAACACTATTGTATAGTAAATAAGGCCGCGTCTACAAAACGCGATATCCAGCGTTATATATGCATGTCATTAATAACCAGTCAACTGATATACATATATGTTTTAATGTGTTTTATCATATTATTGTTCAATGGTCTATAATAACCATTTGTTAGTTCTAGTAATAGTATTAATATGTGACCTTTTGACTGTTTATTGTATAGATAAATTAAAGTGTCCAGACCTGGATTTCAACCCAGTTTCTCTGCGTCTAAATCTTAACCGCAAGACCACAGAGGCTTTAACATAGTTTCCAGTAATATTAAAGGCAATCGTGTCAAGCTACGTATAATTAAGTAGCTATTAAGGAAGCACACGGAAAGAACATGGTAAGTGAGCTGTGCGGTTCTCGTGACGTATCGCACGACAACTGTTTCCTCAAATTAGTTTCATGGTAAAGACAGACAGACAGCGGAGTCATTTAGGCCCAGATAAACAATACGTCTGGGTTGGGGATGGGATAATCTCCCGATTTCCCCAGTACGATGTACCTAGTATACCAGTACCCGTGTTACAGCATGGCTGAAGGTGCATAAAGAAATGCAAAAATCAAAAGGCATGTATGAAGAGGTTGATGAATGTCAACGAAGAGAAATTTATGAAAGGTATGTCGTGATCGTGACAAGTGGCGCTTACCCCGCAAGGGATCTAAACAATCAATTCCGGTTCCACTAATATACCAACTTGTGGAATCGTTATTAAATTGTCATCAGACCCTCGCCAACCCATCTGGCCAGCGTGGCGAGTGTAGGCCAAATTCTATTCGATGGAAGGCCCATCTTCAACAGGTCTAGGATTATGTATGATGTAGCTTCTCTGAGCGTGTTCTACCGGCTATACTATGGTGAGTGCTCTGAAGAGCAGTATAACCTAATTCCTTCCTCTCCATTCCGCAACCGAACCACACGCACAGGTCAGAATATGCACCCACATATCGTAGTCACCATCCCTTCGTGTACGTATAAATTTGGGGACTTATAAATCTGTCGCACAATAAAGATATGAAATGTTCTTCCAGCCTCTGTTTCCATTCTCCTATAAACTGGAGTCCTTCAAGCGAAGTGTGAAATCTAGTCAAGCCGGCATAGTGTTAGGGACTAATGTCAGTCATGAGTGTCTGATATCAGTTGCTAACATTAATAGACTTTGGGCGCCACTTACCAACAGGTGGGAGCACGGTCACATGTCGTGGTCGGGGTCGAGATGTGTTGTGATTCAGGCATCTAGAAACCCATAATTAATTTATAACAATAATTCTAATTTAACTCTAAACTATAATCTAAATAAATTTATAATTAACAATGTCAAACGACCTTATGTCAAAAATAGCTTTAATTATGTCGTTATCCGATTGTCTCAGTCGGTCCTCAAAAGAGGCGTGCCGCTTGCGGAGTATGGCAAAATAGTCGTCGAATCTGTTCTCAGCAAACATACCAGACGCACTGCACCATAATAAGTTATGACTTTATATATACTCGTATGTAGATTAAGCAAGCTACGAGATATCAGGCTTTTCATAGTTCGTTAGGTAGTAGACGGGAGTGTGTAATATTCTTATTTAAGACAGTGTATCACCGTTGCATAACTGTGGTTTAATTATATTATAACTACAGTTTAGTTACGCAACGTTCAGCCTTGTGAGTAGCTTCCGATTGTTATATGGATTTTAGAATTTTTATGAATTCTGACAGTTTTTTTTTAATATACTCGCACATATAATTACTCTCTTTTGATTTTGATCAAGATTTCTTTGGATTCTTCCTTCACTGCTTTGATCGCTTTAAAGGTTACAAACACAAGTAGAAAAATCATGAGTATGTAAAAAGTAAAAAAGTAAAGTATCATCACGACCGTTTCCCTTTCGGAGTGGTCAGAAACCACGCTTATAAATAAGTGGATTCACATTTAGCCAACTTTACTATAGGCATATGACAAGTGGCAAGCTCGTCGATGTGTCCAGCGTACCAAACTCGAGAAATATCACAAATAAATTAAATATTATTTAAATGTATTTATTTAAAATAATATTTTAATATTTTTGTGTCCCGACCAGGAATCGAACCCGGTACCTCCGAGTCTAAATCCACGGACTTAACCGCTAGACCACGGAGGCAGTTTGAATGAGTATGCATTTATCTATTTATTTATTAGATGCTCATAACATGATGCAGTCATACCAACATATAAACAGATACAAACTACTAACTAAGATCTGGGACTTCATCTCAAAAATTTGAGCATACAGCTTGCTATTTTTACAATCATTCCAATGGTAAGGTTGGGAGGTGATTTCTTAATCATATCGCAGAATATGGATGAGAAAAGGAGGTGATTTTGAAACCGAACCCCAATCACAATTTATCAGTGCAATGCATTGAATATACACTTAAGCATACATTTGTTTCGTTATGAGAATTAATTATAAAAATAAAAATATAAAAACGTAATTGTCAGTAGGTAATTAATGTCAAAAATCAAAACAATATAAAGGTCAAAATTAAATTAAATTAGTACCTACAATATGTAAAATAGAAAAACACATTTGCCTTGTCTGGAGAGTGCTATAAGGCAAGGAACAGAACAGTAGTTAAAGCAGTGTCAAAGGAAAATTAAAATAAAATATAATTAATTTTCGCAATAATGCGCCAAACTAATATTGAGGCGTTTAATTACAAAATTCGAGACCAAATTTACGCTGATGGTTCAGAAGATCATTATTCCTCGTCGCCCTTGTCGGTCATTCGAAAATATAGCCACAGTCAGTCTATGGCCGAGAATCCAGGAACTTCCATTCAGCACGTATTAACGAATTTTGGTAAAAGATCTGGATTTGCACGCGTACAAGATTCATTTAAATTCACTGCCTCTGTCCGTGGTCTAGCGGTTAAGTCCGTGGATTTAGACTCGAAGGTACCGAGTTCTAGTCCTGGTCGAGACATAATAATTATGTCATTATATGTTATATATATATTTATTAAAATAAATAACATTATTATTTAATTTATTTGTGATATTTCCCAAATTTGGTACATTAGAGACATTGACAAGCTTGCCACTTAATTTTTAACTTGCATGATTGGCCTTCTTTATAGGCGTAGTTTCTGACCACCCCGGAGGGGAAACGGTCGTGATGATACTTTACCCTTTAGATGATTCATATTCAGCAGTCAAGATCTAGAGCTCGTTTTAGATGGTTAAATATAGGTTATTATAATCTAGTGTGATAAATAAAAATCACATATAAAAATGTTGCAGAGCGAATAGCCAACTAAAGTACATAGTAAAAATCATGACTTATAGTAATCCCGACGTGAACGTGTTTGTGTGAAGTTGTTTATCCACTGAACATCATTTAACGGTCTGATAATCCGACATTTCGGTCCAACACTCCGACATTAAAATGAAATTGATCGGCAGTCGAAATGTAAGTGACAAAGCTCGGCTCGCAAAACACAACGCCATGTTGGTACCAACACAGATGTATGGAAGCGAGACGTGAATGTGCGGCGTCACTTTTGCGGACCACTAACGCAACGACGAAATACACAAAAGAGTCGATATGAAATAAAAAGCCTTCGAAACAAAAGGCATGTATGAAGAGCTATGTATATATATAGATCGTGACAAGTGGCCCTTAATTGTCTCTGCTTACACCGCAAGGGATCTGGCGTGAACATGTATGTATATAAAATTATAATATTGCATTTATATGTCGCATTTTGGGAATATGGTATATTTTTATCTAACCTAAAGAAATACATCACCTGTATTTTAGGATTTTGTAGAAGAAAAACTTAAAAAGATCTTATCACATAGCCTTGAAACAAGTCCTATAATAGTTTCCCTTCTTTTCTCCTTTCGCATTAAAGCCCGAGATATGCTGGCTTGTTTACGTAACCATAAGACTTTTATCGAATCTTTTACAAAATCGTCAACGCAAGCTAACGATTTAAACTGTTCCGAAATCGACCGATAGCCAACTTTAAAGCAAATGGTGGACAACCGCCTTGGCTGTTGTCGCGACTAGACGCCCTCCTCGGGTATGTTTTCATTTAGAATTTACGGCTGTAAACAACGACTAACCATTGACTTACTAAGGACGGGGCGTTTAGGTGAAAAATAATTGTCGTCAAATATTTTTAGTGTGCAAACATCGTTATAGGGCCTAACTGCCATAAAAACATTTCCACCAAACCAATTTAAATAGAATAAGTCTATTAGTTCTTAGTTGCACACGATTGGTTAATTCGTACTGCAACTTTAAATTAAATTTAGATTGTACATAATTAACGTAAATATTACCTAAATAAATTCATTTCTCACGCAGGTTAGATTAGCCCTAGATTAGATTACGTTCGATTCCTGGTCAATAACAAAATAATCATGATAGAACTAGAACACAGAGACCTCCACTGCTGGAGATCGGCCGTCGTGAACATATTTGACATACACTTCACTTTCACATACAGGGGCTGATGCTGAAACATCGATGAGATTTCCGCTTGGTTAAGTTGGCTAAATGTAATCCAGACCTTTAGTAAGTTGTTATCACATGTTGACTTATTTAATCTGTCAACAATACAGCTTAAATCTAAAATATTGGAATCTATACAATAGTGCACATATACATATACCTACATTCATTTCCTAACACCAACATACGAAACACATCATTCCAACATAATGTTTTTTATATTTTCTATTCTTTAGAGTTAACTACTTTTTGTTTAATAATGTTTTTATAAATTTAGTTGTTGTAAGAAAGTTATTAATGCTGTGAAATTGTATAAAAAAATAAATAAAAAAAAGGCTGATAAGATTTATAGATGCTTGCTTAGAGTTGCTTGAGACCAAAAGGCGAATACGTATACTATAGGTGTATATATATTAAGTTTATGTGCGTTAAAAGCAGCGTACACAACTCTAAATTGAGGGCATTTTGAGTTGCAGCAAATATAAAGTTTCATCGGCCCATTGTATTGGTCAGGATAATTTATAATATCCGGTCTTTTCATATAGGTCAATGCGTTGAACATTGTTTGTATATCTGGGAGTTTTACTGCTCCGTATACCGTCCGACAAAGTCCTTTCAAATTGGATTAAAAACACCACGAGTATTATTAAATTGTAGTTAAAATTAAATACACGATTTATGTGCTTTTTATTTTGTAGGATACTCGTGAAAATATTTAATTAGGAGTTTTACCAATATTTGTGTAAGTCGTAAGATTTTTATATAAATATCATCATGGCAAGCTTCATCATTACAGCCCCTAGAACACAGCGTCCTAGAACTCCACTTGTTGGAGATGGCCTTCTAGAACCTGGAGAAAATTGGCTTTCACTCGCCGCTGGCCAGACCGGTTGGCGAGGATCATGTTGTCAATTTTTAATGGCAATTAATTAACGATTTCACAAGTTGGTATTAGTGGAACACCACCGTTCCCATGCCTTCTCAAGCACGTTAAGCCGTCGGTCCCGGTTCCACTAATACACTTTCCTATAACCTGGAGTCCTTCAAGCGATGTGTGAAAAGGCATCTAGTCAAGCCGGCATAGTGTTAGGGACTGATGTCGGACATAAGTGTCTGATTCTAGTTGCTAACATTCATGGACCATGCGCGCCACTTACGATCGGGTCGGCGCAAGGTCACATGTCGTGCTAGTATAAAAATAATTTTTAAAAAATAATCAGGATTACATAAGAAAAAAAAAATGTAAATATGTAAAGATTTGAAACAATAGAAGTTCTAAAAACATCAGCCATTTGTAAATTATTTCACAATAGAACTTACCCATTAGTGTTTCGTTGTTCAGGGTTTTCTTCAGGCTCGTTGCTGACAATTGACTCTAACATTTGTATCTTCAACATGGTTGTAAAGTCACATGTCAATTATTTAAATTACCACTCTCACAATATCAAAAAATCACTGCATATATATTTTCTTCGAATTATTGTTTGTTTATGCAACCTGTAACAGAAGAAAAAAAAATGTTATTTACACACACAATATCGCACCGTTAGTTAATACAAGGGCATAATATGAAAAGTTTTTTTTTTGGGAATCGCGTTTTAATAATGATAATAATAAATTATTTATTATACTGCCTCCGTGGTCTAGCGGTTAAGTCCGTGGATTTAGGACATAAAAAAAATATAAAAAATGTAAATAAATACATTTAATTAATATTTAATTTATTTGTGATATTTCTCGAGTTTGGTACGCTGAAGATATCGACGAGCTTGCCACTTGTCATGATTGTTGGCCTATAGTAAAGTTGGCTAAATGTGAATCCGCTTATTTATAAGCATGGTTTCTGACCACCCCGAAAGGGAAACGGTCGTGATGATACTTTACTCTTTTTATTTATTGTACAAAACCAAAACAAGTGCTGGTACATAGACGAGCTTAATGCCGTAAATGCATTTTCTACCAACTAACCTTTGTGACTGAGATGTAATAAGCGGATGCAGAAGGTTACGAAGACAGCGTTAAAAGATTCTGGTAAGAACGGGAGACGCGCGGGGAGAGTGTGAGTGAGACATAAATACAGTTACCGAGTTATTATTGTCCTTGTTCTCTCTCTGTCAGCGCTAACTAATACAAAATTCCATCTTGTACTCTTGCGATATTATTTTAACTTGTTCCAATTCTTAACAATTAAAAAAGAAAAAAAATACAAAATAGGGTCTTTAAAGGAGTCCATATTGGTTAATATGTAGTTTATTAATTTTAAATGTAGAATCGTTATAAATATTTACAAAATTAAAATACAAAATAGGGTATTTAAAGGTAAGCGTCTACTTGTCGGTATCGTACGCATCGCACGCAACGGATCGTAGCATTCTTTGTATAGAAACACATATAAGTGCGTCCACCTGTCCGCATCGTACGCATCGCACATCGGCAATGCCGACACCGTTGCTCCGAGAGGCAACTTTTGCGATGCGTGCCGATGACGTCATACGGAATGCCGATCAGTGGACGCACCCCGCGTGCGTTTTTTAGCTTTTTTTTCACGTACGCTCACTACGAAAATGCGAATGAACTATCATCGTCAATCTGTATGCTGGTACTCACCGT
The DNA here is from genome assembly GCA_910589645.1 of Tinea semifulvella. Lineage (NCBI taxonomy): Eukaryota > Metazoa > Arthropoda > Insecta > Lepidoptera > Tineidae > Tinea > Tinea semifulvella. Next base: position 12,235,273 of record OU342599.1, read on the forward strand.
CGGTAATCCGTACGCTGCCGATACAGTGGGGACGCATTTGTAATATTATCTGTGACTGTTTGTTGCCTAAATAAATAAAATTAACAATTAGTTCAAATCGCTAAACGATGTTAACCTTAAGCATGACGCAGGTTCAGTAACCAAGCCGTTATAACTTACCTTATCGTGAGCGTACCTTGTATCTAGGCGTTATTATTCTAAGGCGTAAAGTATTATTTTGTTGCAAATTTGCTGCTACATTTTGCTCGGTAAGTAAATAATTAGGAGAACAAAAGCGTAACTCCTAATTTAGCTGATGTCGGCGGTAATGGCTGGTACAATCTAATTTAACCGGATTTATGTTCTTTTTAATTTCAACTCATTACTCTGTTCCTCTTTATTTACGGTTTTGCAATGACCTTGGCCCAGTTTTAATTCTGGCGCGCTTAATATCGGAAGGCACCCAAGAATATGCATTTATTAAGAATATTATTAGTTAATTACGTTGTTTGATCCTATTGCCCATGTAATATGGTTAATAATAACCTTCAGGTGGCCGTAAGGTCGCTCGCACTATCCAATATTATTAAAGATTTTTCAAGTCTGATACCCTCAGAATTTTGAGAAATTTAATTCATCAACTTTCTAGAAAATAAAATTACAGACGTTTTGGACATATTGTCCAAATATTCGACATCAAGTCGAATAAATATTATGATTTTACAGAAAAAACGGGTTCAAGACTCAGCTTTACGCAGTGGAAGTTGGTGCGAGAGAACATCCAGCAAAATCTTTGCACCACAAACTTAAAGAATTGGGCCTAAGCCTTCCAAGACGGCATTCACGGAATTTTGCGGTATTTGGTTGGGTAGGAAGAGAAGTAGAATGGTGGATGGTAAGCGTATTGTCCCGCAATAAAATAAAAAAGGAGGCCTCCTTTTCAAACCAGCCTATTGTCGGCCGCAAGATGGACCCGGCACCCGCACGGTGAATACATGGAATGCTTAGAAATTTGTTTTCACTTTTATATATCTAATTTTAGACAGGGAAAAATAGCAAAAACATAACGATTTTTCTCTATTTTACTAAACCAAATATATGATTGTGCGAGCGAGAAGTGAGAAGTGCGAAGAAAAAAGCATTGAACCTCATTCAGGAGAAAAACCATATAACGATTGCTTGGTTGTGTGTCTAGGAGCAGAGTCCTTAAACTAATTAGTGTTAATTAATAAATTAATAAAATAAATTAAATTAATTACATAGCTTTGTGGTCTAGCGGTTAACTCCGTGGATTTAGACTCGGAGGTACCGGGTTCGATTCCTGCTCGGGACACAAAAATATTTAACAATGTAAATAAAATTATTATTTAATTTATTTGTGATATATCTCGAGTTTGGTACGCTGGAGACATCAACGAGCTTGCCACTTGTGAATCCGCGTGTTTATAAGCGTGGTTTCTAAGCACCTCGAAAGGGAAACGGTCGTGATGATATTTTACTTTTATTTTTTTATTACCATAATAAAACAGAATAAATAAAATAACTAACAAATGCCAGGATGATTGGTTCAAATACACCTTCGTGTTTTAGCTTGTTATGATTTGATCAAGTTTATAACTTCAGCTGTGATTGAATATCGATCCAGGGTCTACTCTGGACTCAACAAATACAAAGAATCATCGGTGCAATTACCTAAAGTTTCTCGATCACTTCGGGGGGTAAATATTTATTTATGTTTTGGAAACTAACAGCTATTTTACATTTATGAACTTATATTATAATACAAAGTGTGTACAATAAATAATTTTCACTTTTAGTTAAGTTTTAATAAAAAAAATACAAAAAATTAAAAGGCGACTTTTTTATACTAGCACCTTGCGCCCACATAATGGTAAGTAACGCCCAAGATTAGTCCCTAACACTTTGCCGGCTTGATTAGATCCCTTTTCACACTTAGCTTAAAGGGCTCCAGATTATAGGAAAGTAGAAACACAAAGAGCATTCCAGGTATGTTGGATTCTTCTGTAATTCCAAGTTTTAAAGGTTACGAATATCCAAATATAACAAAAAACTTAATTAACTTTTTTTTTATTTAAGTTGTTAATCACTAAAATGTTGCAAATTAATTATTTATTCTAGCTAACATAAATTATCGATATAACATTACAAAAAAATCCAATTTACCATGAAGTAAAAATGAAAAATATAAATTGATAAATAAACTGAAAATTTAATTTAATTAGCTTAATCTTTCAAATCCAAGGGAATACGAAATTTACAAAGTGCCTATACCTACATATGAATTTAATGTCGAACGTTAATTATCAATAATTTACAACATCAAATTTCGAGTCTTTGTAATTCCAGAGTAGACCCAATCAATACCATGGCCAAGTCGGAACCCGACGGCCCTCCAATTCAATTCACGTTAAATTTAAACTCGACAATTTTAAATTGAATTGAAACATTTTAACATCTATTAAACTTTTACTTAAACGATGGTTTAAACCCGTACAAATATTATAAATGTCTGAGAAGTTTGTCTGCTTGTATGTCCGTTTGTTCGTCTTTTACGCACTATTGCACCTTATTGCACCGGTTTTGATAAAATTTGACAGAAATGTTCCTTGGAACCTAGAGACGGACATTGGCTATATATATATATTATATTATCTGACCACGACATGTGACCCCATAGTGACTCCATTTTTATGCAGCAGTACATACATTATCACACACATAACATAGTATAATTATAACTTATCTAATATATGTACCAATTAGGTGTCACAGCATTCACCAATATAAAAAGAAGAACAAATTAAAAACTTATTACTGCTAAAACAAAAAAACAAATTTAACAAAAACTAACAAATTTACAAAATATAACATAAAAATATGACTTCTAAAATAAAATTATACATTTTTTCTTTTTTAATAGAACTATAAAGAAAACGTAAAAATTGCATAATTAAACAAAACACTTGTTAAATAAATTATAAGCTACGCAAATAAAATTACCTGCTTTACACCAAGACGGTTCTTGAGGCCTCGACGACAACTATGATAGTTTTTCGAGCATTGCAGTTAAACTTATATTTTTTTATTGTTGTTTGTCATTTAGACCAGGCCACTGTGACCATATGTTAACTTGAAGCTTTTAATTTTAGTTTAGTTTTATTTAATTTAATCTTTAAATTCTGTCTGTTAATTAGTTAGGTTTAAATTTTGCTAACTCACCCCAATCAATGTACAAATTTATATGTTCTTGATGAGTACTTTTTATGGAATCTGGTTCACATATTGTTAATATCTGTTGTTAAATGCTTACTTTAGCCATGATCTCCGTTTGTATTCCAAATGTTAAATAAATAAATAAATGGTTTGAAATGTTTGAGAACATTTTTTCTGCATACCTTGTAACGGTCATGAAATATGTCTATATCATTATTGGCACTGCAGAGACTACTGTAGGTGTTGCACATTCGGGATGTTGACGAATGTGAACCTACATTAGTTCTTGGGGAGGACAGCACAGGATCTTGGTTATAGGACGACGTGGAATCATATCGACGTATCAGTCATATCGATTATTACTTTTTTTAAATACAACGCACAATTTCGCCCATTTGATGGTAAGTTAAGTAGTAAGATGGAAGACACCCATGACTGACATCAGTCCTTAACACAGGCTTGACTGGGCATGACGGCATATCGAGGCTGATCCCAAAACGTGTGGATACACTTTACTGGGTTAACTAAATGGATTTTTATGAAATTTGACAGAAATCATTGAAATAAATTAACTGCCTGGTTCGATTCCTGAACGAGATAATTTATTTATGATATGTGTCGAGTTTGATACGCTAAAGACATCGACGAGCTTGCCACGCGGTTTCTGACCAACTCTAAAGGGATACGGTCGTGATGATAGTGTTACTTTACTATAGGCCCATCATAACAAGTGGCAAGCTCGGCGATGTCTCAGCGTACCACTCAAGATGTACTGTTTCCTTTTCGGGGTGGCTTATAAATAAGCGTGGCAAGCTCGTCGATGTCTCCAGCGTACCAAACTCGAAAAATATTACAAATAAATTAAGTATTAATTGTATGTATTTATTTACAAAAATTAATATTTTTGTCTCCCGACCAGGAATCGTACCCGGTACCTCCGAGTCTAACTCCACGGACTTAACAGCTAGACCACGGAGACAGTGAAAAATATAACTGACTAATAAATAAATTAGTTTACTTGTTACGTCGTAAACTAGACAAGTTCAAGCGGCCTAGATATAAGTAAATCGTAATTTAGTTGTTCCCCTGTGCCTTGTTTTTCTTCACTGAAGTCACCTTTCCGTGACCGCTGTCCGACCTTCATAATCCCAAACCCAACGACGTATATGTAATTATAAAATTGATAAAGTTGATCCCAAAATGCAAGAAATGCATTTTTAATATTATTTAACATAAAATATTACACATTATGTTCACCTGGTAATGATGCAGTACATAAAATAAGATTAAACACAATCACAGGATAAACAAAATAAATAAGCAAATTTAAGTAACTAAATATAAATAAATACACAAATAAGATATAACAACCACATTCGAGTGTTGCCAAACTAGGATCAAGAAACTACACCTTCCCTGATCTATCTAGTTTCTGTGCCTTGACAGAATTATCTAGTGCAGAAACCAGTGCACTTACTAACAGTTCTGTTAGCCTGTCCTAGCTCAATGTATTATAAATAAATAAATTATATAATTTCCTAGTTTGTAATTTATGTATAATATGTTAAAAATTGGTGTCAATTTTAATAATAAATTTAAATTTATTTATGCAGCTGATAAACTCGCCAGAACAAGGTTAATCACAATACCAACAGGCCCAGCACCAATAATCCCCTCTACCGTTCCAGTTCCTTCGAAGCTGGCTCCTCCAAAGACTGGTAGACTGCACAAGCAGATGTGGACATGACACCATTTCACACTCACAAAGGTATAATTTTTTGCACTAAGCATTTGACATTATTATTTAATGAATATTAACTATAAGATAAGACTGATAAGGCCCTTTTACAGCAGCAACAATTAGACATATCTGTAAAAATATAATATTTTAATTTTAATATTTTTGTATATACTCCGAATTTTATTATTTAGGTAGCTTTTAATTTATAGTTAATGTATATTAATTTACTCTTTAAGAAGTATTTAATAATATTAATATTTAATTTTAAGTTTGTCATTTTTTTGACATTTGAATTAATTTTATATAAGTACTTAGACTTAATCTAGTTTTTAGTTTATGAACTTATTAAAAAAAAAAAAAATTGACAACGCCACTTTACAAACGCATCTAATTTTAAGTTTAAAAAACAATAATTTATATGCCTTCAATTCAAAAGGTACTACCAGTTTGTTGCTTGCAGTTCGCATGTATAACACTCTCCAGGCACGATTTAGTTAGTTAAAAGTATCATCACGACCGTTTCCCTTTCGGGGTGGTCAGAAACTACGCTTATAAATAAGCGGATTCACATTTAGCCAACTTTACTATAGGCCAATCATGACAAGTGGCAAGCTCGTCGATGACTCCAGCGTACCAAACTCGAGAAATATCACAAATAAATTAAATATTCATTAAATGTATTTATTTACATTAATAAATATTTTTGTGTCCCGACTAGGAATCGAACCTGGTACCTCCGAGCTTAAATTCACGGACTTAACCGCTAGACCACGGGGGCAGTTAGTTGGGTAATTAAATTAAAATATGTAATGTAAAAATTGATGTAGTCATTGACTTAACCAAATTCCGGTGGGAAGGTTTGGTGACAAATAAAGAATAAGAATACTAGATGTGACAGGTAATATTCCGAAAATAACATAGGGACGTAAGTAAAAGACTCTGATTGGCTCTCGAAAGCTATGCCGCCATGTGCGAGTATACCTAAATTAAAAATGCTCATGTTTTTATTGCCAGCATAAATACTTTGAATACTAATACTAAGGTTTGCAGTTGAAAATTACATTATACAATAAACTACCTGAGATTATAACTAGACTACAACCAAGTGAATTTAAAACAAAATTGAAAATCTTTTTCCAAAATAATGCTTTTTATAACCTGTCAGAATTTATTGACATGCCTTTGACGGGAAATTCTTTTAAATAGTTGTATAATTTTGTGGTCTTATGCCTTCTACTGTATTGTGTTCCTATGCTCCTTTGTCTACGATGCATGGTGTTAATAGCATTACTGTTATTATTTTAATATTTGTTAACTGACATACCAAAATATAACGATTGTTATATAGGTGAAATATACAAATATACAAATATACTGGAACGCATGCATTTTTCTTAATCATCATCAGCCTGTGTCTCTCCACTGCTGGATATAGGCCTCCCCCAAGACTTGCAATTGCACACGATCTTATCCCCGCCCTCATCCAGCGACCTACCTCACAGTTTATCTGTCTATCTGGCGTCTTCCCATACGTGGGTTCTGGACCCGCCTACATAGAGTAGGTTCTTCAACAGACGTGTCTAGCCCATTGCCACTTCAGCTTGCTAATTTTAAAAGCTATGTCGGTAACTTTGGTTCTCTGACGGATCTCCACGTTTCGGACTTTATCCTTCATAGAAATACCAAGCATAGCTCTCTCCATAGCTCGTTCTGTGACCTTGAACTTGTGGACCAGACCCACTGTCAGTGTCCCCGTTTCTGCTCTGAACTAATTTTACAAATACCATAAATTACATGCGTCTAGGTCCAGCAGTTACGCCTGCTTTTCTTACATTTTAATAAATACTATCTGTAAGAAACATTTATATGTATATCCATAGACCATATAAATGTTAAGGTATATTATTCTAGGAAATACTAAATACAACTGTGTCTATGGCTAAAAGTGAGTCATTAAATTATGTATTAAGTTTTCGGGCGATCTTATTTCCAGAATTAGTGAAAAGTTATTTTTTTGGGTTTTATTAAATTATAATATTAATTAAAACTGCTTAAAAAGTAATAATTACTAAACCTAATAAAAATAAACTATAAGTAAAAAATGTCCTCTAAAGACGTCCCTTCCGAGATAGTCCCAAGGAGACTAGGAACATTACCTCTCTGATAGCAAGGCTAATACGAGGCAGAAATAATTGTCAGCTTTCCAATATTAAGACTTTTCCGTTGGCTGGTTAGGCAACGCCTTGGCCAGACGCTTGGCTGAGTGTCCCCATGGGCCCATCGTCTCGACCCCAAACGGCGCAAATTTGTAACCTGTACCGAGGTTTGCGTATTTACGCAGCTTGAGGTACTCAGCAGAGTACCTTCTTAGAGAAGAGAACCTTCGGATGATGTCGTTATTAGCAGCATGACGAAGCACTTCTAGCGCAAGAAAGCCCATGGTATCTGAGATGTTTTACAGGCTCTCCACACCGACACTAGCATGGATGGGAAGTCCGGGCTCCGAGACGAAGGCACACCGCCATGGTCAGTGTATTTCGATCAAGGAGTATACCAACCGATGCTGAGGGAAAAGCCTGCAACCAGAGACCTGACTGAAAGTTTAAATAATTTTGATTAGTTATATAATGTCTTTGTTTTCGGAATTAAATTCCCATACACTACCTACATACTCACACACTCACCACACACAAACTTTAATACAAAAACACTCTTTACCTAATAAACGCAAAAGCATCGCAATACTTACATAGCAATGCCCTAGTTTATTTCGTAGTTGTAAGTCTTGTTAAGCGGTGTTGGCTCGGTTGTAAGAACGCGTACCTTAAATCCTACAAAGGTCGGATCAAACCCACCCGGCATATACCAATGAGAAATACACTTTTCTTACGTACTGCCGTCATAGATTTACAACACCACCGTTCCCGTGCCTCGGAGAGCACGTTAAGCCGTCGGTCCCGGTTCCATTAATGCCAACTTGTGGAATCGTTACTAAATTGTCATAAAAAATGACATCATATCCTCGCCAAGCCGTCTGGCCAGCGTGGCGAGTGTAGGCCAAATTCTCCAGTTCTGGAAGGCCCATCTCCAGCAGTGGAGGTCTAGGATGTTCTAGGGGCTGTAATGATGAATGAAAAAAAGTCTTGTTAACCGTCTTCAAAAAAGGATGAAAGGAAGGTTCTCAATTCAAATATATGTTTTGTAATGCACTTAAAAATAGTACAGAGGCGAGCTATAATGCCAGTAGGCATTCTTTACCAGCCAAAATAAAATAAAAACTCGTACAGAAAGTAGTTCCCTTTTTGGTTATTTTAACTGTCATAACTTGTATTAATTTGTTATATATATATAAAAATGAATGTGTGTATGTTCCTTATGCATTTCAAAACTACTTGACCGATCGGGATGAAACTTTGGAATATGTTGTGTGAACATCGACGAAGGTTTCTGACATAGTACTACTATTGTCCGATAGGTGGCGCGCATCAGCGCTGAGTTGTGACCGAGGTACATTCATTGACTGTCAGGTGGTACGAAGTTCGCCGGGTCAGCTAGTATTATATATAAGGCTAATAATCCTTGAAAAAAAAAAGACTTAAAGGGCAATCAACAAAATTATTGATATTTATTAATAGGTAGTTGTTTTTGCCAGTCGGTGCCAGTCAAAGAATAATAAATAACCTTATTAAATAACTACTCCTGTCAACGATTGCTGTCACAGTGTCACACCGATATTGGCACGTTATAATAAATAATACATATATAAAGGTATATAATATTTGTTAAATTATCCTATATTTGTATAATTTTACAATTACTTTCATTGCACCTATATTTGTTCAAAATAGTCCCTAAGGTTTGACTGTCAGAGAATGACTTAATGAAAATTATTATATGTAATTATATCACATGCTTCGCTATTTCTAGCATACAAATATTTATTTAGTCACATGACTTTGTCGAGCTTAGTGTCTAGGTATTCTTTTGTCGAATAAAAACATTTATTAAGCAGCATTTGTTTGACTCTTAATTTGAACAGTTTTAGTGGTGTAGTTTAAGTCCGCCTTTGTACTTTGTGCAATAAAGATATTAAATAAATAAATAATTATAAGTTGATGTAAATATTTTAAATTAAATAAAGAATTGGTAATTGAAATTTTATATATTATAATGATAAAGTGTTCAAAAAGGGTGTCAAAGCTCCTCCTTCGGTGGGTGCGAGATCAGTGTCCTGAACTCTGCTTTATAAAGGTTGATAGAATGAGAGAAGGCGGCTTTCCTCTCACTCTACCCGCCACTTAACGTCACTTACACCTGGAAGGATTACAACTCAAATTTCGAAACACATGGGTTTATTTTTTTTTTTCATTTACAATCCATGCACTGCTTGCCAGAAGGCATAGCAGCTCACCGTGGAGGATAGACACCCATACAAGTGGCTTCGGTTATTGCTAATCAACAAACGAGTGATCAAAAACGCGATTGCGAGATATAAAAGTTTTGTTTTTAAAACGTTCCGAAATTATAAACAAACATATACTCGTAAGTTTTATTTTTAATTGCTTATTTTATTTTTTATATAAATAATAAAGTGTTAATTATTTAGGTAAATTATTACTAAAGATTTATATTTTTTAAAAACCTATATGCGGGTACTTTTAAGTTTGATTTGATTGTAGTACTGTCAAATATATTTACTTTAGTATTGCAATTTGTAAACAAGTGAATTGTGTTTCTAATAAACAGTTAAAACATTAAATTTGACATTCATCATCATTTTCATCATTACAGCCCCTAGAACACAGTGTCCTAGACCTCCACTGCTGGAGAAGGGCCTTCCAGAACATATATCTGGAGAATTTGGCCTACACTCGCCACGCTGGCCAGACGGCTTGGCGAGGAAATTTGACATTATACGAATGATATACCTTTTATCTTCATGCGTCGTGTTTTGTCATTACTGAAGTCGAATCACACGAAGAATTTGTGTGCGTTTGAAGAACGCCACCCGTTTCTGTCTTCGGCGGCATGCACAGCATCTTGGACGCTTGTGAAAAGAGAGGGAATTTAGTCGGACCACAGAACCGGGTTTTGGCCTCTAGATCTCTTTTCTTCCACCTTGCCGGTAATAAAACGTTTTTCCAGATTATCTCATCCCTTTCTAGTAATGTTTCGTCGATGTACCTAACTCGGGAATATCACAAAAAAATTAAATAATAATTTTATTATTCACGGACTTAACTGCTAAACCACGGAAGCTGTTAATAGGCATTGTGATCAAATATTACAAATTTATTTTCATTACAGCTATTAAAACACAAAGTCCTAGACCTCCACTCTTGGAAATGGGCCTTCCATATTTATCTGGAGAATTTGGCCCACACTTTGAGTGAACTTTTCTGTTGACTAGGGTCTTATGTCTATTTTTAATGACAAATTATTAACGATTCCACAAATTGGTATTATTGGAACCGGGACCGACGGCTTAACGTACTCTCCGAGGTACAAGAACCGTGGTGTTATAAATTAATGATGAATGTAATAAAAGTGTATTTCTTATTGGTACATGCCGGGGTTCGAATGTCAAATTAGGTTTTTTAAAATGTGTGCACGTCTCAGGTCCAAATTCCAACATGTAGGTTAGAAGCACTTATTTTTTTAATCTACATGTTTATGTGGTTGATTCACTCGATGTAGTTCACTTCTTTTTTAGTTAAATCAGCATTTTTATCCATATTCGCTAAAACTCTAGTACTTATGGTAATATTTTAATTGACGTTACAGGTGTGCCGTTCTAAAGCGTAACTAAAAGATGTGAACCAATACCTTAAAAAAATATAGGTACGTCGTCGTTGGGATTGGGGCCGTGATAACAATTTCACCGGTAGCGAGTAGTGGTAAGTAAGATATATCCTACTATAATACTTAATATATCTACAATTTAGATTTTTGGTACATTGAACGATTTATTTCCTTTTAAACATTGCCCTGCAAGTAAATATCCTTCTGTTTTGGCCAGAAATCTATTATTGTTATTGGATATAGTAAAATAAACCAAAGTCAAATTAAAGTGATAAATATCATTGGACAGATTCCTGTTAATAATTAACTACAAAAAATATAAACAATTTATGATATTGCTATTCGGTTGTAATACACATACTATTTCGAACAACCCTTAAAAATTACTGACACCAGCTTCTGACGATCGACATCCGTCCCTGCCTACCATTATGCCACATTAGACTCGTAACAACTTTTTACACTTATATTCAAATTCAAAATATTTATTTCCATATGGTTCACAGGTAACACTCGGATATTGTCAATTTTCACAATAATAATAATAAAATTATTTATTGCACATTGTTTACAAAATTATTGTACAAAGGCGAGATCAGGCATTTCTTAACAGCTAACTTAAAGTGGCGATAAGAGAGCTTCCGTGGTGCAGATAATAAGAAAAATTTTGACATAGATATAAACAACAACAATACATTAATATAAATAACTACTTACATAATATAAATCAATAGTATTCATACATATATAAGATAATTACTATGTCAGAGCGTGATTGAGACATTTTGCTTTTCAAGAAAGTGACAAAAGACCAAGTTTTTAAAGATGGAAATAAAAGGAGCTTGTCTGATCACCAGTGGAAGTTTATTCCAGAGATTTGAGAGAATCTGAATATCTACTGAAAGTGTGCAGAGGAATAGATAGTTGATTGTAAATTTACAATATTATTAAAATGAAAAAACATATTACAGACAACAAAAAACAATAAGAATAATTATGAATTCAAGGCATTATAGCCGTGTCAACTACAAGCGATGCCGTTTTTTAAACATTAGATCTGTACGGCTATGTTTAATGTAAATGACATGTCGGTAAATTGTAAGTAGGCTAATGTTATAATAAGGTTGATTTATTACTTTTTTTACTATTTAATACTCAGTTACAGAATGCATAATTAATGCTCATTTGATTTAATTATATAATAATTAATATTTATGTAATTGTAAAAAAAACAAGATATTTGGCGGTTTTTTTTTCAATTATACAAACTATAAATTAGGAGGAACAAAAGGTCTACAGAATTAAGTCCGAGATTTGTATAGCATAGTATTGTGGAAGGCCATAAACTGTTCCAGATAAGCAGGTAGGTGCCATCGTCAGAAGACAAGAAGGTATTTCTTCGTTTTAAGTTTTTATTTCTATTCTTTTTTTTATTTATCAAATTCTATCTAAATTCATACTTTACGGGGCGGTAATTCCGTCGATTTGGTCGCGGAGGTATGGCGTTCGATTTCTGGTCTGGACACAAAATTATTTTATGTAATTTATTGATATTTCTCGAGCAGTACTTGTACCTATGATGGGCATAATTATAGTAAAGTTGGCTTAAAAGTCGCTTTTTTTAAAATGCGTGGTTTCTGACCACCTTGGAAGGGTTGTGATGATATTTAATAATAGTCAGTTTAATTATGTAATAATAAATCAATATTTATTTGTGATTTTTCAGGTATTAATCATCTTGTAATATTTATGGAAATGTAATATACTCGTATTTTTATATATTTCGTTGTAATGAATAAAATAAAATTACAAACAAATATCCAATATAAACTACTTATTAATAAAAATACAATTAAACAAAAAACTAAACGAAAAAAATAAATAAAATAAAGCATAAAATATATATATTTAAAACTGTCTCCAAATTACTAACTGGTGCCAAGGATACTGGCAGAATTGCCGCGTTAAATGGTAATGCTGATCATTATATACATAGTAGGTATAGTATATAAATTATAGGATTACTGAAATTAATAAAATATATTAAATTAAACCCACTAAAACGGCATCTGTAGTCTAGCGGTTGAGTTCATGGACTTAGACGCGGAGGTACCAGAATCGGTTCCTGGTCGAAACAAAAAAAATAAATACTTGAAATATTTTCGCGAGTTTGGTACGCTAGAGACGTAGACGAGCTTACCACTTGTCATGGTGGGCCTATATTATGTATATGTACGGTCGTGATGATACTTAACTAAAGATATGAGAGTGAAAGTTGAAACGAAGAGTTCATTAAGATCAATTTTAACACATAAATAGTCTATCAGTTGTCAGTCGCTTCTATTCCTAAACTTCGAGTCCTTCTTACCACCAAGTGGAAGCGGTGTCACATGTCACAAAAAATGGCAAAAGGAAGTCAAAGCTGTCTTCATCGTTGGGGTAGGGCTACTCTGGGGCACTAGGTACCGCAGGGCACCCGATTTTGAGGTAGATAAGAAGAGAGTGACAGGAATAGTGGTTTGGCCAGTGATCCTGTCCCACTGGCTTCACGTGAAGATATGGACTTCCACAGACAATTACACCCGATTTTGTATAAATTACCAAAATTTACGAAACACCGCTTGTGCGATATTGTCCTTCTACCTGAATCTATTGTCATAATAGATTAGGTACAAAAAATGCTACCCAAATGCATTGTAGTTAATGATCTTAAAACTAAGTAGATACGCATTAGCAGGCGAAAACTATTCTCACAAATGGCCGGTTAGCGCCCGAGACGGGTTGCCGAGGGACAGTGCGGTATTGTAAATCTATGACAAGCTTACGTAAGAAAAAATAATTTCTTTTTGGTACTTGCCGGGGTTCGAACCTACGACCTCAGGAGAGATAGTATTCTCATAACTACCTTATATATCATAGTATATAATGTACAAGTCGTATAGCCTTAAGCCTTTTATCTTTAGTTTTTATTTTATTTTTGTAAAGCTATTGAGATCATGCAAATATAAATATGTGGTTAACATGGTGAGTATTGCATGATATAATGCATTTAATTATTGTTGGGTTTAATAAATAAAAATTAAATTAAAAACAATTATTTATTATATATTTATACTAATCTATTTTTTGTATAACTTTGAGGCGTAATATAAACAAATAATATATCTAAATGCATATCTCTTACATATGATTTTTTCTAGCAGTTTTTTCTCAGTCAAATGAAATAACAACAAGTCACTGGAATCTGCTAAGCTGCTGGTCTTCTGCTATCAGCTTACTCTTTAAACTTTTGCTGCTTAGTCTTTAACAAGCAGAAGTAAAATCATGTTTAATAATCACATGTCAGAAATTTGCCTATGACTTTGTTTAATCAATGAATCTAGTTTCAATTTACTTTTCTACTTAATGCGGTATCCATAGTTGAGAGATCTTTGGTCATAATAGATAAGGTTGTAAAAGACAACCCAAGTACATTGTTGTTAATAGACAATTCATTTTGCCATTTGGTGTGCGCGCGCGCAGCTCACTACCGTGGTAATGTTGCCAGGGAGTGCTCACTTAAATATTTATTAAAATGAAAAATATAACGAGTTTACAAGAATTGCACCAACTAAATAGATGTATAATTGAACTCTGATCCCAGCTGTAGTGTAAAAACAAAACGAATAAATTTAAAAACATGCATATATGAAGAAAAATCATATTATTACTTATTTTTCAAACTAAAAAAAATATTTTAAAATATGCTTACTTTTTTTTAAGGTACAAAACAATAACTGCCACCGTGGTCTAGTAAGTTTGTGGATTTAGACTCGGAGGTACCTGGTTTGATTCCGGAATATCAATAATCTATATTAATATTTTTTTTTTTAAATGTGATATTTCTCGAGTTTGGTACGCTAGAGAGATTGACGAGCTTGCCACTTGTCATGATTGGCCTATAGTAAAGTTGGCTAAATGTGAATCAGCTTATTTATAAGCGTGGTTTCTGACCACCCCGGGAGGGAAACGGTCGTGATGATACTATTTTACTATATGTTGTGGTCTTATGTTTTTTTGTAATAAATAAAGTTTTATTTGTTATATAAACATAAACGCATTGTGGAACCAGCTCAGCTAAAATACACAGCAAAATATCAAAATATCATGCTTCAAAATTCCCTCACCTATTGCTAGTTTGACAGATGTCTAAAACATGCAAGTCGCTTGTTGTTAGAACTCCTACGCTATGACATTTTTCAGTAACATTTTCCGCAAAATATCACGATATCGTGTTTATAGTCTATTTTACATACATATTTACACTACTAGTATTTGCCGCTATCCTTATGGAAAGAATAGAAAGCTATTTTATAAAATTCTTAATAATTTTTAATTAAGTAAATAGGTACCTAGTAAATTTAGAAAATTAATAAAAACAGCATTTTAAATGCGAAGGCGGGTTACTAGAATAAATAAAACCAAAAATAACACTAAAAAGTTAAGTATATTAAATAAAATCTTTATTTATAATAAACTTCACGACAAAATAACAAAATTACTTAGTCATACAAATAATATTCAATTAAATATTATAAGTTAATGTACACACATAATAATATAAAAAATAAATTATGAAAAATATTATACGAAATGACTTTGCATGGCCTTAGGTTAGACGGATATGACTATTGACAAACAACTTTACCTAAGAAACCATATATTATGTATGGCTATTTTAAAATTGACGGTTTGTATGAAGAAGTCATTTTTTTTGTCATTTCCGACATATATATAAGGTTTCTTATCAAATCAAATCAATCAAAAAATTTTGTTGCAAGGCTCCTTGACGTCTCTGGTGACAATATGGCTGGCAGTTTTTCTCCAAAAAATTAAGTATCCTAATTCAAAGGGGAAATGCTGCTAGTGTATTGGGCACCATGCCACAAGACAGCGATTTGGAGGAGCTATTTTTTTGTAAGTATTTAATTTTTATTTTCCATGTATTATTATATTATAACTTTATAGTTGTAAGTACGTAAAAAAACATATTAGTCCTTGAACGCGCATTTCGTGTAACTAAACATAGAAACGACCATTCATGAAGTTTTTATTAAACAGAAGATCGTAATGTTACAAAATCTTCAATCATAAATAATTGCCACTTCCAGCAATTTATTCTGCAAACCGTCCGGTCTTCGCGTTTCATTCATTAGTCAGCGAGATGAGCGCGGTGGAACAAAAAAAAACAATGCATTATTTACACGAACATTTTTGACAGCTCTAACAGATCCATTCATCATCATCTTCAATCCTAATATAGAGAAAGAAATAAAGAAAGAAAAATATTTATTTGCACACAACAGATTTTACTAACAAATAAACAAAAAATAGTCAAGATAAATACATAAAAAATAAATGAGTGAGCTGCTGCGACAAACAGGCACTCAGGTCAGCATAGGCTGCAACATTTCTGCTGCAGCGCTGATTTTCACTGAGCCCCATGAATCAAATAAAATTACACAAAAATAAATTTATATAAGGTAAATTTTGTTTGCCTAAATTTTTCTTTTACCATTATCGACACATGTAAAAAACTACAATGTAATAACCAAAAAAGTAAGAACTGTCAACATTTTATAACTACATATTTTATAATAACATACATAAATTATTTATATAAAAAATATATAATTTTAAAAATAATAATAAAACAGTAAAAAACTAAACTATAAGATACATATATACATACCCACACATATAATATACATAGCAACAAGATACATACAGGGTATAGAAACAAATATTAAGGATTTATAAGTTACTACTAGTAGCGGTGTTCTCGGTAGTAAGAACGCTTTCCTTTAAATCATAAATTGATCGGTTCGAGCCCCGCCATGTACCAATGAGAAATACACTTCCCTGGGTTAACATTTTGCCTATATTGGTTTAGTAGACATGAACGCAAGACAAACATACATGTAGACAGACTAAACTCCTTTTTTTTTTTGTTCTCTTCTCCCGATGGATGATGAATGAGATGATAGGGAAGGCAAAGGGTCTAGCCCATACAGCCAAGTCTGACGTAATATATCTTTCTTTTTCATGAGTTAATGAGGTCATCATCAAATTCCAGATGCTGCAGAATTTGATGCTTTTCTTGGAGTCACTCGCGGAACCATCCACTGCTCAAACACGTCGGGTAAAATATGGGAGTTGACAGCGCGGGAAAACCGCAAAAAATAAACTGCAACTTGTGCCCCATATTTATAGTCCAATTTATCGTTTTCCATAATGATTCACATTGTAGCACATTATTAAATAAAACAACACCACTTTTGGCCAATAATATCCACAGTAAATTAATTTACAAAACAAAAACTTGTATTTGACATGTCCACGCAAAATGGAGCGAAGAACTCCCAGACTAAACTCCTTTCAAATAAAATATTCTGGTGTCATAATGATTTATTGTTTATTTGATAGTTAACATATTGTGATCATAATAAAGAACCTAATCGTATAAATAGTGCTTTGTAACTATTTCATACATAAATTTTAACCAATTGACTATTTAATTAAATTATATTTTAATGCTGGGGTAAAAGAGATGTTGTAATTTGATTTAAAGAAAACACAATTAATTGTCATGATTATTGAATTTCGGTCCAATCGATCGGTAAAATAAAATAGGCATAAGAATTTTAAAGAAGTGCAAGTTAACTTTAAAGTTGGTATTTAATTTAGCTAACTGGTTTATGATGTAATTACTTTCTGATGAGAAAATTCTCAATTTCCGTAATATAAATATTAACTTCTGAAACTCATCAAGAAATTGTTCCATAATTTTGTCTAATTTTGAAAACTCAAAATTTACACTTCTCATCTATTTCTATCTATTAAATACATCATCGGTTGTAAGAACGCGTACCTTAAATCCTACAAAGGTCGGTTCAAACCCCCCCGGCATGTACCAATGAGAACTACACTTTTCTTACGTACATTTGTCATAGATTTATAACACCACAGTTCCCGTGCCTCGGAGAGCACGTTAAGCCGTCGTCGGTCCCGGTTCCACTAATGCCAACTTGTGGAATCGTTAATAAATTGTCATAAAAAAATGACATCATATCCTCGCCAAGCCGTCTGGCCAGCGTGGCGAGTGTAGGCCGAATTCTCCAGTTCTGGAATACCCATCTCCAGCAGTGATCTCAGCATCTCCTAGGGGCTGTGATGATTGATTGGAGACGCGATGAAAAGCATCAAATTCGGAAACATCTGAAATTTAATGATATCCTCATACATAAAAAAGAAGGATATATTACGTCAGACTTGGCTGTATGGGCTGTACCCTTTGCCTTCCCTATCCCCAAACAAAAAAAAACTGTACGACTGTTATAATATTTTAATTTAGTAGACTTGCAGTTCTTAATTGAGATTGAATATGTTCAATAAATTAATTATACTGTCAAAAGCAAGATTAATTAGAGAAATTTGGTGCACGCAAACTATTGGATATCAAAATATTGGTTAATGGCGCCTCTAATATATTGACCGGCTCATGTCATCGACTTAATATAATGGCTTGTCCATAAGTAGCTTGGCCCTAATATTTTTTTAGGTAAATAATTATTTATACTGCCTTCGTGGTCTAGCGGTTAAGTCCGTAGATTTAGACTCGGATGCACCGTGTTCGATTACTGGTCGAGACACAATAATTTATTTAATTAGTTTTTATTATTTCTCGTATTTGGTAAGCTAGAGATATCGACAAGCTTGCCACTTGTCATGATGGGCTTATAGTAAAGTTAACTAAGTGTGACACAAAAAATCATGTGGTGTCTGACCACCCCGGAAGGAATACAGTCGAGATGATGCTTTAATTAAGCATTAGAGCCAAGCATTTCCAGGACATAGTACGCACTAATATAATTTAATTGTCTAAGAGGTTTTTTTTTCTTTTATAGTGAACACGACATGTTTCATCGCGGCCAATTTATGTTAACGTGAGGTCCAAGAATGGGACGCCAGCCACTAACGACCGACATCAGTCTCTACCACTACGCCTGCCTAACAAGATGTTTTTTTTAAACTTGGCTTGAAGGACTATTTGAAGGTTGTAGGAATGGCGAAACACACTGGCTAAGAGAGTATTCCACATATTTAGCGTGCGATAGATGTAAGTCTCTATAATTTATGAGTATGCGTAGGAATAGTGGCTCCGGTATGGAAATGCATATTTTAGGTGTGGTTCATCTGCAAAATAAAGAAGAAGGATGTAGATAAAAAGGATCAACATCTTCATTACAGCCTATAGCCTATAGAGCACGAAGTCCTAGACTTCCACTGTAGGATATAGGCCTTCCAAATCTGATAACAATTTATTAACGATTCCAGAAGTTGGTATTAGGGGAAACAGGAAATGGTACAGTGGACCAAAAAAGCGGTCTACCACCTTACGGTTGATATTAATATACAGTCATTCGACCTTAGTAATATTTTAATTTAAATAGTTATATGGTTTGTCAAAACAGTTATACGACATTCTCGGCTCCAATGTACGTACGAACCGCGACTTTTTGGATTAAAAGAAAGCTTACAATCGACCCACCATCGCATTTAACACCTTTTGCTGATAGTGTGTATGTCTTTGGTTCACGTGTTTACGGTCGAGTGATGTCAGTGATTAAAAATGAAAACTCGATGCATCGATGTGAGGCCGAGCGGAACGTGTCGATATATCGATACCTACTCAGTGTTCTTTTCTACAGCTCACCTGTCAATAAGGGACCTTGACTTACATTTGATGACCAGGCCTGTGTTTAACTTGGAAAAAAAACCTTCAAAGCTTATTTAAAAGGCGTG
This sequence comes from Tinea semifulvella, assembly GCA_910589645.1. Classification (NCBI taxonomy): domain Eukaryota; kingdom Metazoa; phylum Arthropoda; class Insecta; order Lepidoptera; family Tineidae; genus Tinea; species Tinea semifulvella. The sequence continues at coordinate 12,254,873 of OU342599.1, forward strand.
GTTTCTGATCACCCCGAATGGGAAACGGTCGTGATGATACTTTTAAACGACTTTAGTCAAGTTATGTAGACTCCTCTTGCGTTTTATGGAAGTGTTTAGTGAGCTAATTTTTTATAAGTACTCGTATAACTAATGATGCCTTTTTTATACTAGCACGACATGTGACCTTGCGCCCACCTGATCGTAAGTGGCGCGCATGGTCCATGAATGTTAGCAACTGGAATCAGACACCCATGGCTGACATCAGTCCCTAATAAAAATAAATAAAAATCCATTTATTGTCACATAACAGTATCACATAGTTTTACAAATTCGAACAATATGTGACAAAGAAATCAGGTGTCAGCTGTTGTCGTGCAGCAGTACAAGTACTTACACCTGCACGACGCTGTTTTTCAACCTGTTCCTGTTCTCACGTAGTAATAATATTTTTTTTTTAATTACAGGGTAGACACTTATAAATTAAAAGATACACAATTATACTAAAAATCTAGGTATACATGCATGGCAGAGTAGATGAATCCCTAACACTATGCCGGCTTGACTGGGCCTTTACTGGGTTTATCAGCACGAACGGTGGATACTTCCCCGCCCCAGCAGACTGGGCAAATTACGAACATCAGTCTGCCTACAACCTATTATGTGCTTTACGAATATGAAGAGGGAGTTGGTTCCACTGGCGAGCTGCTGATAATGTATCTGAACATTTGCTGGACGATTGTGACGGGATTTTAAATTGACTATTAGAGGAGGAGCGAAGAGAACAACTGTGTGTGTCGCACAGAAATTGGAAATGATATTTCAGGTAAAGGCCATTGGAATAAATAAAAAATTGCAAAGAAAAGTTTTTTGTTTTAAATTCCGCTTCTACGGGCATTTGTCATTATGACCTAACAGTACATGTAACAAATATTCAGAAAAATATCCAAAAGCTCGGATTTCTGTGACAGAAATTGGCAATAAAATTGGATTTCATGAATGGTGAGTTATAAAGTTATATGATACATTGCACCATAAAGCTTTCGTAATAAGTTACATATGAAAAAAATATCCGCCTCGTTAATAGCAAGCTCTTTTTCATCATTATAAGCATTTGCAATAAAAGTGTACTAAGCCATAGAAAATGGTTCTATATTTGTTAGAGTATATACTAACTTTCCTGTTTTTCTTTTGTTTTTGCGCCCACCTGATGGTAAATGACGCGCAAGGTTCATGAATGTTAGCACCTGGAATCAGACACTCATGACTGACATCAGTCCCTAACACTATGCCGGCTTGACGTGAATTTTTACGTAACTTGAACGAGGAATTACAGAGGCTGGAAGAGCATTCCACATCTTATTGTGCGACAGATGTATGAACCCCCAAATTTATACGTACGCGAAGGGATGGTGACACACTGTCGTTTAATGTCGGACGGCACCCGCACGGTGAACTCATTGTTAGAAAACTTGTCTCTTCACAATATAATTCAGAATGAGAAAGTGTCATTCAAGTTCACACTTTGCGTGTTGAAAAATGACGTCATTCATATGTATGAAGGGTAGAATGAAGGTAAATCAATTCCAAGCGAACGCGTCGTTAGGAGATCCTGCGTCATAGGTACAGTCAGCCAAAGTTACCCTCGAATATGTCAAAGATTTATAACATAAACGTAAAATGATGTCTCTTTAGTAGATGGTCCTTCCAGAAAATATATCTGGACAATTTGGCCTACACTCGCCATACTATGGCTATGGCTAGACGAGTTGGCTGATGAACATTTTTAATGACAATTTATTAACGATTCCACAAGTTGGTATTAGTGGAACCGGGACCGACAGCTTAACGTGCTCTCCGAGGCACGGGAACGGTGGTGTTGTAAATCCATGACAAATGTACGTAAGAAAAGTGTATTTCTCATTGGTACATGCCGGGGGGGTTGAACCGACCTTTGTAGGGTTTAAGGAACGCGATCTTACAACCGAGCCACCACCACGCCTAACAATATACCATGTACTACATTACATGTACTACTGGGTGGTCAGAAACCACGCTTATAAACAAGCGGATTCACATTTAGCCAACTTTACAATAGGCCAATCATGACAAGTGGCAAGCTCGTCGATGACTCGTACCAAACTCAAGAAATATCACAAATACATTTAATATTAATTAAATGTATTTATTTACATTAATAAATATTTTTGTGTCCCGACCAGGAATCGAACCCGGTACCTCAGAGTCTAAATCCACGGACTTAACCGCTAGACCACGTAGGCAGTTAAATATAATTAGAATAAGCAATATATACACAAATTCTTAATTTTTAACAATATGAAGAGGAAGTAGGTTCCAATGGCGAGCTGCTGATACTGTGTAAGAATCTGAACATCTGCTGGACGAATGTGGCGGGATTTTTAAGTGTATAATTATTCTAAATAAATGTCTGTCTGTGTTATTCAAATTTAAAAAGTTTTCTCTCGTCTTTTCTCAAAGGCATGAATTGCAAGAAGTTTGAAAGATATGGTGCTGAGCTGAGAGGATGTTGAGAGGATGCTAAGTTGTGAAGATTTCTTCTTCTGGCCACATCTCGCAGATTAACGCTCTTACTTTCAGGCGTATACAGAGCATGTAATATGGATGTAAAATGTTAAACAAGGAAAACTTATATTTAATTTAATATTCGTCAACTTTTACGAACACTTTTTAGAATTTGTTGTTGGTTGTAAAAACGCTTTTATTGTAAAAAAAAGTAAAGTATCATCACGACCGTTTCCCTTTCGGGGTAGTCGGAAACCGCGCTTATAAATAAGCCGATTCACATTTTGCCAACTTTACTATAGGCCAATCATGACAAGTGGCAAGCTCGTCGATGTCTCCAGCGTACCAAGCTCGAGAAATATCACAAATAAATTAAATGTATTTATTTACATTAATAAATATTTTTGTGTCCCGGCCAGGAATCGAACCCGGTACCTCCGAGTCTAAATTCACGAACGTAACCGCTAGACCACGGAGGCAGTTTTTATTGTAATCCAAATAAAAGTATTTTATAAAAAGAGACAAAAGCCGACTTTAAAACTATACCTATTTGTAAATATTAAAATTAAAAAGTAAAAAATAATTAGATTAGAGGGTAATAAATTCAAATTCAAATAGTTTATTAATCAAAAATACTTATTACTAGGGTTTCACAAAAAATAATCCTACAGAAGATGTAGGTAGGCACTTTTACAAATAATATCTAAACTAGTAATTTAGACAAAGGTGTCGCTGCTAGCTAAACTAATAGTCTTTCAACTACTGTTAAATATAGCTAGCAGGTCTCTTTCCGGGGCACAACATATTTAAAAGTTACATAATTATTTCTATAAATTATTATTAGGTATATTTAAAGAAACTAAACTTATAAAATCATGCAATAATAATAAAGAAGAAGAAGAGCATGCATATTTTTGTATTTGTGTGTAATAATATAATATAATATAATATAATATAATATAATATAATATAATATAATATAATATAATATAATATAATATAATATAATATAATATAATATAATATAATATAATATAATATAATATAATATAATATAATATAATATAATATAATATAACATAACATAATACAATATAATAAATAAATAATATAATATATGTAAATTGGTGTGTGAGAGTGATGGTAAAGTAAATCAGATTTATAATTTTATTTTATTGTGATCAAAATATCTTCTGTTTGGTCATAGTTCTTTGTTAGAAGCCAGATGTTAACATTTTTTTTTGCATTCAATTTTATTCAATTTAAATATATCAATATTATGATTGGTCTTGTTACTTCATTAGAGCCTCTAGAATTCCTAAGCCCCGCTGTTGGAGATGGGCTTTTCAGAATATATATCTGGTCTACACTCGTCACGCGCTGGCCAGACGGGTTGGCGAGGATCTGATGTAATTTAAAACTATTGTTCTATGCGTTATTATTTTAAGCAATCACACCTACCATCGCCGAAATTGTAGTCATTAAATGTTCCATTGTCTTATATCGTTAATATTCCATCCGCACGCGTCGAAGCAGTGCCAAATATTTGGATAGAAAGTCCTTCGAGGATTTGTCCGACTTATTCCAAACACGTTATCGAGGGATATAGGTTTGTTAACTAGCATTTAGTTAAAAAAAACACAGTGTAAACTTTATATAACTATACTGAAGAGACTGTGCATTTTAGATGTTTTTTTTTATACTAGCATGACATGTGACCTTGGGCCCACCTGATGGTAAGTGGCGCGCAAGGTCCATGAATGTTAGCAACTGAAGTCAGACACTCATAACTGCCATCAGTCCCCAACACTATGCCGGCTTGACTAGATGCTTTTTCACACTTCGCTTGAAGGACTCCAAGTTATAGGAACGTGGAAACACAGAAGCTGGAAGAGCATTACACATCTTTATCGTACGACAGATGTATGAGTCCCCAAATTTATACGTACGCGAAGGGATGGTGACTACGGTATGTGGGTTAAAAAAATGATCCGTCATAGCTGTAAACAAGGAACCTTGCCGCTAGCGTTATCTACAAAAAGCTTTTCCTGATACAACCCATTGTTGTCGTTGTTGGGAGTGAGTGTAATGCTACGTAGAGTGTATCATTGTATGGAAGACAAGCTAAACAAACCAAAGCCAATTGATTTCAACTCTTTAGGAATATCGTAAAATCGAGTGACGTTACATGAAGTTTACATTGTATTTTAGTTGTACAATAATTCAAATCAAATCAAAATAATTTATTTCCGTATGGTTAGCACGTAACACTTGGAAATTGTCAATACATACAAGACAATAAATAAAAAATAATAATAAAAACAAATAAAAAATATTACCATTGACCATGGCTGGACCGAACCTAACATCAATACAATAATTATAGCTAAAACATTGTTGCCATAAACGAGGAATTTGTTTTTACTTACAGCTAGATACTTAATATTAAATTCGTGGCTGTAAAAAGGCCGTGTCAGCTTACAATCTAAAAATAATGATATTTATGTCCATAAATATTAATTCGTGGCTGTAAAAGCCGTGTCAGCTTACAACTACACAAGTATAATATTAATGTCAAATAAATTGATAAATTACATGTCCGCTTACAATCTAAAAAATAATAATTGCTATGTCCAATTGACAAGATATTAAAGATATTAAAGTTGTGGCTGCTAACCTTTGAAATCAGCTGCCAGTTAAAATTCGCCAAGCTCCGAATAGATGTATTTTAAAAAAAACTAGTGTATGCTCACTACATGCAAGACCGAGGTTTATAATTTTCCATGTTCCTCCTTTTGTTTTAGCTTAGTCTTAATCAGACTGTGATTTATCATTAGTAGGTATAGTATTGTGTATATATTATATTGTATTGTTAATATTTTATTTATGTAGGTTATATGTATGTATTAGTATGTAATTATGTATATTTGCGTCGCGCAGTCGGGTAAATTTATTGCACATAAGGGCTAACATAATGTCGTTAGACATTCTCTGCCTGTTAACCTTAATAAAAGAGTTTTCAAGTGACAGGAGTAGGTGTACAAAATATAAAAAAATATAAAAATGTACATGAATTACATTGAATGTCCGGAATTTTATTTCCTAGAAAGTTGATAAACTCCATTTTAGCGAGAGCGAAATGGATGCGAAATAGTAGAACTCTCTTAAAGGAAATTAGCTACTATTATTATATACATATATTATTATATTCCCAAATATATAAATTTGGAGACATTACCATCAGATGGGTACGGCTGGGGATACGCGTCGTTCTCAGAATATAAAAAAAAACATATCGGCCTTGAAGATAAAATATAGAACCATGGCGTTAAAAGAAATAGAACCTACTTCATAAAATTCATGACACATTTTTTTCTTTCGGATCAGCGATAAATATTGCCTTCGATCGCATAAATTTATTTCTAACAAAAGTGAGATGGGATGAAATTGTCACTTTCCCGGCGCAATAGTATCCTCAAAGTGAAATAGGACACTTCGTTATCTCTCAAATAAAATATGAATATAAGTAAGAACGATAAAAAAGTCGATAAAGGGATTTTGGTGTTGTTATGTTATTCCTGTTGACCTTACAGATTCGTTCCTTTTGTTATAAAGCCCACCTGATGGTAAGTGGCGCGCAAGATCAGTAGCAACTGAAATCAGACACTCATGACTGACATCAGTCCCTAACACTATGCCGTCTTTACTGGGCATGACGGCAATTCGACCCTGATACCGAAACGTGTGGATTCACTTTAATGGGTTTACTTACTACCCCGCCCCGGCAGACTGGGCAAATTACCACCATCAGTCCGCCTACCACCTTGTTGTTGTTGGAAGTACCTATGTGCCATTTGCAATGATGTCAAATGCCAATTTTTACTTTCAAGGGGAACTAATATGGTGGAACCGGGACCGATGGCTTAACGTGTTCTCCGAGGTACGGGATCGCTGATGTTGTAAATGATATATGTACGTAAGACAAGTGTATTGGTACATGCCGGAGATTCAAACCGACCTTTGTAGGGTTTTAAGCAACGTGTTCATACAACCGAGCCACAGCAGCGCCCTATAATTTATTTATTTCATTATCACATCACAGCCCCTTTGACATCATTGCAAATGGCACATATGTACTTTCAACAACAAATATATAGGTGGTAGGCGGACTGATGGTGGTAATTTGCCCAGTCTGCCGGGGCGGGGAAGTATCCAACCCAGTAAAGTATTTCCACACGTTTCGGTATCAGGGTCGAATCGCCGTCATGCCTAGTGAAGACGGCATAGTGTTAGGGACTGATGTCAGTCATGAGTGTCTGATTCGCAAGGTCACATGTCTGCGTAAAGTAAAGGGTAATATATTTTGTCTGTTGATAATCCGTGAATAAAAAAGCAGTCACCGCGTTGCTCTATGCTTTATTTGTTTTTGTCTGGCTACAGTAGCTATTAAATATTAAATTAAACAAGCTAATCAGGAAAGAAAAACGTCAGACTGATTTTATTAAATAATTGTAACATTACGCGCAGATTCACGGTTATAAAATTCTACGTACAGTCAGACACATCGGTCTACACTATTAGTGGATTTTCATTTTATTTTTTAAAATAATTATAGCCCCTATAACACAGCGTCCTTCTAGAACATATCTGGATAATTTGGCGTACACTCGCCACGCTGGCCAGACGGGTTGGCGAGGATCTGATGTCAATTTATTTATTTGGTATTAGTAATAATAATAATATTTTTATTGCATAAGTACAACAGTTTCATAATGATACACATTGTTAATAATACAGTACTTAAGGCTATTTGTTAGTTGTACAAAGGGTGTATTAAAGTGGACCTTCTAACTCCACACCAAGCTACTTGTATTATGGGAGTTAGCCTATTATTCTAGGTTATAAATTACAATTAAAAATATTACTGTTTACAAATAATAATTAATTAAATAAAATAAATAAATAAAAATATATATTATATGTGTAAGTATTTTATGTACTTCTAGACTAAGTTATGATACCAACATTAAAAGTAGGTAAAGGTATGGTATGGAACCGGGACCGATGGCTTAACGTACTTTCCGAGGCACGGGAACGGTGATGTACGTAAGAAAAATTCTCATTGGTAGGTATATGCTGGGAGGGTTTGAACCGATCTTTGTAGGATTTTAAGGAAAGCTTCTTCTTACAACCGAGACACTACAGGTCTAATTAGTAGATATTTACTGCTAATTAATCCTATCAAAAAGTATCCTTGGTCTGAAACCACGCTTTTAATTAAGCGGATTCATATTTAGCCAACTTTACTATAGACCCATTATGACAAGTGGAAAACTCGCCGATGTCTCTAGCGTACCAAACTCAAGAAAAAATACAATTAAAAATTACTGTGTCACGACCAGGAATCGAACCCGTCCCGATCTAAATCCATGGACTTAACCACCATGGAGTCAGTTTTACTGTTAAAAAAATCTAATAATCAAATAGTGTCCGTCGTTAAAGGATTTTTTTATATAACCTTTGCGCTTAAAAATAATCAGAATTTGGCTACAATCTTTGCTGACTGTCCTTTAAGTATAACAGTAGCCATAACGTTAACGTTATGTTAACAAAACACGCGTCAGTTTGACGAGCGATTGTTGAAAGTATTCCATCATTGTTATGAAATAAAAACCTTATTCTCACGCTCCACAAGTGAGATATGAAATTATTGTGACTTGTTGATCGGTTTCTATGTACGAAATAGTTACAATAGTTTTCATGTTCAATCATAGAAACAATGGCCAATTGCAAAATTTTGTCATTCTAAATTTATAAATTTTTCCAGATGTACCGAGACAACATTCACACTTTACGGCAGATAATACAGTAGTTAAATCTCGCTTTAATTTCTTCCGCTGCTGAACTGATACGCCTGCCTCAATTAATCCTTGTATGCGTTAGTGCTAGTATTCACCCGTACAACACAAAAAACAGACTTAAATAATAATGTAATTTGTCGAAGTTACAGTCACATTGGTAATTAATTTTTTACTAATATTTGAAAAATTATATAATTCCAATTTATTTGGTTTAAAATAGTTTTTTTTTACGTTTTAGGTGAATACCTGTACTATAGTCGTCTAGACGTTGGACCACTATTTACACCACACCCTGTATATACTAGTATGCGCGCTCGCCATTGTTTTTTTTTATATACCAACGTTTATGCTTTATCGCACAAATGTATAAGGTACCTCATCATTACAGACCCTAGAACACAGCGTCCTAGACCCCCACTGCTGGAGATGGGCTTTCCAGAACATACATCTGGAGAATTTGGCCTACACTCGCCACGCTGGCCAGACGGCTTGGCGAGGAATAAGGTACCTATCAAGTATAAAATAAGAAACAAGACCCTTTTACAGCCGCAACAATTTGACATTATAATAATTTAAATTTTGTCTTCCCCGATGCAAGACCTCAGCGTTCCGCGGGAGTTTCAGGTATGCTGCTGCAAAGATATGAAACAACTTGCCACCACCACTGCACGACGTGCAGTCGGTGGTCGCTTTTAAAAACAAACTCAAAATATATTTGTTCACATCTCAACAATCATTGCAGCAGCACGCTTAATCAAGAAAACTAGGTAGGCAAAAAGAAAACTATGTAAACATCATATACCTATTTATTTAAAGGATTAGCCAAATTATATAGCCATAGTTTTATGTATATTGTTATTTATATATTTAGGTATATTATTGTGAGGGATTAGCTGAAAATCAGCGCTGTGACCGAGTGTTGCAGCTTATTGCTGAGCTGATTCCCTATTTGTCACCACACTATCTTGTTTGTATTTTTTTTTGTGGCTTGTGTTTTTTGTGACAAATAAACTATATTTTTCTTTCTTAATTTAACATTTTTTGACATTTAAAGTAAATATATATAAGTAGGTTTAATCTAGTTTTAATTTTTTAGACTTATTAATTAAAAAATAATAATAATAAATTGTGACAAGGCCCTATATTTAGGGCTTTATTTAAGGCTTATATTTAGGTTTAAATAATATTATTTTATATATTTTCAAGAGGGTATTCTTATGTATAATATTTGTAGATAATTAATTTAATTGAATTGTGTTTGTTTATTTTTTATTTTTACGAATCTACTTGATTTTTTTTCCCTACCGACCTATAATCAAAGATTTTATTGTAATAATAATTAATGTTGCAAATGTTTATATAATTGGGATTTGCAAGGTGGGGAATATGTTGCGGAACAAGTAGATTCGTAAAGTCTCTATGACATAAGGTTGTCATAGAGACAAGACAGTCAATATGTAAGCTTTTGGCAAAATGTCGTAATTTATGTTGTTAATTTTAATATATTTATTTAACCACAGTTCAGTGTTTATTTCGGCATTTATTTCTCCATACTGCCAGTCCTGTTCTTCGCTTCGAACACAACACTGTCCCGGCACTATACAGTTAATTTAATTATAATATGTAGGTATTGTAGAGATTTATGTAATCGTGGACTTCATCAAATTCCGGTAATAACTAAATAGAATACAGAATGATAAATAAAAATATTTTTGCATTCGGCATATAAAGAAATAATTAGGCGAATTGCATGTAGCGTAGCTTCGACTCGTATTTTTACATATTCTTTAAATTTTCATGATGAATACAACCCAGTGTAAACATCCTTTCAATCAGAATTCTATAGCCAGGGAATTCGTAGTGATTTTACTACAAGCGGAAATTCTAAAAATAGCCAAGTATTTTTTACTTTAGGTAAAACTCTTTGTTGTACAAAATGGTAGGGATATATCCTCACTTTGTCGATAGATTAAATATTTTGTTAAACGATCCTGATGTCGTGCACACGCATAATCTTTTCAAAACTAAAATAATACTTATAAAGACCTCCACACACACACAGCAAGTTTTTTATTTTACTTTATTACAGCGTCCTAGACTGTTGGAGATGGGCCTTCAAGAACATATGTATATCTGGAGAATATTTGCCTACACTCGCCAAGCTAGCTAGACGGGTTGGCGAGGATCTGATGTAATTTTTAATAACAATTTATTAACGGTTCCACAAGTTGGTATTAGTGGAGTCGGGACCGAGGGCTTTATATGCTCTCCGAGTCACGGTGATGTACCAATGATAAATTCATACGTACATTTGTCATATACGAGATATATATCGGATGATGTACTTGAGAGCCGCGTGACGAGGAATGCGGCCAGCACTTCTAGCACAAGAAAGCCCGTGGTGTCCGAGATGATCGACTGGTTCTCCGCATCGACACTGGTGCAGATGGACAGTCCGAGCTCCGAGGCGAAGGCACACCGCCATGGTCAGTGTATTTCGATCAAGGAGTGTGCCAACTGATGCTGAGGGAAAAGCCTGTAACCAAAGACCTGACTCTGTAGTGGAAACGGCCATGAGGCGAGCCCGCTATTTGATATTACTGGCAGATAAAATATCTTTCTGTACAAGTTTGCGGCGCGGTGGTGTCTCGGTTGTAAGAACGCGTTCCTTGAATCCTACAAAGGTAGGTTCAAACCCCCCCCGGCATGTGCCAATGAGAAATGCATTTTTCTTACGTACATTTGTCATAGATTAACAACACCACCGTTCCCGTGCCTCGGAGAGCACGTTAAGCCGTCGGTCCCGGTTCCACTAATTCCGGTTTCACTTGTGGAATCGTTAATAAATTGTCATTAAAAATTGACATCATATCCTCGCCAAGCCGTCTGGCCAGCGTGGCGAGTGTAGGCCAAATTCTCCAGATATATGTTCTGGAAGGCCCATCTCCAACAGTGGAGGTCTAGGACACTGTGTTCTAGGGGCTGTAATGAAAAAAAAAAAAAAAACAAGTTTGCAGAGCGGCTCGTCCCATAGTCGTTGGATTTATGGTGAATTTGGAACCGAAACATTTGGACATGCTACTGACCAGGCATCTCTGGCATCTGACAAGTTAAATTATTAATATATAATTTTACATTACATATTTTAGTTGCATTTCCTGTATTGATATGCCCCACTACGTTTTCTTTCAACTAACCTTTACTTAAACATAAAGGGGGAAATTTAATCTTTGTTGAACTGGGGACCAATTTCATGATATCATTGTTTCTGACATTTTCTCGTATCTGATCTTCTCGTATGTAATGGCTGTCAGGAACTCACTTTTATAATTTATTTTAACAATCGTGAAAGAAACGCTGTTGTGAAAGCGACCAATGTTTCTCGTCCATAAGATAAATGCAGTAATGAGTTCATTTAACAGGGTTATTTATTTATTTAGTACACACAGCAGTACATATATTATCACACACATAACATAGTATAATTATAACTTATCTAATATATGTACCAATTAGGTGTCACAGCATTCACCAATTAAAAATAAGAAGAAATTATAAACTTATTACTTTTTAAACAAAAAAATAAATTTAATAAAAACAAAATATAACATAAAAAAATAATTCTAAAATAAAATAATACATTTATTTTAAAGAAAGGTTGTAAGAACGCTTTCCTTAAATCCTACAAAGGTCGGTTCAAACCCCTCCGGCATGTACCAATGAGAAATACACTTTTCGTACGTACATTTGTCATAAATTTACTACACCACCGTTCCCGTGTCTCGGAGAGCACGTTAAGCTGTCGGGCCCGGTTGCACTAATACCAACTTGTGGAATCGTTAATAAATTGTCATTAAAAATTGACATCACATCCTCGTCAACCCGTCTGGTAGTGTTGCCCAGTCTTGGTCTTGCAGTCTTGGTCTTGTTCCAGCTTTTTTGCAAGACCAAGAACAAGACCACTGTTATGGTTGCAAGACCAATACCAAGATTACCCTGGTCTTGGTCTGGCGCAAGAGTCTCCCGACACTCTTGCTCAGATTTATTTTTTATTTGCTATGTTTATTTGGGATCAAGGTTATTGTTTTTAATAAATTGTAATTGCGTCGTGTCCGTTATTCCGAAGGGAGAAAAATAATAAATTAAACTCGACAATATTCACAAATAAATTAAATAAATTATTGTGTCCCGACCAGGAATCAAACCCGTTACCTTTGAGTCTAAATCCACGGACTTAACCGCTAGACCACGGAGGCACAGGTAACAACTGAATAAGTAACTATTTATTTATTTATTAGATGCTCATAACAAGATGCAGTGATACCAAAATATTAACAGATACAAACAACTAAGATCTGGACTTCATCTCAAAAATTTGAGCATACAGCTTGCTATTTTTACAACCATTCCAATGGTAAGGTTAGGAGGTGGTTTTGAAACTGACCCCCAATCACAATTTATCAGTGCAATGCATATTTTAAATTTTAAGTAAATCAAACCAGTAGTTAGCAAGACTCACAAGATTTCCATAGTACAATTGGATATATATATATATTGCGTCAGAGCAAGTGTAGGTAGTACTCTGACTTGGTCTTGCTTTGGGCAACACTACCGTCTGGCCAGCGTGGCGAGTGTAGGCCAAATTCTCCAGATATATGTTCTGGAAGGCCCATCTCCAGCAGTACTCTAGGACTAAGGATGATAATAGTGATTATAGCAAGGACTACTAGTCCAACTACATATAAGCCTGGTTAACGTTAAGTCAATGATAGCGTACGAGAAAGGATATTTCCTGTTCAGATCAAACATTTCATATTTGCTTATTCAAATTTCATATTTGGTCTATTAGCATATTATATGATGTTTGCTTTGCTATCCGTTTCATCTAGATAACCATAATAGTAAAAAGCTGTTATTTTTTCCTTAATAATCCATTTTTATAAGAACATTTCTTGACATTTTGGTAATGTTTTATGTGAGCTACGAATATGATATGTGGTAGGCGGACTGATGGTGGTAATTTTCCCAGTCTGCCGAGGCGGGGAGGTATCCACTGTTTGTGCCGATAAACCCAGTAAAGTGTATCCACACAATTCGGGATCAGGCTCGAATTGCTGTAATGCCCAGTTAAGCCGACATAGTGTAAGGGACTGATGTCAGTCATGACTTCATGTTTCATTATACATTCAAGCAAGGTCTTGGTCTTGTATAGTAATATAATAGTGTATAAATAATAACTTAATATATGTTTAAGTTATTATTAAGTAAGAAGTTTATCTCCATCGAATAAAAATGTGCCAATTTTAGCAGCACTGCTATGGCTTCCCAGCGAACTAGAATAGGCGGATAATTTTAAAATTCACACTGTTCTTAATTTTTTTACTTTTTTTACTTAACTGATCATCCTTAATAACAATGATTTATTTATTTTTAAGGTTACCAGTATATTTTTAAAAACTTTACTTAAAGTTATCAAAGTTTAGAGTATAAAACTACGCAACAATCTTAATAACTTAAATAGGATATTAAATAATATTAATGATATAATAAATATAAACAACAAAATTGATTAAATAAGTAGAAACATTATTCGTAACCTACAAAAAAAAAACAAATGATATCCCTCGATTTTTCCCAATTAGTATATTCATTGTTATTTTTAAGGGATTTTTTAAATTAAGTTTTTTAATTCTTATCATTTTAAATACATTAGTTGGCTTGAGCATTTCATTAAGATTATTTATTCCCTTTACACCATGCAAATTAAATAAATACTATAGGAGATATGGCAAAATCAAAATAATGCGCAACGAAATTAAATTAATAATAATAAAAAAATAAAAATAAACATATAAAAAAAAGTACTTAAATAAAAAAACGCGGGTGAAACAGGTAGTTTAACCAAATCTTCAATGTTGTCAGAAAAAAAACCGGAAGCTCACCAGAAATATTTAAAATGCCTTAACTTATGCCTTTCGAGGTTTGAAGAGTTTACAACCGATTTCAAGGATCCCTTGAGGGAACCCGTTTGACAGCTGAAAGGAATAATTGACTGGAGGAGCCGTTGAGAAAAAGTTCAAGAATACGGATGGTGTCTTAGCTGCAGAATAATGTGTTTTGCATTTTGAGTGTACCTTAGTCCCTTCTTAAGTATGATCTTAACGGCTGATTGAAATGGAATTAGGTTAAAGTCATTGACTTAAGACTAGGAACCGGGCATTTAAAAGAGTTTTTATTTAATTGTTTAAAAAAAATACAAATGACGGTGTGTGTTCCAAAGACTTTAGGTTTAGGGAAATAGTTTAATTACATAGCTTTCGTTTCGTTTGCAAAGTAGATCTAAACTATAACAAAATATGTAACCTCCTTTGTAAATAAAATATAGACCTTATTACATTATTTACAGTAAATATAGTATTTTTTAAAGTACCTAGTAGTAGTAAGGTACCTACTTAAATTATATACATAAATTTAACGAACTATTAGATCGTCAATATTTTTTCTTGTATTCATATCTATGCCCGTAATATTTTTACTCGTAAAAAACGTATACCTATGTTATAACTGTGTGTATGTACAGCCCGCTCCTTGTACGTGCAATAAAGATTTAAATAAATAAATAAATATAGTTTGATAACCCAAGTTTTTTTCTTACTACCTCCGTCACACCGTTTTAAAATCAGCTGCAACGATAATCGTTTCCCTACTAGTTTTCGTTCTCCGGAAAACGGTTGCGTTTTGGTTTAAATAAAGTCGACAACGACTCATCCATCCCCCACCAGCGACCTTCTTTAGGTCACTCGTCCTTCTGGCGGGGGGTCATCCCGTCCCATCTCCACTCTAGTAATGTGTCCGGCCCACTGCCACTTCTGCTTGCTAATTTTGAAAGCTATGTCAGTGACTTTGGTTCTTTGACGAATATCAACGATTCGAATTTTATCCACAGAGAAATACCAAGCATAGCATCTCTCCACAGCTCGCTGAGTCAACTTAAACTTGAAAGCCAGATCCACCATTAGTGTTTATTTCTCTGCTCCATACGACATTACGGGGAAAACGCATTGATTAAAGACTTTTGTTTTCACACATTGTGGTATGGACGATGTACCTTTTTAGCAAGAATGTTATAAGTATGGTGACACAAATTTACAATAAAGTTCCCAAATCCATCCGTGAAGTTGAAAACATGAGAGTTTTTAAGTCAAAGCTTCAAAGCTTTCTGTCTGAAAGATGCTACTACAGCGTAGCAGACTATCTTTCCGAAACATGAGAGGAACAATTAGCATGCCCCTTACCATCACCCATCAACAACATTGTAAAAACCTTTTGTAATGTTTAAATAATTATTGTATGTCCAATGGACGGGACATAGCGACCATTATAACAGCATGTACAATACCTCTACAAAAAACCTATGATCCACAATAAAAAATATTTTGATTTGATTTTGTACCCTTTAATGTACTGTGTATTTAATAAAATATGGTGCTGACATCAAGTCATTCCTACATTGCATGCTGAACTTAGTAAGACATTATCACAAAGCCTATATATCATATATAAAAATGTTAATATTATTTTATTACTGTTGTAACATATTAGGTTAAGATGTTTCTATGCAATAAAGAATTTGAATTGAATTGAAAGGATATGACGAAGTTTCCTGAATGCGGCTTCTTTGCTGATGTTGGCTGCGCCTAACTGAATGGTCTGACACCTAGTATAGACCAGTCAGACGTATTCTTCGATCTTTTGTAGACACAACTTATATTCCCATGAAAAGAATACAGATGAATTATTGGTTCGGACACGTAGTTCGAAATGAATATTTAAAAGATTTTTTTTAAGTGTATCGTAAATCCGACGAACCATGGACCCAGAGTAGGACGATCCTCCGACAGAAGAGCGGATAACTTAAAGATTTACCGACTTAAAAGAATCCGCGCAATTATAATAAAAGCAAAAAAAACAATACATAATTATTTGTTTTGTGGGCTAGGTCTTTTAAATATCAATCAATGATTAACTCTCAGGAGACTCCGGTAAACTCCAGTTAGGAAGTCGGTCGTGCCTTCTATTAATAGATTCTTAGCCTATACTTATAGGTATAGGTATATATATATATATATATATATATACAAGCCAAACTTTTTTTTTATATACTGAACACGACATGTGACATCGCCCCCACCTGATGGTAAGCGGTACGCGAAGTCCAAGAATGGGAGCAACTGACGCAAGTCACCAACGACCGGCATCAGTCTCTACCACTATGCCGGCCCAACAAGATGCCTTTTCACACTTCGCTTGAAGGACTCCATGTTATAGGAGTGGGGAAACACACTACGCATTCCACATCTTCAGCGTGCTACAGTTATAAGAGTCTCCAAATTTATGAGTACGCGTAGGGATAGTGGGTATGGTATGTGGATGCATATTTTGGCCTGTGCGTGTGGTTCGGTTGCGGAATAGAGAAGAAGGGATAAGGTTATGGAGCTCCTCAGAACACTCACCGTGGCAACGTCACGGCGAAGCTGCAGTGATTCGAGACTTTTAGACACTATCCGAATTTGTTTTTAATTGAAAAACTTATATAAAGAAATCATTTAATGAACATTAACACTGCCAATATCAACGGAATACAAATACGAAATAGTCGTATAATATTTTGACACTTTTTTTTTTACATATTTTATACATTTTTAAACATAAAACAGACAGTAGTTAGTAATAAAGGTGTTGGATAGTAAACATTTAACTTTGGTACTTTTAAATTGCTTTATAAGAAAGTATAATGTCTAGTTTGTTATTAAATGTCACAGTCATTCTGAAATGAATAAGCAAAGAGAAGACATGGTATTTTATTTGTATTAATATTTCGAGGAACTTATAACGAAAGGAATGATAATTTATCGGTTGCGATTAATTTAACAGAATCCTGCCAGCATCATTATCAGCCTGTGTCTCTTCACACTGAGAAAAATATACTTATGTTTTTATTATGAATTGAGTGCTCCCTAGGCGTATACCTCTTGAAAAACGACTAGGCGTCATTATTGTAAATAAAGTCAAGCCGTATTTTAAATTTAGATTGCCTATTTTAGGCTGAAGTTCGAAGCGAAATTAAATTTTCAAGATTAAAGCTATTTTGATGCCATCGTCATCCTGAAGAATTAGGATCTAATTTTGCTAACATATTTTTAAATATTTTACTTAACTTACAAAATTAAAATATAGTATCTTTTAATATTATAATAATTATTAGGTCATAAAAATGAATAACAAAATAAATTATTTAAAAAAAATGAATATAAATTACACAAACCTAATCTAGGAAAAATAATCCTTAAATTTTCCTTATTCAATATATTTTTTTATATGTTCTAATACTTTGTGAAAGGTTTTAACGGAAAGAAAAGTTAAGAAAATAACACAGAAAACTATAATGCAAGATACCTACCTAGAAGTGTCATATTTAGATCTTACCGTATTATTATTATTATTCTAAGTATTAAATTTATATTTAAAAAAAAACTGCTATGTCCTAAATAAATATATATTCATCATATGACAGTCAAACGCGCGAAGTTAAAATAGTCGTTATAGAATATAACATACACTAACAAAAGCAATAGTGATGGGTTGTCTAAACAGAAATTATGATATAAAATAAAAATTGGTATATTGGCAATTAATTTATACTAACTATTAGGTAATCGTTGTTTATAAACTGCATAGACAGTACATCCAATACATATATTTTTTCATTCATCATTACAGCCCCTATATCGAACAACATATGATGGTTTGAACCCCCCACGGCAAGTACCATTGAGAAATACACTTTTCTTACGTACATGTGTCATATATTTACACCACTGTTCCCGTGCCTAGGAGAGCACGTTAAGCCGTCGGTCCCGGCTCCCATAATCCCAACTAGTGGACTCGTTAAAAAATGTCATTATACATTGTCAATATATCCTCGCCAACCCGTCAGGCCAGCGTGGCGAGTGTAGGCCTAATTCTCCAGATATATGTTCTGGAAGGTCAGATTTAGTCAACTAAGATTACTCGTATTTTGCGGTGATTTTTGAATGCGAGAAAAACCAAGGTACTAGTGTTTGAAAGAAGAACGATGACAACCGTGACGATAAAGTTGATGATGAAACTCTAGAACAAGTAAATGAGATTATATATCTGGGCAGTATTTTCACTGGAGATGGGAAGTATGATAGGGATGTTGAAAGAAGAGTGAACGCGGGAAATAGTGTCAACGGTGCCCTGGGGTCTCTGATCATCAGTCGAAATGTCAGTGACAAAGCTCCACTCGCCATATACAATGCCATGCTGGTACCAACACACTGGTATGGAAGCGAGACGTGGATGTGTCAGAATTCTTAATTAATGCAGTAGAAATGAGGTCGATACGTCGGATATGCGGCGTCACTTTTATGGACGTATACGTAATGACGAAATACGCAAAAGGGTAGGTATGAAAGAAAGCATAGAGACAAAAATAAGCTCCGATGATTCGGGCATGTCGAAAGGATGAGTGAAGAGAGATTGACGGACCAGATATAATGCGAAAGTTGTGGGTAAAAGAAGCCCTGGCAAACCAAGACTCGCATTTCACCATCAAATAAATAACAGCTGTAACATTAATAGCTATATAGTAAAACAATAGCTGAAGGTGCATTAAAAAGCCATCGAAACAAAAGGGCATGTATGAAGAGGTTGATGAATATCGAAGAAGCGAAAGAGGTATGTCGTGACCGTGACAAGTGGCGCTCAATTGTATCTGCCTACCCCGCAAGGGATTTGGCTTCAAGATATGTATGTATGTTATTTTTGAAAGAAACTGCAGTTTAGTACGAAGTAGATAGTACGAAGAGAAAGTGGAAGAAAGTTCCAGAGTGTCGTCGCAACTAAAACTCAAATCAACGGTGAAAGATGTTAAACATTCGAACTTTTACCAACCATATTAATAAAAGCCCTATCAATATTGTCATTTCAAAGCAACACTTACAGCTGTAAGAATGGTGTCAATTTGAATTAAACAATAATTTTCCTCTTTCAATTTTCGTTACACATAAATTATTACGCAATGTTTTTCCAAAGGTTCTTTTATCCGAGACACAACTTTTCCATTAAAGTTCTTTCGCATTCATAGAAGTATGTACTTACAGGGCTTTTAACAAGAAGCAAATACTTGGCCCCAATAAATTTGCGAATCATTTTGTTTTTTTTATATTTATTAAAATACTAACCATTACCTCTAAATAGTTAAGTCTAAGTAGTAATCCCGTAGGCAAAATGTGTAGTACATATTAAAGCTGTACCGGGTTCGATATCTGGTCGGGACACAATAAATTACTGAATTTGTTTGTCGAGTTTGGTACGCTAGAGACATCGACAAGCTTGCCATTTGTCATGATACGCCCATAAATTAGCTTAATGTGAATCCGCTTCAATTTAAAAAAAGGCGTGGGTTTTTACTAACCCGGAAGGGATACGGTCGTGATGATACTTTATTATCCGAATTCGATTGACTAGAGGTTTGAACCTAACGGAATTTATAACTATCCAATAAGATAATTTCAAAGAATCTTATTTATACGAAAATTTTGTTAAAGCAATATCTTTGGATACATCACATATGTTTTTTTAGCACGTTATATGAAATATTTGAGGATTTCATTACAAAAAAAAAAGACTTTTTAAATTGATCAGTTATTATTGGCTGCTGAGATTTGGCTGCTAACTCACACCGGTATTTATTTAAATGAATAAGATGTTAGCGTATCTGCATTAACGGTGGCCCCAATTGTGTGCCGGTCCGTATAAGTTATGTCTACGCATTTGTTCTACATACACTTATCTAGATTAGAATAATAATCAGATTATCCTGACTCGTGTCGAGTGGCTTTATTTATGAAATTCACAAAAAAGTAATAATAATATTATAGTACAAAATAAATAGAAGGAGAGGAAAACACAGTTAGGAATGCAATGCAACGTAAGCTTACACACGCATTTCTCATCGATGTATATAGATAGGCCCTCACTGATATAAAAACGTTCCCGTAAAACCAATCGAAGTCATGTAGCTGCACCAACTTTTTGTAAACATTGTGATATAATTTCCGATGAATAAAGCATGTGGCATTATATTATTACAATTGCCCCCCAAAGTTGGTAGGTACACAAAGCAAGCGGCACGTTTTTAAGAGTGCGTTTTGTATTGAATAGGCTTATCTATATACATAGATGGCATTTCTATAATAAATTAACTAGTCTATTTTAATTCTAATTTTAATATGACCTGTCAACTGCCACCGTAGGCTAGCGGTTAAGTCCGTGGATTAACTATTTTCGAGTTCGATTCCTTGTTAGGACACAGTAATTTATTTGTGATATTTCTCGTGTTTTCTCGCTGAAGACATCGACGAGCTTGTCAGTAAAGTTGGCTAAATGAGAAATGGCTTGTTTATCGTTAGAAATGGCGTTATCCTAGTAGAATAATTATTCCAGCGCATAAAAGTACCTAATATAGCCGAAACTGTTATGGAATGGCAACAAAGATATTTGCTAAGCTTCCAGTTACTACGAGTATAAGGGAGCTGCCACTAAAACTGTTCAAATTAAGAATCAAACAAATGCTGGTTAATAAATGTTTTAAAAAAAAAAAACAATACCTAGACACTAAGCTCGACAAAGTCTACTAGTCTAGTGTGACTAAATAAATATTTGTATGCTAGAAAAAGCGAAGCATGTGATATAATTACATATAATTATTTACATCCATGTGCCTACCATGTTTCTGACAAATAAATAATTTCATTTCATTTAAAAAATAAAACAAGAAGCGTACATACGGTCGTGAAACCAGCATTTTCATGCTAACATTTCCTAAAACAAACGCTGCTATAATACACATGCATCTAAGGATTTATTATAAAGACTAAAGTTACTAGAAGATAGACGAATGCTTCGAGTCTAGTTTGCTACACAATAAACAAAGGAAATAAAGATAAGCCACAAGATATATCGAGAATTTACTAGGCGACATCCGTTGCATCATAAATCGTCATAGTAGCCAATAAGTCGGACAAAGCAGCCATTCAGCATATGAATATCTGGTCATTTAAAACGGGAGATGAAACAAGGCTCTCTAGTGATGTCATATTATTATATGCATATATACTTTTTTAGTTCAATTATTTCAAAACTGGCTCGGTTGTAAGAACGCGTTCCTTAAATCCTACAAAGTTCGGCCCAAACCCACCGGGCATGTACCAATGAGATATACACTTTTCTTACGTACAAATGTCATAGATTTACAACACCACCGTTCCCGTCCCTCGAAGAGCACGTTAAGCCGTCGGTCCCGGTTGCACTAATACCAACTTGGAATCGTTAATAAATTGTCATAAAAAATTGACATCATATCCTTGCCAAGCCGTCTGGCCAGCGTGGCGAGAGTAGGCCAAATTCTCCAGATATATGTTCTGGAAGGCCCATCTCCAGTAGTGGAGGTCTAGGACGCTGTGTTCTAGGGGCTGTAATGATTTCAAAACTTACACGCAACCCAGTAAAAGCTCTGTTTCCGTTTTTACAGCTAAAATTAAAGTTTAGATTACCATAAATTTACAATGCTTGGTTGGGAAAGTTTAAGCTTAGTCTTAGGATTATACCAAAACAAAATCTGTAATTGTAACGTTTAAAGTTCACAACTTAAATAATACTTCAACATAAATCACACAAATAGGTGGTAGGCTGATGCTGATAATTTGCCCAGTCTGCTGGGGCGGGGAAGTATCTACCGTTCGTGCTGAAAAGCCCAGTAAAGTGTATCTCGACATGTATCATGCCCGAAGAAATCTCAGAATAGTATGTTTACTTTACACGGTATACACCTGTATACTTGAAGGAACAATTTGCGTTCCTAAACTCTTTCCATGAACGAACTCTTCGGTCATCGCATAACTCAGTCCTTGCAATCCTCTCTCATCACACAAACTTTCTATGAGTCTTTTGTCGTCGTAGCGTCATCTCTCTGGAACGATCTTCCGGTCTCCATCCGACATGCCACAACTAGACTCACCTTTAAGAGACAAGTTTATAAGTATTTATGGAGCCAAAATAAGACCTCCACATAAAATAAAACATGTTGTTTTACTTTTATTTATTTTATAAAATGTTAAAAGTTACTTTTTGTCAGTATTGTGTAGTTGTTTATATTTATTGTATCGCATTTATTACATTGTGTAGTTTTGTTAGTATGTATTTATTATATAGTATTTGTATGTAGGTATATGTATGTTTATTATACTTATATAGGTATATTACGTAGGTCTATATTATTTCTTAGAATTAAGATAGTAAATAAAGTACATTATTCAATCATATTTTTTATATTTTGTGCACCTACTCCTGTCACTTAAAACTCTCTTATTGTCCTTAAGGTTAACAGGCAGAGAATGTCTGACATTATGCTAGCTCTTTGTACTTATGTGCAATAAAGTTTTTAAATAAATAAAAATAAAATGCCCAGTCAAGTCGGCATAGTGTTAGGGACTAATGTCAGCCACGAGTGTCTGATGCCAGTTGTTAACATACATGGACCTTGCGCGCCATTTACCATCAGGGCGCAAGGTTACGTCGTGCTTAAAATGAATTACATGTGGAACAGCACAAATTGCTCTTTCGAGCGTACAAATGAACGTATGTTCAAACAATGTCAACTTTTTATTTACATTAATTATGTCATTATATAAAAATGGTCACAACATTAAACAATATCTAAAATTTTGTATCACAAAAATATTTGCTCAGACCATAATAACACCTATCAAGAAGCCACGCAAAGAGCTCACTCTTGACTTGAATTTTGGCAATTTAAGCAAGATTTCAGTTGGTAAATTATTATGGATTTTCACAGACATGCCATACACACTTTTCCTACTATTCGAAAGTTTATAATTTGGTATAGCTAACTTATTTATATTGCGGTATTATAGCGCTCTAGTTCTAAGTTTGTATATATAATAATAAAAAATAAAAAAAAATGACACACCTCATAAATGTATAAGCAACATAATGGCTAAATCCTTAAAGCCTTGAAAAGTGGCCTGCATAATACTGTTTGATACTGCACAGTGCTCTGATGCACTTCTTTTGCACAATAAACTGATTTAACATCCGTCAAGTTACCCCACAGAATAATACCGTAACGAAGGTTTGACCCAACATATCCATGATAAGCCATTTTATCTGAGTTTATCCAACCAATAGCGTATTTTATTTGTTTATTTTATCGACATCGATATAATGAAAGGCGCATCTCTAGTTGGTGCCGCAGTGTCGAAAGGGTGCAGTGCTTCAGAGACGTCGACAGTCAGCTGACTCCGGGGTCAACGACCGCTCACCACGATACGGCACATGCAGATTTTTTCAACAAATTTTTCACAATAGCTAATGCATCAATAATGGCATGCAAGTGTCTCGTTATTTCAACATGATATGGCACGTACATTTCTGTGAAATAGCATGGTATGTCTTTTTTTACGACAAAGATAAATTAACGGATGTTTAGGATAAAATTTAAGTTTAAATTTAGCTATTTATAAAAGAAACCACGCTTTTTGTTAGGTGACAGTTCACAATTAGCCAACTTTACTATACATCATGACAAGTGGCAAGCTCGTCGATGTCTCCAGCGTACCAAACTCGAGAAACATCACAAATAAATTAAATTAAGTATTGTGTCCCGACCAGGAACCGAAACCTCCGCGTCTAATTACACGGAGTTAACAGTTAGACCACGAAGCTTACGTCGTATATATACATTACGTGGTTGGTAACGCACATAATAATTTGTTTATTTAAACGTACATAATATATATATATATATATATTTGTGTGTTACTATTTGTTAACCTCAATAAAGCAAATTAAATACTTAACTTATATTACAATCTATTAAATAATAATAATAATAATATAAATAATATTAAATACTGTTTTTTATTTATATGTGAAGTCGAGATCATCACACATCCATACTAATATAATAAATGTGAAAGTGGCTTTGCCTGTTTGTTTTTGGGTTCATATAAATACATATAATTTTAGTTATATATAAGATATGTATGCCAAATTGTTATTTATATGTTTAAATTTAGATATTAATGTCTTTCTGTATATTATTCTTGATATTGTTTACTGCATGTTGTGTACAAATGTTAGGTTGGCAAACTTACTACTTATTTATATCACTGTATTTTGTTAAATGTTTTGTCTGTTGACCTTAATAAATAAATAAATAATTTTATCTTTGTAGGTATGTTTTATGTTCCCCCAATTACTTAAAAGAGTGCTTCACTTATCTTGGCGCTACCCATGACAAAACTCTCCGTTCTTCCTCTAATTCTACTCTGTCCATTTCCACTCACCATTCTTCTTTTGTCTCAAAGTCTTTTGCAGTTGTAGCCGTAAACCTCTGGAATCAGTTGCCTATAAAAATCCGGCAGGCCCAGAGCAGGGCTATCTTTAAAAAACTTGTATATGCACACTACATGAAGTCATAATAAACTTAGTTTAGTTCTGGTGTTGCTGATAATTATACTTGTATTTGATATGGTTATAGATAGTATTACATTCTATTTAATATGTATGTATATTATTATTGTTTATATGTGTAGTTTATATGTATGTATTTGCATATAGTATTAGTAATATGTAAATATTATCTATTTGTATGTGTATGTAAGTATGTATTAATTTATATATGTCATTATATTGTCTAATTTTAAGCCTGTAATTGCACCTACCTTTCATTGTTTAATTGCTCTTGTTGTCCCGAAGGTTTGACTGTCATAGAATGCCTAGCGGCATTAAGTCCGCCTTTGTACTTTGTGCAATAAAGATTAAAATAAATAAAATAAAAATAAATAAATATGTTTGTCTCGCCTTCACGGCTATGATTAAAATACAACATGCAGTAAACACATACAACATGATAATCGATGTATGGTCAATCCAAAGTTTTGCGCCTGCAACTTGGACACAATAGCGCTGTGGTGAGAGGGAATAGCAAAACATACCATGCTTATAGCGAAATATGTGAACTGACGAGATAAGCATTAGTTGTTTAATAAAACCGACTTAATGTGATATTTAGTGTCTTTAATCACAGAAAACAAAATTGGATAAAAAATACCATTCTTAAAAATTACAATTTAACTAAATGTCACTATTGACTATTTTTTTTTATAAGAAGAAAATCTTAAAGAAATAAAATATGACATTAATCTCTTTTGGATATAATTATATTATAAACATTGTTAATAAGACCTAATATTGTTTGTTACTACGTTTCCTGCAAATAAAAATATTATCATGTCATTTCGTTTTTTTAAATTTCATTAGTACCTAGTGTTGAAGGAAGAACGAAGAATAAACCAATTACATACTACTACATTAAACACTGTGAGCTAACAAGCCACACACAAGTTGTTGTTCAATAAAACTTTTAGCCATTGGTAAGCGAACATTTTGGCTCAAAAAGCCTGAATGTGGTATAAAGTAACCCTTTTCCTAATTTCCCCGGAGAGCCGCTAGCAGATAGATTCTCACAACTTTAGGCAATGATCCCAAAAAGGCACAGCTGAGTGCTACCATCTACATATAGTATGTACTTGTATACAAATTGATAAATGTCATTACATTAAAATAACCCTCAGCATCACAGATGGACTCGTACACTCGCCAAGCTGTCTAGATGGTTTAGTTTAGACCCTATCGATAGATTATGTTAGTATACCTCATTATAGTTATATTTCAATATATTTATTAACAATATAAAATAATTACAATATTAAATAAACTATATTAAAACAAAATCTAAATTGAACCTAAATAATAATAATAATAAATGTATTTATTTATATTAATAAATATTTTTGTGTCCCGACCAGGAATCAAACCCGGTACCTCTGAGTCTAAATCCACGGACTTAACCGCTAGACCACGGAAACAGTCCCTTATATTAACTGGAAGGTTATTAAATGTCTTTGTTGCCTTTGCATATTGCCATATTGCCTGGTGGGTTACTGCTGTACCAGGTATTGTATTCTCATAGGTACTGATAACTAAATTTAAAAGATTATTAATTGATCGTTGTGGTGCAGTTTTGTATATGTTTTATTTTGTAAATCTGATATAGCTGAGTTTTCCTTGCAGATTCCTTTCTCAGTCAGATTAAACATTAACAGGTCACTGGAATTTGCTAAGCTGCTGGTCTTCTGCTAACAGCTTACTTATTGGACCACTTTGCTGCTTAGTCTTCTACTAGCAGGAGTAGAATCATTCAAAATAATTAAATTAATGACGTTTTATAAATGCCTGTAATAGGTTTACGTGAATAAAGATATTTTGACTTTGACTTTGCATAACAATTTCGTCAAAATTGGGTACTTTTATGCGCTGGAATAATTATTTTACTAGGATAACGCATTTTAAAATTGCAATCATCTCCAAGAGTTTAACTAGTGTCTTTTTACAAATAAACAGCATTTAAGTATCTGGTAGAAGGAACATTCGTGGTAGGTAGTAGTGCGTACTAACTTAAAACTAAAATAAAGAAAAAACAAAGTAAAAAATATTATAAATAAAAAAAATGCTCCAAATCGCTGCCAATGGGCAAAGTACCAAGGATTGCCACGTTGAATGGCAATGCTGATCCTTAGGCCCAAATATTGCCCAGCCCTTTTGTCCCCCGAGGTGTTGATGAGCTGTTTTGACAACGCCTTGAAAAATTATTATTATTGAAAATTAGGTTAGGTTAGGTTAGGTTAGGTTAGGTTATAATTTTATTTTTATTATTGTTTGTGTGTTGTTTTTTTTATTGCCTATTGTGTAAATTTAGATTAAGCTGATTTGTTTTTAAAATATTATATGCTTTTTTTTCTTTTTTTTGAGTATAGTACGTAAGTAACTTGCTCGCGTACCTATATATATATATAATAATAATAATATAATAATAATAATATTTCAAGACATGTCACACAGCGCCACCTAATTTCCGTGGTAAGCTACGAGGCTTGTGTTACGGAAACTAGATGGTTGATAAACTACATATTATACTTTTTTTTTGTAAATATATACATATAAACACCCAGACCGAGACAAATTATACAATGTACAACTTGCCCCCGGTGGGAATCGAACCCACGACCTCCCGAGTTCACGGCAACGTTTGTTACCACTAGACCCCGGAGGCGGTCAATACCATTATATACCTATATAATGTTGTGTGCACTACTCAAGAATTACAGTCAGGTTCTTTAATTCGGTCCTAGAAATGTAAATTGTCAATGATTGTAATTTGTTTATTGCACCATAATAAATAAATATATATATGGCCTCAACTTTCCCTATAAAGTTTGATGTCAAATATGTTTATTTAAGTCATAAACATGATTTAAATTATTTTCCGAATACTTCCAAATCTATGATGATCGAAGTTTACAAAGGAATTATTAATTGGTTAATTAATTTTCGTAATTACGTAACGCCAAACAAGTGGATAACTTATTCATTTTGATCTCAACATTTGTAATTAAAATTTTGATTAATAAACATATTTAATTTATAATTTAATCAGTCATTGTTTACTTTAAAATGTTAAGTGGCGGAGTGGTATGTTTTTTTATGTATATTTTTATTTATCACACTATGGGAACACTTGCTTACGTCCTAATTTAGGATATTTTTGACAGAAAACTTTCGACACTTCGAAGTCGAGTTTGAAGGATGTAACACCTATTTGATTTTTCATTTTGATTTATATTTTTTGTATATTATTTATATATTTCACCTTGTGATCTTGGCCAAATGGTAGAGAGCTAGTCGTCTCTAATCGGCATCTGGCTCCCACTGCTCCTCGCTGCCCTGATCCAGAGTCAGAGGACGTTACACAGGAGCCTGTACCTTCAGGATCTCAAGAATCTCGTCATCCAGAGGAATCTGTAGAAATGGAGCCGCGCCGCTCTCCTCGCCTTTGTCGAGCACCGCAGTATCTTCAAGATTACGTTCTGTAACTCGGCTGGGGAGACTGTGGTGATCTTATACATATCTTCTCAAAATAACCAGCGAGTCATTGCCCTGAACTTTTGTCGAAAATATTTTTTTTACTCCATCAAGCAGGATAAGGAAACCCCGTTTGCTACGTGTTCCTTTTTCATCTACTAACTATAGAATTAACTTCTATATCCCTAGAACATGTAGAGGTTTTAATGACTTGTTACAACGTTTGGATGTCGACCTGTTTGAGACATCTCCTTCTACCCTTAGACGTTTATTGACTACAGAGTACTGTGATGAGGATATTGAGTAGATGTCCATTAAAATGTTGAAATATTACAATATTATTATTTTAAATTATTTATTTGATACTTGTTTTAGTTTATTTTGTATATTTTTCTATTACTTATGTTTCATTTATGTTTCTTGTCAAAATTTGTAAAGTGTTGTTTGAGTACCTACTTATTGTTACTAATACTTGTTGTTACACTTAATTAATTTTATTATATTGTATAATTCTTAAGATGTAAAACGGGATCAGTATACAAATGCAATTGTTATTTCATATCTCATTGTTATTGTACTGATTTTGTTGGTTCTTATTTTTATTATTTTTCATTATAGCTAACAGTGAAAATTTGTAAGGCTTTGAGATTAGATATTTTTTGTATACATAATATTGCAAAGGCTGTAAATTTTTCCACGAATAAATAAATAAATAAATAAATCTTAGCCAGTTTACTTTATAAATACAAAATATGTCATAATTGTCACTATGTACAATTTTGCTTAATAAAGCCTATTTATATAGGCATTATAAGCCCGCCTTTGTCTTTGTGCAATATAGATTTAAATAAATAAAAATAAATTTGATAAAAAAATAAAAATTGCTTAAACGTTTTTCTCAACCTGTTTTGCCTTATATGGATTTGATTTTTGTTTTTTAGATTATATATAGTCACACTAGAGAGTTTTGGAAGCTCATTAGCTTCATCAAACTATGATACTTAGCATGCAAAAACTCCAATTCAATAGATCATCATTAATCACTACTTCATCACATTTGCAGCCGAAACGATTGGTCCGTGGTCCGAGGAGGCTCAGGCGTTCTCTCGTGATCTTAAGAAAAAACTCCGCATGGCGACGGGTGACCCTTTAAGTAGAGAATATTTTGCTCAAAGGGTCAGCCTCGCCGTTCAACGGGGGAACGCAGCGAGTGTCCTTGGCACACTACGCCCATTTGTATTATTATTATTATTAAAATACTTTATTGCACTTTAACTTAAAAGTATGTACAAAGGCGAACTTAAAGCCATTTCGGCTTTTTCTACCAGCTTACCTTTGGGAGAGTGAGACAGTATAATATGTGGGGTCCAATTTTAACCTTATTTTAAATTTGAATAAACTACATAAATAGTATGTATACATAGACTACTTAAATGCTTATTAATATATAGTAGATAATATATGAAGATAATATAATATTATTAAGAAGAAATATTTAAATTTAAAATATACAGTTCTGCTTGTTTAAAAAGAAAGTATTAAGTTGTTTTTTTAAGATGTGAATTGAAGGAGCTTGTCTGATGGTCAGTGGAAGCTTCCATTGACGAGCAGCCGATACAGTAAATGAATCTGAATATCTGCTGGAAGTGTGGGGTGGGATTTTAAGTTGGTTGTTATGAGAAGAACGAAGAGGGCGGTCGTGCGAATCACAAAGAAATTCAAAGTGTGTTTTAAGATATGATGGAGCTATAGGGTTATAAATAATATTGTATAAAAAGTGAAGAAGATGAGCTGATCTGCGAAAGCGGATATTGAGCCAATTTAACTGCGTACGAAAATGGGAGATATGGTCATACTTTGTAGTCAGTTTATTTTATTCTTTTGTTTATTTAATGTTAGGTTTTCTTTTTAATTATTTAATATTGTAATTCTTTTATACTGCCGCATTAATAAAATAAACTAAATAAATTTGTATGAGACTAATTTAATTGAGACGCGTCGCCGGATGTTACGACCTACAAGTAAGTACCACTTAAACTCAGTTGGCCCTTTACAATTAAAACATTTAACACAATAGAAGCCGACTTAGTTATAGGGACTGACGTCATCATTTTTCTGTTTCCTATTTTACCTCTAAAATAGGGATTTTGTAATCTAAGAATACAGTAGACACTATCCCTACGCGTACGTTTAAATTTGGACACTTAAACATCTTTCGCACGATAAATATCCGACGTAAAATACATAAAATATATTACAAAACGCGCGGTGGTGGCTCGGTTGTAAGAACGCGTTCCTTAAATCCTATAAAGGTCGGTTCAAACCCACCCGGCATGTACCAATGAGAAATACACTTTTCTTACGTACGTTTGTCTTAGATTTAGAGCACCACCGTTCCTGTGCCTCAGAGAACATGTTAAGCCGTCGGTCCCGGTTCCACTATACCAACTTGTGAAATCGTTAATAAATTGACATCATATCCTCGTCAAGCCGTCTGGCCAGCGTGGCGAGTGTGGGCCAAATTCTCCAGATATATGTTCTGAAAGGCCCATCTCCAGCAGTGGAGGTCCAGGACGCTGTGTTCTAGGGGCTGTAATAAAACCAAACAATATGAGAATCAAAGCTAGACCAACCGGTATATAATGAATTAGTGTATGACAGTCATTGCCCACGCGGCGAACGAGTGCCTTCACTCCGTAGCCACGACTCAGACTTAGCTGTAAAGGCACACAGGGCCAACAGTGAGATAGAGACAGTTTATAGGATTAGGTTTATACGTAGGCGCCCTGGGGTTTCACTAGGAAGCTTTACGGATGAGTCGGGCATGCGACCCCCACCGGCGTTGGCCCTTCAGGCAGGGGGCGTATCATTGATGATTTATTAAATATATCTATAAAAAAAAAGAAAGACACTCATTGCTGGTTATGGTTGTGTGAGACATGCGCTTTAAAATTGGTTTCACAAACAATATGCCGACCTGCGTGCTACGGAAGTGTAAAACATGTTATTCTTCGATAAAATAATGTCGTATCAGTTTATTTTAGTAAGTAAATGTCGATTAAACTAATATGTTTTAAGTTTTCAATTTAAATATACGGAACATTTTAGAAGTTGTCATTAAGAAATAGATCCGCTACTCGATCATGAAAGGTGCTATTATAGTTGCACACAATTATAGCTTTAAATACACTTATCATTAGGTTGAAATTCGCTCGAATAATTACTCAGTTGACCATTATACGAAAAAGTTCCTTTAGTCGATAATAGATGGCGCGGCGTTATTATAGTTGTAAGCAATTATAATCCTAATACAACCACAAGGTATACATTAGTATTCATCAGTAGACATGTTTTTTTTAAATACTAATAATATCTATAAGAAGATGATTACTAAGTATAATGAAACAGAACAACACCTAAGCATGGCGTATAAATAGTGGCTAAATTAATATTTTATACTCGTCCTCCTCCTCCTCCTTAGTCGGTACCCCACTGTTGGGGATCGTGACTCCGTCGCAGTCCATCCACTAGCCGTTTCCAGTGGCTGCGGTCCTCGGCGCAGTGAATGGCTTGATGTACTGGGATGTTTAGGTGGCCAGTCACCTGTCTGGACCATCGTTGGGGGCTTCTTCCTCTTGTTCTTTTACCGTCTACTTTTCCCCTACAGTTCTACGACTATAGTACCCACACTTTGTTTAATTTGTTTGATCGTAGTTTGAGCTTGTTTAAATAAATTGTATAAGCTTGTTTTTGTGTCACCTGGAAGTGAATTGAGTCCTGTCATCCAGAATAAAATTTTAAAAGTATTTAGTTTAGTGTAATTATGTAAAATAGTGCATTTATGTATCTTACATTTTGTATGAAAATCTCATATTTGGCCAAGTTGGCTAAAATAGTGTTGTACAAAGAAAAAAATATTAAAAATGTTGGTAAGATTATGTAGACCTTTCTAAATTTCATGGTTTAATTACTCGTAACAGATGGACGAACAGACCAACAACAGAACAATGGTGCTCTGTCCAAAATTGCCAAATTATGTAGTTTAATTAGAGATGTTCGAGTTTCTTTAACAAACTCGAGAAAGTGTTAAAAATACCATTGATATATACTCGTATGCTGGATCATTAACTTCGTGTTATATGGTCTCGGATCCTTTTAGATAATTACAAAAAATCTAATAGTACAGCGACCGTCACCGATTACACTACCCAAGGAGAAAAATATATCACTGTCACTACATATTATAAACAAAGTCCTTCGCTGCGTCTGTCTGTCTGTTCGTGATACACTCAAAACCTACTGCACCGATTTTCATACTGTTTTCAGAAATGCCACATACTTGCAACGAGAACCAATAGGTGGTAGGCGTGTCTATAAACTCAGTAAAGTGTATCCACACGCTTAGTCAAGCCGGCAGAATGTTAGGGGTCTGATTTATTTATTTTATTTATTTATTCGTGGGAAAATTTACAGCCTTTGCAATATTATGTATACCAAAAATATCTAATCTTAAAGCCTTACAAATTTTCACTGTTAGCTATAATGAAAAATAATAAAAATAAGAACCAACAAAATCAGTACAATAACAATGAGATATGAAATAACAATTGCATTTGTATACTGATCCCGTTTTACATCTTAAGAATTATATCAGTTATAAGTGTCTGATTTCAGTTGCTAACATTCATGGAGCACCACTTACCATCAGGCGGAAGCAAGATCACATGTCGTGCTAGTTAAAAAAAAAAACAGTTTTTTTCCATAATTAGAAATATTTTTTTACTGGACAGAGTTATAGACATCAAAAGCGCTAAAGCGTGTAGTAATTCTGACAAGATTAATATTTAGTATACGGGCACGCAATCATCAATGTTACCAGAAAAAAAATTACCGAAAATATTTAAAATGGTAACATTTATGCCGTTTGAGGTTTGAGTTGATTGGAGTAGCCGTTAAGGAAACTTCTTTGAACACGGATGGTGTACTGAAAAAACACAAGCAGTAAAAAATATTAACACAACAAACAAAATATGTAGTGTGGTGACAAATAGGGAATCAGCTCAGCAATAAGCTGCAACACTCGGTCACAGCGCTGATCCCAAACAATAAGACATTGGGTGGTCAGAAACCACGCTTATAAAGAAGCGGATTCACATTTAGCCAACTTTACTATAGGCCAATCATGACAAGTGGCAAGCTCGTCGATGTCTCCAGCGTACCAAACTCGAGAGATATCACAAATAAAATAAATGTTAATTAAATGTATTTATTTACATTAATAAATGTTTTGCGACCAGGAATCAAACCCGGTACCTCCGAGTCTAAATCCACGGACTTAACCGCTAGACCACGGAGGCAGTTTAATTATATAATATTGTTTATTGTATTAAAACAAACTAATGACATGAAAATTAAAAAGGAAGCAATAAGAAATAAAACCTTGTCCTAAAAATTAATATACATAAAAAATAAGGTTATATAATTTGTCATTTTTTATATATTAATATAATTAGGCGTGCTGCTGCAATGATTGTTGAGATAGGGCGTGTTGCTGGCGGATGGCCTGAGCTTATATGGGTTAGAGTGTATGTATTTATGGGTTTGGGTTGTCTGTCGGCAGTGCGTTTCTCTTTATTTTCGCTACATATTCGTACAAAAACCAGATGCATGCTATTTGTGTGAACCTCTAAAGGCAAATTGTTACCATTCTGCCAATTATAATGTTAAGTGCTGTATGGTTTACCTAATAATATAAAAAAAAATAAAAAAAAAAATATGCACAAATCAAACGGATAAGTTAATGGTTTAAGTGCATTTTAAATGTCTGTTATTTTATGCAAATGTATTACCAGCTAGCAGTTGATATGGACTAAAGAACAGTCACTTTAACATCGTTTAAGTAACAGTTCATAGCTATTAATTGGCATTAAGTACTGTTAATTGATGAAGTGACATTATGGTAAGTAATGGGGTATGCTATACTGCTTTCTGCATGATTGGCCAAGCGTACAACATGCAGAATTCAACGTTCGAAAATCGCTATATATAAGGCCTATTTATCAATTGGAATTTATAAAGCTCTAGAATGTTTAACTCGGCGTTGCCCGTGTAATTTAGAGATCTACGAAAAATACCTTCATTTAGTTGCAGAATTTTTGGAGAATTTGGCCTACACTCGCTACACCAGACAGGTTGACGCGTTTGTCAAACTTTTAATGAAAATTTATTAACGATACCACGAG
This sequence comes from Tinea semifulvella, assembly GCA_910589645.1. NCBI lineage: Eukaryota > Metazoa > Arthropoda > Insecta > Lepidoptera > Tineidae > Tinea > Tinea semifulvella. Next base: position 12,289,590 of record OU342599.1, read on the forward strand.
TTATTATTAGTTAGCTATTAGTTGAACCAGAACCAACAGCTTACCGTGCTCTTCTAAGCACGGAAACGGTGATGTAAATCTATAACAAATGTACAAGAAAAGTGTATTTCTCATTGGTACATGCCGGGGTTTGAATTGGAAGGAAATGTTGAGTGGAGGAGCGGGTGTAAATAAAAGTCAAAATATCTTTATTCACGTAAACCTATTACAGACATTTATCACACGTCAATAATTAAATTATTTTGAATGACTCTACTCCTGCTAGTGGAAGACTTAGCAGCAAAGTGGTCCAAAGAATAAGCTGTTAGCAGAAGACCAGCAGCTTAGCAGATTCCAGTCATTTGTAAATGTTTAATCTGACTGAGAAAGGAATCTGCAAGGAAACATATACAGAATTACACCACAACTCTAAACATAATAGTGTGATTGGTTCAATTAACAAACACGTCAAACTAAATCGTTATTTTCTGGAAGGTTGATAAAAATAATCCATGTTTAATATTTTAATATTCTTTACATGATTGGTAGTAGACAAATTATTCTTGTCATCTTACCGTCTAATCGTAATCTTTGTGCTAAGTCTGTCAGAAATGCTATGATGAGGCTGCAGTATTTGGTCCAGTAGGTCAGATCAATACATTACCCGGGCCACAGGCTCCTGATAATTGGGAAGGCTAGGCGTGTTCATGCATAACGCTCCGCATGAAAACATGTGTCCTAGACGTATATCAGCAACCAGACCAACTTTCTTTAACAAATTAATCTCCGTAACTCATGATCCGAAGAAGTGTTTTAAGGAGTCTGTTGCTTGGCTAGATGTATGTTTGATAGATACTTAAAGCGTCTTCAAAATATCTTTCTAGAGAAGTTCTCCTGAAGGAGAGCTGGAGTAGTCGTATCTGGAGAGGTTCGTAAATACGGGCGGTATTTTACCACTTAGGGCTCTCACGACTAAAATTCACTGAACTACCAACGAGATCCTGTTGGGAATATACACAACTCAGTCCTTATTAGCCATCCAGCGGGTGAAGTCCATTTCTTTGCATTTCCTGTATAAAGGAATCCTTTAATTAACGTTCTCTTCGTTCTTCAAAGAACAACCAACTTTCTATCCTTCTTCACTCTTCTAGCAGATATTCAGATTCTCTTACGGTGTCAGCAGCTCGTCAATGGAACAGGCTACAATGGTTTATCAGACAGACACCGTCTTTAAATATATTTAAAAAACTTCTTTAAAAGTAAGAGACGTCCTTAAAAAGCAAAACGAATCCTAATCACCTGACATATTATTAGTATGTACTCGTATATATAATTATTTATCTTAATTATGTATTATTATTTTTCTGTTAGGTATTATAAATGCATATATTGTATTTATTTACATATTTTAACTATAGTTTTTATTATATCATTTCAATTTTCACACACACATAAATAAAACACTGACTGAAGGTGCATTAAAAAGTCTTCGTAACCAAAGGGCATGTATGAAGAGGTTAATGAATGTCGACGAAGCGAAAGAGGTATGTCGTGATCGTGTCAAATGGCGCTCAATTGTCTCTGCCTACCCCGCAAGGGATCTGGCGTGAATATATGTATGTATGTAATTTTCACACTCTGCATCCATAATGTTAATCTGTCACTCTCCCAAAGGTTAGCTGGTAGAGAATACCTTCATGGTATTATGCTCGCCTATATACAACACTTTATATTGTATATTTCGTGTGCAATAAATAATTTTATTATTATTATTATTTATTATTATTAACGGAAACTGTCACTGTAAAATACTACAAAATGATATATTACTTTAAAGACATGGTGTTACGTACTGGCTTGTATATATTTATATGTCTATGGCGGGTATGGTACGTGCAATAGAAACTCATATAGCGCTTTATATGCTTCTACAAAAATTACCAACAAATATCTTTTTTTTTTGTTACGGTCTACTATTTATCCAACCTCCACCAGCGACCTTCTTTAGGTCTTCCGTCAGTTTCCCGTACGTGGTCTCTATCTCAAAACGCGTCTACTCCATCGTTTATCGTTCATCGTTCAGACGTGTCCAGCCCATTGCCACTACAGCGTACTAATTTTGAAGGCTATATCGGTAACCTTGGTTCTCCGACGGATTTTCACGTTTCGGACTTTATGAAAAGGACATGCCTCTGGACATGCGAAATTTTTAATATCTGGGGCACATTGTCACGGACGATATCATTGTTTAAGGCATATTACCAAAGTTTTTACTTGAGCAGTCTGTAGACAAAAACACCCGCCAGTGCGCTACGCGTGCAGTATAACAACGTGTTCAGGATGCTGTTGCGGCTGCCGCGCTTCTGCAGCGCGACTGGAATATTTGCTGAAGCCCGTACCGACGGCTTTCCGGCGATTATTCTTATTATTCAATTAATTGTATTTTATATCGGTAGAAATCCCTGAAATAAACGATATTGAATTTATCCATCAGAGAATACAGAGTGTGGCAGAAGATCGTGCTTGGGGGAGAACTTTATCCAGCAGTGGAGGGACACAGGCTGATGATGAAAATGAATATTTTTTTCTGATGACGTCACTACCATCACATATCTCTGGTTTAATATTGACTTATGGGACACTATACAGAATAGGTTGAGAGAGACTGTTGGGAGAGAGCGAGAGAGCGCCTATCCGCCCCAATTCCCCGCCGCGCTGTTTCGAGAGAATGAAAGAAAGAGAAAGAAAGGGCGGGAGAGAGCGAGAGAGGCAGCGGCTATACACGCGCGTGTTTTACCCCTTGAGCGCTGTTCAGACGTACGGACGCACGTTCAACGAAATAGGTCCCCAACCAAGCGCGCGCAATAAAGTTCTCACTTTAAAAACAACCTAGCCACCACCGCTCTCTTTAGGACTATTAAATAATAAAATTTAACCTTGTTTCTTTACTATTATAAAAAGTTAAAGCACTTATAATTTAGTTTTTCGAATACATCTCCATTTTATTATTTTGACAACAAAAAATCTGGCATATTTCCCGAGCGGATAGGGCACAAAAGGAAGGGAAAAAGTTTTAGCCCAAAAAGTTAGTAATAACTTTTATAATTTACCAACTTTTCCCTTAAAGACAAAAGAAAACTTTACATAAAAATGTGACTAAATATTCATAACAATCGTAACGAAGACTTTCTGAGAAATTTATGGATTCATCGTGCACCCGGGTCCATCTTATTTAGATAGTAGTATAGTACGTAGTATAAAATTTAATAATATGGTGTAGTTTTTTTTTTTAATATTTTTGGTTTATTTAATGTTTAATTTAATCATTAATTTTATTGTCTATATGAATTTAAATTGATTATCAGTGTTAGGTTTACTATTAATAGGTTGCATTCATATCAAAAATCATAAAAAAGGGGGTGAATGAGAGACAGGAGAAGAATAGTGTCTCGGAGTTTCTAACCGAAACATTGGCTTCAGGACGTTCCCCTAACGTCCTCTTTTTATTGCTCAAAACTTACTATTCTGCTTCTCCCCTACCCAACCAAATACTGTATGATTCCACTAATGCCGCCTTGAAGCGCGATCTATAAAATGTATTGACGGAGACCTGAGATTTCAGCAATTTTTTTTACTAGGTAATTATTTTGCTAAAACATAGATATACTTCCGTGATCTAGCGGCTAAGTCCGTAGATTTAGACTCGGAGTTACCGGGTTCGATTCCTGGTTGGGATACAAAAATATTGATTAATATAAATAAATATATTTAATTAATATTTAATTTATTTGTGATATTGCTCGAGTTTGGTACACTTGCCACTTGTCATGATTGGCCTGTAGTAAAGTTGACTAAATGTGAATCCGCTTCTGACAACCCCGGAAGGGATATGGTCGGCGTAATTATACTTTACTATGTTTATAAAATCTCAGGCATAATTTCACTTTCAAATATGGTTCGGAATCTCAAATGCTGAAGGTTACAAAGATTACGGCACACTCGGACGTGAATTATGTATGAGCACAATGAATGTTACCCTGTGCAAACATACAGTGGCCATACTTTTGGTAGGAAACCAGACGGAGTACCGGCTGCCAACCAACCCTATAAAATTTAGACTAAGGACCGGTTAATTGTTTTAACCCTTTTGCAGTTGTTATCGCGAACTTTAAATGCAAAAAAAATGGTACCATCGCCTCGACCCCAAACGGCGCAAACTCGTAACCTCTACCAGGGTTGGCGTATTTGCGCAGCTTGAGGTTCTCAGCAGAAACCGCCGCACTCCCCGCGCTGGACGAGGTTGCCTGGATGTGAGATGGGGGTAATCTATCTGCACATGTCGCATCCCACACAAGAGACCTGATAAGTTTTCACGGCCCAGTGGCATCTTGTCATCGATCTAGGTTCTAGGATAGCGAGTTCACCAGTAGTGATACGAGCCCTACGGATCGTTGAGAGAGGCGTAAATATGTTTATTTAGAGTTTAGTTTTAATTTAGTTTATATTATTGATGTATATATATATTTAATCAACATTTTAGTGAGGCTTTTGATTTGATGAATTTGGACCATTTGTCTGCTTGATTGTGCTTTAAGTGGTAAGATTTATTTGTAGTTTTAAGATAATTTTAGATAATTATTTGTTATATAATTTCTATATTTACATAATATAAGTACCTATTGATCCTAAAGTAACTATTTATTCATTACAGCCCCTAAAACACAGCGTCCTAGACCTCCACTGTTAGAGATGGGCCTTCCAGAACATATATGATTATCTGGAGAGTTTGGCCTACACTCGCCACCCTGAACTATTTATTACTGTAACAATAATTTTCTTAGCATAATATTGATTTATACATCTTAAATAAATAATACTGCCTCCGTGGTCTAGCAGTTAAGTCTGTGGATTCAGACGTGGATGTACCGGGTTCGATTTTCGGTCGGGACACAATAATTTATTGTGATATTTCTCGAGTTTGGTAAGCTGAGACATCGACGAGCTTACCACTTGTCGTGATGGGCCTATAGTTAACTTGGCTTAATGTGAAATAGCTTCTTTAAAAGCGTGGTTTCTGACCACGCCGACAGGAATACGGTCGTGATGGTACTTTACTTTTTAAATTAAATAAATTACAAAAGGACTTTTTTTACTTTTAAACCCTTAACGTGTGTTCACCCTCAAGTCTACGGTGAGCGGGTGAAGCGTGACAGTGTGGCGTCGAATGCGGTGAATGTTGTGTTGCGGTGGAATGATGTTTGTTGCTAACCGTACACCAACAATAAACAACCGAACACAAAACAAATACATTGAAAATGTTGCATTTATTCATCAATCATTTTTTGAAAGAAAGAAAGAAAATACTTTATTTATCGCAACAATTACAATGGTTACAAAAAAATAAATATGCAAGGAATAAATCTAAATGAATATTTGCATCATTTGTTCAAACATTGCATCTTTTTTATGTACCTACTCGTACTATAAATATTTATTATTTAATATTAGGCTACGAGAGTAATTGTCTCCGCCAACAAACTATAATAAAAATAAACAGTTTGGCGGGCTATTTAATAAGTTATATGTATTGGAAAGTAAATAACTCATAGAAATTTTAATATATTTTTTTAAAACGATTGCAAGGGGAACGTGCCCCCACTCTGGAGTTAGTGTGTACGAGCACTTTCTCAGTTTGGGATATACCTAATCGTAGTTTATTTATTTTTAAAGTTCGTGCACATTAGCCCTCGGGTTGTGAGATAAGGTACTGGCTGTTTACTCACGGTGGAAATGTCAAGTAGTTGTCTGGCCGCGTAGCGTACCAAATTTGAGAAATATCACAAATAAATAAAATAAATTATTGTGTCCTAACCAGAAATTGAACTCAGTATCTAAGTCCACGGACTTAACCGCTAGACCACGAACAGTCAGTAAATATTACTATAAAGAGAAAATATTGTAAGCAATAAGTTAAAAACAAAATCGTGATGCTTTTTTTTACATTTAAAAAGTGCCATTTAAATAACGGTTTGGATAAACACCGAATCGTGACTAAATTAACGATTGTTAAAAAACATTACGCCTAACGAGACTAAGACTAGGTTACCACAACGAAGTGTATGTAATTTAACGATTAATTTATATATATATTTGTTTACAAAGGTAATCTTAGAATAAATTGGGTATTTTAGCGATATAGAGAGATGGCATAGTAATGTGATGTCTGCCACCGAGGATTTTAAGCTTGCGGTAGTACATGGTACATGTACTGGTTATTTATTGATTGTTAAAGTTTAGATTCGCTGCTTCAAACAGTCGAAGATGCAGGTTCTCCTAATAGTTGGTACTTATTCGAAAAAAATATTTACAAAATATAAAATAAAATTAATATTAATACTAAGGATAGGGATATAAGTCCCGTCCGCGTGGAATGGTGGCAAGAACGCTGGCTGCATTTCCCCGCTGAATTGCAATACTGATTCTTTGGGCGAAGAAAGAGTCAGCCCTCTTGTCACCGGAGAAGACGATAAGACGCGGTGTTATGTCTTTTAAAAACTTTTTTGCGCTTGGACTCCATGGGCCCAGAGTTTCTACAGCACAAATATGTAATCTTTTAGTATACTTATATACTTGCGCCGCTTGCTGAACTCCGGATTTTTCGCCGCGGCTCCCGCTTTAGCGCTGTTCCCTGAGATGCGACGCGGCGAGGGTGTCGACGCACGTGGCGTCCCACACCAGAGCACGTCTTCGTTCCCAGGAGACCAACGTCATACAATCGGTACTAATTTATCATCATCATTACCTGGCCGGCAGTCTCGATCTTCGCGATAAGTAGTTCAATTTTCACCCGTGCTGACGTTCATCTATAAAAACGTGAATGACTGTACCTTGCAAATTCTCTTTCTCACAGAACAGTTTAACATCGCGTGTAACACGTGTTTGAAAGAAAAACAAGTCGGAAAATGCTAGGAACTTCACATCCTTGAAGCTATTGTGTGGAACAAACAATCGTTTCAAACGGACGACGGGGATGCAATTAAAATTCTAGCGCTAAAAACTATAGTAGACCTATGTATAACGACCGGTGATTCATTAACATCATTCTATTATTTCTATTTTTTTACCAGACTACGCGACGCAAGGAAGGGTTATGTGATGTTTACGTTTTTGTTACAGTATACCTGTTAGGGACCACATCACGCCGTATTTGGTTGAAAAACAAATCCTTAATATGGAAAATGTCAGGATATTAAAATACTCATGTTTCATCTACAATTTAAAAAACACTAAATGTCCTGACTATTTGCATAGTAAGTTTGACTACAAATCGTACAAACGTTCCTTCAGACACAGAGGTCTTTTGTTTAACCTTCCCATGTACGGCCTGGTAGGCGCCCGGGGCTGCTTCAAGCATGCCGCTGCCAAAATATGGAATGATCTTCCACCGCCCGTTCGGGACGCGATAGTTACAACGTTACCCACTTTCCGTAAAATGTGTGCAGCATGGCTGCTTGTGAAGCAGGCTGGGGCAGCTCCCGTCTAGGTTTCTGTTTTTTATTTATGTTCTTGGTTTTTTTTATTTGTTTTATTTTAATTTTGTTTCATTATTGTTTTATAATCTTTATTTATATTACTGTTTATTTATTTATTATTTCAAAACTTTAATGCACAAAGTACAAAAGGCGGACTTAATGCCCGTAGACATTCTCTGACAGCCAAACCTTACTTACTACTGTTCAACTAAATCTAAATGTGTCGGCTATGGTATAATAACAGGGGCTGTTGGAACCTGCTTCCAACACCATTTTCTGAACTATAGACCCTTTTGTCATTATATCTTTGTTTTATTTTTTAATTATATTTTACATTTTCGACGAGCTTGCCACTTGTCATGATTGGCCTATAGTAAAGTTGGCTAAATGTGAATCCGCTTATTTATAAGCGTGGTTTCTGACCACCCCGAAAGGGAAACAGTCGTGATGATACTTTACTTTACTTACTATTTTACATTTTTATTAACTATTTTTGTGATATTACTTTTGTATAATATTGTAGTGTCATATTATCCTAAAAGATAAAGTTTACGATCTTATGAAGATATACCGGTTAGTAACGGAATCTACTCTTCCATATTAGTCCCTTGAATTGCCCATTGAAATAGGTTCCGAGATGCTTCTACAGATAGCTGTGAATCTAGAAAAATATACCATGTTTATTAATACAGTGTGAGAAAATACATACTACTAAAAATATAGACTTCGTGTAGTCTACACGACATGTGACATGGCGCCAACCTGATGGTAAGGGGTACATTCTAGAGCAAGTGACGCCAACCTCTACGCTGGCGTCACAAGATGCTTTTTTACATTTTGCTAGGAATGAGGAAATACACTGGCTGCTGAGAGAGCATTCTACCTACATCTTCAGCGTGCGACAGTTGTAAGAGTCTCCAAATTTATATGTACGCGGATAGTGGCTACGGTATGGGGATGCATACTTTGTACTGTGTGTGTGGTTCGGTATCGGAATAAAGAAGGGACAAGGTTATGGAACTCAGAATACTTACCGTGGTATAGCTTGTAGAACACGCTCAGAGAGGCAACGTCTCGGCGAAGGTGCTGTAAGACACTGTGGTGTCGTTCACTATCCGAATCACCCGCCTCTGCAGGACATTAACTCCACGCACCTTATCTGTGCTATATACAGTCATGATGGCGATGAAAAAACCGTTTTACCTTGTTCATTATCCCGAGTTTTTGTCGTTGTTGTGGTGATGCTTTTGTGGTATTACGATTTTTGTTTAAGCTGGATTAAAGTTCCAGTGTACTGAAAAGCTTCCTTAAAACTACCATCCAGCATTAAGCCTGCTATTAAGCTTAAAAATCGAACTCAGGCAACGCTTTGACACACACACACACTGGCTACTAAGGAATTATTCAATAATACAAAAAATGGCATTCGAGTTTCCTCGCCGCCTGTTATAGAAGTGCTCAAATTAACCGAAGCTAAGCTAACATGTTAACTAAAATCGCGCAAGGTAAGGCCGCCCAAGGATTGCACGCTCGCACAACCGTCGCAGCCGCGCGGGCGATCGGCGGCAGGCGCACAATACAAGCGCGTCACCTACAACGTTACGTGACGAAACGAGAGAAAACCGTTCGTAAGAACTCGGTGTGCCGAGAGACACAGATTCCATCCAGTTACATCACACTAAAGAATACACTCCCAACGTACTATGTAAATAGCCGCAACACGTCTTAAAATTAATGAAATTGCATTTGTGCGATATTAGTTTATTGGTAATAACAAAATTCCCTATCACAAATCTACTATAACATAAATATAACTTCAAAAAACGATATATTATAATTCATATAAATTTGATGTTATAAAATTTTATTAACAGAAAAACTATAAAAAACGGGATTTTTAAATTCACTTCGTTGTACTTCCTGAAAGCGCCATCTAGTGGGTAGTAGCTGAACTAGAATAACCCTGCAAAGAGTGTTGGAAATTTATGTAGTTTATTTGAAAGCGACGAGTAATAATGTAATATAATTGGTATTATAATGTAAGTATTAATTTCGTATTTAATATAGTAATATAGTTAATCTTAATTCATTATCTTTTATATCTATTTGTTTTTGAAACCCATAAACATGAAATTAAAATGATTTTTAATATTATTAACATAAACATTAAAAATCAGTTTTTATATTTCCAAAATCATGTCATGAAATCAATTGATTTGGTGTAAAAGCGTTTCGATGACATTAGTTAAAAAAAAGTATACAAATTGCAACCAAAACACCCAAATACTATAAATATATAAAAAAAGACGAAGCAAGAAGCCAAACGTTATGAGAATCTAAGCTAGGCCAATCGTCAAAAATAAATTACCGGTGTGAAGTTGTCTGCCAACATAAACTGACCAATTTAAGAAGTCTTGATTAGTCTAAGTATGACATTGCATTGTCGGTTACTGATTATTTTGTTGTCAATTATAAATTATCCAGCGAACAACCACATACCGTAGTTACCATAGCATACGTATAAGTTTGGAGATTCATACATGTGTCGCACAATAAATATGTGAAATGCTCTGTGTTTCAACCTTCCTATAACCTGGGATCCTTCAAGCGAAGTGTGAAAAATGATCTAGTCAAACCGGCAGTGTTAGGGACTGATATCAGTCATGAAATGTCTGATTTCAGTTGCTATCATTCATAAACATTGCACGCCTCTTACACTTAAAAAAAACAGTAGTTATTTTGTTTTCTTAAACCATTATAGACGTTTTACTATTAGACATTAATGTAACAAATATATTGTATGAAAATGACAACCAATGTCCGTTCTATCTTATATTTGAACTCTTTGTTGAAACCCCATACACGTGTGGTCACGGGTCGGCATGATAATTAAACCGCCACGCTTTATCCGATCTATTCCCTACAGACATGGTAAAAGATATGCTAGCAACCTTCGTCTAAGATATAGAATATAAGATAGAAAGTAATGGTAACGTATCATCACTACCAATTCCTTAGGGAATTTGAATTCACGTTTTTTTTTTGTGGAGAGAGTTCACACTCGGCCAACTTTATAAAGGTTGACATCAACAAATTTTGTAAACGCAGAATGTTATATATATATTATATATATAATTAACGGACTTTATTAAATAACATTCTGGTGAATGCTGCTGAATTAATATTAAAAACGTTGGTATATTTTTCTCAGTGAACGCTACAGTAACGCATTAAACCGTGCACGCCCCACTGACCATTTAGAAACGGACGCTCATGAAATTGTAATCTGACGGCGGCGTTCCAGAAGCCAGGAAGGGGCTGGAACAGTGATCTAATGTGTGACTGGGCTACTATATAACATTTTTCACGCGTTTTATTTTGTACTTTTTAAACTTAATTGCACATGTTTAAAGGCTCGTCGCTTGAAATTCTCTGCCACTTGGGCATTACGTAAGACGATTATTGACAGTTTTTGATCCCCTTCCCCCATGTAAGAAAAAATAAGAATAGGCCAACCCCCTCCCCCCATGTAAGAGAAAATCAGAATAGGTCGACCCCCTCCCGCCTATGTAAGAAAAAAATAGAATAGGTCGACCCCCTCCCGCCTATGTAAGAAATAATTATAAATAGGTCGACCCCCTCCCGCCTATGTAAGAAAAAATTAGAATAGGCCGACCCCCTCCGCCCTATATAAAAAAAAAGAATAGGCCAACCAGCTCCCCCTCCCCATGTAAGAGAAAATAAGAATAGGTCAACCCACTCCCGCCTATGTAAGAAATAATTATAAATAGGTCGACCCCCTCCCGCCTATGTAAGAAAAAAATAGAATAGGCCGACCCCCTCCGCCCTATATAAAAAAAAAGAATAGGCCAACCCGCTCCCCCTCCCCATGTAAGAGAAAATAAGAATAGGTCGACCCCCTCCCGCCTATGTAAGAAATAATTATAAATAGGTCGACCCCCTCCCGCCTATGTAAGAAAAAATAAGAATAGTCAGATCACCTATGTAAGAAAAAATAAGAATAGGCAGACCAACTGTGTAAGAACAAAATAAGAATAGGCTGACCCCCTGTGTAAGATCAAAATAAGAATAGGACGACCCCCTCCCGCCTATGTAAGAAAAAATAAGAATAGGCCGACCCCCTTCCCCCTATGTAAGAAAAAATAAGAATAGGCTGACCCCCTTCCCCCTATGAAAGAAAAAATAAGAATAGGCAGACCACCTGTGTAAGAACAAAATAAGAATAGGCTGACCCCGTGTGTAAGAACAAAATAAGAATAGGTCGCCCCCTCCCGCCTATGTAAGAAAAAATAAGAAATTATCAAGCCCCTTCGCCCCCTAAATAGTCTTACGTAATAAATTAATCGCCCCTAAACAATTTAAATGTAATATAATGCAATACAATATAAATAATGAGAATATGTTACATATTAATAAAAACACACATATACATACATACGAGTATATACCTACTGTGTGGAATTTATTAAAGAGCAAATATTTTCATATTAAAATCTTGAATCAAAATAAAGAACTACGTATATCTTTATTTCAACTATTCAGTAATAAAATTTTCAGTTACGGTGCAGAGAAGTTGTCCTAAAAATATCGCCACTCATACAGAGCCTAATCAAGTAGTTAGCGAGAGGTCGACGATCGCGCGAACGTTGTCTTTGTATTTCTTTCTCTCTCTAATTTCGTCTGTGAGCGAGATAAATTAATAATAACACTCTCCAGCCTTTAGGTATTTATCACGATGGGCATCGCAATTTTTAAAATGCTCTTATTCACCATATTTACAGTAAGTCTTGTTTCAAGCGGTGTTATTTTTTATATAAATATCACCATGGCAAGCTTACAACATTAATTCTCGTTGAAAGTAAAAATTGGCATTTGACATCATTGCAAATGGCACATACTTTCAACGAGAACAACAAATAGGTGGTGGGCGGACTGATGGTGATAATTTGCCCAGTCTGCTGGGGCGGGGAGGTATCCACCGTTCGTGCCGATAAACCCAGTAAAGTGCGTCCACACGTTTCGGGATCAGGCTCGAATAGCCGGCATGCCCATACATGCTGGGGGGTGTCGACACAGTTGTGATGGGGCAAACAGTCGGCTGCTGAGCCTTTGTTTGGGAGAGATGGGGTGACCCGTCGGTCAGGGAGACCCGGAGAAACGGTTGTTCCGCTGGCCGCCCGCGGCATAGTACAGGGGCCCACCGATGACAACCATCATCGGCTGGCTGCCCCATCATGCTGCGCATAATCCCGGGTGCGCTTGTTGTGCCGGTTGGTGACCGGATTGTGGGGTCCCGACAAGCGCCTTCGGGGGGGTTCGGGGGCCCTTCCGTACGACGGATCAGCCAATATCTCTCTTTAAGCAGCCTTAGGTAAGGTAGCCATCAGTTGGCTTCCGCGCATACTGCGTCGACACCGCCATCCACACTTCTTTCTTTTTTTCTTCCTCTATTTTTTCATTTCTTTCTCTATCGCAAGCCCCCAACCTTCATGACAACAAATAATAAGAAGAAACGTTCCACAGCGGTGCACACCCCCACCGCCGAGTTTGGCGTGGATTTCACAAACATTCGTGGTCTACACGCCAACCTCGACGTCGTTCATCATCATCTTGAAACGGCGCGCCCGGCAATGTTTTTTCTGACGGAAACACAGATACTAAAGCCCGCGGACACATCATACCTGCATTACCCTGGATACTCGCTGGAAGAGTCCTTCCACGCGAAGGCTGGGGTATGCCTATATGTCCGCGATGATGTCTGTTGTCGCCGTCTTCGTTTCATGGAGGACTCCTCCTTTTCGGTCCTTTGGGTGAATGTGGATCTGGGGCATCAGTCTCGGATCTACGTGTGCCTTTATCGATCCCATCGGGGTGACTTCGAGACAACTCAGCTCTTCGACTACCTGAGTCGAGCGACAGATGATGCGCAGGAGCGGTTTCCGACCGCCGAAATGGTGTTTTTGGGGGATTTTAATGCTCACCATGCACAGTGGCTGGGTTCCCCTAAAACCGACCATGCGGGCAAAACTGCCCATGACTTTGCTCTGACATACGGTCTGACTCAACTGGTAACCAAGAACACCAGGATTCCAGATGTAGTCGGACATACACCTTCCTTACTTGACCTACTGCTGACGAGCCATGCTACCGGCTACAATGTTTCAGTTTTAGCCCCTCTCGGTGGTTCGGACCATTGCCTGGTAAGTACGACAGTGCCGCGTGCTCCGCCTCCTCCTCGGATGGGCGTCGAGCGTATCGTGTGGCACTACTCGTCAGCAGACTGGGATGGACTGCGTGAGTACTACGCATCCATCCCATGGAAGCTTCGCTGCTTTAAGGACGATGACCCATCCAGGTCTGCGGCTGCCGTTGCCGATGAGATACTTCTGGGAATGGAATATTACATTCCCTTCTCCAGAGTCACCAGCAGCGGCAAAAGCAGACCTTGGTTTAACAACTATTGTGCCTCGGCTGTAGCAGCCAAAAACACTGCATACCGGGCATGGGTGAGAGGTCAGGCTCACTCTGACCCCAATATTAGTTCCTTAAAGTCAGCTTATAACAAAGCTTCTAAGGTTTGCAGGAAGGTGTTTGTCAGAGCTCAGTCCCAGCGCGTCTCTCAGATTGGCCGAGACCTAGCCGCGCGACCAAGAGGAAGTCGCAGTTTCTGGCAACTGGCCAAATCTGTAGAGACCAACTTCTGTCGCTCCTCATTGCCACCTCTGCGATATCCGGATGGATCACTAGCCCACACCGCTAAAGAGAAAGCCGACTACTTGGGCAAACTCTTTGCGGCTAACTCTCGACTCGACAATGGGAATGCGCAGCCCCCCACACTGCCTTGTTGCGGCACTTCAATGCGCGATTTACGCATTCGGCAGTGTGATGTGCGGGCAGTGCTCCGATCGCTCGATGTTCGCAAGGCTAATGGTCCTGATGGTATCCCAGCAGTAGTTCTTAAGAGGTGTGCACCTGAGTTGACTCCAGCCCTCACGCGCCTTTTCCGTCAGTCATACTCCTCTGGTGTTGTGCCGGAAACATGGAAGGTGGCCAACGTGCAGCCCGTTCCGAAGAAGGGAGATCGTTCAGACCCTTCCAACTACCGCCCCATTGCCGTAACCTCAGTACTGTGTAAAGTAATGGAACGAATAATCAACGCCCAACTCGTTAGATATCTAGAGGATCACTCCGTAATACATGACCGCCAATATGGCTTCCGTCCAAAACGGTCAACGGGTGATCTTCTAGCATTCGTATACCACGTCTGGGGTGAGGCAATGGACAAATATGGTGAATCATTGGCGGTCAGTCTGGACATCTCCAAGGCCTTCGATAGGGTTTGGCACAAGGCTTTACTGCCCAAGTTGCCGGCATATGGTCTGCCCCCACGGCTGGTGGACTGGATAGCTGGCTTCCTACATGAGCGCAGCATTCGTGTCCTTGTAGATGGGAATGCGTCTGATCTCATGTCAGTGAACGCCGGCGTACCGCAGGGCTCTGTGTTGTCACCAACACTCTTCCTTCTGCATATCAATGATATGTTGTCTCTGGGCAACATTCATTGTTATGCAGATGACAGCACGGCTCACGGGCGGTATCTGAGTCCTCGAGCTTTGGTGGGCAACCAACTAGAGGAGTCACGGCGCATCATGACGGCAGAACTGGACGACACCCTCCACAAAATCTATTTGTGGGGTGTTCAAAATCTTGTCCAGTTCAATGCCAACAAGACCCAGGCTTGCGCGTTGACGGCCAAGAAGTCCCCCTTCTCTCCTCCCCCTACTCTTCAGAGCACCACGCTGGACCTACAACCCAGCTTCAACATTCTCGGGGTGGAAATACGCTCAGACCTTAGCCACCGGAACTACATTGAGAGCATCACCAAAACAGCGTCAAGAAAGCTCGGAATACTGAACAAGGTGAAGCGGTTTTTTCCGCCTTCAATTAGACTGTTGCTGTACAAAGCACAGATCAGATCATGTATAGAATACTGTTCTCACCTTTGGGATGGTTCCGCCAAGTACCTCACAGATGCTCTCGATGTCCTGCAGAGGCGAGCTGTACGAGTTGTGGACGATGCCACTACATCTGGAACTCTCGAATCCCTGCAGCTTCGCCGAGATGTGGCTTCTCTGAGCGTGTTCTACCGGCTATACTATGGTGAGTGCTCCGAAGAACTCTATAACCTAATCCCTCCCTCTCCATTCCGCAACCGAACCACACGCACAGGTCAGAATATGCACCCACATACCGTAGTCACCATCCCTTCGCGTACATATAAATTTGGGGACTCATACATCTGTCGTACGATAAAGATGTGGAATGCTCTTCCAGCCTCTGTGTTTCCACTTTCCTATAATTTGGAGTCCTTCAAGCGAAGTGTGAAAAAGCATCTAGTCAAGCCGGCATAGTGTTAGGGACTGATGGCAGTTACGAGTATCTGACTTCAGTTGCTAACATTCATGGACCTTGCGCGCCACTTACCATCAGGTGGGCCCAAGGTCACATGTCGTGCTAGTATAAAAAAAAAAAAAAAAAAAAAAAATGCAGTACTGTTTTGTTATTGGGTTAATGATTTTCTTGCTTTAAAATAAGTTACCTTTTTTTTTAAAAAAAAAGAGGTTCTACTAACGAAACCTGAAGCCTAAAAAAAATTGTTTGCTCTTTTGACAATTACTCGCGGTATGTCTACATTATTTCGTAATATTATTCGCATATTATTGTGTATATAAGTATATATTTCCCGTTTACGTAGCGTATGTATATAATTAGTTATCAAGTCTATGTAGTGTATGTAAGAATATATATATATATATGTAGTTTAAGTATTATTATTTTTATGTTTATGATGTTTATCATATATTTAATTTAACTAGCACTAATAAGTGATTTAATTATTATTATTATTATTTTTTTGTGTTTTTTTATTTTGCCATGCCTAAACTTCGATTCCTTGTCCCGAAGGTTGATGGTAAGAGAATGCATTACATACGCCTTTTGTATTAAACAATAAAGTTTTTAATAAATAAAATAAATAAATACCTACATTACTAAACAAATATACAGGTTGTCTTAGGTTGAAGTAATATGACGTTCGTTGACGAAAATAATAAACTTTGTTTTTCATTTGTTATACAAAAAAGTAATGTCCGAGAGCATCAAAGTTATCTTACATATATATAATACTATATGTATTAATATTGCAGTCATCGTGGTCGCGGCATTATAGGAAGCATGTTTTTTCGATACTGTTACAGGTTAGAGGTAAGCGGTACTGACACATTCTGGCTGGGAGAACATTCCACATATTCAGCGTGCGACAGATTAAGGGTCTCTAAATTTATATGAACGCGTAGCGATAGTGGCGACGGTATGGGAGTGCATATTTAGGCCTGTGCGTGTCGTTCGGTTGCTGAATAGAGCAGAAGATATTAACGAAAAAAAAAGTGAAGTTCTGTGCATAAGAGCACATTTTGGAGTCAGGGTTTTAACTATTTGTTGCAATAAACTGTTCCTTAAGTTAGTCCATATTAATAAGAATTAATTTTTCATGAACTTAATTATTATTAATACCCAAATCTATCTGTCTGGCCAGCGTGACGAGTGTAGGCTAAATAGTCCAGAAATATGTTCTGATCTAAAGATTCCAGTAGAGGTCTAGGACTCTGTGCTCTAGGGGCTGTGATGATGGTACAAAGCACATGCTCACTTTATCGATGAGCATGTAGGCAGTGAGATAGTGAAGTGAGTTTCGATTGATTTCCAGAGCATTATGTACGAATCAACGAATCGAGTTCCTTCGTCTTGTGTACGGAATTATTCATGTGGAGCAGTGGTTCTTAACAGTTTTTAACTGGGACCCGTTTAAAAAAATGATTTTTACCTATTGCACAAAGAGTGTTCTACTTTTCACAGTGAAAAATATTTAAATTATCATATATAATTTAATAATAAAAAAATATATAAGTATAAAGATTTAAAATAATAAATTTGACCGCCTCCGTGGTCTAGTGGTAACAAACGTTGCCGTGAACTCGGGAGGTCGTGGGTTCGATTCCCACCGGGGGCAAGTTGTACATTGTATAATTTGTCTCGGTCTGGGTGTTTATATGTATAATATGTATATATTTACAAAAAAAAAGTATAATATGAAGTTTATCAACCATCTAGTTTCCGTAACACAAGCCTCGTAGCTTACCACGGAAATTAGATGGCGCTGTGTGAACTATCTGGAAATATAAAAAAAAAATATTGAAAAAAATAACGTGTCACAAATACCTGTAATAGGTTAAGCTACGTGCATATAGATACTCGTATTTTCGAGTTTCACTTTCGAAATATTAGACTAAAGGGAAAGTTTGGGAACCAGTGATGTAGAGGGATGTAATGTATAAAAGATGTGTGTTTATTTGTCGGATCTCTTTGTGTTTAGATTGTAATACCTCTTGTCTTTTTAAAGTAACAATTCTAGTGCGCCTCTCGAGAAGTCGAGAGTTCTTGGAGAGGTCCACTGTTGGAGATTCCAAAATACATATTTGGAGAATTTAGCCTACACTCGTCGTTCTGGCTGCCTAGATACCTACACCTTTCAAATATATCAGTCAAAATGTCAAAAGACATGATTTTCTTTAAGTGTCTAACCCAGAGTGACAACGTGTTGGTGTGGATCTGATTACATTTTTTAATAATTTCACAAGTTGATATTAGTGGAACTCACCGAGGCACAAGGAACAGTGGTGTTGTAAATATATATCAAATCAAAATAATTTATTTCCATTTCTCTCAAAACAACTTGGATACAGTCAGAACTAATAAAATCAATACAATTTTCAAAACATATGTACTAATCAAAGTGGTAACAAAGTTTGGACCGTAAACAGGCAATAATCCATATTTATGTATGCTATGCACAACATTATTGCTACAAGCAAGTAAAACTAACTAACTTAGAAACTACTTCAATAAGATCGTGGCTGTAAAGAGGCCGTGTCAGTTTACATTCTAAATACTAAATAATTATGATGTATAGAAATTATATACATATTATGTCAGATAATTTATAAATGTATAAAACAAAATAATTATAAAAATAATAATAAAAAATAATATATAAAAAAAGACGTCATCTTATAATCTAAATACCAAATAACAAATTTATATATGAAAAGTGTATTTCTCATTGGTATATGCCGGAATCCGAAACGCAACCCTTTGGATTAAAGGAAAGCGTTATACACCGAGCCACTTAGCCGCAAACATTACCCATTTAAAGTAATTTATTAACTAACGGAAAGTGTCAATGTCAAACGCTGTCAGTGTCAAATGCGGATAGAGTTGATATTCAAATAATATTTAGTATGAATAACCTAAGCTTAAATTATTAAATCATTTATATTTGAAAAAATTTTTTTTAATATTAAGTAAGGTATTGTATTAAGTATAAAAATGTCACCATTTTGTATTAACTTTAATCTCATAATCTGCTGCGGATACGTAGTTAGATGTTGCATTTTTCCTACAGGTTGCATTGACTTGTATCTATGAACCGGTCAAAATTAATTAGATTAATAAAACCAGCGCAGTAATAAACTGATCGCCGCCATAAATATATATTAAACCCAATCGCCTGGACAGGGAGTTGTGAAAGAGTCTGACAGAAAGTCTGGTGGCAGGAAGGCTGGAAATTATTTCAGCCAATTTTTACTTTCCCTCTGTTGCCAGTATTCTTAGGACTATCTCAGATAGGACGTCTCTAGAGGTCATTTTTTGTGAATAGTAATTTTATATTGTTTTAAATAATTATTATTTTCATTCGTATATATTTGATAGGACTGTCAATAATATAAAAAGTTGTGAATAATATAAAAATAATAAATATGATAAAGTGTTTCCACAATCATGGCCTTGTATTGTTTGCCCGGGACTTTACATTAGGTCAATAGTGCGAAATGTACTTAAACAATGGTGCAATGTAATTGTTGTGGTCCAACTTGTTGCAAAAAATAGACAATAACAGAGCATCGAGTATGCTTATTTAATTTAAAATACATTTATCATTTTTTTGTTTTTTGACACTCAACAGATGTCGATATGATTAGATGATAGAACAGTCGAAGAATTAACTATTAAATATCGAACCAACAAATATATTCTGGAAAAACTGGGAATAAAGCAACGCCCTTCCTTAACAGTACAATCACGCATTCTCACATTTTTTCGGGCACGTGTTGTGGGAAACATTCATCGAGCGCCTCGTCGTTTAGGTCCTCTGTAAGGTGGACTGACCTGGTTATAGCGGCAATGGACGATCCCCTACATGCATCAGGAAGGCTGCAGTCTGTGAGAAGTGGCGACAACTAAAGAAATGACGACCACGAACACTTTTGACCGCATTTGCAATATCATTAATGTGCTTTGGTTCAGTGGTCACACATGGATACTATAGGACACTATCGATCCGAAACGTTTATTTGATTACAAGAATTATAACTGTCACTATTATTTGGAGACATTTCTCTAAACTTGACGCAAACCAGTAAATAAAGTGTTGTGGTTAATTTTTTTTAGACTTTAAAAAGCTATTTATGGTAATCGTTATTTAAATAGTAATTACAAACTACTTAAATAAAATTAAATACCAATAAACTACACTTAAATAAATAATATAAAAAAATCTCCCCTAGAGACTCCTAAGAAAACTGGCAACGCTTTCCCTCTGTATAGCAAAGTAATACTTTGTCAAAAATAATTGCCTGCCTTCCTGTCTTCAGATTTCTCAGTCAACCGTTTGGATAACTCCTTGGCCAGACGCTTAGCTGAGGGTCCCCATGGTCAACATGATAGTGACATATAACAAGAGAAGACAATTTTCTAAACATTTAATGGATTCACCGTGCGGGTGCCGGGTCCATCGTGTGTGGGTAAGAGATGAGAAGAATGGTGTCTTAAGCTTGCGACCGTCAATAGGCTGGTTTGAAAGAAGGCCTTCTTTCTTATTTTATTGCAACACGCTCATCAGAGAGCAGTGGAATGGTGGACCACTTCTCTCCCTATCCAACCAAATACTGTATGATTCCATTAATGCCGACTTGGAAGCTCTTTCCATAAATGTATCTCCTGCGGACCTGCTTAGACCCAATTCTTTCAGTGAGTGGTGGAAAGATTTTGATGGAACTTCTCTCGCAGCGTAAAGCTGAGTCTTGAACCCGTTCCTGATTATTTCTTTCAGAG
This sequence comes from Tinea semifulvella, assembly GCA_910589645.1. Taxonomy (NCBI): domain Eukaryota; kingdom Metazoa; phylum Arthropoda; class Insecta; order Lepidoptera; family Tineidae; genus Tinea; species Tinea semifulvella. The sequence continues at coordinate 12,310,352 of OU342599.1, forward strand.
ATCATAATATTTATTCGATTTCATGTTGTGGTCTTTCTGAATATTTGATTCCCACAGAACAGTAAGTTCAATAAGGATAACTGTAACCAAGCCCTAGTTTTGCGAATAGAGCTACAAATGTTTTTAAATCGAAAATGATTTCCTAATCTGAACCTTCTGTTCAGTGTTATTTTGTGCTCATATTGTAAGATTTTGCGGTTACAATTTACTTTAGTATTTACGCTCAATTTAGTTTTACACATTTTCATTTAACAGCTATTTATTTTAATGTAGGTGCAAAAATACAAGATCTATATTAATATTTTAGTGTCCCGTTTTCATTGCTCTCGAGTGTAGTTACAGACGTAAAGCTTCCGGTCTTCGGATTCTTGCAATATTCTACAGAAGTCAAGATTGGAATAGTTTAAGTTAATAGTGAAAGTTGGGATTTTGGTATTTTTATTATTCCAGACTTGGACCTAGACTTAATTATATAGTACACTAAAAAAACTAGATTTTAAAATATAAATTCAGCGCCTGCTAGGCGTTTAATCGTAATTTCATTCGTATACAAGTTGATTTTTTCAAGTGGGCTTCAAAGCCAAATCTTAAACTACAAGGAATAGCGAAATATGCTTAAATCTAGAGGCTGTTTATTTATTTTTTAATTGATACTAACACAACAGTGTGACCTTGCGCCCACCTGATGGTAAGTGGCGCGCGAGGTCCATGAATGTTAGCAACTGGAATCAGACACTCATGACTGACTGTCCCTAACACTATTCCGGCTTGACTGGGCATGACGGCAATTCGACCCTGATCCCGAAACGTGTGGATACTTCCCAGGTACTGAAGATACTGGTCAAATTACCACCATCAGTCTGCCTACCACCTATATACAATTTTGATTAAAACTTAAACTGCATGCTGTATGCTGCGGAGACGTGGAACCTATACGAAACAGGAAAAAAAATGCTCTAGAGATGTGGTGTTGGCAGAGAATGTTGGGCATATCATGGACAGAGTTCCGAACCTACCAATCTATGGAAGAACTGGGGATTAGACAATGTCTTTCCTCGACTCGAACACGTGTCAGGGTGTGGAGAAACATCCATCGAGCGCCTGGTAGTATTAGTATATATATTATTAATATATGTATATAGTTATTATTTAAAGTATAAAAAAGACTTGATGGGTTAAGTGAGAAAACTGAATCTGGTTGTTAATGTTTTTAATAAAGTCTTGTTTTTAATTACGGTCGTAATGATACTAAACTTTAGTTACAATGTCAACACAATCTATGCCCCTCTTCTGTCAGTGCTTAGTGATTGATTAAAGCATTGGGGGTTCAATTGGGCACGTATTATTGCTATATTACCCCTCATGAAACAAAATTATTATTCCCCTTCTGCGAGTTTAACTATCCATTCTGCCATGCGTAACTGTTAGGCATTCTGAGAATTCTATTTTTTTATACGACTCACGACATCTGACAACTCGGCTACTATTACTACGTAAAGAAAGGTTTACATACATACATACATATGTTCACACCAGATCCCTTGCGGGGTAGGCAGAGACAGTTGAGCGCCACTTGACACGATCACGACATACCTCTTTCGCTTCGTCGACGTTCATTAACCTCTTCATAAATGCCCTTTTGTTACGAAAGCTTTTTAATGCACCTTCAGTCAGTGTTTTATTTATTTGATCGTGATATGTGAGTCTCGGTCTGCCAGGGCCTCTTTCACCCACAACTTTCGCATTACTATATATCTGGTTCGTCACTATTTCTTTGCTCATCCTTTCAACCATTTCAACAATCGTAGCATGCCTTTCCTTATTATCGTCCCTATGCTTTCTTTCATACCCACCTTTTTGCGTATTTCGTCATTACGTATGCGGTCCATCGCATATCCGACGCCACGACCTCATTTCCACTGCATTAACTCTACTCTCATGCGTATTCTAACATATCCACGTCTCGCTTCCATACATAAGTGTTGGTACCAGCACGGCATTGTGTATGGCGAGTTGAGCTTTGTCACTGACATTTTGACTGGCGAACAGTGACCCCAGGGCAACGTTATTACAATTTCCCGCGTTCACTCTTCTTTTAAAATCCCTATCATACTTCCCATCCTCAGTGAAAACACTGCCCAGATATATAATTTCATTTACTTGTTCTAGAGTTTCATTATCAATATTTATCGTCACGGTTGGCATCCTTCTTCTTTCAAACACTAGTACCTTGGTTTTTCTCGCATTCAAACGTACCTTGAATTGTACCTCCAATCTCCATGTTTCTGACAAATAATTTATTTTATTTCATTTGAATCTACTGTTAGAGGGATCGGACGGGTGCCCTAAAGAAGGTTGCTGGTCAGAGTTGCATGAGGGTGGCAAAAGATGCTATGGCGAGGATTGGTGGCTGATGATGATCGGTATTTAACTATAGGTCAATGTGTTTAGTTCCACTGCTGCGAAATGCCTAGACGATTGTCTGAGTCTTGTTCTGCGTAGCTATTGGGCTCTACTATAAACTTACGAAAATATAAATAAATATTTTCAAAGGCGGCTTTAACAGAAATGTAGTGTTTAGTTGAGCAACGGAATAGTAATAGGTAGAGATGATGAATGGTATCTATTATTTAGATATTAATTAGGTTAAAAATTATTATTATTGATTAAATATAATTGAAACGAACAGTACAGGAGGCTACATGTGGTTCTCCAACGGACTTCTAGAGTCTCAGTCAGATTAAACATTAACAAGTCACTGTAAGCTGCTGGTCTTCTGCTAACACCTTACTTTTTGGACTACTTTGCTGCTAAGTCTTCCACTAGCAGGTGTAGAATCATTAAAAAATAAAATAATGACAAACAGAAATGCTTGTAATAGGTTTACGTGAATAAAGATATTATGACTTTGTCTTTGATTTTAGGAAAATATCACAACCCTCTTTTATCCAAAAAAAATATATATAATCCAAATATTACCCATCACCACACCCATCACCAACATTGTAAATTTTTTTCTTAATTTTCCTTCCAATTCTTTCAGCAGATATTCAGATTCCTTTACCGTATCTGCAACTCGCCAGTAAAGCAGACTTTATTGAATTATCAGACCGGCACTATCTCTTAAAATATTCAAAGATAATTTTCAAGACAAATACTTTACAAACAGAATAAGTCGCCATAACACGAGTGTATATATATTATATATTTATGTATATATTTATTTGCTTATTTAGATCATTTATCAATGTATATGATATTGCATATCATACGTATTATATGTATTTAATTAATTTTCCAAGGTGTGGCGATCCCAAATGCCATAACTACCTAAAACAGAATATTTCAATTATAATTCAACGAGGAAATGCGGCGAGCGTTTTAGGTACCCTCCCTGGTGGTAAGCCCTTAGTTTATTTTGTAGAATAGTATTAATTTCATATGTATTTTTAGTTTAGTATTATTTATAATTAGTTTTTTAATCTATTTTATTTTAATATTATTGTATCTACTTCGAATAAATATTACTTTAATTAATTTGAGTATTATCTTATTGTAAAAATTTACATATGTCAACTAAATCCATGACAATTTATTTATTATATGAGTTAATTTACATTTTATAACGTTTGTATAAAATAATTACTGTGTAAATTTGTGTGGCAGAAATGGCGAAGTATGTGAGCTATTTAAAATACTATTTACCTATTTACATTTAATTTATATTTCATTTAATTTCAACATATCAAAGGTTAGTTGGTATAAAATGCATTTACCGCATTAAGCTCGCCTATGTAAGGTAAATCACACTTGTTTTGGTTTTGTACAATAAATATTTTATTATTATTACTTACATAAATAATTTAAATGTACTAATATGTAATAAATATGTGTATACATTAAATATAAATTAAAAAGCTACCTTAAAATAATTGTTGTATGTCCAATGGACAGGACATATCGAATATATACCTTATCTGTGATCTACAATATATATTTTTTGATTTTGATGCCATTGTTGATTTAGACTTTACATATTAAAAGTTAAAAGCGGCGAATAAAAATATTATAAAAACTTTAAATTGTGAAAGATAAAACTCGTCAACCAATGGTACGGAAACTAGTGGTAGAGACTAATTTTGTCAGCTGATAAGCTAAGGTCTCCGGCTTACCAGAAATATGTAAGTTCATAGTAGAACCTCTTTCGGGCAAGGACCCAGGATGCGTTTCCTGTCTCTTCTCAGCCCCTGTCCGTACTTTATGAAACATTTGTGCAGTCTCTCAACTATAGCCACTTTGGCAAACACAACTTTTAGTAATATAAAATGAGTACGCTAAAAGTGTAAGGGTGATAATTTTTATTTTTATTTATTCATTTACTTATTCCTCTGTCTGCCTCCGTGGTCTAGCGGTTAAGTCCGTGGATTTCGACTCGGAGGTACCGGGTTCCTGGTCGGGACACAAAAATATTTATTAATGTAAATAAATACATTTAATTAATATTTAATTTATTTGTGATATTTCTCGAGTTTGGTACGCTGGAGACATCGACGAGCTTGCCACTTGTCATGATTGGCCTATAGTAAAGTTGGCTAAATGTGAATCCGCTTATTTATAAGCTTGGTTTCTGACCACCCCGAAAGGGAAACGGTCGTGATGATGATACTAATTTACTTATTCCACAGCTGTCTTTTACAAATAAATATTTACATTTAAATTATCCTGAGCAATTATTTTAATCTATATATATAAAGATGTCTGTGTGTTCATAGGGAAATACAAAACTATCGGGATGAAACTTTGGGAATATGTTGTGTGAATATTGGCGAAGGTTTTTGACATTGTAGATTGCATAATAAATCTTCTTATTATATAAAACAAAGTCGGGTTTGTTAGAACACTTATAACTCGAGAACGGCTGGACAGATATTCACGGTTTTTGATTTATTGGATGTGTCTCCGTCCTGAATAGCAGAATAACTATAAATAAAATTGGTATTTTTTAAAGCTATTGAATAGCTTTTATCGCGGGCTTTGAGCGCGGCGACCGAATCAAGAAATTCCGTAACGAAAATAAACCTAACACCCCCCACTCCGGCCGGCACAGCGGTGCGGCGTTTCAGTTCGGCAGACTTGGTGTTTGTGTGCGTGCGACTAGACGTATGCGTGTAGACTAGCTGCTAACTGCTCATAACTGATTCTATCTCTTTTAGACACAATGCTAGGTGAGACAGCGTGCTTTTTGGCCGCGTCCACGAGTGAGTTCGAGCCCGCGACTAGTTGAATCTTAACGTGTATGTAAAAACTTGAATTAATATTAAAGAAAAAAAATACTGTATAAATAAAATAAATAAATAATTATAATTGCATAAGTTGATAAAAAATGCTATGCAATAGCTTTACCGCGGCAGACCTCGAGTGCCACAAGTTTTTTTTTGTGTTCCTATCTTAACTTAATATTTATTTTATATTCAGCTAATAAGTAACACGATATTTGTGCCGGATCGCGAGGTTTAGTAGTGGACTGTATATTGGCTTCCCTCGATGTTAGTAGGTGACGTATCCTCACGACCGGTGTAACGACATCATGCGGGGTAGACAGGGGGGTTCGTTGTTAAGATCCCGGACGGCTTCAGGCGGAATAAAACTCCATGCTTCAGGAAGGTCTTCTCAGGTGTCCTCGGGCTTGCAGTTCTTCTTGTTGGCTCGGCGAAATCGGAATGTCGGAACCGCAAGCCCGTCTGTCTTTTATAATACTCACTTGACCTCGATTTTGAGCTTACACGTGTTTGTCGGCTTCCTTTGCCAACACGGTAAGCCCCGCCCCCTATTGGAATAGTCCTATTAGAATGTTTACATTATAACCAATAGGGGACAGAATGCCCGCTCCGACCGAGATGTAAAGTCGATGGAGCGAGCACCAAAATTTCCCGCTGAGATCAAGTGAGCAATAAGACAACCCTCGAAATACTTTATTTATCATAAAAGTCCCTAATACAATGTCTGCATCTGAGCAGGGGGACTTACACAATCATTTTAAGCTGGGCTGACCTGGAATACGTCCTAGACCCTCTCCAGATCAGCCCAGGTACACACTGAGGCACCTGGACGGCTTCCAGGCTACCTAGGTCCTCACTAGGATACCTAGGCAGCAGCCGCGATCGACTTTCCTAGACTGGCCATAACAAGTCCGAGATCCTCTCGGGACCAGTCCAGGTTCCGTCCAGGATACCAATACCCTTCTAGGCAGCCTAGGTACTCGCAGAGCTACCTAGCGACCTGAATTTACAATATTCCAGGCTGGCCAAGAATCTCTCGTGGCCAACCTGGATACCCTACAATAAAACATCTCGTTTTATTATCACAAATAAGATTAATATTGTTATCGCGAACAAAGCGTACCTTCCAGGTACGGCGACATAGACCAAACGTTATCGCGAACAAAACGCATCCCTTGGGTGCGGCGGTAAAGACCAAACATATTACCGCGAACAAAGCGCTTCCCTTGGGTACGGCGATAAGGACTACAACACATTGTCGCAAACATAGCGCACCCTTTAGGTACGGCGATAATAAGCTAGGCTTGACCGAGATGACGTCATCACACCGTCTCTCGGCCAGGCTAGGGTCAAAAGGTTATTCTTTATTATCACACACAAATAAAAAATACACAGTAGTCATCAAAGTAAACACAAGTAAAAATACACAGTAATCGTCAAATAAACACACGTAAAAATACACTAGGAAAATACACGATTAATACACAATTATTATCATTTCCTGGTTACGACCAACGCAAATTCCTAAGCTATCACATAGCTATGTCCGGGCTACGACCACCTCTTTTGTTATTGTCTTATCTTTATCACTAGTAACTTTTATCACTAATTGTTCGTGATTGATAGGCGGCCGTCCCGTACATCCTCCCGCCGCACATCGCCGTCCGTCCTGGAGGGCCGATGTGTTAACTGCTGGAAGGGTCGGCCGGCTCCGCGCTTGCAATGATGACGAGTTTCTTCGTCGGTCGCCGCAGGAGTCCTCCCGCCGTTTTCACGTCGACGGCTCGCACGATGCCGTCAGCTCCCGGGAAACACCTCTCCACGATCCCACGTGGCCACGAGTTGCGGGGAAGGTTGCCGTCCGCTATCAGGACGACGTCTCGCAGCTGGATTGGAACCCCTTTTCCGTGGGGCTCCCGCCGGTGTTGCAGCTCGGGCAGGTACTCCCGGACCCATCTCTTCCAGAAGTGGTCGGCAAGTCGCTGGGCGGTGCGCCAGCTGGCACGGCCGATGAGCTCGCCGTCGTCAAACCTCCCTGGCAGAGGTACGCGGGCCGGTCCACTCAGTAGGAAGTGGTTCGGAGTCAGCGACTCCTCGTCTTCTGAGTTCACAGATACGTGCGTGAGGGGGCGGCTGTTAACGGTGTACTCCGCCTCGGCCAGCAGAGTAGTCAGCACCTCCTCCGATGGATGCCGCTCGTGTAGTGTAGTGGCAAGGGCCGTCTTCACCGACCTCACCAAACGTTCCCAGGCGCCGCCCATGAATGGGGCACCTGGGGGGATGAAGCGCCATCTTATGGCGCGGAAATTCGCCTCTCGCTGTGTGGCCTTCTCCGCAGCGTCCCTCAGCTCCTTCTCGGCGCCCCGGAGATTTGTCCCGTTGTCCGACCACATCTCGGTCGGGCAGCCTCGGCGCGCAACCATGCGCCGCAAGGCCATCACGGCGGAGTCCGTGCTCAGCGAACCCGCGAGCTCCAGATGGACCGCCCTAGTGGTAAGGCAGGTAAAGAGGGCGACGTACTTCTTCTGGGTCCCTCTCCCAAAAGTCACGCTGATTGGACCAAAGTAGTCCACTCCGCAGAAGGTGAAGGGTCGACGGTGGTGGCCCAGGCGACATTCGGGATGATCTCCCGTGGGCGGCGTCGGCGGCTTCGTCCTCCTGATCCTGCAGAGTAGACACCTGCTAATGATAGACCGAGCAGTCGGCCGGAGATGCAGAATCCAGTAGCGTTGTCTGCACTCATTGATGACCGCTTCGGTGCTGGCGTGGTGTAGATCCCGATGGACGCGCTCGATGATGAGACGAGCGACGTGATCCCGACCGTCGAGAACTGGTGGACTCTTCATTTCGGGGGGCACCTCGGTTACAGCCCCTATCCTCGGCCGAAGTCTGATGAGCCCGTCGACGATCACCACCGCCAGTGGATGCAGCCTGCTGGTCTTCAGAATGTCCCGTCCTGCTGCCAAGTCCTTCAGCTCCATGGTGAAGGTCTTCTCCTGGCTATCCCTCAGCAGCAGGAACTCAGCTCTCTCTAAGTACTCAACGTCAATTAATTTATACTTATCTTGCGGAGTTTCTTTTTTCAATATACGCGCAGAGTTATTCGTTTTAGACGGCCAATTTTTATCCGTATTATTACGGCGGTTTCGCTTATAGTGTGTTATCACTTTTTGGCGTCTACACAGTCCGACGAATTGTAACACTCTCGCGGTGGCTCGGAGAAGTCGCAACCAACTGGAAAATCGCGCACTATCCGGTAGGCATGTCGACGTTTCTTTTTTCGATACGGTGTTCACTCTTTCCTCACCGGTGTCAACGATTTCCATTATGTTCTCCGAAGGCCACGTCGATCTCTCTTGTTTGAGAAACTCCGGTCCATGAAACCATCTGTGATGTCCGGCGAGACCGCGCGGGACATCTCTCGTCGCGTCGTCGGCGACGTTCAGTTTCGTCGAAATCCATCTCCACTCTTCAATCCTGCTACCCTCTTCGACAGCTGCAAGTCGGTGTGCGACGAAGGGTCGATAATTTCGAGCGCCTTGTCGGATCCATGACAATACCGTGCGGCTGTCTGACCAGAAAATCTTCTCGGCTGCCACTGCATGTTCTTCTAACGTGGTGGTCGCCATCTTGGTGCCCAGCACCGCTGCTTGTAGCTCAAGCCTCGGGATGGAGGTCAGCTTGAGGGGGGCGACCCGAGCCTTGGCCAATACGAGTGTCGTATCGACATGGCCATCGGGCGACTCGGCCCGCCAGTAGAGCGCTGCGGCGTAGGCTGCTTCGCTGGCGTCCACGAAGATGTGGAGCTGAAGGTTTCTCGCGTCGCTGTAGCCAATATACCTTCGTGGGATTGATAAATTCTTGAGTGCTTTGAGATGGGTCATCCACTCGGCCCATTGTGCAGAGAGGTCGGGATCCAAGGCGGCGTCCCATCCAGTGCCGCGCTTCCAGACTTCTTGCAACAGCTGTTTGGCTCGGATCGTGATCGGCGAAACGAATCCGAGCGGGTCAAACAGGGACATCACTATACGGAGGGCCTGGCGCTTCGTAGGGGCCTCGCTCTGCATTACAGACGTCGGGACCCTGGCCATGTCCAAGTTGAACGCCAGGCTGTCATCGGTGGGTCTCCATATCAACCCCAGCACCTTCTCACTACTCGAACCGTCGGTGATGTCGACGGCTCGATGCTGGGCGGCTCCGGGCTCCATCCTCTTCAGTACGCCCGGGTCGTTGGAGGCCCATCGCCTCAGAGTGAAGCCTCCTCGCAGGTGTATCTTCTTCACATCCCTAGATACACGGATGGCTTCCTCGCTCGTTTTGAAGCTCTTTATGTAGTCGTCCATATAGTGATTTTCTTTTATCGCGGCGACTGCCTCTGGATGCGTATCGACGAACTCGGCGGCATTGCGATTCGTAATATAAATCGCGGTCGTTGGCGAATTTGTAGCTCCGAAGATTAGTGACGTCATTCTGTATTCTTCGGGCGCGGAGTCGTCTCTTCGGTCGCCTCTCCAGAGGTAACGTATTGCGTCGCGGTCTTCTGGCCGTATCTTCACTTGCATGAACATTTCCTGGATGTCAGCAGAAACAGCGATCCGGTGTTCTCTGAACTTCATCAAAATTCCAGGAAGTGACTGCAGCAGGTCGGGGCCGGTGAGCAGGTTCTCGTTGAGCGACGTACCTCCCCACCTCGCTGCAGCATCATGTACGATACGGAGCTTGTCTGGTTTCAGGGCGTTCACTACCGCGAAGTGTGGCAGATACCAGGTTCTTCCCGGTGTCGACGCAACAGGCGCCGGCTCCGCGTAGTGTTTCTCGATGAGAGATGCCATTTCCTTGTTATACTTTTCCTTGAGTGGCGCGTTCTTGTCTATTTTATTTTCAATGTTTCTTAACCTTCGTCGAGCACACTCGTAATTATTGGGGAGTGTGACGTTTTCTTTGTTCCAGGTTAAGGGAACTTCGAAGTGTCCGTCTTCTCTTCGGATTGCGCCCTCTTCAAGGATCTTCATGGCCCTCTGTTCTGGACCTCTCGTTGGCTGTCTCGGCGCTACGGTGAGCGACTCCAACTCAAAGTACCTGGCCATCTCTTGATGCATCTCACCATCGGCCCTCACGTGGTGGTTGTAGTGGACCCTTTGTCCCAGAGTGCGCGTGTGGGCGCCGTGCAGCACCCAACCCAACTCGGTGAGAGAAGCGACCGGTTGGGAACGCTTCCCACGACGTACCTGTGACGCTAGGAGAAGTTGCCAATTATCTTGGCCGATCAGCAGTCTCGGCTTGGTCTTCTCGTACACTAGTTGATCCCTGATGTCACTAAGGTGTCCGCACTCTTCGATGTCCCTGCCCGCTACCACCTGCGGGGACAGGTCCAGGTTGCTCATTGTCCTCGCTGTAGCCGTGGTCGACCCCGTCCTTCCATCGAGTCGCACTCTAACTCGCCGGGATGTCTTGGATAGCCTACTCTGTGAGGCTATGCCCTCAATGGCTAGGGGCTCCTCGGGCCCTCTAGCTCCAATCTCCCGGGCGAGCTCTTCATCGATGAGTGTCACAGTAGAGCCATCGTCCAACAATGCTGCAGTCCGCACCTCTCCCGCCGGTCCCGAGACAGTGAGTGGCACTATCTTCAAAAATACCTGGGATCGGCATAGGTTCCAGACTGAGGCCACCGTGTCTGTTCTCGGGGCGGCCTCTTCTGGGTGTAGCAGCTTATGATGACTCTCGCGGCAGTCGTTGATTCCGCACGACTGCCGTTCACATCGATGGTATCGATGGTAGGGGTTGAGGCAGCGAAAACATACCCGTTTCGCTGTTGCCGTAGCCCACCGCTCCTCAATCCCCATTTTCCTGAACTGTTGGCACGACGCGAGCTCGTGCCCCTGTCTGCACAGGCAGCAGTTCCTCTTCTTTGGGGGCGGTGTAGCATCCTGCGGCTCCTCCACTATCGCGACCGCGGTGTTCGCTCTTTGAGCCCTCTTGAGCGAAGGTTTCTGAAATCTCTTCTCTTCGTGTCTTGCATCGACTCTTCTGTTGTTGGGCCAGCCAATATTCTTACCTCCCATTTGTAGACCTACGAGCGCCTCATCGATGGGCATCGTCTCGGCGTATACTGCGGCTTCTCGCTTCATAAATGCTGCAACCAGGCTCACATTCTCGGGAGCTCTGGAGATCAGGTAGAACTGTGTCCATCGGTGAAACTGCGTTGTGGATAGTTTCGAAAGTACCTGATCTGTCAGCCTCGGGTGGTGTAGGTACCTTAAGCATTTGAGCGCCGTCGCCGCCGCGATGATGTTGTTGAGGCGGCTTGAAAACTGGACGATGTCCCGCGGTTTGTCAGAGATGTTCGGGAGGTCGAGTAGCTTCATCTCGTACACACGGCCGACTAACTTCGGTCGGGCAAAGCTGGTCTCGAGTCCCTCGATGATCTTGTCCGCTGAGCAGTTGGAGTACAGGAGCGCTTCTGAGTCTTCCCGTGCTCGTCCTGTGAGGCTGCTTCTAAGCCGTGACACGTTCTCCATGTTCGAGAAGTATGGTGCGGTGTCCCGGTATGATGTCACGAACACCATCCATTCCAGAGGGTTGCCGCTGAACTGCGGGAGTTCTGGAATCCTGGAGAACGGCATCTGGTGCCATGGCGGCTGCCTACCTTGCTCAAATTGCCCCTTCCGCTCCGGCTGGTTGTCTTCTGGGAGCCATTGGATGGCCTGGGAACCCTGCTGTCCGAAGGAGACCCTTCCCTGGGGAGGGGCCGTCGGCAGAGTTCGGTTGCATTGCTCACCTGGGAATGCGCTGGAATACCTCTCCAGATGAGGGCCCCTCTCCAGGGACGTGGAAGCTTCTCCTCGCTGAGAAGCGATGCGGTGCTCCCTGGGCGCCGCGCTGGAAAACCTCTCCAGATGAGGGTCCCTCTCCAGGGACGTGGAGGCTTCTCCTGGCTGAGAAGCGATGCGGTGCTCCCTGGGCACCGCGCTGGAAAACCTCTCCAGATGAGGGTCCCTCTCCAGGGACGTGGAGGCTTCTCCTGGCTGAGAAGCGATGCGGTGCTCCCTGGGCACCGCGCTGGAAAACCTCTCCAGATGAGGGCCCCTCTCCAGGGGCGTGGAGGCTTCTCCTGGCTGAGAAGCGATGCGATGCTCCCTGGGCATCGCGCTGGAAAACCTCTCCAGATGAGGGCCCCTCTCCAGGGACGTGGCGGCTCTCGGTCCAGGAGCAGGGCCCGCTTCGGCGATCCGCGCGGAGCGGGCAGGACAGAGACCGACGGACTCGTGGATCGGCAGTGGCTCCTCGGGACGTGGCTGCGTGGTCCTCGCTGAATGCTGTAGACTCCGGTCTACCCATTCTTCCACGTTCACAGATGCCTCGTCGCTGGAGCTTCCGCTGTCGATCCTCCTACGTTGCTTGCTTAAGAAATCTTCGAGTTCCGCTTCTTTCTTCATTATCTGAAGTTCTCTTCTTAATTTGGCTTCCCGGTCTTGGGCGCGCGTAGTCTTCACAGACACGACGGAGGCGCGCGAAGACGCGCGGGAAGCTCGCTTTGAAGGGACCCCCACGATGGTCCCCATGGTCGACGTCCTCAGCGTACCCGATATAGACGCCTCGGTCGACCCATGGGACCAGGCGGGGTCCGTCACTCGGGATTCACCCGATGTCGATGGCGTTGATTCCGATGTCCGGGGCCCGGATCCGAAGGCAGCCTCCGCAGTTGACTGGGCGGAGGGTTCTTCGGCCGGCACTGTCTTCCCCGTGAGCGACCGCGTAACTGGCATCCTCTTCCTGGTCTTCTATCTTCCTTCCTGAAGATGGAGTGTTCCGACGATTCCCCTGAAGCCGTCCTCTAGTCTTGATCCGGCTCGAAGGACCAAACGATGTGCCGGATCGCGAGGTTTAGTAGTGGACTGTATATTGGCTTCCCTCGATGTTAGTAGGTGACGTATCCTCACGACCGGTGTAACGACATCATGCGGGGTAGACAGGGGGGTTCGTTGTTAAGATCCCGGACGGCTTCAGGCGGAATAAAACTCCATGCTTCAGGAAGGTCTTCTCAGGTGTCCTCGGGCTTGCAGTTCTTCTTGTTGGCTCGGCGAAATCGGAATGTCGGAACCGCAAGCCCGTCTGTCTTTTATAATACTCACTTGACCTCGATTTTGAGCTTACACGTGTTTGTCGGCTTCCTTTGCCAACACGGTAAGCCCCGCCCCCTATTGGAATAGTCCTATTAGAATGTTTACATTATAACCAATAGGGGACAGAATGCCCGCTCCGACCGAGATGTAAAGTCGATGGAGCGAGCACCAAAATTTCCCGCTGAGATCAAGTGAGCAATAAGACAACCCTCGAAATACTTTATTTATCATAAAAGTCCCTAATACAATGTCTGCATCTGAGCAGGGGGACTTACACAATCATTTTAAGCTGGGCTGACCTGGAATACGTCCTAGACCCTCTCCAGATCAGCCCAGGTACACACTGAGGCACCTGGACGGCTTCCAGGCTACCTAGGTCCTCACTAGGATACCTAGGCAGCAGCCGCGATCGACTTTCCTAGACTGGCCATAACAAGTCCGAGATCCTCTCGGGACCAGTCCAGGTTCCGTCCAGGATACCAATACCCTTCTAGGCAGCCTAGGTACTCGCAGAGCTACCTAGCGACCTGAATTTACAATATTCCAGGCTGGCCAAGAATCTCTCGTGGCCAACCTGGATACCCTACAATAAAACATCTCGTTTTATTATCACAAATAAGATTAATATTGTTATCGCGAACAAAGCGTACCTTCCAGGTACGGCGACATAGACCAAACGTTATCGCGAACAAAACGCATCCCTTGGGTGCGGCGGTAAAGACCAAACATATTACCGCGAACAAAGCGCTTCCCTTGGGTACGGCGATAAGGACTACAACACATTGTCGCAAACATAGCGCACCCTTTAGGTACGGCGATAATAAGCTAGGCTTGACCGAGATGACGTCATCACACCGTCTCTCGGCCAGGCTAGGGTCAAAAGGTTATTCTTTATTATCACACACAAATAAAAAATACACAGTAGTCATCAAAGTAAACACAAGTAAAAATACACAGTAATCGTCAAATAAACACACGTAAAAATACACTAGGAAAATACACGATTAATACACAATTATTATCATTTCCTGGTTACGACCAACGCAAATTCCTAAGCTATCACATAGCTATGTCCGGGCTACGACCACCTCTTTTGTTATTGTCTTATCTTTATCACTAGTAACTTTTATCACTAATTGTTCGTGATTGATAGGCGGCCGTCCCGTACAATATTCATTGACTGTTATGCGGCACAAAGTTCGCCGGGTCAGCTAGTTAATAAATAAATAAATAAATAAAAAAGCAAACACATTTTTTTACGTCACCGAATTAGCTCATGTAATTAAACATTGCAATGCCCTCCGCAATAATATATTATTTTATAACCCACTGTACGACGGATAGGCGAGACTCATACTGGGAACGACATGTGACACCTCTATAGTCCAAAAACGACACACACAACAGGGAAACACACAGCCTAGAAGAGTATTCCACATCTTCAGCTTGAGACAGATGTAGGAGTCTCTATATTCAGTGTAGAGCACGGTGGTGGTTAGGTTGTAAGAACGCTTTCCTTAAATACTTCAAACCCACCCGACATGTACCAATGAGAAATACACTTTTTTTACGTACATTTGTCATAGATCTACAACACCACCGTTCCCGTGCCTCGGAGAGCACGTTAAGCCGTCGGTCCCGGTTCCACTAATACCAACTTGTGGAATCGTGAATAAATTGTCATTCAAAATTGACATCATATCCTTGCCAAGCCGTCTGGCCAGCGGTGCGAGTTTAGGCCAAATTTTCCAGATATATGTTCTGGACAGCCCATCTCCAGCAGTGGAGATCTAGGACGCTGTGTTCTAGGGGCTGTAATGAAAAAAAAATATATATTTAGTGAGTCTTGTTTTAAGCGGTGTTATTTTTATATACATATCACCATGGCAAGCTTACAATATTATTCTGTTTAAAAGTAATAATTGGCATTTGACATCATTGCAATTGGCACTAGAACAACAAATAGGTGGTAGGCGGACTGATGGTGGTAATTTACCCAGTCTGCTGGGGCGGGGAAGTATCCACCGTTATTATTATTATTATTAAAATAATTTATTGCACTTTAACTTAAAAGTATGTACAAAGGCGAACTTAAAGCCATTTCGGCTTTTTCTACCAGCTAACCTTTGGGAGAGTGAGACAGTATAATATGTGAGGTGCAATTTTAACCTTATTTTAAATTTGAATAAACTACATAAATAGTATGTATACATAGACTACTTAAATACTTATTAATATATAGTAGATATATATAAAGATAATATAATATTATTAAGAAGAAATATTAACTGCCTCCGTGGTCTAGCGGTTAAGTCCGTGGACCTAGACTCGGAGGTACCGGGTTCGATTCCTGGTCGGGACACAAAAATATTTATTAATGTAAATAAATACATTGAATTAATATTTAATTTATTTGTCATATTTCTCGAGTTTGGTACGCCTGGAGACATCGACGAGCTTGCCACTTGTCATGATTGGCCTGTAGTAAAGTTGGCTAAATGTGAATCCGCTTATGTATAAGCGTGGTTTCTGACCACCCCGAAAGGGAAACGGTCGTGATGATACTTTACTTTACTTTTTTCTAAGAAGAAATATTTAAATTTAAAATATACTGTTCTGCTTGTTTAAAAAGAAAGTATTAAGTTGTTTTTTAAAGATGTGAATTGAAGGAGCTTGTCTGATGGTCAGTGGAAGCTTGTTCCACTGACGAGCAGCCGATACAGTAAATGAATCTGAATATCTGCTGGAAGTGTGGGGTGGGATTTTAAGTTGGTTGTTATGAGAAGAACGAAGAGGGCGGTCGTGCGAATCAGTAAGAAATTCAAAGTGTGTTTTAAGGTATGATGGAGCTATAGGGTTATAAATAATATTGTATAAAAAGTGAAGAAGATAAGCCGTTCGTGCCTATAAACCCAATAAATTGTATCCACACGTTTCGGGGTCAGGCTCGAATAACCGTCATGCTCAGTCAAGCCGGCATAGTGTTAGGGACTGATGTTAGTCATAATTGTCTTATTCCAGTTCCTAACATTCATGGACCCCGCGCGCCACTTACCATCAGGTGGGCGCAAGGTCACGTATCGTGCTAGTATCAAAAATATGTATGCATAAATGAGTGCGTGCTTAGGAATAAATCCGTTAGGCTTATGAGCCTATCCATTATTTTGCACTTTTGCTGACAATATAAGATTGTAATTTTAACATGTTTTAAGAATATACATTTTATTATATTCATATTTATGTTATCCAGGTTGGTTACCAGAAGTTATCTAATATTAAGCTAGAGGAAGCTTAAATGCCCGATTTACAGCGGGAAAATTGACAGTGAAAATAGCAGGACCCTATACTTAGTCATTCTTTTATTTATGTACGTACATAATAGTTTATACAAGTAATCAAGAATACCCTATAATCCAGAAAGTTTGTGGTTCGAAAACCCGTCATGTAGAAATAAAAAAAACATTTTTCTTAAGTGGAGGTCCTAAGGACTTACAGTGCGTAGGTAAAATACTCGTATATACCTAATTGTTAGTTTTTTGACTGCTTCCGTGGTCTAGCGGTTAAGTCCATGAATTTAGACGCGGAAGTTCCGGGTTTGATTCCCGGTCAGAACACAATAATTTATTTGTGAATTTCACGAGTTTTCTACGACATGGACGACCTTGTCATGATGGGCCTATAGTAAAGTTGGCTAAATGTGAATCCGCTTCTTTTAAAATCGATTTTTTCTGACCACCCCGGAAAGGATACGGTGGTGAAGATACTTTACTTTTATTATTATTCGTTCCTTCCGTTGTTTATTTACCATTATATATTTATATTTGGTACTGCAGTTTAATACAAAACATAATACCTCTATTTAAAAATTAAAAGTTTTATAATAAATAATTAATTATTAATTGCCAAATTCTCTTTTTAGCATTGTACAATTGTACAAGTTCTCAAAAAAACCCGCCATCCAGCATGCAAATACTTCTTAAACTAAGACAATAAATGACAACAAAAATAACATATTCTTATACAAATAGAAGGGACAAAATATTTTATTAACTGACACTTGTACGTCCAAAAGTAAAACAAAACTAGAAACAATATTTTAAAAATCTATACAAATTAATATAAATAATAAACAATAAGAGATGTCAAAATAAACACTACAAAATATTTAAATGCACAACAGACAAAACAATACGAGTACTGGCTTAAGATAAACTATAGATCAGTGTTCAACATAGACTATATAAAAAGTCATGTCGTTTTAAAATTAAAGCCATACGAAGTCCTACTATATTTTAAGCTTAAATATTCCTGTCGATGTTTTTTTCCAAAATCAGTGAACGACTGGAGTAGTCCTATTCTCAATTAATTGGTCCCGCTATATTGACCGACGTTTGGTATTAGGTACTGAATTTCGCAAAATTTCGTGTATATTATATATTACAGGTAGGTTGGTTGGTTCTTTGGGGTTGGAAGGTTGCCAATATGAAGGCATGACTTACAAATGTTATTATTTTGTATCACGTAGGCAGGTAAGTACCATATTTCGGTCATAAAATTACCCAATTTAGCGTTATCGAATGGGTTTCGAATTTTCTCCATGCACCACGCGACCTGGAGATATAGTAGTGGCAAGATAAACAGACAAGCTTCTTTCGCATTTAGATGTTTTTTTTTATTTTTTTGGTCTGATAGTGGTCTAGCAGATTTAGACATGAATATGTTGTACCTTCCTGTTAATAACACAATCACGCATTTCATTTATTTGTGCTATTTCTCGAGTTTGGTACGCTATCGACGTTGCCATTTGTCGTGATGTGCCTATATAGTAAAGTTTGCTAAATGTTAACCCGCTTCTTTAAAAAAAAAG
Source organism: Tinea semifulvella (assembly GCA_910589645.1). Classification (NCBI taxonomy): domain Eukaryota; kingdom Metazoa; phylum Arthropoda; class Insecta; order Lepidoptera; family Tineidae; genus Tinea; species Tinea semifulvella. The sequence continues at coordinate 12,328,621 of OU342599.1, forward strand.
TGGTTCTGACAACCCTGGAAGGGATACATACGGTCGTGATGATGTTGATTCATAGGTTAGTAGAGTCATCGACAGGCGGTAGGGAAAAAAAATACCTACTTACTCAGAAGACTATAATATAAACTTATATATTATTTGGAAAATTTACAGCCATTGCAATTAGATACACAATATTTCTAGGATTCTATGAGCCAATTACAAATTTCCACTGATATATAGTATTATTGTATATATATGTGTGGTTTATATTATATTATCAAATTAAGCCTGTAATTGCACCTACTTTTCATTTTCATTGTTTCACTGGAAGGCCCATCTCCATCAGTGGCGGTCTAGGACTCTCTGTTCTAGAGGCGGTGATGATGATAGTAAGTAAATATTGTTACTCGTACATAATATATTGACTTTCCTGGCACTTTGCCCATTGGCAGCAATTTGGAGCAATTTTTTATTTATAATTATTTCGTTTTTTTTTTTTTGGTTCTCTTCTCCCGATGGATGATGAATGAGATGATAGGGAAGGCAAAGGGTCTAGCCCATACAGCCAAGTCTGACGTAATATATCTTTCTTTTTAATGAGTTAATGAGGTCATCATCAAATTCCAGATGCTGCAGAATTTCATGCTTTTCTGGAGTCACTCGCGGCACCATAGCTCAAACACGTCGGGTACAATATGGGAGTTGACAGCGCGGGAAAACCGCAAAAAATAAACTGCAACTTGTGCCCCATATTTAAAGTCCAATTTATCGTTTTCCATAATTATTCACATTGTAGCACATTATTAAACAAAACAACACCACTTTTTACCAATAATATCCACAGTAAATTAATTTACAAAACAAAAACTTGCACTTGACATGTTCACGCAAAATGGCGCGAAGAACCTTCATAATTATTTCGTTATTTTATTTATTTTAATTGTATTTTTATTTATTAAGTAGGTTTATTTTTATTTTTATTAATAGTAATTTATGTTTTAAAATGTTAGTTTTTAGTTTAAGTAATAATTTAGTTTTTTTTAAATCATCGTATCTTACTTCCTTCGATTATATTGATTAACTTAATATTCCACCAACCATCTATACTGACTTAATATTGCACCTAGGTACCATCTATACTGACTTAATGTTTTAACTAATGTTTTATTAACTAATTAAATCCGCCGTTGTTATCTACTTTGTGCAATAAAAAATTAAATTAATAAATGTTTAAAAAATAAAATAGGTAAAAAGAATATTATGCTCTTTCAATTCTTGTGTCAAAAAAAAGTGACAGTCCTAATAGCATTTTAATTGGATTATAGAATGCTATATTACTAATGTTGTGTAGGTACTTTATAATATAGGTACGTTCTTCATGCTACATAAAACCTACAAACATTAACACAAAATGTACATAACGCAACAAATACGTTATTATGATGAAGTTTCACTAAATTAAGCGGAACAAAATTCGTAAAGTAGGTAAGCAATGTCGAACGCAATACTTTTTTAGGAAATTAAATAATTACTTACCCAATTACTTAGCTGGTTATTCTAAAAACGCATATTTTACACGTAAAAATGCGTTACATTTCAGCCACAATTAATCACTATAGGAGCACATAATTCAAACTACACTATCACTTTTTACAAACACTGGGCACTGTCGCAAAGCACAACTACTGAAATCCACGCGATGTTTTTTCATAGAAAATTGGCGAAGCAACAAACGCGCGCCTCCATCGGCTGCTTGAATGAAACTAAATGTAGATGGAGCTTGTTTGATACGCGCCGAGCTAAACCAAAGGAAATAGGAAAAGTCAAAGACATTTATATAGAGACCCGTCCAATCATTCATCGTCACAGCCCTTACCCCAGAACATAGAGTTCTAGGCATCCATTGCTGGAGATTGAGCATTCCAGAACATCATCATCATTTATTTAAAAAGTAAAAAAGTAAAGTATCATCGACCGTTTCCCTTTCGGGGTGGTCAGAAACCACGCTTATAAATAAGCGGATTCACATTTAGCAAACTTTACTATATGCCAATTATGACAAGTGGCAAGCTCGTCGATATCTCTAACGTACCAAACTCGAGAAATATCACAAATAAATGAAATGTATTTATTTACATTAATAAATATTTTAGTGTCTCGACCAGGAATCAAACCCGGTACCTCCGAGTCTAAATCCACGGAGGCAGTATTGTAAATTAATATTGTTATTTGACTGGAATATTTTAAATATCTTCCGTGTGGCCAGCGCAACGTGGCGAGTGTATGTAGGCCAAATTCTTCAGGTAAATGTTCTGGAAGGTTCTACTTTGGAGGTCTAGGTCCCTTTGTTCTAGGGGCTGTGATTTGGGTAAATTTATATTTATATTATTCGGTATTAAATGCTAAATTTTATAATTTATTTACTTAAAATATATAAATCGCACTATGTACAAAGACAGACTTAATGCTGCTAGACATTTTCTGACAGACAAACCTTTAGGACATTAAGATGTACCTATAGATGGTAGGTGCAATATTAAGTTTTAAGTGAATCTCAGGGGGACAGCGGGGTCCGCGGCGGAAAATTCTGAGTCCGGCATGCGGCGCAACTATGTACCTAAGTATATTAAAACATTACATATTTGTGCCGAGTCCAAGCGCAAAATAGCTTTTAAAAGACATAACACCGCGCCTTGTCGTTTCCTCCGGTGACAAGAGGGCTGGCTCTTTCTTCGCCCAAAGAATCAGTATTGCAATTGAGAGGGGAAATGCAGCCAGCGTACTTGCCACCCTCCCACGATGGCACGTCCACTATTAGAATTAAGTTTATTGTTATCAGGCACTATGCCCTTATTAGCAGACTGACATTTTTATTTTATATTGATTATAATTAATAGGTATCAAATAAGAAAAATAACAATTCGACTAATCCAAGTGTTCCTATAGGCTCCTAGGATAATAAATATAACCTACGGCTGTCAAACGGTTTTTTGTCAAACACTACTTCACGTTGCGAATTCCGGTCAAACAGCAAATAAATAAATAATTTAATACAATATTTTTTTACAGTTAATTAGACTAATCCTGTAAAACGATTGCTTGTTGGTTTTATCTACTTCGCTAGTTTCACCTAATAAACCGGTCAATGTATGAAGGTCAATGTAAAAAGCATTTGCAATAATGGCTTCGTGTCACATAAACTTGATTGGTTCAAGCAGCTGATCAAAGCGTGCTTTCTTCAATAAGAGAAAATCTAGAAATTACGCGGAAAAGTACATTTGTTTGGTTTCTTTTATTGCAATCTTGCAATTGTGCTTCTGGAGATTCATTGCTAACAGTTATTTAACCTGCTTTAATTCTAAATCGAAAATTATTTTTCTTCTGCCTCTGCCTCCGTGGTCTAGCAGTTAAGTCCGTGGATTTAGACGCGGAGGTACGCGGTCCATTCCTGTTCGGGACACAATAATTTATTTGTAATATTTCTCGAGTTTGTTACGCTAAGCCATCGACGAGCTTGCTACTTCTCATGATTAAGTTGGCTAAACGTGTATGCAATTCTTTAAAAGCGTGGTTTTTGACTACACCGAAAAGGATACTGTCGTATACTTTACTTTTTCGTAGCTACACTCTTGACCAGTTGTCGTGGTCGCTTTAGTCGCCACTCCTCTCGGACCGCAGCTTTCCTGGGGATGTAGGGGATCCATTGCAGCCTTTACCTGGTCAGTCCGTCTTATTGGAGACCTATCACGCAGTCTCTTGCCACCGTCTTTCCCTCGGACTAACAGGCGTGTATTTCTCCACGCTGAAGGTTTTTTATAAGTATTGTGTAGTTGTTTTTTTATTTATTTACTTATTTCTTCGCACTTTTTTTTTTTAAGAGTATACCTATACTTTATTATTTTATTTATTTATTTATTTATTATTTATTTATTATTAGGTGTGCAAACAGATTCCAGTCAGTTGCAAATTTGAGTTCATTTAATTTATACATGGACTAGACTGGAATCCAAGCAGCACACACAACATGCAAATTATAATAATTATTCTCAAAATTAGAAAATAAATTACACAAATTAAATTCAATCATAATTACAATTCAATAGTATCAATTAAATAATTCCTTACACAAATACAATTTACAACAAAATATACATGCACAACAATACAGGTAACACAATAATAATTTAACAAAAGATAAAATTCAATATGAGTCAAATAAGGCAGAGGAGGTCTGTGGTAATGGACTTTTTATACGCTGCAAAACCACTGTCAAAAACATCAATATCAGGCCGCAAGCTAACCACTCTATTGTAGGTGCGACACATTCTCACCAACGGGTATAATATTATATACCTATTTGTATGTTTGTTATATTTAAATTTGTATATTACATCAACATCATCACAGCCCCTGGAACAAGTCCGAGAACTCCAGTGTTGGAGATGGGCCTTCCAGAATGGCCTACACTCGCCACGCTTGCGTTCCGATTGCGTATAGTAGTGAGGTAAAGAATTTAGGTATACACCTGGTTTTTAATCTTAACTGGGCCATCCAAGTTAACAATACTAGTCGAAAAATATTTGCTTCTCTACAAATATTCTCTCATCGTGCTGTCCGAGACACAGGAATGGTGGTGCTGTAAATCTGTGACAAATGTACGTACGAAAAGTGTATTTCTATTGTTTGAACCGACCTTTCTAGGATGTTAAGAAAAGCGTTCTTACAACCGAGCCACACCACCTGTACCACGCTTAAGTACAATAATATTTTTTTTTACATTCTGTACATTTCCACACCTATGCAATTCGCTAATTATGCTTATCCATTAGTTACAAATAATTATTAATAGCTCATAGATAACCCTGATTCAAAAATAACTCCGTTAAACCTTAAATAGCCTCACTTCTAAATAAAAAATAAAGGTTACTCAAGTTACATTCGCAAAGCTCGTCATAGATAATTTTATAAAAAAATAGAAAATAATTAACCATTATAATAATAAGTAACACAATACTTAGATACGTAGAAGAGCTTTTTGGAGTGTAAGAAAAGCGTTCTTACAACCGGGCCACCACCGTACTATATTATTATAATTTCAGTCTAAATATACATAATAATATATTTTTCACTTTTTGATATTACCATTGCTTTTTATTACTATTTCCTATAAAAAAATTAACATCTTTTATTTATTTTTACTAAATTTTACGAATTGGTATACCTACATCGTGCTTACGACCGTATGCTTTGCGGGGTGGTATAATTTAAATTACTGTGTCCCTACCAGGAAATCGGAGCTGGAAGAGCTCAAACTTGACACGGGACAGAGACTTTTTCTGCCGTATGCTTTATCCGAATTTTGCAATATTATGGCCACATTGCTAGAAGAGGCGCCGACAATCTGGAAAAACTTTTAGTAACGGGCAAAGTGGACGGTAAAAGAAGAAGAGGAAGAAGCCCCAAACGATGGTACAATCAGATGACTGACCACCTAAACATCCCAGTACACCAAGCAATCCACTGCGCCGAGGACCGCAACCACTGGAAACGGCTGAGACGGAGTCATGTTCCTCAACAGTACCGACTAAGTAGGAGGAGACCAGGAAATCGAAGCAGATATTTATTTATTTATTTATTATAAACTTTATTGCACAAAGTACAAAGGCGGACCTAATGCCGCTAGACATTCTATACTGGTCAAACCTTTGGGACAACTAAAGCAGTTACGACGAGATAAGGCAGGTGCTATCAAAACTAATAGAAAAATATTAGACTTCAATATATACTAGTGAATAAATACTTATTTACATACTAATACATACACAAATACATACAACTAAAACTACATACATACGTTCTATGAATATACATAAATATAATATACCTACTATATGATGACTATAATGAGAGAAATAAATATAGCAGAGAGTGTATTAAGCTTATGGTAAATTTAAATAGTGCGCATAGACCAGTTTCTTAAATAGTGTTCTATTTGGAGCTTGACGGATGTCCACCGGTAACTGGTTCCAAAGATGCACAGCCACCACCGCAAACGACTTGGAAACGAATGCGGTGTGATTTGTGGGGAAGGAGAGCGTGGAGTTAGAAGAAGAACGTAAAGTTCTGTCATGAGTGGCACCAAGAAAATTAAATTTCTCTTTTAAATATTCCGGTGTATTAGGCTCATATAATACTGAGTACAACATGCAGAGAATCCTACGGTTCCTGCGATGGCGTATAGGCAACCACTTTAGTTTGTCACGGAATGGCGAAATGTGATCGTACTTTCTTAGACCGAAGATAAATCTGATGCATGCATTGTGTAGTCGTTCCATTTTATTTAATAATTCCTCAGTGAGATCCACACAACACACGTCACCATAGTCGAGCAACGGGAGTAGCATCCTCCTTTCTAAATCTACGGTCTTAACCGCTAGACCACGGAGACAGACAGTCACATCGTCTACCTATATCACCTTGGAGATCTAAAAAAATAATAATAAAATAATGAACCCGACAGCAGCAGGTGAATCATTGTCAAAAAAAATGTCACGTATAAATATGAAATTTGGGCTTGACGTAGGTAATGAGCGCCGATCAAAGAGACGAGACCGCAGCACCCCACATCAATATAGGCCCATTTTACACTAACGAGGCAGCGAGGGGTTAACACCATTGACCCAATATGCAAAGGACCCGCCTGATTATTCAAGTTTTAGTTTGAAGTTCAAAATTGATCTTTTACGAATCGATTTCACCAGCTACAATTTGATCACGTTTACGAAAACAAAACTTATTGACATAAACTGCGTTTAGTATTTGCAACAATAGTACGTACTGCGGTTTTTCAGTATCGAAATGACTTTTGACTAAAAAAATCTACCTTTTTAGCAGGCAGGATAATGTAACAATAAGTGAAGTATCTCCTCGCCAAGCCATTTGGCCAGCGTGGCGAGTCTAGGCCAAATTCTCCAGATATATATTCTGGAAGGCCCATCTCCAGCAGGAGGTCTAGGACGCTGTGTTCTAGGGGCTGTAATGATGAAGTAAAGGATCATCACGACCGTATCCCTTTCAGGGTAGTCAGAAATCACGTCCATATACTTATTTATTTATTTTTGTTAATGGAGTGAGTTCACATTTAGCCAACTTTACGATAGGCCCATCATGACAAGTGGCAAGCGTACCAAATTCGAGAAATATTAGAAATAAATTAAATAAATGATTGTGTCCCGACCATGAATCGCACCCGGCACCTCAGAATCTAAATCCACGGATTTAACCGCTAGATCACGGAGGCTTTACTGCCGAAGGCGGTGCGCATTCGGTCGGTAATCCGCGTGTTTGTAAAAGGGTCTTAGGTAGTTGTTCTACCACGCCGGCGAGTAAGCGACAAATTTTCTCGCTCAATAAATCAGTGGAAATTTGTAATAGGCTCATAGAATCCTACAAATATTATGTATCTAACTGAACTGGCTGTAATTTTTTCAAATAATACATAAATTTATTATTAGTTGATCGCTGACTGTTTAAACTGCCGGCGAGGACTAGCTCCACTAGTTTGTTGCTAAACGACAAGAGCTCTCAAATATAATACTTTCTCATCGATGCCCGCTTGGCGGTCAGAAGAAACCAACCAGCGGTTATTTCTCTACAGTGCGGATCAATCGCCTGTCGCACTCGCATACTCGCTTATAGCCCAGCGATAAAAAAAACTATCGGAACTACACACTCGCTTCTCGCCAACTCGTTCCTAGTTTCTGGCTCTACTCGTTCATCGTCGGCGGTGAGACAAGTGCCTTATAAACCGTGTATTGTTGGACGGTCCATTGTAAATATATGTCACTGGGTGACACTCATTTTTGTCAATATTATTTTGGGGTTGTCTCTAGTTTCACTAAAATGAAGGTAAAATGGGATATATAAAGTGGAATTTGGTCTCGTGTCACCTACCTATCGCTGGGTGAGATATCACCCGTCACATAAATTTGCTATCTATGTAGATTAGGGTAAATTCACACCTTTTGTACAGTACAATACCATATAGTTAAGGGTACTTTACATTCTGCCCAAAAGGGACGGACGAACTTCTTTACTTTTTAGCATATTTTGAACTTTTTAAAAACTTTTTCTAGTTTATTAAAATAGTGGATTATACTAGAGAAGAGGACAAATTTCTAAGCATTCCATGGATTCACCGTGCGGGTGCCGGGTCCATCGTGTGTGGGTAGGAGATGAGAAGAATGGTGTCTCGGGCTTGCGACCGACAATAGGCTGGTTTAAGAAAAGGAGGCCTCCTTTTTTTTTATTGCGCGATAATAAACTCACCATCCACCATTCTACTTCTCTCCCTACCCAACCAAATACTGTATGATTCCGTTAATGCCGTCTTGGAAGCTCGTTCCATAAATATATTGACGGCAGACCTGCTTAGGCCCAATTCTATAGTACATCTTAGAAATATGTAAATCTGTAAGGAAATATCCCCAATTTAATACTTAATGTTCAGACAAGCAATCTCGTTTCAAAAACAGGTTACTGTTACCAAAATAAAATTTTAAAATACACAGCATAGGGCCCTGCAAGTATATACAATAAATTGCCAGAATCTATTAAACAAAAAATATAGTATATTGATATTATAATATATATAACAATATAATATTTCTTTCATTGCACCTATAATAGTTTAAATTTGTCCCCAAGGTTTGGCTGTCAGAAAATGTCTACGGGCATTAAGTCCGCCTTTGTATTTCGTGCAATAAAGTTTTAAATAAGCAAAATAAAAAATAAGAAGTTAAAATCTACAAATAAAAAAAAAACTAAAACAAAAGAAACTACTTACAAAACCTAATTTAAATACAAATCGTATCCACGCGGCATGGTGGCAAGAATGCCATTCTCTAAGCGAGGAAAGAACAAAGAAGTTAACTATAATAATTTTGTAAATAATCTAAAGATTATAAACTTGTATTACTGGAATAATGTTACTACATATTCAATGAATTCATTCATGTAGCAGTTATTTTTTCGATCTTTCTCCGATGTCCTGTAGTTTCGTTTTTTAATTTAAATAAATGTTATAATATAGTTAGAGGGGTTAATTGTTTGAAACTGTTATATAGTTCTATGAATAAGCATATAATGGCAGTGATAATAAAATCTAAACGTAGAGTTGAATGTCCAGAGAATCCGTTCACTTTCCGCGCATTGCGTTTCATCAGATAATAAAAACATTATGCCGGTGTTTATATAAAAAAACAAGGCGTAATCACACTATGCTATTATGAAATGCATATTACTATTAATGTTCGTCTACAAACATATTATCATGATATTATTGTGTCTTATACGTTTCGTAGTGACATCTTCATAATTGTTTTCGTCCTAATTTATAATATGACAATGCCTATTTACAGCAGCTATAATTTTAAGATTAAAATTATGCATATTTGGGTTGTAATGTGCTGCTCCAAATAGAAGCTATTTCCCAGAAAATAAGCTTTTCGTTATATTAATTATTTTTTTGACATGTAAAAGCGCAGAATACATTATATTTATTGTCCTATGCCTACTTACAAAATAAAATAAAAAAATCCTCCACGGCTCCTCCACCCAATTATTCCTTCCAGGTGTCAAACGGAAAGACGCCCCAGCAGTACATCGCGACGTATCTTAAAACCTCCTTAAAACGTTTTTCGGCAAATTATTACTCGTATATTATAATATATAAACATATTTTATTTTTTTTATTGACAATAATTTATTAAGAATAAAAAACAGTACAATGATTTAAATAAAAATTAAGCTAATAAAAATATATAAACTAAATTAGAAATAAGACTAAAATCTAAACTATATATAAAATTATTCACCCATGACTTGATCATGTGGCAGTGTGCCAAGAACACTCGCAGCATTCCCCCGTGGCACAGCGATGCTGATTTGCTGCGAAAAAACTGCCAGCCCTCTTGTAATATATAGCCTTAACCGTGTGGCTGACGAACCCAGGGGGTCTAGGTTCGACTACTTCAGCTCTCCTCCAGAAGCACTTCTCTAGGAAGCGGTCTCCCTTTGGGGGGCCGAGCGCAAGATGGAGCGATATTCTAGTCAGGCCGACGACAAACTCCTCAATAGTAGGCATTTCCAGATCTCGAGCTATGACGGAATTACGCACGAACCACGGCGCTCGGGAGACCACCCTGAGCGATATGTTCTGCTAACTTTGGATCTTGTCCCTATTGGTCTTCGCCAGAAGGTGATGCCAGGCTGGCGCAGCGTAAGTAAGACGGGAACGGAACATCTTGTAGATCCGTAAACCTTCAACATGAGCGGCAAGCTGGAATTCATAACAGGACGTAACATGGTTCGGACCGCCTTCGCCTTATTACCGGCATGGCAGGCCATTACGCCCATTATTAACGTCCTGTTAATGTATTTTACGGTCGGAGTCCAATCGATATTCTGTCCCCGTCGCGAAGCTCGCCACTTCATAGAATCTTCTGCCACATATATCTAGCTCTCACCAGCAACATTATTCAGGACCATCTAGCGGGAAGTCGTTCCACTTTGCTTATTCCCCATTTCCCATTCTCAATTCCCTATTCCATATTCCCTATTTCCTGCAAAAGAGTTAAGCTTACCTACTTATTTATTTAAGCTAATTTATTGTAAATCTAATTAATAAATTTTAATGTAAACAAATGTCGTAAATTTTTATTGATTCAATTCGGCGTCCAAACTGCGACCTTTTTGGTTTTTAAGGACAGCACTTTACAACTAAACGAACTTTGATATTTGGATTTAATTACTTTAATTAAAAGTATGACTAAGTTTCAGATTAAAGTATTCTCCTAAACTGTGTTTAAGAAAATTCTCTGTATTTTGTATTTTCTTTGTTCAGATATTAATTAATATTACCAAATTTCGGAGAAGAGTGAGATTAATTTTTCATAGCGACAAAAGTTAATTAGCTTCGTCTATGTATTCTGTTTGGCGGGTATAAGGACTATGTCACACCGAATGCGTGATGCATATCTTAAATCCCGTTTTGAATACATGTGTGATACTCACAACCTTCCACTTCTTTCTTCACATAACAACCAACTTAAAATCCCATCCCACTCCTCTAGCAGATATTCAGATTCGTATACTGTGCCTGCAGCCCGCCAGCCGTCTGTCCACGTTTTTAAGCGCTTGGTGACTGCTTTATTTCTAGACAGACAGGAGTCGTCATCAGGCTAAAAATATATATTTGGCATAATATATATGTGTATATACGTTTAGAGAGAAGACAAATTTCTAAGCATTCCATGGATTCACCGTGCGGGTGCCGGGTCCATCGTGTGTGGGTAAGAGATGAGAAGAATGGTGTCTCGGTCTTGCGACCGACAATTGGCTGGTTTAAGAAAAGGAGGCCTCCTTTTTTTTTCTATTGCGCGATAATACGCTCACCATCCACCATTCTACTTCTCTCCCTACCCAACCAAATACTGTATGATTCCGTTAATGCCGTCTTGGAAGCTCGTTCCATAAATGTATTGACGGCAAACCTGCTTAGGCTCAATTCTTTCAGTAAGTGATGCAAAGATTTTGCTGGAACTCCTCTCGCACCAACTTCCACTGCGTAAAGCTGAGTCTTGAACCCGTTCCTGATCATTTCTTCTGTGAGATCATAATATTTATTCGACTTCATGTTGTGGTCTTTTGGAATATTTGATTCCCACGGAACGGTAAGTTCAATAAGGATAACTTTTTTCTAGTTCCGAGAAAACACTAAGATGTCTGGCCTATAGGCTGATACAGCTAGTTCATCTGGGATCCTATAATGGTGTTCAAATGTATCCATGAGAATTTTCCAGTCTGATGCGGCGCCAAGGATCGAGGTGGGCTTGCATTTAGTTTTCGTGCTTTGCCCTTCCTTTACAAATGTGGTCAAAGTTTTATTTGTAGTCAGTCCCTTTCTGGCTCTTGCAATAGAAAGACTTACTGCTTCACGGATAACACCTAGGACTTTGTCATGTCGGCGTGAGTAATAGCCCTTTTCTAAGAGAGTAACGCACCCTACAAGTGTGTGTCTAGCAGTTCCTATGGCAGCACCACACAATGTACAGTTCTTTTCCGTAGCTTTTCCCCACCTTACCAGATTACTCTGGTCCGGGAGGGACATTTGAAAAGCGTTTAGGTAGAACTTTAGCAACGCCGGAGACCAATCGTACATTAGTGTGCGCCACTTTAGGGCCGGAGGGATGCAAAAATCGCCCAAAGTTAGCCAATCATTTTGAACTTCTAGAGTCATCGCGTGCACTCTGTATTCATGCTCTTCATCTTTCCTGAGGAAGGATTTTATAACCTCTTTGTCACTTTCTTTTTTCTTCCAGCCAATGCCTCTTTTGTCAGTCTGGGCACCTGTCATGAATTTCTTGAAGAATAGTAGTCTCGGTTCCATATCTGAGACCAGAGGGTCTCTTGGAAGGGATGAAATTGTATTATCCTGGGAGCTGGTTAGAATTTGATATTTGCTTATACGTAGATGTTTGTATAATTCAGATGGTCTTTTCAGATCCATTCCGAAGTTTCTCCGTCCTCTAAAGAATGTTGAGGAGTCAGCACCCTGGGCTAATCCAAGCCAAGACTTCCATGTTCTTATGACGTCCGCGTCCAGACTTGATAGTAGGCTTTTGTTGAAATCATATACTAGGAAAGGCCAAGTGAGGCGAGATGCTAAGTAGTTGTCATATATCCAAGCTTTTTTGACATTGCTTATAGGCTGTTGAGTAACCCTATATGAGTATATGTGTAATTTATGTAAGTATCTATTAGTATGTAGTGTGTGTGTAGTATATTCTATATTGTTAAACTTGATATCGGCACTACCCTTAATCTCACACTCTCCCAAAGGTTAGATGTTAGAAAATGGCTTGTGCCTTTGTACACTTATTTTGTGCAATAAAGAATTTAATAATAATAATAATGCGGAGCTGTAATTTAAGGAATCAACAAAAAACCACACATTTCCACTTCGATATCATTCACATCTATTTCACACTTTAGAAGCCCAGTAAACGACACACTTTACGTGTTTGTCAAACAATTTGATAGTGTGCGGCTTTATTTGATGTGTTTGTCAAGCAATCTACATGTAAGATGTATTTTTAATGCGTTAGAAAATCTGGATTGCCGTTGGGTTTGTCAAACTGGTTTGAACGTGTACAGCGCGGTGTTTGCCAAACAAGATGTTCCTCGTAGTGACGTGTCGAGTCGTTCCTTCGTTTGACAGCTAAACAACTGTTGAGGAAACGTCTAAGAATAAGGGTTAAGCTCCGTTGTCTGCCACTATCACGGATTGCCGCGTCCGGTTTAAACGGAGGCTCGACAGTGCCTAGACGTTTGAACAATACGTAATCGAATAAAATTAAAACATTGGGTGCAAGTTCTAGATAAAAACCGTACTGGTGTGGACATAGCTTATTATAAAAGACATCACAAGCTTGTGTAACATGCATGTCTTTTTTTATACTAGCACGAGTGTGACTTTTTCATTGCCATAAATGTTAGCAATTAAAATCAGACACTCATAACTGATATCAGTCCCTAACACTATGCCGGCTTGAACAGATGCTTATTTACATTTCGCTTAAAGGAGTCCAGGTTATAGGAAAGTGGAAACACAAAGGCTGGAAGACGATTCCACATCTTTATTGTGCGACAGATGTATGAGTCCCCAAATTCATACGTACACGAAGGAATGGAGACTATGGTATGTGGGTGCATAATCTGACCTGTCCGTGGTTGCGAAATGGAGCGGAAGGGATTAGGTTATAGAGCTCTTCCGGACCCTCACCATAGTAAAGCCGGTAGAACACGCTCAGAGAAGCTACAAGTCTACGTACCCATCTAAACTGGCACATATTTAAAACATTGTTGGAGCAATAATATTAGTCATTTCGTACTTGTCCAAGGTAGTGACATAATTAACTTTACTTAGTCCTATATAAATACAAAAAAAATACGAGTCGTGTATTTTGGCGTGTCAAGTAATAACGTCTCTTATATTAACTAATATACAGGTTGTCTCAGAAGTCGACGTTAAGCCGGAATCGGGTGACATGCCTATCAAAATAGTCATCAGAAAAATATTTTAAAAAATCTAAATAGAAACTTGGCAGGTCTCTGTTGCGGAATGCGACTTGCATAGACACATTAGCTCCATCTCACATTCAGGCGACTTCGACGGTTTCTGCTGACAACCTTAAGTTGCGCAAATACCTTTTGACACCAACGCCAGCGTTTTGGGTCGAGACGAATGGGCCCATGGCGACCCTCAGCCAAGCGCGTCCAAGGAGTTGTCAAAGCGGCTGACAGAAAGTTCTGGAGAGGTTACGAATTTGCACCGTTTGAGGTCGAGACGATGGGCTCATGGGGACCGTCAGCGAGGCGCTTGGCCAAGGAGTTGTCAAAGCGGCTGACAGAAAGGTCTGGAGACAGGAAAGCTGGCAATTATTTTTCTCAACGAATTAAGATCGCGTTACAAAGTGGAAATGTTGCCAGTCTCCTTGGGATGGAAAGGCTCTAGAGGACATTTTTTATTTATAGTTTAGTTTTTATTATATTTTATTTTTATTATTTAAATAGTATTTTAAGCTAATTTATATTTAATTTAAACTGCCTCCGTGGTCTAACTATATTAGTTCTCCTTGAAAGTAAAAATTGGCATTTGACATCATTGTAAATGGCACATATTTTCAACGAGAACAACAAATAGGTGGTAGGCTGTTTCGGGATCAGGCTCGAATTGCCGTCATCGCCAGTCAAGCCGACATAGTATTAGGTACTGATGTCAGTCATGAGTGTCTGATTCCAGTTTTAGAACAGTGGATTAGAACAGTTTTTACACTTATTTCTTGTTTTAACTAATTTAAATTGATAAAATAACGAGAGCGCGCACGCGGCTAATTCTTCATAATTTTTTGAACTGTCACTTTTTTTGTTCCGGGCGACACCGTTAGATGGCATTGCCGCGTTATCGTGGTTTTGGTTGGATTGGATAAAGGAAAATGGATAGGACTTAGCTAGTTTCCCAACACTTACCATCAGGTCACATTTCGAGCTAGTATAATAATAATCATACATTTTATTAGACCAATAAATTTAACATGCAGAGGTAACACGGGCTAATGATACAACATTGTGTTTGATTTTATTAGTTTAATAAAGTTAGTTCAGAAACTGTAGCAGTATGAGCCTGGCCGCAAGAGGAATTCCGGTCAGCTCAGCCTACTATCGATTCCGTTAAAACTTTACTATACAAATTGTTATTATGTTCGTATACCTAAGTATGATCGGTCTATGTATGCTAGGAGGTTTCCTCAACAGCTTCTTTACTGAACCATTTCTTCCAGCTGTCAGGCGGGTTCCCTCAAGGGGTCCTCGAAATCAGTGTTCTAGATGTAAACTCTCCAATCTTCGAAAGGTATAAATGTTACCATTTTAACAAAATATTGCCGGTGGTAAGATAAGTTTAGTTTCTGGCAACATTGACGATCGCTTTCACGTTTTCTTAATTTTCATGTAGCCAGAATTACTTCACGCGCTCTAGCACTACCGACATGCATAAGTCTCTCTCTTTTATATTATGAATTTTCATGTGTCAGGAAAATTGTTTATAATTTTGGAACGAAATTTGATTTGAATGAATTTTAAAATTAAGCCGTTTTTAACTAAGCCTTAGATTAATGCATAAAATCTAAAACAATATGTAACAAGATGGGGCAAGAAGCCAAACGGTATGAGAATGAAATCTAGAACAATCCACCGTCACTCTTACAACCGAGCCCCCACCGCCACACTTACAACCGAGCCACTACCGCCACGCTTACAACCAAGTCACCACCGCCACTAATTATGAACAATAATTATTTATTGGTTCTATATATAAACTTATAACTAAAACTTTAGCGTATAGTTCTTTAAAGATCTCAGTCTAACTGACGAATAACGTCATACAGTTTAATTATCGGAATTGGGATTGAATCAGCTGTATGAAAGAGGAAGCGTGGAGTTTTCACGCTGATCGACTAATTCCTGTACGTAATGGAATAATTCTTGGTTCCGCCAACTGAAGGGGGCCGACCCTCAATACACGCTTCGGATTCCTCAACGAATCAAATGATAATCGGAATACGTATAGGTATTGGATAATGCGTTGTTTTTTACCAAAAAAGTCTATGCTTAGTGCAAATATTAGCCAAATTAAAATGATAGAGAACAATAATATTCATCGTCTTTTAATGGTCTTACTATTCAGGCGTGTCGTGTAGTTATAGCAAAATGATAATAATAGAAAGTCAAATTAACCTGATGGTTATCATCAAATTCCAGATGTTACAGAATTATATAATAATAATAATAATATTTCCAGACAGGTCACACAGCGCCAACTAATTTCCTTGGTAATCTACGAGGCTTGTGTTACGGAAACTAGATGGTTGATAAACTACATATTATGCTATCTTGGAGTCACTCGCGGCATTTTTGACTAACAATATCCACAGTAAAGTAATTTACAAAATATAATAATGGGGGTATGTTCTCTTGATACCCACAAATTCGTTAAAGAGCTGGGTAAACGAATTTTCCAAGAGTGTGGCGACCCCAAATGCCATAACTACCTAAAACAGAATATTTCCCATATAATTCAACGAGGAAATGCGGCGAGCGTTTTAGGTACCCTCCCTGGTAGTAAGCCCTTAGTTTATTTTGTAGAATAGTTTTAATTTCATAGGAATTTTTAGTTTAGTTTTATTTATAATTAGTTTTTTAATCTCTTTATTTTAATATTTTTGTATCTACTTCGAATAATCTACAAAACTAAAACTTGCACTTGGCATGTCCGTGCAAAATGGCGCGAAGGACTCCCGATTAAAATGTGATTTAACAATACAGATAGTTTTTTTTATTACCTTAGCCAAGAGTAAAAAAAAAAGTATCATTACGACCCCTTCCGGGGTGGTCAGAAACCAATATTTAAATTATTAAATATTATTGTGACCCGACTAGAAATTGAACCCGTAACCTCCTAGTCTAACTCCACGAACTCAACCGCTACATCACGGAGGCAGTAAGACTTAGATCTAAATAACTTATTATTTTATTAAGTGACATTTATTAATATAATTAATAACTACTAAAAGAAGAAATTAAATATAAACTAAACCTAATAAAAAATAAACTATAAGTAAAAAAATCCTTTCATGGATAGTCCCAAGGAGGCTGGCAACATTTCCTCTCTGTAGAGCGAGGCTAATACGTTGGCAGAAATAATTGCCAGCTTTCCTGTCTCCAGGCTTTTTCGTTAGCCGTATCTTCTTGGCAAGACGCTTGGCTGAGTGTTCCCATGGGCCCAACGTCTCGACCCCAAACGGCGCAAATTCGTAACCTGTAGCGAGGTTGGAGTATTTGCGCAGCTTGAGGTTCTCAGCAGAAACCGCCGTACTCCAGCAGTGACAAGAGCCCTTCAGATGATCTCGTTGAGAGCTGCGTGACGAGGAATGCGGCCAGCACTTCTAGCGCAAGAAAGCCACCATGTCCGAGGCGTTCCACGGACTCTTCTTTTACTTATGTTTCATGACAATAAGATACCGTCCGAGTAGGTATAAGAAAGAGATAGAATTAGCTCTAATTTAGGAAAACGTCTCTGAATAGTTTTCATTTGGTAAATGTCAAGAAAACTACGAACAATACGATTATGAAGTCTGTGTGGAAGATTTGGTAAAATAAAATTAGTTTCGGCTTTAAATACAAATGACTTAAAGTTTACTTTGTACAGACAACAAAAAAAGAAATTATTTAAAAAAAATCGAACTTCCAAGATGACATTAGCACAATTCACTACAGGCGTCATCAGTCCCGTATTTTGTATGGTGGTTTAATCGTCGTAATCGTTGGACGCAATGACCTGCACGGCTTCTGCAATGCCGGCCTTTCGTACCTGGTCCCCAGCCGCCCTCCCTGTGCCGCACGGAAGTATCATTTTATACTCGCTGTTGCCGGACCAATGCAGGAAGGCGTACTTGCGTCTAGTTGACACTCAGTAACACTCAGTCTTCTTTCCTTCGGACGTCAAACTGAGTGGTCGCGTTTATTGTGTTTCGAGTAATGAATTTATAAATATTAATTAAATTGAATAAAGTGAAAAATATATTTTGTTTTTGCGTGGATTTGAACTCCCGTCCGAGTCGTGTACATAGACGCGTCGCGCGCCGGTTGCCGTGACTTCTGAGCTAACGCGGACAAGGTACGCCGCCGCGAAATCAAGCATCACATTATAGAATATCGTGCGTTTCATTCCACGCATTATTATTATTATTTTTACTTTGTGAAGGAAGATATTTTGATATTTTCTCCTTAACTAGGAAAGAAGTCAAGATGAGAGTGAATGACTGGTTACAACAGTTAACTTACCAGGAAACTGAAAATCTTTTTGTTGTCCAAAAATAATTTAAGTGGCATATTCTACACGGGTACTTAGGTGTTTTATGTATTTTACTTTTTAATATATAATTTTGCTTTACTAACCTTACTTATTTATAAGTAATTTTGCTACCGTTTTTATTTTTTCACCATTAACTGATTCTATTTTTCTCTTTTTTTTTTATTTTTTTTATTTTGTATATTGTACTTACCAATGTTGTGAATTTTATTTTTGTAGTTCCTAGGAAGAGCACTGACTTCTAGGACACAGCCCAACTAGTCTTGGAGTCAGGGTTTTAACTATTTGTTTTGTAAAACTGTTCCCTAAGTTAAGTCCATATTTATAAGGAAGGAAAAAAAAAAAAATGTAATTGTTTCAATAAACTTTATTATTATTAGTTATACATGTTTATTTTTTTTCTACATAAAAAGCAGGATAGAACTTTTTTGGTTAAGGGTTGGCTGGATGGCAATAAATAATACTTGATTGATAAAATTGACTGTTTATTTGTATTGATTAGGTATGTTACACACATTATGAACTAGGTATTAATTATGTAAATTATTTCTTTCTTTATTGTTGCTACCTTAAGATATCTTTTCGGTTTTATTTATATGTTAACCTATGCTCCTAGGCGAAATTGATGCTGATTCACATGTAATTTTTTATTTAGTAATAAGTCCTATTTGTACAATTATTTTTTTGATAATAAATATAATAAAAAATAGAATAATCATACAGTCGGGTAGAGAAAGGAGCCAAGAATAGTTGAATAGTTTTTTGGTAAAAAAATGCCTCTACTAACTGCTATTTTTTTATTTATTTAGTTTACCTATATTATGTTTTGTTATATTTAATTAATTTTCTTAATTCATTTATATTCTCATCAGTAGATGCGTTTACAATCGAAAAATAAATGGCCAATTTGTAGTTGCCGTAACGTCGCGTCGCACCTCACGGGGCTGTCTAAAATTCTGTACTTCGTGATCTCGATTACAGACGATAAATGGTGGTTCGAAAATCATCATCATTATTGCAGCCCCTTGAACACAGAGTCCTAGACCTCCACTGTTGGAGATGGGCCTTCCGAAAAATTCTGAAGAGTTATAAAATAATTTTCCTTCACGGTAATCTGGAGAGAGAAAAGTCACAAATGACATAAATTAAAATATTTACAATAATTAACTTTTTTGCGCACTGTACAATGCTTTGTTTTAAATAATTATGAGGTATGTAATTTATGATAAATACCATAATATTTACTCATTTGTTTCGTGATAAATTTTCTACACCATGCTGGAAACTTCACCAGAACAACGGCCAAGATGAACGTCAAACATATCGCCTACGTGTTTTTGATAACGGTATAAACTTTTTATTTTATTTTATTAGTTATAACTGAATCATTCCTAGTGGCATTTATTTACTTACGAGTAAATACAAAGTAAAGAAATGCTCTCACACCTGTTATGACTCTTACATCTGTCGCATGCTCTCCCAGCCATAGTGTTAGGGACTGATGTCGGTCGTCTGAGGCTGGCGTCAGTTTCTCCTATTTTTGGATCTCGCGTACTGCTTACCATCAGGTGGGCACGATGTCACATGCCGTGCTCAGTATAAAAAAAAATGCCACTTAAATAGGATTCAGTTACCAGCCCTTAGTCAGATAGTCAACATTTGGTACTTTAATTATATATAATTTATTTTGTTTAATTAAACAAGTAATTTTTATTCGAAGGAACAAAATTATTAATATAAAAGTATCATCAGGACCGTATCCCTTCCGTGGTGGTCAGAAACCACGCCTATAAAGAAGCAGATTCACATTTAGCCAACTTTACTATAGGCCAATCATGACAAGTGGCATGCTCGTCGATGTCTCCAGCGTACCAAACTCGAGAAATATCACAAATAAATTAAATAATAATTAAATTAAAATATCATTGTGTTCAGATCAGGAATCGAACCCGGTAGTCTAAATCCACGGAATCAACCGCTAGACCACGGAGGCAGTTAAAATAGAACATGATATTTTATATTTTGAAATAAATTTTAGTTTTTATTTTCAGGCAGTGGCATGCAGATTATTCGATGACATATTTGAAGATTTTTTTAAACCACTTTGTAAGTAACAATTTTTAAGTGAACATTTAAATTTAAAACCACTGGGGTGGGGTCCTATGGCTTCCACAATGTCTTGCATTCTGTAATCTGATGTTAATTTTTAATGACAATTTATTTACAGTTCCACAAGTTGTTATTAGTGGAACCGGGACCGAACGGCTCAACGTGCTCTCCGAGGCACGGGAACGGTGGTGTTGTAAATCTATGCTAAATGTACGTAAGTGTACATGCCAGAAAGCGTTCTTACATCGCTGTACCTTCCATGTTTCTAACAAATTTCAGTTTGCGTAATTATTTTGTGTTTTCAGTAAAAGACTTCGAAAAGCTATTAAAACCCAGTCCTCCTAAAGACAAAGATAGCGACAAACCCAAGGACAGTCCCGCAAAAAAACCACCTGCTCCGCCGCCACCGCCGCCCGCTAAGGAACCAAAAAAAAAAACCTAATTACTAATAAAAAAAATAAAAAAACTATTCTGTTTTACTTTACCTGATTAGGAATTCGTGGAGAAAGTTCTCTCTACCTACCACAGTCAAAATATCTTTATTCACGTAAACCTATTACAGACATTTGTAACACGTCATAATTTAGATTATTTAGAATGATTCTACTCCTGTTAGTGGAAGACTAAGCAGTGAAGTGGTCCAACACACACAACAGTACAGTCAAGGAATTTAATTTCCATTGCAAAGACTGTGGGATATACCTTTAATTAAAATTATACATAATGAACTTTTACATTCTAATAATTGTGCTGAACAGGCCCGTTTATTAGCTGTCTCTGAAAAAGAGTCAGGTCTTTGGTTAAACGCGCTCCCCTCCAAAAACATCGGTACTATATTAGACAACCACACGCTACGCATATGCGTTTGTTTAAGACTCGGGCTTAGTGTGTGCGAACCTCACTATTGTCCATGCGGCAAAGACGTCGACTGCCTGGGGCGCCATGGTCTATCTTGTTTTAAAAGTGCCGGCCGCTTCTACCGCCACAGCTCTATCAATAATTTGATCCGCAGATCTTTTGCCTCCATCTCTATTCCAGCCACTTTAGAACCCACGGGCTTATTTAGAGATGACGGCAAGAGACCTGACGGTATGACCTTAGTTCCTTGGAGTTTGGGAAAATCACTAGTGTGGGACGTCACATGTGTAGACACGCTAGCAACTTCCCATCTTCAAGGAACTACTGTCAGAGCTGGTGCGGCGGCAGAACAAGCTCAAAACGCCAAGCGCCGCAAATATATAAACATTTGCAATGATTATATATTTGTGGCCTTTGCCGTCGAAACCATGGGACCGTGGGGCCTCGAGGCAAAAACATTATTTAAAGAAATATCTAAAAAACTAGTCGACGTCTCTGGTGACCCACGGGCTGGCAGCTTCCTCGCTGAAAAGATTAGTATTGAAATTCAACGAGGAAATGCTGCCAGTGTTTTGGGCACCATGCCGCTGGACAATGGCCTGGAGGAAATTTTTATATTATAAGGTATGTATAATTTTTTTTTTTAATTATATTTAATTTGTTATTTAGATTTAGTTTATTTTTTTAGGTTAATTATTATATTGTAATTCTTTTATATTGTTTGTATAATACGCCTTTTGTTATTAAAACAATAAAGTTTTTAAATAAAAAAAAAAAAAATGAAGGTATGACTTGATGTCAACACCATGTATTTCCAACCCACCTAATGTTCAATATCGTATAGCAAACTGTCACCATAATTTCAATACTATTATTGAAATAGAATTTTCGACCTTAATGCATTAATGCGACATTTCAACGAAATTGGTAGGGAATTAGGTTCCTTGCCGTACTTACCATTTAGTGTTGGCCAATCTTGGGTTTGGTCTTAAACTTGCTGTTTCGCAAGACTCTTGATCAGACATTTATTCCTACTATTGCTAAAAATGTTTCTAAATTTTATCACATTTATAGAGATGTTTCTGGTGTCTGTCCCTAATATTTCCAAAACTACCTCCTGTTCCGATGTGGAATTGACGTTTTTTTCGCTATGACGTAGTTGTTTGTTCTTATTGATGAATAAACACCATGTACTCGTAAAGTTATATATATATATATATATAGTTTTTGTTACAGCCATTTAAAATGTTGTTTTAATTTATACTTTTTAGGGTTATTATCTTAAAGACAAAAGTTTTCAACCAGTGTGTTCTTCCAGTAATGTCGTATGGAGCAGAGACGTGGACGCTGACGGTGAGTCTGATACATAAATTCAAGGTCGCTCAGCGAGCTATGCTTGGGATTTCTCTGAAGGATAAAGTCAAAAACGTTGACATCCGTCAAAGAACCAAAGTTACCGACATAGCTTTTAAAATTAGCAAGTTGAAGTGGCAATGGGCTGGACACGTCTGTCGCAGAAGCGATGAACGATGGAGTAAACGGGTACTGCAGTGGGGACCACGTACTGGAAGACGCAGAGTGGGACGACCCCCCGCCAGATGGACAGATGACCTGAGGAAGGTCGCTGGTGGGGAATGGATGAGGGTGGCAGAAGATCGTGTAAAATGGCGAGTTTATTATTATGTTATTTTTTAAATTTCATGCATAGTCATCCACTTCTGAAATCAATGTAATTATTACAAAATTCCATCCGAACAAACGTAGTTAATAAAAACATTTTTAAAAAAACTTGGGAAACGGAAAACTATAGCTCTATCACACTCTGTTATGAAATCCAGAACATAAAGTCATGAGGTGCGACGTAATTACAAATTAGCAGGTCGGATGAATGAACATTTACAGATTGACAGCTCGGAAATGTAACCCGAGTGGTGGCGCGGTTGTAAAAATTTTCTTTCCTTACAATCCTACAAAGCTCGGTTCAAACCAAAGGCACGCAACGGTGGTGTTGTAAATCTATGACATTTATCATTTTTTTTTTATAAAAATAATTTTAATTTAATTTAATTTTACTTTATTACTTGAAGTATGAATTTCTAAAAGGAATTGTATGTTTATTATAAATATATATTTTAAAAAATAAATATTTAGTTTTTGTATACTTATTGAAAATTTTATAATTTTGTTATTTCTTATAGGCAATAAAGGCTACTGTGGTAATGTGGTGGTCGCCTATAATAGGTGCAACATCTAACTTCTGATTTAGTGTTAAGTACAAATAAGTGTGTCATGTTAGCACTGTTGGCTACCCTAATATAAATAAATAAACACCACCGTTGCGTGCTTTGGAGAGCACATTAAGGCGTCGGTCGCCGTTCGACTAATACCAACTTGTGGAATCGTTAATTAATTGTCATTAAAAATTGCAATCAGATCCTCGCCAACCCGTCTGGCCAGGGGGCGAGTGTAGGCTGTGTATCCTCCAGATATATGTTCTGGAAGGCTTATCTCCAACAGTGGGGGTCTAGGACGCTGTAATGAAGTGTAACCTAACGTAACGGAGTTTTTCGTGCTAGAGCTACTGAGGGTAAGAAAATGTAAGTAAAACTCGGATAATATCGAAATTATGTATATTATTTAATTTAGAATTAATGCTTAATTAGAATATTCACTTAAAAAACTACTTTAAACTTAGTTAACTAAAATATTATAAAAATATAACTTTAAATTTACAAAGATTACGATGATATTTTACAATGATTTTAAATATAGTTAGTAATGGAAGACGCATTTAATATACAAATTCTGCTATGCTACTATCGCGACACTTCAAAAGAGCACTTATTATCGAGGTATATAAAAATGTTGGTTTTTTCCTAAAAATAGTTAACTAATTGATATTCGAAATAATATACAAACAGTAAAGGAGTAGGAGGCTCTGAAACTCCGCTTGGCGACGGGTGACTCTTTAAGAAGAGAATATTTTGCTGAAAGGGTCAGCCTCACCGTTCAACGGGGAAACGCAGCGAGTGTCCTCGGCACACTACGCCCAATATTTTTTATTTTTAGATTTTATTTATTTATTTAATATCGCAATTCTTATATACTGTTTCTTTAAATAGTTTAGGAGTATAGAACTTATTGAA
Organism: Tinea semifulvella; assembly: GCA_910589645.1. Classification (NCBI taxonomy): domain Eukaryota; kingdom Metazoa; phylum Arthropoda; class Insecta; order Lepidoptera; family Tineidae; genus Tinea; species Tinea semifulvella. The sequence goes on from OU342599.1 coordinate 12,353,203, forward strand.
TAACACTTTCGTTATAAGTAGGTTTTGTCTCGTTCTATTATCAACAATATTGAATATGCGTAAAAGAGACATTATAATATAAGACAATAAGACCACGGTAATAGGTGCTCGTTTTGAGGGCCTCGATAATAGGTGCCGTAATATTAATAACTATAATTTATAGGCAATTAAAATGTGAAATGACGATATTTAGCTACCTTAATATAAATAGACCTAACTATTATAAGATCTAGCACAATTTATTCGTGGACTTGGAACAATATATATTTAACTTAAAATCTAATACACAACAACCCTCAAATGGCAAAATGCAATAGCATTAATAAAATAAAATAACGTAGTAACGCAAAAATAATCCAATACACATTTAGTTAATTTAAAGTTAAAGGCCATTTAAGTTGAAACTGCGATTAGTCTAACATTCAATACATTTAGAATATTTTTTAAACTTTCGCGCCCATTTATAATAATTTTTATAATTTTAACGGTATTGTAACGCGATTTACCTTAGATTTATTTTTTCTCCCGACGTTTCAGCCAAGTTGCATTGTCGACCCGTGATCACGGCCAATGCAACTTGGCTAAAACGTTGGGGGAAATATGACTCTAAGGTAAATCGCGTGAAGACCCGTTTAAATTAGAAAAACCATTTAGAATATGTCAAAAACTGTTTTATTAAAAAAAAAAACTGCTACTGCATTTTGCCATTCGAGGTTTTGAACACATTAAAAAATACATCATATCTAAAGAAAATAAGATTCCTAGCAGATTTTTATAATCTTTTGAGCACCAAAACATAGCTATCACCATTATAATATATGCAAGGTTAAGGAAGATTGATTAAATTCAAAATTAATTTAATTTAAATAATAATTATTATCACATTATAATTAATGGTTTTATTGTCTGATAATATAATTATTTAAATAAAAATACATAAGTAATATATATATATATATTTGTTATGGCGGCAGTATTTAAATCCTATCTTTGGTTTTGCTTACTTGGAAATCGTACAACTCTTAAAAAAAATAGTTTTTACGAAGACCGCCCACAGCATGATGCACAGATGGTAAGCACTATGAAAGGTCCAAGAATGAGACACAAGAACTGATATCAGTCCCTACCACTGTGCCGGCCTAATTATAGGAATATGGAAGTACACTGGATAGGAGAGCATTGCACATCTTTAGCGTGCGACATGTTTTTAATATATATACAGAGTATGTGACATTGCTCCCACCTGATGGTAAGTGGTATACGAGGTCCAAGAAGACCGACATCAGTCCCTACCACTATGCCGGCCGGTTAAGTTGCTTTTTCACTCAAAGAAATGGGGCACAGTCAGTTGGCTGGGAGAGTATATCACATCTTCAGCGTGCGACAAATGTAATGTCTCCAAATTTATATGTACGCGTGAGAGGAACAGTTAGCATGCCCTCACCCATCACCAACATTGTAAAATTATTTTTTATGTTGTGTATATAATTATTGTATGTCCAATGAACGGGACATAGCGACCACCATAAATAATGTACTTATTCAAAAACCTATGATAAGTAAAGTATCATCACGACCGTTTCCCTTTCAGGGTGGTCAGAAACCACGCTTATAATATATAAGCGGATTCACATTTAGCCAACTTTAATATAGGCCAATCATGACAAGTGGCCAGCGTACCAAACTTGAGAAATATCACAAATAAATTAAGTATTAACTAAATGTATGTATTGGAATCGAACCCGGTACCTCCGAGTCTAAATCCACGGACTTAACCGCTAGACCACGGAGGCAGTTAACCTATGATCCACAATAAAATATTTTTGATTTAAGTTATAGATAGTAGCTATGTGGATGCTATTTTGGCCTGTGGAGTTCGGTTGCGGAATAGAGAAGAAGGGAAATGGTTGTGGAGCTATTTAGATGACTCACCGTAGTATAGCTTGTAGAACACGCTCAGGGAGGTCACATCTCGGTGAAGCTGCAGGGATTCGAGACTTTTAAACACTGATAGTGTCGTCCATTATTCGAATTTGAGAGAGCATCTGTAAGGTACTTAGCGGAACCATCTCAGAGGTGAGAGAAGTATTTCACATATGACCTTATTTTTGCTTTATAAAGCATAAGTCTGAGTGAGGGCAGAAAACGAGAAACCTTGGATCAAACGAGATTTTTAGTACCATCATCATCAGGACCGTATCCCTTTCGGGGTGGTCAGAAACCTTATAAAGAAGCGGATTCACATTTAGCCAACTTTACCATATGCCAATCACGATAAGTTGCAAGCTCGTCGAATATCACAAATAAATTATTGTGTCCCGATCAGGAATCGAATCTGGTACCTCCGAATCTAAATCCAATCTTAACCGCTAGACCACGGAGGCCGTTTTCGATCTTTAATAAGCAAAATTAAAGATAGATAGAAGAAACTGACTGACCGTTATCTATAGACTGACCTACACAAATTAATATTCAAAATTATTACAAAAATTACCAAAAATGATGGTAACACTAATTTTGGTATTTGTATAACGACACTAAAAAAATATTGGCAAATAAGGCTATCAGAGTCTATAATTTAACTTCAGGCACTCGCGGTCGGTTACAATATTAATTTTAATTTTAAAATGTTTTTTTATATATAGTATTTTAATATATTTATTAATTCGTTAGACCAATATCAAGAGTTCGTACGTAATTAATTAATTAATAATAATGAAATTCAATTTAATACTTTAGTTTTTTTATTATTTATTACTATCACAGCATTAAACACACGAACGTAAAGAATATTTTTAACAATTAAAAAAAAACATAAATTCTCAAAATCTTAAAATACGTAAATGTCATTCAATTTTAATTATCAACTCGGAAATATTTTCTTTTTATGACTACGACTGTCAGAAAACAATATTCGTTTCCTTTTCATGACTACGACTGTCAGAAAACAATATTCGTTTCCTTTTCATGACTACGACTGTCAGAAAACTATATTCGTTTCCTTTTCATGACTACGATTGTTAGAAAACTATATTCGTTTCCTTTTCTTGACTACGATTGTCAGAAAACTATATTAGTTTCCTTTTCATGACCACGTCTGTCAGAAAACATTAGCACATACAACACATTAGTGAAAAGTTAGAATTCACTTAGCTTTTATTTTATGATCAACACTAGATGAATTAAAACCTAGCTTCTTACCCAAAATAGTCTATGTTAAATGTTATTAAATTACGCTAAGGTTATTTTGCAAATCCATATTTTTAGATTATATGTACGTCATATTATGTGTAACGAATTCATTGTCTTTATGCGACCGAGAGTGCCGTTGACGTTGTATGATCACGACTGTCAGAAAACATCCATGTTTTATGATCGCGACTGTCAGAAAACATCCATGTTTTATGATCGCGACTGTCAGAAAACATCCATGTTTTATGAGCGCGACTGTCAGAAAACATTCATTTTTAATAATCGCGACTGTCAGAAAACATCCATGTTTTATGATCGCGACTGTCAGGAGTCAATTAAGTTTATTTATTACATTTAGTGGGTTCTAGAAAGTAGCATCCCATCCTGAGAGGTCATCTGGTGGGGGCTCGTCTCCGTCGGGGGGGTACTGGTCGAAGTTGTGTGTGTCGAGAGGAGACTTGACGACCGGCATGATGGGGGGCTCCAGGGTGCGCTGCGCCAAACCTTCCCAGTTGAAGCCATCGAACCATCTGGAAGAATCAAAAAACAATCAATAAAAAAACACAGATATGTAATGGTTTAATTGGTGAATGTGGGATATAAAAATGAACAGCATCACGCTACAGGGGCAGCAGGTTCGACATTTGATAGCGATTTCTGTCAGTAAGTCATAAAAAGTTTCACTCACAAAATATGGGTCCAAATGACTAATAATAGCTATTAATGTAATTATTGTTTTTCTTTTAATATTTTGAAGTTTAAATGCAAAATTGCTAGTTTTTATAATGATAGGCGATTTTATCTATTTTTTTTAATTGTACTAAGTGGACAACATTAAAATAATGGGCTTTGATCGTGTAGTATATTTTTTTTACACCACTTACATCTAAATTTGAATGATTTGTTAAAAACAAGGATTGAAATTTCAGTTTTTTATTTTTATTTATTATTCTTTGCAGTTGGAGCGGCCTTAACGTTGGACCCCAATTACGCCACACGCTGTATATATATATTATTTATTTATGTATGTGTTATGTTATAGTAATATTGGTATGTATTTATTGATGTATATGGACTTATTTAATATTGCACCTACAATCTATACTGTCTAAATGTCCTAAAGAATTGGCTGTCAGAGAATGCCTAACGGCAATAAGTCCGCCATTTTTAAAATAAATAATAAATAACACAAAAACAAATTCTGTTGCTGCATGTCTCCAATACTGACTTGTGTTTCTGTATTTCGGTGATGCCTCCCCTCTGGTAGCCGAGCCTCTCGGCGGGGTTGTCCCGGCAGAGCTTCTTGATGAGGTTGGCCGCGTTCCGAGTGATGCAGCGAGGGAACTCCACGGCGTCTATTCCCTTCAGGATCTTGTTGTAAGTCTTCATGGGGTCGGCGCCGGTGAACGGGGGAGAGCCAGTCAGTAACTCGAACATTAGTACACCTGGGACAATAAACCATTGACTTAAAACCTAAATATTCATCCTGGAGAATTAGGCCTACACTCGCCACGCTGGCCAAACAGATTGGAGGGTCTGATGTCAGTTTATAATGACAATGTAATTATGATTGCACAAGTTGGTATCAATAGAACTGGAACCGACGGCTTTACGTGCTTTCTGAGGCACTATAAATCTATAAATCAGGAATACATGTACTTTTTAATAAGTTACCTAGTGACCAGTAGTCTGCACTGATGTCGTGTCCGCGGTTCATGATGACCTCGGGCGCGACATACTCCGGAGTTCCGCAGAAGGTCCAGGTCTTGCGACTGGACTGCAACTTCTTGGAGAACCCGAAGTCCACTAACTTCACGTAACCCTTACAGTCTAGCAGCAAATTCTCCGGTTTCAGATCCCTGAAAAAGAACAGATTATACATTTTAAAGTGAAATGAGGGTAGTTTTAAAGTCTGCCGCCCAAAATAACTCAGACTACACCTGCTCCAATCGCTCTCGTAAATCGCGTAAGGACCCAAAATGTATTAAAATATAAATAAACTATTATCATTAGAAAAAGGAAAACTGCACCGTGATTCAGCCATTTAGACGCAAAGGTTTGATTCCTGATCAGGAACACAAGAGTGACATTTCTCGAATCTGGTACGCTAGAGACATCAACAAACTTGCCACTTGTTACAATAAAAAGTAAATTAATAATCATATACCCTTGGATATCCGACAAGTGCCAAACAGAATGCTATTTAAAATAATGGTCTTTTCCTAACAGCTGTAAGTAATATTGTATGTATTCTTATTTATATTGTATTTAGTATTATTATATATATTTATGTTTTAGTAGATTTAGTTTTCGTAGAATTTTAATAATTTATTTTCCTGTTCTAATATTTGCACCTACCTCCCTTCCACATACAATGTTCGTAATGTCCCTAAGGTTGACCGAGTAAAAATGTACATAGTGCAAAAAGTTTTAAATAAATAAATTTACAGCAAGGATAAGGATTATCAATGCCCAAGCCATGTTAGCTGGATTAACTAGAATCAATTAGTATATTCGTTCATGTCTCGTACCATCTCTGATCAGGTCTAAACCAGGGCCCTATTTCACCATGCCGACAGGTGCGACAATTGTCAAGAAATAAAAATCAATCTTACTTTCATGGAAAGCCATTTTGAAAATACGTGTAGGTTAACCACGAAACACTACAATTTTAACGCAACCATGACACAGCTTTAATTGCATGTCAAGATTTACTTAACTCTACAAATATGTCGACTACGAAAAATAATTATAGTTACGAAAAATTATTGTCATTAACTTTAGATACATTCAATTGTAACAACATCCTGTCATGTTTATGACATATCTATAGTAACAATTTTCAAAATTGTCATATGTCACTTGTCGCTTGACAATTGCCACTCGACATATGTCACTGAAAATTGTCGACGTGGTGAAATGGGGCCTGGAGTCCCAAATAAAGTATTTTTTTAATTGTAATGCATGCCTGAAATTAAGCATTATAATAGAGGTATGTATGTATGTCACTGACAGTGGACAAGAGTCCACAAGTTCTTGATTGCTCATCTCAAGTTTAATATTCACATCTGTCAGAGAACCAAAGCAATAGGCCACACACTCTCTGGAGTGGAGATTATGTATTGTAAGGCGCTGAGTGGAACGAACACCCGACAGATGGATAGATCACCTGAGGATGGATGCAAGGAGAGACACAGCCTGATGATGATGAGTCACACATAAAATAAAAGTACATTACAAAATCAAAGAAACCGAAAACCGTGTATTTATTTAAGGTATAATGTATATGATGTACTTGTATGTATAATTGTATGTATGTTTATGTGTTTAGGTATAATGTGTAGTATATTAGAATTAGTTAAGTAACTTATTAACTGTATCATTAAAATTTCTTAATTTTTTTTTCATACTGCCTATCACCTTACTCGATCCCCAAGGTTAGCTGGTAAAGAATGCCTACTAGCATTATAGCTCGCATCTGTACTATGTTTAAGTGCATTAAATAATTTAAATAAAAATATATATATATATATAAAAATAAAATCTATAAATAGCAATTTTCGGAGCTAGTTAGATATTTTTGTCACGAGATTAGATATCTAATCTTGATCACAATCAAATTGGAAGTCCTTGACTTAACCATTGTCAATTTTAGATTTTCGATAAGATTTTTGTAATGTTACTAACACGTGCCATTTCGCACTCAAGAGAGATATATCAAAATTTATGACGTTGATATAATCTTGTGATTATTATTATTTAACATGATGGACACACTTTGTTCGCTTACTATATTACAGGGGCAACGCTCGGGTCGAACAGCTACATTTTCATTATATATTTATATATATTTAATTTTCATATACTCGAAAAAGCGTTACTCACAAAGTTTGACGTTTCGTATTATACGAGTCTGTAGGTACTTTAACATTACATCAGTCCTGGCGCGGTGATGGCTCGGTTGTAAGAACGCGTACCGTACGCGTACGTATGAGAAATACACTTTTCTTACGTACATTTGTCATAGATTTACAACAGCACCGTTCCCGTGAGGAGAGAGCACGTTAAGCCGTCGGTCCCGGTGCCACTAATGCCAACTTGTGGAATCGTTAATAAATTGTCATAAAAAATTGTTTCCTATATAAAAAAACATCACACAAAGAGAAACTGTCTATTCGTCTGACAGTTGCGATCAAACCGTCGACCCAAGCAGTCGATGACCAATCGGTGGTAGCAGCACACACGTCGCCCTAGCATGTGACTATAGACCTTATATAAAATAAATTACTTAAAGTGCAAATAGTGGGTTATATAGAAAAAAAGCCGGCCGGTCTGATGGACCTAGTGAACTTACTATGAAGCCTAGATTCAGTGATTCCTAACCCAGACGAGCACATGTGAGTAACCTTTCTTTTCTGTACCAGTCATAGTGTGGTTTCCAACTCTTGATTTCAGCAGGTTTAGGTTTCCCCTAGCTTGGAAGCTAGCTGAGCTAATAATAATAAACGTCACGAGATTCTAAATCACAATTTCATCCACGAACACGCAACAGAATAATAATTATTTTTTTCGTAAAAATAAAAAAGTTCATAATGAAGCTTTTCCTAAGAGTAAAATAATAGTTGGCAAGTTTTGTTTTTATCGTATTGGCAACACCGAAATGCTCAAAATCATTATGGCGTGAAAACATATTTTGTTAATAAAACTACAAAAAGGCATATCTTTTACTAAAGTATGAGTAAGTGTAATTTTTAAAGATAATTTAATTGAGCTGGTAACATTTACTGAGATCTAATGTAGCCGAAATTTATTTAAAATACGTTTTTTTTTCACTGATTCTGTGACAGTATTCATTGTGTAATAAGCGGTAACTCTAATGACAATCTGTATGACGGTATGTTCAAAATGCTCACCTATAAATGATATTTCTCGAGTGCAAATAATGAAACGCCTCTACAACACACGCCGTGTAGAACCGAGTCGTAGAGTCATCGAATTGTGCTGAAACATTTGATTAGTGTATTTAGAATGACACAAGAAACAACAATTTAAAGCAAAAAACAGATAAAAAATAAATAAATAAGTCTTTATTCGAAAAAAATATTTACTAAATATAAAATAAAATTAATATTCATACTAAGGATAGGGATATAAAAAAGGTCCCGTCCGCGTGGAATGGTGGCAAGAACGCTGGCTGCATTTCCCCGCTCAATTGCAATACTGATTCTTTGGGCGAAGAAAGAGCCAGCCCTCTTGTCACCGGAGGAGACGACAAGACGCAGTGTTATGTCTTTTAAAAACTTTTTTGCACTTGGACTCCATGGGCCCAGAGTTTCTACAGCAAACGGCATTAAAATGTAAAAGTTCATCTTAACTAAAATAGAGCTGATGGGAGTATTTGACATCTTAAGGTGGGTTTAGACAAAAAGAGCAACTGCGCAAGAGAGCAGCTTTTTAAAAATATTTATATGTAAACAAGCATTCTTTTGTTCGCGAAGATTTAATGGAATATTTAAGAGTTGTTTAATGTAAACTGCACACAAGCGTGCGAACAGTTGCTTAGATTCTCTTAGAGAGCAGTTCCAGCATGTTCGGACGTTCTCTCACCTCGAGGCCCATTCTTCAAAGTTGTTCGTTCTAGTTGACGAATAAGCTTGTTCGCGTGATCTAAATATCAATCGAGCATTTGCAAGAATTCTAGTTCTTGTTTTAGTTAGTTGGTATTATTTTGGTGCTAATAATAATAATTAGTTGTCTTTTACTTTAGCTCTTTGTTTGTTTGGTCTAAATTAAAATGTGGGTCTTTAACGAATATTAACAATACTTCTTATCTATGAATGGTTTGTGTAATAATTTTATTATGAAAAATAATTATCATAGCTAAATTATTTAACGCATCACTCTTAGGTTGCTATAATACTTCGCCTTTTAATTAGTTAATTATTATAGTTATATAACAGAAATACTTACTGCGATCTCTTAAAATAGTCCAAAGCTCGCCTCCCAAGCAGGTTTCCATCAACATATACAGGTACTTGCGATCTTTAAACGTCTTGAAGAGTTTAACTATGAACTCGCAGTTCATCTCAGACATGATTTCCTTCTCTGACATTATGTGCTGCTGTTGTCTGGTCTCCACGATCTGAGCTTTCTTCATCTGCTTCAGGGCGAAGGATCTGCTCGGGTCTCCTTGGATCTGGACCAACTCAACCCGACCGAAGCCTCCGATCCCCAAAGTAGCGATGATGCGCAAATCTGAGAGACGCAAATTGGCGAATTCTTCATTTAATCTGTAATTTAAAATATTTTGTGTTAATTTACAGAAATCTTTGCATCAATAGAGCTTGTCATTTGTCCTTGAAGTTGACGCACTTTCCAAAATATTATAGTCAAAATTATTACTATAATAAATAAAGAACATCATTAATCTTGTATGGGGATTTGGGCTCGATTGTATTTACTAAAACTCACTATCTATTGTGTTATACAACGGGGATTTATGGGTCAGTAAGGGCAGCGGCCCCATTTTGTAACTTAGTCGCAAACGTTATTAGTGGAATTCGTTATTTACGTCGGAGATTGCGTCATAATTACAAAATATTATTCAATTCTCAACTCTATAAGCGCTCGACCTTGACAGCGGCCGAGCTAATATCAACTTTAAAAATTTTATTTTTCTAAATTATTGTGGTTTTAATATTATCATTTATATGTTTCTTCTATTTATAATTTTTTTAGGTGTATAAGATATTTGTGGAAACTTTAATTGGCATCTAGTTTTTTATATAAGTAATCATTTGTTAGAAGCTGTAAGTTTTCCTTAAAGATAAATAAATAGCATAATACATAAATAGTTAACGGATTCCATTATTATTATTAGTTACTTAGTCGGAAACGTTATTAGTAATTTCGTTATTCCCGTTATAGCTTGCGTCCTAATTACAATATATTATGCAATTCTGCACTCTATAAGCGCCCGACCTTGACAGCGGCCGTGCATATATCAACTTTAATAGCATGATATTATATTTATATATATATATAGTTAACAAATTCAATTATGTAACGTTTGCTCTTAAGTAACAGAATAGGGCTGCTGGTAACCTTAATAGTTATTTTTATTTATTTACGTATTCCGCTCCATCCATTGTAAACTGCATGCATCGTGGCTATAAACAACCCGTGTCACCTTATAATGTAAATAATAATAATATGTCAATTAAGCACATAGTGGATAATATCGACTAAAGCTTATAACTCCTTGACCCTATGCAATAACTTTGGAACGTCTTTACAATAATTGGCCTTATGACACATATTTGAATCATTACCATTCAAAGCACGGACCTCTTTGATTGCATCACGATGTCTAAATAGTTAGGTATACGTTCTCAAATCAAGTTTAATTTGCGATTATAACTTTCATTTATCACGTATCACTCGTAATTGTTGTCGTCAGTACACGCAATTGATCTCAACCATACAGTAGACCTAATCAGAATATTATATTAGAAACTTGACGTTTTCAAAGATTTGGTTGAAACAACGGAACCAAAAATTATATTAGGCAAAAACAAAAAACGGCATAATTAATATTTCTTTGAAAAGTATCATCACGACTCTATCCATTGCGGGGTGGTCAGAAACCACGCTCTTGAAAGAAGCGAGTTCACATTTATTATAGGTCCATCATGACAAGTTCCTAGTGCACCAGACATGTGTTGTTAAAATCTACAGTAATCCTTGACCACTAGCCCACGGATGCAGTCAATAATAAAACTAACTACTTTTCTTTATGTTCTCAGCGAGAAATGTCAAAGGAAGTGATTTGAATGTACGAGTGACTTATTGTTTGTTTTTTATCTACCTATTTTTATTTATCATTTTCGTTTTTTTCCTGAACAAATAAATACAGAAAAACAAATATATAATGAACATTAGTCGTTAAATTATTTTATGTATATTATATAATATTGAAAAAAAAAACAAATAAATTGATGAGCTGTTTGTCAAGATATTTTTTAGTAAAATTACCTATACTTAAACCCGCTTCTTTAACCTAAATGTGCCCAAAGGGTCGCCAACGACCCAACACAACTAACTTCAATATTTTTTTAAAATAAAGAGCATTTTTAAATGGCTTGCTGAAACTCGTAGATCCCACGTATTAACAAGTGTTCAAAACATTTTTTTTTTTATAAAAGCGGTTTAGATTAATTTTAGACAATTTGTTAAAATATATTTGCAGTTGTACTTTTTTATTAGCATGTAAGTTTATGGTTTTATTGACGTAACTAAATATGAATAATAGCATTTTAATTTAAAATCTTTGGTAAAGGATTTGCTCAACGGGTCATTAACGACCCTTTCCAAAACCCCTATCAATAATTACCCTTTAAATAGTTACGGTCAATATACCTATAGGTTAAAAAGATGCCTAAATGAAGGTATTTTTTATAATCCATGTTTTAATGGAGTCCTCCTGGATAAATAAAAATCGAGTAACATTATGAACGTAACCCTTTGGGTGGTGGTCAGAAACTAAACTTTTTTAAGAGGCGGGTTCACATGAGGAAACATTACTTTAGAACCAAGCTCATAGATGTCGCTAGACTACTCCATATCATGAGTTATTTTTGTGTTCTTGATTAGATATACCGTCTAAATCTATAGTAACCATGTCATTAAATATAAGTCTGTGATCATAATTAAACCAGTTATTGTTATGTTCCTAGCTTCACAAGAGCGGGATAAAAACGCGTGAAACGTAAGCTGATAGATCAATGCCTTATGTTTTCTATGTCACCGAAGAAAGTCAATAATTACACTCACTTCCACTTTATAATTATCGTCTCAATTATTTTTATTAAGTAAAAAATCGTTTAAACTTCGAAATATGAAAACAAGTGAAATAATTGCCAGCTTTCATGTCTCCAGACTTTTCCGTTCGCCGCTAGGACAACTTCTTGGCCAACATTACTATTGGCCCATCATGACAAGCTGGTCGAAGTCTCTAGCACAGAACATGCGAAAAATATCACAAAATAAAAAAATAAGACCACTAATCAAACCCGGTACCCGGCTGGGTTGTACCAAAACGAAGTCTTTGTTATTGCAACGATAAAAGCTAAAAAGAGCGTTGATTCTTCTTCAAAATAAAACCGATACATTCGACTCCATTTTTTACTTTACGAAACAGGGGTAGTTATTATACATAGTTACATTTATTTTTAGCAAAAAAAAACTATTTTAATAAAAAACAACTATTTTAAATTCAGGGAATATGCAAATTTTTAATTATCCCATGTGTCCTGTCATGTGTACTGATAACTTACCAATTTTGTGTCACGAATCCTCAAATTATTGGGTAGCATTAAAAGAGACAAAATTATTATAATTTAACAATGAAATTTCCAAAACAGTAATCATAATTACTAAGGCGAAAATTACATTAGACCAAACCATAATGCCGGCCTATAAAGAGTTTTTTTTTACACTTCGCTTGAAGGACTCCAGGTTGCTTGGCATGTGGAAATATATACTAGCTGAAAGAGCATTCCACATCTTCAGCGTGCGCCAGATATATATATACGTATCTTCTTCTTATATATATACGTAGGGGTAGTCGCTACTACTAATTGGCATGTGCGTTTGGTTAATTTGGAATAGAGAAGAAGGGATAAGGTTGTAGAGCTTTTAGAACACTGTCCGTAGTATATCTTGTAGAACGCTGAGAAATGCCTCATCTCTGTAGTGTCGTCCACTATCCGAATCGTCCGCCTCTGCAGGACATTGAGAGCATCTGCGCATGCCCTTTTTTAAACCGTTTCACCTTCTTCAGTATCCCCAATTTTTAGGACACTGTTTATGTGATGTTTCAATGTAGTTTCGGTGGTTGAGATATGAGTGTATTTCAACCCCAAGTATGTTGAAGCTGGGTTGTTGTTCCAGTACAGTGTCCTGAAGAGTAGGAAGAGAAGAGTATGGACACTTCTGGTCGATAATAGGTGCCATTCAATTATAATTTGACAATGAAATGAGACAATTTGCTTGTCCATTTTTGATGCGGTGTTGACTAAAATTCGTATTGTTTTTAGAAATAATAACAGGTGCGATAAAAACAATGGCATTGTGTGGCGTTTGAGAGAAATCCATTGTTCGAGGGATTCGGTTCGGTTTCCTTTTCAATTCACAATTTGAACTTGGCATTCGAATTCTGCATTCACATTTAATAAAATTTGATATGTTTTATTTCAATTTGAACCCTTATTTTCTTTACTTTAAAACTGTTTTTTATTAATTAAACTAAAAACTAACATTTTAAAACACAAATTACTATTATTATAAATAAAAATAAACCTAAATAGTAAATACAACTAAAAACTAAAATAAAGAAAAGCAATAAAATTATTATAAATAAAAAATTTGCTACAAATCGCTGCCAATGGGTAAGGATACTGGCAGCATTGCCACGTAGAATGGCAATGCTGATCCTTTGGCCCAAATATTACCCAGCCCTCTTGTATATATAAATAACTACAAGTATAAAATTAATAACTAAACAAAATATATAAAATAATTCATTAATCAATCCCTGCTCCATCCTCACACTCTATTCATCTCACTTTGCTTTCTTGTTCCTCTAATCCCTAGTTCTTATTATTTGTATTCCTTAATCTAGGTCATCGCAGAAATATGTTACTATGATGCTGCATTGATCTGCTTATGTTTTAATTTTTATGTTATAAGTTTTTTTAGGTTCAATTTTGATTCTAATATCAGATTAAAGTCCGAGGATTTCTGACACTCAGCAGTGAGGTGATGAAAATGATGAAGAATTCATAAAAAGTAAAAAAGACTGACCTCTGTCTGCTTTCTCCTTCGTCCTTGTACTTGGTCCTGATCTCGTCGAGGGCCGAGATGAGCTGGTTGAAGGTCTCCCGGTCGATGACAAGGCAGGTCGTGCCTTCAGGAGAGTCGCAGATTATGTTGGCAGTTCTCAGGTCATCACTGAAATAAGGAATTATAAAACAATTAGTTACATTCATCGATATATATAGATAGGCCTATTCAATACAAAACGCACTTTAAAAACGTGCCGCTTGCCACATGTAACCTACCAACTTTGGGGGCCAATTCTCAGGAAATTATATTTTATGACAATTCTGTTACTATGCATACAAAAAGACTATTTTCACTCGATATAAATATAAATATTACTTGCTTGCTTTGCGTCGAGAGCGACTGTTGGTGCATGACTTCGATTGGTTTTGCAGGAACGTTTTTATATCAGTGAGGGCCTATCTATATATATCGATGGTTACATTACTAATATATACATTTTTTTTATTGGTCGGGGTAATTGGGATGCTGCAGCGATCCAACAGTGTAGCAGTGGATGTAGTATTATTATTTGAAATAATTAAGCTTCTTAATGTTGTTGAAGACATATGTCTTTAACCAGTGCGTCCTCCCCGTAATGTTGCGTCGTACAGAGCAGAGACGAGGACACTTTTGGTGCTCTGGTCCACAAAGTTAAGGTCACTCAGCGAGCTACGGAGAGAGCTTGTTATTTTTCTGATGGATACAATTCGAAACAAAAAACCAAATTTTAACATACGAGTAGCATTGAACTGCCTCCGTAAAGTCTAGCGTCTAGCGGTAAAGTTCGTGGATTTAGACTCGGCGGTACGGGGTTCGATTCCTGGTCGGGATACAAAAATGTTTATTAATGTAAATAAATACATTTAATTAATATTTAATTTATTTGTGATATTTCTCGAGTTTGGTACGCTGGAGATATCGACGAGCTTGCCACTTGTCATGATTGGTCTATTAAAAAACTTCATCGTAGTCATCAGCCTGCGTTTCTCCACTGCTAGATGTAGGCCTCCCCCAAGGCTTGTCACCGCACGTGGTCTTTTGCAACCCTCATCCAACCATAAATAAGCGGATTCACATTTAGCCAACTTTACTATAGGCCAATCATGACAAGTCCACGGACTTAACCGCTAGACCACGGAGACAGAAACAATGAGGAAGCTTAATAAACGTTATTTAATTATTATTGCATTAATAATAATAAAACACTTCTTTTAGGAATAATATAAACAAAAACTATGGTGTATGTATTCATTAACTTACCCTTGTAAAGCCTTTTCTCCAAAGAAATCCCCTTTGGTTAGACTTCTGATGAATTTCTCATCGTTGCTGTTCGGAGGTTTTTGAGTAACTTTGACCTGAAACAAAATAATAATGATATTTAGCATTAAGAATTTATAGTCATTATATTTTACTTTACCCTAATAGTTAAAATAGGTTCACTAATGTGATTTGGAGCAAGTTTTTTTATTTTAATTTTTTTTTATTTATTATATCGTCTGTGTACTGGCAATTCGTCGTAACTGTTAATTAAAAAAAATCCAAGACATAAATAGAACTTATTATTTCATAGATATAGGTTTTATGTAAAAATAAATAACACGTACATTTATAATTCTGTAAGTATATAGAATTTCTTTATTAATCAATATTTATATAATGTAATGCATAATTGTAAATTTTAAAGGTCATTAACAAATAAAATTAAATTTATTAAAGTATATAATGATTACAGTTTTTTTAAAAATCCATTATATGAACAGCGACTTATAAAATATAATGTAAACTCCATGTAACGTTACTGCATTTAACGACAAACTCCCTAAAGCGTCGAAACCAATTGGCTTTGGTTGGTTTAGCTTGTCTTCCATACATGATTTTTCTTCTCTCCATTTAACAACAACTCTCTATTAACGCCATAAAATGCACAGTCCCTTCAGTGTCGTTATATAGAGTTTACACTGTAGTTGTTATTATTATGCTATTAATTGAAAAAAAAAAAACTACTTTAATAATAAAAAAAAACTAAAAATGTAAACCTAATAATACATTAAACTATAAATAAATAACGAAACGATGGGCCCGTGGGAATCCGAACTGAAATCGTTCTATAAAGAAATCGTTACAAGGCTCATTGACGTCTCTGGTGACAATAGGGTGAAAGATTTTTCTCTTAAAAATTAAGTAAATTAACCATGCCACAGGACAGCAATTTGAAGGAGCTAAAATTTTTTTTTTGTTTTCATAGTTTTTTTTGCAAGTTAAATTTAGTTTTTAATTGTTGTTTGTAATAAAAAAAAATGTTCTCTTATTATATCATTATTCATCATCATTACAGCCCCTAGAACACAGCGCCCTAGACCTCCACTGCTGGAATTTGGTATACACTCGCCACGCTGGCCAGACGGTTTGGCGAGGATATGATGTAATTTTTTTATGACAATTTCGATTACACAAGTTGGTATTGGTGGAACCGGGACCGACGGCTTAACGTGCTCTTTGAGACACAGCAACGGTTGTGTTGTAAAGAAAAGTGTATTTCTCATTGGTACATGCCGGGTAGGTTTAAACCGACCTTCGTTCTTATAACAGAGCCACCACCGCACCGATTATTATTAATAATCATTATGAAATACTTTTGCACGAAAATAAAAAGGCGACACTAACATTTAACTTAAATAAAAAAGTTAAAACTAATTGTAGTTGTTCAAAATAATATTTTAAAAACTAGAAATAGGTTAAACGAGAAGAGTAAGTAAGTATAATTATAAATGATATTTGCCTACAAATTACTTGTATTTTATCAAGTATAGTCAACTAACAAGTATCACAAACAGGTCGAGTATGTTGGTTATTATAAAAATGTGGAACAAACGCTTAGGGACAAGGAGAGCTTATTATATGTTTCACGGCCGAGTACGGCTAATTCTTAAGGTCATCTAGGATATTAAAGTATTTTAAAACCTTATACACATACACAAACGTGCATGCAACATAACAGTGTAAAAGTAATTCAATTTAAGAAATTTTAATTCTATGAAATCAATGTTACCATTTTATTTTATTTTATTTGTAAGTACCGAATCTATTTAAGTTAAAACGCTGTTGGATTATCAATAGATAAATAAGAGGCAGTAACTTATATATACAAATGAATAGCTTTATTAAATATAAAAACAAAAATATAATTAATAACTAAATAAATATATCAGGCGAGACGGGTTGGCGAAGATTCTATTGGTTAGGCGAGACTATTCTTATTGACTCCTTAATTCACGTAACTGGTTTAAACATTTTAGAAACGGAAATAAATTTAAACCTGAAATAACATTCTGAGTTAACTCAAATAATTAAACGGTGTTAAGTCGTTAGGTAATTGAAATCCTTAAAGTTTCCAGTAACGGTAACCAAAACTATTATGCACATATAAATATAACCATTAAATAAGGTACGTGCACCTAATACGACCCCTTTAAAATGGACACTTATTAACGAGGTTTAGGTACATTTTTACTCACGTTTTATACTTTTAAAGGCGAATTATCATTGGTCGATAACGCCTGCATGCGGGTTACGGGAGATTTTTGTACCGCAATCGTAAGACGTTACGTTTTCATTAGTCGTTACCGTTTGCATGAGGGTGCAAAATTTTCTGAAATTTTCATTTATCGTTTACTGCTCGCTTGCGGATGCGGATGTTTTCTGTAGCGCATGCCGTAAGACCTGCATGCAGACAACTGTTTTCATTTGTAGTTAGTGCTGGCATGCGAGTACAGGAGTTTCCTATACCGCATGCCGTATGGCCCGCACATAGAGAACTGCTTTCATTTATCGTTACCGCTCGCATGCGGGTGGGGGAGTTTTCCGTATAGCATGCCGTAAGGCCCGTACGCAGAGAACTGTTTTCATTTATCATTACCGCTCGCATGCGGTTAGGAAGTTTTCTGTACAGCATGCCGTAAGGCCCGTACACAGAGAACTGTTTTCATTTATCATTACCGCTCGCATGCGGTTAGGAAGTTTTCTGTACAACATGCCGTAAGGCCCGTACGCTGAGAACTGTTTTTATTTATCATTACCGCTCGCATGCGGTTAGGAAGTTTTCTGTACAGCATGCCGTAAGGCCCGCATGCAGAAAACTGTTTTCATTTGTAGTTAGCACTCGCATGCAGAGAACCGTTTACATGTCGTTAGCACTCGCATGCGGGGTGCGAGAGAACCTATAAACTAAACTATACAGTTTGGTAGTTGGCTTTGAGAGAGTGGCTTAGGCAGACATACACGTACACATTAAAGACATTCGTGATCTTAATATATTTTTACATGTTGTAATAATAAAAACAATAATTGTAAATCCGGAAAACGTTCAGCTATGTACGGGAGTAGCGTTACTTATGACGGAGGTGAGTGTGAGCAGCGAGAAGGGCGAGGATTTCCTGCATTGCGACCGATTAAAATACGCCTTTAAAAGCACCTCAACCTTACTCAAGGTCCCAATTTAAAAAAGGTCGACAACTGTTGATGTTACCTTACTTATAACCATATAACCGTAAACAGAAATATAACAATCAGTGACGCAATATAATGTAGTTAAATTATAACCGAAACAGACAAATACACCGTTATCAACAGTAAATAACAATACAGTAAAGTAGAACCTTGACTAAATTGAGGAAAATGAAATTGACCAAAATAGTTCATCTAAAAGTGCACTGGTAGAGAAACAAAGTGAAGCAGGAAACGTCAAAATCCGGCATGGTTAGCTAAAAAAGTGGAATTCGAGTGAACTGTTCGATGATGCATGGATACAATGTTGAAAACACATAATATTATTACGATGCCGGTTAATGCTCTAAATTCGTGAAAGTGGAACCTACAACAAATTATTCGAAACATCACAAAAAGCTAGCGTATCCAAAGATACTAGTAGCTACCTACTGTATCTTTGGCATTATCATAACAGCTTCTTTGTTCTTGTGGACATGCCAATAATTGATCCTCCACTTCTGAAGATAGTATTACAAAATATATTTCTGAAGGATTAGGAACTACTTTCGCCACGGTCAGACTACCATTATTTAGCAGTTAAATTATGAATTAACAAAGTTGATGCTGATAAAAAATCAAAGGTTCTATTAAAAAAATAACTTTGACTTAAATAATAAGTACAATTACCAAAATTGATAAGATAAAAACAATGATGCTTGTGAAAAACACATTGAAAGTAAAAAAGCTTAAAAACAAACACAGAAATGAGATAAGACCGATGGCCGCTGAGATAACGAAGCTTGAAAGTAATAGTGAACGCAATGCCGACGGCTATTTTACGTAAAATTAGTGTCAGTGCGGACTGGAATGTACCACAACAAACAAAAAGGTGTAGTAAAGAAAACATAAAAGTTTAACATGTTTTTACGAGACAAATCATGGCTTTTTATTTCTTTATTTTGTTGTAATACCAGAAGAAACCAAATTGAATAGAAATAAAAAAAAGTGTATTATTATAAAAAGGTTGAATTGCATGAATGATGGTGTAATAGGATAAAGTGTTTTCCTTTAATGAACACAGAACCAAATTTTCCCGTATTATGTTGTGGATAGCCTATCTTTAACAGTGGAGGTCTAGGATAAAATTATGATAAGATTTAAAAGACTTAATTTTATAACCTTTTTAAATGATAATATAATTATTTTTCATCGTAAAGATTTGGTCATCGTCGGCCACGGTCTGTTCCCAGCGAACGTTTATTCGTAATTAAATATCAAATTAGATAATATTATAATAAAAATGCACTTTCACTTTCAAGTGTGCATTATGACCAGTGTGACTGGCGTTATTTATTTTTTCTTTTTATCAAAAGTTAAAATATAATTGTTCATTAATATCACGTTTATCTTGTTTGATGCTTTAATTATTTTATTATTACTGTTGCAGAATGTTAATCCTTAATCCAAATGTTGCAGTTTCGAAACTTGATGCAATCAATATTTATGCAGCTCTGACATTTTTCATTAGAAAATGATCGCTTTTACAATCAACGTAAAACATCATGAGGAAATTCCTACGCCAAATGGCCTTATCCAAGACTAAGAAGAAAAAGATGCTAAATAACAAAATATAATGATAATTCGTTATTAAATCAAATTGGTGTCTCCGATGGTTACCATGGTTAGTGTGAAGACATGGTTCATTTAATAAGATAGATAGCTTTTGTTTAACAATGCTAGACAACTTGCTAAACTATATGTAACTGCATGTAATGAACAAGCCAAGGATTGCTTATTTGTGTCCAATGCAGACAATATAACGATGACGAAAGATTGCAAGACAATTTGCAAGGCGACACGGCCAGACAAAATATAGATGATGTCATTATTGCATAGAAGCTTAAATTGAGACGTTTTATACCTGTAATAATATTGTGCGGTGTCACGTTACAAATAGTTTATTAAGTAGAAGTTGGTGCAAGAGAAATTCTACCAATTCTATTCCCCCCATACCGTAGCCACTATCGCTACGAGTACATATCAGTCATGAGTGTCTGATTCCAGTTGATGACATTTATGGACCACTTACGGTGTGACCTTTAACATGTCGTGCTAGTATAAAAAAATATGGAATGGTCTCCCTGTCAGTGTATTTCCTTATTCCTATAATCTTCAATTCGCTTGAAAAATCAAATTTACATGGCAGCATAAAGGCAGGTGACGGTGACTGAATACAGTCACGTACCGCTTACCATCAGGTAGGGACGATAACACTTGTCGAGA
The DNA here is from genome assembly GCA_910589645.1 of Tinea semifulvella. Taxonomy (NCBI): domain Eukaryota; kingdom Metazoa; phylum Arthropoda; class Insecta; order Lepidoptera; family Tineidae; genus Tinea; species Tinea semifulvella. Next base: position 12,374,047 of record OU342599.1, read on the forward strand.
ACAGTATAAAAAAACTCCTAAATTGAGAATTAATGAATTATCCATCTGACATTATAAACAAACCTATGCAAGATGATATCATGCTATAATTAGTGTAACTGTAGGTGTGTAATAAATTGATTTTACCTAGCCTATAATGTTTACGAACTTAAGTACAGGAATGTCAAAATATACATTTTGAAATAACTGACCAATTTAAGGGAGTCTATAATAGGTTCCGTTAACCATGGTTATTATATATAACCATTGTAAATTTTAAATTCAATTTTCTTTTACAGAAGGGCTTGAGGACAGGAATGCTCGCAATTATATCTACTAGCGTATTTGTCTCGCTAGACAGAGGGAAAATGTCAGTCTTCTTGGGACTATCTCTCTCTATGGGACGTCTCTTGAGGACATTTTTAATTAGTAAGTAGTTTAATGTTCTACTAGGTTTAATTTTATTATTTAAGTAACTAGGTATTTATTATATTTTTTATTTATGATTTTAATTATTTATTGGCAAATAAAACAATAGATAGCAAATAACTATGGATTTTATTTATACGTTATTCCTATTCTTTATTTGTCACCGAACGTTCCCACCGGAATTTGGTTAAGTCCATGATTACATCATCTACATTACATATTTTAATTTAATTACCTAACTAAATCGTGCCTGGAGATGTTATGTTAGAAGCGAAGAACAGAACTGGTATAGTAATGAATATATGTTGAAGTATACATTTTCGGATATTTTATATAACATAGTATAATATATATAGTATAACATAGGATAATTTTATTATTAACACTATTGTGCCGGATCGCGAGGTAGAGTAGTGGACTGTATATTGGCTTCCCTCGATGTTAGTAGGTGACGTATCCTCACGACCGGTGTAACGACATCATGCGGGGTAGACAGGGGGGTTCGTTGTTAAGATCCCGGACGGCCTCAGGCGGAATAAAACTCCATGCTTCAGGAAGGTCTTCTCAGGTGTCCTCGGGCTTGCAGTTCTTCTTGTTGGCTCGGCGAAATCGGAATGTCGGAACCGCAAGCCCGTCTGTCTTTTATAATACTCACTTGACCTCGATTTTGAGCTTACACGTGTTTGTCGGCTTCCTTTGCCAACACGGTAAGCCCCGCCCCCTATTAGAATAGTCCTATTAGATTGTTTACATTATAACCAATAGGGGACAGAATGCCCGCTCCGACCGAGATGTAAAGTCGATGGAGCGAGCACCAAAATTTCCTGCTGAGATCAAGTGAGCAATAAGACAACCCTCGAAATACTTTATTTATCATAAAAGTCCCTAACACAATGTCTGCATCTGAGCAGGGGGACTTACACAATCATTTTAAGCTGGGCTGACCTGGAATACGTCCTAGACCCTCTCCAGATCAGCCCAGGTACACACTGAGGCACCTGGACGGCTTCCAGGCTACCTAGGTCCTCACTAGGATACCTAGGCAGCAGCCGCGATCGACTTTCCTAGACTGGCCACAACAAGTCCGAGATCCTCTCGGGACCAGTCCAGGTTCCATCCAGGATACCAATACCCATTCTAGGCAGCCTAGGCACTCGCAGAGCTACCTAGCGACCTGAATTTACAATATTCCAGGCTGGCCAAGAATACACTCGAGACTCTCTCGTGGCCAACCTGGATACCCTACAATAAAACATCTCGTTTTATTATCACAAATAAGATTAATATTGTTATCGCGAACAAAGCGTACCTTCCAGGTACGGCGACATAGACCAAACGTTATCGCGAACAAAACGCATCCCTTGGGTGCGGCGGTAAAGACCAAACATATTACCGCGAACAAAGCGCTTCCCTTGGGTACGGCGATAAGGACTACAACACATTGTCGCAAACATAGCGCACCCTTTAGGTACGGCGATAATAAGCTAGGCTTGACCGAGATGACGTCATCACACCGTCTCTCGGCCAGGCTAGGGTCAAAAGGTTATTCTTTATTATCACACACAAATAAAAAACACACAGTAGTCATCAAATAAACACAAGTAAAAATACACAGTAATCGTCAAATAAACACACGTAAAAATACACTAAGAAAATACACGATTAATACACAATTATTATTATTTCCTGGTTACGACCAACGCAAATTCCTAAGCTATCACATAGCTATGTCCGGGCTACGACCACCTCTTTTGTTATTGTCTTATCTTTATCACTAGTAACTTTTATCACTAATTGTTCGTGATCGATAGGCGGCCGTCCCGTACATCCTCCCGCCGCACATCGCCGTCCGTCCTGGAGGGCCGATGTGTTAACTGCTGGAAGGGTCGGCCGGCTCCGCGCTTGCAATGATGACGAGTTTCTTCGTCGGTCGCCGCAGGAGTCCTCCCGCCGTCTTCACGTCGACGGCTCGCACGATGCCGTCAGCTCCCGGGAAACACCTCTCCACGATCCCACGTGGCCACGAGTTGCGGGGAAGGTTGCCGTCCGCTATCAGGACGACGTCTCGCAGCTGGATTGGAACCCCTTTTCCGTGGGGCTCCCGCCGGTGTTGCAGCTCGGGCAGGTACTCCCGGACCCATCTCTTCCAGAAGTGGTCGGCAAGTCGCTGGGCGGTGCGCCAGCTGGCACGGCCGATGAGCTCGCCGTCGTCAAACCTCCCTGGCAGAGGTACGCGGGCCGGTCCACTCAGTAGGAAGTGGTTCGGAGTCAGCGACTCCTCGTCTTCTGAGTTCACAGATACGTGCGTGAGGGGGCGGCTGTTAACGGTGTACTCCGCCTCGGCCAGCAGAGTAGTCAGCACCTCCTCCGATGGATGCCGCTCGTGTAGTGTAGTGGCAAGGGCCGTCTTCACCGACCTCACCAAACGTTCCCAGGCGCCGCCCATGAATGGGGCACCTGGGGGGATGAAGCGCCATCTTATGGCGCGGAAATTCGCCTCTCGCTGTGTGGCCTTCTCCGCAGCGTCCCTCAGCTCCTTCTCGGCGCCCCGGAGATTTGTCCCGTTGTCCGACCACATCTCGGTCGGGCAGCCTCGGCGCGCAACCATGCGCCGCAAGGCCATCACGGCGGAGTCCGTGCTCAGCGAACCCGCGAGCTCCAGATGGACCGCCCTAGTGGTAAGGCAGGTAAAGAGGGCGACGTACTTCTTCTGGGTCCCTCTCCCAAAAGTCACGCTGATTGGACCAAAGTAGTCCACTCCGCAGAAGGTGAAGGGTCGACGGTGGTGGCCCAGGCGACATTCGGGATGATCTCCCGTGGGCGGCGTCGGCGGCTTCGTCCTCCTGATCCTGCAGAGTAGACACCTGCTAATGATAGACCGAGCAGTCGGCCGGAGATGCAGAATCCAGTAGCGTTGTCTGCACTCATTGATGACCGCTTCGGTGCTGGCGTGGTGTAGATCCCGATGGACGCGCTCGATGATGAGACGAGCGACGTGATCCCGACCGTCGAGAACTGGTGGACTCTTCATTTCGGGGGGCACCTCGGTTACAGCCCCTATCCTCGGCCGAAGTCTGATGAGCCCGTCGACGATCACCACCGCCAGTGGATGCAGCCTGCTGGTCTTCAGAATGTCCCGTCCTGCTGCCAAGTCCTTCAGCTCCATGGTGAAGGTCTTCTCCTGGCTATCCCTCAGCAGCAGGAACTCAGCTCTCTCTAAGTATTCAATGTCAATTAATTTATACTTATCTTGCGGAGTTTCTTTTTTCAATATACGCGCAGAGTTATTCGTTTTAGACGGCCAATTTTTATCCGTATCATTACGGCGGTTTCGCTTATAGTGTGTTATCACTTTTTGGCGTCTACACAGTCCGACGAATTGTAACACTCTCGCGGTGGCTCGGAGAAGTCGCAACCAACTGGAAAATCGCGCACTATCCGGTAGGCATGTCGACGTTTCTTTTTTCGATACGGTGTTCACTCTTTCCTCACCGGTGTCAACGATTTCCATTATGTTCTCCGAAGGCCACGTCGATCTCTCTTGTTTGAGAAACTCCGGTCCATGAAACCATCTGTGATGTCCGGCGAAACCGCGCGGGACATCTCTCGTCGCGTCGTCGGCGACGTTCAGTTTCGTCGAAATCCATCTCCACTCTTCAATCCTGCTACCCTCTTCGACAGCTGCAAGTCGGTGTGCGACGAAGGGTCGATAATTTCGAGCGCCTTGTCGGATCCATGACAATACCGTGCGGCTGTCTGACCAGAAAATCTTCTCGGCTGCCACTGCATGTTCTTCTAACGTGGTGGTCGCCATCTTGGTGCCCAGCACCGCTGCTTGTAGCTCAAGCCTCGGGATGGAGGTCAGCTTGAGGGGGGCGACCCGAGCCTTGGCCAATACGAGTGTCGTATCGACATGGCCATCGGGCGACTCGGCCCGCCAGTAGAGCGCTGCGGCGTAGGCTGCTTCGCTGGCGTCCACGAAGATGTGGAGCTGAAGGTTTCTCGCGTCGCTGTAGCCAATATACCTTCGTGGGATTGATAAATTCTTGAGTGCTTTGAGATGGGTCATCCACTCGGCCCATTGTGCAGAGAGGTCGGGATCCAAGGCGGCGTCCCATCCAGTGCCGCGCTTCCAGACTTCTTGCAACAGCTGTTTGGCTCGGATCGTGATCGGCGAAACGAATCCGAGCGGGTCAAACAGGGACATCACTATACGGAGGGCCTGGCGCTTCGTAGGGGCCTCGCTCTGCATTACAGACGTCGGGACCCTGGCCATGTCCAAGTTGAACGCCAGGCTGTCATCGGTGGGTCTCCATATCAACCCCAGCACCTTCTCACTACTCGAACCGTCGGTGATGTCGACGGCTCGATGCTGGGCGGCTCCGGGCTCCATCCTCTTCAGTACGCCCGGGTCGTTGGAGGCCCATCGCCTCAGAGTGAAGCCTCCTCGCAGGTGTATCTTCTTCACATCCCTAGATACACGGATGGCTTCCTCGCTCGTTTTGAAGCTCTTTATGTAGTCGTCCATATAGTGATTTTCTTTTATCGCGGCGACTGCCTCTGGATGCGTATCGACGAACTCGGCGGCATTGCGATTCGTAATATAAATCGCGGTCGTTGGCGAATTTGTAGCTCCGAAGATTAGTGACGTCATTCTGTATTCTTCGGGCGCGGAGTCGTCTCTTCGGTCGCCTCTCCAGAGGTAACGTATTGCGTCGCGGTCTTCTGGCCGTATCTTCACTTGCATGAACATTTCCTGGATGTCAGCAGAAACAGCGATCCGGTGTTCTCTGAACTTCATCAAAATTCCAGGAAGTGACTGCAGCAGGTCGGGGCCGGTGAGCAGGTTCTCGTTGAGCGACGTACCTCCCCACCTCGCTGCAGCATCATGTACGATACGGAGCTTGTCTGGTTTCAGGGCGTTCACTACCGCGAAGTGTGGCAGATACCAGGTTCTTCCCGGTGTCGACGCAACAGGCGCCGGCTCCGCGTAGTGTTTCTCGATGAGAGATGCCATTTCCTTGTTATACTTTTCCTTGAGTGGCGCGTTCTTGTCTATTTTATTTTCAATGTTTCTTAACCTTCGTCGAGCACACTCGTAATTATTGGGGAGTGTGACGTTTTCTTTGTTCCAGGTTAAGGGAACTTCGAAGTGTCCGTCTTCTCTTCGGATTGCGCCCTCTTCAAGGATCTTCATGGCCCTCTGTTCTGGACCTCTCGTTGGCTGTCTCGGCGCTACGGTGAGCGACTCCAACTCAAAGTACCTGGCCATCTCTTGATGCATCTCACCATCGGCCCTCACGTGGTGGTTGTAGTGGACCCTTTGTCCCAGAGTGCGCGTGTGGGCGCCGTGCAGCACCCAACCCAACTCGGTGAGAGAAGCGACCGGTTGGGAACGCTTCCCACGACGTACCTGTGACGCTAGGAGAAGTTGCCAATTATCTTGGCCGATCAGCAGTCTCGGCTTGGTCTTCTCGTACACTAGTTGATCCCTGATGTCACTAAGGTGTCCGCACTCTTCGATGTCCCTGCCCGCTACCACCTGCGGGGACAGGTCCAGGTTGCTCATTGTCCTCGCTGTAGCCGTGGTCGACCCCGTCCTTCCATCGAGTCGCACTCTAACTCGCCGGGATGTCTTGGATAGCCTACTCTGTGAGGCTATGCCCTCAATGGCTAGGGGCTCCTCGGGCCCTCTAGCTCCAATCTCCCGGGCGAGCTCTTCATCGATGAGTGTCACAGTAGAGCCATCGTCCAACAATGCTGCAGTCCGCACCTCTCCCGCCGGTCCCGAGACAGTGAGTGGCACTATCTTCAAAAATACCTGGGATCGGCATAGGTTCCAGACTGAGGCCACCGTGTCTGTTCTCGGGGCGGCCTCTTCTCGGTGTAGCAGCTTATGATGACTCTCGCGGCAGTCGTTGATTCCGCACGACTGCCGTTCACATCGATGGTATCGATGGTAGGGGTTGAGGCAGCGAAAACATACCCGTTTCGCTGTTGCCGTAGCCCACCGCTCCTCAATCCCCATTTTCCTGAACTGTTGGCACGACGCCAGCTCGTGCCCCTGTCTGCACAGGCAGCAGTTCCTCTTCTTTGGGGGCGGTGTAGCATCCTGCGGCTCCTCCACTATCGCGACCGCGGTGTTCGCTCTTTGAGCCCTCTTGAGCGAAGGTTTCTGAAATCTCTTCTCTTCGTGTCTTGCATCGACTCTTCTGTTGTTGGGCCAGCCAATATTCTTACCTCCCATTTGTAGACCTACGAGCGCCTCATCGATGGGCATCGTCTCGGCGTATACTGCGGCTTCTCGCTTCATAAATGCTGCAACCAGGCTCACATTCTCGGGAGCTCTGGAGATCAGGTAGAACTGTGTCCATCGGTGAAACTGCGTTGTGGATAGTTTCGAAAGTACCTGATCTGTCAGCCTCGGGTGGTGTAGGTACCTTAAGCATTTGAGCGCCGTCGCCGCCGCGATGATGTTGTTGAGGCGGCTTGAAAACTGGACGATGTCCCGCGGTTTGTCAGAGATGTTCGGGAGGTCGAGTAGCTTCATCTCGTACACACGGCCGACTAACTTCGGTCGGGCAAAGCTGGTCTCGAGTCCCTCGATGATCTTGTCCGCTGAGCAGTTGGAGTACAGGAGCGCTTCTGAGTCTTCCCGTGCTCGTCCTGTGAGGCTGCTTCTAAGCCGTGACACGTTCTCCATGTTCGAGAAGTATGGTGCGGTGTCCCGGTATGATGTCACGAACACCATCCATTCCAGAGGGTTGCCGCTGAACTGCGGGAGTTCTGGAATCCTGGAGAACGGCATCTGGTGCCATGGCCGCTGCCTACCTTGCTCAAATTGCCCCTTCCGCTCCGGCTGGTTGTCTTCTGGGAGCCATTGGATGGCCTGGGAACCCTGCTGTCCGAAGGAGACCCTTCCCTGGGGAGGGGCCGTCGGCAGAGTTCGGTTGCATTGCTCACCTGGGAATGCGCTGGAATACTTCTCCAGATGAGGGCCCCTCTCCAGGGACGTGGAAGCTTCTCCTGGCTGAGAAGCGATGCGGTGCTCCCTGGGCGCCGCACTGGAAAACCTCTCCAGATGAGGGTCCCTCTCCAGGGACGTGGAAGCTTCTCCTGGCTGAGAAGCGATGCGGTGCTCCCTGGGCGCCGCACTGGAAAACCTCTCCAGATGAGGGTCCCTCTCCAGGGACGTGGAAGCTTCTCCTGGCTGAGAAGCGATGCGATGCTCCCTGGGCATCGCGCTGGAAAACCTCTCCAGATGAGGGTCCCTCTCCAGGGACGTGGAGGCTTCTCCTGGTTGAGAAGCGATGCGGTGCTCCCTGGGCACCGCGCTGGAAAACCTCTCCAGATGAGGGTCCCTCTCCAGGGACGTGGAGGCTCTCGGTCCAGGAGCAGGGCCCGCTTCGGCGATGCGCGCGGAGCGGGCAGGACAGAGACCGACGGACTCGTGGATCGGCAGTGGCTCCTCGGGACGTGGCTGCGTGGTCCTCGCTGAATGCTGTAGACTCCGGTCTACCCATTCTTCCACGTTCACAGATGCCTCGTCGCTGGAGCTTCCGCTGTCGATCCTCCTACGTTGCTTGCTTAAGAAATCTTCGAGTTCCGCTTCTTTCTTCATTATCTGAAGTTCTCTTCTTAATTTGGCTTCCCGGTCTTGGGCGCGCGTAGTCTTCACAGACACGACGGAGGCGCGCGAAGACGCGCGGGAAGCTCGCTTTGAAGGGACCCCCACGATGGTCCCCATGGTCGACGTCCTCAGCGTACCCGATATAGACGCCTCGGTCGACCCATGGGACCAGGCGGGGTCCGTCACTCGGGATTCACCCGATGTCGATGGCGTTGATTCCGATGTCCGGGGCCCGGATCCGAAGGCAGCCTCCGCAGTTGACTGGGCGGAGGGTTCTTCGGCCGGCACTGTCTTCCCCGTGAGCGACCGCGTAACTGGCATCCTCTTCCTGGTCTTCTATCTTCCTTCCTGAAGATGGAGTGTTCCGACGATTCCCCTGAAGCCGTCCTCTAGTCTTGATCCGGTTCCGAAGGTCCAAACGATGTACCGGATCCGGCTCCGAAGGACCAAACGATATCGCGAACAAAACGCATCCCTTGGGTACGGCGATAATAAGCTAGGCTTGACCGAGATGACGTCATCACACCGTCTCTCGGCCAGGCTAGGGTCAAAAGGTTATTCTTTATTATCACACACAAATAAAAAACACACAGTAGTCATCAAATAAACACAAGTAAAAATACACAGTAATCGTCAAATAAACACACGTAAAAATACACTAAGAAAATACACGATTAATACACAATTATTATTATTTCCTGGTTACGACCAACGCAAATTCCTAAGCTATCACATAGCTATGTCCGGGCTACGACCACCTCTTTTGTTATTGTCTTATCTTTATCACTAGTAACTTTTATCACTAATTGTTCGTGATCGATAGGCGGCCGTCCCGTACAACTATACGTTAATATCCGTTATTCCATCGAGAACATAAAGTATAGGATTTTGGACAGCGCCAATATTGGTGCGACGTAACGGAACTACAAATTGGAATATCAGACGTATGCTCATCTTTTCGATTCGATAACGTAGTTTATTGGAGCTACTGGACTAAAACAAAGATGATTATTAATAATTATATTGTAGGTTATTATATAATAATTGATTCCTACAAAATAAAGTAAAGTAAAAATCGTTTATTGAAGCAAAAGTAAATTGAGTTACAAAATTTGGTACAGGAAAAAAATGATCAAAACAAGTAAGCAAGAAAGAGATACAGAACTCTGCTCCCCAAACCATTATGTTGTATCTTGGGGAGCAGTCTTCGCTACAATTTTAGTTATAATAAAAATTTTTGTTATAATAAATATTTAGTAAACTTATTTGGTGTTACACTGGTTAAATAAATGTCGTTGTCACAAAAAGGCTATTAATTCCGAAGCTGGCGAATTATTTAGGTGTTGGCCAGTCGGCAGTTGGGAGTAAAAAACTTCATACACAGCACGTCGAAATCCGGCCTCAAAATACCATGCACATAACCTCTCATGCCCAGAGCGCTGACCTTGCAGCCACAATAGCAGACCCAATGTCTGCCAAAGCCAATGATCTTGGAATCATGTAGATGCAACATTAACGGGCGAAAAGGCTCCGCAAATAAGAGCGTTAATGCTTCATATAAAAACCACGAACGTATCAGATAGCGATTGCCCGACAATGGTCTATTTTCATACAACTCCAGCCAGGAGCCGGGTCATCCTAAAACGGGCCTTGGGCCACATTCTTTGCATAACCAGCATAGCGATTTAGAGAGGAAATGCGGGCAGCGTTCTTGCCACCATACCGCGCGGAAACGATTTGTAACTATGTATGTATTGTTATTTTTTTGTATTGTATTTTCATTATTTTATTCTTCCCAATTGCAAAGAATGTCAAGCGACATTATGTCACGCCTTTGTATATTTATGTGCAATAAAGTTTTAAATAAATAATAATAATAATAAACGAAAATAATATTTTGCATCTAAAAACAAAATTTAAGAACCCTTTTGATACGTTTTTTAAACCAAAAATAAATTTTAGATTTATTAAATGTTACTTGGGGTTAATTTAATTATGCAACTAATGCGTTATCCGTGGTTTCAAGATATTTGGCTAAAGCTACTGTCACCAGTATAATTTGCACAAACCAGCCTTTTTTATTTACATAATTAGAGGAAATATTATGGTTTAATTTCAAAGTAGTTAATCTCGTGTTAATCTAAAAAAAACCGTTTTCAACTATCTGCAAAAATTTGTTTGAATAGGTTTCAAATTGTATGGATGCGACAACAAGAGTATTTCACTTATTTTGGGTTTATTATATATAAACAGTGTTAGTGTATTAATGTTTGTATGTGGTGAGTGTGTATGTTTGTATGTAGCTTTGGACCGAACTTTTAGCTATTGTGTTTTTATATGGTCGTGTTCTACCAGGGCCTCTTATACCGACAACATACTATAATGTGTTGTGTGTTTCAATATTGTTGTTTTTTTTATTTTTTCATATATGTATTTCATTTTTTTACTATTTTTTGTTATTCTTTCATTGTTAAGCTGATTTAATAAAATTCTCTTAATATTTTATCTTATTCATAAACATTTTTTTTTCGTCTTTTATATTTATTTGCCTTATATTTTTTTACTGTATTTTTTATATAATATTTGTAATACAAGTTATTTTTCTCTCCTTTTTTTTGCATTTCTTAAACATATGCGTGTGCAGTGGGTAGAAGTTCGTACTAAGATAAACTCATCACTGTACTCTACTATCTGACGTTGCCGGTTTATATAATTTGTGGTTTACGTTGTTGGTAATGCATATAACAATTTGTTTGTTTAAATGTACATACTCGTATATATTTATGTGTTCCGGTCTGTTAATGAAATTAAAAAAAAACCGCATTATTTATATATTATTAATTTATTTTTTATTTAAAACTTTATTGCACTATGTACAAGAGGCGGGCTTAATGAAGCTAGGCATTCTCTGACAGCCAACCTTTGGGACAATGCAAGAGGTAGTTGCAACTGCCAATATGAAACATTTACAAATTAAATTAAATAGTTATTATATATACAACAATACATACAACTACAAATACATTATAAAGTAAAGTAAAGTATCATCACGACCGTTTCCCTTGCGGGGTGGTCAGAAACCACGCTTATAAATAAGCGGATTCACATTTAGGCAACTTTACTATAGCCCAATCATGATAAGTGGCAAGCTCGTCGATGTCTCCAGGCGTTCCAAACTCGGGAAATATCACAAATAAATTCAATATTAATTAAATGTTTACATTAATTAATATTTTTGTGTCCCGACTGGGAATCGAACCTGGTACCTCCGAGTCTAAATCCACGGACTTAACCGCTAGACCACGGAGGCAGTCTACAAATACATTATAATATCAATATACTAATAATACACATTATTATAGATAAACATGAATATATACTGCTTACTAACGCTATCAGGACCTATTTAAGAAGTATGAAAACACCAGTTTTTTGAAAAATTTTTTACTAAATAATTACTATTTTCGGAATAAGTGCAAGACTCAACTATATCAAAAAAATACTAAGAAACTAAGATGATAGAGAATAATTTAAACGAAACGTTTTTGAATATAATTAGTAAAGTAGCAAATATGTAATAAACTTCAGTCGGTGCTGGTTCGAAAGTTAATGCCACAACCAAAAGTGAAATTAACCACACAGTAGAGAGCATCTTGAAACAAGTACTACCGCGAAACTATTAGAATTTACCTACGCGTACTTACAACTACGAGTATCATGTACATCTCTACATTTGGAGACTCTTACATCTATCGTACACTGAACATGTGGAATACTCTCTCAGTCTGTGTGTTGCACCTTTAGCCAAATTATGTTTTTTTAGGCGCAACGTTAAATTGACAAATAAGTGGATTGCTTTATTTGCTGTCAGTTAGAAATGCGCGAAAAAATTAACTTATATAAAATAATGAAATCATTATCACGACCGTTTCCCTTTCAGGGTGGTCAGAAACTTTACTATCGGCCAAACATGACAAGTAAAAAGCTCGTCGATGTCTCCAGCGTACCAAACTCGAGAATATCACAAATATAGTTAATAATAATTAAATATATTTATTTAAATCAATAAATATATTGTGACCCGACCAGGAATCAATCCGAGTCCAAATTCATTGTCTGCATTTGGGATCACCTGTATATTCGTCGCAATCAACAAGATCTTATTTACTTGCCCAAAATAACACACTCATTGCTTCAATCATCTACTTTGCTGTCTACTTTCAGATTTAATATGAGTACTTGGCGTAATCCCCGACAAAAGAACCGGACATTTATTATTGGCACCCATAAAATTAACAGTTCTTATAACAACCCTATTCTCCGTATGTGTCGACTGTCTCCGTGGTCTAGCGGTTAAGTCCGTGGATTTAGACTCGGAGGTACCGGGTTCGATTCCTGGTCGGGAAACAAAAAAACAATTATTTATGTAAATGTATTTATTTACATAATATTTAATTTATTTGTGATATTTCTCGAGTTTGGTACGCTGGAGACATCGACGAGCTGGCCACTTGTCATGATTGGCTTATAGTAAAGTTGGCTAAATGTGAATCCGCTTATTTATAAGCGTGGTTTCTGACCACCCCGAAAGGGAAACGGTCGTGATGATACTTTACTTTTGTCGACTATTTAATGACCTTTTCAGCGATATTGTAAATCTAGATATAAGAAATACTTGAATGGTTCTTTTGAATATGAATAAAAACTATTTTAACTGAGAGCAATTGTAAAAACACGTTGATCTTTTTTGACATTTATTCTGACACACAAATTCACAATTCTCTAGAGGATATTTTTATTTATAGTTTAGTTTATTTTTAATTTAATTATTTAGGTAGCTTTTAATTTATATTTAATGTACTAATTAACTTCGATAAATAAGTAAATAAAAATCACAATATGTCAATTTTTACATATTACTTTTTAACAATGGGGTGTATCACTAACTTTTTATCACGACAGATGGCGCATGATAGATGGTACCTAATATAACTGTCAGTTGCATAGAAATGTTGTATTTTTATTACGAAATTTATTATTTTCTGGATATTATGCCGAAGTGAGCAGCTTTTAGGTGTACAAAAAATATGATGATCTTAAAATTGCCGTTCTATTAATAAAACCTTTTTTCTTTTTAGAGACGGGGTGTGCGCTTTTAAATTCGTCTTTTAAGATAGGTAACGTTAATTTAAAATTCATTTTTTTGTTATAAACATATAAAACTACGAAAACGTTTAAAAATGATGCGATAAAGGTGCAAAATAAGGTACCATTGCCGCTAGCGACATCTACAAAAAGCTTTTCCTGATACACCCATTAAGAAATAAAAAAACTAAATTAAAAATAGGTTCTTATTCGTAACACTAGACATTTTCAAACCAAAATAGTCTATTTAGGAGTAAACTAAAACGCTTTTTGGATATCCTTATAAAATAATTATTTTTTACTATTCTTATATCGACTTTTTGACTTATACTAATACTAGCTGTTTTACCCGGCTTTGCCCGATTAAGCGGCCACACGAAATTAATTTCGTTGCGATATTTTGATTTTGCCATATCTCCTAAGGCACTCATTTAATTTGCATGGTGGAAAGGAAAAAAAATATATTCATGAAATGCTTACGTCAACTAACATGAAATTTATAATATGACAATGCCTATTTACAGCAACTATAATTTTAAGATTATAATTATGTATATTTGGATTGTAATGTGCTGCTCCAAATACAAGCTATTTCCCAGAAAATAAGCTTTACGTTATATTAATTAATTTTTTGACATGTAAAAGCGTAGAATATTATTATATTTTTATATTTATTGACCTATGCCTACTTGCAAAATAAATAAAATAAAATAAAACGTATTTAAAATGATAAGGATTATTTATTTTATTATTTTATTTTATTATTATTATTAATACCGTTGCTTGCCACTTGTCATGATTGGCCTATAGTAAAGTTGGCTAAATGTGAATCCGCTTATTCATAAGCGTGGTTTCTGACCACCCCGAAAGGGAAATGGTCGTGATGATACTTTACTTTTTATTAATACCGTATTTGTGTAAATAGCTTTATAATTGTCTATTTTTTAAGTATTCAAATGGATATTAGTGTTATCCTTAAGAGATAGACATTCCATCGCTGACTTTTCTGTAGACCTATATATCGTAAGACACACAGAAGATACACAATTTCACCATACATAATTTTGTTATAGCTCAAAGGGTTTAGGGAGCGTTTTCGTTGTAAGCGACAATAAATATTATAATGTAGACGGATTATTGGTTTTCGACACCTCCAACAAATATCGTTTATGTATACAAAAACTTAATATAATAAAACCTTCCTCGAGAACCACTCTATCCATTGGTGAAAACAGCATGAAAATATGTGCAGTAGTTTTAGAGTTTATCGTGAACAGACATACAGACAGACAGAAGCGGCGGAGGATTTGTTTTATAATATGTAGTGATAGTGATAAAACTTAACTTTTAACACAAATTGTAATATATATATATGTTAATATTATTAAATAAATAATAAATAAATAAATATTTCCAGACAGGTCACACAGCGCCATCTAATTTCCGTGGTAAGCTAAGAGGCTTGTGTTATGGAAACTAGATGGTTGATAAACTACATATTATACATATAAACACCCAGACCGAGACAAATTATACAATGTACAACTTGACAAATAAAATCTTAAATGTTATAATCTTAATACAGTTAATTATTATCATCCAAATAATTTTCAATATAATGCTCAAGTTGTCCCAATGGTTGGCTAGGATAGAATGTCTAGCGGCATTATAAGCCCGCCTTTGTCTTTGTGCAATAAAGATTAATAAATAAAAATAAAATAATTATTCTTATAATTCTTATAGCCTGAAGCAACCTTTAAACAAACTCTGAAAAAGCAGTTGAGCAGGCAGTGGTAGACACTAAGCATAGTCATCAGTAACCAGTAAAACTGTTAACCTAGTGCTTAAGTACTGTAATAAGATTTGCACAATATTTCTGAAAGTTAACAACCGTAAAAAATTAGGGAACAGATTTGGAGAAATCGTTAAGAATAGAATATTCTGTTAATTTGTGTAAATTATCGATTAGAAACCTCAATCGTAATGATGAACCTTGATTCAAAACTGCAGTCAAGGTACTTTTGAGTTAATTTTTTTTTTTACTGCACGATGTAATGTGACCTCGCCACCTTATAGTAAACGGTGTTCTGTTTTTCGACTTTCCAAATGTTTACGCTGGCACGTCTTAAAAGGTGCAATGATCCGATTCCCTATAGCTTCTTTTCAGGAAGAAGAAAAAGAAAACAGATTTCTATGCATTCGTGTGTGGGAAAGAGAGAGGAGAAGAATGGTGTTTCAGGCTTTCGACCGACTATAGAATGGTTTACAAAGGAGGTCTGCTTTTTTTTTCTCGCAACAATAAGCTTACCATCCACCATTCTGCTGGTCACACAACCCAACCAAATACTATATAATTATGTTAATGCCGCTTTGAAAGCTCGTTCTATAAATGTATTCATCCAATTCTTTCAGTAATTGGTGCATATTGTTTTTGCTGGAATAGATCTCGCACCAACTTCCACTATGTAAAGGTGATTCTTGAACCCGTTCCTGATCATTTTCATTTGCAATACGTTAATTTAAAATTTCCATGAGCACTATTTAATGCTTAGAAAAAATGGTCACTAAGTTAGTTTGTATATTTTACATTAAAATCAAAATATCTTTATTCACGTAAACCTATTACAGGCATTTATGAAACGTCATTAATTTAATTGCAATTAAATTAAGTTGCAAACCTCTCTTTAAAACACTAAAAATATTACCGCTACCGTGTATGTACATTAGAGATGTATGTCGTTTCGTACATTCTCACCCAGAACACTTTAGGAAGCGTAGTGAAGTCATACCCAGACAAAAAAGAACCAAGTATAAAAAAATGTATTTAATATGTGTATAATAATATATAATAAGCTTCCTGACGAAATAAAATTATTGCAGGGCCCTAAACTAAAATTACAACTAACGAAATGGCTACTGGACCATAGATTTTATAGTGTAAAAGAGTATCTTGAGTGCAAAACAGGTTAATTAATATTGTTTTTTGTTTTAGTGTAGTTGTGATTATGATATTAGTATGTCAGTAAAGATTTGCACGCTTGCAGGTAGAATATATGTGAGTAGACCTAACCACTGTATTTATTGCAAATAAACGATATTTCATTTCATTTCAATTCTTTTAAATGACTACTCCTGCTAGTGGAACACTTGCTAAGTACCATCGATATAATATGTACGAGTAGATCGGCCCTAACTGATATAAAAGCGTAAGAATCTAATCTTAGTCGCAAAAGTCTATGAGTTCATAGTCGCAACTATTGGTCGATTCGTACTGTGCCGGTTTTTGACTGCGTTTGGTGTTGAATAGGCTTATATATATATATACTATTATATATGTGTTACTAGCACTTGATACTCCAAAGATTGTTATTATTAATAATACCCGATTCTGTGGGTTGTGCGATTGCAAGGATAGATAGCATTATTCTTTGTATTGTCCCAACCTACCAGCCTATCATCTTCTTGAGGTTAGCGTGTACGTAACGTGTCACAAAACCCTAAAATGGATATACATGAATAAAGATATTTTAACTTTGATTTACCACTACGATTACTGATTTACCACGGTGCGGTGGTGGCTCGGTTGTAAGAACGCGGCCCTTAAATCCTACAAAGGTCGGTTCAAACCCACCCGGCATGTACCAATGAGAAATACACTTTTCTTATGTACATTTGTCATAGATTTACAACACGGTGGTGTGCCTCGGAGAGCACGTTAAGCCTCGGTCCCGGTTCCACTAATACCAACTTGTGGAATCATTAATAAATTGTCAATGAAAACATTGATATCATATCCTCGCCAAGTCCAGCGTGGAGAGTGTAGGCCAAATTCTCCAGATATATGTTCTGGAAGGCCCATCTCCAGCAGTGGAGGTCTAGGACACTGTGTTCTAGGGACTGTAATGAAAAAAAAAATGAAATATAAAAGTCCTTACCTGTCCTTTGGAGATAATGAAGAACGTGTCGCCACGAGCTCCTTGTCTGATGATGTAGTCGCCATTTTGATAATGAGTCTCCTCCAAAACGTCCGATATTTTCATTAATGTATCCTCAGGAAGATCCTTGAAGATGGGTACACTGTAAATAAAGAAAATATAATTTTAATCATGACAGCAATTTCTAGCGATATGGTCAACGAAAGTGAGTTTGAACATTTAGCCAACCCTACAAAAAATACAGGTTTTTAATATGAATTACCTCTTACGAAATACTAGGTTTCCCACCAATAATTCATCAGTATGTTTTTTTAAATAGTAATGAAAAGGTGTGATAGATATGCCAGAACGTGTATTTGCTGACAAAAAAAAATACGAGAACACATTCTTTAATGTTGCCAGAAATAAAATGTTATTTAACTAGAAATATTTAAAATGGTAACATTATATGCGTTATGAGGTTTGGAGAGTTTACAGACTCGATAACATATCACAAAGAAATGAAATACGTTTGAAATACCAAATTAAAAAAAAACGTTTTATTCTAATCACAATTACTCGTACTTAGTCAATAATTAAAAAACGTGCTCTATCAAATTGATACTAAGTACAATAAATGAAAAATGCAGCACTACACGTGAAGTTGTTTACCAAAAAAATTTTGTTAGTGAGTAAAATTCCTACCTTTTTGTGATTGTTAAATCCAAATTTAGACTGGAATATATCCCGATTTGGTCGGTGTTTATGTTAAAGTTCAAAAACCTTTTTAACTACTCAACAGTTATCGTAACAAAACATTCGAAAAATAATGTATTAATTATCTCTTGTATCGTCTATAATCTGGTATTTATTGTATGTTAGTCAACGTAAGATTAATGTTACAAATAAAGGCAACCCATCACCACTGCTTTTGTTAGCGTATTTTATTATATAAGAAGAGAATTTTACTCGAATAGCAGATTGGTATACATTTATTTTTGCAACAAAGTTTTTTTTAATTATTAACAAAAAATAGTAGAGAAGTTCCTTGGAACCCATACGTCATGGTCGGAGCACTACATTGCATACCACAGCCATATCTTGCCTTCATGACTATACCTCTCACTTCAATCTGCTGACATCAATAAATAATAGATCATCCTTGAAACCCAATAAGATAGGTGGCATGGTTGCAAGAATACTTTCCTTAAAATCCTAAAAGGGTCGGTTAGTGAGAACCCCGGCGTGTACCAATGAGAAATACACTATTCTTACGTACATTTGTCATATATTTAAAACACCACTGTTTCCGTGCCTTGGAAAACATGTTAAGTCGTCGGGCATCATTCAACTAATACCAACTTGTGGAATCGTTATTAATTTGTCATTAAAAAATTACAGCAGACCCGTCTGGCCGTAGGTCAAATTCTCTAGAAATTTCTAGAAAGCCCATTTCCAATAGTGGAGGACACCAGGACTCTGTGTTCTAAGGGCTGTGGTGAAGATGATAATATGACGTTTTCATCTCAACGCGACATGTGACTACGGCCAACTTAAAGAAAAGCCGGGTCACACAGCTTGTTTAATTTGTAAATGTTAAACACAAAAGGCCAACCGACTATATAAAAAAAGCAGTTGAGATAATTAATAAGATTAATGCAATGAATGCGTCGACCCCGGATATCAATGCAAATTATATCAAGACACTGTTAAACAAAGTGTAAGGACATTTAGAATATAATAATTTGTATGAAATATGCAAATTTAAAATTTATTTTAGGTTGTACAGATCAAAGACAAAATTCTACACTCAATGGTTCCTTGTAATGACTTAGGAAGCAGAGACGTGGACACTGACAATGGGTCTAGTTTATAAATTCAAACTCAACGAGGTATGGAGCTTGGTGTTACTATAATGGACAGAATTCGAAACGTTGATATTCGACAAAGAACACTTTACTGTCATAATTAGCAAGCTGAAGTGACAACGGGCCGGACACGTCTGTTGCAGAGCCGACGAATAATTGGGTAAACGGGAGTACAAACCACGTCTGGGACGACGATGATTTAAAGAAGGTGGTGGGGGTTGGATGAGGTTTGCAAAAATCAGCCAGTGGCGCTCCCTGTATCCAAGAAGATACAGCCGCAGAAGAAGAGACACAGGCTGATAATAATGATGAAGATACCAAGCTATTTTTACATAATGTTAAATCTGCCGATAATGGAATAGCAAATATTAGTAATTGTCGAGTTGTGTACACAATACACTGTACACACAAAAAAGATACATATGTAAATATAAGTAAGGTATTCTCCGGTTTGTACAGTCATATTAAGATGGTAAAATGTGAACAATAGGATAGATTTGTTGCTTACGGAGATAAACGATGCATTTAAATGCTAACCAAAGCGAAACTTTGTGTGCAATTACGATTAGAAGAACGAATTTGTAAATAAATGAAATATTTATAACTGTTGACTGACCGCTGGACATTCTAAGGTTCTCTAGAAGACAATTGTCTTGTGTATCAGTGGCAAAGTGAATAGTCCATAAACTCTAAATTCTATTTTGTTATGCCTTGTTATTAATTCTCACAAATACTGCCTATCTTTCTACTGTGTTTTAGCATTATCATTAACTGCCTAAATAAAATTAATAATAAATAATACTTTCAGGTGGCTATTTTAGAGTATCTATGTTGTTAATCTTATAATTTGGACATTAACAAGCTACATACATCAAACATAAACATTGCATGCAAGTAATCGGCGCTGCAAATTAAATTTATTAAACATTAATAACAGTGTTTATTTCAAAATAATTACAATTAGGTAAACCACTAGTATCCTTGGACTAGAAAAAATGTCGTCGACATAGTTCTAGGACTAATGAATCCTGCAACTAAAGTCTGTTTCTTTACTGGGAAACATAAAATTGACAAATATGTGGATTTCTTTATTTCCCTGTAAGTTTTATCGTTGCAACTTTTCTAATTTACTACTTGGGCAAGTAGTCTATCTTAATTCTGATGTGCCTGGTAGGGTAATGCTGTACCATGTATTGTATCATAGCTCAATTTAAAAGGTTAATATGTTTTATTTTGTAAATATGGCTGCTTTTCCTTGCTGATTTCTTTCTCAGTCAGATTAAAGATATCACCTGAATCTCCTGAGCTGCTGGTCTTCTGCTAACAGCTTACTCTTTGGATCACTTTGCTGCTTAGTCTTTCACTAGCAGGAGTAGAATCATACAAAATAATTTAATTAATGACGTTTCATAAATGCCTGCACTAGGTTTACGTAAATAAACATATTTTACTTTGACTTTGAAATGCTCAAGTTAAGCCGAGATTAGCTATACGAATATCGACTCTGAAAAGTCTAACATTGACATTCATTAAAATATTTCTTTATATAACGATTGACTTAAATAAACAGACTTTGGCTGCTTAGTTTTAAAGGTTGCTCAATTGTTGTGCACACAATTTGCGAAATCACTCGTCACGTACTCGCTGTCGTCGACTTGCCTTCTGACATTTTAGATTTCAAACCTTTCACTGATAAACACACGATTTGCACATTAAACCATATGACAATGCACTTTACTAAAGTTGAATGTTGTATTAATGTAATTATAGAGGTAGAAATTTACAATCAGCAGAGTTTAAGTTATTTGGACTTTAACGATGCTTTCCATACTAAGCATAATTTATTTGGATACTTAAAAAATATATTTAAAAAATCTGTTAATCTTTTTTAATTGAAACCGGCTAAGTTATTCTCTTTGTAAGTATTATACCAGCACGTGTAGAATCGATTAAAATTATGATTCGTCGCATTACTGTAAAAGGTGCTATATATAAATGTATTTATGACTTTTAATAATATTATACACGTTAATATGATAACAAACATTTTTAATTTATCGCCCTAGTATCCATTTAGTATAAAAACCGTAAAATGTGTGGCAATGATAACCTAGGTCAGGATTGGGCTTGAAATACTAATAAAAATAATATAGTGAAACTACTAAGTAAGATGGAAATAATATTAATATAGCTATGACAGCTCGAGAATCTAATTAAAATTCAGTTCCCATATATCTTACAGGCCCCGGCTATGGTAACATGTTATATGCAGCAGCATTCTTTGTAATGTAGAATGATAAAATTCTACACGATCTTGACATTTTAATCCAACCACTAAGGTGTATATAGATATGCACATTTACGAGTAGTGCTTATGAAGGTTGACCTCTTACTAATGCGAGGTTTTAAATCCTTCTAAGCTATTATCGTATTAGTTAATACGTTTCGTGTATTAGCAAAGCAAATAACTAAGCTGAGCAACTACAATAATATAGAACAAATATCAAAAAGGTACTAAAATTTACTGAATATAATCTGTATGACAAAGTTGGTTATTAAACTCAACACTTTAACAGCCTACATACTCATAGGTATAATGAGAAACCTCTCAGAAACCATAACCTCAAATTCTCAGAAGTGAAAATGAGTGTCGACAGTGGTTTCATATTAACTCTTTAGTAACTGCCTTTCAGGTTTAGTGGTCTTAGACTGTAGACATAAACAACAATAACATTTTTCGAGTACGTCGAAGAGTTTGCCACTAGTCATATCTGCCAGTTTTAGCATCAAACCTCGCTAAGTAAAGACTAGAAACAATATCATACCTTTTAAGGAAGTCGGTGTATTCGGCCTGTCGTATGAGTCCAGTGCGCATCATGATGGTCTGGAAGCACTGGCGCTCGATAGCCCACAGTCGACAGTCCGTGGCGGCCTTGATGGTGGCCGTCCTCTTGCAGTTGTAGAGGATGGCCAGCTCACCAAACACCTTGCCTGGCAGCATCGTGCTTAGATACTTGTTCTCCCTCGACACCTCAACCCTGCCCTCTGTGAACAAATAAACAAAACACTTTAGCAACGAGCAAATTGAAACAAAAAATATTTCTTTAATATAATCGAGTTGTACGAGTTTGCCGCTAATAGTATAAGCAAGGTCCATAACAATAAAACTAAATGAAGTGCTTTCACAAAATATAATCATTGTTACTGGTAATATTAATATTTGACAAGTAAAATTGCTTTTAAAGTCAATCATCTTGATTACAATACATTACAGTTAAACATTGACCATTTAACTGTTCCTAGATCAAAAATGAAAAAGGATTTCGCAATCCCATATTTGTTATTACGGTTTACGATGCACTACCTCTTTGTTAAATTAAAAAACATCAAGTTCATTATGCTTTACTAGAAGTCAACGACCACTCTACAGAACACAAAGCCAAACCATTTATTCCATGTCTTAAAGTTTGATATGAATTTCAGTCTCATTAGGCTAGCTGTTAACAAGGTTTAGCAAAACTGTATTAATTTGGAAAACATCGTTAAATATACGAAGGTAAGGTATGAAATCCTGTGAGAACGTTTAATTATTATAAGGAACAATCAAAATAAGCAATCCTGCCTTTTGATAAGCCTGAGAACTAACACAGGTCCGTGTGAATAGTATTATACTCTATTGTATGTTAAATAAAACTTCATTGAAAATGTTGCAAATGTAAGTGACATGGGTGTTTGGTTTACATAATTAAGGGCTTGTAAATTATGGTATTATAAAGGTCGCTGGTTAGTTGAGGAAGGCAAAAGACCGTTTGCTAAGGCAAGCTTTGATGTGGCTAAATTAAGTAATAGAAAAATGCTTATTCTTGCTGATAATGATGATGTGAATAATAATATACAGAGTGGCCGTGACTGAATGACATGGAATAAGCAAGATGGAATCCTATGTGTCTTTGACAATAACTTCATTGAAATAAAGAAAGAAGAAATAAAATAACTTTATTTTCATCACAAAATAAGATTTTACAGTGTAGGTTAGTAATTAGAAGCCTGAAATGTGGCAAAGCAGCGGGAAAAGATCGAGTGCTCGCCGAAATGATTAAATACGGAGGTATACCGGTCTGGAACGCCTTCCACCTACTATGCAACCTTTGCTGGCAGGAGAGAAGAGTACCGGAGGACTGGCAGCAATCAGTCATCGTTCCTTTGTACAAAGGTAAAGGATCTAGATTGGACTGTGCCAACTACCGAGCGATTAGTTTGATCAGTTTGGCGAGCAAGATGTATGGCAAGATTCTCACGAAACGCCTGCAAGAGAAGACAGAAGGTCTTTTATGGGAGGCACAAGGAGGCTTTAGACCTGGAAGAGGATGCACTGACCAAGTCTTCTCGCTCCGCAATATCACAGATAAGTTTTTGGCCTTAAACCAGAAAGTTTTCTGTGCTTTTGTGGATTTGGAGAAGGCTTTTGATAGAGTTGTAAGAAAGAAGCTTTGGGACATATTGCCGGAGTATGAAGTGGATGACAAACTGCTACAGGCTAGGCCTGTACAAGGGCTGTAAAGCTTGTGTGCGGGTGGAGGGAGGTATGTCGCCTTGCTTTGAATCCCAAATGGGCGTCAAACAAGGCTGCGTGCTGTCCGCCAGATTATTCACTTTATATCTCGACAAATGCCTAAAAAGAGTGAGGGAGAGTGACTGTGGGATAAAAATAGGTGATCTTGTGGTGAACTGCCTGCTTTATGCAGATGATGCTGTTCTTATGGCATCGTCCGAACAACAATTGCAATCACTAGTCACAGAAATGAAAGAGGGATGTGCAGAAAAAGGACTCCGTTTAAATGCGAGAAAAACCAAGGTACTAGTGTTTGAAAGAAGAAGGATGACAACCTTGACGATAAAGATTGATGATGAAACGCTAGAACAGGTAAATGAAATTTTATATCAGGCAGTGTTTTCACTGCGGATGGGAAGTATGATAGGGATGTTGAAAGAAGAGTGAACGCGGGAAATAGTGTTAATGGGGCCCTGGGATCACTGATCGCCAGTCGAAATGTCAGTGATAAAGCTCGACTCGCCATACACAATGCCATGCTAATACCAACACTTATGTATGGAAGCGAGACGTGGATATGTCAGAATACGCATGAGAGTAGAGTTAATGCAGTAGAAATGAGGTCTTTACGTCGGATATGCGGCGTAACTTTGATGGACCGTATACGTAATAACGAAATACGCAAAAGGGTAGGTATAAAAGAAAGCATAGGTACAAAAATAAAGAAAGGCATGCTCCGATGGTTCGGGCATGTCGAAAGGATGAGCGAAGAGAGATTGACGAACCAGATATATAATGCGAAAGTTGTGGGTAAAAGAGGCCCTGGCAGACCAAGACTTGCCTATCATGATCAAATAAATAAAACATTAGCTGAAGGTGAATTAAAAAGCCATCGAAACAAGAGGGCATGTATGAAGAGGTTGATGAATGTCGAAGAAGCGAAAGAGGTATGTCGTGATCGTGACAAGTGGCGCTCAATTGTCTCTGCCTACCCCGCAAGGGATTTGGCGTGAAGATATGTATGTATGTATGTAGGTTAGTCGTAGCAGGTGTTAATTAATTTAGTACTAAACAGCTGAGTTTGTGGAGCTACATTTAACAAAAACACAAGTGTGGCGACAAATAGGAAATCAGCTCAGTATAAGCTGCAGCTTTAGCTTGCAGCACTCATTTTCTGCTGATGCCTTTCTTAAATAGTCACGGTCGCTGAAGCAATGTTATATTGAAAAATTAAAGAGATAACAGCAGAAACTAAAAAACAATACAGTATTTAAAAAAAAATATATATATATATATATATATAAATTATCTTCTTAGTTTTAGTATCTTTTTTGGTTTTGGAATCAATTGCAATTATGACTCGTCACAAATGTCTGTAATAGGTTTATGTAAATAAATATATGGTTTTTTTTTTATAATTTAAGTTGTTGATGCAATTGTAAAATTGTGCATAATTAACTTAAAAAATAATGGGTTCGTTGATTTTCAGTACAAATTTTAAATGTCCGACAATTAAATATTCAAATTGTATTGTTTTAAGAATTAGAAAATGCAGCCGCGAAATCAACTTTAATAAGTTTTGTCTTGCACGCGATTTGCTTGTGCCTTTTTACACTAATATTGTTCGCTGCTCAATAAGAATTCGTCTTCATATTACCGTTTGATCATAACATATACTTACGTACTGATGTAGTGCATAATGGTTTTCTGTCGTATTTTATCGGAAAAATACTCTCAAATTAGATTCAGTACCATTTGACACTAATATTTGTTATTTATTTATTTAAAAATTTTATTGCACTATGTACAAAGGCGGACTTAATGCCGCTAGGCATTCTCTGACAGCCAAACCTTTAAGACATTTAGACAGTATAGAAAACCGTTAATATAGAAAAAAACATTTAATTAAAGCTTCATAGAAAACAGTAAATTAAATTATAGGAATGAAAAACCTTCAGTTAGATGCATAGCATAAATTTTTTTGTTGCATAAGCCGTGCAATTTAAATTTGGTCGGCATTCTAAATGACCTCGGTACACCGAGTATTAGATTTTATTTGGACTAAGTAATTTTTGTCTTACAGTTAATGATAGATAATTATCGCAGGACATGTTGCGCGATTTCTAGCGTTAAAGCGGACGCCGCAAACCGAAAGTGTTTCAAGGCGATTTACTTGCAGCTAGTTGAAAGTTCAATTAGTATTACCATAATATACAGTTATCTAAGTTACGGAAATAATGTTATAGTAACCGAAATATAGGAAATAAACCTTGTGCGTACTATCATAGATTTACAATAACATCGTTCTTACCTCGGGAGAACATTAAGCTGTCGGGTCACAAATTGTGGAATTGTTAAGAAAACTTATACCCGTCTGGCCAGCTTAGTGAGAAAAGGACAAATTGTCCAGAAATAGGTTCTGGGAGACCAACTCTTCTGCTCTGTGTTCTAGGGTACGTGATGATTACAAACCAAAATTAAAATAATAGTTATTTGAGCTAAATTTTAGGCGTAGAATAAAAAGTTCAAATTAAAATACCGTCGTAACGCTACATATTAACTATTAACCAACACTTTAAGTAGTGGCATGACATAAAATCGGTCTGTAATGTCGACATTACAGAAGTTGTTTATTTTATCACACATGCCTCCTATTAGCCTAGTAACACAACTCAACTAATAATAAAGGAAGATATTTTAATAAAATGTGTCATACTTTTGCAGGAACCTTGATTCCATTACCGTAACTAGCATCTATCTTTAAATTTTGACACCATATTTATAACAATAATCAGATAGTAACTAAGATAATGTACAGCCAGCAGTGACTTTGACACTTTTGAGATTAGAATATTTACCTGGTGTTGTGCGTGCAGTTTCTTCACGGCTTGGGTTTTCTGATTCATTAACATCGAGCGAAATTCCAGCATCTAACGTTTCCGTAGACGTGCTATCTCTTTGGCAAAGATTACCGGTTCTTCTTTTCCGTATTCCATAAGTATGTACAGGAACGATCAACTTCGGACGAGGGATAGAGAAATCAGAATCCGACCCACTCGTTGAACTTTTAGCACTTCTAGAGAAGCCAATCGTCCCATTAACAGGTCTAAGATCATCTTGATGTTTAGCAGGAGCCGAGGACAATGACAGAATATCATTGTATCGGTCATACCTGTCGTCACTTTTCAGTCGCACTGTATTGTATAACTTTCCATATTTGTCTCGTTTAATTTGCTTAACGACACCGTTTGCGGTCCGATAATCACTTTCTTTTCCTGAGTTTGTGACACTGGTGCCATTAGTTAACGGGGGCAGGAGAAGATTTTTTGGTTTACTGCCTTGAGCATTGTCATAATGCATCAATGTGAGTTGCTCGCTTGGCGATAAATTGCGCTTCGGTTGTATAACGGTAACATCTTCATATGGAGCATTACCACTACTTTTTGGCTGAACTACATCTAAATAGGCACGCAGCGGTGCTCTGGCTTCGCTTTTGACCCTCAATGATTTTGATCGAAAGCTGGGCTTTACTTCGTCAATACGTGTATTCCGGTCAATTACTTGCCGCGGCGTATATTCAGGAACATCGTCGCATGCTGATAATGGATCATTAATTTCTCGCATGTATAAACCGGAATCTTCCGTTTGCTGGTCAGTATCTGACGATATACTATTGCTTCCAGACCTTGATTCATTGGGATTCAAATCTAATGTAGCGATTGAATTTATTAAATGATACACAGTGTCGTTGCTAAATAGCGAGGTATTACTATTTTTATCGTCGCTATGTAAGTGGCTATTTTTTTCTTTATTATTGTCTTTTTGTAGCTGCTTTAATTTGTCATTATCAGTGTTGTTACTTTGCTGGCTGACTCTTGAATAGTACTCATAATAGGATTCTGAGGATGGGTCTGCGGGGACGGGTCCCGGGTCGGGAAGTGGATAATGGTTTTTTTTATTGTCTACCTTCCTTTGTCTGTGGGCATATTTAAGCGAATCTTTACGTTGTGGAGGCTTCGGAGGATATTTATGTGGTCCAAAGGATTCGATATCCCATTCAGTAAAGTTTCTTCGTTTCACTCTCCTAAGTGTCGATGGCTTATATCCGTTCGGCATGTCTTTAAAACTATAACTGTGCTTAAGTTTAGGTTGAGTATTTATTAAATTATTATTTGCTCGAGATTTTTCTTCTATATTTTGTTGATATTTGGCTAATTGAGATATGTTTTGAGATACGTCGTTATTTCTTACTGTATATTGGTCATCGACATAATCCTTATGAGCATTTTTAGTAACATCTCTGCACGACTTACTTCTAGATATTGAGCTATACTTAGTATTTCCCTCATTATTGTTGTTTTCATTATAATTGCTAAGGTTTCTCGCTCCAATCCAATTCGCAGCATATACAAGGTCCATAGTTCGGTCGTTGATGGAAAGCCACGGGTCCTCCATGACCGCTTTTCCAGGATAATGCTTAATTTTCATCTTGACGAGACTGTTAACTTCCGGCACTTTTTAAAGTTACGACTTAATGTAATCTCCACAAATGTTGAATTCGGCTGCATTTTTTGCTGTTAATAAAATAATTATTTAATGCTAATTATGTCTTAAAATCTTTTTAAAATTCTTGTAACTACCATAAGACCACACACTCGTACAAAATTGGCTATTCTATATTTATTAGATAATTATACAACAATATTGTAATTAGACATTCATACGTCTAGAGTGGACAATGCTGGTTAAGTTAGTGGTAATATGCTAATCGGTGGTCGCAACGGAACTCAAACATTGGAACGAACGGCATAGTTTATTATGTAAATTAATATGCATTTATACGGTTTCAATAAATCAATAAGGTAGAAAGTCTTACTTTTTTGCAAATACAATAGATAAAATCTAATAGACTCACTAGAAATTTCGTATGGAAATACAATAACTTGTATGTCTTAGATGACAATCAGGAGTGCAAAATAAAATCTCGTATTCGTAAGAGCTTAAAACCACAACTGCGCAACAACGGATGCGTCACGGGAGGCCACACATTGCACAAGAACTGGTGCCGTGGCCCAAAACTGTCCGGCACAAGGAAACTGTAACTGGGCCTTAGTAGGCGACTCCGCTGAGAATTGGACGCATGTAAATGGAATCACGTTGCATCATAATTAGATAATGGGGCTGAGTACGAGTATGGACCGCTAACTCTGGCACTCCGGTTCCACAATAACGAACTAACTTTCACTGGCAATTTTACACAAATAGTTATGTTAGGGCTGTTAGCGCGCTGTTCTTCAATCGCAGGTTTGAATCCCGTCATATACTAATGAGAATGCACTTCTCTTACGTACATTTATCGTAGTATTACAACACTACCGTTCCCGTGGCCTCGAAGAACAACCAACCTGTGAATCGTCATCAAATGCTAGTTAAATTCTTTATTTATATCTGGTAGGCCCACTTTTAGCTATGAAGGGTTTAATATAGAATGGCTTATCACAAAAATAATTTAACATCAGAAGCAAGGTACAAGGAAATTAAATCAATGCAACGTGCAAAGTAGCAATCATTAAATGCATGATTGAACTACTTAATAAGACGATTTCTATAAAGTAACACTGGCCGGAAACCAGTTTATTGGACCACATATTCATCCAGCTGCTCAACTGATACGTGATAAAGCTTCTCTTTCTAGAATGGTTTTCAAAAAAATAAACAAAATCCTTTTAATATCTTTGCAATCTTTGTTGTTAAAACTCAGAAAGGATTATTTATCTAAAAGTTTAAATTCAGATTGGACCGATAATCTTAAAACTTAATAGCCTTTTCTAAACAGCATGAAAAACGATTTATTACAACCAAACGAATACCAATATCGATAGCCTTCAAAACAAACTTGACACCAATATATATTGTTTTTTTTTAAGTTTTATTTTCTTCAGCGTAGCTATCGCTATAAAAAAATTGAAGATACATAACAGGCGAAGTCAGGGCATACAACGCTGGTATAAACATAACAGTACATAAAAACAAAGACGAATTAGCAATAACAATGACTTCAACAGCTCATTCTAAACATTAACTTGATGATTCGTAAAAATATTTATTAAACAGATAACTGTAAACACAATGGACAATACAATACAGGAACATAATAAATATATGCATTCCCAAACAACGTTCAAGGAACTCTCGATGAACCCATTCTATGAACTGAATTTTGATGTATTTATTATCAGCCTGATGAATCACTGTTTTGGTTTGTTCAACTTATTAGAGTCAGTAAAATAGATTGACGTGTAATAAAACGAGTCATCTTAGTGACTGTATTTTTAACTGGGTACTTTTCTAAGAAGTTGTTTGACAAAAATATTGTAGACAAGAGACCGCGTTAAAGCCCAATATGTTGCTCTGACAAAATTTGCAATACACTGCAACACGTATGTAGGTAGACGAGGTCCTGTACGCCGCAGGCCCCACCAAGAATATCGAATACTATATTCATCTCTACAGCTTAATAATTAGCCCTCAGACCCCGGGATTACGCAGCATCATACGCGAAAAAGTGGTCCGTGGAAGGGGTTGTTTAGTTAATAAAATTAAATTAAGTTTATTCGTAGGAAATATAGCAACGAGTAGGTGTTGGTTACAGTTTACATAGAATCGTATAGGATATGCATTTCTAGAGGTACGAGTAATATCAGTAAAACAATGCAAGGAGGTTGAATTTAGCAAAAATGGATGTCCAAATAGTAATGACGATATGTCGGAGCATGTCTATCAACGGTCTGATGATTCTAGTAATAGTACAGCATATTAGTGAAGATAATATCGATAATTGAGCCAACGGTAATGCACAATTTTATCTATTGTTACATGTTGGTGTTCAGTACAAAGGCGTATCAGATAGTCACCAAACCGTACAAGATCGTATCAATAACTTTCTAAACACACGATTATGTCCTGTGATGCTTCGAATAAAGAATAATGGAATAAGTAGTAAAGTAACTGACAACGTCCTTTTACAGCAGCATCTATATTTCAACATCATCATCAGTCTGTCCACTGCTGGATATAGATCAATTTTACACGATCTTATGCCACCCCCATCCAGCCTCTACGAGCAACTTTTTTCTGGTCATCTGTCCATCTGGGGAGGTCATCCCACTCTGCGCCTTCCCCTACGTGGTCTCTACTTCAGAACTCGTCTACTCCAACGGATATCGGTTCTGCGACAGACGTGTCTGGCCCATTGCCGCATTTTCAGCTTACTAATTTTGAAGGCCATGTCAATAACTTTGGTTCTATGACGGACTTTAACAATCAAAAAAATAACGTGCATAGCTTTCTTCTAAGCTCACTGAGCGACCTGAAACCTATGGACCAGACCCACTGTCAGTGTGACAGTATGACAATACTGGAAGAACGCATTTGTGGAAAACTTTCGTTTTCAAACACTGTGGTATATCTTATAAGAAGACTTGGCGCAAATTTAATAGCACCTATAATTGGGTAGTGTTATTTTATATAGTTTTTTTTAGTAATGACGATGGCTATTCTTTGCACTAATGGTCATTATTTTGCTGTCCTGCCATGATTGGGAAACTGATGAATTATATAACTGACAAAACCAAATGTACTTAATGTATCTCATGGTGAATAAATGAATTGAATTATAATTATAATTGCATTGACCGAAACATCGGGAGAAGTATGTCTCTGAAGTTAATCGTTTTAATAATTACAGTGATGATGGTGATGATGATGACCATGTGTTGGACTGGAGAGACAGGCTGATGATCTATATATAGGACTCCTTCAAGGTTACCCGCGGTCTGTTTTAATCCGTGTCATATTTACACTTAATTAGAAGATCATTTTGCAAAATCGTGAAATACGTTTACGAAAAAACTAAGGGCTGGTAACTGAATCCTTCCTTAGTGGCATTTGTGAATTTAAAAAGAAAAAAATATAGGAACTTAGCCATTTACGTGAACCAATGTCATTAAAAAGTTACGTTATATTAAAAGTCTAAATACACAATTACACCAACTTAGGGATGATTTGACTGCGAGAGTATGTATTACTAAAATGCAATCGGCCAAGCGTTTCACTAAAACACTTAAATTTTACCCCACTAGGGTTTTTAAAAGCCCTTCTTCTTGGATGATTACATCATCTATGAAATCTACATCCCAAATTTCATGACCTTGTAGTTTGAGTAAGGCGATGTTTAACCAGTCAGGATCGTGATTTTTATAGGTAGCAATAATCACCTTTGTATCGCCTATATTCTAAGTGAGCATTCAATTCTTCGATGACACAGTAAAAATAAAATGCCAAATTGTAATTTGTTCACATAGATGTGGCAGACTTAGAAAGCTCAAATCTGGAACATTAATATTCTTAAACATCATCACTGTGAAGAACACGTTCCGAAATACTTTCACGACACATACTGCACGCAACAGCCGGTAGAGTGCCAGTAACCTTGGGATAATGCATTTGCATCAAATCTTATAAGTCGATTTAAGATTTTGGCAGGTAATAATTACACTCTTATAATCTCATATTTTACATTCTCGTAGTCAAACCTATGTTGGTAAAAGTTGGTACAGTTATAATTGGTAAAAGACGAGTTTGATGTACCTATAATTTGCAACAGAATTTTTTAAATGCACGTTTTATTTAGGTATATGTTACAACAAAAGGAACTTAACACTTTATAAGGATTCAGAATATAATGCTGTAGGTGTAGTTACAAAGAAGACTGGTCGCAGAGTTCGTAAAAATCAAAGTCCTTGAGACAATCCCTTTCACCGAAACATAACAAAGTCGACTCAAAGTGTTCAAATTACCAACATTGAGAATGAAATCGATTGTGATGAACGAACTATATTTTAAAATAAGACCGAAGTGAAACCTATTTACATCCCAAGTGAGTGACAAAAAACTCCTACCATAAGAAAACCAAATAAAAGAAACTGTATAAAAAGTAAACTAGAACCAATTAAGTTGTAAGTAAAGATGTTAAGACATAATTAAATTTTGATGATTTGCAAATAATATTTTTATAATCAGGAGCTGAGATAAAACGACAGCTGCATCTTCCTTATAAATAAACGTAACTCTCACATTTGACACAAACACAATTATTTTAACAACACAATGATGGAACAAAATCTAAATTAAGTAGAAAACAAACACTTGAATGTTTTGTCTTTGTATCACACACAACTCGATCGCGACTATTTTAATATTCGAGACGCGAAGTATGGAGCCGTGGCGGCCAATCACAACAGCGCCGCTCCGCTTACTGACGGACTGTTCGGTCCTGCGCGCACGCATACTCTCGCGTAACCAAGTGAGACAGACATACGGGCTTAGACAGAGACGGAACGCGGTACCTGACTCGTCTATTGAAGTTTGATGTCATAAAGCATAAAGCACACGCTAAAGGTAAAGATAAAATTATTCATAACGTTTGCTAATTATATTTAAACTATCTTTTATATTTAAATAAATTAAATATCAAAAGTTCATGTTCAATAACCGTTATACAAGTTCAACAATGTGGACTATTATAACGATGTTTTCTAAAGACGTAAGTATCTATTTAAACATATGTTTTAAATTTACGACGTCTCACTACCACATAATAACGTAACTAACGTTATTATTTGGTAGTATTAGTTTAAAGCTGATTGAAATTATGTTAAATCATTTTAGGTAAATTAGAAGTGTGTCTTTTGAGCACATATGTAAAAGAGAAGACTATGTGAAAAACATAAACTATCACAAAGGTAAACAAAATATAATTCCATTTTGATAAAATAGTAATTAAAAGAGTAGAAAATATGTCGCCAACAGGTTCTAAACATAATGTTTCTGATTGTAGAGCAGCAAATAGTAAAGAGGACAAGGCATTGTGTTAGATTCCGTGACTGTATCTTGCCCAAACGAAACAGCGAAGGCTGCGCTTGCGACCTCTAATTCGTTTTTCACAATAGAACAGCGTTGAATGGCCTGTAAGTAGACACTTAATTATTGTATGAAAGCTTAAAGGATTCGGAATGTAAAAACAAAGGGAAAAGAGACAATTAGAAATTGAAACACCTTAAACCATTCAGTGGAGCGACTCTGAACACAACCGCATATGTTTGTCTTCGAATGCGCAGCCACGCGCACAGATTTGCATTCCGTAATAATAGACCAAGACCAGTCGGTTCACGGATCGAAAGTTCAAGTAAAAGTGAAAATGCTAATCACTACAGACAGATTCAACCCGAATGCTTTCATTTGTGACGTAAATCTGTGGTCAACAGAAATAAAATTGCATAAAATTTATAATAATCCGAAGTTTACTTTCACCTGATTTTAGGGAAATTTTGTAATGATTATGATGGTTCAAATTTCACATTGTGATATTATTAATAAATGATTGAAGAAACGTGTTTTTAAGCTATGTTGTGTTGAGTTATCTTTAGATAAAATTATTTCAAGTAATTCGTTCTACATTCTTCTTACTAGCCTAACAAAGCAGATGCGGGCCTGTCCCCTAAGTTTAAATTGAACCACCCGAACAATGAATCACTCCTGTGGAATTATAATTAACCATATGGATGAAGTTTAAATTACTTTACACACTCATAACAAATTATTTGATGCTGTTGATGACGGTTAATTAGATACTTTAAGAGAAATCGCAAGATACGGACGGTCACTTCAGCAGAATGTATGCGACGTATAAGAAAATGTTAACCGGCAATTTAAAAACTAAACAGACAAGTTACAAGCACATACAATATCGGGACAACTCGATGAAGTCGTATTGTAAAGTTGTTCCAGTAAAGTTGAGAACTGGGACGTGCAATTAACACGATCGATAGAGAAAATAATTTGTCCAATAATGAGCTGTGTTCGATGAAGCGTTTATTTTGCAATTGATACATTGAAAACTTATATGACAATCAAATAGATTGTGGAAAGATAAATTGCAGATGTGGTTTACGATTCCCACAGCTTGAAGATGGGTGTCATTAAGGCCATTGAATGGTTTCTCAACAATATCGTCACCCTAAGTGAGTGGAACTTACTAGAAAATAATGATAGCTTTGATAGCTATTTGATTTATGTTTGAACTAGCTATTAGACCCAGCTACGCCTGTAAAATATAGTGATTGATAAAAATATATTAGATATATTTATAGACACTAAATACCGTGACCGTGTCTCATTTCTTTATCAGATAATAATCTAGTATTTGAATGAAATACTATATAATACTAAGAAGAAACAAATCGCTAACAAAAGCAACGTTGCTTTTAACGGAATAGGTTCGTGCCTGTATAGAATTTTTTCAAGATATCTACCATTTAAACTACAAGCAATGTCGATAAATGCTGAAAAAGCATTTATAAAAACTATAAATGCAACATCAGTTTAGTTGTTTTTATAATTTTAACGGGTCTTTACGCGATTTACCTTAGAGACATATTTCTCCCGACGTTTCAGGCAAGTTGCATTGGCCGTTAAAATTATAAAAACCTATTAGGAATATGCGCGAAAGTTTAAAAAGTTTAATCAGTTTAGTTGTTTAATTATATTTTGTATTTTTTTTTTTTTCTCTATAATGTCTCCAAAATTATTATTAATGCATGTTAATCATGAATGCCTTTGTAAGCAAATGTATCTAGGTTTTTCCGTCAATGAATGTTTTTATTATCAAGTTAAGATTGTTTTTTGTTATTATTATTATAACTTCAAAGTTTTGATAAACTAGCTTGACTTTAGCCGGGAATCAAACCCGAATATTTTATGAAAGATTTTACAGTTTAAGTTTGACATTACTTTCTATTTGATCCTTATAAGCTAGTGTAATAAAAACATTACATATTTTGTAAGCGATAATGGACTGTAAAGAAATAATAAAAGTCATGTTGTTCACCAATTTTAATACATCAAACTATATACATATCTTCACGCCAAATCCCTTGCGGGGTAGGCAGAGACAATTGAGCGCGGTATTCGGTAACATCATTGAAGCAGTTTAACAACAGTTCGAAAACAGCTGGAAGAAATAATTAAGTGAAGGACCCGTTGACGAAACGTCTAAAATACGGGTGTTAGACTATTATGATGATTTGTTTGTGATCACAAAGTTGGTGAATTTGGTTATATTCATTTGTTTAGATGTTAATATTTGTAATTTCATTTAATGTGTGCGTGTATCACTTATAACTATATAAATAAGCCATTGTTTCTAATTAGATAAACAAAAGTGTATTACGGTCGTTGATAATGTTTCAAATGTTTTAGGTCAGGTCATTCCTATCTTGTATATATCTGTTATCTTCGGTATTTATTTTAATATTGTCGTTCTGTTTTCAATAATAACTTGTTTGTAGTAATTTCCCTGTTTGATATTAAAGTACTTTACTGTTTACGTTGTTATTTCTGCAGCTCTTATTGTGTAAATCCAATACTTACCTCAAAGAACAATTGAGATAATAAGGTTGAGTTTAGTTTTCTGGAATACTTTTAAAATGTAACTACAAAAATAGTAAAGTATC
This sequence comes from Tinea semifulvella, assembly GCA_910589645.1. Taxonomy (NCBI): domain Eukaryota; kingdom Metazoa; phylum Arthropoda; class Insecta; order Lepidoptera; family Tineidae; genus Tinea; species Tinea semifulvella. The sequence goes on from OU342599.1 coordinate 12,410,136, forward strand.
ATCACGACCGTTTCGCTTTCGGGGTTGTCAGAAACCACGCTTCTAAATAGGCGGATTCACATTTAGCCAACTTTACTATAGGCCAATCATGACAAGTGGCAAGCTCGTCGATGTCTCCAGCGTACCAAACTCGTACATATATAACCATATGCGTGTCGCGAGTTTAAACGATGGAATCATCAGTCCCTATCATTGGCAAGATGATTTTTACTTGATCCAGAGCCAGAACAAGTCAGAGCAACAATTGGCACGCTCTTTCGTTACCATTTTTTGTTTGCTGCCCAGCCGTTTTTAGTGGTTGCTGTACTCTGCGCAGTGGATTGGTGTACTAGGATATTTAGGTGGTCAGCCAGACACATGGTCATCACAGCCACAGATGGTCATGACTAGACCATCGCTTGGGGCTTCCTCCTGATGTTTCTTTACCGTCTACTTTTCTGGATACTAAGAGTTTATCTTGATTGTCGGCACCTCTTCTACAATGTGGCCTAATATTGCAAAATTCGGGTAAAGCAGACGGCAGACACTATCTGTTCCTTGGCAAGTTTGAGCTTTTCGAGCACCGAAACGTTAGTGCTTCGGCGGTCCAGTGGATTCTGAGCAAACCACTGACCACATCTCTAACGCATCAATTCTGTATCTGCAGCTTTTATAGTCATGTTTTCGAACAGTACAAACAAATAGAGAATACGGAGAACTTACAATGTGGATTTTGGTCTTACGGGATACGTTGATTTCTCTCCATATTCTTTCAAGCTGGGTCATTGCTGTTTTGGTCATTCCATTTCGTCGACTAATGTCAGCATCGCAACCTCCCTTATTACTAACAGTAGAGCCGAAGTAAAGGAACTCGTCCTCGGTTTCATAGTCATCAAGGTCAGTTGTGCGCGTTATCCTGTGAGATCCTTGATTGTTTACATAAGAAAAACAGGCGACGGTCTTGTTCTGGCTCGTGACTTGGGTTTAGATATGTAATTTTGATTGGTTAAAAATGTTAATGTCATTTTTAAAGGGTAATAGCGTAGGTATTGTCAGCTTAAAATCAATTTAAGCTGCGAGGCATAGAAGTCCATACAGCGCAACTTTCACTTCCGTCAAGTTAAGAATCAGGTTTGTCTCGAATAGTGTTTACGTCACTCAGTGTGACCAATCGTCACAAGGTCTTCAGCCAAGTCATCGCCCAAGGTCGATTGAAGGTATACTCTGGACCTACGAAATGAGAAACTACGCGGCAACTATCACATGTTTTCTGCCCGCATAGAACTAATATTTATTGTACATAAAAACCAAAACGCGATAAATCTATATAATAATATCCCACTAGAAATAAATAATAGAAGTAAAGTATCATCACGACCGTATCCCTTATGCGGTGATCAGAAACCACAATTTTTAAAGACGCGGATTCACATTTAACCAACTTTACTACAGGCCCATCACGACAAGTGAACCAAACTCGAGAAATATCACAAACAAATAATTATGTCCCGACTAGGAATTGAACCGTGACTCCGCGCATAGATCTAAACAACGGTGAAAGAAATAAATAATGTAAACCTAAAATCTATATAGTAATAAACAATATAAATTAAAAATGTCCTTTAGTGACGTTTTATCAGAGATAGTCCCAAGAGGCGTTGGCAGAAATAATTGCCATAATTGTCTCCGGATTTTTTCATCAACTATTTGGACAATTCCTAATTTAAATTATTTGTGATGCAATGATGACCAAGCTCGAAGTTCGAGAGCTTAGCTAAGCTAATAAGTGCAATCATTACGGACCGAGGCTTGTATAATAATGCGAGTGATTTAAATAAAACCAGCTTAGTATACTAGGTAGGAATCTATTTTTGCACCTGACTATTTTTGGAACAAAATTAACAGAGATTCATCGGAAACCGATGTTCAATTCGTAAATACAGATTAGACACCCAAACACGAATTGTCAGTTTTTAAGGTATACCGACACAATAGAAATAGATCATGTTTACATTATATAGTTATTTTTGTTTTATTTATAATGCGAGGTCTAAGAACAGGATCAAGATGTTTCTTCCATACATATACATATATATTGACTTGACATCGGGCCATAACATATCATTTTTAACAATGCAAAGACAAATTATTTTTCATCACAAACTAATTCAAATAGTATTTTTTAATTTCAATACAAAACAAATCCGCTGACAAATACCTAAATCATTTATTATTAAATGCTGAATCATGTTGTTGGACTAATGCTCCAAATTGTCAATCACTTATTTAGCAATTTTTCGATGACATAAAAGTAAGTTAATTTACTATTATATACCACTACTGTTTTTTTAAAATCTAAAATACGTTGACCTATATTATGCAAGCAGGGGCGGAATAAAAGCCCGCCAGCCATATACGAGTATTACTTATTACATCCCCTAGAACCGCTGTTTCTAGATCTCCACTGTTGGAGATAAGCTTTCCTTCTTTTTTTTTTTTTTTTTTTTTTTTTTTAATACTAACACGACATGTGAATTTGCGCCCATCTGATGGTAAGTGGCGTGCGAGGTCCATGAATGTTAGCAGCTAGAATCAGAGACTCATGACTGACATCAGTCCCTAACACTAAGTTAAGATACCATAACATTAAGTTAAGTTAATTTCTCCAAAAAAATCTGGAGAATTTGGCCAAGCTCTGGCCAAACGGGTTACAATGTTTTTAATATTTTAAAAACTTTGTTATTTATAACAATGTAGGTTTTGATTGCGTGTTAATAAGTAGGAGAAATACAAGATATCATATATTTATTGTTTCATCTGTATTAACAGTTTGTATGGAATGGCCAAAAAAATGACATTTCCGACAAATGATTTCTTGGGAAAAGTTGTTAGTTTCTATTAATAGAATCACATATTAATCTAAAGTACGATCCTACAAAATCACGCTTCTAGGAGCTGATGACAACTTATTAACAATTTGGTACTCGTATTAGTGGAACCGGGATCGAGTCGGTAAGTAACTTGCATTCCAAAGCACGGGACGGTGGTGTTGTAAATGTATATGACAAATGCACGAAAGAAAAGTGTATTTCTCATTGGTACAATATGTCGGGCTTCGAACCGCGATGTTTTTGGACTTTAAGGAAATCGTTCTTACAGTCGGGCCACCACCGCTCTTTCATTTGTACATGTCAATAGATAATTACCAACCAAAAGAGTGGAATAGAAAGGAAATAGTTTTCGTACTTAACAATAAACCGAGCCAGATTACCTCACTCACAAGTATTTCCTAATAATATTATTAAACTAGGTAGTTAATAATTAGTTAACACAAGTAATAAATAACATTACCATTAGGACTGGTTAGAATCTTGTTTCTTTTAACTTGCTTTGTGTTTAATAGAGTGTGTACAAAATACTAATTTATTTGCTAACAAACTTTCAAATTTACATTTAAAATAATTACTAAATTATCAATTAGTAAAAAATAAAGTTATTACTACGGAAATGTGTCCGGCTACTGGCTGCATTTCGAATTGTAATACTGATTCTTTGAGCGAAGAACGAGCCAGTCCCCACCGGAGTAGACGACAAGACCAAGTGATGTCTTATTGTTGTTTGAGTTCTCTTCTTCCGATGGATGATGAATGAGGTGATAGGGAAGGCAAAAGGTCTAGCCCATACAGCCAAGTTTGACTTAATATAATCTTTCTCTGAATGAGTCAATGAGGTTATCATCAAACTCCAGATGTTGCAGAATTTGATGCTTTTCTTGGAGTCACTCGCGGCATTATAGCCCAAACGCGTCAATAATATGGGAGTTCACAGCCCCATATATACATTCCAACTGATCGTTTTCCATAATTATTCACATTACAACACATTATTAAACAAATCAACACCATTTTTGACTAACAATATCCACAGTAAGTAATTCACAAAAAGAAATATTTTTTATTTTACGGAGCCCGGACTGTCTACCCGCACCAGTCGATCATCTGTGTTAGAAGTGCTGGCCGCATTTCTCGTCACGCGGCTTTGGACGACATCATCCGAAGGGCTCTTGTCACTGCTGGTGTACCCGCAATCTTAGAACCCTCTGGGATAATGCTGAGAGATGGCAAGAGACCCGACGGAATGACTGTTGGGCCGTGGCACGAAAGAACTGCGTGTGGTGTTGTCTTTTTAAAACTTGTTGGTCACATTAATTCAGTTTCAATCTAAATTAATAATGAGTTAAGGTAAATATATATTTACACATATATGCACACAACGCCTATCGGACAGTCGTAATTTTAATTGTAGTTTAATTTTTTTACCATTCTTACACGTGCAGAAGTGATTATTTTAGAATTGCCTTGCTTTTTAGATTGCAAGCTAAATGCGGCATATTTCACAATGAATACTCTGAGCCATTGCCACTATTTTATGGTGTATTATACGGCATTATAAAGAAACGAAAGTAAACTCTAATTTAAATATTAAACGAATCTATAATGACATACAAAATTTGTTTAGTATTCTTATATAATAAGGTTACCAAACAAGTATACAGTAATTTTATAGTAATATATAAGACGTTTACGTGCACATCAATCATTTAGGGCTTTTCAAATAAGTAGGTACCTATTTTCACCAGACTGCGCAACGTAAGAAAGGGTTATGTGTTTATCAACCTATGTACTCGTATGTGTATGTATGTATGTTTGTTCCTTTGTGGCAAACTGGAGACCAAACGCGTAGTCCGATTTTGATGATTCTTACGTCAATCGATTCGTCTTAACCCTTTCAGCACGGACAATACCAAGCGTGCGTTATTACAAATTATTATCTAGCGGTCGCCAAATTGTGTTTTGCCGCTCCGTAACAGCCTCGAGTGATCTAGCTACTAAGTGATTATCTTTATTAAATTGTTAGGCTAGTCCTTGCTCCTAGTCTTTTTCTAAGAAAACAACATACAATAGTGATTTTAATTTTCATCATATTACCCAACGCACAAAGGTGCACTAGCACATTAGAAAACAACAACGCACGTATATGCGGCTTATAATAGGGTCAAATATGGGACTTTGTGGAATTCGCTAGTGGAGGATTTTTTTTTACTATTTTTGTTAGATATTTTAGACCGTAAGTCTATCTAAGTTATCTTATAAATCCAAAATATGTTTTGTCGTGCTGAAAGGGTTAATCATACGAATGTCACTGAAGATATGGCATTAAATATATTTCAGTAAGACGATGAATGACCATTTAGGATCTATAACAATATCCATTCTCAATGAAATTTTCAATGTAGGTCCTATCTACACCTATAATAAATTTACCAGCCCTCAACCACGAGTTGGCCAGCCAAGGATGGCAATTATTATTGCCTTGCTATACAGAGGGGAAATGGTGCCAGCCTCCTTGGGACTATCTGATGGGTCGTCTCTATACTCGTAGGACATTTTTTATATAGATATAGTTTATTGTTTGTATTTACATATTTTTTTATTATTGAAGTAGTTTTAATAATGACGAAATTATTATTATTATTGTTAATTATAATATTATTAGTTAAGTACATTGAATTAAAGTAGTCTAAAATTAAATTGAGTAGTTTTTTTAATAATTTTAAGTTTTCTATTTATACAGGTCAAAAAATTATGAGGTACGTCAAAACAGTACTGATTTGTAGGTGAAGCATTTTATCGATGAATAAATATAATTATAATAACCTATTATTAATATTATATTATATTATATTACAAGGTTTCCACTGGGTGATCCGGTCATGCGGAATCCAGTTGAATGAAATGAATTTAAAATTATAATAATCGAACGCGCCAAAATCAGAGCACAGTGGTGTACATTTGTTAATTAGTCAAACAACATAACCTGTGTCTCAAACAACATAACCTGTGTCTCAAACAACATAACCTGTGTCTCAAACAACATAACCTGTGTCTCAAACAACATAACCTGTGTCTCAAACAACATAACCTGTGTCTCAAACAACATAACCTGTGTCTCAAACAACATAACCTGTGTCTCAAACAACATAACCTGTGTCTCAAACAACATAACCTGTGTCTCAAACAACATAACCTGTATCTCAAACAATATAACCTGTGTCTCAAACAACATAACCTGTGTCTCAAACAACATAACCTGTGTCTCAAACAACATAACCTGTGTCTCAAACAACATAACCTGTGTCTCAAACAACATAACCTGTGTCTCAAACAACATAACCTGTATCTCAAACAATATAACCTGTGTCTCAAACAACATAACCTGTATCTCAAACAACATAACCTGTGTCTCAAACAACATAACCTGTGTCTCAAACAACATAACCTGTGTCTCAAACAACATAACCTGTGTCTCAAACAACATAACCTGTGTCTCAAACAACATAACCTGTGTCTCAAACAACATAACCTGTATCTCAAACAACATAACCTGTATCTCAAACAATATAACCTGTGTCTCAAACAACATAACCTGTGTCTCAAACAACATAACCTGTATCTCAAACAATATAACCTGTGTCTCAAACAACATAACCTGTGTCTCAAACAACATAACCTGTGTCTCAAACAACATAACCTGTATCTCAAACAATATAACCTGTGTCTCAAACAACATAACCTGTATCTCAAACAACATAACCTGTGTCTCAAACAACATAACCTGTGTCTCAAACAACATAACCTGTGTCTCAAACAACATAACCTGTGTCTCAAACAACATAACCTGTGTCTCAAACAACATAACCTGTATCTCAAACAACATAACCTGTATCTCAAACAATATAACCTGTGTCTCAAACAACATAAAGAATTTAGAATTATGAAAAAGTTCATAAATGTCGACGAAGCGAGAGTACGTTTCAAATGGCGCTCAATGGGGTGTATCAGGCAAAGCTTTTTGTAGATGTCGCTAGCGGCAATGGTACCTTATTTTGCACCTATATTGCATCATTTTTAAAATGTTTTTGTAGTTTTAATTTTTATAACAGAATAATGTATTTTAAATTAATTTTACCTACCTTAAAAAACGAATTAAGAAAGCGCACACCGTCTTTAAAAAGAAAAAAGGTTTTATTAGTAGAACGGCAATTTTGAGATCACCATATCTTTGATTTCGCTTAGAAATCTCGATTTGTACACTTAAAAGCTGCTCACTTCGGCATAATATCCAGAAAATAATAAATTTCGTAAAAAAAATACAAGTTTTCTATGCAACTGACAGTTATATTAGGTACCATCTATCATGCGCCATCTACCGTGATAAAAAGTTAGTGATACACCCCATTGTCGCTGCCAACCCCGTAAGGAAGTTGGTGTGAAGATATACATATGTATGTAGGTATAATTTGATAGTACCACCACATAATTTATTTATTAATTTTATCTTTCAAATCTGAGTGATCATATAAAAAGTGCAGTCAAACAGCTTTATAGGAATATTACTGACTTCTTAGATTAATAATAGAATTTTTTAAATTAGAGAATATATATATATATATATATGTTTTTATGTCTATTTAGGTATCTATCACCGCAGCCCCTAGAACACAAAGTCAAAGTCCACGTGAACCGTTGCAATAATTTTGTACGTATTAGAGCTACTGCACTAAGAACTGCCTCAATATATAGTAAATTAATAAAGTAACGTGAGACAAACAAAGTTTTCCGTCAAAGCCTTTCCGTTAACCACTGAGTGTCGAGGAAAGCCTCCAGAGTAGTTTTTCCACTTTCTCATCGGAAAACCAACCTAATAGGTGTCTACATAAATTAACAACATGAACGTACGATGTATTGCCCCACCATTGGATGTCAATTCAACTGAAACTACACTGTGTTTTAATAAAAACCATTATTTCGTAACAACAAAACATAGCTTAATTACTGACCATAAATATTATAGCTATACGTCCCTACAGTCTGTTTAAGTTGAAACAATAATAAATAAACAAATAAACATGTCGATTAATACAAATAATAGTTAATAAAATACTTGTAATTAAAAATACAATAAAAACTATTAATAAGGTACTTACCTAAATAATTATCTATTGTTTTGAAATTCTTGATTAGTAGTCAAAATACTAATTTGCAATAAGTACCTATTACATTTATTTATTCTTGCGTAAAAGGCAAGCAGTATTTTTATTACTTTACGATGAAAAAAGCACTATTTTTTTGTAATTTTTAAAACGTCTAGCGCCACCTAGTGAAATTTAAAAGTACCACGGTCGTGACTTAGTTGGCTATGTAGTAATGCTACTCGATACTAGATGGCGCTGTTTACATTCCATGAGCTACTTTTAAAATTGGTCGGGTTATTTTGGCACTAACTTCACATCGGTATTTTTATAGCGAATGTGTGATGTTGTTAGAACTTCTTCTATCAAAAAAAAGTTCGCAGTTTGAAATACACTTTTCTTTCGTACCTACATTTGCCATAGATCTAAAACTGTTCTTGACCCGGTAATATCACAAGGTGTACCTTTCGTTAAAAAAAAATATAAATTGACATCATACCTTCGTCAAACCGTGCGGCGTAAGGCCGTGAAGGTCAAATCCAAAAATATGTTCTGGAAGGCCCATATTAAGCTCCGTGGAGAGATGTGGATGTCTACGACTGACTTAACTAGAGATTGTAACAATGTTTCTTACCTTCCATAACGTAGACAATGCTGCCAACATCGCCTTCCTTAATGATGAGACTGCCGGAGCCGTATTCCACAGGGTACATGCAGTCCACGATCTCTCGTATTTGAGTCATCTCCAAGTTCTTCATGAAATCATTGTCTAGTATTGCACTCTTGATCAGCTCACGCGACCTGGAATAAATTGTTTAAATTAGGGTTGAAAATTAAACAAAAAATAATTAAGAGTACCATCCTTTGGGAGTGGTCAGAAAACATAAATTATTTTTCTATAAATATAAGGCAACGAGACTCGAGATAAATTAAATATATTTTTGTAGTCTCGACCGGGAATGGCACCCATTACCATCTAAATTGACTGTCTTAACTGCTAGAACACGACAGCTGTCTAAAAAAAGAATAGGTACCTAATTAATGAATAAAATATTCATCGCAAAACCAAAATATCGGATACACGCTAGTTTTATACATGTTGTTTTTAATTATCGATTATCGGTTGGTAGTCACAGAACATGTTGATCTGGAGTAACTTGGTGCCTTCGTCGATCTCGGGGCTCTGTATCTTGCCCAGAGAGCATTAAATAACATTTATTTTCTACAATACGGTACATACGAGTGCAGTGGCTAGTAGGTACAGTTTTCTGGGGTATCCTGCCGTCATGCAAAATGAATGCACTTAAAATAGTACAGAGGCGAGCTATAATGCCAGTAGGCATTCTTTACCAGCTGACCTTGGGGATCCAGTAATGACAGACAGGATGAAAAAAAAAAGAAGAAATTTTAATGATACAGTTAATAAGTTACTTAACTAATTTTAATATACTACACATTATACCTACACACATAAATATACAGTTCTCCCAAAGTGATAATGCGCATAGAAATCTTCGTCACTGTTCGGCAACGGTCGTATTCCCCGAGCGTTGGAAGACGATATGTATATAGAGTGGTTAAGTGCATTTTCTTCATGCATAATTTAGCAGAATTATGTGTTTTGTGCTAAAAGAGATAAATATTGATTTATCAGTAACAAAATTTGATTCGATAATTCCATGTAAGTAAATAGCGAGGAAAACCACACGATTGAGAATATGCTACAATCTTTGTTGGATTGATTTACTTCGAAAATTTTATAGTACTGTAGTGACCTCCTTTAAATATAAAATCTCTGCCTGTGTCAGACAGACAAGCAATTGTCAAATAAACTATTTAAATAAGATAATTAAAGTTGAAATTAAATTCACCTTTGAAAACAAAACCAAGAAGGGTGTGTGTGTAATAGCAGCTCTATATAATTCCACACAGAGAGAACACGTGCAGTCACCGCCAAAAAAACAAAAACAAAAAAACGACTGCCTGAATTGTTTTCGATTGTGTACTCATGATATTGACTTCTATTTCTTTGGAACAAGGTGCAAAATGCAAGTGCATTGTTTAGGGCTCTTACTATTCAATGATTCGGGTGTTTCCGGGAATACGACAATTAGCGAAGATCTGTATGTGCATTATTAATTTGGGAATACTGTACATACAAGTACATCATATACATTATATAAGTAATTAGGCAACAATTTACATTCACCGCACCCAGAGTAATGTCAAAATATATAAAGTTCAAAAATGAATAAATAAATTACATTATGGCCCCTCTGAACGTAATGACTTAATGCTAGCTTAATGATAGTGTTTCAATTGATTATTTCTTCAGTGTTAATAAAGTTTTCGATGTAATATTTTATTTATGATGTACTAGCTGATCCGGCGGTCTTCGTACCGCCTGACAGTCAATGAATGTCATTATTAATAATAATAATACTCACACAGAACAATTGTCAAAACAAATCACCGGCAATTTTGCGACGTAAAAGTGAGACCAATCAATTTGACAGGTGTTGTTTTTTTTGGTTATTTGTCATTAATTTTTAAAATATTTATTCGAAGTAGATACAAAAATATTAAAATAAAATAGATTAAATAACTAATTATAAATAAAACTAAACTAAAAATACCTATGAAATTAAAACTATTCTACAAAATAAACTAAGGGCTTACCACCAGGGAGGGTACCTAAAACGCTCGCCGCATTTCCTCGTTGAATTATAATTGAAATATTCTGTTTTAGGTAGTTATGGCATTTGGGATCGCCACACCTTGGAAAATTCGTTTACCCAGCTCTTTTATGAATTTGTGGTGATGACAACCCCAAATGCCACAAAGTTATAATTTTGTTTAATGCTATTGTATTTGATGTGCTTTCTAAATTCGGCTGTATGAGCAGCCGAACCGGCCTTTTTTATGTAGAGGAAATGTGGCAAGCGGCAAAGGTATCCACACAGGTGGCATCCCAAACAAGACATCTTCCCTCACTCCATGGTACAAGAGACATACCATCCGGCCTTTTACCATCACTACGTGAAAGTCCTGATGGTTCAAGGACGGACGGGATTTTAGCAGACCATAAACTTCTCTTTATAAACTCATTTAAGGCTTGGTGTCTGAACAATCTGCCTGCACTCTTTTGTCATTTATTCTATATTATATAAATAAGTTAAATATAAACATAACGCACGCATAAATATTTGACAATCTATCCTTTATCTGTGACCAACATTGTTTGATCCACGAACATTTTGTATGGGAAAATGTTTTTCTTTTCTTTAATTTTTTAAATTTTCCAATGTTATAAATAGTTATTTTGTTATTTTTATATTACTGTGAAATTAAATCATATGAAAAATAAAATATGTAGTTTTATAATATAAAGGGTTTTATTCTATTTAAATTGTATTCAAGTTAGAATACTATATCTAAAAATGCATCTATGGGGTGACATTGTATGTAAGAACATCTAGACTAATATGTTATTCTATTGATAGAAACAAACAATTTTTCTTAATGAACTATATGTCGAATTTAACAAAATTTTTAATTAACAGTTTGTACCTATAAAGAAGCCAAAAAAAAATGTCATTCTGGAATTCTAGAGTAACACCATACAAAATCAAACGGTATAACTGTAATACATTTTTATCCATATTCAAGATGAATGATGTCCTTTTACACGAGTTATCACTTTGGCAATTTACTATAATTTTAAATTGCAGATAAAACTATTAACGATTATTAACGAAATAAATATTAAGTTATTACTTTTGACTTGTATTCGATATAATTGCTACTGCAGGCATGGCTTAAGGCTAACATACTTGAAGAGTGATTGCTTATCATGTCTCTATTCCATCCTATCATATTCAGTTTTTTTAAGTAACAAAATCATAATATTACAGGGTTGTAAAATTACAAACTACTTAAATAATAATAATAAAATTAAATAACTATAACTAAACCTTACAAAAAAAAAATCTATAAATAAAAAATCCTCAAGAGAAAATTGTTTTTAATAATAATATTTATTAATTGATTCATTTACAAAATCAACAGCAGCGCTTAAAAAAAGCTTGCTCATAAAAATTCGTCACTAAAGCCAATTAATGAGTCAATAATAATAATATCTAATATAATCTAGAGATCATTTTTTATTTTAGTTTAGTTTATTTTTATTATTTAGGTAGCTTTTAATTTATATTAAAATGATATTAATTTACATCGAAAAAAACAATAATAAAATTAAATAGGTACTTATATACCTCCGAGTCTAAATCCACGGACTTAACCGCTAGACCACGGAGGCAGTTTATAACAGATAAAAAAATCTTTAAAATAAACCAACGAAAATATATTGACAAGCCGAGAACGCTGCATTAGGAATGGGTTGCACTGTTATCTACGTTGCACTGTTATAGAGCATTTTGGTTTAAATACCTTTTAAATAATAATACTTTATAATTAATATTACTTATTATTTTAAATAACCAAAATTGGACTAATAATTAAATGGAGAATCTGGAAAAAAAAATAGATCGAAAGCCCAGTTTGTACATGATAGTCAATTGCTTTCACATAAAAAGTAATTGTACATCGGTGGGCACTCGTATGTAATGGTAACGACACAATTTCAATACCACGGCGACAGATTTATCGTGACGATCGATCTTATCTATAAACAGTAAGCACTGTTTATCGCGTTAACGTAGCGTTATCGTGTCGAAAACGACTTTAAAGTTTTAATTTATACGATGTGAGACTACCAAAATGACAGATACTATCATGTCTGTCTCTACTAGGGAATGGTCCCGAGAAATCCCGTTTTGTGTAGACTAAAGAACCAGGACTTTCGGGACCTTAGGGACTAAGTTGAAAAATATGTACTTAAATAAAAAAAATGAGTTTCTACACTCAAGATATCAGATTTAATGGGTTTTATTTAAAACCAGAGGTCCGCCCAGCGGTTTCACCCGCTGCTACACGTTTGTCCGCTACAATAATGCGTTTTCTCGCGGTAAAAAACAGCCTAGGTCACTTATGCTTAGAGTTAGTGTAGCTTTCTGAAGAATAATGTATTTTTTTTTTTCAATAAATTTGAAGAGTATTTTGTCGCTTAGACTTGGTTGTACTGGTAGACATAATTAAACTTATTAAATGGTAATTGTAGCGATAATTAAACTGTAATTTAGCTGTAAAGTTAAAAATAGCGTCGATTTTACAACAACCTTCAAAATAAAACTGGTACATTCGACTCTATTTTTAACTTTAATCGTTACAATTATAGAGACTTTTTGTGCAACTCAATCTTAGAAATGTTTCGTCTGCGAATCAAGCTACAAAGTTCCACAGTATCAGTGTTACTACCGCTACGATAACGCACAAAACCGTGCTTGCCCTATAGACAACAGCGTGATCCGCCAGAGGCAAGGTAAACTTATAAGCTTAATAAATAGTTATACCAAATGGGTTTGACTAATACTCTCTGACTTAGCCTTGCTAAATATTGTACCCTAATGTACAGTCAATGATATTTTAATTCTATATTCATTTATTCAGCGTCAGTGCTGATGTCAGTTGCTCCCATAATTGGATCTCGCGTACCGCTTACAGACAGTGGGATCGTCCAGGCCCCGACGTCTAATGGGTATGGGTTGGGAATGGGGACATTCCCCCGTTCTCCCCAGCAGGATCTCAGCGGGTAAGCTGGTAATTCGTGCACTTTTTGTGCTGGGCACCGTTACTGGTGTAACGGTGTACAGCGCCCGTGTGGCTCACAAGCATACCACCTATTATTGGGTGGGCGCCTAACAGTAAAAAAAAAATGTATTTTTTTATTTTATATTACAGTAACATTTCATTGTTATCAGGATCAAACATCGAAATTCTAATATAATACTATACCTATATAGGTGTATGTATGACAGTTTTAGTATCCTACCATCTACCTGCGTAGCTAGTGTTTGGATGACACTTTTTCGCAAGTGTTGCCACTGTTTTCCCAATTAATAATCTTTGGGCTGCTTACTTACTCGTACTTGTCATGGTCTATAGAAAAGTTGGCTTAATTGAACAATTTTTTTTTGTTCTCAGTCAGTTTATTTCTTCCTGATTGGACGTTATCGCTCGTTACTAATGCCGGTAAATGTAGATAGATAAATAATCTCAAGACAAAGTAAATGCAGTAATAAATGTGAAGGATAATTGTGTAACAGGAAGCAATCGATTTTCTTTTAGCCACCGGGAAGGTTTATCAGATAAGTTAAATTATAACCTACATACTTATTAGATACACTGCAATTTACTTAAAAACACAATTATTAAATTACATGTAATTTTATCTGCAGACTAAAATTGAATCCATATAATGCCTTTAATTCGGTGCTAGCTGACCCTTGTTCCCAATCAGCTAGGTTAGTATTTATTATTTGAAATATTTATAATAGGAATAGGTAAATGATAAACTGATAATCGTTTGTTTATTTAGGTTAAGTTACGATGGGGCTGACATGCAAAAAGTAAAGTATCATCACGACCGTTTCCCTTTCGGGGTAGTCAGATTATATATATAGCTGATTCACATTTAGCCAATAGGCCAATCATGACAAGTGGCAAGCTTGTCGATGTCTACAGCGTACCAAATATGACAAATATATTAAATAAATGATCCGGACCAGGAGTCGTACCCGGTACCTACCGCGCCTAAATCCACAGACATAAAAACCAAATTTTATCTGATATCTTGTCTGATGGGAGTAATGTGCCAAAAACACTCGCTGCGTTCCCTCGTTGGACGGCAAAGCTGTTTGATCAAAATATTCTCTACTCAAAGGGTCACCTGTCGCCAAGCGGGGTATTTCCTCAAGCTCGCAAGAGAACACCAGAACCTCCTCAGTCCACGGACCTATCGTTTCGACTGCAAATGGTCATTTATGATGATCTCCGCGTACTTGTTGCGTTTAAGGCGTGCGCTGACCCTGCGGCGGCCCCGGGTTTGTTATAGCTGTATATCACATTTAACAACAGACAGTGTGTGGCATCCATTGCCCAGAACGTTTTTCTCTATTGCCCAGAGCGTTGTATGCACTTCAGAATCTGATTGAATCAGCACCACAGAAAGACGTTTTCGCAGACGATCTTTGAAAGATCAGCAAAGCATGTTGGTACTTCTGTGAGAATCGATAAAATAACATATATTTTTTAATTAATTCTAAATTTAACTTTGTATGCTACATTTCTTTGGCAACAAATTATAGATTTAATTAAGGGATGACAACATTGAAATGTATTTAATTGATTCCTAATATAGTTTGTGGCTTTTTCTTTAATTTTTATGAATGTTTGTAAATAATATTAAGTGTTTCTGACTTCTCCTTGCATGGTGTATTGTAGTATATACTGTAATACCATGTAAAGTGTATAAAAATAAATAAATAAAATAAAATCCCAAAGCAGTCCACGGCCTCGTTTGTATGTAATTAATGAAATCCCACCCAGACGCCTATCATTAGACCTAACTATCGCTGATGGTTCAAGCATGCAGGGGATGTTAAAAGATGTAAGTGTCCGTGAAAGTATGTCATTAATTGTATGGTACTTAACTGTACTTATATTTTCTTACACTGATTATAAATATGAATACGTAATATTCAAAATAACATCTTTGGAATATAAAATATACCTATGTTCGGGAAAATTTGGAGTATTTAAATTGGTTTTTAGTTTATCTTACATTCAAATGTATTGCAAAATATGTTGCAAATGTATTAATTGTTTTGTTATTTTTCTATAAATACTATACCCTTAGAATTATAACGCCTAGAAACATAGCACGCGCAGGATAAGTGAGGCAAATTTTACTGAGCCAGCGAACTCGGTTACTGAACCCGTGCCAGTCTCAAGTCAAATCATCGTGCTAACAGCTCCCGGGATATTTATTTTATTAAGGGCGATTTGCCATTTGCTCCTGGTTAGTCCTATTTAGTTCCTGAATTAGGACTAACCTGCAGCCCTATTCTGTTACTTAGTCGCAAACGTTATTAGTGGATTTCGTTATTTATGTCAGAGGTTGCATCATAATTACAAATTATTATTCGATTCTCAACTCTATAAGCGATCGACCTTGACAGCGTCTGTGCAAATATGAACTTTAATAGCGTGATAACTATATATATATTCGGATTCCATTATATAACGTAAGCTTAAGTAAAAGAATAGGGCTGCTGGGATAAATGGCGAGATACTGTTGTCAAATAACGTTGATGCAAGACGCCTTACGAGTAAGACGGTTTATGTGCAATTAATAGGTAATGCTTTGGATTTAAAAACAAAGAAAATGTATCAGTATTAGCTCACGTAATAAACAATTTATTTTGTTTAAAACTATCGTTCTGTGTTATTAATCTAAGCATGTACTTCATTATCCTAGGTATGTGTATCATTTTCCTGTTATTATGGATAATAAATCTAAATTTACTTACTTATGTTTTTTTGCAATTTTAACCAGCTTCATGCCATGATCGTCGTGGCTTAACGAAGACAACGGCTCTGCTGAGATAGCTGTCCTCTTCAGCCTTGGTTCTGTTAGAGGCAAGATTCTAGTATTTTCGATCCCTGGGTTTTTCATAACGAAATAATCATCTTCAGGTCCATCTGCTCCATTTTTTCGATTGTCTATTATTTGTCTAGTTAAAGGTTTAACAACTTGTCGGAATTTGTCAATCTCGTTCTTCAAATATCTAATTGTTGCATCTCTCTCGTCGATCTCATTTTCAAGCAAAGCTATGATCTTGTCTCTCCTTTTTAACTCTTCAGTTTTTTCCATAATCATACGCTTCATTTCTATGTATTTCTTTTCCAGTTTATAACTATCTAATTTGCACTGATTAGTGTGTGTTTGAGCCATATTGTCCACTAAGTTTTGATTCATCATTTTGCGACACTTTTGTTTAGTCGATTAACATTATGAATTTGTTACGGATCCTATTAGAGTATATAGATAGGCATTTACTTCACGAATGATCTATTATTAATGTTGTGTTCGTTATCAATAGTCATAATCATTGATAGGTAGAGATAAGTTGTGAACGATTGTCGACAAACGAACATTGGTGATTAAATAAACGGAGAGAGAATTGGAAACGTTCAAATTTGTCAGAGAACCAAAAAGTTACTGGTACTTGTTCACCAAATCAAAATTAGCAAGCCAAAATAGGCAGTGGAGCAACATACAGGTGATGGGGCAAACGAGTTCTGGAGTGGAGACCACGTACTGGAACACGCAGTAAAAAGTTTTATGCAAATGTAAATTGAATTACAAAAATCAAGCAAGAGATACAGAACTCTGCTCCCCAAACTATTGTGTATTAGTTGTATCTTGGGAAGACAAATGACCTAATGAAGGTTTGGTTGATGGTAGCAAACCTATATCCAGTAGTAGAGAGACTCAGGCTAATGATAACGACGATGACCTAATAATTCCATACCTATTTAACATAATTCTATTTATATAATTGCTAGATAGCTAAATTATAATCCTAATAGTATTAAAAGATTGTGTTTTATATTTATCCTTATCTACTTTATCGAATTATTTTTATACTAAAATATTCCATGCCTAATCGTCATCCATTAAATAAGATTTTATAAAATTAACTGCATCTGATCTTTTATTACTTTTACTGAACTTACAAGTATTAATACTTTTATATCAATTAGTTATTTGAGTAATATTTATTGTTAGATTTTATTTATTACCATTTTTTTCTGCTGTGTAAATTTTTAGGCTAGCAAACTCAAATTGGTTTTGTTGTCTATTACCTACTTCACAGTTTGGTTTGTATTTTTTTTAGATGACAAGGGAGTGATTACCAGCCTTGTCAAGTCCAAGTTTTTTGTTTTGTAAATTAATTTACTGTGGATATTGTTGGTCAAATGTGGTGTTGTTTTGTTTAATAATGTGCTACAGGTTTAACTTAGTTAACTCTATTTTGACTCTATATACTCGTATGAGGCAGAAGTTGCAGTTTTGTTTATGCGGTTTTCCCGCGCGATAAGCTCCCATATACCCGACGTGTTTCGGCGATATTGACACGAATAGTAATTCTACATAGAGTACCATGAAAAGCATCAAATTCTGCAACACCTATTTTCTGTACAACATCGATATCTTCTGTACAATGTCATCAAAAAACTTTAAAAAGTATGGATGATTTTTATGAACAAATAAATTTATGTTCAATTTTAATTTTGTACACGGAATGGGTGTGGTGACATAGTGTCGTGAATCAGTATTCCGACAAAGTTTTATTGAATCGAGAGTGGTTGTATGAAGGTCGAAACAAGTGCCATTGCACAAGTGAGAACGACATGATATCACGATAATGGTGATCATTTAAAAAATGATGTAAAACCTGATGTCAACTAGTACTTCAATTCCACGAAAAACAATGAGCCTAGTTTACGAATAGTATCGATTAAGTTTATATATTTTGTTTGGCCTCTCTTTAGGAAGCTAAAATTGTTAACTGTTCCTTGTATTTATATATTAGAATGCTGAATTTTTGTTAAAAGTCATTGTCATTTGTTTAAGACATTGAGTGAAACATGTAAGTTTAATACCAGGTATCCCAGTAGGCTAGTTCCACCAGTTAGTAAAAGTAGCTGGCACAGCAGAAGCTGCTGCCTTACTTTCATTAAATTATTCAATAAACTACCACTGGATATTAGGGAACTACCTACGAAATTATTTAAAATTAGGGTTAAAAATTTACTGGTCCAGAAATGTTTTTACGCGACCAAGGACTACCTGAACCGTGACAAGCGCATATAAGAGCAAAATAGGCTTTTTGTTGTTTAATATTATATGGGTTATTTTGTGTTCTATTTCTTTATTATTATTTTTTGTGTAATGTTTATGTTAGATATAAGTGTAGTTTTTAAACTAAAATTTTGTATGCCAGAAATGGCGAAATGTGTCGAGTAAAAACTTACCAACCACCTGTATTTTGATACCATATTTCATACAAATAAATATTTTCATTTTACTTCATTTCATTGTAAAAATCTCGAGTGTCTACTACACTTCAACTTTCAACAGTCATTAATAAATTCAATGTTTAACAAAATAGCCTGACCTATAGTTGTGAAGTATTCATTAAAAACGATTCACTTTTATAATTTATTATTTAAAAGTGCATGTTAAACGTCAATTAAAGAAGTGAAGAGTGTAGCCATTTTATGTTTATTTAATCGCAAATGTTATGTTAAGGAATGTTTAAAGATCGTACACTGAAAATGTGAATCGTTATTTAAGTTCTTATTCGTTATTTTATTTTTTATTCTAACAGCAACTATTCGTAACTCGCCCTCACCAATTTAGGCCAAATTATCTAGAAAATTTTGGAACAGTGGAGGTCTAGGACCCTATGTACTAGGGGCTGTAATGAATGAATGATAAACTATTCAGCAAGCATCCAACAGAATAATATCAAAAGTGGGATGTATATTGTATGTAGTATAGTTATGTATGTATGTGTGTATGTGCTCGTATATGATATTCGTATGTCAAAAACAGGCATAATAAACAAACACTTCAAAATATACAGTTATGAATAAATGAAGTTTAAAATTTGAGTAATACGAGATTTATTATTATTTATTATTGTTAAATATTTTTATTATTTAATAACTAGCTGACCCAGCGGACTTCGTACCGCCTGACAGTCAATAAATATCATTATTTATAATAATAATACTCACACAGAACAATTGTCAAAACAAATCACCGGCAATTTCGTGACGTAAAAGTGAGACCAAATATATGACAGTTGTCGTTTTTTTTTTAATTAATTCATATGGTTACTTGTCATTTATTATATATTATATAAATAAACTAAAAATAAATTTCTGAACGCACACATAAATTATTGACAATCTATTTTTTTGTGACCAAAATTGTTTGACAGGTACTAAACCCACGAACATTTGTTATGAGAAAATTATTATTTTTTTCTTTTATTTTTCGTTTAATTTCCAATGTTATTAATAGTTATTCTGTTATTCGAAATGGAGACATATCCAATAAATCAAAAACTATGAAATTATATATTAAGATTAATCTTGAATACGTCTTCGAACCTACTCCTCCAAATTAACGTTTGCGGATAAGGAAACAGACTATAGCCGCTGGGGAATGTTGATGAATAATATAATTGATTGGACTCGTTATATGTTAAGGTTATATCACGGGTATTGGTTCGTAGATTAAAATTTTTTGGTAATTAGCATATCGATACCTACATATCAATAGCAAGGTCGGCATCCGGTCTACTTGCATTGTCATTAATATATAACATGTTTCGTAATATCTAAGTTTATTTTCCATACCTTCAAATGTGTAAGTAGCTGTGTCTGTCTGTTACGGAGGTGCTGTTATCGAAGTTGAAACCGAAGTTTTTAAATTTGATTTATCGGAGTTGTTGTCAGAACCGGATCGGAGGCAGAGTTTGGGACTATAAACATGCAAGGCTGAATCACTGTGAAGTGTAAAGCGCATAATAGTTCCTGGTCCAAATCTTTTCAACAATGGGTCCCGACTGTTAAAGTCGCATTATTTCGCATTGGATTTTATTTTAAGTATCTATCAATCATAAAATTATTTGAATAGTGTAGTTGCCCTGGGGTCACTGATCGCCAGTCGAAATGTGACAAAGCTCGAAGCAATACACAATGCCATGCTGGTACCAACACAGATGTATGGAAGCGAGATGTGGATAGGCCAGAATACGCATGAGAGTAGAGTTAATGCATACCTAATGACGAAATACGCAAAAGAGTAGGTATGAAAGAAAGCATAGGGTCATAAATAAGAAAGGCATGCTCCGATGGTTCGGACATGTTGAAAGGATGAATGATGAGAGATTGACGAACCAGATATATAATGCGAAAAAGAGGCCCTGGCACACTGGGTGCATTAAAAAGCCTTCGTAACAAAAGGGCATGTCTAAATAGGTTGATAAATGCCGACGAAGCGAAGAGGAATGTCTCAGCCTACCCCGCAAGGGACCTTCCACAAATATCCATTATTCACAGTGTGTATTAATGCATTAAAAGTGAATGCATTTGATAGAGATGCAGTTAACGACTTGATAGAGGATAATAAGGGATTGCGTGCGGCCGGAGTGACCTAGACCCACTTCGCCACCAGTTTTGGATGAGAGCCCAACAAACCAGTTCTCTAATGTTCACCTCAACACTACTTTATCGTACTTTATAATCTTATCTCTGTTCCTTTTAATAAATTCTTATTGAAAGTAAATCAGTAGTAGCACGGTCAAAACTTCGTTATCGAATCGGGGACATGATGTGGATGATGGGATTTTATTTGTTAATTTCAACATCACAGCCATTAGAATATAGAGTCCTAGACCTCCACTGTTGGAGATGGCCTTCCAAAAAATTCTGGAGTATTTTGGCCTACACTCGCCACGCTGGCCAGACGGGTTGGCCAGGTTCTTATATTTATTAACGTTTCCACAAGTTCGTATTAGAGAAACCGGGACCGACGGCTTAACGTGCTCTCCGAGGCACGGAAAACAGTGTGTTGTAAATAATTGACAAATGTACTTAAGAATAGTGTATTTCTTATTGGTAAATGCCAGGGTTCGCCCCGAACTTTTTAGATTTTTTTTTATATTTTGAAGGAATATATTTTATTCTTTATTAATTTATTACAAGATAACTAACAACTAATAAAACATAAAGAAAAAATTAGGGGTCAATTAAAAGTTTCCACAAATGAACTACACAAGATATAAAATTAAAAATAAATAAGGTAATTGTAAAAATTTAACAAATAAATTAGAGAAGAACAGTGTTCAGGCTTGCGACCGACTATATCTTTTTTTTATAATTATAAAAAAATATTTTAAAGCTTATCCCTTAAAATATTAAATATTGACTTAATTTATATTTTTTAAAATTAATTTTAATAAATATTATGTGAACATTACGAAATTGATAATTAAATGTGGACAAAACTAATGTTTTAATAGTATTTAATATTTATTTAAGACAGAAATGCTGGCAATTATTTTCGTAAACTTGTTATTCGTCTTACTATACAGAGAGGAAATGTTGCCAGTTTCCTTGGGACTATCTCTGATGGGAGACGTCTCATCAGAAAGCAATTTAAAGGTCTTTTTTTCTTCTAAAAAACTAAATATCTTTAGAAATGATTAACATTTATTATTAATTATTTAAAATATTTATGTAACAATAACTGTATTAATTAAATAATTAATTAAATAAATTCGTGATTTTTTTTATTTAAACATTTTTTTAAGAAATGTGTATTAAAATAGTGTGTATAACTAGTACACTATTTTGATACACATGATAAACAAAAACTTAGTTTATATCAAAATTCTCCCACAATATTAATAAAGTATAAATTTAATAAAAAACCAAATCAAATATTTATACCTACTTATTTTTACTACAAAATTATTTTTATTACCCCCCCCATACATTCTAATTCCTCCCAAACAAGCTCGGTCCATAAATGTAATGATGGCAGATGATTCAGTGGTCAACAAAAAAAAACGTTTAGGTAGCAGTCACATGTCCTATTTAGATGTTACATATGCTTGGAAGGAACATATTTGCATAATTTTATGAGTCCAGTAGTATAGTATGGTCGTGGGATCACATGTCGTGATAAAATAATGACGTCATGCCCATAAAAATAAATAACTTTTATCAAAATCGCATATTGAAGATACTATACATACATACATACAGACTCACAGAAGAAGTTTCACATTTAAATTTATTTATGTACGTCTGTATTTATACCACAGACCCGCACCACCACATTAAAGCGTCCTAGGTTACTAGTTCATAATAAATTAATTAAATTTTAAAGTGACAAATGACTATAGTTTCATTTTGATCTTGATGGTTGGGCGGCCCGAGTTGATGCAAATTGAGCATGATATGATGCATTGCTATATGCCAACTGTAATTTGTAACAATCTGTAATTATAAATAGTAAGCACTTAGTACAGAAAATGTATTTATCCTATAGAGATATACTATAATTAAATATGAACATTAAGAAATTGATAATTATATGTGGAAATATACTAATGTTTTAATAGTATTCAAGAATTCTTGGAGACAGGAATGCTGGCAACTATTTCAGCCACCGCATTATTAGACATCAAAGCGGTGTGGTGGCTTGGTTGTAAGAACGCTTTCCTTAACATTGCAATAAGGTAGGTTCGAACCCCGGCATGTAACAATAAGAAATAACCTTTTACATACATACATATCTATACGCCAAATCACTTGCGGGGTAAACAGAGACAATTCAGCGCCAATTAATACGATCACGATATTAATCTTTCGCTTCATCAACATTCATCAACCTCTTCATACATGCCCTTTTGTTACGAAAGCTTTTTAATGTACCTTCAGCCAGTGTTTTATTTATTTGATCGTGATATGTCAATCTTGGTCTGCCAGGGCCCTTTTTATCGACATTTTTTTTTTTTTTTAAATACTGAACACGACATGTGACATCGCGCCCACCTGATGGTAAGCAGTACGCGAGGTCCAAGAATGGGAGAAACTGACGCCGGTCACCACGACCGACATCAGTCTCTACCACTATGCCGGCCTAACAGTTAGTGGCATTATACTCGTATATCTGGTTCGTCAATCTTTCTTCGCTCATCCTTTCAACATGCCCGAACCATCGTAGCATGCGTCTCCTCATTTTTGTCCCTATGCTTCCTTTTTTACCCACCATTTTCCGTATTACGTATGAGGTCTGCCAAAGTGACGTCGCATACCCGACGCAACGGGCCTCATTTCTACTGCATTAACCCTTCTCTCATGCGTATTCTGACATATCCACTATTCACGTCTCGCTTCCATACATCAGTGTTGGCTTTTCAGTGTGTTTGGCACCAACATGGCTTTGTTTATGGCGAACCGACCTTTGTCACTGACATTTCGACTGGCAATCAGTGACCCCAGGGCACCGTTAACACTATTTCCCGCGTTCACTCTTCTTTCAATTCAACATCCTATCATACTTCCCATCCGCAGTGAAAACACTGCCCAGATATATAATTGTATTTACTTGTTCTAGAGTTTTATCATCGTTTTAAAAGCTTACATATACTCACAGTACCATGTTTGTATATACTGGAAATAGCTAACTTTGTCAAAAACAATGGGGAGCTATTCCCAATTGTTGATCAAAATCGCAACCGTAGAGTGCGGTATAAAAACAAGCTCGTAATTCCTATATCTAAAACAACACTCATGCAAAAAAGTGTATTCTGTATGGCTCCAAAAATCTACAATAAAATAAATGATGATATTAAGTTACTACCTATACAACGATTTAAAAAAACACTGACGAAAATGCTAATTGACAAATGCTACTACTCTGTGCAAGATTTTTTAGAAGATTGAATGAACAACATTAATTTCTTACCTTGACATTAATTAATTAATCCTATTTGTCATTTCAATTAAATTAAATTATTATACCTCTCTTTAGTTTACATGTCTACTATACTTCATTATTTAATCTTTATACGCCCATGGGCTAAACATAGTGTACCAAATTTATAACCATTGTAATATCCTATAAAATACCTATTGTTATAAAGAAATATATGAATTTGAATTTGAATTTGAATTCGTTTGTCATCCATCGGTCTTCACCTTGGTTTTTCACGCATTCAAGAAATACCATTTTCTTACGTACATTTGTCATAGATTTGCAACACCAACGTTCCCGTGCCTCGGAGAGCACGTTGAGCCGTTGGTCCCGGTTCCACTAATACCAACTTGTTGAATCGTTAATAAATTGGCATTAAAAAATTACATCAGACCTGTGTGGCCAACGTGGAGAGTGTAGCCCAAATTCTTCAGAAAATTATTAACAGAAGACCAGCAGCTTAGCTTAAATGTTAGAACCAATTATCATTTCATAAAAACATAATGACAATAAATAGGACCCTATGGATGGAAGAAGGAAAAATGAGATTAATTCAAATTTTAATTAAATAAGTAATTTAAATATACATTAGGTAAATATTAACCAAATAATATTACTGCAGAATCAAGTGTTACTATAAATAACTAATCTACTAAAAGCGGTTTTCCTACAATGTTATCCATTACAATTATTTAACGATACATAAAGTCCCAATGCTTCGGAATGCGTTCGTTAAGGGATTAGTGCTTGACAAGCTATGGATTAATTCACGTGCAGTGACGTCATTGAACAGTTAAGCCATTTTAGCCAATGTTGACAGACTGAGAGTAAATGCTATTTATGAGACATGACATTATCGCGACGTGAACCAAAATGCCAACCCATTAGATAGAGTAACACATAAAAAGATGACGTAATTAAACGTACGTAGGGAAATTCTCTATCATTAAACATAATCATTAAATTGATAAAAAAAAGCTAATTAAAAAAATAAATAACCCGCCTGCATACAAAATCATCTTGAATTACAACTGAAAATAAATAAATACAAACTAAAAAGAAAAAAACAAACCCAAGGGTTCCGTCGCCTAAAAGTTTGATAACCGCTTAACTACACCATTGAAATAATTTTAATTATATACTAAAACTTTCCTCGAGAACCACTCTATCCATTAGTGAAAACAACATGAAAATCGGTGCAGTAGTTTTTAAGTTTATAGCGAAGAGACAGACAGACAGACACGGCGAAGGACTTTGTTTCATATGTAGTGATAATATTAATAAAAGTTAAATAAAATATTTCACAAAACAAAAAGTGAACTAAAATATCATCAACAACGCATAAAATAAACAGCATTCAATCTTTCATATAAAACAATATTCGTCGGAAATAGTTTAGAGGAAAATATTTTCCAACGAAAATAACGGACGCGCCTCTAAATATTTGCAACATTCATCCCGATCATGTGAAATAAATATTTATCTAATTATTTCTGGAACGAGTCTAGGAGTAAAGTTTAAGGTCATATTGCAAATTACGCACATTAATCAAATTAATTTTCCGTCAAATGAGCTTAATGACGTCATTAGATTCATATAAGCATTGATGAAATTATGAAAACTACACTATTCTGTCTTTCTCTACCCAGCCAAATACTCTATTGTAATTGCTCAGGCCTAATTATTACAGTAAGAAGTGATATAAGGTTTGCTTAACGTAAATTTCTAATATGGTCAATCAACTGTCTAGAAAATAAAATTACAGACATATTTTCACTTTAGAGACAGAATATCAGCAAAAAAAAATAACGCTTCCATGTATTCACCATGTGCAGGAAATCATGTGTGCGAAAGAAAGATGAAAATAGTGGTTTCTCTAGCTTACAACTCTTTTAGCAATTTATTTCATTGCACATGATTGTATCTCCAAAATTTTCCGTAAAATTTATTTCCTAGTAAGTTGTAAGTAAATATAATAATAATAATAAAAGTTTATTTCAGAATAAATTCCATATGTGTTAGTAACAATTTTTAAAGCAATCTTATAATATCTAGTGTTAGTAAAAAAAAAAAAACAAAATTATAATACAAGATTTTTTTTTTTTTTTTTTTTTTTTTTTTTCTTCCTTTCTGGGGCCCAGGTCACCTGCTGACATGCAGGCGTATCCAGTGCCCCAAGAACGGAGAGTCCCACCTATCAGCCCACACGGCCAGGATGCTGCTGGGGCTGCCCCTCACGCGGGCGAGGATTGAGGAGAAATATAGTCTATTTCTCAAAATTAAGCAATCAGCATTGAAAAATATTTGAAAAAATTGGATTGTTGCGTTAAAAAGTAATGTAATTTTTCATCTGACTGAGTTATAATAAACATAAATGATATTAATTTAGCCAATGGCAAAGAAGAAGGTATAAATAGAATATAATGAAATTTGCAAATTCGAGAGAGTAAACTTGAACAAATTTATTGCAAGGTTGGAATAAACACAGTATACATTTCAACTGTTAAAGCTATTAAAAGTTCACCTGGAACACTTTAGAAAAGGGCCTTGACATAAATCCGCAAGAGCAAAAGCAACTCATAGATTTTTTTTAAATCCCAAAGTTTATAGGTCGATGTCAACTCGACGCGAAATAGCACAGTTACTCGTAAATACGAGTTTCTTTTTTGTTTTTGATCTTGACACGGTCACTTATAATGACAGAAAACTGCTGGATATAGGCCTCCCACAAGGTTCACTACTTTACACGCTCTCGTCATCTGTACATCTGACAGTGGGTTCGGCGTTTTCCAATACGTGGTCTTCACTCCAGAACCCGTTTACTCCATGGTTCATCGGTTCTGCGACAGACGTGTCCGGCCGATTGCCACTTCATCTTGCTAATTTTGAAAGCTACATCGGTAATTTTGGTTCTATGACGGATGTCAACGTTTCTGACTTTATCCTTCAGAGAAATCCCAAGCGTAGCTCTCTCCATAGCTCGCTGAGCGACCTTTAACTTATGCGTCAGACCCACTGTCAGTGTCCTCGTCTCTGCTCCATACGACATTACTGAAGGAACGCGCTGGTTGAAAACTCTTGTCTTCAAACACTGTGGTATGTTTGATAGGAAGATGTGTCGTAACTTCCCGAATGTCGCCCATCCTAGCTGATTGCTTCTGTCGGCTTCTTTGCTGAAGTTGGCTATTCCTAATTGGATGGTCTGTCCAAGCTAAACGTATTTTTGTACAACTTTGATAGTGACATTTCCCAGATTGGTCTCGGTATGATTTGGTCGTTTGAACATGACTTTTGTCTTGTCCAAATTCATACTGATACCAACACGCTGGGATGCCACATTTAAACCGTTTAGCATTCCGCTAAGATCCTTCAGCAAGCTAGCCATTATGTCGTCCGCGAATTGGAGATGCGAGATGTATTTTCTCATCTCATTTTTATGCTGCAGTTACTCCAGTCAAGCATCTTCCAACGCGTTAGTAAACAGTTTTAGGGAGAGCGCATATAAATGGCCAGCTGAACGGATGACCTGAGGAAGGTCGCTGGCGGGGGATGGATATAATATGGATGACAGAAGGTCGTGTGAAGTGTTGAGCCTTGGGGGAGGCCTACATCCAGCAGTGAAGAGACACAGGCTGATGATGATGATGATGATATAAATGGAGACGTCTAATCCAGCAATGGTTCTACTTGTTATTAGAACTTAGTAAGAAAGTAAGCTGATCTTCAGCTAAGAGCTTACGCATTCGTCTTCCATTAGCAGGAGTAGAATAGTTTAAAATATTTTAATTAATGACCTGTGTAATCAAATATAAGATCGAGCGGGCATTGGTAATATCTAGAATAATTCTCATACAAAGTGTTTGTAACATAATTTTTAGGTCATCTACTTTTCTTTTCTTTACACTTCTGTGTGACCTGCATGCTAGGTCGGTATATTTTTCGTAAAACAACGAAATCAATTTCAAAGCGCACATCGAACACGACCATAACCGGCATTGGACTGTCAAAGACTAATTTACTATATAACCCACAAAAGAGCTCCCAATCGGAAATAATAAGTCGTCATAGCTGGTATATGATGAAAAGAAGGCAGTTAACCGTGTAGGTGAATCATATTAGGTCAACCAAGTTGAGAATGAGGTAAAAATCTGACCACAGGGATGTGGCGACACTGCTGACAAATAAATCACTGCGTACGTCACATTAATCAACAGGGAAAATTCTATATATAGGAGTCATAAAACTGAACAGTCGCATTGTTCTAACATAAAAGGAAACTAATTCAATCTATGTCGAAGAGATTTTTATAACAATAAATGTATTCAATGCTAATGAACCGGAAACCGCGATGGCAGACAGTTTGAATTCAAGAAAATTATTTAATATTTACGTTAATAAACATTTGTAGGATCGAAGTCTTAGAGCATCATAATTAAACTTTTCCTTAAAATTCTAAACACTGATCTCGAACATTGGGGGTCTGACACGATGTGTTATAGGGGCTGTTTTTTTTAATGTAGTCCAAATTAAATATCATTATTTTAAAAAAAAAAACAAAATTTAATATAACATTAATATTACCTATGTATGCAGATAAACTCGTCCCGCCCGCGTGGAATGGTGGCAAGATCATATATAGCAGTTACGTAAAAAGGATTTAATCAACATTAAGTTAATTTTAAGTTAAGTATAGGTCATTGAAGTTGGATCTTAGATTAGTCTAACATTTTATATATAGAATATTTATGTCAAAAACGGTATTTGTATCTGAATCGTTTTTTATATTAAATGTATGTATACTCGTATAATCCTAAGGAACTGATTGGCATTCATAATATAATTTCTGGGAAATTGTGTAAACGATCCTTTTTGCGTAACTGAACGCAACGATTAAAATTATTTACGACAATGACCGTTAGTTAAGAGGTTTTGATAAATGTTATATCCACAACAATTTTTAAATTTAATTTAATTCGGTAAGTGGCGCATGCATCATGCATCTAAAAGAAACATATTTGTGCCGTTTATTGTAGAAACTCTGGGCTCATGGAGTCCAAGCTCAAAATAGTTTTAAAAGACCGCGTCTTGTCGTCTCCTCCGGTGACAAGATTCTTCGTTTAAAGAATCAGTATTGCAATTCAACGAGGAAATGCAGCCAGCGTTCTTGCCACGAGTCCACGCGGACGGGACTTATATCCCTATTCCGTAATTTTGTAATAAATTTTATTTTAAACTTAGTAAATATTATTTTCGAATAAAATATTTTATTTATTTATTTA
The DNA here is from genome assembly GCA_910589645.1 of Tinea semifulvella. NCBI lineage: Eukaryota > Metazoa > Arthropoda > Insecta > Lepidoptera > Tineidae > Tinea > Tinea semifulvella. The sequence continues at coordinate 12,439,954 of OU342599.1, forward strand.
AATCTTTATTGCACTATGTACAAGGGGCGGGCTTAATGCCGCTAGACATTCTCTGACAGCCAACCTTTAGGATAATGTAGTAAGTTATATATTATATATATACTATATATATTATATAGTAAAATAGTATATACTTAAACAAAACAAAAGAAAATAACAATAATAAATAAACTATTAGGTGATGAATTGCTGAATTTTACACCATATTTAAAACAATTGTAATGGAATTCACTATCCATAAGAAGTTGACATACATTTAAAAATAGATTGATATAAAAATGCATTGAATGGAGAAAAACTGCGGAAATGTTATGGTGGTTACGACGAAGGCTGTTAGTTGTATCGGAAGCTGGTGAAGCGAAGCGGCTGTTTACTATGCTACTAGATTTAGAAGTATTCATAAATGTATTCGCATTTTCTGGGACATTCGATTGTGGCTATTGGGACATTTGACTATACAAATCATTTAATTTTGAGTTGTAACTACACTGGGTCGCAAAGAACGCGGGTCGATTGTAAAAACAGCGATAACTTTTAAAATATATGTTAATTTCATTACATATGTATATTGGAAAAATATTAGAAATTAAATAATTTTATTTCTTTTATGTTTTAGATGATATTTCAATTGTATATGTGACATTATTTTGTCAATTTACCGGTTGCGGTAAAAAAAACAGAATACTGAAGTTGGTATATTTTTATTATTTTATGGAATATTATATTATGGAATTAGTTTTAATATTCGTGTTTATTACTGATTAATTGTAAAAAGTGAAGTATTATCACGACCGTATACCTTCCGAGGTGGTCAGAAACTGATTTTTTTCTTCTTTTTATAGATGCGTATTAACATTTAGACAAATTTTATATAACCCTATCATGACAAGTGGAAGACTCGTCGATGTCTCTAGCGTACCAAACTCGACCAGGAATCAAATCCAGTACCTCAAGATTTATATCCACGGACTTAACTGCTAGACCATAGTTATTTAATTGTACCTTTTAATTACTGTAACCCTTTTAATTTCGTCTGTTCAACCTTCAATTCCCTAACTTATAATAACCTATTCGTTTATATTCGGCAACTTATCTCTACGTGAATAAACTTATTAATTACTAGAAACAACACCAATTATATTTTTTAAACAAAGTTCACAGCACTGCCACTGAACTGACGGATGACGTATTTTTAAATTTAGAACGTCTTGGCAATATGTCATAAAAGTATTCGTTCGTTGACACTGCGACTTTGAATTCGATTTTTGAAAACTATTCGAGTTGAGCAGCTGAACTCGTTGCTGCGCGCGAGACAGACGCGGCTAAACTAACGCAGTAATGTATCAGTCGTGCATAATGTTGTCCTCGAGCCTTCCAGCCGCTGTAGCACGGACTTTTTTTACAAGCTGTCAAAGTTCGTCTTATATAGAGATTTGAACTAAATTGTGTCATCGTCATCACGACCGTTTTCCTTCCGGTGTGGTCAGAAACCACGCTTATAAATAAGCGGATTCACATTTAGCCAACTTTACTATAGGCCAATCATGATAAGCGGTAAGCTTGTCGATGTCTCTAGTAGACCAAGCGCGAGAATATCAAAAATAAATTTAATATTAATTAAATTTATTTATTTAAATTAATAAATATTATTGTGACCCGACAACTCGCCTCGCCAACTCGTCTGGCCAGCGCGGTGGCGAATGTAGGCCAAATTCTGTCTCTATATGTTCCGGAAGGCCCATCTCCAACAGTGAAGGTCTAGGACTCTGTGTTCTAGGAGCTGTGATTGATGATGATTGTAACCCGACCACGAATCGAACCCGGTATCTCCGAGTCTAAATTCACAGACTTAATCGCTACACCACAGACTACCACCAGTCTTATCCAAAATTCGCGCCGACACGCTGGGTTCGATTTTTGGGCGAGAACACAAAAAAAGTGACATTTCTCGAGCCTGGTACGCTAGAGACATCGACAAGCTTGCCACTTGTCATTCCTATAGTAAAGTGGGCTATATGTAAACTCGCTCCATTTAAAAAACATGGTTTCTGACCATGGTTTTACCGTGTAAACGCTACGCGAAACTAGTATTGCCAAAGCGCTGGCGGCACTGAGTTGATGATTTTGACGGAGCCACCATCCACTGTGACGATTTCAAGACACATTATTATCAAAACGTTTCACATATATTAAAAAAGTTACATAAAATAATTTTCATCATGTATAAAGAATAAGAATAAAAACGTTTATTGCCACATCAATTAATACAAGATCTAGAGCACAATATTTTAAAATAAATTTATATGATGTGGCAAGGGTCTTGGCTCAGCTTCAGTCAGCTGTACATCACATAATGTGGTGCACTAACTGACGCTGTTTTTATGCCAAAACCCTAGCTCACGTACAGGTTTAACTAAGTTAACAAGGGGCATCAAGAAAACGACGATAGACACAAAGAAATAAAAAACTTAAATCTAAAATGTTGTATATAATATACTATAAATTATACTATTAAAGATAATAATTATATAATAAAATAAATATAAAATAGTCAGTATATAAATCATTAAATAAAAAAAATAAAAAAACTACTTATAAATACTTAAATACAAACAAGGTTCGTGTGATAGCCATGCTCGGTGCTAAATTTAACTGAATAAAAAAAAAACAAACATAATAATTAAAATTATATAATAAATGTTTCTTAATGTTAATTCGTCTTTTTTTTTTTTATATAAACCGTCAGACGACAGCCATTTTGTCGTATTTTAAATTATTTAACAACCCGTGCTATGTGTGCAGCGAGAATTCTAAATAAGTACGCATTGTCCATTGCCTTGGAACGACGCAGCTGAATCAATTGATTCTACAATTGATTAAAACTAACTGAGAGCTTCTTAAATAATGTTATTGGCCAATTAGTTAGCGGTCAGCGATTGGTCAATTCGTACTGTACCTTCGACTGATTGGTTGATTCGTACTGCGTTTACAATGTTAGTACGTGGCAAGCGGAGCGTTTATAGAGTGCGTTTTGTATTAAATTTAAATTACTTAACATAACCTACCTCGAGCTCTCTACTCATACTCTTTTGAGCCTCACGTGATTAGGTATAACAAAAAAAAAGTGTTTAGTGAAATTTGGTCTTCGACGGGCTCTTTCCTTTTATCACATTACATCATCACTGCCCCTAGAATACAGCAACTAAACCTCCACTGTTTGGGTTAGATGGGCCTTCCAGAACATACGAGAATATCTGGAGAATTTGGCCTACACTTGCCACGCTGGCCAGACAGATTGGCGAGGATCTGATGTAAATTTTTAATAACAATTTGTTAACGATTCCACAAGTTGGTATTAGTGGAACCGGAACCGACGGCAAAAGTGTATCCACACGTTTCGGGATCAGGTTCGAATTGCCGTCATGCCCAGTCAAGCCGGCATAGTGTTTGGAACTGATGTCAGTCATGAGTGTCTGATTCCAGTTGCTAACATTCATGGACCTTATGAACTGTAGCAGCGGGCGCAAGTCCACATGTCGCGCTAGTATAAAAAAAAAACATTTCGAGGTGGTCAGATTAATTTTTTCGTTATTTTTTACTTAACAAATGAAAGGCGTTATTTTATTTAGCCTTTTGAAAACTAGGGATATTGACTGGAATTGATTTATCACTATGCCGGCTTATAGAGAAATTTTTAACTGTTAGATGTGGCTTAGCGTTTATCATACAAGCCGGCAAATGTAACCAAAGTCAATCTAAATGACAAGTAAAACCTTGAGAATACATTTGGGTGATTTAAACTTTGTGACTACAAAATTTATGGATCCATAAAAGTAAATATAGAGGCCATTGCAACAAAAAGGTACATTACATTGACTTATATCTATTGACCTGGGATGATGGTCTAGCACTATGTGAAGGTAATTCAAAATATATCATTTTTCGAATCGGGTACGCATGAGACCTCGAGACTCGAACCCTTGCAGTTTCGCCGAGATCTGACTTCTCTGAGCGTGTTCTACCGGTTATACTATGATGAGTGCTCTGAAGAGCTCTATAACCTAATTCCTTCCTCTTTATTCCGCAACCGAATGACACGCACAGGTCAGAATATGCACCCACATACCAAAGCTAGTAAAAATGCCGAGAGGCATTAAGTTCGCCTTGTACTACTCAAATGTTAAGTTTTTAAGTGCAATAAAGAATTTATAAACAAATATATAGTCACCATCCCTAAGCGTACGTATAAATTTGGAGACACATACTCGTATATATATATATATGTCGCACAATAAAGTTGTGTCTATGTGATGTGATCTTTCAGCGTGAAAAAGCATCGCGATGAATAACTATTATTCTTCTCTCTTTCTCACTTACGGGTTCGGACACCCGCACGATGAATGGGTTTGCTAAGAAAAAAATCTGCTTTACCGTACAAGGTGTGTTAAATCTATATCTATCTCACCTAGCGCCTGGCACCACCTTCTGGCCAAGAGTAACAGGGATGAGATCCAAAGTCAGCAGAACATATTGCTCAAAGTGGTCTTCCCAGCGCCGTGATTCGTGAGTAAATCCGTCATAGCTCGAGCTATAGATATGCCTAATATTGAGGAGTTTGTCGTTGGTCTGACTAGACGTGTGTTCTATCGGGCCGACAACGGATACATCAAGCATCTCCAAAATGTAGCTCTGTCTTGCGAACAGCCCCTCAATGGAAGACCATTTCCTAGAGAGATGAGGTAGTCAAACTTAAACCTTCTGGCTTCGTCTGCATCCCCAACCAACGCCTATTAATCGTCCGAGCCTGGACTACTAAATTTTAACAAAAGCACTGGGGATAAAAAATCTTTTAATAGCCCAGTCCATGTAATATAGAATATAAGTCAATTAATTTAATTAATAACTTCCGCTAGCCATGACTTTGCCCAACTTAGGCTGAGTTGTACCAAAAAGAAGACTGTAATGGTAAAAAATAAAGTTAAAATTGGCGTTAACGGCTGACCTTGATAATAAAACTGATACATTCGACGTCCTTTTGAACCTTAATCGTTACATTTACAGAGACTTAATAATAATTGTTGACATTATTAATAATTGTAATTGTTTGTTTTAGATTATAACCAGCCACGATTTGTTACTTATGGACATAAATATTGTCATTACTAGATTGTAAGCTGTAACGGCCATTTTACAGCCACGAATCTATATTTATGGACATAAATATTATTATTACTAGATTGTAAGCAGACACGGCCATTTTACAGCCACGAATTTATATTTAAGGACATAAATGTTATTAGATTATAAGCTGACACGGCCTTTTTACAGCCACGAATTAAATTTTAAGTATCTAGTTATAAATAAGTACAAAATCCTCGCTTATGGCAACAATGTTTTATTTATTATAAATTGTATTGCTGTTAGATTCGGTCCAGCCAAGCTTGTATTGTATTAAAATATATGTATTGACAATATCCAAGTGTTGTGTACTAGCCTAAGGAAATAAATGATTTGATTTGATTTAATAATAACAAAAAAAATACACCCAAATTTCTTATATAAATTCAGCAACCGCTAGGCGTATCTGTAGCTTATAAAAACGACTAGGCGTCTAAGTCAATAATTCAAACGCATTCCTTTAGGTTTCGACTACTGTTCTAAAGTACGTCGAGTCAGGCTGACGACGAATTATTGTTCATATTCGAGTGTACTTTGTAGAAATGAATTCTATTCACTTTCTAGGAAATAAAATTACGGACATTCTAGAGATCTATTATAGCTTTACGCAGTGGTAGTTGGAGCGAGAGGAGTTCCAGCAAAATCTTTGCATCACTTACTGAAGCAATTGGGCCTCAGCAGGTCTGCAGGAGATACATTTCTGGAACGAGCTTCCAAGATGGCATTAACGGAATCATACAGTATTTGGTTGGGTAGGGAGAGGAGTAGAATGGTGGATGGTGAGCGTATTATCGTGCAATAATAAAAAAGGGAGGCCTTCCTTTATTTAAACCAGCCTATTGTCGGTCGCAAGCCCGAGACACCATTCTTCTCATCTCTTACCTACACACGATGGACCCGGCACCCGCACGGTAAATCCATGGAATGCTTAGAAATTTGTATTCTCTTCATAGATTTGTTTTGTTAAAATAGACTAAAATCGTTATAAATGCTATTTTTCTCTGTCTAAAACTCGTACGTACATACATTACTGAAAAGTGCACTCAGACTGGAATAATCTTTAAACATGTTGTATTGTGCGAGCGAGAGGGGCGCAAAAGCGATAAACCCTCTTAATATTAGGCGTCTCCAGATCTCGAGATATGACTGAATTACGCACGAACTATGGCGCTCGGGAGACCATCTGACCGATATCATCTGCTGACTTTGGAACTTGTCCCTATTAGTATTGACCAGAAGGTGGTGCCAGGCTGGCGCAGCATAGCTGAGTCGGGAACGGATAAACATCTTGTAGGTAGATCCGGACCTTTAACCTGAGCGGCATGGTGCAATTCATTACAGGGCGTAACATGGGTCGGGCCGCCTTCGCCTGATTGACGGCGTGGCAGGCCATTTCACCCATTGTTAACGTCCTGTTAATGATTCAGCCCAAGTATTTGACGGTTGAAGTCCACTCAATGTTCGGGGGATGTGTAGCCCAAATTGCTATGCTGTTGAATTCAGTGACATCTGTGTAAGTATATTCTCAACTTAGGTTTAGCTACTCAATACTAGATGGCGCTTTCGACATTGTAAAGCTATCTGAACAATTCTAGTTTCGCTACTCTCCGTAGCACGGCGCTGTTTAAAATATTGTACTCTATTTTACATTTTGTACATATTACCTAATTACATAAGATGTAAAAAAGAGGTTTAGTAAACTGGTTTTTAAATTATTTTATAGACAGAGACTGCACATCGCCGTATAAAGTCGTTATAAAATTTGTTGTAACTTAAAGTGGTCGTGAAGTCACATGTCGCCATGCACAATAATATGTGTCGGGTCAAATTGATTGCGTCTATCTGATTTGATGAGATCTTGTTGTTGATCTATAAATAGAACGAGGAACAGCCAACAGTGACCTATATACAGTTATACAGGGGCGGCCTTAGCCATTGCGAGGTTCCGGGAGGGTAGATCTTAGCGTGGTTTTGTTAAATTAGTTTTAATTTGACGTGACGAACACAAACAAATTTATTAATCACAATACAGATACAGACTTTGATCTTATTCTAAATATTATTGTTTCTGTCGCTGTTACCAAGGATGACTGAAGTTTTACGATAAATCAAGACATTGTGTAAATGTTTCTAAGTGATAAATTTAAATAATACTTTGATTAGGGGCCGTCCATTAAACACGTGATGCTTTTTTAGCATTTAATTTAATAAGTTAATTTGTAGATCACTAATTTAAATAATACTATTACTCGTAGTTAAGTTGAGAGAGGTGGTGGCTCGGTTGTAAGAACGCTTTCCTCAAACGAAAAAAACCTAAATAGGTCGGACCGAATCCCGGCATGTACCAATGAGAAATACACCTTTCTTACATACATTTGTCATTTATTTACAACACCATCGTTCCCATGCCTCGGAGAGCACGTAAAGCCGTCGGTCCCAGTTCCACTTATAGCAACTTGTGAAATCGTTAATAACTTGTTATTAGTAAAGTGACAACCCCTCTGACCAGTGTAGGCCAAATTCTGCAGATATATGTTCTGGAATGCACATCTCCAACAGTGGAGTTCTAGGACTTTATGTTCTTGGGGCTGTTATTATTATTAAAATACTTTATTGCACTTTAACTTAAAAGTATGTACAAAGGCGAACTTAAAGCCATTTCGGCTTTTTCTACCAGCTAACCTTTGGGAGAGTGAGACAGTATAATATGTGGGGTGCAATTTTAACCGTATTTTAAATTTGAATAAACTACATAAATAGTATGTATACATAGACTACTTAAATACTTATTAATATATAGTAGATATATATGAAGATAATATAATATTAATAAGAAAGCTGTGATGATGATTACTCGTGGTACTTAATATTTTTCGACTTCGGTTCAGGCGCAAGTGCGCGAGTCCCCGGGCGGGGTTGCACCACTCGTCACTTTCAAAGGCACCCCTTCAATTATACATGACCAATATAAACCAATATCGTTATTTTTTATTTGTCCTCACTTTAGGTAATTAAAAATCAAAGAATAAATTTTAATATAAAAGTTTAGGCTGCTTGGGGAAGTCCCTCTTTGTATTGACACAAGACAATTTTAGTCATAAAAAGAAAAGGAATGAAAATCAATAAATTATATAATCTAAGCAATATTTCAGGGATACCAATATAAATTATTTATAAATAAAAAATATAGTGTTTAATAAACTAAAGCAAACTCGAATTGATACAATCTTGTTACCGATCCGTAATTTGAACGTATCTCAGTAACGTAGTTATTTTAGGGCCAGAACCTTGGTAAATATAATTTATCAAATAGCTGGTCCTCATTATGTTACATTAGTCATTGATAGCCAAGATGAAATTGTCGCGCCCATTTATTTTGGTACCAAATAAGTACAGTAAAACCTCATATAAATTGGTTCCAATTTAATCTATTTAAATAACTCAGTCATAAAGGTCTAGCATAGTTTAGCCCGTCAGTGTAGGGAGCAATAAAGTTTCCATGCACTGATCCTGGCGTATGCTGAGTATCTCTTGGGGAACGTGAAGAACTAATACCTACTTAAGAAGCTTAAAATATCTACTAGCCTGTCTTTCATTAGCCTACAATGAGTCTTTGACTATTTTAGTCATTAAAGTCAAATCATTAATTTCCATTCGTTAACTTGTAACAACTTGGATATTGTCATACATACACATACACATCTTCACGCCAGATCACAGTTCGGTAATAATGGTTGGACCGTAACAGGTCATAATTCAGATTTATGTGTGTTTTAATAATATTATTGCCATAAACAAGTAAATTATAACTTAAGAACTAATTAATACATGATCGTGGCTGTAAAAGGGCCGTGAACAGACCCCATTGGCGCAGCATTATTCGATACATAGTGATCCGTAAAGGGGGTCACGACCCTCCGCAGTGAGGACAACGACGCAAGAAGGACACTTACAATTACATTACAATTGACAGACGATAAAATTCATAACAAAACTGTTGTAATGTTATATGTAAAAATCTGTCTGCCAATACAAACTGACCCATTTAACAAGCTCCCCTAGACCTCCACTCCTGGGCATGGGCCTACCAGAGAGAGAGGGATAATTTAGCCTACACGCGTCACGCTGTACGGGTTGGCGAGGGTCTGATGGTATTTTTTTATGACATATTTATTATATACATTTAACACAAGTTGGTATACCTTACTAGGTATACCTAGACGGCTTAACGTGCTCTCAGATGAACGATGGTGTTGTAAATCTATGACAAAATGTGTATGTAAGAAAAATGTATTTCTCATTGGTATTTTCCAGTATTTACTGACTGATGTATTTATTAAATAAAAACCTTTTTGAAAACGGGGGCTATATTTTTTGTTCATAGACGAGTGTAATAAAGACTTCTGATCCTAGTGATTGGGAATTGATTTTAATCAGCCTGTATCTAAAAAGTAGAAGACTTATGTCATTATAAGTCATAGATCATTTTAATTGCCTTTAATAAATGCCTTTCTTAGAAGTTGACAGCATAGGTGCTGCGGTTACGGACAGCTTATCAAGCGATCGTGTCTAGAAATACAAGATAGAATCAATTAAACGCTGAATATGTGTTTTAGTGGCCATTTTCTGATTGCTGTGATTGTTCAAATATAGTGGTTTAATATATGTTATAAACACACACATATAATTTGGCCGTGGGATCACATATCGGTTTTAGATGATGAGTTCATGTTTCAATATCTTTGCCCAATTTCATTAAAATCGATCCGGATAATCAGACCGATAAACGGCCGTGGAGTCACATATTGTAGTTATATGATGACAGAATTTGAAGAAGAAACATCAACCGCTCGCAATTTCGAAATTGTGAGAAAAGAAGCCTGCCCGCGGCCAGCAGCGACCTGGCGACCCAAGGAAAGCCCAAGACCACCTGCGGTGAATACAAGTAAATGCGTGTGAGCATCCAGCCCCTTCATACAGTCCACCTTTATAATTTATTAATTTTGCTCTTTTTTCACGCCCGTCCAGTCATTTAGCTTATGTCTGTCTTAGGATTCCAAGGAATAATTCTGCCAAATTTTATCAAAAAGCGAGACAAACATTAGGTACGTTTGACACAGATAAACATTTTTTTTTCTTTCTTATTTATATATTAAGTATGGACTATGGATATATGGGCTGAGTTTTCCTTGAAGATTTCTTTCTCATTCAGATTTAATTAACAGGTCACTGGAATCTGCCAAGCTGCCTTCGGACTGCATTCTCCAATGTGATGCACTGCTATATTGTAAGTACACGTCCCACATTGTAATGTCAATACCCGCACAGCGCAGCAGCTACCAAATTGCTGCGTGACACACGAGTGCCTTTGTACGAGATGTCATAACCGACTATTACACCCACCTATTTACTCTTGCTATCCTGTCTGGCAAATTTAAAAAGTCGTTTGTAAAATACAGGCGAAACTCGCACAACCTGACGTAAATAACTTTTTAAATTTACCTATAAGGTAATGCTTGAAATATAGAAGGTATGCCTCAGAGATTTAGACCGGTACCGGGTTCGATTGCTATACAATAATTTATGTGTGATATTTCTAGAGTTTGGTACGCTAGAGGCATCGACGGGCTTGCATTTTATTGTATAATTTTATTTAAATAAACAAAAATTATTAAATTCAATATTATTAGAAGAAGAAGACAAATTTCTAAGCATTCCATGGATTCACCGTGCGGGTGCCGGGTCCATCGTGTGTGGGTAAGTGATGAGAAGAATGGTGTCTCGGGCTTGCAACCGGCAATAGGCTGGTTTAAGAAAAGGAGGCCTCCCTTTTGCGCGATAATACGCTCAACATCCACCATTCTACTCGTCTCCCTACCCACCCAAATACTGTATGATTCCGTTAATGCCGTCTTGGAAGCTCGTTCCATAAATGTATTGACGGTAGACCTGCTTAGGCCCAATATTGTATATTATAATATTATTTGGTTGATAAAAACGTAAAATAAATTACATTTGTTTGTCCCCACACCTGTGCTTTATCCTGCAGGGGCTAAAATCTAGTCGAATTATCTTTCTTCACGTAAACCATGTATGTAGGGTTTTGTGACACGTCATTATATAAATTATTTTAAATGATTCTTCTCCTGCTAGTAAAAGACTTAGCAGCAAAGTGGTGCAAAGAGCAAGCTGTTAGCAGAAGACGAGCAGCTTAAGAGATGCCAGTGACCTGTTAATGTTTAATCTGACTGAGAAAGGAATCTGCAAGGAAACATTAATTGTAAATATAAATAGCCAAATATGTTCATAACCATTATTGTCGATTGCGGTTAAACAGCTTTGTTCCAGTTGTCCAACGACTACTTATTTCTCGTCATAACCAGAAACATATCCAATTATAACCAATATTTATTAAAGTTATAAAATAGTTTCAGAATAACATACACATCTTCACGCCAGATCCCTTGCGGGGTAGGCAGAGACAATAAATAACTAAATAACACATAATTATTAACCATAATTTCAAACGTAAAAACTATCAACTTTGAGACAAAAAGAGTTTTTTTACGTAAGATAATGCTATACATATATGTTTTATTTAAGACATTGCACGGATTTTGCACAAAGGCGGATTTAATGCCCGCAGACATTTTCTGACAGCTAAACCTTGGGGACAAATTATTATTTTTTATATTTCTACGACTTATTAAATTCGTAACATCCATTAAATGAAATAGCCGATTTGAACAATTCAAAAAGTTCTTGAAAACAATATGATTTATTTGAATAAGGATTCAAACAGAAGTATGAGTAACATGGTCCAATTTTGGTCGGAATTTGTCTCAACTTTTAAAATGTAAACAAATGGTTATTCTGACATAACGATAATAGTTGGACATATGGTATCGCGAAGTTTTTTGTAGATATTGATATGTTTTTTAATATTGTAGAACATACTTTTGTCCCATCATCAATAGTTTCCGCAGCACATAAGACGTTTTATTGCATTTTTTTTACACCTTGGGTAACGTTACTAAAGATTTAGTAAGGATCCCTTATCTTTTCTAGCAATAAATATAGCCTATGTTACTCAGTGTGAATGTAGCTTTCTAATGGTGAAAGAATTTTTGAAATCGGCCCAGTAGTTTTTGAGTTTATTCATTACAAACATACACGAGTAATATATCATTACAGCCCCTAGAACACAGTCCTAGACTTCCACTGCTGGAGATGGGCCTTCCAGAATATATATCTGGAGAATTTAGCCTACACTCGCCACGCTGGCCAGACGACTTGGCGAGGATATAATGTCATTTTTTTATGACAAGTTATTAACGATTCCACAAGTTGGTATTAGTGCAACCGGGACCGACGGCTTAACGTATATATATATATATATAACGGGTATAACAGCTAGTTATTGATAAATGTACAAGTTGCATTTTTGTAATGTATAATAAACACAATTAAGGACATTGACATGTTACTTATCGTGTACAAGTAAAAACTAATTAACTGACTTACCAAAATGTTCGATAGTAAATTAAACAGCTCTTAAAACAATTCATTATTAACACGTCTATAATGTTAGCTGCTGGTCTTCGCTAGCTGAAGTAGAATCCATTGTAGTACAGGGTTATTAGTCAATTAATCTATAAAACTCAAAATTGGTAAATATATAATAATAATAAAATTCTTTATTGCGCATTAAAATATACAAAATAAAATGAAGTACATAGGCGAGCTTAATACCTTGTAGGTATTCTCTAACAGCTAACCTTTGGGAGAACGACATTGAGGGGTGCAGAGTTAGGAGGAGAGAATAAATATTAAACTAAATGCTATACCTTTCACTGGGTATATCATACGAGTATGTCATATTAAAATGTAATTAAAATAAATTAATTAACATGCCAGTTGCATACATTAAATATACATTTATAAACATACATAAATATTTATATAAATAATAATCTAAATATAAATACATACACTAATAATAATAATAATCCATGTCATGTGAATAAATTAAATATCATTTTGCTTTTTAAGAAAGTAAGAAGATAGACGATGTTTAAATATGTTTAAAGTAGGTGCCTGTCTGATAAACAATGGCAGTCTGTTCCATTGGCGAGCTGCGGAAACTGTGAGAGAATCCGAATATCTGCTAGTGGAGTGGAGAGGAATTGAAAGTTGATTGTTTTGCGAAGAACGAAGAGAACAAGTATATATCAATTTTAGTTCGTTAAGAGTAACGATTAGGGATACCCCTCTCGCTCGCACAATCCAACATTTTTGAATTTATTATGAGGGTTTAGCGCATTTGCATTCGCTCGCGCATTCCAATATGTTTAAGGGTTTTACAAGTCTGAGTCTAATTTAAAGAAATGTAGTATATTAAATTTCTAAATAATAAAATTACTGTGAAGACAAATTTCTAAGCAATTCATCGTGCGGGTGCCGGGTCCATCGTGTGTGGGTAAGAGATGAGGAGAATGGTGTCTCGGGCTTGCGACCGACAATAGGCTGGTTTGAGAAAAGAAGGCCTCTCTTTTTTTTTTATTGCGCGATAATACGCTCACCATCCACCATTCTACTGCTCTCCCTACCCAACCAAATACTGTATGATTCCGTTAATGCCGTCTTGGAAGCTCGTTCCATAAATGTATTGACGACAGACCTGCTTGGGCCCAATTCTTTCAGTATGTGCTGTAAAGATTTTGCTGGAACTCCTCTTGCACCAACTTCCACTGCGTAAAGCTGTATAGTTATATATCTCTAAAATGTCCGTAATTTTATTTCCTAGTAAGTAAATATTGTACATTTACACTTGCTACATTTCTTCTGGGGACCAAAGACCACTTTAAAAAAAAAAGTTTGTTCACATTTAGATAACTTCACTATAGTCTATAGGCCATCATACAAGTACCAAACTCGAGAAATATCACAAATAAATTAAATATTTTTTGTCTCCCGACCAGGAATCAAATCCAGTACCTCTACGTCTATATCCGCGGACTTAACTGCTAGACCACGAAGGCAGTTAATAAAATACTGTAATTTATAGATTTACCAATTTTAAGAATTATAATTTGTATAAAGCATTATTCACATTTTTTTTACTATTTACTCTCACACACACATACGTCACAAATGCCTGATTATGTGAATAATACAATTTTGATTGTCACTTGAGTACGATACACTAAACAACATAACAAACGTGAAGTTAAAAACGTATCAATATTCCGACTGCACGTAAACTTTGACAAATAACCTTGATTTCCTACAAAAAACTGTCAAGCGAAATAAAATAATATAAACGCGAAAGTTTGTGTGGACGTATGAATGTTTGTTGCTCTTTTACGCAAAAACGACTGGAAGGATTTTGATAACATGTTATAGTTGGGTGAATTTTTATGGTCTTACGTTAGGCTGATATCTTAAATACTTTATTGCACAAAAACTTAAATTAATGTACTCGTACATAGGAGAGTTTAATGCCGGTTAGGCATTCTCTAACAACTGACCTTTTTTTGGGAAAATCATGGGGTACAAATAAATGAATTAAAAGATTTAAAAAATACATATACTACATATTATTAACATATAACTTATAATATACTACATACACAAATATACGAGTATATTATTCCATCTCCTCGCCAAGCCGTCTGGCCAGCGTGGCGAGTGTAGGCCAAGTTCTCCAGATTCAGTTCTGGAAGGCCCATCTCCAACAGTGGAGGTCTAGGTCGCTGTGTTCTAGGGGCTGTAATGATGAAAATGATGATTATTCCAAATATCTATAATTATCACCTTGATGTGGTTTATTGAAAAATAATGTAATAACTAGATGTTCCACTGGCGCGTTCCACACCCTTCTAAATGTAGGGGTCCGAATATCTGCTAGAAGAGTAAGGGATTTTGAGTTAGTTATTGAAAGTAGAACAAAGGGTAAGGCTGTGGGTAACTTCTATTGATAAACATATTTTTTTTCTAAATAACAAATGTGGATTTTTTTTATGATTGAACCCTGATCCCGGCGGTAGTGGTAGTGTCTGTATTACCAAGATCAGTCCCTCCGTACAAGCCAAACAAATTAATAATTAAAGCGAATAGAAACAAGCAAAGTAAAACATATTAATAGTAATATAGCAAAAAATATATATATAAAAAATATACACACTTAAAAATAATAAATTTATAATAATAATAAATAAATAAAACTATCATTATATCAAAAGTAACAATAATAACAACTAATACAATATCAAACGTTGCTCTTAAAAATGCAACCTATGCAAACATTCTGACAACCACTATCTTCCACAAATAATGTAATTAAACTAAAGAATCAACGCAAATACACACAAAACTTATGTTGACCACCGACGGAATTCAATTTTTAAGTACAATTATTGGATAGTATTTTATTTTCATTTTTTATACAAAAGTCAACCGTAATTGCGGTTGACACTGACAGTGTCCGTATGAATATCAACTTTCGTTAAAGGAAAATAAATCCTAAAACATTTTTCATTTTAAACATGTGACCTTGTGCCCACCTGATGGTAAGTGGGCGCGGTGATAAATGTTAGCAACTGGATTCATACACTCATGACTGACATCAGGCCCTAACACTATGTCGGCTTGACGTATAACACAAGAATCCTTACTACACGGACAAAGCTGGGTAGTAGAGCTAGTACTCCATATTGCAAGCCACAAGGGTATTAGGAAATAGGAAACACTTCAATATAATTTTATCTACAATCATGCAAATTGAGGGAAACAAAGAGGCCAAATCTCAGTTTTAATCTAAAAGAGGAAAAACACATGAAAACTTATAAGTATATGTTTATTTTGGTGACAAATTTTTACCTGGGTCCACACACATATTACTAAGGCGTATCGTATCCCCGTATTGTGTCATAGTATCGTATACGCAGAACGTGCCCACACATATTGTCAACTGTTTTTTGTTAAAGAATTCCATTATATATTGTTTGCGATTAAAGGTACAAAATTTGGCTACAGTAGGTACATTAAGTAACTAATTAAAATTGTCAACACATAAGATAAAGTCGACAAAATAATTGTAGCTCCTGTACAAATTAAATGTGTCTCAACCGTGGACATGTCAAATGTAGGCACGGTTACAGCCTTGAGCACACTGCGGCGGTAATGTTACTGTCCCTGTGTTTTATATGTCGCTTAAAGCGCTTTATTTCGTTTTAATTAATTTAAGGAAAATTTAGTAAAAAAAGCGAACTTTGCATTCAAGTCGAACACAGGATATAAGTGCAAACGAGATTTCGCGACGCAGATTATTATTTTAAGACATTACACAAATCAAATCAAACCAAAATAATTTATTTCCGTATTGTTAGTACGTAATACTTGGATATTGTCAATACATGTTTTACAATCAAAAAAATAATAAATAAATACTACCATTGACCATGGCTGGACCGAACCCAACATCAATACAATAATTATAACCAAAACATTGTTGCCATAAACGAGGAATTTATTTTTACTTACAGCTAGATACTTAATAAAATTCGTGGCTGTAAAGCAATTGATAAATTTCGGTACATATAGAAAGTGGCGCCGCCTAGTAGACGGTAGGGTGAACTAAACTTAAACATAATTTAGTCGTCATTCATTTATTAATTCAATTTATTTGGTTTAATGGGGTGTATCACTAACTTTTTATCACGATAGATGGCGCATGATAGATGGTACCTAATATAAATCTCACCTCTGGGATGGTTATTATTATGCTATACCATGGTGAGTGTTCTGAGGAGCTCCATAACCTTATTCCTTCTCCCTATTATACAACCCCACGCTAAAGATGTGGAATGCTCTCCCAGCCAATGTTTCCCCACTCCTATAACCTGGAGTCCGTCACGCGAAGTGTGAAAAACCATCTTGTTAGGCCGGCATAGTGGTAGATGCTGATGTGGGTTTTTAGTGGCTGGCATCAGTTGTTCCATTCTTGGACATCGCGTACTGCTTGCTACCAGATATCATATGTCGTGTTCAGATTATAAAAAAAAATAACAATTTTATGTCCGTAAATCTGTACGCATACAGTGTGCTCAAGCCTTAATGAATGCTAAACTAAGTAGTGGTGTCAAGCTGGTGATAAGACAGCCTGAGCATGTTGCACTAGAGTCTAGACAAACTAGATAGTCACGTAATCCGATTATGGTTAGTCTGACAGGAATCAATTTTGCAACAACCTGCAAACTCACCAACTATTGCCTGGCCTACGATTGACGTAAATTTAGTAGTTAGCGTGGCTAGGGACTAAACTCTATTCCACGAGAACTGATAGTTACCTCATCAGACAATGCAGGTGTGTTTAACCTTTTTAATACATATTATTATACGAGCTGCGTTTAAAATGTATGAAGTAACGAACGACGGTACATTTTAAATTGATGATATTTCGAATTCTATCGGAAATATTTGGAAATCTTAGTTATTTTTTCTCTGTAAAATATGTATATTTATTACATTTATTTATATTTAACTAGCTCCATGACCCTGCTTTGCCGACCGAAGTAGTGAAAAAATACCTTTATAAATAAAGTAAACTTGGTCGCAAAGTGTTCTTTCTGATGGTGACGTCATTTCGATTATCATATTTTTTGCCAAATTATATCAAAATCAGTTCCTTCAGCAATATAGGCGTAAAGACGAAATAAACAAATAGACAGACAAATGGCAGTAGATTCACATGTCGTGGTCGTGATTATGACGTGATATAGCCTATGTGCGTCTCAGGATTACAAGGATCCTTTTTGCTAAATTACATTAAAATCAGTTCAGTAATATTGATGTTTGAGCGAGACAAACATACATACATACATTCAGACACATTTATAATATTGATGATTTTAACATGAACAGGGAGTCCGTGCAGGGGTCACCGCGGGCCAGGAGGGACTGGGACAGAAGAAAGGACGAGGACGGGTCACCAGAGAACAACCAGATCACAGGGACCGCGATCGTCGAGATAAACCACAGCTTAAGGAAAGAAGGTTTTCTAGAGACAGTGGCAATCATCACGGATTTAGGGGAAAAAAATTATAATTTACGATACAAATAGGTTATATTAAACTTTAAGTTTCTGTGTTCTCAGTTGCACTAAAACATGGGTCTTGTTTATTATTGTTTTTTTATCTTTTAATCTTGCCTCCATAGTCTAGCGGTTATGTCCGTGGATTTAATGGGACACAATAAATTATTTAATTTATTTACGATATTTCTCGAGTTTGGTACCTACGCTAGAGACATCGACGAGCTTGCTCGTCATGATGGGCTTAGTACGAGTAAAGTTAGCTAAATGTGAATCCGCTTCAAAAAAAAAGCGTGGTTTCTGGCTACGGATACGGTCGTGATAATACTTTTTTATATTTAGAATACATATGATATGGCTAAGATATTGATTCATTTCACAGTGCTAGGTTTGCAGAATGATTTAGAATTAAATTATGGTTTCTGCGAAATGCATTTGCAATTGACAAATACAAGTATTCAAGCAATGTCCGTTAAATAAAGACATAAAATATCTCAAATGTTGTGCAATATTTCCAACCAAATATGTGTTTAAAGAGAATTAAAGTAAAAGAGAACGATTCTTCACTTGCGTCTGTAAATAATGACTTGTCTTTTTTAAGTCTTACTTAAATTGACCGACCGAATATTCGGTTTCGGATTCGGCCTTAAATATTAGTGTTGGCTGAATTATCTGCTGCACTTTAATATATTGTTTAATGCAGTGTCGATTTTTATTTAATGGCATATGTTAATAAAAAGTTGACGTTACTTGAACATACCCTAATAGTTATACAAGAGTATTTTATATCGTAATAGTACTGTCGAAAAAGCAAATTGTGCTGTTCTACATGTGATTAATTTTATGATCTTACTGTAAGCAGTTATGACTAATAAAATGGTTTTAATCTATCACCATTCTCTTTAAATGCATCTACAGCCAAAATGCAGCCGAAACCATTAAAACTTTCTGTGGCGATATTTCTGCTCCAATACAATATTACCTATTAAAATGTCTAATAGATAAACCCAAAAAAAAAAACCGTAGTTTTGGGGATTTAATATTCGACCGAACCTAGCACTCAAACCAAATATTCGATTTAGGTTTCGGCAGGAAATGTTGCTTCGTTCGGACACTACTTATATCTTTCTAATTATTATTTTCTATCAAGCCAAAACCGAATTTTCAGCTCCACCGACCAATACCGAAAAATAAATAGTTCAATGAAAAATTTACATTATAACCTCAAAATGTTAATAAATGTTTTTGTTCCGCTTTGTTACAAAAGAAGTAAATATTTGAAAACACAGTCCTAAAACTGCTCGTACTCCCTAAAATTTCGTGCCAGGCAGAAATGTAGACACTAACATTGGGTCTGGTTTCAAATTCAAAATTAATATTTTCGGATTCGGTTTCGGCCTAACTTTGGTCACTATTTTGGCCGAAGCCGAATATTCGTTCGGATAATAATCTTGATCAAGTATCAACGTAATAAATGAGGTAATTTTGGGTGCTTGGAATAATTAAGGAATTCAATAAACGGTGGTAATTCTTTGTAGCTTCGCGCGCTTGCTGTAATTTCACGTCTGTGACAACTTTTTGTATATTAAATTACCCGTTATTTATGCTGACTGGGTAATTGTCATGCTTTTTGCATATATGGTGGTCGTGCACATTTTTAAGTCAATTACCGATGATGGTTTCGGTATTGAAGATTTGCAAGGATGCGAAGGAATCGCAGAAATGCTGCCCACTCGAATTTATTAAATATAGTTTGTATCCTTATCGTATCTTGTGATTGGTTTGTTATTTGAGCCAATATGACTGGTCTTCTGCTAACAGCTTACTCTGGACCACTTTGCTTCCACTAGCAGGAATAAAATCATTTAAAATAATTTAATTAATGACGTGTCACAAATGCCTGTAATAGGTTTACGTGAAATAAGATATTTTGACTTTGACTTTAAAGCCGGCGCCGTGAATTCATGAATCTACTTGTTTAGACAAATTAATGTCGAATTAATCGAAGTGTGAACAGCTCTTTCATTAAGATGGAATAAAGATAAAAAATCAACATGAAGTCTTCATAAATCCTCTAAACAGCCAATACAATTTGTTTAAAAAACATTAAGAAGTTATTTATCGGCTTCTTGTAAAGAAAATTCAAGTTTTTTACTTTGGCATTAAAATAGCTCAGTTCCATTACCAGTCACAAGAATGTTAGGACTTCCAGTCCCAACTATAATCTTGTTTTAATTCCAATTTAATGTTTAGACACACTAAAAAAGGACTCTTAGAGCGTTTGTCCACCGCCGCCGTCACCCGGACGTCAAGTCATCGAGAACGAGATTAGTCTAGCGATCTTGTGTCCACACCACGACGAGCCTAGTTCATAAGTTACTATAATCTACTGTTTAAATTAAGAGTGAAACAAATGCTGGTTAATAAATGATTTTATTCGACAAAAAATACCTAGACACCTCGACAAAGTCATGTGACTAATTAAATTATTGTTTGCTGGAAATAGCGAAGCTTGTGATATAATTACATATAACAATTTATATCCCTACCATGTTTCTTACAAATAAATTATTTCATTTCATTTTATTTGAGCCGAGTGCAAGCGACCGCGCCTATCTTTGGCGGACGGGATGTCGGCGCTCAGGCGACGACAGGCGTCAATGAGTATAGTAACTATTTGGGAAAATGGCAACTCTCGTGAAAAAGTGTTCAGATGACACAAGCATCCGAACACTAGCGCCCGCCTGGTAGGATCCTAAAGGTGACACACATACCTATATAGATATATATTTTATATAGGAATAGTATTATATTAGAAATTCGATGTCTGAGTCCGCAACCAATAAACAGAGCGCCGAATTTTAAAAATATTTTGTATATTCTAAGTATTTTACGATACGATATGGTACTGAGAACTAATAATACATTTTTTTTTAGATTCGCCTGTTGACAACAACAAGGCGACATTTTGAATGAATTGAATCAATTGATTGATATGTATAACAATTAAAATACAACTTTATTATGATATACTGAAAAGAAGTTCGTTCTCCCCACCAGCTACTAGGCAGCGCCACTATACATATAAATCAAAATTTATCAATTTCTTGTTTTAAGTTTCCACCCCCTTACGGGCAATAAACAGGCGGCCATAGTTATTGTATGAATCTCTACTACGGCGCGGCGCCGTGATTTCGTTCTCGGTGGTGGACAAACGGCCTTAGGCTATTAAGAGAAATATTATCGGGCTTATGTTGTGTTGGCTTGTTATAGGAAATTAAATTGTATTTATTTATGTGTCAAAGCTTTAGTTCTACGTTAAGTCATAGGCTCATGTCACACCGAATTACAACACTGATGACTTTTTTTTTTAATCAAATACGCATAACATTCTAAAGCCGTAAATGTTTTAGTTGATTGTTTGTTCAAACAGGGACTGTGACATTTCTTGGAAATGCTTCTTATAGTGTAGTGATATCGACGCACACACAATGAAACTTGAAGTGCCCTCGATCGAACAAATAAACATTCGATAACAGCCAAGATTCAAGTGAAGTGGCCAACGGTTGCAATGGACTTAAATATCTTCCAACATTGTAACATGTATAAATACTGAGCTACATTTACGGCCAGATGCAGAAAAGCTGAGTATCTTTTGACCAGTTTAATTAACGTGTGCATATGGGACACGTCATTGGCTAAATTAACCAAAGTGACAAGCTAACTGACCAATCACGTGGCGTATATCAAAATATTGATCATAGATTATTTTAATCATACTTTCTGCAACCGGCCGTTAGTGTGCAGCTATGTACATTAGGTTTATCATTAGTATACTATATATATATATATATATATTTATATATACTATAATAAGTAAAGTATCATCACGACCGTTTCCCTTTCGGGGTGGTCAGAAACCATTTCACATTTAGCAAACTTTACTATAGGCCAATCATGACAAGTGGCAAGCTCGTCGATGTCTCCAGCGCAGGGTACCAAACTCGAAAAATATCACATATAAATTAAATATTAATTAAATGTATTTATTTACATTAATAATTATTTTTGTGTCCCGACCAGGATTCGAACCCGGTACCTCCGAGTCTAAATCCACAGACTTAACCGCTAGACTACGGAGCCAGTTTATATATGTATATAATTATATATTGTTCATATTTTATAAATGAAACATCGTGCGACAGATGTATGAGTCCCCAAATTTATACGTACGCGAAGGGATGGTGACTACGGTATGTGGGTGCATATTCCATAGTGTGTGGGGAAGAGAGATAAGAAGAATGATGTCTCATGCTAGCGATCGACTATAGGCTGGATTACAAAGTAGGCATCCTTTTCTTTGTTGCGCAACAAGACGCTCACAATCCGCCACTATGCTCCTCTCCCTACCCAACCAATACTGTGTGATTCCGTGAAATGAAATGAAATATTTTATTTGCTAAAAAACACATGGTTACAGATCCGAGTATGGTCTCAGTTTTATAGACAACTCACATGTTTCGCCAGTGACGGTATGCAAAATTTTATACAACTATTATAAAATTAAATTACAAATTTAGAAACATTGGCAGTCTTATAAATCATAATTAATGCAATCTTGGAAGCTCGTTTCATAAATGTTTTAAAGGCATATCTGCTTAGGCTAGCTGCCTCCGTGGTCTAGCGGTTATGTCCGTGGATTTAGACTCGGAGGTACGGGGTTCGATTCCTGGTCGGGAAATAATATTATTTATTAATTTAAATAAATAAATTTAATACTAATATTTAATTTATTTGTGATATTTCTCGAGTTTGGTAAGCTAGAGACATCGACGAGCTTGCCACCTTTCATGATTGGCCTATAGTAAAGTTTGCTAAATGTTAATCCGAATTTTATCGGCGTGGTTTCGTATATATATCGGTGATAATGAAACAATAGCTGAAGGTGCATTAAAAATCCATCGAAACAAAAGGGCATATGAAGAGGTTGATTTTTTAAAAACTTTAGTCAGGTCATCGATAGTGAGGCCTACTCACATATATTCTACCTGCAAGCGTGCAAATCTTTACTTACATACTAATATCATAATCACAACTACATCAAAACAAAAAACAACATTAATTAACCTGTTTTGCACTCAAGATACTCTTTTACACTATAAAATCTATGGTACAGTAGCCATTTCGTCAGTTGTAATTCTAATTAAGGGCCCTGCAATAATTGTATATCGTCAGGAAGCTTATTATATATTATACACATATTAAATACATTTGTCTGTATTGCATTACTACATTCGCAAAAACTTCTACAAGCTAGCTACTCAGATGCTATTTAACTTAACATTGACCGAGTATTCGTAATAAATTATAAAATAAATATCATTGATGTATAGGCCTTTACAATAAATCCAGATAAGACTTATTGATATTGCGATAAAGCTGCTACTTTTTACAACTATCTACGTACATCAAAATCAGCTGTAAATTGTAGTTTTTTTACGTGTGGTACGTGTTTTACTTATTTAGGAAAACTTACAGCTAAGATATGCGAGTATATATCGGTAGTATCATCACGACCGTTTCCCTTTTGGGGTGGTCAGAAACCACGCTTATAAATAAGCGGATTCACATTTAGCCAACTTTACTATAGGCCAATCATGGCAAGTGGCAAGCTCGTCGATGTCTCCAGCAGCCGTACCAAACTCGAGAAATATCACAAATAAATTAAATATTATTTAAATGTATTTATTTACATTAATAAATATGTTTGTGTCCCGACTAGGAATCGAACCCGGTAACTCCGAGTCTAAATCCACGGACTTGACCGCTAGACTACAGAGGCAGTTAAGCAGTCGTTACAAAACTGCTGCTTGTTCTAGTGATAAAATCGAATAAGCACTGTGACTGCTTAGTTATGAAGATAGTGAGTCTTAAGCAATTAAACGAACGATTTTAGCCGAAAACGCAAATTATAAGGTGCATAATAATATTAATTATAATATTAAGATAAAATAATAATAATATTGTTTAGTTAAAATATTAAATATTGTATGCCTAATGTGGGCAGATTGTTTCAACATTAATGTATATGAAGATAATGTTTCTGAAATTTTACATGTAAACAATTCTGACAATAAATTATTTTGAATTTGAATAATATTTTTGTGCAAAAATGGCTAACTTAGTTGGTTTTAGTTCTAACACGGCGATATATCGATTACTGTGTTGAGTCCTTAAATAAAAACAAATAAATGATCAAATCATTCAACCAAAGACTGTCATGTCCATAGTTACTCGTAAGTCTATGACCCGAATACATTGTGTGAGGTCAGAAATTGTGTGTATTTTTCTTTAAGGCCCTACGTGTTTACGTTCAAATGAAACCAGTTTGAGGTTTAGAGTGTACAGAAATCACCCGATATAGCCAATGTGTATCTTAGAGTTCAAGTCACCTTTCAAGACTTGGCCGATATCTATAAAGCATGCTTACATCTTGCTCAGCATATGCTTAAGTTAAAGCCAAACAAACATAGAGCAAGAAGGAACCAAAACAAGCGTCATTTATTTTTATTATTTCATAGCAGCCCCTAGACTACACTCGCCACGCTGGCCAGATGGGTCTGATGTAAATTTTAATGTCAATTTATAATTAATTCCACAAGTTGGTATTAGTGGAACCTGCGACGGCTTAACGTGCTCAGCGGCACGGGAAAGGTGGTGTTGGTAATCTCCTGAAATATTTGGAAGTACGTACAAAGTTATTTATTTCATACTTTATTGCACAAAGACAAAGGCGGGCTTTAATGCCGCAAGACATTTTATCATAGCCAACCATTGGGGTACCTTTAAACACTTTACTGAAAAGTAGGTGCAGAAATAAAGGATAATAAAAAATAATATTTAATAACTAACTAGATGTATAATATATATAATATACTACGTACTAATACATATAAGTATGTATTACTATATAGTCGTATAAACATACATACATACATAATACTAATAATAAACTTACTAGCTTTATTGGGATAGTAAATGCTAAAGACAATTTTTTAAATAGCGATCTGGTGGTTACCTGCCTGGTGCTAAGAGGCAAATTGTTCCACAAATTAGTGGCGTGGCGACAACAAATGTATGTAAGAAAATTTTATTTTGTAGAATAGTTTTAATTTCATAGTTATTTTTAATTTAGTTTTATTTATAATAATTTTGTATCTTACGAATACAAAAAAGTATTTCACTTTTTTCACATTGAGTTAGAATTGCGAAACATTTTTTTTCCAGTACAGCTTCTTCACCACAATGCAGCAAGCAAATGATAACAACATAAGAACTAGAATTCTTGCATATGCTCGGTTGATGTTTACACCACATAAAACGAAAGCTCCATGTTCATCTGTCTTTGAGCACGCCGGAGTATGCAATGGCGCCCTTTAAGCAACTGTTCGCGCCGCATAAACACGCTTTATTGACCTGAGCCGTAGTTAAAAAACCAGCCACGTTCTTCTATTAGAGATTTATTTATCGATTAACTGAACTTACCTGTTATAAATAATCCAAGTCCAAGAATAAATAAGAAATAAAATAGCCCGATCCAGTGAACTGATATTACTAGAAGAGACACCAGATGTTTACGCGGTGCTTTGATGCTGCGGCATCAAAATCATAGTCTACACCTACGCTTGTTGTGACTAAACAACAATAGACAGGGTCCGTCTTACATGGTAAAAAATTTAGCTATCTTTCCTCATTTCATAACAGATCTCTCCGTTCGTCCCATAATTCTGTTCTATCTATCACTTCTCATCACTCTGACTTTCAATCTAACTCTTTTGCAGTAGTGGCCGCAAATCTGTGGAATAATTTGCCGGTAGAAATTCGTCAAGTGCCAAACAGATCACTTTCAAAAAAATGGTATACTCACATTATTTAAACAGTTCCTCACATTGTAAGTAGGCTTTATATGTAGTGTATTATTATATATATAGTATGTAGTATTGTGTACATATTAGTATGTATTTGTCTATATAGATATAATACTTAGATTTAATTTGAATTACCTATTAATCTATTTAATGGTTGCACCTACCTCACAACACAAATGGTTTCATTGTCCCAAAGGTTGGTTGCTAGAGAATGCCTAGCGGCATTAAGCCCGCCCTTTGTACATAGTGCAATAAAGTTTTTAAATAAATAAAATAAATAAATAACATTATTCGACTGCGCCGCATGTTTTAAAATTTTGGATAGATGACAATGTTATATGTATATATGTTTGTATCATGTAGTTTGCTTTTATATATCACAGCCTTTAGAACACAGAATCCTAGACCACCACTGTTGGAGATAAGCCTTCCAGAAATTTTAGGAGAATACGGCCTACACTCGCCACGCTAGCCAGATGGGTTGGCGAGGGTGTAATGTCAAATTTTAATAACAATTCCACAAGGTATTAGTAGTACCGGGACCGACGGCTGAACGTGCTCTCCGGGGCACGGAAACGGTGGTGTTTGTAAATATATAACAAATGTACTAAGAAAAGTTTTTCACATGCCAGGGATTCACACTAAAACATTAACAGTTAAATCAGACTACAAACTCCGGTCTGCAGATGCAGTCAACAGTATTCGAAACAAAATGGCAAGAATTAAAAGAATGATGAATGTAAACAAGGTAAAATAAGTAGGTATGTTGGCTGTGACTATCCCGCGTAAGGATCTGTTCTTTATATTTAAAAAAAGTCGTCAGGCGACAAGATCAAATCAAAGAATGCATATCGACGTAATTCAGATTAATTACAAAATTAAAGAATAAACCCAATACCAAGTATCGATTGCAACAATAAAAATGCAAATTATACATCTCGAGCAATTATACCATAAGTAAAACATGTTGCCGTGAAAACTTGAAGCTCAATTCACAACATCATTAAAGTTAAAAACAACAAGCATCATAATTTAAGTAACTCTTTCTGAACAGTAAAATTATTTATGTGTTTACGATGAATCACGTCAAAAAGCACGTTTAGCCGTCGGTCCCGGTTCGACTAATACCATCTCCAACAATCGGAGGTCTTGGACGCTGTGTTCTAGGGGCTGTGATGAATAAATGAAAGAAAAGAATGAAAAGAAACTGATAAAAATAAGAATAAACATTACGTCAATACAGTAGAATAACCACAACAAAAATAATTGCTGCTATTGCAATACCCCAAAGAGCTCACTCGTCTAAGGCTACGCTCCTAGGTAGTCTTCTGCTAGTCAGACCTAGTGCCAGTGCTCGCATTCTTAAAATGCTACGTGTATTTTCTATTACTAAGATAAAATAAGTCACATATCGTGCCGGTATGAAAAAAAATCTAAATAATGTATTACATGCAAGTACATATTACTTGCGTTGCATTTAGTGCCAGTGTCCTAAAAATGTTTCCACGCACACACTATATTGTTGACAATTAATTTGTTCCTTACAATCTGGCCGTCCTTTCTCAATACCATCCAAGTGTGTCACTACTTGAACAATAAAACAAAATCACTCCGGTTGATAGCACACTTGACATATATTCAGATAATAACAAAAACGACTTCATAAAAATTTACGGCATTAATAAAATTATAGAGCAAATTAAAAATTAAGATTAAAATGACACTGAAACTGCTGTGATAGAGCTACGACTTAATTATATGCATACGAGAGCTTTAGTATGTAATACATTCAAACTAAACGATGTTTCTTTCCATATAAATATATTACACGAAAGACATGATAACACTGATGCGTACATTTTTTTTATGAACGGCAAGTATATACTTATAAAAATACAATCGACTTAAAGAAAGATAACTTAATTAATGATTTTTGCACTTCTATTTTACCATATTATAAATTATTGTCTGAAGATGCGTTAAGATCAAACGAACAAAGAGCTAAAGCCAAAACAAGAACGTTAGTCGTTTTTTATATATAAACGAAAGGTCGTTTTTTATCATTTACACCAAAAGACTACCAACGACCAAAATGAGAACAAGAAGTTAATTTTCTTGCACATGGTCGATTGGTGTTGTAGACACTAAAACGCTTTTGAAGAAACTGCTCAAAGAAGCGAGCACGACATGCAAAACTGCTCTATGTTTACTGATTACATCAAGCGAGCAAGTATTATTAGAAAATTCCATACAATCTTCGCGAGCAAAGGTAGAACAACGACAAAACGCTCTGTCTCTGTTTACACAAAAATAAATTGATAAACTCGTTTGGTCTAAACCCACATTAACTGATTAACCTTTGGGAGATGATAGATATGTTGAAAATGACGTTGCTTTAAAAACTTTGTAAAATTTCTATAAAACAAAAGCTCATAATATTATGACATTTTCACCTGTTGAACCCGATCTTTCAAATTGCGTAAGAGTTAGTTAAAAAGAAAATCGAAAAGATATAAAAGTCAAGTAATGACATGTTAACGATCTGCAGCGAAATCCAGTTTGTACTCGGCTGGTGCTGTTATTATTACCTTTTTTATTTAATTAAATTGTAAACTTTGTAAGTACCTAATTATGGCTTATTTCTAGTTGCGTGTAACACTTGTAAACTATGAAGGAGATGGCTTCTTGAGTGGAGACATTCATACAGAATGCGATGATCCCCCAGATGGTCAGTTGATTTAAAGAAAGTCGCTGGTAGTAGTTGGTTGGGAATAGCTTGCTTGTAATAGGAAGTCTTGGTAGAGGCCTATTCAATTCAACTCTTCTAGTTCGATTTCTGATCGGGAAACAATTAATTTAATTGATTTATAATATTTCTCCAGTTTGGTGGTACTCGTATTTGGGACCTTTAGTAAAGTTTGCTAAATGTGAATTCTTTAAAAGCATGGTTTCTGACCACGTCGTGATCATACTTTTACTGCAGTTTATTGTTCAGCTGATTTCCTATTTGTTACTAATAGTGTGCTATTTTTAACTAAATGCAGCAATCTTCTACTAGGACGGGACTTATATCCGTATCCGTAGTATTTATTTTTTATTTATTTTAATTAATTATTCTTTATTTTATCGCACTCCCCTCATCATGTAAGTAGTTTTATGTATGTATATTAGTATATCTATAGTATGACTTATTAATGTGTAAATTGTATGTACATATTGGTATGTATGTATTTATAAATATATTTTTTATTATAGTTTTATTTATTGGTATTTCACCTAATTGCTAATTGCACTTACCACCTATCCTGTCTAAATGTCCAAAAGGTTTGACTGTCAGAGAATTTCTACGGGCATTAAGTCCGCCTTTATACATAGTGCAATAAAGTTTTAAAATAACTAAATAATAAGACTATACATAATAATATATAATAATAAATCATTAAAATTTAGCCTCAAAATTTCTAAAAAAAATCTTAGTAATTATTAGAACTACAAAAATGTGTACATTGAAAAAGGTCGTCTTTATATGAATAGATGTAACGTATAAAAGGAAAATAAAACGTATACGATACGACTCTGAATAACCATAATCGATTTTGCAAGTTCATTTAATTCGCAGAAAAAAGACTTACAATTTCACGTTTAATGGAATTAACTTCATTACCTGAGGACATGTATGATGAGGAATGCAAACATTATAATTATGTTTCGGTTCGTTTTTTTGCGTAATGTACTTTACATTATCACGACCACCAAGTAGTCGGAAATCATCGTTTTTAACAACTTCTCAAAAGTCGTTTTTACTCAGCAAGTGGCAAGCTCGTCGATGACTTGATCCATAAAGCATAGATACTAGGACTTTACCCAGAGACTTTCATCATCATCATTACAGCCCCTATAAATAATGAAAATGAAAAAAACCTAGAAATGGCATAATAACTAAAACTAGAAACAATACATTCGCGTCTCCATTAACGACCGTAACCGCTACCTAACAAGATTATGAAATGCTGATGAAGTTAAGGTCAATTTGATAGACAATTACATAAATTGTCAATTAATTAGCACATTTAACATCAATACCTACAAATTCAAATATAATTGAAATCAATTATTGTGAATGACTCTAGATATACGTGTGAATTTTCAATCCTAGCATATTATAATGGTAATAATAACACTCAAATGGTGACAAGTCAAGACAAGACAAGTGTTGTTTATTAATTTAAATACTTTATTGTACTTAAAAACCTAGTACATAAGGCATTCTTCACCAGCTAATCTTGGGGATCATGAAAGGTGATGAAGAAAAAAATATGATAATAACTTAAATTACTTGGTTGATCTCAGCTGACAGCAAGATATCTTCGTAGAAGTAGCTATTAAGAAGAAGTAGGGGCATTAAATCTATGTCAAAGCAATGATGTTCAACTTACGATAGCAAAAGCTTGACACGTGTTCATATTAATTCGGGTCTAATTAATAATTATAAGAAAATTTTCTTAGCAAACAATGGATTCACCATATGAGGCGAAAAGATGAGTAGAATAGTGACTCGGGCGTGCGACCAACATAGGCTGGGTTTAAAAAGCGAGCCCATTTTGTATCATTGGGCAATGCCACGCTCTCCATCCATCAATCTGTTCGGTTTTCCACACAACCAAATTGCTTGGTTCTGCTAAAAACCATTTTGAAGCTTAATGATCTTGTTAAATTTATTGTCACACATAAAACAGTATATATTCAAGGCCAAACATTAAATTTGGTCTAATTGTTACATATTTTAAAGTAGACACAATATTAGTCCGTGGATATGACAAGCACTCATTGCGATAGTCAATCTAAGATTATATCAGACCGACATTAAAGACCAATATACAAACAAAATTTAGATTACGCTAATTTAAT
Source organism: Tinea semifulvella (assembly GCA_910589645.1). Lineage (NCBI taxonomy): Eukaryota > Metazoa > Arthropoda > Insecta > Lepidoptera > Tineidae > Tinea > Tinea semifulvella. The sequence goes on from OU342599.1 coordinate 12,471,061, forward strand.
CAAATGTCAATTATATGGAAAGATTAAAGCCACATACATATAAAATTTAATATAATTTTGTAAACAAGTGTGTGTAAATGGGAGAGGAATGCAAGAATGTATTTATAGGATAGCCAAGAAACAGCGAACATGAAAACATAAAACCAAATTAATTTTGCTATGTTATGCATGCCAAATTTTAATTGTTTGTGGATATCACTAAAGGGAAATGGCACAGTGGGATAATCTCACGACAGATAGACAGATGACCAGAAGAAGGCGCTATTGGAAGTTAGATGAAGGTGGTCAAAAATAGCGTGCAATGCAAGAGTTGGTGACAATATCCAGTGAAGATATACACGCTTATGATGATAATGATGCAAGTAATAATAGAACAGTTACTAAAAATATATAATAAGAAAAAACACAAACGCATAATGTGATAAAAATTAATTCTGAAATATTTCTATACTTAAAAAAATATTATGTAAATTTAAAAATGAATACAAATGAGTTCCTATATATTTTTTTTATTATTAGTTTTACCTATTTTGTCTTAATATTAGAACACATAAATAATAATATTGTCAACAAGGACTAGATTAAATATATGTGGCTGAATAGTAAAAAAAAAGAAAGGGTATTTCGCGCCATTTTGGCAAGTGGTGTTATTTTGTTTAATAATGTGCTACAATATAAATAATTATGGAAAATGATGAATTAAACACTAAATATAAAACAAGTTGCGGTTTATTTTATTCGGTTTTCCCACTGGAATTTGTTGATAACCTCATTAACACATTAAATGAAAGATATAATTACGTCAGGTTTGGTTGTATGACTTAGACTTTCCTTCCCTATCATCTCATTCATGATCTATATGGGTGAATAGAGCAACAATAACCGAAAAAAATAGTATATGAAATATTTATGATGCCAGTTATAAACTTACCTATGAATCGGGTTGATGACTATTGTGTATAAAAGCAATTGTACCGCCTGCATGTCTGACAGATGCTATGGTGATATGTGCAATCACTAAGGCTATCACATCACCTTGAACCGCCATGTTTTGTATTTTTAAACTAAATCAACGATACAAAAAGACTTATGTTACTCAGCGAGGTTTAGTTCTGCTGAGAGATTAATGATAATTTGCTGAAATATACCAATATTAACATCAGAAATCTATTCATTCACATAAAGCTATTAGAGGTGTGATACGTCATAATTTTAATTATTTGAAACGATTCACCTGCTAGTTGAAGGCTAAGCAGCGAAACGGTTCAATGAGTAAGCTTAGCTAATAACGGTGAGCCGTTAATGTTTTATCTGAAAATTCAGTGCTTAAACTAAAACTTTGTCAGGACTAAACATTGGCCATGCTTTTCAATTCATTCAGTTTTATTTTATTTTAATTTATGTGTCTTATTAGAGTCCAGATTTACAGAACATATTTCTGGAGAATTTGACTTACTCTCGCCACACTGACTAGACGGATTGTCAATTAGTGTACTACCTTTTATCTACATCTAGTTCTTAACGGTAAACGGGTTACAAAATAAAATAACCTTTAATCCATACTTCTCGTATCCTTGTATCTGTTTAGAGATGATGTTTGCATATTTGTCATATTACATTTAGGTTATATACCATTTACTATTTGTACTTAAAATTAATCGGTATATTTTTCTGATGGATAGAATTGGAGACATTCATTCGTCAGAGCTACAAATTAAACAGAAATAGATTTCAAAAAGCAAGCTGGCGTGTGTCTAAGACTTGACGCAGATCGACGAATGATATAATAAAGGACGCTGGGGTTGGATAAGGGTGGCAAAAGATGAGGAATGTCGAGCCTTGGACGAGGCCTATCCACTAGAGGGGAAACTGATGATTGTGTGTTGGCTTAGCCATAGACGGCTGCTCGGCCTATTGTCGTCCGCTTAGGCAACTGACGGCTCCTCGGCCTATTGTCGTCTACTTAGCCACAGACGGCTGCTCGGCCTATTGTCGTCTGCTTAACGTATGAGCCTCGCTATACAAAGGGAAAATGTTGCCAGTCTCTTTTGGACTATCTCTAGGGCGTCTTTAAAGGACACTTTTGTCAGAAATGACAGTTTTAATGACAATTTATTTACGATTCCACAAGTTGGTATTAGTGGTATCGGGACAGACAGCTTAACGTGCTCTCCGAGGCGCGGGAACAGTAATAAAAAAAGTAATTCTCATTGGTGCCTAGGTTCGAACCGCGTAATTCTTTTTGATTTTAAGGAAGGCGTTCTTACCACCGATCCACCACCCACCACACCACCTAATCATTTACTTACTGTACTTCTAATGATTTCAAATATCAGTAAACTAGATTTAATGTCAATTCCATTACGATCGTACCACATTTAACTGTTAGTTTACGGTGCAATATTTTCTATTATTGATAAAAGCGTTAGATATACATTAGATTCAAATCACGCGGTTTAACATAAATTTATCTAAATTTAATTTAAACGGTTCGATCCTGCAAGATAAAGTTAGATACCACCGCAGCCTCTATGCTTTTCAGATGGGAAAATATTGTATCTATGCATCACTTAAGCAGTTCTGCCGTCAGTATAATTTTGAAACAAGTTTCCAAACGGCGTTTTCAGCTGCAAAAAATTTGGGGCCTGGTTTTGGCCAATCTCTTTTCCTTATGACACATATGCTGTGTCGCTGTGAGCCCAGTAAGCATTTAGGGAACCACTTGCACATATTAACTGTAAGACCTTGTACTAAACTGCACAATGCGCTTTGGAAGATTGAATATGAGATACGCAATAGCTCCGCAGTCCTTTCCAATGACTGTTAACAATCAGTTTATCTTGAAAAATGTATCTGTGTATAGTCATATTTTTAGACAATATTGATAACTGAACATCACAGAGTCGCAGATAAACTTTATTTAGTCATTAAAATAAATATTTAACTTTATGATTGTACAATACGTCATTACTACAGTTTTCTTTATTATTTGCAGCTTATCTTGGATTTTAAAGAATTATTTTTTACATAATGTTATCTTCCTTATCCTATTTCTATCGTGTAACATACATCATCTATTTTATTTACAATGCTAGACATTGTCGGTTCACATTTTGTAGTAAAATCTAGTGAAGATCGTGGGAAAATGCATCTATTACTGGCTTATCAGAGAATTTTGTAACTATTTTAACGGCTTCAGAATTTAGTATTAACGCCAACTATCATGAAATTGTGAAGAAATAAAGGTATTAACGAAGGGAATTGTCATATTAAACATTACATTTAAAACTAAATTTAGATAAATTACGATATTTTGTTATTGTCATTGTCCCTATGACTACTTCATGTCATGGAGGTTCTAACATTAGAACACCTCTACGATTTAAACGAACCTACATTATGAAATAAATTTACTTGTTCCAAAACTCAAATGAATATATATAAATATTTTAGTAACGAGTATAATTTACGTCATATTGCGGTTTAACTCTTTAAATAAATTTGATCGGGTCACTTTAATGAAATAAAATTATATTAGTGTCAAAGAAAAATCAGTAATAGTTGTTAAAATCAAACTATTTGCGACCAACTATAAATGGATTGAAGGTTCAGGACATAAAATAGAAGATCATTATCGCAATGACTAAAAAAGTAGTGAAACTGGTTATTTTAGCAAAAATAGACATTTAAACCACGGCAAGTAATTATAATAAACAAATGTTTGAGAATTCTGGTCGCGGAATAAAAACAAGAATAATTCCGATGTTAAACAATCTATTACATACATCTAACTACAAGTTTTTAATCGTGCTACGCATAGTTAATACAATTGTATGTTACCTATATTCATTAACTACTTATAGTCGTACAAGATGAATACGTAAAAATATATTAAAATTGTAACATCTACTACTGTACCTTTAATAAAGCTAAGTGATGTTTCTATAAACTCCAGTGGTGTCTTGGTCTTGGTTAGTGGTCGATTGGTAACTTGCAATAGTATTAAGGGTATGCCTTTGTTATTTAGAATTACCAACATTTTATATACAATACTAATGCGTTAGAATAGACAATATTATCGATACTATCTCAATAGACCCATCTATATTCCCACTATTGGTTTTCGATATTGGACAATCAAGCGACATCCTAGTGATGATCAAACAGAATAAAAATGTGTGGTGTTACTTTATTCCATGTTAATATAATGTCAACAGGAGAGAGATTTAACTTTCCCTGATTTAGCCAAATATTTTTTAGTTTTTAAACATCTAATGAATTATATTTTTATTACTATGTTGTACGATAGCACCTATTAGGAAGTCTACTATCATCAAAGTTTTCCGCATTAGTGACTGTATCTTAGCAAAACCTAAGTTAAATCTATAAAACCTTTTATAGTTACGAGTATTAAAGAGTATCAAACTAATTTAATTTGTTTTGTTAACAAACATTCCAATGTTAACAATAAATTACTTATAAAACTAAACTATAACTCTTAGAAAATTATGGTCAGCTTAAATTAATACATTCATTTTCCATTTCATGTTTTATTTTATTTTGATTAGACTGATACATTGGTGTTACGTTTGGTATCAATATTTATTATCAATTAGTCAAGCACGGTAAAGTACTTGTCAACTTTGTTTACTGTTTCACTTATATCTTTGTAAATATCGTCTTAAATTTAAAGATATTTGAAAGATACTTATGTCTATTGAGGCTTCACAGATAAAAAAAAGACAAAAGAAATAATAATGTATTATATACTTACGGTTCGCTTTTGTCATAAATTGGGAATGTTTGATGCGCCAGGTCCTGCAGCGAAGCGCTAGTCTGGGGCTCGGCTGATATACCCTGCGCGCGCTGCTTTCTCGGTGCCTTGGACCCTCGACCGGTCGCGTATTGTTGGTACGGGAATACACTTTGCAATTTATCTAGTTGCGACCGAATCTCCAACATTTCTTGATCCCGTTGCTTCAGTAAAGCTTCCAGCTCTCTGATTCTTGCGACCAGAGGCTGCACGTCATTATTAATGGTCGCGCTGGCCACGCAACCCTCCGTGTCAGAAGGGACCCCGCTGGGAGTCCCCATGTCTCCGTTAAGTTCTCTATAGGTTTCGTCCAGAGCTCTCCTGTCTCCGTTGACCGTGGGAGCCACGGTTAGCGTCCCTCCTCCTGTGTGAACTATTACCCTCGGCTCATCGTCAGCAGCTACGCGCTGTGACGATCCAAAGCAGAGGTTGTCGAAGCACACGCGCATTCACTCGGTTGCCGAGCACTGAACAGAAAACCGGTAAGGAATTTACTTGGTTTAGAGTTTTAAAGTTTTAAAGCTCGCACTAATTGTTAGATATTGGTTTCGATCGGTAAAATACACAACGAATATTACGGATGCGCGGGAGTTGCGTAGGTCGACACGGTGCGTGTATCGCGGGCGCCAGCGAGCGAAGTAGTGAGGAAGCGCTCCTGCCCGCCACTTGATTGTCGCCGCTTCAGCTCCGTAATCGGCGCCGGCGACGGCCTGAAAAAAAAACAAATTAGATGTTAGCAGTCGATAATGACAATGTTTTAGTAGCTTTAGGACCTTGCTAATGAATCTAAATATAAATACTGTCCCATGTAAAGAACAAAAATAGTTTAGTTTGATCATTGTTTAGATAAATCTTCTGTTCAAATACATTTTTGTCGTTTTTATTTTAAATCTGATCTTATCACCTACTTATTTATTATTGGTGGTTTACGAAAGCATATTAGGATCCAGAATTAGCATACATATCACCTGACAGTTTGCCACATGACCGATATCTAATCGAAACTTTTTTATATTAGATTTGACATACATGACGATGTAAGATGAACTCAAACAAAAATTTATCAGATTCAACATCCTGATTTTATTATCTACATCGATAAAGTGGATAAGGTCGAAAAAATCACCAATAACGTTACGTAATTCACTAGAAATAAAAATAAATATAATATAATAGCATTGCATAACAAATGATAGGCTCTAAGTAGCTGAAAATTACTCGACTAAACTAGAATTAGCAATGTTTTAACAGTTGGATTATGTATAATCAATGAAAAGTATGATAAAGTTAAAGTACAACAGTAACTGCTGAAAGGATGATTACATTAACGCACCCTAAAGGCCCATGATTGGCTAAATAAAACCAAATAGATTTATAAATAAATAAATATTATATAAAATAAAAACTAGTAGATACAGTTAAAAAGAAAAATTTATAGAATTAAACAAAAAATATGAGTAAATAAGTAATGATATTGTTTTCTTTTAAACACATTAGCCAAAACTTTAGGCCCAAGATGACTTTTTTATCGTATAAAAAGCCAGTAATATTCCACAAGTACGCATTTAGACGCAAATAGTAAATTAAGTACCCATTTATGAAGTTCTAAATAAGTACGAGTATGTAAAACAAAATGAAACCATAAACGACCAACAGAAAATACTTGTCAAAAATAATGTATCTTTGAAAAAAAAGGAGTGACCTTGGCTTTTGTCACAAAAAATCGTCATTACTTATGTTATTGGAATGTCAAAATATATTTATTCATGTAAACCTATTACAGGCATTTATGAAACGTCATTAATTTAATTCTTTTGAATAATTCAACTCCTGCTAGTGGAAGACTAAGCAGCAAAGTGGTCCAATAAGTAAGCTGTTAGCAGAAGACAGACCAGCAGCTTAGCAGATTTCAGTGACCTGTTAATGTTTAATCTGACTGAAAAAGGAATCTGCAAGAAAAACTTAGCTATATCAGAGTTACAAAATGTACGACAAAAACTTGGAGACGAGTAAACCGTTGTTGTAAGTGAGAGAAGTAATAATCTTTATGAAAAAAAGTAAAGTACTCTCAACTGAATAAACAAAAACGATATTTGAAATTTAAAATAAACTGAGTGACAACCTCAAGGCAAGAAGCCAATACAAATAAAATAATTATATTTACGTCAAACCGAAAACCTTTCCGTATTATTCTCGATTCACCGTTCGTGCCGATAAACCCAGTACATATCCACACGTTTCGGGATCATCCTCGTATTGCCGTCATTCCCAGTCAAGCCGGGGCATAATGTTAGGGACTGATATCAGTCATGAGTGTATGATTCCAGTTGCTAACATTCCTGGACGCGCTACTTACCATCAGGTGGGGCCAATTTTACATGTCGTGCCAGTAAATAATATAATTAAATGATATTATAATAATTTAAAACTTAATTATCTAATAAAATGGCGGAGTAAACGCCTAAGGCGCTTTCGAGTTAACATCTTCAATTACATGGCTAATGTTTATTTCTGAAAATTGTATTTTCATTTTAAGAGTATTTATACTGCCTCTGATATTTAGGAGATCCTTCAGCAGTGCAATTATAGGTTTATGTTAAATACGGAGGTGTAAGTAAATACATTTTTAGATGTAAATGATATGCAGCCTTACTCCAGTTTCTTGGTAGGCGTGTGCATATCGCAGTGGTTCCGGTAGGCGTGCATTCTATACTGTCCTCGACAGTCATACTTGATAGGTATGAGTAAAAGATTGTCTACATTAGCTGTTTTAGTCGCGCGATTATTAAGCTCCAGCCCAAAATGCGAGGATTTAGCAAATCACAATGACAGTGGGTCTGGTTCACAAATTTAAGGTCGCTAAGCGGGCTATGGTGAGTGCTATGGTCGGTATATCTCTGATGGATAAAATCCGAAACGTGGAAATCCGTCAGAGAACCAAAGTTATCGTACCGTAGCCTTCTAAATTAGTAAGTTGAAGTGGCACGGGAAGACGCAGAGTGGGACGACCCCCGCCAGATGATGGATGTGAAGGCTGGATAATAGTGGCAGGAGTGAAGTAGCGAACCTTGGGAGAGGCCTATATTATCTATATATGTGCGATATGTATTATTGTGTGCATATTTGTATGTACGTGTATGTATATTAATATGTATTGTAGTTGATTAAATTATTTATTTTGCAACGTACCTTACAATCGTTTGCATCTAGCCTCATAACTGTAATGTTCTGTATTATACCAAAGGTTGGCTGCTAGGGAAAGCCTGGAGAGACAGAGGCTAATGATCATAATGACAACGAGGTGCTGGCAGAGAGAAAATATCACAACTTCATTATAAAATATAAATATATTGAATACCTACATTAATTAATGCGACAAGTAAATGAAATTATATATCTGTGGTTACTGATCGCCAGTCGAGACAGAGTCAGACAAAGCTCGACTCGCCATACACAATGCCATGCAGGTACCAACACAGATATCAGAATACACATGAGAGTAGAGTTAATGCAGTGGAAATGAAGTCGTTGCGTCAGATATGCCGCGTCATTTTGACGGACCGCATACGTAATGGCAAAATACACAAAATGGTAGGTATGAAAAAAAGCATAGAGACAAAAATAAGGAAAGGCATGCTCCGATGGTTCGGGCATGTTGAATGCATGAGTGAAGAGAGATTGACGAACCAGATATACTATAATGCGAAAGTTGTGGGTAAAAGAGGCCCTGGCAGACCAAGACTCGCATATTACGATCAAATAAATAAATAAGCTAAAGGTGCATTAAAAAAAGTATCTAAACAAAAGTATGTATTGATATGGTTGATGAATGTCGAAGAAGCGGAATAGGTATGTCGTGACCGTGGCAAGTGGCGCTCAATTGTCTCTGCCTACCCCGCAAGGGATTTGGCGTAAAGATATGTATGTATGTAATTATTGCTGGTATTTTAAACTAACTATATTATACCGGAAAAGTATTATAATATGTTATGCTAGAAACAAATAACGGGGCTGAAATATCAGTTAATAATACTTAAATTATAAAAAAATAGTTAAACAAGTTGCGCGATATAATTCGCGGCGCACGTCCGAGTGTATCGCCTCATCTGGACAAGCTCTAAAGGTACCTCATCTGCACACAATCGTTCAGTGAAATCTGTGAGAAACAGTCAAATGTCACTGGAACCATGACCATAAACCACTTGCCTGTCCATTTGCGACTTGTTGATTTAATATTTCCTTAATACTCATTGAGTAATATTATTTTAATATTTCGCGTTGCAATTTTGTATATTTAACAAGTACTGCAAAACCTTGCACGAAAGTAAAATCACTTTGTCTTTTATTGACATTGTCCAGGTAAATAATTATGCTATACTAAATTTTTTTTCGGTTAAGAAAATATTTATTTTAATTTTAGCGGTTGAAATCTGGTTGTGTGCTTTTCAGTAACATTAAATTAAATAGGTTCTTGAAAAAAATATGTCATTAATTTAAACACAAAACGGGCTGATACTATTGAGGTTCCAGCTATTCTAGAACCCACTGGAATAGTCAACGATAATGGTAAGAGACCTGATTGTATTACGCTGATCCCTGGAAGCGGGGACAGCCCAGCTGTGGGATGCCACATGTGTCACACCTCAGGTGAACAGCACAAAAACCGGGAGCCGCAGCCGAAATCGCAGTCTGGCAAGCGGCGCAAATACATATATATGTATGTATAATCAAAGACAACGTTTTTGTACCGTTTACTGTAGAGACTATACATTTTTTAAAAAAAAAACATCACTATCATCTGATTGCCTGCCCCGGTAACAAGAGGGCTGGTTCTTTCGTCTCATAGAATCTGCATAGCGATTCAGGAAATGCGGCCAGCTATCAACCGCGCAAACACCATTTATATTTCAATGGCATGCGCGCACCTGTACGTAGGATGTGCGACACGTACAACAGGCGTGTATCGGACGTGGATATATTCAGTAACTCCCGCGCCGCCTTCAAAGCCAAAGCCAAAATCAAGAAGCTGCTACTTTCGTTTTAGCTCGCAAAATGTGGGCAGTTTGCTTCGGAGTTCGCCTAACAGTTTTAATGCATTCAAACACAATGCAGTTGATTTCTTTATACCTGGCCAAGGTTCACAGTGATAAATATTCTGGTGGCGGGTATAATTTTAATTGCTTCTACTCTGTTGCTATCTTTTATGTTCTTATGTTGCCTGTCTCTGTCCTTTTTCTTCGAATAAATAAATGAAGTTCAGTGAGTTATGTTATTGTTTTTTGGTTCAGATTCTATTTATTTTTTATTATTTAAGTAGTGTTTAATTTATAATTAGAATTATTTATTAAGAATAAAATAAAGATGTTTTTTCTCCAAAATTTACCTGTATTTGGTTGGCCTTAAATTGGAATTAGACAAAAACGTATTTATTGTGCGTCTTGTAACTGTTGCTATACAGTTCCTGAGTATTTATTTGTATCTTGTTAGTAACTGAGTAAGATAGGTTGAAGTAAATCATTTAGAGAGTAGACTCCGACTATATCATTTGACAATTTATTAAAATGATTGCCCCACGCTCTTATGACAGACTTCATAAACTACCTAAACAAGCAATTTGTTATCTTACAACAATAATAATAAGGTTGCTTTAGTGATTATCCACCAGATATATATAAATTACACTGAGAGCATCAACAAAACAGCGTCAAAAAAGCTCGAGATACTTAACAAAGGTGAAACGGTTTTTCACGCACTCACAACGTAACTTTTTATCACGGTAGATGGCGCATGATAGATGGTACCTAATATTACTGTCAGTTGCATAGAAAACTTGTATTTTTATTACGAAATTTATTATTTTCTGGATATTATGCCGAAGTGAGCAGCTTTATAGTGTACAAATCGAAATTTCTAAGTGAAATCAAAGATATGGTGAAAAACCTTTTTTCTTTTTAAAGACGGTGTTCGCTTTCTTAATTCGTCTTTTAAGGTAGGTAACGTTAATTTAAAATGCATTTTTCTGTTATTAAAATAAAAAACTACAAAAACATTTTAAAAATGATGCGACAAGGTACCAATGCCGCTAGCGACATCTACAAAAAGCTTTGCCTGATACACTTTGCTTTATAAAGAGTGGGTGGTACCAAAACGAAGTTTCTGTTAATGTAACGATTAAAGTTGAAAATAGTATTGATTGCACCAGATGACCTTCAAAATTAAATTGGAACATTGAACGGCATTTTTAACCTTAAGCGTTACAATTTCAGAGAACTTCATTTTGGTGCAACTCAGGCTAAGATTTTTTTTCTAGTTTTGATTCTCATACCGTTTCGTTTCTTGCACCATTTTGTTATATTAACACGATTCAGCCACGATCTAAACTTATAGATTATTTGACGTAATGAATATTATTAATATTTTTTAGTTGTAAGATGCCACGGCATCTTGACAGTCACGAATTTAAATATCATTTAATGTTATTAGTTTAGTTTAGTTTTTTTTGACACCATACATTCCTACCAAAAATATATATTTTTTATACATTTATCACTATAGATAGGTACATGACAAATAACAGAACTGGAGGTTGAAACATTTATAAAAAACACTTAAATAAATAGATTTATTGCGGCTGTAAAGAGGCTTTGTCAATAACTTATACCTAATAAATAAATGATTAAAAATATGTCAATTAACTTAACTAAATAATACTAATTATTGTAGCAGCTGTAAAGAGGCCTTGTCAATAATTTGACATTGTTATTTAGAGAATTAGTTGACACGGACCCTTTACGGCCACTAATTTATTTATTATTAAACATTCTTAGTTTAAGATATAAGTAATTGTTCGTAACAACAATGTATCAAACCTTCACGGTCGATTCATAATTTATGTTACTAACCTAGTAATTATTACAATTTATAAATTTAATATCTTTAAATTGAAAAATGTATTTGACAATATCCAAGAGTTACAATGTGAACCATATGAAAATAAATAGTTTAAATTGAATTGAATATAAATTCGCCATATATATATAATACATTAATGGCCACATATCTGTATCTTCCCACATATCATATTCGCACATATCTACACAATTTTGAACATTTTTTAAAATTTAATTTAATATTGGATATCTTTAATTTTATTTGTTTTCTTTTTTTTATATAATCGTTATTCTGTATCTTTTGGTTGTATTTCTTCTATTTTTTCTCTTTTTCTTTGACACCTAAGTATCAGTACTAAAGTATGTTTCCTAATTTGGCCAATGTATACACTCAATTATTGACAAACATAAAGTTCTGTAATGTGCTGTGAAATTGAATGAATAAATAAACCTCTCTGGTGGAAAACCCTTGCTATTTACAACGCTGTAGCCTGAAGCTGATCAACAGCTACTAGTTCATAATTGACATGACTGGAGTAATAAATATTACAGCACTGATTACGATTTAAATCTCCGCATTAATCATTTACATGTTGCATGGCATTTCGTAGCTGTAGGTATGAGTTCGCCTATAACCTGACTTTATTAAATACGGACTTGTAGTATATCTTGTTTCGCTTGCTTAATCAACCAAAGCAAATATTTTAGTATTGCGACCGAATTCTTATACCAAAACAGTATTTTCTTCGATTTTAATTTAACCTATACCAAAGACATCAAATTAAGAAAGATCAGGCTGTAGTTGTTATTTTTATATAAAATGCTCCGTGGTCTAGCGGTTAAATCCGTGGATTTAAGAGATCATTCGATTCCGGTAGTCGTTAAGTGCGAATTTCTTCGACAAACCACCATAAATGCTTGTAAGTGTTATTTAGGATTATTTCGTTATGATCGTAGAACAGTGTTGGATTTAAAAAAATCTGATTTTATATAAGTATAGTTTTATATTGTTTGTGGTCTGTAATTTATAGTGCAAATGTTAGAAAGGGCTCCAAAATGAAATCTAGAAGGTTTGCACTTATTATGAGACTAGTATTAACTTAAAAAAGAAGTGACAAAAAAACAGTTATTTAACTTTGAATGGCCGTCATGAAAATTTTAAATATAGCAGATCCGTCACTGTTCTACGATCATGACGATTTATTGTACTCGTAGTAAGTTTTCATCACTGTATTTTATTTTTGTATTATAATTAAATTTAAATTTTGTTAAATTCTAAAGTTACTACTTTCTTCCTATTATTGTTGTGTTTGTTATTATCTTTTAAGTCGTACTATTACTATCAGTGGAGACCTTTAATTGACCTCCTAAATCTTATATATGTTATATAACGTGTATTTTTGTGTTGTTGGTCTTCCCAAAAGTTTATAAATAAATGTTGACTCGGTAGTACTATAGTATAGTAGTTCATGGGAACGTGGCAGTTGTTTTTGAAGGTATCATTATTATTTATGTATTATGTTATAAGTAATTAAATTATACTCGTATTATGTATATATATATTATTTATGTAATATTAGTATGTACGTGTATGTACCTATATTATTATATGTATCAGTTTTTAAATATTATTACGATTGATTATTCTATTGATTTGCACAGTACTCAATATTAAATGATCTCAATGTCCCAAATGTTAACGGGTAGGCATTACGTTCGCCTTTTGTATTTTTACAATAAAGTTTTAAAATAAATCAATATAGTAGTTCGAATAAACTAATAGGTTCACGAGTGTGTTACACATAATAATGATTTATGCAGTAGTATTAGTAAAACATAGCATCATAAACAAACCTAATGGCGTCACATTAACAGGCAATAACAAAAATTTATGACTCATTATAATTAGTCACAAAGTCTAACAGAGTATTATTTAAATCACAATATTTTAGGTAAAGAATGACAGTTTTATTACCTAAATATTTTCTTGCATTGCCAAAAACAGGTCAATGAAGACAAAAGACATCATTAATAATAATAATAAATTATTTATTGTACAAAACCAAAACAAGTGCAGGTACATAGGCGAGCTTAATGCCGCAAATGCAATTTTCTACCAACTAACCTTTGTGACTGAGAACTGTAATAAGCGGGTGCAGAAGGTTACGAAGAAAATAGATAGCTGAAATTATTTATTACTATATAAAACACAAATTAATTACATACATATAGTACTTATTATATGCAATACAATATACATAGATAAACGTTCTAAATAAACAAATAAATATATACCTAAATATAAAATACATATATACTCGTATATAAAGTAAGTTATGGCGACTTATTCTGTTTGTGAAGTAAGTATTTGTATAATTTATCATCTTGTATGGGGATTTGGGCTAAATTGTATTCACAATTATATATGCACTTTTAGTTAAATTATTCTAACAATATTACAATTTAAGTACATTTTATTTATAATTTATTTAAAATAGTTTAGGTGAGCAAAATTATTATCATGACAGCTCAACTAACGGTGCCTTATTGTAGTAATAAGGTGAAATGAAATATCGTTTATTTGCAATAAATACAGTACAGTGGTAACAAACTTTAGTCAGGTGTACTCACATATATTTTACCTGCAAGCAGGCGTGCAAATCTTTACTTACATACTAATATCATAATCACAACTACACTAAAACAAAAAACTATATTAATTAACCTGTTTTGCACTCAAGATACTCTTTTACACTATAAAATCTATGGTACAGTAGCCATTTCGTCAGTTGTAATTTTAATTTAGGGCCCTGCAATAATTTTATTTCATGAGGAAGCTTATTATATATTATTATACACTATAACTCGTCTAACATGTGGAATAAATGTAACATGTAACTTGAATACCTACCATTTCTGTTGCGAGTTTTATTTTTAGAACTAAGTCAATTAAATTTAATTCTTAAACTAAGAGTAGAGGGCTGGCACAATTGTCTCAAGTCCCAGCCACAATTATGTGATTTACGAAGCCGCCGGCATGTTCTGCACATTCACATTTAGCTGGAATTAACCATAATTGTATTTAATTGGATAGAGTATCATAAAATGGCGTCTTGGAACGCAACAAGATTGAAAATGTCATTACACCCTCCTTAACTAATTAAACACATGAATATGAACATCGATATTGTCTGTCTTGCGTTACAAAACGACTAAAGGTTCCAAATCACATCTAAATATATATATTAGAAAACAGAAATAAACATCTGTGGCTGAATGATGTCGTTCCACGCTAAACTGATTTTTACAAATAAACATGTCCGTCAAAGGTTTACTATATTTCTTGGTTACAACACTGTTTAAGATTCTAAACAATATGCTTTATTTTTAGATACGATTCGATAACAATTTAATTTATTTTGTTAGTTTAACTTGCGCACTTTGCTTTGCTTCCAAGTTGAACACGGTCTTCGTATTATTAAGTGACGTCACTCACGCTGAGTGATGTTTTTAAAGTAACGTTCTAAAATCTAAAATAATGTAATTATTTTATTAGAATATAAATGTTTTCGTTAATTAAAAGGAAAATCAGTGTCATTTTAGTATAATAAAACAAAAAACATATATTTTTTACAATATTAACTATCCTCTACTAAACTGCCTCCGTGGTCTAGCGGTTAAGTCCGTGGATTTAGACTCGGAGGTACTGGGTTCGATTCCTGTCCGATTTATTAATGTCAATAAATACATTTAATTTATTAGTGATATTTCTCGAGTTTGGTACGCTGGAGACATCGACGAGCTTGCCACTTGTCATGGTTGGCCTATAAGTTGGCTAAATGTGAATCCGCTTATTAATAAGCGTGGTTTCTGACCACCCCGAAAGGGAAACGGTCGTGATGATACTATTTTACCCACAACTTTCGCATTATATATCTGGTTCCTCGACTTTTTTTTACTTTTAATAAAGGGTAATATGAAACTTGAAATTATGAAACGAGATGAGACTTCATCGTGAAAGGCCAATCGATGTTTTCATAACTTTCTTCTATTGGCAAAGAGTTATATTTTCAAAATTGATACTTTTTTTATTATTATATTGTTTACAAGTAGCCAGTTCTAAAAACTTTCAGTGTGACCCTCGCATCGTGCGTGTACTTCGTTTCTTTGGGTATATCATTTATATCCTTAATAAGTATAGTTTTAGGAATAAAACTAAGTCACGTGAAATTTGTTGTATTGCCATGACTTGTGGTTATTTCATTGTAAATTGTCCTTGATGATACCATTCATATTCCATTCGGATACCTACAATGAACAAATGCTATGTCGTAGATTAATTTACTGTAATTCCGTATATTTTTCGTTTCAAGGTTGAAAATTACATTTAGCATTATATAATAGTTTACTTCTATTTTTGTTTATGTCACAGTAGCACACAGCGTCCTAGACCTCCACTGCTGGAGATGGGCTTTCCAGACCATAAATACAAAGATATATTATCAATTTTTTATGACAATTTATTAACGATTCCACAAGTTGGTATTAATACAACCGGGACCGACGTCTTAAAGTGCTCTCCTCACACGGGAACGGTGGTGTTGTAAATCTATGACAAAGGTACGTAAGTATATATAAGTGGATATGTTTTAAACTTTGATATCCGTCGAAGAAATAAAGTTTCGAAAATGACAAAATTAGCATGCTGAAGCGGCAGTTGGCCGGACAAGCAATTGCTCTAAATACGACTTAGCGAAGGTGAGTGGAGGAGGTTGGATTAGGGTCGCAAAATATTGTGTGCAATAATGTCGAGCCTATATCCAGCAGTAGAGAGACACAGACTGATGATGCACATATCTGGCCATCAGATTCTTAGACTTGGTCAAGAATATGGTTGAACTGTGTGATGAAAGAGGAATGCCCTACAATGACAATCTAACTCATACTTAGACAGAAAATAAGAGACTTCCGCAGTTGTACGTGGAGGAAGCAATTTCAACTTCAAATTAAGGACATAAAGATTCTGACCTGTGAATGTACATTGCTTTGCTTCTTCTTACCAAATGTATTATGATCATATGATCAATCCAACATTACGGTTTAACTACCATCTATGCAAAATTGTCTTTATCTATATTTGGAAAAAGAAAACCGGCTAATTTAAAGATATTTTTAATACTGGGATATTTTTTTATGTTGTCTTTTTATGTATGTAAATATATAAAAAAATTACAAATATAAAAAAATAATTACAAACTCCTTAAATAAAATAAATAAATTTATACATCTATAAACTTAACCTAAAAAAATATCTACAAATAAAAAACGACACACGTGGGACGAGATAGTCCCAAGAAAACGGGAAACATTTTCCCTTTGTATAACGAGGTTAATAAGTTGGCAGAAATTATTGCCAGGCGTTGATAGTTATTTTTTTAATTTAATATCTGTAGGCACAGACTCACACTGTGCGGTCAATTATTTGGTAAACTGTATACTTTTTACTGGCAACTCTCCTACCTTTAATACCCACCTCAATTTTGCCTCGTACACCTGGCGACCAACATCTAATTCCCTACCTGTGACGAAGCGGTACCGCTAAAGAATGAAACACGGAAGAACATCATCAAGGGTGAGCCTATTCCTGTATCCTACTGCCATCCTTCCTGTCTCCAGATTTCTCCATCAGCCGTAACTCTTTGGGTTAAATAATATTTCATTCATCTATGTATCCTACATAGATGTCCGTGTGGAAAGGAGGTCGACTGTCTTGGAGTTCATGGGCTCTCCTGTTCCAAAAGTGCGGGCAGATTTTCCCGCCACGGCTCCCTTAACGCTACTATAAAAAGGGCTCTAGCCACCATCGAGGTTCCAGCTCTTCTAGAGCCTGTTGGAGTTATCCGAGATGATGGCAAGAGACCCGATGGTATGACGTTGGTCCCCTGGGAACGGGGACGTGCTCTAGTGTGGGACGCCACGTGCGTCGACACCCTTGCCGCGTCGCATCTCAGGGGGACAGCGCATAAAGCGGGAGCCGCGGCGGAAAATGCGGAGTCCAGCAAGCGGCGCAAGTATGTAAGTATATTAAAAGATTACATATTTGTGCCGTTTGCTGTAGAAACTCTGGGCCCATGGAGTCCAAGCGCAAAAAAGTTTTTAAAAGACATAACACCGCGTCTTGTTGTCTCCTCCGGTGACAAGAGGGCTGGCTCTTTCTTCGCTCAGGGAATTAGTATTGCAATTCAGCGGGGAAATGCAGCCAGCGTTCTTGCCACCATTCCACGCGGACGGGACTTATATCCCTATCCTTAATATTAATTTTATTTTATATGTTGTAAATATTTTTTAGTACAATTTCATTCATCATCATTACAGCCCCTAGAACACAGCGTCCTAGACCTCCACTGCTGGAGAATTTGGCCTAAACTCGCCACGCTGGCCAGACGGCTTGGCGAGGAAAATAAATATAATAATATTAATCAATAAAGCCATAACTTTGAAATTTTGGTTACGTGTTCAGTTTAATGGTATTTCCCATATCCAAGACACATTGGTCTTGATTACATTCTTAATGCCTGGATCTAGTGGACCAGGGCATTAAGAAAGTACCTACAAATTATACAAATAAACGTTATACAAAAAAATTTACGTCAATATCAAGAGAAATTGTGGTACATATTAATCACAAAAGTATATGAAATACAATTGCAGGTGTGTATTATGTCAGATGACAAACAGAAATTAACATGAAATTGCATTTCTGTCAAGTGGAAACACAATGATTCGCCGCGGTGCAAAACTGTCAAAATAATGAAATTAATGCCCTTGATGTCATTTTCTGACCGTTAAATCAGGTTCATTGTGAATGTGTCAGCACATGTCAATATTTAAACTTAAAGTCAATCGTCCGTGAAAGTGTTTACATCAACTAAATAACTTATTTTGTTATTTAAACCAATAAATAATTAAATTATGCTTTTCTTGATCTGGTCATTAACGAATTGTATGTCAAAACAATAAAATGAGAGAAATTTTATGGTAGGGCGAGGAGCAGAATGGGGGATGGTGAACATTCTGTTGCGCATGTGCATACGGTGAGTACATGGCATGTTAAGAAATTTGTACTTCTATTGAGACTTCTCGGAAGAAAAGATACAAGGCCTCAGAAGAACAAGAAGAAGACGCACGTTCTGGCTTGTTAATAGTGAGAAATAGTTCGAGATAGTTGTCTCGGACAACGGCCAACAAGATCAAAAACGCTATAAGCCGATCTCTGATAGGGAATAGCATTTTAAGACGTAAATAAAAAAAAAAGTTTTTTTAGACTACCAACAGCCATTGGAGTAGACAAGAGTAAAGACCACATACAGGAAGATGCATAGTGCTAAGGCCTATTCCACCAAAAAAGTGTGCACTACATTTGTTTACAAAACATTTTGTGCAAAACTCCAGCACAACACGTACTAAGATGGAATTGCGTGGACCACAACAACATCGATGGTCGAAACAAACAACCAAAATAAACATTTGTGCCGAACTGTGCAGCACTGTGCCGCACAGTTCGGCCCACTGGTGGAATCTCGCCTTTACGACCCCCGACAGATAGATGGACGGATGACCTGATGGTGATCGGTGGTGGAGGTTGTATGAAGTGTGGCAACAGATCCAGTAAGATGGCGAGCCTTGGGGCGACGCATTCAGCATTAAAGAGACAAAGACTGGTGATAACCTAAATAATAATAATAAATAATGCTTTATTGCACAAAAACTAAAATAACTTAAAATTAATGTGCACAGGCGAGCTTTACGCCGTGAGGCATTATCCACCAGCTAACCTTTGGGATTTTTGAAAACATGTGACAGGCAGAGTGCCAAGTAAATATTAAATAAACAATACATACTAATACTACATATACAATACATGTCTATAATACAATACATATAATTAAATATATATATTTATTTATTTATTTAAAAACTTTATTGCACAATAGTACAAAAGGCGAAGCTTAATGCCGTTAGGAATTCTCTGACAGTCGACCTTTGGGACAAGATAGAGATCAATACAGGATTCATGAAATAAATAAATAAAATAAAACACATACTAAAGATATACTCGTAAGAGTGAAAGTTGCAACGAGAGTACAAACAAGGATAAATTTTAACACATAAATAATCGTCAGTTATTTTGAATAGATAACAAATAAGAATAGAGATGATTTTTAAAAGAAGCAGGAGTCGTTAAAGTTCGAAAAGGTAGTGGAAGAGTGTTCCAGAGAGACGCTGTAGAAACTTAACCTAATGATGTTTAAGTATTTTTCTTGACAAATTTTGGCATCTTTCATGAAATTTTAAAGACCACAAGACAAACTTGTTTTAAGCAGCGCAATCGTCCATGTAAATTATAAATTAACCTGATTATGTAAATGGTAATTATTGCATGTAATATTTACTTTTTATTCGCAAAATATTTTGTATGTTTTCTTTAATTTGCCATAACGAGGTGAGCTTAAAAATATACAATTTTGGCGCAACAGTACTGTGAATATTTATTTATAATTAGTATTATTGCGGCTAAAATTTTCAGTATTTTTACAGTACACTTTGTTCTCAATATGTACCTAACTAAGCCTATTACAGGCATTTGTGATACGTCTTTACTCATATTTTAAATGATTCTACTCCTGCTAGTTGAAGACTAAGCGACAAAATGGTTTAATGAGTAAGCAGTTAGCAGAAGCCCAACAGACAACTTAACAGATTCCAGTGACTTGTTTAAGTTACAATTAAATATATTTTGGTATGCCAGCAATGCATTTTAATCTTTCTATTCCATGTCAAATTAAATAGTAATGTTGCACTTGAAGTGGTCATTGTATTTTTCTTGAATTTTTAATGCAATTACATTTAAACCAAGAAAATGTTTATTTGACATATTAGATTTTCTCTTAGATGAAGCTCATCATCAGCCTTTATCTCTCCACTGCTGTATGTAGGCCTTTTTTTTTATTTATTTAAATACTTTATTGCACTTAAAAACCTAGTACATAGGCGAGCTATAACGCCATAAGGCATTCTTCACCAGCTTACCTTGGGGATCATGTAAGGTGAGCATTTCCCAAGACTCGACACTTAACGCGATCTCTTACCACCCTCATCCAATCCCCTTCCCAGCGACCTTCTTTGGTTTATACGTCCATCTGCCTGGTCGCCTCACTCTGCGTCTTCCCATACGTGGTCTTCACTTTAAAACGCGGTCGCCCCATTGTCGTTCGGCCCACTGCCACTTTAAAACGCGGTCGCCCCATTGTCGTTCGGCCCACTGCCACTTTAAAACGCGGTCGCCCCATTGTCGTTCGGCCCACTGCCACTTTAATTTGCTAATTTTAAAAGCTATGTCAGTACCTGTCGATCTTTGGCGAATTCTATCCATCAGAGAAATACCAAGCTTAAATTCACAAAAATTATAATAATTTATAATTATCTCAAAGTCAAAATATCTTTATTCACGTAAACCTATTACAGGCATTTATGAAACGTGATTAATTTAATTATTTTGAATGATTCTACTCCTGCTAGTAGAAGACTAAGCAGCAAAGTGGTCCAATAAGTAAGCTGTTAGCAGAAGACCAGCAGCTTAGCAAATTCCAGTGACCTGTTAATGTTTAATCTGACTGAGAAAGGAATCTGCAAGGAAAACTCAGCTATATCAGATTTACAAAATAAAACATATACAGAACTGCACCACAACGATCAATTAATAACCTTTTAAATTTAGTTATCAGTACCTATGAGAATACAATACCCACCAGGCAAGTCAGAATTAAGGTAGACTACATGCCTATGTGCAACCCGAAAGTCGACAAAACGCAAAAACCTCTGTTAATTTAAGAACAATAAATTGAACGTGTTCGGCAGAGGTCCCAGGCCCCCTCAGCAGCACCCGATCACGGACATAACGCATGTGCCAGCCATCCCCCCGCTCAACCAGGCCCTTAGGGTGCGGACCGGGACCCGACACACGTGCCACCACTGCAATGACCTTCTAAGGAAGGGGCGACCACCGGACACGCCACACCATGAGAACCTGAACACTAAGAATGACTTTCGAGACACACACAAGCAAAAACATAACGATTACGTCCTAAGTACCCATGCAATTCCGTTAACAAACTTATATATTAGTTAATAAAATAATAAATACATAATAGTAACTAAATGTTACATAAAAAATAATTATATTATAATAATAAGGTAATAAAAAATATTACTGTATCTAGGTTATATTGTATGTATTATGCGACACGATTTTATGATTTAAGCACTAAACTATAGAGTAGGTATGTGGAGTGTTGCGGACACCTAAATAGAACATTCCACTTGTATAACAGGTCGGGAGCTATTCTTAGATCGCATGCATTGATAAGAACATTGAATAATACGCTAATGACCAGACATTTACAAAGTTAAAGTCAAAAATATCTTTATTCATATACCTATCTATGTAAGTCTTGTTTAAAACGGTGTTATTTTTATGTAAATGTCACAATGGCACACTTACTCTTTGAAAGTAAAAATTGGCATTTGACATCATTGCAAATGGCAGATACTTTCAACGAGAACAAAAAATAGGTGGTAGGTCTGATGGTGGTATTTTGCCCAGTTTCACCGTTTATGCCAATAAACCCAGTAGTGTATTCACACGTATCGGGATCAGGCTCAAGTTGCCGTCATGCCCAGTCAATCCGGCATAGTGTTAGGGACTGATGTCAGTCATGAGTGTCTTATTTCAGTTGCTAACATTCATATACTTTGCGCGCCACTTACTTATCAGATAGGCGCAAGGTCCAATGTCGTGCAGGTATATAAAAGCTGTTTTTTTTATTAGTGATTTAATTTAATTTACCGACAATCCCTGCTCATTATCCTAAAGGTTAGCTGTTACAAAATGTCACTAGACTTAAGTCTACTGTTTAAACAGTACATATGAAATTTGTTAAAGGTTTAGATGTAAAGATGGTGAGGTACATGCTAAACAACTTATTTTTAGTTCATAATATTATATCATTGTATCTTCCAGTAATTAAATTATTATTTAATTAGTGATATTCCCGAGTTTGGTACGCTAGAGACATCGACGAGCTTGCCACTTGTCATGATCTGCCAATAGTAAAGTTTGCTAAATGTGAATCCGCTTCTTTATAAACGTGGTATCTTACCACCCCAGAAGGAAAACGGCAGTGATGATACTTTACTTCTATGCAATTTATTGACATATAAAAAAAAGCTTGACAGGTATAAACAAATTTCTAAAGAATTTACTAAACAAAGGACTAAATGCCCTGTCATTATATCAGTCAAAATCTAGGACACAATTGACTGCATTTTCTTAAGTACTTGCAATATGATACGTATTTAATTATGCTATAGTATGAATATTCAGAAGTAATGAATTCTATATATTTATTGATCCGCATTTTTAACACAGCACACCTAATACAAACATTCAGATGTGCATTTTTATTTATTGATATTATTAATTGTGAAGAAATATCAACAATTTATAAATAAATAAATAAAAATAAAAAATCGTTTATTGACACCATTTAACAAATATGTTTCTTACACTTTAAATTTAGATTGGATGTCCTGACCCCTGTCGTAGATAATTCTGAATGACAGGAGTCAGTTCACTCCCAGGTGACACAAAAACCCTTTGTACCCGACTCAAAGAAGGGTTATGTATTTATCAGCCAATGTATGTATAAATAAAAATAAATAAATAAAATAACGTTTATTGGATCATAATCAAATAATGTATGTATGTATGTTTGTTCCTTTGTGGCACACTGGAGACCAAACGCATGGTCCGATTTTGATCATTAATCAAATTTCAGTAACGAGAGCAACCAGACGCCATATTGTGGAAAGAAAAAAAATAAAGTCGACGAACTATATTGAATGGGGGAATTGTTGAGGTTTCTCTTATCATTTTTTATTCCGAGTGACCATTCAGGATCTATAAATTAAAGTTGGTTAGCAACTATTATCATTTAAATGTTCAATGTAGTCCTACCTAAACTTCCAACCTATAATAAAGTGTGGATTTATCCAAAATATTTAATGTCAATTTTGTATAGATAGATTTTCATTAACCGCCAATACTTACGTACCTACAATACAAGTTTTTTTTAAAGGCTAATGCTTGTGATGACAGTTAAAAAAATAACAAAAAGGGAACCACAAACCAAAACATTATCTGTGTATATTTTTATTTATTTATTATTTTCTCATACAGCTCTAATATAATATCGATAAAATGTATATGGAACTGAGGCCTACAAAACAAAAAAAAAAAAAACAAAAAAAAAACAACAAAAAAATTTTTGGCGGAGTAATGGCGTAACAAACATACAAAAAAACATGTGAATTGAAACCTCCTCCATTATTGAAGTCGGTTAAAAAATATTTTCCATTGGCCAAAGAATATGGGCTAATAATGTACGTTAGAGACAATATTATGACGGCTTGTGTGTTTGTGGCCGGCATCCATTTAGCAAGTGGCCGGTAATTGGAACCTCGTGATAGCGTACTTTAATGGGGTATTTATACATATGCACACAACACGTGCTATCGTTTACATAAATAGGAACGCCAAATTATTGAACATTTTATGGACGTAGATTTAGACGCCGAGTTACCGGATTTAATCCCTGGTCGGGACACAGTTATAAGGTGGTAGACGGACTGAAGGTGGTAGACGGACTGATGGTGGTAATTTGCCCAGTCTGCCGGGGCGGGGAAGTATCCACCGTTCGTCCTGATAATCCCGGTAAAGTGTATCCACACGTTTCGGGATCAGACTCGAATTGCCGTCATGCCCAGTCAAGCCAACATAGTGTTAGGGACTGATATCAGTCATGAGTGTCTGATTCCGGTAGCTAACATTCATGGAACTTTCGCGCCACTTACCATCAGGTGGGCGTAGGTCACATGTCGTGCTAGTATTAAAAGAAGAAAAAAACAGTAATTTATTTGTGATATTTCTCGAGTCTGATACACTAGAGAATGCCACTTATCATGATGGGCCTATAGTGAATGACATTAATATTTGTGGGCTATTTCTGAACTACTTATGCTGTGTCGATAAATAAATGTAAATGTTTAGATCCTACTATAGATTAACAATATATTGTAAAGTATCATGCCATGTTGGTACCAACACGTAAAAAAAGTATCTTCACGACCGTATCCCTTCCAGAATGGTCAGAAACTACGTCCTTTTTTTTAAAAAAAAGCGAGGTCACATAAAGCCAACTTTTGTAGTTAAGTAAAGGCTCGTCGATGTCTCTAGCTTACCAAACTCGAGAAATATCACGAATAAATTATCGAGTCCCGACCAGGAATTGAACATAGTGCCTCTGCGTATAAATGCACGGACTTAACCGCTAGACTACGGAGGCAGTTTTTTATTTATTCAATTTAATTAGGTTATTTAAGATCATCGTAAATCACTTCATCCCATTTGCAATCGAAGCGATGGGGATGAGGAGGCTCTGGTGTTCTCTCGTGAGCTTGAGGAAAAACTCCGCTTGGCAACGGAGAGTTGAGTCTCTACTTTAATATTTTGCTTATAGAATCAGCCCAGTGTACTCGGCACACTACGCTCATCGGACGGTTATAAGTTTGAATTTTTTTTTTTTTATTTGTAGTGTATTTTTTTTTTGTTTATTTAGCTTAGGTTTTCTTTTTAATTATTTAATATTGTAACTCGTTTATACTGTAAGTACTATTTACGAACGCATTCTCTCAACGACCGGACTGTAATGTGACACGATTTTATTGTTTGAAGTTGATTCACTCTATCAGTTAATCCATCGACACAGATTTATGTCAATGGAAATTAGTATTAAAGTTTATTTATAATAAATAATTTGTTATCGCTGATAAATACTTTTTAACTCTCTTACGCTTCGATCAAGAATATCTACTAGGTAAATGATCTCAAATAAAATTGCTTCACCAATCCGTTATTCAAATTTAATCCACTTTTTATATGGCATTGACGGAATCATACAGTATTTGGTTGGGTAGGGACAGGAGTAAAATGGTGGATGGTGATCGTATTGACGCGCAATAAAATGAAAAAGGGAGACCTCCTTTTCTTAAACCAGCCTATTGTCGGTCGCAAACCCGAGACACCATTCTTCTCATCTCTTACCAACACACGATGGACCCGGCACCAGCACGGTGAATCCATGGAATGCTTAGAAATTTGTCTTCCATATATTTTTATCATACGGTACCTCAGCGTCTGAATCTACGAACTTAACCGCTAGACTCGGAGGCAGTTAGAAATTAAAATTATGAATAATTAAATATAATTCTGCACTATGCCTACCGTGGTGGTCAGAAACCACAAACTTTACTGCCGGATGACAAGTATCAAGCTCGTCGACGCTAGAGACATGACAGAGAGTACTCGAGAAATATCACAAAACATAAATTCAATATTTTTGTGTTCCGACCACGAATCGAACTCAGCACCTCCGCGTTTAATTACATATGTATATTGTCTGAACCACAGCACCACGGAGGAAAGAATAAAAAAATGAACTAACGTACCTTTTTAAACAGCAGTCAAAATAGAATGAAACACGGAAAAAACAACACAGTTTTAGTAAATACACTAAAAACAATACACAATATACACTTATTTTTATTTTATACACTTGTCAACAAAAACTGAATATTGGGGTATATTTTAAAGCTATAAACAAACTTTATACTTTGTGGAGGCGGGCGTACTTGGGTAAGCCGAGTCAGTAATAAGTATATACATACGAGTATATTGTTGAACAGACCTGCGCAGACGCAAGCTGACAGATTCACTGGCTTCTTATATGAAGTTATGACCTGTTGGGATATTAAATGAAATTGTGACGGTTGCATAACACAGACGCTTTATTAATGTGACCAAATAAGTTTATTTCAAGATACCTACGACCAAAGACGTTTTTTGAAATTTGATATAATATTTATTTGTATGGAATATAGTAAATAGGTACATAGTTTTTAAATAGCTCACATACTCCGCCATTTCTGGCACTCTTTATACAGTAATTATTTTATACAAAAGTTATAAAATGTATATTAATTTATATAATAAATAAAATGTCATGAATTTAATTGGCATATGTCAAATTTAACAAAAAGATAATACACGGTTGCGAGATTTTGGTCAGTTTAACACAATGAGATTTATATATAGAGACGCAAATCGAACATTTCCGTACCACCAAAAGCGTGTCAGTTGCCACTAATTGAGTCGTAGCTTCGAAAATAAAAGCGTTGACAATGTTAATATATTTGTCTCACTTACACTTTACATAATCTTACGAATAAGTTGTTAAAAAGAAAGAGACAGCAATGTTGCGCGTTATCACGTGACGTGTGATACCAGAAATTAATTCAAATTACCCTTTGAATGAATAATTAAATGAATTTAAACTAACATTTTCGTTTTTTTACGAACTTTTTTTAACTTCATTACATAGTCTTGTACACATTGTTACTAACATCTACGGTCACAAAACTGAAATTGAAATAATTTTTAATTTAACTTCCTTTGTTTGTGGTAAAGGTTAGTGAATAACAAAATTGACATTTTACATGTCAAAATTATACCGTTGTATAACTCTAAATGTACTTGTAATGATGGTACTCGTATGAAAGGTCTTGATGAGGCTCATGTAAGTAAAATGTCAATATACTGATTTCTAATATGCCTCATGTATGTGTTAAATAGCATCTTTTTTCAAGTTGGCGCAAATACAAAATTTAAAAACTATAATAACTGTTACCAAGCATTGTACTAAGGTCTTTTTTGTTATCACTATTATACTTGTATGTTATTACTTAATCGAAAACCACCAAAATTAGTATTGTTTGTAATTTAGGTTGTAAAGGTTTTATTTAGTATACCAGCGCCAACTTAAATATATGCCGGAGTACTCATGTTAAAGGTATATTCGACACGACACGAAAATATTGAATACAAGAACTGCCACATGTAATTAAAACTAATTTTTTTTCATTCTTTAAATCACATGATATTTTTTTAATATTCCCCACTTTTAGGGAAAATAAAAAATCATTTATTGGTATCACAGGCCATAAAATATGGCGTGATAAAACATTTTTATTTTTAAAGTCTTATTACTGTAATTAAACAAGCTAAATTAAAACTTGCCTATGAAATGTAATGCCACTTTTTTTGTGATGCGTTTGTGAACGAGAATCACAGGATTTCACTGTGCATTTCACCATATTTATAACTTTTGTGTCGCGTGTTGCACCGTCGGAACCAAGATGTACACTGGCGCGAATTATGTCTGTGGACATATTTAAAGCGACACGCTTACAACGCATCGCTGCGAATCTAGTGTATTAACATCATTGGTTTAACAGCATAGGACAAACGTATGCCACTAAGGCCAATTCCTTAATCCTTTAATGATCTCTTTCATTGTACCGATATGTCAAACATTTGCTTCTTAGACAAGAAAAGTCAACTACGGAGTAAAAAAATGATGTAACTTTTTTTTATAGAAATAACAAGCAATGCCCGCTCTATCTAATATTCGATCTCTTTGCCTACGACAAACATAGCTATTATTATATCCTAAAATCCAATTAAAATGCTATTAGGCTCTTACATCTCTTGCACTCTGAAGATGTGAATGGTTTTTGGTTAGAGTAGCAAAAATAGTTACGATTTAAATAAATTTTGCTATACATTTTTTTCTAGGCAGCGCCATCTATTACTGAGTAGCGAAACTATTT
Organism: Tinea semifulvella; assembly: GCA_910589645.1. Lineage (NCBI taxonomy): Eukaryota > Metazoa > Arthropoda > Insecta > Lepidoptera > Tineidae > Tinea > Tinea semifulvella. Next base: position 12,499,609 of record OU342599.1, read on the forward strand.
CAAATAATATGTAACTAAAGAGCATTCTGTTGTTATGTTCTACTAATAGATGGAGCCACGTTGACATCAATATTGTACAGAGTTATTCGACCCATTTGCACACAGAACATCAATAAATACTAACATAATGATTATTACTAACTTAATAAAAAATTGATCACTATTTAAAATTTGTGTGAGTGAGCATTTATATTGATTCACGCACTATTAAGTAGATACCTATTTAGAATTGTTTCGTTTCGCAATTTTTTCCTTGGTATACGTAACAAATATGTTTTGTCACTTTTGTACACTGTCAATATGATAGTAGTAGATAGCAAATTAGGCTATTATATAATAAATCTTGATATTCGTATATCTAGGTAGGTATCTGATTTTTATTAATTTTTACGTAAGATCGGCTATGTTCGGCTCAACTCGTATTACGTAAATAGGTAATTGGATTTTCTTCTGACAATTAAAGTTTACGCGTAAAGTACCTAATTGATTGCCGCCTCAGGTTTAGCAAAAAGTAAAACTACCTAATATAAATTAGATGAAAATTTAAACGTAACTAAGTAGGTAGGTCAAATAATTTTAATTATTTATTTGGATACCCAATTTGACATGATCCATTAATGACCTTGAAATCCGGTCAGCTGTTTTCATATAAAAGCACGTTGTGGGCATATTTGTTTTTCTTCGGATAAACAAAAAAAAAATGGACGCGAAATCATACGTTATCAGTTTGGCGCTAAAAATAAACGCGGAACAGAATCAGTAATCGATGTGGGCTTCAGTTTTGTGTTCTACCTTTTTAAAACATTTAATAGATAGGTACACTGTATTTTTAAATCCGTGATAGGTACTTAACTGATTTATGTTGTGTTGGTTACATTTTTTAACCATTTATTTACCTTTCGATCTTAAAGGATTTTTCAAGCCTAGGTATTTTAAAGAAATGTGATAACCTTTTAGCGAATAAAATTACGGACTGATTTAATCGTAATTTGTTTTAGAAAAATAGAGGAAAGTCGTTATATTTTAGCTATTTTTCTCTCTTTAAAATTAGGTATATGAAAGAGAAAATATGTCCCAGAAAGTTGATGGACTAGAGCTGCCTCCGTGGTTTAGCGGTTAAGTCGTGGATTTAGACTCGTAAGTACCGGGTTCGATTCTGGTCGGGTCACAATAATATTTATTCATTAAAATAAATAAAATTAATTAATATTTAATGATAATTAATAATTATTAATTATATTACCGAGTTTGATACGCTAGGGACATCGACGAGCTTGCCACTTGTCATGATTGGCCTATAGTAAAGTTTGTAAGCGTGGTTGCTGACCACTCCGGAAGGGTAACGGTCGTGATGATATTTGATAGACTTCATTTCTCAAAATACACTCGAACTTAAATAATATTAAAAAAGAATAATATTGTGCGAGAGAGAGGGTTGTTAGATTTCATGTGTGATAAGACAGAAAGAGACAGACTTTAAAAGGCAACAGTGAGAATTAATTCTGTCAATTTTAAATATTGGATCGCCATACCTATACTGAATGTATTTTTCTTGTGTGCTATTGCTATTATTGTGCTTCGACCAAGAATCGAACCTGGTCTAAATCTAGTCTTAAAATGCAGAGGATGTAATAATGAATGAAAAAACCCACTTATCTATCGATTCAACCTACCTAAGGTTATTCGTTTTACTAGTTATGCTGTAACTTTGAGAACCGGTTTTGTCTCAAACAGTCCTCGGTTTGTGTTCCGGCCTAGCAAGTTTCTGGGCGATTATAATAATATTATTAAGCAGAGACATTAAATAGCTATATATAACAAGATGGAGCAAGAGTCGAGACGGTAAACGGTATAACGTTACGGCTTAGGAATCGTATTGCTAATGGAAAAATAAATTAACTATTATCTATTATGATTGTAAAAGTAAAGTATTATCACGACCGTTTCCCTTCCAGGGTGGTCAGAAACCACGCTTATAAAGTAGCGTAATCACATTTAGCCAAATTTACTATAGGCCAATTATGACAAGTGGCAAGCTCCTCGATGTCTCCAGCGTACCAAACTCGAGAAATATCACAAATAATAAAACAAAAATCATAATTTCATTGTTGGAGATGGGCCTTCCAGAACATATAGGCCACCAGATCGCTATTTAAAAAAATGGTCTATTCGCATTTCATTTCCCAACATTTGTAAGTATATTATTATTATATATGTGTATAGTTTATGTATTAGTATTTAGTTTATTATATATATATTTATATGTGTGTATGTATGTATATGTAGTTATATGTATGTGGCTAGTTATTAAATATTACTTTTGATATTACATTGAATGTTTCCTCACCCACTTTCCAGTAAATTGTTTAAAGTTTTCCCAAATATGATAAAATGTCTTGCGGCATTAAAGCCCGACTTTGTCTTTGTGCAATAAAGTATTAGATAAATAAATAAACATATTATATCTGGAGAATTTGGCCCACACGTCACGCTGGCCAGGCGTTGACGAGGATCTGATGTTAATTTTATTAATGACAATTTATTAACGATTGCACAAGTTGAAAGAAAAGACATAAGGAATGACAAATGTAGGAAAGAAAAGTGTTTTGCTCATTGGTACATGTCGGGGGGTTTGAACTTAAATAAATACATATCGTTTATGTATACAAAAACTTATAAAATTATATACTAAAACCTTCCTTTATCCATTGGTGAAAACAGTATGAAAATCTGTGCAGTAGTTTCTGAGTTTATCGCGAACAGACAGACAGACACGGCGGCTTCGTTTTATAATACTAGCATGTGTAAATGTGTAAAGTAATAATTGTAAACACTCAAGGAAAAACAATTAAATACGTAAATTATTGCTTAAAAGTATAAAATAGACAATAATTGAAGTTATTTATCTAGCAGATGTGACCATGACATGTATATAGGAAACATTTATGCGTCAAATGTTCTAAAAATAGCACAACATGCATTGAGCTACAATTGAGCTGTAGGTACACTCGATAAAAGTTGCATTTTAATCACAATTACCATGCAACATCAATTTTTTTTACCATGATTTTATTACCTCGCTTTCTGACAACGCTCTTTACAGCAGCATCTATATTTAGGGAGTGTATAATTTACATAGTTTTAATTTGGTAATGACGATAACTGTTCTTTGCACTAATGGTCGATCTTTTGCTATCCTTCCATGATATGTAAACTGTTAATTGTATAACTGCCAAACCAAGTGTACGTCATGTATCTTATGGTGAATAAATGAATTGAATTGAATTTCTTGTATATCTGTTCGAGTGGCATTTTGTCATCGATTTAAAACTAACTTCGATGAGCTAAAGACTTGAAATTTGGACCATAGCTCAGAAGTGGATGAATTGATTTAATTATTTGTAATATATATCATCTTAATAAAACTGATTGCAAAAGGGTGGTGTTCAGCTGGTTACAAACATTAAATTATAATGATCTGGAAAATATTTTGTGTGTAGTTAAATGTGTATTTGGAAATGAGTAAATAGACAATAGTTTTATTGTAATAATAGTATATTGGCAAATATATTAATTAGGTCTGGATAAAAGCATTTATGTACAAATTCATGGAAGACACTGACTCCTGAAACACACACAAATAGTTCGGGAAAAAAAAAATTGTATACAAAGCATTGATTAATTTAACTGTTCCAAATGTATATTGTATTATTGTATTTTTTTTTTAAACAATAAAAAACAATTTATTGTTTTAAGTACCAATTTTTTTATAACGGACTAATTGTCAACTTCTTGATCAGTTTTATTCACATAACCCTAAAAAGCAGAAAATTATAATAAAATAATACGCAAAGTTGGTATAAAAGAAAGCATAGGGACACAAATAAGGAAAGGCATGCTCCGATGGTTCGGGCATGTTGAAATGAGTGAAGAGAGATTGACGAACCAGATATATAATGCGAAAATTGTGGTTAAACGAGGCCCTACTCACATGTTACAATCAAATAAATAAAACATGGCTGAAGGTGCATTAAAAAAGCCATCGAAACATAAGGGCATGTATTAAGAGGTTGATGAGATCGTGACAAAGGGCGCTTAATTATCTCTGCCTACCCCGCAAGGGCGTGCAGATATGTAAATAATTGTATGCGTGTGTATGATGGGGTGGTCAGAAACCACGCTTCTTTTTTATAGAAGCGGATTCACATTTAGCCAACTTTACTATAGGCCCATCATGACAAGTGGCAAACTCGTCGATGTCTCTAGCGTACCAAACTCGAGAAATATTACAAATAAATTAAATTAATCATTGTGTTCCGATCAGGAATCGAACCCGGTACCTTCGAGTCTAAATCCACGGATTTAACCTCTAAGTCTAGACTACGGAAGCAGCTGTCAATAAAAGAACTTAATTATCGGTTCACATTTTATGGTATATTTGCGGTTCAATCTGTATGGGATTTTATACTTCCCTTCATAAGGATTAGATAAATTATTTATAATTTTAAGCCCTTTTTTATTAGTATTATTATTTAATTAACGAAAACCTACACAAAACTGCCTCAGTGGTCTCCGTGTAACGAAGGTAACGGGTTCCATTCCTGGTCGGTAACAAAAATATATAAAATTTATTTGCAATATTTCTTTTTGGTACGCCAGACATCGACGAGCTTGCCACGGCCTATAGTAAAGTTGGCTTAATGTGAATCCGCTTTTTTAAAAGCTATCTTAGGCATATAGCCAACTTTACTATAGGCCCATCATGACAAGTATCATAAATATATTATTGTGTCGCGTCCAGGAATCGAACACGGTACCTCCGCGTCTAAATCTACCTAATTTCCTGTTGATAATAAACAGTAGTTAATTAGACGTTTCATTACAATCTATTTTTAAACATTGTTGTATAAACATGTTGCGGTTATCTTTTGAAACCAGAGTGGTCCAGAGTAATTGTTAAATGGGTTTATAGACCCCGATCCACAGACCTATATGAATGAACTAGGCCTTTCTCACGTCAAAAAAAATATTGTTTAGTATTTTTTATCTACTCTCATATCGTAAAATGCGAATTACAAACTTCAAAACGAATTTATATTGACATTCTTTATAAACATACTGCTGAAATTAAAAAATAGAATCACATCATAACACTTTTTCTCTAAGGAAATAATGTTATAATTCATTTTTAAAATAGAATCAAACATATTATTTAACACTTATTTTTTTAAGGCAACGGTTCCATTACAAAAAATTTTTGATTCCAAGTTTTACTTGTTGTTGGGCAGCGCCCGCCATAGCGCGTGCGCGGTCATAAGCTAGGTTTTGGCGCCATTTCATTGTTTAGGACTTATGTATTCTGTACCATGGTCATTTAAAAAAAAAAATATAGCATTTCATGTGATTTTTCTTACTCTTTTAACATTTATCTTTTATTTAGTAGGTTCAATCCCAATGTATGAGAGTAGATAAATTAGTGTATGAAACTGCACATAACTAGGTATTAAAACACTCGTGTATAATACCCCTTATTATGCAACAGATTCATAAACTACTATTATAATACATCACAGCCAGGCCCTTGAACTCCACTGTTGGAGATGGGCCTTCGAGAAATTTCCGGAGAATTTGGCCTACATTTTATTTATTTCGTTCCCGCATTTTGTAGTGAATAATATAGTTGTCTATCGGTCCCGCATTTTGTAGTGAATAATATAGTTGTCTATCGGTCCCGCATTTTGTAGTGAATAATATAGTTGTCTATCGGTCCCGCATTTTGTAGTGAATAATATAGTTGTCTATCGGTCCCGCATTTTGTAGTGAATAATATAGTTGTCTATCGGTCCCGCATTTTGTAGTGAATAATATAGTTGTCTATCGGTCCCGCATTTTGTAGTGAATAATATAGTTGTCTATCGGTCCCGCATTTTGTAGTGAATAATATAGTTGTCTATCGGTCCCGCATTTTGTAGTGAATAATATAGTTGTCTATCGGTCCCGCATTTTGTAGTGAATAATATAGTTGTCTATCGGTCCCGCATTTTGTAGTGAATAATATAGTTGTCTATCGGTCCCGCATTTTGTAGTGAATAATATAGTTGTCTATCGGTCCCGCATTTTGTAGTGAATAATATAGTTGTCTATCGGTCCCGCATTTTGTAGTGAATAATATAGTTGTCTATCGGTCCCGCATTTTGTAGTGAATAATATAGTTGTCTATCGGTCCCGCATTTTGTAGTGAATAATATAGTTGTCTATCGGTCCCGCACTATATAGTGAATAATATAGTTGTCTATCGGTCCCGCATTTTGTAGTGAATAATATAGTTGTCTATCGGTCCCGCATTTTGTAGTGAATAATATAGTTGTCTATCGGTCCCGCATTTTGTAGTGAATAATATAGTTGTCTATCGGTCCCGCATTTTGTAGTGAATAATATAGTTGTCTATCGGTCCCGCATTTTGTAGTGAATAATATAGTTGTCTATCGGTCCCGCATTTTGTAGTGAATAATATAGTTGTCTATCGGTCCCGCATTTTGTAGTGAATAATATAGTTGTCTATCGGTCCCGCATTTTGTAGTGAATAATATAGTTGTCTATCGGTCCCGCATTTTGTAGTGAATAATATAGTTGTCTATCGGTCCCGCATTTTGTAGTGAATAATATAGTTGTCTATCGGTCCCGCATTTTGTAGTGAATAATATAGTTGTCTATCGGTCCCGCATTTTGTAGTGAATAATATAGTTGTCTATCGGTCCCGCATTTTGTAGTGAATAATATAGTTGTCTATCGGTCCCGCATTTTGTAGTGAATAATATAGTTGTCTATCGGTCCCGCATTTTGTAGTGAATAATATAGTTGTCTATCGGTCCCGCATTTTGTAGTGAATAATATAGTTGTCTATCGGTCCCGCATTTTGTAGTGAATAATATAGTTGTCTATCGGTCCCGCATTTTGTAGTGAATAATATAGTTGTCTATCGGTCCCGCATTTTGTAGTGAATAATATAGTTGTCTATCGGTCCCGCATTTTGTAGTGAATAATATAGTTGTCTATCGGTCCCGCATTTTGTAGTGAATAATATAGTTGTCTATCGGTCCCGCATTTTGTAGTGAATAATATAGTTGTCTATCGGTCCCGCATTTTGTAGTGAATAATATAGTTGTCTATCGGTCCCGCATTTTGTAGTGAATAATATAGTTGTCTATCGGTCCCGCATTTTGTAGTGAATAATATAGTTGTCTATCGGTCCCGCATTTTGTAGTGAATAATATAGTTGTCTATCGGTCCCGCATTTTGTAGTGAATAATATAGTTGTCTATCGGTCCCGCATTTTGTAGTGAATAATATAGTTGTCTATCGGTCCCGCATTTTGTAGTGAATAATATAGTTGTCTATCGGTCCCGCATTTTGTAGTGAATAATATAGTTGTCTATCGGTCCCGCATTTTGTAGTGAATAATATAGTTGTCTATCGGTCCCGCATTTTGTAGTGAATAATACAGTTGTCTATCGGTCCCGCATTTTGTAGTGAATAATATAGTTGTCTATCGGTCCCGCATTTTGTAGTGAATAATATAGTTGTCTATCGGTCCCGCATTTTGTAGTGAATAATATAGTTGTCTATCGGTCCCGCATTTTGTAGTGAATAATATAGTTGTCTATCGGTCCCGCATTTTGTAGTGAATAATATAGTTGTCTATCGGTCCCGCATTTTGTAGTGAATAATATAGTTGTCTATCGGTCCCGCATTTTGTAGTGAATAATATAGTTGTCTATCGGTCCCGCATTTTGTAGTGAATAATATAGTTGTCTATCGGTCCCGCATTTTGTAGTGAATAATATAGTTGTCTATCGGTCCCGCATTTTGTAGTGAATAATATAGTTGTCTATCGGTCCCGCATTTTGTAGTGAATAATATAGTTGTCTATCGGTCCCGCATTTTGTAGTGAATAATATAGTTGTCTATCGGTCCCGCATTTTGTAGTGAATAATATAGTTGTCTATCGGTCCCGCATTTTGTAGTGAATAATATAGTTGTCTATCGGTCCCGCATTTTGTAGTGAATAATATAGTTGTCTATCGGTCCCGCATTTTGTAGTGAATAATATAGTTGTCTATCGGTCCCGCATTTTGTAGTGAATAATATAGTTGTCTATCGGTCCCGCATTTTGTAGTGAATAATATAGTTGTCTATCGGTCCCGCATTTTGTAGTGAATAATATAGTTGTCTATCGGTCCCGCATTTTGTAGTGAATAATATAGTTGTCTATCGGTCCCGCATTTTGTAGTGAATAATACAGTTGTCTATCGGTCCCGCATTTTGTAGTGAATAATATAGTTGTCTATCGGTCCCGCATTTTGTAGTGAATAATATAGTTGTCTATCGGTCCCGCATTTTGTAGTGAATAATACAGTTGTCTATCGGTCCCGCATTTTGTAGTGAATAATATAGTTGTCTATCGGTCCCGCACTATATAGTGAATAATACAGTTGTCTATCGGTCCCGCATTTTGTAGTGAATAATATAGTTGTCTATCGGTCCCGCATTTTGTAGTGAATAATATAGTTGTCTATCGGTCCCGCATTTTGTAGTGAATAATATAGTTGTCTATCGGTCCCGCACTATATAGTGAATAATACAGTTGTCTATCGGTCCCGCATTTTGTAGTGAATAATATAGTTGTCTATCGGTCCCGCATTTTGTAGTGAATAATATAGTTGTCTATCGGTCCCGCACTATATAGTGAATAATACAGTTGTCTATCGGTCCCGCATTTTGTAGTGAATAATACAGTTGTCTATCGGTCCCGCATTTTGTAGTGAATAATATAGTTGTCTATCGGTCCCGCATTTTGTAGTGAATAATATAGTTGTCTATCGGTCCCGCATTTTGTAGTGAATAATATAGTTGTCTATCGGTCCCGCATTTTGTAGTGAATAATATAGTTGTCTATCGGTCCCGCACTATATAGTGAATAATACAGTTGTCTATCGGTCCCGCATTTTGTAGTGAATAATATAGTTGTCTATCGGTCCCGCATTTTGTAGTGAATAATATAGTTGTCTATCGGTCCCGCATTTTGTAGTGAATAATATAGTTGTCTATCGGTCCCGCACTATATAGTGAATAATACAGTTGTCTATCGGTCCCGCATTTTGTAGTGAATAATATAGTTGTCTATCGGTCCCGCATTTTGTAGTGAATAATATAGTTGTCTATCGGTCCCGCATTTTGTAGTGAATAATATAGTTGTCTATCGGTCCCGCATTTTGTAGTGAATAATATAGTTGTCTATCGGTCCCGCATTTTGTAGTGAATAATATAGTTGTCTATCGGTCCCGCACTATATAGTGAATAATATAGTTGTCTATCGGTCCCGCATTTTGTAGTGAATAATATAGTTGTCTATCGGTCCCGCATTTTGTAGTGAATAATATAGTTGTCTATCGGTCCCGCATTTTGTAGTGAATAATATAGTTGTCTATCGGTCCCGCACTATATAGTGAATAATACAGTTGTCTATCGGTCCCGCATTTTGTAGTGAATAATATAGTTGTCTATCGGTCCCGCATTTTGTAGTGAATAATACAGTTGTCTATCGGTGCCGCATTTTGTAGTGCCTGGTTTTTGTTTTAACCAAATGTTCGTCTATGTCCCGACCAGTTCTGGAGCGATGGTTTAAAATTAGCTCACAGTCTATTTTTAGACGGGTGAGAAAAAGTTGTCCGTTTATAGTATCAATGGTTTCGTCATTCCCAGCCCGGATCTTTAAATTACATTGGAATACATTTTTATATAATCCCTAGACTTATTATTAGATTATATTGTTCTTAAATTAGCAGAGGTTTTTGCGTTTTGACAGCTTACGGGTTGCACATTTGCGCTTAAAAAATCGACTAGCGTAAATATCAGCCAAGCACTTTGTAAATATTGATAATATGCGGCACACGGCGCCAACATAAATTAATTTAATTATACATGTGCTTATAAAACAATAGCAGTACTTCCTGCGTCTATAAATAAACATGCCAACTACATATATAATTGGCGGTTAATTATAACTTTAAAATTAACTAACATTAACATTATAGGCGTATTATTATATAATTACTAGAAATGAGATAACACTTTCACACGATTTTTTTCCGAAAAACAGTAAACTTATAATTCGAAGTACCTAAGGTATAATTTTATTTTATATTTTTGATGATATGATGATACGTGTATAATCATTTTAATCGTATTACGTTTAGTCATAGCTTTTTATTTGTTATTGTTTATTTTTTTAAATTATTTTGTTCTTAATTTATTATTAAATATTATTAAATTCTTAATCTTATAATGTATCCATAAGTAAATGTAGTTTGACATGTATCGCGTGTATCGAGAAGAACATTTTTCTAATCCTCTGCCTACCCAACCAAATACTGTATGATTCCGCAAATTCCTTCTTAGCCCCAATTCTTGAGTGGTGCAAATATTTTTTCTCATTTCCTGTAATTTATCATCTAAAACATACTTCTAAAATTATCTAATAGTAATAAATAACCAAAATTCTCCGCTGTTTGATTTGTCATCACCGCAAGTTCAATAACATCTATTTTCGTCTTTCATGCTTCAGTGATGAATGCAACCAATGGAAAATTAGTTTCCAATCCCAATATATTTCGAAAATCAATACAAATTTTGAATACACATTTCAGCTTCATTAAATTTTTCATTACATTAACATTAATGCTATTAGAATATAAGATGATACGGCCCTTTTACAGCTATGAATTTATGTTTAATAGACATGTCATCATAATTATTCAGTGTTTAACACGACATTTTTACTGCTACAAAATTATAATTATAAATTTATTTATTTATCTGACATACAGTAATTTTAAAGTAAAGTAAAGTATCATTACGACCGTTTCCTTTTCGGGGTGGTCAGAAACCACGCTTATAAATAAGCGGATTCACATTTAGCCAACTTTACTATAGGCCAATCATGACAAGTGGCAAGCTCGTCGATGTCTCCAGCGTACCAAACTCGAGAAATATCACAATAAATTAAATAATAATTAAATGTATTTATTTACATTATTAAATATTTTTGTGTCCCGACCAGGAATCGAGTCTAAATCCACGGACTTAACCGCTAGACCACGGAGGCAGTAATTTTAATTATTAAGTATTTAGATTGTAAGCTTATACAGCCACGAATTTATACTAAGTTGACACGGCCTCTTTACAGCCACGATCTTATTTAAGTATTTACAATTTACTTTTATTTCTGACAGTATGTTATACCTAAGATGAAAGAACAATAAACATTTTCAGCGGTAGTGTGCAGGTGTGAAATGCGTCATTCCTTTTAAGAAATAGTTTTTAGCACAATGGAGAATCGAAAGAGTTACGGTCGGTTAGTCAGTCCAGTTTAGACCTGACCTAGGCGGATACTACTGGACTGATTTGGTACACATCTTTTTAAAAAGTATATAAAATAGAAATATCGTCTGTGAACTGGCAAATAGTCCTATCTCAGCTTTCAAGAAATAGATACAATACCTAAATTCGCAAATTATTATTTGTGGCGTTATTAACCAAAAATAAATATGGTCAATAACAAAAAAGAAGTCAATAAACGAAATTTAAAAATAAGTTTTTATTTTTCTTTATTAGGTTCAAGAAACAGCATTGCACAGGTTTTTATCATTTAACAATAAAGATCATGCAATACCCACCACGTTAACCACATATTTATATTTGCATGAACTTTACAGGTAAATAAAAAATCATAAACAATATATAATCTAATAAATAAATAAAAAAACTAAATAATACAAGTTAAAACAAAGGACACAAAAAATCGAAAAGCTATACATTTAAAATATAGGGAATAAACATACATACACACTCGTACATACGCTTATAAACACATTCTTTGCGTAGCACAATCGGGTAAAAACTGGATCAGATAAGCAGCATTCAGGTGCACTACCTTGCGTGGGTCCAATATTTAATATCAACTTAATGTGACATAACTGCAACTGAATGCGGCACTTCAAAGGGAAGATAACCTTGAAGCGATAAAAACATTTTTTTTTCATTACCAGCGTTTTAGTCCTCCACTGCTGGAGATGGGCCTTCCAGAACTGGAGAAATTAGCCTACACTCGCCACGCTGGCTAGACGGCTTGGCGAGGATATGATGTCATTTTTTTGTGACATTCTATTAACAATTCCACAAGTTGGCATTAGTGGCACCGGGTCCGACGGCTTAACGTGCTCTCCGAGGCACGGGACGGTGGTGTTGTAAATCTATGACAAATGTACGTAAGAAAAGTGTATTTCTCATTGGTACATGCCAGATGTATTGACCCGACCTTTGTAGGATTTAAGGTACGCGTTCTTAAAACCGAGCCACCACCGCGTCCGATAAAAACATATTAGGAAATTACCAAATAACGCGTAACATTTTTTGGTTGATGCTTATCTATGTCGGTGCATCATCGAAGTGATTCGTTTGAGTGGAGTGAAGAAAGGAGCTAATTAAGCTAGCCTTGAATTTGGCATTGAAAAAATGCACTTCTGGGATCACACAGCTTAAAATCCGAGGCATGGGTATTTGATTAATGGGTAAATCTCATCATTGAGGATTTGTTTCGAATTCCTTTGCGGTTGTTGCTAGAAATCTGTGGAACAATCTACCTATTAACATCTACCAGATCATCATTTAAAAAACTGGTCTACTTACCTTTTCTAAATAGCTCCAATCAAAATTTGTAAGTTGTATATGTATGTTTATTATTGGGTATATATTAGTATTTAGTATATTTATAAGTAGATTATATATAAGTAAGTTTATTATATAAGTATTTATATCTAATTGATGTGTCACTTATACTTTCCTTGCACCTACAGTTGTTCTAATTAGTCCCAAAGGTTTGGCTGTCAGAAAATGTCTACGGGCATTAAGTCCGCCTTTTGTACTTTGTGCATTAAAGTTTTGAAATAAATAAAGTGGCGTCTTCTAGTAGTTGCTAGGGAGAACTAAATTATTGTCTGTGGTATATATATAGTGTCATTAATTTATAATTCGGTCACAAAACCTTTGTGCAATAAAGTTTTAAAAAAATAAACTTATAAATTAACTATAATATATAAGTATCATCACGACCGTTTCCCTTTCGGGGTGGTCAGAAGCCACGCTTATAAATAAGCGGATTCACATTTAGCCAACTTTACTATAGGCCAATCATGACAAGTGGCAAGCTCGTCGATGTCTCCAGCGTACCAAACTCGAGAAATATCACAAATAAATTAAATATTATGCAAATTAGTACATTTACATTAATATTTTTGTGTCCCGACCAGGAATCGAACCCGGTACCTCCGAGTCTAATCCACGGACTTAACCGCTAGACCACGGAGGCAGCTCAAGAAATTCAAACTTTTTTTTTTATGTTCAGTTATTCTACAAAAAATGACCAGTCAACCACTTCCAGCTGTCAAAAATATAATATATAATATTACTAAACCTTTGTACATAGTGCAATTAAGTTTAAAAAAAAAAACTTCCCCTTAATGTAAACTTTAAATCATTTTGGTGTAGGTATATCCAATTGTTAACAAGCTAACATGATAAAATTTTTGATAAAACAAGAAGTTAACAGTGAAACAAGTCATTTTTTTTTTACAAAAAAGTCGTTAAGACGTGGGTGCTAATTCTTTATAATATCAACTTAAATTGTACAAGTGTCTTTAGATACTTAGGCTGAGTTCCACGATAATGAAGTCTCTGTAAATTTAAGGTAAAGTTAAAAATACAAATATATGACAAGTCTTATCCATTAATTAAGGCAATAATAAATGATATTGATAACTCTAAAAAAGTCACTTTTAGGTCCAGTTTTAGTGATGGTATCTAGCGATTTCTTCTATTGTTTTCACATAGTATTAAATAATTTTGGTAAGTTAGGTTATGAGTATAAAAAAAAGATAAAACAAAATATATATACTAAAAACATTATGTAAATTGAAAATTCAAGGTTGCTCAGCAGTGTGTCTCAGTTGGAGAGAGCTATGCTTGGTATTTCTCTGATGGATAGAATTCGAATCGTTGATATTTGTCAGAAAACGAAATTAACTGATAGGTATACCTTTCAAAATTAGTAAGCTGAGGTAGCAGTGGGCCGGATGACGTAGGGACAAACAAGTTCTAGAGTGGAGACAAGGTACGAGACGACGCGGACGTAGAGTGGGACGACCCCTCGCCAGATGGACGGATGACGTGAAGAAGGTCGATGCAGTGCCGAGCCTTAGGGGAGGCCTACATCCAACAGTGAAGCGATACAGGCTGATGATGATGATGATGAGGTAAATGGACGAGTAGATGAATAAGGCAAACAGCTCGTCATTCTGTAATATACAATAAATTAAAAATAGCATTTAAGAGTCACTCAAACTGGTTGTTATCGAACCAAAAGTGGGACGATATTTGAATACTTATCGCGCGTGAGTTTTCCTAATGAGTATTGGAATAAGGGGGCATATTCTAAATGTACATAATACAGAACTCTAGAACACTACAGAATTTGATCTGTCAAACCGAATCGCTAAAAACTTTGGTCTTTCGAACCGGATCGCAAAAATTTTTGGTCCAACGAACCGGATCGTTTTATGTTTTGTCTCTTAATGCCGGAGCACAGAGCACGGCGTTACAGGTTATTTGTCCTTCGAGCCAGGACATTTTATTTTTATGACATCAGTTTTATGTCATTTTGATTGCTCCTCTAAATTTCCTTTTCATGCCGTTTCTACAACTAGTTGTGATCAGGTAATTAGTAAACTGGATATATAAACTTACAAACGTATTTTTAAAGTATTCTATAAACTGGAGTTTCAGAGTACACCAATCACCTATCCGCCTTTAGAATACATAAGTATACGACATTTATGTTACGCGATAAAAACTACAAACATTGGCATAAGTTTTGAGCGCTGGCGTTATTTATTTTTTACAAATTATACAATGTTATATTTATTTTAAAACATAGTGTCTTGATTGGGTTTATAATTTTATACACAAACATCTATCAAAAGTAAAAATTATTGAATAATAATAAGTTCATAAATCCTTGACAAAACTAAAAATATATAATTATAAATACGACATACTTGTATATGTATATATATATATATATATATAATACATACACTAAGTTGGTACCTTGTTAGGAGGCATTTAAGAAATGTAAATAGACCTTCTTTTTAAATCGAGCGAAGGCAAAGAGAGATTGAGAGAGAAGCGAAGGAATTGAGAAAAGAGAGTTATGCGAAGAGCGAAGGGATCTGTCATGAAACGTGAATAGATAGGCAAAGTTGTTTTTGAGGTATTTCGGTGTCGCAGGCTGATTGAAGGAAAAAACCATCCCTCTTGTCACCGTTTTAAAATATATAAATTCGTTTCAAGGTCTTCTAAAAAGTAGTTACAACGCATAACCAAGTGACGAGAGAAAATATTTACGTAATCAGAAGTAGGTTGTTAACATCAAACAGAGCCATTTCCTAGATTTATAGACACATACAGTCATACATCTCTCTACTTGATTTAACCACTTGCAGCTCACATCTATAGGCCGTGCTTAGACTTTATAAATAATCGTTGAAATGAAATGAAATATTGTCTGTTTGTATAAATACAGTGCGGAGGTTACAAAAAATATTTTAGAGTTATATTCATTATTTCGGTCTGCAAATCTTTACTTATACGAATATTATGTAGGTACGTACGAATACGGTGTAGTTCTATGTAAATAATACATTAGATATGCACAATGCAATGAAATCTATACATTTTCACTCATAAACACTTACGTATTACACCTTCACACACCTACACTGTCAATACACATTCACATATACACTTAACATAATCATGCGTAGATAGAATTTTTTAATATTGTCTCTCTAATTTTATGTTTATTTTTAAACTACTTAAGTTTAAATTGTTTATAATCCGTTTATGTTTGTGAAAATAATGTTATTTCGTAATTGGGTAATCATTTGAATGTAAATATTTATTTGTAAAAGACAGCTGTGGAATAAGTAAATGAATAAATAAATAAATTATACAATATAATATAACAAGTTATGACTTGCATTCGCGTAACCATAATAACCACAAATTAGCTTTTTTATACTAGCACGTGATCTAGCGCCCACCTGATGGCAAGTGGCGCACGAGGTCCATGAATGTTAACAACTGGAATGTGACGTGTGGATACATTTTACTGGGCTTATCGGCACGAACGGTAGATACTTTCCCGCCCCAGCAGACTGGGTAAATTATCACCATCAGCCTACCACCTTTTTTTGTTCTCGTTGAAAGTATGTGCCAGTTGCAATGATGTCAAATACCAATTTTTACTTTAAATAACACCGCTTGAAACAAGACTTACTACACTGCTTTGCCTCATCTTGGCCTCAGTAAAACTAGTTAGATTTTTTTAGGACTTAGTGGTTCGTTTTTATAACAGGCCAGGAAAATCGTAACTTGGCAGTACCTTACGACTTTGTCTATTACAAAATAATTAGCATATACTTGTGTGCATTTTGCTAGGCGAAGTTGAAGCACGCTAAATCTTATCTTAGGTACGGTCTATAGATTTGAGCCTGGTTTGTTTAGGTTCGCAAATCACTAAAATAGATTGTACAATACAGTGTATAAAACGGTACGACATTGGTTTATTTTTCTAATAATCGTATACATACTATTGATAGTGTAAAAATAATCTGCCAAAGTTTGTATAAAACTCACAGCGATTTTATTTAAATTTAGACTTATATCTGTCGCACGTGAAGATGTGAAATGCTCTCCCAGCGTTTCCCCATAACCTGAAGTCCTTCAAACGAAGTGTGAAGAAGCATCGCTATCGGCCGGCATAATAGTAGGGACTAATGTCGGTCGTCAGTAGCTCTGGCGTCAGATGCTCCAATTCTTAGAACTCGCGTGCCGCTTACGATCAGGTATCACATGTGGTGATCAGTATAAAAAAAGATATCTATAAAGATTAAAGAAATAGTAAATACAATAAATGATGACAGATAGCTGGATGAACTTAAAAAGGTCGCTGGTAATGACGGTAGCTTTTCCGCACTTAGTGTCTTAGTCTCGATCTCCTCCAGGAATGCCTAAAGACTCATCAGGTTCCTACACACCTCTGGAAGAGGTCCCCACAGTCTAGAGAAACTTGCTGGTGATGAAAGGGCGGTGATGATTATGAATAAAAAATAATTTACTTTACTCACCTATTATTATGTAGCCATAACTTCAACAGCAAAAACTAACAAATCAGTTCTATGAATGAATCAGCGAATGATAGCAAAAAAAAAAATAATGTAACAAAATTGTAATTTGAAATCGTAATTAATTAAATAGAGTATTTTATTAGCGTAAATGAAGGCGTGAAAGTGGCATTAAAATTATGGACCAATTGTGCATGAATTTGTCACCAAGCCAAGAAGATAAACAGCTGATATCTGGTTGGATAAATGCCAGAGAACGCATTGGAGAAATTCTATTTTCTCTGCTAACAAGAGGTAAATAATAACAGGGTAAATTGAATAAAAGGTAAAAAAGTATCACCACGACCGTTTCTCTTCCGGGGTGGTCAGAAACCAAGCTTATAAATAAGCGGATTCACATTTAGCCAACTTTACTATAGGCCAATCATGACAAGTGGCAAGCTCGTCGATGTCTTCAGCGTACCAAACTCGAGAAATGTCACAAATAAATTCAATTATAATTAAATGTATTTATTTACCCGAATCGAACCCGGTACCTCCGAGTCTAAATCCACGGACTTAACCGCTAGACCTCGGAGGCAGTTATGAATAAAAGGTAACATTAAATAAAAAGTAATCTATGCTTAAATTATTAAAATGTAAAAGAACACTTTCGGTCGCACACTCCAACATACTTAATAATACGAGTACACCGTGGAGTCTTAAAATTATTTCATGTACTTGGCGGCCAGTAACATCCTGTCAGTTTATTCGTAGTTTATTTTTAATAAAATAAAGAAAAAAATACAAGTTTTAAAAGACATAACACCGCGTCTTGTCGTCTCCTCCGGTGACAAGAGGGCTGGCTCTTTCTTCGCCCAAAGAATCAGTATTGCAATTCAGCGGGGAAATGCAGCCAGCGTTCTTGCCACCATTCCACGCGGACGGGACTTATCCTTAGTATTAATATTAATTTTATTTTGTATTTTTTAAATATTTTATTCGTTTTAATAAATGTTTTCTAATAATAACTTTAAGTCTTAGTAGCAGTAGCATTTGCATTCCACGATAAAACATTAATCTTTAATTTAGCTAAATCATAAAGTCGATTCGTATTTGAGTTGTAAAAATCTAATTTCATGACCATTAAATCACCGAAGGAAACATAAATTTAAATGTAAGCAAACCAAGAGAGGGAATATGTACTAAATGTGTCAGTGTTTATACAGAAATTTACGATAAAGCCACCAAAAACTGGCATAGTAGCACGGATACATCTGTTATCGTATACCATCAGTCACCACGGCTGAAGATGGACGTTTCAGAATATAATGTCTAAACCGATCAATCAGACACTCATGACTGACATCAGTCCTTAACACTATGCCGGCTTGACTAGGCATGACGGCAATTCGAGTCTGATTCCAAAACGTGTAGATACATTTACTGGGTTTATCGGCACGAACGGTGGATACTTCCCCGCCCCTGCAGACTGGGCAAATTACCACCATCAGTCCGGCTACCACCTATTAAATCTACGCGCGAGACGAGTGCCAATCAACCCCAGTACTGGCGAGGCGATCTGTAAGTACGTAAAAAACACGTAATTCGAACCGTATTAAAGATAAAAGCAAAGAGACCTAGGAACTGAATTGTCTTTGTTTGCAAATTCCTTCGCGACTCCCATACTCCGTCCCTTCGTTCTTCGCACAACAATCAACTTTCAATTCCTCTCCACTCTACCAGCAGATATTATTCTCTCACAGTCTCAGCCCGCCAATGGAACAGACTGCTGTCGTCTTCTTAAATCTTAAAGCAAAATGATATTTGATTTCTATACATGTATTGGATTATTATTTTTAGTGTTATACATTTTTTAATGTAAATATTTATTTATTTTATAGGTTTATATTTTATGTAGGTAATAACTGAAATAATATTTATTTTTTATTTTTTCATTACTTTTTAATTTAAACTTCTTTAAGTGACGCCGCATATATAGACGCAGCGATCCCATACATCAGTGCTGGTACCAACCAACATGGCATTGTGTATGGCTAGCCGAGCTTTGTCACTGACATTTCAACTCCCGATCAATGACTACTACATAAACAAATATATGGTACCTGCCCTAAAGTTTGGGGTGGTCAGAAACCACGCTTATAAATAAGCGGATTCACATTTAGCCAACTTTACTATAGGCCAATCATGACAAGTGGCAAGCTCGTCGATGTCTCTAGCGTACCAAACTCGAGAGATAACACAAATTAATTAAATATAAATACTTATTTAAATAATAAATATTATTGTGTCCCGACCAGGATTCGAACCCGGTACTTTCGAGTCTAAATCTACGAACTTAACCGCTAGACCATAGAGGCAGTTAAATAATTTATTTATTTAAAACTTGATTGCACGAACTACAAGGCGGACTTAATGCCCGTAGACATTTTCTGACAGCCAAACCTTGAGGACAAATTTGAACTATTATAGGTGCAATGAAAGAAATATTAAAAAATTAGTAAGAAAAATTAACAGCTTAAATATACACTTACATATTATATTGTTATATATCATCATTACAGCCCCTAGAACACAGTGTCCTAGACCTCCACTGCTGGAGAAGGGCCTTCCAGAACATATATCTGGAGAATTTGGCATACACTCGCCACGCTGGCCAGACGGCTTGGCGCGATATGATGTAATTTTTTTTTTTTTTAGACAATTTATTAACGATTTCACAAGTTGGTATTAGTGGAACCGGGACCGACGGCTTAACGTGCTCTCCGAGGCACGGGAATGGTGGTATTGTAAATCTATGACAAATGTACGTAAGAAAAGTGTATTTCTCATTGGTACATGCCGGGGGGGTTTGAACCGACCTTTGTAGGATTTAAGGTACGCGTTCTTACAACCGAGCCACCACCGCATTTGTTATATATACTATAATATAATATCAATTATATAATTCCTTCATATACCTAAAGCTTTCGTTTTTAGAAATAGACTTCGGCCGCTGGTTTCGCCAACCATTCTGAATAAATCGGTTAAAGTATACGTCTAAAAATAACACAGCAAGCAAGCAAAACAGGTATCTCATGTAAATGTATAGGAAAGCTGGACTTGCTGACCACATAATAATGTCACATCCATTATGGATGCACTGCAACAATGTGTCCGAGCCATGTCATTTAACAAACCAATTGAATGCAAATGTGGAAGCGGTAACAGTTACGCCAAAGATACAGACTCTGCAATAATGCAATTTTTGGACAAAGCGTAAGCAATGGTGCGTAATTTCAGCTGGAAAAAGCAACTTGGTACTTAAGTTTATTTATTTATTAATATATATATATAATTTCCAGACAGATCACACAGCGCCATCTAGTTTTCGTGGTGAGCTACGAGGCTTGTGTTACGGAAACTAGATGGTTGATAAACTACATATTATACTTTTTTTTTTAATATATACATGTTATACATAAAAACACCCAGACCAAGACAAATTATACAATGTACCACTTGCCCGACAATCATATTCGACATAGATAATTATTATATTAGTATTTATTTAATTTAAGTATTTATTATATCGTATGACATATTTATATATTGGTATGTTATTTATACTTACTATGGTATATTTATGATTGATTTTAACTATTATTATTATTCTTATTTCGTACTCTGCACCCATTATAATAATTTCTCACTCTCCTAAAGGTTAGGTGGTAGAGAATACCATACGGTATTATGCCACATTATTTTATATGTTATATTTTGTGTGCAATAAAGAATTATATTATTATTATTATATATTCGAAGAGAAAGGACAGAGACAGGCAACATAAGTACATAGAAGATAGCAACAGAGTAGAAGCAATTAAAATTATACCCGCCACCATAATATTTCTCACTGTGAACAATAGTGCACTCTTCGTACGATACAAAATTCGTAAAATATGTATAAAAGAAAACAACTGCATTGTATGTATTTGAATGCATTAAAACTGTTAGGCGAAGTCTGAAGCCTGCCACACAAGCACTGCCCACACTTTGCGAGCTAAACCGAAAGTAGCAGCTCTTGATTTTGGCTTTCCTAAGGCAATTTGTATATTTTTTTATATATGTAGTACCTCATAACCCTAAATGGACGGAATCGGAAAGAAAAATGGTGGGGTCAAAGTTAAAATAAATATGTTTAGAAAGCCAATGGAGAGGCGGTAGCGCAAACGGATTTTATTTAAAAAACGATTTAAAAATCAGGTTGATTTTGTGTACCTACATATTTTAATATATTTATTATTTATGTATTATTCTTTATTTAGTGATTGTTTATAACTTATATTATCTATAAACATATAAATTAAAAGTTACCTAGATAATAAAAAATTAAAATAAATTAATTATAACCCGTTATATCGTCGGTTTCGGTTCCACTAATACCAACTTGGGGAATCATTAATAAACTGTCATAAAAAAGGACATCAGATCCATGTAGGCCAAATTCTCCAGATATATCAGTATTCGTTTACCATTTCTCAAAATAATTTAGTTGTTTATTTATAATACATTTATATATAAGTTAGAAAGTCGAAGTCCGCCTCCGTGGTCTAGTGGTAACAAACGTTGCCGTGAACTCGGGAGATCGTGGGTTCGATTCCCACCGGGGGAAAGTTGTACATTGTATAATTTGTCTCGGTCTGGGTGTTTATATGTATAATATATTATATATTTCCAAAAAAAAAAGGTATAATATGTAGTTTATCAACCATCTAGTTTCCGTAATACAAGCCTCGTAGCTTACCACGGAAACGATGGCGCTGTGTGACCTGTCTGGAAATATTTATTTATTATTTATTATTATTAATTGAAATTTATCATGTGATTCAAGAACATTTGAACATATCATTGTATTACTGCTGTGGCTTGCTAACCAAATATTGTATGTATATCATGTAATGATACAATCAATTTGTTTGTTGTACATTGGATAAATAAATACTATTTGTGGTTATTTTCCTCGCATAGTATCTAGTGGATAAACATTTTGTTGTCCTAATGAATAAATATTTTGAATGATAGAGGTTGGAGCTCTGTTATCAGGACAAATAACCTTTAGAATAATGTTATTGTAATGAAATGAACTGTTTAAGATATAACTACGGCCTTTGAATATTAAAGCATATACATACAAAAATACTGTTAAGTTTGAGGCAACTTACCTGTTGCGGACGGAAGAGCCTTTGGCATTAAGCTGTATATTTAATGGGCTATTTATATAAAATCTACAATTAATAAATCACGACACTCCTTAGTATTAAGTTCTATCGATATTTTATATAATAAAGGTTTGATGACGCCCTTAACATTAAGTTTATAGGAATATGTAGATATGTTTATATAAGACAGACGCCCTAATAATAAGTATATTATAAATAAAACCTAACCCGACATCCTTAGGATTAAGATCCCTAGACGTAACATATATTTAAACAATAACGACATAGGTAATATGTAGGTGAGGTTTGGAGGTAAGGTAAATAGGCAGGTACATAGAGGCAGGTATATACACGCCAAGCATTGTACATGGGCTAGCTTGGGTTGGCCTACGTGACTTGGTGCAGTTTTAAACATGAAATCACCGTGTTGAGATGATGCAAAACTGCATCCCAGGTAGTCGGCTGCGCCAGATGACCGAGCTAAGACAATAGGGACCCAAGCGACACCACCCTCGCCTTGCCTCTACGACACGACGATGAATGAATAAAGAACAGGGTTTGGTACGCGGGCACCGGACAGTAGCTAATTGACACCCGACGGAGACAGACCGACTCTCATCACCACACGACACCACTGACAAGGGAGACGACGCCCCTTACAACGACGCCCTGACGCTAGCTACCAAGCCCTGGTGATAGTCCAACCAACATCTTTTATTTAAACCCAAAGACGAACCCCAGTACGACGAGACGCCGCAGCACGAGCCAGCACGCCGCCTAGCTAACCTGAGACGAGACGCCGACGGCTATAGCGACGGACAAAGCCAATTACAGTCCATTCAACAGACACGACGCCCGACGACGCCGTCGCCAATATTACCTAATCTTATTCTATTTATTAATATACTATTGTTTTTTTTTTACTATGACTTATATTATTAGTTTATTTATCATAATACTATTTATTTATTCTATTCACACTTGTTAAACATATATATAAACTGTACATTTAGCGTTCCTTCCGATTTAGTAAATGGTACTGTACATCTCTGCGACCCGTGACTCACCCAACATAAGGCATCAGCTGAAAATCAGCGCTGCAGCCTCGGCTGTAGCATATGCTGAGCTGACCACCTATTTATCGCCACACCTGTATGTATGTTTCGGTATATAGAATAGGCCTATATTTATACATTCAGATTTATTCCTTGTGTATTTTTTTTGTAACCATTTTAATTGTTACACATACACATAATGTATATGAGACGTAGTAGACGGTAGGGGTACTAAATTTAATGCGCAGATAATTGGTTGAGGGATCAAAAATCGAATGTCAGATATAATACTTTTCCTTATAAAGCTATACCTACCTATAATAAGTTTGTATGGCACTTGAAGTATCCTACCATCCACCTGGCGACGCTAGTGTTCATGTGAACGAGAGTTTTATTGCGTGAGTTGCCACTCTTAACTATAGGTAGTCTTTCTTCACATTCTAAAGGGGTGTATCACTAACTTCTTATCATGATAGATGGTACCTAATATAACTGTCAGTTGCATAGGAATCTTTTATTTTTATTACGAAATTCATTATTTTCTGGATATTATGCCGAAGTGAGCAGCTTTTAAGTGTACAAATCAAGATTTCTAAGCGATATCAAGATATGGTGATCTCAAAATTGTCGTTATATTAATTCAACCTATTTTCTTTTTGAAGACCGTGTTCGTTTTATTAATTCGTCTTTTAAGGTAGGTAACGTTAAGTTATAATATATTTTTCTGTTATAAAAATAAAAAAACTACAAAAACATTTAAAAAATGATCCGTCATAGGTGTTAACAAGGTACCAATGCCGCTAGCGACATCTATAAAAAGCTTTGCCTGATACACACCATTATGGAATAAATTCTTCAGATATTTCTGGAAAGCCCATGTCCAGCAGTGGACTCTGTGTTCTAGGGCCTGTAACTTTATATTTTTAGTAGTCAAAATTGTTAAAAAAAAATAATTCAAAATTGTTTATTTACACTATTTACAAATATGTTTTTTACACTTTAAATTTAGATTGGATGTCCTGACCCCTGTCGTAGATATTTCTGAATGACAGGAGTCAGTTCACTTCCAGGTTATTAAATTATAATATAATAAAACCACTTAAAAAGCAAAAACTACCTCTCGAGACGGCTCTTTAGGGATACAGATAGTCCCAAGGAGACTATTTTAAACATTTCCTCATTAACAACAGCAGTCTGTTCATCCTCCACCGGATCTACATCAGCAGAGTTGCGCAGTTGGAGCGTGTAATATAAAATGAAAATACAAAATCCATTTTTGATTAAGGACGCGGGTCTGGTGTGCCGAGGCCTTACGCTTAAGGACGCGGGTCTGGTGTGCCGAGGCCTTATGCTTAAGGACGCGGGTCTGGTGTGCCGAGGCCTTACGCTTAAGGACGCGGGTCTGGTGTGCCGAGGCCTTATGCTTAAGATATTGTCAAAATTTTGTTGACATTCCGCCGGCAATAAGGAGATTACAGTTTTATCTCTGAACCTTGAACGGCTAGTTTAGTGCTAACTTCTCATAGTTTAGAACATCTACTTTTGTTTTAACTACATTAATTCACCCAATTTTATATATATTTATATTATTTACGACATAGGTATATTAATTATTTATTAGTTGATAAGTAGGCTAAATTGGTTAGTAATTTTCATATCATAGTTTCTAAATATACGTATACACAGGCACCCTCACTCTGTTCTCACTCTGTGTTTCGCCAGTACAACAAAAAAAAACAGACTTAAATAATGTCATTTGTTACAAGTTACAGTTAGTCACATTAACAAAATGTTTTTCGATTTTTTACTAATTCATTCATTCATTACAGCCCCTAGAACACAGCGTCCTAGACCTCCACTGCTGGAGATGGGCCTTCCAGAACATATATCTGGAGAATTTGGCCTACACTCGCCACGCTGGCGAGGATTTTACTAATATTTAAATGAAATATATAATTACAAAACCTATGGTTAAAAATGGTTTACTTTTTTTACGTGATAGGTGAACCTGTACTATAGCCATCTTAACGTGGGACAACTATTTACGCCACACCACATATATATCATTATAAAAATCAGTAAAGAGCAACCAAACGGTATGAGAATCAAAACAAGATGGCAACCAATACCCGCCATTGTTTTTTTTTTGGTCCTTTGTTTTTAATATATTATTTAGTTTTTGTTCGTTTCATTTATTTATTAGCTTATTTTTATTTAGCTGTAAAGTTCATGCAAATATAAATATGTGGTTAACGTGGTGGGTATTGCATGATCTAATGTATCTTCTTACAATGATGAAAACCTGTGCAATGGTGTTTGTTGACCCAAATAAAGAAAAATATAATATATATATGTATATCGTAACGTGAAACATTATAAACAAACACCTACTATAAATAGTATACAATAAAATGTTGTTATTTGCTTATATGAATTCACACGGAATATTTAATGTTATAAATTCTGTTAGAGTACATTAGTGTCCATATTTAAGTCGAATGTAATATAAAAAACATGTCACGCAACATTGTGGAATATCATTACTTGGTTTGAATACGACTAAAGCTGCAATTTATATCATACATACAAAATTATATATGGCATACAATGATATTGAAATTACGTAGATGTAACGCGAAATGAGTTCCGAGCTTATTAAAATTTATAGTTCTAAAAAGACGTTCTAAAGATATCTTTTTCAAATTTAAATAATTTATTTGTTTAGACACAGGTTAGTACTATTAACAACAGATATGGGTTATAAAGGTACACCAGTGCACATTTAACAGAGATTTAATAATAATAAATTAGAAGTGAAATAAAATGTCTAGTAATAATATTTTTGTCCGTAAAAAAAGTCATTAATTGTGTAGTATGACTTGTCAATTAGTATATATTTAAGTCTTCTTTTTATTTCTCTTACCTCTAGCTCGTGTAGTCTTAACGGTATTTTGTTATATATTTTTGCTGTCAAAGCACTTTTATGTAATAAAGCTTTCTTGCTAACACATCGACTTACATTTACGTTTTTCTGTTTTGTTATTTGTTTTAGCTATTATGCTTTTTCACACTATGGAGGAGTGGGGTAACAAACTGGCTGGGAGAGCATTCCACATCTTCAGCGTGCGTATAGCTTGTAGAACACGCTTACAAAAGGAACGTATCGGAAAAGCTGCAGCGTTTCGAGAGTTTTAGACACTGGTGTCGTCCACTATCCCAATTTCTTTATCAAACCATTAAATTATATTTTGGAACCTAAGTTTCCACAATAGTGTTCATAATTTAACGTGTCTTTATGCGTTTTATCTCAAAAACATACTTCCCCCTACGTTTTAACCAAATTGCATTGATCGGGTCACGAGTCGACTAAACCTGCGTAGATGTAGCCCTCGTCTATAATGCGCGGTAGATGTAAAACTACCCAATTGTCACTTAGAAGTGACACCGATCATCACTTACTCTTTGTATGTGATCGATAGAAAGAAACACAAAAAATAAATCTAGTGGAGGTAACAAGCTATATTTATTGTAGAATCCAGTAATAAATCGGTTTTGATATAGCAGTGGATATTTCCATAAACTTAAAATTTGACTAGTGGATAGTTTTACATCCAACGCCCTTTATGGACGACGCACGTCTACATCTGCGCATCTTCAGTCCACCCATGACCACGGTCAATGCAACTTGACCGAAACTTCGGAGGAAGTATGTCTCTGAGGTAAATCGCGTCTAATTTAATTATAAAAATCGATTATGATAGTGCACGATAGTTTAAATACAAATTTACACAAGTGATTAAATTGACAATAAGCTTAATTTCCTTGCATCGTTGCTTGAAACCACGAGCACGCAGGATGTCAGAGTAATAAACAATAGAAGTATTTATACGTATACTAAATAGTTCATAATTGTGAATATTTTTGATGTGTGACTTATAAAATATAAATTAAGCTACAGGTACAAGCGCCGAGGAACTGCGTTTTAATTAAATTTTGTAATGGATGCAGTATCTATGGTTTAAACATCTTTGGTGGCGCTTTTATTATTCTCAATAAATGTTGTAAAATGATATTTCCTTTTGGAATTACGAAATAAGGCGAATAAAACAAAAGATAAGCTAAATTATGTATTGTTGGGTACAAATATGGTTCGAACTTAAACTAGAATATAAATATAGAACTTAAATGTTTTGAAATGCTGAGAACAAAATGAGAATGTTAGTTCAAGAATGGAAAACATTAGCTAACAAAGCACGATGACAGAAATGGATGAATATAATAAAGAACACAGCTAACAGATGTTTCTTGATGTGCCATATGGCACTAGTTAAGTGTCCTTTCTACTTAGTACCTAATTTTATAATATAATACTCATACCTACTTAATACATACTCAATTGTTAATTTACATTTAGGGATTGCAATCCCGAAGCTCTTTCAATCTCGCGGGAGTGATGTGCTGGATTGCTTATTCTCACTATCAATCTAATTCCAGAATCATAGTAAAATCAAAAACCTAACAGGTAAAAGAAAAAGTTGTACCGTAATAAGTTGTGAGATCAATGTAACTCGGTTAATTTATTCAGTCCCTACTTAAGAGACCTTCTGTCTTAAGTTATTACGCAATTAGCTAACCGAACACATCTTATAGTGACCACAATAATATTTAAAAAATATTTATTTAAAATAAATAGATTGACCTGGCAATCGCACAATCTAATTTAATATAATATTATTACTTGTGAAATACATTGTGTTTTTATGCGATCAAAGTAGAACGTGTTTTATAGCATATTGTCAATAAAACAACAAATTTTATTTAAAAGTGCACGACAATCACGACCATAACCGACATCGCACTGTCATAGACTGATTAATTCTGAGACGATTATCCTAGCTTTAAATATTTATTTATTTAAAACTTTATTGAACGTTATACAAGGGGCGGACTTAATGCTGCTAGGCATTATCTGACAGCCAACCTTAGGGACAATGTGGACCATTTGAAATGTAAGGTAGGTGCAAATATTTATATATAATAATAATAAATAAATCTATATACATATAAATATAATGATATTACTAAATACATACTAATAACTATGATTTATTAAATACTAATAATACATATACTAATATAATATGATACCGGACTCGTCTTGTACTTGTCTCTAGCGTACTAAACTCGAGATATACCTAAAAAATAAATTAAATAAATTATTTTATATATCCCCGACCAGGAATCAAACCCGGATTTAACCGCTAGGCCACGCAGAAGTCTGATGTCTTCTTCCATATGTCTTCGTGTTTTAGTAAAATAGTGGAAAATTGTTAAATGTTTTTGCATTTTTTCTGTCTAAAATTAGATATATAAAAGGCATTGTACGAGTATGTCCAAACTCGCCAACCCGTCTGGCCAGCGTGGCGAGTGTAGGCCAAATTCTTCAGAAAATTCTGGAAAGCCCATCTCCAACAGTGGAGGTCTAGGACAGGACTCTCTGTGTGTCGAGGGGCTGTGATGATGATGATGATGATATGTCCAAAATGTCCGTTATTTAATTTCATAGAAAGTTGATAAGACTACAATTCTTAAAAGTAGACTCAAGACTATTTATTATTATTTGAAAATATTAGATTGTTTATCGGGGCTTTATATTTGTATCCGTAGTATTCATTTTGTTAATGTTTTTCTAAAAAAAAAAAAAATATATTGTCATAACTTGTGGTTGTTTGTACATTTTTGGTTACAAAATTTACTCACAATTTACGCCGGGACAGGGCGTACAATATTGAGCTATTTAACAATTTGCTAATTGAATTTTAGCACACCATTAAACATTATTATAAAATTATTAAAAACAAAGATTGTTATCATAAAACTAACAAACAAATCAAATCAAATTCATTAAACATAGTCCAAATTAGATTTATATTAGAAAAATATATGTACCTACGATGGTATAAGTATATATGTATTTCGTAGCTTGGCTCATCTTCCCATCGTGTGAATTAATATTTTTTTAAATTTAAATCAGTTGCAACAATAAATGGTAGAATTGAAAACTCGGCACTGACCTTCTGTATTATACAGTCTGTGTTGTGAAGAACACACAAGATATTTTCGTGCCTTTTAGTGTCTACTATTTGTGAAAATTGTAAGACTGTCCTCCGTTGACTAATAAATAGAGACGTGGCCTTCAGTTCAACTTTCTAGAGTAAGTAATATGTTCGGTCGTCGAACTAGCTAGTGAGTTTTTTTTTCTCATTTGTCCGACCATCAAACTAGTGAAAACATTTTTTCTTACTAGTTCGGCTGAATTTAAATATTTAGATTTTTAGAACTGCCTCCGTGGTTTAGCGGTTAAATCCGTGTATTTAGACTCGGAGGTACCGGGTTCGATTCCTGGTCGGGACACAAAAGTATTTTTTTAATATAAATTAATATTTAATTAATTTGTGATATTTCTCGGGTTTGGTACGCTGGAGACATCGACGAGCTTGCCACTTGTCATGATTGGCCTATAGTAAAGTTGGCTAAATGTGAATCTGCTTATTTATAAGCGTGGTTTCTGACCACCCCGAAAGGGAAACAGTCGTGATGATACTTTACTTTACTTTTTAGATTTTGCTGATTACTAAAAAATATAGTATAAATTTCGTCATTTGAAATAAAATAAATAATTTTTTTTTTTGAAATAGTATTATCGCGCAATAGAAAAAAGGAGGCCTCCTTTTCTTAAACCAGCCAATTGTCGGTCGCAAGCCCGAGACACCATTTTTCTCATCTCTTACCCACACACGATGGACCCGGCACCCGCACAGTGAATCCATGGAATACTTAGAAATTTGTCTTCTTCTTCTTCTTCATAATTATAAAGACGCAGTTAGCCAGATGGATCACCTGAAGAAGGTCGCTGGTGGAGGCTGGATGATCGTGGCAGGAGATCATGTAAAGTGGCGAGCCTTGGTGGCGGCCTATATCCAACAGTAGAGAGACAGACATGATGTTGATGAAATCGAAACATTTTTGTTGTTGTAATTTGATTATATGTTGTTGTAATGTAAGTAGTGTTGTTTTTTTGTATATTAGTTAAATAAAGATTTTTTTTAAATTTGTTCTGTATTGGTTTAATAAAGTACACATTTTAGAAGAAAAGACGTACCTACTTGTGACCCAAACAAGGCATGTAATGTAAATTGCCTGTATCGTCCCTGGTCCTTGCAGGTAAGTCAAAGTTGTGTTCTAAATATCATTTGTATGGCGATGCCAAGTATCTGTGCATCAATTTGTTTATGTTTCTGCATCGTTGTGCACTTCTAAGTATCGGGTAAATTCCATAATACACAGTTTTTCACAAATTT
This sequence comes from Tinea semifulvella, assembly GCA_910589645.1. Classification (NCBI taxonomy): domain Eukaryota; kingdom Metazoa; phylum Arthropoda; class Insecta; order Lepidoptera; family Tineidae; genus Tinea; species Tinea semifulvella. The sequence continues at coordinate 12,530,526 of OU342599.1, forward strand.
CTATTATAATAATAATAATAAATATTTCCAGACAGGTCACACAGCGCCATCTAGTTTCCGAGGTAAGCTACGAGGCTTGTGTTACGGAAACAGATGGTTGATAAACTACATATCATACTTTTTTTTTGTAACTATATACATATTACACGTATAAACACCCAGACCTAGACAAATTATACAATATACAACTTGCCCCCGGTGGGAATCGAACCCACGACCTCCCGAGTTCACGGCAACGTTTGTTACCACTAGACAACGGAGGCGGTCATTATGTGAGTTTGTGGCAAATTAAACTCAACTTGTTGATCTTTTAATATTGAAGTATAACGTTTATACTCGAAATAATAAAATGTAACCAAGGAAGAAACTGATTCTCAGCTTAACTCAGAAAATTCTAGTCTGGGGATCAGAGTTCCTCCAAAAGAATTATGTAAACAATTTTTGTGAACAAATAAACGTTTTTGTATTTGTATTTTTTTGTATTTATACACATACCTTCTAGAAGCTAGTCAAACTTGGACAGTTTATCCGCATATATATTTTTCCACGTGAATTCAACATGGTATTTCACAAGCTGCTAATGGGAAATGGTAAAAAAAGCAATAAAAATATAAAAGGGTTACAAAATATTTAAGATATTTTAACATCATCATCACAAACCTTCACTATTGGAGGTAGGCCTTGCAGAAATTTCTGAAGAATTTGGCCTACACTCGCCACGCTGGCCAGACAATTTTTAATGACAATTCATTAACGATTCCACATTGACATCAAACCCTCGCCAACCCGTCTAACCAGCGCGACGTGGCGATTATAGACTAATTAAATTTCTGTAAGGCCCATCGCCAACAGTAGAGGACTCTGTGTTCTAGGACCTGTAATAAAAAGTAAAAGTAAAGTATCATCACGACCGTTTCTCTTTCGGGGTAGTCAGAAACCACGCTTATAAATAAGCGGATTCACATTTAGCCTACTTTACTATAGGCCAATCATGACAAGTGGCAAGCTCGTCGATGTCTCCAGCGTACCAAAGGAGAGAAATTAAATATTAATTAAATGTATTTATTTATATTAATAAATATTTTTGTGTCCCGACCAGGAATCGAACCCGGTACCTCCGAGTTTAAACCCACGCAGGCAGAGCTGTAATAAAAAAAATAAAAAAATCCACTGTCGTTTAAACCTACAGATAATTGAATTGCGTGAGAAACCTTAGAGGTTTGTTACTTTGTAAAAAAAACTTGGTTCCACTAAGTCATAATAAAAGTTTTTACTACCTAATAATGATATTGCAAGGTTACGTCATTACTAAAAATAAAATTAATTAAAACGTGCAATCAAATAACAGATAAATATACAGATAAATGTAAATAAATACATTTAATTATTATTTTATTTATTTGTGATATTTCTTGAGTTTGGTACGCTGGAGACATCGAAAGCTTGCCACTTGTTATGATTGGCCTATAGTGAAGTTGGCTAAATGTGAATCCGCTTATTTATCAGCGTGGTTTCTGACCACCCCGAATGGGAAACGGTCGTGATGATACTTTTATGTTAGTTCTCAACTGTTTCAGAATTATTACTAATCTCATTGGTACATGCCGGGGGGAAAGAGTTCTCACAACCGAGCCACCACTGCGATTTGAACTTACTTTCCACCATTTGATCCTGATACGCGACACTATCAGCTGGTGCAATAATACAAGTTATTTTTTTTTTGTTGTGCTCTTTTCTCCGGATGGATGATGAATGAGGTGATAGGGAAGGCAAAGGGTCTAGCCCATACAGCCAAGTCTTACGTAATATATCTTTCTTTTTTATGAGTTAAAATGAGGTTATCATCAAATTCCAGATGTCGCATAATTTGATGTATTTCTTGAAGTCATTCGCGGCATTATAGTCCAAACACGTCAGGTATAATATGGAAGTTTACACCATATTTTAAGTCCGTTTTATCGTTTTCCATAATTATTCACATTGTAGCACATTATTAAACAAAACAACACCAATTTTGACAAAAAATAAGGAAAAGCATGCTACGATGGTTCGGGCATGTTGAAAGGATGAGCGATGAAAGATTGACGAACCAGATATATAATGCGAAAGTTGTGGGTAAAAGAGGCCCTGGCAGACCGAGACTCACATATCACGATCAAATAAATAAAACACTGACTGAAGGTGCATTAAAAAGTCTTCGTAACCAAAGGGCATGTATGAAGAGGTTAATGAATGTCGACGAAGCGAAAGAGGTATGTCGTGATCGTGTCAAATGGCGCTCAATTGTCTCTGCCTACCCCGCAAGGGATCTGGCGTGAAGATATGTATGTAAGACCAATTTTGACTAACAATATAATATATAGATAGGTACAGTAAATTAAGTTACAAAACAAAAATTTGCACTTGACATGTCCGCGCAAAATGGCGCGAAGAACTCCGGAGTTTTTTTTTTCTAAATCAACCGTTTCCCAGCTATGAGATATTTTTATTTTCAAAAATAATATAAATTACTCAACTGTGGTGTTAGTCAAAAAGTTGGATAAATTGGACATTAAATATGGGGCAAGTTGCAGTTTGTTTTTTGCGGTTTTCCCGCGCTGTGAACTCCCATATTATCTCGACGTGTTTGGGCTATAATGCTGCGAGTAGGTAACTCCAAGAAAAGCATCTAATTCTGCAACATCTGGAATTTGATGATAACCTCATTAACTCATAAAAAAGAAATATTAAGTACGTCAGCTGTATGGGCTAGACGTGACTTTGTGCGGTGTGAAGTCGCTACAACGCGATCCTAATAGTATTTTAATTTGATTATAATATGTAGGTACCTACTGAAAATTATAATTTTCCCACCTATAGGAGTTTCCTATTTGTTCAATTATTTGTTACCATGGCGATGTAAGATTGTGGCCAGTCATTTTTCATTGAAACCGAGGATAATATTGTACAAATAGCATTGAACAATCCGACCAGATGCTACGCAGTACTTGGCTAATTGCTACCTACTTACTTCGCTAATTATTTAAAACGCTGCTTCGTGGAAAAGTTACTTTACAAAACAGCCCTGATACTGAAGACGAGAAGAACTTCCTGGAAAATTAAATCAACTTTTGCCAAACTTTGTTCAAAACCAAAAGGTTGGGAAAGGTCTGATGTATTTTTTCGATAATTTAACGATGCCACGAGTTAGTATTAGTGAAACCGTAACTGACTAAGTGCTATCAATTATTATCAGTGTGCGTAAGATTCCCTGCGAGTACAGCTGGTACCTACATGGTCTCGGACCTGCGTCTCTTGGAAGTCAGCATTCAAAAGATTCGGTCACTACCGCTTTGTATATTTAAGATCATTAAATAATAAAATAAAATGCACTTGAACCGCACATAAACTGCTGATTAGCCGCCGCATAGTCTATTTATAGAACCCACACACAGATCACGTCTTTGTTATAATGTAAATGACTATCAAGCGTTCACCTCCGACGAACCGGCGACCAAAACATTACATAACCTTAAAAAAAATACAGCTTACCACCGTTAATCACTCGTTTCAGCTTCCACATTTTTGGATTTTTGAAAAAGTTTTTTTGTAACACTATAAAAAAAATAACACACAATTGAGGTTATGTTTTTCGCAGACACAGTTCAGCTGAGAGATATTGTCATCGTGTTAAGTGACGTACGAGTATAACACGCGGCACTACGGGACGCGTCGATCCCAAGTATTCGACGGGACGCTCGCGGCACTACTGACGAAATGGCATAGTTTTCGAGTCGGCAGAAGAGCCCGAGTTGTGTCTGTGGCCAATGAACGCTTGTCGACGCTGAAGGTCACTGGAGAAGGTGCACCGGCCGGGCGATAGAGGGCAGCACTCCGCGCGGGCGCCTGCTCCGCGGCCTGCCCGACAACTAACTACCGAGCGGCAGATAAGCAGAAACACATAAATTGTTCAACGATGAACGATGTAGGCATGTTGGGATAGTTTATCGTTAATGAGGTTCATGTAGTTTTATTAACGAACGGTATTCAACTCTTATTAACTCTGTGTATACTCGTAAATAACTGGGAGATAGTAAACTGGGAGGAGTTGTGGCCCCTTAAAAAGAAGAAGAAGTCATCAGAACAGTTGTCTATGGCTGTTTTCAGTCGTTTTTCTTTCTGTACTTCCTACTTATCATGTAATTAGCATCATTATTAAACAATTTATCTCTTTATTGCTGGAAATATACATAAAGAAAAAGTCAAATCATTAATTACGCCTCGGGGCTCTTTTGTATTGTCACATTACATTGTTTAAATCATAGATTTAGTATATAATATCTATGGTTTAAATTATTGTTATTTAAATTATTATTATTATACAATACAATATGAATTGACCTAAATATAAACGTACACAAAAAAATATTTATTTATTTAAAAACTTTATTGCACAAAGTACAAAGGCGGACTTTAATGCCCGAGACATTCTCTGACAGCCAAACCTTAGGGACAAATTTGAACAAATATAGGTGCAATGACAGTAACAGTAATATACAATTATAGAATAATTCAACAAATATTCAATAACTACTTATATACCCTTATAATGAAAGGTGTCCAAAATACAAACAAATACATTTGCACATCTACCAGGATTTTTTGTCACTAATACTCGTAAAACCATTTATCTTATAATAGGCCTTGCCTCATGAACTTTTAGTCCATTTACTACACAGGTAGTTAGTTCATTTGGCCTCGTAAAAGCAAATAGGCCCCAAAAAATAGGCAGACCTCCCCCAAATCGCGCTATTACATGCAGTCTTTTGTCACCCTCAACCATCCCTCACTACGAACCTTCTTTAGCCAATTGTCTCACTCTGCATCTTTACAATCTTTACGACTTTTGAAGAATTTGGCCTTCTTTCACCGTGCAACAGACGATTTGGCGACGATATTTCCAAATATCTTTTTTGCACATTCTGTGAATTGCTAATTTTAGAACACCTAGCCGAGAAGGAAATCATCAATCATCAAAAACATCACTTAATGTTGAGTGCTGGTATCGTGAGGTATAATTAAATCGAAAGATAGTACTTTATTACGTGAAAAGATCAAATAGGTATCTAAATCTACGTAAACAAAGTATTATAACGTCTGTTATTGGACATTGGAGAGATAAAGACGAATTGGCAAGTGTCAAATGGAAAATAACAGATTCAGTAAGGTTAATTCAACTTTTGTGGCAATTAACTAAAGTAGCTAACGAAAAAACCGCCCTTCAGGCATACCATGGCTATGTTGCGTCAAATATAAAGTACGGCATATTATTGTGGGGCAATGCAGTGGTAATAAATAGAATCTTTATTAGACAAAAACAATGCATTCATGCTATTTGTAACACACCTCCTATGACTTCCTGTCGTCCTTTATTTATAAAACTAAAATTACTGACTGTTCCTTCTATCTATATACTTGAATTCTGTTTATTTGTAAAAAGCCACCCGGAACTTTTTAAAACTCTTGGGGATAATTGCAATTATAAAACGCGTTATCCTAGTAGAATAATTATTCCAGCGCATAAAAGTTCTCAATATAGCCGAAATTGTTATGCAATGGCAACAAAGATATTTAATAAGCTTCCAGTTACTATAAGGGAGCTGCCACTAAAACTGTTCAAATTAAGAGTCAAACAAATGTTGCTTAATAAATGTTTTTATTCGACAAAAGAATACCTAGACACTAAGCTCGACAAAGTCATGTGACTAAATAAATATTTGTATGCTAGAAATAGCGAAGCATGTGATATAATTACATACACATTACATACACGTTCAATTTATTGTTCTTAAATTAACAGAGGTTTTTGCGTTTTGTCGACTTTCGGGTTGCACATAGGCATGTAGTCTACCTTAATTCTGACTTGCCTGGTGGGTATTGTATTCTCATAGGTACTGATAACTTAATTTAAAAGGTTATTAATTGATCGTTGTGGTGCAGTTCTGTATATGTTTTATTTTGTAAATCTGATATAGCTGAGTTTTCCTTGCAGATTCCTTTCTCAGTCAGATTAAACATTAACAGGTCACTGGAATTTGCTAAGCTGCTGGTCTTCTGCTAACAGCTTACTTATTGGACCACTTTGCTGCTTAGTCTTCTACTAGCAGGAGTAGAATCATTCAAAATAATTAAATTAATGACGTTTCATAAATGCCTGTATAGGTTTACGTGAATAAAGATATTTTGACTTTGACTTTGACTTTGACTATAATAATTTACATCCCTGTACCTACCATGATTCTGACAAATAAATTATTTCATTTGATTATAAACTAAAGTGCCAATTACCAACCGTAACCAAAGGTAAACAGAAGTAATAAATCTGTTCTACATTGTTGTTTTTATTGTTTATTATTCGTCCATAGGAACCTATGGGAACACTTGAACTTGTCTCGGTTACAATTTTTACTTAAATATATGATGTAACTCTAAAAAAATATGTAGGTTAACAGTAAATGAAGAATATTGGATGGATTGAGCTGCCGTTGGCAAGGAACAGTCAGTTAAGCCCAATGCTCGATAGATGAAGCTGTAAAGTATATATATATATGTATTTTATATAAAAAATAAAAAAATCCTATTAACATAAAATTAACAAATTAATAGCAGCTGTAAAGAGGCGTTGTCACTTATAAACTAATATTAAAGCTAAAATAATATACATAAATGTCCAATTTAAATATTATATATTATTAATATTACATTAGAAGTAAGTAAAGTATCATCACGACCGTTTCCCTTTCGGGGTGGTCAGAAACCACGCTTATAAATAAGCGGATTCACATTAAGCCAACTTTGCTATAGGCCAATCATGACAAGTGGCATGTTCGTCGATCTCTCCAGCGTACCAAACTCGAGCAATATCACATATAAATTAAATATTAATTAAATGTATTTATTGACATTAATAAATATTTTTGTGTCCCGACCAGAATCGAACCCGGTACCTCTAAGTCTAAATCCACGGACTTAACCAATAGACCACGGAGGCAGTTACATTAATAACTAAATTGAACCTAAATAAAACTTATTATTTAAATGAATAAAATACTACTACTAATAGTGGTCTAACGGTTGAGTCCGTGACTCGGAGGTACCGGGTTCGATTAATTTGTGATAGATAGACAGATAGATAGATAAATTCTTTATTGCACAGAAAATAAAACATTTTACAGTACATTGGCAAAAACATTATCTAACAGCTAACCTTTAGGATAAGTGAGCGGGGATTGTGGGTGCATGACCACTAATGCTTGACAAAGAGTTTTATTGAGAAAACTACTTATAACTAAAATAATTATATATATATATATAAATAATAAAGCTATGGTACCTTTCTACCGATATATACATAAATAACACATAATTAATTAATTAAATTATTAAATAAATAATATATACACATATATACATATATATAAATGTACAAATAATACATACAATAATATACGGACTCTGTAAAGTTATGTAGATTCGTCTTGCTTTTTGTGAAAGTGTTTGGTAAGCAAATTTTAAAAACTAATGATTAAAATGTCCTCTTTGCCAACCCAAGTGATCAAAACCAATTTAACATTCGTAATTCAGGACGACCATTAGGGGTTGTTTGATGCTTTCTTGCATTTTGCCTAAATCGTAACCAAAACCGCTAGGCCACGAAAACGATTAAATGTTTTCTAAATTAATGTTTGAACTTTAACTTTACCATCGCCCATTTTGATTAATTAATGTTTATGTTGAGACAAACGTTTGTCCATATTCTATCACTGTTACTATAATGTCATAAGTCAAGTAAATTTTATCACTTTCAATTATAAGACTGGCATTGACTAATGACTATAGTCTTTTCGCCGATAGTTCAGAGGTTCCTAACTCATTACAATTTGCCGTCCGATAATTATTTATCATGACTATGTCATCCGCAAAACGGAAACGGAAAACGGCTTAAACGTGGCGTCCCAGCAGGTTGGCCTCGGTATGAACTTGGACAAGACAAAAGTCTTGTATAACGACCATGTCGTACCGAGATCAATCTACGTTGGTAATGCAACTCTAGAAGTTGTGCAAAAATACGTCTACCTTGGACAGACTATACAATTAGGCGTAGCCAAGTTCAGCAAAGAAGCCGACAGACGCAATTAGCTAGGATGGGCGGCATTCGGGAAGCTGCACCACATCTTCCTATCAAACATACCCCAGTGTTTTAAGACGAGAGTTTTCAACCAGTGCGTTCTTCCAGTGCTGTCGTACGGAGCAGAAACGTGGACACTGACAGTGGGTCTGGTCCACAAATTTAAGGTCGCTCAGCGGGCTATGGAGAGAGCTATGCTCGGTATTTCTCTAATGGATAATGTCCGAAACGAGGAAATCCGTCGGAGAATTAGTAAGCTGATGTGGCAATGGGCTGGACATTTCCGTCGTAGAACCGATGAACGATGGAGGAGACAAGTTCTAGAGTGAAGACCACGTACGGGAAGACGCAGAGTGGGTCGACCCCCCGCTAGATGGACGAATGACCTGAGGAAGGTCGCTGGTGGGGGTTGGATGAGGGTGGCAGGAGATCGTGTGAAGTGGCGAGCCTTGGGGGAGGCCTATATCCAGCAGTGGAGAGACACAGGCTGATGATGATGATGAATTATTTATACCGATGATAAAAAACGATAATGTTAAGCTATTATTAACTGTATAAAACAGAAAATAACACGCGAACACCCAAACGACACACTTGTAGAGCATTCTAGAACGGAATGACAATATGGCCTGCTTGGCCCCGCGCTTGAGAACAACTGCGTGCCTCGCATGCGATACTCAGTACGCACGGCTTTAAGCGTATCCGTCATACAGTTTGCGATAATTAAGCGACAGTCGCTATTCCGGGACGTTATAATTATAAACTTCGTTATATTTATCAATTTTCGGCTAACGGCGTACACAAATTCAAATTTTACAATAATCGTGTGGTAACAGATGTGATGAAATATAAGATAGAGCAGGCATTGGTTGTCATTAACATACAAAATGTTTGTTACATTATTATGTGGTCTAGCGGTTAAGTCCGTAAATTCAGTCTCGGAGGTACCGGGTTCTATTCCTGGTCGGGACACAATAATATTTATTAATTCATATAAATAAATTTAAATAATATTTAATTTATTTGTTATAGTTCTTGCGTTTGGTACGCTAGAGACCCACTATGCGAGAGAAATGCCACTTGTCATGATTGGCCTATAGTTAAGTTGGCTAAATATGAATCCGCTTATTTATAAGCTAGGTTTCTGACCAACCCGAAAGGGACATGGTCACGATGATACTTAACTTTTTTTACATTATTTTTTATATCCTTTACTTTGTTTTTCTTTCTTGGCTAAGAAGAACGTGTTTTATACTTCCGTAGCATGCATATCGGCACATTATCCGTGAAACCATAACCGGCAATGCACTGTCATAGACTAATTAATTCTAAGACGATTGTCCTAGCTTTGATTTTTATACCGTTTAGCTTCTTGCCCCATCTTCTTATAAATTTAATGTCTGTGGTAACAATTATTATTGTCATCCAAGCATATTCCACATAGGGTAATTGGCTATAAAAAACCTAGATCATTCGTTATCTCTGTGATAGACGTATCGTGAGTCACGCAACTCTATTCTGTAGCCCTGCCCCTGTACGCTAAATGCATTAACATTGGTATGTATTGTTCATTCTAAGATGTCCTCAGACACATCCGCGGGGCCGAGGACATATCTACTCGTCGCAGCTATTGACGAGTTGATATGACTAAACTTCCCATTGGGATGACTCCGGAATCAAGCTCTTATTAAATCAAAATGCCACAACCCAATGCAACAACGACGTAAAGTTCACACCAACAGTTGCATTGCCGGGAATGAGATACAAAAAAATGTCTCTGTGGGACGCAAGCGAGACAATACAAAGACGCTCATACAACCTCAAATCCTGTTGGAAGAGGCGTCGCCCCAGATGTGTCCTCCAAGAAACCGACGACCCATTTGCGACGAGGCTCAATCTTCTGATTGAGGCCTCCAAGTACTCTAGCCGCCAACCTAAGGACCCACCGACCCTCCAGCCGATCCAGTCGCCCATCATGCTGTTGCTGTCTTCGTCCTCTATTTCCCCCACCATGGCTCCACCTCAGGTTGGGTCTGCTGCCATCGAGTAGACTTTTGCTTTGCACGTTAGTTTTAACGCGGCGAACGAGTGCCTACACTCCGTAGCCACGAATCGGTTTATTCGTATTTTCGCATTGTAAGGCCAACTTTGTACGACCATTTTATGTGATTATGCCAAAATACGTATAAACCTAAGTTAGTATGGTTTGTAGTGTAGTTAGTATAGTATGGTCCTTCGAGCCGAATATTCAGGAATTGGACCAACTCTAATCCGGCTCGAAGGACCATGTTACGTGAGGATCCATCGAAATTATACTTAATTCTTACTTAGGTTTATCCCTTTTTTCGCGAAATTATATAAAAATGGTCGTACAAAGATGGCCGTGGCGGCTCTAGAAGTTTTCTATATCCAAATGTTACTTTTGACAGTTGTTTATGGAGGCAGTGGCCGTAACAAGCGTCTTGTGGCTCAATAAAAAAATGAGGCCTCCTTTGTAAATAGTCGGTCGCAATCCTGAGACACCATTCTTCTCTTCTCTCATTCCCACACACGATGGACCCGGCACCCGCACGGTAAATCCATGTAATGCTTAGAAATTTATTTTCTGGATAGTCTTTTAGTGTAGCAAGTAAGCGATAAAGGAAGTGGTGAAGACTTTTAGGTAATCAATAAAACAGCAAATCAATCTTTCTAGATTTTATTAAAAAATAAATTATATTTATACAACTCGTACCAATAACAACAAAATTTTGGCTCAAACAACACAAAACTCATTCGCAATCATCGCTCAAAGCATAATTCTTACATTATTGCGTTAATATAAACATTTAGTACCTACTGTAACGGTACCTACATTATCGACCCCTTTAAAACATCCCTATTATCGAAATGTAAAAAAAAATAGCTAAAAGTTCCCTCTCTCTCTCGCATGTGACTTTAGAAAAATAACTTTTTAACATTTACTCAATTTTACTAAAACTAACTGCCTCCGTGGTCTAGCCGTTAAGTCCGGTTCGATTCGTGGTCGGTACACAATAATACTAGTTAATTTATAACATTTTATTCGAAGGAAGTAAGCTACAATGATTAAAAATAAAACTAAATTATTAAACTAAAAACTTACGTTTAAAACTATTACTATCAATAAAAAAAAAAAAAAAAAAATTGTGACATTTCTCGAGTTTGGTACGCTGGAGATATCGACGAGCTTGCCACTTGTCATGATTGGCCGGCAGTAAAGTTGACTAAATGTAAATCCGATTCTCAATAAGCGTGGTTACTGACCACCCCAGAAGGGAAACGGTCGTGATGACACTTTTACTATATATTTTTTTACAAATACAAATCTATTATTAATAAATATACAATAAGGTCCGTAATTTTATTCTCTAGAAAGTTAGTTTTACTTCATAGTACTCTCAGACCTTAGTAATATTTAAACGATTTTAAGGAAATATACATAAACATAATTAATTGTTATTATTTAAAATAGAATAATTATTTTTTATTTACATTTTCATTTATAAGTCTCCATTTTAACAGAAAAATAAAACGTTTTTTTTTTAAAGAAATTTCCTTATAATTATTCTATTAAAATTTTCAAAATACCCTCGACATTAGGTGCACATTTGAAAGAGGTCAATATTAGGTGCCGTTCTTACTTTTTATTTTTCCTCATGAATACTCTTTAAGGGGCTTTTAAGAAATGGAGTTCTATTTATTTACTTACTAGGATATAAAATTACGGAAATTTAAGACATAGAAAAAATATTTATAATGACTTTCCCCTTACTGAGACTAATCTATGAATAATATATTTCTAAAATGCCAGAAATTTTATTTCCTAGTAAATTGATACTACATTTATCAAAAGTACACTCACACCCGTATTCTAAGACGTTTGTACAACTGCTCCTCGACTCGACATTACCTTCCAGCTGTCAAACGAAAATTAAGTCACTGTAATTAAGACGATTCTATTCTCTATTCTTTTTCTCTCGGTTCTATTTAATAACTTCAAACGTAATTATTACAGAAACTTTATTTTCGTTTGACAGCTGGAAGGAAATATTGAGTGGAGGGGCCGTTGAGGACGTCTTAGGCTAGCTTCCCACGGTCCGTGATTCTGCGGATCATCACGCACAGCCGACGGCCACGGACGGCAACGCACACAGACAGAGCCCTTCCAACGGTGCGTGTCGGTCTTTTGATAGCTTCATTTCAAAATGCAAAGTGAAAGAGAACGTATCGTCGCTGCAGCTGCGGCTGTGGTATTAATTAATAATTACCAAATTATGCGATCTAGTAAAAGTAAAAAGAAACCACGTCGCTGGTGGATCAGCATACAACAAAAGTCGTTTAAGGTAAGTGTACCTAAATATCTAATTTTATTTTCTGTTTTGATCAAGGTAGAAAATTAACGAATGACATAAAATATTCCCTGTCCTGTGATCCTACCGGTGGGATCATGGGGAATGATTCGGAAAAACTTATCATAATACCGCACCGCACGCGCGCACCTTTGAAGTACCGCCTCGCGACGGATACTGGCGCACCGCCACAGACGTGTCTGTGCTACTAAGGACGAGACCCTTCCCACGGTGTGTCGTGCGAGCTGGTCCGCGTCCGTCCGCGATATCACGGACCGTGGAAAGCTAGCTTTAGAATATGAGTGACAGAGTTGAAAAATCTTTTGAAATATCGAATTGTGCGAGCGAGAAGCAGAAAAAGAAGATTGCCTAAGCGATGATTGAACTTGGCTAAAAATACCCGCTTCATTAAAGGCGTGGTTTCGACCGAAAAAGATTACGGTCGTGATGTTACTTTTTCTATTAAAGCTGTCACATTAAGACTTAAATTCTCAAAAGTATTAATTTCAAACATGCTCTATAGATTAATTTTTTAAACAAACTAAAGAATATGTTCGTTCGTTTAGCGCAACTATATTGCGAATCTTAAAACTATAGATTAACGGCCGGTTGCAGAAAGGCTGTTTATCTTTTGACTGGTTTAACAAAATTGGCTGAAATAACCAAGGTGACAAGCTAACTACCAATCACGTGGCGTATATCAAAATATTAAATCATAGATTATTTTAATTCATCCTTTCTGCATCCGGCCGTAAGTCCGGTAATTCATCACTCACTTAAGTGGCATCGTTTACGTAAGTACCTACATGAAGTATGACAAACAAATATTTAAAAAAATCAAATCTGAGCGTACTTTTTGGAAATGTATTCAATCAGCTTTCTAGGAAATAAAATTACAGATAGATTTAGAGTAAAATATATTTTTTGCTATTTTTATCTATGTAGGTATACGTCTATAATATCCGGTTTTTTTAATGTAAGTATAGTATACGTCTAAACATACGTTTTTTTATTTTTATTTATGTAAATAGCTAAATAGGATGATGTTATTTCTAAGCATTCCATGGATTCGCCTTACAGGTGTCGTGTCCATCGTGTGTGGGAAAAAGAGAGAAGAAGAATGGTGTCTCGGACTTGCGACCGACTATAGGTTGGTATACAAATATATCTCCAACTTCTCCGCCATTTAATTGTTTCCCAGAAAGATTGATTGGCTACATCTTTTTAAAGAAAACTCTGGTTTTGATGTTGGATGTTACACTTAAGTGAATATAGCCACTAAGAAAGTAGTGAATTACAAGCAGTTAAACTTAAGGGAAGGCGTTATTCGTATAATACAGGCATATCTTTTAGGGTAACGACACTTATTACCGAGACTTTAAAATTGGCACGTTTTAATAGTAGTGATGCCTAACGCCATCTAGTAGTATAAGTTGGTACTAAAATAAAATTATTTTCTTTCGTATACAAGTGTTAGGTACTGTTTTATTTAAACGAATGCCAATTTTTAGGAATAATAAGTTGCAATTACGTTTTTAAAGATTTATTCGAGTAAAGTTTTGTAAAAGACGCCTAACGCCTTCGCCTCGAGTGTATTTATTGCTACTTTTAGAACCGTAAATATTTCATAAATTTTATTATCTAAATAGCAAAACATTGCCACGCAGTTTTCCTACTCATTAAGTACACACGGCTTACGTCAAATATTGTCAACTATTAGTTGAAATAGTTAAACAATTTAAACTAATTTGTTACACTAATTTGTTAAAATTAATACTAATATTTTTAATTGAAGAATAGATAAATGTTTTTAAGGTTGTTAAATGTAATAAAAAAAATGGTCCAAAATCAAATATACGAAATGTTTGAGATAAAATAGGCATAATTGTTTAAATAAATAAACCAATAATTAAATTATTTGACGTAAGTCACAATAGGCAACTATGATACTAATTACGAACTAATGAAAATGCTATCAGTGTCTATAATTGACCGAGCTACTACAGCTGACACATTTCAAAACCTAGTAAGTGTTTTTGAACAGAATAATAATTATATAGGTATACAAAAAAATATATGCAATTTTACAATGCTCCGATAATAATGTAGAATTGGAAAGTGCAATATGTGAAAACACTTAATAACAAAATAAGTTCCTTACTTGGTTTCGAAATAAGACAGCCGAATTTCTGTATTAATCAAAAATATATAATATATTCTTACATAATATGTAATACATGTGTTGTCTAAAAATAGAATTTCTGATATTTCGGTTTGTAACTTTTAAAAACAGAATTTGTATAAAAATAAATTAACTATACAGTTTCATAACAAAATAGCATTGGGCATGATATTTTTTTTTAAAGACAAACAAGAAAATAACCCATTTCGTTCGCATCAGTCCGTTCAGTCTATCACTTACAAAATTTTAACATTCTCATACAATATAATACAATAGGTAAATCAAAAAAATACATTCTTTAAAGTACGCAAAGTTAATAAAATTATAAATAAAATAAAATTAACATGTATTAAGATAATTGTTCTTTTGTCGACACCTTAAAATAGGTACCTATACTCGCTAGGATATATTGAAAATATACCTTGGTAATATCATTTAAAAGGGATCTATAATAGGTGTCGTTACCTTAGTTGTTTTTTTAAATTAAACATAGTTATTTGTATTTTATTTATTATTTAAACATAAATGTAGTTCGTATTATTTTATTTTATGTGATCAACACAATAATAATAAGTATTTAATTTAATTCGTAAATAACACTGAACCGGGTTACAAATTTAATTTAAATACAACTGTTATATAGCCCAAAAAAATTATGAATCAACTGAACATTTTTTAATTTTCTTTACACGAATAAAACAAACATTGTGGCAAACCTTGGAGGAGACCTATATCCAGCAGTGAAGAGACACAGGCTGATGATAATTTTGATTAAATATTATACACAGCTCACATCCTTAACATTTTTGGGTATTTAACAAGTTTCTTTAATATAATAAATTAAACAAGTTACTTTAAATTTCGTGCAAGTTAGAACGCTTAAAATCACAGTTAACAAAATTCTACAATATTTCATACACACATTTTTTTTAACGTTATTTAGACTGACCGCACACCAGACTAACTGCTACTTTACCACAAACTATTATGAGACGTATTTTTTTACAAATATGTAAATTTTTATTTATATTTTTAAGTATATTCTAAATCAACGTTAATGCAAAATATATGTATAAATATATGATATTTTTTTTAAGATTACATAATAATAAAATAATGTTGGGATATAAATAAATTTTAATGCTACGTGTGCGGTCATTCTCGAATCCTATTGACCAATCAGAACGGTTCCTGCCTTACAATAGACCAATCAGAAGTGTTCATGCCTTAGACCACAGTTACTCGAGTTGTTTGTACATGTCCTCTATTTGTGGTTTGAAGTAGCTTCTGATTTCTGGACGCTTCGTCTTCATGGTTGGTGTCAGGAGACCATTTTGGACTGAGAAAGGATCTGGGTGGAGATATACGTCTTTGACCTAGAAAAAATATTAAAATAGGTTAAATTTCTTTCAAATAAAAAAAACGCTCCCTATCATCATACTGAAGACCTTATATTGTACTCAGAGAGCGTTGTAGACCCACATGCTGCATGTGTAAAGATTTGGATTTAATAGAAAAAAAGTAAAGTATCATCACGACAGTTTCCTTTTTCGGGGTGGTCAGAAACCACGCTTATAAAGAAGCGGTTTCACATTTAGCCAACTTTACTATAGGCCAATCATGACAGCTCGTCGATGTCTCCAGCGTACCGAATTCGAGAAATATCACAAATAAATTAAATGTATTTATTTACATTAATAAATATTTATGTGTCCCGACCAGGAATCGAACCCGGTACCTCCGAGTCTAAATCCACGGACTTAACCGCTAGACCACGGAGGCAGTTTATTTTGGTTTAATGACCACCTTAAATTGCTAAGATAGAATATCTATATAATATATATGAAATATCGCGACTGCCCGTACTGCGACGCGTCCGTATACCCAGTCTTTTTATCTTACAATAGGCTAACAACAATGTCTCGTTTACCAGCCCTTCTACGTATGTGTCATCGTTACAATGATTTATGTTTAACCCAGAGTAAAATGTAAATGTTATGTACCTATACTATGTTGAACAAATTAAAACATGCATATATGCTGATTTCATTGTTTGTTAAAAAAAAATATATGATTAAAATTGCTAGAGTTTCATTATTTATTCATTATAATAGAACCTAGAACACAGAGTCCTAGACCTCCACTCCTCCATAACATATATCTGAAGAATTTGGCCTACACTCGCCACGCTGGCCAGACGGGTAGGCGAGGAGTAGCTAAAGTTATTTATTTAATTATATTATTGTTGTTATTTATAATATAACTTTTTTATAGTATAACTACATATTTTTATTTTTTTTTACTTTTATGTTTAACTTTAGATTATTTATTTAATGCTTATTTTGTTGTATTTATTGTAATTGTTATTGTTTGTTTTTTTTTTCATCTGTCTAAATAAACAAATTAAATTACATAGTGATTTCAGAAGTAGCTGCTCAGAATTACTATCATAATGTGAGTGCGGTGAGTGCACTGACCTGCTCGAATGTCTTGAGTCCGGCAGTTTTCCCCCACTGCAGCATGTCCTCCACGATGATCTTCTTGACCCGCGGGTCGTCACAGAGCTCTGAGAAGGTGCCCTTGATTCCGTTCTCTAAGGCCCAACACTTCACCACGTCCACGTCCGGTACCACCACGGCCACCACGCACGACTGAACAGAGAAAATAATACACATATAGAACGTTTCTGCGTTTGTAGTAGTGTAATACAGATAGACACTAAAACCGGAATAAATCAGTTTACATTTGTAGTAGTGTAATACAGATAGACACTAAAACCGGAATAAATCAGTTTACATTTGTAGTAGTGTAATACAGATAGACACTAAAACCGGAATAAATCAGTTTACATTTGTAGTAGTGTAATACAGATAGACACTAAAACCGGAATAAATCAGTTTACATTTGTAGTAGTGTAATACAGATAAACACTAAAACCGGAATAAATCAGTTTACATTTGTAGTAGTGTAATACAGATAGACACTAAAACCGGAATAAATCAGTTTACGTTTGTAGTAGTGTAATACAGATAGACACTAAAACGATCATGGTCATGTTCGACGTGCATATACAAGGTGCATATATAAGGAACAGTCCTGCCAATTAGAAAAAATATCCGCTACTTAATACATGTACACAATTACAGTCTTAAAAGCAGTAATCATAAGGTTGACATTCTCTTTATCCTATACTTAGTAAAAACAAAATCTGTTACTTATAAAAGTTTCGCTAGTGGACGTTATGTGGCTTAAAAAATAATGTAAAATTATTTTGTATGACAATGTCATCAATTTTTTTAGTATAGATTATTTACTGTTTATACAAGTACTTACCTTTAAAGATTCTCCATGCACGAAGACCTGCTCTACATACTGGCTCCTGATGTAGATGTTCTCTATTTTCTCCGGCACAATATACTCGCCCTGGGAGAGCTTAAAAATGTGTTTTCTTCGGTCAATTATCTTTAGGGTTCCGTTCTGGAAATAAAAAATAGATTACATAGTTATTATTTCATACTAATAACTAAAACACGCAATTAACAATCTTTAAAAAAAATATTAAAAAATAATTTTGGAGAAATGCTATTACCCAATAGAGGATTTTTTTAAATGACAGGACTATTTTATAGTCTAGGTTTAATTTTAGTTTATCTTAAGTTCTTATTGTTTTGCATTGAAATATTTTGTAGTGTTTATTTTGGCATTTAATTGTTTATGAATTGTATTAATTTGTTTTTCTTTCGATTCCGGTTCCACAAAAACCAACTCGTGGAAATATTAAGAAATAGATCAATCCTTCGAATGGATTATTTAAAAATTCAAAAGACTAATGCTTCTACAGCAGTGGAGTCCTATGACCCTATGAGTTCTCACCAGAACATTGAATACGAATTATTAAGTTACCGGCATCCATTTCCCGACGTCTCCAGTGTGATGCCAGCCGTCTCCGTCGATGGACTCCTTCGTCTTGTCGGGTTCCTTGAAGTATCCCTTGAACACGTTAGCTCCCTGGACGCAGACCTCGCCTTGTCCCTGAGCCGCATAGTATTCCATTTCTGGCACATCTACCAACTATAAAAAAGGAAATTAGGTTTATTCATCAATTCATACCTCTAGCGGTCTCCACAGTAGAACCCGTTTCAACGGTTCCACATAATAAATTTAGGTACACTTTTATAAAGAAAAGCTAGCTAAGTTTGTAAGCATGACTTTGGTTCTAAAATACTCGAAGACACTTAACCTTGTGATGATTGAATAAAGCAATGATTTTATGTTATAGCTTAAAAAAAATACAACTTATCGTTTATTGAACGAAGTACAACGTGTCCTTAAGCTTGTCTTTTTTTGAATATACAATATTAACTTAGATTCATCAGATCAGTGCTATTTTTTGGCCACTAGCCTCTGTGAGATTGAAATAAATATTATTTCCTTCGATGCGGTCTTAATTTCAACAACAGTTTATTTATTTTTTTGCATAAAATCGACTTACCTTAACTTTACAGCAGGCGACGGGAGGGCCGACATGTTCTGGCACGTGGTCTCCTTGAACCGTCAGAGTGACCGGCGCTGTGCATTCCGTTTGACCATAACCTTCCACAATCTACAAAAAATACAGCTTATAAATCTAATAGATATAATACTTTTATATCAAACAATTATCAATGTTAACACGACCTAATAATATATACAGATTTTCCCAAGGCATTTGACTATGTTTAATCATGAGATTTTGATTATGAATGTAGCATGTCTTGTTGTGCATGGAAGCCTTTCTTCTTATCTCATAAATCGGACTCATTATAATATCAACGATGTCATATCAATTAAGGTAATAAACTCTATTAGTTGTCGCTCGCGGGGTACCGTAAGGCTTCATTATAGGACCCCTTTTGTTTCTGGTATTCATTAATCTTAATCATATTCAGTGTGAGTTATTAGTTAATACTGATAACGAAAAGTATTCATTTAACTCGTTTACGAGTATAATATTAGCGAATGCGAATTTTTAAAATCCAATTTAAATATTATTCACGACCAGTATTTGAACGAGAGTGAGACTCACCAAGCAGCCAAGGGCACACCTGGCGAAGGTGAGTACGTTACCGGCGAGAGGGGCCGAGCCCACCACCATGATCCGCAGACGACCGCCCATACCTTCGCGGAGCTTGCGGAATACCAATTTGTCCCATATAGAATCGCTGCGAATTATGCCCCTGAAAACAAAAATTACGTTACAGTAAGTAACGAAAAGCCTAGAGCTTAATGAGTTAGAAAATATGGACAAATAAATACAAAAAACAGATTTTCATTTCAACTATGTCGGCTTAACATGATTAAGTGTGTCAGTTAACCTGTACCTTAAGTAACTTTCCAGGTTTATTAACTATTTTTCGCTTTTATTTTTTAATTCTCTCAAACAAATTGTGAAAATTAAAATTTATTATATCAGAAGTTTTGTGGTTTTCATTATTATGTACGATTAATAAAAATAAGGATTCCTAAAAATAATTCTACATATAAAATGTAATAGCAAATATAGAAACAGTAACATCTTAAAAACATAAAATTAAAAAAGCAATAATCACTTACCTCTTTAACTCGGACTCTTTAGCTGACAGAGCCATATTGAACAGCAATTTCTTGATTTTGGATCCAGATATTTCGGATTGTGCTTTATCGAATAATCGGTTGAGTAGTCTGGGCACGGCCGGCATCATGGTCGGCTTCAGGGCGTTCAGGTCATCTGCCAGTCTCCTAATATCCCCGCTGTAGAAACCAACCGAGCCGCCCATCATGTATAGGGCATTCTGTAATTATTTAAAAAAATTAACAGGTAAATAGCACTCAACGTTTGATTAATAAAATATTTTTCTTGGAATGTATGTATTAAGTGAGGAATTTAACGACAACAGACGTTATTCGTGAAAACGCATTAGGCTAGAATTAATTATTCATTTGAGGATATATTTATTTGTTTATAAATTCTTTATTGCCCTTATAAACTTAACAGTTGAGTACAAGGGCGAACTTAATGCCTTTAGCCATTTTACACTAGCTAACCTTTGGGAGTGTGGTAGACCATTGCGGGTGCATTAAAAATAAAAACAAATACTTAAACATACTTTGGGGTCCGCGGGTCTCGAGGGAAGCCAGTCCGTCGATTACAAGCTGGTTTAATTTGGTGGCGCAGTTGAGACGAATCCATAATCGTATAGATTACCATGAACCCAATACTTACTTACAATACTAATTTAGTGTATGAATTTATTAGTATGTAGTGTATATATGTCTTAGCATGTAGTGTATGTATTTTTTTGTATGTAGTATAATCACCGGAGGCAGTATCAAGACAACTCTGATCCCGGACTGACTGAAAATCCACTTCGCTTGCTAATATACGAATACTGCTACACTCGTATATATAGTATAATTTTGCTCCTGCCTCTCATTCATTCATTTTGTTTTAGGTAAATAATCATTAACCTATTGGTTTTAACTTATTAGTATTATTCTTTTACTTTTGTTAGTCACAGTTCAATTGCACTATTAATTTAAATCTAATTACTATATTTTACTCTTATTTCTGTTTTAATTGTTTTGTCTAAATAATATAAAATCTCTTTGGCTTGTGTTCCACTATTGCTACTTTGTTTATATGTTTAATATAATAACCTGTGATTTTTTAAAAAATAAATAGATATAAATAAGTATATTGTTTGTTATTTTAAGTCAGCACTGCCATTCATCTCATACTCTCCCAAAGGTTAGATGTTAGAAAATGCCTCGTAGGCAATAATCTTCGTCTTTGTACATTTTTTTTGTGCAATAAATAAAAAAATATAATAATAATGTTCACCACTTGTAGCTGCAGTGAAAGATGGTTGATACAAGTGGTCCGTTTTGTTACCATCGTAAACAGTTGCTAAAATCTGGTTCGCATGATATGGTGAACGGTGTTGTGCTGTACCGAAAAGGGAAGCAAGTTCTGAGATTTGGAGAGTACATGGAATACTATATTACCTCGCAGCATCTCTCCAGCATGTGTGCGAGGGGGAGGAAGGAGATCATGACGTCAGACTTGGCAGGTCGGTGCTCCCCGAGCTGCATGATGACGCTGCACATGGAGGCCACCACGTTCTCGTGCGTCAACATGACGCCTTTGGGCATACCCGTCGTTCCAGACGTGTAGCAGACGGTGCATAGTTGTTCGGGAGTCGGCGGCTAGAATTCAAAAACACTTTATTTATTTTTTTAGTTTTAATGTCTTTATTTTGTTCTAGGACAAAAAGTATTTTGGGTCGTATCGATTGGTTTATGTTATTGGATTGTGTTATATGTTGTATTGTGTTCTTTTTTGTTTTATTGTCTTTATTTTGATCTAGGACAAGAAAATATGTTGGGTCGTATCCAATGGTTTATGTTATTGGATTATGCTATATGTTGTATTGTGTTCTTTTTTGTTTTAGTGTCTTTATTTTGATTTCTTTACGTAGTGCTCTAGAGTAAAAAGTGTTGTTGGGACAATCCAGGGGTTTATGCCACTGCTGACGTATTGGTTTGTCACTTTTTTACAGCTGCTATATGTTCCTCGACTCTGCTCGCTATCGACATTTAATTTAATAACTTAGTTATAACCAGTACAGTACTCGTACAGTAATACACAACGCCCGTTTTACAGCAGCGTCTAATTTAGGTAGTGTTTACTTCATATAGTTTTAATTAGTAGTGTTCGTGGCTGTTATTTGTTGCTAATGGTAGTTCTTTTACTATCCTGCCATGATTGGTAAACTGATGATTGTATAACAGCACCATTCTTTCTTATATACGCCAGTTGTTTAGAACGGGATAGCATACTTCGTCTTCTTCTTTTGCCTGTTCTTCCGTGTTATCTTGTTTGAGGTACAATAATATTTAACAAGTATTATTTGCCATAGAGACTGCTCGTGCACGCTCCAAATTATCTCCCGTTCCCCGTGCAATCGTTTTATTGAACACAATCGTGCAGTTCTATGATAATTTCAGTGTGTTCGCATCAACAGATGTGGAAAGTAAAAAAGAATATCCTAAAGTACTTAAAGCCATATTATTTCGCACATCTAGTCACTTATCCTTGTGTTTGAATAATGTTATGAAATATGTATTGTTTGGACCTAGAATCTGTATTACTTCATTAAAGACCCCACTCACCACACAAGGATGATCCCGTTGTGCCCCTTGGAACTCCACGTCGCTAAACCTGACGATCTCCACCCCCCGACTCTTGGCCCTCTGTCTGGTGGAGGGAGACACCTCCTTGATGGTCACCAACTTTCTTAAACACCGAGGAGACTGGTCCAGCAACAGGTTCGCTTTCTTATCGTCCTCACATACCACCAGCGACATTTCAGCTACAAAAATAATAACTTAATTAATTTAACAAAATTATTTTCTTCTTCTTTCTTTCTTCTTATTCTTTTCGTCGATTAGGTATTGTGACCATAAACAGTATTTATTTGTTAGACTGCTTGCTATATATAAAAAAAAAACGAAAAAGAAAGACATCAAATGCCCAAAACTCGTCTGACACAGTCATTGAAAGCTTTCTATGCAATGTTATCAACAATACAAAAAACTATCTAAAGATATAAACTGTTTAGAATATTTAAAGTTAAAAAGTAATTACCAACTTAAGGATGCACTAATAGATACCATTGCATTGAATTTGTTTTTCCACATATTAATTATTAGATTTTAAGTAGGACACGGCCATTTTACAGCCACGAATTTAGTTTAGTTTATCATTCTTAATTTTATTATTTTAGATTGTAGCTGACACGGCCCAGTTACAGTCACGATTTTTTATTTATTGACATAAATATTGTAGTTATAATATTATTTTAATGTATTTTTAGATTGTTAGCTGACACGGCCTCTTTAGAGCTACGAATTAATTTTTAACTTGACATGCGTAATTTATTTTAGTTTATAATAATACAGCCACTTTACAGCCACGAATTTAATATTAAGTATCTAGAGCTGTAAGAGAAGTAATATACAAACAGTATAAAATAATTACAATATAAATTATAACTACTTTAAAAGTAAAAATTAAAATAAATATAAACTAAACCTAATAAAAAATAAATACATACATACATATCTTCACGCCAGATCCCTTGCGGGGTAGGCAGAGACAATTGAGCGCTATTTGACACGATCACGACATACTTCTTTCGCTTCGTCGACATTCATTAACCTCTTCATACATGCCCTTTGGTTACGAATACTTTTTAATGCACCTTCAGTCAGTGTTTTATTTATTTGATCGTGATATGTGAGTCTCGGTCTGCCAGGGCCTCTTTTACCCACAACTTTAGCATTATATATCTGGTTCGTCAATCTTTCATCGCTCATCCTTTCAACATGCCCGAACCATCGTAGCATGCCTTTCCTTATTTTTGTCCCTATGCTTTCCTTCATACCAACCCTTTTCCGTATTTCGACGTTACGTATGCGGTCCGCCAAAGTGACGCCACATATCCGCCGCAACGACCGCATTTCTACTGCATTAACCCTACTCTCATGCGTATTCTGACGTATCCACGTCTCGCTTCCATACATCAGTGTTGGTACCAACATGGCATTGTGTATGGCGAGCCGAGCTTTGTCACTGACATTTCGACTGCCGATCAGTGACCCCAGGGCACCGTTAACACTATTTCCTGCGTTCACTCTTCTTTCAACGTCCCTATCGTACTTCCCATCCGCAGTGAAAACACTGCCCAGATATATAATTTCATTTACTTGTTCTAGAGTTTCATCATCAATCTTTATCGTCACGGTTGTCATCCTTCTTCTTTCAAACACTAGTACCTTGGTTTTTCTCGCATTCAAACGGAGTCCTTTTTCTGCACATCCCTCCTTCATTCTTGTGACTAGTGATTGCAGTTGTTGTTCGGACGATGCCATAAGAACAGCATCATCTGCATAAAGCAGGCAGTTCACCACCAGATCACTCATCTTTATCCCACAGTCACTCTCTCTCACTCTTTTTAGGCATTTGTCGAGATATAGAGTGAATAATCTAGGAGAAAGCACACAACCCTGTTTGACGCCCATTTGGGATTCAAAGCAAGGCGACATACCTCCCTCCACCCGCACACAAGCTTTGCAGCCCTTGTACAGGGACTGTATAGCTTGTAGCAGTTTGTCATTCACTCCATACTCCGGCAATATGTCCCAAAGCTTCTTTCTTACAACTCTATCAAAAGCCTAAAAATAAACTATAAGTAAAAAATGTCCTCTAGAGACGACCCTTCAGTGATAGTCCCAAGAAGACTGGCAACATTTCCCCTTTGTATAGCTAAGCTAATACGTTGGCAGAAATAATTGCCAGCCTTCCTGTCTCCAGACTTTTCCGTTAGCCGTTTGGACAACTCCTTGGCCAGACAGCTGTAAGTTAAAACAAATTCCTCGTTTATGGCAACAATGTTTTGGTTATAATAATTGTATTGATGTTGGGTTCGGTCCAGCCATGGTCAATGGTAGCATTTTTCATTGCATTACTTGTAAAACATGTATTGACAATATCCAAGTGTTACGTACTAACGATACGGTTTTTTTTATTGATTGAACAGGTTGGCGAGGGATAAAATATAGATCCACTTACTTTGATTAACAATGAAGGCACATGCATTAGACCCTAGAGTGTCGTAGAGAGGCACTATAACCATTGAGTAACAGTACGCAGCTTGTTCAGTCATCACCCATTCTGGACAATTCTGAGAATATATTCCTGCAATCAACATAAAACATACCATTAATACTGCGAAACATTTACTGATCCACTTTGACTACTTAATTCTTTGAAGTGTCATATAAAATGCAAATTGCTTACTTTTACTAAGAAGTATGTGTCTGTATGAATAATGTTTCATTGGAATCGAATAATGGTTATGGTAAATACTACGATCTAGCTAATGAGATTATGTTATTAACGATTTAGTCATTAACGAAGTAAAAATTGTTTAAAGGGGTCTTTTAGTATTTTTTTTAAACAACGGAAAGATAAAGAGTTTATCTATATGGAATTCAGTAGATTTTATTTTTTTATGTAACATTGCGCCCACCTATTGGTAATATTGGTATATGGCGCGCAAGGTCCAAGATTGTTAGCAACTGACTAACACTCATGACTGACATCAGTCCCTAACACTATGCCGGCTTGACTGGGCATGACGGCAATTCGAGCCTGATCCCGAAACGTGTGGATACTTCCCAGCCCCGGCAGACGGGTCAAATTACCACCATCAGTCCGCCTACCACCTAAGTGTTTGTTATTCTCGTTGAAAGTATGTGCCATTTGCAATGATGTCAAATGCCAAGTTTGACTTTCAAGGAGAACTAATACTTTATATAAAAATAACACCGCTTGAACCAAGACTTACGTGATCCAAGCCCTAAAGGGTCAATTTCGACCGCCTCCGTGGTCTAGTGGTAACAAACGTTGCCGTGAACTCGGGAGGTCGTGGGTTCGATTCCCACCGGGGGCAAGTTGTACATTGTATAATTTGTCTCGGTCTGGGTGTTTATATGCATAATATGTATATATTTACAAAAAAAAAAAAAGTATAATATGTAGTTTATCAACCATCTAGTTTCGGTAACACAAGCCTCGTAGCTTACCACGGAAACTAGATGGCGCTGTGTGACCTGTCTGGAAAAAAAAATATCAAACGATAATGCTAAAATCTTGTTGCCTTACCTATGTGTTTTGTACGACTCGTCCAAGAATCATTACCAATGCCAAATCGTGAAGTGACACAGCTCGACAGTGAGGCAAAACTATTTTGGCATGATGTTCAACATCAACTTTGTAATAATGTAATTTATTAATTGAAAGGGCTTACCAATAAAGGTATTCTGTCCTGGGGCGAGGCCTTGGCATATAAGACCGGAGCCGAAGTTTTTCGCCCGCAGCAAAGTTTCATTGTAATTCTGCCACACATATGGCTTGTTTGGCCCTTCACGCCAACCCAGACATGGGCCATTGTCTGAAAAAATGCAACAAAAAAACTTGCAACAAATGCTCTTACAAGAAAACGACTAGTAAGTAATCAAAAAAAAATATTTTATTTAAAAAAAAAAAGTAGCATCACGACCATTTCTATATGTACAATTTAGGAAATAAAAATTAGTGTTTCAAAATCAACTGCCTCCGTGGTCTAGCGGTGAAGTCCGTGGATTTAGACTCGGAGGTACCGGGTTCGATTCCTGGTCGGGACACAAAAATATTGATTGATGTAAATAAATACGTTTAATTATTATTAAACTTAATTTGTGATATTTCTCGAGTTTGGTACGCCGCGCTGGAGATATCGACGAGCTTGCCACTTGTCATGATTGGCCTATAGTAAAGTTGGCTAAATGTGAATCCGCTTATTTATTTTTATTATTTTATTTTATTTATTAATATTCAATAAAAGTTAAAACATCCATTTATTGTTTAATTTTATTAAAATACTTTATTGCACTTTACTTAAAAGTATGTACAAAGGCGAACTTAAAGCCATTTAGGATTTTTCTATCAGCTAACATTTGGGAGATTGAGACAGTATAAATACGTGGAGTGTTTGATATAGATGGAGTGAGTGATATACATATATAAGGATAATATATTATTGGGAAGTTTTGTGAAGTTAATATATATTGTTTAGCTTTTTTAACTGCCTCCGTGGTCTAGCGGTTAAGTCCGTTGATTTAGACTTGGAGGTACCGGGTTCGATTCCTGGTCGGGACACAAAAATATTTATTAATGTAAATAAAATACATTTAATTAATATTTAATTTATTTGTGATATTTCTCGAGTTTGGTACGCTGGAGACATCGACGAGCTTGCCACTTGTTATGATTGGCCTATAGTAAAGTTGGCTAAATGTGAATCCGCTTATTTATAAGCGTGGTTTCTGACCACCCCGAAAGGGAAACGGTCGTGATGATACTTTTTTTTGTTTAAAAGCATAGTATTAAATATATATTTTTTTAAATATGAATGAGCTTGTCTGATGTTTAATGGAAGCTTGTTCGAGCAGCCGATACGGCGAAGGAATCTAAATATCTGCTGGAAGTGTGAGGTGGGATTTTAAATTGGTTGTTATGAGAAGAACGAAGATGGCGTCGTGCATTCAGTTCTATGACACAAAACAAAAAATAAATAACAACGGCAACAGCTTGGTCGTCGTAATTTACATTAAACTGTGGACCAGTTTGTAAGCCATCCGCTAGTTAACGATATTTTGTATTACCTGGGTATTATGGTACTTATAATTAAGCTTGGGAGCCTAGAACAGTGCCCTGCGGCATCCCTTTATTGTACATGTCTTTTATTTAATTAACGGAGAACTTCGTACCGCCTGACAGTCAATGAATGTCATTATTAATAATAATAATACTCACACAACTTTCATGCACGCATGAATATTTGACAACCAACATTTTTTCACAGATACGAAACCTACGACCATTTTGGATGGGATGTAATTTTTTTTTAAATTTAATAGTCACCAATTCAATCAAATAAAATTACGAAATGTTATTTAAAAATTAAACTTACTTGATTCTTTGACACCTCGTCTGAAGGTTTCGTAAAGGGTGCGTGTGTCTTCATGCAGGTATCTCAGGAAGCGGCCATTTTTAGCTTCTTTGTAAAATTTTGAAACACGGACCATTTCTGGACCCTGAAATTAAAGAAATACAACATATTGAGAACATATTAAAGTTACATTACGACCGCATCCCTTGCGGGCTGATCAGACACCAGGCTTTATAAGCTTTACTAAAGGCTCACACAAGTTACGATCTCCTCGATGTCTCTAGCGTACCAGACTCGAGAAATGTCACAAAAAAAAGTTTTTATTGTTGTTTTAGATTAGGAATCGAACCCAGCAGAGTTCAACGCGAAAGGTTGAAATCTAGATCACAATAACAGCTAGACTACAGGAGCAGCATTGAAAACAATTAAATAATAACAACTGACGAGCAATAAGTAGACGATAATGTGGAGATCACGTACGGAACGTGGCAAAGTAGAGTGACCCTAGCCGAATAACCTAAAAAATTGCTGGTGGTAGTTGGATGAGGGTGGCCAGAGATCCCGTGCAATAGCAAGCTTTGAGGAAGGCTTCAGCAGTCAAGAAAGATAAAGCTGATGATTAAAATTAAAGATAAAAAATATATTTTTTTATTTACGTAAACCTATTACAGGCATTTTGTGACGTTATTTTTTAAATTAATTTAAATGATTCTGTTTTGCCGCGCTGCTAGTGGAAGACTAAGCAGCAAATCTGTTCAATGATTAAGCTGTTAGCAGAAGACCAGCAGCTTAGCATATTCCTGTGAGAGTTATTATTGCTAAGCTGCTGGTCTTCTGCTAACAGCTTACTCTTTGGATCACTTTGCTGCTTAGTCTTCCACTAGCAGGAGTAGAATCAAACAAAATAATGAAATTATTGACGTTTCATAAATGCCTGTGTCATGGGTTTATGTAAATAATGATGTTTTCACTTTGACCTAATAATGTTAATAATGTTTTGTCTAATTGTGAAAGGTATCTGCAAGAAAAGTTGTTTCTTTTATAATTTTTACTTGAGAGAAAATAAAATTTAAACCTAATTAACAACCAGGTTAGTTAACTGAATCCATACTGCAGCGGTAATATAATCCTTTTAAGGTTAATTAGCGGTAATAGCATTACTAAGTATCTGCTTCACTATATAATTTGATCTAACGACAAAGATTTGGAAAATATTTAATTAATACTGATAACAATCGAGGCGCAAATTTCAGAAATGTTGACGTAATAAGCAGAGAGAAACAGTAATAATAATAATAATATAGAAATAAAACGAAGATACAAAAATAATACTTAGAAATAAATTATTAAATTACATGTGGAAATTACTTTATTCATTACAGCCCCTAGAGCACAGCGTCCTAGACCTCCACTGCTGGAGATGGGCCTTCCAGAACTGGAGAATTTGGCCTACTCTCGCCACGCTGGCCAGACGGCTTGGCGAGGATTAATGTTTATGACAATTTATTAACGATTCCACAAGTTGGTATTAGTGGAACCAGGACCGACGGCTTAACGTGCTCTCCGAGGCACGGGAACGGTGGTGTTGTAAATCTATGATAGCAGTACGTAAGAAAAGTGTATTTCTCATTGGTACATTCCGGGGGGGTTTGAACCGATCTTTGTAGGATTTAAGGTACGCGTTTTTTACAACCGAGCCACCACCGAGCCTTATAATACATAAATAAACAATTAAATAAACGCATCAAAGCCAAAATGTAATAATAAATAAATTATTCTCAGAAACCTATTATAGGCAGAGCCGAATGAACGAATTATGATTGTACGCGAAAAGTTTAAAATTATTACAGGCCTTTGTAATAATTATTTTGAATGATTCTACTCCTGCTAGTGGAAGAAACACCAAAGTGGTCAAGTCACCAAAGAGTAAGCAAGACCAGCAGCTTAGCACATTCCAGTGACCTATCAATGTTTAATCTGACTAAGAAAGGAATCTGCGATGAAAACTTAACTACGAGTATATCAGATTTAAAAAAAACAAAGAAATACAGAATTATACAACAACGATAAATAACCTCTTTCAGCTATAAGAACCTATGAGATTACAATACCTGGTACATATAAATACATATAATGGTACTCGTACATATACAATATTTTAAAGTGTGAATTGGGTCATTTTGTAAGTTAAGGAAATGACTGTAGACCATGTTTTTAAAGATGGTGGAAGGTTATTCAATTGGCGAGCAGCCGAAACAATAAGAGAATCTGAATATCTGCTACAAGAGTGTCGAGGGATAATAAAGAACGAAACATAATAGTGTCGTGAAAATTCGTATCAAATATATTTCCAAATCACACAACTAAATTTCGATCGATGAAAAAGTTCAAATGACGTACTGTATTAATTCCAATTATAAACCAATTGCTAAAACAATAATAGTAAAGACGCCTACAGCCCACTATCATTAGCGTAAGGAGTGGCTATAGAATGAAGGTGCCTGTTCTGACCAGTGCGTGTTTTCGATTGCGGAATGTGGACGTTACAAATAAACTAAAGCAAACAAAAATGCATCATACTAAAACCACAACAGAACTAACATGAAGTGCAAATACACTCGTAAACCCAACTCTCCGTTAACCCAATGACATATTTGACCCACATATTGCACAGCTTTGTACAAACTAAATAACACTTTTACATATTACGGTAAAATCCATAATTCCATTGGACAGTAAGGCTAACAGGTCAAAGTCAGTGTACAAAAGGAAACATGCCAAAACGTGCGAGTGTGAATTTAATGTTATGTCAGTGAGAAATGGATTCATCACTGACACTGTTTTGACTACGCAGTCTACATTTTTTATGTTAAGTAAAGTATCATCACGACCATCTTTTTGCAGGTAGTCAGAAAACCTGCTAGTATACAAAAAAATAAGTTTTGTCAGTTTAGTATTTTGTGAATTTAAAAAAATCTATAGGTATTTGAATTTGAATAAAGATTTTAAATAAGTACTTATTGTGCAGCTTAACTAATGATTATAGAGTAATTATAAGTATTACACTTGTCAAAAAATAAATTGCGAATTGGAAACTTGGCAGGTTTCTGTTGTGGAATGCGACATGTGTAGACACATTAGCCCCATCACACATCTAGGCAACCTCGTCCAGCGCGGGGAGTGTGGCGGTTTCTGCTCAGATCCTCAAGCTGCGCAAATACGCCAACCTCGGTACAGGTTACTACGAGTTTGGGGTCGAGACGATGCGATGGGACCCTCACCCAAGCGTCTGGCTAAGGAGTTGTCCAAACGGCTGACTGAGGAATATGGAGACAGGAAGGATGGTAATTATTTCTGCCAACGTATTAGCCTCGCTATAAAGAATGAAAATGTTGAGGTCTTTTTTTATTTATAGTTTATTTTTTTATTAGGTTATGTTTTTTTAATATATTTTTTATAAGTACTATATAAAAACTGAGAATTTATTAGACATCACAAAATAAATCTAATACTTATATAATCTTTCATCAAGTGCATACCTACCGTCTTTCATAATTTACATTCTTGAGATTTCATTTATATGACTAATTATTTATTTATTTACTATAGTTATTCTTTATATTATATATCATCATCATCATTACAGCCCCTAGAACACAGCGTCCTAGACCTCCACTGCTGGAGATGGGCCTTCCAGAACATATATCTGGAGAATTTGGCCTACACTCGCCACGCTGGCCAGACGGCTTGGCGAGGATATATATAGTGTATTTATTAACCTTTCATTAATTTCTTCAATGTTTTTTATTTTTGGAATTATTGTATTTATAATTTAATTTTAATAATATTTAATTTTTAATTTTGATTTAATTTTTAATTTAATTTGAAGTTATGTAAATTATAGATTTAGTGTAATTGAGACCCCACAATACCGGCCTCCCTAGTGTGGGTCTCCAATAGAAAAACATGTACATAGGATTTTATTGGAAATAAACGATTATTATTATACGTAACACGACATATGACATCGCGGCCACCTGATGGTAAGCAGTACGCGAGGTCCAAGAATGAGAGCGACTGAAGCCAGTCACCAACGACCGTCTCAGTCTCTACCACTATGCCGGCCTAAGAAGATGCTTTTTCACACTTCGCTTGAAGGACTCCAGGTTATAGGAGTGGCGAAACACATTGGCTGGGAGAGCATTCCACATCTTCAGCGTGCGACAGATGTAAGAGTCTCCAAATTTATGAGTACGCGTAGGCATAGTGGGTATGGTATGTGGATGCTTTTTTGTAGTCATTTAAATAATAAACTAAATATGAAGAATTGCAAACCTATTGCAGCGTGACAAAAGTAGGCACAATTATTTAGAAATATACGGGTATCTGGAAAGCATTGGAGTGGAGGTCTAGGACTTATGTTTCAGTTAGAGGCCATGACGATAAATGTTGAAGAAGTAGTTACTAACTGAGACCCAATTAAAAAACCATGTAATTCAAAACCTAATATCGTACAGGAAGTACTTATAGTGGGTGACGAGCTCATTGAACTGACAAATCACACGGCGGAATGTTTATGTCATAATCTGCGAGACGCTACTTCCAATTCGGTAACAAAGGCTGTACTGTGAACGATAACAAACAAATATATTGATAAAAGATTAATAGATTATGAATAGAAATTGATGTCTAACATAAACATACATTTTAATGCGTCAAGTTAGGAGTTGTAAAAGTTGCGGAAAACAGATAAGGAAAAAATAGTTAAAAGATAAACATCCAACCATCATCATCACGACCGTCACGACTTTCGGGGTGGTCAGAAATCATACTTTTAAAGAAGCGGATTTCAATTCAAGTCGTTTATTTTGCAAATAGGCATAGGACAAAAAGAGATGCACTTTTACACGTCAAATTTTTACAATATTGATATAAAACAATATCATTTTATAGTACATATTGGTGTATCTGAAGCAGTCAGTACATGATAACCATCATTTGGAAAGATAAACAATAAAATAATAAAAATTATAAATACAGAATATTTACATTTAACCAACTTTACTATAGGCCCATTATGACAAGTGGCAATTTTGTTAAGGTCTCTAGCGTACCAAAGGCGAGAAATACCACAAATAAATTAAATAAATTGTGTTTCGACCAGGAATCGAACCCGCCGAAAACATCCAATAATACAATTAATAAGTTTAAAATTGGGAGCAATTAGTGTTTTCCAAAAGCAGTCTTGAGCTTTCATCTTGGTATCGGGATTGCGCAAGAGTCTCGCAAGACTCTTGCTCTGATTGATGTTCGCAAACTACCATCTTGAGAACTACTTGTCTGATTTATTTGAAATTTGGAATGTATTTAAGTACATACCATGTTGACCAATATAAATCCAAAAATGTACAGTACATTAATGTATCATCACGACCGTATTCCTTTCGGGGTGGACAGAAACCACGCTTTTAAATAAGCAGATTCGCATTTAGCCAACTTTACTAATGGCCAATCATGACAAGTGGCAAACTCGTCGATGTCTCCAGGTGCGTTTTGTATTGAATAGGCCTATCTATATACATCGACGCTCGAAACCATCAATAGATTGCAATCATAATTTATAAGTATGTAGTTATTGTCAATTTTTCAAATTCCCTTTATTAAGTAAATGGGCATTCCTATTTTTCATAGAGAAATGAGCCCAATCAAATGTTCTCGTGCCATAATGGATTTCGTTTTTATTTGATAGTTAATATAATGTGTTTTCATAATCTCTAATTAATTTTATTTATTTTACTGTAGCATAACGACAATTGACAAAAACTTTTTTCACGTTAATAATTCAATAGTTTCCACACGCCGACATAATCAGAGAATTGTTTACACTTTGAAATCCTGCGTTTTATCTATAATAAAGTACCTGATCATAATAAATAACCTAATCGTAGCGCTCTTATTCAATACATAAATCTTAACCAATTGAGAGAGTTCTTCGCGCCATTTTGCGTGGACATGTCAAGTGCATGTTTTTGTTTTGTAAATTAATTTACTGTGAGTATTGTTGATCAAAAGTGGTGTTGTTTTGTTTAACAATGTGAATAGTTATGGAAAACGATAAATTGTACTTTTAATATGGTGCACAAGTTGCAGTTTATTTTATGCGGTTTTCCTGCGCTGTGAACTCCCATATTTTACCCGACGTGTTTGAGCTATAATGACGTGTTTGAGCTATAATGACGTGTTTGAGCTATAATGACGTGTTTGAGCTATAATGACGTGTTTGAGCTATAATGACGTGTTTGAGCTATAATGCCGCGAGTGACTCCAAGAAAAGCATTAAATTCTGCAGCATCTGGAATTTGATGATGAGGTCATCAAACTTGTTAACTCATAAAAATTAAAGATATATTACGTCAGACTTGGCCTTATGGGCTAGACCCTTTGCCTTCCCTATCACCTCATTCATCATCCATCGGGAGAAGAGAACAAAAAAATAATAATTAACAAACTATTAATTAAATATAACTATTTAATTAAATTATATTTTAATGCTGGGGTAAAACAGATGTTTATATTAAGTTAAAAAAGACAGAAAATAATTTTAGGGTACAAGAAATTATATTTAGTTTTTGCAGGCACACTGCAAAAAAAATGGAGCCTGGTTTTGGGCAATCTATTTTAATAATTTTATTTAGTTTTAAAAATTGACAATTAGGTTATCTATTGTCTTAAAGTTTTTAAGCTGTTTTGAATTTTATTATTATTAGTTAGTGTTTATTTAAGTTAATATTTAAGTCATATTCTTCTATTTTGAGTGCTGAAGTATAATAAAGTATCACTTGGAACTGGTGTTACTTTTGTAATATAAAATTTTCTATTAATAATCCTTAGTGATAAGTCGCTGATGTAACTTTTTTAAATAAATAAATAAATAGATTGTGCGAGCAAGATCTAAAAGGATGAATAATAAATGGGAAAACACAACAATCTGGAAAATATCAAGCAATTTAATTTTATAAGAAGGTTACGAGGAAGTTCAGTAGTGCCAAGTAAAAAATGTGAACAGTTCAGACAACGTATTTTTAGCAAATCGTGCGACATTAACATTGAGATCCTATTTTAAGATGCGCCTAAAATTATTAGAATCATGTAACAAATTTATTTTGTCACGACACGATCGTTAAATATTATTACAACTTAATTTTATTGGCGTTGCAACAGTTAATAAAACCAAGGCAATTAATTATCGTCAGCCACGCGGGTATTAACCAGTACAGCGCCCAGTACCAATGGTGCATGAATTACCAGCCGGTAGTTATAGCTATTGTCCATCCGGGGAAAACGGGGGAATGTTTCCATAATACGTGGTACGAAGACTGATAAACCCAATAAATTATATCTACATGTTTCGGGATCAGGCTCGAATTGCCGTCATGCCCAGTCAAGCCGGCATAAGTAAAAGACTGATGTCAGTCATGAGTATTGATTTCAGTTGCTAACAGTCATGAACTTCGCGCGCCACTTACCATCAGGTAGGCGCAAAGTCAGATGTTGTGCTAATAATAATATAAAAAAGTTAGTTTAGAATAATAATAATAATTTGTAATGTTCCTTCAAATAAAAACTTAAATACAATTACTAGTCAATATTGGAGGTCATCTCTGGAAGCAGTAATCAAAATAGTTGTTCCTTGGTCATCATCATGGCATGTCCAAAATACTTGACATTGCATGCAACTTTGGCAAACTTCCTACATCCGTATTTCGTCAAGCTTCCACTAGGGCGAAAGCTATTCTCGTTAAACTACAATTATCATTACATTCAACATCATTTTTAAAATACATTTCGCAGGCGCCATGTTGTACTCGTACTGTAGCCGTCATCAGTCAAGAATTTGAGATTATGGCGACGTTTATTTTCTTCTTCAAATTAAATCAAATTCAAATAAAATATTGTCTTAGTATATCGCTATTAACAACTTGGATATAGTCAGCACTAATATATAAAACCAAGACAAATAATTTAATTCCTTATGGTTAGTACACAAAACTTGGATATTGTCAATACATATCTATTTTATACAATTTTTATTTATTTATTTTATTGAATACAAGAGAAGAAATAAAACGTTCATAAAAAGATACTATCAACTATGCTGCCATGAGCCATGGCTCGATCGAATCTGACAGCAATACAATAATACTATATCGTATGTCGTGATTTCTAAAAACTTTTCCAAAGTGATAAGTGGGTAGGTTTACATCTACCGCCCAGTATGTACGAGACTACAGCGCATAGCTCCAGTCGAGCCGTGACCACGGCCAATGCAACTTGGCTGAAACGTCGGGATAAATATGTGTCTAAGGTAAATCGCGAAAAGACCCCTTGAAATTATAAAAACTATTATGAAGGAGCGCAAAAGTTTAAAATAAATTTGTGGCTGCAAAAAGGCCGCGTTACCTTACAATATAATAATATATTCTTGTCCATAAATATAAATTCGTGGCTGTAAAAAGGCCGTGTTATCTAATAATAAAGCTATTTAAAAGTAAAGTATCATCACGACCGTTTCCCTTTCGGGGTGGTCAGAAACCACGCTTTTAAATAAGCGGATTCATATTTAGCCAACTTTACTATAGGCCAATCATGACAAGTGGCAAGCTCGTCGATGTCTCCAGCGTACCAAACTCGAGAAATATCACAAATAAATTAAATATTAATTAAAATTCATAAATATTATTGTGTCCCGACCAGGAACCGCTAGACCACGAAGGTACACAATAAATCTGGTTATTCTTAATAACAATTATTATTATTTTGATATTATGTATTTAGGTTCATTCGCTAGTAATTAATTAATGATAACTAATTTAGCCAATACTACGAGTCGTCGACGTATGTCACTCGGCGATGAATATGAGTGACATGCTGGCAGATGGCACGCCGCGCTGGCATCACATGCTCATACAGATACATAGTTTATTTGCTCCTACGACGACCTCAAAGACTAGGCCTGGGTTGCACCAAACTAAACCCTGTTTCTAACTCTTTTTCAGTGCTAGCTGTGTCACTATGGAATATCCTACCTTTAAAACCTTTTACAAGCACCATACAGAGTAATATTTAAACGACAAGTCTACGCCCACTTTTTAAAATTGCAATAAGTATTCTTCGTTGTTGTAAGTTTATTGTAGTTCGCATTTATTGTGTATATAAGTACTTATATATTGTCAGTTTATATATGTTAGTATATAATTATTTATGTAGTTTAAGTATTATTATTTTTATGATGTCATATATTTACGAGTAATTTAACTAGTTATAGCGGGTTGCATATGGTCATGTATATTAATTCTGACTTGCCTGATAGGGTATCGCTGTACCAGGTATTGTAAAGGTTGTTAACCGTTGAGGTGTAGTTCTGCATATATGTTTTTTTCTAAATCTGATATAGCTGAGTTTTCCTTGCAAATTCCTTTCTCAGTCAAATTAAACAGGTTACTGGAATCTGCTAAGCTGCTGGTCTTCTGCTAACAGCTTACTCATTAGACCACTTTGCTGTTTAGCCTTTCACTAGCAGGAGTAGAATCATTCAAAATAATTAAATTAATGACGTTTCATAAGTGCTTGTAATAGGTTTACTCGGTGAAAAAAGATATTTTGAGTTGACTTTGACTTGACTTGACTTGACTTGACTAAAAGTACTTCGTACATAAATAAATACAAGCATTTATTCGAATAAAATATTTACAAAATATAAATAAATAAATAAACAATAGTGTTTAAATAAATAATATTTTTATTTTAAATGTCAACCCTCACCCGGTACATTCTACACCATTTTTTACTTTAATCGTTACAATTACAATGAAATAAATAAAATAAAAAATATTTCCAGACATTTTACACAGCGCCATCTAGTTTCCGTGGTAAGCTACGAGGCTTGTGTTACGGAAACTAGATGGTTGATAAACTATATATAACTATATATAAATTATACTTATAATTTATATATAAACTATATATAAATTATACTTTTTTTTTTTTTTGTAAATATATACATATTATGCATATAAACACCCAGACCGAGACAAATTATACAATGTACAATTTGCCCCCGTTGGGAATCGAACCCACGACCTCCCGAGTTCACGGCAACGTTTGTTACCACTAGACCACGGAGGCGGTCGACAAAAATTACAGAATTACATCTTTTCCTATTTTTTTTATGTTTAGTTTTTTAATTTGTATTATGCTATGTGTATGGTTGGCGACAAATAAATATATTTCTTTCTTTATTTGCTTTCTTAAATGATCAATATTTTGATAGATTATAAGTTGACACGGCTATAATGCCTCGAATTTAGGTTAAGCTACAGTAATTGCTTATGGCAGCAATGTCACTTACTTATTTCGGTCTATCCATAATTTAATTTAATCTTTTATTTATTATTTTAATAATATTGTAAAAAATTGACAATATCCGAGTGTTACATGTGAACCATATGGAAATAAATATTTTGAATTGAATGAATGTTTCCCAACGCAAGACCAAGACTGGCCAAAACTTCATCTTGCATCAGAACAGCTGGTCTTGGTCTACTCAATATAATCTTAGTCTTGGTATTTCTTGCGCAAAAGTTTTGCAACTCTTTGTTTCTTATTGTATATAGTAAGGAAACCTTGTCAGACTTTAGTGTCCTCAAACTACTGTTTTGAGAAAGACTAGTCTCATTTACTTGAAATTTGTAATTATAATACCGCTGTAACAAAATCTCGATAAATAAAGCTTTACATGTTGTTTTATTTGTTCATTAATACGAACAACATTGTCAGTGCAAAAGAAAATTGTCAGTGCAACATCGGAAAATATATATATATATATATATCAATGTCTGAGCAAGAGTCCTGTAATTCTTTTTTTTTAAATACTAGCACAAGTGACCATGCGCTCACATGATGATAACGTGGCGTGCAAGGTCTATAAATGTCAGGAACTGGATAAAAACTATGGCGGTTTGACAAGATTTTTTTCACATTTTGAAAGACTAGAGTTATAGGAAAATAGAAACACAGAGGCTGGAGGAGTATTCCACATCTACGAGATCAAACTGCTAGAATGGAACCCTTTTCTCATAATATATATATGTATATTGGTATTACTCTTGCGCAAGACCAAGATTGGACAACACTAATTTTGATATACGCTACGTGATTGGTAATTATGACACTTCAGTTATTTCAATTAAATTCAATTCAATTTATTTCCATACGGTGGTTCACATTGTAACTCCTTGTCAGATACATTTTTCAGTTTACAAATAAAATAAATTACTAGCATAAACTATGGATGGACAGTAAAGCTATGATACATTGTTGCCACAAACAATTACTTATATCTTAACCTATGAATGTATAAATAAATAAATTCGTGGCTGTAAAGGGGCCGTGTCAACTTATTCTCTAAATAACAATGTCAAATAACAATAATTTAAATTTGAATTCGTAGCTGTAAAGAGGCTGTGTCAACTTACAAATAAAAAATATTTTAAATTTATAGTCATTGATTGACGTAATGAATATTATTTACGTTGGCATGTATAGGCATGAGTTAGCTTCTAGTTAAGTATTACGACACATGTCATTGAAACAAAGGGGTTGTCCAAACACACGATGGACCTTTATT
The DNA here is from genome assembly GCA_910589645.1 of Tinea semifulvella. NCBI lineage: Eukaryota > Metazoa > Arthropoda > Insecta > Lepidoptera > Tineidae > Tinea > Tinea semifulvella. Next base: position 12,570,505 of record OU342599.1, read on the forward strand.
TGAACTCCTAAACACATATTGAACTTAATACTATTCGCTCACGAAGTTGTTAATGAGTCAGACCTTATGCTTATTATGTGTATGGTGATATATTGTGATCTAAACCCATGTAATGTGTGTAAAGTTTATATATACATATATATTTCTGTGGTTCTATGTAATTGGTTGGTTATTAAATATTATGTTTAATATTTCAGCACCTGCTTCTGGGGTATAAAGAAGCGTATTCACATTTAGCCAACTTTACTATAGGCCAATCATAATAAATGGCAAGCTCATCGATGTTTCTAGCGTGGTACGCTATAATATAAAATATCACAATTAAATACTATTAATTTAAATTAGTAAATATTATTGTGTCCCGACCAGAAATCGAACCCTGTACCTCCGATTCTAAATCCACGGACTTTTAACCGCTTGACCACGGAGGCAGTCAATATAAAATATTATTAACTAAGTAAATCAAAATAAACAAAAATTAAAATTATCTAGTAGCTAATTTAGGTAGAAATAAAACTGTCTGTAAATAATAAAGCAATAAAAAATCATCGTACACCTTTCCATTAGTTACATAAAATAACAATAAATATAATTTGGGGTGATGACTCTTGAGAGTCGTCGAAAGCGCTATGATCTTCTATGCTTGCATAAACTAATTCACTCTTCGATCGACGCCCCTTGCCTACTTTCATCCATAAACTTCAATATTTCATATAGAATACGAGCACCTAACACATTTGCTTTGCATATTCGCAAGTGGAACACATCGTGCCTTAACCCAGTTGTAAGAATGTGTCGCGCTTATAATGATATCGTTTGTAGTGGAGACAGTGACGAAAGGAGGAAGGCCATTGACATATTCAACGCCAGATTTTTAGTGTATAAGAGATCTGTTACCGCATATTTTGCTGGTACTACTGTAAACAACATATAATCTACCTTCTTAATTAATAATATGTAATATGCTGATGTTTTATTTGTTTCTTGATATTTGTTCTGTCTGTTCTGGATTTTATTTTTTATATAGTGATGATTGTTATATTATTTTATTATTATTTCTTTAATTAAATGACATTATTATTACTATTTTAAATTTTCATTGCTTTTTTTAAATTTATTATTATTGATTTACTACCTTATTCTTTGACATACCATTTTTTTTTTTTTATTAATATTAATATTTTCCTTTTGACATATTTCACTGAAATGAAATAATTAAATTGAAATGACAATGTCATGGCTAAATCACAATAAGCATGCTGTGTACACTGCTTTTGGATTGCAATCTAGAACTTAAGAAATTGTTGGAAAATGTGAACTGATTGTGATTGTGATCTGTTTGTGTACCTATAGTAAATAAATAAATAAATAAATAAATAATCTAAAAATACATAAGATTTATGATTACACTGACAAAAGCTATTTCCTACGTGACGATAGTTTTAACAGAATTGAAGGAAATTGATGTGTGTTTCAGTTACGCAAAACAAAGCAAAAAACACAGGTATTGGTGAAAATAATTACGAGTATAACCTAAAAAAATATATTTATGATTTTAAACATTACAGTGCTGGATAAATTTGGTATTGTGTCTAAACAATTTTAAGTGTACATAGAAGATAAATTTATAAATTCGATTACTTGCAAAAGAAAACAAATAATGTTGCTGTTATAAATTTATTAACTGTCAGAACGAATATGTATAGATTTATTGATAGGAAAGATTTAGAACACAGTAATATTTACATCGATGACCTCGTCCTTAGATTTAGGAATCGAGAATAAAAGCGTTTACAGTAACATAAAATGATTTTATGTGTTCTCCAAGATTATCACTGTAATCCCTAGAGTTATTTTTTAAAATAATGTTGTGAAAACTGTCTCGTGACTTGTTGGACAGTCTGCCAAAATATGTTAACAATGTCCATGTGTAAAATTTCGTCTAACTCTTGAGTATAGTCATTCAGAAATTATTAATAAAACTACGCAAGCTATTTACTTACACAACAGGCAAGCTATTGAGGATTTACTTCTTTTTTAATGTATGTACTTGGTTGTCTATGTGACCATAACAGCCCAAAGGCTAGTCTTTCTCGGCCTTTTACTAGCAAAATATTATAAATTCAATTAATAATAATTATGACTTGTTACAGATGACTGTAATAACAATAAACGATTAACAATACCAAAGTGATTGTTGACAGTTTAACAGAAAGTGTTTTGGCTTTATTACAATTTCTTCCATAGTGGTTTGTATGTGTAAACACATTGAACAATGTTTATGACTCGCAAGACATTAATGGTTACAAAAAACTTGGTACTTCAAATAATGGTTCGTAAAATTCGCATAAACGTTAGAAACTTTACAATGAATTTTCAGTTTATCAGACTTAAGATATTAAACGAATAGCAGTAATAAAAGATTGAAACATAACATGGTATTTCATCACAATTTTAAACTCTTACTCATTCGAAAGAAAGAAATCGATTCTGGAAATATAAGAGTATCAACTGTGAGTGTTATAAAAAATATAAAATGTTCAACAAGCAATGTGTCTATTTCTAATCGGATGAATATATGTTAGGCAACGGGCCTCTAAATGTACCGAATCTAAATAATATAGATGTTTGCCAAGTGCTGGGACCATGAGTAACCGCTAACAATGACACGACCTCAAAACAATATTTCAGACAGTAAACGTGCAATTTATAACGAATGCATATCACTGCACCACCTACAACAATCGCTGCATACAATGCTACCATAAACAAAGCAGTCAAGGTATTTGACACTCCTGTTTAGTAAATACTCGTTTATTTCAGTTGTAATACCTAAGTACAATTTGGCTCTTATGATCTACAAGTTACAATGTTATTATTATATTAAAAACTAAGGATACTTCTGTATCTGAACCAAGTCTGTATCCTTTAGGCAGTGTGCTCAAACCCAGCTGCGATATTACAACATATATACGAGCTGAATTAAGCTGACATTTATTGAATGTTAATACCATTATGAATTTAAACTCATTTGAGATGCTAATATTTATTATTCAACGTCGAACCTGTCAATTATATATTATCGATGGCCGTATTTAATTCAGACAAATTGCACGTTACAGCTGATGCGAAAACTGTAATCGATTTTGAAGCGAATGTATTTAGTTAAATTTCATGATTACCACTGAATATAGAAAGAAAAAAGGATTTAAAGATTTAGTACTACCTATACACTCAGCCGTTGCTGGCACACGAATTGTGTTAAATATTATGTTATATATTCTCTATAACTTACTTTTAAAGGGTCAGATTGATCGGCAAGTTTGATCGGAGCTCTAATCGGATCAACGCCAATGCAACAATTACAGCACGCCATTTTCACAATATCTCTTATCACTCTATAAAATGCACTTTTTATTGTTTCTACTTCAGAAATCAATATCACGTATCACAATCAAATAGTTCACTTGATGTTGGGTGTAAATTTAGCATGACTGCCACTTGGTCAGTTCGATACACTTTCGTTGGTTTTTACTTTTTGCTTAAGTTATGGATCAACTTTATTTATGTTTCCTGTTGAATTATAATTTAGGTCCAAGTCAAGTGAACTCGAGTCACTTTCGCTAAAGTTCCCGAATAACTGACACTAGTAGCTCGATGCTCTATTGGTTGTACAATGAGTTAAAAATATCGCTCGAAGATGCGCAGTGCCAGATTTCGTCGCAGCTTTATGGTTGAACATTATTTTAATTTTAATAATTATTTCATTCAGTTTGTTATGTTTGTTATAAACATCGTAAAAATTACATTTAATTGTTGCAATATGTTTCAACATAATTGCAATTTCTAAATTTAGTTTTTACATTGATCTTATATGTAAAATTACTTAATACTCACAATAAAACTAGTGACTCTCTCCTTAGTGTTATTCTAAAAAATATTACTCATAATAGTTAATTCAATCTTTATTAATTGATAATAAAGAATAATTGCTAAAAAATGCTGTACCTACTACTTCTGTTCACACATGATATTCTCTAATAGGAGACAAGCTTTAAATTAGTCAAATGGTGTTTGAGTCTTTTGTTGGTCTATATTCGGAATATTCCATTGTTACTTCTGTAAATCTGTTTAAAAAATAGTTAAGCATGCCATGCTACGTAACTTCTTTCTCAGTCATAAAATCGGACCCTAAGGTATGTTCTATTGACGAACCAAGGTACTCTTCTAGGACCTTACTGATAGTATTTTAAATTCAACTATGACGTCACAAATATATGAGTAGCTAAACATGAATTTATATTTCAGATTTGTTGTGTTAAAAATATAAATATATTTACCGGTTCAAGGAGGCTCTGTTCGTGTAATGTGACGAGCGGCTTCTCTGGCTTGGGCCTGGTGCTGAGGTAGAGGGCTGATGCTGCAGCCACCCCCGTGAGGGCGAGCGCGCCGGCAGACCCCCCTACCATCCATAGGTACTGGTCGATCTCGCTCACTGTCGACAAATACATTTTCATATAAGTTACTTTATTGGTATAGGCAATTATTTGGACAGATGTTGACGGCTGTGAATTTGTTGCTAGCGCTACAGTCTAGTTTTTTTTAAATTAAATAAATTGAAGAACGGGGTGTATTACCTTTTTATAACGATAGATGGCGCATGATAAATGGTATACCTAATATAACAGTCAGTTGCATAGAAAACTTATATTATTTTACGATAATTATGATGTCGCAGTATCAGAATCAGACAACGCTCTTTCTTAATCGTACAATTACGAAGATACATCCCTTAAACGTAGTACAGGTAAAAGTCGGTTGCAAGAGGATGCGTGGTAGGTCTCCGATGAGGAGGACTGACCAGAGTAAAACAGCAATGGATGACCCCCTACATGACTACGCCAGGAAAGCTGCATTGTTAAGCGTGCCGCTGACACTTAGGCATTTAATAGTCATATTTAAATCTTGAACCTCTTAGCAATTGAGGTGAGAAAATAGTTAATGTCCGTTCAGAACATTGTCGGCATCGTCAGCATTATAGAAAAAAAAATCATTTATTTATACAACATTAAAATATGATAAAAAGAAGAAAGTTCTGCGGCGATAGACTGAATGTGACCTAAGTGCCCTAAGCGTATACATATGGCATTTCCGTCAGGTACACATGTAATAATCAAAACTACAATTTAAAAGTACTTAAAACTAAAATATGAAAATAAATAAATATTTAAAATAAAAAATATGCAGACGAACTGTATTGTTAAATGTATTGTAATAAAATCTTCTCGTACTCGTATAAGATAATAAGGAACACAATTTGCTTTGATGGTTCTACAAAATGAAGACTTGCTAATCGTTGTTGAATACATAACAGACTTCTTCCGCAGGGAAAGGAGGAAATACAGAATAGTTCCGCTTGAACCTTTATATCGAATATTGACTCATAACTTGTGCAGATTTGTTGCCACCACCAAAAATTAAGAAAAAGTTTAATAAATTAAGGTTTTTTGACTAGGGTAACAAATAGTTTTAATATTTCATTACAGCCCCTAGAACACAGCGTCCTAGACCTCCACTGTGGGGGATGGACCTTCCAGAACATATATCTAGAGAATTTGGCCTACACTCGCCACGCTGGCCAGACGGGTTGGCAAGGATCTGATATCAATTATTAATGACAATTCATTAAATATTCCACAAGTTGGTATTAGTGGAATCAGGGCCGACGGCTTAACGTGCTCCCCAAGGCACGGGAACGGTGGTGTTGTAAATCTATGACAAATGTGCGTAAGAAAAGTGTATTTCTCATTGATCGAACTGCCATCTTTTTAACTAAAAAGCCCGTTTGCCCCATCGGTCATTGGTTCTGCGACAGATGTGTCCGCCAATTGGCACTTCAGCTTGCTAATTTTGAAAGCTACATATATCAGTGAGTTTAGTTCAACATTTTACAAAGATGTTTGTAAAATTATACTTTACTTATTAAGTGTCATTTTTGCAAATTATAACGTAAATCATTTTCTTCATACTACAACTGTGTTGTGGAAAAAAACGCTAAGTACAAATAAGTAAGATCGCTTCGCATGTAAAACTCATTAGCTTATTCATCACTATCATTACAGTCCCTAGAACAAAGAGTCCGGGACCTCCACTGTTGAAGATGGGCCTTCCAGAAATTCCTGGAGAATTTGGCCTACACTCGTCACGCTGGACAGGCAGGTTGACGAGGGGTTTGTTAGCTTATATTTTATCAGTCAAATTATATGAGTAAGTTTGAGCACAGTAAACAAGAAGTAAACTTTTTCGATATTAGCCTCTGATTAAGATGAATTGTATGACCCTTTACCGTACGCTATTGGTACATGCAAATGTCCGCACAAGGAAATGTCAATTGGACAACTTTCATGCGGCCAGTTCCTGGACTATAAATCGCAGTGTGTTGCTAACGGACTCGTTTTAGAAAGTGGAAACCTGGGAGCGTGCGCAGACCTACAGTCTATTACTTCTAACCAACAATTACCTACTTAATATCTTTGTCTTATGTTGACAGATTGAGGGGATAAATACATTTAATTAATAATAAAAGCTGTAGTAAATTGCTGCAAAAATCTTATCCACCGACCTGCACTAGATGTGGTGCATTATAGCCTGACCATTAAAATTATTTAACAAAAACCAACTCGAAGCAGTTAAATAATATAGACAATGCTAATGTTAATATGAATCATTGAAAAAAAGAAATTAGCAATGAAATAAACTGGACTTTCAACTCTAAATTTACAAAGATGTAAACATAAAATATTGATTGCACAAAGTTCAAGGATACTCACTTGTAGATGCAATTATTTAGAAAGTAACAACCTATATATTTTTACCTTTTTTGTATTATGTGTTGTACTGGAATTAATAAATAAATAATAATTTAAGAAAAACACACACACACACACAATGGACACTGACAGTGAGTCTGGTGTAAAAATTCAAGCGAGCTATGGAGAGGGCTATGCTTGGCATTTTTCTTATGGATACGTTGATATTTGTCAGACAAACGACGTACCTGACATAGCATTTTCTAGAGTGGAGATCACGTACGGGACTATGCAGAGTGGGACCACCCCCCGCCAGACGGATGGATGACTTAAAGAAGGTCGCAAAATACTGCGTGCAGTGGCGAGTTGGGGAAGGCCTACATCCAGCAGTGGAGATACACAGACTGATGATCATGATGATGATGACGATGTATAGAAGTAAAAACCGTATAATAGATTGATTAAAGAAATAAACAACATGTTTTAAGTTAATAACGCTAGTAAACAAGCTACACATCTTAGTAAGATTTTCTTATAGTAGCTATGTTGGCCGATTTCTCGGGATTCTCTCGTGCTTTCCACTGACACACTAACGTTAAAGCAGTCTCACATTTCTACAATATTATACGGTTATTTGTAAAAGTGGGTTTAGACCAAACGAACAATGAGCTTTGATAGGATATAGCAAAAACAATTCATTTTTCATTTTATTGGAAAACAATCAGTTATTAATATCTAATTACTTATTCAAATATATATAAATAGACCATTAATATGTTTTCGCATATAGGTAACAATAAAAGCAAGCGAATAATTAAATAAGTAAGAAAGCGTGATTAGTTTAGATGAGGAAATAATACAAGTAATTATAACATAATAGTTTCATCATTAACGCCCCTAGAACACAGCGTCCCAGACCTCCACTGTTGGAAGACCCTTCCAGAACTTATATCTGGAGAATTTAGCCTATACTCGCCACGCTGCCAGACGGAAAGAATTATGAAATAACAGTTTAGAAATGGAAATAGCAATGTTTTGACAAAGTATTCTTAAACGTAGCCTCAAAGGTTTCTTAGTCAGATTACAGATTAACAGGTCACTGGAATCTGCTAAGCTTTTCGGTTTTCTGCATTTTCTAGGACTCTAGGCGTTCAAGTAGCGTTTTCATCTAGAACCAAGTATCACAGAAATACATTAAAAATCGCGCTTTGCTTACTACGTAAACACGGGCTCTGTGCTCTAGGGACTGTAATAAGAATGAGGATATTAGGATGCATTTACCAAGCAATCTGTATTTAGTTTTTATTGTTTCGTTTACAAGTAACAGCAACATTAAGTTTATAGTCCATTTATAATTCTACTTTACTGTTAAGAATGCAATCTTCAGCAGAAACTAGGTTATTAAAAGGTCGTTTTAGAATGTGCAAGTCGATGGCAGCGAGCCCTAGATGAGGTAGATTGTACGCGATTAACTCTGCGGCTTGGTTTGGACCAACTACTTTTCTATTATTAGAATGATCTTATTTTCTACTAAAAGCAAATGCTATATTATTACTCTATATAATTTCTCTATGTTATTTTTGATTTCTTTTCTGCAGTTGTATTTATTTGTGATGTCTTTTTTATTATTTTATCGTATCTATTGTTTTTTTTTGTCTTTATTTTTATTTTATTGTTGTTCCTGTACTCGTACTTTGCTTTTGAAAAGTTTTTCTTGCACGCTTTCTATTGTAACTATCTGTGAATTCTTGTTATCGGCTTTATAGTATTATTATCTTTCCCATATTTGTATTATAAATATAAATATAAATATAAATATAAATATAAATATAAATATAAATATAAATAAATATAAATAAATAAATATTTTTCAGACAGGTCACACAGCGCCATCTAATTTCCGTGGTAAGCTACAAGGCTTGTGTTACGGAAACTAGATGGTTGATAAACTACATATTATACTTTTTTTTTGTAAATATATACATATTATACATATAAACACCCAGACCGAGACAAATTATACAATGTACAACTTGCCCCCGGTGGGAATCGAACCCACGACCTCCCGAGTTTACGGCAACGTTTGTTACCACTAGACCACGGAGGCGGTCGATAAATAAATAAATAAATTACTGTTTATCTAATGTGTAGAAGTTGCATTTTTATTTAAAATAGTTATCTTAATTATATTAAAATATTACAGTCTATACAATAGTTCCCCTTGTGGTCTAGCTGTTAAATCCGTGTATTTAGAGTCGGAGGTACCGGGTTTGATTCCTGTTTGGAACACAAAAATATTTATTAATGTAAATCATTTAATTTATTTATGATATTTCTCGAGTTTGGTGCGCTGGAGACATCGACAAGCTTGCCACTTGTCATGATTGGCCTATAGTAAATTTGGCTAAATGTGAATCCACTTATTTATAAGCGTGGTTTCTGACCACCCCGAAAGGGAAACAGTCGTGATGATACTTTACTTTACTATATATAAAAAGTATTTCTTTATTCATTTATCTGCTGTTTATACACTACTTACTACTAACGCAAATACGTCTCCAAGTTGATTATTCTGTAGCTGTGGGTGTTCCGGATGTACATATCCAAACACTACACCATAATAAAATACACCACAAAATTACAAAAAAAAAAGCCGCAAGCACCGTTCTAAAACATTAATCCAGTATTTGAAAACCATTATTTTAGTTAACGAGCATAATATTCAATGTAGTTAAATATTGAGAAACTAGTTTGATCTAACGTTGCCCGGGTAATTTATTTATTAATTTCCATGAAAATTTATATTACATTTTATGTCTACACAATACATATTTCACACACAATAGGATAGTGAATAGATGATGAACTAAAATAGAAATATATAGTTATATATATCGGATGTTTTTTAGCTACTAATAATTATGTTTATTACCTAATAATACTCGTATTAATTAGATAATCATTACAATAAGAATTTTGTGTGTAAATATTATTTAATTACTGTTGTTTTTTTTTTACACCTTTGTACATATAAAGACATCGCACTGTCGTGTAAGGATGTATTTGTTTTTATAGCCACATTTGCAATTTAGTATCATCTTCACGACCATATCCCTTGCATGGTGGTCAGAAACCACGCTTATGAAGAAGCCACGCCAGAAGCCAGAAGAACCACGCCTTTTTTAACGAAGCGGATTCAGATTTAGCCAATATTATTATAGACCCTTCATGACATGTGGCAAGCTCGTTGATGTCTCTAGCGTACCAAATTCGAGAAATAACACAAATAAATTAAATAATTTAGTCCCGACCCGGAATCGAACCCGGAACCTCCGAGTCTAAATCCACGGACTTAACCGCTGGACCACGAAGGCTCATCAAAGTTCCCAATGTTTCAGGTATACCAAGATACGATTCATGAGAAGGTGGTTAAGCCTCTTAACAATATCATGTCCCATAACTAAAAATGGTCTTTGCAGCAAGACTCAGCATCGGGTCATAAAGCTCGATCCACTCAAGCGAACGTTTCTGAGTCTTCAGACAGGCCGCCATCTAGTCCAGAACTTACTTCACTTGATTATAATTTATAATCATTAGAGCATGCTCTAAACACCATGATAATTTGGAATCTCAAAACATTCCATAAGATTGGCAGTGACAATTTTTCCCATGGAGAACGAGCGTGTTTCAATCGATAACTGGCTAAAACGTTTTTTCATAAAAATGTATTACGGCCAAAGGAGATCATTTTTAATGAGATTAATTTTAAAAAATATATTTTATTAATATACGCACACTGCAGTAATATTTTATGTAATAGAAAAAATTAAGACAATGCTTTCCTTGTAACAATATTTATTGTTAGACTAGGTATAGTACTTATTATGCTATGTGGAGCCATTTAAAAAGTGTGAATACACCAGTTTTTGAAATAATGTCTGGGTAGTTGCTTAACGGTGGTGGCTCGGTTATAAGAACGCTTTCCTTAACATCCTAAAGAGGTGGGTTCGAACCCCGGCATGTACCAATGAGAAATTTAATTTTCTTACGTATTTATTTATTACATAGTAATACGTATTTATAATAGTTACGTATTTATTTATTAGTCATAGAGCACGTTAAGCAGTCGGTCCCGGTTCCACTAATCTTTACGTTCCTCTCATAACTCTCTTCTTTCTATCCCTTCGCATAATTCTAGTTTTATTAACTTCGCATAATTCTAGGCGCTGTGTGACCTGTCTGGAAATATTTATTTATTTTATTTATTTAAAACTCGTTTGTCATTGTCGCCATTAATTTGTGGAACAATTTGCCTCTTAGCATCAGGCAGGTAACCACCAGATCGCTATTTAAAAAAATGGTCTATTCGCATGTATGTAGGTTTACTACGATATTACGATACTATGTATTAGTACGAGTATATTATATATATTATACATCTAGTTAGTTATTAAATATTATTTTTTATTATCCTTTATTTTTGCACCTACTTTTCAGTAGTGTTTAAAGTTATCCCAATGGTTGGCTATGATAAAATGTCTTGCGGCATTAAAGCCCGCCTTTGTCTTTGTGCAATAAAGTATTAAATAAATAAATAATACGAACTTGTGGAAACGTTAATAAATTGTGATTAAAAAAATATTACATCAGACCCTCGCCAACATCTCCCACAGTCCTAGACCTCCAGGACTCTCGTGTTCTAGGGGCTGTAATTAAATGAAGTTGCTTAAGTTGCTTGACAGGTAGATTATTCCACAAATTAGAAAAACAACTATGAAAGAGAGACACAAATGAAGACACAAGAGTGGGAGTTGTGAGAAGATGCGAAGGGACTTTAAACATTATCATAGAAAGTTTTGAATTTGCATGGTTGTAGTAGCAGTTATGTATGCTTTTATCAAACCGGACAACTATCTATTTAGCTATGTACATAATTGTATTGTTAATGACTTCGAAGGTCGGTTCGTTGACCTGGATGTTGGCAGCCGATTTCCAAAGCTCAAACCTTGCGATCTAATTTCCTTTCATTTCTAATTCAAGCAGCGTGACAAGCCCGACCCTTCAAGGGCTATGTGATTGTCGTTCGAATTCGGCCCATTAAAATAATTCCTTCTTGTTGTTTATCAATTTTATTGTGCAATTTATAATTTTATATTAATGGATATGTTCTATTCCTAATCATTATGGCTAAGAATGATTGTAACAAATAAATCACCTTCATCCATAAAATACCTGCTCAGTAGTCTAGCGGATAAGTTCGTGGATTTACTTTCAGAGGTACCGTGTTCGATTCATTGTTGGGACTTTTTTTAATTTATTTGTGTTATTTCTCGAATTTGGTACGCTAGAGACATCAACGAGCTTGACACTTGTCAAGATAGGCCTACAGTAAGATTAGCTGGTAGAAGATGCCCCACGGCATAAAGCTCTCAAAACCTACTGTTAAGATGCTTAACTTCGAACAATAAGTTTTTTTTATATTTATTATATTATTTCAGGTTAGTGTGTTAATAATATTTTGTAATGTTCTACTTACAGCTATTGCACTGGTTCCACCATATTTTCTTCTCTCTCTCTTCAGTCTTCTTGGTTTCAGTCTTCGTTAATTTCTTTTGTATTTTGCGACATTTTTCCTTAACACTAAACTCAGTCTTCACATTTTCACCTTCACACACAACTTTGTCCTTCTTTGCAGTAAACCCGAACTTTCCGCTTCCCATTTTAGTATTTATTATTTCACATCTAACACAAATGGTTCGTGCAACGCATCCTAGGCGTGTGTACTAGTATGTACCAGCGTTGTGCTAAAACTCTCGGCTCTTTCATTACCCGATAATGTAGCCACAATCGCTCGGAGATTGCCGTAAAGATATTGTTGCGAAATGAATTGAATCCATAAAACTAAAAGGTTTTATTAAGTTATCTGAGCAGTCACCTCGGCCTTGAAAAGTTCATTAACGTCGATCGCAGCTGATATCTGAAATAATCGACTATTCTGATCCCTATGTTTTACTTATCTCGTATGTTCATTGAACTGCTTATTAAAATTGAATAGATAAGTGCAGACAAGGAAGAAAATAAATAGTCAATTACATTACAACAACAATGTTATCTTTCATTTGTTGTAGACCTTTTTTTAAATCCGATTAATGATTGTGCTCTTTACGCCGCCCTGTTGCATACCTCTCGATCGTTCAATCCAATATTTTGAAAGATTTTTCAAGTCCGAGTGTAATTTTATTTATTTATTCATTTACATATTCCACAGCTGTCTTTTACAAATAAATATTTACATTCAAATGTTTATTTAACACCTAGCCAATTACGGAATAACATTATTTTCACTAAACATATAGTACGAACGGATTATAAACAATTTTAACTACTTACTTAAAAAATAAATATAAAAATAAACGAGACAATATTAAAAATATACTACGCATATATATTAAGTGTATATATGAATTTGTATTGACAGTGTAGTTGTAATATGTAATTTAAGAAATGTAGTGTATCACCTTTCTAGGAAATAAAATTAAGGACATTTTGAACATACATATATTAATCATATCGCAGGTTAAAATCTTAAGTGACCTTTTATATAATTGTATGTCTTTGCTTATAGTATGACAATGCGTCTTTACAGCAGCTATTATCTTAACTGACATTTATATTCTTATAATTGTGTCTGTCTTAGCTTATAGTGTGACAATGCCTATCTACAGCAGCTATAATTTTAGGCGTTATTTTGTATTTTGAATTTTGTTATTTTATTGTCTTCCCAAATGATGGTTATCATGTACTGCTCCAGGTACACCAATATGTACTATAAAATGATATTGCAATATATTAAATTTGTAAAAATTTACGTGTAAAAGTGCATAGGTAATACTCCTTTTGTTGTCCTATGCCTACTTGCAAAAATGTATGAGTTTTATTGAATTGAATATAATTAAACTGCCCTCGTGGTAAGCGGATAAGGCCGTAGATTGAATCGCGGAGGTGCTGCGTTCGATTCCTGGCCAAGAACAGAAAAAGTATATATTTAATTTATTTGTGATATTTCTCGAGTCCCGACATAACAAACAGTAACATTTAACAATGACCTTACATCTTGTCAATTATATATTAGTATTAGTAAAATAAAGGAAAATCGTTATTAACGTTATTTTCTCTGTCCAAAATAATATGAAATTGAAAATATGTCCAAAATTTCCGTAATTTTATTTTATAGATAATAAAGGAAAGGCTCCGATGGTTTGGGCATGGGCAGACCAAGACTCACCTTTAACGAAAAATATAATAATAATAATATCTTTATTCATTAAAAAAGTTACAAGATATGAAAACAATAACATATTTCAATATGCACTATGGTACAGAAAAACAGACATTTGCAGCCGAACTAAGTCTATATGTATAGGTCTGTCCGTCGGCAGTCAACGCCCAGACAGACACCCTTTTAAATATATTATTACTTTTTATTACAAAATAAAAAAAGAAACAAAATGTACACAAAAAGAAAAATAAAATTAAAATTAAAAATTGTGTGGTTGAGATATAAAACAGTAGCTGAAGGTGCTCTAAAGAGCCTTCGAAACAGAAGGGTATGTATGATATATGAAAACTTGTAAGCCTTTTTTTGGACTTGGTGTTCGTTTTTATAACACACTCCCAAAGAAACTAACTAGCTTGTGTTTAGATAAACTAAAAATTCATGTCAAACGTCGACTTATAGGCAAGGCCTATTATAAGATAAATGATTTTATTAGTGACAAAAATGCCTGGTAGATGTGCAAATGTATATTATTAATATATTTTGGACACCTTTTACTGTTGGTGTATGTTTATATTTAGGTCAATTCAATTGTATTGTAATAAATTTAAATTAATTATATAATATATAATTAAATTTTAAATAATTATAACAATGTAATGTGACAATACAAAAGAGCCCGAGAAGGCCAAATTGTAATAAATGATTTGACTTTGGCTTTGACTTTGATAAGGTTGATAAATGTCGACGAAGCGAAGAGTACTCGTATGTGGTGATCGCGACAAATGGCGCTCAGTGATCTGTGATTACCCTGCAAGGGAACTGGCGTGAAGATAAATGTATCATTTGTTTTTTACCAATTTAGTTGCTAGATATTTTTGAACAGCTGCTATGTTCAAATTTATTTTATGTTTTGTTTTGTGGTAATTCTGCTTAGTATTTGTACACTGATTATTTTGCCTTTCTTGAATAAATAAATAGAACTGAATGTTGGTTGTAATTTACATGTATATTGGCTGCATTTAATTGCCTGCGAAATCAAAGCTCTAGTTCGTTAGGTATTTACCTATACCGTATACCGAGTGCAATTGAAAACTTTGTAAACATGAAGGTTGTGTGACATTTTGGTGCATAAGATATTGTGTAATTGAATGGACAAATTAATGTATATTTAATTAATATAAAATATAGTAAAGTAAAGTATCATCACGACCGTTTTCCTTTCCAACCACGCTTATAAATAAGCGGATTCACATTTAGCCAATTTTACTATAGGCCAATTATGACAAGTGGCAAGCTCGTCGATGTCTCCAGCGTACCAAACTCGAGAAATATTAAAAATAAATTAAATGTAGGTATTTATTTACATTAATAAATATTTTTGTGTCCCAACCAGGAATCGAACCCGGTACCTCAGAGTCTAAATCTACAAACTTAACCGCTAGACCACGGTGGCAGTTTTATAATAATTAGTTCATAAAAAATATACTTTAATTTATATATACATATATCTTCACGTCCGTTCCCTCGTGGGTTATAACAGTTGAGCGTCAGTTGTCACGATCACCACATACTATTTTGTTTTGTCGACATTCATCAATCTTTTACACATTCTTTTTATTTCGTACACTCTTATAATTCATTTAATTTAACATAAAAGAGTCGGCGAAGCGAGTTTTTGTGACTGTAAGGCATTCTTAGTATTCATTCGCATTTTTTTGTCAGTAATGTTCGATAGCGGATTATATTTTATTTAACGTTATTTATTATTAACGTATTTACGAGTAACTTGACATTATGACAGTTTATATGTAGTTGCAGTTGAAGATTTATTAAATCGGCATTAAGAACTACTTATGATCTATTATTGTTGAAATAATTAATTGCACTTTACTTAAAAATAAGTACAAATTCGAAATTAAGGCCATTTTTCTAACAGCTAACCTTTGGGAGAGTGAGACAGTATGTGGGGTGCAATTTTAACCAATAAACTACAAAATAGTATGTATACCTATACTACATAAATACTCATCTATATATACATGATTTATACTTTGTAATGTCAGTTATTAAAGTCTGATTATAATTGTTAACATTTCTAGACCTCGCGTATAAAAAAAATGTTCTGTTTACACTTATCTATTTTCTAATTGATATACGGTATAGGTGTACAGTGTAGGTCTGTTTAGTTAATCTGCGAGCGAAATGCCCAGAGGCATCGTTCGTTAGTGACCCAATTACTGTGTACTGGATGGATGCAATCTGATGCACCAACTAAGCAAATCACATTTCCAGGGAATACGTCAAAATGAAACTGGCGTTGTGTATAAACAAACATCTCAATTTATAGGAAAATAATCGCGGCGAACGAGTGCCTCAAGTCTACTATGAGGCCCCACGGTGAGTCGGGCCGACATACGAAATCCGTCTTTAATCTTTTTTTTATTTATATTTTTTTTTTATAATAATTACATATTAATTGTTTTGGTAAAGATTTTTTTATAATTGATTATTGCTATTTAACTAAACTGCCTCCGTGGTCTAGCGGTTAAGTCCGTGGATTTAGACTCGGAGGTACCGGGTTCGATTCCTGGTCGGGACACAAAAATATTTATTAATGTAAATAAATACATTAAATTATTATTTAATTAATTTGTTATTTTTCTCGAGTTTGGTACGCTCTGGAGACATCGACGAGCTTGCCACTTGTCATGATTGGCCTATAGTAAAGTTGTCTAATTGTGCATCCGCTTATTTACAAGCGTGGTTTCTGACCACCACGAAAGGGAAACGGTCGTGATGATACTTTTATTGCTATTTTTCTCTGTCTAAAATTAGGTATATGAAAGTAAAAAAATATACATAATTTTCGAAATTTAATTTCCTATAAACTAGTTAATAGTCTATAATTCTTAAGGTTCACTCGGACTTGAAAAAAATTTAGATATTGGATTGTGCGAATGAGAGGGATGCAAAAGCGTTAAAACCTCTTAATAACAAAACATTAGGAAAAAGTTCCGCTACTCGAACATAGATGGCGCTATTCTAGATGTACACAATTGTAGTCTTAGCCCAAATCATAAGGTTGCATTGGGTCCATCCATTACTTAGTAGACATGTATGTTTTTAAAAGCATGTACTTTGGCCCTGGCAGACCAAGACTTGCCTGTCACGATCAAATAAATAAAACATTAGCTGAAGGTGCATTAATAAGCCTTCGAAACAAAAGGGCATCTATGAAGAGGTTGATAAATGTCGAAAAAGCAGAGGTATGTCGTGATCGTGACAAGTGGCGTTCAATTGTCTCTGCCTACCCCGCAAGGGATTTGGCGTGAAGATATGTATGTATGTATGTATGTTATTCTATTGATAGAAACAAATAACTTTTTCTTAGGAACTATATGTCGGAAGTGACAATTATTTTGGATTTTCCATTCAAAATGTTAATTCCAAAAACGCGTTTTTATTTAACTTATAAATTATAGATGTATTTGTATGCATAATGTGTAGTATATTATAATTAGTTAAGTAACTTATTAACTGTGGTTATTAACTTCGACCGCCTCCGTGGTCTAGTGGTAACAAACGTTGCCGTGAACTCGGGAGGTCGTGGCTTCGATTCCCACCGGGGGCAAGTTGTACATTGTATAATTTGTCTCGGTCTGGGTGTTTATATGTATATATAAAAAAAAAAAAAAAAGTATAATATGTAGTTTATCAACCATCTAGTTTCCGTAACACAAGCCTCGAGCTTACCACGAAAATTAGATGGCGCTGTGTGACCTGTCTGAAAATATTTATTATTATATTATTACTGTATGATTTTTATTTTTTATTTTTCATCCTGTCTATCTTATCATCACCTTACTCGATCCCAAAGGTTAACAGGTAAAGAATGCCTACTGGCATTATAGCTCGCCTCTGTACTATTTTTAAGTGCATTGAATAATTTAAATAAATTAAATTGCCAATTTGTAAGGAAAAGACAAAACATGTGGTTTCGTAGATAAAGTTGTTTGTTTCTATCAATAGATTAACATTAGTCTAAAATAAGACCATACAAAATCAACCCGGTATATAAAAGTATATAAAAGTTTTGCTAGTGGACTTTAGGTGGCGTAAAAAATAATTTAACGGACATTTTGTATAAAAATATCACCAATGTCTGTTCTTTCTTATACTTGTCTTAGTGGCATTTAAACTTGCTCAATATACTTAAAACTAGAATGTGTAAAATATAATACCAATCGAGTCAAGAGTTGTTATTCTATGACTGTGACAAATCGCTATTAAGCCCCTGAACACCCACGTACGGTGGTACTTCACATTGCTTCGCCAAGGAGCTTATTTCTCTAAAACAATAGCTGTAAGGTTGTAAATTATTTGCAGCAGAACCATTTGCATGCATTTGCGTTAACATTCCTCGCCATTCAATTCTGACATTTCTCTTTGGTTTTATAGACGGGTTAAAGTTTTAAGGCTTTAGCTGAACGAATGCGTAAATAAATACAATAACGTGATGTGTGACGCAGAACAAATAAAATAACATTATTTAACTTGTATGGGGATTTGGGCTAAATTGTATATATATTCCAAAAGACCTTGTATTATATCTATATAGACATATGCATACTAATATGTACACAATATTACATATAATAATAATATAATATATAAATAATAATAAATTCGTTTATTTCAAACCACTAGGATTCATATTTTTAAAAATTAGAAACTACAGATAAAGGTGGCTTAATTGAACTATAATATAGTACATACTATAAATATTTGAGTATTATATACACACACATACATATAATATCTACTTACACTGTGAGGCACTATTTAAATAATGTGAGTATACCATATTTTTGAAAAGTGATCGGTTGGGCACTTGACAAATTTCTACCGGCAAATTGGCATTTGACAGGCAACGCCGTATCAAACAGCTAGTTAAATATATGAATGGATTGATCCGTATATATACGTGTTTCCGATTTGCTTATTAATTTATACCGTGAGTTATGCTTGACTATAAATAACAGTTTATACTCGTGACAAATTTAGACAGCCAAGATTTTGCAGCTAAATTGAGTCTTATGTTTTTGGAACTAAGAGTAACTACAAATAGTTAAAGAACTAGGTCAGTATCCAAATGACTAGTTAGGATTTAGAATTATGGCTTAAAATCAAACAGTTTCTGTTTGGTGTTTTTCAATAACAGTCGGCAAATATAGATTTGATTGGGTGTAATCATTATTAAGTACTTCTTTGCTGTAGAGTTGCGCATAGTAGTTCCTAAACTCATTTTAGATTTTCTCGAGTTTGGTACGCTGGAGACGTCGACAAGATTGCCACTTGTCATGATTGGCCTATAGTAAAGTTGGCTAAATGTGAATCCGCTTATTTATAAGCGTGGTTTCTAACCACCCCGAAAGGGAAACTGTCGTGATGATACTTTACTTTATTAAATACAAAACTACGAGGAATTTAAAAAATATTTCAACGGAGTTGATATTGTTTTACTAAAACGTATATTTATGCAACACGTAAGCAAATTTGTGGGTTGTTTTTGGTGTAATAATAAAAATAATATTAAGGCACGGGTATAGTTCCCTCACATAAAGAGGCCGCTGAGCGAACAATAGCCTAGTATTTCGTGCACGATTTTACCCATGCGCAAACACATTCCCTCCACTGTCGCTCAGCGGCCTTTTCATGTGACGGTAACAATATCATGCAACTTAATTTCAAGGTTTGGTAAGTTTCCGATAGTAACCCGTTATAAATGTTTAAAGCCCAAAATGTTTCCGGTATCGGTACGCTGGACGTAACGGAACTTTTGGCATTTCGTTTTGGTTCACGGAACAATCAAATTACCAGATTGACACCATCATTGTTAGGGTTGGCGAGCTATAAGCCGTATTTAGCCATATTGCCTAACCGATGCCGATGTGAAGTTAGCGGCCAAAAGTTTTCTGCTAACTTACAACTAACTAACACTTTTCTTACGTACATTTGTCATAGATTTACAACACAACCGTTCTGATGCCTCGCGAGCACCACAGAGAGCACGTTAAGCCGACGGTCCCGGTTCCACTAATACCAACTTGTGGAATCGTTAGTAAATTGTCATTAAAAAATACATCAGACCCTCACCAACCCGTCTGACCAGCGTGGCGTGTGTAGGCCAAATTCTCCAGATATTTCAGTCTGAATCGAACCCGGTACTTCCGAGTCTAAATCCACGGACTTAACCGCTAGACCACGGAGGCAGTTAAGAACAAATTAATTTAGCAATAAAGCTAATATAGTTCCGTTGCTTTTGACTTCCATCGAGTTAGGCCTAACTGTTTGTGTTTCCGTGTCTTAAAAAACTCGACGACCTTATCAAAACACGCAAAGCTTTAGGTTCACTGACCCCACTCTCGGTTACTTAGTACAATCGACTGTTGTTAAAATACAATCGATTTGTTATTACTAATTGTTATACAACTTTAAAATGGTTTACAAACATAACTACTTGTATAGGTACGTTAAGTGTACAGCCTGAATTTGACAAGGTCAAATATTCATCTACAAAGAATAGCGAGAAAGGAATCTCAGGGCCAATTATGATAAAAACTAAATTGTCCGATGATACGGACAATGGACATGGGGAGAGAGCGCAGGGCGCTGTCGGTGAGAGGGAATTTGCTCGCACGCAGATTCGCTCGTTGCTCGGCGGATGTCGAAATATCACTGATTAAGCAGTACTCGAGCAGTCTGTGGACGAAATTCACCCGCCGGGTAGCCAGCAGTATAACGTGTTCAGGATAATGCTGAGGCTGCCGCGCTTCTGGAATATTCGCCAAAGCTCGTACCGTCGGCTTTTCGGCGATTATTCGCAAGAAAGCCGCTTATTTTTTCCAACGCGTTCGGGGAACAGTAACAACAGTATCCTGGACAATTGATGCCGCATCAAACGGCTAGTTTTAACAGTAAACCTGCTGTCAGCTGGACCGTTTTAATTAGTTGGTGGTTGCCGTGCGAATGGAGAAATTTACCGTTTATATACTCCGGTTGGAATGCTATCACGACAGGTTGGTGACGTATTTTGGGGTCTACTCTCAACGTACTATGGAACGAAATTTCAGCGACCCGTCAAACGAATATTAGGTTTTTGATTTGCGAAAAAAAAAGCAGAAAGACTTCAGAATCAAAAGGCAATAAGATTTACAACACCACCGTTACCGTTCGGAGAGCACGTTAAGCCATCGGTCCCGGTTCCACTAACTAGTAGAATTGTTAATACCTAAATTGTCATTAAAAAAATGTCATCCATGCCCCGATTCTCGCGCCTCGAAATGCATGTCCGCTCGATTGAAACTGACAGATTTCTTTGGAGATCTGTCGCTTTTCATTCGAATATTTTAAACCGACACGCAAGTCAAAATCGCCAGAATTAGGCCCCAGACCCTCGCCAACCTGTCTGGCCAGAGCGTGGCGAGTGTAGGCTAAATTCTCCAGAAATTTCTGTAAGGCCCATCCCCAATAGTGGATAAGTGAATAGTCTAGGACTCTGTGTTCTACACTGTTTTATATTTTTTAATATTTAACCTACTGTTTTGAATAAATTAACTGTACGATAATATAAAATCTTTTTGGATTGATCTAATATTCTATAATACTGTAATTTTATGTCCAAGTTATAAGTGATTTTTGTGAAAATAAATACGTAGTTTTTATGTTATATTCCAGAATCTAACAAACGTTTAATTATTTTTTTCATTTCAATTCTACGTAATTTCATGGTAGACCCAATCAATATTAATCTAAAAAAATCCATGACATCTCTGAATGACATAAAGCTTTTATAGCGGTTTATAACAGGATACTTCCATTAGCAGAACTATTTTTTTATTTATCTACAAATAAAATAATAGCTATGAAGTAGTTTACGCGGCCGGCGTTGCCTGTGTAAATGGTGAGTGAAAAAAACATTGCGGTTGCTCTAGTGTCACATGTCATATTTTTAAATATGTTGTCGTTATGTCCAACCCAAAGTCAAATATCTTCAGTAACTTATTAAAGACATTTGTGACAATTCATTATTTTGAATGAAATTAAAAAAAAAAAATTTGGAAGAGAAGCGAAAAATAAAAGTATCATTACGACCGTTTCCCTTCCGGGTTGGTCAGAATCTTATAAATAAACGGATTCAATAATAAATTAAGAATTCATTTTATTTATTCAAGTTAATCAATAATATTGTGTCCCGACCAGGAATCGAATCCGGTAACTCCGAGTCTAAATCCACCGACTAAACCGCTAGACCACGGAGGCAGTCGAAAACGAATTTGAAATAATAAGTTAATTTTAAAGAAGAAAATCTAACAACCAAAATAAATAATAAAAAAATACAAAAATGGAACACTAATCGGTGTGCTACAATTGAAAAACAAGCGCAAAACAGCGAAAGGACACTAAAGTATGTTACAAATGTCGGCATAAAAAAATAATGCTAAACATTGTTGGGCATTCTGGTCACGGCATCGACTGTACATACATCTACCTATAGTTTATGTCAATTGAATTTGTATAACACCAAAATAATGAAAACATTTCGAATTACTTCATTTATTATTTTCATATATTATTACTATCATTCATTTTTTATAGGGGACTTGGGCTAAATTGTGTTCATAATATATGCATTTTTAGTTAAATTATTACAATTAGGATAACAATATTACAATTAGGGTAGAAAAAACCGTTTATTTTATATAATTTAGGTATGCATAATGTTTAAAATATCATTATGACAACTCTAGTAGGACTTGATTGATACTAAAACTATATATTATATTTTCCAAATAACTGAATTGCACAGTAATTTATAGTAAGTAAGAGCAGTGGCGGCTTGGTTGTAAGAACGCCTTCCTTAACATTGTAAAAAGGTGGCTTCGAACCCCGGCATGCAATAAGAAATACACTTTTCTTATGAATATTTGTCAAGTAACAACACAACCGTTTCCGTGCTTAACGTACTCGTTAATCCATTGGTCCCGGTTTAACCAATACTAAATTGTGGAATCGTTAATAATTTTTCATATAAAAAAAATATCAGACCTTTGCCAACCCTTCTAGACAGCTGCAGCGTGGTGAGTGTAGGCCAAATTTTCCAGACATATCTGGAAGGCCCATCTTCAACAATGGAGCTCTAGGACTCTGCTAGGGGGCTTTGTTGATGATATAGTAAAAATTGCTCTTATCAATAAAAGTTTAGAAAATACTATCACATTTATGTAAATCATTGCACACCATAAGAAGTAAAAAAGTACAATCATTTATTTAATTTATTTGTGATATTTCTCGAGTATGGTACATTAGATACAACGACGACCTTACTACTTGTCACAATAAGCCTCTGCTTAAGGGATACAGTCGTCATCATATTTAAAAAAAAATAATTAGAAGTTTAAAAAGAGAAGTTAATGTTTTATTATTTTGCATATCATAATAATATATACTATAGCGTTTGTAATTTAAGCTGCGTTTGCGCATGTAAAATATAACAAGTCATGCGAATTATTAACACGTTGCAATAATGTGTTTAATTGGAATTAATTAATTAGTAACGTTATTTGGTAGTCAACAAAAAAAATCAATCAACAGTAATTAAGCTAAAATTACAAATTTAATAAAATAAACACTTTTTAATTATTACGACTAAATAAACCTGCAAAAGCAGTTAAAATCGCTTTACAAAAATAGTCAGGCCGTGTCAGCTTTACAATCTAATAATAAAAATATGTATGTCCATAAATATAAATTTGTGGCTATAAAAAGGTCGTATCAGCTTATAATTTAATAATTATAATATTTATGTTCATAAATATAAATTCGTGGCTGTAAAAAGTATATAAAATAAGTGTGTGATGTTATTACTGTTGGCTACCCTATTATAAATAAATAAAAGAGGCTGTGTCAGCTAATAATATTTATGTCCATAATTATAAATTCGTGGCCTAAAAGTAGAATCATAATTAAGAATTTCAGAATGTCCTGCAATAGGAACTTTCCGCGTCTCTTGTGCTAAGCCTGCGTTTACCAAAACAAATTGAATAACATTCCGTGACGCCACGCACGTAGACACCCAGTCTAGCAAAGGCCATAGGATTAGATGTACCTTCGTAATGGTCGTCATAGACCTAAACTTAAGGACCAGCCAACCTATTTATTTATTTCATCATCTCATCATTACAACTCCTACAACACTTACCCCTCCACGGTTGGAGATGTGCCTTACGCTGGCCAGACGGGTTGGAGATCGGACCGTCTCTCCGAGGCACATGCCGGGGTTCGAACGCGTATCTTTTTGGATTTTAAGAAAAACGTTCTTACTCGTACAACTGAGCTATTTAAATTCAACAATATCAACGCACTATTTATTTATTTATTATTTGATAATTTTAAAGTCATTGCAAATACTTGTAGATGCACAATATTTGTAAGATGCCACGAGACAATTTCAAATTTACACTGGTAATATTTATAAACTAACTGAACATTAATTTGTATTGATTTAAGTAACTATCTCTGTGGTCTAACGGTTAAGTCAGTGGATTTAGACGCGGAGACACCGGCTTCGATTCCTGGTCGGGACACAATAATTTAATTACTTTATATTTGTCTTTTATCATAATGGGCCTATAGTAAAGTTGGCTAAATGCAAATCGGCTTATTTAAAAGCGTGGTTTCTGACCACTTCGAAAGGGATACGGTCGTGATACATTAATTTAAGTGCGTGTATGTATGTATGGTTGTCCGTCTTTCACACCTACAATACTAAATTGATTTTAATGAAATTTGGCCACCAACATGTACAATTTATATACATACATATCTTCACGCCAAATCCCTTGCGAGGTAGGCAGAGACAATTGAGCGCCACGATCACGACATACCTCTTTCGCTTCTTCGACATTCATCAACCTCTTTATACATGCCCGTTTGTTTCGATGGCTTTTTAATGCACCTTCAGCTATTGTTTTATTTATTTGATCGTGGTAGGTAAGTCTCGGTCTGCCAGGGCCTCTTTTACCCACGACTTTCGCATTATATATCTGGTTCGTCAATCTCTCTTTACTTATCGTTTCAACATGTCCGAACCATCAAAGCATGCCTTTCCTTATTTTTATTACTATGCTTTCTTTAATATAAAAAGCTATATATGGCCAATGTGTTACTTATAAAATATACAATATACATATATATTTATTTTCGGTTTTGTAATAAATAAATAATTATTTCGCCTTTACGCCAATGTATACGGAATCGATTTAAATTGGCAGATTATAATGAATATATATTTTTTTCTTTGATTTTCTTTATAGTTTTTTATATAACTCAGTAACAAAATAGTAATGTGCCCGGTCTTTTTGACAATGTCTATGCTAGTACTTATGTGGTTTGAATAGAACAACGGTTCCTATAGTATCACAGTCGAAGCTGACCTACAAACGCACAATGGCTATCAAATTTCTGCCATAGATCGTACTTGAAATCATGACTTATGTACGAGTACCTGATTGGTTGAAAAATCGAATTACCTATAATAATAATATTTTTATTGTTCAATACGTAAATAAATGCAGGCACATGGCGAGCTTAATGCCGTAAATGTATTTCCTACCAAATAAATCAAATCAAATCAAATATATTTATTGTGATATAAATACATATTTTTATAACATGCTAAGAGTGAAGTAAGTAATGTGTCTGCACACTTCGCGAGGTGACCCCGTGCTAAAGTTGAGCATGATTACGCTATCCTTACTAACACACCAAAATTTTAATGTGGTAACGTTTAGTTTATAAATAAAACAAATTATCTCTCATTTTGGAATAAAATAAGAGATAATTTTCAATAGGTGGTTGGCGGACTGATGGTGGTAATTTGCCCAGTCTGCCGGGGCGGGGAAGTATCCACTGTTCGCGCTGATAAACCCAGTAAAGTGTTTCCACACGTTTCGGGATCAGGCACAAATTGTCGTCATGCCCAGTCAAGCCGGCATAGTGTTAGGGACTGATGTTAGTCTCATTCATGGACCTCGCGCGCCACTTACCATCAGGTGGGCGCAAGGTCACAAGTACCTACTAGTATAAAAAAAAGTACATTCAAATGTTTACTTAACACGTAGCCAATTACGGAATAACATTATTTTCACTAAACACATAGCACAAACGGATTATAAACAATTTTAAAATACTTAAAAAACTTAAAAAAAAGAGACTATATTAAAAATTTCTATGTACGCATCATTATGTTAAGTGTATGGACAGTGTAGGTGTAATATGTAAGTGTGAGTGAGTGTATCTTCTTAAACTTAAACAATGGGCTGGGCCATATTTGGGCCAAAGGCTACTAGCAGCAATGCCAATGAACGTGGCAATGCTGCTTGTATCCTTGGCACTTTGCCCATTGGTAGCAATTTGGAGCAATTTTTTAAATTAATAATATTTTATTTTTGTTTCAGTTGTAGCTGTATTTTTAATGATGAAGTAGTTTTTTTTATTAATAGTAATTTATATGTTATTAAAGTTTAGTTTTTAGTTTACATAAACAACTTATTATAAATCACTTATTTTATTTCATTATCATTGTATTTTTTTTACTCTTTTGGGGGTTTTTTGTAATTATAGTTAATAAGCAAATCTGTGGAACAACCTACCCTCAGATATGTAATTTATATTTATGTATATATTTCTTAGTTTATATAGTATTATGTATGTATTATAATATCTATTATCTTATAATAGTAATAAATTATTTCTTAAATATCATGTCTTCCTAACCCTGTTATAAACGATCTTAATCACAAAGGAGTTTTGTACAATAAAAAAATGATATTTTATATTATTAGATATCCGATTCGCGACAAATAGATATATATTTTTTAATGTCTTTTTGAATAGATCCCAATAACTGTAAATATGTATACATACATATCTTCACGCGAGATCCCTTGCGGGGTAGGCAGACAATTGAGCGCCACTTGACACGATCACGACATACCTCTTTCGCTTCGTCGATGTTCAGAAACCTCTTCATATATGTCCTTTAGTTACGAAGACTTTTATTGCATTTTTAGCCAGTGTTTTATTTTTTTGATCGTGATATGTAAGTCTCGGTCTGCCAGGGCCTCTCTTACCCACAACTTTAAATAAACATAATACTATATAGTATTTAAAAAATAATAAAGTAGTTTAGTTTAAGTAGTATTTGAATTCTTCATTGTATAATCTTTTATTTGCATTATCCTTTTACATAAAATTTTGTAATGTCCCTAAGGTTGACCGAGTAAGAATGTCTAGCATGTGCATGGTAGGCACATGGCATGAAAAATAATCTAGGCATGTATGAGTATATTATTTAAATAAACTAACACCCTTATTAAAACAGGCTTACCGGCATAATAAAGAGCACAATCAATTAGTAGAAATCAAATTAACATAATCGAGTATAAAACAATAGAATAGAAATCACTAAGTACCTAACACTCGTGTTTTTTTATTGTCGATTTAATTATTTTTTTGACATCACTTGTCACTTTTGTTTAGGTTTGTGCGCGGGAGTTGCGCGCGCCGCGGTTGCTGTCCGGAGCCACAATGCCTCAACTTTTCATTGCAAGCCTCAAGCGTCCTACTACTAAATCACCTCTCTCTTTTGACATTTTCATCTTGTGCAGTGCAGAATCGAGATTTGTTTCGCATGAGGAGAGAATTTATAACTGATTTAGTTAATTGTTATATAAACAATACACGAATTATTAATTATCAATTTATGTGTGTGTTATATTATTATAGGGTGTTTTAGAATGTTTATTGTTTACGATACTAAATAAAAAAACAGTTTGTACATTTTATTTGTAAAACACAACTTTACGAGTCGCGTCGTTGATGTACAGAGTTTAAGAGTTAGTGAGAAGCCAGATTGCCCTATCATGGGCATACTCGCATATATGTATGTATCCAGTGCTTCAGGAGGGCAAGGCGAATATAAAAAAATAAATGTCCTCTTTTTACTAATATAGAATAAGTAATATATCTATATCTATCTATCTCAAATAAACGAATTTTATTTTTATTTTACCTAATTTATTTTTTCCTTTTTTAAACTTTAAAACTTTCGTTTAATCTAGAACTAAAATTCTTAATCTCCTCTGTAGCATCGACCTAGGAATAGCTTTAATTTCGTCTGTATTTTTTTGTAGTCTAACCTGAAGCCTAAAAAAAATATTTGCTCTTCTGACAATTGCACGCGGTATATACATATTTATTATAAGTAAGTTGGTTGGTAAGGATGACGTACGAGGCAAGCGAATTTCTTATTACTGTCAATATACGCCACAGTGCTTATTTATTTATATTAATATACTAATTAGACCAGATTATTTATATATATACCTATAGGTATTACTTATTATTATTTACTGATACATATATATGTATTTATAGTCGACCCCAATTAAGAGGTCGGAATGATACCGTCTACAGCCTCATCATCATTTAATTAAACAACACATTGTATAACGTGAAATTGACAACAGCGGCTGTTTGTATAAACACGAATATTTTTTTTACATTTTTTCATTTTCTTTTCACGTAAATTGTCTTAATTTAATATAATACACGTTAATTATATGTATATCGACCTTGTTTATAAATAAATAAATAAATTTATAACACGACAATTTCCGTGCCTTGGAGAGCGCGTTAAACAGTCGGTCCCGGTTCTACTAATACCAACTTGTTCTACTAATATCAATCCATTCCTATTATTTTTGCCAGCGCTCATAAGTCATGCCTGTATTTGAAGATATTTGACAGCGTGAGGTGGGGTACTTGCAACATCACATGAGCAAATACTGCATAACCTATGTACTATGTACACTTAGTATTTGGCCCAATGCCTGTTTATTCTCTTTACGTCATACAACATTGTAACAATCAGCAGGTCTATTACGTATTCTATTAATTACCAATCAGTCATCAAAAATTCGTGAGAACTTCCACTAATCCATGGCGCGTTGTAAATAACATTCCTTAGTCGCTACACTCTTGTCAAACTGGCAAAAGTAAAAGTAAAGTATCATCACGACCGTTTCCACTGACTTTTCCCTGAATTACCAAACTCTCAATGGATGTATCTCTACGCCGCGAGACGTTTTCGAAGAAACTGAGAAGGCATGATTCTACGATTGAGGTAAGGCGCTGTCTGATTCCCAGTTCCTCCAGTATAGAATACGTTGGTTCAAAGACCCGTTATAATTATAAAAACTATTATGAATATGCGCGAAAGTTTAAAAAGTTTATTTTAAATATAGTCATCATTTGGGTATATAGGTACATTATATGTATGTATATAGTTTCATTTGTAAGCAAATAAACAATCATAGATAAGTATACATATTGATGTCTAATATTTTCTGTTAGTTTTGAAACAAAATTTAAAACTTGTATATAAATAAATAAAAATACTAATAT
Organism: Tinea semifulvella; assembly: GCA_910589645.1. Taxonomy (NCBI): domain Eukaryota; kingdom Metazoa; phylum Arthropoda; class Insecta; order Lepidoptera; family Tineidae; genus Tinea; species Tinea semifulvella. Next base: position 12,600,121 of record OU342599.1, read on the forward strand.
TATAAATACGAAAAAAGCTTCCATCTATATGTATGTATTATTAAGAGTCTTTATCGATTTAGGAATAATTTAATAACAATAAATTTAAATAACAACGAACACCACGACGCCATCTTCCGATTGACAGTTCTCCCAACAGCTAGTGATGTCCTATATTTTTTTTTAAACTGCACTAAATGGTCAACTTATTAAAATATTGTGCACTGACCGTGTAGTACATTTTTTTTACACGTGAATGGTTTAATCTAAATTTATATGATTTGTTAAAAACAAGGATTGAAATTTAAGTATTATATTTTTATTATTATTCTGTGGAGATTATATTAAAAAATGAAATTGTAAATTGTATGTACTAGTGATAGTATTCACTCGTACAATACAAAAAAAAACAGACACAAAACATAATGTAATTTTTCGAATTTACAGTCACATAAAAAAATGATTTTCGAATTTTCACTAATATATATATATATGTGTATAATTCCATAACCTATGGTTTAAAATGGTTAATTGTTTTGAATACATGTACTATGCCGCCTTAACGTTGGACCACTATCTACGCCACGCGCTGTCATGCAAACTTTATATTCTATTATAGTTTATGAGTATAGATATTATTATGACAGCAAAAATAGAAGATTCGAAAGAAAAGAAGGCAAAACCTCTACAGAAACATTCAGTTATCCTTATAACATTAAAGAATAATAAAAAAGGTGAGCACGTGCAACAACAGGTAGGCACAGGGTTGACTATTTAGCATACGAAATAAAATTAATCTGCCTCGGATTTTGACGCGTAGGTACAGGGTTCGATTCTTCGTCGGAACACATGTGGATGCGGTCGTGTTTTATTAAAAACGGTCTATTCTGAAGTCTAGTCTTTTAAATGTTGATTGTTACTTATAAAAAGATTTGAGTGGAGGTCTAGGACGCTGTGTCTAGGGGCTGTAATCAAATCAAAAATTAACATCTGACCCTCAACAACCCGTTTGGCCAGCGTGGCGATTGTAGGCCAAATTCTCTAGAAATTTCTGGAAGGCCCATCTCCAATAATGGAGGTCTAGGACTTTATGTTCTATTTTGTGATGCTAAAAAACAACATGGAGCTTCAGACCTAATTCAAAGCCAAGTTAATTTATGGAAAGAATCTCACAATCCCTGACTATTCGTGAACTAATCCTATAATCCCGACAGCCAAATAGCTTGGCAGTATTTTTACTAACGGTTGCAATTGAGCAGTCCTGCACCTAAATAGTAGTACCCTTATCTACACAGCCCTGCTAGTAAAGTTCTGAAAGGCTATTTCCCACAACGACGCCGCTGTAATGGCATGCAAATATGCAAGCGGGCAGGTGGATCCAGTGACGCATAGATATTTTAACCTTGGATGCCGCATTTCGTTACAAAATTATGTCTATTAATACATACGAGTACTTTATTGCACTTCCTAGTAAGTAAGTACGTACAAAAGCGAACTTAATAGCCATTTCGGCTTTTTCTACCAGCAAACCTTTGGGACTTAACTGCTAGACCTCTACGGTCATCCGATTTAGACTTATTATTAGATTTAGACCCGGAGGTACCGGATTCAATTCCTGGTCGACAATAATATTGATATATAAGAAATAAGCGGATAGGAGAAATATCACAAATAAATTAAATATTAATTAAATGTATTCATTTACATTATTAAATATTTTTGTGTCCCGACCAGAATCGAACCCTGTACCTCCGAGTCTAATTCACAGACTTAACCGCTAGACCACAGAAGAAGTTAATAGGTATTTAATCTATTTAATATTTTTCGCTAAAGACATCGAGTAGCTTGCCACTTGTCATGATTGGGCTACAGAAAAGTTGGCTTTAACTTTAGGCGCCAACCAGTTTGGCCAGCGTGGCGAGTGTAGGTCAAATAAAAAATATTACAAATAATTTATTGTGTCCTGTAATCGAACCCAGAACCTCCGCGTCTAAATCCACGTACTTAATCGCTAGCTACGGAAGCATTTTTTTTGTTACGACGGAAACGTCAAAAGGTGATGTTGGTGACAATATTGCAAGCAGTAATCAAGTGTGATATTTTCTTACTGTGATACACGCCATATTTGTGCCTGTGAGAGACTGTGGGCAACTCGTGTCTTATTAAAAAATTAGAGAAAACGGCTAAAATCTAAGTGCATGCACTTTCATACAAATTAGTTACGGAGACAAAAGTTGCTCGTGGCCGCCCGCTCTTATCCTATATCTACTAAATTTCAATATCATTGTGTGATGCATATAAATAAAAAGAAGGTTCACTCCCTACAATAGTACCATTAATTCTGCATGAGGTCATTGACCCTGGCCGATAGACAATGGTGTGTGCCTGTGGAATTAATGTGCATGTGCAAACTTAACCAGCCTTGAACTTGCAGCAAACTATCGCGACATCTCTGCAAGCGGCTAAATTGCGCTCTTTATCCTCGTACATACAAATATAAAATGTATAAAGACTTTGTCTATGTGTTTGTCTGTCTGGTTGTCCGTCGTTTACGTCTATATTACTGGACAAGAACATCATTCATCTTGTCTGGGGATTTGGGGTAAATTGTATACACAGTTATATATGCATATTTAGATAAATAATTATTGTAACAAGTATACAATTTAGGTAGAAAATATTCTTTATTTTATATAGTTTAGGTATGCAAAATGTTTAAAATATAATCATGACAGCTCTAGTAGTAAAGGACGTTATCGATACATCTACATTTTTTTTCAAAAGTAAATTATTATAACGACCGTTTCCCTTTCGGGTGGTCAGAAACCACGGTTATAAATAAGCGGATTCACATTTAGCCAACTTTACTATAGGCCAATCATGACAAGTGGCAAGATCGTCGATGTCTCCAGCGTACCAAACTCGAGAAATAAATTAAATATTAATTAAATTTTTACCACAATTTGTTCAGATAGTTTTTGTTTCAATGTTTACTCTCGGCGAAGGTGTGCTGTGTTTCGATATAAAAGTAGCAATTCAATTTAATTATATGCATAGTTTTATTAACGAGATATACAAAAAGAATAGTGTTAAAAGTTGGTACTGCAGCACACAGTTGCCGAGAGGCTGGTTACAGTAAAACAATGTTTAATGAGGATGGGAATGCACTGTATTATTCATTTATGTAAGTACTCGTATAGTTTTATTGTGTCAATATAGGAAAACTGTCTTCTGGAGCTCAGATTTTCTTTTCCAGAAGGCAGTGCTCACAAACTGAAATTATTTGATTATGATCCAATAAACGTTATTTTTAATGTATTTATTTACATTAATAAATATTTTTGTGTCCCGACCAGGAATCGAACCCGGTACCTCCGAGTCTTAATCCATGGACTCAACCGCTAGACCACACGGAGGCAGTTTTTTCCAAAAACTTAATTGTACAGTAATATGTAAAAAAAAATCATTTTTAAAATCATTAATTAACGTCACGAGTAGTACAAAAATAGCCCGAAATGGATGTTGTCATTATGATTAAATTTATTATTTGGTACGCTAGACATCGACGAGCTTGGTACGTCATGATGGGCCGGCAAAAGTTGTCTGAATGTTAAATAGCTCCTTACCAAAGGTTTCAGATTCTGATTCATTTATTGTTTTTGATCAACATTAATTGTCAAATAATAGCTTCAGCTTTGACAGCGTGTGTTCGACTTGAAGCTCTAAACGCTTTTTTTTTATTGAATTTCGCTTTAACGTTAATGAAAATGCTACTCGATTGCCTGTCACAACAAGGCTTTGGAATTCCAGTAAAAAATCGCCAAGTCGAACACGGACCTAGTGAACCGTCGAGAACAAATTGTATATCTACGGAATCAAAGATTACCCCCAGGTGAACCAGCGTACTATAACTTGTCTGCTCATAGTTTTAGGCAATAAACTCGTTTTAGTTTTAAAGAAATAATTTATTCTCTGAAGATAAGTTTAATAAATTCAATGGAACGTCAACTTAATTGAACCTGGTATGCGAAATGATTAACCACATTGACCAATATACAAAAACCATTGGCCTTTGGTTTACATTCGACAACTATTTCTCTATTTTAGAACACTGCGTCCTAGACATCCATTGTTGGAGATGGGCCTTCCAGAACATATATCTGACGAATTTGGCCTACACTCGCCACGCTGCTGGCCAGACGGGTTTATATATATTTCTTTACGTCAACCTATCACAGGCATTTGTGACACGTCTATATTTAAATCCAGATTAAACATTAACGGGTCACTATGTGCTAAGCTATTGATCTTCTGCTAACAGCTTACTCCTTGAACCACTTCGCATTTTTTTTTTATATTGGATTGTGCGAGTGAGAGGTATGCAAAAGCGCGATTAACTTCACATCAAATATCCATTTATATCAGTGTACACACGCATATTTTTATCTGTCACTGCATTGTATGTTTAGGGCCACTTGATACCCGGTTCTTGTACACATGTGCACTTTCTCAGTGTAGGCTCATCTCAGTAGGTTGCGAGGTCGATGCCCTCCCGACCGGTTCCTCCCCGCCTCGTCCAAACTTGGCCTACATTTGGAAACCGCCCACAGAACACTACAAGAACAATATCCCAGTTCCTAGACTTAAGCTGAGGTCTATAAAGCTTACTTAGGCTGAGTTGCACCAAAATGAAATATCTAAACAAGATGTAGGTACCAATGAGAAATACAGTTTTCTTACGTTCCCGTGCCTCGGAGAGCACGTTAAGCCGACGGTCCCGAACCATAGTACAACTTGTGGAATCGTTAATAAATTGTCATTAAAAATTGACATCAGAGTGTAGACCAAATTACCCAGAAAATTCTGGATAGCCCATCTCCAACAGTGGGAAGTCTTAAGTTGGAAGGCTGTGAGGATACTTATATATTTACTACTAAACACGACATGTGATATCGCGCCCATCTGATGGTAAGGAGTACGCGAGGTTCAAGAATGGTCTCAAGAAACTCTACAACCCGGCCTAACAAGATGCCTATTCACACACTGGCTGCGACAGATAAAAGTGTCCTCAAATTTAATTGTACGCGTAGGGATAATGGCTACGGTATGTGGATTCATATTTTGGCCCGTGCGTAATAGAGAAGTAGGGATAAGGTTATGGAGTCCTCAGAACAGTCACCGTGGTATAGTAATAATGACGAATAAAGTTTTAAATAACGTTCAATGTACTTATTTAATTTTATCAGCCTTCGTAGTCTTTCGCGACCAAAAAAGGCATTCACTATTGTGATCATTATTAATTTTAAACATGGAATTGCTTCCAAGAATACTAGTCGTCTTGTTGATAAATTGCGATTGATATCATTAAACCTGGCAACATTGAATTATATACATCAGAACCGCGCTGATCCAAAAGGGGAGACAAGTGCACGAGTAAAAACGCGTTTGGAATTTTTGTCAAAAAAAATGCAATGGGTTTATCTGAGCTTATACCATGACACTACGAGATGTAAAAAAATATGTGACTAATTAGCTATTCTTCTTAACTATGATAGTACTGAAAACCTGCTTCTAAGATAAACAAAAAGTCAATGTCAAGTGATAGTTTTTGTTTTGTAAATTAATTTAATTTACTGTGAATATTGTTGGTCAAAAGTGGTGTTGTTTTGTTTAATAATGTGCTAACTACAATGTAAATAATTATGGCAAAAGATAAATTGGACTTTAAATATGTGGCACAAGTTGCAGTTAATTTTTTTGCGGTTTTCCCGCGCTGTGGACTCTCATTGGACGTTTGGGCTATAATGCCGCGAGTAACTCCTAGAAAAGCATCAAATTCTGCAACAACAGGAATTTGATGATAACCTCATTAACTCATATGAAACAAAGATATATTACGTCAGACTTGGCTGTATGGGCTAGACCCTTACTCATCCATTGGGAGAAAAGAGCAGAAACAACAACAAAAAAAACACACACACACTAAACACATTGTAACCTTCTGCATTTACGAGGGGCGTTCAAAATATTCTCGGTATGTGGATAAAAACAAACAAGTACGAAAAGTTTGATATTTTTATTTTTCAATATACTCCCCCCCTATGTTCATACACTTATAAGATCGATCAATTATTTTTTTTAATCCCTCATAAAAATATTTTTATCTTTGGTGTAAAAATGCTCCTCCACGGCCGTCTTCAACGCTTCATCGTCAGAAAATTTATTTCCACGCAGATCCTTTTTAAGATTGGGAAACAAAAAGAAGTCGCTTGGGGCCAAGTCCGGACTATAGGGTGGATGAGTAACAGTTTCAAACCCACATTCAACAATAGCTGCCTTGGCAATATGAGCAGTATGGACAGGGGCGTTGTCATGCAGAAGCAGAACACCTTTGGTTAACTTTCCTCGCCTCTTTTCTTTGATCGCATCTCTTAATTGACGTATAACGTTAGCGTAGTACTGCCCTGTGATATTTACACCTTTTTCTTTATAATCGATAAGCAAAACTCCTTCACAATCCCAAAATATTGTGGCCATGACCTTGCCAGCTGACGGGATTACCTTGAACTTCTTGGGATGAGCTGAACCCTTAATGTGCCACTGCATGGACTCCTGTTTGCTCTCTGGGTCATAATGATGAACCCAGGTTTCATCTCCAGTAACTATTTTTTGCAGCACCTCATCGGGATTTTCACCACACAGGTCGATAAAATCTGAACAGCAAGCCACACGCATATCCTTTTGAAGAAGCGTCAGCATTCGCGGAACCCATCTTGCATTTACTTTTGACATATTAAGATGGTCATGTATAATGTCATGTACGGTACCAATAGAGAGATTGGTTACTTGAGCTATAGATTTTACCTTCACTCGGCCGTCTTCCAATATAAGTTTTTCCACTTTATCAATATTTTCTTGTGAGGTAGCCACTACAGGCCGGCCAGGTCTAGGGTCATCTTCAATACTCTCCCTTCCACGCTTAAATTCGCTTGACCATTTTTGAATAGTAGATAAAGAAGGAGCAGACTCACGGTAAACACAATCCATTTCCTCTTTTATGGTTTTTTTATTTTTACCCTGTTTTGTCAAGAATTTTATGACGGATCGGTGCTCTAATTTCGTTAAAATTGTTAATTCGCTCATGGTGTTCATGTTTGTTCGGCAATTGCAGAAAAACAAAAGAACATCTCGGTTCCAATTTTACTTTTTTTTAATGTCAATGGATGAATCTTAGCGGCCAGTAGCAAATATATATATAAAAGAGGTTGTAACGTATCAATACCGAGAATATTTTGAACGCCCCTCGTATATAATTAAGTATTTAAATAATTAGTTCATAATATTTTTACTTGCCTAATGTTTTGCAATATTGCAATAGTGCAGGGTGTCCAGAGATCCAGGCGTCCCAGAGATCCAGGCGTCCCAGAGATCCAGGCGTCCCAGAGATCCAGGCGTCCCAGAGACACTTGTTCAGGCCCCAGATTGAAACTTATGAATAACTTTTAAACATAACGTTGTATGCCAAAGTTAATATGCATCAACCTTCTCGTGGTTCTGAAAGTGTCTTCGTGGTGTTTTTAGAGTTTTAAGGAAAACTGTCTCCGTGGTCTAGCGGTCTGTCCATGGATTTAGACGCGGAGGTACTGGGTTCGATTTCTGGTCGGAAATATATAGTAAAGTTGGCTATTTAGACGCCTGAATTTAATATAATTTTTCGGTTGGGAAAAAACCGTAGGCCTTTGCCTAATAGTAGTTTAATTCGATTATAGGTCAGTATTTTTAAGGAAATACATGATTAATAGTGTTTTTTTAAAACCTTGCGGACAAGGTAACAGGAAAAAGAGTCAATAGCCGAAAGAAAGGCCGTAGAATAATAACCTTTGCAATTAAAAAATAACTAGTAAATATTTCATCATCACACATGTTTTTGGGTAATAAAGACGTTTTGTTCCTTTGCTTTAACTGTAAAATGTTTTATTTTCTGTGCAATAAAGAATTTATCTTTCTATCTATCTATTTATCATACAATAATAGAAATATACTTAATTCTTTTTTTTCTTAAACTCGATTTTTTTTTTGGTATTTTCTATTTATTCATCTCAACTTCATTACTCAAAGCTCGTTGACTTCCGTCTAAAAAGCTTAAGACATGCCGGTGCCAGACGAAGCAGAATCACAAATAGAAAAAATATTTTTTTATATTTTCCAATTTTTATCTATGGTCCAATGGTTAGCATAAAATTATGGTTTTTACCAAACATTATTAATACAAAAGTTTATGTTACAAAAGTACACCAGTTCCAAGTGATACTTCATTATAAGTGTATACAGCACTTAAAATAGAATAAATTTGACTTAAATTTAAACATATATAAACACCAACTAATAAAAAATCCGTTATTGGTATAACAGCGCTCGTATGGCTCACAAACCCAGCAGCACTTCTCTAGGAAGAAGAGGCCGTGTGCAAGACGGGGAAATATAAGCTTGAACGTCCATTGTCTAGTTAGGCCGTTGACGACTACCCAATAGATAGGCATTTCCAACCTCAAGCTATTCAAATTCATAAATTCTTTATTGCACTGAAAAAATGTGCATAGGCGGGCTAATGACTAAGCATTTTCTAACAACCAACCTTTGGGAGTGTGGAGAGGTAACAACGAAGGGTGCAATTTATTATGCTAGAAGTGTGGGCTGGGATTTTAAGTTGATTGTTATGAGAAGAATTACACGACGGAATTACAGACTATTCGTCTGGGCCCGTCTTTAGTTGTCCCCGTCGACGCGACGCCGTGACCATACGCACGCCACGCGCCGCCCGGTTACTGTGCCAGCTAACGGTACCCGCAGATGGAGCCGAGCGGGTATACTCATAGCTCTGATACTATACAAGTACGGCATTCATCGAGCCCTGACACAAAATGTAACAAACCACTAAAAAGGTATTTTAAAGGGTCTCAACTGCCTCCGTGGTCTAGCGGTTAAGTCCGTGGATTTAGACTCGGAGGTACCGGGTTTGATTTTGACTTTGACTTTGAAATTTATAATACTTTTAATTTTATTCATAATGCTATTTTTAATTAACTCATAAATACCTAATATGACAATGATTCTAATCTTTTGAATGCACAAATAAAGATGTACCGTGCGCTGTCTGTTTAGATTTACTATTGTCATTATTCTAAGGATGTAGATAACCATTTATTTAGCAGGGTTATATCGGCCATCTAACTTAACGTGAGTTGTTATTTTTGAGTTTTTCTTATAAAAAATAAGCGAACCAGCAGCGCTATTCTGTTACTCAAGCGCAAACGTTATATGTATAATAGAATCCATTAACTATATATATACCACGCTATTAAAGTTCATATTTGCACAGACGGAGGTCGAGCGCTTAATAGAGTTGTGAATTGAATATTTTGTAATTATGACGTAATCTCTGACGTAAATAACGAAATCCACCAATAATGTTTGCGCTTAAGTAACAGAATAGAGCTGAAGAACCAAGCAGACAGACATTTTCATCAATTATCAAAGTTTGGGAACCACAGGTTTGTTTCCAAGAAATTAAGCCAGTTTTCTTCAAAATCAAATCCGGCGCTCGTGTTGGGTCACCCTTAGTTTAATAGATAATTAATGTTGAATGCACTATATTGAGGTTGCATGTAATCTTATCAGCCATCTTGTTATGTAAATACAATTTTATCAATGTTTGTTTTTTGTGGTCTCCATACCAACGGTATTTCCTATAATATGTTGCTAAAGAGGATGCACCAGATAACTTTCAAGTTGCAGCGACTGTGTAATTATGTGATAGATGCTAGGGTTTCCGGAATCGCTTCTGTCTTTTTGTTGAAAGCGTTGTTACAACTCAACAGTTATAGAATGTCGCATTCGATATTAATCGAAATATCTGTCAAAATTATTCTACATACATATCTTCACGCCAGATCCCTTGCGGGGTAGGCAGAGACAATTGAGCGCCATTTAACACGATCACGACATACCTCTTTCGCTTCGTCGACATTCATTAACCTCTTCATACATGCCCTTTGGTTACGAAGACTTTTTAATGCACCTTCAGTCAGTGTTTTATTTATTTGATCGTGATATGTGAGTCTCGGTCTGCCAGGGCCTCTTTTACCCACAACTTTCGCATTATATATCTGGTTCGTCAATCTTTCATCGCTCATCCTTTCAACATGCCCGAACCATCGTAGCATGCTTTTCCTTATTTTTGTCCCTATGCTTTCCTTCATACCAACCCTTTTCCGTATTTCGACGTTACGTATGCGGTCCGCCAAAGTGACGCCACATATCCGCCGCAACGACCGCATTTCTACTGCATTAACCCTACTCTCATGCGTAGTCTGACATATCCACGTTTCGCTTCCATACATCAGTGTTGGTACCAACATGGCATTGTGTATGGCGAGCCGAGCTTTGTCACTGACATTTCGACTGCCGATCAGTGACCCCAGGGCACCGTTAACACTATTTCCCGCGTTCACTCTTCTTTCAACGTCCCTATCGTACTTCCCATCCGCAGTGAAAACACTGCCCAGATATATAATTTCATTTACTTGTTCTAGAGTTTCATCATCAATCTTTATCGTCACGGTTGTCATCCTTCTTCTTTCAAACACTAGTACCTTGGTTTTTCTCGCATTCAAACGGAGTCCTTTTTCTGCACATCCCTCCTTCATTCTTGTGACTAGTGATTGCAGTTGTTGTTCGGACGATGCCATAAGAACAGCATCATCTGCATAAAGCAGGCAGTTCACCACTAGATCACTCATCTTTATCCCACAGTCACTCTCTCTCACTCTTTTTAGGCATTTGTCGAGATATAGAGTAAATAATCTAGGAGAAAGCACACAACCCTGTTTGACGCCCATTTGGGATTCAAAGCAAGGCGACATACCCCCCTCCACCCGCACACAAGCTTTGCAGCCCTTGTACAGGGACTGTATAGCCTGTAGCAGTTTGTCATTCACTCCATACTCCGGCAATATGTCCCAAAGCTTCTTTCTTACAACTCTATCAAAAGCCTTTTCCAAATCCACAAAAGCACAGAAAACCTTCTGGTTTAAGGCCAAAAACTTCTCTGTGATATTGCGGAGCGAAAAGACTTGGTCAGTGCATCCTCTTCCAGGTCTAAAGCCTCCTTGTGCCTCCCATAAAAGACCTTCAGTCTTCTCTTGCAAGCGTTTCGTGAGAATGTTGCCATACATCTTGCTCGCCAAACTGATCAAACTAATCGCTCGGTAGTTGGCACAGTCCAATCTAGATCCCTTACCTTTGTATAAAGGAACGATGACTGATTGCCGCCAGTCCTCTGGTACTCTTCCCTCCTGCCAGCAAAGGTTGCACAGTAGGTGGAAAGCGTTCCAGACCGGTATACCTCCGTATTTGATCATTTCAGCGAGCACTCGATCTTTTCCCGCTGCTTTGCCACATTTCAGGCTTCTAATTGCCGATTGCAATTCTTGAACACTTATTTCCTCCTTAAAAGTGGACGTTATAGTTGTGGATAGCTCTGGAGGTAAAGTACCGGTCGTAACGTCGTTAGGAGTACTACTAGCATACATCTCGCTAAAATATTCATTCCATCGCTGCAACACCTCATTTGTGTTTGCAAGAATGTTACCGCTTTTTGATTTCACTCTGTTCATTCGACAAGATGACAAGCTACCTTTGGCCTTCCTAACTTCCCTCCAGAAAAGTTTGGAGCTCTACAGCTCTACAGCTCTACAGCTCTACAGCTCTACAGCTCGAATAATAATTCTGTGGTGTCAAGGAAAAAGGGGGAAAGTACAAAACTTTAACTTTTCACTTAAACTTTTAAATAAGGGGCAAATTAAGAAAACAACTCATTTTTATAATTAGAAAATTGTAATTAGTAAATATTCAATTTCATTAGTCGTATACTTTAGGTACGAGTCGACTCATCTCACTATGCATAACTGAATTATTGGCGGTAAAAGCGCGATACTGAGATAACTCGATTGAACTCTTTTTACTTATTTATACATTTTAATGTTACGACTAGCCGCTTAATGTACGTAGGGGTGTAAAATAAACTGTACAGTGTATAGACTCATCTCCTTATTGCATTGACGCATATGAATGTTTTGAACCAATAGGTGCAAAAATATTTTTTAAAATTTTTGACTCATCTCCTTTTTCCTTGACACCACAGAATTAATGTATTAATTGTTCGAATGGAACCGATCGTTTATATGGAGATTTATCACTTTTCACTCAAATATATCGAACCGACACGTAAGGCAGAACGTCCTCTAGTACAAAAAATAGAAAAGTAAAAAAAACTCAATTGAAGCCACAAATGTGACGGTAAGGTACACCGTGCCGTGAAATAATCAATAGTAACGTTGATAAGGTGTAGTTACGACAGATAGGGTCACCGTTGTGTAATTCTTTACCCTAGATATTGTGATTTAGGTCGCCGTCATATCACGCTAAATATGTTTCTATATTCATTTATGACGTACTCGTAGTTTTATCCGACAGCGTTGCCAATGTAAAATAGTAGTCAGCGAAAGATACCTCCAGGTGGCTGTAGGGATACAAGTTATGTTTACTCGTCGACGTCATGTTCAACCTTGGGTTCCAAGGAATATATTTGCCAAATTTTATTAAAATCGGTCAAGTAGCTTATACGTGACGGCGAATCTAACAGACAGACAGACTAATAGCGTAAAGTCAATGTCGCGAATAGAAGATGACGTCATATAGTAAATATCTGTTTGTGGTTTCCTAGGAACATTTTTGCCAAATTTAGTCAAAATCGGTACAGTAAAATAGACGTGAAAGACGGACAAACATACATACACACGTTTCTTTTTTCTGTTATTGCTGAGTTTTCCTTACAGATTGCTTTCTCACATTAACAGGTCACTAGAATGTGCTTAGCTGCCGGTCTTCTGCTACGAGTTACTGCTTACTCTTGCGACTACTTTGCTGCTTAGTCTTCCACTAGCAAGGAGTAGCATCATTCAAAATAATTTTATCAATGACGTGTCACAAATGCCTGTTTGCATGGATTAAGATATTTTTACTTTAACTTAGAAAATGAAATAAAATAATAAACAAATAATAAAATAATTATTTATTTTATATTGTGCGTGTGTATCGTACATTCAAATACAAAAAAAAAATACAGATTTTGATGTGTTAGTAAATTATTTATTTATACTCAAAAATAATGTTGTCATTTTATAGAAATTAATTTTCCTAATTCTCAACAGCGCCTTTGCAATAATAATTTTTAGTTGGTTCAGCCTTTGATTAAAACAACAAGGGTTCAGCGTATATATTTCTGACTGTACTTTGACGTCTAAAGTACTCGTAGGTGTCGTAATTTTGTAAATATTATTCGCATTAATAACAATGATAATAAATGTATGCAATTAATGAGATAATTAATCGGTAAGTGTCAGTGCACAGGACGAGATAATAATGTTTTTTTTTTAACTAATATTAATTTATTTTTCTTAATACTTATTGAAATGATTGTACCTATGTAATACGAGTAGTGAATACCTATCTATTAGTTGTGTTAATATATTTATACATAATATATATTTATGTTTATTATTTTAATTATATATCATGTAAATATTTATGTAATAGTATTTAATTATTCTTAAGTAATCGTATTTATCTTAATGCACCCGCAAATCCTCTGCCACACTCCCAAAGGTTAGCTGTTATAAAATGCCGGAAGCAACTTAATGCTTCCGGCATTTTATTGTTGCCCTTGTACACTACTTTTAAAGTTATTTTGTGCAATAAAGAGTTTTTAAATAAATAAAGTAATATTCTTACATAAATATAGTTAAATGTATATATTATTATTATTTTATTGGTAGTTGTGTAGTAATATGTAATAATGTAAAAAATAAAATATTAAAAAATAACACGTTATAGGCGACGTATCGCTAACTACGGAAAGTATTTCATAGATATACTAAATAAATACATTAAAAGCTAAGCTGCTGGTCTTCTGCTAACAGCTTTGGACCACTTTGCTGTTAAGTCTTCTACTACAAGCAGTAGAATCATTCAAAATAATTTAAATAATGACGTGTCACAAACGCCTGTAATAATAGGTTTACGTGAATAAAGATATATTGAGTTTAACTTTGAAACCAGTAGTGCTGCTACGAAATTATTTGTATTTAGCTTATAAAAGTCACTGTTAGTAGTACAATAGCGATCGTAGCCATGTCAAATGCTAAAGCAGATACCGTACATCAAATATGGGAGAGCAATCGAAACGTGGTTATACGTGCGATTAGATTCACTATAAAAAATATCGCTACAGTTATTCAACGAAATAATACACAGTTCGTTCGAAATATGTCGTGACCACAGACATAATATATGTCCAGTCCAATAATGCATAATGTATAACCGGCCGCAGCGTGTAATGTGTTTGACGATTCCTGGACGATATTGACACTCCGGTGTATGGTTTATTTTAAATGTTAATAATATTTTTTTGTTCAATATGTATATTTTATCTTGTGTCAATAAACTATTATTATTATTTAAGTGCATGCCTAATTACTGTAATACGGTTTACCTTAGAGACATATTTCTCCCGACGTTTCAGCCAAGTTGCATTGGCCGTGGTCACGGGTCGACTGAAGCTATGCGGTGTAGTCTCGTACATACTGGGCGGTAGATGTAAACCTACCCACTTATCACTTTTAAAGTTTTTAGAAATCACGACACACGACACTTACAATATCCTTGGCGACACCGGGCGATTTTTCCCGGCGTCGAAACCTATTGATTCTGGATTCCACGATGAAGATAGCTTATAACCCCCCTCTCGATGCCCCGGAAAGAGACCTGCTAGCTATATTTAACAGTAGTTGAAAGACTATTAGTTTAGCTAGCAGCGACACATTTGTCTAAATTACTAGTTTAGACATTATTTGTAAAAGTGCCTACCTACATCTTCTGTAGGATTATTTTTTGTGAAACCCTAGTAATAAGTATTTTTAATTAATAAACTATTTGAATTTGAATTTATTATATATTATGTAATATAGGTAGGTACTTACGTTAAAATAAATAATCATATTAAATGTCAAAAACAATAACAATGATAACATAGAATAAGTAAAAGAAGGCAGCTGTAAATGGGCGTTGTAATATATAATATAATAAAATTAATTAAATTAACTAGTAGTTTAGTTGGTTACAACCTCTGTATACATTTTTGGACACATTTTCGTTAAAAAATCTATAACCATTTCAAATTTCATGTATAGACCAGTAGTTCTCGAAATACTTGTTTGCGGACAGACACTAAACTCTTACAAGGTTATCTTACTACAATTAGAGACTAATATATATTTTCAGTCAAAGCAAGAGTCTTGCGAGACTCTTGCGCAAGACCAAGATCAAGATTAGGAGTGCAAGAACAAGACCAAGATCGAGACCAGCTGATCTCATACATGAACAAGACAGTTAAATAGTTCGATAATAATATTAAGTCTTCGTTTTGGTCTTGCTTTGGGCAACACAATAATAAATAATAAAATAAATGGTTGATAAACTACATATTATACTTTTTTTTTAAATATATACATATAAACACCCAGACCGAGACAAATTATACAATGTACAACTTGCCCCCGGTGGGAATCGAACCCACGACCTCCCGAGTTTACGGTTTACGTTTTAGTTTAGTATGATTTGACAATTAAAATTGTCCTAATTTTAGGTTTGTACATGTTGTAGGCTAGGTTTATTGTGTCTTCAGATAGTTTGGCATATAATGTAAACGTATATGTAGGTAATATTAATTTTATATTATATTTTGTAAATATTTTTATCGAACTATTTAACTGCCTCCGTGGTGTAGCGGTTAAGTCCGTGGATCCGATGGAAGACACAAAAATATTTATTAATTAGAATAAATAAAATTAATAAATATGTAATTTATTTGTGCTATTTCTCGAGTTTGGTACGCTAGAGACATGGACGAGCTTGCCACTTATCATGATGGGTCTATAGTAAAGTTGGCTAAACGTGAATCTGCTTCTTTATAAGCGTGGTTTCTGACCACCCCGGAAGGGAAAACGGTCATGATGTTTTTTTACGAATAAATTATATTCCATTGATAACTAAAAGTCTCACAAAAATATATTTTATAAATATATCGTGGACAGCGTGTTAAAGTTTTGTTATATCATAAAACGTCACAATTCTAAATAAAAGAAAGAAAAAAAATACGTTGCAATCATTTTGTAGACATAATTGCACTAAAATAACAATTGAATTACAAAACCAACAAGTTTTTTTTTATTTTATTAAAATAAGTCAACTGCAACATTGTGCAATAGTTTGAATCTTTACGTCCATGACCATGACTCGCTTGGGGTTATTGAACTTGAGTAATATTTTTTTTTTGCAATTGGCAGAGACCGCAAGCTGCTGGCTGACATAGAAACCCGGTGCCGCGACCACGTTGACCCAAACAAGTTCCGTAATACCTATACTCGAACCTAACAACGTGCAATCTACCGGTTACCGGTAACGTGCTCATGTTGTTATTTAAGATTAACCATGGTATTACAAGTGCATTCAATCGATATTTTTGTAAGTCGAGTCATTGAGAGGGGAAAACTATTATGAAAAACCTAACCGATTTACGAAATTAGTGTTTTAGTCTATTTTTATGACGCTCGAAAAGAGATTGCCCAAAACCAGGCCCCAATATTATTATAATACAATTCAATAATCATAACAATTGTTGTTTTTTTAAATTTATTTACAACATCTTTTTTACCCCAGCATTAAAATATTATTTAATTAGATAGTCCATTGGTTAAAATTTATGTATGAAATAGTTACAAACAATAAAGCACTATTTATACGATTAGGTTCTTTATCATGACCAGGTACTTTATTATAGATAAAACACTGGATTTCAAATCGACGGGATCGAAACTATGTAATTATTAACGTAAAAAAAGTTTTTGTTAATTGTCGTTATGCTAGGGTAAAATAAATAAAATTAATTACAGATTATGAAAAATCAATATATTAACTATCAAATAAAAAAGAAATCATTACGGCACGAGAACATTTTATTGGGCCCATTTTAAGCAACATGGGTATTCTCATTTTATAGTTTGGTTCCTCCATTTTCCTAAATAAAATTTAAAAAATTATATGTGGACCCAGACAGATATTTTTTTTAATACAAGTAGAGGAATATTTTGTGGTAACATTTAAATAATTCATATTTACGAGTTTATTTACTTTTAAATAAAACAAAACAAAACTCAAATCGCTTTGCTGATAAGGCATCACTAGCAGAAATAGATTTATTTAAGTTTAATTTAAATAATGACGAGCAACAAAATGTATGTAATACGTTGTATGTAATATGTATGTAATAGGTTTACGTATTTTGACATCGGCGTTTGTGTTGTGTTAACACTGTTGACGACGCGGCCGTATTAATTAATAAACACAAACAATATTATATATATATTATTAATCGGTTAATATTTTTTGATTAGATAATTTTAAAGTATGTATTGATTAAACATATATTCACAAAACGTACAGTCGGAGAAATCTTTGTTGGCTCACTTGGGAGACGTGCTGATACGCAATATATATATAAATATTAAAAACATATATAATTAATAACAAATATATACTCACTTTTAGACATCATCTTCAGTGTAGCATCAACTCACTATCTGTAATAAAGAAAACTTTATCACAAACCTGAGTTTTAAAGTAAATATGTCTTCACTGTGTTACCAATATGTCTTCTGTTGACATTTAGTATAAATATAATATTCACACTTGATTGAAAACCTTGTTTATTTATTTATTAGGGTCTGCCTCCGTAGATTTAGACTTGGAGGTACCGGGTTCGATTCCTGGTCGGAAAACAAAAATATATATTTATGTAAATAAAAATACATTTAATTAATGTTTAATTTATTTGTGACATTTCTCGAGTTTGGTACGCTGGAGACATCGACGAGCTTGCCACTTGTCATGATTGGCCTATAGTAAAGTTGGCTAAATGTGAATCCGCTTATTCATAAGCGTGGTTTCTGACGTGCGTGTCAACAGTGACAGCAACAATACATACATGGATTTGCACTTATAACTATGACGTAAACTAGATGCTGCACCAGTTACAGGCCACCACATGCTATTACAGTATCAATTAATTGAGCCTTCAAATAACCAAAATAAAAAACAACACAATTACAATAATAATTGAGCAAATATAAGTTACCATGATCAAGGAACACAACACCAAGGATAAAACTTGGTTAAACAGTAGTTTAGTGTACAGTCTCAGCCAGGATCCGCTGCAGTGACAATATATTGCGCTTAAAAACATGCAAAGAGTTAGCATATATGTCTAGACTATAATTCTTATTATTTCGTGAAAATCTGTTGTATTGACGACATGTACGGTTTAGTGATGAGTGGTAACCCAAATTGGATTTAGATTGTCGTAGGACGAATAGATCATATTTGCCAACCCTTGGCAACCTGGTCGGCACAGAGACACGATACAGCACAGTAAGTGGGATGCGTCGATTTTAAATGATTACTTATATAAAAAACTAGATGCCAGTTAAAAGCTTCCACAAATATCTTATACAACTAAAATATAAAGTTAAAACAATAATAATAGGTACTCATATAAAAAATCAACACAATTGTTTTTCGTCTACCCAACATACAGGGCTGGACACTCACACTAACCAGCAGAATCTAGCAGAACTGACAAAAGTCGAGGGAAATACTTTTAGTTATTGATATCGTATGTTTTATATTTGTTGGAAGTAACAGTAAAAATTATTAAGACACTTGAAATAATAAAAAATAAATATCACTACGTCTAAACCTAGGTTCTGGAGTGGAGACTAATACCTTAGCAGAAAAAAATGCTGTTAGGACAACTGAACAACTCCCTAGCCAGGCGCTTGGCTGATGGTCACCATAGACCCATTGTCACCACCCCCAAACTCGACTCGTAACCTGTACCGACGTTGGCATATTTACGCAGCTTAAGGTTATTGTTATTTGTACCTTACTATAAATGTTTTCTGGTAACTGGATAACCCCCGGCAATTGGACGGATGACTTGAAGAAGGTCGCTGAGGGGGTTGGATAAGTGTGGCAAATGATCGCGTGCAATGGCGAGGCTTATATCCAAACATAGACAAATTGTTATACTAACACAATATCACTATACTGTTGAGTTATTTATTTGTTATTACAAAATATAATAAATACTTTTGGTTGCAAGAGTATACTCAATTAAGTGAGGTTGGCGACTGCGGCGTCAATGATAACAATGTTATTGTATTTAGCTCAGTTTTATCTTGCCAACACATGCTCTGCTAGTCCATGGCGCAAATGTGTGAGTAAACGTGTAGGCGTATACGAATATATAAACAAAATACCTAATTCTTCTCCCATCCGCGGCGAACGAGTGCCTTCACTCACTTCATGGCTGATTCATTCAATTCAAAATATTTATTTCTATATGGTTCACATGTAACACTCGGATATTGTCAATTTTTTACAATAATATTAAAATAATAAATTAAAAGATTAAATTAAATTATGGATAGACCGAAATAAGGAAGTGACATTGCTGCCATAAGCAAGTACTGTAGCTTAACCTAAATTCGAGGCATTATAGCCGTGTCAACTTATAATCTAAATAATTATAACATAATGTATAATTATAATAAATTTAAATTAATTTGACTCAGACTTAGCTGTTAAGGGACGCAGGGCCAAAAGTGAAAGAGAGACGGTTTATAGGGTGTTAGTCCGTAGGCGCCTTGGGGACTCCTTAGGAGGCCTCACGGTGATTCAGGCATGCGACCTACCGCGGTGGCCCTTCAGTCGTCGTCCATCGTCGTGATGAGAGTCTTCAACAGTAATGTCGTATAGAATTCGAAACATTGATATTCGCCAGAGAACCAAAGTTACTGACAATGCTTTTAGATTCATACATTTGGTACGCTAGAGACATCGACGAGCTTGCCACTTGTCATGATGGGCTTAAAATGCATTTAAACTCTCGCTATACAGAGGGGAAATGTTGCCAGACTCCTTTGGACTATCTCTCGTCTCGGGTCGCCTGTAGAGTACAACTTTTACTTATAGTATCATCACGACCGTTTCCCTTTCGGGGTGGTCAGAAACCACGCTTACAAATAAGCGGATTCACATCTAGCCAACTTTACAAGTGGTAAGCTCGTCGATGTCTCCAGCGCGTCCCAAACTCGAGAAATATCACAAATAAATTAAATATTAATTAAATGTATTTATTTACATTAATAAATATTTTTGTGTCCCGACCAGGAATCGAACCCGGTACCTCCGAGTCTAAATCCACGGACTTAACCGCTAGACCACGGAGGCAGGAGCAAGCAGAGAGCATTTTTTACTTATAGTTATATTTTTATTGGGTTTAGATAATATTTTGATTAGATACACAGCTAAAATGTAGTCACGTTTTTGTCACAACACTGCCGGGAATAAATCCGCCCCAACATAATAATGGTGAAAAACGTGAGCCACTCACGTTGGGGTTAGTGGGACGAGAATGCGTCATCATAGCTCGAAGAAAAATCAATGTTGCAAGTTGTAAAAATAAGTTTTTTATTTCATCATGGAAATATTTATTTATTTATTTATATATCTGTATTATTTGTATATAATGGTAATATATACATATGGTAATAAATCATAGTAGGTTTTTTTTTTTCCAAATTCTCCAGATATATATTCTGGAAAGCCTATCTCCAGCAGTGGAGGTCGAGGACGCTGTGTTCTAGGGGCTGTAATGATAAAGTTTTTTTGCGATATTTGTTCCTTTTAGTACTCTAAACATGGCCAATAGTTTATGGAGCCTTATAAAAACAGGAACGATTGGCATGATCATATTTTTTAAATAATATATAGGAAAATAGTTATTTTTACTATTTTTCTTTGACTAAAATTAGGTAACTATATGACAGTCTAAATAGATGTCCAAAACGTCCGTAATTTTAATTACTAGAAAGTTAATAGACTAGATTTCCCAATAGTACGCTCAGACTTGAAAAATCTTTGAAAATATTAGATTGTGCGAGCGAGAGGGAATCCCTCTAAAACGTTAAACCCTTGACCTCTTAAAAGCAATAAATGAATCCCCTATCGCCACATATCTGTTTCCGGGCGGGGCGCGGCGGAGATCGGTTGTTAGAATGCTTTCTTTAGAATCTTACAAAGGTCGGTTCAAAGCCCCTCGGCATGATAAAAACATTTTCCTAACGTACATTTGTCATAGATTTACAACACCACCATTTCCGTGCCTTGGAGAGCACGTTAAGCCGTCGGTCCCGGTTTCACTAATACCAACTTGTGAAATCGCTAATGAATTGTCATTAAAAAAAATACATCAGATCCTCGCCAACACGTCTGGCCAGCATGGCGAGTGTAAGCCAAATTTTATAGATATATGTTCTCTAGATACATCTCCAGCAGTGGAGGTCTAGGACGCTGTGTTCTAGGGGCAGTAATGAATGAATGAATCGGTTTACTCGGAATAATTACTTTTAACAATAAGCCTCTTATCTTTTTGTCGTAATTCATTAACCTTTTGTTGCGTTGGGTCCTGACTGTAGATAGTGTTTTATAACTATTTAAGTACTTACTAAATAATCTATCTTCATAAGTTTTACCTGTTGTCCATTGATATTCGTATTTTTTCAGCTACTCGCATACTTCCATAGTAATATATTACAAATCTATTTACGTCTTCTTGGACGACATATTGAAGTATACTGTGTTTGGCATAGACGTAACATATAAGACTTGGCAATAATACTGTTTGAATATTTACTCCCTAATATCATAATAATCCTATGCTACTTGTATATAGCTATTTGTAAATATATTAATTTTATTATAATTTTTATTATACTAATGTTTAATATTTTAAAATGTTTTTTAGTATTAGAGGAATGAACTGTACAAATAATATAAAATCTTTCTGGCTTAAGGTTTAGTAATTTATAATGTTGTAATTTTTATGTCCTAGTTATAAGCTGTGATTTTTCTGAAAATAAATATTTATTTTTGAAATGGTATGGTGTATTCTGGCGCCTTCGACATGCATGTCCGCTCGATTTGCTTGAATAAACTGACAGTTTTCTATTGAGATCTGTCGCTTTTCATGCGAATATTTCGAACCGACACGCAAGTCGAAAGCGCCAGAATTAGGCCCCTGGTCGTCGTTTCCGCCAAGGTTCTGTCAATAATATTATCCACCGGGCTTTGGTTACTGCCGCAATCCCTTCGGTTCTTGAGCTGTCCGGGATCTCTCGCAGTGATGGTAATAGATGGTAATAGACCCGATGGATTTTTGATAAAGCATTGGTATGAGACTGTACTTGTGTCAACTTCCATGTCCAGGGCATATCCGTCGAGGCTGGGCCGGCCTCGGACTCGGTAGAAAGGGCCATTGTCTGTTGTTAATGACTACGTGTTTGTGTGTTTAATAATGGGACAATGGGGGCCAAGTACTTAGAAGTTATTTAAAGAACTGTCTAAGCGGCTGGTATGCTGTATATGACAAGTTTTTTCGCGCAGCAAATCAGCATCGCTGTGCGTCGGAGGAATGCTGCAAGTGTTCTTGGCACACTGCCACATGATCACGTCATGGGTCAATATTTTTATATACTAGTATAGTTTAGTTTTATTTTTAATTTAGTTTATATATTTTTATTTTATTTTATTATATATTACATTTTATATTATTGGTATTACATATAAGTAGTTTCAACTAGTTTCCAAAATTTTAATCTAAATTCTATCATACAAATATATGTCTATGACGTTTAGCAAATCAAATGACATGCGCAGACTGACTGGGTGAGTTTGTCAAGATTCTATTATTGTTTTCTATTTAAAAGTCTGTCACGACCTCCTTGGCCGAGCTGCTAGAACGGACACTACTTTTTGAATGTTTACACAAATTACGAGTTGACTAATATATTGTTTGGGCATTACGCGTTGTTAATGAAGAAGAAGGTTTTCACACACTTGTTGAATAGATCCCAACAACTGGAAGTATGTATATTTATATTTATACATTTATTCGAAAAAAAAAAATTACAAAATATAAAATAAAATTAATATTAAGGATAGGGATATAAGTCCCGCCCACGCATGGTGGCAAGAACGCTGGCTGCATTTCCCCGCTGAATTGCAGTACTGATTTTCTGGGCGAAGAAAGAGCCAGCCCTCTTGTCACCGGAGGAGACGACCAGACGTGGTGTTATGTATATATTAAGTATTATATTGTATTTATGTATATATTAAGTATTATATGTATATTTGTGTTTAGTATATTACTAATAAGTGGTTAAATTTTCGTAGTATTTTAATTTCTCCCTTATATATTCGTTAATTTGCGCGAACCTTCCACATACAATATTCGTAATGTCCCAAAGGTTGACCGAGTAAGAATGTCTAGAGGCATTAGGTCCGCTTTTGTAGTGCAAAAAGTTTTAAATAAATAATTACAGATATAGTGAATAATGTATTTCCATCGGGAAAACTCGGGACGCAATCGAAATACGACGGCACCGTCAATACAGTACAGGACAGTGTCAATCAATTATTGAATTCAATGAATGACATTTTCATATCCATTAATATGGAACTTTATTAGTTTTTATTGCCAAATGGTACTGAAGCTAGAAGATGTTTCTAGGGGTTTGGGCATTATACCCAATCCCACAACGTTATAGGTGGCGGCATGTAAGTTTAGCTATGAACGTAATGTGGTGCGCACGACGACGTGCGACTGGAGTGCCAATCAGCGTGAACGATACGTACGTTCGCCCTCAAGATACCTACCTAATTTTTGACTTTGTCGCATTAATGGTCATGGCTAAGCTTTCGTGTCAATACGTACTAAAGCCATGATGATTTGACTATTGTATTTCGAATAAAATTCATATATTTGACATGGTCGCAATATTTAACAAACAAGGCTGGAGCAAATTATTATTTTGAAGTGCGGGTAATTAATGAACATAATTCAATGTTTTAAACCAAAAATTTGCAATAAAATGTCCAGTTCTAATAAAGGTTCACGGATAAAATTAAATTAAATACTTACAGATGGCCTTGAAAATTTTGGCTGTTGATCCGAATATTTTAATAACTTGCACAATAAGTCACTCTTTCAGCGGGAAATCTGTTCGAGTACTGACAATTTTCACGCTTTTTTTGCAACAATGTAATGGTATATCTAAATTTACAACATTTTTAGTTTCCTTCGTTTCCGGTTCGACTAATACCAACTTGTGGAATCGTTAATCAATTGTCATTGAAATTGACATCAGACTAATTTTGGCGAGGGCCAACCCGGCTGATAAGCAGCGTGGCGAATGTTGGCAAATTCTCCAAAAAGAAGTTTTGGAAGATCAATCTCCAGCAGTTAAGTTCTAGGGTCTGTGATGATGATCTGATCTAGGTAACGTGTTTTTTTGGTTTTTGTTAATTTTAAAGAGTACTGCTTTTCCATTTGTCTCGCTCGCACAATCTAATATTTTGAAAAATTTTTCAAGTCTTAGTCTACCTACTTTTGAGAAATATAGTCTATCAACTTACTGAGGAATAAAATTACGAACATTTTGGAGATACTCGTTCGATTTACGCAGTGGAAGCTGGTGCGAGAGGAGTCCCAGCAAAATATTTGCACCACTTACTGAAAGACCTGGGCCTAAGCAAGTCTGCAGGAGATACGTTTATGGAAAGAGCTTCCAAGACGGCATACATCATACAGTGTTTGGTTGGGTAGGGAGAGGAGCAGAATGGTGGATGGTGAGCGCCTTTTTCCGCAATAAAATAAAAAAGGACGACTTCTTTGTAAACCAGCATGTTGTCGGTCGCAAGCCCGAGACACCATTCTTCTCATCTCTTACCCACACACGATGGCATCTTACCCGCACGGTGAATTGGCGGAATGCTTAAAAAGTTGTCTCCCGTGTATTTGATTTTTGTTAAATAGATACAAATCATTATAAATGTTTTTTGCTATTATTCACTGTCTAGAATTAGGTATATGAAAGTGAAAAGATATCCAAAATGGCTGTAATTTTATTTCCTAGAAAGTTAATAGACAAAAGTACACTCAGACTTGTAAAATGTTTGTAAAACATAGGATTGAGAGCACGATACCATTTTGGGCGGATTAATATAAGTACCTACAAGTATATACTTATATCTTTAAGTATATTTTTCAAAGCACGTGTTCACATATTTATCTATATATTTTAATAAAATAATGTCACTATATATAATCTAGGTAGGTTTGATAATTTATAGGCGTGTTACGCGGACGTCCCGTGACTATACTGCGTTATGGGAGAATCGATCGAACTATGTTTTTGACCTAATATAAAGACGGGTCATGTTAGAATCTTAGGGCCAGTTTCCAATCAGTGCTATTATTTTACACATTGTCATTTAAATAGTTAAAAACATATTAATTATAAACCTTTGTAAAATAGTGTATTTATGTTTCATTTCCTTCCAAATTTCCCAACCACGCGGCGGCTACCGGTAGCTATTAGAGTTGCCTAATCTTGGTTTTGCAGAATTGGTCTAGGTTTTTTGCAAGACTCAGGTATTATTTCCATTTAATTTAATATATATACCTATATATTTTTTAACAAATTAACTACGTCAATGACTCTGCAGCCCTATTCTGTTACTTAAGCTCAAAAGTTATATAATGGAATCCGTTAACTATATATATATAACGCAATTAAAGTTCATATTTGCATGGCCGATGTCAAGGTCGAGCGCTTATAGAGTTAAGAATTAAATAATATTTTGTAATTATGACGCAATCTCTGACGAAAATAACGAAATCCACTGATAACGTTTGCGACTAAGTAACAGAATATATAATAATATAGCTGCTGGTGTCCGTATGTCCCTATGAAATGTCTCCAAAACTACCTACTGTCCCGATGTGGCACTAAAGATTTTTTTTTTCTGTCAATGTTGTTTGTTTTGAAGAATATAACTCATGTAAAGCGTTACATATAGAGTTTTTCCTACAACCTCTGTATACGTTTTGTATACATGTTCGTTAACAAGATCTATAACCATTCCGAATTTCAAGTAAATCTGACGTGTTTTTTATTTCATAAAAATAGGCATTCTCATTTAGGGCCAACAAGTCGGTGAAAATATTATATTTTTTTCTTATGACCGGTGATCATATATTTGTCTTTGAGCTATGCTAATAAAGCTAGCCAAGAGCGGTGTCTAGTTTGCTATGTATGGAATGTTTCAATGTTAAAAACATACACTATGTAAATTCGTACATTTCATTGCCAATGTCAGCCTGAGACCTATAAAGCGTGCATAACCTATATACATAAGCGTACATTGTCAAACATAAATAAAAGAAACCTTAACATATTTTCAAATACCTATTCGATGAACCTCAATATAGTTGGTTTACTTTTTTTTTGTTTTCAACAAAATGGTTTAACGCCTTACTGAAATTCAATTAATGTCATATTTTCAGTGACTTTCGCTTGATTAAGACGAATCGATTGACGTGAGAATTATCAAAATCGACCCACGCGTTTGTTCTCCAGTGTGGCACAAACATACATACATACATACTTGGTACGCCCTAACGTCAAAGGCCTTTGGAGGTCTACTACAAGTGCAACAAAACCTCGCACTGCGTACCATAGTCAACGCAACGCGATACGTGAGAAACAATATCATCCTCCGTAACTGGCGGATGGAAACACCGAACGAATTCGTGCGTTGCCTGGCCGAGGGAATGTTCGCACGGGCAGAAAGGTCAAATTTCCCAGTTTTGAGAAATCTCCGCACGCCAGACCACGGCGCATGGTACGCAATTTGATAGCCTGATCAGGTTAACATTCCGCGCCTTCTCTTCCAAATTTACCTATAAAAAGGTTCCACTCGCCCTGCCCGTTGTTACGTGGAGCGAATGCTGCACGTTCTCACTTCGTACATTTTGCTATCCAAATGACTTGGGGCGTGGAGCGATGTCAGGGCTTCCAATGTCATTTGTCATATCAAATTTGTCGTATCGTGGAGCGAGCGAATGGACTGAATGTAGTAGCTCATAAATCATTGCGTGCTAGAGCTACTAAATGTGACAAAACCCCAACTAGTATATATTTTAAAAAATCTGCTTATTAAACGTGATAAAATTAACGCAGGTCTGTCATTGGCTGAAATAACATAGTGAAAAGTAAACTTCCAATCACGAGGCGTATAACAAAATATTAAACATGTATTATAATAAAATCCTTTTAGAAACTAGGGCAATACTAAGACTTGTTTTTTTGTATCTATGGCAACGTCTCTTAACATTTTTCCTGCACGTAGATGGCCAACTATATGTAATTTAACATTATGGAGTCCGTAGAAGGGCTGGAAAATCAATGTCTTTTTTTTATTGCGGTAACGTTTGTCAATAATGGGGCAGCCTTCTCAATTGATGGCTGTCATTGAATTATATTTAAAGGCCCGGTATTTAAACCATAAACAAAAGTTTGTCGTCAGGTAAGTATCAATATTTTTACAAACAAGAGTATGAAAAGAAAAAAATCATATTGTTAGGACGGTATAGTGGTAAAGACTGAACACATGCGTTCCGCATACCAACAGGTGGGAGCGGTACACATGTGTTTACTATTAAAATAAAGATTTTGAGCATCGTTTATAGAGAAACAAATATTTTGCTGCTTTTTGTCCCTTTGTACTGACTGCACGAATGATCACTTTGTACATAAAGTAAAAAGTAAAGTATCATTTCGACTGTATCCCTTCTGGGGTAATCAGAAAACACGCTCTTTTTTTAATGAAGCGGATTTACATTTAGCCAACTTTACTTTAGGCCAATCATGACAAGTGGCAAGCTCGTCGATGTCTCTCTAACGTACCAAACTCGAGAAATATAACAAATAAATTTAATAATAATATAATTCATCAATTTAAATTAATAAATATTATTGTGTCCCGACCAGGAATCGAACCCGGTACCTTTGAGTCTAAATACATGGACTTCATTCATAGACCACGAAAAAATTCTAGTTTCCTAATTTTGTCTTTAAATATATTAATTAAATATGTTTTTCCATCTCAACTCATGTTTCATCTCTGGTTTATTTATCTTAAATAACATTTCACCTAATATTTTACATAATACTAGGAAGGGAGCATCTGCTTTTCCAAGCGTTCATAGTACCCCATGACTCCAGAATCTCAGCTAAAATTCCGCTCATTTCTTCCGAGCCACGTTACAATGTAGTACCCTGCTGAAACTCTCGGTAAAAATAACCTTCAGATAATCAGGTTTGGTAAACATTTAGGTCATTCACTTGATCCAAAAATAACAATTTGTATAGACATCTCTTCTTTCTAGACACTATACTAGGACGATCAAAGTGCGCGAAAAATATAAAAAAAAGAAAAAAAATACATTATCCGTATAAATTTTGAGTTTCTTACATCTCTCGCACGCTAAAGATGTGAAATGATTTTTATACTGAGCACGAGGTGTGAGATCGCGCCTATGGTAAGGACTATGCGAGGTCTATTATTATATGTGAAATAGACTACTCGTCACCAAGTCACTGCGACCAGTAGTGATCTATTGTGACCTCCCTAGACTATAGTTCGTTCGCTAGCCCTACGGCTTCAAGGAACCTTAGTATTAGGAGAACCTTAGGAGCGAGGAGTCGCACCTCCTCGGGGCTTAAACTGTGAGCACCCAAGATGGTGCTTCGCTTGTGATGCAGGGCATAACAGTCGCAAAGGAGATGGACTGTTGTCTCAGACACCTCGCGACAGAATTTGCACTTATCTGTTTCTACCAAGCCCATGGTAAACATGTGCTTGTTTAATTTATATTGACCGGTTAATAGGGCTCTAGTGAGAGTTCTTAATTTAGGTCTGCATAGCTGAAGGGCTTTGATCGTGTACTTACCTGAGTAGCCCACGATTAGCTCCTTCGAGTGCCTCTGCCCTGGAGTTGCCTGCCAGGCAGATACACATTTATGCGAGGTCTAAGACCCATTCTTAATTTCGTAAGAAACTGACGCAAGTCACTGACGACCGACATGAGTTCCTACCATTATGCTGGCCTATCAAGATGCTCTCTCACATGTAGCTTGAAGGACTTCAGCAACCCTGTTCATGTTCTTAAGCGCAAACGTTATATAAACTTGTATAGGTACCCAAATTAGTTTATAATAAACTAGAAAAATAACACAAATCAATTAATAAATTATTGTCTCGACTAGAAATCGAACCAGGCACCTCCTCGTCTAAATCTACGGACTTATACGCTAGATCACGGAGGCAGCATAAAATAATAGTTGACAGAAACGTGTAAACACTGGTGTTGATTTTGTTTTACACTACCGGTAAATATTGAGACAAAATACTGTATCGCATTCATCGAGCTCTGACACAAAATGTAAATACACCATCAAATATTTATTTTAAATAGTCCTAATTATGCAAAAATGCGGTGGTGGATCGGTTGTAAAATCGCTTTCTTAAAAATGTAAAGAAGTCGGTTCGGGCCCTACATTTACTACCTACTTTAAACCGTGTCGCGTCGGTCCCGGTTCCACTAATACGAAATTAATAAATTGTCATTCAAAAATTACTCAGACCCTCGCCAACCCTTCTCTGGTCAGCTGCAGCGTGGCGAATTTAAATCAAATTCTCCAGATATATGTTCTGGAATATCCATCTTCAACAGTGGAGGTGTAGAACTTTGAATGTAATGAAACGGAAATAGCAGATATGGCAAAAAATTAAAATAGTAAAAAAAAAGTAATTATTTATTATGCATATTTAATGCTGAAAAATAAAGATGTACCACTGTGTAACAATTTTACCCTAGAAATATATTGTTTTGTATTTAGCAGGATTATATCCGCCATCTTCACCTAGTACTCTAGATCTCGCTCTTCTTGTTGACACGACTTCTCTCCAAACAATTTTGTTAAATCATGGTGAAAATAGTTATTTTCTTTTTGTTATCTATAATTTTTTTGTTATAAAAAAATTAGCGAACCTGTTGACAAGTAGTGCCTGTATAATTTTAGGGCTTGTTAAAGTTTGGGTACTACTTGTTCCTTTGTTTACATTTTGTTTCAGGACCTGATGAATGTGGTGTACGTAACTAGGTAGGTCTGTGACGTCACGAGCACTCACCGCTTAGAGGTTATGGCGAGCGGGGCGAGACGTCAAAAGCAACAATTATTAAATAAAAAACATACTTACCAAGAAAGGAGAAGTTTTATTCCAACACACCAACAAACAAGCAACACAACACACTATAATTTGACTAATTTATTATTCTACTTAAATCACAAATTGTAATAACAATTTCCAAACTGACAACATTGCTAGGTACCTACTAAACTATTTACCTAAACTTACACAGAGATCATTTTAGTTATATTTTAATTAGTTACTTAAAAGCTAAACTATAAAATGGTTAGGCACTATCGAATCATGTTAGGTTTTCCACTACTGTGCTCTTTGGTGAAGAGTAAAAACACGGCAGGCATATTTTGAGCGGTTCTGCGCATGTGTCGGGGGAAAAGAGGTTATCTTTTGTCCTTGTCTTGCGAGAAGGAGGGACCAGGACAACTGGCCGCGCGTGTACTTGCGCAGTCTTATTGATGCAACGCGTTTTGGCGGCAATGATAAGCGGTGGCCTTACTATGGACGTACGCCACATTGAAACTATTATAAAAAAGTATCATCACGACCGTTTCCCATTTCGGGGTGGTCAGAAACCACGCTTATAAAGAATCGGATTCACATTTAGCCAACATTACTATAGGCCGATCATGACAAGTAGCAAGCTCGTCGATGTCTCCAGCGTACCAAACTTGAGATATTAATTAAATGTATTTATTTATATCAATTAATATTATTGTGTCCCAACCAGGAATCGAACCCGGTACCTCCGAGTCTAAATCCACGGACTTAAGCGCTAGACCACGGAGGTAGTTGGAACTATTATATAGCGTTTAATAATAATAATAATGCTTGGTGGTGGGTCGGTTAGATGCAAAAATAATGTTAAAATAACTAGATTGTTGTGGTGATATTATAATCATCATCCTAGACCTAGTCTGTCTCTACTAGTAGTAGTAGTCTGTCCTACTCTGTCCACTGTTAGAGATGGGCTTTCTAGAACATGTATCTGGGGATTTTCCCGAACATCACCAAAGAGAATGCAACCCCTTTCAATTATTCGCAGTGAGCTCATGCCGTACTAACTCTGGGAAGCGTTCTCCTATCTATAGACTAGTTGACACTTACAATAAAAAGTTTAATCGCATTGACATCATCGCCCCCACCTTCAGAACAAGTGTTTTAAAGGCTTTAAAGGAATAGCTTTTTGGGTTTTTTTTTTTCATTTTATGTTTTTACTTGTTTTATTTAGTGTTTTGTTTTTTGTTTTTTTTTCATTTATCAACACGTGTTTATTATTATTAACTGTAAAGTTCATGCAATTATAAATATGTGGTTAACGTGGTGGGTATTGCATGATCTATGTATATGATAAAAACCTGTACAATGCTGTTTGTTGACCCAAATAAAGAAAATTTAAAAAAATTTTGGTCTACACTCGCCACACTGGAAAGCCACCTTAAATAAATAAAAAACTTTAGTTGTTTATATATTATACGGTTAAACCTTTATTGTTGTTGTGAAAGTTCGAGCACAGGCCGATGTGAAGTTACTATAACTAAAGGTAATGGTTTATCTATAGTTATAAACAACCTTCAACCTTCGAGTAACTTGTAACAAATTCAGTATTTGGTACGTTCGGAGTATGTCGCTGCTTCGCTCGACAACCCATCATACTGTAAAAGTTACTGTATAACTTTTATGCCCAAGTATTAAATAACACCGGTAAATGTCGCTTTATCGTGCCTGGTCTGGCATTATTCTAAGGTTAAGACCAAATCTTTAGTTTTGCTTACTGGAGGCTATTGTTCGACGTTTGATGTATGAAATGACTCTTAAAACACCTAGTCCTAGACCTAGTGACATAAGATATAGTTGCAAAAACTATAAGAATGGTGGGTGATGCTCATAAAAAATATAAATCATTTTTTGTAGATAATTCCATCTAGAAAATCAATCAATCGACCTAAGATATAGTGGAGGTCTAGGGGGTGATGAAATAAACAAATGTGACAATGAGGGCTTCACTTCCAGCCCTATTCTCAGTTAAGGTAAACCTAAGCTCATGGTAGTCGAATTTAGTAAAGCAAAAAAGTGTTATTCATTCAAAACATATTTAATGATCGCATGATTTTTATAAAAAAAGCTAACGACAAAAAACAGAGATGTTTTTGTCGTTCAATTTCGGAATATTTTAATAAAAATAAATTAAACTATTCTATTCAAATTCGAGTCCAGCAAGGGCCATTGGATGGTGGGGACATTATTTATTTATTTCAAAACTTTAATGCACAAAGTACAAAAGGCGGACTTAATGCCCGAAGACATTCTCTGACAGCCAAACCTTGGGGACAAATTTGATCAAATGTAGGTGCAATCATAAAGATAATAAGAGAAATAAATAACTATTTAAATTAACAGCAATTTAATATATTCTTACTTACAATATATATGGAATAAATATTATAATATCGATACACTAAATACTAATACATACATATTAATATACATAAACATACATATATACTACTTACTAACACTGTGTGGAGCTATTTAGAAAGTGTGAAAACACCAGTTTTTTGAATAATGTTCTGGTAGTTGCTTGTCGTATGTTAACAGGTAGATTATTCCACAAATTAGTAGCAACAACTACAAAAGAGTTAGACACAAATGAAGAGTGATGAGACGGGACAGATAGAAGAGAGTTGTTAGCAGAGCGAAGGGATTTGTCATGGAAAGAAGAGAGATAGGCGAAATTGTCCTTGAGGTATTTCGGTGTCGTAGGCTCATTCAAGACAGAAAAAAGGAGACAAAGGGCTCGAAGATTTCTGCGACAACGAATAGGCAGCCACTTCAACTTAGCACGATATTCAGAGATGTGATCATATTTACGTAAACAATAGATAAACCGGATACATGCGTTCAGTAACCGGTCCATCTTATTGAGCAACATCTCCGACATATCAATGCTACACACGTCACCATAGTCGAGCAGAGGTAGGAGAAGGCTTTGAACAAGGGTTATTTTAGCTTTTAACGGCAGAAAGTTTTTAAGTTTATTAAGAGAGTGCAGTGAAGCAAAAATTTTACCACTCGTCTTGGTAACCTGGGCTGTCCAGCTTAGATTGGAATCTAGATAAATACCTAGATTCTTCACCTCGCTGGAATACGCAATTGGGACGTTATCAAACCGAACAGGGTCAATACTGTTGAAATCTACTTTACTCAATGTTCGGGAGCTCCCCACTATAATTGATTGACACTTGCTCGGATTGACAACAACCCCAAAGCGTTTGGACCACGAGAGTATACTACTAAGATCAGAATTAAGCCAAGCTATTGCACTATTGACCGAGTTGATATCTGACCACGTTTTCCGCGGCTATATCCGGCAGGATCTCAGGTATAACAGCGCCCATATGGTCCCGTCACGAACCCAGGGTATCTAGGTTCAACTACAACAGCTCTCCTCCAGAAGCACTTCTTCAGAAAGTGGTCTCCTTGTTGGTAGGCTGTCGCATTGTGCGATATTCTGGAGATACTTAATGTGTCCGTTGTCGTCAATAGTAGGCATCTATAGATCTCGAGCTATGACGGCATTACTCACAAACCATGACGCTATCCTTCTAATTACAAACAAACAGTGGGGCCCGGATGGCTCATAAGTCTGGGTTGGGGATAAGGACATTCCCCTGTAGCAGGAACTCAGCGAGTAATCACCCGCTGGAAATTCATGCGATTTTAGTGCTGGGCACCGTCTGGTATAACAGCAACCTTGTGGCTCACGAAGCTTCGACTACTTTAGCTGTCCTACAGGAGCACTTCTTTAGGATGTGGTCTCCCGTTGGTAGTTGAATTTGAAGTGTCCGTTGTCGGCCCGATAGAACATACGTCTAGTCAGGCCGACGACAAACTTCTCAATTATCTCCAGATCTCGAGCTACGACGTAATTACTATATAATAAACTACAATGCTCGAAAGACTACCCTGAGCGATATCCTGCTAATTATTAAAATTAAAGTTGGTTAGCAACGCCATCTAGTGAGCGTCGCTAGATTGAGGTACACTTCATGCGATCCGGGAGTGTAGACGACTTGTAATGCGGCGGGTCGGGTTGTGGCCCCACTCGGGTGCGTAGGGTTGTGGTTAGATGCCAGCACCGTCCATATTCCGGCTGGTGACGAAGCTCGCTATCCATTAACCTCCAACCGTAATCCCAACTCGAACATTCGCTGAAGTAATATCTCTCTTCAGGGTTAACTTTCGTCCGTTTCTTTAAATACTGAACGCGACCATCTTCAGGTTTGGGTTTGTAAAGAATGCCGCGTGTTTCAGGGTTAACAGGTCTCATTGGCTCGTTTAGACCCGCGTCCGGTATGGAGTGGCCGCAGTCCGGTATGGAGTGGCCTGATTGACGTATTAAAATACCATCTCTTACTGGAGTTTTCCTTCTATTGTGAGCAGCAACTTCATGGTCTCGTGTAATGGTCGCTAGTCCCCCGACCATGTTCTCAGCGATGACGTCATTTTCAAAGTAATTCTTAGCCTCGCGTTTAAGTGTTGCAGCTTCATTGATCTGCTTTTCGTATTTATGTATCCAATTTATTCTTAATCGGCTCTCTTTCTCGTAATTCTCGACTAAGAATTTAATTTTTGCTGGATTTGTCAAATCCACTAGCGGCATTTTTGGCTTTAAAACAAAACTATTGTTACTTAATTACCTACTTCTATTTGTTTTAATCTCTTATATGGAATAATTGTATAGTTGTATATCGTATTTATATTCTATTCCTAGATTTTATTATAATGTTGTTTACAATAATTGTATAGTTGTATATCGTATTTATATTCTATTCCTAGATTTTATTATAATGTTGTTTACAATAATTGTATAGTTGTATATCGTATTTATATTCTATTCCTAGATTTTATTATAATGTTGTTTACAATAAATTATGAATTAAAATCTAGTAGACTATTTGTCAAACGGATGACAATTACCTTTTTTATTTACTTTTTTATATATTTTAATCCCAAATTACACCCATTAGATTATATTATAAGATATTTTTGATTATGAAAGGTTATGTTTTCTCGTCGTTAAGTTACTATTAACTATTGTTTAAATTAAAGTCGTATTTAATACTTTTAGTACCTACTTAATGAGGTAATAATATTTTTTGTTATATGTGGTTTCAAGCCCAAATTAAAAAAAAAAGTAGTCATAGTCCAAAGCCAAAGTCACAATTTTATTATTATTTTACAACTTACAAAAAGTTTTTTATATTGTTTTATATTTCTTTATAAAGATTATTACCATGCCTCTTATGGACATAACAAATCCCGCCATAATAAGATTCCTAATCGAGAATTATGATAAGGAAAGTCGATTGCGAATAAACTGGATACAGCAACACAAGGAGAAGATCCAGGAAGCTGCGACACTCAAACGAGAGGCTAAGAATTACTTTGAGACTGACGTCATCGCTGAGAACATGGTCGGGGGACTAGCGACCATTACACGAGACCATGAAGTTGCTGCTCACAATAGAAGGAAAACTCCAGTAAGAGATGGTATTTTAATACCTCAATCAGGCCACTTTCGCTGCAGCCACTCCATACCGGACTGCAGCCACTCCATACCGGACTGCGGACACTCCATACCGGACTGCGGCCACTCCATACCGGACGCGAGTTTTAACGAGCCAATGAGACCTGTTAACCCTGAAACACGCGGCATTCTATACAAACCCAAACCTGAAGATGGTCGCGTTCAGTATTTAAAGAAACGGACGAAAGTTAACCCTGAAGAGAGGTATTACTTCAGCGAATGTTCGAGTTGGGATTACGGTTGGAGATTGAAGGATAGTGAAATTCGTCAACAGCCAGAATATGGCCGATGTTGGCATCTGACTGGTACCCTAAACACTCGAGTGGGCCCACAGCCTGACCCTCCCCATTACAAGACCGCTGACCCCCCAGGTCTCATGAAATGCACTTAGCGGTGTGAAGATTGATTATTAAACTAACTTTTTGATCATGAAGTTTATTAAATATATTTATTCGAAGTAGATACAAAAATATTAAAATAAAATAGATTAAATAACTAATTATAAATAAACTAAACTAAAAATACCTATGAAATTAAAACTATTCTAGAAATTGTTTCCTTGTTGGCTCTCGCCAGTCAGGCGCAGATAAGGAACGCCGTAAAGATTTAAGCGGGCTCTACGCGTATAGTTTTAACAGTATCCTATAAATATGGTTTTAACTGTACAGTTGAACTGCGCAGTTAAATCGTTGTGTAGCGAAAACTGACAACTGTGCTCTAAAGTTTAACAAACTAATCGTATTTTCATAAAACTATACAGTTCGGCCTGTACAGTTAAAACTGAACGTAGCAAAAAATTCTGCAGATGTCAGTTCAGTTCTAACTTTTGAAGATTCCACTGAGTTTTTTGCCGAGTTACTCTGTAGCTTGTTGTGAAAAATGACAAATCAACTTGAATTCTTAGAAGAATATTGTTCGGAGCCATGCTTATGGAACATAAAATCTGAAGAATACAACTCTCCCTTCTGCTTCCACTGCGGAGATCTGTATCCGGTAGGGATTTCCTGACAAGAAGGTACACAATGAAACTAAAGAAGTACTTTAAAAATTAGTTTATTCATAAATAAATAACATTTGTTTGGAACAAGACAACCTCCATGTTCGCACATCATGCAACCTCGATACTAAATTACATATTAATTATCTAAATCTAATAATACTTGCAGCAATCTTAAACTTAAACATTGTACATAGTTTTCACCACAATTAATTTGAGATTTTTCGTGTAAATACCTAACGCTTATTTAGAGAGATTTATTTAAATTTATAATAAAGGAGATTATCCAGTTTTGTATGGGCCTTTGACCAGCATTCTGCACACACGCTGAAAATATAGGAAATATTGTTTTTTTCTTTTTCTTATAATACGGCATTTATCGACCGACAATTGAGTACAACTTTTTAAGCACAAAAACTACTATCGGACCGTACGTTTCGAATGACATACATAGTAAGTACGCGTACATTGATGCTCCGCCTTTCCATTCGGTTTTTAAACAGTTGCGCTCGGCCTCCAACTTCCCAGAGAAGTGCTCCTGGAGGAGGGTTGAAGCAGTCGAACCCAGGGGGTTTGGGCGCTGTTACACCAGTACAAAGTGCATTAATTACCAGCAGGTGGTTACCAGCTGAGATCCTGTCGGGGAAAACAGGGAAATGTCCCATTAGCCACCGGGCCTGGACGACTTCACTGTCTGTCTTTTTTCATCATTTTTTTTACATATTGACCTCCACTCTTTTTCCCCGATTTCGACAATTTTGCTGGTTATGAATGTTGATGATATACTATACAAAAAAGATTTCAAATTACCAAGAGTCATCCGGTATTTTTTTTAATACAGAAATTACGCTCCATTGGCTTGAATAATGGAAGGTTACTAGTTGCATACAGACAATGTGTACTTTTTATTCATTTCTATAGTAAAGACGTGCGCGACCTACGCTAAATAGTTGGTAGGCGGACTGATGGTGGTAATTTCCCCAGTCTGCCGGGGCAGGGAAGTATCCACCGTTCGTGTCGATGACCCCTGTAAAGTTTTCACACGTTTAGGGATCAGGTTTAAATTGCCTTCATGCCCAGTGAAGCCGGTATAGTGTTAGGGACTCATGTCAGTCATGATTGTCTGATTCCATTTGCTAACATTCATGGACCTCGGGCGCCTTAGATCAAAAATTTGCTCGTATTATTTCAGTAAAGTGTGATTTATTTATAATGAATCAACTATTTATTTCACATAATGCGAGGAGACGGTTCCTGTAAGCAGGCTGCAAACAATGTTAACTTATTGTTATACCTTATTCCAATTAGAATCGAACATTTTGTAAACAAACCATCACGATCAATAAATTCACACTTTTCTCGGCATTAATGCAAATATTTTTTCCTTTATGCAGGGACGCAGTTACACAAAAAGGATCCAATCCATATTTTTTTCAGAAATATAATTATTAATTTTATTCAGGTCCTTAGGATAAT
This sequence comes from Tinea semifulvella, assembly GCA_910589645.1. Classification (NCBI taxonomy): domain Eukaryota; kingdom Metazoa; phylum Arthropoda; class Insecta; order Lepidoptera; family Tineidae; genus Tinea; species Tinea semifulvella. The sequence goes on from OU342599.1 coordinate 12,638,511, forward strand.
ATTATGATATATAAAATATATCATAATATTATCTAAATACAAAAAAAAAACAACGTAATCATTCAATTTTGATCATCTATCAAAAGACACGAGATCGTATCCCTCTCATTATGGTCAGAAACCATGATTTTAAAGAAGTAGATTAATATTTGACTCCGTGGTCTAGCGGTTAAGGCCGTAGATTTAAACGCGGAGATGCGGGTTGGATTTCTTGTCGAGGACATTTTTTTTTTCTTGTGCAATTTCTCGAGTTTCGTACGCTAGAGACAACAACGAGGTTGCCATTTGTCATGATAGGCCTATAGTCAAGTTGGCTAAATGTGAACTAGCTTCTTACAAAATCGTGGTTTCTTATCACCCCGCAAGGGATACGGTTGCGATGATCGGATTCATATTTACCCACAATTTTACTGTATCATCATGACAAATGTCTCTAGCGTACTAGTCTCGAGAAACATCACAAATAAATGTTTGTGTCCCGACCATGAATCGAACTCGGTCCAAGCATCTAAATCTACGGTCTTAACCGCCAAACACGGAGGCAGTACATCACTTTTAAGATTCGTTAAAAGCAGTAACGTGTTGTTTACAAATTACTCTAAAATGATTGAAACAATGTATATTACCTATCATTGAATTTAATTGGACGCACTTACGCAAAAAGGACCCAATCCACAATTTTTCATAAATTTATTTATTAATGCCAATCAGGTCCTTAGGATATATCTTTAATATCAAAAACTATCCAGATAACAAATAACCATTATGACATATTCTAAATGTATTAGATGTTGGACTAATCCTAAGTTCCAACTGCATTAACTTAATGTGGTCCAATCCATCATTTTTGCATAACTACATCCAATTAAAAGTACTTATGTTTTTTAATAGGCCTTTTAATTATTTTAGTACCAATCTGTTTGTTTACCATAAAGCTAGTAAGTACACTCCCCTTTACAGGCCCTTGATAATAAAAACATTTAACTCGTGAAATATCCTCAATCGAATATAATTGTCAATTTGTGTTACAAATAATTTGGTACAAGATAAAATATATTTCTTATTGGAATTGGAATTGCAAAGTGTGAAAAAGTATCTTGATAGGTCGGCATAATACTAGGGGTCTGATATCGGGTGTTAGTGGCTCGCTTATCTCTTTTGGGGCAGTCAGAAACCACGCTTATAAATGTGAACCTTTATCCAACTTTACTGCCGGCTCATCGATAGACATCAACAAACATAGCGTTCCAAAGTCGAGAAATATCACAAATAAATTATTGTGCCCTAGGAATCGAACCCAGTACCTCCGCGTCTAAACCACGGACTTAACCACTAGACCACGGATGCAATCTAGATAAAAAAGTAACGAATTTTGTCTAAGTTATGTTTAAATGTCTGTAATTTACCTAGAGAACTGATTGGATTTTTTAAAAAGAACACTCTGATTTGAATATGTTGTAGAGTGCGAGCGAGATGGATGCGAAGAAAAAACCAAATGCGTAAAATAATTTCAATTTTCACGAAAACTTTAACAATGTTGAAAGCGTTATCCTTAGTGACAGGATATACTACCTAATGTGGTTAGCTGCCCACCTCCCGAAGAGTATGTATATGTCCCCAACTGTCCTTTTAGCGACCATATTATATTGGCGCTGCTAAACGAGGGACGGTGCCCGAGCGGTATATTGAAAAAGTTGCCACTGGAATAAAGGACGATATAGGAAGTAGTTTTAGACGCGGAAACAGTCAGACGGGTGTACATAAATTTTGGACGATACGTAAACTTATTATATAAAGTGAATGAAAACGATAATCAAACGACTTTTAAAGCCAAATAAAGTAAAAACATCTCACACAGCGCCAAGTCGAACATGACACGAGTCCAACACGGCATATACTCGTATACTATTACGTGACGTCATCCGGCGGCCATTTGCAACTGCAGCGTTTCCGAGCGAAACATCAAACACGATATTTAAAAGTAGATTTAAGGCGATTTATGATTCTGTAAGTAAATATAAATTTAACACATATTTGAAAAGTTGACAAGTAGACGATTGAGGGAAGTTGAACCGTAACAGCTCGGTTACTGAACGACCCGTGTGGTTAAATCATCTCACCGGATTTTTATTTGATTATGACGGTTTTTGAACAGTTAACTAATATATTGATCGTTCACCGTAAGATGTTGGCACTGTTACCTTGTCAATCTGTTGTTGTCAGATCGTCATAGTGTGAACTGCTCAGCGTTTTTGTGCAATTATTTAATAGTTTTCGTAAATCATACCAAAGTCATTTAGACGCAGTGCAAGAGAAATTAAAAAAGGCAGGGGACATCTTACGGCGAACGGTCTGTAAGTATTAGCTAATGCACACTAACTCATTTATTGCCTTAAAAAGTTGACAGTTTTTTGTATGAAATTCTATCGTTCTTTACATTACTTTTCATGGAAAGAGAGTATACATATTTTTGGTAGTTTGCTCTCACATAAGTGACAAAACACAGTTATTGCCTGCGGCGGTAGCTAGCCCTTTTTCCCTTTGGTTACTATGGGACATTGACTTAAAATAAACAAAAAGTTTCTTTGCGTCATTTTGAACGGACAGAGAAGACATATTTCTAAACCTTGAAATTTTAATTTTGAACGGACATATCAAATACTTTTTACCTTTGGATATTGTTAGTCAAAAGTGGTGTTGTTTTGTTTCATAATGTGAATAATTATTGAAAAATGATAAATAATACACCAAATGTGAGGCACAAGTTACGGTTTTCCCATATAATACCCGACGTTTTTGGGCGACAATGCCGCAAGTGACTTCAAGAAAAGCATCAAATTCTGCAACATCTGGAATTTGATTAACTCATTAAAAAGGAAGAATATATTACAACAGACATGGCTGTATGGGCTAGATCTCTTTGCCTTTCCTATCATCCTTTCCTATCCATCATCCATTTAGGATAATAGAACAACAATGGAAGTACTTCGCGCTATTTTGAACATGTCAAATGAAGTTTTTTTGTTTATTAAATCATTTTACTGTGGATATTGTTAGTCAAAAGTGGTGTTGTTTTGTTAGATATTGTACTACAATTTGAATAATTATGGAAAAAGATAAATTTGATTCTATATATATGGGTCAGAAGTTGATGTTTTTTTTTGCGGTTTTCCTGCGCTATGAACTCATCATCACGACGTGTTTGCCGAATTTGGTGATACCCAACCCGGTTATAACCAAATATTATGTGAATAAATTACGTGTTTAGGACTGATGTATTCTGTATAATGTCATATAAACTTAAAAAAAATATAGATAAAAATACAGTGAATAAATAAAGAATTTAGAGCCTTAAGTTTTGTAGTATTAATGATTGTTTTCTGTCTATTATTTACATCGTGAACTTGGCTGTGTACCGCACACTTAAATAACCTAAAAAATCTATTGCTAGATCAAAACAAATTTACACAATCCAAAACAAACTAATTTAGGTATACTTATTTACCTTATATTTATATTATAGTGATATTTTATTAAAATAAAAATAAAATATTATATCGCATTTAATTGTCACATTTAAGAAAATGCGGTCGGACAAAGAATCCTCAATATTTTAAAAGCCCCGCACTTATCTCTTACAAGAGAACCGGCCGCCATTTTGGTTCCTATCATATATCCGAAAATAACGTCTGAATCCATGCTTAGTTCTGAATAATTATTATCAAGAAATGTAATCATAAAGGTGGCATTATATGTACGTCAAATATACCGCGTGCAATTGTGGAAAGAGCAAATATTTATTTTAGGCTTCGTTGAACCCTTATTTGAAATAAAAAAGATTTATTTATTTATTAGATGCTCATAACAATATGCAGTCATACCAAAATATAAACAGATACAAACAACTAAGATCTGGACTTCATCACAAAAATTTGAGCATATAGCTTGCTATTTTTACAACCATTCCAATTGTAAGGTTAGGAGGTGGTTTCTTAATCATATCGCAGTAATTATACATATATGGATGAGAAAAGGAGGTGATTTTGAAACCGACCCCCAATCACAATTTATCAGTGCAATGCATTGAATATACACTTAAGCATACATTTGTTTCGTTATGAGAATTAATTATAAAAACAAATAAAAAAAAACTTTTTTAATAGATAAAACTCATTACCCGAAAAACATAACACTACTGCATGGTGAATAATTCCGCGTGTGAAAATCGCGGTATCCATCGTGGTAAATACCTAAAGGCTGGGGAGTGTTATTATTAATTGATCTCGCTCACACCCGAGAGACGAAATAGAGAGAAAAAAATACGTAAGTCAACGTTCGCGGTCGAATGTCGATACCTACTTGATTAGGGTCGATATGAGTTGCGATATTTTTAGGATACCTTCTCTGCACCGTAACTTCAGATTTTATTACTGAATAAATAAAATAAAAAATACGTTAGTCTTTATTTTTATTCTAGATTATAATATACAAATATTTGCTCTTTAACAAATTCCACGCAGTATAGCAAATACATCACAATTAAACTCATTCTACATCATTTGATACTTATATTTGGAATATAACATGGAGTTGCTTAAATTTTATAAAACCTTTAGTTGGCTGTAAGGTTAACATATCGTACTTAGATATTGACGTCATAGTATATTTTTTTATCAAATTCGGTTCATTAGTATAAGCGTAAAAGGGGTTTATAATATTAATTATATTTTGACAAAACAAAGATGGCGGCCATAAACTACCGTTAATGATAATATTTAGTTTGACTACAACATTCAAATTCGTCAGATACATAGATTACCTACGTATTATCACACATCGCTCAATTAACATAATCGGCACAAGTTATGAGCACTATAACAAGACGAAAAAAAATTGCGATTTAAGTCGCTCGGCCTTTTTTGATCTCTAATCGCCGTAACTCGTGCCGTTATTATCTACTTCTTAATTGCTATTTTAAAAACTGATAGATTCTTGGAAAAGATATAGGAAGCATCGAAAATTTATAAGTTTATGCTTGAACATCCTGGTTAGTTCTGTAAACTATATACTTGAAATAATAACGCGTAGAAACGAAGTGATAAGCGAGGCAAGTCTTACTGAGCCATACCGGCTCGGTTTCTAAACCCGTGTCAAACTCAAGGTCAAATCGTGTTCTTACAAATACAGCTGTTGGGGGTTTTTATTTGATTACTGGGTTTGTGCCATGCAAAACTAATCCAAGATGGCGCTGTCAGCAAGTGTTCCCGCTTTACAGTAGCCGCCATTACTGTTGTAGTTGTTATTTGTATCGAGTTTTTTTTTTCATTAAATTTCTTGTGAAAATAAACTCCATGAAAACGGTTACAGTTCCACAGTACTCTTAATAAAGATCATAAATTTTAAAAGTATAACCTGGTAGTATCTGTAATTATTCAGTTTTTTTTAAACTTTTTTTCCGCAACTTTCTGCTCCTAGAATCTTTAGGGAATTTATGAAAATCAATATTGTTACATATATAGACAGCTAACTTAGTAAATAAAATTTTAGTTTCTATTCGTAGAAAACTCAATTAAATTTATAATATTTTGTATGGCGCGTGACAATAAAGGAACACTTACCCATGCGAACCCTGTTGGGATTAAAAAAACAGTTTTCAACCCTATTAATGGGTGTCAAGATTCGGAAAAACAAAAGAAATGTCCTAATACAACATACCAGCTTACACACACATAAACTATTTTTGGCTTCAAAGTAGACAGTTGTTTATTTGGAAACTATCGTTCTATGCGTTATTATTCTACGACTAGACATCATTAAGCGGTTTCAGTATATTTGGTTCTCTCGGCAGAGCGAGCGAGTTATTTACTAATCCTACAACAGGATTTTCATTGTCATATTTGGAGTTTTCTGAAGACAAACTGACAGCTCCGCTGCTGTCCTCCGAATCCTCGACATTTTGGGAGCAGTTGGAGGACTTGTCGGTCTTCTCCGGGAGTTGGTCGGGATTGTAATCGAACCGACTGTCGGAGTTGGCGAGCTCGATCCAATGAGCTCGGTTGCTCTTAACTCGATCCAACATTGGCTGGAGCGAGGACGAGAGGACTGCGAATGCCTGGAAAGTTAACCAAAACTATGAAAAATTACTGCCTATATAAAATTAAGATTTAAGACTCAGCGGTACTAGGTTCCATTCCTGGTCGGGACGAGCTTGCCACTTGTCATGATTGGCATATAGTAAAGTTGGCTAAATGTGAATGAACTTCATTTTACAACAACAATAAACGTGGTTTCTGACCACCCCGGAAGGGATACGGTCATCATCATACTTTACTTTTATTATTTCAAATTTATATTAATATTCTCCCTTTTGCCTCCGTGGTCTAATAGTTAAGTCCGTGGATTTAGACGTGGGTTCGATTCCTGGTCGGGACACAATAATATTTATTAATGTAATAAATACATTTAATTAATATTTAATTTATTTGTGATATTTCTCGAGTTTGGTACGCGAGACATCGACGAGCTTGCCACTTGTCATGTTGGCTAAATGTGAATCCGCTTCTTTATAAGCGTGGTTTCTGGCCACCCCGAAAGGGAAACAGTTGTAATGATACTTTACTATACTTTATTCTCCGTTTTCTGAATGCTGTAATTAGCACCTAGTCCCACAATATTTACGTTTGGTTTTAACGAATTGGTGTTGGATATTTAATAAATATATATCAATGGGCAATAATGGCTTACCTCATAAATAGGAAGGCAGATGGAGTCGATAAACTTGACCTGCATGGTGGGAAGCTCATCTTCCTTGTCCCGGTTCATTATGTCCTGGAATTATTAAAAAAATATATATTAATGTGAAAGAAGTTGTCTGCGTGTATGTATGTCTGTTTGTCCGACTTTCACGCCTATATTACTAAACTGATTTTGATGAATTTCGGTCGATGTGAACCTACAGCCATCTACCTGTTTCATTTGCCTTAAAGTCTATCATCATCACCAGCCTGCGTGTCTCCACTGCTGGATATGGGCTCGCCACTTCACACGATCTGCCCCCTATTTTTATAATAATAATAATAAATATTTCCAGACAGGTCACACAGCGCCATCTAGTTTCCGTGGTAAGCTACGAGGCTTGTGTTACGGAAACTAGATGGTTGATAAACTACATATTATACTTTTTTTTTTTTTTGTAAATATACATACATACATATCTTCACGCCAAATCCCTTGCGGGGTAGGCAGAGACAATTGAGCGCCACTTGACACGATCACGACATACCTCTTTCGCTTCTTCGACATTCATCAACCTCTTCATACATGCCCTTTTATTTTGGTGGCTTTTTAATGCACCTTCAGCTATTGTTTTATTTATTTGATCGTGATAGGTAAGTCTTGGTCTGCCAGGGCCTCTTTTACCCACAACTTTCGCATTATATATCTGGTTCGTCAATCTCTCTTCACTCATTCTTTCAACATGTCCGAACCATCGGAGCATACCTTTCCTTATTTTTGTCCCTATGCTTTCTTTAATACCTACCCTTTTGCGTATTTCGTCATTACGTATGCGGTCCGTCAAAGTGACGCCGCATATCCGACGCAAAGACCTCATTTCTACTGCATTAACTCTACTCTCATGCGTATTCTGACATATCCACGTTTCGCTTCCATACATAAGTGTTGGTACCAGCATGGCATTGTGTATGGCGAGTCGAGCTTTGTCACTGACATTTCGGCTGGCCATTAGTGACCCCAGGGCACCGTTAACACTATTTCCCGCGTTCACTCTTCTTTCAACATCCCTATCATACTTCCCATCCGCAGTGAAAACACTGCCCAGATATATAATTTCATTTACTTGTTCTAGAGTTTCATCATCAATCTTTATCGTCACGTTTGTCATTCTTCTTCTTTCAAACACTAGTACCTTAGTTTTTCTCGCATTCAAACGGAGTCCTTTTTCTGCACATCCCTCTTTCATTTTTGTAACTAGTGATTGCAGTTGTTGTTTGGACGATGCCATAAGAACAGCATCATCTGCATAAAGCAGGCAGTTCACCACTAGATCACTCATTTTTATCCCACAGTCACTCTCTCTCACTCTTTTTAGGCATTTGTCGAGATATAGGGTAAATAATCTGGCAGAAAGCACACAGCCTTGTTTGACGCCCATTTGGGATTCAAAGCAAGGCGACATACGTCCGTCCACCCGCACACAAGCTTTACAGCCCTTGTACAGGGAGTGTATAGCTTGTAGCAGTTTGTCATCCACTCCATACTCCGGCAATATGTCCCAAAGCTTCTTTCTTTCAATCCTATCAAAAGCCTTCTCTAAATCCACAAAAGCACAGAAAACCTTCTGGTTTAAGGCCAAAAACTTCTCTGTGATATTGCGGAGCGAAAAGACTTGGTCAGCGCATCCTCTTCCAGGTCTAAAGCCTCCTTGTGCCTCCCATAAAAGACCTTCAGTCTTCTCTTGCAGGCGTTTCGTGAGAATCTTGCCATACGTCTTGCTCGCCAAACTGATTAAACTAATAGCTCGGTAGTTGGCACAGTCCAATCTAGATCCTTTGCCTTTGTATAAAGGAACGATGACTGATTGCTGCCAGTCCTCCGGTACTCTTCTCTCCTGCCAGCAAAGGTTGCACAACAGGTGGAAAGCGTTCCAGACCGGTATACCTCCGTATTTAATCATTCAGCGAGCACTCGATCTTTTCCCGCAGCTTTGCCACATTTCAGGCTCTTAATTGCCGATTGCAATTCTTTCACACATATTTCCTCCTTAAATATGGACGTTGTGTTTGTGGGTAGGTCTGGAGGTAATGTACCCGTCGTAACGTCGTTAGGAGTTCCACTAGCATATATCTCGCTAAAAAATTCACTCCACCGCTCCAACACCTCATTTGTGTTTGCAAGAATGTTACCGCTCTTTGATTTGACTCTATTCATGCGACAAGATGACAAGCCACCTTTGGCCTTCCTAACTTCCCTCCAGAAAAGTTTGGAGTTCTCCTTAAAATTGCTCGTCATCCTGTTTTCACCTATTTCTTTACATCTTTCACGCTTCTCCTTAACCAAAGATTTTGTCTCATTCTTGCAGCGATGGTACATCTTCTTCTTTTCTCTTTTCATACTTTCATTCATATTTAGCGAAGCAACGTACTCTATCCAAGCTTTCTTCTTTCTTTCTACCGAATCTTTAACCTCTTCATCCCACCACGCGTCACCTTTGGTTGCTCGCTTTTTTGCTACTCCACATACCTCTGTTGCCGATTCTACCATACTATTTTTTAGGTACTTCCAACACTCTTCTACATCTTTACTCACATCTTTCAAGTTGATAAGTTTATCCTTGACGCGTTTCATATACTCCTCTTTCACACTATCATCTTGTAACCTTTCACTCTTTATTCTTTCTGCTACTGACAGAATGCCACCTGATCGCCGATGGCGCCATTTTGTAAACGTATTATACATATAAACACCCAGACCGAGACAAATTATACAATGTACAACTTGCCCCTGGTGGGAATCGAACCCACGACCTCCCGAGTTCACGGCAACGTTTGTTACCACTAGACCACGGAGGCGGTTTCTGACTACCCTGAAAGGGAAACGGTCGTGATGATACTACTTTACTCTGTTATATACAAGTAGGGATGAAATATTAATAAGAAATGGAACTCTGTGTGAAATAAGGGAGGAGATGAACAAGGAGCGGTCATATAAGGGACAAGAGACAAATATATGATTCGTTCGTATCCTCCACGTGCAACCCACATTGGTGGACCCTGGTTGTCTGACGGATCTCAACGTTTCGGTCTTTATCCAACAGATATTTTTTTTGTAAAAGCCCCTTTTAACCTCTCTCGCTCGCACAATCCAATATTTTCAAAGATTTATCAATTTTATTACCTGATAATTTTTTATTTTCTGTCGCTAATGACTACGTGTTTGTGCCTTTTGGTCTCGGATCGATGGGATAGTGGGGACTAAGCGCTAAGGAGTTCTTAAAAGTACTGTCTACTCGGCTGGTTAATGCTGTAAACAAGACGGCTGGCAGTTTTTTCGCGCAGCAAATCAGCATCGCTGTGCAGCGGGGGAATGCTGCGAGTGTTCTTGGCACACTGTCAGATGATCATCTTGTCATGATGAGTCTTGGGTCAATATTTTTATAGTAGCCAACTTCAGTAAAGAAGCCAACAGACGCATTTAGCTAAAATGGGTGGCATTTGGAAAACTTAGGCACATCCTCTCATCGTCTATACCACAATGTTTAAAGACGAAGGTCTTTAAACAGTAATGTCGTACGGAGCAGAGACGTGGATACTAACAGTGGGTCTGGTCCATACATTGAAGGTCGCTCAGCGAGCCATGGAAAGAGCTATGCTTGGTATATCTCTGATGGATAGAATTCGAAACGTGAACGTGAGAACGAAAGTTACTTTTAAAATTAGCAAGCTGAAGTGGCATTGGGCCGGACACATCGGCCTCAGAACCGACGAACGATGGGGCAAACGGGTTCTAGAGTGGAGAACATGTATGGGAAGACGCAGAAGAAGGTCGCTGGTGGGGTTGATGAGGGTGGCAAAAGATCGCATTAAGTGGTTCCCCTTGGGGGAGGCCTACATCTAGCAGTGGAGAGATACAGGCTGATCTTGATAGACTACATTTCTCAAAAGTAGTACTCGGTCTCGCTGGAAGCGTCTCGGTTCGCCGAAGAAGACGAGGTTGTCGTTTGTATATACTCACGATGGGCGTGAGGTTGAGGTTCTCCCTCTCGAGGTCTTCCTGCCGGAAGCTCTCGGTTCGCCGAAGAAGACGAGGTTGTCGTTTGTATATACTCACGATGGGCGTGAGGTTGAGGTTCTCCCTCTCGAGGTCTCCCTGCTGGAAGCTCTCGGTTCGCCGAAGAAGACGAGGTTGTCGTTTGTATATACTCACGATGGGCGTGAGGTTGAGGTTCTCCCTCTCGAGGTCTCCCTGCCGGAAGCTCTCGGTTCGCCGAAGAAGACGAGGTTGTCGTTTGTATATACTCACGATGGGCGTGAGGTTGAGGTTCTCCCTCTCGAGGTCTCCCTGCCGGAAGCTCTCGGTTCGCCGAAGAAGACGAGGTTGTCGTTTGTATATACTCACGATGGGCGTGAGGTTGAGGTTCTCCCTCTCGAGGTCTCCCTGCCGGAAGCTCTCGGTTCGCCGAAGAAGACGACGTTGTCGTTTGTATATACTCACGATGGGCGTGAGGTTGAGGTTCTCCCTCTCGAGGTCTCCCTGCCGGAAGCTCTCGGTTCGCCGAAGAAGACGAGGTTGTCGTTTGTATATACTCACGATGGGCGTGAGGTTGAGGTTCTCCCTCTCGAGGTCTCCCTGCCGGAAGCTCTCGGTTCGCCGAAGAAGACGAGGTTGTCGTTTGTATATACTCACGATGGGCGTGAGGTTGAGGTTCTCCCTCTCGAGGTCTCCCTGCCGGAAGAACTCCCCGGCCACGAGCCCGGCCACGCGCCGCTCCACGGGCCAGGGCTTGGTGATGGCGGCCAGGTCGCACGCCGTCATCAGCATGGCCCGCAGGAGGCCACGCGCCGGCCCGCGGGCCCACGACGGGGACACGCCGCGCTCCGAGCGGACCAGCTCCAGGAAGGCCTTGCGCTTGCTGGGGGCGGGGCACACACGATCAGATATATAGAGGAATAGGATACTTTTATATAAGACTTGTTTCAAGCAATATCACCATGGCAAGCTTACAATATTAGTAATCATTGGCATTTGACATCATTGCAAATGGTACATAAAATACACTTTACTGGGTCGATAAACGGTGAAAACTTCCCCGCCCCGGCAGACTGGGCTTATCGCCACCATCAGTTCACTTATGACCCATTTAATTATTTTTTTTCTCTTTTTTAACTTTAATTTCATATTTTAGTGTGTATTTAGTCAAAGTCACAATATCTTTATTTACGCAAACCTATTACAGGCATTTGTGACACGTCATAATTTAAATTATTCAGAATGATTCTACACCTGTTAGTGGAAGACTAAACTGCGAAGTGTTCCAAGAAGTAAGCTGTTAGCAAAAGACTAACAGCTTAGCAATATTCTTGTATATATCCATGGTCTAGCGGTTCAGTCCGTGGATTTAGACTTAGAGGTACCGGTTTCGATTCCTGGTCAGGACACAAAAATATTTATTAATGTAAATAAAAATACATTTAATTAACATTTAATTTATTTGTGATATTTCTCTCTTTTGGTTCGCTGGAGACATCGACGAAGCTTGCCACTTGTCATGATTGGCCTATAGTAAAGTTGGCTAAATGTGAATCCGCTTATTTAGACGCGTGGTTTCTGACCACCCCGAAAGGGAAACGGTCGTGATGATACTTTACTATATATTTCTATACTTACATGTAGTATTAGTATAAATTATTGATTTGTTAGTATTTACTTGGCACTCTGCCTGTAATCCGTTTAAAGTTCCAAAGGTTAGCTGGTGGAAAATGCCTTAGTACATTTATTTTTTGTACAATAAAGATTTATTATTATATTTATGTGTACCTGAAGTACACAGCCAGGTCGGTGGACAGGATGGCGTCCTCCAGCACCTTCACCACCTTCTCGTAGTCCTCGGAGGAGAGGTGCGCCAGGATCTGGTTCCCCGGGGAGTTCAGGATCATCAGGCACTGGTCGAAGTGGTGGTGCTCCATGGTGGACGTGGAGTACAGCTGGGCGAGGGGAGAAGACGCCCTGGAACAGTTCATTCCTCAGTATCGAAGACATACTCATATCTGTCTGTCTTCATGTACCTATATGCTTTCACGTCTATATTACTGGACCGATTTTGATAAATTGCAGAAATGTTCCTTGGAAACCAGGGAAGGACATGAGCTACAAATCTGTTTGCCTGTTAAACTGGTAAAATTTGGCAGAAATTAGATTCAGTATGGATATGGGGTTAATTGCCATCTGAAGATTTTGAAGATGAGCAACGCCAGGGTCTAAATAATATAAGATAATTTGTGTTGACTTACTTAATTTGGAAGGAGTTGTTTGTCCCCCGATGGTCCAGGTCGTGACAGAGACAGCCGATGATTAAAGCTAAACACTCCAACTCGCCGAAGATCTTCCACCATTGGGTTTCCTAAAAACAAAGTACAATAAATTTATTTATTAGAAAACATGGCCAAATTAAATTACAGCAAATATTAGGCAACTATCAACTATCTGTCAGGGGTCGTCCCACTCTGCTTCTTTCCGTACGTACTTTTTGACAGATGGATGTCAAATTTTATTTCTTTATTATTATTTTAATCATCATTATCATTACAGCCCCTAAAACGCAGCGTTCCAGACTTCTACTGTTGGAGATGGGCCTTCCAGAACAGAGAATTTGGCCTACATTCCCCACGCTGCCTGGCTAGACGGGTAGGCGAGGATCTGATGTCAACTTTTAATGATGGAACTCTACAGATGTGGACTTAGTTCTTAGGGCTCAGAAAGAGTATATATGTGCTATGTGGTGCCGATAATTTAGAATCGTGCAGGCCACTATTTAGAAAGTTTAAAATATTGCCTGCACCATGTATTTACATAAAACAAATAGCCTTATTTGTCAGACAATATCCGGAATTCTTTCCAAAAGTTGAGGATATACTCAAGAAAGAGTCAAGAGGCCAATACAAGCATGATTTATATATACCAAAATGTAAACTTAGTTTAGTAAAGAAAAATGTGTTCCATATGGCAATAACAATTTATAATAACCTTCCCTTGAGTATAAAAGAATTGCCAAATAAATTATTCAGTGGAAGACTACATCGCTGGTTATTGGAAAATAGTTTTTATTCATTGACCGAATATAATAATTATAAGCGAATCACGTAGGACATTTTATTATTTTATTTTATTTTGACATTTTTCTTATCTAGGTGTATTATTTTGACATTAATTTATATTATATAATATTGACATATGTAATGAATAGGTGGAACATTAACATACTCTCCGAGTCACGGTGGTATTTTAAATATATGACAAATGTACGTAAGAATTATTCATTGGTACATGCCGGGGTTTGAACCGACCTTTGTAGGATTTTTTTTAATACCGAAGACAATTTTTTAAGCATTCCATGGACTTTACGTGCGGGTCCATCGTGTATTTGCACACAAGAGAGATAAGTAGACTGGTGTCTCGGGCTAGCGACCGACAAAAAAAATATATTTTTTTTATAAATAATTTATTTCTGTATTATAACTAAACTAACCGTTAAAATGGCGAACATCATCTGCGCGACATTGAAGGCATGTCTCCAGTTGTGATAAGTAACATTTCTGTAGTTCTTCTTGACGCTGAGCAGCCACCGACAGAGGACGCCGTAGTCGATGTGGAACCTCTCCACGAAGTCCAGGTCCAGGAACATCCTGAGGCAGGCCCGCAGCGTGTCGTCGTCCGTCATGCAGATGTCGTCGAAGTCCAGCTCGTGAAGGCTGAAGTGGACAGATGAAGGTATCCGGAGAGTCTGGAATGAAACATTATAGTAAGAGAAATATTTAAGTAACCACCAACCCGCTTGCTAAACTCGACAACTCTTGTCATAAATTCCAAATTCCTAAGAAATAACCGTCGGAGGATATTAAAACTGTTAAAAAACAATATTACTACCTTAGAATAAAAAACTAATCAAGAAAAACTCTCACGACATCTATGGGAACTTAGTGACTTTTTTTTGTATATATACTGAGCACGACATGTCACTGCGCCCACCTGATGGTAAGTGGTACGCGAGGTCCAAGAATGGGAGCAACTGACGCCAGCCTCAGACGATCGACATCAGTCCCTACCACTATGCCGGCTTATAAAGATGCTTTTTCACACTTCGTTTGAAGGACTCCAGGTTATAGGAATGGGGAAACTCTATAAAAACTATATGAAAATATATTTTCAAATCGATGATTATCATCATCATCGTGCTGCTCAAGACGTTACCTCAACGGCTGCTCCACTCAACGTTTCCTTCCAGCTGTCAAATGAAAATGAAGTCACACTAATTGCGACGATTCAAATTAAAAATAGCATCGAATGTGCCAGCTTACGGCTGACCTTCAAAATAGAACTGGTACAATCGGGTCCATTTTTAAGTCTAAGCGTAACAAATACAAAGATGTCATTTACGTTTAACAGCTAGAAGATGGGCAATAGTAAACTATTTTGATTATACGTGAAGTTTAAAAAGATAAATTAATGACACAGTATTATAAGAAAAACTTACCCGTAACCGATGTGCGTCATCCAATGATGCTGAGGCGTGGTAACTTAGAACCTGGAAACAACATTTTAAATTACATTTATATATTTAGCACACTACTTAGCATTAGTCTACTATCAAGGTGTGGATCGCTGTCAAAAGATATCTACGGCACATAGAATAATGATGGGTCAAATAAAAAGTTATGTACGTGTGTGGAAGCGTGTGCATGAGCGAATACCTAAAACTGTCAACAGCACCTTCCAACTCACATATCCAGGATCTCGGGAGTTCAATTCAATTCATTTATTAACCATAAGATACACAGTACACTCGGTTTTGTCAGTTATACATATTATTGTTTACCAATCATAGCAGGATAGCAGAATAATGCCATTAATAGCAAAGCACAGCCATCGTCATTTACCACTTAACACTACAAACAATCAATACCTACATAGATGCTGCTGTACAAGGGTGTTGTCACTTAAAATTTAGAAAATAAACTATATTGAAATTATATAATAAAATAATTATTATTTTAAATGAAAGATTAAAAATAAAAAAAGTACAAAATTGTGTATGTCAAAATAAATAATCACATTAAATTTCAAAAGTTAGGTGTTGTATAAAATAGCACCATCAAGGTCCCAAATCTTACAGAAAATGTATGCACTGCCACACGTTTTGTTCTCACAAAAGGATTTGGGAAATGAAAAAAAGGCCAATATGAGGATAAGTAATTTCTTAACAATAATGCAATAATTACCAATAATGGCAAAAGGATCTGAATTCTGGAATCAATATAATTTAATAAAAGGCTGGCAATTAGTTTAGACCAGAGTTCCACATATAGGTATTAGTGGAACTGGTACCGAGCGACGGGTTAACGTGCTCTCTGAAGCTCGACTACGGTGGCGTTGGTAACCTATGGCAAATGTACGTAAAAATGAATCTATCATTGGTAAATGCCGGGGTTTGAACCGCGAACCTTTTTTTTTAATTGGAAAGCGTTCTTACAACCGTGCCATCACTGCTCTTTTAATTATATGAAAAAATACTATTTATTTATAAGTTAGGAATTTAAATTCAATTATCTTCTCACGGGAACGGCGGTGTAGTGATCTATGACAAATGTATGTAAGAAAAGTGTTTTTCTCATTGGTTCGACCTGCAATAAACAATATTTTATATGAACAATATTAAAAAAAAAAAAAACAGATTCGAAGGAAGTAAGGTACAATGATTAAAATTATCTAAATTTATATTAAACTGAAAAATAACATTTTAAAACATAAAGTTAAACCTACTTAATAAATAAAAATACGACTAAAAACTAAAATCAAGAAAAACAAAATAAAATTTATAATAAATAAAAAAAATGCTCCAAATCGCTGCCAATGGGCAAAGTGCCAAGGATACTGGCAGCATTGCCACGTTGAATGGCAATGCTGATCCTTTGGCCCAAATATTGCCCAGCACTCTTGTCTTCTGAGGTGTTGACGAGCTGTTATGATAACGCCTTGAAAATAACAATATTTTAATATAACCCACGGAGTTATTGGTAGTCAGCTTGTCACTTTGGTAAATACAGCCAATGACGTGTCCCATAGCCAAACGTTAAGCGTTAACCATATCAAAAGATAATCATGCTTTCTGCAACCGGCCGTCGTACTTACATCTAAAGTGACACTTTGTTTCGCCATGGCTGTGATCGCCTTTTCATACATATGCGTGTTGTTGATTCCCATTCCGCAGAATATCGCGAAAGCTTCCACGAAATTCTCATCATTTTGCGTAAACAATAGCTCATCGAATTTGTTTACCAACTGAAATTAAACAATTACTTCATTAAAGGACATTATTCATTTTGTATGGAGATTTGGGCAAAATTGAAGACAAATTTCTAAGCATTCCATGGATTCACCGTGCGGGTTCTCGGCCTATCGTGTGTGGGTAAGAGATGAGAAGAATGCAGTGTCTCGGGCTTGCGACCGACACGACAATAGGCTAGTTTCAATAGGTGGCCTCCTTTTTATTTTATTGCACGATAATACGCTCACCATCCATAATTCTAATCTAATCACGACCGTATTCCTTTCGGGGTGGTCAGATACCACGCTTTTTTTTACAAAAGTGGATTCACATTTATACATAAGTTATTGTGTCCCGACCAGGAATCAAATCCGGTACCACCAACTCTAAATCCACGAAGTTAACCGCTAGACCACGGAGGCAGTTAGTACCAGTTGGTACCTCGTCGTAATGTTACATCATATAATATGTGTTTTAAAAATAATAGGAAATAGGCGATATGATGTTACGAAACGGTTAAAATTCATAAAAAGAATGATCATCACGACCGTATCCCTTTCGGGGTGGTCAGAAACCACGCTTATAAAGATGCGAATTCTATATTGAAGGTAGTTCGATAATTTAGGTGTGTTGTTGCCACAATTCGTTCAGATAGTGTTTGATTCAATATTTACCGACTCTCGGCAAAGGTGGGCTGTGTTTGGATATAAAAGAAATAATTAAAGTGTATATGTACATGTATCCTCGCCAAGCCGTCTGGCCAGCGTGGCGAGCGTAGGCCAAATTCTCCAGATATATGTTCTAGAAGGCCCATCTGCAGCAGTGGAGGTCTAGGACGCTGTGTTCTAGGGGCTGATGATGATATGTACATATTTTACTAAGATATAAAAACGAATGGTGTCGATAGTTGATATATGCACCACAAATTTGCCGAGAGACTGGTTACAGTAAAACAATATTTAAGTAGCAAATAATGCACTTAATTATTGACATATGTAATAGTATATTTTTATTGTGTCAAAATTAAGGAAACTGCCCAGAATTTCTTTTCCAGAAGGCAGTGCTCACTTACTAAAATTATTTAATAATGAACAACAATAAACGTTTTTTTAATACAGTAAAAAGAAGTCCAAAACCAGGCCCCAGTTTGCAGCGTAACTCAACTAAATATAATTCAATAATCATAATTATTTTCTGTATTTTTATTTCATATAAACATCTGATTAAGCCCAGCATTAAAATACAATTTAATTAAATAGTCAATTGGTTAAGATTTATGTATTGAATAAGACCGCTACGATTAGGTGCTTTATTATGATCAGGTACTTTATTATAAAAACACAGGATTTCAAAGTTTAATAATTAAATAAAATCTTGAACCGACCTTGGTTTAAACCCTGGCACGTACATTTGTAATTTATTTACAACATCACTGTTTCCCGTGCCTCGTGCACGTTAAGCCGTCGGTCCCCGTTCCACTAATACCAACTTGTGGAAACGTCAATAATAAATTATCATTAAAAAAAAACATCAGAACCCGTCTGGCCAGCGCAGCGTGGCGAGTGTAGGCCATATTCTTATAAAATAAAAATCTATTTATTGTCACATAACATTATCACATAATTTTACAATTTCGAACAATATGTGACAAAAGGAATCAGGTGTCAGCTGTTGTCGTGCAGCAGTACAAGTACAAGTACCTGCACGACGCTGTTTTTCAACCTGTTCCTGTTCTCACGTAGTAATATATATATAATTTTAATTACAGGGTAGACACTTATAAATTAATAGATACACAATTATACTAAAGAGCTAGGTATACACATAGACATAGGATCGTCGCGACGTCTATATCTATATGGCAGAGTAGATGAATTGTTGCAGGCCCTTCAATTATATACTCTCTAGGGCTAATAATTAAAATCAAATAAAAGACAAGCTAAATAATAATAATAATAATAATAATAACGTTTATTGAGCTTTCTTATTGGTACCTATATACAAAGTTGAGTAAACAATATATAAAATATTCCCTGAATTTACATACATTTTTGATTGAATGCAAACCACAAGGATAGGCAATTTTAAGATGGTCCCTGACTCCTAACCAAGATAACTTGTGTCCTAGGATGTCAGTCAGTTCCATATTGACTTATAGCCTCAGATAGCCAGCTCTAAAGGTATCATAAAATAAAATAAACAACGTAAATCAAAGTACAAAAGAGGTTCCAACACAACACACCT
This sequence comes from Tinea semifulvella, assembly GCA_910589645.1. Taxonomy (NCBI): domain Eukaryota; kingdom Metazoa; phylum Arthropoda; class Insecta; order Lepidoptera; family Tineidae; genus Tinea; species Tinea semifulvella. Next base: position 12,657,814 of record OU342599.1, read on the forward strand.
GTAAAACGACACCAGCATAGATATTTTGTTATTATATATTATTACTATTGTCATCTTAAAGCCTTTCTGTTGTTGTAGGAAACCCATTTATAATTTATTAAATACTTTACCCACCACCAGGAAAAATGATAAATAAAAACAAGCAGTAGTTGCTTAAAATGTTTACTTATGAACTATGAAAGTATGATTACCAGTCGATCAGTTACTTAAATACTTATATATATGTATACTTAAACTGAAATAATAATAAACAACTATATTTTTACTTATTATAAATAAACAGATACTTGATAATAAATAATACATACCATATTTAATTTATGTCTGATTCACTAATTTACGCCATCCACAACACGTTTAAACACTGTCACAAGTAACAACGTAAGTCTCGCTAAATGTATTTATTATAGGTTTTACTTGTTAATTTATTATTATTTAAAACTTTTTACTTAACCAAAAGTAACTTGTTTCCCTAAAGTGTATTTGTTATTGTATTATACTTATGTACTGCTATCCACTTGTAATAAATTTGTACAGAAATTTCACAGTAAACAGAAAAAGTGCAGATACGTTCGTAAATATGAATTATATGTAAGCTATTTTTTTAATTTGTGTTTTGTATTTTATTTTATGATGTAAAGTAGTTTTCTTCATAACTTTGGGCAAGTAACCAATTAGTAATAGTAGTTTTAGTCTTATATTTATTAAGGTGAAAGAAATTTAATATCCGGTTTAAATTGTTATATAAGTATGTTGATAAAAACAAACTTTGGTGTGTTGCAAAGTTTGTTTTTATAGGTGGACAATTGCAGACGATGTCTGCCCTTCTTTTATTCTGAATCTTTAGTTTAGCGTTACTATAATCAATATTGTTATGTTTATTTAGGGTAATATAAAGTATAAATAGTTGTCTCACTGTCAACAACTTATTTACACTATACAACTCAAAAGTTGGGTGCCTATATTTTTTAAATAGCATTACTTTAATGAGCGATCTCTGAGCTCTTTCGAGCTGCATTAAAGCTGTTTTGTAAGCACCGCCCCAAATTGGAATGCAATAGATAATAATTGATTGTGCAATTGCAGTATACAGGTACTTAATAAGCTGAAGATCTGCGATATGCCTTAGGTTTTTAAATAGGTATATTAGTTTCCTTAGCCTTGTGGCGACATGATTAAGTTGCGTATTCCATTTCAGGTGGTTATCAATAAATATTCCCAAGTATTTTATCATATTTGTGTTTTCTAAGAATGGGCAGTCACAAGATAGTTTATTAGTATGATATTGACATGTATGAATTTTTATGAGAAAGTTATTTGGATCCGGAACCGTACGATTTGTTATAGAAAAGTTTATATATTTTGTTTTCTGTACATTTAGTGACATGAGATTATTGTTGAGCCAATCATTAATTGTTATTAATCCTGTTTCAGTGTTTTGTCGAGTTTGCTCCCAGGTACCTCCTCTAAAAACTATTGCCGTATCATCAGCAAACGATATTATTTTAGTGTTTTTTAGTTTTAGTTCGCATAAATCGTTCATGTACAATAAAAATAATGTAGGCCCTAATATACTACCTTGTGGCACACCAAACAGCACAGGTAATTCATCACTCAGGTTGTCACCTATTTTTACTGTTTGAGTTCTGTTCGAAAGGTAGTCGGCAAATAGTTCCAAGGTTATACCTCGAATACCAAAATTTTCCATTTTTGACAGCAAGATGGGGATAGAAACCGTGTCAAAGGCTTTCGCCAAGTCTAAGAACACACCTGTACACTTGTCTCCCTTGTCTAATGCGTTTACAATTTCTTCAGATAGGGTGGAAATTGCTGCCATGGTTGATTTTTTTGATCTAAAGCCAAATTGGTTTTTTGAGAGCATTTCCTTACTTTCAATATAATTAGTTAGTCTTATCTTTAGTATTTATGGGTCTATAGTTGCAAACATTATCTTTGGTTCCCCCTTTAAAAATAGGAGAAATAATAGACTTTTTTAAGTATGATGGGAATTTACCTGAATTTATGCTTAAATTACAAATATGTGTAATTGGGGAACTTAAGTAATATTTTGCCATTTTGATGATTTTATTGCCAATCCCATCCCAACCCGGAGCACTGTCATTTTTTAGGGAATTTATGATCTCAATAACTTTAATTCATGCGTTGGTCTTAGTCCAAATGAATTTATAGGGGAGTTTAATTTAAAATTGGATAGTCTGGCTAAGTTTGATTCTGTATCTGATATTCTTTTTAATATATTTTGAGCTAGGTTTGATCCTATATTACAAAAGTAATCATTCACATAATTAACTGAGTCTTTTGCAGTACATTTAGTTTGAAGTAATTCATATGCAGGCGTATCTTTTGAATCTAGGTTACATATTTGTTTTATTGTTTTCCATGTTTGTTTTGTATTTCCTTTGCTTTTATTTATTTCATCTCTTTCATACTGTCTTTTTAATGATTTTAAAATATTGTTGCATGTGTTTCTATAGTTTTTATAATTTATTTTAAGTTTTTCGCATTCAGGGTCTTTTCTTAGTTTTTTATGTAAATAGTCTCTTTTTCTTATTGCTCGTATTAAACCGGGTGTAATCCATGGCTTGTAATTTTGTTTAGACCTTGGTATCTTTACAGTTGATGTGTATTTAATTTGTATGTCTATTAGTTTATTAATAAATTGCCGAGTTGCATCCTCTGCATCCGCTGTATTAAGAATGTTGGTCCAATCTGTTTTTTCTAACTCTTTAGTCATTTGATCATAATTTATTTTTACTATTTGTTTAGGTGTATGTAAAGATTTCATGTGCGTTTTTTTATTTATGGATAGTATGATTGGACTATGATCAGTAATACCCGTTTCGCATACTATTATTGTGACCAAATTATGCTTTGATTTAATCATCACATGATCAAGGCAGTTGTCTATTCTTGTAGGAAACAAATGACCAGGCAATAAACCATGACTAGCAAGAAGTGTAAGATACTCGTGCGATTTAAAATTATTATTAGTGTTTTTGATATCAATATTAATATCACCAACAACAAAGATATTCTTACACTGTTTTAAATCGGATAGGACCGTATCCAGGGATGTTATGAATCTATCGATATTTGAATAACAGGGCGGACGATAAATCGACACAATAGCAATATCATCTATTTTAGACACTAAACAATTAGCCTCCTCGAAATTTGGTTCATACGTTAGCACATCAATACTATCCTTAATATAAATCACAACTCCGTCATTTTGGTTTAGATTCCTAATTGTTCTAAATAAATTATAACCATTTAATGTAGGTATTGGTTTATTTTCATTCAGCCAGCACTCCGTCAGTACCAGCATGTCAGAATTAACGTTAGTCCTTTTCAAATAAACAGTAAAGTCATCAATATTTCTGTAAATGCTCCTTATGTTTATCGTGGTTATTGTTAACCACTTGTTATCCAATTGTATGTGATTTCCGCAGGCCTCAGGCTCCTGAACCAAATAGGACCTTGCTATATTGAAGTTATCAATATCCAAGGCAAGTTCGTTAATCATTATTCCTAAGTTATTAACAAAATAACAGAAGAAAAAAACAACAATAAAAATATAAAAATGTGTTCGCAAGTGAACACACTTTCCACTTGTTTATTTTTTCTATCTAGCTCAAAATCTAAGGAATGCGGAATTAGGTAAATTATGTATGTGTAACATGAAGGATTACTTACTACTTTCTGAATGGATTTAACCGTTACTAATCGGATAAAAGGAACGCGCTCAGTCTTAACATAATGTATGGGATGACCGTTTAATAATAGCTTTAGTGAATCGAGTTTATGTATTGTATTGAGTGTGATAAATATAAAAGTAAAAAATAAATAATAGTTAGTTAATAAATAAAGTAATGTGATACAATCTAATATATTATAATAAGATATAAAAACTTTGACCGACAGATAGTTATAGCAGATTAATAGTAGGATTAATGTATATAATAACCAAAAAACAATAAAGGAGGCTATAATAATTATTATATACTGCTCATATAGTCAGTAAGCAGTATAATTTTCAGTGAGTGACAATGTTTTAAGCTGATCGCTGTTTTTTATTAAAATAGCATTGGTTTCCTCGGATTTTTTGACAAAGACCCTACCATTACTAATCCAACAAAACTTGAAATTATTATTTTTTATGAACAAACGGCTATCATAAAATAACTTTTTAGCCTTAGGAGTTAGGTAATCTGAGACATAGATAATAGATTTAGGTCCTTTAATACCTGACACTTCCGAATTAAACCTTTCATCCTTGTGATTTACATTATAATCTTTTAAACACTTTAGCAGATTAATCTTGTCCTTTCTGTTGGCGAGTTCCACAATAATTGGCTTGTTTTCACTCCTATTTCTAGTTAGTCGGTATGTATCGCGAATTATATTATCTGGTAGTCCAATAGTATGTAGGACTTTTGTCACTATGCAATGTGTATCTTCATCTACATTCCAGGGTACATTTCTCATTTCCACAAAAGGTTCTCGTTGTCGTCTTTGTAAATCATCAAGTTGTTCTTCTAGATCTTCGATACGTGTAGTTTTCTTAGAATTTTCGACTTCCAGAGAAACAATTCTTTTTTTTAGATCTTGAAATGCAGCCTGGTTTTGTTCGTTCATCTCTTTAATGTCGTTGCAGATCTTATCTAATTTAGTATCCTGTTCCTTCTTCCATATAGTTAGCATCTCAAACATTTCTTTTTTGAAGTCGCTAAAACCATGATTATCAACTTTCTCACTTTCTTCTAGATCGGGTTTTGGAACAAATTTTCTTTTCTTGCCAAGGCCTTTATTGTTCTTGTCAAGACGAGACAAATCCGGGTTTGATGCGAACTTTATTGGTGAACGTTGCATTATCACGAGTATCTACTTTATTTGGGTGTACTATAATAGCAACGGGCGGCTACGGCTACGTCCACTCCGGTCGGCGTCAACACGGAACTATTTATTATTAACTATTCTCCAGATTTTCCAGGACTAGGACTCTGTTTTCTAGGGGCTGTGATAAAGTAATGATTTGCTTATGCTTATCTCTTTAAATCCTATATGTTCGTTTATATTATGTTAGTTATATTTTAATTTTTTATGACTGTATGTGGGCGGAACATATACGACGCGGACGTTGCGAAACGTAAATTTTAATTGATTTATTGTCCACATTTTGGTTAAATGTGAATATTAATATTCGTAACAAAGCTAAAGGTTGTCGCAATGCGGGGCGATGCGACGACACCATGTATCGCGCGGGAATTGGAAATTTTGGCAACGCTTGCCGCTAGTTAATAAAGGACAACGCCAGAAATTGTCCCAGTACGTCCATTAATTTTTCTGGTACCTATTAAAAAATATGTAATAATTATTAATTATTTATGTAAATATATTAATTTATTTAAAAACTTAATTGCACTATGTACAAAGGCGGACTTATATATTTTTTTTTTAACAATTTCTGCCAGCCAAACCTTTAGGACATTAGGACAGTTTTCATGGTACGTAGGTGCAATAATAATAAAAAATACTTACTATTACATATACATATATGTATTTTTATTTAATTATAAACTCTTTATTGCACAAAAAACTTAAAAGTAATGTACAAGGGCGAACTTAATGCCTTTCGGCATTTTATAAATATATGAGTAGTTTTATTTTATATGTATTATTGTATATATGTATTTGCGTATACACAAATACGAAACTAGGTAAGTATATAGTACTGTTTACACACAATAAAAATATATACAATTTACATATACATATTATTGTATAATAATACATATAAAATAAAACTACTCATGTGATGAAGGAAGCGGGACAAAAGTAGATGTCGCGTTGTCGCTCGTTGTGAAAGTGTGAATACAGAGAGTGGCAATACAATACTAGTAGAAAATATATCATTTAATTTAATATTTTGTAAGATATTGCGAGCTCTAGATTAACTACTTCACCGACATATGCCTTATATTTCTAAAGGTAAACTAAATAACTGCCTCCGTGGTCTAGCGGTTAAGTCCGTGGATTTAGACTCGGAGGTACCGGGTTCGATTCCTGGTCGGGACACAATAATATTTATTAATTTAAATAAATACATTTGATTAATATTTAATTTATTTGTGATATTTCTCGAGTTTGGTGCGCTGGAGACATCGGCAAGCTTGCCACTTGTCATGATTGGCCTATAGTAAAGTTGGCTAAATGTGAATCCACTTCTATATAAGCGTGGTTTCTGACCATACCACCACCACCATATGATACTTTACTAAACTAAATAATAGCATTTGCTTACTGTTACTGTAAAGAGTGGCAAGTTAGATTAAAGGTAAAAACTAAATTGTATATTATGCTTACTTATATGTATTTCTTAAAGCATTGAGACATCAATGAGCTTATCTTACTTGGATCTGTTTATTTTATAAGACAAAATATTATCTCCTGCAGGGTATTGTGGACGTAGAGATACTTTACCTGGAAATATTTCGGTCGCGGAAACCTTTATTGGAACTTAATTTAGCGTATTTGAGAACGATTGCCCCAGAGAGCACCTGCGTGCCTACCAAATGTAACGAACCCTGGATTTTGCGTGGAAATATTTCCTATATAGTGCTGATATTTATTTATTTCATGTTTGAGGACAACTTACAGCTAAATAAATATAATATAGATACAGTACCGTCAGAAGCTGGAGGGGGGGCCAAATGCAACAAATTGAAACTGCGTGGAATTTGTTGAAGACCAAATATTTTTATATTATAATCTAGAATAAAATTAGAGAACTATGTGTTTTTTATTTTAATTACACAGTAATGAAATCTTAAGTTACGGCGCAGAGAAGTTATCCTAAAAATATTGCAACTCATACCGACCCTAATCAAGTAGGTAGCGAGTGGTCGAAGATCGCGCGAACGTTGACTTCACTTACGTAACAGTTTCTCTTTCGTCTTTCGGTTGTGAGCGAGACAAATAAACTTAAAAAAAAGTTAACTTCTTTATTTGAAAAATGGGGTTCTACCAATCACCCCTTAAACCAAAAAAATATTTGCTTTTCTGACAATTACACATGGTAGAAGTTAAAAAAAAAATTTTTTCTTATATTTTGAGTTCGTGTAATAAAGTATCACTCGGAACTGATGTACTTTAGTAACATAAACTTTTAATGTATAGTGATAAGTCGCTGGTGTATCTTTTTTATATAAATACATACTATTATTAAAGTTTTTGCATTATTTGTAACTCTTTTCAATACTAACTTTTATATAATAGTATTCATGACATAAATTATTATAAACATCATCATCAGCCTGTGTCTCTTCACTACTGGAGATAGGCCTTAAAATAAAATAAATAAATACTAAAAGAAATAATATATATTTTTATTTTAGTCTGTTAATTTTAATGTTATTGTTTGAGAATCGAAAAAAATATATCCACTTTTGAATTTTAATTTGAAAAAAAAAAAAAAAAAAACCTTATATAAAAAATTAACTAAAATAAAACACCTATTTTTGCAAGTTGCATGAACGCTGGCCGCAGAACCCAACTCTGAATCGCTAAGCTTCTCTGAGCCAGCCTTCTTGTCACCAGAGTAGACAATTAGACGAGGGGTAATGTTGTTTAAAAATATTTTAGCACTTCAATTCACGGGCCTAGAGACTCTATGGCAAGCTGCACAATCACATAGCCTTAGATTATAGAGACGTATTTGTACCGCTTGCCAGACTCTACGCATTCGGCTGCGGCTCCCACTTTTGGCGGTGTGCCCTTTTGACAAAGCCAAAATGTCATCCTACACTAAGGTCTATACCATCAGGTCTCTTGCCATCATCGCGGAATATTTCAGTGGGTTCCAGAAACTCAATGACGTGAAAATCTTCCAGCGCTTTCTACGGATGAAAACCCGTGAACTCCAAAGCGGTCTTCCCTATCGCTATTTAAATTTAAGTAGATTTAATGATGTTAACTTCTTATGAAACTATCTATCGCTTTCCATTTTCAGTCGTTTGCCGGCCGGATCACGTTTAATCCTTCGAAAAGCCGTGCTAATACCCCACTCGACTGGCCAATACAGTTTACGTCTCGCACACTCTATCAGGCTTTGAAATTGACAATGGTTTAATTTGGTTCTGACATAGTTGACTATTTAAACAATTTATGTATAACATTTTGTTTTACGCTACGTGATTGGTTAATTTATTTATTCTACGGAGAACTATCGACAATACAATAAAAAATATATGTTAAAAAGAATTAGAAACAGAGTGTCATTAAAAAGTTCTCACTAATAGTAACTATATATAAAAATGACAAGTAATATTTTAACCTAAGATAATACAGCACTTACATACACATACATAATAACAGCATAAACAATGCATACATGACAGAATAGACTGAAGATACGATACAATATTAATGTATTATAAATTAAAGAATAAGTTGTTAAGCTCATGTCTCACCGTCCTTACATTTGTATAAAATATGTCGATATCGCACTTGAGTAACAGCTCATTGAATGACCTACATGCTCTATTTAAATTTCGTCTATATGAGGTATTGGAATTCTGGACAACAAAAGTGGGTTTGTACCTAGATATTCTTACAGGGGTTGCGAATTTGATCTTTTCCAGTAGAGCAGGACAATTGACTTGACCGTTCAGAATTTTAAACAGGGTTTGAAGAAAAGAAACATGAGCTAACTTAATCTGGAATAAATTACTAATATCATATACCTGAGTATTTTCAAGCTCTCTTGTAATAATAATAATAAATTATTTATTGTACAAAACCAAAACAAGTGCAGGTACATAGGCGAGCTTAATGCCGTAAATGCATTTTCTACCAACTAACCTTTCTGACTGAGAGCTGTAATAAGCAGGTGCAGAAGGTTACGAAGAAAATAGATAGTTGAAATTATTTATTACTATATAAAACACAAATTAATTACATACATATAATAACTATACTTATACATAAATAAATGTCATACGTAAACAAATAAATATATACCTAAATATAAAATACATATATATAATAAGTGAGTTATGGCGTTACTTGTAAAAGAGAAGTACGCAGATGGTCAGGCGAGGCTAAAAATTATATGAGCCTGATTAAAGGAATATGAATGTATAAAACATCACTATCGGGACCAAAACCAGACTTGATTTCTCCATATTTCTACCTCTGAACTGCCTTCGTAGTCTACCGGGTAAGTTCATGGATTTATACGCGGTGGTACCAGGTTTGATTCGTGGTCAGGACACAATAATTTATTTGTGATATTTCTCGAGTTTTGTAAGCTAAAGACATCTAGAAGCTACTTGTCATGATGGGCCTATAGTAAAGCAGCCTAAATGTGAATCAGCTTTTTTTAAAACGTGGTTTCTGATACCTTATTTTTTTCTGTATGCTGCCGAAATCTGGAGCTTAAAGCCAATAATAGAAGAATTTTGAAATGTGGTGCTGGAGGCGTATGTTTTGTCCATATAGACCAAAAAATGCAAACTGGAAATTAAATTCGCAAATGAACGCAACTTAAAATGATCAGGGCATAGTCATGTTCCAGTAAATTTTCATATTTTCATGTTTACCCCTTAAGAAATGAAGGTCGTAATGCTACTGTTAGATAGATGATGGGAAAGCTCCATAATCTCTAGCTGAGTATTTAGCTGCAGATATCAAAGTCGTTGGGTGAGGACATCCGAAATCCGAATGGATTAAATACCCATTTATAATCGGAAAGGCATAGACATATTTATAGGCGAGTCCTAAATATTTTAATAGGAAAATGATCTATTATTATCGTCATCAACATCGTCCTGTCTCTGCACTACCGGATGTAGAAGTTCCCAACTAAGGGGGTTTTTTTCCTTAAATTTCGTGGGATGGGATTTTGTTTATATACTCGTAGACATATTGTAACTTTATATATATTTTGTATTAAAAATGCCTTAATATAAAGGTCCTGGATAACCATAACTAACTATCCAATCATATTTAATTGTCAACCTAGCGACATCTAATAAATTTATTACAGAATAATATGTCTTTGGAGAAGATTTCAAGTACCTAATTGTGGCGATTTTAGGGATAAATATTTTTGAAAATTGGTAACACAGACCTCCTTACTGCATGCGGACTTTTGTAACCCAAACCCCACCTCAAAGGGAATTTTTAATAAATACCAAATATTGTAATCGATTTTTAGTATTTTAAATGCCATGATATAAATTATCATTAACATTATGAATCTTTCGAAATGTTATTTTTAACTGCCTCCGTGGTCTAGAGGTTAAGGCTGTGGAGTTAGAGTAAAGCATAGTAAGCACTGCCTTCTGGAAAAGAAATTCTGGGTTCCAGAAGGCGGTTTCTCTATTTTTAACACAATAAAACTATACTTATATAAGTTAATAATACAGTGCATTATCATCTTCATTAAACATTGTTTTACTGTAACCAGCCTCTCGGCAACTGTGTGCTGCAGTACCAACTATTAACAGTATTAGTTTTTAAGGCGCATTAAAACTATGTATATAATTAAATTGTTACTATTATATACAAACACAGCACTTCTTTGCCGATAGTCGGTAAATATTGAACGAAAAACTATCTGAACGAATTGTGGCAACAACAAGTCTAAATTATTAAACTTTAGTATAGTAATTAGAGGCTGGTCCTTGTATATATACGGCTGTCCAAAGAGGCCTTGACGTTCGGAAGTGATCGACTATCTTGAGAACCAATCACGGTCGCCGACGGAAAACGTCGTATCTAATAATATCGCCATCACTTATTGGAGTTTTCTTTAAGAATTCTAGAGAACACACATTCATTAATTAATTAAAAATGACCTCATCCATTTTCGGCAAGTTTTGTACTACTTGTACAATGTACAATGTTAAAAAAAACTGTAAACTAATAGATAAGACTAATGTTATTTTAACTATATGTTACTGTGCAATATATATAGTTTGGATTTTAGTTTTATTTTTATATTATTAGTACTGTTTTTATTCTTAATAAAGTAACTGTGCAATTTTATTTGGAAAATAAAATATGTAGTTTTCGTATCGCCATTTCGTATACCAATTCAACATCATCATCAACCTGTGTCTCTTCACTGCTAGATGTAGGCCTACCCCACGGCTCGTCACTGAACACGGTCTTTTGCAGCTCTCATCCAACCTCCGCCAGCGACCCTTTTCAGGTCATCGTTCCATCTGGCAAGGGGGCGTCGTACCGTACGTTTTCTCCAATCCGGAACCCGTTTGCCTCATCGGTTCACGGTTCTGCGACAAATGTGTCTTGCCACTTTAGCTTGCAAATTTTGAAAGCTATGTTTGGTTCTCTGATAAATATCTACGTTTCCCACTGTCCGTGTCCACGTCTCTGTTCCGTACGAAATTACCGGAAAGACGCACTGGTTAACAAACATAGTGGTATATGCGATTTATTATCTATCAATGAAGCCCATAAAATCTATAAAGCAATAACTCCATATTTCGCTATTTTCATATGACTCATATAATCGTGTCGATATCATAAAATAATGGTATTCTCAAAGCTTTAAGTAGTTGTAGTAAAAGTTATTCACATACGTTTGTTAAGGATTCTGACCCAGATAAGTATTTATGGCTTGTTACAAACTATAACATAACAAAAGAAAGGAGACAAAGGGTATAGCCATTCAAAACAACTTATATCACATCATCATCACATCCCCTAGAACACCGAGTCTTCGACTGCTGGAGTTGAGCTTTCCAGAACATATTTCTGGAGAATTTAGTATACATTCGTCACGCTGAATATCTAATCCAAATATATTTTTTTAAATCTAAGGTACATTAACAGGTTACAATGAATACATTTAAACATGTATAACAATATTTCTTAAGATCGGAATTGCAGCTTAAGGACAGTGTACAACGTACACGGCTTTTTAATTATTCTATTCGATTAATTTTATATAAGTACTAAATTTTATTTATTTATTTAAAACTTTTTGCACTATGTACAAAGGCGGACCTAATGCTGCTAGACATTCTTACTCGGTCAACCTTAGGGACATTACGAACATTGTATGTGGAAGGTTTTATCCATTTTATATATTTATTATATATTATATATTTCTGACCGCCTCCATGGTCTAGTGGTAACAAACGTTGCCGTGAACTCGGGAGGTCGTGGGTTCGATTCCCACCAGGGGCAAGTTGTACATTGTATAATTTGTCTCGGTCTGGGTGTTTATATGTATAATATGTATATATTTACAAAAAATATTATAAATAATATGTAATTTATCAACCATCTAGTTTCCGTAACACAAGCCTCGTAGCTTAACCACGGAAACTAGATGGCGCTGTGTGACCTGTCTGGAAATATTTATTATTATTATTTATTATATAAAAAATATTATTATATATACGTGTATATCTATATATTCAGTTTGCGCGGAGCGATGGCAAGAGTCCCGACGGCATGACCGTTGGGCCGTGGAAACTTGGGCAGTCTCTGGTGTGGAATTCGACATGTGTAGACACATTAGCCATATCTTACATCCAGGCAACCTCGTCCAGGGCGGGGAATGCGGCGGTTTCTGCTCGGGATTAAGCTGCGCAAATACGCCAACCTCGGTACAGGTTACGAGTTTGCGCCGTTTGGGGTCGACACGATGAGCTAAGCGTCTGGCCAAGGAGTTGTCCAAACGGCTGACGGATAAATCTGGAGACTGACAATTATATCTGCCATGTATTAGCCTCGCTATACAGAGGGGAAATGTTTCCAATCTTCTTGGGACTATCTCTGATAGGAAGTCTCTTGAGGACATTTTTTTATTTATAGTATTTTTTATTTAAATTTTTTATTAGGCTCAGTTCATTGTTATTTAATTTTATTTTAGTAGTTTGTAATTATTATTTTATATTTTGTAAATATTATTTTTCGAATTGTCATACTCATTCCGCGCACAATGAATCACAGGTCATCACTGGAACACAGGTACACTTCGTTCGGGTTACAGGGTGTACTTATACTGGAGGATAGTTTACGTCACCCTGTGTTAAATATTTATTTTAAACCTCTGTTATAAAATGTAAAGTTTTTGACTACGAATAAAGTTATTTTATTATTTATTAACGATTTTACAAGTTGGTATTATTGGAACCAGAACCGAGGCACGGGGACGGTGGTGTTGTAAATCTATGACAAATGTACGAAAGAAAAGTGTATTTTTCATGGGGTTTGAACCAAACTTTTTTGGTTTTTATAACGGTCTTACAACTGAGCCACCACCGCTGCTTAAAAATACCTAGTGATAAATTCCAGAATTCGAAATTTTTCAAATTTTCACATACCTGTATAACACCAATTATTTCACCTTCAGAATTCTTGATGGCCATGCACAGGATAGTGTTGTGTTTGAAAGACGTCTCCTCGTCCACCGAGGCATCGAACCGGGAGTCCGCGTACGCGTCTGGTATATTTACAGTCTGAAATTAGTAAAAAAGCTGTTTTAAAAATATGTTCAAGATCACCGACTATTAGGAATACACCAAAATTGTTTTTATTTATTTGTTTTTTTAAAATATAATAATCTCCGTGTTCTAGCTGTAAAGGCCGTAGATTGAGACGCGAACATACCGGGTTCGATTCGTATTCAAGTCAAGAAGTCATTTATTTGATTTATTTGTGATATTTCTCGAGCCGAACTAAAGTTATTTTATTATTTATAAAACGATTCCACAAGTTGGTATAAGTGGAACCAGTACTATGTTACTTAGCCGCAAACGTTATTAGTGGATTTCGTTATTTACAAAATATTCCATTCGCAACTCTATAAGCGCTCGACCTTGACGTCGTCTGTACAAATATGAACCTTAATAACGTGATATATATATAGTTAACGGATTCCATTATATAACGTTTGCGCTTAAGTATGAATAAAAATAAAGAATAGGGTTTCAGGACTAGCTTAATGTTCATTCCGAGACACGCGGACGGTGGTGTTGCAAATCTATCACGAATAAACGAAAGAAAAGCGTATTTTTCATTGGGGTTTGAACCAAACAACCAAGCCATCACTGCTCACCATTTTACGGGTTATCCTTTATTAATAAGGTCACAAAAAGATGATTTATCTTTCTTGTGGAGTTGTAATAAAGCTCCGGAGACTTTTGTAATTACTGCCGGAGATTAAGGTCAGCCGGCAATGTGGAAGTGATGCCACATAATTACATTATAATACATAATCCGGTTAGTGCACAACCAGGACAAATACAACTAAATTAACACCAACGAACCCAGCAGCGGGATTCTATTTCTTTAACGCTTAAATATACTGGATTTTTTCTTTTACTGCCTGTTTTAGCGCAAATAATTAAAATCGAAAGCAATCATATGTGTAAAGGCGAATTAAACAGACATACAGAAAAATGGCAGTGGGGTCACATGTTGTAGTATTTATTTATTTGAAGAGAAAGAACAGAGACAGGCAGTATAAGAACAATTAAGAAACCATACGATAGAAGTCGCTAGAATTTATTTTAATAGGTGGTAGGCGGACTGATGATTATTATTTTCCCAGTGTGCCGGGGCGGGGAAGTATTCACCTACCATAAATCCAGTAAAGTGTATCCACTTGTGGGATAAGGCTTGATTTGCCGTCATGTTAAGGACTGATGTCAGTCATGAGTTTCTGGTTCCAGTTGCTAACATTCATGGACCTCTCGCGCCATTTACCATCAGGTGGGCGCAAGCTCACATGTCGTGTTAGTATAAAAATATATAAAATACACCGTTTGTATTTATAAATACGTTAGTACTACTCGCATATGCCTTGGTCAGGTACATAGGATAATACAACTTTAAATAGCATATATATGCCCGTCTCAGGGATTAAAGTAACAACAAATATTCATCAAAATTCTTTCTCATTTATAATATTTGTCAAGAGATACAGAGAGATAAAATATAAGATTGTAATTATTTACAAATTGTTTGTTAGATATTTTTTTATATAATATAAAATATGTTTACTGAAACTGTATAGAACCAATATCAACCTTATGTTTTGTGTATTTAAGGTTATAATTGTGTGCAAGGATGATAGCGCCATCTATAATCGAGTAGAGAAACTTTTTCCTAATGATCAATCAGAGCCAATGTCAACCTTATGATTGCCTGTATAGTAGCAAAATAATGGATATGAAAGTGCATGTCGAAGACGACCATAACCGACAGTGCACTGACATCAACTTATTCAATTTGTGACGATTGTTTTATTCTTATTAGATTTTGCTTCTTGCCCCGTCTTGTTATGTAATTTATGTTACTCGGAAAGGGATCGCCATCGTATCAACTCGAGCCATTTAGTACAAAACACCATACTGCAACGCAAACTATTCGAAATCTTAACATAACCGCCTCACAACTTGCTGTTCCTGCGTTACAGCACGTCGTACCCGCAGTCTCTCCGTACCCAAACTCACGTCCATTCGTCCAGTCTTCGTCTTCGAGCCGTAGCCGAGTTTATGTACGAGAGCTGCTGATCCGATTTGGTTACGTGCTTACTTTAGGTTGAGGGTGAGTATCCCTTTCCGAGTTGATAGTTGTTCCGAGTTGCAATGAAAGATACCATTGCATAGAAGTACTCGGCCAAATTTTATAATTATATTAATAAATTAATAATAATTCTTGATATTTAAATTTAAATGATTTAATTTTATATTTATTCTTAATTGACACGGCCCTTTTACAGCCACGAATTTAAATTTAAATTTATTTACTTGACATAGAATGTTTTATTTAGATTGTAAGGTGACACGGCCATTTTACAGCCACGAATATTAATTAACATTAATGCTATTAGAATATATATGATGACACGGCCCTAAATACAGCTATGAATTTATGTTTAATTGATATATCATTATTATTATTATTTAGATTATAAGATGACGTCTTTTTTATTTTATTTTATTTTTTTTTTTGTTTTTTTCTTGTTTTATACATTTATAAATTATCTGACATATGTATATAATTTCTATACATCATAATTATTAAGTATTAAGTATGTAAACTGACACGGCCTGTTTACAGCCACGATCTTATTGAAGTAGTTTCTAAGTTAGTTAGTTTTACTTGCTTGTAGCAATAATGTTGTGCATAACATACATAAATATGGATTATTGCCTGTTTACGATCCAACCATTATTACCACTTTGATTAGTACATATGTTTTGATAATTGTATTGATTTATTTAGTTCTGACTGTATCCAAGTTGTTTTGAGAGAACCAATGGAAATAAATTATTTTGATTTTATTTGATATGTGTACTTAAGGTCGCTAAACAGCTGTGGTCAAGCTTCAGAATGATGTAGAGCCGTTACCTCGCCAGTTGTAGCAACGTAGCCCGTAATGCCGATGTTGATTGGAAACCGGCTCTCGTAGGGTGACGTCCTCGGCGTGCAAGGGTCTGCTTCATCCCCCGCCTCCAAGTCAAACACGCGGGAGAAACTACCCTTAGACGCTTCGTGTACTAAAAGGATCTGAAACAAAACAATTTCAATGTTATTCATCCATCTTGCATAAAAAAGTATTCATCCGATTTTTAGACGATCATCACGACTGTATCTCTTTTGGGGTACTCAGAAACCACGCTCTTAAAGAAGCGGATTCACATTTAGTCAACTTTACTGTCGACCCTTCATGACAAGTGATGAGCAAGAAAGAGAGCACGTTAAGTAAGTTAGCTGGAAGAAAAAGCCGAAATGGATTTAAGTTCACCTTTGTAAAAACTTTTAAGTTAAGTGCAATAAAGTATTTTAATAATAATAAGCACTCGCGTCGGTCCGGTTCCACTAATACCAACTTGTAGAATCGTTAATAATTTATCACTCTCGCCATCTGGCCAGCATTGCGAGAGTAGGCCAAATTTACCCTCTATATGATCTGGAAGGCCCAACTCTTATTAAGAATATTTTATTGTCTTCAAAAAGTAAAGTATCATCACGACCGAGTCCCTTTCGGGGTGGTCAGAAAACACACTTTTAAAGAAGCGGAATCTCATTTAGCCAACTTTAGGCCCATCGTGACAAGTGGCAAACTCGTCGATGTCTCTAGCATACCAACTCAATATCCTGGCACTAAGGATAATGTTGATCTATTCCAAGAAGTAATAATGCTTTTGCAGAATTTTCATAATGTGTACTCGTTTATCTTGAAGAAAATGCAATGGACCGTAAAAATTGTAAAGAGATGAAAAAACCAGACAAGACATTAGGGCTATCATTGAGTTGATGGAAAAAGACATCAAAAACTAATTTTGTCGGCCGAGTTTTGGTATTTTTTTTTTAAACTCGATGTGTCGTGTGACACTGCGTCCATCTCATGGTAAACGGTACATAAGTACGGTAAGTCTAAGAATGGGATAAAATGACGCCAGCCAATGCCAGTCTCTTCCTCGCCAAGCCGTCTGGCCAGCGTGGCGAGTGTAGGCCAAATTATCCAGATATATGTTCTGGAAGGCCCTTCTCCAGCAGTGGAGGTCTAGGACGCTGTGTTCTAGGGGCTGTAATGAAATGTCAGTCTCTATCACTATGCCGGCCTAACAAGATGCTTGTTCACACTTCGCTTGAAGGACTCCAGGTTATAGAAATGTAGAAACATGGGTTCTTATCGAGTGTAAATTTGCAATTATATACGATATCAAGGTTTCTCTCAAAGCGAACTAGATAATAACCGGGTTCGATTCCTGGTACAATATTTTATTTTATTTATTTCTGATATTTTTAGAGTATGGTACGCTAGAGACATCGAAGACCACCACTTGTTATGATAGGTATATAGTAAAGTTGGCTAAATGTGAATCTGCTTCTTAAAAAATTGTGGTTTCTGACCACGTGATGTGATGTTACTTTACTTTATAATGAATAATGATAACATTAAAAGTATTGTAATTTAAAAGCTACACTTAGTAAAGACTATAAATGACCGGACCATAACTCGTAATATAACAGAAATAGTTCGTCATCTCTTTTCTAATAACTCAATGGGCATTTTCGCGGCGGAAACTTTCACGAGAACGGAACACACAGACGACAGTACGACACGTGTAAAGGATTATTTTTAAAGACAGCGTTCGTCCGAAAGGATCTTAGCGTGACATCCATGTGTATTTTATATTTTCTCACGTTAGAAATAGCATCAACGACGTAATCTAGTCAATAAAAATATTAACAACAAACACGAGTACATCGGATGCGTAACTACATAAAGACGATGATTGTATAAATAATATAACTAATCACTTAATGTATATAAATTGATTTTCTATCTAGGTATCTGTTAAGAATTATTGTTTTGTTTGGTAGGTCCATACCACAGAGGTGGTTCCATATAATTTTTATCAGAATTGAATTAATAAAAGGGTTATATTGGACTCCAAATTTAATTTTAATTTACATATAGATAACATTATCGATAAAGCTTATAAAAGATTGGGTATGATCCTGAGACTAGGCAAACCATTTAAGAAAGCATCTACGTACAAAGCACTTTACTACGCTTACGTTCGAAGTGTTTTGGAGTTCGGTAGCATAGTGTGGAGCCCTCAGTACGCAGTGCACATATCCCGATTGGAAAAACTACAAAATAAATTCCTGAAAGCATTAGAATACCGCACTGGGAACGAGTTCTTAAGTTACAAGGCTGCGTCTGAACGTCATAAAGTTAATTATTTGCAAAGTCGCCGTTTTTTAAACGATTCCATGTTTCTGTACTTACATTAATAAATATTTTTGTGTCCCGACCAGGAATCGAACCCGGTACCTCCGAGTCTAAATCCACGGACTTAACCGCTAGACCACGGAGGCACTTATTGACTATATATTGTAAATAAATTTATTGGAATGTATGAAATGTTGGACTAATCTAAATTCCAACTTCAATGGACTATACCTTAAAGTGGATTGTAACTAATGTGCATTTGATATATTTGTTATAATCTAACAACAGTTTTACAAGCAGTTTCCGGAGGGTGATTGAAGTAATCTATGTTACTGTTCTGAATTTATTTTATTTTAAGAAACGTAGGCATTTATTATTGAGAAAGTTGCCAATAAACCATTAAGGCGCCTAGAGTTGTCTGCGACGCATACAAATAGGCCTAAATGATCATAAAACCATCTTTTCAACAGACTACGAGATTCATAAATACTACATTTTGCAAAAAGATTCAGTACTATTTCTTTACGATTGTCTGACTTTAGATTTACGAATTTATATTACGAAATTAGCTACATACAGCCCACTAACTATTTTTTTTAGTAGATTCATTTTTTTAGTCGATTAAAAAACTTCTGCTTTTTCCATTGTTAAAATCGACTAACACTGTGACGCTTGGTTTCGAAGATAGTGGGTCTTAAAAGCAATTAAACTAAATCCTCCATCGGAATCCATCACGCTATTAAAGTTGATATTTGCACGGACGTTGTCACGGTCGAGCGCTTATAGAGTTGAGAATTGAAGAATATTTTGTAATTATGACGCAATCCACTAATAAGGTTTGCGCTTAAGTATAAAATAGGGCTGCAGGCCATTTTCGACCCCCCCTATAACTTCGTTGTGGTTAAACATAAATAAAAGATTTTTAATATTGAATATTATGGCTTACCATCTGGGAGGGTACCTAGAACGCTCGCTACAATTTTTTTTGTGCAATAAAGAATTTATAAATAAATAAATAAAGTTAAATATTTATTTTCCTAACATGGTTTGATATTGCTAAGGGTATATTTGGAAATGGTTCGTTATCATATGAAGAGAATTAATTGGGTCCGGTCGTTTGTTTTAACCCTACAAAAGGACGGCCGATTTTATTTCATTTTCCTGGCAAATTGTTTTGAATATTAACGAGGACACGCACAAAAATTGGACAAACAAGATAACCATTTAATTTGCTTCTCTTATAATAGCTACAAAAATAATTTATTGAAACCGTTTCAGGAGGGTTTAACGATTATGGATCCTTCTCGCTCGCACAATTCAACAATTTAAAAGTTTAAGTCATGGATGCACAGACCGCGGCCCGCGGGCCGCATGCGGCCCGTGGGTCGAATACTGGTGGCCCGCCGACAGCAAAAATAATACTCTCGTGCATTCGAAAAATATTGAATTCTATTCCAGAATAAAACAAAAAAAAAATATGTTCGAAAAGTAATGTGAAACTCGCGCGCGCGCAATTTGAATCTAGCGCCCAAAATTGCTAAGTCAAGTAACATCGCTCGCTATAGAAATCAAGAATTTTCTAGCGCGGTGAGCAAGCGAGATAGATATAGTCCCGTATTCCCGATTGCTCGCGTATCTACACGAAGCTTCCAGAGTCGTTTGCGCGGTATAAAAATCACGTTAACCGCAGCGGCCGAACAGTTCGCTTTTCATTTGAGTGAAGTGTCAACAACAGAAAGAAATAAGCGCGAAAATACAAAGCGAAGTAATAAGTGATTGAGAATAAGTGCAGTTTATTAGTGTTTTTGGGAGGCAATAGTTCTAGTGTAGATTTTAACTCGACTAGCCGGTGTCATATATTTTGATCCACATTCAACGTAGATTTCCTGTTGCAGTGTTAACCCGTCAAGTGCCGTGTATAATTGTGTTGTGAAAACGTAAGTAAAACTCTGTTATTAATAAGTGTTTCCCTACCTATTTAATCAATTTTAATCAAATTTAGCTTTAATGTTGGCTAAATATTAAAATAAACAAAGAAATTACTATTTTTATAAGAATTTCTCTAACTGTAATAATTACGTCATTATTTCAGATAAAATCTGTATAAAAATCTTAAAATTTCTGAGAAATAATATTTAATCAATTATTTTTGATAATTTAAAAAAGGATAGGTAATTTAAGTGGGTACTGTAATTGTTTTTAGGTGCTGTGTTAATCCTAGCCAGGATTAGAACGCAACATGGAGAAGCCAGGACCTAGTAAAAAACGTAAGGTTAAAGATGAAAATCGGCAGTTTCAAGAAATTTGGACTGAGAAATACTTTTTTGTATGGTCGCATAACAAAGTCGTTTGTTTAATTTGCAAGAATTCTGTTGCGTTTGCAAAGGATTATAATGTAAAAAGGCACTATGAAACGCAGCATCCTTCTTTTACCAAGTTTACAGGCGAATTAAGAAAGCAAAAAATGTTGTCTTTAAAACGGGAGCTTATTGGTCAGCAAGCTATGTTTACAAAACACATTCAAGATTCAGAAAC
Organism: Tinea semifulvella; assembly: GCA_910589645.1. Classification (NCBI taxonomy): domain Eukaryota; kingdom Metazoa; phylum Arthropoda; class Insecta; order Lepidoptera; family Tineidae; genus Tinea; species Tinea semifulvella. The sequence continues at coordinate 12,679,106 of OU342599.1, forward strand.
GGCTACAGAAGTTAGTTATGAAATTTCTCGAATGATAGCAAAGCGAAGTCGCCCCTTCAATGATGGCGATTTTGTAAAAGAATGCATGGAAATTGCCGCTAAGAAAATGTGTCCAGAAGCAGCAAAAAAGTTTGAGAAAATTCAACTGAATCGTATGACTATCCAAAGACGAATTATGTCCTTGTCAGGTAATATTGCGGAACAATTAATTGAAAAAACTAAGATCATGGAATTTTTTTCATTAGCACTCGACGAATCGACTGATATTAGTTCCACAGCTCAACTTCTCATATTCATACGAGGTGTTACTCAAGATTTTGAAGTCTTCGAAGAGTTATTAGGAATGTGTTCATTGAAAGGTCAAACCAAAGGAGTTGATATACTCAATGGACTTTTGGACGAGTGTTCAAAAACTGATTTGGACTTATCTAAGTTATCGGGAGTTGCGACTGACGGTGCTCCTTCCATGATTGGTATCAATTCCGGGCTAGTTACTTTGCTGAAAAAGCACCTGCAAGAAAAAAACATAAACACTGAAGATCTCATGCAGTTTCACTGCATTATACACCAGGAAGCCCTCTGTTCTAAAAAAAATGAATTTCAAAATGTAATGAAAGTAGTAGTTTCGACTGTAAATTTCATAAAATCACGAGGACTCAATCACAGACAATTCAAACAATTCCTTGATGACATCGAAAGCGAATACGGAGATTTACTGTATTATACAGAAGTAAGGTGGCTAAGTCGTGGATTGACACTGGAACGATTTCTAAATTTAATAGAAGAAATTGGAATATTTCTGGCGGAAAAGCAAAGGGATGTCCCGGAACTTAAAAATCCTGATTGGTTGTGTGATTTAGCTTATTTAGTTGACATTACAAATCATTTGAATGTCTTGAACACACGGCTTCAAGGCAAAAATCAACTGATATCCCAGCTCTATGCTCATGTAACATCCTTTCAATGCAAGCTGACAATTGAATTCTGGAAATTATAATCATTTTCCGAATTATAAGAAAATGGCTGAAAAATTCAACAAAACTGCGATTAATTTCAGTTATGTAGAAAAGCTAGATATTTTGATTCAATCTTTTGAAGACAGATTTTCGGAGTTTAAAAAAGTGAAACCTCTGTTGGACATATTCAGCAATCCTTTCACTATTTCAGTTGAAAATGCGCCAGAGTCAATGCAGTTAGAAATTATCGACATTCAAAATGACCAAGATTTACGCAACAAATTCAACGAAGGAGACTTGCTGAACTTTTACCGCTGCATTGATAAAAATATGTACGAAGAGTTGCGCATAAACGCTCTGAAATGTGCCAGCTTATTTGGTTCTACCTATATATGTGAACAAACTTTTTCAATACTAAATAATAATAAAACAAAAAATCGAAACCGCCTTGCAAATGAAAGTTTGGAAGCAGTTTTACGTGTTGCTACAAGTAAATTTGAGCCAAATATAAAAAAGATTGTAAGCACTATGCAGTGCCACGCTTCAAATTAATAATTTCTTTTTTAATTTTAATAAATTTTTATCAATTCTTTATTGTCTTTAACTACCTATACCTACTTCTGGCGGCCGGCCCGCTATCAGTTCATGATTTGGCCGAGTGGCCCCTAGTATTAATAAGTCTGTGCAACCCTGGTTTAAGTAGTCTCTCCCGGACCAGAGTAATCCGGTAAGGTGGGGAAAAGCTACGGAGAAGAACTGTACATTCAGTAGTAGCTGTTCTGCTTTGGAACAGCTTGCCCCTTAATATCCGCCAAGCCCAAAGCAGAGCCATCTTTAAAAAACTAGTTTACAATCACCTTTTAAAATCACAATAAGCCCGTGTCTGTCTGTTTTCTTCACAGATGTTGTAATGTAGTGTATATGTATGTATGATGTATGTATATGTAGTTTATATAATAATTTATATATTGTAGTTGTAAATAAATATTGAATTTTTATTTTTCTTTTCATATTTGTTGTTTATTTGCTAACCTTACCTCTTGCGTTTTGTACATTGTCTTTTTTAAACGGGCGAAGACGGGCAAAACAGCTAGTATTTTTTTTAAACTTATTATTGACTTCTGGTTTCATTTTTGTTATTCGTTCGTTCAACATCACAGCCCCTAGAACACAGTCCTAAACCTTGAATGTTGGAGATGGGCCTTTAAGAAATGTCAGGAGAATTTGGCCCAGACTCGCCACGCTGGCCAGACGGGTTGGCATTAGTTATCCTGCGATAAATAAATAGTATCAAATATAGCATTCAAGTTATTACATTTGATTAAGTACGTATTTTCCTATCGGCTCGAGAAACTCTCCGGAGAATGGTTTATTGGATCATTTCCAAAGAAAGATTATTGGGAACACACTGCGTCCAAATACGAAATGTTCCATAATGGAAGTTCTCGTGTAGTTATCAAACTTCCGCGGCCCTATTAGTGGTGGGAGTTGCAGTTTTTAAGAACCGTTTTTTTTTTGTTTTGTGACGATACAATCGTTTTTAGTTTTAAACTAAAACAGTCTTCGTTGAGCGAACTACATTTTCAGTCGTGCTTGTCGCAACTAATTCCGCTTTATTTGCAAAATATATTCTGTTCTATAATAAAATGTGTTACTTTTTTTATAAATAAAATAGTCCTTTATATTATTTATTCATAATCATCACGACAGTTTCCCGTACGGGGTGGACAGAAAACACGCTTAAAACGAGCGAATCCACATTTAGCCAACTTTACTATAGGCCATTCATGACAAAGTGGCAAGCTTAAGCTGTAGCGTACCAAACTCGAGAAATAATCACAAATAAATTACATATCAATATTTTTATTTTATTTAAATTAATAAATATTATTATGTCCCGACCAGGAATCTAAACTGGTACCTCCGAGTCTAAATCCACCGCTAGACCACGAAGGCAGTTAATATAAAGTAAATAGCTCATTTCTTAATTATTTGCTTAAACATATAAATTTAACGATCTATTAGGTTAGAAACAGTTTCATCCATTTTCTATTGTAATCTAATCTGAACCATCAGGACTTTCACGTAGTGATGGTAAAAGGCCGGATAGTATGTCTCTTGTACCAAGTAGTGAGGGAAGATGTCTTGTTTGGGATGCCACCTGTGTGGATACATTTGCCGCTTGCCACATTTCCTCTACATCAAAAAAGGCCGGTTCGGCTGCTCATACAGCCGAATTTAGAAAGCACATCAAATATAATAGCATTAAACAAAATTATAACTTTGTGGCATTTGGGGTTGAAACAATGGGGGTATATTCTCTTGATACCCACAAATTCATAAAAGAGCTGGGTAAAAGAATTTTCAAGAGTGTGGCGATCCCAAATGCCATAACTACCTAAAACAGAATATTTCCATTATAATTCAACGAGGAAATGCGGCGAGCAATCCCTTAGTTTATTTTGTAGTAGTTTATATTTCATAGGTATTTTTAGTTTAGTTTTATTTATAATTAGTTTTTTTAATCTATTTTATTTTAATATTTTTGTATCTATTTCGAATAAATTTAATCTATATCATATTCCACAAGTTGGTATTAGTGGAACCGGGACCGACGGTTTAACGTGCTCTCCGAGGCACGGGAACGGTGGTATTATAAATCTATGACAAATGTACGTAAGAAAAGTATTGGGTTAGAACCGCGTACCTTTTTAGATTTTAAGTAATGCGTTCTTACAATCGCTACCTTGTGTATTGTTTGGCGACAAATAAATATTCCTTTGTTTCTTTCTTTTATTATTTCTTTCAAATACCAGATAGGAGGAATTGTCAGTTCCCTATCTATATGTCTATAAGAATATGTCATTCGGATATGTCCAGGTTAAACAGTTAAAAATTTAACCACATGTTGTTTACTTTAGAAAATATCTAATGAGATGAGTTAACGTTACCAAATTGTACTTGTATATGTCCATGACGTGTTCCCTTCGCTTCCTCCTTCCTTCGATGAGTAATGGAGCTTCAAATCGCTGCGGAGATTTATTTGCGGAAGCACACGACTTTAGGAATCCGGTTCGACTTTGACTCAAACTTCAAATCCCTACATATTGATAACTTAAATATAAGTGCAGAGCAATACTTTCAATTTTTAAATCTACTATATAGCCAAAGAGATCAAATATAAGATAGAGCGGACATTGATCGTTAGTTTTATACAAAATGTTTGTTACATTTTCGTTACGCGATCTACTTTATTCTTCTTCCTTTGTCGAGGAATTATATGGTATGTATTGTACATTGATTAATTATGTATAAATATGTACTTGTGTTATTATGTATTTATATATTACTGTATAAGTACTTTAGCATTAGTTGTTAGAAATAGGTTAAATTTAAATAATTTTTGAATTACCTATTTGGAAATGGTGACCTAATGCACCCACATTCCACAATCCTTTACTGTCAATCATTTACTATCAAAAGCAATGGCTGAAAACGAACAGCAATACTATAATTATAAACACCAATTCAGAGGAAGGATTCTGAGCAGGATGGAGGTGTAGTTCTATGTAAACAATACATTAGATATGCACAATGCAATGAAATCTACACATTTTCACTCACTTACACTTACAATATACACCTTCACACACCTACAAATTCACATATACATACACTTACATAATGATGCGTAGATGGATTTTTTAAATATTGTCTCTTTATTTTTATTCTTATGTTTATTTTTAATAGTTTAAATTGTTAATAATCCGTTCATGCTATATGTTTAGTGATAAATAATGTTATTCCGTAATTGGCTAGGTGTTCGGTAATCATTTGAATGTAAATATTTATTTGTAAAATACAGCTGTGGAATAAGTAAATAATAAATAAATAACGTAATAAATGTTGCCATATATGAGGAATTTGTATACTTACAACTATACGAGTATACTTAATATTAATTTGTGTCTGTAAAAACGTTTCATGTCTAGCTCGCTCTAGGATCTTAGTAGAATGTTGAACGGCTTAAACTTTGGGTACTAGCGGAAGAACAGGTAATTCGCGACACATGCTGAGCTTAGGGCCCGTTCATCGGTGCAGGAATTACGGCAGCGCGCCTCGATGGCTGCCTGCTGGTGCTCGGGATGTGGCAGTGGATGTGGGGGCGGCTAATTCCATATTTTAATATCAATTCATGGTCTGTGCCACCCCATATCCTATGCACGGCAATATCCTGGAGTACTTGGGTGCCTGTCGGGGCGCGTTGTGCTGCATATCTTCATATCTTAATTGTGTAAGTTGTATCTGTTTTGCGATGAATAAACGTATTTCTTTCTTCTTTCTTTCTTTCCAAACCTTGATAGCCAGCAGGTTGGTCTCGGAATAAACCTGGACAAGACTAATGTTCAATGACTATGTCAAGCCGAGGTCAATCTGCGTGAAAGATGCGACTCTCGTGTTGTGTTGTAAGAGAATACGTCAATCTTGGACAGACTAATCAGCTAGGCGCTGCCGACAGATGCCATACCACAATGTTGAAGAGAAAAGTCTTCAACCAGTGCGCCCTCCCCGTATTGTCGTACAGATCCAAGACGTGGACACTGACATTGGGTCTGGTACACAAATTCAAGCTCGCTCATAAAGAGATTTATGCTATTGTATGATAGAATTCGATAAGTTTATATTAAGGTAGTATTTAAAATTATGTAATGGACGAAGCTTTTACAGCGGATTTAATTTATAGCTTTATAGCTCAAAACTTCAACAGACTGCGTGCAGTGGCGAGTCTTGGAGAAACACTACACACACCTACATCAAGCAGTTAAGAGACCCAGATTTTTATCATAAAAAATCGTTTGTGAGTACTTAAATTATATCAAGCATGTGTCATTTGCAAATCTATCATGCTACATTTAACATCTATATGTGGTACAACCACCGTACACTCTCTCTGGTATGAGTCCAAATAAAGTTCAGAGTAGAACCCCAGACTTCGTAGGTACTTAGAGTTATCGCCAGTGGCAAAAGGGCAATGTATCAATTAGTATTCTCGTCTTATCTACGGGGCTATAGCGTATACCCAACAACGGTACACCTTTTTTACCTAAACACATCTTTTACATCAAGCGAGCGACCATTCTTAGATCCATATAATATTCGCGAGCAAAGGTAGAAGAACGAAAGAATGCTCTGGCTATAATGAAACAAACATATTTTAGTAAATACCAGATAAAATAAGCAAATTATTTGGTCTATTGGAATATTGTTCTTTGCCATTTTGGGTAGAGATGGGCGCTATGTAACATAGATGGTAACTAAACTATGTACCGAGCTTCACAACGATTGATCGATTTCTAGCAAAATAAAACAATCTACTTTTCATAATTTATATAGCTTCGTAGCGATCTCGCAACGAACAGACTGACTTAGGAATGAAAGAAATTTTAGATTATATACATACATATCTTTTTAGGACGCTAGATAATGTTTATTAATAAAACGTAACTTGTTGAAATGAATAATATTTTTATTCTGACAAAAATCATAACATGTCATTTACGAGTATGACAATCGATCAAAATAATAAAAAATACAATTATCTTTTTAAAGTGTGTGGCACAGTCACCACATCTTTAAGCCAAATCCCTTGCGGGGTAGGCATGGACAATTGAGCACCATTTGTCACGATCACGACATAACTCTTTCGCTTCTTCGACATTCATCAACCTCTTCATACATGCCCTGTTTGCACCTTTAGCTATTGTTTTATTTATTTAATCGTGATAGGTCAATCTTGGTCTGCCAGGGCCTCTTTTACCCACAACTCTCCAATTATAATCTCTCTTCACTCATCCTTTCAACATGTCCGAACATGCTTTCTTTGCTACCAACCCTTTTACTTATTTCGTCATTTCGTATGCGGTCCGATAAACTGACGCCCTATATCCGACGCAACAAACTCACTTCTACTGCATTAACTCTACTCTCATGCGTATTCTGACATATCCACGTCTCGCTTCCAAACATAAGTGTTCGTACCAGCATGGCATTGTGTATGGCAAGTCGAACATCCCTATCATATTTCCCATCCGCAGTGGAAACACTGCCCAGATATATAATTTCATTTACTTGTTCTAGAGTTTCATCATCAATCTTTATCGTCACGGTTGTCATTCTTCTTCATTCAAACCTTGGTTTTTCTCGTATTCAAACATAGTCCTTTTTCTGCACACCCCTCATTCATTTCTGTAACTAGTGATTGAACAACATTCGAACGATGCCATAAAAACAACATCATCTGCATAAAGCAGCAGGCAGTTTACTACTAGATCACTCATTTTTATCCCACAATCACTCTCTCTCTCTCACTCTTTTTAGGCATTTGTCGAGATATAGATTAATTGTTTAATTTCAAAGAATATAGAGATAGATAGAGGATCCTTTTGTATAGTATTCACAAGTTAGATATGGAAATAGAATAAAAATATGTTTTGAACGTACATAAAGTAGATAGTTATTAAAAGACGATAGTTTTCACAACGTTGTTTGAAAACTGATAACGATTCCGTTTTGTTATTTCAAAAACCCATAACGTCACAACTCTAATTTTGGGAAGTTAGTTAAAAAAGCGCAGACTAACCAACTCGGCGATTGGATATGTCAAATGTGTATGAGATACGCAATAGCACTTAATTATAATGATGTGAAGTAGACTGAGACCACTCGGGTACCATCATAGAGTCGATTAATATTGAATTAGTGGCGTCAGTTAGTCGGTAAGACATTTGCTACTTTTACAATTTTTTTTTATTTTTTTTTATTTATTTAATGTTAAAAAAAAAACAACTAAATTAGCCATTTTTGCACAAAAATATTATGCACATTTAATTACCTTGTAATTTGCGTTTTCGGCTAAAACCGTTCGTTAAATTGCTTTTAAGACCCACTATCTTCATAATTAAGCAGTCACAGTGCTTAATCGATTTTATCACTGGAAAAAGCAGAAGTGAATTTAATAAAAAAAATTGTTAGTATTCCGCTTCCTATCATTCGGAAGTGGTGTCATATGTCGTACTCTGTATATAAAATTGATTTGGACCATTTATCGTTCTATTTAGGTCAGCCAGTGCCATCAATGATAAAAAATCCTTTTTCAAATAAATGCCTAATCTATTACAAACAAATCAACGTGATGCTGCACTTTACTAAAAAGGCTTTTAGGTATATTGATAACCAATCAGAAAGTGGTATCAAAAAATCTGATTGGTCCTTGTCAAGATTACAGACTAATGGATCGTTATCATTAGTTGTAATGGAAAAATCTAAATAACTGATAACTTATGTACACAATATTAGTCGTTGATTTATAACAAATTTATCAAATCACTTTTAAAAGCTTTTAAGGTTTACTGGGTATATAAGCTTGTCGATGTTTAGGCTTTCTTACAAGTATTAGTGGATTCCATTATTTAGATACAGTTTGTATTAACGCTTTCCTTAAAATCCGAAAACTCTTTCGATTCGATCCCTGGCATTTATCAATGAGAAATACAATTTTCTTACGTACATTTGTCATAGATTTACAACACCACCGCTCCCGTGCTTCGGAGAGCACGTTAAGCCGTAGGTCCCGGTTCCACTAATACCAACTTGTGGAATCGTTAATAAATTGTCATTAAAATTTACACGAGTCCCTCGCCATCCAAATTATCTCCAGGTATATGTTATGGAAGGCCCCCATCTCCAACAGTCACTTAGACAGTTCTAAAACCGAAACCACAAATAACTCTTCGATTAATAGTTATATATGGCATAACCACACTCAATAATGTTATTCTAACATTTTCGGAACAAAGATTTCCCGGGGGCTAAATAATAATTATAAAAGAAAAACGTTTCTCCAGACAAATGAGCCGAGGCATTTCGATATAAGAAAGGAATTGTGAAGATAATTGACTTATATATAACAGACCGGCGCAGTTAAATAATTTATTATAACCTATGTAGTATTTGTATTTAATTATTCATTTATAAATTATTCATTACAGCCCCTAGAACACAGCCTACTAGACCTTAACTGTTGGAGATTGGCCATCCAGAACTTATATCTGGAGAATTTACATACACTTACCAAGCTGGCGATCTGATGTCAATTGTTAATGACAACTTGTTAACGATTCCACAAGTTGGTATTAGTGATACCGAGACCGACGGCTTAACGTGCTCTCCGAGGCACGGGAACGGTAGTGTTGTAAATCTATGACAAATGTACGTAAAAAAAGTGTATAGCTCATTGGTACATGCTGGTGCGTTTGGAACGACCTTTGTAGGATTGAAGGAAAGATTATTAGATAGATATTAGATTTACAATACCACCGTTCCTGTGTCTCGGAGAGCACGTTAAGTCGGTCCCGACTACCCTAGTACCAACTTGTGAAATCGTCAATAAATTGTCATTAAAAATTGACATCAGATCCTTGCCAACACATCCGGCCAGCGTGGCGAGTGTAGGCCAAGTTCTTCAGAAATTTATGGAAGACCCATCTCCAACAGTGGAGGTCTATGACTCTGTGTACTGGAGGCTATGATGATGATTAAATAATATAGGAGATACCTACTGGTACTTTTTACCGAGGCTACGTGTCCGGATTTTTTCGTCAGCCGTTTGGACAACATTGGTCAGACGCTTGGCTGAGGACTTCCTTGTACTTATATAGGTCATTGATGAAGGGAAAAGTACGAAAGAAAGAAACGCTCTCTCGCCGCCCGTAGAAGGTTAGATGACTGAATGCTGTGTTTAGCTACTACAAATCATTCGGAACAACAAAAGAATTTATACATTCTCGAGCAAGGAATAAGATCCATTAATATAATAAATTTTATATTGGCTACTACCGAATTTTAAGCGGGACGCAAAAACTATGCGAGAAAAATCAAAGTACTAGTGTTTGAAAGAAGAACAAGGACAATCGTAACGATAAAGATTGATGACGAAACTCTAGAACAAGTAAATGAAATTATAAATCTGAGCAGTGTTTTCACTACGGATAGGAAGTACGATAAGAATGTTGAAAGAAGAGTGAACGCGGGAAATAGTGTTAACGGTGAAATGTCAGTGACAAAGCTCGATTAGCCATACACAATGCCACCAACACTTATGTATGGAAGCGACACGTGGATATGTCAGAATAAGCATAAAAGGTGAGTTAATGCAGTATAAATGAGGTCAGTGCGTCAGATACTTTGATGAACCGCATACGTATTGACAAAATACGCAAACGTTCTTAAACTAAAACTTTTAAATTTTTGAAATTATTCTGTGTTATATTTTTCATCGAATAAATGAATGTTTTTTTTTTATAATAATCCTTTGTACATTGTCTTTCTTTTGTCGACAATTTGTTTTAGACGTTAGTTCAGGCTACAAAAAAAAGAAGATTTATTAACTTTCAACTTCTGACTTAGAAATAAAAAAGACTTACCTGAACCCGTTGACATCGTATCAAACTCTGCGTATGTGTCAATATCCTCAGCACCATGTGTTCTATCGTGCTCTGTTCTTCAAAGACCATGCGAGCGAGGTCCAACAGCACCTGGTTCCGTTTGACCTCCAGCTGCGACCTCTCATAGAGCTGTGCGTTCCGAAGACCGATCCCGCAGAACTGAAGGTATGATGAGAATACTTTCTCATCGTTGACAGTGAATGGGCCGTCGTTCTGCTTGTTAATGACCTGTGGAATTGTGAGAAAACGTTATCTTTCTTTTAGAATATAGACATAATACATCGTAGCAAAACAGACTGTAGCAAACACTATTTGTATCAAAGTTAATATTGGTTTGTTTATTAACTTTGATGTACACACAGTTATGTTTGGCATTTTACTCGAAAAATGGAGAGACTATCGAATCGGTCCAGCTGTGCCGAGATATGGACTCCCTGAGCGTACTCTACCAGCTATACTACGGCGAGTGTTCTTAAGAGCTCCATAACCTTCTCCCTTCTTCTCTATTCCGCAACTGAACTACAGGAACAGGCCAAAATATGCATCCCCATCCGTAGCCACTACCCCTACGCAACATATATATTGGGAGACTTTTTTTAACCGTCGCACGTAGAAGATGTGGAATGCTCTCCCAGTCATGTGTTTACTCATTTGTATAACCTGGAGTTTTTAAAACCAAGTTTGAAAAAGTTATTTGATAGGTTGGCATTACGGTAGGGACTGATGTTTTTTTTTTTTTTTTTTTTTTTTTTTTTTTATACTAGCACGACATGTGACCCTGCGCCCACCTGATGGTAAGTGGCGCGCAGGGTCCATGAATGTTAGCAACTGGAATCAGACCCTTATATCCGACATCAGTCCCTAACACTATGCCGGCTTGACTAGATGCCTTTTCACACTGCGCTTAAATTTCACAGTTTCTCCCATTCTTGGCGCAGACTTCGCGTACCGCCCTAATTCAAATTCAAACTATTAATTTTCGTATTATCACATCGTAACTCTTGGATATTGGTAAATATATTTTTTAATTTACGAATAAACTACATTTAAAACATAAATAATGGGTGTGAACCGTGAAGGTTAACAAGCTTTAAAACTTTTCTTGAACATTGTTGCCATAAAAAAATACTTATATTGTAAGTAATACTTAATTATTATTACAGCCCCTAGAACACAGCGTCCTAGACATCCACTGCTGGAGATGGGCCTTCCAGAACATATATCTGGAGAATTTGGCCTATACTCGCCACGCTGGCCAGACGGCTTGGCGAGGATTAATATATTTTTTTATGACAATTTATTAACGATTCCACAAGTTGGTATTAGTGAAACCAGGACCGACGACTTAACGTGCTTTCCGAGGCACGGGAACGGTGGTGTTGTAAATCTATGACAAATGTGTAAGAAAAGTGTACTCATTTCTCATTGGTACATGCTGGGTGGGTTTGAACTGATCTTTGTAGGATTTATGGAACTAAGTAATACTTAATTATAATGTACAAATAAATAAATTCATATCTGTGAAGGGACCGTGTCATAGACCGTGACATATCATCAAATTTTACCAACAAGTGGGCACGCACGACAGTGCTCAGTATAAAAAGAAAACATTTTTAAACTTAAGTTCTGACAGCCACATTTAATGGATAACCTCCATCCACGAAGCGTCGCGAATTAATCATAAATCTTACTATAGATTATATAGATAGACGAAATATTCGACAATAAATTGCATAGTTAGGCCGGTCCATGTGTAACATATGTCTACGTTTGAAGCACTTTTTTGTTGAAGTAAAAAGAGGAGGTTATTTTTCTTAGAGAACGAGAGTGGTTGCGAAAAAATACTCAAGCACTTTGCGTAATTCAGGGGCAAAAGAATTACTTTTTTACCAAAAATTAAACCAGATAACATCACAAGTAGGTTTTGGGAATGTAAATCTACCTACTCTTATTTTGCTAAAAGTTTATTTAATTTACTCACGGCACTAATTTTCAGTGATAAAATTTACGATATAATGCAATTACTATTTTTTTATACTCATATATCATGTGACATCGCGCCTACCTGATGGTCAACAGTACGCGAGGTCCAAGTATGGAAGCTAGATAGAGATATATTCTTTATTGCACAATAAACAAAAACGCATTTAAATGTACATAGGCGACCTTAATGTCTAGTGACATTTTCTACCAGCTAACCTTTGGGATAGTGAGCAATGATTGTGGGTGCATTAAATCATTAATTTAAAATCGAGATTAATAATAAAAAATCTTAAACTATTAGTTGCTAACTAAAGCTAAAATACTTATACAATAATATATAAATATATAATAACACAAGTACATATGAATACATAATATATATAAAAAGAGTTATTGACGCCAGCCATTGACGACCGACATTAGTCCTAACCATTATGCCGGCCTATCAAGATGCTTTTTCACACTTAGCTTGAAGGACTCCAGACCATCTTCAGCATGCGATTAAGTATCCAAATTTATATGTACGCCTGTGGGTGTGGTTCGATTGAGGAATAGAGATGAAGTTTTATGCCAAGTTCCGCCAATCCCTAACACGATACTGGATTAACAAATTACTTTATATTTTCAACGCCTTTAGGTTATAGGAATGACGAAAACTAAAAACGCGCATGCTGGGAGATCCACATCTTTATATTGCGACGGCTACGAATCTCCAAATACCAGCCTTTCGTCATCACCACAACTTCTAGAACACACACTGCAGGACATAGGCCTTTCAGAACATTATAGAGGGAGACTTTGACCTATATCGCCACGCTGATGGGTTGGCGATTGCCTGATGTCAAATTTAATAACAACTTATTAACGATTGCACAAGTTGGTATAAGTGGAACCGAGAGCGACGATGGTGTTGTACATGGAGTCAGTACGTAAGAAAAGTGTATGTATACATTTGCACTTGCCGGGGTTCAAACCGATGCGTTTGGCGATCTAAAACTGACTCACCACCGTTCGTCAGAATGTATTTCCGGGGAATTTAGAATACTCTTCACGCTGTAGACGGCTTTAAGCTTTCCTAAATCATTTATTAAATTCACGACCATCATCATCACACCCCCTGGAATAGTCCTAGACCTCCACTGTTGGAGATGGGCCTTTTTCAATTCAATTCAAAAATTCTTTATTGCACTAAAAATAATTGTACATAGGCGCGCTTAATGACTAAGCATTTTCTAACAACCAACCTTTCGGAGTGTGGAGAGGGGTTGGCGAGGGTCTGTCAATAGTCATAAAATAATATGTATTTTACTTTTTAGTACTTGCCGGGGTTCTAACAACCGAATCACCACCGCTATTTAATTATATTTTATATATGCCTGGGTCGTGGAAACTTGGCAGGTAACTGGTGTGGGATGCGACGTGCTTAGACACATTAGCCCCATCTCACATCCAGGCAACCTCGTCCAGCACGGGAAGTGCTGCGGATTCTGCTGAGAACCTCAAGCTGCGCAAAAGCAGGTACAGGTTACGAGTTTGCGCCGTTTAGGGTCGAGATGATGGGACCATTGAGGTCAAGCGTCTGGCCAATCCAAACGGCTGACGGAGAAATCAGGAGACAGGAAGGCTGGTAATTATTTCTGCCAACGTATTAACCTCGTTATTCTGAAGGGTAATGTTGCCAGTCTTCATGGGACTATCACTAATGCGACGTCACTTAAGCACATTTTTTATTTATAATTAGTTTATTTTTTATTAAGTTGTTTGTAATTATTATTTTTAAATGGTAATATTTTTTTTTAAATAAATGAAAAAAAATATGTGTAAATATTATATACCTGCGCTACACCAATGACTTCGTTGATGATGTCTTTGATAGGCATACAGAGGAGGGAGCGCGTCTTGTATCCGGTTTGTTAAATGTGTAAATATGATATACCTGCGCTACACCAATGACTTCGTTGTTGATGTCTTTGATCGGCATACAGAGGAGGGAGCGCGTCTTGTATCCGGTTTGTTAAATGTGTAAATATGATATACCTGCGCTACACCAATGACTTCGTTGTTGATGTCTTTGATCGGCATACAGAGGAGGGAGCGCGTCTTGTATCCGGTTTGTTAAATGTGTAAATATGATATACCTGCGCTACACCAATGACTTCGTTGTTGATGTCTTTGATCGGCATACAGAGGAGGGAGCGCGTCTTGTATCCGGTTTGTTAAATGTGTAAATATGATATACCTGCGCTACACCAATGACTTCGTTGTTGATGTCTTTGATCGGCATACAGAGGAGGGAGCGCGTCTTGTATCCGGTTTGTTAAATGTGTAAATATGATATACCTGCGCTACACCAATGACTTCGTTGTTGATGTCTTTGATCGGCATACAGAGGAGGGAGCGCGTCTTGTATCCGGTTTGCTGGTCAATCACTTTGTTAAACCTTTCATCCTGAAACAAAGAAATAGAAATTATTAGCCAACACGATTCGACATATCGTCCATACCACAGTGGGTCTGGTCCACAACTTCAAGGAAGTGTACCACAGTGGGTCTGGTCCACAACTTCAAGGAAGTGTAAAACACGTTCTTCTTCAGGGCCCTAAATTAAAATTACAACTTACGAAATGGCTATTGGACCATAGATTTTATAGTGCAAAAGAATAAGTTGAGTACAAAACAGGTTAATTAATATTATTTTTTGTTTGTTAATGTAGTTGTGATTATGATATTAGTATGTAAGTAAAGATATGCACGCCTGCTTGCAGGTAAGATATACATATGTGAGTTAGCCTGACTAAAGTTTTGTGACCACTGTCCAAACGATTCCGTCGCACACAATTATAGTCTAATAATTACAAGGTTGAGATTGGCTCAAAATATTGGTCAGTTGGCGATTTGACGAAAAAGTTCCTCTAGTCAATCATAGATGGCGATATTATAGTTAAACACAATTACAATCTTAAAAATATTAAGTTTCAATAATAAGTTTTTTAAAAACTATATTTGATTTGATTTTACTAATATTCTCCAAAAAGGTTATTACCTAAATATGAAGTGGTTATGAAGTAGGAGAACATTGAAGCAGAGAATCGGAACTGGACCGCAAACCGCACGGAATGGAGGGTCCTTAATCATTTCAACAGCCATCCTCAATCAGACCTTCAACTAACGCCTATTTTAACTAAACTAATATTAACCTTTTCGAAAACGGTTACTGTTTAATTTTACATATTAAAATAGTAAATTTAAAAGTAAATAGTTGTTTAAAACCATAGAACAAGTATCATAAATCAAACGAACAGTGTCATTGTCCATTTTAATGTAAGCTCAGATATGCTTGGCTGAGCTCGCATCCTTAGAATAATCCCAAGCAAGGACGCGCGTTTTGTGAGGCTCCTTTTACTGAGCTATAATGGCCGTTGTTATGCTTTTCTTAGATTCCGAAACGCGGTTCGAATTCCGGTATTTACCAATGAGAAATACTTTTCTTACTTACATTAGTCATAGATATACAACACCACCGTTTCCGTGCCTCGGAGAGCACGTTAACCCGTTCGGTCCCGGTTCCACTTATAGCAAATTGTTGAATTGTTAATAAATTGACATCAAACCAACCCGTCTGGCCAGCAGTGGCGAGTATAGGCCAAATTCTCCTCTCCTTTCTCTCTCCTCTATTCTGTGGAGGTCTGTGTTATAGAGGATGAGTTGATTATGATAAGTGGCCGTGTCTTAAGGTCATTATCATGACGGTTTTTGTGCAAAAAAAATATTGCACCAAAACTTAAAATTTGCTACATAAGCGAGTTTAATGCCTGTTAGGTATTTTCTGACAACTAACCTTTCCATGGAATACTTTGGAAATTTGTCTTATCTCTCTCTTCATCATTGATTATGACCCCTAGAACACAGCGTTCTAGACCTCCACTGCTGGAGATGGGCCTTCCAGAACTGGAGAATTTGGGCTACACTTGCCACGCTGGCCAGACGGTTTGGCGAGGATATGATGTAATTTTTTTTTATGACCGATTCCACAAGTTGGCATTAGTGGAACCGGGACCGAGAGCGGTGTTGTAAATCTATGACTGCTGTACGTAAGAAAAGTGTATTTCTCATTGGTACATGCCGGGGGGTTGAACCGACCTTTGTAGGATTTAAGGTACGCGTTCTTACAACCGAGCCACCACCGCGCCTTACTATACGCCATACTTCTCCATAGTAGCAAGTAAAATAGCAGAAACATTAATAATGATTTTCCAATAATTTACTAAAACAAATATATGTTTAATTCTCGTATATCTGTCTGTAATTGTATTCCCTAGTAAGTTGATGGAGATTTACATTTCTCAAAAGTACCTCAAACTTCAAAAATAGTTGATTGTTGATTTGTGTTTGATGTTGGATTTATTTGTGATATTTGAGTTTGGTACGCTGGAGACATCGACAAGCTTGCCACTCGTCATGATTGGCCTATAGTAAAGTTGGCTAAATGTGAATCCGCTTATTTATAAGCGTGGTTTCTGACCACCCCGAAAGGTCGTGATGATACTTTACTTATTGGATTGTGCGACCGAGAGGGATGCAAAAGCGAACTCTCTTAAGTCGATGTAAATAAGTTTTTAGGTTTGCAAATAAAGTGCTAAAGTTTGTTATCTTCAACCAAACTCGAGAAAAACACGATTGAAAACTGTTTGTGAGTCACGAGACAATTTAAAGCAAAAGTCGTAAGATTTTAATATCAGATATCAAAGAAATATCTGCAAAGCTCAATAACCGTAAATACGAGTAAGTGCAAGAAATTCAGATCTACTCGAGTTTCCTACAGATAGAATTTATACTTGCCGCAGTCAAAGACATTAAATACCAGAATATATAACAAGACGGGGCAAGGAGCCAAACGGTAAAGTCAAATTCAAAATTATATATTGTATAGACTGCTGATTCTAATTACAGTTGTATGTACAAGTCTAGAAAAAAAAAAAATGTCATGATCATGCATTCTGCATACAATGCAATAGATATTTCTTTACTATTTACTGGATGACTTTGTATGGTCTCACGTTAGACTAACTCTATTGATAGACACAAACAACTTTTCCTAATAAACCATATGTCAGAAATGTCATTTTATTTTAGCTTCTCCATACAAATTGGCTATTTTAAATTTGACGGTTTGTATGGAGAAGCCAACATTTTTGACACATATGGTTTCTTTTGAAAAGTTGTTTGTCTCTATCAATAGAATAACATATTAGTCTAAGGTAAGAACATACGAAATCACCCTGTACATGCTACTATAGGAACTCTTCAAACAATAAGTGTACACCATGTTTATATCTGACTGCACGAGGCAAAGATGGGTTATTGAACAGTGGTTTGCAGGATGATACGAATTTATTATTATTTTAGACACTTTATTCATAAATTAATTGCGCATACGTTTGAATGCGAGAACAACCAAAGTACTAGTGTTTGAAAGAAGAAGGATGACAACCGTGACGATTAAGATTGATGATAAAACTCTAGAACAAGTAAATTTATTTATATATCTGGGCAGTGTTTTTTCACTGCGGATGGGAAGTATGATAGGGATGTTGAAGGAAGAGTGAATACGGGGAATAGGGTTAACTGTATCCTGGGGTCACTGATCGCCAGTCACAATGTCAGTGACAAAGCTCGATCGTCATAAACAACGCCATGCTGGTACCAACTCTTATGTATGGAAGCAAGATGTAGATATGTCAGAATACACATGAGAGTAGAGTTAATACAGTAAAAATGAAACGACCTCATTTTGCGTCAGATATGCGGCGTCATTTTGTTGGACCGCATCCGTAATACGCAAAAAGGTAGGTATGAGGGAATGCATAGGGACAACAATAAAGAAGGTTGAAAGGATGACTGAAGAGAGATTGACGAACCAGATATATAATGCGAAGGTTGTGGGTATAAGAGGCTGTCAGCTGTTCGGCAGATCAAGACTTACCTACCTCGATCAAATTAATAAAAAAAATACTTAAAAGTTGAATCAAAAAGGCATCGAAACAAAAGGGGCATGTACGAGTATGAAGAGGTTGATGAATGTCGAAGAAGCGAAAGAGGTATGTCAAGATCGTGACAGAGGGCGCTCAATCTCTGCCTACCCCGCAAGAGCGTGCAGATATGTATGTGCTCGTATGTGTGTGTATTAATTACGCATAAAAACGAAGTACGTGTATGATATTTAAGGCCAGTAATACTTATCTAAAACAGCTTAATGAACTACCCGACTTTGTATAAAAGAGTATTTACGTACACATAAATAATTTTTGGCCTTAAATTTAACAGTTTTTTTGTATGAAACATCTATGCGTTATCATTCTATAAATTTATTTATACGTGACATGGAATATTACATATTGGAGTATTGGCCGATCCCTATATTCATGTCACGCAAGAATATTTGTGTCGTCGCCGAATAGCGTGGATTACTTACAACGTGCCTAAGATCCGATTTTATTTGTCCAGATGTTCATCAAAAGCCTGTCAAGGGAACCCATTCATGTCCATTGAATGGCAACCGTTGACTTTGATATGGGTCCACTTTTACATTAGAAAACATTCAATATAAAACGATAACGTTAGTAACACCTTTTAGTTCGGATACTGTCGTAATATTCAATATTCTAAGAATAGAAGAGCTCCACAACGTTATCCCTTCTTCTCTATTCTGCAACTGAACCGCAGGTACAGCACAAAATACAAATAAAAAATAATATTAAAAATAAACTAAAAAAAACCTACTTACAAAACCTTATTTAAATATAAATCGTATCCGCGTGACATGGTGGCAAGAACGCTGAATCGCTATGCTGATTCTCTGGGCGAGGAAAGCACCAGCCCTCTTGTCACCAGAGCAGACAAATACTTTTAAAAAGTATTTTAATATTAATGATAAGGTGTAGGGGTAGTGTTCTAGGGGTTGTAATCATGATGAATGTTAAAGTGAAGGTCAAATAATGTAATATTAGTAATAAAATAACGCAACAAAGAGGGAAAGGAATGAAATTTCTTGCGACACTTGTCGGGAATTTAATAAACGTTGGCTGTTGACTCAGCAAACAAAGGAAATACTCGTTATCGAGTATCCGAAGTTATTTGAGTAAAATAATTGTGTAATATTTACACTAAGACGCTTTACTTCGAGGAGAATGGAAATATTATTTATTCAATAAATGCAAATCTGAATCTACATACATACATTTATGTATTTCACAGTCATTAAAGTCAAATCTATAAAATATAATGCAAAAGTTGTGGGACAAAGAGGACCTAGCAGACCAAGACTCACATATTACGGTCAAATAAATAAAACAATCCCTCGCCAACCCGTCTGGCCAGCGTGACTGGTGTTGGCCAAATTCTCCCGAAATTTCTGGAAGGCCCATCTCCAACAGTGGAGATCTAGGACTATACTATGTTCTAGGGGCTGTGATTTGATGTGAAATAAAACAATACCTGAAGGTTCATTAAAGAGACATCGAAACAAAAGGAAGTTCAGTCTATGAAGAAGTTGATGAATGTCGAAAAAGCGAAAGAGGCATGAAATGACCGCGACAAGTGGCGCTCAGTTGTCTCTGCCTACCCCGCAAGGGATTTGGCGTGAAAATATGTATGTATGTATGTAAAGTCAAATCATTTATTACAATTTGGCCTTCTCGTATTGCCATATTAAATTGTCATAATTAAAAAAGTATCATCACAACCGTTTCCCTTTCGGGTTGGTCAGTAACCACCTTTATAAATAAGTGAATTGACATTTAGGCAGTCTATACTATAGTCCAATCATGACTAGTGGCAAGCTCGTAGATGTCTGTAGCGTACTAAACCCGAGAAATATTACAAATAAATTAAATATTACCTAAATTTATTTATTTAAATTAATAAATATTATTGTGTCCCGACCAGGAATCGAACCCGGTACCTCCGAGTATAAATCCCTAAACAGTTAATCAACCTCTCTCAACATAACTGAGACGCGATTTCTCCGCCAATTATGAATTGATTCTTCAGAAGTAGTCTCATGAATAAATCGCAATTATGTAGTTCATCACTTTTTGACAAAATCGACTAATCTATGTCTCAATATCTATTTCTGTATCTTTTTTCTTTATATGTAGGTATTATTGGTAATAGGTTACATACAATCACAATTTCTGTAAAATTGATTTTTTTTTATATATATCATTGTACCTACATAACATTCACTAGTGTATATATATTATATATATAGTATTTAGAATGTAAACTGACACGGCCTCTTTCCAGCTACGATCTTATTTAAGTAGTTTCTAAGTTAGTTAGTTTTACTTGCTTGTAGCAGTAATGTTGTGCCTAACATACATCAATATGGATTATTGCCTGTTTACGGTCCAACCATTATTACCACATTGATTAGTACATATGTTTTAATAATTGTATTGATTTTATTAGTACTGACTATAACCAAGCTGTTTCGATGATCGAACCAATGGAAATAAACTAATTTGATTTGATATACTGAGATGCCAATGTATGAATATAAACTTATCTGTATCTCTTAGCGAAGTGCAAGCGGTTAGATTATAATCATCACAGATCTAAGAACACCAGCCCTAAACTTCCACTGCTGAAGCAATCTTTCTAGAGTATATTTCTGGAGAATTTGGCCAATACTCGCCACGCTGGCCAGACGGATCGGCGAAAGTCTTTTAACGATTTATTACCGATTCCATCATCTTAATAAATAAATAAATAATAAATAAAAATAGCTTTATTGCACAAAAACTAAAATAACTTAAAATTAATGTGCACAGGCGAGCTTTATGCCGTGAGGCATTATCCACCAGCTAACCTTTGGGAGTTTTGAAAACATGTGACAGGCAGAGTGCCAAGTAAATATTAAATAAACAATACATACTAATACTACATATACAATACATGTTATACATATAATAATACATATCTATAATACAATACATATAATTAAATATATACAGGAATTCATGAAATAAATAAATAAAATAAAACACATACTAAAGATATTGGAGTGAAAGTTGCACCGAGAGTACAAACAAGGGTCAATTTTAACACATAAATAATCGTCAGTTATTTTGAATAGATAACAAATAAGAATAAAGATGATTTTTAAAAGAAGCAGGAGTCGTTATAGTTCGAAGAGATATTGGAAGAGTGTTCCAGAGAGACGCTGCAGAAACAGTAAAAGAATTTGAATATCTTGTCGAGGAATGAGTAGGAATAGCAAGAAGATTGTTTTGAGCAGATCGCAGGTCACGGTCATGAGTCGAAGAGAGAAACTCAAAACGTTCCTTTAAGTATAGTGGGAACAAAGGATTATTTAGAATACCAAAAAGAAACGTAAGTGTATGCTGATGTCTGCGAAAGCGAATATTGAGCCACTTTAACTGAATACGGAAAAGGGAAACATGATCATACTTACGCAGGCCAAATACATAGCGTATGCATAAGTTGAGAAGTCGATCGAGTTTATTCAGAAGCTCTTCAGTGATATCAGGATAGCAGACATCCGCATAATCAATTATGGGAAGCAACATAGTATTAGCGAGCGTTAATCTTGTCGATAATGGCAGGAAGAATTGAGCTCTCTTCAGAGTATGCATAGAGGCGAACACTTTTCTGCTTATCTCACTTACTTGGTGATTCCACGAAAGGTCTTGACATATTGTTAAACCGAGATTTTTAACTGTTTGGCAATACGGAATGCTCACACCATTAAAACAAACACATGGAAGCGTGGACATGTCGACTCTACTTAACATTTCTCTACTGCCGACTATCATAACTTGTGTCTTATTGGGATTAATTAACAAACCAAATTTTTCGGACCATACACGAATTTCCTCAAAATCCTGGTTCATTTCATTCACCGCCTCTGCCGCTTCTTCCCTATCAAAATGCGCATATAGCTGTAGGTCGTCTGCATAAAGGTGATAATTGCATTTAATTGGTCTCGTAGCAGTATTTATAAAAATAGAAAACAGCAGAGGGGACAGGACACCACCTTGAGGTACGCCAGTCGTTATCTGGCACCAATCAGAAAACGTGTCATCCACTCTAATACGCTGAACCCGAGAACCCAGATAGCTATTAAACCAACTAATTGCGATCTGGGAGATGTTAAGGGAGCACATGGTAGCTGTCAGGATCTCATGGTCAACGCAATTAAAGGCATTACTAAAGTCAAGAAGTGATAGAAGTGTGAGTTTCCGACTGTCAATTGCAGTCCGAATGTCATCTGTTATTTTAAGAAGAGCGGAGGTAGTGCTATGTGCAGGACGGAAACCGGATTGAAAAGGATTAAACAGATTATGACTATTCAAGAAGTATGTAAGTTGATGGTGAACGACACGTTCTAAAATTTTTGAGAGAAAGGGGAGTATAGATATAGGTCTGAAGTCTGTAGGAAGTGTAGGTGAAGCCTTTTTCGGAGTAGGAATGACATACGCTTTTTTCCAAGGAGAAGGGAATGTGCCCGTTAATAAGGATGCATTAATTATATGGGTAATAGAAGGAAGTATTATGTGAATGATAGGCATTAGTAAGTTACGACCAATGCCATCATGACCGACCGCTTTAGTGTGGAGAGAAAGAAGAATTTTGTTAATTTGAGTAGCAGTCACTGGTTGAAAGTTAAAGTAACTGTTAGTGTTTGTGGACGTTGAAGACAGCTGGGATATAGTGAGATTTTTTAGGACTGGATCAATTGTGAGAGGAGGGGTGGTAAAGTGTTTATTTAAAATATTGAGGTCGAAAGATGGAGCTATATTTGGACGGGATTTACCAATGCCAAGGGACCGCAGAGTTTTCCAAATGTTGTGTGGGGCACATTCCTTAATAGTTTTATGGAAGTATTGACGTTTAGAATTTCTGCATAATTGGCCGACACGGTTCCTTGCTTTTTTAAACTGGGCCCAATTGGCATCTGTAGGTGACTTTTTATGTTTGCGTTTTAGATAATCCCGTAGCTTCATGGCGCCGCGAATTTCGTCATTCAGCCATGGTGTTGGAGCATGTTTCACACGAATTTGTCGAAGAGGCGCATGTTTATCGTATAGTTTAGTAATAAGATCGTTAAACAATATTGTTTTATCATCCACATTATCCAATAGTGTGAGACTATTCCAGTCGGTTTTGTTCGCATCTGCAATCAACGCATCCCGATCCATTCTCGCAAAATTACGCTGAAATATAAATTTAGGCTTGTTTTTCGGAAGTTTAATTCTATATGAAGCGTAGATAAGATCATGCTTTGAAAACCCAGGCGCAGCACACTGACCATGGGTAGCAATTCGATCAGAGTTTAAGGTCAGAATTAAATCTAAAAGGGAGTCGGGGTAATTTTGATCATGATGAGTAGGGTTTAGAGGAAGAAGTTTCATGTTTACTGATTTTACGATATGCTCCAATTTTTTAGATCGAGAGTCTTTTTTTAATAAGCATGTATTTAAGTCGCCCATAATAATGCAATGTTCATAGCAAGGTGTATGAGTTTCCAGTAAGGTTTCTAATACGTTAAAGTAGTTGAGAGAGGGCGGGGCATACACGACACCAATGAGACATTTTTTGAAATTAAAATTTAGCTCAATTAGTAAATATTCAGCTGTAGAATTGTATGGAGAGGGGGATTCTGCTACAACTTTAAACTCCAGATTGTCTCTTAGGTAGATGGCTACTCCGCCACCGCCCTTGCCCGTGCGGTCATTCCTTATTAGAGTGAAACCCGGGAGAGAATACATTGTGGATGGGAGGGAAGGTTTTAAAAAGGATTCAGATATAAGGCAGATATGGACATTATGGCTGCTGAAAGTGGTGAGGAGTTCATCATGATGGGCAGGAATACTTTGTGCATTTATGTGACAGATATTCAAATTCTTAAAGAAAGGAGAAAATGTGTTATGAAGGTGATCTCCCAGCAAGACAAGGTTATCTTGGATTGGAGAAAGCAAAGCATTTGAGTCTGTGCTGGAATCTAAAGAAAAATAAGGGTCTGAGTTTGAAGAATCTGACATTACAGTAGGTATGTGTATTTATAAGTTTTATTTTATAAGATATAATATAAGT
Organism: Tinea semifulvella; assembly: GCA_910589645.1. Lineage (NCBI taxonomy): Eukaryota > Metazoa > Arthropoda > Insecta > Lepidoptera > Tineidae > Tinea > Tinea semifulvella. The sequence goes on from OU342599.1 coordinate 12,703,664, forward strand.
ATAATGTAATAATATGGATTTTTTTATAATAGTATAATGATATAATAAGTACAAACAATAATTAATAGTGTTATAGAACAATTACTTCTTTACTGCCGCCGGCAAGCTGGTTTACAAAAGAAAAACATAATTAAACAGTAGAGAAAACAAATGTTGAAAGATAGTTTTATATACATACATTAAGACTAACATTGAAACAATTTTTATTTTGCATGGGACGTTAAACATAATTATCGAAACAAACCGCTACGTAAACGCATAGTCTGTGGCACAGATTTGGTCTGTGGTAAACGCAACGTGAGATGTCAAATACTGTTTCCATAAACACACTTTAAACGTAAATTTAATGTTTTTTTTTTTTTTTGTAGTTTTTTGACAGTCTTGCATTGATGCTGTGCTGTAAACCAGTAAATAAAATAATCTAAGATACATAATAAATGGTAGGTCCACGTCGGGGTTCGAACCAAGCCCTTTCTCTCACTACTTACTTATAGCCTCAGTAAAACCATTCGTCTATTATTCTTCTATAAATGAAATATGAAACGCAATAAGAGTCTGCGAAATAAACGAGCTTGCAAGAAATGATGAATGTGGATGGGCTTGCGTCAAAATGATTGATTGTATGGAGAAAGATGTTGCATTCAGACGAAAATAGCTAAATAATAAAGCACTATAGATATTTTTATTGTATAACTTGGTAATAAATAACGAGGTAATTTTTTAGGCCACCTAATATCCACTGGCTAAACTTACGACTTTACTATAGTACAATGAATAGACTTATGCGAACCTTATGGTTATATTTTAACATAATCATTGCGTTCAACTATAATAACGCCATCTAACATCGACTAGAGGAACTCTTTCTTAATGACAACTTCTAATTTAGAATTTTGTTAATTAAAATTTAGTTTAATTTAGATTGTGTATTTTATCCGAAAACTTAAAAAAATATTATTTAAAAAAATAAACAGACACGAGGTTCTCTAGTCGAAGAAGAACGTATTTTACACTTCCATAGCATGCAGCTCAGCATATTATCCGTAAAACAACAAAATAATTAATTTGAAGGTGACACGGCCATACTGTCATGCAATCATTCATTCTGTATCGATTGGTCTAACTTTGATTTTCATACCGTTTGGTTTCTTGACCTGAATCACAAAACAAAAAATCAGGTAAACTCGTTCGGTCGAATGCAGATGAGCTCTACGAGTAAAGGTCCTAGCACATTTAGACGAAACTTCTGCACGACTAAGGAATGAATATTCAAAATTATTATACACTTTTGACAACAACATAAATAGCAGAGAAGACAAATTTCTAAGCATTCCATGGATTCACCGTGCGGGTGCCGGGTCCATCGTGTATGGGTAAGAGATGGTGTCTCGGGCTTGCGACCGACAATAGGCTGGTTTAAGAAAAGGTGGCCTCCTTTTTTTTCTATTGCGCGATAATACGCTCACCATCCACCATTCTACTTCTCTCCCTACCCAACCAAATACTGTATGATTCCGTTAATGCCGTCTTGGAAGCTCGTTCCATAAATGTATTGACGGCAGACCTGCTTAGGCCCAATTCTTTCAGTAAGTGATGCAAAGATTTTGCTGGAACTCCTCTTGCACCAACTTCCACTGCGTAAAGCTGAGTCTTGAACCCGTTCCTGATCATTTCTTCTGTGAGACCATAATATTTATTCAACTTCATGTTGTGGTCTTCTGGAATATTTGATTCCCACGGAACGGTAAGTTCAATAAGGATAACTTTTTTCAAGTTCTGAGAAAACACTAAGATGTCTGGCATATAGGCTGATACAGCTAGTTCATCTGGGATCCTATAATGGTGTTCAAATGTATCCATGAGAATTTTCCAGTCTGATGCGGCGCCAAGGATCGAGGTGGGCTTGCATTTAGTTTTCGTGCTTTGCCCTTCCTTTACAAATGTGGTCAAAGTTTTATTTGTAGTCAGTCCCTTACTGGCTCTTGCAATAGAAAGACTTACTGCTTCACGGATAACACCTAGGACTTTGTCATGTCGGCGTGAGTAATAGCCCGTTTCTAGAAGAGTAACGCACCCTACAAGTGTGTGTCTATCAGTTTCTATGGCAGCACCACACAATGTACAGTTATTTTCCGTAGCTTTTCCCCACCTTACCAGATTACTCTGGTCCGGGAGGGACATTTGAAAAGCGTTTAGGTAGAACTTTAGCAACGCTGGAGACCAATCGTACATTAGTGTGCGCCACTTTAGCGCTGGAGGGATGCAAAAATCGCCCAAAGTTAGCCAGTCATTTTGAACTTCTAAAGTCATCGCGTGCACTCTGTATTCATGCTCTTCATCTTTCCTGAAGAAGGATTTTATAACCTCTTTGTCACTTTCTTTTTTCTTCCAGCCAATGCCTCTTTTGTCAGTCTGGGCACCTGTCATGAATTTCTTGAAGAATAGTAGTCTCGGTTCCATATCTGAGACCAGAGGGTCTCTTGGAAGGGATGAAATTGTATTATCCTGGGAGCTGGTTAGAATTTGATATTTGCTTATACGTAGATGTTTGTATAATGCTCTGTAAGAGCTTGCCGTAATTGTGCCACTACTTAGTTCTCGCGTACCTCATGAGTCCACATGCTTGAAGGGAGCGGCCCACTGAGCTGCTGACGGTGCACTGTGTCTGTCGCGGTAGGTGAGAGCTGTCGGCTAAGGTATAAAAACATTCCTAAACTCTGCTGTCTGCTAGCTTTCGGCGCGTGACAGCGAGTTGTACGCTAGTTTTCGGCGCGTGACAGCGAGTTGTATGCTAGCTTTCGGCGCGTGGCAGCGAGTTGTATGCTAGCTTTCGGAGCGTGACAGCGAATTGTATGCTAGCTTTCGGCGCGTGACAGCGAATTGTATGCTAGCTTTCGGCGCGTGGCAGCGAGTTGTATGCTAGCTTTCGGAGCGTGACAGCGAATTGTATGCTAGCTTTCGGCGGGTGACAGCGAGTTGTATGCTAGCTTTCGGCGCGTGACAGTAGAGAGTGAGAGCGAGTTGTACGAGTATGCTAGCTGTAGGCGCGTGGACAGCGACCAGTCATCTCCATTTAGGACGTTGTTGAAGCAGAGTCGTTTAAATTAATTAAAAATTCAATTAGTGAGGTAGGTTATATGAAGGAAAAGATTAGAGAAAATAATAATGATTGCAAAGCGAAGGTCACAGGAAGTGTGCTTATCGAAGCAGTTCGCCTTTGTGCATGTTCCAATGATAACCTGACAAGAACTGACGACATACATGATACTTAACTCTTAACTAATGTCTTAGCAATATCTTGACACTTCCTTTACTCATTTACATGCAAAAACGATAGCAAATTTTATAATTTGTATTATGATAATGTTGTGACAGTAATTCTTTTAAACAAGTTGTGGTGGTCCTGGTCTGTTTTTTTAAGCGCAAGTGTTGAATTGTTTTAATGCGCCGAGAATAACCGAGTTTGAATGTAATTTTTAATCTATATAGTATAATATATTTTTGACTATTTTATATAAAGCTAGGTTTGATTTCTAGTCAAAAACACAAACATACTATTTTCGTATAATTTCGTATTTCAATTAATTAGTGATATTTCTCGAGTTTAGTACGCTGGAGACATCGACGAGCTTGCCATGTGTCATGATGGGCCGGCAGTAAAGTTGCTAAATTTGAATTTGCTCCTTAAAAAAACAGAGCTGTTTCTAACCAACCCCGCTAGGGATTACGGTCGTGAAGGATTCAGTTACCGGCCCTTAGGACTCTATATGTTCTATGTGCTCTAATGATCATAGGAATATATTACACTCATATTATTTACTAGTAAGTAGATTAATTTTTGTATTATTTAAAATTCTCCTTTATATGTTGTTTAAACTGCGCGAACCTTCCACATACAATGTTCGCAATGTCCCTAAGGTTGACCGAGTGTCTAGCAGCATTAGGTCCGCCTTTGTACATAGTGCAAAAAGTTTTAAATAAATAAATATTAAATTTATTAGCACGTTAACAGTGTGCGTACGTGGGTTTCTCTATGTTAAAAACGTTTGCGCTTAAACAGAATTTCATAATGCCTAGCAACGATCTATAGAATGCGTCACTCACAATAAGTATTGGAACATGCTGGAAGGAAACAGCTAATCAAAATACAAAACGAAATGCTACTGTTTGTTGTGAGGAAAATTAAATATTTGCTGGGATATGACGAATGCCGGTTACAGTGATTATTTTATTACATTCATATGCAAATTGTTTTCATCAACAGCAGGGTAATTGTGTAACTCGTCTTATTTATGGTAATCTATTGGGATATTATTTATTTATTTCAATCTTTATTGCACAAAGACAAAGGCGGGCTTATAATGCTGCTAGACATTCTATCCTAGCCAACTATTGGGACAACTTGAGCACTTAATTGAAAGGTAGGTACAAAATTGTATTAAATATATTATATCGGATATCAATCGATAACAGCTCTAATTTGCGTGACGCAAATAAATTCTGAGAACGTCTTACTGGCTTACTTGACTGCCCCCGTGGCTTAGCAGTTAATTCCGTGGATTTAGACTCGGAGGTACCGTGTTCGATTCCTGGTCGGCACTTTTTTAATTGATTTGTGATATTTCTCTAGTTTGGTACGCTAGAGATATCGGCGACCTTGCCACTTGTCATGATAAGTCTATAGTGTTAATACTTTCCTTTTTAACGTCTTACTGACTGACCCCTTCGATACATTAATTCCTCTACAGATGACAGCACATCACGTGGGCTGTACCTGAGTCTACGGGCTGTGGATAGCGACCAAGTAGAGAAGATTCGTCGTTACGTGACAGCGGAACTGGAAGACAGTCTACGCAAAACTCAAAAATCGCAGAATGATAATAATAATAACATTCTAGTTTAATGTCAAAAAGACCTAGGCATGCATGCAGATGACCAATAAGTCTCCATACTCTCGTTTACCTACTCTTCAGGACATCGTGGTGGAACTACAACCCAGCATGAACATACTTGGGGTGCATACGCTAAGACCTCATCCACCGAAATACTTGAGAGCATCACCAAAAGCTTTATAAAGCACAAATAAGGTCATGCGTAGAATACTGTTCTCAACTCTGGTATGGTTCCGCTAAGCACCTTATAGATGCTCTCAATGTCCTGCAGAGGCGGACAATTCAGATAGTGAACGATAGTACAGTGTCTAAAACTCTACTAAGCAGTAATATCTTAGCCGATCTTATTCTATATACTTGTTCACGATGTGTCACGATGTGCCATATTAAATTCCGCATACAGTTCATGATTTTGCGCAATACGCAATTATTTAATTAAAACTGTGTATGTTACAGAATAACCCTACGTAATAGTACGAATACGTCGTAGTGAACTCCTGATCTGATCCAAGGTCATGATCTTGGAGTACCGCCAACCGATGACGTCACTACTCTGCCCCCAACAAGACAGAAGCAGATAGTTTGGAATTCAATGGATTTGTGAAGCAGCATATTTGAGAACATTTTTATGAGAACATTTAAATAAAATACATAGAAGAGTAATCATCTCAACATCACGACTGTATCCCTTTCGGGGTGGTTAGAAACCACGCTTTTATAGAAGCGTTACAGTTACACTCAAGTGACGACCACGACCACTCTGCCAAGAGTGTAGCGACTAAGAAGAAGAAAAACATCATGACAAGCGGCAAGCTCGTCGATGTCTCTAGCGTACTAAACTTAAGATATATCACAAATAAATGCATTACATTATTGTGTACCGAGGAAATAAACCTATTGAACCTTCGCGTCTAAATCCACGGACTTAACCGCCACAGAGGAAGTAAAAACAAGCTAATAATGAAATAAAAAATATCATATCCACTAGATCCCTCATCATCCTAGACCCTCACTGCTGGAGATGGGTATTTCTGGAGAATTTAGATTGCAATCTGCTGGTCATACGAGTTGGCCAGGGTCTGATGTCAATTTTAATAACATTTTATTAAGTTGTTTGTGGAATTGATACTGACCGCCTTAACGTGCTCGTAGAAAACGGTGGTGTTGTGTATTATGACGTCAGTATGTTAGAAAAGTGTGATTCTCATTGGATTCGAACTACAACTTTTTTGGATTTTAAGGAAACCGAGAACCATCCTTTTTCAGGACATTATTACTATTATTCTAAAAAAATGGTGATCTGTCATTATAATTAAATATTTTTTCATTGTAATAACATTGTAGAAATGCGGTCGTTGCGGCGGATATGTGGCGTCACTTTGGCGGACCGCATACGTAACGTCGAAATACGGAAAAGGGTTGGTATGAAGGAAAGCATAGGGACAAAAATAAGGAAAAGCATGCTACGATGGTTCGGGCATGTTGAAAGGATGAGCGATGAAAGATTGACGAACCAGATATATAATGCGAAAGTTGTGGGTAAAAGAGGCCCTGGCAGACCGAGACTCACATATCACGATCAAATAAATAAAACACTGACTGAAGGTGCATTAAAAAGTCTTCGTAACCAAAGGGCATGTATGAAGAGGTTAATGAATGTCGACGAAGCGAAAGAGGTATGTCGTGATCGTGTCAAATGGCGCTCAATTGTCTCTGCCTACCCCGCAAGGGATCTGGCGTGAAGATATGTAGATATGTATGTAATAACAACCGATACGCGACATTAACAACTTTATAATATTCAAAACTAAATGAGTAGGTAGGTAACACGTTCTAGCTTCAATGTTAACACTATGCGAACACTATGGGCACGTGATTATTAAATTTTCACAAAACATAAGAATATGCAATAAAAACAAAACAAAACTTATCTGAATTTTGGATCTACGAGTATAATGAGTATAATGCCACAGACCAAATATAATAGCCTCAAATAACACCTCTTTTCAATCGGGATCTTACAACAAATTGTGTAACCAATATCGCTGATTAGTGGTTTTAATATTACATTTCCATATTTAGCGTGCGGCATAATGTTTTAGCTTGCGGCATAAAAAGTTGACTTAGGTTTCTACGTATTCCTGTAGCTATGAGCTGATCCGATATTTTTTTATTAGGATTTGATTTATAGATAAGTTTTTGAAGAAGCTTAGAAATTGGGTAAATGTGCTATTTCCCATGTTAAGGATATAATCTTGAGAAGTTACTTCGGAAAAGTAATAAAATCCCCTCATTAAATAGCCATAAAATGGGAAGAAGTGAGAAACAATAAAGTAGATCGCACATAATGCTGGAGTTTACTGCTTTACTTATAAGTAACTTGAACTGATTTACTTTCAAAATATGTATATAAAATAATGCGCCCTAGCACATGCGTCTCCGAATGCCTTGGTAACGGTATTATTGCACTGTGTTTTTTTTTAATACTGAGCACGACATGTGACTTCGTGCCCACCTGATGGTAAGCGGTACGCGAGGTACAAGAATGGGAGCAACTGACGCCAGCCTCAGACAGCCGACATCAGTCCCTGCCACTATATCAGCCTATTAAGACGCTGGATTCCAGGTTATAGCAATGGCTGGTAGAGCATTCCACATCTTCAGTGTGCGACAGATGTAGAAATCTCCAAATGCGTAAAAATAGTTGCTACGGTATGTGGATGCATATTTTGGCCCGAGCGTGTGGTTCGGTTGCGGAATAGAGAAGAAGGGAATAAGGTTGTGGAGCTTGTCAGAACACTTACCGTAGTAGCACACGCTCAGGGAGGACACATCTCGGCGAAGCTGCAGCGATTAGAGGGTTTTGGACACTGTACTGTCGTCCACTATTCGAATCGCAGTATTCAGTATTCGACGCATGACCTTATTTTTGCTTTAGCATAAGTCTTAAGTGAGGGCGGAAGGTTTTCCCTTGTCTCCATAGAGGATGATTTTTATAGATGGAGACACTCCATAGTGTCTTGATCGGGTATAGCTGGTACGCTGGAGACAAACGACGAGCTTGCCACGTCATGATGCCTACGAGTATAGTAAACTTAACCGAATGTCAATCCTATCTTTAAGAAAATGTGGTTTCTGATTACGGCATACGGTCGTGATAATACTTGTGTGAAGTTTGTCATGCATGATTATAACCAAAAATGTTAAACGTGCGGTTTGCGGACCAGTTACGTAATAGACCGTCTAACCGTATGAGTATATTATACGGTATTCATGCACAAATAGAAAAAAAATCTTTTGAATTTTTCATATCCTTGCTCTAGAAACAAGAGCTTTTATACGACGTGCACTTATTGTAGACGATATATTTCGGTGGAATTCTGCCAAAACCTTCGCTCCTATCGTAGTTTTACTACATTTATATACAGAAAAGATTTATTTCAACTATGAAAATAAAGGACCAAAGGATTTTACATATGAAATATATTTAATAAGTAAAATTCGTTCCATAATAAAGGAAACGTATGCTATGGTGGTTCGGGCATGTTGAAGGGGTGAGAGAAGAAAGATTGTCGAAAATGCGAAAATTGATTGTGTACATATAATGAGTTATACGATTGAGTTTGATGGTTTACAAATGTTGTATATTATATTATATTTTGATATTGGTGAGATCCAGGGCTTGCATTGGAATATTCGAATTATTCGAATAATTTTCTGAAACGGTAATTCGAAACTAAATTTTGCAATATTCGATAGATTAATAAACGTCAGTGTATACTATATCAAATCGGATTTTCCAGTTAATTTATTAAATTAAAGTGATCAATTGTTCTTAACTGATAAAGCAATAATATGAAACAGAATAAAAAAGATTACATTGTAGTGTAATAAGCAGATAAAACGTAAATGAAAATGATGTAAATTACGCAAATGATCATTTTAAGAATTTAACTAGTAATAGTTGATTTTATTATAAATATTATTGCAATACATTACTTAGGTAAAGTGTGTAGTCCTTTAAATTTTGTCTCGATATTATTTTTTTCATTAGTATTTATAAGAACTACATCATTAGAAATAATATGGTTTTTCATAATTCGAATATTCGTTTTTTTTTTGCAGGCCCTACAACTAGTTTGTTGTACTAGTAAGAACACGCGGTGCGCATGCTGGTCGTACATGAACTGATGAGAGCCGCCTGTACCTCCAAGTCTTAAGTTTGTCGACACAGGGATATGCGGTAAAGCCATAGAGTAAATAAAAGAGGACCTGGCAGACCAAGACTAACGCTAAATATATATATCACAAATAAACAGAACACTAGAAACTCCATTAAAACTTTAAATAAAAGTATTTCATAATAAACGGAAAATTTGTATGATATTTATTGTTTTCCCGTGCATGGTCTTCACTCCAGAACTCGTCTACTCCAACGGACATGGTTCTGCGACAGACGTGTCCGGCTCATTGGCCTTTGGTTATCTGATGGATGTTCAGATTTGTGGACAAGACCCATGCACTGTCAGTGTGCACGTCTCGATACGACAATACTTTCGTCTTCAAACACTGTTTAAAAGAGATTGCCCAAAACCAGGCCCCAACTTTAATGCAGCGTGCCTCAACAAAATACAATTCAATAATCATAACAATTAATTGTGTTTTTTTTTAAATATAGTTACAATATCTGTTTTACCCCAGCATTAAAATATAATTTAATTAAATAGTCATAAAACTTATGTATGAATTAGTTACAAAGCACTATTTATACGATTAGGTTCTTTATTATGACCAGGTACTTTATTATAGATAAAACATTGGAATTTAAATCGGCGGGATCGAAACTACATATATAATTAATAACTTAAAAAAGTTTTTGCCAATTGTCGTTATGCTAGGGTAAAATAAATAAAATTAATTACAGATTATAAAAACCCAATATATTAATTAATAATAATTAAACGAGGACATTCTATTGGGCCCATTTCTCTAAGAAAAATGGGCATTCACATTTAATAATAAGTCCTATTCGTACAATGGGGTGTATCAGGCAAAGCTTTTTGTAGATGTCCTCCTTATTTTGCACCTATATCTCATCATTTTTTAAATGTTTTTGTAGTTATAACTTTTATAACAGAACAATGTATTTTAAATTAACGTTACCTACCTTAAAAAACGAATTAAGAAAGCGCACACCGTCTTTAAAAAGAAAAAAGGTTTTATTAATAGAACGGTAATTTTGAGATCACCATATCTTTGATTTCACTTAGAAATCTCGATTTGTACACTTAAAAGCTGCTCACTTCGGCATAATATCCAGAAAATAATAAATTTCGTAATAAAAATACAAGTTTTCTATGCAACTGACAGTTATATTAGGTACCATCTATCATGCGCTATCTACCGTGATAAAAAGTTAGTGATACACCCCATTGTTTTTATCAAATTTTAATTTTATCAAAATAAAATAAATAAGTTGAGGGTAGTCGCCCAGTAGGATGAAAAATAGCCTAATGAATAGTGGCAGTAACATAGAGCCGAATAAAACGAAAGTCAGAGATATACGAGAACCAATCATTCTACAACAATCTTACAAATAGACCAGCAGGCGAATTCTTTAGCTGCAAAGATATTCTTTACCTAACGGAAACAATTAAAGTCAAACGCTATTAGAGTTAATATATTGTGATATAAGTGTCAAATGTATAGTAATTTTGCTGTGGATTAGAGTATTCAAATCATTTTTTTTTCTTGTCCCTTATGATTTACATCATTTTTATTTACGATTAATTGTTTGATTATTATACTACAATGTAAGTAATGATTTTTGAGTTTTATGTTATTAATTAATCAGTTAAGAACGATAGGACACTTTAATAAATTAACTGTTACATCCGATTCGATAGTGACGTTTTTGATGACCATTCCTTGTTTACCTCCTATTTTATTTTACTTCCATTTCCTACTAATAATGTGATTTCATCCCTTTATGTAAATTAGATTTTTATTTTAAACAAAACCTTAATTAAAAAAAAAAACCTAAAAAAAATGTATAGAAAATAATTGTATATAATAAAAAAAGTAAATTCATATGTACATGTATGATATCATTGATTAATTAATTTAATTAAGCAAGACAAGAAGAAGTACATAGGCGAGCATAATACTATGAAGGTATTCTCTACCCGCGATCTCTTTGGGAGAGTGATGGATTTACAATAATAATAATAATATAATTTAGTAGGTATCTTATTATTTTAGTAAACATGTTACTTACAAACCAGCATTGCATTCAATAGGTAGGTAATATAATATAGCAACACACAAAAACTGAGTACTTTTTTTTTTTAAGTATGACAAAAGCAATAAACCCACAGAAAACTACAAAAAATTATATCGCAAGTATACTAACAAGTGCCAACAGTTTGATCTAAACAATTATAATTGAATTAAATAAATTAATTAACACATTGAATGTAAATTCAATATATACTTTATTAACTTCGTCTCTTATATTTATTTATTTGTGTAATGTATATAATAAATTATATTATTATTTACTATTGTAGTTCTGTACCAGAGCCTCGACACATTTATGCTTGTATATTAAGGGATTAGCTGAAAATCAGCGCTGTGACTCTCAAAGCGTCGCAGCTCAATGCTGAGCTGATTCCCTATGAGTACCAAATTGTTACTAATGGCAAAACAATATATGAGTATATACTACTCAATTTGTAACATTTTCTCTATAGATCTTTAATAAAAGTGCAGATCCTGACTGATAGTATGATGGTGTTGATAAAACTTATTTTTTTTAAAAGCTACAGGCTAACACAATTACATACGTATTGGTGTATTTAAACTACAGATATAACGCCCACATGAACGAAGTAAAGTAAAACCTTTTATTAGAAAAAAAGTAAAGTATCGTCACGACCGTAGTCCCTAACGGGGTGGTCAGAAACCACTCTTTTTTATAGAGCTGGTTTTCATTTAGTCAATATAACTCATGACAAGTGGCAAGCTCGTCGAAGTCTATAGCGTACGAGACGTGAGAAATGTTGTGACATAAATGGAATATTTTTATGTTCTTGATCAGAAATCGAACCCGAACCTACGCGTATAAATCCTTAGTCTTTAACCGCTAGACCGTGGAGGCAGTCTGACAAATACTGCTATCCATTTATGCACAGTAAACATTTGTTTTGTAAAGTCGTCGCATTTACTTCCAACTTCTACTTTTGTAAGGGATTGTCTGGGGTACGAGCATGGTTAAGCGTGTTAACGTAGCGGACACAGAAACTTTAGGGTTTCCACAACGATTTGTATAATATACCAAGCTTTTAATTGGCATGAACCCGCGCTTGTCTGTAAAATAACAAATTCATTCTGCATCTCTACGTGTATGTAATTTCATTTGTTGAATTGTATTAAGAGTTTAAGAGTAACTCTAAACTCAGTAATGTTGTGCCTAATAAATATAAATATATGGATTATTACTTAAACTTCTTCTCTCTTACTTCCTTAAAAAGCAAAACGAATCCTAATCACCTGACATATTATTAGTACCTATATATGTATATATAATTATTTATGTATATATCTTAATTATGTATTATTATTTTCTTGTTAGGTATTATATTATTATAAATGTATATATTGTATTTATTCTCTTCGCCTCTCGGGCTTATACAGTACGGACGTGCGGTCAATTTTATTAAAAACAAAGTTTACTTACTTATGTGTGACAACTATTTGTTTAATGTTAGTGTCTTAGTGAGAGAGTATAATTTTGCTTGATTCGTATCGTGTATAACGTCGCCTGTTCCTTCGTTGAACTCGGTGAGGGGAGCTCCGCGGGTAAAAGAGACAAACTGTGATTTTTGGACTCTGTTGCACAGTGCACGGCTTTTTTTGTTGGAGTCGGCGCTTACGCCGCCGTGCTTTTTGAAGGCGGCTTCTGTTGGAGATTCGAGGCTTCTATTGAAGGCGACGAGTGAGCAAAACGATTATTACGATTTATCAGTGTAAACTCGGATATATTATAATGGCTACGAAGCGCCTGAGACAGAATTATAGCAAAGTTTCCAAGGCATGTACTGCGTGTTGCAAGAATATCCAAACACTTCAGTTCCTCGAATGCTCTAAGTGTAAAGATATGTACGACTTGCCTTGCTTAAACATACACGCTGATACCTTTTCAACCTTTACGCAGGATGTGAAAAATGTCTGGTTATGCCCGTCCTGCACATGTGCTAAACCAAAAGGCGATAACACGAACACACCCATACGCTCTACTGCACTGAACACCTTGAATATCCCCAGTGAGAACACCGATAATTTAATTACTTCCCGCTGTCCTCGCTCAAAATCCGCTGAATCCAATGAGAAGGATGTCAACGACGTGAAACTGCTTATGTCCGAGATTCGTCTTCTAAGACAAGAAGTCCGTGACCTGAAGTCTCAAAACACTGAAATAGCTCTATTAAGGCAAGACTTCTTGGATATGAAACGTCAATTGAACATCGAATTTAAGGAACAGATAGAAGCTCGTGATAATGAGATTATCGAGCTTAAAAGCACAATCGATAAACTCTCATGCTTTTCAAACAACCAAGCTCAAATTCTTCTTAAAAATGAGATGGAAATAGCTGGAGTCCCTGAGAGTGGCTCTGAAAATTTAATGTATGTCACCCTGATGATGGCTAAGAAAATCGGAGTAGAACTAACTGAGAATGAGGTGGATGGAGTAAGTCGTGCTGGTCCTCAAAGACGTTATGTGAATGATGAAAACATAACTCCACGACCCGTGATTGTGAAACTTGTCAGAGGTGTGAAACGTAACGAATTAATCAAAGCAGCTAGGGTTAGAAGTAATCTGACGTCAGAGGATATTGCACAAGGCCCTGTCAATAAAATATACATAAATGAAAGACTGACAAAGGAGAACAGAAAGTTGTTTCTCGAATCACGACGCCGCACCCGTCAACATGGATTTCGTTATTGTTGGGTACGCAATGGTAATGTGTATGCTCGAAAATACGAAAAACAACCCACGATTCATATCACCTCTTTTCAGAGTCTTGATGAACTCATTGGGCTCCAGAGATTACCTACGCCTGACCTCCCGACTAGTCATTAGTACTGCGTGTCGTCGAAGTTCACTACCAACTATACGCAATTTTTATCCATCTGTTCCGTACCTTGCCCTATCTCTCTTACGTTCCTACTTGCAAATCTCTAAAACTTTATTCACTGTGACACTTAACTGCAACAACGACAAACTAATTTACTTTACTTTATTAAATACCCAAACAATTAAATCGATGACTCTAGGTTCTCATATCCTTAAAACTACAAATATTAATATTACTTTTTTACGCCGGCGCTACTGCACTTAATAATGATTTGGATAAGGTCTCAGTTTCTGAGGCCATTTTATGTTCACCTGAGAGTTGTCGTAAACATATACCAGAAAATAGTTTAACTATATTGACCCAAAATATCAGAAGCATTAATAGTAATCTTAATAATTTCATATCTCTTTTAGTACGAATTGGGATGGACTGTGATTTGATAATTTTAACTGAGTGTTGGCTGTCCTGTTGTCATATAATTCCTCCTCTTGAAGGATATATTCACCACTCCAATACTAACCTATTAAATCAAAATGATGGTATCGTGGTCTACTCCCGAAAGGATTTAAACGTAATTGTTGAGGAACCTATATTCTTAGAGTCAAATTGTCTTATAATCAAACTTGGAAGTGAAACTGCCATAGTAGCAGTCTATAGATCTCCTTCCTTTAAAAATATTGATTTGTTCCTTAAATCGCTGGATAATATTCTGAGTAGTCTGTGTACATACAAGAACATTGTTTTGATAGGTGATGTTAATATTGATATTAAGGAATTTAATCATAATCCTCATTCTAATAGATACCTCAATTTGTCGGCCTTCCATGGATTTCTTCCAACTCATACTATACCTACTAGATTAAACAGCTGCCTTGACCACGTACTCCTAAAGTCTAAACTTTCAGCTACAACCCTTGTGCTGTCAATTTCTATAACGGACCATGCAGCTGTGCTGTTTTCTTTAATGCTCAAACAGGTACGAATAAGACCTAAAATCTCGCATACCAAGATAGACAAACATGGCCTGGAAGCTACAATGAAATTAATTGATTTTTCTGATGTCTATGCTGCAAGTGATCCGGATGACGCCGCTAATTTATTGATACAAAAGCTCAAGGAAGCCCTGGATTCAAATAGTAAGATTTTCACTACTTCCAGACGCAAACGCATTCTAAAACCCTGGATAACTCCAGGCTTGTTACGCTGCATGCGGCACAGAGATAAGTTACACTCTAATGTTAAGTCCAGTCCTGATAATTTAATATTGAAATCTATATATACAAGATATCGCAACTTCTGCAATAACATTCTTCGCAAAACTAAAATAAATTATGAAAAGGAAGAATTAATTAAGGCAGGTAATGACAAAAAAAGAATCTGGTCAGTGGTTAAGGATATTGCTAGTTTAAAATCAAACCACGATAAGTCATTAAACCTATTACAATCATGTAATACTCCTGAGGGTTCGGTACAGATGGCTAATGACTATTTTGTCAATGTGGGTAGAAAGTTGGCCTTAAACATTAAAGCTTCATCAAATAAACTAAATAGCACGAATTCGTTAATAACATCTCAAAAATCTAAATTAAATTCTTTTGTCTTGCTAGATACAGACGAAGACGAAATTGAAAGGCTGATAATTGGTCTAAAGAGTAGTTGTGCAGTGGGATGGGATGGAATATCAGCAGATTTTCTAAAAACATATAGGCATGTGGTCATTCCTCCTATTACTTATGTTTGTAGGCTGAGCTTTGTTACTGGTAAATTTCCTAAAGCGTTCAAAAAATCAGTAGTTAAACCTATTCACAAGGGAGGGGATGCGGGCTGTGTCGGCAACTTTCGACCAATATCAATATTACCAGCATTGTCTAAAATTTTGGAACGCCTTATAAACAAACGATTCATTAATTACTTGGAAAACAACAACTTATTGTCGTCGCATCAATATGGATTCCGCTCTGGGAAATCAACTGCTGATGCTGTTCATGACTTGACTGATCATATTGCTCAGAACCTTGATGTTGGCAATAAATGTGTTTCAATTTTTGTAGATTTGGCGAAGGCTTTTGATACCGTCTCCATTCCCTTGCTTGTGAATAAACTAGAAGATTTGGGTGTTAGGGGTCTCCAGTTGGCTCTTTTTAGAGACTATCTGTCAGACCGTACTCAATGTGTCAAAATTGATAACTATATAAGCGATGACCTTCCTGTAACCTTAGGTGTCCCTCAAGGTAGCATTCTGGGACCGACATTGTTTCTGGCCTTTATTAATGATTTATGTCGCTTAAACTTAAGGAACGGTAAGATAGTCTCGTTTGCAGATGATACAGCTCTTTGCTTCCACGCAAAAAATTGGGACAATGTATTTTCTTATGCTCAGAGTGGACTTGACGTGGTGTTAAACTGGATTGACAATAACTTACTAACCTATAATGCTGACAAAACAAAGTACTTAACCTTTTCTATCAAAAACAAATCCCAACCAGTCCATTCCTTGTCCATTTTGGCCCACTCTTGCTCCAGTAGAGGTGAGGAGACCTGTTTATGTCCGTCTCTTACCAGGTTGAAATCCATTAAATATCTGGGTATTGTATTAGATCAAAACCTAAATTTCCACGACCATGTGGTGGCATTGACTGGACGAGTGCGAAGGTTAATTTATGTTTTTAAAAATCTACGTCATGTGGCAGATACTAAATTACTGAAGTCGGTATACTATGCACTGTGCCAGTCTCTGCTTCTATATGGAGTTACTGTATGGGGCGGCTCCGACAAGACTGCCATAATATCCTTAGAGAGAGCTGTTAGAGCCGTCCTTAAAGTGAGTACTTTTAGACCCTTTAGATACCCTACATATGACTTGTTTCAAGAATGTGAGGTTTTGAGTGTGAGACAACTTTTTATTTTGCAAACAGTTCTTAAAAAACACAGAAACTCAAATGATCCCGTCTGCAATAAAACTAAGAGAACCCATATAATTCCTTATCCTAAATTATTTAAGACTGCCTTTATGAGCAAGTTTTACCCCTGTATTGCAGTTTACCTCTATAACAAAATTAATAAAGCTATTAATGTAAATTTCCTGAACTATAATAAATGTAAAATTATTTTAAGTTCTTGGTTAAATAAATTAAACTACGAAGCAACAGAAGAATTGTTACAAATATTAAAATAGTGGGTACAAAATTCAATTTATAATTGCGAATAGTAAAAAGTAAGAAGATCTATAAACTAAGTGGAAAAAACAAAAAAAAAAAAAAAAAAAGCTAAAATTCTATATGTGTTGTATTGTATATTATACTAATTTATGTAATGGAACTGGTGCCTGAGATTCAGATTAACTTTGTTTGGGCACCAGTGGCCAATTCCTAAAAAATGTACTAGTTTTTTTAAGTAAATAAACGATTTTTATTATTATTATTATTATATTATTATTATTTACATATTTTAATTCTGGTTTTTACTATATTATTTCGATTTTCACACTCTGCACCCATAATATTAATATATCACTCTCCCAAAGGTTAGCTGGTAGAGAATACCTTCATGGTATTATGCTCGCCTATGTACAACACTTTATATTGTATATTTTGTGTGTTTTTATTATTATTATTATCATTATTATTACCTGTTACGGTCCAACCATAATTAATATTTTGTTTAGTAGATATATGTTTTACTGATTTTATTACACACATCAAAAGTGTCTAGGGATCAACATATATTTTTGCAATAACTTTTCTCCTGATTGATATTCATTAAAATTTTCTTTAAGGATTGATCAAATAAAATGTTTTCGTTTGTCTACAGTAACGATAAACCAAGTCACCTTTGCATTAGTAAAAAAAATTGCCATTTTCCTAATAAAGGGATTTTTGACATTTGAACCACTAACATTAAAGTTCGAAAAAAAGACTGAAATAACAGTTTTTTTTTTAATTTTATTGGGTAACTTAAACAATTAATAATCCGTGTTTCTACCGCGAACACTAACAACACAAGAACATCGGTTTGGCATACTCAAAATGAGTTCATCCAAATCACGCTGTGGAATGGCCGCCCATGTTCGTTGCAACAACAAAAAAAGGTCTTCTTGCGACTGGATACCCTCCATATTCGGCAGAGCTCTTCTCTGAAGAATATCCCATGCATGCTCAATCGGGTTCAAGTCTGGCGACTGAGCAGGCCAGGGCAGGACATTGATGTTAGCTGCGGCGAGAGTCTGTCTTACAACTCTTGCGGTGTGCGGTCGTGCATTATCATGCATTAACTGAAATAAGGGACCGATATGCACTTGTAGAGGAACGATGACGTCTGATACAACCGTCTCAGCATAAATTTGAGCGTTGAGGTTGCCTCTGATCCAAATCAACTCAGTTCTTCCGCCGATCGAAATACCCGCCCATACCATGATGGTTCCACCACTATAAGGATGGACTTCCTGGCAGGATTTTAATCGCTGTTGGCGTCCAGGGGTTCTCCAGTGTCGTATACGTCTTGTATCCGGCCTCATACCAAAACGAGACTCATCAGAAAAGCACACGAAACGCCATTGTTCTTCTGTCCAATTTCTGTGTTCAAGAGCCCATTGATATCGAGTCCTACGATTGTGCATTGCTATAGGTGGTACCCGTAGCGGTCTTCGGGAATGAAGGTTCACTTCATGCAAGCGGTTTCTGACTGTTTGGTCGCTAATTAAGTTCCCTGAAGAGCGATGAAGGCTCACGGCTAACATCATGGCGGTTATTGTTGGAGTTCTTCGAGCTGTGATTTGAATGTATCGGTCTTGTCTCCGTGTGGTGCAGCGATACCGTCCTCCATGGCGCTCAGCCACGGTACCAGTGGTTCGGTAACGTGTCCAAAGTCGACTGATAACACTCTGACTTGTATTCAGAGCTAAAGCCACAGTACGTTGCCGGGAACCAGCTTCTATCATTCCCACGGCTCTGATCATTTCTTCCCTGCTTAAATGACGTCGCCGCTCCATAATAACGTTGGTTTTAATCAGTAGTAGGGAAACAGTAGCACTAATAATGTCTTCAATGCGTCTTATGTTTTTATAGGGAAAATATTGACAGCTGATTTTCATCTTTTACTCGAATTTGATTGACAGTTCCTGTTTTAAATTATGAAATGCACCAAAAAGGATCCATATAAATTTATAAAATCATAAATTTATTACAAAGCCACATCTCAATCACAAGAAATCCGCATAAACATGCTTGATCCCTAGACTTTTTTGATGTGTGTAGTTCTGACTGTATCCAAGTTGTTTTACAAGAGTTATTAATATTTGTTTTTAATCATTTTTTTACAAATTATTAGATTTAGACTAATCACCAAATATGTATGAAACTTATTTATTACTAATTTATTTATTCTGTAATTTAAAAAAAAATAGGTTACTTTCTAAAAAATAGCTTGTATTTGAAAAATATAATAAATAAATAAGTACCCACACATTTTATTATTATTAAGTAATTTATATAAATAATAATTTGTAATGTTACTTCGAATAAATATATATAGAGAACACAAATTAAAACAAAATAATAACGACAATATATTATAGATATATTTTGAAATAAAATATAATGGAAACGTCATTCTTACTAAACGTGAAACTTTTTCAAATTGGAGAAAAGTCAGTAACTATTATTTTTTTAATTGACAAGTATCATCACGACCGTATCCCTTACCGGGTGGTCAGAAACTACGATCTTGTAAGGAGCGAGTTCATATTTAGCCAACTTTACTATAGAACCATTATGACAAGTGGCAAGCTCGTCGATGTCTCCAGCGTACCAAACTCGAGAAATATTACAAATAAATTATTGTTTTCCGATCAGGAATCGAACCCGGTACCTCCAAATCGAAATCCACGGAATTAACCGCCAGACCACGGGGACAGAGCAGTGGTAGGCAAGAAATTGATATCGGTGGAAATACCGACAAATCGGTATTTGAAAGCACTGAACCGTGCTCGGAAGATTTATTGTCTCCATACAGGCAATAAAACTAATATATATTACACGCTGTTTGCGGCTGTCTCCATATTTGATTCATATGAAGCACATTAATGAAAATATTTTAATAGCTTCTAATCTACAAGGATATGTTTGCACTCTAGACTGAAATGAAATTAACATTTATATATATAAAGATCTGTGTGTATGTATGTTCCTTATGCATTTCAAAACTACTTGACCGATCGGGATGAACCTTTGGGAAATGTGTGAACATCGGCGAAGTTTTCTGACATAGTACTACTGTTGTCCTGTAGGTGGCGCGCATCAGCGCTGATTTGTGGGGCATACCGACCGAGGGTACGGAGCGGGAGCCTAAAACTCCCTAGCGCTGTTATTATATATATAGTTACTCAGTCATCGCAAGCCCACTCTGCGCTCGACTGTCGTCGAATACAGAAATAAAGCCAAGTCAAATCATTTACCGCTCAACGGTTAATCGACCTCTTCCAGCATAACAGAGTCCCTAATCCTGGAAGAGTGGAGAAGCCCAGCCATCACATAGGCCTTCTATGTAGAGTTTATTGAGAAGATCCAATCGGCGATTAGCATTGGGTATAAGCATTTAATATTGTGGGTTTATACGTGCTAACTAAGGTTTACAAATATTCAATGACGGTTAGGCGGTACGAAGTTCGCCGGGTCAGCTAGTTTGATGTAAAGTACAATAAATCAATTGTGTATAAATTTGTTTACAACTACAAAATAATAGACGAAATTATTGAAGAAATTCTAATAAAATACAAAAAAAATATAGAAAATAATTGTAAAGTAAAGTATCATTACGTCCGTATCCCTTCCGGGGTAGTCAGATACCACGCTTTATATTATTTTATAATGAAGCGGATTCCCTGACGAGAAGAGCATCAGCCGTTCAATAAAACCATATGTGATAATTAGTGGCTTTAATTATACAAAACGAATTTAGATATAAAATATAAACACCATTCTGTCAAATTATAATTTTGTATTCTACTTAAATTGTAATATTTTTAGAATAATTTATTTACAAACGCATATATATATATAACTGTGAATACAATTTAGCCCAAATCCCTGATGATGTCCTTTACGGCCTTAACCCCTAGACCATGGAGGTAGTCGATATGAAACAATATATCACAGACAATAAATCCAACATGACTGACGGAGGGGTATTTAAAAGACACATTTAGAGTAGAAAATCCACTTAAAACTTAGAGAATTAATTAATTAAACACTTCGTTTTAAAATGTAAGCAGAGGGCCAATTTCACGGCTCGCTATACAAACTCAGTTTACTAAAGTCATATAGCCTATCGCTCCTAAAACATATCGCTGCGTTAATAAAAAAAAGTTAATAATAATGAAAAAAAACGACTACCTAAAAATTTTTTATTTATTTATTTAAATTCTTTAATGCACTTAAAAATAGTGCAGAGGCGAGCTATAATGCCAGTAGGCATTCTTTACCAGCTAACCTTGGGGATCGAGTAAGGTGATAGGCAGGTTGGAAAAAAAAAAAAAAAAATGATACAGTTAATAAGTTACTTAACTAATTCTAATATACTACACATTATACCTACACACATAAACATACCATACATACAATTATACATACAAGTACATCATATACATTATAACTTAAATAAATACACTTTCAATTAATCGTGAATTGTAAACTGAAAAAACACGCCCAAGGGTTCCGTCGCAACAAAAGTTTTACTAACCGGTTAACTAGGTACACTATTGAAATAAATTTATATATTTTATTACATAGCGACTTTAACAGTCGGGGCCCAATTAAAACCGAGACAGCTTCAAATCTTCAGACCGAAAGGTCTGAAGATAGGGTGGCTGGCAATTATTACTGGCTACGTATTAGCCTCGCTAGACTGAGGAGAAGTGTTATTCCTAATGGTCATTTTATAATTTATTTTAATTAGGTTTAGTTTAAGTTTTAATTTAATTGATATATTTTACTTTATAAAAATAAAATTAAAAAAAATCGGAAAGCGGCGCAAATACGTATCTATAATAAAAGAGTACGTGTTTGTGCCATTTGCTGTAAATGATTGTTTGTACATGTTTGGTTACAAAAGAGTTTTCACAATTTACCCCGGGACCGGGCGTACAATATTGTGCTATTTAAAAATTTGGTACCTACTTATTAATAATTACATTTAGCCATTAAACATTAACATAATATTATTAAACAAAAATAGTTATCCTAAAAATAACAAACAAATTAATTAAAATAAGTCTAAATTTTCTTATGCATTTTGTATGCAAAGGCCTTTTATTCTAGTTTCCGACACCCCGCAAGGGATACGGTCGTGATGATACTTTACTTTGAACTTAAAAATAACGTACGAACTTGAGCTGAAAAACGCAGTTTTCATGTCATTTTTCACGTAGCCGGGTCAAAAAGCTAGTATAAAACGTTAATTGTTGATCAAAAAGAAACTGGAAAACAAATTTACGTGTACCTTTTCGCCGGTTTATAACTAAAAATATCCCCGATTACGTAACAAAGGCCTAATCTAAAATCGATATTTATGACAGAAATAGTCCATTAGGCCAACTAATCCCAATTTTTCAGCAGGTTTTAAAGCTGGATAAGAATTACAATAATCGTAAACGAATACAGGCTTGAGCACACCGCATGCGGACATGTAGAAGATCTGATGTGTCCAGGCCTAGGGTGCTAATCCAGTTTATGCACCATATTTTTTTTTTTTTTATTTATTTATTTATGAAATGAAATGACATCATTTATTTGCTAGGATACATGGTTCATAGTATGTTATATAATTAAAAACAAAATAGTTTCTCATGATCCACCAGAATATGGAATGCAAATGTTTAAGGATAATAATAATAATAGCATTACATACAATTTGTCATTTCTTAAATTATGTCCACATTTGTATTCTCAAAATTCGTTAAGACTATAGAAACATTTAGCAGACAGCCAGCGAGATAAAGTTTTTTTAAAAATATTTATAGGTAATAATTTAATGTCCGAAGGTATATGATTATAAACTTTTATAGCCATACAATAGCAATTAGAACTACACAGTGAACTCTTACATATTGGCATTAATAGTTTAGTGGTTTCTCTTTGGCGGAGTCTTGGATTTACCAAAGGTTTTTTGAAAAAGTCAGAGTTGTTTACAACAAATACACATCTGTCAAGTATATACATGCATGTCAATGAGAGTAAATTTAGTTTTTTTAATTTTACAAAATTTACAAAAATCGCCATAGCATCCTATCGGAACACTCGGTTAAGTCAAAATTTATTAATAACAATTCTAAACAAAATACCGAAATAAATGTGCTAGGAAAGTATCCACCAAAAAAGTGTAGTAGTATTTGACCAGCCGCCCCAAAGATAGGTAAATAAATTAAATAACCTATTGTGTCCCGAACAGGAATCAAATCCGGTTCGCGTCTAAAACAGTCATAAGCGCTAGACCACTAAATCCTATTAGGGAAATTTTGAAAATGGTCACGTACCGCCCATTAGACGCAACTTTCTAACGGTACTTTGGAAAATATTTAAGAAAATTAAGAGCTAAATTATATTCAGGTAGTTACTCAACTTATTTAAAAAGATAAACGAAGATCCTAGGAAAAAATCAATGGGCAAAATCTCCCCATGTTGGTAACAATTTTGTAACTAAATCAAAAGATCTTTAATATACTTTTTTTTTATTTGGCAGCACTTTAGTAAAATATGGGAAAAAAATTATCATACTCGAATGTTTTAAAAAAAACTTTTAGTAGCATTTGAAACTGAATTTTTTAATCTTTATTGTTTGACCTACCGCCAGACCTGGTATCCCCACTACTTCCCAGGTCATTCAACTTAGCCCACATCATAGTGGGTCGGTTCCGTATGGCACCCCCACCACATCGTCATCAAACCCGTGACCCTTGTGGTGACTGTACCGTACTATGTGCCGCCACAACCTTAAGTTTTGTGAATGTAATATTATTGTAAAAAGTATCATCAGTATCCCTTGGGGTGGTCAGAAACCACGCTTTTGTAAGGAGCTAGTTTACATTTAGCCAACTTTACTATAGGACCATTATGACAAGTGGCAAGCTCGTTGATGTCTCTAGCGTACCTACGAGAAATATCACAAACAAATTAAATATCTACAGCCGTAACCGCTAGACCACGGAGGCAGCCAATACATAATACTAGCTGACCCGGCGAACGGTATGCTTCACAAATCAGCTCTGAAGCGCGCCACCTATCGGACAACAGTAGTACTATGACACCTTCGCCGATGTTCACACATTTCCCAAAGTTTCATCCCGATCGGTCAAGTAGTTTTGAAAGGCATAGGGAACATACATACACACAGACATTCATATTATTATATATATGTAGATTATTGTAATTAGTTAAATTATTACTATTTTCTGTGATGTTTAATAAAATCATTATTAATATTTTTACATCGTGTCTTAGTATTGAAATTCCTTTAATCTATTGCCAACAAGATATGTTTGTTGGTCAACATGGAATTCAACTAAGAACCATCATTTTTAACTAGGAAAAGACGTCAAGATGGTTAAGTTAGAGAAGAATAAATAGTTATAACTTTACTTTCCCATATTTTTTTTTAATTAATTCATTAACCATTGACATATTTAGATATTCCTTTGTAAATGAACGCTTTGCTCGTTATGTACCCACTGTTCTTTCTTAAATCTAAAAAAAAATCGTTCCACTCTGTGTCTTCCAGTACGTGGTGTCCACTTCAGAACCGTGGTGTCTACTCCAGCGTTCATCGGTTCTGCTGAATGACGTGTTTTTAAATTTGAAAAGTTATATCGGTAGCTTCGGGTCTCTGAAGGATGTCAACGTAACGGACTTTATTCTTCACAAAAATTCCGAGCATAGCTTTCTCCATAGCTGGCTGAGCAAACTTGTGGATCAGACCCACTATGAGTGTCCACGTCTTTGCTCCATACGACATTAAAGAATGCAATGGTTAAAAACTTTTGTCTTCAAACATTGTGGTACGTTTGATAGAAAGATGTCACGTAACTTCCCGAATGCTGAATACGTCTACAGCTGAACTAAAACATTGTGCGGCGGTAGCTCGGTTCGAACCCCGGCATGTACCAATGAGAAATACTTTTCTTACGTACATATGTCACAGATCTACAACATCACCGTCCCCAAGCCTCGGAGAGCATGTTAAGCCGTCGGTCAAGGTTCCACTAAATACCAACTTGTGAAATCGTTAATAAATTGTCATTAAAATTAACATCAGACCCTCACCAACACGTCTGGTCAGCGTGGCGAGTGTAGGCCAAATTCTCCAGAAATATATTCTGGGAGACCTATCTCCAACAGTGGAATTCTAGTACTCTGTGTTCTAGAGGGCTGTCATGATGACTGTTACGACAAGGTGGCTTGGTTGTAAATCGCCTTCCTTAAAATGGAAGCGTAATATGTTCTCCTTCGGTTTTATCCTGAATAAGAGTCACGGTCAAGTCATAATCCAACACGACTCTACCATAAAGTTTTCATCAATAAATAAGATCTCAGAATACATTTATTCGTATTAATAATAAAGCTACACATATGGACTGGGAGGGTGGAATTATTCCAAAATGAATGATGCTTGTAAAATGAGAATTTCTCAGATCGGATTACGAGAACGTGGTCAGAATGAAACTTTGTGTTACATAGACATATGTATTATTAGTACATATGAACTGCCACTAACACAGGCTATGATACATATATGGCAAGAAACGACAATAATAGGAAATATGCATGTAACGTAAAATAATAACTAGTTTCTATATATATTTTTTTAATAACAATATGTTGTTTTTAATTTAAATAGTTTTCATTATTATTATATTTTTATTTGCAGAAACTAAACGCTGTTTAAAAACCCTTAACCTACTGTGACGTCCAGCGGACAAAACAAACAAACCCCCTAAAAATGTATACCGCTGTTGTGTTATTTCATCCTATATTTGCACCTACTCCATTAAAAGTTCAATTTTAATATAACTGATGACGCACATTAAATAGATATAGCCTGTCGGTGGGCCTGGGTTGCTGGCTAGTATAGATATGGCCTGTCGGTGGGCCTGGGTTGCTGGCTAGTATAGATATGGCCTGTCGGTGGGCCTGGGTTGCTGGCTAGTATAGATATGGCCTGTCGGTGGGCCTGGGTTGCTGGCTAGTATAGATATGGCCTGTCGGTGGGCCTGGGTTGCTGGCTAGTATAGATATGGCCTGTCGGTGGGCCTGGGTTGCTGGCTAGTATAGATATGGCCTGTCGGTGGGCCTGGGTTGCTGGCTAGTATAGATATAGCCTGTCGGTGGGCCTGGGTTGCTGGCTAGTATAGATATGGCCTGTCGGTGGGCCTGGGTTGCTGGCTAGTATAGATATGGCCTGTCGGTGGGCCTGGGTTGCTGGCTAGTATAGATATAGCCTGTCGGTGGGCCTGGGTTGCTGGCTAGTATAGATATGGCCTGTCGGTGGGCCTGGGTTGCTGGCTAGTATAGATATGGCCTGTCGGTGGGCCTGGGTTGCTGGCTAGTATAGATATAGCCTGTCGGTGGGCCTGGGTTGCTGGCTAGTATAGATATGGCCTGTCGGTGGGCCTGGGTTGCTGGCTAGTATAGATATGGCCTGTCGGTGGGCCTGGGTTGCTGGCTAGTATAGATATGGCCTGTCGGTGGGCCTGGGTTGCTGGCTAGTATAGATATGGCCTGTCGGTGGGCCTGGGTTGCTGGCTAGTATAGATATGGCCTGTCGGTGGGCCTGGGTTGCTGGCTAGTATAGATATGGCCTGTCGGTGGGCCTGGGTTGCTGGCTAGTATAGATATGGCCTGTCGGTGGGCCTGGGTTGCTGGCTAGTATAGATATGGCCTGTCGGTGGGCCTGGGTTGCTGGCTAGTATAGATATGGCCTGTCGGTGGGCCTGGGTTGCTGGCTAGTATAGATATGGCCTGTCGGTGGGCCTGGGTTGCTGGCTAGTATAGATATGGCCTGTCGGTGGGCCTGGGTTGCTGGCTAGTATAGATATGGCCTGTCGGTGGGCCTGGGTTGCTGGCTAGTATAGATATGGCCTGTCGGTGGGCCTGGGTTGCTGGCTAGTATAGATATGGCCTGTCGGTGGGCCTGGGTTGCTGGCTAGTATAGATATGGCCTGTCGGTGGGCCTGGGTTGCTGGCTAGTATAGATATGGCCTGTCGGTGGGCCTGGGTTGCTGGCTAGTATAGATATGGCCTGTCGGTAGGCCTGGGTTGCTGGCTAGTATAGATATGGCCTGTCGGTGGGCCTGGGTTGCTGGCTAGTATAGATATGGCCTGTCGGTGGGCCTGGGTTGCTGGCTAGTATAGATATAGCCTGTCGGTGGGCCTGGGTTGCTGGCTAGTATAGATATGGCCTGTCGGTGGGCCTGGGTTGCTGGCTAGTATAGATATGGCCTGTCGGTGGGCCTGGGTTGCTGGCTAGTATAGATATGGCCTGTCGGTGGGCCTGGGTTGCTGGCTAGTATAGATATGGCCTGTCGGTGGGCCTGGGTTGCTGGCTAGTATAGGACTGCGAGTCAGAAGACTCAATCTCCGACATTCTTGCTCGTTCTATAGGCCAATTTAATACAACAGATATGTATTAAGAGTCTTTAATGATTTCAATATCCTCGCTAAAAGGCGGAAGTTGATTTGTTTAATTCCAAGGCTGGTTGTCTTATAAACAATAGTATAATATTTGTTTATTAGTTTAAGTAACTTGTATGTTATTAATGATCTTGTGTGGCTATGTTTTCTTCCTTTTCTCATTTATTTCATTTTATACCTTACGAGTATATGTGAAAACTTTTAATATTATTATTACAGCCTCTAGAACACAGCGTCCTAGACCTTCACTGTTGGAGATGGACCTTCCAGAACATATATCTGGAGAATATGGCCTACACTCGCCACGCTGGCCAGACAGGTTGACAAGGAAACACAAAGGAAGCGAGTTCGCCGATTACAAGCTGGTTTAATTTGGTGGCGCAGCTGACATGAATCCGTATTTATATTGATTACCGTGAACCAGTACTTACAATGATAACCTTGAATGGTTCTTAGGGAATTTATTTTTTAATATACCACGTGATTTTGTATGGTCTTACGTTAGTTAGACTAATATGTTATTCTATTGATAGAAACGAATAACTTTTCCTAACAAACCATATGTCGGAAATGAAAAGTTGTATGTTTCTATCAATAGAATGACATTTTAGACTAACGTAAGGGCATACAAAGTTACCCATCTATAATAGTCAACTGTTGGTTTTCATATTAATTATATATAAAATAAATTAATGAAATTTCGTCATGCTGTTTCGGGGTAGATTCATATTGGTCCTAAATCAATATTGTGTGGTTTAGTCTTATCCTAAATTCTTATGTCTATAACATTATTAAGCAAAACTTTTCTCGTCTACAAAGTAATGCATTCCTAAGAATTTAACAAAGCGGTATGGTAAAAACTTTTAGAAGTGCATGCAGTAGTTTTTAATTGACTTAAACTTTAGTTTTAATAACATTTATTAACATATCTTCACGCCAGATCCCTTGCGGGGTAGGCAGAGACAATTGAGCGCCATTTGACACGATCACGACATACCTCTTTCGCTTCGTCGACATTCATTAACCTCTTCATACATGCCCTTTGGTTACGAAAAATTTTTAAATCACCTTCAGTCAGTGTTTTATTTATTTGATCGTGATATGTGAGTCTCGGTCTGCCAGGGCCTCTTTCACCCACAACTTTCGCATTATATATCTGGTTCGTCAATCTTTCATCGCTCATCATTTCACCATCGTAGCATGCTTTTCCTTATTTTTGTCCCTATGCTTTCCTTCATACCAACCCTTTTCCGTATTTCGACGTTACGTATGCGGTCCGCCAAAGTGACGCCACATATCCGCCGCAACGACCGCATTTCTACTGAATTTACCCTACTCTCATGCGTATTCTGACGTATCCACGTTTCGCTTCCATACATCAGTGTTGGTACCAACATGGCATTGTGTATGGCGAGCCGAGCTTTGTCACTGACATTTCGACTGCCGATCAGTGACCCCAGGGCACCGTTAACATTATTTCACTCTTCTTTCAACGTCCCTATCGTACTTCCCATCCGCAGTGAAAACACTGCCCAGATATATAATTTCATTTACTTGTTCTAGAGTTTCATCATCAATCTTTATCGTCACGGTTGTCATTCTTCTTCTTTCAAACACTAGTACCTTGGTTTTTCTCGCATTCAAACGGAGTCCTTTTTTATTAACATTATTGTGATTCCACTAGTTATTATTATACTAAGTAAAAGTGAAAAATATTTTGAATCACGTAAACCTATTACAGGCATTTGTGACTGCTTGTGGAGTCATTTTTTATTTATGTATTAATTATTAGTTTTTTCACTACTAGCTGTCTAGCGGTTAAGTCAATGGATTTACGGAGGTACCAAGTTCGAGTCCTGGTCGGGACACAATAAATTATTGTAATTTATTTGTGATATTACTCGAGTTTGGTACGCTAGAAACATCGACGAACTTGCTACTTGTCATGATGGGCCTATAGTCAAGTTGGCTAAATGTGAATCAGCTTCATTAAAAAAAGGGTGGTAGGATAGTCAGATCCCGGAAGGGATACGGTCGTGACGATACTTTACTAATAGTTTTTTTTTACAATTATTAAAAGTAATTGCGACCGAACCACACGGCCAAACTATGTACCCCCATACCGTAGCCACTATCCCTACGCGTACATGTGCATTTAGAGACTTTTACATTCGTCGCATGCTGAAGATGTGGAATGCTCACCCAGCAAGTGCATTTCCCCGGGAGTCATTTAAGCGAAGTGTGAAAAAGCATAGTGATAGGCCGGCATAACGGTAGGGACTGATGTCGGCCGTGGCCAGCTTCAGTTGCTCCCATTCTTGGACCTCGCGGACCTCTTACCATCAGGTGGGAGTGATGTCGTGTTCAGTATTAAAAAAAAATGTTTTAAATTTGGTTATGTATAGGTTACGTTCTAAGAAGATGTCAAAAGTAAAATAACAGTACAGAAATAGTATAGTGGTAACTACAAAAATATTGAATAGGAATCAGATTCTTTAAGGTCAGAAGCGCATTACCAGGCTCACTTAGATTTAAGTCTA
Source organism: Tinea semifulvella (assembly GCA_910589645.1). Classification (NCBI taxonomy): domain Eukaryota; kingdom Metazoa; phylum Arthropoda; class Insecta; order Lepidoptera; family Tineidae; genus Tinea; species Tinea semifulvella. The sequence goes on from OU342599.1 coordinate 12,733,909, forward strand.
GCGCAGTGGTCTCCGAGTGTATCGTCCGCAATGCACCACTTCCATTAAAGCTCACTATTGTTGAACACACGAAAACAATTTCGAAATGTACAGTCATAGATACGGGTCATAATCCACACATAATAGAATAACTAAAAATTTTATTTTATAAAAATTAATACAATGACCAACTTGTATCTTCAACATTAGAAACAATAAATAATTCTAAGAGTATAACTATAAAATAATAAAAAAAATTACAAAATACGCTGTTTATCAAAATATTTTTGTGTAAACAGAATCAAAGCATTATTTTATTGTTTTTAAAATTCTAAGGAATATTCCACGAAGTATGTTCGTATAGCTTTTTTTTGTTTTGTCATTATTTTAGTGTATACCTACTGATTAGTATATAGTTTCGTATGTATATAGCATATTAGATTTAGTATTTCAGTTTGATTTATTATTTATTTTGTTTTTTTCACAGACCTAGATGCTCCTTGTAGTTCAGGGAAAAGTCGATGGCAAGAGGATGCGTGGTAGGTCTCTGATGAGATGGACTGACCAGGTTAAAGCAGCAATGGATCACCCCCTACATGAGTGCTCCAGGAAGGCTGCAGTTCGAGACGAGTGGCGACGACTTGTTAAGCGTGCCACTGACACTCAAGTGACGACCACGACCACTCTGCCAAGAGTGTAGCGACTAAGAAGAAAGATGCTCCTATATTATTTTGCACCTGCCTCACATAACAAATGCTCTAAATTGTCCCTAAGGTTGACTAGTAAGAATGCCAAGCGGCATTAAGCCCGCCTGTGTACCTAGTGCATAAAGTTTTGAAATGAAAAAAATAAAAATATTACTTTAATGTTTGTACTATAATAGTATAATTTAGTTTTAAGAATAACTTGGGACCTGATTAAAATTCATATTTAAATGTAGTTTTACTTTATAAATTATTTGATTTTGATCTCTTGCTTGATGTAAACGTGCGTGCGAACAGTTGCTGAAAGCGTTATTCGCCAAACGTCAATTAAACATGTGGAAGAGTTCTAGTTCTTGTTGTTCAAATTTTTGGTTTTGTTTTAGTGTATATGATAAAAAAGAGTTGTGGTTAACACAAAAAAAAACTAATGCTCTTGTTCGGCCTCTAGCTTTTTGTTCCCCACCCACCAAAATTTAAACCCACCATAGAAAAAAAATAAAAAAACATATAAAGACAAATTTTGTATCTGCATAGACCGCTTCGAACCATCAAAAACGTAAGATAATAGATATAATAATACATTGTAAACAATGGGAGCAACTGACGCCACCACTATGCCCGTCGAACAAGATGGTAACCAACTGCGCGTTGCAAAGAAGGGTTATGTGTTTATCAGCTATTATTTATGTATGTACGTATGTACTGCCTCCGTGGTCTAGCGGTTAAGTCCGTGGATTCAGACTCGGAGGTACCGCGTTCGATTCCTGGTCAGGACATAAAAATATTTAATAAATACATTTAATTCATATTTAATTTATTTGTGATATTTCTCGAGTTTGGTACGCTGGAGACATCGACGAGCTTGCCACTTGTCATGATTGGCCTATAGTAAAGTTGGCTAAATGTGAATCCGCTTATTTATAAGCGTGGTTTCTGACCACACCGAAAGGGAAACGGTCGTGATGATACTTTACTTTACTTTATTACGTATGTATGTTTGTTATTTGTGGCACACTGGAGATCAAACGCGTTTAATGATTTTAATGATTCTCACGTCAATCGATTCATCTTCATCACGCGAATGTCAGTGAAGATATGATATTAATCAAATTACGTTAAGGCGACAACTAGATACCATATTGTGGAAAATAAAACAAAGAATGTCGACGAACTATATTGGGTATCGTCGAATAGGTAATTGAAAATCATGTTTACATTTAATAAATAATTAGTATAAATCTGGTAGAAACTGAAGCTGACATTACATAGTTAAAACTAACGCATATAATAATATATTTTTACGATCGTGGAGAAATTTCCGCCATGTGAAGCGGAACCTATCAACTTAATGACTCTATTAACATAACATATAACCAGGCTATTACACGAAGGTTGTTTCTGTCGTACCATTCTGTATCTTTTAAATATCCGCTTCAAATTACAGGATTAGCATTACAACCATTGACCTAATTTAAACTTGAACAGGACCAGTTTAAGAAAAATATTACTGTTAATTAGGATTTATAAACGAAAATGCTTTTTAAATATAATATATTTTATATTGATGCATAGTGTTTTATTATAATTTACTTATTCTAGGTAAATATAGTTTAGTTTTTTTTTTGTATCCTTAAATGTATTTTAACTGAAATTGTTATAGAGGACCGAGCCTGCATGCCGAGTCTCATTATATGTTTAGTCTGGGACCATAACTAATTAAATTTTCCAATTATTTTGTTTTTTTCTTTAGTTCCTTTAATGACTTTGCTGATCTCTCTTTTATACGCCTGTCACTTCATACAACAAAATGTCTTTATCTATTATGTATTTATTCAATAACAAGCAAACATTATAATAAATTATCAATTAATTAATAAAAATCAAATAATATAATTATGTCAAATACCTAATGCTATACATCTATTACTATTGTTTGCTATTATATCTCAACAAATTAATATGTATTAAATAATAATGATAAATTATTAGAATAATCTTATGCTACTCGTATGTAGGTATGTATAAATATTGTAAATTTTTTACCAATTTTTTAAATCTTGTTTAAAAATGTTGTTCGTGCCACACGATTTAAATTTAAATTAGCTTTTGTCTAAGTATTGTTATTTTTTAGTTGTTTATATTATTTATTATTAGGTTTACTTCCGGTTTAATTGTATTTTAATTAATTAAATTATTCCATGGAATGTTATAAAATTAAGCGCGGTAATATACATTCGTTCGTCTTAATGCTTACGAGTATATCATCTACAGCACAAAGTTCTATAGATCTCCACCACTCAATATGAGCCATGCAGAATATATTTCTGAAGAATATGGCGTATTGTAGGTATCAATTGTAATATAAAAAAAACTATTTTAGATAAGGTTAGATTTTAGATTAGCTTTAGGTGAGTGAGGGATAATCATCTCGTAAAGTCGGCATAGTGGTATGGACGAACGTCAGTGTTTACTCATTAATGTTTATATTTTTAAGCCATCTTTTAACATTTATATTAACACATGTTCTTTTTGTTGTTTTCGAGTTATTAGAAATATAAATTTATTAATGGCCCAGTTTTTAAATATAAGTGCACGATCACAAATATCTGCCGCCGTCATTGTTTAATGGGTACTTGAATATGCTCGTAAAAAGTATGTTTTATATTTTTACATTTTTGCCTTCAAGTACCCGAGTAAAGACCACCTATGGATTTTTTTTATTAGGCATTTTTTTATATATGATAGTATAAAAATATATTATATCAGATTTTTTGAGTTAAAAAGTTTGGCATATTTTACTTAAAACAGAGACCAATCTGCGTGGGTATCGACACTCGAATTTATGCAAAAAACGTCCACCTTCACCAAAGAAGCAGATAGACGTGTTCAGCTAGGCGTTATACTAGTATTGTCTTACGTAGCTGAGACGTGAACGATGAAGTGGGTCTGGTCCACAAGTTTAATGTCGCTCAGTTATAAATATAAATATTACCAGACAGGTCACACAGATCCATCTGGTTTCCGTGGCAAGCTACGAGGCTTGTGTTACGGAAACTAGATGGTTGATAAACTATATATTATACTTTTTTTATTTTTTTATTTTTTTAAATATACCTATACATATTATACATATAAACACCCAGACCGAGACAAACAGTTAGTTATGAGTTAAGTCCGAAACGTAGACATTCGTCAGAGATCCAAAGTTACCGACGTCTGTCACAGAACCGATGCCCGTTGGAGTAGTCCAGAGTGCCCCCTAATGCCTAATAGACGGATGACCTGAAAAAGCTGGTGGAGGCTGTATAAAGGTAGCTGAATGTTGTAAGAAATGGCGAGCCGTGGGGTAGGCCTATATACAGCAGTGATTACACAGACTGGTGGTAATGATGATGATTAATTTTAAAACTTTATTGCACAAAGTACCAGACCTAATTTAAATTTCATTTTTAACTACATTCGCCTGTAAACAGACAATTATTGCTCTTTATTTATTTATTCATTGTATTCATACTCACAGCACATTACAGGACATAAAGCGATTCTCCAGTCATCACCATTAATTTTTCACGTAGGATTTAATTAAACCATGGATCTCCTTTGATTTCAATATTTTTCAATTTACGCAGCAGGATGCTGTGATCCACACGGTCAAATCCTTTTTGAAGTCGGTGTAGATCACACACCTGGATGCGTTTGTCCAAGCTGGATATGATATTATTGGTGACGATTGGTGACGGCTGATCGACGTTTCAGAAAACCATGCTAAACGGGGAACAGGAAGGCAAAGCAATCTGGTATGTACATTATCGCATTTAATTATTGTTTTTGCATGTACAAATAAATGACAACATCTACGAGTAAATGGGCCTTGGGTTGGCGAGGTCTGATCCTAATGTCAATTTTAGGGACAATTTATAAACGATTGTTGGTATTTGTGAAATCAGGACCGACGGCGTAATGTGCTCTCCGAGGTACGGGAACGGTGGTGTTGTAAATCTATTCAAAGTCAAAGTTAAAATATCTTGATTCACCGAAACCTATAAAAAAGTAAAGTAGCATCACGACTGTTTCCCTTCCGGGGTGGTCAGAAACCACGCGTATGAATTCACATTTAACCAACTTTACTATAGGCCAATCAAGACAAATGGCAAGCTCGTCGATGTCTCTAGCGTACCAAACTCGAGAAATGTCACAAAAAAACTATTTAAATTAATAAATATTATTGTGTCGCGACCAGGAATCGAACCCGATACCTCCAAGGCTAAATCTACGGAGTTAACAGCAAGACCACGGAGGCAGTTTATTACATGCATTTGTAACACGTCATTATTTTCACTCATGTTAGTGAAAGACTAACCAGCAAAGCGGTCCAAAGAGTAAGCTGTTGGCAGAAGATTAGCAGCTTATCAATGACAAATGTACGTAAGAAAATAATTTCTCAAGCTTGGGTTCGAACCGAAAACCAATTTTTTTTGGTTTTGAAAGCGTTCTTACAACCAAGCCAACACCGCTCCCTAAAAAAACCATAATAGAGTCTTGAATTAGTCGTTGAATACTAACATAGCTACTAAAGTATTATCATCACGACCGCAATCCTTTTTCACTAAAGAATTCTCTTTTACATGTGTGAATACAAACGAATTTAGTATCTCACCACCAACCCGCAAAGGAATAAACACGCGCGCTAAATGTATTCTACTAAGCGTAGGTACGACGACAACCATTTGCTTTTGAATGCATTGACTTGATGTGGAGACTGGGGCATTTAGTTATATGATAAAGTAAAATAATGTTTAATGAAACTAAACTATAATTACCTAGGAAATAACAACTATTCTACAAAATAAACTATGGGCTACCGCATTTCCTCGTTGAATAATAAGGAACATATTTTGTTTAAGGAAGTTATGGCATTTGGGGTCGCCACACTCTGGATAAATTCGTTTACTATTCATTCACGAATAATTCCGAATGCCACTTCCTTTAAATCTTTATTGTACAAAATACAAAGGAGGACTCAATGCCGCTAGGCATTCCATTTCAGTCAAATCTTCGGGACAACTAAATATTGGTTCGTTATTGTGAACCCTGTCTTTATGTCAATAAATATAATTTCGTGGCTGTATAATTATTAATATAATTGGTATGTCAACTTAATACATATTTGTGGCTGTAAGGGGGCCGTAATTAATAACATTATTGGTATGTCAACTTAATACATATTCGTGGCTGTAAAGGAGCTGGTATTATTAATATAATTAGAGTGTCAACTTAATACATATTTGTGGCTGTAAGGGGGCCGTAATTAATAACATTATTGGTATGTCAACTCAATACATATTCGTGGCTTTAAAGGAGCCATAATTATTAATATAATTGGTATGTCAACTTAATACATATTCGTGGCTGTAAAGGAGCCGGTATTATTAATATAATTAGAGTGTCAACTTAATACATATTTGTGGCTGTAAGGCGGCCGTAATTAATAACATTATTGGTATGTCAACTCAATACATATTCGTGGCTTTAAAGGAGCCATAATTATTAATATAATTGGTATGTCAACTTAATACATATTCGTGGCTTTAAAGGAGCCATAATTATTAATATAATTGGTATGTCAACTTAATACATATTTGTGGCTGTAAAATGGCCGTGTCCAGCTTAAAATCTATTAATTAATATGTGGAAAAACAAATTCTATGCAACGGTATATATTAATGCACCCTTATGGCCAGTTGCAGAAACCTAGTCATATTTTGGCTTCTTTAACGTATGAGGCTACAATAACAACAAAATGACAAGCTATTCAATAATATTGAACAGATTTCATTATAATCATTCTTTCTGCAACCGGCCGTTAAGTTGATAATAACTTTTATTAATTAAAATAGATTTGTTCTTTAAAAATTCTAAACATTTTATATCTTTAAATAGTTTTTATATTATAAGTGGGTAATTGTAGTTTTTGAGTTGATACGGTTTTGTATAGCTTGGGTGATAGGTACTCCTGTTTCTGTTCATATGTACTTCGGGTGAAAGGATCTTGAAATTCTTTTAGATAATAGTTGTGTTTAATGTTGGTTAAAGTCGTGTGCGAAAATTAGTTTTGTTGAATGACCAATCAATTATATTAAATCAATGTTTTACATTTACGTACATTACTTTGCGTATTTTGATGCCACTTTTGACGAAATATTTAACTGCGGCGAGACCTTTGAAACACAAGATTAATTTAAAATTCGGGGAAATTCTGCTAAAATTAGAAGCAGAGGGCATGAGTATTTAACTACATTTAATACTTTTGCGCGGTGGTGGCTAGGTTGTAAGAACGCTTTCCTTACAATAGTAAAATGGTAGGTTAGAGCCCCGGCACGTACCAATAAATAAATAATAAATAAATATTTCCAGACAGGTCACACAGCGCCATCTAATTTTCGTGGTAAGCTACGAGGCTTGTGTTACGGAAACTAGATGGTTGATAAACTATATATTATACGTTTTTTTTGTTACAATATATACATATTATAAATATAAACACCCAGACCGAGACAAATTATACAATGTACAACTTGCCCCCGTTGGGAATCAAACCCACGACCTCCCGAGTTCACGGCAACGTTTGTTACCACTAGACCACGGAGGCGGCCAACGTAACAATTACGCTTTTACATACATACATACATATCTTCACGCCAAATCCCTTTCTGGGTAGGCAGAGACAATTGAGCGCCACTTGTCACATATACACAGTACATGCCCTTTTGTTTCGATGGTTGTTTAATGCACCTTCAGCTATTGTTTTATTTATTTGCTCGTAATATGTGAGTCTTGGTCTGCCTGGCTCTGTTACTCACAACTTTCGATTATATTATCTGGTTCGTCAATCTCTCTTCACTCATCCTTTCAACATGTCCGAACCATCGGAGCATGCCTTTCCCTATTTTTGTCACTATGCTTTCTTTCAAACCTACCATTTTACGTATTTCGTCATTACGTATGCGGTCCGTCAAAGTGACGCCGCATATCCGAAGCAACGACCTCATTTCTACTGCATTAACTCTACTTTCATGCGTATTCTGACATATCCTGTGAGAGACCGTTAAGCCGTCGTCGGTCCCGGTTCTACTTATAATAAATTTTGGAAATTTACATCAGACCCTCGCCAACAACTTTGACCAGCGTGGCGAGTGTAGGCCAAATTCTTGAGATATGGAAGGCCCATCTCCAACAGTGTAGGTCTAGGACGCTGTGTTCCAGAGGCTGTAATCATAATTCTGCTGAATTCATTCGATTTTAATGATATTTAGCAGAATTATATATAGTTCAGTAATATAGTAATTAAGACAAACATACACACACAAAGCTTCTTTTACTTTATAATATTAGTGGACCTTTAGTAGTAGGAATTGGGAAGCTTACCGCCGTATAATCACGCAGTCTCACTTCTCGACGGAGTTCAGGGGAAAGTCGATGGTAGGTCTCATAATAGGTGGACTGACCAGGTCAGGTTGACAGAAATAATTGCCAGCCTTCCTGTCGCCAATTATTTAACTAAATAAAAGCGATGCGATACATAAACCCACAAAAACAAAACCATTGTCTCCTATATAATATATTGAAATTATAATCAATATGTAGGGCTAAAGTAAATATAGTTTTGTACAAATGCAATTAGACTGAGTAACGAAAAACAAAGATCAATTTCACGATAGCACCAATTGGTTTTAAAACCCCATCAAGCAATGGTGACAACATTGACCCTGCATTCTTAAGACCGGCACAACAATCTAGGAATAATTATAAAGTTAAAATAGATTTGCTCATTACGGATGTAGTGCAAACTAAACAAAAACTATTATGTTTTTCATCGTATTTATGGTACATATAAAAGTCCGTATTTATCGTACCATTTGACACTAAATAATAAAGTTCCATATTAATGGATACAAAAATGTCCAGTCGTATTCCGATTGATACCCGAGTTTTCCCGATGGAAATACAATATGCACTATATCTCTACAAGCACAAAAGCATGCCATTATCTATTTATTTATTTAAAAAATACAGGGATTAAGGTTGATAGTACTTAGTATAAAGAAGATTTAATTGATAAGCTTAACCTAGTCCCATTTACATGACCAAATTTACAATAAATAAAAAGTGAAAGAACAGAAAAATATAAAACTAACATCAAGTAAAATCTGAAACTATCATAGGAACAATTATTATTAATTAGAAAGGAATATAACTTTTTAAAAATAAAAATGCAACCATTACAGTATTATGGAATAGGTTTACCTGCTTAATTAGATACACACACTTTGGATTACTCGTACTTTATTTTTTTAATAACAGTTAAATTATTGTTTTTTATTGTTCTCAGCGATTGCGTCAATCAGACAAGATTTATCGAGCAATTACAAAGTTTGGAGATCTTGTTTCCTTTTCACCAACATAATATAAAGGAAGTACAACTCTAACTCAACCGAGATCAGATAATCATAGATTTATTTAAGTATAAAATAGAGGAAAGTCGTTATAAATGAATAACAATAAAATAATAATTTTTATTACGATTTTTTTATGTTTAGATTTTGATTCACGTGGGGTTGTTTAATTTTTGTCATTATTATCAGTTATATTTTACCTATCTAAAAAGCAAATGTATTTTATTTTATAGTGGGAACTTAATGTAAGAAAACATTTTCTTACAGCTTTAATACTAATTATAAGTAATGTTAATAATATTTATACAAATCATAAAAAAATTATAAAATTATAAGTCCCAGTCTAAACATATAAGTCAATCATCTAAAAACGTATGTAAAGTAGGTACCTACTTGTGGATGGACTGACATGATTGTACCCACTCCGTTTTTATTAATAAACGAATGGGCGCTTTAGTTAATTGAATTTAGAAAATTGATGAGGTCAGGCTGGCGGGCCGGGACATTCATTTTGCTGAACGATGTACTAAAAAATAATTCTAGTTCTTTTTTAATTGTCGAATATATTTCATTTGAAGGTACAAATTAAAAACGAAAATTCCATACTAAACAAATAATTAAAAACTAAAAGTTAATATAAAATAATTGTTGGCAAAATTTCATCACTGTATAGCGAATCTAATATGTACGTTGGCAGAAATAATTGCCAGCCATCCTGTCTCCCGATTTAACCGTTAGACGTTTGGACAGTTATCCTTGGTACCATGTCCCTGCCTCAAATGGTTCAAACTCATAAACCGAGATTGTCGTATTTGCGATACTCAGCAGAAGCCGCTGGACGAGGTTGCCTGGATGTAGGATGGAGCTAATGTCTACACAGGTCCGCAACCCACCCCAGAGACCTGCCAAGTTCATTCTTGTTCTTATTTTTACTTAACCCTTGTTCTGGCTTTAACTCTTAGTTTGTTTAACCTAAACTCATATTTACAATTACAATTTACTGCGAGTGCTCAAAACACATGCCGTTACCTGTATATTTTCCTAGATTTAACAACCCAAAAACGATGTTAAACCAGCGTGGAATGTGGTAGTATATCACAGTTTTATAGTAAGTAGTAGTTGGGTTTAAAATAGGTTTAGTATCGCCGTTAGTCCTGAGATTTACAATACCATCGCCTTATGTTGGGCCTGACGCACACTGACAGCATGGCTGATGTTTTATGACCAAAACGAAAATTTAATTGTAATCTCAAAAGTCCGTCTACATTATCATTATCAGCCTGTGTCTCTCCCCTGCTGAATGTAGACCACCCACTACATGTAGTTTGTTGCATCGATCATTCAACCCCCACGACCTTCTTGTACGTACTCTCACTCTTTCACATCGGTTTAACGGCAGATGTATCCGTGCAATTGCCACTTCAGCTTGCTAATTTTGAACGCTAAGTCAGTAACTTTGTTTGAAGACGAAAGTGTTCAACCAATGCGTTCTTCAAGTACGAAGGAGAGAACGTGGACACTGACAGTGGGTCTGCTCCACAAGTTAAAGCTCGCTCTATGGAGAGGGCTATGGATAAAGTCCGAAACGTAGACATCGGTCAAATAACCAAAGTTACCGACATATACAAAGTAGCAATGGGCCGGTCACGCTGTCGCAGAATCTAGAGTAGACGGGTTCTGGAGTGGAGTCCACGTGCGGGAAGATGCAGAGTGGACAATGAACTCAACTGCTCGAATATTAAGTTTACTGGCATGAAAAAAAAATGTTACCTAAAATTCGTTGCCTCCGTCCCGCCAGTGGACGCTGAGCCTTACGGTGGACATAAACCGATTTGAAAAAGCACTCAGAGATCGTTTCGCACGAAATTACCCCTTCCGAAGCAATGCAGTCTTAAAACGGATTCCAAACACATTTCATTCCAAGATTCAAGTGCTAAAAATATTCTTGATATAGTAGGAATGTTTCGGTGCGCTCGAGCAAAGGCGGACGCGTGTTTGTGGTTTCCGTAATTAATTTATAAATACGTTGTCATAAGTTATTAATCCGTATTTTCTTAATAATAATAATGTAGCGCATAAATAACTACAAGTGTAGAACAAATTTATTTATTCAAAAAGTGATTTAAAGTGCTTTAAAACTAAAAATATTGAATCTAAAACGACATTTTATATTAAAAAGTGCGTCAGTTTGTGTGTATCACTCGAAATTTCGCACAATAACAAATGACTCATCGATTGCAAAAAAACATAGGACGAATGTAACCACAATATTTGCATTGGATACCTAAAAGGCCGTAGTCCGTAGACTTAGCAATCGGTCTACAACCCAGTTAGCTTGGGTTCAAACCCAGCTGAAACACAACTTTTTTTTTTATTTTTTTTTTATTTTTTATTATTGTGTATTACTGATAACTATATTTCACACAGAAAACTTAAATTTATATACTATTATTTATATTTTGGTTCACAATGAGCATGACAACTCGCAGCAGAACTACTGAAAATAAATTAAAGTTAGCACTTCAAGAACTTCAAACCAAGAAAGACCTATGTGATAAGCTGATCCATGAGCGCGATGAGAGCGAGCTGGAAATTGAAACCATCTTAGCCAGAAATGTCAAATTGAAAAACGAACTTTCAGAGCTACATATTCAGCATCAGGAAGTTCAAGCACAACGTGACAAACTAGAAAGTATTGTGACTTCGTTTGACCAGTGCAATGACACATTTGTACAGGCTCTTAATCGTGTACAAGTTTTAGAGCAGGAACTTGACTCAGCGCATAAATTCATCGAACAATTACGTCACCAAATAGAGATTAGTGAACGCCAGAAGGACCAAGACCTCTTTACTAAGTTGGTAGGTGATAGTAATATGGCCCACTCATCTAAGTTATTTGTGAAGTGTAGCCGCAATAAGTCCAAAAGACTTGTAAAATTAAATAAAAATATAAAAAGATATTCTATTGCTATTAAGAATCTTAAGAGTAAAAACATAAAATTAGTTAACACAAACTCTGATCTTTTAACGCAACTCTGTTGTAGCCGGAGTGAACTTAAACATAGTATAACTAAATATGACAGTGACACGTTGTCGCTTTACAACAGGATTAAAGACATTGAAAATGTTATGAAGGAAATGTGCAATAAATATGAAGAGGCTCAGGCACAAAATAACGAGCACCTCAAAGCTATGAATACTATTGTCGAATTAGGCGAATACAATGCTGATCGTTTTGACTCACTTGTCCAAAAGTGCACATGTTCTGAAACCCATACTCAAAGCACGCTTGACGAGCAGGATACAATAGAGGAGAGAGAAGATATTCGAAATAAAAAGCCTACTTCTATCAAAGCAGTGCCTAAATCAGACGTACACATGTTTTCGGATATCATAGGAAGAGGGTGTGGTCAAATAGGTGCTAATGAAATCAATACAAACTTCATTAACTATTGTATACCTGGAGGTGATCTTGGAACTATTATAAAGAAAATAACATCTAGAAAATACAGTAGCTGTGATAAAATTATTATGTTTTTGAGTGATTGCAAGGACATTAAACGTAGAGATGTAATAAAATGTGTTGAAAGCCTAAGTAAATTGGGGGTAAGGACCATTACATGGTGCGCTTATCCTTATTCTGCCTCTTATACTGTTAAGCAAAATATTCATATTCACATGTTAAATAATTTATTATATAATGTGACTTGCTATAGTGATATTTTTAGGTTTTTCGACACCAATACTTTTATTAAAGGAATTAATGTAACAAATAATAACATCCATTTAAAATATAGACATAGACATGATCTTATTTCTTTGGTAGCTTTTACTATTAATGAACAGTCTTACTCCAAAAAATATTTTAGTCATAATAACAACATTGTGTTAAACTCTTTAAACATGTAAAATTGACAACAGAGGCTAACAATTTGAATACTCATGTCTCTGGCTTTTTACCAATAAGCGATATAAATTTAATTCAAGAAATTCATCCTTCAAATAATATTAATATTGTACATCAAAATATTCAAGGATTATCTAATAAAATTCCTGAAATAAGTCTGTTTCTTGAAAGTCGCGATGTCCACATACTTTGTATTACAGAACATTGGCTCAAAGATTATGAATTAATGTTAAACATTCATAATAATTATAAGGTTGTCAGTGCGTTCACTAGACGAGCTGCCATTCATGGTGGGTCGCTTATACTTATTAATAATTGTTATAAAACTAAAGACAGACAAGACATAGTGCAACTATCTATTGAACGAACTGCTGAAATCTCTTGTGCGGAACTCGAGCAGTTTGTTGTAATATGTGTATATAGACCACCTACTGGCAATTATACTGACTTTGAAAGTGTTATGGAGGAGGTATTAAATAAAGCGATTAAATGTAAAAAAAATATCGTTGTCTGTGGCGACTTTAACATAGATTTATTAACAAACACACCAGTGTCAACAAGGTTTGTTAATTTATTTAAATCTTTTGGATTAACAAATTTATTTTTGGAGCCAACTAGAATAACAGCCACTTCAGCTACTTGTCTAGATAATTTTTTTTGTGCGCGTAACCCAATATCCAAATCAGTTATAAGTCTTCTTACCTCCGATCATTGTGGCCAGTTTGTGACCTTTACTGTTAAAAAGCAATCTGTCCCACCACAAGAAATGTTTTATCGGGCTATTACAAGGCGGCGTATAAATAATTTTCAAATAAGAACGGCAAGCAAATTAAATCAGCTAGCCTACCCAACTGATGATCCAAATATTACATATGACTTATTTTTTAAAACTGTAAATAAAGAGTTTAGCGACGTCTTTAAAAAGAAGAAGGTAAAAATTGACAATAAGATGAAATTTAATGAATGGGCTACCACTGGAATACATAAAAGTAGGTCAAAACTTTATGACTTGTATAGTGAGAAAAAATATAATTTTAACCCGGGCTTTATTGAATATGTTAAGAACTATTCCAAAACTTTTAAGTGCGTGTGTAACTTAGCTAAGTCAATGTTTACTGCTCGAAAAATAAGGCAATCTAATAACAAAATTAAAACAATTTGGAGCATCATAAACAGGGAAACTGGAAGATGCAATGCTACAGATCTACATTTTAAATTAAAGATAGGTGATAAAAATTTTACGAACGACGGAGACGTGGCTTTGGAATTCGAAAAGTTTTTTTCGAATATTCCTATAATAATTACGGAATGCCTTAATTCATCTGCCTCCCATGCTTGTACTCTTTTGAATAACAACGTTAATGCTTGTTCAGTAGCATTTAAATTTACATATATTAATGAAGATTATATTTTAAGAACATTTAAAACATTACATTTGAAGAATACTGAAGATATTTGGGGTATATCAGTTAGGGTTTTAAGCTCTATTGTTACTTTTGTTGCCCCTTATCTTTCATATATTTTTAATAGATGTATTGATGCGGGCATGTTCCCAGATTTAATGAAATTAAGCAAAATCATTCCATTGTTTAAATCGGGTGATAAATCAGACCCCAGCAACTTCAGACCCATCTCTATTTTACCAGCTTTCAGTAAAATCTTCGAAAAAATTATGCTTAATCAGATGTTACTGCATTTTAAGACTGAACAACTTTTACATAAAAAACAATTTGGGTTTACCAAAGGACGCTCTACCACTGATGCAGGGGTAATGTTTATTAAACATATTCTAGATGCCTGGGAGGAATCGTGTGATGCAATTGGAATTTTTTGCGATCTTTCGAAGGCATTTGATTGTGTTAATCATGACATACTTATTAGAAAGTTACACCACTACGGAATGCAAAGTTCTTCTCTTGCCATGATTCGTTCCTATCTTCTGTGGAGAACGCAAAAAGTTGATGTTAACGGGGTACTATCATCGGGATCACCTGTAGTTATGGGTGTCCCTCAAGGTTCGATACTAGGTCCCTTTCTTTTTCTGATTTATATTAATGACTTGCCTTTTATGATTAAAGAATTTTGTGACATAGTATTATTTGCCGATGACACTTCCCTCATTTTTAGAATACGAAGAAATATTTCAAATTTTGACGACATAAACCTAGCTTTAACGCAGATACTTAAATGGTTTAGTGTGAACAATCTTTTACTTAATGCTAATAAAACCAAATGTATTAGATTTACTTTACCTAATACAAGGCATTCGAATCCTGTTCTAAAAGTAAATAATGAACCCCTTGATCTTGTTACCAGTACAGTTTTCTTGGGCATTACTATTGACTCCAAATTGCAATGGGGTGCTCACATATCTGGTTTGGCTGGTAAACTCAGTTCAGCTGCCTTCGCTGTTAAAAGAATAAGGCAGTTGACAGATGTTGATACAGCCAGACTTGTATATTTTGCATACTTCCATTCCATCATGTCGTATGGTATCTTGTGTTGGGGTTCTGCGGCTGATACTCAAACGATTTTTGTTTTGCAAAAAAGAGCCGTTCGATCTATTTATAGTCTGGGTACTCGTGTTTCTCTTCGGGAAAAATTCAAAGAATCTAATATTCTCACTATGGCATCACAATACATTCTTGAAAATTTAATATATGTACACAAAAATATACATTTGTTTAAAAAAAAATAAAGACCTAACCAGCCGCAACACTAGAAATATAAACAAACTATACGTTCCTCGCTTTAGACTAAGTAAATATAGTAAGTCCTTTCTTGGACAATGTATAATTTTTTACAACAAGCTGCCCGAAGATCTAATAAATCTGCCACTTAATAGGTTTAAGTTATCTATTAAACATCAATTGATTAACAAGGGATATTACACTATTGATGAATATCTCCAAGACAAGAACGCATGGGTGTACCCATTTATTATTTGAATTAATTGTGTTTATATAGTATAGCTTATAGTATGACAATGCCTTTTTACAGCAGCTATAATTTTAAGTGACATTTAATTTTTATTTTTTATATTTGTGTTGCATTAGCTTCTAGAATGACAATGCCTCTTTACAGCAGCTATAATCTTAAGTGACAATTATATTTTTTATATTTGTGTATTATTTGATAAGATGACAATGCCTATTTACAGCAGCTATAATTATAAGTGTAGTTTTGTGTGGAATTATTGTGTTATACTCACGTAGGTTTTTTTTTAAATGTTATTTTATGTTTGTATTGTAACGCACTGCTCTACATTTAAGTAAGGTTGGGTAGTTTCATGGCGTTCTACCTGGTAGAATGCTGTGAAATTATGTAGCCTAATATTAAAGTATACTTATTGTAAATTTGACATGTAAAAGTGCAAAATAGATAGATAGATAGATAGATAAATTCTTTATTGCACAGAAAATAATACATTTTACAGTACATAGGCGAGCTTAATGTCTAAAAACATTTTCTAACAGCTAACCTTTGAGAGATGTGAGCAGGGATTGTGAGGTGCATGACCGCTAATATTTGAAATAAAGAGATTTATTGAGTTAAAAACTTATAACTAAAAAAAGAACGATATTAAATCTATAATATAAATACATACAATACATAGATAACACATACATATATTAGTTACATACTATATTTATATATATATACATACAATAATATACCGATTTAGTCAAGTTATGTAGACTCGTCTTGCTTTTTGTGAAAGTGTTTAGTGAGCAAATTTTTATAACATATCAGTGATGGTGCTTTACGAATATGAAGAGGGAGTCGGTTCCACTGGCGAGCTGCTGATACTGTATAAGAATCTGAACATCTGCTGGACGAATGTGGCGGGATTTTTAATTGATTATTAGAGGAAGAGCGAAGAGAACAACTGTGTGTATCGCACAGAAATTGGAAACGATCTTTTAGGTAAGGGGGTGCCATTGGATTAAATAGGACATTGTAAAGAAAGGTAAGTGAATGTGCAGACCTGCGATTTCGGATATTGAGCCACTTTAACTCTTTGCGAAATTGAGAAATATGATCATACTTACGCAAGCCGAATACATAGCGGATGCATAAGTTGAGAAGTCGATCGAGTTTATTTAGAAGCTCTTCGGTGAGGTCGGAGTAACAGACGTCTGCATAATCAATAATGGGAAGAAGCAACGAGCTGACTAACGTAAGCTTTGTCGAGGCTGGAATGAAATTCTGCGATCTCTTTAGAAAGTGCATTGAAGCGTAGATTTTTCTGCTAACTTCTGAAACGTGGTAGTCCCAGGACAAATCACTGCTTAAATAAAGACCAAGATTACGCACGTTTGAGCAAAACGGCAATGTGACGCCATCAAACTGTAAGGCTGGAATAGAATTGAAATCCAACCTACCCACTAATTGTTTCGAGCCTACGACCATCACCTGCGTTTTATTCGGATTAACCAAGAGTCCCAAATCTCGTGAGTATATGCGTATGTTCTCTAAGTCCAAATTAATTTTACTCAAGGCTTCATTTATGTCGCTAGGATAAAAGGATGTATAAAGTTGCAAGTCGTCGGCGTACAGATGGTAGGAACAGAAGTTAATTGAACGAGTGAGGTAGTTTATAAAAACTGAGAAGAGTAATGGAGATAATACGCCACCCTGCGGGACACCAGCAGTCACCGGACACCAGTCCGAGTAGACATTGTCCAGACGAATGCGTTGTTGGCGCCCGCGAAGATATGAATTAAACCACTGTAGCACAGTCGATGAGATGTTAAGAGAATGCAAAACAGCTAGGAGAATGTCATGATCTACGCTGTTAAAAGCGTTACTGAAATCGAGCAGGGTAAGAAGAGTAAGTTTTCTGTCATCCATAGCAAAGCGGATGTCGTCAGTGATTTTGACAAGTGCGGTGGCAGTGCTATGAGACGGACGGAAACCAGACTGGAAGACGTTAAAAAGATTATTACTGTTAAGATAATTAGCTAGTTGCCGATGGACAACCCGCTCCAGAACTTTAGAGAGAAAGGGGAGAATAGAAATTGGGCGATGATCACTGAAAATAGTAGGGACTGTTTTTTTTGGGATAGGCACTATATGTGCATGTTTCCATAGTTCTGGAAAAGAATTTGACGAAAGAGAAAAATTTACAATGTGGGTAATTGTAGGAAGTATTAGAGACATAATAGGTATAAGAAGACTACGACCCACATTATCATATCCAACAGCTTTACTAGTTATAGAGAAGATAATCTTTTTTATCTCATTACTGTGCACAGGGTGAAATTTAAATGATGAAGTATTTGGAAGTGGCATAGAACCAATTTGTGTTATTGTAGCGGCCTTTAACACAGGATCAATGGTGATAGGAGGTGATGAAAAATGCTGGTTAAGGCCGTCGATATCAATAGAAACATCTGTTGCTGTTTTGGTTTTACCAAATCCCAAAGAACGAAGAACTGTCCAAAGATTTTTAGAAGTAGAAGTTTCGATTGAGTTATGAATGTATTGGCGTTTTGCGTTCCTACACATCTGATTTACTCGATTCCTTGCAACCTTGAAGGCATTCCAACTATCTTCCGTGGGGGTCTTTTTGTGTTTGCGTTTTAGGGAATCCCTCCACTTCATAGCCTTTCGAATATGTTCGTCAAGCCAGGGTGCTGGGGGTCGTTTCATTCTGACAGGTCGTATCGGTGCGTGTTTGTCATAAAGGTGGAGCAGCAGGCGGTTGAATTCGGAGAGCTTGTCGTCGAGCGTGTCCTGTTGGGACACCACGTGCCAATCAGTGTTCGCAGCATCAGACAGCAGCAAATTGAGATTCATTCGGGCAAAGTTACGTTGAAGAATAATTTTAGGTTTAAATCTGGGTGTCTTAATTTTATAGGATGCAAAGATTAAATCGTGGTTGGAGAAACCAGGCGCAATATATTGGCCGTGAGATGATATTTTATTGGGGTTGGAAGAAATGATTAGATCGAGGAGACTGTGGGCTTCATTTATATGAAATGTGGGGTCTAGAGGAAGGATAGAAGCATTGACAGAAGAAGTTATAAGATTAAGTTGTCTTGACCGGGAATTTTTCTTGAGGAGACAAGTATTAAAATCACCCATTATTAAATTATGTTCATAGCTAGGAATGTGAGATTCGAGCAGCTCTTCAAATGTGCGGAAGTAATTAAGAGTCGGCGGGGCGTAGACTACTCCTAGTAGAATTTTAACTGAATTTACGTCAATTTCAATAAATAGGTGTTCTGATGTGCTATTATAAATAGAAGGCGATTTCGAAATTATTTTGTACTTTAGGTTTGATCGTAAATAGATAGCTACGCCACCTCCACCCTTACCTGTCCGATCGTTTCGTAGAAGAATATACCCAGGTATTGAATAGCTCGCGGAAGGAAGTGAGGGTTTGAGAAAAGTTTCGGATACAAGGATGGCATGTATATGCTGGCTGGTAAAAGTGGTGAGGAGATCAGAGAGGTGGCTGGGAATACTTTGTGCATTGATGTGGCAGACATTCAGATTCTTTGGGGATGAGGAGAAAGTATCATGAAGTACATCACCGAGTAGAACAGCATCTTGTGAAGTGTCGAATTCATCTGTGCCAGACGAGTTACAGGAGAAAAAATGTTCAGAGTCAGAGTCAGACGTTATATTTATCATAATAATTATAGAATATTGTATAATATATTAATGTATAAAATATAAGTTAACTAATAATATATAATAATAATAATAGGTTAGTATATAAGGTAATAATAATATAATATAAGGATAATAAATAAGGTTAAATATAAATGTGTAAACTATATAGTTTATATTTACTACTACTCACATCAACTGCTGGTTAACCGTTTTATTATAAGACACATAATACAACTCAATTTAGAATAACTTAAAACAAAACTAAATAAAATAAATAAAAAGATTAATTAAAGTTGAAAATAAAATTTAAAGAAATGGAACAACATGAAACTATATGAAATGGAACGCACCGCAACTGACAGCGAGTCCGCGTCATTTTGTGTACTACGTACATTGATATTTGATAAGTTTTAAATGATAACACGCAGTGTACGAATAAAAGTTATTTACTTGTGTTATTCGGACGTATCTGAACGCGAACCCGCCGCAATGAGTATGGTCTGTGGTCATCAGTTCAAATTGATTGAAATTATACCCGTAAAACTTTACTTATCTATCTAACAAGCCTGCACCATTTTTGTAAACTTTATAAAATTGCATATTATTATATTATATTGGTTATGTATAAACGGACTCAGGTAACTTTGTACTTAAATGATAAAAATAGTGCATAAAAGTGTATTGATGTGAAAGTTTAATTACATATGTGCTATTGCAATTAGAACTATAAATAGGTAGTTTATAATGGTGAAAGCCGGCCAGACAGTAAATTAGACAGTTTAAAGTACAAAAAGAACGGATATTTAAAAAGAAAAATCGCACTATTTTCTCGGTCTTACTGTCCTAGCCACCCTTGGTTGTCGATTGTCCTGGTTTACGGGTGGGGGAGGTGGAAACTTAGATGCATAGTCTTTAAGATGAGTTTCCGAGAGTATACGTTGCTTAGCACCATCCTTCACCTTCACATAAATGTTGCCGTCCTGAGACCAGCAACCATTTACACCATACAGTCTACGACCCTCAGCATACACACGCCTCCGGAGCGTGGTCAGGAACTCAGCCATAGAAATGCTTGTACCTTTTAAACCTTTCTTCGCACGCCACACATTTCCCTTGATCTCAATGCTTCCAAACTTTACCAGGATGGGCCGGGGTCTGTCAGGATTGTTGCCCTTAACACCGAGTCTGTATGAAAATTGAATGTCACTTGCATTTACAGTAACATTTAACTTGTTTGAAGCAATATCTTCTATAGTGTGACTGGTGTTTTCGCCTGCAGATTCTTCCACACCCCGGAACAGTAAAAATTTTCGCCTGCTTCTGTTTTCTAGGTCATCTGTAAGGACTGTTAGGCTGGAGATCTGGGCCTGCAGCAACTCAACAGTGTCCCGCACAAAACACTTGAAATTCTGGAAATCCTTTGAGAGTTGGGCCAAGGTGGCTGTTGGAGTAGTGTTGGCAATGCGAGACTCAAAAGACTCCATGGTTTTCTCAAAAGTCTCATGGAGTTTCTGAAGAGCAGCTGCAGGGTCATTCACCTCAAACCGTTCCATGGCCGATTTTTGTATCTGTTGTACTATGTTGAGATGGAGAGATATTTTGAGAGCAGTTGTGTAAAAAGCAAGAAATAAATATTTAGTACATTCCTTGTGTTTTCTTATCCCCAAATCACAGTAACTATCTAATAAAATAAGTTATTTAGAGTAATAATAATAATAAAGTTATGAGAACCACAAAAAAATACGTGTTCACTTTTTGACAGCTACCCACTTTTAATACATTTTTTTTTGTCCTATGCCTAATTACAGAAATAAACGAATTGAATTGAATTGAATATATGAAATCTCTTTGCACCTCTGAGGAGGCACTAGGACCTAGGTCGCTAGTCTGGCAGGCCTAGGCTGCGGCAGCCAAAATATTAGACAGCTAGTTTTAACAGCTTTTCGAAGGCAGTCGCGATCCTCCGTCTTATATGGACGTGGAAGAAATTATATTTGTTTACTTTTGTCTCATTAGAAACGCAAAGCCAAGAGACGGAAATGTATTGATCCTCTTCTTCTGGAAGAACCGCTCTAATGGACCTGCTCGACGTTAGTACTTTTTTTATAAATGATTTATTTATTATAAAAGTAAAGTATCACGACCGATTCCCTTTCGGGGTGGTCAAAAACCACGCTTATAAATAGGTAAGCGGATTCACATTTAGCCAACTTTACTATAGGCCAATCATGACAAGTGGCAAGCTTGCCGATGTCTCCAGCGTACCAAACTCGAGAAATATGACATTATTTAAATGTCTTTATATACATTAATAAATATTTTCGTGTCCCGACCAGGAATCGAACCCGGTACCTCCGAGTCTAAATCCACGGACTTAACCGCTAGACCACGGAGGCAGTTATATAATAAAGATTTATTTATTATGATTTTTGTTATGTATGATATTATAAATACCTAGCAAATAAAAACTATTCTACAAATTAAAATAGACAAACAAAAATGAAAAAAAATAATGCTGCGGTTATAAAAAACGACAAGGCGATTTAAAAATATATTTTTTAGAATTTCATGGAAAGCAACCTAGAAAAGGATTTGGCCAATTATAAAACGTTTAACACTACTATCCCTAACTTTTAAAGTTTTTACAAAACCGTGAAATTCACCTGAAAAATTCAGAAATTTAAGAACACATAAGACCTGAATTTACTGCCAAATTTTTTTATGTAACAAAGCAAGAATATTCTTATTATTATGAAGTGACAACAATCGTTGTTACTATCCAGATTGAATATGGTATTATTCTCCGTCATCTAAACGTTACATTTAATATTCATAATAGCTTTTATTGTCTTGTTTTGGTTCAATATTGAAATATACGTAATGATCAAACAAAGGCGGTAAACACTTGACTCTATATACAATTGTTACATTTTACAATACTGTTCCGTTTTTGTATGTATGTATGTATGTATATACATATGTACGTGTTCGTGTCCTCCAGGTCCAGCATCCAAGCTAGGGGATCCTTAAACCTGCTAAACTTAGCTGAAAGAAAACACCAGGACAACCAACGTATAGAAAAGACGGGCACAAAAACTTATCTTTACATAGATTACACTAAACCACGGCTTAATGTTTATATTGTCCTTTAAATTACTTATAAGGGAGTATTTAGCTGAATGTTATTAATATTTGATTGTATAATATAATTAATTAAATAAGAATGCCAATTTTTCTTAGAGAAATGGGCCCAAAAAATGTTCTCGTGTCATAATGATTTCTTTTTTATTTCATAGTATTGTGATTTCATAATATAATACCTGATCATAATAAAGAACCTAATCGTATAAATAGTGGTTTGTAACTATTTCATACATAAATCTTAACCAATTCACTATTTAATTAAATTATATTTTAATGCTGGGGTAAATCAGATGTTGAAATTATATTTTTTTAAAACACAATAAAAAGATATGATTATTAAATTATATTTTGGGCAATCTCCTTTATTTAAATTAATAAATATTATTGTCTAAATATATATATAATGGTTTCCTTCATTTACTATAAATTAACAGAATTTGGTTACTGGAATACACTTTTTAAAACAATATCTAACCTTATAGGCGTCAGGTATGTTGACCGGCTCCCCGCTGTCAGCCACGTACCCCACTATGCCGGCCCCCCACGGGATCCGGATCTCCTCTAGCTGAGACATCTGCTCGGGCGTCGACTTTGAGCACACATCGAATAACTTTGACACCAGGCATCTGAACAACAAAACAAAAACCTATGCTTACAATAATAACACTTCAAAGGAATGCGTACACGATAAGTGGGATAAGTTTCACTGAGCAGTTATGCAATTAACATACATATCTTCACGCCAGGTCCCTTGCGGGGTAGGCAGAGACATTGAGCGCCATTTGACACGATTACGACTTACCTCTTTCGCTTCGTCGACATTCATTAACCTCTGCCCTTTGGTTAAGAAGTCTTTTTAATGCACCTTCAGTCAGTGTTTTATTTATTTGATCGTGATATGCGAGTCTCGGTCTGCCAGGGCCTCTTTCACCCACAACTTTCGCATTATATATCTGGTTCGTCCTAAGAAACCATAACCTGGAGTTCTTCAAGCGATGTGTGAAAAAGCACCTTGTTAGGCCGGCCTTTGTCAGTTGTTTCCAATCTTAACACTCGCGTATACAAAAAGTATCATTACGACCTTATCCATTTCGGAGAGGTCAGACACCACGATCTTTTTTTTTAATGAAATAGATTCACATTTAGCCAACTTTACTATACTTGTATCATCATCATCATCATCAGCCTGTATCTCTCCACTGCTGGATGTAGGCCTCCCCTAAGGCTCGCCACTTAACGCGATCTTTCGCTACCCTCATCCAACCCCCACCAGCGACCTTCTTTGGGTCATCTGTCCATCTGGCGAGGGGTCGTCCCACTCTGCGTCTTCCCGTACGTGGTCTCCACTCTAGAACCCGTTTGCCCCATCGATCGTCGGTTCTGCGGCAGATGTGTCCGGCCCACTGCCACTTCAGCTTGCTAATTTTAAAAGCTATGTCAGTAACTTTCGTTCTCTGACGAATATCAAGGTTTCGAATTCTATCCATCAGAGATATACCAAGCATAGCTCTTTCCATGGCTCGCTGAGCGACCTTGAATTTATGGACCAGACCCACTGTTAGTGTCCACGTCTCTGCTCCGTACGACATTACCGGGAGGACGCACTGGTTAAAGACTTAGTCTTTAAACATTGTGGTATCGACGATGAGAGGATGTGCCGGAGTTTCCCGACTTGTATATATTTTTAAATTTTATATAGACCCATCATGACAAGTGGAAATTTTGTCGATGTCTCTAGCTTACCAAACTCGAGAAATAACACAATTATTTTTTTTTAAATTGATCCCGGTACGTCCGCGTCTAAATCCACGGACTTAGTCTTCTACACCACGGAAGCAGTTTCTTCTTACGTACATGATGCCTAAAAAGCCTCAGAAACTATGGCAAAAACGTAATAAAAAATACTAAATAAAGCCGGTATAATTATATACTTCCTTAAGATTATATAGGTAAGGCAGCCTTAAGGTTAAAGAATTGATGAATTACCAGTCCGTAATTTTAAAATTATTTCACATCCTAGATAACAAGTAACTCGACTATGTCGGAATTTTCTACAGTTGGCGGGAATTTTTCAATCAGCAAAAAGCTACGAGAGGAAGAATTTACGTTTAATAAAATCTGTGCACATGTCACGTCGCTTACAATAGAACAAAAGCGGGTAATACCCCAAGAAATTGTGTTATACACGTTGACTTATGTTTTACCTGGGCATATCATTACAGCCATTTAAACACAGAAGCAAAAACAGCTTCTACCTTCTATCTACGGCTATGATGGGGAAGTTATCATAAAAAAAATCTGAGTTTGTTAGTTATTTTCTTATAAGTTTGCTGTAGATACAGATACACTAGGCCCGTGAACTTCAAGCGTTAAATCATTTTTAAAAAAACATCACTCGCCTTCTAATTGTCTGCTTTGGTGACAAGAGGGCTGGTTCTTTCCTTGCTTAGAGAATCAGCTAAGCGATTCAGCGAGGAAATGCCAGCATTCTTACCACTATACCGCGGACAAGATTTATATTTAAATTAGGTTTTATATTTAGGACCATTGGACCGCACGACTTAACAGCTAAGCATTATTATAGAACATGATAGTAGTAACTGCCTCCGTCGTCTAGCGGTTAAATCCGTGGATTTAGACTCGGAGGTACCTGGTAGGGACACAAAAATATTTATTAATGTAAATAAATACATTTAAATAATATTTAATTTATTTCTCGAGTTTGGTACGCTGAAGATATCGACGAGCTTGCCACTTGTCATGATTGGCCTATAATAAAGTTGGCTAAATGTGAATCCGCTTATTTATAAGCGTGGTTTCAGACCACCTTGAAAGGTCGTGATGATACTTTACTATGATAGTAGTATAAGTGTTTTTCTAAATGACCAATTTGTTTAGTATTTGAATATTAGTCAATGGTTATCCTAAACACATTATGGCGGTAAGAGTTCTTTTGAAAGGTTTGTGTTAGTCGTTAAAACCTTATCCTTACAAGGCTAACTTATTTACACGTGTTTTGATAGTTATTCAATTGCAATTAGTGGTGGGTAGTTATCCATTTTTTTTTAAACAAAACGCAACTGTTTCCCGAACAACGAAGACTAGTTGCAGAAACTTGTTTCAATTTGTTTTAAGACGGTGCGGCGGCGACCGAAAAAAAAACGTAGGTTATCAAACTAAACACATGGAAACGGTTATTAAATACTTAATCGGTTTTTTTTTTTCGAGTACAATAGTTGCGGTTGTTAACCTATTTTTATGTATAATATACTAAAAAACAATTTACATAACTGTTTTATTATAGACCAGTGGTGCGATTACGCGCACATCATTATTAGTTCTAATTTGGTTCAACTTTAGTTTAGCTTTGATTCGGTTTAATTTTAGAACATCTCTGTGTAGCGATTACGCGTCATATGAAAGCTAAACTTTTACCAAATTCCAACCGAAATACGGCGTGTTAGCCCAATTGCCAGTTGAAATAAATAAAATGATTGAATGACATTGTATTTTAAATATTACGTTAAATAAAATGTTTTAAATAACATAAGTGATATAAATATACTTCTAACTTCTGTTTTTTTTATTTCATATACTAATAACATCAAATTTCATCTAAAAATATCCTTAGTTTTCGTTCGGTCTTTTTATGTTTTTTTTATCGGCAACACACAACTACATGTAGAGTTCCTTTCCACGAATGACAATCATTATACTTGTAAAATAAAATAAAATATTATTTAACAATATATTTAATAAAAAAAATAGTTAATGCGTCTACTAATAACACATTAAGTGTGTTATGAGAACGTAGATATGATTGTCCTACATTTATTTTAAGATACCTACTAATCAAAACGTTATATTTGTAATGTGTAACGAAACGTTAAGGTTGGTTTGTTTACATTTTACAAAATTGTTTGAAGTTTTTATCGTTTCATCTCAATCTTTTTTTATTATATTTAAATGGTTAATTTTATAGCTCCGATGGCACGAAGACGAGTTTCTTTCGAGCAGATGGAGGCACTTGTGTCGAAGGCTATCCTCAGCTGGCTCGGGGCATATTCCCTTGGGCATTGGGATAATATTGCGCAGAAACTAAACAGTATGGGGAATGGCTGCTACAAGTAAGTCGCCCAAGGATTGGTGCAAGGCAAGCTATTGTGTTACCTAGATATTTAAAAGCATAAGCATAAGGTTGTCAAATTATCCACAAAATCGAATAAACCTTTAGTTTCCAGTCATAAAGCTATTTTGAATAAGTTTCATCACAATGGTAACCCTTGCTTAGTCATGCTTTTAAAGGAGTGGATTCACATTTAGCCCACACACTTCACATTTTTTTAAACTATTATCATTATATTACATTTGAGGTTATTGGCATTTATACTTAATCATAAGTAGGTACACACATAAGTAACTTTGGCATTTTTTCAGGTTGACCACAAACATCATTTGATAAGGCACGCTCTATACTCACTAATATTGAGAGTGCAAGCTGAATCAGTGATGACGGAATCAATGCGGAGTATGTGGAGTGACCTAAAACAGCTTCTACAAGTGCAGGAGCGAATTGCTGTAGCACAGCAGCCAAGGGCTGCAGCTGCAGAACGGTGTGCTTTGGTGGAGGAAAAAAAGCTTGCCTTACAATTGAAGGAATTTGAAAATAAAAATAAAGAGATATAATGGCCGTGTTTGGGGAGTAGCAATGTTAGCACGATATGCTGTTTTTTTTTTTGACATGAGTTGTTCATTTAGCAAAAAATCATTTGATGCTAATTTTTTATTAACATCATGCATTCATTTATGGAAATGTTAACATCACATTTTAGTTTCATTCCGTTGTTACATGCAGCTAATGCAACTTCTCTTAGGAGGCAACACCTCGTTACAGTTTCCCATCTCCTACGAAAAGGTCTGAGATGACCTTTTGATTGATAAAGTTTACAGTTTGCCTATTATAATGTAATTAGGTAATAGGTACTAAAATCATTAAGATTCAATAAAATAACTTATTAATTGTGATATTATTATATAATTGCTGTATGCCTAGTGTGAGGAATAGAAATAATAAAGTTTATATAAAATTAGATTAATAATCTTAAATAAAGAATTCTAAAAATACACTCGTTTTTACACTTAATTTTTATTTCACATTACAGCCCCTAAAACACGAGTCCTAGACCTCCACTGCTGTAAATGGGCCTTGTTGGCGAGGGTCTGGATGTAAATTTTAATGACAATTTATTATTGACACAAGTTGGAATTCGTGGATCCAGACTGACAGCTCAACGTGCCTTCCGAGGCATGGGAACAGTGGTGTTGTAAATCTATGTAAAAAAAGTTTACATGCCGGGGTCTAGACAACCTGTTTGGATTTTAAGGAAAGTATTACAACCAAGCCACCACCGCTCCTGTTTAGTTTTCCCCATAATATTATGAAGAACATATGTTCTTACTAACAAGAGCATTAATAATTATAATATTAATATAATATGGTTGTTAAGTTGTTAGAATGCTGCCCAGAAATCGAAAGATTGCAGGTTCCAGCCCTGGCATGTACCAATGAACGGATAGGTCTACAGTGTCATAAATTTACAACATCACCGTTCCCATGCCTTGGAGGCACATGGCATATTGAGCCATTGGTCCCAGTTGCACTTATACTTGTTGTCCGCTCAACAACATTTCTTGCAGTTACATGCAAAGAAGTGTAATAGGCTTCTGGTGTTGCATCAGTAATGGGTGTCATCGGCCATGAGCGCTGTGGATAACCTGAGTCACCTGAAATTAAATTATTTTCTTTAAGTAGGTATTCAATTGTAAACCTTGATTACTTGTTAAAAAGGAAATACAAAAACATCTTTAAAATTTACAACTTACCAAGCAAATTGTTACTTAATTGTTTCATATGAGTGTGTACTGGGCGATGCTGCCAAATGAATGAGTCATGGCTGGCCCCACCATGACTAGCATCCACACTCAATATGTTGAGGTCACTGTCACAAATCTATAAACAATAAAAGTGAATTAATTAACAATAAGTTAATTAACTTGATTATTTTAGGTAGCCAAATTTTAAACACTTACAATTTGGGTGTTTAGAGAGTGGTAGTGCTTTCGATTGAAAAACCTCTCTTCAAATTCCTTGGGCCTTATTAATGCCACATGAGTCCCATCTATACAGCCAATCACACCTGGTATTTTAAACTTTTCATAAAATCTGTAAATTACAAATAGGTATAGGACCTAAATATTATTGTTACTAAAAAAATATATCCATACTAATATTATATATGTGAAAGAAGTTTTGTCTCGCCTTCACACCTATATTACGTCTGAATTTGATGATATTTGGCAAATCTATTCCACAGAACCCGGAGACGGATTGATAGGTTACCATGTGACCACATATCTGTCTGTTTGATTCGCCTTCACACCTATACTACTTTAAATTCGGCAGATATTTTCCTTGGAATCCAGGGTTTGACATGATGGTGAAGGTTGAAACTTGTTTTGGTTGACCACTATATTGCACAGGCAATGCTGGGGCAAACAGCCAGTATATCTATATAGACCTACATACATATATAATCTGTTCAGCAGTGGACGTCTTCAGGCTAAGATGATATATAATCTCACATGGTCTTTTATCATAACATTAAAGGATTAAAACTATATTAACAGTATAAGGGTAACAAACCTTAGTTTTAAATTGTTTCTTTCTTGTGAAGTTTGTGGAAAAAATATATATTTTTGTAGTATCTGTGGCTTGTTAAGAGTGTCAATTATCAGCCTTATGCATTTGGACGTAGGCTGAGCCATTGCATGATGTAGGCTTTGCCCTACACCTCTCTGATAGGACCCAGAGGCGAAAAAACCAAGTGCAGTGAGAACCTGTAATAAAGTAACCTTAGTAAAGCAAATACTCTGGTTTTAATGTTTATTCATTTTTATTAGGTATCTACTCACTTTTATATCGATTGGCACACTTGTAGTTTCGTTTTTGATGTTTATAAATGGAGTCAATTCATCAATTAACCTAAAGACTGACGGTTTATCTAGCCTGAATTCCTCCTCCGAAATGTCCTCCTGCTATTTCTCAGGCTTGCCGACCGTCTATTTTCCTCAAAATGAGCTCTTTTCACGAGGTCCAACTGCAGACCTTATCTAGACATTTTAACTATGCCTAAAAATATCCACAATTAAAGAAACGCACACCAACACAATTAGGACATTTAAAAACAACAAAAACTTACTGTTTAATATCTAAAACAAGTAAATAATTAATAATTAGTTCGTCAAAAGCTTGCTCGCAATCAACTTTATTCCAACCGAATACAAACTGTTATTTTGACAGTTAATTGATTGGAATTTGGTCAAACTTTAGTGCGCGTAATCGCGTTTTCCATACAAAAAAGATGTTCTAAAGTTTGACCAAAGTTCGACCGAAATTTGGCTAATTTCTGACAGCTGACAAGCGGGCATAATCGCAACTTCTAAAGTTCAACCAAATTAAGACCAAATAGAAACTAAAATAGTGCGCGTAATCGCCCCGCAGGACATTTTTTTCATAAGTTGCAATAAGAACGACTGAATAGGTTATAGTTTGCGCAACGAAGACAGTTTCAATCCAAAACTGTAACGGTTCTATTGTTGCATAACAAAAAACGCTTTACAAGCAACGCCCACCATTCATTGCAATAATTAAAGCAGGCTGAGGGGTTTCATGTTGCAAATTTCCTGTTTATTATTACTGATTTTTGTTATTAAAATACTAAGTATTTCATAAGTAGGTAATTCGTAAATTAATTACTATTAACAGACCTTAATTGGGAGTTTGTTATTCAGCCGGATTTTGAATAACCAATACTGTTGTTGGTATCAGATATGCTGGAACAAAATACTTTTAAAAAATCCGTTGTGCTAAGATCATGCCTAAACTACAATGAAAATTTTGGTAATATTGATTTGTTAGATGTTAGTGTTGCTAGGTTGAAAAAAAAAACAATAAATTACTCGTATCTAAATAAGATTCCTAATTGGAATGCTTGGAAATATTTATTTTTATTTCTACTTTTTTCCCATAATTTTATAATATATATATTACATATCTTCACGCCAAATCCCATGCGGGGTAGGCAGAGACAATTGAGCGCCACTTGACACGATCACGACATACCTCTTTCGCTTCTTCGACATTCATACATGCCCTTTTGTTTTAATGGCTTTTTAATGCACCTTCAGCTATTGATTTATTTATTTGATCGTAATATGTGAGTCTTGATTTGCCAGCGCCTCTTTTACCCACAACTTTATCACGCATTATATATCTGGTTCGTCAATCTCTCTCCACTCATTCTTGCTCAAAATAAAAATAAACAGGCCTTGTCAGGTCGTGTGTCCTTGTTTTCTTGATAATAACACTGTCCAAGTTGTCCTTGATAAATAAAGGTCCATGCAGGAAAGACCTAAAAATTTTAAAGGAATAAACATAACCAACGAACTTTCACTTGAGCTAAATGTAAAATAATATAAATTTGAAGACAGGAATGATATTTGCACAATGGCTGGGAAACGAGAAGTATTCGAGAGAGGACAATGGGTGTCACAACAATGCCTGATTCGATGAATTCTTAATGAATTCTATTGTTTCATGAACAATGTTACAAGTTGTTGATTTTAAGTTTACGGGATTCATAAACTCCACTCTAGACCTAAGAAATACAAAATGGTTAACTATTAAAAAAATATGTAGAGCGATAAGAATCCCAGCAAAATATTTGCATCAATTTTTAAAATCATACCTATTTGGTTGGGTTAGGAGAGAAGCAGAGTAGTGGATGTTGAGCGTCATATTGCGCAATAAAAAAAGTGGGGGCCCTTTTTTTAAACCAGACTAGTCGGTCGCAAGACGATATTTTTTTTCCTTACTTCCCTAAACTAAAGGTAGAGAAAACTAAGCGCCACTTGTCACGGTCACAACATACCTCTTTCGCTTCTTCGGCATTCATCAAGCTCTTCACGTACGCAGCTTAAATCTCATCAAAGTAAATTTAATAATATAATTCAACCCATTTTAGTAGGTAGGGAGGGATTATAAAAACGTATACAGAATCGGAAAAAAGATATGAAAATGGCAATATTTGAACGTCTC
This sequence comes from Tinea semifulvella, assembly GCA_910589645.1. NCBI lineage: Eukaryota > Metazoa > Arthropoda > Insecta > Lepidoptera > Tineidae > Tinea > Tinea semifulvella. The sequence continues at coordinate 12,765,877 of OU342599.1, forward strand.
AACAAGAACGTTGCTTGGCTAGAACATTGTAGTATTTCCATACACATAGTATTGTCGGGCATTTCTTATGTTTGCAGTGGCCCCAAAATTTAGACCAACATCGAATTTTAAATATTAAGTATTAAAAATTACACGTTACACAAATAAAAACAAGGTATTGCCAGATCCTCTTTTACCCACAACTTTCGAATTATATATCTGACTCGTCATCTTTTTTCAAAAAATTTTTTAACATTCTCAAACAATCGGAGCATGCCTTTCCTTCTTTTTCTCTCTGTGTTTTCTAACATACCTATCCTTTAGCGCTTTACGTATGCGATCCTCCAAAGTGATATCCAACACAACGACCTGATTTCTACTGTATTAACCCTACTACATAAAGCAGGCAAGTTCATTACTAGTTCACTCCACATTTGTCGTGATATAGAGTAAATAATCTGGATTGAAGCCCTGTCAACCCGTATTATTTTTAAATAGCGTATACTGATGTCAAATATCTCGGTTCGGGGCACGAATAAATATATGCCGGAATTTTGTTCCTAAGTGTCAATGCGTGATATAACGGTGTCGTTTCCGGTGCATTTGGGTATTGCAAATAAACAGAGCTCATGGCCAGTCCTTAAAATTATGTATTTGGTTATTCTGAAGCGTTAAAGAGGTGTTCGCGAAACTCGATAAACTCCCTCGGGGTCTTAAGTGGAGGGTACACATGTAACTTCATTTTCGACCCCCCAAGCCGACCTTCACCTTCCAGATTCCACTATATTATATTAGCTTATTTTTAGATTCACAATATTGTTGCTAAGCCATACAAAAGTCTTTCTGACTTCAATATTCTATAACCCGAAAGTGAGTTTTGAGATATATATGTTGTTCTGTAGTTCTTTCTGTTTTGTTTCATATTGTAATTCTGCTATCGCTGAGTTTTCCTTGCTTATTTATTTTCCAGTCAGATTAAACATTTAACATTAAACAGGTCAGTGGACTAAGCAAGCAGGAGTGGAATCATTCAAAATAATTTAAATATTGACGTATCACAAATCCCTGTAATAGGTTTACGTGAGGATGACTTTGATTTTCTTGTTAGGCAACGCGATTGAATAAGATAGAGCGGGCATTGGTTGCCATTTTCATACAAAATGTTTGTTACATAGTTTAACTGACTCGAGGTTCTCTTGTCAAATTAGAACGTTTTTTAGCACGTAGGTCAGAATATTGTCGGTTTTGAAAGTGCACTTCTAACACGACCTTAACCGATAATGCTCTGTTATAGACTAATTAATTTTCCGACGATTGGCCTAGCCTTGAGCATACCGTCTTGTTATATATTTAATGTCTTTGTTTTTAGGCCGGCATAAAGGTAACGGCAAAAGGTTTTTTGTGACAAAGACAAGGTTACCTAAAGAAATACGTTTGACAGCTAGAGTACCTACTAGTTAATTAATGATGTCCCAACCTAATGCGCTACCAATTCCATTTCTTATAACCATCGATTATATATTTATTTTTATTTACATATGAAGATTTTTTGTCAAAAGTAAAATCAACTAATATATCTAATACTTACATATTAAATAAAATACATTTTATAGATCAGACATAATTATTTACTTTCATTTATTGTTGACATACGAGTACATCAACTATGACAATGCGTTTCTCATAGCAGAGGCCAAAGACGTATCAGTAACCAAGGACATATTACTAAAATAGTAAATTTTAGGTAAACTAAGTGTAATCTTAAATTAGCTTTATATGTTAAACAGTTTGTAATATCTTAGATAAATCTCATAGACATGAATCTCTGGCTAGTAAATCAAGGAATGGTGTGATCAGAACAAAGCAAATGATACGACAGAACGTGCTTGGAATATGTTACATTCATCGCCTCGGGGCTCATTCCATATAATATTGACATAAAACATAGTAATATTTAGGATTTTACTCGGAAAACAGATCTTTGTTAAGAGTATTCATTGAATAAAAAATACAAAACACTAAATCGTGTCCGCGCGGCATGGTGGCAGGAACGCTGGCAGGAACGCTGGCCGCATATACTCGTTAAATAGCTTTGCTGATTTTATGGTATAATAAAAAAATGGGTTGTAATTATCTGATGAAATAATTATATATCATTATTTATTAATATAATAATGTACATAGGCGAGAATATTACCGTATGATATTCTTTACCATCTGACCTGAAATTATTATAATGGGTGCAGAGTATCATCACGACCGTTTCCCTTTCGGGGTGGTCAGAAACCACGCTTATAAATAAGCGGATTCACATTTAGCCAACTTTACTGCCGGCCAATCATGACAAGTGGCAAGCTCGTCGACGTCTCCAGCGTACCAAACTCGAGAAATATCACAAATAAATTAAATATTAATTAAACGTATTTATTTATATTAATAAATATTTTTGTTTCCCGACCAGGAATCAAACCTGTACCTCCGAGTCTAAATCCACAAACTTAACCGCTAGACCACGGAGGCAGCTTGTGGGTGCAGAGTAAGAAATAAGAATAATAATAATAGTTTATATCAATCATAAATATACCATAGTAAGTATAAATAACATACCAATATGTAAAAATGTCATACGATATAATAAATACTTAATTATCTATGTCAAGATGTGGAAATTAGATGTCATTTTGTTTTTTTGAGAAAGTATGTAATTAATAAATGTTTGAATATATTTAAAGACGGAGCCTGTCTAATTGACAAAGGTAGCCTGTTCCATTGGCGAGCTGCAGAAACAGTAAGATAATCTGAATATCTGCTGGAAGAGTGAAGAGGAATTGAGAGTTGATTGTTGTGAGTAGAGCGAAGGGAGCGGGAGTGCGAGTCACGCAGGTACTCGAAACGATCACTAAGATAAGGGGGCAGTATGGGATTATTAAGAATGCCGTTAATGTTTCAAAACATGGACCATAATAAAAACTATATCAAATATTATGGAGACTATTGGAGATAACAAAATAGGACAGACTGAAAAATGAAACCACTTGCAGAGAATGAACAAAGGCATGGAACTCCTTTAAAATAAAATACATAGAGGACATCATAGAACACAGACTCTTAGATCTTCACTGTTGGAAATGGACCTTCCAGGAAATATATAAATTTCTGGACAATTTGGTCTACACTCCCCACACTGGACTGACAGTTTGGCGCTGGAGTGATATCAATTTATTAACGATTCCACAAGTATGGTGTTAGTGGAACTGGAACCGGCTTAACGTCCTTTCCGAGACACGAGAACGGTGGTGTTATAGTATGATAAATGTACAATTTAATACATGCACAATAAAAAGTGGTAACTCGTCAACCCGTCTGGCCAGGCGTGACAAGTGTAGCCCAAATTTTCCAGTTAGTTCAGGAAGGCCCATCTCCAGCTTGGAAATCTAGGACTCTGTGTTCTAGGGGTTCTAACAATGACATCACTTGCGTTTCATATCAGTTTGACAGTTGACAGATTAAGGGACCGACGAGTTTATCACAAATAATTAGAATAAGAGAAGAGCAGCAATAAATAACGAGAGGAAAGATTCGTAGTTTCGAATTGCTCTCGAATTTCAATAAAGGTCAGGGAGGCCAATTCTATGAACAATCTGTAACCGTGCTCTCGCTTAATCAATCTATAGCAAAAGAGGGTTTGCACAATAAGTAAAGTCTTCCATACAATGATTCCATCTCCATTTAACCACAACTCTCTATAACACCATAAAATGCAGTCCCTTCAGTGTCGTTATATAGAGTTTACACTGTAGTTGTTTTAGTTAATTGGAGAAATTAAAAAAGAAAAAGAGAAAATGTGTTTAGCTATTTTACTCTTTCTAAAATTAGGTATATGAAAATATGTCCAAAATATCCGTAATTATAATTTCTAGAAGGTTAATGGACCTCATTTCTCAAAAATGAATTTTGACTTGTAAAATCTTTGTAAATATTGAATTTTGCGAGGAAGAGCGAGGCGAAAGCGTAAAACCTTCTTAATGTATAGTGCACTTTTTTAGAGAATAACGTTTTTTTTATCACGAACATAATGCCTAGCGGGATGGTCAGGAAATATTTTAAAAAGTAACGAATTCATATTTAGTTAACCTTACTGTCAGAGACGCTAAATGCAGTAGGCCTAACACCTAAGTCTAAGCTATGAGCGAATATATAAACCTAACAATATATAAATTATAGAGGTAGTGTAAAGATAGGAGTCTCACTGCCGGTGTAATACCCTAAGGCAGCGAGGGAATGGGGAAGATGGTAATCACGTCCAGGCGCGCAGGCTCACGGGACTGTGTCTAGTGGAGGCAGGCGGCTAGGGGTGATGGATCCTAACAGAGGTCGGGCAGGAATTGAAGGTGGTGGATACATGTTCGATCGAGCAGACTCACAAGATCGTACCTAGAAGAGGTAGCATGCAAAGGTGTCTCAGTCAACGTGTAGGAAACGAGACAAACAACGTAATGTTGCAATTTTTATTTACTGAATACTAAATTTCCACTTACACCGACAGCACACAGATACATTAATCTTTACTACGTTCAAATATATTAGCTGTAAGATTTGCGCTCTCAACAATTATGAGGGCTGCGAGGACACGAGGCATTTTTGTTCAGCTAAACGTTACTATAAGCTCATCGTGTCAAGTGGCAAGCTCGTCGATATCTCTATCGTAGAGAAGAGAAATGAGAGGAAATTAAATATTATTATGTACTTTACGCGTTTAAATCTACGGTCTTAACTTAAATCGCTGGCAAGAATCGGCCCCCTGGAGGATGCTCTCAATTTCTCATGACGACAAGGGTACCTCTGTCCATACTAGACCTATGACCTTCAAACTTATCCTATTATTCATATTTCTGTACTTGACATTGTAAAAAAGTAACGTATCATCACGACCGTAATATTAACACCACGCTTTTTAAAGAACTATCACGTTTGTAATTTAGGAATAGGAATGCCAAATATTTTGTCAGTAATGTCATTTTGTCTTGCCTTTACATATTGTATACCACTGGACCGATTTAGGTAATATTTATTTATATTTATATTATTAAAAAAACTCGTTTTTAACAATTCATGTAAAAATGCATATAAATATAACTGTGAATACTTATTAGCCCAAATTCCCATACAATATGAATGACCTTTGAGCACGACATGTGACTCTATGACCACCTGATTTTTTTGCTTATCATCACACAGGAGTAGCCACAGCAAACAGCTAGTTTAAATAACATTACCATATCCAGCTATCTATAGGTATTATATTTCAAAGTTAATTTATACTTCAAGTTAATTTATATTGGGACGGAAATTAAATTGACAAAATTTTCCTTCAAGGATCATATTCTAATTAGAAATTATCTTTCGGCCGTGTTTAATAAGGTTCCTAATATCTGCCTTAGAAATTAATTAAAACACGGGCGAACAAGTGTATACATAAGTGCGACTGTTTATACTCATTGCTTGCTCAGTCAGGTACGAGTATTCCTCAGTCAGGTAAAAAATCAAGATGATGGTTATTTTTTGTTTTTTTTTTAAATACTAGCACGACATGTGACCTTGCACCCACTTGGTAAGTGGCGCAAGGTCTATGAATGTTAGCAACTAGAATCAGACACTCATGACTGACATCTGTCCCTAACACTGGGCATGAGCAATTCAAGCCTGATCCCTTAGATAAGCTACAGGGTCTGGAAGCTGCAGGGATTCGAGAGTTCCAGAGTGGCATCGTCAATAATTCGAATTTCACAGTGAGAAATATTCTGGTGGCGGGTATAATTTTAATTTCTTCTACTCTGTTGCTATCTTTTATGTTCTTATGTTGTCTGTCTCTATCCTTTCTCTTCGAATAAATAAACAGCTCGCCCTGTAGAACAATACACGCTCTCAAAAAAAATCTCTGGAAAAACGCCTTTTGAGGTTTGAAGTGTTTACCGATAGAATACAGATTCCGAGGATCCCTTGACAGCTGGAAGGAATTGAATTGAATAGAAGAGTGGGACGACCCCCCGCCAGATGACCTAAGGAGGGTCGCTGGTGGGGGTTGGATGAGGGTTGCAAAAGACCGCGTGCAGAGGCGAGCCTTGGGGAAGGCCTATATCCAGCAGATGCTGATGATGATGATTAGCTAAGAAGTTATCCAAACGGCTGGAGACAGTAAGGCTGGCAATTATATTTGCCAACGTATTAGCCTCGCGAGACGAGAAATGTTGCCAGTCCCTTGGGACTATGGGAAGGGTAGTCTCTAGAGAACATTTTATTTATAGTTTATTTTTATTAGGTTTAGTTTATGTTCAATTCAATTAATTTATAACTCTTGTAGAGGGTTTAACACTTGCGTTTTTGTCTCGCTCGCACACTCAAAGTCTAAGTGTACCTTGTCAACTTTCTAGGAATTATAATTACGGTTATTTTGGACATAATTTCACTTTTATACACATATATTTTACGAAACAAAAATAAAATTAGACAGAGAAAAAATGCAAAAACATTTATATAAATAAATAAAATAAATATTCCATCTACGTTTAATGATAAATCGTATAATATTTTCTGAACGACATTTTTAAATTGGGTTATCAGGATTCATCGGAATTCCTTAGCTACGAATCGTCCGTCGTGAAATTTTCCGAAACATCCGAACAATTCCTCTCTCCGTCGAAGTTGGTCCGGAAATTGATGGCGATGAACCTTCCGGTCTGCCAAGTACATTGCCGACACAAACTTCCTATGGTTTCCATTAGTGCCAAAGACGTTAATATAAAGAAGATACATCCTAAATTTTAGGGCCAACGACAAAGCAAACTACGTTACTATCTACTGCTCGTTCTTTAGTCGCAGCATAACTATGTTATTCATTAAATTTTCCGAAAAGCAAAGTCATTATGTCAATTGATAACTTATGTATTTAAAAGAACAAGAAAGAAAGAAAGAAAATACCAAATTTATTGCGACAATTAAAATGGTTACAAAAAATAAGATAAATAAATCTAAAATGTATAAATGTAAGCCTATTCTATATACCGAAACATACATACAGGTGGGTGTGGAGATAAATAGGTGGTCAGCTCAGCATATGCACTGATTTTCAGCTGATGTTGGGTTAGGAAGGAACACTAAATGTGCAGTTAACATAGGTATATGTTTAACAAGTGAAAATAAAATAAATAAACAAAATTTTAATTTTGTTCTATAATTATAATTAATTAAACTTTAATTTTACATTAAATATATATATATTATTTCTACAACTAGTAATTAATAGAAGATAATTTTAAGATCACCTAGCAGACTTGATTCTTTAAATTAATTTATTTTTTGGGGCCAACGAGAATTGGCGTCCCTATGTCATTAGTATATTTTGGTCAAATTATGGCATGTCAATGATAAGTACTATTATCCTTTCAATAGAAAGCATGAAATTGTATTTTAATTTTTCTTAGGAAAGATTTGTTTTATGTGAACTAGTTGTTACGGCTGTAGATTTGGAATTAGAGTACCTACCAGGTTTAAAAAAAAAATGTAAGTTATTTATTTTTGACTTTGTTACTAAAGTTACTAACCTCCTGTCTCTGTGTAAATGTCTTATTATTGTCGCCTTTTCGCCTATAAGTACTACTATATCGATTTCCATAAAATTTGGAAGATATGTTTCTTGAAACCGAGCGATGGCCACACTCGTATGCTCAACAAATTATAAAAACACGTTGTTAAATTTCTGGGAGATGAAAAAATCTACTGTAATGAAATTGTGGTTTATATTGTGCCATTAAATATCCAAGTATCATTGTTTAAGCTCCATATAATTAAATACAACAGCTAAAAAGCTTTCGGAGGATATTTTTTAACTTATTTAAATCTTCTCATTTCGTTTTTCAGCAATAAAAAATAATGGTAATGTTTGAAAAGGGGAAAGTCGATGGCAGAAGGATGCCTGGTAGGTGTATGATATGAACTGACCAGGTCAAAGCCCCTACATGAGTGCACTAGGAAGCTGCAGTCCTAGAGAAATAGCGACAGCTTGTTAAGCATATTTCTCGTATTATAAGATGGTGTCAAGTACTTACATTTTTTTTTTACATTTATTTGTTCCAATGATAATAAGAAAAATAAATTTAAAAAATATTTTAGTTGTGATGCCAATAATGAACGGGCAAAGCGCTTGCTGTCACGCAAAAACTTATTTAATCACGATTAAACAATCAAAAGCAAAACTAAAATAATTGTTTAATAATAATTGAAATGATTAGTCAAGGCTTTTGTAACGAAGTGGCTGTAATTTGTTTAGGATTAATAAATTCTTTGAATTTCAGACAAATTGTTACCCAAACAAAGCTTGGAATTTCAAACAATAAATTATATCTCAAGTAACAAAGTTATTATTAATCGTAGCCGAATAATTCCGGAACAGGTCACGTGGTGGCCCGAAATACGAAAAGCAACCATTGTTCATTTTATTATTTTAATAACATGCCTTATAAATATCAAATTATAAACACACACATCAACACAGCCGCTAGAGGTCCAGAACATAGAGTCCTATAGCAGTCCTATAGTGGAGGACTACTGGAGATAAGGATTCGAAAACATATTTCTGAAAAATCGTTTTATTTTGTGCGAAGATCAATGTTGGTCCCAAACTATGTATTGATTGTCTGAACTTGTATATACTATAGATGTACATATATGTCCATGACTATTATATTTTTAGTTGAATAACTTTTTGTTATTGTTTGTAGATTTTGCAATAGCTTTACTTCACCGTTGAACCAATTATTAAAATAATTGGTTTTTAACACTTTGAAATATTAATTTTAAAATATTACACCATCTTCACCACTATTCCAGCTTGAAGAAGATTATTAGGGTCTTAGTGACTTAGGGGTACTAGTGTCACAGGGGTATAAGTGGCACATGGGTCTTTGTGACACAGGGGTCTTAGTGACACAGGGGTATTAGTAGCACTGGGGTCTTAGTGGCACAGGGGTCTTGTTTACCTGCCATTTTGTGGGGAGGGTGTGGCAGCCCGTTCTCCTTGCACGAGGAACAGAGACCCTCGGTCAGCGTCCAGCAGGATGGACACGTTCTGTAGGATCTTGTGACAAAGGACTCGAACTTCCAACTCGTTACATATGTCTTTCACCTGGAACAATATTAATTATTTAAAACTTTATTGCACAAAGGCGTGATATATGTACATTATTATTATTTTATTTTTTTTGTTTTATACATTTATAAATTATCTGACATATGTATATCATTTCTATACATCATAATTATTAAGTATTTAGAATGTAAACTGACACGGCCTCTTTACAGCCACGATCTTATTTAAGTAGTTTCTAAGTTAGTTAGTTTTACTTGCTTGTAGCAATAATGTTGTGCATAGCATACATAAATATGGATTATTGCCTGTTTACGATCCAACCATTATTACCACTTTGATTAGTACATATGTTGTAAAAATTGTATTGATTTTATTAGTTCTGACTGTATCCAAGTTGTTTTGAGAGAACCAATGGAAATAAATTATTTTGATTCTGATTGATTTTTATAATGTCGCTAGAGATTCTCTGCCTGCCGCCGGACATTTTAAAGTTCGAAAACATTTTTATGTAAGGTAGGTGCGATATACTCGTATCAATTAAAAATTATATAGTGTATAGAATAAAAAATAATAATATTGGGTACTTATTAATATTAATTTATTATTGTTGTAACATATTATGGGTTAAGGATGTCTTATACAATAAAGAATTAGAAATTTGAGTTTGAGAAATTTAGCACATTTGTGTTATTAAATAATTAACAATCGTGACATTATTAATATAACTTCAATATTCTGCAGACTAACGAAATTGTTAACTTTTATTTGAATTATTTAAACCTTTCTTATATATTAATGAGATTTTTAAAAGCCAAAGTTAATCCCCTATCTTGATTGTATTATGCGAACAAACTCCAGCGAGAGAGACTTAAGGCTCGGCTTCACTGACCAGATAACCAACACCCATTGACTTGATATGACTGGGCATTTTAAATTTATTTTTGCGAATGTGTAGCACTGCCTCCGTGGTCTAGCTGTTAAGTCCGTGGATTTAGACTCGGAGATACCGGGTTCGATTCCTGGTCGGGACACAAAATAAAAATATTTATTAATGTAAATAAATACATTAAAATAATATTTAATTTATTTGTGATATTTCTCGAGTTTGGTACGCTGGATACATCGATCTTGTCATGATTGGCCTATAGTAAAGTTGGCTAAATGTGAATCCGCTTATTTATAAGCATGGTTTCTGACCACCGGAAAGGGAAACGGTCGTGATGATACTTAACTTTACTAAAATATGTAGTTTTCGTATAAGGCCTATAAAAAAAATAGTCAGTAGGAACTTTCATCAGCTGATGAAATTTGACACTGACATTTTTTTTAAAACTCTGACTTACCCAGTGTCGACTTGGCGCTGTGAGCAAACGCATTGAGTTTTGAAGTAATAAATTTCAAAGTCGATCGCGGCCAAAATACCACGTCTGTCAAAATAAAGAGTGACTGAGGTGACTGATGACTGAATATACTTTTTTTTAAGATTATATTTATTTATTCGATAAAAATATTTATAAAACCAAATTAATATTAATACTAAGGATAGGGATATAAGTCCCGTCCGCGTGAAATGGTGGCAAGAACGCTGGCTGCTATTCCCATTTTTCAAAATACTGCCATCGAATTAATCCTTAAGTACTAGAGATAATAATATTAATATTTTAAAAATTTTGCACACCTAAGCTATTTAAAATTAAGGGTATTTTTTACTTAAATTGTAATCTTGGTAGAATAATTTATCTAAAAATGTATTACTAATAAATTAATTAAATACAATTTAGCTAAATACAAGATGAATGATGTCTTTTGATTTGAATTTGAATGCAAGATTCAAGAAAACTCTGCACGGCTGCAGTCAGTTAAATGTTGTCATTCATTTTGATTTGAGACTACAACGCTACTCGTTGGGGTTTGGGAACGTCACTACGACGGCTGTCACTTTTTGCCCATTTTGCGCTTTGATTTAAGTTGTAAAGTATTTTGTTAAATATATCTACTTATTATATTCATAAACCTGTTTTATTTATTAGTACGTAGGTTGAATAAGTTAATTATAACCCTGGTCCTTAAACATAAGTCAAAGGAGACGTGTTTGTATGCAGTACGAGAGGAGAAAACTTAGTTAATTCGATAAAAAAAACTAAATCCTATGCTACTACAATAAAAACAAATATTAAGTTACCTACTAACAAGTTATCTCATTGGTTCTCATCATCATCATCAGTTTCCCTAGAACACTTCTTACACCTCCACTGCTACAGTAGAGTGTTATGGGTTTCACGAATAACGAAACGTAACCGCTATCCATTTTCAAACAACGTTGTGAAAACTATCTACTTTTAATAAATATCTACTTCAAGTACACGTACGTCGAGTGGTTAAAACAAATATACTATTATATGTCGTTATCTAACGTATGCATACTACACAAAAAGATGTTTCTAAATGTCAAGGTTAGTTCCGTGTAACTTTCTTACGCAACGCAATACTTCGCAGTCTGTCGGTTGCGAGTTGCTACAAAGCTAGTAGTCAAGTAGCGTTATGAAAAGTAGATAGTTTTATTTAGCTAGAAATCGAGCGTCGTGAACCTCGGTAGACGTTTTAGTAACTATCAGTTATAGTTACATAGTACCTACTAGATTGGCCTACTTTGGCCACAATGGCCAAACGGTTATGTGTTTTCAAATTAGGCACATCATTTATTAAAGCTATGACACATATTTTTAATTTGAAGATATTTAAATTTCTCTAGATAATTTCGAATATAAGTTTCTTTAGTAGTAGCAAATAGTAATATTAATCTACGATGAATATAAAACGGATATAATGTATATTACACAACGTGAGAATTCTTGAATTAATTTCCGCAACGAAGGAAATTGGTTCGGAAATTAATAACAGTACCCAATAGTAACAGAATGTATACAAGACTGTAGCTACTGGGTGCAATGTAGTTTTTCACGGACAATCCGCTGTCGTAATCACATTTTTGACACGCCTATTGAGCCTTGCAATGCGAGTAACTATTGTCTTCCAGTCGCGCAAGAAATCGGGAGAAACTCGCTCCTCTGAAATATGCTATGTGTGGAACGTCTGTCACAATGTTTTAGCCGCAGGCCAAATGTAATAAACATTATTAATTAATTTCAATTCCGACCTTAGCCCGGTTTATCCACTGCCACCGTCACCGGGACGTTATATCACTTCTGCTACATCGGCGCCGTCATTTCGTTCTTCGTTCCGATGTCGGCAGCGGTGGAATCCTGGAGCCTAATTCTTCTTAGTATTTCTATTTCAATGTTTTTACCGAATAGTACTTCACAGACGCAATGTCACGCGATTCGATTTTGTTTTACACCAAAAAGGCTCTAATTGGAAAAGGGGAATTTTTATTGTTACATCTGCTAAAGAAAATTTTCATTCTAGAAGAGGGTACATTAATTAATTTAGGGGCGCCTAAAGACATATTAGGTTGTCGTTATTACATTTTATGGAGCCATTAAAAATAAGCATACTTTTGATCATGTTATTTTATGTCACAATTTCACGATCCACTCAGCTTTAGTAAATTAAAAAAATATTTTAATGCGACATTTTCCAACGAAAGATTTAATTATGTTTATGCATACAACTTTATTTATTTATACAAACACGACAGGCCTATGGCTGACAGACTACCACTGTGCCTATATAGATATGTATTTAAATCGTTATTTTATTTAGTTATAATTTTTTTACTCTATAAATATCTGTATCAATCCCTGCTCACATCTCCTCCAAGTAAGCAGCATGCATGTGCAATATTTAAGGCAGGTAAGTTGCGGCCACAACATATACCGCCAGTTGTATTAGATGGTACTGAGCTTCTGATCGTAAAGTTTTTAAATATTTGGGCCATATGGTTACAGAAGATCTGAATGACGATATGGACATTGAGAGGGAACGCAGAGCGTTGGCGGTACGGGGGAACATGCTCGCACGCAGATTTGCACAATGTTCAGATGGTGTTAAAAAATCACGCTTTTTAAAGCGTACTGCACGTCTTTCTACACCAGCAGTCTGTGGGTGAGATACTCTGGTCGGGCCTACAACGCTCTGCGCGTCCAATATAATAATATCTTCAGAATGCTGATGGGACTGCCTCGACGCAGCAGTGCATCGGGCATTTTTGCGGAGGCTCGTTTGGATGGATTTCCGGCCATCATCCGCAAAAAGGCAGCGTCGATACTGCATAGAGTAAGAGGTAGTGACAACGGCATTCTGAAGATGATATCGTCGCGTTTTGACAGCGCTTTTGTTAAGCGCTGGATTGGAGTTGTAACTGGGAACGCGTAAATCTGTATGCAGCGTTTGCGTTACCCAATGTTATGGGGCTGTGACTTAATGTCACACACAATAAACAATAATTATTATATTTGCATTGTTTTAATTTTTGATTAATGTGTATTTCTACTAACATAGTTAAAGTTAAATTGTTACTAACATATATGGATCAAGTCCGAAATAAATGAATTATTATTAATAAAGATTTTTTCTATCTATCTATGCCAAATAAGGCATATTTTTACATATCTTCACGCAGCTTCGAATTTCATTAACAGTCTTATTTTTCATACATACCCAGGGATTAGGGTCGTGAAGATAAGATGGCTGTATCTTAAAAACAATCCATTACCGTTATGTACATTAAGTGATTAATTATCGACAATCCAGAACCCAACATGATCGCCTATATAAATGTTCGGCTCAACTGTTGACCTTTATTTACAGACCAGGCATTTTATTAGATCTTTTTATTCTCAGAATTGACTTGCTGAGTCTTTTTAATCGTCCTCATTGAACGCAGGCTTGCACGAATTTTGTTCACGCGTAATGGCGATCAAACGTATTACTCCAGGGGTATACGCGGAGACATTATTTACTTGATTGCCATTTTACAGCCACGAATATTAATTAACATTATTGCTATTAGAATATAAGATGACACGGTCCATTTACAGCTATGAACTTATGTTTAATTGACATATCATTATTATTAGATTATAAGATGACACGTCTTTTTATTATTATTATTATTTTTTGTTTTATAAATTTATAAATTATCTGACATATGTATATAATTTCTGTACATCATTATTAAGTATTTAGAATGTAAACTGACACGCCCTCTTTACAGCCACGATTTTATTTAAGTAGTTTCTAAGTTAGTTAGTTTTACTTGCTTGTAGCAATAATGTTGTGCATAACATATAAATTATTACCGCTTTGTTTAGTAAGTACCTACATATGTTTTAATAATTGTATTGATTTTATTAGTTCTGACTGTATTCGATGACAACTTTGTTGGAAATAAACTATTTTGATTTGATTTGATGGTCTGAAGTACGAGTAAAAATGTCCTAGAAAAGCAAAGTTCTCATAAAAGATTATGCTTAACGGTGAGCCTCAGCTCCTTGCACCTGGTGGTAAGTGGCGCGCGAGGTCCACGAATGTTAGCTACTGGAATCAGACACTCATAACTAACATCAGTCCCTAACACTATTTCGTCTTGACTGGGCATGACGGCAATTCGAGCCTGATCCCGAAACGTGCGGATACACTCTACAGCGTTTATCGGCACGAACGGTGGACCCTTCCCCGCCCCGATAGACTGGGCAAATTATTTATTAGTTCTCCAACAAAATCAACAATATTTCAATTTCTGAGTACATACATACATAATTAACATAATAAATGTGATTTAATTAAATGAGAAGACGGCCTGCCCATAGTTACCATTGAGTATAAATTTAAAACTAGATCTTTACAATTACTTAAACATTTAAAACTTGTTCACAATATTGACTCTATTTTCTAAAGTCGGTAAAATATTTTTGTTCCGATCTTACGCATGGGCATAATAAAACAGAAATGCCCAGTTACATATAGCAGTCAAATACGCTCAAGTAATACGGCCAAGGTCGCTGTTGTCGGATGTCATTTATTACCAAAACAATTCGGACCTGCCATTCCTGACAGATTAAATTTCACAAACTTCCAGACATGGGTCTACATTACTCCGCAACTTAACATGCAGAAAACTCAAAGCTCATATCGCTTATCTACAAGTATTATATTAATAAAAGGGACCACCTTACACCCAAGCTTATTTCTTCACAGGCCCGAGGCGCTCGGCTAATATTGTATCGCGATATTAAGTAATAATACTTATTTATTAAAAACTTTATTGCACTTAGTACAAGGGGCAAGCTTCTTTTTTTTTTTATTACAGCGTCCTAGACCTCCACTGTTGGAAATGAGTCTTCCAGAAAATATATCTGGTGAATTTGGCCTACACTCGCCACGCTGGCGGGTTGGCGAAGATATAATGTCGAACTTTTCAACATACCAAGTTGGTATTAGTGGAAACGGGACTACGGCTTAACGTGCTCTCCTCCTCACGGGAACAACAAGTGTTTTAAATCTATGACAAATGTACGTAAGAAAAGTGAATTTCTCATTGGTACTGGAACTGCCTCCGTGGTTAAGTTAGTGGATTTAGACTCGGAGGTACCGGGTTCGATTCCTGGTCGGGACACATCATCATCATCATCATCACGACCGTTTCCCTTTCGGGGTGGTCAGACACCACTCTTATAGACTCGTCATATATTTTTTGTATATAAATAATAATATTTATTAATTTAAATAAATAAATTTAATTGATATTTCATTTATTTGTGACATTTCTCGAGTCATGATTGGCCGGCAGTAAAGTTGGCTAAATGTGAATCCGCTTGTTTATAAACGTGGTTTCTGAAAGTGGTGATGATACTTTACTTTTATATGCCGGAGGGGTTTGAACCGACCTTTGTAGGATTGAAAGGAAAGCGTTCTTACAGCCGAGCCACCCCCGCTCTTGTTGCCTTATTAATTATTATTAATTTCATAAACTTGGCCATTAATAATAAAAGTAATAAACCAAGTCACATGTTTCTCTTCATAGCGTCTAATCAGTAGTGCTGGTGTGTGCCATCTCAAAGCGTCTAATCAGTAGTGCTGGTGTGTGCCATCTCAAAGCGTCTAATCAGTAGTGCTGGTGTGTGCCATCTCAAAGCGTCTAATCAGTAGTGCTGGTGTGTGCCATCTCAAAGCGTCTAATCAGTAGTGCTGGTGTGTGCCATCTCAAAGCGTCTAATCAGTAGTGCTGGTGTGTGCCATCTCAAAGCGTCTAATCAGTAGTGCTGGTGTGTGCCATCTCAAAGCGTCTAATCAGTAGTGCTGGTGTGTGCCATCTCAAAGCGTCTAATCAGTAGTGCTGGTGTGTGCCATCTCAAAGCGTCTAATCAGTAGTGCTGGTGTGTGCCATCTCAATGCGCCAATTTAGATTCACTAGTATTTTAATTAATACTTGAGACTCTAACAGCTAATCAATTCGTACTCGTATAGTGATCATAATAGCAAAATGAACGCAAATGTTCAACAAGGTCCTATCTTCATAATTTCTGTAGTTAACTACGAGTAAGTACTGTGATATCTTTTCTACCGAAGATGTGCGTGGGATATGGGTGGCGCGCGTGGAATATTAGTGGCTAGTGTTGCCCAAAGCAAGACCACCAAGACTTAGCTAGTCTTGGTGGTCTTGCTTCAGAATAGGTGGTCTTGGTCTTGCACTCCTAATCTTGGTCTTGGTCTTGCGCAAGAGTCTCGCAAGACTTCTGCAAGACTCTTACTCTGACTCAATATTTTATTTTCCAATTGTACTAAGGAAATCTCTCTCTGCGATGTCTTTAGTGTACCAAACTTGAGAAATATCACAATAAATTAAATAATTTATTAATGACCAGGAATCGAACCCTGTACCTCCAAATTTAAATCTACGGAATTAAACGATAGACCTAAGAGGCAGTAGGTATAGGTAAGATTTAGGTATACTAAAATAAAAATATTTGCAAACGTGCTCTTCCAAGTTCAAAATCGTAATTTTTTTCCTTAGGAACAAAACAAAATTCAAAATTACGGACGCTAAGCAATTTTTTTTTTAAATCTAATCCCAAATAAAGTAAACACTAGCAAAATTTGGAAAAAAAGTCTGAGCAAGAGTCTTGCGAGGCTCTTGCGGAAGACCAAGACCAAGACTAGCGTAGTCTTGTGGATAGTCAAGACTAGGGAAATGCAACACTAGGGAAATTATATTAGCGGCGACTTTACTAGTATTTTCAATAATAGTTGATGCTATACAAGCTATTCATATTTTTTATTTCACATCACAATAGTAAAATAAATTGAACTGTTCAACAAAGACCCATCTTCATAATTTCTGTAGTTAACTAAGAACCGTGATATCTTTTCTACTGATGGATATGAGCGGCGTGCATGGCAAATTGGTGGCGCGCGGGGAATATGAGTGGCACGCGTGGAATATTAGTGGCGCGTGAGGAATATGAGTGCGCGTGAGGAATATGAGTACACGCAAGGAATATAATTGGCGCGCGAGGAATAGGAGTGTCTCGCATTGAAAATGAGGGAGAAATACACTTGTGGAAATGATGGCGTGCGAGGTAAATAAAAAAAATAACTGCTGTACTATTTCCATAGCTACGTTTATTTTGACATATAATGCATTTTTGTTCGAAACAAAACAACTTAATAAAGTCGATCGTTACGCGTTAGGACATCACTATATAATTAGTAGGTACTCGAGTTGTCAGTTGTAAAGTAATAAAATGTGTAATAAATAAAATAAATAAATGCAAATAGTATAGTGGCGCAGTTTATAAGAAAACAGCCGAAAAAAATAGCATTCATTAGTCGGAAATAAATAAGATTTTATTTATGGAACTGTTAGTGTATATCATTCGTTACTTGATCCTAAAAATCCCTTGCCCATGTCCCGTCAGTGAACGCTGGGCCTTAGTGGATGCGTGGTACAACTGTAGGCACTGAGTTTATCAAGCGGGTGTACCGTAGACATATATCACAAAAAAGCACTTTATACAACGTCGTTATTAGAAATAGTGGCCCCAAAATTTTCAATTTATCGTTTTAAAGTTATATTGAATTACGATGTAACATCAGGACGTAATCTGTCAGAAAGTAAAAAGTAAAGTTTGGGGATCGAGTTCACATTTAGATTATTTTCCGAGCCGG
The DNA here is from genome assembly GCA_910589645.1 of Tinea semifulvella. Classification (NCBI taxonomy): domain Eukaryota; kingdom Metazoa; phylum Arthropoda; class Insecta; order Lepidoptera; family Tineidae; genus Tinea; species Tinea semifulvella. The sequence goes on from OU342599.1 coordinate 12,784,130, forward strand.
AAATTTTATATAGCCCAATCAAAAGATCGTCGATGCCTTTAGCATATCAAACTCGTTTACAAATAAATTTTGTGTTCGAACGCGTTACCTCGAATGATCTTTTTAAGATCATCCGTAAGGTATTACGTGGTCTGCACTCCAGAACCCCTTTACACTATCGTGCGTCTGTTCTATGACAGATGTGTTCGGCTCATTTAAGCCATTCGACAGGTGGTAGGCGGACTGATATGTTGTGACTGTCGGGGAAGTATCCACCGTTCGTGCCGATAAACCTAGTAAAGTGTATCCACATTTCGGGATCAGGCTCGAATTGCAGTCATGCCCGGTCAAGCCGGCAAAGTGTCAGGGTGTCATAGTGTAAAATTCTTATTATAGTATAAGTAACCAATCCTTACTATTTAACTATTTAATTGTTTTCGTATTGTTATTATCTTTTTTTTAATGAAAAATTTTTTTTTCCCATTATTTACAAACGTAGTGTACAATGAACACGGGCGAACTTGATTCTCTACCAGCTAACATTGTGATGGTAAAAAGTGAGGTAATAGAGTGATTGAGATAAGAAATAAAAAATAAAAACCTACCTACGTACAAAGTTATTAAAAATTGGTATTCAGCCTTCATCTGGAAACATCTCTACCAATAGTGAGCCCAGGACGACTAAACATATTATTACATTTTTAGGTTCTATTGAAATTTAACTAAGGTAGGTATTTATAATAAGATGTAAGTGCCTATATTTGTTGTTATTAATGTTTCTATGACAGTATAGTTTAAATTGCACTATTTAGGCAAGACAAATATTAAAAGGTCACGTTATTTATGATCACCAAAAGTTATTAATTTTATGATACTATACTATACTATCCCTGAAGGGTCGTCTTTAGAGGACATTTTTTACTTATAGTTTATTTTTATTATGTTTAGTTTATTTAAATTTTTACTTTAAAGTAGTTTTAATTATATAATAATCTCAATTTAAAAAAAATATTTTATTTTATTAATTAAATTATTTTGTGTAGAATTTTATATAAATTATTGACTTAACCAAATTCCGGCGAAAATATGGTATACAAAGAATTAAAAACATTCTTGTTCTGTATCGTGGGTATCATGGGTCCATTTGGCAATGGGTCCAAATCACGATTAACTCGAATGGGGCCATTCCACAGAGGCGTGTCCATAAATTTACCTTATGTCTACGGGTTGTGTTTACATTTAATTATCAAGCGGGGCCGACACTTATCGGTATTGACCTCCGTACACGGGAGTTACTCATACACACACACACACACTAACACAAATATACACACTAGCACACAGAAACTCATTCAATAAGGAAAACTAACTCTTGACTACTAAAATTATAAGCTATAATGCAGATACTCGTAGACATGCTTATTACTAGCACGAAAGCATGCTATTATTAAGCAAACGTAGTAGCAGGTGATCAAAAATCTACAGTCGATCGATCTTAAGCAAGCCACCGGCAACGCAAAGGGGACGTGCTCTGAGCGTGCCTGTACGGGTTAGCTTATTAGCATGGTCGTTTTGGTGTAGTACCAGTAATATTAAAGAGGTGGTGATGTGGTTCTAACCCCGGCATGTACTATTCAGAAATACAATTTATTATGTACATTTGTCATAGATTACAAAAACTCTACAGCTTCCGTGCCTCAAAGAGCATGCTAAACCGTCGGTCCTGTTTCCACTAACACTAACTTGTGGAATCGTTAATAAAGTAAAGAGCGTGTTCTACCGGCTATACTATGGTGAGTGCTCCGAAGAACTCTATAACCTAATCCCTCCCTCTCCATTCCGCAACCGAACCACACGCACAGGTCAGAATATGCACCCACATACCGTAGTCACCATCACTTCGCGTACATATAAATTTGGGGACTCATACATCTGTCGTACGATAAAGATGTGGAATGCTCTTCCAGCCTCTGTGTTTCCACTTTCCTATAATTTGGAGTCCTTGAAGCGAAGTGTGAAAAAGCATCTAGTCAAGCCGGCATAGTGTTAGGGACTGATGGCAGTTACGAGTATCTGACTTCAGTTGCTAACATTCATGGACCTTGCGCGCCACTTACCATCAGGTGAGCCCAAGGTCACATGTCGTGCAAGTATAAAAAAAAAAATAAAAAAAAATATATTCTGGAAGGCACATCTCCAGCAGCGGAGGTCTAGGACGCTGTGTTCTAGGGGCTGTAATGATGATAATTATCTATGGATTTGATCTCAATTCGCAATATTTATTTTCAAGTAAAATTATTGTATTTTAATCTATACGGGTAGTAGTGCCACTATTATATCTTTAAAACTGTACATATGAACCATTGTATAGATTTATATAATGAATATTTTTATATACAGTTTAGTTTTTAGTTTTATTTTATATAGTTTTATTAGCGTTATGTAAAATTTAATCATATTTGTAAAGCATTGAGAAAATCGTTTATCAAAACGATTCGATTTATTTATTCAAAGTTTTGGACATGTTTTTGTAGAACGTTAATGTCACGATTAAATGTTATTTTAACTTTCGTAACGACTAAACTTTGGCACAAAAGTTTAGCAACACAAAAATTACAAATAATACAAATGTTCCTCCAAATATTTCTTTTGATACAAGTGTGACTACAAAAACTTTTATGTAAATAGAACTTTTGAATGAGGCTCTCCTGTTCCAAAAGTGCGGGTAGACTTTCCCGCCACGGCTCCCTTAACGATACTATTAAAAGGGCTCTAGCCACCATCGAGGTTCCAGCTCTTCTAGAACCTGTTGGAGTTATCCGAGATGTTGGCAAGAGACGTTGGTCCCCTGGTAACGAGGAAGTGCTCTGATTTGGGACGCCACGTGCGTCGACACCCTCGCCGCGTCGCATCTCAGGGGGACAGAGAGGAAAATAAAGCAAGCGGAGCAAGTATATTAAAAGATTACATATTTGTGCCGTTTGCTGTAGAAACTCTGAGCCCATGGCTCCAAGCTAAAACAGTTTTTAAAAGATATAACACCGCGTCTTGTCGTCTCCTCCGGTGACAAGAGGGCTGGCTCTTCCTTCGCCCAAAGAACCAGTATTGCAGCCAACGTTGTTGCCACCATTCCACGCGGACAGGCCTTATATCCTATCCTTAGTATTTATATTTATTTTATATTTTGTAAATATTTTTTTCGAATAAAAGTTATAAAAAATAATAATAATTTAGATTTTAAATTTTTTTTTACAATCTCCGAGGCAAAATCTTATTGATTTTATTTAAAAGATTGACGGCCGGTTGCAGAAAGGCTTCTTTTGAAATGTTTTTAACGACCTATGCCTATAAGCTGATATTGGCAAAAATAACAAGCTAATGACAAAATCAATAAAGAAAAGTTTTTTTCTTTTTGTTTTAGTTTATTTTTTATTAAAATAATATACCTATATAATAACTCACAGTAATACTTGTAGTGTATAGTAAAAATAACATTTATCATTAAAAGTATCCAAACAATATTTTTTTTATCACTACACAGCATAAGTATGGTCAATTAGTAAAATTATGGTTTAAAATATCAAAATCATTTAAATACCATTTTGAAGACGCTTTTTTCGTCGAGAAATCCAAGTGACTGGAGACTGGTACCACACTTTGAGTAACCTTTAATAGCAAAACGTGTTCAAAACTCAAAAAGCACTTACAAGTTCAAAAATGAGTTCCTTCTCGTCGAGTTGTCTGAGCTCGTGTCTGCTCCGTCGCTGGGGGCGGGCGGGGGTCACGTGGTACTGCGGGGGGTCAGCCAGGAAGGTGGGGGTCCCGTCTACGGTGGTCACCAACGGCTTCAGGAGACCGCCCCTCTCGAACTCGTGCGCCGAAATCTTCCTGCCAACCACCAACATTAGTTAATAATAATAATATAGGCGTGGACTAAAGGGCCTTAGTCTATTAAAATTACGTGAGTATATAGGCCCCAAAAACAAGTAATGACGTACAGTCAGCAAAATAGTGGACCGTCTCATCATCAGCCTGTGACTCTCCACTGCTGATCTTAGCTCCAAGGCTCGCCACTGCACGTCAACACTTATCCAAACATCGACCTTCTTTAGTTCATCTGTCTATCTGGGGGAGGCCTGCGTCCTCCTGTAAGTAGTCTCCACTCTAGAATAGAATGTAAGCATACGGGGTGCCCCATCGGTCGTCGGTTCTTTTATTTATTTTATTTTATTTTATTATGGCACAAACAGTCATTACAAATGAAGTTATATAATTTAAAAATAATACATAAAAGAAGACCTTTAGGGCCAATAGTTAAACAAATTGTAAGCAGTTAATTATGAATATTGAACATTAAATTAAGACAATATTTAAAAATTTAAAAGAAAGAAACAACAAGGTATGATATAGTAATAACAAGTAAGTTAAACAGTTACAGTTTTAATTTTATTTTGGATAAGTCTCTTAAAGGTGGCTGGTGAGGTATTAAATATATCTATTTCAGAAAAATGGTTATTATACAATGTAAGAGAGCGAATTATAAACCTATTTCTAGTGTAGTTATTTAGGGCTCGCGGTGGAACAAAAATATTAGCATAACTATGTTGAAGTTTCTTATTTCGTGGTATACGAATAAGCAAACGTGAACGGGCTACGAATGGAATTCTTTTTAGGATATCAGGGCAATTAATTTTGTTATTAAGTATTTTATGTAAGAAACACATGTCAAATTGAATTCGTCGATGACGAAGAGATGTCAACCCATAGGTCCCCAACAAATCATCATACTTGGACTTAGTTTCACCTTTACGGTAATTTAAAATCTTTAAGAATTTGGCTTGTATATTTTCAATTCTATCCATATGACACTGGTAGAAGGGATTCCAAATAATACAAGCAAAATCTAATACAGACCGAATAAATGCAAAATATAATATTTTTAAAGTTAAGGTATTTTTAAACGGTTTGGTGACTCTGTTTATGAAACCAAGGCTTTTAAACGGTTTGGTGACTCTGTTTATGAAACCAAGGCTTTTAAACGGTTTGGTGACTCTGTTTATGAAACCAAGGCTTTTAAAACCGCGTTGTATTATTTTGTCAATGTGCATATTAAAAGACAACTTGTCATCCATTATTATTCCAAGATCACGGGTGCTCTGAACCCTTTGAAGAGTGTAGTTGTTAAGTGTGTATCTAAACTGTATAGGGTTTTTTTTGCGAGTATAACTTACAATATGACATTTATCAGCATTCAAATATAATTGATTAAGTGAACAATAGTTGGCAAAAGCTGATAAAGCAGACTGCAAGCTAGAACAGTCATTTACATCAGTAACCGTCCTATAAATTTTTGTGTCATCTGCATACAGCAGATGACAGGTATCCCCAAGACAGTCACCAATGTCATTAACATAAATTGCAAATAATAATGGTCAAATGGTTCTGCGGCAGATGTGTCCGGCCCATTGCCCCATCGGTCGTCGGTTCTGCGGCAGATGTGTCCGGCCCATTGCCCCATCGGTCGTCGGTTCTGCGGCAGATGTGTCCGGCCCATTGCCCCATCGGTCGTCGGTTCTGCGGCAGATGTGTCCGGCCCATTGCCACGTTAGCTTTCTATGTTTGAAATGTCAGTGAGTTTGGTTCTCTGACGAATATCAACGTTTCGAATTTTATCCATCAGAGAAATACCAAGCATAAGCTGAACGACCTTGAATTTGTGAACCGTGTCCACGTCTCCGCTTCTTACGATTTTACATTAAAGGTTTCCAACATTGTGGTTTTGCTGAGTTTACATGACATATTTATATTTTTTTTTATAAAGATAACTTGGTCTATAGCTGTGACGGAAAGGTTTAGAATCCACGCCTAAATACAAAGTGTGCAGGATTCAATCATCATTAGCCTATGTCTCTCCATTACTGGATGTACGAGTAGGCCAAGAGCCTCGCCACTTAACGCGATCTCCTGCCACCCTCATCCATCGGTTCTGCGTCAGACGTGTCCACTTCAGCTTACAAAGTCAATATCGGTAACTTTGTTTCTCTAACGGATTTCAGGATCTAATACGTGTCAGCCGCAAGCCTGAGACACCATTCTTCTTATCCCTTACCCACACACGATGGACTCGGCACCCGCACGGTGAATCCATGGAATGCTTAGAAAATTGTCTTCCTTGGAAACTGATATACGGCGTTTTAATTGTTTCTAAAATGTGAAATGTACTTAAAAGTCTGAGTACCTATATTATGATTTGACAAAGATGATGATTGATGGCCATTATTATTATTATAACTTGAAATGAAATTACTTGAAAATTGATTTAGCGCAAATCTTGAAAATATAAAGAAATGCTGCTTCGACATGAATACAGAGAAATACACGTATTTCAAATTTCACCGCAGAAAACAGAAATCTGAGGAAAGTGGCACAAATTGATTGAACGATGTCAATAAAGATATGTACTCGTATTTTACCTTTGGTGGCTGAATTTTGACGCCCTTACATATACATATAAATACATTATTTATAAGTACAGCAGTTTTATAATAGAATTAACAGTACGATGGGCCCGTGGGGATCGGAACTAAAAGCTTTCTATAAAGAAATTGTTCCAAGGCTCATTGACGTCTCTGGTGACAATAGGGCTGGCAGTTTATTCTCCAAAAAATTAGGTATCTTAATTCAATGGGGAAATGCTGCTAGTGTATCAGGCACCATGCCACAAGGCAGCGATTTGGAGGGGTTTTTTTGTATTAAATTTTTATTTTCTATTTTTTTTTAGGTAAATTTAGATTTTGATTAATTTTGTTTATTTAATTTAAGGTTTTGTATGAATTAATAAATTGATTTCCTTAAGGCAATTTTTTAGTCATAACGGTGTATTACAGTAGACTTGCTAACTCCACAACAACCCGTTAAAATTATAAAAACTATTATGAATGCTCGCGAAAGTTTAAAAAGTTTAAGCTCCTTGTGTTATACATACCTACTGGTACATACATACATCCGGGAGTGGAGCTAATGAAGATGATTTGTTTTTTTTTTTGCAATAAAAGAGATTAAATATAAGATAGATGTGGCATTGGATGTTATTGGCATACGAAATAATTGTAACATTTTGTTCAGAAAATCTTCTTTGTGGTGTGTGAGGTAGGTACTGGGTTTGATTCCTGGTCGATTAAAAGACATCGACGAGGCTTCCCAATTGTAATAATGGATATGTGGCGGCACATAGAATGGTACCTGCACCACAAGGCTCACGGGTTCGATGACAATGGGGTGGTGTTACCATACGGGAACGACTCACTATGATGTGGGTTAAGTGGAATGACCTGGGAAGTAGTAGGGATACCACACTGGTCTGTCCTACTAACTCCCAATCCTAGATTCTGACTATAATTACGTTTTTGACATTAACTATTTAACAACTACCGAATAAGCAGTTTTACTCTTGAGAACTCCTAAATATTATATATAACTTATAAATATATATGTTTTTATATATATATTATAATTGTATTACCTGACAGGAGTGGTCGCCCCAGATCCGGAGCCAGCTCGGGAAGGTGAAGCGAGCTCCGCGCTGGGCGGGGTGGCATGCGACACCAGCCACGCGTCAACAACATGTCGCGTCGCTTTTCTGAAACAAATATTTTATTTATTTACTAGCTAAGTTGGTAACTACGAAAGAGTCCTAACTAAAAACTTAGTTAAGTAAATATTTCCTATGTAACATTTATACTTATGTCTCGTAAGTATTTTATTTTAATATATATATATAAGGTATATGTGTATATATGTAAATCTTTTTCGTAATATCAATATGAATGTGTTTAATATAAATAAAATTGCAGCACACTACCAAATGTTGGTTTATCAGTTATTTTGCACTTATTAATGTGTTAAAAAATGTAACTCTCATTCGGTCAAAAACTCAAACTGGCGCAATTCATTTTCCCAATGTTGGGTGGCATATTAATTGATGTAAGGCTTAAACTCTATCATTTGGCTTCAAAATTATCTGACCTCATAAAACTTGAAGTTTAACTTAGCTAACAAAGATGTGCAAGCCATAGATACAGCGTTAGGTCCAAAATAATTTAAACTAGGTAGTGGAGCTTTTACGTATCTAAACATATTTGTTTATTTATTCATTAAGAAAATCCAGAACAGCAATACATTTTACAAAGCAATACAATGAACAATTTACATGCCAAACGAAAGGATTTTAACCGTTTACAATATAATCTGATACACAAGTAACTTAACTGTATATTTTGAAATTAAGTTTTAACATAATAATATAATAAAATTTAACTACAAATATAAATATTAAATACCTACAACATACAAACATAAATAAATATGTAACCAAAAAAAAACATTTTATTATAACAAAATTTAATCGTTTCGTTAATTGATTACCATTGTTTATAAATTAAAAAAAAGGGGCGAAACTTTAATGGTCTAAATTTTAATAGCTCTAAGTCGTACAACAAAAATATATTGAAAATTGTATATTTATTGTACTTATAATGTAATTGTTTGTTTATAATAATGCACCCCGCAATCTTTTACCACACTCCCAAAGGTTAGCTGTTATAAAATGCCGAAAGGCATTAAGTTCGCCATTGTACATTACTTTTAAGTTGTATGTACAATAAAGAGTTTATATATAAATATAAATAAAATTTGGGTAAAATATGCCCAAGTTTTTAATATGAATTCAGTTAGTCCGAAACAATAATTCATGTATTATTTCATTACCTCGTATTATCGAGATAGTAATGAAATGAATGAGCTTAACGGCATTGTATTCGTAAAGACTGATCTAATCGACGTGAAAAATAAAAGAAATCGACCGACCAATAAAAACAAAAATATTAATAACATTAAACCAAATTTTAACATTAATCGTGTTCGCTCGGTGGCAAGAATTCTGCCTGCTGAATCGCTGTACTGACTATCTGAGCGAGAAAAAAGCCAGCCCTTTTGTCACCGGAGCCGTATTAGTGTACTTTCAATTACATGAATTATATTTTTTTCTTAGTGTATATTATAAATATATTACGTAGATGTATGATTGGTTATCGCCAACTGACATCAAAATACTGCGAGGTATGTTTTTTTTAGTAGAATCACTTTATTATGGGATCTATTTTCGCTTGAATTTGCAACATCTAGTAATAATGAAGATCCTTGTTGTTTAACTTAATTCTCAAGTCCGCAGTTTTGCCTAACAAGACCAAGAGATTAAAGGTTTCCCCTTTATCCAAAATTGTATTATCTTTTGGTACAGTTTTTAATTAATTTTTACGTTAATCGCGGTTAGTTGTTTAGTAGCGCTATACCGTTTCTTGAACCGCAATGAATTGACTAAATAGTGAATTTCTTTTTTTATTGTTTTCTCCTCTCCTCCTTAGTCGGTACCCCACTGTTGGGGATCGTGACTTCGTGGCAGTCCATCCACCAGCCGTTTCCAGTGGTTGCGGTCCTCGGCGCAGTGGATGGCTTGGTGTACTGGGATGTTTAGGTGGTCAGCTTTTTTGGGGCTTCTTTTACCGCTACTTTTCCCGTTACTAAGAGTTTTTACGGATTGTCAGCACCTCCTCTAACAATGTGGCCAAAATATTGCAAAATTCGGGTAAAGCTGACGGTAGAAACTCTCTGTCCCTTTGGATAGTATGAATTCTTCGAGCACCGAAACGTTAGTGCGTCGTGCGGTCCAATGGATTCAGAGCAAACGACACCACACCTCAAACGCATCAATTCTTGCTCTATCTCCGTACAAGAATATGGAAAATACGAGAGTTCTGACAATGTGGATTTTTGTTAGTCTTAATTGTTAGCGCCGGATAAATCTTCGGAACTAAGCATGAGCTTGTGCTTTCAAATGACAAAAGTATTACATGGAAAATGTAAGTACCAAATCACCTGACGATTTATTACAAAAAAAGGCATCCAATACATAACTATAAAGAGTGTAGATAGTCGCTATGAATAAAATAACTTAATTATCGGTTATTCGGTATCTGCTGCATGCGGCCCACGTTTTTGTTTATAAATAGTAAACTGCTTCCGTGGTCTAGCGGTTAAGACTTTAGCCAACTTTACTACAGGCCAATCATGACAGAGGCAAGCTCGTCGATGTCTCGAACGTACCAAACTCAGAAAATATCAAAATTGAATTAAATATTATGTTTAATTATTTATTTAAATTAATAATTATTGAATATTAGTGTCCCGACCATAATTGAACCCGGTTTCTCCGAGTCTAAATCCACGGAATTAACACTGGCTGATGATGTGGACGAAGATAAAATGATAATGTGCACACCTGCATGCATCATGAGGGCTACAATGAGCACAACATACGATGTTAAAAATCACTTGCCTTATGTGCGGTCCGGGCTTTTATTTATGACTCGCCATATTATACGTTGCTTGAGCATCGAATAACATTATTTTTATTTTTTTTCATTTAAAACTTTTTGTATAAATGACGACCGTCATCGCCTACCACCTATTTAGAGCATACTCGTTTAACCAGTATTTAATTATTTAAATGTAATATATATTATATTAGTTATTATTATAATTTAGTTTTTAGCTTTATTTCTCTAATTACCAATTATTTATTATCATTTATTAAATATAAATGTTTATAAAATTATTATAAATGCTAGCGGATAATATTTACTTTACGTTATCCAAATAATTTTGAAGTTTAGCGGTTAGGTTAAAAAACTTTAATATTTCGCTACCTGCAACTTTTACATCTTTTTTTCTGCATCTACACGATTGTGTTTTAATGTTCTGTTTATATATTTTTTTAGTAGAGTATTCATTCTTTTTTAAAATTTCACTTGTGTTTGTTTCTATCTGTGGAAACTTTTTAGTGAAGTGTATTTATGTCTACTAAAAATTAAGTAACCGTAAGTTTCCTAATAAAATATAATAAAAATATACAACTGCATCGACAATAATTAACTTAAATTAAGTTCCCGGTCTTAACCTCAAGTCAATACATTTGAGCGTCGATCGATCGTGTATCAACTGCTACGGGACATGACCGTAAATGCAATCAGGAAATTATAAATTACACAAGTTGTATAAACCTACATTATTTTTGATTTGTATGTTTTTTATTATTTTTTATTTTATTATGGTAACAAACAGTCACAATACTATTTATATAACAAACAATATACATATAATTAGACCTGGAGTACCAAAACTGTGAAAAAGAACTATACTTATTACATTTTCAAAATACAATTAAACCATAAAAGAAAGTAAAAATCACATTTAAGTCTAATCTCTATCGAATACTTAACTGTAATTATCTCACGGACTCTGCTCCTATACACTGGCTTAGAGCAAGCAATATGTCCACGTCAACCAAGCAATCATTATATACTGCTCGTCTTAAAAAGGTGTTTTTTGCATAATTTGTTCTGCTAAAGTCTTTAGAACGTGAGGTAAGTCGAGGCACTCTAAACGTGACATTGTCTAAAAGAGTAGGAGAGTTTATGTGATTATTCACTATTTAGTTATTATTATTATTACAGCTCTTACAGTCCAAGACCTTCACTGTTAGAGATGAGCTAGAAATTTCTGGAATTTTGGCCTACACTGGCCACGCTGCGCTTGGTCAGACGGGTTCGCGAGGAGGGTCTGATGTTAAGATAAATAAGATATTAAGAGCACGGTGAGTCCGTGGAATGCTTAGAAATTTGTCTTTTATTGCGACCTATCAATCTTGATACCTTTTCACACTTCGCTTAAAGTATTCCAGGAATGGGAAACACACTGGCTGGGAGAGCATTCCACATCTTCAGTATGCCACAGATGTATCATCATCATCATCATCAGCCTGTATCTCTCCACTGCAGGATGTAGGCCTCCCCTAAGGCTCGCCACTTAACGCGATCTTTCGCCACCCTTATCCGACCCCTACCAGCGATCTTCTTTAGGTCATCCGTCCATCTGGCGGGGGGTTGTCCCACTCTGCGTATTCCCGTCTCGAGACCTCCACTCTAAAACCCGTTTGCCCCATCGTTCGTCGGTTCTGCGGCAGATGTGTGCGGCCCATTGCACTTGCTAATTTTAAAAGCTAGGGCAGTAACTTTCGTTCTCTGACGAATATCAGACAGATGTAAGAGTCTCCAAATTTATATGTACGCGTAGGGATAGTGGCTACGGTATGGGGATACATATGTTGGCCTGTTCGTGTAGTTCGGTTGCGGAATAGAGAAGGGACAAGATTGTGGAGGTCCTCAGAACACGCTCAGTAGTATAACTTGTAGAACACGCTCAGGGAGGCCACATCTCGGCGAAGCTGAAGCGATTCGAGAGTTTTAGACACTGTAGTGGTGTAAGTGTAGTGTGTAAGGTACTTAGCGGAACTATCTCAGAGGTGAGAAGAGTATTCCTGTGCTTTATAAAGCATGTGAGCTGAGTGTGGGCGCAAAATAACGTTTAACCTTGTTCAATTTTCCCAGTTTTTTTGGAGGCTGATTTGAATGTAATGTGCATGACAGATCCGGTAGAGACGCGTGCGTTGTTTTACAAAATCATTGATACCAACTAACATATAGTTTCATAAATTAGTTTTCTAATTAAAGATATTGCACACAGCGGGTATAGTATACTGAGGTAAAGCACAGGCTTTTCCTAAAACTTAAAAGTATTTTAGAATCCCTCGTGATTAGTTCCACAAAGTTCTTCAGCTAGCAACATTGACTTAATACGAGAGGGTCTTGTAAAAAAATGCAATAATTTATTTACGCGTGGCAACAAAACAATTAACAAGTGACAAGCTCGAAGATGTCTCTAGTGTACCAATCTCGAGAAATTTTACAAATAAATTGAGAAATAGTTTTTTAATTGTAGTTCCTCTATGGTTAGACCTCGAGGTCACGGAAAAGATACACCGATTTTTACACGAAATCACGGCTTAATGTTCGTAATATCTTTTAAATTACCTATTAGGAGTATTTAGCTAAATTGTTAATCATATTTAATCGTTACGGTGTCATTAGCAAGGACGACACCAGTTCACACCAGAGGGCGTAGGCTTACACCACGTGATCTTTAACTGTTGCGGCGTGCGCTCCTTCCGCGTGTTAGAATAGTGAGTTTGATCACGGACAATGATTGTGGAAGGAATCAAAAGGAGAGTATGATACCAAGCCACAACAGTCCCTAACACAATGCGCGCTTGACTGGGCATGACGGCGATTCGAGCCTGATCCCGAAGTGGGGATACACTTTATTGGGATTATCGGCACAAACGGTGGTTACTTCCCCGCCCCTGCAGACTGGGTAAATTGCCACCATCAGTCCGTTTACCACCTATAAAATTTTTGATACCTGAGAAATTGCTGGGAAACTTTCTGGCATTGTATTGTGAAGCGATAGTTGAAAAGAAAATAATTTAGAGAAGGAGTATATCTTCTAAGAAATAAGAATTAAAAGAAGAAATAAGTTATGTACAATATAGGTTTATTCACAAAAAAAAAATAAGAGATGAGTAAAGTGGAGATGCAAAATCGGAGAGCACGGAGAATAGTCTTCGGGTCGTTAATGAAGGTCGACGGCGTTCCGGAGGCAAAGTCGGTGATGAGTTTTAGTATTGCCGACTTCGTAGACTCCCGGGTTTAGCGGTTGTAGGAGCGTAGAGGTGAGGCAGCATTGGTGGAGCGTACGTCTTCAAACGAGCGATGTAGTGTAAAGAATTCTTCGGTGATGTGAGGAGTTCAAGAGTCGGTGTAGCGATAGTAGACTTCTGAGTCCGAAACTTGAACGGTGCAGAGTGTAGAGTGAATCAATAGTAGTACATTATTTTAGTGCAACAAGTCATTTACCAATATCCAGACTACTATTTTTTTTTAACTCTAGGACCCGCGCAATGATATAAGTTAAAAGTGGCAACGTACCCGTAACTTAGTTCCAAGTCGAGTACCTTAACGAAGCGTCTCAACTACGTAAACTCACTTACGAATACCTGCTTCTCTCTGTGTACGAGTTACTTTATTTCTAGCTTTCTGTTTTATTGAGTTATTAGCCCAATTCTGTTTTCATTGTAGAAAGTAATCATTTAACGAACGGACACTGGTCAATCACAACCACTACTATGTTCATATGTACGTATATATTTTGATTTTGTAATTGTAAAATAATAAAAAATCAATGTAAAGGTTATAATCGGCTAAGCTTGCCGCGTATATTTGCCGCGCTATTGGAAAATACAATAAGTATAGATTTGGTCTGTTTTATGTTATCAGTGCCACTGGGAACACTTATCGGCAGTCAAAATGTCAGTGACAAAGCTCGGCTCGTCCTACACAATGCCATAAATCACCACCGCTTTTAAAAAATATTTATTTATTTATAAATCTTTAATGCGCAAAGACAAAGGCATATGAAATCCTATTGAACCAAAATAGGTAGATGAAAAATTGTGCAAATTTTTACTGGAATAGTTTTACGTGAATAAATATATTTCGAGTTTGCATTGAATCTGTACTATAAATATGAAAATATATATTCCAAAGATAACTAATTTATTTAGTGGGCGAAGAGTACGGCCACCCATTATAAAAACCCAGTATCTCACGAATAAAAATGTAGATTATTCTTTTTGAATGTAGAGATTTGATGGTTATACGTAAGGCAATGATGATTTTTGTAGATCTTGTTGTCGAACATTGATATGTAGCGACCGCTATAGTTGAATAATGATAACTTTACCAACTATAATCTGTTAATGGAATCCCTTAAATAATGGAAACTGTCAGTGTAAAACGCTAATAAAATTGGTATTCTCGTATAAAAGTTTTGACTGCAGACATCTAAAATATACTAGGTTACTTTTGTATTATCTTATGTTAAGACTAATATATGAGTCTGTTAATTGAAACAAACAACTTTTCCTATGAAACCATATGTCGGAAATACAATTATTTTTGGCTTCTCCATACAAATTGGCTATTTTAAAATTGACAGTTTTTCCCGACAAAACTTTTGTTTGTCTGTTAATATTAGTTGATAGAAAAACATATTAGTCTAACGTAAGATCATCAAAGTCGGGTTGACGTACAATCTTATTTTTAATCAATCTTCTTATGAATGATGTAAATGTTGTTAAAATAATTATCAACCTGCCGCCGCGGACAATAATTACGTTACGTTTTATCAATGATTTTGGACAGTAATTAACAGAATCAAGCATAATAGTTTTTTATAATTTTAACGGGTCTTTACGCGATTTACCTTAGAGACATATTTCTCCCGACGTTTCAGCCAAGTTGCATTAAGGTAAATCGCGTAAAGACCCGTTAAAATTATAAAAAAACTATTGTGAATGTGCGCGAAACTTTAAAAAGTTTAAGAATCAAGCATTTTAACAATCTAAAGCATTAAGGTGGAATGAGATAGAGCTGCAGTTACTAAGAAAACAAGGCACGGTACGAGCCCCACGATTGTGCGAAGACGAATGTCAGCAGCGAGGGTTGTTTAAATACAGTTACGAGCGCTGACAGGCAATGATTATTAAAAATATAGGTTGAATGACAAGCTCACAAGTAAAGTCTGTTAACAGATCATTGTACTGGGTATTTAAATTGGACCGCCTAAGGACTACATGAGGCTGTTGATTCTGATCACGTGCGATATGACCGACGCGCAGACCTCTACCAGATATCCTATTGGACTTGGAAATAAATCCCTTTCATGTATTGGTATGAATAAATTTGTCACGTCCAATAATAAGTAAATAGTCCATAATAAGTTAGGTAAATGTAGTAGTGTAGGCAGTGGGGCCCTGTACCCGATATATATATTTTTTAATAAGTTTAAGCGGTGTTAGCTCGGTTTTAAGAACATCGTTAGAGCCCCTAAAACACAGCTTCCTAGACCTTCACTGCTGGAGATGGGTTGTTCGTTGTGTTGGGATGAGTGTTCTGGGGCTCTGATGATGATGATGATGATGATGAATTTGAGTGAGAATTTTATTTAAAGATTTGTATGTAAAAAAGTCTCATTGACAAAATTATTGTAAAAACTAAGTTATTTTTTGTTCGTTTCGGAACGCGCATCAAATGATTATAAAATATACTTTTTTATTGTGTCATTTTTATATTAATATATATTTTAAGAAGTTGGAAAAAACATGGTCAATCCGGCCCTGGATCCCACTAATTCATAATAAAAAAATTAAAAAACGCAAAACGATGTTTCATTCAAATTCAAATTCAAAAAAAAAAAAAAAAAAAAAAAAAAAAAAAAAAAAAAAAAAAAAAAAAAAATTAAGTATAATATGTAGTTTATCAACCTTCTAGTTTCCGTAACACAAGCCTCGTAGCTTACCACGGAAACTAGATGGCGCTGTGTAACCTGTCTGAAAATATTTATTAAAAAAAAAAAATATTTATATTTCTCAAGTCTGGTTCCTAGAGACATCGACGAGCATTCCACTTATTGGCCTATTGTGAAATTGCCTAAATGTGACCTCGCGTAATTCGTGATCACCCTGCTAGAAATTATTGTCGTAACGATTATTTTTTTATTAAGCTTGGTCATCGTTGCAGCCCTTGCTGTCCGCGCTATAAGGTGGTCCAGCTTATCCATGCATCCTATCATCTTTGCTAGAAAGGAAATATTAATTAAGCTCAAAACATTAGATACCATTAAAATTAAAATAACTAAGTTCATTCATTAATCATGAATGAGTTACCTTACTGCCTCCGTCTAGCGGTTAAGTCCGAGGTTGGGACACAGCAATTTATTTGCGTTATTTCCCAAGTTTGGTACGCTGGAGACATCGACGAGTTTGCCACTTGTCATGATGAGCCTATAGTAAAGTTGGCTAAAAGTAAAGGTACTATATTTAAAAAAAATGCGTGTATTCTGACCACCCCGGAAGGGAGGTCGTGCTGATACTTTACTTTAGTTACCTTAAGAAGTAATCATGAACGAATTCCTGGTTCTCGTCGAGCCAGGCCTCCGTGCGGGCGCACTCCGCGTCATAGCAGGTCGGGGGGGGATGGCCACCCCCGCCCGCGCCCGCAGGCTCTTCGATGCTCCGCAACTGTAGGCCTGAAACAATACAACAAATACATGAGAAACGAGTGTCAAAAATGGTAAAAACTGTCAAAGTAGCACTTGCAATTAGTTATAATTTTGTCTCATTAGAAAAATCATTTTTAAATACGTAATTCCATAACTATAGTCTATTGGCGTTAAAAAACGTGAGTCATTGTTGTATACCGGTAACGCCCCTCAACCAATCAGGTCACAAAAAATAGAAAGCTAAGTTCACAGTGACTAGACTGACAAGATATTTGTAATAAAAATATGAATATGAAGTTAATAGATGATAATCATTCATTTAACATAATATTTTCAAATATAAATTGTTTTAATAGGCTTTTGAGAAAAAAATATTTTGTATTCGAAAACAAATAAAAAATATAATTAAATTAATTTTTTTAGCATTTTAATAAAAAATACTTTTTTTTTGTCGCAAGCCTCTCACCACTGTGAATACACATTTAACCTGCAGTTGTGCTGATGACTCAAAATTTTTAGAACGCGAATGAACTATAGGGCGTTTTACAGTACTGACGTACGAAGCAGAAGTGAGTACTGTGTCATTGCGTCTCGTACACAAGTATGTTTATTTTGTAAATAAAAAACCGCGCTTTTAATAAGTGGGTTAACATTTAGCCAACTTTAGTATAGGCCCATCATGACAAGTGGCAACCTCGTCGATGTCTCTAGCGTACCAAACTCGAGAAATAAATCACATATAAATTAAATAAATTATTATGTTTCGACCAGGCATCGAACATGTTGTATTTCTCCAGCCTGTGAACCGCGATGGGAAACCGCACAGTGTAGTTTGCAGTATACAAGTTCCATATTAAATTGTGTCTAGTGCGGTTTAGAAACGGATTCCCGCGGCCCGTGTAGTATGGCCCTTAGTCACATTGGTTAA
Organism: Tinea semifulvella; assembly: GCA_910589645.1. Classification (NCBI taxonomy): domain Eukaryota; kingdom Metazoa; phylum Arthropoda; class Insecta; order Lepidoptera; family Tineidae; genus Tinea; species Tinea semifulvella. The sequence continues at coordinate 12,802,110 of OU342599.1, forward strand.
TTTTAAGATAATAGCATCCAAAATGAGCGATCCGATTTTAAATTCCCATTGCGCAGCAATACAGAGCAGATTGAATGTGATATAAATTGTTCTGACAAATGATACGCCTCACTGCACTTAAAATTGCTCACTGTTTAATTATGGTGAAATTTCAAGTGTTCATTTTAATATTAAATATTTGTGATAAATAAGGCGATACTACAATACTGGCAGTAAGGAAATATCACAACTCTTTATCATGAAGAGAAGCATAATCACAGCCCTATGTACACAAGAGTCCTAAACCTCTATTGGATATATAGGTGGGATTTCCAGGAAGTGAAAAAGCATCTAGTCAAGCCGGCATAGTGTTAGGGACTGATGGCAGTTACGAGTATCTGACTTCAGTTGCTAACATTCATGGACCTTGCGCGCCACTTACCATCAGGTGGGCCCAAGGTCACATGTCGTGCTCGTATAAAAAATAAAAAGTACTCCTGGAGAATATAGAGGAACTCGTCACGCTGGCCAGAATTTTTAATGACAATTTATTAACGAATCCACAAGTTGGTATTAGTAGAACCAAGGCCGACGGCTTAACGTGCAAATGTTAAATGAACGTAAGAAAAGTGTATTTTCCAATGGTACATTTTGAACCGACCTTTTTAGGATACTACTAAGTCACTGCCGCTTCTAAGAAGTCATATGACAATACAAAAGATAATATACATATTTACAAAACCGATTTCCCGTGCATGTTAACTAAAAAATTACATCCAACCTCATCAACCTGTGCGCAGGCCCAATTCTCCAGAACTATCCAGGAGCTTAAATAATCATGCTTAGTTAAAATAGTTTTTGTTTTTAAATTAAATAATAAAATGTATTTATTGTACTAAAAAGTATAAATAATTAAAACTACTTAAATATAAACTAAACCTAATACAAAATAAACTATAAGTAAAAAATGGCCTCTACAGACGACCCTTCAGGGATAGACCCAAGAAGACTGGCAACATTTCACCTCTGTATAGCTAAGCTAATACGTTGGCAGAAATATTTGCCAGCTTTCCTGTCTCCAGACTTTTCCGTAAGCCGTTTGGACAACTCCTTCGCCAGACGCTTGGCTGAGTGTCCCCATGGGCCCATGGTCTCAACCCCAAACGGCGCAAATTCGTAACCTGTACTGAGGTTGGCGTATTTGCGCAGCTTGAGGTTCTCAGTAGAAACCGCCGCACTTCCCGTTTACATAGTTTAAGTTAAGTTTAAGTATGATCATGTCTCCAAATTTCGAATTCAGTTAAAATGGCTGAATATCCGCTTTCACCGGTCTGTCCATTTTCTCTCTTTACTTTATAACGTTCTCAATCACCCTAAAACACCTTCGTACCTAAAATCACGTTTTGAATTTCTCTCTGATACGCACAACTGCGCCCTTCGCTCCTCTCACAACAATCAGCTAAAGATTCCTTCGCATTCCTCTAGCAGATATTCAGATTCCTTCACTGTTGCTGTCGCTCGTCAGTGGAACAAGCTACCCCTGGCAATCAGGCGCGCACTGTCCTACAAGTTATTTAAAAACCTTCTAACCACATTATTTCTTAAGAAACAGAATGTATGTCTCTCGAATTAACGAAGATGTTTGGCATTATATATATATATTATTTATTTATATAGTGTATGTTTATATATGTATGTATTATATGGCATGTATGTGTATTGTTTTTTATATTGTGTACGTATATGTATTGTTGAGTGTTATAAATGCATAACTATGTTTATTTTAGTAATTTAAGTTATTTTTTGCCCTACTGATCCTTTTGTGATCCCCAAGGTTAGCTGGTGAAGATTACCATATGGTGTTATATGTACTAGTTAAGTGCAATAAAGTATTTAAATAAATAAATAGTTTAAGTTGGCTAAATGTAAATGTACTCGTATTTCTTTAAAGCGTGTTTTCGTAGAAGTCCGCAAGAGATTAGGGTCGTGATGATACTGTTGTTGAGAGGATTATGCCTACGAGACTCTGCATACCCTAACATACTTGTATGGACTCCGTTCTTCATACGAAAGACGCGATATAGCTAGGGTTGTCATCATGGCAATTATTCGTTTATTTATTTAAATAATTTAGGTACTGACAATATTCAGGCATTAACTCCAAACTGAATAGTTTTCGATTATTATAAAAATCTGTACAGTTGTATAAACCGTAAAGGGAATACACATAAACTTACAGACAAATAGACTATGTCCGTCCCTGGTCATATGTTAATCTCTGCCAATATTCATTAAAATCGGTTTACAAATTTAGGCGAAAGGGGGAAACAAAGATAATTATAAATTATGTAAATTAGGTTAGTACTAACATAGTTTCATAAGTTTGTTTGTTACTAACCGATTGAATGTGATTATTCTAAATAATAATAATAAAATGTTATTATTAAAAATATAAGTACCTAATAATTACAATAAAGAAACAAACTATTAGAAACACAATGCAATAGAATAAAAATATATTAATAAAATAAATATACATAATGTCATTAAGAAAAACATGTAAGAAGAACTAAATAAATAACATTAACCGTCAATCGTTGGCGCATTTTGTGTCGAAACTATAACAAATCTCGTAATAAACCATAACTATTTTTTTGGTTAGCAACAAAGTTTGTATTTGGTCAGACAACAAATGTTTGGACTTTAATAAATAAAAAGAAGTGTTTGTAATGCAAAATAAATATTTGTTCAGCAGGATTTTTTACAATTAGCAGAAAAAAAAACATAAGCTGCTTACGCGCGGTACGTGAGCATCAGTCCCTACCACTATGCCGGTCAAACTTTGATTAAACATGACTTACTAAATCCATATATTAATTAAGAAGTCCAGAAATTACATTAAATGATTTTAAAAGGTTTGCATGCTATATTTGCTAACCTGCGAGTAGTTGGTTCATTTTGGTTGACACATTTATGCGCTCATAAAAACACAAAAAATATTTGGTAGAATATGTGACGAGTAGCAACCCTAGAGTCGCTAAACACCTACGCCCTACTTAAACCCGCGTCCCTAAACGTTACTTTAAACACAACAGTACAAGCAATAAAGTGTTATTTTCTATAAAAAAAATATAAGTTTATTTAGGTCTATACATTCTTGTTACTGAATAAGAAATGTTTCTGAAGTATACCAAGCGACGTACAGTGATTCACCTAGAACATCCTATAGCTGGACGAAAGTCAATAAAGAATTTCTAAAAAAGCTTACTATACACGTAAGCGACAAACAACTCCCGCTCCATCATAATTACAGAAATTGTTTTGCATCTAATTAAAAAAAAATGACAATTGAGATATAAATAAGGAAAAATCATTTGAAATTATTTACTATTATTGCAAAAGCGTATTGAGTCCTTTTAAAAGTTTTTGTGATATTTAGAAGTTTATATAAAATTTACATTTTATAACATGTAGTTATCATTAATTTATAAAAAAAAACACAATGTTGTTTCATTTATTTTCCTGATTTATTAACTTGTTTAGAAAACAGGAACGGGTTCAGCTTTACGCAGTGGAAGTTGGTGCGAGAGGAGTTCCAGCAAAATCTTTGCATCACTTACTGAAATAATTGGGCCTAAGCAGGTCTGCAGGAGATACATTTATGGAACGAGCTTCCAAGACGGCATTAACGGAATCATACAGTATTTGGTTGGGTAGGGAGAGAAGTAGAATGGTGGATGGTGACCGTATTATCGCGCAATAAAATAAAAAAAAGGAGGCCTCCTTTTCTTAAACCAGCCTATTGTCTCGACACCATTCTTCTCATCTTTTCCCGGTGAATCCATGGAATACTTAGAAATTTGTCTCCTCTTCAGAAACTACATGCCCTCACTTAACCCCGGGCTATAATATATACGAATATATGTGATAGCTGCAACCTTTTAGTAACTTGTCGCAAAAATATCACATGGCACATTTGAGAAAAACTATTTTTTATTTATTTAAGTGTGCGTTTACGCTAATAGGAAAATGGTTTCTTTTTGTATTTACTTGCTACATTCGAAGGAAAATCGAATACTCGTACATGACAACCAAGAACGCTATCACTTGATTTTTATTAACTAAAATCTGCTAAAATATGTTTCTTTAACAATATTCCGCAACACTGCACTGCATTAGGTACTGGTGGAAAATTAGGTTAAGTTAGTGAAAAAGATAGTTAAATATAGGCAGGTAATAATAATAATAATAATGAAAAATATTGTATATTTTGTATGCATTGAATATAGTAATTATCTAAATTTTTTTTTTTTTATTTGAAACTCAAAAAATAATATCGTCCAGCTGGGATGTTCTAGATGAATCACTTGCCCTGGATCAGTGACTAGCAAGATTGTCTTTTAGCGCTCTTTACAACTTATGAACATCTATAATATATATATATATATATATATATATGTATGTGCCGTTTGCTGTAGATATTTTAGGCCCGTGGGGTCTAAGCGCTAAAACATTTTTAAAAAACATCACCCCTCGTCTAATTGTCTGGTCTGGGGCAAGAGGGCTGGTTCTTTCCTCGCCCAGAGAATAAGCATAGCGATTCAGCCAGGAAATGCGGCCAGCGTTTTTGCCACCATGCCGCGCGGATGCGATTTATTTAGTTATAAGTCGTTTTCTCAATAAAACTCATTGTCAAACATTAGTGGTCATGCACCCACAATCCCTGCTCACTTCTCCTAAAGGTTAGCTGTTAGATAATGTTTTTAGTCATTAAGCTCGCCTATGTATTGTAAAATGTTTTATTTTCTGTGCAATATAATATAATATATGTACGTCTATAACTCTTGCTCACAAATAGGGCAATGCGACAATTATTATTCTGATAGATATGTCTGATAGAGATGTCTTTATATATCTGTATTTATTTGTTGGCTCAACAACAAAACCAGTTACCACTACAATTAAGCCATTACCCAAACTAAGAAATATTTACTTAAGCGATAGTCAACTATGACAACATATTTTTTTAGACCGGAAATTAATTAATTATTTATTTAGAGTTTTAGATAATAATGCATTCATAAATAATATTATCAATGCACCTTAAAATCTTATTAATCAGACACATGTTTATTGAAGAAAATCGTGCAGTCCTATGAGAATTTTGATGTGTTCGTATCAACGGATGTGGAAAGTAAAAACATTGTCCTAAAGTACTTGGAGTCATATTAATTCGCACATCTAGTCACTTATCCTTTTGAATTTTGTTTTGAAATATGTATTGTTTAGACGTATAATCTGTAATGTACATTTTCATGGAAATAAATAAATAAATAAAATAAACATCATCCTCATCACGACGTAGTCAGAAACCACGCGTTGTTCACATTCTACTAACTTTACGTGGCAAGCGGCAAGCTCGGCGATGTCTCTAGCGTACCAAACTCGAGAAATATCACAAATAAATTAAACAAATTATTGTGCACGACCAGGGATCAAACCCAAATCTAAATCCTTAACCGCTAGACCACGGAGACAGGTTATACACGTTTATAGTTGACCACGAATTCAGTTTTTTTTTTTTTAAGTTATTATTGTCATTGTGATATATATATATATATTTGTTAATGTTTTAAAGCATTTTTTGTTATTGTTTAATAAATTGTCATTTGATATCTATTATTGCATCTACTTACCATTAATAGTATCTTAAAGTCTTAAAGGTTCGGTTGTCAGAGAATAGCTAGATGCCTCTAATACCTCTTAAGTCCGCCTTTCACATAATGCAATTAAAGTTTTTAAGTAAATAAATATAATAATATTATTTGTCACTATTATAAATATCTATATTTGCACGCCCAAAATGATATTCATATAGAACACAATCTACTAACTCAGAATGATATAAATATCATGGCGAGTTTGAGTTTCGAAGATGCTCGTAGGTCTACCAGAATACATCGCCATCGAACTATAACTACAAACAATACCGTGCACATAACACAACTCGCGTGTTTTGTCGTCTATTGTATTAATTACTAGTTACTAGTACACAACATCTGACAATTACTTTCGCTTAATTGAAACTGACATGGAACTCGACGTAACTAGATGTTGTGGATAGGAAAATTACTTCAATTCTTATAACTATTTACTAGGTAATTGCTAGTAGAAACGCAATATGTATTTATTGTCATCTTCCTATCGTCGTAGTTACTCTTTTTTTGTGGCATGTGACACCGTGGCAACCTGATGGTAAGCAGTACGCAAATTAATAATAAATCGCGTTTTCAATTCGATTTTATTGCCCTTAAAAATCAAGTTTTAATTCTAGCTGACCGCTGAGGACTGGGGTCTGAGGTTTTCTTAAATTAATATTTAAATGTTTATCTCCAAACGTAAAATTAACAAACTCTTAAAGAGCAGGCCACACCAGACCAGTTATAATAAAAAACATAGGTTTTAAAAAGAATTATCGAGTCATCTTTGTGCAGCCCAGGGCTTAAGATTAATTATTATATATTTTTATATTACTGTAGATATCCAAATAAAAAGTACATATTTATATCGTTCTTCGCGCGGTAGAGCCTTATTAAGTGGATCTTCAGAAATGTAGTTATTTAGCTTTCTAGGAATTAAAATTACAGATATTTTAAACTTAAGTGTAAGCCATTGTTACTTACATAGTATAGGTACTAACAAAAATGGATTGTAATTATCTTATAAATTGAATTTTATTATTAATATTATTTTAAGTATATACCTAATTTTAGACAGAGAAGAATAGCAAAAAAACATTTATAACGATTATCCTGTATCTTACTTAAACTAAGCCTTGATTGATATCTCTAAATGTCCGTAAGGAGTGGTGGTGGCACTTTTTTTTAAATCCTAATAAGGTGCGAACCCCGGCATGTACCAAAGAGAAATACACTTTTCTAACGTACATTTGTCATAGATTTACAACACTATTCTTCCCTTTGCCTCGACGGTTTAACTAATACTAATTTGCGGAATCGTTTATAAATTGTCATAACATAACAAAAAAATATATCAGTGTAGGCCAAATTCTCCAGACACATCTGGAAAGCCCATCTCCAACAGACGAGGTCTAGGACTCTGCTCTAGGGGCTGTAATGATGATGAATGTAATACCATGTAAAGTGTATAAAAATAAATAAATAAATGAAATGTCCGTAATTTTATTTCCTAGAAAGGTGGCTTCGTAAAACTAGTTTAAGCGGAATATCCTACGTCGATGTCAACGTCTAGTACGATTCAGTGTGCTCAGGCCCTAATGCTTTTCCAATCGTGTATTTATAATTTGTGTAGAGTTTATTTAAATTGAGTGGAAAAGTTTGGTGGAAACCGGCCGTTTTATAACTTTGTTTTATGATGACAGCTGCTTGGGACCAATCATAATAATTCCGTTAGGGTTGTCAGATGGTCGGCATTCATTAATTAAGTTAATACTTAATCTCTGTTTTACTAATTTAATTATCATGGCTATGTTGTTATATTACTTACTTGGTACAGATTTGTTGCTGTTTTGAATTTGTCTTTTAATCAGTAAATTATATTGAATGTAACAGAATATTTTCTTCTTTAAAGCCCTACAACCCCTCTACTGCTGGAAATTGACTTTCCAGAACTTATTGAAGGAAAACTTGGCCTAAACTCGCTGAATAAAACAATGTATTATTCCACAAATAGGTATTAGTGGAACTGCAAACGATGACTTAACGTGTTGTAAATGTATGAGGAATGTACGGTACGTAGGTATGAAAAGTGTATTTCTCATATGACAGGGTTCAATACCCGAATTTATTTGATTTTATGGAATGAGTACTTACAATCGGACCACCACCGCTCACAAGCAAGCAACTGTGGGGAATCATTTAGTAATTTAGGTCACTACAGGTACACTAGATGTCTTCTCGCAGACACGATGGACTCACACGGTTTTTTTTTACATTTCTTCTTAACATAAGAAATACGCTTTTATTTCTTTTTTTTTTGTCATTGATAAATATGTAGCATTTATTTATTTTTTATTATTATTAGGTACACACAACAGAAATGAGTACATAAAATTTTTGAATATCAAATCTTTACATGCAATTCCAGTACTATCTCCAAAAACATATGCGCACAGCATGCAATTATGAAACATTTACATATATTTAAAAATTAAAATAACAATACAAAACCCACAGTGAGTAGTTCATAAATATTAATTTAGTATATTTCTTTAGTTGTGGATATAACTATGAATATCGCGAAGACTTTTGAGTGGGTTTAATAAATTGTCATTCACAAGCGATAGAAGACAATTGGATGATTTGGTTTAAATATTTTATAATGGATGGCCACTGTCGGCGGGTCATTGGCGTTTGGATTATGTTTTTAGACTTACTCGTAGTACCACTGGGCATTACTGGGCAACACAGAAATGCCTATGAAACAGAAACAAATAAAGTGTGGTCTTCAAAACCTACTATTTTTGCGGTATTACAAAGGTTGTTTTATTTTGATAATTTTGGAAATTTTAGTTGTTTAACTTGTATTGGACTTCACTGAGCTCCACTAAACAATGGTATTGATCTAATGGTCCGAAACTCACCGATTTTAGTTTGTTTAACTTGTATTGGACTTCACTGAGCTCCACTAAACAATGGTATTGATCTAATGGTCCGAAACTCACCGATTTTAGTTTGTTTAACTTGTATTGGACTTCACTGAGCTCCACTAAACAATGGTATTGATCTAATGGTCCGAAACTCACCGATTTTAGTTTGTTTAACTTGTATTGGACTTCACTGAGCTCCACTAAACAATGGTATTGATCTAATGGTCCGAAACTCACCGATTTTAGTTTGTTTAACTTGTATTGGACTTCACTGAGCTCCACTAAACAATGGTATTGATCTAATGGTCCGAAACTCACCGATTTTAGTTTGTTTAACTTGTATTGGACTTCACTGAGCTCCACTAAACAATGGTATTGATCTAATGGTCCGAAACTCACCGATTTTAGTTTGTTTAACTTGTATTGGACTTCACTGAGCTCCACTAAACAATGGTATTGATCTAATGGTCCGAAACTCACCGATTTTAGTTTGTTTAACTTGTATTGGACTTCACTGAGCTCCACTAAACAATGGTATTGATCTAATGGTCCGAAACTCACAGATTTTAGTTTGTTTAACTTGTATTGGACTTCACTGAGCTCCACTAAACAATGGTATTGATCTAATGGTCCGAAACTCACCGATTTTAGTTTGTTTAACTTGTATTGGACTTCACTGAGCTCCACTAAACAATGGTATTGATCTAATGGTCCGAAACTCACAGATTTTAGTTTGTTTAACTTGTATTGGACTTCACTGAGCTCCACTAAACAATGGTATTGATCTAATGGTCCGAAACTCACCGATTTTAGTTTGTTTAACTTGTATTGGACTTCACTGAGCTCCACTAAACAATGGTATTGATCTAATGGTCCGAAACTCACCGATTTTAGTTTGTTTAACTTGTATTGGACTTCACTGAGCTCCACTAAACAATGGTATTGATCTAATGGTCCGAAACTCACAGATTTTAGTTTGTTTAACTTGTATTGGACTTCACTGAGCTCCACTAAACAATGGTATTGATCTAATGGTCCGAAACTCACCGATTTTAGTTTGTTTAACTTGTATTGGACTTCACTGAGCTCCACTAAACAATGGTATTGATCTAATGGTCCGAAACTCACAGATTTTAGTTTGTTTAACTTGTATTGGACTTCACTGAGCTCCACTAAACAATGGTATTGATCTAATGGTCCGAAACTCACCGATTTTAGTTTGTTTAACTTGTATTGGACTTCACTGAGCTCCACTAAACAATGGTATTGATCTAATGGTCCGAAACTCACCGATTTTAGTTTGTTTAACTTGTATTGGACTTCACTGAGCTCCACTAAACAATGGTATTGATCTAATGGTCCGAAACTCACCGATTTTAGTTTGTTTAACTTGTATTGGACTTCACTGAGCTCCACTAAACAATGGTATTGATCTAATGGTCCGAAACTCACAGATTTTAGTTTGTTTAACTTGTATTGGACTTCACTGAGCTCCACTAAACAATGGTATTGATCTAATGGTCCGAAACTCACAGATTTTAGTTTGTTTAACTTGTATTGGACTTCACTGAGCTCCACTAAACAATGGTATTGATCTAATGGTCCGAAACTCACAGATTTTAGTTTGTTTAACTTGTATTGGACTTCACTGAGCTCCACTAAACAATGGTATTGATCTAATGGTCCGAAACTCACAGATTTTAGTTTGTTTAACTTGTATTGGACTTCACTGAGCTCCACTAAACAATGGTATTGATCTAATGGTCCGAAACTCACCGATTTTAGTTTGTTTAACTTGTATTGGACTTCACTGAGCTCCACTAAACAATGGTATTGATCTAATGGTCCGAAACTCACAGATTTTAGTTTGTTTAACTTGTATTGGACTTCACTGAGCTCCACTAAACAATGGTATTGATCTAATGGTCCGAAACTCACCGATTTTAGTTTGTTTAACTTGTATTGGACTTCACTGAGCTCCACTAAACAATGGTATTGATCTAATGGTCCGAAACTCACCGATTTTAGTTTGTTTAACTTGTATTGGACTTCACTGAGCTCCACTAAACAATGGTATTGATCTAATGGTCCGAAACTCACAGATTTTAGTTTGTTTAACTTGTATTGGACTTCACTGAGCTCCACTAAACAATGGTATTGATCTAATGGTCCGAAACTCACAGATTTTAGTTTGTTTAACTTGTATTGGACTTCACTGAGCTCCACTAAACAATGGTATTGATCTAATGGTCCGAAACTCACAGATTTTAGTTTGTTTAACTTGTATTGGACTTCACTGAGCTCCACTAAACAATGGTATTGATCTAATGGTCCGAAACTCACAGATTTTAGTTTGTTTAACTTGTATTGGACTTCACTGAGCTCCACTAAACAATGGTATTGATCTAATGGTCCGAAACTCACCGATTTTAGTTTGTTTAACTTGTATTGGACTTCACTGAGCTCCACTAAACAATGGTATTGATCTAATGGTCCGAAACTCACAGATTTTAGTTTGTTTAACTTGTATTGGACTTCACTGAGCTCCACTAAACAATGGTATTGATCTAATGGTCCGAAACTCACCGATTTTAGTTTGTTTAACTTGTATTGGACTTCACTGAGCTCCACTAAACAATGGTATTGATCTAATGGTCCGAAACTCACCGATTTTAGTTTGTTTAACTTGTATTGGACTTCACTGAGCTCCACTAAACAATGGTATTGATCTAATGGTCCGAAACTCACCGATTTTAGTTTGTTTAACTTGTATTGGACTTCACTGAGCTCCACTAAACAATGGTATTGATCTAATGGTCCGAAACTCACAGATTTTAGTTTGTTTAACTTGTATTGGACTTCACTGAGCTCCACTAAACAATGGTATTGATCTAATGGTCCGAAACTCACAGATTTTAGTTTGTTTAACTTGTATTGGACTTCACTGAGCTCCACTAAACAATGGTATTGATCTAATGGTCCGAAACTCACAGATTTTAGTTTGTTTAACTTGTATTGGACTTCACTGAGCTCCACTAAACAATGGTATTGATCTAATGGTCCGAAACTCACAGATTTTAGTTTGTTTAACTTGTATTGGACTTCACTGAGCTCCACTAAACAATGGTATTGATCTAATGGTCCGAAACTCACCGATTTTAGTTTGTTTAACTTGTATTGGACTTCACTGAGCTCCACTAAACAATGGTATTGATCTAATGGTCCGAAACTCACAGATTTTAGTTTGTTTAACTTGTATTGGACTTCACTGAGCTCCACTAAACAATGGTATTGATCTAATGGTCCGAAACTCACAGATTTTAGTTTGTTTAACTTGTATTGGACTTCACTGAGCTCCACTAAACAATGGTATTGATCTAATGGTCCGAAACTCACAGATTTTAGTTTGTTTAACTTGTATTGGACTTCACTGAGCTCCACTAAACAATGGTATTGATCTAATGGTCCGAAACTCACAGATTTTAGTTTGTTTAACTTGTATTGGACTTCACTGAGCTCCACTAAACAATGGTATTGATCTAATGGTCCGAAACTCACAGATTTTAGTTTGTTTAACTTGTATTGGACTTCACTGAGCTCCACTAAACAATGGTATTGATCTAATGGTCCGAAACTCACAGATTTTAGTTTGTTTAACTTGTATTGGACTTCACTGAGCTCCACTAAACAATGGTATTGATCTAATGGTCCGAAACTCACAGATTTTAGTTTGTTTAACTTGTATTGGACTTCACTGAGCTCCACTAAACAATGGTATTGATCTAATGGTCCGAAACTCACAGATTTTAGTTTGTTTAACTTGTATTGGACTTCACTGAGCTCCACTAAACAATGGTATTGATCTAATGGTCCGAAACTCACAGATTTTAGTTTGTTTAACTTGTATTGGACTTCACTGAGCTCCACTAAACAATGGTATTGATCTAATGGTCCGAAACTCACAGATTTTAGTTTGTTTAACTTGTATTGGACTTCACTGAGCTCCACTAAACAATGGTATTGATCTAATGGTCCGAAACTCACAGATTTTAGTTTGTTTAACTTGTATTGGACTTCACTGAGCTCCACTAAACAATGGTATTGATCTAATGGTCCGAAACTCACAGATTTTAGTTTGTTTAACTTGTATTGGACTTCACTGAGCTCCACTAAACAATGGTATTGATCTAATGGTCCGAAACTCACAGATTTTAGTTTGTTTAACTTGTATTGGACTTCACTGAGCTCCACTAAACAATGGTATTGATCTAATGGTCCGAAACTCACAGATTTTAGTTTGTTTAACTTGTATTGGACTTCACTGAGCTCCACTAAACAATGGTATTGATCTAATGGTCCGAAACTCACAGATTTTAGTTTGTTTAACTTGTATTGGACTTCACTGAGCTCCACTAAACAATGGTATTGATCTAATGGTCCGAAACTCACAGATTTTAGTTTGTTTAACTTGTATTGGACTTCACTGAGCTCCACTAAACAATGGTATTGATCTAATGGTCCGAAACTCACCGATTTTAGTTTGTTTAACTTGTATTGGACTTCACTGAGCTCCACTAAACAATGGTATTGATCTAATGGTCCGAAACTCACCGATTTTAGTTTGTTTAACTTGTATTGGACTTCACTGAGCTCCACTAAACAATGGTATTGATCTAATGGTCCGAAACTCACCGATTTTAGTTTGTTTAACTTGTATTGGACTTCACTGAGCTCCACTAAACAATGGTATTGATCTAATAGCTACCTGCCAATAGATGTCACTATGTTGAATTAACATTTAATACCAAAATCAAAATTAGGTATTGGCTGGACTCTGGGCACCTTGCTGGGCTTCTTGCGACGCCTGATTATACTATTTTAATTTGAGCTTCTATTGTTCTTGCGCCATGGCTGATTCGTGTGGAAAATGCAGCGATGCGGTTGGTGATGGAGTTCAGTGTACTGCATGTTCTAATCACTACCACTATGACTGTTCGGGTATTACTGAGCAGGGGTATCGGAGACTGGGCGAACGCCAGGCCACCTGGAAGTGCAGCACATGTAAAGCACAGATAAGGTCGGCCAATAAAAATATTGGACTTATGCCGTCGGCTCCTTCCAGTCCTGGTGGGCTTACTCTGGAAGATGTGATGCAGGAGCTGGATAAATTAAACAATAAATTGACGCCGCTTCTAAGCCTCTCAGATGATATTTTAACTATAAAGAAGGATATTAGTGAGCTGAAAAACCTATCGACTACTCTGACTGACAAGGTTGTGAAGCTGCAGGACAGAGTCAAAGAAATTGAGCATGTGAAGGCGGACGTGGGAGCCATGACCGCGCGTATGGTGGCCTTGGAAGAGGACTCTAATGGCCGCGATCAGTGGCTGCGGGCTAACAACGTTGAGATTAAAGGGGTGCCACAAAAACCAGGAGAAAATCTTTTTGATATAGTTAAGAAAATTGGTGACAAAATAATGTATCCGATCAACAAGTCTTATATTAACTACGTCGCTAGAATTCCATCCCGCGATAAAACCGGCAATAACACAAAGGTTATTCTTGCATCATTTGTTAATCGCTATATGAAGGAGGACTTTGTGGCAGCAGCACGGCAAAAATCACTCAGTCCCTTAGATATAGACTTGCCTGGTTCACATAAACTCTTTGTTAATGACCACCTTACTGTCAAGAATAAAATCCTTTTGGCTAGAGCGAAAACCCTGGCTAAGGAGAATAATTTTATGTATGTCTGGGTGAAGCATACGAAGATTTTTGTCAGGAAGGATTCTACGTCCCCTGTATTTGTTATTACTTCGGAAAAGGATCTAGCAAAGATTCATTAGTCTGTACTTTAATTACTATTTGTTTATTTTTTACTAGCCTGTTTTTAAACTGGTACTATTGTCATTTTCATGTGCTCATTATTCTGCACTCGTATATGGTCGCACTGTTCGCTATGTTAAAATATGTGTTACTCTTGTTTAATTTCAATAAGTTAATTATAGTTTTGGTTCTGTTTATGGGCCGCTATGTTATCCATGATCTGCTTCTCGATACTATTATTATTTTACTGTTTCATTCTGCTTCTGTTAAGGAATTTATTATTGTTTTTCACGGAAACTTAACATGTCTGCAACGTTCTGCTGTTTCGACTTGGAGCAATAACTCTATATCACTCAATTTGCTTGTAAGCTTGCTGTGTGACTGTACACGATCATTGAAAGTTGTTTTTTGTATATTATACGGTATGACGTATATTGTTTATTTATTACTTAGTATTTGCAATCCACTATCAAAAAAAAATTAAATATATATTATCAGAATGTACGCGGACTGCGGACTAAGACCACCATATTCTCACGTAATTTAAGGCTAGGTAACTACGACATTATTGCACTGACTGAAACATGGCTACTTGAAGGAATCTCTGACAGCGAACTGTTTGATGACCGTTATTTGGTGTGGCGTCGCGATAGAAATTACTCTGTTACCAACCAGTCACGTGGAGGCGGTGTACTCATCGCTTTAAAACGCGAGCTGTTAGTGTTACCCAAACCTGAGTGGCACTCCAGTGCGGAAGATATTTGGATAACACTCTCACCTTGTCTATCACGTGGTGGTCACTCCAAACATAATAGTTCACCCAAATTAAACATTTGTACAGTATATCTTTGTACCGAAAGCCAGGGTAATAGTTTCAACACTCAATTACAAAATTTTATGAACAATTTATCTACAATAATTAACGACCATCCATCCGATATATTTCTCTTGTTGGGTGATTTTAATATGAGTTCAATCGTGTGGCCCAGTTCAAGTTGCATGTCGAATGCCTCGAATTATCTGAACGATAATAAAGTATCTGATTTTATAAATACTCTCAATCTATGTAATCTCGAGCAGTATAATAATATCAACAATAATTATGGTCGATTACTGGATCTTGTCTTGTGCAATAATACCGTCTCAGTCGAAGCCTGTAGTGATCCCTTAGTTCCTGAGGACCCCTACCATAAAGCCCTATTTATAAATGTACCGTTTTTTGAATTGAACTCACTTGCAGCCAATAAACGATCCGTATATCTATATCGTCGAGGCGATTATGACCTATTACGTTCCAATCTTGTCAACACAGAGTGGGGAAGCATTCTTAGTTGTGGTTCAGTTGATGATGCAGTCGAGTCTTTTTATAAGATATTGTTGGACCTTAGAAATAAATATATCCCTGTCCGTCAAATTTATCCTGACAAATATCCACCCTGGTTCTCGCCAGCGTTGATAAAAATATTACGTGAAAAACTCAAGTTCCGGAAAAAGTTCAAGACTTATGGAAATCTTTCGGATGAACATAGTTTCAAAATATTACGTGACAGGGCGAGAAGGGTTGAGAGCGATTGTTACCAGGCGTATATGTTAAGGATAGAAAATTCAATTAAAGATAACCCTAAAATGTTTTGGTCGTTTATTAAAAGGAATCGAAGCAACATGTCGTATCCGGCTAGTATGTCCTACGAGGGGCGTCACTGTCAGGATGGTCCTGGTATCAGCGATTTATTTTCAACATACTTTCGCTCAACCTTTCTTGACTGTGATCCCAACCAAACTGATCCAGAGAATCTTCTTGACGACCCTGGTTCTGTGCCATTATGCGACATTTCCTCAATTAGCATTACGTCGGATTCTGTACTCAAATTAATTAGAAAATTGGATCCCTCTAAGTCGGCAGGGCCCGACCAGCTTCCAGCTGTGTTTTTAATCAATTGTGCTTTAGAATTGTCTGTTCCGGTGTCCATCTTATTTGAAAGATCACTTCGCGAAGGAGTTATGCCTGTCAGATGGAAAATGGCCTTTATAACACCTATTCACAAAAAAGGCCCCAAGGACTGTGTCTCTAATTATCGGCCAATTTCTAAATTGTGTCTGCTTGCCAAAGTTTTGGAGCGCTTGGTCTATATTCAACTGTATGATAGCCTTAGGCTATATTTCAGCCCTTGTCAACATGGCTTCCTTAGAAATCGCTCCACAGTAACCAACCTCACTGTCTTTAATGATTATGTAACTGATCAGATGCATATGGGCAACCAAATTGACACAATATACACTGACTATACGAAAGCATTTGACCGCATTGATCACATGTTATTGCTCCGGAAACTTCTGGCAGTTGGCATTAGGGGTGACTTATTTAGATGGTTTTCGTCTTATGTCAAAAATAGATCGCAGGCAGTTGTCCTGAACGGCTATACATCAGCATGGGCGGTAATCCCTTCTGGCGTTCCACAAGGGTCTTTATTAGGCCCATTATTATTCATTCTCTTCATTCATGACATCGATTCATGTTTTGTTAATTCCAGGTTTCTTATTTTTGCAGATGATATAAAAATTTTTAGAGTCTGTAACGATTCAACTGATGAAGCCAAACTTCAGGATGATCTCTCTAGGTTGAGTGATTATTGTCTCTCCAACAAATTAAATTTAAATCCTTCAAAATGCTTCTCAATCAGTTTCTCTCGCAAAATTAATGGGTACAATTCTACATATAAAATCAATGGAGAAATTATTTCAACAGTCGTGGAAGCTAAAGACCTAGGCGTAGTACATGACAGTAAATTAAATTTTGATAGTCATGTATATTCCATAATTATGAAAGCTAACAAAGCCCTAGGCTTTATTATGCGTATGTCTAAGTCATTTACGAAAATGAAAACTGTCAAGGTGTTGTACTGCGCGTATGTCCGAAGCCACCTGGAGTATGCTTGTCAGGTATGGAACCCACGCTATAATATTTACATAAGTAAGATTGAACAAATCCAGAGAAAATTTACTCGATTTCTCAGTTATAAATTTAAATTACCTGGTCTTACTTATGAACAGCGTTGTATAAAATATCACGTCCTCCCTCTTTCGATCAGACGCGATGTAGCTGACCTGACTTTTCTCATTAAGATTGCCAGAGGTATCATTGACTGTCCAGAATTATTAGATATGATTGGTCTTAGGACATCAGTCCGTTGCTTGCGTGCTTCAGACCTACTATGTGTACCTCATGCTCATAGCAATTATAGGCAGAATAGTTATATACCTAGAGCAGTATCGTTGTTTAACTTACTAAGTCACAATTTAGACATTGACTTATTTTGTGATAGTATTTATTCCGTGAGGAGCAAAATAATTTCCAATTTCGTAACTCTTAAATGAATGAGTAACTATTTTCGGTTTAGTTTTTATTACTTTTGGTTTTCTTTTTTGCTTGTATTTTTGTTATGTGTGGTAACTCTTAATTAGCTTGTAGTCATTATCATAGTATTTAATCTATTGTATTAGCTGTGAGTTACCCAAATAAAATAAAATAAAATAAAAATAAAAATAATGGTCCGAAACTCACCGATTTTAGTTTGTTTAACTTGTATTGGACTTCACTGAGCTCCACTAAACAATGGTATTGATCTAATGGTCCGAAACTCACCGATTTTAGTTTGTTTAACTTGTATTGGACTTCACTGAGCTCCACTAAACAATGGTATTGATCTAATGGTCCGAAACTCACCGATTTTAGTTTGTTTAACTTGTATTGGACTTCACTGAGCTCCACTAAACAATGGTATTGATCTAATGGTCCGAAACTCACCGATTTTAGTTTGTTTAACTTGTATTGGACTTCACTGAGCTCCACTAAACAATGGTATTGATCTAATGGTCCGAAACTCACCGATTTTAGTTTGTTTAACTTGTATTGGACTTCACTGAGCTCCACTAAACAATGGTATTGATCTAATGGTCCGAAACTCACCGATTTTAGTTTGTTTAACTTGTATTGGACTTCACTGAGCTCCACTAAACAATGGTATTGATCTAATGGTCCGAAACTCACCGATTTTAGTTTGTTTAACTTGTATTGGACTTCACTGAGCTCCACTAAACAATGGTATTGATCTAATGGTCCGAAACTCACCGATTTTAGTTTGTTTAACTTGTATTGGACTTCACTGAGCTCCACTAAACAATGGTATTGATCTAATGGTCCGAAACTCACCGATTTTAGTTTGTTTAACTTGTATTGGACTTCACTGAGCTCCACTAAACAATGGTATTGATCTAATGGTCCGAAACTCACCGATTTTAGTTTGTTTAACTTGTATTGGACTTCACTGAGCTCCACTAAACAATGGTATTGATCTAATGGTCCGAAACTCACCGATTTTAGTTTGTTTAACTTGTATTGGACTTCACTGAGCTCCACTAAACAATGGTATTGATCTAATGGTCCGAAACTCACCGATTTTAGTTTGTTTAACTTGTATTGGACTTCACTGAGCTCCACTAAACAATGGTATTGATCTAATGGTCCGAAACTCACCGATTTTAGTTTGTTTAACTTGTATTGGACTTCACTGAGCTCCACTAAACAATGGTATTGATCTAATGGTCCGAAACTCACCGATTTTAGTTTGTTTAACTTGTATTGGACTTCACTGAGCTCCACTAAACAATGGTATTGATCTAATGGTCCGAAACTCACCGATTTTAGTTTGTTTAACTTGTATTGGACTTCACTGAGCTCCACTAAACAATGGTATTGATCTAATGGTCCGAAACTCACCGATTTTAGTTTGTTTAACTTGTATTGGACTTCACTGAGCTCCACTAAACAATGGTATTGATCTAATGGTCCGAAACTCACCGATTTTAGTTTGTTTAACTTGTATTGGACTTCACTGAGCTCCACTAAACAATGGTATTGATCTAATGGTCCGAAACTCACCGATTTTAGTTTGTTTAACTTGTATTGGACTTCACTGAGCTCCACTAAACAATGGTATTGATCTAATGGTCCGAAACTCACCGATTTTAGTTTGTTTAACTTGTATTGGACTTCACTGAGCTCCACTAAACAATGGTATTGATCTAATGGTCCGAAACTCACCGATTTTAGTTTGTTTAACTTGTATTGGACTTCACTGAGCTCCACTAAACAATGGTATTGATCTAATGGTCCGAAACTCACCGATTTTAGTTTGTTTAACTTGTATTGGACTTCACTGAGCTCCACTAAACAATGGTATTGATCTAATGGTCCGAAACTCACAGATTTTAGTTTGTTTAACTTGTATTGGACTTCACTGAGCTCCACTAAACAATGGTATTGATCTAATGGTCCGAAACTCACCGATTTTAGTTTGTTTAACTTGTATTGGACTTCACTGAGCTCCACTAAACAATGGTATTGATCTAATGGTCCGAAACTCACCGATTTTAGTTTGTTTAACTTGTATTGGACTTCACTGAGCTCCACTAAACAATGGTATTGATCTAATGGTCCGAAACTCACCGATTTTAGTTTGTTTAACTTGTATTGGACTTCACTGAGCTCCACTAAACAATGGTATTGATCTAATGGTCCGAAACTCACAGATTTTAGTTTGTTTAACTTGTATTGGACTTCACTGAGCTCCACTAAACAATGGTATTGATCTAATGGTCCGAAACTCACCGATTTTAGTTTGTTTAACTTGTATTGGACTTCACTGAGCTCCACTAAACAATGGTATTGATCTAATGGTCCGAAACTCACCGATTTTAGTTTGTTTAACTTGTATTGGACTTCACTGAGCTCCACTAAACAATGGTATTGATCTAATGGTCCGAAACTCACCGATTTTTTTTATGTGAAACTTTATACTAGTCATTATCGCTAACTTGCCGGATTGCTGTACGAATAAACTCGGACAAGACAAAAGTCATGTTTAACAATCATGTCATACTGAGACCGATCTGCGTGGGTAACGCCAGTCTCGAAGTTATGCAAAAATACTTCTACCTTGGACAGAATCTACTAGAGGCATTCAGCTAGGATTAGAGAAGTTGCGCCACATCTTCTTATCGGACTTATTGTTTGAAGACGAAAGTTTTCAACAAATGTGTTTTTACAGTATTGTCGTACGGAGAGATGTGGTGACTGACGGTAGGTCTGGTCCACAACGATAAGGTCGCTGAGCGAGCTATGGAAAAGCTATGCTCGGTATTTATTTGATGAATAAAGTCCGAAACGTGGACATCCGTCAGAGAATCAAAGTTACCGTCATAGCCTATATCCAGCAGTGGACAGACACAGGCTGCTGATGATGACGAGGGCGAGCTGAACATTTTGTCCTGACGATCACATTCAACAGGTTACTTTACACATATTTGAATTCAGTTTTAGCTACAATGAGTTTAGATAGGTAGATAAATAGATAATTTATTTATTGCACAATAAACAAAAACAGATTTAAATACTTAGGCGACCTTAATGTCTAGTGACATTTTCTACCAGCTAACCTTTGGGATAGTGAGCAATGATTGTGGGTGCTTTAAATCACCAATTTAAAATCGAGATTAATAATAAAAAATCATAAACTATTACTAGCAACTCTAAAATATATAAATACACTAATATATAATAACACAAGTACATAAAATACAATTGTTTGTTGTCTCTGAATTGCTCGAATATTGTAACGATTTTACATTGAATAGAAATAGAATATTATGAGATGTAAAATGGCTATTTGTTAAGTAAATTAAACAAGCCTCGATATCTATTTTGTTAATCATAACTCATGCCAATATTGAAATTTGGATTTTTTGCTCATGACAGTGGAAAATCTCGACTAAAAATACGCGCGCAAAAATTACCTGCCAACTACAGGGCAAGCAATTTTCTGCACATATGCACAAAATTAAAGATTTTTTTACTCTCTTCTACACACGAGCTTAACATTAGAATTACGTACATTTCGGTATATTTACAAAAGAAGCTATTCTTCTGAATATCATTATTAAGATCGAAACTTAATATAAAGAAAAAAATGGTGATTTAGATCTAGTTTTGCGAAATGATTTTATTGTTTTCTTGGATACTTTTACAACAAACCATTATCTATTAGCAATAATACAAAAAGCTACCTGCACAAGGGTTGTAACTGTGTGCGTTAGGGCCAAAGGCTATGATTTAACTATAATTAGTAAACTATTGTTTTTGAGTGCCTTAACACTATTGTTCAATATCTTATATAGTAACTATTTAACATTGTTTTATAATCATATACATTTTTAGAGATCTATTAATAAAAATAGTATTACTTTGTTATATATATTTTTACTCATTTCCAGATCTTTTTTCTTCTTAGTCGCTACACTCTTGGCAGTGGTTGTCTTTTGGGTGTCAGTGGCACGCTTAACAAGCCTTCACAATGAATATTTATTTAATCCTTGTCTTAATTAATAAGATTGATAAGATATTAGATATTCCCCATAGTGTGCGGGTAATGTGACGTCATACCGCCGCCCACGATCTCGTGACGCCAATTTCTCTTGACGCCATTATAGAACAACCATTGTCTAATTACTTTTATGATATTAAATAATAAACTTAGATAATTGAAAATTGTACGAATATTAATTATGTTTTTACTTCATTTGACTTTGCCGCACCTTAATTAAAGTTGGGCTGAGATTAGATTAACATCGCGTTTCAATATTAAAAAATCTATAATATTTATCCTAGAATTACTACAATTATACAACTGTGTAAAAAAATATCTTCAATTAAAAACTGAAAAGAAATAAATAAAAACTAAAACGAAAAAACAAACCTAAGGGTTCCGTCACCAAAAAGTTTTCTAACCGCCGCGCTGAAACTAATAATATATAATTTGAAGGCAAAAGCCTGCGCCTGCAACGAAACCGCTATATTGTAATGTTGTTTCAAATGTAGCCGCGTTTAGACGTATTATAGTGAGCACAACCGCGCGCGCATCGACTCTACACAAATGTAGCCGCGTTTAGACGTATTATAGTGAGCACAACCGCGCGCGCATCGACTCTACACAAATGTAGCCGCGTTTAGACGTATTATAGTGAGCACAACCGCGCGCGCATCGACTCTACACAAATGTAGCCGCGTTTAGACGTATTATAGTGAGCACAACCGCGCGCGCATCGACTCTACACAAATGTAGCCGCGTTTAGACGTATTATAGTGAGCACAACTGCGCGCGCATCGACTCTACACAAATGTAGCCGCGTTTAGACGTATTATAGTGAGCACAACTGCGCGCGCATCGACTCTACACAAATGTAGCCGCGTTTAGACGTATTATAGTGAGCACAACCGCGCGCGCATCGACTCTACACAAATGTAGCCGCGTTTAGACGTATTATAGTGAGCACAACCGCGCGCGCATCGACTCTACACAAATGTAGCCGCGTTTAGACGTATTATAGTGAGCACAACCGCGCGCGCATCGACTCTACACAAATGTAGCCGCGTTTAGACGTATTATAGTGAGCACAACCGCGCGCGCATCGACTCTACACTATTAGTAATTGTGATAAATAAAATACATATTATTTCATGTTGAGTCTATTTATTTAACTGACATTTCTTGCCCACGTCAAGACAGACAATTACATTTTTATAATATACAACATCTCCCTTTTTCAATGTACAATATGTACAATAAATAATTAAATTATTATATACCTATTTACATTAAATAATATTTCAAACATAAACAAAACTTAAGCATAAATCCCTATGCCTTTCCTCTCTTTAAAAAAATAAATATATATTGACAATTACATTTCGATATGTCAAAACAATATTATCATAACAAACTAAAAAAAATATCTTCCAAGAAAACTTAAATTATGTTAAAACTATTTATCAAAACTAAACATTTATGAATTATATCTATTTGTCGGTCTATAAACTCTTTCATAGCGTGAGTGAGCTCTGCTACCAGCAGAAGGTAACGGAGATATGGGAGAGGTTATAGAATTAGAGTTATTCAGTGAAATATTACAATTATTTGAATTTTCTATGGTTTCTTCATTATAAAAATCAATATTACAATTGGGTTCAGGTGCTATATGAAAATTATCATCAACAGGGTCAGAAAAAATACTATTGGAAACTTTACGGATGAACTGCCTATTTCTACGATAAATACCGTGTGGGCCTTTAATAATGTATGATCGAGGTTCGGGACCTACTTCAACAACAATTCCTGGATACCAATGAGATCTTGGATCTTTTTTAAACATTACATGATCATTAACTAATAAGGGTAATAACTCTCTAGAATGCTGGTTATAATAAAGTTCAGTTTTATGCTGTTCAGATTCAATATGTTGTTTTATTTTTTTGTAATCACATAGTTTTGGTTCTAAATTTGTATCTACTATAGGTAACCTAGTTCGCAAAGATCTTGACATACTAATTTGAGCTGGAGAATAATCCGATTTTTTAGGAGTATTGCGATAATTTAATAAGGCAATATAAGGATCAGTATTATCTTGTAAGGATTTGACTAAAATGTTCTTAATTGTACCTATAGATCTCTCTACTAAACCATTAGACTTGCTATGATATGGACTAGATGTGATATGTTGAATACCCCATTCTTCACTAAACTTTTTAAATAATATTGAATTAAATGGAGGTCCATTATCTGATATCATAATACTAGGTATTCCGTGTCTAGCAAATATTGATTTTAAGTGTGTTATTACTATATTACTATTATATTTATTATTTAAGAGAACTAATTCCAAATATTTAGAGAAATAATCTACTACAATTAAATATATTTTCTTATTAAATTCAAAAAAATCAATGCCTAACTTATTCCAAGGCAATAACTTGTAATCATGATGTATTATAGGTTCTTTGCTATTATTTCTACCATATGTTAAGCATACTTCACATTGGTTTACAAAATTTTCAATGTCATTATTCATATTAGGCCAATACATAGACTCTCTAGCTAATCTTTTGCAACTATTTATGCCTTGATGGCCCTCGTGTACTAATTTTATCATTTCTTTTCTTAGAGGTTGAGGAATTATACAAGAATTTAAATTAAATACCATATCATTTATAACATGTATATCATCTTTTATAGAAAAATAAGGTTTTACCAAATCATGAGCGTTTTTTCTATGTTCAGGCCAACCATTACGATAATAAAATATAAGTTTTTGTAAAACATCATCATTCTTAGTAAATTCAGAAATTTTCTTTAAATTTGCCTCACTAAACATTAGTGACGATATTATTAAATTTATATGCAGACCTAAATCATTATCAATATCTACTAATGCACTTTCTAATAATGGTGCTCTCGATAGAGTGTCTGGAACATATAAATATTTACCTGGCTTATAAACTACTGTCAGATCGTATGGTTGTAACCGTAACATAATTCTTTGAAGACGTGGAGGAATTTTATATAATGCTTTTTTAAATAGTGATACAATGGGTTTATGATCAGTTTCAGCTATAATCTTACTTCCATAAATATATTGGTGAAATTTCGTACATCCGAATAATAATGCTAATAATTCTTTCTCTATTTGGGAGTAATTTTGTTGAGCATTATTAAGACTAGCTGACGCATATGCTATGGGCTTTTCATGACAAATTACAGCACCTAATGCAAATTTAGATGAATCGACAGATAAAATAAGCTGTTTATTTCGATCAAAATGTGTTAAAATTGGAGCTTTAGTAATAATACTTTTTAGGTCTTCAAATTCCTTTTCATGTGCATCCAGCCACACCCAACATACATTTTTTAATAAAAGTTTACGTAAGTTATTAGTTTTATCTGATAAATTTGGAATAAAAGGACCCAAATAATTGATCATACCCAAAAATCTTTGTAAATCAGCAACACTAGTAGGTTTAGGCATTTTACAAATAGCCTCTATTCTCGTTTTATCTATACGCATACCATCTTTATTAAATTTATGCCCCAAATACTTTACTTCTGTTACACCTATTTGTGATTTTTCTTTATTAAACTTTATTCCAATCTCTCGTGCTCGTCTTAAAACATTCTCTAATCTATCATTATGTTCATCTAATGTCTTACCATATATAAGAAAATCATCCATCATTATTTTAACACCTTTTATATCACTAAATTTCATCACCATTTCTCTATGAAATATTTCTGGCGCTGCGTTGATGCCGAAAGGTAATCGAAGAAATTTAAATCTGCCCTCAGGTGTTATGAATGTGCATAATTTAGATGATTCTTCATCCAATTTTAGCATCCAAAATCCGCAACTAGCGTCTATTACTGTAAAATAAGAAGCTCCAGCTAAATCGTTTCTGATTTCATCGAGCGTAGGTAAGGGAAAATGGTGCCTAATAACAGCTTCATTTAATTTACGGGGATCTATACATACTCTTAGTTTACCATTAGGTTTATTAACTATTACAAATGAACTGACCCATTCAGTTGGTTCTGTGACCTTTTCTATAACTTGCATATCAATCATTCTCTTTAATTCATTAGCAAATTCCTTTTGTATAGCGAAAGGAACTCTCCTACATGCATCCACATAAGGTGGTACATCAGGTTTTAGTGTAAAATGACATTCAAAATCTTTTAAGGAACCCAAACCATTAAAAAGGTCTTCATATTTATTTATTATATTTGTACAACTAATGTTGTTTACAGTATTAAAGGATACACTTTGTATTCTTTTTATAAGTTTTAAATCCAAAGCTGTTTTAAGTCCCATAATTGTTAGACAAGGCATATCAACAACAAAAAATATAACACTAAAAGTTTGATTATTATAAATTATTTCGGCATTAAATGTTCCTACAGTTACAATAGAATTTCCACTGAATGATGATAATTTTTTGTTACTTTTTATTAATTCTGTATTTATATTCAATTGTTGAAAATTTTCTAAAGAAATAACGTTAGCCTGTGAACCAGTATCTATGAGACATCTTATTTTATGATTGTTAATTTCTATGAATACATACCATAAGCTATCATCCACCTCAGAATTATAATTGTTTATAGCACCAATAAATATATCATTATTGTATTCCATATCTTCTTGTATATCATCCTGCAATGGCTCTAGTGCTACAGAGTTAATATTTATTTTTCTGCAAACTTGAGAATAATGATTAGAGCCTTGACACTTACGACATGTAACTCCATAAGCTGGACATCTATTAACCAGATGTTGTAGTCCACATTTACCACAGACGTTTTGATTTCGGTGCTGTTGACCCGGAGAACAAGAACGTCGCTGAAAATTGTTACGAGCTGGATAGCTAACATGCGCCACTTCCGGTGTATTTGAACGAGACGGTCTTGTATATGGATTTGTATAAATTTTTCCAACAAACTGGTTACTCATATTATTATAGTTATTATCTTCTAAAACTCTTGCTTGAATCTTTGATGACTCATAAATCTTTGCTTTATTAACAACTTCATCCAATGTATTCATATTATCTACCAATAGTCTTTCTCTAATGAAGTGATTCTTTGTATGTAAATTCCAACTAAAAATATCTTTTAATATACTATCATGAATCTCTCCGAATTCACATGTCAGGGCTACATTTTTAAGGGCAGTTACATAGGAATCTATACTTTCGTTTTCGTTTTGTCTCCTGTTAAATAGTCTATGTCTCTCCATTGTAACGTTTACTTTTGGTGAAAAATATAGTTCAAATTTATCAATTAATGCTGAAAGTGTAACTGTATCTATATCTACTTTAAAGGAATGAAATATATTTAAGCAATTTGTGCCTATATTATGTAGAAAAATTGCAACCTTTCGTTGGTCTGATTCTTGCTCTAACCCAGAAGCACGAAGATAAATCATAAAAGACGTCTTCCATTCCTTCCATATTACTGGTAAATTATTACAATTAATATTTAGGGGTTCAATTTTACCCACATTTCCTCCAGATCTACTCGTACTCGGTTGAGAACATACTCCTTCACCACTATTCATTTTTTCTTGTGTAGATTTTAATTAATAGTGTTTTATAATTTTCTTACTTTATTTGTATATTTTAATGCTCTTTACCGCTGCCACCATATTAGTAATTGTGATAAATAAAATACATATTATTTCATGTTGAGTCTATTTATTTAACTGACATTTCTTGCCCACGTCAAGACAGACAATTACATTTTTATAATATACAACATACACAAAGACCACGCCTCGACCGAGCCTCGCCTCCGACTCGACTTCGCAGTGAGCGACTTGCCCAATGATATGAAAGTATTAGTTATTCTGATGACCTTTCATACAAAACATTATTAACAGTCGAGTGAAGAAATGAAACTTCCTTTAAAAATAAACGTCATATTAAATGCATTAAGTACACACTCATTTACATCGTGTTATCTGCCTCGCAATGCATTTTAAACCGTGACACCTTGTCAAATGATCTAAAGTGGTCCTGGCATATGTAAATAGGACACCCATCGACACATATATTTAAGGACTAGTCGAGTTATGTTTACACCCGGCCCGTCTTTTAAAGCGTTAAAGTAAATATAGAAATGCTACTATACTCGTATACAGGGTGTGGCGTAGATAGTCCAACATTAAGGCGGCTATAGTACAGATATTACCCATTTTTAACCATAGGTTTATAATAATAATTTATATATTTGCATAAATGTCATATTTACAAAATTACAGGTAAACTTAAGAGTAGGTATTACATTAAAAAAATAACAATTTTATTAGGATCACAAATAGTAAACCATGATATTTTTTGTAATAGTAAAGAATTCATTGGTACTATAATAACACTTTTAAATTTGATAATACACAGTTTGTTTGGTAACTGCCTAATTTATTTAGGTATTATGTTGTTGTAAACATTGATACATTTATTTAGGTATTATGTTGTTGTAAACATTGATACACGTAATATATTCTTCAGTTCACACTAAATAATCTACTTTTATGACTGGGAATTTTAAGTTTTGTAGTGTCCATACGACTAAATTTTCTTCCTGTATCACATTTGACAAATAGGTCTTTTTTTCCAACAAAATTTACTATTTCTAGGATATACAAGAATGTAAGGGTTGATAGTTTTAATTTTTAAAATAAAGGTCTACATGACTCTAGTGGTCCAACCCCACAAATAGCTCTGATACATTTTTTTGTGTTAGAAATGCTTTATTTTTGTCTGTGGAATTCCCCCACGCTATGAGTCGATATCTTAGTAAACAAGTTACATATCCATGATATAAGATTTAGGAATTATATATTTTTTTAAATATTAGTAAAAAATGTATACATTTTCTTAATGTGACTGTAACTTCGACAAATAATATTATTATTTATGTTTTTTTGTGTTGTAAGGGTGAATACTATCACTAACACATACAATTTAAATTGTTTTTTTTTTATATTAACTCCAAAGAATAATAAATAAAAATAAAAATCTGAAATTTTAATCCTTGTTTTTAACAAATCCTGGAAATTTAGATGTGTAAAAAAATATACTACACGGTCAGTGCCTATTATTTTAATAAGTACTATAGCCTGTACTAACGCCTTAACGTTGGGCCACTATTTACGCCAAACCCTGTATATACATTTTTTTATATTTTTTAAAGGACATTGTACAGAATATACCTCCTAAACACGTAATTCATTCATAATATTTGAATATAACGGGGTTCATAACCGAGTTGGGGATCATTAAATTCCAAAATAGATGTAAGCCTCCAAATTTATACGTAAGAATAGGGATAGTGGCTACGGTGTTAAGGTGCATATTTTGGCTCGCGCGTGGTTTGGTTGCAGAATCCGTAGAACCGATAAACAATGGAGTAGAGGGATGTAGATACCGCGTACGGACACCAACCCGGCTGGCAATGTATGTCTATGCATCATATAGTTTCAGAAAAGTTTTCAAGTTGTTTGCATAACACGACGTTACAGATACGGAGAGGATTGCACGCAATTGTTCATAATTTACATTACAACCCAAGTTGACTCATGCATTTAAAATTCAAGGAGAATTTGCCATGATGATGTGATGTGATAACTACGTGATACTATTGATGGATATTGTCCTCTCTCATGCGAGGATGCACATGAATATATAACCTGGGCCAGGAAACGCAGAAAAAGCACCCTTCGGTCGAGTTTATAAAATTTTGAAGAACACTTTAACCCTGTAAGAATTTGAAGAACCTTGTAATATTTTTAAATTAAAAAGGTCTATAAGATTTGAAGAATTCTGTAAGATTTTAAAGAACTCTGTAAGATTTTGAAGAACCATGTCAGATTTTGTAGAACCCTGTAAGAGTGTATGGAAGAATCGAGGGTTCCCTGGCAGAACCAGATAAGTTGTACAATATGTTATAAAAGAAAAGAAAGTATAAAACTTTATGAGATAAAAATATATCTCAAAAGTGATTGTTTAAGTGAAAAATGAAATCCGCTAAGCTGCTGGTCTTCCGCCAACAACTTACTCTTCGCAGCCACAAGAAGGAGTAGAATCATTAAAAATAACAGCAAAATAATGGCTCATAGGAAATATTGCGATTCAAAAAAAATTGCCGATGACGACTAGATTAAATCTGCCAAGTGCCAACTTTATTTAAACTGGGACAAACACATCTTTGTATTATTTATCATAGTAATTATTTCTGACTAATAAGCGCAGTCAGAGAACCAAAGTTACTGACAACGATCTAATAGAAGGTATGTAACGTTTATAAAACTACATACTCCATCTTACTAGATTTGCGAGTAATAGTCACAAATAAATTAAATAATTTTGTGTTCTCGACCAGGAATCGAAGCCTACACCACGTGGTCCGTCAAAACAGTTGATGCAGGATCTGGTATTTATTTATATTTTGTTAAATTATTTTGTTTATCGGTATCTACCTAAGCTGATTTGCACCGAAATGTAGTAGTAGTTATGAAAATAGACAGTTAAACTATACATAAAAAATATCCGTCAACTGTTTGGACAACACCTTGGCCAGACGCTTGGCTGAGGGTCCCCATAGATCCATCATCTCGATACCAAACGGCGCAATCTTGTAACCTATATTAAGGTTTGCGTAACTTGAGGATCTCAGCAGAAATCGCCGCACTCCCCGGCGTGCTTGTGTTTAGCATTTATCTATGTTTACGTGCCCCGGTGTAGGACGCCACGTGCGTCGACACCCTTGACGCGTCGCACCTCATAAAGTGGGGGCTGCGGCGGAAAATGCGGAGTCCGGCAAGTGGCGCATATACCAGTATGTATCCAAGCCTAAAGATTACAAAATTGTGTCGTTGGCTGTAGAAACTATGGGCCCATATGGGTATGGGTCCAAGGCAGCTTGCTTAATTTTCGGCGGCAAATAAAGTTTTATTTCTAGATTGCTAAAATCCCTAATATGGTCTTAAATATGGCGAAATAAAGTGAAATTGCCAATTTAAATCGGGTATAACTAGCGGCCGATGTAATGAGATATGGAATCCGCAGCGCTCTTTATAGGTATAACTAGCGGCCGATGTAATGAGATATGGAATCCGCAGCGCTCTTTATAGGTATAACTAGCGGCCTATGTAATGAGATATGGAATCCGCAGCGCTCTTTATAGGTATAACTAGCGGCCGATGTAATGAGATATGGAATCCGCAGCGCTCTTTATAGGTATAACTAGCGGCCGATGTAATGAGATATGGAATCCGCAGCGCTCTTTATAGGTATAACTAGCGGCCGATGTAATGAGATATGGAATCCGCAGCGCTCTTTATAGGTATTAAGTACGTTTAATTTAATTTGCATCCATAATTCTTAAAGAGAAGTTATACGTCATCCTAAAAATAACTCTTAAAGGAATTTATGTTTCAACAACACAAAGTAATTTTCTAAAATGTATACAGTT
The DNA here is from genome assembly GCA_910589645.1 of Tinea semifulvella. Lineage (NCBI taxonomy): Eukaryota > Metazoa > Arthropoda > Insecta > Lepidoptera > Tineidae > Tinea > Tinea semifulvella. The sequence continues at coordinate 12,833,457 of OU342599.1, forward strand.
TCTGAAGCATTTGACTTATATATAAGGGACTGGGCTATGAATAAATTTATTGTGCCAACGCACACGGGCGGTTCTCGAATGTAGTTGAGTTGAGACGTCTAAAATCAATTCTATCACTCAGTATTCCAAACAAATCCGTCAAATTTTATTAAAATTCAGATAGTAATATAGTAGATTGTAATATAGTTACGGCAAGCGAAACATACATACAGACTGTTGGTGTGGTCAGGGGTATAGCCAAATAAAAACACGCGTCGGCAACTGTGGTTTATACTGACGTACAGTGTAAAGTTTATATAACGACGCTTAACGGACTGAGTATTTTTAGGCGTTATAGAGAGTTATCGTTAAACGGAGAAAAAAATATATATTTTATAATAATATGTATTTACTAATATTATACACATTTTACACACGTACGAACAAATAATTGTAATAATAATAATACATGTTGCTTTCACTTCATCCTAGGCTTTTGATATAAAATGTATTGCCAGCACAATATTAATACAAGTTTTACCCTTAGATTCGACCAGTTCCATCAAGAGTTTCTTTCTGTAGTGACTTTTGTGACTTATATTATTGTCGTTAAATAGAGTAGGCGTGACGCTATATACAATGTATTATTAACCACATAACCCTGCTTTGCGTCGCGCAGTCGGGTAAAAACAACGCCTGATTCAAAATAACGGTATAAGGCAGTGTTGCAACTTAAAAATGAAGGTGTTCACATTTATAATATTGGTGTAGATATTGGACTCCAGTAAACGGTATTAAGCTGATACCGTCAGCCCGACTTGTAATAGTATGTAACACTGTAAGCGAGAACATTATCCATTGTTAGTGACTATTTATAATAACAATCACGCAGTGATGTTGGTATACTTGGTGAACATGGTGCAGGCTTAAAGTCCAGTCGTAACTAAGTCAATGTTGAAGCCATAATTCAGAGATGTGCAGCTCTGCGCAATAATTCAATTCTGTCGCAAGTGCAGAATAAATTGGGTTGGAGGTTCCTCACTCTGTATACAAAGTTGTCCAGACGTATGGTGACGTCACACTCTAGTACCCACAGTGCAAATGTTTTCCAAACTAAATAAAATATTTATATGTACGAATATGTATATAATTGACTGCCTCCGTGGTCTAGCGGTTAAGTACATGAATTTAGACTCGGATCTACCGGGTTCAATTCCTGGTCGGGTCACAATAATATCGATTTAAATAAATTAATATTTAATTTATTTGTGATATTCTCTAGTTTGGTACGCTAGAGACATCGACGAGCTTGTCACTTGTCATGATTGGCCTAGTAAAGTTCGCTAAATATCAATCTGCTTCTTTATAATCTTTGTTTCTGACGACCCCGAAAGGGAAACGGTCGTGATGATGCTTTACTTTACAAATAAAAAGTCCGCAAAATAGCTGTGAAATGATGATCGCACACATACTGGTATATCGCCCCCGCTGAAAGAACTAAAAAAAAAAATAAAAAAGAAAGAAAAATTAAAACGTTTATTTATCGCTATTTTTCGCTTAGGTAATAACAATAACAGAAGAGAATAAATAATAATAATAAAAATACAAATAAACTTGGTAAAAAGTGCAAAAGAAAATGAGCTGCAAATAGGTGTTCAGGTCAGCATAGGCTGCAACAGTACTGCTGCAACGCTCACTTTCACTGAACCCTTTAACAAAGCCTATAAATAACATACTCTTATTTTTTACTTTCAGTTTTATCAACAGTTTTACTACACGACGCAGAGTGGTAACATAACAAGTCTGGATTTTAGTTTGTTAAATAACTCCTGGTAAAGCGATTTAAGTCGCTTGGCAGTCTTTTCATGATCATTGTAGGGTTGATATTTCATCCTACAACCTATAAAAATTAAGTGCCAAAATAGTAATAGGATATTATAATTTCAAGCTAACATTAATAGTAATAAGAGTGTCTTATTATCAGATAGCTAGATAATTATTATCATGACCGCATTTATTAAGCGGATCTGATGTCAAGTAAAAAACTAAATGCCGACGGGATCAGTTGCCTTTTCAGTTACCGACAAATGACCTCTATCTGAGCGCTGGGCATTTCATCACGACCACAGTCCCTAGAACACAGGAGCATAGACCTCCACTGCTGGATATGGGCCTTCCAGAACATATTTCTGGAGAATTTCGCCCACACTCGCCAGGCTGGCCAGGCGGGATGACATCAACTTTAATGACAATTCATTAACGTTTCCACAAGTTGGTGTCGACGGCTTAACGTGGTCTTCTCCTCACGGTGGTGTTGTAAATATATGACAAATGTACGTAAAAAAAGTGTATTTCTCATTGGTAGAAGCCAGGGTTTCTTGGATTATAAGGAAAACGCTTTTACAACCGGCCCCCCACGCCTGTTATAACCTATTTGGTCTGATAGTTATTAGTCAGAGAACCCTTCTCCTCCTCCTTCTTGCGTCATGTTTCCTCATTGCTGAGGATCCTGTGTCGTGTCTCCCGAAGAATTGTGTGTCGTGATGATTGCACGCCAACCGTTTCTGTTTTTCCATGTTATCTCCTCTTTTTCTGGCAATGTGTCCAAAGTACTAGAATATCCGACGAAGACATATGGTGCACAGCCCAGTCGATATGTCCAAATGTTCTAAAATCGACAAGTTAATCCGATACTCAGTCCATGAAATTCTCAGCATTTTTCTTCAACACCACTTCTCGAAAGCATCGATACGCTTTCAGTCGGCGCTCTTTATGGTCTATGTCTCTGCGCTAAATAGGAATTTGGAGAAAACCAGCGATCTAACGAGTCTGGATTTCGTTTTAATGAAGATCATTAGAGAATGAAATAGCTTTCAAAAGTAGTAAGTTGAAGTGACAGTGGGCCGACAGTCTGCTGTCATCAGGTGATGACAGACTTTGATGATTAAACTTCACGATATATCCTCAAAGTCTAATGGACCAATCCATATTATAAGTCAAAGTTCATTGTCGATTGATCCAGTTCGGCGTAATCTCGCGCATATTACTTCTTTGAATCCATTAATGTATCACGAAACACGTTAAACACGTATCAAACATAGATATAGTAAGACTATATTATATTACTTTGAAGTTATCGTGGGGTTATTGTGTATCTCAACGACGCGACGATCCATACTCAACATTCGGCAGATCTAGGCATTTAAGCTTTGTTCCATAAACGTACCAAACTCGAGGCCCATTATTTACCAGGAATCGAAACCGGTACCTCCGCGTCTTAATCTTTGTTCTTAACCGCTGGCCAATGGAGGCCAAAGAGATCAAATATACATAAATCAGGCATTGTTATATTCATTCAAAATTATATTTCTAGCAGGAGTAGAATCATTCAAAAAAATTAAATTAATGACGTTTCATATAATGCCTGTAATAGGTTTACGTGAATAAACATATTTTGACTTTAAAATGTTTTGTAAAATTCTTATTACGCTATTTAATAAGTTCTTTGTCGAAGAAGAACGTGTTTTCCACTTCTCTAGCATGATGTCTAACGTATTGTCAGTGCAGTGTCAACGCATAAAAAAATCGATTTCGCAAAAAATGTGACATAGATATATTATTGGTTCTTAACCGTGGACATTTTATGCGTTAGGTTCGGTTCCGGAATAGAGAAGAAAGGATAAGGTTATAGAGCTCTTCAGAACACTCACCGTGGTGTGGCTAGAATAGCATTATAGGTTCTTAACCGTGGTGACACGCAATAGCACCACAGAAATATATAACGCCAATCGTGTTAAAGACCAAGTCTAGCCAATACTTAGAAAGCCATACCTTTAAAGTAATGTTTACTGGCACTTACTGATTGCGAGGTTTTTCTTTATATCAATAATTTGTCATGGTAACTACAAGTACTGCCTCCGTGGTTTAGCGGTTAAGTCCGTGGATTTAGACTCGGAGGTACCGGGTTCGATTCCTGGTTATAGGAAAATTCCACATCTTTATTGTGCGACAAATTTATGAGTCCCAAAATTTATACGTATGCAAAGGTATGTGGGTGCATATTCTGACCTGTGCGTGTGGTTCGGTTGCGGAATGGAGAGTGAGAGATTAGGTTGTAGAGCTCTTCAGAGCACTCACTATAGTATATCCGGTAGAAAACGCTCACAGAAGACACATCTTGGTAAAGCTGCAGGAATTCGAGAGTTTCAGATCGTCCACAATTCGAACAGTTTGCCTCTGCGGGATATAAGGTACTTCGCAGAACCATCTCAAATGTGTGCGGCGAACGAGTGCTTTCACTCCGTTGCCACGACTCAGACTTAGCTGTTAAGGCACGCAGGGCCAACAGTGAAAGAGAGACGGTTTATAGGGTTTTAGTCCGTAGGCGCCTTAGGAGGCCTCACGGTGATTCGGGTATGCGACCTCCCGCGGTGGCCCTTCAGGCTGGGGTGGTATCGTCAGGCGATATTGCGATTCATAGTCTTCAAAAAAAAACTTAAATATGAGAACTGTATTCCACGCATGATCTGATCTGTGCTTTGTAAAGCAACAGTCTGATTGAAGGCGGGGATAAACCGCCTTCTATATTATATTGATATTCTCCTTTCTTATATTTCGTACAAGTAAGCATTGATGAAAATAACCGAATCCACTAATAACGTTTGCACTTTTAGTAATAGAATGCCTTGCAAGCGCAGGGTTGATAAAATCGAAGTTGTAGTTGATGTATATAACAGTTTAAAATTAATGACAATTTGAGCGAATGAACCCTTGGAAATGGCAGAATGTTTGTACAGATGCGCAGAATTCCTCGCGACACATGAAACACGCAGCTATGTGAGTCACTGCCATAGTGTATAGTCACAGATTATTGATGAATATTGCTTTCGTATTTTCAGCACGATTTCAATAATATCTACCTTCACTGATCGAGTAAAATCTATGACAAATGTACGTAATGTACGTACAAGCACAAGTTCATGCGTGGAATACTTTTCTCATCTCTGGGATAGTTCCGCTAAGATGATCTTATTATGGATTAGGCGATTAGGATTGTGGACGACACCAGTGTCTAAAACTCCCGAATCATTTTAGCTTCGCCGTGACGTTGCCACTCTGAGGATTTTCTACAAGCTATACCACGGCGAGTGCTCTAGCTCCATTACCTGATTCCTTCTTCTCTATTCCGCAACCGAACCACACGCACAGGCCAAAATATGCATCCACATGCCATTGCCTACTATCCCTATGCGTACATACAAATTTGGAGACTCTTACATCTGTCGTACGCTGAAAATGTAGAATGGCAGTGTGCTTCCCCACTCCTATAACCTGGAGTCTTTCAAGCTAAGTGTGAAAAAACATCTTGTTAAGCCGGCATAGTGGTAGAGACTGATACCGGTCGTTAGTGGTTGGCGTCAGTTGCTTCCATTCTTGGACCTTGAGTGCCGTTTGCCATTATGTGGGCGCGATATCACATGTCTGACTTCTCATTAACACATGCCGTGGTTTTTATTTTATGAGAATTTAACGTTTTTGCTTACCTCTCGCTCGCACAATCCAATATTTTAAAACATTTTATAAGTCAGAGTATACTTTTGTGAAATGTAGTCTATCAAATTACTAGGAAATAAATTACAGACATTTTGGAATATTTACGCATTAACGAAATCATGCGGTATTTGGTTGGGTAGGGAGAGGAGTAGAATGGTGAGCGTATTATCGTGCAATAAAATAAAAAAAGGAGGCCTCCTTTTCTTAAACCAGCCTAAAGACACCATTCTTCTCATCTCTTACCCACACAGGATGGACCCGGCACCCGTACGGTGAATCCATGGAATGCTTAGAAATTTGTCTCCTTCTTTGTCCAAAATGTCTGTAATTTTATTTCCTAGAAGATTGATAGACAACATTTCGGTTCAGAGACTCCCCCTTCAGCATTTTTCTATGTATCTGATTTTTTGGTTGAACCGCGAACTTTTTTGGATTGGAAATCTTAGTTACACTCGAGGCACCAACGTTTTTAATTATTTGTTTATTTAAACTTAATTGCACAAAGTACAAAGAAAGACCTATTTGATACAGCTGAACAATTCTTTAAAAATTCTTCTAAATGTAATTTTAGAATTGGCCTTCTTGATGGGTAGTCTTCGATAAAGATAAGAAGTCATAGGAAATGGCTAAAGGTCATAAGGATGGCCTCACGTGGATCAAGATACCATCCAACTTATAGAATACCGCACGATATCGCCTCAAGTTAAGTCAAGTCATAAATCGTTCGAGTATCATAGGGTCTTGATGTTTTATAACATCATAAAATAACCCACCCACAGATGTAAACGATAAAGTCATAACTCTTTAACGAGCTTTTTTTCTAACTGAGCAAAGTACATGGCTAAGTGAGAAAGAAGAAGTTATATAACATCTGACATCGCGCCCACCTGATGGTAACCATTACGCAAGGTCCAGGAATTGAAGCAAATGACGCCATCCAATAACGACCGTTATCAGTCTCTACCACTAGTTGCAGCACTTTGTTGCAGTTGAGGTGAGGTCATGGATATTGACATGTTCTGTACATCGCCTACATTAGTTGGTCGGGCGATGTCTAGAGCATTATTTACAGTATAACACAACAGATGTATTCTAATGGTGTACATTGCAGGTTTTACATCTATCTGATTTATAGATTTAGTTGTCTACTTACATTTATTTTCTAAATTATTGTGGTTTATTATTATTATTTATATGTTTCTGTTTAAGTTATTTTTTAGTTGTATAAGATATTTGTGGAAACTTTTAATTGGCCTCTAGTTTTTTTATATAAGGTATCATTAGTAAGTTTTCCTTGAAGATAAATAAATAAATATAAAAAAGGTTTACCCGCTCTGTAGACTATTTTGGAAACCCGTGTTTGGTCTATAATGCCGCGAGTGACTTCAAGAACAGCATGAAATTCTGAAAGGTCTGGATATTTATGATAACCTTATTAACTTAAAAAAATATATTACGACAAACATGGCTGTATGGGCAACGATATCTTTAGGAGTTTAGAAGAAGTAAGCTACAAAAAAAATTGCTTAATACTTATCGCACCGTTAGTAATACAAGGGCATAATACGAGAAAATAAAAATTGGGAAATTGCATTTAAAGGTTCTCGTAAGAACGGGAGACGCGCGGGGAGTGTGAGAGGGACACAAATTCAGTCATTATTGTCCTATTTCTATCTTATGCCCTTAGCATTTAAAATCACACTATACAACAATTTTAACTTGAGCCCTGATTATTAAGGGTGCGATATAACGTTTTGCGGCCAAAGAAAGAGAATTCGGCTGCAGGACACAAATAACTGAAAAGCTTATTTCTTGGAATTAAGTTCTGTCTTTATCCTTTGAAGATGTTTAATCATTTGAAAAGATTTATATCCCTTTTATACCTTAAAAGGCGTGATCACACTGGATGCGTGTAAAGACGTCGGTGTGCCTACGCTTAAGCTAGCTAGAAATTTCTCATCATGACAGCCCCTAGACGTCCATTGTGGGAGATGGGCCTTCCAGAATATGTGTGGCTCGGTTGTAAAAACCCTTTCCTTAATATTTTACAAAGGTCGGTTCAAACCCCCCCGGCATGTACTAATGAGAAATAGACTGTTCTTACGTGCATTTGTCATATATTTACAACACCCCCGTTCCCGTGTCTCGAAGAGCACGTTATGCCGTCGGTCCCGGTTCCACTAATATTAACATGTAGAAATTGACATCATATCCTTGCCAAGCCGTCTGGTCAGCGTGGCGAGTGTAGGCCAAATTCTCCAGATCTATGTTCCGGAAGGCCAATCTCCAACAGTGGAGGTCTATGACGCTGTGTTCTAGGGGCTGTAATGATGATATATGTATATAAAAAAAATACCACTTTACATTCAATTGGCCATTACTATTGTCTACAAGCAGCCTAAGAGAGTGGGAAGTGCACTTTAACAACATTCCGCAAAGAGCTCGCAAAATGTTTTAATCTAATCGCGGGAAAGGAGAACATTGTGAAGAAAGCAATAAATAAAAACTTTCCAGAAGTTGGGCGTTGATGATATTGACAATCATAAATCATGTTTGTCGAGATGTCTGCTGGCCGCTCTAAACTTATTATTACTTTTTTTTATTAAAAAATATATATTTGCACATCTATTGTTCCGGCTTGTTCTACCGGTTGTACGGAATCCAGCTAACCACAGGAATTAATGTTAACAAATCAATATATATATTTGTTTTATATTATTTCGCATATTAGTTTTTTTATAGTAGCACACCTCGCGTCCACCTGATGGTATGTGGCGCGCGACGTTCATGAATGTTAGGTCCGGCTTGACTAGGTACATACATACATACATATCTTCACGCCAAATCCCTTGCGGGGTAGGCAGAGACAATTGAGCGCCACTTGTCACGGTCACGACATACCTCTTTCGCTTCTTCGACATTCATCAACCTCTTCATACATGCCCTTTTGTTTCGATGGCTTTTCAACGCACCTTCAGCTATTGTTTAATTAATTTGGTCGTAATATGTGAGTCTAGGTCTGCCAGGGCCTCTTTTACCCACAACTTTCGCATTATATATCTGGTTCGTCAATCTCTCTTCATTCATCCTTTCAACATGCCCGAACCATCGTAGCATGCCTTTCCTTATTTTTGTCCCTATGCTTTCTTTCATACCTACCCTTTTTCGTATTTCGTCATTACGTATGCGGTCCGTCAAAGTGACGCCGCATATCCGACGCAACGATCTCATTTCTACTGCATTAACTCTACTCTCATGCGTATTCTGACATATCCACGTCTCGCTTCCATACATAAGTGTTGGTACCAGCATGGCATTGTGTATGGCGAGTCGAGCTTTGTCACTGACATTCCGACTGGCGATCAGTGACCCCAGGGCACCGTTGACACTATTTCCCGCGTTCACTCTTCTTTCAACATCCCTATCATACTTGCCATCCGCAGTGAAAACACTGCCCAGATATATAATTTCATTTACTTGTTCTAGAGTTTCATCATCAATCTTTATCGTCACGGTTGTCATCCTTCTTCTTTCTGACACTAGGTATGATGGCAATTCGAGTCTGATCCCAAAACGTGTGGATACACTCGGCACGAATAGTGGTTACTTCCCCGCCCCGGCAGACTGGACAAATTACCACCATCAGTCCGCCTACCACCCATACTAAAGTGTCATGTTTTTTTATAGGCATAAGTATTGTAAGCATTGGTTAGATTATTATTTTAAGCAATAATTAATGCGACTGGTTAGAAAGAAAATAACATTATTAAAATGCAAACATTTTTAAATAAACAAAACTGTGTAGGCAATTACTTAATTTAGTATAGTATATGGGACAAAATTGTGTAAAGACCTAAATATGTCAAAAACACGAGTGTGGCGTAAAATTGAAAAGCAGCTCCGTGTAAGCTAAAGGTGCAGCACTGATTTGGATTTAACGCCTCGCCTTTTTGAGATAGTCACGGTACCTTCACTGTGATAAATGTTTTATTGAAATTCAAAATGATTTATTGTTAAAATTGTTTACTTGTACAATTTCAGACATTATCTTCATAATAAAACATATTTAAAATTTGCCAATATGTAATATATATATAAAAAAATAATATATAAAGTTTAATATATTAAAACTATATTATAAATAATAATAATAAATAAATAATTTCAACTATCTATTTTCTTCGTAACAATCTGCACCCGCTTATTACATATCTCAGTCACAAAGGTTAGTTGGTAGAAAATGCATTTACGGCATTAAGCTCGCCTATGTACCTGCACTTGTTTTCGTTTTGTACAATAAATAATTTATTATTATTATTATCTACTGATAAATAAAAGAGGTTCAAGAATATAATAAATAAATTTCAATAAACTGAAAGCTTTTTTTGTTTATTATATAGTTTGTTTACATTTTTTCCAGTGTTTTTCTAAATCCAACCTAGAACCCTAGAAAATATTTAATTACTTAACATTTGGTTGGAAACAATCGACCTTTCTGACGAGCGAACGCACAATGGAGCTAATAAAATTGATTGTTTCGCATAATTATTTATTACTGCGGGGTTTCATGGAGACAATATCAAAGGATTATTCTACAAAGAGATATCAGTCAAATATTTTCAAGCCATAGAAGCGTCAAGTGCAAAATTAAATTAATGTAGTGACATTTAAGGCACAAGAAATAATATAAAGAGAAAGACAAATTCTAAGCATTTCATAGATTTACAGGATCGACCCTCGTGTGTGGGAAAGAGATGAAAAGAGTACCTTGAGCTTCCAAGTAACAATTGGCTGGTTTACAAAGGAGACCTTCTTTTTTATGCGAAACAAGATGCTTAGCAACCACCATGCTGTTCCTCTCCCTACCAAATATACCCAATAGTGTCTACAGGGTTACCGGTTAAGTCGACCTAGATCCGTTAAGTGCGTGTAGTATTCGGGGCTCCCTGTATCACAGACCTTCTGGGACATAGTGCAGGGATTTCCGCATTTACTGATTGATGTATCTAGGTTTTAAGTCAATAAACGTTTTTATTATTATTATTATTATTCATCGTTTGTGCTGAATTGTCTATTAACCATCTTACCCTAAACGTTTTCGAGATATTAGATTTTTTCTTTTACATAAAAATTGCCGATAAAATATTTTATTAGATTAAATATTTTAAAATATGTAAAACTTATTATTATTATTAAATTTAAAATTTCATTTTTCTTAAAGGATATCTAAAGAATAAATTATGGTTTGCAGATGTGCCTAAAATACCTACGCTTCATCAGCTATCCAACGAAGTATGACAATCTAGAACGTTTTATTTAAATTCATAGAATAAAAATAGTTACATGTTCTACAATTAAAAAGGTAAAAAATAATGACATTATTAAATTATAATTTATCAAAAATAAAATATGGCGCGGTGGTGGCTCGGTTGTAAGAACGCTTACCTTAAATCCTACAAGGTCGGTCAAACCCCCCCGGCATGTACCAATGAGAAATACACTTTACAAATTTATGATAAATGTACGTAAACATTTGTCATAAATTTACAACACCGGTGTTCCCGTGCCTCGGAGAGCACGTTAAGCCGTCGGTCCCGGTTCCACTAATACCAACTTGTGGAATCGTTAATGAAAAGTCATAAAAAATTGACATGAGATCCTCGCCAACTTGTCTGGTCAGGCGTGGCGAGTGTAGGCCAAATTCTCCAGATTTATGTTTTGGAAGGTCCATCTCCAACAGTGGAGGTCTGGGACACTGTGTTCTAGAGGCTGTAAAAATGATAATGAAAATAAAATAGGTGAGTACAAAATAACATTTATTAAATTTATGTTCAACATGTCCGCCTCTGTTTTGCACATATCTTAGCATTTATTTCATTTCATTTATTTACATACATTTGGTACACTCGGTTTCGTCAGATTACAAATTATTTATTTTACTAATGACAGCCTTTGCGTTACCAGATAAATACTACCTACACGAGGCGTGACTTTGGAGGAGGACTACATCCAGCAGTTCAGAAACACACATAATGATAATAAGAATGTACTATGCATATGCATATGTTAAAGTCGACGGGTTCTGGAGCGGAGGTGGTCTGGTACGAGAAGACGCAGAGTGGGAAGAACTCACGCCAGATAGATTATGAAATGGAAGCCATATCTAGCAGTGGACAGAAACAGGAGGAAGATTCCTACACTGTCGCACCCTAAAGATGTGAAATAAAGGAATATACTTCAATTCGATTTCGGAGTTTCAATGAATGTTATTATTTCATACACGTGTTTTTATACAATGCGGTTTAAAGATAATAATATCATCACATTTCCAAGGACACGGACATTTACATACAAATGAGTTTCACAGCTTTAGTCCAATATTTGTTGCAATATTGTTAACTGAAAAATAATCAATGTGGATAATGTATGTATGGATAATGTATGTATTTGGTTACTACGTTGTTTGTAGTCAGTAATTTATAAAACCGTTAAAGTTAATTTAGAAATTAAATTGAAATAAACTAAGGTACATACAATTGCTAGTAGGTACTTAGAAATTCGACTGACGGTTATACCAGTTGAATTTTACGGCACTGTGAATGAATTTTTATGTTTCAAAATGGTGATCTACGATGAGGCATTTGCTCACTGGCGACTAGCAAGCGATTATTTCTTGTTTTAAAAACGTATTATTCAATGTTCAATTTCGTATAAATGACTGTCATTATTTTAAATGATTCTACTCCTGCTAGTGGAAGACTAAGCAGCAAAGCGGTCCAATGAGTAAGCTGTTAGCAGAAGACTGGCGGCTTAGCAGTCACTTCTTAAATATGTAGCTATCAAAAGAAAAAACCAACAAATCATCGACGGATTATTAGGCGTATTAGATACGAGTAGGCGGCAACTTCCTTGCTTATTGATGGATTTACTGAGCGGGTGTCAATTTAGAAGAGCAGAGTTGCAGGTTAGGGAGTCCCCATTTATAATTCCCTATCACAATTGGTTTCTTGCAATGTTTTTAATGATGTGGCGATAAATAAAATTTGTCTAAGATGTTATTCACGTAAACCTATTTACAGGTATTTGTGACATACCATAATTTAAATGATTCTAATCCTGCGAGTGGGAAGACTAAGCAGCAAAGTGGTCTATGAGAAAGCTATAAGCAGAAGACAAACAGATTCAATCAGACCCACTTAGTTTAGATTTTATTAAACTTAATTTATATTCCATAATCAGCGGAACCACAGTGTGAACTGACCACAAGACATCATATTTGATATGCACACTCTCCAATGTCCTGCAGCCTCTGTCACTACACAGTGATTCAGGCATCTTCTAGAGCCGTGAGCTTTTCTTTTTTAAACTCTAGGTGTCAGAGCCTGCATCCATAACCTGAGTGTCCACACAAGACTATAGCTGTTTATTACAAAACCTCATTCATTGTAAAACAAAAAAACAGAACGGTGTGAATTAAAGTCAACTATAATGTACACACTCATTGTCGGTAATCGCATTAACTACAGCTAAACAGTCTGTAAACACAGTAAAGTTTTCACTTCATATACATTAATTTATTAATAAAAAAAGAAGTTATGCATAGGTAATAATATGCATTGCTGACTGTTGACATGAGAATTCTCTCTTCATCAGTGTGTCGTATCTATAGCTTTCAAACTCGCTTACATTGATATTAGTTTTAAGTTTAGTCGGTGAGACAAGACCTTTAGAGGCCATTGAATGGAAGTTTCCTCTCGACTCCCGTACTTCGCCGCTAAGTGTAAATTAAAACTAAAACACAATCTATGAAAGGAGATGGCCGCTCAACGACATTGACCTTAAAAAGGCCACACTAATAGCCGCTAAGTATCAATTACACATTTACTTGAATTTTAAGACCGAGTATTCAATACCTACCCAAAATGTGCATACGGGCTACCAAACCGTAATGTAGTCTTTAATAGTCCCGTACAATAATAATAATAATAACAAATTTCAAAATATCTAAATACAGTGTTCGCCCGTTATAGTAGTTTTGTGATTATTTGGTGTAGAGTTGTGTTGTTATGGGTTATTAAAATAACAAAACCTAACCGTTATAAATCCTTTTGAAAGACCCAGAAATTCTCTCCAGAACAAAGTGTTATATGATATTCTCATGTAAGGCTACCAGATGGTCGAGAAACGACTATATCAAATAGACAACTGGCACCTATAGGTAAATCACATGTAGAGGAACCAGTTTTAGAAGAAGAAGAAGAAGCTTTTGTAGAGGTTTCACCGGAACAACCACCCACACCAAACATCTCTGTAGATCCAATTGATCGATTGCATTCCAATTCGTCTTAATGATTATTGTTTATATTAAATCTCAAAGGAAGATCAGAATCAACAGAAGGGGGGGTGAATGTCGTATCTTATAAATTTAAAAGTATAATGTCAAATGTCAATTATGACATACTATGTAAAAGTTTTCAAATGTATTTTTCCAATGAATCCATTGAATCTCCGCCGTAGTAGTACTCGGGTCGATGTCAAATCGTTCAGGACGTAGAAATCTTGAGATACTGGGAGCGATAAGTGGCGCAGGGCTTGAACTACTGCTTGACTCGTTTTTAGACATATTAATACTATAAACAGATACTTTGTTTAGTTGAATAAATTGTTATAAATAAGACAAAACCATATTAGAAAATAATTGGCTTTATTCAACTAAAACTTTTACATAGTATGTCATAATTGACATTTGACATTATACTTTTAAATTTATAAGATACGACACAAAGCAAAACCTGTTCACGATGAGACTCAATCTGGTGATTGAGGTCTGCTTATGCAGCCCCACGGTAAATCGGACATGCGACCACCTCGCGGGCGGTGGTCCTTCAGGCTGGGATCGTATTGTTAAATAACTCTGTGATTCGTGTATAAAAAAAAAATAGTTGTAATAACATCCCCTTTAAGAACGTCGCGTGTTCAAAACAAATATGAGACAATTTTATTACGTTATCTAACGTATACTACACAAAAGGATAATTGTTCTTTGATACTTAATGTCACTTTCGTGCGACTTTCTCAAGTCTCTACGAGTCAGACAGACAGCGGAGTCATCCAGGCCCGGATGTTCAATAGGCCTGGGTTGGGGATGGGATAATCTCCTGTGCTTCCCGGCAGAATGTCGGCTGGTAACTTGTACTTCGTTCGAATTGCGTGTTTAGTTTTTATTACTATGCTAAATTAAGGGTTGGCGTATTCGACAAAAATAAGCTGTTTGTATGTAAAAATGTGCTTTTTAATTGAATATAAACGTAGATAGTTAAGTTTTCTACAACCCTTTACTAATTAATCGTTTGTGTAATTTATTCATACTTTAATGGAGACGAACCATTGACAAAGTTATGCAACTGATCACTGCAAGGGGAATAATAATAACGAATTGAAAATAAAAACATTAATACCAACATAACATCAGCAATCAGCATGTAGTAACGACTTACGACCTACCTCTACTGCGTGCTATTTACTAAATAGCATTTATATTATCTAGAAAAAAAAATGTAAAAAAAAATATTGTAATTATTCTGTAATAAAATCTAAAGTTACGATGCAGAGAAATTTTCCTAAAAATATCGCCTCTGATACAGAGTCTAATCAAGATCAACAAAGCAACATATATGCAACTATAATGTTAAGCGTTATTCTGCATTTATAATTTTGTTATTTTTAATATTTTATTGTTTCTTTTTCCAAATGATGGTTATCATGTACTGCTCCAGATACACCAATATGTACTATAAAATTATATTGTTTTATATTAATATTGTAAAAATTGACGTGTAAAAGTGCAGAATACATCTCTTTTTGTCCTATGCCTACTTGCAAAATAAACGAATTGAATTGAATTAAACAACAAATCAGAGGAGGTCGACGATCGAAATATGTCGAATATTTACAATTTAGGATACAATTCTCTTTTTTTTTTTTAATTAAATAAAAATATATTAAACGTGAATAAATATAGATAAATAACAAAGCTAATTAATATACGTACTTTTCTTGTGATGAAGACATGATCCATTGAGGCGACACATGCTCGCCGTTTGCCCCATGCGGGCGCTACCTCTTCCTCGAAGCCATCCGAAAACACGCCACCTTACATCACAATTACACCACTGTGCACATTTACTTCACTATAGTTCAAGTGTGTCCACTAGTTACAATGTTAACCTTCTAATACTGAGGTATCATTTTTAATTGAGAATATTTGTAACTTACTATAAACTCACACGCGCGGTTCAATAACACTTTTTCTAAACACTGCGAAGTGCTGAGACTACGCTAACATAAATTAAAGTATATGAAATAACAGTTTTTAAATTTCGGCCGGTACCTAAGGGTTAACCTTCCATGTAATTAAACTTTTAAAACAGAAACTTGCTGAAATTAGACCTAAACCCAATACAACTTGACGGAAACTTCGCCGGGAGAAATCCATGCAGTTTGGTTAGTTTGTAAATTCCGCGATACTGGCTGCAAAATACATTTTTTTAGGCGTAATTTTGGAAGTCTGAAGTATATGATTTAGCAATAAACAATGTACGAGTATTTGCATATTTTATGAGCCCTAAATCTTTAGTTTTTTTTTAAAACGTACTTCAAGATTATTTTTTTTCCTATTTCTACGATGTTGTCAACATTTTAACGATTCCAAGTTTGTCGATGTTGGTATTAGTGAAACCGGAATCGTCAATAAGAAAAAAAACATCTATTTATTTCCTATTGGTACAAACCGGAATCCCAACCTGCAACTTCTGAATTGGACGTCAGCATGTTAACCGCTCGACCAACGCCGGCGTAGTTTTTTAGGTAATTAATGCTTTTTTTTCTTAAATAATAAGCCCACAATGGCAACTTAAATTATTTAAGAAAGAAAATACTTTATTCGCAACAGATTTTTTTAACTGTTAACTGTTGCGATAAATAAAGTATTTTTAACTGTTAACTGTTGCGATAAATAAAGTATTTTTAACTGTTAACTGTTGCGATAAATAAAGTATTTTTAACTGTTAACTGTTGCGATAAATAAAGTATTTTTAACTGTTAACTGTTGCGATAAATAAAGTATTTTTCATTGTTAACTTTTGCGATAATAAAAGAATTTGTAACTGTTAACTGTTGCAATAAATAAAGAATTTGTAACTGTTAACTGATACGATAAATAAAGTATTTTTCATTGTTAACTGTTGCGATAAATAAAATATTTTAAATTGTTAACTGTTGCGATAAATAAAGTATTATTAACTGTTAACTGATACGATAAATAAAGAATTTAAAGTGGTAACTGTTGCGATACACCAAGTTTTTTTAACTGTTAATATTTATACCCAATGTGATATTTGTACCAAGATTTCAAGGCTATATATAAGGGAAAAAAAAACAATAATTAGCTTCGAGGAAAAATGTTGTGCCAAAACCACATGTATTCATAAAATATTGATATGGTAAACAATGGCATAGTATGAGGTTTGCAAATTTTGGATTGGAAAGCGTCCTTCAACCGAGCCACCACGGCTAAAGTGAACCTTTATAAAAAAAGAGATTTTGGTAAACATAAAATCAATGATAGCACAAGTACTACTCTCAAGAGAGTTCTTTTTCAGATAAAAATTTTCAGCGCTTGTCGTTTTCTTGGCAGACAATTTAAGTGACAAACGTTTGGTGCAGCCCCCCAGGGGAGGAGGTAACCCCTGCTCCTGCTGACCAGAGATTAAACGGCTTCATCATAGACCTATTCCAAAAAGGACAGGCTATTTAACAGAATATATATGAACTAAAGAAAGCAACATTACAAAGTATCAGCGAGTAACATGAAAATATTACATTTTTAATAAAATAAGAGATCCGTATGAAAATAACAATAGTGTAATAATAATGTTTGCGAAAAAATGCAAATAATAAGTTTGAAGAACGCTGTCTCGTTATAAGAGTCATTCCAGCCAGTCATAATGGCATAGTATATATATATATATAAATCTGAAAATCTGTTAGCACGATGATTTTACGTTTTTGTTTCTAGGCAATATTATTCTAAGTCTGAAATAGGAATTTCTCTAAGTTTAACCGAGTAAGAATGTCTAGCGGCATTGCGTTTGCCTTTGTCCATAGTGCCAAAAGTTTTAAATAAATAAATTTATTTATTATTTTTTAAACCTGTTCGTGGTATTGTTTCATGGAGAGTTTCAGATGACATATCAAGTATAAAAATAGGTATTTTATTTATTTAAAGTCTGGCCCCTAAGACACGTTGAGAGATTATTGGGCAGGTCCCTAATTTATACGTCTATGGATCGATCGGATTCCAACTGGTGGAATTCTTGGCAGTATGCAATACCCTGAATATACAAATTATTCTTAGGTATATATTATTGTTGGTTACACCACCGGCATCTGTTATGAGTGCTAGAGTAGTACTTATCCGTTTTTCTCAAAAAATAATTGAGTTTATAAGTTCCTCCGGGGTAGTGCCACAGTCAAAACACGAATAAACTACCAAATGACAATTAGGTTAGCATTTACCATAAAGTTGCTGAATTAATTTAACGTACGCTTTTATTATTAATATTAATTTGTAGAACCGACGAGCGTTAGAGTGCACTGGTTTCTACGATTGGAGACCATAGTTTATAATATTCGGTTACATCGTATTCGGTTAGACCATATTCGGTAACTTTGACAGTTTTATTTGTCTGGCTGTCTGAAGACTTATGATTTACTTCCAGAACATATATCTGTAATCATATATATATATATAAATGTAAATAATGACAATTTATTAGATAATAATTCTACAAGTTGGTATCAGTGGAACCGGGACCAATGCCTTCGGTGCTCTCTAAGCCACCAGAACGGCTCTCTAAGGCACGAGAACGGTGATGTTGTAAATCTATGACAAATGTACGTAAGAAAACGGTATTTCTCATTGGTACCCACATGCAGGCGCTCGAACCGCGATCTTTTTTGATATTGCTAATCATAGTAAATGTTTGTAATTAACGATAATCACATGACATTGGAAAATCTTGAAATTCAACATATTTCGAGCTTTCACAGTAACATATACAAGGTCATTGATCATTACCTGTGCCAGTTTGAATTTTAAAAGTTAAAGTCCGCAGTCATTAGTTATATTTGACGTTAATAAATGCGAGTTAATTATGAGGATTTATTTAGTCCGCGACAGTAATTGGCCGGACAATATGACGTAAAATGTAATCCTTCGTGATTTATTTTATCTCGCGATATTATGTACTCGTAGCACGGTATAAATTTGGTTATTAAATTCCATGTTTATAAAATTAAAAAATGTAATGTAAGTATCATCACGATCGTTTCTCTTTCGGGGTGGTCAGTAACCACGTTTATAAATAAGCGGAATCACATTTAGCCAACTTTACTATAGGCCAATCATGACAAGCTCGTCGATGTCTCAAGCGTACCAAACTCGAGAAATATCACTAATAAATTATATATTAATTAAATTTATTTATTTAAATTAATCCAGGAATCGAACCCGGTACCTCCGAGTCTAAATCCACGGACGTAGTGTTGAGGTAGGAGCACTGTTGCTTGTTGAGTGTTCAATAAAAGAAGACTGGAGTGTTCAGAATATTGACAGACTGCTCCTCTGCCACACGATGTCATCGGGTTCAACGAACACGAAACTGAACTGTTGCGAGGATTTTGCTGTTAGGTTATTTCTGTGGTGGCAGCTACAGCAGAAAATTTAGAAAAATATTTTCATAATATACCTAATACTAAGTCTAGCCGGCATAGTGTTAGGGGCTGATGTCAGACATAAATGTCTGATTCCAGTTGCTATCATTCACAGACCTTGCGCGCCACTTACTATCAAGCGCAGGATCATATGTTGTGCGACATTAATAAAATCTCAGAAATGGAATCTTTTAATCCCCAATATTTTTAAGCTCACGTTGTACAGTAAATGCGTTTGTTGGTTGGGTGTGGGTGAGATTAGCTAATCAGCTGTTATTGTACTGGACTGCAGCAAATTACAATTAATGACACTTCACAACGAGTTGACCCATTTAAACCTTGGCGCCCATTTAAAACACATATTTTTGTTTTACACACATCTCATGTTTCTCATTTTTTACCGACTTCAAAAAAGGAGGAACTTAATTCCAGTTTTTTTTTTGTTGTATTTTTGTTACGCGATTTCTCTGCCAATAATTAATTGATTTTGATGTTTTTTTTTTGTTTGGTAGGTCATACTTCCGAGGTAGTCAAATACAAAATTTTATCGAAATTGGTTCAGCACTTTTTGAGAACGTCAACTAAAACAAAAATAACTGTTTATAAATACTAAATAGATATACGAGTATGTATCTGTCATTAACGATGACGTTTAGTGTCGATTTAATTTTAAAAATTTTGAGACAAAATATAGTTATATATTTTTTTTTTGTGTAATTCTGTAATTGTTTTATTTTATAAATCTGCTATACCTGAATTTTCCTTTCAGATTCCTTTAGATTCCTCAGTCAGATTAAAAATTAACAGCTTATTGAAATCTGAAGCTGCTGGTCTTCTGCTAACATAGAATTAAAAATAGGCTAAGACTAAGGTTATGAGTACATTATGAGCACATGAGTGCTCCAGGAAGGCTGCAGTTCGAGACGAGTGGCGACGACTTGTTAAGCGTGCCACTGACACTCAAGTGACGACCACGACCACTCTGCCAAGAGTGTAGCGACTGAGAAGAAGACTAAGGTTAGCGTAACAATTTAACAGTAAAACAGAATTTGGAGACGGCTACATATTTTTTTGTAATAACGCACGCTTAGTATTGTCCGTGTAGGAAATTGTTGTTTGTAAAAAAATGAGGCAAAATGTCTGTTTCTCTAATTGTCACACTTCATCAAACAAATGCAGTGAAAGAAGACAACAATTTCCTTAAAATTTTAATAAAATACGTTACATACAATATTCAAAAAAATATAAGACATAGTTTGAATTTTTAATTTGTAATTAGAAGACTCTGTTCAACTCTATTCGCTCTAACACGGCTCTTCACTAAAAATAAAAGAGCAGGCCTAACACGGAATCATGAATTATTCACAAGAATCGCGCCAACTTCTGAATAGGAAGTCTGATTGCATTTTCCGTGCAGCATCCACCCTCCAAGGAAAATCCAACGTTTTCACAATTCTAAGAAAACACCTCCGCCATTGCTTCAGATGAATTCTTGCAAATTCCATTTAATATATATATTTAAATATAAAAAAGCGGTGATGGCTCGGTTATAAGAACGCTTTCTATAAAAATCTAAAAACGTTCTAACCCTGTCTCAATGAGAAATACTTATATTTGTCATAGATTTACAACACCACTATTCCCGTGCATCGGACATCACGCTAACCCGGTTCCACTAATGGAATTGTTAATAAGTTGTCATAAAAAATTGATATCACACCCTCGCCAACCAGCCTAGCCAGCATAGCGAATGTAGGCCAAATTCTTCAGAAATTTCTGTAAGGCCCATCTCCAACAGTGTGTGTCATAATGTAAATCGTGGAATTGTGACAATCTGGCATAGTGGTAGGCAAGCCACATTGGAAACTCTGGACAAGTGGCCAGGGCCCCATAACCGATTGGAGACCCCACAGCCACAGCTTTAATGCTATAGCTTTTAACTTACGTGTCCGTTCGATAATATTCAAGTGAAACATTGAGATTCCATAGAAAGCTGTTTTTTCATTCGAACAAATCGAGTATATGTGTATGTCGTGTTTAAAAAAAAAAAAAAAAAAAAGTGGAGTTTTTCGCGCCATTTTACGCAGACATGTCAAGTGCATGTTATTGTTTTCTAAACGAATTCACTGTGAATATTGTTAGTTGCTTTGTTCAATAATGTGCTACAATGTGAATAATTATGGAAAACCATAAATTGGTACTTTAAATATGAGGCACAAGTTGCAGTTAATATTTTTCGGTTTTCCTGCATTGATAACTCCCATATTACGATGTGTTTGGGCCATGTCGCGAGTGACTTCTAGAAAAGCATCATAATCTGCAACATCTGGAATTTGATGATATCCTCATTAACTCATTAAAATATTGCTATATATATTACGTCAGACTTTTTTATGTATGGGCTAGACCCTTTGCCTCACATTCATCATCCATCATGGCAGAAAGAATTTAAAAAAAACAGATAATTAAAAACATAATATACCTAAATTAATTGTAATTAATAATTATGATTAGTCCTTAAAATCGTACGTGTATTTTAGTAACTAAAATAGAAACGTAAAGAACGATCTATGGATAATTGAAGACCTTACAATATTAATGTGTGGGAGGACATGGGTTCGACGAGCCACGTAATTTGATAGTTTTCAAATACCAACAACATGAAACATTTACAATTTCGACTAGTCATAACTTTGGATTATTAAATACGAGATTTTAATTCAGACTGAAAATCATAATAAAACTCAACAGAAGACATTAAGGCAGAGTTGCACCAAAATTAAATCTTTGATTAAGTTAATTATGTTTAAAGTTAAAAATGTCGTCAAATGTATTAGCTTTATTTTAAAGGTCAGCCGTCGTCTGATAATTATTTCTGGCAACGTATTAGCCTAGCTATACAAAGGGAAAAGTTGCCAGTCTCCTTAGGACTATCACTGATGGACATTTATTATTTATAGTTATTATCTGATGTCACCGAAGAGATACTGAACAAACTTGATCGTCTGCTCAACTTATGCATTCGCTATGTGTTTGGCTTGCGTAAGTATGATCATGTCTCTCAATTTCGCGTTCAGTTAAAGTGGTTCAATATCCGCTCTGTCCATGTTCTCACCTTACTTTATAACATTCTTAATAATCCTAATACTCCCTCAAATCTTAAATCCCGCTTCGAATTCCTTTGTACTACGCACAACTGTGCCCTTCGCTCCTCTTACAACAACCAACTTAAGATTCCTTCTCATTCCTCAACCAGATACACTGATTCCTTTACTGTGTCTGTGGCACACCAGTGGAATCAGCTATCCTTGGCCATTAGACTTGCACCGTCTCTCTATCTTTAAACGTCTGATAAATGTGGTTATATTTATTCCTGGAGAAACTTCCTGTAACACCAAGTCGGTCTAGGTTGAACACGTCCACACTCGCCGGCGCTCAGGCGCATACTGCACTGTGTGACCTTCCCCCACCACTTGTGTACATGAGGCAGTGTATTGTATCTTATTAAATAGATACAAACACTGCATGTAGTATAATATAATTAGTTAGGCAACTTTCTTATTATTTCATACTGTTTATCACCATACTCGATACCCAACTATAGCCTGCTGGCATTATAGCTCGCCTCTGTACTATTTTTTTAATGCATTAAAGAATTGATATTATATTTTATTTATTTCTTAACAAGTTGATATTGGTGGAACCGGGACCAACAAGGTCTGAGCTATTGCTAAGGTCTCCGACGCAAAGGAACCCATGTAGAAGTCAATAGAAACGAATATTAAACTTTATTTAAATTAAGAAGCAACAAATTGCAATTAGCTTTTATGAATGACGGAAGTTACGAGTTACACACTTATTAGGGTCCATTCAGGCTTAGATAAAAAATGAACGAAATGCAAATGTCAGTAGCTCCAGGACGTAGAGTTACACACTTATTAGGGTCCATTCAGGCTTAGATAAAAAATGAACGAAATGCAAATGTCAGTAGCTCCAGGACGTAGAAACTTTATTTACGTAAACTTATACTGTATTTGTGAGACGTTATTATTTAAAATGATTTACTTAAAGACTAAGCAGGACACTGGGGTTCAAAGATTAAGCAGCTAGCAGAAGATTGCACCAAGGTCAAATGTCTGTAAGTAATTGTAAAACCCTCGCCTCGCCTTGTTCCTGCAGTAGTTTGTTTATTGCATATTGATTTAGTTCCAAAATTTAAAATAATCTTCAAGAGAGATGAGAGTGGTTACAGTTTGGCGGCCTATTTTATAAGTTATATGTATTGGAAAGTAAATAAATGATTGTTTTTTTTTTAAATATTTTTTTGGTATGAAAAAAAGTAAAGTATTATCACGACCGTTTCCCTTTCGGGGTGGTCAGAAACCACGCTTATAAAAAAGCGGATTTACATTTAGCCAACTTTACTATAGGCCAATCATGACAAGTGGCAAGTTCGTCGATGTCTCCAGCGTACCAAACTCGAGAAATATCACAAATAAATTTAATATTAATTAAATGTAATTTATTAATGTAAGTATTGGAATGGAATCCCTTAAATAACGGAAACTGTCAGTGGAAAAGGCCTAAAATTGGTAAAGTATCATCACGACCGTATCCCTTCTGGATTTTTGACATTAGTTTGCGCTTAAAATGGAATTTATAATTGTTTTTTTATAGAATACGGCGACTACTCAGTTTTGATAGCTTTTATAATTCATAATATCCCAACTGAATGAAAGAATGGTGAAAAGGTATTATTAATAACATCACGACGACATGGTCTGCCAATCCTCGCCTTCTCCGGGGAATACTAAGCGCCCACTTAATAAACTCAACAAAAATACAACAAGACGAAGCCAATGAATGAAGAATGTTTTTTTTTAAAGCAACATTTAAAACGACATATTGTTAAATTCTATATATGTGTCAAAAATATTTACATTTGTTACTTATATTATTATTATTATTAAATTCTTTATTGCACAAAATTTAGTGTACAAAGGCGAAGATTAATGCCTACAACGCATTTTCTAACATCTAACCTTTGGGAGAGTGAGAGATTAAGGTTAGTGCCGATTGGAAGTTTAACAATATCTAATATACTACACACACTACATACTAATAGATACTTACACTGTTACATAAATTACACATATACTTAAAAATAAACGCATATGACAGTAGCTATGCCATTGGTAATATTTTTAGTTTTTAAGTTTAAATTATGTGATTGACGAAGTCTTTACAGCGGATTTAATTTACAGCTTTTTTAGGAATTTGTGACATCTTATATATTAATTATATTGTATTTTTTTACATATATATATATATATATACATATATATGTTATAGTTTATTGACATATCTAAATTCGAATATAGTATTTTAACTACCATTTATTAAAATACCCGACGAGGCACCTTTACAGCCACAAACTAGACCTAAATTATTATATATTATAATAATTATTAGGCTTAGAAGTGGAAGAGATAGAGATAATAATAATAAAATAATAATAATGGAAATTGGGGCTGTTCCTTGCCATACTGTATCACCATATCTGGCCAGGTATTTTGTTTAGCATTGTTATTTAGAAAAATTGACTTAACCGATAGGATCCTATGGCGATAAATATATAAATAAATAAAATAAAAATATATACATAGATATTATGCCAACTATATATTGTTAGCCTGATGACGACTTCTGTTTGTCTAGAAATAGAGCAGAGATCATATATACGTATATGTTACTGTATTTATTTATTTAATTAGTAAGACAAAAGAAACGTGAAAACCGTAAACTACATAAAGTATCCATCGCGAGGTGGTCGGAAACACGATTTTTTTTAAAAGCAGATTCACATTTGGCGGACTTTACTAGAGGCCCATCAAGACAAGTGGCAAGCACGTCGATGTCTCTAGCGTACCAATTAGTATTATTGTGTCTCGACTAGGATTCGAACCCTGTATTTCCGCGTCTAACAAAATTAAATAACGTTTATTGGTTCATAATCAAATAAAACTATATTTACATGATAATACAGTCCATTCCCATCCTCATTAAACATTGTTTTACTGTAACCAGGCTCTTGGCAACTGTGTGTCTAAATCCAGAGACTTAACCGGCAGACCACGAAGGATATCTAACCACTAGATATTTCTTATGTCTATAATAAAGGTATTTTAAATTACTATTAAAATAATAGACAGATCAGTGCTCTGTAGTTGATGTTAGTTATTGTGAAAATGTCAGAACACATTGTGACTAATGAAATATAACGATTGGTAATGTAGTTACAAACTGGAGCTAATTGGAGAGACGAACTAATTTTGCTCTGCCATTAACTTGGTAAATTATGCAATTACTATATATTTGGTAGACTGGTCGAAACATTACCAGATAGAACCATTTAATTAATATTAATAATAATTCTAAGACGTTACCTCAAAACCTCCTCCACTCAACATTTCTTTCCAGCTGTCAAACGGAGGACGCCTCGGCACGTCACTACGCGCGAGAAACAGAACTGTCAATCTCAAGGTAAAACCTCCTTGAAGCGTGTTTATGTAATTTACATTACTAATCATTTGAATTTAAGCATCTCTAGGAAACAAAATTATGTTTATTATAATAATAATAAATAAATATTTATTGTACAAAACCAAAGACAAGTGCAGGTACATAGGCGAGCTTAATGCCCTAAATGCATTTTCTACCAACTAACTTTTGTGACTGAGAACTGTAATAAACGGGTGCAGAAGGTTACTAAGAAAATATATTTGTTTATTTATTATAAACGTTATTGCACAAAGTATAAATACGGACCTAATGCCGTATATTCTATACTGGTTCAACCTTTGGAATAACTAAAGCAGTTACATAGAAAAGGAGACAGAGATCTACAAGCAGTTACGACAAGAAGAGGCAGGTGCGTTCAAAACTAAAATATTAGACATCAATATATATTTATATATATATATGTGATGTATAATAATAAGAATTATTATACATCACAAACTTATTACAAAAATACTAGAAAATCACTATTATTTATATTGGGATTAAAAATAGCAAAAACTAAGTTTATAGTCATAAATATATTTTTATCGAGGGACACAAGTTTTATGTCATTATATACAAATAAAATCTCCTTAAAAAAATAGATAACTTATTAAAAAATATTGATCAGTTCGAAATAAGTAAAATCATATCATGCAACCCAGAACAATGTGGCATCCATTTAAGTAATCCCAACGCATTCCTTAAGATACTGCAACAAAATATACGAAGCATTAACCGAAATTTTAACGATTTTACAGCGTTGCTATCGAGATTTAAGTTTGAGTGTGACATAATAGTATTGTCAGAATGTTGGCTATCTCGTTCAAATAATTTACCTAAACTGCAAACATACAAAACATATAAAACATTTAATAACTTTAACCAAAATGATGGTATAGTATTATACATTAAAAAACAATTGAAATGCACCGTAGAAGAACCACTCCTGTTAGAAGCAAATTGCTTACTAATTAAATTTGGCACTGATACTGTCATAGTTGCCATATATAGACCTCCCAGTTTCCAAAATCTTAACAACTTTATTCAATCCCTAAATGATATGCTAATTTCCCTGAGTACATACAGTAATATTGTGATTGTTGGTGACATCAATATAAATATTCTGGAAATGAGCTCTCATAGTAACGCATATTTAGACACAACATCATTTCACGGCCTTATTTCTGCCATTAATGTACCCACAAGGGCTAAAAGTTGTTTGGATCACGTAATACTTAAAACAAAAAAAAGTGCCTTCACATTCGCCTTGAATACGACAGTAACAGACCATGAGGCCGTTTTGTTTTGTTTAAACATTAAAAGAAATAAACAACCAAAAACAGAGAAAATACTACATAAACTAAATTTGGAAAAATTTAAACTAGAATGCTCATTAGCTAATTTTGACCTTGTATATAAAGAGAAAGACCTAAACAATGCCACAGATATTTTTACAACACAGCTAACCAATATGATAAAAAATAACACAAAAATAGTAAAATTCTCTAAAAATAAAGTAATACTAAAGCCTTGGATAACTGCCGGTATGTTAAAATGTATCAGAAACAGAGATAAAATGCACAAAAAGCTAAAAACAGACCCAGAAAATAAAATTTTACAAATAACATACAAACGATATAGAAACTTTTGTAATAAACTTTAAAAAAAACTTAAAAAACAACATGATAAAGATCAATTTACGAAAGCTAAAAACAATCCTAAAAATATGTGGCATACAATAAAAAATATAACTAACATGAGCACTACCAAACATATACCAAGCGAACTATTACAATCTCCCAAGGGAACCGAATTCGCCATAAACTCAGTTAACTCCTTCTTTTCATCTGTAGGTATAAAACTGGCAGAAAGGATACCTGTTGTTTCTTCACTAACCACGACAGACAACCGTTCCAACCGGGATTCTTTTGTGCTCTTGCCAACAGATTGTCAGGAGGTTGAGCATATCATCAATAAACTAAAAACCGACTGTTCCCCAGGCTGGGATATGATTGGAGCAGATGCTCTAAAGACAGTTAGCAGTATAATAACACCCGTCCTTACTTATCTCATAAACAAATGTATGGACAATGGTGTCTTTCCGTCAGCTCTAAAAAAATCTATTGTACATCCCGTATATAAATCTGGAGACAGGGACTGTGTTAATAATTATAGGCCAATTTCTATCCTGACTACGTTGTCCAAGGTGTTTGAACGTATAATAAATAATAGACTTAAAAAATTTTTGGAAGAAAATAAATTACTATCAGACACACAGTTTGGTTTTCGTGAAAAAAGATCTACAGATGATGCGATTCATGAATACATGGAATTTCTTATAATGAATATGGCTAAAAATAAAAAATGCTTGACAATTTTCTTAGATCTAGCAAAAGCCTTTGACACAGTCCCTATCTCGAATCTAATCCTAAAATTGGAGAGGATGGGTATAAGAGGCAACCAGTTAGAACTTTTAGCTGACTATCTACGAAATCGTACTCAACGTGTAAAGATAGAAAACTCAATTAGTGAAGAAATTTCGATTAAATGCGGCATTCCACAGGGGTCCATAATCGGCCCGACCCTCTTTTTATGCTACATTAATGATATTTGCCATCTTCAAAACGATAAATGTAAAATTATATCATATGCAGATGATACTACATTAACGTTCTATGCAGACTCTTGGGATGAACTATACGCATCTTCTCAAAAAGGATTAAATGCGATATGCCACTGGCTTGCTGAAAACTCACTAACACTAAATGCTACTAAAACAAAATATATAAATTTCTCTATAAATAACCATCCCCTTAAAATAAATACTTTAAAAGCTCTTTATGCCCACAATTGTAATCCGCTAATAGCACAACCATGTCAATGTGCAAAAATAGAAAACACAAATAGTATAAGGTATCTAGGAGTTATAATAGATAAAAATTTAAATTTCAACGATCATATACATGCTATATCTCAAAAGATTCGAAAACTAACTTATATATTCAAAAATTTAAATAATGTTGTTGATAAGAGAACCCTTAAAACTATATATCAGGCATTAGTACAATCAGTTATAACATATTGCATATCAACATGGGGTGGTGCAGCTAAAACTAAACTACTTGAGCTAGAAAGAGCCCAGAGACTAATACTAAAGGTGTGTCTAAAAAAACCGCGTTTATATCCAACAGAAACCCTTTACCGTGATGCAGAAGTTCTCACAGTACGACAACATTACATATTATCCACTATTTTACGGAAACACTCTACTCTTGAATTTCCTAAACGGATAATTAGTACAAACAAAAGAAGATGCTACGAAGTATGTAAAATTCCACCTGTAAAATCTTCCTTTGCACAACGATTCTTTCTCTTTAGAGGAGGAAAACTGTATAATCAAGCAAATAAATCTCTAAGTATTTACTGTAATAATAAATTTGAATGTAAAAAGAAAATTACAAGTTGGCTACTAAAATTAAACTATTTGGATACTGAAAAATTGTTAGAAATTATAATTTAAACTGAACGATTTTTAAATAAATTACAATTTACTTAAATAGATAAATATTAAAAATATAATATTAAATAAATAGATATTGCACTTATATATTTTTATATTATGTATATATAAATAAATATATATTATAAAATATGATCAAAATAATAAAAATTAAACTATTTATATATAAGATAAAATAATATATACACCTAATTATATATACACTACACTACACTACATTACACTATACTACATTACACTACACTATAGATGTATTATTATTAAGTTTGAGTCAGAGGAACCTGGAGTGCTTTCACACAGACTATGCTCTCGCTTAGTTTAGTTTTGCCTCCAGTCTCCTACATAAATGTTTTAATAAATATGTTACTAATTTTAAGTTTTGTGGGAGAAAATAAATAACTTTTTTATTTTTATTTTATTTTAATATATACACAAATAATAAAAAGTAAAGTATCATCACGACCGTTTCCCTTTCGGGGTCGTCAGAAACTACACCTATAAAGAAGCGGATTCACATTTAGCCAACTTTACTATAGGCCAATCATGACAAGTAGTAAGCTCGTCGATATCACTAGCGTACCAAACTCGAGAAATAAAACACAAATAAATAAAATTTTATTTATTTAAATTAATAAATATTATTATGACCCCACGAGGAATCGAACCCGGTACCTCTCGAGTCTAAATCCACGGACTTAACCGCTAGACCACGGAGGCAGTATAAATACTACATACAAAAGTTCTATACCTATTTCTTATAATGAGAGAAATCGAAGAAATAAAAACAGCAAAGATTGTATTAAGATTCTGGCGAATATATACATATGTATATATATATATATATATATAGTACACAATATTTATAACAGATTTAAAAAAACTATTAAAACTTTTCGAAAATTCCTTGATTAAATGTACCAGGGACACTTGCTGCAATCCCACGTTACACTGCTATACATACATACATACATATCTTCACGCCAAATCCCTTGCGGGGTAGGCAGAGACAATTGAGCGCCACTTGTCACGATCACGACATACCTCTTTCGCTTATTCGACATTCATCAACCTCTTCATACATGCCCTCTTGTTTCGATGGCTTTTTAATTCACCTTCAGCTAATGTTTTATTTATTTGATCATGATAGGCAAGTCTTGGTCTGCCAGGGCCTCTTTTACCCACAACTTTCGCATTATATATCTGGTTCGTCAATCTCTCTTCGCTCATCCTTTCGACATGCCCGAACCATCGGAGCATGCCTTTCTTTATTTTTGTACCTATGCTTTCTTTTATACCTACCCTTTTGCGTATTTCGTTATTACGTATACGGTCCATCAAAGTTACGCCGCATATCCGACGTAAAGACCTCATTTCTACTGCATTAACTCTACTCTCATGCGTATTCTGACATATCCACGTCTCGCTTCCATACATAAGTGTTGGTATTAGCATGGCATTGTGTATGGCGAGTCGAGCTTTATCACTGACATTTCGACTGGCGATCAGTGACCCCAGGGCCCCATTAACACTATTTCCCGCGTTCACTCTTCTTTCAACATCCCTATCATACTTCCCATCCGCAGTGAAAACACTGCCCAGATATATAATTTCATTTACCTGTTCTAGCGTTTCATCATCAATCTTTATCGTCAAGGTTGTCATCCTTCTTCTTTCAAACACTAGTACCTTGGTTTTTCTCGCATTTAAACGGAGTCCTTTTTCTGCACATCCCTCTTTCATTTCTGTGACTAGTGATTGCAATTGTTGTTCGGACGATGCCATAAGAACAGCATCATCTGCATAAAGCAGGCAGTTCACCACAACTGCTATATTAATTACTTTGTTTTAAAATAAATTATTTTATTATGTGCCTCTAGTAGAGTTGGCTAAATGTGAACCCGCTCCGTCGTGATGGTGATAAAGTTAAGCATTAGGTTAATTACTTGGAAAATAGACTGGTTGCATTTGTGTTGGTGCGGGCGATGATCGGTCCCGACCTTGCGGCGCATTCCTACCAGAATCCCGTTTTGCGACTTCGATCAATCTCTGCTCTTCATACATAAATACCTGTTTCTCCATGAATTACCCTATGTTGATAAACTTTACTTCGATGCTAGTATTTTACCGCAGAAATGTTACTTGGTATTACATATTTTATACCTCATATCCAATATTGGAGGTGTGAAGGCGAAGTAAATAGATAGACAGATATGGCCGCGGGCTTCATCTTGTACGAGTATGAAGATTTTGGGCTAAATTGTATTCTATATATATTATTTAGACTCGGAGGTACCGGGTTCGATTCCTGGTCGGGACACAAAAATAATTATTAATATAAATAAATACATTTAATTAATATTTAATTTATTTGTGATATTTCTTGAGTTTGGTACGCTGGAGACATCGACGAGCTTGCCACTTATCATGATTGGCCTATAGTAAAGTTGTCTAAATGTGAACCCGCTTTTTTATAAGCTTGGTTTCTGACTTCTGACCACCCCGAAAGGGAAACGGTCGTGATGATACTTTACATAATTATTTTCTGTTTTTAGTAAAGTATATTTTTAAATATTTTTTTGTAATCGTAGACCCAGCGTACCGTAAATTACAACTCACTTCACGTAGTTATTTTATAATGTTTTAGGTTTTGAAATACACTTGACAACGCAATAAGCAATGTAAAACGTGACAACAAGTACTTCAAAACAAACCAAATAATGTTTATAGCACACTTTTCATAGACTTATATTTTGTTGTACATTTTAATTTACTATAATTCGCATAGAGCTCAAAGCTGGTAGCTGAGAGCTGGTAGCTGAAAGCTGGTATTGGTACCTTGGGGACATTCATCATCAACATTACAGCGAGAGAGAGAGAGATAGGCCTTTTAGAAAATTTCTGCAGAATTTGGCCTACACTAGTTACGCCTGGTCAGACGGGTTGGCGATGGTCATATATAATACAGGGTGGTATTAGTGGACTCGAGAAATATCACAAATAAATTTAATTTTAATTAATTTTAAACAAGCTCAAGGATTCCGTCGCCAAAAAGTTGGAAAACCGCTTAACTACACCATTATTTTTTTTTTAACCATGTGGCTATATAAGTAATACTGACTCGATGATACCCCACTCAATATTGTTTGTCGTTTTTTTTTTATTATCCACAAAATGGCGTCTGGTTGTCCCCTTATTAAATTGTTAAAATTAAAATTAATGTCATATCTTTAGTGACATTTGCATGATTAAGACGAATGGATTGACGTAGGAATCATCAAAATCTGCCTACGCGTTTGGTCTCCAGTGTGCCACAAAGGAACAAATATACATACAGACTTTGCGTCGCGCAATAATACGATGACTGCGACGTTTTTACTCGCAGATCAACTTCGTTTGCACCCAGTGTGCCCTAGCCTGAAGAGAGTAACGTAACCATGCCCTTACAACGTAACCTTCTCGTCCCGTTGACCGCATCACGTTTTTTACCATTCAAGGTCCATTACTGCATAATTATATAAACATTTATGGTTTTGTTGTAGGTATAGGCGAATGGAAAATTCCTACTGACCAATAGACTTAGGCTGAGTTGTACCAAACTAAGTTAAATATGGCAATGAATGTATCAGCTAACGGCTAACCATTATAATAAAACTTCTATTTCGACTTTTTAACTATAATCTTTGAAAGGAGTCCTTTCTCTAATTTTTAAGCGTATTCACAAATAGCCAACTTTACTTTAGTCCATGATCACAAGTGACAAGCTCGTT
Source organism: Tinea semifulvella (assembly GCA_910589645.1). Taxonomy (NCBI): domain Eukaryota; kingdom Metazoa; phylum Arthropoda; class Insecta; order Lepidoptera; family Tineidae; genus Tinea; species Tinea semifulvella. The sequence continues at coordinate 12,866,613 of OU342599.1, forward strand.
AATGACTCTAGCGTACCAAAATTTAAATTTAAATTATTGTGTCCCGACGAGGAATCGAACCCGGTATCTCAGCGACTAAATCCACGGACTTAACAGCTAGACCACAAAGGCAGAACATTTTCGTGCTCAGCAGATTTCAGCTTAATCTGGCTGAGAAAGAAAATTCAGCTATAACAAAAACGTTAGCGTGTACGTGGTACTCGTAGAATAACAAGTTTAATTCAAAAAGTAAAATTTAAATAACATAAATACGCTTCAAGGTACGTCGACTTAACTTGTACTTTGAGTTTGACAGTACTATAACTCGAGCGTAGTAATATCTCGAGGCGTTCCTCCGTTTGACAGCTGGAAGAATACAGGTATAATAGCGAGGTTAAACTTTGATAAAATTCGCCATACACCGGTAAAATTTCAAGTATTACAAAGCTACTCATGTTTCCTTCCATTGCGCTAATGGTGATCGCTCACTTATCCGAGTGGTTTTTAGTGTGGTGACCATTCAGAGTGGATATAGACCTAAATAAAAAAGGTCGCTGGCGGAGGATGATTGAGGGTTGCAAAACATCACGTGCCTTGGGGAAGCCTAGATCCAGCAATGGAGAGACACAGGCTGATGATGATGTTAATATACAAGGCAAATAAATATTTTCCATAATTATGTCCTAAATAGACAATTTGTGTTAAGTTTTACTTTGCAAATACTTGCAAGTAACTTGTTTTTATGTATTCTTCGGGTTAAAGATGTCAAATTATCATGACGATTTTGTTATTCACACGTGGAGTAAACATTAAAAGTAATTTGATTGTTAATCGTATGTTTTTATAAATCTTTTTTGTTTTTTCAGTGTTTCCTAATGCTAAAGAATTGATATCGAGGAGAAATGACGTCAGACCTTCTTTACTATCTATTAACTTGATTTGGTACACTTTCAATCCGCAAAAAATCTACTTAGGTATATGAATAAAAAATAAAATAGAACAAAAAATAAAATAAAAAATACTATACCAAAACATTTCCTAACAAGTGGGCAATTCATCAAGTAATTCCAGGGCGTGTGCGGGAGAGGTTTCTTTTTGCTCCTGTGTGCATGTGCATTAGCATGAGCACACCGCGAGGGAGGCTTCACTTGCTTCGTGAACATGCCGGGGACATCTCACTCGGTCACATCACGTCAACACTAACACTGCACTAACTAGAACACTAACTAGCACACTAAGTAGCTCACTAACTAGATCACTAGCCGCATATCAAGGTCAGCCGCGGTCGTCAGGCCACAATAACCGCACAAACGTAACTGCAAAGAAGAAAATAATACATCTGTAGAGTTATAACTGTGGGTCTACTCCGGAATTATCAGGATTGTAACTTCGATTAGGTAAAACCAAAGTAACAACTCAAAGGTAGGTTTTAGAGAATTAATACGTGCTGTCATGTTTTAACTCATTTAATCAAACATAAATATATATTAAGAATATAATATACATATGTAGTTTGCACTCGAATATATATATATATATATATGTTCGAGTAAGTTCGTAGCCAACCCAAATAGTCAAAAGTCAGTAATAATACTTAAAGTTTTCAGTTTTTTTTTTAATTTAATGTAACTTATTATTAGATGTTAATTTTCTTATTTTACTAGATTAACTGTTATAAAGTAGAATTATATAAATCTGTACCCACATAGATCCCCGCGATCCAGGCACTGCCTCGTTTAGGGATCGCAGTTCACTCTTAATTAAGAATTACATTGGCATTTTTACAACTGCACCAAATATTATTGTTTTATTGATTTTGTATAAAAAGTAATCCGGAATTACCTTCGTTCGTTCAAAAGTATAGGTTGTCATCAGAACTCTATCAGAACATCAACTATCAGAAATCGATTGGTTTTTTAAGCTTCATCTGATTTCTAACTTCTTGCGAGTGTATTCTGAGAACGCACGAACAGTCACATCACGTAACCAAGAATCTAGTAGGTAGAACAAAATTCCTTCATATTTAAGTTTTGAGAATTAAGTGTAGAAATATAAATTCACGCAGCTATGATGTGCACCGTCGCCAACCTGTCTGGCAGCGTGGCGAGTTTAGGCCAAATTCTCGAGAAATGTATGGAAGGCCCATCTCCAACAGTGGAGGTCTTGGACTCTGTGTTCTAGGGGTTGTGAAGATGATGTGTAAATCTATCACATTTATCGGTGATGTTTCTTAACTCATCGACTATCCGAATATTTTTGGCAACCTTTACCTATCCATGATCTGTCTCGCGAATTTATTCTAAGATTACACTCCAGAAGTTTCGATTGGGACGAAAAAAAGTATCATAATAACACTTGAGCTTGTATATTTCTTTTAATTTTAATTTTTTCAGTTAATTTCACGATATTTTTAATGCAGTTTTTTTATTTTTTTAAAGTAAATTCTGTTTTACGAGTTTATATAATATTTATATTTTATTTAGTTATTCTTTTTTTTGTTGTTTTAGATTTTGTTGTTTTGTTTATCATTAAGTAGTTTATATTAATGCTAATTTATATTATTCCGAAGTGTTTGTACATCATACGTTCAGGGAAAACCCCCGAGCCTCCTAGCGAAACTAGCAAATGGACTTTAGTAAAACAATAGACAATGTCGAATGGAACGGATTACATTAACTAGCTTCTCCACTTTCGTTGCCATATTTTGGGAATAACAGACTTTTGACTAGCTATTTGCTATCTTTTTCTGGGGGGTTTTATAGCTAGTGTTAAGTTTAAGTGGGTTTAACGTGTTTCCATTCCTCTCGCTCGCACAATAAATAATAGTAAAAATATTTAGAACGATTTTACTAAAACAAATCTATGTTTAATATATCTCTAAAACGTCCGTAATTTTATTTCCTAGAAAGTTTTTATTTTGTTCGAACTGTGGACGATGCCACTATATCTGGAACTCTCGAATCCCTGCAGCTTCGCCGAGATGTAGCTTCTCTGAGCGTGTTCTACCGGCTATACTATGGTGAGTGCTCTGAAGAGCTCTATAACCTAATCCCTCCCTCTCCATTCCGCAACCGAACCACACGCACAGGTCAGAATATGCACCCACATACCGTAGTCACCATCCTTTCGCGTACCTATAAATTTGGGGACTCATACATCTGTCTCGCGATAACGATAATGCTCTCTGCGTTTCCACTTTCCTATAGCTTGGAGTCCTTCAGGCGAAGTGTGAAAAAAGCATCTAGTCTAGCCGGCATAGTGTTAGGGACTGATGTCGGTCATAAGTGTCTGTTTTCAGTTGCTAACATTCATGGAACTTGCGCGCCACATACCATCAGGTGAGCCCAAGGTCACATGTCGTGCTAGTATAAAAAATAATAAAAAAGTTTGAATGTAGAATGCATTTATCAAAAGTACAGTCAGACTTGAAAATATTGTGCAAGCGAGAGGGATGGAAAAGCATTAAACCTTTTAATATTGTATGGAATTGAAATGTGCGAAGGTTTAGAAGAAGCGGCAGACAGTTATTCCGGTGAAACAGGTTTCAATAATTTACTGATAAAAGATCAAAAACGTGAAAAGTGAGGCAATAAAATTATGCTAATTCAAACTGGATTTGATGGCAATAATAATGGCTTGCCAATTTTTTTGCAAAATGCTGTTTTGTTGGTCATCAACATGTTTGGTTACCTAATCGTTTGGAATCAAATGTTTACCAAATATCGTCAGCTTACGAAAATCCACTGTTTCGTTTTCTTAGTCGCTATACTCTTGGCAGAGTGGTCGTGGTCGCCATTGGGTACTAGTGGCAGGTTTAACAAGCCGTCGCCGTCACTCCTCTCGGACCGCAGCTTTTCAAGTGCACTCATGTAGTGTATGATCCATTGCAGGCTTCACCTGGTTAATCCATATCATCAGTGACCTACCGCGCATCCTCTTGCCATCGACTTTCCCCAGGACTACTCGATAAATGTTTCCCCACGCTGTGATACGCGCCCAAAGAAAGTCAGAATGTATATTTGTATATTTCACCTATATACTCGTAACAATCGTTATATTTTGGTATGTCAGTTAACAAATTTTTAAATAATAACAATAATGCTATTAATACCATGCATCGTAGACAAAAGGAGCATTAGGAACACAATACAGTAGAAGGCATAAGACCACAAAACTATACAAATATTTAAACGAATTTTCCGTCAAAGGCATGTCAATAAATTCTGACAGGTTATAAAAAGCATTGTTTTGGAAAAAGAGTTTCAATTTTGTTTTAAATTCACTTGGTTGTAGTCTAGTTATAATCTCAGGTAATTTATTGTACATGGTAACTTTCAACGGTAAACCTTGCTTAAACGTTAATGCTTGATTGTACCACTGTTTAGCGCTGGGCTATCCTGAATGACAGGGTAATTAGGAATATTTTAGTCATTGGACGACACCAACTTATATTTTTATCATCATCATGCGACAGCCCATAGAACACAGAGTCCTAGACCCCCATTGTTGGAGATGGGCCTTCCAGATATTTCTGGAGAATCTAACTACACTCGTCATGCTGGCCGGACGGGTTGGCGAGCGTAGTTTAACATCCGTCAGTACAATTTTGAAAGAATTCCAAGACACCATTAACATAGTAGGTTAGGTGGGGCGAAGAATAGTGGATGATGAGAAGCATTATGGCGCCCCCTAGTACAAAGTCTCGGTCACGAGTCTGAGATTGGTGATGGTCTTATGTCAAATTTTAATGACCATTTATTACCGATAGAGTAACGTGCTCTCCGAGGCACGGGAACGGTGGTATTGTAAATCTATGACTGCAGTACGTAAGAAAAGCGTATTTCTTATTGGTACTCGTACATGCCGAGGGGGTTTGAGCCGAACTTTGTAGGATTTTAAGGAAAGTGATCTTTATATCTGGAAAATATGACCCACACTGGCCAGAATGGTTGGCGAGGATTCTAATGACAATTTATTAACGATTCATTAAGATGGTATCATAGTTAACTAAGACTGGAACGATGGTATTATAAACAATGTAAGTAAAAAGTGTATTTCTAATTAGTACTCCTAGGGTTCCACGACCTTTTATATATTAAGGGAGGATTACAATTAATTTATTTTCAATATTAAACACTAATTCTCAGAAGTAGTTATTTGCGAAATTAAATAGTGCGATATTTTTATATATTATTAATTTTGTTAATTAGACAATTACCGGTCAGACAACTTGAGTTTGGCAAATTAATTTTTAAATCTCCTTTAAGTACGAGTATGTCCCTTGTATTAAACGACCTTCGTTTTTTTAATACCGTCACATGACAACGCGCCCACCTTATGGTACTACCGGTACGCGAGGTCCAATAATAGGAGCAACTGACATTAGCCACTAACAACCAACATTATTCTGTGCCGGCCTAACAAGATGATTTTTCATACTTCGCTGGAAGGACTCCAGTCTATAGGAATGGGGAAACACATTATCTGGGAAAGCATTCCACATCTTTAGCGATCATGTAAGTGTCCAAATTTATGAGTACGTGTAGGGATAGTGGCTACGGTATGGTGCTGCATATTTTGGCCTGTGCGTGAGGTTGCGGAATAGAGAAGAAGGGATAAGTTTATGAAGCTCCTCAAAACACTTTCTGTTGTAAAGCTTGTAGAACACGTTCAGGGAGGCCACATATTGGCATAGCTAGAGCGATTCAAGAGTTTTAGACACAGTAGTGTTGGCCACTATCCGAAACGCCTGCCTGTGCAAGAAATTAAGAACATCTGTAGGTACTTTTCGGAAACACATATTATCCCTAGTTTTTTGGACCCTGGATTGGTTGTAAGATTGTATAGGCAGTTGTTTTGATCGTAAATGGTGTTTAGTAGTATTGGCACGTGTGTGATGGACGGAAGGTCAAGGCGCCCACTTAATGTGTTCGGACTATAGACGGCAGGGCTTTACAACCATCCTATAACTTCCGTTTTACGTTTAAGAGGCAGTACGACGAAGATAACATTACGACCTCTCAAAAGAAATGATCAGGAATGGAATTAACTCAGCTTCCATCATTCACCACAGTCCTGGAACATCAATATCAGTCCGTGTCTTGTGGTCGTGAAGGCTCACAACTACACGCGGTCTTTTGCCACCCTCATCCAACCCCGACCTTATTTGGGTCATCCGCTCAGATTTCGTCCCATATGGCTATGATGTAGTTTCGCGAATGCCGCCTATTCTTCTTTGCTGAAGTTGGCAGCGCCTAGCTAAATAGTATTACTGGGGAACTTCGCCCACACTCGTCATGCTGGCCGGACGGGTTGGCGAGCGTAGTTTAACATCCGTCAGTACAATTTTGAAAGAATTCCAAGACACCATTAGCATAGTAGGTTAGGTGGGGCGAAGAATAGTGGATGATGAGAAGCATTATGGCGCCCCCGAGTACAAAGTCTCGGTCACGAGTCTGAGACACTATTCTTTTCCCTCACACACGATGGACCCGGCACCCGCACGGAATTCTGAGATTAATTAGAATTATGTCCTCTTCTGCCTAATGTTACTGTCTCTTAAGTTTATAAAATATCTCACCGTATAAGGCACAATGCAGGTGACGATCTTAATTGTTGCCCAAATTGGTGAGACACAAGGTGTCTTTTAGGAAAGTATAATCACGGCCGTAACCTCTTGCGGGGTAGTCAAGATATCATTCCAATAATTAAGACTCTTAAACTAATGAAATATATAACTATTAATAATTATTGCTACATTTGCTCTCAAATTTAATTGATCCATTTGAGAACTCAATTTGCATTTAAAATTAGGGTTCCGCTATATTGTTAGTCAATTTGTGACTATCCGTAAGATTAAGATAAAATTAATCAGACACAACCCCCGCTAGATTTAAAATTCCATATTTATTTGTGATACAGGTTATTTGACTATTTAATTTACAAATCCGCATATCTGTGCTCTTTTTTTAAAGCAAAATAAAATTAAAAAAATAAAATTTAACAATCTTAAACCTAATGTTTACGTTAAGTTACGAGCAAAATATTTGTTATTGCGATAAAAATATTTACATAAAATAAAATTTAATTATTGATAAATTCAAGGGCATAATAATACTTTTAAAAAATCATCATGTAGGCAGAGTATAGTTAAAATCATCATGTAGGCAGAGTATAGTTAAAATCATCATGTAGGCAGAGTATAGTTACAATATCCGAGAGATAATACAAGTTCATTTAACAATTGGTTATTAATGCCTATCATTATTGTTGTTTACTTTTATTTTCTTCTTTACTCATATTTTTTTTACTAATTGTTGTTTTCTTTTTTTAACTTCACTATCTGACGTTACCTATTTATATAATCTGTGGTTTACGTCGTTGGTAACATACTTAACTTTAACATACTTAGCAATTTGTTTATATGTGTGTTACTGTCTGTAAACCTAAATAAATAAAATAAAATAAAATAAATGAAAAAAACAAAGGAATAGTACCCATATAGGGAAAATAGTATAATTTCAATAAAAATATTTATTTAACAGCTGAAAAATATTAAAATTAGGTTAATAAAATTATATACGAGCATAAGCTAATAAATAGTAAATTCAAAATTTGTGGTTTTTTTTAAATGGACATTGTTGTAGGTAGGTGATGTACATCTACTCGTATGTACATATCATTGAGTTCAGCACATTGTTGTAGGTAGATGATGTACATCTATGTACATATCATTGAGTTCAGCACATTGTTGTAGGTAGATGATGTACATCTATGTACATATCATTGAGTTCAGCACATTGTTGTAGGTAGATGATGTACATCTATGTACATATCATTGAGTTCAGCACATTGTTGTAGGTAGATGATGTACATCTATGTACATATCATTGAGTTCAGCACATTGTTGTAGGTAGATGATGTACATCTATGTACATATCATTGAGTTCAGCACATTTTTACTGTTTCCAGCATGCAAATTATTTAAAAAGCTATCAAGTACACATAATAAGCATAAAAAAGTGTCGCACAGGATGCCAAATTATCAAATTTAGTGTATACATACTCATTTAAAATTAATTTCACTAAAGTGATGGTCGGTAGGTATGCATGATAAATTTAAAAAATGACTTGTGAGGGAAAAGAAATATCTTGCACAATATTTTGTTTTATGTTTAATCCTATTTTCTTATTATTATTATCTTACTATTTTTATATTCTTTTTAGTTACTTACTAGTTACTTTTTATGGTTATTACTGCATGTTTTATATTTGTTTATTTATTATTACCATTTTTAGTATTTTTCAATGTTGTGTACATTTTTATTAGGCTAGCAAACCTGACAGGATTGTTTGTCTATGATTTCAATAATTGTTTGTTCAGTGGCTCCACATTTTTGTTGTATGTAAAAGTTTGGGAAGCACTGGTTTCTTTGTTTACATTTTGTCTAAGGGCCCGATGAATATCGTATAGATATTTGAGATCATTGATTTCGCAGTAAGTTGTTCTTAAAATGGTCAGTGTTAAGTCCTATAATGGTAACTACGTGCAAACAAATATAAAGTGCCAACAATCACTTATAGCATACTAGCTGTTTAACCCGGCGTCACTTGTGTATCATAGTGGTCATCGATAAAACCTTCAGGTACCCAAGGGTACTTCAGGTCACATGTCCAAACTGGGATCGATCTCTGTATTTTTTTAAATCGCTTTAGTAATATAAGCGCAAAGACGAACTAAATAAATAAAAAACGATACTCGTATATGTTCGTATACGTCTCAGGGTTCGACAATGTTCATTAAAATCGGTTCAATAATAGAAGGGTCGCTCAAGGAGCAGAATGTTGAACGGCTTAAAGTTGGTTTCCCAGCAGTTAAGTCTCGGAATAAACCTGGAGAAGGCCAAAGTCATGTTCAATGACCATATCAAGCCGAGGCCAATGTGCGTGTGGAATTGTCATTCTCGAAGTTGTGCAGGTAAGCGCAGCAAACGCTATGTTTGGCATTTCTCTGATGGATAGAATTCCAAATGTTGATATTCTCTAAAGATCAAAAGTCACTGACATAGCATTCAAAATTAACAAGCTGAAGTGGCAATTGGCCGGACACATCGGGGGCAAACGTGTTCTAGACTGGAGACCACGTACGGGACGACCGACAGACGGATGACGTAAAGAAGATCGCTGTCGCGGGTTGGATGAAGGTCGCAAAAGACCGTGTGCAGTGGCTATCGTTTGGGGAGGCTTCTAGCAGTTGAGAGATCAGTCTGATTATAATTATGATGAATATAAGCGTAAAGACCAGACATACATACATACACACAGGCAAGGCTTTTTAGACATACAATATTAGAATGAATTTATTTATTCTGAACCTTAATGTTGTAATATAGACTGTAAAGTTGGTAGTGTGTGATTGTTAAGGTGGACTTTTGAAACAAGCGTCAGGCTGCGGTATTATTTAACACTAAGTTGTGAATTTTGATTATAGATTGCGTGTTATTTTGTACATACTTTCTGTTTAGTTCAATAATAATGGGCAATGTATAATGAAACTACTCAACCCAGTGTAATTAAGAAGAGAGAATAATGTACTATGCAGAATACACTTCACATACATTGGACCGGAGTTTTTAGGTCGCTTTAATTATTGAAACCAATTGTCATAGAGAATCATTTAAAATGATTTTACATAGTGATATTGTAATTGTAGAACTTCCGATAAACTGACAACATGATTATTAATTTATTTTGCATCAACACTCATATAATCTACATGTCCCCCAAGCTTTATCCAATTTTAAATTCAGACCAATAGTAGTATTGTACTGGACACACGCTTGCGCTGAACATAAACAATTCTGCAACTTTACGCGGCTACTTTCAGAATACAAATAAATATTTACGTCACCTATATCTCTAGAGAATGAAGGCGGTTGACAACACTTTCAACAGACCGCACCGGTGAAAGCGGTTGTTTTAAAAGATATAAATAAAGACCTTTTTAAAAATGGAAATTTTAATTTTAAGTAATTATTAAATCACTAGCTCTATAATGTTAATAGATTTGTTTTTTTTGTTCGATATTTTTTTTATTATTATAACACACATAAATCTGGATTATTACCTGTTACGGTCCAACCATGATTACCTAACTTGTGTTTGTCTTATGTATTAATATGTTATATTTTTTTATGTTTTCGTTTTATATTATTTTAGTGCTGACGATATCCAAGTTGTTACAAGATAATAAATCCAAAGGAAATAAATAATTTGATTTGATTTGATATTAATCACTTTTAATTTTGAACTTAGTAACTATTTACACTCAATCTGAGTAGACAAGGTCTTTAGGTAGGTGGCGTTATCAGACTGGCGGGTTTTTTGAGTTTCATTACAAACAGCAATTTTGCAACCGTTGAGTAATGGGTTATTATCGCTTTAGATAAATATCCATTGTCAACTGTTGTTTTACAACTATAACTTCACCCTTCGATAATATCACGTAAGTGCAACCGTTTATTGTTCATAGTTTATGTAAAATGACTGGAATGAGTTCGCTGTGGTCTCAGAGACCGCGCTCGGTTGGTGGAAGGTTAAAGAAAGTTCCAAAAATAAATATCACGCGTATTGCATGTCGCAGCGTTACAGACTGCACTGTCGCTTGCTTCGGAAGTCTACCTTAAGGTGAGTCATTTCTGACCATCTTTGGAAAACCTGACCCTTGGCCAAGCCCTAATCTAGACACTAGCCAAACTTGTTTGTCTGCTTACTATAATCACACACAAGACACGACAAACCATTTTTTCCCATTCGGTAAAGGAATTTTATTATAAAAAATGCTTTAGATTTATACTAAGACGAACCCAACCCCTTTTAAAGCAATTTATATTATCATATAAAATTTCAGCCTTACCAACTAAAGCAATCTAATTTCAGCCTTACCAACTAAAGCAATCTAATTTCAGCCTTACCAACTAACGGTAAAAAAAAATTAAAATAAATCATTTTTAGTATAAAAAACGTAATTTAGGAAACTAACTGAATTAGTACGAGAAGTATTATGACTGCCTTCGTGGTCTGGCGGTTAAGACCGTAGCTTTAGACGCGGAGGTACCGGGTTTAATTTCTGGCCAGGACACTATAATTTATTTTATTTTATTGTTGACCTATAGTAAAGTTGGCTAAATGTGAAACCGCGAATTTATAAGCATGGTTTCTGACCACCCCGGAAGGGAAACGGTCGTCATGATACTCTATCTGTGTAAACTAATACAGCATTCATTCGTTGTTCTACATTTGCTCGCGAAGATTCTTGGAATAAATATAGCATAATATGTCCGTTTCATAGTTCATATAAAACAATTTTTCAAAATTTTATTAAATCGGTTCAGTCATTTTTATAGTGATATTGATTTATTTATTGATCTTTTTATAACGGACTCAAAAGTATCAATAATTAAAACTACTTAAAAGTAATTAAAATAATAAATATAAACCAAACCTAATAAAAAATAAACTATAATATACCTTCAGGGATAGTCCCAATAAGACTGGCAACATTGCCCCTCTGTATAGCTAAGCTATAATCAGTTCAGTTCGTAGTAATATAGGCGTGAAAGCGAGATAAATATAATATATAAATAATATAACATAGCAGACAGAGCTGTTGACATTGAGATATGTAAATATTTTATTTCAAAAATTTGTACTTTTATTTAAAATCTTCGATTTAATTTTATTTAGATAGCCAGCGACAATTAAATTTGTGTAATGAATACAATTGCGCCTAATGTCCATAGTGACCATCGCTTCAAGCTGAGTTGGAGACATTAAGGGTGGGGGGTGTCGTGTCGTGTCCATTCATCCGAGGTCTGACGTCACGCGCGAGGTCGTGCCCTCGCCCATCGCGGCGACAGACCCGCGTTCTTAATCAATCCTGAGTTCTTTCATTTTCAATATACACTAGTTGTGTGACAGCAAAATAAGCCTGGATTATATCAGCCAAAGGACAATGCTCACTTTTCTCACGCATCAACATGAAAATAAAAATAAATATATATTTTAACAGGGGATATCAACTAAGATAAGAAAGCCTTCAAAGTCAAAATCAAGAAGCTGCTACTTTCGGTTTAACTCACAAAGTGTGGGCAGTTTGCTTCGGAGTTCGCCTAACAGTTTTAATGCATTCAAACACATACAATGCAGTTGTTTTCTTTATATCTGACCAAGGTGATATCTTACGAATTTTGTATCGCACAAAGAGTGCACTATTGTTAACAGTGAGAAATGTTCTGGTGGCGGGTATAATTTTAATTGCTTCTACTCTGTTGCTATCTTCTATGTTCTTATGTTGCCTGTCTCTGTCCTTTCTCTTCGAATAAATAAATAAAAGATATGTGCCGTCCGTCTGGTAAAAGATTCAGAGTCAATAAATATTAGTATATTATTATTTAGTGACTCTGAATCGTTTGCTGTCGTCGCTGCGAATCTATGCAATGATTTACTAATAATAATGAAAAAATTGGAACCTACCTTTATCTATGTCACCTATGTATAGTGTTATGTTAGTGTCGTCAATTAGTTGTTTATTTACTATTACGTGACGTCGTCCGTGACGTCACTAATACAAACTTGTAGAATAGTTAATAAATTATCATTAGAAATTACATCAGACCTTCGCTGACCTGAGTGTAGGCGTAGTTCTCTCAAAATAATCTCTAGTAGAGAAGGCAAAATAGCCGTGGAGTCATAAATAGTCTATATCCGTCACTAAGTTTCAATATAAAGGATCTGGTAACATCTATGGCAAACATCGAAATCGGTTAAGCAATTTAAAAGTGAAGTGATAAACAGACATATATACACACAGAGACAAAGCTACTTGCACATATATAATATTGGTATAAACACAAATGAAAATAAAGGGTTCAAAACCTCGAGAAAACGAACGGCCAGTACCTAACATAAAGATCTCTATAAAACGTCGCGTCCGTTTCATATACAAGCTTTAGTTTAATTTTCAAAAAGGGTTTCGAGGTTGTAAATGTAGCAGTCAAAGTTGAAATAAACTACAGAAAACAAACATGAATATCGCAAGTACTTACAGATGCAAACAGTATAATCTAAACAAAAATAATAGAATTAT